>JANDEH010000008.1:15678747-21584503 GCA_024610705.1 Tetragnatha versicolor
GGTCGTTTTTTACTAGAGTATGTATCTGTTCTGATTGGTATTTCGTCCCTCCAGTTATTGCATTAGGGCTCTTAAAACGTAAGCAGCCTGCATCTTGGAACAATATTTGACTTTAATTAAGATTCATGGCTGACTATTGGATTACAAAGGATGGACAAGTACAAAATATTAACAAATGCACTTTGTGTTATTTTATTTCGTTTATTCAGTTTTTGAAATGTTAGACTTCCAAGTCCTGGTGTAGTTTATCTATCCTCTAAATTACTTGTCAGTTTTTTAGTGAAATATTCCATTTGTGAAGATTTGAACAAAAATAAATATGGCATATACCTCCATGCTATAAAAAACAATCCAATCTAATTTTATTTTACTTTAGTTTAAATTTTTATTTGTTTGGTTTACAATTTGCTTTTCTATATTATGAGCACTTAACCTATAACAACATTTAGCATTTGTGTTCTATCCTAAGCTTCATGCCTTGCTTTTGCACTTTGCAAAGGTACACAAATATAAGCTTGTTAATTATATGTTGGTTTTTGTGAGGTATAACTAATTACTAAACCCAATCAGTTTTTTGACTATCTACTTTTTCAGGTCCATGTAAGTACGTCTTTTATGTTATAAAAGTGATAAAAGTTTATTAGATCCCAGCAACTTTTAAAGTTCGAATTTGAAAGCACTTCACTTATTTTCCCTAGCTATTTTAATTGAAATAATCTACCTAAATCTAAACTGTATTTCATTCATGTGTACTTTAAACTAATTATCTTGTCTAATAATGCTTCCTTTTAATTTGTAAGAGTTTTTATTCTTCAAAGTATGCTGTTAAAATGTTAAGACTCTATCCGTAAGTGAAGTTGTTAAGTTTCATATTCAGCTTATTAATTTTCTTAAACCAGTATTTTTGATTAACTTCAGTTATATTTTATCACTTAATCTTGTTTAAAATTAAACTTAGCCTTAAAAATGCAGTTGTTTATTGTGTCGCATTAAATTTCGAAGTTCATTTGTGTACCTTTGCTTTAAAACTTATTGTTACAGTTGTAGGTTGCTTGCGATGTCCAAAAAATAGTCATTCACGAGGGACCCCAGTGTAAAGCTTGTATGTATGAGATGATTGACAGTTCACCCATATAGAGCAGTGATTTCAAATTTTCTTTAATTGAAAAATTCCCATAAATATTTTTGGTACTTTGCAAACACAAGTATAATTTTTTTTCTTTATTTAAGACTGGTAATTTGTCTGATCACCAACTAAAGTATCTCATTGTTAAAAAAGACAAAGATAAAACAGGCTTTAAAATTTTTTGTTTGATCAGTTCATATTAATAAATTAAAATTATGTAAAGTATCCAACTTGCATCTAAGAAGCTCTATCGTTATATTAATTTTATATTTTGATTTACTAATAAATTTTGGGTTTTTAAAAATTGTGTTGTAGATTTTTGAATTTTTAGGAATAAGTATGGGAGTATATAATTAAATGAATAACTCACCTGCATTACAGTTCAAAACCTTTTAATATCCTTATTTTTTAATTAAAGTATTGGTTCTCAAAAATTATTCTTTTAATAATAAAAAATAAACATAACATATAAACTCTTAAGAAATATATATATATATATATATATATATAATATATATATATATATATATATATATATATATATATATATATATATATATATATATATATATATATATATATATATCTAATGTAATTAGGTTGAAAGTAAAAATATCTTGGATCTAAACTATATTCTGTTCATTTTGAACTGGCGCTTGAAAATATTTCCTTCACCACCGATCGGTAACCATAGCAACTATCCTCGTCAAAGTGATGACGAAGGCTTATTTTATGCTTAGAAGAGCGTAACTATGGTTACGCTTCTAGCGTGGGGGAAAGCACTATTTCTCAAGCGCCAATTCTAAATGAATAGAGTAAATTGTTAAGTACCACAAGCTCTAAAATAGATTACTTTTTCCTAAGGCTGCATAAGAAGCTAAAATATTGGACATTTGTAGGCAGTTATTTTTTATTTAAATTAAGATAGCTACTGTGTAAATTGTAATATTTTCTTCATAGCAAGTTTCAGCTGATAGCCCCAAAATTACAGAAATCCTCCAACAGCACTTTTTACCAGTCTTTTAAGAAATTTCCGATTAATGTTTGGAATTGTTAGTGTACTAAAATATACCCCTTGTTATGAGTGGGTAACATATTTTTCAACAGCCTGGATGATAATAACAAGTTGTGAAATCTGGAATCGCTGCTTTTATTTGAAAGATTTGTTGAATGGTATTGCGTGAATGAGCATGTCTCACCTCTGTTCTTCTCTAATGATTTTCATTTGCAGTGGATGAGAGAAGTCAACTTCCACAGACTGACACTAACCATGCTTCAGCAGCCAAGGTGCTGAAGCCTACTGGAAAATCTCTCTGGTTCATTGAAACTGGGGGTTTTACCTGCGTTTGGATTGTTGCCGTTGGGCTCGTACTTTATAGGCCACAGTAATTGATTTACATATTTGCCTGTTATGTTTCTGTCGTATTCCAAATGCTTAAATCCATGCTTATGACTAACATTCATATGTATGGTGTCTTTTCCAGTAGTTTGGGTAAACTTCAGTTGATTTGAGGGTTTTATGGTTAGAAACCAATGTAAGGGAAATAAATAAGGGGAATTGTCTTGCATTTAGTTTTCTGTTACATTGGTGGTTGTGGTTTCCAGTCATTTTCCAACATTTCATGGATGGATTCTAGCAATTCATTTTTTATCTATTCATATTAACCTCAATCATTTCCAACAATTCATTTTAAAATAACATTTAAGATTGGTGAATTCAATTCTTACTAAGTGTCTGAATGTAAAACTTTCTTGCTATGCCAATAGGAAATAATAAATTTATGCAAAACTGAAATTTCAATACAATATTTAATAGATATATTCGGCGGTAGAGTAATGGGCATTATTGCCTAAGCTCTTTTCCCTCTACCCCGAGGAAGAGGGAGACGCCACCCCTAAGTTAAGTTTAATAGATATATTTTTTGAACTTCATTTTACATTTAGTTTTATTAAGAACTAAATAATTCATTCCACTTGTTTCAAAATTATTTATATTTTGCTCTTTTCAAAACTCTGAAGATTTTTCTTACATTCCATATCAACAAAGCATTTTAAAGTAATTTAATTTCAAAGAATCTTTCGATCTTTGATTAAATAACTAATTAAAAATAAATTCACATTTTCTTTTATTACCAAAAATTTTTTAAAAATTTTAAGCCAGTGTGGTCCAACCTTTAGCTACTTGAGGACCAATCAAACTTTATCATAGGAAGGTGAGAGCTAGAGACAGTAACTAGGGAAAATTACATTCTATTTTAATACAGGCAAGTATTTTAACTATGAAAATTTTCTAAGATGCAGTATACATAAGGATTTTCTTACATTAAATAGGCTGGGTGATTCAAACACCTGTAATTTATTAAAAATGTCAATTTTTTAAATTGAAGTTTAATCATCATTTAACCTGATGTTCATATTTATCTACTGAATAATGATTTTCTGCAATTATTTTTTGAGTCACTAAATTGAAAATTAAGGGATGTACGTAAATAAAATAATCATCTCTGGGGAATTTAATCTGCTAGAGCTAATTAAATTGATACTTTTGGTACACTGAGATGGAAAATATTATCACGATACAAAAAAACATGGCTTTTCATCGCAGTTTTAAATCTTAAAAAATACTTTCCTTTTGACTTTAACTACTTTTGTGAGGAAGCAAACTGACAATCATGGGAATCAGATCCAAATGGCAACTGAAAGCATAACTTCAGTTTTAAATCTATTAGCATTTCCCTCTAAAATACTCATTATAGAACCATTGCTGCCTTTTATCCTGGAAGAGAAAATAAAAAAACTCCTACAAAGTTTCATCAGTATCAGGGGTGGATCCAGGCGAAAATTGGGGCCGTTTTGCGGCCCCTTCACAAAAATTAGCTTCGATAAAACGGCCCCTTCACAAAAATAAACTTCGGAAGAACGGCCCCTTCACAAAAATAAACTTAGTAAAATCGGCCCTTTCACAAAATTTCTAGTGACAAAAAATTACCGCTTCCAAATTTCAAACGAAACCCTTCAAATTCTCCAAAACGAACGCGATTCTCGGTTGAGAAAGAACTATGGAAAGAACCATACAATCCATAGATCAACGAAAACAGCAGTTTGCTTTTTCAATCCGGCAACCCTATGCTCTCGGATTGTCCGTAAAATTTGCGGATTTCAGCTAAGTTTTACTACAGTGGCGTTTTACGGATCAATTCTAAATTTTTACGGAATGCACGTTTTTTTCCCATTTATCCTTCCTCGGAAACATTTACAAATAAAAAAATCGTGATTTTTTGAGAAAGTTTCCATTTTTTTTTTCGCGGAATGATCTGATTTTCCGCAACCCATTCCTTGTAGAACCACGGGCGTCAAGAGATGTCGGCTTTTCTCGTGTCCGTATTGTAATGAAAGAAAAATCCCAACGTTAACATAGACAAAAGCCAACATGTCCAATGTTCAGAATCTCTATCTTGAAAGCTAAAAAGTTGCGATTCTTCGTGGAAGTCCCTTTTTTTCCGCGACTGCTTCCATCGGGCCTCGGCACCTAATTCGCGATGTAATTGGTACTAATCACATGCGTTATCGCGATATTAGTCGGTATTTTAACTAATGAGGATTTTCTAGAGTAAAGTACTGTACTAGAGAAGAGTACTAAAAATTTTTCTGGTATTATATCAAATCGATTTAAAAAATGTAAAGATAAAATAGCAAATCAAAAGTTCTAGGTTTTACGTAAAAAATATTTTTTTCACAAAAAAAATTCCATTTTCACAAAAATAACTTCATTTTCACAAAAAATAATTTCATTTTCACAAAAAATAATTTCATTTTCACAAAAATTAAAAAAACAGGCCCCAAAAATTAAAACCTGGATCGACCCCTGAGTATATTCGTAAGGATGGTTATTCTATGTAATTTTAAAGTTGATGAGACTTGTAAGTACCGTCAGTAGATAAAGGGTTAGATTTAAATTTAAAAATATTGATTTAAAGATTTATGGTTAAAAGGAAAGTTTATAACAGTTTTCAGTGTTTTGGAAAATGAGAAGGTGCAAAAAGGGTTAAGTTTAGAGGTTATTGTATTTAGTAAATTAGTTCATATCCAAAGAAGGTTGGGGTTATCTTTTCTCAAGAGGATAAATTTTTAAATTTGAGTTCTATATACAAAGACAACTACACCCTTGTAGTAAACATTACTGGAATTATATTTGTTGATAAAATGTCAATTGCAACTCGTAGCATCTTATTTGATAGTTCCTTTCATTGTAATATGCTTATGCTTTTAGCAAAACTATTTAAGTTGCAGAAAAGAGTGGTATAAGTGACTATAATATACTTTAAAATGTATAAATTATTGACCATATCTAAAGTGTCTTATTGATGCCATTTTTAAGTATCTTGAATTTTTAGCCAAAAACACTTCAAAGGGGGCTTGGGGGTTCTACCCTGAAAATTATTTGAAAACTCAAACCATAAAAACATATTTTTAACACATTTCTGAAATAAAAACTAAGTGGATTATATTCTAAGTAGTAGTTAGAATAAGCATTATATTTTGTAGCCACAAGTAACATGCAAATATCTTTGAAGGGCTGCGTGTTGGATCACACTTTCTTAAGCAATATTTTAGGTTAAATACCTCTCTGTGTCGCGTCTTGAATGTTTTAACATTTGCCTGCTCACGGAGTTGAATATTTTAATCATTAAGATCCACCGTTTTGGATCATAATAATAGTTGTTATTTTCATTAATATTGGGATCTTAATGGTTATGGTAGAGTAAGGTCTATCTTTTCTTTGACAATGAAAATATGTGCCAAAGAACTAGTGCAATATCTTTTGGATATTTAAAAAAGTTTTTAAACTAATTATGATTTGAAGGGATCATGTAGAACAAGTTATTAGTAAATTTGCTAAAATAATAAGCTATTCTAATTTTAATTTCATAACTAAACGATTAAATCTGGAAAAGCAACTTCTGAATATTTAAAAAATAGTTAGAATTTTCTTAAAAGATAAGTGTTTGGTAAATAAAAATGTTAAGTAAATTAAATATTATTGGTTTTATCACCAAAAATGGTTTTCTCATTTGTTAAAGAATGGGGGCTCCAATACTCGACCATAGCTCCAGTTTATGACAATCTTAATTTATATGCGTATATTTTATTGTATTTTTTGTGTTTTAAACACGTGCCACAAGAATGCCTGTTTGTATTGATCATTTGTACATATTTGTACCTTCCAATTTGTACAACTTAATATACTTACAAATTGTAAGTATGATCAAAAAGTTTAAATGGTATGAAGACAAAATAAAATTGGTGGAGATAGAAATCTGGAGGATATGGTCGAGTAATAGTGAAATTACTCTAAAGATTAACTTTGTTGAGTAGATAGATGCGTAATTTTTCTTGAATCTGATGCATATCTATT
Organism: Tetragnatha versicolor; assembly: GCA_024610705.1. Lineage (NCBI taxonomy): Eukaryota > Metazoa > Arthropoda > Arachnida > Araneae > Tetragnathidae > Tetragnatha > Tetragnatha versicolor. The sequence goes on from JANDEH010000008.1 coordinate 15,685,290, forward strand.
TTCTTGAATCGCAAAATAATTGGTGCCTCAACTGCTGCTATTAGTTTGTCTTAATTTATTAATTTTAATTAGAAAATGATTATTAGATCTTTTGAGGGTAATTGTAATTTTTGTTCTAAAAACTTTTTAAAATGTTTGTGTACTAAAATACAGTTTAATGCAGTGTTTAGTTTCTTCTGGAAGAAATTGGAAACGCACAAAGTTAGATACGCCAAATTTTAAAATATGTTAAAAAGCTATATTAAATAACTTTTTTAAATATATGAAATATGGAAGTTTTTGGAAGTTTCTTCCAGTTGAACAAAACTGAATCAATCTAAAAAATCAATCAATCAAGAATCAATCAGGAGAAACTTGCCAACCCTGGTGCAAGAAACAGATTATCATAAAATATTAAGAATTTCATTACTTTTTTCAAAATTTTTAGCAGATTTTTCTATTAGTTTTTTTATTTTTTACAACTAATATAATTTTTCTCTTATAAAATAAGTTCAATTCTCTATCCTATTATAATTATGATTTAATTAATTTTTTTATTAAATGCTAGTTTCTTTTCTTAGTAACTTTCCTTTTTTTCTGGGCATGTTTTGTATACTGTTTATAAAAAGGTCACAAATTCATAAAATTTAATAGGTAGTACCTAAAATGTTGTTAAATATTTCTTATAAAGTTGAGTTTTATGAAATATCATTTTCTAAAAAGATTTCTGTCTCAAGTATCAAATTTATAAATTTACTTTTCAAATTGTGTACCATCTTTGCTAGATTTACCTCCTAAATGTTTATTTTGTAAACCTTCAAATTTTCTTATGACATTACATCATTGTGAATTTACCTTGATAATTTGTAGTGTTCTAGGAAGCAAGCATTATTAAAGTTTTTTCATATAGTCTCTTTTCTCATTTTCAGAAGTAAAAATGGACCTGTTACATTCTGGAATGCTCCTGCTTGCATTAAGTCCCTTTTATACATCTCGAGAATCCAGATAAGAAAAAGGGTCTCGGCAGAGAATGTACCCAAACTTGGTATTCCAAAGCGTCTTGTGGAATATTTGCTGTATGAGGAATTGGAGTGATCTGTCATCTAGTCTCATGTTTTTACTAATGTTATGGTACTTTCTTATTATTATAGCTCTTGTTATTGAGAGGACCTCTGTCAAGATGTTGCATAGAACTTAATGGCAAACTGGTTTCTTCCATGTAAATGATTGCCATATTTCCAATTTGTTGAAAGTTGCCTGTTATGTAGGTCGTGCATCGTCAAATGCAAAGATATGACAATGGCAAAGAGATTACTGTTTCTTTGTTGACGGTTTTTACCCGATTTGTTTGCATAGAGCTGTGGTAATAAAAAAGTTCCAATATAATGGCACTGGTTGCCGCCCATATTGTACAGAATCTCGGAACAACTTTAACATGTTTTCATTATATGGGATAAGATATATTCACCAGTATTTTTGTAAAACTCATCCTTGTTTTTAGACTGTAAATAAAACATGTGACATTCATAAAACCCATCTAAATATAATATAATATAATTCATCAGAATTCAATCTCGTAAGAGCTCTAAAGATGTTAACCACACAGATCTGCTTCATTGGAAAGTTTTTAAATGTCCAATTTCATACCATAACCCACTTCATAAAAATGTCTTAATCTTTGGTCCATTACTTCACAAATATTTATCACATGGACTGTATTCCCAACTGTATATATTTTTCATTTTTGTTATGGGACCTTTAAGAACAAAACTTTTTTTAATAACTAGTTTTGTTGCCTATTTTTAAAAACCAATAATTTTTTTGTTTTTATAGTTTTATATTATTATGCCATTTATACTTATTGCAATATAAAACACAATATATAGAGATGATTGTTAATTGTTATCTGTTTTTATCATGCTTAAGAAAAATTTCCCTAGTTTGTGTGTATAAGCTTGAAATAATTCTTAAGCCCTTATTAAAACAAGATTAACAAAGTTGTTTTTTATATCTTCCTGCTAGTGTTAGCTACAAAATGTAATATTGATGCAAGTTAAAAGTTTGATTTCCTGTTTGGTCAAACTTTTTTCCAATTAAAAAGTTTTTGAGGTCTTGGGGAAAGTTATAAATGACCCATTGTGTTCACTTCATTTGAAGAGTTTCTGCTACCAACCAATGTTGAAGATAGCTTGGCATTACTATTGAAAGTATGATTTCAAAGCATTTAAACTAGTAAGTTACATTTATAGTAGACTTGTATTTTTATTTCCAAAAGTAAACTGCTTGGCATTTTTTGTACTTAAACAGTTAAAGGTACATAATTTTTTGTATAGAAACTTCAAACCATTAGGTACTTAATTTCTTTCTTTAATCCATAAGCATAAATATGATCATTTAATAAGGTTTGGTATTTTCTTTAAGTAATCTAGAAATATTAGAATTAAGGGTTTTAATGGTTTTGGTACAGTATTGAATGCAGTTGTGTTGCATTTAGTAGTATTATGTTTGCTGTGATGTTCTTTTGCTATTGAACTCCTTTTGACTGAGCTTTTAGTAGATTTTACCTTGTGTCAAATTTACCTTATATTTTGATGGAATAAAATTGGTGCTGTTTAATTTGCCTGGTATTTTTCAATTCATATTTTTAATCATTAAAATAATTTTTAAAATCTGCTTATAATTAATATACTACTAATAATATGCCTTGCGGCTTCTCCTTGGGTAGCTGGTCATGGGTCGACTCAGCCCTTCATCCTTCCGGGCTCAATAAATGAGGACCACACATGCTAGTAATTAGCACCCCAGGCCCAAAGGCTACAGTAACGGTGATGGGCCACTAGGCCTGGGCAGACTATGATTTGATTGAATAGTATTTCTAAAAGTTTTAATTAAAATTGTTTAGAGTTGAAAAGCTAGAATATTCTCCAGGGGCAAGAATTTTGAGAATAATCGAGAATATTCTATTTTTTGTCTGATAAATGGATATAAATGTTGCTTGATTATATGAAATGGCCATGAAGTATTGGTGTTAAAAATTCTGAAAATAATATTAACTTTGATGAAACTTACTATTGAAAAGTCGCCTTTTGTTCAGAGAATACTATCTGAACTGGAGTTCCTTATTTCACAAGATTTTTTAAATATAACTTAATTTCATTGAATAAAAAATTTTTTTTTTCAAGTATTAGAAGCAAGTTTTTGGAAGAAAATTCTCATACAATTAAAAGAGGAGTCTAAATTATTTTTATATAGGATTGTTGAAAGCAAAGGTAATACCAATAGTTTAGCTAATTTTGATAGAACTTTGTAAAATTAGAAAAATATTTTAAATAATTGTTAAAGGGGCCGTCCATAAATGACGTCATGATCAGAGTGGGGGAGGGGGATTTAAAAGTTGTGACATCACATTCTGCAGCTGAAAATCAACGAAAAAAGTTAAATTGTTAAAACAAACCAGGGTTGGCTGGATTGGACCCAATTGTGTTGGACCCAATGGGTTTTTTCAATAAAACCCAAGTGAAAAAACCCACATTTTGGACCCATTTTTGGGGTTTTTCAAAAAAATCAAGATTTTGGCAGTTTTAATAAGAACAGGACGAAATAACATACAAAGAACTGCAGTTGAGTGGGTTTTTTTCAAAATTTAAGACGTTTAAGTTCAAATTAGTTATAAAAACTAAGGAGGATTTTTTAGATTTCAGGGATTTTTAAAAAAGTTAAATATGTTGTTTCATTACTCCGTGACTTTTTTTCATTATTGAATGGAATTTTTTTCAAAATTTAGGACGTTTAAAGTTCAAACAAGATTTAAAAAATTAAGGAGGATCTTTTTAAATTTCAGTGGGTTTTTTCAAAGTTAAATAGATTTCTTTCAATATTGAATGTTTTTTTTCTTCAAAGTTTAGGATTATTTTTTACATTTTAGTGGGGTATTTTCAAAGTTTAAACCAGGTTTCAGTAACTAAGAGGTGTTTTTACCATTTCAGTGGGTTTTTTCAAAGTATAAAAAGTTTCAACTTTGAAAAAACCCATTTAACTATAGAAAAACTGACATTATTTTGACAGAACGCATTTAACATAGAAAGAACTCACTAAAATTTGAAAAAACCCACTTACTATTTAGTAGAAAACCCCTTAATTTTGAAAAAAAACCACACTTTTTCCGAAAAAACCCAGTTTTTTATGGGTTTTTTCAGGGTTTTATTGAAAAAACCCTAAAAAACCCAACCAACTTGGGTTTTTTCAGAAAAACCCGGGTTTTTGCCAACCCTGAAACAAACGTATATTGTTCTCCCAAAAGTCATCTTAAAGTTTGATAGAAATGAAACATTCAGGAGGGGTAAAATTAAGATCAAATAAAAAAAGTTGGCACTTTCAAATTCGTGTATTAAACAGAAAGCATGTCCCAAGCACTACAAACGTTCAAGATTCGTCCAATATATGTCATTTAGGCCAAATGTCGTTTAAATTCTAGGTTGCAGTTTCGTAAGCATGACATATTTGGTATGAGCTGTGCTACTCTACTAGGGGTAGTCATTTCATTTTAGAAAGTCACTCTATATTGCTTTTAAATAAAGCAGATAAGATTACTTGATAACTATATTTAGAACTTGGGAGAGTTATATTGATAAATTTAATTATAAAATCCTGGGGTATTAGCTGTTTTGTGAAAATGCTGTTTAGGAATCATCATATGGACCTTACAAAGAATTAATTAGAGCGTTTTGATCCAATAGCCCACTTCTGAATATGACATTCCGACAGCCTAAGTTTGCATAATGGTATCGAATGAGGCTGTTTTAAATTTCATTCGTCCCCTCTTATTGCCCTACTTTCAAAGGTTGATCTTAGAAATTCCTTCATTAAGTTAATGAGAATTCTTTTCTTATCTGCTTTTACACGAAGTTGACGTTTTGAGAAGGGGAGAGAAAGCTGGATAAATTTTCGTTTCATGTTTCATTCCTACTGACCTGATTTTTTCCCATTTAAAGGGCAAAAAAATCAATTTGAATTTATTAATATTTGCGTTTAACATGAATTATGAGAAAAATCTATTTTGATTCATACGATAGCATTTTATGACTATTTGAATTTCTTTTTATCAGAGTTGAAAGTAAATCAGAAGAACTATTGCAATAGGCCCAGTAGTTTGAAAAATTAAAATTTAATTCTGATCTGCTTATAGGGATCGGAATGAACTCTTTACAAAAATCATAAATAAGTGATGAGCTAAGCTGTAGCCGGGTCTCATAAATTTGATTTTAGCGCAAGGATCGCATTTGCAGTACTCCGTGAAAGAACCAGATTCACAGAATTCGACACTTAGCTTCGAATTATAATTTATGAAAAGTCCCATACTTCATTTTTAAAAAATTTCAATTTTAAAGCAATAGTTTTAGAAAAATTTATAAGTTTACATTTTTTATTTTTTCTTGAATTGATATCAAAGCATTTCCTGAAGATTTCATGTTTTAAGGATATTATCGATACATTCTCTCACATAAGTGGTGGAATAATGATTTTCTGATCCAATACTTAAGCAATGGTTTGAGACGGATACATATAGTAATATATTAGCATCCTTTAAAATGTAGAAAGTAAAATAAGAAAAACGATGTTTCAAACTTTAGGGGAGAGTAGTTAAAAGCGGGTATGTGTCGCCCATATAGTGGGTAGGGGCTCGTATACTCCCGGATGAATCCCGAGTGTCAAAGTATGTGTAATGCCTTGATTAACCGAACACTCCCGAGTTTCCATCAACTCCGATAGAACATCAGATTTGTAATATGAGGCAACTGGGAGCAATAAAAAAATGAAGATTCTGTTAAAAAAATTTAAGATATGTTCCTTTTGAATCGTCAAAAATTAGTACATTTACCCTGTTGATAATTTTATGTTAAGTTGACACAATCTTACTTTAAAATACTGTGAAAGAACCGGCGATTTTCTTATATTTTTGAGGTTTTAACCCCTCTTAAAGTAAGAAAGGAGCTTTAAGGCAAAGCGGGTAGCTACTCAATAGGAGATAACACGAAAATAATTTTTTATGATAGTTAGTTAGGTACAGTAAATAAGGTCTCAAACATTAGTGGATTTACGGGGGCTTATGGGGGTCAATGAATCCTCCTTTATTTTTAAGGATATTACATTCTTTCATTGTAAGCAATGTTTTCAGTTCAATTAGGGTTCGATAACTCACCTATCATTTAAAATCAAATTTGTTATTTTAACCAAACGATAAATATGATTTTTGAGCATTTTTAAAGTTAGCATACCCCCTTAGAGCTACTCTCCCCTACTCTTTCTAATCAATATACATTAATAAAAATTTGGCTTCTTGTGGAACTATAAGTAAGCATGATACATTCATCGATTTTTTCTGAGTGGCTTAAAATTTACCTCTCCCCCTCCAAAAAGTCCTACAACCCTGTGCTACCGAACATGTTGCACAATGCATTTGCCTAACTACGGAATTGCTTCGAGTAGAGAAACTCCTATTTTTACTTTCCTACCATCTGACCTCCAGAGAAACCTTTTATGCCCAACAAATATTGATGATAAAGACTTTATGTACATTAGGGTGTATCGAAAAAAACTTTTTTTGATTTTGATAATGCCTTAGTGCGGAAAAGTTGTCTAAGGTGGCAGAGAGTACCTGTGAATTTTTTCAGAATTTTTGGATAATATCTTGAGGTGCCGCCAAGGCCCTGAAGGTCCCCATGTTAATCCAATGGGGCGCGCCGCCAAAAAGGCCGAAAATTCGTTTTTCGGACCTCATTTCTGCCCTAATCACACGAGGAATGTCTTCCCTCGAGTTATGGACCCTATATGATCTAGGCTATCCGACAAAACTTGAATAATAGCCTAAATATCTATATTACGTTTTTTTGTATGCTCCAGTTTCATCGAAAATCGCGTATTTCCTCGTTCAAATCAGAGCCCAAAATCAACATAATATAGAGATTTAGGCTATCATTCAAGTTTTGTCGGATAGCCTAGATCAGGGGTCCCCAACCTTTTTGTACCGAAGAGCACATACCAGAATATCGGTCGAATGGCGGGCACCATTTTTTTTCAAGATATTTTTATAGTTGGTGGGCATAGTTAACTTGTAACACACTACATGTAATGCACAAAAAATGTAATTTTAAAAACTAATTTAACATATGAATATAATTAGCATTAATATTCTTTTGTAAAATGAATTATTACTAAATTGCTGATTAATTGCTAAATGATTAAAAATTTGCATACCATTTAATGGGATAATGGAAACCTGAAATATTTTATTATTGCACACAAGCAGCGGGCGCACCTTGACCAATTGACGGGCGCCATGGTGCCCGCGGGCATAGGGTTGGGGACCCCTGGCCTAGATCATATAGAGTCCATAACTCGAGTGAAGACATTCCTCGTGTGATTAGGGTAGAAATGAGGGGCGAAAAACCAATTTTCGGCCTTCTTGGCTTGCGCGCGCCATTGGATTAACATGGGGACCTTCAGGGCCTTGGCGGCACCTCAAGATATTATCCGAAAATTCTTAAACAATTCACAGGTACTCTCTGCCACCTTAGACAACTTTTCCGCACTAAGGCATCATCAAAATAAAAAAAAAGTTTTTTTCGATACACCCTAATGTACATCGTTTAAGACTCAAATTTTGAAACATATTATTTAAATGATAAATTTGAAGGATAATTCATTTATTATTGTTCATTTTACTACAGTTTTCTCAATCTGACGTCCATGTGGAGGTACTGGGACCAATTACTTTCCAAGGTGATCAGAGAGTCCGTAACTTCTATCACTCAATAAAACACAAGACAACTATAACCAAATACATTTTTTTAGTCTTTCAATTAATTGCTTGTGAATCACTTGTTCAGTCATAAGCTTCGGTTTCAATTCGAGTTTCTGTGCCTGCGCTCAAATGCCTTTGAATTCGACCTGTCCACTTTTGGGTCTTACCTAAAAACCACACATGCCCGGACACACACTATTTGCTAATAATGAAGGACTTTGTGTAAATATCACCTATTCCTACCGGCATAACCGTTAGACATATCCTAGAAAACAACCTCCTATGAGTTATTATCATCATGATGGTGCGATCTCAGCTGTCCAAGAGGTTCTTGTCCAGATGCACACTTGCAACTGATAAATACCATGTATCACTTCATGAAACTTGTCAGTTCGCCGTCGAGGACCGCATCCACTATACATGTTTTCTGAAAGCGATGAAACAGATCTTTTAGCAATATACTACTATATATGTTCTTCAAACTACCAAAATCCGTAAGTATAAGTCTAAGATCTCTAGCCACGTTTTTGCTCTTGAAGATCACCTCTTGAACAAAGATCTCTACCGGAAAACCCAAATGGTAATTTATTTTATTTAAACCGATGCTCCAAAAGGGCCATTGGGCTCACCTCTGATACTGATCCACTGCTGCATTCTACCAACCAGTTATCATCGTTTTTCAACTTCAGCAGCTCAATCATGTGGTCTTTTCACACACTTCAGACCAATTTACTGCTACATCAATTCCAATCAGTCATCATCTTCATCATGGTTCAACTTCAGCAGCCCGAAAGGGGTCTCCTTTAGTCATTACGCAAACCATTTCTTTAATTTCATGCACACCATAGACCAATCTATCTATTTCTACACACATCAGTTCTATTCAGTCATTATCATCATGCTCAACTTCAGCAACTCAATGATGTGGTCATTTCTCACACCTCAGACCAATCTACTGCTACATCAATTCCAATCAGTCACTATCTTCATCATGCTTCAACTTCAGCAGCCCAAAGTGGTCTCTTCGCTTAACACACACCAGGTCCTTAGTTGAAATCCATGGCATGCACACACCTCACAGATAAATCATCCCCTCTACATCAACTCCAATCAGTCATCGTCATCGTCATCATCGTGCTCCGACTTCAGCAGCCCGAGGTTCCTGGCCACGTTCTTGCACTTGATGACCACCTCCTCCTGAACCAGGTTGAACGACATGGCGATGATGGACAGCCCCATGATGAGGTACAGACAGCAGATGATGAGCTTGGCCTGCCCGCTCTGCGCATCAAAGATGTCCGACCCGGGGACCAGGTCCCCGAACCCGATGGTGCTGAGGGTGATGAAGCAGAAGTAGGCCCCGTTCAGGAAAGTCCACTTCTCCCAGAGCGAGAACAGCACCGCACCACCGCAGATGTAGCCGGCTACCAAGGAGAGGACCATGTACATGGGGACGCGGGTGTCCTCGGACTCTCCACCGCCACCACGATACACCCGCTCGATGACCGTGGGGGTGGGGTCGGGGACCACGCACACGCCGGACTTGGTGGGGGAGGAGGGAGGGTCGCAGGACAGTTTCTCGTCGCCGTTGCAGAGCTCGACGGTGGCGACTTCGATCGCTTTGTTCATAGATCCTGTAAAGAGAGAGACAGTTACTATCTTTGTTGTCATCTTTGAGTATTATGGTCCCTGTAAATAAAATTGGCGGCTCGTCACCATGGCAACGACGTGGCAGTACATTAGAAATGTTGTGACTAGTGTTAAACGACTAGAATAAGTGAACCTCTTATTTTATTTACACAGACTACAAAAAAACCAGGTCATCCTTTCACCAGTTTGTGGTGAAAGGTTGGGCTGTTTCACCTAAAGCCCTGGATCCTCTACCTTAAGTAGCGACATCACGCTCAATCGGCCGCCATTGTGGGGAGAACTCACTACTAGTCTGGATAGTCTTGCTTATCGTCACTAGTAGTGAGTTCTCCCTACAATGGCGGCCGATTGAGCGTGATGTCGCTACTTAAGGTAGAGGATCTAGGGCTTTAGTTTCACCCACTGAGCTATAGAGTGACTAGTTAGCATGCCGAAACCGCATCACACCGCGGAAAGGATTTCCATCTTCTTTTAATTTTCCCCATCTGTTAGCACAGTTGTATGCACATAGTGAAACGACCATTCTAAATTTTGCTCATAATATTTAAAAAAACAGGCATGGGTGGATTAAAAGGGGGAAATGCTCTTCCAACTTTGCTTCCAGCGTGCCATCACGATTGCTTGAGCAATCGTGGCAATTTAACCTTCCGCTCTGGCACGATCCGTCGCTTGTTATAGTATTGGAGGTTGTCACTCCAGTTTGTTTTATAGCTCAGTGGTTTCACCTCAAACTTCGGTGCTTTCACTAGCGAAAGCACCGAAAACCTGGTGAAGCCTGTTACTGAACCTTAGGTTGCAGCTAAATTTGAACCAGTTTGTGGTGAAAGGTTGAACTTTTTAAAAAAAAAGTCTATAGTCAAGTTTTAAATGCATTAAAGTAAGGTTTGAAGGTGATGGGTAGCCTAGTGGTTAAAGCATCGGAATCGGAGGGTCCCGGGTTCGATTTCCGACACCACTAAAGACCCACCCCACCGAGTATATGCAGAGTACTAGCTCGTTATATCTGTGAGTCTCCCCTGATTTTCAAATCTTGCTACAAGAAAAGATCAATCACAATTATATTGTTCCGATGTGTAGCTTATTTTCCGGTTTTTCTTTTTGAATTCAGAACAAATACGAAAAATCTAAAAGGTTGGCAGCTGTAGATTCAACCTGCAGCCCAAACTCATCATTCGGCCTTCCACGAGGTTTTTATGGTGTCTGCTCAAATAAACTCAGACGGTTCAATTTTATACCTACTAAAATAAGCTTGACACGTCTGTGAAAACAGTTGCATTTAATTTTACTTCTTAACATATTCTGATCCTAACCTTCTTTTATTAAAGTTCCCCCTCGGGTAAATAATTGTTGGATCAGGCTGACTTACTTACACTTAACATTTCAGCACCTCTTGTTTAAAAATTTTTCAAATGTCAACAGTGTAATTCAAGGTTATTTGACAATACTGTATTTCAGTGTTTCTAGACAGAATACATAATTCGTGTTTAAGAAAATGACACACCCTTTCTCATCGAACGTGCTATGCATTATTTTCAAGAACTAATTTGTCTTAAATGCTTCCTTTTATTAAAAATATTAAAGCTTATGCAATTTAAATTCCAGTTACAAGCTAACCTACAGTGAAATCGAACGGTTTAATTGTAGCTTATAGTACTATGCAATGCACTCTATAGGGGAGAATGTTGTACCTCTGGACAAAAATCACGTTTGGATTTTTCTAAGACAGGTAAAATGACATTTTGACAATTTAAAGTGCCCAACCTATAGTCCTAACCTTTGTGAGTATAGAGATATTTTTTACTAGCCAAAATCTTGAAAATTGGAATTTTAATCATTTATAATAACATGGAAAAATTTGTGTCCAGAGGTACAACAACCTGTTGTACCTATGAACAGACCCAGTTGTACCTGTGGACACCCTTAAAAAGGGAAATTTTAGTTGAAAAAAGCTAGGAATTAACATTTTTATTGATGCATTACCTTTTAATAACCTATTTCAAGCCTTATTAAAATTGAAAATAGATTTTTTAAAGTAATGTAGTTTTAGATCGTAAATGATCATTAAAACGAAGTTTAATGATAAAAGTCTTGATTTTATACCAAAAACACAAAAATAACATGGTATTTTCAGATCAGAATTTAAGATAATAGTTTCATCAATCATGCTGATTGATCTGACAACTTCACTGATCCCAAATTCGATCAACACTTAGTTGTGCAAGCATTTGGTGGTAATAACAATAATTATTTGGTGGTAAATCTTCTTCAGTGGAAATTTCAAGTTTTTTTAATCATCATACTTAAATGCGATAGGGTGCTTAGTATTTTTCACCATATTTTACATTAAATTCCAAGTAGAATCATAAATTTAAAAAAGGAGTTCAGATCACAAAATATTTGATTTTTCATCTAAAATTCACTTGAAAATAATCGTTGACAAATAAACTACCATTTAGAAATAATTGAACATTTATTAAAATGTATTCAGTTGAATGAAACCTGATTCTAAAACGCTTATTAGCTACAGACACCCACAAGAACGTGTCCGTAGGTACAGCACTTATGGTGTCCGAAGGTACAACATCAGGTGTTATTGCATTCAAAGTTCTATAAAAGATAAAATAATTGAGATCTGACGATTTTTAATATCAAAACTAAAAAGTCAAAATCTCGGGGATTCCCCCATGTATTCCATTTTATCATATCATAATCATAGGGGAAGAAAAGAGTTAATGTAGTGATGCACTAAAAAAAACTTTCAGCACCTCAAAACAGTATTTTTATTATATAAAATTTAAATAATATTTTAAAGAGCTTATATTTCACGTTAGCAACTAGATAGCATCTGTTCACATTCAAAATCGACCACAAATTCAAATTTACATTTTTTCCCGAATTTTAAAATGAGGTGGCTGAAGGTACAACCGTCCGTAGGTACAACACTCTCCCCTATAGTGTGCATAGTACAACTATGGGTGTATGAGAAACCTTTTATGTTTCGAAAAACTTCTCCCGAATGCATATAAACTTTTATTCTACAATATTCAAGCGAAGTAAAACCGCGAGCTAGATGGCTATAATATTACATTTTGAAGTAAACAATTAAAATATAAAATTCCAAGTCTATGATCTAATTGATCTTTAGTACCATTGGACGGAAAATTTTAATACTTACTCCTGAATTAAGTTGTCCTACAGTATCTAGATTAACAATACTATCTTAAATATAAAAAATGGACTTGTTATTCTACAATACACTGTAAAAAAGAAGCACTCTACACAAAAAGTAGTAGATTGAAATTAACTCCATACACCGCGATGCAGATGGACCTGTAACACTGCGGTGTATCATCTCTCCATGTACGGAGACAATTTCTACCCACCACTTTTTGTGCAAAGTGCTGTATTTTTTTCAGTGTTGGATTTTAAGGCTAAGCGCCCACTAGAGACTTCTGTCGCGGCGACTACAACACTAGGTCACTCGAGAGCAATGCATTTCTATGGTGAGATTCTTGGCAATCGGCCTAGAGTCTCGTCGCCTAATGCGCGCTCTAGCTTCTTGCAATAGCCAGGGTGATAATTTTGTCTCAGTCGCCGTGACAAAAGTCTCTGTGCGCGCTTAGCCTAACAACAATCTCCTAAACTAAAACACGGACTTTTATGCTACTTCAGCCACTTGCCTTTCATGATCTCCATGTGCTTGGGGGACGCACTGCTGTAGTGGCTGGCCTGCCTGTGCACGGCGTGCGTCCGCCGGGGCTTGCGGAACATGAAGCAAAGGTGGGAGTAGGTGAACTTGAAGGAGCGCGCCAGCAGGTCCCCGATGTTGGTCAGGCACATCAGCATCAGGGGAATGCCCAGCAGCGCGTAGAAGATGGTCACCACCTTGCCCACGTCCGTCTTGGGGGCGATGTTGCCGTACCCTGTGCAAACAGAGGAATTGAAGTCGTCATCATTGTAAGGTATTATTGAAAAGCATTTTAGAGGGATAGGTGAAAAAACTGGCTTTCAACCATTTTTCAGCTCATAATGGGTTAAAAAGCTGTTAAAATATTCAGGATTTAGCGTAAAAAGTACCGAACTATGCTGCATGTAAATTATACTTCACGTATTATAATATTTGAATATGTATTGATATACATCCAGTAAATATCGCTTTGTTAATTCCTGTTTTTTTTATGAAAAATACTTTTAAATAAATTTTCTCACCCCCTTCATACAGATACGATCCCATAATTTTTTTAGCGGACTAGTGATACACAGTGGCGGATCCAGCCTGGACCTAAGGGGGGGGCAACCACATTTTAAGAAGGTTGGAGGTTCTTCCCCCAAAAAAATTTTGAAAATATGATTCTTTAAGTGAAAATACTTGGATGACGCCCCAGGGAAAAGGGGGGTCTGGGGGGCCCTCCCCCAGAATTTTTTTTTGAAATTTTACCTTGAAAAGTAGTCTTTTGACTCATTTTTGAACATTTAAGATGGGATCGGGGGATAGCATTTTAACGTCCCACCCTTCCAGCCAGAGAGACCCTATGAGTGGTCATCACTGCTCTAGATGGCAGTGGCATAAATATAATTTTTTTTCTGAAGGAACCAAAATATCCTCCAAAAAATAAGTCATTACGAGGGGGAGGACCTAAAATTATAACTAAGCTTCCTCTTAGGTTTTATGTACTTTTTTAATGCATTTGTAGGAAAGATTCGCATTTTGATATATAGTATATCTGTAGTATAAAATTGTAAAACAAAATAAGGAAAAGTATATTTTGAATATCAAAAAGGGGATCTGGGAGTCTTCCCCGAGAAATTTTTTGGAAATTTGACTCTAAAAATCAGGGTTTTAACTCGTTTTGGTACCCAAAGCCGAAGCTCATGGTGGGCCCGGAGCATATGTGGCTGATTTCTCCACGGGTCATCAATTTTCTTCCCTCTCTTTTTTCATCACTCCACAGGCGTTTATAGATTTTTATTTGGAAAGAGTCTCCAAATATATCCTCTAAAAATTAGACATTATCATGTTTACCAAAAAACAACAATGGGCAGAGTTAACAAGTGATTAAATGGTCTCGTGGACATTCCCCTTCAGTGGCAGGAGGGGCCCAAAATTATTTCTCCCATACATATTAAATAGGTTTAATGAAACTTTGTAACGCATTTTAAGTATAATTTGCGTCTTAAAGAAGTACAGAATGAGACAAGTTGTGAGTAATTTATTAAGTTTGATGAATCAAAGGGGGACTGGAGGCCCTCCCCCAGAAGATTTTTAGAAAAATTGACTCTTAAAACAGATTTTTAACTAGATTTGGTACCTAAAGCCCGAATAAAAGGTATTCCTTTTCGTGTAGGATTTTCATTTTGATGAGCAGAATGTAAAGAAGTTGTGAATAATTGAGTTTCAAATACATAAGGGGATCTGGGGAAAATTTTTGGAAATTTGACGCAATAAAACAGGGTTTTAACTTGTTTTTGTATACCTTGTCCGAATTTCGGATGTCCGATTTTCGTTTTTTCCTTTTCTTACCATAACTTTTTAAAAAGGTACCTGAGCCCAAGGGGGGGCAAAAGGCCTGTTGCCCCCCCCTGGATCCGCCACTGGACTGATACAGGTATGATTATTATGCTAATTGTTCTTGATTTCCAACTGAGAAGATGACTTATCTACTGTAATCAAACTGGGTATACAGAGTTATCTGAATATTACTTCACAGTTTCCATTTATGTTCATTCTTTTGAAGTTTAGAAAGCTAGAAAGCATATATTTTCGATTATTGAAGTTTTATTTGGAATAATGATTAGATTATACTATATACCTTTGATTTAGAATGCATTAAAATAATTTCAAAGTAAAAATCCACTAATTGAAAAAAAATGAGATGCCAAAATGGATTAATCATAAAAAATAAAGGTGAAAAGTTGAAACGCTCAACACATTAGAGTTCAGTGTCCATTCAAACAACTGCGTTCTACAACTGGACAAACGTAATTTTATTTTAGGAACAGCTTTTTTCCCGTAAAACCGGGTTTCTTATTTTTAAACCCCGAACGCCACTTAACCTGTCTCAAAACAAGGTGGGCAGTTCTCCATCTTCGACTCACAACAATGTTTTAGTTGGCGACTCCACAGCCCAAAACGACACTGTGATGGAAGATTGACACGAAGCTGTCAGCTCCTCTTAAAAAACCGGCGAAGGTCCCGCAAATACACACTGCAAACCCCTTTGGGTGTATCGTCTAAAAAACTGAATCACTCTCGCCTCGTATGTTCCATACGGGTGTGTCGTAACGTACAACAAAGAACTGCGCTTTTCGAACATGTCTTGGTTCGAAGGACTTCTCATTGGTGGTCTTCACATTTTGTGGAGGATTCTTGAACCCCTTCCAAAGGAACTGAAATTTCTCGGAATGAACGGTCTTGAGAATAGATTCGAACAGCTCGACGATTCGAGAATGTTTGCTTTATGAATGTGTTTATTATGCACCTCGAGGTTTTCATAGAGCACGTGAGTGTTTTAGAGGTGTTTTCTGAGGAGCTAATTTTAACCCCTTCTTAAAATAAAGGGGTTTTGGGCTAAAAATGACCCTTTTCCATTGAAAGGGTTATTTTTAGGAGTCAGGGATAGTCGACTAGAGAAAATACAAATAAGAAAGGAAATTGCTTTAATAAACAGTTATAACCGTCTGTGTCGATCATTAAGTTTAATTACAGAAAACAGCTTCAATTAAAGAAGATATAAAGAATATTATTCGGTGTAATATTTGGGAGTTGTACGACTTCGCTTTCATTCAAAAGACGTAAAATACAATTATTCTCTACTAACACTAAAATATCTAGATCTTCATTAACAAATGCTTGAGAAGAATTTTGGATACAAAACGGTTTCATAAAATTAACAATGAAGATCTTCTAAAAAAAGCGAAACAGAAACCAATGGAGTCTGAATTAAGAAAAAGAAATGGATTGGGGCCACGTACTTCACAAACCTGAAAAATTCAAAGTTAGACAAATCTGTGACTGGAACCCCCAGGGCCATCGAAAGAGGGGAAGGCCTAAAACAACATGGCGAAGGACAGTTGAGAGAGAACTAAAGGATATCGGAGTGACATGGAAGGAGGCGAAACATCTTACCACCAATAGAGGTGGAGACTCATGACGGATGCCCTATGCTCCAGTAATGGAGTGGTAGAGGGATAAGTCAAGTAAGTCAACACTAAAATAGGATTCGAAGCCATGATTTACTCAATTCCCAATTACGCATTTGAATCACATAAAAATTGCTAACAAGCAAACTCCTAAATAGCTGGACAACTGTTGCCTGGAGCAATGAAAGAGATGCCACTGTGTGAGAACCGACAGGGTTGAAAAAACTCAAATTGTCGGATTCGTAGGAAAGTTTTATAGCTAAAAATTATTTACATATTAAATGCATTTGTACCAATACATCTATAAATCGATATTGAAATTGAAAAGAATATTTTATTGTACGAGAAGGATTTAAAAAAATTCAAAATGTAGATAGAGTCAGGAAATATCAACCTGCGTATGGTGATTTTAAACACTTATCATAATTTTTGTGTATCAGACTGGAAACCTTTTGAAAATAGAACTAGGTACTAGATGGAATTTGTTTGATTCATATTTCAACCAACCTAGAAACTAGGCAATAAGATTTTACTTTTATTGTGTATCGGTAAAGTAAAATTATGTTTGTGCCTGTATTACTTGACGAAGGTTTATTAGTGGAACCCTTAGATCAAGCACACAAGCCGTATAAAACCAATCCAAACCAATCCAAAACTTTTAAGGAAAATAAGGAAAGAGTACAAATAAATCGAATACATAAAAATAATGCGTAATAAGATTATGGAATGGTATAGATCTCTTAAAAAATATAAATTAACGCAAAGGGATTTTCAATTTTCTGAATTGTTTTTATGAAGGTAACTTGTTAAAACAATTATTAAATATTAGTAATTATTAAAAATTAGCATTAAATGCATGTTTCTTTCAATACTTTTGACTGATTTGACTGCTAACAGTTAGCATTAATACGTGTTTCCGATTTTCTCTCTCAAAGAACGAAAAAAAATTACTTTTTTTTAACAAAGAAAGTTCGCTGATCTCTTGACAGATCTGTGAACTATTTTTGGCATTCAGACGTTTTCTTCCCACGTAGAGTGCAATTTATAAGAATGCGATTTTAAATAGCCGTGTTACCCACAAAGCTACAATTAAAAAAATTAATTACTACCTTGTCTCCTCACCCTCTTCACCTATTTTCCTTCATCCATGAAGTTTTTTTTATTGTTGGTGGTGGCGTTAAAAATCGTCAGACAGGATTGAAATGTTGCCAAACGACGTGCAAGAGTGTTTAAAGTGTGTGCTAATAAAATGATTTGGCCATTGAAAATTAATTTTGAAGCATTCAAAGCTTTGTGTCTTCCGTGAAAAAAAATTAAATTTTTCTAATAAAAAAACTTTGATTTTTTTGTAATTTTCTTTGGGATGTAAAAAAGAGCGTGGTATAGAACTAACTAATTAGAAAGATTTAGTTAAATGTATAGCATAAATTTTAAATTAAAACGATAAAAAAATAAGATAGATATGTTATGTTATCGAACGCCATATGAATGGATATGCCATCGAACGTTAATGCTTGCGGCAAAACGGGTTTTACAGAACTTCCAAAAACCTGATCAAAGCTGCACTGCCTTAAATGAATGCTCGCTAAGAAAGTAGTTTTACAGGTGAATTCATATAGAGGAAAACATGCCGGGGAAAAAACATTCATAATATGACTTCATAGAGAGATTATCCTTTTACAAGAACTATAAACTTCATACCTTTCCAACGAGTTAAACAGATTAGAACTTGTGGTTTTGTATTGAACTCCATATAATATAAGAATCGAATCAATTATAATATATGTACACTTAAATTGAACTAATTTAGGTTGAATTGAATAAAAAGGAGTTATAAAATTGAAGAGTATGAAATTAAAACTAGTTTTCTATTCGTTTAGGTGATTCCAAAAAATAAATTGGAAATTTTTTTTAATTAATTTAAATTTTTAAAAATTTATACTATATTTATATTTAATGTAATTTATGTAAGTTCATTCAAATAAATACAGTGCAAACATTTAAAACGAAAACAATTTAAAACATTATAAATATTGTCAAAAAAATTTTCCAATTTATTTTTTGGAATCACCTAAACGAATAGAAAACTAGTTTTAATTTCATACTCTTCAATTTTATAACTCCTTTTTATTCAATTCAACCTAAATTAGTTCAATTTAAGTGTACATATATTATAATTGATTCGATTCTTATATTAAATGGAGTTCAATACAAAACCACAAGTTCTAATCTGTTTAACTCGTTGGAAAGGTTTGAAGTTTATAG
This sequence comes from Tetragnatha versicolor, assembly GCA_024610705.1. Taxonomy (NCBI): domain Eukaryota; kingdom Metazoa; phylum Arthropoda; class Arachnida; order Araneae; family Tetragnathidae; genus Tetragnatha; species Tetragnatha versicolor. The sequence goes on from JANDEH010000008.1 coordinate 15,704,125, forward strand.
TTCTTGTAAAAGGATAATCTTTCTATGAAGTCATATTATGAATGTTTTTTCCCCGGCATGTTTTCCTCTATATGAATTCACCTGTAAAACTACTTTCTTAGCAAGCATTCATTTATGGCAGTGCAGCTTTGATCAGGTTTTTGGAAGTTCTGTAAAACCCGTTTTGCCGCAAGCATTAACGTTCGATGGCATTAACTTAGCAGTGAAGGTAAAAATGCGATATGTGATTGGAATTTCAGGTAATTTCATTATAAGCGTAAAATGTTGTACTATTTTATTTTAGGGCATATTTAATTAGTCTATCTATAGGTATTCATAAGGAAGATAATTTATTAGAACGTTTGGATTTTTGTGCTTGCAAATCCTCAAGGAGGATAATTTCAATTGTAGCTTATATTCTAATTTAAATTTATTATTTAAATACACTTTATGTGAACGCTTCAATGTTAGTCGATCGGTCTTATTTGATCTATATCGCGATCCATCTTAAATTATTCAAAATCAGTGTACGAAAAATTAAGGTAAAAGGTTTTTCTTCCGATAATGAATTTAAATTTTACTTAGGTTTAATTTAGTATTTTAAATAAAAAGGATTTAAAAAATTACAATTTATAGAACTTATTAAAAGTGACGACAATTTAATGAGCTAAGGAAATTGTACAGTGAATATAAAATTCCTGAATAAGATTCCATGAAGGTAACAATGGTTTTCATAGCATACCATTCATATATTTTTATTTATTTGTTTTTCCTTATTGAATTGTGGTCTTATGCATATTTTAAAAGTTATGGAACTTATTACTTATTTTACCTTAAAAATAACCTTTATTTGTGCAAATATCTGAGTAATTTTTACGTTTATCGTTTTATTATAAACTATACATTATTTCGAGAGTATGTCACTTTGAAATTGATCGGGGAAAACACATAAAAATATATACACTGTACATTCGCTACACAGTAATCTCCTTAGGACTCCCTTGTTCACCGAAAAGCAATCGCACGAAGATAACTCGTCTTCACACCTTGTACACAACACCTTAGTGTGTCCTTCACATTATATCCACCAGCAAGCACCCGATTCTGCACTTAAATATCCACCGCATCCTCATAAACCACGTCAGAAGCGGGCTTTCCTTATCACCAAAAGAGACATCCTCTGCTGAAACACCGAAAAACAATGGCGATAAATAACTCCTCGACTCTTGGCCCATTAACGGAGGAATTAAAGGGGATAAAAAACGACGCCAACACTTGTCTTTTACACGCATTTTCCCGATGTGGGGTGATATTGGAGGGTTATTAAAACAATACTTTTTGGATTCGGTCAGCGTTCACCTGAGTGCCGCTAAAAATAGTAGGACGACGTTTTTTTAATGTTTGAGGCGCTGTCCCATTTTTATGTCAGGGCTTTTTTGTCAGTGGTGTTTTTCTTACGGTGGCACCTTTATCTACTTAATCTTTTGAGAAATCAGCCATTAAATCAGTGGAACGTTTAACAAGACACTTTGTTCTTTGGATTGACATTAAGCCTTTGTTCCGACAGAGTGTAGAGATGAGTTATATAGTGTTTGGAGTATAATTCAAGTAAAGTATTGGTTTAGTAGACAGTGTTGTGTGATTTATGTAGAAAAATTTAGAATTAAAGTATTGTTTGCAATAGATTAAAACTATTTTAATTGTGTTATTAGAAATATTCAAAAAAATTATAAAACACAAAAAATGCCTAACAAATTGTTCATTGAGTCGTCTATATCAATTGAATTATTGGGTTTGAGTTAAAAAAATTTTGAATTCATGTAAAAATTCCAAAAAAAATCTTTAATCAAAGACGAATCCTAAATTTTGTGAAATTTATGTCCATTAATCGTTTCCATCCAATTTTATGCCAGCCAAACCCTAAAAGATTGATTTACTTTCAATGTTACAAATTTAGAAAGACATTAACGTGCTTTGTTTGAAAAGTATTTCAATGTAAAATTTAAAACAAACAGAATTTTAAAAGTAAAAAGTTACTAAGTTATTTAAGATATAATATGGGTTTAAAATACTTATTTCATTTTTTGCGCTTTGGGTTAATGAATATATAATCTTTCACTGTTAAAAATAAAAGATTGAGTTTTAACTGAAATGCTCGTCCTAAAACCTTTGGAGAATAGATGTGTGATGTAAATAACATTATAATGAATGAGGTAACTTAAAATTAAAGGACTTCAGAAATTAGCAAATTAAGGATGAGAAAGCAATGATTGGAGGGTCTTAAAACAATTTAAAAGGAAATTTGTAAAAGAATCTGCTCTTTCAAATCCAACAAATTTTCTCATACAACATTTTAAAATTTTTCGGCGGCCGGGTATATTTTAGGGTGTATCTTATATTCGAACATAGTTTCAATTAGGTTTCAAAATGTTATACTATTGGGATAGTATCTTCTCAAATATCCATAATCATTTTTCATGTTTTCATAATGTAATTTATAATATTTCCCCCCTAAAATTATATATATAGTCCTTCTTCACCTTCTTAGTAGTCTATCTTATCCTTTTATTACCTTATGTTCTTCCGAAAAGCTTCCTTTAAAAAATACTTATTTAATTTCTCCTACCAAAAGTCTTATTTATTAAAACACTTTGATTAGAGCAAATGGCAACGCCCTTTAACCTCTCTCACTACCTTTGGTAGCAGGAGACAACTGTGATAGACAGTTCTCGGCACCTGACAGTGAGATAAACTGACAAGAATCATTTGGCTAATGGTTTCTAGGGTCTTGACTAAGTTGCTTCTTGGGAGAAAACCACGTAAATAGTTTGTGAGTGGGAAGGATATTCTTAACGTGAGAAATTAGAAGATGTGAAGGGGAAGCATCTCATATTTGATTAGGTTTATCACAATACAAGAGTACCCGAAATGTATCTATCTGTAAATTAGATTTTGAGCGATAAAAAAAGTATAGGTTTTTTAAAACAAGTAGGGGAGAGTGTGTTGTACCTTAGGACAAAAATTACGTTTGAATTTTTCTAAGACAGGTAAAATCACATTTTGACAAAATTTGTGTCCAAAGGTACAACAACCTGTTGTACCTATGGATATACCCAGTTATTCCTGTGGACACCCTTAAAAAGGGAAGCTTTAGTTGAAAAAAAGCTAAAAATTAACATTTTTATTGATGCATTACCTTTTAATAAACTATTTCAAGCATTTTTAAAATTGGAAAAAGATTTTTTAAAGTAATTGTAGTTTTAGATCGTAAATGATCATTAAAACGAAGTTGATTGATAAAAGTCATAATTTTTTACCAAAACTACATAAATCACGTGGGATTTTCAGATCGAAATTTAAGATAATAGTTTCATCAATCATGCTGATTGATCTGATCACTTCACTGATAAAAAAAACATTTCGATCGACGCTTAGTTGTGTAAGCATTTGTTGGTAATAACTTTTGCAAATCTTCTTGAAATAATCGTCGACAAATAGGTAGCCATTTAAAATTAATTTAACATGCATTAGAATGTATTCTCTTTAATGAAACCCGATTCAAAAAAGCCGATTAGCTTCAGACACCCACAAGAACGTGTCCGTAGGTACAACATTTATGGTGTCCGAAGTTTCAACATCAAGTGTTTTTGTATTCAAAATTCTATAAAAAATAAAAGAATTGAGATCTGACGATTTCTAATATCCAAACTAAGAAGTCAAAATCTCGGGGATTCCGCCATATATCCCACTTTATCATGTCATAATTATATGGGAAGAAAAGTATTAATACAGTGATGTGTGGCACTAAAAAAACTTTGAGCATCTAAAAACAGTAAATTTATTTTATAAAATTTAAATAATATTTTAAAGAGCTTATTTCACGTTAGTAACTAGATAGCATCCATTCAAAATCGACCACAAAGTCAAATTTACATTCCCTCCTCCCGAATTTTAAAATGCGGTGTCCGAAGGTTACAACACTCTCCCTCATGTTATAGTTTTTCATAAGGGGGATTAAATTAAATTTTATTTATTTATTTAACTGTCAAACAGAAAATATCCAATTAAATGACAGTACAAAGGACAATATAATACAGTATAAAGGACAATATATACAATACCTACAACAATACATACAACATAAAAAGACAAACATTAAATAGAACTAAGGATATTTAGAAATAATAATGGATTTAAAAAAAGAGAATTTATGAAAAAATAAATCACATTCTGGTAAAGTATTTAAAAAATTTATGAATTCTACCATGGGTTGATATTTTAAGTAATTTTTCGTAAATAGAGGAACTTTAAATACAAATTTAGTACGTGAGTTGTATATGGGGACATGAAAATTAAATTCCTGAAGTAAAACAGGACAATCAATTTTGTTATTAAAAAGGTTATAAAAAAATTTAAATATGGATATTGTTCTATTGCATTCTAAAGAGCACAAATTAAAATTCAGCCTGGCCAAAGCATTAGATGGATATTCAATATTATTAGATTTGTAATGAATATAGCGTAGAAATTTGTTTTGAATTTTTTCAATAGCATACTTCAGATTATTCGTAGAAGGATTCCAAATGACACAGTTGTATTCAAGCATAGAACGAATTAAAGTATTAAATAGACAAATATATACAGACACATTACAAAATTGCATTGTAGTTCTTTTGAGCAAACCTAATTTTTTGTGAGCGTTTTTGGATATTTGAAGGATATGTGTATTAAAACTGAAATCACAATCATAAATAACACCCAGATCTTTGATGCTATTTTTCCGAATGAGAGGCTTATTATCAATACTATAATTTCTAATGACAGGATTTAGTTTTCTAGTGAAGGAAACAACAAAGCACTTGTCAATATTTAGATAAAGCCTATTTTTGGCACACCATTCATACAAATTTTCAAGTTCAATCTGTAAAATTTCACAATCTTGTTCAGTAGAAATACAACGGTAAATTTTTAGATCATCAGCAAATAATAAACAAGACCCAAAAATATCAGAAAGATCATTTACAAATAAAATAAAAAGAAGGGGCCCTAGAACAGATCCCTGGGGTACCCCTGAAGTACCAAAAAAGCAATCAGAAAAAGCATAATTATATTTAACACAAAGAGACCTCTGAGTGATATATGTACGCAAAAAATTTATTAAACTTTTACTAAAGCCAATTTTAAATAACTTAAGTAATAAAATCTCAAAATTAATAGAATCAAAAGCCTTTGCGAAATCAGTATAAATGACATCCAATTGTTTATTTAATTTTAAGGCATTTGAAATATCAATATTTAAACACATTAGGTTACTAGCGGTTGATCTTTTTTTTGATGAAACCATGCTGGGCAGCTGATATAATTTGAGAAGTCTGAACAGTAATTTTATGACAAATTATGGATTCAAAAATTTTAGCAAAACCAGATATAATTGCAATAGGTCTGTAATTTTTTACATCAGACCTATCTCCTTTTTTGTATACAGGTATAATTTTTGAAGTTTTCCACATATCAGGAAATATCATAGATTTTAAAGATAGATTGAATAAAATAAGCAATGGGTAAATAAAGCTATTTATATTGGCCTTAATAATATAAGAAGGAATATAATCCAGACCCACAGAACACGAACCCCTCAAACCATTTATGGCATTTTCAACTTCAACATGTGAAATAGATTTGATGTTAACTAAATCAATTGAGTTAGCACAAAGATCTGAATGATCATATTGTTCTTGGTTATAATAGCTTGTTGAGTAAACACTAGAAAAATAGGTTTTAAAAGCTTGAGCCACTTCAGTATCACTGGTTAATTCAATACCCCCACTATACATTATATTATTTTCTTTGGGACGATTAATGTTTCTATAATAGGACCAAAAGGAAGCAGGTTTTGACTTCAAAGAATCTTCAACGGAATCAATATAAGATTTACGAGCGTTTCGAATTTCAATTTTAATCTTTTTACGTACAGATTTATAAAGTTCAAGGTCAGTCTGATTACCAGAATTTTTCAGTTTTTTTAAGAGAATATTTTTCAGTTTAATATTGCTAATAATATTCTTTGTAAACCATGAAGGGTATTTCTTTTTAACAAAACTAGTTTTAGGTATACATTGATCCATAATAGAATAGATAACATTATAAAACATTTTCACAGCAGAGTTTATACAGGTATATTCATTCAAGAAATTCCAATCGACCAGCATAAAAAGATGATAAAGCAAGTTAAAGTTTGCTTTTTTAAAATTATAGGCCCTATGAGTAATATTGGTGGGAATATTATTATGCTCAGACTTAGGTTTTGTTTTGCTCTTGTAACAAGTATTTTTATTTATATTTATCTGTAAAGCAGGATGATAATTATCTTCGGGAATCAAAGATTGCATAGGGTGAGTGATAGCTACACCAAGGTCTTGAAATTTAATTAAAGCCAAATCAAGAATTCTACCCATGTGGTTTTCAATGTTATTGTACTGTTTAAGCTTATGCAGGTGGAGAAAACAAAGAAAATTATGCACCAAACTTGAGTTACCAATTCTGTCCATGTCTTTCCAATTAATAGAAGGGAGATTAAAATCATCAACAACAATCAAATTTTGAACACTTGAAAAATGTTTATCAATAAGATCATAAAACTTGTTAAAATGTGTATAGTTATCATTGGGACAAAAATATACACAACAAATATAAGTACAAATAAAACCATTTAAAAGAAATTTGACCCATACTGATTCACCTGTATTAGGTATTAAAACATTTCTTGCATTCAACGAACATTTCACAGCAATCAGAACTCCACCCCCACGGCTAACACCAGATTCATCATATTCACGGTCCTTTCTAAAAACATCATATCTCTCATCGAAAATCTCACTATTTAAAATCTCACTATTTAACCATGTCTCAGTGAAACAAACAATATCGTAATCTTCAGTAAGAATAGAAATAAACAAATCCTCAGTTTTTGTTCGTAGACCTCTGACATTTTGATAATATATAGTTAAAGCAGTAGTATTGGTATGATCGATCACAGTCTCAAAAGAAGAACACTGTTTAACAGAGTCGGAAATCTCAGTACACTGGGAATCAGGGAATAGTCAGGCACCTTCAGAACCATCAGGAGGAACTTCGGGAGGAAGAGATGTATTCAAAGCGGTGTTATTGTCAACCAGGATTTGATCAGGCTTTAGTCTTCCGTAGAACTTTGAGACAATAGACCCCTCTGGCCACAGGCTTTCACTTAGAAGTAAGTGATTCTCACTGTCCAGAATCTCAATGTGAAAAGAGGCATAGGTATTATATTTGGTCTTTATCTGTGTGCATGGGCGTAGCCAAGGGGGGGCAGGGAGGGGCAGCTGCCCCCCCAAGTTCCGATTATTTAACTTTTACTTTACTTTTAGTTAGTTAAAACCCAGGGCGCAAGTTCAGACTTGCGTATGCGCCAAGTTTTTAGCGTTAAAGATGACTAATATGGTAACCCTGACTAATGTTAAAAGAGTCATTTGGCTTCTAAATGTGCCGCTAAACAGCCAAAAATCGCCTAGCATACGCAACTCTGAACTTGCGCCAAACCCAGTATTTTAGGGTCAAATTTTCAAAATTTTTCTGGGGGAGGACCCCCAGACCAAGACCCTCTATATAAAGGCCTCCCAACTCGGCCGTGCAACGTCATAACTTTCACTCATCTTTGACGTCACTCCATAGACTTAACATGGCAATTTTCACTCACGTTTGACGTCATCGTCCGGCGAGAGATATATATAGAGGGTCTTGCCCAGACCCCCCTTTAGTATTTCAACCTTTATTATTCACACTTTTGTTATAATAAGTTCATTAAAATCAAAATTCTACCTGAAAATGTATTTCCATTTTTGGGTTTATGTGTACCAAAAAACAGTTTACAACCCTGTTCTCTAGGGCAAATTTCCAAAAATTTTCTGGAGCTAGACCCACAGTCCCCCCGTTGAAACTTGAGGGCCCTCTCTCACGGGGCTTTAAAATTGTTCTACACAAACGTAAAAAAAGTTGACCCTGATTGCTCCCCCCTAAGTTGAACCCTGGCTACGCCCATGTCTGTGTGCATACAATATGGTTTAAGTTAAGAGGACTCAGAAAATCGATCACATCAGTAGACCGCGTTGATGGGTTCAATCGGGATACGAAGATTGCAGATCTTCTAGGATATCTTTTCACTGTCATTAGCCCGGTGCCCGTGTTTTTACCACTTATAATATTCCTCTGCTTCCGCAAGTTGGAGCCAGAATCAAGTAACAAGGGTGCATTCAGATGAGCAGGTAACACAGATACATCGGAAGGAGGACTCGTTAGTTTAACTGCACTTGCGTAGCTATTTGTTGATGTTCCTAATTTTGTCTGCTGAGCGGGCAAACTAACCGATTTGGCTACACTCGCATAACTCATCTACTTTACCCTTCCTTTTTCTAATTGTGTGCCCGTTAACTTGGTAACTTATTTTTATACGCAAAACAATTTACGTGTAAAGTTTTTCGGCATTTGTTAAATTTATCAAGAAACCCAAACTTAACTTTATAACTTCGTTTTACTCATTAAAAAAAAGAAAGGATAATTGATAAAAGCTTACTTTCGGCTACTGTTACAGTAGTTCAAGTTAGAATTTAAGATTGATGGAGGGGAAAATTAACAGTAGTTGTTGCAGCGGTGTAGTTATTTATAGATCTAATGATGGTTGGGAAAAGGTTTTCTTAACTTGTACTTGTCTTTCATTGTATTCGGTAAGGATAAAAAAATGAAGAAAACAATGAAATTATAAAATAACTTCGAATTTTTTTTTCAGATTTTTTTAATTAGAACCTCAAACAACTATTATTAAGATGAAGGGAACTGTTAGTCATTACATATTTATTTTTTAAGGGTATTGACTTAGGCAAGTTTGGGTAGTAGGGTTTTTTAAACATAGCAGTTCATTTAGTTAAATTAAATTTTCCACACCAAATTTTCGGGGACAAATACTTTACTTCATTAACACTATATTTTGTCTCCTTCATCATACTCAATAGGTGAAGTTTAAATTAACATCTAAGATGTTATTTTAATTTTCATTATTTAATACTCTCAACAAAAAGTACATACTAAAATTTGCTTCAAAGAAAAAAAAGCGTTAATTAGAATTATACTTGAGATAGTTTTTTTTCACTTTTGGAGAAGAGAGAAAAGGAAAAAGATATATGAGTGAATAACCAACAGGATGAGAGGAATGGGGAAGATTAGTGAGGTTGAGAAATGGATGAAGATGATGAGAGGGATGAAGAGAACGAAAGAAATTATAAGGATGTAATATAGAAAATGAGGATGAGAGGAATGAAGAAGAAAGGAGAAATAATGAGGATGAGATGAATATCAAAGACTTCTCTTGTCAAAGTGTTGACTTTTATTAAGTCCTTGGAATTATTTTATATAGTTAATCTTTCATTAAAAAGTTACTCCTTTTTTACATCATAAAGAAAAAATATAAAACACAATTATAACCCTGTAAAATATATTGAACAAACTATATTTTTAAACTGAAATTAAAAAATGAGGAAATATTTTTTCTTACAGAAATTAATATTTTTCCAAAACTAACTTGAGTCCCCACTTTCATATTTTAGGTCACTATTGCGTATCAAGTAATTCCAGTTATCAAATATTTTTCTATTATTAGTCAGTATCAGTTATCATCTGCTTTTCAAGAAAGGTTTTCAAGTGAGGGAATACTCAGTAGAAAACTTTTTGAAGCCCACTTGTTTTCAACTCTCAAAGTAAAATTGTATTTAAAACTGTTTATCAAAACCTCAAACAAAACTACTCATAACCCTACAAAACTTCCATAATATTTGGCTAGAGCCCCCGACTCTCTAGACGCAAGTTGTCTACATTAAAGCCTCCGTTAAGCTCTCTTATTGGGCAACGAACCATCAAATCCCAACCGAACACAACAGTAACGTTTTGTCGGCACAAAATATTCCCCGGTTTTCACATGCAGACCCCCTTTTCTAAAAGATGCCGCCACTCATCGTGGCCTTGGCCCTGGTCCAACATCGTGAGATATGTTAATTGACAACCAGCGAAAGGATGTCACCTGTTTCCTGAAATTTTAGCCTTTTGACTACGCGTAATAGCTCGCCTGTACGATCAATATTTTTGAACGGATTTTCCCGAAGGGACTATCTGTTTCTCAGAAGAATGAAGAAGCGTTTCCACATAAACGGTGCCTTGCAATAAAGAAATCCATCGTAACCAATTGGATAAATCAAAGTAGGACAGAGGGACAGCTCTGTGACAAAAAACTGTTGTTTTTCCATCCATTAGTCTTTAACAGTAAACACAGTAAAAAAAGTTCGTCTTTTTACACTAAATTTTCCATTTTTTCGACAAATTTTTTTTTAGAAAACGTGCTTTTTAGTGAATTTTTACACATAAAGAATTGTGATTTAATAAAATCGCCACTAAAAGAATAAACTTTATAAAACAGTATGTACAAGTCAAAAGTAGTAGTGATCATTAAGTTAAAAAAACAAAGGCAATCTTCTTATAGCTAGGTATGCAACATGTTTGCCGGTGACGTCACAATGCCATTCGTGGGAATGAAATTTCGTATAACTCCTCAGATTGTTATTGTCGTGAATCTGTGAACACTCTGTGATTTACTCTGTAACATTAAAAACATTAAGATAGAAACCTGTGGCAACACTGTAAAAACTATATTCTTCTATTAATTAATTCTTGACTTTCATTATGCCTGATTGCATTTGTATCGTTCTAATGTAACGCATTTAGATTTATATTAAAGCTTTTGCTAACCCAAATGGAAATATTCAATCTGCAATAGTTATAAAGACCGCTTCTTGTGGTCAATCTATAGAACTCTCAAGGTTTGTCAAATAACGCGGAAAGTTTCTCTCTTTTGACAGGAAAGGAAAATCAGATATTTCCTCAGAGTGCAGAAATTGACCAGAAACATTGCTGCCAGATAATTTCGGTTATTTTATGGAATGTTTAAATGTAAACGCTCCTAGATAATTCTAAAGAAAAACTAAGCGACCATTCAATATGATTTAGTCATTATTAGTGGATATCGTCCGCACAATGGCAAAATGGTTGGGAAATATTTTCTGTAGTTATAAATGTCTAAAAACGATCAACTTTATTTTTTCGAAAGTTAGAAAGACTGGTGAGGATGTTTCGTCTACCGATGGCATTCAATTGCTTCATGCAATAGAGATCTGGAAGCTTAACCGCAAGAAGTACTGCTTTTCTAAATTTAAAAACAGCTCTCTCTCTCTCTCCATTTATTTGATATGTCTTTGTTTTATGAAATGCTGCAGTTATGAGAGTTACGTAGGAGGTTTGAAAGGTGCCAGAAAAATTCTCAGAGGGCCAGAAGCATTGATATTTTCTTTTCAACACCAAGAGCACAAAAAGTTTTAAAAGCTGTTAAATGTAGTTTCTGAATAATCTTTTTTTTTTTTTAAGTATTCATAATGGTGCAATTGAAAATGAAATAATTTGAACAAGAAAAGATATTTCTTGAATAATCTTAATTTAATGAAAGGACTACCTAATAAACTGTAAAAAACCCGAATCCGAATGGTTTTAAACAGTGTGTGCTAAATGCTCTGAAAATCTATTAAATAATCTAATATATTTTATAAACATATTGCAGAAGAAAAAAGTCCGATTCAATTTTAATTAAAGATTATTGGGGGCCGGGATTTGAATTCAACTTGAGGTTATAGAGCTCTCTTCTTGATTTAAAACTGGTTTGTTCCAAGTACAAAGAAAATTATTGAATTGAATTTTACTAAGAGATCCGGATCCGGAAAGATTCGAGGCCTAACTAAATCCCAATAATCCTAAATGGGCCTAACTAATAAATTTTACTAAGAGATCCGGAAAGACTTGAGGCCTATAGGAACTTTAAGAAGTTCCAATGTAGAGATTTGGGATGTAAAAGCTGACGTAGTATTTTGAGTTCATTGCGAAATTCTTATTGTGACTCGAAATTTTCACCCTAAGGGATATTTAGGATCCAAGAGCTAATGGATTTTTCGCTAACTAGAATACGAGGACGTCTTGATGTATGTCAAAAGAAAGTAAAAATACTTATTTTTTCACCGTTGTACGGCGTCTTGAAACGAAGTATACAAATATTATTCTTTAACAGAAAAAATAGCCCTCAAATGAGAAGGGGACTTCCAACTTGTCAAAACGGAGCTTACATTTCAACAAGCAATCCGGGATGATGGCAAGTACACATTCGTATTTAGAGAACCTGTCACTCCTTGGCGAATACCTATCACGTGATCCATCTTAATTAGAATGGAGACATGCTTTTCGTCATGTTGCCAAAACTGTTTCATTCCAAAGGAAAGGATAAATCGTTTTGTGGAGCGAATTTGAGAAATTTTAAGAAATTTACAAAGTAAAGTTCGTTGGAAATGGTAACACTAGTAAATGGGTAACGAATCTGGCACAAGTGTATGAATACTTATTTACAACGAAAATAGAAATCTGATTTAGCTTCTATAAGGAAGAAACCCTTATTTTTTTAGTAATATAATCGGTATTTCGCTCAAAAGTTTAATACTTCTGTCTAGAAATAAATTAGAGAACATAACAGAGTACAATTAATGGGGACAATTTTATGACTAGTTTGACATGTAAACTCCACCAGTTAGTCTAAAAGTTCTGTTACATTAAAATGTAGAATGAATTAGAAAAATTACTAGGAGGAGATGTCTACAAATTATAATAATGAGTAGATTCTATATGATGGTTGAGATTCCGATTTTAAGTAGCACTTAGTTTTACAAACGATTTAAGCAGTATATTCTTAAAACTGTTTTTTCCTTTTAAAATTTCTGTTCATATTTTCAACAGTTTCTCAAGCTTGAAACAAGCTGCCTGAATTTTAAATCCGACTCTTTTTTTTTAGTTAAAATTTTTATCTGGACAAAAAATTAATAATAATTACAATATTTTATTTATGATAATATATGTTATAATAACAATATTAATAATTACAATAATTTTAATATTTTTATAAGTTACAAAAGTATCTAATTTCTTTTTCAAAAAACTTTGACAAGTCTTAAATGAAGAAGCTTTATGGGGTCAGTAAGGTCTTAAATCATAGAACTAGTACATGTATGCTCAAATGATCCCTACATCTTCCTAGTTTAGGTATTAACACAGTTTTTTGTGAGTGCGAAGTAAAATACTTGTACTTTTGGAATATATCATCATGTAATAAAAAAGTTTTTAAAATTTTTATTTATAAATTCTATAAAAACTTAGAATTTTTCATTAAATACCATTTTGTGTGCAGGATTAAGAGCTAAATAATAAAATAATTTTTAAACAATTAGTATTAAATTAATCTTTAGAGCTGCCTTTATAAGTTATACATCATTTTTTATAAATTATAGCAAGAAAATAAAAAATTTTGGCATAAAAAAGAAAACTTTAATTTTTTTACTGAAAAAATTTCCTTTTCAATGTTTGTAAATTTTTTTTACTCCAATAAATTTACAAAAAATGATGTATAACTTATGAAGACAACTCTAAAGATTAATTTAACACTAATTGTTTAAAAATTTCTTTGTTATTTAGCTCTTAATCCTGCACACAAAAATGAAAAATTCTAAGTTTTTATTTAATTTATAAATAAAAATTTAAAAAAAATTTTTTACTACATGATGAATTATTCCAAAAGTACATGTATTTTACTTCACACTCACAAAAAACTGTGTTAATACCTCAATTTAGAAAATGTAGGGATCATTTGAGCATACATGTACCAGTTCCATGATTTAAGACCTTACTGACCCCTTATTAGAAACATATAATTAAAAATTATGTAAATATTTATTACACTTGAAAAAAGTATCCAACTCTTTACATTTCATGGAAAGGGCTTTACTTACATTTTTTGACTATAACCTAACTTCTACTAGTGCAGCGGTTCTCAAACTGTGCTCCGCGAAGAAATTTGAAATAAATACATTTTTTGATAATTTCTAATTTGCTTTTCTCTGAAATGTTATAAATAACTTTCTGTAAGGTGTTGGTAAGGTCTGCTGGTTTTTGCCTTTTCAGGTCTTTTTTGGTTTACCAAAACAAGTTAAAACCCTGTTTTTAGGGTCAAATTTCCAAAAGTTTTCTGGGGGAGGAACCCCCAGGATGGGACGGTTTGGAGCTGGCCGTTTGGGCACCGGCCCGTTTCGGCACCAAATTTTTCTTCTAATTTTTAGAAGAATTATGAGAGTTCTATTATACTTTCATTTTTTTCTGCCGCTGAAACGGCCGCTCCAAATAGTAGCACACCAAGGAACCCCATTCCCCCACCTCTCAAATTGATTACTCAGCACCTTTTTTTTATTAAGTTCAGCAAAATCATAATCCTAATTAAAAATGTATGTCCAAAATTCGGAGTAGATGTACCAAAACCAAGGGATAACCTGTTTTTAGTAGAGTCAAATTTCCAACCCCCGCGTTTCTTATATTAAGTTCTTTAAGATGCAAATTCTGCCAAAAAATGCATAAAAAGCTAACATTGATCCTATGGTATGGGAGGGGATAAGGAATGATTTTGGGCCCATGTGTAAATAAATTTCGATATGTACCTCGGACGTATGGTCTAACAGCCCCCAAAACAGCTCTCGATTTCAAAAGAAGTAACTTTTAGGAAAACAAAATTTACAAATGTATAGATTTCTGTATGAATCCTTTGTTCATGCATCTCCGGCAAAATGATTAAAAAGTGATAGCTTTTTAATATTCAGAAATTTAAAATAAAGATTTACATTGTATCCAATGATAAAATATAATTGGTAAACAAAATATTCCATATATCCCGGGGCAAAGCGTTATCCCGGGGTGTATATCAAAGGGGCGAGGGGGCCCTGCCTCTCCCCCGGAAAGTTGGACTACGTATAACAAAACAAGTTAAAACCATGTTATTAAGGGTCAAATTTCCGAAATTCTTTTGGGGGAGGACCCCCAAAACCCACTTACTTGAAACTTTATTATTGTCAATTTTTATAGTAAGTTCGTTAAAAATAAAATCCTACCTAAAAATAAATGTTCAAAATTTGGACAATGATGTACCTAAAACAAGTTAAAAAAACTGTTTTCAAGGATCACATTTCACAAAATCTTCTGGAGAGGAAGGACCCCCAGACCCTTTTATTGTACTTGGATCTTAATTCGTCACAATTTTTCTTACAAATAAATTATCTTAGATGCAAATTATACCTAAAATTTTTTTAAAAGCTACGTTAAACTGTTAAATATGCATGGGAGGGGCTGAGGAATAATTTTGTACCCCTCCCGAAATAAATTTCTATTATGCTTTTATTTCTAGAAGCAATGGGTTTATGTAATTTACTTTTATACCTTGAAAAATTTATTTCGGAAAAGGGCTCCGCGAAGAATTTGTCTCTTGAAAAGGGCTCCGCGACATAAAAAGTTTGAGAACCCCTGTATATATACTAGTGTAATGATTTACCTAAATATTAGGTGTTTAGAGTGAAATTTTAATGATAAAGACTATTACGGAAAAATGGAATACGTTTTTGAACAAGTGTTGACAAAATAACGTCCTCAAGGTTATCATGAAATTTCCTAAGGGATATATGAGAAGTTGCGTGCAGTAAAATACCAGGTCACAATTAGAAAAGTAAATACGGGTAATTATTTCATGAGTAGAATAATCAACGCTAATGACTTTTTTAGTATTCTTTGAAGCAACAAATAAACCAACCTATAGATCGATATAAATTTTAAAGTGCAAAATAAATAAAGGGACTATACTTCCCTATAAAAAATAGCAACAAGGTCTCTGAAATAAACGAGTTAAATTGGGATCATATTTAGTTTTAGATGTGTGACATTACAATGGGGAAAAGGTGGCTCATGTGATAACTTGTAACATAAGAGGGGGAGAAAAGAAAAATTTACCTTGCCTTCTGGAATTAAATATGTCCTAGGAATGCCATGTCATTCCAGCAGATGAGTGAAGGAATAATAAATGGTCACCACTTTTTCAGTTATAGTCGGCTAGACTAGCACTTGCCCTCCGCTCTCTTGAGTTGCCTTCCTATGCCGTGCTAATGAGTCCTAACAAGAACGAAACCGGTCCACGGTTGGAGGCGAGGCTTGAGAGTTGTGAGTTTACATTTAAGAGGGGGAGGTTTTAAAAATCCCAGAAAGTTGTGTGACATACTTTGGTTGGTGTCAAAAACTTAAAATTATTGGAAAAGGTTGTCGGTCTGTAAAAATATTTACTATCAATGGAAAACAACACTGAGGTCGTCTCCCGCTAAACAGAACGTTGTATTTATCTTGTAGCAGTGGGGGAACTTTTCTTAATTTCAAGCTACCTAATGTCATTGCCACGCGTTGATTTCTATTCTTGAACTTTCCAAAGTTTTCTAACTTCTCTTCCTCCTCTCTTTAGAATAGTAGGTTTATGACTGGAGTTTCGAGAATGGAAAAGGAGACTTGAGGCGCGAGATTTTATTTTGGGTTTCCGAGTAGTGTTGTGGTTACGGCGGGGATGGAGGTGGAGTAGACGGATTTTTCTTCTTCCTCCCCCTAGCAAGTTTTTTTTGTTATTTTTATAATTATTTTTGAATGTTATTTTTGTTTTTGCATTTCGTCATGTGTCATACTCGCAGTTGTTCTGTTGAGTGCGGGATCGGGGGATTCGGGAGGGGGAATAAGGAACAACGGGGAAGCTTGAGTGACTTGAATACGACGGCTAACAAATTGCCTCATTACAAAGTTCATGAAACTGATGAGATGTTTAACCCACAGTCTTATTAGTAAAGATTACGTGCATGTAGAAAAGAACCGAGATTTATACTCAGTACATAGAAGTAGCAGTGGAGTGTCCGACCATGGAGCGTATTACCTTTGAGGCGACTCCATGTAAATCAGAAGGAAATAATTAAAAGGATTTCATTGCAAGATTTAATTTAAAAAAATTTTTTTGACTAGCAAATTTAAGATACTCGATATTTTTTAATTGAATCAAACAATAGGGGAGAGTGTTGTACCTATGGACAAAAATCACGTTTGGATTTTTCTAAGACAGGTAAAATCATACTTTGACCATTTAAAGTGCCCAACCTATAGTCCTAACCTTTGTGAGTTGAGAGATATTTTTTATTAGCCAAAATCTTGAAAATTGGATTTTTAATCATGTATAATAACTTGGAAAAATTAGTGTCCAAAGGTACAACAACCTGTTGTACCTATGGACAGACCCAGTTGTACCTGTGGACACCCTTAAAAAGGGAAGTTTTAGTTGAAAAAAGCTAAGAATGAACATTTTTATTGATGAATTACCTTTTAATAACCTATTTCAAGCCTTATTAAAATTAAAAATAGATTTTTTAAAGTAATGTAGTTTTAGATCGTAAATGATCATTAAAACGAAGTTGAATGATAAAAGTATTGATTTTTTACCAAAAACACAAAAATCACATGGTATTTTCAGATCAGAATTTAAGGTAATAGTTTCATCAATCATGCTGATTGATCTGACAACTTCACTGATCCAAAAAAACCAATTCGATCGACACTTAGTTGTGCAAGCATTTGGTGGTAATAACAGTAATAATTCGGTGGTAAATCTTCTTCAGTGGAAAGTTTAAGTTTTTTTAATCATCATACTTAAATGCGATAGGGTGCTTAGGGTTTTACACCATATTTTACATTAAATTCCAAGTAGAATCATAAATTTAAAAAAATAGTTTAGATCACAAAATATTTGATTTTTCATCTAAAATTCACTTGAAAATAATTGCTGACAAAAAGATTACCATTTAGAATTAATTTAATATTTATTAAAATGTATTCAGTTAAATGAAACCTGATTCTAAAACGTTGATTAGCTACAGACACCCACAAGAACGTGTCCGTAGGTACAACACTTATGGTGTCCGAAGGTACAGCATCAGGTGTTTTTGCATTCAAGTTCTATAAAAGATAAAAGAATTGAGATCTGACGATTTCTAATATCAAAACTAAAAAGACAAAATCTCTGGGATTCCCCCATATATCCCATTTTATCATATCATAATCATAGAGGAAGAAAATAATTAGTGTAGTGATGCACTAAAAAAAACTTTGAGCACCTGAAAACAGTATTTTTATTATAGAAAATTTAAATAATATTTTAAAGAGCTGATTTCACGTTAGCAACTAGATAGCATCTGTTTACATTTGAAATCGACCACAAATTCAAATTTACATTTTTCCCGAATTTTAAAAGGAGGTGGCTGAAGGTACAACCGCGTCCGTAGGTACAACACTCTCCCCTATAATCTAGAGAAAATTATTTTTAAAATTTTTATACGTTTAAGATTTGTGCTTTAATGCGTGCTATTTTCTCTAGTTATAAGTTTTGTTGGTTCACCTCACCTTCTTTCGCAATATTTTGAGACAGAAAGTGTTTCTGAGGGACAATTTCAGCACTCATAATTCTTGTTTAATGCTTTTACTCGTATTTGTATCTTTTATTCAATAAACTAAAGTACTCACTGCTTAATATTTTACTTTTAAATACCGTACAGCTAGATACAACTGTCGATTAAACCATTACTAACAGTGAAAAAATATTAAGTAAAATGATTTGTCATCCATGTACTTACACTTCAGTTATTTTCCCCGATTATTGTTTTTTTTAAAAACTGACCTACCTCAGGTTATACAAATCTTTTAAAAATATATAACCATCGAATTCTTTATATCCTTTTACAAATGGTATCCTGAATTTAATAATCTTTATGCTTCCGGATATAATGCTATAAGCACGTTTTCTTTATCATTAAATCTAATGCCCCCCCACTGGAAGTACTTTTATAAACCTATAGAGAATTCAGATTTAAGGAAATATTCAAACTTTAAATTGAATACCAATTTGAAGGGACTGTATTTATTCCACAAATATTTTTTATGTTTTAGGGAATTATTGAAATCTTTTGATATTTTCAAAATGGTATTCATTAAACTTTAAAAAATACTTTTTGAACTTAAGTGAAAAAATATTAGTCAAAAAGGTAAACTATTGTTCGAATGCTTTTTTCTCTGAAAATAAATTTTGATGCACAGCATTAAAAAAATCTCCCGAAAGTGAACACCTGTGTGGTACAACCTCAAAAATGAAGGCATTCGCTTTGGCCTTCTTCCAAATAGAAAACAAAAATTAAAAGGAAAAACTTTGTTAGGAAACCATTGGATCTTTTTTCGTGACAATTTCGAAAGATTCAACTGTCGGTACACTTGTCTGGAACAATCATTATCTTCTATTTCAGATGATCTCTCAGAAGACAGAATGAAATCAATGTGTGTGCAGTCGCTTTTATCGTTGAAGGTCATGATGAATTGAATTCTGATCAGTCATTATATTTCTTTCCATGATTTCACCATAAACGTGATTTCTTTAATCATTTCTACGGGTTATTTTGTGACTTCTTACTTAATTACTTACGAGAGATGTAGCATTTTAAGTATTTAATAAACGATAGAGGAGAAACTGAACAACCTCCTTTGTTAGAAGGTTTAATAAATTAGTAGTGAAGGTAAGAACATTTTTTTAAAACCGGGGACGCTACTTGGGAGAGATGGAGCAACCCTGGTAATGATTGAACTTCTAACTTTATAGTTTTAAAATAATTATAAAATGTTTAAAAATCCAATTAGTTTGGATTAACTGCGTGGTAGTGAATAACGCATTGAGTCTCGATCAACTGATTAATGTTTACAGGATTATGGAGTAAACATTCGTAGCACAAAAAAAACTACACTAATTATGAAAAGAATAATTATCAAAAATGACTAATTATTTAATTATGCATACAACATAGTAAAGCGTTTAAAACAACCAGTATGTTAGGATACGTAATTATTGTAATTGTTCTATACTGCACGCAAGTTATGCTGTAATGTAGTGTATAGTACGAAAATTTGCTTCTGTTTACGCAGATAAAATGTTAAAAAACAACTTAGAAGCACAGTTATTATAACTGCCCTAAATTTGGAAATTTTTTCAAGCTACTGATGGAGCGATGACAGGTGAATGCAAATATTATGACCTCCTTATGCATGTATACTATTCTTCTTTGACCCAGTATGAAATCCAATGATACAGTATGCTTTACTACAATAATGCTGGGAAAAATATTTTCTTAAATGGGTACGTGTTAATTTTGCTTATTAGTTATTGAACTCCTATAATAAGTTTAGTAGAATATAAATTCTTCAAAATTCATTGTACTGGGTTTTTTGAAACTCAACAATAAAAATCATCGTTTTGTTTACAAAGTAATGGCTATAACTTAAGACGAACTGATAAAAATATTTCAACTTTACATGAATTATAAGGCAATTTTTGAAATCAAACGGATAATAATGCATTAAACTATATAGATTTAATCTGTCTATATCACTGATTCATTCGTTTCGTATTCACATTTTTGGGTCCGTGAAATATATGTTAGATCCTCTGAGAAAAATCCCTTATGTTACCTCTATATGTTTAACGAAACGATTCTTAAAATGTCCATAAATAGATATCAAATTAATTTCGACTAAAAAATAAATCAGACATTACAGATAGCAAAACAGTGAGACAATTTGATAAGTCAGTATCAAGTAGAGAAATTAATTTATAGGTTTTTTTACTAAAAAGAACGTGAAATTACAATTCTAATGAATTAATATCCTTCACGAGTTGAATCGAGGTGTACTATTTTAAGAATATAAGTAGTAGAACCTAGTTCGTTCTCTGAGCCGAAGTCTCCAGGCATTCACTTTCTCTTGGGTGAACGGCCATCTGCGAAACAAGTTTCCTCAATATTCCCGAAAACTTTCAGAGTTGGGTGGGTACTTCATACAGTCTAAGGATAGTGTACAAAACTTTTGAAAAATATTTTCACTAACGTTTAATTCATCAATTAGGGTGCATAGTGAGATTTAGTTCTGTGAGAGAGAGTGAGAAAGAAATTGTTTATCACAAACGATCTTCTTGAATTTAAGAAAAAAGTATTTACTTAGTATAAGCCAGGGATTATCAACCGCTGGGTCGACTCCTTTGGAGGTAACAGATCTGAAGGTGTCACGATACACGAGAAAAACAAAAATATATCAATCAGAAAAACAATTATTACTGCGCAAAATTACCACAATCATTATTATATTTATAACGATATATACAGGGTGTATCTGAAATGGTGCAACAAACTTTCAGGGATGATAGTACCTACTCATCAAGACGAACAAGAATCGGTATAGAAAGGGGGGTCCCAGACCAAATCCCAGGGAGTTAAAAATGGAGCGACACCCCAAAAAAATCATTGAAAAATTCAATTTGTAGAAGAACTACTATTGGTAAAAACTTAATTATGGTCTCAAAAATTGTGGTCTAATATGATCTTTAAAATTACCTCAAAAGTCTTCACTTTAAAATTTGTTTTATTATAAAAAAGTTAAAAATCACAAAAAATGTGAAAACTCAGCAAAAACCTTATTATGTATTTCGAAATCATTTCTTTTGATTTGATAATCTGAAAGATCATAGTTGAAAACCCTTAAGTCCAAAGTTTCACTTAAATACAATCAATATTAAACGCTTGAGATCCTGTTAAAGTTTGTTTTTTTGCGTGCGCTAACAGCTGTTCTGGAAACAGCTCTAAAAAACTGCTTGCGCAGCCAAAAAACCAACTTTAAAAGGATCTCAAGCGTTTAATATTGATTGTATTTACGTGAAACTTTGGACTTCAGGGTTTTCAACTATGATCTTTTAGATTATCAAATCAAAAGAAAGGATTTCGAAATACAAAATAAGGTTTTGGCTGAGTTTTCACTTTTTTTGTGTTTTTAACTTTTTTCATAATAAAACAAATTTTAAAGTGAAGACTTTTGAGGTTATTTTAAAGATCATATTAAACCACAATTTTTGAAACCATAATTAAGTTTTTACCAATAGTAGTTCTTCTGCAAATTGAATTTTTCAATTATTTTTTGGGGTGTCGCTCCATTTTTAACTCCCTGGGATTTGGTCTGGGACCCCCTTTCTATACCGATTCTTGTTCGTCTTGATGAGTACTATCATCCCTGAAAGTTTGTTGCACCATTTCAGATACACCCTGTATAATGATGTTATTAGTGATTGCGCTGTTATAGACGTTTTTAATATTTTTTAACATAATAATTCAGAGGGGGTCGGAAAAATATTCAACTTAAAAAGAGGGTAGCAGTGGTTAAAAACTGAGATCCTCTGGTATACGCTAGTACAGATTAATATAGTGAAACAGTTCTACTTTCTTTTTCATAGTTCTTTTTACAATATAAAAATCTTTCTTTCTATTCCCACTTATCATCCTAAACATGAACTCCTAAACATGAACTAAGATTTGTTGAAAGAAGATTCTAATGGGGAAGCAAAACATTAAGAACCATCAACAGCCTTTAAAATGTTTTTTCATCCTGATATTATTTTCCCATTCATCTTAAATAGGTATAAATTAATTTCACTGATAGTGTTGGGAACGATAGTTATACGTTTCAGTGCCACCTTGCTTAGCTTTGTTTAAGTACCCGACGTGAGAAAACAATTAAAGAGCTTAACTTCCCGAGTGACAAATTTTGTGGAGGAAGTTTACACAATCCCGAACAGGCTCCTCATTTATTTCCTCCCTCAGGTGAAAGACGAGTCTTTGTTCCCTCTATTTAAAGAAACTGCTGCCGTCTGCCGGTTGGGGCACTGACACTGATAGCTGCTGTGCGACCTACATGAACTCTGTGAGGTCTTATTGGAGCTATCGAGCGATCTGTGATCGCTGCCTCTAGTGTTTACCAATGGTGTTTGGCAGTGGGTGGATGTCTCTTGCTACTGGGAAGAGAAGTAGAGAAGTGAGGGGATGATAGTCGCGGTATAGGGTGACAGATTGGATAACTAGGGTTTCCATTGATCTCCTATAACCTGATTGTTTCCATTGACATTGCTTGATTTTCGTTGTTAAACTCCCCGGAAAAGTAAACGAAGAAAGTTTCTTTCAAAACAGATATATTTTACATCTTAAAGGCCATAATAACAATTTCTCCTTTTAACAGAAGCCTTCATATGTTACCGCTTATTTCCTCGACAGCAGTCCGGACGCCCCGAAAGCTTTTTGAGCCATGTCAATACGCCATAAACAAATTGGATAATAAAAGGTCGGTAGTTTCATTGTAACTAGCTCAGGTCGACAAAAAATGGTACAAACTGCCTCAGAAACAGTTCAATCTTCTTCTTTATGTAGTGACTCCCCTGAATCCGAATATGACTTCTGTTTTGCGACTTTTTCTGGCTTCAGGTTTTCAGGGAACGCCCCCTCCACTTTTTTGCATTTTCAGAGGGTTGTTCCTTCTCCATTTTATTCCCGTTCTATTTCCCCTTTTATTTCTCTATCCTTTTCCCTACCATTCTCGTACTACCTCCCATTTTACCTTTCTAGTTTTCAGTCCCCCTTTTCAATGTAAAGCTATTAATAAAAAACAATTTTCTAAGCCAAAAATTATTCAATGGATTCGAATATCATAATTTAGGACAGCGGTTCTTAAACTGTGGTCCGCGGACCCCCAGGAGTCCTCAGCACCATCCTAAGGGGTCTTGGATGGACCTTGGGGAACACTTGAGTTTCCTTTGAGTGTTCCCTAAAGGAGTTGCAAAATGAGATAAAACACTAGTTTAAAGAAGCAAATTTAAAAAAAAATTCCTGGGGAAGGACCCACAGGGCCATCCTTCTCATTATGCGATGCCCATTCGTTTGAGCGACAGGTTTATCAATGATTCTTTTTATTATTTTAGAAGTAAATTTGAATTTTAAATACTGTTTCTGTGATGTGAAAAAGTTTTAATGGCAATGAAAAAGGTTTAATGTAACAATTTAATTAAGAAGATAGCGCACACTACTCAAATTACATATATGTCGTAGACAGATCGTGAAATTAGACATTTCGTGAACTGTCTAGACATTTCATGAACTGCAGCCAGATCGTGTAATGGTCGATCAGTTACACGAAGTGGCTAAAATTTTTAGACAGTTCATGAAATGCAATTGGGCCTTAGACAGATCGTGTAATGTTCCAGAATTACATGAAATGTCCAAATTTTTTAGACAGTTCATGAAATGTCTAATAGCTGATTTGCCGATCGTGTAATATCTAGGAGTAGTTGATTATTCAAAAGGAATAAACTAAAAAAAGATAAGATATTAGTTAAAGCAACCAATTTTATTTATTTATGAATAAAATTTCCTTTTTCACTTATTTACAAAACTTCAAATATAAAATATTTCGTCTTTTTTATTTATTTACACATGGTAAACCTGAGTGACATCAACTATTACACAAAACGTTAGCTTTCTTTTTGCGCATCTTTTTGTAGTGCATTACACGTCAGAAGCTCTGCACGAGCATTGAAAAAATCCTTGCCATCCACTGCAAATGTTCACTGCTTCTCTCAGAGAAAGAAGTTTATCCAAGTCTAGGTCATCACGTGTAAAGATCTGAGAGCCAGCTGGAAAAAGCATCTACGTCCCAAGAGGTGGAGAAAAAAGGCCTGATTGGGCGAGGAAAACTTTTTTCCTTCCTTCGAAAATAGCAGATTGAGCGACAGGTTGAATAAACACCCGTTGTTGGGCCATCAAGTGGGGAGATTCTTGAATAATAAGACAATCTAGGTTGAATTTAAATAATGTTTCAAAAGTTTTTTCGGATTAGATGACTGAAAAAAAAATTCATGAAAAACTGGGGGGGGGGAAATATAGTGTTCGCCCCCTCACTCTCAAAACTGCGGGGGCGAAAACCCCCCCTGCCCCCCTGTTGGCACGCCCCTGTCTGTCAATCATTTATAGTTCCTCGTGGCACCCTGAAACCCATCCAGAATGTGAAAATATCGTTTTGGACCTTCTGTTAGGATTTTTCTCTGTGTATTACACGATCGGCAAAACAGCTATTAGACATTTCATGAACTGTCTAAAAAATTTAGACACTTCATGTAATTCTGGAACATTACACGATCTGTCTAAGGCTCAATTGCATTTCATGAACTGTCTAAAAAATTTAGCCACTTCGTGTAACTGATTGACCATTGCACGATCTGGCTGCAGTTCATGAAATGTCTAGACAGTTCACGAAATGTCTAATTTCACGATCTGGCTACGACATATATATGTAAGAAAAGGCGAGTATCTGAAGATGAGAATTTAAGAGTAATTCAAAACCTTTTTTTCTGGACTTCGAGAAAAATTTTCAAAATCATTTGGGCCAGACTTAAAATGACTTGCCCACTCCTGCTTAAAATGATGAATAAAGTGAAAAAGAATAAACATAATATATATTTTATCTTTATCACGGATTTATTGAATTTTTCGAGGAGAAATCTCCCTTAAATCTATCCTTTTGCCCAAATGCTCATGCAGAACCTTAAACTTACCCGCAGGAAAAAAAATAAAGGCAAAATAAAGCTTGTTGACCATGTGAATAAAATTCAAAGTCTTAAAACGATCTGCTGATGCAAAAGAGGGGAGGGAGCTTTCCCCGAAAACACCTAAGGACGATGGGGGAAAACAGAGGTCTTATTCGGATTGAGGGGATAATTTTTCATACGAATCAGCTTGAATCATTTCTGTGGCATTTTGTACCATTTTTTTGTCGACCAGTGTGTCTTCCTTCCTTGATAGGGCAGTAATAAAATGAGAGAAAGTAAAGAAGATTCATAAAGAGAAGGATAGAGGGAGACAGAATGAGTTTGAAGGAGAAAGAGGCTGAAAAAGAGAGAAAGATATCGAAAAAAATTTCCTTACACCGTTCTGCTATATTCTGTCAAATTTATTTCACTATTTGTCATTATCTTGCCTAAACTACCGTGAAAAAATATTTCCTATAAAAGAGTCGTTTTTTAACTTCTTTTTACCTTGTGGATAGATGTTTTTATTACTATTTTTATAATCTTCATCAAGGTAAACAGTATAATTTTTTTTGGTTTACTGAATCACCTCATTCTTTTTCTTTCGTTAAAGAAATGAACCTTTTTACTTTTTTGTCATCACTTTTCTACGAAGAGTTTAATTTGTAAAAAAAATGCAAAGTAAGAGATTTTATATGGAAACTTGATCATCATCATAATACTTTTAACACAGTCTGGCCAAAATGAAGGTAGATGAAAAGGTCTATTTAGTCAAATTTTTTTAGAAGTAAAAGGAAACCATTAAAACCATTTTCACTATTTCAACCAGGAAAGACCTGAAAGTGGTGGGAGGTGTTTAAAGTTTGAATAAATAAGCAAAGGGCAAGAAGTAGACTCTCAATTGGGATGGTTGCTTTCATACGAATGTGTTCCCGAATCTTTCGTCTCATGTGGTTTTGCAATGAATGAGAACTTTCTGCCAAGATGCCAATATGGATAAGCTAAGTCGTTGAATAAGCACACGCAAATATTTCGAGCTTCTACTTGGAGAATGGTGAATAGAAAAGTTGCGCATGATCTGCATCATAGGCTATTTCTAGAGAAAGAGGTCTATACTAACACTCGTTATGATAAGGTTTTGCGTTTTTTTTTATTCAAAAAAAATTTTTGGTTGTCATTTAGTAATTTTTCAACACCACATTGATTATTCATTTACGCTGGTAAATGTTGATTAAATATTGATGTCTAATGAATTAATTGCATTAGCTATTATGATTCGGTATCGATTATTGTAGTTTTAGAATTTATATGCGCCATGAGAAATTTTATAACAGTATCAGTTGGTTTGGATATTTGTATTTTTATATTTCGAGTCAATAAATAAAGTTATATGTTTGGAGTCAATATAGATATTCTTGGTAGAAAATACTCAGGGAAGGATTTCAGTATCCAGACCCGTACCTGGAAAATTATAGTGCTACAATAGTAAAATATTAAATAAACACATAAGGGGCCAATAAAAAGCCCGGTATTTACATATCTATAGTATACTTGACTTTCAAAACCTTTGGAAGACTACTAAAAATCAGTGTGGAAGATTTTCGGCAATGAATACTATTTACCTAAATTTAAACATATATAAGTTTGACCACGCTAAACATTATTATTTCCTAATCAAAGGAGGAATGGTACTGTACATTCAGTCGATGATTTGGGGGTCGCAAGTCGCAGCTTTACCGTATAAGCTAAGGGTAGCCACGTTGTCGCCGGTATATAAGTGACGGACAGAACTGACAGATGTCTAGATCTAGATGTATATTCGGAAGAATATGGACACTGGAAGCTAAGAACACACTGCAAAATCATGTCGAAGGGAAAAGAGCAGGTTAAATGTTAGTTACGGTGCTTTAAACCTCTGAAAAATGTTTTTAAGGTTGTTAGTCACCATCTTGTTTATCAATATCGGTACTCTTCCAAGTCAGAGCAAGTAGTTAATTAGTATTATAGGGACATGGATACTGTAGGGAAGTGAAATCCTTTGAATTTTTTTGTCAACTAAACCACTGTACTCTCATAAACTTCACAAAATGTTTTTGCAACTTCCACCCTTCCTACGCCAAGAAGGAAAGAAAAAAAACCTTACCAATGGTGGTGATGACAGTAATGCAGTACAAGAGGGCCCCAGAGAACGACCACTGCAGCTCAGTATCCGAGCTCTCCTTTCCGTCATACCCCTCATTCTTGACCGCATGCACCACCTCGCTCTCAAACTGCTTGAGTCTGTTGCCCACCAGCAGCGTCCAGTTCTTCTCGTACAGCACGTTCAGAGTCTCGGTGATGTTCCACAGGTCCCTCAGGCACTTCTCGCGGTTACCCTGGATGGTGGATCGCTGCGAGATCTCGTTCGGGGCCTCCAGGGACTCGAAGGTCAGTGCCCCCACGATGGCGTATCCCACCACCAGCCCGCAGAGACCCACGTGCGAGAACAGGTGGGTGAAGAAGACCCGGCAGTAGTGCCGGCACTTGACCGATCTGGAGACGGTACGTCCTTCTGCCATAACCTGAGTCACATCGTTCATGATAGCAATCAATCCAAACCTACAATAAGCCGTAGTAGCAGAATTTTCGGAGTTTTGATGACCTACGTATCTTCCATATGCAGAACTACTATACCAGTACTTTTGAAAGCTGTGTAAGGACTGAAGTCAAAGCGTTCTTGTAAGGTCAGGCCGTGATTGTGGCTACTTGGTACACCACCGAGATGACAGCGTTACGGATCAAATGATGTAATAATGAATGAATCTTTGGTACTTTTTTTTGAAAACCTAAGTGTTTTCCTTGTGCATACTTAACAACAACAACAATACTTAATTCGATACAGGAGCTTTCTAAAACTATAGAACGACTGAATTCATAGCATACATGGAAGTTCCTGGGATAATTATGACTATACAGTTCAATACAAAGATAGCAGCATTATAAAATGGTATTTTTCGTGCAGGACCAAACTTGTTAGTATGTTTGAATCGTTGGATATTTGGTAGCAGGAAAACCTTTGAACTCGTTACAAGTTCTATTGAAAACTAAGAAACAATTGAAGTCAAACCATTCATAAAAGTACAAAAAAAGGCATAGTTATAACTCCATGGTTCCTGATACCCTTATTGAGAAAATCACTCACAAAGGTAAAAGCCAAACAGTATTATGATGATTGAATTCTTGTGAACTCTTCTATGAAAACTTGAATATATTTTATCCTCACTAATGAATACACCCAGATATTTGCAAAAGCTATCAAACAATAGAACTCAAATGACTACTAGGTTTGGCACTGTTTAATACACATTGGTCTTGATTGAACACTGGAACTCATGTAGGGTCAGTGAGTTTTAAAAAAGCAGTACAAATATTGAATGGAATGTTGTTTTATGTTTACCTGCTCAAGTATCTTCAACAAACGTTACTTATCAAACTATTCAACATTCTAAAAATGGTATAAAGTATTTATGCACAAGTTCACTTTTACTTCAATGCGTAAATTCCTTCAAAATACTATGTATAGTTTCTCTCCGTTAGATAGGTTTATTATTTGTTCACTATATATTTTTACAGTTTGTAAAACAAAATTATGATTTTCCGTTAAAATTTTTTTCAATTAAGTAAATAGTTTTATAAACTTTAAGAGTTTAAAACTGGATTTCTGCACTTTTCAACATTTTCTCTTTTACAATACCACAAATTTACACAAGTTTTTTTTTAAGATTCTCAACTTGGAATATCACTAATAAGTTTTTGAAGCTTAAGCTTTGAAAAAAAAACTAAATCAGAAAAGCTTCAAAGATGATTTTTACTGAAGTGTAGTAATTGAGGAATTGTCACTGAATTATTTAAAAGAGTGCAAGTAAACACATAAATCCATTTTTCCAATTTTCCCGCTTTTTTTTACTAGTTTTCTTCTTACCTTCCGTAATTTGACCGCGAATTTTTGCAACAGCTTTCTTTTCCTTTCAATTTCTTCTTATTATTTGAACCAATGATATTCCAGAAAAATAATCTCGAATGATATTCCATCCAAAAAACTGAACTATTCACAAGTCACAAAAAACACCATTTATAATAAATGCTACGGGTGTATTAATTTCAGAGTTTCTAGAAACGGAGCAAAAAACACTAATGCCGACTTTTGCACGTGGTTTAGGCAAGAAAAAAATGGATCCAAAAGTTCACTCCTTGATTCCAAGTTTTCTTACGAGGCGTTACTATCCGAAACTACTCTTGCGGCAAAAGACGGGAAGAGGAAGATTGGCTCATACGGCGTTGCGTGTTTTTGGGGTTGTTTTTCTTTGCATGCGTTGGCATCTCGTAGGGGGAGACTCCCGCGCCCTCTGTCCATGAAACGGGAAAGTTGCTACCTTTTGAATTAATAAGATGACGTCACGAGATGGGATGAAAGAAGATAAGTTGGGAGGAGGGAGGTGGGAGGATGGGGAGAAATTTTGAGAAGGAGGATTCATCTGGATGCTTCTGCATCGAGGATGGAGTTTTCATATTTATTTTCTCTCTTTATTAAGGCGTATTTCAAAGAGAATGCCGAAAGGGGCTGGAAAGGGGCTTAAAATTCAATTACTTCTCACCTTTCAGCTTCGTTAACCATCTATATATACACTTTTTTGTCCCCAAACTAGAGTTTTCTAAATATGTTTGGGATGTGATAGACATGCGTTGTAATCCGAAATGTGTTCTTTAAAAAGTACTGTAAATTGTGTTTAGAATCTGAAAGTTAAGAATTTATGATATTTACTTGGAATTCAAAAAGTGTTCCACGCATTTACAGGAAATAGTTATTTATATTATAGATTATAGCCTTAAAAGGATAATAAATAAACTTAAAATAATTTAAATGACAAATATCTGTTAGAAGTGTAATATTTGAGAATGTAACTATCCGAAAAAATGTTAAAAGTTGAATGGCCTTATAACTTTTTGGTTTTAAAAATCATTTATGTATTGAGTTACTATTTCTAGTTACTATTTCATTCACAAAATTTATTTTTATGGATTATAAAAATATTTTTGGTGGTTTTAAAATTAAAAAGTTGAAAGTAATATAGAGTAAACCTCAAATATCGCAGTTTCATCCAAATTATTTCTCAAACACAGTTTTAAAGTAACTCAGAATAAAAATTTGTCATTCTCGATTTTAATTAATTCTAATAATAACCTAAAAAATGCTTTCTCAAACACAGTTTTAAAGTAACTCAGAATGAAAATTTGTCATTCTCGATTTTAATTAATAATAATAACCTAGAAAATGCTTTGGTACTTTTCCATTATATACCGGCGCAAGCGATAAAGTCGCCAATAATGATGCAACTAATGCCATACGGATTATGGCCGCTGGTAACGTTTAAAACCTCCACATTTCAAGGGGAGATGAGGGAGTAGTACCTAGGTCGGTGGACATTTAAACTCCAGTAGAACTTGGCCTAACTGGGTGGGGCCAAACGGTCGCTAATCCATCCGGGCATATGTTCGTTCCATGATTCATTGCTACCAATACCAACCCAGTATTAATAAAGTAAAGGAATCGGAAATGCAGATGCGTCTCATTATTTGATAAGTGTAAATTCTTTCTCCAAAAGAATAGTGTAGTGTGGCCCAGGAAGGTCTGCTTCGTGTGATTTGTTCCGGCGACTCTGTGCTGTAGCCAAGGGCGTATGCAGGATTTTTTCTAGGGGGGGGCCGCCGGGGCGTAGCCAAGGGGGGGGGGAATTACCCCCCACCCTTGGAAATTTTCATTTTATTACCATACATCACTATCAAAAATACTCAATATACTCCCCCTCCTAATTCTGTTATCTCATATCAAATTGTTTATCCGGTTGCAACACTAGTAAAAAGTCATCAAGCTTCAATCTGGTTCGGGACGGATTCAGGATTTTCATTTGTAGGAGGAGAGTATATTTTTTTCACAGCAGAGGTCTTAGATATGAACGAAAAAAGGTTTCTCGCTGTTAGGATGGGATAGGTTTTCTGGGCCAAATGGCTTCAATAAAACGTGTAAAATATTCCTGACCGTAATACCTTCCGATTAGAGACACCTTTTTATTTACTTAATTTTGTTTTTGAAATACGCTTGTGGCTAGTTGTTTTTTGTCAAATAGTTTCTGTTGATTCTGGCCCCCGAAAATTTTGAACTCCCAGAGCCGTAACTAGACTTTTGTTTTGGGGGAAATTCGTCTCTAAAAATTTTTTTTGACTAGTTTTGATACTCCGTTATAATTTTGGATACAAATATTTAGGTATTTGCATTTTGATGAACTTAATGTAAAAAAATAATAGTTTTAAGTTAAAAAGGGGATCTGGGGTTCATCCCCAGAAAACTTTTGGAAATTTGACCCTAAAAACACATATTGGTGTAACTTGGCTTTGATACCCTCAATCCGAATTTCAGACACATTATTCTTAGGTAGGATTTCTATTTTGATAACTTATTTTAGAATTTTTGAATAATTAAGTACCAAATACTAATGGGGGGTTTGGGGGTCCTCCCCCAGAAAATTTTCGAAAATTTGACCCAAAAAACAGGGTTATAACTGGTTTTGGTACACTAATACACCTCTTATATACACCCCTGAGTTACTCCAAGTCTGGGAGGGTCTGTGGTCTCTCCTAGAAAAATTTTGAAAATCGGCCTCAAAAAATAGTGTTTATGCTCACTGTTTTTTTAGCTGTTTATTTTATTATACTTGGAGAGAACAGTTCCTTGTAAACCACATAAATTTCAAGGAAAAATTTTCACAAAGAAGTCAAAATTTCGATGGGGACGTTTTCCCCCAGAAATTTTTTTAAATTTGCCTCTTAAAACTAGTGTTTCATCTCATTTTGAAACTCTTTGGGGAACACTCAATTAGGCAACTTGAGTGTTCTCCAAGGTAACTTTTTTCACATCACCCTAATATAAAAGTCCCAGATGGCACAAACCATCGATCAATATGTATTCCATATTCCATTAATTTATCAGCTCATGCACTTACCTTTTCCATAGAAGTCTCATGAGCTGGCTCTTTAACATTCGGTGGTCCTTCATTTTCACCGTTTTCACACGCGTTTCGGTTAAAATAATCAGTGAGCTTTCTTTCATTATAAGTAAAACAAAATTAAAATTGCAGCCTGCAGAAACGCTTAAACTGACGAAGCACGAACTGAACTGTCGAAGTATGTAGTTGTTGCTAGGTCGTTCTGGGATTTCGTATGAATATTTAACTGAAAGTTTGTGACCAGTGTCCTCTCATTGGATGTCCAAGAAAGATAAGACATCTGGTTTGCAGGTGGCCACGAAAAGACGGGAAGAAACCTGAATCTTAACTAAACAAATACAGCCTCACCCCTCTACTCTCCTTTTGGAAGCAATTAGCTCCAACCACCCCTCTTTCCCACTATCAGTTCTCCGTTCTCCGAAAATTCGGGGTAGTAAATGAGAAAAGGCAACAAATTTCTTTCTAGGGTATCTGCCCCCCCTGACCGAGATTTGTTCCGTCGGATTTCACATACTCGTGTTTGGGGTAATTTCCGGTCAGCAAACGGACGGCGTGAGGGGATAAAATGCGTTAGCGGTGTTACTTTGTAGATGTATTAGCATTGGTGCGCTTGTACTTTACAAGAAACATAGAAAATCCATGACAAACACTAAAATGTTATTGCGTTCGTAAATGCAATATACAAAAAAATTGTGATTGAAATTTTCTAGGGGGGGGCAGCTGCCCCCCCTGCCCCTGCCTGCATA
Source organism: Tetragnatha versicolor (assembly GCA_024610705.1). Lineage (NCBI taxonomy): Eukaryota > Metazoa > Arthropoda > Arachnida > Araneae > Tetragnathidae > Tetragnatha > Tetragnatha versicolor. Next base: position 15,737,373 of record JANDEH010000008.1, read on the forward strand.
CGCCCTTGGCTGTAGCCAAAAAGTTTGATTGGCGAGATTTGCTCCGGTATAATGGAAAAGTACCAATGCTTTGAAGCACATTGCTTTGAATATTCGTACTGTATCTCAGAAGTCCAGAAGAGTTTAACTCTGGATGAGTCTATCTCGCTGGACTTGCACTGAACTAGCTTCATTTCAGCGGTGCGGTTTTTTAATGTGGTGCTGCCCTCTACAAGCAAAACAGGTAAGCTTTTTTTCAGAGGTTGCAATAATGAATGCAAGTGGGAAGAGCTCAGCGGTGTAAAGTTGTTTTTTGTTTAAGTATTACCTCAGATTCCACAAAAGACGCAATTCATTAAGAATTTTAATATTTTTGTTTATCATTAAAAAATGATACCACGCCAATGTTATAATATTTTTGGCATTCGATTGTCACAAAGTCATACAACATTACAAGAATATAAACAAATCAGGTACAATCTCTACTACTACTTCAATCTGTTGAGTTGAGTTTCGGTTTATCTTTGAAGTTCGATTCGAGTTAATTTCTTTTATATTTTAATTGAAGTCCGTGTCATCATGCCATCGCAATTTTCACAGTTTAGGTTAGATTTTATTGAGTAATTGAGGCGGGCTGCATCTTGGAATACGTCCACAATGACTGCTTTTCAATTATGATATAAACTGGAGTGTAAGTAGTCTTCATTATTTAAGTTGGTCTTGTAGGAATTTATGTTCACAAATTGAACTGTTGTGATTACTAAGATTAACTTATAGATTATCTTGTGCAATATATTTATTACAGGCGTTATCATACACATACTTCTCATAGATAAACTGGAATTTCGTAGAACCTTTTAACATAGCGGTAAATAAATTATCACTCTTGTTGTCGGGGCCATAAAAACAACTGGAACCCAGTTTCAGGACGAAACCTAAATTTTTAAAAATAACTTAATTCAACCCTGCTGTCTGTACCCCTGCTTTATAGAAACCCTAATATGCATTATTGTGTTATCTAAATGGGAATATTCCCTTGAGGTTTTAGGGGTTATAAGATAAGGATGCTTACTTAAGTGATGAAGGTCAAGAAAACAGTGATATCAACAGATATATATGTAATACATTTTTATTGGATGTTTTCAGTGGAATTTCCTGCACTCAAATATTTATGTAGTTTATTTATCTTAAAATCATGACTGAGACATAGAGATCTTATTAGATACTAAAATAATAATTGGAAGATTATTAGATATCTGAGGCCCCTAGTTTCAAAACCGGACATTTGCATTTTGACACAGCTTCAGTAAGAGTCGACGCGGTCGCCAAATGGAATATTACGGTATCATGCTATATTATCACGGCTGGTCTCCCGTTCCGGCCGCCATGTTTTACACCGACTCAAATGATCACTAAGTGCGTTACGAAATATAATTTTGTTCTTATTTTTAAATTAAACAGTTACCGGGGATTGAAATATGTATCTCCGGCATACAGAGCGTGCACCATACCGCAGATCCAGCGGGATATACTGAAAAAACTTGTTATAACATCCTTTTACTTGGGTTAATCTTTATTTGAGTCGTGGTAAAACATGGCGGCCGGAAAGGAGACCGGCCGTGATATAGCGGCAACTAGTCTTCCATTTGGCGACCGATTCGCGGTCATCAAATGGTCGATTCTTTTATCAAAGCTGTGTCAAAATGCAAAGGTCCGGTTTTGAAACTAGGGGCCTCATCTATAATCGAGTACTATTAGATCTCTATGGTTGTTAGTCATTTGAGCTGTGGATAAACATGGTGTTTAAAGAACTCTTTCTAAATCTGTAGGTACTCGTTTTAAAAATATTTTTAAAGACCTTTATTGAATCTCACACACCAAAAAATGTTTTTGTTTGGTTCATATTGTGGCCTTTTGTGGGTTAATATAATTAATACCTTTTAGAAAAATTTCTGCATTTAGTTTTGTTGCTTGATTTATAATAACATAAGTTATGTTTTTTTTGCAGAGCATAATTACTTTCAAGAAGTAGTAAATTGCAAGCATGGCTACTAACACATTGAAGTTCACAGTTTATTTTATGAATGAAAAGAATGCTCTTCACCAGTATGTTAATGAAGCAAAGCAGTTCTTTTCAAACTGTCTCCCTGAAAAGTTTTCTCTGCACATCATATGTGATGAAGTTGAAAGCTACAGCAGTGAATTTACTGAAAACCATGATTTGTACCAACTTCATTTTACCCTTGTATGTTCAAATGTTAAGTGGGTCAGGGATGTTGAAAATTATGGGGCCTTCATTTATAAGCAATGGTGCCATGAAGCAAGTAGTAATGAATTTCTTCATTGGTTGTTACCCGATAGAAGCAATATTTCTACTACAAACTATAACAGTCATTACGGCAATGCCAAAGCTTCTGAACTTGCATTTGGAACGCTTCCCACTATGAATCGGTTTGTTAAAAGCTATCAGTTTAAGCAGATTAATTCATTATCTTCAATTTTATGCTCTTTTTCCCACCTAGAAAGGCATTTTATCTTGTACATTTCCAACACTCATCACCAAAACTGCATACACACTGGAGAAATGGGGTACAAAATTTTAATAAACTATGATTCTCTCATTAAAATTGTCACAAACATGGATCATTCAACTGAAAATCCTGTTGAACTTTTTCTACATATGGAATACCCTCCCTTTATTTATGCCACTCATCCTGATGTTCAACCTCAGCCCAAGTTAAATGACAAATACCCCATCCGAGTATCGAAAGCAAAAGAACTCGAGAGCAGTTCTGAGAAATTCGAAAGGACTTTCGAGTTTGGCTGCACATGCAACAAGACACTGTGTGACAGTCGTAAAAAAATAGGCAGATACCTTGTTTTGAAGCTGGTGATACAAGATAAGTTTCAAGCAAGGTGGCTTATTGAACAGTTGATTTTGAGACTAGCTAAGACTGAAATAGCTTTCGCGTCTGTCAAAACAGACAGTGTTTTTGTGGACATGAAGGATCTCTTAAGGTTTCCTTGGTCATTCTGCAAGTTGAGAAAAAAAATTTCTGAAGAAGACAAATTCAGTTGTGAATATGCGTGGAAATCATTGCACTCTAGGTCAATGGTCACCATTCATCAAGTAGCTTTGATGGACTATGCCACTCCAGGTTATATAAGCAGTTTTAAGAAAAAGCTTGCAACCCATGCCTATGAGAATCCATCTGCAGTTGCCAAGTCACTGTTTCGCATTGGTGATATGGTTGATAAGGGAATGGTGTTCGATTTCCAGAGGGCATTTGAGCAGAGCTTCAAGTTCTTTTGCAATTTCGTTGAGCTCAATCAGCTCCCCAAAGGTATGGTGCATGTCCGGCGAGTGATTATCACGCCGTCTAGAATACTTTTCCTTCGTCCTTACGAGCACTTTGATAACCGAATCATCCGGAAGTTTGGCGTGGAGTACATGCTCAGAGTTAGTGTGCAAGACGATAACCATCAAAAGCTGACGTTTGCAGTTCAGTTCAACTCCAAGAAAGATTCCATCATGCAGGATGTTGTTAAAAGGCCACTGATGGAGGGTTTGTTTGTTTGCTCTCGGAAGTATGAGCTTTTGGCCTCGTCTTCCAGTCAGCTGAGGGAGCACGGCATGTGGATGTATGCTTCTGATCCGTCTGGAAACACTGCCTCTTCCATACGCACTTGGATGGGTGACTTCAGCGGCATTAAAAATGTGGCTAAGTACATGGCGAGGATGGGTCAATGCTTGTCCACCACAGAAGACGGGGTTCTGGTCAGCATTGGAAATGAGAGTGAATTCAGTTTAGAAGAAATATATTCAAAAAATGGGAAGTACATATTTTCTGATGGAATTGGTGTGATATCCTCAAGTTTGGCAAATGAGGTAAATTTGTGCTCACTTCTAATTCAATTAATATATTTTTTAGTTTCTCAATTAATTTATTCTAGTAGTGAATCCACGATTTCTGCCTAGGGACTGAGGTATATTGCTACAACTTGTTTTAGAAGGATTTAGTTTTCAAATCCTAAAAGATTTCTTTTAAAGGAACATCATTTCAAATTATTAAAGGAATTAGTACTAAAACCGGAAGAATTTAAAGAATTTTTAAATTCGTGGGGGGAATGCAGCCCCATAGCCCCTCCTCCTGGATTCACCCTTGATTAAAAAAAACTAAAGTTATTAGTTATATTGTTTTTTGTTACTTTAACTTTCCTGGTAAATATCGCCAATCACTTTTGAACGCCATATATTCAAATATCCACTAACTTTTCTGATTTTCAATGATAAACTAAACAGTTATTGATCCAATGACACATTTTAATCTATAAGTTTAAAATTATATAGCAAGTTTTCTACTTTTTTGTGTCTAAAAGATAGTGTTCGGCAACTACTGGTCAAAAAGTAGTTAACTACCAACTAGTCTGGGCAAAAGTAGTTGTAACTACTAGTTAACTACTTTTCTTGGAAGTAGTTGTAACTAGTAGTTGATTATTTCCCAAAGTAGTTAACTACTTGTTGACTCGTCTATTTAATTTCATAAGATATTTTCCCCCAAATTTTCGATTACTTTTTCTTACCTATAGAAAAAATATTGCAAAAAATATCAAATTTTTCCTTTCCTCCCTCCTCCTTTCTATGACAGTGGTCCTCAACCTTTTTCACGATTGTACCCCCAAAGTAAAATTACAATTCCCTGCGTACCCCTCGCGTGCATTTGCAGCAAGTAGTAGAAATATCTTTCATTTAAATATATTACGTAAATTGGCAGGATACAGGATTTTGTTTTTGGGGTTTGGGGGGTACAAAGAATTTTCAAAATCAAAGATATCATCTTAGTAACCATAATATTAAAAGAACATGAATAATCCTGATCTAACATCTTTAAAGGGGGGTCTGGGGGTTGAACCCCTGAAAATGTTTGGGAATTTAAGTAAAAAAGCAGGTTTTCCACTCGTTTTGGTACTCCTTATCCGAATTTCGGACATACATTTTCAAAAATTTAATATATTTTTTGGTAGGGTTTTTGCACTAAATGAAAATAAATGAGCGTCCTTCCAGACTTGCATAAAAAATTGTAAAGGAAATAGTAAAATTGTTCATTTTCTGCATCATTTTCGGGATGTTTTATGCGTTACACTTGTTCAAAAATTCATAGCTCCGAAAACTATCATTTCTCCATCTAGAAATTTTGCATACTTGTAGCTAATAAGTCAAAGATTGACATTTTTTTTTCAAAAAAATCGAAAGTTTTTTTTTTCAGGAGATCAATTAAAATTTTTAAAAGGTGTTGTAAATTTTTTTGTTTCACTCCAAATACTAAATTCTGCACATCATATTAAAGGCCATTAAAACACATTTAAAATGAGATATGAAGTAACTTTCTTCCTAAATTCTTGAATTATAAAAGATTTTGTGCCTGTAGAAAATGCAAAAATCAACAGTTTTGGACACTTTTAAAATTCCGTTGAAAAAATTTTTTAATACTGGTTCCTTCTTAATCTCCACAAGTGCTAGTAAAGTAGTTAAACTACTAGTTCAACTACTCTAAACCAAAAGTAGTTGAACTACTAGTTAACTAGTAGTTGCAACTAGTAGTTAACTACTTTTAGCTAACTAGTGCCGAACATTACTAAAAGAGCATTTCGGTATTTAGTGGGAACATTAACGGAATTGAACCTTATGAGTTTTTTCACATCTCCTAATTTTTAATAAACCTCAACATTATAGCTTCTGGTTAGTTGTAATTTTGTGCTGTTTTTTGTTGTATTTGTTCATCTTACCATCATGTAAATCTATTGCGTAAAATTATGTTGACTTTTTTATAGGTAAGAGAAGCTTTAATCCTAAACAGAGGTTTAGATGAAGACAAACTATTTTACAGTCCTTCTGCCTATCAAATTCGATACAAAGGATGTAAAGGAATGGTTGCTGAGGATCCCAATCTTCCTGGTAGAAAAATAGGAATAAGACCTAGCATGAAAAAATTTCAATGCGACTCATCTGACCATCTGGAAATAGTCAAAACAAGTGCTCCAAGTAAGTTTAGATTCCAAAACTTGGGGATAATTTTTGGGAAGTAAAAATCACCCTACTTTCCAAGTATGATTAAGTTTTTATGGTGTTTGCATTTATAAAGTTACACACTTTGCAAAGAATCTTTTTACAAATATTTTGTATAGTTTTTAGAAGGGTTGATTGAGAATTACGATTTTCATGTAAAACCAAGAAATATATTGCCTCTCAAACAGCTTATGTCATGAGCCCACATGCCCCGATATTTTAATACAAATTTTCAATTAGAATAATAGATTCAAAAGAGCTGGGGGCATTTACAATTTAAACAATAACTGTTTTTAAAAAACCCTTTATAACATTTAGGTTAATAAATTATTATTAATATGGTTTTGGGTGTATGATGTTTTTGAGATTTTAGATACTTCTCTTTTTTGATTCTACGGTTCATTTTTTACAGGAAGGTTGTATTTGAATAAGCATCTTATCACTATATTAGAGCAAATGGGTATTCCCAAAGAAACCTTTCTGGACTTGCAATATGACATGATGTTGCATCTCCTGGATTCTTTAATTGAAGAAAGCCAAGCTGTGTCATCTCTACTGTTCAACTTAAACTTTGATTACCAAATTAAAGAGATGCAAGATGCTGGATTTTCATTCACAAATGAGCCTTTTTTCAGGTCATTGCTGCTTGCCTTCTTCAAATCCTCTTCAGGTGAGGGAAATCTATATTGCAGAAAAGAAACTTGATACCATAATCATACTAGTGATCTAAAATATCTGAATAGGTTATTATGGTTTTAAGATTTAAAGCTCAAGAATGATGATGGGATATTTTTTAATGAAAACATATAGGCTTGATTTAAAATATTTTTTTTGTGTATAATACATATTTTGATATTAATTATAATACATATTATAATCAATTAAGTGTTCACATAAATGTTTAAAAATTGTGTTTTATACTATGTGGTAACTTTTCTCAACAGTTTAATAAGTATATTTTTTACCCTTATATTCTGACTAAATGTTTAAAACAACTGGATAAGAAATTTTAATAAGTATAATTTGAGTGATATAAAATTTTGTTGTAATGAGACAGGAAAAATAACTTCAAGGCTACATGTATGCCTGTTATAATTCCTTAACAAGTTTTTTTCCTTAACAAGTTAATTCTCATAGGTCAAATAGTATGGCAAAATTGTTTTTTAATAATAATTTTTATTCAGAAACAATTACAAAGTACAGTCGAGTCCGCTTAATGTGATCGCAATTGTCCGAGACTAAACTGATAACATTATCCAATCGATAACAATAAGCGATCTCATATCAAAAAGCAGCAAACAGTGAAACTAGATTGTTTGCTTTAAAATCAAAATCATGTAATTGAAATGTATTCAAAACACTATTTTTAAACTAGGTAAAATTTTAAGGGGTAAATATAGAGAAGTTCAATTAATAAAAGTAAAATAATCGCTTACTTTGTATTTTTATTTGTATAGAAAGGTCTCTCATTTTCCACTCCATTATATCCTTCCACTCTAATAACCACCTATTTATAACATAATCTGAAATCCAGTGAACAAGGGAAAGTTCAAATCTCTTATCAGACATCTACAAAGCTTCGATCTTGGTGGTTTCTTTAACCAATCATAAGCATGAATTCGGACCCCCCCCAACACTATTTTCTTTCAATATATGCTGAATGTTTTCTTTTTCATACTCATACTGAGTTCCAGAAAAAAGGAGCGCCAGATGCTCTCATGGGGCAGATGTTTACTTGTAAAAATTGACCTTCAATATGAAATTTGAACTCAAAAGCGGTCGTTTTAAAGGGGATATGGACAAATTTTGATAATATTAAGCGGAGTAATGATTCACAGTTGATCACATTAAACGAAGTATTTTACATTAAATTAAATGGGAGTGATCGGGACCTGTCGATTTCGATAACATTAACCGTGATCACATTAAGCGGATTCGACTGTACATTAGCTTTAACAGGAAGCAATCAAAAGAAAAAAAACCCAACGTATTGCTCACTAAGGGGCCGAAATTGACCCTTCCAATTGAAACAAAAAATTTTACTTTTGAACATACATTAATAAAGGAGAAGAAAAAGAAAAGGAAAAAAATAAAGTTCATAAATATAAAATATACAAATAATAACAAGATATTTGGCAAGGACAGCATTTTTTAAACATTTTATAATAACATAACAGCATTTATTACTTTTCCAGTAACATACCTATTTATTGTTAGAAATGTTAAATTATATGCAGGTATTGAAGCCAAAATTGCATTGAACTTGCGTTTTACTAACGAACTATACTTAAATTGCAGCCAAACTTCGTTCTAGCATGAGAATTGTTATTCCAGAAAGTTATGGAAGAAACATGCTTGGGGTTTTAGATGAGACCAAGACTTTAAAATATGGACAAGTGTTTGTTCAATACAGTGAAAGTACATACAATCCCAATGGAAAGTTCCATGTTTTAAAGGGTAAGGTTATTTGATTTTAAAATTTAAACTTTCCCAACAGAGTTAGCTGAAAAATGCAAGATCTTATTAATTGAAAGTACAGATTTAATTTTAAATTAATTTTATAGATAAAAACTTGGGGGATTTTTTGAATAAAAATGTTATGTGATCATTAACTAATACTGTTTGTGTAAAATTTAATTGGTTTTTATGAGAAGATTATTTTTTGCATTTTATTGAGAAATTATATATTTTTGCTTTGGGCAGGATATATTTATCCTCAGTGTTTTAATCCTCGTTTAAAAAAATCATCAGTTTTTTTTCTATTCAGGGCATGTTATTGTGAGCAAGAACCCTTGTCTACATCCTGGAGATGTTAGAAGGCTTACAGCAGTGGATGTGCCAGCCTTGCATCACATTAAAGATTGCATTGTCTTCCCAGCATGTGGACAAAGACCTCATCCTGATGAAATGGCTGGTATGATAAGTTGTAGTTTTTAGTGGTCTATGCAGTATTTATTTGCCAGAGTTGCCCCACCTACGGCCTGCCGTTCATGTGAGGCCCACCATCTGATTTGTGTGGCCCTTATATGTTTGTTCCCTTGTTTTAAAACTGCCAAAGCACTAGAAAAATGCTAAAAATCAATTCATTTAAAAATTTTGTGTCTGTTCATCTGTCCTGCCAGCTCCATCTAAGTATGAAGTGTGATCTGCTAGGCAGAAAAGGTTGGGCACCACTCATCCATACCATACTAACAAGGGGACGGCAAGACCTCGGAAACGGACTTCGGGTTCAAACTTGGTAGGTTTGTTGTACACCCCAAGGATATCCTATCCTGAAAATATTATGACGCACTATCCAGTAGTTTCTGAGAAAACGCCCCCCAAAGTTTTACCCATTAGTTTAATTATTTAAATACTCTTCCCTTGACAAGAGCCGAATAGCCCAGTCGGTAGCGTACACGCCCCAAAACTGAAGGACGAACGTTCAAATCCACCTATTCACATTTTTGTCTTCTCTTTTCACTTCTTAAAAATTATTTAAAATCCATTTTTTACCATTACAGAAAAAAAATTTTTACATCGATTTAAATAAATACTTTTTATTTTAAAATAATATGATAGTTAAATTAAATATGAATGAAATGAATATTTTATAAACCTTAATTATTTGCTACTATCAAATCATCAAATAGAAAGAGGCATATATTAGAAAACTCTGGAAACTTTAAAATAACAACTTACAAAAACCTAATCATTTTCCTGTTACAGCTAGCATACTTGTATAATATACACGAACGCGCGAACGGCATTCGCAGAAAATTTTGCCCTCTGCAGAAAATTTTCTGCAGAAAAACTACAACAAAAATTTTTTTTTTCATAAATTTTTCTGCAGAATTTATTTTTGATCGATAAATTTTTCTTATGTTTTTCACCAAATGCTTCCATCCGCTGAATCGCGATTTTAGGAAGAATCGGAATCGCGGAAGTCGGGAAATCGCAATTTCTCCCGTTAGTTCCGTTTTTGCTCGCGGAGTTTACCGTTTCATCCGCGATGCTTTCTTGGACTGCCGCGGACGTTAAGGTGAAGTCGGCTTCGTATCGCGTTGTTATTGCGATGTAGAAAAAACAACTTTACCGTAGTTAGAAGCCAACAAGTCCGGCAGTAAAAAAATGACGATTTTTCGCGAAAGTTCTGTTTTTCTGGCTTATGAGGTTTTTGTAAGTTGCAAAATTTTTGAAAGGCTACTTTGAGAAGCAACTTAAGAAAATAATTCAGTTTTTTTAATCGAGTTAGATTATAACCTGTATTACATATCTGATATGATTTGAGATTCTAATAATACTTTTAAAAATTCATTTGACTTTTTCTTCACTTAGCGCTTAGCAAAAATTTTATTGGTAAAAAAATTCAGTAATTTAATTATATTTTAAGTAATCAATAAATTATCCTAGTATTTAACTGATTTCCTAAATTTTCATCTGATTTTAGTTGCATTTTGGTTATTTTCATGCAAATGAAGATAACGTGAAATATGTATCTTTCTTTGTTTAAAGATATTTTTATCTAGACTATCAATATTAATGACTGGTTTAATGCCAGTTTAAAGTTCTTAAAATCCTCCCGAGTATAACCCAGTTAAATTAAAATTTTTCTTGTTAAAATTATTTGTTTCACACATTAAAAAAATTATACATAACTAAGCTCACACGCTTTTTCCTCTTTTTTCATCTTTAGATAAACTCATCCCTGCAATTTGGGTATTTCAGTAATAATGTTTTCTTTTTAGAGGGAGTGATATTTATAAATGTGTAAATTCTTGCAGAAAATTTTTTGGAAAAAATTTAAGTTCGCAGAAAGGTTTTTATTTTATACAAGTATGACAGCTAGTTAACACTATTTAAAAGTACGAAATTTTCAAAATATAATTTTTCTTTATCCACAAATCTTTGAAATAAACTCGGCAATTTAAAGAACATTACATATAAAACAGCTTTTTCTTCTTCTAATAATAAAATATCTTTTGCGCAGACGAAAACAAAATTACAAGGAATAGTTTCTGAACTATTAAATTATTGTCAATATTAAGTAATTACTGACATTTTTAGCAGAATTGTAAATATACATTTTTTTAATAATGAGACTTGACGTATTGATTTGAAACGGCACAAAAATACAGAAATACATCATTAAAATCAATACAAGTACATAGATTATTATTCTCAAAATTTTTCAATGTTGTTTTTAAAAGCATAAACATAAATATTAATAAGAAAGAAATGACATTTAATTTATCAACCGAGAAAGAGGCAAGGTTTTTTTTTAAATATTTTATTTCCGTAAGAAAGCGTTGAAGTAATCAAGTAATTTTTATAATACAGAGCTCAAATTAAATTTTAAATATTAATTTGTGGTTTAATTTTTATATTTCTCAACTGGAATTTCATATGCAAACATAATTTTAAAAAATAACACTGTTTTCTGTAATGAATTTTAAATAATTTTTAAGAAGTGAAAAAAGAAGAAAAAAAACACGAAAAGATGGATTCGAACCTACGTCCCTCAATTATTGGGCGTGTACGCTACCGACTGGGCTATTCGGCTTTAGTCAAGGGAAGAGTATTTAAATATTCCACTAATGGGTAAAGCTTTGGGGGCGTTTTCTCGGAAACTACTGGATAGTGCGTCGTAATATTTTCAGGATAGGATATCCTTGGGGTGTACTACAAACCTACAAAGTTTGAACCCGAAGTCCGTTTCCGAGGTCTTGCCGTCCCCTTGTAAGTACAAATTTAATTTTATTATGACTTTAATGATTTAAAGTATTTTTAATAGTAGTTTACAGTTTAAAAAAAACTAAAACCTGTTCATAGCGAGCACAATGGTACCACTACCTTTTTGCACATTAAATTTGTCTTTTTTATAACCTGGATTTAAAAGCTCTATTGCATACAAGTTTTTGTACCGATCATTTTACCGTCTTCTACTCCTTAAAACAATTCTTGTTGTAAAGCCATTTGACTGTTATTGTTTGCATTCATGTGTGTTTTAAATTTATTATTAACCCTACAATGCATGATTTTTTAAATTCACTTGAAAATCATTTATGTGACTTCTATTATGGTGTTAATTAGTAAAAAAAATACTAAAAAAAATTTAATTTTTTCTACTTTTTATTGGCAAAAAACTTTGTCCTTGTGAAATTAATTTGTGTCTCTTGTGAAATTAATTGTGAAGTGAAATAAAACCAAATGCTCTAAAAATATAAAAAAACAACTTATCTTTTCAAAACATTTTCTTTTCAAGCTGAAAATTTTTTTATTTTAATTTATATGGTCCTTTTATTTTGGCGTTTTCTGTGTCTTGACTTTCGTCTCACTAGCTACTAACAAATGTCTCAAAATAGTACCCCTGCTGTGATCTACTGGCAGTCTAAAGTACTAATACAATGAAATGTTATATCTATTGTACATATTGCATGGTGTTGCCGTTTGGAAATGGAAGTTCGAGTAGGAAATGGGAAAAAATGTGGTGTTGCCAAATGGCAACAGTATGCACTGTAGGGTTAAGTTTTTATAATCAGTTTATAATAACAGTAAGGGCAAAAGTGTGTGTACTTCTTTGATAACTGCAGAGTAGTTTCCAAAAATGTTTCTTGATTGTTAAAAGTATTTTAACACCTAAAAATATATTATTAGTAAAAGAAGGTTAACAACAATGTGAAACTCTGTATTGATAACTATAAAGGATATTTTTTCCCTTGGTTTTAGTGAAGTTACAGTATCTTGTAAATTTTCAATGTCCATATCATTTAAATTTCAGGTTCTGATTTGGATGGAGATGAGTATGTTGTTCTGTGGTATGAGCCGCTAATATTTAAACGTAAAAATTATCCGGCTATGGAATATCCAGTTTATGACCAGAACAATTCCTCAAAGAAAATCCAGGTGAAATGTTTAGTTAAAATCTGTTATACTTCATGATTTCTATTTAATAGTATTGAACAAATATTTTACATAAGTTGTATTCCTAGAATAATTTCTGATTTGTGAAGATTAATTCATAGTATTTGTTTAGTTCTTTGTTGAAGTGTGTTCTTAATTAATAAACCATAGAGTTCTATAAAGCTTTATGTTGGTCTTATGCATGTGGTGTTTCAACAAGTCTTCCCAAATTCTGCAGAGCCAGATTCCATGCATGGAGAAGATAAAAATTGCCCTAAAAACTACTTCTGATTCGTTTTTTTCAAGAAAACAGCCATAGAAAAAGATCACATATCACATTTGGTTTACAGTAAAAAATTTTTATGGAAAAGTGAACATGGTTATTTGGATATGTTCGCAACTTGGATACTAAAAATATCCAAAGTAGATGCATACATACCTTCAGCTTTATGGAATAAAATAATTAAGTTCTTATCAGATATGTACGAGGTCACATTTTTCAAAAACATAAAAATCATTGTAATGAAGTGTTCTTTAGGAAAATTTTATCTACAAAAAATCTTTTTGCGCGGAGTTTGGTTGAAACACCCTGTATAAGGGGAATCCAGTGTATTACAGGAAAATTTTTAAACATCCTTAATAAAATTTCTGCTTGATTTATTAAAAGCTCTAAAATATTTCAATTAAAAATATGTCTAAAGGATTTTTTCTAAAAACAAGGTAAGGTGTTTTATTACAGTTTTAGTGATAAAAGTTTAAGAATAGAAAGTTTGAAATGAAAATTTAGTCTTTGGAATGATTAACACCAAATGACAACACAAAAAACTATTTTAACATTTAAGTAGTGTTAAGCTTTTTAAAAATATTAATTACCAAAAATATATTAACAATGAATGTTCTCATAGTTTACACTAGTTTTGTTGTAGTTAGTAATCTCCTAACTATCAGTATTTGAACTCTGGGTTTTCTTTTCAGTTATCCGATGTTGTAGAATTCTTTTGCCACTATATCAAAAATGATTGCATTGGCAACTTTGCTAATGCTCATCTTGTATGGGCTGACAAACTTCAGAAAGGAATATTTTCCCCGATTTGCATGGAAATTGCTAAAAACTACCCTTATGTGTTGGATTTTGCAAAACATGGAACAATGAAATACCTGAAGAAATCTCAAAGACCCGACCAGTATCCAGATTTCATGCAGAAAGGCCTCAAGTGGAACAGTTACCATTCCAAGAAAGCTCTTGGCTCAATATACCGCTCCTCAAGAGTGCTGGATGCATGTTCCAGCAAAATCAATTTGATCACCCACTCATTGCCAATGGATCCGGATTTGGTGTATCCAGGTTGGGAGGTGTATGAAAGTGTAGCAAAGCTGCGAAAGCAAGAGTACACAAATATGATAACGGAGATTCTGCAGAGGTATGGTCTTAAAAGCGAGTGTGAGGCCTTTTCGGGGATGGTGGAACTGCAAGAGAACAAGCAGTGGAGACAGGAGAAGACTGATACAGTGAAAGTTATTCGGTCCTACTTAAGGAATATTCTTTTTTCCTTTAAGTCTACCTTTATGAAGGAAGTCCAAAAAGAAATCGAAACTAATAACCTGACAGAAGAAGAGAGCCGTTGCAGGAAGTTTCAGAGAGCTTCGGCATGGTATGTGGTAACTTACAACAACAAGGCAAACACAGAGTTAAGCTTTCCTTGGGTTTTAAGTGAGGTTCTGGCTGAAATAAAGGCTGAGAGATCTAAGAAGTCTGGAATGAATAATAGTTTCTTGCAGGATATTGACTCTGATATAATGGCCTGTGTTTCTTCAGGGATCTTGAGCTACAACAGTGATTCGTCTCCTCAGTGCAGGTGCAGAGAGTTATCAGAGATGATTTTGAACAAATGGATTTGTAAAGTCGAGATCAACATTTGGGCCAAAGGGAAAAGTCTAACCTGTGATAGCTGCTTTCAGAGAATTATCGATCACTTCTATAGTAATGCAGGATTGTATTGTTGCAGCTCTAGCAACAAATATGCTTGCAGGTGCTCAGAGACTTGCTCTCCAACCAAAATCATCCTGGATTTTTTCAAGTTTTTTGTGAAGAAGACTAATGCATCTCTAGGTAAATGTGGAGAAAGCTGCAATGGCTTCATGCCCAAGAACCTTCAAGAGCTCTCGCTGCAAACTCTGGCATGTCTCTCTATAACTAGAGATGTCTCGTACCTTGGCCTTCCTTACAGCACCAAGAATTTCACCAAAAGTGCCATCAAAGCTGGGGTACTTGAAAATGGTTTTGAAGAGGAAAGCACACCTCTCCGAATCCCAGTCAAAACGACAGAGCTGAAAGAACTGATTGAGAACTACATGGATGAAATCAAAACCTACTTACAGAAGAAATCTGGGGTTAGTCGTGTCGTGTTGCGTCCAGAGAAAGACATGCATGATAACCATTGCATGGTTGTCAGTTCATTGGGGAAGAACTGGCAAAGATGGAACCTTCAAGAAATAGTATTGGATCCCAATTTTGCCGAAAACATTCAAACAGCTTTGAGGGTAGAGCTTAATTATGAACCTTTTTAAGTTGCAATATTTTCTACTTGTTTTGTTAAGATAATTGCTTGTTTTTTAATTATAAATTTTAGTCTTTCATGCATTTTGTCTATTTTTATCAACAGTTTTTAAATGTAAATATTTTAATGATGTTTACTTGCTTGAAGATAAATTTTGTGATTTACACAAATAAAACTAATTTATTTCTCCATAAAAATAGTTTTTTTTGTTACACTACAAATTGATGCTAGAAAAAGGATTTTCAAATACAGTTGTAAAATAGGTAGGTAATTACTATTCTAAGAGAATTTTGATAATAACTTGGTACTGGTTTCGTTTGTGTATACTATAATAATCTACATTAACATTTCGTACACCTAGTTGGAATCTCCACATTTAGGTAGTATTTCTACTTTCAGGAAATTTAAAAATCAAAACAAGTAAAGCTAAAGAATCCAAGATTTGTCTCCAGAATGTATTACGTTCATTAATAGATACACATAGTTTTGGATTGCATGAGATCACAAACTCAATATGCTGAAGTTTACAACAAGACTTTCTGGTAAGTAAAAGGTGAGGGTGTAAATTTGGGAGTTATTATTCGACATTGTACTTAATACAAAGGTATATTTATTAAACTGTGAAAATGCATCTAATTTTATTAAAGCCAATTCTGAAGCATGAGGATAGATAAAATATTAAAAATAGTATATATGGTACTTACAGTATCCTAGGAAAAAGCTTTTTGCATTTATATTTCTGACTTCCAGTAGACCATTTAAGAGAGAAAGCCTTTGAGTTCTTTGGGAACATATATTAAAGAATTCAAAGTAATAATAAGATAATTTTTGTTTCTTGCAGAGATTAAATATTTTATTCTCAAAATTGGGTTACATATATATACCCGTACATGTAAGTACATATACATCAAAATATACCAGTAAGTTTTCAAATACAATTAGATACAATAATAAATTCATACACATAATGTGATATGTATGCATTATGATATGGCATAGCTTTTAAATTAATATCTTGAAGCATTCTATTTGGTTATAAAAAAGCTAGAGAAGGTTTTTCTAAATTTTTTTGTTTCCTTAATTAGGCATTGGTTAGGCAAACCATTAACTCAGATCACTAGAAAAATGGAGCTTAGTAGTTAGCCAAATAATGTTCAGTAGTATGTATGTTTTGAGGAATTGTAATTTAGCTTAAAGCACTGGACAAAATAAACAGTGGGAAAGCTAAATGGGGAAACAATTACTGGAAAAGGATGTGATAAGTTAAGGATTTATAAATTTACGTAAAAATGCTAAACTGGGGATTCATGTATGGATCCTATAAAAGCTCCCCATTTATGCTTTAACAAAAATGCATTCCTTTAAAAATAAACAGCGAATAAGCCACATGTTGCTTTAGCACCATGATTTATTGACCTATGCCTTCAGAGATCTTGGAATTTTGTTTCATAAAAAGGTTATTAAATAGAATAGTTATCTAGATATTTTAATACAAGTAGGACCATATTGTTGCTTAAGCATTTGAAATGGTCTCTGTTGAAAAGAACTTTCTTTAGACATCCTTTTAAATTATTTCACAGTATTTCTGGGGCATATAGAATTTTTGGCGCAAGTTCAGACTTGCGTATGCGCCAAGTTTTTAGCGGTAAAGATGACTAATATGGTAACCCTAACTAATGTTAAGTGAATGATTTGGCTTCTAAATGTGCCGCTAAATAGCCAAAATTCGCCAAGCAAACGCAACTCTGAACTTGCGCCGAATTCTTAGTATATGTAATTTATATTTCATCTTAATCGAAGAATTTATGAAAATAAATTTATACCTTTTCTATAGGCTAATAAATAAACATTAGCATAAAAAGATTCAAGATTTTTAAATGTTTATACAGGGTATTTCAAAAGTCCTTTCGTGGCTTTTATTTGGAACCAACGTGTTTTAGGGTCATGGAAGTAAGGCCTAGGTAAGTGACCCGGGCTGGAGAATGGTAATAAATCATGCAAAAATAATTAAATTTAAAAAAGACAAAAATCTTCCAAGAAATTAAAATTTTAAAAAAATTTTAAAGATAGCCTATAAACATGTATCATAAGTCTCGATTACTATTTATTGAATTTTTGATTTTTTTCGGTCATTTTTTATTTTGAAAAAAGCTCAGTATTTGCAGAGTGGCATCAACCGGTTTTGAATCTACACTATTAACTCTACCAGAAACCATCAAAATTTTCCTTATACGCTATTTTGCACTTTTCGACTTGGCACCCTAGATTGTTATAGTTTTCTAATTGCATTGGAACCAATTTAAATTTTACTTCCTTAAAATATATTAAAGTTTTTTTATGTATAGTATGTTAGAGTTTAGTCGTATTGAGTTGGGGAAAAGTGCATTAAAGTAGAGTAAATTAAAAATAATATACATGGTCAAGGCTTAAAGAAAGTAACATTCATTACGCTAATTATATTTTTCATCCCACAACAAAACAAGAATTTGTATCTAAATGTCAATGTTCATTGTATTTATTTTTTGAAATGAAAATTAGTTAATTTCTTAACAAAAAACATTTCTTGATAAAATATTTGGGAAGATAGTTCATTTAAATACATTGACAAGTAACTTCTTTTGGGGCCAAAATATTAAATTGTCAAGTTATTACTATTGGCTATAAGTAATTAAAAAAGAAAGCATAGTCATCTGAATTTTTTCTGTTTATTTTATGTTCATGCATGAAGTAGGTAGTACTATATGTTGTCTTTACATTTCTCCAACATAATTACTAATGTTATTTCCCTAATTGAAAAAATATACACCTAAAATGCATTACACTTATACATCAAACAAATGTGAAAAATACATTTTAAACACTTTATACACTCTTGCTATACTATAAGTAAGCAATTTCGTTTTTGTATCATTTGATCGCAAGGATAAGGTTCACGAGTTTTATTTACTTTCACATCATAGCATGTTATGAGGGCGTACCTGTAGAACGGGGTTTTCCTTCATAAGATAATGTATGCAGTGAAGCGTACTTAAAATTTCCGCGTTTCTCCTCTGCATTTAGATTTAGGATCGGTTGAATTCAACTTAAAAACGTTTTGAAAACTAAATTAATTAAATAAGTGCTTTTATAATATTTAAAACAAAATACTTAAGATGCCTCTTAGATTATCTGCCGTTGAATGAGGCAGTTGCATGATTTTTTTAAATTTTTTTAATCGATTCTTCTTGCAAAAATAAGCAACTACCCAAAATTTGAGGCCGATCGAGAAATTTTTTGATTGCCAAAAAAATTAACAAAAATCCCCTTTTTAAAAGCGCGCGAAAACGCCAAGAGTTTGGGATGTGAAGTCATCGTACGATAAACATTGTTGGAAAGCAATGGAGTTGATGGTATACGATTGTTGACTTCATTGTTACTTTTTACACAATAAACGTTTTCAGTCACGTGTTTTTTTTCTCGATTTTTAAATTAAAATATTTAATTACCTGTACATTTTTTTTGAAAAATTGACTAGATATTTCATTTTACCATACAAAAAAACATACGGAACACTTGTTTGTTTTTGAAAATCTGACACATGCAACTTCCTTATTGTTGAAAAAAGGACATTTTCTTCCTTTTTATTATTACAACGTTTTTATTAGGTCACTTTCAATCTTGTCTATCTGTCTGTTCGGGAGGAATTTAGTAATCAATTTTAAGCATACTTCCCCATGAGCTAGAGACTTGAAATTTTGAACATAGTTCAGATCAGGATGACAATACGATATTATCTCGTTAGTTCGGTTCAATTTGCTGTTCCTGAACCCCCAGGGGGACTTAAAGTTTAGAAGTATAGGACCTTATTGTTAAAAAAATCATTGTTGTGCAGTTTGCCTCCTCTCGTTATCAAGATGGCTTTAGAAGTGTTGTATAAAATATTAGTAATATGAAAATTTGTAAGAATAAAAGTAATACACAGTGCAGTACTTCATGCAAGTTTTGTATTTGTAATACATCTAAGGGACTGACTTTATTAATTAGTTACTGAAAAGTTTGTCACCAATATATTTTTAAAACACTTTTTTTATATTACTAGTGTTTCAAAAATTTCCAACGTCATCTGAATAATAGCTAGAGGCAAAAACTGCAATGATTTTAACAAAACAGCGTAAAGCCATGTGTTATAGTTAAAGTTCAGAAAAAAAAACACTTTTTAATTTTATTAAAAAGAGAAAGGAATCAAATTCTTGGAAGGCGTTCAGGGGTTCAGGTCGCGAATTCTAAACTTTACACAACAAAACTAAAAACCAGAAAATAATTAATGAAAAAAACCTTTTTAAAGAACAACGTTTTTAAAATGCACTAAAAAGTATAAAATAATTTTTTGCAACTCCTTGTAAAACGAAAAACGTGGGGATCATGCATTAGGTAATTAATCCAACTTAATTTCATCATTCATTTAAATAATTTTTAACTGTGGATATAATGGTAAATAGAGTGACAAGAGTAGTGGCTGTAAATATTATTGCATGATCCCCACGTTTTTCGTTTTACAAGGAGTTGCAAAAAATTATTTTATACTTTTTAGTGCATTTTAAGGTGCTACTTTGATATACCCCCAAAAAATTACGCGCCAAATCTGGCACTCCCTACGGCCTTTTTAGGTTTGCTGTTTCTTGTTTTTTGTGTATATGTAGTAGTAATGTGTAGCCTAGTGAATTACTGGAAAAAATTGAAATTTTGAACTTTAATAATTCCAAAACTAATGAGAATTTTCGGAAAAACTAAATTGCAATATTTTTATAAAAAATATTTTTGTTCTTGGTTCAAATATCGAAGTTTTACTATGATTAGTTTTTCTGTTATATTCCAAAAACGTTTCAGCGATTTCATCGGTTCAACTGACCGGACATTTGATTTTTCCAGAAAAAGTCGCCAAATTTCCGATTTGGGGGTGTATATCAAAGTAGTTGTTCTTTAAAAAGGTTTTTTTTCATTAATTATTTTTTAAAACTACTCTTGCAAAATTTAATAAATGTAATATGTAATTTTGTAGGTTGCAACACAAAATTATACCTTACCTTAGTTTATCTTATTCAAAATGTAAAAACATGGATTTAAATATAGTTGAGCTACTTAAAAAGTGGTTTTGAAATAAAACTTCCAAAAATAAAGTTATTGCAATACTTGCTGCCCGTAGATTCCATAGTTTAAAATCAGCTTATATCATTAAAGGCTAATTTAACAGAAATTATCAGTTTTATAGGTCTGACTTCATCCTACGAAATTGGTTCACGCGACCACCTAGGTCTTAATGGCCAGAATACTGGGTCAATGAAATGGCATGGCTGGGGGATATTTTTCAACTGCAAATAGTTTAAATCCAAGGAAAAGTTTTCTAAAGATCTTAAGTTATCTAGAATAGTAAATTTGACTCCAGACATCATGCTCAACATACTTACTCCTACAAAGGAAACTTCGTTCGCCTTCAAAATGTTGCTGTGTTAAGATAAAAAAGAACTCTAGACACCTTCTCCTACTTAAGTTCATTGCATTCTTTAGGAGATTAAACTGAAATGATTGAAGCAGGGAAAAGGCTGTATATACTGATCTTAGCTTCGGTCTGTTTTGTCAGTGGACCTCAACTGGATGACGTGCTTCGGCGACTTTTGGCTTCTTGTCGACCTCTGTTGGTGACTTCAGCTGTTTTTAAGGTTATACCGAATATGTCTTCGTGGTACCGATTCTCCTCCTACAATGGAATTTTTTTTAGTAATATTACTATAATTTATTAAAGATATTGAGCCTTGGTTAAGGTTAAGGCAACAGTTTTTTAACTTTAGGATAGTGGTTCTTAACCCATAGATAACCGGCCTTTTTAACCCCCCCTGTGCTGCAGATTTACAACATAATATTTTACTTTCATGTTCTAAGTCAAGGGGACAAGGCTCCACCAAACATTTTGAAAAATATAGTTTTCATAAGGGAAAATCATGTTTTTAAAGTCATCAGGGACAGCTTGCTCCCCAAGGTTATCAGGGTCCACCACCTAAATTCGTACGTCCTCCCAGAGCATATTAAACCATTGTAATATAGCATTGTAATTTAACCAGAAAAACCTAATTCTGAAAATCCTTTTTTTAATCCACTTAAATTCGGTTGTGCTACGTGGTTGCTTTAGTTAATGGCATTCAACTTATTATTTACACTCTTTTTAATATTCACTTGAAGAAAAAACGCTAAATGACAAAAAACTGGAGGAATTGTCTTCAAAGCATGCGCTTATGAAATTTATTATAAATAAATTATATACACTTTCATTCAAAGCTCATTATCTAGTTTGAATAGTTTCTGAGATATCTGTAAATTTAACATATTATATCGCCCCTTTTTCAGACTTTCTCGCGAAAGTTCATAGTTCTGCAAATTACCTATTTACTAAAATTCATTTAACACGAGTGATAAATATCCGAAATAAGCAAAAACCTTTTGACTTTATTAATTCGTACTTTAATGAGTCTGACTTTATTCGAATAATTAATTTTTCCCTAGTGACTTCCAGCACTATTCATCTGAAGGGAAAAAGGGTTTGCAATTGTATAATTTAACGCTTATTTTTATTCATTAAATGTTGATTATTTCAAAATGTCGACGTAAATGTTTAATTACACCATTTACACCATTTTTTTTCTTTTTTTTGTATTTGGAGGAAGACAAATTATCTATTTGTTGTCAGCTGAAAGCAAAACAAAAACGTAGATCTAAATTAAGGCACAAAAGGATTTGCAAATTAGTATTTTCATTTAAAAGCATGTTGAGATAAAAAAATCTTAAAAAGTAACGAAAATTCATCTCAATATTAGAAGGTCTTGGATGGGAAAAGACTTGAAGTATTTCTTTTGTTGCAAAACATACGTAGATGAACTGATTTTTTCTGCTCTATTTAAATTCAGTTGGTGTGTATGGGAGAGGTAACATAAGTCACCCTATGAACATTTTTTTGGCGAATTTTTTATTATTTGTGTTCTTTTTTCTATTGTAGCCATGTTTAGTCACGAAAGACGGGGATATTTAGGGTCTTTGTATTGCGTTCGTGTTTGACGTTGAAACTGCAAAAACTAGTGGCGCGATGAAAAGGGAACTAAATCCACCTTTGACTATATTTCTTTCGAAAGGCATTTATGGACGGGAAACAATAGTTCTAAATATTCAGCTTAAGTTTTCATGTTATTCCCTTATTTTATTTCAATGAAAGGTTGAAATACTAAAATATTTGCGTTTTGTTTTGCCGTAATAAAGAAATTGCTTCAAAGCTTTTGGTGGAAACACAACTTGGTCTTACCTGTAACCCGTATCTGTACTTGCTAGATTTCGTATAGTATATATATTTATTTGTAGTCCATCTTACTCGTTAGTTTTACCATCGTAGGTTGAATAAAAAAATGGTAGAATTGAAAAATACTATACATTTGTTTTAATAATAACAAAACGATCTTTGTAGGAAGGATTATTTTGCTTATGTAAAAGCGGAAACGAAAATAACGAATTTCATATAGATTACCATCCGGAACTTAAATATTTTGATTCTTAACTTTCAACAAACCACCCACACACAGGCCTGTACGTAACTAGACTTTTGTTTCCGGGGGGCACAGCCAAGGGGGGATGTGGGGATATATCCCCTCCGAAACTGTTTTCCTTTTTTAATATATAAAACGACTAAAACCACCCTCTATCCCCCCTTGAAATACCAATATCTCCGAAATTTTTTTCTGTGTTGCTTACCATATTTTTAGTTCAACACAGGACATACGCATGTATCTCTAAGTACTAATCATTAAAACTAAGGAGGGGGCAATAATTTCTCACCAATCATCCATCTTATACTATAATAAAATATATTGGCTGATAAGTAGGTAGATTATATACAGGGTGTGCTTCAAAAGGTTGGTGCAAAACTAAACATGCAGATCTGTCATGCTATGACAAAACATGTTTTCATTGGAACCCATGTCCGCAAATATAAACTGTCTCCGCTAGAGGACATATTCGGAGAGGGCACCCCCGACAACTCCTGTAAAACAAAATTCACTAAAGAAGAGAAAATTACTTGCTGATTTGTCGACGGTCTGAAAAATAATTAGTTGGAAATGAAAGTGAAAAATGGGATTTTATCGGCTAGTTACCGGTAGAGTAGACAATATATGCATGATTTTCAAATTCATTTCAAAATGAAAGAGCATGAAAAATCACATTGAAAAATGCTAATTAAACTGCAATTTCAACAAATTAATTCGATTTAAAACGCATTTAAGGTCATCCATTTCTGACTGTAGTGCTTTTTCTAAAAGCATTATGTCATTACAGTCAGAAATGGATAACTTTAAATGCGTTTTAAATCGAATTAATTTGTTCAAATTGCAGTTTAATTTTAGCAATTAGAGCAATTTAACAGTTGCTCTGACGTCACTATCAACAAAAAACTTGAGTACTTAACGATTCCGACTTATGACGTCTTACTTCAGGAATCATACTTCATGATCGAATTAGTAAATTGAGTAAGTTTTAGTATGTTTTGTGACATAGTGAATATTGTCTATTTAAAGAAATTTGGTTTACAGGGGTTTTGGGGGCTGCTTGTATTTAATAATAATTGAAGTTTTTCTTCGATAAAAAAGTTAAACGCTGCCCCTTCACAGGCGTTTAGCAGACCCAGTTTACATTTGCAGACCTGAGTTCCTATGAAAATCTTGTTTGTCATGGCATGGCAGACCTACATGTCAAGTTTGGAACCATCTTTTGAGACATCATGTAGAAAAAAATTGGAACCAAACGAACGTACTTGCAGTCGCTTCACTATGTTGTCCGCCGCCACAGCATTCATGTTCCCTTGCTCTTGGATGATGATCCTCAAAGTTTGGTTGACGTCCTCGGCCATGCTGACGTCACCACAGACGTAGAAGTGGCCTCTCTGCTGCACAATCTCTTTGTACACCTTCTCGGGAATCTCTCGCAGGATGTGCTGGACGTAGCGCTGAAACCATTACATTTACGTTACCACTTCTCATTCTGTAATGTATGTCATTTTATAATTCTTTGAATAATGCAAAAGTTAGTAGCTTGTGTAGTTAATTCCATCGAATGGCTGTGTCGAAAGTTCAAGCGATAGAGCTCAATGAAACTACAAGAGAAACTTAAGATACACTTAAAAACGGTCGTCTTCCTAATGTTTTGGACGAAAATGTGCATTTATTTAGATTTAATAAAATCACCACTAAAAGAATGAATTTTAAAAACAAGTATGAAGAAGAGTCAAAATTTTACATCATCATTTAGTTGAAAAGAGGCAAATATTCTTTAAGTTAGGTGTTTAATTTGTTTGCCGGTGACGTCACAATGTCATTCAGGGTTATGAAGATTTGCATAATTATATTGATTTTTAATAATGGTCGACTCCTGCAACTAATCTAAGAGAACTCTCAAGCTAATTCAAATAACGGAAAGTTTCTCTCATTCGACAGAAAAGAAAAAACAGATATTTCTTCTCATAGAAATTAACAGGCGACAGTGCTGCCGGTTACTGTTAATGAATCTCCTTTTTTGTTGTTGTTTTTTATAAAGAAATAAAGTATACTCAGTTGCAACTTAACTTGAGCCTGTAGAAATATGCTAAGAGCAACCTAAGAAAGTAGTTCCTCGCGAGGTGTCTGAATTTTGAGTGAAATTTAGAGCTTCAATTTTGAATAATGATTAGTTTTTTAAATCCGCGTATATTAAGCATCTTTTCATCCCGATATGCATAAAATGTTCAGTATTATTATTTTTTAAAGTGGCGTAACGCGTAGTAGTACAACTCGCTCACAAACTCGCCAGCCAATAAGAGCTTTTCTAGCAACCCAGCAGGTTTTCTGTTTTTCTCAGATTTTCTTCCGCGTGGCCATGACGTCAAGAGGCTCAACTTAAGTTGCATTCGAGTATAGTAGAAGAGGCCGGAAGATGACACCTCTGCAGGGTTCCCACCAATCCTAATTTTAATTTTGTTTGTAAAAAAGCGCAAAATAAAGTCTAATAACAAAAACAAATGCGAGGCTAAAGAATTAATAATAACATTTTATATGAAGTATCTGGTCCTATCATTGGTTCCTAACGCAGTTACGTTGTACGTCATTCTGAAAGAAATTTTTCGCCGCTGTGTAGCAACGATCGCGTCGCGTTTACATACAGCTGTTAAGACATTCCAAACCGTTTTGTGCCTTGCGTTTTGAGATTAATTCGCTTCAGAAAAAAAGGAAAATCTTAAAACGATCCATATTTTAGAGGATTCCGGAATTTGAAATTGCGGATAAAAGGTTCGTTACTCTAATAGTTTTACGGGATTTTGAGTTAAAGTCAGTAGCACTCTGTCAATTGAGTAGTCACTGATAAGCTAATTTTTTACTTGACAATTGAATCGTCAGTTTGAAGAAGGGAATAAGTCCAAAAAATGCCAAATTGACTTTTTGTGCTCAAAACAATCTCCAAGCTTTGCTCTACACATGGGTGAAAAGAGGGGGGAAATTACTAACCCCTATAGGGAGATATCGCCCCTTGAAGTTGTGAAATCGATGTCCATTCATTGTATTTTTCAAGTTAATTTGGAGTGAAAGTTAATTTGTCTTTCTTTTCCTATTCTTTGAGCTGTAAACTAAGTTAAAATGAAATTTTCTTTTAATTTCAAATTTTTTCAAACTGTTTTTATGCAGGGAATGTTTAACTCCATTCATATTCACTCACTCCATTGATACTGCTCTAATAACTCAGTTTCACTATAATTTTGAATTTTTTTTGTCTTATTCCTTTTATTTCACCCTTTTGTGGTGTAAACTAAGGAGAAATATAATTTAAATGTGAATTTAAGGGTTTTTTAAGATTTTTTCATCAGAAAAATTTCATAAGGTTGAAGAAGGGAATAAGTCCATCAACTTATTTTGACTGTAAAATATTTTTGAATATACTTATATTTGTTTCGATGGTTGCTCTGTTTTCTAAATAGGGTTGTGAACTTCCAGTAAAAATTTGGTGATTATACAATGAAAATTCTATTACTTATACAGTTTTTTTCGATTTTCTCAAAACTTGGTTTTTGGACTTATTCCCTTCTTCAAACTGACGATTCAATTGTGAGATTGTTTCCTACTTGGGAATTTTCAAAAGATTTTTACTAAGGAAATTAAAAGTCACCACTAAAAATATTAGGAAAAAGTTTTTAAATGAAGGATCCTTTTCTCCCATCTAACTGTACATGGGCAGTCTTTTGGGGAAGAAACTTTTCTATATGTTGACACTCTATTGACTTCCACTGGGTAACTACCCTGACACGTTCTTTTTCAGGGCTATTAAATAATCTGGAAACTCTTCTTTTCAGGTTTTGACTAGACACTCTGCGCTCAATGAATACTTATTAACTCTTTGTCTACGGCATTATTATTCGCTGCAATTTTTTTCGTGCAAATATTTTTTAAGCCACTAAATTGAAAATTAAGGGATATACATAAATAAATTAATCATCTTTGGAAAATTAAATCTGCTAGAGCCAATTAATTACATTGATACTTTTTAGTACTGTCAGTACACGGAGTGCCAAAATATTCTCACAATAAAAAAACCATGGATCTTTTATCGTAGTTTTAATTTAAAAACATAATACACTTTCCTTTTGCCTTTAACTACCTTTTTACGGGAACAAAAATGACAATAATGGGAATCCGATCAACATGGCAGCTGAAAGCACGACTTCAGTTAAATCTATTCGCATTTCCCGCTGAAACTCTAATCATAGAACCTTTGGTGCTTTTTATCCTGGAAGAGGAAAACTGAAAGAGTGTTCCTGCAAAGTATCGTAAACATATTCGTAAGGATGGTTATTCTATGTAATTTTTAAGTTGGTGTGAGTAAGTACCGTCTGTAGACAGTGTTAATGAAGTGTTGTCCCTATTAACTAATACATTTACTGGTTTCGTGCTGATCGATCTAATACAAGCCTCAACCAACTGATATTTCCTCTCCGAGCCTTCTATCAGTATTTATCTCAGGGATTTCCTCCCCTCGGAGTCCACTTATTTGGACCGCTTGAGAACCCCCAAAAGTAGCTTCAGAATACTTTTTAGCTAGATGAAATACTTCGGGGGAGGATCCCTAAAACTCACCAATTTCCTTCTTTCTCATGTTATGGAGTAGTTTTTATGGTGAAAAAAAAGAAAAGTTTGAAGTTTTGGGGAAAGTTATACCCTGAAATTCCCCCTTTGTGTAACAAGGAGTTATGGGCAACATTATCACACGGGGTTCCAGTATCCAAAAATGAGGTAAAACAATATATTTTTAGGAGAATTTACAAAATTTTCTGGAGGAAGATCCCATTTTTACTTAAAACTCTGTATTTAAAGAGGTAGGAACAAAATTCTATATATAGCCTCTGAAATACTTGAAAATACACTATATAGTACCCTCTCACTAATTAAATGTCCTTCGCCTCTCCCTCGCCTGAAAAATTTCATATCACGGATACGAAAGGAGTATGAGAGATTATGCTTTAAGGCCCGCCATTAGACTTTACGTGCTTTCAATTGCTCCCCCTGAGCACGTATAAGTTGGAAACCCCTGATATATCAGCTGTTCCTCCCACCTCCGTAAAAACGAGAGTTTGGCCTCCCTTCTCTAAAACCCCATTCCTGAGTTATATTGCTCGGTGGACTTCTTTTGCACCTTCATAAAAGCGAGGTAGAGTTTTTTGTGCCCGACCCCCTCTTTCTTTTATTTAGTGCTATTTGATGTTGCAAACTTTATTCTGTTTCAGACTAAGCAAAGCCGTCAGTTCTACTGGAGATTGCTGCAACGCCGATTCCCCCTTCGTTATATTTGTAGACTCTACTAAAGTCAAGGATGAGATTACTATTGGGTTGTCCCATAAGTTCTGTTACTTTTTACAAAGTTTTGTCTTTGAAAATTTTTTATGAAAAACTGGTAATAGGTGGAGATTTCAAACAAAAGGGATTTTGATAAATGTATATTTATGAACATAATGTGGGATTTTGGTAGTTCTTGGGATATTATTTCTTTTCAAAATGGCGGTTTGAAAAAAAGACCAAAAACGACGATTTTCGCGTAATTTTTTTCTTTTGTTTTAAAAACTAGGAAGAACGCATAATTCATGGCTAAAAAAAGTTTTACTGTATATTTGAAATGTTTAGATTACGATGTCATAGTTTCAAGATGATTCGATAAGTTTAAGGTTAGAAATTTTGGCTTTAAAACTTCATATATTGGTAATTTCACGTGTTTTTTAAAGCACGTCTATTGTTTTTCTAAGCAGCTGGTATGAAGTAATTAAAGGCAGGTATGACTCAAATAGCTGCAATCGTCAATTTTGTCATTTTAGCATAACTGCATTCGTAAGGCAAAATGACATAATTGCACGCCTTTCATTGATATTGTTAGGGACGCCGCCACAGAGAAGCGTTTCATCTCAACCCCCGATCAAAAAGGCCTAAAATGAAGGTTTAAAACTATAATAATTTTATTTTCTTTAATTAATAGCCAAACTGTTTTTTTCATCTCCTGCAAAATAGGGAAAATGCAGTTATGTCATTTTGCGCCTTAAGCGACGAGGTGTTTTTTGAACCATAATGCTTGTTAATGCATTAAATTGATGCCATTAATGCATTGAAAGTATCTTTTCATAATATCATTCAATTGATTTATTTCTTATTGCCAAGGAGTTGTTTTTATTGTAATGTTTTCGTATGAAGCAAAGAAAATTGGTTTGTTCGCTGAGCGTAAGTTCAGAGAGTAATTGGGATAGGCTAAAACATTGCGCGCTTGCATTGTGCGCACTATTTTCTGAACTTAAGTTCAGATATAATTTAATATACTGCATATTTTGAATACTTGGGTCTTTCCTAAGCTTTTTTATTGATTTTGATGCTATTTTTCGTAAAAATTTCTTTGAAATGACTAACATTACTGAGGTAAGTTTTTTGCAATAGATGTTATGTTTGGGACCGAAATTTCCTAAGTTAAACTTATCGAATTATCTTGAAACTATGACATCTTAAAATAAACATTTCAAATATAAAGTAAACTTTTTTTAGCCCTGAATTATGCGTTCTTCCTAGTTTTTTTTTTAAAAATAATTAATGAAAAAAACCTTTTTTAAAGAACAACGTTTTTAAAATGCACTAAAAAGTATAAAATAATTTTTTGCAACTCCTTGTAAAACGAAAAACGTGGGGATCATGCATTAGGTATTTAATCCAACTTAATTTCATCATTAATTTAAATAATTTTTAACTGTGGATATAATGGTAAATAGAGTAGTGGCTGTAAATATTATTGCATGATCCCCACGTTTTTCGTTTTACAAGGAGTTGCAAAAAATTATTTTATACTTTTTAGTGCATTTTAAAAACGTTGTTCTTTAAAAAAGGTTTTTTTCATTAATTATTTTCTGGTTTTTAGTTTTGTTGTGTAAAGTTTAGAATTCGCGACCTGAACGCCTTCCAAGAATTTGATTTTTTTCTCTTTTTAATAAAACTAAAAAGTGTTTTTTTTCTGAACTTTAGCTATAACACATGGCTTTACTGTTTTGTTAAAATCATTGCACAGCTTTTGCCTCTAGCTATTATTCAGATGATCATATGACGTTGGAAATTTTTGAAACACTAGTAATATAAAAAAAGTGTTTTAAAAATATATTGGTAAAAAACTTGTCAGTAACTAATTAATTAAGTCAGTCCCTTAGATGCATTACAAATACAAAACTTGCATGAAGTACTGCATGTACTGTGTTTCTTACAAATTTTCATTTTACTAATATTTTATACAGCACTTCTGAAGCCATCTTGATAACAAGAGGAGGCAAACTGCACAACAATGATTTTTTAACAATAAGGTCCTATAGTTGAACTTCTAAACTTTAAGTCCCCCTGGGGGTTCAGGGACAGCAAATTGAACCGAACTAACGAGATAATATCGTATTGTCATCCAGATCTGAACTATGTTCAAAATTTCAAGTCTCTAGCTCATGGGGAAGTATATTTAAAATTGATTACTAAATTCCTCCCGAACAGACAGATAGACGGACGGACGGACGGACAGACAGACAAGATTGAAAGCGACCTAATAAAAACGTTGTAAAAAGAAAAAAATTACGCGAAAAACGTCGTTTGTGGTCTTTTTTTAAACCACCATTTTTAAAGGAAATAATATCACGAGAACTACCAAAATCCCACATTATGTTCATAAATATACATATATCAAAATCCCTTTTGTTTGAAATCTCCACCTATTACCAGTTTTTCATAAAAAATTTTCAAACACGAAACTTTGTAAAAAGTAACAGAACTTATGGGACAACCCAATACATACTTGAGAATTTATCGCAAGTGATATTTGGGACAATTTTGTTGTCACCACTCAATTGTGAAAAACCACTCAATTGTTTCCTGCAATATCTGGTCTTAAATTAGAAATTTAGAAAAATGTAAAACCACTTAGTTTGAAAGAGTGAGAGTAGAGAACAAGAGGAACATGAAAGGTTATTTGCTATTAATATGAGTGTAACTAAACTCAAAAGGTAAGCTTCCAGATCAATATACTTTATCAAATCATTTTAGGAGTTTCAGGACAAGTTTGTTACAGAAATGAGGACTCGCCCACATTATTTTTAAAGAATTTCATGGTCACCGCTTAAGGAATTAGGTAAAATAGTTTAACTCAAGCATTTATCCATTTCATCTACGGTACTTTCGCTGCAGTCACCACTTTAAAAATTAGGATAAAAATCTTAAGTTAAATGAATTCGCCAGGCCAGGCGGTTATGGCAGACTCAGACAAATGTTTTCATTCCTGAGAATCTTGAATGCAAGTCAGTTTCCGTCAAAGACAGAAGGGATAGAGACTTGGGGATATGTTTAAAAAATTAATAAAAACCTTGCAAAAATAGTAATATTTTAAAAGAATTCGACGGATAAGGTTACAGTTAAGAGTTGAAGAGGAAAATAATAAGACCCCCCACTAATAGGCAGGAATTAAATTTATAAATGTCCAACTGCATTTATGTAAGAGTGCTATACCCGGTGAGAGGCTCAGACCCGAACGAATTCGACCTGAGGGCCTTTTGGATCCAGCATACTGGTGCACTAACACACCAAGCCATCCGTTCCTCCAACCGGCCCGTTTCTCTAATTCTTTTGAAGCTGATACTTCACCATTAAAAAAAAAGAAAAATTCTAGGATCGAACCCGTAACCTTCAGGACGAGATAACAATGCTTTAACCGACCATGCCACCCATACCTGCCACTATTGTGCTCCCTCTTTAACTTAAAGTTAATATATAAATTCATGAATGATAAAAATTGAATTAATGAATCACAAATAATACACAGTGGAAGATGGGGTTCGATCCAGGGTCCTTCCGACTCGGCGCATCACGCTTTAACACACCAAGCCATCCGGCCACGAGCTACTAAGAATTTAAAGAACTACTCAAGACTTTGCAAAATATTATACCAAATGAACCAGAAAGTTAAAAAAAAAGACTTTTTCTGAGAATCTGACTGATTGAGTTCCAGTTTCCTTAAAAAAAGTAGAAACGTTAAGCAGGAAACCAATTAGGAATTGTGTAAGTATTCGAGAAGAGGCTCAGATTCAAACTGAGGTCCTTGAGGATAGGATATTAGTGCCAAGCCATACATACCAAGGACATACAAAGCCATCCGTTCCTGCAACCGGTCAGTTTCTCTAAGCAATATGAAGTTGATACTTCGCTATTTAAAAAAAAATGAAAATTGCCGGGATCGAACTCGCAACCTTCAGGGCAAGACGACAGTGCGTAAACCAACCACGCCATATATCCCTGCAACCATTGGTTTACGTCTTTAATTTAAAGTTAATAAACTAATTCAAGAATAGGAAAAAATACCAACATAACCCTCAGGGAATGATGGGATTCGATCCACGGTCCCTACGACTGACCCTTTCATGTTTATCAAACTTTGGGGAACATCGGAGACATTTGCATTTCCGTAAACTTTTGAATGAGCAAATATTGTTAAAAATGGCGAAGTACGGATGGCTGCTGTGGCTGTGGACAAAAAGAATAGCTTAAATTTAAAAGTAATGATTGTTTTGATCTTTTAGGTTAGGGTTGATGGATAAAAAATGCCTGTGGATGCTCTCATAGATCGGCCAATTGTTCAATAATATTTGACCGATGAAACATAATAAACAAATCCCCAATTGTATGTTAATATTGGATAATTAATCCCCTGTTATTCTGAGCATCCTTAACTGGTCGAGATCAATTGAATCGTCAGTTTGAAGAAGGGAATAAGTCCAAAAAATGACAAATTGACTTTTTGTGCTCAAAACAATCTCTAAGCTTTGATCTACACATGGGTGAAAAGAGGGGAACAATAACTAACCCCCATAGGGAGATATCGCCCCTTGAAGATGTGAAATCGATGTCCATTCATTGTATTTTTTAAGCTAATTTTGGAATTAAAGTTAATTTTTCTTTCTCCTCATATTCTTTGTGCTGTAAACTAAGTTAAAATAAATTTTCTCTTCATTTCAATGTTTTTCAAACTTTTTTTTATGGAGGGAATGTTTGACTCCATTCATATTCACTCACTCCATTGATACTGCTTTAATAACTCAGTTTCACTATAATTTTGAATTTCATTTGTCTTATTCTTTTCATTTCACCCTTTTGTGGTGTAAACTAAGGAGAAATATAATTTAAATGTGATTTTAAGGGTTTTTAAAGATTTTTTCATCTGAAAAATTTCATAAGGTGTAAGAAGGGAATAAGTCCATCAACTTATTTTGGCTGTAAAATATTTTTGAATACAGTTATATTTGTTTTGATGATTGCTCTGTTTTTTAAATAGGGTTCTGAACTTCCAGTAAAAATTTCGATGTTATACACTGAAAATTCCGTTACTTATACAGTTTTTTTCGATTTTCTCAAAACTTGATTTTTGGACTTATTCCCTTCTTCAAACTGATGATTCAATTAGAATCGGGGTCTCAAATATTACGTAAGCACCTAAGGAGGGAAGGGGTTTGCTCTTTGCTTATTTTTCCGGACAGGGGGAGAGGTATGAGTGATGCTTACGTAAAGCCGCGTTTACACCAAAGTTTTCCACAAAATGCGGCAATTTGTTTCTTTTTTTTACAAAATACAGCAACTTTTTCTGTTTTCCACTTGTGGAGAGACAAATCTTCCACTAAATTTTAGTTTCCCGCGGAGTGTCGGTAAGATAAAAGAAAGTTGACAACTAAAAGTGGAAGATTTGTTGCTGCGCGCTTTGCGCTAGCAACTTGTTGGAAACTAGAGGACACTACTGCCTAATTCATGACACTACCGCCTTTCGCGCCAATTCTTTGGCAACAAGTTTTCCACTTGTTGCTATAAATTTGAGAAGAGCAACTTTAGTTTTCTACAAAAAATCTACCACTTGTTGCTCTAATATGAGAAGAGCAACTTTTAGTTGTCAACTTAGGTGTAAACGCGGCTTAAGACGTTACAAACACTGCATTTTTGAAAATTTAGTTTCTTGCATTTCAAGCAAAAATAAATGTTACTGGAATTTTTTTTATTTCGTACAAAAAAAGGAATAAGAGGGGGTGGTTGAGCAGTTTTCTTACGTATTTATGAGAGGGTTGCGGTTTGCTTATTTTTGCTAACAAAGGGGAGAGGGGGTCAAAAATGACCAAAACATGCTTATGTAATATTTATTTTGTATTATGTAATATGCCCCATTGCCCCAAAGTAAAGTGGTCATCCCCGATATCACAAGGAGGGGGGAACTCACTTTGGCTTTTCCGGGCTCCCTGGAGTAGGCAGAGTGGACATCGGTCAGCACCCCCATCTCCCTCATCTCTCGAGTCTCCTCTCGGTAGAGCTCCACCTTCTGGTGCCGGCATCCTATCAGCAGGGTCATGTTCCCGAACCGCTTCTTAGACTCTTTCTCTGAAAAGTAATTGCTTTTTAATAATAGGGATGAGATTTCCATGTAATTACAGATCCTTTTAGAAATCTGCACTATAAAAATATCGGCAATTCTTTCAGAAATTACCCATATTTTTACAGGAAAAATCCGTTCTTAACAAAACACAGTTTTTTCAGTTTTTCTTTATTTTTTGTGTTTTGTTTTCAGTCCACGAAGATGGTGCGACGAACAAAGTGACTAACACTCACCAGTAAAAAAATCAATAAGGGCAATTATAAAATAAATAAGCAACTGATGATGCTTTTTCATCCGGATTTCCAACGCTGACGGATCACCATAGCAATAATGCTAGATGTTAACAATATTATGTTATTTAAAAAATATTGGAATTGGTTTATTCCTTACATGAACAAAGGTTATGTTCAAATCTGAAATAAAGTCGTTAAAAAAGTTATAATTTTGAAACATTGGAGGAAATACGCTATTAAAAGTATAGTCTGCGATAAAATCACAGAAGATATCTGTGAAATAAATGAAAATAAACTGGTGTTCTGGCTGGAAATTTTTTTCTGTAAATTCACATCATGCTTTTTTTACAGTGAGATATTGCAGTCCTCTTAAACACTACACGTTTCAAAGGATTTTGTATCAATTGAAACCATTTTTATTTTACAAATTAAGTTTACTTACTAGTCCAGGGTAGATAATTTTTGAAACAAAAAAAAATAATAGTAGGATGAAACACATTGGAAAAGGAAGATAATATAACAAAAAAGAAAGGAAAAATAAATTACGGCCGATCTGAGGTCGGGAAAAAGAAGGGGGGGTAAAAAGGGGGTTTTTTAGAATAAAAAACGGTTTATCTCGATTTCCGACAAAACTACAAGTCCTATGGAA
Source organism: Tetragnatha versicolor (assembly GCA_024610705.1). Taxonomy (NCBI): domain Eukaryota; kingdom Metazoa; phylum Arthropoda; class Arachnida; order Araneae; family Tetragnathidae; genus Tetragnatha; species Tetragnatha versicolor. Next base: position 15,772,731 of record JANDEH010000008.1, read on the forward strand.
AAAATTTAAATAGCAAAGTTGTAGGTAGTAAAAAGATCTACAACTTTTGTATTCACACTTTTTTCACATAACCTCAAAATTTATGTGAAAAACTCAAATAATAAATTTTTTGGTTTTTTATTTTTATCTTTTACAAAAAAAATTTTTTTTTTCATGAAATTCGGTGAAAACTTACATTTTGATGTCCCAAATACATCTTAATTTTTTTTATTTAAAATATTTATTTTTTCTCCTTATTTTGGCTTGATATCGAAAAAGCACCCTAATTTTCATTCGAAAAATCTCACGTCAAAATATCTGCTTTTTTAAAAAAGTTGGTGGGCTTTTTGTTCGTTGAAATCTCTACTTTCTGATGGTGTAAAAAAATATATACATCACTATGGTAAATGTTCTCAGAAAATGCAAAGACACGAAAAAAACTCGAATCCGAAATTTTTTAAAAATCAGTATGTACAATTTTGAGCTAGGGTAAACGCACCAGTACCAGGGCAGTTAAGGGAAATTTTGCATTCAATTTAATATAACTCCTTGTAAAAACAATCAAATGTCCGGCTACTACCACCTAATTAAATACCTAAAATTATCCTTAATAACATGTATTTTTTTAAAAATTATTTTAATAAACATTAAGCCACTAAATTTTACAATTTATGAATTTACTCCCATTGCACCAGTAGCCGTTCACTTTACCCCAATATCTGACCAATGCATGCACCATTATCCGTCCAGATAAAAAAAAACACATTTGTCGACTTTAAAAATTCTATTTTTCCTCAAAAAAATCTTAAATAACGATTAAAAAGTGAAACAAAACACCTTTTTTAATGAACTATGTTTAATTTAAAGGGTTTTACAAAACGAAATTTTTTAATATTTGAAACGAATATATTATATGAATAGTTTTAGTCTCCTTGATGGAATTTCTTCATCTGCAAACCTTCCCGATTTTAGTGGATCTTCGAAATCTTCAAGACCATCACAGTCTTCGTTTACAATAATATTTTTATTCTGTATTGGTTCTTCATCCACAGTTTCATCTTCCTCGTAGGTTTTTTCTTCCACATTGAAGCATTCAGTACCATGACAATTGGAGCATAAATGTGTACATTTTAAGAAATGTTTTCTGCAGCCACATTTTAAATTGTTGCATCCAGTTTCGCAGCAAATGGTTTTGAGCAATATTTCTGGAATTAATTCATTTTCTGTAAATTTGGGCATAATTCCACGGTGATGTTGCTTCCAGCCCCAATCTGTTGCTGTCAGTTCTTTACCCAGCCAAGTTTGAACTTGATAATATGCCCTGTAACAATGTTGTACTGCTGTTCCTTCTGTGGGTGGGAGATTTGCCAATATGAAAGATGATTTAATTTTTGCCAATTGATATTTTCGAAATCTTAATTGATTAAGCGTTATATTATCATTTTTACATTTATAAATAGATTTGATTAATTGTAATCCATTTTTTTCGACACCTTCTTTGTTTGCATCTTTTTTATAAAAAACACTGGCCAAATTTGACAAATTTTTTTCGTCTAATAAGGAATTTACGATACTTTTCTTTCCTTTTCCGGCAAATCCAGATGTTGTATCGCAACCAGAAAAACAATGCAGAAATGCAACGATATCTTTGAAGGATTCATATTTGAAACTATCAGATGTGAAAAATGTATATTTTACATTTTCAGAACCTGGCTTGAGAAAATAAATGTCCTGATTATTTGAATTTAATTGATGCAAAAGAACCAAAAGATCAATATCTTGACCCACAACAATGACAGTTTTATTAGTGTCTCTGGCAATTTCTTTGCATTTTCTGAGAACATTTACCATAGTGATGTATATATTTTTTACACCATCAGAAAGTAGAGATTTCAACGAACAAAAAGCCCACCAACTTTTTTAAAAAAGCAGATATTTTGACGTGAGATTTTTCGAATGAAAATTAGGGTGCTTTTTCGATATCAAGCCAAAATAAGGAGAAAAAATAAATATTTTAAATAAAAAAAATTAAGGTGTATTTGGGACATCAAAAGGTAAGTTTTCACCGAATTTCGTGAAAAAAAAATTTTTTTTGTAAAAGATAAAAATAAAAAACCAAAAAATTTATTATTTGAGTTTTTCACATAAATTTTGAGGTTATGTGAAAAAAGTGTGAATACAAAAGTTGTAGATCTTTTTATTACCTACAACTTTGCTATTTAAATTTTTTCCATAGGACTTGTAGTTTTGTCGGAAATCGAGATAAACCGTTTTTTATTCTAAAAAACCCCCTTTTTACCCCCCCTTCCTTTTCCCGACCTCAGATCGACCGTAATTTATTTTTCCTTTCTTTTTTGTTATATTCTCGTCCTTTTCCAATGTGTTTCATCCTACTATTATTTTTTTTCTTTTTTTACCATTTTCAAAGGCTTCTGCACTGGTCTATACCTTTAGAGTTATAAAACATTGTGTAATCAGGATTGTCAATTGAAAAGTGTCAATTTTGTGTTTTCTATTTCGGTTGAAAGGCTTAAGCATTCTTTCACTCACTCAGTATAAAAAGTATCACTAAAAATAATTTGCCATATTGACTCAAAAATCCAGTTTTTAAATTTTTTTCCAGAATTCTCATTTGATAAAAGTAAAAATACATAATTTCAATATTACCCCTTGATTTCTTATTTTACTCCTTTCATATTGCATACTTATTACTTACCTAAAATAAACAAATTTTAAGTTTTTAACTACATGGAAATCACAGTCCTAGTTATCTTACCTCATATCCCCTGGCTAATGTACACTTTATGTGACACTGTGCAGAAATCTCCAGTTTCTGCCAGGTATCTATGCTAGTTAGGAAACAACGCACATAAATTTATTGAATTTATGCATTTAAAGTCCTGTTTTTTCAGAGTAGTCATAACATCCACTTTATGTGTGATCATTTAGGTAAAACTCTTAAACAATCATTTTCTATTCTCCTTTCTTTTTTTTCAAAACTTTTCGCTCGTAACATAATATCAGTACTCATCAACGAAACAATTTGAGAAATGCTGCTTTGAAAAGCATATTTTCCCTCTTCTCATCATATGCCAATTTTCCCAATTACCCAAAAGGGAAAATGTTTTCTCCAAAAGTACATTTCGAATATTTTCTCTCAGAACGATATTTTAAGTATCGCAAAATCAATCTAAAGATATTACGCCATATTTCATTGACTTTCCCTGCACAACTAAGTTGTTATAATTGTCATTTCCTTCGATGCTTTGAGCGTGTATGCTTTATAATAATACACTTTTCCACTTGAAATGAATAGTAACTAATTAGTTAAACGTATAATTGTTCGCAGAATCGGGCTGATGTCTTGTTTATGACATGCCCCGTAAAAGACTCAAGTAAAGCCTAGAAATTGAGGAAACGAAACGTCAATACGAATTTTTCTTATTTGTTTAAAATGGCTAATTTGGAAAAATACACACCAATAAATAAAAAAGTGTTTAAAAAGTGTCCAAATGAAAAAATCTTGAAATTTAAAGAGCGGCAATTTCTTGAGTGAAGAATCGGATAAAATAAAATAGGATGATGCAATGAAAAATGAGTTTGACTTGGTTCATATTGTAAATTGAAATAATTTTTGTAGATTTTTTATCTTTTGGTTAGAAGCCTTAAAAGACCTTAACACTCTAATGCCATGCAGGGAATATGGTACAATAAATTTAGATTCAATTTTCAGAGTGTTTTTATGTATTGCATAAATAAATATCTGCACATTCAGGTGCTTATAGTTTAGGTTCACACCCCAACTTTAAATTAAAATTTTTTTTTTGAATAAAATTAAGCATTTTTATTTTATTTGGCCTTTAACTACATGAATAAGTCAAAAAAGTTTTCTGGCAGTGGGCATAAGAGGGTTAAGGGCTTAAAAATCTTGTTCACTAAAACACTAAATCATCTCTAAAATAATAGCCGCCTATATCACGTCACTTGGATCTTAGTCATAGAACTAAAGGTGAAGGAGTGTGTCTGACTAAATTAAAACACAATGTAGCCCATACGTCTTCAATAAGATTGTTCAAACACTTAATCGCATTCAATTCAAATAACCCTCGAATCGATCGGCAAGAGTCTTAAAGAGAGGGCACGGTAATTGGGGCTTTTTACCTGTGGCCGGGTCTGTCATGTCGAGTTTCCTCTGTTGCCAGAAGCTGCGGAAGGGAGCGATGCCCGTGCCCGGTCCAATCATGATGATGGGCACGTGGGGGTTGTCCGGGAGGCGGAAGTTGGGGGCGCTGCGGACACACAGAAAACAGGGGTTTTGGGCCATAATCAGATAGACAAAACACGTAGTAGAAACGAGATCGGCACAGAATGTTCGAATCCGGGAGGATTCGAACACTTAACTACCAAATCGCTTCTAGTGGAGACATCTATTAGCATTTTTTCGAACTAGTATTTTTTATTGGCTTAAAAAAACCCGTGACCTCAGGATGCTGAGAGTGTGAAGACCGTTTATTTTTCCGATTTTTCCCCAGTTTTTATGGAATTTTAAAAAGTGTACTGACTTTTGGCCCACCCTGTATAATCCTAAATCGTCCCTTATTGTTCCTAGTTTCGAATCTTGGCGGATTTTTTTTACACTTTTTGAGGTCCTTCAAATAGTTCCACATACACTAGATTGGATCATCATTCATTACATTACATTCATTACATTTATAAATTATTATTTATAAATGCTTGGGAGAGACATGTGGTGACAGGAGCTCACACTTATAAATGATTATACACTACATTTCTGTTACCTTCATAATATGTAATGAGTGAAGACTTTTTTTCTATAATTAGTAGCTGTTCTAGTATTTTTGGAACTATTTAACGATACCAAAAAAAGTGTAAAAGAAATCCACCGACCAGTAACAGATTCAAATCTCGAAACGATATGGGAACGAGAGCTCCTGAGTTACCATTTCAATTTCATCGTTTTCGCACCACTCACGTTTCTTCTACGTGTTTTGTTAATCTGAATATGGCCCTTAAGCTCCGAACACACTAGGTGATTATAGTCGCCGGTGATCCTTACAAAACAGGGGGAAGAGAGAAGCTGATGGGTAGTGAAACGGGGACTATGACTCTTATAGCAGAGCAGTTGTGCTCTTCAGGGAATAAGGCACGACCGCTCTGCAACTGGAATAGTCAAATAGACGGCCCCTCAACTCCCCTTATCTCATCCCTTTGTTTCGATAGATCACCAAGTACACTACTCGACAAAAAAAATAGGGTCAAAATGCTTCTGACACTAGGGTGGTCCTAAGTATAATGGTAAAAATTTTTTTTCGGAATTTTTCAAGTCGCACCCCCTAAATTTTTTCCTTATGGGGTAGTAAATAACTGGTAAAAATTTTATCCGAATCGGTTAATATTAACACGTGCCGCAAAAGGGATGAAAATTTGAAAAAACATAAAAATTCTCAAAACTTTGAAAAATTATTAAATTTATTTAAAATATATAATTCAATATATTTCTATACTTTTTTTAACATAAAATGCTGAAACATGAAGGATATTGGCTTTTATAGCCTTTGACAGTTTTTAAAGGTGTTGTATTTTGTCCTCATTATGCGTTAAAGTATCGTTATATTCTTCAAAAAGCTTGATTTCCCTTTCTGCAGCATTATTTACAACAGTAAGTTACTGACGACTTTAAACCCTTCCTGATAACCTCCAATAATCTTCACACGTTTTAAAGGATCCCTAGAAATAAATTTTGAAGAAAACTTAAAAACCTTTGAAAACAGTTTGGGGTTAATTTTGACCCAAAATTGGCTTGATTTTTCTTAGAGTCCTTCCAGTTCTACAAAACTAATTTCCAACCACCCTTACACACGGGTAGATTCTTTCCCTCTAAACTATTTGGAAATTGCTCTGTGGGGACAGACTCATCAAAAAAGGCTAAGGCAACTGTCTCCTCCAAGAAACCATATCCATGACTAATCATTTTTTCTTTGATGCTGCCTTAGATTATATTTTCATTAATTCCTCTGTAGAAAAAAAGGTCCCTCATTAATTTCAATTCTTGAAATGTGGCTTTGGGATCCATTTGCACATCAAACCAGGCCTCTATGTATAGCTTAACAATAATACTCATACCTTGTAGTATTGGATTATCCAAATTAACCCTCATTTCTAAATATAATTATCTTTAAGCAATAAATTACTTAAGACATCCAAATAGAATGATGGATAGCACCAGGCTGTTTAAATTTAATCATTTTAGCTTCATAATAATCTAAAAGTGCTATTGTCAACCATAGAAACTTTTGGTAGTAGTCATCTCTCGATTGGTGTTAGAGCTTTGTTTTAGCCAACTTGTGAATTTCTTCTTTGTCTCTTCCATCAATGGGGTTTCTTACAACTTCATTTTTAATACCTGATGGATACTTTGATTTATAGATAACATCCCAAGATTTTCAAACCGTTTAAATAAAAATGTAGGTCCATGGGATGCAGTAACGCAAGCTCCAAAGGCCGCTTTTAACACTAATTTAAGAACATTAAAATGCATTATATGAGCTTAGGCTTATAAAATTCAGTGTAAATTTCAAATCAAACCTTTAACTATGATGAATAACATTTAAAATCTAATTTTCATTGTTTTGAATATTATATTAAAGTTTTGTTTTATGTCCCAACCTTCATTGGAAAATCCTCCACTTTACCTTAAAACCTCCATTGGAATCCACATATAATAATGAATTTCACCCTAAAATATGTGCAATAATCATAGTGTAGGAGGTTTTCAAGTTTATCATAAAATACATGAAGATACCGACTTTGATGTGATCTTTTAAGAACGCGGCCCGCGCAGCGTCCACTGTTGCGGCGGAAAGTGCGCATCGAGCCGGCATACCTCCCTCAGTGTTACGGAGTCCCGCGCATCTACCGTACTCTAACTTCAATCGCGTTGCGGCACGTGTTAATATTAAAATATTTGAAAAATATTTGGTATACATTCATTTCATACCTTAAGTAAAAAAGTTGGGGGGTGCGACCGAAGAAATTCCGAGTTTGAAAAATTAGGACCACCCTATTCTGACACAAATCAAGCAGATTGTTATATAAAATGACCCCCTAAATCCGAAATCGACCCCCGTTTTTCTCCATCGGGCAGAGATTTTCGGGGCAGCCCCTCCCCCTTTTTGCGTTTTTTGATGACTTAACGACTTTTAATTCGATTTTCAGGGGCAAAAACTATTACTTTAGCCTTTAAATTACTTCCGAGGGAACAAAAAAGTTAAAGCTTCTAAAATATACAAGTTTGTAGCAAATGGATAAGTTTAAAGGGTTTTTACCCCCCTAAAATTTTTTTGTTTCACTTGGAAGGGCCAATTTGGCCCCTTAGTGAGCAATATGTTTTTTTCTTTTTTGATTATTTCCTTTTAATGTTTATGTATTTGTAAATGTTTCAGAATAAATAAATTATTATTATTAAATAAATTATTATTAAAATGCAAAAAAAATCGTTAAAAATTATAGAGATTATTTTTGGCTATTTTCCTCTTATTTTTTACGCAATTCATCATTAAAGGGTCCTAACCCTTCCCCAAGGACCCAAATTTAATGAATAAATGCAGCAAGGAGTTTTGCTAAAAGCGGTTAAGGTGTTAGCGCCCCCGAAGCACCCGCGGAAGAGACTCTCTGAATCTCGCCGCCGCTCATGAACACAGGAATTAATATTAATATTTTGAAAAGCTCAAAAATGACATTGTTCTTATATTTCAGGTCTATCCTGAGGGAAATTGTTCAGTTTGTTAAAAACTGGCCATTTTTGGGGATGGGGGTTCCGTGTTTCAAGCTGTTAATAGATGCGTGGGCTGTAGATAACAATTGAGGGGCGTCCCATTAAAAATTGAGGGTGATGGAGGAAAACGGGTGTCATATTTGAGTTCAGGAGGTCATTTTACACAAGCATGGACTGAAATTCAGTCAAATTCAGTCAGTAACAGTTTGAATTTTATTAGTATAGAAGTTTACCCTTAAGTACGGTATCGAACCCTTCCGTGGGTGCTTTGGGGGCATTAACACCTCAACCGCTTTTAGTAAAAATCCTTGCTGCATATATTCATTAAATTTGGGTCCTTGGGGAAGGGTTAGGACCCTTTAATGATGAATTGCGTAAAAAGTAAGAGGAAAAAAATGGCCAAAAATAATCCGTATAATTTTTAACGATTTTTTTGCCTTTTTAGGGGGGGGGTAAAACCCTTAAACTTATCCCTTTGCTACAAATTTGTATATTTTAGAAGCTTTAACTTTTCTTGTTCCCTCGTGTGTAATTTAAAGGCTAAAGTAATAGTTTTTGCCCCTGAAAATTGAATTCAAAGTCATTAAGTCATAAAAAAACGCAAAAAGGGGGAGGGGCTGTTCCCCGAAAATCTGTGCCCGATGGAGAAAAACGGGAGTCGGATTCGGATTAAGGGGGTCATTTTACATAAGGATCTGCTTGATTTGTGTCAGAAGCATTTTGACCCTATTTTTTTGTAGAGTAGTGGTATCGCAGGCTGGAACTTTGGGGAAACCTTTTCCAACCGAACATTAAATCGACTCATGTAATTTAAAAGTTTGGTAATGACTTGTCATCAAGTAACTAACGTAATATCAAAGAGAATATGATAAAGCGTTTAAAAACAATGAAATACTACATAAGAATTCTTGAAAGGAAATAATATTAAAAAAAACGGGATGCTTGTTGACAGAAAAAAGCTACAGATAATATTATCAGTAATTTTGAGAAAAAAACAGAATTCACAGAAATTTTTGTAAAAAGCAAGTGTTCACTAGTTATTTATAATTCATATAATTCATTCCAAAATTTTCATGATATTTTTAAAATGTTGTTATAGTAAATTTTAAGAATCTGCAATAAAGTATTAAATAAATTACTTTCATTAAAAGGGGTTACATCTATAAAAGCAATATCTTTATTTAGGAAAGATTTCTAGCATTAGTTTTCTTACCAGAGTAAAAAAACTTACTTTCTTACGAAGCAGGCCATTTCGGACCCAATAGGCAAGGATTCCAAATAATTTGAGCAAACTCCATAATGTAGTGCATTACCTGAATCAAATCGTAAGGGAATTAAGACATCATCTTTCACGTCATTGAGCTGAATAAACTTAGCTTCCCACATTATGCTCAATTGAAATATCCTGTAAGATCAGACCACCCTTATTTGTATGTAATCATTAATCATGGCTTGTCAGTTTTAGTTATTATCAAGAAATGCATAGAATATCAGGCATTATGAATTGTGATTCTCAGTAGATTAGTCATTTATTTAGGTTTGTCTGGAGAATACAAATGTCATTATTTATTACAATATAGGAAAAAACAGAATGCATTAAATCTGCACGACTGAGGTTTCGTATAGTACACGTCGCTTAATCTTGATTTATAACTAATCTCTTGTGAAAGTACAATAAGAACAACTTTTTTTGCATATTTTTCTACCATGTATCGTGTATGTACAAGGATTTTTTATCCGTTTTGCTCCTGAAAAATATGTTGTACAAATTTTAAAATGTTTTTTTTGCTATTTAAGATTGGTATCGAATTTAAAAATATAGGTTAGGTGTTCCATCAACGAATAAATATTTCAATGAGGTTAAAGGCATTATCTCATTGCATATAATTTCTATACAATCGGAATGACAGTAAAAACAATTCCCAATTGTTCTAATATAATTACATGCAGTAATTTAGCGACATCAAGGAAATTGAGGTTAAAGGCCCCATTGTCGCATAAGCCTCAATAACATGTCAAAACTCAATTTTTGCCTCAATTTTTTACATCGAAATAGAGATGCCATAGATGCAGAACTACAGTTGTAGTGCTAAAGTGTATTTTATCAGCTTGAACTTACTGTGAGTTTTGTATATGACGACAGCTACAGTGAGGTGAATGAATCCTGGATGGAAGTCAGGAGCAGAGCTGATGCTGTAGAATCTCGGCTGCAGGGGGTTCAGGTGAGTGAGGAGGAACCCAGGCGTGGGGGTGACTGTCGGAAAGTATTCCAGCACCTCCAGGAGATTGGGGTACAGCTGGGACTTCCAATCTTCGTAGCGAACAGAGTCCTATGAGGAAACATGGATTATCGAGTCATTTTTGTCAGTGGTGGAGTAATAGACTTCAGGGTCATATTCAGAATGAGAAAGAACGTAGAAGGAACGAGAACGTAACGGAAACGGTGGATTTGAAATGTTTTTGACGTGTTTCGAATTAATGCCGATTGCTTTTACACTTTTTGTGGTTTCCGTTTGGATGTTTCGTTAAATAGTTCCACAAACACTAGTACAGCCACTTAGGCTAAGCGCGCACTAGGAGACAAAGACAAAATTGCTCTCGGAGACAAAGACAAAATTGCTTCCCTGGCTATTGCAGGAAGCTAGAGTGCGCGCACATGGCAACGAGACCAAGATCACTAGGCCAAGAATTTCCTCATAGAAATGCATTGCTCTCGAGTGACTAGTGTTTTAAGTCGCCGAGACAGAAGTCTCTTAGTGCGCGCTTAGCCTTATTATCAATAAAGTTTTCATTCATTAATATATTACGAAAGTATTAAACATCTTGTGTTAGCGGTATTCGTATTATCTAGTCCTAGTGTATAATTATATGTAAGTGTTTGCAGCAGATCGCATCCGTAGCACACACGTGAAAGTAATTTTGTATTATTAACTCTAGATATCTATTACTTTCATAACATATGAATGACTGAGGAATTTTTTATAATGAGTTCTAGTGTGTTTGTGGAACTATTTAACGAATATGGTCTATTCTGAATATGGCGTTAAAATAATGCTTCCTACCGTCGCCAGTAGCTGTATTTTGCGCTTGTCCCCTTCGTCATCGGTCATGGTGGCGAGTGTCCTGAGAAACTGCTGTCCGGGGGGTGTCGTGATGTCCAGGTACCGGCTCAGTGCCAGCCGCATGGTCAGGGGAGGGATGCGCTCGTGAGAGTACCATCGGTGGCTCGGACCTAAGGCGAGGAAATTGGATTGTTGCTTATTATTATTGGATTGTGTTAGTCCGTCCCTTTGGTATTACAATCCACTATCTATGATTGCAATCCACTTTAATATTGTTCTGAAAAATATTTGGGGTTTACAAGTTGTAGTTAAGTCTTTTTGTACTTGTTCTTTCTCTTGTGAGGTAGGGGGATTAAGATCTCTTTGTTGTTTTATGTGATTTAAATAATTTTCAACACTCTGGAATATTTAGCTGTTAAAATTTTAGATTTTATATTATTAAACCAATAAATAAAATGAATAAAACTTAAAAAAGTAGGGAAAAATCTTTACTGATTTTCTAGCAGAAGCAATGCCCATCGAGTAAAAAATGAAGAAGAATAAACTACTGAATTAAAAAGGTGAGGTACGACTATACACTTCTTTTTCTTCCTAATTATTTTCTGCTATTTACCTTCTATCGTCTGGACTGTTTTCCTGAGTTGAAGCTGAAAAGGTTCGTCCGGGTCCGGGCAAGTGGACGTCATCCTGGCCAACACACCGTCCACGATCTCCTTCCTATTGGCTGGGTAGATGCCCACGTGGTCTCCTGGAAAGTACTTAAGGGGCGGAGTTTCGTTGGTGGCCATTACAATGAGCAGAGTCTGACGACTGGAATGAAATAGAACTTTCTTAATACACTCATGTTTTTAGTAATCTTGACTGACGATCTATTAGATCATCTTTAACACTAGGAATACAATTTAAAATCAGATAATGGAGCAAAACAGGTGACGAATAAAATGCCAGAAAGACTGGAAATGACGAGGTGGCTATTTTACCTAAATTATTGATCGTCATACCTTCAACAGTTATGTGGTCCAATGCACCTAACACATTTATTTTAATATCATTTTCGATTATAGATGAACATTTTATCTCATTATCTAACTTTTATTAAAGTAATACCTGTCTTCTTCACCTTGGAGTATTGTGCGCTGCTTCAAAATACATGAGATGACTTTCCTGTTATTGCCTTTGCTTACACCTAAAAAAGATGCAAATATAAAAACTATCATACTATAGACGAGTTCAACTTTGTGACGGCATGAAGTCCATGAAGACTTACGCCTATATAGATTAAATTGGAAACACGATTCCTCTTCCATGTTAGTTATGGAATAAACCGGGAGTGCTTAAAGGTTTCGTGGTTAAGTAACGTGCTGTTCCAGTTAAACGCGTCTACTACTTACATTATCTGTTCAGTGCCCTGTTTATAAAGTTTTATGACGAAGCATGTTTGAGTAGCTTAATAAACGCATCTTTAAAACTAGTTTTTATTTTCATGAAAATAAATTTGACAAGGAGAGCTCAAGCTCTTAGACTTATTTACCATATTTACTATTTAGTTTCCACTTTTGCTTTAGGGAGATGGTTAATAGAAAACATATTCCTAGAGAATATTTTAGTTTACTTTGCACTATCCTTATGTTTTAGATATTTACCCGAGCATATATCTACAGGTTCCTGGACGTCTACCAGTCTCACTTTGTCCGGATTCCACGTTGTGTCCGAATGCAGGGTGGCTTTGAGGTCAGTTAAATTAATGTCATCACCAACATAGAACACTTCACACGCGACCTTCACGAGAAAAGATCATCAATCTTAATTTTAGACAACATTCCAGAAAGTACGAATAGAAACTTTTTCTAAGAAATTGCTGCACTTACCTGGAATGCCTCGTGTGCCCACTGACTGAAGGAATGCTCCTGTCCGCACAGTTCGTCTCCTGTCCCCATCTTGACCATCCTCTCCCCTCCCAGCTCCCCCAACATAGTGTCCACGTAGCGGCCGAACGAGCAAAAGTTCGGATACGCACTTGAACCGAGGGCGAACACGGCAAATCTGAAAGACGAATTGGGAACATTATATTGAGGGATTAAATTCATCAGTATTTTTCTATCTCCCAGATATTTTTATCCTCTACCAGATAAACAATACACATGGTGCAGAGGAGCGTTTCCACTTTTCCGCTGCCTTGCGTTATGGCAATCTGGCAACACCAAATTAACCTATCACAATAACTCAAGAAGACGTCACTGATATTCTTTCAATTGGTCAGATTTCCGTTGAATCGGATGAATGGAATCACTTCCTAAGACAGTAAGTAAAAAAAGAGGAAAACAAAGGTTTTCTTGCTGGCTTTATTTCCGAGACTGCTTAAAATAATAGTTACCTGACATTGCTGAGAGGTCCAATGTCGTCATCCAATTCTGTTGTTGGGGTACAGTTGGTCCCCTCGTCTTCTTGAAATTCAAAAGGTACGCTATTCATTCTCACAAACGGCATACAGGTGGTACTAAAATCATCAAAGGTTAAATTCAGTTGTGGTATAATTTTTGAAAGTGAAATTTTATATTGCTGATGAATTTGTTTTTATGAAGTGTAATGTTATTGATATAATTTTAGCAAAATATTTATACTCGGGACCGATTTCACATCTGTTAAATTAAATTTTATGTAATAAAGTATTTTTTATCAAATAAAACCAAATGAAATAAATATACCTTATGTACTCAACATCAGGCGTTGTTTCCCCTGTAACCTTTATTGCTTGCAGACTTCTTGCAAAAGCCTAGTAAAAAAATATTTCTTATGAAATACTTAGAAAGAGAAGATATAACTTACACCGATTTAAAAAAAATGTTAATATATAAAGCAAATTGATTGAAGTAAGGTTACAAAGATATTGTAAAATTATTGAGAACAAGTGAACAAGCTCATTTATAATTCATCTTAAAATAATGTAACATTGAGTTAAAAAAAAGTTCAAATTTATTTCATTATGCTGCACCGTTTATTTTATTAAGCTATCTGATAAACTAAATTGCAATCTTAGTTTTATGTAGTGAATTTAAAAAGTTTTTTTTTAATTCAAAAGAGTAAAAGCCGCCTTCAAATTTTAATGACGGCATAACTTACTTCACCATTTTCAGGCGGATCACCGTTTCCAAATGTACTGGTAACGACTAGAAGCAGGGTTTCATGTTCAAGGTTTATAATGTCGTATTCACTCATACAGGCAATCTATAAAACATTTTAAATAATTGGGATACAAAATGAAGTATCTCAGTATTTTAACATTTAAAAGTATATTGACTTTTAGAAATATATGTTGTTTAAATTCTTAACCCTGGGTGACGCGCGTCGAACATGTAAGTCCCAGCAGAGAGTTTCCCCCCATTAAATGCTGTAAATGTGGACATTTTTATAAAATCATGTAAATAACTAAAAAAGTTCAACCTTAAAAATTTTTTAAAACAGTTTTAAGAAAAATAATTAATAAAAAGGATGAATATTAGACTTGCAAGTAAATAATGTGAGTATAGAAAGAATTTTGTTTTGAAAGTCCCTAAAACTAATCAGAAAACAAAATTTAAATGTTTAAAGTAAATTGACTATGTATTATGTGCAATAGTTTATGAATCAATTCGGGAAAACCTAATTCATATGTCTGGCAAGGTATAAAAAATACCAAATAATCGTACCAAGTTTTTTAAACTCATTTAAAATAAAAACACGTTTATCTCGGAAAATAAGATGGCCACATTCTAGAAGTTTTAGATGGTCATTGACTGCAAATTTGAGAGCAGCTAAACGTGTTTTCATCCGTTTATCTTGAAAAAAAGGGAGTTACTCTGAATATTTATTTAAGTGCGGCCTCGTAAGCCAGCGCGCGTCATTATAGGTTGGTTACTTTTAAGTACACTAATATTTTAATATCAATAACCATACTTCCTTTATGAAATAAGAATCATCATTTAAGAAATATAAAAGAAAGCAATGATTTAATTAATTTTAAAGATTTGTTTCTTAAAGCTCTCTGATAGAATCGTAAAAATTAGGCAATGAAAAAAAACTTTCACTTCGAAACTAACCAGTTAAAAATTTTTATCTGTATATTTGTTTATTCTTTTTTTCATTCAATTTCGAAACAACATCATAAAGGGTAAATAACAAGTAAGAACGACAGTTCATATAATACTTGGTAGAAAATGGTGAAAAAGTGCTTCAAGAAAACACCAAGAAAAAAAGATTTTAGAAGTTATATTGTGTTGTATTTTCTCTAGGATGTGCGAAAGAAACAACTAAAAAAGTCGTGAAAGAAAATAAGTAATTTATTTTTAGGTAATAAAAGAGTCGTAAACGTATAAAATATATAAAAGCAGAAGTTGTAAATAACTTTACTAACAGGATAGAATAAAACATTCATTACCGAAAGGCGAGAAGATTTTAATGCAAAAATTAGATGTGCAAAATCTCAAAATAATCTGAAAGATGTTATAAAATATTTAATAAGAATAAAGAAAATTATCAGAATTCTTATAAAAAGTATTGTATACACTGCTTCGAGGAAAAAACTAAAAGCACCAATGATTTTGAGCAACTATAAAACGTACCTCATGCGTCGTATGATAATTGTTTCGATTTTCATTCATATACATTTTAGATTGAAGTTAATTAATTATACCTACTGAATTTATACAAGTCGAGGTCTCTAAAATTATGAAGCACTTCATAGAAACTTATTACTTACGTTGGCATTGAAAGCATGTGAAAAAATTTCGCCAAGCATCTTGGCGTATTGCTCGGACCGACCCGTTTCTGTGGCAAACAAAATGGTGGCTTTTATTCTCCGGGACAGGGCCATCCCGAATAGATTCGAAGTGAACTTAACGGCTCTATAAAGAGAGAAAATACACTATGTTCCCTTCAGACATCATATGCTTTTTTAAATTTAAGTTTTATTGAGAATTTTAGTTCATAATGAATAATGATATAGTCAATTAGGTGCTTACCTGGCTATTTCTTTGAACCTGAATTTTCTTGAAGGTGTTCTAGGTCCATTCCCTGAAGATTCCCGGTCTTTCTCCCAAACATGCGTCTTCCACGGTGGATCCTGTGAAAATGACTCTATATGGTTAGTACTCACTTTTAGTATTGTTTCATGGTAGTTTGGGCTAAATTAGTACTTGTAGATACTGATAGCTAAGTTAGCAACGTAATAGTCAAATTAATACTGTTAAACACTTTGAAATGCACTAATCGTAAGAACTTGAAGTGTAAAAAGTACATTTGATACGTCTGGAAACTTAAAATTATCTATTAGGTATTGGTTTTGTGAGTCAAAGATTTAAAATTTATACTGTTAATTTATGTTTGGTTGTGGTAAATTGCGTACTGTTAATGCATTTTATTAGCTATTCTAATGTTTCTATTACTAAAATATTTTTCAAAACTATTTAACTTTTTAAACTAATTAAAAACAAAATATAAGAAAATATACTATCAAATATTAAAAAAAACAATATTTAATTTACGAACTAAATAAACTAAGAAATAAATTCCCTTTTATAAGCTGTTTTCCCAACAGAGTTCATACTGAATCTAGCTACTTAAAATATTACATAACAGAGTCAGTATTTTTTAAATTTATCCAGTGGTCATTTATAAAAAAAGTTACTTTGAATTAAAGCTCTTAAATAATTTGTAGAAAAGATGTTAAAAAATAAAGCAAATTCTAAATGTTGAAAGGTAATTAACCTGTAAGATATATTAGAGTATAGCTTCCTTCTCTTCTTTTATTCCTCAACAAAAAAATTCGTTTATTCGACTCATCTTCAATTGGATTTTAATTAAATGATTTTCTTTTCAAAACAGGAGTATAATTTGTTTGCTTAATTGCGTTGAAAATAAATCACGTAAAAGTTAGCGACTCAAAAAAACCTTTTAAGCTAGTTTTAAACAGCCAAATAAAATCCCGGTTTAGTTTTAATCAAAGTTAGAAAAGCTTTACGATAATTGGGTTTTCAGGTATTTTTCTGAATACATCATGTATTTCTAACCAGTTAGGAACATTTTATTTAAATATTTCAAACGGGATTAGATTGAACGATTTAGTACCTCTCACCAACCCTTGGGTTGAAAAGACCCAATTTTACGATCACAAGAGAGTTAATTCATAGATAAACACACGAATCTTGATATAGAATTAACTTCTATTACAATTTTTATAATTAAAAGGAGCATAAACCTAAAAGTTTTTTGAGCACACATTATCTGGTTAAATTAATTTCAGTTTGTGTTATAACAGTTTAAGCAACTATGAGCTTACAGAATACACAATCTTTGGAAACTCAGAAATTTTCCTTTTTAAAGACAGAAAAAACTGTTGTTTTTGTTGTTGTTGCTTATCCCCCTTGGGCTAGATTAACTAGACCAAGTCCAAAAGACCATGTCGCAATATTAGATCAAAGACCCCATCCCCCTCATTCAACAGCTGAAAAAAACTAAAATATTTATTATAGTATAGGTAATAAAACTAATTTCAACAATCGAATTTTTTTCTGGCTACGTTATTGTAATATAATAAACTGTAACTTTACAACATAAATTTTATAAAATAAAAGTACTCCCTTGCTTTATTAATTACTGAGGGTGGCCGTGCTTATGAGGTGCTTGTAGCAACAAGGAGCTAACTCCAATGAAAAGCTGTTGGAAATTCTGTTTTTTTTTCGGAAACGTTTCTGAATCCCCTTGAATTCTGCCGGAAGCGGATAGTTAGTGCGGTGCACCTGACACGCCTACAACTACATTAATATCAAACAATCAAAATTCCAGACTTGGATCTTAATTTTAAGTTATATTTTTTATGGAATATATCTCATCGTGTCGCGGCTGGCTCAGTGGTAAAGCGTTTCCTATCTCCTTGGATCGAATCCTAGTCGTGATTATTTTATTTAATCAGGAATTTTATTTTCTGCGGAACGTTTCAGTATTTTACAGTAACGTACTTAAAACGTCCAGAAACATTACTTAAAAAAATTTGCAACCCAGCTGCCCAATTTTTTTAAGTAACGTTTCAGAATTTTTTTACAGTGTAGGGTCTCTTTGAAAGTGCACATTACCTGGTACTCGTAGCTGGGTTTGAGGTTGTAATTGAGCAGCTCTTGGTGGAAGACAGGGGTGAGGGAACCGCTCAGAGGGGGCACGATCCACACCCAGTCGGCCGGACACCCTCCGCGCAGCCGCATCTCGTTCTCCCAATGCTTCATGAACGACTCCGAAGCGGTGTGGTGATCCACGATCGTCACGTTCGCCTTCTGCAATGCAAGAGGAAACTTCTGAAGGAAACCTTTGTGGAGGCGGCCTCAAACCCAATCCAGTTCAATTCCGTTAACTGTCCAATTAAATACCGCCAAGCATTGTTTTGAAGGTCAAAAATTTGAAATATCGACAAAAAATTGCAAACTAACCGATAAAAATATACAGTTAAGTTATATAAACGACATCCATAGAAATTTGGTGATATTTAAATACTTGGCATTCAAAAAAAAAGCGTGGTGATGTTTAACGGTGGAGTTAATGGAATTAAACCCACAATATCCTAACGACGTGGCTCAGTTATCAAGCAGCAAAGAGGGAGAAAGTTATCTTTATGTTGACTATGCTACTTCATGGCAGACGATGACAACTGACGGCTGATTTAGGCCAGAGAAGCTCGAAATTTTGATGTTTGATGGTAGTTCGGACGTAACTTTTGACAAGACCTTCTATTCAGGGTTTGTTCCAAACTTAACATGTAGGTAGTTATGCTATGGCAAACAAGATTTTCATAGGAACTTATGTCCGCAAATGTTAACTATGTCCGCTAGAGGACAAAGCTCCCCGGCAATAGGGCAACGTATAACTTTTTTATTCTACGAGACACTTAAATTAGTATTTCATATTCGGAGAGAGAACATCCAAAAAAAGGAGGGGGATTTTCTCTGCTTATTATCGGCAGAATTTAATGAAATATAATTTACAAGTGTTTTAGGGGTGCTCTCTTCGAATATGTAATAATAATTTAAGTTTTTCGTAGAATAAAAAAGTTAAACGTTCTCTAGCGGACGCCGTTTAAATTTGCAAACATGAGTTATTATGAAAATATTGTTTGTCATGAAATGACAGACTAGCAAGTTAAGTCTGTTAATAATATTTTGAGACACCCTGTATATATTTGGGTGGCTCCTGTATATATTTGGGTTAACATTTATCTCCGATTTCCCATGTTCAATGATTACGAATGGATTAATAAAATAATACATCGAACGCTTACCTCAAAATCTATTTTATTGGTCAGTATAAAAAAACTTTAATTTTCAAAACCTTTTTAAATCACAGAAACTCATTAAAATGAAAGAAAAAAAGTACTTTTTTCCGGTGAAATGGGATAACAATTTTCCAAACCATAACATTTCTGTTCTAATGAAATTATATTGAAATGATTTAATAATATTTTATTTGTATTAGGTAATCCAAAAGTCACTGGAAGAAATGTTATTCAAAAGCTTTTTCTTCTAAAAAACACCAACTAATTTACAATTCTTAAGAAAATAGTTTCTGGCGTAATTACCTTTTTGAAATTACCACGGAAGCATAAGAAGAACATGAACTTAGATGAAACAGTCAACACTATTTAAGGTCCCAAATGAAAACAGTTTGATATTTCTAAAAGTTTCCATCCATTTCAATTTAGTTTAATGTAATAAGAGACTGCTAAAACGGCCCATATTCATAAACTTTAAGAATAACGATGTCCGTTATTAAGAAAATGTTCTTTTCAGTTAAGAAACGAAAGATTTTTGTAATCATTTCAATTAAGAGAGACAATAATGCGCTATATACTTGTGAACATCTTTAAATATGATGCGTGCATTTTTAGATTTTTTGAAGGTTTGGTGTTTTTTAGAGAGATGAAATTATAACCTTAAATTATTTAACTTCTCTCTTATAACTGAATTTTTTGAAAGTTTAATTATTGATTCTATGAAGATAGTTACATGAAATGGGGGCTATTAAAAGTAAACTGTAATGATAATGTTTTTAAGGCATTTAGTAACTATTTTATCTCCTTAGTATTTTTTGCTAGAAATACTCGTATATAAATTTCATTATTTAAATTAGGTTATCAGTGGAGAAAAATCCATTAAGTTTTAAAATAAGTTTATAAAAACGAAAAATGTCCTATTATTAAAATTTTCCGTAAATACGAGTTTTCAAAGAAAAATCTCGTTGGTGTAATATTTAAATAAAACTTTTAAAAACTTTTCGGAAATTGGCATTCTAATAAATATTAAATTAAAGAATCTATTATATATGGTTCTCTTACTTTAAATACTGTTTAGAAATAGTGCCTTAAAATATTTTTATTTGTAAACATTCTTTACAGTTATAAATTGGAATATTAAGGGTTTAAATAGGAAATAAATTAAGATCCATTTTTAAAAGAACTCAATAAACTTGTGTTAGCTTAAATATCTAAAAAATAATAACGTCATAAAATTTCATTAAACATATTCTGTACTTAAAAATCAATTCAAAAAATTAAATTAACGATATAACTTTTTCTTACCTGGAAACTGTATATTACTGCATAGTTAACTTCTACAGCTGCTCTGTCTTTCCAAAGGGTTGAAGGGGCCCTCATATCTACACCAAGACGTGTTGCCACTTCCTATTTAACAAATATGAACTCCTAATTAAGAAAATTTATATAAAAGTGTAAGGTATTAATTTTTATTCTTATCAGACCCTAAACATATCCTTATTTCTCAAGTCTCAAGAAATGGTTTATTTACACTGATACAATCACCTAAAAAGTTAAATCAAAACTACTGTTTGTATGCCCCAAGTTGAGCTCGGGCTGTGGCTAGTTCACATCAGTGGTGGTATGGTTTCGAATGAAAAATCGTAAATTTCGAGATTAAGATCATGGATCACGATCATGAGGCAGACAAACGATACCAATAAAAGTATACTAATATTAATTAATTCAAGTAATCCAAACTGAAACAATAGTTCATCCTTATTAGAATTTATTAATAAAGTCCACCAATTGGCACTATTTCCATTTCAAACATGTAGCAATCACAAAAACCTATTAAAAAGGATATCCAGGCTTTACACTTCGTTACTTTGTTTTACAATCCCCATATATACTAGTATACCAATACGAAAGACCCATCATCATCATCAGCCAACTAAGTACAACAATGAAACTCCATAAATCAACCTCCCAAACTGTTTCTCATAGTAGCATGAAATATATTACAGCTCTTTTCGGGAATTGACAAATATCCAATATCATGCAAGTAGCTACACGTTTTAGCTGGAAGGCCCCCGAAGTTTAAAATCTGTTTCGTTTCCCCTCTAATGGGATATGAAGAGAAATGTAGGAGAAAGTGATATTGAGCTTTGAGTTGGACGCAATTCACCTTTTGATACAGTATGAAGGGATTTTTGAAAATTTTTAGGGCGTTTTTGAGTTTACGAAAGCGGTGTTTTTATCCGGGAGATTGGTGTACGAATCTTAAATATGGCGTCAAAATGGTCGTACGTTCTTTATTTGTGGTATTTGTGTTGAGGAAATTGGTTTATTTTAGTATCGGACGCCCCAAATTTTCCATAGGATTAAATTGTTATCTCGGTTGTCTTAAGATTGAAAAAATTAAAGTATATGCTTTCAAAATTTTAACACAAATTAGAACACAAAACATAAATTAGAAGAAAAACACGATATTAAGACATTTTATGTTACCTATAATGTTTTTAGAATAAATTATAAGAGCATAAAATAATTTAACTTTCATGCATATAAGTCAGTTTTAATTTGAGAAACTAATTTCGGGATTCTTATAAAGTTTCAGTTCTATCTTAAAAGGAATATTTTTAACTATTTTAAACTTTTTAGATGTTGTAATTTTTTAAAAAGAAGCTAAATTTCAATACAAAAGTAGTTTATTATGGACGGTTGTGCTTAAACTTCATTATTTTATCAAAACACTAATTTCATATTCTAGTCCTAAAATTCCTAATACAAATTTAAGTTAAACGTAACATACTTTTAAATATAGTTTTTGAGATTTTGGTATCATATGTTATTAAAAAAAAACTTAAATTTATAGAATAGTTTTAAACTAAGAAAAGAGTGTATTACGAGGGGAGGTTGCTTAAATTTATTGGAAAAATGCATTTCTGGAGAAATCCATTGAGGTAAATTTCATTCAGTTCAGTCTTCACTATTACTATAACAACCCCATTTTACAAATATTGGCAGATGATATGAAGAGTATGACTATGGCATGAAGGTATACTGAAGTTTATTTATTGTAATTGGAAAAATAATATTGAAGGATAAGAGTTGTTCAAAAGAGTTTCCCTGCCGAGCTTCGGATTTCTGTAAAACTAGTTTTTCCTTCAAAATAGACAGTATGCAGAAAAACAACTATACAGTGTTTTGTTCTAAAGTTAATGGACGGTTTTGCTTATTGTCTTATTAGATTAAAATATTTAAATTTAGAAGATTGAATGTAAATTGAGTAGCTTTTTTCACAATTACTTTTGTAATTTAAAATTTTCTAAGAAAATTTGGTAATTATATTGAATTTTCTAGAAAAAGAGAAAGACCCCAAAAAATGTCGTTAATGTTCGTCCAAAATAAAAAGTGATCCCGGTGTTGCAATAGTATTATCGTTTGGGCTATAACTTTTTTTATCCATTGCACTGGTAAAAAAGTTTTTTTTTAACTCAAATACTAAAACAGCAAAATTTACATGCAATCTTGTGCTCTAACTACGTTTAAAATAATTGAACAGCATGTTATGATTTATATCCTTCATCAAAAGGGTAGGATATCTATGCTTATATGTTCACAATGGGTGGTATCCAACATCTTTTTTTTTTATTTTCAATGGGCGGGTACTACTGGACATTATCATAGACCACTGAACTGTCCTAAGACATCTATTAACCTTTTACAGGCCGAATTCAGATCCAGATATATTTTAATTAATTTTTTTTGCATAATTTACCTTCTAATGCTTTAATTAAGAGCGAAGGCGGTAAAAATTTTTAAGTGTGATTTTCACCATGTTCCCAATTGGGAACATTGGCCCCTTCCGACTATACTTCGACCGGGGAAGCAAGCATAGACTAAAATGATAAATAAATCAAATAAAACCCAAATTTCGTGGTATAACTAACAAAATCAATCTTAATTGCAGTTTATCTTTTGGTTTAAGCTGTAATTTTATAGAAATTTCAGAAATTTGAACACAATTTAATGACAATTTCAGGTTACACATAAGCAAAATACCAAAACTTTATATCATTATGTTTGTAAATTTTATACACTAGCCTTAAAAATACAATAAGGAATTGGAGATATTTAAAACATCTAAAATATGAGGGATTAATTAATTTTAATTTTCCTAAGCTATCAAAAACCAAGCTATTTTATTATATACAAGTAAAATATTGAAGTTATCGTACATTTATAGATAGGATTTAAAATGGATTTTAATAATTAGTACAAAAATAACGATTAAAAATTTGAGTGATAAATGAAATTATTGTTTTTGAATGCACTATTTATAAATTTGTAAGAAAATTTTACTGTCATTACTTCAAATCAAAAAAATTGCCAAAATCATCCTTACGTAATTAATGAATGGCCCCTAAGTACATGAGACCATAATAAGTTAACTTTCAACCAACACTTAAAATATTTCACAACTATCGGATTTGCACACACATTTAATTCGTTCCCCCTTACCTCTAATATATTGAACCGATGCGGATCACACAGGTCCCTGGCCCCGATCTCTGTCACCATGTACCACCCGTTAAAGGGGGCAGCAGGGAATTCTATTCCACCCACGTCGAACAGCATGCTGGAGACAGCTGGGAGGCCGTACCACTGGATGTTCAAGTCTTCGAACCACGGGTATCTGCATGAATTTAAGGAGAGCAACAGTATGAGAGGTATTCGAGTATTTCGAGTAAAATTTGCAGAATCCAGATAGTTTATTTAAAAGAAGGTATTGTTAAAATGAAAAAGCTATAAGAAATAATTTGAGGAAGAGTCTAATTAGAGTTAGATGTCGTATGGAAAGGATTTGAGCTCTTTATCTTAAGAATAAATTACAAATTTTGGTGTTTTTAAAATTTTTAGATAATTGATGGATTGTTCTCGTGTTAACCGCAGTAGAACATATTTTAATGTGATATTCGTCTGACAAGGAAACAATAATTTATAACAAACTTTTGACAATCAAACTGAATAAATAAGATGATATGCTTTGATTAATGCAGTATAAAATGAATCAATATAAAGCTGAATCTAAAAGTGAACAACTCTGAATATGTAATTAAACATAGTAACAAAACGAGTTTAATAAAAACTGATGAGTTACTAATGTCTTTTTAGAACTTTATGCTAATTTATAGTTTCTTTGAACCCGATGGATTAGAACTAATTAAGGATTGATTGATGCGTTTTAGATACGGTAGATGACACAAAAGAAAGTGATCATTAAAAGTTCTTTTGATGAAACTTCTTTAAAATATTTGATTTTTGTAAAATATAACTGTACTGAACATTACATGAAACTGTGAATAAAGCTTTTATCATTGCAACAAAACTTATTTTATCATAAATTTTATGGAATATAATTTTGATTTTCCTCCTACAGTTATTACGTATTAGTCTAGTTAAATTAAGTGGGTGACCTACATTACATAGTTTTGTTGCATTGCAAGTTTCTGAATATTTGTAAATAGAAAAACTACATCAATAGAAAAATAGTATTATGAATTAAGAATTTATTCAGTTTATTTATAGTTTTAATCTATCACTTATCCTTATGTTGATTGTTAATAACAAGAGTGGTGTGAAAGTTTCTATTTTGGACATTTAGAAAATATAACTTAAATGGATCTCATGGTTCTCAGTATTTTATTTTTGAACTATTTGACGTATTTGAACGAAGAAAGGCCTATTTAAAAATGAAATTATTAAAAATATTTATTAATGATAACTCACTGATTTACCTAAAATTAAACGTGATTTTGTGACCAAAAAATATTTATAAAGCAAACATTTTGAGAGAAAAAATACAGCTTTATTCACATGTAAATTGTGAATATTGCCGCTCTCAAACAAACAATCTACCATATGTGAAGAAAAAAATTATATTTCACAGTGAAGTTTAAACTACTTTGCTTCAGAAAGGCCAAAATATTAAAAAAAAACCTCCCATTATTAAGGAATATATGTATATACTTCAAGAAACAGATATAGAAGCTATGGAACTCTCATACAAATATAAATACAAATACAAATTAAGTCGACCAACTACAGGCGTAAGCCCAGCAAGGTTGGTCCAGTCTTTTTAACCCAAACTACCGGAATCCCAGTAACTGTCAATTTTCCTCTTGAACTCGTTTACCCCACATGAATTATGACACATGAATTGAACTCTTTTATTATCGTTGGTTCAACAGTATATCAATTTCGAAAATGATAACTATTGAAGCTACACTATTAAGATAATATTTTGGAAGCTGATAACATATTAAAGAAAAGTTTGAGAACAACTAAAATTTACAAGATAAATTTTCAGGGGAGTGATTTCATTATTTTTCTAGTCTTGGTATCCCCTCTTGTCCTCTGCCATTATGAAGCCGATGAACCTTCTCTATTGCCTTCACCTCCATGATGTTGGCCATGTTCTTGGGAATGTACGAGCTGTGATTTTCACATATCAATGTCTTGACAGTGACCTCATTCTGAAATCTGACTTTCCTGGTCCTGTTTTTCAGTGCTACAGTCTGATCATTCGATCTGTGAAGTTCAGGGTATATTTTCACTCCAAGAGTACGAGGCGCCTTGAATCTGTACTCGGTTTCTGTCAAATAGCCGCTATCTATCTTCTGGAAGGCTGCCGAAGACTGTGGGTTCCAGCCCAGAGAAAAGGCACCGTCAAACGTTGTGTCCTCTTTTCCAACGGGAGTCCCTGCAGTGTAGCTGTAACTCTTTGGGAGGTCTCGTATAGTGAGTTGATCCTGTCTCTTTCGACAAAGTCTATTACGTTTTAGTTGGTTCTTCAGCTTAAGATTCTTCCGAATGTCCGGAATCACAATGATTTTCTTATCTTTTCCATTCTCTTTACATCCACTTTGAGAGACCTTGCATTGAGACTGAGTGAGTTCCTGTGCAATGTGCTGAATACCGAGCTTTATTTTTGCTGGAGTTGCAATTCCTTTCATTTGATTAGATGTGTCTCTACATTGTGATTGTTTTGGCTGTTTCGAGGTCCTTTCAGTTTCTGAAACTCCAATCTTTGCCTTTTTAACTTCTGGAATTTCAGATGGGTTTGTCTTTGTTGCGGTATCCTTGTTTCTCGATCCATTATTTGAGACATTACGTAGAGCCAGCTTCTTTGCATCGTCCAAAACTGCAATTTTTTTCTTTGATAAAGCTTCTCTATTTCCAGGTTTCTTTGTCAAGGTATTACAATGAGGTGGATTCAACTTCTCAACAACGTCAGGAACCGCAATGTTTGCCTTAGTCGGATATCCATTTTGTCTCGCTTTAGCAACGCCATATAACTCTTCTGAAGAGGTGTTGCACTTAGAATGTTGCTGTGCAGTGGTTTCTCCCTCCAACGAGTCGAGTTCCATGGTTTTTGGCACTTCATGCTGTTCAGATCCGAAAGAAAGAGAAACGGGAATGACAATAGAGGCAGATGTTAACTCTTGCTGATCTGGTAACAAGGAATCGGGTCGATTAGGTCGTGCTGGGGTGTGCACACCTCCCCTTTCCTTCAGCAAATCTATGGAAGAAGCACTGAAAGGGTCATCTATTTCTGAACGACTGAGACTTTTACTTCCTCCAACCAGCTTCACTATCTCTTCTGTCACCACACCCTCATCTTTCTCGGCAATGATTTGGTACATCCGATTCACCAAATACCTTTTCATCTTCCTGACGCATTTCAAAGAGAAGGCAACTCTCAAAATGGCATTCTCCAGTGCAGCTGCAACCAACACAAAAACCGTTCTTCTCAAAGAAGGTAAAATCGTTCCAACATTCGGCGTCTCTGTTTTGCCGTCCTCTAAGTTCTTCGAATCCGAATCCACATAGTTATGATTCACGAGAGTGAACTCTATTGCTCTGCAATCAGTATAACCATGTCCAAGGGTTGCACACTTGTCATCCGAGTACATCATACAATAGTCCCCATGCATTCCATCATCGGTATTCATACTAGAAGTTACGTTGCCATAATCCAAATCCATAAAATCATCATCTATAATAAGACAGGTCCACTTGGGCGCAGAGAAAGCATTCTGCACCCAAAGGATGCAAATGATCATGATCACAAGAACCTTCATCCTTTTTTTTGGATAAAGAAAGTCGCTTTTGCCTCAAAAACTAAACGTGCAGAAAAAAAATATCGCTACACTTACTGTTTTTAAGACCAAAATTTACTCCGAGTTCCTTTTTACATTGTTGCATGAAAGCATTTTTATGTTTATATATTTTTTTTGTTTTTTTAAATTGTTAAAATGATTACATTCATTATCTCAATAATGAGTTTGAAATCCGGATATTTATTATAAGTTACTTGATGTTTATCTCATCTGTTTTGCGCTCAAGATTCAAAGTGAATCACAACGAAGAAAATTGCATAAGTAATTGAAGTTCACTATATTTTATTTATTGTTATATAGTGTTCTCTAATCGCTAATGTTATACAATTAGTCCAGTAACTTGGTGTCAAAAAAGGGGTGTTTCAGGAAAAATACAGTAGTTTTTTCTCAACGGTTATATATGTTTTCGGGGGTACGGAACCCGAATCTTAACTTTGCATACAAATTTTTCAAAGTGCATTTTTGAAAAATTCGAAAAAACCCTAAAACTTCACCTTATTTTTTATTTTTTGTTTGTAGAACGAAAAGTATGGGTTTCTCATGAAAATGTTGATTACAAAAAGTAAAGAAAATAAAACAAGCTACAAAATTGTCAATAACAACTTTTTGTCAGACTAATAGTTTGGCAGCTAGAGAGCGCTGAAAATTGGGCATTTATCTTCTTTAATTTTTGTATTTAACATTTTCATGAGAAATTCATACTTTCAGTTCTACAAACAAAAAATCAAAAAATAAGGTGAAATTTTAGGGTTTTTTCGAATTTTACCAAAGTGCACTTCAAAATTTTGTATGCAAAGCTAAGATTCGGATTCAGCACCCCCGAAAACATATAAAACCGTTGAGAAAAAACTACTGTATTTTTTTCCTGAAAAAACTACCAAGCTACTGGACTAAATCACCTATTACAAGAGAGAAGGTTTGACGTAAGTACAAGATTCTACTTCGGTATGCTTGACTCTAGGCAATTAATAACTAATTTTCAAACTACCATAATGACCAAAAATATGTTACAGAAATATACTTTAGTGTAAATTTTTACTAAACCTGTTACCTGCATTTTATTTAGTGCGCATTGATACAGATATTGGTTCAAATGCTATTTCTCAGCTTTATAAATAAACACTTTAAAGTTACAAAGTTGCTTCTCTTAATTAACTCTACGCTTCTCTTATTTTATTATTCTCATAACTTACTTTGGATGGTTTATAGGAACCCTCAATATGAGTTCATCAGGCAGGTCAAACACTTGAGGGTCATGTCCATTTGCAGATACAACCAAAGGAAGAATGTCCCACTTTTTGCCTTCTCCTTTCCAACCTAGTTTTTGGCACAACTGGAAATCAACCAATGATATTATTATACTTTTAAAAATCATTTCAATGACTCCTATTGGAAAGACATTTAAAAAATCTCAGTACTACTTTTAATTTTAAATAACTTTTTTCGGTAATTTAGGATTAACCGGGTACAAATTTCGTCTATTAAACTATATTGGTTACATTTTGCAAATTTCGCCTCAAAACATTTTAAAAAGAATTAAAAGCAACACTTTTATTTGGTATTTTCAAATTGACTTTTTATCTCAATGCTTTTCGACATTTTTTGAAAACTTGGCGTTTGTGCTCGGCTAACCCTTAAAGTACCCTTTTTTCCTAAGCAAGAAAATTATTTTATTATTTAGTTATTTATAATTTAGTATCAGTTATCTAGATTACTTGCATATCTTTTAAGGCAAAAAAATCTATTAAACCAGTTTTAAATAGAAGTTCCAAAAATCCTCATCCTCGACTAATACACAAAAATATAAGGTTATTAAAAACTTGCATGACTAATTTATCTTAAACTTTAAAAAATGCTGAAGGAACACAAACTAAGGCTTATAAATTATTCTTGCTTTAAGTATAACTCGAAAACTTATCCTCAAAATCAATTTGTTAAAAACTAAAATTTAAAACAATAGTAATAGACCCCTTAATCCCCCTCAAAAGTTAAATTCCTTTTCAAATGAATTGAAACTAGATTTAAGAGCAGTCTGGGAAACTTTTGAATTTTAACTAGGCAGTCGTGTTTTGAAAAATAGACAATATGCACTATGTCACGAAACATCCTAAAACTTACCCAATTTACTAATTCGATCATGAAAAACCCAAAAATCAACTTTAAAAATCACAAAAAGTTTTAATTTAAGCGCAAAAAGTGCTTAAAAAAAGCCCTTAAGTCACCTGACTCAAAACGGGGCGTAACCTTGTGTGACGTCATACTTCAAGAGATTTGTTTCAGGCAATACTGTTTTGAGCATATGAAGCATAAAAATTTACTTTTTTGAATTCTCCCGTTATGCATCTGTTTAAGACTGGATAACACTGTTCTTGAAACTCAAAAATGTTCTTTTTAGAATTAAAATTTTATTCCTTTTGTACAGATTTCTTGTATTTTCATTCAGTTTCTTAGCATTTGGACTAACTTTGGAAATTTTGTAAATAAATAATGAATGTCTTGTAGGTTTTTTCTCACAATATTAAGTTTAATTATAGTCAGTATAAAATATTTAAAATATCACTAGTAAAATAAAAATGTAAAACACATTTAAAACCAAAAAATCTTTGAATTTTTGAACTGTTGCAACAGTAAATAATTTATTTGACTTCATTTAATTCTTTCGTTTATTAATTTAAACTGATGATAATCAAGCATTCCATTTATAGCAATGTCAATGTACTAGTATCACAAAAATTCTAGTTTTCTTTTGCTATGAATTATTACATTTTATGCAGCTGGCATCACGTTTTTGTTTGTTTCTTTGTGTCTCTAAGCATAAAGTTACACTATTTATGACGAATTCTTTCATTTTTTGGTACTGAGAAAAACAATTCATCCGGTGTTCTAACACTTGTATTTTTGCACATAGGTACTAAACATCCTTTATAGTACTTATTTACTTGTTTAGGGCCGTCCATAGCTGCCGAAATAAGAAACTACAGGCTACCAAAACACCCCAACATAAATGCAAACACCATTGCTTTTCAATGGATGCCTTTCGCGCGTAATTTGAACTTGAAGTATGACGTCACAAGTCAGAATCGTCAAGCACTGAAGTTTTTGTTGATAGTGAGGTCAGAGCAACTTTAAATGCGTTTTAAATCGAATTTATTTGATCGAATTGCAGTTTAATTAGCATTTTTCAACGTAATTTTTCATGCTCTTTCTTTTTAAAATGAATTTGAAAATCATGCATATTGTCTATTCTGGAAGAAACTATCTCAAAGAAGAGAGATTAAGAGATATTACTTCGGTAAAGTCGGCACTGGATGGGTCTCCAACAATAGTTCCGTCCTCTTGCTTGTACCCCGCGTACATTATGAGCTGGGAGTTCCATATTCTGAAGTCGTGGAGTCCGTCTGTTCTTTGAGGGAAAATCGTTATGGCTGAGCTGAAGAAAAGAATCGTTCCTATTATGAATTCCGAAACATAAAAAACTGTAGTGTTGAGAATAAATCAATTAAATTATAAATCACACCTTGAAAAACTTGTTTATCAGTTTCTTTCCATTAATTGTGTTTGTATATATTTGTGTTTGGCGGAAAAGGAATGATTTCGAGAAGTAAACGTAAACCAACTATATCCAAATCTATGCTATAAATATTCTCAACACAAAAATAGCATCTCTTACGTTCACGAAACAGCACAACATATCAGTTGAACCCCCGGTCTGAAACCGTATAAAAAAGCTCAATTCCCGCACAAAACCCAAATATTCAAAGAAACCTAAAATATTTCAACGGAAGAAATATCGCCTCCACAATATGAATCCTGTTCATTCACACGCGGAAATCCTTTAAAATCCTTCCCAGTATTCGGAAAAACTTCCAGAGAATATAAAGAGCATAAAGTAATACCATCAGCTTTGTTGTGATTTCTCGTCGGCGTTTAACATACATGACTTTTTTCCCTCAAAACCTACAGTCGTGGCATGTGAAGTTGCGGGAACCAAGACGAATTGGTGTCAATACTTAAAGATAGTATGGATCTTGCTTTTTTTACCGAGTAAAAATTTTAATACTCAACAAAGCGTTTGATTGGAGGAATCTGTGCTGTTATTCTTGACAGAAATATGTGCCGGGAAACTAGATAGAAGCCAGTTTTGTGTGACATGTTTTAGGTTTATACACACGTTATTAGGTATTACACACGTTATAACATTTTTACCTTTGACTAATGAACTGTAGAAGAAGCTAAGTTTTATTGCAACAAAATCATTATTACCTGATAGTTAAAAGTTTATACATTCAAACTGAAAAGGATCTTAAAAAATGTTAAATTACTGAGGGAGGTACATAGACCTTGCTTTGTAAGTAGAAAAATACATGAATTGAACTACAATATATTCGCCATATATACATTCGTCATACCAAAAAGCTGTGTTATATATTATATACTAGGTATTATAAGAGAAGTGAACTCCATTTATTTTTATTAGAATAAAACTTATCATTTTTAGGATGTGAAGAAATTTTTTGGTACCAGTAAAACTATGTGTAAAAATTTAATAAGGAGTTGAAAATGAAAATAAAGGTTAGTCTAAGAAAGTTATTAAGTTCTCTATGCTATCTCTAGAAAAAAAATTCACCCCCAAAACAAAATCTTGTAATTTGTTATGAGAATAATTATAAAAACACAAAAAGTTGACTACACGAAATTATGGACAGAACGTAATTAAATCATATAAATGTACTATAGAAGGGATGTTAAGAAGCCTGCATAATTTACCTGTGAAAAATATTTAAGAGAAATCAAACTGCCCCTGTAATACTTATTGCTTTCTTCTTGATAGCCACACCCATAACTAAAAAAACGTTTTCATTCTAGTCCCATATCCATAATCACACACACGTTTCCCACAGTTTTTATTAAAAATGTGTTATAGAAAATTTTATTCAAAAAAAATCTCCCATCATCACACAAACATTTTTTGTATACATTCGCAATACTTAAAAGTTCCCATTTTGGAGAGAAAGGTTTTAATTACTTTCCGAAATTGGCAAGGATCGGGATTTTCGGGGGAAAGCCGGGATATTCTGCGTAATTAAGAGCTTCTTGGGGAACTTACCGGATGTTTCCTTTATTTGTTGCGTATTTGATGTGGTTACAAATTGCTTCGAACATCTCTCTTGCTGTAGATACGTACCGTGCGTCGAAAACCTAGAAAAAATGAATTTTTACGCAACAGGATAAGTATTAAATTGACAATTTGTCAGAAATGGGATTTCTATAAATAGCAGGTTAAACCTTCTTGAGAAGTTAAAATGAGTAAATAATAATCTTCTTGAGTAATAATCTTCTTGAGAAGGTTAGAATGAAACCCTGTATTTAAATCAAGGGAAGGAAGAAACAAAAAATGTTAGATTTGGACTAACAAACAAATTTGTGACTTCAAGTAAGACACTTTTTTTCGATATTTACGTTGAATAATTTGAGATTGAAGATTGAAAAACACTTGTTTTCTTAAATCATTGAAAGGTACAAAAAAGAAAATAAAACTATTTCGAACAAGGAAAACTGCAGGAATGTGTCAAATAAAGTTTTGATGTTTCAAACCTAACTGTTTGAGGTACGTGAGATTATAATTCCAGGTGAATTAAATAGGGTTAAAATGCATAGCTTTTAGCTTCCTAACTGAGGGATTGCATCATTTATAAAAATTACTCTGCCACGAATATTTCAATTTTATATCAATAATTTTCCAAATAAGAGTAGAAGACACGCCAGATTTAAAAAAAATCCTTTTTAACTAAAATGTTTAAAAATAAAATACGAAAAATCTCACACAAAATTTTTATGGTTTGATTTTAACAATAATGCTTAATCTATTGAAACAAGTCATTATAAAGATGATTATATCTGATAATAATCTGATTTAATTAGTAATACATAATGTTATTCTATTAATAAAGCAGGGAATTATTTTTTTATAGATTGAACTTTTTAGAACACATCATCAATTCATGACTTGATATTAAATAAAATGGAGTTTTCTATTCATTTTAACGTTCATCACAACTACAAATTCATTTTTTCGATAAATCAGTACGAATTGAATCAAACTTATTTAGCTTACTATTTGGAGGAGAGTATAGTATGTAAATTCGCTTATCACACTAAAATGGGCGAAGTTATTAACTGGAATCGCATTAACAGCTTCATTTAGGGATGCCTACTTTTATCAATTCTCGTATGACATAAAAATGAATTTCGTAAAACAATGAATGTATATTCGCTAATGGCAATTCAAAAAACGACCTCTGTCATTGTGATAACGATTTCTTTTGATTAAAAACCAGTGAATGAAAGAATTCGTCTCTTTCGCTATATTTTCACTGGAAATGATGGAGGGAAAACAAAAAAAAGTAAAGAATGAATATTCTCAGTGATATCAATGAACAATAAATCAAATGGAATTATTGGGTTGGATGTATTGTAATGGATGTGGAAAATGGATAATCATAGAAACAATGTTACTGGGAGCATATAATTTGTGGAAGGGTTCTTTTGTAGGAGATTGATTTAATTGGTGAAAAAGAAAGCAGGTCAATTTCCTTTGT
Organism: Tetragnatha versicolor; assembly: GCA_024610705.1. NCBI lineage: Eukaryota > Metazoa > Arthropoda > Arachnida > Araneae > Tetragnathidae > Tetragnatha > Tetragnatha versicolor. Next base: position 15,806,624 of record JANDEH010000008.1, read on the forward strand.
CATTTTACGGAAAATGCGTATTAATAGTTTTTTCCCACAATTATGGTGAAAGTCTTGTTACTTTATTTTAGTATTGAATTATTAGCAAATTTGTTTTGATATTTGATAGGATACACTTCATTTGATCTTCTAAGTGACTTCAAAAACTACAAACTTTACAACATATCTGATTGAAGCTCGGTTATTAATTTTTGTTGCCTGTTCCATATAGATAGTTTTCTCTTCCAGAGAAATTTTCACAACTACTGATTTCTAAGTTTTAATCAAAGCTAATGTATTTTACTTTCATGCAGTTAAATATGCAACTTTATTTCAACATTAACTTCAAGAAACTTGATTGATATTGGTTCATTAACAAATAATGAAGAAGCATAAGCGGGAAATTCTAATATCAAGAGGCAGTGGAATTCAAATTTTGAAATTTGGTTGAGAATATTTTCACTAATATATATTTCTTAAGAAGTAAAAATAAATAATATGTTTAAAAAGGATGTTATCACCAATCAGCTTCTTACACTGTAACTAATTAGATACATTTTAGTTCACTAAATTTTAATGCCACCTAGACATTTAGCATTTTAAGCATCTTTCTAAAGTTGCTTATATAGCGATATATAATTATATCACATTACGTATTTCATTAAAAACTTAATCATTACTTTCGCTTTTAAAATTTGTTTCTACTCATCACTTGATAAAAAGAACAATGGGTACATTTATTATTTAGTGGACATGTGTTAAAGACTTAAAATAAGGTCCAATATCCCATTTTACAAAGCAAAAAAATAAAAGCACTGAATTGGTGTAATAGAAATTTTTATAATTTTATAAATAAGAATTTTGCTTTATTGGATTTACCATGTAAAACATCAATTACTTAAACCGAAATATTCAGCTAGGCTATATGGAATGTTTTTCCACAAGTTAAACTCCAATTAATGGATACGCAATAATACAAAGACTTTCTGACGAAGATTATGTATACCTCACCTGCAGTTTGGACCACTGTATCCTGCCGATACAGCGTGGAGCGTTCCTCCAAGCCAGTTTGGCTCCGTACACCAGCTCGGTCTCTTTCAGTCCGTACGTTCCGGAACTTTCCACCTCTCCCACCACCTCTTTCCACCTCCGTACGTGACTCGGGGAGTTATTCCTGTACAAAACGATGAAAGCATGAACGAGGAAAACCTTTGATTGGTGGATCATAAAGTAATCTTCCGAAAAAATTAAATTCCTAAAACAACGCCTATAAGGTTAATGGTAAACCTTACGGGAAAAACATTAAAACAAGGTTAAAAACTGAGCTGACCTGTTTCGAGAAGGTTTTTCTATGTTTTTAGTCTACAAGCTGCCATGCAAACCATAATAAGAAAGGTTTTTCTGCAAACTTGTTTTTGGAAAACCCAGTGATAATGAAAAGAGATGGTTAAACTGAAGGTTAAATGTTATCTAGGTTCGGGTTCATATGTTTTAATTTGTATGACCCCAAAATAGAGTATATTCCTCCTTACATGGATCTGTATAACTGGATTTTCTTTAACCGGTCGTTATTAATTTCAATTTGACTCTAAAAAAATGCTAAATTATACAGAGAGTCATACTTTTCTAATCGGTAGGAGTAGCTTTGGTGATAAAGTATTTGGAGCACCTAATTAATGAGTTTTCTATGATTCATGAACATTTTTAACTTTTATGATCCTTAGACAATTTTATTTCAGTTAGACGATGAAATTCAAATTCCAAATAATTACACAAATGTGCTTAAAATGATTTTTATTTATTTTATAACTTCCTTTTTTACATAGTTTTAAAAGCAAGCATACGCATGTCAGGGGGTTTATATGTTTCATAAATAAAACCACAATATTTTTAATTTTGTAAACCTTTAATGTTAAGAAAAATGTATTAGTTTTTCATCAACTAACATAAATTTCATTACAAAAAAGTGTTATAATAAAAAATGTTCTCCTAATCCAACACAAAATTGTTTTCCATCACAAGTAGCCAGCATTTATTATAGCAATTCTGAGTAGAGTGCTCATCTAGTAAACTAAAATAATAACGTTGGCCAGAGGATATGTTCATAATATATTAGCAGGCTCGTATTCTTCTATTTGTATTCTAACTATATTTTTATAGTGCTCTGATATAAGAAATATGATGTAATTACTGATTATACAGAGGAAAAGCAAAATTATTTTTGGTTTACAAAATATGGAAAGCCAATAAAATATTTTAATTCAAGGTAAAAAAAACTTTTGTGAGACATATATTAAAGTTGCCGCAGTGAACATAATTCTGCAATCGAGATTATTACGAAATATGCTTCAAACTTGCGGGGATTATTGTAAAAATATTAAAAAATATTTATGTGCTTCAAGCCTCCATAAATTGTACTTCATCGTTCTCCACAAGAATTCTACAGAACAAAAACGTTTACTTCAATTGAATATATTTTGCGATTTCTCGCAACAAAATTTTCTTAAAAGTTATATACGGGAAGAAAATATTCCATTCCTAAGCTTAGGAAAGTTGTCTTTTTGCTGCAAGTCGGTATAGAAGAACGTTTATTACGAATTCATCTGAATAAATCAAAGCAAGCCTTTGCATACACAAAAATAGTTTCTTTCTGTTTCGCTTCTTTCTAAAAGATGAAAAGTACACAAATCAAGTGCGAAAACTCTCCCTTGGGAATTTATTGATTTTTTGTAGCATCTCAACCTCATAGAATATATTAGGAATAATGGGCCAAATGTTTGAAGAACAAAATCCATGTTTCCTAAATCTTTAATAATTTATGTAGGTAGTAAATTGGTTTATATACACACACTTAAAATTAGTGATAATAGAACTCATAGATTTTCACACATAACCTCTCTTACGAAAAATTAATTAATTTATTTTTACTTTCTCGTGAAAGCAGTTTTTCTTGCAATTTTGCTAGTCAAAATTTTGACTGTAAATCTATAAATTATTCGTAGCTTCATTTCTTTTGATCGTAATGTAAAATTTCGCACATCCATCGGTTAAAACTTCATTAGGTAAGTCTAACAGTATACTCAGTTCCACTCTGCAAGGTTGTTAAAATAAAAATTTAATATTTTAACAAATTAAACTTAGTAAAAACAAATTTTTATGCAGCTGAATTTCCCGGTGAAATAGCAAACTGTTTTCTTACATTTCGTATCAATATATGAAAACCTGTGATTGAAAAATGAATAATCAAAACGATTAAAAAAACAATAATTAAGATTTTGTATGCCAAAAATATAGTATAAATAGGACGTTAAAATTTCTAAGAAAAATCATTCAAAAGTTTAATTAAAGTATAAAGACTTGACGACACAATTCGAAGATCAATATTGACGTAGTATTATTTTGTGTGTACCTTTCATCATATTCGAGTACACAAATTATTCTGTTTTTAGAATTGTTTAATTACTAACAGGATTAGAGATATAATACATATTTAAGCTTGAAAAATAAACAAAATAAAATATGTAGAATAATATGTTTTTCGTAATTACAAGTTGAGAAGTAATTGGATTATAAAATCTTTAATATAAAATTCTAAACTTAATAAAATTTAAAATCCAATTATCTCTCTATTCTAAAAAAAAGTTTTTGGTGAACGGTTTCCAGAGAAAGGCTTTTTAATTAATGAACCGAATGACACGTTTAAGGTATCAAAATGTCCAGATTCTTTCCGGATTTCCGAGTAGGCCCTTCAATTTTTCAAAAAAAATCTCAATTTTAAAATATTTCCATTTTTTTAGATTTCGGATAAGGTCGCAGTTACAAAGCAAGAAACTATGAATTTTAAAACAATTGAAAACATTTTTCACTGGTTTTTTATTATTCAAATATATTAAATAATCATCTTTCTATTTATAACACGAATTTAAAAAATATATTTTGGGCTATTTTTTACAATATTTACATTTTTGTTGTTCAAACTGTTTTAATTATATTTAAAAATAATGTATAATTAATTTATATCTTATTTTTAAATAATAAATTGATATTTTTATATTTATATTTGTCGTAGTGGCAACTTGACAACCTAATCATTACTATATTTACAATTTTTGAACGTTTACATTTATTTTTTACATTAATAATTTTTTTATATCTTTTTGAAGGTATGTTTTTTAAGGTAGTAAAATGTAACTTTTTATTTCATAATGCCAAAACGCAAAAAAAACTAGATAACACTGGTGAATATTTTAGAAATAAAGATAAAAATCGAAAATGTTAAAAGTCTAGACATTGGTGTCATTGCTATGAAACTGATACAACTTCGACGTTTGTTTGTTCTAATGAAGATAAAATTCTAAATTTTTGCGATGTTTACGATAATTACTATATTTTTCACAGCCAATCGATAAAAATCATTACAAATTTTAAGAAAGTTAAATTTATTCCTAAGATGTCTCAGTGCTTCTTAATGAATCTGTGAAGAAACATTACCTTGATGGGGAAATAGTTAAAGAATGTTTACATTGCTCTGCTGTTAATTTTATTGGAATTATAGGGTGATCCTCCAATTCATGTTACCATAGAGGAACTGTTAAAATTCCGCCACTGAATAAATAACCGTCATTTTTGAAAGAATTCCCCGGAGAAGGGTACTACCCATGCTTTAAGGATATTTTATTAAGTTAGTAAGTGCAGTGAGCTGGGTTTTGTGAGGATTGCGAAAATTTCTGCGCAAGCAATTGACGGGGGTTGGCGAGCGATAGCGAGCAGGGGGCGGTAGCCCCCTAGTGATTTAAACATTATTTTTAAGATCTTGAAATAATTTCGTAGTAATTGACAGCAATATCCTGAACCCTTTAAGTAAAACTGTAATCTCTTAAAAGAGATTTAAATTTATCGAATTGAATTTTTTAGTATTAAAATGTCCAAGATTGTCAATTTATGGAAATTTAAAACGCTTGAAAGTGCTTATTTCTATTTTTACTTCTAATATTTGCACTTCTTTCGAACTTGATTAATTTATGGAATTATCTTAGGGATAATTGAGTATTTTAGGGATAATTGATAATTCAAAACTCTTCATGAAAAAAACTCAATGAATGAAATTTACTTATTTCTCAACCTTTTAAAAACTTGTTCCTAATGAATTTTGAATGCCTTTTTTGATTCAAGCAGTATACTTTTAAAAGTATTACTTAATTGGTTTAGTATAATTTTCTCGTTATTAATTATTATTTTCTAGGTTATATAGTTCAACAGCTCAATGTAATAGATAACTTTTCAAGAGTTTAAAATAATTTTTTGTTCATTTTTTTGTAGGTTATGAAAAAAATACAATATATCTAAAGATAGCATTGAAAGGATTTCAATTCAATCATACACGAAACTAGAATTTCAAACAAAATATGCCCGTTCAAAGAAATCTGGACCTTGCAAATAAAATTAAGTGCAAAGATAACTTCATCAAGAGTAATTTTCTTACCTTTTGATACTGGAAAAGTATTGGTCAAAAAAGTGCTTGGCGTGGGCTAGTACTTCATCCTTTGGTCTCGGGCTGCCATTGGCCCTTTTGGGAGGCGTACTCATAATTGAGCCCATACATCGGGTTGGGCTGCATTGGACCGTCTGTAAAAGTAACAAGTTATAAAGTATTTAATTAACTGCAATTTTCCATTGGTTTCTTTGACATTGTAGTGATTATTATATTATGCTAATTATGACATGGTATTTTGGGTACCTGAAACTAATTTATAAATATAAATTTATATAATATTCGTGGAATATATATTATTAATTTTTTAAAGTTCTCAAATTAATGTAACTAAGCATTATTTTGAAACATAAAATCGTAAACTTAATTCTAACTAGAAAATTAACTCTGTTCTATACTTTTTTTACTGAAAATTTAACTTCTTTTCCCCTATTTGTTATTCTGTTATACTTTTGATAAATGGCAAGCATTATAATGATTTTTATAGAAATCTGCGTATTAAGTAAAAGTTTAATTGTTTGGTATTTTGTAAAAAACTAAAGTAATATAAAGAATAAATATTTATAAATTTGTGGAACCTTAATTATAAAAGGCGTGTAGGGAAACAGGCAAGACCTTCTATATAGAGGATGTTGATACAGGTCACATGAGAGCATGCAAACACCTATAACGTGACGCAATTCTGTAGGTCTTAATTAATTGTTTTAAGCTCTTACATAAGGAAACCCTAATCCAATTAGGTGTCATTAATTAATCGTACAGAATAAACTGTTTCATTAAAAGACAAAAGTAGAATCACAACAAATAAAAACTGAAATCATATTAACTACCAGCTGTAAAAAATTAGGCAGGGCTAATTGCAAAACTCAAAGAATAAAGATCATGCTGTTTATTGACAGTAAATTCTTCGCTGAAATTTATTAGCAACATCCGTATAAACGAACTTTATCCCAGGCTCTCAGTAATTATCCTGGTTAGATAAGACATTAAGATAGAAAGATATAAAGCGTTTAATTACTTATTTACAGGTTCCAACACTGTTTCAAGTTCAAAATAAAACAAAAAAATGTTCATCTAATTAATATTTATCACTATAGCTAAGTTCCAAAGTACCGATTATCTGATGAGCAAAAGCATTAACTCTCAAACTGCGCCACTTCAAGCTGTCTCGCAAATTCCCGGCTCTTTGGAATTGAGGAGCAGACGATTTTTAATTCTTCTTGAAAAATTATTATTTTTAATTTTTGAACGTCGGGGGCGAAAGCTTCAAAATGGCGTCTAACTCTGATTTATGTGTCAACGATGATAATTTGCCTCTTTAGCTAGAACTCGACGAGTTGAGAGGCGATTATTTTAATTTCATTTGAGTTTTTGGGACGATATTTAATTCATCGAAGCCGTTCCACAGATTACTCTCGAAATTTTTGGCGGTGTTTACGGTTGGGTTTGAAAAATTATCTAATCTGGTGGCAACAAGGACTTGATGGAGTTTTCTGGGTAATATTTGGCGTTTTTACTCCGAAGTGCGGTGTTATGATGTGTTTAATTAATGGTGATACCCAAAGAATGATAAGGAAGAGTCATCTAATAAATTACAGAAAATGGGTTTCTCGTTTAAAGGTAGGTTATTTTACAATTTTGCTTGAGTTACTACTAATTTTTTTACTTGTAGTATATAAGGTTTTAAGCTGTTTATGATTCTATCATAACCGTAAAAACTAAAATTAGAGGAATAATAATAATGTTGTATAATGTTAATACCTATTGTTAATATTGACATAATGTTAATATTGACCTTAATTAAAAACACTGGATATATCTAGACTTATAATAATCATAACATATTAATATCACAACTTCATATGCATTATTAATATCTTTAAAAAATAAAATGCTCAAACTTTTCAAAACTATCTGCCAAAATACTTAAAATAGCATTAAATTCCCATTTTTGTATTGATAAGACAGAGTACGCTGCTAATGTTCAGATGTTTCAAAATGTGATGTAATTTTTATAACATCATTATGATTACATTGATATCGAGAATAACATTACATTACAAGATTACAAAATTTGAATTGTGTTATTTATTTTTACCAAAATAGTTTTAAAATTAAATAATGTAATTTTAAAATTTCTATACGGAATAAAAAAATACAATTTGATAAAACAATTGAGGGCTGTTCCATATGAACAGGGACATTATCAAGAAAAATAAAAAAATAAAATAATAAAATTTTCTAATTATTTTAGGGAATAATTATGCAGTATTGATCTAATTGTGTTTTGCATTGCTTAAATTTTGTGTAAAATTATTTTTATCGGAATGTCAGCATCTGAAGTCAATATTTAGAACTGCTTGTTTAAAAGGTTAATTTGTTAATGAAAAATATATGTTTTATTTAGAAAATTAAAAATAAATTAATTAGTTTTTACAACTTTTTTGTTAAATATACTCATAAACTTTATAGTAAAAATGAAATAAAGTGTTTAAATCAATTTAATTATATTTATATTCATGAATAACTGAACGCTTATACACATGTAGCGTGTGTTACGAAGTACTGTAGCGTGAGTTACGAACAGCTTTCTATATTTTATTTTATTTCTGATTTTCTTAAGTATTCCCAGTAAAACTGTTTGCTATTTTAGAATAAGGGAAGTATATTTAAACACCTGACAAGCATATAGAATTATTGAATCACTATTTAAGCAGAAAAAAAAATTTGAATTTTATACTCATAAATCCATGTCTTTTTCTTGTAGCGTGAGTTACGACTCTATTTTAATTAATATTTAAAAAACTAAAATTCTTAAAAGATTCGCAATACTTATTTTGAATTATTAGCATAAATTTCAATATGCATGATTTTTTTTAGAAAGAAAATAATAGTTATTTCTATATTTAAAAATGATTTGAAATTGCAATTTTGAAAAAAATGTAGCGTGAGTTACGGTGGAATTGCCCTTGACTGAAAAGTTCTTTTCATGAAAATTTAATAAATATTTGAATGAAAATTATTTTTGATAATTTGAGAAATGAAATAAAGAAATAAAATAAGTATTTCTATTATAAAATAATCATAAAACTTTATTACTAATAATATCAAACCATCTCAATACGAACTTAATCTTTTCGTCTCTATTTAAGCTTATCTCTGAAGTACCAACTACCTAAAAATATATCTATATCTTGATTTCGTTGCATACATTATTGAAATACTTTTCCAATGTTAAAGAGAAGGTGGTTTGATAAATATAGATTCAACGTTTTGATATTTTTATTCTTTTTTATTGAGAACGAAATATTTCAGAGTTCCTTATAAATCTATAAAAATCCACTGCATTTTACGATGCACTTGCAAGATCACCCGAATAAGTCTAATTCAAAATATTTACAGACTTTCAGGGTAAACCTTTTAATGTTGTGAGTTGTTTTTACATTCAAAATATTTTAAAACTTTTTGCGTAATAGTTTTTAAATATTTACACTCCAAATGTCTGTATAAAAGTTTACACATTTATTTAAAGATAAAACAAGTACATGTACATCAATTTCAAATGTAAACACTTATATCTGCCGTAAAATCTTCCATTTCTATTTCAGTATACGCTTATGCGGAAAAACGTTAATACAATAAGTGGAGATATAATAATTATTGAAATGAACGTATACATATGATTTAACAACAAGAAAGGTTGAATTTTTAAATTATAATATTAAATAAATTTGGAAACGAAATCATGAATGGATTTATGAAGAATGATTTAAAAGTAATTAAAAAATTTATTTTTGTGTTCCAATACTTTTATATAAATATTTTTAATAAATCGCGTGCTTTATTCTATATATAAAAGTAAAAATGCAATACCAATCTAATTTAGTGCAATTTCTGCAATGTTATTCACACCTACAATTTCAATCAAAGAGAAGAAGAAAAATATTTTAAATTTTTTCAGGTATAGTTATGCGTTTATAATTAATTCCACTAAACTTATTTTTAAACAAATATTTTACTTTAATTTAAGCTTACATTGAAATAATTTATCCCAAAACAATTTTATTTTAACAAAAATTTTTATAGACTTTGCAATTTGTAAGTTGGCATCCCAAACACGACACGCTTCAATAGATATACACTAAGTACGTTCTCAAGTGTTTGAAACCTTACATGTAGCAAACAAACTGAAGTTCATTTATTTTGTGTAACATGCAAAGCAATTTTATATTTCTCACAAACATACACGGTTTCAAAAACCCTAATTTAAAGTCAAGCGTGTCTTAGTTTAAAGCAAACTTCGATTAAACGTAATATACTCAAACATCATAAAAGAATGGCTGTTTCGACGTTTGGAGCAAAAAACTCGGAAAAATATACAAAACGGGTTTAAAAGCTCTTTATATGTCGAAGTTAGTTTCTCTTCAAACCAATTTTAAACCCTGCTTTCAACCTAGGGATTCCAACCCCAAATTACTTTTCAATTTCAATCGCTCGCTCGGGAGCGTTTTAAGTTGTGTTTATATAAAAAGAAAAAAAACTGAAGTGAGTTGAAGCACAATATATTTTTAACCCGACTCTGGCGCTCTTAATGCAAAAGACATTCTAAAAGCAATTTCAACGACAGAGATTGACTCAACGAAATTCGAAATAAATATTACCGTTTGGATTTAGGGAAGAGTCTTGTTGTTTTTGTCGTCGTTAAAGAGGCAGTTCTTTTAATTTCTGAGAACTTCAATGGGTGTTAGTGGATTTGAGAATGAGCTTATCATAGCAAAGAAATGCGAGATAGGATTGAGAAGAATATCCATTCGAAACTATGGAGGAGGGATAAGGTTTGTTTGGGTTAATAGGTGGAGTTTTTGAGGAATTTTTTTGTCGGAATTCCTTTGAAACATTGGATTATTTTTTTATTCTTGTGGGTATTATATTTGTGTTTCTTAAAAGGAGGGTAAAAGATGGATCAAGTAATCAGAAACATAAAAAAACGGATTTAAATTTTTGCGAGAACTGGATTCAAGTAAAGAAAGATATTTAAGCCTTTATTTGACTCTGTGGAACTCGTAGAATAAAGGTTTAAGAAGAAAAATATATTTAAAAATGAAAATAATTTTGTCAAATTGTATTCCTATGTATAAAAAATATTTTCTTTTTAGTAAATATTCCCTTCAACCCTTGCAATTTATTATGCCCCCTGTTTTTATTCAACACCTTTTATATAGGTATAGATTTAGATTTATATAGGTATAGAACTAGAGGGTATTGATTTATTCAGTTGTCAATATCTACTTTAACTGACAGTATAAAATGTTAGTAATACCCAGATACCCCCTAGGTATTAGATAACTAGATACTTTCTAAGCCAGTTCCTACTTCAAATTTCCTATAGTGCAGCACTTTTTTTATAAATATACCCGCACAAATTTTCGGTACTTGAAATTTAAAACCTGTAAAAACCAGGGTTGGCAAAAACCTGGGTTTTTGAATGAACCCACTGAATAATGAAAGAACCTATTTAACTTTTTTTAAACTCACTGAAATTGAAAAAAAACACCATTTAATTTTGAAACCTTGTTTAAATTTTGAAAAAAAAAACATTAAAATTTAAAAAATATCCTAAACTTTGAAAAAAAACCATTACGTCTTGAAAGAAATCTATTTAACTTTGAAAAAAACACTGAAACCTAAAAAATCCTCCTTAATTTTTTAAAAACAGTAGTTTGAACTTTTAACATCTTAAATTTTGAAAAACCCATTCAATGATAAAAAACTCAAATTAAAAAAAACAACTTAAATTTTTAAAATATCTGAACTTCAAACGTCCTAAATTTTGAAAAAACCCACTCAACCGCAGTTTTTGGTAAGTTATTCCATTAAATGTTTTTCTTCAATATTAAAACTTTCAAAATCTTAATTTTTCTTGAAACCCCCCCCCAAAAATGGGTCCAAAATGTGGGTTTTTTCCACATGGGTTTTTTTGAAAAACCCATTGGGTCCAACCCAATTGGGTCCAATCTAGCCAACCCTGGTAAAAACTCCTATCAATATTAAATCTCTTAAAAATTTATTAATTTTTTTAAAAGCTGCATAATTTGTACTAGCATCAGAAGTCCTAACTGAATAAATCGAATAAATCGAAGCAAGTGATTGCGTTTTATCTTTCCATTCCCCATCTATCAACTTGAAGTTATTTTAAAGATTGTTTTAAATTTCATTTGGAAACTTATAATTTAGTAACACTTCATAAAATTTTATAAAAAACATGCATATTTTGGGTAGAAGATTTATGATTCTATTTGTACGAATCTAAGGTAAAAAAGGCATTTATATTTTTGAAATGTGTGGAAAATTCTTATAATAAACAAACACGAAAGCGGTTTTACCTCTGTTGCTTTCAAAAATAGAGTTTCCACAGATTCATGATTGGAGATGACGTTTCGTAACCGCACCGGTCGTCTTGAGGGCGATGTGATGGAGTTCTTGCGGCTACTTTGATTACTACTGAAAAATAAAGATAATAAGTCACATCATATATAAAAGTCATTCATTCATAAAACTAACTACACTAATTCAAAGTAAAATCAATCATTAAGTATTGCATATCGAGTTTCAAGAAAACATACGGGAGTTTATCAATACAAAAAACTATTAGCGGGGTCCCGGAAAACTATTAGAGTAACTACCTTCTTATCCGGAATCCCAAATGGAATTTTCCATAATCCGGAACGTTCACAGGTGTAAGCGTACTTAGAACTGATAGAGGGACGGGATTTTTCATAAAAGATGTTGTTAAGGTTGCAGCCCTGCACTATTTTTTAATTGAAACTGATTTTTTGCTTTATTGTTAAACTCGAAATTTAAAAAAACCAAATCTGGGATTCATGCTATTAAAAAAACGGGTTTCCGAAGTAACACCCCTGTTTATTGCAATATTTATGTTTATTTCTGTAAAACTATTAAAAGTACTGCTAAGCAAAAAATAAATATTTTTTATGAAATGATTGTATTTTCTATGCATTCACAGAACAATTTTTTAATATTTTGTAAAACCATTATCTTAACAAAAAAAACATTCATTACTAACCAGCTGAAAACAAACGTTTAAGTTTAAAATGAAGCCAAATAAATGAATAAATTTAAACTAAAAATAGAGCCTTATAAACTTTCTTGTTTTAAATAACACTTCAAAATATTTACTGCAGTGTGTTTAGAAAATCATTAAAAAAGGAGATACATCCGTCTTTCTTAATATAAAGACTTCTCTTTTATATCAGATCCAATACAAAACTCATTCTACAACTATCTAACGAAATTACTTAAAAGCAAACAAACCCAATGGCTTTTCCGAGAGTGTGTGTGATAAAGTTTAAACATTCAAAAAAGTGTTTGTGCATTTCCTGAGAATGAGATTAAAGCGAGAGGAGGCTACATTAAGCTTTATTATGCAAACATAATCTTAACATTTTTCTTGGAATTGATCCTGAAGTTATTAAGGATGTGTGCTTCTGTGTCCGGTAAAGATTTGGTGTTGCTCTAAAAACATTTAATTTTTTCTTCGCATAAATAGTTATGAGGGAGAAAAAGATACTTCTATTGCAAAAAATATTTGAACCTTGCATTGAATTATTACCCGTATTTTGGCTGTTACCTATATTACTTTTTATCGTTGGTTAGATTTCTATGCAGCCAATTGTTTTTAAAGACTAGAAATCGCGAAAATTGAGATTGTGTCGATTTGTGCATTCTAAGAAAACAAATTTAAAACACGACCAATAAAAATATCAGAAAGGTGAGTATTAATAAATGTAGTCAAATTAAGCTAAGAAATGAAGTAGTACATACTAAAATAATATCGCAGTGAAGCAATTGAATTAGAAATATCGCATAACAAAATTTGCGACTGAAATATCTAAAAAAAAATACATTGTCATTTTTGGCGTGTTTGACTGTCTTCATGTAACAAAAATTTTAGAAGGAAAATAATCATTAAATAAATTTTAAAAAGTTTGACCTAAAAAACAAAGTTTTATAAGTGTTTGACTTTTGTGGTTATTTTAATTCAATTTTGTTTGTTACTCCATTTAAATTTATAGGCAGATAAAGTTTAGCATTAAAAATGAATCAGAATCATTAAAATAGGTAGGAAAAAAGCAAAAAAAGAGGAGACATTGACAGTTTGAATAATAACAGAGTCGTGAATATCGTGTAAAAAATAAAATAAATTAATAAAATTAGAAATATTGGCACTAAGGTTTTGAATTTAAATTAAAACGCTTCTACCCCCAGGGTACCAATGGTTTAATTAATTAAGAAGAAAAGGGAGACTACTTGAGTTAAAAAATTAATCCAATTTAAGAAAAAACACTATTTTAGAATCAAATTTATCTTAGATTATTGTTTTTAATCGTCAATAGTTTTTTTAAACAAAGTGATATTGAAACTTACTAAAGAAACGGTAAAATAATACCTACACAGTGAATGAAAAAGTTACTTGGCAGGTTTTATCAATGAATAGTTTATCTGAAAGATTCATACACCTCCCCCCTCCTTGAGTTTAAAATTAACAAGAAAGTTAATTTTATGAAAAGATGAAGTAGTATTCATGGAGGACCTGGTCCGAACCATCAGAAAAGACCTTTGGATGGAAGAAGAAGACCAGTGGAGGATCACAAAATACTTTCAAGACTTCCATTACCTAAATGACCTGACCCCACAAATTAGAAAACACTCATCAAGCAGAAAAGGAGATGTACTTCTAGCACACACAGAACAAACATGTTGATAACTAATAGTCTTTTATACCGCTTCAACATAATCAACTCTCCCAATTGTATTTGTGGAGAGGTGGAAGATAGGAAACATATTCTGTGCCACTGTCCTGTCTATTATGCGGCTAGAATGGAACTGCTAGAACCTACTGCCCCAGATCCATTAACAGAACAACTATTTTTTAGTGATGGGCAGGTATCGATACCAAATACTTAAGTACTCGATACCTATAGGTATCGAGTGTATTCGATACCCACAAAAGTATCGATACTTTATTGACATATTTCGTTTTAAATTTTTCAATGAAGTAATCTTTATAATACCTACTGTATATCAAACGCAGCCTGTTTCCGTTTTCATTTTGCAACGCTCAAACCCAAGTCGTTATCATCCGCGAGAGAAATTTGACGCGGCTATGTTTTTCCCCCACCAAATCCTTCGCCTCTATCCACCTCCAGGCCCGTAGCTACGGGGCTTTTTGATGGATCGCTTTCAGTTTTTTGAATATTAGTCTGATTATGGATAGGCCCTAAAAAAATTGTCCCTTCAGGTTCATTTCCCGACATTGAAAAAAAGTACTCGATACCTAAAAGTACTCGATACCTATAAGTATTCGATACCAAAGTATTCGATACCTATAAGTATTCGATACCAAAGTATTCGATACCTAAAATTATCGATTTTGCCCATCACTACTATTTTTGGACTACAAATCAAACAACTACAAGAAACAAAAAGCTCTAGAAAAATTCCTGATTACGGTCGATTCCATTAAAACGTAAACAAAAAAACCATAACAGAGGAACAATAGTGTCGAAGCCGGGTTGATACCTGCAGCAAAGCACACATACCAACTCAACTCAACTCAACTTTTATGAAAAGATAACTTCAACTGTTACATTTGAAAAATGAAGGGGAAAAACAAACGGAAAGTCTATATAAAAAATTGATAATTTTATATTATCAAAAAAATTTTTTAATCATTTTTTAAGTATTAATGATTATTAATTTTGTTTGTATAAGTTAATTATATATCTCTCTATTCTAAAAAAAAGTTTTTGGTGAACGGTTTCCAGAGAAAGGCTTTTTAATTACTGAACCGAATGACACATATATGGTATCAAAATGTCCGGATTCTTTCCGGATTTCCGAGTAAGCCCTTCGATTTTTCAAAAAAATTCTCAATTTTAAAATATTTCCTTTTTTTAGGATAACGGATAAGGTCGCAGTTACAAAGCAAGTACTGTCAATCAAATTATTATGCATCCAATCACAACGACCGATTGACGCTATATTTTAAGATGAAACATGTTTTTCACCTTTTAAAAAAGTACTTTCTAGATGAAATATCACTCAAAGACTGAAAAAACATATTCTAAAAACTTACATGTACGCCATTTTATACTGAAATTTCACACTTTTTGTCCAATATTTAAAATTTTTAGTCTGATTTTATCGAAATTAATTGTAAACATAGAGTGATGTTTTGTCTCTTATTATTTTCAATTGCTTAAACGATATTGTTTAACAAGTCTGGGTTTTAAAAAAATATGAATGTAGGCATATTATACTAACGAGTTACTTTAAAATAATGGTTTTTGTTTGGTCCAAATATTGATAAACAATTAGAATTAGTTATTTTTACACTGCTGGCCATCCAAAATGGTACACCAAGAAGGAAAAGAGATATCAAAGCGAAATTTATTTCTATGATTGCACATAGTATGAATGTGAATTGATTAAAAATTCAGCCCTCCTGGATGTAAGGGGGTCGAGAAAACCAGGGAGGAGTGTTGTCTCCATAGGTGTCCATTACCGCCTCCACAGACCATGGTATTGAGTGAAAGGGGCGCTAAATGGGTTTTTAGGGATTGGAAGACCATGTAGCCTCCCCAGGTAGTCGAAGTTCATATGGTGCACAAGCGGAAGTTACCTACCAGGCTAGGAGATTTCCCTTCTTTCACCGGACATGTTTTGGGGGCGTTGGTTCTTAAGAACGGATAGGTCAGGGTAAAAATGCATCATAGGGGGATAAGAAGAAAGCTTGGACATTGCGTTCATCATGTGGTTGTGCATTTTTCTCTTGAGACTTGTCCGCAGGCGAGGACTGAAGGTAAGGATAGAAAACAGGTTGCCAAACCTCAATGATGCGCTCTGGTTGGTCAATGTGCCGGTAAATCATACTGAGGAAGTGTGAGAGAGGAATGCATGTCATTTACAGTGCAGGTGACTGCCCATTTGTCACGCATAGCTTCAGAAAAATTTCTCTCTTCAACACAGGATTTGGCATTGGCAATAGAGCCCTAAATAATGAAATGAGCATCTCAATGTCATCGTACTGAGTTTATGAGAGAATTCCAATTCTGTCTGAAGCACAGCGATAATTAGAGATGTCTTTAGGGCAGCGCGAAAAGAGAGCACTCAGCTCTTGATTTTGTAATCGTTAGATTTTTTCTGTAAGCCGGATAAAGCAGAAATGAAGAATTGGATTCCACTCCCACACTTCCATTGTATGATTTACCAGCACATTGACCAACCAGAGGTGCATCATTGAAGTTTGGCAACCTGTTTTTTATCCTAACCTTCAGTCCTCCCCTGCGGACAAGTCTCAAGAGAAAAATGCACAAACACATGATAAACGCAATGTCCAAGCTTTCTTCTTATCCCCCTATGATGCATTTTTACCCTGACCTATCCGTTCTTAAGAACCAACACCCACAAACATGTCCGGTGAAAGAGGAGAAATCACCTAGCCCGGTAGGCAACTTCCGCTGGTGCACCATATGAACTTCGACTACCTAGGGGAGGCAACATGGTCCTTTAATCACTCAAAACCCATTTAGAGTCCCTTTCACTCAATACCATGGCCTGCGGAGGCGGTAATGGACACCTATGGAGACAACACTCCTCCCTGGTTTTCTCGGCCCCCTAACATCCAGGAGGGCTGAATTTTTAATCAATTCACATTCATGCTATGTGCAATCATAGATATAAATTTCGATTTGATATCTCTTTTCCTTCTTAGTGTACCATATTGGATGGCCAGCAGTGTATAATCATAGATTAAAAATAATTGAGATGAATGTTTTTAAAAACATTTCGTTTAAATTTTTGATAATTTCGAGTTAATATATATTCAAACTTTTAAGGAAGATTTATCATGGAGGGGATTTGGTGACGTATTTTTGAATAGTCGGTTGAGGTTTTTCTGTAAAATGTTTAATTGTTTTATAGAGCGTATTAAGTTCAGCGTGTTGGAATTTGTGAGAATTGCGAAGCAATTCCAAAAGGTCCTGCGTCAGCAGTTTACGGGGGTTGGTGAGCGATAGCGAGCAGGGGGCAGTAGCCCCCTAGTGCACAAAAAACTAGTAACTTACTTATGTATGATACAAAAAAAGTGTATTGCATTTTTCTTCAGGAAAAAGTGCTCTTTGAATTTATTTTACGCTCAAACTGCTTACAGTTTTAAAATTTTACTCTTTAAATTCTTTGTTCACGCAAAAATGTTCACAATTTAAATTTTTTTAGCGTAGTCATAACTAAGAACACCGCATAGAAATATATAGATTTTGGGTCCAAAAATATTAATTGCAGCCTTTCTCAAAACTTATTCCCCAAACTAAATTCAATATCGATGCAAAAATATCTATCCCGACTTTGGGAACAAACTCGAGGTTTTTATTCCAAAAGCAAAAGATAACCACTCTTGATATGAAAAAGCGAGAACTCTCCACGCATGAAATATATTAAAAACACACCCTCAAAGAAACAGGACCTAAGGAAACTCCGGAGAAAACACCACAAGAGGAGGATTATTGATTATCAGAACCAAGGAGGGAAAGTATCCCTATGCTTTTTACCGACCACAGTATTAATCAACATCAATCAAGTTTCCAGAGTAATGTGTTTTAGAGTTTAATCCACAGGATAACTTAATTCGACCGCGAATTTCGTGTTTTAATAACCTGGTTTTTTTGCCTCCCTTGTTTTCTTAAGAGGGTTGGATTAGTAAAGTTTTGGTGGAAGTCGTTGGAGCGTAGACCAACCTGTGAAAAAAAATTACGCGTTCGAGGGTAAATGACCCGTGTTCTAAACGGTGTTTCGGAATGAGATGTCCGTATAATGCCGGGCTTGTCGTTTTAATCCCTTGTTGAAAAGCGGTTGGACGTTCGAGTGATACGCTCATTCATAAAAACACTCAACTTTTGTTCGATGAGTAGGTTTTGAATTAGTTTGAAAGGGACGTTTTGGAAACATACAAAAAATTAGTGAGCTATAGTTTGTTAAGGACACTCTTTTGGAACAGAACCTATCTAAATTATCAGTTTTTTAATATAATGCTAGGAATAAAAATATGGAAACCAATCAAGGTGTGAGTTAGAAGAGTTTTCTAATTTATGCGCGTATTTAATATCGGATTTCATTATTATAGTTATAGATGTGATATTTAACTTAAAAATAACCGTTGCTCACTGCTTTCCTTAAAAGTAATATTTATTATTTCCAATAGGTTTAGAACTTTAATGTGAAATTTAAAATACGTGATATTTATAAATTGCGTATCCTTTTTTATTATGTTCATTCGCGTCTTTGAAAACATCTCATTTTTTACACATAAATATAAAACTGATTTATTAAAAAATAACTTTTCATTACGTTAAATTTTGATAGTTCCTCTAGATTGTTTCTCAATTTTTCAGAAAAAATTCGCAAATAAGTTTTATTAGGATTAAAATCATACTTTTGACCGACTCCATAACTGTAACTTTTAAATTAAAACTTTAAAAAATACGTGTATTTTATTTCAAAAAATTAGAAGGAAAACAACATTACAACCATGTTATCAAACAACTCTTAAAAAACCTCACGAATTTCATTGATGAAATTCCAGTAGCCATAAAAATACAACGTTTAGCCTGACATCCTTCATGCTGCAACCAAAAACCTCAAAGGAGTTGATATCGCGTTACAAATCAATACCCACCGATTCCACTTCACTTCTTTTCAAGTAGTGACAGGAAATCGTTAAATCCGGAGTTTAAAAGTTGATTCCAACGAGTCCCCCTTCAATTCAGATCATTTGATCTCATCAATCTTTTTCTTCCAGCATAGCCTTATTCAAACGTCGTGTATTTTTCCTCTCTAAACGATACTCTAGTCCAAGGATTTCACACTCTTCGAAATTTATAACGAGTATTTTTAACTTATTCACTCAAAAATTTATCTGTTTTTAGATCTGAATATTTTTTAGTTCATTTAGTTAGAGTATTTAAATGTAGTGAAACCTGTAAACAAAGTTTCCAATGATTTTTTAAATAACTCAACAAAAAATTTAATGATCCATTTTGTGGATCCTTTTTTGCAAGGATTGTCCTTAAAAAAAAGATAAATTTGAAACAAACATTAATATTATGATATTTTTATTTCCTTATACGTATTTAAGATAATCTCTCTATTCTAAAAAAAAGTTTTTGGTGAACGGTTTCCAGAGAAAGGCTTTTTAATTACTGAACCAAATGACACATATATGGTATCAAAATGTCCGAATTCTTTCCGGATTTCCGAGTAAGCCCTTCGATTTTTCAAAAAAATTCTCAATTTTAAAATATTTCCATTTTTTTAGATTTCGGATAAGGTCGCAGTTACAAAGCAAGAAACTATGAATTTTAAAACAATTTAATATTTCACTGGTTTTTTAACATTCAAATACATTAAATAATAATCTTTCTATTTATCACACTAATTTAAAAAATATATATTGGATTCTTTTTAACAATATTTATATTTTTGCTGTTCAAACGATTTTAATTATATTTAAAACTAATGTATAATTAATTTATCTTTTATTTTTAAATAATTAATTCATGTTTTTATATTTATCTTTGTCGTTGTGGCAACCTAATCATTACTATATTTACAATAAAATATAAACTCGCTTTCAGAAATTTTGAACTTTTGCATTTATTTATTACAATAATAATTATTTTAATATCCTTTTGCAAGTTATGTTATTTAAGGTAGTAAAATGTAACTTTTTTTTATAATGCCAAAACGCAAAACTAGATATGGCGGGGGAATGTTTTAGAAATAAAGATAAAAATCGAAAGTCAGAACATTCGTGTCATTGCTATGAAACTGACACAATTTCGATGTTTATTTGTTATCATGAAGCAAAATTCTAAATTTTCATGATGTTTACGATAATTACTACATTTTTCACAGACAATCAATGAAAATCATTACAAATTTTAAGAAAGTAAAATTTATTCCGGAGATGTTTCAGTGCTTCTGAATGGATATGTGTGAGAAAAACATTACCTTGGGGAAATGGTAAAAGAAAGTTTACACTGCTTTGTTACTAATTTTCTTGGAATTAAATGGCGATCCGCCAATTCATATTGCCATAAAGGAACTGTTAAAATTTCGCCGCTGAATGAATATTCCCTTTTTTTGAAAGAATACCCCAGAGAAGTAGTTCCCCTTTTTTAAGAATGTTTTATAAAATGAGTAAGTGCTGTGAGCTGTATTTTGTGAGGATGGCAAAGGGATCCTAAAGTATCAGCGTCAGCAGTTAACGGGGGTTGGCGAGCGATAGCGAGCAGGGGGCGGTAGCTCCCTAGTAAACTAAAAGGAAGTTTCAAAAAGAAACAAACAAGGTTTATCAATTCATAACTATTTAAATGTTTCGATATTGCAGTTGTTTTAAAAAGTAAAATGAAAAAAAATATTGTCCTTGTTTTGAGAATCATTGCAAGTACATGCAGTAAGCGGTAATAAAATAATTACGAAAACTTGAATTTAAACAAATAATTTTAACGGGAATTTAGTTAACAAGCTACTGTAATTAAATAGTTTTACATTAAGCTTTTGATCACTGAGCTATAAAACAAACTTCTAACTTCAAACTTCGTTCGTCTTGATGAGTACTATCATCCCTGAAAGTTGCACCATTTCAGATACACGCTGTATAATAAAACTACTCATTTTTCAATTAAAAAATTTTACCTATTATCTACTCTATTGCCCTCCACGTCATTATAATCATTAAATCCGGCCCGCGGATTCGAAAAGGTTGCCCATACCTGGTTTAAGGGGTAATTTACCCCCAAAAATGCCCAAAAACGTTAAAAATGATAGAGGTTATTTTACAATATTTTTTCTTTTACTTTTTATGCAATTCCCCTTTAAAAGGTTTTAACCCTTCCCCAAGGACCCAAATTTAATGAAAATAGACAGCAATGATTTTTACTAAAAGCGGTTGAGGTGTATAGTAGGGTGGGTCATTTTCCTATGGCGAAAAAAAAATTTTACAAATTCTATCGGGCACAGCAAGAAAAGGGTGCCAAATGGTCTCAAACTAACATGTGTAAAATATTATTCCATTATAATAACTCTTTTTGCCTCCGGATGGGCCTCAAATAGACCAAAAATATGTAATTTTTCATACTTTTTAAAAATTTTATAAATTAAATTTTTTTGTCGATAACTCTTTAAAGTTCACAAATAAGGGTATTTAAAAGCAATTTTTATCATATTAGTCACGTTCATGCATTATTAATACAAAAACAACTGCCAAAAAGGTTATATAATATGCTATCATATTAACAAGAGCCGTAGAATATGAATCTCTTTTTTGCCAACAAACAATGGATTGTAAGTGGTAATATTTTAAATGTTGGTTAGTTCATATACATTCTCCCTCAAGTTTGGTCAGTATAAAACGGTATTTTTAATTTTTCAAAATAGAAACAGTTGTGTTTTTCATAAATATGCCGCGCTTTCGAAATTCAGCGCTGTAATTTCACTGGCTGGTCTTGGGATCCAAATATGATCGCAAAAATATCTTGAAAGAATTGTCGAATGGATAGTTCGTTAATAGGCAATATCAGTTAAATCGTCATGATTTACCTAATTTTTTGCTATAGCATCAGACTGAAACCCAAGCCCATGAAATTATACTTCTTTGAGGATTGACTCAAAATAGCTTCTTAGCATTCCCTTATGCGTTCATAAAAGTTTAAATATCGCAAATTTAACTGTTAAGGATAATTACAAGTAAGTTTTGAAAAGTAATGTAACTTATTTAAAAACTTAGGGGATAATACTGGGCTTTAAGCTGAAAACTGGGATCTACCGCTCTTCTTAAGAAAATATTTCAAAATTTGACTCTTAAAATGTGGTTTTAATTTATTTTTGGACATTGGGGAATCATATGGGTACACTTGGGATGGACTATTCCTAATATGCCACAAAATTTTAAGGAAATCCCAACTTTTAAACTATTATCCAAATGTTTTCCTTGGGGTTGAAACCTATAACCCAAAAAAGGTACCCACCTTCTGACATATCCATTTTTAATAAAAATTTAATGTTTTTACCATCCTACTCAACCGACAATAAAGGTTTCGCACATTTTAATGATTCCAGCAAGAAATTTTTGATTTCCAGTTCTAACCATTGAGATATTTCAAAATATGTTGTATTACAACTCAAGTATTTCAACTCTGGTTTAATTTATAATTATTTTATAGTCTTCAATGATGGTTTTTATACCATTGTGCACATTTTTATTCATGACTGATTTCTGCAATCGAGGTAAAAGCTTGATTTTCATTCGCCCATTTTTACATGAAATTACTATATTAATCGAAACTTTGAGGTCAATCCGGAGGCAAAAAGAGTTATTATAATCGAATAATATTTTACACATGTTAGTTTGAGACCATTTGGCACCCTTTTGTCGCTGTGCCCCTGGGAAAATGTGAAAAAAATATTTTTGACCCACCCTAGTGTATAGCGTCCCCGAAGCCCCCGCGGAAGGGTTCGGAAGACTCTCTGGCGCTTCGAGGACACTAACACCCCAACCACTTTCAGTAAAAATCTTTGCTGCCTATTTTTATTAAATTTGGGTCCTTGGGGAAGGGTTAAGACCTTTTAAAGAGGAATTGCGTAAAAAATAAGAGAAAAAATAGCGTAAAATACCTTATTCTTTTAACGTTTTTTTTTTGCATTTTAGGGGGATAATTACCCCTTAAACCTCCATTTTTGCTACAAATTTTCATATTTTAGAAACTTTAACCATTCTTGTCCTCTAGCGTGTAATTTAAAGACTAAAGTAATGGTTTTTTACCCTGAAAATCGAGTTTAAAGTCATTCATTTTGCTTATTATGCACATTTTGGGGGTACCCTGTATCTTAAAAAGCTGACGTGATAAACAAAAACTAAAGTTACTTTTGGAATCAGGGCAAAAAGTGATTCAAAAAGAAGTCACAGTTCTAAATCACTAAATCAACGAAATTGCTGTTCCCCAGTGTAATAATTTAATTGACAATACTTGCTTTGTAATTGCGACCTTATCCGTTATTTAAAAAAATGAAAATATTTTAAAATTGAGAATTTTTTTGAAAAATTGAAGGGCCTTCTCGGAAATCCAGAAAGAATCCGGACATTTTGATACCATATATGTGTCATTGGTCATTCGGTTCAGTAATTAAAAAGCCTTTCTCTGGAAACCGTTCACCAAAATTTTTTTTTTTAGAATAGAGAGAAGATATATTTTCTTTTAATCTACAAAATACAACCAAACAAGGGTGGACGTTTCATTAAATAAATGTAAATCTTTCCAATGGAATTTTAAATCATGTTTAAATTTTATTACATCAAGAGCTTTCACGTAATCTGATATTTTATGCAATCTTTTTTGTTATAAATTCCTTTTAAATTTTCCATTCAAGCTGTTATATATTTATTTTGAAACCAGTATCATGTTCTCTTTGAGAACCTAAAGTAGTATCTTAAAAAATTATGAAATATGATTACAGTTGTCACCTAAAGATGTCACGTAATATGCTTTCGGGTTAAAAACAATGTAAAATCGATCATTTAAATAGATCATATGAGGCAATATTTAATCTAAAGACAGAAATTTTATAAGTGCGACTGATTAGTGTAAACATGTGGTTAGTCTCCTTTAAAAAACTTTTCAAATGTGCATAAGTTTGTCAAATATAATTCTCTTGCACTTTTAACCATTAAAGTTATTTATTCTGCAAGTACAATATACGTATAATTAAAATATATTAATATTATTTAATAACAAAATGGGGTAAGTGCACGTTTCTAAATCCCTATCTCCGTAATGTTAAAAATGATGATTTTAAGGTACATTTTTAAACAATCTACTGAATTGAAGCTCCCAAATTTTTTTCTGAGTATTTCCTGAACTGTATTACATACACATTAACAAAAGATTTTAGGGCTATTATGTCTGGTTATTTTTTTTTAAATATTATCTGAATGAACTTAGGTTTTTTTTCAAAAAGACTGAAATTTTCATGATGTTTTATGCTATAACTTCAGTTTAAAGGACTTTTTGAGAAACCCCTGTGTTCAAGTATGTAACATAGCGTCATTAATAATGTTACCAAGTTATAAGTTGTTTGCTGTAATAGATTTTGAGAAAATGTTCCTTTTATGGTAAAAAAAATCAGTTTTGAGATAAAAGGAAATTAAGTAAGAATCTTGCATATTAGTAGTGCATTATTTCCGTAAAAATATTATTAAAAATACTTCTAATCCACGTAGAGTAATAATTTTGGTGTCGTTTGAAGCGTAAAATGTAATACTAAACGAAAATGCAAAAATTGAAAAATGTGTTTTTTGGTCGAAAGTTGTGCACCTACCTACCCCCTTAAACTTCTAATTCAATTCTATTTTTATTAAGTAATTACTGTCCCATTTAATTTTGAAGATTTTTTATTTTTAAATTATATGGATAAACAGTTTTATCCCAACTTAAACTTAACTTTATTTTTACTAAAAAACGTAATTACTTGAAGACAGTTATAATAATTATTTTAACCAAATTTAATTAAAATTATTACCATTATTTGAAATACTGTTTTCATATACTATACTAGAGATTTTATTTATTTCTTAAAAAACTATGAGATTTTGAAAGTTGTTTGTCAACTAGCTTTGTATTTATCCACATAATTGCATTTGACAGTTTAAAATTATGCATCTTTCAATGCAATTAAGTCATTTAAAAGTACCTAAATTAATTATTTTTTTTGCATTTTCTCTAATTTGAAATGAATTTCTAATACTTCATTTGATTGTTTGACATAAATGTCTCAAAATATTACTCCAGTTATATTAAGAAATTTTTTTGCAAATGCCAGGTAAGAACACCGTTGATAATAGTATTATTTATAAGGCGACTGCCTACGTTGGGAGAAGGTTTTTAAAAAACATTATATGTAACTTGTTTACATATTTTTTCTTAACCAATGTAGTTTAAATAACTAATTTATGTAAAAACTACCCAAATTTAATAAAAAATATTTTTTAAAATAACAATTTATACAAAAATTTGGCCGAAATTTAAAATTACGCCAACACCTCTATAGGTGAATATATAAAAGTTTTTTTGAAAATTCTTGAAATCACATGTTCCTTAGATAAATACCTGTGCAATGACCTAAAAGCTAAGCAAAATTTTGAAAATTAAAGGAGCTATGCTATTTATCGTAAAATGAACCTTTGTTTTTTAGATATTTTTTAAACAAATTTTACGATAAATAGCATAGCTCCTTTAATTTTCAAAATTTTGCTTAGCTTTTAGGTCAATGCACAGGTATTTATCTAAGGAACATATGATTTCAAGAATTTTTAAAAAAACTTTTATATATTTACCTATAGAGGTGTTGGCGTAGTTGTAAATTTCCGCCAAATTTTAGTATAAATTGCTATTTAAAAAAATATTTTTTATAAAATTAGGGTAGTTTTTACATATATTAGTTATTTAAACTACATTGGTTAAGAAAAAATATGTAAACAAGTTAAATATAAAGTTTTTTAAAAACCTTCTCCCAACGTAGGCAGTCGCCGTATTTATAATTAAAATTAATTTAAAAATTTATATAAGTAATAACTTAACTTTTAATTATAAATGAAAAATACTTTTTTTTCTTAAAACATTATTTACTTCCATTTTAATAAAGTTATTCACATTAAAATGATTAATAAAAATTAAGTTAAAGTTAAAGAGATTCACATTTTTGAAACATCAGTTTTTAGAACTTCGAAAAAAACCGCATTTATCAAAATTAGCTCATTGATTACGATGATGAAAGCACTTTACCCGGACAATATGCCCGGCAAAGTGAGAAATATTAAATAATGGATCGATTTTTATGTTTATGCTACAACAGTTGATTGATTTTAAACTACAACATTCGATGTTATATCCACAAAAACCGATATTATACCTTCAACAAATAATGTTTCATATTATCTTTTGTTATATTTACAACAATGGATGGTTTTTCCGTGAAGTTAGATATGAAATGTTGATTTTTAAACATAAAATGTAGTACCAAAAAAGTTTTAGGATGCTTCTATTTTAAATTCTTCTTCAGAAACCTTCCTGGGATAGAGTAGATCAAAGTCTTAAAGTTTAGTAGTTAATGTAGGTTTGAAACGTTTAAAAACATGAATGGCATACATACAGACAGACAGACATACATACAT
Organism: Tetragnatha versicolor; assembly: GCA_024610705.1. Classification (NCBI taxonomy): domain Eukaryota; kingdom Metazoa; phylum Arthropoda; class Arachnida; order Araneae; family Tetragnathidae; genus Tetragnatha; species Tetragnatha versicolor. The sequence continues at coordinate 15,833,398 of JANDEH010000008.1, forward strand.
AAGGACAAGCAAACATTGATTTTATTATATAAAAGAACTAGCGTTGACGCGCTAGAGACTCGGGCTTCACCCCGTTTTTTTAATAAATATCACCTGGTGTGTTACAGAGGGGCTTCGCCATTCCAAATGTGAAGCACCGCTTGCTAGGCCAGGTGTTACCCGGACAATATGCCGGAAGAGTTAGAAATAATTAAAAATTGCATCGATTTTATATTTATGCTACAAAAATTATTTTTAAGCTACGACACGACAATCGATTTCAATCTACAACAATCAATTATATGCCTGAAACAATTAATGTTACATATTGTTAGGATGCTTCGATTTTAAATTATTTTTATTCAGAAACCTTCCCAGGAGTGAGTTGAGCAACGGGTTATAAAGTTGTTTTCTTAAACTCATTTAAAGGGTTTAAATGTGCTCTGGTATCATGTGTTTAAAAATTTATTAATATTATAATTTTTTTAAAGATAATAACAAATATGTATTAATTATTCCCTTTTAATTATATAATTTAAAGCAGCTACTAATATTCGCAATGTTAAAAGCTACCTATAGACTTTTATTGCCTTAAAATTAGTTTAAAGAGTTTGAAAATAGTGACCAAAACTTTTCAAAACTTGCGATAGATTTTGTATAATGAAGATATGTTAAAAACCAGTTAAACTACGTTACAAAAACAATAGACACACAAAAATTATCTTTAAAAAACAACCAAAAAATTACGCTACTCAACTTACAGAATATCTGAAAAACGTCGTATCGACTTCCTTCAGATACTTTCCGATCCTTTGTCACTTTTGAATAACCCGCCGAATTCTTCTCCCAACAATACTCTTCCGATATAAACCTAGCACAACAAGAATCAACTTCTAAACATACATTCCGGAAAAAAATGTCTCATTAACATTAAAAACCTCGTCTCCTCGTCAGCTGATATAGGTTTGTCAATCAGCTCTTCAGCACATCGAAAGCATTAGGCGTCTCGCACTTTCAATGCATTGATTTTCAATTTACATGCCGTTTGAAGAATGAGGAAGTTGCATGATTTTTTTTTATTTTTTTAATCGATTCCTCTTGCAAAAATAAGCAACTACCCAAAATTTGAGGCCGATCGAGAAATTTTTTGATTGTCAAAAAAATTAACAAAAATCCCCTTTTTAAAAGCGCGCGAAAACGCCAAGAGATTGGATGTGACGTCATCTTATACTAAACATTGTTGTAAAGCAATGGAGTTGATGGTATTATTGTTGACGTCATCTTATAGTTTAAACAATAAACGTTTTCAGTCACGTGTTTTTTTCTCGACTTTTAAATTAAAATATTTAATTACCTGTACATTTTTTTGAAAAACTGACTAGATATTTCATTTTACCATACAAAAAACCATGCGGAACACTTGTTTGTTTTTGAAAATCTGACACATGCAACTTCCTTATTGATTTTCGATGTAGTTTTTTTTTCCACTGATAGGATTAGAATCAACGCTCTTTACTTTCGTCAAGAGAAAGAGTTTTTTTATTTAACTTTTCACGGGGGTGTGGCTTGAAGGATAAAAAATAGATGGGAGGTTTCACACTGCAGGCTTTAAAAGAATCGAATTTTAAAAAGTAATATCAATAACAGAAAGAAATATTTTTTTTCTTACAGAATCGTTTTTAAACAAGCTCATTTTTATCATCGTGGGTAAATAATTGGATAAAAGTTATTTGTAAGACATCGATGTAGCGCTTCTTAAAGTGTGGAGCGTTATCGAATAAAATTATCGTACTTCTTACATATTAAAAACAGGTTATGCTATTTGTTATGTGAAAATGACCAATATCCGTTACTCTCTGTGACGGAAATTTTTTTTAAAAATTTCTTGCTCTTAGATGTAAAACAATTATAACTGTTCGATTGAAAAGAATTTAGAAATCCCATCAATGCGATATTAAAAAAATATAAAAGCATCATATTGGCTTAATTACTCAAAACAATTAAGTACGGCTTTATACTTAATTGCAGTAAATAAAAAATTATAAAATTTTTTCAATTTATATAAAGTTTATGAAAACCGAAATATTTCTTTTACATTGTCAAACTCCCGCAAAAAAAACGTTACAGTTGGTTTTGTGGGCGAACCACTTGAGTTACGAAGACAAATAAGGTGTCATTTTTCATGTTATGATGTATTCTTTAAACCAAAACAAATTTCGAGTCCTTAGGGGGTCGTCTTCATATTAAACGAAACACTAATTTTTTTTTCCAATGGGGACCCCCAATTATTATGAGGTTTTCTGAAAGGCCATCCCTCCAAACCCTTAAATACCCAGTTTCATCCAGATTGATTCAGAAAAAATTTTTTTTTAGTTTTTAAAATCGTGTAATATTTTTATGGTAATCGATTCTGGTTGTAATTTTATGTAGAAAGCCAAAATTTAAATCGATTATATCTTATAGTTTTTGATAAAAACGAACTTTAATGTTAAGGGGCAGTATACCGTTGCCGAATGCATACCGCGAATGTTCCTTCTCGTTCGTTTTTATCAAAAACTGTTAGATAAAATCGATTGAAATTTTGGCTTTCTACATAAAATTACTACTAAAATCGATTACCATAAAAATATTACACGATTTTAAAAATAAAAAAAATATTTAAAAAAGTTTTATTTGAGAATCAATCTGGATGAAACTGGGTATTTAAGGGTTTGGAGGGATGGCCTTTCAGAAAACTTCATAATAATTAGGGGTATCCATTGAAAAAAAATTTGTGTTTCGTTTAATATGAAGACTACCCCCCTAAGGACTCGGATTTTTTTTATTTTAAGAACTAGGGAGCTACCGCCCCCTGCCCGCTGTCGCTCACCAACCCCCGTAAACTACTGACGCAGGACCTTTTGGAATTGCTTCACAATTCCCACAAATTCCAACTCGATAAACTTAATACACTTTACAGAACAATTAAGCAATTTACAGAAAACACGTCAACCAACTTTCCAAAAATACGTCACCAAATCCCCTCCATGAATAAATTTCCCTTAAAAGTTTGAATATATATTAACTCGTACTTATCAAAAATTTAAACGAAATGTTTTTAAAAATATTCATCTTAATTATTATTTTAAAGTAACTCGTTCGTATAATATGCCTAGTGTTTATTATTGATATTTTTTTAAACGCAGACTTGTTAAACAATACCGTTTAAGCAATTGAAAATAATAAGAGACAAAACCTATGCATCACTCAATGTTTACAATTAATTTCGATAAAATCAGACTAAAAATTATAAATATTGGAGAAAAGTGTGAAATTTTAGTATAAAATGGCGTACATGTAAGCTTTAGAATATGTTTTTATCAGTCTTTGAGTGATATTTCATAAAGTACTTTTTTAAAAGGTGAAAAAACATGGTTCATCTTAAAATATAGCGTCAATCGGTCGTTGTGATTGGATGCATAATAATTTGATTGCCAGTACTTGCTTTGTAACTGTGACTGTCTCCGTTATCCAAAAAATCGAAATATTTTAATATTGAAATTTTTTTTGAAAAATCGAAGGGCCTACTCGGAAATCCGGAAAGAATCCGGACATTTTGATACCATATATGTGTCATTCGGTTCAGTAATTAAAAAGCCTTTATCTGGAAACCGTTCACCAAAAGCTTTTTTTTTAGAATAGAGAGTCTGTCTTCGTAACCCAAGTGGTTCGCCCGCAAAACCCACTGTAACGTTTTTTGCTGGAGCTGTACCCAGCACATAAAACGAAAATTTATTGAAATCAGAAAATTGATATTGAAAGACAAACTGCTAGTCGAGATACATCAATAGTTTTTTTACTTTAATATTTGACTATTTTTGGAGATTTATCATAGTTTTCTCCTGTCTGATCCTGAAGTATTGCTTTATGCATACTTTTTTAAATACGAAATTAATTATAAACTAGTTTTTTAACAAAAATAATATAAAACATCCGTACATGTTTCAATTGGAGGTGTTAGACTGAGATCTTACCTACAGTACGAATCCATGTTTTAGCTCTTTTTGATGGTATTTTAAATTTACAATTTAGTAGGGAAAAAATTGAGGGGCTTTGCAAAATGGGCAAAAGTTTTGCTTAACCCGCAAAAGGGGACAATGACCCGCACTTGCCGGTCTTTGTTCCCAAGTGAAATAAACATGGATAAACCAGAATACTTCATTATGAAAACACTAAAAATAATCCTCGTAACATTGTTTAATTATTTCCAAATCAACCAACAATATTAAACATAAATAAAACATACATAAATTGTTAACCTATTAAGCTCCATTAGGGAATTCTGTTTAATAAAAGGAATTTAGGACAGACAGGATCTCTTAAAAGGTGAATAAACGTCTCCAAGATGTCAAACCTAAAATCATTCTTTCCTCCCTTTTAAAGACATGGAGGGATGTGCAGCCGTTTAGCATTATGCAGAAATCCTCATGAATTAATCATCATGATGTAGAAATCATCATCATCATGTACAAATTAAAGGATGAGCGTTCTCTGCCCTCTTAAGTATCAAATAAGTTTGACCACTGATTCTTGATGTAGTCTCGTGTGAAGAGAACCAGAAATTCCCTACTAGTGCTCTCTAATGAGAGAAATTGACTATTATGGTATCTGAAAATTGATGGTCTGCCTGATATCTTTCAAAAGAGGGAAAGAATGGTTTCAGGTAGATGGTTGGCATCTCGAAAACCTTTATTCAACTTTTTAGGGATCCTGTAGGTCCTAATTTAAGTTTAGAAACTGCGGGGATTTGCCCTGTTTCACTTTATATTGAAAAACAAGCTTTTCTTATTTTTCTAACATGTTGGGGCAATTCTTTCAAAACGAAACTGTAGTTTAAATACTATAATATCATGGGTTATTTGTTGGTTATTATCCACAAGCTTTATTTTATACAATGATAAATTGAAAAAATCAGAAAATTTACAACTAAATGTTGAAAAATAAACGTACCACATTTTTTAAACTCTTGAGTGACTTAGGGGTACGAAATTTCATGGAACAATGAGTGACAATAAGACAAACTAGCCATCTTGTGATTAACTAGCCATCTTTTGAACTGATTATTAACAATTAAAAATCGCAGTGCGTGGTTTTGCCCTGTGCTGGTTTTCACCCCAACCTACCCTATATACAGGGTGTCCCAAAAAAGACTTACACATTTTAAAAATCAATAACTAATAACTCGAAAATTAAAAAAAATACGTTGTTCGTTGCAATTTACTCGTAAGACTCAAAGGAGCAGCATGCAATATACCCCTTATTTTTATCTTTGTTGGTTATCTAGTTATTAGTTATTGATTTTTAAATGAGTCTTTTTGGGACATTCTGTACTTTTAAGAACATACCGTTATTAACTTAATAACTTAAAAAACATTCATTAAACATTTTAGCTTAAATATTTTCTCTAACAAGTTTTCAATAGATCCGTCTATCAAATAATCCATATAGCCTCATTAATATATTAATGTAATAAGTTATTAATAAGTAAGTATTAGTAAGTTAACATTAGTTATTAGTAAGTAAGGATATATTTTGATCAATTTAAAAATATATTAGGAAATTACAGAATTTATACGCTTCTACATAATATTTGCAACATCTATGAAGTAAACATAACTTCATTTCTTAAACTGAACTTTTCATTCGAGACACTTTTTTAGGCAATGCACTGAACATTCGTATTTCATACTTGTCTGATTCTTTACGTCAAATATTTCAGCAATCCTTACAAATCACACACCCTGGGAATTTCAAAATCATTGAGCTTTTGTCTACTTCCGACTCAAAGTATGTATCTCTTGACAAACTATAAATAAATACAAAGATGTTCCCAAAAGTGAATACAAACATAGAGCTAAAAATGTATACTTTCAAACGCAAACTCTCCTTAAACCTCTCCAGTTATGTGAATTTTTCTTCAGTTATATAAGTTGCATTATTTTGTTAACTATTATTAAAAAGGGAATAATTTTTTAGATCAAAAGAAAATATTTTTCAGTTTTATATGATTTTATCTCGTACCGGTTACAAAAAAACGATAGGTTTTTAAGATTAAGAAGGTGCTTAAATATCTTATAACCTTTTGCAATATTGATTACATTTGTTAACCACGCATAAATATTTTATTTGCACAAATACCGTTAAAAACTATTTATCCAAAATTATAATTACAATTAGTAGGTATATTAGTTTTTATTATTTCTCTCTTTGGCATTGAAGCTTCATTCGTACTTATTAAAAGTATGAAAAAGAGTCCCTTTTTCATTTAGATAATCAATCACTAATTCATTTTAATAAAAAAAAGTCACACGTTCTGTAACAGCTCTGCTCATGGCCTCACCCAGTGAAGCCAAGTTCTACTCGAGTTTGAAGGTCCACCAACCTAGGTACTCCTTCTTCACCCTCCCTTGATGATTTTAATAAAAAAATGGGTATAGAACTTTTATTATTATTTTTAAGTTATTTGTTTGGTCTATTGAATAATTTCGTAATTTCACAAGTATTAAAATTAGTCTAGACATAATAAACTCCATTCAATATAAATTTTAACCTAAATGTAGCTTTTACATTTCATACCAATTGAAGACACAAGAATATTAGTGAAATGTAAGAAAAAGGAATAAAAGTAATTTTACTATAAAGGAATGGTTTTTTGTTTAAAAATATTAGAAGTTACAATTTCCTGTCCATAGTTTCCATTCAGATTAAAATCTTTGTAACTATCAGTTATTTAAAGTAGGTTTACATTATTAAGTCAACTGTGCATATATTTAATTTATTCAACTAGAAATTTTTAACGCTTTTAATTTAGTAAGAACATAATTTTCTCTCAACTAGTGATGGCGAGAAAAACTCTTGTATTAAATCTAGTAAGCTTCCAGAATGGACAAGTTATCGTGTCTCAACATGTTTTTCTACTTTCCTACTGATATAATAAAACATTTTCTTCTGTTTCACATTAATTGGAGCTATATAATTTAAGTTTATGTGATAATTTTACGTTATTTTCATGATAATTAAATTCCTTTAGTTCTAATTCATGCAAATAGTATCAAAATTCAACTGAAAAGCTAGTTCTAAATATGATTTTATTTTAACCTACCTCTTGAGGCAATAGCAACGATTTTTACATGATAGAAGATTGCCGAGCTGGCAATGAGGAAGTTGCATGATTTTTTTATATTTTTTTAATCGATTCTTCTTGCAAAAATAAGCAACTACCCAAAATTTAAGGCCGATCGAGAAATTTTTTGATTGCCAAAAAAATTAACAAAAATTCCCTTTTTAAAAGCGTGCGAAAACGCCAAGAGTTTGGATGTGACGTCATCTTATAATAAACATTGTTGTAAAGCAATGGAGTTGATGGTATTATTGTTGACGTCATCTTATAGTTTAAACAATAAACGTTTTCAGTCACGTGTTTTTTTCTCGACTTTTAAATTAAAATATTTAATTACCTGAACATTTTTTGAAAAACTGACTAGATATTTCATTTTACCATACAAAAAACCATACGGAAAACTTGTTTGTTTTTGAAAATCTGACACATGCAACTTCCTTATTAGAGTAACTAAAGTTTATGGATCCATGTGACGTCGTCCTGGACATGACACCAACCAATAAACTATCCCGCTTAACATTTCCTTAAATTATCTACTAAAATTCAGTCATTCGTACCGTCATTAATTCGTGTGAATTAATGCTAGTCAATAAAACATTCAACTTTCTCTCTTTCTTTGAAATGTCTGAATAACAACCAACCAGAGACGTTTTTCAACATTTGTGAGGTTTGATGATTGGTGAAGAAATAAAATACACTTACAGCTCAAATTATCTTACAAAGCTCAAGTAACTTTACCAGAAACACGATCAATTTCATTTTTCGCATAGATTAGTTTTCCCTAGAAAACTATAACAAGCTATTCAAACCCTTTTAACACTGCAACACACAAGTTCATTCCCGATCCAATATCAAAACACTCTTCCCAGCTGCCTAATTGTGTGAGGCAGCGTATTTATAACTCCAATCTCTCTAAACGCAGGTCTTTTAAAAAGCCAAGCAAATGCAATTAGCTATGCATGGTTGCTTCCGCAGAAACGGGATCACCGCTTTTTTTCCTTACAGAGAGAAGCATTGTTTCCCCCAAAATGCACCTGGTAGTGAAATTATCTCAGTTTCATTCATCTTTTTATTCCATTTCTGGTTGGCGACCGTATAAAAGACACGTGGAATTAATTCATGAGATCAGAGGTTTGAGAAAGCGTTTGAGCACTTTTGGATATTTAGCGATATGTTTAAGTAATGGGCATTGGAATGCATTAAGAGAGTTTTTGTGGGTTTCTTGAATGTTAGATAGCTTTGAACTTTTGTTGAATGCGCGGGTTTTTTATTGTGACGCTTTTCGGTGAAAGAGGATGAAAAAGTAACCTTTTCTTAAACCGTATTTTTAATTTGAAAGTTTCCTTAATGGTTAGTTTTACTTGGTATAAAAGATGTAAAATGGGGAACTGTGAATTTTGAATACGTATTACTAATTCATATTGGTTAAAGGGGAGTTTAACTAATTCTGTATGAAATAAAGTAATCCAATATTCTTCTTTCTTTTAGTTCATAAACGTTAATCATACAAAAAGTTCATTGATTATCCATTAGAACATAGCCACCTTTATTTTTATTTAACGCAATTTGATCTAGAAAGTTTTAGTAAGTTAGTTTAAAAATACAGGAAAAATCTTTTGGTTAATGTTCAAACTATTGTAAATTTGAATAAAAACACAAAATAAATCTTTTAAGCCTTAAAAAATAAGGTAAAAGCAAAATCTAAATATGATAAAATAACTAAAAGTGGTTATAAATTTTTAAGATATTATGTAATCAGAAACACACATTTTTCTGATCCGTTTACTTTGAAACGAATATCTAAACAATAGCTTTACAAACAAATAATTTATTGAAAGTGTTTTTAAAATGTGAAGTTCTGGATTCATATTTTCCATGAATTTACGAGTGAATAACTTATTCCGCTTCGTATTGCGTTTAACAAAAATATTCTCTTTCAAACGTTCACCTTTCTAAAATAAGTCAAGCATTCAAACAACAAACATCTTAGAGATTTGTTTATTAGTTTTGCTATAATTCTAATTAGATTTTTGACTTTCAGGATAAAAGACTTTATTGAAAAGACAGTTTTTATTTCTAAATTTACGAGACATTATAGTCCCTTTTTGCCGAGTTACACGATAGGAATTGTTGATACTAAATCGGAAATTCCTTTGCATTATGTCCGTGAAAATAAGTTTTGATAGTCTATTTACCATTTTTAAACATATTGAACTGCAAAATCCCCTACAAAAATACTCACTTTTGCTCAGAAACATGTGAAGTTTTAAGCTTTTAGATTTTTCCTCTTAAATATAGTGGGTTGTAAGACTAATATTCAGCATCAGTTTAAATTTAATAAATAATGATATCAATAAAGAAAGGAAGGATCCTTAAATGAGTCATGAAATAAAACATGCTTGGGTTGTTAGAAATTAAAATTAATGTAGCTAGGAATGATTCCTATTAATATAACTAGTTTACAATATTTCCCGATTTAAAATTTCAAAAACAGGGATTTAAAATTACTGTATCGGGACTTGACATAAATAAAAATACTATGATACCTTAGAAGATAGATGATTCTTTTGAAAATAGCACATTGTATAAATTAGATTGTAGAGAAAGTACAATTCTGTTATCTATCACTTTAAAACCAACAAATTAATTTGGACACCAAGCATTCAAATATTGCGTACTTTCTTGCAAAATGTATCTTGTTTCGCGAAACAATTTTAATACTTTTTACTATACGACGCATATTACTTTTTAAATCCCTCTTTACATAACTACAACTATATATAACAGGATATTTGAAAAACAAACTTGAATACAGAAAAATAACGATCTCACCGATAATCCATTCCAGGTGATCTCGATCTTAGTCGTTTTCCCAAAGCATCAGTTGTCCTCCAACTCCCATGAAGCTCGTGTGCGATCGTAAACGCTATTGTGCATGTGGCGAATAAACCTTCTTTTCTGCTTCACTGCCTTACATGGCTTCCCGAAATAATGGGGAACGCATAACTAAGGCAGGGGAAGGGGATAGTGAAGAATGTTTGAAGAAGGATTCTATGTGGAGAAGGATTTGATTCGTTTGTGTGTTTGAAAAATTAGCGGGGATATACTTTATCCTTTTAACTTGAGATATTAAACGATGCAGTCTGAGGTAAATATTAGTGCTCGACTATGTTTTTTTTTGAATGATGTATATTTTAACATAAATATTAAATGAGGTTAAAAATAAAGTGTAAAGTCATTATGAAAATTACACTTCTTTATTTGTCCAATAACACTCAAGACTACCAAAAAAGATAGCAGAGTTTATTTTAAATTCAAAAAGACACCAAGTAGTAGTTGCTTTATTTAAGAACCGGGGTAAAAAATAAAACTTATGGAATTTTATGCAATATGAAAATGATGGGTTTTAGTGGGAATAAAGTATAATGTCGGGTGTTATTTGGATTTATGATCACACATAGATAGTAAGTGAATTCAATTCCAACAAAAATATTTGAGGTAGTTAGTATATAATCAATAAAATGGGAGAGAAGGTGTAAGTGATAATCTAAAAGTTATCTAAGCGTGATGGATAAAATGGTAAATACTTACTGAAAATATAATTCAACAAATTTCTAGGTTTTGATGTTTTGTACTTTGATTAGTTCAAGCTTCCAAGGGAAGACTTTATATACATAGTTTTAAAGTAATATCTCTCTCTTACTAACTCTGATACAAACATGTATACTAAATTAATACCCTCAAAACTTTATCAAAGTAAAACAACCTATCTTAAATAAAACCCATAACAAGAATTCCGACGTTACCATTTCAAACCAATAATCTAGCACATCTCTCAAGCAATAAAGATTTGAAAGAGGTTATATGAAAATACTTTAAATCCGAGGAAAGGCTTGCTTTGAATTGATGTTTAGAAAATTTACCTCGGTTTGCAATTAAAAGGGCAACAATTTTAATAGCAACCACGATTGCTTTTGTTTCTAAAATAGCATGTTATTGAGAGAACTTCAGATAATTTTAATTTCCCTGTTGGAAAAGGGAGCTAGTTGCTTTAGTATCACCCACAGGCTATTTTATATGGATTTTAGATGAGAACGAAACATTGAAGGTTACGTAGTTTATAGAAATATATTTCTGCTTTGCTTATCACCTACTTTTGAGTTGGAGTAGGTGCAACTTCATGGTTACTGGCAAAGCATTTAAAGATGAACTTATAAAAGGGAAAGTTTTTCTGTGGTATTATAATAAGTTTAAATTAAGTGTTCTCCATGGGCAATCCTTGAGTTCAAGTAAATGCTTTAATATAGGATACTTAAAAAAAAGCTTGAAAAGTATCAGAGTTAAATAAGTTACCTCATTTCCTTTTTTTCTTTTTGTAAAAGGACCAAAATGCTAAAATTAAATTTAAATTCCAAACTTATTTCTAGATAAAGATGGAGTTCATTTAATTCTTTGCAATAAACTGATTGAATTTTATTGTCATTACCTATTGTTTTTTTGTATACTAGGGGGCTCTGCCCCCTGCTCGCTATCGCTCACCAACCCCCGGAACTGCTTCGCAGTTCGTTGAAGATCGCTTCGCGATCTTAGCGAGCAGAGCTCGCTTGTTTCATCTCAACTATCCAGTAAAACCTGGAACTTGTCGGCTTAGTTTATGATAATTTAAAATCGAAACTTTTTATCTCTCTAACTTATCAATAACTTAATTCGGACCATTACTACAAAAATATCAAAATAAAACTGCAACAGAAATATCCTTGTCAATAATCCTTGTTTTACTTGTCAATAATTTAATCGAAATGTTTTTAAAAAATATCCAGCAAGTCTACTAATTATCATCAAACCATCTAAGAGAAAAAAAGCATGCCATTAAAATCTTTTAAATTTATAAAATGCACGTGTATCTATTGAATCGTCGAAAGTAAAAGAAATCAAGAAATCAGACTCATAAAAATCGGCTGTTTCTCTAGTGAACGACCAGAAAGAGATGAAAAAATTGAAACTTTGAATCTTAATAATTCTAAAAATAATTCGAATTTTTTAAAAAACAAAACGCCAATCTTTTTATAAAAAATAATTGTATGTGCGTTTAAAATATCATAGTTTTACTGTGATTAGTTTTTCTGTTATAACGAAAAAACAGAAAAAGGGTAAAAAATTTCGAAACTTTAGAATTTAATTACTCCAAAAATAATTCGAAATTCGAAAAAAGGGGCGACGAGGTGCAAAACTTCATACCTAAGAGTATGTGTCTGCAAAAAATCATGTTTCTGCTGTAAATAGATTTTGCTGGGGGCGAACTCGCAGCCGAAGAAAATAATTTTCGACTTTGACATTAAATAACTCCAGAACTAATTATCTAATTAATTAGGTTTGGAAACTGAAATGACCCTCATACATTTGTCTACCAATGGTCAAAATTTCATAATATTCCTTCAAATAGTTTTTGCGTAGTGATAGTTCAAAGTGTTAAAAAATAAAATTTTCAAAATCAGCGGCGGCGGCGGTGACGGCGACGGCGGTGACGGTCACTGTTACTTTTTTTTAATATAGAGAGAAAATGAAAATTGGGATAATCAACGAAAATATTAAGATCAAAATAATTCCAAAAATATTAATTTCAATCGGAAAATTTAATTCCTGGTTTCAAATTCTATTTTGAACTGTACTTTTATTACATAAATTTTAATAGTGGTTGGAATTTTCTATAAAAATAATTTTAGGAATCGGTGATTAATGATTTTGAAGTTTTTTACAAATTAACTGAAGCAACTTCAGGAACTTCTAGAATTTTTTAAACTTTTCTTACTTTTAAGAAAAATCGGTTAAAAAATTATTAATTTAAATATGAAGTGGTCATAAATTAATTATTTTTGAATAGAGGTTTGATAGTTAGTTTATAAAAGAATAAAATCGAATTTTGGATTGAAGGAAAACCCTCAAAGAAAACCATTCAGTGAGTGAGAATAAAAACATATTTAAGCTCTTTGAATAATGAGAACTTTAAAATAAAATCAAATTATCATTTCGTTTAATTAACACTTATTGTACTTCATAATTTTAATTAGAAAACATTATGATCATCATTAAGTATAACAACTTTCCGAAATAACTTTAAGAGAATCTAATGCAAGAAAAGTTTATCTCTGTATTGATTAAATCAAGAATTAAATGAATAACGGAAGTTGAAAAACGGTCTGGAGCTCAGGTTGAAAATTTTATTTTGTCACCTACACCCTCAGAATACCTTAAGTAACCCAAATATTCCTAAAACTAACTGAACTTAAAATGTGGGAAATCGTATGGTTACGTTAACAGTCTCCTGTTAATTGGTTTACCTTTCATATAACTGTCGATAATATTCGATAAGGGTCCACAAATTTCCTTTCAAAATCTGTCAAAACATGAATTAAATCTTGGGTAGCTTATACAAATTTCTTTAAAAAGAAAACAATCAAAATATTTGTTTCTATATTAATTACAAAGTACTTATAATCATAGTCTTTTTTTAAAAAATACGAATTGTTCACCGAAATTCTAAATATGGATTATTTAAGCCTACAGTAGAGTAATTTTTCTAGATACTATTGGTAAATGAATTGTATATTTCATCAGTTGGGATTTAATAATTAAAATTTCAAGCAAAATATCGTAAAAAAGTTGTCATTTAGCCTTTTTACGTTTTTTCTGAAGAATGTGAACTGAAGATCCACTATCAACACTTCTAATGACTTGCTTTATATTTTCACACTAAAATCAGTTAAAAATAAATCCAACTTCAAACTTAGATACAAATTTCCTGAATCGACACTAGTCAGTTTCTCTTGACAGAGGTTAAAGATCGTAGATATGATCAGAATATCATTAAGATTCCCTTAGTGATACTCAATTCTCTTCAATTGTGTAGCTAAATGGAATTAATTAAAGTTTCGAAAAGCTTGAGGAACTCCAAGTAATTCTGTTCTGAAGTATCAGGGTATCATAGTAGTCTAGTTGTAATATAAATATTATAAGCTTTCCCTATTATATATATTGTCTTATTTTTATTACCAGAACGCCGAGGAAAATTAACTGGCAACTTAGATTTATACAGTGCAAAATGTTAGTTTGCTAAATTTTATAACTTTTTACCGTAACTTTCATGGTATTGTCCAAGGATAGCTTATAATTTATGTTATGGAACATGCAAATTTAAATGTGCAACATTAGCTTCAGTGGATATTTTAAAAGTTTTCTGTCTCTTTTTAAACTTTTTTTTTTCAATATAGGTATTGTAGTTGAAAATAACTGTCTATTTCTTATTAACTTCCTTTTTTATGCTTTTTATTCTTTATCTAAGAAATCTTAAGTGTGTTTAATTTTCACCGCATACTTAATAAAAAAAATTTAATAGAGTTGAATTTAGGAAACCTTCAACACAGACATACACCGCATACATACTTGAATAAAATAGAAAAAGGAAAAAAAATAATCATACGAAAACTCTGTGTATGCAAAAAACAAATACCTAAAACCCACTTACATGGCCATGTTATACAAAGAAAAAGAAAATAGTTTGTATGTGGTATCTGCCAAAGCAGCCAGAGGCTCGTCTAAGTACTACACAGTAGGGTGTTCCGAAAAATTTTTTTTTCGAATTTCCCAGATGCCCCCCTCAAGTTGTTACAAATACTAAAACATTATTACCTGCAAATTTTCAGGTCTCTAGGACGATTTTTGACCCCCGCGCCCTTCAAAAGTAGGTTTCCCATGTTAAAGAATAGGGAAAATATTGAAAAAATCGTCATTTTTGGTTCTTTTCAATTTAACGAGCCTGGACGCAGTCAATATCGAATTAAAACCTATACATCATCCTTGGGACATCATTGCCTCAAGATCCTATTGGAAAAACCTTCCATGGGACCTACTGGGGGTAGTTATGCGGGGGTGAAAAGCGCGCTTTCACCGAAAAAAGAGGATGCTCGCCGGCGCTTGCCGCGGGTGCTGATGGATTGGATAATACTCGCCGGCGTTTGCGGGGGGAGCTTGATAAAAGCCACTTAAGTGTTTTTTTGAACTTTTTTCCTATATTATTAGCTATCATGTGTTTTCTTTATAACTCAAATGTAATATAATTAATGTAATAAATTGCATTTACATCAAAAAATTTTTGTTTTACTGAGTTGAGTTTACAGGAAAATGAAATAGCTGCATAAAACATTAAACCCCCTTCACTAAGCTAAGCTCAAATCATAGCATTATACCCCATGGAAATAAGTTAATCGAGGTAGGCGGGGTAAAAACAAATTAGCTAAAATTTAATTAACAATAAATTTTTTTACTAATAGAAACAGAATAGAACGAGGCACTTTAGGAAAAAAGTTCAACAAACACTTAAGTGGCTTTTATCCAGCTCCCCCCGCAAACGCCGGCGAGTATTATCCAATCCATCAGCACCCGCGGCAAGCGCCGGCGAGCATCCTCTTTTTTCGGTGAAAGCGCGCTTTTCACCCCCGCATAACTACCCCCAGTAGGTCCCATGGAAGGTTTTTCCAATAGGATCTTGAGGCAATGATGTCCCAAGGATGATGTATAGGTTTTAATTCGATATTGACTGCGTCCAGGCTCGTTAAATTGAAAAGAACCAAAAATGACGATTTTTTCAATATTTTCCCTATTCTTTAACATGGGAAACCTACTTTTGAAGGGCGCGGGGGTCAAAAATCGTCCTAGAGACCTGAAAATTTGCAGGTAATAATGTTTTAGTATTTGTAACAACTTGAGGGGGGGGGCATCTGGGAAATTCGAAAAAAAAATTTTCCCCATAGACTTTCGGAACACCCTAACTACACAGAGTGCAACATTAAAAATCTATACTTTTAAATAAAAGGCCGAGTTTACCTATTTTTAACCCTTTCAACCCTACTTCGACCGTATTCACATTAAATCCTATGAAAACTTTGGACAGTCAGGAATGGTAGAGTCAATTTATATATATTTTTGCTTTACCAGCATTTTAATTTCTTCCCACCTATTCTTCAAAGCGTAGTTGAAACGTTGATTTCCAAAGTTTTTCTGTTTTAGTTTCTTTCCAGACATTTTAATTTCTAATTAAAATTTTGATTTTATATTGATATATTTCATTTCTAAACAGGAACTTTTTTGTATCTTTTTAAGAGTGAGAGATATAGAAGATAGCGTCATTTTCATATTATGATAGCTCTCGAAAACTGTATATAATAAATTTTAGAAACACTGTCTATCCATGATTTCATTCGCTATGGGTTCTATTTCATTTTCAATGGGATCTCATACTACGACAACACTTAGACTTCCTTGATATTTTTATTATACTTTTCCTTTAATGAATTCATGGATGGAACTATTAGAAAAAACTTTTTTAATATTTCCATTAAAAATAAAGAGGAGGTTTAAACTAATTTGACACGTTATTAACACACACGTGACTAATTTGAAGATTTGAACCAAAAGATGAATTTAGACTTAAATGGTTTTCTGATAACTGTCTGAGATTAAACGTCGATAAAACAAAATACATGATTTTTGACTTAAGACAAAATAATCCAATTCGGCTTTCCGTTAAATATCATGCTAATCACTGTAATAATTATGATGATTGTAATTGTAAATCAATTGATAAAGTATCTACAATTAAATATCTTGGACTTCATATTGACTGCAACTTAAAGTGAAAATCCCATACCAAGTATATTGCTGATAAATTAAGACATATAATGCTAAATTTTTATCATTTAAGGCCAAAAGTAAGCAGCAAATTCCTAATATCTCTATATCACTCTTGGGTTCAATCTAGAATTAACTAAACTACGGTCTAATAATATGGGGTGGAGACTATCAAATAAATTTAAAAATAATATGTAAACTCCAGGAAAGATTTATAAGATTGTTATCATCTCAAGTACATTCCATTAATATTGATAAGTTCAAAGAATTGAATATTTTACCTATTCGCTACCTCTTCTACTTTAAAACAATTCTTTATCTCTACTTAAATTCCGATATCTGCAGAAAGCGAAACATAATAAATCACCAAAGACCTAATGCTGTATATTAGGGTGTCCCGAAAAAACCGAAATTTCTCTGGTCGCTTAGCGGTAGTGCGGAAAAGTTGTGAACTACCATCACTAAGAAGGGCCTGCAATATTAAAACTGTGGGTCAATATCTTCTGTTTCCCCAAAAGGCCTAAAGTTCTGAAAATTGGGCTAAAAATGACCAAACTTCAAAAATTCATAAAAAATTTCGAATTTCAGTCATGATTGTGGGGGTAGGCTTAAAAGTTACTATTTAATATACAAATACATCTGCAAAAAGTTTTAAACTTATAGGTTAATATCTTCTGCTGCCTCAAGGGGCCTAAAGTTCTGAAAATTGGACTAAAAATGACCAAACTTCAAAAATTAATAGAAAATTCCAGATTTCAGTTATGATTCTGGAGGTAGTCTTAAAAGCTACTATTTAATATACAAATGCATCTTCAAAAAGTTTTAAACTTATAGATTAATATCTTTCCCTCCTTATTAGCTTTAAAATTTGGAAAATATACAAAACTTCAAAACAAAATATACAAAACACATACCTTATTTGGATGATAGAAAAAAAATATTTTTCTGGGAAACAGAGAAATAACATCAACATTATTGCTTGTAATGATTTTTGGTATTAAATTTTGACATTTGCATTCTTGATTCTAGTGTCGCTCTAACAAAGGAATCCCTGTTTTGCGGGCCAACCGTTTTTCCGGAGGCTGCAGTGACTAATTTCACAATACGCTCAACAGCTTGTGTATGCGAAGGGAATTTAATAAATTCCCAGCATTCTGTAGGCATACCATCCTCAATCATCTTCATAAGTTCTTGAGAACTAACCTCTCTGAGAACTGGAGGGGATGTCACATAACAAGATGCCCAGTCAATGAGATCTACATAGTCTTTGGCTTCAAGTTATGTACAGGAACGACAAATGTGCGAACACCTTCTCCATCTCTGGTACATTCTCTAGTAGGGTGGATCGAAAAAAATTTTTTTTGGAAATCTCTTGGGCCTGGGGTGGCAAAAGTTGTGTATTGGTATCAATATGACGTGTGCAAAATTTGGAGGAAATCAAACAACTTCTAGAGGTTGCGTATTGAGCTAGAAGTATAGAAATATTAGGAATATACGCATTTTGTCTAAGAAACCAGTTGAGGATAGCAAACATTTTTACCGATGAAATCTTGCTTAAATATATCTTAAAAGATGCTCAGAAGGTAAAAATAGCACGTAGTTTTTTTCTAATTTCTACTATAGCCACTGTCATAGTTTGTAACCTTTAAAAAGTATTAGTTAATGACGCAACTCGTAAAAGTAGTGAAAAAATAGCTCAAAATAGAGCCAAACGCGGATAATACTCAGACACAAGATTTTTCATAATTTTTCAACTCTATCAAATAAACTTAGTGACAGGAAAATATTTTATCATTATGTGATGAACGGAAGGGTGTTTTTTTCCAAGATGGCGGTCAATACTTATGAAAATCATAATATCGTTCACATTTTGATTTAAAAGCAAAATTAGCAGTAACTTTTCGTAATTAAATTGTTTTCTAGGTAGTATCAGTTCTTTCTGTGGATATTTATCCATATTTAACTAGACTTTAAATCTATAAAACCGATAATTGTGTTTTCCAAAATAGCGGATAGTAAAAATATGAAGGGATATAGCTTATGAGTTTCCCCAAAGTAATGTGGTCATTTCTGAATGTTAAGCTCCTTGTAAAACACCAGAATTCCTTACACTTTAAAATGTTGTTTATCACATAAATATGATTGCAAACAAAGAACCTTAAAAGTGCACGGGCATTGGCGCGTATTAGCTGGCAAGATCATGTAACCGATTTTCGGTTTAAACGATTTCAAAAATAAAAAAGGGGCTTTTGAGAACTGATTTTTATTCAATGAAATATAAACATGGGCATATCAAGGAGTCTACTTGAATCTGATGATCCGAAGTGTGATATTCCAAGATGGAAATCG
The DNA here is from genome assembly GCA_024610705.1 of Tetragnatha versicolor. Lineage (NCBI taxonomy): Eukaryota > Metazoa > Arthropoda > Arachnida > Araneae > Tetragnathidae > Tetragnatha > Tetragnatha versicolor. The sequence continues at coordinate 15,852,569 of JANDEH010000008.1, forward strand.
ATTAGAATACATATAGTAAGAAATTAACACATTTAAAGCTTAAAATAGGCTTTTCCTTCCCAAAATGAAACTTAGCGAAATATTTACAATATATTGAATGTATGAGCAATGCTGATACATTCAATATTGGCTATTTTGGAAAACACAATTTTCGGTTTTATAGATTTAAAGACTAGTTAAATATGGATAAATGGCCCCCCTGTATAAATATGGCCCCCCTGTAAAAAGGGGTTGTGCTAGTAAATGTGTGTGTGGCGCGGGTAACAGTACCTCACCTCCGTGGCTTCGGTCCACAGGTGCTCGCTGGGTAACGCTAAGTAGGTACTTCTCAGGGCATTTCAGTGGTTAAAGGATAATGTCCTAGTACCCGCCCATTAGAAAAAAAAAATGGATAAATATCCACAGAAAGAACTGATACTACCTAGAAAACAATTTAATTACGAAAAGTTACTGCTAATTTTGCTTCTAAATCAAAATGTGAACGATATTATGATTTTCATAAGTATTGACCACCATCTTGGAAAAAAACACCCTTCCGTTCATCACATAATGATAAAATATTTTCCTGTCACTAAGTTTATTTGATAGTGTTGAAAAATTATGAAAAATCTTGTGTCTGAGTATTATCTGCGTTTGGCTCTATTTTGAGCTATTTTTTCACTAATTTTACGAGTTGCGTCATTAACTAATACTTTTTAAAGGTTACAAACTATAACAGTGGCTATAGTAGAAAAACGCTACGAGCTATTTTTTCCTTCTGAGCATCTTTTAAGATATATTTAAGCAAGATTTCATCGGCAAAAATGTTTGCTATCCTCAACTGGTTTCTTAGACAAAATGCGTATTTTCCTAATATTTCTATACTTCTAGCTCAATGCGCAACCTCTAGAAGTTGTTTGATTTCCTCCAAATTTTGCACACGTCATATTGATACCAATACACAACTTTTGCCACCCCAGGCCCAAGAGATTTCCAAAAAAAAATTTTTTCGATCCACCCTATTCTCTAGCCTTGATAATTCGCCGAGCTGCAAGGGTCCTAATGTGACATCTATCATCAGTTAACATGGCCAAAAGCATGTTTTCTGGAGCAGCAAAGTAAGGGTTTCGAGAAATAACTGATCGATTACGTCACGATACTTTTTAGGCAAGTACCGAGATGAATTAATGAAGTGCCACAGATGCCTAGAACCGTCTTTTATGGAATGATGAATCTTTATACGGAACCATGAGGGTGCGTAGACTCGCAGAATAAATATAACTAAAGTAAGCAGCTTGTGTGATGGTTCTGAGGCAGATATTTAAATTTTACATATAAAGATATCCACGTATAAAGATTCATCATTCCATAAAAGACGGTTCTAGGCATCTGTGGCACTTCATTAATTCATCTCGGTACTTGCCTAAAAAGTATCGTGACGTAATCGATCAGTTATTTCTCGAAACCCTTACTTTGCTGCTCCAGAAAACATGCTTTTGGCCATGTTAACTGATGATAGATGTCACATTAGGACCCTTGCAGCTTGGCGAATTATCAAGGCTAGAGAATGTACCAGAGATGGAGAAGGTGTTCGCACATTTGTCGTTCCTGTACTTAACTTGAAGCCAAAGACTATGTAGATCTCATTGACTGGGCATCTTGTTATGTGACATCCCCTCCAGTTCTCAGAGAGGTTAGTTCTCAAGAACTTATGAAGATGATTGAGGATGGTATGCCTACAGAATGCTGGGAATTTATTAAACTCCCTTCGCATACACAAGCTGTTGAGCGTATTGTGAAATTAGTCACTGCAGCCTCCGGAAAAACGGTTGGCCCGCAAAACAGGGATTCCTTTGTTAGAGCGACACTAGAATCAAGAAGGCAAATGTCAAAATTTAATACCAAAAATCATTACAAGCAATAATGTTGATGTTATTTCTCTGTTTCCCAGAAAAATAAATTTTTTCTATCATCCAAATAAGGTATGTGTTTTGTATATTTTGTTTTGAAGTTTTGTATATTTTCCAAATTTTAAAGCTAATAAGGAGGGAAAGATATTAATCTATAAGTTTAAAACTTTTTCAAGATGCATTTGTATATTAAATAGTAGCTTTTAAGACTACCTCCAGAATCATAACTGAAATCTGGAATTTTCTATTAATTTTTGAAGTTTGGTCATTTTAGTCCAATTTTCAGAACTTTAGGCCCCTTGAGGCAGCAGAAGATATTAACCTATAAGTTTAAAACTTTTTGCAGATGTATTTGTATATTAAATAGTAACTTTTAAGCCTACCCCCACAATCATGACTGAAATTCGAAATTTTTTATGAATTTTTGAAGTTTGGTCATTTTTAGCCCAATTTTCAGAACTTTAGGCCTTTTGGGGAAACAGAAGATATTGACCCACAGTTTTAATATTGCAGGCCCTTCTTAGTGATGGTAGTTCACAACTTTTCCGCACTACCGCTAAGCGATCAGAGAAATTTCGGTTTTTTCGGGACACCCTACTGTATATACTGTACCTAAACCTGAAAAAACTATATTTTGTAAAAATTTCTTTTATCTAGCCCCTAAGTTCTTTAATTTACTACCTTTAGAAATTCCAAATAGTCTAACCAAACATGCATTTAAGAAATTAAAAGACTTTTTGTTTTCTATTGGGGACATTGAAAACTTTTTTGTTTGATCTTTAGTTATTAGTGTAATTATAATCCATTCATATTTTTTTGCACTACTACTTACTTTACGACAGATAGTAACCCATAATTTATGACACCCTGTTTGCCGCTACTAATTTCCTGTTTTATACTGTATATTGTATTTATGTAATGTTCATTTTTACTTAAAATATTCATGTTTATATTTTTTTTGTAATTTCTTGTGTAACAAATGTAATGTTCCTTGTGTAGCTGTTTGTTCACCTACATGAATTGTTATACAATCCCAGGTGATATATCTTCTTTACTTTGTTTGTAATTAAAAAAATAATAATAATAAAAAACAAACGTGCAAAAATCATAATTATAAGAATATTTTGTAAAGTGAGTGTAGATAGTTTTTGTGATTCTTTATATCCAAGTTCTTAGGATATCTGGGATACCAAAAAATTGGTAAAAAAATTTGGATAATATAAATTAGCTCATTTATTAGATTTACACTTATCAGACCTACTCTTATGTTGAACTCATATTTAATGCTTATTAGAGTGAAAAACAAGTGACGAAAGTGGCAAGAAACTAAAAAAAGGTGAAAACACAAACCGTAAAAGGTGATAATCTGATATTACTTCAAAATTTTGAATAAGAAGGATTCTTTCATTTAATGTTTTAGAATTGGTCATAAATGCAGAAATGGAACATGATTAATAGAAGAACCAATAAAAATAATTAAAAAAATAAATACAAGAATTAAAAATGATGTTCAAGATAATCATTTGACATACGCTATTTTGTAAAAAAGTTCTAGAGATTTATGAATTAAATTTTTTTAATTCTTAAATTTCTTAAATATTCCATTTTTTTCTACACTGAGTGGATGTTACGTACAAAATTTCATTGCAATTGTGGAAAGTAAATCCTTTTAATTGAAATGCTGATGTGGGTTTCATTTTTAAAAAGTAATTTCAATTTATTTTTCGTTATGAAAATAACCTCTTCTTGCTTAAAAATTATTTTTCAAAATCTATAAAAAAAAAACGTTTCAGATTGCATGTAAAACTAAATACATTCCTGTAAGCAGTTGTTATACACAAATTAGTATTTCTTAACCGCATTATGCATTGATTCGGAATACAGAATAGGATCTCAAAAGTATGGGTATAATAACGTGGAAAAGTTTTCTAGTGTTATACCGCACTTACTGTATAACCCACGCAAATACTTGTATTGATCATTCGCATTCTTAAGGCAAGACCCTTGATGTCTTTGTCGTGATTTTACAACAATTCAGCGGATTTACGTATAATTCTTTTGAGCACTTATTATTCAACACAACAATCTCTAAACATGATTTTGGAGTACTTTCGAACTGTTATTGCTTGTGAAAGCGAAGATTTTACTTCCTCTCTAGACCCACTCCAAAATAATTAATTCAATTATGATATTGGTATCGTAGAGAAAACATGGCATATATTTCAGTGTGTAGGCTATTATAGATAAGCTATAGAGGCTATTAGATAGGCTATAAAATTTATATTTGATTTCAATAAATTGCATATACAGGATTGCAATATTTATCACTAGGCATTTAATGCAATCTTTAAAAATCACTGATTATGATTATAAATTCATTTATAATTTTACTGTAATTCATTTTTACTAATGTTTAAAAAATAAGTTTATATCCTGTATCCTAGTAAATACTTAAGCAGAAACAGAGTTTCAAATCTGTAATACATATTGGGTTTCTTAATTTTTTGACTTGTAAAACATGGTTGGCTATTCCTAACTTTAAACTTTTTTATTTCTTTAAAAAAATTTTAACTAGAAGATTGCAATCGATTTCAGAAAGTGTTGCAGGATTTTGAAAATGCAAAGACAAATTTAATAACCTTTTTAGTAAATAAAAATTACACAAAAAGGCATGCCAAGAAATGTGTTAATACATGATTAAAATAAGGAGTTAAATGTCATACACTATATCCCGAAAACCAGAAAACACTGAAAAAATTCAAGCTATCTTCTGCTTTATTTTGTCTCTTTAAATTTTTATTTGTTAGTCAATTGTTTGAAAGTGTGTGTTCCGATGTAAAAAAATGTGTACTTTGTAAAAAGGAAATATATAAAATGAAGTTTAACAAAATGAAAAAAATTCAAGTTAAAAGTTCACTCACATAAGTATTATTATACAAAAACACAGATATGCTATTTGTTAGTGTGTAAATACCTTAATATAAGACTGAAATGTTAATTTAATATTTTAATTCACTCAAAATACTAAATTTATTTATTTCCTTTAAATATGAAGTTAAAACTTTCTCGTATCTTTTCAAATTTTCTCATGAGCATTACGTCCGTTACCCTAAGATTTTATTCAATTCTTTTGTATATTAACTTTACCTTTTTAAGAAAGCTGCATAGAATTGAAGAAAAAAGATTAAAAAAGCACAGAAAATTCCTTTTAGAGTAATAATGTCTTAAAATATTTGAGGCTGAGAAGTTTAAAAGTACTTAGGATTACCAGAAGAAAGCCAGTTAACTTTTATTTGATGTTAGGTTTTATAATGTAATCCACGTCAAAGGGTTAAGTATTTGAAAACTCTTGAAGATGTAGAGTTTTTAAACTGTTCTGGGATTTTTCCTAGCAGTGATTGTTTTTTGACTTTTTGTTCGCCAGGTCTTAAAAATTACTGCAGAACTTTACAAACAAAGCAGTTGTTTTCAAACATTAGGTGATAAAAGGTAAATCGCCAAAGTTGGTGCTAATTTGTTAAAAGGTTGTATTTCCTCTGTTTTCTTTGAAGAAAGAATTTTTACTAAGTACTTAATACGTGGGTTAATTGAAATGAATATCCTTATGTCTTTCGGTAAAACAGAATTAGTTATCACAACTTCCGGACTCTTGTACTTAATGAAAAGTACTTCATTCAGGTCATAAAATCATATTCAATATAATAAATAGGATTTATTTTATAAGTAAATGGAATAGTTTTTAAAAGGTGTTTGACAGCCACTTTTAAAAGATTAAGAGAACGTATTGTTGCAAAATTACTGAATCGCTTTGATGGTTTCAAAAAGTTGTCATAAATTTTTCACTCGTTTGTTAGTTTGAAAATTACTCATGGATAAAATGTGTAGGTGTACTTAAGGATGTGGGTCGGAAAATTTTCCATACTGGAAAATTTTCCACTATGTTTTTCCGGAAAATTTTCAGCTATTTTTTTCATCGTTATTTTTTTCCATTGTTCCATTTTGTTTCCAATTTGCTTCTCTTTCAAAGAAGTAAAATTAACTTGATATAAATTTAATGTTATTGTTATATTTTTGCATTGAGATTATTGTCTTTAGTGACTTTCTTTGTGGTATATTGGAACTCGGAAATAGTAGTAAAAAATAAATTTCATTTTTTGTGAGAAATATGCCCCTGCAGTAATATTAGATAATATTTTGTTTTCATTTGTTATTCATAGGTCAATTTAGTAAACGAAGTGTCAACAAAAGTTGAACCATGCTAAAGTATTAACAAAATTGTTAGAGTTGACTTGTTACTTCCGAGGAGCTAGACAGTACCATAGGTTTTAATAGCGAAATTCGTGCGTCTTTTATTTGGAGTCAACGTGTCCTAGGGTCCCGTCATGGAAGTAGAACTGCCCCTAGGTAAGTGATCCTGGAGAATCCATTTTTTCAGTTTTATTGTGTAGTTTTGGGTTTTTTAAGTTGAATAAAGGCAAAATTTAAACAAGAAAACAAATTTGAGAAAGTGCTATTTTCACAAGCTAATATCTCGGCGAATATTCACGATATTTTCATGAATTTTTTTCAGTGAGTTCTTCATAACGTTGAAAACAATACTCTCACTGACGTTTTTGCTCTCTCTCTCTCTTTTAGTTTATAAATTAGTTTTTTAACATTTATTTCACCTTTAGGGGCCGGTAAAAGTAATTTCAATGGATTCTCCAGGGTCCCTTACTTAGGGGTAGACCTTACTTCAGTGACCCTAGGACACGTTGGTTTCAAATAAAAGCCACGAAACAGACTTTTAAAACACCCATTACAGTTATTTTTTTCCTCCGGTGATCGAAAGTATAATTTAACAATGCTTTATAATAATTTATTGGCTTGGAAAATTTACCGGAAAATTTTCCGTTTCAAAATTTTCCGGAAAACCCACATCTCTAACGAAATATAAAATATTAGAATCTGTATCAGTAATTTAATCTGAAGATTTAAAAACGATAGTGTTTATTGCCGATTTATAACATCACTCTTATAAGTTTATCTTTTGTTTCGTAGTAACTTTTATTTTACTGAAAACAGAATGAAATAAATAATTTACTTTTTAAATTTTATCTATAATTAAAAAATAGTTAAGCACGACTTTTATACAATCTACTCCTTTTCTTTACTCCTATTTCCTGAAGACTAATAATTTCTTTCGAAATATTAAATCAAAATTTTCATTTTACATCGTTTATGAAGTACACTGATCATCAAATATGTCTCAAGACTAAAGGAATAATCACAAAAACAAATCGAAAACAGTCTACGAAATGACACAATTAAGAACTTAGAACTATAGAACCTCAAATTCAGAGAGCAATAAAAAATTATGCAAATAATTTTTGCTTTCAGTATATAAAACAAAAGCTGAATTGATCCACTTATCACGATAGCCATTAATTTTGCCTCCTGATTGAGAGCAAACCTTTAGAAGGACTTAATGTCTGTTTTATTGTCGATGAAACACGATTTAAATCCCATCTTTTAGCCAGTTTGCTCTTTATTAAGCGAGTTTTATCATTGATTTTTCTTTCTTTGCTCAGAGGACTAGCAATTTTTCTTCCCTATTGTTTAAGCAGACGATTATAAAAGATCAATTTCTATTCGTGTTTAGTAAAAGGAAATGGTGTCTTACAGTCTTACACCAATAAAGATTCCGATTTGTTAGAGTGACTGCACAATTGAATAAATATTTGAAATTTATAAAGATTTAAAAAAAACTCCAGAAATTGGCATAAGTTTTCTTATTTTCGTAATTTTACTTATCATAAAGAACAAAATTTTTTTAACTATCAAGTATAACTAGTTACGAACAAAACTGAATTAAATTCTTTTAACAAACAATATCAGTATTGTAATGAGATTGGGGTTTTTGAACATATACAGGGTGTATCTGAAATAGTGCAACAAACTTTCAGGGATGAAAGTACTCATCAAGACGAACAAGAATCGGTATAGAAAGGGGGGTCCCAGACCAAATCCCAGGGAGTTAAAAATGGAGCGACACTCCAAAAAAATCATTGAAAAATTCAATTTGTAGAAGAACTACTATTGGTAAAAACTTAATTATGGTCTCAAAAATTGTGGTTTAATGTGATCTTTAAAATTACCTCAAAAGTATTCGCTTTAAAATTTGTTTTATTATGAAAAAAGTTAAAAAACACAAAAAATGTGAAAAATCTGCCAAAACCTTATTTTATACTTCGAAATCCTTTCTTTTGATTTGATAATCTGAAAGATCATAGTTGAAAACCCTTAAGTCCAAAGTTTCACGTAAATACAATCAATATTAAACGCTTGAGATCCTGTTAAAGTTCGTTTTTTGCGTGCGCTAACAGCTGTTTTGGAAACAGCTCTAGAAAACAGCTTGCGCACCCAAAAAACAAACCTTAACAGAATCTCAAGCGTTTAATATTGATTGTATTTACGTGAAACTTTGGACTTAAGGGTTTTCAACTATGATCTTTCAGATTATCATATCAAAAGAAAAGATTTCGAAATACAAAATAAGGTTTTGGCAGAGTTTTCACATTTTTTGTGTTTTTTAACTTTTTTCATAATAAAACAAATTTTAAAGTGTAGACTTTTGAGGTCATTTTAAAGATCATATTAAACTACAATTTTTGAGACCATAATTAAATTTTTACCAATAGTAGTTCTTCTACCAATTGAATTTTTCAATGAATTTTTGGGGTGTCGCTCCATTTTTAACTCCCTGGGATTTGGTCTGGGACCCCCTTTCTATACCGATTCTTGTTCGTCTTGATGAGTACTATCATCCCTGAAAGTTTGTTGCACCATTTCAGATACACCCTGTATATAAAACGCATTATTAAATTATGGTCTAACAAACAAATAGGCCCAAGTTCATTAAGTTCAATAACAAAAAAACATTCTGATATAATGAGGTATTTGCATGAGTGAGGAATTTGCTGGATTTTATACTTTTTCGATACATTATGGTCTAAAACTCCCAAATTTCTTATTTTTAAGTTCAAAAATGTGTTTTAAATAATTTAAAATTCAATTTAATTTTTCCAAAACGTCAGAAAAGTCACGTTATCAGAAAACGGGCTTCTATTGGATGTGACATCACAGCGCATGAAAACCATTGTGTTTTCTGTTTTCCCTTGATCAGAAAACGGGCTTCTATTGGATATGACCTCACAGCGCATGATTTGCGATTCGAAAGTGTTTTCGCGCCCAAACAATTTCAAAAATTTATATTTCAGAAACTAGGCTACTTAGAATACTTGATGTAAACGTCATTCTTCATTGTTTTTTATCTACTATTTTAATAAAATTTAATCTCAAAACGTGAGAATACCTCGTTCAAAATATTCCATAATAACTCTACTTAAAGTACATAATAGTAAAGAATAAAAGTTTCAGAAGCAAAAACCGATATATTTTTAGACCATATTTTGTTTTTTCATTATGATACAAGTCATTTTGACAAAGATCAATATGTAAACATTCTCTATTGAATAATCTTTCACCGCAATCAAGTATCACATTCTTAGACATTGATCTGGTTAAAAAAGACACCAATTACTATTTTTTACAGCATCAAACACTCCAAAGCCCATTCATTACTGGATACTTGGAAAACTTAAACTGAACCCGTTTCAAAGGTTTAAAACGACGGGTTAGGTTTGTGTCGAGTGCCTTAGGACGTGTATGTAGCAGTACTTAACTTTTAACAAGGTGATTCATGAAACAATGTCTCATTATAGAGTGGAGACCACACGCAGAGATATTTGGTGGATGGGATTTTAGGCAATGGGAGTACTTTAAGAATTTAGTCTTTGTTTAAAAGGAGATTGTTAAGGGGTTCTTTTGAAGTTATATCTTTTTTGTTTGATAATTACTTATGTTTTAAATATCTTCTAGCGAATAAAGTTAAATTCAAACATTGATTTCATTGATGAATGTATTGTGTAAAATTTTTACTACAAATATTTTCATAAAAATAAGTATAATAAAGCATGTGTTTTAAGTATCCTATATCCATAATATTAATCCAGTAATACCCCGTTCGCACTGGCCTTTATTTTTGCCTCTATTTTCGTTAGCACTTTGTTGTCATGGAAACACCCTAATCAATTCACTAGTCAATTAATAATCTTTTATGTATTTTTACTTGTATTTTTGGTGATTTTATTCTTTAGTTTTAAGTTGTATTGAGAAATTAAATTTTTAATTATTTTACAAATCATGATGTTATTGTTTACACACAGTTAGGTGCTTATTTTCGCCCCTTGTCAGTGCAAACGCTGTTTTCAAAAGATGGGTCAATTTTGCCTGTTTCCATGACAACAAAGTGCTAACGAAAATAAAGGGACTTTTTTCTGCCAGTGCGAACGGGGTATAAGTGTAATAAGTATCCATGAGTTACTAGTGTTACACACTATAGACAAAAAAGACACTTAAGTCAGAAGATAAGACAACTTTTTCAATAAGGTATTTAGCAAATCAAATATTTTTCTTCATAACATCCAAAGACTGTATCCTGACTAGTCTGGTTAGAGAACTGCTGGCTCAAAAGTTATTTTTTGATACATATGAGCTTGTTAGAACGATAATTATGAACACAAAACTTTATTTTGTGTAATTTACGGTTTTCTGGAACGATGCATGTGGAGATAGTAAATTTTGGGGTTGCTTTTAAATGATAATCACTGAATCTATGTTTAAGGCCACACGAAAGGAAATACCTAAAAAATCAAATCCATGATTACCTCAAATTTTGTAATTTTGGACAACCACTTTTAGAGCACCTCATACGTTACTAATATTGTTAGATTTCTTCTTATTTTATTTTAGTGTGTGTTGGTTAGTATTCTTACCAGAAAGAACTGAGTAGACCCAATCGTCATACACGTAAATACGTAACACAACAACCGCAAAAACATCAGCATTGTCGAAGATAACACCATTCATATACCTCAAAACCCCAGGTACAACCCAAAATATCCCATCGTCCACTACTGGCTGCACATGAAAAAAACCTCCGACAAAAATCGCCGCTTGTAATCTCACGGGCTATCGACAACTCACAAAATCCCCATTCACGTCAGCAACAAAACTCAAACCGCAGCAGCGAATGCGCCTTATCTGGAGCCATTCTTTTTCCAAAACATATCTATTCCCACTCCATTCAATCCCTCGGGTTTAATGGTCTATGACCGATTGACATTCGTCCAGATGACAAGAAAGAAATAATATTCAATACCTAAGGAGAGAGGACGTAGAGTTTTTATGTAGAGGGAGAGATTTGAACATATTCTCGTACTGTGGCCAACCTTACAACTGTGGCTGAAGGAAACGTTCCCAGGCTAAACTCACAGAAAAGGGCGAAAATTTACTGGCATAAGATGACTCAACGATTACTAATAAGTTCCGTAATTTCATTGGGAGATGAGTAAATTAATTTCGAAAATCGGTTTCTTAGCTAAGGAAAATTGTTGAAAGTGGAGGGAGTTATGTGGAGGGAGAGATTTGAACAGCATCTCGTATTGTGGCGAGCTTGCCATTATCAGGCGGCTTAACCTTTTATGTCCCGACGGGACTTGTAAGTCCCACTTTCCATTGTTCCAAATTCGTCCAATTTTCGTCATGTAAGGCCAAATTTAGTTTACTTATAGTTGCAGTTACGTAAACTCGACATTTTTTGGATGAGGATGTGAGGAAAATAATTTGGGGCATAAAGGGTTAAATGTGTAAGTCTGAGTGGTAAAACTGCTTCAGTTTCCCATCTGACTCGTGTATCCCAAGACATTCAGAAAAGTGGAAGATTCGTCAATTTCATTTCCTACCTCGGTCATTTACACAACGATTTTCTTCCGTGAATACTGGTTTAAAGCAATTAGAAATGGCTCGTATGAAATAAGGTGTGTTTTAACAGGTTATATCAGCAAGATCGCACAAACTCTGCACAGTCCCTTACGTGGGATACATAACATAAAGCCATGGATACTCTACCTTAAGTAGCGACATCACGTTCAACCGGCCGCCATTATTGGGAAAACTCACTACTAGCGACGATAAGCTAGACCAGTGGTTCCCAAACTATGTATTTTGGTCGTGGAACCCCCAAACTTGTTACCATTGATCGCGGAATCCTGAATATTTTTTAATCAACTATTTAAAAAAATTTAATATATGATATTAAATTAAACCAGGCGGGGATCCAGCACGGGTTCAGGGGAGGGTCACTTTTCCAGATAATCACCTTTACCTTTTGGCAAAAATGTCAAATTCTTGGGGATTTTCTAAAAGTATCACGCAAGATCCCCTTCTGGTACCGCTGGTGAGTATGGGGGTCCTGCCCCAGAAAAAATGTTGATTTCGACTGGTAAAAGTAAGGTTTTAACTTATTTTGAGAACATTTTCGGGTCCAAGAGGGGCGGCGCTGTCCATTCTTATTTTTTACACCATTCTATTTTTTTAAAGAAATAAAATTTGTCCCATGGAACCCCTAAATTTTTTTGTGGAACCCCAGGGTTCCGCGGAACCCACTTTGGGAACCACTGAGCTAGACTATATCGAGACTAGTAGTGAGTTCTCCCCATAATGGTGGCCGGTTGCTTGATGTCGCTACTTAAGGTAGAGTATCCCAGGGCTTTAACATAACATGCCCATTGAACTGTACCTGCTTTACCCATAGTTTTTTTTAGAAAGCTGCGACAGAAAAAGATGAAACGTTATATCCCAATGTACTCAAAAAAGGTTTGGGGGAAAGTAAGAAGATATGTTTGAAGATTAATAAAAAGTTGAAAATATCCACCACGCATATCGAGGCATGCTTGGAAACAAAATGACAAAAGGTATTATTCATGTATGACATATTTTCTCAAAAAATATGAGTCTCAAAGATACAGTCCTTCCGACTCTTTTCAAGAAATCTGGGGCAGTTTGGGTGAACTTGTTGAATAACACTCTTTAAAATAAAACGTAAAACATTTTTACAGAGAATATCTTCCATAACAACTGGGCAACACAGTTGGAATTCTATCCTCCTCAAAAAGCACGAACGGAAGTCATTGCAAATTTAAAACCACCTTGTATAAAATCATTCCCCCCTGAGTGATTTGTCATTGTTTTCTATCGTAAAGAAAATTGTCGGTCACTTTTTTTCACGAAAAGATAAACTTTTCTTCTCTTAAATCGATATATTTAACTCGATGGGCCTTCCCACGTTACGAATTTCTTTTTACCACTCAATGAATGGCACGTAGGTCACCATATCAAAGTGCCCTCTAAATTTACAACCTCTACCAGGAGAGGAAAAAGTCCGGGCGTATTGTATTCAGATATCTACGGAGAGAGAGTTAATGTTTCGGGTTTGGGGTCTCGTGTTATTTTATTGGGATCTCGCGTTATCAATACGCCTTTTAAGTTTGTTATCTGGATCGGAGCGAGAATAAACACGCGGAGTGCGTTTGTTGTGTGCGGCGATAAAGCCGAAAGGATATTGCGAGTTTCGCTCGAAAAGAGTTGTCAAATGTGTGTGTGTGTGTGCGAGGAAATTGTTTTTGAAGCGTGTTATCCCTTTTTGAACGCCAGGATTTATCATTTGTAGCGTGGTTTTTTTTGATAAAGTGATGTTGTAAAAGTGATGGGGTTTTATTTAAGGTACCTTTTGAGTTTTTTCGACGAACAAAATGAATAGAATTTGAGTAACAAATAGATGTTAGGTATTTTTGTGTTGGAAGTACAGTATATGAAGATCATTCAGAGAACATAACCCATTGGATGAATATTTCCACATGTGGCTAGAGATAGAATTAGTATCTTTGTGAGGTTCCGTACAACCTATTATTAAAAAGTTACCTTTAAATGGGAATATTAATTTTCAAACGATGAGCAGCCTTGAACTACCGTGTTAAAAAATAATTCAAGCTTAATGAATATCATCTTTGTATCCAAATATCTTGAAAATAAATTTACTATTAAAATTTAATATTTCAACTACCATGTGGCTTTTAATTCTTTTTAGAATGTTGATATGTTATATTTGTAAAACGCCTTAGAGTGCAATCCGGTTAGAGATATTATCACCTGTCTTCTAAAATCCCCTAAAAGGTTTAACAAACAAATACTATTTTAAGTTTTAAACTTTGTTCTGAGGAAAGTTTTAACAACTAAAAAGCAATTGGGTTACAACTTATATAGAATACATCAGGAGGTTCGTACAAATTATTTAACAAACTTCCATGAGTTTGGAAGTACAACTTAAATTAAATAAAATATGTTGGGGATGTTGGCTTTTCTCAACCAACTACTTGGTTGAGACATTAACTCATCGTGATATTTTGGCATCAAATTTTACAGGGACGAAGAAAAGGATTTTTTAAATAATAATCAATGGAAATGACGTTTTTTTTTAAAAACTGATTGACTAATTGATTTCAAAGGAGAAAAGTTTTGAATCAAATATTAGAGTAAAGTAAGTATTGTAGCTATCAGCAACATAGGCTCCTTTACTACACTTTTGTTGCTGTTAACGTATTTGAAAAGTTCAATATCCATATTTTAGGGGGGAGTCCCCTAAATCCAACCATCTAGGCTGTGAAAACTTATCAAGTAATTCAAACATCCAGGACAGATTATTTTTTCCTACCATTTATTTATTTCTATTTGCTATTAGAATTAATATTTTATAATTATTTGCCAAAAGTAAAAAATAGTAATTTCTCTTCTGTGCCAAGTTTGTAGAGAGAGATGGTATGGGGCACCTTTTAAAAGAAAATAAAAATACAAAAATTTACCATCAAATAAAATTATCAGCCCTTCTAAGATTGGGAATAAAAAGGAAAAATTGTCTTCTTAAAGAAATTAAATATATATTTAACCTTGAACTTAATATTCAAAACATCATCCCTTTTAGGGACTAAATATATATTACTAATAATAAATATATATTTTTTCATTTAAATTTTCTGATTGATAAAATGACTAATTTGAATTCCTTGTTCAGAAAGGAAAACTAATAAAATAGCTGCTTAATCAAGCTCTTCAATTCTGTTTACCAAACAATTCATTTAAATTAAGCTGGCTGTAATAGAAATAAAGGAACCTCAAGCAAACTCATCAATACTAACCCACTTAAACGCTTTAAAATAATCTTAATTGGCTTTAAATTAAAAACTTTTGTTTTTAAAAGAAAATAATTTCATTGTTAAACTAAAAAAAATTCGTTACAAATTTAACAGGTCTGTACCTGGAAAAAGAACAACTATCTCTAGAGGGTAAAAATATACTTCGTAATATGTGTTTCGTAACTAACTTTGGATGAATACTAATTTACTTGTAGTTGTTTTAATGATTAAAAGGGCACCAAATAATCATTTTCAGGGAACAAATACGATTAATTTGTATTAAAATTTATGTAAAAAGTACAGTTTTGAAGTTAGTTTAATCATCAAATATCAAATAAACTATTTGAAAATTTTAATTGTTTATTAAAAAGTAAATGTATTCCCAAATATCGAAGTATTTTTCCTAAATTAATTATTTTTAATAAATTATTCAAGATTCAAACTAAATTTATGGCTTAGTTCTTAAATGTGTTTACTCACATGATAATGTTAGGAACCTAATTTTTTAGTTTTAATAAAAAAATATATTTACTTTTCTGAATATGGTTTCTTTTTAAACTATCTAGTTTTAATATTTAGAAACACACACACACACACACACACACACACACACACACACACACACACACACACACACACACACACACACACACACACACACACACACACACACACACACACACACACACACACACACACACACACACACACACACACACGCACATTCGATGTCCTCTGGCTAGGAGATAAACATGCGTGTACTGTACATTGTACTGCATAACTTGCAACAATGAAACATTGTATATATGATTTTGCCCCTTTTTAAAAGCGAACCCCATACTTTTTCAGGAACGAATTCTTGTTGAATTCTTGTTACATCAGTAAATGCTAAACTTGTAGAACTTTTCAAAGCATGGACAAATACACAGATAATAAAACGGCAAAAATATTGCCATGTATGTAGCACGTTTTACTTATGTATCATTGTGTTATTTATTTCATCAACACATTAAAACTTTCTTTAAGTAAGAATAAAGAGTTTAAATTCATTACATCCTTAAATATCAAAATTTCCTAGGACGATTTTAACCTCTAAATATACACGAAAAGTAAGTCATACTTAGACACTTTCTATTTCTATTGAGTTAAAAATTAAATATTTCATCTTTTTAATGTAACTTAATCATAAAAGGTTATTTAAAG
The DNA here is from genome assembly GCA_024610705.1 of Tetragnatha versicolor. Classification (NCBI taxonomy): domain Eukaryota; kingdom Metazoa; phylum Arthropoda; class Arachnida; order Araneae; family Tetragnathidae; genus Tetragnatha; species Tetragnatha versicolor. Next base: position 15,868,791 of record JANDEH010000008.1, read on the forward strand.
TTTAAAAGAAGAATCTAAAACATTTGTTACTTTTAGGACATTATGTTCAGTTATAAAAGGTAAGTAATATAGCATTTGGTCTTGACCCTTTAACGTCTATTTAATTCTTCACATTCAATTCGTTTTATGTACAATTATTTTTGGGTGCAATTTATTTGACGCATTGGGTAACATTTTCTTTTGAAGATTTTTCAGTCTTTTTTACCTTTCTTTTAATACGTTCTTTCGCCAAATAATTTATTTTCCAGCCGAATGACTCAAAACAACTCTTGATGTTTTCCTACCTAGGCGTGAAAAGTTTGAGTAGGTGTAAATCCTACCATGTTTCAAATATACTACCACGTTTCCAACCACGTATACAAAGAAACTAATGGATGCATGATAGAGCAAACATGAAAAATTAATTTCAATGTGTATATTCCGTTTCAAAATTTCTTTAATAAAATGTGTTTTGACTTATATAGGAGCACTGTGATGCAACTTGTTTCACTTTTAGTTTTAATGAGTTTTTCTTCATACTCACAAGGAACTATTTTCTTAACTAAAATTTTTCTTGCTAATCATTATCATTTTACGCCTTTATGTCTATTTATCTATTTGTTCTGTGTGCTTTAATGTACAAAAAATCACTACAGCTAATTTTTTTAAAATGTACTTAAAATTTAGGTTTTCATACATTTTTTAAAGTCGTTACTTTTACTTTAAGAAGAAATAAAAAATGTAACAGTTCAAAAGTATCCAATTGATTTAACACTTATCGAAAGGTATCGAATATATTAAATTGAACGTCCGAAGATAACTGGGTTTATAAATGTAAGGAAATCATATAGTTTCCATGAATCCGGCATAATAACACGTAAAAGTTGAATTTACGTTATAAGAATGGCAAAACCACACAAAGAATAGTCGAATTTCAAGCTTTCAACAGTGAAAAACCACCAAAATCCTTATTTAATTCTTTTAATGGTGCGTAAAACTTTATAGTTACAACTTTTGTAAAAACTCAACACATTTTATAAATGTGTTTATTTAATTTTTTCATTATTCCCCTTAACCAGAAATTTAAATTCCCGGCTAAACTTAGTCCGGCTTAAGATGATTAAGAGGAAATAGATTGCAATTATTGCTTAAGAGGAACAATTAATAAACAGTTTTTAAAATTAGATTAATTTTTATGTTTGTGTATAGATTTTATGTACTGTCATTATGATTTTATAAAAAAACACGTATGGAAGTTTATGAGAGAAACTGTAGAAGTAAAATAATGACTATAAACTTAAGCGTTAGAGTTCGTATATTTTTTAATAAAATTTATTTCTGCCATATACACGCCTGGATCTTTTAAGCAGAAAATTTTAGATAGGAATACCTCGATTTTCCCAGAGACGTGGCTTCGAGGCGTTTCTATCTTTTTATGTTTCACGCATAAGAAAAATTGTTAAAACCGCTCTGTTAAACACATTGTGTGGCATGAACTATTAGAATCGTTGCGCAAGTTTCCTAATTGTTCTTGTGAAAGATATTTTCCTGATAACACAAAACTATAACAGTAAAAGTAAACTATGATTCTCGTATGTATTAAAGAAGGAATGAATAAAAAAATCGATTGAGCTACGCTATTCAAAACTAGTTTTATACAGGTGCATTGTTTATTCTAGATATTTATGTACAATAGCTTATTTTCCTTCCATGAATCTTACTTTAAAAATGATGCTGGTAAATCTTCCTTTTTGAATTCAAACTTACATTTTTATATACTAAGACAATCTAAATACTATGAGAATTTTACTTATTCATGAATATATATATATATATATGAAAAATGAAAGCATAAAAATTTTGGGCTAACTTTATGAATAGCGGTGTGGCTTACAAAAGGATGCTAACACAATTTTCGTATAGTGAGTTCATGTTTCAAATTTTCAGATTCATGCTTTTTTAAGCAGACATTTGAAAATACATCAACAAAATTGAACTCTTCTCTCTTGAACACTCTCAAAATTGAACTACAGTTTTAAAAATTGTATTTCATTGAGTAAGTATACACTGATACCCTACAGTAATGAACCGGACACCAAGGTAAAATGCTTTAAAGAAAAAATACGTGGATTAATAGAGGTATTTGTTCTTTCGGTGCTTTATTCATATTGTCAACTTTTCTGGGCATACTCTCAGCATTGTTTTTTTGATATTCGGTTATACAAATTTGTGTCCATTAACGTTTCAAGGATATCAGTTTGAACTTTATTATTTTGATTTCTGATGGTTGTATTCTCCCTTCTCTTTCATGCATTTCATTTTTTTCTTTTGTTTCATTAAAGGAGAAAATTGTTAAGATGGAAGAGACCATCTGATGAATAAAAAATCTCCCTCTATTACAACTTGTAATAGAGGGAGATTTTCAACAGTCCTTTTTCCTCACTTGTAAATTACAAGTGAGGAAAAAGGACTGTTGAACATCCTAAAATTGTGGAAACAATTCCCTTCCCAAGTCCTTAATTCCATACATTCATCCCTGATTCTCAACATCTTTCTTTCTCGACAATTTTTCTAACTTGTCTTAGAGGGTTTAAAGCGTGGGAGAGAACTACAATAAACAGGGAACCGAGATTTAAAGGTAACTTTTAGATCAAACAGGTGTTAGAAAAAACATTTCCTCCAACTGGAGAATCACAGAGAATGACTCAAACATATTTGGAGAATGGCAACATATAATACAAATGAGGTGCTTTAAGCAACAATGATCCGACTCCAGTGGAAAGCAGATGGAGTTAGCTCATTGTTGCTGCAAACACTTCGATTATTATTTATCTTTTTATATACTTTCATTATACAACTAAGTGTTAGAGGCTGCCTAAACGTAACACGAAACTCCCCACATTCAATAAAGAGAAAAAAGTCAACTCACCCAGCAGTGAGGGTCGCAGGCCTCTCAGGCGACCCCAGACACTTCGTCCCATGTCCATTCTGCCTGGCCAACGGAAACAGCGAATTCCCACTGGCCCTCTCATCCCCCTCTTGCAGATTGGACTTGATCCTCCTTACACTCTCCTCGGTCACTGACCCCCTCCTGACCCCTCTCTGAGGGGACGACTCGGGAGTCCCTCCAGGAATGGGGGCCGTGACCCTAGTGGTCCTGGCCACCCCGTCTTCATTAAAAATGGTCACCAGACGAGTGGTCAGCCCTTCAGCTGCCTTCACCAGTATCTCCGCCTCCTTACCAGCAGGCAGTTCCTGCAGTATCTGCAGGCAGTCTTCGTAAGGAAGAGGGTCGAGGTCCCTGCGGTTGACCCGAAGGATGGTGTCTCCTGGTCGGAGAAGTCCGCTCTTGGAGGCCTCGCTGCCTCTGACCAGTTCCGAGATGGCCAGTCCGTGGTTGTGAGGTTTGGGGGATACGACTATTCCTAGACCCGTTGTGGTGTGTTTGGTGAGCCGGACTAGGATGGTGGTCGGCCAGGTCTTTGTGGGGGAGTTGTTGTTTTCCATGGTTGTGGTGATAGGTCTGGTTGAGTTGTTTAAGTTCCGGTGAGCATTTTCTTGAGTCGATATGTTTGAGTTCTTTTGAGTTGAGGTATGTTGGTTTTTTAGTACGAGCCTGCCTGTTCGTTGATTGGAATGCTGGTTGGAAGTATTTTTTCTTTTCGTTTTTTTTTACTTTCAAGTTTTTTAAGTTTTGGATTGATTTAATAATTTGAACTGCTTTCCTATAGCTAAATCACTAAAAACGCTAACTTCTACTAAGAAATTACTAAGCAAAAATAAATAATATTTCTGAACTCTTCTCTGTTAAAGTGTAGAGTGTTAGAACACTCCTCTGTTCTTTAAAATATCTATAAAACGATGCAAGATTTACTGTAGTTTATTAGCGGAATCGTATTTGGTATTCCGAAATACCCTATTCAAGTTTAAATTCATAATGCAGTAATTTCAAAGTTAAATCTCTCATTGAACGAATTCTAAGCATTCGATGCTTTTAATATAAATTTTATTTCAAGAGTTGAAATAAAAAATAGCTTAATAACACTAGGGAGTAAAGTAGGAAAAATTTAAACCTAGTTTCTCTTCCTCAAAGTTCAGAAACTATGCGGATGCTTTTAGCAGAGCGTTTTACAATTTTATAGAACATAAGATTCAGAAATTTTACTAATTAAAATCCGTATATAAGGGAAGGGACGTTAATGGATTTTTTTAAAGTTTTCAAATATAAGAGACAATGAAAATTCTCCACTTATTAAACTTCCAAAAGAGCTTTTCCAGTTGTCACTCACAATAAATTTCAATTATAAATCAACTCCTGAAATTGTATATAATTATAGGGATCATCAGTTCTTAACACCGTCAATGACATTCTCTGCAATCGAATATATTCTACAGAAGTACATTAGAACGAAATTTTGACATGCCTCAGATTTACATAATCTTTCCATTAGTCTTTTGAAATCTTAATGCTTTAAGCCAAGCTTTAAATCACTCGAAATCGAATGTTCTGCAAATGTCAATACAAACTAATTTATTCATTTTTTAAACTAAAAGATTTAAAGACTTTTCTTAGCTGGAAACAATCTTAGTTTTTTTCAACTGTCACTAACGAATATTAATAAATAATCCCACACAAACTAAAGTAATGTATAGTCCATCAGTTCCAAACATTATCTCTACACAGCTTTAAAGGGATTCAACAGCTCTTACTTCGTTTCACGATATCCTAAACGCACCAAAAAAAAATAACAACCGCTAAAATCTACAAAACGAAAGATAGCTCAAAGAACAACTTCTCTCTTCGCACGGGAATACACTCTTTATATTAATAACCCGTCAAAATCTCGCAAGTCTTAAAGCGATAAAGCTATCATCATCAGAAATAAGGAATCGTCTGCTGAGGACACCTGTTGCCAGTTCCGTTCGCAAAGGGAAGTGGCCCGTCTGCGAGCCGCGCGCGGAATGTTTTGGAGCGTACTTTGTGCGGTTTTGCGAACGCGCACCAATCGGAGGGATGCGCCGGCGCAGCGATCAGGGGGAGTTTTGAAAAGAGTTCCAGAGAAATGCGGGGGAGGGGTGATGGAATGGGGGAGGGAGGGATCTCGATTGGAATGAGATTGGAAAGAGTTCCGATTTTGAGGAATGTTGTTTTGATACGTTGTATCTAAAAGTATGGCTGTGTTGTGTTGTGGTAGTTTTAAGGCGATATTTTTTTTTAATTTTTTGATGATTTTGCAGATAATAATACCATTCCATCTTCGTATTATGCAAATAAAAGATTAATTTAAGGACTCAGAAGCGTATCTATAACGCAACACAAATTATTGTCAAGATAGTTTGGACAAGAGAGACATTGGAGGTGAAGACTTCAGAGTGTTGAAATAAGTAACATTTTTGAACAAAAAACAACATTTTCATTCTTCTTATATGTATCAACAATGTAATTAAAATTTAATTGAATTAATAATTATTGTACAACTTATTATTATTTAAATTATGATACGGGAAAATATCTTAAATATTATTTTGGTTAATGTTTAAACAGCGAATAGAAAAGTTATCGTTAAACCTAAAAAGAGGAAACTTTTAAAAAAAAATTATCTGAAAACCCCTTTAAGGGGACATCCATAAATTACGTGAGGTCAAAAAGGGGGGGGAGGGGTTTGGAAAAATTCACCAAATCTCACCAAGGGGGGAGGGGGGGGTCGATTAAAATCTCACGTCAACTTTTTAAGCTAGAAATTATACGATTTTCTTTCTTTTTTAAGTATGAGAAAGAAATATATGAGAAGGAAAGATAATAATTATTTTTAAAGGTTGTAGGTAAATCTCACGGGGGGGAGGGGGGGTCCAGCAAAATCTCACTAAATCTCACCAAGGGGGGAGGGGGGGTCCAGATTTTGGAAAAAACACCTCACGTAACTTATGGATGTCCCTAAGGTACGTGCCTACGTTGGAGAACTTATTTTAAATATAAAATATACTGATATTTTTATTTTTTTAGATGCATTATATTGGAAAACAGTTATTTAAATATAAAAGTTAAAAAATATTAACGTAATTCATAAAATTAAATAAAAATAGCTTAAATTTCATCATTTTTTAAGTTTACGATAAACATCATAATTAAAAATCTAACTAACTTAAAGTGATTTTTTAACCTGTAACATAATTTTAGGACAATTATCTAGGGAATGACCTAAGAAGTTCTAGATATAAAAATTTTTATTGAAGTTACATCCTTTTAATTAGGAATACATTAAATTTTCAGTTTTTTTCCTTTCTTTTCTATATAAACAAGCTCCTACACTCACTTAGAATCAACTTAACAAAATTTCCATAGGTCATTCCCTAGATAATACTATCAAAAACATTTACAAGCAATAGATTTTGAGAAATCATGTTTACAGTAACTAAATTTATTTAAAAAACTGTTCTGAGAAAAACGCATTTGAAATGACATTTTGCATATGACCGGCATGTGACATTCTTTCTTTAACTAGCTATAACTTTTTTTTAGTGGCTATAGAATCAAAAGTAAGATAGTTTTAGAAAGCTAAAAAGCTGTACTAAATTATAGAATCAAAAACAAGAATTACTAGTTTTGGTCGAAATTGACGTTTTCAACGTAGGCACGTACCTTAAGTATTTTTAATTATTTAATCGAATAGTTCATTTTACAATTTGAAACAATAATTTATGAGTCTTAAAATTTTAAAATACATTTTTTACTTAAATAATTATGTTTTAATTACATTAATGATACTTTGTGTATTTCAAGTTGATAAAAAGTTCTCTTAGAAACCTAATTCGTACAGGGATGTGTTTCCGACTATCATCTGATTTCCTAATTAAAAAAGGGTAAACCTTAAGGTAAAATGTTAATATAGAACCCTACTAACCATGAAACTTGGCAGGGTTAACTTGTGGCTAGTAAAACACAAGCAAACAAATTGATGCAAACAAGTGGCTCGGAAAATATACTCACACAATCAGGGTTATGTCGCTTAAAGCGCAATATAACATAACTCAATTTAAGGCGCAATATGAGATAACTTTTTAGAAGAGGAACTAACTCGCTCTAACATGCATCTCTACTCTATTGATGGAGCAATGGCAAAACTGACGATAGCAACGGTTCTAGAGCGTTGCTTTGTAAAATCAGTTTATTTCGGGTGATCCGAAGTAGTGATATGGGTCGGAAAATTTTCCACTATGTTTTTCCGGAAAATTTTCCTCTATTTGTTTTGCTTTGTTTTATTAGTTCCATTATGTATACAATTTGCTTCTCTTTCAAAGAAATGAAATTAGTTTGATATAAGTTTAATGTTATTGATATTTTTTTGCACTGAGATCATTGTCTTAAGTGACTTTCTTTGTGGTATATTGGAACTAGGATATAGTAATAAAAAATCAATTTCATTTCTTTGTGAGAAATATTCCCCTGCTAGTAATTTTAGAATACTATTTTGTTTTCATTTCAGTTATTCATAGGTCAATTTAGTAAATGAATAATGAAATAAATTCTCCTTATGGGGCATCTTTTAAATGAATATCGAGACATTTTATAAAGTTATTTCAATTATTACATTATGTAACATTAAATATGATTTAAAAATTTTAAATCATGATTTCAATGCTTTATTAATTAGTTTTTAATTGTACTTTATTTTGGATAAATCTCAAAGGAACATCATCCAGAATTGACGAAAATACTCCAGTTATGTTAATTTGTTGCCTACAGTGATCGGAAGTTTAATTTAACAATTCTTTATTATAATTTAGTGGCTAGGAAAATTTTCCGGGAAACCCTCTCTAATCCGAAGTCAAAAGTTGAAAATATATTGACGCATAACTTTAAATGTCCAAAAAATGAGTTAATCCATATTGCGCCTTAAACGTCGATATTTGTATCAGTAATCATCAATCCGTTCCTTTCCACCTTGAAAAAAACATCAATCCGCTTGGTCGGATTCAAAGTATCTACAAGTAAAATTTCTATGTTTTTACAATGACACTACTCCTATTACTATGACTCATGTTACTACGACACATAGTTTTTATACTTTTAGTTGGGTTAAACACACAGGATTTTTCAAACCTTTCTGGATATATTCAAAGATACTCTTTCTGAAACACAATAATAAATTTAATAATAATGTTCTTCTGTTAATAAGGAAGTTGCATGTGTCAGATGATTTTCATAAACATTTAAGTGTTCCGTATGTTTTTTGTATGGTAAAATGAAATATCTAGTCAATTTTTCAAAAAAAAATGTACAAGCAATTAAATATTTTAATTTTAAAGTCTAGAAAAAACATGTGACTTAAAACGCTTAAGTGAAAACACCGTACGATTACGTCAACAATTATAGTGCTGTCCTTAAAAAAAACACTCCAAATTGTACCATAAAAAAACCATTTGGATATTTTAAATAAATGATTAAAATGATTTTAAATTCTCATGTCCTCTGTCTTCCTATGTCATTTAGAGTGGCAGGGAACTTGAAAACAAGTCAAAGAACCGTTTATTTACTTATTTATTTGAATAATAAGGAAATGTCGATTTTTGGCCAACAATGTGGTTTAGTTATGCAGATTTTGATGCTGTAAAAGTGTATGTTATTATAAGTATTTTAAAGCATCTTACACGTGTTTTTCTGTTATCACGTTACTTTGAGAATAAAATATTAAAATTTCCGCTCAGTCCGGCAATTAGGAACCTTACGGCAGTCTTCGAAATGAGGGGTGAAAAAAACCCATAGGGTGCCTAAAAAACCCACTTTTCATTTTTTATTAAATGAGAAAATAAATAAAATTTAAAGCAAAAAAATTAATAGTATTCATGATATAGGGGAGAGTGTTGTACCTCTGGACAAAAATCACGTTTGGATTTTTCTAAGACAGGTAAAATCACATTTTGACCATTTAAAGTGCCCAACCCATAGTCCTAACCTTTGTGACTACAGAGATATTTTTTACTAGCCAAAATCTTGAAAATTGGATTTTTAATCATTTATAATAACATGGAAAAATTTGTGTCCAAAGGTACAACAATCTGTTGTACCTGTGGACACCCTTAAAAAGGAAAATTTTAGCTGAAAAAAGCTAAGGATTAACATTTTTATTTATGCATTACCTTTTAATAACCTATTTCAAGCCTTTTTAAAATTGAAAATAGATTTTTTAAAGTAATGTAGTTTTAGATCGTAAATGATCATTAAAACGAAGTTGAATGATAAAAGTCTTGATTATTTACCAAAAACACAAAAATTACACGGTATTTTCAGATCAGAATTTAAAATAATAGTTTCATCAATCATGCTGATTGATCTGACAACTTCACTGATCCCAAAAAAAACAATTAGAACAACACTTAGTTGTGCAAGCATTTGGTGGTAATAATGTTACAGTTAAAGTCCGGAAATCAGTTAATTTACAGATTAACGAGGGTGATCCGTTAAAGAGCGATTTTTTTTTCAATTTCTAAGATTACCTAGGTAATCTTGAAATTACCTAGGTATTCTGCACCCTACCGACTAGACACTCGTTAATCTGCATACTACCTGTAATCAGTTATTTTACATATTAACGAGGGTGATCCGTTAAAGTACAAAATTTTATTTTATTTTATAAAAAGTTTAAGGAGGTTGGGGGGGCTGCCGCCCCCCCAAACCCCCCTGCCCTAACTATAACCAAACTCGTTTTGGGGGTAAACAGTAACAATGACGATTCAAAAAAGGGGGATCGGTACTTTTTTCATATTACACAAAACACGCAAATCCCACAAAAATAGTAATGAAATAGCAATTTTAAAACTAGAATATAAAAACAATAATAATAGAATATTAAAGTACCAACTGAGATTTGTATCAATTGTGGTTTTCGATCTCGATTTGACAGCGTATTTCAATGAGCACTTAAACTAGCAAATCTTAATGAAAGCGCGGTGTAATCGGCTGGCAGCCTGCACTGAACTATTGCTAGGATTCGCGATCCATTACATATGTTAAACCCTTGCCCAGGTTCCAGCGATTGTTGAATTAACGTTTGTTGAAAAGATATTTCAACAGCTGGGACATTTGCTTTCGTTAAAAGAAATCTCTGTCACTCTGAAGTCGGAGCTTCAACACAATTGTTTCAAAATACCCGTTTTAGTAGTAATATACTGTACTTAATCATGTAAATTTACAGTACTTACTTGCTTGTATTATTTTGTTTTAACATTCAACATGACAACTACCAGTGCTACGCTCTAAATTTGAAATCAAAACACCAAATATGACAACAAACTACGTATTGAAACCCAACTGCGCAGGGGTAAGCGCATGGCGCAGTAAGCACTTCAACATTTTAACAGGAAGTACTGAACGAAACAAACTATTTTGAACTTTAACTATCAAGAGGCCGTTATAGTGTAGATTCCCTAGGTAAAATGCGAAAAACTCAAAAATCCGCACATTAACGACAGAAATCAGTTAATCTTAAGTTTACCTAGGTATTCTTCAGATTAACTAATTATCAACTTTAGCGGTAACAATAACAATAATAATTTCGTGGTAAATCTTCTTCAGTGGAAATTTCAAGTTTTTTTAATCATCATACTTAAATGCGATAGTGTGCTTAGGATTTTACACCCTATTTTACATTAAATTCCAAGTAGAATCATAAATTTAAAAAAGTAGTTTAGATCACAAAATATTTGATTTTTCATCTAAAATTCACTTGAAAATAATCGTTGACAAATAGATTACCATTTAGAATTAATTGAACATTTATTAAAATGTATTCAGTGAAATGAAACGTGATTCTAAAACGCCGATTAGCTATACAGACACCCACAAGAACGTGTCCGTAGGTACAACACTTATGGTGTCCGAAGGTACAACATCAGGTGTTTTTGCATTCAAAATTCTAGAAAAGATAAAAGAATTGAGATCTGAAGATTTCTATTATCAAAACTAAAAAGTCAAAATCTCGGGGATTCCCCCCATGTATCCCATTTTATCATATCATAAACATAGGGGAAGAAAAGAGTTAATGTAGTGATGCACTAAAAAAAACTTTGAGCACCTAAAAAAAGTATTTTTATTACATAAAATTTAAACAATATTTTAAAGAGCTGATTTCACGTTAGCAACTAGATAGAATCTGTTTACATTCAAAATCGACCACAAATTCAAATTTACATTTTTTCCCGAATTTTAAAATGAGGTGGCTGAAGGTACAACCGTCCTTAGGTACAACACTTTCCCCTACAACTAAATATGCAAATAGAATACTTTTTTCAGTAATTCTTGATTTTTTTCGGTTATTTTTGATAAAAACTCAATGATACCAAAAACAGCCATTTTACATGCAAAGATAGCAATTAACTGAGTTTTGCTTGAAAATGGGTAGTTGAGAGTTAAAAGTTTGGGGTTTAAAATTAAATATCAGTGCCAATTACCATTTTTTAGTCTTCTTTATAAAATTGTATGGAGTATTTTTATTTTAATAGGTCGTTTTCAACAAAATATAATATAATAAAATTGAATGTGTGTATGTATGTATGGTTGTCTTTTATACAAATCCACAGTTCTCTTCCGATCTGCACCAAACTTGGTATACCTACGTAAAAAAACTCGGAAAAAAACATAGGATATATTTCGAAAACTTTTAATTACCCCTTGACCCTCTTTCGACCCTTTTTATGGTCATTTTGCAGAAATAGCTTTATTTCTCCACAAGAAGAGATCTATGCTTACTCCATTGTAACAAAGAAAATTTAATGCTCAACAACAAGTTTTTAATAGAAACACTAGGCACAAGTCTTTTTAAAAATTATATTAATTTAAAAACCTATTTCAATGAAATTTAAAAGTTTTAAGTATAAGTTTAAAAAAATTTTATTAGAGAGTTTATCTAACTTTTATATTTTAAAAGCTTTATGGAATATTAGGCTGAGCGCGCACTGGAGACTTTTGTCTCGGAGACTTAAAACACTAGTCACTCGAGAGCAATGCATTTCTATGAGGAAATTCTTGGCCTAGTGATCTAGCGACGAGACCAAGATCACTAGACCAAGAATTTCTTCATAGAAATGCATTGCTCTCGAGTGACTAGTGTTTTAAGTCTCCGAGACAAAAGTTTCCAGTGCGCGCTCAGCCTTATTGTTGTTAAAATAGTCTCCATGGAAACGAGGATGTAAAATCAAAAAGTGACAATATTTTAGCTTTTAAAGAAAGTTGGTTAACAAACCAAAAACTATTAAAACTCCCTTTCAACTAGCAAAAGATTGATTTTTTTACTTAAATTTGAAAATGGAATAAGCTTTAATTATTGAATATATAATTTCATTGAAAACGTTAATTCCTAAAGATATAATTAATCAAGGGATCTGAGCAATTTTAGAATATTTTTTCCATGTTGTAAATGTGGAAATCCTTCAAAAATTATATTGCTTGAGAACTGGAGGAATTTTAGTCCATCCGGGAACACCGGGATAAGAAAAATTACTAGGAACACCTGGATAGGTAAAGTTATCGGGAACACTATTATAAAAAAGACGCCTGGGATACCGGGATAATTGGTAAATGCTGATTATACAAAATTAGAAATGTATTTGGGAAAACTTAAAAATAATAAATTTACACTCTCCACCCGTGCAAGGCCGGGCATATCAGCTAGTACAACAATAAAAACGCTATTGTCGAGGCGTTTTGAAGACAGAATCTTGAAAATTTTGACTTATCACAGTTTTAATTTTAAAAATAATTTATAATAAACATGGTTTTATTTATGTTAAGTATATTCTATTCTATCAAAAAAACCCTTTTAATCATATTTTTTTCTTTATTTTTGAGTATTTTCGAGCATGGGTTTATTTAGGTTTTTTTTAGGAAAATTGGGGTTTTTTTGGATTCTTACTTAATTGTCTGCCCATTTGTAACGAAGAGTTGGAATTAAAAATACTAAGCACTAAAATGTAGTGGAGGATGAGCCGTTACAACACTATTTTGTTCGATTTAATTATCATATTTTTTAAGCTTTTAATGAAGGAAAAGTAAAAAAGTGGGTTTTTTTAAAGGACAGCACTATATACCATCAACTCCGCTGCTTTCCAACAATGGTCACCATACGATGACATCACATCCCAAACTCTTTGCGTTTTTGCGAGCTTTGAAAAAGGGGATTTGTTAATTTTTTTTGCTATCAAAAAATATCTCGATCGGCCACAATTTTTGGGTAATTGACTTGTTTTGCATGAAGAATCGATTAAAAAATCATGCAACATCCTCATTGGCGCATTGCTCAATAAATATTATAATTTTACTTCACTCTAGTCTAGTTAAACGTTTACAAAAAAACTAATTAGCTAATCACTTACTACTTGACACACAAACCAAAATTTCTTGATTCCCTTGTTATCTCGTTCCAAAACTTTTATTATGTGTAACTGGTCGAATCAATTCAGCACACGGCCCGGGCTCAAACAAAATGGTCTTTTTCAGGTACCAGAGCACCTGGGCTCGTAATTAAATAGAGATATTCAGCTTGCTCACTCACCTCACGTAAAATCCTCGCAAGTTGGGGGTCGAAATTGTTTCTCTGTAGCCATTTCATACTTCACTCATCTGTCTTATTAAGACGGTGAGGGCCTAAATTGGAAGCGACACCTTCCAGCAAACTATCTAATTATTTTTGTGAGGTTAAGACTTTGAAACATAAAGATGAAAAGTTCGTTCAAGAACTTCATATTAGGTCTTTTGAAGGTATATTTATGCAACAAGGCCTACTTGAGATAGTTCATTATTAAAAGCTATTTTGAAATTGGTTTGAGATAATGGAGAATCAAGTTTGAATTAAGAATGAACCATGAGATAAAAAAATGTGTTTTTCTAGTACAAAATAGTTAGAAGAACCTATTTTATACTTTTAGTTGGGTTGAAACACAAAGGATTTTTCCAACCTTGATAAAAACTTTTAGAATTTTTTTGGATATATTCAAAGATATTCCTTCTGAAACACCATAATAATATAATGTTCTCCTGATAATTGAATCAGTTAATTGAATTTTGTTAATTAAAACCGTCAGTTTGAAAAACAGAATAAGTCTAAAAAAATTACTAATTGACTTTTGCTGAAAATAATCTCCAAGCTTTGCACACATGAGTGGAAATAGGGGGAAATAACTACTAGGGTGGAACGAAAAAACGAATTTTGTCGAATCGTTTAGTGATAGGGCGCAAAACTTGCCTTAGGCTATCAGTATCAATAGTTAAAAGTTTTAAAATTATCAAAAAATATCTTGAGGTGCCTCAAAGCCCTTAAAGTTTCGAAAAAATGCTGTTTTTTTACAAAACAACAAAAAATCCAATGATAAAATCATTACAATTTGTTCATTATTTTTTTATGAGGAACTACTATTATTCTTAATATAATATTCCAGGTTTCATTTTTTTATCACCCTTTTTTTTGGTAGTAATATTTTTTTTAACGTCAAATAAATTTTGTGAAGTTGTTTTTCCTGCATTATTGAAACATCAATAACTCTAGAAGTATCAAACCTAAAAACGTGAAATTGGATTCCTTTTGTCCGATATTTTTTTGTCTTTACAGTGGTATGCATCATTGACAATCCCCTCCCAAAAAAAATTTAATTTAAAATAAAATGTGAAATTTTTTTAAAATTTTTTTATTTTTAATTTTTTTATTATTTTTATAGTTTTTTATTTTTAATTATCTATGATAAACATTTCTACCAAGTTTCAAGTTAAAAATCTAATTTAATCGTGCAGAAAAAATATAATTAATCGAAATTTTAGTAGGTTTTTAACACCCATTATCAAAACACAGAAAAAAAACGATTAGTACACTGTTCAACAATGAAAACATTTCCTTGATGAAAACAGTCATTTCTCATAGATTTGTGGTCGCTGAATACGAAAATCACCATTAAAATTCTCGATTTTCGGGGAACAGCCCCTCCCCCTTTTTACGTTTTTCGACGACTTTATAACTTTAAACTCGATTTTTAGGGTCAAAAAGCATTGCTTTATTCTTCAAATTGTCCCCCAGGGGACAAGAAAGGTTCAAATTAATAAAATATGATAATTTTATAACAAATGGATAGGTTTAAGGGGTAATTACCCCACTAAAAATGCAAAAAATAGCTAAAAATTATAGAGGTTTTTTATACGCTATTTTTTCCTCTTATTTTTTACGCAATTCACGTTTGAAGGGTCCTAACCTTTCCCAAGGACCCAAATTTAATGGCTATATGCAGCAATGATTTTTACTAAAAGCGGTTGAGGTGAGAGCGCCCCCAAAGCACCCACGGAAGGGTTCAATGCTGCACTTAGAGTTAAACTGTGCTGTACAAAAAAAATTTGAAGTCACTAACTCAATTTCAGCTGATTCTTGTGTAAAATGATCTGCTGAATTCAAATATGACACCCATTTTCTTTCATCACCCTCAGTTTTTAAGGGGATGCCCCCTAATTTTTATCCACAGCCGTGCATCTATTAACATCTTGAAACATGGAATCCTCACTCCCTATAATTCAATTAAGATGTTATGTATTAATTAAAATCATGATGTGTTTTTATCTCTAATCTAGGTCAACTTAAATGTAAAATAGAATAAATCACTAGATATTTTTCAAGAATAGTTTTCGTTGTCTTAAGTTCTTGATTGTTTTCCAAAACTGATATAATTTCTTACCATTCTGTTATCAGAAGTCATAAATAACAATCATTATATTTCAATCAATAATAATCAATTATATTTCCTTTTAATATTTAATTGAATATATGCTTTTTATTTCTAATCTGTGTCAACTTATTGTAGCAGAACCATAACTACTTATAAAATTCCTAAAGTATAATAAGATAAAAACAGTAAAAGCTTTACCGTAATTGTTATGAATTCATATTTAGTATAGTTTGCAGACCCCTGAGAATCACTTAACTAAAACTATAATCTATAAGTAATTTTGATCAGTATTTAGTGAAAGTTTTTAATGCTTTTAAAAGAAAACTTTTAACTGAAAATGTTCATTAATGAAGCACTTATGGCTGAAATTAACTAGAATTATACAATTTTTTAGTAATTTGTGATAATCTCAAAGCATTTCTTGATTGGTATTAAATTTTTATAGGTTAATAACTTTTTTCGGTTAAAATTTTTTAAAATATTTTTTTTTGAAATTGTGAAAAAAATTGAAGATAGTTAACAAGAAGAAAGGAAACAAAGAGAATAAAATTATGAACAAAATGAGCTCCATTTCTTGTTTTTAAACTGAATAGTTCCATAGTTATGTCTTCTAGTAATGCGCAAGAAAAACAACTTTACAATATTTGCGTAACTCTAAAAAAATATTTCTCCCAAATGAAGGGCGATAAAAAAACGAAACTTGTGCCATTATATCTCTGATAGTAGTAGTTTCACATAAAAAAATCATGAAAAAAATTTTAGTGTTTAATCTTTGGTTTTTTTGTTGTTTTGTAGAAAAAGTGAAAAATTTTTGAAACTTCAAGGCTCTTGAGGCACCTCAAGATATTTTTTGATCAATTTCAGATTTTCACATATTGACACTGATGTATTAAGGCAACTTTTCCGCACTATCACTAATTGAATATTCGAGAAAAGTTTTTTTGGCCCTTTTTCGTTCCACCCTAATAACTACCCCCGATATAGCCCCTTGAAGTTGCGAAACCGATGGCCATTCGCTGTATATTTTCAGTTAGTTTGAAATTAAAGTTAATTTGTCTTATTCTTATTCTGTGTGGTGTAAACTAGTTAAAATAAAATTTGCTTTTAATTTAAAAGTGTTTTTAGCTTTTTTTCTTTATCCAGGGAATGTTTGACTCCATTCATATTCACTCCATTCATTGATACAGCTTTAAAGACTCAGTTTCATAAGGATTTTTTAAATTTTATTTCTTTTAATCTTTCTATTTCTCACTTTTGTGTTGTGAGCTATGCAAAAATATAATTTAAAAACGAAAATTTAAGTGGTTTTTAAGATTTTTCTCCATTTGAAATTTCGTAAGGTTGAAAAAGGGAATAAGTCAAACAACTTTTTTTCAACTGTAAAATACTTTTGACGGTATTTATATTTGCTTTGATTATTATTATATTTTTATAAATAGAGTCCTAAATTTCCAATAAAAATTTGGTGGTTATGCAACGAAAATTCTATTATTTATGCAGGATTATTATTTGGACTTATTCCCTTTTACAACTGACGATTCGACTGGTTTTACTCAATACATATTATAATCCTACTTTAGTCCAGAAAACGCTATAACTGTAAAAAAAATTAGAATTAAAAATAAATATTATCTTAAAGAAGAATAAGTGGTTCTAATAAGTTGAATTAAGACCCTCCAGAAAAATATTACAAAATTATAATGGCTAAGGTAGTGTATTTTGTTAAGGTATAGTAGAAATTTAATTTTTAACTAAGAGATTACAATATAGACAGCGTTTATTTTGCACATTGACTTACAAGATTTAAAAAATTTAAAACACAGACATGTTTCGAGGATCCCTGGATCCTCTTCGTCAGTGCGACGATATAAGTATGTAAGTATGAAGTAAGTTGGTCATACTTACATCGTCACACTGACGAAAAGAGGATATAGGGATCCTCGAAACATGTTCTGTGTTTTACATTTTTTTAATCTTTTAAATTAATGTGCTAAGTAAATGTTGTCTATATTATATTTTCTACTTATTTGTACAGCTTGTCTTCATTACGTAACAGTAAGAGATCCTCAAAATTTGTAAAAAGGGCGAGTTTTTTCTGTAATAAAGTCACTTTTTTTTTGTTGCGAGTTAATTCAAAATTTTAATTTAGACCTTAACAAACATTTGAATATGAAGATTTAATTTATATGACTAATATAAAAGCATGATAAAGCAAGATTGTCCTTTACCAGCTCTTCTGCTTTCCTAATCAGAGTAGAGCAATATCCTTGATGATATTTCGGAAAGACTCAAAAATCTTGATACTGAAAATCTCTCTCTCTCTCTCTCTCTCTACTCCACGGAAGTTAGGAAAGAACCCGGTTCAGTCATGATTCTATGTTTCAACAGGATGAATGTAACAGCATAAACGCATACTAGCTTTATTGCTCCTGTCTGCCCCAATACCTTTGGTTTCATGGCTTTTGCATGCAATTTAATTTTACCTAAACATTTCCTTTTGGGTTACAGATATACCATTTCAATAATCTTGCTATTTTAGGTGAAGTATTTAATTGCATAAGGGTGGCACAATTAGGGTTCATTCCGTTAAATGTCCAGTTAAATATCACCAAGCTGCTCGTAACACCAAGTATTCAAAAACCTCAAAATTTCTAAGTTATTCATTGATTTAAATGGTCATTTTTATGCGTTAATATTCAATTTTTGGAGATAATTCAATTTTTTGACGTTTAAAACAACTTGTCTATATTTAACGGGACAGTTAACGGAATTGAACCTAATAATGCTCCAATTGTCTCCACCCAGGTAAATCTTTGTACGGTTTTAACATAAGCAGGGTACTTCGTTTAAAATATTAACTCAAAAACAGCATTACTAAAATCATTGTAAATCCCTTGATTGAACATCTAACTCTATATACCCCTCTTTCAAAAAGCCCAAATCCTCTCCACAGTCTTCATTCTCAACGCCTAGTTCAACATGCATGAGCAAGAAACTCGAATAACGTTTCAAGGATTCGTTTCAAATCACGAAAAACCGCTCACTTTTGAATTTCATGGCTACCGGAATGGCTTTCGAGCACACAAACCCCCGCTTCCAAATTGGCGCGGAGAATATCTTGGCGCAGGATTGGAGAAACTTACAATGGTTCGATTTTCTTAGGGGGGAAAGGGGTTCCATTTCGTAGTGATGACAGCACGAGTCGTCCTGATGTGAATATGTGAATATTTATATTCACCCGTTCCATCGAAAATGGCCGGTTTCGTTTCCCCTGTAGTTCGTTAGAATATTTTATTTACTTGAAAAGTGGAGGGGTTTGAAGTTGAATGTTTCCGCGCCCGAGAAATATGTTCTTCTTTTTCATTAATAGTTCAGAACAAAGAGAAGAATTCTTTTTTTGTCAATGTTAGCTCACACTAAAGGAGACAGATTATTTGTCTAAACTTGTCTACTGATGGAATAATCTGTCAAACTTTATTAAATTTTTGAGGAGGACGGAAAGGATGAGTAAGAAAATGTCCTAAAAAATTGGAAGGCTTTTTAGCACCATAAGATCATCACACTTCTTAATGGTTGTTCATAATAACTAAGAAGTTATTTACGTTGCTGTAAAAATTTCATTTTTAAATTGGAATTGATTTTGGGAAATGTATTGTAAAAATACAACTTATGTAAAGAAGTATAGTTTTTTCTTAAAAAGTCAAGCAATTTTTACTTTTCATTTATAAAACGTTAGTGTTTTAAGTTTTTTTTAAATATCCGTAAGGTAATGAAATTACGTAATTAATTATTGAAAAATATTAAACCTGGGGAAAATGTTTGTTCTTAAATAATTACTATAAAGAAAATTATTTAAATGAAGTGTTTCCACATAAAATACTTTCATACATATATGGTTAAAGGGACATGACAAAACCTAGAACATTTAAAAAAGGTTCGTTTGAAACAAAGGCATTTTTGTGTGATATATTTCAATTTGAAAAAAATATCGTTAACACACACAGAGAGGAATTTCTAAATAAATGAATAACAAGAACCATAAAAATCTGTAAAATACTTAACTTCAAAAAAAGTTGCGAAAGAAATACAAAACATAAGCATTTGCTTCTTTTTGTTTAATTCCAAATCTTACTACTCAAATTTACACTTACTGTTATCCATAATAAATAAAAAATTTAAAGAATTTAAATTTTTTAAATCATTGAATTTTCTACTTTTAATTTGAAAAATTCACTAAATTGATAAGATTTTCCTTCAATTATTTTTAAAGTGCTACAATATTTCCAAATGCAAAAGTTATGAAAGATATATTTTTCAATTTCATAACCAAAATGTATCATTTTTTCATTACAAAGGATAAATCCGACTTTTTTAAGTTCACATGCTAGGATCGTATTGGAACCAAAACTATCACCTACTTAAATTTTACTTTTTTGAAGTGTATTGTATTACTGTTATACATATTAACATTTCCTCTATATTCGGAAAGAATGATACAAAACTCTCCAACGAAAACTAACGATGCATGATGAATAGTGTTCTAAAAAGTTATTACAACTTTTATTATTATTTTTTATTTATAAATAAAACACATTGTCATCAATACTAACATCATTAGAGTGATTATTATCGATCACTGCTTCTAAATTTGGGTGAACTCGCGGCATTTCATCATTTTTGTCAGGTCAAAAAACTTTTTTTCAAATTACACTTCTCCCACATTATTCAATCATGAATAATGATTTAGTTCGCACGGTTATTCATCTTCAAAGAATATTCTTTTTCAATTGAATTTTGAAAAGAGATGTGGGAACATCGGTTTTGGTAATCAATGAATCCGAAAAATTGAATAATTTGAAATAGCTTTCCACACTCAGTAAAAAAAAGTAGCTAAAAAGTACTTAATACTTGTTTTTCAAGTTCTTCTATTTGAACTATTAACGTGTTTATTTTCTGGATAAGATAATTGAAATTCCCATCCGTATTTTTCCTACCTTTAACCAGAGGTTTTAATTTACTGCATCTCTTTATCAATTTTTAACGGAACCCCATTTCGGTCTACTACTATTCGGCGCGGGCCGTTTGGGCCCCAAAAATAAAATTAAAGTAAATAGAACTCTTTCATAATCCTTCTAAAAATTAGAAGACAAAATTTTGTCTCTCGTCGAAACGGCCCGTTCCCAAACGGCCGCGCTGAATCGTCCCATTCCGACCCCATTTATAGCAAAATAGCATACAAAATTACTGTTGGAAAATAATGTATCAAAAAAGCAGTTAATTCCTTTTATGATTGAACCAATTTTTGCTGAATAATTTTGTAACATTACTATTGTAAATAAAACGACTCGTCTAAAAAAAGACAATATTATTACAGCTTTTGCAGAAATAGCTTTTGACCAGGTCAAAATATTTCAATGTTAACTTATCCTTTTTCTAATTTAAAAGTACTCTAACAAGATTAATATGGATAAAAATGCTTAAAATATTAGTATTAGTTCCAAAATACCTTTAACATTTTTCAATAACTTATTATTTAATTCAGCTGTAGGGATTTTTCAATATTTCATGGTTTTGCAAGGAAAAAAATTATATTCACACATTGGTTATATCATTTCACTAGGATAATTGAGATATATTATGATGATATGTACTAACTCACCTCTAAAGTTAAGTACATTTTTAAAACCCTTTATTTACCGCTTAAACTTAAAAGTTAGGTGTTTAACTAGAGACCGTTGAATAGAAAAATAAATCTCAATCCAAAAAAGGTCGGTTAAAATACCTTTCTTTACTTACTACTCTTATCAGCCCACTGGATCATAAAGCTTATAGCCTGAGTTATTTTTCTGATAAAAGCGATATACATGGAGACAAATATAAGCCTTCAGAAACGAGAAATCTGGAGAAATAAACCTACAACGAAAGGTTTTATTGACTTACTTTGAAAGATTAAATGACAATGAACCCAACTCATAACAGATTTCTAAAACTTAGTAAAAATAAATGTTCTCTCCAAGGAGATTTTCCGCTGAAGTTCTATTCGCTTTGACTCATACTATCAAGAAATAAGTATCAAAGAGTTCTAAATAACCTAAGGCTTGAGGATCACCGAAAACACTTAAAGAGCCAAACCCATATATTCAAAGGATTTTAGATACGGTTATTCGCTAGAAAGTGAGAACTTCATTTTCATAACGATTAGAACTTTCACATTGTTTGAAATTGAAAAGTAACATACTCGACTTAAATGTTACAGTTACACTGAAGCTCGCAGATCGGTTTGAGTTCTCGACACATCTTACTTTCTATCCAAAGATTGAAGCTTATTTAACTTAAGTAATTTATTTTAAATATTGAGTAACTTATTTTCACTTTTAGTCTGTAATTTTTCCCTCATGAAGTTGATTTCAAGTTCCTTCTTATGTCATAAAATATATATCAAGATTATAAATTTTTGCTCTTAACTATATCGAAATAACTTTACTAAGGTGATTAACTACCAAAGTACAACCTTCTTAAACATTTTAAGCTTTATTTATTAATTTTTAGTAACGAAAATATAAATTTATCTGAAACTGTTAAATCCTGAAACTGTTAAAAATGTGTAATTAAATTTTTTAAGCTTCTTTTAATATCAATGCTCTATCCTTTAAAGCTCTCAAATAAAGTGTGTATGAACATTATTCTAAATTTTATATTAAGTTTAGAATAAACATTTATATACCTTATTGATTTTAATTATTTTTGATTGTTCATTTTCACATCAGAACGCTGAACTCTCATTCATAATCTTTAACTTTTATAAAGTAAGTTTAAACTTACGGTTCAATTCCGTTAGAGTCCCCGCTAAATATGGCCTATCTCTTTTGGACACCAAAAAGTATAAATATTGCTAAATAATTTTAAATTCATGGATTAATATATTTAATTAGATGTATAACTGTTCAGTTTATCATTAAAAATTTTTAAAAAATTGTTTATAGTATTTGAAAATTAAGCGTTCAAAAGAGATAGGCGATATTTAGCGGGGACTCTAACGGAATTGAACCAAACTTACATTTACGTTATAAAATTCATGATTTATTTCACTTTATTAAAAGTTGAAACATAATAATGATGGAATGGAAGTACATAACTGAATTATGAATTTAAGAAACCAATAGAAATATCTACATTTTAATAGATGGAAGTTTTCCTTACTACTACTTCTATACACTTCTTTTAACTTTAAGATTAATGCCAATCTACCATATACTCCACTAAAACGTCTACAAAATGTTTATACATGGGAAATATTTAAAAATCTTCCTTCATATGGTAGACTGAATTCAATTTAAAGAGTTCAAAGCTTAGAAGTCTTACGCCTAATTTAACGTCATTACTAAAGATCCTTAATTTGATTTAGCTTAGAAATCTGTGAAGAGTTATACGAGGCCAACGTAAACAAACTTTTCTTCATTATGTTTCTTTCAGCCATGTGTTCGGATAAATTAGGTTGAAAATATAATTAGTTTTTCTTTATTTTTTTACTTAAGACCTTGCTAAGCTTTTTTCAATGTAAAATTTCTCGAATATTTTTTGCTGTCGAATATGCCGAGGGGTTCGAGGCTTTAACATGAGAAAACACCCGGAATATGAATAATTTCTTTGGAATCCTACTTTTGAAATAAGATAAAATCTACAATAACTTCTGAGGGTAAATGTAGTAAGTATATTTGTATAAAAACCTTGATAAATTTAAAAGATAAACTGATGATAAGGTAAAATTCTTTAGAAAAGGTAGTTACTAATATTTTTCTGTTTCTAAAAATAAAAATTCCAACTCTAGCTACAATCTGGTAATGATTAAAAATTGTATAAAATATACCACTAACTATAAATTATATGTTTAAACTTTTCAAACATTTTTGCAAAAATGAAAGCTTCTGAGGTTAGAAATAATAAAACATACAGCTAATAAATGAATATAATTTTCCCCCGCTCTGTATTAAAAATACAGATTCAAAATCAATTGTAGGATTTAAAGAATGAAGAATTATTTTTTATATAACTATTTTTGTTTTGGGGAAATATAACCTTCTAATTAGGAAACCAAATTTGGAATTTTTTATGTTTTGATTAAAAATATTTAATTCTTCTGCGAGTTTGGTGTCTACCCTTAATTTTTTTATTGTTTCAAGAAATATTGGTCTTATACTATTCGTGAATTATTACGTTTTTAAGGAACTTCTTTAGATTTAGATACTATATTAAAACTATCTGCAACAACAAATAGTCAATAAAAAAATTCTTATATTGACTGAAGTAGATGCTTAGTACTTACAAACTAAACTATTTTCAGCTGTCCCAGGATACACTATCAATTTTACTATCAACAACTTCACTTATTGAAATTTTATCAAATTTTTCATACCGCCTCTCATAGTTTTTGCAATAGCAAGTGGCTCACTTCAAGATCTATGAGAGCGAGAAAATATATGTGCCAATAACTCACATTTTTGAACCTTGTAACACACAAATCAATACAATCGATACCAAAAGCACCATTACACATATCCCCCATAAATAAACAATCATCTCATTCATAAAAAAGCCACTCAAACGATTTCAATGGCACTCCCTAATTTCGAACGAAAAGAGGAGGGTCGTCTCTCCCCTCACGACAAGAGTGTCCTCAATCTGTAAATAGCGACATATACTTTTTTGTCATTATTGTTGTTACTATGATGCTTCGTGGATGTCATTCGCATATCGACAGTGGTATCGAAAATGTATTAATAATAACGATGTGTTGTTATGAGATGATTGCCTTGTAGCGGGGTAGAAACAAATGGGGTGTCATCGACCCCCGTCAGGGGAACAGGGGAATAGTCGATAGCCAGAGGGGAAGGTTGATTTGGGTGGTAGATCAACTGGAGTTGTGTTTGTTTCTATTGTTTTTGACGAAATTTTGCTCGTGGCTTGAGATTTATGTAGCTGGTCTAAACAAAAGGTAAAATTGGGGAGATGTAGAAAGAGGAAGAGTTCAGTAAAAGAGGTAGGAAAGAGATGTTTATGGGTTGAAAATAGTGAGAAGAAAGAGAGGATAAGAGAAGATAATAAGGTGGGAAGAAAGAAAGAAACTGAGAAGATTGAAAGAAAAATGTTTGCAAAAGAACAAAAAAGTATGAGAAAAAATGTAAGCAGATTATTGAGTTGAAAATATGGATAAGATGAAAACACTTACACTTTGAACGAACTGGTCATCCTACAATAGTATATCGAGATAATAGCAAACTAATTTAGGTTACTCCCTATTTTTAAAATAATTCATCTTTCTTTTTTATCTTCCTCCTTTTTTGTTTTCAACTCTTTCTTTTCAATCCCCTCTAACTCTATTTTAAATCTTTCTCCATTTTTTATAAATCTCTTTCGTCCTTTTTTTCGTCTGCTCTAAATGCATCACCAAGCTTTTTTAAAATATTATTTGCCATTATTTTATTACCATTACCATTTTTTACTATTTATTTATACGTTGTTTATTTCTACTAGGTATTTTTATGTCCCTTATTGTTTTCTTTATCCTTTTCTTTTTCCGTGATATCTTTTTATCTCTTATATTTTCTTTCTTCAATAAAATAGCTTGGCTTCCTTTACCTCTATGTACATCATTTTATATTCTTCATACCTATCTTATCTCTCTACATTTCTTTCTTCCACGCACATCCCAACAAATCCAAGCATCCCCCACAGACATTATCTAAACCTACCACCATCCCCACACACGCCAAAACAACCCATTAACAACAATCCCCAAGCATATTCAAACCACATAATCACCCTTCCAAATCGCACCTGTTACACAGCCCAAAAAAACAAAGAAAACACCGAAACCAGACAAACCAACTCACGAAAGAAAAAAACACCAACCTCCCACTAAATCCCAGCTCTAATTCTCCCCCTAATTATCACAACGCGCGTAATCATTTACCGCGGCGCGATCTGAAGAAAGTGTCGGGGCATGAAACGCTATCACGGGGCCAGCCGGCCCCAGGATTAAACCCGGGGTTAGCGTGACACCCGGGACTTGTTTTTGGGACCGGGAGTTTTAAGTCCCCAGCATTAAAATTTCGGATCGGGAGGCCGATGCAAAGCGACGGAGCCGAGTTAAAATTGATTACACCGTTGCTTTGTTAATGCAACGCCTTTGTTTTAAGGTTAGTTTGGACAGAAATGAAGGTTGTTTAAAGTGTTCTCTGTGCGTGAATTCTTTGCAAAGCGGTAAGAAACTGATTGTTATGTAAGCTGATTGTCCCAGATATTTGAAAATAACTTGATTTGGGATTAAAGTGGGCTTGATGTATTGTTTTGAACTTGAACGTGTGTAGTGGAAATGGGTGACATTGCTTAATGAGAGTAAATTGTGTCCGAAATAAGCATGTAATTGGATTAAATCATCTCTAGGATCATTCAATTTCAATGTATTTTCTAAAAAAATACTTCATGTTCTGAACATTAATTCCCATTTATTTATATTCCCAAGTCTAAGCAGGAGCAAGTTTCAACGATGTTTGTTGCACAATAAACTATTTTTTTAAATCCTACAACTGTTTTGTGGATCTTTAGATCATTTTAACTGCAACTTTTTATGTTTGTCATCATAAAAGCCGATTGTATGTCGATTGTACTGCTTCAGCGAAATAATTTCATGATTTTTAAAAAATATTTTATTTCATATAAAACGTTGAAACTACGCACCTACTTGATCATTATTTACACAAGATTATTTTCTCCAATTCCAAGTCAATTTCTATTCCGAATATTAAAAGTACCTTCAATCACCGATTCGACGTTTTTATGTTATTAAAGAAAATGTTAACAAAGAGGAAGACAAACTGGTAGTTAATACTTGGCTGGTATTAACCAAATCCCTGGATGAAGCTACGTTACTTACGTTGGAAGCTTTGCTATCCAGGGCTTTAGTATTAACTTCTCATTTCTCAAAATTATAAATATCCTTTTAATATAAAATAACGCTGCATTAAAATAAGGAATATTAATATAAATTGGAAAAGCTATTTACTTATTGAAAACCGTCGATAACTTTATAGCACAGTTTTATATATTTAACCTTTTGATTCTTCTAGAAAGCGTGATTAAAATAGATGTGAGTGTAACAAATAAATAAAAGCATGAAACAAAGACCGATTTAGAAAGTTGTTTACACGTTCCAATATTACCATTTTATTCATACCTGATATTTTCTCAATAAAATTTAAATATCGCTTGGGTATTTTAGTGTTATTTATCACTTAAAAGTAAAAATAATATTTATTGCTTATATAAAATGAAAGAGAAGAAATTTGTGTCTTTACTAAAAAAAAGTTAAGACTAGATTATATCTATGATCTATCAATGTGTAATTCAGCTGATTAAAATTTAATTGTTAAATTTCTTTTAGGTTTCACAAGTAAAATGTGAATTTCCTAACCCCGATAACTTCAGCAAATGTGAACATTTATAGAAGGTTCTGACCAGGGTGACTGTTCCAAGTGTCCGCTCTAGCTCTTTTCGACAAACAAAGCTAGTTTCACTTTCAAGGCGAAAGATTGAAAAACTAATCATGTGGATTGGATGGCATGGAAGATCCTGTTTTGATATCAGAAAGTGGTGAGAACTTGACAGGCTCTACTTCTAAAGTGTTGCGAGGAAACAGGGTGAAATATTAAAGGAGAGAGGGGGATAATGTTTGGGAAAAAATTAAGTTTATTGTTATATGTATTTTTGGCATTTTTGTGGCTATCAAAATAATGATTTTATTGCAATTACAATGGAATCAATCTATATATAAATATTTAAATTGTAGTAAGGAAACACAATAGTTTCAATGTGATTTATAGGGTTTTAATAAAGTCAATTCATTGAGTAAGTATAAAGAACAAACAAACTTGTTAAAAACGAATTAACTTTCTAAAAGTTATAACAGTCGATATCTTAACAATAAAACCGAAATGCTTCCAAAAACGAGAGAGAAAAACCTACGTATGCAGCAATTTATAATGCAATATGCAATTCAAAAGGAATGGGTTTATCAAGTGGTGCAGAATCAGTGATATAAAGCAGTGGTCTCCAACCCCCGGTCCGCGGACCGGTGCCGGTCCGTGGATCAAATGGTACCGGCCCGCGGGCCGACTATTTCATTGAAAATTAATTTAAATTCATAGTTTTATACTCCAAATTAATGAATGAAGTAAATTATAAATCACTTAATATTTATTTTTTTGGTGTAACTGTATTTTATTTTGAAAGCATGTTTAAATACAATTAAATTAAAATTAATAAATCAAAATAATCTAGAATGTAAACAATCAACGCCCCCCCAGTGGGCCGCGGTAAAATTATCAGACGTTGACCGGTCCGTGGTGGTAAAAAGGTTGGGGACCACTGATATAAAGGATAAAGATACAAGGCAAGATAATGAACATCATTTCAAATTCCATGAAATATAGTAATTCTCAGTATACATCATACAAAATCGCAAATATAGCCAAAAGATAAATATTTTAAACTTTCCCTATTTCTCATTTTAAAAAGTTACGGCAAAAATTGTTTGAACTTAATGTTTCCATTTTCTTCATAAAGCACTATAAAAAAACTATTATAGAATTCAATAGAATCCTTTTACACATTTACATACCATTGGAACTCTTCATAATTCTGAGAACTGTAAGAAGCCTTTCATTTTAGTAGACAGTCAAATAGCTTCGATACTATAGCAAAGAAACATAATTTTTAGAAAAAAAAGTTTAGAAAAGATTTTATAGCAGTAGTAAAATGAAATTTTACGATTTGTAAGGATTATTTGGATTAGTCGAGCATAATTTTTCACTAATATACCTAAAAAATTCTTTTATTTTTGCTTATCCAAATAATTATTTAAGATATGAGTTTTTTTTAATATTTAGTGGAAAGTTGTTGCGTTTGTATTTAAGTGCAGTACTTAAAGATGATCTTCCTCAAGTGTAAAGCAGTAGTAAAAAAGTTTATTCCTTGATCATTTCAACTTTTTTTATAATCAAATATTTCTAATTTATATTAAAGTGCCTTTTTTCAACTTATTTAGTTAACTTACTGTATGTATACTACTATCTTCCGTTATAACTATTGTCCAATTTGAATATTTTAGTGGGTAAATGATAATTTTCATTGCCGTATACGGTAATCTTTAGATAAATTTGTATGTTGGTTTTAAATTTTAATTTATTTTTTTTACTCTTTAAGAAGTTTTGATGATACACTATTTTAATTTAAGAAAAGAAAACACATTATTATTCAGTTCAGTTAAAAACTTTCCTTACTATTAAAATTAGAAAAAATCTCTATTACCTCAGGCAAAACAGTAATAAGAGACTGAAAGCTTAGCTTTCTCTAAACGTTGCAGTATCCTGTGCAAGTATTCGCCACTACAATAATGTTGGGAATATACATAGTCAAATGCTTCATGGGGCACGAATGAGATCCATAATACGTTTATATAAGTTAATTATAGAAGCTTAGGGTTGGGACGCGGTTACCTCATAACAATTACTGATTGACAGCGGATAATATCGCACTGCAAAGCTACAGAAGCTCATGTAAATTTTGGGCCAACAGTTGGTAGAAGAAATCCTTCTTGTGTGTAGTTTGAATCTCTTTAAAATCTATAATTATGTTACTGATACCTGTGCTTTCCTTCTAGAAGTACAGTCAAATAAAATTAATGGATTTATTTTTATACTTCCCGGTAATTTTTTACAACTCAGATAGGCGTGATATGTGAAACATTTATAACTATTTTTCTTACTCTAGTTTTTCCATTGCAAAAATGCATAAATCTAAAAATTCTCAAAAAGCTTTGGGGGTTTTTCCTTTCTCTATAAAACAAGGAATATTATTTTTAATATAAAGAAGAAACATGTAAAGCGAGTATAAAACTTCCATTACAAATGTATTAACTTCAGTGAATAAAAAATTGAATTAAAGTCTTGACCAAACAATCCTTGAATTATAAAATAATTACTTGTCCCATAATCTTTTACCAAAACCAATCTAAAATTTGAAAACTTCAAGTTCTTAAACTACCACCTTGTTTTGTAGTAGATAGGAACTGAGCAAGGTCGCGCTATCAAAACCAAAAATAGCTAAGATTAAATACGTGAACAAGAGTAAATAATCTACAAATGTCATTCAGACTGAGATTTTACAATTTAACACAATGCGCGTGAAAGACATTTTCGTCAAACAAAACACTCTAAATCCACCCCCATATCCTATCTTCAAACTCTAGTCAGGAAGGGAACAAACCTTCACTTATGTCACGTCACATATCTGAGACAGGATTATACTACACCAGTGTGTCATTGTTTACCCAATATTCAAGTTTGATCTAAATTCGCCGCAAATATTCCCCGTTAATAGCCACTAAGTGATTAAGATACGAAGTTCTGATAAAGCCGTTTCCTGTTCGATAGCCCTCGTGTGTACAAAAGCACACACAGGATGAATGGGTTGGAGTTTTTGGTTGCTTTGTGTGGTTGAGATATCGGTTTTCAATAAAATTTGATTACACTGATTATACAGAAAATAAAAGTGATTGTTTTAAACTGAGTAAGAGAATGGAGGAGCTGTGCTATTATAGGTTTCATAGTTATGGCGATGGTAATCCTTTATTTACATTACGTCACAGTCTTTTGTCGCAATCTAATAACTTGGATCTATCGCATGATACAAAGTGTTTCACTAGGTAAAGTGATACCTTGAAAAATAATAATTTTTAAATGGAAAGCTATACCCACTGAGCTATATAACAAACTGGAGTGACTAGTTAGCGTGCTGAAACCGCATCACACCGCGGAAAGGATTTCCATCTTCTTTTAAATTTCTCCATCTGGTAGCACAGTTGTATGCACAGATTGAAACGACCATTATAAATTTTGCTCATAATATTTTGAAAAACAGGCATGGGCGGATTAAAGGGGGAAATGCTCTTCCAACTTTGCTTCAAGCTTGCCCCGATTGCTGAGAGCAATCGGGGCATTGTAACCTTCCGCGCTGGCATGATCAATCGCTTATTAGAGTATCGGAGGTTGACACTCCAGTTTGTTTTATAGCTCAGTGGCTATACCTTGAAGAGGAATGACTTTCAAGTGGAAAGCTATACCTTGAAAAGGAATAACATTTAAATAGAAAGCTATACCTTGAACAGGAATAACTTTTAAATAGAAAGCTATACCTTGAACAGGAAAAACTTTTAAATGGAAAGCCATACCTTGAAGAGGAATGACTTTCAAGTGGAAAGCTATACCTTGAAAAGGAATAACATTTAAATAGAAATCTATACCTTGAACAGGAATAACTTTTAAATGGAAAGCTATACCTTGTAAAGGGATGACTTTCAAGTGGAAAGCTATACCTTGAAAAGGAAAAACATTTAAATAGAAAGCTATACCTTGAACAGGAATAACTTTTAAATGGAAAGCTATACCTTGTAAAGGGATAATTTTTAAATGGAAAGCTATACCTTGAAAAGGGATAATTTTAAATTAAAGGTGATGAAAAAATGGTAATCTTGTTTGGCCAATTCAAACCATCGCCGTTTTTGTGGAAGGGTTAAAAAAATTGTGAAAGTGAAAAAGCTTTGGGTCAATAAAATATTACACAGAAACAATCGTTTGTATCGCAGAAGTATAAAGTGCGAAAATTGAGTTTGTAAAGTACTTTAACTCTCTTATTGTGTTACAGCTTCTGTATAATTTTGTTTCTTTCCACAATTGAACAGTTTAGAAAAATATCTTGAGGCCTTTCTTCCAAAGAAATGAAATCTATAGATTTTTGTTTCGATTTTCCTCGAAATATAAGGATTTTTATGTATCTTCTCTTGTCACCATAAGTTTTATAAAACCCTATGTGTATTAAATACTTCTTAAAACATAGTATAGATAATTTCAATAAAATTCGAGGAATTTAAAAATTAAAATCATGCGCGAAGCCGACAGGGGATTAGAGGCAGCATTTCCCTCCATGGAAAAAACCACTGCTTCCATTTAAATTGAAATTTTCAAAATTTGGATTTTTTCTAATTATAATTAACTTTTTTTTAACTAAAAATGAAAGTAGTAACTAATATTTTTTCATAGCTGATAAAAAACTTTTTGCTACCAAAAAAGGTATTTTAATTTAAAAAAGGAAGAACAGGGGGATTGCATTAATGAAGGAATTTTTAAAACACACTATAAAACATTTTTACAATAGATTATTTATTATTTTTAAACCTATAAATGTTTTATAATAAATTCAAAATTACACTAAAATATTTATGTAAATGATTGAGTGTAAAAACTATATGCTTCATTTTTGGCAAGTCTTTAAATTTTGATGAGAAAAATATAGATGATTTTGCAACGAAAATGAGCTAATTGCAAGCGTCCCTATTTTCAATACAAATATGCATTGGAAATGAAATTTTTCCCTCAAATTCATAAGAAGTATCTTAATTTCAAATAACTGAAGTAGTCTTTATATTTTATTTCATTTTTCTAATTTTTATGTACATTTTCTTAATCATAAAAATAAAACAACAGTTCATTTTCGAAAAACCCCGTCATCCCATTCATTTAACCCCGTTTGAACTTTTAAATAATAAATATTTCATATTGAAAATTTTTTGCAATTTAAGAAATTTATTTCTATTACTTAAACAATTAATGTATTTCAAACAAACCTTTACTGCAAGTACGAAAAATGGAATCTTAAAACTTAATTAAGAATAATGCAGAAGTACTTATGTCATTTTTATATGAAAATTGAAAAAAAAAACAGCATTTAGACGGTTATAACAAAAGGTTAAAATTTTAATTAACAGGTATGCATAAAGATAATAAACATCCCTGTTCGAAAAAGTAAAAGTGTTTACATACTCACTTTAATACCTCCCTTAGCTGAATTTCTACACTTTATAATAAATTTTCAATAATTCAACATTTAGAATACATTCGTTTATATGTACACATGTTCTTAAAATCATTCAATATTTTCCTATGCTCAATTGAACTAAAATCTTAGAGAAACCACTACGCACATTTCAGATTATACCAGGAGTTCAGAAAATGGTCCAGGGCCCAATACTTCCCCAGAACGCCATTAATTTCGTTCGAAATTCTCCAAAATGTCTCCGTACGTTTATCAAAATTCCCCAAAAATGTCCCCGAATTTTAATTCCAGTTTATGTTACTACTTAAGTACAAATATTTTTTATCATAAAATATAGTTTTCTTAATCACTGAACTGTAAGATTCAATAATTACCATAAATTTTAAATTTTTAGACTTAATTCCTTCTTTTAAACCTGTCACATTAGCTCAAACACGTCTCTTAAAAAGTCTTAAAAAATATGAATTATGTACTGTTTTTTCTAAAATTTGAGCTTTAACTTTCCTTTTTAACTTTATGAATCGTAACATCGTTGTGATTAAACAAGAACGTTATTTTTAATGAAAATTATCAAGCTCATCATAAATATCTGTTTTTCCAAAGCGCAAGGAAAAGCCAACTTTCAGGTATTCACCAGTGTAGGGACACTCGTTTTTTTTGGCGTAAATCCGTAGTTTTCCTCTATACATCCGTAATTCCGTAGTTTTCACCTTATTTCCGTAGAATTTGGAAAATATTATATTAAAAATTGTCATCAGCAGCCAAAATACTTGTAAATAATAACAACTTGGATATGTTAAGTTCTTTTCTGTATAACTAGGCAAAAATTTCCCCCGAACATTGTTCGGAAGTTCGGACATATTCTCCACCCCTGGATTATACTTCTCTAAATTTAATTGGAAGTTTCTAAATTCAGCCCATACTCTCTCTTAAAATTAAAATACATTTCAATCTCCTGATTCCCACGTCAAATTAATGTTCCTTGATTTATCGTGATTAACGCTGTCTAATATCTGAACACCTAAAATGTTTGACATCTTATGCTGATACCTACCTAACATCATTTTAAAATTAATGTTCCTTTTAGTAAAGGGTGGCCCACCCACCTCGTATCAAATATGACATCCAACAATTAAGACACGAGTCAGCTATAGCTACTTTGCATATTCTCACAAACCAGCGAACACTTGAAATCTTGTGTCAAATTATCAAGCGCAAGTGATCTCAAGTTTCAAAATTAATCGTTTGCGTCTTGCGAGATAAAAGTCGTAAGGATTTGAGGGTGGAAGGGGTGTCGTTCTCCTAGAGAATTTTCTTTCGAATTTGTAGTTAAAAAGGAATGTTACTCCGTAATTCTATACAAAATGGGCGATGGTGGTTTTTTTAAAGTTTGATTTACACTGAGATTTTATGTTGTCAGATATTAATGTTGGATAACTTTTGCTAATGTCAACTTGTCAGGAGATTTTTAAGCGAGTTCAAGAATTGGTAAAAAAGTGGGATTGGAGTGAATTGAATTTTTAAAATTACAAAAGTGTTCTGCATCGCTTCAAGTTTCCAGTACCTCAAAGACATCATTTGATTTAGAATTTTAAAGAATTGAGAAAATATTTTGCCTTTGATTTTATTTTGGTAATTCACAGTTTTAATTGTATCAATCAATTTACTTTATATTATTATAAATTATATTTTGTATTATATCAAAGACAAAATGCACTTGGAATATTTGAAAAAAAATATACGTTTAATAAAAATCTATATTAAAGGTTTAATTTTAAAAGATACAAGCTATGACTAATTTGAAATACTTTCTTTTTTCTTCCTTTTAAAAAACCATTTGGTAGAGAAAAGAGGAAATTTTGTAATAAGATAATCCACAGTACCTAAAAATAGTTCAACGATTTACTCCAATAGTTAATTTTTGAAAAAAATCAAAAATAAATAAATTTTTTTACAGAGGAATAAAAAACACAAGTCCTGTAACTTCGAAACTCAGTTCTAACGTAATAAAATTTAAAGGTTCAACATTACCGATGAATACAGGAATACAGAATACGGAAATTACAGGAAACTTGTTTCTGCTCAGAACCACGAGGCCAGAAAAATTTCCCCGTTTAATTGCACGAAATAATCATCCGACATTACAATATAAAAACAATCAATTCAGTTTTTCAAACGCTTTGTGATTGAAACTGAACCCTTTAGATCACCTGACTCTTTAGACCAGTGGTTCCCAACTCAAATATGTCCGCGGACCACTTCACTTAAATTTGAACCTTGGCGGACCATCCCCATCCCAACTTTATCTTACAAAATTTAACTTTTTTCAATGCACTCATTCCTTACAGAGGGTGTAAAGTTGTAAAGTTTGATTTTGTTTCTGAATAGTACAGGAAACAGTCTTAATACGCATCTTAATGAAACTGTAAATCAAATAATCTATTAAACTTTAAAGAAAAATTATCTTGACATTATTTCAACTCCAATTATTGAAAATAAACTTTTATAAAGGACATTAAAGACGAGGATATACTTTACAAACGACAATAATAGAGAATTGCAGCAAATCTTAAAATTCTAAATATTCAATTTTAATTTATTAAAAATTCTTTCCTGATTCCAAAATTACGCTTGTCTTTCCCCACAAATTTTTTTAAAGGTAATTAGGACATATTTTAATACAGAAAGCTCCTAACAATGTGACGTCACATGTGCCAGTGGAAATGTAGGAAACACCGTTTTCATCGATACACTAGTCCGTAAAAAAACTAGTGCTCATTGTTTCAAAGCGGGATTATAGCAACAAGCGGGAACAAAGCACATTTTACGTCACAAGCTGTTTCAGCTCAGACACAAAAGAGGCTGTTTTTAAGTGAAAATAACTTAAAATTTAGGGCTTTGAAAAGCAAATGAAAACATTTTTCGGAGGTTTTAGGCCATTCTGAACACATTAAGATTAAAAAAAATTACTGCAATTATCCATTGTTCAGGTCCGCGTTGACCTATTAGCCCTGGAAAGGTTCATGATCATACCTACACACACCCAAGTTACCCCAGGTTTAAATAAATCAGTATCAAATATTCATTTTTTTCATACCCAACAACAGTATTGTTATATTATTAGTAGATTTAAATTTTAAACAAAGTACTTATCTCGGCACTTAAACTACAGGACAAATGAAGATAACCAGGAATTCTGTACCACTAAACAGTTCACTGCACAATGCACGTGCAGTTGTAACAGCAGAAATTATATAGGCGAGGCTAACTGATGTTCTTCCGAAAGAGACCACGTCGAAAGTCAATAAATAGCTATTTCAAAGGAGCAATTTAAAAAGAAAATTATTTATCTGTTCAAAGACTCGCATTTTTGACAATACATTTTTCTTAGATATCTTTGAACAAAGATATTTCGCTTGTATCAGAAATTTCCTCTTCCTATTAGCATGCAATTTGTAGTATCTTTCAACACTTACACGCTTTGCTTCGTATCAAACCATGTAAAAGTCCGATCACTCGATTCTTTATTTGCCACACCCTGGTGCCTCTGAGTTTCAATTAATTTTATTCGCAACCCATAATCAAATTTCGTTTCTACTTTGTAATAAACATCAGTTGAATAACGTGAATGCAATAAAAAAATGAATCATAGGAGAGAAAGAGAACCTAACAATTTTTATTTGTGAGACGAATGATTTTTGGGTTTTCATTTATGGTTTTTACTACTCATGATATATGTGATAAGGAAAACTATTTTTTTTTTAAATTTCAACACATATGTTTGGATATGTTTAAAAATTCTCTCGCGGACCACCTCCAATGACCTCACGGACCACCAGTGGTCCGCGGACCACCTGTTGGGAACCACTGCTTTAGACCAATTACCTTTCGGAAGA
The DNA here is from genome assembly GCA_024610705.1 of Tetragnatha versicolor. NCBI lineage: Eukaryota > Metazoa > Arthropoda > Arachnida > Araneae > Tetragnathidae > Tetragnatha > Tetragnatha versicolor. The sequence continues at coordinate 15,905,309 of JANDEH010000008.1, forward strand.
CTGATCAGTGTCACTCACAACAACTTTTAAGCTCTTCGCCTCTTTCAGTGTCTTTAGGGCGAATAAACATATAAATTTCGCACCATGCAATAAAACTTTTGGAAATAAAGCCAAGATCTTATTTCCACTTTTCCGGTTCCCTCTGGGTCTAATTACTCAACCTCCGATACCGCACGTGCTTCGAAAAGTCGTCTAGAATTTACGTGTAAAGAATTCGCTTCGAAATTTAAATGTCTGACAGATGAACCTTCTGTGAGTCCATTGACTTAAGCTATAAGTCCTTCCTTCAGGTGACAAATCTTTCAAAGCAGCAAAAGTGAACTTAAGCTGTTAGACCTAAAGAGTTTGATTAAAATATGGACCGATAACTTTAAATAGAAAGTTATTTTAATACAAAAATATTTTGGTCTCAAATGAAATGGGACATTTCTATTAACCTTTGGTTGTCTATAGCATTCATATTAAATTTGCTTATTTTTACGATTGTCCTTATCAAATGAGAAGGCAAATAGATTTTAATTACGTTTTTCAAAGTTTTTTTATAAATACAGATTTGTAAGCCTATTAAAGAATGACTAGCGGTCCGAATTGGAAGGGTTTTAACATAGTGCTATGATCATGTCTCGAAATGTTTATTTTCTTAAATTTGAATAGGTAAATTTTTTTTTAAAAAATTAATAAAAAGAGAAACCTTTTAAAATGCTTGCATAAAAATTTTTTCGCAAATTTCAAAGTGATAAAAAGGCAGAATCCAAGAAAGATGAAATTGTATATTAACTATAAATGTGGATGCTTTGTTTTTAATTAGCTAACTTGTAAGAAAAAATTTTTTGTCACCCCTTATATTCAAACAAATGTCCCCTTATGAGTTGTAGGAAGGACACACCCTCTCCCACCTATGACCAAACGCCCCAAGACCATGGAATTAGGAATATAGGGAACTGCCGTGGTCTATCTCTCCAATGATTTCACAGGTGCCAAAAGTAAGACAAATAGAGGGAGCTACGTGTGCATATTTGGTTCATCAGAGGAGAGAAGTCGATGGGTAGAGACACCTGGCTACGCCCATGTTTGGAAGTTTAAAAACCTTCTAAAACCTAGCCTGAAAGTTTCCAAAAATCCATATTTCTCGGGGGAAGTAAACAACCTTCGTTAAGAGAGAATGGTACAAAGGAAAATTGTTTCCAATATTGAAAATCTACCTAAAAGTTGAACTTTAGAAAAGTTGATTTTTTAAATTTTTGAAGGCATAGTAAAAAGATCTATCACTAAAGTATCTATATTTTCGAAATGTTTTCTTGCAGCAAATGTTTAATTTTTTTCTCGTATCTTGCTGGACTGTATTCTGAGAAAAAAATTTATCTATACCTTTTCTTTTTTGTAGCATTTTCAGTCCTCTAACTTACTTGATTTGGAAGTATCAAAAATGGCATATGCTGTACAGTACTGCACAAAAAGTTCAAAAATGTTATAAGAATAAGCATTCTAATTCAGTTCAGTGTAGGAAAAAACTCAATTGAACTATAAGAAAAAGGTAGAATGTTGTTATATATAAATTCTAGAAAAATGGTCTTTTGCCATTTGCATAAAAAATGGAGCTGGCACTTTTACAGCATTTTTCTCAAGAAAAAGTAATAGGGGGCTTAAAATTAAACTGAAAAAGGTTTGGGTTAAAAATTCTTCAACATAGGAATTTAAATTAACATTAGAGAAAATGCTAAATTTCAAATTTTATTCCAGATATAAAGGTTTTGGAAGTTCTAAGTTTGAGATAACAAGGGTATAGTATACTATATATTAAAAATTGCCTCTTATTTTGTGTATGAACCCCACATAAAATAAGACAGCTCAATTTTAGACACATGTAAAAAGGTATTTATTCTTAAAAAATACATTTGACTGCTAATGTTGAGCCCAGCTGCTAATACATGAGAGCAATACAAGAATCTCATCAGCTTATGAGTTGGAGACACATAAGAATAAAAAATCTACAAGTCGTGGCTTTCAGATGCATAATAGTCATTACAGAAAACATCAATTTCACAAGACGAAATCTAACTAGCAGCACACATAATTACAGTAGAACATAAGCTGATTCTTATCAGTTAAAGGAACCATGATGCAAAACTTGCTCTAACAATGTTTAGTTCAATTATAGTTTTATAGCACAAGAACCAAATAAGTTCAAGTTGCATAAAATTTCCCCTACAAGATATAGGGACTAATTTAAATGTTATGTGTTTCTGCCAAGTAGGGTATACTTATTTCAAACTCTGTCAGGTTATGACAATTTTTGACAGACTGTACTACTTAGGATTTAGTTACATATATCCTCTGGCTTGTGTGCTTCATCTCTCAAGGATCTGCTTATAAACCTTCAAACAAGAAAGACACAACCAGATATACTTTTAACGCCTCTGAAAGCGTATTTCACACATTGAAAATCGGAAATACGCTTATAAAAACTAGCCAGGCGTATTTTCAGGCGTTGAATTTTTAACAAAGGCTTTCTTTAAAGAAATGCATGGCGCCCCACTGAAATTGAATAATTTTTCTACTGAAATTTGTTATATTAAATAAATATTTCATTTAGAATATTTGATGAAAAATAAATTGTTATATATTTATAATGTTTAATATTTTCTACTAATTTTTAACATATGCTATATTTTAAATACCAAAATAGCATCCTCATTTTTTCTATTGCATTTTGTCCATTAAAATTTGAAAAAAGTTTTTGCATTTCACTCCTCATAAATGAATTTCACGCCTCCTAAAAAAGTCAATGAGTACGAGAAATACACCCAGGGCAAGGGCAAGAAACAAACTCAACACCAGGTAGTGTTGACTGCAAGCAAAGTAGGCTGCACATAATCCCACTATGCCACCTTGTACTACTTTCTGCTACAGTAGCACAGTTGTTTTGTTGAATTCCTCAGTAATATTTGAGTATGTTGAAATGAAAAAAGTTTGAAGTTTCCCAATACATTCCTTCCCCAGGGATTTGTGTTTTGGTTTATGAATCAGTTCTAGGGAACTATGATTTCCAAGAGCACAAGACTATTGAGCTTCATTTTAAAATGCTGAATTCAATATTATATTTATTTTGATATCAAAAAATTTTATTACTTTAACTGTCACAAGAGCTAAATTAAAACCAATTTTGAAAAAGTTGAATAAATATTGCCTTTAATACAGGATGAAATACTTATTTTATTTATGCAACTGTCTCTATATTATATCTAATGTTAAGGAAAATGTGAAAAGGCTACAAACATGGTACCCATAATTGAAAAGAATTCACCATTTTCAGTTTCAACACATACCAAGAAAAAAATAAGCATATGTACTAATTTTTGAAGAAAATATTTCAGAAGCAACCAATGATAACATTAATAAAACACTTAACAAGCAAAGTAAAGCTCAACTAAAAGCTCAGGTTAACAAATTCACTTAATTTTTAAAAACCCACCAAAGTTAATCATTAAATTAAAAAAAACTGCATCTATTTGAAGTTTCAAAGAGTAAAAAAGTTAAAACATAAAAAACAAGATTCTTAAAGAAGCACTTTATAATGGAAACCCACTACAAAATAAATTAACTCAGCAGTCGTGATTTACATTGAAAAAAAAGCAAAAACACATAGCTTGTCAAATAAATACTTCACAGAACATCAGATCCAAATTATTAGTAGAAACTTATAATGATCCCCTAAATATGTTAGTGTGCTACATACAGTAATCAAACGTTTTGTGAATTGATCAAGAAATATCACAATCCTTAAAGTTTCAAATGCGAAAGCTATCAAATTTCCCGTCAATATGACGAAGTCTTAAATAAACATCAGTACCTATTCCTTGCATTGTCTCAAGTGATAAAGATCCACCCAAATATTCTGCATAGGCACGAGATGTGGGCAATCCAAAACCAAACCTGCAAAAAAAGAATGATAAGAATGCCTACAGATACAATACAGTGTCTGTACTGCATTTCTCGTTTAGTAACTTTTAAAAATATTTTCCCCCAATATATCAAGAAAAAGTTAAGATTTTTAGTTGTGTAAAGAAAGATAAAGTTACTCCCCTCACTTCTTCTAAAGTAGATCAAGCAGTTCAGATTCTTCTGTGGTATAAACGTTTAAGGAAGTTTACAAAAACTAATAAAAATTTTAAAGTATGGTGTTTTGATCAAAAAGGAACCTGTAAAAGCTCGAGACCTTTAGTAAATATCACTTTCATTTTTTTCGTTAATAATTTATTATTAAAAAAGGTTTAAATCATGATAACCCTATTAAATAGCTCCCAATAGAATACATACCCATGCATAGGTCCTGAACCTGGGCCATCACTTGGCTCATTCATAATCTGACCAAAGATTCCTCCATCCAATCGGTGATCAGTGCTTGTTCCAGCAGTAGTGAAGTGATACTCCATTATATGAGGCAAAAGGTTATGAGGGATGCCACAACCTCGGTCAGATATTCTGAAGAAAAAATCCAAATCTTAGCTTAGACATTTTTTATGCATGTTACCGACAAAATAGGTTGATTTTCTATTCAGGAATCATTAAATGTTGTACTGAAAATGTGCTTAGCACTACAAACTGAAAACAATTTGGTAATGTACGGCTATGAAATAGCCCTATGAAAAATTGCAATGTTTTGAAACATAAGAGGTCAAAAATTCATAATTTGTAAGTTTTATAAGAAAACAAAGAAGTGGAAATTTGAATTGATAGTTTGACATTTTAACAGTTGAACTTCCTTGAAATAAATAAACTATGTTACTGCTAAACCAACAACAGTAAAAGGGTCACGTGATTTTGACAATGCTGGAACTAGTATTTCGGAGGGGAGACAGGTGGAAGTTGAGGGGCAGTTGATCGAAGGAGGAAGAGACATTTGCTTGTATATAGAAGTAAGACCCCAACTATCCGCCACGCAAAGTCTGTAAAAATCACGTGACCCTTTTACTATTGTTGGCTGAGCAGTACAAAGGTATCCAATTCATTCAGGAATTCACATCAGGGAAAGAAAATTTTGAATTGAAGGATCTGAGAGCAGTTACTTAAACATTATATACATTAGAGAGCTCCATTTTTAAACTACTGAAATTGCAACACCAGATATTACAAGGTGATGTGTGCTTCTCTTTCACAATAACAGGTCAGTCTGATTACAGACTAGATTTTGACCTGTATTGTTATAACAATAGTTTAATAGAAAATTCAAGAGACCAAGAGATAATTTCAAATTTCCACAATTATGAAATTAAATTGTGTGGATTACACCAGTCTATTCTTCCATGGGCATTTGTTTTATAATGGTAATAATCAATATTTCTTGTTGTAGTTACATTTTTAGTACTTGAAATTCAAGATTAAGATTTCTGTTAGAGAATTAAAAAATTTTCCCCCTATTATGTCGGCTTTACACCACCGCTGTAGGAGCTGCGGGAGATGCAGTAGCTACACGTTTTTAGTTCCAGCGACACTAAAGAGATGGTGCTAGAATCGCAGCGGCAGAAGCGGCAGCCGCTCCTCCCGTTGCGACTGTTTTCGGTTTCCCGCGTTCCCGGAGAGAGGAATGTTCCGAAGTTGCGGTCAAGCCTCTTTGACTCATGCATCCAGAGATGCTTTTGATTATTTTAGATTCATTTTGAGTTATTCATTACATTTTAGGATTTACATTCATTCTCTTTATGGGGGATAGCTTATTGGGAGGGATTTATCTGGGATTGCTTATTTTTTATTTTCCTTTTTGTTTGATTTTAGATTTTGATCACTAGTTTTTTTATTTTCTTTCTTTTCCTCTTTATCATTCATTTGGGGTTACTATTGGCATTTATTTTATTTGTATTTCATTAGGTCACCATTTGGGGTTACTTTGTATTTTGTACTTTTTCTTTTATTTTTGAGTTAGGTCTGGTTTTGTATTTTATTTTCTTACTTTTTCCTTTGTCATTCATTAAGGGATGCTTCTGGCATATTATTTTATACGTTTATCATTAGTGGTTTTTACTATTAGCATTTATTTATTTATTTTGTCTATGAGGATTACTTTCCATTAGTTTCTTTACAATACCTTTTCATTATTTTATTTTATTTTCAGATTACATTTTCACTTTAGTGTCTTTCTTTTATTCTCATTTTGTCTTACATTTCTACTCAGAGGGGAGATTAGTATTTCATTATATTCTACGGGTCGTTCCATTTTTTTATATTATTAGCTGTATTTTATTTCTTACCTCATCCTGTTTTATTTGGCAGGCACTTTATTTTATTTTGTTTTATTTTATTTGGTTTAGTTTAATATCTACCGGTCATGCATGAGTTGTGCGCTTATCCTCTCTTTTACGTGTTAGGACAGTACCGCAATTGCGGTCAAATGTCATCATTTTTATCCTATCTATTTGATTTTTAGGATTTCTTGGTCCATTTTGATGACTGTCTGGGTTACACCAGGGTACCATTTAGATTTTGATTGGTTTTGGGTCAATCTAGGTTATTTTATACCGAGGGATACATTTCTAGTCCCTTGATTATTGCAATGAGTGAAAATCCTGTGCATATGCAGGTCTCAGTATTATATTTGAATGGGCTTTTGCTGCCAAGCTTTTTACCCCCTCTTTTAGGGACCTATTGACCAATTTATGGCAGTGGTATTTAGACCACTAATTGTGATTGGGCCAGATAGGAGCATGGCTTATGTCAGGACCAGTTGCTGGGTCAAAAACGGCTCCTCAGCCTTTTTACGAGTATTCTCGTCACCTCGATTGCGGTCAAGCCATGCTCCGAGAGCAAGGGGGTCACGTGACCGGGCCAGCGTCCCTGGATCAGACCCCTTAAAATACATATTTATGGCTCATTTATTGATTTCTGAACCGATTTGAGTCCCGTAAACGGTCAATCTGGGTTATTTCTGAGTTCCGGTTACGATATTTTGAGGTTTTAGGTTCCCTAGTGTTGATATTTGCCCAGGATGGCAAATGTAAACACAGCCCAATGACCAAAACAAAGACTTTGGGGGTCAATTTTAGGCATATTAAATTATTTTTTCAAATTAAAAAATTATTTTCCCATCAACCGAAAGGTGGTAGGAATGCTCCAGTCGAGGTTTTAGATCCATTTGACAAAATTTTTTGTGCAAAAATTCCCCATTGAAATAACATGGGAGAAAAAACAGAGTTCAGGAACATACTCCAGATTGGCACTTTTCATGATTTTTATCATCTATATTTATTTTTCCTTATATCTTAGATAGATTATCCACATTTTGATCATGGTTTTAGGATCTTGAGCACCTCCGGGATTTTTCAATGAATTTTCAAAGTTGGGAGGGGTATCTTTCGTCGTTGCGTGTCGCTGCGGTACCGCTATTATCGCAGCGATTTTTGGCTCACGATCGTTTTCGAGGCCTCCTATTGGTTCTCTTGAAAAAAAATCGCCCGGTCTTCCCGCTATCGCTAATGCAGCTCCCGCAGTTCCTACAGCGGTGGTGTAAAGCCGGCATTACCCCGCAAACCCGGAGGTTGGGGGTGAATTGGGCTAAATAACAATAGAGGATTGAAACCCAAGTAGAGACTTTTAGAAAGTTACAAAATTGCTTAAAATGGACAATATCATAGAAAAATAAACAAAAACCATGGTAAAAAAATTATAAAATGATGAAATGGAGAAACAAATTTAGGCGGATATTTAAGAAACTAGAAAATATTATGCAATTGAAAAAGTTTTATTACCTAAGAATAAAATCCACAGAATTGTTGGCAATAGTGATGGTGACTGGAGGAAGACTTTCAGCACATGCATCAAGATGGCTTTCAATGGTTGCCCTATAAATAAATATATAAGAACTTGCAGTTAAATACCGTTGAATTTTTTTTAGAAACACTCATAGATACACTATTCTAATTCAAGAAACAGTTATCTTATTTTAAAACTTAAAATTCATAGATAATACTAATTGATAATAATTTATTGATGTATTCCAAGTTTTTTTTTACCAAATTGAATACTTTTTTATCTTTGGTTACCGTAAAACTGAAAATGTTTGTCTTATAAATCACATTTACATAAATTTAAGTAAACACATAATTAGGTGAATTATACCATTATACTTTTTAAATTAATGTTACAATTTGTAATAATGAGACATTTTCATCAGTTTAGGATACATTCATAAATCATTTAGAAGCTTTACAATCAAAACTCTAGATAGATTTTATAAAACAATAAAATCATAGTCATATTTTTGTCCAACTTTTACAGAACCAAAACATAATACTACATGGGTGCTTCTAGGCAATTAATCGGGTGTTACAAAAATTCCAGTCAATGTAAAACCAGACAAATAAAATTATAGCTTTTCCCATATAATAAATTTGATTTTCACTGGCCAGAATTTACCGACCAAAAAAACAAGTGACTGACATTTAAACGCGAAAGTATCAATACAATCGGATAAATAAATCGGATAAAAAGGAAGATACTATTCTTACAATCATTTTTACATATAGAAAAAAATACATAAGATAAAATAAATCTTAAATAGGGGCTTTTTAAAAACAATGTTAATCTTGATTAAAGGCACATAAAGTTAGAATATATACCGGCTTTAGTTGTACATTTATACTTCTGCTTACCTCACAGCATTCTTCAGTAACTCTGGAATGATGTAGTCTAAAGGAGCCTGCATGTATGGAAAGCAAGCATTGATGTGGCCATTCAGCTTGATGGGTGGGCATTTACCGTACTTGTGCATGGCTGTTTGGCTAAAAATAAAATGATGGTTAGCCCAAACTATCACTAACTCTTGACCAAAAAAAATGAAAATTATATCATTCTAAAAGCTTTTCTACTAACAATTCTAAACAATTTGGCGCATCCAAATTTTGACTTACAATCTAGATAGAAAGGTAGAATATTTCAAGTTAAAAACACATCTTTTATGGGTATGAGATAAGTACTGAACCAATCTGTATTTATTTCTGAGTTAACTCATCTAGTTAGGGAAGAATGGTTGGGGAATATAAGAGAATAGCCTTTCTAGAATAGCCCTAGCCCCTTTAAAATAGCCTTTCTGTTTTATTCAAACTTAATACTATTTGTAAAAGAAATTTACATTAACTCATAAGGATGATGAAAAAACTATGGGATGGTAAAATTTTGGTTATAAATGTCTGTATTTAATGGGAAAACTTGTTGTTCACAGCACAACTATTGAAATTTGTGAATAAGCTAGTAGGTAATACAGCAACAAATTATCTTTCTTATTTTCACTTTTTAAAAATGATAATTTTTTACAGCAATTACAAAACTCCTAGTTTCTTAATTTGGGGGTGCAGTCATCTTTGAAGCAGTTAAGTCACTTCTATACAATAATTTTCAATCAATAATTTTTCACTTCAATACCTGTTAAATCTTTCAAATCATTTTTTAAGCTTAATGCAAAAGTCAATTGTAGAAAAAACATTGAGTAACATAAAAGGAAAACAGCTAAAAAAATTTGAACTGTAATATTTTTGGCTGGGTGAAATGAGAAAACTCATCATATGAGAGATTTTGTGCTGATTGTTTTTATATACATTTTAACAAAAGGAGAATAAGGAAGAAGTGAAATTGATCTGAGTTGGGGGAAAAAACTTAAGACCAGTTTCTGTCAACCATAAAAAATTAAAGAAATATGATTATTGAATTAACATGACAAACATGGTATACCTAATTAAATTGCTTTCATGTACCTCCGAATAAACTTACTTAAATTAATAAAACAACTGAGCTACAGTATTGCTTTGGAATACATGGTCATAACTAAAGTAAAGGGAAAATCAATGTCATGTCTTCATTAACATCCCATACATACCGAACAAAATCTGCCCATCTTTCAACCAACTCTTTAGGCTTCATAGCAACATTAATAACTCCAACAAAATTGCCCTGAAAATGATTTTAAAAATTAACACACTAAAAGGCATTATTAGAATATGCATAAAAATTTAACTAGATACAAAAAACACGGAATAAAACCATTTGAAAAGAAAATCCAAACTGGTTTGTTTTAAGTCTGCATGTTAGGAAAAATTAAACATTTTTCATGCCCAATTGTTAAACAATAATTCCCATTATTTTTTAGTAAAAATTTAAGCCAGTTGAATAATAAAAACCTTCTAAAGCAGGGGTCGGCAAGTAATTTTACTTGGGGTCCAAATAATTTTGAAAATTTTTCATCGGGGTCCGGAGAAAAAATAGGCTACTATTACTAGTTTAAATTGTTATCTTCAGTTGCACATAAATTTTTACAAAGATGTAATTTGAGTATGCTACCTGCTAAATAAAATTGTAAAATTTAATATGATTAGAAGTTGTAACATTAAAATGGGGGTCTGGGGGCTTCCCCCATAAAATTTTTTCAAATTAGACCCTTAAAAAGCATGTCAAATCTAATATTTAATCCGTAAAAGTACAAATAAATTATTTTCAAAATGATATGGCGGTCCAGGAAATAACTTCACGCGGTCCGGATGCGGACCGCCAGTTGCCGACCCCTGTTCTAAAGCATCACTTTATCAAAGAGTTTCTTACATTTTCATTGTGGTAGTTATGGTGTAAACACAAGTGGTGTTCAGCAAGCATTCTCAGCCCGAGTCTAGAAGTCAATGTACGATCCAAGAAATTTTGAATAAGCTCCTCATTCTACAGAAAAATAAGAATTATTTAAATGATCATTGAAGACATCAATCTATATAACATGAAAATCCAATCAACTTAAAGAATGGAGAAAGGCAAAACATACCTTAATATGTTTTCGACATTCTCTAAATCCAGATGCCAACTGAGTGACCACATCTTTGTGATCATCCAGTAATCCTTGTAGAAGTTCACAATACCCTTTCTCAGTCTCAAAATCTGTTATCTAAGAGCAAATATATCACATCAACTTCCATCCTTATACATAATATGCTTTCATTTAGTACATGTTAGACAACTAAACAAGCCAATTTGAAACAACTCCTACATAAGAAAATTATAATTCTTACCTGAGGATATTCACTCAGCATATAAAAAGCTCGAATATACAGTTCATGCTGAAAAATAATACAAAATGTTATGAGTAAATTGCATTAGCTTAACAGTTCTTTGGAGATGATGCGCTAATATTGTCAATCCGGGGATTCATCAAGGTTTTTCTACCAAGGTCCTGTTTTAGGAATTTAGTAAAAAACCAAATTTTATTTTGCAAAAATGAAGGGACTAAATTAGAACCAAAGCATTCATAACTTTAAAAATGGGCCCAAAACTGTAAACCTATCCCAAAATGATATAAACATATTTTAAAAATAATATCCAAACCACTTTTATCCTTAGACTTTCATGAAGTCTGTTTTGGGGAATTGGAATTTTGTGAAGGGTCCTAATTTGAAAACTATAATTCTGTGAAATTCTGGTCCTAAAAACAGACCCATTTTCTTTCTAGATGAACCCCTGCAGTTGGATTTAATTGGCAATGTTTTAATATTTATAGTCAATTATATTCATACTTTATTTTTGGCAATTATCAGGACATATGGCATAGGCATACCGCTAATCATAAAGTATCAATTTATTAATTGTGCAATAATCTTACCACTGAAAGTATTATAGGGTTGCATCCAACAATAAATGGAAGACTGCGAAACCCTGCAACTCGATGGGCAATGCGTACAGGTAGCTCCTTTTGCAAGTATTGTGCACTTCTCTGAAAAGAAATTATGAATGTCAGTTTCCCAAATCACTTTTATCCCAAAACTTTTATTGGTAGAAAATAAACTGCATGTAAAATTATACTTAAATTCATTTTATTCAGAGATAAGCTAGGTAATTTTTTTATTGAAAAAAAAATAGACATAGCAACTCTAAATCAAATTTTGCACATTTTTAGATTTTTTAAAATTTAAACCCTCATGGTTATGTAAGTGAACGATCATAGCTTACAGCATTTTGTGAATATAGTAATACTGTTGTAATGAAAAATATTTAAAATTTCGATTCTTGCATATTATGCCATCGACAAAAACGTTACCAAATCCCATTGAATGTCTATAGCAGTGTTCCCCAACCTTTTTACCTCCACGGACCGGTCAACGTTTGATAATTTTACTGCGGCCCGCTGGGGGGGCGTAGATTGTTTACATTCTAGATTATTTTGATTTATTAATTTTAATTTAATTGTTTTTAAACATGCTTTCAAAATAAAATACAGTTACACCAAAAAATAAATATAAAGTGATTTAATTTGGAGTATAAACCTAGGAATTTAAATTCATTTTCAATGAAATGGTCTGCCCGGTACCATTTGATCCACGGACCGGCACCGGTCCGCGGACCGGGGGTTGGGGACCACTGGTCTATAGCTATACTGCTGAATTTAACGGCTGCTGAATGGTCGACAGCATAATACGTACCAAAATTTCTTTCATAACTTGAAGAAAGACAGAGAAACATAACATTTTAAAGTAACCTTACCAATATATGGCTTCCATCAGAACTTTTTCCAGCATACAGTATAGTAGCAGGGGTGAGACGAACAGATGGCTAAAAATAAAACATTTCCTTTACAAAGGTAAGAATACCACAGCCACTCTTCTCGTACTTTAATAAGAAATACTTACATGACATGTTTGTCAACATACCTTAATTTAACAGTAATTTAGGAAAGTTGGGTATACATAAGGTTAAATATTATTCTTAATTTTTACTCTTGTAATTGAAAAATTTGATCTTCATTTTAATAAAAATTGTCGTGTACAGAATGCATATCCCTACTCTCAAAATATATTTAAAACTGAGTTAAAGTTTTTAAAGATAGTTCAACTTTAAAGCAAAGTTAATACTGAGGTAAAATATGACAAACATTCAAATCTACTAAAATTTAAGATTCTTGGATATTATTTCTCTCAAAAATGTATACATTTCGTTTAATAAGGCATGTTTAAACACAAAATAAAGTTTAAATTCGTTTAAAAGAAAGTACGGTAAAATCCTAGGAGAGCCCACACCCTTGGCGATATACCAAAATAAAGCGCCAAACCAGAACAAGATGGCGCCAAGCGCCATCTAGTGTTAAAGTAGGGTTACCAAGATGGCGGAATTATCGCCATTTTTGGCAGGGTGTGGGCTCTGCTAGGAAGTACTTACGTTTCCCACTCAAATATTTATTTTAAGGATTAGAACTTATTGATTGCACTTGAAATTCAAAACGGCTCTATTGTTTATATTCTGTCAGTGGCGTAGGCAGAAGGGAATTTCGGAGGGGGATATTGATATTTCGGGAGGGGATATTGGGTAGTTTTAGTTTATATGGTCAAAAAAACGACAATTTATTAGTTTCGGGGGGATATCTCCCCAAATCCCCCCTCTGGCTACGCCCCTGTATTCTGTAGAATATTTTAAATGAAACTTCACTCACCTTTGCAGCAGCGATGTCAATAGCAGCTTGGTTGTAAAAAGATTGTACAGTTCTTGTTCGATTTTTTGGCTTAGTGTTTAGTTCAGGGCCATGATGCAAAAATACTTGGTCGTTCTTCCCAGGTTGAGATCCACCTCTGTTGAGAAAATTTCTCGAGTCCACTACACTCAGCTTGTTCGCACGACGGCCAAACACTCGGACACTGAATGTCCCTATTATTTTGGATTTCTCAAACAATGGGGATGCCATAACTTACTAAATGCGATTTCAAATGCAGATGACTTTGTCTACGATGGAAGAAACTCACTTGGTAAACGAGATTCGCAACTCATTCACACAAAGAATATAAAAGATATCACAGAATTTTGCGAGGTGAATACAAAAAAGTATCCTTTTCTACAACTTCGGAGGTTATTCCAACAGAGTATTCACATAAGTGAAATTTTGTGTCTGGAACTGAAGTCCAAAAAGTGGGAAGTATTGGATTCAGACTTCCATGAAATAGAAAGCCAAAAATTAGCTCTATAAAATAAATGCTTCTCTATTAGGGCAAACCCCATCACACGTACGGCTATTTTTTCCAAGACGTAGTTGAAGAACAATCTAAATACCTAGAAATTTTGAAAATTCTGAGAAAGTTTGGACAGCTACGGGAGTCCTAAGCTCTCGGGAGGGTCAGAAAAGGAACTTCTCGGCGATGTAGGTTTACTGGAGTTATTAGGCCTACAAACTGTCGCCAATACCGCCAATCTGGTGAAGCGTTGGTTGCTACGGGTTTTTTAAAAGTACTCTAAGAATTAAATTAAACAAAAGATTTTCAAAATATAGAAGTAATTACTTGTGATAGTTTATTCTACAGCTATTTGAACAAATACCAGAGTGTTTTAAACCTTTTACACGACGCAATCATTGTTTGCTCAGAGTCTGAGTACGATTTTCAAAGTTCCGCTAAGTTATTGAGGATTTCGCGAATTTTCCTGTCGTATTTCTTCTGTTGTGTTCTTTCACAAATTACTAGTGAAAATCTGCTTTTTAATCAAGAAAATTCAGGGTTTTTTTAAAGAAAAAGTGTTAAGATCAAGTCAAGATCGTTTCTACAAATGGAGCGCTAAAAACTTCGCAAGAAAAAAGCGTTACAAAAAGCGATAAAGTTTCCGTTTTAGCATTTTAAATCTGTAAACAATGCATTGCTAATGTGTACACGTGACAGTCAGCTGGCAGTGAAAGAGCTTTTTGGCGTCCTTTGACATCCGATTTTTTTTCGAATGCGCTTCCCGGATTCTATTCCAAAGTCGTCTAATTTTAAAGCATTTCAAAGTGAATTGTCCTTTTAAAATTATTGTTTGAACTATGATGGTTGTTTTAAAAAACATAGCAATGTCTGAAGCCTTTTTTATGGGTTTAAAACTAATAATTAATGTATTTAAAAGCAATTTTCAAGAGTAACGAAAAAAATATTGAAAATAGCAATTATTTACTTTTTTGCTCACTAAGAAATTCTTACGGCTAAAAATTAGTTGAGGAATAAGATGATTTTTCAGCTAATAAATAAGTTTTTTAGAAAGTTAAAATAGCTCATTTTCCAACACTTTTTTATGAAAGAATTCACTATGGCTTTACTTTTTATTTAGTACACGTCGTAGATCTCAAAATTTATTTTATGTTCAAACGGCGAGGTTGTGACGTCGCACAATGGAAGTCGTCTTTTCAGATAAATAAGTTGCGTGAGGCGTTTTTTCCAAAATCTGGACCCCCCTCCTTCCTTGGTGAGATTTAGTGAGATTTTGCAGGATCCCCCCTCCCCCCAAGTGAGATTTACCTACAAATTTTTAAAAATAATTTGCAGTATGTTATCAGTGTGTATTCCTTTTTCATACTTAAAAAAAGAAAATCGTATAATTTCTAACTTAAAAATGACGTGAGATTTTAATCGACCCCCCTCCCCCCTTGGTGAGATTTGGTGAGATTTTTCCAAACCCCTCCCCCCCTTTTTGACCTCACGTAATTTATGGATGTCCCCTAAAGAGGTATATAAAATATTCATAAAGATAATTAGATTTCAATGATTTTTTTAAAGTAATAGAAAATAGAACTCGATTTGTAAAATATATTAGCTTTTTAAGCAGAAGCCTATCAACTCACTAGCATTTGTTCTCCTATTTTACTTGGGAAATATTTATTCCATACTTACTCCCCACACCAAAAAATGGGCTTCTGCACTTAAAATATTTGGGAAAAAATATTTATAAGTAAATTATCATAAAAACAAGCAGCCTTAGTTAATATCTTTACACGCATTATGGATACTTTCATCATAAAGATGTAATCGTTTAATAGTATTGGTAAACAGAAAGGAATTGCAAAAACATTTGAAAAAGCATTGTAATAAAGCAAGTTCTGATGTTATCATATCTTGTTCCAAATTCATATTGCCCAATTTTCTTTTAATTGTTTCTCTCTTATTGACTCAAATGGGATAAACGTTAAGTTTCAAAATCTACAGAATGTTCTCCGAAGGGAGAGAGCCGCATCCTGGAATAAAGCCAATGCTATCTGTCTTTTTCCTCCGTTTCTCTGCATGTCATTTTCTGGCTACCAAAATAGATTTCTGGGAATTCAGTGTTAATTGACGTAATTATTGTTTGCATACAAATAAAACAGTAAATTCGTGCAATTGCAAAAATGGAATGTTTGACAGAGAAAAAGTATGTAGTAAGTAAGCACGCATAAAAGCAAAGCATTAAAGATTCCTTGCGAAATTATGGTTTCTAGAGAACTACTACTCTATTTTTTAAATTTACCAGGTTGATTTTAAATCTAGATACTATTATGATAAGGAGCTTATATCTACAAACCTAAGGCAACTTAATTATTTCATGCTGCGGGCATGGCACATTTAAAAGTTTTATTTCATTTTAATTTACAGGAACACAGCTAAAATTCCATATTACATTTAAAAATTGAATCAGCAGTAATGAGCGCTTAAAATTATTTGATAAATAGTTTGCAGCTTTGGAATATATTTATTGTAAAATAATGAAGAATATGCAACGGTCTATTAAACTTATTTCTTCTTCTTCCTTATCCCTCAGACCAGATCCACGAGATATTTATTTTTTAAACACTCCAAAACCAAGTCAGGATTCCTATATATGAAGTTCCTCCGTCGCCAGTCCCATACAATCCAAAAGGTTTGGCGGTTAAAAGTTATTTCTATTATATAGTGTATATCTATCTATCTATCTATATATAACTAAAAACGTTTGTGGCTGTGTATGTATGTGGGTGGAGGACACATCTCCTCCTAAACCACGCCGAAGGCGTGAACAAAACTCGGTACATGGACGTATCTCGAGGTGTCGATTGTCACTGTCGAGTTTTCCAAGCTCGAAAATCGAACAATTACGAGTAATTAGCGAATTTATAGCCGAAAACGCTTATTTCTCCATTTCTCTACCAGAGTAGATCTGCTCGACTCACTATTGTTCACGAGATCAAAACCTTCAAAAATTAAATATTTTAACAGGAAAAACTCGATAATTGTCCATTTAAAAACTATATCAGTAGTAAAAACACCGAAATAAATTCAAATAATTGATTTTGAAACATTAGTTTCCCCTATTTTAAGATATTTTCCTTTGAAATAAAAATATTTATGGAAAAGTTTAAATTTTTTTCATGGAGAACGACTTAAAAATAAAACATTGTTTCAAATGAGGCTGTTCACTAGACTTTTAAATTTATTAGATATTTTATTTAAGTTTCAAATTTTTTACTTTGTTCACTAGATTTATTAATTTACTAGAGCGGGAACACTGTGATTTGAAAATTACTTGGACCACTGGGATAGGAAAACATATCGGGAACACCGGGAAAGGAAAAATTACCGGAGACATCGGGAGGGGAAAAATTACTGCGAATACCGGGAAACGAAAAATTACCGGGAATATCGGGAGAGTGAAAATTACTGGGAACATCGGGAAAGAAAAATTACCGGGAACATCGGGAGAGGAAAAATTACTGAGAACACCGGAAAAAGAAAATTACCGGGAACATCGGGAGAGGGAAAATTAATGGGAACATCGGGAAAGGAAAAAATTACCGGGAACACCGGGAGAGGGAAAATTAATGGGAACATCGGGAAAGGAAAAAATTACCGGGAACACCGGGATAAGAAAAATTACCAGGAGCACAAGAGTATGAAAGATACGCCTGGGATACCGGGATGATTGGTAATTGCTGATGTAAAAAATTATAAATCTATTTTGAGAAAATTTAATTAAAAAAAATTATACACTCCACCCGTGCAAGGCCGGGCATATCAGCTAGTATATAACTAAAAACGTTTGTGGCTGTGTATGTGGGTGGAGGACACATCTCCTCCAAAACCACGCCGAAGGCGTGGTCAAAATTTGGTACATGGACGTATCTCGAGGTGTCGATTGTCACTGTCAAGTTTTCCAAGCTCGAAAATCGAACAATTACGAGTAATTAGCGAATTTATAGCCGAAAACGCTTATTTCTCCATTTCTCTACCAGAGTAGATCTGCTGGACTCACTATTGTTCACGAGATTAAAACCTCCAAAAATAAATATTTTAATAGGAATAACTCTAAAATTGTCCATTTAAAAGCTTTATCAGCTATAAAAACATCAAAATTAATTCAAATAATTTATTTTCAAACGTTATTTTCTTTTATTTTAAGATTTTTTCCCTTTAAAATTTAAATATTTATGGAAAAGTGTAAATTTTCTTCATGGAAAACGAATTAAAAATAAAACATTGTTTCAAATGAAGCCGTTCACTAGACTTTTCAATTTACTAGATCTTTTATTATTGTTTCAAATTTGTTATTTTTGTTCACTAGACTCATTAATTTACTAGGAAACATTGCCGAGAACACTGGGAAAAGAAAAATTACCGGGAACATCGTGATAGGAAAAAAGTACAGGGATTATCGGGATATAAAAATTACCCCGATAATCGGGATAGGAAAATTATCGGGAACATCGGGATAGAAAAATTATCGGGAACATCGGGATAGGAAAATTATCGGGAACATCGGGATAGGAAAGTTACAGGGAGCATCGGTATATGAAGAATTACCGGGAACACCGGGATATGAAAAATTACAGGGAACACCGGGATAGGAAAAGGCGTCTGGGATACCGGGGTGATTGGTAGTTGCTGATTTAAAAATTATAAATATATTTTGAGAAAATTTAATTTAAAAAAAATTATACACTCCACCCGTGCAAGGCCGGGCATATCCGCTAGTAATATATCTAATATAATAAAATTGAATGTGTGTATATATATATGTTTGTCTTTTATACAAATCCACAGTTTTCTTCCGATCTGCACCAAACTTGGTATACCTACGTAAAAAAACTCAGAAAAAAACATAGGCTATGTTTCGAAAACTTTTAATGACCCCTTGACCCTGTTTCGACCCAAGGTACATAAACTAACCAGGTATGCTCATAACTCTCGCTGTGTGACGTCACCCAGGATATAAAATAACGGACCAATCAATGACGGGCATATCAGCCACCATAATACTTAGTAATACAATAAACACCATTGAACAGATCGTAGATACATCAGGATTTATTGGGTCGATATTATGGAAATTCCTTATTTAGTTTGTTTTAAAACTTATGAATACAATAACCCACTTATTTGAAAAATTCCGATAAAATATTTAAAAATATAATTAAGGATACAGACGATTTTAAGAATACTATTTCTGAATCTCAAATAAAAATAAACAAGCTGAGTGGACTGTAGCAGGATCATTATTTAAGGTAAATGCACTAAAATTTTGAATAAATCCATTATTAAATTAAATTAATTAGTTCTTAGATTTTAGCTCATAATTTTCCATATTTTTATGTACTTCATTTATTTCAAGAACTCAATATTTTTTGTCCTTAAAATCTAAACTGCTTCGATACAATGGATATTCAAGTTTGACATTGCAGAACAGCGATATTAATTTTATCACAACAAGAATGTTTTCATGAAGTTTTCATGATTGAATATTTGCTTAGTATTTTTTCTTTGTATCATCAGCTGTGTTAATCACATTTATACAAGTTAGTAATTAAAATCAATAAGCGGAGAGATTAAAGCACATCGTTGTAGAGCTCAAGTTTCATATTTTTGATCGACTATTATTGAGTTAAAATTATTATTCTAATTAAAAAAACTTGATAACTTATAAACATGTTCGTAATTGTGTCCAGTGTAAACTGTTTTAGAAGTTTCTTTGGCCCTTAATTTAATAAAAATCACCAAAAATAAGCATTTTCCCATGCTGTGAATAGGAAATATATCCTGGGTGACGTCATTTTCAAAAGCCACGCCTTTTTCGCCGGAAGAGCATACCTAGTTAGTTTATTTACCTTGGTTTCGACCCTTTTTATGGTCATTTTGCTGAAATAGCTTTATTTCTCCTCAAGAAGAGATCTGCTTACCCATTGTTACAAAGAAAACTTAATGCTAAACAACAAGCTTTTAATAGAAACACTAGGTACAAGTCTATTTAAAAATTATATTACTAATTTAAAAATATATTTCCATGAAATTTAAAAGTTTAAGTATAGTTCAACATATTTTTATTTGAGAGTTTATCTAATTTTTAAATTTTAAAAGCTTTATGGAATATATCATTGTTGTTAAAATAGTCTCCATGGAAACGAGGATGAAAAATCAAAAAGTGATAACCTTTTAACTTTTAAGAAAGTTGGTTAACAAACCAAAAACTATTAAAACTCCCTTTCAACTAGAAAATATTGATTTTTTTTCTTAAATTGCAAAATGGAATAAGCTTTATAATTATTGAATAATTTCACCGAAAACGTTAACTCCTGAAGATATGATTAATCAAGGGATCTTAGCAATTTTTAATAATTTTTATAATATTTTTTCCATGTTGTAAATGTGGAAACCATTCAAAAATTATATTGCTTAAGAACTGAAGGAATTTTAATCCACCCGGGAACACCGGGATAAGAAAAATTACTAGAAACACCGGGATAGGAAAAGTTACCGGGAACACCGGATTATGAAAAGGACGCCTGGGATACCGGGATGATTGGTAAATGCTGATTATACAAAATTAGAAATGTACTTGGGAAAACTTAAAAATGAGGCGTTTGCTATCAAAACCAGCTTATTCCATTTTTGGAAATTTTACAGGATAGACAAAAAATTTCTGAAAATGTCCACAGTTCTGAAGCTAAATTTGTTTTTTAAATTTTTAATTGTAGGTATAACCACCTCAAATTTGATTAGTTTTTCATTTTCATTCCAGTTGCATTACCTTGGACGTAATTACATTAATTAGGTTGGAATGAGCTGATTTTGATGCAAAAACAAGATTTTTCATGCTTTTTTCAGTTTTTTTGTTCAATTAAGTTATGTGAAATCGGTTTTTTCCAGTTTACCAGTTAATATTTGTGTCTTTACGAGTTTTAAATAAATGA
Source organism: Tetragnatha versicolor (assembly GCA_024610705.1). Lineage (NCBI taxonomy): Eukaryota > Metazoa > Arthropoda > Arachnida > Araneae > Tetragnathidae > Tetragnatha > Tetragnatha versicolor. Next base: position 15,926,244 of record JANDEH010000008.1, read on the forward strand.
CATTCACTTAACTTTTTCAAATGATCTGAAATTTCACAGTTGAGATCACAGTTTTCACCCTTTAATCTAATTTTCGGTTGGAATGAGCTGGATTTGAGCTATATCCCTTCCCCAGGTTATGAAGGACCCTCTAAACTTTCAAAATATGCAAAAAAGTTGATTTCAGAAAATATGGAATGAGCTGGTTTTGATAGCAAACGCCTCAAATAATAAATTTATACTCTTCACCCGTGCAAGGCCGGGCATATCAGCTAGTAATCTAATATAATAAAATTGAATGTGTGTATATATATATATATGTTTGTCTTTTATACAAATCCACAGTTTTCTTCCGATCTGCACCAAACTTGGTATACCTACGTAAAAAAACTCAGAAAAAAACATAGGCTATGTTTCGAAAACTTTTAATGACCCCTTGACCCTCTTTTGACCCTTTTTATGGTCATTTTGCTGAAATAGCTTTATTTCTCCTCAAGAAGAGATCTGCTTACTCCATTGTTACAAAGAAAATTTAATGCTAAACAACAAGTTTTTAATAGAAACACTAGGTACAAGTCTATTTAAAAATTATATTAATAATTTAAAAATATCTTTCAGTGAAATTTAAAAGTTTTAAGTATAGTTTACCATATTTTTATTTGAGATTTTATCTAATTTTTATATTTTAAAACTTTATGGAATACCATTGTTGTTAAAATAGTCTCCATGGAAACGAGGATGTAAAATTAAAAGGTGATAATATTTTAGCTTTTAAGAAAGTTGGTTAACAAACAAAAAACTATTAAAACTCATTTTCAACTAAAAAAGATTGATTTTTTTCTTAATTTGCAAAATTGAATAAGCTTTAATTATTGACTAATTTCCCCAAAAACGTTAATTCTTAAAGATATGATTAATCAAGGGATCTAAGCAATCTTAAATAATTTTTATAATATTTTTTCCATATTGTAAAAGTGGAAATCATTCAAAAATTATATTGCTTGAGAACTGAAGGAATTTTAATCAACCCGGAAACACCGGGAAAAGAAAAATTACTATAGGAACACCGGGATAGGAAAAGTTACCGGGAACACCGGAATATGAAAAAGACGCTTGGGATACCGGTATGATTGGTAAATGCTGATTATACAAAATTAGAAATGTATTTGGGAAAACTTAAAAATGAGGCGTTTGCTATCAAAACCAGCTTATTCCATTTTTGGAAATTTAACAGGATAGACAAAAACTTCTCACGTCCACAGTTCTGAAGCTAAATTTGTTTTTTAAATTTTTAATTGAAGTTATAACCACCTAGAATTTGATTAGTTTTTCATTTTCATTCCAGTTGCTTTACCTACATTAATTAGGTTGGAATGAGCTGATTTTTATGCAAAAACACGATTTTTCATGCTTTTTTTTCAGTTTTTTTGTTCCATTAAGCTGTGTGAAATTGATTTTTCCAGTTTAACAGTTAATATTTGTATCTTTACGAGTTTTAAATAAATGACATTCACTTAACTTTTTCAAATGATCTGAAATTTCACAGTTGAGATATCAGTTTTCACCCTTTAATCTAATTTTCGGTTGGAATGAGCTGGATTTGAGCTATATCCCTTCGCCAGGTTATGAAGGACCCTCTAAACTTTCAAAATATGCTAAAAAGTGGATTTCAGAAAAATATGGAATGAGCTGGTTTTGATAGCAAACGCCTCAAATAATAAATTTTTACTCTTCACCCGTGCAAGGCCGGGCATATCAGCTAGTACACTATATTATACACTAAATAATAGAACTATAAACTTATTTCTATTATATAGTGCTCATCAGTTTTAAAAATCTACCAGTCATGAATTACTTGAATATGCAATAATGATAGCCATCGTCCAACTTTTAGTGGACTAACTTTTGGACCTACGGTCCAATAAACTTGAATTTCATGATATTTTTATTAGTAAGCCATTTATTTAAATAAAAAATTATTTTAAGTGCATTATTAGTTCACGAATCATGTCAACTCCAACCGAAAAAAATGCAACAAAAATCAGGTACACCTAAATGAAAAATATCTTAGAACGCGCACTACAGGCTACGGTAAACAGAATAAAATATTAATTTTTTTTAGACATTTTCATTTCTATCTGAAAGAAATTATACAGCATTTTAGCAGCTGCACAGATGTGCCAAAATACACACATTTTAGTGGCCTAGTCCTAAATCTGTAAAAGGCAACCTTATATCAGTGTATCACCCTTATACAGGGTGTCCCATAAATAGTGGGCCACACTTCTAGAGGGGATAGTAGACACCTAGACGAGTCAGAATCACATAGGAATTGGGGGTCCCAGACCAAATCCCAGGGAGTTAAAAATGGAGCGACACCCCAAAAAATTATTGAAAAATTCAATCTGTAGAAGAACTACTATTATTGGTAAAAACTTAATCATGGTCTCAAATTTTGTGGTTTAACATGATCTTTAAAATCATTGTAAAAGTTTTCATTTTAAAAATTTTTTTACTACGAAATAAAGTCAAAAACCACAAAAATATGTGAAAAATCTGCCAAAACTTTATTTCGTATTTAGAAATCCTTTCTTTTGATTTGATAATCTGAAAGATCATAGTTGAAAACCCTTCCAAAACATAGTTGAAAAAGTCCAAAGTTTCACGTAAATACCATCAATATTAAACGCTTGAGATCTAATTAAAGTTTGATTTTTGTTTGCGAAAACAGATACAGAAAAGAAACGTCGTTGAGGGAAAATCTACGAATTACGGATTGATGCTCGCTAAATTTCTCGCCATTATTTGCGATACGAGATTCCTCGCCAACTTTCACCAACAACAAATCGCCCAAGCTGTCTTGGCGATCTGTAGGAGCTTGGTATGTTTCGCCAAACTGGGAGAGAAAAGAAAGTTAGCTATTACTATTATCTATCCGTAACTCGTAGATTCTCCCTGAACGTTCGTTTTCTGGAGCTGTTTTCGCACTCAAAATACAAACTTTAACATGATCTCAAGCGTTTAATATTGATGGTATTTACTTGAAACTTTGGACTTAAGGGTTTTAAAATATGATCTTTCAGATAATCAAATCAAAAGAAAGGATTTCCAAATACAAAATAAAGTTTTGGCATATTTTTCACATTTTTTTTGTGGTTTTTTGACTTTTTTTCGTAGAAAAAAATTTTAAAGTGAAAACTTTCAGCATAATTTTAAAAATCATATTAAACCACAAAATTTGAGACCATGATTAAATTTTTACCAATATAGTAGTTCTTCTACAAATGGAATTTTTCAATAATTGTTTTAGGGTGTCGCTCCATTTTTAACTCCTTGGGATTTGGTCTGGGACCCCCAAACCCTATGTGATTCTGACTCGTCTAGGTGTCTACTATCCACCCTAGAAGTGTGACCCATTATTTATGGGACACCCTGTATAACCAATTACTTTTTAAGTTCTTTTTTTTTGCATAATTTTCTTGCAAAATGTTTACAAATTAATGTAGATGTAAAATCATTTTCATTCATAGATCAAACTTAATTATTTTAAAATATGGAGTAAAAATCCGCATAGTCAATTTATGAATATAAAATAACTATTTTAAGTCATTTAAAATTTACTTTTTTTATTTTTACTACATTTTTAGTGTAGCAATCTTGCATCATAGTTCATGGTTACAACGAAAGATGAATGACCTAAGAATAAGATAAAATCTTAACAGTTCGGATATGCTCTTCCACAAATACTCCAGGCTTTTTTAAAGGTTTGTTTTTCAGGAGCACAGAGATAGTAAAACAGGTCAAACTTTCATCACCATCGAGGAGAAAGTTTTTTAAATTCTTTTACACATAGTAACTTCTTTTGATTGCTTATGACAAAAGGATGGATGAATGGATGGATGGTTAGCCATTTGGCTATGTAGGGACATTTGCCTACTCTTTCGAGTTGCTTCGTCCTCGTCTTCTTCATGTTTTCCTTTTTATTTAGACAGATTCCATAATTTGGTTTAGCTTAGCTGTTTTTCTATGCTTTTTAGAAACTCTGATAGTGCCTTTATTTTTTTGTCTTTATTTTCGTTATTTATGTCAAGTATATCCGAAACAGCATTTGATTTGACGTTTATGTCTTCCATAAGTTTTTTTCTTTGTTTGCTGTACTTTTTGCAGTGCAGTAGTAAATGGTCATTTGTGTCTATGATTTTGCATGTATTGCATATGGGGTCTGGGGCTACTCTTACTTTGAACAGATTTGCTTTTGTTGGAAGGGTTTTGGTTCTTAGTCTGGCTAATAAAGTGTCTATTTCCCTATTTTTTGCTATAAGTTTGTCTTTGTGTGTTAAATTATCAATATGTTTAAAGCTATTGTAGTATTTGCTTTTTCTCCAATATTCGTCGTTTTCTTCCTTAATTTTTCTTGTTATTTCCTTTATTAAATCTTCAGGGGAAATGGATTTTCGTAATGACAAAAGGAGAACTCAATCATCGATTCATCGATGAACATCAGCGAAGAATTTCTTTTAAATTAAGTGTGTGAACTATGGCCCCTAAAAGTTTTCCTACATTTAACTTAATTTAGTAGAAATTCAATTACTTTTCTGTAAAACATACAGTTTTAGTGTTACTTATTTGACGAGTAGTTCGGATTTTAAAGCATTATATAGGATTTTGCACTAAAAATTCAAAACTATGATAATAACGTAGAATTAAACAAATCATGTAAGAAATGTAGTTATACTTTTTTTTACATAAGGTTTGATTAAAATTTTTAGAGAACAATCTTAACGGGGACATAGGAAAATATACCATATAAAAATTTAGGAAAACATGGCCACAGTTGGGAAATTTGTGTGTAATTCAGACTAAGCTATACGCCATATGTCTGTACGAATGTCAAATACAAAATTATCTAGCTAAGTTGGTCTGAGTCTTGAGATTGCACTCAATATTGCTCCTAGAGACAAAAAAGGAAGACCCCCGGCAATTAAGTAACGACAAACGACAAACTTTTTTAACATAAGGTTTGATTAAAATTTTTAAAGAACAATCTTAACGGGGACATAGGAAAATATACCATATAAAAATTTAGGAAAACATGGCCACAGTTGGGAAATTTGTGTGTAATTCAGACTAAGCTATACGCCATGTCTGTACGAATGTCAAATACAAAATTATCTAGCTAAGTTGGTCTGAGTCTTGAGATTGCAGTCAATATTGCTCCTAGAGACAAAAAAAGGAAGACCCCCTGCAATTAAGTAACGACAAAACTTTTCGAAACAGCAATGAGAGATTAATTTCAAAAACATATCAATTTACCCACTACTTAATCTATAAACGCTCGTACAGTATTTTAAGACCCACGTGCTTTGATTCTATCTGAGTAGGGGAACATAAAGTTGAACCACCGGGGTTGAAATAAAAAGGAGTATGTGAGAGTGATGTCTTGGCACTGAGTCAGGAAATTAGAGCTAAGTCTAATTAAGAGCTATGTCTCTCTTCATTTCCTGAAACATTCATCGTAAAGTCTGCATGCAAACGGGCAGTAAGCGACAGCGTTTCCATTCATTTCCATTAGGTACTCCATCGAAAAGAAATATGTTTTGAACATTGAACTTGAGTAATATAGAGCCTTATTTGTTCCATGGAATGGAGTCAATAAATCTCTTTATTGAAGTAAAGTGTAGGGGCAATCCAAAGCTGTGTGGGCTTTTCCATCTCAAAAGTAGAAAAAAAAGTGAGATAAGTCAATGTTGATAATTTTGAACTTCACTGACATGTTATATTTGTTCGGTGTCAGACTGGATTTTCCATTAATTAAATTTAAAGGGAAAAGTAATTTTTTAAGTTTTATGGTAAAAAATACCTCAGAAAAAATTTAAATATTTTAACATTTAAAAAATGTTTTTGAATTAACTTTGATTCAGGCAATAGAGAACGCAAGGAGGGCTATAAGGGGTCAATTGATGAGTAAAGACATATTATATAGTAAGCTAATAATTCACATTGCTACTTTTGTTGAAAATAAACAATAATTCATTTTTATGTCTATACGCTGCTGTTAATGTTTTTTTGTTAATACATCCCATGTTTCTTACACAATTTAGCTAACAATTGAATTAAATATTTTTTTAATCTATCAACATTGACAAAAATATAATTTTCAAAATAATTTGGAAGGGGTTTATGGCCTAATAAAGAAATAAAACACAATACGAGACTAATTTTGAATAGAAGAAATAACACAGAATGCCCTGTGTTGTCAATGCTTCGATCTCTGTGTTCTCCTTTTGTCGCCCGGTAAACGCGATTTGAGTCACGTCTCCCTTTTGTTTCCAATTATTATTGCGGTCAAGGTACGAAAATGTTGTCTTTCCCAGAGTTAGTGGCGTATTGGGAAACCTTTTTCATTAGCTTCCTTGATGAAATTAAAATAAAGGAATTGCTATTTTCCGGTAATCAAGAAGAATGACTCTCTATAATAATATGAAGATGTTGCCACATGAATCTAAAACAAGAGTTATATGTCAAGTATTTTTACGTAAGATGAAATATTTTCCTAAACTATATTAGTCCTAGCCGCCCTAAATTATCTATAGAGGATTTAATAGACTGGAATGGATAAAGAATGCATCTCAATGTCAAAAAACTTCTTCGTCTTGATTGAGTAAATTCTTAACTTTATTCTAACATAGAAGAAACTAATTAAAAAACTTATATGAACAGTTGAACACTGATGAACAGTAAAAAAATTATATGTTAATTTATTTAATTAACTAATTATTTACATTTGGCTAATGTACGTTTATAAAAATATGAAGATAATTGTATCGATGACTTTGCGTCATTTAGAGAAAGGTGAATAGAGACAGTTTTCAACTACTATTTCAATTGAATTCGGGAAGGGCTTGATGCAGGGAAAGAAAAAATGACCCTCCCGCTTCCTGATCGGACGGAAGTTCAGATCATATGCTTCCGATCAGGAAACCGATGGTGTCCTGATGAAAGAGGTTTTATTCAAAAGGATACTATCATTTATTGTGGCATAACAGAATGAGGTTCCAATAAGCAGTGATATTTGTACGTGTAGCATGCCTCTCGCAGATATTTCGAGTGCCCATTTGGCCTCCCTGAAATATTTCCAGATCACCTACGTTGCGGGCCCACCTTGCTCTCTAATCGCATCCATAGTTTAGGTTTCGGTTCAGAGACGCGTGCTTCCCTTCCTACCCTTTTCTCTCTTATCATCACACCCCCTTTCGATCTCTCCCAATGAGGCAGGCGTAATATGCTCCGCTGTCAGTAAATTCTTTGTCACGTTAAATCTCTTGTTAAATTAAAATTTTCACGAAACATTTCAAATCGTAACAGAAGATTATAAAAAACGAAAGAATGGAAAATCCCATTATTCCCAAACACGATGACCCGTTCTTCCTGGGACAAGATAAACTGTAAAACGGTGTCTCCTCAGATATATCCTCCCAAAGGCGTTTTTTTCCCACTCTCTTTCCATCCTTTCTTATTTAAAAGTAAGGATGCACACATGGTATGGAGGAAGGTGCCAAGCAATGAATTGGGCAACTTCCACCAAAATGATTACCAATCATAGAGTTAGGGCTCAGACACATTCGGCGGTTTTCCGCCGCGACGGCTTTTTGCCGCTGCCGCGTGTTTCGTTCACACTGGGCCAAATAAAAGCGGCAAATATTGGCCGCAATTATATTTTGCATCACCTGTCAGTCGACACTTGGTCTTGTTTGAGGTCGGATGCCTTTTGTTAATAGTTATAAATAGTTATAATCAGTGTTTTTCTTAAGATTTTTTTAGAGGAGTAAAAATACTCCTTGACTTTCTTAGGAGGCGTGAAATTCATTTATGAAGAGTGAAATAACCCCCGGAAATAGCATAAACCATATACAGGGTGTTTCAAAATTGCGTTGCACGGCTTTTATTCTAAACCAGCGCCTCCTAGGGTCATAAAAGTAAGGTCTACCCCTAGGTAAGTGACCCTGGAGAATCCATTGAGATGAATTATAGCGCCCCTAGCGGCGAAATTAAAAAGTTAAAAAAAATTAATTTAAAAACTAAAGGAGGTAGAGCAAAAACCTCAGTGAGAGTATTGTTGCCAACGTCAAGAAGAACTCACTGAAAAAAATTTGATCAAAATATCTTGAATATTTGCGGAGATATTAGCATGTGAAAATAGCCCTTTTTCAGGGGTCAAAAAATAAAAAGTTCGCATATTTGCAATTTTTTTTATTTTTTTAATTAAATTTTGTGTTCTTTCAACTGAAAAACCACAAAACTACACAATAACACTGAAAAATTTGGAAATATCCGAACTTTTTACTTTTTGACCCCTGAAAAAGTGCTATTTTCACATGCTAATATCTCCGCGAATATTCAAGATATTTTGATCAAATTTTTTTCAGGAAGTTCTTCTTGACGTTGGCAACAATACTCTTACTGAGGTTTTTGCTCTATCTCCTTTAGTTTTTAAATTAATTTATTTAACTTTTTAATTTCGCCGCTAGGGGCGCTGTAAGTCATCTCAATAGATTCTCCATGGTCACTTACCTAGGGGAAGACCTTACTTCCATGACCCTAGGAGACGATGGTTCCGAATAAAAGCCGTGCAACGCAATTTTGAAACACCCTGTATAAAGAGACTAATTTTTTATAAAAACGCTTTTTTAATGGGCAAACTGAAAAAGAAAAAATGAGGATGCTATTTTGGTTCTTAAAAATTATAGCATCTTCTGTTAATATACGTAGAAAATATTAAACATTATAAATAAAATAGTTTTTTACATTAAACATTATAAATGAAATATTTATTTAACATAACAAATTTGAGTAGAACGATTTTTAGTTTTGGGTTGGGTGCCATACATTTTTTAAGCAAAACGTTTGTTAAAAATTCAAAGCGTGAAAATACGCCTGCCTAGTTTTTAAAAGCGTATTTCCTATTTTCAATGCGTGAAATACGCTCTCAAAAGCGTCAAAATAATCACTGGTTATAATATAGTTGTTAATAGTTATATAAATAGAAACGTTTTTGACTTATTTGGTGCATCCTGTTAATCGAGGGTTTTTTGGGTTTTCACCCATTTCTCCTCAATTTAAGATATACGATGAATATTTTTGAAATAATGTTAAAAGACCATCCTTGTACAAAATAAATAGGAAAGTATCGAAAATGAATAAAAGTTCACATATTTCCACAATTTTTTATCTGGTATATAGGGTGCTTCTGATAACTTTTTGTGCACTCTACCGATTTTAATTACTTTTTTTGGTGTTATAAATGAGATTGTTTTCTTTTTATTAAAAATGAATTTTTTGTTATAGTGTCGCTCTTTTATACATAATGTGCTTTTTTAAATTTCTTTATGAATAATTTAATAAAAGAATATGAATATAAAAAGTTTACAGCCGTTAAAAAAGAAACAGGACCCTCTGGGGCTAAAATAACTCCCAAAAAGTGATCGACATTTCTAATATGTGACATTTTCAACACTTTGTATAACAAAATATGAGTGTACCAGAAAAAAACTTTTGGCATAGTTGTAATCAGGAGAAAAAATTACATAATTAACACCCAATTTCATACCAGATACAAAAAATAAGGTAAAATTAGTGGGATATGTTCATTGAATTCTGTTTAGCAGCCGCCGCCGCGGCATTGAATGTGTCCCCACCCATTCAGTACTGTGAGCCACTGGCAGGTGGAACGCGGCGAAAAACCGCGAGAAGCAGTGGCAGCGGGCGGCTGCTTTTCTGCCGCGGGCGAACGTTGCTGGCGGTTTTTTTGCCGCGAGTCGAGTATGAACCGGGCAATAGGATTTCCATTGCCACTACTGTAAAAGCGTTTGCGGCAGAAAAACCGCGACTTTAGTGTGTCCCCAGCCTTAGGAAAGAAGAATAGAGGAGGAATCGGGTCCGATTTCAACGGAAGCGAGCGATCCCATGACTGCCTAGCATGTCAAAGTTATGAGTTACGAGATTTCACGCTATTTGGCAAGGTTATCGCGCTGTTTGGCACGGCGCGGCGCTCAGAATATATATTTTTTTGTTGCCTTATAAGTTTCGTATTTTTGTATCAATGCTATCGTATTTTTTACAGTTAAAATATAAATTAGTGATAGCTTCTGTTTTTAAAGGTTACATTTTATTTAAGTAATTTTAATTCCAGTATCTGTTATCTGAAACATAAATGAAATTAACACTACTCTATATCCTATTCTAATTCACAACGATAAAGCACACGCAATATTTAAAGGAAAGCAATTTTAAATTGATGAATACAAAAATTAAAGTAAACTATTACTTTAAGTGGTTAGAAAGATTTAAAAAATAGTTAATTAATTTTGCTTTTATATAGAAGTGCATAAATTGTGTAATTTGAATAGCGAATTACATCCGAAAACATACAGGGAAGAAGTTTATGGATATGTGAAGTGAATTATCACTTTGAAATTTGATGGTCTACTTTTTACTTTATTTAACTTGGAGACTCTTCCCCTTTCTCATTAAAGCTCGTTAACCCCCTCTACTTATCACTTCGCGATCTTAGCAAACAATGTTGCAAAAACCGAAAAGGCACCGAAAAGCTTGAAACTTCAAAATTTAAATACCCAAAAACTAATAGGAAAAAGAGTGACGGTAATCTTCATTCATAAGAGTATGTGGCTTCAAAATAATATTTTTCTGAAAATAGGGGGGGTCTTATGCCATAAAACCCCAACCAACCAATCTGCTGATTACAGTTTTTCTAATGGCAAACTCGCAACTGAAAAAATATTTTCGAATTAAACATTTGATGGCTTTTGAACTAGTAAATTAAATTAATAAGATTACATTTTACTGATTAGGTTTTATGTTATGAAATTTCAAGGATATCAAAGCGAAATTTTTTTAAACAGCCCCAGTTAATGAGACATTAATTATTATTACATTATTTTATTGAGGTATTAAAATTCTTAAAGAAGTACCCAAATCTTGTACAAATATCCATAATAATATTAACAATATTGGTAACTTATTTTGATACATTTAGCATTAATGTAGCAGCAATCTAAAAATAGTCTTTACAATATGGCAAAAAAAATCCACAGAAACTTTAAAAAATCACAATTATTTAGAAACTGCATCTCAATAATTGGAATATGCATTTATATTATTCCTTAATAATTATGGAAATTATTTTCTTGAATTCTTGAGAAGGAGGCAAAATAAAAAATAATAACGCGCTAAAATTAAACCCGCGCCAACACAAAACAAGCGCCAAGCTCGATCGCCAACGGCCGCCAAAGCTCATTTCAGGACTTAACTTCGTAAAAAACAATTTTCAACCAGAAATATTGATTTGAATGACTCAAAAACACATCCAATCTAATCACAAATCTTCATTTTATAATACTAGAAGTAATTTAACTGAAATTCTGTCAAATTTAATCGAATATAGCTCGTGAAAGTCGAACGAACTCGGCGCGAAGTTTTTTAAAATCCCATTCATAAAAATGTTTCGGAGATATTTTAAATTTTTAAGCTCAGAATAATTAGTCTTTTCCTTCTACATCATAAACAGGTGTTTTTTTCTTTTTCCGATCATTTTTCTATGAGTTATTACGATTTTTCATCTTCGAAATCAACGCGTCTATGGGAGCTCCAATGTTAAAGAATTCTTTTTGCCTAGCATTGATCTTTGGAACACAGGGTTGCCGTCCATGCCGTCTCTATTATTCTTATACCTCTATGTTACCAATCAATGCATACACAACTTTAAACTAATAGGTTCCAAAAAATAATTTAAAAAAAATCTACAGCTACAACTGCATGTAACCCACGGCTACGCGTCCCTTTTTTCTTTCGAGTTCAAGATCAAACCGCAGACATCGCGAAACGACTGCCAAGCGGTCTCCATTGGTTTCATCTTGGCACCGTTCTAATTCGTGACGTATATCAACCTGCCACCACTGATCCTTCCTTCTGTCCATGCGGCTATCACGATGCGGGACAGACGGGTTTCGGTTTTTTTACTTTCACCAACGCGATTCTTCGTTTTGTGTGACGCTCCATGGATTATTCAAAAAAGAGCAGCGTGCAAAGCGGGTTTGGGAGAAAAGGTTATTCAGCTCGAAGAGAGCGAGTTAATTATAATGCGGGGATTAAATGTCAGTGCATGTCAAAGCCCTGAAGTCAATCATAATTTTCTATCGTAAGGTGGCAATAAAATTAAGTTATATTAAGGAGGCATATTATGAAAGCTTAGCCTAAAGGTGTTTATTATATTACAAAATCCATCTTGGAAAATAGCCACCGAACCTGGCCTTTTCACGGGGCCAGGCTTTCACCAAATCCCTCATTCTGTGAATGCGGACGTACGTAGTAATTCAGAGCAATGATAGATATCGTTCTACATATCTCCGAGTCTTCTGATTCACGCATCTCTGGGAATCCATCTCCGTTAAAGTAGGACAAACAGCGCTCAAGTTCATGTGTTGATAAGAACAGCTATTTTGGGTGCCTCGTTTATTCATCTGCGAAAGTAGTTATATAGATTGCACTCAAGAATGTGTGGAGGGTATATATAAACGTTTGTTTGGCTTAAGGTTCTAAGTGTTCAATCGCAAAAGGATGTTATACCCTATTGGAAAAAAAATTTTCTGGTATTCCATAAACCAGTATGAATTATACTGGATCCAGTATAAATGATACTGGAACCCGTATAAAGGATACTGGAACCAGTATAAATGATACTGGAACCCGTATAAAGGATACTGGAACCAGTATAAATGATACTGGATCCAGTATAATTCATACTGGTTTATGGAATACCAGAAATTTTTTTCCAATAGGGTAACTATTATTATGCTATTAACAGTTAACAAGATGGCTTATTACTTAAATGAGCAATTAAATACACCTCATATTATTATTACCCAGGATTTCCACTATGGCGGCTTTTTTCCCAAAATGCGAAAGAAACCCCCAAAATACTGAAATATTTCAGACCCTTTTCACAAAGAGGCAAATGAAAATTCCGAATTTTAAAAATACTGGACAAATAGTTTTAAGTTGTTGAAATACTATCTAAATACCTAAAGATTTTAAAGATGTATGTCGCATACCAGAGGGCGCTACCTATTTACCCCTAGCGAACCAGCGCCGCCGCTCTCTGCGCGGAAAAGAAGCGCGTGTGCGTCATAATGATGGAGGACGCGAAGCAGTGAGACTGCATGTAATTCGTTGGCTCTAATAAAAGAGTTGGTAATTAACAGGCTTTCTTCACTGTGTCCTCCCACATGGGGGCTCAGCCAAAGCCATCGTCAATGCCTCACTAACATTCATCATCGCATCAGCAAAAGCCATCGTCTCAGCTAAAACCGAAACTCCTCGCCAACCGCCATCGCCGTGTCTACGAAACGAAACTCCTTGTCTACCGCCATCGTCCGCAGTCATCACCGTCCACGAAAAAACCGAAAGTAGTCGTCACAACTGAATCACCGTCGTCCGTCACCATGTACAAAGGTACGAAAAAAGAAGACCTAGTAAACGTCGCATTAGAATTGGGTCAGAACGTCCCAGAAAAGGTCACCGTCGTCGACTTGAAAAAACTCATCGAGGAAAACGAAACCTACCGTAGCGATGCAGACTTCGTTAAAGGTCTCATCTCAACCACAGTAGAAACCAGAATACACGAGGAGGAACTTGAACGCAAACAACGCCAGGAGGAACGAGAACGCAAACAACGCCAGGAAGAACGAAAACGCCGCGAGGAGCAATTGCAAATTAAATTAAAATTCGAAAGATTCCAACTTGAATGCTTCAAAAGGCGACAGCATGAACTAATTCTAGCCAGAAATGACCAAATTCTAAGCGATAGTAGCAGCGCCAACGAGCCACCGAAAGAAAACATTGGTTATTCCATTTCCCCACCTGTCAGCATGCCGCAACCCGATATCCGGCCGCCAAAACCGAAAGTTGAAGAAGCAGTCCCAGAAACCAAGATGGAAGCCGATTCAAGCGTAGATCACCCTGATGAAACGAAAGAAACTCCCGAAATGAAGGACGAAGAGGAAGAATCTAAATTAACAGAAAATGCAGTTCCTGAAAAGAAAAAGACTGAAACAGAGATTCCAGAAACTGAAGAATCGTACACTGAAGAGGAAGATGTCCTTATGAAGATTGAAAATCAGCCTGCACCAAAAGCAAAAGCTACCCTTGCAACGTCTAAAGCAAAACCTACCCCTGCAACGTCCGAAGCAAAAGCTACCCCTGCAACGTCCAAAGCAAAAGCTACCCCTGCAACGTCCAAAGCAAAAGCTACCCCTGCAAAATTCAAAGCAACAGCTACTCCAGCAAAGTCCAAAGACAAAGCTACTCCTACCAAGCGACGAAGCAAACCTACAGTTTCCAAAAATGCCGTGAATTCTACATCTGAAGATGATACTCCTCATAAGAAACGTCGAAAAGCCGAAAAGAACTCCCCTTCAACTCCCGTGAGACGTGGTCGCCAAAAGGAACCGACCAAGGACACTGAGGTACAAACTAACCCCAAAGAGAAGCCCACATTGAACTGTCCACTCAATAGACCCTGGTGCTTTAAAGGCGGAACTCAACTCGAACTATATCCAACAACGGGAATGATGATTACCGAAACGACCTGGACTGTTCGACGGACTTTATTAATATTGACCATGTGCTCCATAAGTAAAATTTTCGTTTCAAAAAATATCTTGTTTATCAACACTATCTCTCAGCGAATTTTGTTTTGTAAAAAAAAAAAAAATATATGTTTTCACAACTGAGTGCATCCATCAAACCTTCCTATTTCGATTTTCTTATGTGTTGAATGTTTTTCCTTCTGCTTTGATGTTTCGTTTTTCTTTTCGAGTCACTTGCAAATGTGTTTTTTTTTGTTTTCTTCATGAGTATCTTGTTTTATGGTAAGAGAAAAGATTATGTGTTTTCACTAACTTTCGATTATCCTTTTTGATAGAGCATTTAAGTGTCTCCATGTAGTATTTCTGAATATTTGTTTCTTTTTGTATTTTTCTACGAGTGTATTTTCTTTTGCTCACCTAAATTTTGATGTTTCACAAGACTTCCTTTTCACTCTTATCAATTTGATTTTGCATTTAGTTACTATTTTTATATTTTAAGTTCATGTTTTACATACTATTTTTTTACGTCTTCATATTTTTCATTTTATATTACTCCAAGTATTATTTTTGATTGTTCGTCATGTGCTCTGGTATTTACCCATTTGTCAACGTTTTTGTTTCGTTTTTTTTTGGTACATGTTGTATTTTTAGTTACGTCGGAGGACCTCCTTAGTCAGGATGGCAGAGTGTCGCATACCAGAGGGCGCTACCTATTTACCCCTAGCGAACCAGCGCCGCCGCTCTCTGCGCGGAAAAGAAGCGCGTGTGCGTCATAATGATGGAGGACGCGAAGCAGTGAGACTGCATGTAATTCGTTGGCTCTAATAAAAGAGTTGGTAATTAACAGGCTTTCTTCACTGTGTCCTCCCACATGTATATATAGCAATCAGTTTGTTTATTTGTGTAGTTTCTATCGATTAAATTTTAACAGCTAAAAAAACTGCCGGATCATCTAATTCTAATTTATCTAAGAATACACCTCATATTACTCATAATCAAAGATTTAATTTGTTAAAACTTTTTTTCACTTTTGTGCCAAAAGAACTTTTTCTCTAGCTTAAAAACTGCTTCTAACCTTTTTTACCTTGTGTAGTACTCCTTCTACCCCTTCAAAATTTTCCCTATATTGAATCGATTACTTTATTCTTAACTTAATCCATCCTTTGGTGAGGTATACAAACATTATTTTCTGTATAGTTATATCCTAAGATCTTGGGGTCTGGAACTAAAATTCAGTAACAGTACCTTTTCTCTTAACTGGTTCTCCATGAACATAAAGTGCTTATAACCAGACCGTGTTTTAAAAAAACACCTCTAATATTGGAGTCAAATAAAGGTCACACGTATATCCCAAGAGAGGGAAGACCATATGGATTTCCCCCCAAAAAAACTACTTCGATAATATTGAGATTTCTCGATAAACCATTAAGTGAACAGCATCGTAAACAACTTTCAAATGTTTACATAGAGTAAATAACCAAATCTAAATTTACACGTCCTTAGAATTCCTCCCGATTTGAGCGTCTGAAGCTTTTTCCAAGGCAGAGATAAGCTTCGAACCACAGGGAAAAGTAACAAAGAATCGGGGAAGTGGTGTACGGCCTTCCACTTCGTTTGGGATGCCTCCAACATAATTCACAACTGTCTAGAAACACACGTCCCTGCAACAGACAACAATATCCCTGATCGATGATGTGACAGTTTATAATTTTATTTAATTGTAATCACAGATGTTTGGGTTCCACATCATGACGACGAGTTTTCCATCATGATCAAGACTTCTCCTATCTGTGAAATTATAAAGAAAGAAATAATAGAAAATATAGGAAAAACAAGAAATTCAAGTAATTTCCAAACATTTTGCTTAAACAGGGAAAATTAGGGGTTTTTCAACTATGTACTTTTTTCTCTATGTCAGGCATTTTCAAAATTCAGTAACCCTATCCTTTTCCTTCAATGTGATGCCCTAGTTTTAAAATCTAAAACTGAACTGAAATTTAACAAACCTTTTTTAAATTTTACCTCATGATCGTTTTTTGAGTATTAGCTAGAACCATAAATATTTTATTGCTTGTAAGTCTATACTAGTTGAGGGGAAGAAATTTCCTTCTTAATTTTGGAAAGCTTACCCATGCCCCCCCTGGATCCGCCACTGATCCATTATAGTTAAGCATATTATAAGTAAATTTGATTTTAAAATAGTTTTGCTGTCATGAGAGAAATCATTTTAACAGCAATGAACAAAAGTTTTGTTTAACTTAACAACTTAATTAAAAAGATAACGTACCATACACTACTCAAATAACATCTATCTAAAAATATACGTCTGAAAATAAGAATTTGAAACTAATAAAGTACATTTTTTTTCTCTGGACCGCGCTAAAAATTTTTAAAATTATTTGGACCCCGAGTAAAATTACTTGCGGTACTTATAAACAAATTTTTCATTAATTTAAATCAGCATTAAAAATTCTCGCTAATGCCAACACGAATGAGTCACAACTTTGAGGGAAACTCGCATCTGAAATCCCGTAAATGTGAAAGAATGATAATCACAAAAAAACACATCAGAATTCGTGTGACGATTTTATAGTCACACGTCTCTAACGAAATGAAATAAGAGAAGATTCATTAAAGAAAAGCACCTCATAAATATGTCCCAGCGCTAACTGTGCAAGGACACCGAGGAGAGAAAAATACATCTACTTTTTCCAAATTCCTAAAAGGGACACCATTAACTAATTTATTATTATAATCCTATTTCACCCGCACAGAACAGGCTTACTAAAAGAATGGTTCTGATTAGTGATGGGCAGGTATCGATACCAAATACTTGAGTACTCGATACCTATAGGTATCGAGTGTATTCGATACCCACAAAAGTATCGATACTTTATTGACATATTTCGTTTTAAATTTTTCAATGAAGTAATCTTTATAATACCTACTGTAGATCAAACGCAGCCTGTTTCCGTTTTCATTTTGCAACGCTCAAACCCAAGTCGTTATCATCCGCGAGAGAAATTTGACGCGGCTAGGTTTTCCCCCCGCCAAATCCTTCGCCTCTATCCACCTCCAGGCCCCCCGTAGCTACGGGGCTTTTTGATGGATCGCTTTCAGTTTTTTGAATATTAGTCTGATTATGGATAGGCCCTAAAAAAATTGTCCCTTCAGGTTCATTTCCCGACATTGAAAAAAAGTACTCGATACCTATAAGTATTCGATACCAAAGTATTCGATACCTATAAGTATTCGATACCAAAGTATTCGATACCTAAAATTATCGATTTTGCCCATCACTAGTTCTGATGAAAACGCTTCCCGACCTCTATGTTCCCGACACTGGTGTATCTGTGATAAAACATTGATCTTGATTAGGGATGGGGAAATATCTCCAACACTGATCCTTGCTCGCACTCAGCGTCAAGGACTATAGATCCAGCTGTTTCGCAAGCCGTTATGCAATATCTTTCTGGTAGTCTCCGCAAAATGCAATCTAAGGTTTTTATTTCTATTTATAAATGGTGTATAGATTCACTGTGCACTCAAATGCTACTTCGAAATTAAATAGAGACTAAAAATACCCAAATAATAACTCGAGTAAGGTATGAGAATGGTTAATTTACTAAGTAAGAAAAAGATGAGAAATGGTAAGCTATTAAATTCATTTTCTTTTTTTAAATATGATGGACAAGGGAAACCCGTAAGCTGGGTCAGAAGAACCTAGGTTTTACCTAAGATATATTATTTAATTAAAAACTTTTTTGAATCAGCAAAAGATTGCAACTACAGCACCCCAACCCATATTATCTAATTAATTTCCAATTTGAAAATTTAATGAAAAACCTTTCCCTTTACTCCTTTTTTAATATTTATCCTAGTAAAATGATATTATAGCCAATAGCCACAACTATTCCCTCCAGTTGAGGATAAATTACACAAAAGAGTTTAAAACACCTTGCCGTTTCGCCTATCAATAAGTTTCTGAGGACCTCAGCACAAGGAAACAAACTAGACGAGGTATTAAGATTGTTAAGAGCATTAGCTACTACTAACTATAAATATCAAAATATCGAAAATTTCACTCGAGAAGCTGTTTAAGAGGAAAAGAACTGATGTGGCAGCAGTACCAACCTCTTGCCCGGCAAAAATTTTTTTTACTTCATCTCCTAAATACCCAATCAAATACACTTTTAAGTCTGTTTTTTTAATAAAATACTTCAATTAGATTAATTCTAATTTGTCAAACTTGATCTTTAGCTAACTCCATAATGGTCATTCAACTTAGCTGCTTGTGTTGATACATTCCTCGCACCCCTTTTCTCTCTAAGCACTTATATCATTTAGTAGTGCAGATGCACATAAAACTGATTTGGCGCCAAACGATCTGACTGATCAAACAAGTCCTTGAGAGGGGAGATTTTATGACTATGAGGTAGAAGTTGGGAAAGAGACTGATCTAATTCATGGTCAGGTGAAAGCGTGCGCTGAATCCACAGGTAGTCATGCTCCTGCCAATGTGGGAAAGATCCAGCAAAATAGAAGGCATGTCTGGTAAAAAAAATATTTATAAACATTAAGCAGCTGGTTTAATAATGTAGTTATATCCCTGAAGAATGTAGTATATAATAGAAAATGGAAGAATTGGGAAACGTGATGTACCGTAATTTCGAGCATATAGTCCGCGGACTATCTGTGTTTAAAAGTCAAATTTTTGAAGCTGCGGACTATCTACCAGTGCGGATAATACGCTGGTTTTTCACGGTTAAAATCGTTGAAATTTAAAAAACACGCTGTCCTGAACTGCCGATGGATCAAATATAATGTTAATGTAATGGTTTTCGTTAATGTAGTAGAATTTGTGATTAATTAAAATATGATTAATTAGTAAGCACTGTTTTTTATTTGTATTAAGCGTTTTATTTCTGAAGGTACATTAGTAAGTATATGTACTTTTTTCTATTTATACTTAGTTCTTTTTTTCTTTTCCATTAATATTGCCGTATTATAAAATAACGTAATTTCGGACGTATAGCCCGCGGACTATCCGGTGGTGCGGACTATCTGACTATTTTTGAAAAAATTTTTACATAAAATCGTGCCTGCGGACTATACGATGGTGCGGACTATATGCTCGAAATTACGGTACCTTATTCTGTATTTTGAGACAATTATAGACTTCATTATTTCCGCAGAAAAAATGTACATGACTAGTTTTCCAATTTATTTCTGGTCTTATAGCAAGACAAGGAAAATGCCAACGCGTACTTGAAAGTTCCGAGTATTTAGTTCAGTAAATATTAAAAGGGAGTGAAAGATGAAAGCATGAGAAGATTTTTCAACTAATCTCATATAGGAAAAAACTATGAAGTATCTAACCCTCACCTTAAAATAAGGTACCAGTAGGGTAAGACAGGTACCCATTGGTAAATCAAAGAAACTTTGATTGAAGTACCAGTTTATCGGAAAACCTATTTAGTAAACCTAGAACAAAAATACCCCCATGGTATTTTTCTAGTGTTGTGTCCTTTCTTATGTAGAAAATTTTTCGTTAAAACCCTTTGAATTGTAGTTACTAAACTCACCACTCAAAACTTACGTAAAATCCAATGCAGTAAGCAGTATAAAGGCCAACTGAAACAAAATTTTATAAATTCTAGAGCCTACTTCTGAATTGGCCAATCTCAGACACTGTCAATCCCTACAGTATAATTTTATGCTTTCAGTACACAAAATAATTTTTCCATACTTTATCAGTATTGCTCAGGTGATAATCCTGTTACATGGATTAAAATAAGCATATGACTTTCAAAAAGTAGTAGGGCACACAAAAGTATGGTCTGTTATCATAGAATCTGTCTGTCATCTGTCCTATTAGCATATGTTTTCTCTTACCATCCAATGGTTTTTACTTGTGTTCGCTGCTTAGTCACTCAGTAAATGTACTTTCTAATTATTTAAATGAAAGATTTTAGTCTGGCTAACAGAACATATGTACTATATCGGTCGTCACAGTATTATTATTAAACCCCTTTAATATTGAAAGGGAGGGAAATTCTGGAATGATCAGTTAAGTTAAATACATTGGCAGTTGAGAAGATGACAGAAATTTTGTAACTAGATTTTAATACAAATACAAATACAAATTAAGTCGACCAACTACAGGCGTAAGCCCAGCAAGGTTGGTCCAGTCTTTTTAACCCACACTACCGGAATCCCAGTATCTGTCAAAAAATTATAAATATTATATGTATCTGTATAAAATTATAATTTGAATTAAGTTATGAAATTAAAAAAAATTTGTGAATTAAAATATTTCTAATTCTCTATTTTAAATCTGAAAAACTACTGATGCTAGGAGTAGTGATAATAATTCTCTCGTAAAAGCAACTGTGGGGAAGAGCATAATTGTTCCACGTTTAAGGAAAGTAGTAATATCAATACAAGAAGTACTAAATGAAAATACTTATATGGATTATTTTGCTTTAAAAACATCATTACAGATATGAAAACAGTATACCTATGCAGCAGAGGATATACAGGGGGTGGCACGGGGGCACGTGCCCCCCCAGAAGGGTAAAAGTTTATGGGATAAAATGACATTTGGAAAAAATTCCTTAAAAAATTCATAACTTAGAAGCTTTTAATTGCTTTAATGAGTAGCTTTATGGCCAAAAATAATATTATACTACTTCAATATTTTCAAAAACATCGCAGCGCCTGCCTGCTGGAGATTTTAAAAAAATCCTGGAAGTCAAACCAGGATCCGCCCATGGCTCTACGCTTTGGATTCCTGAAGTCTCGTATGAACCATGTTGGAAGAACTTAGTTCAGAAGGGTTTAACTCTGTCAGAATACACATTTTACGCATTTACTTCAAGTATTACTAAATAATAATATCACACAGGAGAAAGTTCGTTCCCATACCAAAACAAGGAACTAACATATTTTAGTAAAAAAAGAGAGAGTCCTTGAAGCTTTGTGTCTTCACGACTGTGTCCAACCATGAATGTACGGGAACATTTTATTTCGAGCCCAACGAACTAAAACGTGTGGAGAATCACGAGAAGAGTTCACTCTCTGTTTATTTTGATTAAGAATAATGTAACGGTGCAGCACAATTGAAACAGGTTTTGCAAATAGCAACGGAGCTCAAGTGCACACAGATATATAAGATCCAGTTAGTTACATCCTAACTCTAGGCCCGATTTTGTCCGATTTCTAGTATGTTGTTAGACCATTTCTGAGTGAAAACTGTTTAAAAAACGTTTATTGCAATTTGTTCCAGGTGTTAAGACTGAGTTTGATATAATTAAGAATTTTTTTAAAAAATTAAAAATTTTGAAGTCTATTTCAGTTTTTATTGCAAGGATAATATTTTTTATGTAATACATTTGCAGGCATGAAAATCGCGCGTTAATTTTGATGGCAATCGGATCGGAGAAGTTTGATGACAATGTGTATTGGTTGTCTTGATTTCCCCGATCTTATCTTCCGTTTGAAAATGTTACGAAATGAGTATAATGCCACTTATTTAATGTTTTGGGATAAAATAAGCAAAAACACAAATGTTAGCAACGTAAAAGCGAGGTTTGAGTCAATGATTATGTTTTGGTTCACTGTTCACTATGGTGGTAAGTAAATGATATAAATAAAAATCTTTATTATTTTTTGGAAATAGTTTGAGCATTAATTTATTTCCGCGTATAAGCTGAAAGCATGATTTTTCTATAAAAAAAGCAGAATAAAAATTTCCACATTTGCTTTCCCACCATAGAGTAAACCCATTTCAGCTTATTATAACTTTATGCTTGGCCCTTTTTGGGATACGAAAATTATGTAACTATATGCAAATCCAAGTTTTTAAAGATTGTTTGTGTTTTTGGCACATTATTTTTGCAGGGTATTGAGCCATTTAACTCTTACCAAACCAGGATGTTAATAAAACTCCCAAAACCAAACTAAAATATTTTAGTATCCGATTAGCGAGCGCAGCGAGCCTGGATCGCGAAGCTATCCACGAACTACGGAGGGAAGCAAGCAGGGGCGGCAGCCCCTTAGTCACTTTATAATTAAGGATTAATTTTTATTTAGGTTACAGTTCAGAAATATTTCAAGTTGAGCTAGCTCAACACAAAACTTCCTTTTCCCCTATGATAATTTTTGTTGATGATTGTAGAATTTTACTGCTCTGCTGCTAAAAAAGTTGAAACCGCCTAATTGAAATTTGATAAAAAAATGTTTTAAAATTCAAAATATCAAAATATATTTTTTTCCTATTCATGCGTATGTTACATTTTAATATGTTGATTTTTCATACCAGTTTGCTGATTTTTGTTGTTGATGGATGCAGTTTAACCGTACCCAACATAAAAATAGTCAAAAATCCTTTTTAAAAACCCCCGGCAGGTTTTCTGCATGAAAACTGTAGTCCAAGATAAATCAGCATAAAACCTTCAAAAACAACACTGCAGGTTTTCTGCATGAAATTCGGGCAATTTAACTGCAGTCAAAGAAATCAGCATGAAACCTTCAAAAAATACCTGCAGGTTTTCTGCATGAAATTCGGACAATATAACTGCAGGAAACCTGAAGTCAAAATCTACACGTTCCTTGCAGGTTATTTGTCCGAATTCCCTGCAGGTTTTTTTTGAAGGTTTCATGCTGATTTTTTTGCTGGGTATCTTCTTTAAAAAATTTCCGTAAGGTAACACGTAACTCTAAAATGAAATAAGTTCTGTTTTTTTATATTTTTATTGATTGATTTTCTTATAAATTAAGCTTGAAATGAGCTTACAATAGATTATTATTATTGATCGATAATTTAGTAACACATGACTAAAGCTAACTCAATCCCTTTAAAAAGTTTTAGGGGATCAAATTTTAAAAAAAAACTTAAATCCCCACTTTGATAAATGTTTGTATTATAATGGAAGAATTTAAAAATGATATAAACCACTGTTATTGTCAAATTTGTATTGATTAACAACTTTTATTTGCTTTTAATGTGAAAAAATAAACTGGGAAAAGGAAAAAAACATCTGTGCCAAGTTAACCCATTTTAGGTACTTAAATTTTTACTACAATTTAATTAACCTATAATTACCTCTTAAATAAATAACCTACATATAGCCATAACTTTTTTATAAGGATATAAAATCAAGCAACAGATACAGGTATAAGAGATTTCAAAATAGATAGTTAAGAAAAGAGTTAAGGTCATTGAGGTGCAGTAGTTATACGAAATATACTTTGAAGAATAGTTAACATTCATAAATATGTCAGCGGAGAAGTTTATTCCTATTTCCTGGATGGCTGTTTACAGTAAACAGGCTCCTGTTGTTTGGAGAACAGCAAACTGCTTATCAGAGTAGTTTTCAAAGATGATTCACAGTGTCCTTGAGTTCAAGTGGTTTACTCTGGTTAAAGATTCAAGGACCTCTGTTAACTATCAAGGTTCCTGAACACGAGTTTAAAATTACTGCTTTTGTGTCTGGTTGACAGATATCCTCTGGCGTTTATACGCCGACTGCGAAAAATAAGATCTAGCAAAATAAAAAATAAGTTCTAGCATGTCTTTTCAGGGTTCTTCAAATATGCATCTTCCTTCAAAATAAGCTCTAGTTAAGATAGACAGCAACACAGATGCATGATTGCCCCATCAGTAATTTTAAAAAGTTAAAAAAATGTTGGCTAATATACACGGAAACGTATGAAAATAATCCAGAAGAATTTTAAAAAATGCTCATTTAGCAAGCTTGCTTTGTCTCGTCTCAAATGTAGGGAACAAGGTATATTACGAACCTCTTATGCAAGACACGTAATTCAGTTTTCGAGATAACATTTTGGAGGAGGTACAGTCGTAGAAAAAAAAGTGAGACAGTTCGCATTGTAAGCGAACTACTGGGGTTAAAAATATACTGTAAACGCCAATTTTCATTATTTAACGTCTACTTTAAAAAAAGCTATAGATTATGTCCTTAGGGGGCCGTCTACATATTAAACGAAGCACAAACTTTCGTTTTTCCTATGGGTGGCATCAAAGATAATTCTCGATTCTGAAAGAGCACTCTCTAAAACCCCCCAAAACCAATTTTCATATCATTTGGTCCCCAAATAAAGCCAGGAGTGGGGGTTGAAGTTCGTCGAATTTACGTTGAAATCTCGTTCTTTACGTTGAATTCTCGATTTTGATCCTTTTAACCATCAACCCCGCACGAGAATTCAACGTAAAAAACGAGATTTCAACATAAATTCGACGAACTTCAACCCCCACTCCTGGCTTTATTTGGGGACCAAATGATATGAAAATTGGTTTTGGGGGGTTTTAGAGGGTGCTCTTTTAGAATCGGGAATAATCTTTGATGTCGTCCATAGGAAAAACGAAAGTTTGTGCTTCATTTAATATGTAGACGGCCCCCTATGGACATAAACTATAGCTTTTTTTAAAGTAGTAGTTAAATAATGAAAATTGGCGTTTACAGTATCTTTCTAACCCCAGTAGTTCGCTTACAATGCGAACTGTCTCACTTTTTTTTCTACGACTGTACAGAGTTGGGAGTGCTTTATTCAAAATCTTCCATTCCTGTGAATGCTATTGATCCGAATGGGCCTGGTTTCAAGAAAAAGAGAGCTTCTTTTGGCTGGGGACACACTAGAGTCGCGGTTTTTCTGCCGCAAACGCTTTTACAGCAGTGGCAATGGAAATCCTATTGCCCGGTTCACACTCGACTCGCGGCAAAAAAACCGCCAGCAACGTTCTCCCGCGGCAGAAAAGCAGCCGCCCGCTGCCACTGCATCTCGCGGTTTTTTTGCCGCGTTCCACCTGCCAGTGGCTCACAGGACTGAATGGGCGGGGACACATTCAATACCGCGGCGACGGCTGCTAAAAGAGAATTCAATGAACATATCCACTAATTTTACCTTATTTTTTGTATCTGGTATGAAATTGGGTGTTATTTATGTAATTTTTTCTCCTGATTACAACTATGCCAAAAGTTTTTTTTTTTGGTACACTCATATTTTGTCATACAAAGTATTGAAAATGTCATCTCGAGCACTTTTTGGGAGTTATTTTAGTCCCAGAGGGTCCTGTTTCTTTTTTAACGGCTGTAAACTTTTTTATATTCCTATTCTTTTATTAGATTATTCATAAAGAAATTTAAAAAAGCACATTTATTTATAAAAGAGCGACGCTATAACAAAAAATTTGTTTTTAATTAAAGAAAACAATTTAAGTACAATCTCATTCTATGACACCAAAAAAAGTACTCAAAATTGGTAGAGTGCACAAAAAGTTATCAGAAGCACCCTATACAGGGTGATTCTAAATTACGTGGACAAACTTCGCGAGGGGGTAGAGGGGACCTAGACAAGCATATTTGGCATAGGAATGGGGGGCGCATCCTTACCGTTTAAGAGCTAGGACTTAATGTAGTACGAGCGCGTTTCAAAAGACCGTTTTTAGAAGGCCCGTGTGACGAAACAAAACATAATACAATGAAAAACATTATTGCATGGGGTACAGGAATATCCGTACAACTTAAATCCTCAATGTGATAGAAATTGGACCACTTGCTAAACCGTGGGGTAAGTATTAAAACGTGCAATATTAATCTCTTAGTCAAACAAGGGAGTTCCCTTAATGGTAATAAGAAAAATGATGATAGGGGAAGGAATTTTCAATGATCAAAGAGTTTCAATGATCAATGTTACGATCATTGAAAATTCCTTCCCCAAACATCATTTTTCTAAATACTATTATGTGAAGTCCATTCTTTGACTAAAAGGTTAATTTTGCACTTTGGAAACTCACTCCACGGTTTAGAAAGTGGTTCAAATTGTATCGAATTCATGGTGTAAGTAGTAGGAACACTTCCTTACCTTATGCAATAATGTTTTTCATTTTATTATGTTTTGTTTAGTCACACGGGCCTCCTAAAAACGGCCTCTTGAAACGCGCTCGCACTACATTAGGTCCTAGCTCTTAAACGGTAAGGATGCGCCCCCCATTCCTATGCGAAATATGCTTGTTTTGGTCCCCTCTACCCCCGTGTGAAGTTTGTCCACGTACTTTAGAATCACCCTGTATACCAGATACAAAATTGTAGAAATATGTGAACTTTAATTCATTTTCGATACTTTCCTATTTATTTTGTACAAGGATGGTCTTTTAACATTATTTTAAAAATATTCATCGTATATCTTAAATTGAGGAGAAATGGGTGAAATCCCTAAAAACCCTCGATTAACAGGATGCACCAAATAAGTCAAAAACGTTTCTATTTATAACTAATTATCAACTATATTATAACTATTTTTAACTATTAACAAAAGGCATCCGACCTCAAACAAGACCAAGTGTCGACTGACAGGTGATGCAAAATAATTGCAGCCAATATTTGCCGCTTTTATTTGGCCCAGTGTGAACGAAACACGCGGCAGCGGCAAAAAGCCGTCGCGGCGGAAAACCGCCGAATGTGTCTGGGCCCTTTGGGTGAACCTCAGCTGCACCCGCCGGTTTAGACTCTAAACCTCGGCTGCGATAGAAAGAACTGATTTCAAAGTGATAAGCTTTAGTATTTTTAGGTGAAAATTATATAACATTAAATTAACTAAACTTATTTATAGTGACAATGACAAATTCATGATTTTTGCAGGTATTTCCCCAGACCTCCCGTCTTTTTTTTCTCATGTCCAAAGTAATGTGAATAAATGAAGTAAAGAAGGGAGAGAGAAATCAAAAATTACAATCTCATATTAGAACTTATAAAATAAAAATAAATAGTAAAAATTTGTGGTTTATGTTTTATCCACCTCCTAAACAATAATTGAAAATCCCCATTTACATGCCAGGTCTTAACTTTCTACAAGTATCAAAACCCATTAAAATCTAGCAATACCATCATGTCACTAATTGATAGAAGCAAAAGCTTCAGAGACACTATTGACTGAATTTATTTTTTATTACATCTATTTTCAGTAACAGACGCGACTTGAGTAAATAAGAAAGAATTTTAGGCATCTATCTGGTGAGGTGATCACTTCTACTGTTTAAAACCTCAAAGATTTATTTTCAGCACGCCTCTATCAAGAACTCAGAAATTCTTATATTCGGAATATTTCCCGATAGGAATGCATACTAACGTAAATGTTGTCCTAGAACCTTGATCCGAGAATTCTTTTAGTAAGTTTTCTACAAATATGGAATCTTCATATCACCCAAATGCGTAGTAAGTTTGAAATCAATGAAAAGAAGGATACCGTATATTGGGATGATAAAATCTTATCATGTTACGCTCACGTGGAGAGTTTGTTTAGGTTGGCCATCGTACCAAAGTTTATTTTTTCCTGAAAGGGTTAAAGTCAGCCGGCCTTAGGTTTTTGACCTTTGGCTGACACAAAAGACGTCTATTTTTAACGGTCTTATGAGATAACATACCAATCTATGGAGATCTCTATGTAAAGATAGATTCGTGCTAAAATGGAATTGCGTTGTATTCACTTGGTAGGATTTTCTATTGAAAATCCAAATAAAAAGATATCGCCTCGATGGCCATAGAAGTTGTACTATAAGGGGGTAAGCATAAGGGAAAATTGGAGGAACTGAGGAGATCTAGATGTGCTACTATTTCTCAGTACACTTAAAATCTATTAGTGGGATGTAAGTACCCAGCATAAATTTTATGACTCCAGATTTGTAGCAATTTGACTCAAGAAGATAGGACGATACAAATAAGGTAGATAGTCAGAAGATAGGACGGAACAAAATATTTTCTTAAAAAGAGGGTGATGACTCAAGAACAGTTTTTAATACAAAAATGAGAAGCTGATAATGTGTTCTTTTTCAGGTCAGCAATATCTTTTTTCCAGGTTTTAGGGAGGAAAAGCTGGTATTTACCTTATTATTTAAACCGGTGGTTCCAAAACTGGTTGCCGCGGCAACCAATGTGACATTCACGCACAGTTCACGCGTGAAGACATGTCAAGGATGCCGTAAAGAGCTTAACATAGGATGGATTTTTACATTGAAAAAACAAATAATCAAGTCTTAATAGCGAGAACTACCATAAGATACTAAAAGATCTTAGAATCTTAAAAATCTATATGCAGCCTTTTGGAAAATATTGAGTGCTCTTTTCCATTCTTACTAAACAACCCTTTTGAAAAAAAATTGAACTTTTTTCCAATTAATGTGTTTCCCAATTAAATTTTTAAATGAATGCCTTTTAATTTGAAAAAGTTCCTTAGTATTGGGAAAATATACTCCATAGATAAAGTTTTATTAGAAGGAGGGCATAAAATATTTTGGAGAAGTTCTAGTTCATCAAATGGTGCTGCGATATTAAAAAGTTTGGGAATTATATGGTTGTATTGATTAAATGGTCTTTGACCAATGATATTGCATTTTATCAACCAATTTTATAACCAAAATCCAACAAACTAAAAACTGGTAGGTTAAATACTACATCAATTCATATGGTCTAATCAAGTATAGCTCAAGGTAGCAGGTAGGTGAATTTAACACATCTAAGTCTAGAAAAAATCAGACAATCGAAGATGTTTAAAAAATTTAATCAGTTATTTTTAGTCGAACACATGTAAAAAATAAGGTGTTTTCTGTTATTGAACTATTTTAAGTGGTGGTATTGCGTATCATCTGTCAACATTGTCTTCTCTTTTTATTTACAAAGGTGAATGTTCTACATTGAAACGTGAAGGAAACTTTGTTAAGTGGTTAGTGATAAAATATTTCTAATAGGTCAGGTGAGAAAAACAAACAGTAGATAATTTTTTTTATGAAAAATCGGTATAAAACATTAACAAACTTATCAACCGGCAAGTTCTCGATAAAATAGTATTTTAAACATTTTCACGTTGTTCTCGACCGGCCAGTTTAATTATACGGTAGAGTTAGTATTTGTAGTAAGACAATAGGAATGGCAAGGCACACATTAATTTGTCATTAAAATTCAATACACAGGGTGTCCCACGAAAAGTGGTCCAACCCCTTTAACTTTGAACCCCTACAGATATAGTCATGAAAGTGGGGTCCAGGTATAGTAAAGTGACCATGCCCTATCCGATGAAACAACTTTCAACGTCCTCTAGCGGAAACTTTAGGAGTTATAATTTTTATTTTGAAAACTATTTGAGGAATGTGAAAAAAGTCTATGACTAGAGGTTGTAGAGCAGCATTTATAGTAGGAAAAAACACCTTAATCAGAAAAATATCTTGAATAAAACCCCTAAAACGCACGCTCAATTAGGTTGAATTTACGTAAATTTTACGTCTTAAAACATTCCTTACAAGGCGAAAATGAGAAATTTTAATTTTTATGACTTAAGTAAATAACCAAAAGTATTCTTAGTTCATTAAATTAAAATTTCTCATTTTCGCCTCGTGAGGAGCGTTTTAAGATGTAAAATCAACCTAATTGAGCGTACGTTTTAGCGGTTTTATTCAAGATATTTTTCTGCTTAAGGTGTTTTTTCCTAATAATAATAAAATGAAACCCCGATATTAAAATTTGAGCACATACTTTTAGAGACAGATCATCTGAATCTTTCATTTTATACAAGCTCAAAGTTAACAATATTGGGGTCATCATTAAAAGTTTTCTATATTCTACAAGTGAATTAACCGAATCTACAAGAAAACAACCAACCCAAAATCCTACGATCAAAAGCAATTTAATCCGACGAACAATACCGATACATACACATCGCCGACAGTTCAAAGAAGAAAATAAGTCAGTCACTGAGCTGGCAAAGGGCGGCGACGCCCCGGTTGATCCAGTGGGGCTGAGACCGGTCCGATGGCAGGTCGACCATCATGACGAAGTTGGTGGAGTGCCCTGTGGTGCTGAGGGTCCCTCGGCGGGCGCTGGTCTTGTACACGGGGCAGTTGTACACCGACCCGCCCGCGAAGTCGCTGCGGCGCCCCGGCTTGATCCAGATCTGGGTCTCGGTTGAGGAATAACAATGATTTTAAGTTTTGAATGCTATATTTTCTGCAGACTATTGTGTGTGGCGTGGGCAACAGAACTTCACCTCCGTGGCTTCGGTTCCCAGGTGCCCACTGGGTAACGCGAAGAAAGTACTAATTACGGCATGTCTGTTGCTAATCAGGCCTGACGAGAGGGGGGGGCAAGTGGGGTACTTTCCCGGGGCCCGGGGCAAGAGGGGGCCCGGCAGCCCCCAGTTAAAACCCAGTTTTTTAGAGTCAAATTTTCAAAAATTTTCTGGGGGAGGGACCCCAGGCCCCCCTTCAGTATCTAAACCTTTATTGTTCACACTTTTTTCATAAGTTCATTAAAATCAAAATTCTACCTAAAAATGTAAGTCCAAATTTTGGTTTACGTGTACCAAAAAACAGTTTGAAACCCTGTTCTTAGGGTCAAATTTCCAAAAATTTTCTGGGGGAGGTCCCCCAGACCCCCCTTTCAAACCTGAACCTTTCGTTACAAAAACTTGTCTTGTGTAAGGTTCTCTTGGACGCAAATTCTACCAAAACATGGGTTGAAAAGCTACGTTAAACCTTTTAATATTGATGAAAGGAGGCCTGACGAGAGGGAGGGGAGGGGTTAAATTCCAGTGATTTTCATAATGAGTACTTAGATGAATATATAATTTTGAATAGTTTGGAAATTAATCTGTTTGCCCAAATGGGCTAAACTGAGTAAATTCCCAGTTTCTAGGGGCACATTTTCAAAAATTTTCTGGGGGGTTCCCCCAGACCCCCCAAAGGAATTCATTATGAGGGGGAGATTATAAAAACTCACTAAAATTTCATGCATAAGATAAATCATTAAATGGCTTATAACTTCATTTAAGACAAAGTCCATCGAATTTATTTTTTAGGGTCGAATTTCTAAATATTTTCTGGTGGTGCTTGATGTTAGGATCGTGCCAAACTAGCGGCTTGAAGACGCCAAAGCCACAAAAAAACTCTGCTTATCAAGATAGGGGAGAAAGCATGGAATTGAGCCTCCCTCTCCCCTCTCTTGATAAGCATCTTAACGAGTTTTTTTATGGTTTTGACGTCTTCAAGCCGCTAGTTTAGTACGATCCTTCATTGTATTATCAAGAAAACGAAATATATTGAGTTCATCAAAATTCAAATCTTGCCTGGAAATATTCTGAAAATTACATTAAGTCTATTCATGACTGGTGGTACTTCAGAAAACTTTCGCCCCCACCCTCGAAATGAGTGCATGTGACCGGGGCCCCGCTTTTTGACTTTGTCCCCGGGGCCCGGCTTGGCTCTCGGCGGCCCTGTTGCTAATGAACTCTGTTATCCGCAACTGTTCAATTACCTGCCATTGGAAGTAGTCCTCTTGAACTCGTTTACTCCACTTGAATTTACAATTGTTAAAGAGGCAATGGAAATTATTTTGCATCATAATTTAATAATTTCCTTAATAAGTGGCCAGTTAATAATAGTAAACTAAGTAGAAATTTCCAGGGTCATTTATTTTAGCCAGTACAACTATTTTTCCCCTTTAATGCACTATTGTAAAGCTACGAGTGAAAGTTAAATAATTTTACAGGACGGAATTTGATTAAACCTCCTAATGAAAAATAATCCTTTTTCTATTTTCTAATTATTACCTTTTCGTTATTTTTTTCTGTCACGTTTCGTTCTGACGAAAATCTTGGATTTCCATCCCTAGACCCTGAAACCTTTCACCTATACTCCTCTCCATCGCTTTCCAGGTCTCCATTTACTAGCATTTTTTAATGCTACCAGACCAGACCACCAGTAAGAAATCAACACCCACATTATTTTCTTACCCAAATTAATAATAACATTTTCCAATATTACACAGGTTTAGGTTAATAAAAAGGATACAACAGGCAACATATCGTATAGAACTTTTGGATAACATTCATTGAGAACCATTCTTTCACGGTCCCAGCGAGCCCCTTCAATGTACAGCCCCTAGAACAAAATCAATGAAATATATTACTCTTAACTTGAAGAAATAGATGTCTTGTACTACAGAAATCTTAATTTTCAATAAAATCCCGATAGTCATAGAGAAAAAAACTATTTCATTTTTTTTACCGCTTTTCTAAATAAAAATGTTTTTGGATATTTCCCTTTCCTTTTCCTTCCTATATTTCCCTTTTTTAAACTGGCGACTATATTTGTTTTTAAAATTATTCATCCCATATATTTTAATGTATTCGCGAGTCTCTTTAAAAAAATCGCTCAACTTTTTTGTAGTTCTATTTCAATCAAAAGTTCGAAAGAAATGTGTAAATGATTTTCCATAGAATATTTTTATGAAATTTGATATAATTTTTGAATTTTTTACTGAAACAAACTTGGATCTGCCGATTTTTACCTTCACGTAAACTCCGTCTTCTGGTTTTCCGTCTGCTTCATTTTCATATTTCAAAACTTCAAACTCGTAACCAAGAAAATCTATAGGGATGTGATATTTTCTGGCGTAGTTCTGAGAAGCTCCTACAAAAGTAAAGATTAATTCTTTTCAAAGGCAAGTGCAATAAGTAGAGAAATTTTTCGAGATAAGGTTCGATTTCTAAAATAAGAGGTACCGGAACGGTAAAATTATTGGTATTAAAACTGGAAACATTTTGGAAATTTGACAATAAAAACAGGGTTTTAATTCATTTTAGGGGTTATTTTTTGTACATAGAAAGGTATCCGCTGGCCTGATGAACGGGCCTCGCGGGTCGTAGTTAGGAGACCCCTGAAGTAGAATAGGGTGGGTTGGGGTAAAATGGGTCAGTTTTAATTAACTCGATATAAGTCAAATTTAAATGGAATTATTTTCACTCATTTTTTTGTGTTATAATTTTTTATCTGTTGGCAACATTTTCCGATTGTCAAAGATTTAGACTTATGAATTTGAGAACTGAAAAAATATTTAATTTGAACGGTAAATGGTGTTGTCGAAAAAACAGGGTTTACCATTGAAATTTAAGTTACATTCATAAACCGAAACCTAATATTAAGTCTTAACTTGTGCTGCCACCTATAGTCGAAACTAAAAACTAAACTATACTGAACAGTTTTTAAACATATATCTAAAAGTCCGGGAAACCTGGAATAATAATTCTAAAAATATCCACACCCACTAGTAAATTTTTATTTCTTTTTGAGCTAGAACTAAACACAAATCCAAATTTCATTCAGGGAGCGGTTATTAATATAATAGTAGTTAAGACTGTACTTACCTGTTAGGAAAGATTGAGTAAAAAAGAAACCGGAAATCCAGAATACATTTGGGGGTCCATTATCAATCCAAGAACTAAAAAATTTGAGCCTAGAAAATATTTATAACATTACAGTGTAAGACTATTAAATGGTCCAAAGTGCTTTTGTATGTAACTACGTTCCCCCCAACCTTTAAAAAGTTTGAAACTGGACAGTCTTTGCATGTTTTTTTTATTTTTACATTTTTGGAGAGAATCAAAAGGAAATAAAAATCACCAAAATACTCAGCTGCGTATTTTATAATAAAAAGAAGTACGTGGCCCATGGGGGGATCGAACCCACGACCTTCGCGTTATTAGCACGACGCTCTAACCAACTGAGCTAATGGGCCTTGCAGAATAATTTTGACAAGGTATTCAATGTGGTAATTCAGTATTTTCTTGAACAATTTGAACTTCAAAAAATTTTATTAATTTATTATTTAAAAATAAAAAACATCTTTTGAATGAATTGGAAAGCTGTCGTTTCACATCACCTCTTCTGTTTTCCTTCAATTAACATGCAAAATATAAGTAAAGGACATTTAAATAAGAAATGTACAGAAAAGAAAAGACATTCGAAGCAAAAAATATTAAGAATTTGGAGCGGCAAATAAAAAATCATAAAAGTTAAAAAAAATCCAATCAACACATTGCGGAAACTAAATTGAAAAAAAAATTTTGCATCGGCCGGGAATCGAACCCGGGCCGCCCGCGTGGCAGGCGAGCATTCTACCACTGAACCACCGATGCTTGTAATGAAATAGGGATTCATAATTCTAATGCAATCTGTAACATAGTTAATGTTACCTGACAGGTCATTACTCTGTGGTCATAACATAACAGCTACTGCAATTAATCAAATAGGGGAAAAAGCATAGAGTTCAGCCTGAGACTCCCCCTATCTTGACAGGAATCTTCATTCCTGTCAGTTCGAGCAGCGTGTTTTACACCTATAGTGGGAGAAAACATTCTTTGTCCTTTTCACTTCCAACCGCATCTTCCCTCCAGTCCCCTTCTTTCTTCTTTCTCCCTCAGTTAGATAAGAGGATCTTAATTACTTCGTGCAACTGGAGTCACCCAGTGTAGCAAATTTAATTTTATTAATTGAGCTTCCGGATTTGAAAGACAAAATTGACGCACCTCAAATTAGAAAAGATCCCTTAAATTTCTCCACTCAATTTATTTTGTTTCAGAAATTACCAAGCATTTTTAAAATTAATTTAGTGAAATAAGAGGGTCTAATAAAACCAGTGCCCTTATTTTCATCATTTTTTCCTACCCCTGTTTAAAAGTGATTTTGCCAATAAAGTGGAGTGGAAGTTAACGAACGATATATTAAATTAAGTCCAGGAATGTATACAGGGTGTCCCATAAATAATGGGTCACACTTCTAGGGGGGATAGAAGACATCACATAGGATTCGGGGGTCCCAGACCAAATTCCAGGGAGTTAAAAATGGAGCGACACCCCAAAAAAATTATTGAAAAATTCAATTTGTAGAAGAACTGCTATTGGTAGAAATTTAGTTATAGTCTCAAAAATTGTGGTTTAATATGATCTTTAAAATTATCTCAAAAGTCTTCACCTTAAAAATTTTTTTATTATTAAAAAAGTTAAAAAACCACAAAAAATGTGAAAATTCTGCCCAAACCTCATTTTGTATTTCGAAATAATCTCTTTTGATTCTATAATCTGAAAGATCATAGTTGTAAACCCTTAAGTCCAAAGTTTCACGTAAAAATTATCAATATTAAACGCTTGAGATCCTGTTAAAGTTCGTATTTTGCGTGCGAAAACTGGTTTCCTAAAGCCGTTTCCAAAACGACAGTCTGCGGACGAAACAAAATGGACTTATACCGTGCTTTAACAGGATCTCAAATCAAAAGAAAGGATTTCGAAATACAAAATGAGATTTGGGCTGAATTTTCACATTTTTTTGTGGTTTTTTATCTTTTTTCATAATAAAAAAATTTTAAGGTGAAGACTTTTGAGATAATTTTAAAGATCATATTAAATCGCAATTGTTGAGACCATAATTAAATTTTTACCAATAGCAGTTCTTCTACAAATTGAATTTTTCAATAATTTTTTGGGGTGTCGCTCCATTTTTAACTCCCTGGGATTTAGTCTGGGACCCCCGATTCCTATGTGATTCTGACTCGTCTAGGTGTCTACTATCCCCCCTAGAAGTGTGACCCACTATTTATGGGACACCCTGTATAAAGAAACCTTAAACCTCTTTGAGAAAGGAAACCCCCCTTAAAAACTTCTGGCGCAAGTTCAGACTTGCGTATGCGCCAAGTTTTTGGCGTTAAAGATGACTAATATGGTAATATGACATTAATATGGTATGACATTAAGGACTAAATTAGCTGTCATGGCCTCGCCAATGATGGGGAATTTATCCATCCCTCACTTCACGAAACATAAGGAATTTTTTTGACGATAGAAAACAACTAAACTAAACAATATCCCCCCAAATTCCGATATCTTCCTCTGCAATTGCTTGTGCTTCTAGTTCTAGTTACGCCACAGCCAACTATACGAATTAAACCAAAATCATTAATTTAATCTAAGGGCTGAATAATAACCCTGCAAATATTACTCCCGTACTTTTACTGCAAAAAAAATTTCAATTGAAGGAAATTTTTTAATAAATGCAGTTCGTATTTATCTGATCCGGAAAATTCGTACATAATTTAATTTCGGGTAGGTTTAGATTAAGCCACTCACAATAATTAACTTTTAAAGTTGAATTTTATCAGATAAGTAGCACAAGCCATAAAAATAGACGAAAGGGAAAAAAATTGCAAAGTATGAATGAAATTCCCCAGATTTAAATTATCAGCGAAAACATTTCATTTCATTGAAAACTTTTTTGAAATTTGCTGAATTTGTTTTAAAAATTTTTGAAATAACCAGGGGAAATTAAATATTTGAGAATGACTTTATGTTGCTTGATTGTAACATTAACTTTTTTAAATTTTATTTTCATCTCGCACAGAATAAAGGTTGTTCCTAACTCACGAAATATTCCAATCAATATTTTGTGAATTCATTCACATAGTATTTATCATTAAAAAAAGAAAACTAATTTTGCGGCGGTACATTTTAAACTGATTGAAGTTTTTAAATTTGCTAAAACTTAAACGATTCATTTTGATAAATTTATTAAAATTTTCGATATTTCCCGTATCATCCCGTCGACGGTGCTGCTGAAGCAAAAATGTAATAGCTAAAGCTTATTTTGTGCCGCTGAATCGGACGGTTGACAGGATAATTCGTAACAACCAAATTTTCCCCAATCTTTTAATAACTCCCCCGGCTCTCCACTTTAATCGGAATTTCACTAATACTGGCCCGACTTCAATACTACAATTAAATAAATAATTTAATAAAGTAGTGGGAAAAACATTCAAAAAAAGGTAGAATAATTGAATCGTCAGTTGAAAGAATGGAATAAGTTCAAAAACCAAGTTATGAGAAAATAAAAAAAAACTGTATAAGTAATGGAATTTTCATTGCATAATCACCAAATTTTTACTGGAAGTTCCGAACTCCATTTAGAAAACAAAGCGATCCTCAAAACAAATATAAGTATATTCAAAAATATTTTACAGTTAAAAATAAAATGATGAACTTATTCCCTTCTTCCACCTTATGAAATTTTTCTGATCTCCTCTTTTAAAAAAATCTTTAAAAAACCCTTAAATTATTCACATTTAAATTATAGGTCATCACTCCTTAGTTTACACCACAAAATGGTGAAATAAAAAGAATTAGACAAAAAAAATTCAAAATTATAGTGAAACTGAGTTATTAAAGCAGTATATCAATGGAGTGAGTGAATATGAATGGACTCAACCATTCCTTGCATAAAAAAAGTTTGAAAAAAAAAAATTGAAATTAAGAGAAAATTTTATTTGAACTTAGTTTACAGCACAAAGAATATGAAGAGAAAGACAAATTAACTTCAATTCCAAATTAACTTACAAAATACAATGAATGGACATCGATTTCACAACTTTAAGGGGCGATATTCCCCTATAGGGATTAGTTATTGTTACCCTCTTTTCACCCATGTGTAGAGCAAAGCTTGGAGATTGTTTTGAGCACAAAAAGTCAATTTGTCATTTTTTGGACTTATTCCCTTCTTCAAACTGCCGATTCAATTCTTGTAAAGGGGAAGGTAAAAAATCATCACGGGTAAAAGTAATAATTTTTTCAGGGTAGCAGAGGATAAAACCTACTAATTCATTTCAATGAAAATAATGTTAGAGACATTTTTTAGCACTGTGCTCTATCTAAATATCTTTATCTTGTATTATTCAAAGAACCTTAAAAAATGTATAGAAACTCGTTTTTAAAGGTTGAAAGGAATGAATTTTTCACCTCTCCCCTTCAACTCTCCTTTGAAAAGTTAGATGTCTAATTTATATACTTTTGGAATACTTTTATTAACCTCTTCTAAAATGTGGTAGAGCAACCAGAGCAGACTCTACTACAAAATGTTGTAGAAAGTAGAGTCACAAGAGAGTGTGGTAGCGTACAAAAAGCCACGTGCGGCTCAAGTGACACAAATTTCTGGTTACTGGTAAGTCCATAGCAATTGGCAAATGTGTGCAATAATAAGAGATCATTTTCCACTTTTTAATTTTCAAATAATTAATCAAACAATAACCTCATTTCAATTGAGACTTTTTAATCACCTACTTTGACAATAAAAAAATTACTCCTCAGTGACTCCTTAGTGATATTACTCAGAGATTAATTTTGTGTAATTCATCAGGGGTCAGTTTATAAGAAATTTGGGTCTGTATTAGGACCCTTCACAAAATGTTTCATTCTGAAAACGGACCCCTTTACAAAATATTTTACCTTAAAAACGGACCCTTCACAAAGTATTTTAGCCTTTAAATGGATCATACTATTTTTCACAATCCTGCAAATTTGTGAGACCTTATTTTCACAAAAACAGGCTCCTAGCTGAAAAAACACTAATTTAACGCTAACTAATATTCACGAAATTATGAATAGATTTTTACAAAACACGGACCCTTCACAAAAAGTCTGGACCAGGGGTTTCCAACTTCTAAGTCCTCGAGGGCCGCAATCGAAATCATAAGTCAAGTAGCGGGCCGCAAAGTAATCTAGCTCCGTTTTATCCATGATAAATTTTTCGGAGGGAGTCTTTAATATGGAATTTTTTCAGCGAAAGAGGGACGAAGGTTATTTACATACTGTGAAGGTACTTACTGTATTTTCCAAAATATCAGGATATATTTATTTTTTAACCTATACAACTTTTGACACTTAACATTACTTAAATTGAGGTCTTCCTCAAGAAAATGTTTATAAATTTCCCTAAAATAGTGTTTCACCTTATTTTTGGATACTCCATTTTGATATTAAGCCTTCATAAACCCTTGCTACGTTGAGGGAATATCAGGATACATACAACCTTCTTTTCAAAACCTCAAACTTAATTCTTCACCATAGAAAACGACAAAAGTTACTCCATAATATGAGAGGTAAAAATAGGGGGTTTCGGGGTCTAAAAATTTTTGAATTTTAGCATGCTAAAAAGTGCTTTATAGCTGCTTTTTGGGGGTTTTAAGAGAGCTTCGCGGGCCGCACAAATGACTCGGCAGGCCGCCAGTTGGAAACCCCTGGTATGGACAGACCACTATTCATTGTTTTTATTGCAATGAAAATTTATGCATCACAGGCAAAACTATAATTATTTTCGCATTTTTCTTTCTGCAGAATTTCCCCAGATTGCTAAAATTTCCACCTACAATCCTATTCTGCACCCCTGACTCAATGAACCAGAATAATCAGGGTATTCTAGGATTCATCATTAAATAAAATAGCTAAATAAAAGTTATTCCTACAAATGTTTTCTAGCATACCTGGCTAGCAAATCAGCAATATAGCTTCCTAAAGGCTTCAAAGATGGATACGATTTGGCAGCCCACATATTTGGCACCTTTCCAATCAGCATGCAGTCAAAGACTTCTTCTAGCTCAGATGACATAACAACCAACCCTTTGACAGCTTTTTGCAAATTTTTCAGAGATTCACGAACTACTGAAGTCAGTCTATTGAATCTGATAAGTTCTTGACGTAAAACTGTGTTCATGGACTCGGAGTATATCACAGGATAGAGTTCAATGACCTAAACAAGAAAAGCTACAACAATGCAGGAGACTATCTCTGAGTAGTTACTAATTCATACATTGAGATTAACAGAAACTCTTATCAACAGCATTGATACAGAGTTTGGAACTTAACCCTTTCAGTCCTAGACCACCTGAGATTGCCCTTTAATCCAATGGTTATTTTGGCGTGGCTATGACTGAAAGGGTTAAGGGTGGAGGTTTTTAGTCCAATACCCAAAGAGTTTACTTCTACACTTTTTAAAAGATACAACTGAAAATGCTTGCTTTGATCCCTTTTTTAATAAAGAGCTCAATGGGAATAAAAGAATTCATTACTGTTACTCTCAGATGTAACTAACTCAAAACTATGTTTATTAAAACTTAAACTGCTTGCTTTCACAGTTTTCCTAAATCTGTGAATTTTAACAGTGCACATTATGAGTTCCAACACGATCTTGAAACAATATTTTGGGACAAGGCAACTAATAAACAGAACACAAAAAATAAAAAGCTACACGGGTACTTAAAAAAACTAAAATCTGCTTTATTGATATAAAAAATATAGTTAACAGTTAGACGAGTACAAACCTTTTCTATATCAAAATCATCTGGTAGCTTATGAAGAATGTCCTCAGCCAACTCATAAATCATATCTCCTGAAGACTGAGCTCCACCTCCAACAGACCTTCCTTGTGTCAAAAGAATACCTTCTAAAAGCTAAGCACATAAGCTAGATGTTAACACAAATAGGTATAACAGGATGGTTGATATTTTTCAAGTCATAGTAACTTTTAACTGTAATTTCAATCCATGAATATTATTTTAATAGTCTCAAAAGTGCCAGCAAAGAATCCATAACAAAGTGAGTTAGCAAAGGCTACTGTAAGAAAGTGAGGAATGGAATAAAATCTCTCTCTCTCTCTCTCTCTCTCTCTCCTTATTTTAAGTTGTTGACAGCTTCTCCACCTTAGTTCGGGGATTTGGCTTCTCCCTTGCATAACACATAATTTAAATATCAGGCAAAAACATCATTGCAGTTTTAAAAGATATTTCTTTGCATTTTTTAAATAGGTAGTATTGTAACTGATAGGTTTGTGTAGAAAGCTTCTTAACTAAAAGTATTTTGGGAAAGAAAGATGCCTTCTCTGAGAATTCGGAAATTTGAATATATTAGACCCAAAAATCATTCATTATAATGACTTTCTGTTTTGTTATGTTTTCTCCTATGCTTGTGCCAGTCTCCTTTGTGTCTGATATAGCCCTCTATTTTGGAAACTTCAAGGTTTACTGTCTTCTTTCTTTAATAGTACTTACTTTTCAGTAGATTTTAAAATAAGTTAACATTTTTCAGGCACTTTAACTTCTTAACCCTTGCATTAATGAGGAAGTTGCATGATTTTTTTTTATTTTTTTAATCGATTCCTCTTGCAAAAATAAGCAACTACCCAAAATTTGAGGCCGATCGAGAAATTTTTTGATTGTCAAAAAAATTAACAAAAATCCTCTTTTTAAAAGCGCGCGAAAACGCCAAGAGTTTGGATGTGACGTCATCTTATACTAAACATTGTTGTAAAGCAATGGAGTTGATGGTATTATTGTTGACTTCATCTTATAGTTTAAACAATAAACGTTTTCAGTCACGTGTTTTTTTCTCGACTTTTAAATTAAAATATTTAATAACCTGTACATTTTTTTGAAAAACTGACTAGATATTTCATTTTACCATACAAAAAACCATATGGAACACTTGTTTGTTTTTGAAAATCTGACACATGCAACTTCCTTATTGCAAGAAAATGTATAAAAGTGCTTTTTCAATTAAAAAAACGCATAAAATAAGTATATAAACATTATATGGCTTCATTTCTATTTTTTTGAATTCTTAAGGAACATTTACTATTGAATACCTGCAACATGGCTCTCACACGTGAGCGAGAAATTCGAGTAGAAAGTAAAAGCCGTGCTGGAGAGGGAAGGGAGTCAAGAAATACAACTTAATTATTTCCTCACTTGTTGTGTTTCTTGGTTATCTTTAGTAATGTCAGCATTTTCATGCAATCCAAAAACCTCTGGGTTAGGATTGATAGGTAAATCCTTGATGTAATCAATGAAGTTTTCTCTGCTTAGACTCTCAGGCAAATGATAGACTCCACTTTCAGAAAACCTTTTAAACACAGGAATGAATTTAGCATAATTATAGATAATTTTTAATGATATTTTGTATCTGATACTGTTTCTAACTGTGATGTGATATAGAAAGCAAGTAACATTCATAACTTTTTCATTATAAAACAGTGAGTACTGTTAAAAGAAGGGGGAGCTGGTTTTGGATAATACTGCTCAGCAACACAACACATTAAAAATCAAAAGGCAAAAATGGAAAGAAATTGAAGTTTAAAACCAATTATATAAAAACCTCAACTAACAACCTAGAGCACATCCTTTCAAAGATTTTATTAATTGTGATAGTTTTTGTTGATTGTATAGCTTATTAGTTTTCTGGGTGATTTTTCAATAGGAAATTTTTTTTATAATTAGATGCATAAAACTTTGATTAATAGTTTGGCGTAAACTAAATCAAATAATATACACACAAAAAACACATTTTTAAATACATACTTGTAATCTGGGTTAGTAATCACATCAGGAGTATACACTATGGATAATAAAGACATCAAAAGTCGTCTATCTTTATCATCAGTTACCCTGCCTCCATAGTTACATTCTCCAGTCAAGTAAGTCAATGCTTCAAGAGGTATCTCTTCATAATCATTGAGAAACATCTATAATAAATGCAATTTGTGAATGATTAAGCAGAAATAAGTGGGATTTTTCATAGATGACATGAACTAATTAAGTTTATTTGAGAGGAAGGTACAGTTGATTAACACCTTTTGGCAGTTAGGCATTTCTAAAAGACTTGTAACTAACTTAATTTTGAAATTGGAATTCAACAGTTAAATGAAACTACTTACTTGAAGCTGGGTCAAGCTTATCCTCAGATCAGACTCATTGAATTCATAAGGAATATTCCAGCCTAGAGGTCCAAACTTTCTTCTTTCTTGTACCAGTGCATGGAAAAAGCATAACCCAAACAAAAGCTTATGCCACTCATCGGGCTGCAGACAAAAAATCAGTATTCCATTAAAAAGGTAAGTATTTTAAAACAAATAAATGCTAAATGTGTGAGAAAAATGTCACGATTCCAAATATATGACCAAAAATAAAATTTTGGAAAACTAAGGTGCTATAAAATTATTCTTATGATAGACTCATATGGACACCAATCAATATTGGATGTAACAATTATGAATAATATTACCTTATCACAGCCATCATAAAAGGAAACATTGGAGACAGGGTCAGTTATGTAAGAACGCAACAAGTTAG
Organism: Tetragnatha versicolor; assembly: GCA_024610705.1. Classification (NCBI taxonomy): domain Eukaryota; kingdom Metazoa; phylum Arthropoda; class Arachnida; order Araneae; family Tetragnathidae; genus Tetragnatha; species Tetragnatha versicolor. Next base: position 15,969,667 of record JANDEH010000008.1, read on the forward strand.
CTCTTAGTCCCTTAGGAGGTTCATTGGTCATTTTTACTCCTGTAAAGCAAAGAGAAAGTTTCAGTTAATAAAAAATAGAGAACCTGAAAAAACATAAAATCATATTTATTTATACTAATTTAAAGTACAAAAACTAGATTTAAATTTTCTCCTGAAGGAAAAGAAATAAAAAAATCATACTATAATTTTAGATACTGTCCAAAACAAAAGCAGTCACAATTTACAATACACTCAATAAAAATCAAAGAGCTATTGTAAATGTATTTAAATTAGAGACTAAGTCCATACAAAATGATCAACAATTCAAAGCACAATAATAACCCAAGCAGCACAAACGTTCAAGATTGGTCTAAATTTAGTCTTGTATAGAAAGTTTTTTTCTTCTAACTGGAGTTACTTAAACTTGACATTTTGGTATTAACTGTGCTACTAGGGAAAAGCCTATAAGTATAAAGATATATGAGAAATTCAAGGTAAAAAAGAAAGAAATGGATTAAAATAATGATAAAAAGTCATTAAATAAAGCCAAAACTTACCATTTTGAAGTATTGACACAGGGAAAGTCTCAGACGGATAGCTAGTCAACCACAAACGGAAGTTTACATCAGTTTTATCAAAAGTAATTTCCTTAGAGAACAAATAAAGATAATTGAAGAGGTGTGATTGGAAATATAAATGAAACAAGACCGATTTTTAATGCATTTTTTACCTCTTCACAAATATTTTCAAGAGTATTCATCCAACTTGAGGCTAAGTGACAATTCTGTAGCACTACCCAAGATCCATCATGCAATGCCTTGTCAATCATTGATTTTGCAATTGGACCCTTAAGGAGCAATGTTTTTATTTTTAATTTTTAAACCAATTAAAAGAATAACGCAGTTAAATAAAACTAAAATTTTTAACATAAAATTTAAAAAAAATACCTGTCCTTGCCCTAAAGAAATACTTTGAATTTTGTTTCCAGCCATTTCAATGTCAGTTCCGAATTTCAAAAAGGCAGCCATGGGATCAGCACCAGGAGACAGAATAAATATAAGAGGAGTGCAGCAGTTTGAATCTGCGTAGGAGCCAGCCAAATCGAAAGTTGGAGGTTCTATGTAAGACTTTCCCAAATTAGCACAGACAAAATTCTGGAGAAGTAAACAAGAATCAAGGCGATTGGAATCAAACAACTTTTGCAATAAATAATATTGATTTTTAAATATTTAGCTACTTGGACAGCAGGAATCATTTTGTCTGGTCTCAGGCATCTTAAGACACTCATCTTTGGAAGACCGACCAAAGAGTAAAACACACCAGGATATACAACTTCATGAGGATTGGGAGAATCGTAAACCTTTTTCCAACTTAATATTTCACTTTGAACACCTTAAAAATTAAATAATTATTAAATAAATATGAAAATATTAATTATTAAACATATTATGACCTATCCTAGACTGCCAATTTTTGACAGAATCCATCCAAGAATGTCTACTAGAGTTTTAAATTATGATCTTCTATGAGAATTGTACAAAATTAAATCCTTCATTTATTATAATACAAAATTTTACTATCAATAAAACTGTGTAAATAAACATATTATTTGCAATTAATATTTTCAATAGCAAGGGAGGATTCTTAGAAATTGAATTTAGCTCAGTCTAAAAACTTACCGTCTTTCAATCCATTCAAACCAGGCAAGTCTGATGCTCGGACTATTTCTGACCAAGCTCTATCAGTGAGCCATTCAGGAGCTGGGTTAGGGTATGGGTTGTCCAATGCTACCCCACCGGTCAGTATGAATCGCCATATCTTATCATCAACTTCATTTCTGTAAAAAACAAAAGATTTTGAGGGGTTATTCTCTTTGCATATTAAAGAAATATCTTGTCTACTAGTTATTCAGATCATACATAGGGTAGATTGCCATAGAATTGAACGAACTAATTAATAAAGATAATTATGTACAAAACTATTAGCACTATTTTTAATGACAAATTTTAAATATAATAAATATTTTACCACAAAAAGACCATAGTATAAAAGTATTACCTGCCACGCAGAATTCCAATACAAAGCAGGAAGGAGAAAAGCAGTTTATCTTTTTCGAATAAAGACCTGCAAACATTGCGGTAAATGCTTGCAGTAAAGTGATTGTTCAAATTACTTATGCGAGCTTGGAGTTGAGGATGTCTTTCACTGTTTTCAATAGACTAAGAAAATAAATGTAAAATAATACTTTGAAGAATTTTTTTATAATTGCAGATTAAACAAGAATTCAAACTATCAACATATTAAATACTTTATGGTACTTAGAAGTCATTTAATTGTATAAGAGAAATATTAAACTCCTTTTACAAATTAAATTATCGAGAAGTGCATGTAAGAATTTTGTTACTTTTAACTTTAAAATGGTTACTTTACTAGCCAATTAGAAAAAAAATGAAATCTTGTTTGAATCTCTTGATATTTCTTTAACTTTCTTTTAGATAAAATGATATTTAAAGATTGAATCTCAGGTGCTAAATACCTGATAATATAGGTTTATAAACCATGTCAGGGAATACTGGTACATTGGGTCGATATTACTCAGGCTAGAAATACAAAAGAAGAGGATAGATGAATGCAATGCCACTGGTTGGTAACCATTTCTCACTGAATCTATTTCCACTTTTGTTTTCTCTGCAACTTTCTATAACAAAAAAAATATTGAGTTTATATAAGGAATTTAAAGAAATGTCAAAATGGAAAGAAAATACAATTTAAATAATTCAAATCTATATTAAAATTAATAGAAAAGTTTTAAAACCCCAAAATTGTCGGATGACCAACAAAGACCACATAATCCTTTCCACATACCATACCCCCAATGAAATGAAAATAAATAACAAACAAAAAAAGTATTCATAATAAATTCATGAATGTAAAGTAATTTCTAGTCAATCTAGGATTTAAACCAATGAGAGTGAAAGCTTTTATTAATTTGGGAATGCTGATTGTTTTAAAGGTAATCATCATTATAATTACTGAGCAAGTAAATGTACCTCTTTGGCAGAGATTTCTTCGGATAATATTTTAGATGATGTTAAGACTTGACATCCAGTTTCATCTTCAAGAATGTTTCCCTATGGAAGATAATCAAATTTGTGACCTTCATAATAATAGCAGTTGAGAAATTAAGACTGTAGAATATAAGATATTGAATTATCATTTCGAAAACTAGAGGACATACAATATTTTTTTATTTGTATGTATTCTACTGGTGACAAGTTCTATCATTTAAAAATAAAATGTATTTAACAGTTTTTAGAAGCATTTTAAAAATATGAAAAACATAGTTGTACCTCAGAGGAGGATAAAACTTGTAAAATGTGATCCTCAAGTTGTTTCAACTGTTTTTTATTATTTGCACTCTCTAATATCAATTTGTTCTTGCTTTCCTCAAGTTCAGGATCTTCTTCAGCAGCAACTATACCCAGAAGTTGATCTTGGAGCCCAAGAGGTGTTATCATGAAGTTTATCAATGTTACCTAAATCCAAATTCGAATAAAGTACCAATTAGTAGTGTTAGATTGCTATATATATATATATATATATATATATATATATATATATATATATATATATATACAGGGCTCGATTTCTAAAAAAAGAGGTACCGGAACGGTAAAATTATTGGTCTCAAAACTGAAAAAAAAAGCGAATACTTTTTATTTTAATACAAAAACTTACGCATTTATTTTTAAATTTAAAAATAAATTCAAATGTGTTGCACTAGATTAGGAGGAATTTTCTAACTTAATTATTGTATAAGACGATGAACTATTTAGGCAATTTTTTTAGTTAAAACGCCCTTTTTTTACAGTGCTTAGTACTTTTTTTTCAAACAGGGCGCCTCTTTTAGATGGGGACCTCTTGGACGGTTTATCATCAATGAACCAATAGTACTGTATATTTTTTTCATTTTAAGGGTTGTAATGCGTATTTAAAGTCCTTAAACGGTAGAATTTAAGATGTTGCAAATTTTCATGGTAAATTTGACCAGCAATCTGGCAAATCTGGTTCAAATAAAAAAAGAATCAACACCAGGAGCGGATTGTGTAGGTATTAGGTAGTTCAAATTGGGTGCACAATAGCACAATTATGTTTTAAAAGAATACAATTAAGTAATAACCTTAATATTAAATCACAAAATTATTGTTATTTGCAAAAAAGATAAAATTGCATTTAAAAATATGCACAAGTGAATCGTTGAAAATAAGTAGTAACAATAGAAAATTGTTTTTTAACACATCTACGATCATAGAGGCGTAAGTAGAAATTTATTTCGGGAGAGGCCCAAATATCCTTTAAGAAAATTAAATCACTATCAGGCATCAAGTTAAATTTGTGCACAGGGGGGGGGAAGAACTCGAAATTCCCTCTAAACCCTTTTTACGCATGTTTACATGTTCTTTTTTAATATTTTTTAGCAAGATTCACCCTTTTATGAACTTAATTTGAAGATAAATGTGATTAGTTGAGATAAATACAAAAAGGGGGGTCTGGAGGTCCCCCCATAAAAATTTTGGAAATTTTACCCTAAAAACGGGATTTTGATTCATTTTAGGACTTTTTTCGTACATATAAAGAGGTTTTCGCGGACCTGATGAAATGGTTTCGCGGGCTGTAGTTATAGGAGACCCCTGAAATAAAATGTCAATTTTTTAGACGAAAAAGAGGTTCCGGAACGCCGTTCCGGCTGAAATTGAGCCCTGTATATATATATATATATATATATATATATATATATATATATATATATATATATATATATATATATCCTACTACTATTATAATTGTGAATGTTTGTCTGGATGTTTGTTACTCTTTCACGCAAAAACTACTGAATGGATTTTAATGAAATTCTACCATAATGTAGCTGATACATCAGAATAGGACATGGGCTATAATTTATAAAGAGAAAATCAGTCCTTCATTCTTTTTTTCCCGTTTTTCCTGCTTTTTTTCACTTATTTTTCCGTGTTTGAAAACCTGTTTTACCAGTCATACAACGAGTTAAAAATAAAACATTGTTTCAAATGAGACAGATCACTAGACTTTTTCATTTACTAGATCTTTTATTTTAGTTTTAAACACTGGTTTTAAATTTGTTAATTTGTTCACTAGACTTACTAATTTACCAGACTTTTTACTATGGTTACAAATTGGTTATTTTATAAAGGCACCAAGATATTAAACATTATCAGGAACATCGGGATTGTAAAAAGTGACAAGAACACCGGGATTGGAAAATTAGCGAGAACATCGGGATGGAAAAATTACCGGGTAATAAAAATTACCGAGAACACTGGGATAGGAAATTTACCATAAAGACACCCAGAATACCGGAATATAAAAATTACCGTAAACACTGAGATAGGAAAATTACCGGGAACGCCGGGATTAGAAGAATTACCGTGACCACCGGGATAAGATTACCGGGAACACACTGGGATAGGAAAGAGGCGCCTGTTATACCGGGATGATTTGTAATATTGCTAATTTACAAAATTATAAATGTATTTTAAGAAATATTTAAAAAATTAATTTATTCACCCCACCCGTGCAAGACCGGGTATAACAGCTAGTATATATATATATATATATATACAGGGTGTTTCAAAATTGCGTTGCACGGCTTTTATTCGGAACCAGTGCCTCCTAGGGTCATGGAAGTAAGGTCTACCCCTAGGTAAGTGACCCTGGAGAACCCATTGAGAGGACTTACAGCGCCCCTAGCGGCGAAATTAAAAAGTTAAAAAAATTAATTTAAAAACTAAAGGAGATAGAGCAAAAACCTCAGTAAGAGTATTGTTGCCAACGTCAAGAAGAACTCATTGAAAAAAATTTCATCAAAATATCTTGAATATTCGCGGAGATATTAGCATGTGAAAAGAGCACTTTTTCAGGGGTCAAAAAGTAAAAAGTTCGCATATTTGCAAATTTTTCAGTGAAATTGTGTAGTTTTGTGTTTTTTTAGTTGAAAGAACACAAAATTTAATCAAAAAATCAAAAATATTTGCAAATATGCGAACTTTTTACTTTTTGACCCCCGAAAAAGTGCTATTTTCACATGCTAATATCTCAGCGAATATTCAAGATATTTTGATCAAATTTTTTTCAATGAGTTCTTCTTGACGTTGGCAACAATACTATCACTGAGGTTTTTGCTCTATCTCCTTTAGTTTTTAAATTAATTTTTTTAACTTTTTAATTTCGCCAATAGGGGCGCTGTAAGTCATCTCAATGGATTCTCCAGGGTCACTTACCTAGGGGTAGACCTTACTTCCATGACCCTAGGAGGTGCTGGTTCCGAATAAAAGCCGTGCAACGCAATTTTGAAACACCCTGTATATATATATATATATATATATATATATATATATACAGGGCTCGATTTCAGCCGTTACGGTCCGGAGCGGCGTTCCGGAACCTCTTTTTCGATTAAAAAAATATTTTTGTTCAGGGCTCTCCTATAACTACAGCCCACGAAACCCTTTCATCAGGCCCTAAAAAACCTTTCTATCTGTACGAATAAAAGTCCTAAAATGAATTAAAACCCTGTTTTTAGGGTTAAATTTCCAAAATTTTTCTGGGGGAGGACCCCCAGACCCCCCTTTTTGTATTTAGAACTCAATTAATCATGTTTATCTTCAGATTAAGTTCATGGCGTAAAAAAGGGTTTTGAGGGAATTTCGCGTTTCTTCCCCCCCTGTGCAAAAATTTAACTTGGGGCCTGATACTGATTTCATTTTATGAAAGGATATTTGGGCCCCTCCCGAAATAAATTTCTACATATCCTTAATAAATTATGATCCTAGATGTGTAAAAAAAAATTCTGTTGTTACTTTTTAAACTTTTGTTCAACGATTCCCTTGTGCATATTTTAAATTTTAAAAATATTTTAATGCATTTTTATCTTTCTTGCAAATAACAATAATTTTGTGTTCTAAAATTAAGGATATTACTAGATTGTGTTCTTTTAAAACATAATTGTAAACCCCAATTTGAACTACCCACACAATCCGCTCCTGGTGTTGATTCTTGAATCAGATTTGCCAGATTGCTGGTCAAATTTGCCAAGAAAATTTGCGACATCTTAAATTCTACGGTTTAAGGACTTTAACTACGCATTATATTCCTTAAACTGGCAAAATATACAACACTATTGGTTCATTGATTTACCATTGGTTCAATGAATCAATGATTCATTGATTCACAGTCCCGCCTTCTACAAGAGGTGCCCTGTTGGAAAAAAATTTGCCTAAATAGTTCATCGCCTTGTACAATAATTATGTTAGAAAATTCTTCCTAATCTTGTTCAACACATTTGAATTTTTTAAAATTTAAATTTAAAAATAAATTCTTAAGTTTTTGCATTAAAAAGTATTCGCTTTTCTTCAGTTTTTGAGACCAATAATTTTACCGTTCCGGAACCTCTTTTTTTAGAAATCGAGCCCTGTATATATATATATACAGGGCTCGATTTCAGCCGGAACGGTCCGGAACGGCGTTCCGGAACCTCTTTTTTCGAAAAAAAAATTAATTAATATTCTATTTCAGGGGTCTCCTAACTACCGCTCGCGAGACCCTTCATCAGGCCCGCGGATATACCTTTCTATGTACTAAAAAAATCCTAAAATGAATTAAAACCCTGTTTTCACAGATATTTAAAAAAACATATTTCAAATTAAAATAAAAATTTAATGCATTTTTATCTTTTTCAAATAACAATAATTGTGATTTAATTGTAAGGTTGTTACATAATTGTTCTTTTAAAACATAATTGTGAACCTCCATTTGAACAACCCACAATTCGCTCCTGGTGTTGATTCTTTTTTATTTGAACCAGATTTGCCAGATTGCTGGTCAAATTTGCAAAGAAAATTTGCGACATCTTAAATTCTACCATTTAAGAACTGAAACTACGCATTATATTCCTTAAATTAGCAAAATATACAACCCTTATGGTTCATTGATGATAAGCATAAGACCCTCAGGCCCCCTTTTGGAAAAAAAAGTATAACCCACTGTAGAAAAGGTGTTTTATAAAAATAATTCTACAAAGAGTTCATCATCTCATACAATAACTAAGTTAGAATACTCTTCCTTATCTAGTACAACACATTTTAATTTATGTTTTAGATTTAAATTTGAAAATTAAATGCTTAAGTTTTTGTACTAAAAAGTATTCGCTTTTTCAGTTTTGACACCAATATAATTTTACCGTTCCGGTACCTCTTTTTTTAGAAATCGAGCCCTGTATATATATATATATATATATATATATATATATATATATATATATATATATATATATATATGTACATTTAATATAGTATTTAATATGTATTTTAAATTTAATATAATATAGTATTTAATTTATATAGTATTTAATTTAATATAATATAGTATAATTTAATTTAATATAGTACATTTAATATGTATATTTAATATATATATATATATATATATATATATATATATATGTACATTTAATATAGTGTTTACTTGTTATATGCTAAGGAAAAAAGTAACCAAGTGAGTTAAAATCAATAAAAACTATTTTCAAAAATAAATTACTGTAATTTTATATTATTTGAGTTAAATGTATGTATGGTACATTTTACTAAAATATTAAATCACTATAAAAACAATGAATCCTCCAATAGCATTTATTCCGAGTAAACTGGTAAAAACTAGCATACCTTTACTGAAATTTCAGGCAAGTAATGTGGATTTTGCAAGCGAGTAGTGATATAGAATCTGAAGTCTTGTGAATATGGCACAACATTGTCTCCGAGTTTTATCATCTGTTTAAAAACATAAATTCATGAATAAAATTATATAAATAGTAATATGCAATGACATTTGGACACTGTACCTCCATGCCTCCTTCTTTGAAGACTGCCTTGTTCAATACAGGCTCCAGAACAGGATCTATCTCTTCAGCAATATTTTCCAATAAAACTGGATACCCAAACTGCAATGCTGACTCCAGAACACGGATGTAATTCAAATCTGTCAGTTTTATTACTTCCAAATGGTTATCCTTTTCCATGTTCTTAATCCATTTGCTGGCTTGGCCTGCAAATAAATACAGGGATAAACCAATTTTTACTTGAACCCATTTTAGAGATTTTTTTACAAAAGTATGACTTTGAGTATGATTGTTTATTGTTGATATTCGTTTTATCAAGTTTGTAAGAAAGGACTTTTCATTAACTTTTCAGAAAAAAAATATGGACTTCTAAAATATTTCTCTAAATACTTGGTTTGTTTTATGAAATCAAGAGAAGGAATTTCACTGTAAATAAACATTATGATATACTTAAAAAATACAGACACAAATTATAAATATAAATTATACTTAAGCATGATTTAAAATAAGAAATAAAGAGAAACTATGTTTTCTTAGGCTGTTTATCTTACTCACCTTGTGGGTCAATCAACAAAGGCCACCTCCTTCCATTTTTAACAATAATGCTGTTTTCAACCGAGAAATTATCAACAGGTAATCCAGCAATTTGCCAACTTCTGATCGATACAGGATCTCCCAAGGTGTCAATGACTGAAAATGTGTCTGAACAGGCTATGTTGGATTCCTGACACAAGCTCTTCCAAGAATGAATACACTCCTAAATAATTAAACCAATGTTTATTAATTAATAGTATACAACTGATATGAACAAAGCTAAGCAAGGCTTTGAAAATATAGCATGGAATAATTTAAAAACACCTTATCTACTAAAATTAATTTATTCATAATGCAACATATTTAAAAATTTGATGTTAATGGGAAGAAAAACTTCTCAATTTTAAAACTTGACTACTGAAAAAAATCTATGACTTCCACTTAAGGTTTGCCAGCAAAGAATTATTAAGAAAACATTAAAATAATTGAATCGTCAGTTGGAAGAAGGGAATAAGTCCAAAAACCAAGTTTCGAGAAAATCAAAAATAATGTATAAGTAATGGAATTTTCATTGTATAAGCACTAAATTTTTACTGAAAATTCAGAACCCTATTTAGAAAACAGAGCAATCATCAAAGCAAATTAAGTATATTCAAAAATATTTTACAGTCAAAATAAGTTGATGGACTTATTCTTTTCTTCCACCCTATGAAATTTTTCTGATGAAAAAATCTTTTAAAAAGCCTTAATTCACATTTAAATTATATTTCTCCTTAGTTTACACCACAAAAGGGTGAAATAAAAAGAATAAGAAAAATAAAATTCAAAATCATAGTGAAACTGAGTTATTAAAGTAGTATCAATGGAGTGAGTGAATAAGAATGGAGTCAAACCTTCCCTGCATAAAAAAAGTTTGAAAAAAAAACTTTAATTAAGAGAAAATTTTATTTTAACTAAGTTTACAGCACAAAGAATATGAAAAGAAAGACAAATTAACTTTCATTCCAAATTAACTTAAAAATACAATGAATGGACATCGATTTCACAACTTCAAGGTGTGATATCTCCCTATAGGGGAGTTAGTTATTTCCCCCCTCTTTTCCCCATGTGTAGAGCAAAACATGGAGATTGTTTTTAGCACAAAAAGTCAATTTGTTATTTTTTGGACTTATTCCCTTCTTCAAACTGACGATTCAATTAATGTTTCTATATGTAGCTGGCTACACACTGTTCATAAAATGAGTAAAATTTTTAAATACCAAAAATAAAAATTAATTTTATTTATAAAATTCTGCATAATAACATTAAAATTACTATAATAATACAATTTCACTCCCTTTAATTTTTTTAGTTACTGTAACTTAAGTTTGAAAAAAAAACCCCGCAAACTTTCAAGTTTCTTAATAAAATTTTGCAATTCATAGTCTTTGCACATGGGAAATAACATTGCTTCATCTCCTAACTAACCTGTCGAAAATCAACAGTGAATGCACCCAGGTATGCTATCACTCCAGATGACAAAAGCACATCTCCGACAATGTTATCATAGGCTTCTGTGAGTCTCTCAGCGGCAGCATTCCACCTATCTTTTTCTCCACCCAAGCCATCTATCATCTTGGTGGCTCGTTCTTTCTTCATTTCACAAAGCTCCAGGTTCTCTTCCAAGTCCTTCTTCTCTTTGGTTTTGCTGGTGAAAGTGTCATTCAGCTCTTGGAGCTTGTCAGTCACCTAGAAAACATAAAAATTCAAGTAATATTTGTATGGCTTTTAGAGGAGTCGGTATGTTTTTGCACACTACTATATCACTGATTGTGCGCATTCTTGATAGTAAAACTGTTTTATGAATATCTTTTTGAAGAGTATTTAATGCAACAGTCATTGAATTTTTCAATCTTATTTTTAAAATTGCAAGATTTAGTGATAAGTGAATGAAGTTTTCTTAAATTTTATGCTGTATAGTTTTGAAATGAATGTACCATAGTTTTTAAAGTTGCATTTTATTTATATAGTAACATTTCTTAAAGCTTAACTTTAGATTTTCATCAGCAACCTATGCCTATTCTACCAAGAATAAATTTAACTTCCATTTACGCTAAATAAGAAAGTAACTGAACTCAGATACTCTCCGGCAGAGCTAATAGCAACAAATATTGTGATATCCTCAATATGGATCTTATTCTAAGAAAGATCAGTGCAATATTAAACAATTTTTGATATACAAGCAGTGCAGAAAATCTTACAGCAAAAATATTTAACTAAGTTGAACCATAAAAAATTAGAAGAATTGGGATTTAATAGAATTTAACAAGTGAAAATTCTTAAAATTAATTAAAAGGCTTACAGCTTTCAAGGCTTTCTTTTTCTCATTCAAAATTTTCATTTGAATGGTCACTTCTTCAGTAGCTTCAGCCAGTTTGATCTTCTTGGGTGCCACCACTTTGTTCACTCGATTGTACACATCCATAGACTGGACCCATTTGCAAAGTCCTTCACAAGCAATTGATACCTTTTTAATTACTGCAGGATCAAACTCAGGGTTATTGGTGTACCTAAAAAGTTTATTAAATGAAATTAAGCTCCAACGTTTTTATTTTCATAAATGGATAACAAAAGGATAGTAAAACTAATGCAAGTGATTGTTAGGATAAACTAAAAAACTATTAGAAAATAAGAAAGTTGAATTATAGTTTTGCAAATCGAATCGTATTTGCAAATCATATTTTAATTTTGCTTAACAAAATGGGCGGATTTCCGCCCATTGGCGGAGGAATCACATGTATGCAGTTAAATACGGTTTCCACCTTTCTCAATTCTTACTTGTAGTGTCCTGTTGCATCATAATATTATATCAGAATAAAATAAATAAATAGTAATGAAGAAACACATAATCTAAATTAAAGACAGATATTTTCTTTCATACTTACTTTTGTCTTATTTTCAGGATAATTGGATCTGGTATGTTGTCTTTATTATAGGATTTCAGATGGTCTAAAAATTTCATGTCTCCCAACATTTTTTGAGATGGCCCCCAGTAGTCTTCAATCATTTTACCAGAACCAGATGGATCCGGCTTTCTTTCAGGTTTCAAACCTCGCATAATACAAATAGCCTCCATAACTAGCTTCACTCCAGATGGAGGATTCTAAAGACAGATCATCAACTTATTTATGTATTTATATTGTAAAAGACACAAAAGGGGAATTAAATTATTTTATAGTGAAATAGAAAATCCTTCAACCATTCTATTAATAAACTACAGTAAAGGACCCAGAAAAAATTATGCTATACTATGGGCCTTTGATTGAACTACTTATAAACAGCAGGACCTACTTACAATGATACAGCTTAGCAAATATAAATTATTATCTAAAACCAAAATAATATTCATTCTCTTATCAAGCTTCCATGCAAATAAAATAATCAAACATCTAGTGCAAAACTAATTACTTTCATGGCTTTGACAAGAGTAATGTCCTTTTGGTCCAAAGTATTTAAGGCTGCTACAGCTGCTTCCATTGCAGGTATAGCTTCTGCTAAGTCCCTCTCACAATCATCTTTGATAGCTTGAGCATCTGCAGCTTTTCTGTTTGCTACATTTTCTTCAGCAGCTACCAGCTACCAATGGATAAACAATGGATTAACGTTACTTATTTGTTAATACATCTTAAGAGATTTATCTGTTAACTGAATGGGATAATTTTATATTTAGTGATAAATACAAATTTTATCTTTTTTATTTAAAATATCTGATAAAATATATGTAACGAAGCGAAAGTGAAAGAAAATAATTCACTACTTAAAAACAGCATACTTCACATGAAAAATCCATTAAAAAGTCATAAAATCAAAAAATATAAAACTATTTCTTTTAGACATATTCACAACAAAAGAACCAGACCAATTTAAAACTATCAAAAAATACTTAACCTACCTTTCAGACAGAGGGTAAACACCAATCAAAGTTTACTGGCCAATACAAACTTGTAAATATCGCTGGGGTACTGTCACTTGTTGACAGCTCTGTTGTTCTGGAGGACCTATTTACTACCTACTTACATTTACTTTTATTGTATACCTAACAATATACAATGTAACATAAAATTAGTTATACCTCTTTTTGTGATTCAACAGCTACAGTATCTCCTTCAATAACAACCATAAGCTGTTCAATTTCCTCAGCTTTTTTAACCAACTCAGGCTGTAAGGCAGTAATCTGATCTTGCATTATAGCTATCTGGGAGGCAGCGAATTCCAGTTTTTCTAAACCAATCTAAAAGACAACAAGATGTAACGGGTTGAATTTTCGGTAAAACTTCTAATGGTACAATTATTAAGTAAAACACATATTTCAGATTGGTCAAATAACCAGAGCATAAAAGCTGAGTTGTCATCCTTCATTTGAGAAAATTTTAAATAAAAAAAGCTATTGGTTATAAAGTGCAGGTAAAAAATTCTATTAAATGGGAATGCTTTGAAATAATTTAGCGAAATTCATAAACATTTAGTACAAAAAAAAACAATAAGTTAAATTCTTAAAAACAAAAATGTAGCTATTCTATTTATACTTACCAGATAACGATTTTTCTGCATCAACAGGTCTTGTTGCTTCTTAGTTAATAAATCTTTAAAAGTCATTATAAGTCCAAGATATGAAGTAGGAGTGACATAGTTTTTTCTTTGAAGCTCAGAAAAATATCTGAAATTTTCATAACAAAATAAATATACCTAACAAAGCTAAAGTGTAAGAAAATACTTCACTATATAAAAACAGTACACTTCACATGAAAAATCCATTAAAAAGTCATAAAATCAACAAATATAAAACTATTTCTTATAGACATATTTACAACAACAAAAAAACAGACCAATTTCAAACTACTGTCTAAAAATAGTTAACCTACCTTTCAGACAGGTGGTAAACACTTTGGTGAAAATGTTTGCACATAGATACACATGATGAACGGACAGTTGGTTCAATGTCAGAGTTTTGGAGAAATTTATTAGCAACCATTTCAAGAGCATCATCTGGCCAAGACTGAAAGGGCAACACAAAACATTACATTCAGCTTCAGTATCACACAAAAAGTATAAGGGTATTATACCTTTTAAGGCATACCTGAAACCAATCTATAGTACAACAGTTGATTAGTGATGGAAACATCCTCAGTCTGTTACGGAGAGCTCCTCCAATAGGACTCATGGCTAGAATGAGGTGGAGATTTTGGCGCACTCTTTCAATGAAAAAGTTGTATAAATACAGAGGTGTAGTATCAATTTTTTTCCCCTATCAATGAAAGCTCAATTAGATGTGACATTAGTGATTTTTTAATGCAACTAGCTTTTAAAAACTACAAAAATAGGAAAGATAGGTTCATAAAGCTTACTGACCACTTAAAATCCAGTTAATATTTTTACAGGAAAGAAACATATCAATAAAACTGCTGGCGTGAGTTTGAACAGTAAGCAATCTACTAAGGTAGGCCTATGCTTATTTTTTATTGTCCAGTAGAAAGTACAAAAATAACCATACACAATCCCTAGCAGCTGCTTGCATTTTTTCTAAAATATCTGCTCTTTCATCGGCTGCATACAAGTTGGGTACATCTCCAGTATTCAGAATCATATTGATATCTTCAACAAAAGACTCATCTTTAATCTGGTTATCATTAAACAAGAACACAGTGGGTTTCCCTTCTCCACCAGCTATCTTTAGAACCTACATTTTACATAAAATCCTAATGTAATAGAAGAAGCAAGAGGCATGTTTTCAGAGATAGTATAATTTCCCTTCAATTATAGTTTTTAAAAACTTAACCAAGAAATTACAGCCATCAAAAGTAAAAAAATCTCTATAGCAAAATGATAATAATACTAATACTAATAATAGTAATAGTAATAGTAATAGTAATAGTAATAGTAATAGTAATAGTAATAGTAATAGTAATAGTAATAGTAATAGTAATAGTAATAGTAATAGTAATAGTAATAGTAATAGTAATAATAATAATAATAATAATAATAATAATAATAATAATAATAATAATAATAATAATAATAATAATAATCTTGTTTTCCAGTGAATTTAAACTGAGATTTTGATTGTATCTGGAAATTATAGTGAACAAATTATTTGTTACTTTAAATAACCAATAACCAAAATATAAAAACCAAATCAAAATCAATAACATTTCATGACATTCAGTCTATAAACTTTACCTTCTTTAAATCATCCCTCCATTCTGTTACTGTATAGTTTTTTGTAATTTCAATTTGAAATATTTCATAACCAGCCATATAAGTAGCCAGTTTGGCAGCACTTTGTCTCCCACTTCCTCCAATACCTATAAATCAAAAAGAAAATTTTTTTTATTAGATTTAGGCTGGTATTTTTATTAATGTAATTTCTACATACTTATTTTTGAAAAATAATAAAGAAACTTTACAATTTATTAGGAGTTTATTGAAGGGGTTCTCAATGGCTTTAATTTTAAAGATAAAATACAATTAAGCTCTAATTTTCAAAAGAGGCAATTTTTATTTCCCTACTTTAAAATAGTTATGGTGGCAAAGCATGCTCTAAAGTTGTTTTCAAACATATGTTGAGAATTGCTGTCTAAATAAAGTTTTGTTACAGTAAAAATGTAAAAAAACTTGTCTAAACAAGCTTTAGAAATTACCAACTAAAAGAAGATGCCCATTATCTTGCTGTAAAACTCTGGAAATTCTAGAAATGTGCTCAATTGCAAACTTAAATAACACCAAATGCATTGGAGTCTTGGTCATCTGATTATAGTCATCTAAATACCTTAAAGAAAATATAACTCAATTAACTAGAGCTAGTTTTAATAAACACACACAAATTATTATGTCTGTGTGATTCATACCCATTAATAACTTCAAACAACTGGTCCAAGTCTTGTACTTCATCATAGATTCTACTTTCCTCACTTGGTAACATATAGTCTCCGAAAAATAAATTTCTGAAAACAAAATTTTTTGTTTAATTCAGAAAGTTGAATTTTTCAGAAATACTATTGAATATATTTAATAAAACATTCTGCGATTACCTAATGTCAGAATCTTTAATTGTTGTGTCTGAAGTCAAGTGAGACAAAATTTTTGCCAGGGACTGCTTGAAATGTTCCGCAGTTGTATCAGACACCATTTTGAAAAAGGATTCACTGAAATAAAAAAAAACTTAATAACACAGGGGAACTTAAAATTAATAAATGGGAGATACAACAATCAAAATAGTATACCGATCCTCATCGTCAATCAAGCGGTCATAGAACACTCTATACACTTCATGGATCCAGAGACGAATGAGCTTGTCAGTTTCTTTCAAATGAGTTCTAGGCATCAGAAGGACACCACATATGACACGGGAGAAGTCTCGAAGGTTGAAAACGTAATGGCTTTTGGTTGGTGTTGGTAAGAATTGGGCTATAGCAGCATTGTAAATTTCATTGGTGGCTTGCACAACTACCTGCAAAATGCAGGAAAACTTTACTATCAAATAAGCCTTAATTTAGCACAGATTAATCTGATCTGGAAAAAAAATCATACTTCAAATTTAAGTTTCGAATAATATTTAAAAAAAAATTTTATATTGAGTTCATATTCATGTAAATAAATATGGTTAAGAAATATATGATTTTGTTAAAAATTTATATTTTTCAAATTTCTTCTAGTAAATGTTAAAGAGTGCTAATAGCTCGAGATAGTAAAATACAAAAATGGCGAAAATGAAATAGATTGATCATTTATTGGTATTGGTCAAAATAGCTCTTGAGTTAAGTCAAACAGAAAGTAAAAAGGGCAGATTTTATTCTGATATATTTAAATCAGGCAAAATTGATTAGAAGTGAGAAAACTAATATGTTCTCATTTTAACTTATTCTTAAAATTATTAACAATGATGTAGGAGTTAAAGTAGTAATGCAAATTTACTTTTCCCAATCGTTGAATAGATGATTCGTAACCTTTGAGAAAATGCCAGTTAACTATTGTAGAAAATACATGGCAAAGAGTATCATCATCAAAGGAGTCAATGCCCATAATATTCATGTGTCGAACAAAGCGAGATGTTATGTCATTCCTACCTCCACCGGGAGGGCCCATTCCAGTTACCAGGTTCTGAAATATCATTTAAAAGGACATGAACTTAATTTAAAATTACTTACTTTAGGAATACAACTTAAGGTACCTGCCTACCTAAAAAACGCCGTTTTGGACCCAAAATTCAAAAAATTTTATTATCTTATTTCAAAAAGCACATCTATAGCTTTCCAAATCAGTTTAAATTTTGTATTTATCTTTCTTAGAACCAAAGTTACAGAAATTTTACTCACAGCTAAATGGGCATTTTATTAAGGAAAAAATAAAGAAATTCGAGTTTTTCTCAGAATCACATTTTTGCTACCACCACGCCAGAAACACGAATCTTTTTTGAAATGCAGGCGAAAGCCTAGAAGCTGGTTGGGTTGGCGCTGTTTGGCTACACTGCTTTCCCGCCAAAAAAATTTTACCTTTTGCTGTGTTTTCTTCTTGCCGGTGTTTCTGATGTATTTTCGACTAGTCCATGAATAGAGTTAATTTCTCGATTCCAACAACATGAGACAAAAAGCGATTTGGAGCTAGGTTCCTCAATTCAGCTTGCTCAATTGGCAGGCGATTCAAAATGAATCGTTTCATTTACTCATTCGTTCTTTTATAGGCTGCTTTCCTCACGTGGTCTTTAAAGTTAATACCGCCTTACTCTTAAATTTTCGATCCTTCACTTAATGCAAACAAAATACAAAGTTGAAAATTCATAGAAATATACTTGAAGCGCGATCATTCCCTAAAGGATTCGAAACCAAACCCTTCAAACCAAATATTAAACTCTTCTTGGAAAGCCAACGTGATTCTTTACACCAATCAAATTGAAGATGAGTAAATGAGACAATCTCTGGATTGAACCACCAGTATTTTATGATTTCGATTTTTTTTTGATATCGTAAACGCGCAACTCTTATCATAAGCGCGGTGGCATCAAGATGTAATTGGCCGCCAACCATGTCAATTGGGTTGCCGATTGCTACTCACTTTGGACTGATTACTGCTCACTTGGCGACTGACAACTATCTCTAGGTTGGAGCCAATTTTCGAATGCAGATTCGTGTTTCTGGCGTGGTGGTAACGATATGATTTAGGAGCCCTACTATTTTTTTGGTTGCGGGTGTAATATTTTTTATTTTATGAATAGTATAACTTAAAACTTTATTGAATTTTGGTGTTTTTTTTTTCATTTTTCACGTTTGGTTCTGTAACTTTTGATATTAAATAAATTTAGATATAAAAGTAGTAGGCCTCTTAAAATATAAGTTCATGAGGATAACAAAGTTTACAAAACAAAAATATCTTCATATGAATTTGAGTTATGAAGATTTGCGGAAACGCGTTTTTTTGTGATTTTTATGCATAAATTCTTCAATAATATGAAAATTTGAATCAATATTTAATTTTTTTATGTTATTCATAGTTTTTAGATGCATTTAATTGCATTAACCACAAATTAGGTCAAAATTTTAATTATTAAAAAAAGCCTCTATAGGTAGGCAGGTACCTTAAAAAAGAGCAAGTAATTTATATAGTTTTACTTATCAGTTAATCTTCAATTTTAAATTTTAGTAAAATGTAACCTATTCAACATATAAGTTGTAACAATCACCACACACATTTAATATATCGTACAAAAAAGGCATTAAAAATTCAATGTTTGTTATGTTTTGATCTTAAATATATTTAGATAATATCAGATTGGTCTGAATTATATTTATATTCTCGATTCCTTTAAACAAATCTTGAAAGATGCAAAAACAACCAGGATGAATAGAAACAGTATAATTTTCACTAAACTTTAATTCAAGATATTCGTGCATTTGGTAAACTAGGACACAACTTTAGGACTACTTAATGTTCCATAAAATCCCCCTTGTGCAGCTTTAAAAAATATACTTCTCCAGATTGAAAAATACCATACCACATCAACTATTTCCAAAACCGAAGTATCCTTTTTGTCAAACCAGTATCCATGATCAATCCACTGACGAAGTAATTCAACAGGAGGTTGGGCTCCATAGACTTCTTTAGCAGGCATATTTAGGTCATCTACAAAAACTATACACTTCTTTCCCATGCTAGGACCAAAAACTCCTTTTCTACGCCTAAGGGGAAATTTTAAGAATTTCATACAGAATAATTTGGGTTTAGAATTATTTTATAACTAGTACACAATGAAAATAGTAAGACAGTTTAAATAGGTATTGTGGGGTATTGACTTAAGTATGATAGTAGCTGTTAAAATAAGTATAAAATTATTTAATTATTAAAATGAATGACTTTTAAAACATCAAAACTTGCATAGGGATAAAAAGCAAATTATATTACTTAAAATGATTTAGTCAAGACAAACATTGGCAAGTCATTGCAACATTTATAATCAATCAATCAATTTGTAATAAAATTTGGGTTGATTGATTTATAAAGCCATATTTTTAATTTAAAATCCCATGCATTGAAAACAAAAATAAAGCACTTTTTTAGGTTCATAAAAATTAAGAAAATTTGTAAAATTTTGATGTCAGCTGCAAACATAGTACCTAAACTCAGAATTTGATATTTCAGACGAAACTATTGTGTTTACAAAAGCAATTTTAAGATTTTTTGGATATCATTAACTAAAAACAAACTAGAAAACCTCAAAATATGGTTTTAAAAAAATAAAGTTCCTGGCATTACTTACCTATCAAGTTTGCTCATAACAATATCCTGAGTCTGAGAGGCAGTTGTTCTAGCAGAAAAATTGATGCAGCTGGGAAGGTATCTGAAAATTGTTAAAACTTTGTACATATAAAAAATTTCTACATTTTTTATGTGTTTCACAACGAATAATAGGGAAATGAAATTAGGTAATATATTTGATTTTATGACAGATTTCCTGGCAAATAAAAGAAAAAAACCTTCAAATAAAAGAAATGTGTAACTCCATAAACTTAAGGGTGAAAAAATTGATTGTTATGAATAGAATACAAATAAATCAATTCAGTTTTTAGTTTGTAGGACTAGAAATTGGAAATTTATTTTTAGACAATCAGCACCTTATAATTCTTCATTGTGTCATAAGTTTTCTTTTTTTAACTAATAGGGATTAATAATATTTTGGAGATTTGTATTGAATTAAGAAGCTGGAGAAAAGGCATCGAATTTAGTAATATCTTAAATACCTAAATTAATCAGAAAAATTGGCTTGTAAGGCTGTAGTATTAGTAGAGATATTATACCTCTCTTTTGGTAAATGTATCAAGAAATCATTTGTTATGGCACTCTTTCCAGTTCCAGTTGGTCCCACAAAAAGGGCAGGGACATCATTTGACACATACATGTTTAGCAAGAATCTTTGGCGAACCGTTTCATTAGTAGGTATTATAAGCTCGTTCATCTGAAGAAAGGAAAGTTACATATGTGAAATGAAATTTCCAGAATTTATCAAAGCTATTATAACTTAACAAACTACATAAAAATCTAAGTGTGTGTGCAAGTGTTTCAATGAGAAATAAAAACAGGTGAATGGTGATCTTTGAAATGTGAAACATACTTGCAAGTTTTCCTCTTCCTGATGGTAAAGCAAAAATAAAAACGTATTCAAAAATTTATATTCCAAAGATTATTTCATAAAAAAATATTTTTCAGAGAAATGGCAAAATATATAAGATAATTTTTGTTCTACATTGAAGAGCCAAAATAACTGGTTCACGTCAAATATTTTGTTGAGCCCTTGCGAGTACGCTGGTGCCACAAAACGACATAGTATGGACTCAACTAATGTCTGAAGATATTTCTTTTTTTTTGGCTTTTCAGTGTAAATTATACAGTTACAACATAATCAATAATAACTGTTAAGTGATTAATTACTGATTAGTGATACTAATGATAGACTAATATTAGAGATAATGTGCATCAAAATTGTAACCTAATAATGCTGGTAAAACAGGACCCATGAAGCAAGCATTGTGTTTCTAATGTTACTTTTCATGCTGAATTCAAATATGAAATCAGCATAGATTACACCAATCTTTTCTGTTATTCATAACTTGGTTAATGTCAAGTAATTGGCTCCAGATAATTCTTGTTATGTGTGTTAAAATCTAAATAGAACCATGGGTAATGGAGAAAATCTACCAACATATTTGAATTCAGCATAAAATTTTTTTATTTGAATCACAATGTTTTGGGCCAGAAAAAAAAGTTTTGTTGACAAGTATAAAATTAACTGTCTTGAATATTCCATATTTAAGAATGCATAAAACATATCCTCAAAATATAAATGTAAGCAACAAAATTTATCATAAGAATTAAGAAGTAAAAAAAGACCACAATATAAAAGGCATATTTACTCTTGCATGCAAGGGAACCTCCAAGTCTTCTGCATCCAAAGTGCTCAACCAACTTATCCACGTGTTATTTTTGAAATTGAAAATATAATCAAAGACAAGTCCACTATCTGGAAACAGCTGTTGCCTGTTCAGTTTAAACGATTTGGGTCTCTCAATGTCCTTACTGTCACCAACAAGCATGTTTCTAACGAATTCGTCAAACAATACCCTACTGCTGTTGTTCATGATGCTTCCTATGCTCCAAATCAGAGAAAATATGAAAGAGTTTTGTATTCCCCGGAGAGTCTGGAATGAATTATAAAAAAGTCATACAAAGACAATTTTGAGAAACTGGAGATAGATTTGTAAATAACTGGGAAAAATAGAACTCAATTTAAAAAAAATACTGGAGAGTATACTAGTACTACATGGTATTGATCAAATCTTGCATTAGAGTCAAAGCCACAATGTTTCATATAATATTTTATATATCACACATATGTTTCACAACTAAATGGGAATAAATAAATAATAAATTTAAACGTAATTAAAAAGTAAAGGGCTTTGGGAGGAATGTGACTTTTAAAAGCTTATCTATCAGTTCTAAGCTTTTATTTAGAATCAAATTAGTCAGCCTTGGTTAGGCTTGTAGATTGTCCACAAAAATGTTTAAGCACATAGATTTAAACTTGAGAAATTAACTTCAATAGGTACTTTCCAGTTTTCACAAATTTTTTTTAATTATTAGGTTTACTAAAACATTTAATAGAAATATAATTAACACAAAGCCAAAATATAAATAAATTCACTTAACTTTATTTGAATGCTATGTTTATTTTTTCTTAAGCAAATTCTAAATAATTTTTAAAAATTTCTACTTAAGTCCTTTTTATTTAAGAATTATAATTTTTTATAAATCTTCAAAGTATATTTTCCCATAAGAATATTTTATTAAAATTTGAACCACTCTTAGCAACAAATTCCACTTACATCAGACAAACGAACAGTTTCATCTAAATCAGGAGGTTGAAATGCAATCATTTCTTTAATCAAGCAGTTGAAAATCCTTGTGAGAGAGTACACCAAATGAATATCGGATGCTTTCAAAAATGTGACACCATGAACCTTCAAGAATGCCAAGCATGGATCTACCAGCCATTCGAACATATCATTGATGAGAGATATATTTTCTTCTGTGAATTCAAACTCACTTAGTGTGTTCATGTAGGAATTTTTTGATGGGCGCCACCCAAGCTGCATGGAAAATAAAATATTCAAGCAAATAAAACAATAAAAATATATAAACTATTTAAAAATCAAATTTTGTTTTTTTGAATACACTTGTAATTATAAAAAGTTAATTTTAGCAGAAATAAAACTTTTCTAAATGTTAAAATATTTTTTCTGAAGTTGGAATTCAATATGATAATATGCATTAATTTCCATAATTTGTACAAAAGGCAATAGATTAAAAAAAACTGGTTATTAATATTAACAGAAATTAAAATAGAATTTTGTAAAAGGTGTTTTGATTTAAACCTATATAACAAACCTGGTGAGGCTCCATATAGATCATGCCACAGCGAGAAACTGTAGCTGGGGAAGCTTGTTCCAAATCGGCAGGCTCAAAAATAAGATTCATAGAGGAACTCATTTGTATAATTTCACCACTCATCAAACAAAGCTGAAATTTATGCACAATGTGTTAAAATATTATCTATGTAGATCAAATTTTAAGAAGTAACATTAGCAAAATATGTAACAAACAAAACTATGTCATTTCTTCTAGAATACCTTTTTGTTGTCATCCAATACAGTATTCATGTTTTCAATCCACACAGCATCGACTGGACCATCAAACAAAATCCATTTTCTATCCTCAGAAGGATCATTAGCATAGTCTCGAAAAGTATTGGCTAGAACACCTAAAATTACAATGAGGTTACTTCCAAACATTTTCTCTGTTGATTAGAACAGAGGAATTATCTAAAAACCAACAAAGATTTAACTGTTTTGATGTCAGTTGTATGTGAATCTAGCTATTGAATTGATCAAAAATGAGTTATTTATTTAGGATCAAATTCCCAAAATATTTCAGGGGGAAGGCCCCTGAACTACCCTAACATAGTGTTACACGCTGTCTGTAAAAACTTTACACCATTCAATGATGTTATCAAAGTTCTGATTGTTATAAAAGTTTAAAATATATTGTTTCTATAAATTATGTTTTAAATTAAACTTGGGGGTGACAAAATGGAGTAACACCAAGAGGGATTTTAAGAAACACATTCATTTATTTGGACTGTGTTGGCACCAAAATGTAATTACAGTGAGATCCCGTTATTACGAACTTCACGGGACCGTAAACAATCATTTGGACCGTGTTGGCACCTAAAGGTAATTACAGTAAAATCCCGTTAGAACAAACTTCATGGGACTGTAAAATTTCTTCGTTGTAACGGAAATTTTGTTGTAACCGTACTATCGTTAATTCAAATAAAAACGGTTGGGGACTTTCATAATAACGGGATTTTTTGTTGTATCGGTATTCATTGTAACGGGATTTCACTGTATTCGTATACTTTTTTGTAAAACTATTTGAATGTTTCCTACAGTTTCATAAAGCATTGATTGTAACTGATTTTACCATCAGTCCATTCATGGGAGGCAGGATCAAAGCAACCATATAACTGTCCCATTGTGATGGCTTTGGGGTTTATGATTCTGTACTGAACTTTGTTTTCTGCAACACCGCACTCCTCCCCTAACTTGCAAATATCCGAGAGAGCAGCAGCAAGCACTTGGTAGGCAGAGGTTTTACCCCCCATCGGCTCTCCCACAATCATCAAGCCATGACGAACGAGAATCATTTCATAGATCTGGGGAAAAAAACACAAAGCTTCGTATTGACAGCAGGGTTGGAAAAAAACATGTTTTTAAAAATAAGAAACGAAATTTTGTTTTTTGTTTAAAACAAGTTTTATTTGGATTTTTTTCACCCTCGACAGAGAAATGGTAAAAAACATGTGATTTTTAAGTTATACTTTTAAAAAAGTTATACTTTTTAAATACAGTGCAGACAGTCAGTCATTTCAAATGATTTTCATAAGTTATCATCGCAGAATCATGCTCTTTATCAAGCGATGTACACCTATGTTGTGGTGATTTGGTAGTTTGTACCCACAGGCCTTATATTTGACATCAACTCTGGGTGATCCACACATGAAAATGGTGAGTTTAGTTTGTTGCATAAATAAAGCGAGCAACTTGTTAAAAAATGCATGTGTTTTAAGAACGTTTCAAAACAAGTGTTTTAAACCAAACAGCCCTGATTGACAGCACAGTACAATGGAACTATTGAATAAAAATTGCACATAAAACTAAAGCTAAATGGACTACTTCAACACTTTAAATTTGAACACAAATTAATAAGAGTTGTTTTTAAAAGTGGGTGTACCTGCACAATTTTATTGATAAACCACGGTACAGGTTGAAGGTTTCGTTTTTCTATGTTTTCGTTCAAAGCTTTAAGGAGAACGGCATAATCGGGCGTTGGCAATACAACATTAGGAAAAAGATCTGAAATAATCCCTTCAAACAATGGAACATCCTATTAACAAAAAAGTAAAAGCTGTAGTAAAATATGTGTCTAAATGGTTACATGCAGTACAAGATCACAATAATGCAACACAAAAAAGGTTAACTTAAAAAAGCTTTACAGAAAAGTGATATAGCACCCAACTGAAACAGAGTTAAATTATATCCTACTCTTTCAAATATACCTGGGCTAAGAACTTGGCTAAGTTAACATCCTTGATAGCTCTAAGAACTAAAATAGCTTCTAGTTCTTCTGGATACTTTAATTTTAGATTTCCTGCAGCTGTAAGAACAGATTTTACGGCACGCATGCCATAATCATAATGGTGTTGAGATGACAGTTGTTCAGAACACAGTTTGTAGGTTGCAACAATCTTTCCTGCTAAACTGTAAAAAATAGCACAATATGTTAGTAAAATAACTATTTCCAAATTTTTTAAACAGATGAATAATTTTGGAAAAAAATAAAATGAGAGGGATCTTAAAAAGAAAATTAAAAGTAATTATAAATTAATTAAATTAAATTATAATCAATCTTAAATATTTTATTCAATACAAAACTTGTATATTTAACATAACCTAAGTTCAAATCCCTATTTACCTGCGAGCATCAACAAATCCCATTGAATACAATGATATTTCACCAATAAGAGCATAATCAGGAACCATCATGGCAACTGTTCTAAATAAAACCTAAACAAAACCCCAAATGTATTTAAGTTATAACAAAATAAAATTACCAATAGTTATAGATAGATACTACAGTTATAAATAGATACCTTTAAGTTATCTGGCAATTCTTGTCGACCGGCATATCCAGGATTCATAGTTATAAACATATTGCAAGATGGGTTCAAAGATAACTCGGTGCCTTCAAAGTTGAACTGTTCTAAATCCATTGCTTTGGCATGCTGGATACTGTGTATCTGTTGAGCCACTACAGACAACACTTCAAGTTCAATGCGGTTGAATTCATCAAAGCATGCCCAAGCACCTGACTGAGCTAATCCTTTGAAAAACTTTCCCATGGCTTTGAAGTCCAATCCATCAGAACAATTGAACACCACACACTAAATAATATTCAAGCAGGATTGGAAATTTGTTTTACTTATCATGTGCTTACCATACCATTATTATTGAATTATCCTCAATTGCAATTAGTAATTTTGTTATGTTTGTTACTTACCTGTTTGGCAACAGCTTTGGCTAAATCTTTACTGGTTTCAGTTTTACCAGTTCCAGCAGGGCCTTCCGGTGCACCTCCAAGATTTAATTTCAATGCACCCATCAATGTTCTGAAAATGTTGAAAGCCAAAATGCATATTTCAAGTTTACATAAATAATAAACACAGAATCAAATCTATGAATTTTCTTTTTAAAGTGATATTGACTGATGACAAAGTGAGTGAAGACTGAAAATTTACCTGTAGCACCGATCTGTGAGAGGTGTTATTACTAGACGAGGAGTATTGCCCAAGTATTCATAGCCATATACCATATCAGTAGTGATCATGCGTACAATTATGGTACCATTTTCCCAATAGTAACGCAACTGACTTATCCAGCTGAAATCATTAACATCGGTAATTTTTTCTTTAGCTAGTTTTACTACTTCATCTCGAGCTGAAATACAGATCAAATAATCATGGTAGGGAAAAAAATTCAAAACAAAGGTTAATTATAGATTATATTTTAAACAAAGGCATTTAAAATAATTTCTCTATAAATTATAACTTGAAAATCATTGGTATTGGGTATGGGCATGCTTAGATTTTTAACAATAACATATTATTGCTGAAGATTCAACATGTGTTATCTAACTTTTTGCAACTATTCAATTCCTATTTCAGAAGGTATAACTAGTGCTTATTTGCATACAATCTTAATATCATAAAACTATATATAATAACTTAAGTGAGAAAGATTTATTTACATACTCTTCACCCAAAGAATTCTGAGTGATGTGTGTTAAATCAGTCTAAAGCTGGTCCAGAGTTGTTAAATAGTTTCAATTTTAAAATCACACAGATGTCCGACCAAAATAGAAAAAGCTGCTATTAAAGGATATTGACTTACCATGGACATCAATTACAATTAAAGCTCCAAGAGTTAATCTTTTGTTAGGTTCAAGTTTCCCTCTAACTAATGCCACAATATCATCAATCTGTTGATTGCACTTTTGCCTGTACAGCTAAAACATATTTAACTGTATTAAACTTCCGATTCGGTAAAACGGGTTCTGTATTAAACTTCCAATGTTTAATACAGAACCTCTGTACTTCAAGTGAAGAAAAAAACTGGCCATGCAGAAAATATTTACCTCCACAGTATTATTGATAAGCGCTTCAGAAACTTCAGCAGTCCAAAACACTGAACAAACACAAATAACCACTTGTCCAGGCCAGCTTAACACATATTCAGTTCTTGGCAAAGATGGATATGACAAAATAGATTTACCAATGACGTCTTTTACACTCAAAAGCATAGATTTTTCAACTTCGGCTAGCCACTTTTCAACCATTCCCTGTATAAAAAGTATGTAATGAAAAGCTGATACAGTGATACATACTATAATGGCAATCAATATAAATAAAGACACTCAATTTCTAACAATTGAAAGAATTCAAAATTATAATTATGAAAATATAGAATTGAATAACTTAGGAACTTTAGAAAATATTTATATTTGGAATAAAAATACAAGGTCTTTCCTCATAAATCTAGATTTATCTCAGAACTATCTATCTGGAAACACTATTTTTGGACTAGTGAATTTATGATCTAACATCGAATCCACTAAGTAAATCATTACTAATTAGGCATGTAACTCTTTTGAAATCTCGATATGGCTTACCTTGGCAGCAGAGGGTATGACCTTTTTGGACAGAGGAACCAGTTCTTTCTCAGCAGATATCATGCCTATAATTTCATTTTCTTTCGTGAACTGAAGTCTTGCTATGCCTTCAAAACATTTTTTCAGATGAGGCTGAACACGGTGAGGATCTTTAGTTTCAGATAATATCTCAAGAAGTTCATCATTTGACAAGAAGAAAAATCTAATAAAAGTATAGTTTAAATGACATTGGTTAAATCGATTGACACGAAACAATTCAAAGCAGTCGGCTAGTTAGTTTTGAAATTAAATTAAATGTTAATGTGTGGAAAAAGTAAGTAAACCTTGGAAAGTAAAGTCTCTTTTTCTCTAAATAATCATTCAATCCCTTTTGAATTTCATCTAAAAGCACATTACATTCTTGTAAGCATTGCAACATATTTGGATGAGAAGTGGCAACAAGAACATGAGAATCTTCAGCCTTTACAGATTGAAAAGGAGATAAAAATAGAATTAGTTGACAAAGGAGAAAAGCACAATAAAAGTAGAAAATGAAGTTCTAAAAAGTTTTGAGTAAAGAGAAAATGAGTATAGTAAGTCTACAGTAAGGACTAGAATTTAGAACAGAAGTAAGTAAAGTTGAGTACAGAACAGATATAAAGAACATCCAAGAGCTAAAGAAATGTATACTTGAAAAATGCAATTGGCCAGGACTTAATTTATTTTAAAGACTTCATGTTTGAGTGAACTTTCTTTTATATCAATACACCTGCTTTAGAAATTAGAGTTTCAACAATATAATTAGTGAATTTAAGTTCTAGGATCTAGTTCTAAATACTATAATATTCATTCAAGAAATATAAACAATATTAGCAAAATATTTAAAAATATAGCTTTAAAGTTAAAATATTAATGTTATTTGTTTAACTTCCCAATGTGTAATTCATTATGAATACAGAAAAAGAGTTCATCATTTTTAAAAATGAAAATATTACTCAAAATCAGAAGGCAAACCTTGACAAACTTTTTAAATTAGATAATACACATCTGATCCAAATTATCTAAACATTTATGAACTAAAAAGTTTGAAACTCAAATCTGGTAGGTGAATGGCAGCACCTTACCGCTTTTGCAGCTGTTTCTCTCCAACTTTTATCAACAGTGGTGAATTTACGCCCCTCAACAGGCATTTGCTGCATGATATCTTCGGAACTGAAAATAGGTTCTAGATACATCCAAGTTGCTTGGCACTAAAAGAATTAACAAAGTTTAGCAACTCAATCAATTGCAGAAATTTTACTTCCATTTTTACATTATCAAAGGATTTGAATTTTATTCAATAAATACTAAACTCTCGATTTCTCAAATTAAAAAAATATTATATTTAAGGTATATATTATAAGGTATAATATTATATTTTTAGGTAATAGCTACCTTAAGCCAAGAATCTAAAACATCTTGAACTAAAAGTAGCTTGTCTTCCCACAGCTTCACTTCAACTTCAAAAGGCTTAATAAAAGGGGATCCTCTCATAGTTTGAACTTTAAGAATGTGATCATCCAGCAAGACTTGGATATCATCTACTGCTGATAAGATAGGGACACCCTGTAAAAATAAAGTTATATGTTGAAAGTTTATTTCAGCATAAGTATTTCTTCTTGCAACTTGAAAAATAAACGGCTGCTAATATCTACTAATAAAACTTAGCACACACATCTTGAAAGAAGTTTGATGGGATTTTATATACTTCTTCAGAAGTTTAAATCTTGCCAAATTTAGTAAGTATATCATACCATAAAATATAACAATATATAAAATCCGAAAGTTTAAAAGCTCATACAAAAAGTTTCATCAAGTTGATTATGTTTAAGCATAGATGATATTTTATGGTAGTTATTTCTAAACCATGGGCATTAATTATGGGTAATTACTATTAACCCTTTTAGTATTAGCTACCAATTCAATAATAATCTCAGGCAGTCAAGGACTGAAAGGGTTAATCATTGATAAAAAAAATCAGAACTGAAATAACAAATTAGACATTTGAAGAAAGTTGCTCACTTACTGTTTCTCTGTATGGTTTGAATTCAAATTCTATATCTTTCCATTCTTCTTTCATTTTTGCTAATGCTTTTTCCAAGGCAAATTCTTTAGATACTGTCTGAGAAAGTTCTTCTACTCTTAAAAGGATAAATGAATAAAATTACCATTAATATTTTTTTAAATTTTAAGGAATCCTTCAATGCAAAACATAAATAAAAAATTATTCAATCATATACTAAATTGCTAAAGTCATTGGCTTTATAAATGCAACACACTACATACACCTGTGTGCCATTTATAATAAATCCAAGAATTTGTAACATTTAAATATTTTTTTACTATCCTTAGTGTTTAAACACAAATACAGAAGCACAGCAAAAAATTTAAACTATATAAGTCGTAATTGATGAAGTCCAGATTTTGCAACGGGTTAGCATAAGCAGAGAAAAGCTCCTTCCTTGATACACCTACCATGGACTTTGATAATTGTGAACATTAAAATGTCTTACTTTTCAATGTGATGGTGCAGTCCAACTCTAATCATATCCTCTAAGGTTGCCTTAGGACCAGGTAAAATTTTGAACCCCAAAAACTTGCTCATCTAAAAATAATTAATTAGCATCAACACATGAAATTTAAAAATACATAGTGTACAAATTTGAAACAAAAATATCACCAAAAACCAAATAAAAGACAAAAATAGAAGCTAAATTATGACAAAAGAGCAGAAAATATTGAAAGATGTAAAAAAAGCATTTTTAATGGATAACAATAAATGCCTGCATTTCTATTTACAAAAACAAATGTTTTCGATTCATGAACAATTTTTAAATGTATAAGTACTTCATCTTACATATTTCCAATGTCTCTTTTTTATTCCAGGATTACAAATGGCTAAGAGAAGAGGAACATAATTTTTAAAAGCTTCAATTTTGTCCCTCATGGTTTCAGCAACTGCTCTTGTTTCTACTTGACCGGCAAATGTCTTAACAAGTCTGAACATGATTTTCCACATATCGTCCACTTTATCTCTGATTTCTTCAGCATTCAAGCCAGCAAATGGACCTGGATTTTTCCCATTTAAAAATATCATTGAGAAGCATACTTTATAAAGTAATTTAAATAACAAATAAAATAGGCATCTTGGATGTGGGACGCATGTTTCTTCATACGACTTACCATAATACCAAATTTCATAGTTTCTGAAAAAATCATAAGCTGTATTCCATAACTTTTCATAAGGTTCTTTTTGTCCAAACATCATAGGGATAGATGAATGAACTGTGATATCACGAGATAGCAGTCTTTCTTCGTGATTAATATCCTAGAAAAGTTAAAAACCATATAAAAAACCATCGGCGCAACAGCCCTAGTGGACCAAGGCCTACGATGCCCATCTTTGTTTTCGTGACCGTGGGGCCTGGGGTGCTAGGCAAATGTCCCGGTTAGGTGGTCAGCACAACGCGAGACCCCCAGTGTTTAGTTCCCAAGCATGCTTGGTCCTGAGTTTATCGACCCACTGAAGGGATGAAAGGCTGAGTGGACCCTGCCCAGCCCGGGATTTGAACCCCGGACCTGTGGCGTGGAAGCGCGATGCACTACCACTGCGCCACTGGGCTTTTTAAAAACCATATAAAACCAAAATGAATATAAAAAGCACTGGCAGCTAGTATTTAAAATTAGTATGAGTGCTGCTACAGAAAATTTGTAGTTTTTTTAACCAGCCTTAATTCTCATCATTCCTTATGTTATGACCTAACATTTCTTAAAGAAAAAGTTCTAACACTTTAAGCCTTTCTAATAAGTAAAAAACTTCATATATAAGAAAATTTTAAATTTAAAAAACTTTTTAAATTTATTTTTTTTTAAATGATGATAGAAATAAGGAATGAAATCTTTGCTTGAATGAGAAAAGCTTATTCAAAATCATCTCCCGAGGTACACTTCAAAATGAATCTAAATTTATTTAAATATTTCAACACTTGGCAAATCTTACTTCAGTATTGACAAATCAGTATTTATTACTAACATTCAAACACTTACAGCAAGTTCGTCACGGGCTTCTACCAGACATTCGTTGAGATACTGTAAACCTTCAACTGCAGCCCTAGATTCATCAAGAGTGGCTTCCTACAGATTAATTTTTTATATGAAAGAAGAAGAAGTATTTCTCTTGGATAGTATTTATGTTTCACATTTAAGGAGCCAGGGTTGCTTATCAAATCTTAAAATGAAATTCCCTGTATTTTTCCTGTTTACTTCCATGAATAAAACGGTAAAAACATGGCATATATTTACATCTTAAAGACTAAACTTCTGTTAGTAGTTAAATGTTTTTAAAACATTGGGAATAATAGGAGATTTTCAGGATTAAAGCTTTATTGGGTAAACATTTATTACAAAGAAACTTCATTATGAAAAAGTTTTGAAGTTTATAGTTGAGATTTTTAAAAAAGTTACTCTGACCAAAAAATTTGAACAATGAATTTTTTATATTAGAAATAAAAATCAGAATATGTTAATTTATAAGGAATTAAAATCCCTGATGTACTTTGTTCCCTTCGAAGTTTTGGCCAAAAATTGGCAGCTTAACCAAGATGGCAATAAAA
The DNA here is from genome assembly GCA_024610705.1 of Tetragnatha versicolor. Classification (NCBI taxonomy): domain Eukaryota; kingdom Metazoa; phylum Arthropoda; class Arachnida; order Araneae; family Tetragnathidae; genus Tetragnatha; species Tetragnatha versicolor. Next base: position 16,002,607 of record JANDEH010000008.1, read on the forward strand.
AGAGAAAGCAAAAAAGCAAATTTTGGGTTTGGTGATTTTTTATTTTCCTGAGTTTCTTCACGGTTTTCATAAAAAAATCATTGATTTCCCTGATTTTTGAGGGGATTTTCAAACTCCCTGGAATTTCCAGGTTCCCTTGTCACCTAGCAACCCTGGGAGCTTAAATTTTGAACACTACTAAGATTTAAAAACCTTACTTGAATAAGGGGAAGATTCCCAATTTTACGTTCGCAAAAGTCTACATTACTCTCAAGTATCTTTATTCTGTCCACCAATTTTAGTTCAGCCTCCTCTCTTTTCTTGCGTAAATCTACAGATGTCGCTTTGAATAGGTTCATCATATTTTTTGGCCACTTCACCATAGAACTATGTCTTGCAAGGTCCTTGTCTGAATCAAAATGAAATGTATTCAGGAATAAATTATGCAACTTTTCCATAATTTCATGGAAAGGAAACAAAAATAATAGTTAGGCAATAACTGTTACAATTAAAAACATTTTTAAATCAGCAAACCATTATTTATAGCACCATTTAAAGAAAAATTCAATTTAAGAGGTGAAAAACAAGTTTAACTGAAAGCATTCTACTGATTACATTTTAACTAGATTTTGTGAGATCACAATTTTATATTATTGCCTTTTGTGGTTTATATATTTAAATGTAAAGAAAAAGCTTGTAAAAATAATGTATCTTACATGTAAAAAAAGCATTTTCTAGTAAAAACACTATTCTCTTCATAGCTTTTTTTATTTCTTTAATCAGCTCAATCATTCTCACCTCAGCCTGCAAGGATTAAAACAAAATGCTATTTGAACATTAAAATTTACTTTATAAAAACATATTAAGCTATTGTTGAAAACATTTAGAGCTAGTTAATCAAGATAAGAAAAGTATTATAAACATATATTTTGTATTAAAAATTATATAATTTTTATTCATATTAGTTCACAACAGAAGATTAAAATAGTTATAGAATAAACAATAATCATTAAAAATATTAAGGAATTATTATTTAACCCATAACAACCAAGAAAAAAACACAAATATTTAAGCAAGGGGTGATAATAAAAAATATACACATATAGAATTACAGCTAATTCTAACTTTATTACCTGTTTCAAGTTGTTGGTAAGATTTACAAGTTCTTCTGTATTTGTAACAGGTAAATCTAACTGAGCATACATAGTAGTAAATTCTTCACATATCCTGAACATAAAATAAGTAAAAGTAAGTAGTAAATTAGTGAATAAATATATATAATTTTACAATTGCTCATTAAAAATTGAATGACTAACTAGGATAACAGTAAATAAAACATTAATTTAACTTACCATTCAGTATGTTTTGTATTTACTTCCATTTGATAATCAATAAGTTTTTGAGCAATGTTGTCTATCTTTTCACAAAGTTGTTGTTTCATTTTATCACAGTTCAAATTCACAATGTTAAGATTGATATTACTTCTTTCACTCATGATTGCAGTCTTATGAGCATGTACTTCCTTTATTTTCTGGTAAAAAATTTAAACAATCAGACTTACTAGAATCTGACTTAAAAACAAAATATCCCAATCACTTTTACATGCAAAACCTAAGATTACCTCTGGAAATAAGGCAACATTTAATTCCTCCTCAGTGTTTAGAAACTTATCAATCTGCTCATCTAGGTGACCATCAATGATGTAGAAAAATTTTTCGAACCGTTTGAGGTATCTGTTGAATGAGAAAAGAGTCATTGTAATATAATAGACATCTTAAAGAAAAATAGTAAAAAATAGCTGAAGTGTAAATGTGACATTTGAAAACCTAAATGAAAATGCCTAGCCAGCTATGTATGTCTAAAAAATAGATGACTGAATTGAAAATTATTTTTATGACATTGGGACAGACTTTTCGAAAAATTGGGAAAAATAGCTGTACCTACAGATACTGTATTTTAAATGGACGAAATGGGATTTAATCATCTATTTTTGAAAAATTACAACATGAATATTTTGTTTATAGATACAACAGTCTATCTTACTTATAAAAATTTTGGGCTGTACTTAGAAAACATGCCTCCCATGTTACATTTGAAAACATTAACCATTGTTATTTTTCAATGAATGATTAGGAATTACATCTAAACTGTCTTGCTTATATCTTCAGCTTACCGACTTAACTTTTGGAGAAGGTTTTGAAGGTGGTAGAATATTATCAACAAAACAAGAGTGGATTCCCAATATCTCATATAAGTGATTGGATATCACCAAATTTGGTGTATCCTCAACCTCATACAGAGTGGTTGATCCAAAAGTGAATTAGTACCTTTCTCCTGTAAGTCGATAAAATAAAGCTGTTTCTTTTACAAGAGTATTAATAAACATTTTCTTCACAGCAGTAGCAGGCATTGGTTTTCAACCCATAATAATACTTACTGATCTAAGCCAATGGAATTGAATTTCAAATCCTTTTTCACTGAATTAATGCACAATTCCACAAGCTGATCATTAGAGGGTACAGGATACAAGTTCATGAAATCTTTTCCCAGAATTCTTAGCAATACTTTATCAGTCTGAAAGGAAGAAGCAAGTTTTTTCACCCATAGCAAATGAAATAAGAAAGGATACTAAAAGGATGAATAAATTTCAGAAAAGTTTAAAACATAAATAACCAAACTATTTAAACCCATCATTTCCTTTCTTTAAAAAAAACTTGCTACATTTTTTCTTATATAAACTGGTCCTTTGCTTAAAATCTTCAGTGCATAAAACAAACAAAAAAAATCTCCAAGTTTTAAGTTGCTAAATAAAACTCAACAAAAAGTTATTTATGCATTTTGATTAATAAAAAAAGATGTTTAATATTGTAAGCAATAACATAATAAAGGCTTACCCTAGGCATATTCCAAGATATTTTCAGAAGTTCCATAATGACAAATAAAAACTCTTCATTCCATTCTTCATGAGTTGTTTCAAGGCATATAATATTTTCTTTTACAACAACTTGGATAGTCAAAATGGGAAAATTAGGGAATATTATGTCATCCATTTCAGAAATATCATTTCCCTTCTAAAATATTTTAAAAAAATCATGAATATATTCATTTCACATTTTAACTGTATTCATTCATTAGAATTAGTAATAGCTTAAAAATAAGTGACTAAACTAACTTTGAATATTTTAATTCATAAACCCAAACTTACTGAATATTTATGAATCAGCTCCATCCACTGTTGAATATTCCTAGTAATCAATTCCCTCATCATAGATGACATGATAACGCAAACAGAAGAAAAGTATCTTTCTATTTTCCCACCGGTAGCATTTGGTTTACGGGAAACTAAGGGATCCCAATCAATTTTTCTGTACTTTACAAGAATTTGAATACAATCTTCAAGCCACCTGAAAGTTATGATTGCAAGAATGATTTTAGAATTTTATACACTAGGGGTATTTTTATACTAAAAAAGTAATATACCTTAACTACTAACTCAAATAAAACTAATATTAAACTAATTTGTAAGGTAAGCAGACAGTCTTAAATTTTTTACAATTAATAAGAGCATATAAAAAATCTAATTACTCAGTTTGTAAAAACTGTCTCCCTTTTTTGCACTGAAGCTTTACGAAACTATGAAAATCATCAATGCAAGGAGGTAGAGGACTTTTGGTGAATTCAGCCATATGAATAAGTTCTCCTTTTTGGTACCTGAAACATAATTTTATTACCAATACATGCTTGGCATCAAGAAAGGTTAAAAATTTTTTTTGTATTTTGCCACTATTTGCAAGAAAAAAAGACCAAACCAAGCTATTTTAGAAGCTTTTCATATTAATGTAAATATATAAAGAGTGTTTTTTATTATTTCACTAAAATAATGTTATAATTTAAGAAATATCAAAGAAAATATTACTTCTCAGCCCAGAGGTATGAAATTTTTCTAATACACGGTTTCAGGAGAAAAGCCTTAGACTTCAGGATTTTCTTAACAGGATTAACAACATTAGACCAAGGGAAGGGTGGCACAATGTGTCTAGAATGAAAAATACAAACATCAAGCAGGGCATAAGTTTAAATGTTTTTGAAATAAATATAGTAATACATTATAAGAATTTTGTCAAAAGTGAAAATAGTAGATAGTCCATAAAACAAATCCTTTACGTTCACAAAGAAAAGGATTTGTAAACCTTTAAAATGATTCAAACTTACAAAGAAATTAATTTCTCTTATGGTTTCCAAGCACAATACTCAGGGAAGTAAAATATAAACTACTTCAACTGCTGCTCAACACCAGGGTCTGCACTGCTAAATCAGCAGTACCATCTTTCTTGCAATCACTAATATTTAAGTAAAATCTTAATTAGCTTTGAATGTAGTAAAAAAATCCTTACACAGGGGTCCATTTATATGGTGGTCTTTTGATTTGGAGTCTACGTCTTTCAGATTTATCCAACAAAACATAGTTAACTGAAACATAAATAAACTTCAAAATAAAGAAAACAGGAAACCTAGTTGAAAAGCTTAACTTTACATAGAAAACCATCTTACCTATACCCTGCTTAACAGCATTCACATATTGTTCTTTCACTTCCTCAAAAATTCTAGAAGCAGTAGCATGACAGGATGACAATAACTCAGGTTTGATTCTTCCTTTTTGACAAAGAGACTCCAAAGTAAAACTTGGAGCTGGAATGTCTTCTTTATCGATTCCATTTAAGATGTAATGACTATATCTCTATTTTTAAAAAATTACAAAATTATTGAAAATAAATTAACACAACTTTTTTTATTAGCAATAGAATTTTTAAGAAAATTCAAACCATAAAAGCTCATTTATGAGTGTATAATAATATTCAGGCTAACATCTAATAATTTAATAAAAGTTATCAGAGTAATTTCAAATGGGAGATAACCTAAACGATAGTAATTTTCCATCTTATGATCACAGAGAAGCATTTTCTAGTTATTTTTTTATTGTTGCTAAAAAGGTTTATGTAAATATTCCTATGAATGGTTATAAATAAATCTGCATACTTTTATATCTAATGCTGATGGAGATTTGGATATAAGTTTTCTTTTGGTCCTTTTTTGTTCCATTGGACTTAATGGTCTAGAAAAAAGGAGAAGGAAATTTAAGATTCATGGCGTTACAAGCAGGGAACTACTATGACAATGGTCAACAAATCAAGGTTTGTAATTCTTCTTTATAAATTTTTAAAGGGATGATTATAATTAGAGAGATCAAAACTAAGCAAATTAAAAAAAACTTATCATAAAAAAACAAAGCAAATTTTCCGAAAAGCTTAATAATATTAATTCACTAAACAATCTTTTCCACCTTTAGATAGCAAATTGAGAAATCTTTTTTTATCAATAAAATCTCAAATTCTACTCTTAAAAATATTTTTTAAATTCAAAATTAAAACAAAAAAGAGGGAGAGAGGAAAACAACAGATAACCTTTTGCATAACCCTTTCCCAATATTACATTTTTGGCTTAACTGTATATTGTGTCTATTGCTCATATTCTATGATTTTTACAATAATTACATCAAAACAATTAATAATTAATAATAATTAATTTAATGAAAAATTCATTGTTTTATAAGTGGCCTTTATAGTTTATCTTTTTATAGACATAAAAGCTTGTCAAATAATGTGAACTATACAATAAAAATAAATTCAAGGCAATTTTTTTAATTACCTGAAAACTTTAGAATGCTTGATTTCATCATTTTTTCTCTTAGAAAATCGTCTTCGAAGATAATCTGATTCATAAGATTCTGAAAAAGTTCGGGAGAATAATTATCAAAAAATTATTCAAAAGCTGGTTACCATTTTTAAAAAACTTAAATTAATGGGTTATATTATATAACAAACAGTGATAATTTTAACGCCTCTGAGAGCGTATTTCACGCTTTAAAAATAGGAAATACGCTTTTAAAAACTAGTCAGGCGTATTTTCACGTTTTGAATTTTTAATAAATGTTTTGCTTAAAAAATGCATGGCACCCCACTGAAATCAAAAATTTTTTTTTCTCAAATTTGTAATAAATAAATATTTCATTTATAATGTTTAATGTAATAAATTATTTTATTTATAATGTTTAATACTTTCTACTTTTATTAACAGATGCTATAATTGTTAAAAACCAAAATAGCATCCTCATTTTTTCTATTTCAGTTTGTCCATTAAAAAAAGCATTTTTATAAAAGATTTGTCTCTTTATATATATAGTTTATGCAATTTCCGGTACTTCACTCCTCATAAATGAATTTCACGCCTCCTAAAAAAGTCAAGGAGCATTTTTACTCCTCCAAAAAAATCCTAAGAATAACACTGATAACAAATATTATAAATCATTTCTATTATACATAAAGTTATAACAAAAATTAAAAGAACTATTGTTATACTCTGTTCCACCCGAAGTTGACACTGAAGAAAAGGCTACGGCGACCAAATTACAGCTAGGAAACTGCTTCCCAGCCAATCAGTGCCCTATTCTGTTACCTGTCTCGTTAAAATCCACCAAACTGTTTTTGCGTGAAACATTAGAAAAAAATTGTAGACTAACTTATTAAAATGTACTGTTATACAACGATAAAAACAATAATAATTGCAGCTATTTCGGTTATTCAATGCTCAATACACTTTGGAAATTTTAAAAGATATTGGTACTTACGTATTATCCCGTCGACTGTTCCATGACTGTCAAATTCAGCGGCACAGCCATAGAAAAGTCAATGGGTTGTTTACTATTTTCGGATTCAACGGTACGGTCGATGGGATAATACGCGAGAACCAAGATATTAATAACAGAATTGAACGCAAAATGACTTTGAATTATTAAAAATTTCATAATATGATTACTTTTGGAGGATTCAAGTGGTTTGGAAGAATGAAATCGTATTTTAAATAGAGTCCTTGGATTAGGAGCTAATGACCCACATCGGTTGTTGGCTCCTATAGCATTGCTAGGGTATTGTTGACCATCTTTTGCATTATATGCAAGTTTTTCATTTGTGAACAGAGGTGGGTATACATCACATTTATTAAAAACCTAAGAAAGAAACATATTAGAAAATAAACAAAAATTCTATCATTGATTATTATTTAATTAATTGAAAGGGTATAAGTTCTTAGCAGTAAAATAGCAAAAAAATACATTGTTTTTCGACATAAAATACCTCAGAAGTTTGGATGGGAACCTCTATAACCGTGTAATCTCTCTGAACTTTTCGTTTTTTCTGAAATACATAGTCTTTAGAATCATTTGATTTTTTTGCTTTTTTTAAATTATACATTTTTATAACTGGAATTTGAAAATTTAATTAGTTTCTTCGTTTTTTTTTCACTTAGATGGTCGGGAAAGATTTGATGATTAAAGTCGATAAAAAGCAAAACCTATCACATAACGTTTTAAAAATCTTCAAGAATCTAAAACTTATAGATATTTCAGCCATCATACTTCCTCCAGAAACTTATTAAAATCATTTAAAAGTTTCGAAAAAGTTTATTTACTACACGGTAACCAAAACAATGTTCCCGCGAATCATAACCGCATAAGTAACCATGGAAACGAAAAGTTAAAGTTGCCAACATTTGCTTCCTAAATAAAGAAAAGGTAATTTTTTTCCCACTGTCAACTCAGTTAGAGATACATATAAAAATAAAATAGTAGTAGATTTAGAAGCTATAAATTCATAATAACCACGTTTGGATAGTGCATTTATGAATACCATATCAAATCACCCCTCCAATTTTGTGGTGAAGGTCGAGTCCTCAGTGGTCGAGTCATTCCCACTGGTCATTTCACATTCCCATAGAATGACGGGGGGATGTTATTATAATATGCTTTAAAAACTTTTCTTCAACAGCAAAAATAGGAATATACTCTTTAAATTTGGTTTTCATAAAAGTTATCATCCCGAACATTGTATTTTATTTTCAATTAATGATAGAATGTGTTTAGATATTAGATTCAAGCAAAACCACTAGATGGCAGCAGCAAAATAAAGTTTGAGTGGTTTCTTTGGTGTGCAAGCTGTTCGCAGTGGCTGTTCGAGGAGGGTAGCCAAGGGAGGGTTGTCATAGAGCAGAGGGCAGGGGTCTCCAAACTTTTCAGTCTGAGGGCCGCATTTACTTTTAAATAGCAGATCGGGGACCGACTACACCAGTGGTTCCCAACAGGTGGTCCGCGAGAGGATTTTTAAACATATCCAAAAATGTGTTGAAATAGTTGAAATAAAAAATAGTTTTCTTATCACATATCCCAGGAAGTAGTAAAAAACCATAAATGAAAACCCAAAAATTATTCGTCTCATAAATAAAAATTGTTAGGTTCTCTTTCTCTCCTATGATTCATTTGTCCATTAACTCACGTTATTCAACTGATGTTTATTACAAAGTAGAAACGAAATGTGATTATGATGCGAATAAAATTAATTGAAATTTTTAATTCAGTTTTAAATTGCTCCTTTGAAATAACTATTTATTGACTTTCGATGTGGTCTCTTTTGGAAGAACATCAGTTAGCCTCGCGTACATACTCGCGCTCACCTATACAGGGTGATTCAGAAATAATCATCAATATTTTGGGGGAAGGTAGAGGGGTCCTAGACAAGCATATTTCGAATAGGGATCGTGGGGCGCAGCCTTACCGTTTAAGAGCTAAGACCTAATGTAGTGCGAGCGCGTTTCAAAAGGCCGTTTTTAGAAGGCCCGTGTGATGAAATAAAACATAATAAAATGAAAAAATCTATTGCATGAGGTAAGGGAGTATCCCTACTACTTACACCATGAATTCGATAGAATTTGAACCACTTTCTAAACCGTGGAGTGAGTTTCAAAAGTGCAATTTTAATCTTTTAGTCAAAGAATGGAGTTCCCTGGTATTTAGAAAAATGATGATCGGGGAAGGAATTTTCAATGATCGTAACATTGATCATTGAAACTGTTTGATCATTGAAAATTCTTTCCCCGATCATCATTTTTCTAAATACCATTAAGGGAACTCCATTCTTTGACTAAGAGATTAATTTTGCACGTTTTAAAACTAACCCCACGGTTTAGCAAGTGGTCCAATTTCTATCACATTGAGGATTTAAGTAGTAAGGATACTCCTTTACCTCATGCAATTATGTTTTTCATTTTATTATGTTTTGTTTTGTCACACGGGCCTTCTAAAAACGGCCCTTTGAAACGCGCTCGCACTACACTACATTAGGTCCTAGCTCTTTAACGGTAAGGCTGTGCCCCACCATCCCTATTCGAAATATGCTTGTCTAGGGTCCCTCTACCTCCCCCCAAAATATTGATGATTATTTCTGAATCACCCTGTATAATTTCTGCTTCTACTACTCTCAGTCAGTGAATGTGCATTGTGCAGTTTACTGTTTTGTGATAAAGAATTCCTGGTCATCTTCATTTGTCCTGTAGTTTAAATTCCGAGATAAGTACTTTATTTCAAATTTAAATCTACTAATAATATAACAATAATGTTGTTGGGCATGGGCGTAGCCAGGGTTCTACTTAGGGGGGGCAAGCAGGGTCGACTTTTTTATGCTTGTGCAAATTTAAAGCCCCGTGAGAGAGGGCCGTAGCCACAGTATTGTTTCGAGAGGGGTTTTTGCCCTTTAATGAAATTAATGTAAAAGTTTTGTGAGTAGCGAGGAAAAAATGAGGTCTCTTTCATCCAGATTAATAGGTTTAATGTAGTTTTTCAACACTTTTTTAGGTAGAATTTGGGTCTAAGAAAAATTTATAAAAATAGGATTTTAGTAATAAAGGTTCAAATTTCAAGGGGGGTGTGGGGGTTCTCCCCCATAAAAATTTTGGAAATTTGACCCAAAGAACAGGGTTTTAAACTGTTTTGTAGTACATGTAAACCCAAATTTGGACAAACATTTTAAAGTAGAGTTTTGATTTTAATGAACTTATTATAAAAAAGTGTGAATAATGAAGGTTTAAGTACTAAAGGGGGGGCTGGTTTTTCCTCCCTAAGAAAACGTTTGGAAATGTGACCCTAAGAAAAGGGTTTCAAACTGTTTTTTGGTACACGTAAACCCAAATTTGGACATACATTTTTAGGTAGAATTTTTATTTTAATGAACTTTTTATAAAAAAAGTGAGAATAATAAAGGTTTTAATACTAACGGGGGGCCAGGGGGCCCTCCCCCAGAAAAATTTCGAAAATTTCACCCTAAAAACTGGGTTTTAACTTAATTAAAAGTAAATTACTCAGGACTTAGGGGGAGGCAGCTGCCCCTCCCTGCCCCCCTGGCTACGCCCATGTTGTTGGGTATGAAAAAAATGACTATTTGATACTGATGTTATTTAAACCTGGGGTAACTTGGGGTAGGTATGATCATGAACCTTTCCAGGGCTAATAGATCAACGAGCGGACCTGAACAATTATTGTCATTTGTAAAGTACCATCGTCTTTAATGTCTTTTATAAAAGGTTTATTTTTAATAATTGGATTTAAAATATTGTCATGATAAATTTTCTTTGAAGTTTAATAGATTAACTATTTACAGTTCCATTAAGATGCGTATTAAGACTCTGTTTTCTGTACTATTAAGAAAAAATCAAACTTTACATCCTCTGTGAGAAATGAGTAGTTTGGCGTGATATTAATTTTAAGAGGGCACATATCTTTAGTTCTATGAATAATGAAGACATACGCCCTTTCTCTCTCTCTCTCCTCTCTCTCTCTTTTTCTTGTTATCTAATTATTTCCACTCTATTAAAAATTTATTGCACAGAAACTACTTTGAATTGAACTCCATGAAGAAGTAAAATCTATTATAATAAAATTCAATGTGTGTGTGTGTGTGTGTGTGTGTGTGTGTGTGTGTGTGTGTGTGTGTGTGTGTGTGTGTGTGTGTGTGTGTGTGTGTGTGTGTGTGTGTGTGTGTGTGTGTGTGTGTGTGTGTGTGTGTGTGTGTGTGTGTGTGTGTGTGTGTGTGTGTGTGTGTGTGTGTTTGGCTTTTATACAAATCCAAAATTTTCTTCTGATCTGCACCCAACTTGGGATACTTACGTAACAAAACTCAGGAAAAAACATAGGCTATGTTTTGAAAACTTTTAATGAACCCACGGGCGTCGTCGCCGGGGGGGAAGGGAGGACGTGTCCCCCCCCCAATAATTAGGGACATTGTTTAAAAAACTGTTTTTAACTTTTGAGGGTGACCAAAAATTGACTGAATGTGTGTTTCTCCGACTTTTAGTCATAAAGGATGGTGTCAATATCCCATTTTTAGAACACGATTTCATTTAGAGTAGGTTGAAGCAAATGAGAGAATGGGATAACATTATCCCAACAAAAAATTATGTTTCTAGCTAAAAAAAAAAAAAGATTGCAATTTAATGAGACCCCTCAAAAAAATTCAGCTACAGCACCGGTTAAGCATAAAAACATTTATTTTGAAATTGTAATCTTATAACACTATCTCTTCTCTTAAAATGAGTTTAAACCTGTATTTAAAAGGTCAAATTTCTGAAATTTTTCTGGGGGAGGACCCCCAGAAAGTTACAAACGGTTTATAAAAATTTGGGAAAGAAGTTAAATAGTTGATTTAAAACCACCTTAAAACTCTTAAACGAGGGAGAAAAAGAAAAACGATACTTTTTTAGCAATAGTTTGTAAAAAACATTCGGGGAGGATCCCGAATCCTTGAGGCGTCCCCCCCAATATTCAGGAGCCGACGACGCCAATGAATGAACCCTTCCTTGACCCTCTTTTGACCCTTTTTATGGTCATTTTGCTGAAATAGCTTTATTTCTATTCAAAAAGAGATCTGCTTACTGTATTGTTACAAAGAAAATATAATGCTAAACAACAAGTTTTTAATAGAAACACTAGGTACAAGTCTGTTTAAAAATTATATTAATAATTTTAAAATCTATATCAATGAAATTTAAAAGTTTTAAGTATGAGTTTAACGTATTTTTATTTGAGAGTTTATCTAATTTATTTTATTTTAAAAAGCTTTTTGGATTATCATGCTGTTAAAATAGTCTCCATGGAAACGAGGATGTAAAATCTAAAGGTGATAATATTTTTGCTTTTAAGAAAGTTGGTTAACAAACAAAAAACTATTAAAACTCCCTTTCAACTAGAAAAGATTGATTTTTTTCTTAAATTGCAAAATGGAATAAGCTTTAATTATTGAATAATTTCACTGAAAACGTTAATTCCTGAAGATATGATTAATTAAACAGTTTTAAATAATTTTTAGAATACTTTTTCTATGTAAATGTGGAAATCATTCAAAAATTATATTGCTTGAGAACTGAAGGAATTTTAATCCACCCGAGAACACCAGGATAAGAAAAATTTATAGGAACACCGTAATAGGAAAAGTTACCGGGAACACCTGAATATGAAAAAGACGCCTGGGATACCGGTATGATTGGTAAATGCTGATTATACAAAATTAGAAATGTATTTGGGAAAACTTAAAAATAATAAATTTATACTCTTCACCCGTGCAAGGCCGGGCATATCAGCTAGTAAACTATAAATTGAAAAAATACATGCTTAATTCTTGAAATTTAAAGAAAAATCCAAATGCATTTTTGAACAAAGCTTCCTAATTTTTACTTCAACATGAATTTATTTCAATTTAAAAAAATTTTTATCAGCTTAACATATAAAATCTCATTACTTCTATAAAGTAAATGAGACATGTGATGCTAGCCAGTATACCAAAATGAATGTATCTAAACATATAAATGAAAACTCTTAGTAAAATAGAAAACTCTCCGAAATTTTTGCAAATAAAACCTTGAAATCCCGTGAACAATTTGGGAACTATGACTTACTTGGAAAAATTTGGGAACCACTACTCTGTTTGATTGAACCACTCAACTTGTACGGTAATAACTTAACTTTAACAGTTAATACGTTCAAGAAGTTTTGCGTTGACATTTGGGACGCAAAACTTCGTTGTCAATCATAATATGGATAACCAGAATAGATAGGTAGATATGACGAAAAAACTATATTTAGAGTCACTTGGGGTAAGTGGGTCCCCTTTTTGGCTTAGTGCACTTTTGGAGCTCAATAGAAGAATTTTGAACGGGTTAAGTTTGAACTTATTGACTAATTTCATTAAAGACACTATCCATGAGCAAAAATTTATTAGTAGTTTCTAAAATAAAGCTTTACATTTTTCTTAATTGGTCTTAATTTAAAAAATGAGACGGGTGTCCCACTTACCCCAAGTGATGAGGTAAGTGGGACACCCCTCTTCATTTATATGGGAAGTGAACAAACGTTAAAGGAAGTAAGTGGATCTTACTTTGATAAAGTACAGAAATTTTCACCACAAAATATTTTATTGTAACTGTAACCATGAGTGAGAAATATATTCACATTAAAATCAATATGACAAGGTAAGAAAATAATGAAGAGCAAAATAGGTATTTTAAAGAATGTTTTGAAAGGCCAAAGGGATATGTTTTACTTTAACATATAAAATAGTGTTGATAAAACATAATAAGGTTGATTAAGATTTATTTTGGCACTTAAGTAAACATTGTAAGGTAAAAAAGAAATCGGACACACTAAGTAAGTGAGAATGAACTCTATTGATGAGATATTTCACTTTACTCACCATGACTTAAATTAAAAAGTAAATTTTATATAAAATGTCGAACAAATTATTTATAAATTTTAATGAATTTCGAAGTGGTGAGTAAAAGGTCTCGCTATACTAAAAATCGAAATTTTCTGAAAATTCTGGGGGAAATTGTCCTTATAACCCCCTTAAATCCACCCATGTCTTCAGTAATAGTTCTTATATTATTTGGACCCTCTAGAACCACTTACATCATAATAAGGGGTCTCACTTACTAGATAAAGAGGGTCCCACTTACCCATGGGCGTAGCCAAGGGGGGGCAGGGAGGGGCAGCTGCCCCCCCCTAAGTCTCAAATAATTAACTTTTACTTGACTTTTAGTTAGTTAAAACCCAGTATTTTAGAGTCAAATTTTAAAAAATTTTATGGGGGAGGCCCCCAGACCCCCCCTGTAGTATTTAAACCTTTACAATTCCCACTTTTTTAAATAACTTCATTAAAATCAAAATTCTACCTAAAAATGTAAGTCCAAATATGGGTTTACGCGTACTAAAAAGCAGTTTACAATCCTGTTCTTAGGGGCAAATTTCCGAAATTTTCAGGGGGGACCCCCAGACCCCTCTTTGAAACTTTACGGCCCTCTCTCATGGGGCTTTAAATTCGTTCTCTACAAACATAAAAAAAGTCGACCCTCCTTGCCCCCCCCTAAGTTGAACCCTGGCTACGCCCATGCACGTACCCCAACCATGTTAAACCAATGGGGTAAGTCCACTTACCCCAACCATGTTAAAACAATGGGGTAAGTGGGACCCCCCTCTTAAACACTTCAAAATTAAAAATTTTGAAAAATTTCAATTTTAGGTCAAACTCTGCAAAATAGTTCAATTAACTTTAAAATGTAATGAAAACTTACCTGGAAATACTTCTTTGAAAATGCATCTTGAACTCTCCAAAAAATCCATTCTGGGAATCTTTTTTAAATTAGTTCTATAATCTTAAAAATAAATTAAACAAATCTCAAATATATGCAAAACTCATCGGCTGTAACATAATCAATGCGAGTAAGTGTAAAATTTCCTGTACATATTATAGTTTTAGGGGTGTCCCACTTACCCCAAGTAACCCTAAATATCATTTGTCACTAAGTGCAATGGTTTAAAAATAGATGGCATTATTTTAATATCCAACTCAGGGACGAATTCGTGGGTAGCATATACCCATTGACGTCCCCCCACGTGTTGCAACACTCTACCTAGATGTAAGCTAATTTTCAGATTTAAGTAATTTTTTTAATCACTATGTAATCTTTTTATAGCCCAATATCCCCTAAATTATCTTTAGTTACGGAAAAAAGTTTGTAAAAGGAATTTTCTTAGGACATAAAATAAACAGTTTATTTAATCCTTTAAAATATGAAAATCCGATACCGGTACTGGTACAAACTTCTTGGGAGGAATTTACTTTGGTAGCATATGCTACTAGTTTTTTAATTTGGACCTAGGCTGTATTCGATGCGCATCCGTAAATTTTTATCTAATTTTTTTTGTATTGAAATCGCGTAATATACACCTTAATTTATTTACTTTTTTATCTTCCGAAAACATCAAAATAGTAACCAAAATTTAATTTGATTGCTTGGAATTCAGATAATAGGGATTTTAATTGAAGAGGAATTATTATCTCCAAATCTCCCTTCAGAGGCTATATAGCAAATATAGCATTGTGACAATGCTATATTTAAGCTAGATTAGCACTTAAACTAGATTAACTTTTCATGTGTGAATGTAGTATATAAGGCATCGGTCATAAGGAACTTAAGTCTGAAAAGAGAACTTTGTAACGATCCTGCGGAAGAAGAGGATGGCTGCGCCTCAGAAGAAGAGGATGACGTTGCCTACGTCATCCTTCAATTATATAAGGGGTCATCCATAAATTACGTGAGGTCAAAAATGGGGGGGAGGGGTTTGGAAAAATCTCCCCAAATCTCACCAAGGGGGGAGGGGGGTCGATTAAAATCTCACGTCAACTTTTTTTTAACTTAATTATAACTTAATTAGGTGCTATGAAGCACAAAATGCAAATAATTTTTAGAAAATAATTTTTAAAAGTTGTAGGTAAATCTCACGTGGGGGGGAGGGGGGGTCAAGAAAAATCTCACTAAATCTCACCAAAGGGGGAGGGGGGGTCCAGATTTTTGAAAAAACACCTCACGTAATTTATGGATGACCCCTAAGGCCTGAAAGTTATTGTTGGGCGGCAGATCCCTTTTCCCCTCTGCCTGTGTGTGGGTCATTTTAGCTGGTTTTAAAATGCTTGTTTTTTTAGGTTTTAATAAATCCCTTTTCTTTTATTGGTGGTTTTGATTTTGTCACGTCACAACTTAAGGTAAATTCCTCACTCAGTTTGAATAAATGAACAATGATTTGGAGGCTTATCAGTTTAATTGCATAACAATTTAATAAAATTGAAATCAATAGTTCAGAGAAGTACTCGTACCTAGATAAGAGCATATAGAATCATGCAATATGCAATTATACTTAATTTATCTCTGAAATTTCATCGGTGCATTTTTACTTAGAATTTTGTGCAGCAAGAAAAATACTCATTCAAAAAAAGTTAACACCAGCATAAAAAATTAGGATGTGACCTATGACATTTAAGAAAGCAACATACTTAAATTTGCATTTAAACTCAAGAACGCCCCCTGAACCAACCTTCAACAAGCCAAAAGACAATTAGATACATCTTGACCTCATTAGCATCATTAGAACCCTAAAGAAACGCTGAAAGTTTTTGCGTCAAAAAATGTCCACTTAAAATCTCATCGTCAGATTAATGCATTGTTCGGGGACCGTTTCCAAACTAAACAAAAGTTCTCTTTGAAGGGCTTGCGTCATCCCTTAAATGGCAAAGTTCACGTGGCCTGAGCATCCGGCTCAAAAATCGATTGAGGCATTTCCCGCCCTTTTATTTACGTCAGCTGTTGAGCGGAATGTCTCAACACGTTGTGACGTATGAAAGATACCGATTAATGAGTAGTGCATTTGAATAATTGGGTTGAGTTTGTTTGCATGGCCTAAACAGGGGGTCCCAAGAAAACTGTCCACCCGATTTAACTTTTGAACCCCTACAGATATAGTCATGAAAGTGGTGTAGATTAAAGTGACCATGCCCTATCCGATGCGGATGCGATGACTTTCAACGTCCCCTAGCGGCAATATTAGGAGTTATAATTTTTGTTTTTAAAAACTTTAACAGATTTGCTAATTAACCCTTTATCTACTACATTATAATTTTCTGCAATTCTTTTTGTGCAAATGGTTTTTTAGTCACTAATGGGGGATTTACACCACAGCTGCAAGAGCTGCAAGTCATGCAAAAAGAGACAAATTTTAGTACCCGCTATTCACAAAAGATGGCGCTCGTCAATTGGTTTATTGGAATAACAAATTCCCGTTTCTTGCCGCAAACCGAAAATGTCGCTTTTACAGCAGTGCTGTAAATCCCCCATAAATTGAAAATTAAGGGATACACAACACATTACACGTACATAAAAAAATTTTCTTAGGGAACTTCGATCCGCTAAAGCTAATTAATTAAATTAAATTAATTCATTGTTGCCCCTTTAGAATTGGTGATTAGAAGTTTACAACCCAATGTAGCGAGAGAATCTGCTGTCGCATTTCCGTACATCCCAACGTGCGAGAGAGGCATACCAATTTCCACTCCGACCTAGTTTAGAGAAGCATCCGAATATCCTGGTTAGATTTTCTGCAACTTTTTTAGATACTGGACAGCCGTCACCACTTTAGATACTTTTACCGTCGTCAGTCAGAATCCACTCTTCTTTTATTAGTAGCGGAAAGCAAGGATTCCAGGAATGAATGCATACCTATTATAAAATATAAATTTGTTGGCCGTGTTTATTTTCTCGTAGTAAATTATCTTAATTGTTAGAACAAAAAGAGAAATGGAAGATTGTGCGCATACATTTGCATATATTTTATAGAGCAAAAAAATGCCTTACCAAATTGCTAGCTTAAATATACACAAACATAAATAATATGTTGCATTCCTCTCTTTAAAATTCATGTTAATATTTTTTTAAAAATAACCTTATTTAAAAAACATTTTATTTGCATTATTTTAATGTAAGGGAGTAAGGCTCAACCTACTCATCATGCATTAATGAAACGCATGTTCCCATTCATACAAGAAGAATAACTATCAACTATTTGTTGCGTCAAAAATGGAATAGACTATTTTCCAATTCAAGGTTATTTCGAAAGTCTTAAAATTGTGCAATAGATTTAGGTCATAGCTTTTATTGCAAAAACTCACCATCCCAATTTTGACGCACGCAAAATAACATTCCACCCATGACGCATTAAAAATGACGAAAATTGACCCAGACTTTAAGAAAAGTTAAAGACATTATTATCTGCCGCTCCTTAACGAAAGAGCGCCCGGGGATCTTTTCTTTTTACCTTCCGCGCGAGACTTAAAAAAAAATAAAAGACACTCCAATAGGATTTGCTCTTGAGCCTCCCTCATCCTTCAGATCAATGCCCATTTACGAGTTCAGCGTAAAACGTGAACTTCCGATCCGGTCGCCATGGAAACTGTGCGTAGGCAATGACGTCACCGCTGACGTCGGAGGGCCGAGCGAAAGTGATACAGCTGGGCTCAGCTCGAAATACTTCCGTCTGTCAGAATGTAGGGAAGCCTGGGAATTTTTGGTTTTGTGTACATTTTGGAGAATATAGTGGGATAAGATATACATTTAAATGCACATGATTAGGTATATATTTTTAGCAATGCCATCCTTATAATCTCCATATTCGATTTTCATAGCTATTGAAAAACTTTATAAGGTCTTATAACCTTTTCCCCAACATAGTTCTGGCTAACCTGTGCATAGGCGCCGACTTCATAGGGTTTGAGGGGGCTTGAGCCCCCCCAATGTTGGAAGAAGGGGGGCTAAGCCCCCCCCAATATTTTTAGTAAAAATCTACCTATTTTCTTTCATGAACTAAAGAAGGCAATGTATTGGACGTCGTTCTTTTGGTCCCGTTCATTTGGTCTTCACAAAGGGTCTCAAAATGACTTAAAACACTACTTTCTAGGGTAAAAATTTCAAAAAAAATTTGGGGGAGGACCTCCAAGCCCCCCACAAATTTTAAAATCTATTATTTACCGTTTTCCCCTGAAAATTCCGTGATTTTTGAGGTGTGATCCTCTTTTTGTGTAACATAAGAAGAAAGAGCCTAGAAAATGAATTTAAACACTATTTTTAGGGACAAATTT
Source organism: Tetragnatha versicolor (assembly GCA_024610705.1). Classification (NCBI taxonomy): domain Eukaryota; kingdom Metazoa; phylum Arthropoda; class Arachnida; order Araneae; family Tetragnathidae; genus Tetragnatha; species Tetragnatha versicolor. The sequence continues at coordinate 16,021,482 of JANDEH010000008.1, forward strand.
CCAATAAATTTTGCTGTTTTATATACTGGGTTTCTTTGAAAATTCTGCTTCTTAAAATGAGCCCTCTGCTCTAAGGGTGGAACCCAAATAGGCTTCAAAAAGAGATAAAACGCTATTTTGTGGTGGAAATTTCCAAATTTTGGGGGGAGGACCCTCAAAATATCGCTTCGATTAAATTTTTTTTAAAAATATTGTGCTGCTTTTTATTTGAATTTTTATAGCAGTGGTCCGTGGACCTCCGAGGGTCCTCAGCACCTTAATAGGGGGTCCGCGAGTTACCTTTTGATAGTTTCAAAATAAATAACACTATTTTAAGAGACAAATTTCAAAAACATTTCTAGGGGAGGACCCCTAGTCCCTCTCGAAATTTTGACGTCTCTAATTGTAATATTTTCCTTAGAAATTCTATGTTTTACAAGGAACTTCTCTTTTTTGGGGGAACCAAAAATGTCTAAAGAAAAGCTGTAACACTACTTTTTGAGGCAATTTTTCAAAATTTCCCCAGACCCCTATTATACTTCGAGTAATTGTAAAATTTTAACATAATGTGGAATATGATTTGAGTACTACTTTTAAGGAATCTAAAACTTATTGTATAAATATACTCCTTAGGGGTACTTTAGGAATAAGCCTTTGGACTTTGGATGTTTAAAATCTTGGGGGGGGCTATGTCTAGCATTAGTGGCGATCGAAAGTTTAAGGACCGCTTTTTTATGAAATAACTAATATCTTTTTTGTCTAGTACTGGGCCCCCTCAATATTTGATGAAAGTCGGCGCCTATGAACCTGTGTGGGCCCTTTAAATCCCTGCCTAGTTTTTACGGAGGATGCAGAATTTCAAATTAAAAAACGAAAAAGTGAACAGATGTTATAGTCCTATTTCTTATGATGTTAAAATCTTTTCCAATTATGTTTCTTCAATTAAAATAGTAACTCCTATTAATGAGGAAGTTGCATGATTTTTTTTATTTTTTTTAATCGACTAGGGGGCTACCGCCCCCTGCTCGCTATCGCTCGCCAACCCCCGTTAACTGCTGACGCAGTAACTTTTGGACCGCTTCACAATTCCCCACAAAAAACAGCTCACTGCACTTACTCACTTTATAAAACATTCTTAACACAGGGGTAGTAATTTATTCAGTGGTGGAATTTTATCATTTCCTTTATGGTAACATGAATTGGCGGATCGCTTTATAATTCCAAGAAAGGTTCATATATAGTTCCCGCTAAATATGAACCTTCCCTTAATATTTCAGTGCTTCCCTTAATGTATCTGTGAAAAACACATTACCTTAGGGAAATGGGTAAAAAATGTTTACATTGCTCTGTTGTTAATTTTCTTGGGGTTGAATTCCGTTATAGTTTCCCGCTAAATATCACTAATCTCTTTTGGACACTATAAGGTATAAATATTGCTAAATTGTTTCAAATTCATAGATTAAAGTGTTTAATTAGATCTATAACTATTCAGTTTATCATTAAAAATTAGAAAAATTTGTTTACATTTGAATATCGAGCGTTCGAAAGAGATTGGCGATATTTAGCGGGAACTATAACGGAATTGAACCCCAAGAAAATTAACAACAAAGCAATGTAAACATTCTTTTACCCATTTCCCTAAGGTAATGTTTTTTCACAGATACATTAAGGGAAGCATTGAAATATCTCAGGAATAAATTTAACTTTCTTAAAATTTGTAATGATTGACTGTTAAAATGTAGTAATTATCTTAAACATCGCGAAAATTTAGAATTTTATCTTCATGAGAAACAAACTTCGAAGTTGTGTCATTTTCATAGCAACGACACCGAATGTCAAGACTTCCAACATTTTCATCCTTATTTCTAAAACATTCACCCGTGTTATTTAGTTGTTTGCGTTTTGTAATTATGAAATAAAGAGTTACATTTTTTACTACCTTAAAAAACATACTTGCAAAAGGATATAAAAATAAATGCAAAATTCAAAATTTCCGAAAGCGAGTGTATATTTTATTGTAAATATAGTAATGATTAGGTTGCCACAACTACAAAGATAAATATAAAAATATTAATTTGTTATTTAAAAAATAAAAAATAAATTAATTATAAATAAGTTTAAAATATAATGAAAACCGTTTGAACAACAATTAAACCCTTTGAACAACAAAAATATAAATATTGTTAAAAATAACACAAAATATATTTTTAAATTCGTGTTATAAATAGAAAGATGATTATTTAATCTATTTGAATTTTAAAAAACCAGTGAAATATGTTTTCAATTGTTTTAAAATTCATAGTTAGCTTTGTAACTGCGACCTTATCCGAAATCGAAAAAAATGGAAATATTTTAAAATTGAGATTTTTTTTAGAAATTCTAAAGGCACTTTGCACATCCTCAAAAGAATCCGGACAGTTTGATACCAAATATGTGTTATACGGATCAGTAATTAAAAAGCCTTTCTCTGGAAACCGTTCACCAAAAACTTTTTTTTAGAATAGAGAGATTCCTCTTGCAAAAATAAGCAACTACCCAAAATTTGAGGCCGATCGAGAAATTTTTTGATTGTCAAAAAAATTAACAAAAATCCCCTTTTTAAAAGCGCGCGAAAACGCCAAGAGTTTGGATGTGACGTCATCTTATACTAAACATTGTTGTAAAGCAATGGAGTTGATGGTATTATTGTTGACGTCATCTTATAGTTTAAACAATAAACGTTTTCAATCACGTGTTTTTTTCTCGACTTTTAAATTAAAATATTTAATAACCTGTACATTTTTTTGAAAAACTGACTAGATATTTCATTTTACAATACAAAAAACCACACGGAACACTTGTTTGTTTTTGAAAATCTGACCCATGCAACTTCCTTATTAATCGATCATTGGCGGGTGGAAAACATATTTTTTGAATCTCATGTGTTTGTTTCGACTTGTCTGCGGACCCTAAAAATTACACTTTTCGTTCGATAATGTGATTTTTTTAGAAACTATGAGATGATGACAATAAGATTTCACACACCATTGTCATCCATAAAGAGAAAATTTGTACTCCAGACAACCTTTGAAAAGGACTGGTTCACAGGAGGTGTAGAAATGGTTCATAAGGATAGTACAGTTTCAAAAGATAAATTTGATTTTCTTAAAACTTATCTTCATGATAATGGATAAGTTTTTATTGATATTAGTTCCTTTTCAGATATGTATACAACCATAAACATTTAAAATGCCTTTTTTTCTGAACAATAAAACCAGACTATCCTTTGAAACTTTGCTATCTTTTTAACCTATTTCAACAGCCCCTATTAACTATACAGATACTTTCACTGATGTCTTCAATTGTGAACCATGATTCTCGTGTCCCACCTAGTTCTGTTTGGGGGTGATTCGGGTCCAAATTTTCTCTTTATGAATGACAATGTTGTGTGAAATCATATTGTCAAAATCTCAAAATTTCTAAAAAGTCACATTATCGAACGAAATATGTAATTTTCCCTGTCCACATACGTAAGTCAAAGCAAATACATAAGAGAGCTTCAATAAATATAGTTACCACCCGCCAATGATCGATCCAAGATCTAAAATCCGCCTAAAATGAAGTTTTAGAAGGTGTCGCTTAGTCTCTCCTAAAAATCATACTTACAGGTGTTCCACGAACTTAAAATCACGCATGGAGTTCAGACATATCATATCCTTCAAAATAACAAGGAATTTTTTGCTAGTTGACTCTCACATAGAATTTCTGTTACCCTTTCAATTGTGTATGGAACTCCATTAACAATGGAGGGCCTCTGTACCATCTTCAACTATTGTTAGGGCAATTCCCACTCTCAGATGGTTCTATGGTATGAATTTCATTGATAAAGAATATACATTTGTGTCAATATTTCCAAAAAATCCAATTATTCTTAATATTTGGATACGAGTGTAGTTTTTGATTAGTTAAATTTTCGAAATTTTTGACACTTTTTTCGCAACACCAATCTATTTATAACAATAATTTGTTATAAATAGATTGGTGTTTTGTTTTTAAAAAACATCGAATTAGTTTTGGAATTATTAAGATTCAAAGTTGCCCTTTCTTTTATTAAACGCTTTTATTCTACTTGCTTTTGGCGGCGTTTTACGGGTGGAATTTTAAAACTCGATTTTCGGGCACTTCCCAATATGTCAGGGCCCCGAAACTTTACACATCGGTGTAACCCTCATGACACTCCAATATCCAACCATTATCTAGTCAAACAACCAAAGGATTAAGTTAATTAACGAGTATTTTTAATTAACAGAAAAACCAGAATTTGAGACCTTTCCCAAGGGGCTATTCTCCCTAAACCGTGCACAATTGTTTATAAGGCATAACTTCATCATATTCAAAAGTCAAAACGAGAATTGCCCAGTAATTACGATAATTATAGACGATTAATCACTTTTTTCTTTCCGTATTCTTGTACCTACATAAAATTTCAGGCACTTCCAAACGATATAAAGTTCTGAAACTTTGCACCGTGGTGGAAACTCGATGACAATGCAATATTCAATCATCAACTAGTCAAAACCTCCGTAATTTAACGAGTGTTTTTAGTTATCCTTTTAATTCATATTTGAGACACTTCCGTGAAGCCAATGGTTCCCAAAACCTGTAAGATAATATACTAGGTATATAACTACAATATTTAATCTTCAAAACGTGATTTTTACCTTCCAATTAACAATTAAGATAATTAGCGATTTAAGATAATAACCGCGAGAAAGAAATCGCCAGAAGAGCGAGAAATCGCCGAAAATAGGTGTCCCATCCCGAGGAATGGCGAGAGAAGAAAATATGCTACTTTTATAATTTATTGACTACTGAAAAGACTGGATGGTACTGTTTGCTCCTTGATACACACACACTAATTCTGAGTTTTTTACGATTGTTTTTTTTATTTTATTGAATGCTTTCTTTTTATTGTGAATCTTTTTGATATCGATGGATTTCATCGGCGAGTTAGCGGATGATAGGTATATTCTTTGTGCGAGGTATTTTTCCCGCTCAGCTCTGTTATTATAACGTACCCAGCAATATTAAATAGATTTTAATTAACTTTGGAGTTGATTGTCCTGCTGAGTCGTCAGAGGATTGTTCTACTTTGTTAGATATGTGAAAAATTTTTGTTATACATGAAACTAAAATTCCATCCTAACATAACATTAAATATGGTTGAAATAAATACATTTTTTCTTGTGAGTTTTTGTTAAAAATTACCATGACTAAAAAGTAGAAAATAAAATAAGTAAAAAAAATATTTTTTAAAAAACGCTTTTATTGAAGTGTTCTAAAAGGTCAAAAATAATTTTTTCGGTTTGACAAATAATTTATTGGGAAGTAGAAAATAACTTTTTGGTAAGTAAAAAAACTGATTTTCTAATCACTAAAAATAAAAGCGTGGGCGCTAGTAATTCTTAATTCACTATTTATTCTATGTTCTATGAGGTTAAATTTACAAATTTCTCATTCATGAGTTTTGAGTGGGATGGATTCACTTTAAATTCTCTATTAGGTATTTTTATTTATATAAAGTTATACATAAATGCCGACGTAATGACCTAGTGGTAAGAGCATCTAACTGCAAAGCCGTACGTCTGTGGTTCGAATCCCCGTTCGTCAGGGATGTTATTGTTACTGTCCTGTAAAAAAATTTAAATTTATAAAATTACTATCGCCCCCGCTTTTATTTTTAGTGATTAGAAAATCAGTTTTTTTACTTACCAAAAAGTTATTTTCTACTTCCCAATAAATTATTTGTCAAACCGAAAAAATTATTTTTGACGTTTTAGAATACTTCAATAAAAGCGTTTTTTAAAAAATATTTTTTTACTTATTTTATTTTTTTAAATATAGTTTCGGCCGTTCATTAAGGAAACATACGAGTCTTATGTGCTTAATTTTTTTTATTTTTGAGGATTCACTCGATACACGTGTAGAGGAGAGGAGGGTATTAGGGGACATCCATAAATTACGTGAGGTCAAAAAGGGGGGGGAGGGGTTTGGAAAAATCTCACCAAGGGGGAGGGGGGTCGATTAAAATCTCACGTCAACTTTTTAAGTTAGAAATTATACGATTTTCTTTCTTTTTTAAGTATGAGAAAGGAATATATGAGAAGGAAGGAGAATAATAATTATTTTTAAAGGTTGTAGGTAAATCTCACGTGGGGGAAGGGGGGGTCCAGCAAAATCTCCCCAAGGGGGGAGGGGGGTCAAGATTTTGGAAAAAACACCTCATGTAATTTATGGTACATGGTCATGTAATGTATGGTAATCTGTACAAAAAATGTAGAAAAAGTTACAAATGGAGGCTAATATGGAACAGTCGTGTAATATAGAACAGTTGGATTTACAGCTATTGAAAACTAATTAAACCTTAGAGAACATAGTTAATAGTTAAAAATATATTTAACAATTTACGTTCAAATAGTTTTGTTCATGAGTCTATTTGCAATAGTCATAAACATAATCGTCTTTTTCTGCTCCAGTACAGTCAAGATAAACAGCTAATACATTGGATCCAAATTTCTCCTCGTCGATCTTCGGAAAATTTTTCATTACAAAAGATCTTAGTTTAAGATGCTTCAGCATCTTTGTTTTCCTGTCCTTTAGTTGATGGCAGGAAGAAAATTTCATATGACACACCAGAATGGACCTAGTGTTCCATAATATCCGACACACCAGCTTGTACTATGAACCCTTTTACTGACCGATAAACATGGATAGCTAAAAAACGGCTGCAGTATAAGAAACTACTGATCTTTTAGTGAACATTATGCTTAACAACAAAATCAAAGTCTCATAGTTACTGGTAGGTTAAAATATTTGAAAATTTACCGTTAAAAACTTTCGAAAATCCTAAAACACACTTTGCTTTGCTGCGACTGATCAGACAACACCAAGAAGCTAAACTCTTTGCGCACTGCATCTTGGGGGATTTCTTAATACTTTCGTGGCACTGCCACGTGATAGCAGCACGAGGGGGAGCAGAAACTCAGGTGTTCCATATTACCCGACTATTCCATAATACCCTCCTCTCCTCTATATTATTATTTAAAAGTTTTTTAAGGAGAAAAAGGCATGCTTTTTCTTTAAGATGGTTAATGATAGTATTGGGTTGTCCCATAAGTTCTGTTAGGGGTCATCCATAAATTACGTGAGGCGTTTTTTCCAAAATCTGGACCCCCCCTCCCCCCTTGGTGAGATTTAGTGAGATTTTGCTGGACCCCCCTCCCCCCCAAGTGAGATTTACCTATAACTTTTTAAAAATAATTTGCAGTATCTTATCTGTTTCACATACTTAAAAAAAGAAAATCGTATAATTTCTAACTTAAAAAGTTGACGTGAGATTTTAATCGACCCCCCCTCCCCCCTTGGTGAGATTTGGTGAGATTTTTCCAAACCCCTCCCCCCCTTTTTGACCTCACGTAATTTATGGATGACCCCTTACTTTTTACGAAGTTTTGTCTTTGAAAATTTTTTATGAAAAACTGGTAATAGGTGGAGATTTCAAACAAAGGGGATTTTGATATATGCATATTTATGAACATAATGTGTGATTTTGGTAGTTCTCGTGATATTATTTCTTTTCAAAATGGCGGTTTGAAAAAAAGACCAAAAACGATGATTTTTGCGTAATTTTTTTCTTTTGTTTAAAAAACTAAGAAGAACGCATAATTCATGGCTAAAAAAAGTTTTACTGTATATTCGAAACGTTAAGATTAAGATGTCATAGTTTCAAGATGATTCGATAAGTTTAAGGTAGGAAATTTTGACTTTAAAACTTCATATATTGGCAATTTCACGTGTTTTTTAAAGCACACCTATTGTTTTTCTAAGCAGCTGGTATGAAGCAAATTAATGGCAGATGTTTTTTGAACCATAATGCTTGTTTCAACGGTTTAAACATAGAAAGCCTCTTTTCATAATATCGTTGAATTGATTTATTTCTAAATCCCAACGAGTTGTTTTTATTGTAGTGTTTTCGTATATGAATAAAATAATTGCTTTGTTCGCTAAGCATAAGTTCAGCGAGTGTTATTCTGATAAGCTAAAACTTTGCCCGCTTGCATTGTGCGCACTACTTTCTGAACTTAAGTTCAGATATAATTTAATATACTGCATATTTTGAATACTTGGTTCTCTCCTAAGCTTTTTTATTGATTTTTATGCTTTTTTCGTGAAAATTTCTTTGAAATGACTAACATTACTGAGGTAAGCTTTTTGCAAAAGATGTTATGTTTGAGAATGAAATTTCCTAAGTTAAACTAATCGAATTATCTTGAAACTATGACATCTTGAACTAAACATTACAAACTTACAGTAAAACTTTTTTTAGCCATGAATTATGCATTCTTCCTAGATTTTTAAACAAAAGAAAAAAATTGAGTGAAAATAGTCGTTTGCGGTCTTTTTTTCAAACCACCATTTTGAAAAGAAATAATATCACGAGAACTACCAAAATCACACATTATCTTCATAAATATACATAAAACAAAATCCCTTTTGTTTGAAATCTCCACCTATTGCCATTTTTTCATAAAAAATTTTCAAACACAAAACTTTGTAAAAAGTAACAGAACTTATGGGACAACCCAATATATAGACTTTCTGGATAATTTTAAAAAATCATTGATTAAATTAATTAAATTGAATTAAATTGATTAAATAATTGAATTAAATTGATTAAATTATTGTGAATCTAGAAAAGGAATACTTCACGGTAAATGATTTGGAATAAATTATTTATAGGCGAGAGATAAGTAGTATCAGTGTTAAAGATTATTGACATTTAGCCGACGACGAGTGGGTTGTGCTGGATCGTTGAGATGAAACAAGCGAGCTCTGTTCGCTAAAATTGCGTAGCGATCTGAAAAGAACTGCGAAGCAGTTCCAGGGGTTGGTGAGCGATAGCGAGCAGGTGGCAAAGCCTCCTAGTTAATTAAAATAATTCTAAAACTGTTTAAGTGTTAGGAATAATCTTCAAAAATATTTTTTGTGTACGCCTTAGATTTTGATAACTTGCTGCATAGTTTCGTTTTTTATGTTAAATTAGTTGGACCTGGTTAAAGCACAGATAAAATAAATTAGGCCGGCTATGACGTATGAACCATGGGGGCAAAGTAAATACTGTCCACAACACAGTAATAAAAATTTCCAAATATTCTTAGAAATAAGGTCTGGATTTTATACAATTAACACAAAAATAACAACTACCTGAGAACTAAAACAATTTTAGTGGGGACTATATTAGGTTAGAAAAAAATAAGTTTAACAAGCGTAAAGGCATTCCATAAAATAAAGTATATAATACTTTAAGTTAATTAGTTTCTAACGACTGGAGGCCATTAATTAACTTTGACTTCAAATGAAGAATTGAATAGACAACTGTTACAAATCACAATGGTTTTCAGAATAACCTTTATAAATATCAATATCAGATTTAGTTTATAAATTACTGTAGGATACCTGTAAAAAAACTACAAACCAGCACGAAAATATGTACAAGGGAAGTTTCATCGCTTTTAGAAAACAAATAGATTGAAATAACTTTTCCAAGAAGTCAATTCCTTTATCTTTCCCTAACATTACCTTAACTGCAACCGCATGAATTTCTCATTAACCTCAATAGCAGAAACGAAATCACCAATTATTCACCATTCTTATCGCCCCAAACACAAATTCCCAACAGCAAATTAAACTAATAAGGATTCATTGAATTCCTATTTTCATCTCCACGAATCCAGCCTTTAACTGTTTGCTAAATCAATATAATTGTCTTTCCAGAAAGCCGAGTGACGTCTCATGCACTCCCAAACGAAGATCTTATTTTTAGTTCTTCCCAAATAAGGATACCAATAATGGATGATAGATGAGAACATTCTTTATTGAGCGGACATGCCGTGAAATATCTCGTAATTGATGACATTGTTCATGGAATTAGGACTGCTTAAGAATATTGAATATTTAGGAGAAAATTCGGGGAGCTGATTACTGTCCTCGTTAAATTCGATTTATTATATCAAAATAGATGTTTTCAAATTTTGAGAATAGAGTAGCATTTGCTTGAGGGGTTTCCTTTTAAGGTATTTTTAGAAAATATATATCTAAGTTTAGAAAGATAATGCTGCTTAGAGAGTAAATATTTTTAGCTGGAGATTATAACATTTGGTAAGATAAGTAGTGTAGAATTTTTCATTAAAACTATTCATTAGCATAAACCTTTTTTAAAATTTATAAATGTGATTTTGAATATTTCAGTTTTTGAGTTGTTTACACAAGCAGATTACAATGTTTATGTAAGCAATTTAACAGTTTTTATTTTATACAGTGCTTTTACCTTTTACATTCAAGAATTGTTAAAAACTCCAAAATACCTTAAGGAATATATAGTAAAAAATATGAAAGGAAATCACTCAAACACCAATCTCACGTGATCTTCATTTTGTTCTTCACAAAAAAGATTTAATAACATTATCACCCTTTGAGTTGCTTTGAGAACGGATTTTGGCAGAGTAAAATAATGGATTTGGACAAATTCCAGTTGAAGCGCCTGTTAATGGACGAAATACCTAGGTAAAGTATGAAATGTTTTGTATTTTACCTCAGGTAATTCGCATTTTACCTTAGTTAATCTGAACATTACCAAATTTTGCACATTGACTCAGTGGCGGATCCAGGATTTGGTTTTGGGGGGGGCTAAGAATTTTCATAATCCAATTGAATCTTCTTGTTAATGGAAATACGGAAAAGGTAGTGAATTTTCCTACTAAAACCATTAAAAGGGGGGTCTGGGGGTCCTCCCCCCGAAAATTTTTGGAAATTTAAGTTGAAAACCCCACTTTTTCAACTCGTTTTGGTACGCCTCATCCGAATTTCGGATATAGATTTTTTGAGTTTAGACAAACTTAGTAAAATATTTGACTTTTTGGGGGGGGGGGGCTTCAGCCCGAAAGCCCCCCCCGTAGATCCGCCACTGCATTGACTGTAATAGCGTCAATTGAAACATAAGTAAAGACCAAAACTAACAAAGGTACATCCATCTGAAGAAATACAGGGTGTCCCATAAATAATGGGTCACACTTCTAGGGGGGATGAATAGTAGATACCTAGACGAGTCAGAATCACATAGGATTTGGGGGTCCCAGACGAAATCCTAGGGAGTTAAAAATGGAGCGACACCCCAAAAAAATTATTGAAAAATTCAATTTGTAGAAGAACTACTACTGGTAAAAATTTAATTGTGGTCTCAAAAATTGTGGTTTAGAAAGATTTTTAAAATTATCTTAAAAGTCTTCACTTTAAAATTTGTTAAATTATGAAAAAAGTTAAAAAACCACAAAAAAATGTGAAAATTCTGCCAAAACCTCATTTTGTATTTCGAAATACTTTCTTTTGATTTTATAATCTGAAAGATTATAGTTGTAAACTCTTAAGTCCAAAGTTTCACGTAAAAATCATCAATATTAAACGCTTGAGATCCTGTTAAAGTTCGTTTTTTGCGTGCGCAAACTGGTTTCCTATAGCCGTTTCCAAAACGGCAGTTTGCGGACGTAAAAACGGACTTAAACCATGCTTTAACAGGCTATCAAGCATTTAAGGGCCATTCCACGGCGTACGAAAAAAATTAAAAAAAAAAAATAAAAATCAAATTTTCATCATTAATTTATAAGGGTAGTGTTCTTTAGTGTCCCAATTTAATATTTTTCATAAAATAAAAAAATTAGTGTTTTTCTTTATTGGTTCTTGAGGGTCAACAAAATGGCCGACTTCGTGTTCAGCGTTTGTGTGGAAAATACTATAATTTCAAAGGAATATAGAATATTAAAATTTTATCAAAATCCACTAATTTTTAGTTTTAGGAGCATGTTTATGGTATCCAAAAAAGACCTATTCATTAAATACATTTGAAAAACCATAAATACTAACTTTTTTTAGCATATAAAATTATGAGTATGAAATGTCCCGTAAGTGACGGAAAATATGGTATTTTTAACATAACAACACTCGATTTTACCAAAAATGTCTAATTATTTTTTTCTAAAGGTAACTTTTATGGGGTAAACTAGCACTACAATTGAAATTTTTTTCTGATTATTTTGAGGGGGAAATAAATTTTTTTTAAAAATGTCCCGTAAGTGACGCTCTATATGACTTTTTGGTTTTCATGCATCTTGAATGTTTTTAATACGGAAGTAAGAGCCTGCATTTTCTAAATTAGTGTTTGAGCAATGTTAAAGTAACATACCAACGTGAACAATTTATAAAATGTCATTATTCATGTTCTATATAATTTTAAAAAATACATTAAAAACTTATTTTATAGCTTTTTCCCAGGAATAAACACTAAAAACTTGGTTTATTCCCGGGATTAAACCCGGTTTTTTCCCGCCTTTACATCTCTAGTTGAAGGAAACATTAAAAGATTAGTACGATTAAAGGTGATGTCAAAGAGTGGGGACAACATAGTTCAATGTGCTCAAGATTTTTTTCAAGTTGCAAATGAACTTAAAACCAAAACGAAAATAATCTTCGTTGGAGTCAATAGAAATAAAAGCATTATAAATGCCATTAATCCGTGGAAAAATGCCCCCAAAATTCCTGGAATTCCAAACTTGCACGTCAATACGGTAAACAAAAATAACGTGAAAGGTAAAAATACTGGATTGGATGTTCAAAAGGATATTTTCAAAATGTTTGGAAGTATGAGAAAAGAAACTCAAAGAGGAAAGCTAAGTATAGATGTTATTCTATATTTTTAAGTTACACATAAATTCTTATGCCAGCTCTATAATTAAATATTCATCCAAATTTTAACAAGATTATTTAAATATTTTTATGAACAGTCTCAAGTCCTGAATATCTCTGAGTAAAAAGACACTTTCGAAACATAAAATTGTTGCTCCCCTTCTCATCCAGAATCTGTTTCAGAAACTAAAATTTAAACAAAAGGATCAAAACTTTCACAAAATTCTGCACTAAATGTTCATGTAACGAAGGTTTTATAAATGGTTTAGTACCGATTCAGCCGTTCCCGATTGAGCCGGTATTAAAATATTCTCCCGATTCAGCCGGTGAGGGTTAAACGAATTCTTATTTAGTGCCGTTTCAGCCGGTGGGTATCTTAGGTTACCCCAATTGGCTTCCAAGCACGTTTAGCGGCGACTTAATCACACTATGAGATCATATGTTCATTTCAAAAGTAGTATTCATTGCGCTACTGCTACTTAACATTTTGAAATCATTTCAGACAAGATCATTAATATGTTGAATTTCCCGGGCGGGATTCAGGAAGAAGGAATATTTATTTTTGTTAATTATATACCTTATAATTAAAAATAACTTGTCAGTAAATTTATGGTAATATTAGACAAAAAGAGATGTTACACTCAGAGAGATTCACAGATGTTATCTTGATATTTATAATTAAATATTACAAACAATATTAGAACAATTAGAGATTAAGGCCTGATAATATGAACTCTCCAGGTAGCACAAGGAACAACGATGCACCAATACTGGTCAGTAACAGCCCCTATCGGATCCAGGGGGGCTAGAGGGGGCTCAAGCCCCCACCCCAAATGAAAAGTTTCACACTATATAATATGGCATTTTATGCACCAAAATGATTTAAAATTCTGTTATTTTAAGGTCAAATTTTCAAAAAATTTTTGGGGGAGGACCCCCAGACCCCCTTAGCACTTGCAACTCTATTATTGCAATTCTATTTTATTAAGTTTGCAAAACCCAAAAAATCTATATCCTAAATTCGGATGAGGTGTACCAAAACGAGTTGAAAAAATGGGGTTTTTGACTTAAAATTCCAAAAATTTTCGGGGACCCCCAGACCCCCATTTTAGTAGTTGGAGCAGGATAATTCACTACCTTTTCCGTATTAACATCAACAAGAGGATTCAATTTGATTATGAAAAATTCTTAGCCCCAGAAACCAAATCCTGGATCCACCACTGAGTATCGCAAATATCGAAGAATATCGGACATCGAAATCCAGATATCTGACAGTCTTAATTGATAATCCGTAATTTATTAAAATAGAGGGAGATAAGAAATACATTCAAAAACATTTCTAATAAAATTGTACGAAAATTAAGTGAAAATAGGAATTAGATCTATTTACCCCCTTTTTTGGTAAAATTTCTAAAATGATATCCTGGAAATGATTTTGACTAATTCTGGACAATGTTAAATTTAATATAGCTTTCTCCACTTTCTCTTAGACCAATTAGAAAAAATAATAAAGGGTACCTTTTTTCCACATTGACTATTTCGTATTTCAACAACCCCCTTGGTTTAATGGAATAAATACCTGAATCGATGGTTTGAATTCGATCTTAAAATGTTAAGTGTCAATTTCTACAGGTAGTTTTACATCTTCCCATGCCCGCTAATAAAAACCCCTAGCTCCTAGCTCATTAGGGGTTAATTTTCAACCCCCCATTCCTGTGTGATTCTGAGTCGTCTAGGTGAGCACTACCCCTCCTAGAAGTTATGAAAAACTTATCTGAAACACCCTATTAGGGTTAGGGAGGGTATATTAGGATTATGATTCTAAGTATTAATACTTAAAATGATGATTCAATTTGATTGATCATCATTTTAATCATTTGATTGATAGTCTCAAATATTTAAAATGATGGACTTACTCTAAGTTGTACCCACATTTACGTAGGTATACGTATCAGGGTTGGAAAAAACCCATATAAAACTGGGTTTTTTTGTAAAAAGTGTGGGTTTTTTCAAAAAGCAGTGGTTTCTCCTACATAGTAAGTGGGTTTTTTCAAAAATCAGTGGTTTCTCATACATAGTAAGTGGGTTTTTTCAAAAATCTGTGGTTTCTCCTACATAAGTGGTTTTTTTTTTCAAATTTTAGTAAGTTCTTTCTGTGTTAAATGTGTTCTATCAAAATAATGTCAGTTTTTCCATAGGTTTCATAACTTTCTTTGTACTATACCTATGATTATATAATTTTAATATGTTGTGTATATTTATTAGCTGATTAAAACGGTGTATTGCATTACGGTTTGCGGTCATTATTACGGATTCTATGATAGTCCGATGCTTTACCGAAAAACGACGATAATTCTTAAATAAAGCACAATATATTTTAATAATGGTTTAAAAAGTGATAGTTTCTTAAAATATACGTCTATATACACATCATATCCTATTTTCATGAATATAGCTTCCATATTTAGTAAGTTATTAGAGTTTGAAAAAAAAGTTCTCGGTATCGTTAAAAAACACAAGTCCGCATTTCGCTTATAAATCGATAATAATTATTTTAAAAAAATTTTTGATTTTACTTATGAGTAAAGAACCGTTATGGCAAAGTTTTTCCAGAATTACGGGCTGTCATGGTGATTAGGACGTATTTCAGGATTTTTTGAAGCAGAATGAAGTCTACTTGTCTATGATGCCAATCACTCCATTTTTTCAGCTGATTTCGAGTTCAAAGTTTGTTTACATTTTGTTCGAATTACAAGTGTTATACATCGTTGTAAAGGTAATTAAAAATGCTTTAAGAAAATAAAAATTGCTAAGGGGTGTTCTCCATATTACGGGGCGTGTTTTGGATCAAAGTTTGAAAGCATAGTGTATTTTTTTCCCAAAGTCATTGCCGATTTATGAAATCCTATAGTATGTTGTTCGGGACATTGAGCTGTTTACAACTATATGTCGCACTAAGGGATCGGGTACATATTTCGTGATTTATATTAAGTTAAAGACGTTTCCGTAATACTTGAATAAAAGTATTTTTGCTTGAGATTGGTGTATGAAATTTTAATATGTTTTACCTGGAATTAAGCGGTTTAAAACGGTGTATTGCATTAAGGTGGGCCTCATGCAATAAGCGCTCTACAGTAGTCCGAAGTTTCTCCGTAATATTCAAATGACACTATATTAAAATTAATAAATCGATCAATAGTCAGCGGAATCTTGTAGTATACTTAAAAAGATGTGCATTTTATTCAATTTTCGTTCAAATCCCGCTATAATTATGGTAGTTATTATAGTTTGAAAAAAGTCAACCGCTCTCAAAAAAAATTAAACTTAGTTTAAATTTTGAAAAACCCATTAAAATTTTAAAAATATCCTAAACTTTGAAAGAATTCTATTTATCTTTGAAAAAAAATACTCAAATTTAAAAAAAAATCCTTAATTTTTTATAACCAGTTTGAAATTTAAACTTCTTAAATTTTGAAAAAAAAACCCATTCAATAATAAAAATTTGAAATTTGAAAAACACTCCCTTGATTACTGAAACCTGTTTTATAGATTTTGGGGGAAAACACCACTAAAATTAAAAGAAATATCGTAAGTTTTGAAAAAACCTTGGTGGGTTTCGATAAAACCCTGAAAACCCTATATAAAACTGGGTTTTTTCGAAAAAGGTGTGGGTTTTTTGAAATTTAAATGGCTTTCTCCTATATAGTAAGTGGGTTTTTTCAAAGTTGAAACTTTTTATACTTTGAAAAAACCCACTGAAATTGTAAAAACATCCCTTTATTTATTGAAACCTGGTTTAAATTTTGAAAAATCCCACTAAAATTTTAAAAATATCCTAAACTTTGAAAAAACCCATTCAATATTGAAAGAAATCTAGTTAACTTTGAAAAAACCCACTGAAATTTAAAAAATCCTCCTTAGCTTCTTACATCTTGTTAGAACTTTAAAAGTCCTAAATTTTGAAAAAAAAACCCATTCAATAATGAAAGAACCTATTTAACTTTTTAAAAAACTCACTGAAACTGAAAAAACACCATTTAATTTTTGAAACCTAGTTTAAACTTTGAAAAAACCCATTAAATTTAGAAAGAAATATATTTAACTTTAAAAAAATAATGAAATCTAAAAGATCTTATTTAATTTTTATAACTAGTTTGAACTTTAAACGCCTTAAATTTTTGAAAAAACCCTTTCAATAATAAAAAAAAATTAAAAAACATCTTAAATTTCAAAAATATCCTAAGCTTTAAAAAACCCATTCACAATATTAAAAGAAATTTATTTAACTTATAAAAAACACTGAAATTTTAAAAATCCTAGTTAATTTTTTTATTAAGTTTAAACTTTGAACTATAAACGTTCTAAGTTTTGAAAAAACCCATTCAATAATGAAAAAAACCTTAATTATTGAAACCTGGTTAAAATTTTGAAAAAACCCACTCAACTGCAGTTCTTGGTATGTTATTTCATTAAATGTTTTTCTTCAATATTAAAACTGCCAAAATCTTGATTTTTCTTGAAAAACCCAAAAATGGGTCCAAAATGTGGGTTTTTTTACATGTTTTTTTAAAAAAACCCATTGGGTCCAATCTAGCCAACCCTGAATACGTATTGCATTATACCAAGCACGATTAACTTACTGAAATCATAAGTTGTATATTTGTAACGCCAGAGACCAGGATTTTATTTTCAACAGTAAAATAAGTCTATTAAATTTAAAATAAAAAATAAAGATTAAAAACTTAAAATTAAGTAGTAGTGAGCAGTTTTTTGAGAGAAATTGGGTCATTGTACCCAAATAAGATCCAACAAATTTATTTTAACGCCAAACTTAGTTTGTATCGCCAAACAATGACTCACCGGCTCAATCGGGACTAACAAACCATCATAAAGCATCACACCGGCTGAAATGGGAGAATTTTTGACAACCGGCTCAATCGGGAACGGCTGAATCGGCACATCACCTTATAAATATCTTATGTTAGCTTAAAAATCTGGCAATTAATGCATTTTTGATATCAAATTATTAGGGCTGCCCAACCTCCGGCCCCCGAGCCATCTGAATCCGGCCCGCGAACGAAATTAGAACACCTTTTATTACTTTCAGTGGCGGATCCAGGATTTGGTTTTGAGGGGGGCTAAGAATTTTCATAACCCAATTGAATCTTCTTGTTAATGTTATTACGAAAACGGTAGTGAATTATCCTGCTCCAACTACCAAAAGGGGGGTCTGTGGGGGATCTCCTTCATAAAATTTTTGGAAATTTAAGTCAAAAACCCCACTTTTTCAACTCGTTTTGGTACGCCTCATCCGAATTTCGTACATATTTTTTTTGCGTTTTTACAAACTTAGCAAAAAATAGTTGTAATAACAGAGTTACAAGTGCCAAGGGGGTCTGGGGGTCCTCCCCCATAAATTTTTTTTAAAATTTGAACTTAAAATAACAGGGTTTTAACTCATTTTAGTGCATAAAATATCCTATTATCTAGAGTAAAACTTTTCATTTGGTGGGGGCTTCAGCCCCCTAGCCTTCCCCCTGGATCCGCTAGTGATTACTTTGTTTTCCGGGGGGTTTTTTGCTGAAAAAATTCGTTAAAAATGCCAAGTTGCAAAAATACTGTAAACGAAAAGTTATAAAATGTATTGTTGTTATTAAGCATCAGTTACCACTTTTGCTTTTCTACTGAAATTTCATTTCTGGCCCTCCACACCTCATCAAATACCCTGAGTGGCCCTCCTCCAAAAAAGGTTGGGCACCCCTAAAATTATTGTTTGGTTTCAATTTATTTGAAATTTACATAACCTTTATGATGGTTCTTCTATGTATTTTTTACTTTAGTTACATAAAATATGTCTTTTCCCTCAAAAATTTGATATTCCTTTTTTGTTTATTCAACAGTGTACTAGTGATATTTCAACTTTTCCCGTAAGTGACAAAATTTTGTCCCGTAAGTGACAGTGAAAAAACGTCTTAAAAACCCGAAATAAAACAGAAATTTTTTAATCGAGTGTCATTTCCTTTGATTTGACTTCTTATGCATGCACCATATTAATTTCGTAATTTTTAGTGCGATACAAGAGCTGAATTTGCGATTTTAAAGTTTGAAGTCAACAGTGTGGTGGACTGTGTTGTCCCGTAAGTGACGCAACTTTACCCACCTTTTAAAGGGTTAAATTAAAGGAATTGAAATTTGAAAAAGTGCTCAAAAATCAAGCCCAAGGTATATTTAGACATCCATAAATTTTTTTTCTGAAATTATTTTTTGTAGAGAATTCACAACATTAACTTTCAGAAAAATAAAATAAGTAAAAAAAAAGATTTTTTAAAAAACGCTTTTATTGAAGTGTTCTAAAAGGTCAAAAATATTTTTTTCGGTTTGACAAATAATTTATTGGGAAGTAGAAAATTCCTTTTTGGTAAGTAAAAAAACTGATTTTCTAATCACTAAAAATAAAAGCGTGGGCGCTAGTAATTTTTTAAATTTAAATTTTTTTACAGGACAGTAACAGTACCATCCCTGACAAACAGGGATTCGAACCCCAGACGTACGGCTTTGCAGTTAGATGCTCTTACCACTAGGCCATTACGTCGGCATTTATGTATAACTTTATATAAATAAAAATACCTAATTGAGAATTTAAAGTGAATCCATCCCACTCAAAACTAATGAATGAGAAATTTGTAAATTTAACCTCATAGAACTAAGAATAAAGAAGTTAGAATAAATAGTGAATTAAGAATTACTAGCGCCCACGCTTTTATTTTTAGTGATTAGAAAATCAGTTTTTTTACTTACCAAAAAGGAATTTTCTACTTCCCAATAAATTATTTGTCAAACCGAAAAAAATATTTTTGACCTTTTAGAACACTTCAATAAAAGCGTTTTTTAAAAAATCTTTTTTTTACTTATTTTATTTTCTACTTTTTAGTCATGGTATTTTTTAACAAAAACTCACAAGAAAAAATTTATTTATTTCAACCATATTTAATGTTATGTTAGGATGGAATTTTAGTTTCATGTATAACAAAAATTTTTCACATATCTGACAAAGTAGAACAATCCTCTGACGACTCAGCAGGACAATCAACTCCAAAGTTAATTAAAATCTATTTAATAATGCTGGGTACGTTATAATAACAGAGCTGAGCGGGAAAAATACCTCGCACAAAGAATATACCTCGCATCTGCTCACTCGCCGATGAAATCCATCGATATCAAAAAGATTCACAATAAAAAGAAAGCATTCAATAAAATAAAAAAACAATCGTAAAAAACTCAGAATTAGTGTGTGTGTATCAAGGAGCAAACAGTACCACATCCAGTCTTTTCAGTAGTCAATAAATTATAAAAGTAGCATATTTTTCTTATCTCGCCATTCCTTGGGATGGGACACCTATTTTCGGCGATTTCTCGCTCTTCTGGCGATTTCTTTCTCGCGGTTATTATCTTAAATCGCTAATTATCTTAATTGTTAATTGGAACGTAAAAAATCACGTTTTGAAGATTAAATATTGTAGTTATATACCTAGTATATTATCTTGCAGGCTTTGGCTTCACGGAAGTGTCTCAAATATGAATTAAAAGGATAACTAAAAACACTCGTTAATTACCTAAATTACGAAGGTTTTGACTAGTTGATGATTTAATATTGCATTGTCATCGAGTTTCCACCACGGTGCAAAGTTTCAGAACTTTATATCGTTTGGAAGTGCCTGAAATTTTATGTACAAGAATCCGGAAAGAAAAAAAAGTGATTAATCGTCTATAATTATCGTAATTACTGGGCAATTATCGTTTTGACTTTTGAATATGATGAAGTTATGCCTTATAAACAATTGTGCACGGTTTAGGGAGAATAGCCCCTTGGGAAAGGTCTCAAATTCTGGTTTTTCTGTTATTAAAAATACTCGTTAATTAACTTAATCCTTTGGTTGTTTGACTAGATAATGGTTGGATATTGGAGTGTCATGAGGGTTACACCGATGTGTAAAGTTTCGGGGCCCTGACATATCGGGAAGTGCCCGAAAATCGAGTTTTAAAATTCCACCCGTAAAACGCCGCCAAAAGCAAGTAGAATAAAAGCGTTTAAAAAAATAGTTGAAATGTCCCGTAAGTGACATGGAATCGCCCTTAATATTGATGGTTTTTACGTGACACTTTGGACTTCAGAGTTTTCAACTATGATCTTTCAGATTATTAAATCAAAAGAAATGATTTCGAAATACAAAATAAAGTTTTGGCAGAGTTTTAACATTTTTTTGTGGTTTTTAAACTTTTTGTAATAAAAAAAATTTAAAACTGAAAACTTGTACATTAGTTTTAAAGATCATATTAAACCACAATTTTCGAGACCATAATTAAATTTTTACCAATAGTGGTTCTTCTACAAATTGAATTTTTCAATAATTTTTTTGGGGTGTCTCTCCATTTTTAACTCCCTGGGATTTGGTCTTGGACCCCAAATCCTATGTGATTCTGACTCGTTTAGGTGTCTACTATCCCCCCTAGAAGTGTGACCCAACATTTATGGGACACCCTGTATATTAATATTAATATAAGTAATTAAATGACTCAGTTTAACTTTAATTAAACTTTTAAACCATTCAATTCATCCCATTTCCCCCCCAAATTAACCGTCCCACCTTGAAAAAGAGTCGCCCTTTTCACAATTTCCCGGAAGTTTCCGAGAAGTCTTAAGACGTTCGGAGCTATCCCCGGGAATGTTTATTTTCTTGGGCAGTTGTACCGCTGCCTCCAAATAATAAGCCCGAAGGGGTTGAAGCCTCTGACGTCGGCCCCGACCTTGCACTCATGTGCGTCACAAAAACCCACACGATTCTGAGGCTTTTGGGGTCGGAGTGAACTGATTTTAATGGCGGATCTCATTTAGCAGTGGTAGCCATGACACCAAGCCCCTTGAGCTTAATCAAAGAGGCATTTTCTCCTACCAAAGTATTTTCAACTACTCATTCTATGACAGCTTTTCCTTTCCGTTAATGAAAGTGTGTGACGGGGGTGTTCAAAATAAACCAGTGTAGTGACTTCCTTGAAAACCAAGACATGTGAAATGTCTGTGCCTGATTTTCATGTTTTATTAACTAAAAAATATAATCATTAGGTTAAAATATAATCGAGTAAGTCAAAATAAAGCAGTGTAATGTCTTCCTTGAAAACCAAAGAATCAAATGTCTGATTTTCATCTTTAATTAACTAAAATATAATCAAATAGGTCAAAAGAAACTAGTGTAATGTCTTCCTTGAAAACCAAAGCATAAAATGTCTGATTCTCATCTTTCATTAACTAAAATATAATCAATAGGTTGAAATATGATAAAATAGGTCAAAATAAACTAGTGTAATGTCTCACTCGAAAGCCTTCAAAGCGTCAACTGTCTGATTTTCATGTTTCATTAACTAATATATAATCAAATAGGTTAAGAAATAATAGAATACAAAATGTTATAAGAAAATACACAGAGAATAATATTATTAGGGTACATGTACTTTTTAAGTGAAATATTGACTGTGAAAAAATTTTTTTTTCTTTGGATGCTTATGTTTTATTTAGAGATTTTTACTCTAAATGAAACTGTTTGGATGTTGAGATATAGTTTTCCATGCCTGAATATGCATAGTTCAAACTTTTCCCTGACTTTAACAAACTTTCTTTTTCCTTTAATTATGTCAGTTCTTTTTCCTTTAATTTGTTTTTGTAAAAATATGCAGTGAGAAAATTGCCTTAAAATTTTTTTGGGCAAAAAATATATTTTTTTAATTTTGTAACATATGAATAGATTAATTTATATATTGTACTTATTTTCTATTTAGTGATGACAAAAAAAATTTAAAAAAGATAAATGAATTCAAGATAAATGATAAATGAATTGATAAATGATTAGAAATTTATAATATCATAAAATCTAAACAAACCCTTTATAAGAAAACTTTACGTTACCCGGGAGATACTTTTTACAAAACTGCTTACAAAACTACAGTTAAATTATTAAGAAATAAAATTAGAGTAGCAAAAAATAACTTTTATGAAACTAAACTGAGTGAATGCGATTCGAGTCGAAAGCAATGGAAACTGGTTAATAGTATCTTAGGAAAGGAAAGAAATCCTACCTTGCCAGAACATAAAAATTGCGGCCTATTAGCTAATGATTTAAATACATTTTTCTCATCCATCAACGATCATACATTTCAACATAATAACGAATTCAAGAATTACATAGTTCCCTCCGTTAATTCCTTTCAATGGTTTTCAATAGAAGAGGTAGACATCAAAAGATGCATACGCAACCTAAACTCTAAAAAAAGTCCTGGCTCTGATGAAATAGACGCGAAATATTTAAAAATTCTATCATGCACACATCTAAGTATTTTGACCAAACTATTTAATGATCTTGTAAATGAAAGCACTTCCCAAAATCATTAAAAATTTCAATCATAACTCCCATTTATAAAAAAGGAAATAAAAATGACTATTCTAATTATAGACCAATCTCCGTCTTACCATTGCTTTCAAAGGTATTTGAACAAATTATCAAGGATCGATTGCTTTCGTACTTGAATCATATACATTTTTTTTCAAATAATCAGTATGGATTTCTGCCCAACTCAAACACTGAAAAAGCTTTGCTAGAGTTTACCAAATTTATCTATAATAGTGTTAACAATGATAAAAAAACTGTTGGTCTTTATTTAGACATTTCCAAGGCTTTCGATTCAGTACAACATAATATTTTACTAGAAAAATTATTTTTGATTGGCATTAGAGGTCCCTTTCACAGTTTCATGGAGTCATATTTATCAAACCGCTATCAGATTGTTAAAGTACATAATACCCTTAGCGGATGTCTCCCAATAAAATGTGGTGTCTTCCAGGGATCTACTTTAGGTCCCCTTTTGTTTTTAATCTTCATTAACGATCTGTGCAACCTTAAACTATATGGTAAATTGATAAGTTTCGCCGACGACACAGTTTTACTTTACTCGGAAAATTCTACGGAAGACCTTAATTTTGTGATAAATGATGACCTTATGAAAATTCGCGACTGGTTTTTCCATAATGATTTAAATTTAAATGTTGATAAAACTAAATATATGGTATTTTCCCTTACTCAAAACCAAGCATATAATCTCTCTGTAAAATACCATGAAAAATACTGCAATACTCATAACAATTGCACCTGTAAACCCTTAGATAACGTATCCTCAATAAAATACCTCGGACTTCACATAGATTCAAATTTGAAATGGAAATCCCATACAAAATATATATCAGACAAACTAAGGTATGTACTGTGTAACTTTTATTACCTAAAACAAAAGATAAATAATAAATTACTAATTAATTTATATTATTCTTGGGTTCATTCACAACTTAATTACGGTTTAGTTGTGTGGGGAGGGGATTACATGATCAACTTAAAAAGAATTAAGAGGCTGCAAAAGAGATTCCTGAGGTTTTTAAATAATGAAGCGCACTTACACACAAATAATATTAATAGTAAGGCCGTTAAAGGGGAAAAAACACCCGAATTGTTCAGATTTTGATAAAGGCACCAAAATTGGTGGAAATGTAGTTTCAAACATGCTGAATCCAAAATGGACCAGAACCACTCTGGCGGAAGTCCCGTTCGGGACTTCCGGTCAATAACAAAATGGCCGCTCGCTTGCCTATTTTCGGTTGTTTTAATGATCCAAAGTCAATTATGGTGTCAAATATTATGTTCTATGGGTCAAGGAACATTATTATGATGCAAAAATGTGCAATTTATTTAAAAAATTAAGTAAAATCCAATAAAATCTCTTAAATAGCGAAAAATTCTAAGTTTAGAAATATTAAGTTCCTGACCACTAGTTGCATCCTATAGTTCTCTTCCGATTGTTATTTTGTTTATTTTTAAACATATTTTAAAACTGATCTTAATTAAGTTTTGTAAAACACATTAAAATTTAAATCATGCATAAAATAAATGGATAAAATGGACAACATAAAGCTGCTTTAGTACAGTACGCATTTTGAAACATTCATACGGAAAAGTTGTTTGGGCACGTGAAATCACGTGTTAGGTATGTTTCCTGCGATTGGTTATACCTAAATAAAAATCCTTTTTCTCCTTTTACGGGGGTTTAGGGGCAGAATTTTGAAGAATTTGATTTATATCTGAAGATAAAAATCAAGGTATTATCTCTAATGGCAGAATGGTTTGATCCCCAAACTATTTCTAATTACATTGAAGATCATCGACCGATGATTAATTGGGATACTTGTATTTTCTGCCAAGTAGCTGACTACTCCAAATCTGTATTGCATCCAATGGCTTCGAGTTATATTACTCTAGAAGAAAATCTGATCGACTTTCAGAAATTAAATGCTATACCAACAACTTTAAATCTTGACCGGCTTTGTGGAGCTCCTGAAAGTATCTCTGAAATATTGTTAACAAAAGGGTCAGTGTGGCATAAAAGTTGTCGAGCTAAGTATAATTCAGTTAAGCTAGAAATACATATAAAGAAGTTAAGGCAACTAGAAGAGAACCTCGAAAGTCCCCTTGAAAGCGAGAAGGATCCAAACGAGCATACACTCGATCACTAAAGAAAAGGCACTGCTTATTTTGTGATGAGTTGATTAAAGATGAACAGCATCACTTGGTTACTAACCTTTCATTCAGTGAAAAGCTGTGGGAATCTGCAAAGTCGATGGAAGATCCAAATTTATTAGCTAAGCTTGCTGTTGACGATGTGACCGTCGTCGATGCCTCGTTTCCTTTAATAATCGCGTAAGAGATATCAAACACAAGAGTCTAAATTCCAATGAAGACCACAATGACAAGACGGAAATAGAGTAATGAAGATTTTAGTAGATTTGTAATATGTAGATTTCGTAAATATGATTGAAGAATATAGGTACGACATAATATTTTTTAGGCTAGCTGACATGGCTAATTTATTTAGAAATACACTAGTCAAGTATGGACTACAAATCGAAGGTAGAGTCAACTCAACCAGACTAAAAGAGAAGTTGCTTGAAACGATTGATGGAATTATGGAGTACCCTAAAGGAAGAGAAATATATTTGGCATTTCATGAAAATGTTGCCGATGCCTTACCTTAGATGATTCAACTGTATATTTCAGCTAAAAAGAGCTTTTACAATTTTCAAAGACTGCTAGAATATTGAGACAATATATTTTTACATTCCTACCAATTCCAAAACTAATACCGTTCGGCATAAAGTTCAAGAAAAATGGACTCCCTATTGGACATCTTTGTCAGAAGCATCTGCATCTTGCCGTGGTTGCAAAACAATGTGTTCATCGCGCTGCAATTGCTTGAGGGCTAAACTTCTGTGCACTGATCTTTGCGGTTGAAAAGGAAAATGTATATAAAGTCCGAATAAAAATATAAATATGATTGTTTTAAATTATGTTTCCATTATTATTAATGACTAAATTATTTATTATATGTGAAAATATATACATAATTTAAATATTTCTAAACTTATAATTTTTCGCTATTTAAGAGATTGTATTGGATTTTACACAATTTTTTAAAATAAATTGCCCATTTCTGCATCAACATAATGTTCCTTGACCCTTAGAACATAATATTTGACACCAAAATTGCCTTTGTATCATTAAAACAACCGAAAATAGGCCAGCGAGCGGCCATTTTGTTATTGACCGGAAGTCCCGAACGGGACTTCCGCCAGAGTGGTTCTGGTTCATTTTGGATTCAGCATGTTTGAAACTACATTTCCACCAATTTTGGTGCCTTTATCAAAATCTGAACAATTCTTCCCTTTAACGGCCCTACTATAACTACTTCAATTCCTTAAATATACTTCCAATTCGCCATCTTTTTTATTTTAAAATTTGCCTCCATCTCTATCTAAACCCCAACATTTGTCAAAAACGCAATGTCGTAAACTTACGA
This sequence comes from Tetragnatha versicolor, assembly GCA_024610705.1. NCBI lineage: Eukaryota > Metazoa > Arthropoda > Arachnida > Araneae > Tetragnathidae > Tetragnatha > Tetragnatha versicolor. The sequence goes on from JANDEH010000008.1 coordinate 16,048,182, forward strand.
AGACCTAACATATTATACTTTATTCCTAAACCTAATAAGTCCATATTCTGTAAAAATTTTTGTTACATAGCCCCTAAGTGTTTTAATAAGTTACCTATACATATTCAAAATAGCCCTTCAAAACATTTATTCAAAAAACAATTAAAGGAATATCTGTTTACTATTGAGGATATTGATGATTTCTTTTGTTCTGTTTAATGTATGATTTAAAATAGTTTTAAGCACTTTTACTCATCATTATGGCAAACACATAATTTATTGGCGCCCTGTTTGCCACTATATCCACATCATGTATGTACTTCCTGTGTTTTTTTTTCTCTTCTCCTAGTTTTTACTTTAAATTTTTGTTACTTATAATTACGGTCACCTACATGGACCATGAGATCCCAGGTGACTATGTGAACTTATAAATTTTCTTGTTCTTTTGTTTGTATTTCAATAAATAATAATCTCTCTATTCTAAAAAAAAGTTTTTGTAAATGGTTTCCAGAGAAAGGCTTTTTAATTACTGATCCGTATAACATGTTTTTGGTATCAAACTGTTCGGATTCTTTTGAGGATGTGCAAAGTGCCTTTAGAATTTCTAAAAAAATTCTAATTTCTAAGATATTTCCATTTTTCCGGATTACGGATAAGGTTGCAGTTAACAGCAAGAAACTGTCGTATAATCTATTATACCTCCAATCACAATGACCAACCGACGCTATTCATTAATGATGAAAATAATTCCTTTCACGCTTTAAAAATGCGCTTCAAAATATGTACTTTCTAAATAAAATATTTTTAAAAGACTGAAGAGTTTTCCAGAAACTCACAGATCTAATATTCAAGTATAGAATTTCACACACCAAAATTAATTGTTTGTAAACATTGAGTGCAATATAGATTTTATCTCTTATTATTTTTAATAGCTTAAATCGTATTGTTTAAAAAGTCTGTTTTAAAACTAAAACTTGAATGATAAAACACTAGATATTTTGACGAGTTACTAGGTACTATATTAAATTTAACAGATTCATTGCTGAACGTTTTTGTAAATATTGAATAAGAATAGCAAGAGCAGACTTGATGGATATTTTCAAGGAAAACGTGTTGATTAAATTATTGATAATTTAACCAATAAATATTCTAACTTTAAGGGGGGTGCTTCAGGAGAGTTGGTTGACGGTTTTTCTACTAATTGTTGTAACGAATGTTTTATTAATAAATAATTTTAGTGGGCAGGGTTTTGTGGGGATTGCGAAGCGATCCGAAAGGCCCTGCGTCAGCAGTTAACGGGGGTTGGCGAGCGATAGCGAGCAGGGGGCAGTAGCTCCCTAGTAATAAAAAAAAAATTTTGGTAAATCCTTATACTAAACAGAAAATATACTACACAGAGTCCAACTTCAGTACAAATAAAAGCCAATGATATTCTTTATCAATATAATTAACTGCGCCAATAAAATTGTACAAAGTCCAAAGTGCTTAAATTTTTAGCTTAGTTGGTTTGCTTTTTTCTCCACTCTTTTACTGTCTAAATATGCAGTGCAAGATCCAGACGTCATCTTTTCCTAAATGTTCTGGAACACCATCCGAGGGTCCAACGACCGACGGGGTAAACAGGCGGCTGAGTTGAGTGGTCACGCCACTGCTCTGCCAAAATAATTTTCTGTTGACAGAACGAAATGGACCCTGTTGGCTTCGGGGTCTGGGGCTTTCCACCCTGCCGTCGTTACGTGGAAAACCGTCTGGATTTTTGTAGATGAAGCGTTATTTGAGGTGCTTAAAAGAGTTGTTCACCGTCGAAGCCGTCAATGCTGCATTTTGTTAAAAATGATGCACGGGTGTCTTAACAACTCATGATTTACCTTCATTGGAAGTCAAACACACACACATTCACATTTTTCAATAGCTATCACTTAAGTTATGCTTTATATACACTGTCTCTTGAATTGCTGTCATATTTCACTAACATTGCATGTCTTGTGTGGGTCAGTCATTTACGTGTTATGAAAAGAGTCGACTTAATGAGTACTTGAACCTTGAAGTTCTTATAAGACGGGTAAAGTTAAACAATAAAAGACATTTTCTAATTATAAAATATCTACCTATGATTTTAATAAAATGGTTAGAATAAAGCAGAAAATACTTACAAAATATCTTTTATCAATTTACTATGATGATATGCTTTTAAAAATATCCAAACCATCAATTTCAAGATATGGGTATTGAGTTGCTAGCTAACTCACTTTCTTTAAAAACTGAAAAATAATTTTTTATTTATTCTCATTGTTTTTATTAATGGGCAATATATTTGTTATGAGTTTTCTCTCGGAGATCATCAAAAACATTCTTTCTTCATCAAAAACATAATCTGCCCTAAATTTCATTGAAATTTTTGTAAGTGTAGAAAAAACTGTGAAATTAAAAAAAAAACGTTAAAGTGCCAAATATACCTAGCGTAAGCTATTGCTATAAATGTAAACTCGAATGGTACAACGAATTTGGTAGCTTCTAAAAATGGATTTTGAATTTTTTATTTATACAAGAGTTCTAATGTGCCCCAAGTGTGTTCAATTGTACCCCTCCACTGGGGCATATTTGAACAGAATGTCTCAATTTTTAGAACGATGATTCAATTTGAAAATTTTTGATAAATCCACCTTAAAACGGTACTACAATTTTAGGAACGTTGTATCCAGGAATAAATCAGTTTTAGTTTCAATATATATTGAGAATTTTGTATATAGTTATACATTTAGTTTTGCAGGAATATTTGTACATACTTATACATTGAAACATTAAAAATATATGGAGAAATATGGAGAAGCGTACTTTTTGTTCGAATGTGTCCTCGTCTCCCCTACAAATTTATTGGAATGGATTACAACAATCTAGTCAGTGGTCTACACAAAAATAAAATAAATCAGACACATAAAACTCGTCTATTTTCCAAGTTAACTCCTATAATGAGCAGAAAAATTTAAAAACTTTGAATTTTAATACTCGTTTAAAAACTGAATCAAGTAAAAAAACCAAGCGTAATGTGTTTAAAATACCTTGCTTAGTTTTTCTTTTATAAGGGAAAAGCTGTTAAGAATTTCGAAGCTTTAAAATTTAATTTCACCAAAATAATTTGAGGTTAACTTCATATAATAATTTTTTGAGCTTGGGAAAAAAATTACTCTGGAACAAATTATCTCATCCATTAGTCTTCAAACAAAAATAAACCTCAAACCTTTTTTTTCCACATAGGGTCAAACTTTCATAATTTTTTGTTGAATAGTTTTTGCGCAGTGGGAATTCAAACCTATCATAGTGGAAATTTTCTGAAACTGGCGGCGATTGTTACTTTTAATTGTTTTTTTTAATATGAAGATGCATGTTTCCCACAGACGTTAGAGTTGAAACTTCAACCTTATGGTCATTGCATTTTTATTAAGTTTCAACCTTCTGAATATATTAGTACACAGTATTTTAACGTGGTCTAGTTGAGAACATTATTGCAAGTGATTAAGAACGCACCATTGAATTTATTTAAAATCGGATATACGACTGTTATCTTTACATTCAGTCTGCCCCATCCTCTTAATTTATTCCTTGAATTTCACGAATACTACTTTAAATACAGTCTTCCCAGGGGTTTACTTTATGCAAAAAAAGAAAGATTAATGTTAGGAGGAGTGCCAAGAAATGTTTCCTAACTCAAGCGATGCTGTTGGAGACTGAAGGGGTTGAAAATCTGAACTGTATATAAATACGTACTTGTCGTCATGGCATACCAAGCATTCCTTAGTCTAAAACAAAAATGTTACATGGCTGTTTTATTTAGAAAATTGACTCATTATTTTCGTTTCTCTCATAAAAGTATTTTTCTAAACTAAATTCTGAAGGTATTGCAGGAATAGGAGAACATTGCTTTTACATTCACAATCGAAAAGGTTTTTACTATTATACGAAATAAATTGTTACTTTAAACACCTGAGAATAAATTGGTTACTTATGCAGTTACAGGGTGTTCCAAAAAAAGCCCCTAACTTTAAAAAATCATAGAAAATAACCTATTAGAGATAAAAATATGCAGCTCGCTGCATCTTTCTTCAAATGCCCGTAAATTTTTGTTCCCAAATTTTTGAAAAACCGTAGTTCTCACGTCAATTCATAGATGGAAGCACTGTTCCCTCGAGAAATTTAGGGAAGTTATCCTCCAAATCCCTTTTTCGTTCGTCGTAGGGAAATCAAATTTGGGAATAGAATCGATTCTAGAATCGAATGATAATGAAGTACTTTGTAATCGAACCTTGGTTTCCAGTAGACAGGAAAGGATCTCAGCGAAAATTTTTTTCGATTTCAGGTCACGCGCATGGCAGATTATTCAATTGTAGGGAAAATGAATTAATAGTGTTCTTGAGGGGGATCTGGTATATAACGATTGATTTAATCTTCAATTGCGGAGGAGACGATTGTCAATTAATTCGATTGTAATTTTGAGAGAACCTACCATTAACAATTAAATCAACCGTAATTCTGAATGCCTCCATGACAATTAATTAGGCATTACTGGATCGCTTCACAACTTCACCGGAGTGGTCCGCCGCTTTATTGGATCTCTTCGCAACTTACCGGAAGTGGTTCGTAAGTCACCGGAAGTGGTCCGCATCATACTGGATGTTGTTTTTAAGTTACCGGAAGTGGTCTGAAAGTCACCGGAAGTGATCCGCAACTTCACCGTAGTGGTCTGCAAGTCACTGGAAGTGGTCCGCGACTTTACCGGAAGTGGTCCGCAACTAAACGGTAAGTAGTGGGCCACTTCCGGTGACTTGCGGATCACTTCCGGTGACTTGTGGACCACATCAGGTGACTTACGAACCACTTCCGGTTAGTTGCAGACCACTCCGGAGAAGTTGCGGATTACTTCCGGTAACTTACGGCCCACTTCCGGTAATACCCCGTTCGCACTGGCAGAAAAAAGACCCTTTATTTTCGTTAGCACTTTGTTTTCATGGAAACACACTAATCAATTCACTAGTCAATTAATAAGCTTTTATGTATTTTTACTTGTATTTTTGGTGATTTTATTCATTAGTTTTAAGTTCTATTGAGAAATTTAATTTTTAATTATTTTACAAATCATGCTGTTATTGTTTACACACAGTAAAGTGTTTATTTTCGCCCCTTGTCAGTGCAAACGCCGTTTTCAAAAGATGGGCGATTTTGCCGGTTTCCATGACAACAAAGTGCTAACGAAAATAGAGGCAAAAATAAAGGCCAGTGCGAACGGGGTATAAGTAACGGACCACTCCACTTAAGTTGCGAAGCGATCCAATAAAGCTACGGAACACTCCAGTGAAGTTGCGAAGCGATCCTAGTAAAACTGCGGATGCCTCCGATAAAGTTGCGGACCCTTTCGTACAAACCCTGAGAATTTTCTTGCACGCCCCAGTCATTTAATCAATTATATAATAATCAAATTGTCACGCAAAAAGTAGTTTCTATTGCGGGAAAGATGATAAAGTAGTGAAAAAGCATTTTTATCAGATCCCTAGAACATTATCAATTCATTTCCCCCTACAATAGAATAATTTAATGCTCGTGATCTGAAATCAAAAAAAAATCCGCTGAGATCCCTTCCTGTCTACTGGAAACCAAAGTTCGATTTCAAAGTACTTGATTATCATTCGATTCTAGAATCGATTCTATCCTCAAATTTGATTTCCCTACGACGAACGAAAAAGGGATTTGGAGGATAACTTTCCCTAAATTTCTCGAGGGAACAGTGCTTCCATCTATGAATTGACGTGAGAACTACGGTTTTTCAAAAATTTGGGAACAAAAATTTACGGGCATTTGAAGAAAGATGCAGTGAACGGCATATTTTTATCTCTAATAGTTTATTTTCTATGATTTTTTAAAGTTAGGGGCTTTTTTTGGAACACCCTGTATATAAAAATAGTTTTGATGTCCTACTGAAATAAAGTCAGTGGGGTGTATAGAAATTTTTTCCAGGGGGGGGGGGGCGAATTTTTGCTAAATCCCAAAGCTAGATTTTTGCATCAAGGGAGTGGACAGAAAATTATTCCTAATCCCCTCTCAACATGCATATTTAATAGGTTCAATGCGGGTTTTTAATAAACTTTCAAGAAGAGTTTCCATCTAGATGAGCTTAATATAAGAAGAAATAATAAAAAATATAGTTCCAAATACGAAAGGGGGTCTCCCCCAGACATAAATTTTTTCAAAATTTGACATTTAAAACCTGGTTTCTAACTCGTTTTGGTACGCCTAGTTCGAATTTCGGGGGAGGGAAAGGCCCTCTCGCCCCTTATATATGCCCATTATTATGCCAGCTATTATTATAAACTAAATAATAGCTACATCTCTTTTTATTACGGCTATTTCTGTCAGAATGTTTAATACCAACCCAAAACACGTCAGATATATTTATAGATATATATTTGTGACAAAGTAGATATTTTTATAGATTAATATAAGGAAATAAACTCAAACAGCATAGCTATTGAAATACCATTCACATCCTATCCATTGGTTTTGATGTTGTGTGTTAGCAATTAAGGATTTTTTCCTCTTTGGTAAATAAAATTCTAAAATCGCCTACGTTCAATTAGGCGTTCCCTTTGAATTTATTGCTACTCCATAATTGCTTCGCTTTGGCTCATTTAAACGGATTAAAACTTCTCTTCTATAGCCATTATTTGTTTGGGTTTGTAAATGCTGACGTTTTTCAACCAAAAGGTCAAAGCGTGGGTGATTCCTTGTGTTAGTAAAACTTCCCTTTGCAGTTTTTAGCGGTGTACTTACAACAACCATTACCATTTTTAACTCCCTCTCTTGTGAAAAAAAAGGAATAGAACATCCGGGAGAAGCAAAAGGCGCCGAAAAGAGGCTGTCCGTCTTGGAGATACGCTTCATCCTGTTCTTTGAGAACTTCCTTTTGTAAACATAAGGAATTCATGTTTCCATTGAACTCAAAAATGTTGGGACAACAAAATGTATCCATAGTTTTATGAAGCTACTAAATGATATGGCCGACCTTGTACGGGTTGAGACTTTGAAATGACCTCTTACAAATTTCAACTGTCTATTAACCCTTTGTAAGGGTTATTATATAGACCCTGAAAAATCCAGACAGTCCCAATCAAAGGGATATTATTCTGTTGTCCAGAATGAAACTTTCAATAAATCCCAATTTAACAACAATTGAACAATTTATAATCCCAATCCCAATCGAACAATTTATAATCAATAATGGTAAATTAATTTACCCCATAATGGTATTTTTTGACAGTCTTGTTAAGTTCAGGAGAGATATAATTAATAGTTCACTTTAATTTGTCATCAGCATTGTCATTTTATATTAATATGTCCATTGACGTTCTTCTTTTTGTAAGTGCCCGTATGAATGTATTTTAGTGTGTTTTTCCTTTTATATTTCATTGTATGTTGTACCCATCATGTAACTGGACATACCGTCTGTTTGGGATACTAAATAAAAATCCTGATCAATATAACTAAAATTTATAGAATTGCAACTGGAGACCAATAAGGAGGTCTGCTGGGAAGGAGATGTGACTTGGGGCTCTTTTCCTTACTCTGGCCATCGCAATAATAAATATATATTGCTTATTAAATATTTAATTGCAGAAAAATGTGTTTATATCGTTATATGGGGCTTGTATTATCTCTATGGGGCATAGGGCTTGTACTTTCACATGGCTAACATACACGAAGACCTTTTAATAAAAGGTCATACATAAAAGGCTAATACATAAAAAATACATAAAAGGCTTTTATGTATGTTAAAAATTTTTTAAAAGATCCATCAAATGCCCATAAAATAAATTAGACGGAAAACATTACTCTCACTTTATTGAACAGGGTTTTAACTATTAAGTATCTTGGTCAATAAGTATAAACAACTCCATGAAATATCTTACCCTCAATCAAGATTGAGGATGTGTCACTAAAAACGCCTGAAAAATCATTCTTTAAGGTGTTCCGCGCACTTAAAATCGTACATGGATATCAGGAATATCATCATATGCTTTACAAATATCATAGAAATTTTTGCTAAATGACTCTCCCACGGACGATTCTTTTACCGTTCCAAATGTGTATGGATCTTCATTAATTATGGAGATCTTCTGTACCCCCTTAAACTATTGTTAAGGTAAATTTTGATCCAGGAATTCATGTTTATACCATTAATTTTATTGATAAGAAACTAAGATTTGTATCCATTTGTATTCACGAAACCCAAATCATCCCTAATTTTTAGAAACCTTACTGCCTCATAAAATACACTTAAGTGTATTTTATGAGGCAGTCCCTTTTCTTTCGATGCTGTTAATTGGAAAAAGTACATAATGTTTCTCATATGCTTCAGATTCGATTTAGATTTCAGAGAGAAAGGCTGCCGGAATCGTGTTTTAGATATATTCAATAAAGTTACTTAAATCAACGGACGTTTTCTTGAATTTTCAGAAACACTACGAGAAATTTATATTATCATTAGACGTTTTTGTTATCGGTCTACATAACAAAAAGTAAACGGTAAGTACATGTCAAACGTTTCCTAAACATGCCAGTTATCACGTGAGTGCCCGTATCTCCGGGTATTTCACAACCTGAATACATAACTTCTCAAAAAATAGTTCTTTCTAATTCTTTTCGTTTATCTTTAAAAAAAATAAAGTTTGAGAATCAATAGAAATAGAAAAATTTCACATATAGATACTAAATCGATGGATTAATATCCCTCTTTGAGAGTAAAAGTTTTCGTACAGCTAAAGATCTTGTCAGTAAGGCCCAATTTAAACTATTGCCAGTACGAACCTGCTACTTGCATTGTCCAGCAAATATAAATTTGTCATTTTACTGTCAATTCAAGAGTTTTTCAATTCAATATTTTATAGATTTAGGTCGATTTCTGGATGCTCACCCCGTTGTTTTATTTAATCCCCATGAATGTTTCCCATTCTTTATTATACAGGTTTTGAAACCAATTCTATGATATTAAAAACAATCATTGATATTTGATAAGAAGTTATGTATTTTCTTTTCGGACATGACACCGAAAAATAATCATTTCCGAGAAATATTTTGTTCAAAACACCTACCTTAGATCAATTTCACAACACACTCGTATCTAGGAGGGTCCAGTTCTCATCTTAAAGGACAGAGGTCGCGTTTCAAAGGAAAGGTCGAAGTTCATATCGTGATTAGAAGAAGTTTTTGTTTGCTTATAAAAATAAATATATTTGGGAAATATCTAAAGTATGATGAAAAAGGTATAAAGGTTATGTATTCGCAATTTTCTTGAAATAATATTATTGATTTATGAAATGTAGCTCCCGGTTATTTTAAATTTACATTAGTGTATGACTAGATCAAAAATTTCATCTATTTCGTTTCAAAGACGTCCATTCAGGTATTCTATACGATCATCACTTTTTAATATTGAAATAATTTTCAATTAAAAGAAACTGCACAGTGCAGAGTAAAAATTTCACTTACAAAAGATATTTTAGTATGTAGTTTAGAGGAAAATAGTTTTTTTGGGGGAAAACAATTAGAAGGCCTCATTGAAAATATTTTCATTTTAAATTCAGGATACAGGTTACTTTTTGTTTTCTTATAGGTTGTTTTGTTAACGAAATTTTGCTTGGGGCTCATACTGAAACTTGTTGACTTCTTTATTCCAATTTAAGTTTCTAGGGGTTTCGTTTCTGGCTATTTTGGGTTAGGATTAATCAAAAACTTTTTAAACATGTTTGCGTGATTAAATATAGCTCACTTCTTTTAACAACGTCAAATATAAAAAACCGGATTTTTCAGGAGAGTGATTTTTAAGTTTACAAGTAGATTGAAATGTATCGAAAATAACTATCAAGCATCCGATTAAATTGTTTACTATGCAGCATACAGATATGAAGATCTTGCAGAGTTATAGTACTACTCTTTTAAGGCTTTCTGAAAACAGTCATAACTAAACCTCGATGATTTTTGAGAAATGACGCTGTTAAAAAGAGTGAGCTATATATGTACTACAAATATATTTTTAAACTATTTCAAGTAAGTTTATCATACATTTTATTACACAAATCAATACTATTATACAAAGGATGCAAACAAACTAGAATATATCTGTACACAAAAGATTCTCTAACAAACTAGAAAATCTGTACACAAAATGTCGAATATGTATAGTAAAATACCATTTACATCTCATTAGATCGTGCGTCGCAAGTCTAGGCTTGTTCCAGTGGGTATAATAAATACTACCGGAACGTGTGGAAGAAACATCAAAACCCATTTCTACAAAAGAAAATGACTGAATCTTAACGTTATTACAAAAAAAAAGACTATCTTGACTTTAAAGTGTTGTGTAAATAATTCTTTATACTTAAGTCTATGAACATGACTCATATTTAAAAAAGCACGACTTTAATAAAATGATTTCATGATGGACCAGTTCATAAAATGAAGAATATAATTCCCTAATTTTTGTCTTATGAAATGTTTTGTATAATTTATTTCAAAAAAGAAGAAATATTACTTAAAATTAAAAAATGTGGCTACTAAATGTTTTTAAGAGCACATTTGATGAATTAATTGAAAAAAGTTTAAGTAAATATATCCTGACTACAAAGGAAAAATTTAGCAATAAAGTGTACTTTGTTTGATTGCAATGGAACTGAAATTGGCCGTTTTAATTTTACGAATGGAAAAAAGTCATACATAGAAATATTAATATAGTTACAATAGCTTTATTTACAATTTTACATATTTAAAAGGCGCGTTTCTTCAACTTACTTGGCAATTAGATTATACAAAAACTAAAATAGGAAAGATGAACTTAAATTAAATTTATAAAGCATCTCAAATTGAGATCCTTTATTCAAATTATGGTGAATATTTCTCCATATTTTTCAAAAATCTACTTTTGAGAAGGCTTTTATAACTAAAAATAATGTGCTGCATTTCTAATGAAACTTTCGCTTAAAAAATTTAATGCATTGCTCCTATCTTTTGATGTTTATAAGTGCTTCGTTAAAATTTTTCTAGGTTCGAAGTTTTTGGCACGAACACCATTTTGTTCCTGAACGGCTCACCTATATCACTGTAAGAACAAATTGCGTTTTAGAATTTTTTTACTCCCTGACTGTTTGGGTCAAGGATAATAAAACGCTTTGCTTCATTTATAAAGTAAATCTTTATAGTATTTCATAACTTTTGTGAGAAATTTTCCGATTCTTTAAGGAATAGTTATGTCATTTTGAATAAAAAATTTTATCCTTCAATTCAAAACTGAAGGGATTAAAACTTAAAATATTCTCATGTACTCTTTGTTTGAACAAGAGTACAAGTCCATTCTTTCCACGCCAAAAAAAAATTATAAACTTCATTAGGAGAACGCATATTCAAATGAATATGAAACACATTTTGGTAAGGCCTAAACTTATGTTAAGTAACTGGAGATAATCTTGGTATTTATCTAAGTAGCAAATTTATACAGTAGAAATGTAACATAGATTAATGGAAGAAAAGATTAAAACAATTATAATGGAACATACATGAACATAACATTGTTACAAACAGTCGCATATTTTTTTATTTTGTGTGTGACATTGTTTTCTATGAAAATTTATCTATTCACAGGTATAAACATATCATTTCATGACATAAAGAAACACTCTGATGCTATATACAACACTAGAAATACCACTCATCATTAAGGTATAAAAATTAATATTGATCCACGTTCAATCACAAATGAATACAAAGTCACTTTATGATAAGGCTATTTCTATAAATTTCCCTTCTATTTGGGCTTAATGGTTTCTTTGAAATTGATTACACATATTAATTATACTGTACAGAAGACGAACAATTGTAAGATCATAACCCTTCAAGCATACATCTACACTACATCGATTCAACTTATTAAATACAATTGTACAGGTTTTTTTACTGTAAGTTACAATATTAATGCATTTAATACTCAAATATATTTACTTGTAACTATACAGCTAAATTACACGAGTTTATTGCCTTGGTTATTGCTATTTTTTTTAAATATACGAAAGTACATAACTTTAATGTTTAAAAGGTATATTGAAAAAGAAAGGATCTTGGCATTTGTTAACATATCAACCCTTTATTGTTCCCTGATAACTCTATTAAGTATTATAGAATTCCTTAAAAGGAAAATAGTGAAAAAAAAAAGGGTCATTTCGATTCTAAGAGCATGAAATAGACTCAGTGTCAGACCCATTATTAAACAAATTTGTCTTAGTTAGTGCAAAATTTTAAAACATCTTTCTTGAAGTTTACTCTACTCTAAAAACACCTATAATCTAAAAATATTTCAGAATACCTCCGTGTGTCCTTTAAGTATGAATCTTCACTTCTCTCTTCCTATACAAAATGTTCTTCTCAAAAATCAGTGTTATTGTGATCTATGGTTAAAATATTTAGATCTTTTATGGAAGCCAAAACCTATCTTACTAAAAGACAGAAATCTAAATTCCGTAACAAAGTTGAAATTTTCCCCATTCTTTTTGAAGAATAAAAGATTAAACTTAGTTGTCATGCCATCATCACTTTAACCATCACTGACTTTTTGAAAGGATTGATCAATTAATGGTCAATAGCTTCAATATGACTTTGAGTGAGTCCTACCCGATGAAAGAGTAACATTGTATCACTTCCAATATCAAACATAACTTAATAAATGTCTCTTCACAATTCATAAAATGAATTCTTAACTCACATTAATATTGGAAGTAACATTGGGTAACTTCGAATATCAAACATAACTTAAATGTCTCTTCCAAATTCATAACTGAACTCTTAACTTATTGAGTGTCCTCAAAAAGGACGAGAGACTCAACTGAGTCGAATCTGGAGTCCTGACAATAACCACTATCAATATAAAACATAACTTACATGTCTCTTCACAATTCATAAATGAAGTCTTAACTCATTGAGTGACTGACCTCAACAATGACGAGTGATTCAATTGACTGAGTCGACTCATGAGTCCTGACTCAAAACGATTCTGTTCATACAGTCTATGGAAATGAAGGCACTTCATAGAACATGCAGGTTGTCACATGACTTGGACTTGATGCAGGCTCTGCGCAGGATCTTCTTCAAGACCCCGGATGCTTTGGAGTGAGAGGAGGATGAGGATGACTTCCGGTGGGACTTCCGGTTAGCCCGGATGCGGATCTGAGCCAGTGTCCCGGCTAGCAGTTCATCCAGCTGGTGATTGATGGCGACAGAAGTTTCGATGAATTTGCAACCTCGTTCTTTTGCAAGGCTCTTGCCCTCTGGAAATAAACAAAAGGAATTTTTAGTATTTTAATTTTACATTAAGTTTCAAACACAGACAAATATAAACAGAGAAGTCATATGAGTGAGTGAGTCAAATGGATCTCGACAAGCGGAACCTAAATCAAAGGCGTCCTCTCAACCCTTAAATAAAAAATAGCCTCTTTATATTCAACTTATTACTCTATTGTTTAAAAAACATCTTCGATTTTTTTTCGATCTTCCGTTTTCCTGAGAGCTAACTTGGATTTCGTCAGGATTTTTTTATCTTTAACAATCAAATCCGTTTTTAATTCTTTCATGATTTTTTAATCTTTATAACAATGATTATTGTGAAGTAAACTTCAATTTTTTTACCTTATTTCTTCTTTAAAATAAAATATTTCGAAAAATATAAGAAATGAAATTAAACATGAGTTATAAACAAAAACGTTTTTAGTTCATGTTCCACGGGTCAAGGACGTTAGTCTTTATGGGAATTCCCATGTTAAAAATTATAGCATTACGGTCTATGGGAGTGCTCCTTCTGTCTTCTCGTATCCTGTGGATTAAACCATATTGAACAAACGTATTTCAACTCCTCAAAAAATTGTCTGATATAGATTTTGGGATATTACTGGTAAGCGGGGGGAAAATCGCCAACTTGGCGAGATTTCGCCAAAACATGGGATTTTAAAGTGTGATCATCAAAATCGCCAAAAAAACATTTTTTAACAAATAAATAATGTTTTTAGGGAATAAATTTGATGGTAATGAGTGGGGGGAGACCCCCCCCCCCCTATCTATTTTTAACACCCATCGATTTGGGTTAAACCGCCCTCGTATGGCATTTCGCAATCAAGAATCTCGCTATCAAGATCAGCCGACCGACGCATCCTATGACCGAAAGATTATCAAAATCAAGAAAAGACTAGGTAGAAAGTATTGAAAACCAACAGAAAATGCTAACATCTACAAGCAAATTTTGCCAAAACGTGACAAAACACGATATTTTAAAGTTTGGTCATCAGAATCGCCAAAATCGAATCGCTGTATTTATAGAACCCGTTAAAAATTTTGTTATCGTGAATAGTTGAGGAGCCTCCTCTCCGTAGAAAGAACGGCGTAACTGAGTACTATGGGTGAATTTTTACTGTAGGGAGCTTGGTGGTAAGACTTCCAGATTCGTCGACAAATCTATTCAAGATTCGTTTGTATTATTTTGCAACTTTGAGATCAATATCTGGGTTTAATCATAGAGGAGAAATAGAAGCGGAGATTACATTTCCATTGCATTTCTGGAAATTATCTTAGCCACTCTTTAGAGTTAGTACCGTTGCTCCCTTCACCACCATCTCTCCTCTATGGGTTAAATTGTAGTGTTCCAAGATTTTATTTTCAAACTCACCATCCATGGAGACTTGTCTTAGCCTGGCGAGATCCGTCTTGTTGGCGACCAGAATTACAGCTTTGGCATCGAGGTTTGTGTGCTTCTGTAGGTGAGCTAGCAGCCGTCGTGCTTGGGAGAAGCTCCGTCTGTCTATTACAGAGTACACTATCACGTAAGCGTCAGGGTCCTCAGAACGGTACACGTACGCCTGGGAACAAACAGAGAAATTCAGAACTGCATATAGTTTTTGTTATAGTACATTTACAAATGAGTGGGAGGTACGCCTTAGGGTGCAAGTCGTTGCCTTAGACTCTAATAACACTGTATTCTGGTCTGCTTCACGAATATTTGGAGTCGAAAGCGGAGAAGCTCATTTGATTGGTTCGTGAGCACTGACATCATCCAAGCTGGAGAGATCAAAACCAATCAAATGAGCTTATTCGCTAAGGATCGGGATTGCCAAAGTTTGCCGAACGAGATAGTAGTGTTTAATGGGAAACGCTATAGTTAAAAGTTGGCAACATTATTTATAATTAATTGGTGTAATTCCTCATACCTATTATTTTATTTTTGAATTACTTAACACAGAACATAATGTTTAATTTGGCGATTAATCATATTGTAACTAAATCGTCACCTGAACTCCTTTCCTTATCACTCTATTGAAAGTTGTGTAAACGTAATTTGTGAGTATCCTCTCCCGCAAAAAAAATTTGAGTTTTAATTTCAAAACATTTTTCTTTGACTTTTTCCTCCATGAAAACCTCAATTACTGAAAATACTTTGATTTCCCTCTTTTAGCTTTTTTGCCTGTTTTACCAAATTTTGATTAGTTTATTTAGTGTTTAGAGTGACAACTTTAAAATTTTTATAAAATTCGTCTATAAATCGTCTTAAACAATGGTTCCAAAGAGGGGTACAACCCCCAAGGGGCGTTGAAACTTTTTAGGGGGAGTTGATAAGACTATGGGGAGCTTTGGTAGAGTAACTACTGAAATGAGTTTAATATTTAAGTCTTCACGTAATTGTTACATTTTTATGTAAAACTATTAAAAATCCCTAAAAAAATAGCTTAAAATTATTTTTATAACATGATGATGTTAAAAAATTTCACGGCGGAGAGAACATTTTATTTAGACAAAACGGATAAACTAATTAAAATTATTTTTTACCAATCAAAAGAAACAGTAGGTAACTACAAATAAAAGGTATTAATTTTAATTAGAAAGCTTGGCTTACGCCCCGCTGATAGAAAACTACTTCTTTCAATACTTGGGAGATTACCGGATTACACTGTTCAACAAATTTGACCTTAAAAATTTTTTCCTTGATGAAAATAGTCATTTCTTATAGATTTTGGGTCGCTGAATACGAAAATCACCATTAAAATTTTCAATTGACTCAGGATTTTTGGGGAACAGCCCCTCCCCCTTTTTACGTTTTCGACGACTTTAAAACTTTAAACTCGATTTTCAGGGTCAAAAAGCATTGTTTTAGTCTTCAAATTACCTCCCAGGTAACAAGAAATGTTCAAATTAATAAAATATGATAAATTTATGACAAATGGATAGGTTTAAGGGGTAATTACCCCCCTAAAAATACAAAACAAATTGCTAAAATTATAGAGGTTTCTATACGCTATTTTTTCCTCTTATTTTTTACGCATTTCCCGTTTAAAGGGTCCTAACCCTTCCCCAAGGACCCAAATTTAATGACAATATGCAGCAATAATTTTTAATAAAAGCGGCTGAGGTGTTAGCCTCCCAGAAGCCCCCGCCGAAGAGTTCGGAAGACTTCCAGAACCGCGAAGGCGCTCGCGAGCTCAGGAATTAATATTGATGATTTTGAAAAGATTACAAATGACGTTTTTCTTATATTTTGGGTCTATCCTAAGTACAAACTCTTCAGTTCTTTAAAAACTGACCCGTTTTAGGGAGTCAGGATTCCATGTTTTAAGATGTTAATAGATGCACGGCTGTGGATAACAATTAGGGGGCATCCCCTTAAAAATTTGAGGGTAATGGAGGAAAAAGGGTGTCATATTTGAATTCAGCAGATCATTTCACACAAGAATCAGCTGAAATTCAGTTAGTGGCTTCAAATTTTTTTTGTACAGCACAGTTTAAGTCTAAGTGCGATATTGAACCCTACCGTGGGTGCTTTGGGGGCGCTCTCACCTCAACCGCTTTTAGTAAAAACCATTGCCATCAAATTTGTGTCCTTGGGGAAGGGTTAGGACCCTTCAAACGTGAATTGCGTGAAAAATAAGAGGAAAAAATAGCGTATTAAAACCCCAATAATTTTTAGCTAATTTTTTGCATTTTTAGGGGGGTAATTACCCCTTAAACCTATCCATTTGTTATAAATTTATCATATTTTACTAATTTGAACCTTTTTTGTCCCCTGGGGAGCAATTTGAAGATCAAAGCAATGCTTTTTGATCCTGAAAATCGAGTTTAAAGTTATAAAGTCGTCGAAAAGCGTAAAAAGGGGGAGGTGCTGTTCCCCGAAAATCCTGAGTCAATTGAGAATTTTAATGGTGATTTTCGTATTCAGCGACCCAAAATCTATAAGAAATGACTATTTTCATCCAGGAAATTTTTTATTGTTGAACAGTGTTATCTATAAGACGACTTCCATAGTTATTGTCTTTTATAGAGAGTTTTTAAAATTATCGCATAATTTAGTATACGGCAATTAATAATTGACAGGTTGGAGGAGTAAAATTGTGTGGTATTCTTTTTTCGGCATCACACGTTGCATTGGAGTATAGAATGTTGTTTTTCCTGTGTGCAAACTATACTCGCAAGAAAAGGAGTTTTACAGGTGGTGTGTAACAAAAACTGCTTTACAGATGCCAGGTTCATGTTCGTTAATTTACTTTGAGGAAATATGCATAGTAGCCAATTTTTTCAAAGATTATCTTCATAGGGTATTTTACAGTTTTTTCAACTGCACTGTTATATGGATGGTTAATTACTTATTTGGATTTTTAATCCACGACGGTTGTAATGAAATGTTCAAACTTTACTTAAAATACTTTTGAGTAATAAGTTGAAATAAAATTTGAGCATATTTAGTCTTAAACTTAATCAAATATGTTATTCATATTTAAAAACGAGGATCCTCAATATAGAAAGCAATAACCAATTTCTTTAAAGTTTATACGATTTATGTACGTTAGTATAGGTTGATTCAATTTACTTACATTTTCTTCTTGTAGCGTTTCAAGTTCAAACTCCATCTGGGACTCTTCATTATTAAGAATCACTGTGATAGTATTGTCATATTCCCTGTCTGAAATAAAAATAAATTTTTAAAATTTTATATAAAAACTAAAAAGTATAAAGTAATGCTTTTAGAGAATTTGTATGAAATTTACTTTATACAATTGGAATTATATCACAAGATCATAATTTATCTTAACTGTAAAAACTTAAGCAGATTGAAATATTTGATAAGTAGGCATACTATAACTTTGAGAGAAAATATTAAATACAAAAAAATCATCTTTCAATGCTTTTCTGTTCAATAAATACAATGAAAGATAACCTCAAAAATAGATTGCGATATTTTAAACGTACCTTAAGTATCACAAGTAAACATTTTTTTCATAGAATGTGAAATACCAAACCCCTTTTAAATAGTTATGTAAACCTCCAAGGAATTTTTTCTGATATTGAGTTATTCGGTAAAGCAAATTACAAGCAGCTGGTATTAAGTTAATGCAAGAGGAATACTAAACAAATACGTAACTTTGAAAAAGTTCTCAGCACCTTAAAAACAAATAAAACAAATAGGGAAATAAATAGCCGAGTTGTCTAATTTTTTTTTAACTTTCCCTTGAACAAATGACATCATGGCTATTGTCAAGCGACGGTATTTCCCGCTACTCTGATTCATCCTAGTGTGTAAATAGACAATTTGGAACGTATGCAAGGTCTTGTCTGAATCTTCAAGTGCGTTATTCTGAGTTAAACCCAATACGTCACTGATGTATGTGTTTTCT
Source organism: Tetragnatha versicolor (assembly GCA_024610705.1). Taxonomy (NCBI): domain Eukaryota; kingdom Metazoa; phylum Arthropoda; class Arachnida; order Araneae; family Tetragnathidae; genus Tetragnatha; species Tetragnatha versicolor. The sequence continues at coordinate 16,066,895 of JANDEH010000008.1, forward strand.
GTATTATAGTATTTAAAGTAATTTATAGAATAAGCTGAAATAAGCTAAATAGGTCAAGGACAAACAATAAAAAATGATTCTTTCGTATGTAATTTTATCTTAACATTTAGAAAATAAAAAAATATTAAGGATTATCATTGTTATGAAACTATTTACTATCATTTTTTCATAAAATGACATTAATTGCCACAAATGTTTTTGTGAGACTGAAAAAACTAAATATTGGAAGCTTATGACTTGAACAACAACAAAAAAATGAACCCTTACTCTAATTCATGTTTAATACAATTTAATACGTTTTTTCGATTGCTGATTTTATAGTTTTTCAATAGGGGTTTTTACAAGCATAGCTGCGTTTAAAAATAAATTTTGAATATTATTTATAAAAGCTCTGAGTACTGATTTCAAGTACAAATGATTTTAAGAGAAATGATTTCAAGTACAAAATATTCACTACCTTCATTTAGTTTTAAGGTCAAGGAAGAAATCTTTGCTGTAAAAGCAAATAAACTAACTTTAAAAAATCAAGGATACTTTAATTTTAACGTATTTAAGTCCTACTATTTTTAAATGTTAGGTAAAGTAAAAACAGGGGTAGAAGAGGAAAGTTGGTTGTTGAGCTCGATTTCGCCTTTTCAAACCACGTCAGAGTTAAATATAAATTGTTTAAAGAAAAATTTTGTTACTAAAGTTAAAAAGGAACTGGTTTAACTCATCTCAAAGCCTCCTCAAAAAGGAACGCAGAAAGCTAAATGAGAAATAGTTCTTTTATCATTTTCAAGCAAAAAAAGTATTAGGGAATCTTAAGAAACTCTTTCCAAAGTTGATACAATACTTGTAAAATTTTCCTTACGACACGCCAATATAGCATCATATCGGGATGCTTCAGCCATTATGGTATCTTTAGTTTATTGTTTAAAAGGTAGAAAATCATTAGCCAGTGAAAGAAAATTGTGTTTAAAGTGTCAACACGCTAGTTTTCAGTTAAACTCTTTACTGGTGAAAGAATTACTTGAAGCTGCTTCGGGATGCTTTGTTTTAAATAGAATAGAATCTTTCACTGAACTTGTTTAACAACTCGTGTGTTGAGAGAAACTGATTAAAGGAAAGAACATGAGAATTATATGGGGGAGAACATATTTAGGGTTTTTTCTCATTCTTTAAGGGATTCTCAGTTACTTCTGATAAATAATGTAATTTTGAATAGACTTTTAGGACTTTATTTAAAAGAGGTCTAGTCTAGGGAAGTAGTTTATTACACATTTATCTAATAATAAGTAATGTGTGACAAAATAATAGTTGAACTTTTTTAAAACTTGAGTTATAAAACTAGCATTTAAAAAATACACGAAGAATAAATTCTTGATAAAAAAAAGAACAATTTTGAAAAATGATGTACTTTAGCTGAAAAATAAATATGTGTGTGTTGACATTTTTTTTCTTACAAAAATAACTATCAAAATGAGAAAAATAGTCACGAAAATCCGTGCACTTTTTAACAGTTTCAGCTACTATCATTGAGTACTTATCACTATGACCTCAGTATTGGAAATAAAGAAATTCAAAAACTATTTATTCCAAAGTATTTATTGGAAATAAAGAAAGTTTCAAAAAATATTTATTCCAAAGTGTTTTTCCAAATTACTTAACTTTTATACGAATATTCTTATTCTATTAAGTAGGAGTTGACAGTAGGGGGTTCTCAAGCTTATTTAAGTCGCATTGTGGCATCCTTAGGAGTCAGTCGTATTATATGGATCTCCGTATCAGTGTCTATGATCTACACATTTATTGGCATATTAAAAATAATACCTTCCTAACCTGTGTTATGAATCAATATAAACCTCTTTTTGCATTACTTGTTATAAATAGCCTAGAATAAAAAATTATCACCTCGCCATTTGTATCAAAAATACTAGTTTTTATTTTTTTTTTGTTAATTGGACGCATCCTCTTTCATCAATTAAAAAATTTTTTTGAATTCCAAAAAAGCTAAAATTCTCCGAAGACTACACATAGTCCGATCGTTACGAGAAAAACTTGACGTCGTACAATAGTGGCAATTGTAATGAACAAATGCAGCCCAACTTTTATGTTCAAATGTGCCTCATCTACCAACATAAACTGTATGAGTAAAAAATATATACATATTCATAAATGAAGTTGGGAAGCAAAACTTTTCTGGACTTATCTCTATTGATGTCACAATAGAATGAGCAAGGCAATCATTTTACTGTTTAAAGTTTTCTTAATTGATTTTTTACATAAAAAAATGAGAAGAAATTTTACTTTCTACCTTCTAAAACAGGGAATTATCAAGTACAAATGGTTCCGATGGGCACAATGCTCTGAAAATTTAGGCAAAAGGGTCGTAGTACTGATACAGCTATTTATATATATTAGCAACTTTTCCTAAGGTTTTTAAATTACATTTATCATGGAGAAACATGGGTTGTTCTAATATGCCGCATGTTCAAATGGATCTCCCCTTCTCCCCTACTTTTTACTTAGCAAAAGTATTTAAAGAAAATACGGCACTATGCACAAAAAGTGGTGGGTGATAAGGAGGGACCTCCCAACTAGACTCGGAGGAAAGTCCCTCTCCGCGAGGAGGGAGGTTCCATTACGGAGGGACCTTCCTACGAGTCTAGTTGGAAGGTCCTTCCTTATCGCGGTGTAACAACTCCCTGTGTATGGAGGCGATTTCTACCCACCACTTATTGCGTAAAGTGCTGTATTTTTTTAGAGTGTAGCATTGAGAAAGCACACTTACCAGTTGGAAAGTTTCCAGCCAGGATGTACTCTGACGTCATAAACTGTGTCCACATGGATCGCTTGCCTACTCCTGGAGCTCCGGCCAGCACCACCCTGTAGGATCTCCTTAAAGGTCCCGCCTCCACCTTGGGCGGTTCTCTGGGCTCGGCCACGGGACTGGCCCGCACCCTGAAGGAGTCCCCTCGATTCACCACGCCTTTGGACGTGACGCAAAAGTTCCTCACAGTCTCATCTCCCGGCAAGGGCAGAGAACGGTTGGACACTGTCCTCTCCTTGACCGCCACCCCTCCGCTGGTGGTGTGACGGTCATTGGGGATGCTTGACCCCCGTAGGCGGCCCTCCGCGTTCTTCTTCATGCACCTCACCGATTGCGATCTGGACACGCTCTTTCGGTGTGAAGACCCGCCTTCTTTCGTCCTGGACACGCCCTCCGGTCTGTACACGCCCTCTTCCGACTTGGAGGACACGGCCTCTTTCGATTTGGAAACGCCTTCTTGAGCCTTGCTCACCACCTCCTGCGACTTGGACACGCCTTCTTTTGGAGAGTACCTGGATAGTCGCCTGTGGAGCAGACTACCCGATTCGTTGTTGAGCTGCAAGGGGCGAAGCACCACTTTTTTGTCCTCTTTGGAAACCCACTCGCTGCATCGACGACCCCTTTTGTCTCTGAGGAGGGAGGCGAGTCCTTCGTAACTAGTGTCCGACTGGCTTCTGGTGACACTTCCCATGTCAGACAGCAGTGACAGACGCTGGTAGTCTGTCTGTAGCGGCATGATTCGCAAGGTCCTCAGACCTCTGGCTAACTCCGATAGGAAAATAATGATGGTATCTCTTGTACGAACCGCCTCGCCTACCTTAAAGTCTAATAAAGCTCAAACTACTAGGTTGGTCTGATGTCGATAAGAAGACACGCACAATATTCAGTGGGAAGTCGCTTGACGTATTGGCTTCAAATGCATATAAAGACTACTACTGTAGAAAAGTCAAATACTAAGCTCTGGTAAGACTAGTGTCTATAAATGTCTACAGTATAAGGGGATTCATAAAAAGTGAATGCTCTGAACGAGAAGAAAAGGGAAGCTCACAAAACTAACCTGATTCCTTTTAATCTCAGTAGATCTCTCGTTTGCACCACCGTCACTAAGAAACCGAAAACCTTCCGGTTCCTTGAGGTATATTTTGTGCAGTTCACTGCTAAAAGCACCAATCCAAAAAGTCCAAGAGGATATCTCCCTCATAGGCCTGGAACCGAAAATCTCAACTCTTCAACCAGAAAGACACCAATTATTTCTTCTGAAACCGAACACCTGTGATTTCCACTCATACGAGATCCACTAAAGACTTAAGCTCCGTTTGATGCTGCTGCACCTTTTCCGAAGGAAGACGACTGGATGAATGAGCCCCAAGGGTCGCTGCCCCGCTTCTTAAGTACCCGCCTGCCGTGACGTCAATGGCGACGTCACGCATCGCTACGTCATCGCACGTGGATGTGCGCCCTGGTGTTTGTTTTGGAACCTCGTTGTGAAACGGGAGCTTGCGGATTTCGCGGTAATCGTCCGGGAGCCGTTTCGCTGGAAGAGACGGATTTTGACTGCTCCGGAGGAGAGACGAATCTTTTTTTTTTCTCCTCCTCATCCTTATTGAGGATGGGGAGATTGGGAGAATCAAGGCTGGAGCTATTTTTTTATATCGACTGGGAATATATATGTAGCAACAGTGTGAATGTGAAAGTCATACGATTCTATGGAATCGTAATTCTTTCATTTATCCTTCACATTTAGGCTTTACACTACATTTAAATATACTGAAAATTTCAGTAATGAGTATGATCGTCACAATATCTATAATCATATTGATATATCCATTAAGTTCTCTCTCTTCCAAAGTTTAACATTAAACTAAGGAATTTGATAAGGTTCTTAAAACCTAAGGGTCCTTTCATTCTACTATAAAATCCTGTCTAGGGTCCTCGGTTAATAAACATTTACGAATTGCCACACGCATTTTTCAGGGTTTTCATACATCTTCGTCCATTTTTTCGAGTAGGTACATTTTAATCCGGTCCCCTTTGTGATGTATCGCTTTTTGAACATCTACATTTATTTAAGTTTTCAACCCCTTAAACAGTGACATTTATTTCAGACATTTTTGTTCTTTATATTATTAATAGTGTTTGAAAATAGTTTTTTATCACAAAAATCAAAACTTAAATGAAATTACAAGTGTATTAAATACGTATTTTAACATACACATAAAAAGTATTGGATTACACACTAGGGTGGGTCGAAAAAACACTTTTTTCGAAATTCGTTGGGCCTTAGGGGGGATTTTTGGCCAAATATCTTCAATAATACGTAAAAAAAATTTCAGATCGATGCGACTATTCTTTCACTTGCCGCCGAGCCCTCAAAGTTCAAAATTTTAGAAAAAACCTAACATTTTTAAAATTTCGCAAAAAAATTTTTTTTTGGAAATATTCTAATTGTTAGCATGGATTTGAATCATAATGTAATCAATATAGCGTGTAAAAATTTTTAGATCGATACGACCATTTCTTCAGTACCCGGCTGACCCCTCAAATATGAAAATTTGACAAAAAACACCCAATTTTTAAAGGTGGTCGGCGAATGCTGATTTCAGGAAAAACGGAAGGAGTTTATCGTGTAAATAATTTTACCTCGACACAACTCATGGTCCAGCTGTTTAGACTCACAAGATGGCCCGCCCCCTCGAACCCGCACCCCCTTGCCTCGCCCAGGGAAAGCATCCTCAAAACCGAAATAGTAGTTGTATTTACAAACAGTGCTTTGGAGTGAGATATCCTTTTTAACCCGGTCACCCTGAAAGCAGGATAAGGCATATCAACAGGCGGATTTTATCGGGCAGTGGATATCTACCCTATTTTTTTGTTCGCTAATTGACCTCACATAACCACACAAAGATATCGGGGAGATACGCCTGATCCTGCACTCAGGGTGACCGTATCTAAGTGTTTCCTTGTTTCGGGACATTTTTGTGCATGCGACAGTTCGCATTTCAAGCAGTTTTAAATTATGGCATCTAAGCGTGGGTTACGGTGCAAAACAAATAGCTAAGCCAGTTCAACAAATGCGATTGCAGCTACCCACCTTCTGAACTGTAGTTTATAGAACTAATACATCTAGTAGAAATGCTGCGCTTTTGGCTTCGTCCCTTATGGAGGATATCGGACAAGTAACAACATACAAGAGAGAAAATGTAATAAACACCTCAAAGGTTTGCAGAGAAAAGAGTAAATTGTCAACTTCTCTACTTATCCAAACAGATGCTAATATTAAAGATAAATAAATTAAAGGCTTGTATTTTGATGGAAGGCAAGACCAAACACTAATTTTGGAGAAGAAAAATGATACGTTTAAAAGGGTTGTTAAAAAGATCATATTGTTACAGTGGAGGAGCCTGGATCCCAATACCTTGGTCACGTTACTCTTAAGTCAGGAAAGAGAGACTCCATATAAAAAGCCATTATTCAATTTTTCCAAGAGAAAGGCATAGGTTTATGTAATCTTCAAGTTATGGGGTGCGACGGCACAGGAATTAATACAGGCAAGAAAAATGGAGTTATGACTGGTCTAGAACATTCATTAAAGAAACCTGTTCAAAGAGTAGTGTGTTTCTGTTTATTACACACAAATGAATTCCCTTTTCGACACTTATTCCAATCACTGGACGGAAAAAGTTCCGGACCGAACACTTTTGCGGGACCAATTGGAATGTCACTACAAAGTTGTGAAAATCTTACCGTCAAAAGTTTTGATCCCCTTCCGGTACAATGGATCAACGAACTAGACCTGGAAGGAAGCAGTGATCCCATCAGCTCAGATCAGCAGTATTTTCTCGATATGTGCAAAGCTATTTCTTCAGGGGATTGCCCTCAATATTTAGCTGACAGAAATCCTGGAAAACTACATCACGCAAGGTGGTTGACCACTGCCAACAAAACATTGAGATTGTACGTTGGAACTGAAAAGCCATCTGAAACTCTTTTGCGTATTGTTAGGTATATTATGAAAGTCTACGCCTTTGTATGGTTTTTCATACGGCTAAAATCTTCCATTATTATCGAAGGATCACGAAATATTTGGAACCTCATGTCATCTTCTCGGTGTCAAGACGAGGCTACGAAAAACCTTTCATTTTGCTTGAAATCAGCATTCGCCGACCAACTTTAAAAATTGGATGTTTTTTGTAAAATTTTCATTTTTGAGGGGCCAGCCGGGTACTGAAGAAATGGTCGTATCGATCTCAAATTTTTTATACGCTATATTGATTCCATTGTGATTCAAATCCATGCTATCAATTTGAATATTTCCCAAAAAAAAATTTTTTTGCGAAATTTTAAAAATGTTAGGTTTTTTTCTAAAATTTTGAACTTTGAGGGCTCGGCGGCAAGTGAAAGAATAGTCGCATCGATCTGAAATTTTTTTTACGTATTATTGAAGATATTTGGCCAAAAATCCCCCCTAAGGCCCAACGAATTTCGAAAAAAGTGTTTTTTCGACCCACCCTATTACACACACATCTTATTCAATAAGGAAGTTGCATGTGTCAGATTTTCAAAAACAAACAAGTGTTCCGTATGGTTTTTTGTATGGTAAAATGAAATATCTAGTCAGTTTTTCAAAAAAATGTACAGGTAATTAAATATTTTAATTTAAAAGTCGAGAAAAAAGCACGCGACTGAAAACGTTTATTGTTTAAACTATAAGATGACGTCAACAATAATACCATCAACTCCATTGCTTTACAACAATGTTTAGTATAAAAGATGACGTCACATCCAAACTCTTGGCGTTTTCGCGCGCTTTTAAAAAGGGGATTTTTGTTAATTTTTTTGGCAATCAAAAAATTTCTCGATCGGCCTCAAATTTTGGGTAGTTGCTTATTTTTGCAAGAGGAATCGATTAAAAAAATGAAAAAAAATCATGCAACTTCCTCATTAGGAGGAAGATTATCCAAACATAATGTCTCCCAATCTCTAAACGAAGAAAAATCATTATCATCGTCGAAACGAACTTAGTTTGGGCTTCACAAAACGGAAACGTTAATTTTTCTCCAACCCGAACTCAGTTCGGGAAGAGAGCCTGTATACGAGAGAGAGGCGACAACTCAGTATAGCGCGCGCAGATCGGTAAACAGGTTTTCTGTTCGCCACAGGCGGAGTTAGGTTTCCCTCCATAGGATTAGCAAGGGACGCGAGACAAGCGGCATGATACAGCAGTTTGGACAGAATTGGATGCGCAGAGACGCTTTAAAGCGAGTTGTCTCCTCTCTCTCGTATACAGGCTCTCTAAGTTCGGGCATCACAAATTATGCACGTAGTAGTTGCCCGTGCTCAGTTCGGGTGACACTGTTAAGGGGTTAAATATCGAATTTTACCCCTATTAGGTTTTAAAAACAAAATATATATGCTTAATTTATATTAAATTAAAACTACTCAATCAAAAGTCTTAAAAGCAAGTAAATATCTATGCTATAACATATTGAATGAAAGAAGCTTAACATCTACTTCCAAAGGGAAAATTAGAAGGATTATGCTTGTACATTGTACAAATATGCAGTACATGTACATTACATATTTATGTGTTGTCTTAAAACCTAACCTCGCAAAGAAGTAATATTAAAAAGGTGAATTTAACAAATATACATATATACTTACTAATACCCTACTGTAATTACCCTACAAACCAACCTGTTTTTAGGGTAATTACACGAAATTTTAATGTAACAGACGACAGAAAAATATCTTATAAATTTTTCCCTATTTCAATATTCCTAACTCTACATTTTACTTCACTCTTTTTTAGACAGCCCAAGCATCACAGTTCAAAAACTTAATTTAAGCATTTGAAGACTCCCTCGTTGTTAAACTGTATCACATGCATGCGTAATACAGAGTTACACATTTTCAAGTTCTGTTTCCTTTCAACTGTAAAGAGTTGAACAGATTCTTAATTCCAATTTATGATAACAAAAAAACCAAGTCGCTCTAAAAAAATATCTGACAGAAGTCACTCCATTCACATTCACTTCCTGAAATCACTCCAAAACAATTCACCAGGTAAAGGATATTCAGGAAACTCGTGAGACAACAGCTGCAAAAGAAAATGTATCCGATTTTTGTTAAAGCAGAATGGCATCACCACCTGAGCGAAAGACAGTGTCCTCGATTCGCAGAGACAGTTTGTTATGACTCCGGGGGTTGTTAACCTGCCTCGCAAACACGCGCGGTTGTTTTTTCGCGTAAATTCGACTCTCCTACATAAAATAACAGCTGTCGAGACAATGGACATCCTTGCCTGTTACCGCATGTTATTGCACCCTAGTTGCGATATCTTTCCGAAATCTTTGTAAAGTCTGCGATCGTTGCGTAAAACATGTAGAGATTGTGGTAAGTTTTCCTAAAAACTCTAGGAAAGAAAAAAACACCTGAGGACTTTTTTTATTAAGCTTGGAAAAGGAGATTATAGTCTTAGCAATTCAATTTTGAATGCTTTTTATGCTTAATTTCTACCACTTATTTCAGTAGAATTTAAAATTCTTCTAATTCCATATTGCTCACCTCGTAGCACCTCTGACTTCTCTTCACGGCAATCACATACTCAGGAAATCTATAAGAAAGTTATCGAAACGGATTTCACATCACTCAATCACGAACAGCACACACTGCTTCAAAAAATTTCCCTCTGCTCTTCAGTCTCGCTTTTCTTTTCAGCATATCTTTGATCTTTAGCTTTTAGCTTTGATCTCTTAAGCCTCTCTTCTTTTTAATCTATTTCCATTGCTCGTGAGCTTCCCACTCCCTTAAAAGAGCTCTGTTCTGTTCTTAAAAGAGCTCTGTTCCTTTTGCTTTAAACTTCACCATCCTTCACTCTCTTTAGCGTATTTTTGATATCTTTCTTTTCATCAGCATTTCATTGCTCTCGAGCTCCACTCTGCTCTTCAGCATCCCTTTGTTGTTCAGCAATGTTAAGATTTTAATTGCAAACTACTTGCCTTCTTCGGAGGGCATTCTCAACCTTAAAAACATCATTAACTCTTAAATAATTATAGTAAATTATGTTTTTCATCATATATTAAAATGATTTTAGAGTTAATGATGTTTTTTCCACTGAGGATGCCTTTCGAAGAAGAGGGCTAAGAGTTTGCACTTAAAAATCCAAACGACACGACCATTGATCTCGGAAAATGGAATAAGTAGTAAAGTTTAAGCAAATGATTATGCATGCCTTCTGAATAGAAATTTTTAATAATAATAGCATTATTATAACCAAGCATAAAACAATATATCGGTACACTAAACGCAGAAAATATTTTTCAAATACAGTCGAGTCCGCTTAATGTGTTCACATTTGTCTGAGATGAAACTAATAACATTATCCTATTGATAACAATCAGAGATTTCCTATCAAAAAGCAGTAAACAGTGCGACTATATTATTTGCTTTAAAAACAAAGTCATGTAATCTTAACTAATGGATTTGAAACAATCTTACACTATTACATAAAAGGGAAAACATAAAAGTAGTCCAATTAATAAAAATAAAATAATCGTTTACTTTGTAAAGTAGAAGAATTTCTAACTGTCTGATTTGTAGAAAAAAGAAGCGTCAGATGCCTCAGGGTGGTGCAGATGTTTACTTATAAAAATTTGTACTCATAAAAAAGGAAACTCAAAAGTGGAAGTTTTTAGAGGATATGGACAAATTTTGATAACATTAAGCGGCGTGTTGATCCATAGTTGATCACATTAAACGATGAATTTTCCATAAAATTAAATAGGAATGATCGGGACCTGCTGATTTCGATAACATTATCCGATTGATAACATTTACCGTGATTACATTAAGCGGATTCGACTGTAAATGAACTCTTCCTACCAATACTGCTAAACATGAATTGTGTACTATCGCTTTGATTGGATAAGCATTTATTGTGTTTTGTACAGATTTTTAACAACCCATACCCGTTTAACGGATAAAAGGGACAAAATAGACATCCACTATCAAAGCAAACTCTCGCGTTTTATTTTAGCTTCACCGGGCACAAAGCCCTTTAGTGAAAGCGGCGCTTTTAAGGCGGCCTTTCCAAATGTAAACCCACAATGTTCCCTTGTGCACAGCAGTCGTTGAAATCGGGACATTCCGGTGTTCTTGTGAGTGTTCATATCACATAACTCCAAAGTACACTCTGCAGGTGTGGCCTTTTCAGGAGAGGTTTCAAGCCTAGTTGAGGTGCTTCCGACCTTTCTTCAAGTCAACGTTCTTGTAATGGATGAGAAAAAGGCTGCCGTGAACAAGTCATCTTTGTGTAGCAAATGTTTTTTTAAACCTACCATAGGTTACCGTAGAATTATATCTTTAGATAATTATGGGGATGGTATGTATTTCAGATCCCTTTCTTAAGTAAGTTTATCACTGAAGCACTAAATTTAGTAAATAAGCTGAATAAACTCTGGTTTAACAAGGGTGTTTTTGAAGGAAAGCCTGGAAACAAATTAAAAAGTTAAGTTCAACCAAATATTTCTAAAAAGATAATTCCCTTAGAAATTCAAAAAATCCCTTAGTTGTTCTTAATAATCATTTTAAATTGTTTCATTTGTATATTTGTGTTAGAATACTTCTAATAAATACATTTACTCACTTTCTACGATATTGGGAAAGTTAAACTTGAAACGAAGCATGAAAAAGCGATTTAATTTAGAGAAAATTCTTAAGAAGGGAACAAAAAAAGCCACTGAACCAAATCTAAAACTTTAAAATATCCAATCGAGTCAAAGAGTTTCATTACGGCTCAAATAGGTTTCTCTCTAGGCAAGAATTCATTTTATTGATTGATAATGCAAGAAAAGGAAAAGAAGGAAATGAAATCGAACGATTCCATGTATTAATAAGTTTTCTTCAATCTTGGAAATCGTTCTAGAAGTAATTACTTTTTGTCCTATATTATTTTAATGGGTGAATTTTAAGAGATAATAGATTTAAATGAAAGTTTTTAAATACTTAAATAATATTTAAAATGTTTATAAATTCTGTTTAACTTTTTTTCACTTGACGATGTGTGAAATTTCCCAGCAAAAAACATGTCCGAAATTCCTTCAAAAAACGTCAAATGTGCAGTTTTCTTAAAGAAGTCTGAAGTTATTTTGTAGAAATAGGACTTCAGCACGTAAGTCTGCAGCTTTTTACAGCAGTTTTGAATACATTCTAGAGTCATTTCGGCGGTCTTATGAAAAACTGCAGAATTTCTAAAGAAAACTGCAGACAAAGTGTCCAAATTCCCTTCACTTTTTTGAAGAAATTTTGCTGATTTTTTTGCTGGGTTCCTTTTCCCTTAATCTTTTCACTACAAGACTGCAAGTCCCTCTTTTTCTTTAGTTCCGAATGCAAATTTCAGAATTTTTTCAAGACCCATCAAAACTACTTCACTTTGCAATGTTTGCACACATATTGGCTTAGAAATTTATTCACAGTTATCAACACATTGCTTAAAGGTTTCCCATCTCAAGAACTGCTGATCCTTCTGCAACATTACCACCAAGAAGAGAAGAAAGCTAAAATCCCTAACAAGATCTCATAAACAAAGACCTGCCTCTCTATTCTGAGAGCGCGAAACACCTTTCTGTAGGCAATCACTTGTTGAAAGCTCTCCCATCAGACTTGACGGCAAAGCCTTTGAGTAACACAAGTCTGCAGCAGCACCTGTTAAGAAATCGGAACAGACTACTTTCGAGAGCCTGCCTGAAGGGAATATTTTTAGTCGCCCTGAAGGAGTTCAAGGAGGGAAAGGGTGATTTCTTAAGAACCTAAGTGATGAACATCGTCAGAGAACACCGTCTGGGGAACGAGTGAGTGATGTTTAGCATAAACTGACCTTTCTTTAGGCTGGAGAGAGATAGAAATCATCTCCGTCTCCGTATAAGAGATTTGTACGATAGAAAGTCTAAGAGTTAGCCCATAGATTGCTATTTTTTGTGTCATCAGCTATTTTAGCTATTTTAGTCAGTAAATTTGGCCGAAATAAGTGCATTAAGTGTTTTATAATTATTAATGGAATCAATTTAGTTGTTTAGGGAAAAACGAGAAAAAATCTGCAATGCAACATCTTTGTGATCTTACTATAAAAATAGGCGTATTACCTGAGTGATAGTATATTATAGGGGCAAAGTGATGAACCGGGCATTATTAATAATGGCCGAAGTGAGGTGGGAAATGTGATAAATTCAATAGAATTTATCAATGGGTATTCATCACAATACTTAGCCCGTCCCGGATTTATCCCCGGATTTAACGAATTCACGTCTCAAAGGCGAAAACTTGAGAAGGAGGCTATCTTCTTCTCTTTTTAAAATCTTTTTTTTCAAATATTTGAGTAAAGGATACGCAAAATGATGACGGTACAAAATGACCATCACAATCGTCTTTTTTCACATTCTTATTATCTAAATTCACATTTAGATTTGCCAATTAATAATGGCTTTATAACTACTAAAAGTGTTTACTAAAAACATATAATACGAGTGTTTAACTAACGTACGTTTTGTAAGATTTTATTATATCCTTTAATTAAGTAGAACTGATATACGTGTGTTTGTGACCTGTGACATACTTGGTTTGTAACTCGTTTGAAAATTTCACTAATTACTTTGCAACAATCCCAGAGCGGTGTATTCAGAGCCTTCATCGGAACTCTGGTTTTTATCCAGGTAAGAGAGGTTTGAATTAATGTCACGGTGATGAAAAAGCTAAACGAAGTTGCAGCTCATCCAAATGGCAAGCTGTCAAACCGCCACTTCAAATTAGGTTTTAAATACTGTGTCTGAATTTGTTGTGATACTTTTTCGCGTTACGATTTATGATGTTTCCACGGTTTATTTGGATAATATCTTGGGAAAATTGAGAATACAAATGTTTTTGGTGAACATGCTATAAAATAAAAGTAATAGGGTGGGTTGGGGTAAAATGGGTCAATTTTAAGGTACTTTCACATTCTAAGTTTTATTTCATCAAAACTATTACTTTTTAATGATTTCTTTCAATTGGATCTTGACATTACAATCCTTCAGAACATTTTCATCTAATTTTATCAAATATTTTTTAGTTATAAGTTGGTTAAACTTAGCATCAAAAGTAATGACCTATTTTACCCCAATGTGGGGTAAAATGGGTCTCATTGCAAAAAGATGTCAAAAATATATTTATTACTAAATATACATGAAAATAAGAAAAAAGGCAATTGGCTAAGCCGTTTTTATCTGAAAAAATTTGTTTTAAGTTGCACTTTAATGAAATTGTAAAAGTCCGAAGTTAATGAACATTCTTCAAATTTAGCAATTTAAATACTTCGTTTGGATAAAAAAAATAAACTCGTATGACAGTTCAATGTATATTTGAAGGAAAAAAGTTAAAAACATTGTTTTACTTACAGAAGGCCTCCTAACTATGACCCATTTTACCCCGAGTACAAAATATTGTTATAAAAGATAAAATATTTAATATTTTTCTAAGCTGATTGGCTATAAATGTCTCTCAGACTTTCTTTTATGGAAAAATATTACAAAAGTCTGCTGTAATTTATTACAATATATAGATATTTTGGAAGTTAGTAAACCCTGTTTTTTCGATGACATCATTTACGGTTCAAATTAAATATTTTTTCAGTCCTCAAATTCATAAATCTTAATTTTTAACAGTTGAAAAATATTTCCAACAGATAAAAGATTATAATACAAAAAAATGAGCGAAAATTATTCAATTTAAATTTGATTTATATCGAGTTAATTAAAACTGACCCATTTTACCCCAAGACCCACTTTACCCCAACCCACCCTACGCAATAAACTGTGTTATATTTTAAGGTCGATCTTTGCATTATTTTCCTTTTTTAGTATTTCCGGTTCCCTTTAATGGTTTAAAGAATAGAAAAGTAATGTTGTTTGTTTTTTAATAGGGAAAAAACCCAAATCTAACCCCAAAGTGTGGGCTGTACGTCGAGATCGAGTTCTACCTCCCTTATCCAGTCAACGCCCCTTTTTAACTAATTAAAATGGGTATTATAATTAATTAAATGGATATACCTACTCACACATAGGTTTTCTATCTTATCAATCACGCAAACTGTAAAAATTCGTGACTGAAAATTACTTACATTTACACTAATATAATTCATGAGTTTAAAAATTTCCCAGATGATATTATTTTGCACATAATTTTAATACTTAAGTTTTTACTCTTACATGCCGTATTTCTTATAAATGCTCTACTCTTATTATATTACTCTTATACTTATTATTTCTATAATACTTTTAGAATAACATATGTTACGGTGAAAGACCGAAATTTGGTGATTGTCGACATTCACCGGTGAATGTCGACATTCTCCAATTTCGGACATTCACCGTAACATATATATTATCACAGGATTTGCTATATTGCTACAATATTGCAACACTATAAGAACGAATCCCTAGTTTTTTTGGTACATCACCGAACTATCGAGGGCTATATCTCTCGCTAACAACTTCTATCACTCCAAAGGAGCGATTCCAGATCTACTTACGATTCATCAGGGGGCTCTGGGCCGTTTCGAACACTGACATCACCTTTCACAATAACGGTAGCTCTTCCTTTTTGAACTCGGGGCGGCCATTTCTTTAAAAAAAGGAGAGGAAAAGAGAAGGGAAAAAAGAACCACCTAAAATAAACTAGGAGTCGGGATGTTGGTTTTTGAAAGTGGATCGAGATGTATGCGTTCCTCCGTTGGGTGGAATTAGTGCGAAGGGAAAACGCATTCGCTCTATAAAGGTGTTTGTCTTTGTAGAGGTGTCACCTCCACTTAGATATACTTAATGAAATGAGTCTTTTCGTGTAAAGATCCGTCCAGTTTGAAAAGGATGTAAACGACAGAAGTCGATAACAGGGTTTTTGAGTTGTTTGATTTTTGAGGATTGATGTTGTTGATGTTTGTTATGTATTGATTATTTATCATCGTTGAAAATAGATGACTTTTTTGCATGATTCACTGTGCATGACACACGAAGACTGGAAACATTAATTAATTCTGGCTATTTAAGAAATTTTTGGTATAAGTATTGGATGTGTATTAGGAAAGTTATGAAATCAGATATCAAGAAAAATTGCAATGTTTAAGTG
The DNA here is from genome assembly GCA_024610705.1 of Tetragnatha versicolor. NCBI lineage: Eukaryota > Metazoa > Arthropoda > Arachnida > Araneae > Tetragnathidae > Tetragnatha > Tetragnatha versicolor. The sequence goes on from JANDEH010000008.1 coordinate 16,082,859, forward strand.
GATTATTTTAAACATGTTCGATATTTTCAAAAAACGATACTTCTAAATTTTTGGTTAATTGATATATGGTATTCGTTTTTATTTGAAATTAATTGTAATAATGTAAAAAGCATCAAAGGAGAAATTGGTCCCAATAATTTATGTATGAAATATGGAAACATAAAAAACTTAACTGTAATTTAATGTTTCACTTCCATAACACCATTTAGATCAGTGATTCTCAACCATTTATCCGTATTTGAAAAAAGTTCGCGAAGAGATGAGATGTTACAGTTCTAAAAAAGAGTAACTTGGAGGAATTAAAACATGCCTGGAAATGGAATAAATAAAAGTGAAACTCAAAGCATCAAGGTTAAAAATCAAAGATATGCTGAAGAGCGGAGATAGGCTAAATAATAAAAAGGCGCTGAAGAGAAATTAATTCTAAGAAGCAGAAAGGCTAAAGTGTAATGGGATGCTATAAAGCAGGGGAGATTAAGAGCAAGGATATGCTGAAATGTATAGAGAAGTTAGGAAATAGATATGCTTCAAAACAATAAATGCTGTAGAATAAAGATATGCAGAAGGGTATAAAGATGCAGGTATAGTAGAGATACAGTAGCAGTAGATATACAAAGAAGCATAATATCCAAGCTGTACTTCATCTATCAGTACTCTACACTAAGTGATCCTAAATTTCTTTAACCCTTTATATCCCGACGGGACTTGTAAGTCCCACTTCCCAATCTTCCACAATTTTCGTCATGTAAGGCCAAATTTAGTTTACTTATAGTTGCAGTTACGTAAACTTGACATATTTTCGATGAGGATGAGGAAAATAATTTGGGGCATAAAGGGTTAAGTTGGTAACCAATAATTTAGACGTAACGTACTTTTGAAATAAAAACACAGTAACATTGTTTAAAAACTACGTGGTATTCGTAGAGGAAAACAGAGACTACCAAACTTTAAACTGTTAGAAAACTCCAGCTCTCAAGCGTCACCTCCAACCGTGGACCGGTTTCGCCCTTGTTAGGGCTCATCAGCACGGTATAGGAAGGTAACGCAAGAGAGCGGAGGGAGAGCTTTTAGTCTAGCCCAGGGGTCGGCAACCTGCGGCTCGCGAGCCGCATGCGGCTCTTTTGATATAAAGTTGCGGCTCTCCAGTTTCATACGAAAAAATTTATAATTTATTAACAAAACCCTTAAAAAATTTGAATATTTATTTTTAAGTAGGGTAGGTGGGGGTAAAAACCCGCACGGGGCAAAACCACGCACCGCGATTTTTAATCGTTATTAATCGATTCAAAAGTTGAAAACCAGGTGGTTGGTTTGTCTTATAGTGACCTATCATTCTACGAAAGTTCGTACCCCTAAGTCACTCATGAGTTGAAAAAATGCCGTAAGTTTGTTTTTCATCATTTTGATGTAATTTTTCTGATATTTTACTTAAACATTACATAAAATAGGGCTTGAGGAGAAATACAAACAAATAGCCCAATGATAAGATAGCAATTTCACTTCAGTTTCCATTTGAAAAAACTGCCTCAACATGTCTCTAAAAATAATAAGGCTTGTTTTTCAAAACAAAGTAAAATGGGGCAAATTCACGCAGGTGTTTTGGGGCAAATCTACGCAGCTTAAAAAGCTCAGGAATTCGTCCCAAAAGGGAAATGGGACTACTTGATCTCCAATGAGGTTAATAAAGGTGTCCTAGATGCCAACCCCCCTACCTGAAACCATCCTTTCTCCCTTTTGAAAGATATCTGGCCAATTTGAAATTAATTGCTACAACAGATTGACAATTTTCATTAAAACGGATTATATTTATGTTTAATATTGTTGGTTCACTTAAAAATATTAAAACAATACATTAGAAATCCATTATCCGCCAGTGGATGATCCACGATTGCCACGAAAAAAAAATTTTTCATGATGAGGGTAAATTTTAGACGACATTAGAGAGATTTTAGAAGTAGAGCAAAGGTTTCTGCTGTACTGTACACATTTTAAAAGTTTTACATATCATGTTTTTTGTAAAATGAAACATAGTTTTTATGCTGAAATATTTTGTTTCGTGTTTTCACCTCATTTTTAGTCTTATTTCGGACTATTCGCGATTTTAGCTATCCGCGGTACCCTTGCCACCCGATTCTGCGGATAATAGGGGCTCTACTGTATTAAGATGATTATTTCTAGTGTTTTTATAATGAAACATTTTGTTTATCCATGTTTATTTCACATGAACACAAAGATTCAAAAGTGCGGATCTTTGCCCCCATTTTGCGAGGCAAAGACCCGCAATTTTTTTTTCAACTAAATTGTCAATTTCTCTTGAAATACTATCGATAAGAGTATAAATTTGGATTGGTTTTGTAGGTAACATCTCAATCTAACACATCCAATTGAAATTTTGAGATTATCTACCCCCTTTCGATCACAATGTTAAAAATACTAAAAACTGCGGGGCTTTGCCCCCACCAACCCTACCTAAAAATGATCTGTTATGTTTATTAGCTTGAAAATTCTGTGACTTATGAGGAATGATCATTATTAGTAGAAGTTCTAAAAATGAATAAAAACACTACTTTTTTAGGGACAAGTTTCCAAAATTTTTCTGAAGTTGGTCCTCCCCACCCCCTTCGAAATTTTACTGTTCATTATTATACTAGTTTTCCTTGAAAATTCTGTCCCTCAAATAATTAGAGGTGCTCTTAGGGTGCAATCCCAAACGGCATAAAACTGAGCTAAAACGCTATTTTGAAGGGGAAGTTTCCAAAATTTTTTCTGGGGGAGGACCCCCAGACCCTCCAATTTTTCTTCGAAACATTTTAAAATTAAGTTCACTAAAGTCGTCTAAAACTTAGTGTAAAAAAGTACCCGATAGGAGTTACCTCAGAAAAAATGTAGGTTGTAAACCTCCCCAACTAAAATCACCCTCCCAATATAAAATCAAGTATTTGTAAGCAATACTATATAAAATTGAAAAAAAAATTAGTGGCTCTTTATAAACTGGGAAATTTTGTAAGTTGTAACTTTTGGCTCTTTCGTTTCAAAAGGTTGCCGACCCCTGGTCTAGCCGACTATAACGGAAAAAGTGGTGACCATTGATTAGTCTCCACTATCTGCCGGAATGAACTGCGCATTCCATAGAACAGATTTAATTCCCGAAAGGACACAGGTATGAAAAGGGAGTACTTTACCACTACCTCTGGGTAGAGGAATATGTGAGAAAACTCCAGCTCTCAAGCGTCACCTCCAACCGTGGACCAGTTTCGCCCTTATTAGGGCTCATCAGCACGGTATAGGAAGGTAGCGCAAGAGAGCAGAGTGTTTTCTCACATATTCCTCTAACCAGAGGTAGTGGTAAAGTACTCCCTTTTTTAAACGGTCAACTTTGGAACGAGATAGTCTCACCCCTACTGACACCACTAAAACTAAACTCATCGTTCAAAAAAATGTGTGCTGCTCAATTGTTGGCAATAAAAAAAATAGACAGCACAACACAATCCCTTTACTCCAGAAGCTTCGATCTCAAGAGAGAGGAGAACGCTCTGATAAAGAAAGCGAATTCATCAGTATTTCCGCACCAACCCACTCCCTTCTCCCCTTTCTCGTACTCTTTCAATCTGTAGTTGGCGGAACTGAAATCACAATCATTCTTGAAATCGCGTCGCGTTGCTTTGCCAGAGAGCAACCCAAGCGAGGACTCCTTTTTTTTGTCCGATGATGGTCTCGTGTCTTGCAGCAGTTGGGGATCCGTCTGCCGATGGCTTCTACGTCACTTTCCTCTTTCTTTTTCCTCGCGTCTTCTTCTCCCGTTACATTTGTAGATGGTTGTTGGGACTAGCGCGGAGCAATGCCGTTTTGAATCACCTGGCGCCTATGCGGTGTAACGTCACGGGGAAGTTATCCCAAGGCTAGATTTTGGTATTTGGATTTGATTTTAAGGAGGAATCAGGGATATCCTACCTTTTGAGTGAATTGGAAGAAGACTTTGGTCACAGGTTGGAAAACGACTTTTGTGTCGCTTTAATAGTTGTATAAGTCATTTAACAATGAGTTACTGCTTAACCAACGATAGTAAAAGGGTCACGTGATTTTGACATACTCTGAGGGGAGAGAGGAAGAAGCTGAGGGGCAGTTGATCGAAAGGAAGATACATTTACTCCCTCTAACCTTAGTTAGACCCTCTATATACATAAAAAATCAGTATATTTTAAATAAAATAAAAAATACTAAAGCAAAAAATCACGTGACCCGTTTACTGTCGTTGGCTAATCAGTACATTTGGATGTTTTAATCAAAAGAAAGCAATAAAACATGTCAAGAAATATTTATAATTTTAGGAGACTTTTATTTATTTATAAGAGTTTTAGGATGAGATATTGATTAATGATTCGAAGTGTGTGGTGGATAAGGGTTAGGTATTTTCTGTAGGAGAGTCTATAGCAAGGATATTTTTACAAAATTTAAGCTTTTTTTAACTACAACAAATTTTTAAATAGTTTTGTAAATCCGATATTTGGTTTTGTTATTTTCTTTTGATGGGAAACTGCTTGGAAAACAAAAATAAGTAATAAATAAATTTCTAAGCAGTTCCCCATTCAATCAACATTTTATGAGATTTCCCAGTATTTATGTCTACTCAAGTTATTTAACTTTATTTAAAAATATTTAAGGACTCGCCACTAAACTAAAGCCAAAATCTTAAAGTTGCGTTTTCAGGACACATCTTTATCAGAATTAAACTCCATTAAAATTTCAATACAAGAGTAGCAACGCTAGATATGGGAAAATCTTAATTTACTACCTTTCGTTCATAATTTTCAACTGAATCGTTTTATCTAATCAAACTATCCCATTAATATATTTTATAATTGAAATATTATAATTTTTCAACAACATAGTATTGCAGAAGTTCTTATAAAATCCCCAGATGTCGCACCTTTTGAAAAATTAAACTTAAGTGAAAGTCCTTAAAGGGTAGCCAAGTTGGCGCTATTTTGGAGCCGATCTTTTGTTCAAAACAAACAAATTTATATCAAATATTCACATTGGAAATTAAACAACGCTAAATTGGCGACCACTAGTAACTTTCGCCAAAGCGAACTCTTTTAAAAGGTGAGACATTAGGTTTTTATAAAAGCTTCTACTGTAAAGGAATAAATTTCATGAAATTTCGAATTCATAGATTATGGTTAGCTCCCTTTCCAACTCCAGACTAAAAAAAAAAGAAAAGATTAAGCAGCTCCATCAGAGTTAGCAAATATCTTTAGAAAACCAACAAGAATAAGATTGTTAGCATTTCTCTGACTTTGAGTTGGTAACTTCTTTCAATTTTTCAAAGCTATAGTTGGGTACTTGTTATACTTCATCTAAATCAGTTATAAGCTAGTTCATTGTAAAAAACAGTTCGAAGATAAAAGGAGGCTAAACCAACATCATATATAAGAATTTTGGTATTTTCAGATGTTTTCTCTTTCAAGTGTTATTTATTTATACCTTCTTGTAAAAAAATTATTTTGACACCTCCCTCCATTACATAAGACGTCGATAAGCCCTTGTCATTCGAACCAAAACTTTTTTTCTTCATGTCTCTTCTGGAAGACAATTCTTTGAAAAACAGTCTGCACAGCTGCGACGTCAGAAGGTTTTTTTTTCTACCAAGCACTTACGGGCCCGGTAGCCAGAATCCCAGATGCAACACTTCTTTGGATCACCGCACGTGAGTTCCAAGAATCGTCAGCGAAATTTGATGTAAGGAGAAAGGAAGGTTACAAAGTTATTTGAATGAAGCTAAGCCTAATTAGTTCAGTCATATCATTAGCCTATTTCTTTCATTGAAACTGTTACGAGAAGACTTTATTACTAAATGAGTTATAATTAGAAGTATAGCGGAACAACTTGATTTACGGAGGTAACCTCAACTGTTGGAGATTTCATTAATTTTTGAAAGAAAGAGCGCTGATTTTGTACGTTACTGTAATCTGATCTTGTTTTTTCCCATGAAAATGAGGTATTCTCACGTTTTGAGATTAAATTTTATTAAAATAGTAGATAAAAAACCATAAAGAATGACATTTACATCAAGTATTTCCATAGCCTAGTTTCTGAGATATAAATTTTTGAAATTTCGTTTTTTGTTTGGGCTCGAAAACACTTTCGAATCACAAATCATGCGCTGTGAGGTCACATCCAATAGAAGCCCGTTTTCTGATAACGTGACTTTTCTGACGTTTTGGCAAAAATAAAATTGAATTTTGAATTATTTAAAACACATTTTTGAACTTAAAAATCAGAAATTTGGGAGTTTTAGAGCATAATTTATCGAAAAAGTATAAAATCAAGCAAATCCCTCACTCATGCAAATGCCTCATACGAACCCTGATAGGATTAAGTATGTTTTTATGTTTGAAAATTAGGGTATTCATGTGCTTATTTTCTTTTATTGTTACTATAATTTTCTTATTGCTACTGTTTCAACTTGATCTTATGCTTTCATTCCATGAAAATTTCAAGCTAGAATCCTTTTTATTCATAAAAGTTAGATCGATATTGTGATTTTGTAGTATTAAACATAGTCAACTTTTATTACTACTTAACACATAATACTTTTTTGCTTAAATTCTAAAAGTCAAAAAGGAATTAATTTCGAAGCTTAAAAAATAAACTGAAAATAAATTTTATGATTTAATATAATTTCCAATTAGTAGATGCCAATTGAAAATATCGTATTTCTATTTATTTGCAAGTTTTCGAAGGAATTGTGAGAATCCCTAGGCCTAAAATACCTGGAAAAATATTTTGTAGTCTCTTTAAAGTAAGTCCTTCAAAATTCAAAATTATGAAGCCTTTCTTTCATATCACGTTTTTTCTTATGTACGTGAAATCCCGCTACAACGAATACCGATACAACGAAATATCCCGTTTTTACGAAAGTTCAGAAAATCCTCAACCGTTTTCATTTGAATTAGCCATAGTACGACGGTTACAACGAAATTTCCGTTGCAGCGAAGAAATTTTACGGCCCTGTCAAGTTCGTTATAAGGGGACATCCATAAATTACGCGTGAGGTGTTTTTTAGTGAGATTTTGCTGGACCCCCCTCCCCCCACGTGAGATTTACCTAAATTTAAAAAAAAAATTCTGTCACATTCTTTTGCTTTTGTGCTTCATAGCATAAAAAACCTTAACATTATTTATGATGTGGGGGAAAAGGACATTAATCGCTTAAAAATCACCACAGTATCGTATCTGTGGGTATTATTCCTTTCTCATACTTAAAAAATCGTTTAATTTCTAACTTAAAAAGTTGACGTGAGATATTAATAGACCCCCCTCCCCCTAGGTGAGATTTGGTGAGATTTTTCCAAACCCCTCCCCCCCTTTTTGACCTCACGTCATTAATTTATGGATGTCCCCTAATGGGATTTTACGTATAATGCTATTCTTGTAGAGGTATCACTATCCTTTGACCATATTTCCTATAAATATAAACCACAGCATTTCGTTTTTTCTAGGAAATGAGATTGCCGTTAATTCCAATGGGAAATTTATGGTGGCTAGGTTAAAGGTTAGATATCCGTATTAAAATATCATATCAATGCAGCGTGGGAGTCAATGAAAACAGCTGATATATTTCCTTTTCATATTATAAAACAAACGCCTACAAGTTATCTAAATACCAAATAAGGGTGTTATGTTCAGTTTTCCACTTTAGATGTCCTGTATGTGCTTAATAATGTCAGGTTCTAAAGTTCATAGTATCTATTACATATAATTCCTTTTACGTAGTCTGGGGTTCCGAGACAAATTTTAAATTTTTTATCACGTTGCAGTGTGAGGGGGCGATTAAAGTAACGGAAAAATATGTTTACTCTTTTCAGTTCAATTTACATTCAGGGGAAAATTTAAGATTTATTAAGAATTTGAGGGTTATTCATAATATTGAGTATATACGCCACTGGGAATATGAGATTGCTGCAAATGGTCCGGAAGAGGGGAGGCTCTACACTTCTAAAAAAATTAAGGAAATCCTTGGATGGCACAGCTTCGATAGGAGTCGACCAGCCGCCATGTTAACCCACAGATGATGACACACAACCATATAGGGTAACGGTACCAATAACTGTCACTTAAGAGCAATAAAATTAGTTAATTGGCTATTGCTACTGAATAAAACTATCCTGGAAAAAACTTCTTGTTGGGAAAAATTAAATGAAGTTTCAACATTAGTTTAGTGTACAATTTGCTTGATTAAGTAATTATTTTCTATTTTTAAAATATTTTTTAAGTTGGCATGGTGGCTGCACCAGTAACTGACACTTCGGGGAAAATTTTTGCACCAGTAACTGGCATGTCCTGCACCAGTTACTGTCACATTGAAATGCCTTTAATAAATAATAAGCTACCTTTTTTTAGCCAACATAAAGAAAATAAAAGCAAATATTTTTCATCTTTAAAGTTATTTTACAAAATATTGAAGGGAAAAAAGTATTTTTAATAAAAATATGTGGTGGCTGAGGTGAGGCATCTGCTCACAAGCCACACACCTAAACTCAAAAATACTCTTTCTCCATGTGGCAGCAGCATTCTCCTGTTGCTGCGTATAAAAGGCAGCTTCAGGATGAACTCAGGCTCTTCTTTTTTACTGCGTTTTCGTATTTTTAAATGTTTTAACTTCTTTTAATAAATATGTTATTTTACCTTATGTTGTTTTAACTTGAATCAATTCGCCAACTGAGGTAGGACACTAAAGTGGTGACCTGTCGTTCACGCATCATTTGGAACTTTGTTTTGGCTGCCTGTTGCGATCACTCAAGATGCCCCCGACTGCCGATGGCGACAAACCCGAACCGGGATCGATCTCTCGAGTGGCTGTGAAGCCACCTCCTTTCTGGAAGAATAACCCCTCCTTATGGTTCATGCAGTTGGAAGCCCAGTTCTCACTGGCCGAAATAGTTAAAGATGAGACAAAATACAACTACGTGGTTTCAACAGTGGATTCCGATGTTCTAGACTCCGTTGGCGACATCATTCTGAAGCCTCCTGACCAAAACAGGTATGACGTGTTAAAAAAAAGATTGATATCTGTGCACTCTGAGAGCGAATCGTCAAGGATGAGACGCCTTTTGCATGGCCTGGAACTTGGCGATCAACGTCCGTCCCAACTTCTTTTTCAAATGCGTTCCTTGTCCAACGGCTGTATTGATGAGACACTATTGAAAACTTTGTGGCTCGGTCGTCTCCCCAGCAACACTCAAGCTATTTTGCTTTCTTTGGCCGAGAGTCTTGATGTGTTGGCTTCCAGAGCAGATCAAATAGCTGAATTAGCCGTGGACGCTACACAGGTACAGCTTGTTGACGCCTCCAGCGATCCAGCTCCAGTTGTCAGCGATTCCAGAATTGACAGGATCGAGTACCAGGTATCTCAGTTAAGCGCAATGATCGGTAAATTGAATTCAACTATGGATCGTCAACACCGTACTCGGGATACGACCAGAGACTGGCACCCTCGAGGCCGCAGACGTTCACCATCACAGCCTCGTAGATACAGAGACCCCATCGAGGGAATATGCTTCTACCACACAAACTTTGGAATAATGGCAAGGAAATGCAGCCATCCATGCTCTTTCGGAGTCTCGGAAAACTTAAGGGGCAATCGCTAACTGGCCATACGGGTGATTGCCACGTGGACCGAATTATGGTGGCTGTTAAGGCGCAAGCGTGCTGTTTTCTGATTGGTTTCCGAATCGGGCCAATCGGGATCGGCACGTGGCGACTGTCCCGCAGCGGTTCTGCACATATATATTTCAGTTCTTACAAATGTTATTGCTTGATCATATTATTCTCGTTGATCTTGCGTCGTTAGTATGCTTTATAATAAATTCAATTTATTTTACTACGACTCCTTTTTCAATTATACAAGTGGTCCGTCTTAGTCGGAACCTCGCCTTGGATTAAACTCAGTCATGGCTAATAACGCCAAATCTTCATCTCCTGTTGGCACAGTTGCGAGTATTGAAACCCTTAAAAGAAGGAAAGCTGCCATCAAGGGATATTTCACAAGGTTAGAAAACCAAATCAAGGCTGAAGGTACGAAGTTCACACTCAGCGAACTTGAAGTTAAGATCAACAGGCTCCATTCTTATCATACGAAGATAGATGATCTGAGGGAATCATTCTATGAAGTCACTCAACCCGATGATTTGCTGGACATAGAACAAGATCTAGACGATATTGATGTTCGACTAGAAAAGCTGGAGGTGAGCTTAACAAGTCTATCTAAATCTCAAAGCTATTCTGGTGTGACGCCTAAAACCGAAGATTCGAAACCTTCAATACGGCTGCCAGAAATCCCTCTCCCAATCTTTTCTGGATCTTACGAGGATTGGGCCAACTTCAAGATTCAGTTTGAATCTCTTATTTCGAAGAATCCAAATCTAAGCGATTCACAAAAGCTGTTCTATCTACGCGCCGCCCTTAAAGGGGATGCCAAGAACATCCAATCAATCGATGATACTTACGAATCACTATTTTTAGCTTTGCAACAGCGTTTTGAAAACAAGCGACTCCTAGTTGATGCTCATGTACTCTCGATTCTAAATCACGGTCAACTACAAGACTCATCTAAAAGTCTACGCGCATTCATCGACTGCATAAAAAGAAATCTCAGAGCCTTATCAGTTCTCAATCACGAAAGGAACAAGTTGTCTGATGCTCTGCTGATCAACATCATTCTACAAAAGCTTGACAAGGAATCGAGAAAACAGTTTGAGCTGACCCTGAGTTCTAACCAATCTCCAGAACTAGACGAGCTGATCCTGTTCCTGGAAAAACGAAGTTCTATCCTAGAATCTATCGACAGAAATCAGAATCAAGGAGTCCCAGATGCCAAGCCCAAAAGGTCTGCAAGTTTTCCGAAGCTCAAAACGCTTATGATCAGCAACCAAACCAGAAAGGGTTGTGTTTTATGCGAGAAGCACGGTAAGACGTCGAATTTATTTCACGCACTGAGCAACTGTCCAGTTTTTCTCAAAATGGACGTTCAACAGAGGATTGATCACGTGAAACAAGGCAATTTGTGCATCAACTGCCTTAAAGGTAATCACAAAGTAGTAGTTTGCTATTCAAGGTTCTCTTGCAGAGTTTGCGACAAGAAGCATCATTCTTTACTCCATGTAAACAAGAGGTCAGAAGAAGCCGTTCCGACCTGTCCAAGTGTTTCATCAGCTAACCTGACGGCTCCAGCTGCTAACCTAATGGTTCCTCCTGCGAAGCAAGAATTAGCAGATCCTGGGAACTTTTCTCTTGCCGCAACATCTCTGCGAGACCGTAAGACACCTATTTTATGTACTAGTATAATCTATTTAGATGACAAATTCGGTAATACTGTACCTATTCGTGCATTGCTTGATACTGCTAGTACTATTTCTATTCTTTCTGAGGATAAAGCTAAAAGTTTGGAATTGCCTAAAGAACGGGTTAATTCAACTGTAACAGGGTTAAGCAATCTCCCTTTAACTATTAAGTTTAAAACTGCTACTTTCCTATCAAATGCTGATGCAACCTTTAGACAATGGGTTGAACTCTTTCTTGTAAAGAACTTAATTGACTTTACTCCTTCTAAAGCATTTCAAATTTCCGATCTGAATATTCCAGATTGCGTAAGTCTAGCCGATCCAACTTTCTGTAAACCGGGACCCGTAGATGCTCTGATAGGATGTGAATGGGTGTTTCAGATCCTTAAAGGTAACACTCTTAAAATTAATAATCTACTTTTAAGAGATTCTGTGTTTGGATACGTCGCTTCTGGATCAATAGAAGATCCCGGTTCAGCAAATTCAGATTATTGCAATTTAATTTGTAATGAAACAGAGAGTGAAGCTTTAAGTCGTTTCTTTGATCTGGAAACTTTGGGGATAAAAGATGATCCTACTCTTTTTGAATCTGATAAAGCAATGGAGATCTTTAACCAAAGTGTAGAATTCAAAAACTGTCGTTATGTTGTGAAATTTCCTTGGAAAAGGGATCCTAAGGATTTAAGTGACAATCTCTCAGTTGCTAAACTACGTTTTAAACATTCCTTAAAGCGTCTGCAGCGAAATCCAGAGCTGCAGTCTAAGTATAACGATATTATTCGGGAATATCTCTCCCAGAGTATCATAGAAAAGGTTGAAGATCCCAATTCGATGCCTAATCATGCAGTTTACTATTTGCCTTATCATGGTGTTGAAAAGGACAGCTCCACTACAGCTTTAAGACTAGTATTTGACGCTAGTTCACATGAAACCGGTCAACTTTCGCTAAACGATTGTTTGTATACCGGTCCAAACCTGAACCCAAATATATTAACTTTGCTTATAAGTTTCAGGTTGAACAAGGTCGCCTTTTGTTCTGATATAGCAAAGGCATTTCTGCAAATTGTTCTTGCAGAAGACCAAAGGGACGCAGTTCGCTTTTTATGGCCAAACGAAGACCTGACTGATAATAACTTCAATGTGTACAGATTCCAGAGGGTTCTTTTTGGAGTCAACGCTTCACCGTTTCTACTTTCCGCTACCATCAAACACCACGTCCAAAGGTACGAAAAGGAATGCGCTTCTACGGTGAACTTATTGAACAATTGTTTCTACGTGGATGACTTGATTGCTGGTGCAGACAGCTTTCAAGAAGCTCTCGAGATTTCCAGAAAATCAAGAGACATAATGCAGGAAGCCAACATGACGTTGCGGAAGTGGATCACGAATGATGCCGACTTACTGGAGCAGTGGAAGAAGGAGGACTTCGACTTGTGTCCGATGGACTCTTCAGTCAGCCTTGGCTCAAATCTCACCAAAGTCTTGGGTCTATCATGGAGCACCTCAGATGACTGCTTCAGGATTGAAATACAAGGACTCCTGAATTTCCTTTCGTCTAAAAGGAATACAAAGCGCTTTCTTCTACAAGCTGTTGGAAAGATCTTTGATCCTCTTGGTCTCATCACACCATTCACCGTTCGAGTGAAATGCCTACTTCAAAAATTGTGGGAGCTAAAAATCCCATGGGATGATCCTCTACCACCAGACATCCAGCATGATTGGGAAAAATGGTGTTCTGAATTGATGTCCTTAACAGACTTAAGAATTCCGAGATTTGTTCTCAACTCAACGGCTGATGACCATGCTGATGTCGTGGAGTTACATTGCTTCTGTGACGCCAGCAAGAAAGCATTCGGAGCTGCGCTGTACCTCCGCATTGTCAAAAGTGATGAAGTTTCAGTCAACCTCATAGTCTCGAAAAGTCGTGTTGCCCCTCTAAAGGCTATAACTTTACCTCGACTTGAGCTACTTGGAGCTCTAGTTGCTGCTCGTCTTGCAAGTAAAGTTAAAACAACCATTGAAGCCAAAATACCCACTTCAATGAACTTTTGGACTGATTCTCAAATAGTGGTCCATTGGATAAAAGGATCTTCAAAACGATGGAAGCAATTCGTCGCAAACCGAGTAAATGAGATAAGATCTCTGTCTGATCCAAAGAACTGGAATCACTGTCCAGGTGACCAAAATCCGGCCGACTTGCTGTCTCGAGGATCTAATGCCACAACCTTAGTTGATTGTTCTCTGTGGCTAAAGGGACCTAAATTCCTAGAGACTCGAGGACATGTTCCAGTTCCCGATTTCCCCATGGAGTGTAATGAAGGACTTGTGGCTGACGAACTTAAAATATCAAGTGACTCTAATGACCTAACCTATCTTGCTCTTTCAGGGGACTCTCTTATTGATAATCTTCTGAAATTTAGTACAAGTTTCTTTACTATTTTGAATGTATTAAGCTATATTTTCAGGTTTATTAGAGGTTGCAGAAGACAAAACATTCAGAAGGGAAGTATATCAACTTCAGAACGAAGGGAAGCCGAAATGTTTATCATAGGGAGCATTCAGGAAGAGTATTTCCATAATGATATTCTAAAACTTAAAGCGAGAGGTATGGTATCTCCTAAGAGTAGAATTAAATCGTTGTCACCCTTCTTAGATTCGAGGGGAATTTTAAGAGTTGGGGGACGGTTACTAAATGCTGATATTAGTTATGACATGAAGCATCCTATGATACTACCCTCTAAAGGTAAAGTTACTGATATGATTATTCAAAATTGTCATGTCAAATATTTTCATTTAGGCCCACAAGCCTTGCTCTACCAAGTTAGGCAAAAGTTCTGGCCAATAAATGGCAGGGATCTCTGCAGGCGTATCACCCATAAGTGTGTTACGTGTTTTCGAGCACAACCCAGGGTAAGTTTTCAAAAAATGGGAAATTTGCCGAAGGAAAGAGTGAACCCAAGTTTTGCGTTCATTAACGTTGGTGTTGACCTATGTGGCCCCTTTTTCATTAAAAATAAGCTGCAAAGAAAGGGTCCTTTTTCAAAAATTTACGTTTGTATATTCGTTTGTATGGCAACCAAAGCTATCCATATGGAGATAGTGTCTGATTTAACTTCAGAATCCTTAATTTCTACCTTAAAGCGATTCATTGCACGTAGGGGGAAGTTTAAGAAAATATTTTCGGACAATGCAACAAACTTTGTTGGTGCCAAAAGAGAATTAAAACAATTTTTAAAGTTGTTTTTTAATCAAGATGATAGTCTTAAGAAGTTCTTTGCAGAAGAAGAGATAGATTGGGTACATATACCTCCTCATACGCCTAATCAAGGTGGATTATGGGAAGCTGGGGTAAAAAGTTTCAAATATCATTTCAAAAGATCTGTGGGGAGTTCTAATTATACCTATGAGGAGTTCATGACCATAATGAATCAGATCGAAGGTATTTTGAATTCCAGGCCTCTGACCCCCCTTTCTTCTGAAGTCGAAGACTTCGAGGTTTTGACCCCAGGACACTTTCTGATAGGAAGACCTATAAGTGCTATTGTTGAACCCTGTCTCCTTGAAATTAATAGGTTAAGTAGGTGGCAGGAGGTTACAAAAAGGGTACAAAATGTCTGGAAAAATTGGAGTAAAAATTACTTGAGTAACCTACAGCAAAAGAATAGATGGTATTTTGTTAAAAATAATATCAGAGTTGGAGAAATGGTTATAATAAAGGAAGATAATATGCCTGTTTGTAAGTGGTTATTAGGACGAATAGTTAAGGTTTACATAGGTGATGATAATGTGGTTAGAGTTGCTGATGTAAAAACAAAATCAGGCATGTTAAAGAGGTCAGTCTCCAAGTTGTGTGTACTACCTTTGGAATTGTAACTTTTGTACTTATTACTTTCTTACTTATTTGAAATTTATATTTCTATGTTCATTTTTTCTTGTAGTGTAATCTGCACTGCTGTGCAGGGCCGGGCGGGATGTTAAGGCGCAAGCGTGCTGTTTTCTGATTGGTTTCCGAATCGGGCCAATCGGGATCGGCACGTGGCGACTGTCCCGCAGCGGTTCTGCACATATATATTTCAGTTCTTACAAATGTTATTGCTTGATCATATTATTCTCGTTGATCTTGCGTCGTTAGTATGCTTTATAATAAATTCAATTTATTTTACTACGACTCCTTTTTCAATTATACAGTGGCCGATGCTATTTCCAAAAAATCTTACCTCATAGATACCGGAGCGGACATTTCTGTTGTCCCTAAATCTTACGCTCCTTACGCCAAGCCACAAGACCTAACCCTGTTTGCGGCCAATAGCTCAAAGATAAAAACCTATGGCACGAAGCGGATCATCCTAAACTTGGGTCTACGACGTCAGTTCAGCTGGTTATTCGTAATCGCGGACGTCCGTCAACCCATAATTGGAGTGGATTTCTTGAGGTATTACAATTTGCTGGTTGATGCTAAACATCGCAGGGTTATCGACGCAAACACTAAGTTATATTCCGGTGGACAACTTCCAAAAATTAGCTCTTCCGCTACTAATTTATCAATATTGGTCGGTGACTCTAAATTTGATAGCCTTTTGAAGGAATATCCAGAATTAATTAACCCCTCCCAACCGGTAAAAACTGATCGAAATAATCAGGTTTATCACCATATCGAAACTAAAGGTCCACCTGTTTTTTCGAGACCCCGTCGTTTGGCTCCCGATGTTCTTCAGGCGGTCCGCAGAGAGTTTGAATATCTTATGGCCCAGGGGATCATTCGGCCGTCAAAAAGTCCATGGGCAAGCCCCTTACACGTTGTTAAAAAGGCCAACGGAGAATATCGACCGTGCGGAGACTACCGTAAGCTGAATTCGATTACTGTGCCTGATCGTTACCCAGTTCCCCACATTCAGGACTGCACCCAGAGCTTATATAAAAAAAATATTTTTTCAACTCTCGACTTGACCAGAGCATATCATCAAATTCCTGTTTTTCCCCCTGATATTCCAAAGACAGCCGTAACGACCCCATTTGGCCTTTTCGAGTACACGGCCATGCCCTTTGGACTGCGGAACGCAGGGCAATCGTTCCAAAGACATATGCACCAGGTACTGGCTGGCCTTGATTTTTGCACTCCCTATTTTGATGACTTGCTCATAGCATCTTCCTCAGAGGCCGAGCACTTCAATCATTTAAATCAGGTTTTTTCTCGTTTGAGGGACTATGATCTCAAGTTGAATCCGGATAAATGTGTTTTGGGGAAAACTTCCATAAAATTTTTAGGCTGTCTCATCACAGCGGAAGGCGTAAGACCACTTCCCCACAAAGTTGAAGCAATAACCGAATTTCCTAAGCCTGAAACTATATCTCAACTCAGACGATTTTTGGCTATGTTAAACTTTTATAGACGGTTCCTCCCTCACGCTGCCGAAATCCAAATTCCTCTAAATAAATTATTAACTAATTGTAAAAAAAATGATAAGCGCCCTGTCTCTTGGAATAGCGAAGCGGAACTTTCATTTTCTCAATGTAAATCTGCTTTAGCAGATGCAGCAACTCTCGCCTACCCCGATCCTGATGTGCAACTGAGCTTACTCGTAGATGCCTCTAGCTCTGCAGTCGGGGCGGCTTTGAATGGTGCTACTTCAAACGGTCCAAGACCAATAGCATTCTTTTCTCGTAAATTAAGTTCGGCTGAAATCAAGTATAGCACTTATGACAGGGAACTCCTGGCCATATATTTAGCTATAAAGCACTTTCGGCATCAGTTGGAGGGACGGGACTTTATAATATATACGGACCATCGCCCATTAACTTACGCCTTTTCCAAAAATTCAGAATCTTGTTCTCCTAGACAACTCAGGCACCTAGATTACATCTCCCAATTTAGCACAGACATTAGACACATCACTGGCACAGGCAACAGCGTAGCAGATGCGTTGTCTCGAATCCATCAGATCGACGGCTTAATAGATTTTCATGAATTGGCTACCGCGCAAAGGGAAGATAACGAGCTCCAGACACTTTCGACCAGGTGTTCACTAAACTTTCAGACGTTAACCTTTGATGACAATATTGAAGTGATCTGTGACACAACGGGTAAGAAAACCCGACCATACGTACCTTTACAGCTCAGGAAGCGTATTTTTTGGTCCCTTCATAACCTGTCCCATCCAGGTATTAGAGCCACGAAGAGACTGGTGTTAGATAGATACGTTTGGCCCTCGGCATCTAAGGACATCGTTGAATGGACTCGGTCCTGCTTGCAGTGTCAGCGATCTAAGGTTAACCGTCACACTCTCAGTCCCATCCAACCTTTCCCTCTATCTACGGCCAGATTTGACCATGTTCATCTAGATTTGGTTGGCCCCTTGCCACCCTCTAATGGCTTCCGTTACTTATTCACTTGCGTAGACCGATTCACCCGTTGGCCTGAGGCCATTCCTATATCCGATATTACAGCTGAAACGGTGGCCAGCACGTTTGTGTCGCAATGGATATCTCGTTTTGGAGTACCGTCTGTTGTCACGACTGATCAGGGAAGGCAATTCCAGTCAAGACTTTTCTCAGCGTTGACAAAACTGCTGGGTGTCAAACACATCAGGACAACACCGTATCACCCTGTCAGCAACGGGATTGTGGAAAGATTCCATCGCTCTTTAAAGCAGAGTCTCAGATGCCATAATAACACCAGGTGGTCTGATGCCTTGCCTTTGGTCTTGTTGGGCCTGCGCTCTTCCTTTAAAGAGGATCTGCAGTGCACTACAGCGGAATTGGTTTACGGAATGACACTGCGACTGCCAGCGGATATCCTCTCACCATCTTCAATTGAACAGGACCCATCAGAATTTGCCCAACATCTAAAGTCCACCATGCAGTCACTCATTCCAACACCGGCTTCAGCTCACTGTCAACCAGGATCTTTCATTCACCCAGATTTGGCCGACTGCACTCACGTTTTCGTCCGCTACGATGGAGTGAAAAAGCCTCTACAGCCACCATACGATGGTCCCTTTCGGGTGTTGGACCGTACTTCAAAGCACTTCACGGTTCAAATCCGTAATAAAACATCAACAATCAGCATAGATCGCCTAAAACCATATTTTCTCTCGCCAGCCGACAGGAATATTCAATCTGCGCCTGGTATCCTGAGAAAACCAACAGATTCCTATGCTGCACGATCGGCATCGTCCGCTCAACCACTACCCCATGGTGCAGAGAGTGATGGGGCCACGGTTGATGGGGAACCTTCACCTATAGTCACGCGATCGGGTAGAAGAGTTCGATTTGCCCCAAGGTAACCTCAGTGCCTCCGACACTTGGGGGGGAGCACTGTGGTGGCTGAGGTGAGGCATCTGCTCACAAGCCACACACCTAAACTCAAAAATACTCTTTCTCCATGTGGCAGCAGCATTCTCCTGTTGCTGCGTATAAAAGGCAGCTTCAGGATGAACTCAGGCTCTTCTTTTTTACTGCGTTTTCGTATTTTTAAATGTTTTAACTTCTTTTAATAAATATGTTATTTTACCTTATGTTGTTTTAACTTGAATCAATTCGCCAACTGAGGTAGGACACTAAAAATACCTAAAATAGGGTTATTTTTGGGATATTATAAAACCTACAATTTAATTCGGATGAAGCGTACCAAAACGAGTTGGAAAAGTGGGGTTTTTTACTTAAATTTCCAAAAATTTTCTGGGGGAGGACACCCAGACCCCCCTTTAAAATACCATTAACAACAAGATTCAATCGGATTATGAAAATTCTTAGCCCCCCCAAAACCAAATCCTGGATCCGCCACTGCCGCACCCTGTTCAACGACAGAAATTGGCCGGTGTGGCCCGCATCCAACACACGTGAGCCAGCTCTCTTCCCAAGTGGCTTCTCTTCTTCGCTCTTTCTTTCCATGTCGTCGTGTATGTCGCGCGTGATGAAACTATTGTTTATCGTCGCTTAACTCTTTGCAGCTGCTGAGAGGCCGCTTATCACTTTGGCCCTTGAGTCGAGTGTTGTATGTTGGGCGTTAAAACACACCGGATGGTGTAAGGAAGAGATGTGAGGCGGTTTTTTTGACACTTATTGACTTGTCCGTGGCGCGGGTGTTTAAGAAGCTTTTTTGAATGAACTTTTGACTGTAGGATTGAGTACATGTGGCCTGAGTAGAGGTAATAGTACTAGTGTAGGCGTAGTACCTCTGTTTATCGATATTAAGGTATCGAGCACTTTAAAGCAGTGGTTTATTTAACGCACCAAGATGATGATCCAGAGATCATTTGGCTGTCTCTTTCTATTTCAACTGTCTCTCCCTCTCTCTCCTCTCTCTTTCTCTCCTCTATCTCTCTCTTTCTCTCTCCTCTCTCTTTCTCTCCTCTATCTCTCTCTTTCTCTCCCCTCTCTATTTATCTCATCTCTCTCTATTTCTCCTCTCTATCTTATCTCTCTATCTTTCTCCTCTCTCTCTCCTCACTCTCTCTCTATCTATCTATCTCTCTTTTCTTAGGTAAGAAGTTAAGAGAAGACACAGTGGAAGAATGAATAAGAGTAGTAGTTTAGTTACATATTATTTAACAAATATATTTAAGACGTTTACGACATCAATTAAACACGATTAAATTAGGGAAAATCTGTATAAAGGACAAAAAAACGCCCTCTCTCAGTTAGAAACATTTGGTGGTATCCATTAGTAGTTGAAGAAATTGATTTAGCATGGATGCTTATATGTACAGCAATCCAGTTTGTCTATCCGGAAAAATTGAATAAATTGAGATTTCAGGATGGAGCAACTGATGATGTTAAATCAATTACTTTGGATAATATTGAAGTAAGGAAGATAATGAGAAAGAGTGTATTGAGGAATCTATATCTTATATTGGGCCTTGGGCACTGATGACAATCCCTGCTTACTTTACAATTTTGTCTTGGAGTACAGGTCTACTTCTGAGTACTTAAGTATCCCCACGAATAAAGCAATCAAATTAAACTAAAATGTAATTGGAAATAAACATTAATTTAAAGTAGCAAAAAAGCAACTATGATATCTGTTTTTTGTATGATTCAAAAAATTTTTAACGACGCGATGTTAGTAGCTTGATCGTCAACAATGTTGATAGTCTGATTCAATCAACATAGTTGTCAACCAAGTTGACAAACTATTTCGCAAAATATTGTTTTCACTCAAACAATCACTTCTCATTAATTCATTTCCAATACTTCAATCACAACTACGGAGCTACCTTCACCCTACGAATGATTTCAGGTAACTTCTGCACAATTAAACAGACTCTCAGTTGACAGTTTGACTGAAACTTTCTCTCGCATAGCAACTCTATTCCCTCTCTTCTCGTGACTTTCCTTTTTGACTTCCTGCCGCTCTCGTTTCGCCCATGCCCACGTGCCCACCACCCCCAAGAATTACGACCCCGCTTTTAGCCCCGGAGGTGTCTGAGCCCGCACACACGCATAAAGACGGCAGCCCCTGTCACAATCAACTCCATTTGGGCTCGACGGAGATCCCCTGCGAGAGACGTTGACGATTTTTTTGTGTGTTGTTTTTACGTCATTTTAATGAAGTATGTCAGCTACTTACTTAAATTGAGAGTGGCTTAAGTCAGATAAACTTGGTTTTGGGTATAGTTGGAAGTTTTTTGTGTTGTTTCTATATGGAGAGAAGGCGTTTCTGGGGCTTACCTTATACCGGCCAACTGTTGAGCATTTGGCGTAGTGTAGACGACTACTACAAGGAATAAGGGATGTTAAAGGGAATCTAAAAGCCTTGATTTATCTCAAATTTTGTAGTATTGGGCTTAAGTCACTGTCATTCCGAGCATATGATGTGTTGGTTGAAGTGGGAGTTCTTTTTTGTGGGTGGATAGAGTTTCAAAAGACAGGGGAGAATGTTTTGGCATTTGTACTGCTCCGACTTTGCGAATGCTAATGAGGGATTAGTATCAAAAATTTATCAGGGAAATAAGATCATTTGAATAATTTGTTTTTCAATTTTCAGCATAAAGTTTTACTCTCGATTACCATTTTAAATAAAAAAATAGCATTAATAATAAAAATCGTAAAGGTTATATTTTTAGCAATATGGTGTAGTAAAATGTTCTAATTGGATTAGTGTTTTTGCAGAATTAGAAGAACTTTTTAAGTATCTTACCACATGGGAATGAATTTAAGTATAGCTGTTAGGTGTCGAATATTACGACTACATTTTTAAAATTTCACGTACTCTTCAAATTTGAAAAATGCGCTTAGTCCAGTCATGAATTCAAGTCCTTATAAAGCATTTAATACGTCGAAAACCAATACCTGAGCACATTGCTCAGTTTCTAAAAATGCTAAACTGCGGATTACTAAAGTTCTCAATCCCTAAAAACAGAGATACCAGAGCACCCCATTTTTCTTTGAATTGACAAATTGACTCCAGCTATGAATACCCGCAAATATCAGATTTCGCAATCCCCACTATGCTTCTTAAACACACACAGAGTACATTTTCCAAATTACTCTTCAAACATATTCTTCATCTTGAGCCTTCCCCCTCTGTGCTGTACATATTTGTACACAGCAAGCACCCATGAGGGGAAGGTGCTGCACGAATAGTCACGCAATTCCATCGATATTGTCACCACATTATGAATTCTGGACTTGTTGCCGGAAGCAACGTGCGATTATAAATAAACAAGTCCTCCGCCGTATTTATAAACATATTCTCCCAACGGAAAAGTACCCCTGAGGAGACGACTTCTGACCCCAGATGTAGGTCGGGCCTCTATTTTTACCTGCACAACGCGGAAATATCGAATGGAATATTAGGAAACGAATTTGGAAACAAAGATTGGGGAACTGGAGATCCTGCCACTCCCTGGGCTTGAGGATCGAATGGGATGGTGGATTCAATTTGATGTTATGGTTAAAGGATTTGGGAGCACTGTTAAATGGTCAAGGCTTCGTTCAGATGTGACCCGTTCTGTTCTATCTACTGGATTGTCTTAATCGGTTTTAGTCTCATTAGTGACTGAAAATTTGATATTACTCTTTTGACCCCGTTTGCCACACGATTTTAATAATTTCTAGTACAATTTCGTCCCGTTTAGAAATTATTAAACTCTTTTACAAGAAGACTGGAATTCAAAAACAATCTAAGTGCCAAAAAGTAAATTGTCTGTAATTGATAATTTAAAACTTGATTCTCTATAGGAATACACATAAAATGTCGTCTTTCGGGCTAATTTTAAACTACTAATAATTGAATCGTCAGTTTGAAGAAGGGAATAAGTCCAAAAATCTAGTTTTGAGAAAATCGAAAAAAAGTAATGGAATTTTCATTGTATGGACATCGATTTCACAACTTCAAGGGGCGATATCTCCCTATAGGGGTTAGTTAATTCCCCCCTCACCCATTTCACCCATGTGTAGGGCAAAGCTTGGAGTTTGTTTTGAGCACAAAAAGTCAATTTGTCATTTTTTGGACTTATTCCCTTCTTCAAACTGACGATTAAATTGTTGTGGCCCTTAAGCCGACTTTATAGGTTGTTGGCGATGGTACTTAGATTGGTTTATCGGGTTTAACTCATATTTTTTACTTTTGGCACTTAGGTTCTTTTTGAAGTCCAGTCTTCAAAACGTACGTACGCATGCGTTACGTATGCATGCTGAAAACGTAGAGTTAGCACCTTTCAAAGTTGTTTTGGATTTTGAAGAAAGATAAGTGTTTTATGATGGATGGAAAATAAGGGTAGGTGTTAATATAAAAAATTTGATTTGTGGTGCGAAAAAGCGTTGTTTTTAATAAATAATGGAGGGGTCTGAAATTTAGGAATAAAATATTCACAATCCATATTCAATTCAATTATCTATTTGAGTCACATTTTGTAAGTAACGGATCTTTATTTCTGCAAAAGTAAACCATAGAATTAAAAATTCCTTCGGTTTCACACAATTTTGCTCAACCCCAGTTTTACTTACAATTTTACCTAATAAACATAAAAACCTAGTAATTACATATTCACACACTATTTCCAAACAACTCCTAGAATATAATAATACCCATTGATGCATACTTTTTCAAATAGAAACATGTAATTCAAATTAAGAATTAGAATTCTTGTTTAATACAAATATATAATGTAACTTCGTCCTCTTTCAAACAGGTGAACTGCATTTACCAAAAACAGAAGTACCTAAGATATCTCCTAGTAGCGGAACGAAATCTGGTAATGGGCATGCATGGGCTAAAAATAGAGTCGAGAAGTGAGCAATATTGGATTGGAGAGAACATAGATGACTGATCGATAGAACTAAAGTCATCGGTTAAAAATAGCCCAAGTTGACGAAGACGGAATCCCCAGTAATAACAATAAAAGGCCCACGGCTATTTTTATCATGGCTTTTGACCCAGATAGGCACCCTTAAGTGAATGGGATAATTGACTTTTCTTTGACCTTTGAAACTACTGGTCATTTGAATTCGCATTTTTTAAAGGGAGATGGAGTTTTTATCTGAAGGAACTGATTAGTAATAAGCTTTTTATTTTGTATTTTCCACACGAATTTTTAAATTTTTTACATGTTTTAAAGATTTAAAGACTGTGTTATTAACTAAAAAGTAATTAATATTCTTCAATTAAGTGGTTATGTTGCATTTGAGTGGATAACACTGTACAACAAATTTGACCTTCAAAATTTCTTCCTTGATGAAAATAGTCATTTCTTATAGATTTGGGTCGCTGAATACGAAAATCACCATTAAAATTTTCAATTGACTCAGGATTTTCGGGGAACAGCCCCTCCCCCTTTTTACGTTTTTCGACGACTTTATAACTTTAAACTCGATTTTCAGGGTCAAAAAGCATTGTTTTAGTCTTCAAATGGCCTCCCAGGTAACAAAAAATGTTCAAATTAATAAAATATGATAAATTTATAACAAATGTATAGGTCTAAGGGGTAATTACCCCCCTAAAAATACAAAAAATAGCTAAAATTATAGAGGTTTCTATACGCTATTTTTTCCTCTTATTTTTTACGCAATTCCCGTTTGAAGGGTCCTAACCCTTCCCCAAGGACCCAAATTTGATGACAATATGCAGCAATAATTTTTACTAAATGCGGCTGAGGTGTTAGCCTCCCAGAAGCCCCCGCGGAAGAGTTCGGAAGACTTCCAGAATCGCGAAGGGGCTCGCGAGCTCAGGAATTAATATTGATGATTTTGAAAAGATTACAATTAACAAATGACGTTTTTCTTATATTTTGGGTCTGTCCTAAGTAGAAACTCTTCAGTTCTTTAAAAACTGACCGGTTTTGGGGATGATTGAGGATTCCATGTTTCAAGATGTTAATAGATGCACGGCTGTGGATAACAATTTGGGGGCATCCCCTTAAAAACTGTGGGTGATGGAGGAAAAAGGGTGTCATATTTGAATTCAGCAGATCATTTTACACAAGTATCAGCAGAAATTCAGTTAGTGGCTCCAAATTTTTTATATAGCACAGTTTAACTCTAAGTGCAACATTGAACCCTTCCGTGGGTGCTTTGGGGCGCTCTCACCTCAACCGCTTTTAGTAAAAACCATTGCTGCATATTGCCATCAAATTTGTGTCCTTGGGGAAGGGTTAGGACCCTTCAAACGTGAAATGCGCAAAAAATAGGAGGAAAAAATAGCGTATTAAAACCCCAATAATTTTTAGCTAATTTTTTGCATTTTTAGGGGGGTAATTACACCTTAAACCTATCCATTTGTTATAAAATTATCATATTTTATCAATTTGAACCTTTCTCGTCCCTGGGGAACAATTTGAAGATTAAAGCAATGCTTTTTGACCCTGAAAATCGAGTTTAAAGTTATAAAGTCGTCGAAAAACGTAAAAAGGGGGAGGGGCTGTTCCCCGAAAATCCTGAGTCAATTGAGAATTTTAATGGTGATTTTCGTATTCAGCGACCCAAAATCCATAAGAAATGACTATTTTCATCAAGGAAATTTTTTCATTGTTGAACAGTGTAACACTCTCCTGATTGCAGTTTCCATGATTTTTTGAAGGAAAAACCTTTATTAAATCTGCTGAATATAAAAGAATTGCCTATTCAATAAAATTTGTAAATATGATAATTTTAGAGGTAGAATGTTTTTGATAAAGAAAAAAGTTTTTATCCCTTGCCTTTTTAGTGGATTTTTACTACTTAAATTTATATGTTTTTTCTGACTATTTCAACATCAAAGTTCCAAACAATGTTTAGAAAGGGTTTTTTAAGTTTTATTTTATTTATAGGTACACATATCGTGTCAAAGTTCATAGTTCATCTAGTTTAAGAAATGCAAAGCTGATGGTCTAGATTACTTGGTTACGAATTAAAGAAAACTGCGTTTTCTAGAATAAATGAATACTGGACATCAAAAAGGGGAGATGAGTAGCAAAGAGTTAATTTTGACTCTCTTAAGTTTATACTTACGTATCAGATCATCTTTCAAACTTTGTTTGAACTACTATTTATAATATTTGCACTATATATAGGTAGTTGGCGATGACACTTAAATTGGGTTTTCGGGTCGAACTCATTTTAATTCAATTTTTGGCACTTGTCTCGTTTTTATGTCCAGTCTTCAACACTTAAATTGGGTTTTCGGGTCAAACTCATTTTAATTCAATTTTTGGCACTTGGATCGTTTTTATGTCCAATCTTCAAATGCCAAAATACACTAGCGGAAATAAAAATCCCAACACCAAGAAGGAAAAGTGATATCAAAGTCAAATTTATTTCTATGATCGCACATAGTATCAATGTAAATTGCTTAAAAAATCAGCCTTCCTGGATATTAGGGGGCCGAGAAAAACAGTGAGGAGTGTTGTCTCCATAGGTGTCCATTACCGCCGTCACACGTCATGGTATTGAGTGACAGGGGCTCTAAATGACTTTTGAGGGATTGGAGAACCATGTTGCCTCCTCAGGTAGTCCAAATTCATATGGTGCACCAGCGGACGTTGCATACCGGGCTAGGTGATTTCTCCTCTTTCTCCGGACATGTTTTGTGAGCGTTGGTTCTTACGAACGGATAGGCCAAGGTAAAAATGCAACATAGGGGGTTAAGAAGAAAGCTTGGACATTGCATGAAACATGTGTTTGTGTATTTTTCTCTTGAAATTTGTCCCCAGGACAGGTCTGAAGGTAAGGACGGACAACCGGCTAAAAAACCTCAATGAAGCAGCTCTGGTTGGCCAAAGTACCGGTAGATCATACTGAGGACAAGTGGCAGTACGATGGATGTCATTTGCAGGACTGCGGATTGTCCGTTTTGTCCGCATAGCTTCTTACATCTTTGCCTTTAAGCAAGGGGCTGAAGTTGGGCCTTTCTGTTTCGAATAATGCACGAAATAAGGAAATGAAAATCCCAATTTCATGACATTGTGTTTATGAGAGAATCCTGTTTCGGTTTGGAGCACCACAACGGTTGGGTATGAGTTTGAAGAGACAATGGAGAGAGCGCACTCAGCTGATGATTTTCTAATCGTTCCACGAAGTGGTGATGCAGGGTAACGGAGTGGGGATGCATTGGATTCCATTTCTGCAACTCCTGGGTATGATTCACCAGTACTTTTTCCAACCAAAGCTGCGTCATTGAGGTTTTGCAGCCGGTAGACCGTCCATACCTTCAGACCTGTCCTGGGGAAAAATTTCAAGAGAAACATGCACAACCACATGTTGTATGCAATGTCCAAGCTTTCTTCTTAACCCCCTAGGTTGCATTTCCCCCCCCGTCTTTCCCGTTCTCTAGAACCAACACCCACAAAACAAGTCCGATCAATGAGGAGAAATCACCTAGCCCGGTATGCAACGTCCGCTAGTGCACCATATGAATTTGGACTACCTGAGGAGGCAACATGGTTCTCCAATCCCTCAAAAGTCATTTAGAGCCCCTGTCACTCAATACCATGACGTGTGACGGCGGTAATGGACACCTATGGAGACAACACTCCTCCCTAGTTTTCTCGGCCCCCTAACATCCAGGAAGGCTGATTTTTTAATCAATTCACATTGATACTATGTGCAATCTTAGACATAAATTTCACTTTGATATCTTCTTTCCTTCTTGGTGTTGGGATTTTTATTTCCGCTAGTGTATCAACTAAAAACACTTCAAGAATGTATAAAACACTGATTGGAATAATAATAATCGATAGATTTGATTACTAAGTTCAATAGCAAGAAAAACTATGTCTTGACCACTTACATGAATCCTTATGTTGCAAAGTGCGCAACAAAAACTTGAAGCAACACTAAGCCTCCCAGTTTCAAAAATCAACACTCCACGACTCTATTCTTTTCCACCTACAACACAGAATCTCTAACTACTACATTTAGACTCGAATAATGTTTTGCTTCCCTTCTCTTAAATCAACTCTTCCCATCCATATGCTTGAAAAGGTAAACTCAACAGTCGGAAATAGCGCTTTTAAACACATAGACCGTTTTTTGAAGCAGGCTCCAGGAAGATCCCGTTGTCTTTGTGTACCGAAAGGAGTGTGAATGGGAAACTAAATTTACTCAGGGAGGTCCGAAACTGATCGGATATAAACATCCTGGTTCTATTCCTCGAGTGAGCGGTTTTTATTGCTTGTTTTTGAAAAGATTACGTTAGTTGGGAATGTTGTTGTAGTAGCGGTACAACCGGTGCTTCTGCTGGAGTTCTAATTTAAGGGAGGAAAGAAGATGGATTCTCACATGCGTTTTCCATTTTGAAATACGTTTAAGTTGCAAAAGATTTTGTTGTTGAAAATGGTTTTATTATAGATGATGAATGAAGGGAAGAAAATTTGAAAGTAGGGAAATAACTGAAGGAATAAAAAGGACTGTTAAGACAACCTTTTCTTTACATAAGAACTTTTTTAATTCTTTCGAGATGGATAGAAATAAAAGTGTTCCCTATGAAAGTAAACTATTGGGCAAAACAAAAAATCAATGTTAGAGGCAAATTACTTCCTTGGAAATTTTTACTTCCTATTTTAAAACGACAAACAGTTCCTATTAAAGTTTTCAACCAATTTCGTCAATCTCTCTTTCAAAATCAAGTATTCTCTATTTCTAAGTAACTCTGATCTTTTTCTTCTTCTTGCGTCCATGGATACGTGCATGGTCTTAGACACCACCGAGTAACTCTTATCCTTTTTCATTTTAAGCAAAGTTCCTAAAAGATTAAGTATGGAAACAATGTTGTTATTAGGATCCCCTAACCATGGATCACTCTTTATGTGCTGGATTTTTCCCCTTGAAAACTCTGCAGTATATTTAAAGCTGTCCTCTTTGGTTATCACCCAAAGAACACCAAATGTCCAAAAATGAATTTAAATAGTACTTCCAAGAAAACTCCAGCTCTCAAGCGTCGCCTCCAACCGTGGACCGGTTTCGTCCTTGTTAGGGCTCATCAGCACGGTATAGGAAGGTAACGCAAGAGAGCGGAGGGAGAGCTTTTAGTCTAGCCGACTATAACGGAAAAAGTGGTGACCATTGATCAGTCCTCCACTATCTGCCGGAATGAACTGCGCATTCCCTAGAACAGATTTAATTCCCGAAAGGCAAGGTATGAAGAGAAGAGTTCTTCACCAGTAACCTCTGGTTAGAGGAATGTGTGAGAAAACTCCAGCTCTCAAGCGTCGCCTCCAACCGTGGACCGGTTTCGTCCTTGTTAGGGCTCATCAGCACGGTATAGGAAGGTAACGCAAGAGAGCGGAGGGAGAGCTTTTAGTCTAGCCGACTATAACGGAAAAAGTGGTGACCATTGATCAGTCCTCCACTATCCCTCCGCTCTCTTGCGTTACCTTCCTATACCGTGCTGATGAGCCCTAACAAAAGGACGAAACCGGTCCACGGTTGGAGGCGACGCTTGAGAGCTGGAGTTTTCTCACACATTCCTCTAACCAGAGGTTACTGGTGAAGAACTCTTCTCTTCATACCTTGCCTTTCGGGAATTAAATCTGTTCTAGGGAATGCGCAGTTCATTCCGGCAGATAGTGGAGGACTGATCAATGGTCACCACTTTTTCCGTTATAGTCGGCTAGACTAAAAGCTCTCCCTCCGCTCTCTTGCGTTACCTTCCTATACCGTGCTGATGAGCCCTAACAAGGACGAAACCGGTCCACGGTTGGAGGCGACGCTTGAGAGCTGGAGTTTTCTCACACATTCCTCTAACCAGAGGTTACTGGTGAAGAACTCTTCTCTTCAGTACTTCCAAGAGTTAATAATAACATTAACCCTTTTCATTCCTATAGACAGCCCGAGATTATCACTGAATCCTATTGAAAATTTGGGTAGGACTAAAAGGGTAAAAAAAACATTAATCAAATCTTGGCTGTAAATGTTTAAATAGCCTACATCTTAAAAAATCTTGATAAAGGATAGAAATAATTTTGAGCTACAATTCCTCTAGAAAAAAAACTCTAGTTACGGCCTTGCACTCAGTCAGCACAGTGCCAACAGTTTCAGTCTTTACGGAACCATCTTATATCTTCTAATCAATCTGACTACTTATCAAACAGTGATAAGATGTTCAAATTCATTACGGAAACTCATAAAAACTTAAATCTTTTTTCTCTACGGTGACCCACTAAAGTCAAGAATAATCCAGTCACGGAAGTGTAATAAAAGAGGTATAAACACACGTGTGCATCCGTCCTCATCTATGTGGAGATCTCGCTTGTGAGCCAAGACAAGTCTCAAGTCCACAGCCAAAAGAACAGAAGAAGAGAGGACAGGTCAAAGAACTTAGTCGGCAACTTGTTGACAGCTCAATCGAAAGGAAGATTCCAAGTGGGGCACACACATGGCGTATCGAGTGGTGACGATTTTTGATGTATTATTTCTATTAGTCTTGTGGAACAGACTATTTTGAATTTACTCCCCTGCTTAAGTAACATGCTTGAGCTAATAATGGAAAGTATGGAATAGAGGGGATCGGTTTTTTTCTTCATGTTTGGAATCAGTAATTTTGGGTCGGATCTTATCTTAAAGGGATTTTTAGTTTAATTTTTCTATTAAAATATCTTATGTTGATAGCAAAAATAAAAGTTAAGGGATTTTTTAGTATTTAGCGTTCAAAATATGCTTGCTATTTTTAACGGATGGATAGTGAAAGAGTCTCCTTGTTTCTCTTTACCCTCCTTGTTTGAATTATTTCCTTAACTACTGTCTTCGAAAGTTATCATAATCATAACATTTGGTAATACCCGCTTTGAAAAAAAATTTCTTGTAGCAATTAAATTTTCATTTCTCAATTTTTTTTATTTAGAATCTTCACTCGTGAATACTACTTGTAAACTTATAAATCTCTACCTTGAGTCTCTACTTTTTTTTATCTCAATTTATTTATTTCACGCATCAACATAATAGGAAAAAATACATTCATACTGTCGAACCAACGATAGAAAAAGGGTCACGTGATTTTGACATACTCGGAGGGGAGAAAGGAAGAAGCTGAGGGGCAGTTGATCGAAAGAGGAAGATACATATACTCCCTCTAACCTTAGATATACCCTCAATATACATAAAAAATCAGTATATTTTGAAAAAAATAAAAAATACTGAAGCAAAAAATCACGTGACCCTTTTACTCTCGTTGGTTCAACAGTAGTCACAAGGGATTGCTTTGTTCATGTTAGTGACCGTTTAATTCAATTATTATTTTATTTTTCACAAGTAGTAATAAACTCGAGCTATTGTCACTTATTTAGATATATAATAAGAAATAATATGGGTCATATCCTGTACAAAACGTCCTTAAAAATAAGTCGCATTTCTAGCAGCTAGAACATGAAAAGCGAATTCGCAGCATCAAATGAACCGAAAACTCGTTCATTCAGACTCATTTACTCCCAAAGACTCGCCATTTTCCTTTTATGAATAGAACTCAGACACAAGGTAAATAAAATATGGCCGACGACGGTGAAAGGGATTATTTCCAAGTGACTGGTACCGAAATAGTCTCAGACATAGTTCTCAATGGACTGAGTTTGACAACCCCGAATGGTCACCGAGGATTTCAGGTTGACAGATCCATATGTTGTCGTTTCCCGATTTGATTCCCTTCTAAATTTAGGCGAGTTCGCCACGGTGTAATAAGCTTTTGAAAAGGTTGCTAGGGTTACGTAATAATGTTCTTAGGGTGGTTGTAAAAGTGAATTATATGACGTAAATGAGTATCGAAGAGGAAGAAAAGGAAAGGGGTATTTTTAAAATTGAATTAGTTCAGTGCAGAGTTTAGCAGGTTTTAGTAGTTCCATATAACATCGAAGCCTCAGATTTGAAGGAATTTTAAACATCCTTTTTTTTGTTTTCCTGGTGGTTTTTAAATTTACATTTTAACAAATTTTAAAAAATAAAAACATTTTTTACAAATTTTGCAAAAAAATGGAGTGAAAATACTTAGAGTACTTACAGAGATATAGAGATATTGTTTTAATATAGGAACTTGAAGTTTTGTTATCACAGTGTTTTTAAAAGAAAATGGTATTAAAACGTATTGTTTGTGGAAAGAAGAAAAATATATATGTAGCTGATAGGGGAAGAAGGCACAGAAGTGGCCAACACGCGGCCCGCTTGAAATAGTTTCGCAGCCCGCGAGACTTTTTTAGGTAAAAAAAGTTAAAGTTTTAAGTTAAGTTAAAGCCCCCCGAAATTTGACTAAGTGTACAAAAATAGTTAAAAGCCTGTTAATTAGAATCTAATTTCCAAAAATTTTCTGGGGGAGGACCGCTCTTTAGTGCTTGGGACTCTTTTATTCACAATTTTTTTAGGTTATTAAGTTCATCCAAGTGCGAATCCTGTTTAAAACTTTATTTTCAATCTATGTGGGCACAAGCAGGAACCTAGCATAGTTTTTGTGTTTTTGAACGGAGCCTGTTTATCTCCTATAGAGAAGTCATTTTTAGGGTTGCTCCTAAAGGTCAGTTTAAACAATTTATATTTAAAAGAATATTTCATTAGGAAACTGTAAAAGTAAGCAGAGGATCTTAAAAACTCCCTAATCTATATCTAGTTTATTCAAGTTACTTCAATGTCATTCTGAGCAGATAATATACTAAAATTTTATATGCGGCCCGCGGGAGTATTGTGGTTTTTCAAAGTGGCCCTCAACACCATTTGGGTTGGCCACCCCAGCTATAGCATCACGATTTATAGTTTTAAAATACTCTGAAAAACATTTTTCCGTGAATCTTTAAATCAACGCCAACTAAAATGCTCTTATTCAATTAGTAAAAACTTATTATTTTGTTTCCATTTATTGAAAACATTATGGTATGATTTTTATGTATTAAAACACTTCTGTAAGAATGTATAACCTTTATGTTTGCTTTTTCTGCATTGCATTCGGGTTGACCGTGTACCTGTAAAACGGGGTTTTCCTTCATAGGATAAAGTATACAGCAAAGACAACTTCAGAGAACCGACTCGGCGCGGCACTTTTTTGTGGTTATCATAAATTCATAATAGACCTGTTTATTACGGTTATAAAAATAAAACAACATTTCACAGTTTGAGTATGTAGGAATAATTATTTGGTAGGGATTTCATAAATGATTTCTTCTTGAGTTTAATTTCATTGCGGAAATCAAAATGAATGTCATGCTAAAAAGTTTCTGGTTATAAATTTTAATGGTATTTTTATTTCACTCTCTTTTGTATTGAAAAAAAATTAAATCCTCTTCCAAATGAATTATTCTGTTGTATTTATTGTGAATCTTTAATTTTATTGAAAGAATCCCTCTTGCTTCTGTAAATAAAACAATTATCTAGTTAAAAATGGAACTTAGTACTACAAAAAGACAAAATAGTTTTTCAAATAAAGGTTAGCAAAAGGGATATATTTTTAAATACTACCGCCGGTCATTTATGTGTTCCTGGGAATAATAGACCGACCAGACACTTCATCCCTAATACCCTACCCTACTGCAATTATTCACTAACTATCTTCCGAGCTATGCTTAGCATTTCAAAATGCTTCGCAAAGTTAGCTTCTCCAAATCATTCTCCTCGTGTACTGAAAAAGATTGTTATTTCTTGAACCCCCCCCCCTCCCCTCAATACAGGGAATACAAAAACTAACATACAACAAGGGAATTTTGAATGAGGCTATAAACTTATTATGTTTTATACTTTAGAAGCTACTGAATAACTGTCAACAACGGCCATACCATGGTGAAAACACCGGTTCTCGTCCGATCACCGAAGTTAAGCACCTTCGGGCGCGGTCAGTACTTGGGAGGGTGACCACCTGGGAACACCGCGTGCTGTTGGCATCATTTTATTTTGTACCTAATTTACATATATTTTTTAAGAATTTTAGAGGTGTATATGTTACCGCTAAAGTTGAAAATTAGTTATTCTTAAGAATACCTAGTTTAACTTTAGATTAACTGATTTCTGTCGTTAATGTGCGGATATTAGAGTTTTTCGCATTTTACCTAGGGAATCTACACTATAACGGCCTCTTGATAGTTAAAGTTTAAAATAATTTGTTTCGCTCAATACTTTCTGTTAAAATGTTGAGGTGCTCACTGCGCCATGCGCTTACCCCTGCGCAGTCGGGTTTCAATACGTAGTTTGTTGTCATATCTGGTGTTTTGATTTCAAATTTAGTGCGTAGCACAGGTAGTTGTCATGTTGAATGTTAAGCAAAATAATACAAGCAAGTAAGTACAGTAAATTTACATGATTAAGTTCAGTAAATTACTACTAAAACGGGTATTTTAAAACAATTGTGTTGAAGCTCCGACTTAGAGTGACAGAGATTTCTTTTAACGAAAGCAAATGTCCCAGCTGTTGAAATATCTTTTCAACAAACGTTAATTCAATAATCGCTGGGACCTGGGCAAGGGTTTAACATATGTAATCGATCGCGAATCCTAGCAATAGTTCAGGGCGGTTCAGATTAGGCTGGCAGCCGATTACACCGCGCTTTCATTAAGATTTGCTAGTTTAAGTGCTCATTGAAATACGCTGTCAAATCGAGATCGAAAAACCACAATTGATACAAATCTCAGTTGGTACTTTAATATTCTATTATTATTGCTTTTATATTTTAGTATTAAAATTGCTATTTCATTACTATTTTTGTGGTATTTGCGTGTTTTGTGTAATATGAAAAAAGTACCGATCCCCCTTTTTTGATTCGTCATTGTTACTGTTTACCCCCCAAACGAGTTTGGTTATAATTAGGGCGGGGGGGTTTGGGGGGGCGGCAGCCCCCCCAACCACCTTAAACTTTTTATAAAAATAAAATAAATTTTTGTACTTTAACGGATCACCCTCGTTAATATGTAAAATAACTGATTACAGGTAGTATGCAGATTAACGAGTGTCTAGTCGGTAGGGTGCAGAATACCTAGGTAATTTCAAGATTACCTAGGTAATCTTAGAAATTGAAAAAAATTTCGCTCTTTAACGGATCACCCTCGTTAATCTGCAAATTACCTAGGTTTTCTGTAAATTAACTGATTTCCGGACTTTAACTGTAACATATATATTGGAATTCATTTTGGAGAGATTTCAATTTTCTATCTTCGAAGAACGAGATCTCAAAGTTAGTTGACAATCTAAAAATGTAAAAATCTGCAGTCGAAATGTTCTTTGGTAGCTTTATCAAAACACCGCTTTATCGAAAAATCTTTTCGTTCTTTTATTGGAGAGTTAATTTAAAACCCTTTGACAAAAGTTCTCTAACACTTAACACTCATTATCAAATTTATTAACTCTCCGACACACACACACACAACTTTCCCGAGCTTCACCATTTCTTTTGAAGAGGGCAGCACGACTTTGAAGGAGAATTTTTGAAGGAGAGGTTGACCAACACTATTCCTTGGCACCCTCTATATACATGGCCACCCAACTCCGGACGATGACGTCAAACGTGAGTGAAAATTGCCATGTTAAGTCTATGGAGTGACGTCAAAGATGAGTGAAAGTTATGACGTTGCTCGGCCGAGTTGGGAGGCCTTTATATAGAGGGTCTTGCCACTGGGCACTGTGCTGTGCTGCTGCCATCTAACAACAATATTTTGAAAATTTTATTACTTCAGCACTTTTTTGTTTCAATATAAAAAACGAAACCATGCTTCCGCATAGCAAGACTTATCTTTAGTAAACATAACTCTTTGAATTTTTTTAACTGAACAATGTGACTTCCTCTCTTATTTTTCACCGTTTTTACTTTTACCTTCTTTTTAAGTTCTTAAAAGTTTTAAAGTTTCGTTAGAAATTTTAAATTCTTTCTTTTTTTAAATATTACTTAATTATTACTTTTTTTTAAATATTTACTTTACTTTTAAACCGTAGGGAAGAAAGAGATAGGGGAGAGTGTTGTACCTCTGGACAAAAATCACGTTTGGATTTTTCTAAGACAGGTAAAATCACATTTTTACCATTTAAAGTGTCCAATCTATAGTCCTAACCTTACAAGCAAAGAGGGTAATATTTTTTATTAGTTAAAATCTTCAAAATTGGATTTTTAATTCCTTTTAATAACTTGACTAAATTTGTGTCCATAGGTACAACAACGTACTCTCCCTATGGACAGACCCAGTTATACCTGTGGACACCCTTAAGAAGGAAAATTTTAGTTGAAAAAGCTTAAAATGAACATCTTTATTGGTGCATTACCTTTTAATAAACTATTTCTAGCATTTTTAAAATTGGAAATATATTTTTTAAAGTAATGTAGTTTTAGATCATAAATGATAATAAAAACGAAGTTGATTGATAAAAGTCTTGATTTTTTACCAAAAATACATAAATCACATGGGATTTTCAGATTGAAATTTGAGGTAATAGTTTCATCAATCATGCTGATTGATCTGATCACTTCACTTATCCGAAAAAACAATTCGATCGACACTTAGTTGTGCAAGCATTTGGTGGTAATAACTTTCGCAAATCTTCTTCGGTGGAAATTTTAAGGTTTTTGTTATCTTCATACTTAAATGCGATGGGGTGCTTAAGATTTTATACCATATTTTACATTAAATTCAAAGTAAAATCAAAAATTTTGAAAAGCAGTTTAGATAACAAAATATTTGATTTTTCATCTAAAAATCACTTGAAAACAATCACCGATGATCAGATAATCATTTAGAATTAATTTAATAAGCATTAAAATGTATTCACTTTACTGAAACCAAATTCAAAAAAGCCGATTAGCTACGGACACTCAGGTGTTTTTGCATTTAAAATTCTATAAAAAATAAAATAATTGAGGTCTGACGATTTCTAATATCAAAAATAAAAAGTCAAATTTTCGGGGATTCGCCCCTTATTTTATCTTTTTATAATTAAAAGAGAAGAAAAATATTAATTTAGTGATGCACTGAAAAAAACTTTGAGCACCTAAAAACAGTAAATTTATTATATTAAATTTAAATATCATTTTAAAGAGCTGATTTTTCACGTTAGCAAACTAGATAGCATCTGTTTACATTCAAATTCAACCACAAATTCTAATTTAAATTTTTTCCCGAATTTTAAAACGCGGTGGCTGAAGGTACAACCGTCCTTAGGTACAGCACTCTCCCCTACAATTGTTCAATTATATGATTCTAGCATTTATTACATCCAAAAACCAATTAAAATAGTTTATGTAAAACTCTTATGCAAATGTTTATTATTTTCAAAAACATACCAATAAATGCAATAGGTATGCGTTGTAGGTACTTTATTAAAGTTACAATTGTCCCTTGGTCAGACTCAAGAGTTTTTCGTCGCGACATTTTCCACTGCAGTCTATACACTTACAACGCATACCTGTTGCATTTATTGGTCTGTTTTTGATTAGAGTAAACATTTGCATATATGATTTTCACATAAACCATTTGAATTGGTTTTATGTTATAAATGCCAGAATTTCGAACTTTTCTTTCTTCCCAGATATGCAAGGGTTTTTTGCTAATTTCCCACCGTGATTTTCACCCCTTGACCCCCACTTGCGACCCCCTATCCTATATCAATTCTTGTTCGTCTTGATATACCCTACCTCCCCTAGAAGCTCTGAAACGCCCTGTACTGAAAATTTTCTGAGAAAACCAATATTTATCACAATTTAAAGTATTATAGTTATCTATTATTTAAGTTTAACGCCTTTTATTTAGTAGTATTTAAATAAATCATAGCATAAAAAATAACAGTACATAGTGAAGTTATTTCAAACAAACAGGAAGAGAGAGAGTTCACTAAACTCTTAACTAAAAAAATCAACACGTGTGTATTTAACCTATTCAAGTAGGTTAAAATAAGATTAATACACTGATTAAAGTTTCAGTTTTTACGTAACACAAATTCTTATCGGACAAATCAAGTTTCTCTATTTTGTTTTGGTGTGATTCCTCCTTGTTCCTTCTATAGTTAAATGCCAATATTTTACTCTAGACTTCACTGTCAACGTCAACACTTAGTTTTAACAACACAATAAGACATTTTTGTATTGAGGTAAGCATTCTTTTCAAGATATTTATCATCGTAAATCTTTACGTAATTTTATCAAATAAATAATACATTTTAGTTACATTAGACGGAGTTGGTGACAGGGTGTTTTCGAAAGTTAGTGCCTCGTCTTTAGATCTGATACGGGCTTTCGAAAATGTCATCGTAACCCGTCAATTTTAGTGAGAAAGCAAAATTGAAATTTGAAGAAGTTGCTTAAGTGGAGCGAGCCACATTAAAATGCAGGACAAGCTTATTCTGGAACGAGTTTGACTTGCCTAGAAGGGAAGGAATTTAAATTTGAGTTTAAAGTAACACTTCCGCGAACGTAGCATAAAAGTTATCATAAAGAACTTAGAACTGCTATTATCATATGGAAAAATGCGTTTCTCATAAAAGACATAGGTTTGCGAAACAGCATAAAACCAAATCCCTATCAAAAAGTTTAAAAAATTGAACTTCGAGAAACGGTTCTTAACAAATTAGGAAGTAAAGACAATAGTTCAGTGAAGTGCTTAAGTGAAGCTTTCTTCCGTGAAGGTATAAAAAAACGGATCTCAATTTCCATCCCAATGCCAACATTTTCGAATCCTATTAAATTAAGTTTACATATTCGATGCGTATCTATGCTATTTTTTTAGAATAAATTTATCTTAAAGTAATTTTTTAATTAATTAATCTATGAAAATCTGATTTGAATTCGTTTTCAATCTTTTTTCTATTATGTTGAAGTAAAAAAAATGCTTGTAGATGTGGAATTAAAAAGATTTTATAATTCCATTTTTATAAGGAAAAATTTCAAATGAAGAAACTTTAATACAAAGGATAAAAAAACTTCTAAATAAAAGAATTGCTAAAAAATTAAATTATGTATAGTATGAGATTGTATCTTGATTGTGTGGTTATTCTGGCTCTGGTTTTTTATGAAAACACTTAGTATAAAAAAATTATTTAAGCATATCCAAACAAAAATTTCTGAAGAGAAATAGGAGTAAAAATTAACAGAAACAAAGTAAAGACAAAGTTTGTCCTCTTAACAATCTGGTCAAACTGGAATTCAGCCTTAAAAATTTTTACCTAATAAAACCATATTTTGTGTTATTGAGATGTTTCATTAGATCTTGTTATTGAAATCTCGACAACTCGATTGAAGTATCTATATGTAATTATGCCGAGTTTCTTTTCATGCCCCTAACTCACGTTTCACCACTGTATATACAATACACTACACATGTCCGTCTATAAAGATACATTTTCATGGTCGTTTCTTTCCTATCATTAAAAGGGGCCCGATCTTATACCAGATGAATTATTCATAAAATGCTTCAGGAAAAGAAAAAGTGCTTGAGCGAGGAAAAAAATAGCCATGAAGCCCATCCAAGGACGATAATTTTTGCTCAACTGGCATTTAACGATTTTCACTGAAAAGGTTACGTAAGATGTCTGGTAGAAGAAGTGAAAAAGATATACATCATACAATGAAAAAGATATACATTCCAAACCTTTTACAACTTAAATTTTAACTTCGGAGAGAACTTCGAATCTCCTTTTTTATGAGAGTGGGCTGTGGTTTATCCAACATTAAAAAAAACAGTGCTAATATTTTTGAAACATTCGTTTTCTAAAATGATGGCATTTTATTTCACATAACATTCTTCGATTTTTCTCTCAATTAAAAATAATATTGTAACATTCAAAGACGTAAGAGAATTTTTAATAATTTGAAATTAATAAATTAGGGAATATTTCTAATTTCTTTCAATTAATAGATAGTTCTGCAAATTTTATTATTATTAATAGCGAAACTTGTGTGAAAATGGTTAAGAGGGGTGGTTTCTTTTAAAAACAAATATTTTGTTTTAAAAAATTGGGGGAATAAGAACTTATATATTTGGAAGTTTGTTCGTACATTTCATCTGGTTGTACAAACAAATGGACGAATTCATTACTAACCTGACCAGCGGTTAACCAGGAGTCAAACTTCTGATTGGCGGAAAACTTGTTTCCCTTCTTCAAGTTTGACTGGCGGTGAACCTCCTGTAAAGTTCATGTTTAATCCGGCCGTAAGAAAACAAATTTAAAAAAAGTTTTAGAATAGATTTTATTTGTTAGAATGCAAGTTATTATGTTTTCGAAATAAATTTTATTTGAGAAGGGTGGGGTGCCGCGAAAGAGTTTTTAGTCAGTAACTTCGAAAAAGTATGTGAACTACTACTCTAATGGACAATTTTCGGATGATCAGTCTAGTGGTCTACTATCACTATAGAGAAAGTGTTTTTTTAAATAATTGAATAGTCATTTATTAGCTAACAATTTTAATCACTAATTATTGATTGATTGATTTTAGGAATGTTAATTGGATTCTATTAGAGGGGTGTCTTTTTCACGTTCTTAAAATAAATTTCAAGCATCAAAACAAATGTTGCGCTCAAAATCCCAATTATAAAAATCGCTAATGCTCCAGATATATCTTCCAATGTTAGTGAATGTTGCGAATCCTCAGTTTTGAGTGACTTAGCCGCTATAATCCATGTTCTATACTGTTCGTCCTTTACTATCTTGTCATACAATCCCCCTTTCATGATATCCCGCAAAGCCTTGTTCAGTGAATCCATACAACAAAATTTTTTGTTTACTGCTACAGCTATACGAAATGGCAATTCTACGGTTGGTGGCACATACATTGTTGATAAAGG
The DNA here is from genome assembly GCA_024610705.1 of Tetragnatha versicolor. Taxonomy (NCBI): domain Eukaryota; kingdom Metazoa; phylum Arthropoda; class Arachnida; order Araneae; family Tetragnathidae; genus Tetragnatha; species Tetragnatha versicolor. Next base: position 16,123,332 of record JANDEH010000008.1, read on the forward strand.
TGGTTCACCAAACCGAAGATAATGCATAATCCTCAAACCCAAAACCGCAGTCTTCTCTTTTATAACTTCATCCTTGTAGTATTCGGGTATAGGCAGGAAACCGTTCTCCTTTTCCATTACTTTTGCAATGTCCACCAAGTGCTTCCGGCTGTTCTTAAGGAAAAAATTCCTCAAGGCAGATTGAGGACCGATACCGTTGTATTCTCCTTTCACTACAGCGTCAGATAGCTCTTTGAAGTCTTTCAAAGCGTTGCTCTGAACCGGGATAGTCAAATACGACTGAATCACAGCTCTGTAACTGAACGACACGACCAGCACGAAAGTCCACCAACAACCTTGAAGGATGACGTCATTCCATTGGAAATCGCCGAAACTCTGGTTCAGAATGTTCGCGGACAGCTCGAGAAAGGACTTTGCGGGAGAAGTTTTGAAACCAGACAATGCAAACAAGAGAAGGGAAAGGAAAATTACAGTCAGCATGATAGATACCCACATCTTCAACTGAAAAGGTAACGTGTAGATTAAAAAGCGAGGTAAAAATTTCGGTAGATGAGTAGCAAACGTTATGTCACCATGGTAATAAGTATAGCTGAAATCTAACACCTTTGCTCTTTCTTCTTGTACACTCACGAAGCAGATGGCCATATCAACATGTCCTCTTTCCACCATCCCTATGAGTCCGGTTGAATTTCCACCCGGGACAGTATTTCCCCAAGATTTGTCAACCGGCATTTCTATGGTGTAGTCGAATTTCAACGCCTTTGCCAGCAGTTTTACCAGACTTCCTTCTATACTCCTAGGCATTGTATTGTTCCCGTGCGGAACTTCACACAGTTTGGGGTAGTTGATTGATCCAATAACTACCTTTTTCGGGAAAATCATATCTTTATCCCGTTTATGAGATAGTTAGACTCTGATTAACTTCAATCGGAATGTTTCAATACCTCTTGCATCAAAATACGTCTTATCAGTTTTGACATTGTAATAAATTTCATACCATATATGCAAGCCGTTGTAACTTCCGTACATTAAACGGTAGCGGTTACCTAAGTAACGAATGTTCACTCTTACTTATGGTGTCTACTTTTAAAGCAATTCAAAATAGTATCAAAATAAGCAAAAGCTATCTCAACCTCGTGTCTTAAACACACTTGGGAAGGAAACCTTGTGTGTTTTATTACATTTATTTTTGTGAATGTAAGTTTTATTTGGATTGGATTGGACATATATTTTCCGGCTTGTGTGCTTGATCCATAAGTTTTATATAGGGCATTCCAGACTCGTTTAAACATTTAGTTGAGCTGAGGGGATGTCCATAAATTACGGGAGGTGTTTTTTCAAAATTTTGTCCCCCTCCCCTTGGTGAGATTTAGTGAGATTTTTTGGACCCCCCTCCCCCCTCTAATTCTCACGTGAGATTTTTTTTCTATTACTTTTTAGTAAATAAATTTCTTTGATACACTCGAGCCACATTTGTTTTGTCTTATCAGCATAAAAAGGTTTGATACAGAAACATGTTGAAATCAAACATGGTCTCAACTTGCAATTACCATGAATAACTGGCTAATGATTCGTTGTTTTGACTAATCTGCGAATTTTTTCTAAACTTTTGCTAAAACAATACGGGAAAATACGCATATTTTCGTATCTAAAAGTTGATGTGAGATTTTAATTGACTCCCCCATCCCCTCTGATGAGATTTGGTGAGATTTTGCTAGACCCCCTTTTCGACCTCACGTAATTTATAGATGTCCCCTTATCAGAAAAGTGTTTGCTGATTACTTGATTTAAGCGAGAATAGCTTGAGTGCTTTGGGGAGTTAAGAATCAGGCAATATTCTGAATGGCTAACAGCACCGCTTTCTTCCGTGCAAAGAACCATTTGCTTCTAATATAAAATGGTAATGAATATATAAAGTCGTAATAACGATTCTATGATATAAAGCATATAGTAGGGGAGATCTGTGTACCTATAGGGCCACCCCACTTTTTTTTAAATATTTAACTTTAAGTATTCTTTCTCAGCTGGGTGAATGGGAACTACAATTACCATGTTATGAACCAATTTAAATCTTTCAGGAGAATGCTGGGGCTAGTTTTTGGTAAAAAAAGTTTTTCATTGGTGTTAAGTTACTTTCTGAAGCTTAGCTCTTATATTATTTTTTCAAGGGTAAATCAAATAATTTTCTTCTTATTTTGGGCATAATTTAGTTTTTCAAGTTAGAAACAAAATGAGGTATTGGAGAAGTTCCAACTCCAAGTTTTTTAAATAAGAGATATTGTACAGAACTGCATACAATGCACCTAGGGCCACATGTTTTCCTTGTACCTAGGGCCGGCTCGAAGTACCACAATCATATTCTGTGTGAATGTGTGGTTTAATGCCACAAATGAAAATCTTTAATTTCATGTTTTAATTCTGTTAAAATATTAGAAAGGGTTATGACAGGATACGTCTGAAATCGTGCAACAAACTTTGAGGGATGATAGGACGAACAAGTATTTTAGTATTGAACAGGGGATCCCAAATATCTGTTTCTATTGAACTGGTTTTGATAGTGAGACAGATCCGAGTGCACAAATTTAGGAATAAGAGTTTCAGAGAGAATGATCTATAAAAAAACGATATTCTAAAGAATTCATTATACAGGTTAAAAACACCCCATTTCTTATTTCCATCAAAAGCTTTTAAATTAGAGACTTAAAAATTAGGGATTTAGTTGATTTTTGCTCCAGGAAGTGTACCTGTGCAAATTAACAGAATTGTTAGCATTTCATTAGTTTTTTTTCTAATAAATTGCTTATGTATGCAACTAGTATTTGGTATAAATTTTTCACACTGTAAAGTCGAATGAATATTTAAATTTTGTGATTTTTTCATAAAAAGTACTACAAATAAATAATTTTTTTATTTCAAAATTTAAGTATGGGATGAACTTTTATACAGTGCCCCTAGGTACAAAACCTACCGGCCCTAAGTACAATAACAAGTTGTTCCTAGGGGCCATTTTTGAAAATTAAAAAAATGCTTTCTGCTTCAATAAATTTCGTATATAATGAGTATTTAATAATCAAAATGATAAGTAAACAAGGTGAGTGTGTGTGCACATCAACTTCATAACTTAAAACAAGTTTTGAGGCTTAGTTTGGGGGCTTTGAAAATAGGTGGCCCTTGGTACACGGATCTCCCCTATTATTGAATAGGTGACATTCAAACCTTTCTTTAAGATGAAAAATAATTGCAAAATGAACAAAATAGATAAAGAAATTTTTTAAAAGTTTTGATTTCATGTAAAAAGAATTTTAACACGGATGAAGTATTTTTTTTTATTAAACATGGGGATGGGGGTACTTCGTAATCAATATAAAGTGCATAATGAAATTATTTCACTCCCTAGCCCAAAAGGGGATAAGCAAAAACAACATAATGATATTTATTATGCAAATAAAAATTTTCTATACTAAATCAATAGATTAATGTGACATCGAACTAAATTATTAGGAAAATCTTAGTTAAAATCTTATTGTGTATCATTAATAAAAATATGTGAAATCGGAAAATCTCTACTTTAAAGTCAAAAGGTCATATTCTTATTTTGCTAGAGAAGAATAACTGAAAATGCCAACGTGCTAGCCTAGTCATTAGAGCACCTGACCGCGAAATTACGGCACTCCTCCTCCAAAAAACTCCCCTTGTGGGTCCCCCAAGATAGGCGGTGGGTATATAGCAGCGAAAAACCGTGTTTGTCCTATCGTTGTATGCTGGGAAATAGATTTCTAACTGCTATATGATGTTTCTAAAGTCAAACAAGAAATGCAATTTTTATATTGTTTCTGCATTTAAAAAAACGAGATATTTCTTTTTCATTAAAAGAAATTGAAAACATAATTATAAAATCAAAACACAGGTTAAAAACAGGTAAACAAACTTGTTTTAAATCTCATTAGTGAAACATTTTAGCAAACTGATTGAGAGCTTTTAGAAGATAATACGTGTACTGAAGTAGCTTAATATAAAAATTATAAAAGTAAATGTAATTTTTGTTCTTTTTTATTTTATTACAGTAAAGTTTACATCATCAGAGATAGTTTTAAGCTATGCATAATGCTTAAAGAGAAATGCGTTTTAAAATTTTAAAAATAATTTCATTCAGCTTTTGATATTTTTATTTAAGTCTTATTCAATTCTAGAAAAAAAATTTTCATCATAGGATTTGATAGTAAGGTCTTTGCATAAATAAATTACAATACGAAATTTGCTTACACCTTTTTAAAACATTTCACAAAAAGACAATAACTTTGTTTCCACTTTAAATCAACCAGCATTTCAAGTATCAAAGCTATCGTAGCTAACAAAATACCAGTCACGAGAACGGCTAAGGCTCCTGATATATCTTCAAGCGTAATTGAATGATGAGGATTCTGATTTTCTAACGCTTTCGTCGCCGCCATCCACGCTCTGAACTCTTCATCATTCACAAGTTTGTAATACAGACCTGACTGGAGAATTTTCCTCAAGGCAAGATTCAGCGCATCGAGGCAACAAAAGTTCTTTGCCACTGCCATGGCAATTCTCAATCGGACATCGTTGTCTTGGGCAATGTGCATCGTCGACAACGGTGGATCTCCAAACCTTAAATACAGCAACAGCCTCGTGCTCACTACAGCTGTTTTGTCTTTTATGTTGGCATCGTTGTTGTATTCCGACAGGGGGAGGAAACCCCCATCCCTCACCATCCTGTTGGCCAGAGCAACCAAGTGAGTCTTGTTGGTGTGCCGAAGGAAATTCTTTATTTCGGATATTGGACCTATACTGCGGTACTCTCCATTCAAAACGGCAGTCGATAGCTCTTCGAAACCCTTCAAAGGAGTGCTACGTAGCGGCACTGCCAGAAAAGACTGAACAACGGCCTTATAGCTGAAAGACACGACCAGCACAAAAACCCACCAGCATCCCCGTAGTACCAGATGTCTTCGATGATGCGAATTTCCCAAACTCTGGTTTAGAACGTTCGCACACAGTTCGAATAACGATTCCGTGGGAAAGCGGTTAAAACCAGGCAGCACGGACATTAAAAACGAAAGGAAGAGAACTGTCAAGAGGATGGACACCCACACTTCTCGCTGGAAAGGTAAAGTGTATATTAAAGTGCGAGGTAGAAACTTCGGGAGATGAGTAGCGAATGTTACGTCATCCGTCAAGTACCAATCGGTGAAGTCAATCACTTCTTGTCTAGATAGAGTCATACCCATGTAGCACATACCTATGTCGACTTCTCCTCTTCTCACCATTCCCAAGAGTCCCGTTGAGTTCCCGCCAGGGGTAGTAAACCCCCAAGTTCTCTCAAATGGCTTCGGTATAGCAAATGTGTACTCAAATCCCAAAGCTTGTGACAGCAATATGGCAAGGCCGCCATCTATGCCTCGAGGCAAGGAACCTTCTTCGTTGGGAACCTCACAAATTTTGGAGAAGTTGAGAGATCCGATGACTATCTTTTTCGGAAAAAACATTGCTGTAATTATTTCGGTGTATATGTAAATTGGTAATGAAGTTCAAATTCTAATTAGGTTTTACGTTGAGTTTCACAAAAATACCTTCATCTGTTCTGCCGTTTATATAAAACCAAAACACACTGATACTATGCACTTTTATTATTGGGAATAAACAGAATAGTTAACTAGAGGAGTATTTTTGTTATTGCATTCATAATGCTCGCAATATATTCAGCCGATGGGGAAAAACCCATAAAATAAGCGAGACTGCTGACAGTCACATTCTTGCAAAGGCAAAGGGCAAAAATACGAATTAAGTGCTCTTTTATTTACCCTACTCTGAATGGTGAATAAGGCAAATATTTTGCCAGTAAGACTTTCTAACGATAAAATTGAGTTAACTTCCATTACTTGAATAAGAAAAGGGGCCGTTCAAATATTACGTAAGCACTTTTTGGTCATTTTTAACCCCCCTCCCCCCTTTTCAGCAAAGATAAGCAAACCTCAACCCCCCCACCATAATTACGTAAGAAACTTCCGGACCCCCCCCCGAAATTTTGACACCCCTTTTAGTAAGTGCTGTTTTTTCTCCTTAAAAATTAGATGACTTATACAAGGAGCTGTCTTTTTTGGGAGTAGCCCTAAGGGTTCAAAAGTGAGTCGAAACACAACTTTTCAGGGTTAAAATTTCAAAATTTTTGAGGTCCATCCCCAGAAAAAAATGCTTACGTCAGATTTCGTAATTCAATTTTTTGTTAAATTTATTTTTGAAATTATTTATGCAAGAAACAAAATTTTTTCAAAAATGCAGTATCTTACGTAAGCATCACTCATATCCCCCCTCCCCCCTTGTCAGGAAAAATAAGCAAAGAGCAAACCCCCTCCCCCCTTAGGGGCTTACGTAATATTTGAACGGCCCCTTAGGAAAGATCCGGATGATCATTTGCAGCAGGGGTGGGCAATTGTTTTGTCTCGGGGGCCACTTTATTAAAGAAGAAGCTAACGGCGGGCCACAGATTATGTAAAACGATTGCATTACCAAGTTAACTTTGCATTTTACAAGTATAATTAAGAAAAAATATGAAATAATAATGTGATGCTGTATCAAGCGCTGATCCAGCGTGGGTCCAAGAAAGAGGGCACTTTTCCAGACCATCACCTTTCTTTTAACACAAAATGTCAAAACATTGGGGATTTTCAAAAAAACTATCACGCAAGATACCCTTGTGGTACCCCTGAGGTATGGGGGTTCTCCCCCAGAAATTTTTTGAAATTTGGCTTGTAAAAATAGGGTTTTAACTCATTTTGAGAACATTTTTGGGTCCAAGGGAAACACTGTCCAGAGTACCACCCCTCTGAATCCGTGCCTGTTTTATGTACAGTACAACTTGGATAATTTGAACTTAATTTCAATGATTTCTCTTCGTTCCTTCAACTTCATATTAACTGTTTTTAATTTTTCATCATTAAAAAATTATAATAACTACTGAATATATGTTGAAGAAATAAAATTTAACGAGTTTTGCATAAAATGTAACCAATTTATCGTGGTAATAACAAACACTGCACTAGTATCAAAGTAAATTAGAAATGTTGGAATCAAATTATCCAACTTACCCACAAAAAAAGGTAATCCTTTCTGAAGAAAATCTCTCCACAATCTTAAGCAAAAATTAAATAGAACACGGACAAGAAAGACAAGGAATTCACAGTGACAAGTACGCGTCGCGTTAATGAAGTGAATGACCCCTGAAAATCCCAGACGGTGGAATGGGGGTGTACTTGTGGATGGGGTAGGGAGGATTTCTGTCGTGACGTCAATAAATCAGAAATTATTTATGTTTTGAACCCCCTCTCTGTCTCTTCGCACGCGGCCTTTTCTCCCCCTTTTTTCTGTACCCACTCCGTGGAAGTGATCCTTGCCCCGCCACTTGCATCTGGAGGATTAATTTTCGTGGGTGGCGAGTTAAGCGACAACGTTACAAGAAGTGAAAACAAGACCGAAATTGAGCTGATTCAAATGTGAACGATGCATGAGAGAAAAAAATGTAAAACATTGAACTATTAAATTCAGAATTTTTCTTATTTTTTTGTATGTCTTGGCGGGCCACCGAATATCCCTTCGAGGGCCGCATGCGGCCCGCGGGCCACTATTTTCCCAGCCCTGATTTGCAGGAATCTAGATCACTGGATATTCTACCGCCGCTCTTCAAAAGTACAGTCAAGTCCGCTTAATGTGATCGCAATTGTCCGAGACTAAACTGATAACATTATCCGATCGATAACAATAAGCGATCTCATATCAAAAAACAGAAAACAGTGTTACTATATTGTTTGCTTTAAAATCAAATTCATGTAATCGTAATAAATGTATTTAGAACTCTATTTTTAAACTAGGAAAAATTTTAAGGGGAAAATATAAGAGTTAGTTAAGTTAATAAAATTAAAATAATCGCTTACTGTGTATTTTTATAGAAAGGTCTCTCTTTTTTCCGCTTCGTTATATCCTTCCACTCGAATAAACCACTTATTTATTACATAATCTAAATTTCATTAAACAAGGGAAAATCAAAACTCAAACTCAAAGGGGAACTCGAACCCAAAAGCGGTCGTTTTAAAGGGGATATGGACAAAGTTTGATAATATTAAGCGGATTGATGATTCATAGTTGATCACATTAAACGATGTATTTTACATTAAACAGGGCCGTAACTAGACTTTCTTTTCGGGGGGGCTTTGGTAGAAAATTTTGGAACTTTAGTTCGATTTTGTTGGTAAGAAGACAGCGGCGGATCCGGTATTTGGTATTTGGGGACTAAAAATTTTCAATATCAAAATAATCTTCTAATATCCTGAAAGGGGAGTCTGGGGGTCCTCCCCCAGAAAATTTTTGGAAATTTAAGTCTAAAAAGCAGATTTTCAACTCGTTTTTGGTACACCTAATCCGGATTTTGGTCATACATTTTGAAGAATTTAATTAACATTTTAGTAGGATTTTTGCATTTCGTCGAACTTTTTAAAGAAAAGTGGTAAATAATAGGGTCCCAAATTCCAAAGGGGGTCCTCCCCCAGAAAATTTCTGGAAATTTCACCCTTAAAACAGGATTTTAACTAGTTTTAGAGTCGCTTTTCTCTTTTTCACACCCCTGAGTTCCCACTTCCCCTTTTTCTCACTGTTAGTTCTTATTCCTTTTGGGAAGGGGGACTTAAGTCACCTAGCCACCCTGGATCCGTTAGTGAGAGTAGAACTCCTAACTCACCTTGGATACTTTCCCTTTATGATTTCACTCATTTTTACACTAACCCGAAGAGGACCACTCCTTGTAAGTCCAAAAATTTTCAAGGAACAACTGTTATAATAGATTTCTAAATTTCAAGGGGGGTTGGGGGTTCTCCCCAAGAAAATTTTGAATTTTGAACCTTAAAAGTAGGGATTTTAAGCATTTTAAGGCGAATTTTGAAGGAAAAACAGTAAAGTAAAAAAAGGATGTCGAAATTTCGGGGGGGGGGTTTGAACCCCCAAACCCCCCCCCCCTTGGATACGGCCCTGACATTAAATGAAATAGGAATGTTATCCGATTGATAACATTGACCGTGATCACATTAAGCGGATTCCACTGTAGTATAAAATGAGTTTAACTTTATTAAATAAATAAGATCTTACGTACAATCTTAATATGACTTAAAATTAAAGTTAAATTCCTTTGAATTTTAATTTTGAAAGTTTTCAATTAATGGCAACTTGAAGTACACAAAATCTTATTAATCGTAGAAACTAGGAAAGCTGGAAAAGGGAGCCAACAAAAAATAGTTAAAATTCGCCAAATTGGCTTTAGATAGAAGTAGAAGTACTTTAATGGTTTACCGTAATGGAAGAGTACCAAAAAAGGCGCAAGTTCAGACTTGCGTATGCGCCAAGTTTTTAGCGTTAAAGATGACTAATATGGTAACCAGTAGCGGATTTCTAAATAGGCTAGCTAGGCTATAGCCTACGGCGGCAAATTTTAGTAGGCGGCAAATTTTCGGCAGCAGAATTTTTTTTCTAAATAAAAAAGAAGAGAAAGGAAACACTAAACATAAGCTCTGGAAAGAGGGAGAACGTCCTTTCAGAAAAGCAATGGTTTACAAGGAACTGTTCTCTTTGTTACCCAAAGGGTCTCAATATGAGGCAAAACTACTTTAATGGGCAATTTCCAAAAAAATTTCTGGGGGAGAACCCCCAGAATCCCCTCTCAGATTTTTATATCTGTTATACAGTGTTTTTTCCTTGAAAATAACGCCGCCTACAAGAAACTTTTCCCTTTTGGTGCTCTCTCCATAAAGTTTGAAAAGTATATTAACACAAGTTCGGGGGGAATTTCCAAAATTATTTTTTCGGGGAGGACCTGTGGCCTCCCGTTACACGTTTTTTATAAATCTTCCCCCAGAAAATTATGGGGTTTTCAAGGAACTGTAAGGGTCCCCCATGAATAAGACATACAAGTTTTGGTATTAGCAATAAAGCCAAAAAAGAAATTTCAACACATTTCGGACATTCGGTGGTGTTATCCAAAGGGTCTCAAAATGAATCGGGAACCCTACTTTTAAGGGTGAAAATTCCAAAATTTTTCGGGGGAAGACCCCCAAACCCCCTCGAAATATTAGAATATAACAAGTACGGTTTTTTCCTTGAAATTTTAGAGATTTAAATAGTGATCCTCTTTGATGTAACCTGAAGTGTCTCAACACGAGTTTGCGGTGCACCCTCATCTTAGAAGTCACCTGCAAACCAACTTTCACATGCTCTCTGACCTCCGGTTGACAGCGAGGGAGACATTTCTTCCCACGGTCCCTCTTGTTGTGACAGTTCCCACTATAAATTCTTAACACCCCGTTTCCAAATTAAACCCGCCGATTGGCAAACCACAGTAATGACGTCAACCCCTTAACCAATAGAATTTGTAGTGGGGCGGAGGCAAGTCACTCGAGACCCCCGAAAGTCAGGGAGCAAACGAAAAACAGCCATTCCATTTACTGATTTCGTATATGTTAGATGTAGTTTGAGTAGTCTCTTGTAGTTATATGTGTGTGCTATTAAAAACCTTAAAAGACAACACAAATGCCTTCTGATATTGAAAGCGACATTAAAAACTGTCCCCTCAACTGATGACCCGGTATTTTGAACACCAGCAAGGTCAATCACCCAGCGCTTCCTCCCATCAGCGAGCGATGCGTTTCCTCGCTCCCCGTAATTGACTCCCCGCTGCGACCCTCGGACGTCTCCGATTACTCCCCTTCTGTGACGGACTACCTGCCTGCTAGCGCTGCGATTTTCTCCCCGGCCCAACGAGCTCCTTTTCTACGATGACTCCCCCGGTCTCCTCCGATCACCAAAGCCAAACAGATGACCCTTCGGCGCAGATTTCCCGAATCACCCTCCGGTTGCCACCATTCTGGAAAGCCAACATCGACATCTGGCTTGCGCAGTGTAATAACGCATTTGCACTGTCGAAAATTACGAGCGATGACACTAAATATTCCGCCCTGGTCTCTAACATTGAGGGTGAAACCCTCTCCAGCGTTGCGGATATTATCCTTCACCCCCCAGCGCAGAACAAATTCGACGCCCTATGCAGCCGCCTGCGGTCAGAATTTGGAGAATCGGATAGTGCTCGACTCCGACGACTCCTCAACGATACTCACTTAGGAGACGAAAAACCGAGTCAGCTCCTGAGAAGAATACGGTTGCTGGCCACAGGTCTTCTTCAAGGGGAGGCTTTAGGGCCTCTACATACTCCCAGCACAAAATCCCGGCTGGAGTAATTCGATCTCCCGCACGTGGTTCCGTCACAAGCTTTGGCAATACAAAAACGGGGGAGATAGCGTTAATGATCTTCCCTGTCAGAAACGTAAACACATCTCCCCTCGGACACTTCCACCCCCTTTTTTGTATAACGAACGCTTAGAGGGGGGGCGCGTGCCGAACAGGTCAAGGTTCGGGTGATTTATAGTTTTCCAGCACAGCCAAAATCCAGATCCACTATAAAAGAGCCCTTAAAGCACCTTTGGATTGACCGTCTCCCACTACCTATCAAGACGGCGTTGTGCACACAAGGCGGTTCATTAGATGACTTGGCAAAAATCGCCGACAGAGTCGCCGAGACAACAGCTCTTGGCCCGGTGTGTGCCGTTGCAACACCCCAGCCCCCAGCGATTTCTGAATTGGAGAAAAAGATCGAGGACCTCTCCAATCAGCTGGCAAGCTTGGTCCATCGTCGCCCACGGGACCGCAGCCCCTCTCCACGTCGTCGACGTCCCGGCTCCCCCCATCGAACCAGCACCAACCGAACACCCACCGACGACGTTTGCTATTACCACCGCAGATTCGGCAAAGAAGCGCGGATGTGCGAGTCGGGATGCACATTCCATTCAAAAAACGCCTAGATCTCGCCTCCGCTGGCAAGGCGAGTTCAGGCGTTCCTTCAAGTTCCAGCAGACTCTTTGTACACGACCGCATCTCTGGTCAGAAATTTCTGATTGATACCGGTAGTGACGTCAGTGCCCTAACCCCATCAGCTGTGCACAGGAAATCCTCCAAGCCGGGATTCTCATTGTTCGCCGCGAACAACACCAACATCTCAGCATACGGATTCCTCCACCGACAGCTGGATCTCGGTCTGCGAAAACCTTTTGCATGGACCTTCGTGATCGCTGACGTCTCCTGCCTCATCATCGGAGCCGATTTCCTCCGCCATTTTAACCTCATCGTGGATTTGGCTCATCGTCGGCTCATCAACTCAGAAACATCTCTGCGCTCTTTCGGGGAATTGCGATATACAGCACAGCCCTCTGTCCACCTCGTGTGTGAGAATAACGAGTTCCACGATACCCTCAAGGAGTACCCCGATCTAACCAACCCTTCACTCATAGGGAAATCCATGCCCCACTCCACGGTGCATCACATTATGACCCGCGGTCCCCCCATAGCATCGAGACCACGGCGTCTCCATCCCAAAACCGCTGCCGCGGTGAAAGCGGAATTCGATTTCCTCCTCGAGCAAGGGATAATACGCCCCTCCAAAAGCCCCTGGTCCAGCCCCCTTCACTGTGTCCCCAAAGCCGGCACGAATCAGGTGCGGCCCTGCGGGGACTATCGGAGGCTTAATGCGGTGACAGAGTTCGACTCCTACCCCCTTCCGTACCTTCAGGATTTTACGCAAGCCCTCCACGGTAAGTCAGTTTTCTCCAAAATTGATATATTTAAAGCATACCATCACATACCCATTGCGGAGGCTGATATCCCCAAAACCGCGGTAACCACACCTTGGGGATTGTTCGAGTATACAAAATTGAGTTTTGGCTTAGTTAACGCGGCGCAAACTTTCATGCGCTTTATGCATGAGGTACTCCGCGGTTTAAATTTTTGTTTTGTATACTTGGATGATATCCTGGTGTTTTCCAGCTCTTACACAGAGCATAAAGACCACCTCCGCCAAATTTTGGGAAGGCTTAATGATTTTGGCCTCAGGCTAAATGTATCTAAATGTGTCTTTGGAAAAAAGGAATTAGAATTTTTAGGGCATACTATTAATGAGAAAGGTTTGAAACCACTAGAGAGTAAGGTACAACTCATAAAATCATTCAAACAACCTGAAACCATAGCTCAATTAAGGCAATTTTTAGGATTATTAAATTTCTACAGGAGGTTTATTAAAAATGCTGCTGAGTCCCAAGTTCTCCTAAATGATTTGCTTAAAGGCTCTAAGAAAAAAAGAGATAAGACTAAAATTAGTTGGTCGGAACCGGCACTTGTGGCATTTAACCGCTGCAAAGAGTTATTGGCTAACGCCACACTCTTAGCCCATCCCTCACCATTGGCTAAACTTGCCCTGCACGTAGACGCTTCCGATGTTGCGATCGGGGGTGCTCTGCATCAAATTACGGAGGTTGGCTTACAGCCGCTTGGGTTTTTCTCACGCAGGTTAACTCCTTGTGAAACAAAATACAGTACGTACGACAGGGAACTCCTAGCAGCTTATGCTTCCATACAGCATTTTCGATATATGTTGGAGGCTAGAAATTTCTCTTTGTTTACGGACCACAAGCCCTTAACTTTTGCTTTCCGTCAAAAGCAAGATAAGTGCTCCCCAAGACAAATCAGGCAGTTGGACTTTATTTCCCAATTCACTACTGATATTCGCCATTTGCCAGGAACCCAAAATGTAGCTGCGGATATTTTATCGCGGATAGCGATTATATCCGTTCCACCCACGATTGACTACAACAGGATCGCTGTGGCGCAATCTTCAGATGAGGAATTAACGAGATTGCGGACTAACTCAACTTCCTTGGATTTTAAACTTTTTAAACTCCCCGAATCTGACGCGGAGTTTTTTTGCGATGTATCCACAGGAAGTCCGCGGCCTTTTATTCCAAAAGAGTTTCGAAAACCGGTATTTGATTGCTTGCATAATCTGTCACACCCGGGGATAAAATCAACCACTAAATTGATAAAGGGGAAATTTATTTGGCCCTCCATAGATAGGGATGTCAGGAACTGGGCTAAACATTGTGTGCCCTGTCAACAATCGAAAATTGTTCGGCACACAAAAGCTCCCTTAGGAAAATTCCCACCGTGTTCCACACGTTTTGACCACATCCATGTGGACATAATTGGTCCCTTACCCCCCTCGGAAGGACACTCCTACTGCGTAACAATAATAGATCGCTTCACACGGTGGCCAGAGGCTGTGCCTGTACCTGACATAACGGCACCCACCATCGCCCGAGCCCTTTATGACCACTGGATTTGCCGATTCGGTGTCCCAAGCCGTATCACGACGGACCAAGGCCGCCAATTCGAGTCCCGTCTGTTCGCATCTCTAATGAAGTTCCTGGGGACCGAACGAATTCGAACAACAGCTTTCCACCCGATGGCCAACGGACTCATCGAAAACTTGCACCGCCCCCTCAAAGCCGCAATTAAGTGCCACGCAGAGAACCAGTGGACAAGAACACTACCAACGATCCTCCTCGGATTACGAGCTGCTTTGAAAGAAGACATCAAAGCCACCGCTGCCGAACTGGTTTACGGAGCCCCTCTTCGACTCCCGGGCGAATTTTTCGACCCCTCCTCTGCGGTGACAGACCCCCCCGCGTTCGTAGAGCAACTCCGGACGTTTATGAACTCCCTCCGCCCGGTCCCTACTTCCCATCACTGCAAGCCGTCGGTGTTCCTTCCGAAAGAGTTGGGCTCCTCGTCACATGTGTTTGTGCGGCGCGATACTGTGCGCGGACCTTTGCAGCGGCCTTACGACGGCCCCTTTTTAGTGTTGCAACGCAGTGATAAACATTTTACGATTGACAGGCAGGGTGTGAGGACTAATGTATCGATAGATAGACTGAAGCCTGCCTTCATAATCAATGATCCAGCACAAAACTCCCGCGTTTCGGTGCCTCCTACTCTTCCCAAACAAACTGTTCCTGTTGCAACTGTGCCCAACCAAACTGTTCCTGTTGCAACTGTGCCCAACCGAACTGTTCCTGTTGCAACTATACCCAACCAAACTGTTTCGGCGCCGTATCGAACTCGTTCCGGTCGCCGAGTGCATTTCCCAGATCGTTTGATTTTGGGATATCGTTGACACTGGGGAGGGAGTACTGCGGTGCACCCTCATCTTAGAAGTCACCTGCAAACCAACTTTCACATGCTCTCTGACCTCCGGTTGACAGCGAGGGAGACATTTCTTCCCACGGTCCCTCTTGTTGTGACAGTTCCCACTATAAATTCTTAACACCCCGTTTCCAAATTAAACCCGCCGATTGGCAAACCACAGTAATGACGTCAACCCCTTAACCAATAGAATTTGTAGTGGGGCGGAGGCAAGTCACTCGAGACCCCCGAAAGTCAGGGAGCAAACGAAAAACAGCCATTCCATTTACTGATTTCGTATATGTTAGATGTAGTTTGAGTAGTCTCTTGTAGTTATATGTGTGTGCTATTAAAAACCTTAAAAGACAACACAAATGCCTTCTGATATTGAAAGCGACATTAAAAACTGTCCCCTCAAGTTAAAATGCTACTTTCAGGTGCAAAATTCAAAAATTTTTCTGGAATAGGAACCCCTAAACCCCCTAGAAATTTTCCAATTCATAATACTATAAACTTTTTCCTTAAAAATTCTGCCGCTTACAATGAGTGGTGCTCTTTGGGTGGAATCTAAAAGGCTTCAAAATGAGCTAAAACACTATTTTGAGGGGCTGAGGGGCAAATTTTCAAAATTTTTCTGGGGGAGGACCCCCAGACCACCCTTTTACTTGGAGTTGACATTTTTACAATTTTGAAATTTAGAGCACCAAAATTAAAACCTTACGAAGTCATCTCACGTAAAACTTAGTATTCCTATGATTAGACCTCAGAAAAGACCCCCAGTAACCCCCTAAAAAAATCTGGATATGGCACTGGCAACCCCCTTCCCCCTTTCAGTTGCTTACATTAATATTTAAACAGCCCATAATAGCAATTAAGTTATTTGTGAAACTCAGCCCCCCAGACAAAAATCCTGCGCCACTGCCTCCCAAACCAAAAACTGAAATGACGCCCCTGTTTAGTTTTGTAAGTATAGTTATGGCATATAGGCGGCAAATTTTGGTTCAACCTATAGGCGGCACATTTGGAAATCCGCCACTGATGGTAACCCTAACTCATGTTAAAAGAGTCATTTGGCTTCTAAATGTGCCGCTAAATAGCCAAAAATCGCCAAGCATACGCAACTCTGAACTTGCGCCCCAAAAAATACATTGTATACAGATGCTCCCAAGAGCGACAGAACTTTTGGGATGACCTAATACTTGGAACTTTCTTTTATTTCGAAGTGTATATTTGGACGGCCAAAACGGCCAGTGGCGCATGCGCTGTAGGTCTCGTGATTACGTAGCAGTCTCGGCGCTACGTGATGGAACCAATGGAACGCCGAGCCGTGGAAATTAGAGTAGAGTTTAGTTGAAAAATGGCCGTCCAAATATACAGTGCCTTCTTATTTACAACTTAATAAAGTTCAACGGCGCAAGTTCAGACGTGCGGATGCTTGGCGAATTTTGGCTGTTTAGCGGCACATTTAGAAGCCAAATCATTCACTTAACATTAGTTAGGGTTACCATATTAGTCATCTTTACCGCTAAAAACTTGGCGCATCCGCACCCAGTGGCGGATCCAGCGGGGGGGCCATGGGGGCCATGGCCCCCCCCGAGAAAATTTCAAAAATAGTTAAAAACCCCTTTTTCAGAGCTAACATTAAAAAAATTCATCGCAACTCATGCGATGTCTGACAAGAATAAAAAGAACGCAAGGGGGGGCCATGCTCATCCCGAGAAAAATTCCAAAATAGTTAAAACCCCTTTCTAGAGCTAAAACTCAAAAAATGTGCCCCTTTTAATTCATGCGAAGTCTTAATTCTTAGGTATGGTACGTTGCTCATGTAACCAGTGGCGGATCCATGGGGGGCTATAGAGGCTATGGCCCCCCATGGGACTTAAGTTCAGACTATATAAAATTGAAGTTTTTCGAACAAATTTTTGAAAAATTTAAAACCTTTTCAAAATTTTTTGTAGCTCTTTTACATTTCAAACGGCCCAAAGAGCTTTATTTCATAATCATTAGCCTCTTCTAAGATATTTAGCCCCTGGAAATTTGTAGAATCAATGCACAATTATAGGGAAAGTGGGTTTTTGCTCTAGACTATTAATTGTGTAATTGTTTTGTAGACTATTAATTCACTAATATTTAAGGAGTTCAAGTGTTTTAGCCCCTAGAAAGCATTTTGTCCCCTGCATGTTTGTAGAATTGATTTGCAATTTAAAGGATTAAGTGAGCCCCTTCGAAATATTAGCCCATTTCATGATCTTAAGCCCCTTCAAAACTTTTAGCACCTGTGTATTTGTATAATAAATTAAGAATTTAGAGGTCAATGAACTTTAGCCCCTATAAAGCATTAGCCCCCTTGTATTTTTAAATATTTTGTTCACATTAACTTGATGAGCTTTTAGCCCCCTCCAAAATAGATGAGCTTTAGCCCTCTCTGCTCTTTTATAAAGATGGAATTCATAACTTCAAAAAAAAGTTGTAATGTGCTTTAACCACTACAAAATCTTTAGCCTCCCTGCATTTTTATAGATTCGATTCACAATTTAAATGGAACAATGAGCGTTTTTAATTTAAAAAGCTTTAGCTCGTTACCGATTTATAGTCCCCTACTTTAATTTTTGCAGATTCGATTCACATTTTAAAGGGGCCTCTGAGTTTTAGTTAGCCTGTTCACAATTCAATGAGCTTTATCTTAAACTCAGCATTAGTCCCTTCCCTAGTGGATGTGGATTCAGGGGGGCTCGGGCCAGGCCCGTGCTGGGTACCTTCAGAGGGCGGTGGACAAAGGGTGAAAGGGCGCCGCCGTTGTAATATTTATCAGTTAACCTAAAAAATTAATTTTCTGCTCCTGCTGTCTATAGAAATCTCTTTCGGGAGGAGCCCAAATATCGTCTAAAAAATGTAGATATTATGCAGAAAGCCCAAAAGTATATTTCTGCTAGGAGAGACCCCCCCCCCAAATTTTCTGCAAGCCGCACATTTTATAGATAAAATAATGTAACTTTACAATACATATTTTAATTTTGATGTAACTTGAGTATAAGATGTGATAATAATAGCAAATACAAAAGGGGGGTCTGGGGGTCCTCCCCCAGAAAATTTTTGAAAATTTGACCCTAAGAACATGGTTTTAAACTGTTTTTTGGTACACGTAAACCCAAATTTGGACACATATTTTTAGGTAGAATTTTGATTTTAATGAACTTATTACAAAACTTTTTTGGAATGAAAATATTACTCCAAATAAGTAAGGAATAGTAAGTAAGGAAGGTAAATGGAATATCCCTTAATTTGTCTAATTATATGCACATCCGGTGTATTTAAATATTTAAAAAAAATCCAGTTTAAAACTTGCCAACCGATTTTGATGAAATTTTAATTTGTTGTACAACTCAAAGTGACGCTTTGAACGTATTATCAAACTAATGTGGCGTGTGAAAATTTCTCGCCTTTTTTCTATATTGAATGGTTTTCAGTTTGTATACGATCCCCTATTTGTCCCCGGACCCTGAAAATTTTATAGACGAGATAAATTTACTGTTATCACATTATTAAAATTTCAAGTGTATACCTGAATTGGACAGGAAGAAACAGCCGCTTGAATTTTGACACATGTAGGTACAACTCTGCAAACTCTGGGCGGCTCTGAAATTTTTTAAATATGCATGGGCGGGTTCATCAGACTCGCTCTATGGGGACGCCTTTTGCAGTTTTCTTTAAGTTGGTTACCTTTTTAATTTTTTTAATGGGCGACTCTGAAATTTTTAAATATGCATGGGCGGGTCCATCAGACTCGCTCTATGGGGACGCGTTTTGCAGTTTTCTTTAAGTCGGTTACCTTTTTAATTTTTTTAATGGGCGCCTCTGAAATTTTTAAATATACATGGGCGGCTCCATCAGATTCGCTCTACGGGGACGCCTTTTGCAGTTTTCTTTAAGTTGGTTACCTTTTTAATTTTTTTAATGGGCGCCTCTGAAATTTTTTAAATATGCATGGGCGGGTTCATCAGGCTCGCGCCTTTTTGCAGTTTTCTTTTAGTTGGTTACCTTTTTAACTTTTTTAATGAGCTCCTCTGAAATTTTCTAAATCAGTACCAGTACCGAGGGATTCCTTTAGACTCGTTCTCTAGGGGCGCCCTTCGTAATGTTGATTTAGTTTTCGTTACCAACTATGGTGGATCCTTTTAAAATCATGTTTAACCGCATATGCCCTCTTTACAACAGAGTTCTTTTCTTACACATTAGCGGCGGGCAACGACGGCGAGTTTCGGGGGCGTCAAAAATTTCCAAGCTGGAGGGCGCACCGGGAAACGTCCCGGCGGCCCAGCACGGGCCTGGCTCGGGCTAGGGGCCTCAAGCCCCCCCCCCAAAAAAAATGAAAAAGTTTTACTCTTTATAATATGACATTTTATGCACCAAAATGAGTTCAGCCTGTTATTTTAAGGTCAATTTTTTAAAAATTTTCTGGGGGAGGACCCCCAGACCCCCCTGGCCCTTGTAACTCTGTAATTACAACTATATTTTACTAAGTTTGTGTCAAAACGCAATAAATCTAGAAGTGTGTTCGGGTTGGCGCCTCTTGGCGAATTTTTAGTCGTCAACTTCATTTTGATACTTTGGCGCTACTACTTCACTTGGCGTTTGAAAACACTTCTAGATTTAAGCCAAAAATCTATATCCGAAATTCTGATGAGGCTCACCAAAACGAGTTGAAAAAGTGGGGTTTTTGACTTAAATTTCCAAAAATTTTCTGGGGGAAAAATTTCAAATGGCCACCCCCGAAAATTTGGTCTGGATCCGCCCCTGTCCGCACCTCTGAACTTGCGCCAGTTCAACATACCACCCCCAAAGTCCCCATTTTGCCCTTCCCATGTAGGCGGGCGCTCGCTCGGGATTGCCCAGCTGATGAGATTCTCCTGTCGAAGTGTATATTTGGACGGCCAAATAGGCCAGTGGCGCATGCGCTGTAGGTCTCGTGATTACGTAGCAGTCTCGGCGCTTAGTGATTGAACCCAAGGTTAATAGAGTACTACAGGTTGGCTCATAAAATCGCCTCTTCCGTGCAAGACTCACACAATTGCAAAAGTCGAAATCTTTACTCTACAGGAGCTTGGCGTGGCAATACATCTAGATAGGTTGCCAAGTCGATAAAGTCGAAGCAAGAGTTTAATCTTTCGTAATTATTTCAATTGGCGCTGAGATAAATCGCCAAAAACGGCTTCTTATATTTTAACGCGTGAATCACGGCTTAACAGCATCGCCCATCTTCTTATATTCTTAACTCAAGTTAAGCACCTTCAGCCACAGTCAGTACTTGGGAGGGTGACCACCAAGTATCGGCACGTTTTCCCCCCTTTCTCGATCTCATATTTAAATACTTTTCTGGAATGGACCTAAACCTGTCATTGAAATTATTCAGCTCGTATTAATGAATGTGTATTATAAAATACACAATTTATTAGAAGACTAGTTTTTTAAATACTTGGATTTTATCCGAAATATATAATTTTACTTGAGATTCTTAGGGGTCATTCCATGTGAAATCTCAACACGGCTCTCAACCTGACCCTGTCAGATTTTAATGAAACTTTCAGGAATTGTTCCCTTCTATGATATAAATGAGAAAATAATAATAATTATTTTATTTACTGCACAAATAATTTTTACAGAATACAGGGGAAAAAGCTTTTATTATTCAACTTCACCAGTATTTCTTTATTAAATATTTTTGAAAAAAGGAAGAAAATGCAATTTTTTGCATTTTAATGTATTATAACTCCAGTTATATGTGTTCGAGAAAAATCTATCACCCATTGTTGTAAAGATAATTTTATTACCTTTAATTTGATATAAAGTTTGACTATGCCCATGAAAAAAATTTACGTTCATGATTTTTTAAATAAAATCTTTAAAAAAGCAACGTTGGTATCCTTCAATTTCCTTGAAAATTATACATATATTTAGCAACGTTATAGTTTATTATATTTGAAATTTAAAGAGTTGGAACGCCACGGGATCAGGGGTTAAAGCAAAAAGAGTTTTTTTGAAGTACTATTTCGGAGGTTAGAGTGACCAAACATGGCGCAGAACCCAGTATTTGGCCACTTTAATTTAAAAAGAACTTGCAAAAGTGATTAAAAACAACTCTTTTTGCTATAACTCCTGATCCCGTGGCGGTTTCATTCTGAAAATTTCAGATATCATTATTTATAACGTTGCAAAAATTATGTATAATTTAAAAAAAAAATTGAAGAATACTAGCATTGTTTTTTAAAAGCTTTTTCATTTAAAAAACCATTTAAGTAATTTTATTTCAAGTACATAGTCAAACATTATATCAAATTAAAGCTTGCAAAATTATCTTTAAAACGAGGGGTGATGGATTTTTCTTGAACAAATAAAACTGGAGTTATAAGACATTTAAGTGCGAAAAATTTAATTTGCCTACTTTTCAGGAGAGTATCTACCTATTACTTATATGCCCCGTGTAAAGTAAAATACACGTAATTTTGATCACCTTTTTTAATGAGTTAAAATTTTCTCTGATCGTCAGAGTTTAATTTCAAAGACTAATTATTGTTTCAGAGCAATCAAAAGGTATTTCACGATCCTGTTAGCATAATTCTCACGAGGAATCCACCGATAGTCGATTAAAAAAGGGGTTTTCATGATAATTTGCTCAGGAAATATAGTCTACATAAAAAAGAGGCAATAAAAGAAACGTAATTTAATTAAAAATACAAATATATTTCTAGGTTCATTCATTATTTAGGTCAGAATATTTCGATAACAGGCAGATCCTCTCCTGAAAATTAAAAGCAAGTGTGCGCAAGGAAAGAGAAAAAACGCAGCGATGCTTGATAAACTAAGGCTTGATATGGTCACCCACCCACATACTGACTGCGCCCGAAGGTCCTTAACTTCTGTGAAGAAATTTCGATATTCGATTTGCCAGCTAAACCACGGTCTTAGATTGAAGCATATAAAGTCGTTTTTGGCGATTTTTTTTAGCGCCAATGGAAATAATCCCCAAAGATTACACTCTTGACTCGACTTTTTCGACTTGGCGACCAATAAAGAAGTTCTTCCACGCCAAGCTCCCATAAAGTAGACATTTCAGTTTTTGCAATTGTGTGAGTCTTGCACGGAAGAGGCGAAATGTAAACAAAGCGAGGTCGTTACGTCACAACATACCGGAAGTTGGTCTCCCAATGTTAATCCTATGAGAAACTGTGCATAAAAACCGACGA
The DNA here is from genome assembly GCA_024610705.1 of Tetragnatha versicolor. Taxonomy (NCBI): domain Eukaryota; kingdom Metazoa; phylum Arthropoda; class Arachnida; order Araneae; family Tetragnathidae; genus Tetragnatha; species Tetragnatha versicolor. The sequence goes on from JANDEH010000008.1 coordinate 16,145,696, forward strand.
AAATAACTAACTTCTACTAATTTAATTTGTCTTTTGGCGCTTGTTACTGATAGATGATAGTTCAAAATAATTTTTAAAAATGAAATAATAGATATAACTAGATTAATTTAGTTTTTATAGGGTTTTAATTTTTACTAATGTCCATTTATTCACAGTGGGAAAATCTCATTCACGGCTGTTATCTAAGCATTGTTGAAATAACTATTGACTGTTTGAATTGGTTAAGATTATAAATTTTAAAATTTATCATTTCAGTCACATTTTTCATGCATAATATCATATTATTTTACCTTTAATAAATAGATTGGTTTAGTCTAAATTACTACTTAATTCAATTTTCCTACATTATATTTTAGTTTCATATCGAGCTATCATTTCAAGTTCAGTATTCATATGATAGATAGAATATTAAAATTTTTTAATATCACATTTCTATTAGAAAATCAAAATAGTATAAATAAGAAGTTTACAATCCAGCATTTTTTTTAATTATTTGTATAACATATTTTTTCATGACTTTATCAACTTGAGTATACATCTTCACTTATAACATTTTCTTTTTATAGTTTATATCTTTAATTATCTAGATTTCCAAAGAAGAAATATTGCATATATGGAAAAAACACAATGTTATAAACATATTGGAACTATACATTCATTATTTTTAATACAGATAAAATGCCATTCAGACAATTTAAAGTGCTTTACTAACCTTAATAAGTAGGGGATATTTTTTATTAGCTCAAATCTTAAAAATTTGATTTTTAATTGCTTTTTATAACTTGATGAAATTTGGGTCTATAGGTACAACCTGAGACCGCACACCAAGATCCGTTACCTTTTGGCATTTTTAAATAATTTGTTTTACAATTAATAAAGCATTTTATAGAAAACAATATGAAATGAAAACATAACTATTAATTTGTTTAGAAAATTTGCAAACGATTATTGTGAAATTCACGATATTCCAAAGATGAAACTTATGGTAATTTAGACTAAACCAATCTATTTATTAAAGGTAAAATAATATATTATGCATGAAAAATGTGACAAAAATGATAAATTTTAAAATTTATAATCTTAACTAATTCAAACAGTCAATAGTTATTTCAACAATGCTTAGATAACAGCCGTGAATGAGATTTTCCCACTGTGAATAAATGGACATTAGTAAAAACTAAATTAATCTAGTTATATCTATTATTTCATTTTAAAAAATTATTTTGAACTATCATCTATCAGTAACAAGCGCCAAAAGGCAAATTAAATAGTAGAAGTTAGTTATTTTCGTCGGTTTTTATGCACAGTTTCTCATAGGATTAACATTGGGAGACCAACTTCCGGTATGTTGTGACGTAGCGATATTTTATGAGCCAACCTTTAGTACTCTATTAACCTTGGATTGAAGCTCCCGTCAAAAAAAACGTTACATTGCTCCATCGATGGAACGGGTGGGGTTGCTGGATTTGGCAATCAATTCACAGTTTGGCGCATCTCGCATTTTTTCCGTTTTTAGAAATGAAACTTTTAAATTACATTCACCAGTTATTTGGATCAAGAGTTGGGCGCAATCAAACTACATTTGTAATCTGATTGAAAGTAATCTGATTACTTTTTTGGGGAAGTTTTACGGATTGATTTTATCTTAGTTGGCAAAGGGGAAGGGAGGGGGTCAGAAATGACCAAAAACAAGGTTACGTAATATAGTCTTATAGTGATCACGGTTAATATTATCAATCGGATTATGTTTAGAAAAACACTGATCCCGATCACTAATATTTAACTTAACGTATAATGTATCGTTTTATGTGATCAATATATCTCTTAATGTTTTTAAAATCTGGTGAAATAACTAAAACACAGATTAGGTTGATTTAAAAAGTTTAAGTAGAATAATTTATTGATTTTAAAATTACAACAACAACTATGTGATAGACCTGTCCTCAATTTGTAACAATCAAATTGGAGTCGGATGTGATCGCATTGTCACTGGAATAAATGTGATCGCATTGTCACTGGAATAAATGTGATCGCATTGTCACTGGAACAAATGTAATCACATTGTCACTGGGACTATGATAGATGTGTCCGATATTTTTGATCAACAAATGTGATAACGAGACCAAGTGATGCATATGACATCGCATGATGATCACGATTTGCCAAATCACTTTTTAACTCACAAGTTTTTTTTCTCATAATTTTCAGAATTGAGATGAAAACGTTTTTTTCAACAAAACCCCAAAGTTTAGGGCGAAGTTTGTGGCAATCCAAAATTTGGAAAATTGTAAAAGAAAAATATGTATTTGTCGATCAATGGTTTACAAGATCCTGATTAAAAATTGGAAATATTAAATATGAGAGACGATATTTTTTAACTAAATAAAGCGACTGAATATTACCAAACGAGGATAAATGAAATTTTTTACAAAAAGTTTATTTTCAATCCTTTAATATCTAATCTACTTTACATAAAATCCCCTATGATTTAAAGGGGTAAAATCGGATTCTTAACTTATTTATAAAGCACTTTGTGTTTGGTAAAATACCTTAAGAAAATTATCCTTTGAATATTTAGTTATCACGCAAATAATTTTTCAAAGGAAACTTCACCGATCGTTTATTTTATTGAAATTCAAAAATAAATAGAAAATGTCTGATATAAATTAAAAAACTAAATATTAACAAAATTCAAATATTCCAACATAAATGTGTTCTGCTTTTTTAAATCAGCAAAATTTGGAAAGCGGAAAGGCCTCATATCTTTTTAATTCAACTCGAAAACATTCAAATCCTTTCTGCTGTTGTGGTCGAAAAAGACAGAATGAGGAGCGAGGGTTGCTACTAGTTTCGCCTTGGCGGTCGGATGATGGCGACCGTTTTCAGGCTTTTACCTCTAAATTTTCAAACTTTAACTTTGAGCCATGGCTTTATTTAAATACCAAATTAAATGAAACTTGGTATTTAGGGTTTAAAGGGTATGGTCTTTCATATGCGAGTATAAAAATTGGGGGTCACCATGAAAAAAGTTGCACTTTATTTTGCGTTTCGTATGAAGACGGCCTCTGAGAGAAAAATAGTCAATTAGTGATTTCAAGCTTACAATAAACCCTGAAAAATGACACCAAAAGCATCTTTCTAACCCCACCCGTTCACCCGCACATTCTACTGTAACGTTTTTTTTGACGGGAGCTGTACATAAACTAACCAGGTATGCTCATAACTCTCGCTGTGTGACGTCACCCAGGATATAAAATAACGGACCAATCAATGACGGGCATATCAGCCACCATAATACAATAAACGCCATTGAACAGATCGTAGATACATCAGGATTAATTGGGTCAATATTATTGAAATTCATTATTTAGTTTGTTTTAAAACTTGATACAATAACCCACTTATTTAAAAAATGCGTATAAAAATATTTAAAAATATAATTAAGGATACAGACGATTTTAAGAATAATATTTCTGAATCTCAAATAAAAATAAACAAGCTGAGTGGACTTTAGTAGGATCATTATTTAAGGTAAATGCACTAAAATTTTATATAAATCCATTATTAAATTAAATTAATTAGTTCTAAGATTTTAGCTCATAGTTTTCCATATTTTTATGTACTTCATTTATTTTAGAAACTCATTATTTTTTGTCTTAAAAATCTAAACTGCTTCGATACAATGAATATTCAAGTTTGACATAGCAGAACAGCGATATTAATTTTATCCTAACAAGAATGTTCTGAAAAGTTTTCATGATTGAATATTTGCTTAATATTTAGTTTTCTTTGTTTAAGAAGTGTTTTTTAATTATTTTTATCTTAATTGTAGCAATTAAAAGCAATGGGCGGCAAGAGATTGAAGTACAGCGTTGCATCTCCCGGTTCCTATTTTTGATCGGATTTTATTGTGTAAAATTATTGTTCTTATTCAAAACACTTAATAACCTATTAATATATTCGTAATTGTGTCCAGTCTAAGCGGTTTTAAAAGTTTCTTTGGCCCTTATTTTAAGAAAAATCGCCGAAAATAAGCATTTTCCCATGTTGTGAATAGGGAATATATCCTGGGTGACGTCATTTTCAAAAGCCACGCCTTTTTCGCCGGAAGAGCATACCTGGATTGAACCAATGAAACTCCGAGCTGTAGCCTAGCCGTTTAAATTAGAGTAGAGTTTAGTTGAAAAAAGCCGTCCAAATATACAGTGCCTTCTCCTGTGCGTCCACAAATCCAACGATCCGGTCATCACGGGTCACGTGGTGTTGTCACTATAGTGTTGTTACGAGCGTTACCGTTTTGAAAAGAAACAACTTCAACTTAACCACGTGACTCCAATGATGTTATGTTTGTTTTTATTTATATTTATGTCCGTGGCCCGCGAAAGTTTCAAACCTTTCCATTTCTTTCGAATTCCGGAGATAAACCCGCTTTTCGCGTTCTATTTTGAAAGAGAATGAAACTCACGATTATTAATGCTCGTTTTGACATGCTTGAGTTGACTATTGCGAAAAACTTTCTTCGAAATTCATCCATCATGACTTTGAGTGGTGATCTCCACTGCAAAGCCTTGATTCTTTTTATCACAGCATTTTACATTAGAATCACGTAGTCAGACAGGTTTGATTACCGTTTAGCGTATTATCTGACCCACATCGAAATCCCGCTTAGGTAAGAGCATTCATTTTTCTTTCGTGAAAAGAAAAGTGATAATTTTCTCCGTGGAAAGAGAGAGTGATGATGATATAATCATTTGGCTTGGTTCGTTTCAGTGATCCTGCAGGCATCCCATCCCTGGGATTACGGGAAACATGTATCCCGACGTATATTTGCTTTCTAAGTTCCCTAATTTGGAAAAGGAATTGAAGAAATGCCTTCCTCCAGAAGGAAATTTGATTGTTATTCCACTTCCAGGTTAGTTGATTTTTAAGCATAAACTTATCTTAGTAGTGAAGTTTTTTAGGTACAGCTGGGATAAGCGTCGACCAGCCGCCATGTTTACTCACAGCTCAAATTAGATCTATATTGTTGTGTGTCATCATTTGAGCGGTGGGTAAACATGGCAGCTGGTCGAAGCTTATCCCAGCTGTACCGTTTTTAAAAATATAAGACCTTTAAAAAGGTGCTATAGGGGAGACCGGGGAGGGATGGGACACTTTTTCCAAGAATATTTTTTTAAAATTCAGTTTTCATTGTATAAATTTGAAACTTTAAAACTAACATCTTGGAACATTTTAACATGTTTAAAAAATATAACCAAAGTAATAGCAAACAAATCTTAGGATTTATGAATGAATTAAAGTAACCTCTAAAAGTGTCCCATCCCACCCCGGGGTGGGATGGGACATATATTTTTAAATGATTAAAAACCACAAAGATGGAAGTATTTTACACATTCTAAAGGTTGATTACAAAAACATCAGTTATTTTACCTTATAATTACTTCGAAAAATCTAACTTAAGTGAAAAATAACAAAATAGTTAAAATTCCTTTTTAATCTAAAAAAATATGTTTTCAACTGCAATACTAAACAGTTCCAAAACAAAGGTATTTAAAGAATTGTATGTAATAGCTTGTATTTAGGTATTGAGAGGAATTGGGCATGTTGTCCCATCCCACCCTGGTAGCAACAGTTTTAAAAAATAGGTTCTTTCAAAAGAACTGTAGCTTTTAGGCTTAACTCAACTATATATTCATAAAGAATACATTATTCTGTTTAGAAAACCATGAAGAAAGCAACCAAGAATCAGATTGAAAATTCACTTTGAAAAGTGTGATACTTAGTTACTTTTGCTATATAATAGTGAAACCATCTTTTTCATTCAGAAACTTGTAGGAGCTTGCAACTAAAATAGTAAACAGCAACAAGTATGATGCCATGGTGGCTTTACCTGGTGGAACACTCAAAAACTATTTATAATTTAAGATTTATTAAAGGTGTCCCATCCTACCCAGTGTCCCATCCATCCCTGGTCTCCCCTAATTAGGACAGTAAATGCTATAAGTATGAAAAAGTAGAATATTCTGATGTCCAGTCCACATGGCCACCCCTCTTTATCTGCAGATTTATTATATCCCTATACCATAGGGGCTGTCTGTAATTGATGTCATACTAGGAAGGGGTTTATCAATCTGTGACAATAATTGTGACATCACACAATGAAAATGTACAAAAAAAATTCTGGAAAATGTAATTTTTTCACAGGCACAAATAAGCTTATTATAAAAATTATTCTAATAGTACTTCAAAATTAGAGTTAGTGTACTTACTTTTTTTTAAAAAACATTGTGTCTTCTAGATTCCTGTCAACCTTGTTCTAAACAAATTGTTGGTTAAAGAGCATGACATGTGACAAAAGGGAGAGAGGGGGCATGGTGAAGTGTGACGTAAGAGAGGGAAGGAGTCAAGAATGTTGAAAAAAATTTTTATCATTTATGGACAGTCCGATCATGTGTTTGTTGGAAGAGATCCAATAACTTTTGAGAAATGCTCAGAAGAGCAACACCCTAGTAGTTATGTGAGTTGGATAAATACCCAGTCGATAGGGTTAAGTATAAATGGGCATTTTATTTACCCACCAAAAAAAGATTTTTATGAAAAATATAATCTTCAAATACAATTTTAAAGAGATTTATTATTTCTTCAAATTAAAAAAGGGTATTTCATTTTTAAGTATAAATTAAAGTATTTTATTTTGCTTATTTTATTCACATATTAATGAAGGCTTTATAGGAGAGACCAGTGAGGGATAAGACACTTTTTACAAGAATATTTTTAAAAAATTCAGTTTTCCTTGTATAAATTTGAAACTTTCAAAATAACATCTTGAAACATTTTAACATGTTTAAAAAATATAACCAATGTGATAGCAAATAAAACTTAAGATTTATAAACAAATTAAAAGTAAGTCTAAAACTGTCCCATCCCACCCTGGCCCAGGGTGGGTTGGGACATGTTTTTTAAAATTAAAATTTGTGATTACTTTTTAAATATATGATTAAAAACCACAAAGAAAGAAGTATTTTACACATTTTAAAGATTTATGACAAAAACAAAAGTTATTTTACCCTATATTTAAATTTACTTCGAAAAATCTAACTTAAAGGTGGAAAAATAAAAAATAGTTAAAATTCTTCTTTAATCCAAAAAAATATGTTTTCAACTGCAATACTGAAAATCCACTTTGAAAAGTGTAATACTTAGTTACTTTTGCTATATAGTGAAACCATCTTTTTCATTCAGAAACTTGTAGGAGCTTGCAACTAAAATAGTAAACAGCAACAAGTATGAAACCATGGTGGCTTTACCTGGTGGAACACTCAAAAACAAATTTTATTTTTAATTTTAAGATTTATTGAAGGTGTCCCATCCCTCCCCGGTCTCCCCTAAGTATTTTCAGCTACCTTTATAATATTCTTATAAATTAGACTTAATTTCTTCAACTCATTAGTGATATTTTCTTTATTATTTATCTAAGTTTTTTAAAGTAATGAAGTAATTATTTAAATTTTTTAAGGTTTGTAATATAACTTACTTATAGGCCCACTAAAATACCATGTAGTACCCCGGGTATTGCATGCTACTTAAAGTATGAAATATTTTACATTATTTGATGAAAAATTTTATTAAGACTCAAGGACCTATATTTTGTAAAGCATTCTCAGTTTACATTGTTGGGTAGTTTCAATTAGTTTATCTGAAGTTAGATTATTACTGTCAGGGGCGTCATTTCAGTTTTTGGTTGGGGGCAAGGATTTTTTTTAAGTGGGCCTGGCCCCCCGCCTTTACTATACTTTTTTGGGGGGGGTTGCCGCAGCTTCATTTTTAAGGTATACCCTAGAGAGCAAATTTATATACGAGCATTAAAAAGTAGTATTTGAATGATATTAATTATAATGTCAAAATTTGACAACGTGAAGAAAAGAGGGGAAAGTTGGGTCTGGGGTTCACCCCCAGGAAAATTTTGAAAATTAGCCTCTTAAAGTAGTGTTTTAACTCATTTTTTTAGTTGAGCTATCATTCAAAGAGAAAAGTTTCTTGTAAACCACATAATTTTCTTGGGAAAAAAGTTGTTAAAAGACGTCAAAGTTTCAAGTGGGGCTAAGGGTACTCCCCCAAAATTTTTTATGAAAATTTGCCTTTAAAACTAGTGTCTTATCTCTTTCTCAAACTTTTTGGGGAGCTCCTAAAGGGAAAAGCTTCTTGTAAGTGGCAGAATTTTCAAGGCAAAAATACTATATATAACCGGTGTAAAAATTTTAGAGGGGGCTGGGGGTCCTTCCTTGGAAAATTTTTTGAAACTTCCCCTTTAAACTAGTTTTATCTCTTTTTTCAAACTTTTCGGGACCTCCTAAAGGGAAAAGCTTCTTGTAAGTGGCATAATTCTAAAGGGAAAACACTCTATAACCGACAATAAAATGTTTTGGGGGGAGCTGGGGATTCTCCCCAATAATTTTTTTTAAATTATACCCCTCTAGACTAGTGTTTTTTCTTCTTTGGGGAGCCTTAAAAATGAAAAGTTTTTTGCAAGCAGCAAATTTTCCAGTGGGAAAACACTGGGGGGGCATTTAGATTTTTTAACATTTTAGAGGGGGGCTGGGGGTCCTCCCCCAGAAAAGTTTTTGAAATATGACCCTTAAGGTATCCGCCTACCCCTAAAATGACTATTTTCAACTTTTTCCTCGAAAATTTGTTTCTTACATTTTAAAGTAGTTTATACTTTTATCTTTCCAAAACTGTTTTCATTTTACTTGTAGGTGAATTATAGAAAAGAAATTACAGCATTTTTAAAACAGATATTCGTAGGTAATCCAATATACAAAAATAAACTTTGAAGCTAATTTTCTCAGAACCCTCTAATTTTCTTGCATAAAAACCCTCCACTATTTACATGATTACTCAAAAACTATCCAAGATATTCATTCCAAATTTTAACAGTGTATTAATCATACTGTTATTAACCAGATGGACTACAGATTTTTATGCAAGTTTATTATTTTTGCAGGGATGCCAACCATTCCGGATTTTGCGGAATCATTCCGTATTTCGGTCAAGAATTCCGCAATTACGGATAAAGCTAGCTAACTACGGAAACTACGCTAATTACACTGTTCAACACTGAAAAAATTTCCTTGATGAAAATAGTCATTTCTTATAGATTTTGGGTCGCTGAATACGAAAATCACCATTAAAATTCTCAATTGACTCAGGATTTTCGGGGAACAGCCCCTCCCCCTTTTTAAGTTTTTTAACGACTTTATAACTTAAAACTCGATTTTCAGGGTCAAAAAGCATTTCTCTAATCTTCTAATTGCCCCCCAGGGGACAAGAAAGGTCCAAATTAATAAAATATGATAAATTTATAACAAATGGATAGGTTTAAGGGGTAGTTACCCCCCTAAAAATGCAAAAAATTAGCTAAAAATTATAGAGGTGTTTATACGCTATTTTTTCCTCTTATTTTATACGCAATTCACGTTTGAAGGGTCCAAACCTTTCCCCAAGGACCCAAATTTGATGGCAATAGGTAACAATGATTTTTACTAAAAGCGGTTGAGGTGAGAGCGGCCCCAAAGCACCCACGGAAGGGTTCAATACCACACTTAGAGTTAAACTGTGCTGTACAAAAAAATTTTTGAAGCCACTAACTGAATTTCAGCTGGTTCTTGTGTAAAATGATCTGCTGAATTCAAATATGACACCCATTTTCCTCCACCACCCTCATTTTTTAAGGGGATGCCCCCTAATTGTTATCCACAGCCGTGTATCTATTAACAATTAACATCTTGAAACATGGAATCCTCACTCCCTAAAACCGGTCAGTTTTTAAAGAACTGAAGAGTTTCTACTTAGGATACACCCAAAATATAAGAAAAACGTCATTTGTAATCTTTTCAAAATCATCAATATTAATTCCTGAGCTCGCAAGCGCCTTCGCGATTCTAGAAGTCTTCCGCGGGGGCTTCTGGGAGGCTAACAACTCAACCGCTTTTAGTAAAAACTATTGCTGCATATTGTCATCAAATTTGGGTCCTTGGGGAAGGGTTAGGACCCTTCAAACGGGAATTGCGTAAAAAATAAGAGGAAAAAATAGCGTATAGAAACCTCAATAATTTTTAGCTATTTTTTGTATTTTTAGGGGGGTAATTACCCCTTAAACCTATCCATTTGTTATAAATTTATCATATATACTAATTTGAACATTTCTTGTCACCTGGAAAGCAATTTGAAGACTAAAGCAATGCTTTTTGACACTGAAAATCGAGTTTAAAGTTATAAAGTCGTCGAAAAACGTAAAAAGGGGGAGGGTCTGTTCCCCGAAAATCCTGAGTCAATTGAAAATTTTAATGGTGATTTTCGTATTCAGCGACCCAAAATCTATAAGAAATGACTATTTTCATCAAGGAAAAAATTTTGAAGGTCAAATTTGTTGAACAGTGTTATATTTTAAAGACAATGTATTAAACTTTTCTCTTCAATTCTCTGTTTTTAGCTTCAATCCTTTTAATACATTTTTTACTTCGAATTGCTAATAAAAACGATAATGCTAGTCCCTAGTAACTGAACTGATGAGATGGGCAATAAGGAGGGGGAATCAATGGGAATATTTTAATCTGCATGGATGATTGATTCATGGGAGAAAAAAAAGGCCTTTTGTCAAATATTTGGGTTTTCAGGACTTTTCTAAAACTTATCAAAAGATTGGGGCATTTTTCTACGTGCAAAAGGATATACGAAAAAACCGTTCAATGCAAAAACCGTTCAATAAAAAACAATCAAATTTATTGCATGTGTAAAGCCAGTGGCGTAGCTAGCTTGGGTGTCACCCGGGGCGGAAGCTCTCGGTGTCACCCCCTTTTGGAATTCGGTTACAAAAAATAATAAAATTTGCGACACCAGTCTAGAACTGAGGGTCTCAGGTGGAACCCCATTTCATATTTGTGTTCTTATGGAATTTAATTTATTATATAAAAATTTCAAAATTGAATGTTTTAATTTACCATTGCCTTTAATTTCCAAACTTTGCAAAACGAGTTATGATGTAAGTTATTCATCAGTCCAGACCGATATAGAAATATATTTCAGGAAGGGCCCAAAGTTATTCCTCAGCATCTCTCATACATATTTAATAGGTTTAATTAGCTTCTTAATACAGTTTAGGCGGAATTTTCGCCATGAAGAAGTTCTAATTATAGGAAAAGCTGTGTATCATAAAGTTCGAACTACCAAAGGGGGGTCTGGGGGTTCTCCCCCAGAAAATTTTAGAAAAATGGACTCAAAAATCAAATTTTTAACTAGTTTTGAGGCCTTTAGCTCGAATTTCGGACACACATTTTTTAGGTGGGGTTTGCATTTTAACCTAAGTTCCAAGTACAAAAGAGGGTGTGGGTCCTCTCCCAGGAAATTTTTGGAAATTTGACCCTAAAAACATGATTTTAATTTGCTTTTGTATACAAAGTACAGTAGAGACCCGATTATCCGTGGAATTGGGTGGCAAAGGTACCGCGGATAACGAAAATCGCGGATAACCCGAAAAAAGACTAAAAATGAGGTGAAAACAATATTTCAGCATAAAAACGATGTTTTATTGTACAAAATACATAATATGTTAGACTTTTAAAATATGTACAGTACAGCAGAAACCTTTGCTCAACATCTAAAATGTCTCTAATCTCATCTAAAATTTGCTCTCATCGTTAAAAAAATTTTTCGTGGCACTCGCGGATAACCCGCACCGCGGATCATTCGCTCGCGGATAATCGGGGTTCTACTGTAGTCCGAATTTCGGACTCCCCCCTTTCATACGCCCTTGACAAACATATTCAGATAATTCAATCCATTGGCGTATTGGAAAATTTCTTTCGAGAGGGGCCTAAAATATTATTCCTAAAACATTTTTAATAGGCTCAATCTAGCCAAAATTAGCATTCTGCGGAATTTAATATAAAACATTGCATTTAATAGAGTTCCAAGTAATCAAAGGAGGAGGTCTGTGGGCCTTCCCCTAGAAATTTTTTTGAAATTTGATCTTTAAATACAGGGTGTCCCATAAATAGTGGGCCACACTTCTAGAGGGGATAGTAGACACCTAGACGAGTCAGAATCACATAGGAATCGGGGGTCCCAGACCAAATCCCAGGGAGTTAAAAATGGAGCGACACCACAAAACAATTATTGAAAAATTCAATCTGTAGAAGAACTACTATTGGTAAAAACTTAATCATGGTCTCAAATTTTGTGGTTTAACAGGATCTTTAAAATCATTGTAAAAGTTTTCATTTTAAAATTTTTTTTACTACGAAATAAAGTCAAAAACCACAAAAATATGTGAAAAATCTGCCAAAACTTTATTTTGTATTTAGAAATCCTTTCTTTTGATTTGATAATCTGAAAGATCATAGTTGAAAACCCTTAAGTCCAAAGTTTCACGTAAATACCATCAATATTAAACGCTTGAGATCTAATTAAAGTTTGATTTTTGCTTGCGAAAACAGATCCAGAAAAGAAACGTTGAGGGAAAATCTACGAATTACGGATTGATGCTCTCTAAATTTCTCGCCATTATTTGCAATACGAGATTCCTCGCGAACTTTCGCCAACAACAAATCGCCCAAGCTGTCTTGGCGATCTGTAGGAGCTTGGTATGTTTCGCCAAACTGGGAGAGAAAAGAAAGTTAGCGATTATCTATCCGTAACTCGTAGATTCTCCCTGAACGTTCGTTTTCTGGAGCTGTTTTCGCACTCAAAAAACAAACTTTAACAGTATCTCAAGCGTTTAATAGTGATGGTATTTACGTGAAACTTTGGACTTAAGGGTTTTAAAATATGATCTTTCAGATTATCAAATCAAAAGAAAGGATTTCCAAATACAAAATAAAGTTTTGGCATATTTTTCACATTTTTTTGTGGTTTTTTGACTTTTTTTCGTAGAAAAAAATTTTAAAGTGAAACCTTTCAGCATAATTTTAAAAATCATATTAAACTACAAAATTTGAGACCAGGATTAAATTTTTACCAATAGTAGTTCTTCTACAAATTGAATTTTTCAATAATTGTTTTAGGGTGTCGCTCCATTTTTAACTCCTTGGGATTTGGTCTGGGACCCCCAAACCCTATGTGATTCTGACTCGTCTAGGTGTCTACTATTCACCCTAGAAGTGTGACCCATTATTTATGGGACACCCTGTATAGTGTACAAACTTAAGTTTTGATATTTGTGACACTGGGTGACACCCCTGATAAAACCCTTCTTGTGTGGGACGGCCCTTTGGATACGGCCCTGGTAATTCCAATTTCCAGATTTAAAAATTGATATTTATTGAAACACACCTTTTGTTCCGAACTTGATGGGGAATAGCACTAGAGATTGGAACAAAAAAAATTCTCTAATGATAATTAATTTCTTATAAGATATTCTTTCAACAAAACTGTTCTTTACGTTACTTAAATAAATGTAGCTCGTGATTGTTGGAAAAACAAATTTTAAAAGTAGTTATTAAAGCCAAAATTTTAAAACACGCAATGCAGTGTGTTATGATTATTCAATGGAAAGGGGATTTTCTTTTTAAAGGCAGTATAGCACAATAAAATTAAAAATAACAAGAGAAAAGGATAAACACTTTTCCATACTAAATTACTAAAAAAATCCATCAGATTTAAGGTAGAAACACGCTGAACGCGCCGATGAGATCTTAATGAAAAATATTAATATAAGCAACACACTAATAAAAATGACCCTTCCATAGATACTCTAATAATGTCTAAATTCTAAAAGAATGGACAGAGCGAAAGCTACTACGCAAGAAAGTGAGAATGCTTTCGTTCCAATGATAAAAACATTTCAACAATCAACAAGAAAATATATCTATGTCAAAAAACAATAAACTCTATCTTCTGAGATGGAAAGCGAAGTTAAGTTTAGCAATGGTTTTCTTACCTTTCGTTGGAACCAAATGCAAGTTATCCAAAATCCACGAGACAACAGAAAACAACGAGAGAACAACAAAGCAAACGCACATTAGGAAATACTGATACTGAAAGAGCAACTACTCAGATCTTTCTAAAAACTAATCTCACCCCCTAGAGGTTCCCTCGGTCACGTGTTTAAAAAAGTAACAAGAACAAAAATAGGTAAAATTAAGGGGACATGAAAGGGTCCGAATCCTCTTCCGAGACCCCCTTATCTGAAGGCGGTGTGTCCAAAAACAGACACATGTCTTAATCCGACGAAAATTTATGGTTTGTTTCCTGTTGGTTTTTCCGTTATCAGCTAATGGCCACTCAGCGACCCTTCACGTTGAAAACTGCACCCCACTCCGGACCGGATGTCGCAAGGGGTCAAACTAGAGAACACACATGTGTTTTCTTATTTTCTGTCTGGAAATTTCTCACCAGTGGGTGAGTGTTTTTGAAGAATACGTGCTCTTGAACTAACTGGCCGGGTGTCACCCCCTTCATACCCCCAGCGGGTGACACCCGGGGCGGGCCGCCCCCCCCGCCCCCCCCCCCCTAGCTACGCCACTGTGTAAAGCTACGAATTTTTTTTGTTTTTTGAACGGTTTTCGTCTGAACGGTTTTTGTTTTGAACGGTTTTTTCGCGACACCGTGCAGAAGGCGTGGCGTCGAATTTTTTTTTGCGGACGGGGGCGATTACGGATAAGCGCTGTCTCAGGTTGGCATCCCTGTTTTTGTTTTTATTGATGTTTTTTATTTGTTAAATGGTTGTAGAAATCTTGAATTTTTTCACTTACCTTTACATTTTATGCTGTAAAACAATAACATTTCAAAATATGTCTTAGACAATAGTCCATTCTGAAGATAAGTGTTATACGATACTTGTGTGCAAAGGAAATTTATATAGGGGTAATAGTTTTTGGGTAAGAGTGAGAGGGGTTTTATAAAAATTCACTTAAATTTTACACTTATTATTCCATATTTTAAAAAATAATATAATTAATTTTGCTTTTTTAGCATTAATCAATGTTTTGATGTACATTAAACTAAAAATTAAAAAAGAAATTTTGTAAATCAAGTATTTTTAAAAAATGGTCTCAAAGGTAGGCGGATACCTTAAAGTTGGTGTTTTAACTCATTTTGAGAGTTTTTGGGTTACATCCAAAGCTCCTTGTGGAAGTTACAGAATTTTCAAGGGACTTGCAGCTATTTTTCACATAGCAGTGGAAACGTTGGGGTTTCCTGTTCCCCCTGCCCCCCTAAATGACAATCCCCCTGCCCCCCCAAATGACGCCCATGATTACTGTACTTATGACTTTTATTATTTTTAGAAATAAAAAACTGGACCAGCGGTGTAGTCCTCTCTGATAAACATATGGATATGATAAAAGAAGCAGAAGTACTAATTGTAGATTCCACTTTCTTAAGTGAAATGTTATACAAGCTTCCTAAAGCTAAATGGATCCAAACAACTTGGGCTGGTGAGATCTCATTTAACCATTTATTACACTTACTACTCATTAACCATTGTCTTAACAATTGATTGACAAAATGCTATTTTAATGGTATCAGGGTTGTCTAATATGTATCATGATATTTAATGGATAAATATTAAGATAGGGTGAATCGACCAGTAATTGACCAGTTAGTGGAAATTCCTCCAAGTTTTATTTTTCTTTCTTAGAAAAAAATTTTTCTAAAAAAATTGACACTGGTTTAATATCAATGAAAGTATGAGGAATAATAACTAATAATCATTTTTCCTTTCATTTTTATAGAATTTTTTTTATTTATTTTAAAAGCAATTAATTGAGATTTTGCCAGTAGTTGACCACCTACATCCAGTATTTGAACACCATTATTCCAGTAATTGACCATTGCCATATTCACCATTTCCAGAATAAAAATCAAATATACAGCTCAAGCACAAATCAACCAACTGATCCACAACGCAACCTATCATTTGCAAAAGAGCTATTTATTCGAGTCCCACTTCTTTAAAACAGGGCTAAGGGTAAGTTGGCTGAAAAAAATACGCAACGGAGACGTTTGAAGAAAACGTTTCAGAAACACTTACACAAACTTTCATTCAATCTGATGATTATAAAATTCTCTCACAAAAATTAAGAATTGGCAAATTTTAGTAAATTTTTAAGTTTATAGTTTTTCTTGACAGTTTTAAGCGAAAAAATCAATTGTTTTATTGAATGGTATAAAAATTTTGAACTTAATATTCCATTCTTATTAACACCCGTGTCTTTTGGCAGAAAACCCTATGATCTGAAAACCAACTGTTCCAATCCTACTAAAATTTCTTTCATTTGTTGAATACGTCTTCGAAAATTCTTAAAAGCTTTATTCAATCAGCAATCAATAAATTAAACTCTGGAAGAGAACACGGAAAATTGATCCTATTGATTAATTCTCATACTTTATTAAAATTAAATCACTGTCAATTTAAAATATATTTTGTTGGAAAAAATATATCTACTTTATTAGTAATTATAACGATTTTTAAGTTGTATTGCAAAATCTTATATATTTTAAGCAAGAAGTAGAACAATTTTTTTTATTGTTTAACCTTTTAAAACCAGACTGTAAACCAGCACGATTTGCCACCTAGGCCACCTAGCGAGCGCTTGCACCGCAAACCGTTCGATTCCACCGTTTACTACAGAAGGCTATCTAAAAAACTAAAAATGCGTATATGTCTGACAACCAACCAACCAACTACCCGTAGGTACGTATTTTAGGGCTTAGCGAGAGGAGCGACATATTTTAAAAGCGCAGGTGTTGGAAATTTGAAGAACCAATGAAAGAGGTATATTGAATAAAGAGTCCCTATTAACAATACTGGTTAATTACTGGAAATGTAACTTTTTTTACAGTAAATCTAAGCAAAAATTGTACTGCAGGTAAAAATCTTTAAGATCGCTCTTAGTTTAAAAAGAAATCTTAAAAGCAAATAAAATCCAGTAGTTGACCACTTTGGTCAAATACTAGCACTTTTTCTATTCTAGACAGCCAGTGGTTGACCACCCCTCAAATATCATATTAAATGGTTAATATACAAATAATGATAGTTTTATTTAATTCAACTAAACATATAGGACCTAAATACATCAATCAATAAAATATTGGAATAAAAACTAGCTGGATGATTTGAGATTGAACTAAATACTCCATACCATTATTGCTAGTAGTGAGAGCGCATGCTTTGAAGCTTTGTTGATAACTTTTTTTTAACTATTTATTGTGTCTTTTAAGAACAATACTAGAACTTTACACTATGCATGAGCTTTTAATAAAATGTCAGCTATGGTTTCAACGCAACAGATTCGAAATAAACACACAACAGTTCTTGTTTTTTTCAAAATTATGCTCAATTGGTCAACTACTGGTAGGTGGTCAACTACTGGTCGGTTCACCCTATATATCAGCTGATAACAAAATTAACATTTTTTAAGCTAAAAACTTGGAAATTTATATTTGAGTACTGAAGAACTCCAATTATATCTGAATCTATCGGGACCAGAAACCATTCGGATTATTGGATTTTTAAAGGGTTTATTTTAATAAATTACTGTATGTTTGTTAAAATGTGATAAAAAAACTTTATTTCCAATAAAATATTGAGGTGCTTTTTGGCATTAGGGATGAAAATTTGCCTTACCACTCGGTAAATAATGCTGCTATCATCCAAGTCATGGATTGGTCCATGTCATGGTCTTTATAAAAGACGGGAAGCTATTTTAAATGCATTTGGGCTTTTCAGGGTTGGCTGGATTGGACCCAATTGGGTTGGACCTAATGGATTTTTTCAAAAAAAACCCACATTTTGGACCAATTTTTGGGTTTTTTCAAGAAAAATCAAGATTCTGGCAGTTTTAATATTAAAAAAAAACATTTAACGAAATAACATACCAAGAACTGCAGTTGAGTGGGTTTTTTCAAAATTTTAACCAGGTTTCAATAAAGTTTTTTTCAATATTGAATGGGTTTTTTCAAAATTTAAGACGTTCAAAGTTTAAACTTTATAAAAAATAAGAGGATACTTTTAAATTTCAGTGTTCTTTTTAAAGTTAAATATATTTCTTTAAAAATGTAATGGGTTTTTCAAGGTTTCGGATATTTTTAAATTTTAATGGGTTTTTTCTAAATTTAAACTAGGTTTCAAAAATTATATGGGTTTTTTTTTCAATTTCAGTGAGTTTTTAAAAAGTAAATAGGTTCTTTCATTATTCAGTGGTTTTTTTCTTTATTGAATGGGGTTTTTCAAAATTTAGGACGTTTAAAGTTCAAACTAGATATAAAAAATTAAGGAGGATTTTTTAAATTTCAGTGGGTTTTTTCAAAGTTAAATTGATTTCTTTCAATATTGAATGGGTTTTTCAAAGTTTAGGATGTGTTTTTTCAAAATCTAAACCAGGTTTCAATAAATAAGGGGTGTTTTACCAGTGTTTTTATCAGTGGGTTTTTTCAAAGCATAAAAAGTTTCAACTTTGAAATAACCCACTTAACTATGGAAAAACGGCCATTATTTTGACAGGACACATTTAACATAGAAAGAACTCACTAAAATTTGAAAACCCACTTACTTTAAAGGCAAAAACCACTTAAATTTAAAAAACCCACACTTTTTCTGAAAAAAAATAAGGTTTTTTTTCCTGGTTTTATTGAAAAAACCCAACCAACTCGGTTTTTTTTTTAAACCCTGGGTTTTGCCAACCCTGGGGCTTTTTGACTTATCAATTTAGAACATCCTACTTTGTCAAACCTGATTGATTGGGTGAGGAATAGCCTAGCCAAGCAGACTTTATTGGTGGTTTATAAATTATACCTAAAACATTAAACAAATCAATAGCTAACAGTATTAGTTGATATTTTGATAGTTTTTTTATTTTGATATTTGCTTATTTTGGTGATTTATCAGAACACAGCTCTTTTGCACAGCTAATCCTAAGTGCTAATGATTGCTACAATTATCATTTTTGAACATGAAAAATGCTTTAAATAAACTAGTGGTATTTTTCAAATCATCAATGAATGTTTTCATTTCTAGTTTTTATAGGTAAAGTTCTTTCTTTATAGCTAAAATGAATATATAATGATGTACATGCTTGAGGTTTTTGGGTACTTGTTACGTATTAACCCGTTGACTGCTGCTGAATCTGTAAACGTTATCAAAGCCCATGGATTTTTCTCATAAAAATGCAAGTATATAAAATAATATGAAAAATTTTGGTTCGTGTGGTATTATCCCGTCGACCATTAAGCTGCACATCTGTAGAACAGTGAATGCTCTTTGATAACGTTTTCGAATTTATTGGCACGGTCGTTGGGATAATAAATAGGTAAGAACCAAATTTTATATAAATCAAAGATATTGGATAATTTGATATTTATATAAAAATTTTATTTATCCAACCCTGATTATTATGTACTTTTTTACTACAAATGAATTAGATTAATGTTAAGGATTTTTTAGGTATTGAATTGCTTGCTGATAAGGTGGACAAATCCAAAGTGAGTATTTGTATGTAGTACTTAGCATATTTACTTATTGAAGAAAAAAGCATTATCATGACAAAAACCATATAAATTTTATAAAATAAAATATGTCCATTATACATAATCTTATATATATATACCATTATCCTTATTATTATATACCATTATACTTATACATATACCATTATCCATAATACATAATGTCCATTATACATAATCATTCTTATCTTTAAAAACTGAAATCAAAACTATAGTTTTCTTTCCTTGGGTTTGAACATTTTTTAGGCCATTTTCTATAAAACCTACATAAAAAACTGTGGGATTACACTGTTCAACAGTGAAAAAATTTCCTTGTTGAAAATAGTCATTACTTATAGATTTTGGGTCGCTGAGTACGAAAATCACCATTAAAATTCTCATTTGACTAAGGATTTTCGGGGAACAGCCCCTCCCCCTTTTTACGTTTCTTGATGACTTTACAACTTTAAACTCGATTTTCAGGGTCAAAAAGCATTGCTTTAGTCTTCAAATTGCCCCCCAGGGGACAAGAAAGGTTCAAATTAATAAAATAAGATATGGATAGGTTTAACAAATGGATAACAAATGGATAGGTTTATGGGGTAATTACCACCCTAAAAATGCAAAAAATAGCAAAAAATATAGAGGTTTTTATACGCTATTTTTTCCTCTTATTTTTTACCCAATTCATGTTTGAAGGGTACTAACCCTTCCCCAAGAACCCAAATTTGATGGCAATATGCAGCAATGATTTTTACTAAAAGTTGTTGAGTTGAGAGTGCCCCCAAAGCACCAACGGAAGGGTTCAATGCCGCACTTAGAGTTAAAGTGTGCTGTACAAAAAAAAATTTGAAGCCACTAACTGAATTTCAACTGATTCTAATGTAAAATGATCTGCTGAATTCAAATATGACACCCATTTTCCTCCATCACTCTCAGTTTTTAAGGGGATGCCCCCTAATTGTTATCCACAGCCGTGCATCCATTAACATCTTGAAACATGGAATCCTCACTCCCTAAAATCAGTCAGTTTTTAAAGAACTGAAGAGTTTCTACTTAGGATAGACCCAAAATATAAGAAAAACGTCATTTGTAATCTTTTCAAAATCATCAATATTAATTCCTGAGCTCGCGAGCGCCTTCGCAATTCTGAAGTCTTCCGAACTCTTCCACGGGGGCTTCTGGGAGGATAACACCTCAGCCGCTTTTAGTAAAAATTATTGCTGCATATTGTCATCAAATTTGGGTCCATGGGGAAGGGTTAGGACCCTTCAAACGGGAATTGCGTAAAAAAGAAGAGGAAAAAATAGCGTATGGAAACCTCTATAATTTTTAGTTATTTTTTTGTATTTTTAGGGGGGTAATTACCCCTTAAACCTATCCATTTGTTATAAACTTATCATATTTTATTAATTTAAACCATACTTGTCCCCTGGGGGCAATTTGAAGACTAAAACAATGCTTTTTGACCCTGAAAATCAAGTTTAAAGTTATAAAGTCGTTGAAAAACGTTAAAAGGGGGAGGGGCTGTTCCCCGAAAATCCTGAGTCAATTGAGAATTTTAATGGGGATTTTCGTATTCAGCGACCCAAAATCCATAAGAAATGACTATTTTCTTCAAGGAAAAAATTTTGAAGGTCAAATTTGTTGAACAGTGTTATTACTCTTTCTCATACACTAATATGTTTTGTTAAATATAAACCTCTTAAGATCTTTGTTATTTTGTTAAGGAATTTATTTCTCAATAGTAAGTTTAAAGTGTTCAAGTTGAATGTTTTCAAGTTCAATTTCTACTTTAGAAAAATAAATTTCCTCTGAAGTTTGACTAATTTAGCATATAATAATCAGTTTTATTTGCATTTAGCCCCTGAATTACAAACTGACAAGATATGTTGACAAGTATTTTGGAGAACTGATGTCAAACTATGTCATTGCTCAAATAATAAATATTGAGAGAGGTTTTTATACCTACATAGACAAACAAAAGAGTTGTGAATGGTAAGCATTGATATGTATTATTGTGCCCTTTAATTTCCCTTATATTCTATTATAATTTTCCAAAAACATATTAATAAATTAAGTTGATATGCTAATTATGACCTTTTAAAGCAGATTCATTTTGAGCTCTCCCCTAGAGACGTGTTTAACAACACATATCTTGGCATAGACATTTAAAATTAAATGCAAAAATATCTTTTTTAAAGTACTTATAACGAGAAAAATAACTGGTTTAGGTATTCTCATAATAAAAAGTTATGGTGAAATTTTACTCTATAAATAACAAGCTTGTGAAGCATTCTCAAAATAACAAGATTTTTTTACATCCTATATCTGCTATATTTTTAAAAGTCAAGTTGTTAAATAGGAATCATTTTTGTGTGATTACCCGATATGTATTGTCGCTTAGGGTGCAACATGAAATTCATGTAATTTATGACATGTGCACCATAAGTGGCATTACATTTTTAATATTATTTGTATATGCATGTTACTTAATTGTATTAAGAGATAACTTAACACACTACCAGAGTAAAATTTATGTTCTATTTTTATTATTAAAATACCAAAATTAGCTGAATAGTTTGAACATGAATGTATTTTTTTATCAATTAAGAGCAAATTTATTCTCTACAATAAAATCCTGTTTTAACGAATTTCACCAGACCGTATAAATTCTTCATTGTAGCAGAAATTTCGTAGTAATGATATATTGATAATTTAAATAAAAACTGTTGCGGACTTTCGTTATAACAAGATTTTTTGTTTTATTGGTATTCGTTGTACAGGATTTCACTGTACATGTATTTTAAAAATATATTTATCAAGTTAACCTTTTTGTTGTGCTTAATCTTATTACACCTAGTAAGATTAACCAAATGTTGCTACTTAGCTTACTATTAAAAGCAGCCTACGAGTTCTAAAATATATTTAAAATGAGAACAATCAAAAATTTATGTTCTTATTTAATTTATGTTTATTAAGTAACTTATGTTATTTAATTTATGTTGACATTTCGTGGTAGTAAATAACTCCAATTTTATATGTTTATTTAAAGTTATTTGAAGAAGTTTTGTTTCTTTAGGTCAAGGCCTTTCTTCCCTGATTTTAGAGTAATGAGTGATTTAACTATTGGAATTTTAGGAGCTGGAAATCTAGGAATATCTGGTAATAACTTCCCTCTTTTTATAAGTTGTATTTTAGGGAAGTTTAAGTTTTACATCAAAAATAAAACCTTTTACCTAAAAAAATCTTTCCTGTTAAAATTACCTTTTATCAACACATTTTCTGAATTACTTACCTTTTTGACAACATATGCTGTCACCTATTAAGCAACAATTCCATTCAAATGATATGTGTTAATCTTTGACAGCCAGCAAATTCTTATATTCAATGTTATCATTTCTCTTGCATTTATCCTTCCAATATAAGTTATTTGACAATTGGAATAACTCTACCAAACTGGGATTTAAGGTAATAGTAAAACTTACATTCAGAAAGAGGTATGAATGAATAAACGAATAAATGTTTATTACACACAAAAAAATATTACATAAATACATTGAAATGACAACACAAAAAAAGGACAAGTATTAAACATAAAAGGACAAATCTCTCTATTCTAAAAAAAAGTTTTTGGTGAACGGTTTCCAGAGAAAGGCTTTTTAATTACTAATCCGTATAACACATATTTGATATCAAACTCTCCGGATTCTTTTGAGGATGTGCAATAAGCCTTTAGAATTTCTAAAAAAATCTCAATTTTAAAATATTTCCATTTTTTTAGATTACGGATAAGGTTGCAGTTATAAAGCAAGAAACTATGAATTTTAAAACAATTGAAATTATATTTCACTGGTTTTTTAATATTCAAATTCGTTAAACAATTATCTTTTTGTTTATAACACGAATTTAATAAATGCTATTGAGATTCTTTTTTAACAACAATATTTTATGTTTTTGAAATTCAAACAATTTTGATTAGATTCAAACCAATTCAAACTAATGTGTTATTAATTTATCTTTTTATTTTAAATAATGTATTGAAATGTTCATGTTTATCTTTGTTGTTGTGGCAACCCAATCTTTTATATATTTACAATACAATAAAAACATGTTTTCGGAAATTATTAAATATTACAATACCTTCTTTAAAAATCCTTTTGAAAGTATGATTCTAAGGTAATAAAACAGGGTTGGCTGGATTGGACCTAATTGGGTTGGACCCAATGGGTTTTTTCAAAAAAACCCATGTGAAAAAACCCACATTTTGGACCCATTTTTGGGTTTTTTCAAGAAAAATCAAAATTTTGGCAGTTCCTTCAAAATTTAATGAGTTTTTTCAAAATTTAAACAATGTTTTAAAAATTAAATTATGTTTTTTCAATTTCAGGGAGTTTTTAAAATGTTAAATAGGTTCTTTCATTATTCAGTGGGTTTTTTCAAAATTTAGGACGTTTAAAGTTCAAACTAGATATAAAAAATAAAGAAGATTTTATAAAATTTCAATGGGGTTTTTCAAAGTTGATTAGATTTCTTTCAATACTAATGAATGGGTTTTTTCAAAGTTTAGGATATTTTTTAAATTTTAGTTGGTTTTTCAAAATTTAAACCAGGTTTAGTAAATAAGGGGTGTTTTTACAATTTCAGTGGGTTTTTTCAAAGCATAAAAACTTTGAAAAACCCATTTAACTGTGTAAAAACTGACATTTTTTGACAGAACACATTTAACATAGAAAGAACTCACTAAAATTTGAAAAAAAACACTTATTATGAATGAGAAAACCACTTTATTTTGAAAAAACCCACACTTTTTCTGAAAAAACCCAGTTTTATATGGGTTTTTTCAGGGTTTTATTGAAAAAACCCGAAAAAACCCAACCCACTTGGGTTTTTTCAAAAAAAAAACCGGGTTTTTGCCAACCCTGTAATAAAATATTTTAAATTTCATAAAGATCAAATATCACGGGTAGATGTTATAGAAGTAAAGATATAAAACGAAAATGTTTGCATCCTAGAAATTCATGTGTTTGCTATGAAACTGCCACAACTTCGACGTTCGTTGTGAAGTTCAAGGGATTTGGGTTTTGCGAAGCAATTTGAAAGGTTCTGCGTCAGCAGTTAACGGGGGTTGGCGAGCGATAGCAAGCAGGGGGTGGTAGCTCCCTAGTATTATAAAAAAATAATTATTATTATTTATGTGATACTAAATAGGCAAAATGTTGCCTGTACATAGTATCCACAATTAGAGAGGTAGCAAAAAAGCACATTTTATTTGCAAAATTTAACTCCCACTTTTTCTACAGATATAATGGAAACAGATTTCTACAGATATAATGGATATATATATATATATATTTCTATTAGATATAATGGAAATCTCTGCCAGTTCATAATTTGAAAGGGTTAAAATCTAATACAAGAAAACCTTGGTTATCTTAAACTCATTGAACAAAAACGTTTAACTCATGTCAGTTTTCATTTGTTTATCAAATGTTGCTAAAATTAACTTGTGTGACACTTATTTTTCCTGTGTACTAACACTAATAAAAACCCAGTATTAAAAGTGATTTGTACCCTCTTAGCTTTGTTAAATTATCTTTCATATTTCCCAAGCGGTACAATCTCAACAACTTTTATTATTTGATGTTCTACTCTACATAGTTTGTGAATTAGTATACATTAGTACTAATGGAGTTTGAATTTGATTTGCAGTTGGATGTCTATTGAAAAAGGCAGGTTCATATGTCATTGTGTATGTGAAAAATCCACGTTCTTCTCCATCTGATTCATATGATGAGTAAGTTGCATATTAATTTGAGTTACATTTATTATAAGTTTTGTATAGTTAAAGACAATGAGCTAATGAGTTTTTTTCACTTAAAATTTTTGTTATTGACCTTTCAACAGTTACAGTTTGATTTAATTAGCAGTTAATTTTCTCTACACAGTATTTGCATTCATACGTACTTATAAAGTTAGTGTGTTTAATGTATATAAATACATTAATTTTTTTTAAGGCTTGCATTGTTTACACTTGATTGCGTTCCTGGGTACACCAAATTTCGATTGACTTTTCCAAATTCCAGTTGTTTTTCAATTGAAACTTCCAGGTTATTTAATGAGTTTACTTTCGAATATATTCTTAAAGTATTGTTATTTTTGGCTGAAGAACAGAGTTCTTTTGTACCTGAGGTGTAGAGGACTCATGAGGCAGAAAGCTTTAACAACTTTCTCAGCTAAGAAAAGAAAACAAAAAGATAAAGTGTTTTTGTGTGATTCCTATCCAAAATACTGCAGTTTTTTTAACAATCTAAAAAGGAAGATGTATTTTATCTCATTTGAAAGTTATTTTTGGAAGAATTCTGGGTTTTCCCCCTTTAGTTACAACTGCCTATGTTTGTTATTGAAGTTGTTGATTTGTTTTGTTGTAAATTAATTTTAAAATATTTAAAATGTTTGGGTTAAATTACTAATAAAATTTATTATACCTTTTAACAGAAAAAATAAGATATTTAAAAAAACTAAACTCTCCTATAAAATCAAGGTATATAAGAATAATTATTTTTATAAGAAGTGTATAACAGTCAAATAACTTTCAGTTTTTATTTAAAATGTATGCCTTAAAAATTCATTGTTATTTTCCTTCATTAATCAAGTTAGTAAAATCATTTAAAACCTTACTTTATGTAGTTTGTTTATTTTGTTTTTAAATTTGTATAATAATGAGTTGGTGTGTGAATATAATTTTATAGAGCTACAACTGATCTGAAATGTGTCCTGGATAAATGTGATTACTTAGTCAATGTTCTTCCCAGTACAGAAGAAACAAGAGGACTTTTAGACTTGGATGTTCTGAAAAACTGTCATAAGGTATGGTTACATTTGATTATCACAGAAATATTTTTAAAACAATGAGTGCCATTTTTTTAATTAAGAAAATTTTAAAATGCCATTAGACTATGCAGTGCCATTAGACTATTACAGAGGTCTGTTATTATTTTATAAAAGCTAGTACCCTCTAAATAGAAAAATCATATTCTTTATAGTTTGAAAAGAAGATATTATATTTTAATTCTAGTTGAGATATTACTGTATATGATTCTATGTCTAGTTGAAAGATTTATGCACTTCTTTTTTTTCACTGAGTTATTTACTTCTATAAGTGAAAATGAAAAACATTTACACATTATGATTGCAATATTACATTAAATGTGTAAGTTATTCAACCAATTTTATTTCCAAATTTGTATGAATAAACCAAAATGAATTTGTTTGAATGAAATGAAATAAACCAAATCTTGTCTTTAAAACTTACTTTCTCTAAATCATAGATTTGAAAGGCATGAGTATTTACCTGCCCAGAGTATGAGTATTTATCCTGAAACATCTAATACAACATATTCTATTTTAAATATGTAAGCTTAAAATCTAAATCAATACAGCAAACTAATGCAACACTGCACTGTTATCAATGTCAATTAGGATTTTCAAACCCAAATTTTAAAAAATATATTTAGAAGTATGCATAGCAAGCCAATGTAATATATGGAGCCTGTATATATCTAAGTAACCTTCTTATTTTTTTATTTGGATTTTTCAGCACAAATATAATTCTACTAGCGCTAAAGCGCTAGATCCGGGCTTCGCCCGGGTTTTATTTTTTTTTATAAATACCATCTGGTGCGTTACAGATGGTCTTCGCCAGTCCATTTTTAAAGAAGATTATTCTGGTGTGTTACAGATGGGCTTTGCCAGTCCATTTAAAATAATTCTTCTGGTGTGTTAGAGATGGGCTTCGCCAGTCCAAATGTGGAAATAGTTAAATAAAGGAGCCACTTTTATGTTTATGTTACAACAATGGATTTTAAACTGCAACAATCGATAATATGCCTACAACAATGAAAGTTACATCTTCTTTACAACAATGTGGTTTTGCCCTGAAGTTAGGCACGAAATTTGGGTTTTTGAGCATAAAATTGACTAAAAAAGTTATTAGGATGCATCGATTTTAAATTATTATTCTTCAGAAACCTTCCTTGGAGCGAGTAGATCAGCGTGGTATAGTTTAATAGTTAATGTAGGTTCGAAAAGTTTAAAACTATAAAGGACATACATACAGACAGACAGACAGACATACATACAGACATTCATTTTTATATATATAGATAACTTCAATTGAGAATTATTTGTTTTATATTTTTAAAGCAAAAACTTGCAGTAAATAGCCATGCACTGGCAAGGGCATAGCTGAGGAGGGGATTTTGGGATATATATCCCCCCTTACTTTTTCTATTTCAACCATGGCGAAAGACCAAAACTACCCCATATCCTCTTACAAAATTTGTCTCTGAATTTTTTAAAAAATCATTTAAAGCTGACCATGTGATTAAAATATTGCTGTACATAGCTGGTTCATATTTGTGAGCATTCTTTGCAGTTTAGCTTTACTTATGTGAACTAATTGTCTTTCATGCTTTATTGTAGAAACCAGTTTTTATCAATGTTGGGAGATCAGATATAATAAAAAAAGAAAACATCATTAAAGCTTTGAAGTAAGAAGCTGCATTTGTTTTTAGAAAGTTTTTTATACTCATTTGTTTATTTAAATGTTGAAGTTCCTAAGCCTCTAGTAACTGCACTCATAAGAAAATGACAGAAATAATGTATGATATTATTTTTGTTCCTATTACAATATTTGTGGTTTTTAAAACTCTCTTAAGTATTCTCTTGTTTTGAATATTTGTAGTTTTCTCATAACTTAATTGTAAAAATTTTAGTTTCCATTTCTGTATATTTACTAATCTTGAAGTAAGGGGGAACAGCATACTCATTCTTAATAAAAAATTGTTTTCAAAAGAAATTGCCAATTTAATTTTGAAAAAGGGGGGATATACTTGTAAATTAAGTAACCTTGTTCATTCGGTCCTAAAAGTAATTTTCTTAGTTTTTGCTCCTTAAAATTTGGTATTAAATGGTAGGTATCTAAAAAAATCTTTCAAATCCTGTTGTTAGTTCTTCTTCTTCTAATTGCTCTTTGCAGAACTAGATTTAGGAACCCCTGTTTCAGTATATCGGAACCCTGCTTCACAAAATAATTGAGGTTAAAGCAGATGAAAATATAAAATCTTGGATTATTTGTGGAATTTTTCTTAAATATATTTGTGAATAGGAAATAAATGTTGTAAAATATTAAGGTTTTTTTAGTATATCTAAATTAGTTTAAAGTTTCATTATAAATTATTTAGGGAATAATAAAATTTCTAAACGTTAAGAAATAACTTGCAATAGTGTTGAAGTTTTTTTTTGTTTGCTTATCAACAATTTTTTCCTTCATCCCATGTGTGACAGTAAAAGTGCATATACAATTAACGCATTAATAGCTTTCAACTT
Organism: Tetragnatha versicolor; assembly: GCA_024610705.1. Taxonomy (NCBI): domain Eukaryota; kingdom Metazoa; phylum Arthropoda; class Arachnida; order Araneae; family Tetragnathidae; genus Tetragnatha; species Tetragnatha versicolor. Next base: position 16,174,568 of record JANDEH010000008.1, read on the forward strand.
TGTTTTATGCTTTGGTGAGCAAGGAGGATGGAAGCTAGTTCTTGTAATCGTAAAAATTAGAAAGTTTTCATTGCTTTTTCCTTCAATTTCCCCTTTGGGGTTCAATGAACAGGATGAAACACACTTTTTTGTGGAAAGACGTCCTGAGTAATATTGACACAAGTTTATCAATTGTCTACTGTATTCCTACAATAGTAATTCTTTTCTTAATTTTTAAAAATAAATGGAATAAAACAGTTACTTTAATTGTTTCAATTTTCAGAGAAGGCTGGATTTCCCGAGCTGTTTTAGATGTGTTTGATACAGAACCTTTACCACCAACTGATCCTTTATGGAAGACAGATGAGGTACTTAACCCTTCATACATAGAAAGTAATATTTTTTATTTTAAAACTACAAAATATTTATGAAATTCATATTTTTTAGGTGTATATATCTCCTCATGTTGGAGGAATTCCTAAAATTAGTGGGGTAAGTTAATTTCTGTTTTCTTTATTGTAGATTCAAAAAGTATATGATAATTTTTAAGACTTCCCAAAGTTTATCCCTAAATGAATTCATTTTTATAATTTTCCCTTTTCTGATTAAAAAAACCTAGCAAGATTAAATTTATATTATTATTTATGTCCTTAAAATGTTTGTAGTAAATGATAATTTTTATGTTATGAATGTCATTAAAATTTTACCTAATTGCCTAACATTACATTTTCTCTTTTTATGAGATATTTTGCACATTTTAACTGTTGTATAAAGGTGTTTTATTATTTGTAATTTATTTTTATATACAGATTGCTGAGTTTATAGCTGAAAACTACAGAAGGTTTGTAAATAAAGAGCCACTACAAAATGAAGTAGACTTGAGAAAGGGATATTAGTTTGATGTGCTAAAACCTTGGTTTTGTAATATATGTCACATAGTATAAATTATTTGTCACAGAGTATAAATACTTCCTTGTAATAAATAAATTAATATTCATAGTAAGAATTCATGCATTTTTCCTGATAAATTTTTCTCTTTCAAATGTGATGAAAAACTATTTTTAATACAGTAGAATATTTATAGAGTGACCCCCTTCAGCAATATGCAGTGGTATTCAGCAATATGCAGTTGTTTCTGTGAAAGGAAGTTGTAAATAAAATTACCACTATCATACATGTGATTCTTCCGCCAATTGGCGGAAATCCGCCAATTTGCTTTGCAAAATTAAAATCCGACAATTCGATTTGCAAAACTCAAATTCCACTTTCCGATTTTCCAATTCTTTTTTTACTGAAAACTCTGGCCGTTAAGGTTGCCTAGCAATAAATTTAAAGCAAAATCAAAAAAATATTGAAGTAATAGGAAAAGCAGTTAATATTTAAGCCTCTAAAAAATGACTCTAGCATATTGAATTGTTGATCTCGGGAAGAAGAAGCCGATGCACCCCCTCTACTTAAATTGAAGGAAAATTTAGGTGCCCTTGAAATTGTTTTTGAAACATTTTCCGCCAATTTACTGTCAGAGTAATCACATGTATGCACTATGGTAAAACAATACTTTTATTAGCAATTGTTTTGTTAAGTATGGGTTATGTAAAGAGATTATATTGTATATCGCTTTCATTCTGGTTGTTAAAGTTGAATTATTATTTTATTATAACCAACCTTTAAATTTTCATTCTCTTTCTGTGGAATGGACTTAATCATTTTAAATTATCAGTTGTACTATATGGTTAGGAATCGTTATGAAGTATCAAATTATAATCATGCAAGGTGTTTCTAAAAGATTCATTAAATTATGTCATTTCAAAGATTGAATGCTTGCTCTCTTTATGAGAATTAGATTTCGTGAAACCTCCCTTACAGGAGTTTTATGCTGTAACTATCAAATAATTTAATTCCTCTAATATGTTCATTTATTTTGTTTCACAACTCTAAAATAGACTGTTCAACAAATTTGAAGTTTTCTGTCCTTTAGATGAAACAATATGATTCTGTTCAAACAAAAGGTATTTGATTCATATATGAAAATCAAAGCAATCTGTGTAGGAGACCCACTTATTATATCACAAATTGGTTACAGAGAAATGTAACAAGTTTAGTTATAAGGAACACAAAAATAAAATGATTTTTACAACGTTTTTATTAGGTCGCTTTCAATCTTGTCTGTCTGTCCGTCCGTCTATCTGTCTGTTCGGGAGGAATTTAGTAATCAATTTTAAACATACTTCCCCATGAGCTAGAGACTTGAAATTTTGAACATAGTTCAGATCTGGATGACAATACAATATTATATCGTTAGTTCGGTTCAATTTGCTGTCCCTGAACCCCCAGGGGGACTTAAAGTTTAGAAGTTCAACTATAGGACCTTATTGTTAAAAATCATTGTTGTGCAGTTTGCCTCCTCTCGTTATCAAGATGGCTTTAGAAGTGTTGTATAAAATATTAGTAAAATGAAAATTTGTAAGAATAAAATTAATACACAGTACATGCAGTACTTCATGCAAGTTTTGGTATTTGTAATATATCTAAGGGACTGACTTTATTAATTAGTTACTGACAAGTTTCTCACCAATATATTTTTAAAACACTTTTTTTTATATTACTAGTGTTTCAAAAATTTCCAACGTCATCTGAATAATAGCTAGAGGCAAAAACTGTGCAATGATTTTAACAAAACAAAGTAAAGCCATGTGTTATAGTTTTAAAGTTCAGAAAAAAAACACTTTTTAGTTTTATTAAAAATAGAAAAGAATCAAATTCTTGGAAGGCGTTCAGGTCGCGAATTCTAAACTTTACACAACAAAACTAAAAACCAGAAAATAATTAATGAAAAAAAACCTTTTTAAAGAACAACGTTTTTAAAATGCACTAAAAAGTATAAAATAATTTTTTGCAACTCCTTGTAAAACGAAAAACGTGGGGATCATGCATTAGGTATTTAATCCAACTTAATTTCATCATTAATTTAAATAATTTTTAACTTTGGATATAATGGTAAATAGAGTGACAAGAGTAGTGGCTGTAAATATTATCGCATGATCCCCACGTTTTTCGTTTTACAAGGAGTTGCAAAAAATTATTTTATACTTTTTAGTGCATTTTAAAAACGTTGTTCTTTAAAAAGGTTTTTTTTCATTAATTATTAGTCATTAAATGTAGTCATCTTTAAGCCCTAATACTATTGGTAATATTCATCTAACATGCATCCATTCCATCATCCACTGAAATGCTTTTTTAAATGTTTTTTTTGCTTTAAAAAATTGAAAAAAATTTTTGAATATTAATACATACATTGAAATAGCTAATATTAATACAAATAGTATACAAAATCACTAACTTACCGATTCAATCCCAATTTTCAATCTCTATAATTAATGTCCGCTCAGAGCATGTAACCGTTATGAAATTAGAATATTTTGTGGTTATCGACAATATTGTTACCTTTTAAATTTTGCGCATATTTATGATAATTTTAGTTTACAGATTTCTATATTTATTTTATTGTTTGTATAAATATTATTTTACTTGTTAAGCTAAATAAATATATGTAACACAAATTGATTGCTTTTTTTATAAAATTTTTAGAAGTGAAGTAAAGGTAAAGTCACTAGTAAAGTTACCTTTTTTGTTCACGTAATTGGTCTATATTTACTTCATGAAAAATTTATCATCTGCAACAACTACTCCTCCATAATAAAATAGCAGTATTAATATATTTTATTGAATGTTTATTTTTTCCTTGCTTTTAAAGAACATTAGTTAAATTTTTACACTCTTTTGCATCAATGAACTAATCATAGTTATTTTAATATAAGCACACATGATTGTGGTCATTGAAGGGTGCTTTTAGAGGTTGGTGTATCAGTACTTAGGGGTAGGGTGTTAAAGTATATTTCTCCCTTTTCTTTTGACCTTTTTCTTAATCTATTAGATATTTTTATTCTTATTTTTCTCTTCCTATTCTTTCTTTTTTCCCAATTTTTGTCTCTTTTCTCCCATTTCAACTAATCTTTTTCGCATTATCTATTCTCCATCATGTCATTCGGGGATTTAGGTGGTAGACGCCAGGAGAGGGGAAAGCTGTATCTTTGTTGGCCTTTGCAACATGGTTAACCCAGAATTTTCCTGAAATACAGAATATTTTTAAAAAGTTAAGGGTGTCATTTCCCACTATGACCCCCATAAATACTCCTCTGGTTCCTTTTAATTTCCTGTTAATTCCTTTGCTTTAATTTATTTTGCTTAGAGAGAAACATAAGGTAAAAATTGAGAGAAAGAGAAAAAAGGAGATAGGTAAAAAGAATAGAGAAGAAAAAATATAATAAAAGAAATTGCACGTTTCTGAACTTTATCTCTTTTTGAGCCCCATTGGGGTGTTTGCTTTATCTTTAATTTTTTATTACACCACTAGGGGGTGCTTTATTTCATCTCAATGGATTCTCCATGGTCACTTACCTAGGGATACCTTACTTTCATGACCCTGGGAGGCGTTGTTTGATAATAAAAGCCGAGAAAAGAACTTTCGAAACACCCTGTTTGTTAAATTTAGAGTGCAGGGAGGGACGTATCAACGTTTTCAAAAAGGGGGGTTACACATCCTAGAAATTTCGTGAAAATCCCCAACCCCACTCTAGAAGTTCCCCAGAAAGTTAAATAGAAATATAGCACCTAAGAATAATGTTATAACTTATATTTGTACATTCAATACACTTTTTCTGCAGTGTAAAATCAAAATCATCCAAATGTTTGTGGTGATTGGGGTAACATTCAAGCATTTCGTGCCTTTTTGTTCACTAAACTAAACCATCGGCACAACAGCCCTAGTGGGCCAAGGCCTACGATGCCCATGTGGTATAGCCTCTGAATCGTAAGGGCGCATCCTATGAAGGTTATATTAATGTATTTAAAATAGTCTGCTGGAGTTCCAATAATCAGAAGGGATTTCATTTAGCCTTCTGGTTTATAGATGGCAGCACGATTGCTGATTGAAGCAAATGATATTTCAATTTTTACCAATATTCTCTGTACAAAAATCAGTTTTATTGGCGCAAGTTCAGACTTGCGTATGCGCCAAGTTTTTAGCGTTAAAGATGACTAATATGGTAACCCTAACTAATGTTAAAAGAGTCATTTGGCTTCTACATGTGCCGCTAAACAGCCAAAAATCGCCAAGCATACGCAACTCTGAACTATTGCGCCGTTTTTTTATTGTTTGAAGAGTTTTTAAGTTCATGAAATCCTACTACTATTATAATTGTGAATGTTTGTCTGGATGTTTGTTACTCTTTCACGCAAAAACTACTGAATGGATTTTAATGAAATTCTACCATAATGTAGCTGATACATCAGAATAGGACATGGGCTATAATTTATAAAGAGAAAATCAGTCCTTCATTCTTTTTTCCCGTTTTTCCTGCTTTTTTTCACTTATTTTTCCGTGTTTGAAAACCTGTTTTACCAGTCATACAACGAGTTAAAAATAAAACATTGTTTCAAATGAGACGGATCACAAGACTTTTTCATTTACTAGATCTTTTAGTTTAGTTTTAAACACTGGTTTTAAATTTGTTAATTTGTTCACTAGAATTACTAATTTACCAGACTTTTTACTATGGTTACAAATTGGTTATTTTATAAAGGCACCAAGATATTAAACATTATCAGAAACATCGGGATTGTAAAAAGTGACAAGAACACCGGGATTGGAAAATTAGCGAGAACATCGGGATGGAAAAATTACCGGGTTATAAAAATTACCGAGAACACTGGGATAGGAAATTTACCATAAAGACACCCAGAATACCGGAATATAAAAATTACCGTAAACACTGAGATAGGAAAATTACCGGGAACGCCGGGATTAGAAAAATTACCGTGACCACCGGGATAAGATTACCGGGAACACACTGGGATAGGAAAGAGGCGCCTGGGATACCGGGATGATTTGTAATATTGCTAATTTACAAAATTATAAATGTATTTTAAGAAATATTTAAAAAATTAATTTATTCACCCCACCCGTGCAAGGCCGGGTATAACAGCTAGTATGTTATAATTATTGAAACTACCTTATAGTAGTCAGATTAGTTATTTCTGTTAGGACGGCAAAATTGCGACCCAGCTTGGTGTTTTGAAAAACGACCGTTGTACGACTATTTACGACCGTTGTAAGTTAACCAGATGGATTAGAATATCAAATTTTTTACTACATGTCGTAACACGGAATCATATGGTTAAGTTACAACATGATAAACTCAAAAGAGTAGAATCAGAGCCCGGGATGCATTTTCGCCGATCCCAACCGTTTCGTCCAAAGAAGACCCGGGCGCATGCGTCGAAGTCTGAGGTTGTTCTAGTTGTAACATTTTGCTTGGCTGTTAAGTTGGGCTTGTTCTGATTGGCGATAAAATTACTTGGATATATTCTGTGTTTTTTTTTTCGTTTACAAGTTAATACATTTTTAGCGGAATTGGGGGATGGGATATTTTAGATCTCAGCCAATTTTTGTAAAGCCATAGTACTTATCTTACTTGTTAAAGTAAAATATCATTTAAAAGTTTTAAATAATAATTTAAAAGTTTTAATCCACTTTTGTTCGTAATTGACAGTTAGGTACATAATAAATTTTTTGATCTGGTCCACTTATCTAACCTTTTGTATGTTATAATAATCTACTCTAGGGAGACTATTAAATATATACAGAAATAAAGTCATTTTTACTTGAAAATGTGTGAAATTTATAAATAAGGATATTTTCTAATATTATTGATTCATTAATAAATATTATGTTATGTAAGCATTTTTACTAATATAATGTAATTATGTTTTAATGATGCTTATGTAATATAATGTTTTAAAAGTATGTTAATCCAAAGTTTCAAAGAATTATAGCTGAAGGGTTTTTTGTGAACAGAAATTTAACTTTTACAGAAATGAATTCTGTGAATAAATAAATTCTCTTAATTCAGACTTATTCCCCACTTGTGTGTAAGTTTTATTATGAAACGAAATCAGAGTACATAGACCAAAAATTTATAAGGGTTAAGTAAATATATACTGGTGTTTCAAAAGTCAGTTTCATTGCTTTTATTTGAAACCAACGCCTCCTAGGCTCATGGATGAAATATGGTCTACCCCTATGTAAGTGACCCTAAAAAATCCCACTGAGAAGACTTACACTTATAGTGCCTCTAAAGGCAAAATAAAAAAGTTTAAAAAATTAATTAAAAAAGGAGGAGATAGACCCAAAACCCAAAACCATAATGAGAGTATTTTTGTCATTGGAATTAAAAACGTACTGAAAAAATTCATGAAAATGTCGTGATTATTGGTGGAGATAAATATGTGGCATGTAAAAACAACACTTTTCAGTTTTTTTAAATGTTTGATAAAATTGTCTTTATTTAACTAAAAAAAACACAAAACTACATAAGGACACTGGAAACTTGTGAAGTTGCTAACTTTTTCATTTTTGAGGCCTGAAAAAGTGCTATTTTCAACAAGTACAGTCGCAGAAAAAAAAGTGAGACAGTTCGCATTGTGAGCGAACTACTGGAGTTAGGATGATAATTTTAGTGTCATTTTTCATGATTTAACTTCTTCTTGAAAATAAAATATAGTTTATGTCCTTAGGGGAGCGTCTACATATTAAACGAAGCACCAACTTTCGTTTTTCCTATGGGCTACATCAAAGATTATTCCAGATTCTGAAAGAGCACCCCCTAAAACCCCCCAAAACCAATTTCCATATCATTTGGTCCCCAAATAAAGCCAGGAGTGGGGGTTGAAGTTCGTCGAATTTACGTTGAAATTTCGTTTTTTACGTTGAATTCTCGATTTTGATCCTTACAACCATCAACCCCGCACGAGAATTCAACGTGAAAAACGAGATTTCAACGTAAATTCGACGAAATTCAACCTTAACTCCTGGGTTTATTTGAGGACCAAATGACATGAAAATTGGTTTTGGGGGTTTTTAGGGAGTGCTCTTTCAGAATCTGGAATAATCTTTGATGTCGCCCATAGGGAAAACGAAAGTTGGTGCTTCGTTTAATATGTAGACGGTCCCCTAAGGACATAAACTATATTTTATTTTCAAGAAGAAGTTAAATCATGAAAAATGACACAAAAATTATCATCCTAACCCCAGTAGTTCGCTCACAATGCGAACTGTCTCACTTTTTTTTTCTGCGACTGTACAAGTATATATTTTGGGTAACATTCTCAGCAAAGATAAGCAAACCACAAACCTCCCTCATTATTACGTAAGAAAACTGCCCGATCCCCTTTTTTGTATGAACAAATTTTAAAGTAAAATTTATTTTTGGTTGAATTTTGAATTTATGCAGTAAACGAGAGATTTTCAAGAAATGCAGTAAGAAATGCTTACATAATACTTGAACGGCCCCTGTAGAATTGTTTTTTAATTAAAAAATCCACATATTTTGTTAATCTAAATAAAAATAAACTGATTGTTGCAAACCAAGGATAAGAAAACAGCCAAATTTGAGCAACATGTAAGAGAAATATATTGATGATTAAAAGAAAGGTTTAAAATAACTTTTGCTTAAACTTTGTTAAACTGTGAAACAAATGCTTACGTTTAGGTATAATTCATGAAAGTAAATATTGTAAAACGGAACATTCAGAACTATTAAGTATTCCTAAACATATTCTCAAAACTCTCCAAAAACGCGAATATGCCAAAATTTGGCAACCCCATTCAAGACCACGGAGTATTGTGGAAATATCCAAGTCCGAACGCATGCGCCTGAGTCTTCATTGGACGAAACGGTTGGGATCGGCGAAAATGCGCCCGGGATTTGAACCCCGGACCTGTGGCCACTGGGCTTCTTTTGTTCACTAATTGTGTTAAATAAAAAGGATAAAGGGTGTGTCTCAATCATAATTAAATTAAAGATTAATTAATTTAATTATGTAATAAATTAATTATTCATTAATTTAATTACTGATAAATTATTTAGTTATATTTGACTGAACTAGTTAATATTCATAACTACCCTTATTATTTAATACATTTAACGGTAAAAACGCACACGATGAGGTACAGCTCCCGCAACAAAAAACGTTACAGTGGGGTTTGCGGGCGAACCACTTGGATGAGGAAGACAAAAGAGGGATCGTTTTTCATTAATTAAAGTATTCTTTGACCAAAAAAATTTTTTGAGTCCTTAGGGGGTCGTCTTCATATTAAACGAAACACTAACTTTCTTTTTCCAATGGGGAACCCCAATTATTATTAGTTTTTCTGAAAGGCCATCCCCCCAAACCCTTAAATACCCAGTTTAATCCAGATTGATTAAAAAAATTATATATATATAGGGTGTTTCAAAATTCCTCTTCACCACAGAGGTAGTGGTGAAGCACTCCCTTTCATACCTGTGTGCCTGTGTCCTTTCGGGAATTAAATCTGTTCTATGGTATGCGCAGTTCATTCCTGGCAGATAGTGGAGGACTGATCAATGGTCACCACTTTTTCCGTTATAGTCGGCTAGACTAAAAGCTCTTCCTCCGCTCTCTTGCGTTACCTTCCTATACCGTGCTAATGAGCCCTAACAAGGGCGAAACCGGTCCACGGATATATTCCCCCCCCCTAGCCAAAGGGGTGACACCCCTCTCAAAATGGGTTGATAACTCATTTTATTAATTTTTATTTATTTAATGGGTTTTTTTCACTCAATGAAACATTTATGTGTGATCGAGAAAATTTGTATCATCTAAATAAAGCTCGATGGGTGACACCCCAGTTCATACCCCTAAAAACTGTTAATTATTTAAATCAATTCTTACGTTTATATTCAAAACTACGCTCGAAATTTTTAAGCTTGGGTGGGTATTACCCCTCCTAGGTAGCCAGCCAAATGAGTATTTTCCAGGATGATCAATTTTTTTTGTTCAACGAAGGTATGTTTACCAACTTAGGGTAAAATTCGAAGACTTCGGTATCACTCTCCCAGATAGTTTGAGGGTGACAACCGGTTTTTTAAACCCTAATTTATTTCATTAGTAGAGTGAATTCAAAATTTTTTTTTTAAGGAAAGCATACAACTTGAAAAAAGAACCAAGTTCACTAGTTTGGGTGTCACCCCCTTCGGGGTGACACCCGGGGCGGACCGCCCCCCCGTAGCTACGCCACTGAAAGTGAGTATTATAAATCCAGGGGGGAGAGAAGGATTTTGGAGATGATCTTAAGTTCATTTGACCTTTTAAATTGCGAATCATGTCAATAAAATGTAGGGGGCTAAATATTTTCGAGGGGGCTAAATGCTTTGTATTGACTAAAGCTTATAGGAACCTTCATGTTGTAAAGCGCATCACAGGGTTAAATTAATTAACAACATTATTTTAATAATATGATAAAAAAACACCCTTGAAAAAAGGTTTAGGCTTTTTTTTATTTTCATATTCCCTTAATTTTCTTATAATCCATCCCGATCCCCAATGAGTTTGGATAAAACCGTTCAATGAACGATATTTTGGCATAAAATTTTTATACTACTGTATTTTTTCCTTGAACGCCCACTTTCAAAGGTAAAAATTCCAAAAAAATTTTTGGGAAAGACCCCCAAACCCCACTTACAATAGGGGAAATTTCGAAATTTAGTACACCAAAATTGAAATTCTTTATGGAAGTCATCTGAAATTTATTAACGCCCCTAATAAAAGTTTTTTTACGGCCCGAATATTTATAGTGCTCTTTTTACCTATTCATTCGTTTTTTGAAGCGTCACGGATTTCTTTCAAAAGTATTTTACAGTGGCGTATATAGAAATTTATTTCGGGAGGGGCCCAAAATTATTTTTCACCCCCTCCCAAGCAAATTTATTACGTTCAATGTAACTTTCTATATATTTTTTGTTAAAATTTAAATCTAAAAGAACTTATTATGAAAAAAAGTTGTGAATAATTTTGTTCCAATACCAAAGGGGGGGTCTGGGGGTCCACCCCCAAAAAAATTTTTGAAATTGACTTTTAAAAACTGGTTTTTAACCAGTTTTGGTACACCTAGTCCGAATTTTTTATTTATATTTATAGATAGAATTTGCATTTGGGTGAACTTAATGTAAAAACAAGTTGAAAATAATAGAGTGCCAAGTAGGAAAGGGTATCGGGGTCCTCTCACAGAAAGTTTTTGGAAATTTGACCCTTAAAATAGTATTTATTCTACTCGGTTTTGGTACACCTAGTCCGAATTTTGTATTTTATTTATCGATAGGATTTGCATTTGGGTGAACTTAATGTAAAAACAAGTTGAAAATAATAGAGTGCCAAGTAGGAAAGGGTATCTGGGGGTCCTCTCACAGAAAGTTTTTGGAAATTTGTCCCTAAAAACAGTATTTGTACTCGGTTTTGGTGCACCTAGTCCTAATTTTGGACATATATTATTAAGTAGGATTGGGATTTTGATGAACTTATTGTAAAAAGATTTGGAATAATAAAATGGTCAATCAGAAAGGGGGGTTTGGGGGTCCTCCCCCTGAAAATTTTTGGAAATTTGTGCCTAAAAAACAGGGTTTTAGCTTGTTTTGGTACACCAAGTCCGGATTTCGGGGGGGGCCAGGGCCCCTTCGGCCTTCCCCATAGAGACCTCAGCTTATATACGCCACTAGTATTTTATGATTGTTCTATGGAAAGGGAGCCGAATAGAGGAGATTAGTGAAAACGTCACTTCCGGTTTCTTGTTTTGTTTGGAAACGTTGATTCGATCCGTGATTGGTTACATACGGATCCGTACTGTCCGTACAGTTCACGGAACCAATCACAGACTGAATTTACGTTTCCAAACAAAACAAAAAACGTCACACTAATCTCGTCTATTGGATGTCCAAACGACGTTTTTTTACTGCGTGGTTGAAGAACAGGACGCGAAAACTTTTCCTACTGACTCAGAATAAGCATTGTGAAATTTTATATGCAGAGTAATCGATAAATTAATCGATTTACCAAAATTGCTTTTCGAGTAGCTTTCCAACAACTCAACTCTTCTCTTCAAGTTCTCACTTGTTGTCTTGTTGACAATTTTGCACCAAATCAGTCCATAGGTGCATCTCACAATGGTTAGTTGAATCCAATTTAATCTTATTTTCCTCTTAATTTGTACTCTTAAATGTGAAATATTTCATAACAAAGTATATTAAAATTTAATAATAAATGGTTATTTTAACACTATGTCGTTACTTACCTAGATTATGTTAAGCGCGGTTGAGACACGAGTGCTTCATTGAATAATGTATTTTCATTGAATAAGTTATTGCAATAATAATTTCTAATCGGTCTATTTTAGTTTATAACTTTTCAAATGCTGCCGTGCCATTCATCTATTTGCAATGTATATGTTGCCCATCGTAAGAACTGGCCGAAATGTTAAATCATGCTGTTATGTTCCACTACGATGCATTTCTATCGTGCGTAGTGTATAAATGTGGCGTTTCTATTTAGTGCGGCTGCTAAATAGGTTAATTAAACTCTTAAGTGCTAAAAATAGGATATTGGTACACGTAAAGATAAATTTCTTTATCTTCATATTGTAACTTAGCGTATTTTTATCTGTATACTGAATTATTTTAAAAAACGAATGGAAATTCTTTTGCGATATTATTTTAGACTCAATTCGTGATTTCCAATGTTTTTATTACAAAAATAGATTAAATGCCAACCTTCACTCCTCTTACTGTGCATCCCTAGCTTATCTATTATTTTATTTCAGTCTACACACAAAAAGAAGACCAGAAAGCTCCGGGGACATGTCAGCCATGGTCATGGACGTGTAGGTTAGTAAATGCAAAGCAGTATGGTGTGTGGTTCTAACTTCGGGATATTCTAAAGCAGGGGTAGGCAACTGGCAGCCCGGATCTGTATCGCATAAGTCTACAGTTCCTGGACCGTCAAAACCATTTGATAATCATAAATATGCATTCTTACACAACAAAAATTAATTCAACTCACTCTTTAATGGTCATATTTAAAAAAAATTCTAGGGGGAAACCACAGACCCCTTTTTAACATAACATACCATGAACTTCAAGCTCATTCAATGGATTTTAGTCTTTTAATTTAGTTGGAGTGCTGAGATATTAGAAAGTATGTAAAAAACGTGTATCTGAGAAATTGTGGTAAATGAAGCGAATCCGGCCCGCAAGCTGAATTTGGCGATTTTTTTTTTCGCCAAGTGGAAAACTGTTGGCATCCGTTCATTGAATTTTTATCGCCAAATTTGGCACTAAAAATCTACGGGCCGGATTTGCTTCATTAACCGTAATTGTTTAGCAATAGTTCTACTTTTGGGCGACTAAAAGTAGAACCTGTAACGGAAATGAACCAGTCACTTGCTGACCCCTGTTCTAAAGAAATAAGGTCCGGCACCAAAAATGACGGATTCTGGAAGCCCAGATTATTGAAAGTTGAATTGATTTCTCTCTAATAAACTGTATTGAAATGAATATGCCTATTTTGCAAAAAATATCACCTGGGCCCCGTGTGTTTGTAGTATTTACAAACTTAGTTTCAAATATTTCTTGCTTGTAACTGTTTAGTGATAGTGTACTATGATGATCTGATAAATGGATCTGAAATCACTGATGATACAACCTGGCACCAGATCTGAAGTACACTAATGATTAAACAAGCTTCTAACCATATCCCCAGTTTTCATAAAATTTAATCTTTAACCATACTGATTAAAACAAAATTACACTTGGTTTATTATTTTCCGTAATTATATGGAACGGACCATTTCTTCAGGAACCTAAAATCTGGTATGATAGTAAAAACTCAGTTTTCAGAAATTTCTAATGCGTAGTAAAAAAATTTTTTAATTTTCATTGTTTTGGAAATAATTCTGGGTCACATTAATATAGCTTGTAACATCATTGTGATGGGATCATTTGAGTCTCTTAGACCTTCCGACATTCGAATAAAGGATCCCATAACCGGAACTGGAAAAGGTTGTAACCATACTTGTATAATATACACGAACGCGCGAACGGCGGTCGCAGAAAATTTCGCCCTCTGCAGGAAAACTACAAAAAAAAAATTTTTTCGGAAATTTTTCTGCAGAATTTATTTTTGATAAATTTTTCTTATGTTTTTCACCAAATGCTTCCATCCGCGGAATCGCGATTTTAGAAAGAATCGGAATCGGGAAATCGCAACTTCTCCTTTAAGTTCCGTTTTTGCTCGCGGAGTTTACCGTTTCATCTGCGATGCTTTCTAAGATGGTCGCGGACATAAGGTGAAGTTGTCGGCTTCGTATCGCGGAGTTTACCGTTTCATCCGCGATGCTTTCTAAGATGGTCACAGACATAAGGTGAAGTAGTCGGCTTCGTATCGCGTTGCTCGCGGAGTTTACCGTTTCATCCGCGATGCTTTCTAAGATGGCCGCGGACGTTAAGGTGAAGTCGGCTTCGTATCGCGTTGTTGTTGCGATGTAGAAAAACCAACTTTTCCGTAGTTAGAAGCCAACAAGTCCGGAAGTAAAAAAAATAGCGATTTTTCACAAAAGTTCCGTTTTTCTGGCTTATGAGGTTTTCTAAGTTGCAAAATTTTTGAAAGGCTACTTTGAGAAGCAACTTAAGAAAATAATTCAGTTTTTTTTAATCGTGTTAGATTATAACCTGTATTACATATCTGATATGATTTGAGATTCTAATAATACTTTTAAAAATTCATTTGACTTTTTTCTTCACTTAGCAAAAATTTTATTGGTAAAAAAATTAAGTTATTTAATTAAATTTAAAGTAATCAATAAATTATCCTTGTATTTAACTGATTTCCTAAATTTGCATCTGATTTTAGTTGCATTTTGGTTATTTTCCTGCAAATGAAGATAACGTGAAATATGTACCTTTCTTTGTTTAAAGATATTTTTATCTAGTCTAGACTATCAATATTAATGACTAGTTAAATGCCAGTTTTAAGTTCTTAAAATCCTCCCAAGTATAACCCAGTTAAATTAAAATTTTTCTTGTTAAAATTATTTGTTTTACACATTAAACAAAATTATACATAACTAAGCTCACATACTTTTTCCTCTTTTTTCATCTTTAGATAAACTCCCCTGCAATTTGGGTATTTCAGTAATAATGTTTTTAGAGAGATTTAAAAATGTGTAAATTCTTGCAGAAAATTTTTTGGAAAAAATTTAAGTTCGCAGAAAGGTTTTTATTTTATACAAGTATGGTTGTAACCTTCCCCTGAACCTAATAAAATTTGCCCAAACCTTATGTATTGCTCCTATGGAGCTAGCAGGGGCCTCCCCCGAACCAGGTTAGTTTGTAGGTTTGGGCACTTTTTCCAGGTCCGCCCATAACGATGTTTCAACAACGTTACAAGCTTTATTAAAATGGGACATGGACATTATATGTCCTACCGTATTGAAAGGGTTAAGGATCAGAATTTTGTGAAGGTCTGTAAATAGACCCGATTTCTTCCTAGATAAACTGATGTTGCATAAATATATAGAGAAATTTCTCAAAAAGAGAAACCTCTCAACCCTAAGTTTTTTAAGTATTAGATAGTAACTGCAAACTGTTTTTGAAATTTTTATCCCTAACTAATTAAATTTTCACAGGCAAGCACCGTAAGCATCCTGGTGGTCGTGGTAATGCTGGTGGTATGCATCACCACAGAATTAACTTTGACAAATAGTGAGTATGATATAAATTTATTTTTATTAATAAAATGTGTCTATGTTGAAAGCAGGGTTCCCACGGTCCTTGAAAGTCCTTAATAATTTTTTAAGGCTAAATTTAGGTACTTGAAAGTCCTTGAAACAGGCATGAGATTCTTCCGATTTTTGTCGGATTATCAGACTTTTTAAAGAATTTTCAGATTTTTTCCTCAATTCCCCACCGTAAAAAAATTCGGACAAGGTGTTAAAAATAAGCCAAAACCTTGAATTTTAGGATCAAATTTCAAAAAATTTTCTGGAGGAGGACCACTTAACCCCCATTATAATCCTTGTAATTCTATTTTTCAAATCTTTTTGTTAAGTTCTTTAACATACAAATTCTACCAAAAAATATATTGAAAACAATGTTGAAAATATCTTTCA
The DNA here is from genome assembly GCA_024610705.1 of Tetragnatha versicolor. Classification (NCBI taxonomy): domain Eukaryota; kingdom Metazoa; phylum Arthropoda; class Arachnida; order Araneae; family Tetragnathidae; genus Tetragnatha; species Tetragnatha versicolor. The sequence goes on from JANDEH010000008.1 coordinate 16,190,622, forward strand.
CTCAAATTTTCAGACTTTGCTTTTTTGTCAATCTCATTCCTGTTGAAAAACGTTCTAGCTCGGCCGCTAATCAAACTTAATTTTTTCAGATCTTTCTTTGTTTTTTCTAAAACTTTTCTTTAAAACTACTCTTATGAACATAACTTGCGGCCAGTTTTACAAACTGACAGTAAAGAGCAATACAAAATAGAATTGTCGCTACTCTTCCAGAATTCTGACAAAAATCTCGCCAAGCAGATTTTTTGGCGACAGCTCACACATGACCTTCTGAAACATTCCATTTGGGGCTGGTTGCATCATTATTGGCGACTTAATAGCTTACTTCAGTATTCAGGAAGAGTACCGAATTTTCAACTTAAAACAGGAGACAGGTTAAATTCCTTCCTACTTACGAAATACTAACACATGGTTTGTACAGTGCTTAAGCTTAAAAAGTGCTTACTTTTTGTATTGCTCATAAGGAAGGCCCTTATAAAGTGCTTCTTAAAAAGTACTTAATTTTTTTATCTCAAAACATGAGTCATTAAATAGTGCTTATTTGCAGGCAGAAACAGTTAATTTTTCTTGAGCTTAATGTTATTCCTATTTGAGAGACAGAAATATACTCCAATATTCTTGATATTGTATTGACAGTTTGAAATGTATACAAGAAGGTCCTTAAAATTTCCTTAAAAAGTGCTTTATTTTACTCTTCAAACATCTGTACGAACCATGGAACAATGCCACTCAATAAAATAAATTATGTTTGTCATGTTCTGAAACATTACCCCGCTTGTTCAGAGACTCCAACTACTACAGATTCTCCGTAGTTTCTACGGATGTCGTCGTTAAACTACGGACTACGGATAACATTGAAAAGCTACGGAAAATCGGAAATCTATCATAAAAAGCACTTAAAAGCGCAAGTTTTTTTTCCCAATTATGCTCTATTTTTAGGATATTTTTAGTCTTCATAAAACAGCGTGGCGAGCGATCGGGTTTCGTCTTGCATGCGGGGTATTCCGTTCTTCCCTCGACTTCTTTCGGACGGCGCAGCTGCGGGCGCCAAGTTGAAATTGGCTTCTTCTTGCGTTGTTAGTGCGATGTGGAAAAAACAACTTTATAGTGGTTAGAAGCCGTCTCCGGTGTTTAGGACCGCATTCGGCGGAAAAGTAGAAAAACAGCGATTTTTTGCTTAAGTACCGTTTTCCCGGCGCGTAGTTGAAGCTGGCTTCTTTTCACATTGTAATTACTCTGTAGGGAAAATTTAAGCATGACCAGAGGAGCCTAATAAATCCAGTGATACCTCTCAGATCGCGTTTATATCGATTTTAGTCAATGTTTTCGACTAATTTTTCTTAAGGATTTCCTAAGTTGTAAATTTTTACTGATAGATCACTCTGAAGCTTAATGCAGTATTTTTAAAAATCTTGTTAGATTATAGCCTGTTTCAGATATGACATCAAGGGGGCGTGCAGGGGATCCACCCCTAAAAAAATCGGACTAGATGTATAAACAACCCCGTTTTTAGGATCAACTTCCAAAAAAAATTTCCTTTCTCATAAGGACTACGGACAACCATCTTTGAAAGTTGGAGTCTCTGCTTGTTAACTTACTATACACTTCAAACAGAGAATCTAATAACGATTTTAAATTGAAGTGAGGATCGGGATTCTGTTAAAAAAAGATTAAATATTATTAAACAGGGACTAATACAGGCCAATTTTAGTACCGTTTATCGGCACCTTCACAAAAATATACGAACAAAAACGGCACCTTTACAAAAATTGTTTTTAATTATATGTGGATTGCTAATAGTTAATTGAATATTCAAATTGCTATAAAGCTGAAGGAATAAGTAATTTAATGCTGATTTCATTATTTTTGCAGTTTCCAATCCATTAAAAATATTTGTAAAAATTTCACATAAATTAAAAAGATCTTACAATTTTTCATAAAAAATAAAAAAATTTCATAAAAATGGGGGTTAAGTTTAAAATCCTATATTAGTCCCTGTTAAAGTATAGATCCAAACTAAGTTTTTATATTAAATTTTTTAACCTTCTTATAGTGATTTTAAAAGAGATAACTGTATCGTTCTGTATTTTTGAGATTAATTATTAAATAGGTATCTTCTAAATTCTATTTTTTTCATCCCTGGTCCCAATTGAACACAATTTGTATGTTTCTATTGAAAAATGAACCCCCGACTTATGCGGTTCATCGCGCAAGTCCTGGGTATTACTGTATTTCATTATTGCAAGAACCTTCAACTTATATTTTGAGGTCATTGTCAGTATCAAACTAAATAATTAACTTCTATTGACCAATTCCTTGTTGTATTAATTAATGCTATGTTGTCTGTAAAATTAGAGTCTAAAAGCTTTAGTGTTAAATGTGCTTATATTTTTCTTTTGAATACCAAAAGGTTGCCTTTTTTGAACTACATTGTAAACAACACAAAACTTTTTTATTTTAGCCATCCAGGTTATTTTGGAAAAGTTGGTCAACGTAATTTCCATCTGAAGAAAAATCAACAATTCATGCCAATCATCAATATTGAAAAACTTTGGTCACTAGTGTCTGAAAAAACAAGAAATACTTACAAGAACCACCCTGAAGGGAAAGTTCCTGTCATTGATGTTGTGAATAAGGTGATTACATTTTTTCTTCAAAATTATTTACAGTAAAGCACCGTTTATACGACTTTCAAGGGACCGACGTAAAACGGCGCATAAATGAAAAGACGTATAAATGAGAGACGTATAAACGGTGCTTTACTGTAATACCTTTTAGAAGAGGTATTAGATCCATAATGTTGATGAAGTCAGTGTAAAAAAGAGTTGTCAAATTCCAAAATAAGAAATTTATTAGTGTTCTTGGGTGCCACTCTTTGGTCCTGAGGACGGAATTCCATCTGAAACGTGAAACTGGGTGACTGATGAGCAACCATTTGGAAATCCGCTTATTTTAGTGGTATTGATTATCGGAATTCCAATTTTTTGCAATTTTATATTCCATTCAATTGTGAAGCATGTAATAAATTTTCAAAGCAGGAAAAAATCAGAATATTTAGCTTCTGGTTAAAAACACTAGTCGACAGTGGTTTCCTAACAACAATCAAATAATTATTTTTGTTAATAATTCATGTAGTTATTTAAATATCTGCAAGTAAAAATGTTCCACTTTTACTTAAGTTCCCATTTTAGGTCAAAAAATTTTTGATCTTTTTTTCTAAATTTTTGCATTTTAAGCGTCATTTTTGTCCCTTAGCAACCCTGCAATCCCATCCTATTACAGGGTTCCCACGGTCCTTGAAAGTCCTTAAAGGTCCTTGAATTTTTTAAGGCTAAATTTAGGTACTTGAAAGTCCTTGAAAAACGTTCTAGGTCCTGGGAGGTCCTTGAATTTTCACTCGGCCACTATTCAAATTAATTTTTTCAGATCTTTCATTGTTTTTTTCTAGAAATTTTCTTTTAAACTACTCTTATGAACATAACTTGCGGCCAGTTTTACAAACTGACAGTGAAGAGCGACTTCCCCTCTCGTTCCGATTGCATGCGGGGAAAAAAGTCTTGTTTTGAAATACGACTAATTTTTAAATGTCTGCGAAAAAGGTCCTTGAAAAATTTTGTCGAGGTCCTTGAAAAGTACTTGAAAGTCCTTGATTTTCAATGTTTTCAAAGAGTGGGAACCATGTATTAATTTATTTCTAGTAGCCCAGTATGTAGAAATTTTTTTAAAAGTGAAGCTATGTTTGTGTATTGCAGTTCATTTTAAAAATTGACGAGTTTTCAGTGTAGATTATGCACAATACGTTTTGCTAAAATTTGGGTACGGTTTAAATTACAATTCAACGGTAATTTTTTACAGAAAAAGTAGGAATAGGTTTTTCCCACTGATTTGGGTCCAAATAGGTTGAAATGAAATCTGGGCCCCTCACATGTGTTGCAGAAGTTAGAATGTGGCTCTTTTTAAGTGCGTAAGAGTGAACAGTAGTTCTATGCAAATAAGTATCCCTATAGTATGGGGAGGACATTCAAATTATCTTAGTTATTTAATATCAATGACAAATACTGAAAAAAGTATTTAAAAGGACTTTTTTTTGCCATTAAGTGATGGCAAACTCAAAGTCAGTATGAACCTCTGATTAAAAAATAATTCATGAACCTGCTTATGAAGGAAAACCTTATAAAAACGCATTATCAGGCAGTAAGATGATTTTTAGAAAATAAGACCGATAAAAATGTTATAATCCCAATAGAAGGTTCTCTTTAGTCTTACTAAACTAAGCCAAAGAATGTTGAGCATCACTCAAAATTCATATTTTACATCCACGTTGGAACTTATTTCCGGATAATCTCACTGTAGTCAATCATAAACAAGGGTAAAGATTCTCTTAGGATATTAAATCGATACATAGGTCACTGAGAAAGAGCAATTTTGGGCTACAGGTTCTTGGTTCATTGAAAGAGGAGATTTAACGCCACTTAAGAGACAAAAAGTGATAAAATCGCATAGTATTTAATGAATGTTTAATGATTTTTAGTTTTATATTGTCTGAAACAATGTATATAATCTTAATGGGCAATACCACTATTTTTTTTATTCGATAGAGGTACCCTAGAGCGGAATATGTGCGAAATTTTTTTTTAATTACCATGATTATTTTTTTTTTATGTAATTTGACTTTAAAAAGGGCGTTAAGTCTTCCAATTTCCCAATATGACATACAGTAGAGCCCCGATTATCGGCGTAATTGGGTGGCAAGATTACTGCGGATAACCCGAAAAAAGACTAAAAATGAGGTGAAAACATGAAAAAAAATATTTCAGCAGAAACCTTTGCTCTACATCTAAAATCTCTAATCTCATCTAAAATTTGCTCTCATCATTAAAAAATTGTTCCTTGGCACTCGCAGATAATCCGCACCGCAGATCAACTGCTCGCGGATAATCGGGGTTCTACTGTACTTATCCCCTATACATTGATTTTAAACAATGCTTTTAATTGTTTAAACAAAGTCATTGTTGGGTTTCTTGTTAAAGTCTGTATGAGTCAGTTGTGACTACATATACCCTATACAAAGACAAAGGGCTTGGCGATTTTAATTTTAAAAATTTAATTAACTAAACTTTTCAAGTGGATTTTTGGATTTAGATCTATTTCCTTTACTGGAAAAATGCATTTTTTTCTGTTTTCAAAAAATGATGGTATTGCCCATTATGATTGTATTTTTAGGTAAAATAATGAGATTAACTGTTAAAAATGAGTGTTTTCAACGTTTTTTCCCTGTTTCTTACCGTACTGGTGCCATATTTGTAACAAAAAAACTCTACGTGCTGCAACTTTTTCACTATTTCCGAATTCTACACCCTTAAATTAGTTGGAAATACCTAATCTCTTTTTTGTTAGGGAAAAAAGTTTATTTTTGTCGACTAGTGAAATAATTGTGTACCAAAATTAAATCCCTGCTATAGGGTCAAATTTCAAAAGAATTTCTGGGGGAGAGGTATTAGTTACTTGAGTATTCACGATTCTTTTTTAGATTGAGTTTTGTAAGATGAGAATCCTATCCAAAAGTATTAAAAAGCTTAATTAACCTATTGTATATGGGAAGGGGCTGAGGAATTTGGGTCCTTCACGAAATAAATATCTATACCACTAACTAATCTTAACTTTCAAATAATTTATTTCTTAAGCAATCACAAACCTGCTTACATCATACATTTCACAGAAATAATACTGATTTACACAGATACAGCTTTAATTCAAAATTTAATGACCTATTTGAACAAGTGATATTTTTTCCTGCTATTTTAAAAAAACCATTAGACCGGGGGATAAGTGCAGTTTTTGAATGAAGAGTGGCACCTACATCAGGTTTGCTCTGAGCAAAGCCTTACACAACTCAAGACTATACGCTGCATATGACCTGCTTCCTTTTTGGAACCAACCGAACAAATTTTTAATAAATCTTAGGATTAACCACTTGTCTGATTTGCCCGAGCACCGCTCGTCCGCTTGCGCGAGGTACTTCCCTGATTATCCCGAGCGACGCTCGTCCGCTGGTTCGCTTTGCATGGCAAGTTTTTTCCCATATTTTTCATGGTTTTAGTTCCTCTTTTTTTTACATAGATGCCACTACTTGTCCATAGGAGACCTCTCCCCTCATGTCAGAGGGATGTGCATGACCAATTACGTTTATTCAACCGTGAAGTACACCAATTGGTCATGCATTCCTGTATGCTTTTGTCTCCGATTTCTCCCCTTTTATTTCTAAGAAAAAATGTTTGGGGGACATCTGGTTCTTTCTATCACGAGGTGCAATTTCCTCTGCTGCTGTGTTACTGCTAGATAACCAGCTAGACATACAGCAGTTTATTTTAAGCGCGCTTTTACGATCCCTATTGCAACGTAGCATTGTTTTTGACTCCGTTTTTTTTTTCAAAATTTATCACACAAAAATAGATTTTTAAAGTAAACTGTAAGTAATTCACTTCATAAAATGTTTTCATTGTCATCCTTATCTGTAAAATCGGCTTTCTGGCTGAATCCAATGTTCGAAAAAGCCAACTTTAAGTAAAATTGCCGCATTTTCGCTAAGATCAAAAACGGCCATATATTGTTAAAATCATAATTTAAAAGTGTTTAGATTATGTTTCTAGTTTGAGTTAATTAATCTAAGCTCGAATATTGTTTTGAAAAATATGCTTTTTTTTTCGACCTATTATTCCAAAAAAAGGAAACAGTTAAGTTAAAGAAGTTAATAGGTGAATTTTTTTGTTAGGTCATCAAAGGATTATACCAAAGAGTAAAATCAATAAAGAATCTACTCTATCTATGGCTTAGTGTTGTATTCGTCTCTTATACTCTATTCAATTAGAATTGGCCCTTGAGAAATAGTGCTTTCCCCCACACTAGAAGCGTTACCATAGTTACGATCTTCGAGCAGCCAATAGTAAGCCTTCTTCGTCACTTTGACGTGGATAGTTGCTAAGGTTACCGATCGGTGGTGGGGGTAGAAAATATTTTCAAGCGCCAGTTCAAAATGAACATAGTATAATTGAGGAGTTAATGATCAGTATGACTACTGAACAAAAATATAAATAATAAACAATAATTGCTGGTGTATTGGTATTACTATCTATTTCTTCCAGAATATCTCAATTTACTTCTGCTTGTGCTGCAGGTTTCAATTTAAGTGCAATGAAGTGTTAACCCCTGTCTTCTCTTAGGCTAATAGTTTTTTTTTCAAAAGGAAATATTATTTGAATACTTATTTCTAAAGTGGATGAAATGTTGGACGTTTTTTGAATATCAATTATGGTATATACCTATTCCATAAAATTAAAGTATGCTAAGGCTATTGCTGGGATATATATTAAATGGAAATTTTCCTATTTAGTCGCTATATGTAGTTAGTAGCCAACCATTGTAAGCGGCTATTAGTTGCCCCAGTATATTTTCATACACATTCAGAAATTCCTTACGTTTGCTGATATCATAAGTATATTTTTACTCATGGATTAAAATTACTTGTTAACTAATTATTTGTATATATTTTAGGGTTACTACAAGGTGTTAGGCAAAGGAAGACTGCCAAAGCAGCCCTTGATTGTTAAAGCTAGGTTTTTCAGTAAAGAAGCTGAGACCAAGATAAAAGCTGCTGGTGGAGCTTGTATTCTTACTGCGTAGGAGTGAAAATAAATGAAAAAAAAACTCTTTAGTTTTATGTATGGAAATTAAAACCAACCAACTTGATACATACATTCACATACCCCAGTTCAGTGACTGTAGATGAAGATGTTATTGTTATACAAATTGAGATCCCAGAGATTGCAGAATTATATTTATAGGGTAAAATATTCAGGTTTGAACAATTTAAAAATTAACTTACTGATCTTCATAAAACAAATTCATACAGGGAAAGTATATTGAATGTTTTATATTTGAAAAACAACTAAAAAGCTAATAAAACCAAAGAAATCGTTACTTTTAAAATTAAGCTTCTGAATTGGCTTTTCTGATAAACTAATGTGAAACGAAACATTATAAAATACTCTGGGATCTTTTTAACTGAACAGTTGTTTGGGGGCTTCAGTTTCACAGGGATGCTGAAAATGTTTTACTTCCAAGATTTTCCCAATCAATACAAAATTTCCCCCAAAATTTTAAATAGTTATGAAGATTTAAAAAAAAATCAGATTCATGTTTACCAGTAATGATAAAAAACAGAAAACGATAGGAAGATCAGTGTTGAAAGTTAAAATTGCCATTTATATTTTGATAACTGAACTGATTGAATTTAATATTCTTTTCCACAAAATTTCCCCCAATCCTAGATCACCGGATCAGACATATTCTGCATCCGTGTAGTTACACTATGTTGGGCTTGGAAAAGGTTCAAAGAAACATGGTAAGGGAGATAGGAGTGGATTATATTTTGTCTAATGGCAGCATTCACTGCTAACCTGACCAGCAGTCAAATTGATTAGTAGAAAACTAGTTCAAAACTCCAATTAAAGGTTAGAGCTGAATAAGCAGTGAATCTGGCTGTATTTCAGGGTTGGCAAAACCCCAGTTTCTCTCTATTCTAAAAAAAAGTTTTTGTAAATGGTTTCCAGAGAAAGGCTTTTTAATCACTGATCCTCATAACATGTTTTTGGTATCAAACTGTTCGGATTCTTTTGAGGATGTGCAAAGTGCCTTTAGAATTTCTAAAAAAATTCTCAATTCTAAGATATTTCCATTTTTCTGGATTACGGATAAGGTTGCAGTTAACAGCAAGAAACTGTCGTACAATTTATTATACCTCCAATCACAATGACCAACCGACGCTATTCATTAATGATGAAAATAATTTCTTTCACGCTTTAAAAATGCGCTTCAAAATATGTACTTTCTAAATAAAACATTTTTTAAAGACTGATAAGAGTTCTCCAGAAATTCACAGATCTACTATTCAAGTATAGAATTTCACACACCAAAATTAATTGTTTGTAAACATTGAGTGCAATGTAGATTTTGTCTCTTAATATTTTTAATAGCTAAAATCATATTGTTTAAAAAGTCTGTTTTAAAACTAAAACTTGAATGATAAAACACTAGATATTTTGACGAGTTACTAGGTACTATATTAAATTTAACAGATTCATTGCTGAACGTTTTTGTAAATATTGAATAACAATAGCACGAGCAGACTTGATGGATATTTTCAACGAAAACGTGTTGATTAAATTATTGATAATTTAACCAATAAATATTCTAACTTTTAAGAGAGTGTGCTTCTGGAAAGTTGGTTGACGTTTTTTCTACTAATTGTTATAACGAATGTTTTATAAATAAATAATTTTAGTGAGCAGGGTTTTGTGGGGATTGCGAAGCGATCCGAAAGGCCCTGCGTCAGCAGTTAACGGGGGTTGGCGAGCGATAGCGAGCAGGGGGCGGTAGCTCCCTAGTTTTTAAAAAAAACCTTAGTGGGTTGGGTTTTTTCAATAAAACCCATATATAAAATGTTTTTTTTTTCAAAATTAAGTGGTTTTCTACATAGTAATTGGGTTTTTAAATTTTAGTAAGTTCTTTCTGTGTTATTATGTGTTCTGTCAAAATGTCAGTTTTTCCATTGTTGAATGGGTTTTTTCAAAATACTTGGAAAAAACCAACTGAAATTGTAAAAACTTCTCAATTATTACCCTGGTTTAAATTTTTTAAAAAGCCACTGGAATTTAAAAAAAATCCTAAACTTTGAAAATCCATTCAATATTGAAAAAAATCTATAACTTTGAAAACCCCACTGAAATTTAAAAAATCCTCCTTAATTATTAGTTTTCCTCCTTTATATTTAGTTTGAAATTTAAATGTCCTAAATTTTGAAAGAACCCTATTTAATGATGAAAAAACCCACTGAATAATGAAAGAATGTAATAAACCTTTTTAAAAACTCCCTGAAATTGGTGAAAAAAAACATTTAATTTTTGAAACCTAGCTTAAATTTTGAAAAAACCTATTAAAATTTAAAAAATATCCTTAACTTTGAAAAAACCCATAAAATTTTGAAAGAAATCTATTCAACTTTGAAATTAGTTATTAATTAATTTAGAAAAATAACGTTGAAAATACAGGTAAAATCTCAAACAAGTAATAAGAAAGATATTTAGACAATATTTGGTAATAAATCATTTTAAAAATAATTAAATTGAAAAAAGACAAAATATCTTACAAAAAATTTAAATTTTAAATTAATTTAAATTTTTTTTAAATTTTGTAGTATATGCATGTGATATATGTCTCTAGGCTATATTTTAGTGCTGGTTACGAATATCATGCCAACTTTTCAATAAAATTTAGTATAAGTGTGGAAAAATTGAAGCATTTTTCTCAATAATTTTGTTTTTTATGCTTCAATTTTTCCACAGTTAATTTAAATTTTATTGAAAAGTTGGCGTGATATTCGTAAACAGCACTAAAATATAGCCTAGAGCAGGGGTCCCCAACCCTATGCCCGCGGGCACCATAGCGCCCGTCGATCGGTCTAGGTGCGCCCGCTGTTTGTGCCCAACGATAAAATATTTCAATTTTCCACTATCCCATAAAATTCTAGAAATGAAATCGCAACATACATTTCAGAATTTCTTCAAGTAAGGCGAGAATAGAAATTTTGGATCTTCAGAATGACATTATCCTCAAAACTATTATCAGATGATATGAGAAATTCTGGAATATAGTTGATTCCATTCTTAAAAAGAGCAGCATATAAAATAAAGTAGTTCTTTGGTTCCACACACTTATGTGAATCATTTTCGACTATGAATATAATAAAATAAAGATATATAGATCACGAAGTACAGATGAACACCTTGACGATAGCTTGCGGGCAAGAATTTCATCATAATCCTCCCAATTATGAAGCGCTGGCCAGTGAAATGCAATGTATTTTATATATTTTTATAAATAATTTTTATACTTCGTATGTTTTGCAAGCAATTTAGTAGTAATTTAATTTACAAAAGAATATTAATACTAACTATATTCATTATGTTAAATTAATTTTTAAAATTAAATTTTGGTGAATTATATGTAGTGTGTATTATTAACTATGTCCACCAACTATAAATTTATCTTAACTATAAATTTATCAACTATAAAAAATAAATGATGCCCCCCATTCGACCGATATTCTGGTATGTGCTCTTGGGTACAAAAAGGTTGGGGACCCCTGGCCTAGAGACATGTATCACATGCATATACTACAAAATTTAAAAATTTTTTAAATTAATTTAAAATTTAAATTTTTTGAAAGATATTTTGTCTTTTTTCAATTTAATTATTTTTAAAATGATTTATTACCAAATATTGTCTAAATATCTTCCTTATTACTTGGTTGAAAGATTTTACCTGTATTTTCAACGTTAGTTTTTATAAATTAATTAACTATTAATTTAATCACCAATTGTGGTTTTTTAGGTTACAGAGGTATATACCTACAACATCCATGATGGAAAAATAACCTTGGTAAATGCCTCAAACTAGAGAGCCCTCAAACGTTTTTAACAAGAATTTTTAAAAAGGTCGATTTTTGAGGCCAATAAAATTGAAAATTTGAAAAAAATTAATTTTTTTATTGTCCGATTTTCTTCCATTTTTAGTATATTACTAGCTGTTATGCCCGGCCTTGCACGGGTGGAGTGTATAAATTCAATTTTTTAAGTTTTCTTAAAATATATTTATATAATTTTGTAAATCAACAATTACCAATCAACCAGTATCCCAGACGCCTTTCCTATCCCGGTGTTCCCTGTAATTTTTCCTATTCCAGTGTTCCCGGTAATTTTTCCTATCCCCGGTGTTTCCTGTAATTTTTCCTATCCCGGTGTTCCCGGTAATTTGTCAAATCCCGATATTCCCGGTAATTTTTCCTAACCCAGTATTCCCGGTAATTTTTCCTATCCCGGTGTTCCCGGTATTGTTTAATATCCCGGTGTCTTTTTCCATCTTAATAAAATAACAAATTCGGAACAACTATAATAAAAAATATCTGGTTAATATTAATAATTCTAGTGAACAAAGTAAGAAATTTGAAACTATAATAAAATATCTAGTAAATTTAAAAGTCTAGTGAACCGCTTCATTTGAAACAATGTTTTATTTTAAGTCGTTTTCCATAAAAAAAATTTACACTTTTCCATAAATATTTAAATTTTAAAGGTTTATGGAAAAAAGGAAAAGGAAAATAACGTTTGAAAATAAATTATTTGAATTTATTTTGGTGTTTTTACAACTTATATAGTTTTTTAATGGACAATTATCGAGTTTTCCCAGTTAAAATATTTGATTTTTGAGGTTTTAATTTCTTTAACAATAGTGAGTCGAGCAGATCTACTCGGCCTTGCACGGGTGAAGTGTATAATTTTTTTTAAATTAAATTTTCTCAAAATATATTTATAATTTTTAAATCAGCAATTACCAATCATCCCGGTATCCCAGACGCCTTTTTCCTATCCGGGTGTTCCCGGTAATTTTTCATATCCCGTTGTTCCCGGTAATTTTTCCTATCCCGGTGTTCCCGGTAATTTTTCATATCCCGATGTTCCCGATAATTTTTCCATCTAGATGTTCCCGATAATTTTCCTATCCCGATGTTGGAGGTTATTTTTATGTCCCGGTAATTCCGGTATTTTTTCCTATCCCTATGTTCCCGGTAATATTTCTTTTCCCGGTGTTCTCGGCAATGTTTCCTAGTAAATTAATGAGTCTAGTGAACAAAAATAACAAATTTGAAACAATAATAAAAGATCTAGTAAATTGAAAAGTCTAGTGAACCGCTTCATTTGAAACAATGTTTTATTTTTAAGTCGTTTTCCATGAAAAAAAATTTACACTTTTCCATATACATTTAAATTTTAAAGGAAAATATCCTAAAATAGGGGAAACTAACGTTTCAAATTAATTATTTGAATTTATTTTGGTGTTTTCACAACTGATATAGTTTTTAAATGGACAATTATCGAGTTTTTCATGTTAAAATATTCCACTTTTGAAGGTTTTAATCTCGTTAACAATAGTGAGTCGAGCAGATCTACTCTGGTAGAGAAATGGAGAAATAAGCGTTTTCGGCTATAAATTCGCTAATTACTCGTAATTATTTGATTTTCGAACTTGGAAAACTTGACAGTGATCGTTCTCGCCTCGAGATACGTCTATATACCGAATTTTGGCCACGCCTGCGGCGTGGCTTGGGAGGAGTTGCGTCACATACATACATACATAGCCACAAACGTTTTTAGTAATATATAGATTATTTAAGTCATTTCTAATTGAAAACCGTTTAAATTATTTTGTGGTTTTGAGCGATGTTTTAATTTTTTCGACTTTCCGAATTTTGAATTAATTCAATTAATTTCTAAAAATTTAAATTTTTAAAAGAATCATTTCATTTGGCTTCTAAATGTGCCGCTAAACAGCCAAAATTCGCCAAGCATACGCAACTCTGAACTTGCGCCGCTTTTCTACTGCATGAACTTTTATTAGACTCTTGGAAAAATAAATTTTGATCAATTTGAGACAGAATATACATCATGATTGCCATCATTACTGTCTAATTATTCGTATTCATAATTAACCAATATTTCATCCAAGATGGTGGCTATTCAACTGCAGAACCTTGAAGCGTAACACCTTTTGTTCATACGCGTTGAAAAAAAGTAGTTCTAAGTTATATGTGCTGTAATGCATATTAGTGTTTATATTGGCAAATAAAAGTAGACGTTTAAGGACTCGAGTGAAATGCTAAGTATCAAAATAGATTATTTGAGCTTTTAAAGCTCCGGTTAGTTAAACGGCGAAAAGTTAACTGGAGGTTTCGTTGGTGTACAGTGATTGGTGAGACGACTGCGATTTTAAAGCTCCAGTTATATTAAACTGCCAGTTAGTTAACTGTAGGTTTACCGAAAGTTGGTGAGATTGGCCCTAAGAGCCCCAAAGTTTGAAAAAAGTGGAAAAAATGACCAATTTTTAGAATTTAAAAAAATATATTTAAGATTGATACTGCGATAAAACTGGTCCAAATGTGTTATTTTTCACTTATTTAGAGGGATTGTCAGAGATGCCAACCATTCCGGATTTTGCGGAATCATTCCGCATTTTGGCCCCAAATTCCGCAATTACGGATACAGCTAGAAAAACTATGGAAACTATGCTGCTTATATTTTTAAGACAATGTATTAAATTTTTCTTCTTAATTCTCTGTTTTTAGACTTCAATCCTTATAATGCATATTTTTTTATTTAGAATTGCGAATAAAAACGATAACGCTAGTCGCTAGTAACTGATGAGATGGGCAATAAGAAGGGGGAATCGATCGGAATTAGGAATATTCTAATCTGCACCGATGATTGATTCATGGGGAGAAAAAAGGCCTTATTTTCTCAAATATTTGCGTTTTCAGGACTTTTCTAAAACTTATCAAAAGTTGGGTCACGCTGGGATTTTTTTTGCGGGTGGGGGGGCGATTACGGATGAGCGTTGTCTCAGGTTGGCAACCCTGGATTGTATTTATTTACGTGTGTTAACTTTAGACTTTAGCCCCTATAATTTAAGTATTAACAGTACTACTTAGGGACGTTGCTCATCTAAGCTTATAATACACTACCGGTGGACGAAAGGAATTAATTACGAATTTCTTCGAAGGAACTCCCTCAAATGATGCCATTTGGTGCTAAATTGATATTATCTAATATAATAAAATCAAGTGTGGCTATATATGTTTGTCTTTTATACAAATCCACAGTTTACTTCCGATCTGCATCAAACTTGGTATACCTACGTAAAAAAACTCAGAAAAAAACAAGACTCTTTGGCACATTTATGATAAGAACTCAAAAAAGCATTAAAAGTAATTAATTTGCAAAAGCTTCTTATAAGTAACTCTTAAAAGTTTTGACCACACATCGGACGATTGGCAACAAAAGTTGCCAGTAGAAGAAAACCCTTGCTATTGGCAATTTAAATACCCTCATTCCAACTGTAATTGGTAATACACTCTTAAAACTGTGCCGGATGTCTTTGAGGCATTTTCGGTTCAAAAGTGCCGGATATCATATCCGGCACACTATATATGTTTATCCGGCACTTTTGGAAAAAATGTGATTTATATTTTATGTGCCTTATACGATATCCGGCACTTTTGGAAAAAATGTGATTTATATTTTATGTGCCATACAAATCGTGCCTTATACGATATACGGCATTTTTGGAATAATTGTGCCCCTTATTGGTATATTGGTTGGCCTGTGCCTTATATGGTATATAATGCATTCCTCGTGCATTTACATTGTGCTTGACGTTTCCTTTTAGCCTTTTTTCATAGTACGTACTTGACATAGATATTATCACTTCGTGCAGTACCGGAGCGAAGATCCGAAGGGCGAGCAATGGCGGCGAGACCGCAACGACGGCGTCATCCATCTCATCTAGTCTCGTCTTTACTACTTGGCAATCGCAGAGGGTGTATTTACCTCTGGAAATCCCTTTTTTAAAAGGCATGGCGTTATAGACTGGGGCAGCAAAGAAAGTCTCGCCAAAGGTCGTCGGTTGAACGAGCGGATAACGGAGCTTGACTCGCCATAACACAACAACCGTAACAAAAACAACATCAATGGCGGGCGGAGGGGTGATGTTAAGCAGTGCATTGCGCATGCGCGTATTGAAAGCCAAGCGGCCGAGCTGTGCCAAATATTGATAAGTGTCACACACAATGTTTTCGCCTTTAGTACGCTTATTTGCCGAAAATTGTGGTCCGTGCCAGATATTTCGCTGCGCGAAACCAGTTTTGCCAGATATATCGTATCAATATGCATCACATGCGCGTTATGCCTTATATATATCCATCACAGTTTTAAGAGTGTAATATTTAGAATGGGATCTTGTGAATATGCTGCAATAGAAACAAGTCACAAAAATAACCAAAACATTAGATTATTTTGGCGTTTTCCAAATGATCTCCCAGCTATCTCTAAAATGTAGTGAAACGCTCTCATTCTGACAGCGATTTTACCACCAAAACGACATGGCAGGTATAAATTTCTATTTTTATCTGAATAAATACATTCTTCAGAAGCTGTTATCATGCATTTAAACTTTTAATGTCCTCTATTAGAGTCAGTAAAAAATGAAATGTCCCTTGGCAACTTTTCTTACCAACCGTCCTTAATGGGTTAAAGATTTATGTTTACTTTTTTGTAGCCAAGTTTTATTTCTTTTTTTAATGAGCAATTTGAATTTGAAATGTAGATATTAGTTCATCTTCGCTTGATAATCTTCATCTTCGTAATAATCAGCTAAATAAAGGCAAGAGACAGTTTTTAATGCTTATTAAGTGTGAAATCGAAATTTAATATTGTTCCCATCTCTTCTATTTGATTTTTTCCACGTTTTTAATAGAAATACTATTTGGCATTATATCACTTAAAATGCGTGGCCAACTTGGTATCGCCGGAGCGAGCAGCACCCCTTATAATTTTACCTTCGAGCCGCCACTGCTCATAGCACACATTTGAAAGTGCTTAATTGTAGTCAGAAACTAAACTTTTCTTGTGCTTCATTGTAAATGTATGGTGTTACAAGTTTTTCTTTAATAATTTCAATTTGAACTGGTGCATCAGACTACAACTCTTGATAACTTTCTTCGTTTTCATTTTACAACACCCAAATGTGGCCTAAGAAAAGCAAAAGTATCCAATTCCCTACAACTATACTAGACAGCATAGGCGCCGACTTTAATCAAATATTGGGGGGCCCAGTACAAGACAATGAAGATATTAGTTATTCCATTTTCCATATAACAGCAGTCCTTTCGATCGTCACTAATGCTATTAGACATCTCCCCCCCCAAGATTTTGAACATCCAAAGGCTTATTCCTAGAGTACCCCTAAGGAGTTACTCAAGTTATATTTCACATTATGTTAAAATTTTACAATTACTCGAAGTGTAATAGAAGGTCTGGGGTTCAGAAAAATTTGAAAATTTGCCTCAAAAAGTAGTGTTACAGCTTATTTTGAGAAATTTTTGGTTCCACCAAAACATAGCAGTTCCTTGCAAAACATAGAATTTCTAAGGAAAATATAACTATAGAGACT
The DNA here is from genome assembly GCA_024610705.1 of Tetragnatha versicolor. Classification (NCBI taxonomy): domain Eukaryota; kingdom Metazoa; phylum Arthropoda; class Arachnida; order Araneae; family Tetragnathidae; genus Tetragnatha; species Tetragnatha versicolor. Next base: position 16,207,737 of record JANDEH010000008.1, read on the forward strand.
TCAAAATTTCGAGAAGGGCTGGGGGTCCTCCCCCAGAAATATTTTTGAAATTTGTCTCTTTAAACTAGTGTTATTTATTTTGAAACTCTCAAAAGGTAACTCGCGGGCCCCCTAGGAAGGTCCTGGGGACCCTCGGAAGTCTGCAGACCTCTGCTATAAAAAATTAGAATAAAAAATAGCTCAATATTTTTTAAAAATTTAATCGAACAGAAAATATTCCTATCGCAAAGAATGAAAGTGGATTTATACCGCCTTTAAATTCAACGGCACAGAGCCGTAACTAGACTTTAGTTTCGTGAGGGATTTTACTAAATATTTTTTCTGAGGTACCTACTTACGAGTACTTTTTTACTTCAAGTGTTAAATGACTTACACATTTGATATTAATTTTGTTGAAATTAATTTCAAAATTTTATAAACATTGAAAATTCCAATTGAGGCGATATTTGAGGGTCCTCCCCCCAAAATTTGAAAATTTCTACCACAAAATAGCATTTTATCTCCTTTTGAAGCCTATTGGGTTACACCCTTAGAGCAGGGCTCATTTAAAGAAGCAGAATTTTTAAAGAAACCCAGTAGAATAAAATAATAAATAGTAGAATAAAAAGCAAAATTTTGAAATGGGTTTAGGGATTCTACTTCAGAAAAATTTTGGTAATTTGTCCCTAAAAGTAGTGTTTAAATTCATTTTGTAGACTCTTTCTTCTTATTTTACACGAAAGGAGGATCACACCTCAAAGATCACGGAAGTTTCAGGGGAAAACGGCACAAAATAGATTTTAAAATTTGAGGGGGGCTTGCCCCCCCCCCCCCAAATTGAAAATTTTACCCTTGAAAGTAGTGTTTTAAGTCATTTTGAGCTATTTTGAGAAGACCAAGTGAATGGGACCAAAAGAACGACGACCAATACATTGCCTTCTTAAGTTCATGAAAGAAAATAGGTAGATTTTTACTAAAAATATTGGGGGGGGGCTTAGCCCCCCTTCTTCCAACATTGGGGGGGCTCAAGCCCCCTCAAACCCTATGGAGTCGGCGCCTATGCTAGACAGCAATTTAAGTTGCACCTACTATGTCACTAACAAAGTAATTCCCATCGCGGTGTCTGAATTTCAAGTGAAACTAAGAAGGTCAATTTTAAAATATGATTATTTCGTTAAACCCATATACAGGGTGATTCAAAATTAAGTGGACAAACTTCGCATGGGGGTAGAGGCGTAGAGGGGACCTAGACAAGCATATTTTGAAAAAGTAGAGGGGTCGCAGATGCACCGTTAAAGAGCTAGGACCTAATGTAGTGCAAGCGCGTTTCAAAAGGCCGTTTTTAGAAGGCCCGAATATTAACGATATTTCCATGACATTTTTTTCATTGAGTTCTACATAATGTTGGCAACAATACTCTCACTGAGGTTATTGCTCAATCAAGACCCTTTATATAAAGGCCTCCCAACTCGGCCGTGCAACGTCATAACTTTCACTCATCTTTGACGTCACTCCATAGACTTAACATGGCAATTTTCACTCACGTTTGACGTCATCGTCTGGAGTTGGGTGGCCATGTATATAGAGGGTCTTGGCTCAATCCTCTACATTTTTTAAATTAATTTTCTTTTTTATTTCGCCGCTAGGGGAGCTGTAGAGCATCTCAATGGATTCTCCAGGGCCACTTACCTAGGGGTAGACCTTATTTTCATGACCCTAGGACACGTTGGTTCCAAACAAAAGCCGCGAAACGAACTTTTGAAACACCCTTAACATATACATAAAAGTAGTACTTATAAACACTTTTTCCACGAAAAACAGTGAGTTTTTTATGCAGCAAAAAACCTGATTTATATATAATTTTAATTTATAAATTAAGTCACTTTGTTTATAGCTGAATCGATGAACTATTAATTAATTCAATGGATTCAATACAGAAAACACTAAGAAGTAGTTATATTTATGGGGGAAAGAGTTTAAAAAAACGATTTAAACAAAAAAAACCCAGGTTTTTCAACCTTGGGCCGGATGCAGCTACGTTCTGCGACGTGCTAAAGAACCGTATATCACCTAATAATGATCTCCCAAGAACGCCTGTTCTACGACGATCGGGATATCGTTATCCTCCTGATTGGTTGAACGCGCAGAGCGTGGGAAAGGCAGGGTACAATCAAATGCACGTGGTTCAATGACGTAGTTCGTGACGTTCTTGAAAACCAATCAGCGGCATGCTGGAAAAATGACTCAGGACAACGATAGTTGAGTTGTTTGGAAGTAGGATTCGACCGGTCCCAAAATCGCCGCAGAACGTAGCTGCATCCGGTCCCTTGGTTCTATCATCCCTGAAACAAAAAACCTATTGGGCAATTTAACTTACCTGTGGTGTGACTTTCGACCAATCTTTCTTACAGAAAATATAAAGTTATAAAATAACTATTACTGCAGAACGAACGATAGTAAAAGGATCATGTGCTTTTGACTAGAGTTGTAAAATTCTCGGTAATAAATAATCTTTTGGAGAATATTCTCCAAATGGAGAATTTTCGAGAATATTCTCCTGGTAAGCTACTAAAATAAATTTTTTTTGAAAATTTTTTTGAGGTATTTGGTATTAGCTTCAAATTAGGAGAGCATTGACGATTATACAATGAGAAATCATCAACAATAAAAGAAAGTCAAATTAAATTGAATTATAGTTTTAAAATCAATATTAAATATGAAACACCCAATATGTTTGAAAGGTTATGCAGAGAATGCAAGTTTTATTCTATAAAATAAAAAAAATTCTTACTATTTAAAAGCATTTTGAAGTAAATTAAATAATATAAATGTTTTTTCTGGAAATTATTTTGTGGAATCTCTTATAATGAGAATATTCTCATGAAGAAAAACTGATGAGATGGACTTAAAATTATGCATTTAGAGAAAGAAAATTTGAAGATTTAATTACTTCAGGAACACAAGTAAGAAATAAATTGAATTATAGCTTATTTATTATATTTTTTATTCGATAGAGGTAAGAGATGAATATCCGCACAAAATTTCTTTAATTACGAGGTTTATTTTTTAAATTTAATTTCAAAATTTGACTTGAATTTACAATTGTTTCAGGCAACGCATTCATCTATCCACTACCCTATTAAAAAATAATGATTTTTACTATCCGTCTTGAATTTTACTTTATTCAATTTGAAATTGTGACCCCTTGTTCTATTACCCGTATTGAAATCTAGTACCTCTGTGCTCTGTTTCCCCTTGCTTTACCATTTTAAATAGTTGAATCAAATCCCCTCTAATCCTTCTTTCCCCCCTCTAATCCTTTTTTGAGTCAGAGCTCAAACATTCAGTACTTGAAGTTTGTATTTTCAAGTTTTTATTTTTAAGAGCGAGTTTATTTTGAATATTTTTTAATATAACCTAGTTTTCCACTTCCTCTGTTAAGGCATCTGATAAACCATTCAAAGCTGCTTTCTTTCATCTCACGAAATGGGATTGAAAAAGTGTATTACAACTCGGTAAAAAACCCATCCATAATGCTGTAATTAGCTATTAGTATGGTGTTTCTTGAGAAGCAAGAGAAGGAACCCATTTGAAAATAATAGGAAAAGTAAATTTATTGAAGTCGTTTATTGCAGAGTTGGAAAATAACGCTTGGACAAGTGAGGCTTTCTTCTATATGGGGAGATTGTCTGGTGGGGAGATATGGCTACGAGAAACAGAGACAGTGAGGCAAATAAGGGTCAGTTGTCCTCTTCACGAAGACTGTAGTCGTTGAATTTTTCCAGAAGTTTCTGCAGCATCTGAAAGTAACACATTAGATTAAGGCAAATGCAAACAAAAATATACAAGGTACAGTCGTAGAAAAAAAAGTGAGACAGTTCGCATTGTAAGCTAACTACTGGGGTTAGAAAGATACTGTAAACGCCAATTTTCATTATTTAACGTCTACTTTAAAAAAAGCTATAGTTAATGTCCTTAGGGGGCCGTCTACATATTAAACGAAGCACAAACTTTCGTTTTTCCTATGGGTGACATCAAAGATTATTCCCGATTCTGAAAGAGCACCCTCTAAAACCCCCAAAACCAATTTTCATGTCATTTGGTCCCCAAATAAAGCAAGGAGTGGGGGTTGAAGTTCGTTGAATTTACGTTGAAAACTCGTTCTTTACGTTGAATTCTCGATTTTGATCCTTTTAACCATCAACCCCGCACGATAATTCAACGTAAAAAAAGAGATTTCAACGTAAATTCGACGAACTTCAACCCCCGCTCCTGGCTTTATTTGGGGACCAAAAGACATGAAAATTGGTTTTGGGGGGTTTTAGAGGGTGCTCTTTCAGAATCGGGAATAATCTTTGATGTCACCCATAGGAAAAACGAAAGTTTGTGCTTCGTTTAATATGTAGACGGCCCCCTAAGGACATAAACTATAGCTTTTTTAAAAGTAGACGTTAAATAATGAAAATTGGCGTTTACAGTATCTTTCTAACCCCAGTAGTTCGCTTACAATGCGAACTGTCTCACTTTTTTTTTCTACGACTGTACAAGGTGTTTTATAAGGCTTTTATTTGGAACCAACGGTCCAAAGGTCCAAACGGTCCAACGGTTTTAAGGTCCACCCCTAGGTAAGTGACCCTGGAGAATCCATTGAGATGACTTTCAGCCAGTGGCGGATTTACACATTTTCAAGGTATAGGCTGTAAAAGTTTTGCCGCCCTTCCGTCTACCTATCCCTTCCCTATGGCGGCGCCCTTCCGTTCTACCTACCTTGTCATGTCCTAGATTATTTTTACAATACAACAATTTCGTTGAAATAGCACGTAAAATAGTTTTTGGGTATATTTCTGAGATAACACTGGGCAACAGTGAAAATGTAAAAATGATAAAAATGTTAAATTCTAACAGATTTCGACATGCTGAACACGAATATGGCAATAAAAATTGGAAATTGGTTCGGGTTTTTTTGTAATGTTGAGATATTGCTCTAAATCAGTGTTTCCCAACCTTTTTCGGACCATGCCCCACCAAAGCCTTTCTAAATTTTCCATGCCCCCCCGGTCTTAGTGGCATATATAGAAATATATTTTGAGGGGGACCAAAATTATATCTTAGACCCTCCCTCCTATGTAGGTATATTTGATAAGTCTAATGAAGCTTTTCAGAAAATTTTTAGGTAGAAGTTGCATGCTAAAGAACTAAATGAAGGTATGAGTAATTAAGTTCTAAGTACCAAGGGGGGTCTGGGGGTCCGCCCCCAGCAAACTTTCGGAAATTTGACTCTAGGAAGCAGGTTTTTAACTAGTTTGGTACCCCTAGTTGGGAAATTTTGGATATAAGTTTTTAAATAAGATCTGCATTTTGATGAACCTAATGTAAAAAAGTTTCAAATATAAACGTTCTAAAAACAAAGATATCTTGGGTCATCCCAGAAAAGGTTTGGAAATTAGACTCTAAAAACAGGGTTTCAACTTGGTTTTGATGCATACTGGTCCAGATTTCAGACATACATCCTCAGATAGGATAATAGGATCAGATTTTTATAAACTTCTTTTAAAAAAGTTTTTTTTTAATTTTCCCCCTGGATTGGCCCCACCTGGGTTAATTTGGTTAAAAATTTTCAAATTGCCCCCCTAGAAAATGATATTGCCCCCCGGTGGGGCGTGAGCCCCACGTTGGGAAACACTGCTCTAAATAATACCTAAAACACATTAAATTGCAATTTGAGTTTTTTTCACTGCATAATTTATAAATAAATTAAAATAACAGAATGAAGTACTACCAAATCATGATTGACAAGTTCTCTTTCTCTTTCGGCTGTATTCCATATCTGGATCATCTCTAAAGCATCCAGCAGTAGTCCCCAAGCATAGAGGCAGACCACTTTCCGTTATAACGTAGCTCTATTTCAGACATATCTTGGTGGAAACGTTCACCATGCTCATCGCTGAATTTTTCACAGTTAGAAGGGAAGAAATCAAGGTGAAAATCCAAAAAATGCAGCTTTAAGGACATTCGACAACCGAGTTTCTGGTATAAGGCTAACATGTCCTGAACAAGATTTTTTTAAAACTCTGATCTTGCGTTGCCTAGAAAGTTAACACAAACTTGACAGAGTGCATCCCACACTTGTTTTTAATCACAGTCTAGAAGGTTTTCAAATTTTGAATCATTAAAAATATCTCTAATCTGAGGACCTATAAGAATTCCTTCTTTGTTTTTTGCCTCACTCAGGCGTTGAAATTTTTAGCGCAAGTAAATGAAAGCTGGCTTATTCTTATCCATCGCTTTAATCAATTGCTTTACAATGCCCACTTTAATGTGTAAAGCAGGTAAGATTATTTTCTGTTGAGAAATAAGAGGAGAGTTCTTGACATTCATTATTCCTTGTTTCAAACTTATCCTGAGAGGTCATTCTTTTTGGATGTAGTGTAATTCTGTTGCACGACTGTTCCATTCACAAATGAAGCAGCAATATTTTGTGAATCCCTGTTCCCCTTTTGTGAATCCCATCAATAACGCTGACACCCCATTCATATTTTGCGTACTCAGTTCGATGAAGACGTAACTGCATGTGTTCGTATGTCTCTTTCATATGAGCAGCACATGCAATGGTAATGGAAGGGAGCTTATTGCCATTGTGGAGCAATACCATCTTTAGACTCAATTTAGAGGAATCGATGAAATGAACAAACGCCACTTGTTAACATCAAGAGGTAGATGTTTAAAAGTATTATTAGTTTTATTATTTCATGAATGCATGGGAATACTGCATGGGTTACAGCATGAAACATTAGTATTTTTACAGCTGGAACACAGCCCTACATTTTTCTTGTATCTGGTACTTTATCACCATTTTAACTCCAATCCTCTGTTTGTTCAATGTCGACACTATCAGAGATTAGGGACAATTCCCTGCATTGCTTCAAGCTACACAGGAACACCATAACAAAAATGTAATAAGGTTTGACCGAAATTTTTTTCGAATATTCTATGGGCAGCTTCTTATACTGCAAAAAAAATCTGCCGCCTCTCAAAAATCTGCCGCCCCTCAAAAATCTGCCGCCCTAGGCTCCAGCCTACTCAGCCTGCTGGTAAATCCGCCACTTTCAGCGCTCCTAACGGTAAAATAAAAAAGGTGAAAAAAAGAACCTCAATGAGAGTATTGTTGCCAATGCTATGAAAAACTCACTGAAAAAAATTTCATGAAAATATCGTGAATATTCGGGGAGACATTAGCATGTGAAAATACCCTTTTTCAGGCTTCAAAAAAGTTCGCAAATGTGCAAGTTTTTAAAATTTTTCATTGAACTTTGTCTTCATTTAACTAAAAAAAGACACAAAACTACATAACAACACTGAAAAACTTGCAAATTTGCGATTTTTTTCTTTATTGAGACCTGAAAAAGAGATATTTTCACATGCTTATATCTCCACAAATATTTACGATTTTTTCATGAAACTTTTTCCAGTGTGTTTTTCATAGCATTGACAACAATACTCTCATTAAGTTTTTGTTCTATTTCCTTTAGTTTTTAAATTAATTTTAAAACTTTTTTTATTTTGCCGCTAGGGGAGCTGTAAGTCATTTCATCGGTAATTCCAGGGTCTATTAAAAGTGTGAGTTTGATGCGATCCCGGTGCCGAAAGAGGTGCCTCTATCACCACATACCCCATGTGTTGCGCCCCGTATACTAGTAGTACTCTAAATAGTACTAGTGTTTTAAATTACCTTTAGTCATATTTGGCAACTCTTGATAATTCAGTCGTTTTGTAAATAATAAATATAATGGTGTTCTTTTAATTACTCTGCAGTTATCTACTACTTACAACTTATACTTTTACGCGACTCAACATTCTGGTGCCGAAAACTCATTATACGAATCAGAACTTTCTACTAAATCGCCAAAACACTACTTTGAGTGAAATTTTACTATTTACTACTACTACGAACTTTGATCTCCAAGAAGGAAAATGGCGATGAACCATTCTGGTTCCGAATACTCATTGATACGATTCAAAACTTCCTACTAAAGTGCCAAATACTTGACAGAACAGACTTTATTGACTGAACTTTTTACTACTACTGCGAACTTTGAATGAAAATGGTGACTAAAGAAGAACATGTGTTGCTATTGAAGCGAAAACGGCGAACTATCCGAAGTAACATTACTCGTTTCTCAACCGAGATTAACAACATGACTGACGATACTTTGATGGAAGACGTGGAATACGCGTTAAGTCGTTTAACTAGCACTTTAAATAAAATGAAAACGGTCGATAACGAAATCCATGTTCTTTTCACGGATGATGAATATGAAGATGACGTTACTCAATGTGAAATGTATATTGATAATGCTGAGCGTGCGATTTTTAGAGCCCGAAAAAGCCTCCAAAGGGTCCTTAATGGGTCAAAAACACACACCCTGGGGGAATTGAATCGTATTGGAATCGGAGATACTCAGATTAAGAACAAGACTGTTCCAGAGAATGAGATTATAAGAGAATTTCACGAAGAAGACGATCAAAGAGTGGTTTCTCTGCCTTGGAAACCAACAGTCACAGCCACACTACTGTCCGATAACAAAGCTACTGCCGAAAACCGTGTGGAGTCTCTGCAGAAGCAACTTGCATCTAATGATGCTAGGAAGAAAGAATACGATAGTTGTATGCAAAACTACATTGTACAAGGACACGTTGAAGTTTGCGAACTAAAGCCTTCGAATTTAAACACTGCAGCACGCGAAGTGGTTTCAAAGCACATACATGAATTCCCAATCGATAAACATCTTTACATGGACGATTTTGTTGCTAGTGTAGAAACAGAATCTGAAATCCCCACACTGCATAGAGGAGTCAAAGAATTGATGCAATTGATTGAAATTCCAATTGAAAAATGGGCTACTAACTCCACAATGCTTCATAACCAATTGCGAGATCAAAATGAAGGATTAAAAATAACTGGCATAGAAAAGGACAGAAACGTTACAAAGTTTTTGTGGTACAAATTCAAATGGAAATTTATCGCCCCAAGAGCGGCTTGGTGGGGAGGATGGTGTAAGATAATTCATAGGTACCATCAAACTGTCTGCGGATGACCCTTGGTAAAGCCGCTCCAAACTGCCAACCCTTATCCATGAATACTGGTCATCCTCCTGGAGGTTGACCAGGGTGGGGAGGATGTTGCGCCCCGTATACTAGTAGTACTCTAAATAGTACTAGTGTTTTAAATTACCTTTAGTCATATTTGGCAACTCTTGATAATTCAGTCGTTTTGTAAATAATAAATATAATGGTGTTCTTTTAATTACTCTGCAGTTATCTACTACTTACAACTTATACTTTTACGCGACTCAACACCATGCTTTTACGATTTCCATTATCGCCTATGACCATGGACTCTGTTCTGTTACTCTGTGTTTTAAATATTCCAAATTTTGGCCACTACTCACCGTCATTTTTTTTCTGCTGTCGAACGCAGTGTCAGTGATGTCTTCAGGCGCCGACCGTGGCCAGTCCACCCATGTGTCTTCCATGTCGCCTAGATCCCTATGTAACAAAAAAGGGCAGTAAAACGCAATTCAATATCCCACAGAAAAAAATATATTGTTCTAATTGCCACCAAACACACTTAAAATATTTAAGTATTTATGTTGATGAATAAACAATCCGCATTCTTTTTTAAGAAAAATTAAATTTTAATCAGATGAAAATATGTTTAAAAAATAATTGCCGCAATCTTGTGATAAGGCTACATGATTTATTTTATCGCAAGTGTATATCAATCTCTAGTTTCCACTAAATATCATTTAAGTAATGTTAAAAGGACCGTGTTCTGTAAAAAAAATTTCAGTTCACTCGCTATCGCTCGCAGAGAGAGAGCAAAGATGTACTGAAGGGGGATTTTTTAATCTCCTTAAATTTTTTATAAGAGAAGGATAGAAACCATTAATTAAAAAAAGGGAATATTCTACAACTAGTACTTATAAATATCCCATCTGTCTTATCATATTTTTCTTTCTTTCTTTCTTTTAGAAAGGGAATTACTTTAAATGTTTTTGTTCCTTGAATTAAAAGATGTTTTGTATGGTTTATTTTCCACTTCAACAACTTTTTGTATTAGGGGGGAATCAAATAGGTATACATAGTTTTTTTCGAAATTGCAGTTCAATATCTCTTTATAACCCCACCACGTTTTCTACTTTTGTAAGTAATAACATGTGTCCTTATAAGTCAATGTGCAACTAAGTCCTTAAAAATAATTGCTTAATCATGCATTAAAAATTAATCGACTTCCAAGTAATGTTTTACCTAAATCTTAGATTTAGGAATTAAAACAAAAAAAGGGAAGAATTAACTTTTGAACTTTCTTTCCCAGTTTTTTACTTGTTCCTAATCCTTAAAAATCAAAAACATGTCTAAGAAGACTGGAATTTACTCCCATTAATTAAGCGTTTCTAAATTAGAAATAAGAAAAGATTTAAACTTCTGTTTCATTGGATACTGATAGATGGTATTTAAACTCATTTTTAACTTTTAACAATGATTACTGTACTTCAATCTCGATCTTTAACATTTAATTTGTTTTTAAATCCACAGACAAGGTTTAAGATCAGATAAATGAAAACTTTCCGCTTTTTTTCATTTATGTCAAAGTTTTCTTTAAACTATTTTCTCACAGATTATTTTTTTAAATTTTACGTAGTTAGATAATACATTTAACTTTTACGTAATATTTTTTTGCAGTTAGAAGGTAGGTTCTTTTTAAAAAAAACATTGTTTTAATTGTATGTTATTGTGCAATTGTATTTTATAAAGTGCGTCATTACGTACTTGAAATTAAGAATTCACTAACATGGTCATGAAGAAACTGTAAAAACATTTTTGAATTTTTATAACTTAAAGTAACACAGTTTTTAGTAAAAGATGTTTAAGGATATAAGGAACAAGATTAAACATTAAGAGTGTTGTTTTTTAATCAGTTTCCCCAACATATGAGAAATAGTGACGTTTCAATTTTTATATTTAAATTATTTTGAAACTTTCAATTTTCAATTATATATTTTCATTCAATTTTTAGAATTTTTCTAGACTGAACAAAATTCTATTGCAATACTGTAAAATATGAACTTTTCTTTGTCATATTTTAAACAAATCTTTATGACTTGAGGAGTGGTTATAAATAAATTTTACGTTATTATAAAGCTAATAGTTGATTTTAAAAATAAATAGTGTAATAAAATAGTGCAAAGCCAAAAAACAGCATGTGGTTTGTTTTTATTGATACTTAACTTTTTTATTTATAGTTTAAGTTTCCAAATTTTGCATTTAATGTTTTCATTCCTCACTGATATGACTTTATCATACAGAGATCTAAATTAAGAAGAGTTAATTTATACAAGGGGAACAATAGATGAATGTGTAAAAAATTTAGTATCCGAGGTAGGTAAAATTATTATATTCTAAGAACGAAATAAAATTTCTGGGAGTTGATATTTTGCACTATTAGTACTATCTTTAGAAGTCAAGGAAAAATGAAACTTCTTATAAAGAACATGCGAAAGTTATAAAAAACCTCGGAAAATTTTCTTACCCACCTTGCATATTGAAGTCATTCCTCATCATCGTTTGTACCCCTTGGTATTTAATCCACTCAATTTCAAATGATTGATTTATAAAGCTAATCTTACACAGGATATAGATGTAAATAAAATACCCAGCATTTGCTTAATATTGGGAGAGGAACGTGGTTCAAACTTTAATAAATTATATTCATGTATATAATAAATACCTTAAGTCTTCGTGGCTCAATTTACCAGATCTTTTAGCACTAACGCCTCTGCATCTTGGTGCAAATACGAACTTTCTGAAAAAAAATCATAAGTGTATTTCAGAGAACAAATTAATCTATAAAAATATAAATGCTAAAAATTCAAATTAGATTTACAATTGATACAACTATGAATTGTTTTTAAATTTCATTCATTGCTATCAAATTTTTCACTTGAACTGTCCTTTCGTTGGTATTACGTAGTAGCTACGTCATCACATAAGAAGTTTTCTACGAGCTGGTACGATCACGTCAGTTTACCAAGCAATATACCGTAGTCTCAATACTCAGTATTTCGTTGTCTGCCTTTAAAAAATTAATTTGCATCTTTATCTTGGTAGCTCGGAGAAAATAACAAAGATCAACACACAACTTTCTTAAATTCGTTTGCGAATGAGAGAAAAGATGTGCTGTGAGGAAAAATATTTTATTTTTCGAGTGTTTACTTTCATAACGAAACTTAATTTGAAGGAGACTTTAATCAGAGTTCAAGTCTTTTGTCTGTGTTGAACGTTTTTCAGTTCCTTGAAAACTTTTGATTATTGTAGTACGTAGAGCACAAAGGGAGTGTCGTTTAGATGCAGTGTAGATGTTTTTTGGAGTTTATGATTTTTCACTTTTTTTTTCTCGAAAACATTTAGATTTAAACAATATTTCGTAAAAAATGAATTTCCAAATATACACGACAAATGAACGTTTATTTTAAGTGTTTTAAGTTAACATCTTTGATTCTTAAAAAATAAATTTTGCATAAAAATTTTAATGGTAATTTTTAAATAGGAATTATATCTGATATGCTGACAAAATGATTCGTATTGCTTTTATCGTAAATTAACTTTAAGAGACACCGCTGTTACTTTAGTTTTGGGCAACTCTAAATATAATAGTTTTGAAAATAAGTCGGATGGTTTAAGGTCCCAAATGATTCTTATTTTCGCTCCCTAGAAAATTTTCATTTATTTGAAACTTAAGTATTTTTTTTACAATTTTTCATTATCTTAATGGGTTAGGCTACGTACTGATTATTGCTAAACGTTAAAAAAGTCAGTTCACAATAAGCTAAAAAGGAAGAGAAAAAGCTACATTTTGTGAAAATAAATCCCATCTCCTTCAAAAGCCTTCGCAAATCCAAATTATGTGAACGAATTCACATCTAAACATTTCACACAAAATTTATAGCCACCATAAAGGCTTTGCAACTTTCTGAATCAGAATATTTAACCTCCTTAAAATTCTCACCTATTAAGGCTACTAATGACTCTACGAATTTAAGGCAGAGGGATTTTCAGTGCTGAACAATAGGTCAGTGGTACTACAGTAACAATAGTCTCCGGTCGCATCTATAAACACTGCCTATTAAGGCATGACTCCCGCTGATGGTCGTTGCTTCACACATTGAATTCCTCATTAGTGATGGGTCTAGGAGCTTTCGGGCAAAAGCTTAAGCACATTATTCCCTTCTTTCACTATTGCTTCTCTCCGGGTGGCAGCAGTGAGTGTTTCCATGGAAACCATCCTGTTCGCTGATTTTGTTGGCCTAACTTGATACCGAATTCGTGAGACAATTCATCGTGATTGTCAGTCTGAGATTCACTGGTAACCACGTTTCTCTATCATTGGCTACTATACTTCATGCTGTAACTTATGTGTGATGGGAGGTATATAGATTTGTTAAATATTTTTTTTATTTGTGGTGAATCGGATAAGCTTTTTGGTATCATAGTATTATATAGAGAATAAAATTTTATGCAGAAAATGAGATTTTATCAAGTTCAATGTTTCTTTTTCATAAGACAATTTAGTTTGAGTTTTATTGCATCAGTTCTTTCCTATAGAGATGATTGAAAATCCTGCTGCTAAAGCGTTTCTCACTATTTTAAGGTTAAAAGTATGTTTTAAAATAAATGTAAAACTTTTATCGAGAACCTAAGATTTCCACTATTTAAATTAAAATTTGAATTCAAGTTGAAGTTGACCCTATGAATCTTTTTTGTGTATTCAGAAAAAAATTGCAACCCCCTATAGAGAGTGTGTATGGAAATTGAATGAACAACCTTGTTCCATTTTAGAGATGGGTAAAAATGTAGTATTTTCCATTAAATGAAAAAGTGTAGGTATCTAAAAATATTTAAACACATTGATGTCACAAATATTGTTCCGGGTAATACCAAAAATAATAGATTTTACTTATCCCTGTTATTCACCACTTATTTGCTCAAAGCCCATTAAAAAGGGGAATGCTTAGAATATTTTCTATTATTTTCTACTTTATTAAACAGTAACGAGAAATAATACAGAGAGAGACTAAAAATATTTAAACTGAGTAGTTTTAGCTTTAAAATATTATTTCCATGGTATATTATCTTTTTTTGGCTTAAATAACAGTTTCGAAAACGGATCTTGAACTCAATAAAAAAATATAAGATGGGAATAGATATGAATTGAAAATTTAAAGTGTATTTTTCGATGCATCCCCAAACAATCATGAAAATAGCTTTGAAAACCATGATACAACACGGGTAGAATTTGAACTTAACAGGATGTAAATTCTAAGACTTCAACATACAGTCGAGCTCTGAAGTGGAGAAAAAAATTTAAAATATCTACAGTATCGGAGCATAAACAAAATGTGTAGAGTCACAATTTCAATCACTTAGAATCAACTTAGCCGATATCTTTGATTCAAGAAGCTCGATTTGTTTTTATTTTAATGTAAATATTTGACGAAAGCTCGTCTTTGAATAAAATCCACACCCACGCAAGAAATCGTTGCAATTCTTCCCGATAAAATGTATCCCGCTTAAACCAAAATTAGTGATGGGCAGGTATCGATACCAAATACTTAAGTACTCGATACCTATAGGTATCGAGTGTATTCGATACCCACAAAAGTATCGATACTTTATTCACATATTTCGTTTTAAATTTTTCAATGAAGTAATCTTTATAATACCTACTGTAGATCAAACGCAGCCTGTTTCCGTTTTCATTTTGCAACGCTCAAACCTAAGTCGTTAATCATCCGCGAGAGAAATTTGACGCGGCTAGGTTTTTCCCCCGCCAAATCCTTCCCCTCTATCCACCTCCAGGCCCGTAGCTAAGGGGCTTTTTGATGGATCGCTTTCAGTTTTTTGAATATTAGTCTGATTATGGATAGGCCCTAAAAAAATTGTCCCTTCAGGTTCATTTCCCGACATTGAAAAAAAGTACTCGATACCTAAAAGTACTCGATACCTATAAGTATTCGATACCAAAGTATTCGATACCTATAAGTATTCGATACCAAAGTATTCGATACCTAAAATTATCGATTTTGCCCATCACTAACCAAAATACATTTTCATCTCCGAATTCGCTTTCACGTCAGGTAAATAGAGAAAGTCGGGACGCGTTTCCTGTGTAGAAAGCGTTTCTTCAAAATATACTCAGGAACAATCTAAGAAATAAGCGTGTACGGATCTCCATTTGAATCTGGGATTAGTACGGCTACATGTTTACGTTGTCCTGCGATTTTGATCAGGTTTAGCTCTGAATTGAATTTTTTTTCGTCTACTCCAAAACGATGATTGAGAACTTTGCAGGAATCAAAACTATTTTTCTGCGTGGCTTGGAAAGTTTTTCGTTTGGGGAGAAATGGTCGGAGAAGTCTTTTATCTAGGGGAGATTGGCCCCATTTCCTTTCGAACTATTTTCGATTACCATAAATCATGCTACCGAAAAGATGAATGCATGGAGAAGTGTGCAAAACTATTTCTGGTGTTACATAGAGGTGTTTGTATCCAAGTAGAATAGTAAAGTTCGTGTAGAAATTTTCACCTCGATGTTAACATACAGGGTGTTTCAAAATTGCTTTACACGGCTTTTATTTGGAACCAACGCCTCCTAGGGTCACAGAAGTAAGGTCTACCCCTAGGTAAGTGAGCCTGGAAAATCCATTGAGAGGACTTACAGCGCCTCTAGCGGCGAAATTAAAAAAGTAAAAAAAATAATTTAAAAACTAAAGGAGATAGAGCAAATACCTCAATGAGAGTATTGTTGCCAACGTCATGAAAAACTCCCTGAAAAAAATTTGATCAAAATATCTTGAATATTCGTGGAGATATTAGCATGTGAAAATAGCACTTTTTCAGGGGTCAAAAAAGAAAAAGTTCGCATATTTGCAAATTTTTCAGTGATATTTTGTAGTTTTGTGTTTTTTTAGTTTAAAGAACACAAAATTTAATCAAAAAAATTTGCAAATAATGTGAATTTTTTCTTTTTTGACCCCTGAAAAAGTGCTATTTTCACATGCTAATATCTCGGCGAATATTCAAGATATTTTGATAAATTTTTTTTCAGTGAGTTCTTCATCACGTTGGCAACAATACTCTCACTGAGGTTTTTGCTCTATCTCCTTTAGTTTTTAAATTATTTTTTTACTTTTTAATTTCGCCGCTAGGGGCGCTGTAAGTCATCTCAATTGATTCTCCAGGCTCACTTACTTAGGGGTAGACCTTACTTCTGTAACCCTAGGAGGCGTTGGTTCCAAATAAAAGCCGTGCAACGCAATTTTGAAACACCCTGTATATGATGCTACATGGTTCTATTGGCGTGTTAAATAAGCTTACACTCTTAAAACGACAGTCTCAAAAATGATTAAAAATTATTCAAATCTGAGTATGCCACGCAATCAAACAGGCTCTGATCCAAATTTACTCAAATTTGAAAACATCCATGTACTCATTTTTGAGAATGTGCAGATACTCAAAAATAAAGCATCATGTACTCATTTTTTATAAGTCCATGACGTTCTTATAAAGAGGGTGCTTTGCGTTACAGTTTTGATGACGATATAGCCACGTTACTATGACGTGGGAAATAGACCAGTAATATGAGTGTGACGTCACAACGTTAACTATCAAATCAAGTTAATGTTGCTTTCGATATATTCCACAAATATTTCAATTTTCAAATTTAAACTAAAAATAAGCATAATTTGAGTAGTTACTATTAAATTGTTTGAAACTGAGTATGTTTGGTGTTTCAAAATTGAAAGCATTGGGTGGTCATATTTGAGATAAACAGTTTCAAACCAAAATGAGAACATCGATTTATTCAAATTTGACCAGAATGTATTACAAAGACAAGAAAAATGCTCTTTCCCACTGTTTCACTTTCACTGTTCATCCTGAGTGATTCACTCCTGTGAATCTCTATAGTTTCCATAAAAAATGAAGCAGTAAAGAGTGAAACACCAATTTATCCTTTTCACTTAGGATGATTCCTCCAAAATGAACACAAAAAGGGAACATTCTGAATGATCCTTATGGTTTTACCTCTTTTATCCCCTTATTTCTTGCAGTTTACTAAACACCTTTTCTTTCTCTCTATGAATATCTTTTTCTTTCTCTATCATTTACTCTCTCCTTTTCTTCTAACTCTAGGTCAGTGGTTCCCAAACTATTTTGGTCGTGGAACCCCCAAATTTGTTGCCAATGATCGCGGAACCCTGATTATTTTTTATCAACGTTTTTCAAAATTTAATATCTGATATTAAATGAAACCAGGCGCGGATCCAGCACGGGTCAAAGAGGGGGCACTTTTCCAGACAATCACCTTTGCCTTTTGGAAAAAATGTCGAGTTCTTGGTAATTTACTAAACGTATCACGCAAGATCCCCTTGTGGTACTGCTGGGGAGTATGGGGGTCCTCCCCCAGAAAAATTTTGAAATTCGACTGGTAAAAGTAGAGTTTTAACTCATTTTGAGAACATTTTTGGGTTTGTTTTCATTTGAAACATTTTTGCACCATTCTTATTTTTTCAATAAAATAAAGTTTGTCACAAGGAACCCCTAATTTTCTTCGTGGAACCCCAGGGTTCCACGGAACCCACTTTGGGAACCACTGCTCTAGGTTAACCCTGCTGTTCTGTTAGGGTCTATTTGACCCAAAAATTTTTTCAGGCGCGTGTTAAAAAGAATTGAATAGAGATATTTTAATGAAACTTTATGACTTTGTTGGAAAGGCATATGAATATCTACATCTAAAAGGAATTTGAATTATTTTAATTTGCAAGGGATATTTTTCAACATAGTCTTAATGTACTGTTCGGGTCAATATGACCCGATTCTAAATTTTTTCGTTTTACTCAACCGTTTTCATACTTTTTTGTGGAATAACTCTATAGAAAAGAATAAAAACTATTGAAACATTCTTTTTTTTGTATTTTGGTTTTCTTCTCTCTTGTTTTTTTTGCATTTGACACTTAAGCAAGTGGAAGGTCAAAAGGTTGATTCAGTTGGAAAAAAGCAAAAATATTGCCAACTTTTATTTTTTCTTGTTGTATTTTTGTTTTATGAAGTATTTCCTTTCAGTTAGAATTCTAAAAATAACTAATGAAACGAAACTTGTGCTATCCGAATGAAAATATTACTCAAAGTGAGAAATCAGGGGTGTTTTTCATTGCCGCTGTCTTTTGACCTAGTTTACCATTAGGTATGGAGTAAATGTGGACTTTTAGTAGTAGTATAACTTCCTAAGAACTGAAACATGAAGTTTCTTACAGAAAAAGATCAAAAATCATCGCCAAAGAAAATTTGGGATTTTGGAGTAGTGAGTAATTTCACAAATCCTGTAATGCGTTTTCAATGGGATTTAGTACGAATAGAGGGAAAATAAATGTTCAAATGAAGATTATTTTTGAATATTTTAGAAAATCACTCTTATTTTCAAACAGTAAAGCAGATTAAAACCTGTCATGAAGGGGGGAATCAATTAAAAAAAAAAGTAACAGATTATAGAAAAAATTTAAATTTATATCGGTCCCTCAGATGAAAAAAATTTAAAAATTACTACTTTGTTATGCCATACTTGTTTTAAACCCATTTTCATATACGTTAATTGTCAAAATAGTAAAAAATTACAAATTTCCATTACAAATATTTTTTAGTTAATTTTATTATTTTATACGTATTTCATAACTTAACATAATTATTTCGTTATAATTACATTTATTTAATGTTATTTTACTATTGTTTAACCGATTTCTTAAATTCCACTATTCATTTACCGCTAGAAGTGATATTTTTTGCATCGGGTCATATTGACCCGAACACTACGTGCGTGTAGTAAATCGGAGCAGAACAGCAGGGTTAATACATGATTTATATCAATCAATAAAAACGAAAGCAGGTCATTGAGTAATCCAAGGCATTCAAACCATTAAATAGTAAAATAAATAAGGAAAATTAATAAAAAGATGAATACCAAAGAATTAAAAAAAGTTAAATCATGAAAGTTTTTTCTTTAGTTTTATGAAGTTATTAAGCATTATTCATATTTCTCCGATTTTTCCCATCTAAATCCATTTATATTACCTAAACACAGTTTCTACCGTTTGACCAAATTTGAGATTGACAACAATTAGCATTGCAAAAAAGGAAGTTCTAAAGGGTTGAAACTATTATTTGGTATCAAGGGAGTATATTTTTTAGTTCCTTGGCCACTAATCACCAAGCCTTAAAACTTTCAAATTTGGGTGAAGAACCCTGGATAGGCTTTTAAACTTTCGGAAAAAGTGGCCCGAGAGTTAAAAATCAGAAATAAAGGTAAAAGAATCGATATATCTCTGCTTCTTTTTTCCAAGCCAAAAGTGGATTTATCATAAGCTCTACCAAATTACTAGTTCCACAAAGGAGTTGGGTTTTCAGAGAAACTTTCTCAGCTCCTTTTTTTTAAAGTAAAAAGGATAGAGGAGACTAAAATTAGCAGCTTAAAGAATCAAAGCTTGTTCTACAAGCTGATTTGTAGACTTTTATTTTAATTGCTTTAATAGATTTTAGCTATTCAATGTTTTCAAATGAAAATTACGGATAGGGATATCATATTATGAATACTTTCATAATAAAAATAAAAGTATCTTTTCAAAATAATTTATATGTATGTAAAGAGAAATTAGCCCAAAAAAAGATATAGTTTGGAGATTTAATTGCTCTTTAATAGCTTTTGGAGATAAATGTTTTCAAACGAAAATTACAGATGGGGATATAATTTTATGAATACGTTTGTCATAAAAATAAAAGTCTCTTATCTTAAGTGGTTATTTTCAAAATAATTTATGTACGTACAGAGAAATTAGCCCAAAATAAATTTAGAACCCATGGAAATTGGTGTTTTGTATAAACTACCCCTTTCAAAGCCTAAAGCGAAAAAAAACCCCTTTTGAATTCTTTTTTCCTTTGGTTGATTTTTAAAAAATAACCTTTTGTGACCAAAACATCCATTTTCATTCTTATAACTATATTTCATCACTTCGTTAAACTCTTCTTCTTAACCTTTTGACCCTAAAGCAACAGAATTTTTTGCCCGACCAGAGAAAAAAAAAGCAAGAGACAAAAACGTCGTTGCCATTCCAAACAAACCAAACTCGCGGAGAAGAAAAGGGGTAAATAAGACCGCAAACTAAATCGGCCGCTCTGGAAATTGCCCCTGAGTGTTTTCCGTCGCCTTGTCCCGGAGCTAATATTCCGTGGCGTAATCGTCGAGAGATGGAGCGAGGTTATTTGAAGATTACGTGACTTATTTTTGACGTTCGATTCATTCACTAATTTCTTTTTCCTTCGGTTTTGGGAAGTAAGGAATGTCGTGAGGAATGTGGGGATGGTAATTCGCGTTGTGTGTTTGTTGGAGAATTTATCAATGCGGTGAAAATGAGCGTTAGAAGATGAATGCAATAGGAGAGTTAAAATTTATAGATTTGGATAATATTAAAACTATACCTTTAACCCTTACTATAATAAACCACCTATTACTATTGAATTAAATGGAAAATGAGGGGCGGATAAGACTGAAAGGGTTATACATTGATAAAATTTTAAGGAGGTTTGGTATAAAAAACATTTTGGATATTTGTTTCAAAGCATACTTTATAAAGTTAATGGCGCTAAGGATATCGGTAAATTTTTAGGGTTTCAAAGCTTAAAATTACAAAAAAATATATGTTATGAGTTATAAAATGTGGCTTACGTAGAAAAATAGAATATCTTTGGGAATCAATGTTAAAATATGAAATAAATAAAGATGAATAATATCTCTTTTTATTAAAGGAAATAAATTTCAAGTGGGTAAAACACATAATTATTTTAGCCAATTAATAGAAAGTCCGAACGAAAAAAATTATAAATAATTCAACTATTCAGCAAAAGGGTAAATTGATGAATCTTGAAAAGGTTCTTTTCCCCAAGGAAGATGAATAATAATTCTCGTTCTTCTATTAAATTAAAAAAAATTGTTTAGAAAGAGATGTATGACACTTAAATTTCAAGCGAATTCAAAGATAATTTTACTTATTTTAATTCTTAATACGCGCGATAATTCATTATATGCAAATCATTAGTAAGAAATACCGTTTGTAACCGAACCACGAGGATCCTTGTAATTTTTGAAACTTACATTTGTTAATTCGAGACATTCTTTAAATATTTAACTTAAATTTAAAAATTTGTCTGTCTTTAAATAAAATAAAGCTATTAAAGTTTCCTTTTTAAATTCCACAATAAAATTCCCTTTACAAGTTTTTCATTAACATTAATCACTTTCTAGGTGCTGGTCATACTTTACTTCTTGAATTTATGAAGGCGGATAAATCATAGAAATAGTGACATTTTTATTATGTGTGTGATCGCTTCTTTTCTAGATTAATATACATATTATTGGAGATATTTGCATACTTTGTAATTCCATAGATTCAATTAATGATTTTGGAACAATTATATGTAAAACATAAGTGAGCATTATGCATTTGAACTGAAACATATTATGGTTTTTATTTGAAACCTATTCCCGCCTAAATACGAAATGCTACAATGATTTCCAAGAACTGTTTCTTCAAATGAAATAAGCAGGTGTTTTGAAATACACAGCTTGCACGAAGTATTCGTGTGCATCAAATAGATTTTCTTAATGGTACTTAACCAGTTTTTGTTCTGCCAGTTTTCGAGTTAAGTACCTAATCTTAATACCTCAATGATTACTTCACACTGATTACTACAGCCCCTTAATGTTCTTTTTTATAGAAAAATAAGAGTTCAAAATTGGATAGGAGGATCACCCAAGATTATTAAGACGGATAACGAATAATAAAACGAAAAAAAAAACCCTATCGTTTGTAATGAAGAAACCATGAAAATAAGTTTTGCTATTGAAAGGTAATCGTACTGGGGAGAAATACTTGAATTTTAAAAAGATGGATAGGAAATAGCATAGTTACGTTTAACTTTGAAAAATCGCATTGATTAGCGAAATCGTAATTTAATTTAGTTAACAATTATTTCAGATATAAATATTACAGAAACAGATACATCTTTCAATGAAATTAAAGCACTTAATGAGTTGAAAAACCTAAAACTGAGTGTTGCACTACAAGGAGCAACATTCTTATTTGAATGCTTTGCTTAACTGATAAAGATTAGCAAACCAAGAAAAGTGTCGTGTTAAAGATTTTAAGCAAATATAGATGTTACGGACAAAATGTAAACCGGGCATTTCATAATGCCCGAAGTGAGGCAGGTTTCAATTGTATTTATCAATTGATCACTTTGCCCGAAACTCGAAACATAGACACAAATTACCTGCAATCGATGGCATCTGCGATGAGACATATGCAAGTGACACTGCAAATCACTATAAGGCTCTGATCTCTAAATTTTGTCATGGTCATATGTCTGAAAAGATAGGAAAAAGGAAAATTAAACGAAGAATGTTACAAAAGAAACCTTTAGTAGAGAAATGTGTAAGATGAAAATAACACAATCCATGACAACAAGTTAAAGAAAACAGTATTTAAACACATAATTATCAACCCTGAGTTTTAAACTGTTTTGTGCATATCATTCATTGATATATTAATTCTTTCTAAACTTATTGATTTAAAGGTAAAATTTCTCGATATTTGTTATATTTTTACTACAGTATGCAATTTATTTTATACCTACTAATACCCCGCTTTGAGATTTACTTAAAGCTTTAGCATTGTGTCTGGTTGATTTCATTCTTTTGAATATCCTTGGTCAAACCGAGTGTATCTAGTTTCATCGCCACATAACTAAGAAACTGTTGAAAATAAATATTATCTTTTCATGCATTAGGATTAGCGATTTCTTAGATACTACTTATAAGGTTTATATATTAAAGAGATTATATTAAAATTATTTTCCGCACAATACGCGTAATTGATCTGAAATAATTTAAGAAAAATGTAAAAAGAATCTCTTGTGAAAGATAATAAATAAAATGGGATACTGTGTGTGTGTTGCAAAATTAATAGAAGCAAGAAAATTGAACAATAAGGATACTTTATCGGATAATCAAATAGTTACTAGATAATTGCTATATTTTCCACTCAATATTTAAAACTAATTAATTTTCATTAAACAAAAAAAATTACATGCAAAGAAGATTCATGAAACGCAACAACGAAAAATATGACTGTCCACAAGTTTGGTAGCCCATCTAACTAAACCTTGGGAAAATAACCTTAAAAATATTTTCTAATTACTATCTAATAATCAATGTAATAGTATATTTCTAAAAGGGAAAATCACGACCTCATCGATAAGGTGATATTTTGAACGTTGAGTTGCAAGGCTATTGAGATCCTTCTTTGTATTCCCCCACTTCAAACCAAACAAAATAAAACAGGAATACCTACGCACACTCCCCTTCATATTTCACCGTTAGGGAAAAACAACATTAATTCCATTCTCGCCGACTGATTAAAAAATAAAACGAGATACCTCGAAAAAGAGATTCAACGCCTTCTTCCAAATTCATTTTCCATCAGCGAAAATTCAGGGGGTGGAAAAAGTAGATGAATGAGCGGATCTACAGGAAATAATCACTGCTAGGGGAGGGGGCTTTCAAGAAAACTCATCGTTTGCTTTTGAGTGATGACGGCCCCCATTTTTTTTGTCAAAACAATCAGTTAGTGATGGATTTGGGGAGCAGCTGAGTCGGATGGTGAGGAATCACATCTCAGTTGGAGAATTACGCCCAGCAAGGGCAATTAAGGAAATATTACAATGGAGCGATTAAGGGTTCCTATTCTTTATTGGCAGGATCCCCCAAACAGTACTGTTTGCTTACAGCTGCCAAAACACAGAGATTGTTTTAAATTCATTAAAAAAAGGATACATAATAGACCTATGATAGTAGATTGAACAATGAATAGTAATATGAAATATATTAATATTGATATTTCAAACTTTATTATAAACTTATAATGAGTGGGTAAAAAGCCGCAAAGGGGGAATAAGAGACCGGGTTTACTATGCGTGGGGGGTAGGTAAATTTATAAATAAAAACAATTTAATTTAACAAACTCTAAAATCTATATTTTATGTACTGGTTTATCATTGCTTCTAAATTCCCTTTGGAAGCCAAGGGAAAGTGAAACTTATCAAAAACACAACGCAAATGGAATAAACAACTTTCAATAGTTTCAATAGTTC
Source organism: Tetragnatha versicolor (assembly GCA_024610705.1). NCBI lineage: Eukaryota > Metazoa > Arthropoda > Arachnida > Araneae > Tetragnathidae > Tetragnatha > Tetragnatha versicolor. The sequence continues at coordinate 16,232,028 of JANDEH010000008.1, forward strand.
TGCAATAACTGTCTGCAAAAATGTCTGCAATTAACTGTCTATGAAATTCTGGATTAAAGGAATATTCTTGATCCGCGGCCAGCAGCATCAAGTTTATTATAAGTATCAAGTATTTTCTATGCTAATCTCCCTTTTGTTAAACCACGGCTTACTAGATACTACTACTATCCTAGTAGGTAGTAGTATCTAGTAAGCCGTGGTAAAACAATGGAAGGATTTTTTCAGAAAGTTTTCACACATCAGAAAGTTTTCTTGATGTGATATTTTAATTTAATGGGCGAAAATTGTAATTTAAAGTAACTTTATTACTATGTTATTACTTTTTATAACCAGTTATGAAAATAGCAATTCATATATATAACTAGCTGGTATGTCCGGCCTTGCACGGGTGGAGATGGAGATTTTTTTCCTTAAAATTTTAAATTCATTTTCTACTTTCCAGGCGCGGATCCAAGGGGTAGCACTCTGGACAGCGCCCCCCCCTTCGGAACCCAAAAAGGTTGTCAAAATGAGTAAAACCCTACTTTTACCGGTCTACTTTCCAATTTTTTTTCTGGGGGAGGACCCCCATACCTCCCATTAGTACCACCAGGGATCTTCAGATATGATTTTTAGGAAATCCCCAATATTTTGACATTTTGGGTGAAAAAGTAAAGGTAATAGTGTTGAAAAGGGCCCCCTTAGACTCAAAAAGTTTCTAAAAATGAGTTTAAACCCTACTTTTACACGTCAAATTAAAAAAAATTTCTGGAGGAGGACCCCCATACCCAATGGCACCAACGGGGATTTTGTGTGGAAAAGTGCCCCCCCCTCTTGGAGCCGTGCTAAGAGTAGAGAGAAATAGATAGATAGAGAAATAATAGAAAAGTATTCTTAGAAAAATCACTTAAAATGCAGCCCTTAATTAATCGTATTTTCATGATTTTATTATATCTTTGGTATAAAATTTAATAAAACATTCCTGCAATTTAAGAAAAAATACAATATTTCCACTTAAAAAGTTTTGAATATTACTCTAGTTTTTTGGTCTGTTCACCAACTTTATTAAAAGCAACAATATGATCTTCATTTGATTTTTCATCCTCGTTTCCAAGGAGACTATTTTAACAACAATGCTATTCCATGAAACTTTTTATTTAAAAATTAAACTATCAAATAAAAATATTCTGCACTATACATACCAGTTTTAAAATTTAAAATTTTGTTGAAATATATTTTTAGATTATTAATATAATTTTTAAACAGCTTTAGATATAGCTTTTCTTTTGAAAACTTGTTATTTTGCATTATGTTTTTTTTTGGTAACAATGGGGTGAACAGATCTCTTCTGGAGGAGAAATAAAGCTATTTCAGCAAAATGACCATAAAAAGAGCTAAAAGGGGGTTAAGGGGTCAATTAAAGTTTTCGAAACATAGCCTATGTTTTTTCTGGGATTGTTTTACGTATATATACCAAGTTTGGTGCAGATAGGAAGAAAACAGTGGATTTGTATAAAAGACAAACACACACACGCCACCACATTGACTTTTATTATATTAGACTAGCTGATATGCCCGGCCTTGCACGGGTAGAGAGTGTAAATTCATTATTTTTAAGTTTTCCCAAATACATTTTTAATTGTGTATAATCAGCATTTACCAATTATCCCGGTATCCCAGGCGTATTTTTCATATTCTGGTGTTCCCGGTAACTTTTCCTATCCCGGTGTTCCTAGTAATTTGTCTTATCCCAGTGTTCCCAGATGGATTAAAATTCCTTCAGTTCTCAAGCAATATAATTTTTGAATGATTTCCACATTTACATGGAAAAATTAATACAAAAAGTATTTAAAATTGCTTAGATCCCTTGATTAATCATATCTTCAGGAATTTATGTTTTCGGTGAAATTAGTCAATAATTAAAGCTTTTTCCATTTTCCAAATTAAGAAAAAAAATCAATCTTTTCTAGTTGAAAGGGAGTTTTAATAGTTTTTTAGTAGTTAATAGTTTAATAGTTAATAGTTTTAACCAACTTTCTTAAAAGCTAAAATATTATCACCTTTTAATTTTACATCCTCGTTTCCATGGAGACTATTTTAACAGCAATGATATTCCATAAAGCTTTTAAAATATAAAAATTAGATAAAATCTCAAATAAAAATATAGTTAACTATACTTAAACTTTTAAATTTCATGGAAATAGATTTTTAAATTAGTAATATAACTTTTAAATAGACTTGCACCTAGTGTTTCTATTAAAAACTTGTTTAGCATGAAGTTTTCTTTGTAACAATGGAGTAAGCAGATCTCTTCTTGAGGAGAAATAAAGCTATTTCAGCAAAATGACCATAAAAAGGGTCGAAAGAGGGTCAAGGGGTCAATTAAACTTTTCGAAACATAGCCTATGTTTTTCCTTGCTTTTTTTACGTTGGTATACCAAGTTTGGTGCAGATCGGAAGTAAACTGTGGATTTGTATAAAAGACAACCATACATACATACATACATACACACATTCAATTTTATTATATTAGATTAATAAGAATCCTTATTTATTGAAAAGCAGATGTTTACAAGAAAAGGGATGTGAAAATACTTAATGGTTATAAAAACGTAGAAAAAAGATCAGAAATTTTTTTTTGTTTCATATAGTATTTTAATTCAGCTACCCTCCATAGATAAATACCAAAACTGCTTCTCTTACTTTCGAGTACAATACATCATTCTCTCTTTTAGAATACTTGAATTACTCAAATTAATTTCCCATACACAAAGGGTTTATATTTAGGGGCGTATTTCAAAATCATATTTTTCAGCTACTTTTGTGTAGTTTACTTAAAATGGAAAAAAATTTTTACATACTGAAGAGATATAATTGGTAACCTTCTGTGTTTGTATACTATTAAACTTTAAAGAAATTGCATTTTTTATTTTAATAAACATGTGTATTATTTAATTTAATAAACATATTTTAAAGACGAATGCAATATTTCCATCAACTGAATAATACTTATTTTGTACATTAAGCTTATCTCGACGTTAGTGCCTGGGTTTCACAAATTGACAGGGAACACAATTTTTCCATTACGAGCTAATAAAAGCAAAACAAAAAGAATCCTATTAAGTTAAAATAAACAGTATAAAATTATGGAGTTTTATAGCAAACATTGTATGATAGACCAAAATATCTCTGATAAGGTGTTCTTGTAATTAATATACCCATTTTATCTTACACATTCAAGTTAATATGCTCCATAATTATATCTGAACATTGAATGGTTATGGAATATTTTCGGATAATAAAAGTAACTACGGTAACGTTTTTCACATAAATAATCGATAACTAAGATGCAAGAAAAATTGTTTTGAAATTTTCAGTTCCAAATATAATACTCACTGGAATGCTTTAATTTAATAAAAATTACCATACTTGTATATTATCAGAAGTTATGAAATTTAAGATTAAATGAACTCCATATTTAAACACAGACAGTAGTTATAATTTAGTATGGCAGTTTTTTAGTATGCTTAAAATACAGTAAGAACTGAAAATATATTTTCTTGCGAATTGAAATCTATGTATAAAAAGAATGAATTATCTATGAGATAATGTTATCCAAGTTATATCCCAGACGCTTTCATGTGACTATAAATCTTAAACAAGATAGTTAAAATCGAATTCCTTTTACTTTATTTCCTTTTATTTTGTAAACGACACTTGTTTTGAGATTTTTTCCAGATGTGAAATAACAAGAGCCCAAGAGATCAAAAGTGAAATTTTCTTTATAGCCTGGAAGGAAGAATATTTGTTACCAATATTGTATGAACTCAAACAGTAATTTTATTTTGCAGAATTTTCAAAACAGGCTGCAAATTTAGATGAACGTATTATTTTTATACAGTAAATTGATATTTTCTGTTCATCGCATTATAAAGTTTTTTATGTCAATAATGTAAGGTTTCATTCTTATTATGCCTGTATCCTATCTAAAAAATTCTATAATTATCATAAGTTTTCAATTATATTCAGAATATTACCTTAAATTTTTAACTTAATTTATAAATAAATTGTTTTTTTTGTATTGCTTATACCCACTTTTTATCAGCCCTATACATCAAAAGCTGAAAAAAATATTGGTCATAGTATCCATTTTAAATTATAGGAACACTTATTTTTGTAATTTGGAGTTTTGAAACTTTAACATAAAAATTTTTATAACTATTTTGAACCAGTTTCTGACCATCAAATAAAGATCTGGGTATTTTGCATCTACTATTTATCAAACCACACATTATGAATAGTTTAATATAGCTAATGTATCAAGTAACTATGTAAGCTTTTTTCTTTTCAATAGGTACTACTTTATTCAAATACGACCAGCCTAAGAACTCTTACTACTCTGTTGGATACATAAATAAATCATTCTCCCCATTGTTTGATTTTATGGGTAAAAGAAAAAAAAATCGCTTAGAAGGTAACCACTTGTTCTGAAATGCAAGACTTAATAATAAAGAAGACCTTTTAACTATTATTTATTTACTACTATACTTTTATAGGAAGGATCATAAGTTAATTTACAAACAACCTCTAGGACCGAAATTTTCCCTAAGAAAACATGTGTCATAGATGGATACGACCACTTGAACCCTTATCGACGTTCCGTGTCATTTAGAAATGACAGGTCACCCCAGGAGCTTAAGAGCTAGCTATCCACTCTTTGATGATCCCGTTTTTTTTTCAGGATCAGGATAGGTCACAAGGATGGATAGGGTGGATCAGGGGGGTGTTCGCGAACTAAGCTCTGACCCCTTTTAGCGAGAGCTTGTCGTAATTCGATTGTAGATGTTATGAAGCCCGTGGGATCGATTGGTCAAAAACCTTGGAAGGTGTGAAGAAAATAAGGAAAAGCTGGTAAATTTTATACATTATGGCAAGAGATTGTATTAGTTTTTCCCATCCTAAAAATTTTGGTTTGGAGGGTGGTCACACGCTCAAAAATGCACATCTAAATTTTGTTTTATTAAAAGACATTTACACAACATATTTAAATCAGAGGATAATAGAGATAGTTAAATTTAATTACATTTGTAAAACGCATAATATTTCATACTGTTGAAAAATCTCTAAAATTTTTGATTGGAATCATAGAATAAAGGGTGAAGACATCTTTACTTCAAAGATTAAAGGGGTGAATTGTTATTCTCTTACTTTATCTATTACTGTGGATAGTTATTTTCTTCCTATGTAGTATCTCTTTCATGCTTTTCTGTCCAGTAAATATTGAAGTATCCGATTGCCTTTTTATGGAAGAGCTAAAGTTATTAATCTATCTAATAAAATGCTACATTTATGGGTCTTTTTCCTTCACTGCCATAAATATTAGTTCCAAATTCAACGCATTCTCAATACAGTTGCTCTTGTTCTAAACTATTTTTTTTTGTATTTTACTTTATTTAAAAAATATTATCACTAACTGAGAGTTTTCTTAGAAATATAATAAACATGTCTTTTTTATAGAGCAGGCCTTAATGAATGAGATTAATTAATAATAAAAGTTAAAAATTAATTTTTTAGTTTCTTTTCTAACTTTTAAAAGATTCCCACATCTTGAAATGAATTCTCCGAGATCTATCAAAAAAGGTCAATAGGTCTTTGATACTAGTCGTGTACTTAAGTTGTGTTTTAGATACTAATCCACAACTTTAAAACCTTCATGATCTTTTCAATACACAACCCATATATCTTAAACTATCTTTTTCCGAAGCGTTCTTCACAGAATAATAGACTCTGAATCTCTGTAGTCCAATCATCTCTCCGTCTCCAACGTTAAGATCAGAATGATCCATTCCATTGTTCCATATAAGTGCTTTAAAATCAATACCTATCAAGTCCTCTGCGCTTTATTTGCAAAGGTGCGTTTGTTTCATTGAGAGAAAGCATCTTGAAGCGTTCTCCAAAGCGTAGAGAATTGCTATCAGGCAGTAATTATACGCATTCCCTTCCTTTGAAAGCTTCTCCGAGTGGCAATAGAGTTCTGAAAGTAAGTTACTGGGGATACTAGTTGGTTTGATTGAAGCACAAGCATTAGAAATTAGCATTTGGTGATTTTCACTCACTTTAACTACGATGATGAGTTTAGTATTTTTATTGTTCAAGAAACTGAATCGATAATCATGTTTAGGGGTTTATGATTTATTTACTTAGTATCAAGTACAAAAAAATGGTATGACAAAATATCTGACTAATATTGCTTTGGAAAAAATCGTATACAGGGTGTTTCAACAAGTCCGTCCAAACTGTACACAGCCAGATTCCTTGCGTGGAGTATGTATTACTTAAAAATGTCCAAAGAACTAAACCTCTACGACCCCTAGTTTTCAAGAAAATAACGACAGAAAAAGGTATGAATGCAAAAAACACATTCGAATTATGCAAAAAAGTGTTTATAAAAGCATGAAATTTTTTTTTGATATTTTGGCCATTAAGATGTAAAAATATCCATTGTACATGTATGCGCGTGCGGTGGAATGAAATATTTTATCGGATGGGACTCCATGATTTTCAAAAATAATACATAATAAAAGTAGTCCAGAATTATAGTTCTTTTGGAATTTTTCATCTACTTCACTCAAGAAATCTGACTATGCAGAGTTTGGGTAGAATTGTTGAAGCATCTGTATTTTCAAGGATTTCAAAAAATTTTTATTAAAATGATTGGATGCTCGAGAAATATTAAGAAGACCTGAAAAAGCCGTAGGATAGGTTTAATTAAAGTAACATTTTATATCTTTTGTTATTGCTTTACTTCGTTTTGCAATTTTCAATGCGAAATAATTAGATTCTTTATTTATATTTGGAATTACTTGCTTAGATACTGAGAGAAACAATAACAAGAAATGTAAATAATATATACAGAGGCGTCGCTATACTAGACAGCACCGTTAGTGGACCCTACGACGTCCACTAACAAACAAAGTAGTTCCCATCGTGGTGTCTGAATTTCGAGAGAAACGAAGAACGTCAATTTTAAATTACGATTATTTCGTTAAACCCATCTATATGTTACGGGCAAAGTGATTAATTGGGCATTATTAATAATGCCCTGGCAATGTGATAAATTCAACAAAATTCATGAATGGAATTTATCACTTTGCCCGCTTCCACTCTGGGCATTATTAATAATGCCCAATTAATCACTTTGCCCGTAACATATATATAGTGTCTTTTTATCACGATTTGCGTACCAAAACTCCTCCTGGCAGCCCAACAGGCCTTGTGTTTACCCACTTTCTCCTTCCGCGTAGTAGTGACGTACTGCGTTCAGGAAACGTTGCTGTTGAGAATTAGACGAAATATGTAAGGGAGAAAAGTTTTTGTAAGATATCTTCAAAATTTATTACCAGTTGCACCAAGCGCGCGTTTTTATCATAAAACTTTTCTTTTTCAAAGTCTAATTTTTTTAATGTTTAACATTTTGTTTAATTCTTAAAATTTTTTTAACAGAAAATGTAATTTATAGAAGGGGTAGAGTTTATTTATATACTCCAATCTATATACTCTTCTTTGATCTTCTTTTGAATATTGAAAGTGTTGATATAAATTTAAGCTCACATCAGCAAAAATCTTCATAAGTAAAAAGCTGTACTCATGAAATAAGCACTCATATAAGGTTTAACATTTCTTACTTAGCCTTTTACATACATTCAGCCTTTTAGTAAACGTTTCACAAACTTCAAAAAAATACCATATCAGATTTAATTATGTTATTTTATATTTTAAATTTTAAAAGAGGACTTTCAAAGAGTTGGTGTTTGACGCAAATAATAAACATAGAAGTGAAGTGAAAATAGTTTCATTAAGGCTAAAATAGGAAAGTCAAAGAGTTACTTCTTCTCACTCAGTAAACTTTAAAAGAGTGTGTAAGATATAGTAGGATTCTTATAGAAAACTGAATATCAGACAATTTCAAACTTTCTCTTAAATTTTAATTCAAGTTCATTCAGTTAGTTATGCAAAGAGTTTACCCTCAAACTAAGTTTTAGAGTTTTCAAAAATATTTTTAGTTATTCTAAGTTTTAAGAAATTAATGCACGTTAAGATGGAATACTTAATAGTGGGTGGATGCACTAAACGCAAAATTCTTGTTGTTCTGAATACAAAATGCTTTGGTTCTCTTCCTTTCAGTTATGTCAAAAGGATTTTTGTAGATGATTTTTTATCTAAAGTCTAGGGATTCCTTGTGAAGAGGGAAAAATTTTCTTTAAATTATCACAGCCAATGGATTGGTAACTTTTTGATACTTGATAATTGGATAACGTATTTTTTCAAGGCAAAAATTTCCCAAACAGTGATAGGAGTTTTTCAGATAAAGAGTGATAGCTCTATTAATCCTTAGCCAAAAAAGAAATGCGGTGATTTTTCCAAGAGGTAGGGAATTTGACTTTTTATGTTTGAGTTTTAATTTATTTGTAGACTAAATTGAGAATGATAGGATATGAAATCTTATTTTTAAAAAGTTAAAAGTCGTCGTACAGAGGTAGTTTTTTTGGGCAAATTTGAGCTACATCACGTAAAAAATATCTCAGCGCAGATTTTGGACTTGGTTGAAATACCCTGTTATTGAAGTCATTCATTTACTTAATTACATTTAAGACTACTTTCTCTCTATTAAATACTGTTAAATAACCGTATAAAATCTATACCTTTTTTGAATTTAATCCTAAATTATAAATAATGGTGTTTTTAATTTTTATTACACATTAAGAAATTTCAAAAAGGAAGTTGTTTATTCGATGCGTATGACAGTTACATTTTTGCTCCCTTGTTTATGTATGATCCGTTCCTCTTATTTGATGTGGATGTTTCTCATGGATGTTTATTTTCATAAAATTTCTGATATAAGTGAATTTTTTTTGAAAAAAAAATATACTAACTTTAAAGAATTTTTAAGGGCTTTAAAATAAGGAACTATTGTATTTAAAAAAACAATAGCTGCTTTTTTATATATGTATTTTTGAGTTGAAATACTTTAAAAATAAATAAATATACCCTAATAATAAAGAAGTGTAAAAGTAAACAGTATTTGAAATATTTTTGAAATTATTGTTCTATTAAAATATGCTGTTTATGATACATTAAAGTTTAGTGTATCTCAATGTAAAGCAAACTAATGTTTACAAATATATGAAAAATGATACCTTGATATTAATATAACATAGATAAAGTTTGGAAGGCTCCATCTAAAGGTTATTTTGAAAAATAAATTATTTCTTGAATACAGCATTTTTCATAGTAAAACTTTAAAAATTTGCTATTGTGTTATATGGGAGAATATATGATTAAGAGGAGAAAGTAATTTCGTTAGTTTATTTACACTGAGGTAGGATAAAAATTTTCTAGCAGCATATTTTCAAAAATTCCCGAGGGTAAAAATATATTAGGTCGAGAGAAATTATTAAAGAACATATTGTGAATGAAACAGTGCATTAATTTTTCATCACCCACTCAGGAATATTAAAACTCTTCAAAATTGCCTGGTTAAAATTATAAAGTTCAATTTTCACGTTTCTACTTTTGAATAACACGAAGTAATTTTTATATTGAATTAAAAGAGTAAGGACTTTTTCGGATTTATTAATATTAAGTTGGGAAGGATATAATAAACTTCAAGAACCAAGCTTCTCAAGTTGAGTTCATAAAAACGGATAGTTAACTTCCCCGGTTGAACTTGTTGTAATTAAATTGACGAGTTAAAGAAAAAAAATAATTTTCAATACCCAAATTAGTAATATCATAAATAAATAAAAACTTTTGGAGAAGTTATTAGACTTGGCAGCAAAATGTCCATATTAAATATATTTTCCTTTCGTCTTACAATAGTTTAGTCTTAAAAAAAAACTGACAGTAAAAAGTATTAACTTAAAAATATTAAGTTATCTAATGTTTTAATCGTATCGTTAACATTGCAAAAGTGATAAATACAGGGTGTATCTGAAATGGTGCAACAAACTTTCAGGGATGAAAGTACTCATCAAGACGAACAAGAATCGGTATAGAAAGGGGGTCCCAGACCAAATCCCAGGGAGTTAAAAATGGAGCGACACCCCAAAAAATTATTGAAAAATTCAATTTGTAGAAGAACTACTATTAGTAAAAACTTAATTATGGTCTCAAAAATTGTGGTTTAATATGATCTTTAAAATTATCTCAAAAGAATTCACTTTAAAATTTTTTTTATTATGAAAAAAGTTAAAAAACACAAAAAATGTGAAAACTCTGCCAAAACCTTATTTTGTATTTAGAAATCCTTTCTTTTGATTTGATAATCTGAAAGATCATAGTTGAAAACCTTTAAGTCCAAAGTTTCACTTAAATACACTCAATATTGAACGCTTGAGATCCTGTTAAAGTTTGTTTTTTGCGTGCGCTAGCAGTTTTCCAGAGTTGTTTCCAGAACAGCTGTTCTCGCACGCAAAAAACAAACTTTAACAGGATCTCAAGCTTTCAATATTGATTGTATTTACGTGAAACTTTGGACTTAAGGGTTTTCAACTATGATCTTTCAGATTATCAAATCAAAAGAAAGGATTTCGAAATACAAAATAAGGTTTTGGCAGAGTTTTCACATTTTTTGTGTTTTTTAACTTTTTTCATAATAAAACAAATTTTAAAGTGAAGACTTTTGAGATAATTTTAAAGATCATATTAAACCACAATTTTTGAGACCATAATTAAGTTTTTACTAATAGTAGTTCTTCTACAAATTGAATTTTTCAATGATTTTTTTGGGGTGTCGCTCCATTTTTAACTCCCTGGGATTTGATCTGGGACCCCCCTTTCTATACCGATTCTTGTTCGTCTTGATGAGTACTATCATCCCTTAAAGTTTGTTGCACCATTTCAGATACACCCTGTATATTGTATACTTCTATTTAGGAATTCATAATTTAATCAGTGAAGAACGTTATCATTCAATGCGCAAGCTTTATATTTTACTTAACTAAAGGTTGATAGATTAAAATTAACTACTATGGGAAGAAATTCTTGGATTTATTTCAAAGACAAATACAATGAAATAAATCAAATGAAACTTAAATATTAATCCTATTTGAACTTGAAGAAATAGTGTTTTTATCAATGCAATTAGAATGTAATTAAGTATCAATGCGAAAGTGATATAAACTCTATAAATATGTTTTAAACACTTACTAAATAATCTTAAAACATCCTTTGAATTTTTTTACATTACCTACGGATTGACACTGTTTTAGTTAAAACGAAATATTTAAAACTTACGAGAACTTACTTTAAAACAATTCATTTAAATCTGAAAAATAGATTTTTACTATTTACGAAAGAAAAGAGTTTAAACTTTTAATATAAAAGTTTTTCTGATCACAATCTATAAAAATTTAAAAGTTCATGGAATGCTCCACTACATAAAGTGTCTAAAACTATGCAACTCACTCAAATAGAGTTTTGAAAATGTGTAAAAAGAAGTTATAAACACATCAGAATCCGTTATGAATAGCTCTTTTTTATCATGTTTTTAAAATAATTTTTTACGAAACTTTTACTGTCAAATATTGTTTAAAATTTTTTTTATATTTTTTGTTAAAATTTTTCTAGTTTAAAACATCTTAACAAACTTTTCAGCGTTCATAATGCCTAAATTGACTAAATTTTTAAAATAATCTATATATACTACAGAATTAGTGCTATTTAACATTTTAGTTATTCTATTACAAATCTTCTAACTAATTTTCGAGCATATCTACTATGTATTCAAAATAATATTTAGTCACGTAGTACGAGCACGGGATTTAAACATTTGTTATCATGTGCAAGTTGGGGAAATTAAGAGTTAGTAAGGAGTTAAGGAATTAACTAATACAATAGAAGTGTTATTTCAGTGGTTTTAACTGAATATTTAAACAAGATATTAAATGAAATATTTGCGTAGTCGTATAGAGTTCTGCTTATCTTTGAGCAATATAATTGTTTACCCGATTTAATTATCAATTAGAAAATGTTAAGAACAAGAAATAATACAACTTTTTATATTCTAAATACCTCATAAAAGAAAAAAATTGTCTGTCATTAATGAAAAACAAATATTTTGGAATATTTAAAACAAACTTTTCAAAGTTTCAAAAATATTTACACTTTGTTGAGTTTTTAGAATTTTTAAATACCTATATATCTCTTGCCTAAACTCAAAACTTTCGTAGTAATTGCATTTTATCAAACAAGAGAACTACAATGTATATTAAGAAAATGCTGAATCATGCTTACCTTAATGATATGTCACTGTAGAAAGTTGAAAGTATTCTTACCGCAAACTGGGCTTGAGCAAAATCGTTCGAAAACTCTTCTTGATCCTTTCCTCTCGTGAAAATCGCCTCCGCCAATCGGAAGGCATTGCGCGCTTTTATACTCAATCGTTTGCAGCTTGCCTATTGGTCGCCCACCCGAACAGAGTTCGCCCCGTCGAGCGCATGGAAAAGTGTTCTAGAATGTCTCCCCGTCAAAATTATCGAATCTTTTGCCCAAATTCCGAACATGGCACCCTCGATTTTTCAAGCACTGATGAATTTCATGAGCGTTGCGAATTCAGTTTACTGATACTTTAATCGTGTCATTTTAAAAATAGTAAATTATGCGTTAAATAAATACCTATAATTTAACTTGAACTTTAATTTATAGAATGGTAGAATATGAAAACAAATAAATTTAATGCATAGCATTTATAAAATTATTCGCTTTTTTAAAATTTGGCGAAAAAAGGCTTGAGAAGAAAATTGATCTATTACCCAATACTGCGCCATTGGTAAAACTTATTTAATGAATTAACTCAATAAATGAACAATCTTCCTACATATGTATAAAAAATAAAAACTGAAATGGTGTGTATAAAACCGGTGTGTTGTAATTCAATACACAATTAGATTAATTTAAAAAACTTGCGCACACACACTGAAAATACATTATAATTATCATTTAGAAAAAAAGGTACCCAGTAATTTTACTAGATTTTAAGAACCAGTGGATCTTTAGAACTTTTATAACTATTATTAAAAAAATATAATGTCGAAAGAGAAAAATCCTATTCTTCAGTCCGTAACTAATAGGCTAGTCATTATCGACATTAAAGTTCTAAAAAAATCGCGTAGTTCCAATTTTTCTCCTATGTGGTTAGGACCCATACTAGCAATTTATAACCAATTTCGTAGCTACGAAAGATCTGTGCGCATGCACAGAAGAAGAAGTCTGTGGGCCTAATCGTTCTCACGTTATCCTTAAAAAAATATTGGGAACGTAAATTTTTCCCAGAACTCGGCGGTTTGTGGGTTAAGTAAAAGAGAATGAAAGTCATATAAAGCAAAGTTACGTTATGGAATTTCGTATTTATTTGTTTAATACTTCCGACCTATTTTTGGTCTTAAATGACTGGGCTATAAGGTAAATAGGGTAAGTGCACCAGTAGTAGCCGACCAGTCACCAGTTTCCGTCCAAAGCGACTTTCTTTAATCAGAATAAGATAATCAAAAGACTTAAAAACTTTCTGTCAACGCTAAAAATTCAATAAAATTATGTATAAGAATATAGCTATCCGAAAAATCCCCTAAAATTTGTATCAAAGGTAAAGAAAGCGAAAATGTGAACACACCTAAAAATTTTCTTACTTTTTAGTGTCTCGCAACTACGTCAATATGGCCGTATGTTTTTAAAAAACTTCAAATAATTCCTTTGAAAACGCTATTTGAGATTTAATTTTTACATAACCACATTGTTAACTGTCCAAACAAAATTTTAAGTAAACAAACATATTTGAACAAATAATTTTTTTAACAATAATTTTAGGGTGGTCGGGTATTGGAACGTTGTTTTACGAAATCTACCTATATCCGATGAGAGTGGTCGGAAAATGGAGCAGTGTATTTTTTGCTTAGATCCAATATCCGACCATTACTTAAAATTAATAAAACAAGGAATAATTAACCAAAATAAATACTCACAAAGAACTAGAAATATTTAAAAAAAGATTCAGCTTTAAATATAACATATATCAAACGATAATTAATTCAATTTCGCTACTTTTATTTGATATATTTAGCAATTTTAATTAAAAAGTATGAATGTCTTGTTTTGTTCCAAGCTAAAAAATCTTAATTAAAAAATTTAATTAAGTATATGTAATTAGTTTATAAACAAAGATTTTTCTTTAATTTTTATTGCTGGAATTACATAAGCGATTTAATAATTAAATAATAAATTTACTACTTAAAATTTTCTTAAATTTACTTAAAATTTTCTTAATTTCTTATTTTATTTCCCATTTCTTAAAAAAAACCCTAATTTTTTATATGAAAAGGAGGGGGGGAATCTTTTGATTTCAGAATGAAAAGGAAATATATTTACGATGGGGTAATAGCCATAAATATCCAAAAAAAGAAAGAATGCATCAATAGTCAATGGTCTGCGATATTAGCTGATGATACAGAAAAAAAATTATCTTTAAGAAAGAACCGGCAAAATTTGAAAAATAAAGTAATATATCGTTTGAATATGATTTGATACAAATTATAAATTTTTATTTTTGATTAATCTTTTTAAAATTAATTAATAATAATCAATAAAATATTAATTAATATTTTAGGAGGTACAACAGATTTACAATCTCGGATATTGGTGCATGCTATGGTCGGATATTGGGGTAAGGTGGTCGGCTACTGGTGCAATGGCAATAAATTCATAAATTGTAAAATTTAATGGCTTAATGTTTTTTAAAACAAATTTTGAAAACATGCGTTTTGTTAAGGATAATTTTAGGTATTCAAAGGCACCAGTAGTCAGACATTTGATAGTTTTTTCGAGGAGCTATATCAAATTGAAGGTAAAAATTTCTTTAACTGGTCGGGTACTGGTGCGTTTACTTGGTGCAACGTTTGGTATAACTGAAGCAGTAATTTAATATCAGCAGAAAACCACACATCATTTGTTCCACTTAGGAAAACAAGGATTGGTAGAGTATCGGCAGTAAAATATTACTTTTCAAACTTTAATATCGTAAAACAAAATATGCTAAAATTAAAATTAAAAAAAATATGTCACAATTGTGTATAAGACATAACAAGTGTAAGACAAGTAAATAAGTGTAAGACAAGTAAATAAGGGCTAAGAAGTGACAGTGCGGATCTGTAAACTAGGTGACTTGGAATGACATAACATGGATTGCATTGACATTGACAAGGCAAGGATTGGTTAACAAAGTTTTTTTTGACCACGTGTGTTCTTTGGAAATCTTCACTTTCTCTTGACTTAAAGCGAAAAAATTTTGTGCAATTGCTGATATACTCAAGTAAAAAAGCAACGTTTATTTACACAATTTAAAAATATAAAAACAGCAGACAATGAGGAAATTGCATGATTTTTTTTATTTTTTTAATCGACCCCTCTTGCAAAAATAAGCAACTACCCAAAATTTGAGGCCGATCGAGAAATTTTTTGATTGCCAAAAAATTAACAAAAATCCCCTTTTTAAAAGCGCGCGAAAACGCCAAGAGTTTGGATGTGACGTCATCTTATAATAAACATTGTTGTAAAGCAATGGAGTTGATGGTATTATTGTTGACGTCATCTTATAGTTTAAACAATAAACGTTTTCAGTCACGTGTTTTTTTCTCGACTTTTAAATTAAAATATTTAATTACCTGTACATTTTTTTGAAAAACTGACTAGATATTTCATTTTACCATACAAAAAACCATACGGAACACTTGTTTGTTTTTGAAAATCTGACACATGCAACTTCCTTATTGTTACGGGGATCAATGGATCCCCTTCGTCAGTAGGCTGAAAGACAATGCAAACATCGAATCGGCAATTTATACAAAACGTGAAGGCAAAAAGTTACAGTTTAAGTGAAAATACAGTTTGAGTGAAAACACAGTTTGAGTGGAAATACAGTTTGAGTGAAAACACAGTTTGAGTGGAAATACAAAGGTTAATGGCTAAACTACAGAATCAATCAAAGGTAACCAGATGGGAGAAAAATAAGGAATGCTATTTAAATCATTAACAAGGAAATCGGAAAAGGTATTTATATAAAACGATTAAAAAAATCAAGGTCACTAGGTATAGTACAATTTTTAATAATGGTAGCAGATGAAAATTCAAAGTTATGATTAAGGTTCCAAACATGTTTAGCTATGGATGATTTGTCAAATTCCTGCTTTCTGACATAACCCTCATGCTCTTTAATTCTAAATTTTAACTCGCGTTTTGTTTGACCTATACAGGGGGATTCAGAAATAATCATCAATAATTCAGGGGGAGGTAGAGGGGCCCTAGACAAGCATATTTCGAATAGGGATGGTGGGGTGCATCCTTATACCGTTAAAGAGCTATGACCTAATGTATTGCGAGCGCGTTTTATAAGGCCGTTTTTAGAAGGCCCGTGTGACGAAACAAAACATAATAAAATGAAAAATCTATTGCATGAGGTAAGGAAGTATTCCTACTACTTACAATATTAATTCGATAGAATTTGAACCACTTTCTAAACCGTGGAGTTAGTTTAAAAAGTGCAATATTAAACTTTCAGTCAAAGACTGGAGTTCCCTTAATGGTACTTGGAAAAATGATGATCAGGGAAGGAATTTTCAATGATCGTAACATTGATAATTGAAACTGTTTGATCATTAAAAATTCCTTCCCCAATCATCATTTTTCTAAATACCATTAAGGGAACTCCATTGTTTGACTAAGAGATCAATATTGCACGTTTCAAAACTCACCCCCACGGTTTAGCAAGTGGTCCAATTTCTATCACATTGAGGATTTAAGTAGTACGGATACTCCTGTACCTCATGCGATAATGTTTTTCATTTTAATATGTTTTGTTTCGTCACACGGGCCTTCTAAAAACGGCCTTTTGAAAAGCGCTCGCACTACATTAGATCCTAGCTCTTTAACGGTAAGGCTGCGCCCCACCATCCCTATTCGAAATATGCTTGTCTAGGGCCCCACTACTTCTCCCCCAATTATTGATGATTATTTCTGAATCACCCTGTATAAGATAAACCACAGTTGCAATAAATTCTATAAATACCAGATTTATTAAGTGTTTCGATAGGATCTTTAAGATTAGAAAACATAATTTTATTGTTTGGGGAAAAAACTGTATTAAAACCAAAGTTTTTTAGAACATTAGAAATACGGGAACTTGTTTTAGAGTAAAAGGGTAAAACAATTAAATTATTAACAGTTAGTTTAGTTTTAGCATTATGATTGTTTTTTAAGCTTTACGCATAATATGGTCAATGAGGGTATGGCAAAAGCATCTATCTATTGCAATAGCTTTAACGTGGTTTATTTCAGAATTAAGAAGGATTTGATTTGAACAAATATTAATAGCACGGAACACAAGAGCAGCAATTTTTTGATTATAAGGGTGATTTGATCTGGAATGGGGTGGGAGAGATACATCAAAAGGTTTTCGGTAAACAGTAGTGAAAAATACATCATCATTACGTGTAACAAGAACATCCAGAAAAGGCAAACTCTGTTCACACTCTACCTCACAAGTAAACAGAATGTAAGGATCGATTGAATTTATAATAGAAAGTACAATATCAACATCCTGGCTAGAATTTAAAAGAACAAAAGAATCGTCTACATACCGAGTATAAAAAGGGAATTTAATTAATTCAAAAAGCTTTAGTTCAAAATAATGCATATAGAGATCACTCAATAAATGACTTAGGGGGTTTACCCATGGCTAACCTATCAGACATTTTATAAAATTTACCAAACAAAAGGTGTTTTGCTCAAGACAAGACCGAGTAAGTTGTAAAAGATCATCAATCTCAAACTGAAAAAAGTGAAATTCCCTCAATCTCAAATTAAGACAATGTAAGCACCCTTTACCGGGACATTAGTAAATAAGGACTTAACGTCAAAAGAAACCATAATGTAATTTATAGTACTTAATTCTCTAATCTCGGAATACACGACCAAAGACACTCCAAACCATGACACTCTTACACACGACCAAAAACTCCTATCAGTTTGTTTCCAATTTTCCAATTTCCTTGTTAATGATTTATAATGTGTACAGTAGGGTGGTTTTTTTTAAACGAAAGTTCGAATTTTTTTCGGGGCACCCCCTCAAAAGGTGCCATTTGATATAAAACTAATATTCTGAGAGTTACAGCTCAAAAAAATAATATTTAGACCCCGCCCCCGAGCGTCAAAGTTTCAAAAAAACTCTAAATTTTGCACGTTTTTAGCTATAAAATCCAAACTAATGGTTGTAAAAATACAAAATGGGTCTCATTTTGTAGATAATTTATTTAGCTTCAACTTTTATAATTGAAACTTATTTGTGAAGCTTACAGATCATAAGATACGAGGGGTTTCATTAACTCCCCACGCAATATCTATTTTTTAAGAAGTGCCAGGAAATTTCTTTAAATTTATCAGCTACGGTAAAATGGTTCAATAACACATAAATAATAGTTTTAGACAACATAGGTACAAAATTTAATATATTAAAGAGCAAAAAAAATTTTTTTCGTACATACCTGTTATTTTTTCCACAATCGTAAAAAAAATTCAAATAAAATACATAAAATATTTTTTCAACTACTTATTAAATGAAAAATGTGTAAAAGTTCATAAACAAGCAAAAAATACAAATTAATATTATTTTTATTTTTTTCTAAGATGTAGAAATTTTATTTTCATCGCTTCGATAGTATTTTTCATAAGATCTCCCTATTTTAGAAGTAGTTTTGAGAGCAGTATTTGACACGACCCTTATCTGAAGTTTTTAAATTTAAATTGAACTGATGTAAATAAAATAGTACAAAGTTCGAGTTGATGATAAAGAAGTCCATTCAAAACTAATTATCATTAAAAATATTGGAAGTTTCATTTCTATGCAGTAGGAACAATTCAGAATATCTTCTAAGAAAGGAATCTTGCAAGTGCTTAGTATTTGTAAGGCTTGATACATCAAACATCCCTAGGTACCATTGTATCATGCTAGATGTCATGCAAAACTCCAATACTGCGTGAAAATTCTATTTTTTAAATACAATTGTATCTAGCCCTTAAAAAAGGTAGCTGTAGTCAGAAGTATCTGTGGTATTCTACTACACACCTTCATTACAGTTTGGTTTTCTGAGCTAGATGCAACGTTAGTTGCATATCAAGAACTTAAATTTGTAAAAACTGTAGTTAGTTACGAAAATGCAGAAATATCAAAAATAGCATTATTATTTTTTTAATAGTTTGTGGTACTTAAACCCCGAGACTTTTGAATTCTCAGAAAGCTTAAAAAATAAATTAAAGGTAACATGCTTTTGTGTTATGAGGAGGAACTATAAAACTAGCTGTAGACTATGTGAAAGTAGAATAATAACAGTGAGAGTTAATTTAAGTGTCTA
This sequence comes from Tetragnatha versicolor, assembly GCA_024610705.1. Lineage (NCBI taxonomy): Eukaryota > Metazoa > Arthropoda > Arachnida > Araneae > Tetragnathidae > Tetragnatha > Tetragnatha versicolor. The sequence goes on from JANDEH010000008.1 coordinate 16,251,461, forward strand.
ATTATCTTTTCAGCAACGAAATTGACAGTTTCATCACTTCATTTTCATTTACAATGAACTTTTTCAAAATATTTAATATTTCTATTCTACTTTGAAAGGTCTGATAAAGCTATTTGAAATACTGACTGGAATTTTCATACAACAGAGGGCTTTTGTATTACCTCTAGCATGTAGCCTGATTGTTTTGGGGGGTGCCAGGTTCCCTACCAACACCCTTGATATAACAGAAGAAAACCACAGATACTTCTGATTACAGCTAACTTTTGTAAAGGGCTAGATACAATTGTATTTAAAAAAGGAAAATTTTTCACGCAGTATTGGAGTTATGCATGACATCTAGCATTATACAATGGTACCTAGGGATGTTTGATGTATCAAGCCTTACAAATACCAAGCACTTGCAAGATTCCTTTCTTAGAAGATATTCTGAATTGTTCCTACTGCATAGAAATGAAACTTCCAATATTTTTAATGATAATTAGTTTTGAATTGACTTCTTTATCATCAACTCGAACTTTGTACTATTTTATTTACATCAGTTCAATTTAAACTTAAAAACTTCAGATAAGGGTCGTGTCGAATACTGCTCTCAAAACTACTTCTAAAATAGGGAGATCTTATGAAAAATACTATCAAAGCGATGAAAATAAAATTTCTACATTTTAGAAAAAAAGTAAAAATAATATTAATTTGTATTTTTTGCTTGTTTATGAACTTTTACACATTTTTCATTTAATAAGTAGTTGAAAAAATATTTTATGTATTTTATTTGAATTTTTTTTACGATTGTGGAAAAAATAACAGGTATGTACGAAAAAAAATTTTTTTTGCTCTTTAATATATTAAATTTTGTACCTATGTTGTCTAAAACTATTATTTATGTGTTATTGAACCATTTTACCGTAGCTGATAAATTTAAAGAAATTTCCTGGCACTTCTTAAAAAATAGATATTGCGTGGGGAGTTAATGAAACCCCTCGTATCTTATGATCTGTAAGCTTCACAAATAAGTTTCAATTATAAAAGTTGAAGCTAAATAAACTATCTACAAAATGAGACCAACTTTGTATTTTTACAACCATTAGTTTGGATTTTATAGCTAAAAACGTGCAAAATTTAGAGTTTTTTTGAAACTTTGACGCTCGGGGGCGGGGTCTAAATATTATTTTTTTGAGCTGTAACTCTCAGTATATTAGTGTTATATCAAATGGCACCTTTTGAGGGGGTGCCCCGAAAAAAATTCGAACTTTCGTTTAAAAATAACCACCCTAGTGTACAGTGTGTGGGATTGTCTCTCTCTCTCTCTCTCTCTGTCCTTTTCTATACATATCTACATTTTTCTTCAGATCTACTCCAAAATTGGAGTACCTACTTTAATTTAGACCATTCCATACTTCTGATTATCTTAATTCTCAACTGAAATATCACCGAAGTTAGTTTCAGAGAAGATTATAAAGCATTTACTACAAATGCCATTTAAAACTTTAAGAGTTATGACTTTTAAATGTTATTATCAAGATTAAATTTTCTTCTGTGTTTGCGAAACGAGACAGATTAGGGTATGGATAAGATCTTTGAAGGTAATTTTAATACAAGCTGTCACATTTAAATACTGCAGGATATAGGGAAGTTAATTAGAATATGCACAAATTAAAGGCAACACGTAAAATAATCTTTGAGTTAAACAAAGTAGTAAAATACTTAACTTTAACCTCTGTTTTCATTTGATATTGAACTCCTTATAAATCTACTGCGTAAGACACTTCCTGGAATCTAATTTTAGATTCTACGAAAACAATGAACTTTTTCTAGTAGATAGATCCAAGAAGGGCCTATCTGAAAGGGACTGTATTCTGAGAAAAGCTACGACAGGTTTGATTCAATTTAGAAGAGATCGAAAAGAAAACTGGTTGAAGTGGATTTGAACTACGCTAAGAGTGCAAAAGGGAGAGGAAACATGATTAGGGATGGGGAGGTTAAATGCGCAGGTCAATTGGACGTCAAATAGGCGGATTGTATAATTGGCGTACTCTTTGATCGATTCTAAACCAATTTAATTGATACCTAGATTGGTTTCTATACATAGGTAGAAATCTTGTGAACACTACAATTGAAATACGAGTACCTATTCAATTTGAAATGCATAAGCTAATTTTGTAAGGACTTTTAATTTTTGATAAAAAATTGAGATTTTAAGGTCAAAAATAATTTGGGCCCTTATTTGTGTAACTATATTTTGCACAAAATACGAATAAAAAGAAGTACTATTAAGAATGAATTCAGAAATAATAAAAAAAAGTATTCGATAGGATGGATATGTGAATATAATTGGATTTTTTGAATAAATGAGACTACTTTCAGGATGAACCACTTAACTCAGGAAGCAATGAGTGGTTATTTTTTTTCTAGAGATACATTTTTTTCAACAAAAATTTCAAAATTGAAATTTAATTTTTAAGAATTTATTATAAGTAAATACTTACAGAAAAAGAAAATGTAAAAAATTATTTCAAAATAGGAGCTTCAGATATGAAATATTCGTAAGAAACGGGATAGTTTTTAAATGAGTTGAATGATTTAATTCATCTGACTGAATGGACAACTACCGCATTCATTTTTAATTTTTGTTATTCTATAGAGGTATCTTAGAGAGGAATATTCGCGCAAAAATTTTTGAAATCCGATGATTATTTCTTTTTTTATTGAATTTCAAAGTTTTATTTCAGAAAAGAGGCACAAAACGTCAATGTCAAATTGTGACTTACTTCAATCCTATACCTTTGTTTTCAACCTATTAGGATTCAAAGCGATCGTTGATTTTCACTTTAAAGTAAGGCCGAATTAGGTGTGACGTACTTCAATATCCTATACACAAAGAGGGCTTATCTATTTTTATTTTATATATTTAATTAACTAAGATCTATTTCCTTTACTGGGAAAATGCATTTTTCTGTTTTTAAAAAATGCTGGTATTTCCGATTGGAAAAGAAAGTAGGATACAAATGATGGAAAATATTTTGACACGTAAAAATGCCTTATCTGCGTATATTTTACTATACCTGAATAAATATTTCTCAATATCAATAATTGGTAAAGTTACACGTTAAATCACTACATACGGGGTAGGAATCCAATAAGATTCTTCCTTAACTCATTGCATTAGAATCGGAACTTTTCTAATCAAATCAAAAGAAATCCATCGTCTGTGTGGGGGTGCTCCCATCTCCCTAAGTAAGAAGAATCGATAAACCACTTGTAGCTTTTGGTGGTGTTTTCCACCGGAAGTATCTATAAAAGACTCTAGACCTTAACGAATGAGCAATCTCGATAGCTCTTAATAAACTAATACGGATAAATTTTAAAACACTGTATCCAGTGTAGCTAAGACTTATTGAATTTTATTTTTACTTATCCAGTAATGCGATGAACACAATTTTGATTCAGGTGTAACGCGGACTGACTTTTAAAGGTTTATATGACTTGTGGTCAAAGTATTCTCCATCAGTACCGAAGAACAAAAAAAATGGTTATTCAGTTGAAGATTTTTGAATGTATCCTGTTTTTTTTTTATATAAAATTATGAGGAAATAGTAGTATTCCAACTAAAATAAGGACTCTTTACTACATCAATTTTGGAGGATTACACATTTAACTTTTAATTTTAAAAACTTTTAAGATTTTCAATACTCTTTATGTTAAAATTTAATAGACGTAATTCCAAACGTTAGTTGAGCAAATCTCACACTTCTACTAACCCATGTCCACTACAAGAAATAATAAGGAATAAAAAAATTTTTTTAATCATTCATGTAGTTAGGGACCAAATAAAATAAAAATTCCAAAAGAAATTGTTTATACATAGTAAAAAAATTGAAACTGGGGACTGAACTTAACCCTACAATGCATGATTTTTTAAATTCACTTGAAAATCATTTATTTGACTTCTATTATGGTGTAAATTAGTAAAAAAGTACTAAAAAAATTAATTAAATTTTTTTCTACATTTAATTGACAAAAAACTTTGTCCTTGTGAAATTAATTTGTGTCCCTTGTGAAATTAATTGTGAAGTGAAATAAAACCAAATGCTCTAAAAATATAAAAAAACAACTTATCTTTTCAAAAAAATTTTTTTTCAAGCTGAAAATTTTATTTTAATTTATATTGTCCTTTTCTTTGGAGTTTTCAGTGTCGTAACTTTCGTCTCGCTAGCTCCAAACAAATGTCTCAAAATTGTACCTCTGCTGATATATACTGGAAGTCTAAAGTGCTAAGGGGCCATTCATTAATTACGTAAGGTTGATTTTGGCAATTTTTGACCCCCCTACCCCAATGTAAGGGTACGTAAGATTTTTCAAACCCCTCCCCCCTATTCTTACGTAAGATTCTATTTCTTTTAATCAGTTTAAACTCGAATAAAAAAGATACATCTTATATACCCTCATTTTTTTAAAATTAAAGCTTCGTTAATATACCGAGATCAGCAACATTTTTAAGTTTTTCTGGGGTTATTCAATAGTTATTTGATTGGAATTTGTTTACATTAACTTAGAAAATCTTACGTAGGAATTGGTTTGACCCCCCACCCCCAAGTAAGGGTATCTAGAGATTTTTCCAACCCCCCTCCCCCTCGGGACCCTTACGTAATTAATGAATGACCCCTAATACATTGAAATGTTATATTTATTGTACTTACTGCATGATGTTCCCGTTTGGAAATGGAAATTCGAGTAGGAAATGGGGGAAAATGTCGTGTAGTCAAATGGCTACAGTATGCACTGTAGGGTTAAAAAAACTTTAAACTATAAGTATAATTGCAGCGACAACTTAAAAACATGCTGAAAATTGCTGCTCCAAGCTGAAAATTGGAGCTAAACTTGTGATAGCGTATTTGCTACTATTGGCAGTAGAAGGGTTAAATAAGTGAGGAAATCTGTACACAACAATCCTAATGTTGTGTAAAATACTTTAAGATTGTATTCAAAACCTTAAAAAAAGGAAGAATTTATTACCTTTTAGAGGCATATTTAATACAAATTCCCTATTCCAAAATAGCTTACACATTGAAGCTCTAAACATTGAATTTCTTCCCGAGTGGACTTCAGGTGGTAAGAGACTAAACACCTTAACATTATACATTTAAATCGAAATAAAGAATATTATATTCTTTCAAACCCTATCGGAGACTTATTTCAAACCAATTCACTCAATCACGTATTACGCCAGATAAATTTAATATGTATGTACGTAGTTAATTAACACCTGAGATTCATTTACTTTTATCCAGTCCGATATAAAAGACATTTAGTATCTCTATCTAATTAATTCAACACTGAATGTTATCCAGCATTAAGACTTACCTAAGGCATTAAAGCCATGTAATTGGCCATTAAGAAATACTTTAAAATTGAAATTTACGTATCACTGTTTGAATGATCTGTACTTCAGGGGCGAAGGACATTTGGGGACGTTCGTAGAACCATTCCACAAGGATAGAGATAACGATCACTCCCTGTTTGGAATGATTTGGTGATATGTTCTCCAACGAGTTTTAAGTTAATTTGATTTCGATTCGGTTCACATTTTGGAAAGTTACATGTAAGAAGTGCAGAAGAGACATTTATAGAAGTGTGATAATTAATTTGGAAATGTAGTAGAGTTTACGAGTATGGAATCGGAACGTATTTGAACAGCGCTAAATTAAGAGACTGCGGACTCTCTCAGGTTCGAAAGATTTGACACTTATGGGGTTTAAAACCCTTTAAAGCCTAAAATAGAAATTCCATTCCTCTAATAATCCTTTTTACAAAAGTTCCAAATTAATTAGACATTGAAAATCGTTTTCTCAGAAAACACCGTGTTTAGCATTGATCGCCATATAATTTTGATATTTTAAAATAACGAGTACCTATCATTCTCATCAAATTGTTTAACGAGCTTAACTATCTTAAATCTAATGAATCTAATAAAGACATTTTCTAACGTGCTAACAGCTTTATTAATAGATTGGCCTTATTTTCTAGTTAACTCTCAGATTTCTGAAATTTTAAGAAGTATTTGCGTTAATAAATATTTTATTCATAAAATATACCTAAATTGTTATTTACTTAAAATAACTTTCTCATACCATACACGGAGGATTTATATTGCCTTTATAAAATTGATTGATGAAAATAATGCTGCTAGTTTTTAACTTTATGATTTCTCCATTTATTTATAAAAAATATATATACTACTAAACTTTTCCAATTTTTAGGCCCTACATATTTAAATAGCTATTCTTAGCGTTTCTCTCTTATTCCTTCAAAGTATTTTAAAAGTAACACGCTTATGTATTTTCCGTTTTAAACAATCTTCATATACATTCAATAACCACCCTATGAAGGCGATGATTATGTATTCAAATAAAGCAATCAAGGAAGTGAGGAATATACAAATCTGCATTTAAACTCAGTAAAAACGGAACTATCCTTTCCAGATTCCTATAAGATTTCATCTATCTAAAAATCCATTCATTTACTTCATATATTACCAAAGTAATGAAAGTGCCTCTAATTGAATACCTAAATGTGACGTAATTGAAGAAAAAACAATGCCCTATCTCCCTTTTTCGGTCACAGTGATGGCGCACCGGATATTAACTGCTTTTTCGATTTAAAACTTTCTGTGGGATTATTGAAATTGACCTTTTTTATAGGCAGAAAGGAAAAGATCCGTTTGTATTTTAGTTTTGTATGCTCACTTAGTTTTTTTATTTAGCTTGAGGCGTTGATTTCTTTAAAAATATGAGTCAGTATAATTTGCCTTATTTAAATTGATATAAGTTATTACTTTTGATATTACGAACGTTATTTTAGAAAAAAATTGCTTTAAATGGTCTTCCTTATAGTTGATTTAACTTTCAGCTCAAGTTTTTGGATGATGCACAAAAAAGAAGGTGCCTGGATATTTTAAAAATCAAGCACGAGTATATTGTTTTCATAAGTTAAAAAAGTGAACAATTTGATCAAAAGTAATTAAATTACATATTTGGTATCTATGATATTTCTAGAAAACGAGGAAAAATTCCAAATACCATGAATTCAACTTGCATCACTGGGAAGGAAAGGGTTAATTAACTCTATTGATAAAAAATATTCACTTTAAGTTAATATTTTCCTCTTACAAAAACCAAAATATGATTGAGATTGTTGAAATATTTAAATTCCTCTAATAAAAAGCAGCAACTAACAATGACACTTTTTGACTAAAATTAGCTATGAAAAAAATTTATATAAAAATAGTAAAAATAGTAGGTAACTGTGTGGTACATGAAATGTTATTAGAGCTTAATAAAGTTTCAATTTTTTATTTTGCTTTCACTCTTCAGAACTTATGAATGCATTTTTTGTATTTTAATGTCTTAAATTTTAATGTCAATGTGTTGAGATTGAATTCCTTCTGAAATAGAGGACATTTTACAATGATTTTCTAATGGATTCTGTACAATTAATACTTTTCAAAATGAAGTGCTTGAAAAATGATACCTAAACCCAATATTTAGATGTTGTACATAAAAACTAACGTATTTTTATATTTTATCTAAATATCTCCAATCTCTTTTAAACGCCATATATTCATGTATCAACAATTTTTTCTGATTTTTAATGATAAATTAAACAGCTATTTATCTAATTAAACATTTTAATCTATGAGTTTTAAATTATTTAGCAGGTAGGTTTCTTACTTTTTGGTGTCCAAAAGAGCTAGCGATATTTAGAGAGAACGTTGTTAACCCTTAGTTTTTGTGTAAAATTTTCTCTTTTTCAACGGGAGAATATTCAATTCCCCTTTGCATTACACTTTTTTATTAGTTTTTGTAAGATAATTATTATTTGATTAAAACTTGATTCAAACACTCAACATCCACCCACAATATCCACCCTTCCCCCATTTTCTGTACGTTAAATAATTCAAAAACCGTTTGCTGCCTATACAATCGACACGTCAAAATCTGCCACAGCAGCCGGATTACAGCAGAACCCTAGCCAGCAAATAAATCCCTCACTTCCTGTCAATAAGCTCCGTTCCATAACCATTAGCCAGAGCCAGGCCTCATTCGTCTCCATATGCGACGTTAACGGTAACTGTCACACACCTACCTTCGCTTTTAAATCCATCCGAGGATCCATAACTGTTGCACGGGTGATAAAGTCACAAAAAACGAATTTTTGAAATGTAGGGGGTGCTAAATCCTTTTGCGGAATGTTCGCTATTCTAAGGGGATTAAAAGGGTTGTGAAGGTGATCTGTCCGCTTTGTGGCTGTGACATTTCTCGTGGTGACTGTTTTTTTCCTCCCCTTTTGGATGAGTGCGCGGATTGTATGTGCGCTTTTGTGTTGCAAAAGGGTGACGCGGATTGTGTTTTGTTCACCAGTCTGAGAAAATCGGATTCGCTGGAATAAAAACAAAATCACTAGCATGGAGGTGATTGAATACTTGAAAGAAATTTTTTCGGATATAATATACGTTATCTTGCTTTGTTTAAAGATAAAAAATATTGCTTATACATAAGATTGTGTTCTGCTTTCGTAAATTAAAAGTTTACTTTTGGGGTGGGTTTTAATAACGGTACTCGAAGCTGTGGAAAATTGGTTATTCACGATTTTCCTAAATAAACAAAGAACCATTTCACCCGGTTTAATCAACTTCCGGAATATCAGCTCTCCGATTACTAGTTGACACAGCTCATATAAAATCTTAAATAAAAGTAAATAATATTTCGAATAAGTAATTTGAAATTTCTGATAACTTTTATTATCTCTCTATTCTAAAAAAAAGTTTTTGTAAATGGTTTCCAGAGAAAGGCTTTTTAATTACTGATCCGTATAACATGTTTTTGGTATCAAACTGTTCGGATTCTTTTGAGGATGTGCAAAGTGCCTTTAGAATTTCTAAAAAAATTCTCAATTCTAAGATATTTCCATTTTTCTGGATTACGGATAAGGTTGCAGTTAACAGCAAGAAACTGTCGTACAATTTATTATACCTTCAATCACAATGACCAACCGACGCTACTCATTAACGATGAAAATAATTCCTTTCACGCTTTGAAAATGCGCTTCAAAATATGTACTTTCTAAATAAAATATTTTTAAAAGACTGATAAGAGTTTTCCAGAAACTCACAGATCTACTATTCAAGTATAGAATTTCACACACCAAAATTAATTGTTTGTAAACATTGAGTGCAATGTAGATTTTGTCTCTTATCATTTTTAATAGCTTAAATAGTATTGTTTAAAAAGTCTGTTTTAAAACTAAAACTTGAATGATAAAACACTAGATATTTTGACGAGTTACTAGGTACTATATTAAATTTAACAGATTCATTGCTGAACGTTTTTGTAAATATTGAATAACAATAGCACGAGCAGACTTGATGGATATTTTCAAGGAAAACGTGTTGATTAAATTATTGATAATTTAACCAATAAATATTCTAACTTTTAAGAGAGTGTGCTTCAAGAAAGTTGGTTGAAGTTTTTTCTACTAATTGTTATAACGAATGTTTTATAAATAAATAATTTTAGTGAGCAGGGTTTTGTGGGGATTGCGAAGCGATCCGAAAGGCCCTGCTTCAGCAGTTAACGGGGGTTGGCGAGCGATAGTGAGCAGGGGGCGGTAGCTCCCTAGTTTAATAAATATAAATTTATAATGTTTTTTGGTCTTAAATTTCGTTGTAAATTTAACATGTTTTGTAATAGAATTTATCAGTGAGGCAAGACGTCACCTTAAGATGGAGAAATGAATGGGAGAAGCCAAGACCCTCTAGAGTATACAGATGGTCTTGGAGAAGCAGACATTCCGAAAGTTGATTGGACTTGTTTTTTTAAAAGAAAATCGTGAATAAGTTGTTCAAATTATGCAAAAAAAAACTAGTACACAGTGAACATAAAAATTTAAAAAAGAGGGGATTATTGTATAGCTACAATGAATTAGGAATGCCAATATTTATTTTAAAGGTTAAGCTATTGGTATAGGTCAGGTACTTTAAAAAATACAGAAATCACTTAAACATAAAAAAAGGTGAAGCAACTTCTATGAGTAGGTGAAGGATAGGATAGTGAAGGATACTCGAGAAGAATTTATGCGAACTAAAGAGAGATGCAGATGTTTGAGTTATGAAAGCCATATTGAAACATCAATGCCCAAAACCCTGAATTTAAATACAATGTTCATTGAAAAAAACTCTCTGAAAGAGGTGCTGTGATGTCAGATATATAAATCGATTATTTTGCCATTTTAAATAAGTGAGCATTCAAATATTCCTTTTTATTGAAGCACGGTCTGACGCACTTCTTGTGACTCCTGATTAGAAGCAGTCAAACATCATCTATACACAGAAACAAGCTTCAATAATTAAATTTAGTTTAATTATCAGTACAAGAGGAACGTGTCTTAAAATAGGTTGTTTTTAACAAGTCAAAACATCTTTGACAGAAAAAAACAAGTTCTTTGTCATTAATTTAATTCTATAAAAATCAATTTGACAAAATTTGGAAATCAAATGGCAAAAGCTATGTAGTAATATATCCTACCGATAAAAAAGATAGATTTTTCCTATCATATCGATACTTAAACCATTCGAGCTTTAATTCCTATTATATTACAAAAATTACAAGAAGTTCAGTTCAAGTATATATTAATAGCTCACAAAGACAACTCTTCATTCATGCATAATTCACCGTTTGCTCTCAAGTTGTCATAGACGGATAGTTAACTATTAGATTTTAAAGCAGTCCTTTGTGTTCCTTTGACACTCCCATGGTTACAGTTACGCTAATAAATCATTAATTATGCACATGGGAGCAGAAATAATCCTGAGTTCACCATTCTTTTTTATTTTCTACATCAACAGTGCCGTTAGTTTGAATTATTGATGATGGAACAGTGATGTTTCGTTTTCAGATTTGACAAAGGTGTTGAAGTGAAAGTATCCAATTGAATTTGCGACTATCTTGTATCTTTAGGAGCGAGTATTGTTCTCATAGAGCCAAACGCATATAGTTGACGCAAATGTTTCTGATTGAATCAGTCTGTTTCTCGGAGATATGAGTGAGGAAGCAATAGGGAGATTAAATGTAATAAAAGCTTCAAAGATTCGAATAAAACTGTGTTTCTTTGAAAGATCATATTGTTTTATTGTTAAAAACAGCGATTAATATAGGATTTATAAAATTTTTATTTATGTCATTTGTGGAGAAAAATTAGTATTTTTCATTTTTAATGTAAATACGTTAACTAGATTTTGAGCAAAAATATATTTTAGAGTCAGCCAATATGAAAGCTGTTTTAATTTGAACGAAATCACCTAATACTTTCTGAAAAAAAATGCTACAAAATCAGAATATAAAATCTAAGCACCACTGACAGACTAAATGACACATTCATAAATAATCTCCAGAACGTTAAAAGGAAAAAAAATATATTCAGGGAAATGTTTAGTCAAAAAATGGTCATAGAAAGAATTTTGAAATTTACATATAACCTCTGTTTAATTTTTTTTATCTGAATGAACATTTTTGCACCTGTGTTGGTTTACCTTTTTTCTATTCAAAAAAATATCTTTCTTTATTAATAGATGATAATTCTAATAAAAACAAAATAGAATAAATATTGATATATATTATAAGTTAACTATCTAAAATTAATTATTTAGGTTATAAATTAGCTGTCAAAAATGTTAGTTATATCGTAGCTTATTCTTATTGGATTTTAATTTAACTGTAAAAAAATCTATTTTCAGAGAATGTTAACAAACTATATAATCTCCGATCATTTTAGAAAACATTCCTTAGGTCTTAAACAGATGGCGCTCTTGGTGAAATTGTTGATTAGTTTGGTTTTTAAGGGGTACGTTATATACAATAAAAGAAATATTTTTTTTAAACATTTGCTTTAAAAATATAGTTTTTCACAAACATGTGGGGCAGATATAAAAATTAAAAAACAATTTACTTAAAAAGTTTCAGATTTAGTCAGTCAGTTATCTCATATTCAAAAAATTAAAAATGGACTGTTCTATATATATTGGAAATTAATCTTTTTAATAATCTGTTTTGGCTGTTTTACATAAACAATTGATAGACCAATATGGTTCTTCAGAAAGTTTTTATTTTAAAAATATATTAAATGTATGATTGAATAAAATTCTAAAGGTAAAACAACCTATTCATCATCTACTTCTATTGTAAGAATATATTGAAAAAATACCAATAATACAAGTTACAAAGTTTTAATGAGACATTTGCTGACTAGATATTAGTCTCTTTGTCTTCTTCTTCCTATTTATGATATTTCCCTGTATGAGCTGCAGATTTGCCCCAATAATATGAATGAAACCATTATGAGAATAACACGATTTTTTATAACGAGTCTAAAGATGCTGTCAACATGCGTTTTTTATAATTAGCGTTACACAAGTATTCAAACCTTCATAAAATAAAAAGTTTTGCTTATGTTTTCTTGATCTTAGTATCACTGTAAAGATAAAGATAATTGCAGAATGTTCTTGGTAAGTAAAAAATATTTGGATATCTTGATCGATTTACACACCTCTAAAAGTACTTTATTTTAAGAAATAAATACCCAATTTATTACCTGCTAGGAATTTTTCATTAAAGATAATCAATAAAAATACTAATTTTTTTATTTGCAACTTAACTTCACTTTCTATGGGTGTCCAGGTTCAACTGGGTCAGTCCGTGAAAACACAGAACAGGTTGTTGTTCCTTATGGACACAAATTTTATCAAGTTTAAAACTTATTAAAAATAATATAATTATTGGTTGGGCTTTTTAAATGGTTGAAATGTGGTTATCTGTTTTCAGAAAAATTAAAATAGGATTTTTTTATTTCAAAATTTATTAAACAGTTAGTTAAAAAACTGAGCCCGTCAATATGATGGGTTTCAAGCCATTCAGAAAACTTAAACTTTTCTTGTACTCTGTTACATTTTTAACTTATAGGGGAGATCCGAAAAGCTGCAAACTGTAGGGCCCTATATGTCTGAATATAGGGTTATAGTTAAAACACTTCTATTAAGGGTCTAATTTCAAACATGTTTTTACACGTGAACTCTTAGACCCCCTTTATTATACACAAATTTTAAATATTAAGTACATCAAGTTTCAAAGTATGCCTTATTGCCTTTAATAGTAATTCCAAAGGTGAGAGGGGGGTTAAATTTGATTCTCACTATGAATTCATTTTGAAAGCTTAAATCAAATCAACATCCCTAGAAATTAGTTGAATAAGTAGCATATTATTTATTCTCAGAACGTATTCACGATGGAATGAAATCTGTAATTAGAAGATCAAATTAACTTGAATTTTAAAACCTATGGATGAAGAAGGTATTAGGTATTATTCAGTGCGAAACACCTACAAAAGTTGCGTCGAGAATATTCTAGGAACTATATCGGACCACAAATGTCAAATAAGTATCGAGAAATCAATGTGACCTTTTCATTTTATTGTGATGAATAATGTAGTCATTATTTGAACCACTCTATACAACTATCAACAAGCTTCATTTGGTGATTAAGATTTTAAAAGTGGTTGAAGGTCAAGAATATCTTCTCTCTATTCTAAAAAAAAGTTTTTGGTGAACGGTTTCCAGGGAAAGGCTTTTAAATTACTGATCCGTATAACACATATTTGGTATCAAACTGTCCGGATTCTTTTGAGGATGTGCAAAGTGCCTTTAGAATTTCTAAAAAAAAAAAATCTCAATTTTAAAATATTTCCATTTTTTTAGATTACGGATAAGGTTGCAGTTATAAAGCAAGGAACTATGAATCTCAAAAAAAATTGAAAACATATTTCACTGGTTTTTAATATTCAAATAAATTAAATAATCATCTTTCTATTTATAACACGAATTTAAAAAATATATTTTGGGTTATTTTTAACAATATTTATATTTCTGTTGTTTAAACGGTTTTAATTATATTTAAAACTTATGTATAAATAATTTATCTTTTATTTTTTAAATAACAAATTAATATTTTTACATTTATCTTTGTCGTTGTGGCAACCTAATCATTACCATATTTACAACAAAATATAAACTCGCTTTCGGAAATTTTGAACTTTTGCATTTATTTTTTACAATTATTATTATTTTTATATTCTTTTGCAAGTATGTTTTTTAAGGTAGTAAAATGTGACACCTTATTTCATAATGCCAAAACGCAAACAACTAGATAACACGGGGGACTGTTTTAGAAATTAAGATAAAAATCGAAAATGTTTGAAGTCTAAACATTCGTGTCATTGCTATGAAACTGACACAACTTCGACGTTTGTTTGTTCTTATGAAGATAAAATTCTAAATTTTCGTGATGTTTACGGTAATTAATTTTTCACAGCGAATCGATGAAAATAGTTACAAATTTTAAGAACGTTAAATTTATTCCTGAGATGTTTCAGTGCTTCTTAATGGATCTGTGAAAAAAACATTACCTTGGGGAAACGGTAAAGGAATGTTACATTGCTCTGTTGTTAATTTTCTTGGAATTATAAGGCGACCCGCCAATTAATGTTACCATAAAGGAACTGTTAAATTTCCGCTACTGAATGTATATCCACCATTTTCGAAAGAATACCCCGGAGAAGTACTAACCCTGTTTTAAGAATGTTTTATAAAGTGAGTAAGTGCAGTGAGCAGGGTTTTGTGAGGAATTGCGAAGCGGTTCAAACGTGTCTACGTCAGCAGTTAACGGGGGTTGGCGAGCGATAGCGAGCAGGGGGCGGTAGCTCTAGTTAAGAAAAAATAGGTTTATATCTCTAGTGCGGTTATCTGTTTATGTCTTTTAAAAAGAAATTGACAAATTTTTAAGCAAAAGTAAAAAGACGAATTTTATAGTACTCCCCAAAGTGGGTGCCCTGGGGTGCCGTGGGAAAGAATTTTGAGATCTTTGGCAAAAGTGATTTAAAAGTAGGTTTGGTTTTTAAGGGTTAAATTTTTAAAATATTAAGTTATAATAGTGAGTAACATTTTTCAGAAAGAGTTAACAGGAAATATAGCGATTAAAACTTTTTTATGCACTCACTTGGGCTCCCGATGGAAGACGGAAAGCTTACGTGCCAGAGGGGCATGCACCAAGACCTGTAGCCAAATTTAATAGGATGGGAGGAAGCAAGAGGGTTGGCCCGTGCCTGGGGTTCCTGGAGGAAACCCAGAGAACTCTCCTAACTGCTACGGCCCATATATGCTAAAACTATCCACTGTGAAAGGCTGAAGCCGGGAAGAAGATTTTATCCGATATAGGACGTTATATTTATAAAAAAATCGTCATTGACATTATTTTTAAGTACTCCATGGAAGAAATCTTCCTAAGCAGTCTGGGCGGACTTTTTGAAAACCCTGTATATGAAATTCTCAGAAAAAAGTAATCGGAAATTGCGTTGAAGGCTAATATGATTAGTTCAACCAGCTGGTGTAACTGAAAATTCAAGACGGTTATAACCAGAACTCTTTCAGGAGAATTTTTTTTGGTTCAAAAATATTTTGTACCCTGGATTCAGTTGAGAGAACATTCGTGAAGAAGATTTTACTTCGAACCATCTTTACCTATTTTTACGTTTGGATGTTATTTTTATTCACAAAGTGTGATTACGTAAAAAACAAAGTAGAATAACCAGAATTTTAAAACACAAAAAAGAGCGACTAATTCTCATTTCTGTATTTCCAAACTTGCGGAGTTAGTAAATTTGACTTTAGAAAATTTTTCATTGAAAAAAACTTAGCAAGAAGTTTTTCTCCGAATGTCATCAGACAGATTCATCGAACTTTTGACAACAAATCAAAGTCTTGTGAAACTCTACTTCCGAAAACCGTGTGAAAACTATGAAGTTGCAATTTTTTCCTAATATGCAGCCTATACTAGCTTTACTTTAACATCTGACTTAGAACATTTAGATCCATTTGAATCTTTGGTTCGTCAAAGGCATGGCATATATTTTAAGTGTAAGTAGAATTGTTTGAAATATTTGAACCCTTCAAAAATCACTTTTTAAGATTTCAATTCTATTCGAGAAAAAATTTATGCCCCAAATAATTGTTCTCTCCTAAATTACAATTTTAATTAAGGTGTGTGATTATTGAAAATTAAATTTATTGTATCAGTTAGATATTAATTAGGTTTCATATAACATTCCTTATGTTATTTATCAAGTATTCAAAGATAATTCATAACCTAAACTCTATATCTAGATTTTTATAAATTATTATATTACTTAACATGATTTGTTTAACTATGAAACTTTAGTATTTGTATTTTTAAGTTATATTTAATATTTTTAGTTCTCAGTTTTTTAAAAATATACTTATACGACGCTATTATTATATTTTTCGTTTCAAAATATTTTTTCTTGGGTTGTTTTATTTTCTTGTTAAAATTTAAGTATATTCAAACATCCTTTTGATGCTTATTATTCCTCATATGATTTGTTTGACATTTACATTTACTTTTCTTTCATAAAAAGTTTTATGGATAATTATATTTACTTTATAATTATCTATTTATTGAATCTTCTCTAGTATCGATGAGACGTTTCCTAAATAACTAATGATTCAGTTTTAATGTATGTCTACCTTTGAGGTCTTTTTTAATACTCAAAATTTTAATCAACCATGAGGATTAATTATAGAAATGTGATACAAACAGTGTTTTAAATTATTTTTTTGAGAAAATTTGCGTAATATTGAAAATGCGGTCAAATTTTAGCATATTTTTAGTAAAAAATTACGTTTAAGATAAATCTAGTTTTGAAAAATAATCCAATGTATCCATCTAAAAAATCATAAAATACTTGGGGAAATAGATTAACCCTATTGACAGTGTTATAGTTATAGTTAGTCTGCTCGTCTGCTCAATAAGAAATATATAAAATAACCATATTTTTGCAAGATATGTATTTACGATTAAGTCAAGAAAACTTGCTCTTTTTTTACTAATTTAACTTTAGAAAAAAATTACCCCTATAGTTTTCAATAAGATCTAAATTATTTAAGCTTCTCCTGTTTGGTGGAACTTAATCACAAAAAATATAATTATCAATTATCAGAAAAGCGTGTAATTAATCAATAATCAGAAAAGCGTGACTTAGGATAAATTTCATTAGGTACATAAGCGGGACACCTAGTAACTTTATACTACTTGAAACAATGAAGAAATGAGGTCACAATTCTTCACCTCAGATTCAATTCAACTGATATATTACATTAAACTAATATAATTACATCCTTTTTTGCTCTACCAACAGGTTGTTCTTCTTTTCGTGGCCTCAGTGACCGCTCGTCCATATTCGTATGACATCCGTACGGAACAGATGAAATTGCATTGCCATTGTAGTGTTGACCCTTCACATAAATCATGTCCGAAGATGCATCCACTACCCCCTTCAGTTTACCCACGACCTCCTCCTCATCCACGACATCCTGTAATGCCCCCTCCTCCTTTACCAAGGCCTCCTGTTATGCCACCTCCTCTAAGACCTCCTGTAATGCTACCACCACCTCCTGCAAGACGTCCTGTAATGCCACCTCCTCCTCCACGGCCTCCTGTAATGCCGCCACCTCCATCTTCCTACGATTATTACGACTACGGAGGACCTTTGAACGTTCTCTCTTCGGTAGACGAAGATAGCATGTATGAGGATGATCCGTGCGGTTACTACCTCGTTGCTTTGAGGAGCAAAAGAGCGACGAAGGAAGAGATCGAGGAAGTGGCATTATTAATAAGAGAAAGGAGGCAAGATAAGGAACCAGAGACACTGGAGCTGAAGAAAACAGAAATGGGAGAAACAGAGAGTCCACTAGAGACATCAGGAACGAAAATACCTGACCTGGAAGAAACACAAAGCTCACCAGTGACATTAGAACCGAAAATACCTGACCTGGAAGAAACACAAAGCCCACCAGTGACATTAGAACCAAAAATACCAGAATTAGAAGCAAGAAAATTGAGACAGGAAAATGAACCAGATAACTTAAAGTTAAAAATACCTGAATTGGAAGAAACAGAAAGGCTGCCAGATCCATTAGAAACAAAACTACCTGAAGAAACCGAAAGATCACCAGAGGCATTAGAATTGGAAATACCGGAACTAGAAGCAAGGAAATTGAGACAATATAAGGAACCAGATATACCAGAATTGGAAGAAGCAGAAAGTAAAAAAGAGACCATAGAATTAATAATACCTGATTTTGAAGGAACCCAAAAGCCACCAGATGCATTAGAATTGGAAATACCGGAATTAGAAACAAGGAAATTGAGACAAGACAAGGAACCAGAGATACCAGAATTGGAAGAAGCAGAAAGTAAACAAGAGACCATAGAATTAATAATACCTGAATTTGAAGGAACCCAAAAGCCACCAGATGCATTAGAATTGGAAATACCGGAATTAGAAACAAGGAAATTGAGGCAAGACAAGGAACCAGAGATACCAGAATTGGAAGAAGCAGAAAGTAAACAAGAGACCATAGAATTAATAATACCTGAATTTGAAGGAACCCAAAAGCCACCAGATGCATTAGAATTGGAAATACCGGAATTAGAAACAAGGAAATTGAGACAAGACAAGGAACCAGAGATACCAGAATTGGAAGAAGCAGAAAGTAAACAAGAGACCATAGAATTATTAATACCTGAATTTGAAGGAACCCAAAAGCCACCAGATGCATTAGAATTGGAAATACCGGAATTAGAAACAAGGAAATTGAGACAAGACAAGGAACCAGAGATACCAGAATTGGAAGAAGCAGAAAGTAAACAAGAGACCATAGAATTAATAATACCTGAATTTGAAGGAACCCAAAAGCCACCAGATGCATTAGAATTGGAAATACCGGAATTAGAAACAAGGAAATTGAGACAAGACAAGGAACCAGAGATACCAGAATTGGAAGAAGCAGAAAGTAAACAAGAGACCGTAGAATTATTAATACCTGAATTTGAAGGAACCCAAAAGCCACCAGATGCATTAGAATTGGAAATACCGGAATTAGAAACAAGGAAATTGAGACAAGACAAGGAACCAGAGATACCAGAATTGGAAGAAGCAGAAAGTAAAAAAGAGACCATAGAATTAATAATACCCGAATTTGAAGGAACCCAAAAGCCACCAGATGCATAAGAATTGGAAATACCGGATTTAGAAACAAGGATATTGAGACAAGATAAGGAACCAGAGATACCAGAATTGGAAGATGCAGAAAGGCCACAAGGGACCCTAGAATCAATAATACCTGAATTTAAAGGAACCCAAAGGCCAACAGATGCATTAGAACTGGAAATACCGGAATTAGAAGAAACAGAAACACTACCAAAGAAAATAGACGGAAGATAATATCAGAATTAAATAGACATTTTATAGAAAAGAGATAAGGCACAAAAATAAAGGATGATACAGAAACGTTTTGGAAATTTTCGACACAGGATGGTGAAAAATTGCATTATTTTATATCACAAAGATATAATTTTTGGAATAACCCTTGAATAAAACTTCTAAGCTAGTTAAATTAAATTTATTTTAAATCACTATAAAACTATATATTTATTAATTTTTCTGTAGTTTTAAAGATAACTATCTCAATTTTTGTTATTGCGGAGATTTCAAATAAAAACTATTTAAAACTTATTTTAGTCTATTTTCATCACTCGAATAATCACAAAAATAATGTCACCATCAATAATATACGATTTTACTGTTTTCTTCTCAAATAATAATCTGTTCTTAGATTCTTCTAAAAGAGGCATAGGGTTTAATTTTGAATTTATGTTTAGGTTTAATAATGAAAATATGTAAAGTAAGAAAAAAATTCGAAGAGAATGTATAAAGGTAAAACTGGTTGTGCTTAGATTTGAACACCCTTGCCAAACAAAGGTAAGTGTACTAAAGTGAACTACCGGGCTTACAGGCCGTGGTCTTGAAAATGGTGAATTCTGTTAATTATGCGTTAATTATAACTCCGGCAATGTAAATCTACATGGTTTTATCAAATATAAGTAAATTTAGGGCCGTATTCTGTGCTTTCTGGTCAGCAGTTAAACAGCAATCAAAGTAGGATTCCACCAATCAGAGTCGGCAATTCCTTCTTTGATTGGAGGTTAACCGTTGATCAAGTAGCATAGAATACAGCCGTTAGTGTAGGGAAGAGAAGAAAGGTATGTAAAATGATTTTGGGATATAAAGCTGATAGTTTAAAAGCCAGGGTATGAATCAAGAAGCTGAACTAATTAATTTAAGGTTAAAAGAGGAAGTTTTAGCTTAAACATATGTTACAAATCACAAGAAAATTAGAAATCGAATTCTTACTATCACCCGAAGTGGCGGGTAAGAATAGATGCAGAATGTTATTTATTAGCCGTATAGCGCAGGTTTACCATCTACAGTATAGCGCAGATGGTAAAACTTAGCAGAAATAGAAGTAGTGTTGTTCCACTGCCTCCGTAATTGGAAGATTCTTCCCTCGTGTCACCCCCTCTTTATATTTTACATAAGATTCATTCTTCTTAAAAAATCCATGAAAAACATACCTTCCTAGATTTAACATTTACCGATTTTCAGCTTCAGATGGGTTTTGTATTGAGCTTTCAAAAGGGGAAATACACATTTATTCAACAGTTGTACAGCTCTCGCAAAAAAAAACGTTACAGTGAGGTTTTCGGGTGAACCACTTGGGTGAGGAAGACAAAAGAGGGGTCGTTTTTCATTAATTAAAGTATTCTTTTACCAAAAAAATTTTCGAGTCCTTAGGGGGTCGTCTTCATATTAAACGAAGCACTAACTTTCTTTTTTCCAATGGGGACCCCCAATTATTATTAGTTTTTCTGAAAGGCCATCCCCCCAAACCCTTAAATACCCAGTTTCATCGAGATTGACTAAAAAAAAATTATTTTTCAAAAATAAACTTAAAAATTGTTTTTTAAATCGTGAATTTTTTTATGTTAATCGATTCTAGTTGTAATGTTATGTAGGAAACCAAAATTTCAATCGATTTTATCCAATAGTTTTTGATAAAAACGAATTAATATCTTAAGGGGCCGTATACCGTTGCCGAATGCATACCGCAAATGCTCTTTCTCGTTCGATTTATCAAAAAATAATAGATAAAATTGATTGAAATTTCGGTTTCCATCATAAAATTACCAACAGAATCGATTACCATAAAAAAATTCACGATTTAAAAAAAAATTTTAAAGTTTATTTTTGAAAAATAAAATTTTTTTTAATCAATCTGGATGAAACTGGGTATTTAAGGGTTTGGAGGGATGGCCTTTCAGAAAAACTAATAATATTTGGGGGGTCCCCATTGGAAAAAAGAAAGTTAGTGTTTCGTTTAATATGAAGACGACCCCCTAAGGACTCGAAACTTTTTTTGGTCAAAGAATACTTTAATTAATGAAAAACGACCCCTCTTTTGTCTTCCTAACCCAAGTGGTTCACCCGAAAACCCCACTGTAACGTTTTTTTTTGCGGGAACTGTACCTTATATCATATGATAAAGAAAAATATTAGTTAGGGGAGAGTGGGGTAATAAGAAATTGGGGAAATAAGAAACATTAAATTTTCAGCTTTGAGTGTGGGCATAAAAATCTGAAAAAAATCACAGAATATCTTTAAGACATACTCTAAATCCCATAAAAAATTTATCGTTTTAGAATCATTACTTCAGTGAAAAATTCCCGTTTGAATAATCAGGTCAGTGTTGCCAGATTGGGCTATAAGTAGCGGATTGGGCTCCTTTTGTAGGTCCTTTGCGACAAAAATTTCGTTTTGGGCGACAGGCTACTTTTGGGCTACTTAAAAATTAAATCTGGGCTACAGCATTTTTAATCTGCGACTTTTGTGTTTTGAAAAAATGGACACAATTATTACAAATGCACACTTCTAGTGCAGAAAGGTGAGTCATAAGTAATTCATCTTCATAAGTAATACTCTTCCAACTCCTTTTCAATCCCCGCCTCGAAGTCCTGGACATTTTATAGGGACAAATAAGGGAGTTGCAAGAGAAGAAAGAGGGTAGGGTAGAGATAAGGGCAAGAATTTTCCTATATGCGATTTATAAAATGAGTATTGATCATATCCTTATAAGGTTTTTAGTATAATGAAATATTTATGTTATGCAAGAGTTCCTTTTCAAATTGCAATAGATTAATTACTTTCAACTAATTCGTTTTTAGATTAAAAATGTATCTAACTAATTGAAATCTAAAAGTTCTAATGATATTTTATTCTAAAAGTATAATTTTTTAAAATAGAATCTGGAAAATTAGCTTTATTCAAGTCGAAATAGCTTTAAAAAATTAAAGGATTATTTTTTTAAGTTCTAGAGTATATAATAATAGTTCATTAACAATGTTAAAAGTGTGTTTAACTTCAAAATTACCACTGAAATAAAATTTGGGCTCCAAAAATTTCAAATCCGCTACTTTTAGAGCTTTGATCCGCGAATTTTTCGTCAAACTGTCTGGCAACACTGAATCAGGTCAGCAAAATCATCCACCTTAAGTCATGCTTTTTAAACTACATTAGCGGAAATAAAAATCCCAACACCAAGAAGGAAAGGAGATATCAAAGTCAAATTTATTTCTATGATTGCACATAGTACCAATGTGAATTACTTAAAAAATAGCCTTCCTGGATATTAGGGGGCCGCGAAAAACAGGGAGGAGTGTTGTCTCCATAGGTGTCCATTACCGCCGTCACACGTCATGGTATTGAGTGACAGGGGATCTAAATGACTTTTCAGGGATTAGAAGACCATGTTGCCTCCTCAGGTAGTCCAAATTCATATGGTGCACCAGCAGACGTTGCATACCGGGCTAAGTGATTTCTCCTCTATCTCCGGACATGTTTTGTGAGCATTGGTTCTTACGAACGGATAGGCCAGGGTAAAAATGCAACAGAGGGGGTTAAGAAGAAAGCTTGGACATTGCATAAAACATGTTTTTGTGCATGATTCTCTTTAAATTTGTCCTCAGGACAGGTCTGAAGGTAAGGACGGACAACCGACTAAAAACCCTCAATGAAGCAGCTCTGGTTGGCCAAAGTACCGGTAGATACTTGTTTACCGGTAGATACCGGTAGATACCTTTTCTGGCTCAGCCAGAAAAGAAGATATTTTTATTTGAAAATAACTTAAAATTTAGGGCTTTGAAAGGTAAATTTAAATGTTTTTGGAGGTTTTAAGCCAATCTGAATATATTAAGATTGAAAAAAAATTGACTATAATTATCCATTAAGCAGACTTGTAAAACATGAATAATTTAAATTAGCAGATCTTAAGAATCACTGTAGTAGATCTTTAATAGGATTATATAGTTGGGTGGCTTATTACATAAAAATACCCGAAAACTGCAAAATGTGATACTTTCATGTAACTTTCAGTGTTAGATAATCATACAAGAACTAAAAAATCGATGGGAGCCCAAAATTTGAGCGCGTGGTTTGACCGTTATGACGTCATAACAAGATGGCGCCCGCGGGCCTATAATCGGTTTTTTTAATGATAGAAAGATATTTTTGGGGTCAAATATTATGTTTTAAGGGTCAAAGAACATGATTCTGATCACGAAATGTGCAATTTGTTTTAAAAAGTAACTAAAAATCAATAAAAGCTCGAAAGAGTTATACAGTCTATCGCCAGTAGCGTCAAAAAAATGAAATTTTTTTCGACTGTTTTATATGTTTTTTGGGGTGCTGATTCCGAATATCTAGTTCACTTCCACGTGGAAGGTCGGCTTCATATCAAAAAACGCAAAAGTATGCGAAAAAATCGCAAAACTTTTAATCTTTCTTCGAATTTTTGCTTATATTTCAAAAAATATTAGTTTCTCGAAAATAATTTGAGTAACAAAGTTGCAGTGAACAAAATTTCCTACAAAATGCACTATTCAATTTTTTCCCGATGAATAGTTTTGCCCCTATTACACACTGAAAAACAGAGAAACAAACATCCTCTGTTTAAATTATTCTGTGTTAAAATTCTCTGATTTTCAATGCGTTATAACGAGAAAACTATTGTTCAGAAAATAAAATTGAGTAGTGCATTTTGTAGGAAATTTTGTTTACTCCAACTTTGTAATTCAAACATTTTCTAGAAACTAATATTTTTTTAAATATAAGCGAAAATCCGAAGATAGAGTAAAAGTTTAGCGATTTTTTCGCATTTTTTTGGCGTTTATTGATATGAAGCCGACCTTCCACGTGGAAATGAACTAGATATTTGGAATCAGCACCCCAATAAACATGTAAAACCGTCTAAAAAAATACCTTTTCTAAAAAATTTTATTAAGCAACTGCCGATTGATTGTATTACTATTTTGGACTTTTATTGAATTTCAGTTAGTTTTTAAACAAATTGCCCATTTTTTCATCAGAATCATGTCTTTTGACCCTTAAAACATAATATTTGACCCCAAAAATGTCTCTCTACCATTAAAAGAACCGATTATAGGCCCACGGGCGCCATCTTGTTATGACGTCATAGCGGTCAAACCACGCCTTAAATTTTTTGGGCTCCCATCGATTTTTTAGTTCTTATATGATTATCTAACATCCCTGAAAGTTTCATGAAAGTATCACATTTTGCAGTTTTTTTGTAATAAGCCACCCAACTACATATATAGCGTATAGCAGATCTTTAAGATCATAACAACAAAGCCTAAAACAACTAGCCAAGCAAACACATAAAGTTACTAAATTTACTCGCCAATTTCTAGTTGGCGAGTAAACTTAATAAATAAGAATCCTTTCTCAAAACAATAATATTTGATAATAAAAAAATTAAAAAGTCCTACATTAAAAGAAAACAGGATGAAACTGTTAATTACTTGATTGAGAAAAAAGAGAGCAGCTTTTTAAGTATGTCACAACTTGAATCATATGAATATTTGGGAAGATGTAAACCTTGCCAATAGGGTGCATTGAAAAAACACTCAATTATTTTTCAATTATGATGACACGCTAATTTAAGTTGTCTTAGATGACAATAGACAACGTTGATTGTTTTCTCAGAACTTTTGGATGATGTGTTTGAGTACCGCATCAACCTTAAATAATTTTGCTGCTGTAGCTATCAGAAGGAGATTGAAACTTTTCCCCCGATTTTAAGAAAGGCCCATGGCGTAAATTGGTTAATGAAATGAGATGAAAGAGTACTCAAACATTTTTAAACTCCTCTTTACTTATTTCATTCCACGGTGCGTGCATGGATATGTTTTGCATCTAGTGTGCAAATATATCCAAATAACCATGTTCATGTTTCCTACCAGTGGCGGATCCAGGATTTGGTTTTGGGGGGGGCTAAGAATTTTCATAATCCAATTGAATCTGCTTGTTATTGCTAATACGGAAAAGGTAGTGAATTATCCTACTCAAACCCCTAAAAGGGGGGTCCTCCCCCAGAAAATTTTTGGAAATTTAAGTCAAAAACCCTCCTTTTTCTTCTCGTTTTGGTATTCCTCATCCGAATTTCGGATATAGATTTTTAGCGTTTTGATAAACTTAGTAAAATATTAGACGTTTTTGGGGGGCTTCAGCCCGAAAGCCCCCCCCACCGTAGATCCGCCACTGTTTTCTACAAACCATTTTTTAGCGTAAAACGAAAGTGACGTTCAACCTTTTCGTTCGTAGCTATGAAACTAGGAAATACTATAGAATTTATACTATAGGATTAAAGTAGGGTAGGTAGAGGGGACCTAGACAATCATATTTTGAAAAACTAGACGGGGCGCAGATGCACCGTTTAAGAGCTAGGACCTAATGTAGTGCAAGAGCGTTCCAAAAGGACGTTTTGCCAAGGCCCGTTTAACGAAAAACAACATAATGAAATGAAAAAATTTATTGCATGAGGTACAGCAGTATCCATTCTACTTACACCATAAATTTGATAGAAATTGGACCACTCGCTAAACCGTGGGGTGAGTTTTAAAACGCGCAGTATTAATCTTTTAGCCAAAGAATGGAGTTCCCTTAATTGTATTTAGAAAAATGATGATCGGGGAAGGAATTTTCAATGATCATACATTGATCATTGAAACTGTATGATCATTGGAAATTCCTTCCCCGATCATCATTTTTCTAAATACCATTACACTAATTTAAATGAACTCCATTCTTTGGCTAAATAATTAATATATTGCATGTTTTAAAACTCACTCCACGGTTTAGCAAGTGGTCCAATTTCTATCAAATTTATGATGTAAGTAGTAAGGATACTGCTGTACCTCATGCAATAAATTTTTTCATTTCATTATGTTTTTTTTTCGTTAAACGGGCCTTGGCAAAACGTCATTTTGTAACACTCTCGCACTACATCAAGTCCTAGCTCTTTAACGGTGTAACTGCGACCCCCCTTTCTATACCAATTCTTGTTCGTCTTGATGTACTCTACCTACCCTACCCAGTTTGTACCACGAATTTAGGACCACCCTGTATATATACCTTCTTATACTGCAGAACTGTGTTAATAAGAGTCTTAGAGAAATGGTGTTCGTACTTAAATTTAAGTTATAACCTACTCTATCTATCTACACTTAAGTAACATTTTTTTCCGAAAATATCACAGACCTCCTTCTTCCTTTCACCCCTATATTACAAAATTTGTCATGGTTTAAGCAGGAATGGAATACATAAACTACTTACCGGGAATAAGCAAAAAGTGAAACCCAAAATAAGATGGTATCAAAACGATGGTATAGAAATTTTATAGCGCAGCATTATTTAACTTTCTGACAGCCAGAAAAAGAAATTTACATGTAATTAATTGTCAAACATGAGTTTTTCGAATTTAAATTTATTTTTCTTAGGTTTTCATTTGGTATTGAAGGAACTTGCTTTTCGTTACTTCATCCACAAGAAGTGTATTGAAAAAGGTTTAATTGTGAATAAAACAAAATTATTTACTTTTTTGAAGCAAAAAAACCCCATTGCATCATATGAAGTTTCTGTAAATGTAAAGGGCTCTAAAACTAGGCCAAGGGTTTTTAATAAGTTGTTGGTAAAACAAATTTTCTCTCTCAGCACTAAAGCTTAGAGAACTAGTGATCTTGCCTTACTACTACGCATTTCAAAATTTCATTGAGTAAAGCAACTTATGTAGCAAATATTCCTGAGAAAATTTCACACTATTTTTTTTCATTTCTTTACGGTTGTAAATAAGATTATTAGTAAAAAGTGAATTATGCCATAGATAATTTTCTTTTTCAAGGCATGGTTAAAGTTGGTGGTTTCAGAAAATTTCATCAACGAATCCAGCGATTCAAAGAACTTAAGAAATAAAGAGATAAGTTCATCCTAAAGCATTGCAAAACTCTATTTCTGGAGAAAAAGGTACGAAAACTGAAAGGTTGAAAAATTTCTTCGTAATTAAAAAGTCTCTTTTCGGGACTATAAATGTGTGTAAATCATAATTACAATTAGTTGGTCTTCAAAATCTCCACCAGCATGGAGGCGGCTCTGAGAGTAAGTAAAATTATTGTATATATGGGTAAGTTAGTTAAATCGGGTTTTAGCATGTGGAATGTATAGAAGGGGATTCTAAAGTGAGTTATATATTAACACCCCTCAATGGGAAAAAAGTTTTTTCAGGGAAATGTGGTGGGTTCAGTGATGATGAATTGTGTATTTCATCTTTAGATATTTTCCTTTTTTTCTCTATTCTACAATATTCTTTTCTCTCTTATCTTAAATTTCTTTCCTTTTCTTTCTGTTTCTTTAATTTTTTATTCCCTTTTTCCACTGTTTTACCTTTCTCCTCTTTTTGCCGTTTCCTATTTTTCCCATGTTTTAATCTTTTCTGTGTTTCTTTATATTTTTTCGATTTATATTCGTTAAACTTTTCTCACCCCCTTTTTACCTCCTTCCTGTTTTTTTTCATTTTTCCATCCTTTCTCATCTCATATTTTCACTTCTCCTCTTCACGCCTCCACGCTGTAAAAAATATTAGTTATGTTCCGCATAAATTCCAGAAACGTTCCTGCTTTTTTATGGGTTTTTACAGCAGTCTAACACTTTTCTTGAAAATTCTGGTTTTCTTTCGGAAACGTTTCTGAATCCCACTGAATTCTGCCGGAAGCGGATAGTTAGTGCGGTGCACCTCTCATGCCTTCATCCAATCCTTTTTTAAAAAATTTTTGTTGCCTTAATTGGGCCTAAAAACGTCTTTTTGTATCTAATTTCAAAATTTTCAATCACAAAAATTAGGAATTTTTAAACGAAAAATATAAGGCTAATACCAAAGTATCACACGATATTAAATGATATTGCTTTAATATCAAACGATATTGGAGCAACTACAAGAACTTTAGTGCTAGTGCCATAATGATAAATTAAAACTTATTGTACTACTAGTTATGCCTTTTCTCCTCCCAGGTTCTCTTGACTTTTGCGGTCTTCGCTGCCGTCCGTCCTCAATGTCCACCACCTCCTTCCCTCTCTAATCCTTGTGCCCACCCCCCTCCTTCCCTAGCATTAGATAATCCTTGTGTTGGAGGTGCACCTCCTTCTTTATCAGTTTATGATTACGCACCGCCTTCTCTTGCTTCCTATGACGGCTATGAGGAGCCCACTGTCATCCATCATCCTATTCCTCCACCTAGTCTTTCCGCTAGTGATTGTCCACCGTCTCTTTCCGCACCCCCTCATCACGCCCGACTTGGCTTACCCCCTCCTCATGCACGACTTGGCTTACCCCCTCCTCATGCACGACTCGGCTTACCCCCTCCTCATGCACGACTCGGCTTACCCCCTCCTCATGCACGACTCGGCTTACCCCCTCCTCATGCACGACTCGGCTTACCCCCTCCTCATGCACGACTCGGCTTACCTCCACCTTCTCTTTCTGCACCTCCTCCTCATGCCCGACTTGGCTTACCCCCTCCTCATGCCCGGCTTGGCTTACCCCCTCCTCATGCACGACTCGGCTTACCTCCACCTTCTCTTTCTGCACCTCCTCCTCATGCCCGACTTGGCTTACCTCCTCCACCATCTCTTTCTAAAATCTTACCACCTCCGCCTAGTTTGGGTGGAGGCCCAGGAGGTCCTTTGGATGTACACGGTGGTCTTGACATCATGAAGGATCACATACATATGACATGTACCTGCTTTACAACACCAGTACAGAAAGATTGCCCTAAAAATCCACCTCCGCCGCCACGTCCGATATTGCCTCCTCCGCCACCACCACCTCGTCCTGCTCCACCTCCTCCAATGCCACGCCCACCTCCTCCTGCACCACGCCCAGCTCCTCCACCTCCTCCAGCGAGCTACGATTACAGTTATTACGATACACTCAGCAATGCCCATCAAACTCTCTCCAACGCTTATGGCGCCGATTATGACAATGACCCATGTGGATTTGTGGCTGTTCAGAGGAGCAAGCGATCCACCGAGAAGAAGGAAGAAGACGTAAAGCCAGAAGTACCGAAACCAGAGGAGAAGGCACCGGAAGTACCTAAGACAGAAAAGAAGCCAGAAGTACCAAAACCAGATGAGAAGCCAGAAGTACCTGTGGCTGTTCGAAGGAGCAAGCGATCCACCGAGAAGAAGGAAGAAGACGTAAAGCCAGAAGTACCGAAACCAAAAGAGAAGACACCGGAAGTACCTAAGACAGAAAAGAAGCCAGAAGTACCAAAACCAGATGAGAAGAAGCCAGAAGTACCAATACCAGAAGAGAAGAAGCCGTGAATAATACAAACAAGAGAGACAGTGAGAACTCTTAGCAGCTGATAATGTGTAAGTTTCTACATAAAAATTCTAAGGGCAACTATACTGAGTTATTTATAAAATACGTCACACATTTATTCTTGTATTTAAAATAATTGGAGTATAAAAATCATGTTTTTTCCTCGTTGCCTTGACAAAGATGCGGAATGACAGTGAGATGGGAGAGAATAGTGGGAACAAGTTGCGAAATTGCGTAACATTGGTACACTTATTCTAAAATACAATGAGTATTAGGTGAGAAGTGGGGTTTATTTGTGTGACACAATGGGAAAAGGGGGTTGGGTTATTCAAGGATTCCTACATTTTTATACAATACATGGTTTTTCAACAAGCATAACTTTACGAATCATATCTCTACGACCCATAGTTTTCTACAGTCTAATTTCTATAGTATTTCCTAGTTTCATAGCTACGAACGAAAAGGTAGAACGTCACTTTCGTTTTACGCTAAAAAAAGGTTTGTAGAAAACATGAACATGGTTATTTGGATATTTTTGCACACTAACTAAGATGCAAACCATATCCATGCACGCACCGTGGAATAAAATAAGTAAGTTTTCATCGGATTCATTTTTCTAAAAATAAAAGAAAATGAAGAGATATAGCTCTTTAGGAATTTTTATGTAGCTTCTTCCCACAAAGAATCGCTCTGTGGAGAGCTGGGGCGGACTTGATACAGCACCTTGTATTTTTGTTAAAATGCTAAACGAGACATTTCTTCCACTACTAGTTTTTATGTGACAGTAGTAAAAAAGAGGCCAATTATAAAGTTATCAAAAATAAAGTAACATTTGAACTTTGATTATTAGGATTTGATTTGGTAATTCAATATAATCAGTCATTAAATATTTAAATGTATAAAAAAACTGCAATAACCTTTTTCTTTTTTTTAGATGCTGATTTTAGATGCTGGTGGTAAAACTGTTTGTGTTTGGTTTCCTTTAGAGTGTAATCAAATAAACAAACTATCTTGTTTTTTACAGTCTTGAGTGTTATTTAAAATAATGGAGAATTGCAGCATCTTTTAAAATTCTGTATAGTAAATTTTAAATTATTAAAAATTTTCTTCTGATTCCAAAAATAGGCTTGTTTTTTCCCACAATTTTTTTCAGTTAATTATGAGATATTTTATTACAGATGTCACATGTGCCTCTTGGAAATGTGGGAAACACCTTTTTTTATCAAAACACTAGGCTATAAAAAACTAGAGCTGAGTACTATTTCAAAGCGGAATGATAGTAAACAAGGCACATTTGACGTCACAAGCTGTTTCAGCTCAGACAGAAAAGAAGATATTTTTAATTAAAAATAACTTAAAATTTAGTTCTTTGAAAGGTAAACTAAATTTTTTTTGGAGATTTTAGGCCATTCTTAATACATTAAGATTTTTAAAAAATTCGACGCAATTATCCTTTAATGCAAACCAATTGTTACTAAAACAAACGAAAAATTGTTAATTCTTTGTAGTTTGTTTATTTATCATACATTACTAATGTTCTTAATAAATAAATAAAAAGGAAGCAAGTCAATTGGCATCGTACTGGCTCATTTTTAAAATATAGAATGGTCTAATCAGGCCCGTGTTCAATAAAAGTTTAACTACACTACCAACCAGCCATTTTTAAAATGTATGCAATATCAATAAACATTTTAGTAATTATTAAAGCTCAATACAGTTTAGTTTTTAAAAATCATTCAAATATCAATACAAATAGCTTTACTGATTTTCATTTTGATAAATTCAGTCTTACCCATTGCATGCCAATCAATAGATATGGATAACATCAGAATATTATCATCCATATCCATAAGTAGATAATTCTCCAGAAGAAATGAATAGACTTGAATGATTTCGAGAAAAATATAACTAAATAAATCTTAGTTAAATATAGAATTATAATAATTTTAGAAATAGAGAAACAAAGGAATTTATTAAAAAGAAATTTGTAGAAATTTGAATAATCAAAGTCGCTTCAGTTCAGCTCTAAAAGTATAAGAATAAATACAATTAATTTAGATTTAGATTTTTAGATCCAAGATTTAAAACTCTAAAATAGTCACTGATTCTGCACATACAGGGTGTTTCAAAATTGCGTTGCACGGCTTTTATTCGGAACCAGCGCCTCCTAGGGTCATGGAAGAAAGGTCTACCCCTAGGTAAGTGAGCCTGGAGAATCTATTGAGATGACTTACAGCGCCCCTAGCGGCGAAATTAAAAAGTTAAAAAAACTAATTTATAAACTAAAGGAGATAGAGCAAAAACCCCAGTGAGAGTATTGTTGCCAACGTCATAAAGAACTCACTGAAAAAAATTTGATCAAAATATCCTGGATATTCGCGGAGATATTAGCATGTGAAAATAGCACTTTTTCAGGGGTCAAAAAGTAAAAAAATCGCATATTTGCAAATTTTTCAGTGTTACTGTGTAGTTTGTGTTCTTTTAGTTGAAACAAGACAAAATTTAATCAAAAAATAAAAAAAAATTGCAAATATGCGAACTTTTTACTTTTTGACCCCTGAAAAAGTGCTATTTTCACTTGCTAATATCTCCGCGAATATTCAAGATATTTTGATCACATTTTTTTCAGTGAATTCTTCTTGACGTTGGCAACAATACTCTCACTGGGGTTTTTGCTCTATCTCCTTTAGTTTATAAATTATTTTTTTTAACTTTTTAATTTAGCCGCTAGGGGCGCTGTAAGTCATCTCAATGGATTCTCCAGGCTCACTTACCTAGGGGTAGACCTTACTTCCATGACCCTAGGAGGCCCTGGTTCCGAATAAAAGCCGTGCAACGCAATTTTGAAACACCCTGTATATTAAATATAATTATTATGAAAGTTATAAGATATATATTATTTTAAATCATAATCATCTTTAGTAACTGAAATCAATAAATAAATTGATCAAATCCTTGAAAGCGGACTCATCGGATAGCGCATAGTCAATTTACCATACCTAGATACCATTTTTTACTGCTAGATCTGTACGGGTTCAAAAATAACGAAGGTGGTCAAGACTTTTGAAACAACCTGCATTTTAGGTCATTAGAGGCAAAATTGTTTATGTACTACCAGGGTCATACTTTTTTTCTTATATACTTTTGAGAATCATTCTCATTACACACATTTATATGCTTTCAAAAGCTAATTATTTTATTTTTTAATTCACAGTTAATGCTGGAGCGTTTTAAATTGAAGTATATAAATTAATATATGATTCTCATAATTCAATTGAGCATTTGAAACGACCGTGGGAAAAACAGCTTTAAGGAGAAAGCTTCGGAAATTTTTGTGGCGAGATCCTCCAGCCCCCTCGAAATTTTGACTTTCATTTTTAATTTTTCTCCGTATGCAACCTATTCCAAAGGAACGAAATTTAATTAACATTTGAAGATAAGAATAACAGAATCATTGCAAAATTTCATTCTCTAAAAGAACTTATGTAGCAAATATTCCGAGGAAATTTCACACCAGATTTTCAACGATAAAAAACAATTAGCATCGTAAAAAATCATCCATTAAGGAGAGCTTATACCATTTGTCAAGTATAGCGCAGGTTCGGCATTTCGGTGAATTTCATCAATGATGTCAACGAATCACCGAACTTCAGAGATTTTGTCGAGTTCAATTAAATAATTTCAAAATCACATATTTCTTGGAAAAAAAGGTGTGAAAACAGTCCAGCCAATAATATCTACGTCATCAATGGTCATTTTGGAGCTATAAATTTCTGGACATCAAATTGACAATCAGCTGGTTTTCATTGTCTCCATCATCATGGAGTCAGCTCTGAGGGTAAGTAGATATATTCTCTAAAATGAAGTAAAATACCTATCTTCGGTGACAAGGGCTATTCTAAAAAAATTGCATGTAGACCCTGACTTTGATTTTATTCTCATGACAAATTTCATTTAGAATTTTTTTTCATTTGCCAGTACAGGAAATTTTGTTCACATAATCAGAATCAGCATAATTTAAAATTTTGATCCTTTATCTTTCGAACACAAGAGTTAATTTAAAGAGCATATATGATATGTTGGTGTAGTGCGATGCTGTTTGTGTGCATTAGAAAAATGTAATCGATAGTAAACAATATTTAAGTATTCCTGAGACGAACTACGATATTATATTATATTTCTGCTGCATTTCTTTTTTTAGAAGGGTTTGACTGAAAAATAAAAGTGTCCTTAAAAACTAAACTACTTAAAACTGATTACCATATTGGGTTAAAGTAAACGATTTATTTTAAGCTATAATGCATCTAATCAGGATGAGCATAACCTTTTGTATGCCTACCATCTAGTTTGGTAGGTTTTAAAGTTTTCTTTAAGTCCACCAAATTTATAATAATTTAAAATTATAATTGAAAAAACTAATTTTACATTTTAAAATTAATGAAGTTACTACATTTCATAATATATTCATTACTCTTTATATTTAACTAATGCTTTGTGCATGATTTTTCATCCAACTTCATGCTAAGTTAGAATGAACAGTTCAACTTGCATTATTAATAATCATTAATTAAATCCCTAATGTCCACAATAAAACTTTAACGCCCTCTCTGGTACGGAATAATTTTTCTACCACTGCTATACAACAATATTAATCTAATTTTCGTTAAGCCGAAATGTCTAATTTAAAACATCCAAAACCATTTCAATCTCACTAAATCCGCTTTTTTTTCTCCTCCCAGGTTCTCTTGATCTTCGCGGTCTTCGTCGCCGTTCGCTCTCAATGTGCTCCACCCCCTTCTTTATCGGATGACATATATTCCGGGGTAGTCTATCCACCTCCAGCCTCTCTCTCTTATGAATATGACCATAGGCTTTCTTCCCCTGATTGCGACCCCCGACTAGGTCTTCATCCACCCTCCCTCGGTCTTCCTCCTCCATCTCTTGGTCTTCATCCTCCACCATCTCTTGGTCTTCATCCTCCACCATCTCTAGGATTTTATCCCCCACCCTCCCTCGGTCTTCCTCCTCCTTCTCTTGGTCTTCATCCCCCACCCTCCCTTGGTCTTCATCCTCCACCTTCTCTTGGTTTTTATCCTCCTCCTTCTCTTGGTCTTCATCCTCCACCTTCTCTTGGTCTTCCTCCACCCTCTCTTGGTACATACGCAGACCCTTGTGGCGGTGGCCCACCTCCTTCTTTATCGAGTATTTCGGAAGGGGACCATTCCATATACTTCGTACCTCTTCCAGCTGGCCCATCTTCCCTTTCTTATGAAGACTATGAGTACCTTACACCTATGACTCTATCCTCTAGTGATTGTCCACCCTCTCTTTCTTCACCCCCTCATCACGCCCGACTAGGCTTACCCCCTCCACCATCTCTTTCTTCACCTCCTCTTCACGCCCGACTTGGTTTACCTCCACCCTCTCTTTCAGCATTCCCTCCTCCTTCACTCTCATACGACGATCCTTGCGGTTTTGGTGGTCCACCTCCTTCTTTATCGTCCCTCCATGAAGGGGAGCATTCCGTATTGTTCGTTCCTCCCCCACAAAACACCCTCTCCTTATCCCCCCCACCCTCTCTCACTTCTATTGAATACGATTACCCCACTGTACTTTCCTCCTATGATTGCAACTCCAGATTATCTCTTCCTCCACCCCCTCCCCCACCACCACCTCCCCCTCCTCCATCCCTCTCCTATTCCTACGAAGATCCTTGTGCAGGATATCCTCCTTCTTTATCGTATGAGATTGTGGAACCCTTCCCTCCCCCACCTTCTCTCTCCTTTGAATATGATCCTCCACCTAGTCTTTCCGCTGTTGATTGCGGACATACGCTTTCTGGAGGACATCATACGCTTTCTGGAGGATATGGACATAATGGGGTTCATCATTCCCATCATTCCCATCATTCACATTCTTCTGGAGGACATCATGCGCTTTCTGGAGAACATCATGCTCTTTCTGGAGGACATCAAATACTTTTTGGAGGACATAGACATAAGGGGGTTCAGCATTCACATCATACGCTTTCTGGAGGACATCAGGTTCTAGGTGCACCAAGCAGTCTTTCTGCTGTCATCCCTCCGGCTCTTGCCGCCGTTGGTCCTGTTGCGGAAATCCCAAGCCTTAAGCTAACGGGTCATGATCTTTCATACGATCTTGACCAAATGAGGGATCACGTACACTTGACCTGCACCTGCTGGAAAGATTCATCGAAGCACGGTTGCCACGATCATCACCTCGGTCATCATCATCATGCACTCAGCAAAGCCCACCATACTCTTTCCAGCGCCTATGGGGCAGAATATGTCAATGACCCATGCGGATATGTGGCTGTTCAAAGGAACAAACGATCCTCCGAGAAGAAGGAAGAAGACGTAAAGCCAGAAGTACCGAAACCAGAAGAAAAGAAGACAGAAGTACCAAATCCAGATGGGAAGAAGCCAGAAGTACCAAAACCAGAAGAAAAGAAGCCAGAAGTGCCAAAGCCAGAAGAAAAGAAGCCAGAAGAGAAGAAACCAGAAGTACCAAAACCAGAAGAGAAGAAACCAGAAGTACCAAAACCAGAAGAGAAGAAACAGTGAATAGTCATAACAAGAGTGAATGAAAAGTTTAGACGTGTAAAGACGTAAGTTGTCTCACGCTTTAATTATTAGAGGTATGGGGAGAGGGAAGAACTTCATGCAGGTGGGTTAAGATTTAAGTTTCTCGAAAAGTGTCACAACGTAAAGTTGTCTAAGAGCATTGAGCTAAAGAAGAGGCTAAAAATGTCATAGAGCTTGCTTAGTGATTCAAATTTAAAATTGGGAAATTACTTCCCTGACGTCTTGGGGTATTCGAGGATTCTATCAAATTCAAATGTACCAAAGAATTTTTTTTGCAAACTTTCGACCCCTTCTTCTTATCAACAAAATTAATAAGTACTCTTACCGTTATGTTTTATAGTAAAATGTTTAAACAGTTATGACTTAATTTTGACACTCTTTTTGGACTTTCCTTCAAAAAAATTCTCAGCCGCAAAACACCCTTAAACTTTTTTAAAATTTTTCTTTTGCTACATTTTATTTTTAAATTGAATTTTTTAAACCAGTTTATAGAACTTTACGAAGTTAAAGTTTTTTTAGTGTCTTACCTAACTATATCCCCCTTGCATTGTCATGAAATAAATAAAAAATTATACGTATAAAGATCCAAATCTCCTTGCTACCCTTAGATGCACGTAGTATTTGCATAGCTCCGTACCATGATGTCCCATATAATGTTTGAAATCTTGAGAATACATAAATAGTACATACTATTTTAAGTTTCATAACGCATTTGCATTTTTTAATGTAGAATATGAATTACGAGTTTTAAAATATACACACAATTTTACTATTAATAGTTTATTTTGTTTGATTGTTATTAATATACAGGGTGTCCCACGAGAAGTGGCCCAACCCTTTAACTTTTGAACCCCTACAGATATAGTCATGAAAGTGGGGTCTAGGTATAGTAAAATGACCATGCCCTATCCGATGAGATAACTTTCAACGCCCTCTAGCGGAAAATTTAGAAGTTATAATTTTTATTTTAAAAACTGTGTGAGGTATGTGAAAAAAGTCAATGACTAAGTTGTAGAGCATCATCGATTTAGTAGGAAAAGACACCTTAAGCAGAAAAATATCTTGAATAAAATCCCTAAAACGCACGCTCAAATAGGTTGAATTTACGTAGATTTTACATCTTAAAACGCTCCTCATGAGGCGAAAATGAGAAATTTTCAATTTAATGAACTAAGAATGCTTTTAGTCATTTACTTAAATCATAAAAATAAAAATTTCTCATTTTCACCTCGTGAGGGGCGTCTTAAGACGTAAAAACTACGTGAATTCAACCTAATTGAGCTTGCGTTTTAGGGGTTTTATTCAAGATATTTTTCTGCTTAAGGTGTCTTTTCCTACTAAATAGATGATGTTCTACAACTTAGTCATTGACTTTTTTCACATACCTCACACAGTTTTTAAAATAAAAATTATAACTACTAAATTTTCCGCTAGAGGGCGTTGAAAGTTATCTCATCGGATAGAGCATGGTCACTTTACTATACCTAGACCCCACTTTCATGACTATATCTGTAGGGGTTCAAAAGTTAAAGGGTTGGGCCACTTCTCGTGGGACACCCTGTATTTACTCACATTAGTAACTGTAGTAATCTTTTCTTTTCCAGATGCTGTTGTTAGTTCTGTTTGAAGATATAATTGATTTCTTTTACTGTTTAATTTAATAAATGTTTTGTTTTCTACCACTTGAGTTTTATTCTATTAAATTAACGTTATCCAGTTTTCTACGACCCATCAAAATAATTTAAATATATCATTGTGCTCATAACTTCCATTCGTGTAATTTGTTTACTCATTACAATCACAGACCAATATTAATTTTTGAAAGCATCGTGATGTATAAATAAAAATAAAAATGAGAGAGATAACTTTTATAAATAAAACCAAATGGCTTGTAATGTGAGTCACATCACTGCCTTTGCAATATTTCTTACAAAGGAAACTTCTATTTTAAAAAATGGTAGGTAAAAACATCCCCAGAAAATATATATTGTTAGGTAGTTCTAAAGACTGTTTTTTAAACTTTTTTCAAAGTACCTAGGATTAATAACAACTATTAAATTTTGAAAAACGTTTAGGTATATTCTTCAAATAGGAATTGAATAGCTAGATTCTTTATTTTGAAAATAAGAGACCCGAACCTGCTCCATTGGTTACCAGAGCCTTATTTAAATGATAATAAAAAAGGGCATGGGAATCGAGAGGACTACGATTTTTAAAATTTTTATAAATAGAATCTTTTAAAAATTCTTTTTTACTTCGGGGGCTTGAAATCTTAATATACAGGGTGTCCCACGAGAAGTGGCCCAACCCTTTAACTTTTGAACCCCTACAGATATAGTCATGAAAGTGGGGTCTAGGTATAGTAAAGTGACCATGCTCTATCCGATGAGATAACTTTCAACGCCCTCTAGCGGAAAATTTAGGAGTTATAATTTTTATTTTAAAAACTGTGTGA
Organism: Tetragnatha versicolor; assembly: GCA_024610705.1. Lineage (NCBI taxonomy): Eukaryota > Metazoa > Arthropoda > Arachnida > Araneae > Tetragnathidae > Tetragnatha > Tetragnatha versicolor. Next base: position 16,290,261 of record JANDEH010000008.1, read on the forward strand.
GGTATGTGAAAAAAGTCAATGACTAAGTTGTAGAGCATCATCTATTTAGTAGGAAAAGACACCTTAAGCAGAAAAATATCTTGAATAAAACCCCTAAAACGCAAGCTCAATTAGGTTGAATTCACGTAGTTTTTACGTCTTAAGACGCCCCTCACGAGGTGAAAATGAGAAATTTTTATTTTTATGATTTAAGTAAATGACTAAAAGCATTCTTAGTTCATTAAATTGAAAATTTCTCATTTTCGCCTCATGAGGAGCGTTTTAAGATGTAAAATCTACGTAAATTCAACCTATTTGAGCGTGCGTTTTAGGGATTTTATTCAAGATATTTTTCTGCTTAAGGTGTCTTTTCCTACTAAATCGATGATGCTCTACAACTTAGTCATTGACTTTTTTCACATACCTCAAACAGTTTTTAAAATAAAAATTATAACTCCTAAATTTTCCGCTAGAGGGCGTTGAAAGTTATCTCATCGGATAGGGCATGGTCACTTTACTATACCTAGACCCCACTTTCATGACTATATCTGTAGGGGTTCAAAAGTTAAAGGGTTGGGCCACTTCTCGTGGGACACCCTGTATAGTATGGGGATTTCCTCTCGCTTCGAATTTATCTGAAAAATGAGACATATGGTAGGGGAAAATGTTGCCTTAGAGTGTACACTTGCTAACCCCGTAAAAAAATCCACCTCTGCCTGTGAAGAAAAATCAAGGTACCTCACTTACTGAATCTTGATTATTTTTCCCGAAGGAAGGGTCCGATGGTTTGAGTCCCCAATGAGTAAAACTAAAATAAAATAAAACATCATAAAATGCGTCAATTAAAAATAAACAGCTTTCCCCTATTTTTAAAATTGTATAAGCTAATATATGTTAGAAATAAACCTTTTTTTTCCTTCGAAAGATATAGTTTTTTTAAATAAATTTTCTTGAATACTTTTAAGAAAAAGTTCCTAATTAATTTATTTAAAATAAATTTCCTTAAAATTATTTATCCAAAAGACTCTTCATCTTGCCATTTCAATATAAAACTTTTGGCCAAAATAAATGTTTATTAAAATCCAGGTAAACGATTGGATATAATTTTAGTCATTTATAATTCGAATAACTCAAAATGTTTTATAGAGGCCTTTTCTGTTTTTAGGCCACAATACTAGTTCCTCCCTTTCCCAACATTTTTTACAAGCAGGAATCTATCAAAAGGGTCGTCTTAAAATGAAATCAGGCTTGGAGAAAAGAAAAGAGGTTTATCAATTTGTGAAAGGAAAAGATGATAAACAAGTATTGCGACGTCACATTCTGCAAATCACTGAAAAATAATCAAACTTGTTTTTTTAAATGTAGCTTACAAAGTGGTATGAGCAACACTTTGTATTACAGGAATATAAATGTGGGGTCTTAGATTCTTGTCAACCTTGTACTTGACATTGGGTTGATAGGAGGATATGTGATGTAAGGGCAGGGTAGTAACCAGACTTAAGTTTCGGGCGGTGTTTTAAATTCAGTTTTTTACTAAGGTACCCCCTATCAAGTAAATTTCTCATATTTTTCCCCTATCGAGTACATTAAGTTTAATATCACTTAATACTACTACTCTTATTAAATATGGTCCACCCTAAAAAATTTTAAAAATTTTGATTATTCCATTTTGAGATTCTTTGGGTTCCAACCAAAGATAACAGCTAGTTGTACCAATTTTTCGAGGGGAAAATTATAAGAAGATGTCAAAATTTTAGAGGGGGGTTAGGGGCTCTCCCCAAGATAAATTTCTGAAATTTGACCCTCAAAAGTAGCGTTTCAAGTTATTTTTAGACCCTTTGGGTTACAATTGAAGAGGATTGCTCTCTTTTTAAGAACTTTCAAAGGAAGGCACAGTATAAAAATCGTTGTCAAAATTTCAAAAAGGGGGGGGAGCGAACCCTTAAACCCCCTCCTTGGAAGCGACCCTGAAAAAAAATGGGTGTGGAGAAAGTGAATCATAGTGTTCAGTGATTCTCTGCCTGTGGTCCGTGGGAGGACTACAAGTTTCATTGATTTCATAAAGTATATTGTAGTCCTTGGGTGTGAAAATCTTAACTAGTCTATATCATGTGTCACCTTCGACATGTTGTCTGTTGTCTGTCAGGTTTTATTGATTGGGTAATCTAGTATGATTCTTGGAAAAGGTTGGTAATCACTGGTATAGAGGACAGGGGGTCAAATTTATGGGGACAAAGTAATATCATTTAAGAACGGTCCCATGATTCATTTATGGTATACCGTTGCACTCATAAAATGTAAATTCTCAAGTGTTTGGCCAGCTGTTCCCCATTCATAAATTACCTCTCGTCGAACACCGGAACGTCGTTAAGAAACGAAAATTTCAACATCACGTTCTGCGATGAACCCGAGTGTGTGTTCCACTCTTCATCCACACCGTTTCCTCATTCGAATTCGGCAGCAAATTAACTGGCTGCAACACGTGACGCAATCCTGCAAATCAATTGGGCGTCGAACATTCGGAACGTATCCTGTCCTAGCTGCGTGTGAGAGCGAGGAACAAAATCGCCGACCTCTGACCGCGAGAGTGAAAAGAGACACAGTCACAGTGAAGGTTCGGTCGTTTCTTTCGTTTGCGAGTTTATTTTGATTTGAAAAGTTTTCTCATTCGCAGTCATGTATTCATCGTATGGACTACTCGCTTTTGCGCTCGTTGGGTGCTTTATTTTAGTTAGTTCAGGTGAGTTAGGATATTTACCTGTGTTCCCCATTTTAAGTTTTTAAAATTTGGGATTTTTTTTCAGTTTTTTATTTTGATGATATGTGAAGAGTTTCTCTGTTTCATATCTGTTTTGTAAATTTTTGCAAACCTGTGATTTTTGTGTCCCATGTAAACTTGAAACGAAGATTTTACAAATATAATTTTATTCTTTTTCTATTATTTTGTTTGCGAATATACTATTTTAAAATATTTTACTGTTTAAATTGCTTGTTCAACAAGAAGTTTATAAAAAATTGTGTAAAGTATTTTCTATTGAATCATTAAAAATTACGTATCAAAATTTTTAAAAAACCTTAACTTAAGAAGGAACATTGTTAGAGTGCTTTTTTTTAAATTTAAATGAAACATAAAAATAACTATCATGGGGAATATATTGATTGTTTTTATTTGTCCTGACCTCTTTTCAAATTTCAGCATAGCCGATACCATGTTACACTACATAAATATTGTAGAACTCTACTTCATCCTAATGTCATACATTATTTCAATGTACTAAACGTTACATTATAGACATCTTTATGAGTAAATATTTGAAAGTAATTTAGGATTACCATGATGAATACTGGCACTGTCTAAATCCACGAAAGTAACAACTCAACTCTAACGAATTTCGCTAATACTTTTAGAATAAGTCAACTTTCGTGGATTTAGACACTTCGTATTTTTTTTATAAAAAAATATGGTGAGCTTCACCAGTAACGGACATCGGATATTTTTTTCTTTTTGTTTCAAATAAGCACTTAATACTTCTTAATCAATATTAATTACTGGTACATACACAAATAGAATATGCAATATTTCTAAGTAGCAAAAAAATAATTCAGATAGAAAACACTTTTAGTATATAAGATACCATGACAGACATAACATGATCGACATGAGGTAGAGTGACCCTAATTGTTACTCGATTGCTTTGGCATGCATTTCATGTTCACAGAATTTCTACCTCAGTAGAAGAGAATTGGTCGTAAAATTAGAATTTTCAATTTTTATAGAATTTGTTTCTAAAAATGTTTGAAGATGATAAAGATTTCGGGACAAAAATTTAAACTCTTCTATCATACAGGGTGATTCGAAATTACGTGGACAAACTCAGCATGGGGGTAGAGGGGACCTAGACAAGCATATTTTGAAAAACTATAGGGTGTTTCAAAAGGCAGTTTTCCCAAGGCCGGTTTAACGAAACAAAACATAACAGAATGAAAAAATTTATTGCATGAGGTACAGCAGTATCCGTACTACATACATCATTAATTTGATAAAAAATGGACCACTTGCTAAACCGTGGGGAGAGTTTTAAAACATGCAATAATTAATCTTTTAGCCAAAGAATGGAGTTCCCTTAGTGTAATTGTATTTAGAGAAATGATGACCGGGGAAGGAATTTTCAATGATCACGCAAGATCCCTTATTTGTTTAAAAACTGTATGATCATTGAAAATTCCTTCCCTGATCATCATTTTTCTAAATACCATTACACTAAGGGAACTCCCTTCATTGGCTAAAAAAATTAACACTGCGCGTTTTAAAACTCCCCCCACGGTTTAGCAAGTGGTCCGATTTTTGTCAAATTTATGGTGGAAGTAGTAAGGATACTGCTGTGCTGTACCTCATGCAATAATTTTTTTCATGCTATTAAGTTTTGTTTCGTTAAACGAGCCTTGGGAAAACCGCTTTTTGTAACGCCCTCGCACTACATTAGGTCCTAGCTCTTTAGCGGTACATCTGCGCCCCCCCCCCATTCCTATGCCAAATATGCTTGTCTAGGTCCCTTCTACCCCCATGAGAAGTTTGTCCACACAATTTCGAATCAGCCTGTATACAGGGGGATTCAGAAATAATCATCAATATTTTGGGGGTAGGTAGAGGGGCCCTAGACAAGAATATTTCGAAGGAATGGTGGGGTGCAGCCTTACCGTTAAAGAGCTAGGACCTAATGTAGTGCGAGAGCGTTTCAATAGGCCCTTTTTAGAAGGCCCGTGTGACAAAACAAAACATAATAAAATGAAAAACATTATTGCATGAGGTACAGGAGAATCCGTACTACCTAAATCCTCAATATGATAGAAATTTGACCACTTGCTAAACCGTAGAGTGAGTTTCAAAAGTACAATATTAATCTTTTAGTCAAACATTGGAGTTCCCTTAATGGTATTTAGAAAAATGATGATCGGGGAAGGAATTTTCAATGATCAATGTTACGATCATTGAAAATTCCTTCCCTGATCATCATTTTTTTAAATACCATTAAGGGAACTCCCTTCTTTGACTAAAAGATTAATATTGTACTTTTCAAACTCACTCCACGGTTTAGAAAGTGGTTCAAATTATATCGAATTCATGGTGTAAGTAGTAGGGATACTTCCTTACCTCATGCAATAGAATTTTTCATTTTATTAAGTTTTGTTTCGTCACACGGGCCTTCTAAAAACGGCTTTTTGAAACGCGTTTGCACTACATTAGGTCCTAGCTCTTTAACGGTAAGGCTGCGCCCCACCATCCCTATTCGAAATATGCTTGTCTAGGGCCCCTCTATCTCCCCCCAATTATTGATGATTATTTCTGAATCACCCTGTAGTATTTTCTTTCAAAAATATTATTTTTTATCTTTCACGGTCGATTTAAAAGTAATTGAGATTAGAATATTTTTAAACGATTATTATTGCATTCTAAAACATTTGTGACAGATATTATAAGAATTAAACGTTAATAGGGCATTCTTGAAATAAATTTTATTTCTCCTACCCTAAACTTCTATAGACAAAATAGAAACATTTTTTAAGAGAACTTGTTACTAAATGATATACGTAGTTGCCAATTCAAAAACAAACGATCCTTGTTTTGTTTGGAGAGGAGTTCTTGATAATTAAATTCTTGTGAGATAAATAAAGAATGCCTTCACCCTTTAAACGTTAAAGGATTTCAGTTTGCATCATTATAATATAAACAGATCTTAAGCTTTCATCTGATTGCTTTCTGGAATTCTCCATCGATTTAAGTGTTGATTAGAATTTAGGAAAGTACATTATCTTATACAAGCTGAAAAATTCGTGGTAGGCATGTTTCTAAAATTCGTAATTCCAAATACCTAATCGTTTTATGCTATTGAATGCGATGATTCAAAATTGTTACCTAAAATGTAAAACAAATGTACTACTCTCTAATATTAAGAGGGAATTTTGCGTTTGTTTACCTTGTCTTGTGAAAAAACTTATATTATCTTTATAACTAAATTATTATTTCTTTTCACAAATTACATTTCTGAAGAGAAAGATTTCGCGGTATACTTCAATGTTATCGTCTTTTCATTATTTCTACTTTTTTCCCCTAAGGTTGAAAAGTCAAGGAATATCAAACTCTCAATAATTATGTCTCTCCAAACACAAATGGATAAACTACGCTATTTGACCTTTGTATACAAGGTTTAAGTTCGAGTAGAATAAAAGGTTTTTGTTAGTATGATTCGCTTTTTGAGGTATTTCTAAAAAAGTGAGAAGGTCATTTCCAATTAAAATCTGTCCCATTGTTGTTTACTTTTTTTGTAACAAGTGAGAATCCTTGGTAAAAGTTACAACATACTGACCCAAAAGCCACAAAAGTATAACAACCTGTTGTTTTTGAAGCTAATACAAACTGTGAAATGTAGATGCTCTCTTGACATCACGGGCGTCGTCATCGGGGGGGACACGTTCCCCCTCCCAATAATTAGGAACATTTTTTAGAAAAACTTTATTTTTAACTTTATGGGAAACACCGAAAATTTTCTGAATGTGTTATTCCAACCTTTAATCATAAAGGATTGCCCCAATTTACCAATGACCCTTAACATAAGAGACGCATATAAGAGGGGGACGGACTCCCCATGAATTAGAACACTTTTTTATTTAGAATAGGTTGAAGCCGCCAGTGCTGAGTTTGGAGGACATTATTTCAATGAAAAAAATTTTTTTGAGCAAAATGAAGTAATAAGCCTTTCTCCCAGAAAAAAAAATCCAGTTGCAGCACTGATTGAAGCATAGAAATTTGATTTTGAAAGTGTCTAATATGACCCTAAAAATGAGTTTGACCCTGTTTTTAAAGGTCAAACTTTAAAACATTTTCTGGGGGAGTACCCCCAGACCCCCTTCTTAGTTGAAAATTACAAAAATTTAGAAAAAAATAGAAGTGAAAGTTTATTAATTGGATTCACTAAGCCACATTAAAATCACCAGGCGGGGATTAAGCGAAATGAAAGATTTATTGTAAGGGTGGATTATTGGATAATCATGTTTTTGTAAAATCCCTCTGGGGAGGAATCCTAAATCCTTGGCTCATCCCCCCAATTTTCAGGGGCCGGCGATGCCAATGCCGCCATCATTGTTGATCTTATGTCTTTTACGATGTAATCTTTCTACATTAGATTTTCACTTAAAAAATAACAAAATAAGGCTTATATTAAATTTTCACTTTTCTCTAAAATTTACTAAAAGCTATCTGTTATTTCTATTTTTGCGCATAAGTAGAAATGCATGCCACGTTTTTGCATTAAAATTATTGGAATTCAAATTGCAATTATTTATCGATGTGATTTAAAAAAAAGAGGCTTGAATTTTTCAAGGGGGTATTAAGGCTAGACTTTTTGTTGTCTTGAATCTCAATTTCATGAGTTTTAGAAACAAAAGCTTTTTTTGTCTTACGGAGATTTGATTGTCATTTTGCTTTCTTTTGTTTTGAACTTCTAAATATTTTTGTGAAGATGTTTTTTTTTCAGTTATTTTTTATAAGCATTACTGATTGTTTAAAAATTTCTTCATTTACTTCCTTAGCTTTTTACTACTCATTATCCTTGTAACTCTTTATGTGAAAAAACATAAACATTTGTCTATTTGTTAAATTTATTGCGCAAAATTAATCTCCACCAATGCAGAAAAAACTCCAATCTACTTTCACATCCGCTAATTATATACTTCGTTTCCTCCAGTTTTCTTCAAACTTCCGCTGACCAATTTCCAGAATAGTCATTTCACTTCGTTTGAACCCAAAGCGTAATCTGTTTGACCTTTTTTTATTCTGCTGCCACACATTAATCGGATAAAAACGGTAGGACGCATTTGTGTAAGTTAACATTTCACGGGTTTTTCCTGGGTGAAATGTAGATTAACGGATGAAAAGTGATTGCAATCCTGGCTTAGTGAACAAAGCATAACCTGGCGATAAGGTTATGCTGATGGAAAGGATTGTAAACGTTGGCGTGAATCAAACCATCGTAGTTCAAGTTACACAATTTGATACTAATATTTCAGTGTGTTTCTATTCTGTTTAGGAGAATTCTAATAGAAAGCGCATGCTTTATGATAAATATGGTATCATTAACGACTAGTGATGGGCAAAATCGATAATTTTAGGTATCGAATACTTTGGTATCGAATACTTATAGGTATCGAATACTTTGGTATCGAATACTTATAGGTATCGAGTACTTTTAGGTATCGAGTACTTTTTTTCAATATCGGGAAATGAACCTGAAGGGACAATTTTTTTAGGGCATATCCATAATCAGACTAATATTCAAAAAACTGAAAGCGATCCATCAAAAAGCCCCGTAGCTACGGGCCTGGAGGTGGATAGAGGCGAAGGATTTGGCGGGGGAAAAACCTAGCCGCGTCAAATTTCTCTCGCGGATGATAACGACTTGGGTTTGAGCGTTGCAAAATGAAAACGGAAACAGGCTGCGTTTGATCTACAGTAGGTATTATAAAGATTACTTCATTGAAAAATTTAAAACGAAATATGTCAATAAAGTATCGATACTTTTGTGGGTATCGAATACACTCGATACCTATAGGTATCGAGTACTTAAGTATTTGGTATCGATACCTGCCCATCACTATTAACGACAAAGCTCATGAACATTTTTTTTGTTGAAATTCCATCAATGAATCAATGATACACTGTAGTGTGGTGTGGTTTGTTGCTAAACATTTACAACAGCTTTAGTTGAAGACACGGACCCTTTAATACATACACACGCTACAAGTACATAAAAATGGACGGAGACAAACATTAAAAGAAAATCTGGGGACAGAGAGCACATTGTATAACTACCGCACGAAGATCGTGCTACCCTCTTCCATTAGCGTCGCCCGCTTAATGAGTCTAACTAATGTCACGCCACCAGGGGGCACTCGCTCTAACACCAGGGTAGGCTGGCTACAACACATAATTTTTAATTTTTATTATTTTACACTTGAAATCATACTTTCCCTCTTCTATCAAAATATAAAACATTAGCCACTAGTTGTATAACTTAATAGATGGCGATATTGGGAACAACCCCTCCATAACTCGAAAAATATGCGTAGTACCCCCTCATAATTTTTTAATATTTGTAAAAAGGCCTCTGAAATATCTTTACTTATGTTGGATTACATTTCTATAGATAAACAAATAGTTTTCTGGGGTCCCTATCTAGTTATTAAGTTGAATTTTGACTATACTTATGACTTCTCCTCGCGCCATCTAGTAAAACATAGCAAATAGTTATTAGTCAAAAAGTTGCTTCTTTGAACTTCAATGACCCTCATTGAAATAATGAAATACCCCCTTATACACGAGAAAGTACGCATCCAAGAAGAGGAGACACGAAGGTTACTATTCAATCTCCTCATTTCCTTCAGACCCTATTCAAATCAGAATCTTGACCTCTACTTCTAGACAAAACATGGAGGGTCAATCCAGTTCAACGTCCCAGTTATTCCCAGCAAAATTTTTCTTTCTCACGAAAATCTCGTTGTTGTGGACTGAACACCTGTTTTACCGCTCGGTCAGGTTCATTCTTTTGGTCTTTTTCGAAGATTCACAGTGCCTTGACTTTGTTAAAGTGGTTTCCTGAAAAGTCTCTCTTTGGTCATTGTCTAACGGCGATAGAAATTTCTGCATGGGGTGCGTTGAATGAATGTATTTGCTTGCTGTCACAGTTTATGAGTGTTCGACCCCTTTTAGGGAACTTGTTGAACCGTTGCGATGCGTAGCAAACTTTTAGTAAGGTGTGGACAGTTTTTTTCCAAGAGTTTCTATCTTTTTTTTTTCGTAATATCTCCCAATGACATTTTGATAATTAAATTTAATTATGCGGCAAAATAAAAAGGGTTATTTCGAAAATTAGTATTTAATTAGACATATAGTTCATACAATAGCTACAATCAGTAGCGCATAGCCAGAGAAAAATATGGTAATATTTAGTTATATTTTTGATATTTGAAGTTTTCTACTACATACTATTTGTATTGAAATTTTTTACCAATAATCTCTCTATATTAAAAAAAAGTTACTGTCACCGCTGCCGCCGCTGCCGCTGTTTCAGAAAATTTAATTTTTCAACTCTTTGAACTCTCATATCGCAAAAACTACTTGATAGAAATTTATGAAATTTGAAACGTTTGTAAAGGAATATTTGGGGCACATTCTCGAACAAAAAACTAACTGATGTGATATTTAGAACTGGGGTATTTTTAAGGTCAAAGTTGAAGTTTTTCTTTTTTCGCCGCGTAATCCAGTTCAGCAAAATCTATTAGCAGCAGAACTATGATTTTTTGCAGCCTAATACTCTGAAGTATGAAGATGTGCACTACGTCGCCCTTTTTTCGAATTTCGAATTTGGTTTAGAGTAATTAATTTTTTAATTTTCGAAATTTTTGACACTTTTTCGGTTTTTTCTATCTAAAATGAAAACTAATCACGGTATCAATATGATTTTTTAAACACTTATATTCTTATTTTTTAGAAAGAGATTGGCGTTTAATTCCTTAAAAAATTCTAATTAGTTTTGGAATTATTAAGCATAAAAGTTTCATTTTTTTCATAGTTTTAGTAGGTCTTTATCAGACGTGTTTAATTTTTTTATATTTTATATTTGCCTGTTCACTCTGTTCACTAGATTGTCGCGAGCACGGATATTTCAATTTAAAATTTTAAAGTGCACATTTTTGCTCTAAGTTTGCAAGCGATATAGTATAGACTTGTTTCATAATCTTTTAAAGATACTTCGATATTTTTTGAACTACTAGAGAAATAAATAATTTAACTATTTAGAGTGTTATTTGTTCCGATGAAAGGAAGAGGATTTTCGAGAAGTTTGCTTTACTCTGCTAAAGATCGATTGCATAGCAGTTACGGGGGTTGGTGAGCGTAAGCGAGCAGGGGGCGGTAGCCCCCTATCCATTAAATTATTGATAATTTAAAAAGGAATATTTCAGTAATAGTTTTATTTTGATATTTTCGTGGTAATGATCCGAATTAAGTTATAGAAAAGTTTGAGAGATAAGAAGTTTCGATATTAAATGATCATCAACTACACTCTGTTCATTTAGAATTAGCGCCTGAGAGGTAATGTATCAGAAGCATATATTATTCTAATTATCGTCGAAAAAATTTTCTTCTGCAATGACAAGTCAGCCTAAGCAGAAGTAGTTAAAATACTGTAGAAACAATCGGTCATTGAAGTTGTCTGATGAGCGTTATTAAGCATTGTTGAGCGTTTTTGATCCTTTTTCAGGCGCCTATTCTAAATAAACAGACTATAAGCAGACAAGTTCCAGGTTGTACTAGATAGTTGAGATGAAACAAGCGAGCTCTGCTCGCTAAGATCGCGAAGCGATCTTCAAAGAACTGCAAAGCAGTTCCGGGGGTTGGTGAGCGATAGCGAGCAGGGGGCAGAGCCCCCTAGTTTTGATAATAAAAATATATTGTGATGAAATTTTCAAATAAAAAAGTTTGTTCTTGCTCATTGAAAGTAGTTTTTAAAATCTACTTTTTTGTTTCAGAACCAACATGGCAAAGCCTTCGAGGTGAGTCAGTCTCCCACTGTCTTGCAATCTTTTCTCTCTTCAATCTCCTAATCTTTATATTATAATAAAGAGGATAAAAACTTACATTGAAGGAGATTAAAATTATATATAAATGCACAAAGGAGATTAATCATACTTGAGGGAAATTGCTCCTCCCTTCTAAAATATATGTAATTGCTCACCACATCTTAAACCACGAATAAACCGTAATCATATACTATACGCATTGAGAAGTGTGCACTCTTAAAACGACAGTCTAAAAACTGAGTTAAAATTACTCGAACTGGCTTCGAATCAATTTTACTCAAACTTGAAAACATTAATATACTCATTTCTGAAAATGTGCATACTCAAAAATGAAACATCATGAGCTTATTCTTGAGTTAGTGCATGGCATTCTCATGAGTCAAGCTCAAAATGTTTCATTTTTGTGTATGCACATTTTCAGAAATGAGTATATTTATGTTTTCAAATTTGAGTAAAATTGATTCGGAGCCAGTTTGAGTAATTTTTACTCAGTTTTGAGACTGTCGTTTTAAGAGTGTGGGTAGTAATACATAAAGGAAATTTAGCAATTTTTAAAGCTGCAAGGTTTATTGAGATATGATATGCTATTTTATTATTGGTAGTAAAATTATATTTCAATAAAAAAGAAATTCCATTTCATTTCATTAAAGAGGAAAAAAGAGATTTCATTTAGTTATGGATAAATTTAAAACTAAAAACGAATCCCGGACGAACGTGAGAATGTTTAGTAAAATTTAGTTGTTTTGTTTTCTTCTTAAAGTAACTATAATATTATTTTTATTTTGAAAAAAATATGAGAATTACTCGTATATTATGTACACCAGTTATTCTCACTGGATTTTATTGTGTTCAGAACACGGTATTATTATAATTATTTTATTTTTTGCTTTCCAGCGACTTGGGGAATAAACGTTTTGAGTTCCCGAGTGTTTTCGAAGCTACCCAAAACGGAGAACAAGGCTAGAAGTGATGGTTTCGTGAAATTGGCCGGAGAATGTTCAGGTGAGTTGAACTTCACTTCTTGTTGAGGTTCCACCAAAGTCTCTTTCAGTAGTAAAGGTATCGTTTCAAAGAAAACTGTTGCTTGAAAAGGTTTTACTTTACTGTGGGGATGTAGAAAAGAGCGTAAGATTTAGATAGTTTTGTCTGTATATTTATAAATATTTTTACACGTTGGTGTTTAAGACGCAAAAAAGATGTTTTAGGTTTATGCTCAGTGCCTTTATTTATGTGATAGGTTGTAAGAGATAAAATGCTGGTAAAAATAAAAGGTTTACGCTTAAGATTATATCCGAAGAAAATATCCACACATATTCTAAAAGGGCCAATTTTAAACAAGGGTAAATCCAGAAGGGTTTCTCAATCTTTGATTAAAAAATCCACAGGAAGTTTGTATCTCTTTTTAAAACGTGACAGTGGAGAACGGTTTTCATTCCATATTAAGGAAATATAATATTGGGGTTTACCTTAGTGAAATTTTGAGGCATCACGAAGATTAAATAACTTATTGGGTCTCTCAAGATAAATATATTGGATTATCTGGTTCTATGAGTGTTGAAGATTATTATCCCCTTTAGGGGTGGAAACAAAATATTACAAGATATACTTTGTAGCTTCAAAAATATCTTTGTTAAAATTATCTTCCAATTTTTCAAAGCTTCTCCGTTAATCGAAAATAAATATAAAACAGAGATAAGGAAAGTAAAACATTTTGCTTAGCTGCCAATAAAATAATAATAATCCATATTTTATGGAGAAGGGTTGTAGGTTTTTTCCCCCAACGTTTATAAAAGGAATACTGCATTTATTCTGTGTATTCTTAAATAAATCTAAAAACACTGTCTAAAAAATGGTGAAGAAAGGAAAATATTTTGTATGACTTATAACATAGTAATTCTTGGTTTACGTATAAAGTGTTGTTTTATGTTTATAAAAGGATAGTTTTTAATATAATGTATTTACTTTTCTCCTTCCGTAAAGAATTTGTCAATCGTACTTTTTTTTATCAATTTTAATCTATTCTGTAGTGATTTTCTCTGCTTTTAAGAGTACACCTGATTTAAGAGTAGGGGATATGAATGCAAACCACCTTTTTATATAGAATAATTAATAGTTTGTGTTTTGACAGGTGGAAAATTCCGGGGATATCGCTACATGAAGGGCTTAGACACCGCAGCCGTCATGATTTATGACATCAACGGTCGGGTTGCTGGTATCCAATACGGAGTAAGTACCACCTTTAACCCTTTGCCGACCCAAAAAGCGCATGGCTACCCCCCGTATTGGTATGAAGACCAGAAAATTCAACTTTACATCATTATAAGGATTTTAAATTATTGTAGAAACAAAATTTTATGTTATTTTGGCACTGGTGTTCATATTTACTTATTTCTCTACTCATGCTGATACTTTTTCAGATACCTAGAAGTGATGTGGAGAAAACACGAACTACTTTCTCTAACGCCAACTCCCCCGTTTACCAACTGGACAAAATATTGGGAGAAGAAGAGGTTTACTTCATAACCGCGTACATAAAGGATCCTAGTAAGTAGCAATGATAAGTTGCCAAAAAGTACCGAACCTTAATTAAAACTACTCTGCTAAAAAGATGACCAAGAAGTAAGATGAATGACCAAGATGACCAAGTAACCAAGAAGAACTTTAAAAGTTCATCGTGAAAATGAATACGTGAGCTAGTCTTTTTGTTGTTTACAAATAAATCTGATTGATGGTTGAAGTTATGTTTAGAACTAGAAACAGTTAATATATGGATGTTTTTATAGCAAAAGAAAAAAATTATATTAATATTCTTGCTTAACCTTCCAGCGGGCGCGCGTATGTGGGAGATACTTAGGTTGGATTTGATCATCTAATGGTTCAAATATATTTAAATGCAACGTACTCATTTTAACCATAAACGCATCGCAGCTGTTTCAAAACATATAGTTGAAAATATACATATTCGATTATGTATATACAATACAAGCGTCCTTTTTCTTTTTTTATAAAAAGCGCGCCTACTGGAAAGTTTATCAAGGTGAAGGTAGTATTATCAGTTAAACTGGAAAAATGACATGTTACATTTTAAGGAATGTAAAATTACGAGTATTTTCATTACCAATGTGTGTTAAAGTTAAAGTTTGAAATTATTCTACATTGCAACATTTTCTTTTTAATAGGAATTTATAAATTAGTTACCCGCTCTTTTGCAAATATTAATAGCGTTGGTAAGAATCAAAATAATAATAAATGTAACATATCTTGATTCATTAGTAGATAATGTGAATGTAGATACCGATAATAATCTAAGGTGTTATCTGTTTAATTAAAGTAACAGATAGAATCTTGATATACTATACAGGGTGATTCAGAAATAATCATCAATAATTGGGGGAGAGGTAGAGAGGCCCTAGACAAGCATATTTCGAATAGGGATGGTGGGGCGCAGCCTTACCGTTAATGAGCTAGGACCTAATGTAGTGCGAGCGCGTTTCAAAAGGCCGTTTTTAGGAGGCCCGTGTGACGAAACAAAACATAATAAAATGGAAACATTATTGCATGAGGTACAGGAGTATCCCTGCTACTTAAATCCTCAATGTGATAGAAATTGGACTACTTGCTAAACCGTGGGGTGAGTTTTATTTAAAACGTGCAATATTAATATGTTATTCAAACAATGGAGTTCCCTTAATAGTATTTAGAAAAATGATGATCGGGGAAGGAGTTTTCAATGATCGTAACATTGATCATTGAAACTGTTTGATCATTGAAAATTCCTTCCCCGATTATCATTTTTCTAAATAACATTAAAGGAATTCCATTCTTTGACTAAAAGATTAATATTGCACTTTTAAAACTCACTCCACGATTTAGAAAGTGGTTCAAATTCTATCGAATTCATAGTGTAAGTAGTAGGGATACTTCCTTACCTCATGCAATAGATTTTTTCATTTTATTATGTTTTGTTTCGTCACACGGGCCTTCTAAAAACGGCCTTTTGATACGCGCTCGCACTACATTAGGTCCTAGCTCTTTAACGGTAAGGCTGCGCCCCACCATCCCTATGCGAAATATGCTTGTCTAGGGCCCCTCTACCTCCCCCTTAATTATTGATGATTATTTCTGAATCACCCTGTAGAAACGTACGCAAGCAAATTGTGGGGTTAGAGAATTTCTATGTTTTTAACATTCTATTTTAAGCCAGTAATTTCTAGCCCGTATAATCAATGATTATCCTCTTCCTGGTCCTGATTGTAATCATCTTTATCTAGACTAAGAAAATACTAAAATCAATATTTGAAGAATAAAAAAAAGCAAAACAATACAAAGTGAGTCATAGGGCCTAATAAAACATTTGGAATTTTAAATCTGGCATAAAACCAAATTTATCCTCCTTTTACAGACTTTATTTGGAACATTTACGCATAAAGAGTGCTGTATTAATTTTACCAATTTCTTCCGTAGAAAAGATCTGCACCGCCGATGTGAATGATGGTACCGAATCGGATGATCAAGGCATCGGAACCGGACTGTACCTTCAGAATGGAACCGACCCTGTTAGAGACTCAGTGGAAATTCCCATGTACGAAAACGACACCAATGGAACTAAGTGGGTTAAAGGAGGCTGTTTCCGAACCATGGGTAAATAAGCGTTTCTTGTGCATGGTTTGTGTCTACAGGATGCTATGGCGTATGACTCATTAACAAGTTGAATTACTTATTTTATTACAAATCTAATCCTTTTTTTACCACATCACCTTTCTTTCTTGGCTTTTGACTCTCCAGACTCTTTTTTTCCTTCGTCTCTTTCTTCTTCCCCCCTCCCCTCCACAGGGTATCTCAAAAGGTTGGTGCTTAACTTAACATGCAGGTCTGTCATGTCGTGACTAACAATATTTTCATAGTAACCCATGTCTGCAAATGTAAACTGTGTCCGCTGGCGAAGGGGAAACGTTTAACTCTTTTATTCAACCACAAACTTCAATTATTATTACAAATTGGGAGAGAGCATCCCTAAAAACCCCTGTAAACCAAATTTCTTTAAAGATGGGTAATTAGCAGAGAAAATACCTTCCTTTTTCACTGTCAATTTACATTGAACTTTTTTTTAGACCGTGTTCAAATTAAAAAGTTATTTTCTCTGCTAATTTTTGGCGGAATTTAATGACATTCGGTAACAGGAGATTTCAAGGGGGCTCTTTCCGAATATGTAATAATAACACTGTTCAACAAATTTCACCTTCAAAATTTTTTCCTTGATGAAAATAGGCATTTCTTCTATACTCCTGTTCATAAAAAATGCAACACCAAGAAGGAATTGTCCGATCAACTTGAAATTTTCAGGGTATGTTCACTATGGTTTGATTATCAAATGATATCAAATTCAGTGCTATAGCGCATGCGCGAGCTGAGCAGTGTCTTCTCAACCACTGATTTATTCGTATATTTGGGGGCCTGTAACGGAACGTTAAGGGCTTGTAAGAAGGTTGTCTACCGTTGATTATCTTGTCATTAGATGTTATTATACACCTTGTACCTTAACGGATGTCATATGAAGATTTAACAGAGTTTTAAAGAGGATTAATGTTAGGCATCCCGGAGGGGTGTTTTTCACACTGTTCTGCAGCTGGTCAGATGAAGGGAAACTGGACAATATTGATATGGGTTTGAAAGCAGAGGTCCAAAAAGGGTAAGGCGAGTTGAAAATTGTGGTCTGGACCCCTATAGTCACGTCAGCACTGGATGAAAGAGGCTTAATTCGCATGGCAGTGCCGGATCATTGAGTGACTTTTCGACATGTTTCAAATTGTTAGAATACTGCTACAGGTCTATCATTGTCTGCTCCACCAGTTAATCGGTCGTCATTGCACCAAAATTCCTCAAGTATCGTTTTTTTTACAGCGCTCCATCGATGGAATTCCATCGGTGAATAAAGCTACCATGGGATCCACAAAAAAATATTTTTGCATGATTACTGATAACAAATGGTCCTTTTAAAGAAATCCCCCTTCAATTTTGGTTAACATGACACCTTAATTGGGTTTGGACGCTATGCCGAAAATCGCAATTTTTGGAGTGTTTTATCTTGAGTCTGTGGTGAAGAAGAGAAGTGTTTTGACCTGGAGCACTATTGGGTAACCATGGGTAACCTCATTAGATAAAAAATGAGGACAATCTCATTTCTTAAAAAAAAATTTAAAAGTTTTTGGAGCCAAAAGTGATACCCTATCTTTGAAGCGATCCTGAAGCTGTAATTCATCAGAACAAATCCCGTGCACTTGTTTTTTGGAATGTTTCAAACTTACTTTACATCCAATAAAGACAGTTTCTTTCTCGACAAATTTCTTCATCCAAAATTTCACCTATGGAGCTCGACTAAAATTTCGTTGGTGTTATTCCTCATGCTTAAAATGCTTGTTATGGTGCCAATATTAGCAAACTTTGGGTTTGGGATGAATCTTAGATGAAAATCACCTCCTCAGTCAAAATTTCAATCTGTTTGATTTGATGACCTGTCGTATAGAGGCTCTCATTGCAGCGCGTATGGAAGACATTAAACACCGATTTTCGATATTAAATTTTATTCCTTTGTTCTGAAAATTATATCATTTATTTGTATCCACAAAGATCACTTGCTGTGTAAATTTCATCAAAATCTAACAAGTCCTTCATGGTGTTGCATTTTTTATGAACAGGAGTATAGATTTTGGGTCGCTGAACACGAAAATCACCATTAAAATTCTTAATTGACTCAGGATTTTCGGGGAACAGCCCCTCCCCCTTTTTACGTTTTCAATTAATTAATAACTTTGGATTCGATTTTCAGGATCAAAAAGCATTACTTTAGTATTTAAATTACCCCCCTAAAAAGCCAAAAATATGTAGTAAAAATTTAGAGGTTTTTATACGCTATTTTTTTCCTCTTATTTTTTACGCAATTCACGTTTGAAGGGTCCTAACCCTTCAGAAAGGACCCAAATTTGATGGCAATATGCAGCAATGATTTTTACTAAAAGCGGTTGAGGTGTTAGCGTCCCCAAAGCACCCACGGAAGGGTTCCAATGCCGCACTTAGAGTTAAACTGCTTTAAAAAAAAATTCAAAATTCCACCGACTGAATTTTAGCTGATTCTTGTGTAAAATTACCTGCTGAATTCAAATATGACACCCATTTTCCTCCATCCCCCACAGTTTTCAAGGGGACGCCCCCTAATTGTTATCCACAGTCGTGCATCTATTAACATCTTGAAACATGGAATCTTTACTCCCTAAAACCGGTCAGTTTTTTAAGAACTGAGGAGTTTCTACTTAGTATAGACCCAAAATATAAGATAAACGTCATTTGTAATCTTTTCAAATCATCAATATTAATACCTGAGCTCGCGAGCTCGGGAGTCTTCCGAACTCTTCGGCGGGGTTTTCTGGGGCGCTAATACGTAATACCTCAACCGCTTTTAGTAAAAATCATTGTTGCATATTGCCATCAAATTGGGGTCCTTTCTGAAGGGTTAGGACCCTTTAGACGTGAATTACGTAAAAAATAAAAGGGAAAAATAGCGTATAAAAAACTCTATAATTTTTGGATATTTTTTGGCATTTTTGGGGGTAATAACCCCTTAAACCTATCCATTTTTTACAAAACTTCTATTTTAGGAATTTCAACTTTCTTTGTTCCTTTTGGATGTAATTTAAAGACAAAAGTAATGATTTTTGTCCCTGAAAATCGAATTCAAAGTCATTAAGTCTTTTAAAAACGTAAAAAGGGGGAGGGGCTGTTCCCCGAAAATCCTGACTGAATTAAGAATTTTAATGGTGATTATCATGTTCAGCGACCCAAAATCTATAAGAAATGACTATTTTCATCAAGGACAAAATTGTGAAGGTAAAATTTGTTGAACAGTGTTATTCAAGTTTTTCTTAGAATGGAAGAGTGTTAAACGCTGTCCCTTCACCGGCGAACATTGTCCTCTCACGCGATTAACTCAATTGAGTAGAATACGGCTAATCTTTCCTTGCCTTTTTATTGTCGTTTTCTTTCTCAGTTTCATTACCTCTTTTTATCATTATAACTAGGCTAGTAAATCAAAGAATTTTGTCACTAGTTTATAAACAATTAAAATTTAGAACTCTAATATATTCTTACTAAAATGGTCTCTATTAACAATATCTTAACTAGCATAGGGTAGATGGAGTAAAAACACGCATGGGGCAAAACCACGCACCGCTATTTTTAATTGTTAATAATCAATTCAAAGGTTGATTACCCGGTGGTTGGTTTGTCTCATTGTGACCCATTGTTCAATAATAGTTGGTACCCCTCACTCATGAGTTTGGAAAATGCTGTAAGTTTGTATATCATCATTTAGATGTAATTTTTCTGATCTTTTACTTTCATATTACATAAAAAAGCGGGACTTTGCCCCCACCTACCCTATCTGTGAGGTTCTGGTGTGAGTCCAACAACTAATAAGACCCAAAGATATTTTAACTCATTATTTAAGTCAGGCCCGGCCCGTGCTGGCCAGGGGCCTTAACTAATACTTCTAATAAAACTAATATTTCTACTTTCTCTTTTACAGGTGTCCACTACTGGTACGACGCTCACGAGGACATGTCATGCTCTTATTTTATTCCATTCTCCCCTATCTACAACCGGGGGAAGGTGACTAGCTTTGCATTTTTCGCTTTCGGAAACTACGAGTTTTCTAGAAGATTCGAGCACCCCTCGGCTTCCACGTTCAAGGTGAGGCATACCATGATTCTTCACACCAAAAGTCACATAGGAAGTGTAAGGAATTGCCAATTAATTTCAAGTGGTTAAATCAAACGGGGTTTGAAGCAAAATTGTCCGGCAGAAACTGATCTTTAAGACTCATGCAATTTTTTTTCCCTCAAACAATTATTTATTGGAAAAAATTAAGTTTAAATTAGGAATTTTTTTTCAAAATTGATCCGTTTTCAAGAGGACTTTTTTATGAAAGGACTTTTTTTCAAGAAAGAAACCTGCCACCACTATATGTTACAATTTTTTTTACAAATAGTTAGAATATACTGTCATTTACCAAGTTGTAGACCTGTGTCATTATTTTTCTTTTAATTAAAAAATCCCAAATTTGACAATTTGTCAAATATTGCACTTTTGAGGGCTCGATATCTCTGATGGGGCACGAGATAAAAATCTGAAATTTTGTCAAATAGTCAAGAAATACAAAAACGCACAAGTAACCCAGATAGCATGTAACCTTACGGCTAACCTTCTCATTTCATTGGTATTGGGTTGTACTAAACCATGTTTGCCATATAACCATCTTCCAACGTTATAGAAAGGTTGTACTTCCAACCCAGTTGAGTTGTTCCGAAAAAGGTTAGCCTTATAACGTTTTTCCAATGCTATAAACAAGTTGTTTCCTTCAATCATTGAAAGAGGAAGGTTAAGAAAGGTGTTTTGAAACTTGATTGAGACAACGCCATGTGACTGGCGCTAAACGGAGCATGCGCTTTCCCGGCCAATCTACGATTAGCACGCAGGAAAAAGTTCACGCAAACGGGCGCCATTATTTGTTGTTGTCTTTCGGAATTTGATATATAAGGTGAAGCGTATTTATATAAAAGGTAAGTGTAGTTTTTATAACTATTTTTATTCATTTATTTAACCACTTTGTTAATGTTTGATGCTTGTTTTCATTATTATATTTGATGATAAACTCGGCGGATTTTATGTCAGTATAATTGTGTTGATAGTTCATGTTTAGTCAACAATTTGAAATAATGTAAACGCTCCAGTAGGTATAGCATTTAAAATTCAATCTAGCTATGAACACGACAAAATAAATTCAAATAATTTATTTCCAAGCGTTAGTTTTCTTTATTTTAAAACTTTTTCCTTTAAAATAAAAATATTTATGGATTCACTATTTTTAAAAACTTACTAGGATTTTATGATGTATATATTTTTAAAATCTTTCTCTACTAGAGTATATCAGCTTCATTCACTATTGTAAATGAGATGGAAACCTCAAAGTTAAATATTTTAATGGGAAAATCCTATAAATGTCTAAGTATTACAAACTTTTTTCATTTTTTTCAGGTCAAATTTTCCTTAGGGGACATCCATAAATTACGTGAGGTCAAAAAGGGGGTGCGAAGGGTTTGGAAAAATCTCACCAAGGGGGCAGGGGGGTCGATTAAAATCTCACTTCAACTTTTTAAGTTAGAAATTATTAGATTTTCTTAAGTATAAAAAAGGTATTATTCCCATAGATAAGATACTGTGGTGATTTTTAGGCGGAATATTGTCCTTTTCCCTAACATCGTTAATAATGGAAAAGTTTTAGGTGCTGTGAAGCACAAAATGCAAACGAATAGGATAGAAAATTATATTTAAAGGTTGTAAGGAAATCTCACGTGGGGGGAGGGGGGTCCAGCAAAATCTCACCAAGGGGAGAGAGGGGTCCAAAGTAAAAATATCCAGAAAAATGTCTCAGATTGGGAATTTTCTACTGGTAAATCATATAAATAAACATGTTATAAATTGACAATTTATTTTTGCCTTCATATTTTTTTATTTTTAGAAGTCGTTCTCCAAACTTTCAAGGATACTAAAGAATATACATTAAGGGATTCTGTCAGTGAATGGTTCATTCACGCGAAATTCCGGATTGCTCGAAGGTAATTTTTAATGATTTAATAACAATTTTAAAATGCAATTAAGTGAATCATAGTATCAAAATGTATGATGAACCTGTTTTCAGTTAGGATTTAATTAATATGTTGAGTATTGGCCGGCTTGAACTTTTTAAATACTCAGCAGCATTTAAAGTATGTAAAGCAATTAACTTATTACTTAAGCACAATTATCATATATTATGCTGAGATTAAAAGTTTCTTTATTCTTTAGTAGATTTTTTTTGTTTAGTAAAAAAACAGCATAACTAATCAATAATAAAACCATATTTTTTTCAGAGAGAAAAGAAATGAAAATTTGTAAAAGAGTCCTGTGTGAAAAGCAAAATTTCTAATATTTTTTTAAATAAATGCTTGTGCAATTTTGTTTCTGTGTTAACTTGCTTCTAATTATTGCATTTAGTTAAGTAATTGACCATAAAATAACATTCTAAGTAACATTGTATCACCCTGTAATTCATAACCTGTATTGGGCAATTCCCCGGGTAACTGACTGACATTTTTTAAGAAAAACACTTAGCATTTTGTAATTTTCTTCCCAAAAATAAATTATAAAAAACATTTTCCGCCCAGTTTACTACTTTCTTGTTAGCTAATTCTACTGACATAATTAAATTTTCAAAAGTAACTAAAAACATACTTTGAAAATTTTATTGTGCAATTGGATTTAGCTATAGAGAAAGCAATAAACTGGGTGGAAATTGTTTTTATAATTTATTTTTGGGAAGAAAATTACAAAATGCTAAGGGTTTTTCTTGAAAAATGTCAGCCCTATGGAATCGCCCTATTACGCTTGCATGAGAACCCTACCGTAACCCTTGTTAAGGCTCAGATAAGGTGGATTTAACGTTGTCGCAGACAACCCTAAGGTAAGGTTAATATCGTAAGATTAGGACATGGTGCTATAAACCTTAAATACTATTTAAGTAGGGTTATTTAAAGATTTTTTTTTCAACCTTCCAAAAATAAAGTTGTCGTAACGTTATTTTTATAACCCTATAAACACCCTGTGTTGCCTTACCCTTGCACGGGAAACCCTACGTAGGGTTGATTTGGCAGGGTTAAGGAAACCTTAATAAGCGTCAACTAGCCAAGGTGGATTTCACCTTGCCGTAGGGTTAACAGGGTTGTCCTTGAAACCCTACGCCAACGTTAAATGGGTTGGCGGGGGTAACGTTATGACAACGTTTTTTTAACCTTACATTGCTATTTGGGAAGGAGTTAGACCTGAGACTTGATGTTATCTTCTTTGTAAAAAATCCCGAAGTCAACGATTTTTCAACTTTTTACCACTTGAGACCGATTTGCCACATTTGAGGGTTAGACATCTCTGGTGGAACCCGAGATAAAAATTTAAAACTTTGTCACCTTAAAGTAAATTAAGATTGTGTTTTGCTCAAAAAGTTTCAAGACGGATAATCGACTCAAAGCGGACAAATTCCGAGGTCAAAATGTCACAAAATGCTACAAACTTAGAAGTTAATGAGCCTATCTCAATTTGCAGGACTTTTTATATGAATGTGTTAAAGTATACATGGTGTTTCAAAATTGCGTTGCACGGCTTTTATTCGGAACCAACCTCTAGTAGGGTCATGGAAGTAAGGTCTACCCCTAGGAAAGTTACCCTGAAGAATTCATTGAGATGACTTACAGCGCCCCTAGCGGCGAAATTAAAAAGTTAAAAAAATTAATTTAAAAACTAAAGGCGATAGAGCAAAAACCTCAATAAAATTATTGTTGCTTATATCATGAAGAACTCACTGAAAAAAATTTCATGAAATTATCTTGAATATTCGCTGAGATATTAGCATGTGAAAATAGCACTTTTTCTGGGGTCAAAAAAGAAAAAGTTCCCATATTTGCAAATTTTTTTGGTTTTTTTATTAAATTTTGTGTTCATTCAACTAAAAAAACATAAAACTTCAGAATAACATTTAAAATTTTGCAAATAAGTGAACGTTTTCTTTTTTAACCCTTGAAAAAGTGCTATTTTCACATGCTAATATCTCCGCGAATATTCAAGATATTTTTATCAATTTTTTTCCGTGAGTTCTTCATGACGTTGGCAACAATACTCTCATTGAGGTTTTTGCTATATCTCCTTTAGTTTTTAAATTAATTTTTTTAACTTTTTAATTTCGCCACTAGGGGCGCTGTAAGTCATTTCAATATATTCTCCAGGGTCACTTACCTAGGGGTAGACCTTACTTCCATGACCCTAGGAGGCATTGGTTCCGAATAAAAGCCGTGCAACGCAATTTTGAAACACCCTGTATACTGACTATTGGTTAAAAAAATTATATCGTGGTTACAGGTTTTCTTCTTAGAAAGAAGTCCTCTTGTTAAAATGGATCAGTTTTGAAAAATATTCCTTAACTTTGAACTAAATTTCTTCCAATAATAATAAGGAAGTTGCATGTGTCAGATTTTTTCAGATTTCAAAGTGTTCCGTATGGTTTTTTGTATAGTAAAATGGAATATCTAGTCAATTTTTCAAAAAAAATGTACAGGTAATTAAATATTTTAATTTAAAAGTAATAATAATAATAATTTTATTTACTGCACAAATAGTATTTACAAAACACAAGGAAAAATTCATTCGCCACCAAGGGGAAAATAGACAAGTCCCGTTCAGGGGACAGAAATAAATTATACATGAAATACAAAATAAATGAAAAGAAATTAAAACAACTAAAGAAATGTGTAAATAAATAATGGCAATAAGCTGGAAAAAATATTCGAGAAAAAAACACGTAACTGAAAATGCTTATTGTTTAAAGATGTCAACAATCATACCATCAACTCCATTGCTTTCCAACAATGTTTATCATATGATGACGTCAACATACGATAATCCCAAACTATTGGCGTTTTCGCACGCTTTTAGAAAGTGGATTTTTGTTAATGTTTTTGGAAATCAAAAAATTTCTTGATCGGCCTCAAATTTTGGGTAGTTGTTTATTTTTGCAAGAAGAATCGATTAAAAAAATTTAAAAAAATCATGCAACTTCCTCATTACTTAAAAAAAAAAATTTTGCATCACAGTCTTATACATCGGTTTCTTTACCCCGTTTGATTTGGAGACTTTAAAGAGCAGATATTCGCATTTTTGTAAACCCCCGAATTAGCCAAAACGGTCGAAAATGACGAACTTTATAAGGATGCTGTGGACAAAAAAAATAGGTTAAATTAAAACTAATAGTTGTGTTGATCTTCTTTTAAGTTAGGGTTGATGTAAAAAAAATTAGGAATTTTAAAAATGGTCGAGAAACCAGTTTTATTTTTTCAGACCACTTGAAATGGACTAAACCTACTTTTATTTATACCTTATGTTAAAAAGACAGTCAAAAAGATTTTCTTATTTATAAATCTTTTTATGTATTACATATAACATTGACATGTCTTTCTTGCAATTTCAGCTGTTCCTACCAACCCCACCCCCCAAGTGCTTGGTGGATGAATATGACAGAGCTGGCGGAGTCAGCGCAATGCATGTCTTTCTCAGCGTTCGTCCTTGGAACATCCTATGTTAAGCGGATACCACCGTGGAGGGATACCATCGTGCGGATACCATCTTCATTCATGAATTATTATTCGTACAAACATAGTTTCAAAGCTACATCCCGCCAAAGTTGAACCATGTTTTACTTTATAGGTGGTTGAACAAAACAAACCTGCTGTTGGACTTAAAGAATTAAGTTTAACTTTTATATTTTTCTAGAAAAATTAAAATGCTTGATGATTTTTTTCTGTCGTATTCCGTATTTTCAAAGTTTGTTAGAAATTAGATGTTTGACACTCCTAATTTTTATGTATAATAAATACTTCAAGATGCTGTTAGAGAGTATGTAGACATAGAGTATTGTGAGAAGAGAAACATTTTGTACGCTATGTGGGAATGTATTTGTACTCAGGCATTACCAAAGAATTTTGAATTGTATCGTTTAAAACGCAATAAAAACTTTTAAATTAATATTGAGTGACTGAAAACTTTTAATGTATAATTGTGCGACATTTGATTATGCATGCTTTCAAAAAATTCCGTCGAAACTCTGCACGTGCACAGCCAGATTCTTTGCGTGGGTACATAAAAATGCCCCAAAAAATATACCTCTACAGCCCATAATTTTCGAGAAAATCGCGACAGAAAAAAGGTAAGACGTCATATCCGGTTTATGTTATAAATGTTTATGGAAAACATGAACATGTTTATTTGTATAAGTTTGCACACAACTTAATACTATGTCATAAGCCTATGTTATAATAAAAGGAAAAGACGGAAAAAGCTTATTATGACCACATAAAATCTATAAAAATCTAAATAACAGCTATTTACTCAAAATTGTTTCGAGTTTTATTTATGACTAGCTGATATACCCGCCGTTGCTCGGGAAAAAAGGGATTTTCAAACTGGGTGATAAAATAAATAAGAATTATTTTCTTCCCTATACTTAATATTTGGAGGGCTCAGAATTAAAATGGACCAAGTCCACTTTTTGTCATTTTTGAGTAAGCAACGCTATAACATGCACCAACTATGTAAAATTTCAGTGCAATAATGAACCAAGTCCTAGTTCTGATAATATCCGCTTGGCAGCAGCAAGTTCTGTAGCGTTAACATGTAATTTCCTATGAAGCTTTAACTTTAAACGTCTGTAGCTCAAAAGTAGCTAAAGTGGACTTGGTCCATATTTCTATTCTGAACCCTCCATTTATCAACCCCCTTCATCCCGCTGTTTTCATAAAATTCAAAGCAAATAAGAAATAAATACTTTCCTGAAATCTAAAACAAATTAAAAAACTTTTGGAATTAAAGTGTTAATAACCGATTTTTTAAATTAAAATTAAAAAAGGTCAGGGGGAGACCCCCTGAACCCCCCTTGGTTGATTGACAAAATTTTTGGAATTAAAGTGTTAATAACCGATTTTTTAAATTATAATTTAAAAAGGTCAGGGGGAGACCCCCTGAACCCCCCTTGGTTGATTGACAAAATTTTTTTGGAATTAAAGTGTTAATAACCGATTTTTAAAATTAAAATTAAAAAAAGGTCAGGGGGAGACCCCCTGAACTCCCCTTGATTGATTTATTACCAACTCATTCATTAAAGAAATCGCCTTCAAACATGAAATAAAAGTAGACATTATTTGAATTATTGGTATCAACTATCTAAAATGCTGCTGATGAAATATTGCTATTTTAAATTTCTATTGAATGGAAAAAAAGTTAAAAATTTTCGGTTAAATAGTTTTAATTTATTGTAAAAATTTATTTTATCACAAATTATTTCTTTATCAGATATTTTAAAAATTCTGATCGCTATAAAATATTTTTAAGCAAATATTTCTAACAATAGAGGTTTTGCGTCACTTGGAAGGAGCAATAACCGTTATCAATTTAACATTGAAGCTACGCATAAGAATTTAGAAAAGGGCCAAAAAAGACAGCTTAGAATGGTTTGAATTCAAAAATTCTTTTTTGAAAACCTTCCCGATTGTGTGAGGAACAACATGCTAAAATTTCATACCAATCGCATTAATAAGGTGGGCGATAGAAAGCAAAAACTAAAAACCGGAGTAAATATTCAAACCCCCGTGCACCCCCTCCAGAATGAAATATCGAAAAATCCAGAAATTACTTTCTTTGAAATATTCTTAAGAAGATAATACCAACCGGTCGCTTCGAAATATCAAATTATTAGTATGTTTTTCTTCTAAAATGTAAAACTTTGTTTATGCTCAGTAAAATCGGGTTTTTGAAATTTTTAGACCCCTTAAAATTCGAACATCGAAAATTCGAAAAATGCCTTTCTAGATATTGTGGCTAGGTACCTTCCTGCGAAGTTACGAAGATCTCGGGTCATTTGGGACGGTGGTAGGCTCAAAAACGTAGAAAACACTCCAAGCACCCCTGTGGGTCAGAAAAAAAGAATTTCGAAAAATCCCTTCTTAGTGCGCGCATACACCGTAAAGTCTTCCACCACACCAAGTTTCGACTCTTTAGCCCCGGTAGATTTTGCTGTGCGTTGATAGGTGAATGAATCGATCGATGAATGAATGAACCGTAAAGCTCTTTTATTATTGAAATATCGAAAAATCCAGAAATTACTTTCTTTGAAATATTCTTAAGAAGATAATACCAACCGGTCGCTTCGAAATATCAAATTATTAGTATGTTTTTCTTCTAAAATGTAAAACTTTGTTTATGCTCAGTAAAATCGGGTTTTTGAAATTTTTAGACCCCTTAAAATTCGAACATCGAAAATTCGAAAAATGCCTTTCTAGATATTGTGGCTAGGTACCTTCCTGCGAAGTTACGAAGATCTCGGGTCATTTGGGACGGTGGTAGGCTCAAAAACGTAGAAAACACTCCAAGCACCCCTGTGGGTCAGAAAAAAAGAATTTCGAAAAATCCCTTCTTAGTGCGCGCATACACCGTAAAGTCTTCCACCACACCAAGTTTCGACTCTTTAGCCCCGGTAGATTTTGCTGTGCGTTGATAGGTGAATGAATCGATCGATGAATGAATGAACCGTAAAGCTCTTTTATTATTATAGATAAGTAATGATAGGGCTTAACCCTTTATTTACCGCATTATGATTCGCTGCAATTTTTTTTCGTGCAAATACTTTTTTTGAGTCACTAAATTGAAAATTAAGGGATATACATAAATAAAATAATCATCTTTGGAAAATTGAATCCGCTAGATCCAATTACTTAAATTGATACTTTTGGGTACTGTCAGTACACGGAGTGCTAAAATATACTCACCATACAAGAAAAACATAGCTTTTTTTATCGAAGTAATAAGTCTTAAAAAATAATACACTTTACTTTTGACTTTAACTACTTTTTTGCGGGAACAAAAGTGGCAATCATGTGAATCCGATCGAAATGGCAGCTGAACTTACAACTTCAGTTAAATCTATTCGCATTTCCCGCTAAAATACTCATCATAGAACCTTCGCTGCTTTTTATCCTGGAAGAGGATAACTGAAAGAGTGTTCCTGCAAATTATCGTCAATATATTCGCAAGGATGGTTATTCTATGTAATTTTAAAGTTGGCGGTACTTCTAAGTACCGCCGGTAAATAAAGGGTTAAGGAGATCCAACTTAGAGTGATGTAAATGTCACAGGCGATGAAATGCAGAGTAATCGTCAGTCAATAGTTAGAACTTCTGGTTACTTCACACTGATGACAAAGGTGGGAAATTTCCAACGATATGAACTGCTTTTTAAGTGCAAAGTTTACACTTAAGTTACTTATCAGTTTTAATCCATATTATCAAAGGCATATTTCTTTCTATTTCTCTTCGTTTCGTACATTAACAGCTCTCTACAAATATGATCATATGATAAGAAAAAAATTATACATTGTATGTTTGATAGTGAGAGTATTAAACTTTCCCTTGCTTATTCTAATTTATTACCTAAGAATTTCATTTCATGCAAGCCTATTCTTTTCTTTATAATAAAAATATCTTCATAGATACAATTACGAAAGGTATCACGCCCTGAGGGTGCTCAGAAAATTATTACAAATTCAGACTTAATGATGCAAAAGTTGGGTTTGGCGTAAAAAGGCCAATTACAACTAATGACTAGGGTTACCACAAATTGGCTTAAATGACATCAAAAGATTCAATTACTCAAAGTATCAGATAGATAATTTGTTTCTGTTGTCATACTTAACAGTTTGAATTTCTGCAGTTCATTTACATTGAAAAAACAAATGCATGTAAATGAGGTAAAAGTAACTGGTAATAATAGTGTTTTATACTTTCACTAGCGGATATGCCCGGCCTTGCACGGGTGGAGTGTATAATTTTTTTTCATTAAATTTTCTCAGAATATATTTATAATTTTTAAATCAGCAATTACCAATCATCCCGGTATCCCAGACGCCTTTTTCCTATCCCGGTGTTCCCGGTAATTTTTCATATCCCGGTGTTCCCGGTAATTTTTCATATCCTGATGTTCCCGGTAATTTTCCTATCCCGATGTTTCCGATAATTTTCCTTTCCCGATGATCAAGGTAATTTTCCTATCCCGATGTTCCCGATAATTTTTCTATCCCGATGTTCCCAATAATTTTTCTATCCCGATGATCGAGGTAATTTTTATGTCCCGGTAATCCCGGTACTTTTTTCCTATCCCGATGTTCCCGGTAATTTTTCTTTTCCCGGTGTTCTCGGCAATGTTTCCTAATAAATTAATGAGTCTAGTGAACAAAAATAACAAATTTGAAACAATAATAAAAGATCTAGAAAATTTAAAAGTCTAGTGAACCGCTTCATTTGAAACAATGTTTTATTTGTAAGTCGTTTTCCATGAAAAAAAATTTACACTTTTCCATAAATATTTAAATTTTAAAGGAAAATATCTTAAAATAGGGGAAACTAACGTTTCAAAATCAATTATTTGAATTTATTTTGG
The DNA here is from genome assembly GCA_024610705.1 of Tetragnatha versicolor. Taxonomy (NCBI): domain Eukaryota; kingdom Metazoa; phylum Arthropoda; class Arachnida; order Araneae; family Tetragnathidae; genus Tetragnatha; species Tetragnatha versicolor. The sequence continues at coordinate 16,320,990 of JANDEH010000008.1, forward strand.
TGTTTTTACAACTGATATAGTTTTTAAATGGACAATTATCGAGTTTTTCCTGTTAAAATATTTGATTTTTGATGGTTTTCATCTCGTTAACAATAGTGAGTCGAGCGGATCTACTCTGGTAGAGAAATGGAGAAATAAGCGTTTTTGGCTATAAATTCACTAATTACTCGTAAGTATTCGATTTTCGAGCTTGGAAAACTTGACAGTGATCGTCCTCGCCTCGGGATACGTCTATATACCGAATTTTGTCCACGCCTGCGGCGTGGTTTGGGAGGAGATGCGTCACATACCCACATACATACCCACAAACGTTTTTATATATATAGAGATTTGATTTTTACAATGAAAATAATATCGCTCAATCAGAATAAAAATATTCATATAGGGTAGGTGGGGGTAAAAACCCGCACGGGGCAAAACCACGCACCGCGATTTTTAATTGTTAATAATCGATTCAAAAGTTGAAAACCAGGTGGTTGGTTTGTCTTATTGTGACCTATCATTCTACGAAAGTTCGTACCCCTAAGTCACTCATGAGTTGAAAAAATGCTGTTTGTTTTTCATCATTTTGATGTAATTTTTCTGATCTTTTACTTAAACATTACATAAAATAGGGCTTCAGGAGAAATACAAACACATAAGCCAATGATAAGAGAGCATTTGAACTTCAGTTTCGTGTTGAAATAATTTCCTGAACATGTCTCTAAAAATAATAAGGCTTGTTTTTCAAAATAAAGTGAAACGGGGCAAATACCCGCAGGTGTTTTGGGGCAAATACCCGCATCTTCAAAACTTAAGGAATTCACCCCAAAAGGAAATTAGAATCTACAGGGTCCCTAAAAAGTTGAATAAAGGTTTCCGAGATATCAATCCTCAAACGGAAACCCTTTTTTCTCCCTTTTGAAAGATATTGGGCACTTTGAAATGAAATACTACAACAGATTGACAATTTTCATTAAAACGGATTATATCTATGTTTAATATTGTTGGTTAACTTAAAAATATTAAAACAATATATTAGAAATCCATTATCCGCGAGCGGATGATCCACGATTGCTACGAAAAAAAATTTTAATGATGAGGGTAAATTTTAGACGACATTGGAGAGATTTTAGATGTAGAGCAAAGGTTTCTGCTGTACTGTACACATTTTAAAAGTTTTACATATCATGTTTTTTGTACAATGAAACATAGTTTTTATGCTGAAATATTTTTTTTCGTGTTTTCACCTCATTTTTGGCCTTTTATCGGGTTATTCGCGATTTTAGCTATCCGCGGTACCCTTGGCACTCAATTCCGCGGATAATAGGGGCTCTACTGTATTAAGATGATTATCTCTAGTGTTTTTATGATGAAACATTTTGTTTATCCATGTTTATTTCATTTGGACACGAAAATTCAAAAGTGCGTGTCTTTGCCCCATTTTGCGAGGCAAAGACCCGCAATTTTTTTTCCTACTAAATTGTCAATTTCTCTTGAAATACTATCGATAAGAGTATAAATTTGGATTGGTTTTGTAGGTAACATCTCAATCCAACACCTCCAATTGAAATTTCGGGATTATCTACCCCCTATCGATCACAATGTTAAAAATACTGAAAACTGCGGGGCTTTGCCCCCACCTACCCTAAATATGTGCGATCAAAGTCTACTGCGTAAAAAGAATTTTGTTCAACTTTATATAATTTATTATCACACACTTCTAAATTATTTCAAAGGTATGTAAGTCTTAGAAAATAAGCAATAATCAGGCTGAGTAGGTAATGGGTGTTTTCTTTTTATAATTTCTTCTTAACATTTTGTTTCACTTCATTATTTCGATAGGGGAGAGTGTTGTACCTTCAGCCACCTCATTTTAAAATGCGGGGGGAAATGTAAATTTTAATTTGGGGTCGATTTTGAATGTAAACAGATGTTATCTAGTTGCTAACGTGAAATCAGCTTTTTAAAATATTATTTACATTTTATAGGGTGGGTTGGGGTAAAATGGGTCAATTTTAAGATTTCATCAAAACTATTAATTTTTAATGATTTCTTTCAATTGGATCTTGACATTACAATCCTTCAGAACATTTTCATCTAATTTTATAAAATATTTTTTAGTTATAAGTTGGTTAAACTAAGCATCAAAAGTAACGACCTATTTTACCCCAATGTGGGGTAAAATGGGTCTCATTGCAAAAAGATGTCAAAAATATATTTATTACTAAATATACCTGAAAATAAGAAAAAAGGCAATCGGCTAAGCCGTTTTTATCTGAAAAAATTTGTTTTAAGTTGCACATTAATGAAATTGTAAAAGTCCGAAATTAATGAACATTGCAATTAAAATACTTCGTTTGGATAAAAAAAATAAACTTGTATGACAGTTCAATGTATATTTGAAGGAAATAAGTTAAAAACATTGTTTTACTTAATACAGAAGGCCTCCTAACTATGACCCATTTCACCCCAAGTACAAAATATTGTTATAAAAGATAAAATATTTTACATTTTTCTAAGCTGATTGGCTTGAAATGTCTTTCAGACTTTCTTTTATCGAAAAATATTACAAAAGTCTGCTGTAATTTATAACAATATATAGATATTTTGGAAGTTAGTAAACCCTGTTTTTTCGATGACATCATTTACGGTTCAAATTAAATATTTTTTCAGTCCTCAAATTCATAAATCTTAATTTTTGACAGTCGAAAAATATTGCCAACAGATAAAAGATTATAATACAAAAAAATGAGCGAAAATTATTCAATTTAAATTTTATTTATATCGAGTGAATTAAAACTGACCCATTTTACCCCAAGACCCACTTTACCCCAACCCACCCTATAAAAAATTTACTGTTTTTAGATGCTCAAAGTTTTTTTAGTGCATCACTTTTAATAATTAATCATCATCGCTTTTAATTCTTTTCTTCCCCTATAATTATGACATGATAAAATGGGATACATGGGGTGAATCCCCGAGATTTTGAATTTTTACTTTTGATATTAGAAATCGTCAGATCTCAATTCTTTTATTTTTTATAGAATTTTGAGAGCAAAAACACCTGATGTTGTACCTTCGGACACCATAGATGTCGTACCTTCGGACACGTTCTTGTGGGTGTCTGTAGCTAATCGGGGTTTTAGAATCAGGTTTCATTTAAGTGAATACATTTTAATGCATGTTAAATTAATTCTAAATGGTTACCAATTTGTCGGCGATTATTTTCAAGTTATTTTTCGATGAAAAATCGAATATTTTGTGATCTAAACTACTTTTTTAAATTTTTGATTCTACTTGGCATTTAGTGTAAAGTATGGTGAAAAATCTTAAGCACCTTATCGCATTTAAGTATGATGATTACAAAAAACTTAAAATTTCCACTGAAAAAGATTTGCGGAAGTTTTTACCACCAAATGCTTGCACAACTAAGTGTAGATCGAATTGTTTTTTTATCAGTGAAGTGATCAGATCAATCAGCATGATTGATGAAACTTTTACCTTAAATTTTGATCTGAAAAATCCCATGTGATTGATGTGTTTTTGGTAAAAAATCAAGACTTCAAAGGTAAAAAATCATTCAACTTCGTTGAATGATCATTTACGTTACTTTAAAAAATATATTTCCAATTTTAAAAAGGCTTGGAATAGGTTATTAAAAGGTAATGCTTCAATAAAAATGTTCATTTTTAGCTTTTTTCAACTAAAACTTCCCTTTTTAAGGGTGTCCACAGGTATAAATGGGTCTGTCAATAGGTACAACAGGTTGTTGTACATTTGGACACAAATTTATTAAAAATGATTAAAAATCTCATTTTCAAGATTTTAGCTAATAAAAAATATCCCCCTAATCACCGAGGTTAGGACTATAGGTTGCGCACTTTAAATGGTCAAAATGTGATTTTACCTGTCTTGGAAAAATTCGAACGGGATTTTTTGTCCAAAGGTACAACACTCTCCCCAATAAGGAGGCTTTTAGGAGCACTTTTCCTTATTTTGAGTTAAGTAGTAAAAAATATAATGAATATCTTTTAAATTTAATAGACGTTGGACCTAAAAGTTAGGAATTTCTTATTGCAAGATAAAGAGCATCCTGAAATTCCCACAAGCGTTCAAGATTCGTCCAATTTTGTCATCGTATGGCCAAATTTCATTTACTTCTAGTTGCAGTTAGCTTGTGAGGTCCTTAATGTAGACCTGAGTTGTTTTGAAAATTTTGCCTACTTACAACAATAATCTTTAATCTTAAAGAAATACGTTGCTGATAAAAAGTTTCCAAATGCTGTGTGAAACTAAAATATTGCCTCAAGGAGATATTATCTCAAATCTCACACAAACTGTCCAATGAGCGGTATCGCCTGCATTCGCTAATAATGAAGCAACCTGTGTGAAATTCGGATTAGACAGTTCGATTAAGCCTCGTGCGAAGTATTGAGTTCGTTTGAATAGATCCCCACTCACAACCAAAATGCACTCCGTTAGCAGATTTATGCTAGTGGCTGTTGGGTTACTTGCATGTGCTATATCGGTCCATCCTGGTGAGTAAAGTATTTGTGTATTTCGTACCCGCCTCTCTATGTTGTAATAATTCCATTTGTCAGTAGTTTTAAACTTTTTTAACCAGGCTTTTGTATTTCATCTTTGTTTTAGAAAGATTTTTTATCACTATGATGTTATAGATATGAATTGAGAACTGAAAATAATTTCAGTAAAATGTCACCTCAACTATTTTTTTCCCAAACCCCGTTTATATCAGGCTATCAAGAGTCAAACTTTGAATAAATATTAATGCTTTGATTAAAATGGCCAATATTATTACTGTACCAACTCACTATAAAAGATAATTGGTTCTTCAATTGAAATAACTGAGATAGTTACTGTCAAAAGACAGCTGTTACATATTACTCCGTTACGCTGTTATAAGACATATTACTCAAAAGAAAAGATTCAAGATATTTAAATTTGCACCTGAAAAATTTAACTTTTTTGTGATTCTTCGTAATAATGAAATTGCAAAAATTTTTAAAACCTATACTTGAACTCATAAAATCAAACATTTCCGGGATATAAGGCCGTGTTCTATTTTTATTCGTATCAAACGTTTCGTCCCTCTCTGTGGAGGACATCATCAGTTTTCCACAGAGTACTGATCATCAGTACTGATGATGTCCTCCACAGAGAGGGACGAAACGTTTGATACGAATAAAAATAGAACACGGCCTTATATCCCGGAAATGTTTGATTTTATGAATTCAATTGATAATTCCGGCCGTGAAAGCCTGAGAGTTAACATACTATACTTGAACTGTCATTAAATTTTCTTGATAAGGAAACTCGAGGGCAATACAATAATAAACTCTTATTTCAACCAATAGCAACGTATAAAATAGGAATTTTATTAAAACTGAAGAGAAATTACTGAAAATTTTTATATAATGTTTTTTAGTTAACATGATAGGTATTACATAAGAAATATTTTGCGTTTTGTGCCCATCCACCGGTTTTTTTTCGTAAAACCTTTTCTTCGTTATCAGATAACTTCGCAAAGATTTTAATAAACAGCGATTGCTCCAAGCCTCCACTTATTGTTGTTATCAACCACTATTACTAAACTTTTCTCTGGAAAAAAGATGGCATTTAAAGAAGTAGAAAGGTAAAAATACGTTCTTATTTGCAATTAAAACTACACCTACAAAACAAGATTCCGCTTATGAGGAAGTTTAATACTTTAAAAATAAGCAACCCTTTTGATCAACAGAATAACTCCTCAAGTAAAATTAGTTTTTAAGCGAGAATTTGGTCATAATAAGCTTTTCAAGAAGTTAATCTTTGTGTTTTGAATGTTAAATGATATTTTCTTTCAATATCTGTTTTAAAAAATTCTCAGAAACATTCTAAACATATTTTGTCAACTTTCAGAACCTTCATGGGACACTCTGCGAGGTAAGTGTTTAGAACACTTCATACTTTACTCTATGAAATTCAAATTTAAAATTAGGAAATAATGCATGAAATTTGTAAAAGAGCATAAAATAATCTTCAATTGTCCTGTCAATTTCTTTAAATATGTCTACACTTAGCGAAAAAATCTTGTGCAAATGTTGACAACTCAATTGAAAAAACAACGTTTATTTTACACAATTTAAAATTTATAAAAGCAGTAGACAATTGTTTCGGGGATCAATGGATCCCCTTCATCAGTACTGAAAGACGAATGTAAACATCAAATCGGCAATTTAAACAAAACATGAAGGCAAAAAGTTACAGTTTAAGTGAACATACAATAGAGGGAAAACACAGCATGAGTGAAAATAACATTTAATATTATAAATAGTATTATAATTATTTAATTATTATTATAGTAATTTATAAATTTTAAATTGTGTAAAATAAACGTTGTTTTTTCAATTGATATGTCTACACTTTTTAAACTTTTTCTTATTTAATTTCTTTTTAAACATATTTTCATAATACATAGCTGCTGTTCAATATCATTCAAAAAATGTCATAGTGGTTGGATAATTCTAATAATTTCTTGGATTTTTCGCCATAGTTTCTTCATCGCAGAGAAAAATCCTAAAAGATCGAGTGAAAACTGCGTTTTAATAATGCTGAATAAACAATTTATGTAATTTAAAATAATAAATTTAATAATGAATAATTAAAACTGAAAATTTTTAAATAAAAAATATAACAATGAATAAATTTTAAACTTCGAAACATTTAAAAAATATAAATGTCGTAATGAATATTGTAAATTGAACAATTTAAACAGTTTTGATATAAAAAAAACCTAACTGTATTTCTTCGGGTCACCAAGCTTTTATTCGTAATTATCCGCCTCTCTAGTCCAAAAGTTTACTCTCTAAAACTTTTCATTCAAAAATGTAACAAAGTTCTCTTTTTATTTGCTTTACTATCTTGGGAAAATATTTTCAGCTATTATCAGTTGTTACGTTCAAAAATGTAACAAATTTCCATTTTCTTTCAATTTCTTAAGTAACTTGGGGAGTGAATATCTTCAGCTCTGGAGTATTCGCAAAGGTTCCACAGACCGAGAAACAAGCCCAAAAGGAAGGTTACAGCCGTTTGGCAGGGGATTGCGTAGGTAGGTTGGAGTTTTCTCAAGGTTTTCTCATCGCAGATGAAGTTATGACATACTAATTTGATGGATTTTAAATTTTTACAGGTGGGAAATTCTTAGGTGCTCGTTACATGAAAGGAACTGACGTCGCTGCCATTTTGATTTATGATGTGAATGGGTATATTGCTGGCATACAGAATGGGGTGAGAATATTTTCTTTATTGTGTATAAAACCTTTTCTTGTCTTTAAATATAGATTCCTGTAATCTCGGGGTGCAAAATTCATCGAATAATATGTACAGTGTAAATTTAAAAAAAACATTAAATTCAGCTCATAATAAATTAGCAAATCCCATTTTCTCTAAACTAAAATTGGGGGTTTTCCCTCAAACTTTTTCCATTTACCATAAACACAATATAAATTATCTTTCTACTTGAAACAAAGCAATCATTTCACTGTTGAAATGTTTATACGACTATTAGATTCTTCTTTTCCCCCATCGTTAACATGCGAAATTATTAAATACATATATTATGTAGAACTAGCGTAATTTAGAAAAAGTTATAATTTTCCGAGAAAAAAATTATGTCTTTGGAGGAAATTTCAGATAGCTTTAAGATTTTACCTAAAATAAACTCCGAAAATTAGAAACGTAACTACTTCCAAAACCTTACTTTTAAAAATTTCTGTAATGCTTTAAAGATAAAATGTTAAAATATTTTACACCATGTGCAATCATTTTATTATTATTTTATGTATTCATATATTTATATTTTGTCGATTGCATGGATTTTGTGATCCCAGGTATCTAATTTACAAGTTGGTATGTTTTCAAAATTATGATCACTTTGAAATCCGCTGCATTGGGAAAAAATCTCCGTGTCAACTTAAATTATCTCTAAAAGTTTGATAAAAGTTGATAAGTTATCTTAAAGTTGATAAAAGTTTTAAATTTTCAACAAATTAGAGACATTTTTTTATATTTCGAAAAACTGATCCCATTGAAAAGTCAAAATTAAGTCTTATTTTTCCTAAACAGATCCCAAAGAGCAATGTTGATAAAGTGAACTTAACCTCCTTTTCCTACGATAAAACACCTTCGTATCAGTTGGAGGAAGTTTCTGGTGAAGAAGTCTACTTCCAGACTACTTACTTCATAGATCCGAGTAAGTACTGAGTTACTGTCTGTCACTACCACCTATATCGGCGGTTCTAGGGCAGACCACTTTTAAAGGAACATTCATGGACCACCTAATCCTTTTATCCTCTTCAGCATCCCTTTGCTAAACATTCAGTATGCTTGTTTGCAGTGTTTTTTTCTTTTGGAGGAAATACTTGAATTTGTATGCTTTAAGGGGCACAATAACAGTGATTTTTTAAAACCAATAAGTGCTTAAAATATGTTACTTTTAATAAGTTTATTTAATTTTTAATTCGATTAGGTTTAAGATGTAGATATTCTCCACTTCAATTATAAAACCAACTGATGTCAATCCTTACGAAGATTTTAAAGTGATGTATAACATACATCCTAGCGATTAATTCCATCGCTTGAATATAGCTATCGATAAATACCATTTTGGAAATTTTAGGTAATAAATATATAACATATAATCGGTTTTCATTATAATACTGAAATGCTTTTTGTCCCTTTTTCAGGCAAGATCTGTAATGGCGGCCGCTCAGCTCAGGAGTTCAAGGACCAGGGTACTGGAACCGACGTGTACTTCCAGAATAGTCCTGACCCTCTGCACTCCATCAAAGTGCCCCGCTATGAGAAAGACGCCGTAGGAACCCCCTGGGTCAAGGGAGGATGTTTCAGGACCATGGGTCAGTAAACAATGCGAATTTTAGTGAATTTGTTAATAAATCATTATCACAACAGCAAAAAGGATTGTTTTGCCTTTTACGAATATACCAAAATGATACAGTATTCCACTTAATGTGATCAGATTTTTCCAAGATCAGAATCTATTATCCGATTGATAATAATAAGCGATTTGATACTAAAAAGGGGCAAACAGTATAACTCGAGTGATTGTTATTAGTCCTTATTGAAGTCCTTGACTTCATTTAGTCCTTATTGAATCAAAACAATATTAAGTGCAGCGCATTTCTTCCCGATACTAAGTTCTTGAATTACCTTTCAAATATTACCATGTTTGGATAAGGTTTGGACCAACAGTTTTTCTTATATGATTACTTCAGAGTAAAATTTCAACTATTATAACCATGCAGCTGAGTTTTTTTTAAATAGCATTTTAAAAAAGAATTTATGGTGATATTCAAGGAACTTTTGTTCAACCACCAGATACATCAATCATCTAGTCTAGTATATTTGGCACGGCTAGGACTGGAAGGGTTATAAAATTATTAAATAAAATGTGAGTAGTACCCCTATTTCCAAGTCCAGATTATTTATCAATCGTTCTGCTGCTTCTAAAACAGTTCTCTTTTATTAAAAAATTAATTTTGCACTATAATGAATGCGTTTAAGAGTGTGAGTTATTTCCAGTTATACAAAGAAATATATTGAAACTCACTCGTTTAACACTTGTGTATTCTGCTGTGTCCAGGTGTCCACTACTGGTACGACACCCGAGAAGACATGTCGTGTGCCGATTTCATCCCTTTCACTCCTATTTACAACAGAGGAAAGTTGACAACCTTTGCTTTTGTCAACTTTGGAAAGTACACATTTTCTAAAAGATTTGAATATCCTCCATCTGCTGCTTTCAAAGTGAGTTAACAGCTTCTTGAAACTTTTATATGATATCTACTATGATGCTAGGTAATTGGAGCTAAAACATTGTGGAAAAATTTTCTCTCTATAAACGTTCATTTTTCTACCTTATAACTCTCTAAGACGTAGAAGTTTTTGTATAGAGTAGAAGGTTTTTTCCTCATAAAGATATTGGGTATGGAGCTTTTATAATAAAAAAATATATGCACTAGGGTTCATAGAGCCCATATCTTAAAATAACAATTTAAAAAACTTAAAGTACAAAAGCAGTTTAGTACATTGGTTGTCAAGTGTTTTTTAAAGACATTATAAAATCAGAGATGAAAAGTATTTAAAAAGTAAATATGGAATTAAAATTTTTAAAGCTTACATAAAAGATAATGCCTAACACCCCGCTTAATATGTCTGTGCATAAGAGACCTCAGCCCAAGGTATCTTAGATACTTTGGGATGCAAAGACAATCTATTAATCTATCCTGCTGCTAACCAACATTTCAAGTTTCTCAAAGCAGTATAAGTTTTCATAACTAAGGTTTTCTGAATACAACTTGATTTTCAAACTTACCAATAGATAGTATTACTCAACTATAAGCTTCTTGGATTGAATATAGGGATTTTTGTGTGAGGGCTTTATTTATCTGGCAGAATATAAGAGTTCCATATTCCATTACTCTACAATTCTATACATGTTATAGTTCCAAACATAACGGATAACGAAAAACTTTTTTAGATGTTCATGCTAAACCCTGTACCGAAGTGCATCTACGATGAGTTCGACAGTGCTGGGGGAGTCTCCTCTATGCACGTTTACTTCACAGTGCGACCGTGGAACATCATGTGCTGAGTGTCACATATAAAGCAGCTATTTTTTTTCATCAAGTTAAAATGTGTTCGGTTAATAAAGTGTTGTTTTGCTCTCTTTTGTGATTTATTCATAATGATTTTCATTTTTATTGGGAATCTTATGTAAAGTTTATTTTTCAATAAAAATATCTACATTTATTTTCAACCTTCCATTATTATTGGATCAAATTGGTTAAAAAAGTATTGTTCTAAATTTATTTAGATCACGATTATGTATTTTTCTCAAGTACCGCATCTTAAAAAAAACTAATCAGCACTGATTTTCTCATCTGAACAATTTTGTTCCTGATACAGTAAATAATAAATATTATATAATATAAAATGTTGTATAATATAAAACTCTTTTTAAGTTGCGTTCTCCCAAAACCTTCCATTTTAAAATTATGAATTGAATTGAATTTGCCTCATTATGAAGTTAATATTTTTATACTATTATATTTTAATACGCCTTCTTAAGAGAAATAAGTAATACTTCAATCAAATTTATATACACAAGATTTTTTTTATGAATTCAACTAGCTGTAGTTACAACCCAGCAAGGTCGGGTCTTACAGCTAGTTTTGCATATTTCACATTGGAATATCGCAAATTTATCTATTAGTGGAGTCACTTGTGTCAAAAAACAAAGGTGTCTAAATAATTTTTTGCTGGAGCTTAGTAAGTGGCATCATTCTATTTGTATTGATGTCTACATTAACGTGGTACCGGGTGTTTTTTTTCGAATTTCTTGCAGGCGGCTTGTATGACGTCATGAATGCAAGATGGCCGTCGCAGAGAAAATGCTATAAATAGAAATCTAGAGATAATATCTGAATTCTGTAACAATGGAATTTTTCATTGTTTGTCACAAAAGGCGGATATGACGTCATAAATCCAAGATAACTTCCATATAAAGTCAAAATTTCTAATTTTTTGCTCTAATTTTTTTAATTAATTTTAGTTTTTTTTAATTGTAAACTATTACACTCTAATGAAAGTAATAAAGTTATAAATAAGACTAAAAGTCGAGAAAATATGGTTCATTCCATGTGAAATCAACCGACACTCAACCTGACCCTGTCAGAATTTAATGAAACTTTCGAGAATTGTTCCATTCTATGATATAAATGAGAAAATGTTTTTATTATTTAACTTTATCTGTAATTTTTTTTTGTTAAAAATTTTTTTAAAAAAGGAAGGAAATGCAATTTTTCGCGTTTTAATGTATTATAACTCCAGTTACATTTGTCCGAGAAAAATGAAGCACCCCTCGTTTTAAAGATATTTTTGTAAGCTTTAATTTGATGTAAGGTTTGACTATGTCCATGAAAAAAATTTACCTTCATGATTTTTTAAATAAAAACCTTTTAAAAAACAATGTTGGTATCCTTTAATTTCTTTGAAAACTATACATATATTTAGCAACGTTATAAATTATGATATCTGAAATTAACAGAGTGGGACCGCCACGGGATCAGGAGTTATAGCAAAAATAGTTGTTTTGAAGTACTATTTCGGAGGTTAGAGTGACCAAACATGGCGCAGAACCCAGTATTTGGTTACTTAAACTTAAAAAGTGGTGAGTAAAAGTGATTAAAACCAACTCTTTTTGCTATAACTCCGGATCCCGTAGCGGTCCCACTCTGAAATTTACAGAATATTTGTCTAATATCATTGTCAATAACATATTTTTTTCAAAAAATTTGAAGGATACTAACATCTTTTTTTTCAGTTTTCCAAAAACAAATACTTTTTGAAATTGTTTTTTATTCAATATGAAAAAAATTTACATAAAATTAAATCTCATAAAGTCTTCTTTACAAAAGGGGTTATAGATTTTTGTGTGTTTAATAGAACGGGAGTTATTCAAAGTTAAAGAAACACAAATAAATTTTTTTTTTTAATTTCAAAAATATTTTATACTAGCTGTTATACCCGGCCTTGCACGGGTGGGGTGTATAAATTTATTTTTTAAAATATTTCTTAAAATACATTTATAATTTTGTAAATTAGCAATATTACAAATCATCCCGGTATCCCAGGCGCCTCTTTCCTATCCCAGTGTTCCCGGTAATCTTATCCCGTTGCCCGGTGATCATGGTAATTTTTCTAATCCCGGCTGCGTTCTCGGTAATTTTCCTATCTCAGTGTTTACGGTAATTTTTATATTCCGGTATTCTGGGTGTCTTTATGGTAAATTTCCTATCCCAGTGTTCTCGGTAATTTTTCCTTCCCGATGTTCTCGCTAATTTTCCAATCCCGGTGTTCTTGTCACTTTTTACAATTCCGATGTTTCTGATAATGTTTAATAATATCTTGGTGCCTTTATAAAATAAAATAACAAATTTGAAACCGTAGTAAAAAGTCTAGTGAACAAATTAAGAAATTTAAAACCAGTGTTTAAAACTAAAATAAAAGATCTAGTAAATGAAAAAGTCTAGTGATCTGTGTCTCATTTGAAACAATGTTTTATTTTTAACTCGTTGTATGACTGGTAAAACAGGTTTTCAAACAAGGAAAAATAAGTGAAAAAAAGCAGGAAAAACGGAAAAAAAAGAATGAAGGACTGATTTTCTCTTTATAAATTATAGCCTATGTGTTATTCTGATGTATAAGCTACATTATGGTAAAATTTCATTAAAATCCATTCAGTAGTTTTTGCGTGAAAGAGTAACAAACATCCGGACAAACATTCACAATTATAATAGTAGTAGGAAAAAAAATTACAGAGAAAATGATTAATCAAGGTCATTTTCCCGTTTGTATTATTTGGTCATTTTCCCGATTGTTTGAAAAAAACAATCCCTGAAAGTTTCATTAAAATCCGAGGGGGTCAGGTTGAATTTTGCCATTTTTTTGGTTGACATGGAATGACCCATATGTTAAAGCCAAATGGTATTTTATGTTTAATAAATACTTCCAGGTGCTGCTAGAGAGTAGTATTGAGAGTAGAGAAACACTTTTTACTCGTTGTCTGAATGTATATGAAAGAATTTTGGATAGTATAGTTTAAAACGCAAAAAAAAATTTTAAATTAATATTGAGTGACTAAAAACTTTTAAGGAATAACTGTGCAACATTTGATTATGATCAACATTTGATTTCCAAACTCTGCACAGCTAGATTCTTTTCGGGGGTACATACAAAATACTCCCAAAAATGTATCTCTAAGGCAAGGTTGATAAAGGTTGGCTCATAAAATTTCGTCCTGAAACTATGCATAAAAACCAACGAAAAAAACTAATTTCCACTAAATTAATTTTTTTTGGCACTTGTTAGTGATAGATGATAGTTTTAAATAATTTTTAACAAAAAATAATAGATAGAGGAGAGGAGGGTATTATGGAAAACCCTTTACATATTTAAGAATAACTCTATTAGTTTTTAATAAAAATCCGCCGAATAATTTTAAGTACATACTATAACTAATTACAATGAAGGGCCAATGGTCAAATAAATCAGCATTTATTTTTTTAATCAAAAAATGTACTTTAAGAAAAAGTTACAAATACATCGTAGCAAAGAACCTTAATCCAAGATTTGAAGATCTTCCTATTTATTTCAGCGAACATCTTGCTCCTGAACTAAAACACCTTTTCTACCTCGCACGCAAATTTAAATTCGAGAATAAGTTCAAATTTTGCTGGACCAAGGACGGTAAAATCTTTCTTCGCAAAGATGAGTCTTCCAGGATTTTGAGAATAAAATCAATTAAGGACTTAAATGTTTCACCTCCCAATTAATTCTGTAATTGTACCTGATCCTGACTGTATTGTTATTAATACCCTGGATGATCTCACCTGTTTTTTAAAATCTGTTAAAAGTAAGTCCAATCATAATATTTTACATGTTAATATTCGAAGTCTGCGTGCAAATTTTGATGATCTTGTGGCTCTCTTATCCAATGTTCTCTGTAATATTTCAGTTATAATTCTATCAGAAATCTGGATATATGAAAACGAAACCTGTTACTATAGTTTGGAGGGCTTTAACTCTTTCTTTTGTTGTAGAGATAATAATCGATCTGGAGGAGTCGCTGTTTTTTCCAAATGTAACTTAAATTTTTCTAATATAAATATTAACTTTACATCAGCTGAGGTGATTTTGTTGCATTCAAAAACCTTAAATTTTGCAATATTTGCAATCTATCGTAATTTGGATTTCAATGTCGATCATTTTAATTCTGAACTAAAATGTGCTTTGCTTAGTTTGAACTTTTCTAATGTTATCTTAATGGGAGATATTAATATCAATATATTAGGAAATGAACTTAATACATTAGAATACTTGAATATTTTGTCTGAATTTGGTTTCCATAGTCATGTTACGAAACCTACCAGAACTGTTTTGTCATCATCTACTTGTATTGACCACATTTTTGTCAAAACAAATTTATTTTCTACCAAGACTGGGATTTTTATCTCGGATATTAGTGATCATTATCCTATTCTATGTCAATTGAATTATTTTGAATCTTCAGATACCAATGATCCATTGGAATCTTCATATGCTCTAAATCATTCCATGTTTTATAATTACTTAGAGACATTCAAATTTAAAGTTAATCCTAATTCTAGTCTTGATCACCAATACCAGAAACTTGTCTTTAATTTACAAAGCATTAAAAATAACTGTAAGTTTTTTAAATTTTCAAGAAAGAAACCTAAAAAGCAATGGGTTACCCTTGATATTTTAACTCTTATACGTAGAAAGGAAAAGTTATTCAATAAAGCCAGAAAATACCCATGGGATACCGTATATAAAACAGCTTATAAAACTACTGTCTCTGAATTAAAAAACTTAATTAAGTCAACAAAAGTTCAATTTTATCGAAACAAATTCGAAACCTGCAGTACTGGCAAACAAAAATGGAATTTTGTTAATAGTATTGTTCTTAATAATGTAAAAGATAACTCTAGAACCTTGCCTGACAACTTTGAGAATTCGATCTTAGCTTCTCAGTTTAATCCTAATCCTAATCCTACTACTATTATAATTGTGAATGTTTGTCTGGATGTTTGTTACTCTTTCACGCAAAAACTACTGAATGGATTTTAATGAAATTCTACCATAATGTAGCTGATACATCAGAATAGGACATGGGCTATAATTTATAAAGAGAAAATCAGTCCTTCATTCTTTTTTTCCCGTTTTTCCTGCTTTTTTTCACTTATTTTTCCGTGTTTGAAAACCTGTTTTACCAGTCATACAACGAGTTAAAAATAAAACATTGTTTCAAATGAGACAGATCACTAGACTTTTTCATTTACTAGATCTTTTAGTTTAGTTTTAAACACTGGGGTTTTAAATTTATTAATTTGTTCACTAGACTTACTAATTAACCAGACTTTTTACTATGGTTACAAATTGGTTATTTTATAAAGGCACCAAGATATTAAACATTATCAGGAACATCGGGATTGTAAAAAGTGACAAGAACACCGGGATTGGAAAATTAGCGAGAACATCGGGATGGAAAAATTACCGAGAACACTGGGATAGGAAATTTACCATAAAGACACCCAGAATACCGGAATATAAAAATTACCGTAAACACTGAGATAGGAAAATTACCGAGAACGCCGGGATTAGAAAAATTACCGTGACCACCGGGATAAGATTACCGGGAACACACTGGGATAGGAAAGAGGCGCCTGGGATACCGGGATGATTTGTAATATTGCTAATTTACAAAATTATAAATGTATTTTAAGAAATATTTAAAAAATTAATTTATTCACCCCACCCGTGCAAGGCCGGGTATAACAGCTAGTACTATTATAATTGTGAATGTTTGTCTGGATGTTTGTTACTCTTTCACGCAAAAACTACTGAATGGATTTTAATGAAATTTTACAATAATGTAGCTTATACATCAGAATAGGACATAGGCTATAATTTATAAAGAGAAAATCAGTCCTTCATTCTTTTTTCCCCATTTTTCCTGCTTTTTTTCACTTATTTTTCCGTGTTTGAAAACCTGTTTTACCAGTCATGCAAGCCAATAATAGGAAACTTTAGTAGTGCCAGTGTTGTAGTAACTAGGCAGTTTTATTAATCTCTATATAAGTAAACACGTTTGTGGCTGTGTGTGTGTATGTATGTGTGTTCCGCATCTCATTTTAGACCACACCGAAGGCGTGGACATTTCCTCCATTTCAAGATTTTTCCCCCTTTGAAATAAATATATTTACTGAAAAATACAATTTTTTTCATGGAAAAACATTGTTTTAAATGAGACAGATCACTAGACTTTTTCATTTACTAGACTTTTTATTATAGTTTCAAATTTGTTATTTTATAAATTCACCAAGATATTAAACACTATCAGATAGGAAATTTACCATAAAGACACCAGACCGGAATATAAAAATTACCGGAAACACCGAGATAGGAAAATTACCGGGAACGCCGGGATTAGAAAAATTACCAGGACCACCGGGATAGGAAAAATTACCGAGAACATCGGGATTAGAAAATTACCGGGAACACCGGGATAGGAAAGAGGCGCCTGGGATACCGGGATGATTTGTAATATTGCTAATTTACAAAATTATAAATGTATTTTAAGAAAACTTTAAAAAAATAAATTTATACCCCACCCGTGTAAGGCCGGGTATAACAGCTAGTATGTTATATAATAATGCTACCCAAACTGCAACGAATATTGATTTTACTAACTGTCAACAGTATATATCACCTTGTTTATCATCTTTTGTTTTTTATGAAGTTACCGATCTTGATATATTTGATGCTTTAAAATCTTTTTCAAAACTTAACTCTTTTGATTATGATGGTATCAGTGTGAAGTACTTAAAATTAATTGCCCCTAATAACATTGAATTTTTTGTAAATTTTATTAATTCCTCTTTCAATACTTGTGATTTTCCCGCCTCTTTAAAACGGGCAACTGTTTCTCCCATTTATAAATCTGGAGATAAAAATATTCTTTCTAATTATCGACCTATATCTATCTTACCCTCACTCTCTAAAGTTATTGAAAAAATTATTGTAAAAAAGATGTATAATTTCTTGTCTCACACAAATTTCTTTGCCTCTAACCAATATGGGTTTACACAAGGCCGATCTACTGAAATGGTTCTTTTAGAATTTTCTAAGTTTATTGTGAATAGTGTGGATAAAAGCAAAGTTACCGTGGCAATTTTTCTGGACATAAAAAAGGCTTTTGACAACGTCAACCATTCTTTATTGATATACAAACTAGAAAGAGCAGGATTTAGAGGATATATCTTAAATTGGTTGATTTCGTATCTAACAGGAAGGACACAAAGAGTTAGGGTTGGTAACAATATAAGCGAGTACTTGGTAACAAATCGAGGTGTTCCTCAGGGTTCAATTTTGGGTCCTTTGTTTTTTTTAATCTTCATTAATGATTTTTGTAAATTAAATCTTTCAGGCAAGATATTAACCTATGCTGACGATTCTGTCTTATTATATTCTTGTTCCACTTTAAAGGAACTGGTGACTCAAATTGATTCTGATTTAATCAAAATAGACAAATGGTTCAATGCTAATGATTTGACTTTAAATTTAAACAAAACTAAATACATTAATTTCAGTTTAAGACCATCTGAGTTACCATTTGACTTAAAATATCACATTTCATCATGTAAATCTAAAAACAACTGCCAATGTCATATTCTTGAATGTGTTCAAAGCTACAAATATCTTGGACTTAATGTAGACTCTAACTTGAAATGGAAAACTCATATATTTGAATTGGGGAAAAAACTACGCTTTATTTTATTTAACTTTTACCACCTAAAAAATTAAATTGATTTGTCCTTTTTAAAAACTTTATATTTTTCTTGGTTCTATTCTTTAATAAATTATGGTGTCACTGTTTGGGGTGGAGAATATAGATCCAATCTCCAACCTTTAATTTCTATTCAAAATAAGATATTCAAAATTTTAAATCAGCAGTCATATCCTAATAATTTTAGATTACTCAAATTATTGCCTCTTCGTCACAACGCGTTTTTTCGTATTATACTTTATCTTTATCGGAATAAATCTATATTTAACACTATAGCAAGACCATATAATACTAGAGCTGTAGCAACTTATCAAATCCCAAAATTTTCTAAATCAATTTTTTGTAAACATTTCTTTTACCTCGCACCAAAATTATACAATAGTTTACCTTTAAATCTAACCTCCATTATTAGATATTCAGAGTTCAAAAGAAATTTATTTGAGTTATTAATTAATATCGACGACCTGGATTTATATTTTTCACTTCAATGAAGCATATTTAGTTTATGGTTTACCAGCTTGCTGCCATCATTATTTAATTATTTAGCTATTGTTTTTATTCAGTTTTATGCTTTTGTTGTAATATGTCATTTGTCTGTATAATTTCTTTTTCGCCTGTACGGGAAGTTTCTTTCCCTTGGCGAATCACATATCTGTCTTTTTTGTGTTTGTTCTCTATGTGTAATAAAGTTCTATTTAAATGGAGGGTAATATGGAACAGTTGGATTTACAGCTATTGAAAACTAATTAAACCTTAGAGAACATAGTTAATGTTAACTATAAAAATATATTTAACAATTAACGTTCAAATAGTTATGTTCATGAGTCTATTTGCAATAGTCACAAACATAATCGTCTTTTTTGCTCCAGTACAGTCAAGATGAGCACATAGAAAACAGCTAATACATTGGATCCAAATTTCTCCTCGCTGATCTTCGGAAAATTTTTCATTACAAAAGATCTTAGTTTAAGATGCTTCAGCATCTTTGTTTTCCTGTCTTTTAGTTGATGGCAGGAAGTAAATTTCATATGACACATCAGAATGGACCTAGTGTTCCATAATACCCGACTCACCAGCTTGTACTATGAACCCTTTAACTGACCGATAAGGCAAGGATAGCTAAAAAAACGACTTCAGCATAAGAAACTATAACTACTACTGATCTTTTAGTGTACATTATGCTTAACAAATAAATCAAAGTCTCATAGTTACTGGTAGGTTAAAAGGTTTGTAGATTTACCGTCAAAAACTTTTGAAAATCCTAAAACACACTTTTTTTTGCTGCGACTCATCAGAAAACAACAAGAAGCTAAACTCTTAGCGAACTGCATTATGTGGGATTTCTTAAGACTTTCGTAGCATTGCCACGTGATAGCAGCACGAAGGGGAGCAGAAACTCAGGTGTTCCATAATTACCCGACTATTCCATAATAACCTCCTCTCCTCTATAACTAGATTAATTTAGTTTTGGTAGTGTTTAATTTCACTAATTTCAGATCAATCACAATGGATCTGTATCAAGTGCCAAAAACAAACTAATTTAGAGAAAATTAGTTATTTTCACCGGTTTTTATGCATAGTTTCCCCATAGGATTAACATTGGTAAAACAACTTTCTGCACCTTTTGACGTCACGACCTCGATTAGCATACATTCTATGAGCCCACCTGTAGTAGTATAATAAGTAACCATGTAGTAGTATACAGGGTGTATCTGAAATGGTGCAACAAACTTTCAGGGATGATAGTACTCATCAAGACGAACAAGAATCTATATAGAAAGGGGGTCCCAGATCAAATCCCAGGGAGTTAAAAATGGAGCGACATCCCAAAAAAAATGATTGAAAAATTCAATTTGTAGAAGAACTACTATTGGTAAAAACTTAATTATGGTCTCAAAAATTGTGGTTTAATATTATCTTTAAAATCATCTCAAAAGTCTTCACTTTAAAATTTGTTTTATTATGAAAAAAGTTAAAAAACACAAAAAAATGTGAAAACTCTGCCAAAACCTTATTTTGTATTTCGAAATCCTCTCTTTTGATTTGATAATTTGAAAGATCATAGTTGAAAACCCTTAAGTCCAAAGTTTCACGTAAATACAATCAATATTAAACGCTTGAGATCCTTTTAAAGTTTGTTTTTTGGGTGCGCAAGTAGTTTTTTAGAGCTGTTTCCAGAACAGCTGTTAGCGCACACAAAAAACAAACTTTAACAGGATTTCAAGCGTTTAATATTTATTGTATTTACATGAAACTTTGGACTTAAGGGTTTTCAACTATGATCTTTCAGATTATCAAATCAAAAGAAAGGATTTCGAAATACAAAATAAGGTTTTGGCAGAGTTTTCACATTTTTTTGTGTTTTTTAACTTTTTTCATAATAAAACAAATTTTAAAGTGAAGACTTTTGAAATGATTTTAAAGATCATATTAAACCACAATTTTTGAGACCATAATTAAGTTTTTACCAATAGTAGTTCTTCTACAAATTGAATTTTTCAATCATTTTTTTGGGATGTCGCTCCATTTTTAACTCCCTAGGATTTGGCCTGGGACCCCCCTTTCTATACCGATTCTTGTTCGTCTTGATGAGTACTATCCTCCCTGAAAGTTTGTTGCACCATTTCAGATAAACCCTGTATAATAGGCTTCCACCGGCCTCTACGGCCCGTAATTTTCGAGAAAATTGCGACAGAAAAGATAAGATGTCATATCCGGTTTACATTAAAAATGTTTATGGAAAACTTGAACAGAACATGGTTATTTGTATAAGTTTGCTCACAACTTAATACGATGTCATAAGCCTATATCATAATAAAAGGAAACGACAGAAAAAGCTTATTATAACCACATAAAATCTATCTATAAAATCTAAATAACAGCTGTTTACTCAAAATATAGATAACGATAGGGCATAAGGAGATCCAACTTAGAGTGATGTAAATGTCAGGCGATGAAATACCGAGTAATCGTAAATAGTTAGAACTTCTGGTGCTTTTCCCACTGTTTGTAGTGTTGACAAAGGTGGGAAATTTTGAACGATTCGAACGGCTTTTAAAGCGCAATCTTTACACCTTAGCTATTTTTATCAGTTTTAATCCATGTTATTATATACTATGTAATAATGACATGAACGTGCGCTAACAGTTTTCTAGACCTGTTTCCTGTGAACAGCTGTTTGCGAACGTAAAAAACAAACTTTAATAGGATCTCAAGTGTTTAATATGGATTGAATTTACGTGAAACTTTGGACTTAAGGGTTTTCATGATCTTTCAGCTTATTAAATCAAAAGAAAGGATTTCGAAATGCAAAATTAGGTTTTGGCAGAGTTTTCACATTTTTTGACTTTTTTCATAATACAAATACAAATTAAGTCTAAGCCCAGCAAGGTTGGTCCTTTTTAACCCTAACTACCGGAATCCCAGTATCTGTCAATTTTCCTCTTAAACTCGTTTACTCCACTTGAATTTACAATTGTTTCAGGCAACGCATTCCATCTATCCACTACCCTATTAAAAAATAATGCCTCCTTCAATCCGTCTTAAATTTTCCTTTATTCAATTTGAAATTATGACCCCTTGTTCTATTACCCGTATTGAAATCCAGTCCATCTGTGTCCCCTTGCTTTACCATTCTAAAAAGTTGAATCAAATACCCTCTAATCCTTCTTTTCTCTAGAGTGAACATATTTAGCTTCTTTAATCTTCCCTCATAACTTAAACTGGATATACCCTTGACCATTTTAGTAGCCCTATGCTGAACCCTTTTAATTGAATCAATATCTTTTTTTAAGTATGGAGACCAAAACTGAACAGCATACTCTAGATGAGGTCTCACCAAGCCTCTGTATAGTGGCAAAATAATATCCTCGGACCTTGAAGAAACAGTTTTTTTAATATATCCCAATATCCTATTAGCCTTTTTACTAGCAGATGAACACTGATGATAAAACAGGGTTTCAAACTGTTTTTTGGTACACGTAAACCCAAATTTGGACATACATTTTTAGGTAGAATTTTGATTTTAATGAACAACTTATTAAAATAATAAAGGTTTAAATACTAAAGTGAGGTCTGGGGGCCCTCCCCCCAAAAAATTTTGAAAGTTTGACCCTTAAAAACTTAGTTTTAACTTAACTAACAGTAAAGTAAAAGTAAATTCCTCAGGACTTAGGGGGGGGGCAGCTGCCCCTCCCCGCCTCCCCCTGGCTACACCCATGCTGATGAACCCATTTAAAGTCCTCATTTACTATCACCCCTAAATCCTTGATCATATTACCTTCTTTAACTTTGTTCCCTTGCAGATAAAATTCTGCCCTACCATTCCCCCGACCCATATGAAGTACCTGACATTTACTTATATTAAAGGACATACCCCATTTTTCAGCCCATTTTGATATCATATCTAGATCCCTTTGTAAATTTTGTACCTGCTCCTGAGTATCTACCCTTCCCCAAATTTTTAAGTCATCAGCAAAGATGCTGATTTTGTTCCTAATGTCCTGACTAATATCTATGGTCAAAACAAATTTTAAAGTAAATAATTTAGAAATAGATTTAAAGATCATATTAAACCACAATTTTTGAGACCATAGTTAAATTTTTACCAATAGTAGTTCTTCTACAAATTGAATATTTCAATAATTTTTTTGGAGTGTCTCTTCATTTTTAACTCCGTTGGATTTGGTCTGGGATCCCCAAATCCTATATGATTCTTACTCGCCTAGGTGTCTACCATCACCCTAGAAGTTATGAAACACTTATCTGAAACACCCTGTACCTTAAACACACCTGTATTGATCAACCTTATACAGGGTGTCCCATAAATGTTGGGTCACACTTCTAGGGGGATAGTAGACACCTAGACGAGTCAGAATCACATAGGATTTGGGGGTCCCACACCAAATCCCAGGGAGTTAAAAATGGAGCGACACCCCAAAAAATTATTGAAAAATTCAATTTGTAGAAGAACAACTATTAGTAAAAATTTAATTATTGTCTCAAAAATTATGGTTTAATATGATCTTTAAAATTATCTTAAAATTTTTTTATTACAAAAAAAAAAGTTAAAAAACCACAAAAAAATGTGAAAACTCTGCCAAAACTTTATTTTGTATTTCGAAATCCTTTCCTTTAATTTAATAATCTGAAAGATCATAGTTGAAAACCCTTAAGTCCAAAGTTTCACGTAAATTCAATCCATATTAAACACTTGAGATCCTATTAAAGCATGGTTTAAGTCCGTTTTTTGCGTTCGCAAAGTGCCGTTTTGGAAACGGCTATAAGAACGAACTAAAACGGCTAAATGAACTTTAACAGGATCTCAAACGTTTAATATTGATTGTATTTACGTGAAACTTCGGACTTAAGGGTTTACAACTATGATCTTTCAGATTATAATATCAAAAGTAAGGATTTCGAAATACAAAATGAGGTTTTGGCAGAATGTTCACATTTTTTTGTGTTTTTTTACCTTTTTTCATAATAAGACAAATTTTAAAGTGAAGACTTTTGAGATAATTTTAAAGATCATATTAAACCACAATTATTTTTGAGACCATTATTAAATTTTTACCAATAGTAGTTCTTCTACAAATTGAATTTTTCAATAATTTTTTTGGGTTGTCGCTCCATTTTTAACTCCCTGGGATTTGGTCTGAGACCCCCGAATCCTATGTGATTCTGACTCGTCTAGGTGTCTACTATCCCCCTAGAAGTGCGACCCATTATTTATGGGACACCCTGTATAAATCATTACCCAACTTCTCTAAATTATTTCATTCATATGTTAGTCTAAGACCTAAAACCTATGGATTTCTTGTTGTAAGAAATTTTTTTTCCATTTCATGGCCAAATTTCCTTTACTTTTAGTTGCAGAGTTACGTAAATTTGAAATATTTGCCTTAACCTAGCAGGGATAATTTTTCAATCCATCCAAGGTTTCCACTCTTTCGCTAGGGAGGTCCTTAATGTAGAGTTGAGTTGTCTCGAAAGTTTTAATTTTCCTTACATAACAATATAATCTTTAATCAAAAAGAAGAACGTTACTGATAAAAAGTTTAGAAAATACAAGTGAGAAACCAAAATATTGCCATAAGGGGATGTTATCTCAAATCTCACACAATCAAACCAATAAGCGGAATAGTAGGCATCCCCTAAATATGAAGCAACCTGTGTGAAGTTCGGATTATATACTTGGGCATTCGGTTAAGTCACGTGTGAAGTATCGAGTTCCTTTCAATAGATACACTCGTATAACAAAGATGATCTCCGTTAGCAGATTTATACTAGTGGCTGTTGGGTTTCTTGCATGTGCTATATCGGTCCATTCTGGTGAATATTGTATTTATGTATTTTGGTACCTGTCTCTCTTTTTATTAGTAATTCAATTATGATATAATTTTAAACTATTAATGATTTTCTACTTCTAATAAAACTTAACTTCCTTTCTTATCAGACCACTTCAAAAAGATTTTAAAAAACAATGATTGCTCCAAGCCTCCACCTACGGCCGTATTCACCGGTAACCTGACCGGCGGTCTGGTCAGGAAACCATGGTTACAGCCTCTGATTGGTGGAAGGAAAATATTGAATAATTTTTCCACCTATCAGAGGCTGTAACCATGGTTTCCTGACCTGACCGCTTGTCAGATTACCGGTGAATACGGCCGTTATTGTTATCAGCCACTATTTCTATACTTTTCTCTTGAAAAAAGAGTATTAAAAGATGTAGAAAGGTAAAAATATTTTCTAATTTGTAATAAAAACTACAGCTACAAAATAAGATCCAGCAGACGAGGAAGTTCATTAAATACTTAAAAACATAAAGAACAGAATGAAAACTTTTGGACAACAGAAATGAAGTAAAACTAGTATAGTTTTTTAAGAGAGAATTTGATCATAAAAACAAGCAAGTTTTTCAAGACGTTTATCCTTGTGTTGAAAATGTTAGAAGATATTTTTTACATTATCTGTTCAAAAAAATTCTGAAACGTACTAAAACTATTTTTTCAACTTTCAGAACCTTCATGGGACACTCTGAGAGGTAAGTATCTATAACACTTCATACTTTAATATGTAAAAAATCAACTCTAAAATCAGGAAATATGTCTACACTTTTAAAACGTTCTTTTTCTTGAAAAGGGAGTATTTCACCACTATCTCTGGTTAGAGGAGAAGTGTAAGCTCAAACTCTCAATCCCCGCCTCCAGCCATGAACTGGTTTCGTCCTTGTTGGGACTCATCAGCACGGCATAGGATTCCTTACCTTGCCTTTCGGACCTTGCCTTTTACCTTTCCAAGGATTTCTTTCAACCTTGCCTTTTGGGAATTATATCTGTTCCAGGGAATGCGCAGTTCATCTCGGCAGATTGTGGATAGTCGACTAGACTATTATTTGCCCTCCGCCTTCTTGCGTTGCATTCCTATGTCGTGCTGATGAGTCCTAACAAGGACGAAACCGGTCCATGGCTGAAGGCGACGCTTGGAATTGGAGTTTACACTTTCTTTTACTTCTTTTCATACTAGCTTCTGTTCAATATCATACCAAAATGTCACAGTGCGTGGAAAATTTATTTCCTAAACTTGGATGTTTCGTCACTGCAGGGAAAAATCCTAAAAGATGGAATGAAAACTGTGTTTTAAAAAATACTGAATATAATATAGTATTTAAGAGTTTTGACATAAAAAGACGGGATTTATTCGGGAAGCCAAGCTTTTATTCATGCAGTTTATCGGCCTCTCGTGTTGAAAAGTTTACTCCTTAAGAATTTTTCGTTCAAAAATGCAAAAAATTTCCCTTTTCATTTTTTAAGTAACTTGGAAAGTGAATACTTTCAATTATTATCAGTTATTCAATTATTATTTATCAAAACGTTAATTTCCCTTTTCTTCACTTGTTAAGTAACTTGGGGACCGGATCCCTTCAGCCCTGGAGTATTCGCAAAGGTTCCACAGACTGAGGAACAAGCCCAAAAGGAAGGCTACAACCGTCTGGCAGGAGATTGCGCTGGTAGGTTGGATTTTTCTTAATGTTTTTCTCATCGCAGATGAAGTTATGATATACTAATTTGATGGATTTTTACAGGTGGAAAATTCTTAGGTGTCCGTTACTTTAAAGGAAGTGACGTTGCTGCAATTTTGATTTATGATGTGAATGGGTATATTGCCGGCATACAGAATGGGGTGAGAATATTTTCTTTATTTTATATAAAAACCTTTTCTTGTTTTTAAATAGATTCCAACAATCGTGGGTATAAAATTCATTGAATGATAGTAAAGGTGCAATGTAAATTAAAAAATACATTAAATTTAGTCCATAATATATAGTTTGGTAAGTAACTACGTTTTTTAAACTTCCCTAATGCCATAAGAAATTATCTTTCATATTTTTTGTTTGTCTTTGGCCAATATCATGCACACTGCACTGGCCAACTAAAATGGTACACCAAGATGGAAAAGAGATAACAAAGCTAAATTAATTTCTTTGATTGGTGATTGCACCAATTGTTAATGTGAATTGATTAAAAATTCAGCCTTCCTGGATGTTAGGGAGCGAAGAAAATCAGTGAGGTGTGTTGTCTCCATAGGTGTCCATTACCCCAGTCCTACGCCATGGTATTGAGTTAAAGGGGCTTTAAATGGATTTTGAGGGATTGGAGGCTCATGTTGCTTCCCCAAGTAGTCAATGTTCATGTGATGCACCAGCGGATTTTGCATACCGGGCTAGGTGATTTCTCCTCTTTCACCGGATATGTTTTGTGGGCGTTGGTTCTTAAGAACGGGTAGGTCAGGGTAAAAATGGAACATCATAGGGGGATAAGAAGAAAGCGTGGAAATTGTGTTTATCACGTGGTTATGCATTTTTCTCTAGAGACGTGTCCGCAGGTGAGGGTTGAAGGTAAGGATAGACAACAGGTTGCCAAACCTCAATGCTGCAGCTCTGGTTGGTCAATGTGCCGGTAAATATACTAAGGAGGTATTATAAATGTTAATTTATATTGCACCATGTCAGTCACAATTTATGTTACTATTTTTATGTAGTAGGCACTCATATAATTATTTTGTCACGTGTATTGATTTTGTGATCACAGAGATGACTGTTGTTGTTGTTGTTGTCTTTTCCATGGATAGATAAGCTGAAAGTCAAATAGATCCATGCGCTGTCCACACAGCCTCAGCAATCTGAGGGCAATTGTCTGAATATAGGTCCTCGAGGGGAGAGTCACTAATTTGTTGGATTTTTGCTAAAATGGCCGGGAAAGATAGCACGTATTCGGGACTTAATTCTGTGTTGCCACAGTTTTTGCAGCTGGGATATGTTCTTGTTCCATCGGGCTGGATTTTCATTCCCCCGAGGTGTCCAGTTCTCAGTCTTATTAGGGTTTTAACAAGTGATCTGCTTGTTCTTAATTCACTGATTTGATGTTTCAACTTAATGGTCTTGTCCTTGGATTTTGATTTTGCCACTGCATTAATGTCATTGATGATGACGAAGGGAAATTTTCCTTCATTCAGGTCTCTCGCTTCCTTTGCCAGTATATCGGCTACCACATTCCCTTCTATACCGACGTGCGCCGGTAACCATTGTAAAGTAACTTATTTGTCCATAGTATGGAGTTTGTCCAGCACTCTGTGTATGTTGTTTATTTGATTGGTGTAACCTTTTTGTATCACCTGGAGGGCAGCTTTACAATCTCTGAAGATTATTAATCCTCCAGTTCTCTCAGTTTTCTGGAAACAGGAATACATTTTTTTAAGTCTCCTGGATGGCCAGAAGTTCACATGTGTACTTGGATGCAACTTTACCAGCACCTTGTTTAAGCTGTTTAACACTACCGTCTGGGAAGATAAACTTAATGCCCACTCCTCCATTTTCCAAAGTTTCGTCTGACGATCCATCAGTGAAGGCATGAACAAACCATCTGCTTGAATACGATTCGATGGTTCTAATTCCTTTTTCTGAATGTCAGAAGAGGTGGCTGTTAAACTCTAATTTGCATTGTTTGTATGTTTTCAATATTATGATTCTTTTGAAAACCGCTGCATTGTGGAAAAATCCCCATGTCAACTTAAGGGGACATCCATAAATTAAGTGATGTCAAAAAGGGGGGGAGGGGTTTGGAAAAATCTCACCAAATCTCACCAAGGGGGAGGGGGGGGGTAAATTAAAATCTCACGTCAACTTTTTTAACTTAATTATAACTTAATTAGGTGCTATGAAGCACAAAATGCAAACGAATAGGATATAAAATAATTTTTATAAGTTGTAGGTAGGGAGGGGGTCAAGAAAAATCTCACTAAATCTCACCAAGGGGGGAGGGGGGTCCAGATTTTGGAAAAAATACCTCACGTAATTTATGGATGTTCCCTTAAATTATTTTGATAAAAGTTGTAAAATTTTACATTAGAGGCATAAACACATTAGAATTGGCATTTTTTATAGTTGTGAAACTGGTCTCCATTATAAAGTCCAAATTAATCCTTCTTTTTCTCATAAAGATCCCAAAGAGCTTGGTAGAGAAAGTGAGCTTAACTTCCTTTTCCTACGATAAAACTCCTACGTATCAGTTGGATGAAGTTTCTGGTGAAGAAGTCTACTTCCAGACCACTTACTTCATAGATCCGAGTAAGTACTACAGTCCCGACCACAGAGAAAAATCCTAACAGAGGGTCCAAAACGATATATTCAAAAGTTGGATGGGTTTGAGGGCGCCACGATGAACTAAATGATTGACAGAGAGATCAAACCTGTGATTGGCTGTCACGCAATCTTCTATTTTCGAAGGAGAAGGAAAAAGTTTTTCTCAACCAATCAGGCTTTTCCGTCCCGCCTCTCGTGACGTTGATGCGATCGCAGCGCCGAAATAGCCCCAAACTCATCCAACTTTTCGATTACCAATAGCGCCTATGGCGACGGACTCTCTGTTCTAGTACTCTGTGGACCTCTCCGACCACCTATATCGGCGGTTCTCAGGGGCGGACCACTTTTAAACCTTCAGTCCTAGACACCTCAAACTTTCCAGATCCCTCAGGGGCAACCTCGGGCGATCTAGGACTTAAAGTGTTAAAGGATCATTCACGGATAGCCTTATATCCTTTACTTTATGCTCTTCAGCATATCTTTGCTCTTCGACATTCAGTATGCTTATTTACAGAAAGTTATTTTTTTTCTCTTTTGGTGGATCCCCTATCTGATTAGTTCTGTAAAGAAAGACGCATAAATAAATCTAGACTATCAACAGGGAAATCTATTTTATTTTAGATACCAGACAACAACCAAACAAAAACCGAACAGCATTTAAATAGAAAGAGAAAGCAGTTAAAATTTAAGGCTCGGAATTCAATGAAAGATAAAATACTTTATATACAGACTAAAATTAAATAAAAACTGAAAATTAAAAGCTGAAGTGGGTGCTTCGCTACAGCTCTTAATTCAGTTAGGTTTAAGTGAAAGATATTCTCCACTTCACTTTTAAAACCAACTGTGGTCAATCCTTCCGAAGATTTTGAAGTGATGTAACACATCCTAGCAATTAATTCCATCACTTGAATATATGTATCGAGAAGCCCAGTGGCGTAGTTGTAGAGTATCTATATATCTGCCACCCCAAAGGACCATGTTCTGTTTCCGTGTTGGAAGGCAAACTCAGCTTTTCATCCTTACGGGGTCAATAAAATGAGGACCAAGTTTAACTTAGGGAAACAAGGACCTTCACCTCAGCTGATTGTGACTATCAGTCACACGTTCTGAAACAGAACTGCTCATAGCCTCACCCAGTGTCTGATTACACTGGAGTTCGAAAGGCTAACGACCTAGGTACTCACTCAAGTATCCCCCCTAGTTCTTTACAACTACGGTTAAATACCGTTTTGGAAATTTTAGGTAATAAATAAATAACATTTAATTGGTTTTCATTAATAATGTTTTTTCTCCTGTTAACAGGCAAGATCTGTAATGGCGGCCGCTCAGCTCAGGAGTACAAAGACCAGGGTACCGGAACCGACGTGTACTTCCAGAATAGCCCAGACCCTCTGCACTCCATCAAAGTGCCCCGCTATGAAAAAGACGCAGTAGGAACCCCCTGGGTCAAGGGAGGATGTTTCAAGACTATGGGTCAGTTAAGAATGCGAATTTTAGTGAATTTGTACTATAATCAATCATTATCACTGCAGCAAAAGGATTTGTTATTCTTTCTACGAATATACCAAAATAGAAGATACAGTAATATGATACAAAGTTAATATGATCAGATTTTTCCAAGATCGGAATCTATTATCCGATTGATGATAATAATAAAAGATTTAATACTAAAAAAGTGGCAAACAGTACAACTTGAATGTTTGCTATAATATCACAACTATTTATTCCTAATTGAATTAAAACAATATATTATAAGTGCATGCAATTTCTTCCCGATGATATAAGCAATTTCTTTCAATACCCGCAATTTCTTCCCGATAAGTTTTTGAATTTTCTATATCTTCCTTCCTTGAAACTCCTTAACTTCCTTTCAATACTATGTTTGATAACTTTAGGACCAACAGTTTTTCTTATATGATTACTTCGGAGTAGAATTTAAACCATTACAATCAAAAAGCTGAGCTTTTTTTTTCATTTTTGAACATATGCTGATATTCAAGGAACATTTAACCCTTTTAAAAGTTAACCCTTTCAATCGTACCAACCCTTTTCCCTAGAATTTCATTGAATTAATCCTCTAGTATATTTGGGACGACTGGGACTGAAAGGGTTAACCACGCTATACCATAATAAAATTATTAAGAAAAATATGAGTATTACTTAAACAGTAACACTATCAGTCTAAGTCCAGATTATTTATTAATCGCGCTGCTGCTTCTATAAACAGTTCTCGTTTATTAGAGTAACTTAATTTCGCATAATAATAAGATTAAGAGTAAGATTGATTCTTTCCAGTAAAGTATACAAATCAATATTGAAATTCACACGTTTTTCACTTGTGTATTGTTCTGCCTCCAGGTGTCCACTACTGGTACGACACCCGAGAAGACATGTCGTGTGCCGATTTCATCCCTTTCACTCCCATTTACAACAGAGGAAAGTTGACAACCTTTGCTTTTCTCAACTTTGGAAAGTACACATTTTCTAAAAGATTTGAATATCCTCCAGCTGCTGCTTTACAAGTGAGCTAACAGCTTCTTGAAACTTTTATAAATGTAAAGTTCTATAGGTGATTCTAGGTAGTAATTGGATCTAAAACATTGCGGGAAAAAATATTTTAACGTTCATTTTTCTACCTCTAATGGAGGCTTTACACCACGCGGTTTGCGACAGCGATTCCGCGGTTTTCGGGAATTTCGACAACCGCAGTAACTCCGCGACCTCTCGAAAGATGTCGCTGTTCAATTAAGGGAAGAGGGTCAATTTTTGTCGCGAACCGGATGTCGCAGAATCGCTGTCGCGAACCGCGTGGTCTAAAGCCGCCTTAATGGAGGATTTACACCACTGCTGTAAAAGAGACATCAGCGATATTTTAGGAAGAAACGGGAATTGTTATTCCAATAAACCAATTGACGAGCGCCATCTTTTGTGAGTAGCGGGTACTAAAATATGCCGAAAATATCGCTGATGTCTCTTTTACAGCAGTGGTGTAAATCCTCCATAAGACGTAGAAGTTTTTGTGTTTTGTGTACAGGGTGATTCAGAATTCCTCATCAATATTTGGTGGTGTAACAAAACAAAACATAATATAATGAAAAATTTATTGCAAGAGGTAGTAAAGCAGTAGCCGTACTACTTACACCATAAATTTGATAGAATTTGGACCACTTGCTAAAACGTGGGGTGAGTTTTAAAACGTGCAATATTAATATTTTAGCCAAAGTATGGAGTTCCCGGTATTTAGAAAAATGATGATCGGGGAAAAAATTTTCAATGATCATGCAATATCCCTTATTTGTTCAAAACACTGTATGATCATTGAAAATTCCTTCCCCGATCATCATTTTTCTAAATATCATTAAGGGAACTCCATTATTTGGCTAAAAGATTAATATTGCACGTTTTAAAACTCACCCCACGGTTTAGCAAGTGGTCCAATTTCTATCAAATTTATGGTGTAAGTAGTACGGATACTGCTTTACATCAAGCAAAAAATTTTTCATTCTATGATGTTTTGTTTCGTTACACGGACCTTGGCAAAATATCCTTTTGTAGCACTCTCGCACTACATTCGGTCCTACACTGTAAAAAAAAACTGTAGAAAAACAGAAATTTTCAAAAACAATGACTTTATGTTTACAGAGATATTCTGTCATGTAACATTCCCACCGCACTTCTACTTATTTTATGTAAAATAACAGCTTTTATCTAGTTTTTTAGCTTATCTGTACTTACACAGAAACTTACTGCATCGAAAACGAATACAGCTATTGGCAACATTATACTGAATCTTCGTTGGTTCAGTGGTAGCGTGCGTGCTTAGCATGCGGTAGGTCGTGGGTTCTATCCCCGGATATTAATTAATTAAAATTAGAAAAAACTCTACTAAAATAAGTGCATGCGCACAAGCAGAAAATTATTGAGAGGCAACAGAAAAATCTGTAGCTCACTTGACAGGAAGTTTCTTTTTACAGCATTTACCTGTAGGTAAGAGCTTTTTTCTGTTTACAGGATTTTTCGGCCTACAGAAATTTTCTGGCAACTTTTGCTGCCAGAAATTTTCTGTTTTTTTGCAGGATTATTTTTTACAGTGTAGCTCTTTAACGGTGCGGCTGCGCCCCCCCCCAATTCCTATTCGAAATATGCATTTCTAGGTCCCCTCTACCCACCCACCAAATATTGATGATGAATTTTGAATCACCCTGTAGAATAGGTTCTTTCCTCATGAAGGTATTGGATACATGTAGTTTTTTAATAAAAAAAATATGCACCTGGGCTCATACGGATCTTTTCTTTAACTAACAATTAAAAAAATTTATTAACAAGTTCAAAAACAGTTTAGTACTTTGATTGTCAAGTTTTTTTAAAGGCATTATAAAAACAGACATGAAAAATATTTAAAAAGCAAAATATGGAATTAAATTTAAAACGTCAGTCTATTTCTCTGTTTGTCAGTGGCGTCATGGGCGTATGCAGCGAGGGGCAGGAGGGGGCAGCTGCCCCCCCTAGAAAACTGGATTTTTTTATTTAATCAGAGTAAAAAGAAAATGCAAAAATTTCTGACCCAATTTGTGTTTGGGAGTAACTCAAACTAACCCTGTGGCTAACTCAAAGGGTCTCAATATAAGTTAAAACACTACTTATGAGGGTCAAATATCGAAATTTTTCTTGGGGAGAACCCCCAAACCCCTCTCCAAAATTATGACACCTTTTACAGTGTCTCTTCCTTGTAAATTCTGCCGCTTAAAAGTTGCTGTTTTCTTTGAGTGTTTCATCAAAGAGGAGGTTTCAAAATGATATAAAGCACTATTTTAAAGGGGCACATATCAAAAAATTTTCTGGTGGAGGACTCCTAGACTTCACGAAATTTTGACGTCTATTTAAAAAATTTTCCCCTAGAAAAATCGGTAGTTCACAAGAAAATGTTATCTTCAGATAGAACCTAAAGGGTCTCAAAATGGAGCTATAATGCAATTTTTAGAGGCAAATTTTCAAAATTTTTCTGGGGGAAAACCCCCAGACCCCCTTCTATTTACTTGAAGTTTGCATTCATTTTTTTTCATTTAAGATATCTTAAACTTAGCATATGTTAATGTAAAGTCTTAGTTACGGCACTGAGACAACTCAGAATCACGGAAATGCAAACCTATTTACCGAAGGGTGCAATAGTTTTTTTGAGCACTCCAAATAAATTTTTTTCTAAGTTATGACCTGCCCCCCTCTAAATCAGATCCTGCATACGCCCTTGAGTGGCGTAACTAGAGTTGACTCATGGGGGGTTATAGGAATACCGGATCCAGGATTTGTTTTTTGGGGGGGGCTAAGAATTTTAAAAATCAAAGTCATCTTCCAATGTCCTAAATGGGGGTCTGGGGGTTCTCCACCATAAATTTTTTGGAAATTTAGATCTAAAAAGCGGATTTTCAACTTATTTTGGTACACCTAATCTGGATTTCGGACATATATTTTCAAGACTTGAAATTCCCTTTTGTTTGATTTTTGCATTTTGACGAACTTTTTACAAAAAGATGTAAATAAAAGAGTTCCAAAGGGGGGTCTGGGGGTCCTCCCCCCAAAAATTTCAAGAAATTTGACCCTAAAAACAGGATTTTAACTTGTTTTTGACTCAATTTTTACTTTTTTCCCATCCCGAGTTCCCACTACTCCTTTTTCTCACTGTTAGTGCTTATTTCTACTGGGGGCAACCGGAAGAGGACCACTCCTTGTAAGTACCAAAATTTCAAGGGGTTGGGGGTCCCTGAATTTGAAAATTTTTCCCCAAGAAAAATTTTGAACTTTAAAAGTAGGGGTTGCATTTTAAGACGAATTTTTAAGGAAAAAGAGTCCAAAAAACTGAATGTTTAAGGTGATTTAAGTTGTTGTACTAGTAACTAAAATACCACTTACCATCCCTGTAGAAGCATTAATATCACATCCATGACGTCTTTTTGGATCAGGTGGTCCTTCACTTAAGCTGATGTCACTTTCAGATTTATTTTTAGAAAAGTATTCATTAATTTTTCTTTTACGATTCATTTTATAAGAACGCAGTTATATCTCAAGTCTATCGGACACTAAGAGGAGATGCGGAAAAAATGCGAGTACTAAGTTTAAATTGATCCCATCTGCTGAAACTGGTCAACTCCGTGGGGGGAAAGATTGAAAGGAAACAGTGTGTTTGTTTAGAGAGGGAGTGTGGAATTACGGTATGCAGAAAGATAAGTTTTTGGGGTTGGATGTGTACGTGCACATCTCAGCAGCAAGATCAGGATCACATTCTTAAATTTAAAAAAATACTAGCGCTGACGCGCTAGACCCGGGCTTCGCCCGGGTTTCAGTTTTTTAATAAATATCCCCTGGTGAGCTACAGATGGGCTTCGCCAGTCCATTTTTAAAGAAAATTATTCTGGTGTGTTACAGATGGGCTTCGCCAGTCCATTTTTAAATAAAATTATTTGGTGTGTTACAGATGGGCTTCGCCAGTCCAAATGGGGAAATAGTTAAATAAAGGAGCCATTTTTATGTTTATGCTACAACAATGGATTTTAAACTGCAACAATGAAGAATATGCCTACAACAATTAATGTTACATATTATCTTGTTATATTTACAACTTTGTGGTTTTGCCCTGAAGTTAGGCATAAGTTTAAGCATTAGTTTAAGCATAAAATTTACCAAAAAAGTTGTTGGAACTCTTCGATTTTAAATTATTATTATTCAGAAACCTTCTCTGGAGCGAGTAGATCAACGTGGTATAGTTTAATAGTTAATGTAGGTTCGAAAAGTTTAAAACTATAAAGGACATACAGACAGACATTGATTTTTATATATATAGACAGCCCGGGTTTCTGTTTTTAATAAATATCATCTGGTGAGTCACAGATGGGCTTCGCCAGTCCATTAAAAAAATATTCTGGTGTGTTACAGATGGGCTTCGCCAGTCCAAATGGGGAAATAGTTAAATAAAGGATCCATTTTTATGTTAAGCTGCAACAATGCATTTTAAACTACAACAATCGATTTCAATCTACAACAATCGATAATATGCCTACAACAATTTAAGTTACATCCTTCTCTTATTATATTTACAACAATGTAGGTTTGTCATGAAGTTAGGCACGAAATACGGGTTTTTAAGCATAAAATTGACCAAAAAAGCTGTTGGGACGCTTCGATTTTAAATTATTTTTATTCAGAAATCTTCCCTGGATCGAGTAGATCAACGTGGTATAGTTTAATAGTTAATGTAGGTTCGAAAAGTTTAAAACTATAAAGGACATACATACATACAGACAGACATACAGACAGACATTGATTTTTATATATATAGATATACTAGCGCTGACGCGCAAGACCCGGGTTTCGCCCGGGTTTCAGTTTTTTTATAAATATCTTATGGTGCGTTACAGATGGGCTTCGCCAGTTTAAGTTTGGAAATATTTAAATAAAATAGTCACTTTTATGTTTATGCTACAGCAATGGATTTTGAACTGTAACAATCGAGAATATGCCTACAACAATTAAAGTTACATATTCTCTTATGATATTTACAACAATGGGGGGTTTCCATGAAGTTAGGCATGAAATATGGGTTTTTAAGCATAAAATTGACCAAAAAAGTTGTTGGAACGCTTCGATTTCAAATTATTTTTATTCAGAAACCTTCCCTGGAGCGAGTAGATCAACGTGGTTTAGTTTAATAGTTAATGTAGGTTCGAAAAGTTTAAAACTATAAAGGACATACATACATACATACAGACAAACAAACAAACAAACATTGATTTATATATATATACTAGCGCTGACGCGCTAGACCCGGGCTTCGCCCGGGTTTCCGTTTTTTAATAAATGTCATCAGGTGCGTTACAGATGGGCTTCGCCAGTCCATTTTTAAAGAAAATTATTCAGGTGTGTTACAGAGGGGCTTCGCCAGTCCATTACAAAAACTATTCTGGTGTGTTACAAATGGGCTTCGCCAGTCCATTAAAAAAACTATTCTGGTGTGTTACAGATGGGCTTCGCCAGTCCAAATGGGGAAATAGTTAAATAAAGGATCTATATTAATGTTTATGTTACAACAATGGATTTTAAACTTCAACAATCGATTTCAATCTGCAACAATCGAGAATATGCCTGCAACAATTAAAGTTACATCTTCTTTACAACAATGTGGTTTTGCCCTGAAGTTAGGCATGAAAAATGGGTTTTTGAGCATAAAATTGACCAAAAAAGTTATTAGGATGCATCGATTTTAAATTATTATTCTTCAGAAACCTTCCTTGGAGGGAGTAGATCAACGTGGTATAGTTTAATAGTTAATATAGGTTCGAAAAGTTTAAAACTATAAAGGACATACATACATACATACATACAGACAGACATTGATTTTTATATATATAGATAGATAATAAGGGAAAAAATAGCTACTAAGAGCAATGGGGGGTTACGTCCCCAATAACCCCCCTCGTTACGCCTATGCTGTTTGTTGTTAATGTCGTTAAATTGTTGATATATTTATTCAAAATTAGTTCTTATTTATTGCCTCAAGATAATGCTTCACACCCGGCTCAATATGTCCGTGCATAAGAGACCTCAGCCTATTTTGGGATATTTTGGGTTGCAGTGTTGCAGTGACTTTAACGTTATAAACTCCAGTGAGAAAACTGCGGGCCATTTTAGCCAATTTCATATGATCGCATTATTTTAGTCAATTAATCTATTCAGGCAAAGCTGCTATTAAACATTTCAAAGCAGTGCATGTTTTCATAACTAGGTTTTCAGAATACAGCATGATTTTCAAACCTACCCGATTGATAGTACTACTCAATATAAGCTTTTTGGATTGAATATAGGGATTTTTGTGAGAGGTTTTTTTTATCTGGTTGCATTCTTCTAAGAGTTCCATATATTTTTCTAGAATACTATACCTGTTCCAAACATATCTCTCTGATAACAAACAACTCTTTTAGGTGTTCATGCCCAACCCAGTACCGAAGTGCTTCTACCATGAGTTCGACAGCGCTGGGGACGCTGGGGGAGTCTCCTCTATGCACGTTTACTTCAATGTGCAACCGTGGAACATGATGTGCTGAGTGTCACATTTGTAGCGAAATTTTTCATCAAAAAGTTAAAATGTGTTCGGTTAATAAAGTGTTATTTTGACCTAATTTCTGATTCATTCATAGTGATTTTCCTTTTTATTCGGAATATTAAGTAAAGATGATTTACTTTTCAATAAAAAATATCTACATTTATTCAACCTTACATAATTATTGGATCAAATTTGTGTTAAGACTAAAATTTGAAATGGCCGAGGTGAACGTTAATGGTTAGAGTTAAACGTTGGTGCACAACCCAATATTTAGGTCCCCACTGAATCTGAGAAATAATTGGACTAAAACACAAGTTCAGGGAATACAAGAATAAGTTAGGTTTTAACCCTACAATGCATGATTTTTTAAATTCACTTGAAAATCATTTATGTGACTTCTATTATGGTGTACATTAGTAAAAAAATACTAAAAAAATTTAATTTAATTTTTTTCTACTTTTTATTGGCAAAAAACTTTGTCCTTGTGAAATTAATTTGTGTCTCTTGTGAAATTAATTGTGAAGTGAAATAAAACCAAATGCTCTAAAAATATAAAAAAACAACTTATCTTTTCAAAACATTTTTTGTTCAAGCTGAAAAATTTTTTTATTTTAATTTATATGGTCCTTTTATTTTGGCGTTTTCTGTGTCTTGACTTTCGTTTCACTAGCTACTAACAAATGTCTCAAAATAGTACCCCTGCTGTGATCTACTGGCGATCTAAAGTGCTAATACAATGAAATGTTATATCTATTGTACTTATTGCATGTTGTGGCCGTTTGGAAATGAAAGTTCGAGTAGGAAATGGGGGAAAATGTCGTGTTGCCAAATGGCATCAGTATGCACTGTAGGGTTAAAGAAGGCTAACGTTTAATCAACCCAAATTAAAGATACAGACCAAAAATATGCCAACAAAGAATCCAACACACTACAGTAAATAATAAACAGAATCACTACACATATTTAAGAAAAAAAGACGAGAGTGTGGCCGAAAAGAAAGAATAGTATTAAAGGCTTATCTGTTTACTGTCGAAACAACCCGAGTTCCGCTAGCAGCCAGGGCGGGACG
Organism: Tetragnatha versicolor; assembly: GCA_024610705.1. NCBI lineage: Eukaryota > Metazoa > Arthropoda > Arachnida > Araneae > Tetragnathidae > Tetragnatha > Tetragnatha versicolor. The sequence goes on from JANDEH010000008.1 coordinate 16,360,222, forward strand.
GCGAAGAACAACTCCGGTCGAAAGGATGGAGCAAATGATGCCGGGGCGTCAGTCAAAGCAAGCACGGGATAGACCGCACGCAGGAAGATAACGTTGCAGGGCTCCACTACTCTCAGGGAGTAGCGCGGGTGGCGTTGCGCTCAAGAGGACAACGGGAAGCTGGGGCGTCGCAGGGTTTCACAACTCTCAGAGAATAGCGCAGTAGAAGTCGCGCTCAGGGATACCACGACGGGATGCTGGGGCGTCGCAGGGTTCCCTCACTCAGGGGAGGGCGCGAGAGACAGTCAGGGCGCCTGGCTCAGGAAGATCACGGGATGCTGGGGCGTCGCAGGGCTTATCCACACTCAGAGACTGGCGCGAGAGACAGTCAGGGCGTCTGGCTCAGGAAGATCACGGGATGCTGGGGCGTCGCAGGGCTTATCCACACTCAGAGACTGGCGCGAGAGACAGTCAGGGCGTCTGGCTCAGGAAGATCACGGGATGCTGGGGCGTCGCAGGGCTTATCCACACTCAGAGACTGGCGCGAGAGACAGTCAGGGCGTCCGGCTCAAGGAAATCAAGGAATGCTGGGGCTTCGCAGGGCTTCCACACTCAGGGATTAGATCGAGAGACAGTCAGGGCGTCTTGCTCAATAAAATCAAGGAATGCTGGGGAGTCGCAAGGCTTATCCACACTCAGAGACAGGCGCGAGAGACAGTCGGGGCGACCGGCTCAGGGAAATCAAGGGATGCTGGGGCTTCGCAGGGCTCCACTACACTCAGGAAATAGCGCGGGTGGCGTCACGTTCAAGAGAATCACTGTAAAGCTGCTTTTCCATGCGACTTATTTTCAGCGCCCAATACGCGTGTTTTCGGCGTGGCGACCTCTTGGCGCGAGAAAAAATCGCCATACCGAACACCGAACACGCGCGGATTTGGTTGACTCTTTTTAGTGGTCACGTGAGTCCTACGGACCAATGGCTAGGCGTATTCAACCAGCGCGCCGAAGCCGGTTTTCAGCCCGGCATGGAAGGACTTTTTCTCGGCGCTGAAAGACTTCAGCGTCATCCATATTGGATCTGATAGTTTTGAAGCGCATTCCGATTGCTATTACACTTTTAATAGTTCCAAAAAATCTAAAAAAGCTATTTATCACGAAAATAAGTCCTCAGACATTAATATATTACGAAAGTAATGGACATCTAGTGCCTGTAAAATTTGTACTATCAGTGTATAATTACTTGTGACGCTTTTGACAGATGGCAGCATGATCACTCGCGATCTTGAAAAGCGTTTTTATTACTTTAAAAGCAATTACTTTAAAGATTTTGTACTAAAATAGTTTTAGGGCCTTATTCAGAAACTTTAACACGAGTGGGAATCCCGACAAGAACGAGATGGAAAGGAGAACCCGATATATTTTAAACTAGATATTTCTACTCCACCAGGTTCCGATTGCAATTACACTTTTTGTGGCCCATTTAATAGTTCCAAAAAATCTTAAACAGCTATTTATTACGAAAATAAGTCCTCAGACATTAATATATTACGAAAGTAATGGACATCTATGCCTGTAAAAATTTTTACTATCAGTGTATAATTACTTGTGACATTTTTGATAGATGGCAGCATGAAAATCGGCAAAGGGAATAACTTTGGCAACCAAAGTCGCGCCAACATCATCCGCGTGCCGATTTTCAGCACTGAAAAAAAGCGTCATGGAAAAGGGCCTTAAGTTAGGGCGTCGCAGGGCTTCACCATTCTCCGGGAACAGCGCGGGAGACGTCGCACTCAGGAACCAATAACCGCGGAACTTAACCGCTCCTAAAATTTTATCCAGCAACTCCCCCCTGGGCCTCGGCTCCGTTCCTTAAATAACCTTCTCTTCCTCCTCCTTTTCTCACTTCACTTCGCTCCGAAGGACCCCCGTTTTATTTTTCGAAAGACCCCTCTTAATTTTCTCATTGGCTTCCCAACTTTTAGGGGTGGATCCTCCTCTCTTCGTTCTCTTATGTGGCAACGATCACCCCACCCCAGCAGGTCGTATACCCCAAGTACCTCTACGATCTGTCGCGATTGGTCCCGTCTCCCCCTTTCTCGACCTCTTGACCCGGCCAGTGCGGGAATACGAATTGAACAACATTTGAAAATTGGTTAAGAAAGTGCAGTTCTAAAATTTTTTAGATCGCAAAGAAAAATATCGGGCCCCTCGGAAGAAAAATTTTTACGTGCGCCGCAGGAGTCAACGGGATAAAATGAAGCGATTTTGGGTAAAAATTTCAAAAAAAGAATGCCAACAGCACGCGGTGTTCCCAGGTGGTCACCCTCCCAAGTACTGACCGCGCCCGAAGGTGCTTAACTTCGGTGATCGGACGAGAACCGGTGTTTTCACCATGGAATGGCCGTTGACATTGCTTAGAAAGTTCCCTAGTTTTAAGTACCAAGCAAGGAGCTTTAAAAAGCGTCCAAAAGTCTCTGCATTTGCGACATTTTTCGGGAGATTGGAGTGCCAGCTGTGCGACTCTCAAATTTCTTCTTGATACATGAAAGAAAAATATATCGGGCCCCTCGGAAGAAAAATTTTTACGTGCGCCGCAGGAGTCAACGGGATAAAATGAAGCGATTTTGGGTAAAAATTTCAAAAAAAGAATGCCAACAGCACGCGGTGTTCCCAGGTGGTCACCCTCCCAAGTACTGACCGCGCCCGAAGGTGCTTAACTTCGGTGATCGGACGAGAACCGGTGTTTTCACCATGGTATGGCCGTTGACATTGCTTAGAAAGTTCCCTAGTTTTAAGTACCAAGCAAGGAGCTTTAAAAAGCGTCCAAAAGTCTCTGCATTTGCGGCATTTTTCGGGAGATTGGAGTGCCAGCTGTGCGACTCTCAAATTTCTTCTTGATACATGAAAGAAAAATATATCGGGCCCCTCGGAAGAAAAATTTTTACGTGCGCCGCTGTAGTCAACGGGATAAAATGAAGCGATTTTGGGTAAAAATTTCAAAAAAAGAATGCCAACAGCACGCGGTGTTCCCAGGTGGTCACCCTCCCAAGTACTGACCGCGCCCGAAGGTGCTTAACTTCGGTGATCGGACGAGAACCGGTGTTTTCACCATGGTATGGCCGTTGACATTGCTTAGAAAGTTCCCTAGTTTTAAGTACCAAGCAAGGAGCTTTAAAAAGCGTCCAAAAGTCTCTGCATTTGCGACATTTTTCGGGAGATTGGAGTGCCAGCTGTGCGACTCTCAAATTTCTTCTTGATACATGAAAGAAAAATATATCGGGCCCCTCGGAAGAAAAATTTTTACGTGCGCCGCAGGAGTCAACGGGATAAAATGAAGCGATTTTGGGTAAAAATTTCAAAAAAAGAATGCCAACAGCACGCGGTGTTCCCAGGTGGTCACCCTCCCAAGTACTGACCGCGCCCGAAGGTGCTTAACTTCAGTGATCGGACGAGAACCGGTGTTTTCACCATGGTATGGCCGTTGACATTGCTTAGAAAGTTCCCTAGTTTTAAGTACCAAGCAAGGAGCTTTAAAAAGAGTCCAAAAGTCTCTGCATTTGCGACATTTTTCGGGAGATTGGAGTGCCAGCTGTGCGACTCTCAAATTTCTTCTTGATACATGAAAGAAAAATATATCGGGCCCCTCGGAAGAAAAATTTTTACGTGCGCCGCAGGAGTCAACGGGATAAAATGAAGCGATTTTGGGTAAAAATTTCAAAAAAAGAATGCCAACAGCACGCGGTGTTCCCAGGTGGTCACCCTCCCAAGTACTGACCGCGCCCGAAGGTGCTTAACTTCGGTGATCGGACGAGAACCGGTGTTTTCACCATGGTATGGCCGTTGACATTGCTTAGAAAGTTCCCTAGTTTTAAGTACCAAGCAAGGAGCTTTAAAAAGCGTCCAAAAGTCTCTGCATTTGCGACATTTTTCGGGAGATTGGAGTGCCAGCTGTGCGACTCTCAAATTTCTTCTTGATACATGAAAGAAAAATATATCGGGCCCCTCGGAAGAAAAATTTTTACGTGCGCCGCAGGAGTCAACGGGATAAAATGAAGCGATTTTGGGTAAAAATTTCAAAAAAAGAATGCCAACAGCACGCGGTGTTCCCAGGTGGTCACCCTCCCAAGTACTGACCGCGCCCGAAGGTGCTTAACTTCGGTGATCGGACGAGAACCGGTGTTTTCACCATGGTATGGCCGTTGACATTGCTTAGAAAGTTCCCTAGTTTTAAGTACCAAGCAAGGAGCTTTAAAAAGCGTCCAAAAGTCTCTGCATTTGCGACATTTTTCGGGAGATTGGAGTGCCAGCTGTGCGACTCTCAAATTTCTTCTTGATACATGAAAGAAAAATATATCGGGCCCCTCGGAAGAAAAATTTTTACGTGCGCCGCAGGAGTCAACGGGATAAAATGAAGCGATTTTGGGTAAAAATTTCAAAAAAAGAATGCCAACAGCACGCGGTGTTCCCAGGTGGTCACCCTCCCAAGTACTGACCGCGCCCGAAGGTGCTTAACTTCGGTGATCGGACGAGAACCGGTGTTTTCACCATGGTATGGCCGTTGACATTGCTTAGAAAGTTCCCTAGTTTTAAGTACCAAGCAAGGAGCTTTAAAAAGCGTCCAAAAGTCTCTGCATTTGCGACATTTTTCGGGAGATTGGAGTGCCAGCTGTGCGACTCTCAAATTTCTTCTTGATACATGAAAGAAAAATATATCGGGCCCCTCGGAAGAAAAATTTTTACGTGCGCCGCAGGAGTCAACGGGATAAAATGAAGCGATTTTGGGTAAAAATTTCAAAAAAGAATGCCAACAGCACGCGGTGTTCCCAGGTGGTCACCCTCCCAAGTACTGACCGCGCCCGAAGGTGCTTAACTTCGGTGATCGGACGAGAACCGGTGTTTTCACCATGGTATGGCCGTTGACATTGCTTAGAAAGTTCCCTAGTTTTAAGTACCAAGCAAGGAGCTTTAAAAAGCGTCCAAAAGTCTCTGCATTTGCGGCATTTTTCGGGAGATTGGAGTGCCAGCTGTGCGACTCTCAAATTTCTTCTTGATACATGAAAGAAAAATATATCGGGCCCCTCGGAAGAAAAATTTTTACGTGCGCCGCAGGAGTCAACGGGATAAAATGAAGCGATTTTGGGTAAAAATTTCAAAAAAAGAATGCCAACAGCACGCGGTGTTCCCAGGTGGTCACCCTCCCAAGTACTGACCGCGCCCGAAGGTGCTTAACTTCGGTGATCGGACGAGAACCGGTGTTTTCACCATGGTATGGCCGTTGACATTGCTTAGAAAGTTCCCTAGTTTTAAGTACCAAGCAAGGAGCTTTAAAAAGCGTCCAAAAGTCTCTGCATTTGCGACATTTTTCGGGAGATTGGAGTGCCAGCTGTGCGACTCTCAAATTTCTTCTTGATACATGAAAGAAAAATATATCGGGCCCCTCGGAAGAAAAATTTTTACGTGCGCCGCAGGAGTCAACGGGATAAAATGAAGCGATTTTGGGTAAAAATTTCAAAAAAAGAATGCCAACAGCACGCGGTGTTCCCAGGTGGTCACCCTCCCAAGTACTGACCGCGCCCGAAGGTGCTTAACTTCGGTGATCGGACGAGAACCGGTGTTTTCACCATGGTATGGCCGTTGACATTGCTTAGAAAGTTCCCTAGTTTTAAGTACCAAGCAAGGAGCTTTAAAAAGCGTCCAAAAGTCTCTGCATTTGCGACATTTTTCGGGAGATTGGAGTGCCAGCTGTGCGACTCTCAAATTTCTTCTTGATACATGAAAGAAAAATATATCGGGCCCCTCGGAAGAAAAATTTTTACGTGCGCCGCAGGAGTCAACGGGATAAAATGAAGCGATTTTGGGTAAAAATTTCAAAAAAAGAATGCCAACAGCACGCGGTGTTCCCAGGTGGTCACCCTCCCAAGTACTGACCGCGCCCGAAGGTGCTTTACTTCGGTGATCGGACGAGAACCGGTGTTTTCACCATGGTATGGCCGTTGACATTGCTTAGAAAGTTCCCTAGTTTTAAGTAACAAGCAAGGAGCTTTAAAAAGCGTCCAAAAGTCTCTGCATTTGCGACATTTTTCGGGAGATTGGAGTGCCAGCTGTGCGACTCTCAAATTTCTTCTTGATACATGAAAGAAAAATATATCGGGCCCCTCGGAAGAAAAATTTTTACGTGCGCCGCAGGAGTCAACGGGATAAAATGAAGCGATTTTGGGTAAAAATTTCAAAAAAAGAATGCCAACAGCACGCGGTGTTCCCAGGTGGTCACCCTCCCAAGTACTGACCGCGCCCGAAGGTGCTTTACTTCGGTGATCGGACGAGAACCGGTGTTTTCACCATGGTATGGCCGTTGACATTGCTTAGAAAGTTCCCTAGTTTTAAGTAACAAGCAAGGAGCTTTAAAAAGCGTCCAAAAGTCTCTGCATTTGCGACATTTTTCGGGAGATTGGAGTGCCAGCTGTGCGACTCTCAAATTTCTTCTTGATACATGAAAGAAAAATATATCGGGCCCCTCGGAAGAAAAATTTTTACGTGCGCCGCAGGAGTCAACGGGATAAAATGAAGCGATTTTGGGTAAAAATTTCAAAAAAAGAATGCCAACAGCACGCGGTGTTCCCAGGTGGTCACCCTCCCAAGTACTGACCGCGCCCGAAGGTGCTTAACTTCGGTGATCGGACGAGAACCGGTGTTTTCACCATGGTATGGCCGTTGACATTGCTTAGAAAGTTCCCTAGTTTTAAGTACCAAGCAAGGAGCTTTAAAAAGCGTCCAAAAGTCTCTGCATTTGCGACATTTTTCGGGAGATTGGAGTGCCAGCTGTGCGACTCTCAAATTTCTTCTTGATACATGAAAGAAAAATATATCGGGCCCCTCGGAAGAAAAATTTTTACGTGCGCCGCAGGAGTCAACGGGATAAAATGAAGCGATTTTGGGTAAAAATTTCAAAAAAAGAATGCCAACAGCACGCGGTGTTCCCAGGTGGTCACCCTCCCAAGTACTGACCGCGCCCGAAGGAGCTTAACTTCGGTGATCGGACGAGAACCGGTGTTTTCACCATGGTATGGCCGTTGACATTGCTTAGAAAGTTCCCTAGTTTTAAGTACCAAGCAAGGAGCTTTAAAAAGCGTCCAAAAGTCTCTGCATTTGCGACATTTTTCGGGAGATTGGAGTGCCAGCTGTGCGACTCTCAAATTTCTTCTTGATACATGAAAGAAAAATATATCGGGCCCCTCGGAAGAAAAATTTTTACGTGCGCCGCAGGAGTCAACGGGATAAAATGAAGCGATTTTGGGTAAAAATTTCAAAAAAAGAATGCCAACAGCACGCGGTGTTCCCAGGTGGTCACCCTCCCAAGTACTGACCGCGCCCGAAGGTGCTTAACTTCGGTGATCGGACGAGAACCGGTGTTTTCACCATGGTATGGCCGTTGACATTGCTTAGAAAGTTCCCTAGTTTTAAGTACCAAGCAAGGAGCTTTAAAAAGCGTCCAAAAGTCTCTGCATTTGCGACATTTTTCGGGAGATTGGAGTGCCAGCTGTGCGACTCTCAAATTTCTTCTTGATACATGAAAGAAAAATATATCGGGCCCCTCGGAAGAAAAATTTTTACGTGCGCCGCAGGAGTCAACGGGATAAAATGAAGCGATTTTGGGTAAAAATTTCAAAAAAAGAATGCCAACAGCACGCGGTGTTCCCAGGTGGTCACCCTCCCAAGTACTGACCGCGCCCGAAGGTGCTTAACTTCGGTGATCGGACGAGAACCGGTGTTTGTATTTTATTTGATGTTCGATGGCAACCGCTTCCTTAAACAGCGCATGCGTGTGGTTTTGAATTTCGCCTGTTTAAAAATTTTATAAATGACGCAAGGCAAGGTTTACAATTTGATTTTTCTTTGTATAAAACCCCTTTTTTTGCGAAAAATATTCGAAGGATATGAGTAGTGTTTTATTCCTTATGTTAATTACTTTCGTAAGATTTTTGGAAAACGCTTGTTTTAACGATAATTATTTCAGACCTTTAACACGAATATTGCCATATTAGCTATATTATGGAAATTAAAATAGATTTATTTGACAACGTTAATATTCGGATTTTGTTTTTCTATTCTATTCAGAATTCTAATTCCGTTCTTATAGAAAATTTATAAAATAACAATGTTTTTTTGAGAAGTTGATGTTTTTTATAATGAATTTACCCTCAAGGATGTAATGAAAAAATCTGGTTTATAATTTTTTTTCATTTTAATTGAACTGTCCTGGATGCCTGTGCCTGTGTGTGGTTACATGAAACTTAAAATAAATCCAAAGAGAAAAGTATTCCGTCCGAAATGATCGTCAAAACAAAATATAGTGCATGATCCCTACACTTTGAAGGAAGCATGTGCTTCTCTCTCTAAAATAAAAAAATTTAGCTGCCATTTATGCAATTGTTCTGCAACCATCTTTTGAAAGTTCTCGAATTTTTCAGTGTGGACTAAAATTATCGCAACTGAAATAATTCCTGACTATGATTGAAGCAACCATATGCATACTCATCAAGTTTTTTTCTAAAATAACGATTAAATTTCTAAACTTTATCATTAAAACCAAAACCTCTTCCTCTGGCCTTTCTCTTCCTCTTGCCTTTTCAACTAGAGAGCCTAGAGTGGGATTTTCAAGTAAAAAAGGTTGAACACAATCTATGTAGCAATTGTGCTGCCATCTACGTAAAACTTCTCCAACCATCTGGAAAGTTCTTTTCTTTTCCAGCGATGCAGGGAAAAATCCGGTCGTAGGGAAGGTATTTAAGCACCGCGGAGAGCGCGGATAGATAGAATAGTTTCGGTTACTGCCAGGGGCGTATTTAAGCAGAATTCATTGGGGGGGCGTATATGACGAATTTGCCGACTAACTTTTTTTCTTTAAAAATAGTATATGTGTCTGTATACATTATGTCTTATGTAAAACTAGCTGATGTTACCAGTCTTTCACGAGTGGATTAATAGCTTTCTTCTTTAAAATTTTTAATGAATTCTTTACCTTACTTTATTGAGTTAGATGTATTAAAATTCATCTAGTTGTGAAGCATGTAAAGGTTTGAATGATTTAAACATTTACCTCACGACCCCCATGAAAAATAATAAGAGGTATGTATTAAAAATATTCTCTCAAAAATTACTTAAAATGTACATTTAAAGCCCTGGATATCTTTAGGATTTTAATTAACTTTTTTTAATCCAATACTTGGCAGATTAAAATTTTAAATTTCTTATAAATATATTTTTAAATTATTGGTATAAAATTTAAGTAGACTTGTGTCTAGTTTTTCCTTTAAAAACTTGTTATTCTGCTTATTTTTTCTTTGTAACAATGGGGTAAGCATATTTCTTTTTGAGGATAAATAAAGCTATTTCGGCAAAATAACTATAAATAAGGGTAAAAAAGATGGGGGTCTCAGTGGCTGATCCAGGATTTGGTTTTGGGGGGCTAAGAATTTTCCTAATCCAATTGAATCTTCTTGTTAATGTTAATACGGAAAAGGTAGCGAAATATCTTGCTCCAACATTCAAAAGGGGGGTTTGGGGGTCCTCCCCCAGAAAATTTTTGGAAATTTAAGTCAAAAACCCCACTTTTTCAACTCTTTTTGGTATGCTTCATCCGAATTTCGGATATAAATTTTTTGCGTTTTGACACAAACTTAGTAAAATGTAGTTGTAATAACAGAGTTAGAAGTGCCAAGGGGGTCTGGGGGTCTTCCCCCAGAAAATTTTTTAAAATTTGACCTTAAAATAACAGGGTTTTAACTCATTTTGGTGCATAAAATGTCATTATATAGAGTAAAACTTTTCATTTTTGGGGGGGGGGCTTGAGCCCCCTAGCCCCCCCCTGGATCCGCTAGTGGGGTCATTTATGGTTTTCGAAAAATAGCCTAACGTTTTTCTTTGAAATTTTCTACGTTCGATTGAAATTGTTTCAAAAAAATAAAAAGATTTAAAAAAAATATTCATCATATGCATTAATTTTGTTCACTCTGTATTTTGTTAAAAAATTGTCCAAGAAAAACACAACCAATTTGTTGTTAAAACCATACATTAGAAAAGTTAAATTAAAGTTAATTTAAAAATAAAAAATAAAAAATAAAATGAAAGATATGCACCGGAAGACCCTCTCATCAGGGGGCACGTAGTAGTTCTTTTGAATTTAAATTTATTGCCTATATACATTAGAAAAGGTATATTTAAAAGGAAATTATATCAAAGACATTACTTCTGTTCTTAAATATATTTTTTATCAAATTATATTAATTTGAGACAGTGGCGAATATACGGGGGGAGCTTTCGGGCTGAAGCCCCCCCAAACGTCTAATATTTTACTAAGTTTGTCAAAACGCAAAAAATCTATATCCGAAATTCGGATGAGGCATACCAAAACGAGTTGAAAAAGTAGGGTTTTTTACTTAAATGTCCAAAAAATTTTCTGGTGGAGGACCCCCAGACCCCTCTTTTAGTGGTTTGAGTAGGATAATTCACTACCTTTTCCATATTACCATTAACAAGTTGGTTCAATTGGATTATGAAAATTCTTAGCCCCCCCCCAAAACCAAATCCTGGATCCGCCACTGATTTGAGAGACTTGGTTTTATTTGGGTGAAAAACTCCATACGTATTTAGCAACGAAAAACTTGTTAAAGCGGTTAAAAATAAAACAAAAAACTGTTAAAAGATAACGTGACATCAAATCAAAACCTAAATCAAGCATTAAAGAAATTACGTGATATACTAGTATTGGGGTTCGTTTTGATAATTTGCTTAAGGCAGAAGAGGATTTTTCTCAAAAACAAATTAATGATCAACACATGTTAATTTCAAGTAACACAACTTAAGACAGTTTTAGAATTAAGAAAACCAGGATTTCCTTTTACTTACCCAAAAATGTGATCGTAATGTAAATGTATCGATAATGAACAGCTCAAACCAAACGAAACGCACAATTCTTCTCTAACACTGCCAATTATGACACAAAAAAGCAGAGGGCGTTGGCGAAGGTTGAAGCTGTCCCACGACTTGGGGGTGTCCTTGGGCATTCATTATCTCCCCTTTCAGAGGATATCTGGATCTGGGCGACAGTCAGTCGGTCGGTCACTTCTAAACAAAAGAGTATGCTATGTTCCCATGGTCTTCTCATTTTTCCAGGAAGGACCGGACCGTATACACTTGCAGATCGTGTCGTGGGGATGGACGGGGGCTTTCTCTCTCAACGGCGAAAGGAGGGGAAAACCGAAACCATCGACACTGCTCGCGAAGCGCGGGCTGGGTGATAAATTGAATCGTACAAAAATCATAACTTTATGACAAAATATAGTCCTTTAAACCCCGCGCCCAAGAATATAAGGGCGCAATCATAACTACTTTGGAGCTACAACCATAACTTATAAATCTTTAGCATTAAAAAGGCAAGAATTCATATTACCAGAGATGTTCTTTGCTTGAACAATAAGTAACCAACAAAAGACATAAAAATTTAATCGAATTGGTTGGAAAGGCGGTTTTTTTCCATTTAGAACTCTGAATTTATTGATTGTGTTTCTTTTGAGTTTTTTGTTCCATGGGGCCGTCCATAAATCCGAAACCCTACATCTGTGGTGATAAAATTCAAACCGTCTTTTTTTTATCCAGTTTAAGAAATGTAATTAGTCTTTTATCAGAGAAAACCAACGATATGATTGTTAGTATCGTACAACCGGAATAAATTCATTTTTTTATTTGGTTTAAAAAAAGTTTATTTGTTCTTGAATGCCATTACCCCGTCTATTTTTATTTAATTTGAAAAAAGTTCAATTACTGGTATTAAACCCTATAGATATAGATGAATAAAACCGCGACGGTTTTACATAAACTGGTAGTTTTTATTCGGTTTAACAAGTTCATTCCGTTTCAGTTCCTAAAATCAACAGTAGGTAGATAACAGATAGGTTTTTATACAACTAGACAAAACAGGTCGGGATGTGTTAATGTTTAATTGGTATTAAATCTATCAACCGGATAAATACACTTAAAAAGTGTATTTTTTAAATTAAAATTTATTATTTATAGGACATTGATTTTAATGTGTTTTTTGTGCTCTGAATTCAAAAAGGATATTTTTTTGTTCTGGAATGCCACGTTTCCCGACAATTTCGATAAATTTGTGAAATAAGTCTTATTTTAATTTTAAGGAAAATATGTCCATAAAATATATTTTTGTTTTATTAATTCTTCATGAAAATCTTTATATAACTAAAATAAGCTCATTTATAACTGAATTAAAGCCGATTTTTCCTCCTTATGAGGCTTCTCTTAGTATACATTTACCCTCGGTAGTAGCAAAAAGATCCTTTTTTCAACTATATAACAAAAATTCGTCATTATGGGGCGATTAAATCTTCCCTGGTATTTTCTTTCCATCTCTATTATGCCCTGATGAGATAGTTTACTATGTGCATCATTCACAGCTTCTAATTTTAAAATGTAAAGGAGTCAGAAATGCTCAAAAACTATGAAAAATGCACAAATTCGAAAATAAATTGTCAATTTGTATGAAATCCTGACGTATAGGATTTTTTTTCAATATTTTTTTCGTAATCAGCACACTAAAATACATAGAAAATCACTATAATTAATCGAACAGCTTTTTCATTGCAGACCTGTGTAATTCTAGATACCTTCATAAATAAAGGAAAATAACACACATTATTAGTCCAAACAAATCTATATCAATCAAATTTTTCGGGAATTAGACCTGTCAGGATTTCAACCTGTCGGGATTTTGACTCTGTCGCGTCGGGATTCCGACGTCGAGAACCAGATTTGTCGGGATTCTGACCGGGATTTTAACCCAGTTGGGATTTTGACCTGTCGGGATTTTGACCCAGTGAGTATTTTGACCCAGTCGGGATTTTGACCCTGTCAGGATTTTGACCCAATCGGGATTTCAACCTCTCAGGAGTCTGACCCTGTCAGAATTATGACTCTGTCAGCAATTTGACCCAGTCGGGATTTTAACGTTGGGAACCTGATTTGTTGGGATTTTGACTCAGTTGTGATTTTGACCCAGTTGGGATTTCGACCTGTCGGGATTCTGACCGTTGACCCGATCGGGATTTCGACCCAATCGAGATTTCAACCTCTCAGGATTCTGACCCTGTCGGGATTATTACATGTCAGCAATTTGACCCAGTCGGGATTTCCACGTTGAGAACCTGATTTGTCGGGATTTTGACTTAGTTGGGATTTTGACCCAGTTGGGATTTCAACCTGTCGGGATTTTGACCGTTGACCCGATTGGGATTTCGACCCAGTCGGGATTTTGACCCTGTCGAGATTTTGATCCAATCGAGATTTCAACCTCTCAGGATTCTGACCAGGGCTGGCAAAAGGAGTAAAATTATATCCGGAACCTGTGATTTTTACAGATTTTGCTCAATCCTGAACTAAACTCAGTGCTCCTCGGCATTGCAGTTTTGTTCCAGAGCTAAATCAACCATAATTTTGATATTTAGATTTAATCCGGAACCTAATTTAACTTCACTCAAAGCTTTTAGTTTCATCCACAATGAAACCCAAATTTGAAGTCTACGTTTAATTTCCCTCCGGAGCGAAACTCGAGGCTGATGAATGAGTTTATTTTCCTCCCGGAGAAAGCTCGGCGGCTCTTTCACTGTGTCGATCTTATCCGGAGATCTTTTTCAACCTGCTGGCCGAGCATACTTTTCTCCGGATACGCATCCGAGCTTTTTGGTCGAGCAATACTTTTATCCGGATATTCATGCGAGCTTCTTGCCGAGTCTTTGCCTCCAGTCGGAGGCGGTGATGCTGTTTTAAAGAGTGGAATAAAGTTTCCAGGAAAAAATTCATTGGTTTTTAATGGTTTAATTTAGATCCGAATGAAAATTTAAAGCTTTTCAATCCGGTGCATAGGATGTACTTGTTGGTCCGCCACTTACCGGAAGTGGTCCACAAATTACCGGAAATGGTCCAAAACTTACCGGAAGTGGTCCACGGCTTACCGGAAGTGGTCCGTAACTTACCGGAAGTAGTCCACAACTTACCGGAAGTGGTCCACAACTTTCCGGAAGTGGTCCACAACTTACCGGTAGTGGTCCGTGACTTACCGGAAGTGGTCCGTAACTTACCGGAAGTGGTCCACAACTTGCCGGAAGTGGTCCGTAACTTACCAGAAGTGGTCCGTGACCTACCGGAAGTGGTCCGTAACTTACCGGAAGTGGTCCACAACTTTACGGAGGTGGTCCGTGACTTACCGGAAGTGGTCCATAACTTACCGGAAGTGGTCAACAACTTTCCGGAAGTGGTCCACAACTTACCGGAAGTGGTCCGTGACTTACCGGAAGTGGTCCGTAACTTACCGGAAGTGGTCCACAACTTGCCGGAAGTGGTCCGTAACTTACCAGAAGTGGTCCGTGACTTACCGGAAGTGGTCCACAACTTTACGGAGGTGGTCCCCGACTTACCGGAAGTGGTCCATAACTTACCGGAAGTGGTCTACAACTTTCCGGAAGTGGTCCACAACTTTCCGGAAGTGGTCCACAACTTACCGGAAGTGGTCCACAACTTACCGGAAGTGGTCCACAACTTACCGGAAGTGGTCCGTGACTTACCGGAAGTGGTCCACAACTGACCTCGAACCCATGAAGGAATCCATTCCGGAATCGAATCGTAATCGAATACTTTGGAATCGATAATCGATTCCGGAATCGAATAATTTGGAATCGATTCCAAAGAATCGAACCCATGAAGGAATTGATTCCGGAATCGAATCGGAATCAAATACTTTGGAATAGGTAATAGATTCCGGAATAGAATAATTTGGAATTGATAATCGATTCCGGAATCGAATGCTTTTGAATCGATACCAAGGAATCGAACCCATGAAGGAATCCATTCCGGAATCGAATCGTAATCGAATACTTTGGAATCGATAATCGATTCCGGAATCGAATAATTTGGAATCGATAATCGATTCCGGAATTGAATACTGTGGAATCGATAATCGATTCCGGAATCGAATACTTTGGAATCGATAACGATTCCGGAATCGAATACTGTGGAATTGATAATCGATTCCGGAATCGAATAATTTGGAATCGATAATCGATTCCGGAATTGAAAACTGTGGAATTGATAATCGATTCCGGAATCGAATACTTTGGAATCGATAATCGATTCCGGAATCGAATACTTTGGAATCGATAATCGATTCCGGAATCGAATAATTTGGAATCGATAATCGATTCCGGAATTGAATACTGTGGAATTGATAATCGATTCCGGAATCGAATACTGTGGAATTGATAATCGATTCCGGAATCGAATAATTTTGAATCGATAATCGATTCCGGAATCGAATACTGTGGAATCGATAATCGATTCCGGAATCGAATAATTTGGAATCGATAATCGATTCCGGAATTGAATACTGTGGAATTGATAATCGATTCCGGAATCGAATACTTTGGAATCAATAATCGATTCCGGAATCGAATACTTTGGAATCGATACCAAGTAATTGAATAATTTGGAATCGAAACCAAGGAATCGAACCCATGAAGGAATCGATACCAAGAAATTGAAACCATGAAGGAATCGATTCCGGAATCGAATCGGAATTGACTACTTTGGAATCGATATTTATTAAGAAATCGAAATTTGATACCGGAATCGATACCAATGAATCGAACCCATGAAGGAATCGATTCCGGAATCGATTAATTTGGAATCGATACCAAGGAATCGAATCGGAATCGAATACTTCAAGTAAAGGTCGACCACTTATTACTATTAAATTTCATTCCCGAGCAAAACATATTTCATCTCAACTGTTGATTTTTTATCTTGGAGTTAAATAACAATCAACCCAAACCTTCGAATATTGTCCAAGAGTGAAATCAAACTCCCTGAAGGCGTCGAATTCTAAGCCGGAGCGATATGAACTCGTCTCACAGCCATCAGTCCTTCACCGGATTTTTATTCCACTCTACGAACAGCCTCACGCCTCCGACTGGATGGATATTACACACTACGAACAGCCTCACGCCTCCGACTGGATCGAAATTACACTCGCCAACTGCTTTGGATAAATATCCGGATAGAAGCGAGCTCGACCTGCTGCGTTGGATAAATCTCCGGATAAAATGTTAGCTCGATCTTTCTCACTGAGTTGAGCATCGGAGTGAAGCTATCACCAAATAAAGCGTTGTCTTAAGTTCCTGGAGTGTAAGCAAATGTTATTTTGGTGAATGATTTTGTTCCGGATCTCAATTGTGCTTGTTGTTTAGTACTGAACCTTGTACCGGAGAGAGTACAGAAAAGTCATTTTACTCCTTTTGCCAGCCCTGATTCTGACCCTGTCGGGATTCTTACATGTCTGTCAGGATTATGACTCTGTCAGCAATTTGACCCAGTCGGGATTTCCACGTTGGGAACCTGATTTGTCGGGATTTTGACCCGATCGGGATTTCGACTGTTGAGATTCTGACCGGTCGGAATTATGACCCTGTCAGGATTTTGACTCAGTCGTGATTTCGACGTCGGGAACCTTATCTGACTTGATTTTGACCCTGACGGGTTTCTAAACCAGTCGATTTTCCGTTTTAACCGGTTATTTTGACATCTCTGCTGGCCACTCCCCAAACAATTTTACGACTTTTACTCCGAAAATTGTGGAGAAGGGAGATGTTAAAGAAGAAAAAAAGCTTTTTTTTAATTGCCGACCTAGTTTTTAAGAATCTAAAAACCTAGAATTTGCCGACTATGATCGAAATTGCCGACTTTGGGGGGGCGAGACGCCCCCCCACGCCCCCCCAGTAGCTTCGCCCCTGGTTACTGCGTACTGTTTTGTTGAAACGCTGCATTTTGAACTGAATAAGTATATTTTGGACTGAATAAGTGGTAAATTTAGTCCTTTTCTATGTTAAAAAAGAAAAACTTTCTGGGAGAATATATGTTCCCAAATCCCACCCCTTTCCTACACTCCTCACTCACATGTCAATGAGTTGTTGAATCTTAAAATACATTTATTTATTTAAATATATAAAATAACGAAGAGCAAAATGTTAGTGACAAATCCAGTTTATTATACTATATTTTTTAGAGGAAAAGGAATGATAGTTCGAAATATCTTTCCTATTCTTAATTTAGACTTATTAGAATTTCATGAAAAAAATAAAGGTTTTATTAACTACCACATAAGTACTACACCCGCAATTAAAATATCTTTCGTTGGAAAAAAAAATTAGTCATTAGGACACTTGTCGAGAGTTATAAAAATTAAAGCACGTTTTTTATACAGTACCATAAAAGAACTGACGTTATAATTCCCTTGTCATATGAAGCTTGATTTTACTCTATCCTAGTGCAAATATATCATCGGTTTGAAAAAAAATAATGGAATAAGTTCAAAAACCAAGTTTTGAGAAGCATTTGAAAATAAGGAAGTTGCATGTGTCAGATTTTCAAAAACAAACAAGTGTTCCGTATGGTTTTTTGTATGGTAAAATGAAATATCTAGTCAGTTTTTCAAAAAAAATGTACAGGTAATTAAATATTTTAATTTAAAAGTCGAGAAAAAAACACGTGACTGAAAACGTTTATTGTTTAAACTATAAGATGACGTCAACAATAATACCATCAACTCCATTGCTTTACAACAATGTTTAGTATAAGATGACGTCACATCCAAACTCTTGGCGTTTTCGCGCGCTTTTAAAAAGGGGATTTTTGTTAATTTTTTTGACAATCAAAAAATTTCTCGATCTGCCTCAAATTTTGGGTAGTTGCTTATATTTGCAAGAGGAATCGATTAAAAAAATAAAAAAAAATCATGCAACTTCCTCATTGCACTTTTTAGAGGGTCAAAAAATAAAAAGTTCGCATATTTGCAAATTTTTTTGATTTTTTTAAATTTTGTGTTCTTTCAACTAAAAAACACAAAACTACACAATAACACTGAAAAATTTGCAAATATGCGAACTTTTTCTTTTTTGACCCCTGAAAAAGTGCTATTTTCACATGCCAATATCTCCGCGTATATTCAAGATATTTTGATCAAATTTTTTCCAGTGAGTTCTTCATGACGTAGGCAGCAATACTCTTAGTGAGGTTTTTGCTCTATCTCCTTTAGTTTTTTAATTAATTTTTTTAACATTTTAATTTCCCCGCTAGGGGTGCTGTAAGTCATCTCAATGGATTCTCCAGGGTCACTTACCTCTTCCATGACCCTAGGAGGAATAAAAGCCTTGCAACGCAATTTTGAAACACCCTGTATACCGACTAGTGATGGGCAGGTATCGATACCAAATACTTAAGTACTCGATACCTATAGGTATCGAGTGTATTCGATACCCACAAAAGTATCGATACTTTATTGACATATTTTGTTTTAAATTTTTCAATGAAGTAATCTTTATAATACCTACTGTAGATCAAACGCAGCCTGTTTCCGTTTTCATTTTGCAACGCTCAAACCCAAGTCGTTATCATCCGCGAGAGAAATTTGACGCGGCTAGGTTTTTCCCCCACCAAATCCTTCGCCTCTATCCACCTCCAGGCCCGTAGCTACGGGGCTTTTTGATGGATCGCTTTCAGTTTTTTGAATATTAGTCTGATTATGGATAGGCCCTAAAAAAATTGTCCCTTCAGGTTCATTTCCCGACATTGAAAAAAAGTACTCGATACCTAAAAGTACTCGATACCTATAAGTATTCGATACCAAAGTATTCGATACCTATAAGTATTCGATACCAAAGTATTCGATACCTAAAATTATCGATTTTGCCCATCACTAATACCGACACGTTACGTTCTTGTGGGTGTCTCTAGCTAATCGGCGTTTTTGAAAAAGGTTTCATTAAAGTGAATACATTTTCATGCATGTTAAATTAATTCCAAATGGTTATCTATTCGTCAGCGATTATTTTCAAGTGATTTTTAGATAAAAAGTTTTTGTGATCTAAACTACTTTTTTAAATTTTTGATTTTACTTGGCATTTAATGTAAAATATGGTGTAAAATCTTAAGCACCCTATCGCATTTAAATATGATGATTAAAAAAAACTTCCAATTTTGTATGTATTACATTATTTATATTCAAGTTTATCTGTCACCTGAACGGGACAAAGTCCCCTTGGTGACAAATATGTTACCTTATTTTTTGTACTTAAAAATAATCAGATCAATCAGTATGATTGATGAAACTATTACCTTAAATTTCGATCTGAAAAATCCCATGTGATTCATTTATTTTTAGTAAAAAATCAAGACTTTTATCAATCAACTTCGTTTTAATGATAATTTACGATCTAACACTACTGTTCGAGTCCCGAGAGTGGAGCCTCTTATTTATTGTTAGTATTTTTCTTAAGTATTCAAAGTATTAAGTTTCAAAGTATTTTTCTTAAATCATAAAAGGAACTGAAGTGCATTGATAAGTAAGAAATTTTATAAATACCGAGGAGTGTTTTAATCGTGTTAGTTCAGAGTGTGTGTGAGTATGTACAGAGGAGAGAGCATTTTAATCGTCTTAATAAAAGAGTTTTGTTTTAATTACTGGTCCATCGTGTTTTTAATAGTCAAAGAATAGTATTACCCACTAACTACATTACTTTAAAAATCTATTTCCAATTTTAAAAATGCTTGAAATAGTTTATTAAAAGGTAATGCATCAATAAAAATGTTCATTTTTAGCTTTTTTTAAACTAAAACTTCCCTTTTAAGGGTGTCCACAGGTACAACTGGGTCTGTCCATAGGCAAAACAGGTTGCTGTACCTTTGGACACAATTTTTTTGAAGATATTAAAGATTATTAAAAATCCAATTTTCAAGATTTTAGCTTATAAAAAATATACCCCTACTCACGAGGGTTAGGACTATAGGTTGGGCATTTTAAATGGTCAAAGTGTGATTTTACCTGTCTATGAAAAATCCAAACGTGATTTTTGTCCGAAAGTGACACTCTACCCTAACTTTAATGAGCGTTGTCATCGAAGTTTAATCGCAGGAAAAAAATTTCACCTCCTACTCCTTAAAATTCAAATATAAATAATCTGGGTGTGAACTGTTTTTTAATATACTTAAATTATTATCTTTCATGAAAAGTATCAAAAAGTTTTTATTATTTTTTACTATTGCTGTTTTTTTTATTTTTTACTATTGCTGTTTTACTATTGCTTTCTTTTTTCATATTTAAACTTTATTTTTCATTATTTTAAAACGTTCTAAAGTGATATTTTTCTTAAAAAAACACTATTTGCATTTTTACCACGTTGACTTAACATAAATCATTAATATTTACTCACATAGGTATTTCACATTATTCATTCTACTTGGATGGTTATCAAGATGAATGTTTGAACATGAACAATAACTTGAGAAAATACATCATTTCAATTTGGGAGAAATTTACTGGCATTCCACTAACAAGAAAAAAGAAGTAAGGAAAAGTTTTATAATTTTTTATATACCAATGAAACTCTATCACTTGATTTTTTAATTGCAAAAATTTTTTGTAGTGCCCTTACGAATTTACTAAAAAATCAAATTCATAGAAGTAAAACTATTTCTGAGTATATATTCTTTAAGATATTTTGAGTAGCCGAGTACTACCTAAAGCATTTCTGAACAGTTTCCCTTTCTTTATTAATTAACCTAACTTTTTAAACGTAGATTGATTCAAGACCAGTGATCTATAGTTACTTCATTTTTTGTCTTTTAATCGAATATATGAAAGCAACTATGGATGGAAAGCTACTTGGCAAAATTTAATCAATTTAAATAAGTAAAAAGTCGAGAATTAAAAAATTATTTACAAAATAAATACAAACATATCGAATAGGAAATAATTTATTTATAACAAACTTTTTCAAAAATTATATACAATTCAACAAAAAAAATGTTGTATTTACAGTGATTGATATCAATAAGATGACGTATTAGGAAGAATTGGCGTTGTTTAGTTCTTATTTTCATTAGAAGTGCTCACAACATGTTCATTTTCTACTTTTTCTGTCGAAGAAGAGTCTTTAGATACATCAATGGGAATCACTCTTTCATTGGTCAGTTCTTTGGGCTTGACCACGGGAGCTTCGATGGTCAACTGTCCATTGGCACTCATCTTAGATGTCACCGTGCTAGGGTCCACACCTTCAGGCAGGTCGAAACACCGGTACATCTCGTGGAATTCGTACACATCATCTCGCTTGGTCTCATGCTTGGCAGAAATGGCCAGTTTATCGTCCACCACCTTGACCACAATCTCGTCAGGCTGGTAATTGGAAGTGTCCAGGGTCACTTGGAATTTATCGTCGGTGGTCACTCTCACTTTGGATTTAGGCTCGTAAGAAGACATGGATGATTCGGACTTGGATGGCAGCTTGCGTTTTCGGTTCGTCTCGTTGTGTCCAGGACCGCTGATTCCAAGGAGAATAGGAGGTAGCTCGTGATGGAACATTCGGTTCATTTCCCTGTCCTCCTCCTCGTCGAAGAAGTCAAGGATGTTGGTCACAGGTCTGGGGCAGCGAAAACGACGGTGGAACGACGAAGGAAAATCTTCGACGATAGCAGCAAGTACCATTTTCTGCGTTCAGAAACACAGTCAGTCCAAAAAACGTTGGATTTCCCACGAAAAGTACAATTAGGTTTGTGAGATGAACACAGCAAGAGGAGAATATTCCCGGTTCCAAAAGATCAACGCTCGTCTAGAAGAACTACAGCAAAGAGAGATCGATCTCGCAAAAATCAGCTGAAAGAGCGAAAGCTGTTATACTGCCTGGCGGAGAAACCAACACACTATTTATACTTTCCCCGCATCGACCGTTTTTATCCCGAAGACACTAGAATTTTCCCCCTACCAGAAGCTACCAGATGGCAATCGAACTTTCGAGATAGTTGAAAAAGCCTCCAGCTGGTGGCAGCACAATCTGAAATAAGGGTGTGTTGTGTTTTATTCCTTGCGCGAAAAAGCTATATTTGCTCTTTTTAATTAATTAGTTTTGCGAAGTGTATATTTGGACGGCCAAAACGGCCAGTGGCGCATGCGCTGTAGGTCTCGTGATGACGTAGCAGTCTCGGCGCTTAGTGATGGAACCAATGGTACGCCTAGCCGTGGAAGTTAGAGTAGAGTTAAGTTGAAAAATGGCCGTGCAAATATACAGTGCCTTAGTTTTGACAATGTTTATATTGTGTTTTATGACTTTTTTTTTAAAACACAAGTATATGATGTAAAAATAATCTGGAATAAATAAAAACAATATTTTATTAAAATTAAAACAAATTTAAAAGTCAAGTCGAAACTAAAATATATTAGATCAATCAATCAAATTTATTAGAAATAACAAAAGATACATAAATAGTTAAAATTAGATGAAATTATACGTAATATACATAAAAACACATGACAGGGGAAAAAAGAAAAATAATCACACATATAGATCGTATAATAATTCATCCCAAAAAGAAGTAACTGCTCACCTTACGGAGAACTCAATATAAAAACTATTAAGGAATATCACTCCGTACAAGAAAATATATGCTAATATTCTTCTTAATTATTATTTTTTTGTTTTTAAAATGACTAAGTGACAAAAATCTTAGCTCTTTAGATTTGTAATAATTTATGGAAGTTATAAAAATGTTTAAAGCAATTGAAACACTAAAAACCTCTTCAGGAAGGTAGTCCTTAATATGAACCAAATTAGGCACTTTAAAAAATTCCAAAAATTGTTAACACTTCATTTTGAATTTATTAATAAATTAGACTTCTAAAATGTATCATATTCTCTTTTCATACTAAAATTCAATTAATGGGGGAATATGAATACGCAGGAAATATATTTAAAGACAATATGTGTGGGAGAACCTACTTTCTCAAATATTTTTACGAAGTTCTAATTTATAACTTAAATATTTGTAATTTTTGAGATGCTGGGTAAAGGTATTTCTATAAAATTATTTTAGATAATATTTTATTTAAGATTTTTCAATTGCTTTAGATTGTCTATATGTGTAGAATATTCTTAGTTTCGATTACCGTGGATTTAATTAATTATTTTAAGTTTTCAAAACTTTTTTAAGAAACGAGGGCAAAACTCAAATCAACTAAAATTTAAAAAAAATACAAAAAATATTAAATTTTTAGGAAATTGTTGGATTAGCAATAAAAAAGCTTACTAAGAACTAAGAAGAGGTTTTAATGAAGGGATAAATAAGTAAAACAATTTTTTATGCATCTATGTAATAAAAAAAGCTATGAGTGACCCACTAAACAGCTAAAAAATTTTATAAATTTGTTTACAAAAATGATGCCCGTGGATTTTGTAATTTTTTTGTGGAATTATTTCAGTAAAATTTTATTAAAATAAAGTTATGGGTAATTATTCAGCCTAAAACATAAATTATAATAATTTAAAAGTAGATCTTTAAACATTTAATGATTTATTTTTAATAAATTATGTACTCGGAAAAATAAAAAATAATTTTTAAATTCACTCAGTCCTAAAATTTATGTCGGATAAATAGTACGGATAATTGTTTCTTAAATATCAAAAGTTTTAGTCACATGAAAATTCAAATGTAAAATTCAGAAAAAGAATTTAAAAAAATTAAAAAAAAATCACAATTCTAAACATTTTTTAAATATTTCTCTACAATAATAATATTTAAATTTAAACGCATTTTCAATAAACATTACCGTAAAACAGAGCTGCCCTCTATGAAACTTCTTGCGAAGCTTCGCGAAACTTCCACTGCCATCCGGAAGAAAAGGGAAACTTCCAGCGAGGTCGGGAAAATTCTCCGCTCGATGGGGAAAAAGTATATCAAGCGCGCGCCGGCAAAACGCCAACAGATCGGAGGTTTCGGTTCTACAGCGGCTTTGCTTCCTTCGCGCTCTTAGCAAGTTTTGCGTTTTCGCTCGTTGGTTTGTGGTATTTTCATCAGTGTGTGTGTGTGTGTGTGTATAGTGTTATTTCTCTACTAAGGAGTAAGGACTGCATCAGTTTTTCGACATGTCATTAGCTGCTCTGTTCGACGATTTTCCCCTGCCCGTCTGCAACAGCCATCTTCGCCGACGCAGACCTTTGACCAGCATCCTTGGACTGTTGGACAACGATGAAGTGGACAAAAAGGTCAGTCAAGTCTTCCGACACTTGCCTGCCATTCTTCTTGAGCTACGCGACCGAGAATCAGATGAGAACAACGGCAAGAATCGGAAGCGAAAGCTGGTTAACGATAAATCGAATTCTCATCCCTACGAACCCAAATCCAAAGTGAGAGTTACCACCGATGACAAATTCCAAGTGACTCTGGACACTTCCAATTACCAGCCTGACGAGATTATGGTAAAGGTAGTGGATGATAAACTGGCAATTTCTGCCAAGCACGAGACTAAGCGAGATGATGTGTACGAATTCCACGAGATGTACCGGTGTTTCGACCTGCCTGAAGGTGTGGATCCAAGCACGGTGACATCCAAGTTGAGTGCCAATGGACAATTGACCATCGAAGCTCCTGTAGTCAAGCCAAAGGAACTGACCAATGAAAGAGTGATTCCCATTGAGATGCCTAATGATCATGTGTCATTAGAAAATGGTGAAAAGGAAGTGTGTATAGAGAACTCTGAAGGATAATATTTTTCTTAATTCATTCCATTACTCATTTGAACACTTTCTTCAAATGTGTTAATCATTTTTATGCTTAGCTTCATTGGTTCATTTGAATTTGTATGTTCATGTTTTTCAATAAACTGTAAGTTATTCATAATTTTTGTCGTTTTCTTGTGTAATTTCTTTTACTGGGATTTTATGCTTTTTGAGTTATTAGCAAAAAGTTAGTAAATAAATGTAATATTAGTATTAGTATTCTAAGAAAAATAATTTTTTGTTTTAAAGATAATTATTTTATATCGATCTGAAATGGAGTATAAGATAACGCCTATTAATGGCGTTAATAGCCTCTATATCGCTATTTAATGGTATTACAGTTCTTAAAATTTAAATAAATATACGAAGAAGAATCTTAATATACAGGGTGTATAAGTGTTTCATAACTTTGGAGAGGTAGGGCGTACCTAGGAATGGGGGGGTCGGAAATTCACCCCGACTTAGGGTTTTTAAAAGCGGGCATGGAAAGTTAAAAAATTACCAATGGAAATTGACACGGAAACTATTTATAAAAATTGCATTAAACCAGCAAAATCGTTCGATTCTGGCATTCATTATATAAAAACCAATTTAAAAGCTTAAATTGCAGCTCCTAAATAGGTTTTATGGAATAATTGCCTGAATCTATGGTTTTATTTCGATCCTAAAAGGTTACGTGTCAGTTTCCACTGTGAATTTTACCACTACCCATGCCCACTTATAAAAACCCCTCAGTCGTTAGTGGTGCATTTCCCACCCCCATTCCCTGATGGTGGAGTCGTGTAGGAGTGCCTTACCAACCACTCCTAGAAGTTATGAAACTAATATCTGAAACACTCTGTAATTTGAATCAAACGTTCTTCTAAAAAAGTATACCTAACTGTAATTTCAAGCTAATTCTCCCTTTCAAAGTGAACCCCTAACTAAGCATAAAAAAACTGGTGTCAGATAATTTTAGCTTTTGTAAAACAACAGAACTGTAATATCTTCCTATTTTTTTCAAAGGTTATAGGGAAAAATACATTAAAAAATGAAGGGAAATTTAGTGTGAAATGTTTTCTCTCTTGTGTTTAAAAAGGTTTTTTTCTATTCCATAGCAGGTAGCAGAAGATAGCCCATAGGAAAAAAAATGAAGCTACCCCCTATTACATGGCCTACATTAGGTGACTGTATCCAGCTCACCTTTATTACAGAAATTTGCAATGAGCAATTAGGTAGGATTAGGTATAATAAATACATTTACACAAGTAATGAGCTGTTGAACATCTGTCTGCAACACACTAAAGATAATATTTTTATTGCTAAATTAAGGATGCCTAAGCCTAATATTTTATTGTTTTACTGAAATTTGAGAATAGTGCACAAATTTAGGTATAAAAATTATCACTACTTGTATAACCAAGTCTTAATTTTTATCTTGGAAATTTGAAGGGCCTGCTTTACCTCTAAATTTAGCAATGTCAATATTATTATTTTTTGTGTGAAAAATTTTATCAACTGCGTAAAAGAAGAGAAAAAATCTTATTTCTTTAAAGGTAATATGAATGTTGTACACATAGATTAAAGATTTATACCTACTTATCATATCTATAGTTTTTTAATTTCAACATTATGGAAATTTTTTGTAGGTAGAATTTGCTAAAAATATCAGGGTTACAGTAGGAAACTCTTCACTGCCACTTTCTAGGTTAATCTGTTAATCATGGATCTACAAAGGACTGTCCTCAAACTAGTACTACTACCAAATTTGGGGGCTTTGAAAGTCACCTTAAATTCTGCAGGACTTCAATTCATCTTTGATCAAATAGATCCTTGTCATTAAAAAAAGATCCTATTTTTATTAACTCCTAACTAATTACCAAGTGGTACTTTGTTCCGTCCTGTTCCATCTTTAAGAACAATGCTAAGAGAATTTTCATCTCAACACAGAAAACTTTCACCCATGTTAATGAAGGATGCTAACGTTAAAAAGAATAATTTGAAATGATACATATTAGGGTGTCCCGAAAAAAACGAAATTTCTCTGATCGCTTAGCGGTAGTGCGGAAAAGTTGTGAACTACCATCACTAAGAAAGGTGTGAAATATTAAAACTGTGGGTTGATATCTTCTGTTGCCTCACGAGGCCTAAAATTCTGAAAATTGGACTAAAAATGACTTAATTTCAAAAATTCATAAAAATTTACGAATTTCAGCAATAGGTTTGGGGTTGCACTTAAAAGGTTCTATTATTAACCAACTAACATGCAAAAAATTTCAAAACTTTAGGTTAATACTTTCTTTTGCCTCATCGGCTCTAAAATTTATAAAATTAAGGCAAAATTTCGAAAAAATGCACAAAACACCAGGGTGTCCCAAAAAAACCCTTTTGTTAAAAAACCTTGCTCCCCAGGGATTTTCCCCATTCCTTTTGGTCCCAAAAGATGGTGTGTGAAGTTTTGGCTCCCCAGGTAAACTGTAGGGTTTGCCGGTAGGGCCCCTTAGTTTGAAAAAAGTGAGAAAAATGACCATTTTTAAGAATTTTTGAAAGTAAATTTTAAGTTTTATAATGTTGTAAAACTGGTTCATGTGAGTTATTTAGGACATATTTAGATGGATTTTATTTATTTACGTTAATGAACTGTACCCTATAGCGCCTATATTGATGAGCGCAGCGTCACTAAAAGTAATACTTTTTACTCAAAAACTGTAGGCACTATAGGGTACAGTTTATAAACGTCAACAAATAAAATCCCTCTAAACACGTCCTAAAAACTCATATGAACCAGTTTTATCACAATATAAATTTTGAAATTTACTTTAAAAAATTCTGAAAAACGGTCATTTTTCTCACTTTTTTCAAACTTAGGGGCCTACCGGGAAACCCTACAGTTTACCTGGGGAGCTAAAACTTCACACACCATCTTTTGGGACCATAAGAAATGGGAAAATTCTTGAGGAGCGAGGTTTTTTTTAACAAAAGGGAGAGAGAGAGACACCCTGGGTGTTTTGTACATTTTTTCGAAATTTGGCCTTAATTTTCTAAATTTTAAAGCCGATGAAGCAAAAGAAGGTAATAACCTAAAGTTTTGAAATTTTTTTCAGCTACCTTTTAAGCGCAACCCCAAACCTATGGCTAAAATTAGTAAATTTTTATGAATTTTTGAACTTTAGTCATTTTTCAGAACTTTAGGCCTTGTGAGGCAATAGAAGATATCAACCCACTGTTTTAATATTTTACACCCTTCTTAGTGATGGTAGTTCACAAATTTTCCGCACTACCGCTAAGCGATCAGAGAAATTTCGTTTTTTTCGGGACACCCTAATACATATGTTTAAAATTGTAAAATTTAAAAAGTAATATGCTTATTAAATATAAAAAATATGATAGTACAACAGTTAAGAAATGAAAATTTACTGCATTTTCATTGAATGAAGAATGTAATATTTTTCAGATGAAATAGCTAGATATAGGCTTTTGGTGTCTTTGGGGCATATTAGGGGGAGAATAAAAGTGGTTCTTAAGCTTAAGGGGGTATTCTAGTGTAGAATTTCAAAAAAATCGATTTTTTTTTTATTTTATATTTTCAAAGTTTAACTATTTAAGAATATGTCTACGAGAGGATTTTTGAAAATTTAAATTATTTTCGGAGCTATAGACATTTTACTGACCCGGCCTCCAAACTGGTTCGGTTGCTGAGTTGGGCACTCACGCGAATGAAAATTTATTCGTCAATCGTACGAATAAATTCAGCTTCGAATAAATCAATTGCGAATAAAGTTATCTGTCACCGGCGATTGAATTTTTATTCGCAATTGAAAATTCATTCGCAACTAACTTTATTCGTGGATGACGAATAATTATTCAATTGCGAATAATTTCACCAGACAAATAAATTAATTACAGAAGGTACATATAGGGGTGCAAAAAAATTCTCAGGGTTGGTACGGAAGGGTCCACAACTTTACCGGAGTGGTCCGTAAATTTACGGAAGTGGTTCGTAAGTGACCGGAAGTTGCCCGAATTCAACCGGAAGTGGTCTAAATTTAACCGGAAATGGTCCATCTTTAACCGGAAGTGATCCGTATTAACATGAAATGTTCCACAACTTACCGGAAGTGGCTCGTAAGTTACCGGAAGTGGTCCGCAACAAACCGGAAGTGGTTCGTAAGTAACCGGAAGTGGTCCGCAACATACCGGAAGTGGTTCGTAAGTCACCAGAAGTGGTCCACAACTTACCGGAAGTGGTTCGTAAGTCACCGGAAGTGGTCCGTATTTAAACGGAAATGACCCGTATTTAACCGGAAATGGTTCATCTTTAACCGGAAGTGATCCGTATTAACAGGAAATGTTCTGCAACTTACCGGAAGTGGTCCGCATTTAACCGGAAGTGGCCCGTATTTAACCAGAAATGCTTCATACTTAACCGAAAGTGGTCTGTATTTAACCGGAAGTGGTCCGTATTTAACCGGAAATGGTCCATCTCTAACCGGAAGTGATCTGTATTAACAGGAAAGAAGGTCTGATGTATGAAGCAGGAATGGCAGATTGAATAAAAGTAAGTATAATATATCATTTCATGACTTTGACAGCGAAAAACTTTACGCGAAACTTTAAATGCGTTTTTCTCAGAACAGACTTTTTCAATACATTTGTCACGATTTCTCGAGTTCTACTGGACCGATTCACTTGAAATTTTCAGAGAATCTTCTTTATAAACCTCTCAAGAATTGGAACTAGCCTCATCCCCAAATTTCAATTTTGACTATTTTTAAAAAATTCGAGAAACTCAAAAAAGTGGTAAAAAAAATCGTTTTTTTTTCAAACAGTCGCCATTTTGTCAAAAAAAATTTTTTTCACTCATCGCTAGTTCTGATTCTTGCGACATCATTGCAGATTAATAATCTTTTTTATTTTTTCATTTCAGATGACTAGGAGGGTTGAAATCATGTCAAAACTCATCTGCCAATTTTTTGACGCCCCCCACTTCTTCGGCTGCCAGTTTTTTAAATTTTTGACTTTTTTTTTTTTAAATTTTTTTCTGTACTCTTGAAACATTAATAAATAACTGATAAAAAAATGGATACAAAAATATTGATTGATTTTTTTTTACGACACTTTAAAAATTACCTAAAATTCATGTCTCTACACTAGAATACCCCCTTAAGGTACAGATGCAGTCTTCCATAAACATGGCAACTAAATAAATGAGTTTTTAAAAATTTAATTTACTAGCCCTAAATCAAAAACTGGTCATGGGATATATAGAAAAGTTTAATATTTACTATATTACAAGAGTATAACTGGACCGCTCTCAAAAGGTTGCCTGTCCACATTTGGCTTGTAGATTGAGTATGGATGTATTACTGAGATTGTTGGTCTACAAGTTATTGGTAGTGTTATTTTTTACCACTTCTTTTGGGAAGCTCTGCAGTTCCTTAAACTTTAGAGACCTCAATCTATGTGACTAAGCTAAACAAAATTTGTAGAGTGAAATACAGTTATATAATGACATTTATTTAACAAAAGTAACAAACAAAATATTTTTGAATGACAAAAACACTTACAAGAAAATAAAATTAAAAGCAATAACATAATTATATTAAATCAATAAAACAAATAAAAAAATTTCGGACTAAAAGCATTTTTTAAAAAGATATAAAATTAAGTTAATATTAATTATTAATTGCAAAATATTCACAGGGAAAAGTTTCAATAATTTGATTAGAATTGACCCAGTCAAATTATTAAACCCAGTTACATTGAACAATCAAACTACAACTAGTTATTTTTAAAATGTTGGTTGTTAAATCAGAAGATTAAAAATTTACATTACTATGAACCAAGATTTTGCTATTCCAGGTTTATTACTACGTATCATGGGGTTTGACAGAACATCATTTGAAAATTAATTTTTTGACTCATTTCAAGAATATTTATCCCCAATTCATTGAACTGAATCAAATAAAATAACCATGACTTTAAAACAAAGAAATAAGCTGGTTATTTCTAACTGAAATTATTACACTAATTCCATTGTTTTTTTATATTTTTGAAGTAAGTTTCTAAGGAATGAAGTTGATTGTGTAGAATCTTATAATCGATACGTAATAATTATTATAAAAAATAGAACTAATATCAAATATTATATACAAATGATATTATAATACTGTGACTTATTATACGTACACATAACACTAAATAAAAAATAAAAGTACTATATTCATTAAATTAAAACTTTTTAAAATAATTCACATATAAAACATAAAATGGATCTGATATTCCCAAGATTATTCCTTTCCAAATTAAGAAGTGATTCTCTCAAAACCTACATACCTACTCAATCATAAGCTAGGTCCATAAAAGTTGCTGATTAAGAGCAAACCTTGACTTGAATAGAGTTCATGATAAGCCAACAGTTACTTAAAATCATAGCAGAAATCATAATTTTGGGGATCTTTTGGAATGCTAGGGGGGTTTTCAGGAATATCAACACCTTCAGTGTCCAAAAGCCTTAAACGAATGTCCATACTCAGTAGGGTCTCCAGATCATTCTTAGTTTCTTTACTGGTCATCTTGTTACCCAACAGTGCACTGATCCCGTCAGTCCAATAGTCAAACTCTTTATCATTAGGTGCTACGAAATTCAATGGCTCCTGGTCAGAATCTGGAATGAGTGAGAACGCCAACGATAATGTCGACTTGGTGCGTTTCACCTCCTTCATGTGAGGGCATTCCTTCCCAGTGACCAGAGCCTTGACTTCCACAACATACAGCTTGTGGGGTAACTCCTCGAGAGCTGGTACCCCTCGGTTTTCATCACAGTCCCCGTAATGGAAGATCTTGTGGTTTGGAGACAGTCTGCAGTACCAGAACTTGTCCTTGATCCTTTGACCCTTATTTGAGTATTTGGTGAACATCGTGCCTTCACAGAGGTACTGCAGTCTTTGCTTTTGAATCAGATTGATGATTTCTGGAGTGATCTGTTCTCGTAACTCCACAATGGGCTTGGCATGCGACTCCCACTCTTCCCTATTGGACAGCTCCTTCTGCCACAGATTCTTGATCTCGTTGTAGGTCAGTGTTGCCAGCTTCATTTTGAACTTTTCAAGGGTGGGTGGGGGAGGGTCGGCATTCAGAGCCCGGGTGATTTGCTCTTTAACCACGCTCACCACTTTCGTGAAATCTTCGATGGAAGCCCGCATTTCTTTCCAAGTCTTGTTTAGCAAGACGATGCAAATGCAGAAGAATTCTTCAAAAGGATTGTCATGGGTGAAGAACATCGGGTAGAAGGTTTTGCCTTGCTCGGTCGGGGGCTCGCCTATCTTGAGAATATCGCACAACAGTTTGGTTAGTTCGATGCTCGTACGACCGAATGGGCATTCATGCTCATCGGCCCTGCAAGAGTTTTCAAGAACTACCTTAGTGTAGTTTTCGGTATGGTTTCGAGCAAAATAAATCATGTTATCGAGAGCCAGCATGCCTGGAGGGATTTCCGAGAAATCCTCAGCAGGGTTTACATGATTTTTAAAACCCAGTTTCTTGTAATCTTTGGAGTATCCACCTCCTTTACGTCCAACAGAGTTTACAATCTCTGAGTCAGTGTCAAAAGCGATCTTTCGGAGTTCCAGGATTTTATCTCTTGCTTCGGGATCTTGGGGATCCAGACGTCTTTTCATCTTTTCTTCCAAGAGGTTAAACAGCAGGGTTTGAAGCACATACAACTGATGGGCCATTTCAGCTCCAACATGCTGCTTTTGAATAATGTGGGTCATTATGACGTTCCTAATCTGTTTGGAAGTCAATGTCCCAGCAACAGCTCGCCTTTTGTTAGTATCAGCCTTTAAAAACAAGGCATTGATAAGTGCAATTGCATTCTGTTGGATCTCTGGAACAGTTGACTGCAGATGCACAATCAGATAGGGCAACGTCACTTCTTGTTCGACAAGAGGGTACTTTCCTGAGCTGTTCAAGACTAGGGATTCCAATATTGCTAGAGAAGCTTGAAGAGATCTAGAATCTTGTGCAGTTTGGGAATTTACTTGGTTGGCAACTCTGCCAATGAATTTATCTTGAAGGTTATCCCATGAGACGATACCATGATCCATTAACTCTACAAAGGATTGAAGAGTCAAAGCCATAAGCTCACCAGAAAATCCTCCACCTTCTATCATAGAAATCAAGAAATTTGAACCTTGCTTGTTGATAAACTCGAGAGCAAACGTATAGTCAGCCGACAGCCTCGCTAGACGTCGCAAAACAATCTTTTTCTCATCTTGAGTGCCAAAATTAAGCTTTTCTAATATTTCTTGTGCAGTTTTGGTGGAGGAAAAGGTAAGTCTCAACACGCTTCCATTCTTAATATCATTTCTGTTCTTTTCAGTGATGTAGTTGTGTGCGTTGTCCGAAAACTGAAGGGCATATTGATCAGGATCTGTCAAACCCCAAGTGGTGCATAAATCTTGAATGATGGCAGCCAGCGGACGCTTTTGATCAAATTCTATGAGCTGCGGAACTTGATCTTCCATTTCCACAGCGATCTTAACTATGTTTATATCTTTAATTGCAGGCATTTTTGCAGCGATCAAAAGATCTAATTCATAAACAAGATTTCCAAAATATCTCGGCTTTTCTGCTGCAAAGATAAACAAATGACAGTCTGATTTGGTTGCTTGGTTGATGCATCCTTTGTCAAATAATACATCTATCTGTTTGGTTGCTTTGTTGCTAAGTCCAATGAATTTTTTTTTCTCAAAATATCTTTATTTTAGTATTCATTATCAGTAAATATAAAACTAATGCAAGTTTTAAGAATTTAAAAAGATATTATAAGTACATCAAATTCAGTATGGTAAAACTAATATGAACTGGGGAATGAATCGTATGTATCGTCGCGCCATCTTCAATTTTTTATCTGAACTAAATCTCAGTGAATTAAATACAACATCGAATAAAAAAAAAGGTTAAAGCATAAAACATGATAGAATTTTAAGATATTACATTAATTGAAAAGACGGAAGTCTTCGATCACTCTGAAACTTCACACAGGTGAACTCATCATAGAGGAGATTAGAGCATACTGGGCTTTAAGATTTTTGACATCTCATTTCTTTGTATACACCCAAATTAACTTGGAAAGGGTGATATCAAGGTAAATTAAATTGCTTAACAGATATTTGCTAAGAGAAAAAAAAGAATTTAAAAATAAACAAAATAAGTACAAGGAGAAAAAGTATTTATTTTCATCAAAACACCCACGTATTTACAAAAATGTATAAAATCCCGTAATCACAGTCATTAAAAAATTTTTCAACGGTAGATTTTGCTGTTTCCTTAAACAAATAGGTTCAGACTTAAGATGAAATACCTTAGGAATAATCAAATCAAATCAAATTTATTAACAAAGGAAAGTCATAACAAAAATACAAAAGTATATAAAAGCATCACGCAATAATTGAACATCACAAAACAAAAAAGAAATGGAGAATGTAAATCACTTCCCAAAGGAGCTAAAAAGCTCTTCCATGGGCTAAAGCTTAATTAATAAAGCTTAATTAATCTAAAAAATACACTTTCAATTAATGAAACAAAATATTTTTTGAGCTTAAAAAAACCTTTCCATGAATCAATAATAAAAAACCAATAAATTTTTGCCCATAATAAATTGGATTTTTTAGCAGGAACTTCCTTTACAAAATACCTATTCTTTTAGTATTTCAATTTATTTTTTAAAAAACCTCCTTCCTCAAAAGCTAAAGACAGTACTATCCAAAAAAGAACTAAAATGTCCTATAACTCAAGAAAAGGTAAATAGGGACCCATAGGGAAAATCCTAGTATAGAGATAAAGGAGGATGAATAAAA
Source organism: Tetragnatha versicolor (assembly GCA_024610705.1). Lineage (NCBI taxonomy): Eukaryota > Metazoa > Arthropoda > Arachnida > Araneae > Tetragnathidae > Tetragnatha > Tetragnatha versicolor. The sequence goes on from JANDEH010000008.1 coordinate 16,394,708, forward strand.
AGAGCCCTTACCACTTGAGAATAAATTTTAAATACGATAATATCGGCAAAAAAGTAAAAAAATAAAGCCCAATCACGAACTAGGCAATATTATTTATACAGGGTGTATCTGAAATGGTGCAACAAACTTTCAGGGATGATAGTACTCATCAAGACGAACAAGAATCGGTATAGAAAGGGGGGTCCCAAACCAAATCCCAGGGAGTTAAAAATGGAGCGACACCCCAAAAAAATCATTGAAAAATTCAATTTGTAGAAGAACTACTATTGTTAAAAACTTAATTATGGTCTCAAAAATTGTGGTTTAATGTTATCTTTAAAATTACCTCAAAAGTCTTTGCTTAAAAATTTGTTTTATTATGAAAAAAGTTAAAAAACACAAAAAATGTGAAAAATCTGCCAAAACCTTATTTTATACTTCGAAATCCTTTCTTTTGATTTGATAATCTGAAAGATCATAGTTGAAAACCCTTAAGTCCAATGTTTCACGTAAATACAATCAATATTAAACGCTTGAGATCCTGTTAAAGTTCGTTTTTTGCGTGCGCTAACAGCTGTTTTGGAAACAGCTCTAGAAAACAGCTTGCGCACCCAAAAAACAAACTTTAACAGAATCTCAAGCGTTTAACATTGATTGTATTTACGTGAAACTTTGGACTTAAGGGTTTTCAACTATGATCTTTCAGATTATCAAATCAAAAGAAAGGATTTCGAAATACAAAATAAGGTTTTGGCAGATTTTTCACATTTTTTGTGTTTTTTAACTTTTTTTCATAATAAAAACAATTTTTAAGCGAAGACTTTTGAGGTAATTTTTTAAGATCACATTGAACCACAATTTTTGAGACCATAATTAAGTTTTTAACAATAGTAGTTCTTCTACAAATTGAATTTTTCAATGATTTTTTGGGGTGTCGCTCCATTTTTAACTCCCTGGGATTTGGTCTGGGACCCCCTTTCTATACCGATTCTTGTTCGTCTTAATGAGTACTATCATCCCTGAAAGTTTGTTGCACCATTTCAGATACACCCTGTATATTGCACAAGACCTAATTCCTGTATCTAAAAATTTATTCCTATATTTGGAAAAAAAACCCTTTTGATAGGACATAGTTTCTGTGCGTTGGATTTCTTGTAAGAATTATGTCTAATTGCTTTCCAAAACAGTAAATATAAAGGTTTTAGGGGCCTTGCAGCCTTATAAGGTTCCAAATACAATACTGGTTCAAAACATTAAATTTATAGTCTTGTAACTTTCTGATAGTCATTTATTGCATAAATTATCGTTAGTTCAGTTGAATCTATGGATCTTGAGCATTTAACGTTGTCGCGATTGCGTAGTTACTCTCTACAAAAAGCTGTCTGACAGCAAAAACTATTCAACTTTTAATACCATTTATTTTATAACTAAAAAAAAAGGATATTATCCTTTATTTATCTCGGAAATTTCTTTTTTTTGTGCGTTTTAACAAAGAAATTTATCTTTTCCCATACATATTCTTTCAAAAATAACCTTTTTTAAGTAAAAGACTTTTTGAATGTCCAGTATGTGAAAGCCATTAGCTAATAAATATAAACATGCTTTGAAAAATCTTCTTTCAATTTTGGTGAAGTTTTGTGAAGAAAGATTACAAATTACAAAATAAATAGCAGATGATATTGAAATGAAAGCATTTGATCACTCTTTCTTCAATAAGCTTATCTCTATTCATCCAAATAATTTAAAACGAATGGGAAACTTATTTAATTTCAGTTCATAAACAAGAGATATATGCTTTTTTGGTGGTTGGCATCCTCCACTACACTGCATTTTTTGACCTAAAATAAAAAAATCATAATTAATTTAAATATCAGAAGACACTGAAACCTTTAATCTAGTTTTTTGTTCATAATTTACCCTTATCTTATAAATATATTAAACCCTTAAACTTTTATATAACTATTTTATATAGTATACTAAATAGTGATGTAATAGATTAAGGGTAAATATATCAAGCCATTATGATTGGTTTTGAAATTTCATTCCAAGGAAAAGGTAGATTAAATTTAAAACTGAAAAGAAAGTTTCAGAAAGAGAAAAAATTTTGTATTTTGGGGGTTTTTCTCTTTAAATATCAGATTGATTTTTTAAATATGTATGTTGGACAATTTTTGAAAAATTTTGTACTTTGAGTTTTCATTCTTTAAATATCAGATGGATTTTTTAAATATATATGTTGGAAAATTTTAAAGCAATTATTAGTAATATCAAAATTGGTAATTTAGCCGTAGTAATTAAATAATAAGTAATTAATAGTTAAATATTTTTAGTAATTGGTACAAAATTTAATATTCTTATGAGAAGAATAATTTGAACATAGTACTAAAAATGTTTTTAGAAGTTCTTGGAGTTTTTACCTTGATTATTTCCAGTCATATTCATTTGGTTCATCATGTTCATGTTCATGTTTTGGTTCATCATATTCATATTTTGGTTCATCATATTCATGTTTTGATTCATCATACTCGGTTTCATGTTTTGATTCATGTTCATCATATTTGGATTCATATTCTGGTTCATCATGTTTTGATTCATGTTCATCATATTTGGATTCATATTCTGGTTCATCATGTTTTGATTCATGTTCATCATATTTGGATTCATATTCTGGTTCATCATATTTTTATTCATGTTCTGGTTCATCATGTTTTGATTCATATTCTGGTTCATCATGTTTTGATTCATGTTCTGGTTCATCATGTTTTGATTCATGTTCTGGTTCATCATGTTTTGATTCATGTTCTGGTTCATGTTTTGATTCATGTTTGGATTCATTTTCATCATGTTTGGTGGCATCATCATATTTTGCTGGTTATTCATTCCCATCATCCCTAAAAAAAGTGATCATACTGATTTGTAATAAGTCATTTTAACAAAATAGGAATCGGCCTACTGGACATATTTAAAACCCTGAAATTTATTCCTTACCTTGATTCATCATCATCATAAGCATTTGCATCATCTGCATCATATTCCCTAAAAGTGAAAAGTCTAAATAAAAATTTATATAACCTTATTATAAGAACGGGAATCAATATATTTGAATTGTAAAAAAATAACTTCATATTTGTCTGGATTATTTCCCTGCAGATAATCCTCAAGAAGACTGAAAACGGACACAATTTTTAAAAATACACTTTTAATACAAAAACAAATAGTTGTTAGTTTACATTTTAAAAAGTTCAATGTCGAGATTGTTATTTTTGTGTATTAAAACAGCTATACATTGCTATTCGTAATATTTTTAATTTTAAATAATATTTTGTTTGAAAGGGATGCATCGTCTTGGATGAAAACAAAATACACTGAGGAAATGTCAATGAGTACACGTAGGGTGGTCCTTAAAATCGAACTTTCAAAATTTGCATGGGGCACCCTCTTATTTTGTTCTATGTATACAAAAAGTAATTCCACCAAAATTTCAGAAATTTTGAAAAAGATTTAGGGGTCGCTACCAAAGTTCAAAAAAATTAAAAATTGAGAAATTTCATACATTTTGTGATTTAATTATAAATTATTGCACAGGAATCTATAATAATCACTAAAAAAAGTCACAGTATTAAATAAAGATGTAAATACTGTCATCTTGGGAATTTTTTCCTGAGTTTATTTATAATTTTTTAATTTTTCGTATTTTAAAGTACTTTTTTCGTTTTTTGTGATTTCTTAACAGGCCTAAGTAATACCGAAAAGTTAGCTTATTTAATAAAAAATTGTACCAAAATCAATTTAAAATGTGTAAAATTATGATAAGGGGCCGTTCAAATATTACGTAAGCACCTAAGGGGGGGAGGGGGCTTGCTCTTTGCTTATTTTTCCTGACTAGGGGGGAGGGGGGATATGAAAGATGCTTACGTAAGATACTGAATTTTCGAAAATATCTTGTTTCTTGCATAAATAATTTCAAAACTCAACCAAAAATAAATTTAACAAAAAATTGAAGTATGAAATCTGACGTAAGCACTTTTTTTTGGGGACCCCCAAACATTCTGAAATTTTAACCCCGAAAAGTAGTGTTTCGACTCATTTTTGAACCCTTAACAAGGACAGCTCCTTGAATAAGTCACCTAATTTACAAGGAGAAAAAAACAGTACTTACTAAAAGGGATGTCAAAATTTCGGGGGGGGGTCCGGTAGTTTCTTACGTAATTATGGTGGGGGGGGGTGGAGGTTTGCTTATCTTTGCTGACAAGGGGGGAGGGAGGGTTAAAAATGACCAAAAAAGTGCTTACGTAATATTTGAACGGCCCCTAATAATAAATATTAACATTGTATTTTGTTAATTGATTGAATGGTTACGCAAATAAATTAGTAAAATTATTGATTTTTTTGTTCAGAATTTAATTTTTCACCAAAAAGGTATTTATTCAATAATAGAAGTCAATTATCAACTCTTCTTTGGACAAAACTTTTTTCTGTGACGGAAGTTGTTGGGGGAATCACTAGGGGTTTCAAGTGGACCAGACATACTGCTGTTTAAAAGGTTCAAAACTTCGTGGATCTCTATCTATCATGGAAAATTTCAGACTTCCATTGCTGACGATTAACAGAGAATGCATCTGAAGTAATCAAACTTTCTCAAAATCAACTTCATGATTTTCAACCCAGGGATGATTATAAAGAACTGCTAGAGCTTTTGATCATTTTCCTTGGTGGAGTACCTGAAAGAGGTGTTAAATTTAGGGCCCCAGGTGGATTGCATTGAGCTCGATGGCTGGCGAAGGCTATATTCTCACTGAAGATTTATTTATTTAGAGATCAGTTCAAACTCTTTAAGCAAGAAGAATCTGGAATACGTCAAATTTGCTCATTTGTGGTGAAAATTTACATTTGCAGTTGGTATCAATCTCAATCTACTTGCTCTGCACCCATAAATGATTTTTTGCTCTGAAAAATTAAAAGATTAAGAATATGTGAATAAAGACATTTCCCTTTGTGCAATGAAGAAGTTCTTAAGACATTTGTGATATTGGTCAGAAGAACTAATTTCTTTTGCATTTTTCGATGACAATGTCTCTTTAGAAACTAAAAGAAAAATGGTACATGCTTTGAAAAAGGATGAGAATGGTAAACTTTTGAAACGTGGCCTTGTTGATCCTGATGACATCCACTTAAAGGACTTGCAAGATTTTGTAACAAGCAACACTTTGAGGTTCTTTCAAATTATGGATTTACCTACTGACTTTTTGGAAACAGATGTGACTAATTGGACTGAAAATGAATCTTACAAGAAATGTAAGGAAATAGCAAATTCTATCAAAGTTGTTAATGATGTAGCAGAACGTGGAGGGAATGGAAGAATACAATAGACTTCATACAGCAGATGAAGTACAAAAACAGTACCTATTATTGTTGGTCCAGCAATTTAGAAGCAAATATCAAGACTCTAAAAAACATATATTAATGTCTTAAGATGAAATTAAATTAAAGGTAAGGATATTGAATCATGATATTTTTCTTCTTAAATGCATATTAAAATGTGGTACCGTATAGAGACTAATTTTACGTTTACTTGTTACACGTTTTATGTTATATGTGGTTGCAGTGGAATAAACTGAATTATTCAGTAAAAAAATAATTGTTTCTTATCGAGAATAATTACATGACAAAACTAGATTATATTAAAATGTATGTAGTTTCTGTAATATATGCTGAATTATTCGTTAAAAACGTATATATTTTATGATCCTTATTTTATAAGTTTGAGTAACGCCCTATTTTAAAATATGTTTGTTATATATCTAATTGTTTTATGTTCTAAAACTATTAATTTACTTTGAGTTGGCTTGTTAAAAGTAAAAACAATTAGATATAAACATAAATTTTAGGAATTTTCAGGAGAAATGCATGCAAATTGAATTAATTTAAAGCTGGGAACTAGCACTATAAGATTTTGTGCCGAATCTGTTAATTGTCGTATTTTCTGAAATCTATGGGAAATTTTTTGCATGTTTTAGGTCATATGAACACCCTCAAGCGAGTTTATGAATTTTCCGTGAGTGAATCGCTCTTGCTGTATAATTTTAGGAATAGTTTAGGGACTTGCCTAAATTTCGAATATTTTTATTTTTTTATGCATGATAAAATTTTATTTTCAACTTGAAATTTGTTAGTAATGTTCATTTTAAGAGTTAAAATGCTTTGAAAAATTAAAAATTTTTTTTTTTTAATTTTGAAAAAAACTTTTTTGAAATGATGGTCATGATGCACATCAAATCAAACACAAAAAAATTACTAACAAAATGGGACTGATTTCAGGTTTTTAAGTTGTATAGTTCTAGAGTTAGGGGCCGTTCAAATATTACGTAAGCACCTAAGGGGGGGGAGGGGGTTTGTACTTTGCTTATTTTTCCTGACAAGGGGGGAGGGGGGGTATGAGTGATGCTTACGTAAGATACTGAAATTTCGAAGATCTCTGTTTTCCATTCCAAAAAACAGATTTTTCTCAAAATTCCGATCCCATATGGAGTCTTCACCCCTATAGGGGGGGGATCGTTGGTCTCCTGATCAGATAAGAAAGAGAAAGCGTGACCCATTGCATTTCTATTGCAATGCCATGGTGACGAACCGCAAATTTTAATTACACAAACTATATGCACTGCTTTGTATATGAAACCCATGGGGGGGTCCGGCAGTTTCTTACGTAATTATAGAGGGGGGTTTGGGGTTTGCTTATTTTTGCTGACAAGGGGGGAGGGGGGGTCAAAAATGACCAAAAAAGTGCTTACGTAATATTTGAACGGCCCCTTATAAGCTTTTTAAAAATGCAGGAAAAACAACTTTACAAGAGTTCTTTTGATATTAAAAAATTGTTACTACCGAAAGAGGGGTGATAGAAGAATTGAACTTGGACCATTATACAGGGTGATTCAGAAATAATCATCAATAATTTGGGGGGAGGTAGAGGGGCCCTAGACAAGCATATTTCGAATAGGGATGGTGGGGCGCAACCTTACAGTTAAAGAGCTAGGACCTAATGTAGTGCGAGCGCGTTTCAAAAGGTCGTTTTTAGAAGGCCCGTGTGACGAAACAAAACATAATAAAATGAAAAAATCTATTGCATGAGGTAAGGAAGTATCCCTACTACTTACACCATGAATTCGATAGAATTTGAACCACTTTCTAAACCGTGGAGTGAGTTTCAAAAGTGCAATATTAATCTTTTTGTCAAAAAATGGAGTTCCCTTAATGGTATTTAGAAAAATGATGATCGGGGAAGGAATTTTCAATGATAGTAACATTGATCATTGAAACTGTCTGATCATTGAAAATTCCTTCCCCTATCATCATTTTTCTAAATACCATTAAGGGAACTCCATTGTTTGACTAAGAGATTAATATTGCACGTTTTAAAACTCACCCTAAGCTTCAGCAAGTGGTCCAATTTCTATCATATTGAGGATTTAAGACAGTAGTACGGATACTCTTGTACCTCATACAATAATGTTTTTCATTTTATTATGTTTTGTTTCGTCACACGGGCCTTGTAAAAACGGCCTTTTGAAGAGCGCTCGCACTACATTAGGTCCTAGCTCTTTTACTGTAACGCTGCGCCCCACCATCCCTATTCGAAATATGCTTGTCTAGGGCCCCTCTACCTCCCCCCAAATTATTGATGATTATTTCTGAATCACCCTGTATCTATAACTATACAGGGTGTCCCATAAATAATGGGCCACACTTCTAGGGTGGATAGTAGACACCTAGACGAGTCAGAATCACATAGGATTTGGGGGTCCCAGACCAAATCCCAGGGAGCTAAAAATGGAGCGACACCACAAAACAATTATTGAAAAATTCAATCTGTAGAAGAACTACTATTGGTAAAAACTTAATCATGGTCTCAAATTTTGTGGTTTAACATGATCTTTAAAATCATTTAAAAAGTTTTCATTTTAAAAATTTTTTACTACTAAAAAAAGGCAAAAAACCACAAAAAAATGTGAAAAATCTGCCCAAACTTTATTTTGTATTTAGAAATCCTTTCTCTTTATTTGATAATCTGAAAGATCATAGTTGAAAACCCTCAAGTCCAAAGTTTCACGTAAATACCATCAATATTAAACGCTTGAGATCCAATTAAAGTTTGATTTTTGCTTGCGAAAACAGATCCAGAAAACAAGCGTTGAGGGAAAATCTACGAATTACGGATTGATGCTCCCTAAATTTCTCGCCATTATTTGCGATACGAGATTCCTCGCCAACTTTCGCCAACAACAGATCGCCCAAGCTGTCTTGGCGGTCTGTAGGAGCTTGGTATGTTTCGCCAAACTGGGAGAGAAAAGAAAGTTTGCGATTATCTATCAGTAACTCGTAGATTCTCCCTGAACGTTCGTTTTCTGGAGCTGTTTTCGCACTCAAAAATCAAACTTCAACAGGATCTCAAGCGTTTAATATTGATGGTATTTACGTGAAACTTTGGACTTAAGGGTTTTAAAATATGATCTTTTAGATTATCAAATCAAAAGAAAGGATTTCTAAATACAAAATAAAGTTTTGGCAGATTTTTCACATTTTTTTGTGGTTTTTTGACTTTTTTTCGTAGTAAAAAATTTTAAAGTGAAAACTTTCAGCATAATTTTTAAGATCATATTAAACCACAAAATTTGAGACCATGATTAAATTTGTACCAATAGTAGTTCTTCTACAAATTGAATTTTTCAATAATTGTTTTGGGGTGTCGCTCCATTTTTAACTGCCTGGGATTTGGTCTGGGACCCCCAAATCCTATGTAATTCTGACTCGTCTAGGTGTCTACTATCCACCCTAGAAGTGTGACCCATTATTTATGGGACACCCTGTATAAGCTTTTCATAAAAAAATCATGAACAATATGTGATGGTTTAATCTTTGGATTTATTTTTGTTTTCCCTATTTTAAATGAATAAGTTTAAACTTTAAAGGGCGGTAGCGACCCCTAAAAACATGCTAAAAATCTGAATAAATTAACAAATTATTTTTCAAGGAGTAGATCAAAATGACAGGGTGCCCCGGTTAAAATTCCAAAAAGAAATTTTTAGCCCTCTTTAAGGACCACCGTAGAGTACAGTATAAAACATAGTTGATGATCCTCTTGCAGATTTTTGGAAAATTTTGGGAGAACTACTACAAGGAATTATTGTAAATGTGTAAGTAGTTTATACAAAATATAAACTATATTTTTATATTACTAGGGAGCTACCGCCCCCTGCTCGCTATCGCTCGCCAACCCCCGTTAACTGCTGACGCTGATACTAGGATCTCTTTGCCATCCTCACAAAACACAGCTCACAGCACTTACTCACTTTATAAAACATTCTTAAAACAGGGGAACTACTTCTCTGGGGTATTCTTTCAAAAAAGGGGAATATTCATTCAGCGGCGAAATTTTAACAGTTCCTTTATGGCAATATGAATTGGCGGATCGCCATTTAATCCAAGAAAATTAGTAACAAAGCAGTGTAAACTTTCTTTTACCATTTCCCCAAGGTAATGTATTTCTCACACAGATCCATTCAAAAGCACGGAAACATCTCCGGAATAAATTTTACTTTCTTAAAATTTGTAATGATTTTCATTGATTGTCTGTGAAAATGTAGTAATTATCGTAAACATCACGAAAATTTAGAATTTTGCTTCAAGAGAACAAATAAACATCGAAATTGTGTCAGTTTCATAGCAATGACACGAATGTTCTGACTTTCGATTTTTATCTTTATTTCTAAAACATTCCCCCGCCATATCTAGTTTTGCGTTTTGGCTTTATAAAAAAAATGTTACCTTTTACTACCTTAAATAATATAACTTGCAAAAGGATATAAAAATAATTATTATTGTAATAAATAAATGCAAAAGTTCAAAATTTTTGAAAGCGAGTTTATATTTTATTGTAAATATAGTAATGATTAGGTTGCCACAACGACAAAGATAAATATATAAATATGAATTAATTATTTAAAAATAAAAGATAAATTATACAGTAGTTTTAAATATAATTAAAATCGTTTGAACAGCAAAAATATAAATATTGTTAAAAAGAATCCAATATATATTTTTTAAATTAGTGTGATAAAAAGAAAGATTATTTAATGTATTTGAATGTTAAAAAACCAGTGAAATATATTTTCAATTGTTTTAAAATTCATAGTTTCTTGCTTTGTAACTGCGACCTTATCCGAAATCTAAAAAAATGGAAATATTTTAAAATTAAGAATTTTTTTTGAAAAATCGAAGGGCTTACTCGGAAATCCGGAAAGAATTCGGACATTTTGATACCATATATCGCCTCTTCCGTGCAAGACTCACACAATTGCAAAAGTTGAAATGTCTACTTTACGGGAGCTTGGCGTGGAAGGACTTCTTTATTGGTCGCCAAGTCGAAAAAATAGAGTCAAAAGTGTGATCTTTGGGGATTATTTCCATTGGCGCTAAAAAAAATCGCCAAAAACAGCTTTATGTGCTTGAATCTAAAATCGTGGTTTAGCTGGCATATCGAACATCGAAATTTCTTCACTGAATTTAAGCACCATCGGGTGCAGTCAGTATTTGGGTGGGTGACCACTGACCAAATCAAGCATAGCTGCGTTTCTCTCTTTCCTTGCGCACATTTGCTTTTATTTTTCAAGAAAGGATCTACCTGTTATCAGAATATTGTGCCCTAAATAATTTATTTATTTATTTATTTATTTATTTATTTATTTATTTATTTTCATTCACCCAAACAGACACAAAATCCAATTACATGGGGAAAACAATGACAAAACACAGACTACATAAGTTAATCTAAGATACAAATACCATATAAAATAGAAGGAGCAATATAAAATTAGAAAAAATCAATACAACAAAACTGAATTTAAGTACATCAAATAGAGGAAAAATTTCTTGGAACAAAAGAGGCATGATAAATATCCAGGTCACTTTTTATCATAAATGATCATAGAAATATATCACTTTTTATAATAAATGATCATAGAAATATATTTACATTTTTAATTAAATTACGTTTCTTTTATAGCCGATTTCATAGGTAGACTTTATTTCCAGAGCAAATTATCATGAAAAACCTTTTTTTAATCGACTATCTGTGCAATCCTCGTGAGAATCATGCTACATGATCATGAAATACCTTATGGTTGCACTGAAACAATAACCAGTCTTTGAAATTAAACCCTGGCGATCAGAGAAAATTTTTAATTCATTAAAAAAGGTGATTTCAAAATTACGTGTATTTTACTTTACACGGGGCATATAATAGGTATCGATACTCTCCTGAAAAGTAGGCAAAAGTTAGGTATGTGCAGAGGAAGAAAGAACAAACCGATGGTGGTAATGCTGAGAATGTTAGGAGGCATGGGTCACACAATCCATCAAAATAAGATTTGCTCGTTATCAACTACTAACTGGATCGAAAATAATTACTTTTAATTTAGCCAGAAGTAGTCATGATTACTTTTAATACAGATTGAAATGGCTCTGCTTTTAATTAGGACTGCATTTTTCATCTTTAATTTTGATTGCAACGATTTTTTGTAACCTGACCGGCGGTCAGGTTACCGGTGAATATGGCCGTAAGTATTTAAAATCCTGCAGAGCCATTTTCAGCGACTTATTTTGGACCCGATTTAAATAATCACTGTTGACTGGTTATAGCGCATACTCTTCAAATGTAACATTACGTTGTTGCACCGTTAATAGCTATTTACTTGATCAGTTGTTTAAAGATCTCACGTACTAAGAGAAATATTTCTAATTTCTTAAAAATAATAATAAAGTTACATATTTTATAAAATACAGAAAGTCAACCAACTTATTTAAAATTTATAAATTATTTTTAAGTTGGAAATAGTTTTAGCTTTAAATGAGGTTTAATAATTGAAAAAAAAAGAAATATAACACTTTTCCTATTTTGTTTAAGAATCTCAAGAAAAATTAAATATTTCTGATAAAATCCAAGTATTTTAAAAATTAAATTGTTCATTTTATTATACACATTCGTTATTACGGGCAGAATAATTTCAATGACAAGTATAGGTCCTTTCCAGAAACGTAGGCAAATATGAGATCGAGAAAGGGGAAAAGAACGTGCCAATACTTGGTGGTCACCCTCCAAAGTACTGACTGTGGCTGAAGGTGCTTAACTTGAGTTAAGAATGAGCCATGATTCACGCGTTAAAACATAAAAATCCCTGTTTGGCGATTTATCTTAACGCCAATTGAAATAATCATCGAAGATTAAACTCTAGCTTCGACTTTATCGACTTGGCAACCTATCTAGAAGTCCTTCCGCGCCAAGCTCCCGTAGAGTAAATATTTCAACTTTTGCAATTGTGTGAGTCTTTCACGGGAGAGGCGATATGTGTCATTTGGTTCAGTAATTAAAAAGCCTTTCTCTGGAAACCGTTCACCAAAAACTTTTTTTTAGAATAGAGAGATTATTAAAATAACTATTATTTTTTACATTATTTTTTCTACAAAATTTCCGCTAATGTTATAATTTTAAACATTTAGTACAAAAATATCAATTAAAAACTATTTTAGCTTGAAAGAAGAAAATATGCCTAATTTCTTAATAATTGAATTACGAATTTTTAAATTGCAATTATAAGCTAAATAAATTAACATTTTTTAAGAAAAGGCATTTTATAAGAAGTTATTTTTATGGAAATATATAATTATCTCTCTCTTCTATATTCTAAAGATTAAAGGGAATTTAAACTTACCATTGTTACTGTTTGGCTTACCCATAGCTAAAGTGACGTGCACATGTCCTTTATTATCTGTAAAACAAAAACTGCAAACTGTACTTTGTAAACAAAATATTGTAAGGAATACTTACACAGTAAAAGGAAATGTCAACACCAAATTTGGATGACGTGGTATGTCATTAACCACACATTTTTACTGAGAGATATGGGAAATGTATTCCTCCCATATAAATGCATTTAGCGAGACGACTTTTTGTAAATGTTTATTTCATTAATATGAAGAGTTTAAAATAATGAGTTACACAATAACTTACCCTGATGTCCATGGGATGGAATTTGATTTATCGAATTTCCACCTAATAATCAAAGTTTAACGTTATTTCCCTTATTTTTCATTATTATACGTTTTAAAGTTGCCTAAAAAGCGAACTAACGACTGTATTCACCACTATAACCCCCTGCTTTTTTAAGGCAATATACTAGTATTTTCGAAATAGTTTTTTTTTAAATTGATTAAAAGTATATTTAAATGAACTTATTTTAATTAATTTAGTAATGCATAGTTTCATACATTTATGCTTTTTTTTTGAAAATTAAAAAGCGCTTCTTTTGTTTGATATTACCATAATTGAATTGAGTACTTTTAACAGCGTTACATCATATGCATCGATATAGATACTTAATACATATTGTGCTTAAAACTCAAATTGTTAAAAAGAAAAGATTCCAGTCCTTTTTTTGAAAAATCTTGAAGGTAAAATAGACAGCGATAACTTTCATTTAAGGTTCTCAAAAGAAAGCATGTGGGTTAATGGAAAAGAATCAGGTTAACTACTTAAAATTTTTTTCTCTCTTTTCTGAAGGTTTTCTTTTCTAAAATATGTAATGATTCTATTAACCGAAAACCATAAGATAATAATGGTCGACAATAACACAAAACTCATTCCCTTATATTATACTACTCTTTAAAATTTTGCTCTATCTACTTGTATAAAGTATCATATCATCTTAAAATATCCTCAAAGTTGATTAGAATATCCAAATACGTCGATTTAAAGTAATGCTACACAAAATTTTTTTATTTTTAAAAATTTCGACCACTTCCTCCGGTACATTTGAATTTGGGGTACGGAAAGTATAGTATAGTATGATGTGTATATAAATTATATTATCCATAAAAAATATTTTTAAATGTTACCCTGTACTTCTTAGGTAAAAAATTTTGGATTGCATATTTTCAAGATATTGAATGAAAAAAAAGTGTCTAGTTGTCTAGTGAATCAAATGAGAAATGAGGTTTCGTTATATAAAGAAGCAAAGTATCAGTAAAAATTTGTAATGCTTACCATGATGTTGATGATGGGGTATTAAGGCTGGTAATAAATGTGATAGACTTCCTGAAATGAATGGCTACAGATCAATCAATAAGAATGAAAATTTTATTTTCGCAAAGGCGATATATTTTTAAGAATGAATTTTTTCTAAACTATTACACAGTTTATACTTCAGATATGACGAACTTCGTTATGCCGAAGACCTTATTTCTTAAACATATTTTTCCCTAGGATGGTATTTCTCTAATGTTGATTATCATTCTTATGTCAAAGACTTTTTGCTTGGACAGTTGTTTTAACGAAAATTTTTCGGATATTTTAAAATCTGTATATTTTTTTTTGTTTACAAATTGATAAAAAAGCAAAAACTATATATTTGCCTTTTGATTTTTAAAAATTCGTATCACTTTTGGGCAAGTGATCATTTTGATGTTAGAAAGAAAGAAGAATGGGATGAAGACTTTTCTTTTTTAAGGCCCCCAGAAGTATGGGGTACTATCAATAATTTACTGGTCATCTGTCCTATTACTAAATGTTTTCTCCAATCGTCCATTGGATTTTCACTTACGTTCGATGCTCAGAAACTATTTGTTTCAGATAGATATAACTGCCTTAACCCTTTTACATCTAAGGTCCTCGAGATCACCATTGGATCCTAACCGGGGGAAACCCCCGGAGTAACTTAACTGTATTGTATTGAAGGTTTACCAATTTATTTAGAGCCACGAAAATGAAAATTTAAAATTTTATGCATTGAAACTTGAATTTCAAAAGCATGTCATCCCAACGGGGGAGAGATTCTTCGCAATGCGACAATTTGTGAAAAGGGAGGTTAACTTCCCTGAAAATTATGGTTCACTGTTGAATAACACATAAATATGACATTAAGACAACAGGATGAGTGCTCACCAGCGCATACTGTTTTGGACGGGAACGCACACTGCAAGGTGGTGACATCGAACTTCAGTCCAGGCGGGCACCATTTCTGCACCGGGGTGCCCGAGACACACTTGAAGTAGCACCGGCAGTCGGCCACGTTGGGGTACAGCCCCGATGGGGAGGGGCACAGGTGGTGGCAGGAGCCCTCGCGGATTGCCACCATGGCCGACGCCACCAGCCATAACAGGTGGAGCTGGTGTTTGGAGGATGGTGTAGAAGAGTTGGAGGAGGGAGGATTCTCGGTTGTTGAAGGACCTGGGGAAGAAGTCCCAAATAGTTAATGGAACGCACTTGTTTAGCATGGGGGGAATTTAAGAAGGTCCTGAAGGGAGATAGAGACTTCGAATTCATGGGGTTGATCTACCTAAAGATCCTCCCTTTCCTAGGGGAGGGCCTCCAGACCCCCTTTTTCGCTGGAAACTACAAAACTTTTCAATACATTGAATGCTCTACTAAGTACTCTAAGATATAAAACATTTGTGCAGGGGCGTATCCATGATATTGTCATCGTCAAGCCGTACATTCTGCTGATGAGTTTCAATATTTCTCAAGAGATTTCAGTGTATTGCGTAGAGATTTTTAGTGTTTTCAGTAATGCTGATTTTCCCCTTTACTTTGTAAATAAAAAGGGAATTGTTAAAGGTCGATAGAGTTAGAAAATGAGATTTACTTTTCTTCTAATAGAGGGTTTTCGGGAAAAAAATTATGTGGCAAACCGGGGTATCTCCGAAAGATCATAGTCTGATGTATTAATCACTAAGCCAGTAAACCTGCATTAGACAAGATACAGAAGAAGAAAAAAAGGACTGAAACATAAAGGTAGAGGGAAAGAGAAGAAAAAGGAGTAGTAGGAGTTGTGGAAATAAACATTCGCCTATTACCCAGATTATACACAGAATTACTGCTTCAGAAGTTTGTTAAATTAAAAATTAAATATTTAAGTGTATTGTAATTATACAGGAAAGAGAAGGAGAAAGGGATAAATATCAAGAAGAAGCTTTAAAACCTGCGGTAAAATGAGAGAGAGAGAGAGTGAAAACAATGAAAGAAAGGACAAAGAATGAAAAAGATAGATGGAATAGAAGCAGAGAAAGAGAGTGTCAGTGGCGGCTCGTCCATAGGAGCACAGGAGCACGTGAACACCCAGTGAAAAAGTAGAAATAAACCCAAATATAAAGATGCAAAAATATCAAAAGAAAATAATACATAAATCATTCTCAATTTCTGTTTCATACTCAGAATCAAGTTTCTACCCCCCCCTTTCACCTGTCAGCAAAAGAAATTATAACCGGAAACGCGAAAGTTTTGTGTTTATCAAATAAAGAGAATACTACTCTTATTTTTCTTTCCTTATTAGCACGTGTGAGCGAAGAAACTGAATGAGTCGGAAGAAACCTCGACTTTTCGCCGGAGAACATTTGGGCTTACGGCAACACATTGGAGATCCCCGTGCGCACAGATTTTGTGTGCCGAGGCCTACGTTTTTGAGGTTAAGCTTGCATTTTTGTGGTCTAGATTTTTTCCCGGATTGGAAAAAAGATAAGAACCTTTTGAAAGTATCATTAAACTTTTCACGTCAGCTAATTTGTAATAGTTAATTATTTTGTTATTGGTTATTTTTTTAAAGTGACGTTGGAGTAAAATTACAGATCTTGAAAATTACACATCACCTGTATTTTTCACAATCAATTGTTCGATTAAGCATATGTAACAAGCACTCTGAGTAGATAGACCCAGTGTTCATGTCATGCTCCCAATTAAAAAAATTGTGATTAGGTATTATGTATGATTTTAATGAAAGTGTCAAAAATTTGTTTGCTTCAAAAAAGGCTAGACGAGTGGACATCCTGCATAAAAGTTGTTTTTGAGGTATTATGTTATAGGTTAGGGGTATTTTAAAAAATAAAGGCCTTCTTTATCATAAGTTTTGCTTATTTCCATTACACGTATATTTAAAAAAATAAAAATGCATGCAGTGAAAAATTTAGGAAACTTAAAATAACTCCCCTGAAATAAATAAATTTGTTCTAAAACAAGTTTTCTTTATACTAAAACAAGTTTTATGTATTCGTCCAACATCCCTTCTCTTTCTTGATCTTGTGTAAATTTAATTCATACAAAGGGTGTGAACACCCTGTTAATAAACTCACGAGCCGCCACTGGAGAGTGTTATAATAAAGAATGAGAGAGAATGCAAAGGTTCATTCACTTTTCATCTTCATTTCGGAGGAATCCTTCAAAGTGAAAAGTGTGAATTGGCTTTTCTATGCAAACTGGCTATTCAATGAAGTGAATCACTTAGGATGAACATTGAACAGTGAAAGTGAAACAGTGTGAATGAGACTGGCTTTTTTATGCAAACTGGCTATTCAATGAAGTGAATCACTTAGGATGAACATTGAACAGTGAAAGTGAAACTGTGTGAATGAGACTGGCTTTTTTATGCAAACTGGCTATTCAATGAAGTGAATCACTTAGGATGAACATTGAACAGTGAAAGTGAAACAGTGTGAATGAGACTGGCTTTTTTATGCAAACTGGCTATTCAATGAAGTGAATCACTTAGGATGAACATTGAACAGTGAAAGTGAAACTGTGTGAATGAGACTGGCTTTTCTATGAAAACTGGCTATTCAATGAAGTGAATCACTTAGGATGAACATTGAACAGTGAAAGTGAAACTGTGTGAATGAGACTGGCTTTTTTATGCAAACTGGCTATTCAATGAAGTGAATCACTTAGGATGAACATTGAACAGTGAAAGTGAAACAGTGTGAATGAGACTGGCTTTTCTATGCAAACTGGCTATTCAATGAAGTGAATCACTTAGGATGAACATTGAACAGTGAAAGTGAAACAGTGTGGATGAGACTAAAAGAAAGAGGTGAACCTTAGAGTCCACCTGAGAGGAACCTGAAGATAATTAGGCAAGTACGTACAGTTCAGTTAAATGATATCGTAGTAAGGCCTGACATAGTATGAGAACCTCTGATATTAAAACATTACAATGAAGGTAGAGTGATTACCATGGAAGAGTTCTATACCTAGGAAATAGAATTATCTATTCTATCTCTATTTAATTTTATACCTAGGAAAAAGAAACCATTGCACACATACCTGGTGATATCTCTTCCACATCATAGTAAACCCCCGGCTCGCCGAAATAAAAGGGGGTTACAGAGGCATGTTGGGGGACATTAGAACTTTGCGCGACGCTCATGTTCTTCCACTGGCATTCTCACGGGGTTCGAACCGAAGCTTTCCCTTTTCAGAAAGAATAAGAGAGCCGATCGCGATCGCCAGTGATCCGTGCAGGCGCAAAGGACGGTATTCGAACGACGAGGAAGACAATTCAAATGTTTGTTTCGGGATTTTTTTTGGTGGGGTGGGGAAAGGGAAATTTTTGGGGCCGCAATTGGTGTGGTTGGTTGATTGGTTTATTACCTTGATGTTTAATGAAAGAAGTGATTGCTTGTGTATGATGGATTTTTGTTGTTTTTTTGTTTTGAATGTTTAAGAGGGGGAAATATGGAATTGGGATCACAGTGAACTAAGTGTTCACGGATCTTCTAATCAATAATACATTAAGGTTTGTTTAATTTGTATGACTTTTGTTCTAACAATTAATATACGTATTAATTGTATATCCTCTCAACTATAGTCTGTTCATTTAGAATAGGCACCTGAGACGAAATGCATTATAAGCAATTTACTACTGTAATTATCATGGAAAAATTTTTCTTGTGCAATGACAAGGCAGCCTAAACAGAAGTAGTTAAAATACTGTAAAAGAATCGGTCACTGAAGTTGCGGGATGAGGGTTATTAGGGCGTTATTGAGCGTATTTTATCCTGTGTCAGGCACCAATTCTAAATGAACAGACTTTAGCTCTAACTTTTGAAATAGTTACAGGGAATCAAAACAGCTTTTCACCAGTAAAATAGTTACAATTTTTAAGACCTAAATTAAATAAAGTGAGAGAACTGTTCCAAAAATTATCCTAATTGTAAAGGTTGCAATAAACGACCGCAACCCGCGGTCAAACTCGATACGAAGCAAATTAAAGAAACGTAAGTTATGCTTGGATATTTTTTTTTTCAAATTAATGTTAATAATTCATGATATTAAAAGCTATGATGAAGGTATATTAGGTAATAAGGATTCTTAGACATATGCTCATGGTTTTAAGATATTTTTAGAATGAAAATTTTTAAAAAAATATTGATTTTATTTATTGCCTATAATTTCATTTGTAAACTTTCTTTCTCCTTTTGCATAAACGGAATTAAATTACAGCATTATTTAATGTTATGTAACCATATATTTTTATATTTGTTATTAATTACATCATAATTATACTCTAAGGCCAAGTCAACGGCATCATGAATTATTTTTTAAAGTGACCAGTTTTGAAAAAAAAATTTTCCGGAACGAATCAGACTGAGATATCTTTGCGTGCACGTTTAATTACATTTTTTCTCTCTCTCTCCGAACAAATGAAGTTCGAGCACAATAGAATGGTCAAGCGTTTCGCTTGAGTGTTCATTTTATTTCGAATTAATGCAGTTTTCATTTTTATGATGGATCGTATTGAACAAACGGTTCAGTACCATTTTTAAATAATAAAGATAAACGGTCTTGATGAAACGGAAATGGTTATTTCACAGTTAATTGAACCGATATTTTAAATTATTTTGATAAAAATTACTTTCATTCGCTTTTCATTTATTAAAGGAAAATGAGATACCAATAGTCTACTCTACTTGATGGAATCGGGGTAATCGAAATATTAAGTCCCTTTCTAATGAGCTGAATGTTCTGTAAAATTACCCGATTCATAGGAAATTCGAAAAATTCAAATTGTAGTTTTATATTAATGTAGAACCTTATGACCTATATGACCTAGTAGATTGTAGAGTATGATTCATACATATTCACTTAGGAACTGTTTATAAATGATGTATCGCCATGAAAAAAAACTATTCAAACAAGTTTAAAAAGTCATTCTTTTTTATCAATAATGGTTATCTTGTTAGTACTAATTCTTATACCTAGTTAAAAATGGGGGGCTTCTTTGCCGCCATGCCATAATATGTCGCCAATATGGGTATGCAGTCATTTCAATATTATCTTAACATGATCAATTTGTGTCTTAAGTGAAAAAGAACAAACTGTTATAAAAATAGTCATATTCAATTTTTAAGGAATATAGTGATGTAGACTATACAATTATCTTTAAAAACACATGATTTATGCTAGGAAATATTTCCCTTACCTTTCATAACTTATAGAAGTGTAAGACGAAAACAGGTATGTGCTACACACCTCTCGGTTCTTACAGTTGTTTTGAACATTTACTTCAGCCAACTCCTTATGAAGTCTGGAAATAAGTAGTGCAAAAGAAAGTAGAATGCATCTTTCCGTGGTTTTTAGGCCCTTATTGAAAGTTTTCCTCATAAACTCTGACCTAGCACTTTCAGTATTGTATGGATATCGGAATAATAATAATCATCATATCGAAACATTTTCCCTCTACTTAAGCCTATGGTCACCGACAAAAGATGTGCAATCAAGCGTTAGTAGAGTGGACACTGGTTTCAGAAGCTAAAAAAATTGTTTCATATATCCTCTAAGTGCGTTGTTACATAATTTGGGCATGAAAATGTTTTTACTTCAGTGAAAGGAAAATTGAATTCGCATATTATAAATGTTTGAGCCACGACCATAGTTGATTTCTGTGGATTCGAAAGTTTCAAATGTAAATCGAAGGCCTCGTAATCTTTAAACGTAAAAGTATAGGTAAGGAATAACTATTCTTTTCTATTTTTTATCCCCCAACCAATTCGAAAGGATCTACCATGTCTATGTATAATAGAGAGCCTGTATACGAGAGAGAGGCGACAACTCGCTTAAAAGCGTCTCTGGCGCATTCTTGCGCGCAGTTAAAACTGTCCAAAACTCCAATTCTGTCCAAACTGTATCATGCCGCTTGTCTTGCTCCAATGCTAATCCTATGGAGGGAAACCTGCGGTGAACATAAAACGCTGTTGACCAATCAGCGCGCTATACCGGGTTGTCGCCTCTCTCTCGTATACAGGCTCTCTAGTGTATGGGAAGGCATGGGAAGGTTCATGGGAAGGCATTGTCCCCACTTTTTTTTTTTTTTTTTAGAAAAATTCAATATAACTAGGAAAAGCTTGTTCCCCCAAGGTTTCCAGTGTATTCCCCACTGTCCACCACCTAAATCAGCTCATGATCTGAACACAATAAATTACGATTTGTTTGTGACTTTCTTGGCACAGTAATGGAGCTAGGCGCTTCGTCAATACAGAAAACACAATTACCAAATTTAGCAACCTTGAAATTCTGCCGCAATCTATAGAAATGCATTAAGTGAATAATCAACTATTTTTTAAACTATTACTGGTGAGTTTTATTACGTTGCATTAAACTTTTTTTTTTAAATTCAAATATAAAATTAATAAACTAAGCTTTCAAATAAAATATTTGTATTCATTCCAAAATTTATTGTCCTACTTTCCATCTTACTCATTCATGTTTTATTCAGTGGCAAGAGGTCTTCTTAAGAGTGCAAAATATTCTGCAAAAGTTTCACGGAATATGAAGTTAGTCACCACTTACAGTTTAAAAGAAAAGTTGTAAAGTTTGATAAATCTAATGCAGTAATTAAGACGGTTGATTACTTTATAGATTTATCAAGAACGTTATTTAGAACGTTTAAGGTAGACGTGTTTTGCATCAGTGATTAAGTCAGTGTACCCTCTCTCCACTTACTCCTTAATTCATGGATATAGTATATGAATTGTTGGGATGAAAGAGAAACCGATAATAAATCATTTTAATGTTTTTACAACTATGTACCATAACTTAAATGTATATTCAATTAACAATATTAATTTTTATGCATTACTTTGTAACATGAATTAAATTTATAAAATAGTAGAAATTAAAATAACTTTTAGATGACTGAATTCAATTTGATGGAAGATGTTAAACTACATTCCTCTTATATAATCGTGTTATTTTTTAAAAGAAAAAATGCAACAACTATTTGAACAAGAAAGGTACATATTTATTGTTCTTAAGGTAGTATATTATCCATAAAATTGTACGTTTATAAATAAAATACATTGTTTATATTGCACTGGTTTCAACTCTAAATGTTCAAAACTATTGATATATTTTTTCATCCAATAAATAGGCATTTGAAGATAAAGTACTTTTGAAATTTAAGCCGTATAAACTTTTTATACCTCTTTCATAAATATTTGAAATAGGAAAGAACGTTCAACTAAAATATTTTTAAATATACATTATGTGCAACCACGAGATAATAAACCCGAACTATTCAAACGTCACTGATGATATTAGAAATACAACGCTATGGCATTAAGATATCAATAGTTTCAAAATTTGTAAGGCAATAAAAAGAAGAATAAGTTTACATTTACAATATATCCATTTAAAAAAGTTTTTTTACCTTCACTTTAAATATTTTACAAAATAAAAAATGTCATAAAAAGGAAATTACATTTATTATGTCAAAATTATCGAAAATAAGTGCTTTAAAATTGGTTAAAGTAGCTTCAATAAAAAATTGAGCTACACAATTAATTACAAACCCTTTGGTAGTTATTGCTACTACAAGTGAAAGTAATGCAACCATGATTATGCTATTGAGACAATGAAAATGACAAATATTTGTAGATCAATACAATGACTCATTTAGTATATAAGGGAATACAATAGAATGATACACTCATTTTAACAAATTAGTTGAAAGCATGATTTTCATGCCACTGAAGAATGGATGTTGCAGCATTGTTTACAGCACATGTAGTAAGTCGGGTTGAATCCTTTCATGATGTGAAAGATACCTAAGCAGCACAAACGTTCAATATTCGTCCTATTTTTGTCATGTATAGCGGAATTTCGTTTACGTCTAGTTGCAATTACGTAAACTTGACACGTTTGGTATGAGCTGTACTACTAGGTTACACAATTAAGGATGCAGGTGCTTGCAACAATCTGAACATCCTCGTTTTTAAAGTACTACCAACACAGCGCTCGGTAATAATAATGCGGGAGAAAACATCAAGCAAACAACATCACAACCCATGTGTTTTCAGACATAGTGAAAAACAAAGGTGTAAAATGTTTTGCCGAGAAACACGTGAGGGCTCTATTTCTACTCGAATATCACATTGATTTTTATATTACGAGTGTGTGGATGAATCAATATGCGTGTATGAAAATAGATAAAATTCAGAGTATCGTATGGTGATGGAATGCTAGACATCTTTTGGGTAGTTTACTAGAAAACAAAGTTTGATGTTAATGATAATTCCCCCCCCCCAAACAATCCTAAAATAATAGTTATTTTAGTTAAAGAGTGTGATAAATAATTATTTTATTTCTTATTTGTTTATCGTAGCAAACTACGCTTTTTAAGAGTTCTCTCTTTCACCGCCGTTCCTGAATCAACCAAAATTTTAGGTAAACAACAACTAGCATCTACGATTATACTTTGTCTGAGTGCAGAGAGAAAAAGAAATTTTTCATAAAGATTTAATGTTCGTATAACCTAGAAATTATTTTTACACTCAAGAAAAGTAAAAGAAAATTACTAAATTACCCATTGATGTCTTGTCAGCAGATGAATACATTGATGCCACTGATGGTTAAGCAATGCTTATTAAATGTTTTCAATAAACAATGTACAGAACAAAAGACAACATTACGCATAATGAAGAAATAAATACATGATTTAGAAGTAACAAATACCATACCATATAGGTAACATAAGTACAGTAATAATTTCAAGTTCATGAGTTTTGTTTCAGACTGATGATTTAGTAAACAAAAAACTATATTATAACAATTTAATACTTTCTGCAAATAAAAATGACCACTGCCACTCATGATAAATTACAACTCATTTTACGAACATTGAAATATTAGAACAATATAATTCGTTCATTTATTTTGTTATCCTGTTGACACTTATATGTAATACTTTTTAAGTTCAGAGCGTCCCCAACTTGTAATTTTTTTTGAGAATTTTGAAGATATTTTTAAGGTGAGACACATTTTATAGTGAAAAAAGTGAGCCAGTAAATAAAAGAAAAGTGACCCATATAACGATGGGTAAGTATTTTTTCTTACAATACTGCTCTTGTAGAAAACGTTTAATGTATTTTAAAAGGAATAATAGGACAAATCCTCAAAATTAAACCTGAGAAAAATGAATGATAACAAAGGAAGACTTGAGTATGCACATTAGGGGAGGCACATTCATATAAGAAGATAGTGCACCTGTACATTGTAAAAGATTCTTTCAAATCTGGCCTTTTATGGATGACTATAAGCCATTGTTGATCTTTTAGAAGAGAAACTATATGAAGCATAATTGAATTTGGTTAAGATGCTAATGGAATAAGCTTGCTCTTCTAGATTAGTTTCCTATCAGTGACGTCACTAGTTAACGTAGGAAGACGTCACACTTTTTAGCTGAATAATTGGCGAGTCGGAGATGATTCTCGCTCGCTCTGTCTTTTTCGCCAATTAGGTAGCTAGAAAGTTGACGTCTTCTAACGACAACCGACGTCACTGATAGGAAACGTTGTAATCTAGTAGGATGTGTAAAAAACTGGTAAACTTCTGGGTTCTTGTTAATTAAATCTTGTTGGAGACTTGTTTGTTAACTCCTCAAACAACGGTTGATGGGAAGATTTTACCTTATTATCACCCCATTGGTCATTTGCCTGGCATTGATTTACGATAGGGACAGCAAACAAAACTATAGTAGCGGTCTGTCCTTCCCCAGAGTGTAGAAATCCAACCTCAACGTTCCTGTAGAATATCTATAGACAATCACAAGTTGGGGACTGACAACGGACGATCAACACCTGTTGGTCACAGATTCGCCAGCAGCACGCGGCTCAGAGTGACTTCGGGTGCAGATGAGTCTTTGGTAAAGGATATTAGGTAGAGGACATCTACTTCATGGGACTGGAGTTGCTGTTGTAGCAGTCTCTGAGGTTATTGAAGGAGTTGGACTTGCGCATGCGCAGCCCGCAGAAGCCGATGTTGCGGTAGAAGTAGCCGTTGGGCAGCACGAGCAACGAACGGACGAAGAGGTACGAGACAGTGCGCCAGTTTAGAAGAGAACCCCATTGGGAAGTCACCAGGGCTGTAAAGAGAACAACGTGGTCATTAAGACGGCTGAAATTTTGTCACTTCGATATCCAGTATTTAAATACAGTATACCCTAATCTCCAACTTTAATAACGCGAAAGAATCCCCCCTTGAAATTAAGTATTCACTATTTTCCATTGTTTCTTCAAAAACTTGCTATCTCGAATTTTTTTCGGGTTCTTTCGATTTTGAGGTTATAATGTACGTGATTTTGATAATATATACTGTTGATGTTGACTATGAATAAATATACCATAGGTTGGTCTCCAAAGAATGACCTGTCAGATCCTAAATGTAAACTGAGAAAGCTGACTGGATTTAGTACTAAAACTGACTGGATTTGCTTGGTATTCAGTTCGTTTTTTGACGCCAAGTCACTCGACGAACGGATATATAAGGGCGCTTAAGTATGCGTCCAATGTAAAAAAGATAATTAGCGGAGTTGTAAAATTATAGAGAAGTTTTTCTCAATTTAGAGTCTTATAAGTTTATTTTTAAGATAAAGTATGAGACAACGCAGAATTTTGAGAAATATAGGTCGTTATTTCAATAAAAAACTTTGTTTGTATGATGAACTAGCTGTTTTTTAAGTATAGGCCAGTATGGATCAAGGAATTAATTGAATCGTCAGTTTGAAGAAGGGAATAAGTCCAAAAATCAAGTTTTGAGAAAATCGAAAAAAAGAAATGGAATTTTCATTGTATGGATAGCGATTTCACAACTTCAAGGGGCGATATCTCCCTATAGGGGTTAGTTATTTCCCCCCTCTTTTCACCCATGTGTAGGGCAGAGCTTGGAGATTGTTTTGAGCACAAAAAGTCAATTTGTCATTTTTTGGACTTATTCCCTTCTTCAAACTGACGATTCAATTTTAACGACTCATAAATGGTGACCCTTGGGTTAAAAACTTTGAAAACCCCTTAACTATGCTGAATATAAGGCGTGGAAATGCTTGGCTTCCGCTATTCCGAGTTTTCTTGAACCTCTGATCGTATACGTTTCCCACTTAACTATGGGTTAACACCGTTTGGAAACGTATGCATGGATATTAAATACACATTCCAGACAAAAACTAGACATAACTCACCTAAAATCTGCAAGGAATGGAAGAGGGCCATTGCCAACAGGAGAGTTCTTGCCACCCCTTTGTCCATCGTGCCCCAAAAGGACCACAAGAAGAACCCCAGAGCTAAAAAAATTTTTCGACACAAATTAACATGCCGATGTTTAATTGAAGTTAACATTTAGTCCATCTTCATTATTGAAGTTTAAAGGCATTCTTTTACACTTAACTACAATAAAAATATGCCTTGGGTATGTAGTAGTGATGATGAATTATTTATTATAAGAGGATTTAAGAGAAGGGATAAGGAATGAATGATTTCTAAAATAAAAAATTAATGGATTCATAATTCCCTTCTTTGGTTCAAGTGTTTTACTTAGCGCTATTTTCTTTATTACCACTTAGATAGATAATTAACTACCCTTAAACCAACACTTATTAAAGTAAATTTTGCAAACGTTTAAAATGGAAATATGAAAATATACCCTGAGACAACTAATGACGTACAATTTTGAATGGTTCTGAGTCTAATTCATTCTAAGAGTTTCGAGTATTACCACAATATTAAAACCTCTAGTATCGCACGATATTAGTCGATATTGCTCTTACATTAGCCAATATTGTACTTTCCGAAAAGTTAGGAAATATCAAATCAGATCGTGCACAACTAGTTTAATCAAAATGTCCTTTCAATTTAAATTATTCTCGAATTGAGATGATGTGAATCATTATTTCTAGTTATCTAAAAAGGGTTTACTGTTCACAAACATCACTAAACGCAACAATTTTTTTCTGATAGAAATTTCCTAAATTTTCATTCAAAAGAATCTGAAGAGTCTTACATTTTTTAAAATTATTTTATTTTTATGGTTCGTGGGCATTATCTATAAATGAAAAACCATGGCATTGAATACCCTTTGGAACTTACCCAGTGAAGCACATCCATAATATCTGCAAGCCAAGTCTCGATGGAGATCTTTGGAATCAGTTTCAGAATCCGGCAGATCATAAGAATTGTGGGGGAAAAATAAATTCTGAAAAAGAGAAGATATAAATCATGTTAGATCATGTTAATGCCATAATCGGATACTAAAAATAGTATGATTTTAATATCTTTAAATAAATTATGTGCAAATGAAACGTCGTTTTTCAATTTTATCCTATTTTGCACAGTTTGCTATCTATATTTGATAAATCATAATTTTAATATTTTATCATAGTATAAAAAAGAACAAAAAGTACTTACGTTGAATCCAAGAAGAGTGAAGATGAGGGCCATAGAAAGATGCCAAAGCCAATAACCTCTGGGAAATTTTACGTACAGGTGTTCGTTATGTCCCAACAGTTGGCTGATCTGCAAAAGAAAAACTTTTTAAAAAAGAATTAGCAAGCGTCGATTAAATTTAAAAACATCAACTAACAGTGGTATAATCACTTTTGATCTAAGAAGTTTCCAAGTAATTCAGTACGTGTTTTCATTTTCTTTATGATTTCGTAATATTCTAAACTACAGGTATTGTGCACCTCCGGTCTATTTGATCCTTATATGTTAACAAAACGCATTTCTCTTCCTCTGCCTCCCTTTAGTTGTAAATACTTTCTATGTTTATGATAATCTTTTTCAAATGGTTAATTTTTGGTAAAACCGTGGAGAATCACTATGACTAAAGTATCGCCATCAACAGAAGTGATGATGTCAGTGTCCGAACCCTGGAAATAACCCTTCAGAAATAAACTTGTTCCAAGTTCGATCTAAATAATATTTATTACAGTAAATACAAGTAAAAATTAAAAGAATTTAGAATAACAATTAGTAATAATGGGCAATAAAAGAATCGATGCTCAGTCTTTATATAACATCGAAATCCCAGGAGCTTTGTTCTCTTAGAACTAAGATTGAAATGCATCGTTAGATGGCGTCACTATAGGGAGTAATGGGAAATGAAGATAATGTGAAATTAAGGTCCTTTTTCCTCTCGTGAAGAACAAGAGGAGCGGAAGTACTTAAGGATAAGAACAACCTTGAGAATAGTTTATTCAAGGATAATGGAGATCTTCACTGTCAAGGTTAATATTTCTATTTCCAGTGTTAGAGTAGTAGTGCGGACGCTTAGCACAAGAAAACACAAGAATCTGGCAATTCTGGCTACCAGCATGGAACTTGTCACACTTGTTCTTTATGATATAAGGGTCTAAAAACCACCGGGACCCTAGCTGGGAGACCCTCCGATAAGGAGGAATCCAAGATGGCGTCCAAGATGGCGCCGACATCAAATTTGGTCTATTTTTGGATTATTTATGTCGATTTTGAGGTTTTCAGCTAAGCAGATTTTAAAAACAATCATTATTAAGCTCTTATTGTCAATCTAACACATTTTTTATCGATCTGGGAAACGAAAATCCAAGATGGCGGCCGAAATTAGAGTATTCGGTTATAACCGATATTTTGGACAATTATTATGTTTTAACTAGTCCAATTCTGTAAAAATATGTAAAGGAATATAAAAATACCTACCTCCGTAAAGTTGGGTACATGTCAGTTTACAAAGGAATTCAAGATGGCGTCCAATATGGCGCCAAAGGTCAAGTTGGTCAATTTGCGCGTTATTAAAGTTGATTCATAGGTTTTCGACTATGCTGATTTCAAAATTAATCATATAAAATCTCTAAAACCTTTCTTTTCAAAGTTATTTGCGTTTTTACTAGTCTGGTAAGAAGAAATTTAAAAGGAATACCAAAATTTTAATAGTCCGTTTACGGCCGTTTCATAGTTAAGTTTTACATTTTATTCCATGGTGAATCTTTTAAATATCTAGAAATTAGGGCGTATATAAGGGAGGGGCTCTAAAGAGGCCTACTCCCCTAAAAATTCGGGTTAAGTGCACCCTCGGGAATTAAAACCCTGATTTCTTAGTCCCCCTCGGATTAAGTTAATACCTTGATTTTAGGATCAAATTTCCCAAAACTTTCTAGGGGAGGACCACCCTAGACCGCACCTTTGGTGCCTAGAACTCTATTATTCACATTGTTTTTTATTAAATTCATATATATAAGAAGCTACATTGAGCTTATTTAATATTAATATACTACATGGGATGGGCTAAGTTTGAAACTTGGTGAATGTTTGAAACTTGGTCCTTAAACTCCAGGGAGTTTAGGACCACCCTGTATAGTGTTTTGATTCATTTTGAAACCTTTTGGGTCACACTAAAAGAGTAATGCAGGGGGGTATGGGAGTCCTCCCACAAATTTTTCTTTTTTAAATTTTACATTGGAAGTAGGGTTTAAACTCATTTTGAAAATCTTTGGGTCCAAGGGGGGCCACTGTCCAGAGTGCCTCTTCCGTTGGATCTGCGTCCAATCGCAATCAGGTGTGAATTTTCATGAACTACCAAAGAGATTTCAAGGATTCCCCTAGGATTATTTCGAAGTTAAAGTCTTATGAAATTACAGTTTTATTATGTTAGTGAATTATGTTACATGACACAAGTTTAGTAATTATTTCAATAAACTTGGAATTCCATATCTACGGAAGCTGAAACATTTCTGCAATGTTAGTGCTGGACTTCATAAGGGTGTATGACTTAATGAACCTGATCTAGCCCTGCAAGATTTCGAAGAGCCACAACAAAATAAACTTGAAAAAAAACAAAAAAAGCCAAATTAGTTGTATAATAGGAGGTCTCTATGTTGTCCAAGACATTTTCCGTATTGGTAAGGTTTAGGGAGAAGTGCTATGAAGGAGATAATGATATGATTCTCGAAATTTTTGTACATCTAAAAAGGTTTAGAGTACTTGTACAGAGAAATTTAGATATTAATAATATGCATGTAAGAATCCAATATCATTATGAATTTAATAAGAAAATAATTTTTGCATACCTATACAATTATTTTTCCTCAATGCAATAGGTAACGTTTCAAAGATATCAGATGGGTTAACACGTAAGCATATTGCTTGTAAAATGTTTTTTGTGCATTACAAACAATTGGTGGATTCACAGAGGGTCCCCATGAGGGAGCATTAACCTTTTTTTCAACTTTTTTAGGGAATTCCTTTTTTTTAATGTAAAAAATATTTTTAATGCTATCAGGGATAGAATACCTTCAAGCCTCTGGCTTACACTATGAGATTTTCTTCTTGGATCCACCATAGTTAGAAATGCAATCTTTTTTAATTAGATGATAACAGAAAAGCATTTGGCAAATTTGAGGCCCTATGCGGGTTGTAGGAGAGTTACATGTGGCCTTTTTCAAGCTTCTTAAAACGAATTTTCAGAAAAAACAAATGAATATTAATTTTTTATATGGCGTCCCAGGTTCAGAAAAAATATTGTCTGACTGGGCGGGTTCATAATAAAGTTATACTATGTATTTTTAGGAGTATCGGAACTATATGGGGAGTGCATCTTTTCCAAAATCTTTTATAACGGTCAGTCTTTTATAATCTTTTACAGCGGTCTTCTAAGTTTTCAGTATTTCTAGAAGGGCGTAGGAAATTTAATGCTGGAGGGGCCCCAATAATTCTATAAAAAATTTTGTTCTTAACAAGCCTCAAGCTAGATTTTTGCACAACGAAAGAGGACACCCAAAATCATACTTAGTCCATCCCATGTAGTATATTAAATAAGCTCAATGTAGCTTCTTATACTTATGAACTTAACCCTGCTGTTCTGCTCCGACTTACTACACGCACGTAGTGTTCGGGTCAATATTACCCGATACAAAAAATATCACTTCTAGCGGTAAATGAATGGTGGAATTTAAGAAATAGGTTAAACAATAGTAAAATAGCATTAAATAAATGTAATTATATTGAAATAATTCAGTTAAGTTATGAAATACGTATAAAATAATAAAATTAACTAAAAAATATTTGTTATGGAAATTTATAATTTTTTACTATTTTGACAATTAATGTATATGAAAATTGGTTTAAAATAAGTATGGCATAACAAAGTAGTAATTTTTTAATTTTTTTCATCAGAGGGACCGATATAAATTTAAATTTTTTCTTTAATCTTTTACTTTTTTTTAATTGATTCCCCCCTTCATGACAGGTTTTAATCTGCTTTACTGTATGAAAATAAGAGTGATTTCCTAAAATATTCAAAAATAATCTTCATTTGAACATTTATTTTACCTCTATTTGTACTAAATCCCATTGAAAACGCATTGCAGGATTTGTGAAATTACTCACAACTCCAAAATCTCAAATTTTCTTTGGCGATGGTTTTTTTATCTTTTTCTATAATAAATTTCATGTTTCAGTTCTTAGGAAGTTATACTACCACTAAAAGTCCACATTTACTCCATACCTAATGGTTAACTAGGTCAAAAGACAGTGGCAATAAAAACACCCCTAATTTCTCACTTTGAGTAATATGATAGCACAAGTTTCGTTTCATTAGTTATTTTTAGCATTCTAACTGAAAGGAAATACTTCATAAAACAAAAATTCAACAAGAAAAAATAAAATTTGGCAATATTTTTGCTATTTTTCCAACTGAATCAACCTTTTGACCTTCCACATGCTCTAGTGTCATATGCAAAAAAAACAAGATAGAAGAAAACCAAAAAAAGAATGTTTCAATAGTTTTATTCTTTTCTGGTGAGTTATTCCACCAACAAATATGAAAACGGTTGAGTAAAACGAAAAAATTTAGAATCGGGTCATATTGACCCGAACAGTACATTAAGACTATGTTGAAAAATATCCCTTGCAAATTAAAATAATTAAAATTCCTTTTAGACGTAGATATTCATATGTCTTTCCAACAAAGTCATGAAGTTTCATCAAAATATCTCTATTCAATTCTTTTTAACACGCGACTGAAAAAAATTTTGGGTCAAATAGACCCTAACAGAACAGCAGGGTTAATATAAAAACAATGTAATAGAGTTCTTAGCACCAAAGGGCGGTCTAGGGTGGTCCTCCCCAAGAAAGTTTTGGGAAATTTGATCCTAAAATCAGGGTATTAACTTAATCCGAGGGGGACTAAGAAATCAGGGTTTTAATTCCCGAGGCAGCACTTAACCCGAATTTTTAGGGGAGCAGTCCTCTTTAGAGCCCCTCCCTTATATACGCCCTAATTTCTAGATATTTAAAAGATTCACCATGGAATAAAACGTAAAACTTAACTATAAAACGGCCTTAAACGGACTAATAAAATTTTGGTTTTCCTTTTAAATTTCTTCTTACCAGACCAGTAAAAACGCAAATAACTTTGAAAAGAAAGGTTTAAGAGATTTTATATGAAAAGTTTTGAAATCAGCATAGTCGAAAACCTATGAATCAACTTTAACAACGCGCAAATTGACCAACTTGACCTTTGGCGCCATATTGGACGCCATCTTGAATTCCTTTGTAAACTGACATGTACCCAACTTTACGGAGGTAGGTATTTTTATATTCCTGTACATATTTTTACAGAATTGGACTAGTTAAAACATAATAATTGTCCAAAATATCGGTTATAACCGAATACTCTAATTTCGGCCGCCATCTTGGATTTTCGATTCCCAGATCGATAAAAAATTTGTTAGATTGACAATAAGAGCTTCATAATGATTGTTTTTAAAATCTGCTTAGCTGAAAACCTCAAAATCGACATAAATAATCCAAAAATAGACCAAATTTGATGTCGGTGCCATCTTGGACGCCATCTTGGATTCCTCCTTATCGGAGGGTCCCCCAGCTAGGGTCCCGGTGGTTTTTAGACCCTTATATCATAAAGAACAAGTGTGCCAAGTTTCATGCTGGTAGCCAGAATTGCCAGATTTTTGTGCTAAGCTGCTGCACTATAGAGCAAAGGGACGTGAAAAACAACAAGCTTTTAAGCTGAGCAGAACTATGACAATAACTTTTGCTGTATGTATCTCATAAAAAGACACTCATATGTAATATCCTTAAAAAATAAAGTTCTTTTTAAAAACATTGTTTTAAAACTGTTGAACCATGCATTTTCGTTGAAAATTTTGTTTGTTAGCGAAAATTTCTTAACCTTATAGAAATACTACTATTTACTATAAGCTTAAGAAACAAAGCAGTTATTTTACTAATTAAAACAATTAAAAATAAATTGAAAGTATATTAATATAATCTATAAAGTGTATTTTGTAGCCCCAGTAATTTTCAATGAAAATTTTTCGAGATATGCTCAGATTAAAATAAGGATGAAAAAAGTAACAAATATAAACTTTAAAATCATGGCAAAACAAACAAAATGATCTTTCTCTTATTCCATTTTGTGTGACTAAAAAGTTTTCCCTCAAAAAACAATCCCGTTTTTTTTCTGCAAACTCTGTTTTTTAAGGTCGGTTCCTCTTCCTTTTTATAAATTCAGCGCAGCCCCTTTTTTCTGGTTCAGGAGGCTTATGAAGAAAAAGCTATTCCACCCCCTACCTGGTTTCAATATCGTTTTTATCAACGTGAATATAAAATAACCAACTAGTTTACTTTTGTTACCATAACTAAAATTAAAACGCAAATTTTTTATCAAAAGTCAATAACATTACTTATACATTTTTCAATTAACAATAAACTGGTGAGTAAAAGTTTTTTTTACCCACACAGTTTTCAGGATAAAATGGAGTAATAACGTAGTTGATTTTACTTTTTAAATAAAGTAAAAACAATAAAATATTGAAATAATAAAGAGCAAATCACGATAAATCAATTTTCAGAGATAAAATTATATTGTTTCATTTTACCAGATAGATTTGTTTATTGGTCAATAAGAAACCCGGACTTTTTAAGTATGATCCACAAACATAAATTGAAGATTGCACGGCTTTTATTCGGAACCAACGCCTCTTAGGGTCATGGAAGTAAGGTCTACCCCAAGGTAAGTGACCCTGGAGAATGTCCTGAAATAACTTACAGCGCCTCTAGTGGCGAAATTAAAAAGTTAAAAAAATTAATTTAAAAACTAAAAGAGACAAAGCAAAAACCTCATGAGAGTATTGTTGCCAACGTCAGGAAGAAAAAAATTAATGAAAATATCTTGAATATTCGCGGAGATATTAGCATATGAAAATGGCACTTTTTCAGGGGTCAAAAATGAAAAAGTTCGCATATTTGCAAATTTTTTTTCATTTTTTGATTAAATTTTATGTTCTTTAAACTAAAAAACACAAAACTACATTATAACACTGAAAAATTTGCAGATATGCGAACTTTTTCTTTTTTGACCCCTGAAAAAGTGCCATATTTTCACATGCTAATATCTCCGCGAATATTCAAGATATTTTGATCAAAATTTTTTCAGTGAGTTCTTCATGACGTTGGCAACAATACTCTCACTGAGGTTTTTGCTCTATCTCCTTTAGTTTTTAAATTAATTTTTTGAACTTTTTAATTTCGCCGCTCGGGGCGCTGTAAGTCCTTTCAATGGATTCTCCAGGCTCTTTTACCTAGGGGTAGACCTAACTTCCGTGACCCTAGGAGGCGTTGGTGCCAAATAAAAGCCGGGCAACGCAATTTTGAAACACCCCGTATAGCCCTATTAAGTTCACTAAAAAAATTCCAAAATAACTTTATTGCAAAAACATAATGAACTAAATTAGTTGAAAAAGCATGACTTTAGTGGATAATTTTTCTGGCGGCATCAATTTCGAACGAGAATTTTTTACGGATACAATTATTCTTAATCTATAAAATTTTTATGGGAGATAAAACATGTCTTAAAAGATATTCTGTTGGTCTTTTTTTCAAATTTTTAGGCGCCCACACACAAAGCAGAAAATAAATATGTTTATCGTAAGGCAGAAACTTAAGATTCATCCTTGTTTCATTTTACATTTCCAATAACAAATTTACTTACTTTGGACCTGTGGATGTCTCCATTGTCAGTCTCACCAACTCCCAGAATCTTCCTGGTCTTAAGTCTGCTATGCAAGTCACCACTACTGTGTTTCCTGAAATAGACACCCAAATTTTGAGTTACACTGTTCACAGCTATCTGTATACATTTATCACAAATGTAATATATTACATTCTTAGATACATACATTAAAGCAAATATTTTTTATTAATAGCTAGATTAAAAACAAAACTGTAATGTATCAACTCAGCAGTTTGATATATTGCAGGTATTACCGATTTAATTCTGATTTCTTGATAACTAAACAGAACACAAACAAGAAACACCACCACAAAGAAATCATCAAACACATAAACAAATATGTTCTTAGATAAGCCCAAACGAAGTTACTCCCTGACCACCTAAACAGATTTCGAGACATAATTGAATTGACACATTCTGACAGGGACAGCGACACGTTATTAATTCAATAACTCTTAAGGACGCCAGTGAAAACTGCCTAAACCAAATAATTCCTGGAATTAAAGTAATCCAATTAAGAGACCAATGTGTAACGAGCAAGCCAATCGATTGATAATGCTGCCGAATCTATTTGCATATACGAAGGAGAGTTGACGAGCTTGTTAAAATGGAGTTTTCAATGGAAATTTATTAGGAAAACATTAAATTTGGAAATACGGCTTCTTGAAGGAACGTATGGGAGGGGAATATTGGGATGAACGTAGGGCAGCATCACGAGCAGCACAAATGTTCAAGATTCTTGCAAATTTTGTTATATATGGCCAAATTTCGTTTACTTCTTGTTACAGTTACGTAAAATTGGCATATTTGCCATGACCTGTGCTACTAGGGATTATATACGGACACGGACACTGGGGCAGGAGGGATATCTCTCTTTCTGTGATCCGAGAAGATCTTAACATGTTTTCAAAGTTTTGAAAAATTGAGGAACTTTTATACATGTATTTAAGGTTTGAAATAGAATTCTCCTAAGGCATTGTTGAGCATTCATATCTCCCAATTTATAAAGGAGGAAACAAATTCAAGAGAAATAAAATTCTATAACCAGTAAAAAATGTATAGAAGTTGCATGAAAATTTTGCTATACAATCGAGAATATGCTTTTCTGTATATTTTCTTTATTTAATATTATTTCTATCAAATATACAGTTAATTATGGTAAGAATTAAGATAGAGTTATTAATTACCATCAGCCTAAAAACGATCTATACAGCTTTCACTTCGATTCAATTCCAGTTTGCCTCGTTCAAAAGAGAAAAGATTGTTTGCTCGATACATTAAGCCATGCGAACAGTTTTAATGTAACTCAATAACCTTTTTAAAACTGAGTTTGTACAAGGGAAACTTAATCATACAAGAACTCGTATTTGCATGAAAATTCAACTGGAAAGAGAGTGCAACGTATATACATGAACTATCGACAAAAGTCAGAATAATTTATTGAGAGGCAAATAGCGACGGATTTAAATATTTCCTCGCAGATTCAATTTAAGTTTTAATCAAAGCTTTTCCCCATGAATATTTATTTAGATAATTTTGATGAGTATATAGTATGATTGTTTGATTATAGTATGATTTGATGAGTATGGTAGGCTAAACACTTGTAGACAAACGGTTGAAAACAGCGAAAAAAAATTCGTAATGCAAACATTAGATCTCTTTTGGTTCAGAAAAACGATGTAAATTTGTTACTACAGAATACAAATGATTGCATACGTAGGTCAATCGAAAAATAAATAAAATTTTGTTCTGTATAAGAAACATTGAAACTCATATTTAAGAAGAAAGTTCAACGGAAAACGACCAAAAATCATTCATATTGATAAAACCGTAACGGTATTTAAAACAGAATCATTCACTACATATATTACTGTACAGTTGAACTCTAAGGATAAAATAATTAAATTCTATAGCACAAAAATATTCCAGCTCTAAACGAAATATGGATAATGATATCCGTATTGAACATCCGTATATTGATATCCCCAACTTCAAAATCGCTAAAAAATGCAAGAAGTCCCAAAAGAGCGATGGCATCAAAATGAAGAGAACCTTCACTTCCAATCAACCCCGAGAGAAATCCCCCAACATGAATATATTCATCATCCCGGTCCCTCCCTTTTATCGTCGGGGTTCAACAAACAAAGAACTCCCATGTGCAAATGAGTCTCGGCCACGAATGCAAATACAGTATAAAACCTCCGTCCTTTGTTCTGGCCACACCGGTCTTGTCGATGCAAATGGCAAAGCTTTCCGTTTGAAAGGTCAGCGGTGGTCTTTTCGCTTTCCTTTCGAGAGAGATTGAAAGTGGTCTCGGTATAAAGCTGTTTTCATGTAAATGTTGATGGATAGGTGGAGTACGAGTCATAAGATCTCGTATTTCCATTGGTTTGACTACGACGAATCAGATCATCCGTCAAGAATGACTGAAAGTTGTTAGTTATTAAAGTCAATAGCATTTGATTCGTCAAAGTCAAAATCGCGTTCTCAATGGAAAGAAACCTTTTGGCCGGATTAACTTGATGTCTGGTGGCTTTAGAAAAAAAAAACTGCAAAATGTGTTACTTTTATGAAATTTTCAGGGATGTTAGATAATCATATAAAATCCAAAAAATCTATGGTACCCCAAAATATTAGGGCGGGGTTTAATCGTTATGACCTCGGAACAAAATGGCTCCTTTTAGTGGTTTGAAAACTATCCCGTGGTTAATAAAGCTATTAACATTTAAATTAAAAAAAATTAAATACATAAAAAAGTATGCACCTTTTAATATTTACTTAGTCTATGGATAATAAGGCGTGGTTTCTCAAAAGAGACGTCATAACGATCAAACCACGTCCTAAAATTTTTGAGATCCTAAAGATTTTTTGGTTCTTATATGATGATCTCTCATCTATTAAAATTTCATGAAGTATCACATTTTGCAGTATTTGGTCATTTTTAAGCAACCCGACTAATCTACCAATTTGAGCGACGCGAGTGGTCGACACTTTCCTATAAGTTCCCTACAAATGATGAAGTAACCACTACGTCATAGCACTAAGGCCAATGACAAGACCGGATTCTAAATCGATGAGGAAAGTGATAGGGAATTTTCGATCGTTCGTCCCAGTCGCATCCCTCGAATCGCACATGTAAATTAGGCCTTAGGGCCGTATTCAGAAACTTTAACACGAGATGGAAACGAGATGAGAACGAGATGGAAACGTTGTAAAATCTCACGTAACGATCACGAAACGATAAATTGGAAATGGTCGTTCAAGAGCACCCGTCTCTTCAAAAGCGAGAAATTTAGCTGACTCTGATTGGCTGAAAAAAATCTCGTCTTGGTCTGCTTGGTGACGTAGGAGATTTTATCCAATGAGGGAAAGGATCGGAAACTCCCGTTAGTGTTTCGGGAAAACATCGTTTCAAATTCATCGTTTCCATAACGTTCTCGTTTCCATCTCGTTCTCATCTCGTTTCCATCTCGTGTTAAAGTTTCTGAATACGGCCCTTAGTTGGTTCGAAACGCTCTGGAGCGACGATCTAGGTATTGTGGAGGATTACGTGTTTCTCTTAAACTTTACACTCGTTTATTTGAGAAATTTTACCAGTTAACGTATCTAGAAGTAATCCAGTGAAAACTCTCGGCATTTGAATTTTCAAGATTGTTATTGAATTTCACAGCCAATGTCTTCAGCGCGTGTAATCAATCATATAATCTGCAACATAATTCTTAAAAATATCTTCAGCTAAGGGTTCCCCATCGTATAAAATAAATGATCTTAGTACAGATGGCAGGAAGCTCAAAAGCATATTACTATAGAATTTACAGAGGAAATCTAAACAAAAGCAGCTCGGAAGTAACATGAGATTTTTATGTTTAGCTATTAGTGCACTTAACATTGAAAATAGATAAATACACAACTTGCACTTTTTATAATGCTTGAAAGTATCATGCAAATATATCCTTTTATGAATATTTTCATTCAAAAAATTTTAAAAGAATAAAAAAACTTACATAAGCAAGAAGCAAGAACTGATAACCATTGGGGTTTTTTAACATACAAGCACAATAATGTACAATTTTGTTGGTACAGCTCTTGCGAAAAAAAACGTTACAGTAGAATGTGCGGGCGAACGGGTGGGGTTAGAGGTTAGAGAGATGCTTTTGGTGTTATTTTTCAGGTTTTATTGTAAGCTTGAAATCACTAATTGATTATTTTTATCTGAGATTTTGTCATCATACGAAACGTAAAATAAAGTGCAACTTTTTTCATGGTGACCCCCAATTTTTATTCCCGAATATGTGAAAGACCATACCATTTTGACCCTAAATACCCAGTTTCATTTAATTTGGTCATTAAATAAAGCCATGGCTCAAAGTTAAAGTTTGAAAATTTACAGGTAAAAACCTGAAAACGATCGCCATCATCCGACCGCCCGCCAAGGCGAAACTAGTAGCAACCCTCGCTCCTCATTCTGTTTTTTTCGACCACAACAGAGAGAATTTGAATGTTTTCGAGTTGAATTAAAAAGATGAGGCCTTTTTCTTTCAAAATTTTGCTGATTTTAAAAAGCAGAACGCATTTCTGTTAGAATATTTAAATTTTGTTTATTTTTGTTAATAAGTAATATTTAGTTTTTTAATTTTTAATTTATATCAGACATTTTCTATTTATTTTTGAATTTCTATAAAATAAACGATCGGTGAAGTTTCCTTTGAAAAATTATTTGCGGGATAACTAAATATTCAAAGAATATTTTTCTTAATTTTACCAAACACAAAGTGCTTTATAATAAGTTAAGAATCCGATTTCCCCTTTAAATCGTAGGGGATTTTATGTGAAGTAGATATTGAGGGATTGAAAATAAACTTTTTTAACAAAATTAATATTTCATTTATCCTCGTTTGGTAATATTCAGTCGTTATTTGGTAAAAATAATCTCGTCTCTCATATTTAATATTTCCAATTTTTAATCAGGGTCTTGTAAACCATTGATCGACAAATACATATTTTTCTTTTACAATTTTCCAAATTTGGGATTGCCACCGACTTGCACCCTAAACTTTGGGGTTTTGTTGTTAAAACGTTTTTATTTCAATTCTGAAAATTATGAGAAAAAAACTTGAGAGTTAAAAAAGTTATTTGGCAAATCGTGATCATGATGTTATGTCATATGCATCACTTGGTCTCGTCACAGACTGGTCTAACTGTAGAAGCAATTTCAAAACTTATCACATTTGTTGTCGCGGGAGCTGTACCAACAAAATAGCAACAAATTTTCCTTTTCTCAGTTTAACGTACTACACACAGACTAGTACACGCCGCGAATTAGCTAATCTTGTTCAGCCTAATAAGATTTTTTGGCCAATCACCCTCATACGTAAACCAACTTTTGGCGGCACTTAACCTTCTTTAACTCTTTTTTCATTCAAACCAGAGAAGGCTAATAGCAAAAACCCAATTCTTTGCCTATGGAAAGACATTTTCCTTATACAGATGGTAACAGAATCAATTTTCCCAGCACTTAAAGAGTTATTCTAGGGGTTGCGGGGTAATCTGATAAGCCCTGGCTGAGTACTTTAGTCTAGGGAATTTGTTTTCATATGGGGGATTAAGGCTTTTTAAGGATTTTCAAGGGAATTGTCTTGAGGGATTTAAAGCAAACTAATTAAAACCCAATAGGTTTTAATTACTTGGGGGGGGGTAATTTTTTGTATGGGGTGTAAAACAAAAAATTATAGTGATGTGCAGTCTTAAAAAATTGATTTTTTGGTGGTAAAGGATTAAAAGCTAATTAGGAAGTTTTTGTTGATGGAAATTTTTTAAATAAAAAGAAATGATAAATTATTGAGATCTCGACTTAGGTTAAACGTGGCGTTATTTTGATAGCGGATTGAATGTATTTTTAATGTTTTGAGATGAAACTAAGTGTTTGGTTTTATTAAATAAACTTTGATTATTTCTTTTGGTTTACTGTTGTAAAGAAATTAATAACTTCTCTACCTTTTTTAAGAAATATTCAAGGTTTATTCAAGGCTATACTTTATATGTTGCTACTTAGTGTGGAGTCCTTCATTCTAGACTTCTATCACTTAGCAACTTAGCTCATTTAAACAATGTTGCCCTCTTTAATCAACTCTGCAAATATACATAGATTTTAAATATCTATATGAGACTTGAAGAAATATGGGAACCACAAGTACTCTTAGTTCACTGTTTTCATTACGTGATACACGTATCTATGTAACCTAAACTTAAGTACTTGATCATTACTTAATTAATTTATGCCCACGTTTAATTAGGGGGAAATCATTTCCAAGCTCAAATCGAATTGAGTATCATTAGTATATTATCTGAGCGACCTTTTCAATCCACTCATTACCATTTAAATTTATAGTTTAAACCGTTTCTCTCACATTACCTCTTTACCAGTTACTGGTTACCGTGGTTTATTATACTCGTTACCTTGTTTCAATCACAATGTATTTAAACTTCTCCCCATAATTGCATTCACTTTCGGATTAACTAAAAAACGATGGAACTTTTCTAATTATAAGCAGCGATGGCATAAAACAGCTACGCCTCCTCACTTCGGGATAGTCAAGTTCCAGGAAAATTCATTCAAGGGATGGGATACTGGGTTTATTTTTGGGGTACGAAATTTCCGGAAACCTTTAATTAAAGGTGGAGTTTGAGAATACCTCTGCAACAAAGAACGGTTTTAGAGGAGTTAGCTTGAAAGGGAACGTTAAATGGGTTTCAATTGGAATATATTCCACGAAGAATTTTAGAGATAACTCGGTTCTATTTTAAGTGAGAGCGGAATCAGGAACTAAGCTTTGTTTTTAGTTCTGTTTTCTGTTGGCAAACCTTGATTTCCGGTACACCTGTAAAACTGATAGAGCTCAAAAAAGCTTTATTAGGAAAGTAATGAAAGGATATTTTTCCTTGTACAGTCGAATCCGCTTAATGTGAATGTTATCAATCGGATAATGTTATCGAAATCATCAGGTCCCGATCATTCCTATTTAATTTAATGTAAAATACATCGTTTAATGTGATCAACTATGAATCAACTCGTCGCTTAATGTTATCAAAATTTGTCCATATCCCCTAAAAAACGTCTCATTTAGAGTCATTTTGAAGGTCAATTTGTACAAGTAAACATCTGCCCCAACAGAGTATCTGGTGTTACTTTTTTCTGAAACTCAGTAGGAGTAAGAAAAAATAAAACATGCCGCATATATTGAAAGAAAACTGTTAAAGGGGTCATCCATAAATTACGTGAGGTGTTTTTTCCAAAATCTGGACCCCCCTCCCCCTTGGTGAGATTTAGTGAGATTTTGCTGGACCCCCCTCCCCCCAAGTGAGATTTACCTACAACCTTTAAAAATAATTTTCTATCCAATTCGTTTGCATTTTGAGGAAAAGAACATTATTCCGCCTAAAAATCACCACAGTATCTTATCTGTGGGTATTATTCCTTTCTCAAACTTAAAAAAAATCGTTTAATTTCGAACTTAAAAAGTGGACGTGAGTTTTCACCGACCTCCCCTCCCCCCTTGGTGAGATTTTTCCAAACCCCTCCCCCCCTTTTTGACCTCACGTAATTTATGGATGCCCCCTAAAGAGGGGGGGTTCGAATCCATACTTTCTTGTGATTGGTTAAAGAAACCATCGGCACCTTGCAGATGTTTCTGATAAGAGATTTTGATTTTCCCTTGTTTACTGAAATTCAGTTTGATGAATTCTGGTTTACTGAAATTCAGATTGTTTATTGAAGTGGATGGCTATAATGGAGTGAAAAAAGAAGGTCAATCTACATTTTCCATCATAATGATGCCATTATGATGCATAATGATTGCCTTTCTATACAAATAAAATTTAATTACTAAGTAAGCGAATATTTTATTTTTATAATTTTAACTACTCGTATATTTCCCATTAAAATTTTAAACTGGCAAGTGCCTACTGCATAGTGTAAAAATAGTGTTTTAAATACATTAATTACGCTTACATTATTTTGATTTTAAAGCAAACAATCTTGAAACACTCTTTCCTGCTTTTTGATAAGGGATCGCTTATTGTTTTCAATCGGATAATGTTATCAGTTTAATCTCGGACAATTGCGATCACATTAAGCAGATTAGACTGTAGATTAAAAAATCCCTTTAGATAGTACGTTGGCGAACTTTAAGGGGTTTATGGAGCTGCAGAACACACAATTATCATGCATCACAGCCTAAAGCATAATGAAGCGACGCTGATGGTTGTGAATATGACAGTTTGGGACCACGACATTTCAACCCGGAATATTACTTTATACTAAATATCGGTAAAGTTTCTTACCACCTTTCTGCTTGGTTCATTTTTAAAGCGTCAATTGAAGCACTGGAAGAGTTGATTCCCACATTTTTCCATCTCAAATTCTCGACGCTTTTCTTTTCCTTTTCAGAATAAAGCCCGTGCTTTTTAGCCCACTTCCCTATGTTGCCAACTCATGCTTTGCCAATGGTTTATAGCTGGACTTTTTAAAAATGGAAATAGAAAGTGTCTAATTGTAATCTATTAAAAACACACCTTCCTTAAATCAATACTTCAATCTTTGGTCGCGAAAACGAATATGGGCATGGTAGGAATTCGCCCTCAGGGGCTGTTGCGCTAATGAAACTTTTAATTATGAATTAAATGGGTGGAAAATTGTAAACTTTAGTCCTTTTTAAACAACAAAAAACATTTTTTTCTTAAAATAAGTAATTTTAAAAGTGGTTGAAGGTCAGTATAACAATTCCTACTAGTTTGAAAAGTTAAGGATATCCTGTTTCATAAACCAATCGGACCAGCATCATGCTGTTTTCCATCAAACTTAGGATGGGCTTGTGGGTTCAAGTCATCTTAAAACATTTTTAACATTAAAATAAACCAACAAAACGGCACAACTTACACTATTCTAGGTGGTTTAGGATCGGTAGTCATGTTCAGTCCCTAATGCTTTACCAGCTTATCACCAAAACCATCTGCAGCACAGAAAGGATGCAAAAAGTGACATCGGGGCCTCTCACTTGGGAACAAAAAAGAAATTGGAAACATCCGTTGCGCATGCGCAGTGGCCATCCGGCCTGTTGCTTCAGCAGACGATTTACCCCGCTTCCATGCAGTCTTTGTCTTCTTCTGGGATGTTTCATTGTTT
Organism: Tetragnatha versicolor; assembly: GCA_024610705.1. Classification (NCBI taxonomy): domain Eukaryota; kingdom Metazoa; phylum Arthropoda; class Arachnida; order Araneae; family Tetragnathidae; genus Tetragnatha; species Tetragnatha versicolor. Next base: position 16,439,014 of record JANDEH010000008.1, read on the forward strand.
TTGCGGAATCACAGTGACAGGGAAGTTGGCTGGGAATGGCATAATGTTGGAGGTTTTGACACTTTATGGATCTGCTTTCCATCTCATGCGATGGCCTTAAGGAAGAATTTAATGAAATTCGGTTCTTGCAGAATGAGCAAAAAATTATCTGTTGTATTCGGAAATTTTTGAATGGCTAGACAGCCTACTTATAAGCTGCTCTGAACGTTAATGGTTCAAGTCAAAAATTAATAAATATGAGGCAAGTGTGGATTCGGGTTCCCTTTTAGATACTTTATAAATATACTCCATGTAATATTTATAATAACGAGCCAAGTTGGAGCTTGAGTCGGATCATGAAGATTGGATTAAGAAGTGGTGGCATTAGAAACAACTATAACATAATAGGCATATCAAGGTAACGTCTTAACCTCGTTGCTTTGGTAGCTATGCAGCAAACTCTAACAACATTCTAATGTTTTTAACATCAATTAAAAAGCAGGGATCAAAATTTCTTCTCGAAAATTGGCGAAAAAACTTTGCCTTAATTACTAAGCATAATTATTTAGAGTTTTCATACTTAGAATAATCTTAAATTAGAAAAAAGAAAGCGAAGATGCTAATTATTATACTATTATTCATAGCTAAGGTTATATAACAACAAGATATCCATAAAGTATTATTTAAACAAGAAATTTCAAAAGTAAGCACACCATCGACATATTTATACCACATTATCGTATATTTAGAACTATCTTATTATAGGCGTAAAATTTTTGAGAGGACTTTCAGAAATATCTGTGCCATCATCATCATCATCATCATCTTCTTCTTCTTCGCAAACACTATCGATTCCAGGAATTCAAAATAGGACATCTCCCAGACAAATTTCAAAAATAAAATTCGAAGCTGAAAATGCTGAAGGAGCGATATCCCCTTGATTGAACCCGGAATACAAATCGTTGCTAGGATTGGATGTGAGGTTGTCACTTGTTATTTTTTCCAGATATACCGGGAATGGAAAATCTGGGAAAAGAGGATAGGTGGTAAACCTAGGATGCATTTGCATTATAGAAAGATAATATTTATATTCGTAACTTTAGATACCTCTGAGTTGGTCAAATAGACTTGGAAGAATTAGGGTAAAGTTCGAGAAAATATAATACCAATTGAATTAAAAGGGATTCCCACGCCACGATAATGCTAAAATTCTTCATTTAAAATTTATTTTCAAACGATTAATTTGGTAAATCTTGATATTTTTCGTATTTTTTTGTATTAATTTTGAGGGGTATATTTTGAGTCCATTGGAGATAAAGAGGACAAATATACTCATGTAATTCGGATAAATTAGCAGTTTATTTATTTTTCAAATTACCAAGATATTCAATATCCTTCAGTCTCAGTGAGAAGCTACAACAACATCAACCTTTATGGGAAAGAACACGTGAAATATTCTTTTTAACGATTTTCATGGTAATAAACTCTTGAATCTAGCACAAATATCTTAACGTAGCAAATTTCCAAGAAATATTGGTTTAGGTTTAAAGTAAATATCTGAATTTTGAAATTTTCTTGATCTACTCTCTGATTCACAATTACAACAATTTTGAAGTGCAATGAAAAAGTTTTGAAATGGGAGTGAAATTTAAAATGTAGAGCTATATTGTATAATTATATTTTTATTCAAAGCTTTAGTTCATTTTTCTTGTAAGTTTTTCTTTTGTAAATAAGAAATTAAATTAAAAAAAGAATAAGAATTAAAAAACGTTCCTTTTAAATGACAAATCCTTTCTGCAATAGGAGCAATGGAATTGTTTCCAATAACTATATTAAAGGATCTAGGAATTACGTCATAGAAAGTGAAAAAAAAACCCGGAAGTCTCCAGACACAAGAAGACCCATTAAAACAAACCAAGATATTTCGCAATCAAATATCTTATTAAAGAACAGACATCTATTATAAAATCCAGCCTTTTACTAAAAATCCAGTTTATCCCATTTCTTCTAAAACTAAATTGGATTTTCTATAATTTTTCCACACTTATATCCCCATTGCGAGATATATTTCAAAGAAAAGTTTTTACAGATCCTGCTAACGAGTTTCAAAAAGATTTTTGGAAAAATATAATCCAAGGTCTAATTTCTTGTTTAAAGATTAACAATTGAGCTAGATAGGTAGTGTCTTTACTTATAGTAAGTGAAGAATTAGTCGTGTTTGTGAAATACAAGACAGTGTAACATTCTTAGATTCTCGTGAAACCTATTGAATAATAAGATTACAAATAGATCAACAAAAAATTAGTCTAACTCGCATAGGTTGACGTGTAAGCCAAATTTTATTTTAGGTGGGGAATGTCTAGGTTTATCAGTTACTTCTAGCTAGACATTACTTGAACTCTATAAAAAAACTTGGCAAAAGTTTGAAGTAGTTAGTTGCCTATTTTATGCAAACCTAAACTTTGAATATATTTTCATTTCATACAAGTTTAATAATATTAAAATAAAATGGTTCAAGAAAATTCACAAACAAAATTCACCTAATTATTATTCTATTCTTTCACCTAATTATCCATCTTACATGAAAGTAATAAAAAAACAAGTTTTGTTCCTATATTTCAAGGTTTTATCTGGCGTGATAGTAAAAAAACACAACATTCTGAATTCCTCCAATTCTTATTTATGATTCTAGAGAAAATAATTTACATAAAGCATAACTAAGTTGTTTTCTTCTTATATGATCAATCTTGGTTTGAAGCACAAAAACGTTCAACAATGTACTATATTGGGAACTTTTTCTAAAAGTTTATTTTAGTATATTTCAGCACCTATTATATTATTTCGCAGATATACTGCATCCATTGACCTTTTAAACTCCCTTTATAAGCGCTTCACAACTTTTTTTAACCTTTCTTTTCTAAATATAGACTAAAACTGACTGGGACATTTTCATTTCTCTGAATAAAATCTACTTCAAAATAAACACAACATTCAAAGAACTTAACCGTAAAAACCTTCAGAGAACTGAAACCCCCCTCAGACTGACTTCCACTCGAAAACACTCTCCTTACAGATCGAGAATAAAGACACACCCAAAACCATTCCAATGTTGACCTTTCCAATGAACAAAAAAGGCATCCGTAGAAGTAAAACCATAACCTATCTTCCACCTTTTTATGTCCCTTAAGGCTTCTGTTATGGGGAACAAATACATACAACAGGGTCCGGACATCATGTGCGGACAAATATTGTCAAGGGTGGCTCTTTGTAGAATGGCTTTCAATAGGAACGGAGACATAGGAAAGTTCTTAGAGTCGTATTTGCTTCGGCTTAGGAGAGTTAGGGAGGACGTATATGAATGAATGCACGAGAAATGGAATAAAAAATGGGAATAAAATTTTAGTGATGTTTTTAGCGATTTTTCTAACTTTTGGGAACTGAGAACTGAACTCCCATAACTTTCTAACTTTAAAGATTGACATGTGGAGGAATTTTCTGTAGTAGGCACACCACGCAAGAAGAGGGTTAGTATAGTGTTAAAGATATTATATTATTTATAAAAAAATAAAACGCATAAAAAGGTTTGTGGCTACTATTAACATGTTGACTTTTTCAAATATGTAACCAAAAAATGTATTAAAACCATAAGTTTATATTTTTGTTTCATGCATTCAAAAAAGTTTTAAAAGGTATTTTTGTTTCGAATTTTTAGATAAATTTCAGATTTTGAAGGCCCTTAGGCCCGAGCCTCAATCATTGTCCTAATGGTAAATTAGGGCCTGGTGACTTACAGAGGCGAAATTTTTCAGAAATTAGTTACCTTGAAACAGAAACAACAGATGTTGAATACTACTTTTTATATCATTAATCTAAACCCATGGGTATTTTTGTTTTATTTGAAACTTGTATTTATACTATTTACAATTACGTATGAATAAAAGAGTAAAGCATTAACGAAAAAAGTTTTTTTAAGTTCGGATGTAGTGAAAAAGTAATAAAGAGGAAAAATATGCCAAGAACCTGAAAAAGTAAAAATGATTTTTCTTCAAAGCGAACAAAATTATTACCCTAATAAGGTGTTAAGTACGATTGTAATTAGACTCTTTTAGGATTAAAAGTAGAAAAACATTAAAACTATAAGAAATATTAAATAGCAGTTAGGACATTAATGTAATATGTTAAAACCTTCCTCTCATTAAAATGGAAATATTCTATGTAGAAATGAAAATAAAATGTTTTTATACTTCCCCCATTTTTAGAAAGGTTCAGAAAGTTCTGTAAGTGTTTTAGCTCATTTGAATGCAACGATCCCAGTAAGGAACCATAAGTAGCAATATAAGATAAAGCACTAACCGTGTTTTCTAATATTTTCTCATTATCTTTATGTTAACAGACGCTAAACATGGAAAATGCATCAGCCTATCCGAGATACAGGGCTTTATCTTATAAGCCCAAATGAATGGAGGTTTAGCAAGGTAAATATTAACGTTTTGATGGAACACGCTTAAAGTTCACAAATTGTTTATACTTCTGGTAGTTTGTAAGAGTTTTCTGCCTGAGCAGGATAAGGGAAGAATAATGGTTTAAATGTTTTTTACGTCCGTTTTAAATTTTTTCATTATTCAGATACAATTATGTTTGGTAGTGGTGTGGTGGTAACAAAGCATTTCTTATAGGGAATCTTAATTATAATTTTTTTGAACTGATGGCGTTTTTACAGTAAAAAATAAAGAATATTTTTAGTTCCAAGTTATTTTTTACGCACCAGTTAAATTAGAGTACCACAAACTCATTTAAATAAAATCGACAAGTCAAGGAAAATGTTTACGTGTATTATAAAATTCAGTCACTCGTATGAAAATGGAATTTTCGTGTTACTCGAGGTTTCAAATAATTATAGGGAATTTCGTTAAAATAGAATGACTTGTTAACGTAAGGGACAAAATCGTAAAAAATTGGTAAAAAAAGGTTTTCTTCAATAAAATGGGTAAGTTTTAAAACCTTTATGAAATGTACAAACCTTATCCTATTTATAAATTAAAAGTATGCTTGTATTTAATCTTTTAATTTATTCGGGAAAACACAACAATACTGGAATTTGGTGCTTCGACAAAAAGTTAAGTGACAGAGACGTGCTTCATTTTTCCTAAACTACTCCTTAAAAATCGAAAACTTATTCTTCATATCCATAATATCTGGTAAAGTATATAACGAAACTAAAATTATGAGCTAACTCCAATGGAAAGCTGATGGAGTTAGCACATTGTTGCTGCAAACACTTCAATTCCAACTCTTTAACAGATAAAACACAACATCTCCAAACTCCAAAACTCAAAGATAGATCTAAGAAACTCTCAAAACTTCAGAAAAAGTTCAAGATTCGTAAGAGTATTCTTATCGGTGGGCCCATCCCAATCTTTGTCCGGAGGGGCGGGGAGTTTCTTGCCTTGACAAGACAAGACCGGACAGAAGGTAACATCCATTTCCAAGTAATGGCGCTGTCAAATAGAATGAGTTCATCCAAGTCTTATAACTGTCTTCTGTAGCTGACATCGACATTTAGCGCCTGTAACAGAGATTGCGTTGCTATGTAGGATTTCTTGCTGGCTGTGAGTCGATAGATATAACGTTTGTTTGATGCCATAGGCTGTTATGCTTACTGACTGAGATGAGTATGTGAGGTTCAATAAATATAGAGGATTATGGATTGCATCGATTGAATGGGAAGTTGGAATTGCTTGATATTACAAGACGGAACTTATTCTTTACCACACACTTATTTATTGATTCAATGATCACAGGGTTTTTTTCTAGAAAGTATTTCCAAAAATATAATCCTTATTCAATCTGTGTGATTATAAATTGCGTAAGAAATAGGGTAATTAATGCTTATTGATGGGAGTAGTATGTAATATTGTATACATGTGTTTTTCACAAGTGTTATATACCTAAGAAAGAAAAACATCGCAGTTTTAATTTATATACGAGTTTATAAAAGCGTTAATAACTTTAAGTTGGACTAATGTGGATATTAAAACTAATATGCATGGACTACAATGCTGAATGTGAGGCTAACCCAAATAAATTCAAAGTAAACTAAAGCTTAAGTACCGAAAATTGTAGGTAGATATATGTACGCATGCATGTGACAAATATATTATCATTACATACAACATTAACTTTTGAGTATCCTTAATTTAACAATCTGAAGTTTTGGGGAATCATTGCACTTGTGTTATTTTACACAAGTGACACAATACACACTTATAATCAAGATTTTTTTCTAATGGAATTGGGGTGCTTGACAGCAACAGCAACTATGAGCTAACTCCAGCAGCTTTACATTAGAGTCATCTCATTGTCATTTCAAATTATATAAATTATTTTTTATGTTATTCTGTGGTATATGCACGATTTTTAAGGCAGGGTTCTAATAAATAAAAAAAATTACTCACCTTTCCAGTGTTGGAGGATGAAACATTCGGTGAGCTATAGCACTCAACGGTTTTAACGGTGTTGAGTCCTTCATTTCTTTAGGTGTTGAGGGAGGTTCAGACTTCGGTGAATCCGGCATTTTTATGAATATCTTATAAATTCTCTCTTATTTTAAGACTTTATACACTCCTTTTTTCTATTTTATTTCGAATATAGTATGGTAGTCCTTTAAATGTTTCTATTATTCTTTATCTTGAAACACCAGTGATTTATCTTTAAGTCTTCGTCTTCAGATTATTAAATTTACAAACATTTATTCTCCCAAGAATTTAATATCATCCTTTTTTATCCAGTAAATGCTTCTACATAGTTTCTTGTGAAATTCATATAAATAGCTCAAAAGAAAAAATAATGTTTATGATCGGAATATCTTAGTTTAAATTTCTTTTGTGATTTTCTAAGGTCATAACTAGGTGTCTTTGAAATTGGTATCAATACCAATCAATATTCAGATGAAAGAGTTAACGAAAAACCCTCCTGCGTTTGATGTTGCTTGACAAGATATCAACTGACAAAAACCTACGCACGTTTGAGTTTTCTTTGTAGAAGAATATCGATTCAAAAATAGTGAATAATCGTAAAAAATGGTATCGATTTTCGATGCAAGATACGACTTGGTTAAAGAGCTTGAAATCGCAATTCTTTTCGTCGTCAACGTTTGAAAGACTTCATCATCTTCACCAGAAGACTTTCAACCATTTTTCGGTCATTCTTTCCCTCGTCCAATTTCGCATATGCTTAAAACACATGACGTTATTCGAATTCGGAAAGAATTTTCATCTTTTTTGTAAAACGACTTCCACTGGGAACTCTTCACAATTTGTCTTCCTGTGTCTTGAAAAAGTTTAAAAAGGTAGTCGTAAAAAAGAAAAATTATTTCCACTTTGTTTTGCAGCACAGTCGGATCATCTTCCAAAAGAATCGGAAACTTGTTCAGTTTTGCACTTGATTCAAATGAGCTTGGGTTCAGTCGAAGTGTTATAAAAAAGCTATAAGGCAAAGGATTAAAAGCGTAAGATACAAGTTATTAAAAATAGCACTATAGGAGGGTCATTCTCTCAGCCCCTTTCATACATAACTCAAGCTTTCAGATAAAATTAAAGTTTCTATACATCGATAAAATAGTCTATCGATGAGACTAAATTGAGGCAATATTGAAATATTTAACTATATTAAATACAATATGGATTCAAATACAACATTAATGGCTATTGTCGGATACTTAGGTCTTAGATAATCCGAACAATATAGAGATAAAGTCATTAGCGTACCAAATATTAGTGAGAGAGTTATATTGATTAGATCACTATGTAATATAACTCTATATCTAAATGCATATGATGTAGTCATTAGCTGGATTAAATGTTGAAGTCAGATTTAGAATACCTGAGGAAATAGTGCCACAAAGACTACGATAGGTTTAAAAATAAAGGGTAAAGAGGTATAAGGGTATATGAAAAAAAGCATATAGAAAAGAGTAGTGTGATATCCTCCAAGTTTTTAAAATTTTAAATTCTTCACCAATAAAGCCATTTTTTTAATTACTAAGTATTTTAACGTAATGATCTCCTTAAAAATTTATTTATTTATCCATTACATGATTTCTCGAAATGAGGCGGCAATGTTATAAATTTAATGGCATTTATCAATGAGTATGTATCACTTAACCCGAAATACGCGGGTATTAATAATAATGCCTGGATTTATCAAATTGCCCGTAACATTTATAATTCCATTTGAAACTTCTTTTTATTAATAATCCATACAGAAAATATAAATGAATGCTGTTTCCCTCTTTATTTTCCATAATTTATTTAAATACGTTTGAGGAGAAAAGAAGTTCCGATTTTTTTCACGTTCGTGTGATATAAATACAAAAGTACACGCTGTACCTAATGGATCAATTATCTCTTAAGGAACAGTTGATAAACCATACCCACTTATAATTTCCCCGCATTGACACTAATAATTCACGAATAAAACGCTACTCACAAATAACAAACAAACGAATCTCCTCTAAATAACGTCTTACAATCTCGTCAACAAAACGCAACTCCTGCTCCCATCCCGGGAACGAGGCTATAAAATTTAACGTCGTCCAATCGGTCTTCCGCCGGCCAATAAACCGACCAATCAGGCTCCGGAGGCACCCTCGTCAGCAGTAGCTCGTAAAAACGAGGTCCGTGTTTTATGATTGCTGTTTATGACCATGGACGACTGGAGAGTGTATACTACTCAACGAAGTCTGTCACTCTACGGTATTAATATTTGTTGAACTGGAATGGAAACGGTTGGTTCTTGTACAGTGTAACACAGTAAAGGCTCACAGAGTATAGAGCATAACAGAGGGTCCATCTCCATAGACGCTAATGGAAACTTTTAAAGTATTGATTTTCCCATAGACAATTTGGGACGCGTCCCGAGAGGGCAATGGAATTAAAGAGAAAAACTACCACTTAGACTCTCTGTTAAGCTCTATACTCCAGGGAGGAGAGAGTAATCAAGAGGCGCAATATACCACTGAGCGAATGAAGTACTGGCGACACCGTTTGGCCAGTTCTGCGCATCATAGCTAGGGCATATCGTACCCATGATGCACTGCGCGAGGAGAAATGGACTTCGCGAGGAGATGCAAAGAAGGAACGTCATTCGCTCCGTGGCAGAGTGACGTATATTTCGTCACCTCTCTCTCTCCCCACTGGTCGCGCAATTCGAAGCATTCCACGAAGCGTTCGCGCAAGGCATTCTGGGATTATTATGCCCTCAAAGGAAATGTAGGGCTGTGTGAAGAATCAATCATCAAATCAAAGTTTAAAATAAAACGTCTTTATTTAGATGGCAGTTTAAAATTGAATAGGGAAAGAAAGAGAGAGAAGATATTACAGTGCTGAGCTTCAGCTTATATACAGTTCATACATAACAAGTAGTAGTTGTTTCTACAATAATTTACATAAATTTGGTTCTCTTCTTTGAACCGAAACTAAAAGTTCAACAATCGGCCCCATCGGTTCAAAATTTAGTTTACAAAAATATTCTGAATAAACCATTTTTCTCAGCTTACAAATGTAAGTACTTTGACTTAAATAAACACAGTTATCAATACTTTCAAAATTGACACCTAAAATGTACTTAACATTTCCCAATTCAGTTGTATCAAATTTAGATTTCAACAACTTTACTGCATGTTGAATACAATTATCATCTTTACCAAACATGATTATATCATCCACATAAATCAACAACACAACATTGTCATCAAATTTATACACACAATTACAGTGTTTTAATTTGATAAATCCCAACTTCTTAAGCATTAAATCCAACTCGGTATTCCATACTCTGCCACTCTGATGCAGACCGTATATGGATTTCTTAAGAAAACAAACTTTAGTTTCATTACCAGCTTTTATAAACCCCTTAATTTGTTCCATAAAAGTTCTTTCCTGCAAGTCACCATAAAGGTACGCGGCTTTTACATCTAGCTGTAAATTCACCCATCCTAGAATACATACAAATATTATGAATAGCAATTTAATTACAGAAAAGTTAACTACTGGTGAAAAGGTTTCTGTATAATCCAGTCCCATTCTTTGCTTAAATCCTTGAGCTACTAATCTCGCTTTAAATTTCTTAATTTTTCCTTCAGAATCTTTCTTTATTGAATAAACCCACTTACTTCCTATAATCCGTTCATTCTTTGGACGTTCCACTAGTTCCCAAACTTTGCGATCATGCATAACTTTCAGTTCCTCCTCCATAGCTCGATCCCAATTTCCCTTTTCTGGTACTTTTTGAGATTCTATAAAGGTTTTAGGAATTTCAACATTATATACTTCCTCTTGAAGTGTATGGAAATTTAAATAATCAGACTCGTGTACTTCCTCTGAACTAACTTCCGTTGAACTTTCAGAGTTTTCTGATTCATCATTAAAATTTTCCTGATTATCATTATCACTAGTTACACCCCCAGGTTTAAAGTTAAATATTTCAACTTTAAATTCTAAATTGTTTTGATCACAATACTTTTTAGTTTGTTTAGTGGATCTTAAACGTGGTTTTCCCGATGGTGGGTAATAGTAAACATCTACACGCGAGTTTTTCTTTCTGGGTCTTTCTACCCTAGTCCACTTTTCAATGTCGATTGCGGTTTTAGGTTGTTTAATTTCCCTCTTAACCTCCTCGCTTTTTACCTCTGGTACTTTAGAAGTTTCATTATCTAATACTTCCCCCATACTTAAAATGTAAGTACTATCATTAGATTTTTGCCCAAACAATGTTAACATCCCGTTTTTACTCTCATCAATTTTAACATTGATTGTTTCAATTACAGTTCTTCTTTTAGGTAACCAGACGCGATATCCTTTTGTTTTTGTTGCGTACCCAACAAGTATACCCATTTCGGCTTTATTTTGCAATTTATTTCTTTTAACATTAGGAACATGCATATAGGCAAGAGATCCTAAAACTTTTAGATAATTAACTGAGGGTTTTCTGCCTGTCCAAATTTCGTAAGGCGTTTTCCCCTTAGTAAGTTGGTGTTCACACTTATTTCGAATATGAACAAATGCGTGCAAGGCTTCTGCCCAAAATTTTGGCTGTAAACCGCTTTCAGTTAGTATTGCTCTTACACCTTCTAGAGCAGTTCGATTAAATCGCTCAGCGATCCCATTTTGTTGTGGGCTATAAACTGACGTTCTCTCAGCTTTAATCCCCATATTTTTTAGATAGGACTCAAATTCCTTATTACAGAATTCTAAACCGTTATCCGTCCTTACACACTTAATTTTCCTATTAAGTTTCCTTTCAACGTAAGATTGGTAATCTTTGAAACACTCAAATACGTCAGATTTTTTCTCGATTGTGTATACAGTGGCGTATCTTGAATAATCATCAATGATTGACAAAAAATAATGTTTTCCTCCTAATGAACTTGTAGGAGATTTACTCCAAACGTCCATGTGTATCCTGTCTAAAATTCCACTGGATAATCTTTCCACCTTACTTAGTGCTTTGAAAGAAGATCGAGTGCTTTTAGCTAGGTTACACGTAACACAAGAATTTAAATTACCAGTTACTTTACCTATACCTTTAACAGAGTTGTTTACACCCATTTTTCTTAACAGGTCAAGATTAACATGACAAAACCTTTTGTGTAAAAGTTCAGCATTAATTGGTTTAGATTCAATTAGATTACAGTATTCATATCTTTTACAAGGCATACCATAAATAATATAGAACTTATCTACTCTAGGCACAGTTAAGAAATATTCATTTCTATCATTGTAAATCACCATTTTGTTATTTTTCCAGACAATTTTATAACCAGCAATATCTATATTACCTCCACTAATAAGGTTTCTCCGCATGTTCGGAGCATATAGTACGTTTTTCAACTTAAGTTTTACAAATCTATCATTATTTTTGGCATAGAAAGTTATATTACCTGTACCCAGTATTTCAGAGGTGCAGTTCTTGTCTCCTATTAGAGCTCTTGAACTTGGTAGGTATTTAAAGTCATCGAACCAGTCCTTTCGATTACAAAAGTGGGAAGTAGCTGCTGAGTCCACAATCCACTCCTCTAGTTCGTGGTTTGGCGATTCTACTCCCATTTCAGCTCCTGTTGTGGTATAGCAGTGGCTCTCTCTTTCTTCGTACTCTGAGTAGAATCCTCCTTCTCCTTTATCACTTTCGATCCTTCGATGATCTCTTTCAGGGCGACTTTGGTTTCTAGAATTCAGTCTCTGGTAACATTTGTTGAAAGTGTGTCCTTTCTTCTTACAGTAAGAACAGGTCAAGACTCCTCTAGATTGCATTTTCTCAGGGTCCAGCACACGACCGCTGTTCCGATTCCTCCGTCCGTCAGAAAAACTGGAACTTGATTTAGTCATATATGCGTTGCTTGCCAGGTCCAAGCCGTCATCCTTCCTCTTCTGCTGTATCCTTCCAAATTCGTTTATCAACTGGGATTCGATATTCTTGAAATTGAATTCCCTCTCATCTAGTCGATATAGTATCTGTACCAAGCCATCGTATTCTGCTGGAAGCTTCCTTATGAGTTGAAAACATGTCAAACATTCAGGTATGTCGAATCCAGCGTCTTTAATCATCAGCATCTTGTCTTCTATTCGCTTACAGTAGATTCCGATGCTCTCGTCGTCCTCTTGAAACTTTAATTCAAAAAATTCGTCTATCAATCCAGCCAGACGTGCTCTTGAAGTAGGTTCGAAATTTTCCTTTATGATCGTCCAGGCCAGCTTACCATCAGTTGTGTGTGAAATCAACGTCAGGAACTGTCGTTCAATCCCAGAGTATATAGTGGTGTACGATCTTTGCTGCAGTTTCTTGTAGTTATTCCGAGTTTCCTCAGTTTCCGTATTAGTTGGTTCTTTACTCTCACCAGAAACGTAATCCCAACATCCTCGTTCAATCAGCAAAACTTTCATATCCACTTGCCAACTTCGATAGTTCAATGAATTTAACTTCGGAAAAGAGAAGGCGTTTCCGATGCTATCCATGATGCTTCACGGCCCCACAAATTTGTGATCTGCCTCAAATTCAAAGTTTCGATCAGACTTATCTTAAACTAACTCTAGCAGATGCATCGTGACTTCGGCCCATAACCGTGTAGCGCTGTGTGAAGAATCAATCATCAAATAAAAGTTTAAAATAAAACGTCTTTATTTAGATGGCAGTTTAAAATTGAATAGGGAAAGAAAGAGAGAGAAGATATTACAGTGCTGAGCTTCAGCTTATATACAGTTCATACATAACAAGTAGTAGTTGTTTCTACAATAATTTACATAAATTTGGTTCTCTTCTTTGAACCGAAACTAAAAGTTCAACAGGAAAGCTGCCCGAGACCGCCGGCTTCAAATGTGCGCTACTGCGCATGCATATTTCGCTTCCTGTTTACTCTCTCCTCCATGATTAAGCTCTATAATTTGTATTCAGACTTATCACTGTATTTGTGTTCATTTAAGAGGAATCATCCAAAGTGAAAATAGTGAAAATTGGCGTTTCAATCTTTACTCCTTCAATTTTACATAGAAACTAGTGATTCACATGATTGAATCCCTCAGGATGAACAGTGAAAGTGAAACAGTGTGAATGAGCCTTAAGCTTTCACCCTCAAAGTACCATTACATTTAATTTATGTGCTAATTGTAGTAGTAAATGATGTTTCGGTTACTTATTCACAAAATAATCAAAACGAGTTCGAAGTACCTTTTACAACCATGTTAAAATTTCAAAAACAGCATGGGATAAATGAGATTGCAGTAACTACAGAGGAAGCAATTAATCACGGACATGAACAATAGGTTTTTTCCGCAATGTATTTTTCAAAAGCACATTAACAGCTATGTTCACAGCCATCAGCTTCGGTGATAAGCAGTAGCTAAAGTAAAAAAAAGCTAAGCTAGTTGCTAAAGAAAAGCTTTTCACTATCTGATTGGACTCTTTCTTTGATCAAATATTTAACACCGACGTGGATGGCTATGAATATGGATGTAAGTATGTGGATTATTTTCATAAGTTGTAGCACAAACCTGTAAGTGAATCGTAAAAATATTTTTTTCGTGTTACAATGTAAAATAGCAAAGGGGAAAATTATATACAATATCTAATATAAATACTCGTGAGTAATAATGAAAAATCCTTGAACATTTCATAAAAGCATCCCTAATAAGTAAATTCCTTTAAAAAAATATGAAAGCTTGAAAATATGCGTTTTAGGTTAACAAGAAATCAATGCTTGTGCAAAAAATGCGTGTAAGTTAATGGAAATTTATTCTGAATTCGAGTTAAAAAATTTAATAAAAACAGAAAACTATAAATAAAACTAGAATCAATAAATAAATTTAGGATAAGATGCCGAAAATTTCTCTAAGCTTTTCAATATGAACATAACACAGCGAAATTTTCATCAGGTATCTGATTACAAGAGATAAAATTGGAATATAAGGAAATCAAAGTTGCTTTTAAGAACTATTTCGTGACCTAAAATTATCTCCATTTTAAGAATAACAACAAAAGACAAACCATAGAAAATTTATTCAAAAACGAAGAATTAATAACTTTTTCCACTCTCCATTCATAACCTATTTTGGGCAAACATTTCTATGAAAATATAATAAGTAGTGAATTATTTTATGTATAATTCATACTAAAAAATGGCCTATCCCTCGAAAAAATATCGTTCAAAAGTTCTCCTTTAATAAAAAATTTAACTAATCCCTATTATTATAGAACATTCATAGGAAGCCATTTCTATTCAAGACTTATTTTTGTCAATAGCTTTTTTGACAAGTGAAGAGCTTTGATGACATTTTTTAATTAAAAAAATTTATCTTTTTAAAATTATTTATGAAGAGGGTTTTTAATTACTGATAACATCTCAAGACTACTTTTTCTCCAAAAGAAAATAAGCTTTTAGGGTTTATTTTAGGTTCATTTATATTTAAATTTAACTAGAATGAAGATTCGAGGAAAGTTTAAAGGTTTAAAAGTAAATGACGGTAAAATATGAAATGTATACCCAGTGAAGTTCTTTTATTTCGGTATTACTTAAAGATTAAACATAAACACAGCTAGAGTATAATCGAAAAAAAAAGAAGAAGTTCTATGTTTATTTCACTTGGGCACAAATATTCGCAAGTCTTTTCGCAAGTTCCATTCAATCTTTGCCCCATTTTGCGAGGCAAAGCCCCGCAATTTTTCCCTACTTAATTGTAAGTTTCTCTTAAAATACCACCAATAAGAGTTTAAACTTGGATTGGTTTTGTATAGGTAAGATCTCAATCTTAAAACCTCCAATTGAAATTTCGGGATTACCTACCCCCTTTCGACCACAATGTTAGAAGTACTGAAAATTGCAGGGCTTTACCCCGAACTAGCCTACAAGTGTTTTGTTAATCAGTGATTATATTCTTAATAAGTATGTGGAAAAATATAAAAAAAGTGTGTGAATAGAAATCCAGAGTTATTTCCTGAATATATTAATTTAGTACACATGTCTCTCTCTATCTCTAAAATATACTTTTTTATTTTATTTTATTGTTAGATATCAAATGAAATGCCAAGGGTAATTTTGATGAAAATTAATTTTGGTTTTCAATAATTTTTTTTACTTTTTCTAAGATCTTAACCACACACCATCCATTTTAAAAACTCAAAATAATCTTCAGTACCCATACAGCGTGAAAAATCTTTTTATTTGATGGAATGCTTTTATTAACTCATTCATTAAGGCTCAGGTTTCTAGAGTAAGGACAAATGGGAAAGTAATGTACGACCCCACATAATGAGTTGTAAAAAACGAGTCTACTTAATCATGTCTGATAAACCATTTGTCTTTAAGATAATTTTTCCACTCAAGAAAGTTCTGTCCATAGAACTCGATCCTTATTTCACCTCGATTCTTGCCCAACCACGAAAAATCGATTCTCATTTTTATTCACTAGTCCTCGCGCTCTCGGGAATATTGAAAAATGAATAATGAAGTTAGTTTTATGCGGGAAAGTTGGCTATAAGATGAAGTGTTATTCGGCTCACGCTTTTCTTTCCTTTGAGGCGATGGAGGATTAATTAGAAAGACAAGAACTCCCGGGAAATGTACGTTTCAGATCCCGCTAATAAGTAATTTTCCATGTCTTGAAAAAGTTGGAATAGAACATACTCGCTAATTTAATTAGACTACTTGCTACTTTGGAAATAAGTATTTTCAAAGGGGTGTCTTTTTTTGCTCATATGAAGTTCAATGTTTCGCTTTTACTCCTTTTCCCATTATTTAGTTTTATTACTAACGAAGGGTAAAATATAATAAATAGGGAAACACTCCTGAGTAAAACATTAGATTTATACCTTCTAAAAAAGCCATTATTTAATAAAAAAAATTATATTTTATGTTGTATTCCCCTATTAGAACTTGTTTTTAACAGTGAAATTGCATTGGAAGTTCATAAATATACTTGAAGGTTTGTTTACAACAAAAATTATGATGTTAATACTTTAATATTTGATATGTTACTCTTTCATTTCGCAATGCTCATATTCCAATCAATAAATATTTTATTCAATTAAAAGTTTTTCTAATTTTATAAGTACATTTTAAGTGTAAATAAAGTTTTATTAACTATGATAATTTTAACCTAAGTAAAACATTCTTTTAGGTTTGACATTCCTATGTTTGAAAATATCAACCAAAATTAATAAGGGGTGAGTGGGGTAATTTAGTTTCCTTCCCTAAAATTTAGACTTATTACAGAGCTAAACGGTTGCATATGTAATGCTTGGGCATATAAAGGCAACTTTTAGTAAAAACACGACTTGAATAACCTCGATAGTTTTTGAGATATTGAAAGTGTATCTAAGTGCCCCGTTTTCCCCTATACTAAAAACACACAAATAACACTACACATTGTGATTACATTGTATAATTTGAAAAATTGTAAACCTGATACTTTTTGTATTAGAAACTAATACTCTATGCGGGAAAATTCAATTTGCCTTATACTTACACTTGTAGAGAACCCCTAACTTTATAACTAAAAGAATCAATTTAGGCAGAACTTCCTAAAACCTTTATGTTAAACAGACATTTCTTTCATCATCAAAATGTGTATTCAATAAAACTTCTTTAGATATTCTATTTCATATTTCTACCACACACAAAAACATTTTATTTAAGCCCTATGTCCCAAAGCATACGAAATCTATCCAACTCACAAAGAAACTTCAACCTTTATTCTAAATGTAAAAATACAGAAACTCTTCTGGATAGAACTTGCGATAAGAAAATATATTGAAACAATTTAAACTTTTAACTCTACTTCAAGAAAACCACATCTATAGAAATTGTGTTTGCGTTTAGAAATTCAAGTACAAAAATGGATGCTCAATTAAATAAATCTGAAAGTATGTCTAGTATTTTGAATTCACGAAGTAGAATATAATTTCACTAAGAGAAGAAATATCTTTCACTATGTACTGTACACAAAATCCACTTATTTTAAAATTTTAACACTCACAATTATAAATAATGTAATTAAATTTTAATGGTATTAGAAGTTTAAATTAAGAAAAAAGTTATTAACTAAAGAAAACTTAGTTTCAAGTCCAAGAAAAATAAGGTTTGAAGTGGAACAAATTGTAAAAGAAAGTTTGATGGGTGATTCTTATAGGAAATTTTTCGTAGAAAACGATGGTGAAAAGTATACCAAAATTAACCGTGTCCTTTAGCCAATATGGCGGATTTTCCAAAATGGCGGTCAATCGTTTTTAACTTATTACTTCCTAAAAATCGTTAATAAAATTATAAATTTTGCAATAAATATGATTAAAATTTAGTAGTAAAATTAATGGCGAACTGTTTTTTCTCTTACGATAAGTCATTTATCCAATATGGCGGATTTTCCAAAATGGCGTCCACTAATGTTTATAATAAGTAAAATTCTGATGATAAATTCGTAGTTTTTACAGGATATGGTTAGAATTAAGTAATAATAATATTCATATAAGTTTCATCTCCTCAATGTAACAAATATGGCGGATTTTTCAAAATGGCGGACAATCGTGTTTTACTTATTTGCTAAAAATCGTTAATAAAATAAAACTTTTGCAGTAAATTATTAGAATTCAGTTGCAAAAATAATGTGGAACTGTTTTTTTCTCTTACGATAAGTCATTTATCCAATATGGGGGATTTTCCAAAATGGCGTCCACCTAATGTTTAAAATACATAAATTATGATAATAAATTCGTAATTTGTACAGGATACGGTTAGAATTAAGTCACAATAATATTGATAAAAGTTTCCTCCCCCTCAATGTATCAAATATGGCGGATTTTTCAAAATGGCGGCCACCTTATTTAGATCCTTTTTACTTTTAATTTTTGTTCTTAATAATTAGAAATATTAAATGTTATTAGGTAAAATATAAGCAGAATACTTATATTTTACTAAAATTTACAGGTAAATAATGTTAAAGGTAGGTAGAAATTCAAAAATTACCATTTACCACTAAGTTTGAAATATGGGGCCGCCTTTTTGGAAATTATTTCTATGTATCGCAAAATCTTGGTTAACATACCATTTTATAGGTAATTTAATATATAAATATTTATGTTATGCCAAAATAAAATTTATGTAAAAACGTTAAAAATAAAAAGGCTCCAAATATGTGGCCGCCATTTTGGAAAATCCGCCATATTTGATACATTGAGGGGGAGGAAACTTTAATCAATATTATTGTGACTTAATATTAACCGTATCCTGTACAAATTACGAATTTATCATCAGAATTTAACTTATTATAAACATTAGTGGACGCCATTTTGGAAAATCCGCCATATTGGATAAATGACTTATCGTGAGAGAAAAAAAAAGTTCCACATTACTTTTGCAACTGAATTCTAATAATTTACTGCAAAAGTTTTATTTTATTAACGATTTTTAGCAAATAAGTAAAACACGATTGTCCGCCATTTCGAAAAATCCGCCATATTTGTTACATTGAGGAGATGAAACTTATATAAATATTATTATGACTTAATTCTAACCATATCCTGTAAAAATTACGAATTTATCATCAGAATTTTACTTATTATAAACATTAGTGGACGCCATTTTGGAAAATCCGCCATATTGGATAAATGACTTATCGTAAGAGAAAAAAAACAGTTCCCCATTAATTTTACTACTAAACTTTTATCATTTACTGCAAAATTTATAATTTTAATAACGATTTTTAGGAAGTAATAAGTTAAAAACGATGGACCACCATTTTGGAAAATCCGCCATATTGGCTAAAGGACACGGTTAATTTTGGTATACTTTTCACCATCGTTTTCTACGGAAAATTTCCTATAAGAATCATCCATCAAACTTTCTTTTACAATTTGTTCCACTTGAACCCCTTTTTTGAGCTAACTTTCTTGGACTACTATACTTTTTCAAATATTCAACAGCTAATTATTTTAAAAAAAAAAGATTTTTTAAAAAACGCTTTTATTGAAGTGTTCTAAAAGGTCAAAAATAATTTTTTCGGTTTGACAAATAATTTATTGGGAAGTAGAAAATAACTTTTTGGTAAGTAAAAAAAACTGATTTTCTAATCACTAAAAATAAAAGCGTGGGCGCTAGTAATTTTTAATATTTTTTAAATTTAATTTTTTTACAGGACAGTGACACTAACATCCTTGCCAAACGGGGATTCGAACCCCAGACGTACGGCTTTGCATCAGTCAGATGCTCTAACGACCAGGCCATTACGTCGGCATTTATGTATAATTTTATATAAATAAAAATACCTAACAGAGAATTTAAAGTGAATCCATCCCACTCAAAACTAATGAATGAGAAATTTGTAAATCTAACGTCATAGAACATAGAATAAAGAAGTTAGAATATATAGTGAATTAAGAATGACTAGCGCCCACGCTTTTATTTTTAGTGATTAGAAAATCAGTTTTTTTTACTTACCAAAAAGTTATTTTCTACTTCCCAATAAATTATTTGTCAAACCGAAAAAATTATTTTTGACCTTTTAGAACACTTCAATAAAAGCGTTTTTTAAAAAATCTTTTTTTTACTTATTTTATTTTCTACTTTTAAGTCATGGTACTTTTTAACAAAAACTCACAAGAAAAAATGTATTTATTTCAACCATATTTAATGTTATGTTAGGATGGAATTTTAGTTTCATGTATAACAAAAAATTTTCACAAATCTGACAAAGTAGAACAATCCTCTGACGACTCAGCAGGACAATCAACTCCAAAGTTAATTTTAAAATCTATTTAATTTTGCTGGGTACGTTATAATAACAGAGCTGAGCAAGAAAAATACCTCGCACAAAGAATATATTCCTCGCATCCGCTCAATGACCGATGAAATCCATCGATATCAAAAAGATTCACAATAAAAAGAAAGCATTCAATAAAATAAAAAAAAACAATCGTAAGAAACTCAGAATTAGTGTGTGTGTATCAAGGAGCAAACAGTACCATCCAGTCTTTTCAGTAGTGAATAAATTATAAAACAGCGGTTCTCAAACTGTGCTCCGCGGAGCCCTTAGGGCTCCGCCAAGCATTACCAGGGGCTCCGCGAAGAAATTTTAAATAAATACGTTGATAATTTCTAATTTGTGTTGCTCTGAAATTTATATAAATAACTTTCTGCTAGGCCCTATTGTACTTGAAACTTTATTATTGTCAATTTTTATAATAAGTTCTTTAAAATTAAAATCCTACCTAAAAAAGAATGTCCAAAATTTGGACAATGATATAACTAAAACGAGTTAAAAAAAACTGTTTATAAGGATCACACTCCACAAAATCTTCTGGGGAGGAAGGACGCCCAGACCCTTCTTTTGTACTTGGATCTTAATTCATCACAATTTTTCTTACAAATAAATTATCTTAGATGCAAATTATACCTAAAAATGTTTTTAAAAGCTACGTTAAACTGTTAAATATGCATGGGAGGGGCTGAGGAATAATTTCGTACCCCTCCCGAAATAAATTTCTATATATACTACTGCATTTATGCTTTTATTTAAAGAAGCAATGGGTTTTAGGTGATTTGCTTTTTATACCTTGAAAAATTTATTTCGGAAAAGGGCTCCGCGAAGAATTTGTCTCTTGAAAAGGGCTCCGCGACATGAAAAGTTTGGGAAACCCTGTTATAAAAGAACATATTTTTCTTCTCGGCGATTTTCGGCGATATTTTCGGCGATTTCTCGCTCTTCTGGCGATTTCTTTCTCGCGGTTATTATCTTAAATCGCTAATTATCTTAATTGTTAATTGGAAGGTAAAAAATCACGTTTTGAAGATTAAATATTGTAGTTATATACTTAGTATATTATCTTACAGGTTTTGGGAGCCATTGGCTTCACGGAAGTGTCTCAAATATGAATTAAAAGGATAACTAAAAACACTCGTTAATTACCTAAATTACGGAGGTTTTGACTAGTTGATGATTGAATATTGCATTGTCATCGAGTTTTCACCACGGTGCAAAGTTTCAGAACTTTATATCGTTTGGAAGTGCCTGAAATATTATGTACAAGCATCCAGAAAGAAAAAAGTGATTATTCGTCTATAATTATCGTAATTACTGGGCAATTCTCGTTTTGACTTTTGAATATGATGAAGTTATGCCTTATAAACAATTGTTCACGGTTTAGGGAGAATAGCCCCTTGGGAAAGGTATCAAATTCTGGTTTTTCTGTTAATTAAAAATACTCGTTAATTAACTTAATCCTTTGGTTGTTTGACTAGATAATGGTTGGATATTGGAGTGTCATGAGGGTTACACCGATGTGTAAAGTTTCGGGGCCCTGACATATCGGAAAGTGCCCGAAAATCGAGTTTTAAAATTCCACGAGTAAAACGCCGCCAAAAGCAAGTAGAATAAAAGCGTTTAAAAATGTATCAAAACGAGTTTTTAATATCATTTAGGATTTTTGAAGTATTTAAAATAGGTAGTAAATATTTTAATAATTTAAATATAATAATACTAGGGAGCTACCGCCTCCTGCTCGCTATTGCTCACCAACCCCCGGGAACTGCTTACGCAGGGCCTTTCAGATCGCTTTGCAATCACAACAAAACTCTGCTTTCTGAAATTATTTATTTTATAAAACATGCGTTAATATAATTGGTAGAAGAAACGTTAAAAAATTTTCTAAAACCTCACAGGTCATCTTCATGAAAACTTAAACTTAACCTCTTATCTCTAAAGTTAGAATATTTATCGGTTCGAACTTATCAATAATTTAATCAACATGTTTTTCTTGAAAATAGCTATAATTTCTGTTCGTAACTATTGTTAATCAATGTTTTCTTAAAGTACAGCAATGAATCTTTTAAATTTATTATAGTTCCTAGGAACTCGTCAAACCATCTAGTGTTTTATCATGCATATGCATATCTTTGTTTCACAGACTTTTTAAACAATACCTTTTAAATTATTGAAAATAATAAAAGATAAAACCTACATTACTCTCAATATTTACAAACAACTGATTTTGATGTGTGAAATTCTATATTTAAATATTATAAAACTGTAAGTTTCTGGAAAACTCTTATCAGTCTTTTAAAGATATCTTTTTAGAAAATATTTTGAAGCATATTTTTAAAGCGTGAAAGGAATTATTTTCATCATAAAATATGACGCCGATTGGTCGTTGTGATTGGAGGGATAATAACTGTTAACTGCAACCTTATCCGTAATCCAGAAAAAGGGAAATATTTTAGAACTGAGAATTTTTTTAGAAACTCTAAAGGATTATTGCGCATCCTCAAAAGAATTCTAAAAGTTCAATCCGATACCAAAAACATGCTATACGGATCAGTAATTGAAAATCCTTTCTCTGGAAACCATTCACAAAAACTTTTTTTAGAATAGAGAGATAATAAAATATGAATTTATAAAATTCTAAGATAATTGGATTATTATGACTATCTAAAATTATACTATTTACATCGAAAGACATCACATATTCTAATAATTCATTATTTAATATAAGATCTTTAATATCCTTATCGACATCCAAATCGACAAATATTTTTCAAACTCATAATTTAAATAAAACAGAAAAAATGTAAAAATACTTTTTACATTCACAACCAATTCTAATGAAATGTTTGATGGAAAAAATAATAAATATATGATTTATTCAGATTTGTAATCAAATTAATGTATTTTAATAAAAATATGCGTGGAATAAGGAGAAAAAATAAATTGGATGTCCAAAATAAGAAATGATAGAAAAAATATAGATAAAAAAGTTTTTAATCAAAATTCTTAACAACTTAACGTCCATCTGATAAAAATTCCTGTTTCTACACCTTCAATGTTTTCGACATGGACGCTTCATCTGCAGAATTTAATGTAAATTAATATTTCCATCTTCATGCTTATTAATTCCCACCCACAGAAGTATTTTAATTCCAGTTACTAAGCACGAAGATAAACGCAAAAAAAACCTCGGCAGACCTAGAGATGTATGGAAGGGACATTTAATTGGATTTTAACCACCTCCCTTTTTTTCTTTAAACTCGAACTGCAGACATTTTGGTTACAGCGAATAACAAAATTTTTTTCACCTCCCAAGTGTTAAGAAACAAGAGTGGTATATTCTTTTAAATATCAAACCTTGGTATTCAAGAAATATGTTTGTCTTTTTGGGGATTTCTTTTATAGGCTAATATAACTGTATACTGTCTGGACTTCAAATGTTTCACAGCTTTACTAGCAGCAGAAGGGGCCGAGTGGGGAAAAATCTTATCCCTTTCATGTTCTAAGAGGAGTAAATATCGTGTTTCGGAACATTAGTTTACTCTCTAATTGGAGGAGGTCAGAAGTAAATTTTACAAATTTATTTCAAAAAATTTCGCGGTTGTTTAAATTAATTTCGCTTGATAAGGCCGAAACTGGTTTGGCGGATGTTATAGAAGTATGAAAAATAAAGCAGGATTTTGGAAGTTCCCTTAAGACACAGGCAGAAAAAGGGATTTCATCCAAACTCTAATGCAAAACGAGTTTTTAATGTTTTAACGGTTTTTCTTAAAAGAAGGAGGAAGAAGAGGAAATTAAATTGAAGTTTCAACTTTAAAAATTTTTTATATGATTAAAAGTTAAAGAGTTTTCATAAATTTTAGGAAAATTGTTTACCATCATTTATGGTAAAGTATGTTTTGTTATACTCTATTCATTTAGATTGGCGCTTGAGAAATAGTGCTTTTCCCCACGCTAGAAGCGTAACCATTAGGGTGGATCGAAAAAAATTTTTTTTGGAAATCTCTCGGGCCTGGGGTGGCAAAAGTTGTGTATTGGTATCAATATGACGTGTGCAAAATTTGGAGGGAATCAAACAACTTCTAGAGGTTGCGCATTGAGCTAGAAGTATAGAAATATTAGGAAAATACGCATTTTGTCTAAGAAACAAGTTGAGGATAGCAAACATTTTTACCGATGAAATCTTGCTTAAATATATCTTAAAAGATGCTCAGAAGGTAAAAATAGCTCGTAGCTTTTTTCTACTATAGCAACTGTTATAGTTTGAAACCTTTAAAAAGTGTTAGTTAATGACGCAACTCGTAAAAGTAGTGAAAAAATAGCTCAAAATAGAGCCAAACGCGGATAATACTCAAACACATGATTTTTCATAATTTTTCATCTCTATCAAATAAATTTAGTGACAGGAAAAATTTTTATCATTATGTGATGAACGGAAGGGTGTTTTTTTCCAAGATGGCGGCCAATACTTATGAAAATCATAATATCGTTCACATTTTGATTTAAAAGCAAAAATAGAAATAATTTTTCGTAATTAAACTGTTTTCTAGGTAGTATCAGTTCTTTCTGTGGATATTTATCCATATTTAACTAGACTTTAAATCTATAAAACCGAAAATCGTGTGTTTTCCAAAATAGCGGATAATAAAAACATGAAGGGTTTATACAGTCGAGTCCGCTTAATGTGATCGCAATTGTCCGAGACTAAACTGATAACATTATCCGATCGATAACAATAAGCGATCTCATATAAAAAAACAGCAAACAGTGTAACTAGATTATTTGCTTTAAAATCAAAATCATGTAATCGTAATAAATGTATACGAAATTCTAATTTTACTCTAGGTAAATTTTAAGGGGGAAATATAAGAGTAGTTCAGTTAATAAAATTAAAATAATCACTTACTTTGTATTTTTATAGAAACGTCTCTCTTTTCCCGCTCCTTTATATCCTTCCACTCCAATAAACCACTTATTTATTACATAATCTGAATTCCAGTAAACAAGGGAAAATCAAAATCTCTTATCAGATCCATGCAAAGCGTGGATCTTGGTGTTTCTTTAACCAATCACAAGTATGGATTCGGACCCCCCCATAACTGTTATCTTTCAATATAATATGCAGAATGTTTTATTTTTCTTACTCATACTGAGTTCACTGAGTTTCAGAAATATGAAGCGCCAGATGTTCTCATGGAGCAGACATTTACTTGTTAAAATTGACCTTCAAAATGAAACTCGAACTCAAAAGCGGTCGTATTAAAGGAGAAATGGACAAATTTTGATAATATAAAGCGGAGTGATGATCCATAGTTGATCACATTAAACGATGTAATTTACATTAATTTAAATAGGAATGATCGGGACCTGTCGATTTCGATAACATTATCCGATTGATAACATTAACCGTGATCACATTAAGCGGATTCGACTGTAATATGTGTTAATAAAAAAATGCAATATTTTTTTTAGTTGTAATATTTGCTTTTAGCATGCTGATACATTCAATATATTGTAAACATTTCGCTAAGTTTCATTTTGGGAAGGAAAAGCCTATTTTAAGCCTTAAATGTGTTAATTTCTTACTATATGTATTCTAATCGATTTCCATCTTGGAATATCACACTTCGGATCATCAGATTCAAGTAGACTCCTTGATATGTCCATGTTTATGTTTTTTTTTCATTGAATAAAAATCAGTTCTCAACTCCCTTTTTTATTTTTGAAATCGTTTAAACCGCAAATCGGTTACATGATCTTGCCAGCTAATACGCGGCAATGCCCGTGCACTTTTAAGGTTCTTTGTTTGCAATCATATTTATGTGATAAACAACATTTTAAAGTGTAAGAATTTCTGGTGTTTTACAAGGAGTTTAACATTGAGAAATGACCACATTACTTTGGGGAAGCTCATAAGCTATATCCCTTCATATTTTTACTATCCGCTATTTTGGAAAACACAATTTTCGGTTTTATAGATTTAAAGTCTAGTTAAATATGGATAAATATCCACAGAAAGAACTGATACTACCTAGAAAACAGTTTAATTACGAAAAATTACTGCTATTTTTGCTTTTAAATCAAAATGTGAACGATATTATGATTTTCATAAGTATTGGCCGCCATCTTGGAAAAAACACCCTTCCGTTCATCACATAATGATAAAATTTTTTCCTGTCACTAAATTTATTTGATAGAGTTGAAAATTTATGAAAAATCATGTGTTTGAGTATTATCCGCGTTTGGCTCTATTTTGAGCTATTTTTTCACTACTTTTACGAGTTGCGTCATTAACTAATACTTTTTAAAGGTTTCAAACTATAACAGTTGCTATAGTAGAAAAAAGCTACGAGCTATTTTTACCTTCTGAGCATCTTTTAAGATATATTTAAGCAAGATTTCATCGGTAAAAATGTTTGCTATCCTCAACTTGTTTCTTAGACAAAATGCGTATTTTCCTAATATTTCTATACTTCTAGCTCAATGCACAACCTCTAGAAGTTGTTTGATACCCTCCAAATTTTGCACACGTAATATTGATACCAATACACAACTTTTGCCACCCCAGGCCCGAGAGATTTCCAAAAAAAATTTTTTTCGATCCACCCTAGTAACCATAGTTACGCTCCTCGAGCAGCCAATAGTAAGCCTTCTTCGTCACTTTGACGTGGATAGTTGCTATGGTTACCGATCGGTGGTGGGGGAAGGAAATATTTTCAAGCGCCAGTTCAAAATGAACAGACTACTAAAGAAAATAGTTAAAGATGGTTATAAATCATATCAGTAAAATACTTTTCCATAAAAGAAATATACAATGTTGCAATTGACTCTTTTCGTATTTTTATTTCAAAACGGACAAGTTCAAAAATCCTTTTAAAATAATAATGAGCAAAAGTAAGCTGTACTTAATTTTATATTCCAAGCTACTTGTTTATATCTTTTTATTTAGAAAACCTAAATTTTATACAAAAAATTAAACTAATTAGATTTTTATTTATTTTTTAATTCCTACACACTTAAAATGTATGGATAGTTATGGAACTTAACATTAAATTAAACGGTTTGCAACATGTATGTGTCAAGTCTTAAGTAAAATATACGTTGATGCACCAACTCAGTAATAGAAGTTATAAAACTTGTTTAGGAGTGAAAACGGATATAATGGGGATAAGAAGTGTAATCCTTACTATCCTCGTCAAGAAAGCAATTAAGAGAATTTCTCTTAAGAGTACAAGTCTTGGTGAGAAAATCTCTTTACCGCCATAAAAAGTCTATTACATGTAAGATGAAACCAATTTAAACCAGGCTTTAGACGAGAGACTTCATAATCCTTAACTATCACCCATTTAATTTAACCTGACGCAAAGCACGGTAAAGGAAGGATTATGACTTAATCGAGACGAACTTTCCAAGACCTAGAATCTATGTCTAAAGGATAAATAAACAACCAAGATGAATCGTAAGTCCTCTTTTGATCCAGGGATCTAATACGCTTGGTTATTTCCGGCTGCAATATATAAGATCGGTATTTTCTGGTTTTTAGAAATATATTCCCCTTGCATAGACTGCTTGAATCGACTACATAGATGTAATAGAATGTTTCAGGAGGTGGATTAAGTAAATCTGCTTATTTCCAAATTTGAATCTGATATAATTATGTATGGATTTTAGTTTAATTCAATCTGTGTAAATATTATTTAATATTAGGCGATTAATTCATGTAAAATTTAAAAAGATGGGTTTATATTGGTTTGGTGTCGTATAGGTACAGTTTTTATAAGGCTTATTTTAAAATTTTCCTCATACTAAAAATTGGAAATCGGTAGCATTCGAAGACTGTTAGAAAGTTTTAAAAGTGAGTTAAAACATGTTCTAGTTCAGGGGTTCTCAACCTTTTTGACTCTGCGACCCCCTTTTCAGGAAAAATATTTTGGTGACCCCCTCAGACCTGACACTTCGTCTCTCTCGGCAGTTCGTCTTCTCGGCAAAATTTAATGTGTTTTTTCAAAACTTAGGATATTTTTAAAATTTTAATGGGTTTTTTTCAAAATTTAAACTAGGTTTTAAAAATTAAATGGTGTTTTTTCAGTTTCATGGAGTTTTTTTCAAAATTTAAAGGTTCTTCCATTATTTAGTGCAGTGGGTTTTTTCATTATTGAAGAGGTTTTTTCAAAATTTAGGACGATTAAAGTTCAAACTAGATATAAAAAATAAAGATGATTTTTTTAAAATTTCAGTGGTTTTTTTTCAAAGTTGAATATATTTCTTTAAATATTGAATGGGTTTTTTTTCAAAGTTTAGGATATTTTTTAAATTTTAGTGGGTTTTTTAAAATTTAAAAACTTTGAAAAAACCCACTTATCTGTGGAAAAATTTATATTATTTTGACAGAACACATTTAACATAGAAAGAACTCACTAAAATTTGAAAAAAAACCCACTTATTTTCTAGGAGAAAACCACTCTATTTTGAAAAAACCCACACTTTTTCCGAAAAAACCCAGTTTTACATGTTTTTTTTCAGGGTTTTATTGAAAAAAACCCAACCCACTTGGGTTTTTTCAAAAAAACCCGGGTTTTTGGCAACCCTCGTTTCCATAAATACCATTTATACGCTGCATAAATTAGATAAATTGCTTATTTTTCATTTGTCTATCATTAGTTTAATTTCATTTTAGATAAATTATTTATTTACACTTTAACTGTCTCTCATTAGTTAATTTATAGAATACCTAGTTATTTCATAGAATAACTAGTTAAAGTGTCAAATTAATAACATATTACACTCTTTAACGGACATGATCAGTTATTTCATGGAATAACTAGGTATTCTATGAAATAACTGCATTATATACGTTAACGGTAACATTTATACCATTTGCAACATCCTACAGGTGTGAACAAGGGTTCTCTAAAATTGTGCACTTAAAATCAAAGGCAAGAAATCATTTGACACTTGAAAACGACATCCTTCTATGTGTTAGTGAAATTAATCCGGATATACTTCAAGACTTATTAATTCCAAACATGCTCAAATTTCTCATTAATTAAATTGTTAAGATCGAAAAGTTTTGAAATTTGCTGTGTTTGTATAAAAAATAACTCTGTAAATAAGACTGTTTTTAATTTTTGTCTCGCGACCCCCCTAGGCATGCCCCGCGACCCACCAGGGAGTCGTGACCCCCTTGTTGAGAACCCCTGTTCTAGTTAAACATAAGAGGTTACTAAATATTTTAACGAGTGGACAAAATGAACGCATGAAAATTTCTTTGTGTTTTGTTAAATAGATAAAAACTACCTGTCATGATATAGAGACCGTCTCTTAATTTTCCCCATAGAGATCAAATAGAACATATCTATGTTATCGTTAAAGTAAATAATGCAGTTATTTCATAGAATACCTAGTTATTCCATGAAATAACTGATCGTGTCCGTTAAAGTGTGTAATATGTTATTAATTTGATACTTTAACTAGTTATTCTATGAAATAACTAGGTATTCTATAAATTAACTAATGATAGACAGTTAAAGTATAAAATAAACATTTTATCTAAAATGAAATTAAACTAATGATAGTATAGACAATTAAAATGAAAAAGAAGGAATTTATCTAATTTATGCAGCGTATAAATGGTATTTATGGAAACGTACCATAAAATCATTTTTTACAACAAGGATTAATAAAATTACACTTGGAATTACAATTAATTAATTCCCTGTGGTCTGGAATAGTTAATAAATGCAGTAGGGGGTGGAAGGTAAATGTATTAGTCGTGCGAGATATATGATACAGATTATTTTGCTTCTATCCCTAAATCCCGACACCCCAAAATCCCGACAGGGTCGAAATCCCGACACCCCAAAATCCTGACAATCAATTGCCCGGCATGTAAGTTGCCAGATAATTGATCTCTAATTTTAAATAAGGGCATTCTATTCAAGTTTCATGTTGCTTGACCACAGGTCAAGGTTGCTCTTTTTGGCTAAAAATCAGTGTAAAATAATGTTGTAGTTGCTAATTGATATTTTTTATTTCTTATATTTATAGCATGTATTTTTGGTTTGGGCTGACCATTGGTCAATCCAGTTAGCTTTTTGGAACTGCTATTCTTTGGCAGTGAAGTAGGTCATGTGGGGGCTCAAACCAAATGCCTTGAGACGAGTAACATTTCGGCATTGACCACTGGTCAATATATCTTGACCAGTGGTCAATCCAGTTTTTATCGCTGTTTTCAGCTTTTCCAACCTTCTCTTTCTGTCTCGCTGTTTTTTTAGGGGGGGGGGGTCCCTGTCTTTGTGTTACTCCCATATAACCATTGGTAACTTCTGAATTTTTCGACTTAATAACTGTTATTTATCTGGGAGCCTCTCTAACGGCATAATTAGCTGGTCAATAGTCATATGAACATTTTTCGCTTAAACACAAATAAAAAATTTGGTGTCCTATTATATTGTCAGTTTTGGTTAAAATATAAAGTCAAAAAATTCGACAGTTACCAACGGTCCAATGGGAATAACACAAGGTCAGGGACCATCCCCTAAAAAAACAGCGAGACAGAAAGAGAAGGTAAGAAAAGCTGATAACAGCGAGAAAAACTGGATTGACCACTGGTAAAGATATATTGAACAGTGGTCAAGACCAAAATGTTACTCGTCTCAAGGCATTTGGTTTGAGCCCCCACATGACCTACTTCACTGCCAAAGCATAGCAGTGCCAAAAAGTTAACTGAATTGACCAATGGTCAGCCCGAACCAAAAAGACATGCTATATAAATAGAGGAAATACAAAATATCAATTAGCAACTTCATCATTATTTTACACTGATTTTTAGCCAAAAAGAGCAATCTTGACCTGTGGTCAAGCAACATAAAACTTAAATAGAATGCCCTTATTTAAAATTAGATACCAATATGAGTTATCTGGCAACTTACATGCCGGGCAATTGATTGACAGGATTTTGACCTGTCGGGCAAGTGGCTAGTCGGGATTTCGACCTGTCGGGATTTTAGGATGTCGGGATTTTGGGTTGTCGGGATTTCGACCTGTCGGGAAAGTGGCTTGACGGGATTTCGATCCTGTCGGGATTTTGGGGTGTTGGGATTTCGATCCTGTCGGGATTTTGGGATGTCGGGATTTCGACCTGTCGGGAAAGGGGCTTGTCGGGATTTCAACCTGTCGGAAAAATGGCTTGTCGGGATTTCGACCAGTCGGGAAAGTGGCTTGATGGGATTTCGATCCTGTCGGGATGTCGGGATTTTGGGGTGTTGGGATTTCGACCCTGTCGGTATTTTGGGTTGTCGGGATTTCGGGGTGTCGGGATTTCAGCTCTGTCGGGATTCTGACCGGATTCCGATTATTTTACACTTTAATGGGCTGCAGATCGTTATTCTATGAAATAACTAGTTAAACCATGAAATACAAGAGAGTTTTATACTTTAACTGACACGATCAGTTATTCCATGGAATAACTAGGTATTCTATGAAATAACGGATTTCATACTTTAACGGTAACATCTATACTATTTGATATAATATACTATTTGATCTCTATGATTTTCCTCCGTAATATGTTGTATAAATTTGAAATAAATAATATTTAAGGCATAAGTTGGCAAGTCAGGTTAGTATCAGCATGGACAATTTTGAAGATCTTCAGATTATTACAATATAGCGGGCAGTATTATTCTTAGGATTTTTTGGAGGAGTAAAAATACTCTTTGACTTTTTTAGGAGGCGTGAAATTCATTTATGAGGAGTGAGATATGAAAATAGCATAAAACTGCTTATATAGAGACAATTTTTTATAAAAAATCTTTCTTTTGTAATGGACAAAATGTAAAAGAAAAAAACAAGATATTAGTTTAGTTTTTAGTCTGCTAAGTATTAGTAGAGAAAATATTAAACATTACAAATAAAATAATTTACTTTACAATAAACTTTCTAAATGAAATATTTATTTAAGATTACAAATTTGAGTAGGAAAAAATATTTTTTTTTCGATTATGGTGGTGCACCATGCATTTTTTCAAGCAAAACCTTTGTTGAAAATTCAATGCGTGAAAATATGCCTGGCTTTCTAAAAGCGTATTTCCAATTTCCAATTTTCAATGCGTGAAATACGCTCCCAGAAGCGTTAAAAATATCACTGATAGCGGGACAGATATTTTATGTTGAAATGCAATAAATACCTTGAAATACTTTTAAAGGATAAAATTAACAGCAACTTATTTTTGCTTTTTTTATTTTTGTAACCATAAAATTCAATCTTTTCAATCTTGTATTAGGTTCGTTTTTACATAAAAATACCCCAAACCTATGTTTATTCAACAGCTGAAAAGCTATTTATACAATTTATTTGGTTACAATGTTTAGTCAGAAGTCTAAAATCACGTTACATAGTAGGGTTTTTAACCATCCAATAAAATTAGAAAGTGAAAATACTGAACAGCTTTAACCGTGAAGAAAATGTATAATTCAATGCAATTTCCAGAAAAATTTCAAAATGTTTTAATGAGATAGGAAAAAGCCTAAAATAGCTATGAATAATGTATAAGGAATAAATTATAGGCTGCACTTCAAAAAGAAAGCCCTCAACGAAAACGGTCAAAACTAGAACATCCTCCTTCATTTCCTGTAAAAATCTTTAGAAACTTGAATTTTTCTCGAATTTTGAAGAAGTTAAAATGGGAAAAATGGGAAATTTCAACGATCCTCGTGTTTATCAAACTCTATTCCTTTGTACAAAAAAAGCATTCTGTGAAAGTTCTTACAAAATGAGTGGCAATGTAAATAGTGTCTAACAAGCGCCACAGAAATGTCATAAAAAATGCTTGAAAATTTTCCACTAAATTAGATTATCGTCTGCCATTCTTCTCTCTCGACGTTATTTTCGGAAAATTTTTCTAAACGGGGGAAACTCCAAAGTGGATCATAATGTAAAGAATGTAGAATGAAGATTTTGGTTGCCAAATCCCCCCCAGTAGTGAAAATATCCAAGTTTTTATTCCAAAAACCTATTTTTCAAAGTTTCTAACGGGAAACAGGATTGTCTGGGTTTGGGGATATTTTATTCAAATTTAGTACGAATGCTCTCTTAATATTTAAAAATTTCAGAGAATTTCCTTCTGTTTTTTTTCTGGCATTTCTTTTGATATTTCTTGAGACTTCAGAAGAATTGGATTATTTTCAGAGCAGTATAAAAGTTAGGGGATAAAACATACTTTATTTATAATTTTTTACAAAAAAACCATTATATGTGCATTGGAAAGTTCTTTTAGGAGTGAATTTTAAAATGACAGAAAGATGAAAGTATGGTTGTTGGGTTCCAAGCCATATTTGAATTTATAAAACGGTGTTAAGAAAAAAACTAGTGCGATTCTCAAATGAGAATACATTTTGTCTTCTATTAAACCTGATATTGAAAACAAAAAATATTGCCCTAAGCACAAAGTAACAAAATGTGGGATAAGCATGGATGGATTTATGTTTATTTATTTTTAGATATTTAGTTTTATGAATAAATTGTTGAAAGTAAAAAGTTCGATAATTATCCGGTAAAAACAGTCAAAAAGCACTGTTACAGAAAACTATTACTCGTAGAGGGGGGCTATGATCACAGTTATAAAGTTATATTTTGTTACAAAGTTCCAAAGTTAAAGCTTTTTACACAGTTAATATTTTTCAATTAAAAATATCAATACACACAAAATATACGAAAAAAATTGACTTAGCTTATTTTAAAGAGAATATAAAGTAGTGTTTTTTAATGTTTGCTTAGGTAAAGAAAAAAGTCCGAATTTCTCCCTCTAAATATTCGCATAAGCTCTAAAACAGTTTTAATACTTTTTAAGAGTGTTTAATAATTCTAAAGGAATATTCAGTGTTAACTTAATTTTATTTTAAAGGAAACTATGCAAATATAAAACAAATATTTAAATATATAAATTTTAATAACTTTCAACTATCTACATAATTTCACTATGAAAAGGTGGCATTCACTTAATTTTTCTTCTTATTCTTATAATTGCTTGACAAGTCACAGCAGTTTAATTTACATAATTCCAATTAAATCAAAAAAACAGAACAATAAACTTTAAGTAGAATATTAACAAGAAAAATGTCACATCTTTTGCGAATGTGCCAGATGAGTATTAGTTCGGATTAAAATTTACATTTCCAACAAAAACGCTTGATAAAGTAAAACGACATTGATGTTTTAATCCCCACCAAATCATCACTAGAATAAGTAAATATCTTCTTAAGGCATCGTCTTCGTTGTTTACAATCGAGAGTGGGTGCCTCTCACATGGATCAATTTAAATAATCCCTTCATTAGGTACGGGTGGTTCCTACGGATAAAAACTTTACAAATTTTATAATTATTTGAAACCGTAGTTCGTAGATTAGTGATTCAGGCCAGACATCTGAAGACATTCCGATTTTCACAAGAGTTTTATCATCGGAAATATATAATTTCTAATTACTTTAAAGAAAGCAATTATAATTATTTTGCTTGATCTCTTGCTTTTAGTTTGAGAAGCGTAGTATAATCTGTATTTTTGGTTGTGGTGTTACAGTTACTTACTTTTAAGTACTTACTTAAAGCTAAAATGTTTATATTTTATAATATTTGTGAAAGTAGGTTTCCGAAACGAATAAGTAGTTTTGTAATGAAATAAAAATTATTTGGTTCATATATTTCTGGCTATAGACACTGAGGAAATTAAAATCTTTTAGCTAACCCATTTTACCGGAAATTTTAACTTTAATTTTAACCTTTCTGAGGAAATTATAACCCTTCCACACTGAAATGAATATGTGGTAACTGACTAAAACTCCTTCAACAAATCCAAGTCAAATACAGGTTATTTTTTAAATAATAAAAATTGCGATTTGAAATTTTTACACATTTTCAGCAACACTTATTCCGACAAATAGATATTTTATTGAATTTATAAATCCAAAACAAAGTTTATAATTGACCGAAGACATTTTTTGCTCGAAAATAGCTGAAGAACGTCTAAGAGCATATAGTAAGTGAATTCCTACTACCGGTATTTTTTGTTCAATTTTTTAAAAAACAATTGCCAACATCTATGAATAAAATTAACAAGTTTTGTGATGAATGTACTCCTTTTTAGAAAGGATAAGAAAGGAAATATTAATATTATCTGAAAAAATAAATTTTTATAACCTTAAACACGAAAGAAAATTCCAATTTAAAATCCATTTTATATTTCTAATCAAGTGAAGTGCGGCCTGAAATCCTCCAAACGAAAGTTTCGATTCCTAAACATCACACAAACAGAAACAAATCTCACGCAAACAGCCCTCCTCACATCCCCATCAAAAAACAAACAACATCCCCATCCTCTTTTCTCCATCACACACATAAGGCATTACAAATCCCATCCAACATCGACGCAGCACAACACACAAAAAAGGGCAGCAATACACAGCAACCTGCCCTTTATTACCCATCCCGACTGCACCTTCCGTAAACGCCAGCACTCATTAGCGAAGAAGAGCTACTTAAACACACTGGGACGGCTATTGATTTCGCTGTCTTTATCCGTAAGATAAAAAAGACAGCCGGTGCTGTTTACTAGTGAGACGGAAGGCTGGATGAGCTACTGTCAGGGTAATGGCGGTTATAGTAGAGACTCCGGACTCTCGTTAGTGTTAGTGAGTCTCGTTAGCGATGGGGAAGTTAACAGTGGGTGGATTATTTTTAAGGGTGAGGGTGGTTTACTATCCGTTTTTTGGTTGGTTTTACCGTATGGGTTGGGGTTAATTTTACCGTATGAATTGATGCTGTGTGGAGAAGTTTCGAAGTTTTTTTTTTTGGTTTCGTACGGTAAGCCAAATTTTGGATTTGGAGAAGAGGGTAGAAAACGGAGTGATAGTTAATTGATGCAATGAAAATCTGGTGCTTGCCAGTTTAAATGGTTGAAAAGGCGGTTTGAATGATCCAGGTTTGACTTCTTGCTAGGGGGTTAACTAGGATTTAAAAAATTCATACGCAATAATTTTTTTTTGATAAATCATTATTTTCATCATTTGCAGTCCTTTGTTTTACTTTTTATGTGTATTTTATATATGATGTGGTTTATTTTTGTTAATGTAATTTCCCCTTATAGCATAATAACCCATGGACGAGCTGTAGCTCTTTTATGATTAATTCAAGAATTTGCTTTTTCTTATTTTTATTCGTTCTTTTGTTTCTAGTGCAGTTGTTTTTTTTGTGTGTAAATTGTCTGTTTATTGTGCGTTATTGTATATCTATTGCATGTTTTCCTTTTGGCTGTTTATAAATATGATTCAATTTGAGAACAATTATGACATTACAAGACGAAGCATTTCCCAGCTTCATAAATCTGATAAATAGATTTTTCCCCAAGGAATTTATCTAGTGCATGTTATCCCCTCTAGAGGAGTGATAACATGTAGCCTTTGGTATTAAAACAGCATGTCAAGTTTTCTAGGCGATACAAATTTAACAATTCATATACTATACAGTGCAGTACGTATTGCAGATAAAAAACTGCTTAATTCTAGTATAAGTTACACAGTGGATTTGGCGATGTTTGACGACACATTTGGGAGGGCTTATTGCTTTTATTTGTTGTTGTTGTTGTCTTATGCTACTTGGAATATCAAAGCTTCCACCGCAAAGGCTTTTATTTATTGTTTTTATTAATTACATATACAATAATGTAATTGCTTTTTAGCTATTTTGCACGTGCATTTTGAAAGCATCTTTTTAAAAAAATAAATTCAACTCCATTTTCAAAAAAACCCTATGCCTTCATAAAAAAATCACACATAAACCAAATGCACTAATTAGCTACTTATTGAAATTATTGGACAAGACGTGTTTGGAAAAAACATCAATAATTTTGATTCAATAAACCCCGATATCTGCAAATAAGAATTAAGAGCATCCATAACAATCAATATGCTGCTTAACACCTTTAGGCTAAGCGCGCACTAAGAGACTTCTGTCTCGGCGACTTAAAACACTAGTCACTCGAGAGCAATGCATTTCTATGAGGAAATTCTTGGCCTAGTGATCTTGGTCTCGTCGCCATGTGCGCGCACTCTAACTTCTTGCAATAGCCAGGGAAGCAATTTTGTCTTTGTCTCCGAGACAAAAGTCTCTAGTGCGCGCTCAGCCTTAAACAATTCCACGCAACATCCTCTCTTCGCCACTTTCCCAAACGCATCACTTGCACAATTCCAATAATTAATCCCGAAAACATTTTTATTCTCGAAACCGCATAACATCTCTGTACGATTACCATTAGAGTTCGTTCAATTACCATTAAAGCAGAACTCACTAGCCAGTGTTTCTCCTGTACAAAAAGCCCCTCTTGCATGTTGAAGATCTTTAATTAAATCGAAACACGGAGACACAACTCTCGACACCCGTGTTTCTTGGTTTCAATTATTTTTGAAATAATAATTACGCCTCTGTGAACTAATGGGTGTATTTAGCGAACTTTCTGAAATTATTCATCAGAGAACAAAAAGATTCATCTTTAGAAAGCATTTTTTTCTGATTGAAATTTTCATTTGCATATGAATTATCGTGGGCAAGATTCAGAAGCATTAACAACAGTTTTGGATATGGACGTAAATTCATAAATGGGATATTTTTGTTTTCTGTGATCATTGGTCTGGAAATTTAAATATTTCATGAACTAGGGGGCTCTGCCCCCTGCTCGCTATCGCTCACCAACCCCCGGAACTGCTTCGCAGTTCTTTGAAGATCGCTTCGCGATCTTAACGTGCAGAGCTCGCTTGTTTCATCTCAACTATCCAGTACAACCTGGAACTTGTCTGCTTATAGTCTGTTCATTTAGAATAGGCGTCTGAAACAGGATCAAAAACGCTCAATAATGCTTAATAACCCTCATCAGACAACTTCAGTGACCGATTGTTTTTACAGTATTTTCACTACTTCTGCTTTTGTCATTGCAAAAGAAAATTTTTTTCGCCGATAAATGGAATAATTACGCTTCTAATACATTACGTCTCAGGCGCTAATTCTAAATGAACAGGTTATAAGTTAATGATCATTTAATATCGAAACTTTTTATCTCTCAAACTTTTCAATAATTTAATTGGGATCATTACCACGAAAATATCAAAATAAAACTCTTACTGAAATATTCCTTTTTAAGTTATCAATAATTTAATGGATAGAGGGCTACCGCCCCCTGCTCACTTACGCTCACCAACCCCCGTAACTGCCATGCAGCTCTTTACAGATCGCGAAGCGATCTGTAATATCAGCAATCGATCTTTAGTAGAGTAAAACAAACTTCCCGAAAATTCTCTTCCTTTCATCGGCACAAATAACACTCAATAAAGTTAAATTATTTATTTCTCTAATGGTTCAAAAAATATCGAAATATCTTTAAAATATTATTAACCAAGTCTATACTATATCGCTAGAAAACTTAGAGCAAAAATGTGCACCTCAAAACTTTTAAATTTAAATATCCGTGCTCGCTACAATCTAGTGAACAGGCAAATATAAAATTTAAAAACATTAAACACGTCTGATAAAGACCTACTAAAACTATGAAAAAAATTAAACTTTGATGCTTAATAATTCCAAAACTAATTCGAATTTTTTATAGAACTAAACGCCAATCTCTTTCTAAAAAATAATAATATAAGTGTTTAAAAAGTCATATTGATACCGTGATTAGTTTTCATTTTAGATAGAAAAAAACGAAAAAGTGTCAAAAATTTCGAAAATTAAAAAATTAATTACTCTAAACCAAATTCGAAATTCGAAAAAAGGGCGACGTAGTGCACATCTTCATACTTCAGAGTATTAGGCTGCAAAAAATCATAGTTCTGCTGCTAATAGATTTCGCTGAACTGGATTACGCGGCGAAAAAAGAAAAACTTCAACTTTGACCTTAAAAATACCCCAGTACTAATTATCACATGAGTTAGCTTTTTGTTTGAGAATGTGCCCCAAATATTCCTCTACAAACCTTTCAAGTTTCATAAATTTCTATCAAGTAGTTTTTGCGATATAAGAGTTCAAAGAGTTGAAAAATAAAATTTTCTGAAACAGCGGCGGCAGCGGCGGTGACAGTAACTTTTTTTTAATATAGAGAGATATTTCAATTGTAATGGCACTATACTTCACAGCAACGTTTCCTGAACCTAGTACGTCACTACGCGTGGGTTCATAGGAGGAATTTTGCTACGCGAATTGTGATAAAAAGATTACTTATACATGGGCCCCCTTAAAAAAATTAAATGGGAAATTAAATACTCAAGAGCTCAACTTGAAACAAAATAGTAAAACTAAAATAGTACAACTTGGTTCTACAACTTGGTTCCCTCATTTTCCTCCTCCGCTGCCGAGACTCAAAAACCATTCCAAGGTTTCTGCGACAAAAACGTTACATACGCACTGCTCAAGCTCATCGTATTTACGACAGAGTGGAGAGAGCTTTGATCAGAGAGAGAATACATAACACACGAATCGTAAAGAAGAGGGCTTAAAGACTTAACAGAATTTGGCATTCCGCACTCCGCGACACCAGGAGATCTCGGGAGCCAGCCCTAGAGAAGCGGAATTCTCAGCAACCAATCGCCATCGAGGAGGGAAGAGCCCAATCAGGAGACGGCGCTCACATCACGAGACCCTGTGACGCACATCGGAGAAACGACGCCTCGAGAGCTGATAAAAACAAGAAGCCTCCACCTTGGACGCATTCTTACAACTGAAGATGACCTCTGCAAGCGAGGTCGAAACGTCTTGCGTTTTTAGTCAACATAGACCACGGCATACCAGCCCGGAAGATTTACTTTTTAATGTTGATCCCGGCCGTGAAAGCCTTCATTCCTTTATATATCGACTCTCAGAACTTCACCTTAATTTTAAGCACCCCTATTAAACATCCGATAAGTAAGGCAAGGAACCACTTTTCCACGACCAGAAATAATAAACCTAAAACCAGAATTCACATGCAAACTATTGTTGTCTCCCTCTCGGAGAACTGTCTGGATGGCCTTAATATTATCTCAACTCATAAATAAAATAACACCTTTTAACAATAACAAACATTTATTCAAATACATTTCTTCAATACTTTCGCCCATCGCTCACGCAAATAATAGCTCACGCGCATTTTCAAAAAACAATCTACTCTCCGGTTCCAGTTACATCCGCTCGCAGGCGGGCGCGTGGACTAAGACGGAATGATTACAACATTCGGCCAACCTGACCATGGATCGACCTCGATCCCACAATCTCAATATCAAAATTATTTACACTTTCACAATAATAACACTAACAGTACATGAAATACGCACCAAAATAATCAAAAAAACCACACAATATACACTTAGAAAATGATTAACTACCTGAACTAATAAGTATCACACAAAAAAAAACCACAACTTATCATTAAACTTAATTATTTAAACCTGCCATAATTAACATTTCTAGAAAAAGGGGATAACGGCGAGGCTCTAGTCTCCCTCATCCCGTTTCTTACCCATTTTCCCACAACAGGTTTTGTCCCTATATTTTCTTTTATTTCCATTTGAATCAAACTCGTGTAACCAAACTCCTCTATCATAAATGCAAAACAATCGCGGTACTCATTGATAAGTTCAAGAATTTCTTTCTTTCCAATCATTGATAAGGACTCGTCAAAGTTAACCTCCTCCATACTAATTGGTCGACTATTTACTTTTTCAACCGAATTCACTACCTCAAAACACTCATTAAAAATTTCCTGATCCACCTCTAAGATTTCCTCAACTCGACCAATACTCTGACCTACTACACAATCTACCTTTTCAACCAAATTCGCTTCCTCAAAACACTTATTTGAAATTTCCTGATCCACCTCTATGATTTCCTCTACTCGACCAATACACTGACCAACTACACTATCTACTTTTTCAACCAATTTCTCTTGCTCAAAACACTCATTTGAAATCTCCTGTTTCACCTCTGTATTTTCCTCTACTCGACCAATACTCTGACCTACTACACAATCTACTTCCTTAATCACAACATTATCCGAACCAAAATTATTTAACGGCACCAATGTCTCACTTTCTACAATTTCCAATTGTGAACCTAACGCGTTTTTCTCCATTTCTACCATTACTAAACTATTACGCAACTCCTCCGACGGAATGTTCACGGAATGCTTCTCAATAACTACTTCATTTTCTGACACTAACTCTATCTCACTCTCTGCAACAGGCAACTCGATTTCTCTTAAACTGACACCTTCGATAGGATCCAATGACAAAACACCACAACTAAAGGCTAAATTAACACAGTTCATAAAAGTTCGCCCTACTACCAACTCACAAGGAATAGTTTTAGAATCCAAAATCAATATTTCCACTTTCTGCACCTTAACCGAATCTATCTCTACTTCACAAGTTAACTTACCTATCGATTGAACGACACATCCTTGTAAACCAAAAATCTGTTTATTATCATTAGAAAAATTTAAACCCAATTCTTCAGCAACTTCCCTCGAAAGCATACATGACGATGATCCTGTGTCAATCAAACACAAAATATCTCGTTTTCGAATACCATTAATGTGCGCGAACCTCATAAATTCATGGTTGTTTTCGTTTTCAGTGATTATGTTTGATTCTTCTTTTTTCACTTCCGAATATTTTCTTTTTGAACGATTCTCTTCAAAGTTGTTTCCATTCGCAGGTGGTCCGCTTTGATAGAATGTGTGATGATTTGTATTTGGCCTTGAACAATTTTCGGCGTTTCTTCTCTCTTGTTTCGGAATATTCGGGCAAGCACGTGCGATGTGACCTTTTTGATAACAGGCATAACAGATAGGAATATGAGTTCTGGGTGTACTTGGATGTACTACTTTATCAAATTATGCTTCCTCCAATTTTCTTCGTTCATCTCGTTTTTAAATCTCTGTTGATTTTCGTATCTGCCTCGTTCTCGGGGTGAAAACTGGTACGTCTGTTCCGAGTAGCTTCTTGGAATATTGTCATGGGGCTGTGTCTTCAACTTCATAGTTTTCTTTACTTGTTCAAGCCTTAGTTTCTCCGCTTCAAGTTCAGCTAATCTCATTCTATACTCACGTTCCTCTCTTCTTATGCGGTCTTCACGCTCTTTTCTTCTTCTGATATCTTCTCGTTCTTCTCTTCTTCTGATATCATCTCGTTCTTCAGCTTCAATTCTCTTTTTTCTTCCTTCAATCCTTTCACGATCTTCAATTATCTCAGACAGATAGGACTTCGTGGTTTCCTCATTATAACCCTCACTACTCGTTATACACTCTATTATTTCCTTGTTCGACGTTTCACTAGGGGGGATAACCAAATCTAACTCAAAAGCCAATTTAAGCAAATCATCGTTTGTTACTTCATTAAAGAAAGCCATTTTTTTTTTGTAAGAGGGCAAAAAAATTAACCAATAACCCAATAATAATAATACTAATACTATTTCAAAAAATAATATACACTCAACTCAGTACTTATTCTAAAAAAAAAACTCAATAATACTCTACTTCAATATTACTTCTACTTCAATAATACACTACTTCAATATTACTTCTACTTCAATAATACACTACTTCAAAATTACTTCTACTTCAATAATACACTACTTCATAAAAATACCATTTCAAAAACAATATATACTCAACTCACTTAGTTAGGAAAAAAAAATTTCGATATTCACCACACAATAAGAAATATACTTAAAAAAATCAGCGGTAGGACGGGATGTCCTCTCAATCACCGGCAGGCGGGGTGCCCACTCAAAACATCAGTAGGACGGGATGTCCACTCAAAACATCAGTAGGACGGGGTGTCCACTCAAAACATCAGCAGGACGGGATGTCCACTCAAAACATCAGCAGGACGGGATGTCCACTCAAAACATCAGTAGGACAGGGTGTCCTCTCAAAAAAATCAGCGGTAGGACGGGATGTCCACTCAAAACATCAGTAGGACAGGGTGTCCTCTCAAAAAAATCAGCGGTAGGACGGGATGTCCACTCAAAACATCAGTAGGACGGGATGTCCTCTCAAAACATTACCAGCATCTCAATCTCGGCAAGGGCTGCCTCTCCGTTTCGCTCTCGTTACCGTTACTTTTGGTTTCAACTCGCAGTCGTCGATTCAAATCCCACTTCTGATTTGTTGTCTCCCTCTCGGAGAACTGTCTGGATGGCCTTAATATTATCTCAACTCATAAATAAAATAACACCTTTTAACAATAACAAACATTTATTCAAATACATTTCTTCAATACTTTCGCCCATCGCTCACGCAAATAATAGCTCACGCGCATTTTCAAAAAACAATCTACTCTCCGGTTCCAGTTACATCCGCTCGCAGGCGGGCGCGTGGACTAAGACGGAATGATTACAACACTATATTCATGCACGATCGGAAATTGAGTTTACTCTGAATTCGACTCCCAAAATATGTATCGATATTCATTAAACCGTATTCCTTTACAAACATGCGTACGGGAAAATTCTAATTTAATTTCGAAATACACGTCGAGGTAGAGAAGCAAGTATAGAAATTCGGGTTTGAAATTTCGAATGGAATTAGATATGCCGCCAAGCGAACGAATGAGATTCAGCCAGATGTGTAGCTCATGAATTTTAAAATGACTGTCTCATTTTAAGTTACTAGCTCTCAACAAGTATTTGGATCATAATTATCCAAAATGAAATGATATTGCACAAGAATATTTAAAAAGTGTCACTCAAAATGAAGGGAGCTTATAGCTTATGCAAATGTTATAATAGCACTTTATAATTTAGTCTTTTACAATACATTTGAGGTAAAATATTCACAGTTAAGTACTATTTTTAGCTTAAAAGTTATTTAGTAAAAGAGCAGTGAAAGTTAAAT
This sequence comes from Tetragnatha versicolor, assembly GCA_024610705.1. Lineage (NCBI taxonomy): Eukaryota > Metazoa > Arthropoda > Arachnida > Araneae > Tetragnathidae > Tetragnatha > Tetragnatha versicolor. Next base: position 16,483,199 of record JANDEH010000008.1, read on the forward strand.
AAGATAAAAAGAGTTAAATTTTAATACAATAGTGTAGTTAAATTGGAAGTTGTAAAACCGTTCAAATATTACGTAATCATGTTTTTTGTTATTTTTGACCACCACACCTTGTCAGCAAAGATAAGAAAACTGCAAACCCCTCTTTCTTAACTACGTAAGAAAACTGTCCAACCCCCGCCTCTATTCTTTTTTCGGTGCAAAATAAAAATTTTAAAATAAAATATATTTTTGATTGAATTTTGAAATTATTTATGCAAGAAACAAGATTTTTTTTGAAAAAAAAAATGCACTGTTTGTTACATCTTACGAATGCATTACCCATACCCCAACTCCCCCCTTGACAAGAAAAATAGGCAAACCCCCTTAGATGCTTACGTAATACTTGAACGCCCCCGTGATGTATTTGAAGCTTGTTCATAATCTATAGTTGTAGTTTTAAGCTGTAGCTCTAAAAGGAAGAAAACTCTGCAATGAAGCTAAATCAAAATTCAAATGGTATGTTTAATGCTGACACAAAGATGAAATATTTATTTCTTTGCAAGCTTTATTATGTTTCCCGCAAATATAGAAAAACACCGACGTCTCATGAGTTTTAAAAATTCATTATTTTTGCGTTTTCAAAGCAGTTTTTAAAAACTGCATCAGTTCGGAAAACATAAAACGATCGTGGGATTTCTACAAAATTATAGAAATTCCTCAACCATACTAGAGTTACGTCAATTAAACTTAATTATACAGTTTTTATCTTTATTACTATCTTACTAACAGTGTTAAGTAAATTTAGACTTTAAAAGTAGTATAGGCTAAGTGAGATAAAGTAATTCAAAGCATGTAACGGTAATGCAGCTTGAAATTGATTTTTATAAAAATAAGATTGTAAAAAGGAAATCTCTCTAGGATTAAAGTAAAGTATGTGAGTAAAATATTTGAATATACGTGGCCATTCATTTTCTTACTGATATATTACCCATTTATTAATTCCCATTTCTTTCTAAAAAAATATAAAATTTTTTTCACGAGCAAGAAAACAACACACCAGGAAAGTAACTGCAAAACACACTACTATAAAATCCTTTCAAATTTAGTAGTTAAACAGAACACTGAATATAGCACTCGAAATAAGAGTGAAAAACGAGATAGAAAGGCATTTTCTCTTGAAGCTGTTTTTTATCGTTCGGGACTCAGCGATGAAACCATCAGACCCTAAAATAAACACCATATACACTACTAGAGAAAAGGGTGAAGAAAGATGTTTTACGGTGCCGTGCAGCTTGTTTTGGCTCTTGCTCTTGTTATGAGGCCGAAAAGCTTCAACGAAAGCATACAGACGAAGTGACAAGTCTTCTGTTATAAAACATTTCAAATGATGTTTAGCCCCTGAATATTTTCACTGTATCTTCAACGCTCGGAAATGATGTTTTTTGTATGCAGAGGTTGGGATGATATCGTTGATTTGGAGTAGCTTGGTAAGGAAAATAGATATTATATCGAAGAGTTAAGAGTCAAAATAGTCGTGTTAAAAAAAACAGGGAAATTATCCCTTTCCTCTTTTGTAATTAATTTGAGTAGTTTTCAAGAAGTGTTGACATTTTACGTGATATTATAAAAAGCAAGTTTAAGTACACCAATTTAAATTAAAAAAACAATGCAATCATGAGATGTTCGTTGCAAAAGCTATAATGTAATTATGAAAACAATTAATGGTACTCAAAATGAATAAAAAAAATTCCTACAGTAATAATAATTACCGTAATAATTACTATTTGAGTTATTTTTCTGGGAAAATTATATTAAAAGGATTAAAAAGTGTGAATAGGCACGCAATTCCGTGGTGGCAGGATAATTAAGACGCAAACATTAGTATTTATGTTCCTGTTCAAGCACTAAAGAAATATAGGTAATTAAGATTTCTTATCTACATAATTACTAACGTGTAGCAAGATAACACGAAGGAGAATTTTCATTGCAAATTAAATTAAGAATAAAATATTTTCAACTAATGTAAAATAAATTATTCACGTTTGTTAAATGAAGGCGTGACCCACTGTTTTACCAAAAGAATTTTGATTCCAATCCAAGTCAAATATCACTTCCGGCAAGTTTTCCCGGATTGTAAAGCGCAGATCTTTAAAAACATACCAGTCTGCTAACTTCAAACATCTAATATTTTTATCTGTACATTTACAGACTATATTATACATAATTTAAATACATCTTCTAATGAAACTTCTTGTAAAATGCAAGTACAGATAAAAATAGGGCTCGTAAGAAAGTAATGCGTTTTCAAGAAGCCGTGTTGCAAACAAGCTTCGGGACAAATAAATAAACAGGCAAACAACTTAATTTTAATTCGTATTTTTATACATAATGCTTAGACTAATAACATTCAATCGAAGAGAAAAGAGTTTAACTTCATATATTTCCATTACATAATGAAGCTAATAAAGAACATTCATATATGCATTGGGAAAAAAAGTTATTTTATCTAAAGAAACTAAAAAAATCAACGAATAAAATCTTAATGCTCAAAACTGAACTGAAATCAATTATGGTATTAGTAACAAAAGGAGTTCTCGTCTGAAGACAGACCATTATTTATTTTATAGAACGATTTCAGAATAAATACCCGTACTTAAAAAAATAAATAGAGGTTAAAATAGTTAGTCGTAAATAAATGACGTTAATTTAGTTCGAAAAAAGTAAAATGACTATCTGAAAGATTCATTAAAGAATTAATTTTCAGCGAAGTTTTTCATGTAAAAGAACTTATATACACTTAATAACATTTTAAAGCTGTTAGATAAGGGATGTTTGAGGGTGTAACGTACCTTTTAATTATCTGAACTTTTTTTTTATCCCAAGACTCTTTGGGTGAAGAGATCCAAGCGTTCTTTTAACAAAATTTTGTCTCGATATTACTGAAAATGTGAAATATGGTTTTAATTTAAGATGATAAGTTCTTTGCCACTTATGTTCCATCAAACTGAATTTTAGGTTTTTTTGTATCCTAAAATGAATTAGAAGCAACGAAATTTCAGAAAATTGCATATTTTTTTTAACTTTGAGAACCGATTTCTAGTATAAGTTAAGCAAAGTAACACATAAAATGAATCCTTAATCTTTTAGAAGTTACAAGAAGTATCAAAAATGTATCTCATTTAGGAAAATAGTTAGTTTTAATGGTTAATTAGAAGGAGACTGTTAATTAGTTTTCCAATTTTAGATAAAAACGATATAGAAACTGATGAAAAAGCTATTTATGAAAATTTCAATTTACTGGTATGTTACATTAGAATGCTGAAAAAAAGGTTTATTAGTGTAATGTTTTTAGTAATCGTAGTAAGGCAAAAAAATGCGTTCAAAAGCGTTTTTTTAAGTCTTCTTTAAAGGTTTAACTTATGGTGTTAAACTATTAAAATTTACACCAGTATTTTCAAGTTAGGTTTTTTCATACTATTAATATTAATTTTTTTTAAGGTTTTATAAGAATCTGCAAAAAATTGAATAGAATTCTGGCTTCTTTTATGGATTTCAGTTAATTATTGGATATGGTATTCATAATAAGATCACATCAATAAATAATAATTGATGCAAGTCTATACAAACAATTATTTTATCCCAACTGTGAAAATGTAACGAAATTATACATGAAAGGAACACCCACATCAAAAATTAAAAACCCTCGACAAGCAGTAAAAATCCAAAGGTTGATAGAGAATTTTTCAAACAAATCATGATAACCTCTCCTTTTGGGGTGTTAATTTAAAACATCCACAATTTCAATATAAACAAAGTTTCGCGTGAGGTATAAGCAATCATAAGGAACCTAAGTCCATAGGTTAGTTTAATACCCTTCTTAGACAAACAAAGTATCCTTATACGAAACTTAGTTAAATATTATGAGGGAACTTCTAGAGATATATCTAGAGATATAACTCAAGTATATTTGGTAAGGTAACACCGACACACAATTAAGGATTCTAGTTCATTATACGTCAAGTGGAATAGTTGGAATTTCAGCTTGGGGTGGTTAGTTTTCTTTTTGCTGTCCGTACTAAGGCTTCTGTTCTAAATGTTCTAAAATTATGTAATGTGTATGCATAGTACTTAAATTTTACCACGGTTATAATAATTTTTGTAATGTAAATATAGTAAAAGTTCAATCACTCTTATTTAGTGCATAATAAACGAGTTTATTACTAGACTTACGCCCGTATTCACCGGTAACTTGGTCGGCGGTTAAACGACAGTCAAGCTTCTGATTGGCCGTTGAAGAAGGAAAACTAGTTTTCCACCAATCAGAGAGGTTTGACTCCCGGTTAACCGCCGGTCAAGTTATCGGTGAATACGGCCGTTAGAGTTAGAATTATTCTAGATTAAAAATTTTAAATAAAAATCCAGATCAATTTATGAAAATTTAGTTTACAGTTTTAATAGACATTTTTAGTATCAATATTTATAGATTTTAAAATAAAAAAGCATCAAGTCTGCAAAGTTTCAACTATTTGTTTTTTAATTTTCTAAAATAAAAAGAAAAAACCCTGAAAAACACGAGATGAAAAGTTGACAAATAGAATGATAGGCAATACGTTGTCTGCATAACACCTATTTAAATATTAATTCTCAGTAAACAACCCTCACTCTGACAAGCAATCAGTTACCTAAGTCACGACTTTGCCCACCAACTTTCCACAGTTCTCCCATTCTGTTTTCTACACAGACTGCGAAATACCCCCAAAGTCATAACTCCCTCTCACATCGAGGTCTTGGCATTTGCTTATCCCTACTCGAGCGCTCGCTTATTGGAAGGTTATTTTGGCGTCGTTTGAAGGGAAATTAATGGGTCCATCGGGGTCACGTGGTGTTATGAATGAGCAGGAAGGCAGCCGCAAATATTGACTTCAGTGATGTGGTGACGTCACAGGGTCCTTCTTGAGGAGAGCTGAGCTGTTGCGAAAGCTGCGGTTTTAGTGAGTTTTGATGATTTGGGCTTCGTATCAAAATGATTTCAAACCTCAAACTTTCTGTGGAATTTTATGAAAATCTCACGGGGTCAGGATTGAACGAGTTCTTTACTTTGTTGCGTTGAGTTTTGTGTTATACACAGTACGATATCAAAAATTGTGATTACTGAAGTCAGACTTAGGATCACAAAATGTATTTTCTTTTTTGTTTAAAAACCCTTTTTATAAAAATGTTGAACCAAATACTAAACAAGTTATACAATAGTGATTGTATCAATTCTAAGTAACAGATTGTCTATTCAACTCTTTGAATTGAAAAAAAATGGGATTTATAAAAAGCTGTTATTTTAATACAGATGATATAGAATGAGAAGGTGACTATATTCATACTAAACGAGGCTTTTACAAAGCTTCTTTTAACCAGAAGAAAGCTTATTTCTTTTAAAAATAGGGTTGTAGAATGTGTAGGGTAGTAGAATGGAATGTGTGCATTTTCAAAACTAATAGTAAATTCTACAGGATAGGAAGCAAGTTTAAGAAAAATATTTACATTCCCTGTGAATCGGGCAGTATAGGATAAATGGAACAATCTTGCTGGGATTCAAGCCTATAGTGGGATGTCATATTTGCGTTTGTATTTGTAAAAAAAATATTTTACTTTCAGTAATAAATAAAGACTAAAGTACCATATGGACTAGAGTACCCAAAGACTAATCATATAATTTAAATGGGGTAAAATACACTTATACCTGTATTTGACGATTTGAAATATTTTTACATCGCTAAAAATTTATGAAACCTCTTCTTAAAATACTAAAACATGGAGATTTATGGGAATCTGTAGTTCTAAATCCTACTAATAGATACACATAACTAGTAACTGTGCGAATAAATTCTTCTTTGTGATACACATAGTAAATCTCAAGAGCAAATAGCAGGAAGAAACTTAACAATAATTTTACCAACTTATTAGCTGAGAACCACGGAACAACCCAATCCAAAATGTAACATTGTATAAACCAGCTTTAATGAGAAAAAAACCTAAACCTTTTCACCCTAACTATTTCAGACATAAGGTAACTAACTTAGTCCCCAAGACACGGTTCCTCATTTTAAACAAGCATGGAAGCATAGCTCCCTCCACTTAAAACAACGGAACGTCTAATTCTTGCGTTTAACAGTCTTAGAACGTGCTCGGGAACTTAAGGCTTTCGCCAGTTAAGTAAGTAGTGTGTGATTAACAAACTACCCTTTACGTCATTCCACAAATCTGGCATTAGCATGCTGCTCGAGTTTTATTCTCAACTGTGGTATGAGTTAAATAGCGTCACTAGTGCGTCAATGTTTTAGGAATTGGATGTTTAGTTCAAAAATAAACGAAAGAAATACTTTGTGAGAGGTATCTCGAACGCGTAAGAGAACACTTTGCATAATGAAAAACTGTAATAAATGTTCTTCTAAATTTTTTGAATAGTATTTCCTTAAATTTACTTGATTTTCTTTTATAATACAAATACAAATTAAGTCGACCAACTACAGGCGTAAGCCCAGAAAAAAAATAATTGGAGATAAAAGAATAATTGGAAATTATTTGTACTTTTTATAACTCAGCATCTTAATTTATAGTCAGAAATATTTTTTATTTTGTTTGAAACTACATTCAAGTATAAATTTTACGGTTGGTGGTTTGAAAGTTCTAAATACAGATACAAAATTCTTTTATAGAAAGTTTTAAAATAAATACTATCATTGATTGATTCATTACCAGATCGTTTTTTTATAATAAACATAATTTTAACTATTTTCGTAAGAACTGCAAAAGAGAAGCCAAAATTTATTTTGGTTTATGAAAAAGTGTGAAAGTAGTTTATTAAAATTTATGAAGAGTACGGAAAAAGGTTAATGAAAATTTATGAAGAAATACATTTTTTAATCTTAAAAATTTCCCAAGTACCATTAAATTGCAGAATCGCGAGAGGTAAAGAATATTTTACATACTTTTTCACATAAGAGCATGAACCTTGATACTATAAAATATTCCCTTTTAAGACATCGAATAATACAAAATTCGCTGACTTCCACGAGTTAACAGCTATTTAATTCGCAAACTTTAATACAACACAAGACCTTGTTTAGATTTCTTTCCCTGACAATTCAGACTGTCTTTTTTCACACAAGAAACTATTTTTACAACTGAACGGACTGAAGAAATTGTGGTTGATACTTGACCCTATCAGGGTTCATTGCTCCTAAATTTTCACAGCTTTAAAGGTAAACTGAAACCATTTGACGTAAGAGCATGGTCACTTGAAACACTTTTAAACGTCGAGTTATTAAATTTGTTACTGATACTAACCAACAAACAATGGGCATATTTACTCTCGTGTATTAAATTTTTTAACCTGTAAAAACATAACATGTTTAGTGCGTTTCTTAAACGTCATGGCAGCATTTATAGTTAAGGGTTTTCTTTAGTTTATATATAACACAGCTGCTGTTAATTCTTATCAGAGTTCTTCCGTGATCGATATTTGAAGTTCGTCAAAATAAATATTTAATTGAAAATTAAAAGAATAGTCTAATAATTTTAAAATAATGGGTTTTACTTCAGTATAATCCGTTTTAAAGTTTTAAAGCATTGTATGAGTTTATAAATTTATAAATATAATGTCATATAATGAAGGGTATTACAGATAAAATTGTAAAAAATATTTAAATGCGTAATGCTAAGCGCGCACTAGAGACTTTTGTCACGGCGACTGAGACAAAATTATCACCCTGGCTATTGCAAGAAGCTAGAGCGCACGCATTAGGCGATGAGACTCTTGGCCGATTAGTGTTATAGTCGCCGTGACAAAAGTATCTAGTGCGCGCTTAGCCTAAATTGTAATAAAATAAATGAAAAACTATTAAATAACATAAAAACTATCCAATAAGTTTAATAATTTAGGTTAAATCTTATGTGGTTGGGTTAAAAAAACTTTTTAAAACGGGTTTTAGAATAAAATAGGTTCGGTGTAAAAGAATCTAACTTAAATGGAAATATAACGACACAAATTTATAGAGAATAAAATTTCTAGGGAAAGTTCCTTTTTTTAAAGTAAGGCCCTTATAAATTACCATCGGATCATCAAAACTTCTTGAAAGGCAATAATTTAAAACATAGCTATATAAATATTCCAGCAAAAATTATGCAAAAACTATTTGCATGAATTCCACGTGACGTGTTCCAGTTTATAATATTTTGAATTTCAATATTTATCGCTATCCCGACAGTTCGCTTTAGCGGGAGGTAATCGGAAATTTATGGTCTTTCTTAATATCGGTATTTTATTTTCGTTAAAGAGATCTAAGAGGATCATTGAAAAAAAATCCTCAAATAAAAATATAAGTAATAGAATACCTATTAATCTGAGATGGGGAAAAGGAAAACGGTAAAAAAATCGAGAAGAATCTTGTCTTAAGCATAAGAAGAAAACCAAAAGAAAAAAGTGTTGGATGAAAAAGAGATCAAAAATTAAAAGCAAAGATTTATATATTTTTTTGTATTTTCTCTCTTTATGTCAGCGAAAGAAATTGATATAATTCAATACGAGTTTTTATTATCATTATCATCCTATAGGCTTTAATTAAATTTGGATGCGAAGATTTTTTTTTATATTTACGCAGTAGTTCTAAGGAATAGAGCCAAAATATTCAGTTTTTAAGGAATATTTCCCTTTATTTTTTGTATCAATTAATTGTGTCAACTGTTACCGTCTGTCTGCCCTAGGCAGAAGGTAATTAGAGATTCAAGCATCCAAATCTAATCTAACAAAATAAAGTTTTTGACTTCAGAATCAGTTAAGATGAATTTTTTTCATATTTAACTACCTCAGCTTTATACGAATACAAGGTGTTTTGGAACTATTGTTTGCAAATTAACCTGTAAGTTAGGGAACGTACCCATACTACGTGACCCATTTTTTGCCATTTTTGACCCCCCTCCCCCCCCCTTGGTGACCATCCGTAGTATATGCCAAGACCCCCCCTCCCCCTCTAGTTTTCACGTAGTAATTCATAAATACGGTTTGTCATCATTTTTTGCAAACAGAAAGTTTAAAAAAATTAATTTTGCTTAATTTGTCTAATTTTAATAATTAATTTGGCAAATTTCAATAATTAATTTGGCTTAATTTTGTCGTATTGACTAGAAGAAATTGACTACGTGACGAAACCCTAAGCCCCCCCCTCCCCCCTGTGACCGAGCGTGGTATTTTGAAGAACCCCCTCCCTCCCCTGAATGGGTCACGTAGTATGGGTACGTTCCCTTACCAAAACTCATATAGGAACACTTATGTTAGAAACAATAAATTTGTGTCACTTGCCGACAAGGACTAAAATATACGATATAGGTCAAAAATATAATGGCATTTTAATACACACTGGCGAATTTACATAATATTTGAGATCACTTTTAGATAACAAATATGTTTTAAAGCAGGTGTTTAGAGCTTCAACCTGCAGCTGTGATACACGCCTCGCAATGATAACGCAGCAATGAGGAAGTTGCATGATTTTTTATTATTTTTTATCGATTTTTCTTGCAAAAATAAGCAACTACCCAAAATTTGAGGCCGATCGAGAAATTTTTTGATTGCCAAAAAAATTAACAAAAATCCCCTTTTTAAAAGCGCGCGAAAACGCCAAGAGTTTGGATGTGACGTCATCTTATACTAAACATTGTTGTAAAGCAATGGAGTTGATGGTATTATTGTTGACGTCATCTTATAGTTTAAACAATAGACGTTTTCAGTCACGTGTTTTTTTTCTCGACTTTTAAATTAAAATATTTAATTACCTGTACATTTTTTTGAAAAACTGACTAGATATTTCATTTTACCATACAAAAAACCATACGGAACACTTGTTTGTTTTTGAAAATCTGACACATGCAACTTCCTTATTGACGAACATGAAATCCCTGTGTATGGAAAATAACTTCACCTAACTCATGAGCACACACTTAAAACGACATTTTCAAAACTGAGTAAAAAATACCCATATCTGAGTATATGTTACCATCGTCAAACTGGCTCCGAAACATATTTACTGAAATTTAAAATATGAATTAACTCATTTCTGAAAACATCAAAAATGATTTATCATTGACCCATTATTGACTAAATGATATTAACATAGATCAGAGTACCAGAAGTGCCAATGTGACAAGTCGATTTGTAAACCGTGTGTGCCATCCAAACATGCTAACTCATGCTACCACATCATATATTTAAGGTATTTCAAATAGAATCCTAAAAATTTCCAATTTTCAAACATAAATTTAGCTGAGTATAATTTGTGTGGTAACTATTGATTTGTTTGAAACTGCGTATTACTGGTATTTCAAAATTGAAAGCATTGGGTCGTCATATTTGCTACAAAAATTCCACATCAAAATGAAAACATCAATTTACTCAGTTTGAAGCATTTCTCTCAGTGCATCTTCTTTAAAACTATGTTTGAGCTTTCACAGCCGGCATAATTTCACTTTGTTTTTAAAAAGTTTATTTAATAAAACAATACACCAATATCTACAACAGAACGAACAGATTCCTGTAATTCATTCATTCAAAAATAAATTCTGCGCTGATTTCACTAATGAATGATTTTACATCACCTGATAATTGACCTTTGGGAATAACTAGACACACAAACCTCTTTAACGATTCTAATTTCCCATGCTTCTCATCACTTTTCCAAAATCACATCCAAACCATCTTTTTTCATTCTCAACGCCCCCATTTATCTCTGTTCACCAATTACCTGGTGTCAAAGATGGCGAATTTTCGCGAGCAGAGATGAATTAGAAATTCTCTCTCGCAACTATGAATATGCATAAAAATGGGAAATGTATCGGAATATGTATATCCTAGCCACAAAGGACCGTAATGAGCCTTTTCAATACCCAAGAGGGGAAATGAAGATGAAAATGGATTGAGAAAAAGCAGAGGAAGTAAATTTGTCAGTGTCATTACGGTAATTGAAAAGAGAAATGCTAAAATAGGTTTCTGTTGTTTATAACAGGATGCATTCATCCGTTCTTCCTGTTTTGTTCACTAATTTCGATGCATCTTTTATACATGTAGAAAGAGTGCTGCTGGATAAACAAGATAAAACTTTATTGAAATTCACTTGTCCTTTAACTTGATGCAATATTTGCTGAATTTTTTAAGGATTTGATATGCCCTCTATAAAATTTAGTAAATATTATCTTCCTGATTTGAAGATTATGTTAATAAAAAATCCTCTAAATGCGTGGAAATTTAAATTAGCATTAGTAATTAATAAAATGGTGAAAATTTCCAAGACCGGGATCGTCAGTGAAATTTACGGGATTTTAGGAGGACTTCCGAAGTTGAGGCTGAAATGCCCAGGGAAAATGTCCTCAGACCACGGCCTATATTCCCGAAATTTTCCTTAATAAATAATAATAATAGACATTTCTTCGCTTCAATATTCTCAACCAATGAGGAATTTGCCTGTGCGAGGTTTTTATATAAATTGTGAATAATTTTCTAAAGGATTTTTGAGGGCGGAATTCTAAAATCTGGTCAAAATTTTGTAATAGCTTACAGAAAATTAAGTATTTTGATTTCAAAACTGATAAAAATACATGCGACTTAAAACGCGATCTTACGTCACAGGTTATGAAGTAGAGTTTTTTTAAATAACGAGTGAGAGACTCGTGCTGATTTCATCGCGTGCGTGTCACAGCTTTTACTTTTTTCGTTTTTTTCTAATCTTAGCCCCGTATTGAATCAATCATCATGAAAATAGGGCCATACTTCTATGCGGTAAACGAAGATCATAATCTGTGACGTCACAACTCGTTTTCGTGCCATTAAAAAAAGACGATTTTTAATCCACTTTTTCTAATTGAAAAAATTGTCAAATCAAGCTGGAATTTCGCACATAGGCCTATTTTTGCATGGAGTATCGATTAAAAGAATAATAAAAAATTGGGCAAATTCCCCATTTTCTTAAAACTACAAAGAGATAATTTCATCTGATTCCATAGGCCACTCTTATCGATATTTTTAAACAGAGCTGCCCTTGCAGATAAATTTTACCTTCTCATTTCGATTATATCAGGTGAATTCTACCTTTTCCTTATAATATCACCAACACCATTCACCATACAGCTATTTCTGGATAGTTTTTTTTAACTAAATTTAATTCTATGAAAAGTGCTTGTGACTTACTTTATGATTTGCTTTCATCAAAGAAGATAACCACCTTCTTTTATTTACTTCCATAAAACTGAACGACTTCTTGGAATTCCCAAATTTTCGTGTCCTCAGTACCTCCCTACCGAAAAAAAAACTTTATTCATTTCCAACCTTTGAAACCCCTTAAAAGAACCCCATCTATCCATTCAACTCACCCGGAAATTAAATTCAAACACCGCCAGACCCTCCAACAATAGATTCACCCTCGGGGCCAGAAATGGATTTTGATTAGAACCCGAACACAAACGCTACACCCCCTTCAAACAAACGTAACTCAAGACCCCTACAAGCCTCAACAGGGAAGGCCAATTTCTGCACACTCAACCCTCGGGTCTAATGAAGCTTCTCCAGCGGTGACAACAGTCCCCAAGGTGGATCAGGTAAGGCACAGCCATAATTGCTCATGAAAATTTATCGGGTTTTGTATGCACGGTTTTCGGGAAGAAGCGATAGGGATTAGGTGTTTTGGAGATGCGTTCTATGCATTTTCAGCAGCGTCGTGCTCACTGTTGTCTGCGAGAAGCGGATATTGCTGTCGTGTTGGTGTAATATGGGTGTGTATTCTCTGGAGGTGGGGCTTGTTTGACGTCATATATGCTGCAGTGGGCCACGGTGTGCATTGGAGATGTGTATGGAATTGAGGGGTGATTTAGCTGTTTCTATTGGTTGGGTTTTGTATTTTCGTTTTGTTTCAAAATATTTTAGGAAAGATGCTTCGTTTTGAGATGGTTCAAATCACAACTACTGAGCAATTTAGTTAGTTTAGCAGTCAATTGAACAAAAATGGTTCGATCACTTCAAAAAAAACCAGCTAAGATAATTTTAACTTCACCATCATATTATATATCCTGCTGTATAAATTTATTTCCCCTTTAATGTCATGATTTGAGGACCACTTCTTCCATGTTCGTTTTATTTTACATAATATAAGTAATCTATTTTGACATTTTTGCTAAAATTTAATGTTCCTAAAAAATCTACTTCAGTTATCTCAACCTTTTCACATCCACGGGCCACTAGGTACTTTATTAAATCAATGAAAGTTAAAATACTCCCACTGACCACATGTCAAAGTGACACATATTCTAGACTTGTGATTCTTAAGCTTTTAATAACCAAGATACTTTATCAAATCAATGAAACTTGGTTACGTGGCAACAGGTTAAGGATCACTGAATATTCTTAAAAAGGCAAAATGAAGCGTTATTAAATTCACAATTAATTAGTTTTCTTAGTTCAAATTCTTTAAATTCTTCAGTTGAGAATAAACTATTTTGACAAAAATTTATTTGTAGTTTAAAGCAGTTGGGCTTCAAACTCAAAACATTTCTCAAATCCAAACAAACAAAAAACCTTAAACAAAATTCCTTCACGTCAGACAAATCGATCTTTCCCCTAGATCGATCCTCAAAAGTCCGCCTCTCCGAGTCCAAAGAGCAAATTGATATTCTTTAGGAAGCCAAAACGTCCCTATTCACCCTAGAAGATGAACTCGGAGAAAAATCTCAAAACCAAGTATTTGATTCCAAATATCATTCCATACCGGAACTCACGTCAAAAATGTGATTACTTACACTCAACGTTCTTTACGCTACATGAGGGATTATTTTTTTACATCAATATAGCGCTTTCTTACGCGTATGAGACGCTGGAGATTATTTTTGTACCAATACGGTGCTTTTTTAAGCTGCCCATTGCTTAAAAAAAGAGGAGATATCGTGTCACTGGAGCCATGAAATTCTTTTCATCTTCATATTATTGAAAAGAGATAATGTTTTTCTTCCCCCTGAAAGTGACGCTGGCGGAAATTGAAAGAGTTATGTGTAAGCAGTGGGTGGTGGATCCGTCTGGTTTGTAGGGATTGCATTTTGTAGAGGGTGCATTACCTATAACCATGCTTGTCTACTTTAGAGATAGGGGAAATATGAAAAATAATCGCCAACCCTTGCATTAGAAGAAGAAAAAAGTTGTATCTTTTTGTATAAAAACGATAAGGCCTCTATTAAAATATTGAATGAAAACATACTTTAGGAGTTCAGTAGTTTTGTACGCTGGCGATAGCAGGCAAGATTTGCTATACCGACGTTCCTTAGTCTAGACATGCTATTGATGGGAAATTGAAAGATTTTTAAGTAAAAAAGGAGTACGCTCAGAGTTAGGTACAGTTCGAAGAAATTGATATGTAGACTATCTATGAACAAAGATGTTGAGAACATTTCGTCCCAGATATGCACAAATCTTAATAAATTGAATTAACGAGGATTTTGATGAAAAGTTAATAGATAAGTTATAATATCTTTTCCACTTGCATTTTATCCTTTTTTAGGGGAGGGATGCCCTGATAATTTAATCATATTTAACCAAGTGCAGTAGCGTGTATTTAAATTCCATTGCAAAAACATATACAAACCAAAATAATTCCCTATTATAGGTTTTTTGGGTTTTTTTTGTTATTTTATCCCTTCAAAGATAGCTATTAAGATTTTTGACAACACAAAATTAGATACAATGATACATTCTTCGTTTCCTTTTTTGTTTTTATTGGTGCGCTTGAGGTTTCTCATGATAAAAACCATCTAAAAATTACATAGGATGGTTAGATTAAAATTCCACTATAAGATGGCAATAAAAAGAAATCCACTGGACCAAACATTCTCAAACTTGATGATGTTCACAGGTCAGAAGAGGCGGTTGGTTTTTATTTCCACTGAAAAAAAATTAGTTCAAAAATTTGCCCGAAGAGCAAAACGGACTTGTTGTCCAACAAAAGAAGAGCTATGATTCGAAATTAAATCTATCCAAGCTGAATGAACACATATGAATTTATGATTTTCTGTCATAAATTCAGTGAAAGAGATGGATTGGATGTTGCAGTCGGTTAAATAGGGGAAATATTAGATTGTCCCTCTATCCTTTCGTAACTCTATGACGTGGATTGGAGATAGGGATATTTTTGCTCCGGTTCCTTTGTTTTGTTTGGCCGGCGGAAACTATTTCTCCATTGTTGGGGGTGATTGATATTGCGGCAAATATGATGTTTCTCGGAAGAACTTAGGAGATAAAGTCAGAGAAACGAATCTTGTCGTTATCTGATCTTGTTTGGGGATTTTCGTTGAGACGACTTTTATACTTTTAGTTAGAAATCGTCTGTAAAGTATTATATAAAGGAAATTGTTTAAGTAGCAACTTTAGTTACTTTTTCGGGAAGGAATCTTAATAGTTTTACAAAGCGTCTATGGTTTCCAAATTTTTTATCTTATTATACATTATGTTCCTTAATACAATCACTTAAGCACTTTTTTAAATTTTTATAACACTTTTTGTTGTTGTTGTTGTTACTAATCCCAATTGGTCTAATAAAAATTAGACCAATTTCAAGAGTCCATGAACTTTCAAGAAGTCTAGAAATAATAAAAATCTGAAATTAGAAAGAACCTCGTCTAGTTTAAAATCGGTACAGATTAAAATATGCTCAGGCGATGCCTGGGCAGCTTTACACTTCGTGCAGAGTTTAAAGACCGTCTGTCTCTGATAACACTTTTTTTTATTTTTATAGTGTATACGGAATATGTTACGGGCAACGTGATAAATCGGGCACCCGGAGTGGAAGAGGGCAATCTATAAGAAGTTGAATTAAAAATTATGTTTATTTTCATGCATGGAGAAGTTTTTCAAAGTTTCCACAAATGAAATACGTTCATTACTATCTTTGATTTATTCTAGTTAAGAAATCAACAATCTGAAATTGAGTAAGAAGCATCATTAGTTTTGGCTTTAAGGACAACCATAATCTTTCTAATTGTAAAATGGGGCCTTACACAGAATAAATCCCGAAATGAATAAAAGAAATAAAATAAGATAACATTTTCACAAACCCTGGCATTAAACTTCTTCAAACTCAACATTTTTCTTAAGAACTCTGCAAAAAGAAGTAGTATTGGATATAACTAGATACCAACCGGTATGAAAGAGAATTGCAAAACAAGCCCCCCGGCATTTTATATATTCCTTCCTCGCAGTATATATATATATCCAAGGGATAAAAATATGGTTCGGCATCGAAATTGCGTTCCTGACGTGAAAAACAAAACGTGCCATCAAAAAGCGGTGTCTCAGCAAGCGTTTTGCTACTCTATGGCGTGTCTGGCTCTAGAAAATGCGCCTGCGGACGGGATAAGATCAAATAGAAGTCGATCGAAAACAACAGGTATAGGTTAAGCATGGATTTTCAACAGGAATGAATGGGGGAATTTTTCAAGATATTTCTTTTATAGTAATAACTTTAATGGCTTTAGAAGTTTATTAATTGCTTTGAACATATGTTCATCATTAAAAAGACTATTGGGGACTACGTGGGGGAAAATTGGACAGTTTTCAAATAGTAATTCTGAAATTTGGTTTCAGAGCACACATACAGGTGACAGTTTCCTGGGTCAACTTAGACAGCCTGTTTAGGATAACATTGGGAAGCTGACAAAGTTCGTACCGTTTTGTACTGGATTGCGTCACGAGGATCTAATTATATGATTTTAGAATCTGATATTATTTAGATAAAATATAAGTACAAAAGCTAAATATCCAGTATGAGTCATTTTTATGAAGCGTTAACTACTTTTTTTAAGCGTTAAGCATGCCTGAATTTGTGTGTAAAAAAGGCATTTGTGGGGAATTTTCTAGCATTACTTTATTCTAATAAAATCTGCACCTGAAGTGTACAGAATTCTTACTTATTATCAATAGTACAATTATCAATATAACCGGTGTAAGAGATACTTGTAAGAGATACCTGTATTTAAGGGGAGTTTCGTTGTTTTAATACTTTAAAATATATAGGGAAAAATTGCTATTTTTAACAATAATATTTATTTTAAAACATAACCCACACACAATATTTGATATTTAGCTAGAGAAAGTTATATAATAATATTCCCACCATTAATTAATATTTAATAAGGTGTATAAAATTTTATGAATTTAAATTCAATTTATGTTTTAAGGATCAAAGGCCAGATTTGGCCTTTCTTATTCGAAATAAACTATTTGCAGTATTTTTTATACTTCATCTGAATTTTAAGGTAGTATTTAAGAAAAGTTAAATTACCAGGGTTTCATTATGAAGCTACAAATTCAATCAGAGGTTCAACTCTACAGATATTTGAGTTTAATAATACAATTTTTTACTAACTTATGCTATAAAGCAACAGCGTTTATTTTTAGTTCAAAAAAGATTATAATTTCGAAAATGCATAGAGGGGAAAACGTACTACTAGCCACACCATAAAATCTATCCGATTTAGAATTCACTGAAACTACCATCATATGCATTCCACATCGTAAAAACCCTAGTTAGCTGAAATATTCATATTCTTCAACAAAAAATCCGCAAATGCACTGATATCAAACATTAATTCAATAAGCCTGGCAGAAGAGTTTCCATAAAAGCTCTTTTCACTTATTTCTCATCTCTAATTAAATTTCAAGAATTCTCTAAACAAAAGAGCTTTTCTCAAAAACGTATCTGAAATAACTTTCTCTTGGAAGTATAGTCTCTGAGGGTACATAAAACCCGCAGAACAAAATTCTCCTTTGTGGAAGTAAGCGATGGTTTCACGTATTGCGGAGATCGTAAAATTCATCTAATTTTTGTTTTTTAATAACCGAGATCCTAACTTTTATCTGTAGCCAACAGATGACAAGGCTCTTAAGTTGACGCTGCTACACAGAAGAAAAAGGGATTGATATAAACAAATGCAATTTTTTTTTCGAATTCTCAATGGTGACAATAACGTTTTTTTTCCTGCGATACCTCTAAGAAAAAGTATTGTGGATATTTATATAATGGGAGAGGAATTTTTACGTTTATTATAATTGTTATTCGTAAGGTATAATTAATTATTTTGATTACGTTTTTCCTACCAAATAACATAACGATTAAAAATAAAGTAATAAGCAAAGTGCAGTAGTAAGAATGTGCATAGCATAAAAATGGTTTATTTATTGCAAAAAGTGCAATGAATAAATCTTTATTAAGTTTTTCATGACTTTAAAAATTTTTCTCCACAATTTTTGCATGAACATATATATAAATGACAGTTTAAAATAAAACTATAATTTTTGTGAAAACCTTTATTTATTAAATTTTTTTAATGTTTTGCTTCAAAGAAACCTATAGAATAATCTCAAATGAAAATTAAAAGAAACTATTCGGAAAATTGTGTTTTTCCTGTTTTACCCACTGAGAACTGTTATTAAAATTTATCCTTTAAAGTTTTTGATCAAAATTTACCAAGGCTATCATAACGATATTATCTCCTTAATTCGTATGTATTAGTGCCTGGAATATAACGGTGATAAAATTAGTGATGGTAAAAATTGATATAGTTATACATTAAAAATATATGAAGCAAAATAAAGATTTTGTTAATGTAGGTATACATTATTTAAATTTGAGTAACTTGAGCGCTTAAAATAATGAGTAGTATCGAATAAGTATTATACTGATAATCAAATGAAATTTGAGAAACTAAACAACAATTAAATAAAAGTTAATTTTAAACTTAACTTAGTATCTTTAAATGCTTATGATTGAACTTTGAAATATAAAAAGAAGCGTGCAACGAAATTTATTTCAAGCAAGGCGCCCTATAAAATATTATATTCTATTTTTATTTATAAAATGAAAATGAAGGAAGAATGGTTTATTTAATTTCCCTTTTTCAGTAACAAAAACTAAAACCATATAAGTTAACAGATATTGAAAGTTAAGGTTTCACGCAAAACTAAAATTGATGTGATTCTCCTCACAAACGCTAACAAGAATAAAGTACCGTACTGCAAAGTGGTCTTGCAAAGTACACCATAAATCAATTTACATAGAAAATGGCTTCCCTCTCGCCAAGTTTATATATTGGATATCATATAACAAATTTTACCCAGTCTACTTTTTACGGAAAAGAAAAACTAGAAAATGGAGAAGGAGTAAAATTCGTCCCATTTTATACCCTTTTATTTTACACAATAAATAAAAGTCTTTAAAACTTTTCGGAATTTCTTTCCTTATTTATTGGATTTTGCTTAGAAAAAATCACGTATTTTTGTTGAGGTGTTTATTTTCTTGCTTCACAATATCGAACTATGGATATGGATATGTTGATACGCATTTTTGGTTCGATAAGCTTATGACAGAATTCGTTTCGATTTGCAAAGGTGTATCTGTTATAGTTAATGTGCAGAATTTGGTTATGTGCAGAATACTTAGGTAAAATATAAAATATTTTGTACATTTTACCTTAGTCTGCACATTACCAAATTTTGCACATTAACGGTAACATAATCCAAAGTTTTTGCTCTGTGGATTTTTAGAAGAGATTTTGGTTTTAGCATGGGTGTTAAGGCAACTGCCTACGTTGGGAGAAGGTTTTTAAAAAACATTATATGTAACTTGTTTACATATTTTTTCTTAACCGATGTAGTTTAAATAACTAATATATGTAAAAATTACCCTAATTTTATAAAAAATATTTTTAAAAATAGCAATTTATACTAAAATTTGGCGGAAATTTAAAATTACGCCAACACCTCTATAGGTAAATATATAAAAGTTTTTTTGAAAATTCTTGAAATCACATGTTCCTTGGATAAATACCTGTGTGCACTGACCTAAAAGCTAAGCAAACTTTTGAAAATCAAAGAAGCTATGCTATTTATCGTAAAATGAACCTTTTTTAGATATTTTTTAAATAAATTTTACGATAAATAGCATAGCTCCTTGAATTTTCAAAATTTTGCTTAGCTTTTAGGTCAATGCCCAGGTATTTATCTAAGGAACATGTGATTTCAAGAATTTAAAAAAAATTTTATACATTTACCTATTGAGGTGTTGGCGTAATTTTAAATTTCCGCCAAATTTTAGTATAAATTGCTATTTTTAAAAATATTTTTTATAAAATTAGGGTAATTTTTACATATATTAGTTATTTAAACTACATTGGTCAAGAAAAAATATGTAAACAAGTTACATATAATGTTTTTTAAAAACCTTTTCGCTTCTCCCAACGGCAGTCGCCTTAAGGAAAAAAACCCTTTAATATTTGTGAGAAAACTCCAGCTCTCAAGCGTCGCCTCCAACCGTGGACCGGTTTCGCCCTTGTTAGGGCTCATCAGCACGGTATAGGAAGGTAACGCAAGTCCAAGTAACAAGGGCGAAACCGGTCCACGGTTGGAGGCGACGCTTGAGAGCTGGAGTTTTCTCACATATTCCTCGAATCAGAGGTAGTGGTGAAGCACTCCATTTTTATACCTTTAATATTTGTTCGTGAACTCATTTGGTAATTAATTTCTTTTGTACTTTTTTGCTGTGTTGGTTGTTTGGATAACTATTTTCTTTTAGAGAAATGGTGATCCTAATTGCATTAAACTAAATTCATTAGTAAAATGATAATTAGAATGAAAACTTAGGCTAATGCTACCAAACAACTTTCATGACATAATAATTTAAGGGGGTAGGTTTACGCAAGTAAGTCCCTATCTCCGTAATGTTAAAAATGAGGATTTTTAGGGAACATTTTTAAAAAATCGACTGAATCAAAGTGCCCGAATTTTTTTCTGAGTATTCCCTGAACTATAATACATACTTTAACCAGAGCTTTTAGGGCTTTGATGTCTGGTTCTTTTTTAAAAAAATATTATCTGAATGAACATAGTTTTTTTCTCAAAAAGACTAGAATTTCATTATAAATTTTGTTATAACTTCAGTTTAAATAGATTTTTTGAGAAACCCCTTGGTAAAAGTATGTAACATAGAGTCATTAATTATGATACCAAGTTATAAATTTTTTGCTCTAATAGATTTTGAGAAAATGTTCCTTTTATAGTAAAAAGTACAGTTTTGAGAAAATCGGAAATTTAGTAAAAAGCATGTTTATTGCTAGTGTAACCAGTACCATAGCTATAGTATTTAAATTGCATAATGTATTAAAATAGCTAAATTTAGGGTCTAAACATATAAGAATTTAAGTTTTTTTTGTTTGAGGGGGCGTGGCACCCCCATATCAGCTGATCAGGCAGTTTTAATTATTTTTTTAAAAAATAATTATAAATACTTCTAATCCACGTAGAATAATAAATTTGGTGTAGTTTGAAGCGGAACGTGTAATACTTAATGAAAATCCAAAAATTGAAAAATGATTTTTCTGGTCGAAAGTTGTAACCCTACCCCCTTAAATAAAGATCATGCTAATTTTTTTATAGTTTTTTAAGGTTTTTCAGCGCAAGTTTCTAGAGATAGTATAAAGAAATTACGTAATAGATAAAACATTTACAGAATTCCCTAGGCTAAAATATGTAATTTTCTTGACATACGTCATATTAAACTAAACCAATATAATTTAGTTTTCACAACTTGATTTTCAAACGTCAAATGGACCATTTCATCAAACTTAAGTTAAAGTATGTAGACCTCATTTTCCTTCCTTCATCGTAAAACCAAACTGCATTTGAGATCAAATTTTCATTTAGCGTAAGTTCCAAACAACCTTCCCTGAGTTAAACTCATCATGCGCAACAATCCAACACATTCCATTCATTAGCGTCCCAATCGTCGCGTGTTTTAAACCTCAGCACCCTTAAATTGTACGGTAACTAATTTCGCGTCTGTTCGCAAAGTTCGTTCGGACTCGGACTTGTTAATTGAGCCTTGCAAAGTGGTTTCGTTTCTGCATGGTGCTCGTTTTGCACCTAACAAGATGTCAAAAGTTGCGACTGTCAGTTGCAGACCGCTCTGATATTGCTATAGCACTAGTTACTATACAGGGTGTTTCATATCTTCGAGGAAGGGTAGAGCACGCCTAGACGACTCAAAATCACCTAAGAATGAGGGTTGAAAATGCCCCCCTAATGAGCTAGGTTTTTTTATAAGCGGGTATGGGAAGTTATAAAATTCCCTGTGGAAATTGGCACGTAACCTTTTAAGATAGGATTAACCCGGTGGGACTCGCGACTCCCGGGCGAACGTTGAGACTCGCGGGGAATAGCCCCAACCTTTTTCGCTCTTTTCTACATCGTTAAAAATATTTTTTTTTCAGTCGGAACCATAAGTTTTTAGTCATTAAAACTTAGCTGATTAAGAAAACTTATAATCTGCAATATTTTCTAAGCTTAGAAATAATTTATTTTTTGAGTTTGATATTAATTTTTCTTATTACACAATACACACATATGATACAAAATAACAAAAGTCATTTCAATGTAAAAATTAATTTAATTACTTTAAAATACTACATACCGAATTCCTTTAAGCTTTCTTTCGGTAAAGAAAATTATCACAGATGGTACCTTTTTGATTGGCTGATTTTAACTGCTTCAGTAAAAACGCTGCCAGTTCATTTAAGCATTCGGTGGTTTCTCTTCATTACTCGCCTAGTTGTTGCAATGATGATTTTTAAGATTTTTTTACAGCTTTTCTACTGTAATTCCGCATCTAGTTGTTTCACAATAGGTCTTTTGAGTCATCCACTAACCCCTATAAAATGTTCGTTCATTTTTGTGAGTTAAGCCTGGTAACGTTTCCTTGTAAGATAATTTGACGGTATAACTGTAAATTTTTTACTGCCAAACTTTAATGCCATGCAATGTTGTTAATGCATGCATTCTTGCCATCGTGTTTTGACCCCAAGCTTTAGCTCATTAGTTTTGAAATTGTTTATTCTAGCTCCATAAAACAATAACCAAATCTTAGGAAAGCGATAACGCGCCAACTCATCATCAGAGGCCCTGCTAATGTTGGGTACTCATTTTCGGAGCTGATTTAATGGGAATGCTCACATGACTCAACTAGTGAAACAGAAAATTGGTAATATCAACCTTTGAATTTCCTATTTGTTATCCATGATTTTGATCATTAAGGCATTCTTCCTTTTTTATCATGTATGTTCCCCTCTGAAGGTTATTAAACCTGGGTGTTGTTGAAACAACCATTGTACTAGCCTGGCAATTAATTTACATCCCTATAATCCTCAATTTAAATCCCCCCTTTTTGTTTGGCCTCTTTTAAACTTTAATTCCCCCCAACAGGGTATGGTGAAAGGTGAAAGGAAATGGGGAAAGGCGAGGGAGCATAGCCATCTAGCTAGAGCAAGCAGGTTGGGACAGCTAAAAGGTTAAGTTATTCTTGCCGTCCGTGAGCCATTGAACGATTGGTTGAGGAGCGGGGGAAAACATGAGAAGCGCGCGCTTATTGGAGGTTCACCACCTTGAAGACGGTGAGAATGACTCATCGAGGCGAAATGTCCTAGCCTTCTTGTTCTAGAAGGCTATGATTCAGGGCTATAAAAAGCGAGTAAAAAATACAACTTTTTAAGTGAGGATAAATTAGGGTTATCTTTAACCTATTGGACAAAGATAAACAACAAAAAGAAAATAACATTGTTAATTTTATTTAATAAAAGAGTCACCTCAAGCTATGAGATGTTACCAGAATATGAACTTAAAGCCTTAATATGAAATTATAAAAAAATTCCCTTTTATTTTAATACCGGACTACACAAGTTTTCAAGTGAATAGAAAATAATAAAAAAAAGGTTGTCACACACATACAGTGAGTGTATCAAAGAGAATAAATAACATCTTTGAAGTTTTTGTACCGGAATTAGGGCATTCAACCTTTTTTGGTACTTAAGTTAAGATCAAAGACCAAGAACACAACTCATCCTGGAATGTAGTTCAAGAAAAAGAAATATTCAGAAACATGGATGCAAAAAAACCCTTAAGACCGAAAAACCTATAAAGGCTTCTTTAAAAACGTTTTTCAAATCTTCTCGTAATAATGCTTTGAGAACCTGATTCTCCTTCAAAAATCATTTCTTGAAACTTTTTTTGCGATTTTTTTTTCATTTCCTTCAATGTATTAAAATAAATGAAAGGTTTATTCAAAAAGGAAAAAGTAAAAGGAAAGAATATTCCATTAACTTTTAATCTTAGAAATAGGCAGGGCTCGATTTCTAAAAAAAGGAACCGGAACGGTAAAATTATTGGTCTAAAAACTAAAAAAGCGAATGCTTGTTAATACAAAAGCTTAAGCATTATTTGTATTTTCAAATTTAAATTTACAAAATAAATTCAAATGTGTTGTACTAGATTTAAAAGAGTCTTCTAACTTAATTATTGTATAAGAGATGAACCTTTTTACGATTTTTTTTGTAAAACAATTTTTTTATAACAAAAAAAGTTTAAAAACCACAAAAAATGTGAAAACTCTGCCAAAACTTTATTTTGTATTTCGAAATCCTTTCTTTTGATTTAATAATCTGAAAGATCATAGTTGAAAACCCTTAAGTCCAAAGTGTCACGTAAAAACCATCAATATTAAATGCTTGAGATCCTGTTAAAGCATGGTTTAAGTCCGTTTTTTGCGTCCGAAAACTGCCGTTTTGGAAACGGCTATAGGAAACTAGTTTCCGCACGCAAAAAACGAACTTTAACAGGATCTCAAGCGTTTAATATTGATGGTTTTTACGTGAAACTTTGGACTTAAGGGTTTACAACTATGATCTTTCAGATTATAAAATCAAAAGAAAGGATTTTGGAATACAAAATGAGGTTTTGGCAGAATTTTCACCTTTTTTTGTGGTTTTTGAACTTTTTTCAGTATAAAACAAATTTTAAAGTGAAAACTTTTGAGATAACTTTGAAGATCATATTAAACCACAATTATAGTTTTTAAATTTATATTTTAACTTTTATATATCGCCGCTAGGGGCGGTGTAAATCATCTCAATGAATTGTCCAGGGTCACTTACCTAGGGGTAGACTTTACTTCCGCGACCCTAGGACACGTTGGTTCCAAATAAAAGCCGCGAAACGGACTTTTGAAACACCCTGTATATAGAATCATTCCAAGAACTCGTGCTGCATCGGAACTGATGTCGGAAATTGTCTGAATTGTAATTTTATTAGACGTTTTAATTTAAAACAAAAGTGAAATCCTAAAAGCTTATGTACAAAAAATGCGAATTTGAAATAGAATAGTTTTAATTTTATTTTGAAAAAGAGGTTCCGGAACGCCGTTCAGGCTCAAATCGAGCCCTGGAAATAGGACCTATAGACATATTTTCGTTCGTTCTAAACTCTGATAGATAGAAACTGATTTTACAACCAATATTAATTTGTTAATTTACCCACCTTTTCATGAATTATGGGTAAAATATTTTAAACCGTCCACAAAAAAGTTTAATCCCTCTCAATCTCCTTTCCACGTACATAAAAAGAAAACCACAGTTCCGTCAAGGTTTCAAGTTTTATGGTTTCAATAATAGAATAAACATAACACTAATAGGTTTTTCTATAATTTTACCAAAAACAATACAAGCATAAAATCTCGAACAACGAAGAATCCATCGTGTTTTTATTTAACTACGTGCTTAAAGCTATATATAAATGAACCATCCACAAAGCTAAGACCATATTTTTAAACAGACTATTCTTGGCTGGTTTTTCGCGTTTTTGAAGGGTTTTAAAAGTAAACAAGAATGTTCAGCATCAATCTTTAGAGCAGAATGAAAAGCACTCAACTCGAGAAACCTCGTACAGAATGCCGAAGCCTTGAAAAGTTGGGTTAGAAAATGTGCTTTCACTTTAAATTTGCATGTTTAAAAAGGCGAGGTAATTTGTCTTGCAAAATTTTAAACTTGGAGGAATTTTAAGTTGTTCCGTAAGGAAAAAATAAACCGAAGGGGAATGATTTCAATGGTTAGAAAAAGTTGAAGAGATGCTTACAAGAATGTCATAATAAATTATAAACTATTTATTATTCCTCTCATAATAAATAAACTCATGTTTAGAAATTATGTTTACCTCTTACATTAAAGCAATGCTTTTATAACTATTTCTATACAATTAAATTAACGAACACAAGTTCATACATTACGAGAATAAATCATTCATTCCATTCATTCATACTAAAGAGGAAACATACATTGATACAAAATTAGTATATTCAAATTTCAAAAATTTTCTGGGGATGCAAAAAGTTATTATGAATTTTTAATAAAAAAGAGATCATTTTGAATTAAGATCCAATTCGATTGAGAAAAAAACTGCTATGTATGGAATTAGTATTTACGATCTGAATATTTGAAATCAGATGAAAAATTACACAGAAAATTTAAAATTACACAAGAATGTTTAGGGGTATTACTCTTAATTAAACTTAATTTTATTTTGCAATCAGTTAAATATATTTATTCCAATAAGTTTAATGAAGCGTTTTGGGTTTCACAGCATCATTAATTTCTATTTTTAAGTCGATCGTAGAAATATCATTAAATATTTAGACTAAATTCTTGCAGAATTTTCTAGCTTGGTGAAATATTATCCACATATTTTCTTTCTCTAATTTTCCCCTCCCCAAATCTCTACACTCTTTCTTTCATTAATATTTTAAATGCAGAGATCTTCCGAAGATAATTTATGCTCGGAACGGAAATTTTCGGTTTCGTAAAGTAGT
The DNA here is from genome assembly GCA_024610705.1 of Tetragnatha versicolor. Lineage (NCBI taxonomy): Eukaryota > Metazoa > Arthropoda > Arachnida > Araneae > Tetragnathidae > Tetragnatha > Tetragnatha versicolor. The sequence continues at coordinate 16,509,934 of JANDEH010000008.1, forward strand.
TATTATACCCTCAAATTAGCCGTAAGTTTAAATCCATAATAAATTCATAAGAATGCTTTTTTAAATACTGATGAATTAACATTTTAAAAAAGTGAATAGAATTAACAACTAAGCATTTATTGGTGTTTCATAAAAACATTAATTAAGGGAAATAAACTATTTAATTTAAAAAAATTAAGTATTGGTTGAATGTTTTGAAAATTATTTCTCTCTGAATTAGTATGTTTTTCTTTTAAAATCAATTCATTAATTTCATTTACTACATAGAATTGATTTAATATGCCTGAGTGCTTAAATAGGAGTTATGAGGAACATATTTATCTAGCAAACAGTTTATTTAATTACGTATAATAATACACATCATATTTTAGAATTCCATCCAGATCTCTGCTGTCTTCGAAGTTTATGATTAATTACAGTAATCTATCAAAACTATTGGTTCCTATCGTGAAACTAAAGTATTTCCAGACAAGAGTTTGGTTAGGGTTGAACGTAAAATTCTGAAGTACAGCATTTCGAAACTTGTAAAATAAGTATTAGTTTGAATTATTTTAATTAATCAAACTTCACGTAAGTTGCTGTCATTATAGAAATGAAGCCTAGAGTCTCACAAAGGAGTAAAAACAATTCTAAACTTCGATGACAATTATTTATTTTTTTAGTACGTAAGAGGGAATTTGATAAAAAATATTACTTAGATAAAATGGAATTTTAATTCAATTTATTCTAAAGTAATACGGCTGAATTTTTTTCAATAGGAGGTAAAAAGAGGTTTCAAAACTAATTATTAAAATGTCATTCTTACTTTTTGCATCCAAATACATTATTCATTAAACGTTCAAACAATATAAGAGTTTGTAAAAGTTATCAGAGAAAATGTGCCATATATATAAGAAAACTTTAAGAACATAGCAATATTAATAAGGTGATAGGTTTAATTAACAAAGATAACACTGGGGAACAATTTTTAACATAATTTCTGTTGACTTCGATTTTTTGGCTGTTTTAGAGTTCAATGGGCACACTGATTAGAAAAATGTTGTTAGTTTTCTTCTATCACGTCAACTGTTTTTGCAAACAGTCCCGCCCCCTTTTTACGTTTTTCAATGACTTAATGACTTTGAATTCGATTTTCAAGGTCAAAAATCATTACTTTAATCTTTAAATTACACCCGAGAGGACAAGAATGGTTAAAGTTTCTAAAATATGAAAACTTGTGGCCAATGGATAGGTTTAAGGGGTTATTACCCCCCTAAAAACGCAAAAAAATCGTTAAAAATGTTAAAGTTTATTTTACGCTATTTTTTACACTTATTTTTTACGCAATTCCTTTTCAAAAGTTCTTAACCCATCAACAAGGACCCAAATTTAATGAAAATAAGCTGCAATGATTTTTAAAAAATGCGGTTGAGGTATTAGCGCCCCCGAAGCACCTGCGGAAGGGTTCGGAAGACTCTCTTTCGCTTCGGGGACGATAACACCTCAACCGCTTTTAGTAAAAATCATTGCTGCCTATTTTCATTAAATTTGGGTCCTTGGGGAAAGGTTAAGACCTTTTAAAGAGGAATTGCATAAAAAATAGGAGTAAGAAAAGCTTAAAATAAACTCTATCCTTTATAACGTTCCTTTTTTGCATTTCAGGGTTTTTTCTCTTTATTTTTTTACGCAATTCCTCTTTAAAAGGTCTTAACCCTTCCCGAAGGACCCAAATTTAATGAAAATAGGCAGCAATGATTTTTACTAAAAGCGGTTGAGGTGTTCGCGTCCTCTAAGCGAAAGAGAGTATTCCGAACCCTTCCGCGGGTGCTTCGGGGGCCCTAATGTCTCAACAGCTTTTTGTAAAAATCATTGCAGCTTATTTTCATTAAATTTGGGTCCTTGTTGATGGGTTAAGACCTTTTGAAAAGGAATTGCGTAAAAAATAAGTGTAAAAAATAGCGTAAAATAAACTTTAACATTTTTAACGATTTTTTTGCGTTTTTAGGGGGGTAATAACCCCTTAAACCTATCCATTGGTCACAAATTTTCATATTTTAGAAACTTTAACCATTCTTGTCCTCTCGGGTGTAATTTAAAGACTAAAGTAATGATATTTGACCCTGAAAATCGAATTCAAAGTCATTAAGTCATTGAAAAACGTAAAAAGGGGGCGGGGCTGTTTGCCAAAAAAGTGGACGTGACAGACAAAAACTACTGTTACTTTTGGATTCAGGGGCCAAAAGTGATTCAAAACAAGTCTCAGTTCTAAGACAACGAAATGGCTGTTCCCCATTGTAATATTGACAGCCACTTGAAATTTGATTTTTTTCGTCAGTGAAAAACAATTTTTATTAGATATATAAAAGTAAACTGTTCCAACTATATCTGAAAAAATGTCGAACTCAAATATATTTTTTGAGGGGTGAACCGTTTATTGTCATAGTATCTGAATTCTAATAAAAGAATTTTTGATATTTAGAACAGTAAAAATTTCTGTTTATTGTTTAGTTTTGGAATAGTATGGAAACATTGAATTATGCGTTTCACTACAGTATAGAATAATCAGTAACATATTATTACTTTAAATAAATACTTTTTTTTAATTTTGGAATATTTTAAGGAAGTTCTTAAGTGTAAAATGTTATTGGTACACTCTAAATTAAATACAATTTAGAGTGTAAAAGAACTCTAAATAACAATATTACAATTCAGGGTTTTTTTACATTTAGTCACCCCTTTTCAATTATAAAAATAAATATTTTTAGTAGATGAATTTAATTATTTTAAACAAGACTAGAAAAGTATAAATATAAGTAAATTCTGTTTAAAAGAGTAAAATTTTCAAGGAATTTGGGAATGTGCACAGTAAAATTGCATCAAATTGACTTATCGTGAGAAATTTTATACTATATGTTTCACGCAAGTTCACGTTACTTCTATTTATTTAAGCTATTTTCAAATGTTTTACTTCGTTACTCTTATATTTCTATATTAGAATGATTTAAATCAAATGAGTATTTTTTATCGCTTGCATAAAAAATGTTGGTGACCAGTCTGTTCAACTTTATAAAATATCCCAGGTAAATCAATAATGACAATTATTTTTTCTTAAAGATTTCGTGAAATAAAAAAAAATTTAAATCAAGAGAGGGAATCCAATATTTTCATTTTATAGTTCATATTATAATCAGCCATTAATCTCTTATTCATATTAAAAATGTTGTAATAAATCTTTTATAAAATCAGCAACTTCTATAATAAATACAGCTTTTTTTATAAATTATTTATATCCCTTTAGAATGAAATGAAAGTGTCGTATTATTTTTACTATAAAAAGTATTTATTTCTTTACACTTAAAAAATTTCAAGTTTTTCTTCTGGGTAGGTAGTTCTGGAACACGTCCCACCTACCCGAAAATTGTATGGGATCTTAGTATTTTTATGAGTAAAAGACAAAAAAATTCAAATTTGATTAAACGTATTGTTTGACAGGTCATTTTTTACTTTTAACTTTACCATTTTGTTCCCCTAAACTTTTATTAGTGAAATATTTATAAAGGAAATGAACTCAAATTAATTCAATGATCCACTTAAAATTAAACCTCCAGTTATTCTTGAAAAAACATTGACCTCCCTTACTCATAAACTGCTTGCAAAAAAACCTCATTCTTCCATGCAGATCCCAAATTCCTTGAAATTTCACAATCTCACTCCTGCATAAGAACGGATGAAAAATTTACCTGTCGGCATGGAATGTGAGAGGGGTAGCAAGTATCCCGCGTGGGTCAAAGACGGAGCGAAAACGCAACTGGTTGTCGGGATCAGTTCGCAAAGAAAGAGAAGGTCCCATCTGCGTTCAAATCATAGAGCAGCCGCGCCCCTAGCGGAAGCGATAGCCGTTTGGAGAGTTTCGGGATGGATTTCACTTGTTTTTTTTCTTACGATATAAAGATGCATGGAATAGGAAGATGAGGTAGGTTAAAATGGCTTAAAAGGGAAAAATCGTTCGGTAAAAAACCCTGTGTTACTATGTTATTACACTGAAACCTGTTTTTGTGAGGTACTTTTAAGTGCGACTATTTTTGTGCGATTTTTCATTAGATTCGTGCGGTATTTTTTTCTGCGATTTTTGTATACCGCACAAAAAGAACGCAGAATAAAGACCGCACAAATAAAAAATATCACAAAAGCAGGTTGTGTTTATAATTGCCAAAGACATGTTATGCGTTTTTATTTAATAGTTTTACGCGAACTTGAGTTTATTTTTCATTAGCAATGAAAACTTGGCGTAATGTCCATGGAAGGTGGTGGTGAATAGGATCCCTTAATTTTATTATACATTGCGATTGATTTTTTGTCTTTGCTTCATTTGGTCTAATTTTCATCTTCTTGCAAAGAAAAATATATCTTAGAAATTCTTTATATTATGGAAAACTCCTTTTTACCATTTAATAGCTCTAATGTACAAAGAAAGAGTTTACTAAAAGCAAAACAAAATTAAAGGATTATATAAAAAATTCGTGTTTTATTCATGTTCTATAAAATTATAGAAATAGAAATATAAAGCAAACCAATCTAATACTCAATTCTATTCCCATTCCAATGTAATCTCAACTTATTTAATGGTCTGCATTATAAGCCGATACTTCATATTTACAACGTTAACATTGAAAACTCTTACACTACTGATATATCTGAGATTTCAAACAGTTAGCTAATTAACATCTTTGGAAATTTAGAAGTAATAATTGCGAAACTACAGAGTACATTAAGGATTTCCAAGCACCTACTCCCCATATAGGTAAACGTTTCCAAATGTACCTACATCCTAAGTTTAAATTAAAACATTATTCATCATCACAGAAATCAGAAAAATATGCTATCCTGAGAATAATGTTTTAAATTATCTGTTTAGTTACAAATTAACTGTAATTCACTTGGACAGAAACTATTGCAATAACATATCAAAATTTAGTGTATTTAAAAACTCGTCATAGGGATCAGGGTTAAAAATTTAAAATATAGATATCTCAGGGGACATAAACCTTTAACTTTTGAATACATAACATTAATCTTGTGCATTACATAACTAAAGAGGAAATAGTTTACTTGTTTTCTCACATAAAAAAAAGAAGTCCCTGATGATTACATTTTACGTCGAGGAAATTGTTTAACGTATGTAAAGCATTTATAAAACTTACGTTTTTAGTCATTTTTCGTTTACTTCAATTTTAACATTTTCTGACACGGATTTTCTTCTGCAGGCCATACCTTACTAACATTCTGCTCACAGTTTTCCCAGAGAAAATTTTCTACCCGGCACAACTAAAAGCTTTTAAGTGACTCACGTTCATTTTGAAACGACGGATTACGGTGTGTAAAAGAAAGAAGATAAGCTGACGAATAGGTGCAAAAACTTTTAAGTTTATCTAAAGAGCATTTATGCACACAATAAAGAGCGAAAACCTTTTTTTTGTTTGTAAATGTTTTTAACCTTTCGTGAATTTTTCTTTACATGCATACATAGAGATATTTTTTGACGGAAAGTGAATATAGCATGCACCCAAGAACTTAAAGCATTTTGGAAACTCATTTAGGTTTGTACTATTCGGAACAACTATATTATTAGGTGTTAGTAAATCCAAACAGTCATAGACCTTTTGGCGAAATTTGGTATAGCCAAAGCCGTTTTTTGGCGAGTTAAAAATTCAACTTCTATAATACAGGGTTACCAGAATCCATTATTTTAACGCCTTTTTTGCCACTGGGCCTGGACACTAAGGCTAAGCGCGTACTAGAGACTTCTGTCTCGGCGACTTAAAACACTAGTTACTCGAGAGCAATGCATTTCTATGAGGAAATTCTTGGCCTAGTGATCTTGGTCTCGTCGCCATGTGAGCGCACTCTAGCTTCTTGCAATAGCCAGGGAAGCAATTTTGTCTTTGTCTCCGAGACAAAAGTCTCTAGTGCGCGCTTAGCCTTAGTATCATTTAGACGTTTTACAATTTAGTATTTGCTGGAATGGGAGTATTGAAGTTTATTTATCATATATTTGGATACTTAATGACTTTAAAGTACCATTCGATAATTTCAGCTGCCTTACCTCAAATGTAAACAGTCATTAATCAATCATGGGGTCAATAGCGTAATATCAAACATGTGTGGGAATATTATATTAATAATGACTGATGATATCATCAAACAATGATGGATCTCATCAGATATAGTATCTCTCTATTCTAAAAAAAAGTTTTTGGTGAATGGTTTCCAGAGAAAAGCTTTTTAATTACTGAATCGAATGACACGTATATGGTATCGAAATGTCCGGATTCTTTCCGGATTTCCGAGTAGGCCCTTCGATTTTTCAAAAATTTTCTCAATTTTAAAATATTTCCATTTTTTTAGATAACGGATAAGGTCGCAGTTACAAAGCAAGTACTGTCAATCAAATTATTATGCATCCAATCACAACGACCGATTGACGCTATATTTTAAAATGAAACATGTTTTTTCACCTTTTAAAAAAGTACTTTCTTGATGAAATATCACTCAAAGACTGATAAAAACATATTCTAAAAACTCACATGTACGCAATTTTATACTAAAATTTCACACTTTTTGTCCAATATTTATAATTTTTAGTCTGATTTTTTATCGAAATTAATTGTAAACATAGAGTGATATTTTGTCTCTTATTATTTTCAATTGCTTAAACGGTATTGTTTAACAAGTCTGGGTTTAAAAAAAATATGAATGATAAACACTAGGCATATTTAGGCCGAGTTACTTTAAATAATGGTTTTTGTTTGGTCCGAATATTGATAAACAATTAGAATTAGTTTTTTTATAATCATAGATTAAAGATAATTAAGATGAATATTTTCAAAAACATTTCGTTTAAACTTTTGATATAAGTTCGAGTTAATTTCAAACTTTTAAGGGAGATTAATTCATGGAGGGTATTTGGTGACGCATTTTTGGAAAGTTGGTTGACGTTTTTTTCTGTAAATTATTTAATTGTTTTATAAAGTGTATTAAGTTTAGCGAGTTGGAATTTGTGGGAATTGCGAAGCAATTCCAAAAGGTCCTGCGTCAGCAGTTTACGGTGGTTGGTGAGCGATAGCGAGCAGGGGGCGGTAGCTCCCTAGTTTTTTAAACAAAAAAAACTTTGGTAACCTACTACTCCAAAACCTGTCAAAATCCCCAAAAGGTTTTTGACGCTTAATATTCAAATAGCTTTGTTGCCTTCATCAATATGAATGCATATTTTAATCTAATGGATTGTTTTACATTTAGCTACATTTCCGATATTTAGCAGAACGAATTTTAATGGGATTTATATCTGAAAAATACCTAAGTTTTCACAATCTAAATCGTATACCTATTAGTGTAAAAAGTCAATCATCGGTTGGCTTTTCAAAAGCTTGCAAAATATATAAATTATTTAAAAGTCGAAGGAACCAGACATTTGGTAGAAAAAAATCTTTTATAAGATATATCACCATGTATATTTCCAAATATAAATGCCCACATAAGTTTATAAGTTGAGTGTACAGTATTTTTTCCAAAAGTTTCCCTTAAACTCATAACTTGTTAATATTATACAAATCCATCATAGTCTGCATGAATACCCATACGATATTACCTAACACTTGCATTCTCAAACTTTCAAAATCTGATGGATCTCCTCCGAACGCATTAATATTATTATAAAACAGTACTGGTTAAGACACGGTATACCTATTTAGATTTCTTCCTAACGAATAAAGCCAATTTCATCACCATCGCAAAAATAAGCTCCTTCCGTATCCAGCAGTGAATCAGTTCCTAACTACCCAAACAGATAGACGGCACAACCATCGGCAAATACATAATCCCAGATGCATGCGAAATTATCAAACAGGGGAAATTGATTTAGCTGCTGTGTTGAATACGAATATCGGGGCTTATACGTATATAGATCCCCGCGTGGATTAACAAGGGATGGGATATGAATGAATGAGAATGCTTCGCGTATGGATTTCCCTTCTAATAAGGAATGGGTCCTGTTAGATATTGATGATGATGTTTTTGCTATGTGTCTGCGAGGTGTTTACAAATAACCCTTAGTTCTTATCCTCATATAAAAGGTTTTGTACGTAAAGTCTGTGTGTATTGGCCGGGATGTGTAGACAAGCTCAATAGTCACTGTTGTTTATTCAAATTAATGGTTTGATGTTTGATTGTGGTAAATGTTAGGTATGTGCTTAATAGTTTGTGAAGGATGCTATTAGGGGATGGTGAGAGCAAGTCTATGTTTATAAACTGAAGGTCCTCAAATAACAGAAACTTTAAAGTGTAACATAAAATTAATTGATTCCTTATCGGAATTATGTTGCAGAAAGTCGTCTAATTATTGTATTTTCACTCAATCGCTCTTTAGTTATATAGAAGTTTAATCGGAAAAGTGCAAACTCTTAAAATGAAAACTAACATTTTAACTCAGTCAGTTGAAAAGCTTCTGTTAAAACCCATGAATGGAATAAATGCTCATATACAGGGTGTTTCAAAAAACCTGTAACGATAGGCTATTTCCTAAAATATTTCCCCTAGACCAGTGGTTCCCAAACTATTTTGGTCGTGGAACCCCCAAATTTGTTACCGATGATCGCGGAACCCTGAATATTTTTTAATCAACGACTTTTCAAAATTTAATACATATGATAAAGAAAAAGTATTACGCAAGATCCCTTTCTAGTACCGCTGGGGGGTATGGGGGTCCTCCCCCAGAAAAATTTTGAAGTTTGACTTGTAAAAGTAGAGTTTTAACTCATTTTAAGAAGCTTTTTGGGGCCAAGGGAAGAATTTTCCAGACCATAACCTTTGTTAGGGATTTTCCTAAAAGTATAGCACAAGATTCCCTTGTCATACCGTGGGGGGGTCTGGGGGTACTCCCCCCGAAAAAAAATTTTGAAATTCGACTGGTAAAAGTAAGGTTTTAACTCATTTTGAGAACATGTTTGGGTAAAAGGGGGGCGGCGCTGTCCATTCTAATTTTTTAATGAAATAAAGTTTGTCCCATGGAACCCCTAAATTTCTTCGTGGAACCCCAGGGTTCCGCGGAACCCACTTTGGGAACCACTGCCCTAGACCCATACTTCCAATCGAAGATTTTCTTCAAATGAGGTGAAGAATTATATGACACCAGTTTCAACTCCATCGGGGGTCTATTTTAGAAGATGCAGAAAATAAATTTTTATACGGCCCCCGTAGATTGAAACTCCCAATGAGAAAAATTTTCTCCATTCATTTCTTAATCAGACACAAAAAATTTCTTCTCGATATCTTCAAAATTCACCAAGATATTAAAAGCTAAAATTCGTGACTTACACCACTTTATCATACCTATGAATGACATACTTTTACTGCAAATTAGGGGCCATCCACAAACTACAGTTGAACATTTTAGAAACCAAACTACCGTAAAACTTTGATTTTTGAGGTGACAAGGACTACATGAAAAACTCCTCCAATCAGCCATGGTGTTGAGCTCCCTCAACTACGCTAATCCAGATACCTGTCATTGCTACTCATATCAGCGATGCCCAGAGGGGGCCCATCAGCTCTTATTTTGCGTTCAGATTTGTGACATCATTGGTTTGAAAGTAACCCTCCTACCAATCAATACTTATACCTAAATCAAGACTTATTTATAAATTACCTTGAGTTATCGAAAAGATTATAAAAAATATTTCTTGGAGCCCCGAAATCAGGTACTCCTTCATACCTATTAGCTACGTAAAAAATAATCGTAGCACGAGTGTGTGACTCCCAGAAACACTTGACACTGAGGAATCAATACCTATAAGTTAGCCAAACACTGCTTTATTGTTTAATAGAATGACGCGCTTTTCAACTTGCGGACGGTCCCTTAAAAATATAAACCCGCATATCTCAGTGAATTTTGAAGATAAGTCGAATCCGCTTAATGTGATCACGGTTAATGTTATCAATCGGATAATGTTATCGAAATCGACAGGTCCCGATCATTCCTATTTAATTTAATGTAAAATACTTCGTTTAATGTGATCAACTATGAATCATCACTCCGCTTAATATTATCAAAATTTTTCCATATCCCCTTTAAAACGACCGCTTTTGAGTTCAAATTTCATATTGAAGGCCAATTTTTACAAGGAAACATCTGCCCCATGAGAGCATCTGGCGCTTCTTTTTTCTGAAATTCAGCAGTAAGAAAAAGAAAGCATTCCGCATATATTTAAAGAAAACAGTTTTGGGGGGGGGGGTTCAAATTCATACTTGTGATTGATTAAAGAAACCACCAAGATCGAAGCTTTGCAGATGTCTGATAAGAGATTTGAACTTTCTCTTGTTCACTGGAATTCAGATTATGTTATAAATAAGTGGTTATTAGAGTGGAAGGATATAATGGAGTGGAAAAACGAGAGACTTTTCTATACAAATAAATATACAAAGTAAGCTATTATTTTACTTTTATTAATTGAACTACTCTAATATTTACCCCTTAAAAATTTTACCTAGGTTAAAAATAGTGTTTTGAATATATTTATTATTATTACATGATTTGTATTTTAAAGAAAACAATCTAGTTACACTGTTTGCTGCTTTTGATATGAGATCGCTTATTGTTATCGATCGGATAATGTTATCAGTTTAGGCTCGGACAATTGCGATCACATTAAGCGGACTCGACTGTATCGAGACAGAATTTTTTCTATCTTATTGAGAAGTGAATGGAAAAAATTTTTTACACTGGAAGTTTAAGTCTACAGGGGCCGTATAAAAAGTTATTTTCTGCATCTTCTAAAATAGACCCCCCCATGGAGTTGAAATTGGTCTCATATAATTCTTCACCTCATTTGAAGAAAATTCACCATAAGAAGTATGGGTCTAGGGGAAATATTTTAGGAAATAGCCTATCGTTACAGGTTTTTTTAAACACCCTGTATATGTTACGGGTAATGTGATAAATAGGGCATTATAAGGCATATATAATTGGGCATTATGCCCGAAGTGGAGGAGGGCAATGTGATAAATTCAATGGCATTTATCAATGAAATTTATCACTTTGCCCGCCTCCACTCTGGGTATTATTAATAATGCCCAATTAATCACTTTACCCGTAACATATACATTGATTTAATCTATTAAGTTTGAGAAGTTAATATTTGAATAAGAAATAAGGGTACTTAAGGGTAAGCTGGACGTTAATATGGGTAACCGGACTGATTGGCAAATTACACATATTAAATATAAATGATACTATAACTATAGGTATTAAATATAAATTACACATGAAAACATAAAAAAATATTAAAAACAACATTGTAGTTGATATAATTTATAACAAATATTTAATTCGATGTGCTTCTTATTTTTGGCGATTTATCAGAGCACATCAGCTTTTAGTAAAAAGTAGTTCCCCTTAGTATCTTTCTTCCTTTCTAGAAATCATTTTGTATGACTGTCAACCTATTTAATTTGGAAACTCTCAAATCCTAATCATTTGGGTTCAATTCCGTTATACGTACCGTTAACTATCGCCAAACTGATTCGGTCGAAAAATACTTAAAATTAACCAAAAATTTATGGTTGCCAATATATACTACCTATATATCTGTGTGTTTTTTATCAATCTTGCTATCTTTTTAGTATCATCCAATTTTTAACGATATATCTAATATTTCTAATATTTGGAAGTGTAATTTTTTAACCGTAATTTTTGTTACTTAACTTTTCAAGGTTTAAAATTTTTAACTGCTCTATCTCCCTAACTGTTAAAACTCTTAGCAATGTTGATATTGGAAGGAGACGCGGGGGAAGTTGTTTCCGGAAATATTTGAGACTTCACTCAAAATATAAGGTTTCTGGTAATGAAAAAAATTTGAGAAATGTTGAAAAGAAAAACTTTGATTTTGGAATTATAGTACTACCATCCAAAATTCCATAAAACTCAACCAAGAGCTATAGAAAACACAATGACCTTATAAATCCTACAAACTCCAGTCCCATTCTCTCGGATGGAATCGCACTATATTCCAGATTCTCTAGAACAGGACAGGATATAGCACTTGGCCTTAAAACGCCCCAGGACGGGAAGTAAAAAAATAACTAAAACAAAAGAAAATCTTCGCCATTTTGTTCCGAAAAATCTTCAGAAAAGGATTGGAGAGAGCTTCCACTTAAGCCTGAAACCTTCGCTCGCTGCAAAAAAATGGCGATCGGAAGAAATTACTTTTTTTGTTCTCTTTTATCCGGTACCTGATAGGAATTGCGGACGTAAGTTCCGGTCCAGGATTTCGTCCGAACTCGAATGGAGACTTTGAAAACATTTGGAAGAATTGAATCACTCGGAAGGATCTTTTTGGAGTGTTTCGACATACAGACGATAATTTTTTGGGATTGTTCGATAAATTTTTTAAGAGGAGCGGCAGGTGTTGGAGGTGGTTCTTGACACGTTTGGTAAAGGTATGGTTTGGTAAGGATGGCGAGAGGTTGGTAATGATTTTTCGAGTGTTTTTTTTAAATATTATTAAGTGGATGTATAAGATTAGATTGGAGGGAAGTACAGTTAGCTTTTTTTTCAAATATGCAATAGAAAGAAAGTAGATAATGTGGTTTTGAGTAAAAATAAGGCTGGTGGAAGTAAAAATAAAAATATATCTTTATTCAGTTCAAGTAGAGTTTCTTTGCATGTATTTTAAATGCTCCTTGCTTATTATTTTACCTTCAGTGTTGTGTGCATTTGAATTATTAATAGTACTCCTATAGTATCTTTAAGATATATTAATTAGGTAACCCAAAAAGCTAATGGTTTATTATTATGTTTATATTCTTCCATATTCATACTTTCAATTTGCCCCACAATAAAATATATTAAGCTAAATATTGATTAAATTTTACATGAGCAAGTAATAGACATATGGGATATTAATTGACAGAATAGAAACCTCACATATCCAACATATTAAACCCATCTAAGGTCATAATGCTTGAATCAGAAGGAATTTCAGTGCAAGTCTTACATTAGTGTTTGTGTAATTACTTGAACTTTATTTACAGGAGTCATAGACAAGTAGAATATTTTTTAGAGAAGCACCATGTTCTCTAAGGGATTATTAATTGAAGGAAAAGTTAGCGCCAGAGTTCTCTTGCCTCCTTTTTATGAAAATGTATCTTGGACGTTTACTCTTACATCATTGGATCGTTTTACATCCTGTTCTTAACACACAACTCCTAAATTATTATTAATCATTCCTGTATTAAATAAAAAAGATTTATTCCCCCCATATCAACTACTGGTACAAAACTGTGTCCCCTGAGCTGTAAAACAAACTGTAGTGTCCAGTGATCGTGCCGAAACCGCATCACACCTTATCGAAGTTTGTGTCTGCGCGGAGAACTTTGTGTCTGTTATTCCCAACCCTTTAACTTTTGTACCCCTACAGATATAGTCATGAAAGTGGGGTCTAGGTATAGTAAAGTCACTATGCCTTATCCTATGCACATTTTTCAACGCCCTCAAGCGGAAATATTAGGAGTTAAAAAAATTTTTTAGTTTAAAAATCAGTCAATTACTAAGTTGTAGAGAAACATCGATTTAGTAAGAAAAGACACCTTAAGCAAAAAAAAATATCTTGAATAAAACCCCTAACTGAAAAAAGTTCCAACTCACACAATGTTAGCCCATGGAGAAATTGGTGATTTTGCCCCGTTGTGGAAATTCCTGTAACTCTTCACGCCGGCACGTTCGGTCGCATGTTATGCTATTGGAGGTTGTCACTCCAGTTTGTTTTATAGCTCAGTGAGTGTGTCAGTTACTGGCTAACATTGTTTCCTCTATTTCTAACTGTCAGTTACTGGATTAGTTTCATATCTCTCAAAAATAAAAATAAACTTGTAAATTCAATTAAATAAACATATACCTTCTCGTTCTATTATATAAAAAAGAAATAGTTGGGTGCAGGAATTACACGCCAAAAATTTTCAAAATGTAAAACTCAACGGAAAAGTTATAAATATAAATTTTCTACATTATTACACATTTATGAATTTTACCCTTGAAATTTCTTATCTCTTCTTAAACTTCAATGTCCACTGAACTCAAGAAATAACGCATAACAAAAACTATCATTCATCAATATACAGATTTAAGTTCCTCGAACTCTTACCCACCAAAATTAATGAGAAAGTAAATAATGAGCTCTCTAAACACAGAATACCTAACCTTCCAACCCCGGAACGTGAATATGTTACTGTACCTTCATTACACACAAAACAAATACTAAATACCTGTTACAACACACAAACATTATCTACATATTTCAAGCCATGCCCTAATTAAAACCAAACAACAGAGGAGAGCAAAAGACGTGTCTCACGATTAATCCTTCAACACACACTGTTTGATGACAGGAGGAGAATTTAAATATTTAATGAAAAGGATTAGCTCCTTCGACTTTGTGTTACACTAAGAAAGTCTTCCAGCGAAATTTTGACTATGGCGACGTTATTTTTCTTGACATGTAATCAGATTTGTATATGTATCGGTTCGGTATCAGAACTGTGGGTTGGATGCATGAGGTTTCTAAAATCTACATGTACCCTTGCCTGACCCAGTCGGTTGTACAGTATACTAATTAATAAATATTAAGTCGAATAGCAGAATGTAGAAGACTTTTAGAAAAACGATGTTGAAAATTCCATGAGCTAAAGCAATTCTAATAAGGTAAGTGTAGGGTGGGTTGAGGTAAAATGGGTCAGTTTTAATTTACTCGATATAAATCAAATTTTAATTGAATTATTTTCACCCAATTTTTGTATTATAATCTTTTATCTGTTGGCAACATTTTCCTACTGTCAAAAATTTAGATTTATGAATTTGAGAACTGAAAAAATATTTAATTTGAACGGTAAATGGTGTTGTCGAAAAAACAAGGTTTACCAACTTCCAAATATCTATATATTGTAATAAATTACAGCATACTTTTGTAATATTTTTCCATAAAAGAAAGTCTGAGAGACATTTCAGCCAATCAGCTTAGAAAAATATAAAATATTTTATCTTTTATAACAATATTTTGTACTTGGGGTAAAATGGGTCATTAGGGTGTATCGAAAAAAACTTTTTTTCGATTTTGATGACGCATTAGTGCGGAAAATTTGTCTAAGGTGCCAGAGAGTACCTGTGAATTTTTTCGGAATTTTTGGATAATTTCTTAAGGTGCCACATTGGCCCTGAAGTTCAGCATGTTAATCCTATGGGGCGCGCAGCCAAAAAGGCCGAAAATTCGTTTTTCGCCCCTCATTTTTGCCCTAATCAACCGAGGAATGTCTTCCCTCAAGTTATGGACTCTATATGATGTAATTTTAGAGGGGTCTGGGGGTCTTCCCCCAGAAAATTTTTGAAAATGAAACCTCAAAAGTAATGTTTTAACTCCTTTTGAGACATTTTGTGTCGCACCCAAAGCTCCTTGTGGAAATTAGAGAATTTTCAAGGGACTTGCAGCTATTTTTCACATTACAGTGGAAACCTTGGGGGAGACGGTTGCCCCCCCTGCCCCCCTTAAATGACGCCCCTGATTCAAACCTCAGACATTTGTTTTACTTTTATCTAAATCTTTTAGCTTTGTGACCAAAATCTCCTAAAAAGCTAGTTAATATAATATTTCCTTCTCATTCTTCGATGAATAGATGTTTCCAATAATAGTAGTGTGCATTTCTTATTCCAGATGGCGGGACTAAAGTAGGATTCTAAAATGTTCTTGATAATTATTATTATCATCATGTTTTTTTAATTTTTAAAGTCATTACCTACATTTCTTGTTAAAAAAATTCGTAAAAAGGAAAAAGTTAAATCCCTTCAAGTGCAAAATAATAACAATAATAATAGCTTTATCAACATGACATAATTAAGTACAGAAATTTACGAAAAAGAATAAATATGCATCAACTAGGAGGGGACTTGTTCAGGCGACAGATAAAATTATGCAATCCAATAAATAAAATATAGCTTAACAAAAAGAATACATGAAAGAAAGTGTTATCACTAAAATCATAAAAACACAAAAATAATCATCATTAAATAATTACAGGCATAATTTCAAATCCGAAAATATGTAAATTTTAACATAATGTAATTTTAAAGCATAATTTAAATTTTAAAATTAAAGAAATAACGTTAAGTTGATTTGGATTCTCAGATCTCTAACTAAATAAATGCCACGAATAAAACTTTCAAAGAAAAAACATTTCTTTCAGAAGGTGAAAAATCATACCTATTCGAAACCCTCAATAATTCACAAAACTTTCTTGAAACCTGACACGCTGACAGGAAATCCCCTGCTATTTTCCGGCCATTTTTTATCGGCTTGCTATACAATGCAGAAAAATTGGACAACATGAAAAGTTCATATTTCACCAACGTAACCGTCACAATAGGTAGGTATAGTATAAAACTAAAAAGTGTTGAAAATTACTATTACTTTTGAGTTGGTAACACGTTGAAGATTATTTTTACTCGTAAGAGGAAAAATCTTCTTCTAAGAGGTTACATTTTTTACACGCTATTCTAGAGCTTGAAAATACAATTTCGTGTAAAATATAATAGCCTGGTCTATGATAGAACGTTTGAAACTAAATATTTATAATATCTCAAAAACTGCCTTTTTACTTGAACTTGACAATTCCATATACGTAAGTTAAATAAATTTCCTGAGTTATGTGTCAGCTTTTAGGAACAGTGTGTTTATTTACTAAATGAAAACGAAATATTGCGCTTTTCTAAAAAAGGTAAATGTTTACAAGGAAATTTCAACTTTTCAAATGATTCCATTATTGATCACTATAAAGTAGTCTTTTGGATTATTTTGGAATTTGAAAGAGTATTTATGTCTATAGAAATAAATAACTGTATCTAAAAATTTAAAAGGTTGATATACCTTTTGCGCTTCTAACCAGAAAAAAATTTCAGAAAAGTTGTTAAACATTAAAAAAAATACTTATGCAAAAAGAAAAAGGTAGTAACAATGATACTTGGAACATTACATTGATAAGAAGAGTAATTCAACACAAAAAATCATGAATAATGATGGTTTTACTCATGTTTTAATAGTTAATTAAGCAGCATTAAGCATAAGTTTCTTCGGCATACCCAACCCCCGACCCGACGGAATAACTGAATAACTTACATAAAGAAATGTTTTTCAGAACAACCTTCGGAATCTATGTAGGGTCCCTGCTATATAAAGAAAATAAAGTAACTCAAATAAATCTCCCTATCTGATATAATAAGAACAGTAAAATATTCCCATTTTAACATTTAAAATTATTATTATTATTTTAACCTATTATTGTGGAATATACTTTATACTATCGTCCCCAAATGGCATTTGCATTAAAAAGAATACATTTTGTTTATTTAGTTTCAATCAAACCAACAATAAAGCCTTTTTTTTTCAATAAAAAGTTCAATGAAACAACAGTGGGTAATTACACTCTTCTAGGAATAATGTTTAGTGCTGCCATCTGGTGGAACTTATTCCATCTAGAGTAGAAAATATTTATTTAGTTTCACTCAGTGCATGTAGATGGCGTTAAAAATATGCATCATCTAGTCCGGCAAAACAACTTTAAGGCGTACTCAACTGGTATTTTAATGTATTTTTATGTTAAAGAGTCAGTTAAATAGTTTTTGTGTTAAATAAGTATCATTCTTCTAAAAAATAAGCAAATATTGTCGAGTTTGCATTTCTCTGTAATCTTTAAAGCTTTAAATCAACATTAGAAAACAACTTCAACAGACATTCTCCGAATTACGGGGGGGACAAATTCGTTATAAAAAAATTCAATGTGTTTTTCAATTCAATGTTAAAATTTTTTAAAAGGAAGCCTTAAAAAACAATGAATTGATCGAATTTTAATCGCAATTATTGGACTATCATTGAAATTAAGAAAGTAAAAGTAAAACTAATCTGAATATAGTATGTGAAATAAGCCAGTTGTAATTTTCTGTGTCCTCAATTTCATTTTTTTATCTACAAGGTATCCCAGCAAATATTCATTCAATTGTGAATACGAGATGTTTTTAGAAATAAGTATCGCTTCGTAATTAAGAAAATAAAACTACACTGATCAGTTCATCAGTATGATGAAAATAATCCTTTCCAAACATTCCCTCTAAATTTATAAAAATAGAGGTAGGATTGGATGTTTTTTAGTGTTTGTTTCTCAAGTTAATCTAATTATAATAATCACTGAAATTTAGTTAATGGTACTTTTGGATTTATCAAAATTAAAACCATTAAAATACTCTAGCAGTTTTAATTTTAATAATTGTTAATTTTTTCTGTGTAATATATTGCCCAAAAAGTCCGATTAGTAATACTTCCGCCTTGGTAATCTTAAAGTATTAAGTTAATTTATAGGGGAGAGTGTTGTACCTCTGGACAAAAATCACGTTTGGATTTTTCTAAGACAGGTAAAATCACATTTTGACCATTTAAAGTGCCCAACCTATAGTCCTTACTTTTGTGAGTACAGAGATATTTTTTACTAGCCAAAATCTTGAAAATTGGATTTTTAATCATTTATAATAACATGGAAAAATTTGTGTCCAAAGGTACAACAACCTGTTGTACCTATGGACAGACCCAGTTGTACCTGTGGAGACCCTTAAAAAGGGAAATTTTAGTTGAAAAAAGCTAAGAATTAATATTTTTATTGATGCATTACCTTTTAATAACCTATTTCAAGCCTTTTTAAAATTGAAAATAGATTTTTTAAAGTAATGTAGTTTTAGATTTAGATCGTAAATGATCATTAAAACGAAGTTGAATGATAAAAGTCTTGATTTTTTACCAAAAACACAAAAATTACATGGTATTTTCAGATCAGAATTTAAGATAATAGTTTCATCAATCATGCTGATTGATCTGACAACTTCACTGATCCCCCCCAAAAAAACAATTCGATCAACACTTAGTTGTGCAAGCATTTGGTGGTAATAACAATAATAATTTGGTGGTAAATCTTCTTCAGTGGAAATTTCAAGTTTTTTTAATCATCATACTTAAATGCGATAGGGTTCTTAGGATTTTACACCATATTTTACATTAAATTCCAAGTAGAATCATAAATTTAAAATAGTAGTTAAGATCACAAAATATTTGATTTTTCATCTAAAATTCACTTGAAAATAATCGCTGACAAATAGATTACCATTTAGAATTAATTGAACATTTATTAAAATGTATTCAGTTAAATGAAACCTGATTCTAAAACGCCGATTAGCTACAGACACCCACAAGAACGTGTCCGTTGGTACAACACATATGGTGTCCGAAGGTACAACATGAGGTGTTTTTGCATTCAAAGTTCTATAAAAGATAAAAGAATTGAGATCTGACGATTTCTAATATCAAAAATAAAAGTTAAAATCTCGGGGATTCCCCCCATGTATCCCATTTTATCATGTCATAATTAAAGGGGAAGAAAAGAGTTAATGTAGTGATGCACTAAAAAAAACGTTGAGCACCTAAAAACAGTAAATTTATTATATAAAATTTAAATAATATTTTAAAGAGCTGATTTCACGTTAGCAACTAGATAGCATCTGTTTACATTTAAAATCGACCACAAATTCAAATTTACATTTTTTCCCGAATTTTAAAATGAGGTGGCTGAAGGTACAACCGTCCGTAGGTACAACACTCTCCCCTACACGAAAAATCTTCGCGTTATATTAATTTTTAAGTTATTTTTTCAGATAGCTAACTTAAGTAGACACTTTATACATTGATAAATTAGTATCAGTCAGAAAATAACTAAACTCAAACTCTTGCTGAAATTGGAGATGAATGAAGAATCTAAGTAGGAAGGGATAAAGTTACTCCCAAAGCAAGTAGGTCTTATTTCTTAGTTTAAAAACACTCAGGTTTTGAATAAATTGATCGGAGCCGTGTTGAGAGCGGACATCTAAAAATCGTATTGTGAGCGGATATTGGTAAAAAAATCGAGATGGAATCGGTTAGCGATTTTATACGCTATTTCCAACATCAAAAGAACTGTAAAAATTTTATGGAAGTTGGGGGGGGGGGTAAAGTTTTGTTTAAACTTAAAAAAAAATTAAATACCGCCATTTTTATACTCAATTTAAACTTCATGATCCCTTAAGATGCAATTATTTCTGAAATAACTTAAAATATGTATTATTTATTAATTTTAGGCTGAAAATTGAAGCTTAACTTATGGCAGAGAGCATATTTTCTACCATCGCAAGTAGATTATATGGTATCGCATATATGCAGATTTTCTCCGTTTCAGATAACAATTTATTTAGGGTGCTATTTTCTATTTGTATTGTATTTGTATTTGTATTACTGTGTAAATGTATTTTTCTTTTCTCTTATCATTTTTTGTCCCAGTAAGTTCAATCTTAGTTCAAATAAGTTTGCTGAACTTTTTTTTGCTTAGTAACGATAAAAAACTAGCCTTTTATTCCCATGTAAAACAATTTTTATTCCGATACCAAAATTTACCCTCTAACATTCTTGAATAAACTGCAGAACAAACGTTAGCCTTGTTAATGGTTTTTAAAACTCTAAAATGAAATAAAAACTTGCATATCATAAAGACTATTACCACAGACAAATGTGTTCTCTGAGTTCTAGTGTGCCAGACTTCAATTTTCCGAAACATTCTTTCAGTTTATGCATTTCAAATATTTTGTGGAATAGATTTTAGAAAAGGAACATAGTACCACCATTCATAATAATTCATTCAAAATGTTTGTTTTTTGAAAATAAATTTTCTTTTCTCCTCTCTTACAAAAGGCATGGTTATTTTTCTATTGGAATTCTCGAAAAAATGGTTATAAAATCAGAAAACAAAATTACACCGTTGTATAGAGTTTTGGATTCAATTCAAAGATGGAAATTCAAGTGATCAAGTTCTAGGGCGTCAAATTGAATTTTATATCAGAGCTTAGAAAAACGTCAACTTTTAATTCAATGTAAAATATCTGTCAATATTGTATTTTTTCTACATTTATTGGCATTAAAGAACTACAGTAGAGCCTCGATTATCCGCGGAATTGGGTGGCAAGGGTACCGCGGATAATGAAAATCGCGGATAATCCAAAAAAGACTAAAAATGAGGTGAAAACACGAAAAAAAATATTCCAGCATAAAAACTATGTTTTATTGTACAAAAAACATGATATGTGCAACTTTTAAATATGTACAGTACAGCAGAAACCTTTGCTCTACATCTAAAATCTCTCTAATCTCATCTCAAATTTGCTCTCATCATTAAAAATTTTCTTTCCTGGCACTCGCGGATAATCCGCATCGTGGATCATCCGCTCGCGGATAATCGGGGTTCTACTGTACTCGAAAACAAGATCATTTTCTTGACAACTATTTAATTGAAACATATAAAAATAAGAATAATCTAAATCTAAAATGAGTAAATAATTCGGAATTTGTATGAAGTACTAAAATGTATTGTAATTAATGTCTTCACACATATAGTACTTAAAATCTGTCCTATGCATCGTAGTTATAGCAATAAAAAGGGAGGAATCCATATATTTTTCAAAATAAGGATACTATTTTAAAAACGTTTCCCTTCTCAAAACTACTTATTAATAGTCCTATGTGTCATCTTATTCCTAATAGTACTAAAAATGTGGGAATTAAACATTTATTTTTCCACAACCAATTTTATCAATTAATTTAATCACTAATAAAAATGACAATTACTTTCAAAAATTTTACACGGGTATTTATTTTTCTACGCTATTTTGAAATATTATTATTGTTTATCATCGCCTATTCCATTCAAGTAATCATAAGTTTCTATTTAAAAACAAAATAAACTTGTTCATCGTACTGTTTCATGGATATGAGTTGATCCTTAGCAGTGTTCAACAACTGAGGAAATAAATCAACTTTTGTTTAGATATAAACTGTGATGGAAAAAATTAACTTTTAGCTTAAGGTAATAAAAATAGTCGAATAGAATATTAGTTAAAGTAAACCTGTAGAAGCATGTACTATGTTTCTAAATGTTTTATAGGGGAGCGGGAGAGTGTTGTACCTTTGGACAAAAATCACGTTTGGATTTTTCTAAGACAGGTAAAATCACATTTTTACCTTTTAAAGTGCCCAACCTTAATTCTTAGTTAACTTAAGTTAATTCTTAACCTTAGCAAAGAGGGTAATATTTTTTATTAGCTAAAATCTTCAAAGTTGGATTTTTAATTCAGTTTAATAACTTGACGAAATTTGTGTCCATAGGTACAACAACGTGCTCTCCCTATGGACAGACCCAGTTGTACCTGTGGACACCCTAAAAAAGGAAAGTTTTAGTTGAAAAAAGCTTAAAATTAACATTTTTATTGGTTTTTTACCTTTTAATAAACTATTTCAAGCATTTTTAAAATTGGAAATAGATGTTTTAAAGTAATGCAGTTTTAGATCGTAAATGATCATTAAAACGAAGTTTGTTGATAACAGTCTTGATTTTTTACCAAAAATACATAAATCACATGGGATTTTCAGATCTAAATTTAAGGTAATAGTTTCATCAATCATGATGATTGATCTGATCACTTCACTGATCCAAAAAAAAAATTCGATCGACACTTAGTTGTGCAAGCATTTGGTGGTTATAACTTTTGCAAATGTTCTTAAGTGGAAATTTTAAGTTTTTTGTAATCATCATACTTAAATGCGACAGGTAGCTTAAGATTTTACACCATATTATATATTAAATGCAAAGTAAAATAAAAAATTTAAAAAAGTAGTTTAGATCACAAAATATTTGATTTTTCATCTAAAAATCACTTGAAAATAGTCCCCCAGAAAATAACCATTCAGAATTAATTTAATATGCATTAAAATGTATTCACTTTAATGAAACCTGATTCAAAAACGCCGATTAGCTACACACCCACAAGAACGTGTCCGTAGGTACAACACTTATGGTGTCCGAAGGTACAACACTTATGGTGTCCGAAGGTACAACATCAGGTGTTTTTTGCATTAAAAATTCTATAAAAAATATAAAAATTGAGATCTGACAATTTCTAATATCAAAACTAAAAAGTCAAAATCTAGGGGATTCACCCATATATCCCTTTTTATCATATCATAATTATAGGGGAAGACAAGTTTTAATGTAGTGATGCACTCAAAACAACTTTGAGCATCTAAAAACAGTAAATGTATTATATAAAATTTAAATAATATTTTAAAGAGCTGATTTCACGTTAGCAACTAGATAGCATCTGTTTACATTTTTCCATTTTTTACATCACATTTTTCCATTTTCTTTTTTCTGTTTACAAGTTTGTTTTTTGCGTGCGCAAATAGCTGTTCTGGAAACAGCTCTAAAAAACGGTTTGAAAACAAACTTTAACAGGATCTCAAGCGTTTAATATTAATTGTATTTACGTGAAACTTTGGACTTAAGGGTTTTCAACTATGATCTTTCCGGTAATCAAATCCAAAGAGATGATTTCGAAATACAAAATAAGGTTTTGGCAGAGTTTTCAAATTTTGTGGTTTTTAACTTTTTAATAATAAAAAAAATTTTAAAATTAAGACTTTTGACATAACTTTAAAGATCATATTAAACCACAATTTTTGAGACCATAATTAAGTTTTTACCAATAGTAGTTCTAAAAATTGAATCTTTCAATGATTTTTTGGGGTGTCGCTCCATTTTTAACTCCCTGGGATTTGGTCTGGGACCCCCAAATCTTAGGTGATTCTGACTCGTCTAGGTGTCTACTATCATCCTGAAAGTTTGTTGCACCATTTCAGATACACCCTGTATATATGTGTAGTACAGGTACAGAGAAAAAAGTCTGATTATGTGAAAGAATTGCTTCACGCAAGAACTCTTCAAGGCAATTCCACCGTAACTCACGCTACATTTTTTTCAAAATTGCAATTTCAAATAATTTTTAAATATAGAAATAACTATACTTTTCTTTCTAAAAAAAATCATGATATTGAAATTTATGCTATTAATTTAAAATAAGTATTGCGAATCTTTTAAGAACTTTAGTTTTTTAAATAGTAATTAAAATAGAGTCGTAAATCACGTTACAAGAAAAAAAACATGGATTTATGAGTATAAAATTCAAATTTGTTTTTCTGCTTAAATAGTGTTTCAATAATCTTATATGCTTGTCAGGTGTTTGAATATACTTCCCTTATTCTAAAATAGCAAACAGTTTTACTGGGAATACTTAAGAAAATCAGAAATAAAATAAAATATAGAAAGCAGTTCGTAACTCACGCTACATGTGTATAAGCTTTCGGTTATTCATGAATATAAATATAATTAAAGTGATTTAAACACTTTATTTCCTTTTTACTATAAAGTTTATGAGTATATTTAACAAAAACATTGTAAAAACTAATTAATTTATTTTTAATTTTCAAAATAAAACATATATTTTTCATTAACAAATTAACCTTTAAAACAAGCAGTTCTAAATATTGATTTTTAGATGCTGACATTCTGATAAAAATAATTTTACACATAATTTAAGCAATGCAAAACACAATTAGATCAATACTGCATAATTATTCCCTAAAATAATTAGAAAATTTTATTTTTTTATTTTTCTTGATTTTTTATTTTATTTTATTTTTCATGTCCCTGTTCATATGGAATAGCGTATTGCAGCAAACAAAAATACTATTTATCAGAAATAAAGTCATTATTTGGTAATTAATAAAGTGTATTATTTGAAAATAGTAATAGGAATAATTGATTTTAAGGTACTCTTCCGAAATCCTGGCGCAAGTGATAAAGTCGCCAATGTGTTTGTTTCTGTTTCGGAAGGTCATGTATGAGCTGTCACAAAAAAATCTGCTTGGCGAGCTTTGCGCCGGTATTATGGAAGAGTACCAATTATAATATACGTAAATTTGTACCACTTGGAAGGAAATAAAAAATTATCCCTTATTGTCTAACAGCACTAGAAGTAAATATTAAAATTATGGTAAATAATAAATAAATTTAATACTTCAAAAGCAATAAAAATATCAAATTTTCAATGAAATCAACAAACTGAAATTAAATTGTTTTATCTAAAGTGTTGTGCACAGCTGAATGAATATTAAAATCTATAACAACACAAGCTAAAAAAATTAATTCGAAATTTATCACTTTTGAGGAAATTTTTAAAGAATTAAAATTTTTTAGTTAGACTATTTAAATTCGTTAATAAAAGAAGTGATAACGGCAAGGGCGTGTCTAAATCGCCTGTTTGAAACTATTTAAAATTTCTTTAATTGAGCCTAAGTCATTTATATGATATAAAAAATAAGTATTCTTTCTCTATTCGGCCAAAACATATCTATGTATCTTGAAAGCTTTAATAATTATTCACAAAATGCCCTTAAACTAAAACTTTAAATTTCAAAGGATGAAAAAAAGTATCCATCCACTTAATGGAAACTTCGTTATTATTTCATTTCATTATTTACACGCAAATCCTTCAATCTCGATGGAAATATCGATGAAGATTAAGGAACGATCTGAAAACATCGATAATGAACATCTCACTTCTTTTCAATCCATCCTTCAGACTTCCTAGTAGATTACACAAATGGGATTTCCTGTAATTTCGACATTCCTTAATAAAATAAAATTCTAACCTGTATGAAGCAGATGGCTGTGGCTCTTCTAAAAGATCCTTGTATGTTTCTTCCGTACCATCCATTCTTCTACCGTGAGTGATTTTCTTCTGAAAAGAAAAATGTTTAGAGACGCATGCATAGAATTATCAAGCAAAAAAAGCACCAACAAATAAAATGCATTTATCAACATTTCTGTATTCTTTATCCAAGCAGTTCTAGTTTTTTCGGCTATTTAAACACATTTTGACTTGTTTATAAAATCGTTATTTCCCTTCATTGATCTTGAGTTTACAATCAATGATTTTTGTTTACAAAAATTTCAATGTAAGTCTAATAAAGTAGATAAATTTTAAAATTAAGAGTGAAATATTTGCGTATTTAAAAGATGATAGAATAATGCATAGTCTCAACAAGAATACACTATTGTGCATAACTTATAGCTCGTCGGAAAATGTCCACAAAATAAAATAATAGATAAATTTACACATTAATAATGGAATAATTTATTTTAATCTCTAATGAAATTATGCTGAAAATTTCCCATCTAGAGAAAAGTTATAAAGGGGATAAATTCATTTTTATCTCAGTAAAAAATACAGGGTTTGCATATTGTTCGAAATTAAGGCTTCCTTACTTTTTCTTCGCTAATAACCATCAAAACGAAATCCGATTCATTTTCATAAAAGCACTTAATCCCCTTCGTGAAACACCTTTAAAGACGGTTAAAAGCCAGGAACTTTTCTTTTAAAAACATCAGACCAAATGCAAAATGGACCCAAACCTGACGTACAAATCTCACAATTAACGCATCGGCTTTAGAGACGCAAAGTAACTTCTACACTTTAATCCGATTACAACTAAATTACCACAACCACAACTTCCAACATCCTTCGCGAAATGTATTTCAGAGTATTAACGATACTCAACTCACACTCCAAGAAAAGAACCGTTGGTGGTTCGATTATGAAAGCGCCAGAGTCTTATTCTAAACCCGAGTGAATATTAGAGGGGAGGTCGGCACTCCATTCTTCCGTGAGGGGGGAGTTCGGAAGGGAAGTATGTAAAATTTGCTTAATGAGGTCTGGGTTTTGACAGCGTACGTTATTAATCAAATTAGAAGGCAATAATAAATATTTATACAGCCCCGAAGAATTTTGAAATAGTTGGTAGACTTAGTAAAGTTACATTAAATCCTTTTGAAAAGTGTTTCTATAATTGATTCTACATGGGAATGGGTTTCTATAATTGATTCTACATTGATTCTACACTGGGACACGAAATTTTTATTTATTCTAAAACTAACGTCATTTTGGTTTCATTCAAGGCTTTCACTCTTCTGACATTGTATTTTTCCCAACAGACATATGTGCTAGTTTATTTTATCCCATTCTATACTTTTTCATAAATATGGAATTAAAGACCCCTAAACATCAAAGAATTGTGTGTTTTTTAAAACTAGATCTTTATGTTTATAATTAGATAAGGTAAAAAATACATTCACAAAGTAAAAATTATTCTAATTTGAATTCAAAGTAATTCACCTATTAAGCAACGTTACATATTTATCCAAACAATAACAACATTAAACATTTAAAAATATTTTGGATAATTTCTTAAAGTAAAGGTGACGTATTAGAAAGTATTGAACATTAAAGGAAAACTTGAAAAAGCGAAGTTCTTAGGAATGAGAGAAAAATCTAGTAAAAAATAAATCAACCAACCAACCAACCAAGCAAAGGTGACGTATATTGTCTTTTGATGTCTAAATTAGATAACGAAGTATTAACAAGCTATGATGCACGTCACATTGAAAAAGTGATATTATTCTTCCAACATCTGACAATGAAGTTAATGACCTAATGTATTTGGATAGAAAGTTTACTAAGAAAAAGGAATTACAAAGCTTACAACATCAGGACATCAGAAAACTTTTTAAGTTAACTTTTCTTCTTACAATCTCAATTCAGGGGCACTAAATTCCTTTAGGAGCCAGCAAGAAGCAATGTGTCTGAGAGAAGTCTAAAATTACAGTACCAAATCATATTTACCAAGTAAAAATTAATTAATACTCAAGTTACATTGAGGCATAAATAATTTATAAACATCAATGCATGGAATAACTTAACAAAAACAGCTTTAGCAAATTATTTACCGGCACAAGAAATATGCGTTATTAACTATTCCATAACTACATTAGATATAATTTTCCAACTCTAATTATTATAAACCTCTTAATAATCGGTGTAGAGTTACCTGACAATTACTAAATTGAAATGTACTTTTCCACATTAAACTAGAGACTGAAAACACCAATTTTATTAACAATAATTAGAAAAATTAAACATTAATTAGTACGAAAATAGCAAATATATTCATCAACGGAGCCTAGTCATGTCAAAAGACTATACACCCCCGCAGTGCCCCCCCAATTTCCACTTTTTGACATGATCGGGGGTCACCTTGAAGAAAACGGAACTTTAAAAATTATCCCCCAAAAACCATCATCCCACCAACACTTTTCATCCTTTGATACTTTTTTCCCCTCTATCAGACGTCAATCTCTGTTCTATTCTTGTCCACGAATCCGGAAAATCCTTTCACTCACTTTTTCTGAAATCCGGGCACACAAATTACCCGGTTTCCGATCATAAAGATAACCCTCGCTCGGGGATATCGATCTCAGTATTCATCTTCATTCTGCCCCCCCCCCTCCTCAGACAACGAGATGGACGCTAACTGAAATTTTTTGTTTTTAATTTTGATGGTTTGGGACTAGATAAAAGTGGTGTTTTTCCACGTATAATTTGTATTTTTTAGTAGGATCTTTCCGTTCTTTATTTCTTACGAAAATCGCTCGATTCTAGACTCAATTCTACAATTTTTAAGTCACACTATCGTTGGAGTAATTAAGTTCCTAATGTAGAAGTAAATGATCACCCTTTTAAAGCACTTTTTCCTTTCGAAAAAAAAACGTTAATGAAAATTATTTAATCATTGATTCCTTACATCCTCATACGATTAAGATTAATGTTAGTTGGACACCAGTTTAATGGAGTTGTAAATTAATATTAGATTAAAACAAAGATAAAAAATCCCATTAATATGTAAATTTAATGTTTTCAAATTCAGGGGTTTTCTTAAAATTATTAATTTACAATAAAAGCAATAATTTTTTCTAAGCTACTACTACTTTCATTAGAAGAGTTACGTTAACTATAACTATTTTTTTTTATTTTAAAGGCAGTTTCATAAAAGTTTAAAAATGTTTTATCATTTTTCTATGTATTATCCATAGGTTCCTTATTTTCGTGTAAAGTTGTCTTAGAAACTATATGCAAACAAAAAATCTTACACTATAATAATAGTTGGAGAAGCACACGAGTTTAACCAGTCTTGTTTTCTGAGGGACATATAATCTAAAAAGGATTACACTGTCTGGATAATAAATCAGGTTTTTATAACCTCTATCAAATTTTAAAACTGTGGGGGAATATATAAGTTTTATGGTAATATACTTATGGTATAAACATTCTTGCATGCACCACTAAAACACATGAATATAGCAATTTTCTTATTAACAGTATAACATCCGATAGAAAGTTGAAATAATATGTTCTCAAACCACACAAATCCCCATAATTTATTTCATTAAAATACTTTCTATCCTCTAAAAATCCTTTACAACCTTTTCTCATTCCGTTTACTTAAACGTTTGGAGATCATGCTAACTAATATTTATCACTCAAGTGACCAAATTTTAAAAATCTTCACTATCTAAAATAAATCTTAATTACTGATGGTATTAACTTACAACCAAAAAAAGTATAGTGAAACGATGAAGGCTTACGTGACCAGTCAATATCAAAAGATGCAACAACCCTACAACCCGGAAGATTCATCTTTTGAAAAAAAATGATATTATAACAATCCAAATTTTATTTGCCCATTCAATAAGGAAGTTGCATGTGTCAGATTTTCAAAAACAAACAAGTGTTCCGTATGGTTTTTTGTATGGTAAAATGAAATATCTAGTCAGTTTTTCAAAAAAATTTACAGGTAATTAAATATTTTAATTTAAAAGTCGAGAAAAAAACACGTGACTGAAAACGTTTATTGTTTAAACTATAAGATGACGTCAACAATAATACCATCAACTCCATTGCTTTACAACAATGTTTAGTATAAGATGACGTCACATCCAAACTCTTGGCGTTTTCGCGCGCTTTTAAAAAGGGGATTTTTGTTAATTTTTTTGACAGTCAAAAAATTTCTCGATCGGCCTCAAATTTTGGGTAGTTGCTTATTTTTGCAAGAGGAATCGATTAAAAAAATATAAAAAAATCATGCAACTTCCTCATTGAGAATAATGCAAGTAATAACGAAATACCTATCATTCCCTGACTGAATTCGGATATTCAGGCACGGATAGAGCCCAGCCCCTAGGGGGGTACTTTTTCAGGCCATCACCCTATAGAACAAAAATAAAAATTTTAGGTTTTTTCCTAAAAAGTATCACTTAAGATCCCCTTGTGGTATTTGGTCCCCCCTACGTGATATGGCATTAAAAATATTATCCAGGAAAACAATATATACAGGGTGTTTCAAAATTGCGTTGCACGGCTTTTATTCGGAACCAACGCCTTCTAGGGTCATGGAAGTAAGGTCTACCCCTAGCTAAATGAGCCTGGAGAATGTACTGAAATGACTTACAGCGCCCCTAGCGGCCCAAATTAAAAAGTAAAAAAAAATAATTTAAAAACTAAAAGAGATAGAGCAAAAACCTCAGTGAGAGCATTGTTGCCAACGTCTTGAAGAACGCATTGAAAAAAAAATCCATTAAAATATCTTGAATATTCACCGAGATATTAGCATGTGAAAATAGCACTTTTTCAGGGGTCAAAAAAGAAAAAGTTCACATATTTGCAAATTTTTTTTGATTTTTTGATTAAATTTTGTGTTCTTTCAACTAAAAAAACACAAAACTACACAATAACACTGAAACATTTGCAAATATGCGAACTTTTTCTTTTTTGACCCCTGAAAAAGTGCTATTTTCCCATGCTAATATCTCCGCGAATATTCAAGATATTTTGATCAAATTTTTTTCAGTGAGTTCTTCATGACGTTAGCAACAATACTCTTACTGAGGTTTTTGCTTTATCTCCTTCAGTTTTTAAATTAATTTTTTTAACTTTTTAATTTCGCCGCTAGGGACGCTGTAAATCCTTTCAACGGATTCTCCAGGCTCACTTACCTAGGGGTAGACGTTACTTCCGTGACCCTAGGAGGCGTTGGTTCCAAATAAAAGCCGTGCAACGCAATTTTGAAACACCCTGTATATCATAAACTATCATTACAATCAAAACCATAGTACATTTGAAGAATGGAAACATTTTGTAGACAACTATAACACCATTTTATGGAGTCTGGGAAATTAGTTATTTAGGGTCTAATCTCCAGAAAATTTTTGGGAATTAGACCCGAAATAACTAATTTTTGATCAGCTTAAGCGCTTAATTAGCATAAAACCGAAGTTAAAGCAATTCAGTCTAATTTAAACCGCAGGATTTTCACGAGAGTTCATAAATAGACTTCAAAATATAGAAGGCGAAGAAGGTTTGAGGGTCTTTGCCCAGGAAATTTTTTGAAACTAGATCCTTAAATATAGTGTTTTAACTCATTTTGCGACCTTTAAGGTTACATTGAAAGAGTACTGCAAGGTGGGTTGGGGGTCCTCCCCAAAAATTTTTTTGAAATTTGATCTATGAAAGTAGGGTTTAAACTCATTTTGAGAATTTCAAAGGTGGGGGCAATGTCCAGAGTGCCCTCCCTGGATCCGCGCCTGTTTATTTTAGGGGAGAGTGGGGCACCTTGGGACACTTAATTAAATTATTTTTGTAATTTTTTTACAATTATATTTATTTAAACACAGCTCATACATTAAATATATTCTTTTGCGCATCCAATCTAATAAAACTTTTTCGATCAATTAATTATCTTTAGCAATTAAAGAGTTAGTACCTAAGATAACCGTTAAACCCATAAAGCCTTTGTAAGACATGCGATCTTTTGTCTGTAAACCCACTTTGAAAAAACATGAAATATTTGGTAATGCTTATGAAAAGGCCATGCAACCCATTCACTCAGTTTCATTTTGTAACGGTCATCCAAATCGTCAATAGCACATCACGCAAGTTGTTACATAACAACAAGCCGTTGACCCTTATAGTAATTCACTTCAACCCAAGTAGAGTCCCTCTAATAAACCACTCATTTGGGAATTCTCAGACAAAAGAAGTCTCGCAGCAGGTTGATTGAGCGTGTAACAATACTGGAGTGGAGATGTCTTCTCCCTTTCATTGCCACCAGAGAGAGCGAAAGCCTGATGGCCATGCTTCGTCAGGCGGAACCGATCGGGAGCAGTCAAGCGCTATTACGCCGGGACACTGACCGACTGAGCTGGCGAGACTGAAATTGGTATTGCTTAGATGAGGGCTGAGGTGATGAGTTTAAGGTATGGGAACTGTAATTATTTGAATTATTATTAATTCTTATGGGCTTTTAGTTGAGATTTCTTTGGGCTTTTAGTTGAGTAAAATAAAACAATATGAGAGTTTAGCAAGATGTAAAATAAGGGAAAATTCGTAGAATCATTGATATAAAGGACTGAAAAATAAATGGTATTTAGTTCTTCTCTGGTTTTATACAAGAATTGTGAAGCTTTTTTAATGACATTTGTTGTTTACTGGAGGAAAAATGTAATTTTTTGTGAAATATATTTGATTACGCGGAGAGCAAAATTAAAAGGTGTTATAGTGAAGTTTCCAAAAAAATACTAAGGAAATTATTCCGGAATGTTTAGTATTCCAAATAATACTCATCAAAATCATGATGAATATAAAATTATGGTGAAAAGATAATGTCTTTTAAACTATAGATAGATACAAATACGTTTCATGTGACAAATTTATCTTAATTTATGAACAAAAAAAAATATGAATTTTTTTCTTGAATACTATCATCAAGAAAACTATTTTGGAACAAGTTTTTCCCCAATGTCTTAATAATTAGGAGTTAAGATCTACTTAATAATATCACTGCTTTGTTTAAATTCTAAAATAAAAATTTTTATTGATTCTGATTTAATCGAAATAGACAAGTGGTTAAATACTAATGATTTGACTTTAAATTTAAACAAAACTAAATACATTAATTTCAGTTTAAGACCATCTGAGTTACCATTTGACTTAAAATATCACATTTCATCATGTAAATCTAAAAACAACTGCCATTGTCATATTCTTGAATGTGTTCAAAGCTACAAATATCTTGTACTTACGTAGACTAACTTGAAATGGAAAACTCATATATTTGAATTGGGGAAAAAATTACGCTTTATTTTACTTAATTTATACCACCTAAAAATAAAACTGTTTGAAAAGTTTTTTCTGGTATTCCATAAACCAGTATTAATAATACTGGATCCAGTATAAATGATACTGGATCCAGTATAAATGATACTGGATCCAGTATAATTCATACTGGTTTATGGAATACCAGAAAAAAATTTTCCAATAGGGTCGTTTCTAAAAACTTAATATTTTTCTTGGTTCTATTCTTTAATTAATTATGGTGTCACTGTTTGGGGTGGAGAATATAGATCTAATTTCCAACCTTTAATTTGTATACAAAATAAAATACTCAAAATTTTAAATCAGCAGTCATAATCTAATAATTTTAGATTACTCAAATTATTGCCTCTTCGTCACAACGCTTTTTTCCGTATTATACTATATCTTTATAGTAATAAATCTCTATTTAACACTATAGCAAGACCATATAATACTAGAGCGAAATAAATAATAGAAATAATAGTAATAGTAATATATAATAATAATAGAAATAATTAATAATTAATCTATAATAGTAATAGAAATAATTGCAATATTTGTTCCCTTAGTGTAATGGTATTTTTGAAACCAACTTCCATAGAAAATTACCATTAAACTAAGGGAACAAATATTGCAAGTTTTATAACTCACCCCACAGTTTAACAAGTGGTCGGATTTTGTTCAAAGTTATGGTGGAAGTAGTATGGATACAGCTGTACCCCAAGCAGTAATTTTTTCATTCTATTATGCTTTGTTTGATAAAACGGGCCTTAGGAAAACCGCCTTTTGTAACGCCCTCACACCACATTAGGGGTTCTGGCTCTTTAACGGTGAATCTGCGACCCCCATTCCTATTCGAAAAATGCTTGTCTAGGTCCCCTCTACCACCCCTCAAAGTTTGTCCACGGTGTTTCCGAACACCCTGTATAATTTCTTTTAGCCTGTACGGGAAGTTCCTTCCCCTTGGCGAATCACATTATTTCTGACTTATCTGTGTTTGTTCTTTATGTGTAATAAAGTTCTATTTTGTTAACATAAATGTTGGACGGGTTGTTTTTTATGATTTAGGATAAAACTTTTAATTTGAAGTAGGGAGAAAGATTAACAGTCTTTTAAATTAAAATATACCATAAAACGGGGTAAATTAGATCACTTTTTCAACTTTCAACACAAAAACGTACCGCAAAGCCATTTTATACCTCAATCGATATCTAATTTATTTTTAGTTGGAAAATAAATTAAGCTATGATTTTATCCTCTATTTTGAAATGAAACTGTTTATAGATGAAATTAAGTTGGTATAACTATACCCACTATAGTGTAGTATTAAATAAAACTTGCTTGAGATAAAGTTCAAGGATAACTTAATTCATTATTTTAAGCTTCAAATCACTTGAGTATTAATTTAAACAGACCTTCTTGACAGTTTAAAGTTATTTTTATCCTTTCCAATATGCTCTAAGAAGCATGGTTCTGACATCTCTTCCCTGTCTCCACCATATGAAAGGTGGAAAGAAAAAATCCCCCAAATTGTTCCAGAATCTGGAACAGACATTTAAATGATGAAAAACATTTTTAAAAGGTTCCATCAACTTTAATTTTGCATAATCAAACCGTTATTTCAAGGAAATAAAAGCATTAGTTCCGCATCACACAAACTTATTGAACTTTATTTCATTTTAATTGAATATTAACACATTGCAATTCTAAAATTTTTTTCTTGAAATGCAAATTTAGATGAAGCTTCAAATAGCATGCAAGTAGTTTTAAATGTGTGTGTCTTAATCTAATTATTAATTATTCCATATTACTCGGTTCTAATAACTTAGGAAAGGTAAAAAAAGCTCTTCGATTATTATCTCCTTAATTAAATTGTTTTATTGCTAGTTTGATGGAACAAATATGCTTTTAATGCATCCAATTCTAAGAGGGAGCATCAAAAAATCATCAAAGGATAAATATTAACATTTTAAAATTTCTAATAAATTAATAAACATCTCATTAATGCAATTAATAAATTAATGTAATTGCCATGACTTTATAAATCTCCGTAACATAATCCTGTTATAAAAACTATAACAAAATAATAAGTTTATTGATTTCATGGTAATGGTATTTGAATATAGGATATCTGACTTAAAATACCCGACTTAGGATATCTAACTTGTACTTTTCCTCACTAAGGAATCACGTTTTCATAGGAAATTGGAGGAGTGATGAGTGAAACGACAATTTAAACTTGTCATTCGGGATGATTCCTTCATAATGAAAATCGAAAGTGGAAAGTCTAAATAAGAGACACCTGAAGATTCAATATAAGTACAAGTAGTTAATAGCTTTTTAATTTCCTTTAAACATCTTTGTTGTTGTTTACCTTATACAACTTGGGGAAGACCGAAGCTTCATAACAATTGGTAGATGGTAGCACCATCTGCAATTTCTGCCATGTGTCTGAAGGGAAGGAAATGTCTCCAGACCACATGAACCCACATTAAACTGACTGAACCATGACCGACTACATGACTACGATCACGTACTCCCCATACCCCGAAGCCGATGCGTTAATCCCTGGGATGTCAACGGCTCTTAAGAACATCTTTATTTTCAACATGACATTATAAAAATTTATAGATTATGTATAAGAACTCTAAAAATACATTTCCAGCAGAGTTTCTCATCATTTTCCGTTTAATTATGCATAACAATCATTCTTCACATTAGAAATGGATCCTTTCCTTGATGCTAACAACTCTTCGCTTACCCTTTCATATTTCCATATAAATGACAGAACATCTTCCAAAGACCTTTTCAAACTTCAGGACAACCAATCTATTTACCAACAAAACTTCGCCCATACATTTCAAAAGTTCGATACGCAGCCCCACCCAAAGAAAAAGAACAAACCTTAACATTTCAACAGACACCCATTAATAAAGTAAAAAGGGTCGAATTCCGGTCGGAGCGTTCCTCATTCTCTTGCATCTATCACAGGGTTCGTAATTGACATTCCCCGTTCTTTTTTCCCCTTCCCCTGTCCAGAGCTGGATAAAAAAAGGCAGACGATAATTTATTGCCGGCTTTGTTTTATTCTTATCGAGCGTGCGGTCGCAGTTAGGTAGTGTCGGCAGTCTTAATTTTTATTATTTTTGTCATATTTTCTCTTATTCTCTTCGTTAGGAGCAATTTTTCTCGAGAAGAGTTATGGAGGGATATTTATATTTATATTAAAAATATTGCTATTTTGTATGAAAGTATATAACTTGTAAATTACATAATATTTTGGTAATTTTTTTCGTATGAACCTGCTAGTTCTTGGATAGATAACTACCATGGATGTTGTTTTCAGATAAGTCAAACGGGAAATGTAGTTGATAGCAAAATTTAAATTAGTTTGATTTTTAAGAGTTTATAAATCAGATTTTGCATAATTGAAAATTTAGATTTTGGGTGATAGCTGGAGTAATTTTTTTTAATTTTAAAGATTTATAACATAAATAAATTTTTTTAATGGTGCTCTTCTGCAATGCTTTTATAAAAATACGTTAATTTCAATTTTTTTAAAATGAAATTCGGGTGAAGTAAAGCTTACAAATTTGGGTAAAGTAAATCCTACAAATTTAAAATATCCATGACAACCTTAATTTTTACTTAAATTCACTAACTAACGGATACAAAAATATTTCCGTTGTCATAAAAGCTTGTTATAAGAAAATAAGATGCAGAAAAATCTAGCATGTATCTCAACTTTTAATATTCTCTGGTATTTTTGGGACCCCTTTTCAACTACTTTCGGTATTTTACTGAACTTCGTTAAGTTTTATCCCCTGCATTGTAATACGGGAATTTTCAGACATTTTCATGAATATTTATAAGCCTTCTTATATATTTTTATTTCTGAACCTAACTTGCGCCGATAGTTTTTACCTTGGTATGAAAAGCAAATTTCCATTAATAACTTTTTATGTCTCGTTTTGAAGTTTTACGACGTAGCACTGTCAGGAAGTTTCTAAAGGTGGTTATAGTGGAAACTGGATCGGAAGTTACTAACTTTTGGATATTTTAACAAGGTTAAGCTGATGAATACAACATAAAGAGGCAGTGGCAGTATATTTATAAGTTTACGATGTCTGATACCGTATAGTTTGGTTTTGTTGAGTCTCAATAAAAAGATAACCCAAACAATACATAAGGGAGCGAGGCACATTGGGATATGGCATATGTTGGGACACTCTACTATTCAAACGCAATTTTAGTGTTATAAACTCGTCCTTATAAATGTACTAATAAATGACGCTAAAATCTGCTCTTCGCCGTGTTTCGGAACCCTTCGTTAGTCTAGTTAATTGCTTACATCAGTTTCCTTGTTTTTCGTGGTGAAATATTATAAAGTATATTTGAAAGCATTTTTTAATAAAAGAAATGTCTGTGTTTTCTAATACTTTGTGTACTCTCTAATATTTTAAGAAAGAAAAATAAATGTTTTGTTTAACCTAAGAGAGTATTAGGTTTAATATCCAAAGTGTCAAGTTGGGCACCTTGGGATACTCAAGTGTGAGACACCTTGGGACATGTCCATATCTCCATCCGTACGTAAGATTCCTCCATCAGCGCTCGAAATGATTAACCAAAAAAAGTGGAAACCAAAACTGATACAGATTTCTCTCTTTTTGCGTTTGTTTTGTCTCGACTTTTGACAACTGGAAGATGGATTTAACAGTTTACTTTTATCTTAACTTAATGCTACTACAATAAAAAAGAAACATCTGATAAACCTTCATTTTTTAAAGTTAAAGCTTCGATAATATACCGAGATCGTCAGCATTTTAAAGTTTTTCTGAGGTTATTCAATAGTAATTTGATTAGAATGATTGGAATTTGTTTATATTAACTTGGAAAATCTTACGTAAGAATGGGTTTGACCCCCACCCCCAAGAAAGGGTATGCAGATATTTTTCCAAGCCCCCTCCCCTTCGGGATCCTTACGTAATTAATGAATGGCCCCTGAGAACAATTTTCAATATTACCCTTATATTCAAATTTTATCAATAGAAACTATGGATTCAGAAATAGTCAAATTTCCTTTCATCTTTACGGCTGACGTTTCGTCCAGCCATCGTCTTTCGGCACAACTGCTGCCAAAACAAATCGAAGAAATATCTGCATTATGGGGCAGCAGCGGCCCATGTGTGACGGTTATCTTCCAGGCCGCTAGAGAAACAACGATGTTGCCAACTTGAAAAATAAAAAAATGTATAATAAATAAGGAGAGGAAGTGGCGAAAGGAAAAGGCCCAATTAACTGCTGCCCACACTCGGATGCACCCGAAAGGAATTTAAAGAACAAAAATGGAACGAAAACGTTCTTTTGTCCTAAAGCGTCCCCACTTCGTGGACCGAATGGGATTGTCGTTTGTTTTTGTTGTCGGAGCTTTTAAGTGTTGTCAAAATAGTGCGAAAGAATGTTCTCTGTTCCGCTTAATGAAGAAGTTAAAGAAAGAATTTTCATTACTGTTTTTACGCTTATTGCATTGTGAGAAATTATTTCTTGTCCACTAAAAGAGACGGAATGCAATCGTTGAAAGAATGGGATGTAAAATGAATTTCACAAACACATGTAATTGCAGACAAAAAATTTTAATTTATTGATTTTAATCCTTTTTAAGGTGGTTGCCTACCTATGGAGGCTTTTTTAATAATTAAAATGTTGACCTAATTTGTGATTTATACAATTAAATGCATCTAAAAACTAATAAAACAAAAAATAATTAAATATTAATTTAAATTTTCATATTATTGAAAAATTTATGCATAAAAATCACAATAAACAGCTTTTCTGCAAAACATCATAACTCAAATTTATATGAAGATATTTTTATTTTGTAAACTTTATTATCCTCGTAAACACATATTTTAGGAGGCCTACTTTTTTTATGTATGAATTATTTTAATATCCAAAGTTATAGCACTAAACTTGAAAAATTAAAAAAAAACACATCAAAGTTCAGTAAAGTTTGAAGTTATACTATTCATAAATAAAAAATATTACATCCACAGCCAAAAAAATAGTAGGACTTCTAAATCATATTATGTCAAGTATTGTGCCCAAGTTTTATAGAAATTCACTTATAATATTTTGAGTTATGTAGTTTCGCGGAGAAGGAAAATATCAAAAATGTGATTCTGAGAAAAACGCGAATTTCTTTATCTTTTCCTTAATAAAATGTCTTTTTAGTTTTAAGTAAAATTTCTGTAACTTTGGTTCTAGGAAAGATAAAGACAAAATTTAAACTGATTTGGAAAGCTAAAGATGTGTTTTTTGAAATAAGATAAAAAATTTTTTTGGAATATTTGGTCCGAAACTGCATTTTTAGGTAGGCAACCACCTTAACTTGTTAAAAAATTTGAAAGTATTGAGTTCATAAATTTTAATCCCCCATTCTAGTTAATAGGAAAATTATCTAATAGTAAATAAGATTCCACCATAGTAACTAACTCCATCGTGTCTTCCTCATTGGGGTATCTTATGAGAGGAAGAGACCATCTACAATCTGCTTATGTGACATGACCTTTTGAACTTGGTTTAGAAGTGCCTAAACCAAGGAACAAGGAGCTGGACAACAGCATAATCTAAAAATGTTAATTATAAAAATTAAATTAACTTGATCATATGTAAAATACTAAAAAATAGTTATTTTCTACAAGACTGAATAAAATAAACCAATAGTCATTTAAATTTTGGTTAAGTGCTAAATAGAAATAAAATATCTTGGATAAAGTTAGTATCAATAATGAAATCTTAACTACGGTAAGATTTATAAATATCGTTCTAAAATTGTAACTTTAACTAAACAGTCAAACATAACTTAAAATGTAGCACATAACTATTTTTAAACGCTTTTATTCTACTTGCTTTTGGCGGCGTTTTACGGGTGGAATTTTAAAACTCGATTTTCGGGCACTTCCCGATATGTCAGGGCCCCGAAACTTTGAATATAGGTGTAACCCTCATGACACTCCAATATCCAACCATTTTCTAGTCAAACAACCAAAGGATTAAGTTAATTAACGAGTATTTTTAATTAACAGAAAAACCAGAATTTGAGACCTTTCCCAAGGGGCTATTCTCCCTAAACCGTGCACAATTGTTTATAAGGCATAACTTCATCATATTCAAAAGTCAAAACGAGAATTGCCCAGTAATTACGATAATTATAGACGAATAATCACTTTTTTCTTTCCGGATGCTTGTACATAATATTTCAGGCACTTCCAAACGATATAAAGTTCTGAAACTTTGCACCGTGGTGGAAACTCGATGACAATGCAATATTCAATCATCAACTAGTCAAAACCTCCGTAATTTAGGTAATTAACGAGTGTTTTTAGTTATCCTTTTAATTCATATTTGAGACACTTCCGTGAAGCCAATGGCTCCCAAAACCTGTAAGATAATATACTAGGTATATAACTACAATATTTAATCTTCAAAACGTGATTTTTTACCTTCCAATTAACAATTAAGATAATTAGCGATTTAAGATAACCGCGAGAAAGAAATCGCCGAGAATTGGTGCCCATCCCGAGGAATCGCGATGCTACTTTTATAATTTATTGACTACTGAAAAGACTGGATGGTACTGTTACTGTTTGCTCCTTAAATAAACACACACACACACACACACTAATTCTGAATTTTTTACGATTGGTTATTTTTTTTACTTTTATTGAATGCTTTTCTTTTTCTTGTGAATCTTTTTGATATCGATGGATTTCATCGGCGAGTGAGGGGATGCGAGGAATATTCTTTGTGGGAGGTATTTTTCCCGCTCAGCTCTGTTATTTTAACGTACCCAGCAAAATTAAATAGATTTTAATTAACTTTGGAGTTGATTGTCCTGCTGAGTCGTCAGAGGATTGTTCTACTTTGTCAGATATGTGAAAAAAAAATTTTTTCATGAAACTAAAATTCCATCCTAACATAACATTAAATATGGTTGAAATAAATACATTTTTTCTTGTGAGTTTTTGTTAAAAAATACCATGACTAAAAAGTAGAAAATAAAATAAGTAAAAAAAAGATTTTTTAAAAAACGCTTTTATTGAAGTGTTCTAAAAGGTCAAAAATAATTTTTTTGGTTTGACAAATAATTTATTGGGAAGTAGAAAATAACTTTTTGGTAAGTAAAAAAAACTGATTTTCTAATCACTAAAAATAAAAGCGTGGGCGCTAGTAATTCTTAATTCACTATTTATTAACTTCTTTATTCTATGTTCTATGACGTTAAATTTACAAATTTCTCATTCATGAGTTTTGAGTGGGATGGATTCTCACTTTAAATTCTCTGTTAGGTATTTTTATTTATATAAAATTATACATAAAAGCCGACGTAATGGCCTAGTCGTTAGAGCATCTGACTGATGCAAAGCCGTACGTCTGGGGTTCGAATCCCCGTTTGGCAAGGATGTTAGTGTCACTGTCCTGTAAAAAAATTTAAATTTAAAAAATATTAAAAATTACTAGCGCCCACGCTTTTATTTTTAGTGATTAGAAAATCAGTTTTTTTTACTTACCAAAAAGTTATTTTCTACTTCCCAATAAATTATTTGTCAAACCAAAAAAATTATTTTTGACCTTTTAGAACACTTCAATAAAAGCGTTTTTTAAAAAATCTTTTTTTTACTTATTTTATAAAATATCAAATTGCTTAAATTTCACATTTATGAAATGTCCATTGCTTGTGATAAAACAGAACGCCAGACAATTCATGTAACCGGTAGCCATTTTGTTAAAATGCAAAAGAAAAAAAGTTTCAACGTTGAAAAATGGCAAAAAAGAACTCTCACCACACATTTACTCTTCCAACTTCTCTTCGCTAACTTTCTCCGCTAATGGGCAGTATGCTTTTCGAGCTATTACGACAAAGTGAGTTCAGTTTATTTCCACAAAAGATTCGAACAAAGAACCGCAGAAAAGAGAAGGAAAAGTGATTCTCATCAAGGTACATTTCTTCCACCGATTCCGGCTGTAATGGAACGTTTTCATTCGTTCTTTTATGAGAAATGATTTCTACTTTATATCGTTCGTTCTAACGTGATGAGAAATGAGACGTTTTTGAACGATTGAACTTTTTTCCGAAATTATCTGCTGTTGCCACCAAATAAAGTGAAATATTAATAACTGTAAAGTTAACAGTAGAAAGAAAAAAATAAACAGAAAAATTAAAAAATTATGACGATGTATCCAGTAAATGGCACTTAGAGAGTAGTTTAAAAAATTCTTGCTATGAAGATAATATTAATTTTGTTGGATATCTATGCATAATAATCAAATATTTTTATGGGTATTAAATAAGCAAACACACACACATTATGTTTAAAAATACTTCATGTTTATAAAAATTGAATACCTGAAATCAGTGATTTAAAAAAATTATTATTACTATCACAATAAAAATAAATCTTTCATTCATTCACAGATAGTAATAAATTTGTTAACTAGCGTTTAACCTCTCGGCACCAGAACATTAAAAAAGTGAAAAAAAAACTTTTTTTCTTCTCAATACATCCAAAATGCCCCAATAATTTGTCTGGAAACATTTTTTTCTTGTGTGCACTCCTTCCTAGTTATTTTTAGCATCATATGAGGCCATATTTTTTTCAATTTAACAGAAAATACTTGGTTTAGGACTTATTTAAAGACATGGTCATAATATTAGAAGGTTACGAAATAGAAAATATCTACCAACCTATAAAAAATGTTCTACAGAAGCTATAGTATCTAGCTAGTATTTTCTCTTCACAAGCATCACAGCTTAAAATGTAAACATTGAGGTATAAATCATCTTGCTGCCATTTAGGAACGAATTCAGAAACCATGTAGAAGTCTCATACGTGATCTACATGAATCAGTGAAGTCACTGATGAAAAGAAAATAAATTTGCGTGTTTACATCATACCAAAATTGAGCTCTTAAGTAGGAGCCTCATATGAGGCCCAGGGTGGCGAGAGGGTTAAATAAAAACTGATATGGTTATTGTGAAGAATCATCTTAACTCATATAATCTGGGAGTAAAAATTTTTAAAAAC
Source organism: Tetragnatha versicolor (assembly GCA_024610705.1). NCBI lineage: Eukaryota > Metazoa > Arthropoda > Arachnida > Araneae > Tetragnathidae > Tetragnatha > Tetragnatha versicolor. The sequence goes on from JANDEH010000008.1 coordinate 16,553,071, forward strand.
GAACTTAAATTTATAAGTATTCTATATGAAATCTATAAAAGAATACGAATGCGCGAAAAAATTACTACATTACTACACTGTAAAAAATAATCCTGCAAAAAAACAGAAAATTTCTGGCAGCAAAAGTTGCCAGAAAAAATCTGTAGGTTGAAAAATCCTGTAAACAGAAAAAAGCTGTAACCTACACAGGTAAATGCTGTAAAAAGGAACTTTCTGTCATTTCTGTTTCAGATTTTTTGTTGCCTCTCAGTAATTTTCTGCTTGTGCGCATGCACTTATTTAGTAGAGTTTTTTAATTTTAATTAATTGATATCCGGGAATAGAACCCGCGACCTACCGCATGCTAAGCACGCACGCTATCCACTGAACCAAAGAAGATTCAGTATAACGTTGCCAATAGCTGTATTGGTTTTCAATGCAGTAAGTTTCTGTTTAAGTACAGATAAGCTAAAAAACTAGGTAAAAGCTGTTATTTTACATAAAATAAATAGAAGTGCGGTGGGAATGTTACATGACAGAATATCTCTGTAAACATAAAGTCACTGTTATTGAAATTTCTGTTTTTCTACAGTTTTTTTTTACAGTGTAAGAGTAGTTAAAATACATACGTAAACATTAAACTTAAATCACACTGATGTTCTTTTCGTTTTTACAAAAATATACAGTACATTAGTAAGCATATTATGAATCATTTCAATTCAAATTTACAGTAGAATTGTACTTTTTGGTGAATTGAAAGAAAGAAAAAATGAAATCTAAAGCAAATTTAAATCTGAAATCGTAATTTTAAAACAGCCACTAAATAATAATAACAAAATGTAAGTAGTAAGTTTTTTCCAATGGAAAGGTACATGGGTTTATGAAATTCTATATAACTAAATGCAACGTAAAAGCAATGGAAGATATTAATTTAGTTAATAGTGCTTTTTTAGTTTCAGATTATATTTTTTTACATACACCGTCAAAGTAAAACACACATTCAGTGGCTGGAACCCATGTCAACACTTTGTTATTTGGCTCCTTTCCCTAACAAAATAATAGACATATCGCAAAATCTTAATTAACTACTCAACATTTAAAGATTCCCCAAGTTACTCTCTATAATACTTTATTTTTAAAATAAACATCTTTAGTTGTTAGACCAACACGTTTCTAATGTAAAAAAGCGGAACTTCTTGCGCTTTCAATTAGCTCAAAAGATTAAAAAAAGTAATTAAAGAAGCTTTATTTTTTAGTAGTACTGTTTCTCATGTCTAGAAAAACTTTTAAAGACGATTATTTCTAATAAAACGCGTTGAAGTGAATTTCACAATGAAAGTTCGCATTTTGAAAAAAACATCAAGGCAATTCGTTTAGTGTCTTTTGCTGTTTGGGGAAAAAATAAAGAGAAGGAATTCTGTAAACGAAAAAAATAAGACATGAAAAACAAAATGGAGATACCTACTTATAGGAAAATTAACTTTTTTCCTGATGGTTTCCCTCAAACAGTGGATAATTATTGCAAACTAAGCTTTAAAACTATCTTTTTGCACATTATTAACTCCAGTAACAAAGCAATTAAATACCAAATTTTTTATACTTTCAGCTATTTTTGGCAAGACACAAGAAATTATAATGTATTGATGAAAAAAGAATGTGTTTATCTTCTTTTAAATGGAAAATTCCTGCAATTAATAAATAAACCAAAAATATGAATACAAACAATGCTTTTACCCTATTAACAAGTTTTTTGTTTATGTAACACAAATTATATAGCCAACTGGTTAGTCGTGATTGTAATTCATGTTTGTAATATTTACATTCTTAATTGTGAAACAAATCAATAAACTTTCTCCCATTTTATCTGACTGTGGGATTAGAAACTAGCAAAATACTCCACCCCCACTATAAAACCTATAAAACTAATTAAAACCAATATTTTATATTTTACCATGAAGTTCACTACGAAGTTATGCATTTCTATTACTAAAGGATTCCTTAATAGGCCAGTCAATAACGACAAAAAAAGGGCGATAATTGCAAAAAATAAGGTAGTTCCAATTTTTGTCTTATGTTGTTAGGACCCATCCCAGTAGTTAGTAACCAATTTTGCAACCCTGAAAGCCCTGTGCTAACTTCGCAATCCTTAAAAAACCTCAAAATTTTCCGACTTTTTTCAGTTTTTGGCTTATAACTCATACAAAATGCATCCGCACGAAAAAGTTTCAAATGTATTTTTTAAAGTAAATAAAATTTGCAATAATTTAAGACCATCCCCAAGCTTATACGTCCCATAGATTCTGAGTTGCATCTCTTCAAAAATGTGCAATTTTTTTCCCAAAATTCAAAATTTTGAGTCTAAGTCACTTTTATAGCAAAAAAAGGCTATAGTACTCGTTGTAAAAGGTAAATAAGGGCAAATAAGTTGTAGTACAGTTACTTAGCTTTAATTTAAGCCCTGAATGAAGTCTCTAGGCCCCATAGTTCTAACTTTATCTTAAAAAACAAACAATTTGGGAAAACCGAAATTTCGGAAAAATAGAGCATAACGTTGTATGGGCATAGTAAAGGAAAAATAAAGCTATAACACAATATGACGTTATAAAAATTATTATTCATTTATTGAATACAAAGTTATTTGTCTTAATACTTGTTAATTAATGTTAATTTTTAAATTAAATTGAGATTAATTAGTATTAATTATATAATTAAGAAATAAAAAATATATATTAATTTATTGCTTTTTTAAGTATTAGTCTAAAATAAAACTTTAATAAGTCTAGATTAGTTTTATAAGACCCATAGTTCTTACTTTACCTTAAAAATAAAAACAATGGAGAAAGAGGATTTTTAACTCGGTTAGCTTCCAAGGGCGTGTCAGAACTCGCATCCCCAACAGTTTTAGATATTTGCTATACTTTAAAAATTATATTTTTTCGGAACTGTAAAGTTATAGAAATTAAACTACCACACTGATTTAAGAAGATCTGATTACCACGACCAGCGAAAAGCTTCACGGGTTTGCCGCATAAGTAAGAAAAGTAATCAGAAGGTTCAAATAGATCCCCTCACAATTTTTCAAAGGCTGTGTATCACGAAGCAGACAGAGGGTGACTTGAAAGAGCACTTTAAGTTCGAGTTGGCTCCCTACCCAATGGCTTTGTTTTGTGAAGATGGAATGCGTAAAGGCAAAAAGTCCAGCTTTTACCCCTCTTTCTGAAAATATAACTATAGGAGCCACTACGTTTGTTGTTGTGGATGGCGGCTACTTACTTCATAAAGTAAGGTGGCATCGGAATATCACAACCACTGCAATTGTAGCCACTTACATCAGCTACACAATTAGCCATTTTGGAAAAAATGTGTCAGTTGTATTGTATTTGATGGATATCCAGACAATGGGTCTGAAAGAAGCACTAAAACTGCAGAACGATTACGTCGATATGCAAACTCATCATGCAGTGATATATTATTTCAAGACCACACAGTTATAAAAGTGCCACAGGAGAAGTTTTTATCCAACGAAAACAACAAGCGGCAACTTATTAAATTCCTTTGTTTAGGATTGGATAACCAAGGAATTGAAACAAAGCAAGTTGCCGAGGACGCAGACTGTACAATCGTACGGACTGCTCTCGACAAAAGCAGCTCGCATGAAAATGTCATCGTGGTTGGAGAAGATGTGGACTTGTTGGTTCTTTTAAATGGATTGGGCTCGACGGTGTAAAAGGTTTTCCTTCAAAAAGGTGTCAAGCGGGAATCAACTTGTTTGCAGTTTTCCTCCAAATCTTTCAATAGCGGAGAGCTGGCCTGTCCCCACGGATTTGAATTGTTTCTGCACGCTTTCTCTGGTTGTTACACCACCTCTGCAATTTTCAGGCAAGGGAAAATGAAGATGCTAAGCATGCTTGAAAAAAATCCCCACCTGGTTGGCGTGCCTTCCATTTTCCTGCAGCCTGATATTAGCCATGAAGAAATAGCCTCTGCTGAAATTAAGTGTCTCGTGGCTCTGTATTGAGGAGGAGACTCCGACACTCTTCACGCCTTCCGTTACGAAATCTTTGTTCGGTCAGCAGCCAACACCAAGGTCCACCTGGCTCGTCTGCCTCCAACCGAAGAGGCTGCAGCTCAACATGCATATCGCACATACCACCAGGTGCAGACATGGTTAGGTGCAGACAAAAAACCAACTGACTGGGGCTGGACGAGGAGTCAGCAAGGTCTGCTACCTATTACCTCTAAAAGATCCAGCATCAAAAACTCTCCTGAAATTCATCTCATGCAAGTGCCAAAAAGGGTGTGCTGGAAGAGGCTGCTCATGTCAGAAAACGGGACTTAAGTGTTCTGCACTATGTAAACCATGTCAAGGCAAGTCATGCCTCAACATCCCTACAATTGAGATAGACGAGTCTGACAACGAGGAAGACAGTCCTGAATCCTTGGAAGAGACATGATCTTTGGTACCTCAAAAAGTCGTATTTTATAAACTAATACTTAAAGAAGCAATAAATTAATATACATTTTTTAATTTATTAATTATAATTCATACTAATTAATCTCAATTTAATTTGAAAATTAACATTAATTAACAAGTATTAAGACAAATAACTTTGTATTCAACAATTAAATAATAATTTTTATAACGTCATATTGTGTAATAGCTTTATTTTTCCTTTACTATGCCCATACAACGTTATGCTCTATTTTTCCGAAATTTCGGTTTTCCCAAATTGTTTGTTTTTTAAGATAAAGTAAGAACTATGGAGCCTAGAGACTTCATTCAGGGCTTAAATTAAAGCTAAATAACTGTATTACAACTTATTTGCCCTTATTTACCTTTTACAACGAGTATTATAGCCTTTTTTTTGCTATAAAAGCGACTTAGACTCAAAATTTTGAATTTTGGGAAAAAATTGCACATTTTTGAAGAGATGTAACTCGGAATCTATGGGACGTATAAGCTTGGGGATGGTCTTAAATTATTGAAAATTTTATCTACTTTAAAAGATACATTTAAAAATTTTTCGTGCGGATGCATTTTGTATGAGTTATAAGCCAAAAACTGAAAAAAGTCGGAAAATGATGAGGTTTTTTGAGGATTGCGAAGTTAGCACAGGGCTTTCAGGGTTGCAAAATTGGTTACTAACTACTGGGATGGGTCCTAACAACATAAGACAAAAATTGGAACTACCTTATTTTTTGCAATTTTCGATGTCGTTATTGACTGGCCTATAAGGACATTTGGCTTGAAACTAGCCAAATAAAAAGTATCTAATCCTTATCTTTCTCGAAAGACATACACATCTCTTCTTTACCACACAGTTGATATTTGCGGCACGTTCGAAGCAAGATGGCGTCACGAACGGGCCGGATCAAAATATTTGTTTTCAGCCCGACTTTCCAGAATTTGAGTTAGAGAAATGAAGGATTTTTATTTATACTGTTGCCATTCGGCGTTGCACAAATAAGTCAGTTTGAAGAGTAAGTATCGATTTGACAGATAGAGGGGTTTCTGTGCTGTGGGAATCTTCTGGAGAAACTATCGAAAGTCGTTACATTCCATATCTCTGTACCACCTTGAGTAATTTTATTTGGGAGGCATCTCGAAAATCTTGTTAGAATTGAAACTCTCATAGATGTATTTCTGAGAGAATATTACACGTTCTTGGTAAGGTTTTTCTTTTGTTACATTATTTGTAGGGCTCGACCTAGGGTTCTAAATATTTCTGAAGGAATCGAATCGGAATCGAATGGCTTGGAATCGATTCCTAGGAATCGTACCTCTCGAAGAATCGATTCCAAAGAATTGAACCTTTTTTTTTCAAATAAAAACCTATAATTATTAAGTAATTAAACTGTCTAATTATGTTTCTGATTAATTAATGTTTCCTTCTAAATTTTAATTAATTAACTTATTAAAATAATTAATAATTAAGTACTTTTTTAATTTTTATTATTACCAACTAATTTTACAAGATTATTGTTTAATATAAATAAACAAAGCAGTAATTGTACAGGACGAAGTACCTCCGAACCAAGGATTTTCGATACCGCTACTTTAAAATTAAAAAACAATAATAAAACTAATTATAAAAATTCGACTGATGGTCGGTTAATTTTCTACGTCTCGTACCAGGATCTGGAATTCGAAACGGTTCTGTTTCTGAACATTATTTAGGAAACTTCACGCTTTTCTGAGACCCTGTTTTGCGTACTGTAGTACTATTGGGAAAGAGGTTTTCTTAAAAAAATACTTTATTTAATGGCTTTCCGAGGAATTTCGACAAAGAATTCTAGTAATACACCTGGGTCCGAGAGCAACATGTCGAATTTTCTAGACCGGGAATTACGTGATAGGGGCCTTTCCAAAGTGCGATTCGGTAGTGCTGTAGAGAATCGCTCAAAAACCAATTAAATCAATTTTCATCGGGTCGGCGACCTTTGAACCTTCATTACATTTCCATAATCTTGCAATCCATAATCTTGTGAATTTAGGACAAAAATTAGGGTCCCTGGACTCGTGCGTAAGTCGCACTAAAGTTGTGATTTTTACCAAAATTGAAAAACGATATTAAATTTTGACCTTAAAATCTCAAAATATACCCTGCCATATACCTCATATTCGATTTTGGTAAAAATCGGTTGGTAATTAAGGCACTAATTGAACTTTGAAAAAAAGTTCAGATTTCGACGAAAAAACCCAAGTCCAAAGAAAGCTTATAAATCCGAAAATATTAATATAAATTTATTTTTTAATTTTTTTTATAGTAACTTATTGTTATGGCAAAGTTTTTCCAGAATTACGGGAATCCACGGTGATTGTTACGTCATCCAGGATTTTTAGAACAAGATTAGGGCTTACTTGTATTTAATGCCTAACACTCCATTTTTTGTGACAAGTCGTATCAAGAGAGTTTCGGAAAAAATTCGACCCCGCCCCAAGTGTCTTACATGGATAAATCGATAATTTTTCACAGATTACGGATATGTAAATCATTTAGGTGTGGAATAAATTATTTTGGGAGTTTTTCCTGAAAAACCGATAATCCTAAAACTCCGTTTTTCCCGGATAACACACGAACCGCTTGCTCTAGATTTCTGAAATTTTGGTATATGTGCATTGTGCATCCTAAAATTAAGGAATTTAACCATGTATCGCATTAGGGGGTGAGTGAAAATTAAAATTTCTACTTTTTTCTCGCCAAAATGATCCAGGACCATTTGTTCCTTTTTCAGGACTCTCCAGATTGTGCAGTATTCTCTTTTCTAGAGCAATTTGGTCCCGAAAATTCGAATTTCGTAAACTCGAAGCTCTACATTGCTTGGTTCTAGAGAAATTTACGAAAAACCATCGTTTTTTGACCATTTAGCTATTTTTTTCGATATCAGGAACTTTGCAACTCTTGAAAGAAAGTCGAAAAATCTCTTCATGGAATCGTGGAACTTAATATATTTGTTCATTGAAGGGAAATGAAATTTGTTTACATTCGTGTATAAAATCTAAGCAGTGTAAAAATGGAGATATTTCAAAATCATCAAATATTCAATTCCAGGAGGAATCTAAAATAATTTCTTTTCGATTCTTCCCATTCCTGTCCTGGCCCAGGGATCGTAAGGAATTTTTTTTCATTACTGGGCCAGGAATCGAAAGAATCGAAACAATTCCTTTCGATTCCTGGCCCAGGGATCGAAAGAAATTTTTTTCATTCCTGGGCAAGGAATCAAAATAATCGAAAAAATTCCTTGCATGAACTAACTGAATATTGGATATTTGAAATCCTGGGCCTCGAAGACGTGTAATAAAAACTTGATGACGAGAAACTCTCATTGAGGTTTTTGCTCTATCTCCTTTAGTTTTTAAATTAATTTTTTTAACTTATTAATTTCGCCGCTAGGGGCGCTGTCAGTCATCTCAATGGATTCTCCAGGCTCACTTACCTAGGGGTACACCTTACTTCCATGACCCTAGGAGGCGTTGGTTCCGAATAAAAGCCGTGCAACGCAATTTTGAAACACCCTGTATACACTGGTGTTCAAAATTAAGATAATTTGCACATTTTTTCGATTTCTCCAGATCTACTTTATAGATTTTGATGAAATTTGGTATGAACATAGGTTAATATAATACCAAATAAATAATCATTCAAAAATTGTAATATACACGCATTCGCAGAAATAATAACCGCCAGAGTTGAAAGGTATGAAATAGTGGTTCCAGAATAGAGCAAAAGAGTGGGTTTATAAGGTGTATGACACCCTCTCACTATCATGCATGCCTCCTTGAGTGATTTTATTGCGTGAAAAAGGCAGATTATAAAATTTCCTGTTCATTAAGCCTAATTTCTCAGAAACGCCGTTTTGGGGCTCTGAAGGGTATGTGGAGGAGGGTAGCAAGAGATGCAATTGCCTTATATAGAGTCCCTCATACCTCCTCTTAAGGGGCGATGTCTTTGAATCTGTCTGCCTATTTCATAGGGAGAATATCTTCCGTTTTAATGAAAATTGATAACCTGAGGAGCTCCATTAAGTGAAGGATTTCTATCGATTGAAAAGAAATTAAGACCGATAGAACCCCCTAAAATGTGTATAAATGTCTAACCTAGGCACCCCATTTTCTTGCAGTTCACGTCAAATTTTGACAATATGTAATATCATTCAAGTATTACTTTTTTGTATTTTAACCTATAAATGTGCTCGTTAGGATACCTTAAAAATGAAGTTGATGCAACCCCCCCAAAAAAAGTCAAGTTACGGCGTTGTTCAGACCCACTTAAAAAACCCTAAAAAAACAATAATCTAGCACTCTGAAGATCTGTAAAAAACAACTTTGGTTAGAGGCATAACTGATATCTCCTAAAATTTAAACCTCTTTATTTTAGCGGTGTCTCTCTTGTCAAATTTTAACTACTTTTACTTCTGCAAGCCAGTGTGATACAATGTGGTACACGGGAGGTTTTTTAATAATAAAAAAATATTAATTACTATATTAAAAAACAAATCAAAAGCCCTAATTTATATTTGAAAATAACTTTAAACGCCGAGTCCTCGAATTCTCCCATATTTGTATGACTAATCTTATTCCATAAGAAACTTTCGTCTCTGCAAAACCAACTCAAGGATGGTTGACTCACTTCTGATTCAACTCCAGATAAATTCGATTTGGTTCCGTTTTATCATTTCCACAATGGGACTGAATATTTTGCCTGCATCAGCATCCTTGAAAAGTATGGGCATGTCCTTTCCAGAAATTCCTTATCATCTTTTCTAAAATTCTTATCTTTGTTCATACAGGCTAGGGAATATTAAGTCCTTAGTTTTGACGTTTTAAAGGTATTTCTTTAGGGAACTACATGATAATTTTCTCAGTGAATTTGGGGGTGTGATCGTAAAAACCTTTAAAAACGGAATAATTCCACTCACTTACAGCAATTCCTTTTCATGAGTAACTATTAGGGTGGTCACGAAAAAAAGGAGGGCACCTCCCAAAAAGGTGCCATTTGGTATAAAAGTAATATTTTGAAAGTTTCAGATAAAGAAAAATAATATTTACAGGGGTAGCAGTGACATTTCAAAAAAATATAGGATTTTTTAAAAATAAAATATAGGAGTGTCATAAATCTTGTTTGCGATCACTTTTCAGGCATGTGATTAACCAAAAAGCATAGAAGAGGAATTCAAAAATTATATACTTTTTGGTATTTAATTTTAAGATTTAGCATAATATAAAAAAAGTGCTGAATCATAAAGTTCTAAGTGTGAAAGGGGGGTCTTGGGTCCTCCCCCATTAAAATTTAACCCTAAAAACATGATTTTTACTTATTTTGGACACCTAATGCGATTTTTTTGGGGGGTGGGTCCTCTGTCATCCCCCTTGACACACATCTCTGAAACAGATTATAATCTAACAAGATTTTTAAAAACATTGCATTATTATCAAAGTGATCTATCAGTAAAAATTTACAACTTAGGAAATCGATAAGAAAAAATTAGTTGAAAACACTGACTAAAATCAATAAAAAAGTTATCTGAGAGGCATCACTACTTATTGGACTCCTCTGACTTTCGGCATCGTAATTACAATGTGAAAAGAAGCCAGATTCAACTAGGTGCCAGAAAAACGGTACTTACGAGAAAAAACGTTATTTTCGACTTTTCCGCAGAATGTGATCCTAACCAACGGATTGATGGCTTCTACCACTATCGAGTTGTTTTTTTCACAACGCTAGTAGAAGCCAACTTCAACTTGGCACCCGCGGCCGTCCAAGAAAGAAGTCGCGGGAAGAACGGAACACTCCGCAAGCAACACGAAACTTGCGAAAAAAAATCGCGATTTTTCCGCTTTAAATCGTCATTTTTCTCAGAAATAATATGCAAAGTAAAAAAATCTAGGGGTTATGGGAGAAACCTCTCCGTTCTTTAAGGAATGGAACGTTTTCAGCGCGAATTTTAACGCGCCGAGCAAAAATATATTAGACTTATCAAAACATAGGAGAATATAGGAGGTTTTTTACTAATTTTTCAAAAATATAGGATTTATAGGAAATATAGGAGGCCTGCAACCCCTGTATTTAGACCCACCCCAAGCGTCAAAATTCACTCTAAATTTTGCACGTTTTATAAAATCCGAACCAATGGTTGGAAAAATACAAAGTGGGACTCATTTTTTGATGATTTATTTAGCTTCAACTTTTATAATTGAAACTTGTTTGTTGAACTTACGGATCAAACGATACAAGGGGTTAACTCCCCAGCAATATCAATTTTTTAAGGAGTGTCGGAAAATTTCTATAAATTTGTCAGCTACCGTAAAATGGTTCAATACCACATAAATAATAGTTTATGACTGCAACATTTATGAGATTTACAAAGGAAAATAGTTTTTTTCGAACATACCTTTTAATCTTTCAAGTACCGTAAATTAATTTTTTAACTACTTGATAAATGTATAAGGTGTGAACGTTGACGAACAAGCAAAAAAATCAAAATTAATTAATTTTTTACTTTTTGTTCTCTTTATTAAAACTGGGAAATTTTCTTTTCTTTACTCTGTTGTGTATTCCCTTACTTTTCAGATAAGTAAGGATATGGACAACCAGGCAGCACAAACGTCTACTATTCGTCATGTTTGGCCAAATTTCGTTTACTTTTACTTGTAGATCTGACATATTTGGCATATAAGCTGTGGTACTAGCGGCCCTCATGCTGTCTCGCTAACTTAGAATACTGAAAGATTGCTTTCAAGGAACCGAAGTCACACACGATTATCCCTCTTACACCACACAGAGCACTCTTTCCCCCCATACTCACTAATTGCGATAAGAGACCAAACAAGGACGTAATCTCGACCTTAATGCACACAACATGTTGATCCGCATGAACCGCCTGCGGAGAATAAATGCCGCTTCTCCCGTTGCCAAAGCACCGCGAATAAAAGCTTTCGCTTCGATTACACGAAGAGAGAAAGAAATCTCCATTCCCCCGAAACAGGAACGAAGATAACTCTGGACGTTTTATTTCCCTGGAGAAGAAAATAATATGCCAAACGCTAAAAAGCGGACCCTGAAATCTGCCCGCTTTAATAACAGTCTATGTCACTGGGTAAGAGTCAGAGTGGGTTAAGTTTACATGCATCCTAAACCCGATTTGACTGGTATATTATATTGGAACCTTAATTCTAGTCAAGAATTTACTATAAAGTTAAATAAAAATGTCAAGGATACTTATTGCTATGCTGCAATCTCTATCTGCATTACATTTTCCCCTTCAAACCTCAAAAACTTAAGATAATTATAAAATATCATAAATCTCTAAGCGATTTTACACTAAACTGTTTTTTTTTAGTTTTATGAAGACCTATAAGTAGTACCTATAAGTAGTAAATTTATTATCTAATACAACTGACACTTCTCAATGCAACATAACAGCATTAAAGCTTACTTTTATTCCGAAGAATATTTGGTAGTAGTATATATGTTACGGGCAAAGTGATAAATCGGGCTTTATTAATAATGCCCGAAGTGGAGGAGGGCAATGTGATAAATTCAATGGCATTTGTCAATGAAATTTATCACTTTGCCCGCCTTCACTCTAGGCATTATTAATAATGCCTAATTAATCACTTTGCCCGTAACATATGTGTATTATTAGGAACTTTCACGTTAAGAGGAAAGAGATGCGTTAACTCTTTCAATCCTAAGCCACCCGAGATTGCTCTTGAATCCTATAGATAATTTGGATCGGCTAGAAATGAAAGGGTTAAAACTCGTAGAAAAATTGAAAAGTTCAACTTCAAAATATTTGAGATTCTGCCTAACGTTAGATTATCAAATCAAATCAAATTTATTGGACAAAAGACAAAACATATATAAGACATGGAACACACATACAAAGACTTTACAAAAAACACAAAGGGAAATACATACATATATTGACATTTTGTTTAAACATAGAAAAACAAAAAAATTGATTATGTGGATCCCAAAGAGCCAAAGGCTTGCCCAGGGAACCTAAATTTAAAAAAAAGATTTTATCATGTGGCAAGAGCTGCGCTTATTATTTAGGAATTTTGAACAAAGCTTCAATATCTGAGTGTCCTGAGATAAAAAGATGAATACCGGATTTAAATTTGTGAATATTTTTGGTTAGTTTAAGAGTTTCTTCAAGTTTATATTAAATATGTATGGTCCCAAAAAGGCATGAGATTTATGAAAAATTTCTTTTCTAGATTTAGGGATATACAAGTTACCTTTAGCGTTAAATTATTTTCTTGATACTCTGAAAGTTTGTTTTGGTATTTAATGGCATAGTGAAAAACCTTTTTTGTGAGTCAACTTCTGCAAATCCACTTCCATCTCTATACCCGGTATTTGAGTAATAGTTTTATCCAAACTACCTCTCAAAATTAGGCTGGGTAATATCACATTTAGATATTAATATGAGCGGCCTCATAAAGAATGTACACCGGTATAAGGACTTGAATCAGTTTTACCTTGAAACTCCCACCGTTCAGGAGCCCTCTCTGAATAGAAGGAGTTTAACGTCCCCGTATCCGTACGGTGACTGTCGGGGAACTATTTGCGAGGGAGATTAGGGAGGAACGGTGACATGCAAGAGACAGGAACATGTTTTAGAGAGAAAGGTTTCATCACTCCATGAAATCAAGATTAGGTCAAGCAGTTTTTGGTCCATAATATTAATTGTTTGAATGTATATTTTTGCTGAAGACGCATCATGCCGAACCCAATTTTTGGCCATTTTGAGTTATATATCAATCTTTACTCAAGATCCAAATGAACATCAGTGTTATTTTTCTTTGCATTTCTATAAATAACTGAAAGGTTTCTTCTGGTTTTTTACTCAAGTCTGTTAAAAACAAAAAAACGCGTTGATGTAACCCCAAAAGAACAAGGTTTAACTATGGTAGTTTTCATACTATCAATAGTTTTATTTGCCACAATGTTCTTCAGAGCTCCTTTTAACATGCTCTTTACGTGCCCCATTCTCTTCCCCACGGAAATAACCAACAAAGCAACTTGACCGTATCTCCTTCAAACGGATTAGCAAACTAACAGCAAGTTTTCTCGGGAAGCCTGCTCAATGGGTTAATTAACTAACAGTAACATCTTCTACGTGACCCACTAAGCCAGCTTGACCTTGCGCCGAAAGAACATAGAGAACCAAATCTACTTTCTTCTGGAAATAAAGATTAGCCCTACAACGCGAAACTTCAACACATGTAAAAATAGCCCCGCTTTTCCAACACTAATTCACACTCAACACACAACGCGGTTTCGAGTTACTCAACTCAACTTCATTCCGCCAAAAGACTTTCTCTGCTGCTGCCACCCGCAAAAAAAGAAAAACCGAACCGTAACCCAATCGCACCCGGCAGCAACAAACAATCGCATCCTGTGGCTGAGGCGCACAATCAATACGCATTTTTCCCACTCGGCGAAAGTAACAAAAGGCGCCCTCTGGTGGCCAAAGCGGAACTCCAATTACGTCCAATCTTCTTTTATTATTAAGGACCTCGTGATCGATTGGCGGGACAGGAGTGATTGGGCCAGCGAGACAGGCTGGAGCAATAAACGCCACGGCTAGTTAAGGGAAGATGACACATGTTACGGTAGCCTCCGACTGACGGTGTTAAAGATTCATGTTTAGGTGAGTTTTTTCTGTGGATACAGGTGTGTAATAAAAATAGCTCTCTGGGGTTATTCGAAGGTTTGGTAAAGACATCTGTTTGCAGAAAGACAAGAGTTGTAGGAGAGGGAATTAGATTAGAAAAAGGAATTAATACTTCTCAGAAAAAATAACGGAATATTCTAATTTCGGTAGCCATCTTGAATTTTCGTTTCCCAGATAGATAAAAATGTGTTATATTGACCAAAAGAACTTCATAATGATTATTTTTAAAATCTGCTTAGCTGAAAACCTCAAAAGTGACATAAATAATCAAAAAATAGACCAAATTTGATGTCGGTGCCATCTTGGACGCCATCTTGAATTCCTCCTTGTCGGAGGGTCCCCCAGCAAGGGTTCTGGTGGTTTTTAGACTCTTATATCATAAAGAACAAGTTTGTCAAGTTTCATGCTGGTAGCCAGAATTGCCAGATTCTTGTGTTTTCTTGTGCTAAGCGTCCGCACTAAAGATACTTTTTCTAAAGTATTGCATTTCTTAGATGCAACTCTTGTAATTATTAATGAGTTATGGTGATAATAGTTTGGAAATAATGAAGATTATTGAATAGACATTATGGTCACACGAGTTTCTTTAATGCAAAATAAAATTTTTCAATTGATTCTATATTAGGCACAAACGAAGGAAAGAGAAATCTAAAGATAGATTACATTCAAAGGACATTAGCACTTGCTTAATTTTCATAAGATTGATATATGAAAAAGATTAGGTTTAACTCTACAATATTCGTTAAAACGAAAACACAAATGTTTATTGTTGAAGGATTCAAGCATCAAAGTTATGTTTCCCAAAAACTGTATATTTATATCCCAACCACCTTATTATAAGCCCCAGTGCACAATAAGGAAAGTAGAAAAAAATATATTTTTCAACAACGCCTTCAGACTTATAATACCTAATCTTCTTCAAGGGGTACCTGCAATCTTAAAATTTTGAAACTAAATCTGAAACCATGATGGATAAGACTGAAAACGAAGTATGCTTTTGCGATTCAGACATCTGGAAATACTTTGCCTGACGCCCGACCAAATCTGTAAAATTGCAAATGGAAAATGTCCCCGTACAAGATTATATTAAAATTCTGTTGCATAAAATGTGCTCTCTGATATAAGGATAATAGTTCTCGAAACAGACACACACATAATCTTTTAATGAAATTTCAAATGGATTACTTTAATGGCATTCACAACGTATGGCTGAACTTTATCAAGCGTCCTTTTAAAAGCTTTCATATGCTTTTACCCGTAGTTTCTGGTTTGGAAAGTGTGGTTGATGTGTAATTTTAGCAAAAGTTGAGGATAAAGTAAGGGTTTTTGAAAATGTTCGACAGAAAATTTTCAATGAAATCTTATAACAAAATATGTTTCTTCTTGATATGAAGGCAAAATTATTATAGCACTACTTTCACACTTTCACCTATATGAATACCGCCACAACACACTCTCGTGACAAATCATTTAAATTTTATTTTTATATTTAAATTTTATTATTAACAGAGCATTTTTCCTGCCATGTTTTTTCTTTTACGATAAATCCCAAAATGTTCAGTGGAATAATATACAGGGTGTTTCAAAATTGCGTTGCACGGCTTTTATTCGGACCCAACGCCTCCTAGGGTCACGGAAGTAAGGTCTACCCCTAGGTAAGTGAGCCTGGAGAATCCATTTAGAGGACTTACAGCGCCCCTAGCGGCGAAATTAAAAATGGAAAAAATTAATTTAAAAACTAAAAGAGATAGAGCAAAAACCTCAGTGAGAGTATTGCTGCCAACGTCAAGAAGAACTCACTGAAAAAAATTGATCAAAATATCTTGAATATTCGCGGAAATATTAGCATGTGAAAATAGCACTTTTTCAGGGGTCAAAAAATAAAAAGTTCGCATATTTCCAAATTTTTCAGTGTTATTGTGTAGTTTTGTGTTTTTTTTAGCTGAAAGAACACAAAATTTAATCAGAAAATAAAAAAAATTTGCAAATATGCGAACTTTTTATTTTTTAACCCTATAAAAAGTGCTATTTTCACATGCTAATATCTCCGCGAATATTCAAGATATTTTGATCAATTTTTTTCAGTGAGTTCTTCTTGACGTTGGCAACAATACTATCATTCAGGTTTTTGCTCTGTCTCCTTTGGTTTTTAAATTAATTTTTTTTAACTTTTAATTTCGCCGCTAAGGGGTTTCATCGCTAAGGGGTAAGTCATCTCAATGGATTCTCTAGGGTCACTTATATAGACCTTACTTCTTACCTTATCTAGACCTTACTTCCATGACCCTAGGAGGCGTTGGTTCCGAATAAAAGCAGTGCAACGCAATTTTGAAACACCCTGTATAATTATAAACCAGCAATATCTTATGATACACTACAGATTAAAATTGCAAAATATATAAAGGTTTATTTACCTTTATATATTTTGGTATTTTAATCTGTATATCATAAGATAGTGCTGGTTTATATCTTAAAACAGATGTATTGTATGAAATAAACCTTATTTTGATTTAACATAGAATTAACTTAAGTTTTAAATCATAATTTAAACAAGTGCACTAAAACCATATGTTACTTGTATGTTATGTGATTACTCACAATTCTTTAGAATAAATATCAAAAATTTCTTAAACGCTTCATTCTTTACTATTACTTGCAAATTAAAATACTAATACCAAAAAAAACATTTTTACTATTAACTTTTCTTCCAAAATTGCTTCAAATTATGAAATCCAAAATAAAATAAAATCCAAAGATTCCACAGAAAATCACTTCATTTATATCGAAGCGTTACTTTTCATATAAAATTGATCACGCCCTTCAGAATGTTAAATAAATACTTTTTATATGAATTGATTACCCCTTTAAGATTAAGAATGTTACATAAATTATTAAAATTATGAAAATTTACAATCCCTTTAAGGCAAAACATAACCAGAATTGCTTTTAAATTAGAACACACAGCACACAGCCACAAAATATGTTATTTATTAATCTCTTTAATTAGTTTCAGAAAATTCTTCTCTTCCATGTTTTTTTTTTCTTTCCAAGATACCTCTGCTGTTGCCAACTGCAAAAACTTTATCCTCTTAACATTTTAAATCCATTACCATTTTTAAGAAATTTAATTATGTGAGGTAAACGCAAGTTTTTTAAGTCTCAGGAGCTTGTAGTTCGGGAAAGATGGATTACAAATTTTTCTCCGTGTCGTTTAAATTCTTCTTTTACCCGATGTTTTGTATAACTTTACATAATCAGACCATTTTCATAATAAAAAGAGTTTAAGTTGTTGCTGCAAAAAAATTATATTACGTTTCTTTAAACTCAGAATACAAAACAATATTAATATTAAAAAAATACATAAATAATAACACTGAAAAAGTCTTGTGTTGGTTTATTTTTCATTTCCAGTTTTAAATTTAGTGAAAAATAGTAAAGATTTTTTGTTAGTTGCATGGTTATACAGGATTCTTAAAATTTGCATTAAATGGGAATTTGTATTTACATTGGAATGTTGTTTAAGCAACAATGTTCTAAAGTAAGAAAAGTTGCGTGTAGCTATATAAAATGAGCTCATGGTAGTTAAAAAAAATAAGTAGGTATAAATGATTATAAACCTAAACCTCAATACCTAAAATAAGCCTTATTATCTAATTTTTAAATTTAAGATCCCACTTCCATTATATTTCCAATAACTTGCTTTAATATTTCTTTAACTCTATTAAAGATTCTAAAAGTATTATAAATTGACTCTTTATAAACCACTTGCAAAAGTAGATTATTAAAGAATCATAATATTAAAGACACCAAAACTTTATGATAATCCTAAGAATAGAATTTGGTATGCATATTAAAAGAGCTCAACATAAAAACCAGTATTAAATTTTTACTCTTAAGAGGTACTTTAAAAGAAATTAGGTATCTTTATAGAGAATGTATTTGATCTTAAGGCTTAATTGATAAGGGGGAAAATATTATGATCCTTTAGTTTCAAACAAAGACATGTCTAATGTCGATTGTAAAAAAATTTGGTGAATAATTTAAAACTGCCCTTAATATTTAAGGTTAATTTTATAAAATACTACAAAACTATTTACCGAAACATTTGGTAGAACCTCCTTACCAACGACCTCCGATATAACGAGCGACCCCTGCAAGTTACCTATTGTTTTATCGCAGTCCTAAAAATATTCGTTTAAAGGACCATCAATGTTTGGATATTTATTTCCATCCTTCCCCATTCCTTAAAACGTGAATTTTCAAATGAATCAATTTTAACTGTTTTTATATTTTAAACTTATAAAAATTTGGATTTTTCTCATTTATGTTTCACTTAAAAATATCCCAATATTGTTTTTTTTAAATTTAACCATTTCACTATAAGCACTGAATTTTCAAAGATTAGGTTAATTCATCATTACACTCAAACCTGTTTTTGTGTTGTCCTTTAATGTGCTTTTTTTCTATTTTCCGGTCTTTTTTCTGAGATTTTTTTGTGCGGTATATAAAAGTCGCTGTAAGAAAGACCGAAATAAAAAAAATCGCACAAAAATAGTCACACAAATAAAAAAATATCGCACAAAAGCGGGTTCGAGTGTAAGGCACTCAATACCACAAAATCAAGAGTTCCCCCTTTTCAATTTAAAACCTAAAAATAAAATAAAACAATTTCATCTCAGCATACTTCATTCAAACTTTTCTGTCAACGATAAAAACCAGTTTTGCGGTCAGCAATCACGTTCAGCAACCCTCAAAAATATCAATTTCGCTTAAAAATAAAAACAACAATAAACGTGTCTACCTTTCACACAAGCATATCTGATCTCTGATCATACACAAAATAAAGCAATCTGCTGCAAACTGACGCCCATTTCCCCCAAATAGGTTCTGATTATCAAAGGATCTTGGTAAGATTTTTTGGCAGAATTACGGAAGCAGATCACCGGTAATGCTTGTATTCATCTCACGGTATGCTGGCCTTTCTATCTGATACGGAACTAACGTGAAACTTCATGATGAGATTACCGTCTCACAGCTTTGCCGGAGTTTGGAAAGAAGAACAAGATGAAAGCTTTGCAATCAAATCTATTCATCTGACGGACTGGAATATGGCGTGACTCACGTTGAAATTTTGAAATGTTTTCCTATTGAAAATGAAGTTATTTCTGTATTTTGAAACGATCTAAAAGCAGGTTTTTTTGTATAGGTAATTGAATTTGTTAATAAGAAAATTATGTAGAATATAAGAACGTTTCTATATTTATTCTAAAGATTTATGAGTAGTCATATAACATACAAGTAACATTAGGTTTTAGTGCAATTGTTTGAATTATGTTTTTAAAAAATAGCTGTGGTGAACCTTATTTGATTTAACATAAAGTTAATTACATACAATTACATAAATGTGTTTTAAGATTTAAGATTTTAAGATCATTACCTCTAAAAATCAAAATATCTAAATATTAAGGTCCATCCCACTGAAACTTTTAGAAAGAACAAACATGACATAATGAAAACTCTTGACATACTAAGTTATTTATATAAAATTAGACAATTCTCAATGTTGTGTTGGTAAAAATAACAATTTATGAATTTTTATGGGGAAATGTATCTTATTTCACAATCTTTATCAGTGTTCCATATCTATATTTGACGGATATTGGTGGGTATCGAAGTGGGTTTGATCTGAGTCTATTAATTTTAAGGTAGAAAGAGTTTTTAAGAGTAAAAGTAACAAAAAGTTGTAGTATTTTGTGAATTTATTTAATTTAAGCTAAAATTATTTTCTTTAAAAACTTGTGATAACAAAAAATGCACACTTAGAAAAATTTAACAAAAAAAAACACATTTTCATGTACAACTAGATGAATTTTTTACATTGCTCTTTAAAAAAACGGCTCACTCTTAGTTTTTACTAATTTTACGTAAGAAAACTGGAAGATAATTTAGCTTAAACAACCAAAAAATAGTTATTTTTCAAAATGATATTTAATGCAAGAGAAATAAATTATTTAGTTAATCTGCATTTTGTATTTTTTATAAACAAGAATATATTCATAATTCCTATAACTTTCCATACAATAAAAAGAAAAGTTAAATTTTCTAAGTAGGTTCTATTAGGATAAAGATTTTTTTTGATTCCTAATTAGTTATGTATATGTTCATCTGAACAACAAAAAGTATCAAAATATAATAAATTTTGTTATCTAGAAATGGTTAACTTAATAACCTAAGACTGAATGATACCTCTAATCAATAATTGAGAAAGTAAAGGTATTTTTGCATTTGTTAAACTATTTATGAAAAGTTTTGGAAGCAAAAAACCTTACTCTTTTACTAAACGATAAGGAATAAGCAACCATTTTATCACTAAATATTTTCGTCTGAAAAAAAATGTGTTGGACCTTATTAAGAACCAGAAAGGCCAAGCATAAGAATATATGTATAATACTTTAAAAATTAAATATTGGTATTTTCTTTAAATTAATTTATTTTACTCTTGTATTGTACAGTGTACAGTACAGCTTTTAAAGTTCTCACACTAACATAAGTTAACTTGCGTAAATGTGTATGTGTGTCGACATCAAAATCAATAAGTTTAAAAAGAGAATTAAAGTGTTATTCAAAAACTATAAAGACATTTTTAAATTAGTCGAGGTTTGAAAAACATTCAAATTTTAAGTTTGTGTTAATAACTTTTAGGGCTTCAAACGAATGTACCTATACTACTACCACTTTCCAGCCTAATCACATTTTTCATTGTAAAATTTGTCTGTAGCAAAAACTTACAGTGGTGTTCAAGTATATTTCTTAAGAATATTAAGTATTCTTCAAATTTAGCTTAATAAAGATTTCAATTGCAATATACTGAATTCCTATAGCTTTTTGAGACTTTCAAAAAAAGCTACTAAGGAAAAAGAGGATTCGTTATTCTTACCATTAGAAGACTCTTAATTACGTACCTAATTTCCGGTAAAAAATAATTAATCAATGCTATCGAAAATCGATTAAAATATAACAATCATTATAATCTTTATAATTAAAATTTCTAAAAGTTAACCGTAACAATGCAATTTAAACTAACTTTAGTCCAATTCTGGTCAATATCAAATAGTATTTCAGGCCATATCCCAGCCAGGACAATTTTCATAAAACCATCTCACTCAATTAAAGACAGGAGTTATCGGCAGGTCAAGTAGCCGATATTAAGCTGTGGAATATCGGCAACATCCTCAACGGGTAACCTAGGCAACGAATCCTACTTTTGAGTAATGGCAGTTCACCAAGTATACCCACATTTCCGAAGTACAAATCGAATGGGACCAGGGGAAATTTGAGCCCGAATAAATATTCATTAAATGCACACAGTGGTCGGATTCGGGCTGTAAACTTTATGGGGTTTATATTGCTTGTGGGGTGAGTTTATCTCGGGTAAGTGCAATTTACCCCGTTTTAGATGGGGTCAGTAACCCAATTTATTCAATTGGCCGAGCAGCATACGAACTTATAAGGCTTTGGGGCGCCTTTACGACTTCATATCCCCATTGGATATCTTGAGGATATATCGGGCTCCACCAAGTGCTTTAGGGATTGGTACTGGATACGTGTACTGCCGGGCACTTTTGAGATACTGGGGACACGTTCTGTTACATATATATATATAATACCTTTTCAGCTTTCTCCATCATAAAAATTGCAAGAAATTCAGAAATTCGAAATTTAAAGAACATGGCCATAAGTTTAGACACTGGCATTAAAAGGATCCTAATTGAATATTTTAATATATTATACCTCAAGTTACATGATAAATATATATTTAAGGGCAATATGATAAATCCGTGCATTATTAAATAATGATGCCCGCGTATTTCTGGCAAAGTGATAAATACTCATTGATGAATGCCATTGAATTTCACATTGCCCGTTTCACTTCGGACATTATAAATAATGCCCGGATTACCAGTTTGCCCGTAGCATATACACATATTTTCCTCCTTATTAGAAAATTACTGCATTTCCCCTTTTTACAAAAGCTTAGAACCAGTAATAATTGGCAGGAGTCCGATTTAAGCCACAGAGGATAAATGTTCCCACAACCTATTCGAGCCTCTGCCACCATTCGTCCACCATCTAACTTGGACCCATAGTAAACTGAAGCCATGATCGACCACGGGACTTTCGGTCGGACCCACTGATTTAACGAGCACTTACTCCACATACACTCGGGACTCGATATTCTATTAAGGCAAAATGAGGCTAAAAAAAGTAACTGCATCTTTAACAACTCCTATATTCATTTTGGACACAAAATTTCGTGCACTTATTCCTTTTTGAAGTGGGGATCCTAGTGGTTAAGGCATCGGCTTCGGGATCGGAGGGTCCCGGGTTCGATTCCCGACACCGCTAAAGACCCACCGAGTATATGCTGAGTACGTGCTCGTTAAATCTGTGGGTCAGAAAGTCCTGTGGTCCATCATGGCGCAGTTTACCACGGGTCCAGGTGTCTGGAGACTATTTCCCTCCCCTTCAGATACATGGCAAAATTGTAGAGGTGGAGATAGATAGTGGCACCATCTATCAAATATCATGAGGCAAAAGTCGGACTCCTTCCATTTATGGGCCTCATTTTCTCAGGAGCCGCACCCCTTTGCCTTGAATCCTTGTGGAGCTTGGGTATTCCAAGTGGCACACGACAACAACATTCCTTTTTAAAACGACGAAGGTTCAAATCGCAACTCCCTATTCTTCCAATATTCCGAATCACTTTATGTTTTCTTCCAAATTCAAATCTACTTTCCTTTTTTAAACTTGTCACAAAATCACGCAAAACCCTAATAGCAACTCCACAATTTCAATTGAAAAAAAATCCTACACACTCAAGTCCCTTATACAAAACTATCTCTTCCAACAGAGCCCCAACAGCTGGCAGTCAGTTATTCCACAGCAATTGACGGGTGTTGGAGAGGGCATCAGCCTTATTTCTAAATCCGGAGAGAGATCGATTGAGAGGTGATTAACAATCGCTGTCCACGCAAACAGGTGGTGCCTTCAGCGCTAATTAGCCACGGCTGGGGGGCGCTGATATGGGGACAAACGCGAGGCTGATTTCGTGGCTTAGGATTCATCAGTGTCCAGTGCCACCCTCGCTGGACGACACTAAAGCGAGAATGGATACGGAAATCTTTACTTCTGGAGCAGGAATGAATTACGGTATTGAGATATATACTCTGTTCATTTTGAACTGGCGCTTGAAAATATTTCCTTACCCCGCCAACAATCGGTAACCATAGCAGCTCTCCTCGTCAAAGTGACGAAGAAGGCTTACTATTGGCTGCTCGAGGAGCGTAACTATGGTTACGCTTCTAGCTTGGGGGAGAGCACTTTTTCCTCAAGCGCCAATTCTAAATGAATACAGTATAGTAAAGGTGGTATTACATGACGCGTATTCCACGCGTTTTGGGAGCGAGCGTAAGCGCGCGTTTGGCATTTTTTCCCTAGCGCTACTACAGCACTACCTAGCGGTGCAAACCGGAAACCTTGGGCGTTTGGACGCGTGGAGCTGCGGCCAGGTGGCGCTGTTGGAGCGACTGTTCTCCATCGGCGCGCGACGTTGTGTTGGTGGTCGTGACATATCTTTAAAACAGGGTTGCTTGATTTGAATACTTTTCTTTTTTATAAAATCAATTTAAATCAAAAACTTTAATTTGCAATTTTTTTAACATTAAATTATTACAAAGCTTCAAATAAATATTTTTTCAAGGATTATTTATTAATATTTTTTTCACACAACATAAAAAGAACAAGAGAAAAAGTTTAAATTTCACTTTTATAGTAGAAATTAAAAGGATTATTTTCAGGGTATTGAGATATTTATTATAACTAACAAAGCTAATAGAAATTAGTATCTTGTACTCTTAATTTATTATTTTATTCAGGCGGGGATTTTCCTTGGCCACTTTTCAAATGCAAATTTTCTCCAAGATATTACCATCAATAGTTAGATTATTTGAAAAATAATGGATTTATATATTTTTTTCATAACCCATGTTAGATATTAAAATTTATATAAAAATAACTTGATTTTAAAACTAGTAATCTTGGAAAATATGCATACCAAAAAAGATTAAACAAAAGTGTGCTAGTAAAGCATAGTTAAATTATTCCTTTAATATAAATAAAAGGAACAGATTTAGAAATAGTCCTCCAGTCACCATGTGTAACCAGTACTACAATTAGGTGTTGTAAGCATACAGATGTAATAATTGATCTCTAATAATATACTAATTATTTTAGGATCTAATAATGATAATTAGATCTCTGGTTTTTTTTTGTCATTTTAGATGTGAGTAAACATGGTGGCTGGAGGACGGTTTCTAAAAAGCTGTACCAAAATTAATTATCATGCTGATTAAGAAGTCTAAAATGATAAGGGATACTTAACATAGGTACAAAAATTAGCCATTATAAAAATTGACTAAAATAGCTAATTGTAGAATAGGACCTGAATTTGTTGTTTTATGTTTAAACTATTTTAAACCAGTTTTAAAAAACTGTTAATAGAATTTTTTAAAATCTGATTTAAATCCAATCAGTTTTCAAAAAATGATATACCATCTCAACAAGTAAGATTAAATTTCTTACCTGGATGTTTTCATTAAGTAACCTAGATTCTTTTTGAAATTACTCAAAAGTTGCACCCTATTTATATACACACTTGCATGTCATACAAAATTTAATTGTCTATGATATTTTATCATAAAATATTTTCACTATTTGTTTTGAAATTTTTTTTATTTATTGATAACATAAATAACATAGCTATATTAATACACAAGCACAATAATTTTTTTAAAAATAAATGATGAAAATTCAATGCATGCTGTAAAGTATCGTAACCTTTACCTTTGGAAACTCACACTATGCTAGCCTCCCTCTCTTTACAATAGTGAAAAGTCATTAGAACCCCCCCCCCTTTATTGCAATTTTTAAAAGCATGCAAAACTTTTTGAAAAACTTAAGAAAACCATTTTTTTATTAACATTCAATTTTTATACAACACACCCTCAATTTTGATGAGTACACAAAATTCCATTTAATGGATTTCCAAATCAGCAACTTTGTTCACAGGCCCATATCTGAAATAAAAAATAATAATTCATAAACTCAACAATGTAATATTTATTTTAATAACACTTTGAATAATATCTATGATTTTATTTAAAGAGACGTATTTTACTGAGAGCATTAAAAATCTAGCAAGACAGTGCTTACTAAATTACATATTTCATAACACCCAATGAAAAAAATTGAATCTCTAAAATTTTAAAATCAAGATTATTTTTAAATTTGTAATAACATAGACCTTTAATTTGATGTGACAGGCCTTTGGTTTGATATAAGAAACCAGTCCCCACAAAAACATTATTACAATTTCAGAAAATGCTATCCCACAGATTTATTTAGTCTTTTTTTAAAACTTACTTGAGTAAAAAACATTGATATGAAAGCATAATCTCTAAATAGCCCAGCCAAGATGGCAAAAAAATATTGTCAAGTTTCTCAAGAGTAAGTGTATATTGTCTTTTCATTATTCATTCCTCCAATTTCCATTACAATTGAGTAATTTATCACAAAGGATCACTTAAGATTAACACCGAAATTTGAATTGTGTAAATGAGCCTTTAGGTAATTTGGCTTCAAGCGATATCATAACTAAAATTTCTGCAGTTAATTTCTGCTTTGTAAAATAAAGTTATAAACTTTGACTTTTAATGGACTTCAATTAATCGGACACATTAATGAAGTTGCATTTCTTATAAATTTACTTGATAATTATAATTGAATCGTTTATTTCAGAAACAAGTTAAAAGCTGTGTTAATCCAATGGGGTTTAACTTGTTTCTGAAATAAACGATTCAATTTTAAAACCTCACAACTTGGGTTAAAGTAGTAAGAAAGGGATTTTTTGAAAGGCATCATAGTTAAGGGATTTTCTTCTACCATATACACCATATATACCTTCTAGTAGAGACAAGCTTCTCTACTAGAAGCTAAATTAATTGCCTTTCTTCCCTCAGTAGAGGAAGTACAATCGAAACACTAGCTTCCTACATATACCATCCTACATAAATACTTTTTTAGGTACTTACGTATTATCCCATTTACTGTTCAGTGGCTGTCTAATTCAGTGGTACATCAATAGAAAAGTCAATGAGAATTGATAACGTTTTTGATTAAGCGGCACGGTTGACAGTATAATATGTAAGAACTTTTTTTGATATGCCAGGCACAAGCCCAAAATAATCTGATAAGTTGTCTAAAACAGTTAAAAATATATCAACTGTCAATAAAGTTAAGGACCTTGAAAATTTATACATATTTACAATGATATTTTAGTCAAATTAAATCATTACAATAAGAAAATGAAGTTAAACAAAACATTTCATACCTGGTTTTTCTAAATCCAATTCAGTTGTGGACAAACAACATCTGGGATTGACAATTACAACTGCATAACTCCATGGAAAAAGGCTGAATCTCTGCCACTGGGAAACTACAAAGAAATATCAGGAGTTAATGTTTGCCATGTTATCCCTCCATTTAAAATAAAAATCTACTTATTTATAAAATTAAGTATGAAGTTTACACCAGTGGGGAAGAATGAGTTGCAAACAGGGGAAGAACTACACAAATTGATAAATGATTCAAATTTGAACCATTTCAAAAAATGGAATATTTCACAATCCTTTTTACAATATAACGTAAAATTGCCAAATTTAAGTAAAATTTTACCAACTAATTTTTTGATGGAATTTTTTTCAGCAATTTAGATCACCATCAGCTTCCGCTGTTTGCAACTCACACTGTTTAAAGGGAGGTGGAGTCGAAAGACCAGTTGTTTAAACTCTAATTCAAAGCAGGATTTTGTACTATATGAACAGAGGTACTTATAAGGTGCACATAAATTAGATCCAAGCAGCTAAGGCGAACAGTCACAAATAGCTGTAAACTGGTTTGGAGCTTGTATCACAGTGTAGGTGAAAAAGTTGTTTCCCATGAAATTTCAAGGAGACCCCCATCGCCAAAAACACTTTTGAACACAGCGAAGGCGAAATGGCTGTAAACTGTTTTGGCACTTGTATCGCAGTGTAGGTGAAAAGTTGTTTCAATTGAAATTTCAAGGAGACCCCCCCATCGCCCAAAATACTTTCAAACACAGTGAAGGCAAAATGGCTGTTTGGCACTTGTATCACAGTGTTGGTGGAAAAGTCGCTTCCCATGAAATTTCAAGGAGACCCCCCAATTCCAAAAATACTTTTGAATACAGCGAAGGCGAGTAGCCGCATTTGCGACTGTTGGCCTTCGCCGCTAGGCCAGTTTATGGCCACCATTAGATGCCATTTATACAAGCCGAGAGTTTTTTGATACATTGTCCAAAACATTCGACAGGCTAATAACATGTACCAAAATATATTATAAACCAGAGTTTCTCAAACTGTGGGTCGCGACCCACTGGTGGGTCGCCAGTCAGTTTTTGGTGGGTCGCGAGAAGATTTTTAATTTTTTCACAAACAGTGTTATTGACTTTTGAATTATCAAACTATTAGTTGAACTTTAGAAATTATCAAATTACCATACTATAGTAAAAATAATAAAAATTTGAGAAAAAACTACACTACTTGGAGAATGTGCCGATCATGCAAATCTAGTCGGTTATTCAAATAAGATTTGAAAAAAATATTTAGTGTTTCTCCCCATCCACACTGGGGGGGTCAATGCAAATTTTAAGAATTTTCTTGGCAAATGATGCAACTGATGTAATTTATCCCATATTGCTAAAAAACAAGTTAAAACATGTTTTTAAGGGTCAAATTTTAAAAATTTTCTCTGGGGGAGTACCCCCAGACCCCCCTTTTTACTGTAGGGATCATTGTTAGAACACAATTAAACGATTTCATACCCTTGTAACTAAATAGTTGGTGAACACCCCCCAGTCAGAGAAGTTAAAATTCTGTGGGGAGGGGGCATGAGATAATTATCTCAGTTCAGTTAATTATAAATAACTGAAGCTGGTGGGTCGCGTTAGATTTTGTTTCTCAAAAGTGGGTCGCGATGTTAAAAAGTTTGAGAACCCCTGTTATAAACCATTACCAATGAAATACAATTTGCAAGATATTCGCTCCCTTAATTTAAAAAAGTACCACAATAACATTGAACTTCATGTGAAATTAAATACACAGAATCTATTTTAAAACGTTAGGGGAAGACAGATGACTGTTAAAGGGAAATAAGCATTTTGCACAAAACAAATCAAATACCTTCCCTTATTGAAACCATTAGTAAAACTGAGCAATTAAAATTGTATGTTTTTTGTGTTTTGGGTACTTCAGGATAAGCTGGGCACAAATCTCGCTAAAAATGTATAAAAGAACCACTTCTAGTTCAAGTATCTTGATTATTTTTGGCAATATCCAATTACCCTTAAGACTTGCACTCAGCTAATCCTAAAGTACATTGATTTGTTTTTGAAACTTGTATTATTTGGTCATATGGTACAATAAGGAAGTTGCATGTGTCAGATTTTCAAAAACAAACAAGTGTTCCTTATGGTTTTTTGTATGGTAAAATGAAATATCTAGTCAGTTTTTTAAAAAAATGTACAGGTAATTAAATATTTTAATTTAAAAGTCGCGAAAAAAACACGTGACTGAAAACGTTTATTGTTTAAACTATAAGATGACGTCAACAAAAATACCATCAACTCCATTGCTTTACAACAATGTTAATGTTTAGTATAAGATGACGTCACTTCCAAACTCTTGGTGTTTTAGTGCGCTTTTAAAAAGGGGATTTTTGTTAATTTTTTTGACGATCAAAAAATTTCTCGATCGGCCTCAAATTTTGGGTAGTTGCTTATTTTTGTAAGAGGAATCGATTAATCGATGAATGAAATGAATTATAAATCACTATATTTATTTTTGGTGTAACTGTATTTTATTTTAAAAGCATGTTTAAATACAATTAAATTTTTTAAAATATCAAAATAATCTAGAATGTAAACAATCAACGCCCCCCCCAGCGGACCGCTGTAAAATTATCAAACGTTGACCGGTCCGTGGTGGTAAAAAGGTTGGGGACCACTGCCCTATAATACAAGCCGAGAGTTTTTGATACATTGTCCAAAACATTCGACAGGCTAATAACAAGTACCAAAATATTTTATAAACCATTACCAATAAAATACAATTTGCAAGATATTAGCTCCATTTAAAAAAGTACCACGTAAAAAGTATCCATTATATTAGTAAAAAGTATCCATTATTTAAAAAAGTACCACGATAATATTGAACTTCATGTGAAATTAAATACACGGAATCTATTTAAAAAACGTTAAGGGAAGACAGATGACTGTTAAAGGGAAATGAGCATTTTGCACAAAACAAAATCAAATACCTTCCCTTATTGAAACCATTAGTAAAACTGAGCAATTAAAAATGTATATTTTTTGTGTTTTGGGTACTTAAGGATAAGCTTGGCACAAATCTCACTAAAAATGTATGAAAGAACCACTTCTAGTTCAAGTATCTTGATTATTTTTGGCAATATCCAATTACCCTTAGGACTTCCACTCAGCTAATCATAAAGTACATTACATTTATTTGTTTTTGAAACTTGTATTATTTGGTCATATGGTACAATTGTTTACATTGGTTTGAAGGCTTTGAGATACACAAAAGCAGTTAAATAAGAGCATATATAATATAAAGTACCTGGGAAGATTGGCTGGATGCTAGAATCCCCGCAGGGAATTTTCCCTTCTTATGTAACAGATGAGTCGTTGTTAATAATTAATAGGGTTTAGTTTTGTCCACGTCGGTGGTCGATTCCGCTCTCCGTGCACACATCTTTCTCTTCAGATACATCAGATTCAAGGCCTAAAATGAACAAAACATGAATATCTACGACACAATCAGCTTCGGCTACCCGATTCAACAATAAGAGTTCAAATAAGAAAAAAAACATCCTGTGTGTTGTGATCTTACTAAGCTGTAAGTTTAACTTGGAAGTTTTATATAACGAAGGATACAGGATACAAATTTAAAAATTTAAAACGACACAGGTTTTTAGACTGCTCCAACTGTATGAGCTATAGAAAAGAAACAGAAGTAAACGCTTTTAAAGATATGGAATAAATCAGCTGCGATGTTAAACATTTCATAAAAAAGTAGAAAGAAAGATATTATATTCACTCACTTGATTTATTTCAAACAGATTTATTCGATGATCGACGAGGAGAGGAAAACTTCGATGGGCCTAGTCGCAGCAGCCATGTTTACCAATTTCGACGGTTTTGATTGGCTGATTTCGGGGCGCTCCTAAAAAAACTCCAACCGACGCGATTCTCTGGGCTCCTTGCGTCGATCGCACACGCGCGTATGGTCTCGAGCCTGCCATTGGTTGAGGAGGCGAAATAGCGTGGCGCCCCACAACGACGTTTGTGGCGGGCGATGTCGCGCGATTCGGCGCGATTCCGATGGGGATTTTTCGGATTTCCTCCCCCCAATCGCGCGTAGCGCGCGCGCCCTGATCGCATGGAATACGCGTCATGTAATACCAGCTTAACAGTGACAGATCCAGGATTTTAATAAGTTCTTGGTCATTATATGGTCATATATTTCATTAATATGATTAAAATATTGATAAGATAAAAAGGAGTACTTCATCCACCGTTTTTATGAAGAGATTTATTGAATTATCGATAAATTTCTGATTATCATTATAAAATTATTTTTACTTTTCAAAACAATAAATTTCTCTCCCTTATCTTTTTTTTTTCATTTTCTGTTTAAAGTTTAAGGCCCATGTATCTACGAAGGATTAAGGATTACCCATGTAAAAGAATTTTCCCATAACCAGCAGCCTTATAACCCTCGAACAAAATCTTCTTAAGCGACTTCATCCAATCACAGAACCTGAACTACCCTTATTTCCACTCACCCCTGAAGGAAAAATAAACCGACCCACCTACCCCTTCAGAAAGATCACATCCCAAGACCTGTCATGTCCGGGAGCTTAAACTGCCGGATTTCCTCCGAAAAAATCCGCGAACACACAAGTCAAGAGATCAAGTCGGGTCATAATGGATGAGTCCGGACAAGCGAGATAAAAAGGGGGTTCCAGGCTATCGCGGGCAGCGAGATAAATAGGAGGTTTGAGGATATCTGGGATGCAGTTTTGTGAGTCCTTGACCAAGACGTATTGCGCTAGAAGTTAATTTATATGGAAGGGATTTTCCATGGATTTCAATGGAGTGGAGGTATGAAGGGAGTTTAAGGGGAGATCTTCGAATTCCAATTTATTTATATTTTTTAAAGTTTAAAACGGAGATCAGGAGTTCAACTTTAAAACATTTTCTAGGTTGTGAATATTTTGTTGTGCTTGAGAGGGAAATACAGCGATGTAGTCCAGTCAAATAGTATTTATTTTGGGAAAATTTTGGGGTAGAAGATATTTTTCGCTATCTGTATGTTTTTTGGGGTGCTGAATCCGAATCTGAGGTTTGCCAACAAAATTTCGTGACGGAACATTGTGAAAATTCGAAAAAATGGCAAAAATTCACCCCTTTTTTTCGTTTTTGGTCCCTAGAACATTTTCTTTGGGCTTCTGAGCTAAACAGTCGATACAAAAAATAAAGAACACTAACCAAGCTACAAAAAAGTCAATTACAACTTTTCTCTCAGACGCATAGTTTCGCCGATAGAGCACGTTGAAAAAGGGGCTATTTTCGTTCGATTGGTAAGAAATCCAAAAAATTTCACTAGTATCTCCAAAAAACCACATTTTTGGAACAGGATACTATAAAAACTGCCTAAATAATATTTCACATGAAATTAGCCATCTAAAAACTTCAATAAGGATAACTAAATGCATTTTTGTTCGGAGATTTCTCTTAAGAACGAAAGTTCAACAGGAGATAATGGTATTTCTATAACTAAGTTGCTTCTTCGAAATTACATGCAAAATTTTTCTATTGAAAGCTCTATATGTTTTTAAGGGTGCTAAATCCGAATTTGAGGTTTGCCAACAAAATTTCATGACGGAACATTGAGAAAATTCGACAAAATCCCAAAAATTCACCACTTTTGTTTGTTTTCTGCCCTTAGAACATACACTTTGCATTTCTTAGCAAAACAGTCAACACCAAAATAAAGAAGAGAAAACAAGCTACAAAAAAGTCAATTACAACTATTTTCTCAGATGAAGGGTTTGGACGCTAGAGAACGCTGAATATTGGGAGGTTTTTGTTCCATTGGTGGAAAATTCATAAAATGTCACTCGTATCACCGAAAAGCGGCCTGATTTGGAACAGGATACTATAAGAACGGCTTCAATTATGTGTTACGCCCATGAAATCAACGTTCTGCATACTCAAATGTTAATTGATAAATAATTAAACATAAAAATAAAATACGACCATTAGGAACATTTTGGGATTTCTGTAGCATTGCTCATTGTTAAAGGCTTTAATCAAAGTAATATACATATAGAAAAATAGGTACATGAAATAAATCGTGCATTTAATTAATTAATGCACGATTAAAGCCTTTAACAATTAGCAATATTACAGCAATCCCAAAATGTTCCTAATGGTCGTATTTTATTGTTATGTTTAATTATTTATCAATTAACATTTGAGTATGCAGAACGTTTATTTCATGAGCGTAACACATAATTGAAGCCGTTCTTATAGTATCCTGTTCCAAAACAGGCCGCTTTTCGGTGATACGAGTGACATTTTATGAATTTTCCACCAATGGAACAAAAACTTCCCAATATTCAGCGTTCTCTAGCGTCCAAACCCTTCATCTGAGAGAATAGTTGTTATTGACTTTTTTGTAGCTGGTTTTTTCTTCTTTATTTTGGTGTTGACTGTTTTGCTCAGAAATGCCAAGTGTATGTTCTAAGGGCAGAAAACGAACAAAAGTGGTGAATTTTTGGCATTTTGTCGAATTTTCTCAATGTTCCGTCATGAAATTTTGTTGGCAAACCTCAAATTCGGATTCAGCACCCTCAAAAACATATAGAGCAGTCAATAGAAAAATTTTGCATGTAATTTCGAAGAAGCAACTTGGTTATAGAAATACTATTATCTCCTGTTGAACTTTCGTTCTTAAGAGAAATCACCGAACAAAAATGCATTTAGTTATCCTTATTGGAGTTTTTAGATGGCTAATTTCATGTTAAATATTATTTAGGCAGTTTTCATAGTATCCTGTTCCAAAAATGCGGTTTTTTGGAGATACTAGTGAAATTTTTTGGATTTCTTACCAATCGAACGAAAATAGCCCCATTTTCAACGTGCTCTATCGGCGAAACTATGCGTCTGAGAGAAAAGTTGTAATTGACGTTTTTGTAGCTTTGTTAGTGTTCTTTATTTTTTGTATTGAATTTTTAGCTCAGAAGCGCAAAGGTAATGTTCTAGGGGCCGAAAACGAAAAAAAGGGACGAATTTTTGCCATTTTTTCGAATTTTCACAATGTTCCGTCACGAAATTTTGTTGGCAAACCTCAGATTCGGATTCAGCACCCCAAAAAACATACAGATAGCGAAAAATATCTTCTACCCCAAAATTTTCCCAAAATGGCCTTATTTTAGGACAATTTGACTGGACTAATGTAAATATGATTGTGTGTGAACTGCTGGTATTACTTTTATGATAAATATTATTTTTTGTTGGAAATTTACCAAACAAAATTAAATATTAAGCTGTATTAACTAATCATAATTTTAGTGTACATATTTAATGGTTAAGAGAATTTATACTAAAGGTAATGTTTCATTTGTAGAACTTAAAAATAATTACAGGGGCTTTATATTTTTATGAAGGATTATTGTATGTTTCATTATTATAAATGAAAATACGTTTTAAATTTTTTTTACAATGAAATTAATAAATTGTATTTTTCAAACAATGAATCATTAAAATCTTGTTGAATATTGTGGGGGCGCTGCGCTTCCGGTGTGTTATTTGGCACTAGGTGGCGTGGCGCTTCCGCTCTATTCGGCACTCCGCCACTGCATAAATGTAACTGTTAAGCTTGTTACGTTGATTTCTGAATGATTGTTTGATCTTGATTCTGATGTGATGAATCCTGGAGAATTGCAGTTGTACTGCCCTTTGAAATAACTTCCTATTTTAAGCTATACAATAAACAGATTTACTTTTATAAGTCGTTGAGTTGAATTTGAACAATAAACCACTGAACCACATGCACAACATGGTGCATCGGCCGGGAACTGGCCTTAGAAATTGAAGATTGACTTAACTGAAGATTTTGGATCTGCTGTGGAAGATTTAAATCTGAGGTGATCGACGACTATAATTGAGCTGTGCTTTTGGAAATTGAACCCTGAATGGAGCCTATTCAGAAGTTGACGGAAAAGAGGGGTCGGCTAAGGACCTCAGTGACGAAGACCGTTGGTAAGTTATCAGAAACACTGTCAATTGCTGATAGTGAGGTTCTTGAGGAGCTTTTGTATAGCTTAGAAATAAAGGAATCCGATTTGTATGCTTTGGATTCGGATATCCAAGATTTAATCGGTGAAGCTGAAAAGTTTAGAGCGGAATTAACCGCTTGTGAGGAATATAAAGGGAAGATAGTTTCCACAAAATTTAAGCTTAAGCAAAGAATCAAAAAGATTAATGAGGAATCTGATTTGGCTGAAAAGTCTAAAGTGTTTGATAGTTCTAACTTGTCTAATGCAGAGTCTGTAGTGACACCCCCTGCTTCTGGTTTGAAATTGCCTAAGCTGGAATTGGTAAAGTTTAACGGGGATTCTAGTAAATTTACTGAATTCTTTAATTGTTTTAACAATTCTATTGGTGATAATGAAGGGCTCACGAAACTTGAGAAGTTTCAATATTTGAAATCATTATTGATAGGTCCTGCTTATTCTATTGTAGAGGGGTTTGAAATTACTGAGAGTAATTATGATTCTTGTTTAGAGTTGCTTAAAAATAGATTTGGGAAAACTGACGTTATAATTAACACTTACATGACAAAGCTTTTGAATTTAGAACCTGTTAGGTTTTCCTATCAAGTTAAAAGTTTGCGTAAGTTATACGATGATATTGAGATAACTATCAGAAACCTTAGAGCTCTTAATGTTACTGAAGGATCCTATGGAAATCTCCTAAATCCTATTATTCTAAAATTGATTCCACCAGACATGGTGTTGGACTTCCATAGAAAAAGGGATCGAAGTAAAACTTGCGAGGTCCAGGAGATAATTTCTTTCATTAGAAACGAACTAGAATCTCGGGAAATTGCCGAGAGTTCTCGCACATTAAACCTAGACAATAAAAGGGTTGGTTTACCTTTCCAAGGGGTTAGGCCTAAATCATATCCTTCTGCGGGAGCTTTCACCGCAAACGTGAAAAGTAAATGTTTATTTTGTTTAGGGTTTCATGATTCGAGTTCTTGTAGAAAAACTACTCGAAAAGAAAAGTTTGATAAGTTTAAATCAGAAGGTAGATGTTTTCTATGTTTTGACAAAAACCACATTAGTAATGCTTGTGCTAAGGGTCTTTCATGTAGAATATGTAATTCTATCTCTCACAATGAGGTTTTGTGTAGGAAAAATAGTAATCGTAGCTGGGGAGCAAACAGCCCTACTAAACCCTTTTCAGAATCTAAAGTGATCAGAGGGATCGATCCGATCAGTTCTAGTGTTTCGGATCCCAAGGTTGAAGAGATAGCGGTTGCTCACAATAGTGTGCCAGGGACTAAAAGTTCTTATCTTCCTACATGTAAGGTTATTGTATGTTCGGAGGAATCCAATAAGAGTCGAGAGACTAGATTGATTTTGGATTCAGGTTCTCACCGTTCATTTGCGTCTACACGCTTAGTCAAAGAGTTAAATTTGAAGCCCATCCATTATGAAACTCTAGCGATCTACACGTTCGGGGAAAAGCGTCCTCGCGAA
The DNA here is from genome assembly GCA_024610705.1 of Tetragnatha versicolor. NCBI lineage: Eukaryota > Metazoa > Arthropoda > Arachnida > Araneae > Tetragnathidae > Tetragnatha > Tetragnatha versicolor. The sequence continues at coordinate 16,589,224 of JANDEH010000008.1, forward strand.
AAAACCTATCCTATTGTGCCGCTAACTCTTAAATACAAACTTGATCCAAATCAACAAATAAAGGTTGAATGTCTAGTGACTAACTTTATAGCCAATGTTAGTTTAAAGAAACCCTCAGAGGACACTTGGAAAAAGTTGAGTGAAAAAGGAATAATCTTGTCGGATTCTTTTTCAGATTGCAGTACCCGTTTGGATGTCTTGTTGGGGGCAGATTTCTTCTGGGAGGTTGTAAATCAACAAAATAGAGTTAGTATTGGTGAGGGAATATCGGTGATTGATTCATGTTTTGGTTACGTTCTGGCTGGGTCAGAGAATTTAGAAATGCAAACAGGTGAGTTTGTTAACTCTTGTTTGTTTATGGATTCTCAAGAGGTGTTATTTGATCTGAAGAGATTTTGGGAACTCGAGGAAGTTCAGGGTGGTTTGGATTGCATTCGCTCAAAAAGGGATGAGAAGTTAATTGAATCTTTTGAGAATTCTCTAGAATTTAATGGGGATAGATATGCTTGTAGGTTACCTTGGAAGGAGGGGTTAACTTATCCTGAAAGTTTGGGATCTAATTATGAAGTAGCTGAAAAGCGCTTTAGTAAGTTAAAGTGTAAATTTGAAAAGAATAAAGAAATGTTGGGAGAGTATAAGCATATTGTAGATGATCAATTAGAAGGGAAAATTGTCAGTAAGGTCATAAAGGATGATTCTTTGACGGGGTATTACATGCCTCATAGGGAAGTGATCAGGAACGAGAAGGATACTACTAAGGTAAGGATTGTTTATGACTGTAGTAGTAAAAAGAATTTAGATGTGAAGTCTTTAAACGATTGTCTAGAATCGGGACCTAATCTAAATCCTAATTTGGTAGATATAATTCTAAAGTTTAGGGAAAATGAAATTGCATTTAGTGGGGATTTGGAGAAGGCATTTCACATGATTGAAATCAATGTACAGGACAGAAAATTCCTAAAGTTTCTGTGGTTTTCTGATGAAGGTAAAGATCAGAGTTTTCAAACTCTTTGGTTCAATAGATTGCCTTTTGGGTTAACTGCCTCGCCTTTCATTCTAGCTTGTGTGTTAAAGTATCACATATCAAAGTATAGGGAAGAAAACCCTAAGTGTTTTGAAATGCTTAATTCATTTCTTTACGTCGATGATCTTTACTATGGGGGTAAAAGCGTAAAGGAAGCCTATGAGTTGACATCTAACTCAATTCAGTTATTGAGGGAGGCGGGATTCAACTTGAGGAAACTTAGGACTAATTCTGATGAGCTTGATGAAATTTGGCGAGAAAATGGGTTTAAAGAAAACACTGACTTCGGTCAAGGTACTGGATGTTTGGGATTAATTTGGGACAAGTATAGAGATAAGATCAAATTGGATTTAACCTCTGTTAGGAATTCACTGGAATGTGTTAGAAACACTAAGCGTTATGTGCTTGGGGTTATTTCAAAGGTATTTGATCCTTTGGGTCTTGCTAGTCCATGTGTTATGATAGTAAAGATAATCCTACAGAAAATATGGCAACAGGGTCTTCTTTGGGACGAGGAATTGCCTCATGATTTGTTAGCTAAATGGGAAAGCTGGTGTAAAGAATCGGTTAAGTTAGGAACCATTTCTATTAATAGAAAGTTAATAGAGGCTGGTTATAGGGACGTTACGCTACACATATTTTCTGACGCAAGTCCTGCAGCTTACGGAAGTGTAGCTTACTTTCGATACATCGACTCTAAAGGTAAAGTTAGAGTTAGCTTTATCATGGCTAAGGGGAAAGTAGCTCCTCTAAAGAGTCTAACCTTGCCAAGGCTTGAACTCATGGGAGCGTTGGTAAGTGCTAAAATTTCAAGGTATTTGACAAAGGTATTTCCTGAACTCTGTAAAAGGGTTTGTCTTTGGAGTGATTCCAAAATTACAATTAGTTGGATTAAGGGAAATGCTGGAGACTGGAAACCCTTTGTGTGCAATAGGGTAACGGAAATTCAGGCGATGACTAATCCAAAACGGTGGTCCTACTGTGAAGGTAAGGAAAACCCTGCTGATTTGATATCGCGTGGGGTAAATGCTTCTAAGTTGGTGTCTAGTTCCCTATGGTGGGGAGGCCCTAGCTGGTTGTTGGAGCCTGAAGCGAACTGGCCATCGGACATTTCAGTTCAATGTGATGACGAAAGTCTCATGACCGAAAGGAGGGTAAACTGTGTCACTTCCTTTCAAATATCGGTCTCTGAACCCCTGTTTGAAATGAATAGGGTCAGCAGTTTGCATAAGCTTTACAGGGTAACTGCTTATGTGATAAGGTTTATACAAAATTGTAAGTCTAAAACAGGTAAACAAGTTGGACCTTTAACTTGTTCTGAAATTTCTAAGTCAGAAACTTATTGGCTTAATTATGTGCAAAGAAGGTATTTTTCTCGAGAAATCGAGTGTCTAACAAACGAAGGTAGTGTGAGGAAGACTGATCTGCTATACAGCTTGAATCCAATGTTGGATGATTCTGGGTTTCTCAGGCTAAAAGGCAGACTGCAGTTTTCTGATCTTGAATACGACGAAATCCATCCTATTATTTTACCAGCTAAGGCTGAATTTACAGAGCTTGTGATAACGGACTGTCACAATAAAGTGCTTCACTCAGGAGTGGAAGCAACTCTGGCTCAATCTAGAGAAAGGTTCTGGATTGTCAGAGGTCGACAGTGTGTAAAAAGTGCTTTGAATAAGTGTCTAGTTGCAGAAAGTACAAGGTACGTGCTGGGGTACAAGAGGTTGTTCCTCTGCTAACAGATAGAATTCTGCAAACACCCCCCTTTTCTGTGACCGAACTTGATTTTGCTGGTCCATTTTTTGTCAAGGACAGTAATGTAAAGCATTATTTATTATTTTTTGCTTTTCCTGTGTATAAAACTTCTAAAGATAAATTAGTTAGTTCCAGAGGTAATTTAGTTAAAAGGTTTAAGTATCAACAGACTGTACTCAATCATTTTTGGAGACGATGGAGAAAGCAGTATTTGTGTTCCTTAAGATCTGCTAATTTGAGTAGGCCTAAAAATGTGTCTAAAGACTTTAATGTAAACGACATTGTTCTGATCCATGACGATAACAGACCCAGAAACATGTGGCTAATTGGAAGGATTACAGATACTATTGAAGGTAGAGATGGTAAAATCAGATCATGTGTGATCAAAACTAAGTCTGGAAGCCTCAGACGAACGGTCCAGCTATTATATAATTTGTAGATTAATAACTAAGTCAGTTATTGAACTGTTATAAAACTTAAATTTAAATAGTGTTTGAAATGTAATTTTGAAAATTTGTTAAACTTAAAGTGCCTCCATGTATTTTTGAGATTCATATATTGATTGCATAACTCTTTTTGTATTTTCTTGTGAACTCTAGTCGAGTTCAGGTGGGGAGTGTTGAATATTGTGGGGGCGCTGCGCTTCCGGTGTGTTATTTGGCACTAGGTGGCGTGGCGCTTCCGCTCTATTCGGCACTCCGCCACTGCATAAATGTAACTGTTAAGCTTGTTACGTTGATTTCTGAATGATTGTTTGATCTTGATTCTGATGTGATGAATCCTGGAGAATTGCAGTTGTACTGCCCTTTGAAATAACTTCCTATTTTAAGCTATACAATAAACAGATTTACTTTTATAAGTCGTTGAGTTGAATTTGAACAATAAACCACTGAACCACATGCACAACAAATCTTTAATGAAGAAAAAATACGATTGTAGATAGATATTTTTACGAGTTAACTTAATTTCTAATTATGAAATGTAGAACTCAGACTTTTTTCTATGTTAAAATAATTTTTAACTATAACATGATGAAATGAATATAATATTAATAAAGTCTAGGTCAAGGATTTATGATAATAAAAGAGATCATTAAAAAAAGAAGCTGTATAAAATTTATCAAACAATGTTCAAATTGACACCGAGCTTTGATTCATCTTTGGGTCCATTCCAAACCAAATTCTAACTATTCCAGAATATAAGAAAGATCTAGAGTAGCAAAAAGATATAAGGATCATCATTTGTGTATAAGTTAGCCTATTTTTATTGTGAAGATTCACTAGACCGAATGAAATAGAAGTCGCAATTTTTATCCTTATGGAATAGTTGAGATATTGCGTATTGATAAATGACCTAGAAATGCATTAATTTAAAATAGTTGAATACAAAATGAAACTTTTTGTCTTTGAGAATATTTTTTTTCCTTTCATAGATTAAAATACTAAATTAAATATAAATAGGCTAGTGCTAATGCGCAGTTTTTTTTAAATAAGTATCATCAAAGGGGCTTCCCAAGTCCAAATGTTTAGCACTGCGTGCTAGAGGCTAGGCGTTACCCCGACAATTTGCCCGGCAGAGTGAGAAATAATTAAAAAATGGATCGATTTTTATGTTTATGCTACAACAATTGATTTTAAATTAAACTACGACAATCGATTTCAATCTGCAACAATCGATATCATGCCTACAATAATTAATGTTACATTTTCTCTTATATTTATAACAATGTGGTTTTGCCATGAAGTTAGGTATGAAGTATGAGTTTTATAAGCATAAAATTTACCAAAAAAGTTGTTAGGATGCTTCAATTTTAAATAATTTTTATTCAGAAACATTCCCGGGAGTGAGTAGAGCAACGGTAAAGTTTAATAGTTAATGTAGGTGGGAAAACGTTAAAACAATAAATGACACACATACATACAGACAGACAAACATTCATTTTTATATATCGTCTCTGTGAAATCAAACCGGCATATCTGCTAAATGCACATTTTTCACTAGAGCGCTTTAAAGTTTTCGCATGTGATACTTAAAATAGTATAACATTTTTCTTAAAAAATGAGCAAAAGTTCAAAACTTTACGCTCGATGTGGACCCCTTAAATATTTTTTTATTTTTACAAACTTTGTATGTATCAGTTTTGGAACAAAAATAACTTGGGTACAAAACAATATTATCAAATTTTAAAAATCATGGGGCGTTTGGTGCACCCTATCGGACATCTTTCCACCTTGAAGGTTTTAAAGCAACTGGTGTATTGCGCAATAGATCTGTCTTCTGATAAACAAAATGACTATTCCTGATTACAGCCATACCGGTCCAACACGATCTGACGGAGTTTTATTCAACTTATAGTCTGTGCAATTAGAATCGGCGGTTGAAAAGTCACGTGATTTCCCCAGTCTCCTCACCCTTCCCCTGTGCGTTGCCATGGTTTCCACCAGTCTTATTTTTTCCCACATCACGCCAACCCATAACCACCTGAGATTGTCATTGAATCTAACTCGAGTCGCAGCAGCCAATGAAATAATCGGAACACTTTTTTTCGTTATAAAAGAAAAACTAATCATGGTAGAAGTACAAAATTATAAACAAACAATTATTTTTTCAAAAAGATTGTCGTTTCGTTTTTTAAAAAATTCGAATTAGTTTTATAACTATTAAGCTTCAAAATTTCAATTTAATTTTTAATTTTCAAACTTTTTCTTCTTATTATTAATTTAAACGACATAGACTTTTATTTTTAAATCATTATGAAGCGATAGTATATTTGCAGCAGCCAGACTTTGCCAATAGAAAACCAAAAATAATTAATTTCAATATATTTTGTTTTGTTTAATTATTTTATTTTATTATTATTGAATCACAATGTATTTTTAATTGATATTTAACTCTTAATGTATTTAATTCAATTTGTTCTAGAATTCTTTTTTTTTGTGTGTTTTTGTATTGTCTTTTTTTTGTCTTCTCTTTTTTTGTTATTTCCATTGTATTTTTACTGTATTAATTTCTATTACGCCCGTATGGGATCTTTTGTTTCCCCTGGGCGTATCATATGTTTTTATTTGTATTTATTTTATGTGTTTCTTCCTATTTCACGCCCTGCCCTAAATGATGTGCAAAAATAAAGCAGAACCTCTTACGTTTTCTCCTTCGTTACCCAGGCGACGAACTTCAACTGATGACGTCCAACCGCCTATTTTAATTACACAGACTATAGCGATATGCCGGTTTGATATAAAAATAGACGGGGAAAAAGGAATTTTTAACACCAATAACTCAAAAACTCATTTTTTGCAGTTATGCCGGTTTGATTTTACAGCGACAATGTATAGATAATAAATTATCCATTATAAATGCATATTTGCATATTGGTTGGTAAATAAAGTATTATGTAATGTCTATTGTAGGGATCAAGGTATAATATGGGTTCTCTACAGTAAAAATGTTCAATTTCTTAAGAGTTTAAGAGCGAGTGACAAAATGAAAAGTTTCAAAACTCTTGTGGCTGTAGAATAGAATGTGTAGAAATTGTACATTTGTACATAAATAGTACAATTTTCCTTCTTTAATCTCATGATCATATACAGGGTGTTTCAAAATTGCGTTTCACGGCTTTTAGTGAACCAACGCCTCTTAGGGTCATGTAAGTAGGTCTACCCCTAGGTAAGTGACCCTGGAGAATCCATTGAGGTGACTTACAGCACCCCTAGGGGCGAAATTAAAAAGTTAAAAAAATAATTTAAAAACTAAAGGAGATAGAGCAAAAACCTCAGTGAGAGTATTGTTGTCAACGTCAAGAATAACTCACTGAAAAAAATTTGATCAAAATATCTTGAATATTCGCGGAGATATTAGCATGTGAAAATAGCACTTTTTCAGAGGTCAAAAGAGAAAAAGTTCGCATATTTGCAAATTTTTTTGATATTTTGATTAAATTTTGTGTTCTTTAAACTAAAAAAAACACAAAACTACAAAATAACACTGAAAAATTTGTAAAAATGCGAACTTTTCTTTTTTAAAACCCTGAGAAAGTGCTATTTTCACATGCTAATATCTCCGCGAATATTCAAGATATTTTGATAAAATTTTTTCACTGAGTTCTTCAGGACGTTGGCAACAATACTCTCACTGAGATTTTTGCTCTATCTCCTTTAGTTTTTAAATTAATTTTTTAAACTTTTTAATTTCGCCGCTAGGGGCGCTGTTAGTCCTCTCAATGGATTCTCCAGGATCACTTACCTAGGGGTAGACCTTACTTCCGTGACCCTAGGAGGCGTTGGTTCCAAATAAAAGCCGTGCAACGCAATTTTGAAACACCCTGTATAATGACTGTAGTAAAGTAAAGTAATACCCACCAAGAAGTAAATAATATAAAACTTATTTCAAAGATTATATTAGTATTTGTTTTACAAAATCAACTCTTTCGTAATGAGATTTGAAATAGAAACATGGATGTCGGGGTGTAAAAGCATTGAACTCTAAAATAAATGCATTTCAAAGTAGTGTTTGTGTTTATCATAGAGAAAACACATTTACTTTTAAAGCTCTTGGATTTGGTTCTGTTTATCTTAAAATTTTACTTTAAAAACATGCAAAAAGCACATTGATTCTGTTTCCAAAACCTTGAGGGAAAATAAACCATTGAAATGTTTGTAAGACGTGTTCTACTTCCAAAATATTTACCTGTTCGTTATTACATTCAAATTCAATGTTTATAGCTTTGTTGGAGAAAAATATGCGTGTTTTGATGTTTCCAAAATGTTATTCAACCGATTCGTGTAAATTAAGTTAAAGAGATTTCTGTACTATTATGGAAATATTCTCAAAAGGTTAAAATTTAAACAGATAATAGTTTTAGATGACAGATGGTGCAATAATTGTTCCTGTATAATTATGGCGTTAGACAGCATAGAACTAGATAACTATACCCACTACTGTACTACATTTGTACATAATATGTGCCTGACAAGCAGATGTACAGTGCCGCAGATTTCAAACATGTAATATTCTGGTTGATTAACATAGCACATCCAACATAATGATAGTTCAAATGTAACATTTCATTTAATGTAAAGCTATATTTAATGAATAAATGTATTACTTTAGTTAAACTAACTGAAAATCAATGTAGTTAAACTAAATTATATTTAGGAGCGGAATTTTAAAAAAGTGTTCAGATTCACTAGTTACACTTTTACTTCACTTTTTAAAATGTTATATGTGTACTTAAAAAGTACTAACACCCATCCTTCAGGTGCAAATAATGCCCAAATTTATTTTTCTTAAATATTTGGTAAAAACATAGTAAATAGCCCTAAAACAACTGGAAAAATAGTGAAAAAAATCCCAGGTTAAAATTTTAATTTTTACACCAAAATTAAAAAACCTCCCTAAAAAGGGACGCTAGGCACGAATGCCCCCGTGTTTTTCCCAGTAAACGCATGGTAGAAAACTGTTTTAAAGCCTCAAACACATTTTCTACCTTATAGAGTGCCAGCAAAATTGATCAGAACGATACTGTAACATGAAAATGAACAAAACACATTAATTTATTTATACAATTAACTGTAAAATTAACCTTAATTAACGTAATTTGAGCATTTTTTATGCTCTAAAACGCGTTTTTGTCCCCCAAATCTATGTTAATTGCAAAATAATTAAGACTTTTAATTGTAAAAGGAATTTTTTGCTTATATGTTACCTATTATTAAGTAATAATTAATTTACACACCTCAAATCCATCAGAATATCTCAATTTTTGAAGTTTAAGTGTATCAAATGCCCATGCTTTTTCATTTTATTTAATTTTATTATGAGGAACACAAATTTCTCCCCAAAAATCAAGCATTAGTAGGATGTGCATTAGCAAGCCAGATGATAAAGATTGATCAGCAGTATACAAAACAATGATTAGCTAAATCTAAGTAGAAAAAAGCCGAAAATTCATCACAAAAGTGACTTTTTTGGCAATTTTAATGACAAAAAATTATAACTAATAATTATTAAACTTTTAATTAAAATATAACCTGAATTACACAAGTAATAAATATAGTGAAATAATTAATTTATTCCTTTTAACTAATAAAAATTAAATAATACCTTATAATTTAAGACTTTTTATTCCATTAATTTAGCAAATATAATAGTATTTTCTAAAAAATTAAACAAAAATAATGAATTTTTTAGCTAAAATGAAAGTAATGTTATGAATATCAGTTACTTAATTCATTTAATAAGAATCGAACACGTTTTTTTAAATAAATAAGGAAACACTAGCATTTCACTATGGGGAAAAACACGGGGGCATTCGTGCCTAGCGTCCCTTTTAAGGGACGTTTATCGAGGGTCCAAAAAAAGTCAAGAAAAAATATTTTTGAAAAATAAAAAACATCCCAACTGATTTAATGTATAAACAGTAAAAAAATCGGCATTGAAATTTTTTTAAATAACAATTAGGATTTTTAAGCTTTTTCTTTTAAAAACTTAAAAAGTTTTTTTTAAAAAGCACTTTTCTGAAAAATTCTGTCTTACAACTTTAAAAAAAGTAAAAACATTTTTAAATTCTGCTTTCTTCTTGTGTTCTCTATGTTCTATGAAGATCAGAGATACATCATTGCAAATTTTGATTCAAAGGAACGATTTTTGTAGAAATAGGAGGATTTTTAAAAAACGTCCCTAAAAAGGGACGCCCAGGCAGTAATGGGTTAAAAAATCTATCAAACCTTGAAGTATTTTCATTAAAAAACTACTAATTTAAGGTACTAATACAATTAAAATTTTATTTTTATATTCTTCACCTAAAAATCTATTTTTTATAAAGCTAGTTTTCATAAAAAGAACAGATTTTTCTTGAGTTATTTGGTACTCTAATCCAGAACAGTTTCGAAACGAAAACAAAAAGTTTTCCAAATTTTTTGATATTACAAAAAAAAACTGGGGTTTTTTTTTCAACTAAATTTTCTTACCTTAATTTTGTTACACAAAGGATTTCACTATCTGTCAATTAATTTTTGAATGCTGAAAAAAATTAGTATTAAAAATGCATTGCTTATCTTGATTTGAAAATCGAATAATAAACGAGATCTCTGTCTAGTCTAGACTACTCGTTTCTTACATATACAGAGGAGTCAACCTCAGTGGTTTTTTCTATTCATCCAAAAAACGTTTTTTGATTTACAATTATCATAATTGAAATTTTTAAACTTCTCTCAATTGGTTTATATCGTTTTTTACATCGTTTTGGATAAGTTGCATTTGGCCCTTAATCAAATGGAGCAAAACGTTAAAAAGAGATAGTAAGAGAAATTAAAATTGACTGAAACAGAGAAAGGGGTTTAGTTATTTTTCAATTAATTAAAACCGTATTTTTTACGTACAAAATGCCCTATCCATCAAATAATTGTTGTTAAAAATGAATGTAACTATTAGATCTCTATGAGTAACTACTCAAATAATTAACATATTACTGTATTAAAATATTTTCGGGATTTTAATTTCGGGGAAAATTTATCGGGCAGTAGGATTTTCCCTTATTTTTCAATACAAGTTTGGTTTGTTTTAACAACTTTTGTGAAAAAGAATTTTTTATTCTAAATATTTTATTGTCGACATTAATTATGTTAAATGAAAAAAAATCATATCAGTAAAGTTTTGAAAACTTATATGTATAATTAACATTTGGAATATATAAGTACATTTACTTGTCATTAATCATCTATCTTACCTTTTTCTCATTTTAAAATCGGGAAAACGGGGCATGACTTAATTCGATTAGACAAATTTGGGAGAATCAACCTTACCAACGCAATTCTAAGTTTATCATCAAGTTTAATATGCGATGAAACTGTACCACATAAAATTAATGCATAAACTTGGAGAGTAGAACCTAGTTTTGACAAATTCACTCAGGTTGTTCTGTGTCCTAACGTCTGACAAAGATGGAAAGTTCGTACCGTTTTAATCTTACAGAAAGCTGAGCAGATCGCTTCGAGCTGGATAGGGGGAATGGGAAAGTGGATCTCAACTCGGGTGTTTGTTTTAACAATTTAAAACTTTGAATGCTGGATTTGTTGTGGGAGTTCGCGGTTGCAATGAATAGAAAAGAAACACCATTCAAGTAAATAACTAGAAGAATTATTTCTTTGGAAGAAAAAAGGAATTTTTGAGTTTTAAGAAATGTGTTCACCCCCTTTTCTTCAAAATATTGACATTTTTAGAGCTCTCATTTTTATTTTACTGTAAACATTAAAGAAACAAGTACTTATTTCAAAAAGTTTCAAAGTTTTAGATATTATCATAAACTAGCTGATATGCCCGGCCTTGCACGGTTGGAGTTATAGCTTTAGGATTTCTTTTTTTTAATTTTCAATATATTTTAACCTTATTTTACCAGGTGAAAGGTATTAAAATCCATCCAGTTGTCAAGCATTTTAATATTTGAACAATTTCAACTTTTAACCTCATGATCCCCATAAAAAATCCGTTTAAATCTCCCAAAATTACTTGAAAAATGCCCATTTACAGCCCTTGATTAATCATACAGGATTTTAATTAAATTTTTCTGTGAAATTATTCAATATCTAAAGCGTATTCCATTTTTCCATTTATGAAAAAATATACCTTTCTAGTTGAAAGGGCTTTCACATTTTCAATTGTTTTTGTTTTGTAAATCAACTTTATTGAAGCTTTGGCTACAATAAATGATCGTTTTTTATTCACTTCACATTTTCGTTTCTATGGAGACTATTTTAACAACAATGCTATTCCATGAAACTTTTTATTTAAAACGTAGATCAACTTCCAAATAAAAATATTTAAAAATATACTTAGTTACATATTTTAAAATTTTAAATTTCATTTCATTATATTTTTAGGTTATATGTTTATTAATTGTTTTATTAAACTTATATCTAGTTTTTATTTTAAAAACTTGTTATTTTGCATTACAGTTTTTTTATAACAATGGGGTGAATAAATCTCTTCTGAAGGAGCAATAAAGCTATTTCAGCAAAATGACCCTAAAAAGGGTCAAAGGGTCGCTCTAGAACTTTTAAACATGGCTTATGTGTTTTCTGGGATTGTTTTACGTATGTATACCAATTTTGGTGCCGATCGGAAGAAAACTGGGGATTTGTATTAAAGACACAAACACCCACACACACACTTTGAATTTTATTATATTAGATGTGTTAATAGTAAAATATTGTTTATTTTCAAAGGCAGTTTTAGAAGACATTTGAAGACTTCTTTTCAAATAATGTAAATTTATTTCAATTTTAAAGAAATAAAATATTACATAATCGTTTTAAGAAACAATCTTTTGTAGTAAAGTTTTAAATTAAAAAGAAATTAAATTCCTCACATTATCAAGTACAGTATATCCTCGATATCTCGAAATAGAAAAAACCTGAAGGTAAGGAGAGCTTTCAGATAAAAAGGAAAATTGAAAAATACTTATACTAATTTTAAGGTTTTAATTCGCTTCGAGATAAAAAGGTTTTAGAGGTATCAAAGTTCGGAATAACTCGAATACTCGAACGTATTTTTACTTAAAAAACGTTGCAAATAATTATCTAAATGGTCAAACATTCTTTAGAAAACCTCTGATGATGTGTAGTTGTCTGGACCACTTAAGTTAACTCCCTAATTAAGTAATAACTAATTAAGAAATTACAAAAATTAAAATTGATCCAATTGGCATTATATCCAAAATTATGCAACATCATTCACCCAGGGTTGTCGAATATTGTTTAATATCCCTCAAACAGCCCCATGCAACAGAAAAGACGGAGAAATCCCTCGGTAGTGGCTTTTGCAGTTCAGACCTTTCTGGGCGGGGGAAATTAATTCCTCCAGCAATTTCCTCTTCATTTAAACAATTAGTGCCAAGCGCCCTGCAATAAAGGTGTCAAGTGGCACCTGCGACGCAATTTTTGCCCCATCGTCGCTCTTAGGAGATAATGGGGAAATGAAGGCGGGAGTTGGGTTACTGGGATGTCAAAGAGTACGGACACGTTGCTTGTGGTGGTGATGAGGACACGGGGTTAGGACAGGGGTCGCTAAACTTGGAAAATTGTGTATTAGCATTGGTGTTAATCAAGAGATCAGAGATCTGTAGACTTTATTGAGTGGCATTTCATTTTAAAGTGCTTTCTGGTGAGAATAAAGGTTTATGATTTTTGTGCAGAAATAAAACACGAGATAGGTAAATTAAGGTTATCTTAGCTGTGTTGCCATTGTATATTCAAAAGAATAACTTTTCGAACCAGAAAAAAAAATAATATTTGAGCAATGAAGGAGACATTTTTAAGCAAGATTTTTTTTTCAAATTACAAGAAGGTCTTAAAATTTACTATCAACAGAAATAAACCTGAACATAGATGAATTTTCTCGCCTAATAATGTAAAGTCGACAATGGGAAAAATTGAGTTTGGGTGGCCCGGGATTCTAGTTTAGGACTCATAACATAAGATAACAATCGCAAATCGCTTTCTAAAATAAGTGAACAGTTAAACAGTTTTTACATTATTAAAATCATTTCATTTATCGAACGGAACTCGAAATCTTCAAATTGGTTTATTACTATAGCTCTAAAATTAGTATTTTTAATCAAATCAAAACGGAGAATTAATTACTTGTCTCCACCCTGTACTCAATATTACGATTTAATGATGTATTAATGAATAATGAACATCATAAAGCATCAACAGTCAACAAACTCAGTCGGACCACTCGTAAAAACCCATCCCATCTTCTTTATTGCACGCTTTTACAACACTCCCTCAAAACCTTCCAAATATCACAAACCCCACCAAACACACACTATCTATTTTTAACCCGGCTGTCATCCCAAAAGCTTAATAGCTTTTATGGGCCGTCTCATTCAGGGATTAATGTAGCTTGCTCGTGAGAGCGGCGGTAAAGCTTTAATAATCTATTGTGTCCGGTCAATAAAGAAGCTGTAATGACATGACCGCCGGACGGATGCTTATGGTTTCGAAAGGTTAGTTGGTTTGGTTTAAATTTGGTTGGGGAAAGTTTGCGGCCACTACTGAGCAATTTTGGAAGGTGCCTATACGATGGTTGTGGAGAAAGATGGTATAGTGGCCAGGGGCCGTTCAAATATTACCTAAGCATGTTTTTGGTCATTTTCGACCCCTTCCCCCTTGTCAGCAAATATAAGCAAACCACGAACCCTCCCCTCTCAAAATTATGTAAGAAAACTGCCAAACCCACTCCTAAAAAATTTGAATGCCTAAATTTTTTACTAATATTTCCCTAACAGCCATGTGATAGAAATGTGATCATTTTGTGACAATCACATAGGAGTCACAGATGTGATCACTGTGATACCGTTGTGATTCTCTTATGTCCGGAATTTGTGATAAATATTTGTGATAATTATTGACATCACTGTGAAATCACATTGATGAAGCACAACAAAAATAGTGATATCCTTTAGACGTCATAGAGTGATAGATCACATCGAGGAGTCACTGTGATATCCCTGAGTACTCACGCAGGTACTGTTTGATGTTGGTCACAATGTGATCTCCCTGTGATGTCGCATTTTAGTCACACTGTGACATGTGACGAGTGTGATCATTAGTGATGTTCCGGTGATATCACTGTTACTTTTGTGCTGTTAGGGTTATTTTTGGTTGAATTTTGTATTTATTTATGCAAGAAACAAGATATTTTTAACATCTTACGTAAGCATCATTCATACACTACCTCCCCTTTGACAGGAAAAATAAGCAAATAGCAACCCCCCTCCTCCTAAGGTGCGTACCTAATGTTTGAACGGCTCTTATAGTTTGAACACAAAATTATAGTACTCTTGAAAAAAATTACACAATTTTATTTTAAGCGGTCTACTTCAAACACAACGCATCATGCACATTTTGTTTGGTGACCACAAATTTTTTATTCAATCTATAGAAACCAAGTTGGCTCGATGTAATGAACGCCAAGTTCACTTGGGGAATCAACTGGAGGTCCAGCGTCGTTCACTCGACCAGTAATAAAACTAAGGCCCAAAAGCTAATGAAAAACGGAGACGGGAAGTTCGTATATTTGTAATATCCCACTGAGTTCTTTTTTCTACTGCTATTAAAGTGGTTAAAGGTAAAAGCTCATCTTTCTTTACTAGTTATTTCAGTTCAAATTAAAGCCTAAAAACCCAAGAAGTTCTTGCATGCCTGGATTATTTTTCGTTGAAATGGTATTAACCCATTACTGCCTGACGTCCCTTTTTAGGGACGTTTTTTAAAAATCCTCCTATTTCTACAAAAACTGTTCCATTGAATAAAAATTTGCACTGATGTATCTCTGATCTTCATAGAACATAAAGATCACAAGAAGAAAGCAGAATTAAAATTTTGTTTCACTTTTTTCAAAGTTGGAAGATAGAATTTTTCAGAATAGTGCTTTTTTAAAAATTTTAAAAGAAAAAGCTTAAAAATCCAAGTTGTTATTTAAAAAAAGTTTCAATGCCGATATATATTACTGTTTATACATTAAATCAGTTGGGGTGTTATTTTATTTTTCCAAAATATTTTATCTTGACCTTATTTTGGACCCTCGAAAAGCGTCCCTAAAAAGGGACGTCAGGCACGAATGCCCCCGTGGTTTTCCCCATAGTAAAATGCTAGTGTTTCCTTATTTTTTTCACCAAAACGTGTTCGATTCTTATGATATGAATTAAATAACTGATATTTATAAAATTACTTTAAATTTAGATAATAAATTTATTTCTTTTGTTTATTTTTTTGGAAAATACTGTTATTTCTGCTAAATTAATGGAATAAAAAGTCTTAAATTATAAAGAATTAATTAATTTGCGTTAATTAAAAGGAATAAATTAATTATTTTACTATATTTATTACTTATGCAAATATATTCCGGTTATATTTTAATTAAAAGTTAAATAATTATTAGTTATAATGACTTTTTGTCATTAAAATTGCCAAAAAAGTCGCTTTTGTGATAAATTTTCGGCTTTTTTTCTATTTAGATGTCGCTAATCATTGTGTTCTATACTGCAGATCAATCTATATCATCTGGCTTGCAAATGCACATCCAACTAATGCTTGTTTTTTGGGGAGAAATTTGTGTACCGCACAATAAAATTAAAAAAATGGAAAAAGTATGGGCATTTGAAAGACTTAAACTTCACAAATTGAGATATTATGATGGATTTGAGGTGTGTAAAAGTAATTATTACTTAATATTAGGTAACATATAAACAAAGAATGCCTTTTTCAATTAAAAATCTTAATTAATTTGCCATTAACATTGATTTGGGAGGAAAAAACGTGTTTTAGAACATAAAAAATGCTCATATTACGTTAATTAAGGTTAATTTTACAATTACTTGGATAAATAATTAATATTTTTGGTTCATATTCATGTTACAGTATGGTTCCGATCTATTTTGCTGCACTTAAAAAGGTAGAAGACGTTTTTGAGGCTTTAAAAAAGTTTTCTACCATGCGTTTACTATAGGGAAAAAACACGGGGGCATTCGTGCCCGACGTCCCTTTTTAGGGACGTTTTTTAATTTTGGTGTAAAAATTAAAATTTTAAACTGGAATTTTTTTCACTATTTTTCCAGTTGTTTTGGGGCTATTTACTATGTTTTTACCAAATATTTAAGAAAAATAAAAAGTTGGGCATTAATGGGTTAAATCTAGACTTCAAGGAGTAAAAGTACCTTACAAAAGCACCTTCGGAAGTTATATATTGTCTCAATTTGAAATACCATTAGACTAGAATCTCAATAACGCGTAATTCAATACTACTTTGATAAAGAAAGTCTTATCATAAATTTTTAGTTCAAGTTTCCTACGTGCTACCCTCTTCATCTCTATCTAGTTTTGTTGTAGTTGGCTGAATACATAAGATTTTCTTAACTAAACTCAGTAGAGACTTTTTGAACAAACATGGAGTAAACGTGTCTAACATCTTTAATTTTAAAGGCAGGAAAACATTGCGAGAACAAGATCCATGAAAATGAATCTAAGTTGTTGAAGTACTTGAATTGGAACAGTGCCCGAACAAACACGTTATATCCCAGCTTAAACTCACAATCGAAAAGATCACAACTCAAGAAAAACAGGTAAACGTGTCCAACATGAAGGCAGCAGAAACCATTTTTTTTTATAATGTAACTATATGTAATTTGTTTCTTTTTACATCAAGATATTTTTATAATTGTCTAATTTTTATATATTCTTACTTTCCCAAGTAGCACAGATCATACCAAATACTCAAATTTACGGTCTGCTATAATAGTAAACGAAATTTGGCCATACATGACAAAAATTGCACAAATCTTTAACGTTTGTGCAGCTTGGGTTGTTACACTAAACTATGGGACCAAATTAATAGTTCAACTGAACTCTGGTTAAGATCAAATATCAAAATGTTAATAGCTAATTGTAGACTGGCGAGTAGGTCCGTTATCTTTGAAGGTTCACTATTATACATCCCGGATTCAATTTTGCGAGGTTTGACTGAGTATTATAATATCTTGGTTTTGAGGAAAGCAAATTAAAAACATTTTTATTTCATAGGAGGACACCGTGGGGTTTTATAGTCATACCTCCAATCACAATAGTCTCATCTTTGGAGTTCACATTCGAACAAACAACGTGAAAACGTCCGTGGAAAAAAAATTACAGATCTTATGGCATCACTTCAAAGAAACCGCTGCACGTTATCAAACCCATAGAAAAAAGATAGATCATCGACAAGAACCTCAACTTCTTAATTACAGCTTACCTCTCACCTTTCAGTTTTGAATCTCCTCAAGAGGAGGAGGAGGACACAGAGAGTAGCTTTCAGCGGGGTTGCATAACAGGACTGTCAACGCTTGAGGACGAAATAAACCGAGCTGTCACTTCGCCATGCAACTATGTCAAGTGGCTTCGTTGGGTTACACAAAAACAAGCGTAATGGACCTCGGCGGACATAAGAACGGCATTATTTATGCGTGACACTTGGGCAAATATAGAGCAGGCTTTCTTTTAGAAAGTTGTTAAGTCGTAAAACTTTTAAACGCCAAAATAGGTTTTATAGAGAGAACCGTATTTCAATCTTTATATTGATACTATAATAGTAAAAGGTGTGACAGGATTTTCCAAGAACTAATTAATTATCAAAACTACTTTACAATCACGTAAGTTTAATTCCTTTGGGGCTGTAAGCCTTTCCAGAGCTAAATCAAAATGTGTGTGTTTTCAGCCAATTTTGCTATAAATTGAGTTTTCTGAAATATTGGGTGATGTTATATTATATTCTTAACACTCAACGAAGAGGGTCAAAGTATCCTCGAAACAAATTTGTAGGTATGTGTTTAAATTAATTTTAAACTTTTTGTGCAAATAAACCATGTTATTTTCCTTAATTTTGTTCAAACTTGCACTGTTGCTTAGTTTTTGTTTACTGCAATCAGATTTGGAGACCCCATGGAGAATTTTTGTTTATTACCGAATCCCTCAATATCCAAATTTTCTTCTTCTTCTTCAAGACTGCCATCGTTCACTGATAAATCTAACCTTAATGCTAATCTTCAATCTAAAAAACTAGTAAATTACAAATTGGAATTGTAGGTATTTTTTTAAGTTAAGGACTAATTACAAAATGCAATGAGAGCTCGCAAAGCATTGTTTTTCTCGATTCAAACCGTAATTTCCATAAAGATTAAAACGAACTCCACGACCGAACTTTATTCTTAAACAGAAAGGACCCGACTCCCTTTAATCACAAAGCGCTCTTTGCGTTCAAAAACTTAAAAAGGCAAAATAATTTCCTCGAAATGTAGGTAGTAGAAGCATTAACAATTCAAATACACCTGAGCTTCGAAAGAGAACGCCCAAAAGCAAAAGAGAAAATCACAACAAAATCTCTACTCCCCGAAACGAATTTGCACAGAGAAAATAATGCGATTTCTTAATTTAATCAGAAGCACCAACAATCTTTTTTCCCGCGCTTTTCACGCAGACGACTAATTGCTTCCATTCCATTGTTCCATAGAACGGCGCAAAATGCAATCGGAAGGAGGGGGATGATAGGAAATGATATATATCGCAATAAAAAACAGTGGAACGAATCTCGATTTCTGTTCCACCGATGAAATTTTTCGCGTTTTAACGATCTCCGATTTATATATCCGAGCGCTCGGCAAAATGAGTTTTGCAGCGACAGATATGGCTGCTCTCGACTGCGACCGTGACTGGGCTTGTGCAGATAATGGACCGGGGAAAGTGCGGGGAAGGGTTCGTCATATATTTATTGCGGCCACTTTTGAGATGGTAATAGGAGATGAGGATTCAATGGAAGATCGTTTACGAGAGGAGGAATGCGTATTAGTTCGAACCATATAACGAGCGTTTCACAGTTGGTAGTATAGCTCATATATCGATCGGTTTTGATATCTCCTTATGCAATAGAATAGAAATATCAGTTATGAATGATTTCTTTAGCGGTTTCCAATGCCATTAAAATCAATAAAAATACCATCAAGGTTGAATATGGATTTGAGAGAAAGGATCTCGGATAACGTGAGAAAATAAATTTTGCTGAGATTTGGAATAACAATTCACACTTCAATAACAAATATAGTGACCATTTTTTTTCATTGAGAGTCTAAAATATCCCAGACTTTTCAATGGGGTCTTTTTGAGACTTGAAATTAGTTTTGAGAAAATATGAATAGTAGAGGATATAGAATATAGAAGATAAATGTTTTTAAAAAGAAATCAAGATGAACCACCTGTCACTTTCTTTAGTCTAAAAAAACACGCTTTATCTCTTTAACTTAGATGCCTTTTTGAAGACTATTTTGAGCAACGAAAACTTATGTAAATAAGATACTTTCAATAAGAAACCAACTGAGTTACTTTGGTCAATAACTAGCCATTTGAAACTGAACTAATAATAATAAATTATATACTTCAAACGAGGAAAAGTATAACCATTTATTTGTTTTGGAAGTCCGTGCAACAAATCCTTATATTAACAATCCTTCTCTATTTAAATCTTTTTATGCTTATTCCGTTTGGTTTTGCATAGCACTCAGCTTTACGATGTCCATGAATTATAACAAAGGTCAGTCCTAATCAAGGAGAGTGGAGTAAAGATGCTCTTTGTTGTAATAGGAGAAACTTCTGACAAGAACCGTCATTATCTTGCACTTTTTTCGCTGAACCCAATGTACTCCAAGAAAAGTTACCCTAAAAGAATGCGAAAGAAAATAAATTATATTTTTTTAGCTTCTTTTTCCTTCAAATATTAAGGAATCAAGAATTCTTCTCCTTTCACTTGACGATAAATTAAATGTACTACCAGGTGTTGAATACTCTTATCTGACTCTAATGCTTTTTAAAACTACAAATACTATACTCTTACTCTTTTCTTTCCTACATAACATTGTTTTATGCACTGAGTATTTAAAATTTAAAATCGAATACTGTTAGGATTTGAATAGTTTGGACATAAGTATCGGTCCCTTGTGTTTTATCCTTCAGAATTTAATACCTAAAATACTCAATTCAATACAAATAACTATCGATTAGAATTTTTATCTGTTACCTTAGTAAGTGTTATCTATTATACCCTTTATAGTTTGAATTTAAATATTCCAAATTCATTCGATAGGATTGAGATAATATAAGTACAAAATATCACAACTGAATAAAAATCCCCTCCATTAAATCACAGGTATCCGAATGCTATATTTAGGAAATTCCTCTTAAATACTTTCTCACTTTAAAAAAGTAATTGATAATTAAATTCAATCTACTCACGATAAAAATAATTCATAATACTCAGACACTTTCAAAACGGTAGAACATTCTTTCAAAAAAACAGATAAATGAGAAGTTATTTTATCCTAATCAATGCAAGAAAAGGGCGAAGGCCCCAAAAGTAATTAGCGATTCCTAAATGTCATGACGTAAACTCCTTAATGGTATAGTATTCTAATGTACTTGCCTGACTCCCACAAAAAAAAGACGGTCGGTTAACTGATGAAAATTAACGAAATGGAAAAGCTGATCGTTTCGATATTTTATAAAAATGGTAGCTATTAGAGAGGAAAACTGCAAGATGGTTGAATATATGAATATGATATGGTTGGTGAACTTTTATGCGAAACATTAGGAATCAAAGTATCCTGCTCATATATGAGGTAAAATTTGTTGTTTCGTCACACTCGGAAATATATCTGTACCTCAATAAAGTTTACAGAAAATAATATTTTTAAAGATGTGTGTGAAAGTCATTACACTCAAAGGCAAAACAAATCTTGATAAAAGGCATGTTTCGATGGTTCATGATAAACAAGTTATTTCACAATTTTAATTAATTTAATACTCTTAGTGTACTCTACTGGAAATTATTGGTTTCATACCATTTGGTAAGCTTTTAATAAGATGTTCAGATTTTCTAATTTTTTTCCTCCCGTGGCAAATATGTATGAGTTTGTTGTGAGACTGTAATTCAGGTTGAAAATATAGTTTGAAATCAAAGTAAAAGTAAAATATGTTCTATAATTAATAAATGATAGAAGATACTTCCAATTTTAAAGTAAAATAAAAATTGCAAAAATTCCGCATTGAATCTTATGAAATTTCTCACCTGCGTGTATTAATACAATATTCTCATTTAAAATGTATTTTAAATATCTTTGTACGTATTTTGTGATTGAAATATAAAATTTGTGATGAATTGTTTCTCTGACAGGCAGCTCTAAAGTAGAATTTGATCTATTGGTACCAGTACAATAAGAACTTTCTAAGAGTAGAGGTAAATGTGCAAAGATAAAGTCAACTATTTCATCAAATGACCGAGTGCCGTTTCAAAATGGAAATTCTGAGTCTTCCCAAGTTGACCGGCTTCCCACTCTTTTGAATGGCAGTTATGGTGAAACCAGGGACTACTTAACAACTTCTATACTCAATACCATTACACATGTTATATTTCAAATTACTGGACAACTCCTTGTTATAATTAATAATATGAAACGAGTGAAGAGAGAGAGCAATGATCCAGTAGTGTTAAATGCTAAGTATTGTAAGTGTAGTGTTAAGTAAGTTGTTGTTGTAAGTAAGTAAGTTGTTAAGTAAGTGTAGTGTAATGTTAAGTATTCATTCTCAAGTCACGCACCAAGTAATCGGGACTCATTCTGTATAAGGAGACATCAAGTACGAATAGAAGATACAGGTAAGAAATCAAGATACATATAATTATCACAACTTAATAAACAATAAACTTCTGATACTTTAAAAGTAAAAATTTCTACATGGTAGGCCTTACGTTGATGTAAATTTGGATAGGTGACATTAGCATTGACGCTCAAAACTATAAAACTTAGAAAACTTCGCAATTGTTCTTTGGGAAAAAATCTTAATTTGATTATTTATTATGTTAATACTGTATAAGTTATCTTTTGTACTGATTTTTTGTAGTGAAAACTTGTCGAATTGGAAAAAAATCGGTTTCTTGCAATTTAGAATTGTGATTAGATATATTTTCCCTGTAAACAAAAATACGATGCTTGAAATTAAGTTTAGTATTAGAAAATTATCTTTTACTGATGTTAGCATATGAATTTCCACCCCTCAAATCAAAGGACTTTTATATTCCAAAATTTCAGTCCACCAACCATCAATCAGAGCAAAGTAATATTAAAAACAAATATATTTCATTTCATTCAAGCGTAAACTTATCCCCCTTATGAGGTATATCTCTCAAATACATCATATGTCGAAATTTATTTTGAAAATTTATAGTAAGTTTAAATTCAGTGTAAAATCTATTTCTTGAAAATAAATTTTTGGTTAACTGGCTATATTTTAGTGTAACTGTTAAGGATTAGTGGACATGAAAGCACCAAAACATCAATCCGGAACTATTTCAGTTTCACTTCTTCTCTCTTTTACTAATTCTCTCAACCACCTTCTCTCACTTCTTTATTACTTTTTCTGATTCTCTTACTTCTTGTCTCATTTTTATCATAAGTATCTATCTGTGTATAGTGCAAGTAGGTTTAAAAAGAGAAATAAACACTCTTAAAACGACAGTCTCAAAACTGAGTAAAAAAGTACTCTAACTGACTCCGATCCAAGTATACTCAAATTTGAAAACATGAATATACTCATTTCTCAAATGTCATACATTTTCAGAAATGAGTATATTCATGTTTTCAAATTAAAATAAATATATGTATATATATTTTTTTTTCTCTTGCCTTGATTTTAATCGACTTTTAAATTGTATTTCCGTTGTTTTAATTGTGCTTTTAAACATACCTTAAGGTATGAATAATTATTCAATTTCAAGTTGCTTTAATTGTTTTTACTTATCATGTCCAATTGTATTTTAAGTTGTCTTTTTAATTGTATTTCACATACCTTGTCAATTGTATTTTAAGTTGTTTTTGTAATTGTTAATCAAAGATAAGGGCCCTATGGGCCCAGGTGCTTTGTATTTTAAATAAAAAAAATATATTCTTCATTCACAATACCAATAATATACACCAAACCGCCTTACACCAAAGAATACCCTAAGAGACACATTCAATTCTAATGCACACATTGATCCAATCACAAGCAGCACACATCCAAATACATTATTTAATCCAGCCGACCTGTCTGATTCCTGCCACGAAAGAAAAGACCAAAAGTTAGCCCTAGTCTGGGAATGGCATCTATCTCTCTGCTTCTTTTTGCAGGCGCTGTCAATACCTGAATAATGCATTGAGAAAGTACTACCGTCCCCTATCTGAGTACACACATACACATATAGATGTGACCGCGAGTGATGAAAAAAAAACAGCTTTTCGTATTCAGTTCGTGACACTGCAGGACTTGACAAATATCTCCCTACGGAGTTATTTTGGTCCGGCTATGTGGCGAGGGTGGAAGAATGCAAAACGAAGTTGCGCTTTTATGCGAGATGCTGGCTCGGAGTAGTAGTGGAATTTTAACATTTTGAGTAATGGAGGGTTTTATGATAATGTTTGTTTGTTTGTTTGTTTGAAATTGTACGGCACAATATCCCTTTCAGGACATTCTGCGCCGAACTATACAAATCAGGCACGATAAAAGAAAACTGGCAAAGAAAGGTGTGCCCTTGTTGAATATAATCCAATGTGCAAAGATACATAAGGAGCAAGTCATTTAAATAAAAGGTAATAAAATGAAGATTTATTTTTTAAGCATGGAGGATTTCTTTCATCATGACTGTGAAGAGCAATTACGTATACTAGGATTAAGCCAAGAACGTACAAGTTTACAGAAATAAAATTTAATATTGTTATAACATCTTGTATTATAAATGAAGTTATTAAAAGTACTCTTTAAAGTTACAAATATATTCAAGAAGGATTTCTTAATGGTTCAAATGAATTGAATGAAGGAATTATTATTTAATATTTGAATTAGAGAATATATCCATTAATAACATGAGATCAAAATAGAGGCAACATATTACCAAATCTCATTAGGGGTAAATTAAAACGTCACGTCAACTTTAATTAGGATAATATTCATTTGTCCTTTGATCTTTTTATATAAAGGAAAAAATAAACAAATCTGTGTGATTTTAATTCCGAATAAGTAGTTTATTTCACTTTTAGTTAGTTATCATAAAACTACAGAAAATAAAAAATGTTAATCATTATTTTTAGTTTATATCCCCTTAGTCGGGAATCGGTTGTAGTAGTTCTGTGCCTTGAGGTCATTCATTTTTTGCAACTAAGCAGTGAGTTTATTTATAAACATATTGCATCAATATAAATGTAAGGAGCAGCTCTCTAACCTGCTTTAAATACGCACATTTAATGATTTTCTTTAACACACAGCAAGAAAATTTAAATCTTAATGACCGAGTAAGAGACCAATTATCTGGAGAACTTGAGTAGAGCATCTCTTGTGACATTGTAAAGGCCTTAAGAAACTTTCCACTTAAGATCCTTTAAAAGCTATAACAAACAGCCTAACGTTCATTATTTTTTTCACATATTACAAAAATAACTTCACTATTTTATCGTTAATGTTTGAAAGACTCATGACTGCTGTCAAGGCACAGTATTCATTAAGGGATTCGTTTCTTCTCTCCTGATCTCTCCGAAATTCTACAGAAAACGTTTCTTACTTTTGCAAAAGAATGGAATTAATTTAAATAAAAATACTATAAATAAATCATTTGAAATTTTCAATAGTAATGATGCTTGAATTTGAATGGAATAATGAATGCCACACACAGACACATTATTCCATATCAAACCGCATAGAAAGCACACACATTAAAAGTACTCTAATGTACAAAATGATCCATAGGTTGCAAAAAAGAATATTTTCCCCTTTTGATGCATTATATACTTTACATTATTCAATATCGGAGCCACATTGTAGACTCTCTCTCATGATAAACTCTTTTAGGAGCGAAAAACATCATGTTGGGATAAAGCCAAATATAAATTTCCTGGATCTCGAAAACAGGAACCCGGATGGGGAACCATTATATCCAAATTCAGAGTGTTTTTGGAGGGAATTTATAAAGGGATTAGGGTTTGCGTTTGGAAAACAGGAGAAACCTTCCTAGATTTTCCAGCTCAAAAAGAATCAAAGTATACTAAAAAGAAAACTCATAGTCTATGGCTTAAAAATATTTTTACAAGCCTAGCAGAAGCATATGAATTTAATTTTTTTAGAGTATATAATTACAGAGAGATGATGTCATGAAATTCTTGTAATATTTAAGGCCTTAATTAACTCGCCATCCCAATAAATTAAATTTCCACCTCTCTCTTACATAAGTTTATAAGGTTGTTAAAAAAGCTGCAAGATAAACTTCGTATAAAAACAAACCGATATTAAGTTTGGTTTCATTTTCATATGAACGTAAAGGAAAGAGATGAAATGCGATAAGATAAGTTTAGCGATATAGGGTAGAAGTTGACAACTTTTTACTCAAATTCAATAAAAAGATGTTCATAAAAATGTATAATTTTTCGTTTAACCTATATTTTGGATCTTAAGTTTCAACGCATTTTGAGTTTTCGAGTCAATAAGAGGTTAATTTGACTTTTTGATCATTAAAAATTGTGTAAATACTTACTTTATCTCCTTTATATCAGTTAACCCTGGTAGAACATCTCCTTATCTTTACAATATCCATAATGTATAATTTCCCTTTCTGTTATTAATATCCAATATATCGCCATATTTATGCTTTACCAAAGGATGTAAAGGATAAAGGATTTATGGATAAAGGATAAAGGATTTATGCTTTACCAAAGGATATAAGAAAAGAAACTTTCTATAAAAATTAAAATTTAGTATCGTACGGTTTTCACTGCAAAACTGCTGAAATTGTGAGACATCTTTTTCCTTCTAACGTTTTCCATCCAAATCGCCCGAGATAACCATTGAATCTAACAGGATATTTGGAAAGGCTAGTTCTGAAAGGGTCTATTAGGGTTAATAGTTCTACTGTACGAACAATATATATAGTTTTTTTTTATATCAAGAACTTCTAAAACTCCCATTTCCCCAAAATTTGCAGCAAAGATAGTAAAACCCTGTTATCCATCTTGAATTAGAATACAGTAATTAATTCTTACACAAATAATAAAATAGTAAACAGAAAATGAATGATTAAGCACCCAAATAATTATATTATTAAATTTAATTCATATTTAAACCCCATTTAATTTTATTCAACTACTTTATCCATCAAAAACCATCTTACAAGCTTATTTTTGTCATCTTATAAATAACACGATACACACCTCCACTTAAGCTAATGAATTCCTAAGGGCGTCCCCACACACACACACTCTGGCATGATTCAGAACTGAGATTAAATTCCTAATTAAACTAGACCAAAGGCAAAACTAAAGCTATGCTCTGGGGCACACTTTCGGCAGGAAAGAAAACTTTCTTTTCTAGAAGGAAAAAATAAAAACAAAGCCATCTGACGCGGGGATTATACAACTGAGCGGAGTTGGGAAGAAAAAAGGGGCATTTTGTTTCTGTTTCGGAGGGAATTATCTTAAATATTTGACGGCGTAAAAGTTAGGAAAAGTTTCCCGATGCGGTAATAAAACTGATAAATTGTAGTGCCGAAAGTAACACCTTTAATGACGTGGGGGTGGATAAAGAGAATAGGGTATTTATTAAAAGTCATTGATGTTTTGAAATTTTTTTCTTGGTATTGTTATTCAACAGTTAATGTATTTTGAAGGGAGGGGATTTTCGTCCGAGTCTTTCCTTTTTCTCCCCAACTGTATTGGAGGGTGGATGTAAGATCCTGTTCGTCGATAGTGGGCAGTGAAAAAAAATCTTATTTTTTAATGAACTCGCAATTTTTTCTGTGATTGGATAAAACTACTTTTTGGAACTATTTTGATGGTTCAGAGCAGTTGTGTCTTATTGGTATGTATAGACGAAATCGTTTAACTTTAATTTAGTTGTTAATTTTTTCCTCCCTAGGCCCACCCATATCTAGGGAGGATAAGGATAAAGGCGAGAGGGATGGTGAAGATTAGAAGGGTGATAAGGAGGAGAGAGAGGGACAAAGGGATCAAATAATAAGGATGAAGTGGGAAAAGAGGGGTGATGAAGGTAAAATGGATGAAGGGAAAGAGAGGTAATGATTTTTGATGAGAGACGAAGAAAAGAAGAGGGATGACGAGATAATGTGGACTGTAAGGGTTATTAAAGATGAGGAAGGTGATCAAGTTGAGATGAGAATATATTGATAAGATAGATGAAGTAGAATATAGGAGTGATAAAGATGAGAAGGATGAAAGCCATTATTCGGATAAAGAAATAAAGAGCAGGAGAGGGATTAATGGGGAAAAGGGATGAATATTTAGATAAAGGCTTATTTACACAGTTTCACTTTCGGTATGCATCATAGATGATCCCTGTCAAGGAATCGTTCCTTTCTGAAGAAAATCAGTTTTAAATAGCTTAAATTTTATCAAATAGTTTAAATGAGTCTCAAGAGAGATAAAGAGGAATTAAGTATATGTTGAGAAGGTGAGGGATGAAAAAGATAATTTAGTCAGGAGAAATAAAGAGAAGGAGGAAAGGAGGGATGATAAGGAGGAATGTTACGAAGAGCAAGAAGATGGAATGATCACGAGAATGAGGGAGATAAAGAGTATTGAGACTATTGACAAGAGGGGTGAATAAATGTGATTATCGAATGGATGAGTGAAATTTAGTGGACCG
The DNA here is from genome assembly GCA_024610705.1 of Tetragnatha versicolor. Taxonomy (NCBI): domain Eukaryota; kingdom Metazoa; phylum Arthropoda; class Arachnida; order Araneae; family Tetragnathidae; genus Tetragnatha; species Tetragnatha versicolor. Next base: position 16,617,256 of record JANDEH010000008.1, read on the forward strand.
ATATTGAGAAGAAGGCAGAGGGATAACAAGAAAGAGTATTTTTTTATTGAAAGTAGACTCTAGCTTAATTCATCGAAGTTTTATTTTCATGAACTGAACTTTAAAATGGCTTTAGTAAGTAGGACCACTTTGCATGCGTTAGTAGAGTGGAAAAAATAATGTTGTGTGGGAATGATTATCTGAATAGCAATGATAAGTGAAATAACTTGTAAACTTAACTTGTAAATTTTCTACTCAGATATTCTCTAAATCAGGAATTCTGTAGTCTTATGCAGTACTTAAAACTATTGCACTCCACTTAAAGGGTGACTAATAGCCTCAAATTTACCGGTTTACTCGTCAACATATACAGACCCACATTGAAGCTTTTAAACGCCTTGTGCGGCAAATTTCTTACCGCCTCCTCCTTACTTGAACATTCTTCTCAATAAAAGTAACTTTTTTTGCTACAGTTTTGATTCGATACAGTTTTTTTTAAATTAATTATTAAGGTTTGTGATTTTAATGTCTAACATTGTCCATCTTCTTCTGTTTATATATAATTATGTGATAAATCATTTTAAATAGCATCATGATAAAGTTTTTCTACAAAGAATATCAAAACATTTTGTTTAAATCATCTGCATTTGTCAAAGACAGTCGAAACAACATCCCCCAAAGCCCATACAATCTTTAGTTTTCCAACAGCAAGAATACATTGGATCAATACAAAGAATAAGAACCCAACAAGGTCGAATGGGTGGGGGACAGACACATTATGTAGTAGTAGGCCTCTATAATTAGGAGGGAAACACTCATAGGGAGTCTATGAGGTTGACCTCAAATAATATCACAGCGTAATTCCCGAGTGTCAAGTATAGAAATCATTGTCCTTCTTTTCTTATGATGAGTTGTGATAGTTAGAAAACCAGAATGACTTGGGAGAACAGTGTGTGTTCTTAACTTGTAATGCTTATGCAAAAGTGTTTTTGGCAATTAATGTAATTTGTCATAAAAAATTTAATTAGCCCATTATGAAATAATTCTACAAAACGACAAATAATATTTCCTTCAATCGAAATCATCATACTGCTTTGAGAAATTAAGAGAATAACCAGAAATACCTTATAGATCTTTAATTTATTGGGAAGATATGACTTCTTACAGCGCTAATAATTATATTATTAAATTTAATTCATATTTAAACCCCATTTAATTTTATTCAACTACTTTATCCATCAAAAACCATCTTACAAGCTTATTTTTGTCATCTTATAAATAACACGATACACACCTCCACTTAAGCTAATGAATTCCTAAGGGCGTCCCCACACACACACACTCTGGCATGATTCAGAACTGAGATTAAATTCCTAATTAAACTAGACCAAAGGCAAAACTAAAGCTATGCTCTGGGGCACACTTTCGGCAGGAAAGAAAACTTTCTTTTCTAGAAGGAAAAAATAAAAACAAAGCCATCTGACGCGGGGATTATACAACTGAGCGGAGTTGGGAAGAAAAAAGGGGCATTTTGTTTCTGTTTCGGAGGGAATTATCTTAAATATTTGAAGGCGTAAAAGTTAGGAAAAGTTTCCCGATGCGGAACTGATAAATTGTAGTGCCGAAAGTAACACCTTTAATGACGTGGGGGTGGATAAAGAGAATAGGGTATTTATTAAAAGTCATTGATGTTTTGAAATTTTTTTCTTGGTATTGTTATTTGTTTTATTTCTTGATTTGGTAGGTACGATCTTCTCAAATTTTCATTTTTGTTCTCCAAACGTAATATTTTTTAAAACTGTTTAACTGTTTTGTATGTTTCAAAATCTATGAAAACTAACATCAACGCATAAAACCAGTGTGGAATAGCAAGCCCGAAAGCGACAGGTTAAGTTAGGTGAGCCATCTTACATCTAACTAAGCTACATAACACAAATAAATGATATAGCTTTGATTTTACATTTTTTACAAATCGCAAGTTGTCAAGATTCAAATGCTGTTTCATTTTCAAAATTTTAATTGCACCCCAAAGTCATTTTTGAAAATGAATAAATGTTAATAAAGTTTACAAACTTCTATTCTCTTTTGTAACTAAGGTGCTGTTTTAAAAAGACAGTTACAGCCGAATTCACAACCATCAGTGACGCGTTTAACCAGCAGCTAAAGAAAGAAAAATTAACTTCTCACTGACTCTAATTGGTAGTCTTTCTTTGACCAAAGATTTGACACGGATGCTGATGACTGTGAATATTGCTATCAAAGCATTGTTTTCTAATTAATTAAATTTAAATCGAGTAAACTTTTTTTTCTCAATCTCTCACTTCCATTCACTCTCTCTACCTAATCTCTTTCTCACTTATTCTCATTTATCTTCATTATTAGTCTTCCCTTTTCTTATTTTTTCACAAATTAAATTTCTTTCATTCTCTCTAACTATATAAATGCGTTCAAAAACATTTTTCATGACGAGATAACTAGTGAAAATCAGAGATGGAATGTATGAATGATCCCTCGTAATTTTTATCACATATAACCGCCACATATACAAAACATTCTGAATCCCCTTTAACGCGTTTACGCCGTCACAAGTCTACTGAATTCTGAGTTGACCAACCACTTAGGTTAGTTGATAGGGGCCTGTGCTTGCTCCTACGAGCCACTTACGCCTTCTTGCCTAAAAGGTTTTTTTCTACAAGAATACTATAAAATGTTATGAAAGCTCCACGATTCCCGGGATCTATTTCATCTCCCTGATCCCAATCAAACCTCGGTGACGCGAAAACACCGTTCAATGCAAAAACCGTTCAGACAAAAACCGTTCAAAAATCCAAACAAAAAAACTCATAGCTTTTACACATTGTAATAAATTTGTTTTTTATTGAACGGTTTTTTCGTATAGCCCAAACCTCTCCTCGTATATTTACCCTCAAACGGGAAATTTGGATGAAGTTCGGGAGCTATAACAAAAATTTGACAAAGGTCGACTGAAACCCTACATACGGGTTTGGTTGCAGTCAAAACTCAAACAATTGGTATGTGAAAGCAGGCTTAAAAATCCCTCCTTCTTTAGAACAAATCAGGCTCCTTCAATTACTTGTAATTCTGAGCAGCCCTTGATTTGTTCAACAACAAAAAATTCTATTGTAACCCATGACCAAAGAGGGAATCCCAATGTTGTCGATGCCGTCATACCGCTCCATCAAACACTAGTGACCCAAGGTCAAGGTTGGAGAAACTCTAGCTAGTTGTGTTCCTTCGTGGCGGGAACTGCGAATTATACACAATGACGGTGTGACTTCGCCCATGAATGATTTCGTGATTGTCGTTTATTTCTGATATGCTTCTTCAGTTTCCCTTTTGGTAGGTTGAGGACCTGCATGTTTTCCGTGGTTCAAAGGGCACAAGTGGACATGATCCATCTATATTTCCTCCTGTTTGAGACATTAATTGTTAAAACCGAAAGCCCTAGTTTGGAAAGCGCAATATAGCACGGTAAAATACCTAACCTCTAAATTCATAAAAAAACTTAGAGGATTACGTGGAGTAAAGTAATTTATCACACAGGATAGCTGATACACTAGATATGTCTTCAAAATGTATCTTTAAATTTCATTCTTTTTTTAAATTAGCGACGTATTTATTTTTTAGGGTACCTAATTCTAAAAGTCTATCGTTACACTTAGTAAATAAATAGCGGAAAAGCATCAATAAAAAATCTTAAATTAAGATTTATCCCAAATTGAAAAATGCCTCTTTTAAAAAGAAAAACGCCTTATAAGAAAAATCAATACTTGATATCTCACTTTTTTAGAAAAAATTAAGGCAATATCTCCAATTCAAAATAATATGATGCGGCCCTTTATCTGGGCAGAAATAATTTTTTACATTCTCATAATTTACATTACACTTTAGTTCCCACAGCCCTAAGTAATCTCATGTCTGCTCTCAGGTACTATAAAAAAATCTGCGTTATTAGCATTTCTTGACATGCGATATCGGCAATTTAAAGATGGGTTACCACATGTAACATTTTACGACAATTTTAATGAGTCGATTTCTTATTACCTGTTTTTAGGTAAGTCACGATAACGTCATCACTAGTAAACACACCTGCACCTACGTCAGTTTATCGGTAAAAATTATTTAGGAAGTCAAATAAGATAAGTCAACATATTTCTGCTTTTGGAAAACTTATGACTGCTTGACTTGATAAAGCAGTGGCGTAGCCAGGAAAAAACTTCGGATGGGGATATGGTCAAAAATGGAAAACTTCTCACTTTCGTGGGGATATATCCCCAAATCTTCCCTCATTGTTTACGCTATTGAGGTAAACCTATTTGGCTATTCAGTAAACCATATTAGCTTTAAGAAATATCTGCTTGGAAATGCAAAATTGCCTTGTAGTAAGGTAAAAACAATTCAGGCAGGACTATGATAGTAAATAAAAAAGTTCAATGTAATAGTTGAACATAGTTTTATGTTATCTAACTGAACGGTTTTGGGTTAAAATGATAAATTTTGCTCTTATTAGTTAAGTATTTATTTTTGTGGTGTTTAAAGCCTTTTCAGAATGGTTTATACGTCTTGAATATTCATTAGACGAACTATTGAAGCATTTTTCTTTATTAGAAACTAGCTGGTATGCCCGGCCTTGCACGGGTGCAGAGTATAAATTTATTATTTTTAAGTTTTCCCAAATACATTTCTAATTTTGTATCATCAGCATTTACCAATCATCCCGGTATCCCAGGCGTTTTTTTTCATATTCCGGTGTTCCCGGTAACTTTTCCTATCCCGATGTTTCTAGTAATTTTTCTTATCCCGGTGTTCCAGGGTGGATTAAAATTCCTTCAGTTCTTAAGCAATATAATTTTTGAATGGTTTCCACATTTACATGGAAAAAGTATTCTAAAAATTATTTAAAATTGCTTAGATCCCTTGATTAATCATATCTTCAGGAATTAACGTTTTCGGTGAAATTATTCAATAATTAAAGCTTTTCAAAATCAATCTTTTCTTGTTGAAAGGTAGTTTTAACAGTTTTTTGTTTGTTAACCAACTTTCTTAAAAGGTAAAATATTATCACCTTTTGATTTTACATCCTCGTTTCCATGGAGACTATCTTAACAACAATGACATTCCATAAAGTTTTTTAAAATATAAAAATTAGATAAACTCTCAAATAAAAATATGTTAAACTGTACTTAAAATTTTTAAATTTCATTGAAATAGATTTTTAAATTATTAATATAATTTTTAAATAGACTTGTACCTAGTGTTTCTATTAAAAACTTGTTGTTTAGCATTAAATTTTCTTTGTAACAATGGAGTAAGCAGATCTCTTCTGGAGGAGAAATAAAGCTATTTCAGCAAAATGACCATAAAAAGGGTCAAAAGAGGGTCAAGGGGTCAATTAAAGTTTTCGAAACATAGCCTATGTTTTTTTCTGAGTTTTTTACGTAGGTATACCAAGTTTGGTGCAGATCGGAAGTAAACTGTGGATTTGTATAGAAGACAACCATACACACATACACACACTTACTTTTATTATATTAGATGCGTGGTTCCTTTTCATACTAAAAGTTCCTTTTAAGATGAAATCTTAGGCTGAGCGCGCACTGGAGACTTTTGTCTCGGAGACTTAAAACACTAGTCACTCGAGAGCAATGCATTTCTATGAGGAAATTCTTGGCCTAGTGATCTAGCCACGAGACCAAGATCACTAGGCCAAGAATTTCCTCATAGAAATGCATTGCTCTCGAGTGACTAGTGTTTTAAGTCTCCGAGACAAAAGTCTCCAGTGCGCGCTCAGCCTTAGTATGATTTACCGGATTTCCAATTTATTTGTATTCTTTCAGTTGAAAATTCCTTTGATGAAAAGATGTTCTTTAAATTCATATTTTAACATATGCGGCCTACCACTATTAGTCGTAAATTATATTTTTGTTATAAAACTGACTAATATAAACTGTTGGTTGATTGCGTGATAAAAAAAGTAACATCGTATGCCAATTTTTATGTCATTTAACCAAAATCCAATTAAAAATCACCTACAATTTATTTTTTAAAAATGCAGTATAACCTCGATATCTCGAAGTTAAAGGAATCCGAAAAAACTTCAAGATAACGAGTTTTCTAGGTAATAAGAAAAATAGAAATACCTAATTTAAAAGTGGAAAATATTTTTTGAGGTATTAAAGTTCGTGATAACGAAGGTATACTGTAATTTCAAACTACTCTGTTGCTACTGTTACAAAATCAATAAAAAAAATTTAGTAAATTAATGTAGTGTTTTATAAATTAAATATAACTTCGCATTTCTTTACATCGGATCTGATCGATCAGATTATTTCAAGGGATTTGAAACACCTGTCATTATAATGAATGAAAATGCTTTCCTTAAAGTCTTCAGATCAGAAAACCAAAGGGTTGCGTCCAATATAGTATAGTAGAGACCATTCAACTTAACTCTTTGATGTTCTGATCTGAAGATTTAAGAGAAAAGCATTTTCATTCATTAAGATAACAGGTGTTTCAAAACCCTTGAAACAATCATATCAGTGCCGATATAAAGGAATGCAAAGTCTATTTAATTTATAAAACCCTCTAAATTAATTTACTCCATTAAAAAAAATTAGTCGAATATAGCATGGAGTCGATTCAATTTCAAAGTATTTTTTAGATGTTTTAAATAATTACAGGAAATTTAAAATCAAGATGGTGAAGAAAAACCCACCCCTCTATAAGAAAAGAAGAAAAAGAAATCTACTCACCAAAATCCGCAGGTGCAGGTGATGACACGCTGTTTGTTTATAGTCCGACTGTCACTTCCACACGCAGAGCTCAAAACACGCGACCTCGCGATTTGAAACCCAGGACCATTTTGAAAAGCGGCGATTCGCGGTTGGCGCATGCGCTGTGGGCGAAAGAAGAACCAGTCGCGATGCGTTTTGAAAGTTGGAATATATTCCATGGGAATATTCGAAGTTGGAGGTGATTGCATTTCGTTTTCTGCTGAATGAAGGAGCGCGCGAGGAGGGTTTGGAATTCAAAATTAGGTTTTGAATGTAGAAAGGGAGGAAAATTTAGGGTTTAAAGAAAGTGAATGCTAATATAATGAATATTTTCAAAGAAATTTTATACCGCGTTATTTTTAAGTTTGTAATTTAGTGATGCACAACCTGCGGCCCTAATTTGGATTTTTCCAATGAACCCCTAGTTTTTCCCCCTTTTCATATTATTTCCAAGAAAAATGACGATTTATAGCGGAAAAAAGTCGGAAAGATCGCGATTTTTCGCGCAAGTTTCGTTGGCTTGCGGAGTATTATTCCGTTCCTCCCGCGGGCGCTCGTTGAAGTCATCTTTTTCTTGTTTTGTAAGCGCGATTTGGAAATAACAACTTTACAAGGTTTAGAAGCCATAGTCAAGAGTTTAGAATCACATTCTGCAAAAAAGTGGAAAAATAGCACTTCGAAAAATAGCATTTTTTCGTGAAAGTGCCGCTTTTTGGCGCCTAGTTGCAGTTGGCTTCTTTTCATGGTGTAATTACGATCCAGAAGAAACTTAAGCGGAGCCTAATAAGTCTAGTGATACCTCTCAGTTGCGTTTTTATTGATTTTAGTCAGTATTTTCAACTAATATTTCTTTAGGATTTCCTAAGTTGTAAAGTTTTACTGAAAGATCTTTTTTGAAGCAAGATACAGTCCTTTTACAAAATACAGTCCTTTTTAAAAAATCGTGTTAAATTAAAATCTGTTTCTAGTTTCAGACATGATATCAAGGGGGACGATAGAGGACGAGCCACTAGGTGTCCAAACAAGACTATAGTCTGTTCATTTAGAATTGGCACCTGAAGCAGGATAGAAAACGCTCCAAAACGCCTAGTAACGCTCATCACGCAACTTCAGGGACCGATTTTTTACAGTATTTTAATCACTTCTGTTTCGGCTGTCTTGTCATTCGCACAAGAAAAATTTTTCGATGATAATTACTGTAGTAACTGCTTCTATAATACATTACGTCTCAGGTGCCAATTCTAAATGAACAGAGTATAGTGACTAGGTGTCCAAAACAAGCTATACTCTGTTCATTTTGAACTGGCGCTTGAAAATATTTCCTTCCCCCACCACCGATCGGTAACCATAGCAACTATCCTCGTCAAAGTGTCGAAGAAGGCTTACTATTGGCTGCTCGAAGAGCGTAACTAAGGTTAAGCTTCTAGCGTGGGGGAAAACACTATTTCTCAAGCGCTAGTTCTAAATGAATAGAGTATAAAACCCTGCTTTTTAGGGTCCAATTTTCAAAATTTCCCCAGACTCCCCTTTCCATTTGGATATCTATAATTCAAAACTTTTTTTAATATTAAATTTATCAAAATGCAAGTTCTAGCTATAAATATACTACGTCCATAATTTGGATCGAGTATACCAAAACTGGTCAGAGCAATTCCACCGTAACTCACGCTACATTTCTTTTTCAAAATTGCAATTTCAAATAATTTTTTAATATAGAAATAACTATTATTTTCTTTCTAAAAAAATCATCCATATTGAAATTTATGCTATTAATTTAAAATAACTATTGTGAATCTTTTAAGAATTTTAGTTTTTTAAACATTAATTAAAATCGACTCTATTTACCAAACTCCCCCCGAAATTTTGTCATCAATTTTTTACTTACTGTTTTTTCTTAAAAATTGTTGCCTTGTTGTTGTTGTTATTTCTTATGCCACTTGGAATACCCAAGCTCCACCGCGCAGCGTACAGGATTTAAGGCAAAGGGGGTGCGGCTCCTGAGAAAGTGAGGCCCATGGTGAAAGGCAGGAGTCCGACTTAAGCCTCGGATGATAGTAGTTGTTCCTTGAAAATTTTGGGACTTACAAGAAGTTGTCCTCTTCGGGTTAGTCTAAAATGAGTGAAATCATAAAGGGGCCGTATCCAAGGTGAGTTAGGAGTTCTACTCACACTAGTGGATCCAGGGGGACAAGGGGACTTTAACCCCCTCCCCAAAAGGAATAAAAACTAACAGTGAGAAAGAGGGGAAGTGGGAACTCAGGGGTGTAGAAAAAGGGAAAAGCGAACGAGTTAAAATCCTGTTTTTAGGTTCGAATTTCCAGAAATTTTCTGGGGGAGGGCCTCCAGACCCCCTTTTGAAATTTTGATCCCTATTATTTACCACTTTTCTGTAAAAAGTTCGTCGAAATGCAAAAATCCGACTAAAATGTAAATTTAATACTTAAAAATGTATGTCGGAAATCCGGATTAGGTGTACCAAAACGAGTTGAAATTCTGCTTTTTAGACGAACATTTCAAAAAAAAAATTTCTGGGGGAGGCCCCAAGACCCCCCTTTAAGGATATTATAAAACGATTTTCCTATTGAAAATTTTTAGTCCCCAAAAATCAAACCCTGAATCCGCTGCTGTCTTTTTACCTAGGTCACCAACTACCAACAAAATCAAACTGAAGTTTCAAAAAACTTTTTGCCAACCCCCCCCCCAGAAAAAAAGTCTAGTTACGGCCCTGAACAAAAATAAATTTGAAAAATAAATAGCTGTCGCAGGGTCAGAAGGACTCCTATAGAACCACGCGAAAAATACAGTCATAAAAGGGTTCAAATTGATGTGGAACGCATAGTTCAAATTCCTCTATGATTTGAATCAAATTCGAGTCAACTCCGTTGAGTTACATAAAACTTGTAAATTTGAAGATGAACTAAAAAAAAGTAAAAATTTAATTTTGAAAAAAACAATAGCTATCTAAAATAATAAAATTGAATGTGTGTAGGGGACCTTTGGACAAAAATCACGTTTGGATTTTTCTTAGACAAGTAAATAGTAGTGTGCTTAAGATTTTTATACCATATTTTAAATTAAATGCAAGGTAAAATCATAAATTTAAAAAAGTAGTTTAGATCACAAAATATTTTATTTTTCTTCTAAAAATCACTTGAAAATGATTTCCGACAATTAGATAGCCATTTAGAATTAATTTAACATGTATTAAAATGTATTCACATTAATGAAACCTGATTTTAAAACGCCGATTAGCTACAGATACCCACAAGAACGTGTCCGTAGGTGCAACACTGATGGTGTTCGAAGGTACAACATCAGGTGTTTTTGCATTCAAAATTCTATAAAAAATAAAAGAATTGAGATCTGACGATTTCTAATATCATAACTAAAAAGTCAAAGTCTTTGGGATTCACCCCATATATCCCATTTTATCATATAATAGTTATAGGGGAAGAGAAGAATAAATGTAGTGATGCACTAAAAAAAACTTTGAGCATCTAAAAACAGCAAACTTATTATATAAATTTAAATAATATTTTAAAGAGCTGATTTTACGTTAGCAACTAGATAGCATCTGTTTACATTCAAAATCGACCTGAAATTCAAATTTACATTTTTTCCCTAATTTTAAAATGAGGTGGCTGAAGGTACAACCGTCTTTAGGTACAACACTCTCACTCTCCCCTATATATGTGGCAGAGTTGGGCACTCACGCGAATGAAAATTTATTCGTTATTCGTACGAATAATTCAGCTTCGAATAAATCAATTGCGGGTGAAAAGTATTTGCGAATGATTTCATTTGCGAATAAGGTTATCTGTCACCGGCGATTGAATTTTTATTCGCAATTGAAAATTTATTCGCAACTAACTTTATTCGTGGATGTCGAATAATTATTCAATTGCGAATAATTTCACCAGACAAATAAATTAATTACAGAAGGTACATATAGGGGCGCAAAAAAATTCTTAGGGTTGGTACGGAAGGGTCCACAACTTTACCGGAGTGGTCCATAAATTTACGGAAGTGGTTCGTAAGTGACCGGAAGTTGACCGAATTCAACCGGAAGTGGTCTAAATTCAACCGGAAATGGTCAATCTTTAACCGGAAGTGATCCGTCCTAACATGAAATGTTCCACAACTTACCGGAAGTGACTCGTAAGTTACCGGAAGTGGTTCGTAAGTAACCGGAAGTGGTCCGCAACATACCGGAAGTGGTTCGTAAGTCACCGGAAGTGGTTCATATTTAAACGGAAATGACCCGTATGTAACCGGAAATGGTTCATCTTTAACCGGAAGTGATCCGTATTAACAGGAAATGTTCCGCAACTTACCGGAAGTGGTTCGTAAGTTACCGGAAGTGGTTCAGAAGGCACCGGAAGTGGTCCGCATTTAACCGGAAGTGGTCCATATTTAACCGGAAGTGGCCCGTATTTAACCGGAAATGGTTCATATTTAACCGGAAGTGGTTTAAAGTTATCCGGAAGTGGTCCGTATTCAACCGGAAATGGTCCATCTCTAACCGGAAATGGAACAGGAAATGTTCCGCAACTTACCAGAAGTGGTTCGTAAGTTACCGGAAGTGGTCCGCAACATACCGGAAGTTGTTCGTAAGTTACCGGAAGTGGTCCGCAACATACCGGAAGTGGCTCGTAAGTCACCGGAAGTGGTCCGTATTTAACCGGAAATGGTCCATTTTTAACCGGAAGTGATTCGTATTAACATATTATGGTTTGCAACTTACCGGAAGTGGTCCGCATTTAACCGGAAGTGGTCCGTATTTAACCGGAAGTGGCCCGTATTTAACCGGAAGTTGCCCGTATTTAACCGGAAGTGGTTTAAATTTAACCGGAAGTGGTCCGTATTCAACCGGAAATGGTCCATCTCTAACCGGAAATGGAACAGGACATTTCTGGTTAAATATGGACCACTTCCGGTTAAATTCGGGCAACTTCCGGTTAAATATGAACCATTTCCGTTTAAATACGGGCCATTTCCGTTTTATTACGGACCACCTCCGGTCAAATTCAGTCAACTTCCGGTTAAAAACGGATCACTTCCGGTGACTTAAGAACCACTTCCGGAAAGTTGCGGACCACTTTCGGTGGCTTCCGAACCACTTCCGGTATGTTGCGGACAACTTCCGGTAACTTACGAACCACTTCCGGTAAGTCGCGGAGCATTTCCTGTTGCTATGGATCACCTCCGGTTAAAGACGGACCATTTCTGGTTAAATATGGATCACTTCCGGTTAAATTCGGGCAACTTCCGGTTAAAAACGGACCACTTTCGGTGACTTATGAACCACTTCCGGCGGCTTACAGACCACTTCCCGTGACTCACGGACCATTTCCGGTGACTAACAGACCACTTCCGGTAAGTTTCGGACCACTTCGGTAAATTTGAGAAGCGATCCAATAAAGCAGCGGACCACTCCGATGAAGTTGCGAAGCGATCCAGTAATACCTAATTAATTGCCATGGAAGCATTTCGAATAACGATTGATTTAATCGTTATTCGCAGGTTCTCTCACAACTACAGTTGAATTAGTTGTCAATCGTCTCCTCCGCAATTGACGAATAAATCATTCGTTATTCGTGTGCTCGCTCGCGAATAACGGATGATTCATTCGTTATTCGAAGGTTCATATAGATGATTTATTCGTTATTCGTTATCTGTAGTTGCGCGAATAAATTTTGCCCAACACTGATATGTGGGTTTGTCTTTTATACAAATATACAGTTTTCTTCCGATCTGCACCAAACTTTGTTTTATTATCATTGAGTCAAGTCAGGTTAATCTAAGCAGCCTTTATTAAATGCTCTCTACTGTACATATATACATAGTTCGTGAATGACGTATCTCGTTAACAACAGTTATAGCTACAGTTATACAACATCTTCCCTTTTAAGTTTTGAACACTGACAAGAAATATTCACAAAACATATGACATATAGAATAAAAACACAACGTCACATCAAAGTTTAATTACATAATAAAATCACAAAAACTATTTACACAATAAAACCACTAAATTATTTACACAATAAAACCACGACGTTTAATTATATAATCCCGAATCTTATGGAGGCCTTGAGACTCGCCCAGATTTTGTCACATAACCCAGACCTGACTCATTACCATTTTGAGGACTGATTCTTCTATTACTCACGTTTTCATTACTAATTCGAGGAATGTTTGCTCCATCATTCACAGGTGACCCCAGAGATATATCATACGGACTCTTTAAGTCCAGTTTGTTATAAGAGGGCCTTAAGTCAACCCGATTTCTCCTATACAGGGTGTCCCATAAATAGTGGGTCACACTTCTAGAGGGGATAGACACCTAGACGAGTCAGAATCACATAGGAATCGGGGGTCCCAGACCAAATCCCAGGGAGTTAAAAATGGAGCGACACCACAAAACAATTATTGAAAAATTCAATCTGTAGAAGAACTTCTATTGGTAAAAACTTAATCATGGTCTCAAATTTTGTGGTTTAACATGATCTTTAAAATCATTTTAAAAGTTTTCATTTTAAAAAATTTTTTACTACGAAATAAAGTCAAAAACCACAAAAATATGTAAAAAATCTGCCAAAACTTTATTTTGTATTTAGAAATCCTTTCTTTTGATTTGATAATCTGAAAGATCATAGTTGAAAACCCTTTAGTCCAAAGTTTCACGTAAATACCATCAATATTAAACGCTCGAGATCTAATTAAAGTTTGATTTTTGCTTGCGAAAACAGATCCAGAAAAGAAACGTTGAGGGAAAATCTACGAATGACGGATTGATGCTCGCTAAATTTCTCGCCATTATTTGCGATACGAGATTCCTTGCCAACTTTCGCCAACAACAGATCGCCCAAGCTGTCTTGGCGATCTGTAGGAGCTTGGTATGTTTCGCCAAACTGGGAGAGAAAAGAAAGTTAGCGATTATCTATCCGTAACTCGTAGATTCTCCCTGAACGTTCGTTTTCTGGAGCTGTTTTCGCACTCAAAAAACAAACTTTAACAGGATCTCAAGCGTTTAATATTGATGGTATTTACGTGAAACTTTGGACTTAAGGGTTTTAAAATATGATCTTTTAGATTATCAAATCAAAAGAAAGGATTTCCAAATACAAAATAAAGTTTTGGCAGATTTTTCACATTTTTTTGTGGTTTTTTGACTTTTATTCGTAGAGAAAAATTTTTAAGTGAAAACTTTCAGCATAATTTTAAAAATCATATTAAACCACAAAATTTGAGACCATGATTAAATTTTTACCAATAGTAGTTCTTCTGCAAATTGAATTTTTCAATAATTGTTTTAGGGTGTCGCTCCATTTTTAACTCCTTGGGATTTGGTCTGGGACCCCCAAACCCTATGTGATTCTGACTCGTCTAGGTGTCTACTATCCACCCTAGAAGTGTGACCCATTATTTATGGGACACCCTGTATACTCTATTATATTCGTCTTTTACTAAATACAGGGTGTCCCAAAAAAGACTGACACATTTTAAAAATCAATAACTCAAAAACTAAAAAAGCTAAAAATGTGCGGTTTCTTGCCCCCTTCTTCTCAGACCAAAGAATTTTCATCCCAGAATTTTTGATTTTAGTTCTAAATTTTTCACTAGATGGCAGCACGAGAATTTTTGAGGGACTAAAGGGAAAAAGTATTGGAATAATCCCTGTTAGTTAACTTGCGATAGGAAAACCAAAGTTAGGGTAAAAGATCGATTCATTGAACCGAATGTTGTTCGATTCTGGGAAGATGAAAGAATTGATCGAAGGAAAGCAACCAGATTTGGATTACGCTTTGAATTAGTTTGACAACTAAACCTAACTGAAATCCTCCCCTAAGATAGATCTCGCATTTCAGCGAATATTTTTCAAATTACTGAATTTGATTTTGTTTTATCCTGATCTGGATCATGCGCCAAACTCCAAACAACTAATTGATTTTGTTTAATATACGCATTAAGTTCTTCTAATAAGTGGAAATCCAAATCTATCCTTAAAACGTTTTTATTGCGGGAATAAAAAGTTTAGATTATGTGCTTTGGAAATCATTTAGATTATGTGCATCTCCATTCTGAATCCGTTGTGTATCACTTGTAATTTATCGGATTTTACCGATATCGAGGGTAATTTTGTTACGACGAGTTTTTTTTACTCTTAGTCACGGCGATCACTCCTTGTATACATTTATTTAAAGAGTGTTCAAGTGTTTTTAGGACCTGAAGATAAGGAGGTGTCGGGGCTGTAAGAAAGATGATGAGTCGCCGGCTACTGAAAATGGGGGGGACTCAAAGATTTGGGATTCCTCAACAGAGGGATTTTACAAAATCATGATTATCTACCCTTAAAAAAACATTTCATTTCGCTTAAAGATTTAATAATGCCCAGTGATTTTAAGGTGGCGTTGTGAATCAATTAATAAACTTTCACTTCAAGTTTTTGGGAATTGCTTTTAACTTTCAACTATAAAGGGGGTTCTGGGGGGGTCCTGCCCCAGAAATTTTTTTGAAATTTGACCTTTTTAAACAGGGTAAAACTCATTTTAGTGCTTCATGATTAGATAATTTCAAAATCAAATTACTATGCTTCAATCAGTGCTGTAGCTGGATTTTTTCTGGGATAAGGGCTCGCCGTATTATTACGCACTTTTTTCTTTATTTTTTTTAATTGAAATAATGTCCCCCAAACTCACCACTGGCTTTAACCAATTCTAAAAGAAAAAGTGTCCTAAATCATGGGCAGTCCGTCACCCTCTTATATGCGCCCCTCTTATGTTAGGTGCCATGGTAAATTGGCACCATCCTTTATGATTGAATGTTGGAAAAACATATTCATAAAACTTTATGTCTTTCCTCAAAAGTTAAAAATAAAGTTTTTCTAAACAATGTTCCTAATTATCGGGGGGATGCGTCCACCCCCGGGAACGACAACCGGAGGGACGTTACGTTTGTTGAAAGAGATTGTGTTTTGTTCAGGGTTTTACTTTATGTAAAAAATGTCCTAATTTCTTAATAAAAGTTTCTTTCTTATTGATTAAAATACTTTTTGAACGTCTAGGTCCTCTCTCGCATGTTATCTGAGAGATTCTAAAATTTCGATTTTTCCTTAAAAACTTAAAAATATTTTTTTACATTCTCTGACAAAAAAGCAAAAAACCCCCGTTTCACAAAGAAATTTTCAATAAAAAGTTTCCGTTGACTTAAAATGTGTAAAATCTCCTAGTTTAATTAAAACATTAACGGCGCAGCCTTGGTCAGAAATCATGTCTACGATTACGATATAATCATTTTCATGACATTTCTTAAAAATAATTTCCATTTGGCACTAAAGGTTCGATTTCCCGATGATCTGATTATTTAGTAATAATTCCTAACAATTTCTCCTCTGTGCCATAAAAGATCAATCAAACAACCAACCAGCTAAAGCATTTCAATCTAATTCGATTCTGAAATCGATTCTATCTCTCAACTTCAATTTTCCTATCTCGAGGCAATAGGGATTCCGCTGATAGTTTATACCTAAATTTCAGAAAAAGTTCTCGTGCTGCCATCTACTAATGCATTTATGAACTAAAATTTTGAAATTTTGGGAGCAAAAATTCTTTGTCCCCTTAAGAAGGATGCAAAAGACCGCATATTTTTATCTTTTTTAGTTTTCGAGTTATTGATTTTTAAAATGTGTCAGTCTTTTTTGGGACACCCTGTAAGACCTTGGAGTGTTAGCCTGTCCAACCACCTCTGCAGGTCTCCACCTTTTGTTATCTTCGATTAACACTCCCTGCCCCGTCTCTAACTGCACTAGAGGTTTTGAGTTTTTATTGTAATATCTTCTCATCTGATCCTGTTTTAGTTTTATTCTTTTCTGAACATTTAACTCTACACTGGGACTTAACATGCATTTATTAACAGGGATCCTAGTTCTAACCCGTCGGCTCATTAGCACCTGGGCTGGGGAAACATCTAACCCCTTGATTGGAGTGTTTCTATACTCAAGTAGATCCAAATAGACACTCTGAAATGAGTCAGCTAAGCATTTTTTCAAGATATTTTTGGCAATTTTGACCCCGCTTTCTGCTTGACCATTAGATCGGGGATATCTAGGACTACTAAAAACACACTCAAAGTCCCATTCACAGGCAAACCTCTTAAATTCCCTTGAATTAAACGGAACATTATCAGATACAATAATTTTGGGTATTCCATGGGTACTAAAAATCCTTTGAAGCTTATTTATTATTTCTATAACATTTTTTGATTTTATTGGAACAATCTCAACCCACTTAGACAAATATAGTCCACTGAAAATAGCGAAAAAAAGGGCCGAACCTCGGACAAATTGCAATAAAAGGTTTCTCAACGGTTTTCACTTAGGAATGACCTCAATAATAATATACTAAAAATCGGCCAAAATCGGCCGGGGGGAAGTTTAATTTTTCTTTAATTTTTAAAAAATGGCCGAAA
Source organism: Tetragnatha versicolor (assembly GCA_024610705.1). Lineage (NCBI taxonomy): Eukaryota > Metazoa > Arthropoda > Arachnida > Araneae > Tetragnathidae > Tetragnatha > Tetragnatha versicolor. Next base: position 16,634,499 of record JANDEH010000008.1, read on the forward strand.
AAAAATTTAAAAAAACCCAAAACAATAATATAGACATGTGATACATGTTTATAGGTTATTTTTGAGTTTTAAAACCGAATATTGCCTTTAGTTTTGAAAAAAAATTGAAATTTCAATTTTTAAAATTAATTTGAAAAATGAACTATATGAAAAAATTCAAACCCCCCTAAAAACCTAACCAAATCATCAAAAGAGATAAATCAAACGGTTTTCATTTGGAAATGACCTAAATATTAACATACTAAAAGTAAAAAATTTTACGAGTTAAAGAAGTTCAATTTTTTTTAAAATTTCAACTTTTTTTTGCGAAAAATGCATTTTTTTTTCAAATTCGTGCCCCAAACTTTTGAGGCTTTTGAAAAGGTCATTTTTGGTGGATATTGTCCACAGATAGTTATATAATGGAAAACTGGTGGAATTGACCCTCAATGAATTAGTTAATTATTTTATTTAAAATTTTGAAATTGGTAAAATGTAGTAAAAAGTGAATAAAGGTAATACTTTGGCATATTTACATCAGAATTTAAAATAATTAACTAATTCATTGAGGGTCAATTCCACCGGTTTTCCATTATATAACTATCTGTGGACAATATCCACCGAAAAATGACCTTTTCAAAAGCCTCTAAAGTTTTTGGCACGAATTTGAAAAAAAAAGCATTTTTCGCAAAAAAAATGGAAATTTGAAAAAACATTTAATTTCTTTAACTCGTAAAATTTTTAAATTTTAGTATGTTAATATTTAGGTCATTTCTAAATGAAAACCGTTTGATTTATCTCTTTTGATGATTTGGTAAGGTTTTTAGGGGGGTTTTAATTTTTTCATATAGTTCATTTTTCGAATTAATTTTAAAAATTGAAATTTCAATTTTTTTTTCAAAACTAAAGGCAATATTCGGTTTTAAAACTCAAAAATAACCTATAAACATGTATCACATGTCTATATTATTGTTTTGGGTTTTTTAAAAAAAATTTTCGGCCATTTTTTTAAAATTTAAAAAAAATTAAACTTCCCCCCGGCCGATTTTGGCCGATTTTTAGTATGTTATTATTGAGGTCATTCCTAAGTGAAAACCGTTGAGAAACCTTTTATTGCAATTTGTCCGAGGTTCAACTCTATTTTCAGTGGACTAATAATCCATCAATACCAAATAATCCCTTTTACCATGTTCACATAGGTCTATGGCAACCCTTTCGAAAGGCAATTCTGGAATTTCAAGACTAATTAGAGGTTCCCTTTGATTTTTTGCCCTGTACCTTTCGCAGACGGAACACCTAGAAACAAGATCCTCAATTTGACTATTCATTTCGGGCCAATACAAGAGTTGTTTGGCCCGAGACCTTGATTTTTCAACCCCAAAATGACCCAGCATAACATTTCTTTGCGCATTTCCATGGGGGCTACAATTCTATCATTAAAAAATAAGATACCATCCTCACTAAACAAATCACTTTGAAGAGAATAGAAGAATTTTAATTGACCCCCCCGTAACTTACACCTTGCTAGCCAACCAGACATACAAAACTTTACCACCTCACTCAACACCGGATCTTTACTGGTTGCAGTACGGAACTCAGACAGTTTTTTAGAACGTAAAGAGGGTATACATACGTAAAAAAACTCCAGAAAAAACATAGGCTATGTTTCGAAAACTTTAATTGACCCCTTGACCCTCTTTTGACCCTTTTTATGGTCATTTTGCTGAAATAGCTTTATTTCTCCTCAAGAAGAGATCTGCTTACTCCATTGTTACAAAGAAAATTTGATGCTAAACAACAAGTTTTTAATAGAAACACTAGGTACAAGTATATTTAAAAATTATATTAATAATTTTAAAATATATTTCAATGAAATTTAAAAGTTGTAAGTATAGTTTAACATACTTTTATTTGAGAGTTTATCTAATTTTTATATTTTAAAAAGCTTTATGGATTTTCATGTTTTTAAAATAGTCTCCATGGAAACGAGGATGTAAAATAAAAAGGTGATAATATTTTAGCTTTTAAGAAAGTTGGTTAACAAACAAAAAACTATTAAAACTCCCTTTCAAGTAGAAAATATTAATTTTTTTTCTTAAATTTCAAAACGGAATAAGCTTTAATTATTGAATAATTTCACCGAAAATTTTTAGAATACGTTTTCCATGTAAATGTGGAAATCATTCAAAAATTATATTGCTTGAGAACTGGAGGAATTTTAATCCACCCGGGAACACCGGGATAAGAAAAATTACTAGGAACACCGGGATAGGAAAAGTTACCGGGAACACCGGAAAATGAAAAAGACGCCTGCGATACCGGGATGATTGGTAAATGCTGATTATAAAAAATTTGAAATGCATTTGGGAAAACTTAAAAACAATAAATTTATACTCCGCACCCGTGCAAGGCCGGGCATATCAGCTAGTACTTAAATAAGTTAGGATCAAGTATTTACATAGACACAGCTAAACTTTTATTTTCCCAAAATCTGCCTTCTTGCAATTAAAAAACAATTCAAAGGACATCGACGAGCATGGGCGTAGTCAAGGGGGGGGGGCAGGGAGGGGCAGCTGCCCCCCCCCGAAGTCCGAGTAATTAACTTTTATTTTACTTTTAGTTAGCTAATAACCAGTATTTTAGGGTTAAATTTTCAAAATTTTTTCTGGGGGAGGACCCACAGACCCCCCCCTTTAGTATATAAACCTAAATTATTCACACTTTTTTATAAGTTTATTAAAATTTTAATTCTACCTAAAAATAAGTCCAAATTTGGGTTTACGTGTACCAAAAAACAGTTTACAACCCTGTTCATAGGGGCGAATTTCCAAAAATTTTCTGGGGGAGGACCCTAAGACCCCCATTGAAACTTGACAGCCCTCTCACACGGGGCTTTAAAATTGTTCTCCACAAACATAAAAAAGTCGACCCTGCTTGCCCCCCCTAAGTTGAACCCCTGGCTACACCCGTCGACGAGTAATAAGGGGTCATCCACAAATTACATGAGGTGTTTTTTTCCAAATTCTGGACCCCCCTCCCCCTTGGTGAGATTTAGTGAGATTTTGCTGGACCCCCCCTCCCCCCCACGTGAGATTATTTAAGAATAATTTTTCTCCTTCCTTCTTTCCTTTCTCATACTTAAAAAAGAAAGAAATTCGTATAATTTCTAACCTAAAAAGTTGACGTGAGATTTCAATCGACCCCCCCCCTCCCCCCTTAGTGAGATTTTTCCAAACCCCTCCCCCCTTTTTGACCTCTCGTAATTTATGGATGACCCCTAAGAAGAACGCGATCGTGAACTGACCAAGTTGTTTTTCCCTTCTCCCGTCAAAACACGCAAGCCAACTTTAGGGTAACGTCAGCCTGGAATCATGGACGGGCTTATCTGGTCGAGCGCATCTTATCGGCTGTAGTTATCTACCCCACTCAATTAGTGGACAAAGGGGTCCCCCTAAAGGGAGACCCCTGCGGAGAGCGAGAGAGTCCCCCTTTTGGGGAGCCCCTTTGTCCACTAATTGAGTGGGGTAGATAACTACAGCCGATAAGATGCGCTCGACCAGATAAGCCCGTCCATGATTCCAGGCTGCAAAAGTCTGGATAAAAATTCGCGATATTTCACTCAAATTTTGGGGCCATGATGTACAGTAGGGTGTCCCTTAAAATCGAAGGTCGGGGAAACTTTTGCTCCACCCCTCAATTTTTTTCCTTTTGGTACCCTAAGACTGTGTGCAAAATTTTAAATCGATCAGATAATATTAACACGTGCCCCAAACGGCCTAAAGTTAGAAAAATTTGACTTTTTCTAATTTTGTTGAAAATTTTTAAAAATATAATTAAAAAATCTGTTTCCGAATAATATGGTTCAAACACATTTAAACAATCATATTTGACCGTTTTTCATTACTAGTTAGTCCAAAATGTCCAGTTTGTAACCTAGTCATCACTCAGAAAATCATCAACTTTGTCCATTTTATACTGAGAAATGAGAATAGAAGAATCAAAAGGCAGTGGTAAACGACTTAAAACCGCAGAATTCTATGGCTTAACATCATTTGTAGACCATATTGACGTGGATATCAATTTTTAGAGGTCAAATTAATTATGGGTTGTTTAATTACAGACGCCATATTGGATTGCATTAAAACAAAAAAAAATCTGGAAAAAAACTATGGGCATGTTTGATATCGGGTAATGGGTGTTGCTGGTTTCTAAACTCAATTAAGACTAATAAAATTATTTTAGACAACTTTTTAAGCTCTTTACGCAATCGTAAGGGCAGCATATCTCCTAATACAAGTGCAAACAATGGTTTCAGAACTATATAGATATGGTAATAAATTCTAAACATAGAAAAGTGTCAATATAAATTCTGGAAACAAGTTAAAAATCAGACTCCAGTGTGTCCATAAGTACTTAATTCTGTAAGTTAGCTGAAAAGCTGAAGTTAACCCAAGATTAACCTGCTCTTTATAATAATTGAGTTATACTATCAGAAGGTTACCAATTAACCCATGCTTATAGAGACTGTTCTTCTATTTTATCATAATTTTATTCGTTAACTTAAAAAATACCTGCAATTCAACAAATTAGAGTCATTAAAATCTAATACACTTATATTGGCTATTTAACTATCATGAATATTATCAACAGTTTCTTAAAATCTTTCCTTCTTTAAAGTATTTTTGTAAGTCAGCTATTCTTCACTCTTGTAAGTTTCCTACCTCTACATTCTCAAAAGAAGGATCTGACAGTTTAAAATAATTTAATTGCATAAACAATTTTCAAGAAAAATTTACTCGAAACCTTATTACTTCTCAAAGGATGTTAACTGATGAAAAGTAGATAGTGCGAAGAAAAACTAAGGGTAAGTAGAAGAGTTATAAAAACTGTAGTTAATATTTAATATTCTTATAGCCACGAACAAAATAACATTGTTTAATTTTTTTAATGACAGTAATATGTTGAACTGCTGGCATTTTTATGTTGATGTACAAAATTATGATAAAATAGAAGAACAGTCTCTATAAACATGGTTAATTGCTTACCTTCTGAGAGTATAACTCAATTATTATGAAGAGTGGGTTAATTTTGTATCAACTTCAGCTTTTCAATTAACTTATGGAATAAAATACTCGTGGACACACTGGAGTCTGTTTTTTAACTTGTTTCCAGAATTTCTCTTGCCAGTTTTATGTGTTAAGAATGTTATTATGTGTTAAGAATAGTTTTATGTGTCAAAATATCTATTTCTGAAAACATGGTTTGCACTTGTATTAGGAGATATGCTGGCCCTTAAATTGCGTAAAGAGCTTTAAAAAGTTTTCTAAGATAATTTTATTAGTCTTAATTGAGTTTAGAAACCTTAAACACCCATTACCCGATATCAAACATGCCCATACCTTTTTTCCAGAATTTTTTTTTTAGTTTTAATGCAATATCCAATATGGCGTTTGTATTTCAGCAACCCATAATTAATTTGAGTTCCAGAAAATTTATATCCACATCAATATGGTCTAAAAATGGTGTTTAGCCATGGAATTTTACGGTTTTAAGGGGGTTCAGTACCAAAATTTGGTCAAAATTCCGAATTTGAGATTTTGCAATAAAAATAAAGATAATTCCCTTAGAATTATTCATACCAAGTTTCATAATGATACGGGGATTCTAAGTGTGAAAATTGTGAGATTTCTGAAGCCTAGACAGTGTTAAGAAGCCTAGTTTTCTATCTTTAAACGGCTTTTTCTCAAAACAAGGTTTTTAATGTTTAAAATCACAAGTCTTTTTTTCTAATCATCCAAACCACTTCAAACTTTGTAGTCATTATCAGTAACACGTGTTTAACATCTTCAGGCATGGATTTTATAATATATTTATTAGATATTTTTTTACGGAGCAGTAAAGTGGAAACTTAGGATATTTTTAAAAAAAATGCCAAATTTCAGAGTTTTTTTTATTTTTCAGAAACTTTCATAGATAATCAAATTTCCATGCCTACAAGTGTTTATATATGTTTGATTTATGTCCAGACAAAAAATCAAATCAAAAGAACATATATTAAGGGAGGAGTATCAATTTAAATTTAGGGTACTTTTGGGCATTATTTTGAAGTTTTTTGTACTTTTTTAAAAAAATAAATTTTTGAACTCGACTTTTGGGCTAAATATGAATTAGCATGAAGTATACACACAATTTAACACCTTAAAAGATAACAAAATCCTGTTATTAGAGAAAAAAAATTTTTTGGTACTGAACCCCCTTTTAAGTCGTTTATCACAGCCTATTGATTCTTCTATTCTCAGTATGAAATGCACAAATTTGATGATTTTCTGATTGATGACTAGGTTACAAACAGGGCATTTTGGCCTAGTTAGTAATAAAAAAAAGGTGAAATATGATTGTTTAAATGTGTTAGAGCCCTATTATTCGGAAACAGATTTTTTAAACATATTTTTAAAAATTTTAAAAAAAATTAGAAAAAAGTCAAATTTTTCTAACTTTACGCCGTTTGGGGCACGTGTTAATATTATCTGATCAATTTAAGATTTTGCACACAGTCTTAGGGTACCAAAAGGAAAAAAATTGGGGGGGTGGAGCAAAAGTTTCCTTGAATTCTTGAAAAAACGCCCAAATAAGGGACACCCTAATGTACAGGGTGTATCTGAAATGGTGCAACAAACTTTCAGGGATGATAGTAGACACCTAGACGAGTCAGAAACACACAAGATTTGGGGGTCCCAGACCAAATCCCAGGGAGTTAAAAATGGAGCGACAACCCAAAAAAATCATTGAAAAATTCAATTCGTAGAACTACTATTTGGTAAAAATTTAATTATGGTCTCAAAAAATGCGCAAAAAACAAACTTTAACAGGATCTCAAGCGTTTAATATTGATTGTATTCACGTGAAATTTTGGACTTAAAGAGTTTTCAACTACGATGTTTCAGATTATCAAATCAAAAGAAAGGATTTCGAAATACAAAATAAGGTTTTGCTGAGTTTTCACATTTTTTGGTGGTTTTTTAACTTTTTCATAATAAAACAAATTTTAAAGTGGAGACTTTTGAGATAATTTTAAAGATCATATTAAACCACAATTTTTGAGACCATAATCAAATTTTTACCACCAATAGTAGTTCTTCTACAAATTGATTTTTTTGGGGTGTCGCTCCATTTTTAACTCCCTGGGATTTGGTCTAGTACTGGTACCCCCAAATTCTATGTGATTCTGACTCGTCTAGGTGTCTACTATCATCCCTGAAAGTTTGTTGCACCATTTCAGATTCACCCTGTATAGGTTTAGAATAGACTTTTAGGATAGAGACTTTAACATAATCAGTAGACGCCGTGAAATATTTTGAAGCTTTTTAGAAATTAAGAATTCATGTAGTATTTTCTAGGCTTTCTAAAATAGGCCTCATACACCTCATTCAATGCCTCATACACACCCTGATATTGTGTAATTTAATTCTACTCATACACTAGGGTGGACCGAAAACACACTTTATTTTTTATTTATGTTCTAATAGGGCGGAAAGGGTGCCACTTGGGTCCAATAAGGACGGTGGAAAATATTTTTTGGATTGGATAATATCTTAGGCTCCCGCATCGTATTTTAAGTTTGAAAAAATGAATGACTTTTTTACAAAACAACTAAAAAACCAAAGATTACTCTCAAATATTATTGATGATTTTTTATGAGGAACTAATATAGTTATAGACATAATGTTTCAAGGGTCCATTCTTCTATCACATCTGGAACTAGAAGCATTATGTCTATAACTATATTAGTTCCTAAAAAAATCCTGAACAATATTTGAGTTTAATCTTTGGTTTTTTAGTTGTTTCGTAAAAAAGTCATCCATTTTTTCTAACTTTAAGTGCGATGCGGGAGCCTAAAATATTATCCAATCCAAAAAAATATTTTACATCGTCCTTATTGGACCCAAGGGGCACCCTTTCCGCACTATTAGAACATAAACAAAAAATAAAGTGTGCTTTCAGCCCACCCTATCATACACTCAGGCAAAATGTTTCAGAAAAAATAATTTCCTTTTTATGCATACCTTTCATTATTTCTACTAAAAATCAGGGGTGCAGAATATGTTCGTAAGCCCAAACATGGTTTGAGGGAAATTCAGTCAGTTATGGGGAAATTTTTTGCCTAAGTTTATAAAGAAAAATCCAAGTTGTAATGGTTAACAAACAAATATTTTAACTAGTTACAATATCATACCCTCCAAATTTTATGGAAATTAGATGAAAACTATAGAATTACGGATGACAGCGAAAACTGGTCGAAAATTAGCTTTTCCTTGTGTTTTGATTGTTATGCTGGAAAAACAACGTATCCGTTTTCGACAAGAACAACTTTTACCTAATAAGGTGACATGCACAAAGAAAAATAAATAAAATATTTAGTCCATAAAAATTAAAAAGTCATTGAATATTTAGTAATCAATGAACCTTGCAGAAATTCAGTAATTAAGAATAATACTATATTTTAAAATCTCTTCGTACTTAAGTAAAAGTAACAAACTGAAATGGAAATATTGGGGAAAATTAGGACGAAATTGTGTTCTGGGGAAATGCTGGACAACCAATAAAGGTCAAGATCAAATCCAAGAAATTAGATTAACTATTATTATATTATAAAAATCGAGTATGTGGGGAAATTTGTTTGGATAAAAAACTGATAGGCAGATAAAGATATGAGCTAGAAAAAAAAGCCTAGTTATTTGCAATTTAAAAACTGTCAAAATATAATTTATAGAATCTTGTAATTATGCTCCAATAGATTTGAACAACCCATGGAGCTTTGACAAAACCAAATTAATGTTTAAACAACCCCAGAGGTTCTAAAAACAATTTTTAAGCATCTTAGAAAATTCCCTTTACAATTTAAATATTTCAGACCACAGACCTAACCTAATTTTAACCCATCAAGGAGGTTCGAAAACCTTTTAACATTAATAGTACAGTCAAATTAGGGTTTGAGGTAGACATTTAGAAATACAAGCAGAAACCCCCTGGGATGTGTTTAGGGGGGTCTGAGGATGCCTCACCTGAAAATCCCAAAAAATCCGGTGACGGGTTTTCCGCCATTTTGAAAAAGAAGTCGGCCATGTTGGATTTTTCCATAGTTCATAAAAACAGCTATAACAGGCGAACTAATTGGTTTAAAATGTTCGTTCTTGTTTTAAAATGCGTAATTCAAAGCGTTCTTTAATTTTCATGCATGAATTGTTGGTTCTAAAACAAGGATTTTTTAAAAATTAAGCTAAAATAGCAATTTTTTCGTATTTTTTTGGGTTGTAGTTCTTTCGTTTAATACTGTGTCGTACCTATTATAATTATCGAGACCGAAACAACTGGAACTTGTTTAGGAGAGTCTTAGGCTATACCATACCAAAATTCTAAGAAATCCCGCCATTAGTTTTCCGCCATTTTGAAAAAAACGGTGGCAATACTGAATTTTCAATGTTTCTTAAAAACTGCTATAACAAGCGAACTTATTGGAATAAAATGCTCAATTTTTTTTGAAAATGCGTGTTTAAGTGTACGTTTTTGAAATATCATGCAGTAAGTTAATATTCTTAAAGATTTAATTTTAAAAACTCGGAAAAATAGTAATTTTTCAGTCTTTTTCTGTTGTAGTTTTTTTATAGTCCAGGCAAATAAGACATTCAATATAACGGGCTGGAAATTGGTGGAAATGTAGAGAATAGTGTCCTTCTTGATATCCTGAAATTCCCTAAAAATCCCTCCAAGGGAAAATCCGCCATTTTCGAAAACCAACGCCATCTTGGATTGGGTTTTCAAGCACAGCGACCAAACCAAGGTGCCGATTGATTTCGTTTTTGTCACATATTGTTTAATATTGTGTATTTTAAGAGACAACGTAAAGAAATTTGAATTTGCTGTGTTAAAATGTAGGTAAGCATTCGAGATAACAAGCTGAAAATTGGTGAAAATATAGAAGGCAGTGTTCTAATTAATATCCCGAAATTACCAAAAAATCCCTCCAAGGGAAACCGCCATTTTGAAACAACCGCCTCCATCTTGGATTGTATTTTTAAGCATAGCGACTGAACCAAGGGTCAATAACCAATTGTTCAATAATACGCATTTTATATATAAAACGTGATAAAGTTTGAAATAAAAAACTTAATTTAATTATAATTAAATTTACTTAGTTAATGGTTTGCCGGGTTAAAATGTAGGTAAGAATTCAAAATAACAAGCTGAAAATTGGTAGAAACGTAGAAGATAGTATCCTGACCGAAGTTCCGAAATTCCCAAAAAATCCCTCCAGATGAAAATCCTCCACTGAAAAAACTACCGTCATTTTGGACTCTCAATTTAAGCATAGTGATAGTGGAGTTTTCTCTTTCCACAACAATGAAATTCCCCTAAAAAGGCATTATTGAAGCTGAGAAAAACTGCGATTTTAAAGTCGAATATTTAAAAAACCATTCTAGCGATTTAAGTAAATTTAAGATTTAAATGTAGTTTATTTATTCAATAAAATCATGCAATTACGTGCATGGTTAAAAATATCACTGTTTGGTTGCAACTAAATAAAAAAGAATGGACAAAACGGTCAAATTGAGGAAAACAAACTATGCTCAAACGATACAGCAAACAAACTTTAAAATTTTTGACCATGCACGTAAATTGCATGTTGTTATTGAATAAATAAACTACATTTTAAGCTTAAATTTATTTAAATCGCTAGAATAGTTTTTTAAATATTCGACTTTAAAATTGCAACTTTTTTCAGCTTCAATAATGCCTTTTTAGGGAAATTTCATTGTTGTGGAAAGAGAAAACTCCACTATCACTATGCTTAAATTGAGAGTCTAAAATGACGGTAGTTTTTTCAGTGGAGGATTTTCATCTAAAGGGATTTTTTGGGAATTTCGGAACTTCGGTCAGGATACTATCTTCTACGTTTCTACCAATTTTCAGCTTGTTATTTTGAATTCTTACCTACATTTTAACCCGGCAAACCATTAACTAAGTAAATTTAATTGTAATTAAATTAAGTTTTTTTATTTCAAACTTTATCACGTTTTATATATAAAATGCGTATTATTGAACAATTGGTTATTGACCCTTGGTTCAGTCGCTATGCTTAAAAATACAATCCAAGATGGAGGCGGTTGTTTCAAAATGGCGGTTTCCCTTGGAGGGATTTTTTGGTAATTTCGGGATATTAATTAGAACACTGCCTTCTATATTTTCACCAATTTTCAGCTTGTTATCTCGAATGCTTACCTACATTTTAACACAGCAAAGCAGTAATTAAATAAAAATTAATTATTATTAAATTAATTTTTTTATTTCAAATTTCTTTACGTTGTCTCTTAAAATACACAATATTAAACAATATGTGACAAAAACGAAATCAATCGGCACCTTGGTTTGGTCGCTGTGCTTGAAAACCCAATCCAAGATGGCGTTGGTTTTCGAAAATGGCGGATTTTCCCTTGGAGGGATTTTTAGGGAATTTCAGGATATCAAGAAGGACACTATTCTCTACATTTCCACCAATTTCCAGCCCGTTATATTGAATGTCTTATTTGCCTGGACTATAAAAAAACTACAACAGAAAAAGACTGAAAAATTACTATTTTTCCGAGTTTTTAAAATTAAATCTTTAAGAATATTAACTTACTGCATGATATTTCAAAAACGTACACTTAAACACGCATTTTCAAAAAAAATTGAGCATTTTATTCCAATAAGTTCGCTTGTTATAGCAGTTTTTAAGAAACATTGAAAATTCAGTATTGCCACCGTTTTTTTCAAAATGGCGGAAAACTAATGGCGGGATTTCTTAGAATTTTGGTATGGTATAGCCTAAGACTCTCCTAAACAAGTTCCAGTTGTTTCGGTCTTGATAATTATAATAGGTACGACACAGTATTAAACGAAAGAACTACAACCCAAAAAAATACGAAAAAATTGCTATTTTAGCTTAATTTTTAAAAAATCCTTGTTTTAGAACCAACAATTCATGCATGAAACTTAAAGAACGCTTTGAATTACGCATTTTAAAACAAGAACGAACATTTTAAACCAATTAGTTCGCCTGTTATAGCTGTTTTTATGAACTATGGAAAAATCCAACATGGCCGACTTCTTTTTCAAAATGGCGGAAAACCCGTCACCGGATTTTTTGGGATTTTCAGGTGAGGCATCCTCAGACCCCCCTAAACACATCCCAGGGGGTTTCTGCTTGTATTTCTAAATGTCTACCTCCGACCCTTTTTTCGCCTAATTTGACTGTACTATAAGCAAAGAAAATACTACTACATGTTGCAATTGTTTTGAGGTTTTGATGTTCACCACGAATTTCTTATATTGAAAAATCAAGTGATTAATATCAAGCAACCTCGGGACAGATTTTGCACTTTTTTACATCACGGTCAAACATTAATTTTGGAAATAAAAAGACGAAATATTGGGGTCTGAAAGTTAATATAATGTCAAAGGGGCTTAAGAACTGGGAACTAGTTCCAGATTTGATTCATTCTATTCTGTATAATCACTTGAAAGCAATTTCATTCATAGAAGAATTGCAGCATCTCGTAAAATTCTAAATTAAGAATTCTCTCCAGATTCCAAAAATATGCTTGTTTTTTCTGACAAATACTTTTTCAGTTAATTATGAGATATTTTATAACAAAGAGCGCCTAACCTGGTGACATCACATGTCGCTCACTCCTTTCAAGAACGTCATATCTCAAAAATCAACGATATTTAGCTATGACTGTTTTCGGAAAGCTCTGAAGGAGTACTACAACCCTGCGTAACCCTCATATTTTTAAACTGAATAGTAAAGAAATTAACCAGATTCTTATTATTTATTTTCAATGCAATTCTTAACTTTCAAATGCCTCTCCTGAAAAATCAGGTTTTTTGAGATATGCCGTTCTTGAAAGGAGTGAGCGATGTGTCTCTTGAAAATGTGGGACTAGCGTTTTCATCGAAACACTAGTCTGTAAAAAACTTGAGCTTATTGTTTCCAGTCTTTCAAGACGGGAGCAGGCACACATAGGTTAAGCGCGCACTAGACTTCTGTCATGGTGACTATATACACTAGGTCACTCGAGAGCAATGCATTTCTATGGCGAGATTCTTGGCAGTCTGCCAATGAGTCTCGTTGCCTGTGCGCACGCTCTAGCTTCTTGCAATAAATAGGCAGGGAGATAATTTTGTCTGTCGCCGTGACAAGTCTAGTGTGCGCTTAGCCTCAAGGTCACAAGCTGCTTCAGCTGACTGAAAAGCTATCTTTAATTGAAAATAGCTTAAGTTTTAGGGCTTTGAAAGGTTATCAACATGTTTTTGGAGGTTTTAGGCCATTCAAAATACATTTTGCAATGTGAAATATTGAATGTCACACAAACCAATTTAATTATTTAAAAAAGCAACTTTTATTAACACAGTACAATTTTTGCATAAGTTTATATATGGAACGGTTAAACATGGCATCTTTTCTTATTGCTGTTTACATTCAGGAGGTGCTTGAGTATTTCCACCAGGTGGACCTTTAGATTTTTTCCTAGTCTGAAAATACAAAAACATCAGAAACTGTTGGAATTTTTTTAAACTTTCTTCACATTATATATAAAAACACTGACAATTGTCACAAAATTAAAATTTTTTCCGAAGATGTTTGTATATACTCAATTTAATACACTACATCTACCATTCCACAATATAAAAGAATTGTCATTCTTGAGCTTTATTTCCGTTTTTAAACCTGGTAATTTTATTTAAACACCATCTTAATTTTTATGCGAGATAGTTCTCTACTATTTGTAAAAATCAAACCCTAAAAAAATTAGTTGCATGAATGCAATACAAGCAGGTTTCAATATGAAAATATAGCCTCAGCTTATTAAGAACCCTAGTGCACTTTAGGTCTACCAAAGCAGTTAAAAATTTAAATGATCAGGCTTCGGGCTTTTTAAAAAATGACTACAAAATCCCTTTGATAGGTACAGTAGAAACAGTTATTATCAAGTTGACAGGTCTATCACACACAAAACAGATCACTATCATTCAAAGAGATCTTTTCAAATTAGTAAGTTTATTTAATAGGAAGCTAATACCCCGTTCGCACTGCCGTTAAAGTACCCTTTGTTGCAATCGCACTTTATCGGATAGGGGGTTCTCTTAAAACAGCATTCGCACTGGCAAAAGGTGATAATAAGCACTTTACTGTGGGTAAATAACAAACCGCATGATTTGTAAAATTCTTAATATTTCTTGATAAATAATTTAAAACTAATGAAAATAATCACCAACTTTTTAAAAAATACAAGTAAAAATACATAAAATATTATTATTAATTGACAGACGATTTTAAGAAAACTATTTCTGAATCTCAAATAAAAACAAAACAAGCTGACTGGATTGTATGATAAATTGCATCATATCAAGGTAAATAAACTAAAGTTTTGTTATTAAACTAATCAGTTTTTAGTACATTGTTTTCTATATTTTTATGTAGTTATATTTCACAACTGGATCTTTTTTGCCTTAAAAATCTAAAATTTTTCGATGCAATGGATATTAGTTTGGCATAGCAGAACACTATAAAATTAAATTTTATCATATTTCATTAACAAGAATGTTCTGAAAAGTTTTCTTGATTGAATTTTTGTTTAATATTCTGTTTTCTTTGTATCAGCAGCTGTTTTAAATTACATTTATACTAATAAGTAATTAAAAGCAATGAGTGGAGAGATTGAAGTATTACATCATTGTATATCTCACGGTTCATATTTTTGACCTGCTTTTATTGTGTTAAATTATTGCACTAATTCAAAACACTTAATAACCTATAAATATGTTCGTAATTGTGTTCAGTTTAAATTGTTTTAGAAGTATCTTTGGTCTTTATTTTAAGAAAAATCACCGAAAATAAGCTTCTTCCTATCCTAGGAAACATTGTGCGCCGCCATCTTTGTTGAATAAGGGGTGATTTTCAAACACCCTTTAAACATGGGGCGATTTTGTTACACCTTATGTGTGTTACCATGCCAACAAAGTGCAAAATGAAAATAGAGGGTCTTTTTTTGCCAGTGCGAACGGGGTATTAGAAGACTAGACAAAAATATGGTTATGTAAAACACAATTAGGAATGGTATTATGTGCTAACAGAATGTGGTTATTAAAAAGTTACAATACCTCAAGATGCAGACAGTAAGTTAAAAGAAAATTAGAAGATCCACTCAACATCAGGTTAGGGTGTTTAGCTTTAATAATTTAAATATATAAACCTTTTAATATCTAAGGGTTATTGTTTACCAGACATTGTCCATCATTTTCATCATCATCCTCCTCCTCTTCTTCGTCTTCATCCTCATCATATTCATCTTCGTCCTCCTCGTCTTCATCTTCAAACTACAAATATAATCACAGCTTAGAGTTCATTTTTATAAAACTTGTTAGACAAGAGATTTCCAAGCCCAAGACCCATCTTAGTCTACAGACCCAGGATATTGTGCTTTTCTTTACCATTTACAGTTAAATGGATTTAAGACAGTCTGATTTTGAGAACATATTTACAAGTGCACAGCATTCTTATATTTATTTGCATATGATATAGTACAGAAACTTTTAGGTAGACCTGGAAAAAGTGCCAGAACCTAAGAACCTGGTTCGGGGGAAGCTCCTGCTCCATAGGAGCAATATATAAGGCAGGGGTCGGCAACTGGCGGACCGCGGTCCACATCCAGACCGCGTGAGGTTATTTCCCGGACCACCAATACATATTGAAAATCAGAAGAGGTATTTTTACATTACAAATATTAGTTTGACCAGCTTTTTAAGAGTCAAATTTCACAGGGGGAAACCCCCAGACCCCCATTTTTATAAGAAAGACTTCTAATAATATTAAATTTAGCAATACAGCTAAGCAGGTAACGTACTTAAATTACATTTTTGTAAAAATATGTGTATTTGAATGTAAGGATTTAGAGTAGTAAATAGTTAGCTATTTTTCTCCAGACTTCAATGAAAATTTTTAAAAATATTTGGACCCCAAGTAAAATTACTTGCCGACCCCTGATATAAGGTTTCGGGAAATTCTATTAGGTTTGGGGGAAGGTTACAACTTTTTCCAGGTCTGCTTCTAGGAAGGGCAAGATGAATTTTATGGAAAGTATTTATCTGCAATCTTACTACTTCTCAATTGTACGATGCATAAATATTGATGATTTAACTATTGGTAAAAGTACCTTTATAGAGATTGTAGGAATTACCCATAATTGAAAAAAATCATACAAATTTAAAAACACCTGTTCTGATTACTACATTTCAAACAAATTTATAAAAAATAATACACCAAAACAAGAATTTAAATATACTTACATCTTCATCAATGAGATTTTCTCCAGTGAAGAAGAGAACTGCATGAGGTATAATTCTGTCCTTTATTAAATTGCCAATTTCAAAATCTTGGCTTAGGATACTTTGGGATTCTTCATCCTAAAATTAATAAATATTCACCTTCAGGGTTGGCTGGTTTAAACCATGGTTTTTTTACCAAAAAAACCACTTGGTTTTTTTGGTTTTTTTAGAAATTATAAAATATTTTCAGGATTTTTTAAAGAAAGTGTTATTAAGTAAAATCTTTTGCACTAAATTAAAAGGTCAGATTTATAAAAAAATTGACATTTTAAGGTGATTAAAAATCAGAAATCTTTTAATTTAATGGTTTTAATTATTGAATTCTCTCTAAACTTAACCCTAAATGCTTAAGTTAAACTTATTATATTTTGCAAGAGATAGTTCATTTATTAATTTCCTTTAAAATGAAGCATTATTTCAAAGAGTAACTAAACATACACAAAAGTTATCTGTTTTTCACTGATAAAATATGGCTTGGATTTTAATTAATTAATAAAACCAATTTGTCTTATTTGTCAGTCATAAAAACCAGTTGGTTTTGTTAGTAAATTAATAAAAACCGTTGATTTCTTTAATGATAAAAACTAAAAACCAGTTGGTTTGTTTATAAACAGATAAAAACCAGTTGGGTTTTTTTACTAAATTAATAAAAACCGTTAATTTCCTTAATAGGATGAATTATCTCAATCATTTATCCAATTTCAGTTAACATTAGTTGCCCTTTTATTTATTAAAAAAGTTAAATTTTCTCTTTCTAAAGAAATTTCTTAAGTTCATAATTAAATAACCCATATAATTAATTTGATTATTTTACCATTTAATAATTAATCAAATTAATTATCTTTATAAATTATCCAATTTCAATTAACATTAGTTGTTTACATTTCACTTTTACTTCTCATTTAAAAAATAAAATTTTCTCTTTCTAAAGAAATTTCTTAAGTTCATAAATTAATCCATTCATAATTAAGATAAATAATTTTATTATTTCAACCATTTATCCAAGATAAATTAACACTGATTTTTATTCACTACAACAATATTAGATATTCAAATTGGAATATTTTAGAAACAAAAATTATTTTTAAAACAAATTAATTTAATTTTAATTAATTAATTGAAATATACAAATCATTTATCAATTATAAACAACCCCTGAAATAAATATCTTAGTTACAACTCAATTTCAAACATCAATGCTAAAATAACTTATTCTAATAAAAAAAATTCTAAAAAAAACTTGGTTTAAACCAAAAAAACCTGGTTTAAACCAAAAAAACCAAATAAACCCGGTTTTTTAAAAAAAACCCGGTTTTTTGCCAACCCTGTTCACCTTTAACAAAAAGTTGCTAACTTCTCATTTGGTAAATTAGTTAACAATTCTTAGAGCAGAAAAATATGCTGTTTATTAATGGTCATAATCCTACAATTATATCATGCATTAACACTATGTTATCTTAATAAAATAAAACCATAAACAAGCATTAGACCTTCCTACCTCTCGAACCTGTTTATTTACGATTTTTATTTCTGCAGTCCTTTTATGTATGGTCTTTTGCACTGTGGTTTTTATATATCACAGAATAAAGACCGCACAAAACAGGTTGAGTGTATAACTACACTTACAATCTTATCAAGTTTGCAGTCGCTGTCTAACTCTCATCATTTATTTTTTACTATTAGTATTAGCATACCCCCATCAAAATATTAAAAGGTCGTCGCTTAAGGCGCAAAATGACATAACTGCATTTTCCCTATTTTGCAGGAGATGAAAAAAACAGTTTGGCTATTAATTAAAGAAAATAATATTATTATAGTTTTAAACCTTCATTTTAGGCCTTTTTGACCGGGGATTGAGATGAAACGCTTCTCTGTGGCGGCGTCCCTAACAATATCAATGAAAGGCGTGCAATTATGTCATTTTGCCTTACGAATGCAGTTATGCTAAAATGACAAAATTGACGATTGCAGCGATTTGAGTCATTTTTTCGCAAAATCGTTGGTGCCAGGTGATCCGGGGCCGGGATTTGCATAAAGATTGATGCCTAACTCAAAATGGCCAAAATGTCAGTTATGTCATTAAGCGCCTTAAGGTACTTTAACAAACACAAGTATTTGAAGAGTTTTATTCAACAATACATACCATTTCCTCGACGTTTTCTGGTTCTAAAATAAAACAAAATGAATATTATTAACCATTTAATTCTCACAATGAAAAATAGGAAAATTAGTCCAAAAATCTAAGTTTTGGAAAGCAATTAAAAAAACCTTTTAGTAATTTTCACTGCATCTAATATTTAAAGCAAATTTTATAACCCTATTTAGAACACAAGACTATCATCCAAAATATTAAGTATTAAAAAATATTCTTCAATAAAAAAGTGTTGAACCTTTTAATTCTATTTTTTGTAACTTTCATCCACCTAGTAAAATTTCAGTAGAATCAATTAAAACCCACTTTAATTGACAATTTAATTTATTTCTTCTCAGCTCACAGCACAAAAGTAAGCAATAAAAGGATAATAAAATAAACAAAAAAGAAAGAAAACATAAAAAATTTATTATGAAACTGAGTCATTTAAGCAGTTTGAAATCCAACATTTAAAGGAAAAATTAATGTAAAACTTTGAAATTAAAAAAAATTTGTTTACAGTACAAAAATAAGGATGACACATATGAATTCCAAATTAAAAAAAACACCTAGACTGATTTTGCCAAATAATGGGGCTAAATCTTGCCTATAGGGCAGTGGTTCCCAACAGGTGGTCCGCAGACCACTGGTGGTCCGTGAGAAAGTTGATTAACTCATCCAAACAATTTATGGAATAATTTGAAAAAATAGTTTTTATGAGGAATAAATGCATT
The DNA here is from genome assembly GCA_024610705.1 of Tetragnatha versicolor. NCBI lineage: Eukaryota > Metazoa > Arthropoda > Arachnida > Araneae > Tetragnathidae > Tetragnatha > Tetragnatha versicolor. Next base: position 16,653,768 of record JANDEH010000008.1, read on the forward strand.
GAAAAAAAAAAGGTTAAAAATTTTAAGATAAAGTTGGGTATAGAGATGGTCCGTACGAGGTTCAAATTTAAGTGAAGTGGTCCGCAGACATATTTGAGTTGGGAACCACATTTATGTGTATTGAAGTATTGAGATTAGAGCACAAAAATTTAATAAGCCTCTTTTCAGACTTGTTACTTCAATTTTTAGAACTGATTATTCAATTTATGTAGATATACAATTTTAAGACTGTGAATTAAAAAAACACTTATGCCCTCTGTAAACACATCAATCTACAGAAATAATTTAAACTTACAAACTATAATTCAGATTGACGAAATTCCCAATATCTAGTACACTTAGTTTACTTCTCCATTAAATACAAACTAATAGTTTAAAAAGAAAGTAATTAAGATAGTTGGTATACTGTAGAATAAGTTTGAAGGAAGAGCAGAAGTAGATTTATTTACCTGCAGGAGGACTGAAGAAGTTGAAGAAGGAATCATTAGCAATAGTTTTAGTAACAGTCCTCACAGCACCACGTGCCTTGTGCTTTTGCTTCTTCTTGATCGTCTTAACCGTGACATTCTTGCCTTTCTTCCAATCAATTGTGCATCTAAAATACAATTTTTGAGCTCTTAAACGAATGCCAGTAAGTCAAGAAACAACCATTTCAGTCAATGCTTCTTTTCTGATCACAGTAACCAAATTTATAATTAAAACCAAAGTCAACTTAATATTTTAAGAATCTTAATAAAATATAACTATAAAAACATAAAATGCAACAAAAATTTGCACTGAATTTGAAAACATTATCCAAGTCTGTTCTATAGCTTTGCTGCTGAATTTAATGGCAAAGGGATAATACGTAAGTACCAAAATTTCTTACTCGTTATATATTTGTAAGGTTAAACATAACACATTATATTCAATAAGTTACAAATCACATACCCATCGAGCAATAAAATTAATACTGCTAGCTAGTCGGAAAAAGCCTAATTACATACCCAGTGCATTTAACAATTTCAGGACCTTCAAAGGTAAAAACATCAGCTTCATCTGGTGTACATTTGAGTGTATAATGTTTGGTCAATACAGGGTTATTGAAGTATTCATTTGGTTCAAAGTGAAATTCTAAGGAAAAGCTCTGGGGAAATAAAACATGATTATTAACTTTTAATATAAAAAACCTCAATCAGCTTGGTAAATTAGCTTACATAAATTTACAGTGCAATTCTAAAAATATGACTACTATAATACGGTATGCTGAAAAAATTTACAATACCAATATATCACAACCTATATACTTCAGTGTAAATATGAAGGAAAGATTGACAAAAATGCAAAAAGTCTGAAAAACAGTGTGAACGACATTTTCAATATATTTTTAGATAGAATTTGCATGTTAATGAACTTAATATAAAAAAAGATTTGAAAAATACGAGTTCCTAGTACTAAGTGGGGGTTTGGGGGTACTCCCCCAGAGAGTTTTTGGAAATTAGATCCTAAATTTCAAGGTTTTAGCTTATTTTTAACACCTCGTTCAAATTTTTTCTGGTGGGTGGTCAAGGGAAAAAATCTGAAAATTTTCAGAAAAATCAGACAAAAATCTGAAGAATCTCATACCCGCAAATATTAACAAAAAACTAGAACTTCAATAAGGAAGTTGCATGATTTTAATTTTTTATACTTTTTTTAATGGATTCTTCTTGCAAAAATAAGCTACTACCCGAAATCTGAGGCCGATCGAAAATTTTTTTGCTGGCCAAAAAAAATTAACAAGAATTCCCTTTTTAAAAGCGGGCGAAAACGCTAAGAGTTTGGGATGTGTTGTGAGTTGATGGTATGATTGCTGACGTCATTGTTACTTTTTAAACAAACGTGTTCAGTCACGTGTTTTTTTCTTGACTTTCAAATTAAAATATTTAATTACCTGTACATTTTTTTGAAAAATTAACTATATATTTCATTTTACCATAAAAAACCATACGGGTTACTTGTTTGTTTTAGAAAATCTGACACATGCAACTTCCTTATCGTCTTGAGCAAAAATTAGCAATATTCGAAAACAAACCGTTAGAATGCTAAAAATATTTGGAATTTCTGGAAATTTTAGATTTTGGCAATTTGAATCATACCATAGGATCCAAATAGGTAGTGGACTTGACATTAGTTAAATGCTTCAAAATATCTTCATCATATTCCTAGTAAGGATGAGAGATAATTAGCAAAAAGGGAAAACAAAAAATAAAACTTGTGTACAAAAGGAAAGAATGGTTAATATTTTATTACCTCAATCATATCACATAATGCAGGGGCATTTTTAAAAGCTGTCAACCAAAATTCAGGAATACCTTTCACAACTGAAAAAGGTAATGATCATTTTAGATTAGTGTAACCCCAAAGACTATCAATAAAAAATAGGAGAGAATAGGTCTTAAAACATTATAAATCTGGACATTTAAAAACGTGAAAATTCAAAAAAAAATATTGAATAACAGTTTAAAATAATGTACCTTTATCATCTTCATTAGTGGCGTCTCCAGCCGTTAGCCCACTCTGTAAAAAATAAACATTTTAACACCATCTCTTTTGTGTTAATCAAATATAACACTTACATTTTTGATATACCTACATTTTGAAGTTCTTTTTCAGCATCAGTAACATAGTCACACTCATCCTCAGTTGGATCATGAGCACCAGTTACAATTGCAGCTCGCTACAAAATTAAAAAAAATAAGCTTATCAATTTTTCACCCATCACCAAGGAAGATTTTTTACATTGATACACAGATAAAATAAGCATAGAAATACAGGTAGGAGTATGCAAATTTGGACATCAATAAATTGTTTTAGTAATTTAATAAGAAATACTGGAAATAACAGATTCAATTGCTTTATATGTCCCAAAATCAGCCTAATCTTTATTAGGAAATTCTAATTATTTTTGAATTGATCTACAAAATTAGAAGTATAGTTGCATCAAGCAATCAATACATGACAAACTACCAATATTAGGTTAGTTCAGTAGTTTTCTACAACCTTTAAAATTATTATATTGTTCCTGAATTAAATACCTTTTCATACAATGGTTCAAAGATCTTTTCATATTTAATTTCCAGCTCATGAAGTTCTTTGAAAAAATCGGCTTCCAGATGAACATGCGTGTGTTGGATCTTTTTGAGGGCTTTCACTTTTCTTCTGATGTCCTTGGGTAAAGCTGCAACAGGGTTCAACATAAGGGCAGCCATCTTTGCATTGAGAGCAAGGTTAGCATCCAGTTCTGCAAGAATATAAGTTATGAGATCACGAGTCACTTTTAAAGATCATTTCGCTGGCATTATCAGACAACCTGTAGTATTTATGATTTGGGGGATATTGATAACAGATTATAGATAGAATATACCAAAAGCCTTGACTGGCAACCAATATCGATATTGGTTCAATTTATTCCTCTGGTTCAATAGTAGTTTGTCCCTAGGGACTGCCGATTTGCAAAAGGGATTCCCAATTGGATATGGAACTTCTATCAGTATTTCAATTTTATCGGCACACTCTTTCCCCTCCACTGCCGATTTGAGTGACAGCTTCAGGAGGCGTTGCTCCCTGCACAACACCCGTCTGAAGTGTCTATGGGAAAATCGATGCTTTTACAGTTGCCATTAGCGTCCCTGTTTACAATTTTCACACATAAAGTCTGTCTTCTCGCTAAGCAGTTAAACTAAGAAGTGACCACTCCCTGGGTGAGGGAGGTACTCTTGTCCCAAGATGCTTTAATAGCCAAGCTAGCTACCCAAATTTTCTACACCCCTATTCAAACTTCGATTTCCCCATTCTAAAACAAAGACTGTTATACCGAATCCATCAGAAGCCTTTTTTAATCATTTACAACTTCTCTCAATTTTATTTTATAGAAGCAGAAATGTCCTGTTAAAGACTCAACAATTAGAAAAATATCAAAATCCTTTTTAAAACTTAGATTTTCAAAATTTATTCCGATTGTATATTTTCAGATATTTCCTGATAATTACAGGTTTTAAGGTTATCCAAGTCTGGTTAGCTTTGAATCTGTAAAAATCCGTTTCTATGCTATTTCTTATGACATAATCAGTGTCATTCAGTTTTATCTGGCAAATTCAGTTACATCTATCAAAGTATAGTAAAAAAATCGGGCGATTTTTCTAGAAGTCAGGAGAAATTTTTATTGACATTTAACCCTTAACCAATTTTACACACATAATATTCAACCATCATCATCTTCTCGATGCAGAAATTAAGTTATATCAAACTAACCAAGATTCTTACTCCCCTTATTTTCTATTATGGCTTTTCAATTTAAAACTGGCATGATCATCGGATTGAATCAATACCGATAGCTCCGTGTCAACGGAAAAGGAACAAATGCAGGCAGTATTTTACCACATCATTAACCCATTTCTCTACGGGTTGCTCAGAGAAAATATTTCATTGATTAAAAAAACTAATACAGGAGAAAAACATAATTTTCATGAGTTTGTAGGGGCCTTTTGAAAATAAAAAAAGTTCAGTAGTTTTTCGGGAATTTCAGGAGGCGTAGGAACCCTGCCTCATATAATAATCATAAGATTCATTAAGGTTCAAAAGATAAAATGGGCAGGCCACATAGTAAGGATGGATGAAGACCGCATTGTGAAAAAGATTTTTAATGCCCGACCAACTGGAACGCGTAGAAGGGGCAGGCCAAGTCTCAGATGGCTAGATACCCTGGAGAAAGATCTCTCTACATTGAAAATAAAAAATTGGAAATCCATTGCCAGAGGAAGGACAGCTTGGAGAAAACTACTAGAGAAGGCCAAGGCCCATCCTGGGCTGTTGAGCCAGTGAGGAAGGAAGGAAGGAAGGAACCCTGCTAGCAATTTTCGTTACCAAAAATAAGAAATGACAAAAATTTCAGCTCAAATGATTAAAGCATACTTGCGAACTTTTGAAAACTTACAATTCCTAAAAATTTTTGCATAATAATACATAATACAACTGGACAAGAAACAACAAAAAAAGGTAAATATTAAGACAGGTAGCGGAAAAACTGAAGATACGCTAAAAATTGCTATTTTTCGAATTCCGGGCTCTAAACCACGGTAAAGTTGTTTTCTCTACATCGCAAGAAGAAGCCAACTTGAATTGTCACCATCCGTCGGCCTTTCAAGAAAGCAGTCGCGGGAGAATCAGAACACTTTGATTAAACTTAAAAAAAGTATGAATGATCTGAAAAAAAAGACGAATTTATTCGCGGGCCGCCGGATGATCCGTAGTTTTCTGTATGAATCCGTAACTCCGTACTTTCCACTCCATTTCCGTAGCAACTATGGAAATTCCGTATGAGTTGGAGTGAAAAACAAAGATACATTTAGAGACAATCTTACGTCACCATGGAAGTAGACAGATAAGGAAGTGCCCAAACCAGTCCGCGCTACCAGTTTAACTGAAGTCGATCGGAAGGGTTCGGAGGCAGTTCAAATTAACTCACCAAGATGGCGGCCACGCAGATTCGCGATGTTTGCCGTTTTTAATGCGCTTTTCGTTCTGAGCGAAAAAAGTTAAACGTTGTCTTTCTTTTAAATTTTAAACAATTGGTTCCTACTTAAAAAACGTTCTTTATTATATAAATAATATACCTTTTAGTTAACTTTTTTCTTAAAGTATTTACCATGTTTAATTCCTTGAGAAAGTTTATATTCTTGACACTGAAAACTTTTAAACACAACACTAAATAAATTTCAATGCACTTAGAAATAAACGAGGATAAATACATTTTATAGATAATTTTATTTAAATTATAACACACAAAAATGTCAATGATAACTTCACCACATTTTTTAACACTTATCAAAATTACTTATTTTAACTTTATCAAAATAAAATTTATGAAACCAAAGTACAGTCGAATCCGCTTAATGTGATCGCAATTGTCCGAGATTAAACTGATAACATTATCCGATTGATAACAATAAGCGATTTTATATCAAAAAGTTCCAGACAGTGTAACTATATTGTTTGCTTTAAAATCAGAATGACGTACTCGTAATTAATGTATTTAAAACCATTTTACACTATATATTAGGCAACTTAAAAATTGTAGGGGAAAATATAAGAGTAGTTCAAATAATAAAAACAAAATAATCGCTTACTTTATATTTTTATTTAATAGAAAGGTCTCTCTCTTTGTGTGCACTCCATTATATCCTTCTAATCTAATAAACCACTTATTTTATAATCTGAATTCCAATAAACAAGGGAAAATTAAAATCTCTTATCAGAAACATCTGCAAGGCGCCGATAGTTTCTCACAAGCATGGATTCGGACCCCCCCCTGTAACCGTTTTCTTTCAATACATGCGGAATGTTTTCTTATTCTTACTAATGAGTTTTAGAAAAAAATTAACACCAGATGCTCTAAGGTGGGACAGAGATGTTTACTTGAAGAAATTGGCCTTCAAAACGAAACCCGATACCGAATAGTGGACGTTTTTTAGGGGATGTGGACAAAGTTTGATAACATTAAGCGGCGTGTTGATCACGTTAAACAATATATTTTACATTAAATTAAATAGGAATGATCGGGACCTGTCGATTTCGATAACATTATCCAATTGATAACATTAACCGTGATCACATTAAGCGGATTCGACTGTAGAAGTGAAAAGATGATTTTGTATCTCTTAAATTATCAAGAACAATAACTTGAGGCAAAATAAGTGCTTCAAAAAATCAATTATAATATTTTTTTTAAGTAGCTTGAAAATATTTTAAGATACTTTTCTAACCATTTTTCTTTCAGACCAATGTATAAAATAAATTTTATAGCAAAGATTTTAATTGAGCTCTGATTTTGCAAATAGTCTAATCTGCTTAATGTGATCAGGGTTAATGTTATCAATCGGACAATGTTATCGAAATTGACAGGTCCCGATCATTCCTATTTAATTTAATGTAAAATACATCGTTTAATGTGATCAACTATAAATCATCACTCCGCTTAATATTATCAAAATTTGTCCATATCCCCTTTAAAACGACCGCTTTTGAGTTTGAGTTTCATTTTAAAGGTCAATTTTTACAAGTAAACATCTGCCCCATGTAAGAAACGTTTTCTATCAATCTTCTTAACCTTTTATACCGATTAACTAGTGGCACAACAGTTTTATAGCTTATAACATTCAATTAAGAAAGATACAAAGGAATATTATCATTAACTACAATTATAAAATGTAGAACCACCACTGTTCAGGCATGTGATTGCTCAAGAAAGAAATTACCTGAAATTTTTCAGAAGCGTCTAGATAAGTTACAGTGGTATAGAAATTAATTTCGGGAGGGGCCCAAATTCAAATCCTTATCCCATTCATAGCTTCAATTTAGCTTTTATAATGCTTTTTAGATAGGATTTTCATCTTACTAAACTCAATATCAGAAATTTTTTGAAATTTGAGCCTAAAAAACAGGGGTTTAATCGTTTTGGTACACTTTATGTCCTCTCAGGAAAAAAAATATTCCAATTTTTTCCCGCTTTGAAATATTAATTCCGCACACAATTGAGAGGAATTCTGATTCTCAAGACCTCTAAAATTAGCGGATTTCCGCTAATTAGCAGAAAAATCACATGCCTGACTGTTTTACACGCGAAAGCTCGATGTTTTGAAAGCAACACAAAATAATTTTTTTGAATCTTTTTCACAATTTATATCGATGAACCATAGGTACGACAGTGTTCTATCGCTGAATTAATTCAATTGAAAAAAATATCCACGAATATTACCATTAACTAGAACTATAAAATAGAGAATCGCCCATAGCTTTACATGCAAAAGCTCATTGTTTTGAACGCACCAAGATGGCACCTCGGTTACAGGGAATACTTCACTTGGTTTCCGGTACGGCACTTCCTCAGTCTTATACTTCCATGTACGTCACAAATGTTTTGCGTTTCACGGATCGTAAAGTGGACAAAAATGCAAAATCCGTAATTTTTTCAATCAATCCGTTAAACTAACAGAAATCCGTAAGAGTTGGCAATATTAAAGCATAGTAAAAAGTTAGGGTTCAATTCTGTCATCTCTTGGGTTAAATCTCCTCAAGCTGTTTCAGTTGCCAAAGATTGGAACACAATATGAAATCTACAGAGAATCTTAATGGATTTAAATAAATTTTGGCAATATTTGGGTATATTAGGATTAGCCAAGCGGAAATATATTGAAAAAGTTTTAATATTTACACAAAAATACAATAAAAAATTAAAAGAAACTGTTAGTTGATATATGTTTTAATGGTAAATATTTTTGGCAATTTAGCAGAAAAATCAGCATTGATACTCTGATAATCCTCGAGTACCATTATTAGTATAATCTTTACAACCAAGACAGCTTGGCAATTTTAAAAAGGCAGGTTAAAGAATTGAACCAAGTTTTGAGGTATTAGATGATCAAAACTGTTGCATGATGTTTAACAGAAAAGATAACTGAATTTCCAAAATGCCCATGATTTGAAGTAAGATAATAACTATAATGTCTAACTATCTATGTGTCAAAAACACAACCACATTATTCTTAAAGGCGGAAACAAATTGGAGCCGAGCGGCGTAAGCAAACAGGCACGAACACGCTCTGCGCACGCGCAACTCGGAGGCGCTAAGAGCGTGTTCGTGGCTGTTCGCTTACACCGCTCGGCTCCAATTTGTTTCCGCCTTAATATAATATGCAGAAGTATCATTTACTTTCATTTTCTTCATTCTGTTCAGCTTCAATTTCAACAGCCTCAACGTTACCAGTTTCTGGCTTAGTAGCACCATCACCGGCTTGATTACTGAAAAAACAATCTTAATATATCACATGTATAACTTGCATTAAAGCCATATGATTCTTAACATGGAAGCCTACTCTATATTAATCTAAATTCATAAAGAAATAAATCATGCCAGAAAAGGAATAACAAATGAAAATATGGATGGAAATAACTCAAGTAACAATAAGTTTACTAATTCAACACACAAATTTTATTATAAATTGAGAAAGTTAGTAGATACCCAAACAAAGGACCCAATGTCATTACCCCTAAAAATAACAAATATTTATTGATTTAACTTTAAAAAAGGACATCCCGTTATAACAATTTTAAGACCTTTTCCTTTAAAAACACTAAAATTCACTCATTTTGACTAAGCCTAAAACACGCCGGTAAAAATGCGTTCTTACTCTTTAAGGTCTCCCATTGTTCAGAATAGCAGAAAAGCGCCTAAAAAGGAAATTTAAAATGAAAATATATACATTATAAATAATATTTCAACAATATAAAGATAAGGCAGGGCACAAGTCAAAAACATTCTTCACAAATTAACAATTTCGACACAATATAATCAGAACAATAGTATTTATTACCGAACGTCAACTATATGCTATGAAAGGAAAAATTACAGCCAAAATTTCATTTGCTAACAATAGTAACACAGAATAGGGAACAAGTTCCGCAGGATTATAGAGTAACAGTATTATCGATCACAACGCGTTGTCTAATTATTTTCAAGCGAAGGCTGGATCAGTTTTTATGACCACACGTGAATCACGCACTTAATTCGTCACGTTCGTTTCAAATATTTAAATAAGAATAACAAGTTAAAAGGGTAAACGTTTAGACTTAAACAATAATATAGATTTTTATAAATGCAAACCAAATTATCAAAAACTATCAAGTACTCACCTCAATTTACCGCTAAGTTCCTCGCCGGAATTTTTCGAGCTCTGCGAGCAAAGTGATTTTGATGGCGGTAAAACGAAGGAGAGAAAATGATGCCAGCTTGTGTTCGAGTAGTTTCTCCTTTTCAAAAAGTGAATCTGGTTCAGTTGAAAACTGAAGAAATAATTACTGACAGAATAAATCATTTAAGATTCTTGGATTCTTGAAGCTGATAATTATCTTCATTTTCCTTTAAGACCAGTAAAGAAATTTCATTCGTTGATTTTCCCATATTTTACATCCAATCTTTATTAGTCAAATTGCAATGAAAAGTTTGATCATGAAAAATGAATCACATAAAAAATATTTATGAACTTTTAAAACTTCATTTTTACACTCATAATCAGAAAATAAAATAAGTAATAATCAAATAAGAAAACAAAAAAAATTTGTTTTTTTGGTGTGGCCACAGTAAGTTTGTTTATATTTGCATGCAAATTTGGGATTTGATGGCTGTGAACGGCTGTGAATGGAGAAGAGGCGTTTATTTTTGTTTAACACAATGCTTTAGTTAACCTATAAAACCCGAATTTTATAACATTCTTATTCAACAGGAACAAGTGTTTGGAAAATGGAAGCTGAAGGAGAGAGACTGAGTCTGTGTGAAGCACATGCTTCCTCTCATTCCAAGTCTTATAGTTTGGGAATATTTACTTTACGTAGAATCGGACAAATTTTAAAAATAATATTCTCTAAACGTCTTGGCGTTTTACTCCTCCTGTTAATATGTCTCATGGCCCTACTAGAACAGTATTTAGCCTACAATGTAGGTGTTATTCCCAGTGGTTTTTATAAGGTTTTAGGTGATAAAGATTTAAATAGTTTTTGGATTCAATTATTGAAAGGGTCCCTCATAATACTGGCTATGTGCTTCGTTCTAAGTTGCAAAAAATATATTTTAAATGTTTTCTATGTGGTTTCGCGAGAAACTCTAACTGATAAATTGCATGTCATGTATTTTCTAGAAAATAAGTTTTATTTTTTGAATACTCAGAAATACTCTTCTACTGATAATCCAGATCAAAGGATAACTCAGGATATTGATAAATTTTGTAAGCAATTCAGCTCTGTTCTGGGGCCTTTTGTAATCGCACCATTTACAATATCCTACTACTCATACAATTGCTATCAAACTACTGGTTGGATAGGACCAGTTGGGGTTTTTGTTTTCTTTCTCCTCTCAGTTCTTGTGAATAAACTCCTCATAAAACCGATTATGAGACTTGTCATCAAACAAGAAAAGTGTGAGGGCAACTTCCGGTTCAAGCATATGCAAGTTCGTACCAATGCTGAATCAATTGCATTCCAAGATGCAAATTTTGCTGAAATGTCTCGATCAGAGAACAAGCTCCTTGATCTTATCAAAACCCAGCAAATGTTATATCTAAGAGAGTTCCCATTGGATACTGCTGTAAATACATTTAGCTACTTCGGTAGCATAGTTAGCTATCTGATTTTAGCTTTTCCAATATTTTCTGGGAAATATGATAACCTATCCCCATCAGATCTTAGTGCTCTCATCAGCAAGAATGCTTTTGTGGCTATTTATTTGATATCCTGTTTCTCCAGCTTGATTAACATATCAACCAATATCAGTGAGCTAGCTGGACTTTCTCATCGTGTTTGTGAAATATTGGACACTCTGAAAGTTGATAAAGATGTTAAAGAAGAGGACTTGTTGGAGAAGTCTAGGATACGTCTTAAAACTAGAGATTCAAGTAAGGGCCTATAATGTTAAAAACATGTAGCAGGAGTTTCTTGATGTATGCAAGATTATATTCTTTAATGTAACAGTTATAAACCAATGCCAATTATAACAGCTTAGCATGAAATCTAAAATTAATATTTTTCATATTGACAATGACAACAAATATTTCAATGGGCTTACAATATAGGCTTGAAAAATTGAGCTTGAAACTCATAAACCAGTTCCTCTTTAGCCCAAAGGTTCTTTAAAAATTAGGGGTCTTGTGTATTATCCTGTCAACTATTCTGCTGAGTTAAAAAACGTTATCAAAGTCTATCGGGGACTGTTTCTGTCGTCTGTGTCGTTGAATTAGGCGACTGCTGGACAGTTGATGGGATAATCAGGGGTGGAAAATCTGCGCCAATCTGCTCCAAAAATGGCAAAATTCCCATTTTTGCGCCAGACTGCGCCAAAAACGCGAAAATCTGTTCAATCTGAATTAGTAACCCTGAAAATCCAACTGATAAAAAAAGAACCAATCCTCAGCGACGCAAGTTCAGAGTTGCATATGTTTGGCGATTTTTGGCTGTTTAGCGGCACATTTAGAAGCCAAATGACTCTTTTAACATGAGTTAGGTTTATCATATTAGTCATCTTAACTTGGCGCATACGCAAGTCTGAACTTGCGCCTCCTCAGCCACTATGATCGATTCTCTTCCCGCTAGGATCGCTATGAAACGGGGTGGAAAAAGGACGATTGTAACGGAGTATGTTGTGCGTTGATTTGATTTTTGGCAGTGTTTTTTTTATGATAAGCAGGGTTTCGTACGCTCCTTGAAAATTAATTTCATTTTCAAGCACTGGAAAGTGGAAACTCCTTGAATTTGGGTTGTGCTCCTTAAAAACTCTTTGATTTTCATCCTGAATCGCGATATTTCGCGAAAGTCTCGTGTGGGTTTTTTTTCCGGGATGTTTCGTTCTTCCCGCGACTTTCGTTGACGGCCGCGGGTGCCGATCCAAGTTGGCTTCTTACTGCGTCATTATTGCGATGTAGAAAAACAACTTTACCGTGGTTAGAAGCCCACAAGTCCGGTGTTCCGGAAGCCGGAAGAATAGCAATTTTTCGGAATTTTTTTTTGCGGAGTGTTCCGTTTTTCCGCGACTTTCTTGGACGGCCGCGGGTGCTGTTTCAAGTTGGCTTCTTCTTGCGTCATTATTGCGATGTAGAAAAAACAACTTTACCGTGGTCAGAAGTCAACAAGTCCGGTGTTCCGTCTAGTGTTCCGGAAATCGGGAAAATAGCTACTTTTCGCGAAAGTTCCGTTTTTTCCGGGACTGCTTTTCCTACGGACTTACGGACGTCTGTTGAAGTTAGCTTCAACGGCGATGCAGAAAAAACAAATTTACTTTGGTCGGACCAGCCTGATAAGTCTAATAAGATGATTTTTTCTCCATTTTATTTAGTATTTTCAACTTAAGATAATTTTCTAAGTTGTAAATGTTAATGAATGGTCGCTTTATAGCAACTTAATAAGGTGATAATACAGTGGTTTTTTATCTTGTTAGATTATTACCTGTTTTAGGTATCTGATCTGATTCATAAGATTCTAAAAATACCTTCAAAAATAATAATTTCTTACTTTTTTCTACTTAACTAAAAGTTTTTGACTATATCGTTTTGCAATTTAATTTTTACTTAAATAATTATTCTGTTAACTAATTTCCTTTATTTTTAATTGATTTTAGTTAACATTTTGACTTTTAAAGTGGTTTTAAAAACTGATTCAGGAATGCAGTCTGGTGTTTGAATCTGTGTAAAAAATTTGTCTTTCTTTAAAACAGTACTCCTGGAATTTTAAAAAAAACTCCTTGAAAACTCCTGCAATACTCCTTGATTTTGATTTCTGAAAATTTGTATGAACCCTGTTGCATTATATAAAACCTAACTATTAGATTCGCCTGATGCAGATTCACTGTAAACTGATACGGAAAGGAAATTTGCTTTGATACAAAACCACTAAAAGCTGATACAAAAATGCATTTTGACTTGATACAAAACTGCCCTAAAGCTGATACAAAAATCATTTTTGGATTTTCCACCCCTGGATAATACGTAAGTACCAGGGGATGACTCCCTGCAGTTTCCAGCTCTGAATTAAGATAAATTCCTGCACCATTATTTGTACTAATTGAGCAGAAGGTACTAGTTTTCACAACATTATCTATCTGACAACTTTTGTCATTCAATCTGAAAGCAGGGTTGCAGAAAATGTTTCAGCGTCCAAAACTTCCCCAAAAAAACCCTGAACACATTTGTCTCTCCAAAATTTCCCCTTCAGATTCAATAATTTTCACATAATCCATAGAATTAAATTTTAATTATCTCCTTTTTAGTCTTTCTTACACACTTATAATCTTATAGCTCAGAAGTGCCTCTTTTCTTAAAATATGAAAAACTTTCTCCATAGAATCTGTAGTGTCTGGCAGTGGGCCACAGGGGTCGCTCCTCCGCCCAGAGTCCGCCTCCCTGGGAACCCTTCTGTGATCAACAGATAGAAGGGGCAGAACGGGACTGAGCGGAGGAGAGGCGAGGGTATTTAAGGGGGGGGAAAACGGGTTGAGCGGGAGGACGGAGCAAAAAAGGAACACACGCTGGGAGTGCGTGGTGTTACGGTGGTGTCCATTTGTGTAAAATTATCTGTGGAAGTGTTATGTGTGTGTAGCGAAAGAGAACGGAATTAAAGTCCTTGATATTCCGACCTGTTGTAGTGTTCTTTTGTGTGGTGTCTTGGTGTACGGCAATTGAGATATTACAGAATCCATAGAATTAAATTTTAATTATCTCCTTTTTAGTCTTTCTTACACACTTATAATCTTATAGCTCAGAAGTGCCTCTTTTCTTAAAATATGAAAAACTTCTAAATATGAAAACTTCTATTTTTTCTCAAATTTAAGCTAAATGTAAACTTCTCCTTAATTAACTCAACTTTTCAGAAAAGAACAACGGTTTGATTTAACAAGAACGTAATTATCGTGAAAATACCCATCCTACCACGAATAGGTTTTTCTGCATACCAATCGGAAAGCAAGCAAAAGCGAACTTTCAGGTATTCACCTAGAAAACTAGAATTTTTAGCACAATTCTGTAGTTTTCCCGCTCAACATATGTAACTCCGCAGTTTTCACCTGCTTTCTGTTAAACTTGGAGGTTATATTGCAGTCACTACCCAAAATATTTGTTAGTCAGCTAATGAATGATGATTGGATTTTTTTAGTTTTTCGTTCCATCTTGGGCAAAAATTTCCCCAGAGCTGCTTGAATTTCCCCCGAACCTCGTTCGGGCGTTCGGACATATTCTGCACCCCTGTCTGAAAATCCTCAAATTTAGATTCCTTGTCAAGGCTGCTATAATGAATAACTTAACTTTACATTCCGAAGTAATATAGGTCTATCAAGCAATGTCATTCTTGACATTGCTTGATTAAAGAGCTGGTTTTAACAATACCAGGTCCTGACATTTAAGTAGTTGTGTGTTGGAATTTGAAGGAGAGTTACTCCAATTTTCAAAGTATTACTTCAAAATAAATTTCTCTCGTATGCGGACCTGGAAAAAGTTCCCAAACCTACGAACCTGGTTCGGGGGAAGCCCCTGCCAGCTCCATAGGAGCAATACATAAGGTTTGGGGAAATTCTATTAGGTTCGAGGGAAGGTTACAACTTTTTCCAGGTCCGCTCGTATGTAATAAATTAAGTTGTGATTTTTTTCCTCTTACAAAAATTTGAACTTTTTTATGTGTATTATATTAAGTTTACTAAAATATTTTTTCATTATTCACAGTTGACTTAGAAGCGCCTGTGATAGAACTTCAAAATGTTACATTTTGTATCCCCAAAGAGACCAAACCTTTGCTGGTGAATCTTTCCTTGAATATCAACTTGGGAACCAATCTTCTAATAACAGGAAAGAGTAGCAGTGGTAAAACTTCCCTCTTCCGAGTGATCAAAGGTCTGTGGCCTATTGAAGAAGGAGACATTTTCCGGAGATTACCATGGCAACCGTCTCTTATATTTTTCTTGCCCCAACATAGCCTACTTACTGATGGTTCTCTTATTGAACAGATTGTCTATCCATTAGAATTGCCAAGGGAGGTGAAGCCAAAAGAAAAAGACATAAATTTGATCATTAAGTAAGCCGATTCTGTAATTTTAACATTAGTTTAGCATATTTGTTAGCCCTGTTATTTATATTGCACTAGCGCTGACGCACTAGACCCGGGCTTCGCCCGGGTTTCAGTTTTTTAATAAATATCACCTGGTGGGTTACAGATGGGCTTCGCCAGTCCATTTTTAAAGAAAATTATTCTGGTGTGTTACAGATGGGCTTCGCCAGTCCATTTTTAAAAAAATTATTTGGTGTGTTACAGATGGGCTTCGCCAGTCCAAATGTGGAAATAGTTAAATAAAGGAGCCACTTTTATGTTTATGCTACAACAATGGATTTTAAACTACAACAATCGATTTCAATCTGCAACAATCGAGAATATGCCTACAACAATTAAAGTTACATCTTCTGTTATTATATTTACAACAATTGGTTTGCCATGAGGTTAGGCATGAAATTTGGGTTTTTAAGCATAAAATTGGCCAAAAAAGTTATTAGGATGCATCGATTTTAAATTATTTTTATTCAGAAACCTTCCCTGGAGCAAGTAGATCAACGTGGTATAGTTTAATAGTTAATGTAGGTTCGAAAAGTTAAAAACTATAAAGGACATACATACATACAAACATTGATTTTTATATATATAGATTTAGAACTTTATTATATTTTCTTGATAATCCAATATGTATTAATATAAAAAAAGTCAAAA
This sequence comes from Tetragnatha versicolor, assembly GCA_024610705.1. NCBI lineage: Eukaryota > Metazoa > Arthropoda > Arachnida > Araneae > Tetragnathidae > Tetragnatha > Tetragnatha versicolor. The sequence continues at coordinate 16,670,070 of JANDEH010000008.1, forward strand.
AGTTTTCATCTGTTCTTTGTGTTGTAATCAGAGGCCAATGATATTTTTGCCACTAGAAACAGTACTGGTATCAAAAAGATACAGCTAGCCCTACACTTATCTCCCCTGGCTTTGCCGAAAAAGCTTTGTAAAGTTATTTAATGAACATGAAAAAAATGGACCGGGGTGAGTCTTCGAAAACCTTTGAGAAATTTTGTAAAAAAATTTTCCACTTAAAAATCATAGAAAAAAAACAAAAAGTCCAACAAAATGATAGATTCTCTCAATTTTCTTGATTCACAATGGCAAAACTATCTGAGTAAAAATAAGATTTGTTAATTTATGAATGGAGTTGTTGAAAAAAGTGTAGCTATTTAACAATCTTCTGCTACTTAACTATCTTCCGACTTGATATTTAAAAAAATGTTTTCTTCTTCGTTACAATTATACTGCCTTTACCTATAGTAATATGCTAGAAATGAAATTGGATTTCCTTCTTGTTATAGTATGCAAACAATTTCATCATAAGGTAGGTGGGGGTAAAAATCCGCATGGGGCAAAATCACACACTTAAAATTCCTACTACCTCCAATAGAAATTTCGAGATTACCTTCCCCCTTTCGACCACAATGTTAAAAGTACTGAAATTTGTGGAGCTTTGCCCCACCTACCCTATTCCAAAGCTTTCATATGTGTGATAAAGATTTGAAGTTTATGTAATCTCAATGGGGATTCTCTATAATTTTATTTGCAGCTATCTGAAGTATGTAGAACTGGACCACATTCTCTCCAAGGCAGGCTTGTTTGACAAGGTAGAATGGAACTGGTATGATGTGCTGTCTCCAGGAGAAGCCCAAAGACTCAGCTTTGTCCGCCTGTTTTGCCACAAACCAAAGCTTGCATTCTTGGACGAAGCCACCAGCGCTCTCAACCTTAAACAGGAAGAGAAGTTGTACCTCAAGTGTAAAGAGCTAGGCATCACGTTAGTGAGCATTGCACACCGGGCTAGTCTCATAAACTTTCATCAGAGATTTCTTAATTTGGATGGAGAAGGAGGATGGTCATTGTCTGAAGAACCACAACTGTAGAAGTGAGTTTTCTAATAATGGTGTTGTAGTCGGAGAATTTCAATTTACTTTTAAAAAGTATCAAAATATGTTTATAAATCACTAGGGACTAGGGTAATCTAGAAAATTAATCTTGCATGCTTTTTCTTAAATATTCATAAGTGCCAAGGATTAATATTAATAGTGTTTTACCCCAAGCTACCTTACCAGAAAGACCAGGAACAGACCTACAAGACTATATAAAAATTCATTGAAGAAAAGGTTTTCATTATTTGATAAGTTCTTAACTTGCAAATAAAGTTGTAGTATAGGGGGAGGGATAAAAAAACAGTTTCTTAAGAGAAAAAAATTTGGTTCTTTTTATCCCATTTACCATGCTGCTGAATTAAAAAAATGTCATAAATCCAACTGTTCTACAGCTGTGCTGCTGAATTAGACAGCCACTGACTGAACAGTCGACAGGATACCAAATGGACAGTACCAAATTTTCTAATGAAAAACAATAATTTTCTTTAAATATGGAATGGTTACGAATATATTTAAACTGGTTTTAATTCTAATAAAAATGTAAAGTTCACTTTTACTCATAACTTTAATCAAAAATAGAAAGTATAATTAGTATTGAGTATAAAGAGTGTAATTTTTGTCAGGATGTAGATACTTGGTAAAAATTTGATACCCTGGTGTTTTTTACTCTAATTATTTTTACTGTTGTGAGAGTAATGTATAAACTGCTGCTTTTTTTCTTTGCAGAATCAAAGTAATCTATAGAGTGCTTTGTAAATGGCTGTTTCTTCAAAGCTTTATATTCTACTTACATCATACACTTGAGAACTGTTTTCCTGAACAGGCGGACAGAGAAGAACTCCTTTATTTTTAATGATATTAAATCAATATGCGACATCGTGTTAGCTATTCAACTGAATTTTAATTTCATATTAGGATGTTGATCATTTCTCAAACGCTAAAACTTTCACCCAGTGACTATGGAGTATATCTTATTTTATTTTTAGGCGTTAGGGAGTTGGATGATAATGGCTCAATGTATGTCAATTTTCTATTTTCCCAGTTATAAATAATGATTAACTACTGTGCTGCTGGTGTATCTGGAAATGAGAAGTGCTATTTATTTTTCTATAAGCATTTGATAATTTTATAACAATATGACCATATCTATTTTGTACATATTTTTGTATTAAAAATGAAAAAATATATATTCAAATATTTTTCTATTTTAATTTTACTGTTAAAATCGTGTAATAATTTTATTTTAAACACATATACACAGTATATATCTGGTGGGAAAAGACCTATGTTAGAGAGTGAATCTCAGTGCTCAAATTTCTCCCATAACTATTTTTATAGGGATTATATTTTTATTTGAGGAAATGAAATTTGTTATTTACATTTGTTTGCAGAACCCTTTTCCAGCTTTAATCATTATTAGCTATGAAAGGGTACTATGTTGTTTTTGAAATAATAAACTTTTTTGATACTTTATTACAATATCAGGGATAAAACATAGAAATACTAAAAAGAAGAAAAACTGGGGTACACCTGTCAAATATTGTGTTGGTAAGCATGTAAAGCAACAAAATAATGTGTAATTTACTTTACTAATGCCTGAAGATATGCTGGAGGAAATTCATGTCAAATCCATAGGGAAGATGGGATGCATAAGATATAATAAATAATAAAATAAATTTTTTTTATGAATAAATTAGTATTATTTTAATTATCAATAGTTTTTTACATTTATTTATATATTTGCTAATATTATTGCTCAACCACTGTTTTTAAACATGCATTGTTTCATTTGTTTTTGTTAGTCTCTGTAATTAAATTTTTTAAGTGCCTAAAAGTCCTTTACACTTTAGTGTAGAAACTAGAAAAGATCATGGTTGTAAAACTTTGGAGAAGTGTTTACATCTTGTCAAATATATTATGGCCTTGTTTCAATATTAATAAGCAATTTATAATCTAATATATTGTTAGTGATTTTGTTTTTATACTGTTCTTCCCTTCAAAATTTTATAAATGTTTATTTTTATACTATACATAATATGCATTAGAGTATCAAGAAATATATTTTTATTTGTGTAATTTGTTTTCATATATATTCTTAAAATAAAATGTTCTATAAAATTTAAAGAATGATGTTTCTTTTCTTAAGAATTGAATTCAAGTTTAAGTAAAAATATCTTGATTGTAACTAGCACTAATTTTTTGTGTCAACCCAAAGTGTTGATATTTATAGAATTTTAGCTGACTTAAGGATTGTGATTCTTGATAGTGTATAAAATTTCGGTATCAAAACATAGGAAGACAATCTTAAAATGTTAGATGAAAAATTGAAGAAAGTGTATGCAAGTTGGTGCTGTAAGATTATTTTTGTATGATACATAAATCATTTACTGATATAATCATATTGATACCATGATTAGTTTTTATTTTAAATAAGAAAACTGAAAAAGTGCCAAAATTTACAAAAAATTAAAAATTAATTACTCTAAATTAAATTTGAAAAAAGGGACAGCGGGTTTACATCTTAATTCAGAGTATTTGTCTGCAAGAAACCATAGTTCTGCTACTAATAGATTTCGCTGAAAAACTTTGTCCTTAAAAATACCAAAGAACTTATTATCACATCAGTTAGTTTTTTGTTTGAGAATGTGCCCCAAACATTTCTCTACAAACTTTTCAAATTTCCAAAATTTCTTTTTAGTAGAGAGAGAGAGAGAGTTTTTGCTTTATGAGAGTTCAAAGGAGTTGGAAAAATAAAATTTTCTGAAACAGCAAATTTGAAAAAAGGGACAGCGGGTTTACATCTTAATTCAGAGTATTTGTCTGCAAGAAACCATAGTTCTGCTACTAATAGATTTCGCTGAAAAACTTTGTCCTTAAAAATACCAAAGAACTTATTATCACATCAGTTAGTTTTTTGTTTGAGAATGTGCCCCAAACATTTCTCTACAAACTTTTCAAATTTCCAAAATTTCTTTTTAGTAGAGAGAGAGAGAGAGTTTTTGCTTTATGAGAGTTCAAAGGAGTTGGAAAAATAAAATTTTCTGAAACAGCAAATTTGAAAAAAGGGACAGCGGGTTTACATCTTAATTCAGAGTATTTGTCTGCAAGAAACCATAGTTCTGCTACTAATAGATTTCGCTGAAAAACTTTGTCCTTAAAAATACCAAAGAACTTATTATCACATCAGTTAGTTTTTTGTTTGAGAATGTGCCCCAAACATTTCTCTACAAACTTTTCAAATTTCCAAAATTTCTTTTTAGTAGAGAGAGTTTTTGCTTTATGAGAGTTCAAAGGAGTTGGAAAAATAAAATTTTCTGAAACAGCGGCCGGTGGTAAGGGTAACTTTTTTTTAATATAGACGAGAGATACTATAAATCACTAAGATTATAATATTAAAAATATGATCTACTTATGTTGCAAGAAGTAATTAAATAACTTTTATATCATCTAAAACTATTAAAAATAATTCATTATCTACTGGTTTATGTGTAAGGCATTCAAGTCTTAAATCTTAAGAAAATCTTGTCCATCACTGAAAATTATTGTTCTACATTTTGGGCACAGATGGCGACACCACTAAAATTTGAGTGGTGCCGGCGGTGCCGAGGGATCTGCTTCAGAGGTTCCCCGAGCAGTAACCAGACTTGTTTAAGGGGGGGTTGACTCAGGGCTGAGATTGGAGGGGGACGCCGTCCTCCGAAATGTTTGGACCGTCCCCCGAAATATTTTTACCGTCCCCCCCAAAAAAATATTTGTTTCAACGAAAATATTTTATTAAATTTCTAAAATATCCTTAAAATAAAAAACATATTAAAATTTCTGTAATGAATTTCTGTATTCATTGTCGGGGAACACGCTGGTGGCCGGGTTCGTTGGTGGTTGGTGATTGGTTGTTGGTGAGGTGGTTGGTGAGGTGAACTTATTCGGGTTTTTTTCGAAGTGCTTATGAGATTAAACTTCCCTTATTAATAAACGAAACGAATCCTTAATATTAAAGTGGCTAAAGTGACTGTCTTTGAACAAAGATGACTTGAAACATTCACTAACTAGCATGCGCGGATACAAGGGGAGCACTCTGGATAAGTACCCCTCGCTTGAACCCAAAAAAAAGTTTTCAAAATGAGTTAAAACAACCTTTACAAGTATTTTCTGGGGAAGGACCCCTATACCTCCCAGTGGTAGCACAAGGGGATCCTAGCGTAATAACATTTAGAAAATACCGGACATTTTGACATTTTTTTTTGTCAAAAGGTAAAAGTGATGGTGTGGAAAAGTGGTCCCTTTGGACCCAAAAATATTTTCAAAATGAGTTAAAACCCTACTTTATAAGGAGTCAAATTTCAAAAAATTTTCTGGGGGAAAACCCCCATACCCTCCAGCGGTCCACAAAGGGACTTTGCGTGTTACTTTTTAGGAAATAACCAATATTTTGACATTTTTTTGTCAAAAGGTAAAAGTGATGGTCAGAAAAGTGCCCCTCTTGGACTCAAAAAGGTACTCAAAATGAGTTAAAACCCTACTTTTACTAGTCAAATTTCAAAATTCTTTCTGGGGGAGAACCCCCCTGCAGTACCACAAATAAGGGATCTTGCGTGATGCTTTTTAGAAAATCCCCAACATTTCGACTTTTTTTTTTGTCATAAGGTAAAGGTGATGGTCTGGAAAAGTGCCCCCCCTCTTGGAGCCCCAATTTGGGTAGGTATTTGAAATTAGTGATATTTTGCCCTCTATCATCCATCTACTCTGTTAAAAGGTGAGTCCCCCCAAATATTTTTCTCCAATCTCAGCACTGGGTTGACTTAACGTTATTCCTAAAATCTCCCCGTCCCCTTAATGTTCCAGATTATTTTTAAAATGTTACAATTACTTCAAGTAATAATGGGGGGTCTACCCCAAAAAAATTTTGAAAATTTGCCTCAAAAAGTAGTGTTTCAGTTCATTTTGAGACATTTGGTTTCACGCATAGCAGGACAACTCCTTGTGATTGTGAACCTCATAATTTTCAAGGAAAAATATTGTAAATAGAAGTCAAAATTTAGAGATGACTGGGGGTCTCCTCCCTCAGAAAATTTTTTGAAATTTGTCTATTTAAACTAGGGTTTTATCTCATCTTGAAAATCTTTGGAAAACACTCAAAGTTAATTTTCTGTGTTCTTCAAGGTAACTCGCGAACCCCCGGGGGTCCGCGGACCGCAGATTAAGAACCGCTGTGGTTGATTATTATGTCAGCCATGCCAAAATATAATATCACAACTGCAACTGGCATAGACCAAATATTTTCTAGGGACCGCTCTCGCTGAATTAAAATCCCTATTGTTTGCTGAAATTATAAATGACATTGAATAAAATTGATTCTATCCCATGTTGTTTCATATTCAAAACGAAAAAAACATACCGCATGCGCATGTCCACTATAATTCAAGCAAGTTTTAATTTTTTTAATAATTGCAAAATTCTACCGTTTTACTTACTTGTATCTGTTATTGATTATGCAAATAGTTCAAAATTTATTCCAATTGGTGAATTCTTTTGCATATCTTTAATTTTCTTCGAAAAGTGAACTTCTAGCTGTATTTCCCTTTTCGCTCTTTACTAGAATCATTTTAGATTGATTGCGTCAAAGGAGGAAGCTGGTGTCCGGTGTACCAGATACCTATACCAGAAATAGGGCTCCAAGTTGAGCAAAGAATTTAGGATCCGTAGTCAGTATTGTCGTCGACAAGCCCTCTCCGGACATCCCTATAATCTCTGTAGTCACAACTATTGCGAAAAGGTCATCTTAAAAGCATAGACCTTGGTCTAAAAGGATATAGGGAGGGTCCCCATTTAGCCCAAATGTGCTATGCTTATTTTTCTTAGCAAATATATAACAGTATTTCGATTAAAGCACTAAAATGCGCTTTTGTAAAATAAAAAGTTGTTTTACTTCAACAAGTCTTTTAATTTTACCATTAAATTAATTTTTAGTCCCGTATTTTCGAAAAGAGTTCAAAATGAAGTACAGCATACACTTATTAAAAGGAACAAAACTTTAAGGTAGACTTAATGAGGTAGTCGAATTATATTATTCAACCAAGCACCAGAAGCGTCTTAACAGTTTTATAAGTCCTTTTGTGCTTTTCCAAAAAGGTATATACAATATAGGGTGTATCGAAAAAAAAAACCTTTTTTTTGGAATTTGATGATGCGTTAATGTAAAAAAGTTGTCTAAGGTGGCAGAGAGTACCTGTGATTTTTTTTCAGAATTTTCGGACAATATCTTTAGCTGCCACATTTGTCCTGAAGGTTCCCCAATGGGGATACTTCACCCACCCCCATGTTATCCTATGGAGCACGCAAGCCAAAAAGGCCGAAAATTAGTTTTTCACCCCTCATTCCTACTCTGATCACACGACGAATGTCTTCACTCGAGTTATGGACTATATGATGTATGCTACTCGACAAAATTTGAATAACATCCTAAAACTCTATATCAGGGGTCGGCAAGTAATTTTACTTGGAGTCTAAATAATTTTGAAAATTTTCATCAAGGTCCGGAGAAAAAATAGGTTACTAGAACTATTAGTTTAAATTGTTGTCTTTAGATACACATATTTTATATATAGATGTAATTTGAGTTCACTACCAGCTTAATTGAATTGTTAAATTTAATTATATTAGAAGTTGATTAATTAAATTTAATATTATTAGAATGGGGGTTTCCCCCAGGAAATTTTTTGAAATTTGACCCATAAAAAGCGAGTCTAAACTAATTTTTGTGGCAATAAACTACTAATAAATTATTTCCAAAATGTTAAGGCGGTCCAGGAAATAACCTCACGCGGTCCGGATGTGGACAGCGGTCCGCCAGTTGCCAACCCCTGCTCTATATTATGTTGATTGTTGGCTCAAATTTAAACAAAAAATTCTCGTCTTTTCTCATTCAAATTTGAGCCCACAATCAACATAATATATAGAGATTTAGGCTGTGTTTCAAGTTTTGTCGACATTTGAAGACATTCTTCGTGTGATTAGAGTAGGAATGAGGGGCGAAAATCCAATTTTCGACCTTTTTAGCTTGCGCGCTCCATAGGATAACATGGGGAACCTTCAGGGCAAATGTGGCTCCTTAAAGATCCGAAAAAAAAACCACAGGTACTTTCTGCCACCTTAGACAACTTTTCTGCATTAACGCATCATTAAAATCTTTTCTATACACCCTAATATACAATACAGGTATTGCGGCCACGCGATACTTTGCATGAAGTGTAATAAAAATTACCAGAAAACTGTACCTCTGTGCCTCAAAGTTTTTTTAATGTATGCCCTAATAAGAAGCACATAACCATGTTATAACTTTCATTAAACTTTTCTGTGTTTTCACAGGATATGATGTCATAATACATTTTTTACTACTTAAAAAATTGAGTTGTAGATAGGTACACTTATTTGGACATTTTTATATACTCCACGCAATGAAGCTAGCTGTGCGAGGTTGGGATAGTCTTGCTGATGAAATCAAAGTTTTTCCATTTTTATGGGGTGGTGGGTCTTGAGATGTCTCTTGAGATAGGCCTGACTAACGAAAGCGCTGTCACAGTGGTAACACTGATACGGCTTCTCGTCTGAATGGTAGAGAAGGTGGGTTTTCAGTCTCCCCATTTGCAAGAAAGTCTTGTTGCAGTGGTCACACCTGAATGGCTTTACCCCTAAGTGAATGAGGCGTTCGTGGGTTCGAAGATGGGTTTTTTGGGTGAAAGCCTTGTCACATTGGTCGCACCTGTATGGCTTTACCCCTGAGTGGACGAGTAGGTGGTTCTGAAGATCCAACTTTCTAACGAAATCCCTGTCACAGTGGTCGCATTTAAATGGTTTCACCCCTGAGTGGATGATGAGATGGGCTTTGAGATTGCCCTTTAGGGTGAAACCCTTGTCGCAGTGGTCGCATTTGAAGGGTTTTACCCCTGAGTGGATGAGATGGGGATTCTTGAGATCCATCTTTTATTCAATGGCTTCACTTCTGAATGGATGAGGAGGCGAAATTTGGAGTGCACCTTTGTATGTAAGCCTTGTCGCAATGGTTGCACTTTAATAGCTGCACTTTGGTATGGAGTAGAATGTGATTTTTGAGATCGTCCTCTCTAAGGAATGTGCTATAGCAGTGGACGCACTGGTGCAGTCGCTCTCCCGAATGTTTGAGTAGGTGGGTTTTTAGACAACTCTTTCGGACGAAAGCTTTGTTGCAGTAGTCGCACTTGACTGGCTTTACCTGTGAGTGAGTGCGACGGTGAGTTTTCAGAGTGCTTTTTCTAGCGAAAGCCTTGTCGCAGTGACTGCACTTATATGGCTCCTTTTCTAAGTGGGTGAGAAGATGGGATTTCAGAAGGCTTTTTGCAGTGTAAACCTTGTCGCAGTAGTCGCACTTGAATTGCTTATTCACGATTGAGTGGATGAGGAGGTGCGTCCTGAGATTGCCTTTTCGGGCAAATTCCTTGTCACAGTGGTCGCACTTGTATGGCTTTACACCTGAGTGGGTTAGAAGATGGGCGTTCAGATAGCTTTTCGTAGTGAAAGCCTTGTTGCAATGGTTGCACTTCAATCTCTTCTCACCTGAGTGGAGGAGGCGGTGGTTACTCAGACCGCTCTTTTGAACGAAAGCCTTGTCGCAATGGTCGCACTTGAATTGCCTCACTCCTGAATGGGTTAGAATATGGGCATTCAGAGTGCTTTTTGTAGTGAAAGCCCTTTCGCAGTGGTCGCACTTAAATTGCTTCACACCTGAATGAATGAGTAGGTGAGCAGTCAGACTGCTCTTTTGGGTGAAAACTTTGTTGCAGAGATTACACTTGAATGGCTTTACCCCTGAGTGGAAGAGGCGGTGAGTTTTTAGATAGGTTTTTCTATTGAAAGCCTTGTCGCAAAGTGTGCACTTGAACAGTTTTTCGCCCGTGTGAATCCTGAAGTGCTTTTTGAGGTTGAATTTGTACTGGGTAGAATACTTGCACTTAGGACAGTAATGCCTCTGACCGGCGGTCTTCGTTATAGGTTGCTTTTTCTGGTCCCCTATTAAAGAAAAGTGTAAAGAGAAGATTTAAAGAGTATGTAAACAGGCTGCATTTAATTAGCTTTTGCAGATGTTTTTAATTAGCTTTAATTATAACTAGATTTGTAATGAGTGTTTAGGTTTGATTACTTCAAAATGAGCACGGAAGTGTCTATTTAGAATAGCTATACTAATTATCAAAGAATATAGGATGCATTCGACTCTATGAGTAGATGAAACGCATGAGGGCATATGAATGATTCGTTGCATCTAGCGTCATTTTGTACCTGCCTAGGCAACAAGCAAGAATTATCAATAAGAAGATGCATCATTACCTAGGGTACGTTCCATTGAAAGCAAACGGCAAATGAAGATACCAGCTTTTCGGAATCTTTTAAGAACAAACTACTAATTCTTATTATTCTGAATAATTATCTTAATTATTCTATTGTTATTGCTATTATTATCCCTATTATTGTTTTTTAACTTTTTCTCAATGCGAAATTTTTTTTGGAATTTTTTCGTGGACATAGACCAATTGTATGACAAGCTAAATCTTGTAAAATTCCCGTTACAACGAGAGATGTTATATTATTCTAGGCTTATAAAAAGAATTGCAGAAAAAGTTGAATTATAAAAATATTTCATCACTTATATCATGAAAACGAACAATTCCTGAAAGTTTCGTTAAAATCAGAGAGGGTCAGGTTGAGAATTGTCGGTTGATTTGACATGGAATGACCCATAATCAAAATAACCCTGTATTTTATTTTGGTTCAATTCCGTTAACGTTCCCGCTAAATACCACCACCACCATGTTCTTTCGGACACCAAAGAGTTGAAATATTGCTAAGGGATTTCAAACTCAATGATTAAAATGTATAGTTAGATCAATAACTGTTCTGTTGAACAATAGAAATTAGAATAAAATTGTCGATATTTGAATATATGGCGTTCATAAGAGTTTGACGATATTTAGCGGGAACGTTAACGGAATTGAACCTTTAATATAATGATGACACACAGAATGTTGCCCTTAAAAACATTTTTACTTATGAGAAGTTATGAATTCTTGAGATAAAATTGTAAAATATAAAAGAGCTATAGGTTGTCCCTAATATAATTTTCTTTGAGTTAAAGTAAATATATACATATTACCTTTAGCTTCTTACCTTCACATCCCAAATCTTCGGTATTCTTAAAACGTTGTGTTGTATTTCGTTTACCTTTGCTCAAGCTTTTACATTTAATGCGCAAATCAAAAGATTCATTCAAGTTCATGTTATTTTTGATGATTAAAATTTGTTTCGCTCACTTAAAAGTCTAAATTATTTTCAAATGAACAAACATATTTTTATCAAAGTTCAATAAATAACAAAATACGCCTGTGCATCATAGGTTTTCAGTATTCGCCGAATAAAAATTTTCTTAAGAACCAGAACATAGAAATTCAGACATTTTGAGAACACATAATACAAACAAAACACATTCTGTTTAATCTGCCACCATCCACAGATAAATTTTTCTCTTTTGTTTTAGAAAAGCTATTGCCAGGTGGACAAAATTTAACAAGGAAATTCCCATAGACAGTGTCACCCTCAACAAGTATAGCTTGAACTAAATTTATCAAGTATCTTGTAGCCAAGTAAACCGTAAACCTTACCGCAACGCAACCACAGCTATCGAGAAAGAGAGAGAGCTTATTGAGTTATATTTCTATCTTGTTTATTATATCATAGTAACAGTACAGAAGAAAAAAATGAAGTAGTCGTTTTATTTCATGAAATATTTTAATTTTTAAAATAAAAGAATCTAAAACCACCAAAACTAATTGTTTTTTAATTAAATCCATAATTAAATTAATTAAAATCCTCAATCTTTTGTTGAATTTAATTAAATTATTTTCCTTACTTGACTTTTTAAAAGATTAAGTTTATTTATGGTTTGTTCTTAGGAAATATAAACAATCAATGATAATTCAGAATTCTTTAAATTAGAAATTGTAAGTATATGATCAGTGATCACAGAATTAATCTGGAAAGAAGAAATAAGAGTAAATTTAAGAGAAATTGTTAGAAGGATTAATAAAGTCATACAATTTTTATAATAAAAAAAATAAAACTATTTCACATCAGATTGATATGTATGATGTTCTGATAGTTTTGAAATTATTTTTACCTACCCTTTACATCCTTGCAAAAGGTTGTCTGTCATCATCATGGGCATAGCCAGGGGGACAGGGAGGGGCAGCTGCCCCCCCTAAGTCCTGAGTAATTTACTTTTACTTCTCTTTTAGTTAAGTTAAAACCCAGTTTTTAGGGTCAAATTTTCAAAATTTTTCTGGGGGAGGGCCACCAGGCCCCCCTTTAGAAATAAAATGTTTATCATTCACACTCTTTTATAATAATGTCATTGATATCAAAATTCTACCTAAAATGTATGTCCAAATTTGGGTTTATGTGTACCAAAAAACAGTTTGAAACTATTTTTAGGGACAAATTTCCAAACATTTTCTAGGGGTGGGCATTTAGGCACCCCTTTAGTATTTAAACCTTTATTATTCACACTTTTTTGCAATAAGTTCATTAAAATCGAAATTCTACCTAAAAAATGTATGTCCAAATTTGGGTTTACATGTTTTAATCCTTGTTCTAAGGGTCAAATTTCCAAACATTTTCTGGGGGCGGGCAGTCAGGCACCCCTTTAGTACAGTAATCAATACCCCCTTTAGTATTTATTATTATTCACACTTTTTTATAATAAGTTCATTAAAATCAAAATTCTACCTAAAAATTTTGTCCAAATTTGGGTTGACGTGTACTAATAAACAGTTTAAAACCAGGGGTCAAATTATTATCAGGTTTATTACGGTCAAATTTCCACAAATTTTCTGGGGGAGAACCCCCAGACCTCCCCTTTGAAACTTGACCTTTATTACTAAAAACCTTTCTTATATTAATTTTTCTTGGACGCAAATTCTACCTAAAAAAGTGCTGAAAAACTACATTAAAGCTATTAATATGGATGAAAAAGACCTCATTGTTTCTACACTACCCAAAAACCCCTCTCGAAACAATACTGTGGCTACGGCCCTCTATCAGGGGGCTTTAAAATTGTTCCCCATAAACATTAAAAAAAGTCGACCCTCTGCTGGCCCCCCTAAGTGGAACCCTGGCTACGCCCATGGTCATCATCCCTTAATTGCTTTTAGCTTCTTTCTTATTTTAGCAGATCTTTGCACTAGCATCTTTCAGATCTAGATCTCTGGCAATTTTTTTGCTCTCAAACCTCCGTCTGATCTAAAGTATCTCTTTACCCTGTAGGATCTCTGTTATAAAGCCTCTCTTTTCTCTTGAGAATCTCTTTTTCCTTGACCATCTTTTTGCTCTTGGACATCCTTTCACCCTTTAACATTTCTTGATTCTCGGGCCTCCCTTTCCGTTATGACCCTTTCACTCTTAAGCCTCACTCTGCTCTCAAACATCTATTTACCTATTTTCTCTTACCTCATAAAATATCTTTGATCTACGCCAATCTGTTCTCTTTAGTATTTCTTTGCTCTTGATCTGAGCGTTATCTTTCCTTCTCTTTCTTTAAGAACCATTCTACTCCTTAGCCTTACTCTGCTCTTGAGCAGACTCCAATTTCCATCTTACTGCAATTTCTCATTTCCCATGAAAATACCTTTCCTCTTAAGCATCTAGTTTCTCTTTAGTATTTCTTTGCTCATTTTTGGATATTTTGAAACTCTTTCTGTGTGTGTAATAAAAGAGGACTCTCCTTATCCTTTTCCTTGTGTATTTTCTTATGGAAAACAACGATAACTACCTCATAAGCTAAGCATCAAATGGCGGCTTTTAAGGGGTTCCCCCTGAAATTTTTTTATTTAATTAGAGGAAATATATATTGCAATTCACACTATCTACTACATGTAAATGCTTATGCTTATCAACAAAACAAACATTTTGGAGCTCTTCGAAACCTTTTAAATTTAAAAGGAGTAAGATTGTTTTTGAGAACTTCTATTATGGTGAAATCTGCGCACTGCGCACACAGCAGGTATTATATTAACAAGGTATTATTTTTCCGTAAAGCAAAGAAATATGCATGGAATTTATTTCCTTTTGTTACATTATCATGTCAAAAAAGTGATATTTGATCGATATAAGTTTTACTCTCCATGATAAATCAAAAGTCACAATTAAACTACATATTTAATTTAAATGAGTTATTTCAGTCACTCTTGAATAAAACATTTTAGCAACAGTGTTCTTTTTGATTGACATGTAGGGCGTTGGTGCCACGTTCACAGACAAACAAAACAGGCGTGGTCTTTTTCCTTTTAGAAAGTCATACAGGAATAATTATGTTAAACATCTTTTTAGCTTTTAAATAACCGTGCATTTAAGGTTGAATTGGACGTAAGTAAACGTAATGTATTTTCGCAAGGAGGGATTGCACACTTTATGAATCAATTTTAGAAAAACTGAGCGGTCATAAGTCAAATTAGACTAAATTGTGAGCAGCAGGACAATCCGTCTTATACACATTTCTTTTGTTTTTCCTTCATATTGCCCATTTTATTTATTATTGCCAAGAAATAAAAATTTGTAAAATAGTGATCAAATAAATGATGCAAAACCAAGGGTAGACTTGGGGAGCATCATGGTAGAGGAATGTCCCCAAAGTTTTTTTTCAGGAAACAAAATTCTTTGTACTATTGAATATTGTTCCTAGAGTCATTAGTGGCAGCTTTCTCTCTAAAAATGTATCCGAGGTTGTCTGTCTCCATCCAATGTGCCCCAAAGATAAGATCTTCCACCTCCAAGATATGGACAACTGCCAACAATATCTTAAACTATTATATAGCCTACTAGTTAAGGTGTGTTGTCGTGATACATTATGTTAATGCCTTGTTGGGTGCTTGTAAATGTCGTGGTGAATGAAAGCCTTGTTAGCAAGTTGTTGAATACCAGATTCAATACGAATAAACGGAAGCCGTCGCTCACTGCGTAGTTCGTCAATAGAACAAATGAATGAAATTGAAATCTTCTTTCGCAATTGATCCTACGAGGAGGTTCGGGATCTTATTAGTCCGCCATGTATGAAAACGCACTCGTAACAGAATCACGAACCGCCTTTTTGTTCAACGACAACAATCGGAAACAAGACAAAGATCGAATCCGAGGCATTCGATCAAGGAACACAAAACATTCCATAGGACACGCCCGCCCGTGAGCAAGCAACTCGCTCGCGTGCTCCAAACAATTTATTATTAAATTCTACACAGAGAGAAAAAGAACCTTGCCGCACAAAGCGCACTTACGTGCGAGAATTAAAAAAAGGAGCCCCGAGAAGTTAACCCTGATTTGCCGCCAGCAAAGCGTGACGTAACCTCTTTCGCAAAAAGCAACAGCAGTTCTTTATTATCATTTCTTCGAGAAAACGAGGCATTCGATATATTCACTCCGATATATCATTTGCTGTCGAATAACCGCCTGTGGGTTATTCCGACGCCGACCAATCGCGATCGAAAGGGGAAAAGAACAGAACTACTCTCAACAACTACAGGTAGACGAATATTATTAAGAAATGGAGCGGTCGAGCTGAGGAACGCGTTGGTTGTGAAACTGGTAAAGGGCCTTCATCCAAGGACGATCTTCTCGGACTTTGACATTTTGAGTGTATCTTCTGCCGTCATTCCAGTTCTGAACGTCCCGCGTGGAGAGTCCCCCTACCCAAAAGGATTTTCTTCTTCCCATGCTGATATTCGTCCTACATCGACTAGGAAAACCGCGCGAGACTTCGTTATCTTTTGCAATATTTGGCTGAACCTGGCAGCGAGTATGCCGCGATATATCTACGCTCTGTGGCAGAAGTCCGTGCATTTCTGTTTCATCGAAACAGAGGTAAGAAATTCCTAATGTTTGATTTAGATTAGTGCTTTTCATGTGCTGGGCTTTCTCTATGCTTTTATTTATATTTCTATTTGTAAGTGGAAAAATTTTAGACTTATTCAAGTAGAGTTTATAAAAATCGTGTTAAAGAAAATATTTAAAAGTACTACTACAACCCCCCAAAAAATTTTTTCTTCATAACGGGAGTGCCCCCCTACAAAGAAATTTAAGAAATGTAGTTGAAGTTGAAATAAATTCATAAAGGAGCATGGATAAGGTAGAATCTGAATCGAAGAGATGCTTGAATAAGTCGAGATTTCACTAAAATACATTAACAAAATCGAAAAATTAAGAAATGTAAAATTTTTGGGTATAGCAGAATCAACCACAATGTGAAAAAAAATTTAATGGGACTTCAATTTAAAAAAAAATTACTGTGTGAAGTTTTTAAACATAACCGTCTCCATCTGTACATAGGCCTTTTTTACACTGGTGTACTTTTGTCCCATACAACCTTTTGAACCTCTACTTCTACTTAATATTGAAGAAATTTATAAAACAGTATTTTAATTTTGATAGAAAAGGATGATTGATTACCTTCATACGGGAATGTCATACGGTTATTCACACATTCCTACTTTAGGCCCTATATTTACAAATTAAGTTGAAACTCTTTATAACGACCCTTCTAGCGATTCCTGCATTACAAAACGACCGATAATAAACTATTAGGATTCTATGGGTCTATTATTTAAAATCAATTTCATGTTAGCTTTAATACGAATAAGGATAAATCTGGAAATTATATTTGTTCAACAAGATCAGTGTGTAAACTTCTGAGGATAAAGAATTTTAATTATTTACTAAAATACAAGGGAAATTGGTTTAGTTTAACATGTTTTAAGCATGCTACTTAAATGAAAAAAACTGCATCAAGACAATTACTTCCTTATATCGAGAAATCCATGCGAAACATTTTATAAAAAAAATCTTAAAAAAGCCCTGGCCTAAACCAATTTGAATATGAAGATTAACTCCATACTTTCAAGTATCAATACTCTTGGTCTTTGTATCAGTTACGGATAAATATAAAGATGCTTTAAATTTACTTTCATGGACTTATTAAGATTTTGAGCATTTCTGCATTAAAAATCGATGCCATGATATAAAATAAAAAATGAATAATGTGTCATGTATGTGTAACGGGCAATGTGATAAGATCGGGTATTATTAATAATGCCCGGGCAATGTGATAAATTCAATGGAATTTATTAATGGAATTTATCACTTTGCCCGCCTCCTCTCTGGGCATTATTAATAATGCCCAATTAATCACTTTGCCCATAACATATGCATTAGCATTTTTTTAGTTTTCCGTCATTTTAATTTAAATATATTTTTACTTCTTAATCACCTTAGGGGTTTCTTTCTGGAAGTTTACATCAGATAATTTTAATTTTATGTCTTTTATTACTATTACTTCTGTTTTTTTCTTTTTAATATAGCTCATATTTTAAGACAACTTAGAATAGGAGATAAATTTATTTTTTAATGTTTTATTTAAATTTTGTGTTAATTTTACTCTGGATACCCTGCATGTTTTTTCATAATGAGAGGAGTTTTTTATAACAAGGAAATTTTAATTTAGAATAATTGAATTCGACAGTATATTAGAAGGTAAACAATGGGGGCATTGA
This sequence comes from Tetragnatha versicolor, assembly GCA_024610705.1. Classification (NCBI taxonomy): domain Eukaryota; kingdom Metazoa; phylum Arthropoda; class Arachnida; order Araneae; family Tetragnathidae; genus Tetragnatha; species Tetragnatha versicolor. The sequence goes on from JANDEH010000008.1 coordinate 16,687,759, forward strand.
TATTTGATGTTTTAATTTTTAAAAATACCAAACAATAAATTTCCTTAAATTTCGTGTATGTCAGTATAAATGTATTCGGTGGTTTTTTATACAGTAAAAAAAAATCCAGAAAATTCAGCTTCCTTTTCAAGGAAGTTTCTATAACCATGACTAGAAAACACTTGTATTAGGTTTTATCCCTAGACCTTTATAATATACACTTCTTACGGTCATCCCATCCTATTTATAAGATGAGAAGTTAAAGAAGAAATTTTTACTTTATAAAGAAATAATCAAAAGTTTCTTCTAAAATAATTTTTATAAAAGCTAATAACTGTTTAAATAACATTGATTAGCATTAATTAATTGCAAATAAAGTCTGTAATGATATTATCTATATAAAAAATCAAAAGAAAGAACATTCGATGCATTGCAAGAACTAATCTTATATAAATTTTCGCTGACTTTTTTTATTGTTGCGAGAAAAAATAATAAACAGAAGGCAATGTTACTTTGGGTTATATATTATTTGATTACCCAGGACTTTAAATAACAGGAAAAAACCGAAAAACACTTCATAACCATCAATTTCTTATTCGTCAGAGTCAGAGAGCACAAATCACCGCAATATTTCTCTCTCCTGTGTAACCAACTGAAAACCAATGTTTCATCCATTCAAAACTCCATGTTGCCAACATTTCAATAAAAATATTGAATTCTCATGCGCATTACGGAAACGTCAATTCCGCTTGGTTGGGCCGATGCCAATGAACTGGAGAGGAAAAATGGACAGTGTTGACAGCTGGGGGGTGACAGACCGTGTGGTGACAGTCCTGCTGAAGCGACATTGGTGACAAACGGTGTAACTGACGGATGAAGTGTAACGTGTAATTAATTCGAATGTAATATTCTTCTTCTTATTGAATGGATCTGGATGGAAAAGACGTTTCCTTCTTCAGTGCATATCTGATTTCGTCGCATAACAAGGTCTTTCCGGAAGAACTTGATTAGCTTGTCATGTGGAAAGGTTTTTGGGCATTTTCCGGTGATTTATTTAGTGGTAATTAAATTATATCTATCTTAAGTGATGACTTTTGCTATGAATCTTCTTTTCATTCATAGAAAGAAACGTTCTCAGGCTAAATTCACAGAAATGGACAAAAATTTTACAGGAGATATATTGATGACTTGAAACACTTCGAGTGAAAAAATTAGCTGATGTACTGGCTGCGTTTTCTCTGAAGCAATTTAAATCGGCCATTCAAAAAATTTCACCAAAAGCCCGCCAAGTTGCCGTGCGGTGCTAACTGAATTGGTTTGGTAGCTCAGAACCCAATTTTCAAAATTAATTTACTACTATCTAATGAAATTCCGCAGCTAATTTTTTCACATTAAGTGTTTTGGTCATTTTCTTATGCCTTTTAAATTTTCGTCCATTTCTATGAGTTTAGCCTTGGAATGTTCCCTTGTTAGCTTCAAAGATAGTTAAGGGTTAAGGTAAAAAAATTATAAAATATGCCTGAAGCAAAGCGTGTGATCATACAGTGTTCTCTATCATTTGGCATTGTGTACTGTGAACAAGCCAATAGTGTCATAAACTTTAGTATCACATAGCAAAATCATATAATTAAATAGGTTATATAGATTAATAAAAAAATCCCATTTCTTACCATGCTTGAATAGTTAAAGAGCCTCAGGCTGGATTTCGATCCCATATGGAAAACACGTCCTTTTTGCTACATTTGAGATTTTTAATTAAAAATTTAAATAGTATTGTCAGATTTTTTCCTAAGTATATAAGGCGGTCCAGAAATCTCCACAGGTCTTTTCTTTGGTATATAACGACACCAATAATTTTAGGACCATCAATAAAAACTATTAAGATGAAAACGATAAAGGTAGGAATTAATAAATTGTGTTTGAGCTAAAATTTCATAGTGTCACTAAATACATCTTAACAAAACACGAAAGTTCAAAATATAAGTTTTCATAATTCAAAATATAAAGATCATAGTTTAATGAAAGTATTTACAATAAAGTAGAGTTTAGGTTCAGTATTTTCATGTCTTAAAATATCAAAATTGAGTGATTGAAGTATAGTTAAAATTAAATAATAGCAGTGTAGTAGCTTTTTGTTTTTGTAAAAATTTAAAAGTAAGTTTCTCCTCTCTCTTAAAAGATGCATCTAAGCATGGAGTTCGTTTATAATTTTATCTATTGATCCATAGATCCCACGGTTATAAAAATAAGAACACAGAACACACTAATCTCTTTTATCTTATCAGTACCATTTTAATTAAGAAAACTTTTGATCTTTGTTAAAATTTTCATTTTAAGGATGTTTATCTTCTTCGAGGGCATAATTAACCAACACGGATGAATAGTTCTGAAATGAAGTTTTTGGTTTTTCAGAATATTTAATGAGTTTTATTGAAACTATCGTAACAGATACAATACTAATAGCAATAAAATACTTTTAAACCGAGAATAAAGTGTTTTTAGAAAAGAACTTAATTAAGAGTAATAATGAACACTCTTAAAATAAACGCGTTAATTACCTTTAGTTATATTTAAGAAGGTGTTTTAATAATAGTGTTTTAGAGAAGAAAAGACAAGGTATAGAAATTACTTGTAAGAAGGATTATAATCACCCTTAAGGTATTTCAATTAATTAATGTGTATTTTCGACTTTGATGTATTTTCAAAAATCCAATCAATACTTACCGGTGTGTAATGATGAAAGAAGAAAATATTGTTTTGTTTAAAAATGTTATGATAATTTTTTGGAAATTTTAATGGTATCTTTTAAAATTAAATTAATCAAGTATTTAGTATTTTTAACTCTTGTGCAACCCTTTGCATTACGTTTCCTTTAATGAATTGGAATCTACCTGATTACCTCATTTTTTAATAACTCAAAGTCAGATTACTCGTATTTTCATTTTTTTTCAAACTTCCCTCTATTCCCAATATTTAAATTTTTAGTCCCATCTACCCCAAATATTTTATTTTTCAAAGGAAAGCAAAATATTAGAAAAAGATAATAAGAAAGAAACCATCTCTTAATATCTAGCATACTTTTATTCTTACGAGTTTTAAATTAGTTAATACACTGTAAGACACATCTGTAAATCTTTCAGGAATTACCCATATGTTTTGCAGGGAAAAATATGTTCTTTAGAAAAGTTTTTTTTTTCTGTTTTATTTAATTTGTGATGCATTTGGGGTAGTTACCAAAAAACCCTGGAAAATAATAAGTTCAAAAACATAATAAATATTAGGTTACGTAAATAGGTTTTATCTACCAATTCCTGATATTAAAAACATTTGAAATTCTGTAAAATTACTAGAAATGCACTTTTGAAAATAGAAAGTCTGTAAAAAATCACAGAAGATAACTGTGAAGATAACTAAATGGATACAAACTGTGGCGTCCTGGTTAACAGTTTTTTTCTGTAAATGAACATATTTTTTACAGTAAGCATTTTAAGGTACGAAGTACCCCACCAACAATCTTAAAAGGGTTGCAGAATTACTTTTTACCACTTCCGAAAACCCTCTCCACACTTCCACCTCCCTTCCACAAAATCATCTCTCCCCGCACAATTCTCTCTTTCTCCTCACCAATCATTCCGATCACACCACCCTCTGAAAAAGACCCCCACCATCTGCACGAGAGGTCGTTAATAGAAGTGGGGGAGGGAGACCCCTTGGAATCAATAGCCCCTGGCTATTCATCAGTTGCAGGGGGGGCTCTGATGTAATAATGGGGCCTATTCATATAGCTGTGGAGAGAGTCGGCCTTTCTGGGTGTTTTTTTTTGTGATGGGTATGAGTGTGGAGAATAAAGGGAGTTGGTTCGACTCTAGTTCGACCGTTTACAACAGAAGTCGATTGACTAACAAGAGGTTTCTTTATTAGTGAAAGACCTGATAAAAAGTGATTGTTTGTATGATAACACATTGTAGCATATTGTTACTCGTACAAATACATAAATGCAGGACATTTATTCCGGTTTACCTAAAATTAAAAGTTTTGCAAAAAAATCAATAAACCGCTAAGAATGGATCTATTCCAATAGTTTTGTTATCGTTGCATGCATATATTGGGTTGTCCCATAAGTTCTGTTACTTTTTACAAAGTTTCGTGTTTGAAAATTTTTTATGAAAAACTGGAAATAGGTGGAGATTTCAAACAAAAGGTATTTTGATGTATATATATTTATGAACATAATGTGTGATTTTGGTAGTTCTCGTGATATTATTTCTTTTCAAAATGGCGGTTTGAAAAAAAGACCGCAAACGACGATTTTCGCGTAATTTTTTTATTTTGATTAAAAAACTAGGAAGAACGCATAGTTCATGGCTAAAAAAGCTGTACTGTATGTTTGAAATGTTTAGTTTAAGATGTCATAGTTTCAAGATGATTCGATAAGTTTAAGGTAGGAAATTTCGGTCTCAAATATAACATCTTTGCAAGAAACTTACCTCTGTAATGTTACGAAAACACTACCATAAAAACAACTCGTTGGAATTTAGAAATAAATCAATTCAACGACATTATGAAAAGAGGCTTTCAATGTTTGTTGAAACAAGCCTTACGGTTCAAAAAACATCTGCCTTTAATTTGCTTCATATCAGCTGCTTAGAAAAACAATAGGTGTGCTTTAAAAAACACGTGAAATTACCAATATATGAAGTTTTAAAGTCAAAATTTCCTACCTTAAATTTATCGAATCATCTTGAAACTATGACATCTTAATCTTAACATTTCAAATATGCAGTAAAATTTTTTTAGCCATGAATTATGCGTTCTTCTTAGTTTTTTAAACAAAAGAAAAAAAATACACGAAAATCGTCGTTTTTGGTCTTTTTTTCAAACCGCCATTTTGAAAAGAAATAATATCACGAGAACTACCAAAATCACATATTATGTTCATAAATATACATTTATCAAAATCCCCTTTATTTGAAATCTCCACCTATTACCAGTTTTTCATAAAAAATTTTCAAAGACAAAACTTCGTGAAAAGTAATAGAACTTATGGGACAACCCAATATATGTTGCTGGCAATGGGATAAATCGGGCATTATTAATAATGCCCGAAGTTGAGGAGGGCAATGTGGTAAATTCAATGGCATTTATCAATGAAATTTATCACTTTGCCCACCTCCACTCTGGGTATTATTAATAATGCCCAATTGATCACTTTGCCCGTAACTATGTTAAAGAGAGCGAGGTTTTTTCTTCTCCTGAAAAGTTGGGACATAATGTCATGACAATATATGCATAATTTTATTTAAGAGTAAATTAAATTCTAACAGGATTTGAGTGTTTGTTATTTTTATGCTAACAAGGGAACATTAAACTTTAATTTGGATGGGTTTGTTTGTACAATGGTGTTCACAACCATCGTGAAATCGTGTTTTGGGTAGAGAAATCCAGAATCACTTAATTTGCTTGAAAAATAGTTGTGAAACAGCACTTTTTTGTAACTCGTCAATCAAAAAAGGGCAAAAATTCCCAAATTTCATAAACTTTTTCTGGGGTTCTGCAAATATTCTGAAAAAAATTGTGGTAACATTTCTTATGCATCCATCGAAAAATTTTGAAACAAATCCATGACTTAAAGAAAGTCACGGCTATTATTTTTATTTGGGTTATTTGACATGGAATGATCCATAAGGAAGCAACATCATCCCAAAATTGCTTCTCCAATCGGAAATCCAGGAAAGACCCGTCGTCTTCCATCGATCGAGAGCGAGTATAGTGAACTCCCGTGCGCGGTGACTCAGCCCGCATGTGGGCCCGGTCTCTCGCGTGGGGTCCGCCGCGGCACAGACGCGTGGGAGCGGCGGGGAACTGGGACGCAAGGTCGCGAAGAATATGAACATTGTGGGGGAGTTGTGTGTTGTGAGTGTTTTGTATTTGCTATATGGATGTGGGGAGGATGAATCAGTGTCGCGTGAATATGTTGGGATGCTCAAGTGTTTTTGGTAAGAGGGTTGGAGAAAAGGTTGGGTGTAAGGAGTATGTAAAGAGGGGTTGCTCTGTGTAAGTGTAAGGCAGGGTTGGCTGGATTGGACCCAATGGGTTTTTCAAAAACCCATGTGAAAAAACCACAATTTGGACCCATTTTTGGGTTTTTCAAGAAAAATCAAGATTTTGGCAGTTCTTTCAAAATTTAATGTGTTTTTTTCAAAGGTTAGGATATTTTTAAAATTTTAATGGGTTTTTTCAAAATTTAAACTAGGTTTTAAAAATTAAATGGTATTTTTCAATTTCAGGGAATTTTTTAAAAAGTTACATAGGTTCTTTCATTATTCAGTGAGTTTTTCATTATTGAATGGGTTTTTTTTCAAAATTTAGGACGTTTAAAACTCAAACTAGATATAAAAAATAATAAAGAAGATTTTTTAAAATTTCAGTGGGTTTTTTCAAAGTTGAATAGATTTCTTTCAATATTGAATGGATTTTTTCAAAGTTAAGGATATTTTTTAAATTTTAGTGGGTTCTTCAAAATTTAAACCAGGTTTCAGTAAATAAGGGGTGTTTTTACAATTTCAGTGGGTTTTTTCAAAGTATAAAAACTTTGAAAAAACCCACTTGACTGTGGAAAAACTGACATTATTTTGACAGAACACATTTAACATCGAAAGAACACACTAAAATTTGAAAAAAAAAACACTTACTTTATAGGAGAAAACCACTTAATTTTGAAAAAACCCACACTTTTTCCGAAAAAACCCAGTTTTATGTTTTTTTCAGGGTTTTATTGAAAAATCCCGAAAAAACCCAACCCACTTGAGTTTTTTTCAAAAAACCCGGGTTTTTGCCAACCCTGGTGTAAGGGGTGGCCCATTGTGAATGTCTATTGAATTGATGGTTTAAATTTACGCTTTAATCACCTCTCTTCTCCTTAAACTTTAAGGAGAAGAGAGGTGATTAAAGCGTAAATTCACATATTTTTACTTTATCGCATGGGTTTACCGTGTAATGGAATTTCAATTATCTGAAGAAGATATAAAATGTTTTATCATGAAAAATGTTATGATAAAATGTTTTATCATAAAAAAATTCATAAAACTGGAAAACTCAAAGATATTTAAGATGGAGACTGTATGGTTCTTTGAGGATAAGTAATGTTATATTAAGGTTTCTAATGGGAATAAACTGATTTAACCAAATTTGATTCGAATAAATTCAATGGAAGTTAAGTAAAAAGATGGTAAAAAACTTAAAATAATATTTTTATTGGAATTGGTGAAAATGAAACTGAGAGTTCATTTGAAATTATAGAATGAGTCCATTTGAGAAGATAAAACTCAGGATTGAAAAATGATCTTTGGTTATTGTTTAAATAATTTTTGTCTGCTACTATGTTAAAGAAATGTGTTTTCATGATCTTGGAAAACTAAATTTTCCTCCCTTTTAGAAAAATTTGTTGAGTCCTAGCATAAAACCAATTCCAATGTACAATAATTTTCCTCGAATATATGAATGGATTCATAAAGAGTAAATCTTCGAAAGGGGAGCGTAAGGGAAAAGTCGTTAGAAGGACAAAATTCATAGAGCTCTATGAGAGGAGTTGGAATAAAAAATATCCTCTAATAGAAATGATGATATCATGATGTGAACTTCAGCTAACCTCCTGTAGAAGTAATTTCTAAACACCCTTCGATGTTTCCTACCGAACACCTCTACCTAATTATTCACGAAGGTCGGCAATTGAAAACAGGATGAATCCTCGACTGAGGCGATCATGAGTTAGCTTTTGATATGAGTTTGGACAGCATTACGTAACTGTGCCCGAGGCAAAATCCAGAGTGTGTCGTTGCAAAGACCACCAGAGAGAGGATGAGGTAATTGAGCCAGATCCTTTTGGGTGAGGATTGGGAAAGTGATGTTGGCAACACGCGAGATCTGTGGAAGAGGCGATGGTGAATAAATTAGAGGAATTCCTGCCTGATTGGATATTGGGTATAACGGATCTATTCAAGGAGATGAGGCTTTTGGGTGGACTTGAGGGATTCAAGGCTAGCTTTAGAGGGATTTGGGCAGGTTTAGTGTTGAGGTAATCATTTATCACTATGTAGTTAGTTAGGCAATGGAGAATTGCAGCATCTCTTAAAATTCTAAATATTCAATTTTAATCTATTAAAAATTCTCTTCTGATTCTAAAAATACGCTTGTGTTTTCCCACACACTTTTTTTAAGGTAATTATGACATATTTTAATACAGAAAGCCCCAGACAATGTGACGTCACATGTGTCTCTTGGAAATGTAGAGAACACCGTTTTCATCGAAACACTAGGCTGTAAAAAAACTAGAGCTCAGTCTTTCCAGTCTTTCAAAGTGGGATGATAACAACAAGCGGAAGCAAGGCACAATAAACGTCACAAGCTGTTTCAGCTCAGACAGAAAAGGAGCTATTTTTAATTGAAAATAACTTAAAATTTAGGGCTTTGGACGGAAAATTAAAATGTTTTTTGGAGGTTTTAAGCCATTCTGAACACATTAAGATTAAAAAAAATTTGGCTGCAATTATCCATTGATATTCAGTTTTGTCTTAGTGTGGCATTGAAAACAACTTTTCACACTAATTGAATTTTCTTTTAATTGTTATTTTTCTCAGATTCCTTTATACCAACCCTAGAAGGGCAGCTCATACCAAATATGTCAAGCTTTTAACTGCAAACTGAAGTAAACGAAATTTTGCCATACATTATACAAATTGGACAAATTTTATACATTTGTTCTGCTTGGGAACCGTAACTATGTTTACCGTACTATACTACCGTACTATACTATATTTACCGTACTATATTAACTAACTATACTACATTTACCGTTCTATATTTACTAACTATATTTACGGGACCGTAACTATATTTAAGTTTCGGGGAGGTTGAGGCTTGTTATTTTTAAACACCGGTGCTGTGCGTTCATTGCAAGTGAACTGTAGCTTTGTTCAACATTTAAACATATTAATTTTGAAACTTTTATTTTTACCCTTTAAAGTAAAGCATAAAATATTTTATTAGTTTGGACTTAGAATAAGAGACACATTCTGAAACAAATGATTCATACGCAATTTAAAACAACTTCTGGACAATTCAAGCGAAAACCATAAGAAATAACGGTCTAATTTACATTTTTCCTCTTTTCAACACATTTGTACACTTAAAAGCGTGAAACACCATTTCCCGTTGCATGGATTAAAATTACTAATTTTATCCTTCAAAGCAAGGAAAACAACATTCCCTTCTCACCAGGATAATCCCAATCCCAACCAACTGTCCATTGTACACCACGAATTAATACATCAAACCTGACAGAAGCTGTCAAACTTTGGAAAAAAAAAAACCGCAACATTTAAAATAGGCCGAACTTGTCCAATGTATTACTCACGAGAACAAAAACTACGACTCCATCGCTCAAGACAAGCTGTACACTAATTTCCTTCGACTGACAACCAAATTGGTTAATCTCTTCCCGATAGCTTAACCGATTTCTCCAATTGTGTCTGCAGTGTTAATAGGCGAAACGAGCTATTTAGGACTAACTTTCTCCGAGTTAACTCTTTCGCTTGCGCCACCATGCGTGATGGCCTCAAGTTTGGGGCAAGCAACGGCAAGAACGTGATTAATTAAGTCTATCTATCTAAACTAGCATGACAAAAGGGGTCCACCGAAGGGTGGTGGTAGGGGACCGGAAACGAAACAATCGATGATTGTTTTTAAAAACCAAATGGGAGAGGAGATAATCAGAAGAACCCATTTGCTGGGTCTAATTGGAGCTTTTTGATTTCGTTCGGAGATACGTTTTTGTATCTGTTGTTGAGAAGGTCGAGAACCTGCCATTCTTTTCTGGGTTTGCTTTCGTTTTCGTGGAGTGATTTTTTGTGGTGATAGCGGCTAATGTCTTCCTGTCGGTAGCTCTGATTGTGATGGACATGATTATTTGGAATGTAGCTTTTCTTGCATTCTTTTTTGTGATGTTATCTTGTAATTCCTTTGAGTGTAGAGTTGGAAAATGATATTTTACTACCGAACTCTTAAAGAGTAATCTAAATGTCTGATTAAGTTATCTTAATGCCTGAGTCTTCCTGAAGATATCTGTCAGTGTCAGATGATGAATAATTTGATTGACCCCAAAAAGAAAGATTTGTTTTAGAAATGACACATCGAATGATAAGTTTTAGAGAAAGTTTTGAGAAAGTTTTTTTTACTAATTATTGAAAAGAAGGAAACAAATATAAGTTATTCTTTCGAAAGTTATATCACAAAATATTTTCTTAAAAGATAGACGCCTAAGTAACTCGATGGGCTAACAACTCAAATACTCATAACAGTTATGAGGTATTCGTTTATAATGTACGGTATCCATGTACTTCCTATTTTATTCTTTTTTCAAAAACATTTAATCGGTATGTGCAATTGTGCATACATTAGCCTCACTATTCAATTGATACCAAGTGTCAATTCTCAATTATCGAATACTTAGTACTAAGGAATAGAGAGATGCAGTTTACAGAATCGTATAAAATTTTTTTATCAATTAATTTTGCTGTTTGTATTCCTAATTTCTCTTCTTGGGACTGCGAATATATTACAACATATCTCAAGAAAGATTGTTATTCATTATATCTCTGATGAGGATTTTAGTTTCTCCCTCCTGACATTATTCATTTATATTTTAGGGAAATAAACGGTACTCACACGAAGCTAAAGTATAAAAATTCACTTTGTGGGGTGGGGTAAATAATACCGTGCTTTATTCATAATAGAGTTACAACCAATTCAAGAGCTTCTTCATCCCGTTGAGATCTTTTTCTGTGGGAATGAAAAATTCACGAAAAGAGATCCCTATCCTGGAATTACCTCACTCTCGTGCTTCATATAAATACCTTACCCAAGGAAAAATCTGAATGATTTATGCATGTCGGTGTGGAAGCAGCAGAAGACTCACGCGATCCCCCCATTCCCAAACGATAGCACCACCTTCACACAGCTTGGAAAAAAAGGAGCCCAATTTCATGCACTTGCTGCACAAGCAGCAGGGTATTTCCGACTTTGAATTACGGCTCATTGTTATGTAAGGTAGATGCTACGACAGCACGAAATTACGGTTCCTCGGCTTCAAGCGAACCGTTGAGGAAATATTGACTTTTTCGAAAAATTCCGATCGCTTTGAGGAGAGAGTAATGCTATGTTTCCCTTTCTTCCTCGCCGGTAATAAATATTCCATTGCGGTGTTTACAACTGTAATCTTGGAAATTCCGAATCGGTGGAAACGCCTCAGGGAGCAATTTTGGATTGTTTTCTCCTTTTCTCCCGTCGTTGTTGACAATCCTTTCGGAATTAAGTAAGGATAAAGTGGATGGGAAATTGGTAATTTCGAGTTTCGATTATATTCTTTTGATCTTTTCCGCTGTGTCATTGGGTTCATGGGAAATTTACAATCCCTTATATTCTTTGCTTGATGCTGTTTTTTTCTCTTTCCATACACGAGTGTATAAAACTCTATATTTTGGTTGAATTGGTGTAAAATAGTGAAGTATTAAAATGTTTGGAAAATCATACACGCAGCCAAAAGATGTATATTGAAATCGAGTTACAGATTTCCAAAACAAATTTTATATTGAAGTATTATAAAATGATTAAATTAAAAAAATAGTTTCTACCACTAGGGTAGTTTGGGACGTCTAACAAATAATATAATTGATACAGGTGTCCAATGGGAGGAACCTACAAAATACCCTTGAAATTCACTTAAAAAATTATGTTTATTTAATTCCCCCTAAAACGTTAATATTTTGTACCTAAATAACTCAGTCCTCTTTCTCATTTCCAGCAGCCCCTTGTCGCACCTTTGTCTAGGTTGAGTTGAGGCGTAACCAAAATTTGTATTGAGTAAAATTAAAGGCAGCAGGTTACTTGAGTGCTACTGGACTTTATTTTAATGTGATTGTTTGCGAAACAATAACAGTATATTTAAAAGGTTGTGGAACCTACTGTGTTACAAAATTTTTTTTAGTATAATTAATTGAAAACCCAGCAAAAAACCATGTCCAAAATTCCTTCAAAAAAGCGTCAAAAGTGCAGTTTTCTCTAAGAAGTCTGTAGTTATTTTGTAGCAATTTGACTTCAGCACGTAAGTCTGCAGTTTTTTACAGCAAATTTGAATACATTCTAAAGGCATTTAAGTGGTCTTATAAAAAACTACCGAGTTTCTAAGGAAAACTGCAGATTCCATACAGAAAACTGCAGACAAAGGGTCCAAATTCCCTTCACTTTTTTGAAGAAATTTTGTTGATTTTTTTAGCTGGGATAATTTTCTCAACTTCATTTGTAGAATAAAAATAAGTTCTCCATTTTCTTTGGGCTTAATCACTTAAAAAGAACCCAGGTTTAAAGAACCAAACATTGCTAACATCCCTAGAGAACATGTAAATTACATACCGTGTAAGAAATACGCAGAAAAACTTGAGTCATTCTATAGAGAACTAAATGAAGGGTTGTTAGAGGGGGGAATGGTAGCTCTTTCGTGACAAGAAAATGACAGGTTACATATCTAAAAAGGTTCATAGGAAGGGGAACGACTTTGAGTCAGTGGAGAATTAGACAGTAGACAGAGTTGTCGAAGAACGTAATTCCCCATTGTATGTTTAGTGTTGTGGATTAAAATATGGGTTGCAAACATCGAGAAAGATTTTCTTTGTTTCTTATCGATTAAAATATTTAATTGTGAAAAATTAGTAAGGGGGAATATATCACTTCATACTATTTTACTCAGTTGTGTGAAGATGCAATCATTAGTTGGTTGACGACTTCCTTAACTTTAAAAATAAATATCAATTTACTCCCTACATTAGTAGAGACATTTACCTTTAAGTCAAATTCAGTGCAGCGTTGCAGAAATAACATTTCTTTCATCTTTTAAGTTAATCGTTTTCAAACTGTGGTTAACTGGCAGTACTATTTTTAATTTAATATCAATATTCTTTTTCTTAAATTATAGAAATTATTATACAATATCTCTCTCAAAATACGTATCATTTCACTGAATTTCATAAAGAATCCTACTGTATGCAATGCACATTTCTTTGATTAGTCCTTTCGTTGAATAAGTATTCTTTCCTTCTCAAATATTTTGCAAGTTCTATAACCTTAGGTAACCCCACGAAAGACTTGATGTTTGGTTCATTAGTGAAATCCTTTCCTTAACCAATGCTCTCATAAAACGCAACCACCTCTGTGTGTTAAAAGCATCGCATAAGTCTAATGAGGGCTACGCCTCTGGCTGGAATTCATTACCATAGCAAACCGCAGAACGAATCTGAAGGTAAGAGCTCTGTAGTAAGGAATGAATAAGCTAGATTGGAATTTCTGTCATTGTTTTAGATGTCATATTTTACCCAGCAGCGTTGTTAAATTTTATGGAATTTCTTCTCATGAAACGTCGGACCACAGAGAAAAAGAGATAAGTCATGAATTTAATAATCGGATGTTGAGTAAATGCATTTTGTATTTCACTCACAGAAATTCTTTCTTTAAAAAATATGAAAATATGGTAGAATTATGCGGGAACCATTTCCGTTCTTTGGAAAATTTGTACCTCTTTCAACACTGTAACCAGAATATTTCTATAAATCGAAGTTTATCTTTCTTTTTCTGCTGCAGGAGAAAATTTTCTAGGTTTAAGTTTAAAGAAACGCTTTTAACTTAATGCAGAAGATAACTATTATCAATGAAGCTTTTTAATGTTTGAAAACTTTGATATTATATTTTTGAATATGTATAAAAACAATAGACTAATCATAAAGTTTCGTTTATTATGTATTAAATTATAAAGAATTTAAAAGTGTTTATTAATAAGTGTAAACTCTCAACTGTCGTCTCCAACCGTGGACCGGTTTCGTCCTTGTTAGGACTCATCAGCACGGTATAGGAAGGCAACGCAAGAGAGCGGAGGGCAAGTACTAGTCTAGCCGACTATAACTGAAAAAGTGGTGACCATTGATTAGTCCTCCACTCATATGCTGGAATGACTTGGCATTCCTAGAACAGGTTTAATTCCAGAAAGGCAAGGTACAAGATAGGAGATTGGTGAAATACTCCTATCTTGTATATTAATAATCGAATTTCCATATAAGCTTTGTTTAATTAAAGTATTAAAGTTCTCAGGTTAATTTATTTTCGAAAAAGATTTCATAAAATAATATTGTAAGAAACTATATTGATTGATTTTTCGTGATCAAGTCAGTAAAGTAATACTAAAAAACTGACAAAATCACGAAATGGAAACAAAAAAGATGTTTTACTCTTAAGAAAAGAAAAGTTGACAGGAGACGTCTTTTTTTACCAAAGACAAAAAAATTCATTGGGATACCCAAGTAAATTCCCGAAGATTCTACCTAAGAAGACATACCCTCCAATAAGCTTCTGTTTCACCGGAAATAAAAAGTGGATTACCAGAATTTAAGCTCTTTAAAAGTCCCCATAGTTGTTCTCTCTACAGATTAAAAGAGCAGTTTGAGAGACATCTCAACTGAACTAAACTTTTTTTCTCGTGACCTCTTCAAGAAAATCCTTCTGGAAGCCTTACTAAATGAAAGAAACCCTACAAAGACTTTGGGAAATATGGGTCACGTTGGAAAAGTTCTTATTTATTTTAGAAAAATAAAATAAAATGTGGAATGAGAAACGGATTATGTGCGGGGGATATTTACATACTACCATAATTGCATTAAACCGCATCGCTAATGGGATTATGGAAAGTAATTTTTTCGAAATCACATTATGTTTGGATTTTGAAGAGGTGAGAGCGTTGGGTTCATGGAAGTAAATAAAGCAATGTAATCTTTATTTAATGTGTTAAGGATTCCTTAAATGCTGTAGAGAAAACCACTTAATTTAATCAGTAAAATTAAACTAATTTTAAAGGATTCTTTTTAAAGTGAATGCATGGTCAAACTAATGTTTGTAGAAAATCCTATTATCCATTCTGTGTTTAATATCTTTATTTTTATGGCGAATAGTTTTATTTCAGTAAAAAAGTCGTCTGGGAGACATTTCTCAATTGCCGTTAGTGTAGTTTTTCTTCTTAAGAAATTATTTTTTTTAAATAGTGAACAGATTTTAAATGTTGTATAAAGAATGGGATCTATCACTGTGGTTCACAAATTACGGGTTTTTCGTGTATTCTAATTTATATTTTAATTAGAGCTTTAATTCCTATAGGGGATGTAAAAAGCTTAAAAAAAGTTCTGTAATATACTAGTTAAGAAGTGTAACTCCCTTCCTTTTTCAAGTTTTTAAGAATTTTGAGTTTTTTTTTCTGTATTAGACAAAATAATTGACAATAAGTTCCATTTCAGTTAACCATAATTAATGAAGTCTGGAGCATCTATTTAAAATTCAAAGATATACAATTTTTAAATGGGTGCATTGTTATAAAATGATTAACGAGTTCTTAAAACCTTTGTTTATAAGGTAATATAGAAATAGTACCATACATGATTTAAGAGCTTTCAAAAAATAACAAATCTTGACCAAATGTAATTAATTTATTACTTTCTCTGTCTTTATTTTTTATGAAATTGGTAAAATAATGATGCATGCAAATCATTAATATTTTATAGGCATTTCTTATTCCTGATACTTGCTTATTACTGCAAAAATCTTTAGAGATGAATGTATTTTGTTTTTATTATTATTTTCTAAGGTAGATATTTAAAAGTTATAAGTTTATTTATAAATTTAATAAAAGCATAATGAAATTTATAGTAAACTATTTTGAATGTCTATTATAGCTTCTTTTTTCAAAGAGCACAAAAATAGTTGACAAATGAATCATTAGTAGGTACTTTTTTATTTGAACGGAAAGTAATAAAATATTCAATTCTACTTATATTAATTTACTATTTGATATAATTTATACAATCTTCCTCTCAAGTCACATTTATAAAACAAAATTTTCTGTAATTAACATAACATACAAGTAAAGTAAAATCGTCTACACAGGGGAATTTTAATTTTTCAAACAAAGTTTCAATAAACTAAAAAAACCAGCATGTGAATCTATTTTGCATCGATTTAGCTCACATCTTCAAAAAAGAATGCTTCAAAATATCTTCCTTTCCTTCTTCATACATATTCCCAAGCTCAATACATAGCCAAGCCACTCTTTCTGATATCATTTTCCGGAATTCTTCACGAACTCATAATTACATCAGAGAAAGAAGAAATCGTTTGCAAAAAACCGCTTTAACTCGTTTAACTTTCTCCAGCACTTTTCCTTCCACATTCTTTACACACAGGCGAGGCATGGGATGCTAAATCCCTCTGCAACATACACCTGTGAACTAGATTTTTGTTGCTTTTGTTGTTGTTCGAGGTGATAGGGTTAGTGGGGAAACGGCGGACTGCTTTCTTCCTTCAAGCGAGTAATGGAGTAAATGCTAGTATTAAGCTTTTACTGAATGGCAGCATGCGATTAGAGGAAATTGGAACTGATGAGATTAGGTAAACGTGTTTTATAGCCGATTTGGAATGTTTTCCTTGTTTTTCTGATGGAAGGTCAGTGATTTGAGAAATAAAGATGATTATTAAAGGGCATTTTTATACGCAAGTATGATTTAAAATTACTTAAAATTTGATGCAAATTATTTGTAAGTGTTATTGAAAACAAGTAGGGTCAGTCGGGATGAACTGAACACTTTCAATATTTTCATATTTTGAAAAGTTTTGCTTTTTCATAATTTGAAAATTTTTATTCATAGCAATCAAGGGGTAATTTTGATCTTTTAAAACTTTGTTCCGTACTGTTGTTTCGAACTTAAAATGAGCATATCCATTATAACCCCATTGTAAGAAAACAATTAAAAAACGATTGGGTAATTATAGACATCTGTTTTTTGTTTTTATGCATTTTTATTGATGTAATTTCTCACTTAATTAGAAGTAGTAAGAGCAGAATTGGATAAATTACATCAATAAAAATGCATAAAAACAAAAAACAGATGTCTATAATTACCCAATCGTTTTTTAATTGTTTTCTTACAATTTTTTACAATTACAAATTAATTACAACAATTACAAATTTTGAATTGTTGTTACAATATTTTGCTGCATCATACAAAAGAAGATAGTGCATGTATTTGCTAATTCATTCTGGCTTAGTGAATAATAAATTATCCTTAAGGACTTAGCAAATATATGCACTATCTTCTTTTGTATGATGCAGCAAAATATTATGCAAAATACATTTTGAAATAAAATACATCAAAGACTAACTATTATAATTTTTTTTTAATTCTTTTGTTTTTAGAATGTTAGTTACATAGAATGTAATTCAGGTATCTAAAGTTGAATGAAGAAATGGTGTACAACAGTTAAAATATAAATAGCTAAAATCTATTTCAATTAAAAATATTTTTTACGTGTAATCTAAACTTCATGCATAAAAATGTGAAAAATGGTGTAAAATTGTGACATCCTGTAACTTTTCAGCTAAAACAAATTTTTAAGGATCTAACTCTTGCTAAGAGTAGCTTATTTCTTACCTCGATGGTATAAACTCGCGCGATTTGAGTTCATAACCTCATAGTTCAACAACCGTTCCAAAGATAGTTTTAGGAGTTACATGAATAATAAACCTGCTAATAATATTAGTACCATTGCATAAAAGACTTCTACTCCTCTCATAATATCCTCACAACCTTCCTTTTACTAGTTTGAAACTCTATGAACTTCCATGGGATATCCGGACAACCCGCAGCGAAACATGCAATTAAGACTCTTGACTAAAGCTTGTGAGTTTCTGATGGCAGCTACCGGTGTTTTCGAAAATTTTAATTGTTTCCTTTGACCTAACTCTACGTGCAAGAACATACGTATAATTGGGAGGGGAAGGTTTTTCGTATGTGAAGGAATTCGATTTTCATAGTGAAGAACTACAGCAAAGTGTAAGCGGTGTAGCCTTAGGCCGCATTTTTCCATGGCTGTTGATAGTAGAAGAAATGTGTTGGTAAAACCATCACAACCTAATAGGTAATAAAATATTATGGGGATAGACCAGAAAGAAGACTAAAATCTTTGAACTTGTTTTACACTATAATTATTTTATTATCTCAACTTATATTGAAAGAGGATCTAACTTTCTTCTCAAACTTTGTGGGAGAATAATTTTGGATAAAATGGATTAAAGAGATGAAATATATTTTTGTTATAAACACAGAATCAAAAGTCACTTTTGAATAAGTTTTGCTTATATTTTTGGATGCCCAAAAATATTGTATGAAAAGTTCTCATGAATTTCCGACAAATATAAAAGAAATAAAAAAACATGTTTAATATTTCCTGTATGATAAAAATATTGTCTGTTCCGTTTTTCATAATTTAAGATAATTAATTAGTGTTTTTGCTGAACATCTTCAGATGATAATTAACTGCTTTAATGTTCATAAAAGACTAGTTCATTCTGAAACACCAGATATATGAATCTGTTATTTTTATAAACTAACACTTTGATATTTTCGAATTTTAATCAAGCAGGATTACATACAGAAAAAAATAAATTTCAATTTCAAAAGTAATATAAAAATAAAAAATCTATAGTTTAGTTGTTTCATATTTAATTAAATTCTGTAATGAAATTTTTCCTTAATAATTTTTTACTCTTATTTTTTCCGTAAACTAAATATGCTCCTGTCTTTGGCATATAATTGATAAAAAAGGTTTCACCCCTAACATTAATTCCTCAGATCTTAAAAAAATTAACCTTTTATAGAACGCATCAAAGAAACTTCACACAAGCATACATTCTTCCTAAAAGCGTTTCCATAACGACATAGTTTGCACATCATGATTGGAAGTATCCATTAACAAACTCAAACAAATGGGTTCCAACTCTCCAAAAGAGCTTTCGTTTGCCCAAAGCAGTCTATTTGCAGAGATGTATTGAAAATAGATCATAAGGAATCAATAACTTATAAGAGTTCATTATCCAAATAATTAATTGATCTTCTCTCGTTCGATAAGAATAAAGTAGCTATTTATATAGGAATCAGGTGTTCCTTCTAAATGCTTTGAGTTCGGGTGCTTTGTTATTTTTACAAATGAACAATTAAAAAAGCTTCATTACATTTGAATCGTCAGTTTGAAGACGGGAATAAGTCCAAAAATCGAGTTTTGAGAAAATCGAAAAAAAAGTAATGGAATTTTCATTGTATGGACATCGATTTCACAACTTCAAGGGGCGATATCTCCCTATAGGGGTTAGTTATTTTCCCCCTCTTTTCACCCATGTGTAGGGCAAAGTTTGGAGATTGTTTTGAGCACAAAAAGTCAATTTGTCATTTTTTGGACTTATTCCCTTCTTCAAACTGACGATTCATTTAATGTTTTAGGTTTTAGAAAAATTTGAGAATATTGAACTGTATTATACTTAAAGTGATACAATTTCATTGACTTTTTTGATTTGTAGATGTGCAATTGTTTTACCTATTGGTTTGTAGGCATTGTTTGTGAGAAAACTTGAAAAAAAACAAGAATGAATATTTTTATTAAAATTATAGAAACTAAATTAACTGTCATAATATTCAATAATGGGTTTTATAAGAATGCATTAAAAAACCTTTTCTTAAAAAGGTGGTATTAGTTGGGTGGCTTATATTACATAAAAATGCCCGAAAGCTGCAAAATGTGATACTTTCATGAAACTTTCAGGGATGTTATATAATCATATAAGAACTAAAAAATCGATGGGAGCCCAAAATTTTAGGGCGTGGTTTGACCGCTATGACGTCATAACAAGATGGTGACCAAGGGCCTATATTCGGTTCTTTTAATGACAGAAAGACATTTTTGGGGTCAAATATTATGTTTTAGGGGTCAAAAAACATGATTCTGATGACAAAACGTGCAATTTGTTTTCAAAAGTAACTTAAATTCAAAAAAGTTCAAAATAGTAATACAGTCAATCGGCAGTTGCTTTAAAAAAAGTTTTTAGAAAAGGTATTTTTTTCGACGGTTTTACATGTTTTTGGGGTGCTTATTCCGAATATCTAGTTCATTTCCACGTGGAAGGTCGGCTTCATATCAATAAACGCAAAAAAATGTGAAAAAATCGCCGAATTTTTACTCTATCTTCGGATTTTCGCTTATATTTCAAAAAATATTAGTTTCTCGAAAATTATTTGAATTACAAAGTTGTAGTAAATAAAATTTTCTACAAAATGCACTATTCAATTTTTGTTTTCCGAAGAATAGTTTTCCCGTTAAAACACACTGAAAAATAGAGAAACAAACATCATCTGTTTAAATTATGCTGTGTTAAAATTCTCTGTTTTTCAATACGTTATAATGTGAAAACTATTGTTCGGAAAATAAAAAGTGACTGGTGCATTTTGTAGGAAATTTCGTTTACTTCATCTTTGTATTTCAAATAATTTTCGAGAAACTAATATTTTTGAAATATAAGCGAAAATCCGAAGATAGAGTAAAAATTCGGTGATTTTTTCACATTTTTTTGCGTTTATTGATATGAAGCCGACCTTCCACGTGGAAATGAACTGGATATTCGGAATCAGCACCCCAAAAAACATGTAAAACCGTCGAAAAAAATACCTTTACTAAAAACTTTTTTTAAAGCAACTGCCGATTGACTGTATTACTATTTTGATTTTTTATTGTATTTAAGTTACTTTTGAAAACAAATTGCACGTTTTGTCATCAGAATCATGTTTTTTGACCCCTAAAACATAATATTTGACCCCAAAAATGTCTTTCTGTCATTAAAAGAACCGAATATAGGCCCTTGGTCGCCATCTTGTTATGACGTCATAACGGTCAAACCACGCCCATAAATTTTGGGCTCCCATCGATTTTTTAGTTCTTATATGATTATCTAACATCCCTGAAAGTTTCATGAAAGTATCACATTTTGCAGTTTTGTAATAAGCCACCCAACTAGTATGATAAATTTGTCATTAAGCTCTTTCTTGTCTTCAATAAAAATACCGAGAAATTCTGTTTTGTAGCTATAAATTGTGAACAGAAATCTAGTTTTAATATATTTTATAAATTATTATTCTATTTTCTGTGTGATATCAATAAAAGTTTTCCTAAATAGTTCAAACGTATTGAACGTAATTCCCAAATTTAGTTAAACATGAAACAGAAACCTTAATTTGTATTCTAAAATGATTTTCAATATGAAATTTCGAGATAGACTGATGAATGAGTTAAATGATGGAATTTGGAGAAGTTACAAGCGGATAATGAGCTTAAAAGATCAAAGAGAGCAAATTAACTTTTCAAAAGCTCCCCTGAGGCTAAATAAGGGCATTTCAAAGAATTAGAGAAAACTGATGACAGAGAAGAGTTAAGTCGGAGTTGTAATAAAGAAAAATGAAGAGGAAAATTTTCTCAATAAAGAGAGGAGAAAGTGGGACAAAAAGAAGGATGGAAGAAGATGAAAGTTGGTGCGACAGCGAGGGAATAGGTTTTGAAAAGAATTAATTCATGTAATTACCAAAAGAGGGAAATGATAAAGGTAGCATTATCTGTGAAAATTACTTAGAGAGAAAAGAAAGAAAAGACTACCACAGCGAAGATAGAGAGAAAAAAGAGGGGTTCAAAGACTTCATTTCTTTGATGATAAAAAAAGACTCAAGTTAATAGTTTTTGGTTTTAGAACCTTCTATCAAAGCTTTTAATGAAATGTCCTCCTTATCGTATCATGTCGCGAGAACGCTCTCTAAAGCAACTTAAAAACAGGGGTAAAAACGAGGCGAGTGTTTGAAAAGGTTCCGAATGAACTCATTAAACAACTTCCAAGGAAAAAAAGTTTCACTGAAACGACACGTGTTAATTTTTTGCATGTTTTCCCAACGCGCCTCTACTACTAAGCTGAAAAAAGAACATTAGAAGATTCCACAAGAAAAAAAAGAACCATCTCCATTTCCAAGCTAGATAGATGTAAATGTATCTTAATTCACGGCAAATGGAATTCACCCGATAAAAAAAAGAGCGGGAACTTTTTTAATCGGAGGATCCCCCAAGATTCCGCTGCAGTTTTCCACCCGTTTATCACATTCGATCGTTCCTGAATGAAAGAAGAACTTGGCAGGAGCGTTTCCCGCGGTTCCGTGACGTCACTCGCCGGCCACCACTGGCGTTGCCATTGGAAACAGTTGCAGATGGCTTCCCGGCTGATGTCAGCTGGTCTTCCCAGTGTTGCCGGTGCGTTTCCCAGTGCCAAAACAAGAGAGCTCTCGTGTGTTTATGTTCGCGAACTGTGTTCGTTCGATTCGCATGGCTTTCATCCTTGATTGGCGACACTTAATTGGTCGCATGTTTGACGTGTCTTATCATGTGAAATCGGTTTAGTCCTTCATGATTCTTTTGTGAGATGTGTTAATCTGATGTGAAGTGTACTGTGGAGTGAAAAGGGATTTAATGAATTAAGAGATAATTGGAACCGGTGATGGCTTTTCATTAACTCCGGCGGAGTTGATTAATTGTTGAATGAGGTAATTTACAGCTTGAAGAGTGTGGAGAACTGAAATATTTTTATTTAACCGGTGAATCATTCTTTGTTGTGCAATTATATGTGATCAGTATCATCATCTTAATATTGATTCTGGAAATCATAAAGGGATTATTTTCACCTGCTTAAAAACCATTCGTTTACCAAGTTTAGTGGAATTCAGTGGAATTTATTCCCAAAAGCAATCATCCTCTAACATTTCATTTGTATGTAAATATATGTTGTATTGCCATAACGCTCGTTGCCAAATTTGAAATCGTCCTTTTAAATTAATATAATTTGATTAAGTGCTTCTCATAGGTTAACAAATTATTTATTTACTCCTCGAGTACTGCTCAATCCAATTCAGTACCAGAAACTCTCACTCTTATACTACTAATTTGTGTCAAAGGGAGATAAATACTAGGTTTTACTATTGAAGAAAGAGAAATTCTATATTTTGACTAAGAACATTCAAAAGAACTTATCTTCCCAGAATTTTTTTTATTTATTAAAACTTCAAACACAAGTTTACTAGTGATTCCTTACACTGACGGATATTCAAGTCTATTTGCTTTGAACCAACTCCAGCGAAAGTCTTCATGAATTTTCCACTAGTACACCACCGAAAAAATTCCACTCAATATAAAATTCCTCCCGAGAACATTCCAAAGGATACATCACCAACAGGAGATGCACAGGGGTGTGGCAAGTAGCCAGGGTGACTGACACTTTCCCTGGAATCTCTTTCGAATAAAATACTATGTCGTCCCTGTTCGGGTCAATGCGGAAGAGCCGTTCGGCCACCGCCTCCAACTCTTCTCTGCCGAACGCTGCCAGACTGAGCGAGGGCACCGACACAGCCTTGGACATCTATTTCCTCAAGCAACTGGCCAAAGAGGCGAAGGTGAGCCCTATTTTCAAGTACCTTACAGTGTACTAGACTAGTGATTATCAACCTTTTCATACCCAATCAAATCAATGAAACTTATAGTCCTCCCACGGACCACAGGTCGAGAATCACTGGACGTATAGTTGTAGTTAGTACCTATTAGTGTTGCGTGAAACTAAATGATTTTCAGCATTTATAGAAGGGGTGGGAAAAGTCACTTAACATATTTAAGTTTATAACCGTGGATGAATGGTACTCATGGATATGATGGGTTTCTAGTTAGATCCTTCTTTTTTGTTTAAGTCATTGATTCGCATCCTTTTCATTCCCAAGGACCTATATATTTTACTAAAACAATAAAATCTGAAATCCTCTTACAGACCAAAAGTCGAAGTGACACATAATTAAGACTAGTGATAATCAACCTTTTCATACCCAAGGGGTACTAGATACTTAATCATGACAATGAAACTAGTAATCCTCTTACGGACCACCAGGTTGAGAATCGCTGGTCTGAATCAAATGTTCGATAATAATTGGCCTGTTAAAGTAGCCCTGAAATTGCCTTCTTCATAGGAATTACACAAAAAAAACTTCATCTTGCTCAGAATTTTGTTTAATGGAGTTAAAAGCCACGAACATTTTGTGTTGTGTAGCTCATATACTGTATGACTTTACTCTGACTTCTCTATATTTAAATCGTGGATGATTCCAAGATGGTTCCTTAATTTTACTTCTTTCATTCGAAGTACAGATATTCGAAATTTTTAGGTTCAATATCCAGCTTTGAATTGTTCAGGCTGTACTGTATCTTCATCACTTTCTTTAAATCCTTATTTCCTTATGTTCTCTTTCCTTTTCTTCGTCTTCCTTCTTCTCATCCCATTTACTAGATCTCCTTTTACAGATCTTTTTTTCATTTCCACTCTTCCATCTCCTATTTTTTTAGTTTTAGTAATTTGATATCTAAAAGCAAATGATACTAAAGTACTTACGTTATTAAAAGCGCTTCTATATCATTAATTTATATCACAATAGCTTTTGATATTTGAGTTGGAGGTATTTAAAACTATTTTTGCACTTGAAAATGAACTAAATATTAAAACCTCTAACAGTGGTTTACAATTATTTCTTGTTAAGTTTAAGACCTCTTATAAAGTTCTGATTTCAATTTTAAATAGATTTAATAATTATAACTTCGCCAGAAAAGGGCGTCTTAAAAATGTAATTGTAATTTTTTAGTAGGTATTTAAAGGTATTTCAGTATCAAATCATCCAACCTCTGCCAAGCTAAGAAAATAATCAAAAATTATATTGTAAAGGTTGGAGAGAGAAAATTATCAAATTATCATTAGATGTTGTTATTATTTCACAAATTATTTGCAAAATTCCAAATAATCTTACTCTCATCATCTCCTTACTTTTTAAAATTTTATTATTTTTACCTATATATCTCAATCCTTTTTCATTTTCGTTTTTTAATATTTCAGTGTGTCCTTTCATATCAATACTCTTTTACGATTTTTAAAAATCGTGAATCAAAATGAAGTAGTAATGCTCCAATTCTTAGGCCCTAATTTATATTTCAGAAATATCAATCAACAAATGGAATAAAAGTTGATAGTTGAATCTTAAACTTAAGCCCTCTTTCACTTTGTAGAATTTAATTGACTGTCCATTGTAATCCTTATCATCTATTGATTACAAATTTTCTGATAGCAAACCACAGATTGTCCTGGGAACCGAGATCTTTGACTCTTCGTCATTTTCTTCACTCAATTAACGACGTATTGCGCAAAGTGCATGATGCAAGCCTAGTTGCATTCATGTATTTTAAGAACCATGTCGCAAGGGAAACAGGTTCACTTTTTCAGAGTTGAAATCTTGATACCTAGGTTTGTTTAGAAGAAGTTTCTCACGAATAAAAAAATTACAATCCAAAAGGTAGGACATTGTAGATGACGATACCTTCTTCTACATAAATCTTTAAGATTTTGTATTTGAATACAGTAGATACTGATAAATTATGTATTAATTTAATTCTTTGTAGCTATTTCAATTACATCATTGTTTCGTTGATAAATTCTTGGTGATTTTTCATAGATATATTTCATTTTTTGCAAGTACAAAAGACTATACTCCTGAGGTAATTTAAAGCGTTGTTATTTATTTCTCTATTATTCATTTGTATGTATACATAAAAGGAAATTGATTTATGAGTATCTTCATGTTTCTTCAAACGTTATTAATTGATGTTGCTTTTGAATAAAATACTATCACTTGACAATTTGTTAATATTTCGTTACTCATCTTCTTTGTCCAAGTTTAAGGTTTTGAAACAATGCAAAGACTGCTGATCAATGCTTGAAACTTGAATGTGGTAATAATATTAAAACGTTTTGTTTCAAAAGCTATGGAGGGGATAAAAACCGACAGTAAAATACATTCCCGTTGCCAAATTAAAAAAAATAAATATGTGAAACTCAACTAGGTTTCTTAAGCTTGTTTTCCTAATCATGCATTTTCTAAGACCAATGGAAAGTAAATAAAATAAAAATTATGTGTATGCATATCACCTTCAATGATGGTGTACAGTAAAATATCAGGTTGAAAGAACTTTTAAATTTATGAATGGAATGGAAAATTATGAATTAGAGAAGAAAAGAGAGAGACCGTTACTTTTTCTGTAAATTCTTTCGCTTAAGAAGCAAAGTTATCTAGTAAAAGATAAGATAACCTAGGTTTTTTTCACGCAAGGTGTGAAGCATAGCATTTTATACTTGAATCAATTGATAGCATGCGGCAAATGCGTTTGAAGTTAGTGAAATCATTGATAGGTAAATTTCATCTCCTTGATATCGAAATCATTGGTCATAACCTGAGATAGAACTGTGATGGCAAGTCTTCCAAAACGTCTTCGATTTCGAAGGGGAATCAGGGTGAGTAATGGTATTTTTAACAAAATGTACTGTAGGATGTTGGATTATGCTTAGTACTTTATCTTTTTTGTAATGTAAAGATATTAAAAACTAAAATAAATATTTTCGTGTTGGAAAATAATTTCCGAAAATATCGATATTTTAAGAACCGCTTTTGGGGTGTTTTTTTGTACCTTTATCGTTGCCTAGTTGCCTTACAACATTCGTGATTTCAGTGTTCTATCTTCGTCAACCTTAAGTGGGGAGGCTTTGTTTAAAGCTAATTATTTTATTAGTGCTTTGATATAGGAAAAATACACATTTTAATATTTTGGGTCAATCCGATAACTTTTGAATTAAAAAAGATAGAAACTGCTAATGATTCGTTTGAGAAAGTTTGTTTATAGAATCACATATTGTTATCATAAAAGGACCAAAAAGGTCCTTTTTAACCGGATACATCCGTTTCACGTTTTCCACCAATTTGACTTGTCTTGTAAATTATTCCTGGACTGAAGTTCCAAATAGTATAGTAATCCTTTCCATAACAATTAGTGTTTTGAAGCTTTTTCTGCTTTGTGAAAAACTAGCAAGATAAAGGATATAATAACATCTATATCCATAAAAAAGGTATCTCTAAATCTACATTAGTTTTAAGCTTTAATTAAAGTTCCCATTACCATCTGAGTTCCCAGACACCCTCGAGAGTTTGCTTTTCTTTTCCTTAAACTGTCTGCTCTAACAACTAATTTTCTGAAAGAATTTGGTTAGTTCTACTAAACTAATTACTGGCATTCAAACTTCTGGAAAAGAGGGTTCCATATTATGTCATTGATCGGGTTATGTATGCATTTGAGTCGCCCGCATCGTGAAGTAAAACAGGACAATAAACTAGTTCTGAAGATATTTTGTGAAACATGAGGGTACAATATTTCTAGTTGTTACTAACAACTTCAAGATATTTCCTCATAATAATTAGGTTGTTATATGAAAAAATTTCAACGATCGATGCTTATGATTTAAACATATACTTCAATTTATATGCTTTCTAATGAAATTCAAAGGAAATTAGCATTTATACGAAAACACCAAATCATTAGCATTTCTAAGCTAATGAATTACTTTTCAAAAATTTAGTTACTTTATAATCATGGTAGTTCCCTGTAGCCTATTATGAAATGTCAAACAAACCTTCACATGACCACTGACTTACTATTATTAAAAAAACGCTCCTAGGTTAAACTGCAAGCGTAATTTTAAAATAATAGTCTTCTTTTAGCAAAATATTTTCCATAAATTGCGTTCTTCTGATTCATTTTTTAAATTATAATTAAAAATTTATTGATTTTTTTATAAATATTCAATTACATTACATTAATTATTATTACATTTATCATTTTGTCATTCACTGTTAATATTTGAAATTAATGTCGTTAATAATGTTGTTGATAAATATGGTTTTCTCATTACAAATAAATTCATGTTAGTTAATTAACTTAAACTGTATACCTACTAAATATTTTCAAAGGAGAAACAGAGAAAAGTGAGATAGTTATATGAAGAGAAAATTTCGTAAATTTTAACGAAATCCGTAATTATTGGTGGTATTCCCTTGGTATTTTTTCCTGCACGTTGATAGAAACCTAATTTTTGTAGACTAACAGTTTTATTATTTAACATTTGAATGTTTAAGTTCGACAGAAACTTTATCTCTACAACTTCATATTTATGAAAATACTGAAAAGACCTTTAAAACAATATATTTTTTAAGTTAATAGCCCAAAGTAGATTTAAACCAATTCAGCCAATATCATATAACTGACAATTTTCCCACCCCAAAAACATTTTCGTTCTAAATTGAATCATTAGTAACTCACCTTTAAGACATTTAACTAACTTATTATTCTCACCAATACTATAAACACCTTAGTTCAACTTCCTTATTAAAAAATCATTCTTATAAACCGGATACACTCATACTAACCTTTACGGTCACCAAGGATCGACATTATCGAGCTAGGTACCAAAACATGACCTTGAATTAGACTTCGGACATTAGTGATTGATTTTCTTCGATCGGTGTCTACTTTAGTCGACTTGCCCGCTCGTTATTATGTTTTTACCGTGTCCGGTTTTTCTACCCTATGCTATTTGCATACTCAAAATGGTTCTTGGGAGAGTGTCCTTAGAAAAATATTATTTTTTTACGTAGATGTAATGGACGCCTACGGAATTTTCTGTTTTTCTACGCAGTTGGCGTTATGTAATAATTTATGGTTGTGTCTGCGAATTTGAATATTGGTAGTCATTTTAGATAGGCTCAAGAAAATGTTCAGTTGAGTTTTTCTTTACAGGAAGATTTTTTAGTTAATTATTAACAATTTCTTTCAGTTTTTTCGTGACGAAGTTATGCTAGATGCAAGTAGCCGTTCCCCCCTTTTGTATTCAAAAGCTTTTAAAAAATATTTCTTGTAAAAAATAAAATTAGTTCTTTATTTTATGCTGAAAGCACTAAAAAGTTGTTATGCTGATCACTGAACTCATTCCTAGGCGTTTTAACAGAAATTAAATTTGTTCCTTGTGTAAAATGAATTTAAGTTTTGTTTGAAAGTAAATACAAAATAAGATTTCAATCAGATGATAACTTAAAAGGACGCCTAATTTTATGGAATTATTTAAGAATTTCTGACTGAAATAATGGTCGTTTCGCAGAACGAATTTTAAATACTTCTTGAGAGATAACGAAATATGAAAGTTCTTTTTGTATTCAAAGATTTAACATAGTTACAATACTTAACTTAGAGAAAAAAATTTTTATTAAATTTGATACTTATATTTTCCTTTTTATCCTAAATAGTTTTCCAAAACATTTTTCAATTTATTCTTGCAACCAATTTAAACAATCCATAATCCCCTAAATCTTACATCTCTAATGAAGCAAAACATTTGGCAAGAAGATATTTTCCCGCACCTCTTCTACTAGATATTTGCCCATTCAAAGCTACATCAACGTAAACGCCACCCATTCCAGATTAATCTAATATTCTATTATTCACATCATTCCCCCAAGGACGGTTTTTCCAACTGTTCTCCCTACTAAATCTTCTTTTATTACTCTTAATTTAATTTCATTCAATACAATCTCCCTAAGCTCTGCTAAGTCCTTGATCTCTACAACGACCGACAATAGATGGCTGTTATAAGCTTTAACGCCGACAAGTCCTGGCAATGATTCATAGATTGAAATGCTCATCATCTTTCTGCCTGTGACGCCGTTTAAGCTGTAAAAAAGCCGTTGTCTTTGATGTGAAGTCTGTTCCTCAATGTCGTCTAATGAGATAATTCGACGTTGTCTAGTGTGACTTAAGGTTTCCTATAACACCTCTTGTGGGCAATCTATCAATCGTTAAAAACTTTTTTTATGCTTGATTTCTTACGAGCCCATGCATTTGACAAAAATAATTGACATTGTTCGTTAAAAATATTAGACTTTATTTTTTTTTGAAATTATAACAATCATCTGTTCAATTATAACAATCATCACTTTTTCCAAATAAATAGAGTTTTTCCCTTAGAAGAAAGTAAATTTATTTTCTTAAATTTTTCGAATTATTAGTCTTAATCGTTTTAGGTGAGCTAAAAAAAGTTATTGTTCAAAAAAGTAAAATTATTTTTGGTGCTTAATTATGTGAAAAATCAAATATCTATAACTTTTTTTATGATTCTTCGTAACTTATTTTCAAAAAGAAATTTTACTTTAAATTTACCTGAAATAGAAGAGTGATAATTTTATTGAATTTTCAAAACCTTAATTAATTAAATTTAAATGTAAAGTTTAAGTTTTTGTTTCAGAAAGGTCAACATTCAGGTTTAACTACCATTTAAATATTTAACTACCATTTCAAATATTTTTTGAATCAACTTCAAATCACATTTTCACCCATACAAAATATTCATCCTTCATAACTGGTATGCTTGTTATAACAAAAAGAAACTATTCTTAAAAATAATCGTTACTGTCCCCATCCTTTTATTTGGAGAATTCCAATCTAGTTGTCAATTGTCGCTCACAGCAGTTCTTTTAAACTTATAGAGACTACTTTCACGTTTCCTGAATATTTGAAGGTATTTGAAAATAGGAAGCAATCATGCATCCAACTATTACCGAACCCATACTTAAGTCTTACGGACTCGCTTCCGAATTCTCCTTATTTGCATGCGGAATGGGACTTTTGAATAGAAAAACATTTTGCTCTTAACAATTCTTTCCCCCAAGGGGAGATTGAAAACAACCATCGGGAGTTGAAGGATGTCCATCTCCAGGCAAATTGTTTCCTTTATTCAACCGGTTTATGAATGAAACTGAATTTGAAAGCTTTCTCTTTGCTATTTGGTGTTTACCCTTTTTAACCAAAATATATATCTCCATGTTTAGGTTCCATAATACTATTTTTATAATTAAAAGTGTTTTTCTTCATTGACTCCACATCCCTTTGTGGGCCAAAGCCTTCTTAAGAATCCTCCTCCATCCTGTTCTCCTTTTGGATGGTTCTTGGATATATATTTTTGAAATCCTCATCAACGCAGTCCACCCATCTAAGTTTGGGTCTGCCTCTTGAACTGGTCCCGATTGGTTAAAAGTGTTATAAAGGAAAATTGTATTAAGGGTTATGAAGTTCCATGTTCAAATGGTTCCAGATCAACAGAGTTTCGTGTTTTTTTTCATTAAAACTTCTTTAATCAAAATATTTTATTAAATATACTATATGAAATTTTGAAAGGGGAAATAGTTAAAGTGTTACCCTTAAAGAAAGTTTTACCCCCCAAACAATTCCTCAAGCTTGAGGTAAAAATGAAAACGAATAATCTTGGTTTTTAATCAAGGTATATTTTAAAAAATTAGAAAATACAGTTTCCAACCTCAATATTTAAATAATTAATAATAATTAATAATTTTCTATAAACATTAGTTTTTCATTTTAAAATCACTTATTCGTCATGAATTTAAATGGAAACAAATTTGAAGCTTATTTTTCTGTTTTCAAACAATAACTGATGATTAACGTTTTAAAGTTAACATCATTTCCTTTTGACTACCAATTTTAATAAATATTATCATTCTAGCTGTTCCAAAACGCCTTTCGGCAATTCAAATTTCTCCCCTAAGCCTGATAACTAAAACTTCCAACTTTATAGAAAAGAAACTAAAAGACATTAGGTTCTAATTTATAAAAACGACGAAACTCTACAAATTCGCGACAGAAAGAGGCCTCAAAAAAGGGGAAAAGGAGGTGAAATCCTAATGATTCAAGCAGACAACTGGCAACATCCGGGCCGCTTCCGGTTCCGGCGCGTGAAGGGTGCTTCTGGGGAACTAGAGGAACACGGCTTCCTCCGCGATAGCGTTCGAAATTCGAATCTTTCCCCCACACACGTGCGTCTCAAGAAGAAGATGCGGAGGAGGAAGCGGATGCATTTGTCTCTTTCTTCTCTCCCTCCTGGAGCATCTTCATCCTCCTCGATGATTCGAACTTCAAAGGGGATGCCGGGTGGAGGGATTGTTGTTATGGATTTGGGAAGGTGTGGAGAGCTTGAGGGTTGTTTGTGCCGTGCCCGCAGTGAGGTTTTTGTTGAGGGGCTGCACAGCATGTGGCCTGAGAGCAATCGTTTTGTGGCTTGAAGAGTCTTGCTTGAATGGTTTTAAATATTACAGTGAAGGGGAGGAATTTTATTTGAAAAGAGAGCTGGGCGTTTATTTTGTAAATCTACAGATTCAAATATGCCTTCAAATATATTGAACTGTCAGTTCAGCGGAATCTTTCAGGGGTTGATAAAGCCAAATATTGGGATGCTTTTGCTGCCCTTTCACAAAATTCACCATCCTTATATCTGCCACCCCTTCACAAAATTCAAATTGATAAAAAAGGCCCTTTCACAAAATCCATATTAGTTTTAATGATTGAAAACATTCACAGAATATTTGAATTTTTTTCGATTTTCTTGGTTTGCAAGTTGATTTGCTACTTACGCACTGATCTGCTAACTGTCAAAACTTCAATTTTTCACAAAAAAATGTCTTTTTACACAAAAATGGGCCCTATGAAATAAAACCTGGATCAACGCTAATTAATAAATCATTAAAAAAGGACGAGGCTTCCAAACGTTTTGTGAAATTTGAATAGCCAAAATTATACAAAATACTTTAAAATTCAATAACTTGATGTAACACGTTTTAAATATATGTTGTAGATATGATCTTTTACAGCTGTGATCCTTTTGATTATGTATGTTATCTTTTTTATTCAATAAGGAAGTTGCATGTGTCAAGATTTTCAAAAACAAACAAGTGTTCCGTATGGTTTTTTGTATGGTAAAATGAAATATCTTGTCAATTTTTCAAAAAAATGTACAGGTAATTAAATATTTTAATTTAAAAGTCGAGAAAAAACAGGTGACTGAAAACGCTTATTGTTTAAAGATGTCAACAATCATACTATCAACTCCATTGCTTTCCAACAATGTTTATCGTATGATGACGTCAACATACGATGATCCCAAACTCTTGGCGTTTTCGCGGGCTTTTAAAAAGGGGATTTTTGTTAATTTTTTTGGGAATCAAAAAAATTTCTCGATGGGCCTCAAATTTTGGGCAGTTGCTTATTTTTGCAAGAAAAATCGATTAAAAAATTTAAAAAAATCCTGCAACTTCCACATTGTTTATCATTTCGATGTTATGACCAAACAAAGATATTTTTTATTGATCTTTGGCCCAAAAGATCGGGTCAAACAGATTATTTGACCCAGGGTAAGTTACGCTAGCAGAACATGGCCTTCAAATACTCGTATGTTTAAATTGTATAGGTATGGACTTGCCTAAGAGAAAAATCAAAAAGTTAAATTTAAGTGACCTTTAAAAATAAACCTTTAAATCTTTTTGAATTTATCCAAACAGTTTTCTGTTCAGACAAAACAAGGGTGAAAAAAACTCCTTAAACACACGTCCAACAACCAACTTGCCCCGGGAGATAAACCTTTCTTGTTTGTACTCACTGGAAATACTCGTTACGGACTAAATCCAACGCTCGCATGCATAACCTCTACCACACTACGCACCTGACTTAAATCAATTGTTCTCGGGGGCACTACAACAAAAAGAGAACATGGAACTTCGCGTGTTAGAAATTTCGTACATTTTCTTTCATTTTTCTCTCTCGCGCGCGCGAGAGTCAAGAGAACGAGAAAACTCTCCCTGAACCTTTTAACTCTTTTTAAGACCACTTCACGGTTGTTGAAGTTCACTTGCTGTGATTTTGGATGCAGCTCAGCGAACTTATCAGGACGAGTCACCGACTGCTCTATTAAGTCACAGTGGGTAATGATGAAGAGTGTGAGAATGATATTCCGTGTGAATCGTTGGAGATGCGTCGCTCTGGTTTTTTGAAAGAAAACAGGATTTTGTAGGCCAATTAACCTGTAATTTATGAAGGGTGTGCTGACGTGAGGAATTGGAATTTTGTTTGCTGTTTTTTGTCGAGTGATCGCTCGTGGTCAAAATATTGAGTGAAGTAGTTCATAAATATCCTTCATGCAAAAAAATGCTATTACATCTATCTAGTAGTTCTGTGAGAAAAGTACTTCAAAGGCATAATTTAAAGAAAATTTATGTACCTCTGTTTGAAAAGAAATTTTCCTTAATTAATACAAGTTAGCAGTGTCTATAAGGGTTAATTTTGCAAAGAAAAAATTATAAATTAGAGTTTATTTGTAAACAATAATATCCATTTCGGTAATCTATAAGAATCGGTTAGTTGACACATTTTGCAGTTTTCGATTAAATTTAACTAATAATTCAATTACTTTTAAATATAAGTTCTACATAAAATTAAAAATAAATATTTTTATTTCGATCATTAATTTTCTTGCAAGTACAAAAGGAACTATGAATGCATTCAAATGCTTAGAAATTAGCTTGTCATAAATTTCTCATAAAATAATTTTAAAACATTAACTGTTATACTATTTTCAGTAAGGAATATTATCATTTTACATAAAATATCATTTGAAGAACTTAGGAAGAAACCATTATTGTCAATGACATGCACCAGCATTTATCCTGTTTTTACTGCTTTACCTACTCTTAACAGCCAATGCTAATTCACAACCTATTTCGTTAAAAGTTTTATCGTATTGTTTCATAGTCGTACTGTACGTACAGGTTTAAGGTAATCCCATCTTCAGTCATATTTTAGTGACTGTGAGGGGTTATTAAAGGGATTAAAACAACAGTCGTTAATTAGTGAAACCTGTTCCTTATGGCGTTCTAATGAAGCCATCCCTAATAAAAGAAGAACAATAGCCTATTGGTTATACAAATCAAAACAAAAGGGAAAATATTAATAAAAGCTGTTACAGACGTTAGTTGTATAATATACGGAAGTGTGCTTCTGTGTCATTCATATTTCATCACCCGTGTTGTTCCTTTCTATTGACACCATTGTCTTTCTATAGTAACACTTAACAACAACGTCTGATCCTTTAATTAATGAGACTGTGTTAGTGCTTTATCGTTTTTATCAGAAACGCGCATTGAATTCCATAATTTTTTCCCACTGAAATTCGTTATAAGTTTTTTTGTTGAGTATTATTTTTTCTTATTCAAAAGTGATAGAAGTTTATTTTGTTCATGAGATTTGAAAGCAAAGTAATTAAGCAAGCAAGTATTACTGTTTGATATTTTTTCATTTAAAAAAAGAAGACGAAATTTTTAAGTTTATGAAGAATTTAATCGCTAGAATTTCAATTTATAAACTATAACTTCATGGAACTAAGCTGCAATAAAAAAAATAACTTTTTGTACAATGAAATTTTACATTCAGACTCTTAACTTTATTATTAATTAAGCGGTTAGTACAAAAAAGTAAAGAAAGAAAATGTCCTTTCCACACTGTTCTCTTCCTTTTATACTATAACAGAAAACTATATAAAAATCGAGGCAATTCGAATCACTACATTAGAAAGACGTAAATGATTGGAATTTATCTAATAGATTCTCCTAAGACGTCTTTTTTTGAAGCTTAATTACTCGTCTTTATAAGTTTCACTTCTCATGAGACATAGAAAACTTCATTAAGACACTGGTTTGTTACCCAGCAAAAAAAATCAGCACCTTACCTTCAAAAATCCCTCTATTTTGAAGGTATTATGAAGGTTTGTGCAGATTTGATAAAGGTAGACGAAGACCTGCATGTTTTCTACATGGAAAAGACCGACTTTTCAAAGGCGTATTGGAGGTATTTTGCTGCATAACAATACCTTCAAATTTCCTTCATAAAATTAGCTGTTTTCATAACGTTTTCACAATGCAGATTTTGAACCTCATTTTAACTTTATAAAAACTTGTATTTTAGTGACAGTAAAATAAATTATATGACGCAGATTTTGAACTTTATTTTATCTTTACAAAAACTGCAGTTCCCAAGAAATTCTAAAATAATTTTATATTTTTAAAATTTTAAAACACTGCATTGCAAGATTGCTTTCCTATCAGGAATTTATTATGGGTTGATATTTTACATTCACACACCCACACGTACATGGTGTTTCAAAAGTCCGTTTTACTACTTTTATTTGGACACAACGTCTCCTAGGGTCTTGGAAGTAAGGTCTACTCCTAGGTAAGTTACAATGAAGAATCCATTGCGATGACTTACAGCGCCCCTAAAGGTGAAATGGTTTTTAACTTTTTTTAATACACTAAGTTCAAATTTCGGGGGGATGGACCCCCTCCCCCCTTTTATACGCCCCTGCAGAGTTGGGTTCCTGATTTCTCCAGTATCCAGAGATTATTAGACAAAGTCATTTTTAAAATTATATTTGTAGTTTCAGTTAGTTGCTAATTATTTTATGTGATTATCTCCAATATTTGACAAAAATATCCCAATGGCAGAATTTCAGTTCTAGCCGAGTCTGCTCTGATTGGTTGGTTGAGAAATTTCTCTCTGGAAAATATTAGTTTTTTTAATAATATAATAACCGAGGTTTGAACCCACGAACTACCGTATGCTAAGCAAGCATCCTACCACTGCTCAATCAATCTATACCTATCTGTATATTACATAAAACGCTAATGCGTGGCGGAAAATGGGGTTACATTTCTTTTCCGCTGTTGGCAACGATCAGTTTGTTTACAAAACGCGGGGTTTGTTTGGGTTTTGGTTTTGATCGCTGCCGTCGCTCACCGATATTTGCTGTTGTTAAGTGTTAAGAGCTATAAAATATTTCCATTTTAATGTTTTAATAGAAAAAGTTGTAAAAACTTGTCAGGATGAAACATTTTTAGGCGTTGAAATAGCACGTTAATTTCGATGGCGATCGAAGTATGTCGGCAACAAGCATTTGTTGTCCTGATTTCGCCAATGGAATCTGCCGTTTCAAAATGTTAAGAAATAAGGTAAATGTTAAAAATTTAATGTTTTTAGATAAAATTAGACATATTTAGGATGAAAAACTGACTTCGATCGCGAAATTAGCAGGCAAGCTTAAGCGAGTTGCGAATCTAAAATTACTGTTTATATTTAGTTGCCTGTGAACATCAAGGAAAATAAAAACGTTTATTTCTTTTTATTTAGTAATGCTACGATAGTTAAAAAGGGTATGATTTATGTTCTTACTTACTATTCTGTCAAGCTTAAGCTAGGTGTGGATCTAAAATTACTGTTTATGTTTAGTTGCCTGTGAACATCAAGGAAAATAAAAATGTTTATTTCTTTTTATTTAGTAATGCTACAATAGTTAAAACTGTTATGATTTTACGTTCTTACATATTATCCCAACAACTGTGCCTCCAGTTGCGTAGTCAGAAAAAAAATTTCTGAATGGGATATTGGTATATTCGAGGGAGCCATGAGGTAATTTTAGTAGTTTTCTATGCTAAAAAAACTTTGTGAAAAGAGAACTGAATTTGATGGGCACTGAACGGTTAACGGTATAATATGTATGTGCCAATTGTACTATGAAAAATTTATCGTAACTATATAAGCCCAATTAAAGTTTAAGCCGAATTAAAAATTTCACCACCTTTGCAAGCATGGATCACTAACATTGTGGCCTAAAATTGCCTATACTTCCAATAACACAGGACACTGCAATAAAAATATGAGTATTCCTTCCTAAAGTGCAGTCTTTTATAAACGGAAAACTTAAAAGTATTGAAGGTAGAAAACCATACACATCAGTAGCGAAGAACAATTTGGAATGACTTGGTAAATAGAGTACACCCACGATTATTTTGCAGAAACAATCAAGAGTTATTTAACCATACACACAGCTGTAAGTGGTATTTTCAAAGTGACGGGAGTCTTTTGAGTCAATTTTGCAGTAGCTGCAAAACTATTATTCTACGAGACAAAGTTTTCTGTGATTCAGTTGGGTAAAAGAAATTTTGCACAGAATAGTCAAATGCAATTTTAGTGCTGTACAAATGTTGTGACTATTATTAATGAATACTTGCATTAGGAGAGTAGAAATCGTACATATAAGTGACAAAGCACAAATTGGTAACATGAGGGGAGTGGGTAAAAAGTAACATGGTATACTTTTAAGCATGTTAAAGTGTATTAGCTGTTTGTTGGGTTAATCCAGTCATAAGAATTTATGAAACTTTCATGGACATGGTGTTTTGGGTGTTTTACTTGCTCATTCTTCACATAAAGGGGTACAAATTTTCATGCTATTAGTAACGTGTGAAACATTTTGATTTTTAGAAATTAATCTTTTACCATATTATTTGTTTGGTGATATATGCTCTTATTTGGGCCTTGCGCTATGAAAAAATTTAAGTTGAATTATTAGGGTTGAACTGTTTGTACACATATAATAAACGATGATTTGATGAATGGTGCCCTCAAATGTGCCCATTCCAATAAACTAAATTCTTGGATTGAATTTTGAATTGATTTGAATTTTTGAATTGATTAAATTTTTGAAATTTTGTTTATTTGATTAGATTTAACTATAAATTGTTTAATTTTCTTTTGTATATAGTTTCTTCAAATCATCTGATTGATTTAACTACCAGTAGGTTTTATTAACTGTATAATGTTAATGATTAAATGTATAAAAAGGTTTTATAACAGTAGAATTGTGTACAAATTATCATATATGTTACTGACATTTCTTTCTATAAAGCATTATGAAACTGTTTAATTCAATTTAATATTTAAAAGTTGACAAATATGCTTATTTTTTTCTGTACAAATTATACAGGAGTTTCAGATAAGAAAAGTGGAGTAAAAAATCAGCATAAAAGCTTTAAAAAAACATGCAGGTTTATTGTCTGAAATTCGGACAACCTAACTGCAGTAAAACTGTATTAAAAAACAGCATAAAAACTTCAAAAAACCCGTGCAGGTTTTATGCCTGAAATTCGGACACCTGAACTGCAAGAAAACTGCATAATTTTATTCCGCAAAAAACTGCACTGAAATCCTTCAGGTTTCCTGCAGTTAGGGTGTCCGAATTTCAGGCATAAAACCTGCATGTTTTTTTAAAGGTTTTATGCTGATTTTTTTTGCTGGGTAGGTTGAAACGATAAACTACTTCTTTTATTTCTTTGCTCAAATATTTTTTTAGATTAGGGTCATATTGACCCGAACAGTACATTAAGACTATGCTAAAAATATCCCTTGCAAATTAAAATTCCTTTTAGATGTAGATATTTATATGACTTTCCAACAAAGTCATGAAGTTTCATTAAAATACCTCTTTTCAATTGTTTTTAACACTCGGCTGAAAAAATTTTTGGCTCAAATAGACCCTAACAGAACAGCAGGGTTAAAAGAAATAAAGCAATCATTTTCATTACTTATTATTATATTGTGAAAAATACTCATTTTATGTATAAAGTATATTTTACATTCAAATTTTAAACGTTCTATAGCAAATCTTTCAGGTTAGGAAAAATCAAACTATAGTAAATTGAATAAAATGAATAAA
Source organism: Tetragnatha versicolor (assembly GCA_024610705.1). Lineage (NCBI taxonomy): Eukaryota > Metazoa > Arthropoda > Arachnida > Araneae > Tetragnathidae > Tetragnatha > Tetragnatha versicolor. The sequence goes on from JANDEH010000008.1 coordinate 16,727,078, forward strand.
TACATAATTTCTAATAAATACAGGTAAAAAACAATAATTATGCATTTATTGTAAACATCTTTGTCAAATGTTCTTTTTGCGTTATTAAATTGCTACTTATAAATTTTTACTTATTGTTTACACTTTACAATAAGGTTCTCCCCTGTTATTTAAAATAGTAACACTATGTATCTTCAAATGACATTCCTTTTAGTACCTCATACATAAGTATTTCTCGGAAATACGATCTTTTATTCACAACGTCGCATGTTATGAAATATTTGCATTCTCACGAGTAGGATTTCATCAGTCCTATAAGACCTGTTTTATCATTTTTTTCAAACCATCTCAAAACAGCACATGATCTTTACTACACATTTATAGCCAAGACATTTCTTTATCGTTTTTAAAGTAAAAGTTGTGTTGCAGAGATGCAAAATTAAACTGTTAAAATGTGTACTTAGATGTTTTTATAAAAACATTTTCCTCTTTCTCTCAAGCAGATTTTAAAATATATATCTCCTCTGTGTTTTAAAAATTTTTCAAGCATATTTGCAAAATTTGAAAATAATAACAACTCAATTTAACGAAGTTTTCTGATTTATTTGTTTACTAAAATTTCGAATCATTTTATATGTTTGTGTACTTTTAAAACAATTAGGTTTATATTTCAAACGATATGCTTTCTTCTTTATTATATTTTACTATTTTCTGTCTAAAAAAGTTTTTTCTAATTAGAGTATTTTTTCGTGTCTATCTTATGGAGCGTTAAGTTTTCCAATAATTTCTTTACATTTTATATCAACGTTGTAAAGAGTGGATTTCATTCTTTATTATATTTTACTATTTTCTGTCTAAAAAAGTTTTTTCTAATTAGAGTATTTTTTCGTGTCTATCTTATGGAGCGTTAAGTTTTCCAATAATTTCTTTACATTTTATATCAACGTTGTAAAGAGTGGATTTGGAAGAGAAAGTTCGATTTTCTTTAGCGAACATGACTTATGCTTATTGAAAATTTAATTTTGTATTCTGAATATTACAGTCAACATTTTAATATAACATTTTTATCCAGGTTTAAAAGACATACATGATTTAGATAACATTTCAATTTAAAAACCATGGTAAGAATAAAAAATACCGTGTTGTGGGCCTCACGAATAAGTTCCGCTCTACAAGTGTCAAAGTTTAAGAAATGAGATCGATATATTAAACTAAAAAATTCAACTCTCCCTAATACTTTTTTATATACACAATGTTGTTAATGTTCAAACTGGATTGTTATCCTTGGAAAGCACCCAGGTATGAGTCCCGTGAGCAGGTTATCATAACACGTCTTTTTTCCCGCCTACTCTGTTTTCGAATCTGTTAAATCCTCTCGAAGGCCTTGACACCTATAAACCCCATGAGCGGTTGCAACACCTGAATTGCAGAGCAGAACACGCGGGAGAAGGTGCAACAACATGTAGCTATGCTCTTTTGGATACGTCAAGGTGTGATCGCTATTTTCGTGGCTTATTATTGGACCTCTACGCGTTCGTTTTGACCTTTATATTGCAATTGGACCTTCGAGACTAATTGGGTAGATTTCAGCGAGCTATGGGTGTTTGGATGCGGGGATATTGGTTATAAATATTCAGGATCTCACTACTTAGTGATGCCATTGGTTATGGAGAAACTCTCGACGCAAATGTAATATACACAGATAAAAACTAGTTCAGAGTATAGGGTAGTGGTACCAGTAACTCTCTGTCACTTTAAGAGCAATAAAATTAATTAATTAGCAATAGCTAATCCTGGAAAAAGAGTTTTGCTTTGAAAAATCAAACGAAATTTCAATATTTATTTTTGAGTTCACAATATTAGTCTTATTATTATGAATTAAATCTCAAAGTGTTCTATTTAGTTCTGTTACGCCGTAAAAAGCTTTATAGAAAGATAAAATTTACATAATTTCAATTTTTTCGACATATTGACTCTCTATCAGCAACAATGAATTGCTGCTTGTTTTGATTTCATAATGAAAAGATCTTATCTTCTTCACCTTTTTAACCTAAAAGGGTCAGCAAATTGTATTAGAAAATAAAACAAATATACTTGGTTTGATAAAAAAAATTTTTTCTATGTATTAAATTAACTGTTCTCCATTGATTCTCTCAAGACTTTATTTTTTGTAATTGACTTCTCCCTGTATCACTCACGGCACATATAATAGCCTATTTTTTAACAATTTCCTATTAGAAATCCTGCTTAAAGCAATTATGGCTAGAGTTCTCAAGTAAATATGGAGTTTAATATCAAAAATGGGCGACTTCCCGTGAAGTTTGCTATCCTATCATATACCTAATGCCAATCTTTGTGGGTGGCTTCAGGTAATATTTTTTATACAAATCACACACACGCAGTATTTTCGAGGTAAAGGATATTTATTTTATGGTTGGTGGTTTCTTTGTGTGTCTTGTAGGGGGAGGAGGCTAAAAGGGTGTTGTGTTGATATTGTGGGCAGATACCTACTTAGGATGATGTAAAGGTGGTCGAGTTAAAGGCTTAGGAATACCAAAATAAATTATGTTTTACTTAAGTAGTGTTAAAATGTAAATTATATATTTAAAATCGTATCTAAAAGTTTTTTTGACAATATATTATCCAGATTTTGAAGTGTCTACGCTTTGTACTTACTACTCTGTTTTTGTATTATTTATTAAAATTGATAATTGGTCTACTTTATTAAAATAACTGTTGTTCAAAATGCACTTTTGAATTAAAGTAAGCAATTAGAATGAAATCAAATAAATATATGAGTTTTTGAAGTACCTACTTAATCTCAATTGATACAACCATAAAGCTTCAATACCAGATTTTTATTGTAGATTTAAAAACAGCTAAAACATCTTCAGAATATTTATGTACTCAAAAATATCTTCCTTATACTCAATACTCTAATCATTAAAAAAGAGACTCGAAATGACTGATGAAAATAAAGAACTTTTCGCAATAAGGGGACATCCATAAATAACGTGAGGTGTTTTTTTCCAAAATCTGGACCCCCCCCTCCCCCCTTGGTGAGATTTAGTGAGATTTTGCTGGACCCCCCCTCCCCCCACGTTAGATTTACCTACAATCTTTAAAAATAATTTTCTATCCTATTCGTTTGCATTTTACTTAAAAAAGAAAGAAAATCGTATAATTTCTAACTTAAAAAGTTGACGTGAGATTTTAATCGACCCCCCTCCCCCATGGTGAGATTTAGTGAGATTTTTCCAAACCCCTCCCCCCCCCTTTTTGACCTCACGTTATTTATGGATGTCCCCTAACTAGATGAAGTTATAAAGTAAGATTTTTGAATGAGCTTCCGATAAGACTCAACCAATAAAATGAAAGTATGTTTAAAGGAGAACTATTAATTTTGAAAAGAAAACTACGCCTCAGTAAATAAGGTTTCACCTCACAGGAAAAAAACGAACCGGATAAAAAATAAAAACACCCAAAATAGAATTTAGGTAAGTGAAAAGTCGCGAAAGATGAGATGCTTGTGCGAAAACGCGACCTCTTTTCGTGACAATGACACTGAATAAAACAGATAAGGGGAATGGAATTCGGAAATGTGTGAGACAGGACGAGATAATGGAGTTGGATACTTCGGGTGATGTATTGTTACGAGAGATTCGGATTCCCCTCGTTGCGGTTTTTCCCCCAATTTCTTCTTCTGCTGATAACCAAAAATGACGTCGGTGTGAAGCGTTTGAGGTGTGCATGGAAATGTGGAGATATGTTAGTTAGAAGGTAATGGCTAAAGACGGTAATAAGAATTGCGAAATAACGTGTTTTTAATATAAAAAATGTAATGAATTTAAATTATATCGGGGAGAATTATAGGATTTTTGTTTTGAATTCGGGAGAACTTATTGAAAGATTAACTATCTGCTTGTGTGGAATGGTGGATAGTTAAAAGACATGCTTGTATTGAGTTAAAGGAAAGTATTGTACTTTCTAAAAAATATTTCTATGCTATTGAAATTTGTGTGGATGTAGTAGGGAATATAACATTATTATAACGTATAAATAAATAATTCGCACCTAAAAGGTTAACTTATGTTTATCTTCAATCTAACACTGTTATAACTAAAAAGACCCTCTATAATAGTAACTTAAAAAGCCTGTGAAACAAAATTTAATTTCAATTCAAAGAACAAATACGTCATTTATCACAAATTTGAAAAACTTAACAAATTATCTACTTAAAAATGTATTTCGTTATCTTAACCTGATTAAAGGAATAAAGCAGCCTTTAAAATAATAAAAGAAACAGCTACGAAAAAGGGATATGAGAAAATGTAAAATATCCACACACATCAACCCTAGCATGCAATTTATCAAATAAAACAGAAGCAGCATCTAAATATTCTATCTTGTTGATAAATAGAAGCCTCACGATGAAAAAGGATAAAGAACATCTTGATGTTTAGAGGCTTATGGTCCGTACTTTTCACCAAAGAAACCCTTCATCTTAAGAGTTTAACGCGCCTTCAAAATGAAATTGGTTTATAGCCAAGAGTGGGCGTTGGCTAGTTGCTATCGTAGCTCTGTCGATGCATAAAAAACACTCTAGCTCATATAATATTTAATTCCGACCAGCAATGAAAGGTGAAGGTTTAAAGCCACCATGAATGTGCCTAATTGCCGTCAAGGAAAGTGACTGGGAATGTAATTTTCGCTCTTATGGCGTTTTTACGGTGTCCTAAATCATTATTTCAGAAGCTTTTATGAAATGCATTTTGCCCTCGCTTGTAGAAACGGATCTTAATCGTCAAATTATCATTGAAACTTAATGGGTTGTAAGAGGTTTGATAAATAGACCTTTCGATATTTAGTTATTGAAAGTTATTCTATTTTCAAGTTCTTAAAATGCTTTTAAAAGTTCTTAGAGGAAGTACAAGCTATTTTGAACAAAGCCTAATAAAAATTTAAATTCATGTTAAAAGCGCTAAGTGCATGTTGTATATAAACTGCGTTTGGTCCTTTGCAACGGTTTGCATTCGATTTTTAACGCAAATTTTTAATTTTCTCATGTTAAATGCTTTAATTCCAATTCTATTCATAGTTTACTTTTACTTTTATTATCTCTTTGTGATTTTAATCTAGTTGTTTTGAAATTAAAAGATACTATTTTACCATAATGTCAATGGCAAATGACCTGGACTTTTTGGATTGGTTTTCTTGGAAACTGTTATCTTTTGCTCCATTTCAGTAGCAAATTTAATGAATTTAAGGAAAGGGGCAAATACTGTCTAAATAGTAAAGCTTTCGACTACTATAGCTTTCTAAACGAAATTAATATTTTCGTTGTTGGAATTGTGATGTGGCAAAGCTGCTTAGTAAAGAAACATTTAAAAGGTAAATATTTTATTAAGTACAATCGAGAGAACATGCGAGCGACCAGCGCTCTGAAGTAAAAAATAACAGCAGACTCAAAATATAATCAGCAAACAACGGGTTGAGTTGTTACGTAATCCGCGTTGCCACAGAATGAACGTTAAGTTTTCTTAAACTTGGAATAGGTGCAAATTCCCTCATGATGTGCGACTACCATAACTCCTCATTTCCAATAAATTACATAAATCTTCACCTGTTACATCAAGAATATAAAACACACTAGAAAATTTTTCAAAGTGATGTAACAGCACATATTTCAACAGAGATCATCGGAAGCTAGGATTTACCCAATCATCGCTATCTTAAAAACCCCAACAGAGACCGTGTCAAAACCTCGACAAAAAGAAGAAGAAAAACCTCAACATCTGCCTTCCGCCCTTTCGTCACATCAGCCCCATAACTTGGACTCAGCGGTAACTCTCTTTTTGGTCCTTGCAACACGGCAGCGGGGATCCTTCCCATAATTGAACTCTCTGTGCGTGGCTGTAATATATCGTATGTTCCGGGATCCTGATGATGAGGAGTACGGAGGAGTAGTGATGGGGAGTGCAGGTCGGTGTGGCCACACATTCGGTGCGGTCACTGGAACTATCGATGGAGCAGTGTAGGTAGGTTGTGCAGAAGCTGAGATTTGGAAAGAAAAAATATCAGAAAAGTTCTACTTATACTAGACGGCAACGTTACTTGACCACACTGAGCTATAAACAAACTGGAGTGACAACCTCCGATACTATAACAAGCGACCAAACGTGCCGGCGCGGAAGGTTAAATTGCCCCGATTGCTCGCAGCAATCGGGGCATTCGGGGCAATCCCCGCATGACCCCCTTTTAATTCGCCCATGCCTGTTTTTTAAAATATTATGAGCAAAATTTAGAATGGTCGTTTCATTCTGTGTGTACAACTGGGCTAACAGATGGGAAAATTAAAAGAAGATGGAAATCCTTTCCGTGGTGTGATGCGGTTTCAGCACGCTCACTAGTCACTCGTTTGTTTTATAGCTCAGTGCTTGACCATGGCTGAGTTCAAATAAAGAAAGTAGTTTCCTGCACTCTTAAAAGGGCAGTCTCAAAAATGAGTAAAAATTACTCAAATCTGAGTATGTCACATTGTCACACACTCAAACAGGCTCCGATCCAAATTTACTCAAATTTGAAAACATGCATGTACTCATTTTTGAGAATGTGCAGATACTCAAAAATAAAGCATCATGTCTCATTTTTTTATTCGTCCATGGCATCCTTATAAAGAGGGTGCAATGTGTTTCAGTTATGATGACCATATAGCCACGTTACTATGACGTTGGACGTAGACTAAAATAAGTTGAGTGTGACGTCACAACGTTGTGTTACGCGTCATCACACCAACTTAATGTTGCTTTTGATATACTCCAAATATTTCAATTTTCAAATATAAATTAAAAATAAGCATAATTTGAGTGGCGACTCTTAAATTGTTTGAATCTGAGTATGTCTAGGGTTTCAAAATTGAAAGCATTGGGTGGTCATATTTGAGACAAAAAGTTTCATACCAAAATGATAACATCGATTTACTTAAATTTGAAACTGTCATTTCTCTCAGTGTGCGCGGTGTCTGAATTTGAGTGAAATTAAGAACTTCAATTTAGAAATATGACTAGCTTGTTAAAACCATGTATTATAGGGTCTCATATCACGATTTTCATACCGAAACTCCTAATAGCAACCCGACAGGATTTTTGTTTACTCAGTTTTTCCTTTCGCGTAGTGACGTCATTTTGGGTCAAGAAACATTGCAGTCTAGTATAGACAGAGATACAGCTTCTCTTTCTTCGTAAGGCGTCAGTGAACTGCAGAAACGTATACCCTCCACAATACAACAGATTCCACAGTTTTCATCCGTCTTCCGAAGAAAGACAAGCAATGTTACTAGTCTTTTGAAGACTAATTACTGTCTTTATTAATGCATAATTGCTTTTGAGAAAAAAAGTTGAGTGATTTTGAAAATGGAAGGAAAATCAATGAAGAGAAAGTTTGAGAAGAAATAGAAAATATAAATTAAGAAGCTAAAAATTAATGGAGGATAAATATTTTACAGAATGTTATTCCGGTCGTCCCGAATAAATCAACTGAGGAAGGGATTGAAGTTCATACAATTTTGAAAAATAATGTCATACAATGTGTATTAGAATTTTTTGAAACACATATCTTATTCAATTTGAAAACTAAGAGGGATGGTAGATTTCATAAGGAGGAATATATGAAAATACCAGAGTATAAAAATGGGAGTTTTAATCAAACGAATTAGGATCAAATTTTTCTTTACGCATTTGTGTACTCTTTACTTTTTCAATTTCTCTTTTTATAATTCCACAATGAATTAAAAACTTAAAAATTGTAGTTTTTTTTTCTTTAATTAATTTTAGGGTAGGTATAGAATACGTCAATTTTTAAGGTGCTGCCAAGCATATTTTGTTTGAAATTCCTGTAACTTAAAGTTTTCTTTTAAAATTTAGTGTATTATTCCGAATTTAAAGCCAGAGTATATCCGGTTCAAAATTGATGACCTAAAAAGCGTCAAAAAGTATGAGTTGAAATAAGCCATCTAACTTTTCTTTCAAGAGTTGTAATTTCTACAAGAACCTATATTGTAATCAGGACATCTTATACTCGTTTATATCAGCGACATGTTATTTCTACGTATTTTTTTTGAAAAGTTCATTTATTATAAAATTTAAGTGATTTGCTGAGCAACGAAATAGTTATACTGTATGAAAAAATCTTCACAGATTATTGCTGAATGTAGTTTCACTCGTCTTCTTTTTTCGCTTTTATACTATCTTAAACCAAAAGGAGATTCAAGGGAAGTTCATATAGAAAGAAATTACCAACCTCATGTAATGGATTCCATGAAAGAGTCAAAGGAACCGTTTCCTTCACCTTGATACCTAATTTTGGAAATGGAAGTCGAAAAATCAATACGCAGGTTTTTCGGATTCTAGTCACTGTGGTAGTCTCTTTTTCTTTGGGTTCGAGCCATAAAATTTCGGAAATGTTACCCAACTATGGTTTGAGGGTATGAAACTGGTTTTTAAAAGGATAAATGCGACGTTAAAGTTATAAAATATTGAGTACGAAGTCTTGACGCAAATGTTTTCTTAGAATGTGTAAAATTAATGGTGAGTTATGAAATTAAATAAAAATTGAAAAATGGCTATGGAAATTGAGTGTAGAGTACTTACAGGTACTCTAAACCTTGGGAAGCTTTATATATGTGTAAAGAGAAATTTGTTGGACGATTTATGTTTAAGAGTTAAAAATTATGCGACTGTCATTACTGAGTGCTTAATACTAGCATTTTACATTTTAAGATATAAGCTCATTTTAAATACAAAAAGGTTTCTTGCAGTGTAGTTGAGCAATGAAAATTACTACCAGCTATGAGAATTACCCAAACATTATAAGGTAAAAATGTTCCAACAAATCTTAAAAACTTTTCTTTAGGTAAAAATTATACTTCCTTTTTTACACAATCTTCTTTCTTTAAACTAATACATTATTGCATAATCGCATTCAAAATTATTTTAGTAAAACGTAACAACAAAAGGATTAGTAAAAATTCTTATACTTCTCTTCTTAAGTTTTAAGTGCCTTTTTCTGTCATTTATATTAAGTAATTATTTTCTTCGAACATTTTACTTATTTATAACTGTAAATGTAGCTCACAAAACCTCGTTGTCTTAACTATTTCCCTAAAATGTTATTGCCCTCTAACTCATCAACATTCTTAGTATTAAAACAAAACAGTGAAATCCTCTTCATTTTATCCGTAAATAGCATACGAAGACAGAATAATCAAAAGTGAACACTCATCAACTACATTTCGGAACGTTTCAACTCATTAAAAAACAAAAACCTTACAAGCTTATAATAATGATAAAAAAACCCCATCATAACGCCATTTAATTGAACCCCACAACAGAGAAGTAGGAAAATTTTGAACCTGAAAAACTCAAACCTTTTCAAAAGCATAAATCCAGGTCATCTCCCATTAGTCTACACCATTCACATCTCATCAAAACGCTGCTTGGAATTAACTCCCTTACTCCTCAATCAAAAAGAACGAATTCATTACAATAAAAACACTGGAAGACAGAATACCACCAACGAGTCCCTTATTCCCCTTCTAGCATCTCTCTTTTAGCTCTGTCACACTTCACCGATTGATTAAATAGACACTTTCACCGCACAGTCAGAACAGAAGCATCAGTGCATAGATGTGTTATATTAAGAGAGTGTTTTGGTATGAGAACCCTTGGCGCCAACGGGGTTGGTGGCAAAAACAAATTCGTAGTCCCCCCAACACAGAAGTGCTGATTTAGGAGGGGAAATTGCTTTCTCGCTGAAAAATGAGCGGAAAAGACCGAGAATTTTCTACAAGACAAGAAAAACAATGTAGAATTTTTTTAAAATCTCCATTTAAGTTGTTTTATGCGATGATTCTAAAACATCAAGTTATGACTCCTTAATTAAAATTATGATAAAACCCACCTCCTTTGATTTGAGCTATTTCTAGTTAGACATAGTAAAGTAGCAATTAAGCAGATAATTACCAGAATTTACCGAAGAAAATCATGGATTTAGTGATTAAGGTAGAAAATTAATTAAGTACTCAAGCATGGCTATGAAATTTTTATAGTTCCCAGGTTTTGTGTCCACTTAAGGGAACCAAGACGTTACAGACCTTCAAAAATCGATTTTTCAAATGTACCTTTAAAAAACTACATTTCACGCTGATTCCAAAAATGTATGACATGTGTAGGTTTGAAACCCCAAGAGAAATTCAGTGTTAAAGAACACTTATAACGGTTTTTCTTGATTTTCTCAAAATGAGGTTTTTCTCATCTTTGGGTACGCTCGTATCAAATTCTACTCATTCAAATAAGATGAAACTTGGTATAATGATAAAACACAATAATATGCATACATTAAAACTAAATTTATGGGTGTTGTGACCTTATATTTGTTTTAGGGTCCAAAATGTGTAAAAAAACTGTCATTTTTTTACCCCTTTTCAATTTTCAACTTTTATAATTTAAAAAAAATATAATCAATAATTTAGAACAAAAACTATTTCATTGCAATGTTTATACAGGGTGATTCTGAAATGGACCGCCAAACTTTGAGGGGTGATAGTACTCATCAAGACGAACAAGAATTGATGCGGAAAGGGGGGTCGCAGTTACACCGTTAAAGAGCTAGGTCCTAATGTAGTGCGAGAGCGTTACAAAAGGACGTTTTTCCAAGGCCCGTTTAACGAAAAAAACATAATGAAATGAAAAAATTTATTGCATGAGGTACAGCAGTATCCGTATTACTTACATCATAAATTTGATAGAAATTGAACCACTTTCTAAACCGTGGCGCGAGTTTTAAAACGTGCTCTTAGTCAAACAATGGAGTTCCATTAATGGTATTTAGAAAAATGATGATCGGGGAAGGAATTTTCAATGATCAAACAGTTTCAATGATCCATGCTACGATCATTGAAAATTCCTTCCCCGATCATCACTTTTCTAAATACCATTAAGGAATGTGATTCTTTGACTAAAAGATTAATATTGCACTTTTGAAACTAACTCCGCGGTTTAGAAAGTGGTTCAATTTCTATCAAATTTATGATGTAAGTAGTACGGATACTGCTGTACCTCATGCAATAAATTTTTTCATTTCATTATGTTTTTTTTCGTTAAACGGGCCTTGGCAAAACGTCCTTTTGTAACGCTCTCGCACTACATTAGGACCTAGCTCTTTAACGGTGTAATTGCGACCCCCCTTTCCGCATCAATTCTTGTTCGTCTTGATGAGTACTATCACCCCTCAAAGTTTGGCGGTCCATTTCAGAATCACCCTGTATATTTCTTAGAATACCTAAACAAGTTAAGTGAATTTTTTTCAGAAACTTTTTCTACGAGCGTACCTTTCCATCACTATATGTCATGAATGAGGCTGCTACTTTTTCGATATTCTTTTTCTAAAATATTTATCAGATTTTTTAAGTATTTTTTATGAACCTGGTTGAAATAGTGTACAGATTATGTCTACAAATTTTTATCAACATGCGATCTCGTAAACTAAAAAGAGATGTTTTTCAATAAGGAAAATAACAGCATTTTTCGTTGACGAAAACGTCTTGGTTCCCTTAAATGAAATATTCATTTTTATTTATGTTTGGAATTCAGAAACCTATTTTATTGCATTTTCCAAACACCTTTAATCCAACAAAGACAGGCTATTCAGTGAGTGAACTACGAGCAGCTCTTATTTAAGCTAGTTTGAAATAATTTAAAGCTAAATGTTAGAAGTTCGTTGAGTTTTTCCAACCAATGCTAGTTACAAGAGCTCCCTACATCAGCTGCACATCAATTCACGCTTTCTCCCTCTCCAGTCAGAAAAGAGAAAGGATATCAACGAACGGATTAGAAGAGGAGAAAGCGAGTGATCCGCCAGAATCGGATGAAGGAGAAAGCGAGCGATCCCCGAAGAGAAAGAATATCGGATCACCAAATTTGACGGCAGGCGTCACAGGGCGTTAGGGGAGGGGGCAGTTATTGGGGCGTGTGCACAGATGGTTGGCTCAGTCAAGGGGCTTAAGTTGTCTTTTTGTTTGAGGATTCGGTGACGTGGTGTGGTGTGAAATGGTTTTTTATGGGTTTTCGAAGGATGAAGAGAGGAAAAAAATGAGCGTTCTTTGACAGGTGAAAGTGAAATAATATGGTTTCTATAAATTCTTATGCATTGGGTTTTTCACATTATGTTTCCTTAAATCGGCCTAAGGTGCACTTCTGGTTTTAAACAGCTATTAAATTTTAATGGAGAAAAATTAGATCCCTACTTTTTTCAATTTTTAGAACAAGTGCTCTATCAGACCAAATCACGCTTATTTTCCCAGCAAAAAAAACATGTCCAAAATTCCTTCAAAAAAGCGTCAAAAGTGCAGTATTCTCAAAGAAGTCTGTAATTATTTTGCAGCAATAGGACTTCAGCCCGTAAGTCTGCAGTTTTTTATAGCAGTTTTGAATACAATCTAAAGACATTTACGCGGTCTTATAAAAAAACTAGAGTTTCTAAAGAAAACTGCAGACAAAGGAAGGGTCCAAAGAGAAATAATAATAGTGAGTCTTTTGCGTCAATAACCGCACTATTTAGATTATTTGAATAACGTTGGTAGTTTTTCAGAAGCGTTCTTTTGGGTACACTCTCTTGGGTATTGCCTAAATACTTCATTGATAAACCTGAATATATAATGAATATTTAGAGGAACTACATTTAAATTCGCAGTTTCACTAATAGATACACCTTGAAGCATATCGGATTTCTCTATATTAATGGTGCTGGTGCATCTGTGTGCCTCAATTGTCTGTCAAAACGACAAATTTTGTCTGTTGAAAACCGCCCTCGGATGCTCGTTGTGAGAAGTAAATATGTCTGTTAAAATATTCCAAAAACAGTTCTCTGTAAGTATTTATTCTATAAGGAAACATATAGTGAAAAAACTAAAATTTTTAACAAAAAGATATTCACGTGCAGTTCTAAAATTTATACGGTCATTCAACTGATAATAGCGCAACTACCATTTTAACCAGCAAACCAATGAAAGGTGAAATTTAACCCTACTAATTCTCAAACCATGGAAACCAAACAAATACTCCCTTAATTAAGGAAATCTATTATTTTCCCTCTAAAAGGAAAGATTGGCTTTGTCCAACCCCATAGTAAGCTATTACAAAAGCCACTTTTAAAATAATGCCTCTGAAATCAACAGAGCGTTGGAGCTTCACTGTCCAAATTTGAATTCGATGACCTTAAGTACCAATTATTCCATTTACCATGACTATTCTTTGCTATGGGAACGATCTGAAAAACTCATGATCAAATGTAACTTTCTGATGGGAAAACTAGGTAGCTTTTATAGCTTTTTGTCTTTTATTGAAAACACAAATCAACAGATATTTTGAGATGATTTTATGAGAACATGTTCTAAATTCAAATACGGCATTAGTTTTTTATTGGGAGCTCTAGTTTATGAGAATGAACTCTTGAGCATCTTAAATACACTATTTTAAACAAAACCCATGCAAAAAAATTTAAAAAGTAAAACAGAATTGATAGTATTTCATTCTGCTAATTGTTAGGAATACTACCTAAAACTAAATGATTTACAAAGAAAGATACATATACGAGGGTGGTCCCAGAAGTACCCGGCCTAACAAAGAAAAACTAAAAATTTTTGGAAAATTTTTCCTAATTTCTCTAGATAGGCTTCTTTTAGCCCCATACACCTTTTCCAGTGAAGTTCCATGGGTTCCATGACCTATTTTTAGAAGGATTCGTAAAAGCCCTCAAAATGACCGTTAACAGCATATTTTACTTGATAATTTTTGCAAATATTTTCCCATCGAACCATTTTTTGAGGTTTAGGAGCAAAAATAACCTGTGGGGACAAAATCTGGGGAAAACAGCACGTTTGAGTAATTTAAACATTGATTTAACTGATTTTAGCCATCCCGACAATGGACGCAATTTTCATCAATTGCGGCAGCCATCTTGCACAAAGCTTTTTCAATATAAAATTTTCTGTCAAAATTCTGTAAACTGCACTTTTTGAGATCCCTGTTTTATCTGCTAGGTCCCTCACCTTCGATCGGCGATCATCCACCACCATTTTATGGATTTTTTTAACTAATTCTGGAGAAGGAACTTCATTTGGTCGACCGGTTCGTTGTTCGTCTTGGCAGCTCGTGCGACCACGTTTAAATTCCCCCACCCAGTATTTGATGGTGGAAAATGAAGGGGCAGAGTCCCCCAGTGTGGAATCCAGTTTCGCTTTAATATTCGTGCAACTTAAGCCCTTCAAATGGAAGTTTTGAACAACGAAACGATGCCCATTTTTATCCATCTTTGAAATTTTACTGCACTTGTTTTCTATTAGAACCCGCGAAAACGAATTCAAATTAACTTTCCCCATTCCGATTAAGAATTTGGTCCTAATTATGTTTGAACTTTCGCCTCTAGTCATTTTTTCGGTTTAATAAGCGCCATCTGTAGGTCAGGCCGGGTACTTTTGGGACTACCCTCGTATGTCCTCCATGAAGCAAGATTATCTCTACTTTTAAAAAGCTTGTCTGTGAAATTATAATCGATTTTTTAAAATCACCTGTCGTAAACAACCAGAGTAGGGGAAACGATTCTGAAGATTAGGGATCTCCGAAGTTCTTAGCTTAAGAGCCAGGTTTACTACTCCATAATGTCCCACCGGCCAGCCTGAAATTCACTTTTGAAGTTTGAGAACCAAAACTTTATTATATGAGAATGTTGTTAAAGGAAGGAACTTTTTAGTTGGAAAACCATGCATTATAATAAAAATATTTTTAATTATAAAAATAATCTCAAACTTTACAAAAATTATCCTTTTTTGCATTGGTTTTATAAATATTTATAACTTGAAGGCTGACTGGAAATCTCTTTATAACAAGACTGTCTGGATACCTGGAAAATCCTATCGTCTTTCTCTGGCCACATTTTAAGAGCTGGAGGACCGGTTTTAGCCCACGGGTCACCTCCTGCTTTAGACAATCAATTTTCAATAACCATTTGGAATTTTTATCACATTTAAATTAAATAACTGGACATATACCAATCGAAAAATCAACTTATCCCAGCAATGATGCATCGTAACTTTCAGATCAACTTGTTAGTAGAAAGACGATTCTTTCTGTGGGTCAAGCAGCGTGATGTGCACGCTCCGGCGGTCACTTTTCCTGATGCGCGGCTCCGATGGAGTGCGAAAGTGGTCGTTTCGAATGGGGTGGGAGGGCCGCGGCGACACGGTTCGAGCGAAAGCTGACCTCGGCGATCGCCAGGATGCGGCGGCCACGGTTCACTTGGTGATGCTCCCTGTGATGAAGGTGGTTCACATCGTAGATAGTTTTGAGTAGATGGATGTGAGTTTGTTAGGTTGAAATGCATCGAAAGGCGTTGCGGAAAATATTTTTTCTCAGTTCCAATTTTCTCTCTTTTTGTGTAATTTTCATTTTCTCATTTTACCCTGTGTTTTTTACTCATTTCGATATTTCTCTTGTCTATATTCTATACATCTTTTGGCATTATACATTATTCTATGTACTCTTTCTTACTCCTCCTATCATGGGCGGATTTAAGGGGGTGCATGGGGGTGAAACGCATCCCAACTTTTTGAGAAAATTCCATTTTTATTGGGGAAAATCATGTTTTCAAAGTCATCAGTGACAGCTTGCACCCCCAAGTTTCCCAGTACGCACACCCAGGGTTCACCATCTAAATCCACCCATGCCTCCTATCCTTTTTCTCTCACGTACTACTCTTTCTTATTTTTATTGTAATTTTTCTTTCCCTTTGTACTTTCACTTTCTCAGTCTATCTTATTATACATTTATCTAATCTAATCTATCACATTCCTTTTTTACTCTCCTGCAACTTTTTGACTCCTACGTTCTCTGTCTATCTTATTCTCTCTCTCTCTCTGATTCTCTTATTGACTCTTTATCCTCTTTTCTCTCATATTCTCTTTCTTATTCTTTTTTCTCTCCTCCTTTTATCTTACATGTTCTCAGACCCCTCATAAAATTTACATTCATCTTTCTTATTTTCTTTCTTATACACTACCGATAAATTGTTTATAGATAAATTATCGAGTAGGATTTAGGCGTAAACCGTACAAACAACATTTCAAAATATTACCATTACAGCGAAAGGTTAGGCACACAAGTATCCACTTTTAACCACCTGATGCTTATAGTGGAATATTGGGTAAATTTACCATCCCAACCTCATCTCAACTCCCTTTTTGAAATACGCAATACATCTCATTCACAATTGAATCCCTTTAAGTGGTAGGTTTCACTAATCACAAGAAGTCACAATTCTAAACGCCTATGCTCTCCGGGCTTCTAGGCGTTTCCTAAGACACGCCAAATTCGGAGGAGTCGTTGTGTGTGAAATGGAAATTCACTTTCTCTAACGCCTTATTGTTGTCAAAGGTTGGGTGTCAACACAAGTGAAAGGGCAATGACGCCCATTTTCACTCTCATCGACAGATGTTAAGGGTTAAACATGAATTGAATAACTAATTTCTAGATGTAAGAAACAATCCAATAATAATGCACTGATAGAGAAAAGGTTTCCTTTGTGTGTAACTTAAAATTGTTATCTATGGTTTTTTCTGATTGTGATCAAATAATTTATTTTTTATAAATGCTTTTTTAAAAATTTTATTGAGTTTCGTCTGTGTTTTTACCTTGCCTTCAAAGTGTTTGAAATTAAAACCCCCCTTTTTATAATAAATGTAAAAAAATTGCATTAGCATCTTAGATTAACCTTTTCACTTCTTTTTCTTTAAAAACTGATTCAAGTTCACAAAATATTCAGGAAACCTTGAAGCTTAAATGTTTAAAATGTCGTTTTCTTATTTTTAAAATGTCGTTTTCTCTAAATTGTGTTATATTAAGGAGGATTATGGTAGAAAAAGTTTTCTTTTCGAACTTCCCATACTAGTTAGTTATGTACTATTCATCGGGATTATTTTCTAATTAATTAAAACAAATTTCATTTTTATTTTAAAAAGTTTTAAAATTACTTCATTATAATTACTGTTTTTTAGTTACATTGTTGTATTTTTCTTCAATTGAATTAGCTCTACGAATCATCTTCAAAAAATTTTTCTGGACCACGAGAATATGCTGGTCACAATGAAAAAAAAAGTATTTACAGAACTGCACATTTTCCATTAATTACTTTTACGCAGGGCTCGATTTCTAAAAAAAGAGGTGCCGGAACGGTAAAATTATTGGTCTCAAAACCGAAAAAGTGAATACTTTTTAATAAAAAATTGAATAATTTTTAATACTAAAACTTAGGCATTTAAATTTAAAAAATAAATTCAAATGTTTTGTACTAGATTAGGAAGGGTATTCTAACTTCATTATTGTATAAGGATGAACTCTTTGTACAATTTTTTTTGTAAAACACCCTTTTTATTACAGTGTCTTTTTTTTCCAAAAAGGGGTCTCTTGTATGAGGAGGTGGGATGACTTATCATCAATGAACATTGGGTTGTATATTTTGCTAATTTAAGGAATAGAATGCGTAGTTTGAGCTCTTAAATGGTAGAATTTAAGATGTCGCAAATTTTCTTTGCGAATTTGACCAGTAATCTGGAAAATCTGGTTCAAATAAAAAAGAATCAACACCGGATTGTGGGTAGTTCAAATGGAGGTTCACAATTATGTTTTAAAAGGACAATTAAGTAACAACCTTACAATTAAACCCCAATTATTGTTATTTGCAAAAAGATAGAAATGCCTTTAATTTTTTTAAAATTTGAAATAGGGTAGGTGGGGGCAAAGCCACGCAATTTTCAGTATTTTTAACATTGCAGTCGAAAGGGGGTAGATAATCCCGAAATTTCAATTGGAGATGTTAGATTGAGATCCTACCTACAAAACTAATCAAAGTTTAAACTGTTATCGATGGTATTTTAGGAGAAATTTACAATTTAGTAGAAAAAAAATTTGCAGGTCTTTGCCTCGCAAAATGGGGCAAAGACCCGCACTTACAAATCTTGGTGCCCAAATAAAATAAACAGTGATAAACAGAATTTTTCATTATAAAAACACTAAAAATAATGTTCTTAATGTTGTTTTAATATTTCTAAGCCAACCAACAATATTAATTATAAATATGATCAGTTTTAATGAAAATTGTCAATCTCTGTTGTAGCAATTCATTTCAGATTGATCAGATATCTTTCAAAAGGGAGAAAGGATGGTTTCAGGTAGAGGGTTGACATCTCGGACACCTTTATTAACCTCTTTAGAGATCAAGTAGTCCCATTTCCCTTTTGGGACGAATTCCTGAACTTTTTAAACTGCGTAGATTTGCCCCAAAACACCTGCGTGGATTTGCCCCGTTTTACTTTATTTTGAAAAACAAGCCTTATTATTTTTAGAGACATGTTGAGGCAATTCTTTCAAAATGAAACTGAAGTTGAATTGCTATCATATCATTGGGCTATTTGTTTGTATTTCTCCTCAAGCCCTATTTTATGTAATTTTTCAGTAAAAGATCAGACAAATTACATCAAAATGATGAAAAACAAACTTACAGCATTTTTTAAACTCATGAGTGACTTAGGGGTACGAACTTTCGCAGAACAATAGGTCACAGTAAGACAAATCAACCACCTGATTTTCAACTTTTGAATCGATCATTAACTATTAAAAATCGCGGTGCGTGGTTTTGCCTCGTGCGGGTTTTTACCCCCACCTACCCTATGCCTTTTATAATATTTTGTGGTACGATTCTCACTTTTATGAACTTAATCTGAAAATAAATGTGATCAGTTAAATTCTAAGTACAAGAAGGGGGCCTGGGTGTCCTCCCCCAGAAAAATTTTGGAAATTTGACAATAAAAACAGGGTTTTAATTCATTTTAGGATTTTTTTCGTACATAGAAAGGTATATCCGCGGGTCTCGCGAGCGGTAGTTAGGAGACCTGAAATATAATTTTAATTTTTTCCAAAAAAGAGGTTCCGGAACGCCGTTCCGGACCGTTCCGGCTGAAATCGAGCCCTGCTTTTACGTAACAAAATTTCTTCTAACCTTAATAATGAGCTATTTTTCACCCCAAAATCGGTTCCTAATCTACTACTATACGTTTCTTCCGTGTTTCAAGATATAATAGTTATCTTTAACAGATATAATAGTTAACAATTATTACAGTTATCTTTACATCTTGCTAGACTTCAATTACTTGTTATGGTCTCTTCTTATTTGTATTTTGATTTTATATGTGGACGACCCCCTATCTGTTTAAAAGGGGGTGTAGTATCAAAGAGCTCGTTCTGGGTAGAAATGGCATGATTCGACCTTAAAGATGAATTGAAACGCTCGATAATTTATGCTGACCCAATTCTCGAAAACTCACTCCCCTCGTTAAAGAGTTATTTGAATGCTCACCGTGTTTAATTTATCACGTTGTGGTATTCCGAGTATGCATAGCTGATGATTTTTACTATGCAATTAAGTAAAATCTATTCACGTAATACCGGATTCGAGGTTAAATGGGAAGAAATGAAAAGGGAAGACTGATACATCATGAAATCATGGGAATGACAGAAGTTATAGATGGAATCATCCTTTTGGATATAAATTGACGATATTATGTTCAGTAGAGAAGATATGATAATTTACCTTGTTGGAATAGACATTGTTTGTATTGTAAGATATGCTCAAGGGTAAATAGCGGAAAATACCTTGTTTATTAAATCTACCCTTTTTTAAATTTCCTTTTTGTTGGGAAGCACAGAACAATTTGCGAGTTAAAGGAAGATAAGCATTCTGTAAGTTTAATTCAGAAGAGGGAAAAGAAACTATGTACTATTTCTTTTTTGTCATTTTATCTGATTTTGTGTCAAGGAAAATACAAGATACTCTCGGACCACTGATTGGGAAGCACTGATAAAAGAGCAAAAACTTAACCATCGAGATTGTCTTCTTGAAAATGCTCTAAAACGTTCCTTAATTTCCCAAACATGGGCGCGGGTTTAAGGTGGGGGGGTTGTGGGGAGGAATGCCACCCCTAAATTTTTGAAAAAATTCCTTTGTTATTTAGAGCTGGAATGAAATTCACCCTAATGGGAATGGAAAAAGGGGTATTCCATGTCAAATCAACACAGTTTTGGGACATTTTAGGACTTCAAGTCTCAGATTTTCTTGATTTTTGGTATGCAGTAAGTCATCATAGAGATATGAAAAAATGCCAAATTTCAGCTTCCTAGCTCAAATACTTTTGAAGTTATAAATTTTTAAAGTTTTGAATTTTCCTCAAAAAACTGCACTTTTTGACATCTTTGATTGCCTGTAAGTTGGCAACCAATTATAATACAGTCTTGGGAGTGGTATCATTGTAAAGCCCATTCGAGGGGCTTTAAAATGATGTGCAGCAATACCAGGTCACCATTAAATTTTTTTTTGAAATTTTAAAATTAAATTTTAAAATTTAAATATCTCAAAAAATGGTATTTTTAAAAATCTGAAAAAATTACCAAAAATAGTTTGTGTTGACTACTTACTTATGGCAAAAGCTTGTGATGGGATCTCAATGGGATCAGGTGATAATAAGCACCCAAAAAACACATGTTTATGAATACTGTAAAGATATGAACTAATAATAGATATTTTTATGTACTAATTTTGCTTCATTGAGTATGTAGAATATGTAAAATATTAGAAAAGTTGGGATTTCCCCTTTTAATAAAAAAAACTAAGCAAATTTAACAAATTAAAAAAATTTTAAATTTTTAAATTTTGTAGTACAGGCATGTGATACATGTCTATACGCTATATTTTAGTGCTGTTTACGAATATCAGGCCAACTTTTGAATAAAATTTAGAATAAGTGTGGAAAAATTGAATAATTAATCTTTAATTACTTCTTTTGTTTAAATTGCTTCAATTTTTCCACACTTAATTTAAATTTTATTCAAAAGTTGGCCGAGTATTCGTAAACAGCACTAAAATATAGCCTATAGACATCTATCACATGCCTGTACTATAAAATTTAAAAATTTTAAATTTGTTTAAAAATTTAAATTTTTTGAAATATTTTTTGTCTTTTTTAAATTTTAATAATTTTTTGAATGATTCATTACCAAATATTGTCAAAATATTTTCTGTTCCATTTGATATAAGGATTTCACCCCCTGTATTTTTTTCAAAGTTTATTTGAAAAATTAATTATTAAACTAATGACTAGATCGTAAATAGAGTTTTATATATATATATATAAATATATATATATATATATATATATATATATATATATATATATATATATATATATATATATATATATATATATATATATATATATATATATATATATATATATATATATATATATATATATATATATATATATATATATATATATATATATATATATATATATATATATATATATATATATATATATATATATATAACTATAATATCCATGGAAAAGGACCTTGGTAAAGATGCTTATCATTTAAAAAAGTTGATTTTTGAAATAACACAATGTTTAACACAAAATAACATATAAAAATAGTCCCCTGAAAGTTTGAAAAGAAAATAACTTTTAACTGTCCTATTTTCTTCCAATTTTAGCAAGTCCTTTTTAAGGGAAACCCATTTAAAATACTTATTGTTCAGTTTATTTATGGTTTGAGTGGTTTTATTTTTTTTGAAGTTATTGTATTAATTGATATTTTAATTTAAAAATATTTCAAAAGGAAAAAATATACATTCTGTAAACTAAAGACAGGTAAAATAAATTTAATATCAATTACTCTGAAATGCATGTACTATACTCATGTGTTTCTAAGTTAAAATAAATACTAAATAAATTAAAATAAAATTTGGAAACAATACAGGGGTGAAATCATTTTATCAAATGAAACAGAAATTTTTTTTGACAATATTTGATAATGGATCATTTAAAAATATAAAAATTTAAAAAAGACAATAAATATTTCAAAAAATTTAAATTTTTAAACAAATTTAAAATTTTTAAATTTTATAGTACAGGCATGTGATAGATGTCTATAGGCTATATTTTAGTGCTGTTTACGAATATTCGGCCAACTTTTGAATAAAATTTAAATTAAGTGTGGAAAAATTGAAGCAATTTAAACAAAAGAAGTAATTAAAGATTAATTATTCAATTTTTCCACACTTATTCTAAATTTTATTCAAAAGTTGGCCTGATATTCGTAAACAGCACTAAAATACAGCATATAGACATGTATCACATGCCTGTACTACAAAATTTAAAAATTTTTAAAAATTTAAAATTTTTTAAATTTGCTTAGTTTTTTTTATTAAAAGGGGAAATCCCAACTTTTCTAATATTTTACATATTCTACATACTCAATGAAGCAAAATTAGTACATAAAAATATCTTTATTAGTACATATCTTTACAGTATTCATAAAACATGTGTTTTTTGGGTGCTTATTATCACCTGATCCCATTGAGATCCCATCACAAGCTTTTGCCATAAGTAAGTAGTCAACACAAATTATTTTTGGTAATTTTTTCAGATTTTTAAAAATACCATTTTTTGAGATATTTAGATTTTAAAATTGAATTTTAAAATTTCAAAAAAAAATTTAATGGTGACCCGGTATTGCTGCACATCATTTTAAAGCCCCACAAATGGGCTTTACAATGATACCACTCCCAAGACTGTATTATAATTGGTTGCCAACTTACAGGCAATCAAAGATGTCAAAAAGTGCAGTTTTTTGAGGAAAATTCAAAACTTTAAAAATTTATAACTTCAAAAGTATTTGAGCTAGGAAGCTGAAATTTGGCATTTTTTCATATCTCTATAATGACTTACTGCATACCAAAAATCAAGAAAATCTGAGACATCAAGTGTGAATGAGTGTGTTGATTTGACGTGGAATACCCCAAAACATGTTTCCAAAGACATCAGGGACAGCTTGTCCCCCCAGGATTTCCAGTGTGCCCCCCTCAGGATCAACCACCTAAATCAGCCCATGTTCCTAAAACAAAAAAGGTACACAATTGGGGTGCAATTCGAGTGTGTTCATTCCTTCTAAAATATTATAGAGAGATTTAAAAAAAGGGGATTCAGAGGGGGATTTGAAGCAATTCCTTCCTTATGTTTTCAGAATTTTCCAGTTTTTAATGGTTAATAATAATAATGCTTTAAGAGCTATTAGGAACAAAATCCTTTCTAAGGTCTTCCTTATAAACGAAATCCACCCAAAGACTTAACAGGAGACTTAAACGGCCGTATACTGGGCTACTTGATCAGCAGTTAACCACCAATCAAAGAAGGAATCACCAAATCTGATTGGTGGAATCCTTCTTTGATTCCTGTTCAACCGCTGGTCAGAAAGTACAGTATTCGGCCGAAAGAGTATATGTGGACAAAATTATTCTCAAGATACACATTAGTGACAACATATCCATCTCAATACAAACAGCTATACTTCCAGTAACTCCCAAAAAACACACAGAAATCACAGCAGGAAACACTCGACCATCCTAACAGAGAGGTCCCCTTGAAAACCCCTGTCCACTCACTTCCCCATCAAGATGTCAAGGGGAAGAAGAAAGCGAATCATCACCCTAAGATTCACCTTCTGGAAACTAGGACACGCTACAACTCTCGTCCCCTCCGATAAGATTAGTCTTCCTCAATGGCTTCTTCGGCGGACTCCCGCGGAATACCAAAGAGCTTCTCTCCAACAGGTGTCCAGCCAAGGTCCCTTCCTTTGGCGAAACGAGTGACATCTATTCATAGTTGGGCGGCGTAGCGTGAAACTACGCCAGTAAACAAAGCGTCCCGCAAAAGCGAGTGGAAAACCGCCGACTGAAGATGTCGTGGATGGAGTAGTGAAGGGTTGTGTGTGTACCAATGGACGTGTTATCGGAGTATGCGGTAAGGTCCACTTGATGAGGCGGTCTCGTTTTCAATGTTAATTGCTATTGCTGTTGCCAGTGGCGGATCCAGGATTTGGTTTTTGGGGGGGGCTAAGAATTTTCATAATCCAATTGCATCTTCTTGTTAATGGTAATACGGAAAAGGTAGCGAATTATCCTACTCAAACCACTGAAAAGGGGGGCTTGGGGTCCTCCCCCAGAAAATTTTTGGAAATTTAAGTCAAAAACCCCACTTTTTCAACTCGTTTTGGTACGCCTCATCCGAATTTCGGATATAGGTTTTTTGCGTTTTTACAAACTTAGTAAAATATTAGACGTTTTGGGGGGGGCTTCAGCCCGAAAGCCCCCCCCGTAGATCCGCCACTGGCTGTTGCTGAAGATTGTTTTGTTATAAAATGTGTGGGGTAGGGTTTGTTTGTTAAAAATCCTTGTGGATGTTTTCTGTAAGCGAGGTAAGGTCTACTTGATGTGCAGTGTTGTTTGTTATGTAGTGCTCCGCTTTTTTTTAATTGGCAAAGATAACTTTCTGTTTATGCATAAATTTCTCTCATTGAGTATTTGAGGTTGATGTATTTGTATTTTAAGCAATCTCAAGGAGGGCAGGGGTGGATCTAGGTTGACTTCTGGCGGGGCACCAGGATTTTTTAAACATTGTCCGCTGTAAAAAAATGCGATAATGCAAAAAGTAATGAATGATATTACACATTTTTGGCTATTAAGCTACACATTGAACCATTTCAAGGTACAAAATTACATTTTATTTAGAAATTATCTTTCGATGTGTTTTTTTCCTATGAAATATTTTCCTTGTGTAGAGGATCCCGTGCCATCGTGTGGGATCGAACTGTGTATGGTACGGAATTGGGGTTCATGCCCCCCATACATTTTAATCACCCCCCTACTTTATAATGTAGATCTTTGTCATAAATTGTCACATTTGATAAATGCTTCACTCAACTAAAAAAAACATGCTTAAAAATTTAATACACAATTTTTCTTTTTCCGTTTTAACCGGAATATCATTCAACCGGCTTGTATATGCCCAATGGCGTTTAGGACGGTTTGATTGGTAGTTACTCCTTAAATTTAAAATAGAGTACAGTGTACGACATCCGCGAGAAAAACTGACATCGTACAATATTGTGGCGATATTTATGGTTATTCCCCTCGACGGTGAAGGTAATTCATGAACGCTTTATGCTAAATCTGTGTGACTATCATTTAGATTTGAACTTATTTTCAAAGTTTATCTTATGGTGAAGGCGGTTGGACGGTCATTTTTCCTTCAGTATCGGCAATTTACCTTCATCCTGTCGATTGAATTCCAAATTTTCATTGATATTTAGCTCCATTGAAATGCATCCTCCTAACACTCCCACTCTACATCTCCATTATATTATTCCGAAACCAGACTCCCTGATTCTGCTCTCAGAACTCACCTCACCATTCATTAGTCACGGTCTTCACATTTCTAAATAACTATTATTGTCTCCAGTAAAAGGCACTGCGAATTCATGCTTTTCGATCCCGAATGTGGTCTCTACAAGGCTCATTTAACTCTCTCTTCTGCGATCTTTCCCCGTTACTCCTGAATGGCAGTAGTAATTGGGTCATGTTCCTGTCAAAGCTTGAGATATGAGCGAAGAGATGGACCCGTTGTTTTGCCTCGAGGCTTTGATTGGGGTTAAATGAACTCCAGTTGGAATCGATCGAGTTGTTGGATTGCGTGAACTTTGATCCGCTGCTGTCTGGTTCTTGTGCCACTTTCACTCAGGAAGGCCCGTGGGCAATGTGAGGGCTAATTTTGCCTGATCCCGTTATGGAAAGGGAAAGTTAAGCTATTTTTTTAAAGTGTGTTACGGAATTGGTTTTGTGTTGGTATCAAATCTTTTGATGAGTTACGATGTTTTTTTAAGGGGGAATGCCTAGAATAGATCTAAAAGAAGGTAAAAATAGTAAATATACAGGGTGTATCTGAAATGGTGCAACAAACTTTCAGGGATGAAAGTACTCATCAAGACGAACAAGAATCGGTATAGAAAGGGGGGTCCCAGACCAAATCCCAGGGAGTTAAAAATGGAGCGACACTCCAAAAAAATCATTGAAAAATTCAATTTGTAGAAGAACTACTATTGGTAAAAACTTAATCATGGTCTCAAAAATTGTAGTTTAATATGATCTTTAAAATTACCTCAAAAGTCTTCACTTTAAAATTTGTTTTATTATGAAAAAAGTTAAAAAACACAAAAAATGTGAAAACTCTGCCAAAACCTTATTTTTATTTCGAAATCCTTTCTTTTGATGTGATAATCTGAAAGATCATAGTTAAAAACCCTTAAGTCCAAAGTTTCACGTAAATACAATCAATATTAAACGCTTGAGATCCTGTTAAAGTTTGTTTTTTGCGTGCGCTAACAGCTGTTTTGGAAACAGTTCTAGAAAACAGCTTGCGCACCCAAAAAACAAACTTTAACAGAATCTCAAGCGTTTAATATTGATTGTATTTACGTGAAACTTTGGACTTAAGGGTTTTCAACTATGATCTTTCAGATTATCACATCAAAAGAAAGGATTTCGAAATAAAAATAAGGTTTTGGCAGAGTTTTCACATTTTTTGTGTTTTTTAACTTTTTTCATAATAAAACAAATTTTAAAGTGAAGACTTTTGAGGTAATTTTAAAGATCATATTAAACTACAATTTTTGAGACCATGATTAAGTTTTTACCAATAGTAGTTCTTCTACAAATTGAATTTTTCAATGATTTTTTGGGGTGTCGCTCCATTTTTAACTCCCTGGGATTTGGTCTGGGACCACCTTTCTATACCGATTCTTGTTCGTCTTGATGAGTACTATCATCCCTGAAAGTTTGTTGCACCATTTCAGATACACCCTGTATATAGAAGTTTGGAGAAACTAGCGTTTTTTAGGAATAAACTTTTAAAGTTTCTAGATGTTTTCTAAAAAGTAAATCGTTTCTTAAAAAAGATATAGGTGTCACTCGTAAAAAAGTTTCCGGTGTAAAGTCTTCGAAAACTTGTGTTCTCCTTTGCATTTACTATTAGTTCCTTAGTTTCAATAGAAAGGATGTCCTCTCCTCCTTTCAAATGTTTTTGTCATATCCCTTAATAGAAAAGTTAACATTCAAAATTTTACATTTACTGGGAGACTACCCAGGGAAATACTTCTTTCCAAAATTCAAAAACTATCCTCTTTATCTCAACTACTAAATATTAAAATTTTTTTTCTCAGATCCAACCATATAGAATCATAATTAACCCTTTCCTAGTTTTTACTTGCGATATTTCGCGGCTGTTGTAATAATAGGTTGTAATTTATATACGGAAGGAACGCACATGAAATTTCGTTTTCAATTGCCTCATATGTTCTACTAGAATGCTTTTTGTGAAATTTAGTGACGAGTTATAATCTCGAAAGAGGACATAGTCTTCCTCTGATACAGGTGTGCCTAAGTTAAAATTTAAAATTTTCCAAAAAGAAAATAAAACCACATTACAAAATACAAAATAGAAACATGAAGGCATCACACAAAAGAACAGAATAGA
The DNA here is from genome assembly GCA_024610705.1 of Tetragnatha versicolor. Classification (NCBI taxonomy): domain Eukaryota; kingdom Metazoa; phylum Arthropoda; class Arachnida; order Araneae; family Tetragnathidae; genus Tetragnatha; species Tetragnatha versicolor. The sequence goes on from JANDEH010000008.1 coordinate 16,754,583, forward strand.
AACAAAAAAAGAAAAGATAATTGGAACTGATTTCCCAAAGAAGCCAAAAGCTCTTCCATGGGCTCATAGATTTATACCATTATTCATTCCATTTATTCATTATAAAATTCCTTCCTCCTTCCTCAATGGCCAGACAGCCCAGGGTGGGCCCTTGCCTTCCTCAGAATCGAATTCCAAGCTCTTCTATCCCTGGCCATGGACTTCCAGTTATTAACTCTCAAAACTCCCATGTCAGTCTCCAAACAGTCGAGCCACCTAAGTTTAGGTCTTCCTCTTTTTCGGGTGCCGAATGGTCTGGCCGAGAAAATCTTTTTTGTTACACGATTTTCATCCATTTCATTATAAAATACCATTACGAAAAAAATGGAAGTAGAATAGAAAAAAATATTATGGGAGCAATGAATAATTATTAAACAAAAGTGCGTATCATTTTCCAGCTAGTTATTTAATGCTATAGTTATTTAATGGACGATTTTTGTTTCAGGAGTACGACCTGGAGCAGAAGATTGAACTGGAAATCAAGATGCAGGAGGGCACGACCAAGCTGTTGGCTGCCTGTCGATACCAGCTGCAGTCTCTGGAAGCCCTCAAGTCCCTGCTCACCTCTGGACACAGGGTCAACGCCTACATGGCCGAACTGCAGAGGAGGAAGCAGGCCAACAAGTAACCAAACTCAATCTGTTCTGTGTTTTCAAATATAATAGAAAAAAAGTTGAACAAATTAGTTTTAAGGAGAATATTTCAATGTGGAACCAGATTATTTCCATCAATCGACATATGAAGCCAATCTTAGAAATATGGTTCATAAAAATATCGTCTATACTTTGTGTTGTTTCTCATCCCCCGGGTATAGCGGAGCTAGACCAGGCCCATCAGTCCATTAATCCTTAAAAAATCAAAAAACCGGACCGGTTCCCGCAGAAAATCTTCAATGGATAACTCCACACAGCTGAGGAGGTGGGTCGGGCTGCCCGCATCTATACCTTGTTCTTGTACCTATTATGTTAACTGTTTATCCTGCATTTTTTCTAGTTTTCAAACAATAACTAAGAGAGAGAGAGAGGCTTATTATAATACTATTCCGTAAAGGGGGATAGACTATCTATCTCCCTTAAATATTGTGTCTCTCAACTTAAAGAAATTAAAAATAGGTAAACCTCCCTATGTTTGAATAAGATTTCAAATAAAAAAATCCTTAACTCTCGTATTGCTTTTTGACACATGGATTTAAATAAAGAGCAGATATTATAGAATATTATCTCTCCTAAATTCACAACTCAATTTTTGTACAACAGGAAAATACCAAAATTATATCCATATTATTTTGAAAGATAATGAAAGGAATTCATAATTCTATTTCTTTGGATCTATAAATTTGAATGTACGCAAAATCTAAGGCAGAGGTAGTATTTTGTGTCTGGTTTCGCTTTTAAACCAAATTCAATACCGCTTAATTTTAACTTTCGACTTCACTTATTAAGTAAGTTCGATAGAGCAAAAAAATTAAAGTAAAAGGAAAAATAGTCGAATGCTTAAATAAAACACAAACAACAAAATCTTACAACACTGAAAACTGAAATGTTCTCCGTATCCTTTTATTGATATTAATTTTTTTACTATGCTCATTTTCCAGCAACACTACGTGCACTTTCAATGGATCACATCTCATGTCAATATTCACTGTAATGAATTGGCCGAAACTCCACCTCAGAACTCACATATCAGGAGTTATACTCGAAAAAAGCTCAAAATAAAGAGAAATGGCTAATACACCCCCATCATGACTGGTATAAAGTCAAAAAACCAGGACTCTCGCTTCCTTGTGGTAGGACTGGTAGGCAAACCAATACCCGTATGTCCTGACTTGCCAGTGGACACTTGAAAAGTATTACACATTCTGGGGGCAAAAGTTTCCCCCTTTGCCATAAATGCAAAAAAGAACAGGCATCCCCTCAGCACATTTTAGACTGCCTTGGACTGGACTGGGATGATATTTATAATTCTCCACATCTAGTGACAGACTTCATTATTATCAATGGCTTCACTGCTGATTTTGTCTGAGTTCGTCAGACCAAAGGGGAGATTAGTAGCAACCACAACAACATAATAATTAATCCAACATTTCTTTACCATTATAAAAAATACCACATCCCGCAACATTAAACACTAGTATCGCTTCAAAAATCGACCACTTAGATCAACCCAACCACTGCTGTATACACTAGCAATTATCCCCAAGACAAACATGGAAATGTCACCAAGATTATTCAACAAATCCTCGTCAATCCAAACGAAATCCAAAGCGATGGACAGCTCACCAAATCATATCCGTTCCGGCCGGTGGAGCTACGCACGATACGGGTTATTACAAGGGATAAGCATCACTTGATCTTTTAATTTCCATTAGTCGACATGGGCCAACGCATTGGCTAGGAGGCAAAATTATTATGTATGCTATGCTTATGCGGCTTGCACCCCACTTGATTTCCGGCTATGGCATTTTTGAGCATTAAAATTCAATACGGTGGGTGGACAATCGGAGGTAATTATCGTCGTAAGTTTCTGTCGGCGTTGATTTATGAAGGGATAAGTCATCATTTGTAGATGGGATCTGGGGGATGTTTCCTGCTGAATGGATGGGGTAAACGCGAGAGTTGATTTGAAATGCGAAATTTGGTTTTTGCTTCGATGATTTTTGCATTTATGTAATATGGTGTGGAGAATTATATCCTAAAAGAAATGAGGGGTTGTCCTGAGAAATTTATAATGAGATTCAACAGACTTTAGGATACACATTTAAGAAAAATGACTACAATAATCGGCCTCCGAAGGTTTTCGTTTTCTATTCAGTTGATGAGGAGAATGAAGAAATACGTTGTTGTTCATAAGTTAACATAAATTGCTGGGAACGCCATAGTTGAATTTAGGCATGAAAACAAAGGGTATCCTAATGCACTCATATTAATCCCCTTTAGAACTTAACGAATTTAATAAATTTGAGAACATCTGCTTAAAAAATAACTATACTGGGGTTTAAAAAAAATAATGTGTTAACAAGTTTTTAAATTTAAGCTTAGGGAGCAGGTCTATTTCACCCCTATTAATACCTATGCATTCTTTTCAGAATTCCCCAAGAATTAATTCCTCCAAGCCGGGGAAGAGTAGCAATAAGTGGTGAGTTACTCTTTTTTTGTAACATCTAGCTTACAAAGTACACCTCAAAAGGCTGTTATAAATATCCATTCAGTGCTTGAAATAATAAAAAAGTAATAAAAATGCTTCTAAAGAGAACTCATCAATATGTAAATATATTACTGACCTCACAGGCTTAGGTCTAAGGCTGTAAGATCTGGACGCTTCGTCCTCAGCTGCAGTAAAACTAACTGAAACAAAATGAAAATTGTGTAGTGAAGCAACAAATCGTGACCCTTTCCTGTTTGCTTAGTTGATTTTGCTGCTGTCAATCCCTAGAAGCAAAGATCATACCAAATATGTCAAGTTTACGTAACTAGAACTAGGAGTAAACTAAATTTGGCTGTACATGACATTAATTGGACGAATCTTGAACGTCTGTGCTGCTTGGGATGTTATCTGAGGACGAAAGGTGTAGACTTTACAGCCTAAGACCAAACCATGTTAGTCCGAAAGATCCTCTTACTTACAAATCAACTACTCGATACACTGAAAGACCTATGCTGTTTTCCCTACAGACATCCGGATGCCGCTGATCTGGAAGGACAGCGACCATTTCAAGAACCGCGGGGACCAGCGGCGCTTCGCAGTCTTCTGCCTGCTGAAGGTGGGCTCCGAGGTCTTCGACACCACCATGCTCACTGACGTCGACAGGAGCATGACTGACATCGCCTTCGAGGACGTCATCACCTTGTGAGCATATAGTCGATCTTTTTTTAATCGTTTCTCTATCAGGTGGTCTCAGAAAACTTATTTCAAAAAACCCTGATGATATAATTCCAGGTTTTCCCTGATAATCTGGTATGATTTTCCCTGACATTTTTTTATAAACGTTGTAGATTATTATCTTCTAAAAAATGGGAGAATGACTGGATAAATCGGGAAATCATGAGGAAGAAGGTATAAGAGATTATTTCCAGACTTATAAATTATAATTTATATGCATTCGAGATTTTATTTTGTAGGAAGGAGAAAGGAATTTATGTACATTTAAATATTTGAAAATCATAAAAGGTTGAATTTATTTTTGAAACTAAGCATATTTTAAAAAATTCCCTATTGTTATATTTTCTAAAACTATCAGATTTTTCCTTGATAATCCCGAGGTTTTTAATTTTCCCGGACAATGAGGAAGTTGCATGATTTTTTTATATTTTTTAATCGATTCTTCTTTCAAAAATAAGCGACTACCCAAAATTTGAGGGCGATCGAGAAATTTTTTGATTGCGAAAAAAATTAAAAAAATCCCCTTTTTAAAAGCGCGCGAAAGCGCCAAGAGTTTGGATGTGACGTCATCTTATACTAAACATTGTTGTAAAGCAATGGAGTTGATGGTATTATTGTTGACGTCATCTTATAGTTTAAACAATAAACGTTTTCAGTCACGTGTTTTTTCTCGACTTTTAAATTAAAATATTTAATTACCTGTACATTTTTTTGAAAAACTGACTAGATATTTCATTTAACCATACAAAAAACCATACGGAACACACATGCAACTTCCTTATTCCAGGTTTTTAAGGTTTTCCCGGTCTGTGGCCACACTATCTAATTTTGAAAAAGAGTAGGGTGGGGGCTAATCCAATCCTCACACCCTGATGGTAAACAGCATGAGCGGATTTAGCCTTGGGGGCATGATGGAAACCTAGAAGGGGGATAACGCGTCCCTGGATAATTCAGAATGATGATTTACCATAAGATTAGAATTTTCACAAAATGTTGGGGAGGGGTTTTGCCCCCTTAAGACCCGTAAGAATAAATCATGGTAAACAGAGAGACCTCCAAATCGGTATTTGAACCAGGGCTGGCAAAAGGAACTAAATTGGATCCAGAATTTGTGTTTTTTATCTATTTTGTTTAATCCTGAACTAAACTCAGTGCTCTTCGGCATTGTAATTTTGTTCCAGAGCTAAATTAACAGTAATTCTGACATAAGTTTTATTCTCGAACCGAATTTAACTCCACTCAAAGCTTTTAATTTAATTCCAGAACTAAAACCCCTTTCACTTCTACATAAATTCTGTTCATGGATGAAAGTCAGAGATCTTTAACAGTTTAATTTTGTTTTTGGAACGAAACTCAACTTCAGATAAACCACTAATTTAAATCCATGATAAAACACAATACCCTTTCAACGATTTAGTTTCACTCCAGGATAAAACCCAAATCTGAAATCAACCCAACGTTTAATTACCTCTCGACGCGAAACTCGAGGCTCATGAATGAATTTACTTTTCTCCTGAATTAAACTCGGCTGCTCTTCAACTGTATCGTTTCCTCCAGGAGTTTTATTCAACGCATCTGGTCAAGCTCACTTCGGATCTGGAGTTTCTTTCAACGCTTCTGGTCGAGCTTCCTTCGGATCCGGAGTTTTATTCAACGCATCTGGTAGAGTACACTTTTGATCCGGTCGGAGTTTTATTCAAAGCTGCTAGCTGAGTCCGAGTGTAATTATGCTCCAGAGTGAAGGCTGATGCTGTTCGTAGAGAAAAATGTCATTTCTCTTCAGAGTTGGGCATTCACACGATTTTCAATCGCAATTGAAAATTTAATCTCTATTATTTTTAGTTGAATTTTTAATTGCGATTGAAAATTCGATCATCGGGGACAATTAACTTTAGTTGCAATTAAATCATGATTACTTTTCAGCCACAATTGATTCAATCGTGATTAAATTTAATTTTGCAATTGACCACTTACGCGACAGTGTTGAATCTCTTTCCAAAACTAAACTAAATTAATCAGTTTAGCTGAATTTATTTACGTTCTAAAACAAAATATATCTTAAGCGCCAGATGTATAATTTGTTCGTGAATAAAACTAATAAGCTCGGAAGTATTAAATTTTATTACAGAACATTCTAGTGACAGGGTTGAATTATATTGTGGATCGAAATATTACTCAATGTCAGAGTTAGATTTCGCTCATGAACAAAACTAAATTGAATTATCACTTTTAATTTCATTCCTAAATAAAGTTTAACTCATCTCAACTGTTGATTTTTTATCTCGGAGTTATATTACAATCTATCCCAACCTTTAAATATTGTCCAAGAGTGAAATCAAACTCATTGAAGTCGTCGAACTCTACGCCGGAACAATATAAACTCGTTTCTTATCCATCAGTTCTACACTCAGGAACTTTATTCCACTCTATGAACAGCTTCGGCGCTCCCGCTGGAGCAAAATTGCACTCGGCCAGCGGCTTTGAATAAAACTCCGGATCCGAAGTGAGCTCGACCAGCAGCGTTGAATAAAACTCCGGATCCGGAGTGAGCTCGACCAGCAGCGTTGAATAAAACTCCAGAAGGAACGTTGAGTCGATCTTCCACTCTGAGTTTAGCCTCGGAGTTAAGTACCAACAACTAAAGCGTTGACTTTAGATCCTGTTAGATAGATTTTGTTCAGGAACTTTTGTGCTTGTTGCTTAGTACTGAGATGGGAACAGGAACAGGTACAAAAAATCATTTTGTTGAACCTTTATAACGAGAAGTATTGGGTTGTCCCATAAGTTCTGTTACTTTTTACAAAGTTTCGTGTTTGAAAATTTTTTATGAAAAACTGGTAATAGGTAGAGGTTTCAAACAAAAGGGATTTTGATATATGTATATTTATGAACATAATGTGTGATTTTGGTAGTTCTCGTGATATTATTTCTTTTCAAAATGGTGGTTTGAAAAAAAGACCACAGACGACGATTTTTGCGTAATTTTTTTCTTTTGTTTAAAAAACTAGGAAGAACGCATAATTCATAGCTAAAAAAAGTTTTACTATATATTTGAAATGTTTAGTTTAAGATGTCATAGTTTCAAGATAATTCGATAAGTTTAACTAAGGAAATTTTGGTCCCAAACATAACATATATTGCAAAAACTTACCTCAATAATGTTAGTCATTTCAAAGAAATTTTTACGAAAAAAAGCATCAAAATCAATAAAAAAGCTTAGGAAAGACCCAAGTATTCAAAATATGCAGTATATTAAATTATATCTGAACTTAAGCTCAGAAAATAGTGCGCACAATGCAAGCGCGTAACGTTTTAGCTTATCACAATTACACTCGCTGAACTTACGTTCAGCGAACAAAACAATTTTCTTCGCTTCATACGAAAACATTACAATAAAAACAACTCCTTGGCAATTAGAAATAAATCAATTGAATGATATTATGAAAAGGTACTTTCAATGCATTAATGGCATCAATTCAATGCATTAACAAGCATTATGGTCAAAAAACACCTGCCTTTAATTACTTCATACCAGCTGCTTAGAAAAACAATAGGCGTGCTTTAAAAAACAAGTGAAATTGCCAATATATGATGTTTTAAAGCCAAAATTTCCAACCATAAACTTATCGAATCATCTTGAAACTATGACATCGTAATCTAAACATTTCAAATATACAGTAAAACTTTTTTTAGCCATGAATTATGCGTTCTTCCTAGTTTTTTAAACAAAAGAAAAAAATTACGCGAAAATCGTCGTTTTTGGTCTTTTTTTCAAACCGCCATTTTGAAAACAAATAATATCCCGAGAACTACCAAAATCACACATTATGTTCATAAATATACATATATCAAAATCCCTTTTATTTGAAATCTCCACCTATTACCAGTTTTTCATAAAAAATTTTCAAAGACAAAACTTCGTAAAAAGTAACAGAACTTATGGGACAACCCAATAGATGCAATGGAAAAAGGAAATTTTCAGCATCGTACCAAGACTTAAGTTTCAAGAGGGATATTGGCCCCAATTTTTTTCTCCAAGTATAGGTCAAATGAGAATCTTCGACTTCGTGGACTCCAGTCAAATCCATACGGATAATACTTAGCCCCCAGCAAAGAGGGGGTGTTAACATCCTCCCCCAGATTGTTTTTTTTAAATTCGACCCTAAAAAGTAGTGTTCTAATTCATTTTTGGACGTTTAAAGACCATTTGGCTGACGCTCGGATTGAATCACTCCCTGGTAGTAAATCACTCCTTGTGTCTTGTGTGAAAAATGGAATAATATTAGAATTACTTATCTTTTTCCAGCAACAATGTACCAAACGACTTTGAGTTCAAATTGGAAGTCTACAGTCATGTGCTACAAGACGACTTGAGCTTGGCCAGTGCATCCAACAAGCTCAAGAAAAAGATATCCTATTCTGTTAGCAAAGCCATCGGTAAAAGAATGTCAGACAACTTCGTAAGTATCTTTCGTATGTTGTATAGATAAGTTGTAAAAGTATTTACCAAACAAAGCATTACAATTAGAGAAGAAAAAATAGATGGATAAGCTGTCTTTAGTTTTCATCACACTCTTACCTTCAAATCTATAAACCATAGTAGTTTCGTACAATTTAGAGTTTCAGTTGAATAATATATTGCTTCTTTCACACACATATCATTTTAAAAATAATAAAATATTAACAGAATAATCGAAATTGAAATATCAGATGCAGTAATTTGGAAGTTGGGACCGAATGCGAGAAAAATATTTACTTCTATATAACTGGTAAAAAATTATAAAATTTTTCCCATAACCTATTATGATTGTAAGAGAAAACTTTTGCAGAAAAAATTAAGAACCTAGAAATTGGTCGTGTGGGATTGTAACTATTGGACTGGTGATTGTAACCATTGACAAGTGAAAGACTGGCTTTTTTTGCCTATCCTAATACTTATGCATGCTACTTATTTGCTCAATAATTAAAAATTCATCTAAATACTACCTCCCTACACACTATTTTAGGATATTATAAAGAAATGTTTTCTCAATTTTAAATCCTCTTCTCACTGCCATCTTTCTACTGCTTCTTGTGTGCAAAAAATCAATATATCCATCCGACTTTTCAAAAGTAATGTACTCATGCTGATTTATTTTTCAGAGGGAAGACTCTAACTTCAAGAATGGGTAAGTCTCCCTGCTTCGTATTTATTAATTTCATTTTACGCCCCAGTGATCTCAAAGGAGGGCTTCCGGGTTGTCTGTTGCCATGGGAACCAGACGCAATGTATATTAATGGAGGCTGGAGAGCACATCTGATTGTGCTGGTAAACAGACTAAATATACTGTCTGCTTGTTTAGTTAGGCACTTTTACATAAATCCCTTTGACCTACTTTACTGTACAGGGGCAATATTTGTCTTTCTTAATTTGATAAGAGGGATTCTGTAGGGTCATCTATTAATCAAAGAAATTGGAAGGCATTTTAAACTTGGCCTTACTATGGGATTTATTTTTACGTTTAGATAACGTCTCCCGTTTAGAAGAAAAAGCATTCGTAAGAAGTAGTTTTGACATGAAAATGTTAAAGTTTTGAAAGAAAAACGTTTTAATGAAATATTATGAACTGTTTTGCTTTAACTGAAATTTCCAGAAAAGTATATTAGCAAAAAACACATTCTTTAAAATTGGCCAGGACACAAGCTAAGTAATTAGCACCCTGGCCGAGGGCTAATGAAACGGAGATAGACAACGCCTGATAAGCCACTAGGCCTAGGCAGAATTTGATTTGATGGGGGGTCATAAACGTACTAAGGTCCATCCAGCGACTCCCTTTAGGTATGGATAAAAGCTTTTAGTAGAATTAAGTGATAACTGATTTGAGTTGCTTTAAATAAACATTTTGTCAACTACGACTTATCTTAAGCTTTCGCTAGTCAAGTGTTCATTCCCAAAATCCCTTCTTCGTTTCTGTAGGCTTTTGACGCACCTAATGTCATTAACTGGATTTGTTTAGAAGGAGGAATAGTGACTACCTCAGTCATGAATATACTCAGGTACTTTTTTCGGCGCAAGTTCAGACTTGCGTATGCGCCAAGTTTTTAGCGTTAAAGATGACTAATATGGTAACCCTAACCAAGGGCGTATGCAGGATTTTTTCTAGGGGGGGGCCGCCGGGGCGTAGCCAAGGGGGGGGAGGAATTACCCCCCACCCTTGAAAATTTTCATTTTATTACCATACATCACTATCAAAAATACTCAATATTCTCCCCCTCCTAATTCTGTTATCTCACACCGAATTGTTTATCCGGTTGCGACACTAGTAAAAAGTCATCAGCGGACAGATTCAGGATTTTGATACTCCTAGTTATAATTTTGGATATAAATATTTAGGTATTTGCATTTTGATGAACTTAATGTAAAAAAAAATAAATAATTGTTTTAAGTTCAAAAGGGGATCTGGACTTCATCCCCAGAAAAGTTTTGGAAATTTGACCCTAAAAACACATATTGGTTTAACTTGGCTTTGATACCCTCAATCCGAATTTCAGACATATTATTATTTAGGTAGGATTTCGCTTTTGATGAATGTATTTTAGAATATTTGAATAATTAAGTACAGTAAAGCACCGTTTATACGTCTCTCATTTATAAGTCTTTTACATTTATACGTCGTTTTCGCCAAGTCCCTATTCATTCAAATAATCAAAATTGTTTTCAATTATACGTCTTTTCTATTATACGCCGTTTTATGTCGGTCCCTTGAAAGACGAATAAACGGTGCTTTACTGTACCAAGTACTAATGGGGGGTTTGGGGGTCCTCCCCAAGAAAATTTTCGAAAAATTGACCCAAAAAACAGGGTTTTAACTGGTTTGGTACACTAATACACCTCTTATATACACCCCTGAGTTACTCCAAGTCTGGGAGGGTCTGTGGTCTCTCCTAGAAAAATTTTGAAAATTTTTTTTTCACTTGAAGAGAACAGTTCCTTGTAAACCACATAAATTTCAAGGAAAAATTTTCACATATAAGTCAAAATTTAGATGGAGACGGGGTTTTCCCGCAGAAATTTTTTGAAATTTGCCTCTTAAAACTAGTGTTTCATCTCATTTTGAAACTCTTAGGGGAACACTCAATTAGGCAACTTGAGTGTTCTGGAAGGTAACTCGCGGGGTCTATCCGATAGTGGATTTACTTCAAAAAGAATTTTTTTCAAATCACCCTAATATAAAAGTCCCAGATGGCACAAAAACATTGATCAATATCGTACCTCCGGAAGAATACTGCTCCAATATCCGAATTCGACAGATTCAGTTCTCTTTTCCCCTTGGCATGGCTATCGCCGATTCGGCGCGGTTTCGAGAACAATTTACCTTGCCCAATCCAGCCATGTTCAACCACGGCTTAATTCAAAATCAAGCGATCTGCTATTTGAGAAAAGAACTGTCACAACTAAGTTAATGAAAATGATTGGAAATTCAATCCTAAAGACATGTTATTTATAAGGGATAATTCATATATACTGATCAGAAATTGATCTTTTAGCTTTTATTGCGATCAGACCAAACCAATAAAAATATCGTCTAATTATGACATAAAACATATTAAAAAGCTGAATTATGACGTGAAACTATGATCGGATGGGCTAGACATCGACTACAGTTTTAGATCCTTATTTATATTCATTTTGATTTCCATTAAAGTAATCATGATAATTGCTGAGCAATTTTTTAGGATCAAAAAATTTTAAACTGTGTAAATAAAATAAAATCTTCAAGAGTTATACCGATCTGTCTTATGTTATATACGATCATATTAACTTGTGTAATCATAAATTTGCGGATTGATGTCATAAATTTGCGGATTATTTCTCCAAAACGATCGCCTGATTTTAGTTTCATGGGAGTGGGCAAGCTAAATTTTTCATGAAACTTCGCCAACTCCGCGACAACCACAAACGATCGCCAAGGGAAAGTGAACCTGGATCTTTCAAATTCGGATATTGGAGCAGTCTTTCTCCGGAGGTACGAATGTATTATTCCATTAATTTTATCAGCTCAAGCACTTACCTTTTCCATAGAAGTCTCAGGAGCTGGCTTTTTAACATTGGGTGGTTATTCATTTTCACCGTTTTCACACGCCTTTCGGTTAAAATAATCAGTGAGCTTTCTTTCATTATAAGTAAAACAAAATTAAAATTGCAGCCTGCAGAAACGTTTAAACTGACGAAGCACGAACTGAACTGTCGAAGTATGTAGTTGTTGCTAGGTCGTTCTGGGATTTCGTATGGATGTTTAACTGAAAGTTTGTGACCAGTGTCCTCTCTTTGGATGTCCAAGAAAGATAAGACATCTGGTTTGCAGGTGGCCACGAAAAGATGGGAAGAAACCTGAATCTTATTTAAACAAACACAGCCTCCCCCTCTCTTCTTGTTTAGGAAGCAATTAGTTCCAACCACCCCTCTTTCCCACTATCAGTTCTCAGAAAATTCGGGGGAGTAAAGGCAACAAATTTCTTTCATAGCGTATCTGCCCCCCCCCCTGACCGAGATTTGTTCCGTCGGATTTCACATACTCGTGTTTGGGGTAATTTCCGGTCAGCAAACGGACGGCGTGAGGGGATAAAATGCGTTAGCGAGGTTACTTTGTAGATGTATTAGGGTACGGTCATGGCAAGCGCAGAGCAAGGCGTATCTCAGGCAGATCTAACTTCTCCGCCCATCACACAAAGGGGCAAAAGCAAACCAGGGGGTTTCTCGGAATCTTCCCTTTTGTGTGATGGGCGGAGAAGTCGAGAAGTTAGATTGCGCCTGCGATACGCCTGGCTCTGCGCTTGCCATGACCGTACCCTTAGCATTAGTGCGCTTGTAATTGCACTGATTGAAATTTTCTAGGGGGGGGCAGCTGCCCCCCCCTGCCCCTGCCTGCATACGCCCTTGACCCTAACTCATGTTAAAAGAGTCATTTGGCTTCTAAATGTGCCGCTAAACAGCCAAAAATCGCCAAGCATACGCAACTCTGAACTTGCGCCCTTTTTTCGACATGTTAGTATTTGATTTCTGAGTTGAGTTTCGTTACTTGCAGGAGTTCGGAGTTCGAGCTGGTGGCGCACGCCAACCTAAGCCTAAGTGACGCCAACTCCCGCATCAAGACGTACGACTTGGCGATGGAGAGCGGCGAGAAGGGGTTACCGCTCTTCGGTCATTTCTGTTGTCGCATGGCAGTCCAGCCCAAGTGCATGGTGGACGAAGTCTTCTCAGGATACCTCAGTCTAGTCCAAGTAAGTCTATTAGCGTTACTATTAGCTATCTGATGGAATTGTCCACGAGAAGTATTGCTGACAAAAAACTGATTGCTCTTGGACAAACGGCAAGTCACTTTAAAGAAAAGTCTTTCATGTAAATCTGCCATTAAGCACTTACAGTGGCGGATTTCCAAATGTGCCGCCTATAGGCTGAACCAAAATTTGCCGCCTATAGGTTATACATCTTACAAAACTAAACAGGGTGTCTGGTGTCATTTCAGTTTTTGGTTGGGAGGGTCATAGATTTTAAGTGGGTTTGGCACAAGCCGTGACTTGACTTTTGGTTTCTTATTTTTTTCTTATTATTTTCTTTTATTGCGGTCTAACTGAACGTCTACGTGTTCTTAAGGTCCCGAGTGTATTTATACCTGGAGGTAAGCTCGAAGTAAAAATGGGGGGGTCTGGGGTCACCCCAAGAAAAATTTGAATTTGAACCTTAAAAGTAGGGGTTTTATGCATTTTAAGGCTAATTTTTAAGGAAAAACAGTAAGTAAACAATTTATGTCAAAATTTCAGAGGGAGGGTTTGAACCCCCAACCCCCCCTTGGATACGGCCCTGCCCCTACAGTTCCTTGAAAACTACAGAATTTTCTGGGGGGAAAAGTTTTAAAAAGCGTCTAACGGGGGAAAGAGGTCCTCCCCCCGAAAATATTTTTGGAAATTTCCCCCAAACTTGTGTTCATCTACTTTTAAACTCTATGGAGAGGAGAAAACACCAAAAGGGAAAAGCTTCTTGTAGGTAGCATAATTTTCAAGGGGAAAATACTGTGTAACAGATATCAAAATTTGAGAGGGGAGTGTAGGGGTTCTTCCCCAGACATTTTTTTAAAAATTGCCCATTAAAGTAGTGTTTTAGCTCATTTTTATACCCTTTTGGTAACTAAGAGAACAGTTCCTTGAAAACCACAGAATTGCTTTTTTGAAAGGACGTTCTCGTCTGAGCTTATGTTTAGTGTTTCATTTCTCCTCTCCTTTTTAATCAGAAAAAAATTTTACTGGGTCAAAAATTTGCCGCCTACAAAAATTTGCCGCCGTAGGCTATAGCCTAGCTAGCCTATTTAGAAATCCGCTACTGAGCACTTACGGCCGTATTCACGGGTGACCTGACCGGCGGTCAGGTCTGGTAACCATGGTTACAGCCTCTGATTGGTGGAATCATAATTCAATATTTTCCTTCCACCAATCAGAGGCTGTAACCATGGTTTCCTGACCTGACCGCCGCGGTCAGGTTACCGGTGAATATGGCCGTTACATAAGCTTATACAGGGTGTCTCAAAAGGTTGGTGCCAAACTTAACATGCAGGTCTGTCATGCCATGACGAACAAGATTTTCAAAAGAACCCATATGTCCGCAAATGTAAACTGTGTTCGCTAGATGACAATATTCTCTGTCGAAAGGGAAAAGTTTAACACAGAAAACTTCAATCATTATTACATATTCGGAGAGAGAGAGAACCCCCGTAAACCAAATTCCATTAAGTTCCACCAGTAATTAGCAGAGAAAATCACCTCCTTTTTCACTTTCAATTCATTATTTTTTAGACCTTCTTCAAATATGAAAGTGGAATATGGTTGTGGTGGAAAGTGGTAAAAAGGTTGGGGAACACTGCTCTAGCGGACACAGTTTACATTTGTGGACATGGGTTCCTAAGAAAAATCTGGTTCGTTATGGCATGACAGACTTGCATGTAAAGTTTGGCACAAACCTTTTCAGACACACTGTAGAAGTGCCTTAACTACCGTGAGGTTAGAGTACTTAAATGTCATGGATGACGATTGAAGACCAAATTAAAATTTCTGATCATCCAATGGGAAAAGTTCTTGGAATGTTTAAAATTTGATTTGACCAATCTGGAATTGTAGACTAGACTGCATTATCCAAGCACCATCCTGTTAGAACATTGAGCACCATTAAGTCCACCATCCTGTTACGAATGTGAGGTGTTAAGGAAAGAACCAAAGAAATAACTGTTCATTTCTTTAAACTATCACAATGATTTTCTTAACATCTTTTGTATGTTTTCACAGCAAATCGGGAATATCACAGGTTCAAGAAGAATGTTGTGTTCCTTGAAAAACTTCTCCCTGTCCATGTGGTCTAATTTCGCGGACGTCCACAGTTCAAACCCTGACGTAGTAATACCAATCAAAACGGTAAAACTCACTCATACAAAAATCTTCAAGACCTAGCTAACTTCTAGAGATGTGTGGACATTCCTAACATCGACTGCTATTCTTTTCCAGGGCACGAAAGTGACCCCTAGTTCCAAGGCTGTGTCGTACCCTCGCTTTAGTTTCAAAGCGGAATACAATCAAGATGACGAAGATAAAGAGTTGCTGTTAGCTGCCGATTCCCCTATTCAGCTCACCGAATGGCTCAACTACATCAACCAGCACATCAAAGACTACGGTGAGTATTTTTTTAAAGTTTAACTCCCCCCGTTCCCTTTGTTACGCGGTCTTACTTGTCACGCGGAGATCTTTTAAAAATTTGCTAAAGTATTTCCATTTTAAAAGTGAAACACTCAACAATCTTTCAGGGGGGCAGGATCTCAGACCCCGCCAAGAACTTGGTATTACCCACAAAATTTTAAGAGACATGGGTACAATATTTCTAATGTTCTATAACACTACGTTAATTAATAATTCGAGCATGAAATTTATAGCGAGTTTTTTATAGAAAACCGTTCGCCCCCGCTTTCAACGACTCCAACCTATGTCAATCTAAAAAAAACTATGAGTATCGTATCACTATCACAAAGTTAGAGCATCATCGATTTAGTTCGAAAAGATGCCTCGGGCAGAAAAATTGTAAGAATAGAACTTATTCCATTTGGGGGAGATTTCCAAATTTTTACTCCTCATAACGCTCTCCATATCCAGAAAAAATCATGAATTTTCTTTTTTATAACCCAAGAAAACGACTAAATATCCTCAGGTTAAAAAAATCTCGGGACACCCTGTACTAAATTTAAAAAGCCCCTCTAGCTTTTCCAAGGTCCACAAGTGAAAACGTTCAGAAAACGCCCTCTTCTTCAAGAATTACCCTGATTCTAAGTCCTGGTGCCGTCGATATTAATTTTCATGTCACCCTAGAGACCAGTTCTTATCTCAAGCTGAATGGCCACAGAGCTTCTTCCTGCTGTTCAGCATATCTATGTTCTTGGATTTGAGACACTTCCTGCTTTTCAGCAACGCCTTAGCTCTTGATCCTTTCTGCATTTTTAACCTTTATACCATTTTGAAGCACTTTTATCATATCCATGGAAGACTGCCTCCCTGGAACATCTTATTTCTCTAAAGGAACCTCTATATTTTTATGTTGACCACCCCATCTCTTCACAGACCAATATCAATATTCAATATGTCACCTATGTCTTATGGTCTGCGGACAATTGCTCTGAACACAGCTTTTCTTTTTTAAAAAAATGGAGTACCCTCGGAACATAGGCAAGACTCCCTTAAAAATTCGTTCGTGTTAGCAGCTCCAAAATTTTTTGCTTTGAATAAATCAAGATTATAAAAGCTTAAAATACTTAAACAATTTTCCTAAACTGTTTGACAACTGAAAAGTTGTCAGAATTTTTTACATTACTAAGCATTTCTATTTAAATTATCCTTAAAAATGAATTTGGTTAGTTATTGTTGAAAAATCTTCGATTTTGTACACTAAAGACCCTAATTAATTAACCCTAATCTATTACAGAATTATGGAAGCCTGCCTCAGAATCTCTAATGGAAATTTCATCGCCATGCGTGTGCAGGAATTCACAGTTCGCTCGTCATAGAAATAGCTCTTTATATGATGAAACTCCATTCTTTGGTAAGTTGAAGGTTCCCTCATTAGTCAAGAATAAGGTTGTATGTACTTTTAATGGTTACATGAAGTTTAAATTTAGCGCAAGAGGTTCAAAAAGAAAAATTAACAAATTTTGGAAAATGATAGTTTAATAAAAAGGGGCCGTTTAAATATTACGTAAACACTTTTTTGATCATTTTTATCCCCCCTCCCCCCTTGTCAGCAAAGATAAGCAAACCTCAACCCCCCACCACCCTAATTACGTATAAGAAACTGCCGGACCCCCCCAGAAATTTTGACATACCTTTTAGTAAGTAGGGGAGAACGGGGCACATTCGCACAAAAAGGGCATTTCGGGATATTTCTCTGGATCTAGATGAGATATTGAAACAAACTCGGATTCAAATGAAAGTTAAGACCTTTCCCGATATTTTAGAACGATAATTGGTCGCATTCATCTAGAATTTCTAACCTATATCATCAATCTAAAAAACGAGAAATTTCGTGCGAATGTGCCCCATGGGTGGGGCAGTTTCGCACACGTGTGGGGCACATTCGTACACATGCAAAAAATTATACAATAATTATTTTTACGAACTAAAAAGTTTATGGCACTTTAAAGTAAGGATAATTAAACGAAATATTTGGCACATTTTCCCTCTAAATTGAAGATTTTTTTACAAAAAGAAAACAGCTTCAGAAAATATTGAACATCTAAGTTTTTGATGAGGAAAACAATTGTAGTAATGAAGAGTATATTGCACATTGACATACTTAACATAATATAATTAGTTAGAAAAAGTTTAACCAATATTTTAACTGTCAGGTTTTATTCGAAAAGAAAAGTGAACCAACAGCTCGCTTATTAACACCTGAAACTGATGGTTGGGAACTTGTAATACGATGTTATCTTTTTGTATGAATGTTGAATCATTTCTTACTGGGAAAATAAAAGTTTCGTCATTAATTTTAAAGTTTTTCATCATTAACTTTAAATAAGCACGATTCAACTCCAAATTTTCTATTTGCCCAACATAACAAAATTTTCTTTTTAGTAGCAAATTCTACTGGAATAAAATCACCTAAGTCCAAGTCAATTAGTATTAAACAATTATCAGGGACATTATTTCTTCAATGTTTAAATCTGGGTCTAAATTCCTTAAAACTGAAGCTTTCTTTGAGATGTTATTTTCTATTATCACCAAATTTTGAAACAATTACAATAAAAAACAATTAAACTTCAAGTTATTAAATATACTGCACTTATAAACATATAAATAACTTTCATAATCAAAAATGGGAAAAATGAGGCACATTCGCACTGTTCGAATCTGCCCCATCTTTTGGTGTACGAATGTTCCCCATCTACCAGTTCAAGCTTACCACGTCCCAACAAGATATTTAATTTATGAATAAAGCAGGGAAATAAAACCTTTCTAGAAACTTACTTTAGTAGTGCCTCAACTGAATAAAATGCTGAATGTCCACTTGAGAGTTATTTTTGATTGATATTTTACGCCAACAAAATGACAAGAAAATTTACTTTTCTGCTTCTAACGCTAGCAAATTTCTAGTACGTATACAACAAAATGGCTCAGGGCTTTGAAAATTCATGCAGGAGGTGGTAGTCATATATCCATTTACTGGTATTTTTTTCAGATTTTTAAATTATTAATTACTAGGGGAAATCCCGTCTGTCCGAATGTGCCCCATGGGCGAAATAGCCCCACTCTCCCCTACTGATTTTTCCTCCTTGAAAATTAGGTGACATATACAAGGAGCTGTCCTTTTTGGGTGTAACCCTAAGGGTTCCAAATTGAGTCGAAAAAATACTTTTCAGGGTTAAAATTTCAAAATGTTTGGGGGCTCCATCCCCAAAAAAAGTCCTTACGTCAGATTTCCGAATTCAATTTTTTGTTTAATTTATTTTTGGTTGAGTTTTGAAATTATTAATGCAAGAAACAAGATATTTTCGAATATGCAGTCTTACGTCAGCATCACTCATATCCCCCCTTGTCAGGAAAAATAAGCAAATAGCAAACCCCCCTTAGATGCTTATCATGTAATATTTGAACGGCCCCAAAATGTAATCTTTTAACTTGTTTTTTTCTGCTTTGACAATAACTTTGAAGCTTCTTTTTCATTCAGAATTGAATTTGAAACACAAAATAAATTACATCAGCACAATTTCTTTTCAGGAAAAGCCAGCTAAATTTTTTATTATAGATTCGGTAGATATTTAAGTGTTCAACTATGGTTTTGCTCAATAAGGGTCATCTTAATTCCAAATTACTCCAATCACAAAGCACTATAATATACTGCAACTAGAATTGTATGAAATAAAACCGCATTGAAAGGAAATTTAAAATATTGTGTTCCATTACAGACGAAGGTGACGGCAGCTTCTCCAAAAGCAACCGCGTCTCCACTCCCCCTTTTTGCTCCTGGTCCTCGAGCTCTTCTTCCACCAATTCCTCCCTTGAGTACCCCAGGACGCTCTATAGGAAGTCGGTCTCCGCCTACTTCCCCTCTTTCTTCCACACCTGAGAAGGCCAGCAACAAAGCCTACCCATAAGTTCATCACCCACCAATCAAGATGGATTTTGAAATACCACCTCCATCTGAATGGACACCAAACCCCCTGATGAATATTGGAAGGAGTAGCCCCAGATTGAGTCTCCACCCACAACTCCTTTTTTTAAAAACAAATATGAAGAAAGCTTTCATTTTCCATACTTCATTCCCAACTAAAGATCTGTATAATGATTATAATGAATAGAAGTCACCTCATTTTTTACTTCTGTCCAGTTGGATTTTTTTAACGTACAGAAGAGTTTTAGTGTGGCATTCCATATTTAGTGGAAAGATGTTTCGTTTGAAATAAGTTTTTAGGTAGCCAACAACAGTAGAGCATTCAAAGTGAAATTTGGATGAGCAGGAAACTTTTTCATAACTAACAACTGGGTTTTTAACTTGATAGACCCCTATTTGAAATTTAACATAAAATCCAGAAACCTGTTTAGTTAGGAAAATTATTCATCCTTACAAAATTCGTTTTAGAGGTCTTACTTATGAGTATGTTTAGAAACACGAAGTAAATAGTATGAGGCCATATTTTTTTGTGATTGCTGCAATAACAATCTGAGAGAATAAACATACAGAACTAAAATAAAATTAAAAAGCTAATGCATTTAACTCAATGCCAAAAAAACAGCAAGTACAAAATCAAGCCTCAGCCTATGGATAAATTATTTTACTTTGGTAAAGTGGTAAAAAATGTAATTTTATATACGTTTTTAAGTGTTAATGCTAAAATAACTTAGGATGGAATGCTCAGTGCTTTTAGGATTGAGTTAACAGTTAATTATCCCAATGGCATTTAAAATTGCCAAGGTCAACCTTTTTGTAAAATAGGGCTTTAAACCTGTTTAGGTTGGTGAGGGATAAACCCCCTTTCTTATGTTCTTCCATGAATTGAAATAAGCTCCAGAAACTTAGCTCAATTCCCTTTCTTCAACTTATGAAGGCAGTTTATGTCTTCACAACTAGTCATTCCACTGACCACCTCAGAGTATTTTTTGAACGAACTTTTGAGTCTGTGTTGAGACATGTACAGCTGAAACATGATGTGTATTGTTTTCTCCTATTGAAAAATAAAGTGTCTGTCAGTGTAGTTAAATGTCTTTTAGTGTAACCCTAGCATTTACTACTTTAAAGTTATTCAAATATTTTTGGAGGGTATTTGAACAATTCATTTTAAATACGAGGGTAGTTTGAAAAGTTCTCGGCCTGACCATGAAAATATTAACTTATGGTTTCAAAAACTGTTTATTTTTCAACATTGACTCCTTTTAGGCTGCCTCACTTCTTGGAACAACAGTCCTGTCTTATTTTATACTCTTATGGGGGTGTTCTAGAATTTCGTCTTAAAAACCTACTTATCTCACAGTTACTTCTTAATTCAAAGTAAAACGGTGACCAGAGAGGGAAATTTTCACTTTGGGGGATTGAAGGAAGTTTGTAGATACCAAATCTGGGTAATAGGAAGGGTAATTTTTAAATTTTTAATCGATATCCCTCAATTTTTCCAACGCCAAAACACATTTGTTAACATGAGCACTATTCTGATCAGAAATGCCATTTTAATCTGCCTAATTAATTTTTTTCTCGGATATTCTCATCAACAGTTTAAATTAGTATTCTCAAATTATATTCATACCCTTTTCCTGATAATTTATTGATAAACTTTCCTTTAAATCCCCAGAATTCTTACGCCATGAATTTACCAGTCGATAGAACCTTTTGGTGCTGAAAAATTGACTTTTATCCATTGCATTGATTATTATTTCACTTACAGGTTCTAAGGTATGTTTATTTGTGCCTATAGACGCAAAATATCGCTTTTATTTTGTGTAAATCGCGTCAAAATTCGCATCGAAGTCGTCATGTCAATGCATTTTTGGGTCGCAGTTTGCTTTCGCGGCACTCATCTTGCGGAAAGTGTTTTCACGTGCAATTGTTCGTGCAAAAAATAATTTAAGCATTCCTTTGATATCCCTAGACTGTTAGGAATGTCCCCCACCATTCTTTGTCAATCTTCAAAATCATATAGGGGGTACTTTTCTATGATTTCCGGTATGGTGGCTCTTTTTTAATGTTTTTCACATGGTTCTTTAGGAACGCTTTCACAGCCAACTTAAAGTTTCAACGCTAATTTTTTCACGGGGAAAACAAAGGTAAAGAGTCCCTTTACACATTTATGAGCTTAGAATTAATTTCATTTGGTTATATCCCTTCTTTCTAAAAGAATTTTATCACAGCTCGATACTTGTTTTTTCCCATTGTTGAAAATATGCTCACCTTAACCCATTCAAAAAATTGCCAAAAGCAGAATTCTGATCAGAACAACCCCAAAAATTAATTTGACTCATTTGAAGAGTTGTTCTCAAAGGAGAAAAAAATTCGCGCGAATTCAAGCGCGTGTTCTGGGTGAGGCCGAGAACTTTTCAAACTACCCTCGTACAGGGATGAGATTCACAAAAAAGCAAAAAGTCTGAAAAACTGTGTGAATGTCATTTTTAATATTGTTTTCCAATATGTTTTTAGGTAGAACTTGCATGCTAATGAACTAACAATAAAAAAGATTTGAAAAATAGAGTTCCGAGTACTAAAAGGGGGTTTGGGGACTCCCACAGAAAATTTTTGGAAATTTGGTCCTAAAATTCCAGCTTTTAGCTTATTTTTTCAGTGGGAGGTTTGAGAAAAAAATCTGAAAATTCTCAGAAAAGTCAGAAAATCCAACAAAAATCAGAAGAATCTCATGCCTGAAAATAGAACTACTCATAGAAGCAGAGGGTTGGTCAGAATATTGAAGATTGGGATACATTAAAGAATGAATTAATTAAATTATTTACAAAAGTTAAAACATTGTAATAAATTGAACTTAAATTTTATAAACTGGAAATATGTTTTTAAAAGAGTAAAATGATATGCTGTTTTAATAACTAAAATTATAACTAAACCTGCTGTGACAATTAAATCGTTTATTTCAGAAACAAGTTAAACGCTATAATAATCCAATGGGGTTTAACTTGTTTCTGAAATAAACGATTCAATTAAGATAACTGCATGCTGAAGAATTAGAAAAATTTTAGGGACAAAATTGAAATTAACATCTTTATAACAAAAATAATGTTCTTCTAATACTCCTAATATTTTAATAATATGTTAACTTGTGTGCAAGAACTTGTGTTATTTTTTCAGTTTTGAAAAAGTTGCTAAGATGAATTTCTGTCTCTAGACGGAGAAAACTGTCACCCATGGATTT
The DNA here is from genome assembly GCA_024610705.1 of Tetragnatha versicolor. Classification (NCBI taxonomy): domain Eukaryota; kingdom Metazoa; phylum Arthropoda; class Arachnida; order Araneae; family Tetragnathidae; genus Tetragnatha; species Tetragnatha versicolor. The sequence continues at coordinate 16,777,412 of JANDEH010000008.1, forward strand.
AAATATATCGGTTTTAAAAAGAATTTCATATGCAATACAGAATCATCTTAAATATATATAATTTAAAATCAAGCTATTGATTGACCAATTTTTAAGAAATTGCAAAATGCATAATTTTGTTTTAATGATAATCTTAAGGGATTAAGATAGATAGTATAATTGATTCCTCATTACAAGATATAATTGGTGGTTTGGATTATATTGAAATTGTAAGAAAATTAAAAAGTATTATTCAAAGGATGTTTTTGGAAACACTGGAAAATCAATCTCTATAAACTTAATAAATAAATTAAACTAAATTCAATAGTTTTCAACTTCATTTAATAGCAATCCTAAGAGATAAAAAGAGCTTTACACAAGTCCTCAAATAATATCACAACAAATTCAAAATTTGTATAATACATACATTTATTTAAGCCTTCTTTCTACGCGTCGTTTTTCTCACAGGTTTAGCCTTGCCCTCTTCTTTGGGGGCTTCCTTAGTCTTAGCAGCTGCTGCAGCAGCGGCCCTCGCTCTTGTCATTTTGGGAGAGAATTTAGTCGGCTTCTTTGCCGAATCCTCCAGCTTCTTATTTGTGATTTTAAGGATAGCTTCTGCATCCTCCTTCAGTTCTTCTTCGTCCTTCTCATTTTCTTCCTCAGCCATTTCTTCAGCAGGAGGTTCCTCATCTTTAATGTTGTCATCCACAGGAACATTTTCTTGGTCTTCAGATGATTTTACTTCTTCTCCAGACTCCTCTTCTTCTTCCAGCTCTTCTTGCTTTGACTTCTTTGATGCAGGCTCGTCAGCTTCAGATTCGTCGTCCTCAGCAACATCCATGTCTTCGGTTTCGTTCTCCTCCACTGTTTCGGATATTTTTCGCTTTTTGGGAGTAGCCTTTTTTGTTTCTGGCACAGTTTCGGCTTCTGGACAAAGAGCTTCAAAGGTGCCATTAGAAGACCACACACATTCTATTTTTACTTGGAACTCGGCCATTTCATAGCCAAGGAGTTTCTAAATAGAAAAGAAAAGTAGTTTTAGAGGTTTATACTAGATACTTTTAATAACTGGTCTAATTTTTGCTTAATAAGAATTTCCAAAATCCCTGCAACCGATTGGCATTATGAGTTAAACTGGTAACTTAAGGTTACTGTAGGAAAAAAACCATTGCAAAAGTTACACAAAAGTAATACAGAAGTAAATAAATACAAACTCTAAAAATGTTTAGATAATATTTTAGTGTTCATAGGATTACAACTCCACTAAAAATGTAATGAGCAGTACAAGAACTTGAGCAATACAAAACTGTCTTCCTTTTGGTAACTATTCTCTAAAAACCCTTGTAGATTACTTTTACAGTTTGAGTAAATTTATTGAAGAGAGCTAGAGTTAGGACCAAGTGGGGCAATGTAATAAACTTCAAATGGAATAGATATGATGTTTTAGAGAAGAATAGAGAGAAAGGCCATTTACCAAGATTTTGGCTGTTTCAGGTGAAAGAACATCTCCCTCTTTGCATACTTCATGGTCCTTAACTAAATGTACAACACCTAGAAATAACAAATAAAGAGATAACAGGGGTGGAAAATCCAAAAATGATTTTTGTATCAGCTTTAGGGCAGTTTTGTATCAAGTCAAAATGCATTTTTGTATCAGCTTTTAGTGGTTTTGTATCAACGCAAATTTCATTTCCGTATCAGTTTACAGTGAATCAGCATCAGGTTCGGTCAAACTAAAGCTTTAAGGCGTTTTTTTAATTTTTGATGATAAGATGGAACTTTAATTTCCTTCTATTCATACCATATATTAAATAAACTTGATAAAAAAAACTGAAAAAATATCTTCTATAGATTATAATAAATATCTTCTATTGATATTAATTCGTTAAATGATATATTAATTTTAAAATTAGACATTTAATTTATAGATGTTTTACTCATTGAGAAAAATAATCCGTTTTCTTTTTCTCTAGAAAAGCTTCGACCAATTCTGAGACTGAGCAAGAGCTCAAAAGGAATACAAGATTTGTGAAATGACTATACAATACACTGGCTAGAATGGGAGTACTCCAGGTTTAATTTTTGGGGGTGCATTTTTGCGAAATGAAATTATTTTAATGAAAACTGAAGTCAGATTATATTTGATCTTCAAATTATTCTAAAAAACCAAAATTTAGAAATGTTTAATTGATAATCAGGAGCCTTCAGTAAAAATTAACTGTAAAAGGCTAGTGCTTAAAAAGTATCAAATTATTCAGAAATTTAACTGAGAAAAATTAAAACTTCAATTTTAAGTAAAGAATCCTATTTGTGTATAAAGACTACCTTATAAAGAAATTTCATAATATATTTTCATAAATAAGCTGAAAATCTTATCAGGTTATATTTCTTGGAGGAAAAACTACCTATCACTCACAACCATACTATAACTATGAAATTATTAAATTTAAATTAAGACTTAAGCAGTAATTCAAGTTTTCCAATAAAGTTTCTTTCAATTGTTCTACTCAAAATAATTTTAATTTGAGCACCAATAAAATAAGACTTCATAAGCAAGTCTTTGACTTTAGAATATCTCTCCATGAAAAAGCTCAAGTCCGTTTTCCACAATACACCAAATGCGAGAAGCCGACGATTACGCCCCGTAAAATAGGCTTCTCCTCATCTTGAGGCTGCATGGTAGGAACAGCATGAACACGGCTTTCTTCCAATAAAAGTCGTTTTTCCGTAATACAGTAAACGAACGAGGAGAAGGGGCCTTTACAGGCCGAGTCCCGCGATCGCATCGCCGCCGTGCGGATCCGCGTGCGAGCTAGGATGCCGTTGATTTGACTAATTACCGGAGATGGTAACTCCACAACGTAAAGAAACGCTGGAAAACGTTACGTATCGTACAAAATAACATTTTTCCAGAATATTTTCGTAATTCCCTGAGTATTCCAGGTTTTCCAGGGCATTTTCGAATTCCCTAAGTATTCCAGGTTTCCAGGGTTAGTACGTTGTGGAGTTACCATCTCCGCAACTCCACAGTCAAATCAACGGCATCCTAGCTCGCACGCGGATCGGCACGGCGGCGATGCGATCGCGCGACTCGGCCTGTAAAGGCCCCTTCTTCTAAAGCAGCGGTTCTCAAACTGTGCTCCGCGGAGCCCTTAGGGCTCCGCCAAGCATTTCCAGGGGCTCCGCGAAGAAATTTGAAATAAATACATTTTTTGATAATTTCTAATTTGCTTTTCTCTGAAATGTTATAAATAACTTTCTGTAAGGTGTTGGTAAGGTCTGCTGGTTTTTGCCTTTTTCAGGTCTTTTTTGGTTTACCAAAACAAGTTAAAACCCTGTTTTTAGGATCAAATTTCCAAAACTTTTCTGGGGGAGGAACCCCCAGGATGGGACGGTTTGGCGCTGGCCGTTTGGGCGCCGATCCCGTTTCGGCACCAAATTTTTCATCTTCCAATTTTTAGAAGAATTGTGAGAGTTTTATATACTTTCATTTTATTTCTGCAGCTGAAACGGCCGCGCCGAATAGTAGCACACCAAGGAACCCCCTTTCCCCACCTCTCAAATTGATTACTCAGCACCTTTTTTTATAAAGCTCACCAAACCAAGGGAAAACCTGTTTTTAGTAGAATCAAATTTCCAACACCCCCTTTATAGCATTTGGAACTTAATTACACAAAACGCTTCTTATATTAAGTTCTTTAAGATGCAAATTCTGCCAAAAATGTATAAAAAGCTAACATTGATCCTATGGCATGGGAGGGGATAAGGAATGATTTTGGGCCCATGTGTAAATAAATTTTGATACGTACCTCTGACGTATGGTCTAACATCCCCCCAAAACAGCTCTCGATTTCAAAAGAAGTAACTTTTGGGAAAACAAAATTTACAGATGTAGTATAGATTTCCGTATGAATCCTTTGTTCATGCATCTCCGGCATAATGATTAAAAAGTGATAGCTTTAATATTCAGAAATTTAAAATAAAGATTTACATTGTATCCAATGATAAAATATAATCGGTAAACAAAATATTCCATATATCCCGGGGTGTATAGCAAAGGGGCGAGGGCTCCCTGCCTCTCCCCCGGAAAATCGGACTACGTATAACAAAACAAGTTAAAACCATGTTATTTAAGGTCAAATTTCCGAAATTCTTTTGGGGAAGGACCCCCAAAACCCCTTATTGTACTTGAAACTTTATTATTGTCAATTTTTATAGTAAGTTTTTAAAATTAAAATCCTTCTTAAAAATGAATGTTCAAAATTAGGACAATGATGTACCTTAAACGAGTTAAAAAACTGTTTTTAAGGATCACATTTCACAAAATCTTCTGGGGAGGAAGGACCCCCCAGACCCTTCTATTGTACTTGGATCTTAATTCGTCACAATTTTTCTTACAAATAAATTACCTTAGATGCAAATTATACCAAAAATGTTTTTAAAAGCTACGTTAAACTGTTAAATATGCATGGGAGGGGCTAAGGAATAATTTTGGACCCCTCCCGAAATAAATTTCTTTTATGCTTTTATTTCTAGAAGCAATGGGTTTTATGTAATTTGTTTTTATACCTTGAAAAATTTATTTCGGAAAAGGGCTCCGCGAATAATTTGTCTCTTGAAAAGGGCTCCGCGAATAATTTGTCTCTTGAAAAGGGCTCCGCGACACAAAAAGTTTGAGAACCCCTGTTCTAAAGGAAAGGGTGTCCGCTAACCGTTAGCGGACACCCTGAAAAACGGAACTGTCGCGAAAAGTAGCTATTTTCCCGATTTCCGGAAGACTAGACGGAACACCGGACTTGTTGGCTTCCAACCACGGTAAAGTTGTTTTTTCTACATCGCAATAATGACGCAAGAAGAAGCCAACTTGAATCAGCACCCGCGGCCGTCCAACAAAGTCGCGGGAAGAACGGAACACTCCGAAAAAAAAATTCCGAAATATTGCTATTTTTCGGGCTTCCGGAACACCGGACTTGTGGGCTTCTAACCACGGTAAAGTTGTTTTTTCTTCATCACAATAATGACGCATAAAGAAGCCAACTTGAATCAACAGCAACACCCGCGGGCCGTCCAAGAAAGTCGGGGGAAGAACGGGACATTCCGCAAGAAAAAAAACCCCGAAACTTTCGGAAAATATCGCGATTTCCGACTTTTCAACGCACTAAACGCTGCGGATTGTAACCTATTTTATAGGAGAAATAAATTTACAGAAGAGATATTCAAGATGAAAATTTTAAAGTTTTTAAGGAGTACAACCCAAATTCAAGGAGTTTCCAGTGCTTGAAAATTAATTTCATTTTCAAGCACTGGAAACTCCTTGAATTTGGGTTGTGAATTTGGGCACGAACCCTGTGCTTATCACCGAAAAACACGGCCAAAAATCAAATCAACGCATAACGTACTCCGTTACAATCGTTCTATTTCAATTTCCACCGCGCCGGACGATCGGGCTCTACGACGATCGGGCTGACGTTTTCCTCCTCATTTGCTGAAGCGTTCCACCACGTAGCAACGCGAGCTGTGGAAGTAGGATTCGACCGGTCTCAAAATCGTCGCAAAACGTAGTTGCATCCGGCCCCCCGTTTCATAGCGATCCTAGCGGGAAGAGAATCGATCATAGTGTCTGAGGATTGGTTCTTTTCTTATCAGTTGGATTTTCAGGGTTACAAATTCAGATTGACCGGATTATCGCGTTTTTGGCGCAGTTTGGCGCAAAAATCGGAATTTTGCCATTTTTGGAGCAGATTGGCGCAGGTAACCAATTTCGGCGCAGTTTGGCGCAGTTGGCGCAGATTTTCCACCCCTGAGATAAAATATAAATATGAATAATAAACTAAACTCATTGGCGCAACAGCCCTAGTGGGCCAAGGCCTACGATGCCCATCTTCGTGACCGTGGGGCCCTGGGGTGCAAGTTGTTAGGCATGTGTCCCGGTTAGGTGGTCATTCTAACGCGAGACCCCCAGTGTTTAGTTCCCAAGCAAGCTTGGTCCTCATTTTATCGACCCACTGAAGGGATGAAAGGATGAGTGGACCTTGCCCAGCCCGGGATTTGAACCCCGGGCCTGTGGTGTGGAAGCCCGAAGCACTACCACTGAGCCACTGGGCTATAATATGAATAATATTGAATGAAATATTTGTATATGGTTTCGGGAAATAGTATACAAGAACAAATCAACTGATAAACAGTTGACTCCACTTAATGAATGTGATCATGGTTAATGTTATAAAAATTGATGGGTCCTGATCACTCTTTATTTAACTTGATGCAAATTGCATCATTTTGACTAATTTATCACTTAATGTTAATAAAATTAGGTGAAATCTCTTAAAAACTTTCTTTCCTCCCCACTTGATGACCAATTTTAATACATAAACATACACAATGAATCATTTATTTATTAGACTTCTACATATTCTACTCAATATTTTTTAAAGATTGTATAAGCTTTAAAATACATACTAGGTAAGATTTTTAAATACTTGAATTAGGACTAAAAAAGTAGTGATTTTAAAGTAAAGTTGCACTGTTTGTAACTTTTTAGCATCAAATTGCTGATTATTATCAATCAGATATTGTTATAATTTTCCTCTTGGGCATAAATAATCATATTAAGGGGAGTTGACTGTATTTTAATATTTTAAAGTTGATCTAATATCAAACAACAATATTTTTCACACACAATATCTTGTTTTATTTTAAGTAAATAATATGTAGTTTAGTAGCATGAAAACTGCTTCATTATCATTTTAAGAATTTCATAATCATAATTTCTTTAAGAGCAGGGTTGGCAAGTTTCTTCCGAAGTGGAAAAAACCGCGGAAAAAACCGTCCGGAAGAAATAGGTTTCTTCCATGTGGAAGAAACTGGAAGAAACCTCTTTTTTTAAAGAATTAGCTTTAAATTTTCAGGTTTTATAAATATTTGTCTCACAAACACTCTTATATTTACATAAAAACTTCCAAAATGTCATTAATTATATGCACCTATTAGTTAATGATTAAATTAGTAAATGTAGGTTTCTTCCAAACTATGAAAAAAATGCTATTAAATAATTTGAAAAAAAACCCCTTTAATAAACAATATTTACTTTGTAGTCCAAAATTTAATTAAATACTCAAAACTGTTATAAATACCTATTGCATGCATGTATTAAATTATTCCAGTAATTTTAAATTAATTTCTTCCTAACAGAAAAGTAGTTTTGAATAAGTCTGAGAATTACATAGTATTGGATGAGTTTCTGTCTACAAGAAAGTATAAAAGTTAAACAGAAAAGACATGTTTTAATAATCTGAATTTTTCTAGATTTATTCAGTCAACAGATTTAAAATTAAATTTAACTAAGAGGAATTAAAAGTTAAATATATATATAATTTTCAAAAATTAATTACTCTAATTATTTAATTAAATTATATTTATGAGTTCTTTAAATTATGGTTTGATTTATTCAGTTAACAGATTTAAAATACTAATAAAAAACTAACTGGAATTAAAAGTTAAATGTTATTTTTAGAAAATTAATTGCTCTAATTAAATTTAATTAATTGTAATTAAATTACATTTATGAGTTTTTTAAACTGTGGTTTAATTTATTCAGTTAACACAACAGATTTAAAATTTAATTTAACTAACTGGAATTAAAAGTCAAATATAAAATTTTTTAAAATTTAATTACTATAAATAAATTTAACTAATTATAATTAAATTACATTTAAGAGTTTTTAAAATTATGGTTTGATTTATTCATTTAACAGATATAAAAATTGGGTGCTTCTGTAAAGCTTTTTGTTAGTTCCTTCCAGTTTCTTCCATTTCTTCCGTTTTTTTCCAGTTTCTTCCGGTTTTTTCCAGTTTCTTCCACTGTCCTGGAAGAAACTAGTTTCTTCCGGAAGAAACCCAACCCTGTTTAAGAGCAATCTTATACTTCCACACAACTCATTTTAAAACTATTAAAATTTCTATTCATAACACTTGTTTTAACATTACTTTACATTTAAAATCTATAAGTTTTATATTTTAATTCAAAACATGTTAAATTTGAATTATTTAAAAAAAATCTAAAGCCATTATTTTTTTATGCTGTGACTTGGCTTTTTGTTGCATGTATGGAAAAAACATATGACAGTCCAACTTGCTTTCCTATAGCGCTTTTGCAATAACACTTTTTTGTGTGGTTCATAACAAATATCCATCTAAGGTATATTTTGATTAAATTGCATTGAAATAATCCAACATTTTTTATACAAACATAGCCCTAAGTCACAGTGGCGGATCTACGGGGGGGCTTTCGGGCTGAAGCCCCCCCCAAAACGTCTAACATTTTACCAAGTTTGTCAAAACGCAAAAAATCTATATCCGAAATTCGGATGAGGCATACCAAAACGAGTTGAAAAAGTGGTGTTTTTGACATAAATTTCCAAAAATTTTCTGGGGGAGGATCCCCAAACCCCCCTTTTAGTGGTTTGAGTAGGATAATTCACTACTTTTTCCGTAGTACCATTAACAAGAACATTCAATGCGATTATGAAAATTCTTAGCCCCCCCCAAAACCAAATCCTGGATCCGCCACTGCTAAGTCATAGTTCATTTATTCATTGCTCAAGATCAATGAAAGTTTCTTCACTGCAGCACAGCCTGACATAACTGATTCAGGCATTTCTGAATGAAAATCATTTCTTTTATATGATCTGTATCCACTGCAAAAGTTTTATTTTGAATAGGAGGCGAAAAAAGTTTTTATTTATAGTTGGTACAAATAACTGTTTATAATGTGACCTCTTATTGCGCTGCCCCTTTCCCAACACAAAAACAGATTATCTAAATTGAGTAAAATAAGAACAAAACATATTGTAATTTATAAAACAAGTGATCAGAATTAAAAAAAGGCTCTAAACCAGTGGTTCTTAACCTACCCGAAGAAGCAGAATTTTATAAAAGGGTCTAAAAGATAAAAACTAATTTCGACGCATCAGTATTTCTCACCTTTCTTTAATGTGGTTGGGAGACCCAATTGTCTCAGATATGCTTCTAAATTGTGAGGAAACTGTGTTAATGGCCCTTCAGAGAGAGAGACGTCTTGATTGGCAATGTTTCCTGACCTTGCATAGTCACCTTCGGTGTGAGACTGGAACCACCTGGAATACATTTTACGTTCAATAACATCTTAACAAAGGTCATCACTAGGGTTCTAAAAAATCGTTCGATACGATTCCGGAATCGATTCCTTGGGTTCGATTCTTTTGATTCGATTCCAACCTGGAATCGATTCCTTGAGGCCAGAAACGAAAAAAATTTCGCAAATCGAAACTGTAACCTATTTGTGTGTGTCCCTTCAAGGCTTCTTTAGATTCCTGGGCCAGGAATCGGAAAAAAAATTCCTGAACTGAATATTTGAGGATTTTGAAATATCTCCCTTTTTGCGCTGCTTAGATTTTATATAAGAATGTAAACAAATTTCCCTTCAATGAAAAATATATTTAGTTCCACGATTCTATAAAGAGATTTTTAGAAAACTTTAGTACTTTAAGGGTTGCCGAGTTCGCGATATCGAAAAAAAAATGACTAAATGGTAAAAAAAAACGATGGTTTTTCATAAATTTCTCTGGAACCAAGCAAGGTAGAGCTTCAAATTCACGAAATTTGAATTTTCGGGACCAAATTGCCCCAGAAAAGTGTTACTGCACTATCTGGAGTGTTCTGAAAAAGGATCAAATGGTCCGGGAGCATTTTGGCGGGAAAAAGTAGGAACTTTAATTTTGACCCAACCCCTAATGTGATACATGATTCGATTACTTAATTTTAGGGTACACATATACCGAAAATTCAGAAGCCTTAAGCTAGTGGTTCAGGTGTAATCCAGGAAAAACGGAGTTTTTGGAATATCAGTTTTTCAGGAAAAACTTCTGATATAACAATCCTACACCTTAGGGGACATCCATAAATTATGTGAGGTCAAAAAGGGGGGGAGGGGTTTGGAAAATCTCACCAAGGGGGGAGGGGGGTCGATTTAATCTCACGTCAACTTTTTAAATTAGAAATTATACGATTTTCTTTTTTTTAAGTATGAAAAAGTTGGAGGTAAATCTCAAGTGGGGGAGAGGGAGGGTCCAGCAAAATCTCACCAAGGGGGGAGGGGGGTCCAAATTTTGGAAAAAACACTTCACGTAATTTATGGATGTCCCCTTACTGATATACATATTCCTAATCTGTGAAAAATTCTTGATTTACCAATGTAAGACACTTGGGTTGGGGTCGAATTTTTTCCGAAACTCTCCTGACACGACTTGCTCCAAAAAATGGAGTGTTTTGGCATTAAATGTAAGTAAGCTCCAATCTAGTTATAATTCTGGTAAAACTTTGCCATAACAATTAGTTACTATAAAAAAATTTTGAAAAATAATTAATATTAATATATTTTCAGATTTATAAGCTTTCTTTGGACTTATGTTTTTTCATGGAAATCTAAACTTTTTTTCAAAGGCCAATTACTGCCTTAATTACCAACCGATTTTCACCAAAGGTATATGGAACAAAGGTATATATATTCACCATGAGGTATATGGAAGGGTATATTTTTAGATTTTAAGGTCGAAAATTCCATATCGTTTTTTGATTTTGGTAAAAATCACGACTTTAGTGCGACTTACGCACGGGTCCAGGGACCCTAATTTTTGTCCCAAATTCACAAAATCCTGATTCTGCAAGCTTATGGAAATGTAATAAAAGTTCAAAGGACGCTGATCCGATGAAAATTGATTTAATTGGTTTTTGAGTGATTCTCTACTGCACTACCAAATCGCACTTAGGAAAGGCCCCTATCACGTAATTCCCGGTCTAGAAAATTCGATATGTTGCTCTCGGACCCAGGTGTATTACTAGAATTCTTTGTCAAAATTCCTCGGAAAGCCATTAAATAAAGTATTTTTTAAAGAAAACCTGTTTCCCAATAGTACTGCAGTACGCAAACCAGGGTTTCGTCCAACCAGAAAAGCGTCAAGTTTCCTTAATAATGTTCAGGACAGAACCGTTTCGAATTCCAGATCCTGGTACTACTCCTATAGACGTAGAAAATTAACCGACCATCAGTCGAATTTTTATAATTAATTTTATTATTGTTTTCTAATTTTAAAGTAGCGGAATCGAAAATCCTTGGTTCGGAGGTAGTACTTCGTACTATTGTAAAATTACTGCTTTGTTTATTTATACTGAACAATAATCTTGTAAAATCAGTTGGTAATAATTAAAATTTAAAAAGGAAACATTGATTACTTATTAAAATTGACTAAATAGTTATTTTTATTAATTTATTTAATAAATTAATTAATTAAAATTAAGAAGGAAACATAAATCAATCAGAAACATAATTAGACAGTTTAATTAGTTAATAATTATATGTTTTTATTCGGAAAAAAAGGCTCAATTCCGGAATCGATTCCTTCAGAAATATTTAGAACCCTAGTCATCACACACATGGAAAGTATTTATTGCAGATTATGGAATTTAGCTTTTAATTTTAATATCTTTGTAGAGTTTTTCAAGATCTGTTTCCAGTTTGGGGGACTGTCTGCACAGGAGTTGTAGATTTTTGAAAGTTCTCCATTGAATTAACACAGAGCACATTTTAGATGATATTTCTGATAAGCATATCCTTATCCAGTCATATTCATTTGACTTTACAACATGAGTTTAGCGTTAAAGTGCTTTCAAATTTTAATAATTGTTATAAATTATTGTCCCTTGGTGGGGTTGGAAATCAATCTGATGATACAGACAGACTTCATTGTTTTCAGTTAAAAACTAGATTTTGAAAGTTAAGTGTTAAATTACTTGATGACAGATTTTGAAAGAGAACAAGAACTTGCTTGGAAAATTTCAGCTTTCCCCTAAATTTATTATGGGAGATATATGGGTTCAAAGCCTAATTAGCCATCCCAAATCTGTTGATTTTGGATTGATGCATCTCAAGGACCAAAACTATACCATTTAGAATACAGTTAAGTTTTGTAGATTTTACTTCAAAACACAGAATTAGTTATAAATTATTATGAAACTCTTAGTGTAGATTTTTGGATTGAGAACCATTTAACTTACTGAAAAAGTGAAAATTTTCTTTAAGAATAATATGCTAATTGCCCATTCCCTCAAATAAATTTTTTTCTAACAAGAATAATTGTCAAATGTTCCATGAACAGGGACCAATCTAGGATTTTTAATGTAACCCCCCTTTTCGTGAAAAAAAATGCAGCATTTTATTTTTTGTGAAAAATTGTAACACCTCTTTCATTTTTGTGAAATTTTTATAGCTGCTTTTAATGAAAACTCTGAATGAAAGAAGCATTAAATTACTTACTTCTTCATTATTATATCATTTTAAATACTCAATTACCTTTAAGGAATTAACATATATAAATATATATTCTAATCACAAAAATAATTTTAGAAGAATTTTTGTAAAGGTGCTATTTTTTGTGAACCTACCGATAAACAGTGCCAAAATTGGCCCGTATTAGTCCCTTAAGAATAACAAATTCTTTCAAATAAGAAAGCAAACTCAAAGAGAAACTTACTGAACAACTTCTTCAGTGGATCTGTTGGAGAAAAGAAGGCCCCTTTCTCCATGAAGACGCTCTCCAATTTTGTGCAAATTGGGTTTGTATTCTTCCTCTTCCGTGCGGCCAAGAGCCAAGGCCATAACTTTGTTTTTACCAATAAAGAACCTGCATAAATACAGCAACATGTTAAATGCTAAATATTTAAAGTGCAATACTTAGGTCGGTATCAAGCTTTATGAATGTAGTGAGAAAATACTAAGCACGTATGTGTATTTAAATTTAACTTTTGTACAGAGATATAAGTGTTCTGAAATAAATTTTTAATCCATCACAAACAAAAAAATTTTCAGAAATTCATAATTTTTTACATTGATTTAATAAGAAGTTTAAGGTCAAAAAGATAACCTGAACTTAAAACTAAACATTAATTATATGCTTAACAAATTAAAACATTGCAAGAAAAGTCTTAAAATTATTAGAACAGAACTAGGATACCTGCTATCTTTCCATTGCTCTCGAACACTTTTCATTTTAGCATTCCTCATATCATTAACAGAAAAAATATACAAGTTAGAATATGAGTCAGCACAGGAGCGTACCTGATAAAAATAAGTGCTATATTAGTAACACATTATTTTCTGTAAATACACCTGTATAATCTCTCTATTCTAAAAAAAAGTTTTTAGTGAACGGTTTCCAGAGAAAGGCTTTTTAATTACTGAACCGAATGACACATATATGGTATCAAAATGTCCGGATTCTTTCCGGATTTCCGAGTAAGCCCTTCGATTTTTCAAAAAAATTCTCAATTTTAAAATATTTCCATTTTTTTAGATAACGGATAAGGTCACAGTTATAAAGCAAGTACTGTCAATCAAATTATTATGCATCCAATCACAACGTCCGATTGACGCTATATTTTAAGATGAAACATGTTTTTTCATCTTTTAAAAAAAGTACTATCTTGATGAAATATCACTCAAAGACTGATAAAAACATATTCTAAAAACTTACATGAACGCCATTTTATACTAAAATTTCACACTTTTCTCCAATATTTATAATTTTTATTCTGATTTTATCGAAATTAATAGTAAACATAGTGATGTTTTGTCTCTTATTGTTTTCAATTGCTTAAACGGTATTGTTTAACAAGTCTGGGTTTAAAAAAATATGAATGATAAACACTAGGCATATTATACTAACGAGTTACTTTAAAATAATATTTTTTGTTTGGTCCGAATATTGATAAACAATTAGAATTAGTTATTTTTATAATCATAGATTAAAAATAATTAAGATGAATATTTTTAAAAACATTTCGTTTAAATTTTTGATAAGTTCGAGTTAATATATACTCAAACTTTTAAGGGAGATTTATTCATGGAGGGGATTTGAAGTATTTTTAATAAGTTAGTTGACGTTTTTTTTGTAAATTGTTTAATTGTTTTATAAAGCGTGTTAAGTTCAACGAGTTGGAATTTGTGGGAATTGCGAAGCAATTCCAAAAGGTCCTGCGTCAGCAGTTTACGGGGGTTGGCGAGCGATAGCGAGCAGGGGGCGGTAGCTCCCTAGTTATATAAAAAAAACATTTCTTTTACAGTTCAAGTCAGAAAATAACATGTTTAAAATTCATTTCTGCGGAGTATTAGCATTCAAGCATAGGTTACTAACTAAAAGATTTCCTAAGAATTAAAAACTCTGTAGTAATTTTTCCATGCATGACCATTATCAATTCAAACTTTTATTTTTAAAGAGTTTTAGGTACTATGTTTGATGAGTTTTAGTAGCACCTGAAAAACTTTTATGCAGTAATCAAACATTTCGCAGCAAGATCAATAACCCCTTCTTAGTTGGCATCACATATCATTTGTCTAATGTGAATTAGACCAGGGTTGGAAAAAACATGTTTTTTTAAATAAAAACAAAAAATTTGTTTTAGTTTTAAACGTGTTTTTTTTTTGTTTAAAATGTTTTATTTGGTTTTTTACTTTCGACAATGAAATGCCAAGAAAATCAATGATTTTTAAAATTTAAATTTGACTTTTCAAATTGAAATTATATTAATAAAGCTATACTTTTAAATACTCCACAAACAGATCGTTCATTTAAATGATTTTTTGTAAGTTTTTTTCACAACATCTCTCGTGCTCTTTATCAAGTAATGTACTGCCTATGTAATGGCGATTTGGTGGTTTGTACCCAATAATTATACTTGACACCATTTTTTAAAGCTCTGAGTGATCCACACTTGAAAATGGCGAGTTTGTTGCCTAAATAATGGGAGAAATTTTCTAAAAAATATATGTGTTTTAAACAAGGTTTTTTTGCTTTGTTTTAAACGTGTTTAAAAGAGTGTTTCAAACGTAACAACCCTGAAAAGGACCATTTTTACAATGGTTCCACCTCTTGGGATAGGATGTATTCTGTATCAACTAGGGATGTCAAAATTTTCAAAATAACCGGTTTTCAGTTAACCGGTTTATTTTTCCTCTCGGTTAAACCGCTCGGTTTAAACCGACCAAAATAACTGGTTATTTAAAAAACCGAAAAACCAGTTTTTCCTACACTTGAAATGCATTACAAAAACGGTTTCGTCTGAATAAAAACCGATCTGTTGATGTTTATGGATGGTTACTAAGAATCATACAATAGAAACAACATCGATTTTCAAAGATTTGGTCATAAACCATCGGTTTTTATTCAGTTTCACACTTTAAATTGCTTTTAAAACCTGTAATGGGGAAAAATTTGAATTCTTGATCAACCGGGAGAACATTTTAATACAGTTTTATAAGTTAAATTGTTTTTGAGTTTGAATTTCAGCCGTTTTTTTCGGCGTTTGTTGAATGTAAAAAAAACCAGGCCGATACAATCTTACCTTTTCAAGTAATTAAATTTAAGCTTTTAGCTGAGGCAGAATAATAGCCGTTTTTTTCACAGGTTGTTACATTTGAAAAAAACAGACCGATACACTCTCATATACTCAAGCATTTTAAGTTTTAGGTTTTGAATCAGAATTTTAGCCGGTTTTTTACACTGGTTGACGAATTAAAAAAAACGGACCAGTAAACCCTCATCTTTTTAAGGTATTAAAATTTAGGTTTTTTAGCTTAACTTTCAGCCGGTTTTTTTTAGCCCTGTTGTTGAATTTTAAAGAAAACCGGACCGATACACTACCGTTGGACCGGATAATCAAAAAACCGTTTTTTTTCTCCGGTTGTGAAAAAAACCGGTGTTATTGGTTATTTTTAAAACCTATTTTGTTTATAAATTGTTATTGACTCATTAGTATCTCAGAAAGAGCACAGAATATTAATTTTTCTGTTTAAATAGTGTTTGTTATGGGTTAATTCGAAAAATAACCTGAGAAATTTATATAAAAAACGGTTTTTCTTGTTGTGAAAAAAACGGGGGTTATCGGTTATTTTTTAACCTATTTTGTAAATTGTTATTTATACATTAACATCTCGGAAAGAGCACAAAATATTCATTTCTTCTGTTCAAATAGTGTCTTTTAATGGGTTAATTCGGAAAAAAACCCTGAAAAATCTTATTAAAAACCGGTTTTTATCCAGTTTTTTCCGGTTGTTGAATTTGAAAAAAACCGAACCGGTTAAACCGAAGAAAAAAATAACCGGTTAAAACCGAAAACCGAAACAAAAATAACTGGTTTTTTTAAAAACCGGTTATTTTTTGACATCCCTAGTATCAACATAAAACATAAGGTACAGTTTCATAAAAACATAACATAAGGCCAGAACTGGCGACCAGTCATGATATAGCGTGATATCATGATATAGCGCCAACCTGGAGGTCGCCAAATCAACATCATGGTCACCAAATGGAGGACACTTATCGAAGCTTTGCCATACATAATTATATCATCAGTAATAAAAGAAATTGGAACAGCTATAAAATGAGTCCTACCGTTCCAATTTCTAACCATGCAACTTGAAGAATGTGACCTTGAACTCAGCTACATGAGACCACACTCATTTTGGAAAAAAAAGGGGAACACTATTAGACTAAGAATGCGTGCCTGGGTATGATATACCCCAGTTTGAGTGCTCCGGAGTTAAGTGTTGTCAGCATAGAGCAGTTAGAATCTAATAGTACCTACAATTAAACCTCTAATAATTTACTAAACATAATTTTAGTAAATAATAATGAATAATAATAATTAAACCTTTATGATTGTCAGTCATCATTGGAACTGTGGGTATACAGAGCAGCTGGAGGACTCTTTCTAAAGAAGTACCCATAATGAAATACTTGGGTCGGAAATTGAAAAATAAAGCACTGATGAAGGGGGTTAATGGTTTTGTAACATTATTTAAGAGGAATACTTCAATTTTTGAGTAACTATAAAAGCATAATTACCTCATTATATAATTGTTTCTTTCCTTCCAAACCATGCTTTTTAGTTTTGGAGAGTTCAACTGAAAATACAGATATTAATCATACATAAAATAGCCATGTTTACTGTACATGTAACAATTTTGGCTATATTTTTTTTATTATATAAGCTTGCCAAGCTGTTAGGATTTGGCTTAATTTTTAGGAACAGCTTTAGAAAGAGTCCTCCAGCTGCCATAGTTAACCAAGCTTCCACAGCAACATGATTAAGTGTTGTTATCGTAGAGTTCTAAAAGTAGGTACTTCATATTAAATCTCTAATAATAATCAAATTATTATATTTTAGTATATAATTATAAAAATGATATTAAAAATTGGATCTCTATGGTTGGCAGTCATCATTTTAGCTGTAGGTAAACATGGCGGCTGGAGGATTCTTTCTAAAGCTGTAGACCCTTTTTTATTTTGCTTTGACGAACTTGTCTAAAACACAACAATTGTCAGTTTCTATCGTGATAAATTAAAATTTTTAGCATCTGATCACGCATGTGGAATGTTTGGAAGTAATGAAAAATCAATTTAGTTTATAACAAACAAAATTGTTCAAAAATAAACACAGAATCTTCGGCGATTGTGGATAACTTAACCGTAAAGAAAGGATGTTATATTGAGAAAAATAGTAATAGTAAGAACGGAATAATATATCACCTTGTTTATTTCTTTTAGATCGTGGCATTTTTTACCAAATAATTTAATTTAATAATAGGAACGATGGAAGACTCGGAAAATCCCGAATGAAAATGAAAACATGTGGGGTAAAAGCGTAAAAGTGAGGTATGATTAGTTGCACTCTTGCTGCTGCTTGAGTGAATCCGCGTCCACAACAACATGAACGGATATACCGAGAAAGTTTATATTACAGCGCTCTCTAACTTTAAAAATAAAACTAATACTTTTGGACACACTGAGCTATAAAACAACGAAGTGTATATTTGGACGGCTAAAACGGCCAGTGGCGCATGCGCTGTAGGTCTCGTGGTTACGTATAGCAGTCTCAGCGCTTAGTGATGGAACCAATGGAACGCCGAGCCGTGGAAATTAGAGTAGAGTTTAGTTGAAAAATGGCCGTCCAAATATACAGTGCCATAAAACAAACTGGGACACACACCAGCACAAGCTCTGCCGTCCTAAGCGAAAGTGTACACTAACGCAATTTCTCACAGATTTACTTTGAGAAAAATCTCGCCAAAACAGCATTTGGTGGATTTTCAATTCTATGCGGCAACCTGCTTACGATATCAGACTGCCAAGATTAGCATTGAAAGTTGAAACTAGCTCGTTTCACAGCAGCCAATGAAATAATTAAGAGCACTTTTTTCGTTATAAAAGAAAAACTAATCATGGTAGAAGTACAGTATTTTAAACACATATAGAATTATTTTTTACAAAAATATTGTCGTTTCGTTTTTTAAAAAAATCGAATTAGTTTTAGAATTATTAAGATTTAAAGTTTTAATTTTTTCCCTTTTTAAGTTTAACAATGGATAGCAGCAACCCTTTAACAACACCAAAATCGCCAACAAAACGAGCAGAATGAACGACTCTGCGTAAATTTCCCAACCATTCTAGTGGCTTGGAAGTAACAAGATACATTCTCGCCAATTTAAAAACGCGCCAAGAGAGAAAGGAAATTGAAGTTTTAAGGAAACTCGTTAACGTACATATCGCTTAGGACGGCAGAGCTGCCGTGACAAGTTGTCACTTCTTCTTGTTCAGTGAGAACTCCTACTTATCACGTCGATGACGTCACATATCACTCAAAATGCAAAAAACACCAGCATGAACTCCCGTGACAACTCGACCGGTGACAAGTTTTCTTTGTCACCATCTCTGAGAGGGAGGAGAGGGGGCCGAAGTGTATATTTGGACGGCAAGTGGCGCATGCGCTGTAGGTCTCGTGGTTACGTAGCAGTCTCGGCGCTTAGTGATGGAACCAATGGAACGCCGAGCCGTGGAAATTAGAGTAGAGTTTAGTTGAAAAAAGGCCGTCCAAATATACAGTGCCCTCTGAAGCTGGTGAAACCTTATCACATGTTTAAAATAATTATGGTTGGTTTAAAAACTGGGGATATAATTTAATTATTGGCCCTTGTTCTGAAATAACATTCGTGAAAATGCGTTTCCAACACATATTTATCAAACTATAATCTTTATTTTCTCGCAAAACTATTTTCTCGAGGAGTAAGAACGAAGTGTAACGCGCCAAACCTTTTTGAGTAGACGACATTAGTCATGACGTCACTTGCTTGTTTGGATACGTTGATTCCATTCGTGATTGGTTCCGTGATTGGAAGTAATTCCGTACGGAGCCAATCACGGATGGAATCAACGTATCCAAACAAGCAAATGACGTCACACTAATGTCGTCTAATAATGATATGATATATGTCCAGTATGCTGGGCCGAAAAAACCTTTTATTTTTTTTTGAAGTTGTAATAGCGCGGAAAAGTTGCGAATCATATAGACAAAGAAAAAGAAAAAAATTTCAAAATCGGTTAATATCTTCCGATCGCGCTAAAGTTAGACAAAATATGAAAAAACTTCATTTTTGCGATTATTTTTTTTACCAAATCAAAGATTAAACTATCAAATACTGTTCATGATTTTTTTATGCGGAACTAATATAGTTATAGACATAATCGTTCAGGTTCCATTCTTCTATCATTTTTTTTAGTTAGATATAATTTTTTTAATGTTCATACAAATTTTGTAAAGTTGTTTTTCCTGCATTTTTAAACATCTAATAACTCTAGAACAGGGGTCGGCAACCTTTTAAAACGGAAGAGCCAAAAGTTACAAGTTACAAAATTTTCCAGCTTTTAAAGAGCCACCGATTTTTTTGTGTTTCAATTTTATAGTATTTGCTTATTTGATTTTAGTTGGAGAGGTTGACTCAACATTTTTTCCGAGGCACCTCCTTTCGGGTACTTTTTACATCAAGATTTAGATGACTTACATACACATTGTAAATTAATTTCAGTGAATTTAATTTCAAAACTTTGGAAATTTCCCCATCAAAATAGAATTTTAGCTCATTTTTAGGCCTTTTTGGATTGCACCCTAAGAGCACCGCTCATTATTTAAGTGAAAAAATTTTCAAGGAAAAATATGAACAGTGAAATTTCGAGGGGGTAGGGTGTCCTACATCAGAAAAATTTTGGAAATTTTTTTCATTTTTTAGAACTTCTACAATAGAACATATGAGAGTAACCACAGAATTTTCAAGAAAAAACAGCACACTTATTATGTTCCAAAATTTTGAGGGGTATTTTGGGGTTCTCTCCCTGAAATTGTTTGGAGTTTTCACCCTTAAAAGTAGTGTTTTTACTCATCTTGAGAACTTTGGGTTACACCGTTCCTTTTGAGTCACATTGATTTTAGGTACTTAAAAATAAATTTCCTAATTTTTTAAGGTATTTAAAAATATATTACATTTTTTTTCGTATGGAACTGGAGAGCCGCAACTTTACAATAAAAGAGCCGCATGCGGCTCGCGAGCCGCAGGTTGCCGACCCCTGCTGTAGAACTATACAACTTAAAAACTTGCAATCAGTCCCATTTTGTTCGTAAATTTTTTGTCGTTCATTAGGTGTGCATCATGATCATCATTTTCAAATATTTTTTTTTTAAATTTGAAAATTTTTTTTAAAATTTAATAAAAAATTTTTTTAAATTTTCTTTTGAAAAAATATTAATAGCCTTTTAACTCTTAAAATGAACATAGCTACCCAATTTCAAGTTGAAAATAAAATTTAATCATGTTTAAAAAAATAAAAATAACCGTAATTTAGTCAAATCCCTAAACATTCCCTAAAAATTATACCAAGAGCGATCCACTCATGGAAAATTTATCAAATCCCCTGAGGGTGTTCTTATGATTTAAAACATGTAAAAAATGTCACATAAATTTCAGAAAATAAGACCATCAACAGATTCGGTTCAAAATCTTACAATGCTAGTTCCCAACTCTAAGTTAATTCAATTTGCATGCATTTTACTTGAATATTCCTTAGAAATGAGTTTATAACCAATTTTTTATGTTCTAAAACTTTTAATTTACTTTGATTTGACTTGTTAAAAGTAAAAACAACTAGGTATAAACATAATTCTTAGAAATTTTCAGGAGAAATGCATGCAAATTGAATTAACTTAACTAAATATGAAAATGTGAAATTTTCAATATTTTGGCAAATTTTGGGGCTTATGCGCGATTGGAATATATTAACTGATCTAAACCAAATTAAAACACCATGTTTTTAGGCTCTATTTGAAGACGTTGCAAACTATTACGTTACGAAAACATCAAATTAAAAAAAATAAAAGCAAAAATCAAGTTTTTTCACAAAATGGGGGTTAAATTTCAAAAGTCTGGATTAGTAAAAATTTGCTTACTTACCAGGCTTTATCTTCATTTTTGCGTTCAATGCAAAACTTAAAACAATACAAACATGACAGGCTTGCAAGTCCCCAAAATCAACGTAACTTATAATTTTAACTTTTCAAAATATAATAGTGGAATTTAAAAATAACCTGACAGGTTTGTGAGTCCCCCAAAACAATTTAATTTTAGATTTAAAAAATTAAATTGTTTCGTATTATCACATTTTCATGTGAGGGTATCACCCTTACCCAAGGGGCTCATTGTTGCCCACTTTGTCATGCTATAACATTTACAAGCAAATTGTCTTTCATTAGGATAGAGTTTTCGAAAGGGTTTGTGGCGGAAACTTATTTTCATGGGCTTACAGAGGAGAAATGCCCGGTTTCCAACCTTTTGTGGACCAGACTAGAGATCCTAGAGTTAGAAAAGAGGCGACAAACGAGTTCGATCCAAAGTCCGATTTGTCCAAAAGAGACTGCGCATCGAAATTTCGTTTCATCAAATAGTCTCGGACAAATAGACAGTGGATCGATCTTGTTGTCACCTCTCTTCTACATCTAGACTACTCTAGACCGGACCATATCCCTTTCCGGAGGAGGTCGGGATTAAAAAAATAATTTTTTCCGAATCGATAATAAAACTTCGTTTTTTCTTATAGACAGATGTTTTACCGGAGTCAGAGGGTAAATTCAGGAGAAAAACATAATTTTCAGGAGTTATAAAAGGGCCCTTAGAAAAATATAACAAGTTTAAGGAGTTTTTCAGGAATTACGAACCCTGATCTTCTCGAAAACAACCACAATTCTCAAAAACCGCAATCTAATTTAAGCGGTTTTCATGACTGGAATAACATCTTGGGTTGGGTTCTAAATATTTTTGAAAGAATCGATTCCGGAATCGAATGCTTAGGAATCGATACCAAGGAATCAAACCCTTGAGCAGGAATCAAACCCTTCCAGTAGGAATCGAATCACAGGAATCGTACTTTATTTTCCAATATATGCAGATAATTATGAACAATTTTTTTTCACTAATTACTAATTAGTATTTTAATAGTTAATTAGTATTATACAGCAGGAATCGAATAGGAATCGTACTATGTTTTCTGATTAATACAGATTATTATTAACAATTTTGTTTACTAATAAATTAGTATTTTGATTATTAATTAATATTTTGCTGGTTATTAATTAAATTAATAGCAATTACTAATTATCTTTGATTTGTGATTGAAAAGATACCCCCTTTGGCGACGCCACTTATATCGAACATGAGGCCTCTGATGTATAGTGTCGGAAAGGCGAGAAAGTAATCGTAAACTCATCTCAGCTTCCAATATAGAGCTTTTCGCGATGTCGTCACGACCTGTTATTTTCATGGATTCCAGTATTTTCACGACCATGGAGGACACCCGTATGGTGGAAAAAAATAGCATGTGGTGCATAGGGTGTCTCATTTTTTCGAACTTTGGAAATTTTATCGGACTATATCCCAAAAAGTTTCCTTTTGTTGGCACAAATAAACACCCCTGAAATTTTGGGATTTGTGGAACAATCCTAGCTATTGCTTCAAAGCGGTTGATACGAGCAAAGCTCGGTTTGGAACGCCGCAGCACTATATTTACTTCATAATGCGACCTATTATTCAACTAATGGCTTTTGCTTACAATTTTTCACCATTTTTTTACTCTTTAGGATTGATATAATGTAATATATCATAGGTTTTTCTTTCATTAAAATGCACTTATTCATTTTCTTTCCTTAAAATGCACTTTGTTATAATCTATGATCTTAGGGTGGTCCGAAAAAAACAACAACCTTTTTTCGAATTTCAAAACTTGCCTTCTGGGTATAGGAGTAAAATGCAATAAAATTTTTTTAAAATCGGTTGAAAACTGCCCTAGCGCATCAGCCCTGAGGATTGAAAAAAATAAGCTATTTTCATAAATTTTCGAGTAAAACGAATAAAGTAACTTCTGTGAGAAGTACACACAGGCATATATTAGTAGAACAATGACCAGAAAATATATTAAAACTAGTGGTACCCGCCGTGCGTTGCTACGTCTTAAAGTAATTATGAAAACAAATTAACATTTACTGTTAGTATGTTATGCATTAAAACAAAATTTTTGACATACACTTAGTGTTCTTTTTACGTCGAGCTGGGGGTCTCAGCAGCTCTGTGAGCCGCATCAAGCTCCGCCTGTTCAAGTCTTCGCAGTTCGGCTTGTGGAAATGTCTCGGTAAGTCTAGCTACTTTCATAGCTCGAGCATTAGATGTTGAAATGTTATTCTGTTTGTGCCCCTACACTTTTACTTGTATGATAATCTGGCAACATGCCATTTTTAAGAAGTTTTCCTTTTGTCTAGTGGCAACACTGTTTTAAGCCTCTCTACCATGCCGTCGATGTATTTACCTTTTTTGAAGTCTGTCTTTTCCTTTTGCATATATTCAAGATAAAAAATAAAACAACTCTTAAAGTTATGAAGTCCTGAGCTACTCTTATTTTATTACGTTATCAGCACGGATGTCGGCTTGAGCCAATAGGGATTTTATTCAGAAGAACCCGAGAAGGAAGTACAATCGACTGCCGAAGTTAAGCGATTGTCGCGAGAAGATGGGTGAGCACGAATATAAAATCCCCAAGCTAAGCGATGAAAATTATCATTCGTGGGCGATCCGAGCACGTGCAGCGATGGTGCAGAAACGCTGCTGGGAGGCCATTGACCCCGGATACGGCCCTGCGATGAACGACGCCGAGCGCCGCAAGAACGACGAAGCGATCACGCTACTCTTCCTGATCGTTGAAGATACGTTCCTCGACGACATCGGAGACCTCCCCCGTGCAAAGGATGCCTGGGAAACACTGAAGACAATGCACACGAAGTTTGGACTATTGCACATCATTCAAATCATGAAGGATCTCTTCAACACCACCCTCCGCCCAGGCGAGTCGATCAAATCCTATTTAGGAAGACTGATGGACCTTCACAGGAAGCTGACAAATGGAGGTTTTGCTTTCAACGACAGAGAAGTAGCGGTCATCATGCTGATAGGACTTCCGAAGGAGTATGAAGCCCTCATCATGAACCTAGAAAAAGACGAGGAAAGCTTGACCACTTCATCAGTGAAGTCCAGGCTGCTAGTTGAAGAAAAAAGGATGACAAGAAGGAATCCTGACGAACGTGAAAGAGCCCTTCACTCAACACACCTTCAACAAAAGAAGGACGTGTCAAAGAGTCATGGAGGATGGCCCAGAAGACAAGGGGAGCAATATGAAGAAAAGAAAGTCAAATGTTTCAGCTGTGGCCAGTGGGGGCACATTGCTAAAAAGTGTCCAGAGGCACAGAAGAGGCATGCAAAGACTGCAATCGACATCAAGAGCTGGGCATTGACAGCCAGTAATTGCAGAAATCAGAAGAATCAATGGATCCTCGACAGCGGTGCCACTGAACACATGACATCTGACCCCAATAAGTTTACAAAGCTGATGGATTACTCATCTACTGTGGAAGTTGCAAACTCTGAACAGGTGAAGGTAACTGGAAAAGGAGACGTCTTGTTCTACCCTTTGGACTCCCCCGTGAAGTCAAAAGTCACCCTGTCTGACGTCCTGTTGGTTCCAGATCTTGGTGGAAACCTCTTATCAATCGGCAGGATTGAAGAAAAGGGCTTCAGTGTTCAGTTTGCCGGCGGGGAGGCTAAAATCGTGGATAAAGATGGCTGTGTTGTTCTAAAGGCCACGAGAAAAGGGCGTTTGTACATAACTGAAGAAGAGAAGACACAGGCCTACATGACAAGGACTATTGGTGAAGAGCTCTGGCATCGCCGCCTAGGGCACCCACACAACAGTCGGATAAAAGCTGTTCTCCCCATGACAACGTCCACTGAAAGCAGACCCTGCTCAGTTTGCATCCAAGGAAAAATGAAGCGCAAGAAATATCCTAAATCCACTAATACGAAAGCTGAAAATGTACTGGATGTCGTTCATTCAGATATAGTTGGGAAAATCACCCCAACTTCCTTTGGTGGTTCAAATTACTTCGCAACCTTCACGGATGAATACTCCAGATACACTACAGTATACCCGATGAAGTCAAAGAGTGAAGTATTGAGCAAGTTTGACGAATACAGAAGAATGTGCGAAAACCTTCACAACAGGAAGATAAAGGTTCTAAGATCCGACAATGGAGGCGAGTATAGAAGCAAAGAATTCGATAATTACACAATTAAGCATGGAATAACCCGGCAATACACTGTCCCAGAGTCGCCCCAACAAAATGGGATCAGCGAAAGGATGAATCAGACACTACTCGATGTCACGAGATGTCTGATCATCGAATCCGGAGTAAGCAAAAAGTTCTGGGCAGAGGCCTTGCATACAGCTGCTCACCTCCGAAACAAGTGCTCGTCCTCGTCCATCGACGGGGACATCCCAGAAAGTAGATGGAGACGCAAGGAGGTTGAGTATGAATATCTGCGTGTTTTTGGATGCAGGGCCTGGTGCCACCAGCGCTCTTTTGATAGAAAGAACAAGTTAGATCCTAAGGCCACAGAATGTATCTTGGTAGGATACCCTGATGGAGTAAAAGGGTACAAGCTGTATGACTTAAAAAAGGAAAAGTTTTTCCTTGGTCGAGATGTGACCTTTGAAGAAGATGTATTTCCTTTTAGAACTGAGTCCTCACAACCTCCACCCATAGATGACGTACTTCTCATTGATGAAGAGGAAGCAGAACCTGATGAACCCTCTGAGACACCTGGCACAAACCCTCCTGCAGCAGAGCCCAGTGACACCTTCAGCGATGGGGAAGACACACCTGGAGATGAAGTAGAACCTGATGAACCCTCTAAGACACCTGGCACGAGCGCTCCTGCAGCAGAGCCCAGTGACACCTTCAACAACGGGGAAGACACACCTGGAGATGACCCCCACGTGCCTGTTGATCAGACGGAGGCAACGAGTTCAAATACAAGAGATGAAAGCCCAGCAGTTTCCTCTGATGAGGACCAACAAATCCTCCAACGTCCAAGATCATCAGTAGATGCCAGTGAACCCGACAATCCAGTTTGCAGAAGTGGAAGAACTGTCAAAACTCCTTCCTATCTAAATGATTATGTCATGTACAAGGCGAAGGAGACAAAGCACGATTCAAGCGCTGGAAGACAGACGAAGGATCCAGTCACTCTTGAGGAAGCCTTGGCCTCTGAAGATGCAGAGTCGTGGAAAGAAGCGATGACAGAAGAAGTGGAAAACTTGGAAAGAGCGCAGACCTGGCAACTTGTCCCCAAGCCACTAAATACTAAAGTCATTTCATCAAGATGGATATTTCGTCGAAAAAAGGACAACAACGGAAGGATTGTCAAGTACAAGGCTAGATTAGTAGCGAAAGGCTACCAACAGGTAGCTGGAGTGAACTTCTATGAAACATACTCCCCAGTTATCAAACTTAAATCCATCAGGACATTACTTGCTATCGCAGTAGAAGAAGACCTGGACGTCCACCAAATGGACATTACTGCTGCATACCTAAATGGGAACTTGGAAGAGGATGTATTCATGAAGCAGCCTGAAGGGTGTGAGCAAGTTGGCCAAGAACACCTAGTTTGCCACCTAAAAAAGAGTATATATGGACTCAAGCAATCAGGACGAGTATGGAATTCGTGCTTGGATAATTTCTTGACTTCATATGGTCTCACAAGGGCTGGTGCAGACCCTTGCATCTACCTAAATCACAACAAAGGTATCCTGGTAGGAGTATATGTGGACGATCTCCTCATATTGGGAAAGTTGAAGGCGATCGAAGAATTCAAGGAAGGAATAAAACAGCATTTCAAAGCCAAGGACTTGGGCCCTGCCAGCTACATACTGTCCATGTGCATATCCAGAGAAGAGGATAGATCCATCACAATGGACCAATCAAGTTACATTGGAGAGATATTGGAGACGTTTAAAATGGGGAACTGCAAGGCAGCTTCTACTCCTCTCGACCCAAGCCTCAAATTCTCCCATGTCGACGATGAGGAATGGGAAAGGGTGAAGAACAAGAGCCAAGAAATTCCCTACAGGCAGGCAATCGGAAGTTTCCTCTACCTTTCCAGTGGAACGCGCCCTGATCTGTCATACTCTTCTGCCTACATGAGCCAATTCAATGAGCGCCACACCGACCAGCACTGGAGGGGCATCAAACACATGCTTAGATACCTGAGTGGAACCAGATCCAGAAAACTCAAGTTTCGCAAGACGGGTAAACATCTACAGACCTTCTCTGATGCCGACTGGGGCGGGGACCGCCTGGACAGAAAGTCCTTCAGCGGATTTGTGCTACTGCTTGCTGGAGCTCCTGTCTCCTGGTCCAGCAAGAAGCAACCATGTGTGGCATTGTCATCCACTGAAGCAGAGTATGTTGCGATGTGCCACGCATCTAAGGAAGTATTGTGGTTCCAGAGTCTGCTGAGTGAGGTATGCCCATCATTAATTGAAGATGGTTCCCAGATATTTGTCGATAACCAGGGGGCCATCTTTCTCTCTAAAAACCGAGTAGTGTCAGACAGAAGCAAGCATATTGACATAAAGTACTTTTTCCTAAGGGACTTAGTTGACTCTAAAAGACTCAGTTTTAATTATGTTTCCTCTAAGGAAAACATTGCTGATATTTTTACTAAGCAGGTCACCAAAGGAACTATGATAGAACTTTGTCGTCACTTATTATCTGTTGAAGAAAATTAATGGTCATTCATTTAATTTGAATTATTTTTTTTTAGTGAAGTGTTATACAGAAGTAGTTAAGCATAACTTCACTATGAAGTTCATAAATCTTTTCTTTCAGTGTTAATTTTTTGAATAGCGTAATGTCACTGTTTTTGTATTTAATTGGACATTAATTTTTAAGATTAACAAGTGAAGTATTAAGCAGAAGTAACTTTTAGCATAACTCCACTATGAAGTTTTTTTAGTGTTTATTTTTTTCTTTAGTGAATGTCAACATGAATGTTTGAAGTATTTATTCTTTTTTTTTTTTTAATGTGGTTATCAAGAAGTGTATGGGCAAGGGGGTGTGTTGAAATGTTATTCTGTTTGTGCCCCTACACTTTTACTTGTATGATAATCTGGCAACATGCCATTTTTAAGAAGTTTTCCTTTTGTCTAGTGGCAACACTGTTTTAAGCCTCTCTACCATGCCGTCGATGTATTTACCTTTTTTGAAGTCTGTCTTTTCCTTTTGCATATATTCAAGATAAAAAATAAAACAACTCTTAAAGTTATGAAGTCCTGAGCTACTCTTATTTTATTATTAGAGCTTTGGGAAATATTATAATTAGGCTTTCGCGGTATAATTCTTAGCAGATACTCTTTTCCTACACTTCCAAAAAAACAAAATATCTCTTCAAAACTAAATCACATCGTCCCGCGCAAAAACAAAATCACCTTTAAGTATTGAAATCAATAATTATGATGCCAAAAGAGTGCAAAAACTCTCGAAAACATAGTGACTCTTTGTTTTTGGTATTGATACTAAAAATTAAATAAAACACAAAATAGGTAGATTTTGTTCCAATATTATTATTTTGAATTTATATAATTATTTTTTATTTTTTATGCTTCGAAATTGGTTTTCTACTCATTTTTTTGCTTTAATTTCAAAATTTCATAGAAAAGATATTAATAAAATTGCCTAGTAACTACAACACTGGTACTACTAAAGTTTCCTATTATTGGCTTGCATGACTGGTAAAACAGGTTTTCAAACACGGAAAAATAAGTGAAAAAAGAAGGAAAAATAGGAAAAAAGAATGAAGGACCGATTTTCTTTTTATAAATTATAGCCTATGTGTTATTCTGATGTATAAGCTACATTATTGTAAAATTTCCTTAAAATCCATTCAGTAGTTTTTGCGTGAAAGAGTATAACAAACATACAGACAAACATTCACAATTATAATAGTAGTAGGATTAAAAAATAGAAAAAACATTGGTAGTTTATTACACCAGAAATTCACTATTATTACTAGAAATGCACACAAAGTTCGATTAAATGTAGTACTCGAGCACCAAGGTTAATAGAGTACTAAAGGTTGGCTCATAAAATATCGCTACGTCACAACATACTGAAAGTTGGTCTGCCAATGTTAATCCTATGAGAAACTGTGCATAAAAACAGACGAAAATAACTAACTTCTATTAATTGAATTTGTCTTTTGACGCTTGTTACTGATAGATGATAGTTCAAAATAATTTTTAAAAACAAAATAATAGATATAACTAGATTAATTTAGTTTTTATAGGGTTTTAATTTTTACTAAAATCAGATCATTCACAATGGGAAAAGCTTATCTAAGCATTGTTGAAATTACTCGCTCGTCCTAATTTTTTTCTATGAATTTTTAAGCTGATTTAATCTTAATAACTGGATATTTTTTTATTATTTTAGTTATTGTATATTAGCGGAAATATTTTTAAAAGTCAATAATCTCTTTTCAATTTTCAAATTTTTTTATTATCACAATTCTGTTAGAAATTAAAATAGTATAAGAGAGAAATTTACTATCCAGCATTTCTTTAAAATTATTTGTATACTATTTGTTTTCTTGATTTTATCAAATTTAGTAGACATCTTCACTTATAAAATTTTCTTTTTATAGTTAATATTTAATTATCTTGATTTCCTAAGAAGAAATATGCATACATGGACAAAAACACAGAAAGTTATAAAAATACACATTCATTATACCTGAGTTCTTTAAACAGAAGAAGAAAAATTCAGTTACTTAAATAATAGACTGTTGTACCTTCAGAAAAAAAATTTCGCTTTACTTTTCTAATACAGATAAAATGTCATTTCGACCGTTTTAAGTGCCTTACCAACCTTTGTAAAGTAGGGTGTTATTTTTTATTTGCTCTAATATTTAAAAATGGATTTTGAATTCTTTTTATAACTTGATGAAATTTGTGCCCATAGGTACAACCAGTTTTACCTATGGGCAGACTCAGTTGTACCTATCGACACCCATAAAAAGGGAAGTTTTAGTTGAAATTTTTTTTGACTAAATTTAAAAGAAATAGAGAGTCTTTTTTTAATGTTTTACAAATGTAACCTACCCAAAAATAGAAAAGGCTTCAATGAGAGTTTTTAAAAAAATATATAATAATGTTTCATATGATGTGGTAGGCTTACCATACGTCCGGGTTTACCCCGGACAGTCCGGGGTTTTTAGTGCTGTCCGGGGAAATGTCCGGGGTCGCAATATGTCCGGGGTTGCCGGGGGTATGTCCGGGGGTAAAGATTTGCCAGACATTTTTATGAAAAATCGTGACAAAACTCTTTAAAATTGAGTTGTTTTTAAAACATGTTAGATAACGTAAAATTTACGTTATCTAACATCTGTATTAATTTGGAGAACTTACTTTCAGTGAATTTTACAATAAAATTAAGTCAATCACACAAATTTTTGAAGAAATAATGTCGAATAAAGAAATAAAATTTGATATCTATGTTCAATGTTTATTAGTTTGAATGTTTTTTTCTTATTTTTTAATCTTTGATGATTTGATAAGGTACTTATTCAGAAATTTCCAAAATATGTCCTGGGTTGGACCTAAGAAAATATGGTAAGCCTATGATGTGGTCACAGCTTTCATTAAAAAAACTGCTAATGAGAATGAAATTTAAAAGCGCAACCAAAAGTACAATTTAAAAAAAAATATTTAGCTATAGCCTAAAGATAGAAATGGAGAAAATGTGTTTTTTAAATGAATTTACTAATTTTATTTTTTTAATTATTTCTGTATTTTTTATACCTTACAGAACTTTGAATGCAAAAACACCTTACACTGTACCTTTTGACATCAGTTGTATTTACGGACACGTTCTTGATGTGCCTGGCTAATCGGCGTTAATTAACAGGAATCGGCGTTTGTTAATAGGAATATTCCATGATACATTTTAAATTACTTCTAAATGACTATCTATTTCTCAGGAATTATTTTCTAGTAATTTTAATCTAAACTACTTTTTTAAATTTTAAGTTAAAGCTTTAAAGGTAATGCATCAATAAGTTTTTCAACTAAGACTTCCCTTTTTATGGGTGTCGACAGGTATAACTGAGTATATCCATAGGTAAAACAGGTTGTACCTATAAACACAAATTTCATCAGGTTATAAAAAACAATTCAAAAACCAATTTTAAATATTTGAGCTTATAAAAAATAACACCCTACTTTATAAAGTTTGGTAAGGCACTTAAAACGGTCGAAATGACATTTTATCTGTATTAGAAAAGTAAAACGAAATTTTTTTTCTGAATGTACAACAGTCTATCATTTAAGTAACTGAATTTTTCTTCTTCTGTTTAAAGAACTCAGTTATAATGAATGTGTATTTTTATAACTTTCTGTGTTTTTGTCCATGTATGCATATTTCTTCTTAGGAAATCAAGATAATTAAATATTAACTATAAAAAGAAAATGTTATAAGTGAAGATGTCTACTTGATAAAATCAAGAAAACAAATAGTATACAAATAATTTTAAAGAAATGCTGGATAGTAAATTTCTCTCTTATACTATTTTAATTTCTAACAGAATTGTGATAATAAAAAAATGTGAAAATTGAAAAGAGATTATTGACTTTTAAAAATATTTCCACTAATATACAATAACTAAAATAATAAAAAAATATCCAGTTATTAAGATTAAATCAGCTAAAAAATTCATAGAAAAAAATTAGGACGAGCGAGTAATTTCAACAATGCTTAGATAAGCTTTTCCCATTGTGAATGATCTGATTTTAGTAAAAATTAAAACCCTATAAAAGCTAAATTAATCTAGTTATATCTATTATTTTGTTTTTAAAAATTATTTTGAACTATCATCTATCAGTAACAAGCGCCAGAAGACAAATTAAATAAGTAGAAGTTAGTTATTTTCGTCGGTTTTTATGCACAGTTTCTCATAGGATTAACATTGGCAGACCAACTTTCAGTATGTTGTGACGTAGCGACCTCGCTTTGTTTACATTTTATGAGCCAACCTGTAGTACTGTATTAACCTTGCTCGAGCACACAACGTTAGTCAAAGTCACAGAGAAAAATCCTAACAGAGGGTCCAAAACGATACATTCAAAAGTTGGATGGATTTGAGGGCGCTACGATCAACTAAATGATTGACAGAGATCAAACCTGTGATTGGCTGTCACGCAATCTTCTATTTCGAAGGAGAAGGAAAAAGTTTTTCTCAACCAATCAGGCTTTTCCGTCCCGCCTCTCGTGACGTTGATGTGATCGCAGCGCCAAAATAGCCCCAAACTCATCCAACTTTTCGATTTCCAATAGGCGACGGACTCTCTGTACTCTGTGGTCAAAGTGCCGTACGGGAGATTGATGTGGAGATTGAATGCTGTGGCAGTGGAAGCGTAGAAATGAATATAAGGAGGAGAAGGCTGGAAGGCAGCGCTCATACAGTGGTTAGAGCGGCCTTCGGCCGCTGGTACCATATCAAAGCATAATCAAGCAAGCAAGGAAGGCAGCGTCGTATGGTGTAGCTGAAGCAGATTTCAAAATGTGCTGCCTAAGGGTAGAAGTGTACCTTCGGACAAAAATCACGTTATATATCCAAGACAGGTAAAATCACATTTAAGATATTTATATTTTTAACGCCTCTGAGAGCGTATTTCATGCATTGAAAATCGGAAATACGCTCTTAAAAACTAGCTAAGCTTATTTTCACGCTTTGAATTTTAAACCTAGGTTTTGTTTAAAAAATTCATGGCGCCCAAACAAAATAATCCTTTTTCTGCTCAAATTTGAAATGTTTAATATATATGTTACCGCTAAAGTTGAAAATCAGTTATTCTGAAGAAAACCTAGGTAATCTTAAGATTAACTGATTTCTGTCGTTAATGTGCGGATATTTGAGTTTTTCGCATTTTACCTAGGGAATCTACACTATAACGGCCTCTTGACAGTTGAAGTTCGAAATAGTTTGTTTCGCTCAATCCTTTCTGTTAAAATGTTGAGGTGCTCACTGCGCCATGCGCTTACCCCTGCGCAGTCGGGTTTCAATACGTAGTTTGTTGTTATATTTTGTGTTTTGATTTCAAATTTAATGCGTAGCACTGGTAGTTGTCAAGTTGAATGTTAAACAAACTAATACAAGCAAGTAAGTACAGTAAATTTCCAAGCTTAAGTTCAGTAAATTACTACTAAAACTGGTATTTTAAAACAATTGTGTTGAAGCTCCGACTTCAGAGTGACAGAGATTTCTTTTAACGAAAGAAAATGTCCCAGCAGTTGAAATATCTTTTCATCAAACGTTAATTCAATAATCGCTAGAACCTGGGCAAGGGTTTAAATGTAATCGATCGCGAATCCTAGAAATAGTTTAGGATAGGCTGGCAGCCGATTACACCGCGCTTTCATTAAGATTTGCTATTTTAAGTGCTCATTGAAATTTGTTGTCAAATCGAGATCGAAAAATCACGATTGATACAAAATCTATGTTGGTACTTTTATATTCTATTCGTATTAAAATTCCTATTTCAATACTATTTTTGTGTGATTTGCGTGCTTTGTGTAATATCAAAAAGTATCGAGCCCCCTTTTTTGGTTCGTCATTGTAACTGTTTACCCCCAAAACGAGTTTGGTTATAGTTAGGGCAGGGGGGTTTGGGGGGAGGCGGCAGCCCCCCCCCAACCACCTTAAACTTTTTATAAAAATAAAATAAATTTTTGTACTTTAACGGATCACCCTCGTTAATATATAAAATAACTGATTACAGGTAGTATGCAGATTAACGAGTGTCTAGTCGGTAGAGTGCAGAATACCTAGGTAATTTCAAGATTACCTAGGTAATCTTAGAAATTGAAAAAAATTTCGCTCTTTAACGGATCACCCTCGTTAATCTGCAAAATATCTAGGTTATCTGTAAATTAACCGATTTCCGGACTTTAACTGTAACATATATATAAACAGGGCTCTCTACTTCCAAAAAAGAGGTACCGGAACGGTAAAATTATAAGTATTCAAACTGAAAAAGCCAATACTTTTTAATACCTAAACTTAAGCATTAATTTTTGCATAGATTTTATAAAGTAATGTAGTTTTAGATCGCAAATGATCATTAAAACGAAGTAGATTGATAAAAAAGTTTTCATTTTTTACCAAAAAATACATAAATCACATGGGATTTTCAGATCGAAATTTTAGGTATTAGTTTCATCAATCATGCTGATTGATCTGATCACTTCACTGATCCCAAAAAAACCAACCCTTGGTGAGATTTAGTGAGATTTTTCCAAACCCCTCCCCCCCTGTTTGACCTCACGTAATTTATGGATGTCCCCTAATGTTGTGATGCACTAAAAAAAACTTTGATCATCTAAAAACAGTGAGCTGATTTCACGTTAAGCAACTAGATAGCATCTGTTTACATTCAAATCGACCACAAATTCAAATTTTTCCCGAATGTTAAAATGAGGTGGCCGAAGGTATACAGTGTACAACCGCCCGTAGGTATACAACACTCGCCCCTATGTTATATATCTAACAAAACTAAACAGGGGCGTCATTTCAGTTTGTGGTTGGGGGGCAAAGATTTTAAGTGGTTTTGGTTAAAGCCCTAGATCCTCTACCTAGTAAGTTAGAGTATCCAGGGCTTTAGGGCCACATGCAGCTGCCATCGAATCGAATCGAATATTCGTAATGGCATCGTAAATCGAAAAAAGCGATTCAGCAGTGTCACAATCGTTTTTCTCCATGACGTCGGCGCTCACAGGTCGACCAATGGAACTACCAGTATTACTAACGCCATCTGGCGATAAATTGACCCCATTGGACTTGCTTCACCTGACGTAAGGATGACGTGCTAACTACCATCCAATCAGAATTCACTTCGATTCACGTGACCAATATTCGAGACCCTCCGGAGGTATCGAGCTCGTTTTTGACCACGTGACTCGATACGAGTAGCAGAAGTAACAGGTTGATAACCTGTTATTTCGATATACGATGGCAGCTGCATATGGCCCTTTTGTTTTGGTAACCGCCGTGATTTGACTTTTGGTTTCTTATTATCTCGGAGGGGGCTGTCTGACTGCACGTCTTCCTAATGTCCCGAGTGTATTTATATTCCTTAAGTGTTAGATCACTTAAAAGTAATGTTATTCACAAAATGTTAGAATTTTACAATGCGAGATCGAAGTAAAAATGGGGGGTCTGGGGCACCCCCCCCAAATTTTTTTGAAAACTTGCCTCTTAAATTAGTGTTTTAGCTCATTTTGAGACCCTTTCAGTTCCTTGAAAACTACGGAATTTTCTGGGGGTAAAGTTATAAAAACCGTCAAAAAAACGGGGACCCGAGGTCCTCCCCCAGAAAATGGTTTTGGAAATTCCCCCCAAACTTGCGTTTATCTACTTTTTGAACAGAGAGGAGAAAGCACCAAAAGGGAAAAGCTTCTTGTAGACGGCATAATATACAGGGTGTCCCATAAATGTTGGGTCACACTTCAAGGGGGGATAGTAGACGCCTAGACGTGTCAGAATCACATAGGATTTGGGGGTCCCAGACCAAATCCCAGGGAGTTAAAAATGGAGCTACACCCCAAAAAAATTATTGAAAAATTCAATTTGTAGAAGAACTACTATTGGTAAAAATTTAATTATGGTCTCAAAAAATGTAGTTTAATATGATCTTTAAAACTATTTTAAAAGTTTTCAGTTTAAAATTTTTTTTAAAAACTACAAAAAAATGTGAAAACTCTGCCAAAACTTCATTCTGTATTTCGAAATCCTTTCTTTTGATTTAATAATCTGAACAATTATAGTTGAAAACCATTAAGTCCAAAGTGTCACGTATAAACCACCAATATTAAATGCTTGAGAGCCTGTTAAAGCATGGTTTAAGTCCGTTTTTTGCGTCCGCAAGCTGCCGTTTTGGAAACGGCTATAGGAAACCACTTGGCGCACGCAAAAAACGAACATTAACAGGATCTCAAGCGTTTAATATTGATGGTTTTTACGTGAAACTTTGGACTTGAGGGTTTACAACTATGATCTTTCAGATTATAAAATAAAAAAAAAGGATTTCGAAATACAAAATGAGGTTTTGGCAGAATTTTTTTTGGGTTTTTAACTTTTTTCATAATAAAAAAATTTTAAACTCAAAACTTTTAAAATAGTTTTAAAGATCATATTAAACCACAATTTTTGACACCATAATTAAATTTTTACCAATAGTAGTTCTTCTACAAATTGAATTTTTCAATTCTTTTTTTGGGGTGTCGCTCCATTTTTAACTCCCTGGGATTTGGTCTGGGACCCCCAAATCCTATGTGATTCTGACTCGTCTAGGTGTCTACTTTCCCCCTAGAAGTGTGACTCATTATTTATGGGATACCCTGTATATAATATTAATTATTGACTTTATACATCTTTTTGAACTGAATATTACTTAAAGGGGTCTTTCTCCAAAAATAATGTTTAAACTAATTTAGGATACTCCATTTTGTTCCTCCTTGTGAGACTTCATAATCCCTTGCTACGCTTCTTGAATTTCAAGGTATACATAATACCTTCCTTTCAAAACCTTTAATTTGTAAATCTTAAGTTCTTAACCTTAATTCGATCCACAATAAAAGCAATCAAAGGTATTCCATAATCGAAGATGTAAATAGGGGGTTCGGGGGTCCTCCCCCGAAATTTTTTTCATATTTTAGTATGCTAAATAGTGATCTGTAGCTACTTTTTGGTGGGTTTTCATAGAGCTTCGCGGGCTGCCAGTTGGAAACCCCTGTTACATAATTTTATACAAACATTTTGTAATAAAATTAGTTTCATTTAGAACCGAAAAAAATGAGAATTTGAAAGCTAATATATGGATAATATTCAAAAGATAAGTGTTCTATGCACCTTGAAATTTAATTTGAAATAATTAGGTTGTTAGGATTTTATCTCTCAACCCCCTGTCAGCTATTTGTTTTCTGTGCCAACCAGGGGAAGAATCCTCATGCACATTTTTAAGTTTGTGTTCGGCGTTGGCAATTGACTTGTAATATTGTGTATAAAAATTGCTGTAAAAGTGTTTTTAGATTGAGGCATCTGTTAAGCTTACGTAATTGGGTTGTTGAAATCTTAAATAACTGTTTAATGTACTTATTAAAATGTTTCAAATATCCTATACCTTTTTTCATTTTCTCCAGACTCAACTTCTGATCCAGGAGCGTGCATCTATTTTGAACTAACCCAATTTTGCATCTTTTTGTTATGCTGTAGATAGATTGCCCCCTTCAACAGCAAAAGGTAAGGTTTCAGTTCAAAGTTTATAAAATGTATTTGACTTTTCGTAAGAAATATAGTTATTATAAGTTGTCAGTTTTAATTAATTGGATATAAATCAAATTCAAATTGAATTATTTTCACTCATTTTTTTATTTTCTTTAATCTGTTGGCAACCTTTTTCGATAGTCAAAAATTTAGATTTATGAATTTGAGGACTAAAAAATATTTAATTTGAACCGTAAATGATGTCATCGAAAAAACAGGGTTTAAAAACTTCAAAATATCTATATTAAAATACATAAACGACAGCATACTTTTGTGATACGTTTCCATAAAAGAAAGTCTGACAGACATTTCAAGCCAATCAGCTTAGAAAAATATAAAATATTTTATCTTTTATAACAATATTTTGTACTTCGGGGAGGCCTTCGGTATTAAGTAAAAACATTGTCTTTAACTTATTTCTTTCAAATATACATTGAATTTTATTTTTTTCCAAATGAAGTATTTTAATTGCTGCATTTGAACAATGTTGATTAACTTCGGACGTTTACAATTTCATTAAAGTACAACTTAAAACAAATTTCTTCTGCTAAAACCTGCTTAGCAGATTGCCTTTTTTCTTATTTTCATGCATATTTAGTAATAAATATATTTTTGACAACTTTTTGCAATGAGACCCATTTTACCCCAAAATAGGTTATTTCTTTTGATGCTAAGTTTAACCAACTTATAACTAAAAAATATTTGATAAAATTAGATGAAAATGGTCCGAAGAATTGTTATCAAGATCCAATTGAAAGAAATCATTAAAAAGTTTTAGTTTTGATGAAATAAAACTTAGAATGTGAAAGTACCTAAAAAGTGACCCATTTCCCCCACCCGACCCTATGGTAATAGAAATTGGTGAGCGAAAAATGGGGGATGGCTTAGCTCTTGGTGCAGGGACATCTCTTACTATGAAAATTTTTACAATTTGAGAAAACAAAGATAGTTTATATGTGTTTTTTTTATTTTAGTTTAATACAAATTTTAAGTAGTTTTTATGGAAGTTAAACTTCTTAATGCTCATGTTGCAGAAAGGACGACTATTCATTATTTTAATGGATAATCTTAATCACCCTCTTAGACTCCTGACCTGGATGTGATTGTCTTTAGTCACTCTCTCACCGGAAAAGTTCTATTACAATTTTATTTATAAAGTTGAAGGTACTAAGGTAAATGTGGGTATAGTGGCAACTTTAAGGAAACTTTTTGCTTAAATTCTCGTTAAATACCATCCTATTTGCTTGGAAACGGTTATCAACCCATTTTTAGGCTTCTTTCGATTTTACCATTAAAAATTTTTATTAGATTGGGAAAAGTATTTTTGATTAATTTTTTTAAAAGTTCTCCAAATTGCATCTATAGTGGCCACGTAGATGTAGCTTTTGTTTCTATGGCGGACACCACTTGTATCTAAAGTAGATAGACACCTCTCTTTTTCTGCCTATACAAGGGGGTTTATGCATGAAATTGAGTAGGTATAGTCGTTTAGTTCTAATTAAATCTTCCTTCCAAACGAAATATATTTTAGATAAAATCAAATTAGCTTTATTTAATTTTGAATAACAGACTTGATACTTTCCGGCCCAAAGCCTACGCTGCACTGCAGCTGATTTGAGAGGAATTCAGCATGAAAATCAATGTTTTTGAAACCATGGTTCCCGAAGCCAGAATGAAACAATTCATACAACACTCATTTTAAAGCACAATAAACAGTTTATGAAGAAAAATTAATTCAAATTAAATATTATTTATGTTTCTATTAGAAGCCAATGCAGTGCCCACTATTGGAAAATCTAAGATTATTTGTTGGTAAAGTGGCCACCCCCATAAATCCTCGTAAATTCAAAATTTTATACAGTATCATTTTATACACTCTTCTTTATCTAAACATAAATTTAAAAGTCAATCAAACGGTAATAAATACAAAAAAAATCAGTTCCGATGTTGTTATTTTCAAATATTTAAATATCCTTCCCATGCTGATCTGTGGTAATTTACCAGCTTACCCGATTGCAAAATCTACTATTCCTATGAATTTTTACGCTGTTTGATGCCTCTGACTAGTTCTATTAAAAATTAATCAGCTAGGTGGCCACTATTGGTACAGTGTCCACTATACCCATATTTACCTTAAAGTGTATTTTCAATAACTTGCACGATCACTTTCCCGCATGGCCTAGGTCTTTCTCCAAAAATAGTGTTTCAACTAATTTTTGGGTACTCAATTTTGTCCCTCCTTGTGATAAAGGTTGATCTTAGCCTTCATAACCCCTTTCTACGCTTCTTGAATTTAGGGGTTATATTTATAATACCTTCCTATCAAAACCTTTAATTTTTAAATCTTAAATTCTTAACCTTAATCCTAAACTTGTTCCACTATAGAAAACAATCAAAGGTATACCATAATCGAAGATGTAAATAGGGGGTTCGGGGTCCTCCCCCGAATTTTTTTCGAATTTTAGTATGCTAAATAGTGTTGTTCTGAAGCTACTTTTTGGTGGGGTTTCAGAGAGCTTCGCGGGCCGCACATAATGACCTGGCGAGCTGCCGGTTGGAAACCCCTGTTAGATAATTTTATACTAACATTTTGTAATAAAAATAGTTTCATTTAGAACCGAACAAAATAAAAAACTTAAAAAACTTTATGGACAATAAAATCAAAAGTTAAGTTTTCTATGCACCTTGAAATTTAATTTGAAATACTAATGAGGAAGTTGCATGATTTTTTTAATTTTTTTAATAGATTCCTCTTGCAAAAATAAGCTACTACCCAAATATTGAGGCCGATCGAGAAATTTTTTGATTGTCAAAAAAATTAACAAAAATCTCATTTTTAAAAGCGCGCGAAAACGCCAAGAGTTTGGATGTGACGTCATCTTATACCAAACATTGTAAAGCAATGGAGTTGATGGTATTATTGTTGACGTCATCTTATAGTTTAAACAATAAACGTTTTCAGTCACATGTTTTTTTCTCGACTTTTAAATTAAAATATTTAATTACCTGTACATTTTTTTGAAAAACTGACTAGATATTTCATGTTACCATACAAAAAACCATACGGAACACTTGTTTGTTTTTGAAAATATGACACATGCAACTTCCTTATTAGGTTGTTAGGATTTTCTCTCAACCCCTGTCAACTATTTGTTTTCTGTGCCAACCAGGGGAAGAATCCTCATTTTTAAGTTTGTGTTTGACGTTGGCAATTGACTTGTAATATTTTGTGTATGAAAATTGCTGTAAAAGTGTCTTTAGATTGAGTTATCTGTTAGGCCTGTGCCGAAGCCTCCGTAATTGGGTTGACACCTTTTAGATCAGCGGTTCTTTCTATCGTCACGGACCCCTTTATGTAGCAGCCAGACATCGCGGAGCCCCAACATTTTGAACACCCGAAGCAGTAACCAGTTTTTTTGTTTTAGTTTTAGATTAATTAAAATTAGGCGTACATAAAAATTTATTTTGGTAGGGGAAAAAATTATTCCTCAGCCCCCATGTATATTAGGGTGTATCGAAAAAATTTTTTTTTTGATTTTGATGATGCCTTAGTGCGGAAAAGTTGTCTAAGGTGGCAGAGAGTACCTGTGATTTTTTTCAGAATTTTCGGATAATATCTTGAGGTGCCGCCAAGGCCCTGAAGGTCCCCATGTTAATCCAATGGAGCGCGCAAGCCAAGAAGGCCGAAAATTGGTTTTTCGCCCCTCATTTCTACCCTAATCACACGACGAATGTTTTCACTCGAGTTATGGACCCTATATGATCTAGGCTATCCGACAAAACTTGAATAATAGCCTAAATCTCTATATTACGTTTTTTTGTATGCTCCAATTTCGTCGAAAATCGCGTATTTTCTCGTTCAAATCAGAGCCCACAATCAACATAATATAGAGATTTAGGCTATTATTCAAGTTTTGTTGGATAGCCTAAATCCTATAGGGTCCATAACTCCAGTGAAAACATTCGTCGTGTGATTAGGGTAGAAATGAGGGGCGAAAAACCAATTTTCGGCCTTCTTGGCTTGCGCGCTCCATTGGATTAACATGGGGACCTTCAGGGCCTTGGCGGCACCTCAAGATATTATCCGAAAATTCTGAAAAAATTCACAGATACTCTCTGCCACCTTAGACAACTTTTCCGCACTAAGGCATCATCAAAATAAAAAAAAGTTTTTTTCGATACACCCTAATGTATATTTCATAGGTCCAAGTAGCTTTTTAGTACATTTTTAAGTAGAATTTGCGTCTTAGAGAATTTAATATAAAAATTATCAGTAATTCAGATGGAACTACCATAGGGGGGTCAGGGTGTCCTCCCCCAGAAAACTTTTGGAAATTCGACTTGGTTGGAAAAAACAGGTTTTTAATTAAAATGAGTTAAAAGGCAACGTTTATATTATGCACATATTTATTTGAGTTTAAAAAACGATTCATACGATCGTTTTGGGTATGCATGGATCCCCCTCGTCAGTGAAAGAAGACAAATGCAACAATGACCACGACATATAAACATTTCAAAACACAAAAAATGGGTGATGCCAAAGCAAAATGCACAAGTTTAAAACATAGTAAGAACCAGTGGCGGATCCAGGATTTGGTTTTGAGGGGACTAAGAATTTTCATAATCCAATTGAGTCTTCTTGTTAATGGTAATACGGAAAAGGTAGTGAATTATCTTACTCAAACCACTAAAAGGGGGGGGGGGTGTGGGGGTCCTCCCCCAGAAATTTTTTGGAAATGTAAGTCAAAAACCCCACTTTTTCAACTCGTTTTGGTACGCCTCATCCGAATTTCGGATATTAATTTTTGTGTTTTGACAAACTTAGTAAAATATCAGACGTTTTGGGGGGGCTTCAGCCCGAAAGCCCCCCCCCGTAGATCCGCCACTGGTAAGAGCAAAATTGATACAAAAATTTTTAAGACTTCCAAATCAAAGAAAGAAAAGGCGTGCTAGATAGATCGTTCACAAGAAAAGGCGCAAATTTGTTGATAAAGTAACTTTCATAAAAATCAAGGTCAAGTGTTGAAGTGCAACTTTTAATAATGGTCGCCGACAAAAAATCAAAACTATGGCTGTTTTCCCATGCATGTTTGGCTATTGAAGATATTTGAAATTCCTGTTTTTTTATATTGTTTTCGTGTTCTTTTAATCTAAACTTTAATGCACGTTTTGTCTGCCCGATGTAAAAAAGTCCGCAATTGCAATTAATTCTGTAAATACCCCATTTATTAAAAACGTCAATAGGATCTTTTAGTTTAGGAAATGAAATTTTGTTTACAGGTGCCATGGCGATGGAGAATTCGTATTTTCTTAAAATGTTTGATATTTTGGTAGTGATTTGCGGAAAATAAGGCAAAATTATCAGGTTAGAAAAATTTTTTTGTGTTTTTTATTAGTACCATTCTTTAAAAAATTTTCCAAAATGCGGTCGATCATTGTAGGGCTAAAACCACAATCAATAGCAATGGCCTTGATGAAATTGATTTCAATTTTGAGAAAAGAACTGTTCCTACAGATATTAACCGCGCGAAATACACAAGTATTAAATGCAGCAATTTTTGATTATATGGATGATTGGATTTGCAGTGTGGGGGGGTAAAGATACAGCAAAGGGTTTGCGATACACAGTAGTATGGAATTTGGAAAAATTACGTATGATGAGTATACATCTAGAAAAGGTAACCGCTGATCCACCTCTTCTTCAAAGGTAAATTGAATACAGGGGTCTATAGAATTAATGATGTTGAGTATGTTATCTATATTTTGATTGGGATTAATTAGGACAAAAGAATCGTCAACATAACGAATATAAAATCTAAACTGTATAAGCCTAAACATCTTTAACTCAAAGTAATGCATATAAATGTCACTTAAAATGGGACTGAGGGGGTTACCCATAGCCAAACCCTCAGTCATTATATAAAACTTATTATTGAATACAAACGTACATTGCTTTACACATATTTCAGTTAATTTTACATACTCATCTATTTCGAAATTAAAAAAATGAAATTCTTGTAATCTAGTTCGCAAACAATCCAAAGCGCCACGTACTGGGACGTTTGTAAATAATGACTTGACATCGAATGAAACCATGGTGTGGCCGTCAGGAGGGACATGGCGTAGTTTAGATACAAAATCAGTGCAATTTTTGGTTGTGAAAGAATTACTGACTTATAATTGAGAAAAAAATTTTTACTAAATATTTGGCAAGTTTATAGGAAGCTGTGCCTATATTTGAGACAATGGGTCTGAAAAGCAAATTCGGTTTGTGTACTTTAGGCAACGCATAAAGTCGTGCACAATTTACAATAGAGGGAATCAAGGTCTTTTTTACAACTTCAGAAATGATATTACTGTATTTTATAATCTTTTTAATGTTTGAAAGTTCTACCGCTGAAGGGTCTTTTTTAATGGGTAAATAGGGGCCTTCGTCAATTAATTTTTGAACATTAGACTGGTAATCATCTCTGTTTAAAATCACTATTTGTCCGACTTTGTCAGCTTTCGTGACCACCACATCAGGGTTCGACACTAAAGAATTCAAGAAAGATTTATCGTTACTATTTAAGTTATCTCGATGAGACAACTTGTTGGAATCAACAATGTTCTTCACCATATGTCGCAAATTGTTTTTAAGTGACATTTATATGCATTATTTTGAGTTAAAGATGTTTTGGCTTTTACAGTTTAGATTTTATGTTCGTTATGTTGACGATTCTTTTGCCCTAATTAATCCCAATCAAAATATAGATAACATACTCAACATCATTAATTCTATAGACCCCTGTATTCAATTTACCTTTGAAGAAGAGGTGGATCAGCGGTTACCTTTTCTAGATGTACTCATCATACGTAATTTTTCCAAATTCCATACTACTGTGTATCGCAAACCCTTTGCTGTATCTTTACCCCCCCACTGCAAACCCAATCATCCATATAATCAAAAATTGCTGCATTTAATACTTTGGTATTTCGCGCGGTTAATATCTGTAGGAACAGTTCTTTTCTCAAAATTGAAATCAATTTCATCAAGGCCATTGCTATTGATCGTGGTTTTAG
Organism: Tetragnatha versicolor; assembly: GCA_024610705.1. NCBI lineage: Eukaryota > Metazoa > Arthropoda > Arachnida > Araneae > Tetragnathidae > Tetragnatha > Tetragnatha versicolor. Next base: position 16,822,122 of record JANDEH010000008.1, read on the forward strand.
CCCTACAATGATCGACCGCATTTTGGAAAATTTTTTAAAGAATGGTAGGGGAGAGGAGGGAGGAATGGGACAATTTTCACTAAATATTTTTTTATTCATTATCCCCTGCTTATTCATAGATGCAAATGGTTGGATAATAAACTTTAATGTTTTAACTTAATTTTTTAAAAATGTACAGTTCTTAAATGTTGTTTAATTTTATCACTTTTGATCATTCAAATTAACAAGAATTTTGTCCCATTCCTCCCTCATGGGTGGGAGGAGTGGGACATGAGTATGGGAGGAATGGGACACTTTTGAAAAGTAAAGAAAATTAGTAAAATGTAATAATGAGAAAGGGCCTAGTATTTTACCTACTATTCTTTTAACCTTTGCCCACATTTTTAAACAGCTTTCAATTTTATATCTATTATAGAATAATTTTTAAAAAATATTTAGTACACTTGAACTCTTTCCCATGGTGTTAAGAATCAAAAATTGAAATACAATGTAATACTTGGAATTGTTTATTCAAGAAATGAAAAGCATTTCAATTGAAGCGATAGAAAGCTATCAGAAATTAATATTTTCAAATTTTGTTTACATTTTTGCAGATTTTGTTTACATTTTTCAGAGTGTCCCATTCCTCCCTCCACACATTGTTTTTAAAATATAACTTGTCACATAAACTATGCTGGTGTTAGGCTTTATGAAATTGCAAATTAGCATAAATTATATCTTTTAGATTACAATGGCATTATATAATGTTTGTTCTGCAAATTACATGAGAAGTGAAATAAAACTCAAGATAGACTGGATATTAACTTTGGAAGTGGGAAAATCAAATTTTTACAACTATAAACAGAAACTTGCTGCTGGATAAACTAAATGAAGGAAATAACAAGAAGCTATAAGAAGGCCATCTAATGACCAAATTGGAAATAAAATAAACTGATTTATTTTTCCAGAATTTCAGCTGTCCCACTCCTCCCACTGTCCCATTCCTCCCTCCTCTCCCCTACTAACAAAAAATACAACAAAATTTTTCTAACCTGATAATTTTGCCTTATTTTCCGCAAATCACTACCAAAATATCAAACATTTTAAGAAAATACGAATTCTCCATCGTCATGGCACCTGTAAACAAAATTTCATTTTCTAAACTAAAAGATCCTATTGACGTTTTTAATAAATGGGGTATTTACAGAATTAATTGCAATTGCGGACTTTTTTACATCGGGCAAACAAAACGTGCATTAAAGTTTAGATTAAAAGAACACGAAAACTATATAAAAAAACAGGAATTTCAAAAATCTTCAATAGCCAAACATGCCTGGGAAAACAGCCATAGTTTTGATTTTTTGTCGGCGACCATTATTAAAAGTTGCACTTCAACACTTGACCTTGATTTTTATGAAAGTTACTTTATCAACAAATTTGCGCCTTTTCTTGTGAACGATCTATCTAGCACGCCTTTTCTTTCTTTGATTTGGAAGTCTTAAAAATTTTGGCGCAAGTTTAGAACTGCTGATGGTTGATCCACTCTAGTAGAGAAATGGAGAAATAAGCGTTTTTAGCCATAAAATCGTTAATTATTTGTAAATATTCGATTTTCGAACTTGGAAAACTTGGTAGTGATCGTCCTCGCCTCGGGATACGTCTATATACCGAGTTTTGTCTACGCCGGCTGCGTAGTTTAGGAGGAGATGCGAATTGTAGTCGTTTTGACATGCCGAGTGACATCACGAATCTGAAATCGCTGTTTTTCCCGCCTTTTCCAGAGCGCAAACTTTAAGCCGCAATAAAAAAATAAATAATGATCAGAATTAAAAAAATATTTCGGTTTTAGGGTTTTCTCGTAAGGTAGGATCGATTTAAAAAATAAAAAAAAAATATGAAACTTCCTCATTCATTTAACATTAGTTGGGGTTACTATATATTGATTTTTATCCCTAAAAACTTGGCGCATCAGCAGTTCTAAACTTGCGCCAAAATTTTTGTATCAATTTTGTTCCTACTATGTTTTAAACTTGTGCATTTTGCTTTGGCATCACCCATTTTTTGTGTTTTGAAATGTTTATATGTCGTGGTCATTGTTGCATTTGTCTTCTTTCACTGACGAGGGGATCCATGCATACCCGAAACGATCGTATGAATCATATTTTAAACTCAAATAAATATGTGCATAATATAAACGTTGCCTTTTTACTCATTTTAACCTTTTTTGCACAGTAAATTTTTAGTCAGGTTTTTAATTAGTTTTGATACTCATAGTTTAAATTTTTTGAACATAAATTTTCACGTAAGATTTGCATTTTGATAAACTGAATGTAAAAAACTGTTTATAATAATAGAGTTTTGAATAGATAATTTGAGTAATAGGATTTGAATAATAGGTTATAATAATAGATAGAATCTGGGTTGTCATTCCCAGAAAAGTTTTATAAATTTGACCCTAAAAACAAACATGGTTTTAACTTGGTTTTGATACACTTCGTCCTAATTTCAGACTATATTCTTAAGAAGGATTTCGTTCTTGATGAACTTATTTTAAAAAAAGTTTTTAATAATAAAGTACCAAGTACTAAGGGGATTTGGGGGTCCCTCCCCAGAATTTTTTTCGTAGATTTGACCCCAAAAACCGGGTTCTAACTTGTTTCGATACTCAAGTCAAAGTTTCAGGGGGGGCAGGGCCCCTTCATCAACCCTTATATACGCCACTGAATTACTCAAAGTCTGTGAGGGTCTGTTGTATCTCCCACCAAAAGTTTGATAATTGGCCTCAAAAAGGAGAGTTGATGCTCATTTTAAGGCAGGTTTTTGGTTACACTTGAAAAGAACAGTCCATTGTAAACCATATAAATTTCAAGGAAAAAATTATGCATTGAAGTCAAAATTTCGAGGGGGCTGGGGGTTCTTCCAAAGAAATTTTCTTTTGAAATTTGCCTCATAAAACAAGTGTTTCATCTCATTTTGACACTCTTTGGAGAATTCTAAACGTAACTTGAAGAATTCCCCAGGTAACTCGCGGACCCTCAGGGATCCACGGACCACAGTTTAAGAACCGCTGTTTTAGATAATAACTGTTTAATGCACTTATTAAAATGTTTCACATATCCTACCTTTTTCCTTTTCTCCAGACTGAACTTTTGATCCAGCAGTGTGCGTCTATTTTGAACAACCCCCATTTTGTATCTATTTTTTGTTATGCTATAGACGATAGATTGCCCCCTTCAACAGCAAAAGGTAATGTTTCAATTCAAAGTTTATAAAATGCATTAGACTTTTCGTAAGGACTGTATTCTTAAATGTTTCTTTTTAGAGTTTGAAACATTTTCCAGTCTTTTATCACAGCTAAGCAAAGTATACTCAAGTTATCCTCTGTTCAAGAAATAGCTTTTGGATTGGATCCATTAAATTGTTCTATCCCAGAGCATATTACTCATTCTGTGAACTTTTTATAGCTAAAACTACCTGATTTTATCCAAAATATTCGTGACCAAGGTAACAATTGTTTTAACTATTTCCCAATTTGTAAGTCGTAGATTGTTACTCTTCTTATTTCTTTCTTTGATTTTCTTAGATTCATCTAATCAAGATTCAATTGATTTGCCTCCTGTGATTTTGCATCTTTTGATACTCAACCAGCTATTTACTGGGAAAAAATATCTCGGAGTTTCTTCAGATCTCAAAGAAAAATTGGGTAAGGCATTGCATCAAAGTATGTTACGTAAATTAAAAGTAATATATTATTACATTACCGTTTAATTGATGGGTAAACACGTTGTAACTTGGGGAACTATTTAAAGGAAATTAAGCTGAGGTCCTGATTTTTAAACCCAATACCTTAAAAGTAGATACATCATTCAATCTTAGTTTATCATTTAACCAATTACTGCCTGACGTCCCTTTTTAGGGACGTTTTTTAAAAATCCTCCTATTTCTACAAAAATTGTTCCTTTGAATCAAAATTTGCACTGATGTATCTCTGATCTTCATAGAACATAAAGAACACAAGAAGAAAGCAGAATTTAACTTTTTCACTTTTTTTAAAGTTGGAAGATAGAATTTTTCAGAAAAGTGCTTTTTTAAAAATTTTAAAAGAAAAAGCTTAAAAATCCTAGTTGTTATTTAAAAAAAATTTCAATGCTGATATATATTACTGTTTATACATTAAATCAGTTGGGGTGTTTTTTTATTTTTCCAAAATATTTTATTTTGACCTTATTTTGGACCCTCGAAAAGCGTCCCTAAAAAGGGACGTCAGGCACGAATGCCCCCGTGGTTTTCCCCATAGTGAAATGCTAGTGTTTCCTTATTTTTTTCACCAAAACGCGTTCGATTCTTATGATATGAATTAAATAACTGATATTTATAAAATTACTTTAAATTTAGATAATAAATTTATTTCTTTTGTTTATTTTTTTGGAAAATACTGTTATTTCTGCTAAATTAATGGAATAAAAAGTCTTAATTTATAAGGAATTAATTAATTTGTATTAATTAAAGGGAATAAATTAATTATTTTACTATATTTATTAGTTATGCAAATATATTCCGGTTATATTTTAATTAAAAGCTTAATAATTATTAGTTATAATGACTTTTTGTCATTCAAATTGCCAAAAAAGTAGCTTTTGTGATAAATTTTCGGCTTTTTTCCTAATTAGATGTGGCTAATCATTGTGTTCTTTACTGCAGATCAATCTGTATCATCTGGCTTGCTAATGCACATCCCACTAAGGCTTAATTTTTGGGGAGAAATTTGTGTTCCGCACAATAAAATTAAATAAATGAAAAAAGTATGGGCATTTGAAAGACTTAAACTTCACAAATTGAGATATTCTGCTAGATTTGAGGTGTGTAAAAGTAATTATTACTTAATATTAGGTAATATATAAACAAAGAATGCCTTTTTCAATTAAAAATATTAATTAATTTGCAATTAACATAGATTTGGGAGGAAAAAAAACGTGTTTTAGAGCATAAAAAATGCTCAAATTACGTTAATTAAGGTTAATTTTACGGTTAATTGGATAAATAATTTTTGTTTTTTGTTCCTTTTGATGTTACAGTATCGTTCCGATCCCTTTTGCTGCACTTAATAAGGTAGAAAATGTTTTTGAGGCTTTAAAAAAAGTTTTCTACCATGCGCTTACTATAGAGAAAAACAACGGGGGCATTCGTGCCTGACGTCCCTTTTTAAGGAGGTTTTGTAATTTTGGTGTAGAAATTAAAATTTTAACCTGGAAAATTTTTCTCTATTTTTCCAGTTGTTTTGGGGCTATTGACTATGTTTTTACCAAATATTAAAGAGACCCTTAAGAGACTAAATACATTCGAGAGGGCCCAAGCAAGCAACACTTAGGTACTTGCAGCAAAACAAACTACATTGTAAGTAAAATTGTAGTAGTCTTTTTAAAATTACGCTCTTATGAATGTGGCAAAAGAAACACTACTATTTAGAATATGTACCTTTTCTTAAGTTGCAATTTTAAGAACTTTATCCAACAATGTTTTTTTATAAATAAAATAAAAAATTTGGATGCTCACAAACGTTCAGATTTTTATAGGAAAGTAAATATTAAATTTTTTTCTAGGCTTATTTCTAATTTTTAATTGAGTCTTAAGTTCCCAAACCTAAATTTTGTACCTAAAGGATACATTTTGAAGTGCTAAAAAAAAAAATTACAATCTGTTTACAGAGAACCCCTGATATAACGTTATGTAGATGTACAAACGGTGTTAGAAATTACTTGAGTTATCAATATAACATTTCCCCAAATTATTTTTAAACACCCGTCAATTAATTATGAATTTTAACTTAAAGGTTATTCACATAATTACTGATATGGTTGATGAAAATGGGGGAGGGGATTAAAAAAAGTTCGATGATTCTACCTAACTGTAAAGTGTCATACCTGCCATTCACTCGATCTAAAGCTGCTTTTCTCAACTTTTAGTCTTGCATATACACTAGCGGAAATAAAAATCCCAACACCAAGAAGGAAAGGAGATATCAAAGTCAAATTTATTTCTATGATTGCACATAGTATCAATGTGAATTGCTTAAAAAATCAGCCTTCCTGGATATTAGGGGGCCGAGAAAATCGGTGAGGAGTGTTGTCTCCATAGGTGTCCATTACCGCCGTCACACGTCACGGTATTGAGTGACAGGGGCTCTAAATGACTTTTAAGGGATTGGAGGACCATGTTGCCTCCTCAGGTAGTCCAAATTCATATGGTGCACTAGCGGACGTTGCATATCGGGCAAAGGGGATTTCTCCTGCTCCGGACATGTTTTGTGAGCGTTGGTTCTTACGAACGGATAGGCCAGGGTAAAAATGCAACCTAGGGGGTTAAGAAGAAAGCTTGGACATTGCATACAACATGTGGTTGTGCATGTTTCTCTTGAAATTTGTCCCCAGGACAGGTCTGAAGGTAAGGACGGACAGCCGGCTAAAAAACCTCAATGAAGCAGCTCTGGTTGGCCAAAATACTGGTAGATCATACTGAGAACAAGCGGCAGTGGGATGGATGTCGTTTGCAGTACTGCGGATTGTCCGTTCGGTCCGCATAGCTTCTTACATCTTTGTCAATAAACAAGGGACTGAAAATGGGCATTTCTGTTTCCAATAGTGCACGAAATAAGGAAATGAAAATCCCAATTTCATGACATCGTGTTTATGAGAGAATCCTGATTCGGTTTGGAGCACCACGACGGTTGGGTATGAGTTTGAAGACACAATGGAGAGAGCGCACTCAGCTGATGATTTTCTAATCATTCCACGGAGTGGTGATGCAGGGTAACGGAGTGGTGATGCATTGGATTCCCTTTCTGCTACTCCTGAGTATGATTCACCAGTACTTTTTCCAACCAGAGCTGCGTCATTGAGATTTTGCAGCCGGTAGACCGTCCTTACCTTCAGACCTGTCCTGGGGACAAATTTCAAGAGAAAAATGCACAACCACATGTTGTATGCAATGTCAAAGCTTTCTTCTTAACCTCCTAGGTTGCATTTTTACCCCGTCTTTCCCGTTCTCTAGAACCAACACCCACAAAACAGGTCCAGTCAATGAGGAGAAATCACCTAGCCCGGTATGCAACGTCCGCTGGAGCACCATATGAATTTGGACTACCTGAGGAGGCAACATGGTCCTCCAATCCCTCAAAAGTCATTTAGAGCCCCTGTCGCTCAATACCAGGACGTGTGACGGCGGTAATGGACACCTATGGAGACAACACTCCTCAGCGATTTTCTCGGCCCCCTAACATACAGGAAGGCTCATTTTTTAATCAATTAACATTAATACTATGTGCAATCATAGAAACAAATTTGACTTTGATATCTCCTTTCCTTCTTGGTGTTGGGATTTTTATTTCCGCTAGTGTATATTTATTACATCTATTAAAGCGCACTAATTCACAATATAAAAAATTTCGAGCAAAAAAACTCGAAATTTTGATTTTATATGGTAGCCATCTTGTATTTGTGACCAATAATGAAACTTGCATTATTGGTTTTTTAATTACGATTATATTTTCATTGCATTCACATTGAAAATAGCATCTATTTAAAGTACGTATATTAGGAGTCTAAATACAGTATTTTTGGTAAAAATGGCTATTTTTTGGTTATGACGTCATGAACGCCATTTTCTATAGATTTAGATGCTTTTTTCGGTAGCTATTTGATAAATCTATATATTTCTGATAATTTTTGTTCAAAAATAATTCAGATCAGATAACTTATCTAGATCGTCGCTTACAGCATTTTTCCTGTGGCGGCCATCTTGCATTCATGACGCCATACACGCCCCCTGCACGGATTTCAGAAAAAAACACCCGGAACCACGTTTATGTAGACATTATTATGAATCGAATGATACCACTCACTTAGCTCCTACAAAAAATTTTTTTGAACACCATTGTTTTTTGACACAAGAGACTCCACTATAATAAAGAAATAGGATTTTTGACAATTTAGAGCAAGGTTGTTAAAGTTACTTTGAAATAGTATTTGAGTACAAATACAAGTACAGTAGAACTCCAACTATCCGAATCGCCGATTATCCGAATCGATTTCAGAATTAATAAAAAAAATTCCGCCGCGAATTTTGCCGTTTTTAATGTTCTTTTTCGTGTTCTATTTGACATTTCTATGTTCGCTTTGTTCTTTTTTCGTGTTCTTATTCATTAGTTATTCAGGGCCGAATGCAGCTACGTTCTGTAACGATTCAATGAACCGTAGAAACGTTCTAGGGAACCGTATTTCGTAACGTTTTAAAACGCCTGCTCCTGACCAGGCGTTCAACGACGATCGGGGCGGATTTTTAAACTTGCATACAGCAATTAATTATAGTAAACCCTTTTTTTCGGAAAAAATCCAATTATCCGAATATTTGATTATCCGAATGGGGTTCGGTCCCAATTGATTCGGATAATTGGAGTTCTACTTATTTCAGAAAAAGTAACTAAGTATTAAGTACAAATACCCGAAAAAAGTAACTAAATAGAGTATATGAAAAGTTTGATTTTAATTATTTAAAAAAAATTTAAATAATTTTAATAAAATAAAATTTTAATACATAAATTAAAACTTAATTGAGAGAATGATGTTTTCTCAACTGGAAGAAGGTGGAAGCAACCGATATTCCAAATTTTTTAATTTTCGACTACTTAATAAGTTAATTATGTAAACCATAATATTAAAATAAAAGGAAATTTAATTATAAATTGTTAACGTAAGGTGCTAAAGTTCTAAAGTTTTTAAAAAAGAAGTTACATTTAACTCAAAATAGGTTACTTTTACTTTACTTTAAAAACTTAGAAGTTTGTAAAGATAATGGTCTCTCCTTTCATCATTATCAATTTTTTAATAAAATAATTATTTTCACTAGCTAGTAAAAAACATTTCATTTTCTTTCGCTACTCTTTCTTCGGAAATTCAATTTAATTTAAAAATTGTTGTAAGGGGTACGTATACACTTGACAAAAAAATTTTTAATTTTCATTTTAAAAATCTGATTTTTGCACAAAATATGCAAGACACCTTAACTAGGCAATTTTTCCAAAAAAAAATTATATTTATACATTATATAATTAGCTAATTAGCATCTAATGAGCTAATTAGCATCATTTTTGAAACATGATTACTCAAGTTCAAATTATTAAAATCAGATAATTTCTATTGGAACTCAATCCTTACACTATTCTTCATGTTTTGTTAGTTTTATTTTTTTGATAAACCTATTAGTTCTTTTTTTATGATTTTTTGTATCAGTGAAGCATGAAAATTCGTGATTTTTTCTGAAATTTTAACTTTTAAAAATACATAAAAAAATAAATTTTAATTTTAAAGAAAAAACAAAACTGTCAAAACATCTGCTATTTTATACAGATTATGATGATAAAAAAATAATCACGATATACCAATTTACTGATGTGCAATCATGTTTTGAATGAACCATAGTATGAGAAAAACACAATTCTTCAAAAACTGAGTTTAAAGATGTTGATAACATGCAGTTTCTATGATAAGCGCGATATTTAAGCCTTCATAAAATAAGAAGTATTGAACACATTTTCTTGATCTTGGTATCATTTTAAAGCTAAAGAATTGTAGAATACTTTTAATCCACAAAATATATTTGGATATTTTGTCCGATTTTCGTGATTTCAAGTGTATACGTACGTATGTTTTAATACACTGCTGGCCATTAAAATTGCAACACCATGAAAGAAAGCAAATAGAAAAAAGATATTTATTGTATGGAAACAATATAGTATGAAGACAAAATGATGAAATTTGTACAGAGTTTGGGGGTTTTTAAGGGGGTGAAATCAGTAGGGACAGCTACCGCCCCTGGCTGCTAAAACGGCCCTTATCCGATTAGGCATTGAGTGAAATTCGGCTTCAATGACTGAAATGGGTATCTCATTCCATGCTGCTTCAAGTCTATGCCACACTTCATCAACCGTATTACCTGGAGACGGATGGCGGGCCAGTCTTTCAGCAATCCAAGACCAGACGTTTTCTATGGGTGAAAGGTCTGGAGACCGTGCAGGCCAGGGCAATAATTGAATGCCCTGTGTGCCGAGGAAGGTCAGAACACGACTTGCAACATGTGGTCTAGCATTATCTTGCTGGAAAATGGCGTTCGGTAAGCCTTGAAGATAGGGTACAACCACTGGACGTAAGACGTCAGAAATATATCGATCTGCGTTTAAATTACCGTCAATACGAACTAGAGGTGTCCGGGTGTATACCCAATGGCTGCCCAAACCATCACACCAGGTGAAGGGTCCCTATTCCGGTATCGAATGCAAGCAGGTAATGTGCGGTCTCCTCGTAACCTCCAGACACGTATACGGCCATCAGAATGCTGCACGCAAAACCGGGATTCGTCTGAAAAGACATTATGCCACTCCTCTGTCCATCTTTGTCGTTCGGTGCACCAGAGTCGCCGCCTTCTTCTATGCTCCATTGTCAATGGAATCCGAAGTAATGGACGGCGAGCTGAGAATCCCCGCTTCTGCAAACGTCGTCGTACCGTACGAGAGGACACTGGACGTGCTGCAAACATGCCAGTTTCCTGACTAATGTTCCGTGATGTGGTTGTACGGTCTTCCAGGACCGACCTCACGATATGCCTGTCCTCTCGTTCGTTAGTCATGCGAGGGCGTTGAGAAGTTGAGATCCTGCATGCCGTCTACAATGACCCTCAGCAACCCATTGATTCCATATCCTCATGACAGTGGTCGGATTTCGACCAATGCGACGGCCGATATCACGGAACGATAATCCACACTCTCGATAGGCTACGACCCTGTCTTTATCGAATACTGAAACATGCTGGTAAGCATGTCTTCTTGTTGGAGTCATTACACGATATTTTGAGCAAAATTCAACCTTATAAAGCGCTTTCCGAAGGAGAAATCCCCCTCACAATTTTCCTTTTATGCAGTGCTTCAGATATTGTATCTCCCTCCTGCGTTGCCAAAATGCTCTGAAATTCTCATCATTTGCATATTTTAACCTCTTCTTCCTTTCATGTAAATTTGACGATCGTCAAAAAATTCCTTCTTGGTGTTGCAATTTTAATGGCCAGCAGTGTATTTCTACACATATTCTCTACATATATTATTGTAAAATTGGCCTGACAAAGAGGCCTGGTAAAGAGCACTAAAATAGTCTATACACATGTTTGTATCACATGCCTGTACTACAAACTTTTTTTTCATAAAAATTCAATTTGCTTAAAATTTAAATTTTTAAAAAGATTTTTTGTTTGAAAAATTTAATAATTTTGTACATGATTTGTTATCAAATAACTGAAGTACAGCATAGGTACTTAAGTACCAAAGATTTAAGTTACTTTTAAATTATTGTAGTTAAATACCAGTTCGATACTAAAAAAGTAACGGATGTAACTAAATACTTTCAAAGTATTTAAAAAGTATTTCCGTTACTAAGTATTTAAATACTTAACCTTGATTTAGAGTTGGGTAGGACACTTTTATTTAATTTCACAGACATATAATCTCAATCGTCATTTCTGACACCAAAGGACATGCGTTTTGGGACACGGTGTCTACCGCAAACCTCGTCTAGCTAGATACGTGAATAGGGAATCAAACCATCACCCTCGTCAAAAGCGTGGTATTTTGAAAACTTAGATAGTCAGGGCCAATCGAATTTGTGAACCACCCACACTTATAATGATGAAGTCGCACATCTTAAAAACGTTTTACATGCTAATGGCTTTTCGGAACCGGAAATGAAACGAGCCTTACATCCGAGAAGGACATACTCTTCATCTGACGAACCTACTGAACTACGAGGAACAGCCTACCTACCCTAGAATTTAAAGGACTTTACTGATAGGATCGAAGCGAAGACCTTCTGCGACGTCACAAAATCAAGACAACTTTCAAACCTCCTGTCCTCAGCTGGGGTATATAGGATCCCATGCTCAGAGCACGCCTACAATGAGGGTGATCATCCAATTTAAAGACACTCGGGTCTTGTCTAGAACCCCTTTTTATTATGCAAGAATGCACAGGGAGGCAATTGAGATTTTTAAAGAGATAAATAATTTTAATAGGAAAGAAGAAGGGGTGAAACTCACAGAGAAAAGATTAATCAGAGAGTCCATTTCCATAGACGCTAATGGCAACTTTTTTAACATGGGTTTTCCCATAGACGGTGGCGTTTCTATGTGATAACGGTGGAACTAACCAGAAAATATGACGTAACGTTGTTGACTCTCTACAATCGAGCTACAGCCGCATACATTCTCTCAATTAACCCCGCCCACTTTCAAATCGCTAAAGAGGGAAAAATATTTTATATATTTTCCCGGTTATTAAAACAGTTGCGTGTATTTTTCTTTCGAGCATGCGCTGGGGATAATTTCTTAGACATAACAAGTTTCTCTGATGTCATGCTCTCCCAGGGACTCACCTAATGTTCTGGCCAGCGCAGATTTCTCGCTGGCTTATATATTCTTGATCTGCCCGTGACGTCACTATCTCGCGTTCTCGCATCTTCTTTAAAGTGACGATGGGTCGTGAGCTCCTCTGGAATCGAACTCACAACTCCAAGTCCACATTTAATACAATTTAAACATATAACTACACATTTAATGATCCTTTCTGCGACTACAATCACTGATAAGAGATATTAAACGCCAGAACAAACTATATCAATGTTTATAATAGGGAAAGTTTAGTTACTGTCAGGGAAAGTTTGCAACCATAGGGGAAAAGTTTCATTGATCAGGGGAAAAATAGAAGTGATTGAGAAATTCAAATGCAGCCTCCATACAAAGTTGTAAGTCCAATGAGAATCACTCGTTTCCTTTAGTCCCCGCCCACACCAATGATTGACAGCTGGAGGGTCGAAACGCCACTATGCGATAACTGTAGAACTATTTTAGTAAAATCGCGTTTTGGACTCTCTGAATAATCTTTACTCTGTGGTGAAACTTGAATAATTGTTGTACTCTATAATCTGAAACACCATGAGAGCGCGTGAGCCAACTAGCGTAAAGCAAGATTACAAACAGCCAATCGCCATCCGAGAAAGAGAACCAACCAGAGAGTAGCTCTTCCTCTATAGGTAGCACTTCGAGAACTGTTTCAGTCGCAAGGAAGCCGCCACCTTTGAGGCTCCGATCACACAACTGAGGAAGACTACTGTAAACGTAGTAACAATTCAAGTAACCTTTGAGTTTCCCCCAGCCCCCTTGAAATTTTGACTTCAATTTATAATTTTTCTTTTAAAATTATGTTTACAACAAGGAGTTGTTCTCTTTGGGTGAAACCAGAAATGTCTCAATGAGCTAACACTAATTTTTGAGGCATAATTTCAAAATATTTATGGGGTAGACCCCATCCTTACTTACGATAATTGTAACATTTTAACATAAATGTGAATAATAATTTAAATACTACTTTTGGAATAATGTTGAGTCAACCCCCATGAAAAAAGTCTGGGTCGCGACCCCCCAAGATTTTGAACACCCAGTCTGGGTGTTCAAAATCTTGGGGGGTCGCGATGTCTGCCTGTAGCATAAAGGGGGTCCGAGGTGATCGAAAGTTAACCGCTGATATAGACTATTAGATAAAAGCAAATTATTTCATTGACAATTTGAATATTTTGCAATGACTTATGATGGAATTTAATTCTTCTCTACAAATGTAAAATATTGATATATACATACAATTTTGAATTATGCTTAGCTTTTTAGTATTTTTTTTGGTTATCTGCTGTTTTGACCAGTATTTCTAATTGACACATATTTTTTTAGTCTGAAGACTCATTTATTGAGCACATTCAAGAAATGGGCTACAACTTCCCATCAAGGTAATGTTTTTAATCTTTGATAACAATACTAATTTTTAGCATGCAAGTTGTGCTATAAAATTCTTTAACTAAAAGGCGATATTTATTTTAGTGTTGAGGAATGGAAAAATTTTTAAGGAAATCGGACTCGGGGACGTTTCACCAGCTATTGTGGCTCAACATGAACATGCTCTGGTCTAACAGATGCCATGCCAATACAGGTATGTGTGGTTTGTTGCATACTTATCTAAATGGTATAAATTAAACTTTTTTGTGAGTTAAAATTGCTTTTTTTAATTTAGAACTTAAACAGCAGTATGATGTGGTGTGGGGACAAGGATAAACTGGATTCTAAGCAAAAGCCTACGTGGAAAAGCGAAGCATTTGTTCGAGAAATGGTAAATTCTTTTTACTCTTTGGATAATTTTTTCTACAATTCAAATTCAGTTCTGGATCAAATAAGTTAAAAATGATTGTCCACCATTTTGAAAAATCCGCCATATTGGATAAATGACTTACGTACGAAAAAAACAGTTCCCCATTATTTTTGCTACTAAATTCTAATCATTTACTGCAAAAGTTAAAATTTTACTAACGATATTTAGTAAGTAAATAAGTTAAAACCTGCAACAGGGGAGGTGAAAAATGGAATAGTATTACCAGGGAACGGGGGTCTCGGAGACCCCGCAAGTTTCTATATTTTTAAAAAATAGTCTAAGATACGATTCTGGTAATTCAGTACATTGTTATTTGAACATTTATCTCTTAATAGAAAAATATTTTCTTTAACTTTATGAAGAAATAAACGTTTTTCCTGACTATTTTCCAATAGACCAAAAATAATCGATAGAAACCATACGGTGCATTAAATTCTTTAAACTTAAAATAAAAGTGCATCTATGGAGAATTAACTGTTTTCATTATTTAATATTTAAAGCAAATTTTAGTAAGAGAAAATTCTGTGTACAGGGTGGGCCTAAAGTAAGTACACTTTCGAAAATTCCATAAGGTTTCCCCAGGGTTTTATTTTGAGCCAATAAAAAAATAGTTCGAAAAAACGCTTATAGATATGTCACCATCCGAAGCGATTTGGTAGTTAGAACCTTCCGGATTCGAACATTTAACTACTAGCAAGAAAGACATGTAGTCAAATTAATGTAATGAAGTGTAAAACTTTTAGGAATCCGATTTAAGCTATTTACAACCATGATTTCGAAGTGGATTAGGATTACCTGTTCTTATAACCCTCTCATATGCATATTTCCACCAATGTCTCTTATATGAGCATGCTCTTGGGCGTACATTTTCACCAAAGTTTTATACTCTACTACATTAACTTGACAATCGTGTCTTTCTTGCTAGTAAAGTGTTCGAATCCTTTCGGATCCGAACACTTAATTAAGAATATCTAGGGTAGTAGTTAACTTAGAGCCTAACTTAATTAACTTATAGTAATTTGTTTTATAATTGTTATAATAGCTGTAACATTTTTTTTCAGATTTTCAAGTATTTGAGAATAGCCTTGGAAATAAAAAAAAATTTTCAAATAAAAATGTAGTCCTTCATTTGATTTTTTTACTTTAAGGATCGATTGTTTCTCTTTTATAATGCCAAAAAATATAAAAAATTGAAAACAAAAATTCATAGGCTGATAATAGGATTTTTATACACAATTTTTCATGTGAATTAGAATAGTGCAGGCAGTTTTAAAATCATGAATTGCGGTATCCTCTTTATATTTTCTCTTCGATGTCGAAGGTTTACTCAAGGACATATTTAAATTTTTAAAACAACAATCGAAGACAAAATTTTAAAAGCTGAACATTTACTTGGAAGATAAAAGCAAACTGAGCCAGGCAGGAAGTATAGCGAACAAGAGAAAATTTTTTTTTATCCATAACTAAAATATGGTTTTTTCTGGTGGACGCTTTTTCTCCAAAGAGTAAAGCCAAAACCAAGACATGATGGTGCCAAAGCAAGGCAACGCAAACGGATATACGAAAAATCCAGTCACTGCAAAAATCGGTCAGCAAAAACCGTTCAATAAAAACAAATTTATTACATGAGTAAAGCTGTGAGTTTTTTTTTGTTTTTTGAACGGTTTTTGTATGACCGGTTTTTGCATTGTCTGGATTTTTCACGACACCACGTAAACTGCGCTCAATCCATCTGTCATTGATAACGCCTGATAATATTTCCCCCAAATTTTTTCAATACCTACGCGTGCCACTGGTGAGGCTCTGCCGTGGCACGCGTGCCGCGGGTTGGCCATCCCTGTTCTATATGGAAACCCTGTTTTGGGTTTGATTCTTTGTAAAAAAGCCAATATCTTAGCTTCGCTCAGGTGCTCTGTTGTTCATACTTTGAAGCAAGTAACGGCAGGCTAAGAACCCTACACACTCTTTTTTCGGGAAAAATCCAATTATCCGAACTTTTGACTATCAGAATGGGGTCCGGTCCCAATTGATTCGGATAATTGGAGTTCTACTGTATATTGATTAGATAAGCCATTGTATTGATTAAACATTTTTGAAAGATGCATAAGGAGATCCACTGAATTAAGTTTTTTCCCCCTTGGTACATTTTGTACAGTAGAACCCCGATTATCCGCGAGCGGATGATCCGCGAGTGCCACGATAAAAAATTTTTAACGACGAGAGCAAATTTTAGATGAGATTAGAGACATTTTAGATGTAGAACAAAGGTTTCTGCTGTGTACTGTACACATTTTAAGTTTTACTTATGTTTTTTGTTCAATTAAACATAGTTTTTATGCTGAAATATGTTTTTCGTGTTTTCACCTCACTTTTAGTCTTTTTTCGGGTTATCCGCGATTTTCGCTATCCGCGATACCCTTGCCACCCAATTCCGCGGATAATCGGGGCTCTACTGTATTGTCAAATCAAGTAATTACAATGAAAAAATAGTCAAAACTTTTACACTATTACTGTATAAACAAATGTATAGACATTTCAAATAATTCTTCGGCTCGTGATGTAATAGCGAGCTTGTTCCACTACTCTAGGAATCTTTTGGTCCTGCTGGATTAGCATCTCGAGGAGCCACAAAAGCCAAGGTGCCGTTTCGGAAGGTGAGTGAAAGACTCGGATTAGCGTCACTTTTTCAGAACATCCGGTTAAAAAAAACTAAATGATCCATTTTAATTAAAAAATATTAAAATTATTAAAAATAATTTCAAAAATTTAGATAGTGGAAAAATTTAAAGAAATTGATAATTACAAAATAACACTTAATGAAATCGAAGAGTTTGAAATGACCTGAATTAAAGTCCTTAAAATAAGACTAAAATCAAACAATACTTTTTTTCTCCTTATATTTTCGGTTTCATCCTAAAAAATTACCCTTTAAAAGTTTCTGTTAAAATATTTTAAGACATTTTCAAGTAATTTACCATTAAAATAGTAGTTATACGGTATAAAAAAACCTAAGGAAGTTTAAATCATTAGTCATTTAATGAAATTGATCATTGAAAAGTTTTACTAATAATTTCAATATTGATGACACATACAGGGTGTATCTGAAATGGTGCAACTAACTGTCAGGGATGATAGTGGACACCTAAACGAGTCAGAATCACATAGGATTCGGGGGTCCCAGACCAAATCCCAGGGAGTTAAAAATGGAGCGACACTCCAAATTAATCATTGAAAAATTCGATTTGCAGTAGAACTACTATTGGCAAAAGTTTAATTATGGTCTCAAAAATTGTGGTTTAATATGATCTTTAAAATTATCTCAAGTCTTCACTTTAAATTTGTTTTAGTACGCAAAAAGTTAGAAAACCACACAAAAAAAGTGAATCCTCTGCCAAAACTTGTAGGGTATTCCGCAATCCTTTCTTTGGATTTGATAATCTGATAGATCATAGTTGAAAACCCTTTAGTCCAAAGGTTCACGTAAATGCAATCATTATTAAACGCTTGAGTTCCTGTTAAAACTTGTTTTTTGCGTGCGCAAACAGTTTTCTAGAGCTGTTTCCAGAATAGCTCTTTGCGCACTCAAAAAACGAACTTTAACAGGATCTCAAGCGTTTAATATTAATTGCATTTACGTGAAACTTTCGACATAAGGGTTTTCAACTATGATCTATCAGATTATCAAAGCAAAAGAAAGGATTGCGGAATACCAAACAAGTTTTGGCAGAGGATTCACATTTTTTTGAGTGGTTTTCTAACTTTTTTCGAAGTAAACAAATTTAAAGTGAAAACTTTTGAGATAATTATAAAGATCATATTAAACCACAATTATTGAGACCATAATTTAACTTTTGTCTATAATAATTCTACTACAAATCGAATTTTTCAATGATTTTTTTTGGGTGTCGCTCCATTTTTAACTCCCTGGGATTTGGTGTGGAATCTCCAAATCCTATGTGATTCTGACTCGTCTAGGTGTCTACTATCATCCCTGAAAGTTTTTTTGCACCATTTCAGATACACCCTGTATTGTATGTATCATCAATATTGAAAATATTAGTAAAACTTTTCAATGATCAATTTAAAAAAATGACTAATGTTTTAAACTTCCTTAGGTTTTTTTATACCATATAACTACTATATTAATGGTAAATTACTTGAAAATGTCTTAAAATATTTTAACAAGACTTTTAAAGCATAATCTTTTAGGCTGAAACCGAAAATATAAGGAGAAAAAAAATATTGTTTGATTTTAGTCTTATTTTAAGGACTTTAATTCAGGTCATTTCAAACTCTTCGATTTCATTAAGTCTAATTTTGTAATTATCTATTTTTAAAATTTTTCCACTATTTAAATTTTTGAAATTATTTTTTAAAATAATAATTTTAATATTTTTTATTTTAAATGGATAATTTTTTCATTTTAACCGGATGATCAGAGATCAGAGATCAGAGATCAGAGATCAGAGATCAGAGATCAGAGATCAGAGATCAGAGATCAGAGATCAGAGATCAGAGATCAGAGATCAGAGATCAGAGATCAGAGATCAGAGATCAGATCGCAACGACTCTCGACCCCTGGGTGGGCGGGGGTCTGGTGAGGGCGAGGTTGGGGGTCTCGAGAGCTCCCGCGTGCTTGGGGGATTTTCGCGCGAAAATCCCCCAAGCACGCAGTCGCTTTCTCTCGACCCCTGGGTGGGCGGGGGTCTGGTGAGGGCGAGGTTGGGGGTCTCGAGAGCTCCCGCGTGCTTGGGGGATTTTCGCGCGAAAATCCCCCAAGCACGCAGTCGCTTTCTCTCGACCCCTGGGTGGGCGGGGGTCTGGTGAGGGCGAGGTTGGGGGTCTCGAGAGCTCCCGCGTGCTTGGGGGATTTTCGCGCGAAAATCCCCCAAGCACGCAGTCGCTTTCTCTCGACCCCTGGGTGGGCGGGGGTCTGGTGAGGGCGAGGTTGGGGGTCTCGAGAGCTCCCGCGTGCTTGGGGGATTTTCGCGCGAAAATCCCCCAAGCACGCAGTCGCTTTCTCTCGACCCCTGGGTGGGCGGGGGTCTGGTGAGGGCGAGGTTGGGGGTCTCGAGAGCTCCCGCGTGCTTGGGGGATTTTCGCGCGAAAATCCCCCAAGCACGCAGTCGCTTTCTCTCGACCCCTGGGTGGGCGGGGGTCTGGTGAGGGCGAGGTTGGGGGTCTCGAGAGCTCCCGCGTGCTTGGGGGATTTTCGCGCGAAAATCCCCCAAGCACGCAGTCGCTTTCTCTCGACCCCTGGGTGGGCGGGGGTCTGGTGAGGGCGAGGTTGGGGGTCTCGAGAGCTCCCGCGTGCTTGGGGGATTTTCGCGCGAAAATCCCCCAAGCACGCAGTCGCTTTCTCTCGACCCCTGGGTGGGCGGGGGTCTGGTGAGGGCGAGGTTGGGGGTCTCGAGAGCTCCCGCGTGCTTGGGGGATTTTCGCGCGAAAATCCCCCAAGCACGCAGTCGCTTTCTCTCGACCCCTGGGTGGGCGGGGGTCTGGTGAGGGCGAGGTTGGGGGTCTCGAGAGCTCCCGCGTGCTTGGGGGATTTTCGCGCGAAAATCCCCCAAGCACGCAGTCGCTTTCTCTCGACCCCTGGGTGGGCGGGGGTCTGGTGAGGGCGAGGTTGGGGGTCTCGAGAGCTCCCGCGTGCTTGGGGGATTTTCGCGCGAAAATCCCCCAAGCACGCAGTCGCTTTCTCTCGACCCCTGGGTGGGCGGGGGTCTGGTGAGGGCGAGGTTGGGGGTCTCGAGAGCTCCCGCGTGCTTGGGGGATTTTCGCGCGAAAATCCCCCAAGCACGCAGTCGCTTTCTCTCGACCCCTGGGTGGGCGGGGGTCTGGTGAGGGCGAGGTTGGGGGTCTCGAGAGCTCCCGCGTGCTTGGGGGATTTTCGCGCGAAAATCCCCCAAGCACGCAGTCGCTTTCTCTCGACCCCTGGGTGGGCGGGGGTCTGGTGAGGGCGAGGTTGGGGGTCTCGAGAGCTCCCGCGTGCTTGGGGGATTTTCGCGCGAAAATCCCCCAAGCACGCAGTCGCTTTCTCTCGACCCCTGGGTGGGCGGGGGTCTGGTGAGGGCGAGGTTGGGGGTCTCGAGAGCTCCCGCGTGCTTGGGGGATTTTCGCGCGAAAATCCCCCAAGCACGCAGTCGCTTTCTCTCGACCCCTGGGTGGGCGGGGGTCTGGTGAGGGCGAGGTTGGGGGTCTCGAGAGCTCCCGCGTGCTTGGGGGATTTTCGCGCGAAAATCCCCCAAGCACGCAGTCGCTTTCTCTCGACCCCTGGGTGGGCGGGGGTCTGGTGAGGGCGAGGTTGGGGGTCTCGAGAGCTCCCGCGTGCTTGGGGGATTTTCGCGCGAAAATCCCCCAAGCACGCAGTCGCTTTCTCTCGACCCCTGGGTGGGCGGGGGTCTGGTGAGGGCGAGGTTGGGGGTCTCGAGAGCTCCCGCGTGCTTGGGGGATTTTCGCGCGAAAATCCCCCAAGCACGCAGTCGCTTTCTCTCGACCCCTGGGTGGGCGGGGGTCTGGTGAGGGCGAGGTTGGGGGTCTCGAGAGCTCCCGCGTGCTTGGGGGATTTTCGCGCGAAAATCCCCCAAGCACGCAGTCGCTTTCTCTCGACCCCTGGGTGGGCGGGGGTCTGGTGAGGGCGAGGTTGGGGGTCTCGAGAGCTCCCGCGTGCTTGGGGGATTTTCGCGCGAAAATCCCCCAAGCACGCAGTCGCTTTCTCTCGACCCCTGGGTGGGCGGGGGTCTGGTGAGGGCGAGGTTGGGGGTCTCGAGAGCTCCCGCGTGCTTGGGGGATTTTCGCGCGAAAATCCCCCAAGCACGCAGTCGCTTTCTCTCGACCCCTGGGTGGGCGGGGGTCTGGTGAGGGCGAGGTTGGGGGTCTCGAGAGCTCCCGCGTGCTTGGGGGATTTTCGCGCGAAAATCCCCCAAGCACGCAGTCGCTTTCTCTCGACCCCTGGGTGGGCGGGGGTCTGGTGAGGGCGAGGTTGGGGGTCTCGAGAGCTCCCGCGTGCTTGGGGGATTTTCGCGCGAAAATCCCCCAAGCACGCAGTCGCTTTCTCTCGACCCCTGGGTGGGCGGGGGTCTGGTGAGGGCGAGGTTGGGGGTCTCGAGAGCTCCCGCGTGCTTGGGGGATTTTCGCGCGAAAATCCCCCAAGCACGCAGTCGCTTTCTCTCGACCCCTGGGTGGGCGGGGGTCTGGTGAGGGCGAGGTTGGGGGTCTCGAGAGCTCCCGCGTGCTTGGGGGATTTTCGCGCGAAAATCCCCCAAGCACGCAGTCGCTTTCTCTCGACCCCTGGGTGGGCGGGGGTCTGGTGAGGGCGAGGTTGGGGGTCTCGAGAGCTCCCGCGTGCTTGGGGGATTTTCGCGCGAAAATCCCCCAAGCACGCAGTCGCTTTCTCTCGACCCCTGGGTGGGCGGGGGTCTGGTGAGGGCGAGGTTGGGGGTCTCGAGAGCTCCCGCGTGCTTGGGGGATTTTCGCGCGAAAATCCCCCAAGCACGCAGTCGCTTTCTCTCGACCCCTGGGTGGGCGGGGGTCTGGTGAGGGCGAGGTTGGGGGTCTCGAGAGCTCCCGCGTGCTTGGGGGATTTTCGCGCGAAAATCCCCCAAGCACGCAGTCGCTTTCTCTCGACCCCTGGGTGGGCGGGGGTCTGGTGAGGGCGAGGTTGGGGGTCTCGAGAGCTCCCGCGTGCTTGGGGGATTTTCGCGCGAAAATCCCCCAAGCACGCAGTCGCTTTCTCTCGACCCCTGGGTGGGCGGGGGTCTGGTGAGGGCGAGGTTGGGGGTCTCGAGAGCTCCCGCGTGCTTGGGGGATTTTCGCGCGAAAATCCCCCAAGCACGCAGTCGCTTTCTCTCGACCCCTGGGTGGGCGGGGGTCTGGTGAGGGCGAGGTTGGGGGTCTCGAGAGCTCCCGCGTGCTTGGGGGATTTTCGCGCGAAAATCCCCCAAGCACGCAGTCGCTTTCTCTCGACCCCTGGGTGGGCGGGGGTCTGGTGAGGGCGAGGTTGGGGGTCTCGAGAGCTCCCGCGTGCTTGGGGGATTTTCGCGCGAAAATCCCCCAAGCACGCAGTCGCTTTCTCTCGACCCCTGGGTGGGCGGGGGTCTGGTGAGGGCGAGGTTGGGGGTCTCGAGAGCTCCCGCGTGCTTGGGGGATTTTCGCGCGAAAATCCCCCAAGCACGCAGTCGCTTTCTCTCGACCCCTGGGTGGGCGGGGGTCTGGTGAGGGCGAGGTTGGGGGTCTCGAGAGCTCCCGCGTGCTTGGGGGATTTTCGCGCGAAAATCCCCCAAGCACGCAGTCGCTTTCTCTCGACCCCTGGGTGGGCGGGGGTCTGGTGAGGGCGAGGTTGGGGGTCTCGAGAGCTCCCGCGTGCTTGGGGGATTTTCGCGCGAAAATCCCCCAAGCACGCAGTCGCTTTCTCTCGACCCCTGGGTGGGCGGGGGTCTGGTGAGGGCGAGGTTGGGGGTCTCGAGAGCTCCCGCGTGCTTGGGGGATTTTCGCGCGAAAATCCCCCAAGCACGCAGTCGCTTTCTCTCGACCCCTGGGTGGGCGGGGGTCTGGTGAGGGCGAGGTTGGGGGTCTCGAGAGCTCCCGCGTGCTTGGGGGATTTTCGCGCGAAAATCCCCCAAGCACGCAGTCGCTTTCTCTCGACCCCTGGGTGGGCGGGGGTCTGGTGAGGGCGAGGTTGGGGGTCTCGAGAGCTCCCGCGTGCTTGGGGGATTTTCGCGCGAAAATCCCCCAAGCACGCAGTCGCTTTCTCTCGACCCCTGGGTGGGCGGGGGTCTGGTGAGGGCGAGGTTGGGGGTCTCGAGAGCTCCCGCGTGCTTGGGGGATTTTCGCGCGAAAATCCCCCAAGCACGCAGTCGCTTTCTCTCGACCCCTGGGTGGGCGGGGGTCTGGTGAGGGCGAGGTTGGGGGTCTCGAGAGCTCCCGCGTGCTTGGGGGATTTTCGCGCGAAAATCCCCCAAGCACGCAGTCGCTTTCTCTCGACCCCTGGGTGGGCGGGGGTCTGGTGAGGGCGAGGTTGGGGGTCTCGAGAGCTCCCGCGTGCTTGGGGGATTTTCGCGCGAAAATCCCCCAAGCACGCAGTCGCTTTCTCTCGACCCCTGGGTGGGCGGGGGTCTGGTGAGGGCGAGGTTGGGGGTCTCGAGAGCTCCCGCGTGCTTGGGGGATTTTCGCGCGAAAATCCCCCAAGCACGCAGTCGCTTTCTCTCGACCCCTGGGTGGGCGGGGGTCTGGTGAGGGCGAGGTTGGGGGTCTCGAGAGCTCCCGCGTGCTTGGGGGATTTTCGCGCGAAAATCCCCCAAGCACGCAGTCGCTTTCTCTCGACCCCTGGGTGGGCGGGGGTCTGGTGAGGGCGAGGTTGGGGGTCTCGAGAGCTCCCGCGTGCTTGGGGGATTTTCGCGCGAAAATCCCCCAAGCACGCAGTCGCTTTCTCTCGACCCCTGGGTGGGCGGGGGTCTGGTGAGGGCGAGGTTGGGGGTCTCGAGAGCTCCCGCGTGCTTGGGGGATTTTCGCGCGAAAATCCCCCAAGCACGCAGTCGCTTTCTCTCGACCCCTGGGTGGGCGGGGGTCTGGTGAGGGCGAGGTTGGGGGTCTCGAGAGCTCCCGCGTGCTTGGGGGATTTTCGCGCGAAAATCCCCCAAGCACGCAGTCGCTTTCTCTCGACCCCTGGGTGGGCGGGGGTCTGGTGAGGGCGAGGTTGGGGGTCTCGAGAGCTCCCGCGTGCTTGGGGGATTTTCGCGCGAAAATCCCCCAAGCACGCAGTCGCTTTCTCTCGACCCCTGGGTGGGCGGGGGTCTGGTGAGGGCGAGGTTGGGGGTCTCGAGAGCTCCCGCGTGCTTGGGGGATTTTCGCGCGAAAATCCCCCAAGCACGCAGTCGCTTTCTCTCGACCCCTGGGTGGGCGGGGGTCTGGTGAGGGCGAGGTTGGGGGTCTCGAGAGCTCCCGCGTGCTTGGGGGATTTTCGCGCGAAAATCCCCCAAGCACGCAGTCGCTTTCTCTCGACCCCTGGGTGGGCGGGGGGTCTGGTGAGGGCGAGGTTGGGGGTCTCGAGAGCTCCCGCGTGCTTGGGGGATTTTCGCGCGAAAATCCCCCAAGCACGCAGTCGCTTTCTCTCGACCCCTGGGTGGGCGGGGGTCTGGTGAGGGCGAGGTTGGGGGTCTCGAGAGCTCCCGCGTGCTTGGGGGATTTTCGCGCGAAAATCCCCCAAGCACGCAGTCGCTTTCTCTCGACCCCTGGGTGGGCGGGGGTCTGGTGAGGGCGAGGTTGGGGGTCTCGAGAGCTCCCGCGTGCTTGGGGGATTTTCGCGCGAAAATCCCCCAAGCACGCAGTCGCTTTCTCTCGACCCCTGGGTGGGCGGGGGTCTGGTGAGGGCGAGGTTGGGGGTCTCGAGAGCTCCCGCGTGCTTGGGGGATTTTCGCGCGAAAATCCCCCAAGCACGCAGTCGCTTTCTCTCGACCCCTGGGTGGGCGGGGGTCTGGTGAGGGCGAGGTTGGGGGTCTCGAGAGCTCCCGCGTGCTTGGGGGATTTTCGCGCGAAAATCCCCCAAGCACGCAGTCGCTTTCTCTCGACCCCTGGGTGGGCGGGGGTCTGGTGAGGGCGAGGTTGGGGGTCTCGAGAGCTCCCGCGTGCTTGGGGGATTTTCGCGCGAAAATCCCCCAAGCACGCAGTCGCTTTCTCTCGACCCCTGGGTGGGCGGGGGTCTGGTGAGGGCGAGGTTGGGGGTCTCGAGAGCTCCCGCGTGCTTGGGGGATTTTCGCGCGAAAATCCCCCAAGCACGCAGTCGCTTTCTCTCGACCCCTGGGTGGGCGGGGGTCTGGTGAGGGCGAGGTTGGGGGTCTCGAGAGCTCCCGCGTGCTTGGGGGATTTTCGCGCGAAAATCCCCCAAGCACGCAGTCGCTTTCTCTCGACCCCTGGGTGGGCGGGGGTCTGGTGAGGGCGAGGTTGGGGGTCTCGAGAGCTCCCGCGTGCTTGGGGGATTTTCGCGCGAAAATCCCCCAAGCACGCAGTCGCTTTCTCTCGACCCCTGGGTGGGCGGGGGTCTGGTGAGGGCGAGGTTGGGGGTCTCGAGAGCTCCCGCGTGCTTGGGGGATTTTCGCGCGAAAATCCCCCAAGCACGCAGTCGCTTTCTCTCGACCCCTGGGTGGGCGGGGGTCTGGTGAGGGCGAGGTTGGGGGTCTCGAGAGCTCCCGCGTGCTTGGGGGATTTTCGCGCGAAAATCCCCCAAGCACGCAGTCGCTTTCTCTCGACCCCTGGGTGGGCGGGGGTCTGGTGAGGGCGAGGTTGGGGGTCTCGAGAGCTCCCGCGTGCTTGGGGGATTTTCGCGCGAAAATCCCCCAAGCACGCAGTCGCTTTCTCTCGACCCCTGGGTGGGCGGGGGTCTGGTGAGGGCGAGGTTGGGGGTCTCGAGAGCTCCCGCGTGCTTGGGGGATTTTCGCGCGAAAATCCCCCAAGCACGCAGTCGCTTTCTCTCGACCCCTGGGTGGGCGGGGGTCTGGTGAGGGCGAGGTTGGGGGTCTCGAGAGCTCCCGCGTGCTTGGGGGATTTTCGCGCGAAAATCCCCCAAGCACGCAGTCGCTTTCTCTCGACCCCTGGGTGGGCGGGGGTCTGGTGAGGGCGAGGTTGGGGGTCTCGAGAGCTCCCGCGTGCTTGGGGGATTTTCGCGCGAAAATCCCCCAAGCACGCAGTCGCTTTCTCTCGACCCCTGGGTGGGCGGGGGTCTGGTGAGGGCGAGGTTGGGGGTCTCGAGAGCTCCCGCGTGCTTGGGGGATTTTCGCGCGAAAATCCCCCAAGCACGCAGTCGCTTTCTCTCGACCCCTGGGTGGGCGGGGGTCTGGTGAGGGCGAGGTTGGGGGTCTCGAGAGCTCCCGCGTGCTTGGGGGATTTTCGCGCGAAAATCCCCCAAGCACGCAGTCGCTTTCTCTCGACCCCTGGGTGGGCGGGGGTCTGGTGAGGGCGAGGTTGGGGGTCTCGAGAGCTCCCGCGTGCTTGGGGGATTTTCGCGCGAAAATCCCCCAAGCACGCAGTCGCTTTCTCTCGACCCCTGGGTGGGCGGGGGTCTGGTGAGGGCGAGGTTGGGGGTCTCGAGAGCTCCCGCGTGCTTGGGGGATTTTCGCGCGAAAATCCCCCAAGCACGCAGTCGCTTTCTCTCGACCCCTGGGTGGGCGGGGGTCTGGTGAGGGCGAGGTTGGGGGTCTCGAGAGCTCCCGCGTGCTTGGGGGATTTTCGCGCGAAAATCCCCCAAGCACGCAGTCGCTTTCTCTCGACCCCTGGGTGGGCGGGGGTCTGGTGAGGGCGAGGTTGGGGGTCTCGAGAGCTCCCGCGTGCTTGGGGGATTTTCGCGCGAAAATCCCCCAAGCACGCAGTCGCTTTCTCTCGACCCCTGGGTGGGCGGGGGTCTGGTGAGGGCGAGGTTGGGGGTCTCGAGAGCTCCCGCGTGCTTGGGGGATTTTCGCGCGAAAATCCCCCAAGCACGCAGTCGCTTTCTCTCGACCCCTGGGTGGGCGGGGGTCTGGTGAGGGCGAGGTTGGGGGTCTCGAGAGCTCCCGCGTGCTTGGGGGATTTTCGCGCGAAAATCCCCCAAGCACGCAGTCGCTTTCTCTCGACCCCTGGGTGGGCGGGGGTCTGGTGAGGGCGAGGTTGGGGGTCTCGAGAGCTCCCGCGTGCTTGGGGGATTTTCGCGCGAAAATCCCCCAAGCACGCAGTCGCTTTCTCTCGACCCCTGGGTGGGCGGGGGTCTGGTGAGGGCGAGGTTGGGGGTCTCGAGAGCTCCCGCGTGCTTGGGGGATTTTCGCGCGAAAATCCCCCAAGCACGCAGTCGCTTTCTCTCGACCCCTGGGTGGGCGGGGGTCTGGTGAGGGCGAGGTTGGGGGTCTCGAGAGCTCCCGCGTGCTTGGGGGATTTTCGCGCGAAAATCCCCCAAGCACGCAGTCGCTTTCTCTCGACCCCTGGGTGGGCGGGGGTCTGGTGAGGGCGAGGTTGGGGGTCTCGAGAGCTCCCGCGTGCTTGGGGGATTTTCGCGCGAAAATCCCCCAAGCACGCAGTCGCTTTCTCTCGACCCCTGGGTGGGCGGGGGTCTGGTGAGGGCGAGGTTGGGGGTCTCGAGAGCTCCCGCGTGCTTGGGGGATTTTCGCGCGAAAATCCCCCAAGCACGCAGTCGCTTTCTCTCGACCCCTGGGTGGGCGGGGGTCTGGTGAGGGCGAGGTTGGGGGTCTCGAGAGCTCCCGCGTGCTTGGGGGATTTTCGCGCGAAAATCCCCCAAGCACGCAGTCGCTTTCTCTCGACCCCTGGGTGGGCGGGGGTCTGGTGAGGGCGAGGTTGGGGGTCTCGAGAGCTCCCGCGTGCTTGGGGGATTTTCGCGCGAAAATCCCCCAAGCACGCAGTCGCTTTCTCTCGACCCCTGGGTGGGCGGGGGTCTGGTGAGGGCGAGGTTGGGGGTCTCGAGAGCTCCCGCGTGCTTGGGGGATTTTCGCGCGAAAATCCCCCAAGCACGCAGTCGCTTTCTCTCGACCCCTGGGTGGGCGGGGGTCTGGTGAGGGCGAGGTTGGGGGTCTCGAGAGCTCCCGCGTGCTTGGGGGATTTTCGCGCGAAAATCCCCCAAGCACGCAGTCGCTTTCTCTCGACCCCTGGGTGGGCGGGGGTCTGGTGAGGGCG
The DNA here is from genome assembly GCA_024610705.1 of Tetragnatha versicolor. Classification (NCBI taxonomy): domain Eukaryota; kingdom Metazoa; phylum Arthropoda; class Arachnida; order Araneae; family Tetragnathidae; genus Tetragnatha; species Tetragnatha versicolor. Next base: position 16,850,035 of record JANDEH010000008.1, read on the forward strand.
AGGTTGGGGGTCTCGAGAGCTCCCGCGTGCTTGGGGGATTTTCGCGCGAAAATCCCCCAAGCACGCAGTCGCTTTCTCTCGACCCCTGGGTGGGCGGGGGTCTGGTGAGGGCGAGGTTGGGGGTCTCGAGAGCTCCCGCGTGCTTGGGGGATTTTCGCGCGAAAATCCCCCAAGCACGCAGTCGCTTTCTCTCGACCCCTGGGTGGGCGGGGGTCTGGTGAGGGCGAGGTTGGGGGTCTCGAGAGCTCCCGCGTGCTTGGGGGATTTTCGCGCGAAAATCCCCCAAGCACGCAGTCGCTTTCTCTCGACCCCTGGGTGGGCGGGGGTCTGGTGAGGGCGAGGTTGGGGGTCTCGAGAGCTCCCGCGTGCTTGGGGGATTTTCGCGCGAAAATCCCCCAAGCACGCAGTCGCTTTCTCTCGACCCCTGGGTGGGCGGGGGTCTGGTGAGGGCGAGGTTGGGGGTCTCGAGAGCTCCCGCGTGCTTGGGGGATTTTCGCGCGAAAATCCCCCAAGCACGCAGTCGCTTTCTCTCGACCCCTGGGTGGGCGGGGGTCTGGTGAGGGCGAGGTTGGGGGTCTCGAGAGCTCCCGCGTGCTTGGGGGATTTTCGCGCGAAAATCCCCCAAGCACGCAGTCGCTTTCTCTCGACCCCTGGGTGGGCGGGGGTCTGGTGAGGGCGAGGTTGGGGGTCTCGAGAGCTCCCGCGTGCTTGGGGGATTTTCGCGCGAAAATCCCCCAAGCACGCAGTCGCTTTCTCTCGACCCCTGGGTGGGCGGGGGTCTGGTGAGGGCGAGGTTGGGGGTCTCGAGAGCTCCCGCGTGCTTGGGGGATTTTCGCGCGAAAATCCCCCAAGCACGCAGTCGCTTTCTCTCGACCCCTGGGTGGGCGGGGGTCTGGTGAGGGCGAGGTTGGGGGTCTCGAGAGCTCCCGCGTGCTTGGGGGATTTTCGCGCGAAAATCCCCCAAGCACGCAGTCGCTTTCTCTCGACCCCTGGGTGGGCGGGGGTCTGGTGAGGGCGAGGTTGGGGGTCTCGAGAGCTCCCGCGTGCTTGGGGGATTTTCGCGCGAAAATCCCCCAAGCACGCAGTCGCTTTCTCTCGACCCCTGGGTGGGCGGGGGTCTGGTGAGGGCGAGGTTGGGGGTCTCGAGAGCTCCCGCGTGCTTGGGGGATTTTCGCGCGAAAATCCCCCAAGCACGCAGTCGCTTTCTCTCGACCCCTGGGTGGGCGGGGGTCTGGTGAGGGCGAGGTTGGGGGTCTCGAGAGCTCCCGCGTGCTTGGGGGATTTTCGCGCGAAAATCCCCCAAGCACGCAGTCGCTTTCTCTCGACCCCTGGGTGGGCGGGGGTCTGGTGAGGGCGAGGTTGGGGGTCTCGAGAGCTCCCGCGTGCTTGGGGGATTTTCGCGCGAAAATCCCCCAAGCACGCAGTCGCTTTCTCTCGACCCCTGGGTGGGCGGGGGTCTGGTGAGGGCGAGGTTGGGGGTCTCGAGAGCTCCCGCGTGCTTGGGGGATTTTCGCGCGAAAATCCCCCAAGCACGCAGTCGCTTTCTCTCGACCCCTGGGTGGGCGGGGGTCTGGTGAGGGCGAGGTTGGGGGTCTCGAGAGCTCCCGCGTGCTTGGGGGATTTTCGCGCGAAAATCCCCCAAGCACGCAGTCGCTTTCTCTCGACCCCTGGGTGGGCGGGGGTCTGGTGAGGGCGAGGTTGGGGGTCTCGAGAGCTCCCGCGTGCTTGGGGGATTTTCGCGCGAAAATCCCCCAAGCACGCAGTCGCTTTCTCTCGACCCCTGGGTGGGCGGGGGTCTGGTGAGGGCGAGGTTGGGGGTCTCGAGAGCTCCCGCGTGCTTGGGGGATTTTCGCGCGAAAATCCCCCAAGCACGCAGTCGCTTTCTCTCGACCCCTGGGTGGGCGGGGGTCTGGTGAGGGCGAGGTTGGGGGTCTCGAGAGCTCCCGCGTGCTTGGGGGATTTTCGCGCGAAAATCCCCCAAGCACGCAGTCGCTTTCTCTCGACCCCTGGGTGGGCGGGGGTCTGGTGAGGGCGAGGTTGGGGGTCTCGAGAGCTCCCGCGTGCTTGGGGGATTTTCGCGCGAAAATCCTACCCTGGGCCGGGGTGGATGCCACAAAGATGGAAGTATTTTACACATTTTAAAGATTTATTACAAAAACATCTGTTATTTTACCCTATATTTACTTTGAAAAATCTAACTTAAGTGAAAAATACAAAATAGTTCAAATTCTTCTTTAATCTAAAAAATATGTTTGCAACTGCAATAGTAATCAGTTTCACAACAATGGTATCTAAAGAATTGTATGCAATAGCTTGTATTTAGGTATTGAGAGGAATTGGGAATGTCCCATCCCACCTCAATTCATGGTGTCCCATCACACCCCGGTAGCCACAGTTTTAAAAAAATAGGTTCTTTCCAAAGAACTGTAGCTTTTAGGATTAACTCAACTATATATTCATAAAGAATACATTATTCTGTTTAGAAAACAATATAAACCATTAAGAAAGCAATCAGGAATCAGATTGAAAAGTGTAATACTTAGTTACTTTTGCTATAGTGAAACCATCTTTTTCATTCAGAAATTTGTAGGAGCTTGCAACTAAAATAGTAAACAGCAACAAGTATGAAGCAATGGTGGCTTTACCTGGTGGAACACTCAAAAACTAATTTTATTTATAATTTTAAGATTTATTGAAGGTGTCCCACCTTACCCAGTGTCCCATTCATCCCCGGTCTCCCCTATTCCTTTCTCATACTAAAAAAAAGAAAATCGTATAATTTCCAACTTACAAAGTTGACATGAGATTTTTCCAAACCCCTTCCCCCTTTTTGAACTCACATAATTTATGGATGTCCCGTTATTAAAGAATCTATCTCGGGTGGCTGAGCTGGGGGAGTGTAAGGTTAGTGGGGGTGGATGGCGTTGCTGGGGCCTCATGGGGGAAGAGAGACTTAAGTATATCCACCCTCGAAATTCCAATATCCCCTCCAAAAATTTTTACTTGCTGTGGCACTGGCTTTAATACTTGGCAGCGTGTTAGAACATTTGATTTTCATCTTCAAGAAATTACGAGACTCCCAGCATCATCAACCAAGAAACATTTTAAATTGATGCCACATTACATGAAGTGGTCACCAAAGAAAAATATTTTTTAGTCTTGTGAGCAGAGCATCAAAGATGCCAGAATGAGCATCTATCTTTACAATTAATTCATAGTTTTAAGCTTTTTTCATGAGTTAAATCATCTGACGCAAATACATTTAATCATCTAAAATAAATATATATACAAATACAAATATTGACAACCAACAACAGGCGTGAAGCCCAACTAGGTTGGTCCACCAACTCAAACTTCCGATTCCCAGTATTTGTCTAATTTATCCTTAAACCCCTTTACTCCATTGGAACTAACTATCGATTTCGGCAACCCATTCCATATATCCACAACCGTTGTAAAAATAATGCTTTCTGCTTTCCCTGTTTACATGTCCCTTGTTTAATTTGAAACTGTGTCCCCTTGTTCTATTATCTGTACTTAAGTCTAGACCATCTGTATCCCCTTGCTTTATCATTTTGAATAGTTGAATCATATCCCCCCTCTATCCCTTCTTTTCTCTAAAGTGAACATATTTAACTTCTTTAAGCGCTCATCATAATTTAAACTGGATATACCCTTGATCATTTTTGTAGCCCTATGCTGTACTCTCTCAATTAAATCTATGTCTTTCCTCAAATATGGAGACCAGAATTGTACTGCATACTCAAGATGAGGCCTCACCAAACCTCTGTACAGAGGCAAGATTATGTTTCCTGTCCTTGAAGAGATAGTTTTCCTAATATATCCCAATATCCTATTAGCCTTTTTACTAACAGATGAGCATTGGTGTTCCATTTTAAAATCCTCATTTACTATTACCCCCAGGTCTCTGGTCATATTCCCCTCCTTTAATTTAAACCCTTGCAGATATAATTCAGCTTTACTATTCCTAGATCCCATATGCAGCACTTGACATTTATCTATATTAAAGGACATACCCCACTTGTTAGCCCATCCCGATATATTAATTAGATCACTTTGTAAAATTTGTATCTGCTCAACAGTGTCTACTCTCCCCCAAATCTTCAAATCATCAGCAAATATACTGATTTCGTTTCTTATATTCTGACTTATATCATCAATGAATATTATAAATAGTATTGGACCCAATACTGACCCCTGTGGTACCCCACTTCCCACCTCTGCCCACTGTGAATAGTTACCCTTGACCTGCACTCTCTGCCTTCTCCCTATTAACCAATTTTTTACCCATAGCAACACTTTACCCCTAATACCTAAATAATCCAATTTGTATAGTAATGCCTCATGGGGAACTTTATCAAAAGCCTTCTGGAAATCTATATATATTATGTCAACACTGTTTTTCCTATCTAACTCCCTCGTTACCTTGTCATAAAATTTCAGCAGATTTAATGAGCAAGATTTACCCTTTCTGAAACCAAATTGATTTTCTGAAAGCAGGTTCCCCTCCTCCAAGTATAACATTATGTGCTTCTTGAGTATGGTTTCGAATATCTTCCCTACTACTGATGTTAAACTTACAGGTCTATAATTTCCCGGATCCCATTTTGGTCCCTTCTTATATAATGGAGTCACATTAGCCAATTTCCAATCCCTTGGTACCAAACCAGTATTGTAAGTTGTAGTAAAGATTTCGAGAATTACATCCCCTAATTCCTCTGCACATTCTACCAGTACTTTTGGATAGATGCCGTCTGGTCCTGGCGCTTTAGTTGGCTTGATGCTTTTTAATAGATGTACTATTTCCTCCCTACTAAAGGTACAATCCTGAATCCCCCCACTTCCATATTCACAAACCGTAGAATCGTAAGTTAATTTATAGTTCTTATTAAAAACCCCCATGAAAAAGTCATTTAATACATTCGCCATGCCCACATCCTCCTGAACAAGTATGCCCTGACATGTTTTCAAAGGTCCTAAGGTAGTACTTAGCCTTTTTTTCTCTCCCGCATAAGCATAAAATTCCTTTGGATTTTGATTGATTTCCCTTGCAAGTTTTTCTTCCAAAGCCCTCTTCTGCCTCCTGCTGATATGTTTAAAATCTTTTCTAGCCTTTAAATAAGCCTCCCTGTCACTGTCTTTACCTGTAAGTTTATACATTATTTTGAAGGTTCTCTGTTTCAATTTCAGTGCCTTTCGAGTGTCCCATGAAAACCACATGGGGAGCAATTTACGCGATGCTCCCTTCTGCCTAAATGAAACATTATTGTTTATCACCCTATTCAATATCTCCTTAAATTCTTCCCACTGTTGGTAAGTGTCGACTGATTTTAAACCCCCACCAAATGACTATCTTAATTCTTTCCTTATATTTTGAAAATTAGCTGTTCTAAAATTAGGAATTATCCTAGTATTATTTGTTACTGTAGACTGGAAATCAATACTGAACCTTATACTTCTATGATCACTTTCACCTAAATGATCCCCTGAGGTTAAACCCCTGACCCTGTCTTCATTACTGCTCAAAACTAGGTCTAAAATAGCATTATCCCTAGTAGGCTCATTGACCATCTGATAGAGAAAGCAATCCTGTATTGCTTCTAGAAACTGTGATCCCTTATTTCCAATAACTATGTGGTTGTTCTCCCAGTCAATGTTAGGATAGTTGAAGTCACCCATTAACACAATCTCACCTTTTTGACAAGCTTCATAAATTAGTTTACACATATCCTCATCCTGCAGTTGACTACAACCCGGAGGTCTATATATAATCCCTACAATTAAGCCCCTTCCCTTATTGTTTATAAGCTTAACCCAGACTGATTCAATACCCTCAGGTTTACATATCAGCTCAAGTTCTGAACAATTCAAAGAATCCCTAACATACAATAACACTCCTCCCCCCTTCCTATCAACTCTATCATACCTGAAAATTGTGAACCCACTCAACTCTAATATGAATGAATCATCGTTGCTTGTCCAGCTCTCAGTAATTCCGATTATATCCACCTCCTCCGCGTATCAACAATTCCTTTTAACTCGTCCAATTTATTTCTGATACTTCGAGCATTGCAATAGTACACTTTTAAGTAGCTCTTACCTCTGTTATTTAGTTTATTCATATTATATTTTCTGACATATGCAACTGCCCCAACCCTAGCCATTGCACTACCCTTTGAATTGCTTTTCCCTTTAAAATATTGCACTTACCCTTTTTATTGCTTATCCCTTTTATGTTGCACTTTCCCGGTGTGATATACGTCCCTTGTATTTTAGACCCCATTAATGTTCCCCCACTATTGCTTTGCACTAACACCCTTCTATGTCCTGAACACCCCTGTTTGTGATCTAGTTTTTTGCCCCCAGACTGTCCAACACCCGCTTTGCAACCTCCCTGTTACCTATCTGGCTCAAATGCAAATTGTCCCAGCCTATCCAATCCCTCCTACAATCTTTCCACAAATCCAAGAAACTCACCTCCTCCTTCTCACATATCTCCCTTAGCAGTGAATTCATTTTCCTGGCTCTCTGATTTAACCACCCATTACTGGCCCCGTACCTGGGCATCAATCCCATTACAGTTATATCCTTTCCTTTTGCTTTTACCTCAGCTAGTAATGATGTTGTGTCCCTTTCAAATTCCTTGTTATTAGCCATCCCAACATCATTAGTCCCGGCCCAGATCAGTAGAGCCCTGATTATCAGCGCAATTGGGGTGGTAAGGGTACTGCAGATAGCGGAAATCGCAGATAACCCGAAAAAAGATTGAAAATGAGGTGAAAACACGAAAAAAAATATTTCAGACTTAAAACTAAATTTTATTTACAAAAAACATGTGTAAAACTTTTAAAATATGTACAGTACACTGCAGAAACCTTAGCTCTACAGCAAAAATGTCTCTGAACTCATCTATAATTTGCTCTCATCGTTAAAAAATTTTCTCGCGGCACGCATGGATAATCAGCACCGCGGTTGCTTTTGTTGCCCAAAATTAATAAAATTTAATAGCAGGAAAAATAGTCGCCTAAAATTAACAAAATTATAGCAAAAAGGGCCATTCCATTGTGATGGTTGTGCAAAATTTCAATATCCCGTCCAAAAATTTTTTCTGGTTATGGCACAGGCTTTAATGCTTTGCATTATTGTCAGAACATTTGAGCTTTCGATTCAAAATCATATTGGTTAATGAAGCTAATCCGGCCTGCAGATTTTCAGTGTCAAATTTGGCGATAACAATTTAATGCTCGGATATCATCGGTTTTCCACTTGGCGACTAAAAAAAATCGCCAAATTCAGCTTGCGGTCGGATTCGATTCATTTACCAAAATATTTTTTAGTGTTGTGAGCAGAGTTGATGTCCTTTTGGACCTCAAGAAAATATGGCATTAACATGCTGTTAAATAAGAATTTGGAAAGAAAATTACTTTCCAGCAATGTTAAGTCTATAATGGCGATGGTTTTCCTCCATTTCTCATGTTATAGTCGGGTGTACAAATACTTGTTTGGTCCACTGGTTTGGTCTTAAAAATCAGTTTTTTAAAGTATAATTTTCATTTTGGTTAGAGAAGCGAATCTGGGCTGCAGATTTTCGTCGCCAAATTTGGCGATAACAATTCAATGCTCGGATGCCATCGGTTTTCCCCTTGGCGACAAAAAAATCTCCAAATTCAGCTGCAGCCCGGATTCGCTTCAATTACCGTTGAATACTTTCTGGTCTGACTGTAGACAACTAACACAAAAGAATTGAACGAATTAAATTAACCAACAAATTTATATGAAGTGTGAACACGGAAGTATAATATTAACGAAATAATCACTTACCTACAAAAACTTATTTTTAGAAGACCAATATCAAACTAATTGAAATGATTTATGTTAAATATGCTATTGGATCTATCTAATCTAATCTAATTAAAGTTCGAATTAATTCAAAAAGGAAAGCGGGAAGTGCAAAACGGAAAACGGGTAATATTCCACAGAGAAGATACGACGCACCTGCCTTGGCACAATTAAAAAATTCCTGCGCGCGCAATCTGCCGGCAGCGTAGGACTGGGGTCTGAGCTGCCGGTCACCAGCCGGCAGCCTAGACACATAGTAATGGAAGCTGAAGTCAATTCCGTGTTTACAAACAAACTTGCACACCAACCCATACGATCAGCATCAACCTTTTATTTTAAAGAAAACGGGGGTAAAAAATTTTTTTATGAATGTACTAACTCTCTATTTTTAACATAGGTTTAAAGTATTTCTGTTGAAATTTAATTTTGATATAACCTATGAAACCATGGAATTAAAATTTATACACTAATAATGATGACGATGAGATGGGTTTTTACTTTTCAGCATAATTTAGAGTTAACTACTTAATTTATTGTTTTAGATTTAATATTTAGTTTTATTATTGTTCTGGGGTGTTAGATTTTATAAATTAATGAATAATAGCATACTACTAACTAACTATTATTTTAACACATTGTATGACAATAATTAGTAATATTGTTTAACAATGTACAATTATCATGTGTTTCAGATGAATTAAAGCCATTGTGAACCCTTTTAACTTCCTTTAATAAAAGCTGGAATTCATGTTTTTTCTTGATTTTACGAACAAACTGTAAATGCATAAGTGGATTCGTGTAAGTTTGAATTTGTATTGTGAAAGTTTTTTAATGTTTTGTGTTAAATAGGTGTATAGTAATATGTTATTCTAATAATGGTTAAAGAAATGACAATTTTCTAGTAAAACTGAGCACAAGAGGGTTTTATAGCAGGAATTAATTGCACAAAAAGTTATAATTTAATTAAAACATACAATTGATTCTGGGTTCTTTGGATCCCCTTTGTCAGTTTCTAAGTTTGCAAGATTTTTAGCACTGAAAAAGGGGATCCAAAGATCTTAGAAACAATTGTATATGTTTTAATTAAATTATAACTTAATGTGCAATGAACTACGTTTAAATGTTCCTGCTATAAGTCTTTCGCACAAGATTAATTTTGCTATGAGAGAAGTTATTAAGAGAGAAAAACACAGTACCCATACATACCTACTTTACCATGATTTCGAACCTTATTTAAATAGAATAGGTTGAAGCCAGTGCTAAGGTAGGTGAGAAATGCCATTCCCAAAAAATTTTGATTGTCCCCACAAAAATAATTAGTCAGGCACTAAATTGCCCCAAATATTTTTTCCAATACGGCACTAGTTAAAGCATAGAAAACTTGAATATTTTAAAAATGTGTGTTCATGTAACTCTAAAAATGAGTTTAATAACCCTATTTTAAGGGTCCAATTTTTAAAAAATTTTACATTTTTTCAAAAACTTCTGGGGGAGAATCCCCAGACCAACTCCACTTTAGTGTAATGGTGCAAACTATTCACAAAAACTTTAGACGGAAGCCAGGAATCCCCCTGAAAAGTACTAAACCTAAATTGTTCTCCTGTAATCTGCTCTGTGTCACAAATTTGGAAAGTGCCTTACTTATAAAATTACTTATATACTTCAGCAACTTCACATACTATCTGCACATATCACATACTACTTTTTCTGCAAAACTATCTTTAATGAAGAATGCGTGTCTCTAAACCTTTTCTATTTTCAGACAAGTATCTTAGTCATTGCAGCATGTTTAGTTATTCATTGGACTGGATATTTCATTCCCACAGTGACTTTTATTTACCGGTTTTACTGTATCACAGGAAAGCTTTTCCTGTTCACTTGTGCAATTCTGATTGGACTGCTATTGAGCTACAAACCTGATTCATACCTAATTAAGTCTTTTCGAATAGTACCAAATGAACAAATTATCTTGAAGACTAAGGTATGTAATTTTTCTTTCATGAAAATCAATTTAATATGTGTATCTTATAATAAGTAGATTTTTTTAGACGGGTGCATGTTCGTTTTAAACTCCGTTGCAGCCTGCGATCTTTTTGTTCTTTTGTTGTTCGCTGTAATTGTTCATAATCTGCCATTGGAAATAAAAAAAAAATGTTCGTTTTAAATATGTAACTAAAAATTACTTTTGGATTACAAAAATTACCTTTGAAAAGAAAATTACCTTAAAAAAGAACAATAATGAAATTGAAGTAAAACATCTGTGAACAGGAAAATTGTTTATTCAGGGTTGGCAGGGTTTAAGCCAAATGCTTTTTCTTTACCAAAATAACCACTTGTTTTTTTAGAAATTAAAAAATATTTTTAGGATTTTTTTAAGAAAGTGTTATTAAGTATAACCTTTTGCAAAAAATAAAGGGGTCAGATTTATCAAAAAATTGACATTTTAAGGTGATTAAAAATCAGAAATATTTTAATTTAATGGTTTTAGTTATTGAATTCTCTCTAAACTTAGGGGCCGTTCAAATATTACGTAAGCACTTTTTTGGTCATTTTAACCCCCCCTCCCCCTTGTCAGCAAAGATAAGCAAACCTCCAAACCCCCCCACCATAATTACGTAAGAAACTGCCGGACCCCCCCTTCAAATTTTGACATCCCTCTTAGTAAGTGCTGTTTTTTTCTCTTTGAAAATTAGGTGACGAATACAAGGAGCTGTCCTTTTTGGGTGGGTGTAAGCCTAAGGGTTCAAAAATTAGTTAAAACACTACTTTTTGGGGTTAAAATTTCAAAATGTTCGGGGCTCCATCCCCAGAAAAAAATGCTTATGTCAGATTTCCCAATTCAATTTTTTGTTAAATATTTTTTGGGTTGAGTTTTGAAATTATTAATGCAAGAAACAAGCTATTTTTGAAGATGCAGTATCTTAAGTAAGCATCACTCATATCCCCCCTCCCCCTTGTCAGGAAAAGTAAGCAAAGAGCAAACCCCCTCCCCCCTTAGGTGCTTATGTAATATTTGGTACTCTAAAGAAATTTCTTAAGTTCATAAATTAATCCATATAATAAAGATAATTAATTTGTTTTTTTTTACCATTTAATAATTAATCAAATTAATTATCTCAATCATTTATCCAATTTCAATTAACATTAGTTGTTTACATTTCACTTTAGCTTCTTATTTAAAAAATAAAATTTTCCATCGCTAAAGAAATTTCTTAAGTTCATAAATTAATCCATATACAGGGTGTCCCATAAATAGTGGGCAGGCACGGATTAAGAAACTTTTCAAGGGGGGGGCGGTCCGATTTTTTTAGGGTAATTTTAATTTTATGATTGTTCTGCATGTTGAAGGTTATTTTAAAGATTAAATTGAGAAAACAAAAAATAACTATTCAAACCCTTTTAAGCATTCGTATCTCCTGTTGACCAGTGGCGAATCCAGGATTTGGTTTTTTTGGGGTGGGGCAAGAATTTTCATAATCCATTTGATTCTTCTTGTTAATGGTAATAAATAAAAGGGGGGTCTGGGGGTCCTCCCCCAGAAAGTTTTTGAAATTTAAGTCAAAAACCCCACTTTTTGAACTCGTTTTGATACGCCTCATCCAAATTTCGGGTATAGATTTTTTGCGTTTTGACAAACTTAGTAAAATATTAGACGTTTTCGGGGGGGCTTCAGCCCGAAAGCCCCCCCGTAGATCCGCCACTGCTGTTGACTTTATATGAGCATTATGTTTTAAAATTCTTCCACATAATAATTTATTCACAACAAAAAAAAACTTTCCTGTAATGCAAATATTTTCATAAGCTGGGTTTTTTTAATTTCTTTCTTTCCTTGCCTTACCCTTCTACTTCAACTAACATTATACAATTCAAATAAAAATTTTTATAACTCTTACCCGTCCTACTCTATTTTTTAAAGAAAAATGTAATACTCGACGATTGCTTCATGATGTATACTTTTATATTGTGTCAAAATCTGAAGCAATTTTTCTTAATAAGTCCTTACAAGAATATTTTCAGAGGGGTTTTCATTATCTTAATAAGGGATTTAATAAAATTAGCATGCATAATTAACTTAACAAAATAATTTTTTTAAGTATTGGGTTGTCCCATAAGTTCTGTTACTTTTTACAAAGTTTTGTGTTTGAAAATTTTTTATGAAAAAATGGCAATAGGTGGAGATTTCAAACAAAGGGGATTTTGATTTATGTATATTTATGAAGATAATGTGTGTTTTTGGTAGTTCTCGTGATATTTCTTTTCAAAATGGTGGTTTGAAAAAAAGACCGCAAACGACTATTTTCCCTCAATTTTTTTATTTTGTTTAAAAATCTAGGAAGAATGCATAATTCATGGCTATAAAAAGTTTTACTGTAAGTTTGAAATGTTTAGTTCAAGATGTCATAGTTTCAAGATCTATCGATTAGTTTAACTTAGGAAATTTCGGTCTCAAACATAACATCTTTTGCAAAAAGCTTACCTCAGTAATGTTAGTCATTTCAAAGAAATTTTCACGAAAAAAGCATCAAAATCAATAAAAAAGCTTAGGAAAGAACCAAGTATTCAAAATATGCAGTATATTAAATTATATCTGAACTTAAGTTCAGAAAGTAGTGCGCACAATGCAAGCGCGCAAAGTTTTAGCTTATCAGAATTACACTCGCTGAACTTATGCTTAGCGAACAAAGCAATTATTTGATTCATATACGAAAAAACTACAATAAAAACAACTCGTTGGGATTAAGAAATAAATAAATTCATCGATATTATGAAAAGAGGCTTTCTATGTTTAAACCGTTGAAACAAGCATTATGGTTCAAAAAACATCTGCGTTTAATTTGCTTCATACCAGCTGCTTAGAAAAACAATAGGTGTGCTTTAAAAAACACGTGAAATTGCCAATATATGAAGTTTTAAAGTTAAAATTTCCTACCTTAAACTTATCGAATCATCTTGAAACTATGACATCTTAATCTTAACATTTCGAATATACAGTAAAACTTTTTTTAGCCATGAATTATGCGTTCTTCCTAGTTTTTTAAACAAAAGAAAAAAATTACGCAAAAATCGTCGTTTTTGTTCTTTTTTTCAAACCGCCATTTTGAAAAGAAATAATATCACAAGAACTACCAAAATCACACATTATGTTCATAAATATGCATATATCAAAATACCCTTTGTTTGAAATCTCCACCTATTACCAGTTTTTCATAAAAAATTTTCAAAGACAAAACTTCGTAAAAAGTAACAGAACTTATGGGACAACCCAATATAATAAACATAGACCAATGCAGCTCAACAATACCCTTGGTGTAAAAATTAGTTTTATGGATTTTAAATTAATTTTTATTGACTCTTTAGCGTTGTTAAAAGCTCATCTTCCAGATAGAGTTTTCAAATCCCTCAAATACTATATCCGAATCCGGAATATATAAAGCGGGTAAAATATCAAGCTTAAAAAGCCAAAACTTAATGATCGGCTAAATAATCCTTCGTTCAGGGGTATTTTCCCAAGTAAAAAAATTAAAGTGTTTTTAAAGTATAAAAAGAGGACATAGGAACAAAATGAATAGATATAAGAGAAATGATTAGGAGAGAGAAGAGAGAAAGAGTGTAATGATTGTTATAGAAAGTATTTTTTAACGAAAGAAAGGCGTTTAAGCAGTTTAGCTTTGAAAAAAAATTGACACATTCAATTACTCTTAATTATGTATACACAACTTTTGGTTAGTAAATTTAGCATTGGGTTAACTAAATTTCATCTACAATAATTATAAAGTTCATAAAGTTAATTTTAAAAATTTGTGATTATTATTGATGACAAATCTAAAATTGGATTGGATGAATTGAATAAGTAGCAAAGCGCTTAAATATGTAAAAACATGTGAATAAACCGAAGTATGTAACATAAAGCTAGTATAAATCGATCGAAAATCCCTTGAAACGTGTAATGTTCGAAACAGAACTCTTCAAAATAATAATTATAAAATAAATGTAATAACATGGAACTTCCAGGACCTAATTTTAAATACATGAAACAAACATTCTTTTAAAAGAGTTGAGTATAAACTTACATTTTTCTCCTTGCGTATAGAAAAATATATAAATTGGTAGGCAAACGCTTGAAGATAAAATGCCCCTTATGTCCTACAGGCCACAGCTCGAAAGTTCTCCAACAGCAATGACAATTTTCCCTCGCGACCCGAAGCACTGAAATTGTCTCATTAGGCAGTGACCACGGTGTTTGAGAAGCACCTCACGTGAATATTTTCACTAGAAGGGGGGGGGCGATATCACCTTACCGAGAATTCCCTGCATTCCTTGCCACCTATCCCCTCCTTCTCTCCCAGTTCCTCAGAGGAAACAGGGAAGAAACCCTAAAACAACATAGGGGACGGGAGTGCAGATAAAGGTGACATCCAAGGTTAAAGGGGGCCTGTTTGGTGACCTTTTTCAACCCATCCAACAGGAGCTTCTTCACTTGCGTGCATACTTGTATAAAATAAAAACCTTTCTGCGAACTTAAATTTTTTCCAAAAGATTTTCTGCAAGAATTTACACATTTTTAAATCTCTCTAAAAAAACATTATTACTGAAATACCCAAATTGCAGGGGAGTTTTTCTAAAGATGAAAAAAGAGGAAAAAGCATGTGAGCTTAGTTATGTATAATTTTATTTAATGTGTGAAACAAATAATTTTAACAAGAAAATTTTAATTTAACTGGGTTATACTCGGGAGGATTTTAAGAACTTCAAACTGGTATTTAACTAGTCATTAATATTGATAGTCTAGTCTAGATAAAAATATCTTAAAACAAAGAAATATATACATATTTCACGTTATCTTCATTTGCATGAAAATAACCAAAATGCAACTAAAATCAGATGAAAATTTAAGAAATCAGTTAAATACAAGGATAATTTATTGATTACTTTAAATTTAAAAAAAAATAACTTAATTTTTTACCAATAAAATTTTTGCTAAGTGAAGAAAAAAGTCAAATGAATTTTTAAAAGAATTATTAGAATCTCAAATCATATCAGATATGTAATACAGGTTATAATCTAACACGATTAAAAAAACTGAATTATTTTCTTAAGTTGCTTCTCAAAAAGTAGCCTTTCAAAAATTTTGCAACTTAGAAAACCTCATAAGCCAGAAAAACGGAACTTTCGCGAAAAATCGCTATTTTTTTTACTTCCGGACTCGTTGGCTTCTAACTACGGAAAAGTTGTTTTTTCTACATCGCAACAACAACGCGATACGAAGCCGACTTCACCTTAACGTCCCGGGCCGAGAAAGCATCGCGGAAGAAACGGTAAACTCCGCGAGCAAAAACGGAACTTACAGGAAAAGTTGCGATTTCCCGACTTTCGCGATTCCGATTCTTTCTAAAATCGCGATTCCGCGGATGGAAGCATTTGGCGAAAAATATGAGAAAAATTTATCGATCAAAAATAAATTCTGCGGAAAAATTTCTGAAAAAAAATTTTTTTTGTAGTTTTTCTGCAGAGTGCGAAATTTTCTGCGAACGCCGTTCGCGCGTTCGTGTATATTATACAAGTATGCTTGCGTGGTTTACTGAAAGCTATTTTACTTCTTCGAAATTTATTATGAACAAATTTTGTTATTTGAAACCAAAAAATTTTTTTCGTCTTAGGGCAAGGGGGGGGCGATCGCCCCCACCGCCCCCCCCCTTAATCCGTCCTTGATAGTGGGCCACACTTCTAGAGGGGATAGTAGACACCTAGACGAGTCAGAATCACATAGGAATCGGGGGTCCCAGACCAAATCCCAGGGAGTTAAAAATGGAGCGACACCAAAAAACAATTATTGAAAAATTCAATCTGTAGAACTACTACTATTGGTAAAAACTTAATCATGGTCTCAAGTTTTGTGGTATTTTGTATTTAGAAATCCTTTCTTTTGATTTGATAATCTGAAAGATCATAGTTGAAATCCCTTAAGTCCAAAGTTTCACGTAAATACCATCAATATTAAACGCTTGAGATCTAATTAAAGTTTGATTTTTGCTTGCGAAAACAGATCCAGAAAAGAAACGTTGAGGGAAAATCTACGAATTACGGATTGATGTTCGCTGAATTTCTCGCCATTATTTGCGATACGAGATTCCTCGCCAACTTTCGCCAACAACATATCGCCCAAGCTGTCTTGGCGATCTGTAGGAGCTTGGTATGTTTCGCCAAACTGGGAGAGAAAAGAAAGTTAGCGATTATCTATCCGTAACTCGTAGATTCTCCCTGAACGTTCGTTTTCTGGAGCTGTTTTCGCACTCAAAATACAAACTTTAACAGGATCTCAAGCGTTTAATATTGATGGTATTTACACAGGCATGTGATTTTTCCGCTAATTAGCGGAAATCCGCTAATTTTAGAGGTCTTGAGAATCGGAATTCCTCTCAATTGTGTGCGGAATTAATATTTCAAAGCGGGAAAAATTGGAATATTTTGTTTCCTGAGCGGACATTAAGTGTACCAAAACGATTAAACCCCTGTTTTTTAGGCTCAAATTTCAAAAAATTTCTGATATTGAGTTTAGTAAGATGAAAATCCTATCTAAAAAGCATTAAAAAAGCTAAATTGAACCTAGGAATGGGATAGGGATTTGAATTTGGGCCCCTCCCGAAATTAATTTCTTTTCCACTGTAACTTATCTAGTTGTTTTATTTTAAATTATCTAGACGCTTCTAAAAAATTTCAGATAATTTCTTTCTTGAGCAATCACATGCCTGGTGAAACTTTGGACGTAAGGGTTTTAAAATATGATCTTTCAGATTATCAAATCAAAAGAAAGGATTTCCAAATACAAAATAAAGTTTTGGCATATTTTTCACATTTTTTTGTGGTTTTTTGACTTTTTTCGTAGAAAAAAATTTTAAAGTGAAAACTTTCAGCATAATTTTAAAAATCATATTAAACAACAAAATTTGAGACCATGATTAAGTTTTTACCAATAGTAGTTCTTCTACAAATTGAATTTTTCAATAATTGTTTTAGGGTGCCGCTCCATTTTTAACTCCTTGGGATTTGGTTTGGGACCCCCAAACCCTATGTGATTCTGACTTGTCTAGGTGTCTACTATCCACCCTAGAAGTGTGACCCATTATTTATGGGACACCCTGTATATTTAAGATAAATAATTTGATTATTTCAACCATATATCCAAGATAAATTAACACTGATTTTTATTCACTACAATACAATTAGATATTCAAATATGAATATTTTAAAAAAAAAATATTTTATAAAACAGATTAATTTATTTTTAATTAACTAATTAAATTGAATTAATAAATGAAAATCATTTATCAATTATAAACAACCCCTGAAATGTCTCATTTACAACTCAATTTCAGACATCACTGCTAAAATAACTTATTCTGAAAAAAAAATTATAAAAAAACTTGGTTTAAACAAAAAAATACTTTTTTAAACCAGGTTTTTTTGCAACCCGGGTTTATATAATATTTAAGGTTGTGTGATATTTTAAAATTTCAACCATATTAGGTGAGATTTTTGTGTTTTGGGCTTTATTTTTCAAGCATTACATTTGACCATATTTTTTATGGTTATGTTCAACCCATTTTCACCAATTGTTTCAAAGATTAACTTAAACATTCAGGACAAAATTTTGTGCACCTATAATTGTATGATTTCTAAATTTGCATTGTTTTCTAGTTAAAAAGCATCTTAACTCTTGATAAACATCCTCAAATTTATGTAGTGTGTACTTTTTACATCCTTAGGTGCTTTTCAGCTATGATTATATCATTGTAGTGTATTGAAGAATAAGATTTTGCTGTATTATGGCTAACTTTTTTCTTTTCATGTTAAAGGAAAGGCTTGCTGCTTTAAAATCCACTCCTGGAAAAATGAAAAACACACCTCTTGTATCCAGAAATGTGGATGATGTTTTTGATGAAGTCATTTCTCTAATATTCAGGGATTACATAACATCTTGGTATTCATATGTTGTTAAGCATCCAAGTTTATTTTGCAAGCAGTTAAGGTAATTTTTGTTCAAAATAAAAGATAATTGAATACGTATAAATATTTAATACTGAATTTTCGTTTTTAAATTTAAGTTTAGGGGCCATTCAAATATTATGTAAGCACTTTTTTGGTAATTTTTAACCCCCCTCCCCCTTGTCAGCAAAGATAAGCAAACCTCCAACCCCCCCCACTATAATTACGTAAGGAACTGCTGGACCCCCCCCCCCGAAATTTTGACATCCCTAATAGTAAGTACTGTTTTTTTCTCCTTGAAAATTAGGTGACTTATTCAAGGAGCTGTCCTTTTTAAGGGTTCAAAAGTGAGTCGAAAACTACTTTTCGGGGTTAAAATTTCAGAATGTTTGGGGGCCCCCAGAAAAAAGTGCTTATGTCAGATTTCCTATTTCAATTTTTGGTTAAATTTATTTTTGGTTGAGTTTTGAAATTATTTATGCAAGAAACAAGATATTTTCAAAAATTCAGTATCTTACGTAAGCATCTTTCATATCCCCCCTCCCCCCTAGTCAGGAAAAATAAGCAAAGAGCAAACCCCCTCCCCCCCTTAGGTTCTTACGTAATATTTGAATGGCCCCTTATTGGGAAAAAAGTTTTACTTGATAAATATAGACAGGGCTCGATTTCTAAATAGAGAGGTACCAGAACGGTAAAATTATTGGTCTAAAACAGTGGCGTAGTCAGAAAAAAATTTCGGAGGGGGATGTTGATATTTTGGGAGGGGATATGGGGTATTTTTAGTGGTTTTCTGTGGTCAAAAAGGAAATTTTCTGAGTTTCGGGGGGGATATATCCCCAAATCCCCCCCTCTGGCTACTCCCCTGGTCTAAAAACAAAAAAAGCGAATAATTTTTTACAAAAACGTAAGCATTTATTTTCAAATTTAACTTTACAAAATAATTTCAAATGTGTTGTACTAGATTAGGCAGAGTGTTGAGTTTTCGAACTTAATTATTCATAATAAATTATACTAATCTTAATTATTGTATAAGAAGATGAACGTTTTATACAATTTTTTTTATAGAACACCTTTTTTGTACAGTGGGCTGTATTTTTTTACCGACAGGGTGCCTCTTGTAGGAGGCAGGACGGCTTATCATCAATGAACCATTAGTGCTGTATATTTGGAAAAATTTAAGGAATAGAATAATATCCTTAAATGGTAATATTTAAGTTGTCTCAAGGTACAACACATTTTGGCAAATTTGATGTAAAATGACTCAATATTTCATTATCAAAAAGACTAAACTTTAACAAAAATACACTGTAGCAAAATATATTATTTAAAAGTATTTTTAAAAATTTTAAATCCAATTTAAATAACTCTCGTTAAAACAAAATGTGAAGTGTTTTAAAGTTACACAACTTTTCCTAATAAAACAATAAAAAGACATTTCAATGGTGGCTTTCAGTTTAATCTAAATTTCAAATTAAGTTGAAAGTCACCATTGTCACTATCTATAATATATTATGTAGTACAAAATTTCATTTGGTCCTCATTGTATTGCATCTCTTACGATCTTTTGACGGCTGAGGTAGAATGCTGACCAGAGGCTAGCCAAGAGTCCACATATTTTCTCGTTACAAAATAGTCTTAGTTGTAATTTTATTACATGTTTTAAAACAAAAGTGAAATTCTAAACGCTTATGTACAAAAAAACGCGATTATCAAATAAAATATTAATATTTTTCCGAAAATGAGGTTCCGGAACACCGTTCTGGCTGAAATCAAGCCCTGAGTAAAGATAAAACTTTAGAGTTGGAGTTTACACTTACTTCTAACCAGAGGTAGTGGTGAAATACTCCCCTTTTTATCGATAAAACTATTAATATTTTCTGTTTGTGTGTGTAGTTTTTTTAATTGTACACTTGCCGTACTTAACTTGAGGTTTATTGATTCCTTGAGCTTATATTTGCATTTTGTTCTAAATTATACATATTTCACATCATTTTTTAATATTTTCGAAGAGAATATTTTGAATTAACTGTAGTTTGATAACATGTTGTGCAGAATGTTTTATCTTACTGTCTTTTAGAAATTAGTTAAGTTTCAAATGTAATTTTAGTGCATTTTCTTACTATAAAATTTATATTCTAGGGATATCATAAGGCTTATGCTGTTTCGATTCAGAGACAGGTGGCAAAAAATTGATGATGTTGAATTATTTGCGGATGACTTTGTGGTCATAATTACCGATCATCTTCAGCATATTAGATGTGCAGTCATTAAGTAAGCCTATACATTATTAATTTTTTATAACTAAACTAGCTGATATGCTCAGCCTTGCACGGGTGGAGATGGAGGAATTTTAATACATTTCCTACTTTATTTTGATGAAGGAAAGCAGGGGTCTGTTTAGATAAAATTTGAGTCCGTTTTTGAACCCTTCATAAAAGGTTTCATTGTGAAAACGGACTCTTTACAAAGTATTTTACCTTAAAAACGGACCCTTCACAACATATTTTTCCCTAAGAACGGACCCTTCACAAAGTATCTGGCCTTTAAATAGACACTATTTTTCACAATACTGCAAATTTGTGAGCTTTTTTTTCACAAAAACAGGCTCTTGGCTGAAAAAACTAATTTAACTTAATTTCACAAAATTCTAAGTAGATTTTCAATATTTTTACAAAAATAGGACCCTTCACAAAAAGTCTGGAAAGATGTAGAATCTAGCCTTTTAAATTCTGAACAATTTCTGCATTTACCACATGATTCCCATAAAAAGCAACAAAATATTAGAAAATTATTCTTCCAAAAATCACTAAAGGGGGTTTAGTACCCCATACCCTAACACAGGGGTTCCCAACCGGTGGTACGCGTACCACTGGTGGTACGCGAGAACATTTCAGGTGGTACGCGTGAGTCAAAGCACTAAAAGAAAGGAACAAAAAAAAGTTTTATCGATCTTACAGAAGAGTTCCATGAAAGATTATTTTAAAGAGAAATCTTTAATTAACTTCAGGATCGGATGTAAAACCGAGTACCCTTTGATCTTCCGGCAAGCTCTGCTATATTTGATGCCATTTGTTACGAGTTACTTGTGTGAGAGTGGATTTTCTGAACTCTTGTACATAAAAATAAACATAGAAGCAGAATAAGTGTTGAAGAGGACTTAAGAGTGAAGATAAGTTCCATTACTCCTAACGTTGATATTTTAATCACAGGGAAACAGTAACAAATTTCGCACTAAAGACTATAAATGTATGTTTTGTATGATGATTAATTTTTTGCTGAGTTTGTACTAATTTTTTATTTATATGTTTTTAGACCTATGGGTATAATAAATAAAACTGTAAATTAATACCATTTTCATCTTTTTATTTCTCCTTTATTAAAAGCATGTTATAAATAAACAAATATCTAACCATTAAATATGAAGTTTTCTCAGGAATTTAATTCAAAAAGCCTTCGAACACTTTTAGACGAGTAAATATTATACGTTTATTTAAAATATTTAAGTCTGGTGGTACGCCAAAATTTCTCAAAAAGACAAATGGTACGCAGGTGCAAAAAGGTTGGGAACCCCTGCCCTAACACCTTAACCCGAGGAAGACTGAATTAATTTTTTTTCTCAAATTAAATTTTCCTCCTTACTGTATGCTTATGATATGTCTTGAAGTAGCCTAAAACAATTTTTTCAAAAAAAAATTTATTATTTTAGTCAGAATAGGGTGGTACCATATGGTACCGCTAGGCTCTTACACTACCATTATGTGCACCGTACATATTCTTATAAATTTGAGATTTCAAAGACAAATTAATAAATTTATCACACTTTTATCACTTTATTTACCATTTTTAACTAAAACAAAAAGTAAAATTACAATTTAGGCAATGATGATTGACAAATTAATTATTAAATAGTTGATATTACTCTCATTTTACCAATTAGTAGTTATGTTTTGCTCTTAAAATCCTATTATCAAATTTATTTCTAGAAATAAATTTTGTACACACTAGTCCGAAGGTGATAAACAAATTTTTTATACCGCGAGGTAAGCTGATTTGATACGGAATTGATAGTTTTTCTAATTTCCCCCTCATAATGAGTGTTAAAATTAGGAATTTTTTTAAAAAACATAAGTTTTAGGCTTTAAAAATTTCATAAACGATATTTTGTATTTTGCGTCTATAGTTTAGTTGAAGACTATGAACATTATATTGATGATTTGCATGAAATACTACCATTGTATAGATGGATATTCCAATCAATCACTTATAATATGAAATTTTTCTTATTAAATTTAGAATTATTGGCCTTAAAAATTAAAATTATGGGAAATACGCTATAAATTCAATAAGTTATTAGCATAAAAAATTATTATATAGGCTTTACCTTAAAAATTGATTGATTTCACAGCATATAAAACGTTTGAAATAAAAATACACTACTTCAAAATATTAGCACTATTTGGTAGCGTAAAAGCCTTGCGGTACCATATGGTACCGCAAGATTTCTATACCAAAATTTTCTACCTTAAAATTATTCAATCTTTTCCAAATTTGGGCTATTATTGCATAATACAATTATAAATAATAATTCACCATTATTTAATTATTATTTAAAACACCACAGATGCAAAAACAAAAGTAAAAAAATCACACGTCTCATAAATAAAAAATATGTTAAGTTCTCTCTCTCTCCTATGAATCATTTGTTCATTTCTCTTATTTTCCACAGTTATTTAACAGTAGTTTATTACAGAGTAGAAACGAAATGTGATAATTTGGAAAAGTATTGCATCAAATTAATTAAAACTGAGAATAAAGAAGTGTATAATAAAGTGGGGGAAATAAAGAATAGAATGATCAGACTTATACTTGGTTTGATACGAAGCAAAGCGTGAAAGTGTTGAAAGATACTTCAAACCGGGAGGCTATGGTCAGACAGGGTCTCCAAGAAATCGTGGTATGAAAAGAGGAAATTTCTGGGATACAAGTGAAATAGGTTTGTTCAAAGATAGGAGAAAAATTTATTGCTGAGAATGCAAAAGTTTTTGAACACATAAATTATTTCTATTTTAATCGCTCCTTTGAAATAATTATTGACTTTTGAGGCGGTTTCTTTCGGGAGAATATCAGTTAGCCTCGCCTATAGAATTTCTTCTGCCACAACTCACAGTCAGTGCATGTCCAGTTTGCTTTTGTGTGAACAACAGAATTCCTAGTGTCCTCATTTGTCCTACTGTTTAAATTCAAGCTAAGTACTTACTTTCTAATTTAAATCTACCAATAATATATTCTTTTTTGTTTGTTCTGAAAAAGAAAAAAATAACTATTTTATACTGTTGTTTTTTAAACCTGTAACTTGTTTTCCACTCATCATAACAATTATTGTCATTTGCAAAGTACTATTATCTTCTTCTATAGTCCAGTCAGTAACTTGGTGTCAAAAATAGGGTGTTTCAGGAAAAAAATACAGAAGTTTTTTCTCGAAGGTTTTATATGTTTTCGAGGGTGCTGAATCCGAATCTGAACTTTGCATACAAAATTTCAAATTGCGTTTGGTGAAAATTCGAAAAAACCCTGAAATTTCACCTCATTTTTTGGTTTTTTGTTTGTAGAACGGAAAGTATGGGTTTCTCATGAAAATGTTAAATACAGAAAATAAAGATAATAAAACAAGCTACAAAATTGTCATTAACAGCTTTTTTGTCAGACTAATAGTTCGGCCACTAGAGCGCGTTTAAAATAAGGCAAAATTTGCGCCTGTGGGTAAAAATCCAGAAAATCGAACTTTCATCTAAAAAATAAAGTATTTTTTTTAAATAAGGTACTTTAAAAAACTAATTTTATAATGTTTCACATGAAATAAACCATCTATTTAGTCTATTAATTAGTATTTAAATGTATTTTCCTCAGCAATTTTCCTTTTTCATGGAGGTTTTTAATAAGAATTTTAAATTAATGGGTGACTATGCATTAGAGTATAATGGAAGGGTGGAAATTCCGGACTGTTGTTTTAATAGGGAGGAAATAATACATCTTTTAAGAAGCATAGAGCCAACTAAAGGTCCAGGACCAGATGATGTTTATCCAAAAGTGCTTGTGGAATGCGCAGAGGAATTAGGGGACATGATATTGACAATTTTTAAATCAACATACGAATCGGGTTTGGTGCCAATAGATTGTAAATTAGCTAATGTAACTCCAATATATAAGAAGGGACCAAAATGGGATCCAGGCAATTATAGACCAGTAAGCTTAACATCAGTCATTCGTAAGATTTTCGAAACCATACTTAAAAAGCATATAATGTCATACTTGGAGGAGGGTAACTTACTTTCAGACAATCAGTTTGGATTCAGAAAGGGTAGATCCTGTCAAACTAATCTTTTAAAGTTCTATGACGAAGTAACAAAGGAGTTGGATCAAAAACATAGTGTAGACATATTTTACATAGATTTTCAAAAGGCATTTGATAAGGTTCCATACGAGGCATTGCTACTCAAATTGGAAAAATTGGGTATCAGAGGTAAAACACTATTGTGGATTAGGAATTGGTTGATAGGTAGGAAACAGAGAGTGCAAGTCAAGGGTAATTATTCTCAGTGGACAGAGGTCATGAGTGGGGTGCCACAGGGGTCAGTATTGGGGCCAATTCTCTTTATAATTTTCATTAACGATATTAGTCAGGACATTAGGAACAAATTCAGCATCTTTGCTGATGACTTAAAAATTTGGGGGAGGGTAGATACTCAGGATCAGGTACAAAATTTACAAAGGGATCTTGATATTATACCGCAATGGGCTGAAAAATGGGGTATGTCCTTTAACATAAGTAAATGTCAGGTACTTCATATGGGTCGGGGGAATGGTAGGGCAGAATTTTATCTGCAAGGGAACAAAGTTAAAGAAGATAATATGATCAAGGATTTAGGGGTGATATTAAATGAAGACTTTAAATGGGTTCATCAGTGTTCATCTGCTAGTAAAAAGGCTAATAGGATATTGGGATACATTAAAAAAACTGTTTCTTCAAGGTCCGAGGATATTATTTTTCCACTATACAGAGGCTTGGTGAGACCTCATCTAGAGTATGCTGTTCAGTTTTGGTCTCCATACTTAAAAAAAGATATTGATTCAATTGAAAGGGTTCAGCATAGGGCTACTAAAATGGTCAAGGGTATATCCAGTTTAAGTTATAAGGGAAGATTAAAGAAGCTAAATATGTTCACTCTAGAGAAAAGAAGGATTAGAGGGTTAGAGGGGATTTGATTCAACTTTTTAAAATGGTAAAGCAAGGGGACACAGGTGGACTAGATTTCAATACGGGTAATAGAACAAGGGGTCACAATTTCAAATTGAATAAAGGAAAATTTAAGACGGATTGTAGGAAGCATTATTTTTTTAATAGGGTAGTGGATAGATGGAATGCGTTGCCTGAAACAATTGTAAATTCAAGTGGGGTAAACGAGTTCAAGAGGAAAATTGACAGATACTGGGATTCCGGTAGTTAGGGTTAAAAGGACTGGACCAACCTTGCTGGGCTTACGCCTGTTGTTGGTCGACTTAATTTGTATTTGTATTAAGAACGCAGTTTCAATAGAAGACAATAGTGTAATGATAAGTAAGTCGCTTGTTGAAGAAAACATACAGAAGTTTTTTTCTCAACGGTTTTATGTATTTTCGAGGGTGCTGGATCTAAATTTGAACTTTGCATACAAAATTTCGAATGGCATTTTGGTGAAAATTCGAAAAAACGCCAAAATTTAACCCCATTTTTTGAATTTTTGCTTGTAGAACGGAAAGTATGGGTTTCGCGTGAAAATGTTAAGTGTAAAAAATAAAGATGGTATAACAAGCTACAAAATTGTCAATTACAACTTTTTTGTCAGACTAATAGTTTGGCCACTAGAGCGCGTTGAAAAAAGGGCAAAATTCGCCCTTACGGTGAAAAAATCCAGAAAATGACCCATATATTCGAAAAAAGTCATAGTTTGATTTAGATAACTAAGAAAAACTACTTTTATTTTTTATGCTAATTTCTTACATGATTATAACCCTACTTCCGAATGGAGAAAACCATTATGTTCATCACTTTAAAAAATATATTAGGATAATTTTCTGTGACCATGTAATTTTATATTATAACCAAGTTATGCTTAATTTCATCCCTAACAAATCAATTGGATTCACGTTCCTGGGTGTCGAAACTGATAAATAAATATTATAATTGCACGTGTCAAGAAGTTATTGTGAATTTTGGTATCATTACTAATAATCATGCCAGGAGTTTTTATAATCTACAACAGAAAATTATAGTTTTACAGAAAGAAAAATTATTCATAGATTTTATAAGTTTGTGAGCAGGAGAGGATAATATAAAAAGCAATGAATGTAGTAGATAAAAAATTAACTTTTAATGCTTAACAAAAGTTTTCATTGGGAATTGGTGCCTAGGACAAAAAAGAAAATAGCAACGGAATTTTTCTTTGCCTAAAAAACCTGCGTTTTTGGGAGGGAATTCCTAAAGAATATTCATTGAATAAATAATATTTGATATAAATAGTAGGATTATATGGTGTAAGAATATATAAATGTAGTTTTTCTTAGTTATCAAAATCGAAATATGACTTTTTTAGGATTATAAGGGTCATTTTCTGGATTTTCCACCGCCAGGGTGAATTTTGCCCTTTTTTCAACGCGCTCTAGTGGCTAAACTATTAGTCGGACAAAATAATTGTAGCTAACAGTTTTATAGCTTGTTTTATCATCTTTATTTTTTACTTATAACATTTTCACGAGAAACCCATACTTTCCATTCTACAAGCAAAAATCCAAAAATTGGGTTAAATTTTAACGTTTTTTCGAATTTTCATCAAAATGCCATTCGAAATTTTCTATGAAAAGTTCAAATTTGGATTCAGAACCCTCGAAAACATATAAAACCTTTGAGAAAAAAACTTCTGTATCTTTTCTTCAACAAGTGACTTACTGATCATTAGGGTGGAGTGAAACTGGCCAAAAATGACCAAATTTGGAAATTAAAAACGCCTGAGGTGGGAATAGGTGCCATTTACGATAAAACTCAAAAATTAAAAACTTGAGTTCAATCAATTAATATCTTCAGGTTCCACATTCACGTTAAAGTTTCGAAGTTTCATCAAATTTTACGTAAAAATGGTTATAAATTATTCCCACACAATTTTAGCTCCTTTTTCAAACCATAACTGGTTGAGTTTATATTCTTAGGATGCCAAACAACATTTTAAGACCTTCTATGGATCTGAAATGGGGGGAATTTCCGATTTTTCAAGCCCGAAATAAGGGCGCATGCCCTTAAAATAGTCTAGCGACCGAAAAAATTTTTTTTGAATATCGGTACCAAATAGAGCTCAAAAGTTGCGTTTTACCCTCCTTATTCATGGAAAAATAATAAAAAAATTCGTGAAAAATAATTTAGGTGTGTTTTCGCCATAGAATTTGAAAAAATGGATCTTTTGCATAGCGTATAATGGGAAAAGTCTTAATTAATCAAATTAAAGTTTTAAATGTTGTAAAAGCTTATAGTTACCTTAGTTTAGTGTATTAATAGTCAATCATACTTTTGAGTTCATTATTAAATTTTTTAAAATCAAGTTAACATCCTAAAATTGGAAATGTGGATGAAAAAACTTAAAAATCCTAAAATTCATAAACTTTAAGTTCAAATATTTTATGTAGTCTGTAATACACATTCTTGTTTACATAAAATGCTTTTAAAACATTGAGGTTGATATTTTTACAGAAAACAGACGAAAAAAGCGTTATATTGCAGCATTTTATTCCAAACTTTAACCTAAACTACCACTTTTTGTAACAAGTCTTCAAATTTAAAGTGACGAAATATCAAATAAAAGGTAATGATTTGTGTTATTTATAAAAAGGGAAAATTTAGGATATATTTTAAGTAATTTTAATGCTCTGATCTGAAAAAATAAATATAATAAGTATAAAAATGAATTTTTCTCTCATTTGGCGATTCTAAGCTGTATGCCTTATCTACATAGCTCAAATTATAATGCGATACCCTTATAAATACTTTTTTGACGATTAAAACACCGAATTAAGGCAACTATAAGTTTCTATTACATTTAAACTTTAATTTGATTAATTAAGACTTTTCCCATTATGCGCTATGCAAAATATCCATTTTTTCATGTTCTAGGGCCAAAACACAACTAAATTATTTTTTACAAATTTTTTTATTATTTTTCCATGAATAAGGAGGGTAAAACGCAACTTTTGAGCTCTATTTGGTACCGATATTCAAAAAAAATTTTTTCGGTCGCTAGACTATTTTAAGGGCATGCGCCCTTATTTCGGGCTTGAAAAATCGGAAATTCCCCCCATTTCAGATCCATAGAAGGTCTTAAAATGTTGTTTGACATCCTAAGAATATAAACTCAACCAGTTATGGTTTGAAAAAGGAGCTAAAATTGTGTGGGAATAATTTATAACCATTTTTACGTAAAATTTGACGAAACTTCGAAACTTTAACGTGAATGTGGAACCTGAAGATATTAATTGATTGAACTCAAGTTTTTAATTTTTGAGTTTTATCGTAAATGGCACCTATTCCCACCTCAGGCGTTTTAAATTTCCAAAAGAAAGTTTTTCGCTCCACCCTACTGATCATTACACTATTGTCTTCTATTGAAACTGCGTTCTTAATGAAAATTGCTGAGGAAAGTGCATTTAAATACTAATTAATAGACTAAATTGATGGTTTATTTCATGTGAAACATTATAAAATTGGTTTTTAAAGTACCTTATTTAAAAAAATACTTTTTTTAAATGAAAGTTCGATTTTCTGGATTTTTACCCGCAAGCGCAAATTTTGCCCTATTTTCAACGCGCTCGAGCGGCCGAACTATTAGTCTGACAAAAAAGTTATAATTAACAATTTTGTAGCTTATTTTATCATCTTTATTTTCTGTATTTAACATTTTCATGAGAAACCCATACTTTCCGTTCTACAAACAAAAAATCAAAAAATGAGGTGAAATTTCAGGGTTTTTCGAATTTTCACCAAAATGCCATTCGAAATTTTGTATGCAAAGTTTAGATTCGGATTCAGCACCCTCGAAAACATATAAAACCGTCGAGAAAAAAACTTCTTTTTTTTTTTCCTGAAAAAACTACCAAGTTACTGGACTACTATACATACATAAAAGATGAAGAAAGTTGCATGGTTAAGCCTCTCCTATGATATATATTGAAGTTTTTATTTGTAAGGTATTTTGCTGAAAATAAATTCTTCTTTTTGAAAAAAATTAAAAAATTTCTTCCTTATTTAGTTTTACGGAATTAAAAAAACGACCGTAATTAATAATGAATTCTATTTCATTTGTAGAATTTCATGAGAGCTTGATAAAAATGGTTAAATGTCTTTTATAAAAGGTATATTTTTAAATAGTTAGATATAAAATTAATGTAATGTTAATTTTTTTAAGTTTAATAGATTATTTGATTTTCTAAGTTCCATTTAGAAACATTGTAAGACTCTGTTTTCCTTCCTTCAGAAAAAAGTCACAAAATTTTAGACCCTCTATAAGGAATGAATGCACTGAAAAAAATTTTTGAAGATACAGTTAGGGATAGAGATGGTCCACAGAGGTTCAAATTTAAGTGAAGAGGTCAGCAGACATATTTGAGTTGGGAACCACTGCTGTAGAAAGTACCATACCTTATATATTGCCCCATTTCACTTTAATTTTAATTCAAATTGAAAAATTTAGTTTTACATAAAAATCTGTGATGCTCAAAATAGCGTGTAAGTGAATTAAATGTGTAAAAAATTTCTAGAGTTTGCTGCTCTTTCATAATGTGAAACTTAACCTTATATTTTCTTGTAGTCCAGCTGAAAAAATCGAGCCTTACAAGATCGCCAAATTCCTTTCGGACACTGAATCAGAGTTAAATCATTTGAGGATATTGACTGAATTTTTTCTTACGACAGTTTTGCCCCCAGAATATGTTCCCAATAAACAACTCCGCAGTTTATTACGTGAGGTGTTTGCAGTTTCAGGTAAACATTATTTTATTCATTAATCAATAACATCTTCAGAATTACCTAAATTTATTAAATTGAAATATTTTTCTGTTTTCAGTATTTTCCCCTATCATTGAGAAACTGAGCGATCCTGATTTTATCAACTGTAAACTGATAAACTATTTGAAGCAGCAACAGCTTCAAGCAGAGAAACATAGAAAAACTTATGCTTATGCTGAAACCTATGAAGATTTTATTAAAATCATACAAGAATGCACGGATTTGGAAGACTTGCAACGCATGAGGTATTTGTTTGTCAATTTAAGACTAGACACAATAACTGTACTTTTAAATTGGTTTTATACTCTAAATTTATATAATGAATACTGTGCATGATAAATATCTATATATTGTGTTTTTAAAAAATAGGTACTATATAGCCACTGAAATAATGCAGTCAACAACTATGAGTAATTTAAAACGATCTAAAGGAATCGATGCAGGTTATTAGTTTTTTGAGGTTTTAAATATTTTTTGCTTGAGGAATTTTTACTGTGGAGTTGACGTTTTTTTTATTTTCAGGTAAAGAATTCATTCCTCAGAAAACAAATAAAGGGGACTTATTGCAGTCAAGAAATCTGTCTAGGTATTTAAATCAGGTATTTATTTACCTCTTTTCATAACAGTTTTATAGTAACTAAATTTTAAACTTTAATATTTTATTCAGTATTTAATGTGCCAGAGCTAGAAATTTCTTCTGGGGGGTACCAAGTCCCTCCACATTACGGACAAATCCACATTAATGATTTAGGATTAGGGACAAATCCTAAATCCTGCAAAAAATAATATTAATGGAGCATAGGAGTTATAATTCACTCCTATATTGTTTCTACTCTTATTTTT
The DNA here is from genome assembly GCA_024610705.1 of Tetragnatha versicolor. Lineage (NCBI taxonomy): Eukaryota > Metazoa > Arthropoda > Arachnida > Araneae > Tetragnathidae > Tetragnatha > Tetragnatha versicolor. Next base: position 16,880,804 of record JANDEH010000008.1, read on the forward strand.
AGCTACAATTTGCCAGGAGTCAGTGTGAGAAGCGTCTCAAGTTCATTGGAGGTCCAAATTATGTATCCTCTTCTAAAGTAGCCAAAGAAAATTTGAACAAGAATATCTATATGCCTGGCCAGAAGGTGTTATCAATGTCTGTCATTATGCAATCTGGTTTCTGCAGGAGATACTTATCGAAGTTCTTGCAGCAAGAAGAAGTACATTCTCTTTTAGGGTAATTGATTGTACTTGCATACATTCCCCAATTTATTCTGAAGACTCCCAAAATACCTCCTTGTCTCTCTAACTGCTAGATTTTATATAAATAATTTTAAAGTATTAGTACAAATGGATTTTAACAAGTAAAACGTTACTCCCAATGTTGACACAGGAAGTTCATGGTATCAACAATTTTTAGTATGCAAAATGTGGTGAACAGTAAGTAATTTTTTTAAATTATGTTTTTCTCTTTAATGTACTGTATTATTTTTGAGGCCATGCATTAAAAATACTTTTGATTTATTAAAATCTAAAGAACATAAAAAAATTGGTTCATTTACATTGAAAATATCACTTATTTAAATATCAGTTTTAGTGGTAAGACTTAGGGCCATATGCAACTCCGTTTTACGACGATTTGGTTGATGGTTGAAGCTGGTCGAATCCTACTTCCAAACAACTCAACTATCGTTTTCTTTAGTCATTTGCCCAGCTTGCCGCTGATTGGTTGGAATAAATAAATGGAGCTACGTCATCAGGCATTTCAACCAATCAGAGGAAAACGGCAGCGGATGAAACGGCCGACGCCTGCTCCTGACCTGACGTTACCGTTGTACGGTGGATGACGGTGAAATACGGTTCCTTAGAACGTAACAAAACGGAGTTGCATCCGGCCCTTAATTCCTTCCTATTTTTTTACAGATTTTGGGAAGCTGTGGAAGATATGAAGAATTCACCACCAGTAATTATGTTTTTATTTAAAATTGACTCCTCTCTTTTATACAACATCTCTAAACTTTAAAATCTTTTTGTAACTGTGAATAATTGGATGGAATTTGATACATAAAAAATTATACTCTATTAAATAACCAATTTTCAAGGTATTACTTTTTTGACAAAGTTATTTAATTACTTCAAACAATAGTACACATCTCCCTCCAAAAAATCAGTTATTTCATAGAAAGTTGTTGATTGAATTTATTTATTTAAATAAGTAATTCAAAGGCCCAGGAGTTTGCATTTTTTATACTTTCGCTTTTAACATGGACATTGTAATGTCTTTTTAAAAGAGAGGGGAAATGTACACTTCATTTAAAGAAAACCTGGAAATTTAAATCAAAAGTAATCTACATAAGATAAAGACCCTTAAAAAATTTCATTTGTTTGGTTCAAGTCATTCATTGTCATTCACATATCTAATAAAAGAAAAATTTTCTTAGTAATATACAGATTTCTTTTTTATCTCTCTCAATGAAATAAATTTTTATACAAAAAACTAAAGAAAGGAATGATAACAAATGTTTTGAACTCAAAATAAGATGAACTGAGTTCTACCATTGTAGTGGGTTATACCTTTTCTGTTTATTTTACCAGATTCATTTGTTTTTCTGTGATTTTTCGTAGGGAATTTGGCATAAGTTAGGAAATGAAATTGTTCAGATCTACATTCACAATCCATCTAGTAGTGTAAGATTGGGAAAGAACACTTTGAAAGGGATTGAAGAGTTCATGATGGCTAATAAGGTAATGTCAAAAAAAAGTTTATTAGATACCCACTAAACAATAAATTATTTTAACTCATTGAAAACAGCTAATAAATGGCTTTAAAACTGCTAATGTAAATTATTTTAACTTTTTATAACCCCCCAGAAAATTATGTTACCTGTAATGAGATTATTAATTTAGTCATAAATAATTGATGTAGTATCCTTTTACAGGGTCCAATTGCTTTCTTTGAAGGCCAAGAAGAAGTTTACAGAATCTTAGAATCCAATTACTATGCATCATTCATTGTAAGTGATGTGTATCATAAGATGTTGGCTGATGGGGATAAGCAAGGAATTGATTTCATGCAAGAAGTACCAGGTAGAGAGCAAGTTAATTCAAGAGTGTTGGATTAGCTTACAAGATATAAATATTTTTCTACCCTTAATTTTGTTAATGAAATGCATTTTTTGGCAGAGTCTGATGATACTTAACTAAAAGTTTTTATAAAAATAAGCCGACTAAGCTTATTCTATCAGTTCACAAATATTTCAGTTCCGGTTGAAATTGAAGATATCGAGGCTTCGGCAGAGGACGATGTGGAGGAAGCCAAAATTCCTGAAACTACCGAGGTTTCTGTGTTTGATCACTCTAGTTATGCCAGATCTCAGCTGAAGATTTTGACTGAAAAGATCAGCAATAAAAACCAAGCTTTAGAAGCATTGAGAAATAATCCCAAATGTGAGAAAAGAGTAGGTATAGTTAAAAAACATGTTTATGTTTTGTAAAACGAGCTGATAATCTCACCTTCCTCCTATTAGTTCACAAGTTCTCAAATATTTTAGTTCGTGTTGAAATGTAACAACATAACCTTTACAATAGAGGATTTTACCTCTTTCAAAACTGTCTCATGTGTAAAAAATATTTTTATAGGTGGTTTGTATGCTTGAGAAGGAAATAGATCAAATGAATGATGAAAAAAATACATTAGAAAATCATATCGAAAAGACTGAATTATGGATAGAATATTTGGGAATTTGGCAGGCTACTATCATGGATGCCTTGGTAAATAACTTTCTTCTATATAAAAAATAATCTTTACATAATTTGTTTGAACCCTTTATTGTACAAATTTTTGAAATGTCCTTTTGTATAAGAGCAACATGGTACACTAAAGGGTTAGATATAATTTAATGAAATGTAATTGAATGGAAAATTTTCATTTAGTAGCTTTGGTGTATAATTTGAGCAACAAAATTTAAAATCAAATATAATTTTAAAATATTTGTGGTGAAGCAATTCATATTACGAGGGCTGTCCGTAAAGTAAGTTTCCCTATGAGCTGCAGACGCTAGGAACGCTGTTATGCGGGATTTGACCATACTGGCATGTACCTTGGCTCCTTTTCCACAAATATCCGCCCCGGCCATCTATCTTAGATGATTATTATAGGTTTGGCAGCTGTTAGAGATGGAGCTTACACTCGCTTCTCCCGCCACTTTCTGAGATTGGTTTTTTGTGAGCGAAAAATATGGCGGCAGTGGACATTTATTCCAATATGTGTGAAGTCTACCGAAAAAAGTGTATGAGCGAAAAAAATGGGCTGAAAGGGAACAGAGAATTCAAAAACGGGCGAAAAGACGCCCAAGACAACGAACGCCTATGGGGGAAAGACAACGCGGTTGGCGGGAGAAGCAAGTGGAAGCTCCACCTCTAACAGCTGCCAAATCTATAATAATCATCACAGATAGAAGGCCGGGGCGGATATTTGTAGAAAAGGAGCCACGATACATGCCAGTATGGTCAAATCCCGAGTAAAAGCATTTCTAGCGTCTGCAGCTCATAGGGAAACTTACTTTACGGACAGCCCATGTATATAGTTTTTGTTCATTGAATGAAATAAAACTATTTTATAATTATGATACACTGGGGTCAAATTCAGTATATTATTGATATTTAAAGGAAGGTTTTCTGGGCCTGGTCTAGGTGAATAAAAATCACGAGACGTTTCGACTGCGTTTACAGCAATCATCTTCAGTTGCGTGATCGGAGCCTCCAAGGTGGCGGCTTCTTAACGATTGAAACAGTTCTCGGAGTGTTAACGGATCTTATAGGGGAAGAGCTGCTCTCTGGTTGGCTTCCGCTTTCCTGGATTGTGATTGGCTGTCAGAAATTTTGCTCCACGCTGACTGGCTATTGCGATCTCCTGGTGTTTCTCGTGGCTCAGCCTACATAGGAACAACCAAGAGGAGCATTAACCCTCTCAGGACGGGTGGCGCATATGTGTGCCGGCAGCTTGATGCTCCTATGGGCCGGGTGTATCACCGGTGTGCCACCACTTAAAGATGCCCAGAGGCCGGGTGGCACATATATGATACATGATAAAAACTTACGATTAATATTTTTAATTCTCATTAGATGCCGCTGTATGTCTGCCACAGAGATATTATTTGAACGCGAACATCTTGGCCTTCATGCTCATAAATTATTTTGTATTTTTGATAATTTGTTTCGAAGAAATAGCGAGATTTATTTATGATGCATTGGGAACATGAGTAATGCGAATTTAGAGAACTTTCTTTCAACTTCTGAGCTAATACTAACTTATGTAACTGTTCTACGAGCCTTAATATACGTTTTTTATTAGTTTTTGATGGAAAAATGGATGTGTTGATGGTTTTATGATTGGGTATTGCTTTAGATTTCAATTGCTCTCGGATATCATTATTTATTGCTTACACAAAAATAATACATATGTTTGAATGCCTAGTTGAAATGGGTATTAGAAGAGATAAGATATTAGTATTTTTCTAAGAATTAACTCAGTTACGACGATTTCCGGGCGATTAAATTAGATTCGCGCTTTGCGCGTCTTCAATAAAAGCGAAGTAAAGTGGTTTTTGTTCCGGATATGTTGAATAAATCTTTATGAATAAGTGTCTTGAGATAAAATATTTTCATTTGGGAATATTTTTCCCAGTCAAATTCATCTCAAAATGTTTGAATGCTTATTAATTACAAGTTACTTGTTTCATAAAATTTTTCAAAGAAAACAAAGAGATAATGTTTTAAAATTGTTTAGCATGGACTTCAAAGATGCTTCTTTCATGATATGTCAAAAATTAGATGATTTGGACCACAATTTAAATTTTTACGATTTATTTCCCGAAGTTTGACTTAGATGCGCAAAGTGCCCGTCCCCAGGGGAAGTTCTTTCTACTCGCGCGCCGTCCCGTGAGAGCAGTTCAGTGGCTGATACGCCCGTCCTCAAAGGGTTAATACAAGAATTAACGAGCACAAGAGACACTGCAAGCAAGACCAAACCTCCAAGTCCGTTGTCGCAGAACACGCCTACAGTGAGGCTAAGGGTGAACATATTATCCAATTTAAAGACACTCGGGTTTTGTCAAATTCAAATTTGTTCAAAGAGATCAATAATTTCAATGGAAAAGAAGAAGGGATAAAACTCAACAAAATTTGGTGCCCTATACTCCAAAACACCAGGAGAGAGCAAGAGCCAATCAGCGTGGAGCAAGATTCCCAACAGCCAATCACCATCCAGGAAAGAGGGAGCAAACCAGAGAGCAGCTCTTCCTCTATAAGATTCGGTAACACTCCGAGAACTGTTTCAATTGTTAAGAAGCCGCCACCTTGGAGGCTCCGATCACGCAACTGAAGCTGTAAACACAGTCGAAACGTCTTGTGATTTTTATTCACCTAGACCCCGGCATAACAACCCCTGAAAACCTTCCTTTAAACATAAACCCTGGCCGTGAAAGCCTACATTCTTTTATATTATTGATGAAATTTTGGGAAAGTTAATACAATTTAATTTTTTAGGAGAAAAAGGAAAATGATAAGATAGTACCTTACTTCATCATCCGTGTGCATCTTGCCAATGATGCAGAACTTGTTTCAAGTAGAATGGCAGGATGGGTTGTACATAAAACCCTAAACTCATTTCATAGCTTACATCAAAAACTAGTCCCGGTGAGTAATACTTTTTGAGTGCTCATATAGAAGAGACATTTCTTGAAATCTAGATGTTTCCTTATCTAAATTTTACTCACCCCTTCTAGTATTGTGCATCTATTTCCAAAAGGGAAGTTAAGTCTTATGATTTTAAATTGTCATTTGTCAGGATATACAGGGTGATTAAGAAATAATCATTAATAATTGAGGGGAGGTAGAGGGGCCCTAGACAAGCATATTTCGAATAGGGATGGTGGGGCGCAGCCTTACCGTTAAACAGCTAGGACCTTATGTATTGCGAGTGCGTTACATAAGGCCGTTTTTAGAAGGCCCGTGTGACGAAACAAAACATAATAAAATGAAATAATCTATTGGATGAGGTAAGGAAGTATCCCTACTTCAACTTGGGGGTGGCGTCTTCCTCTTCCTCAGGTAGAGGGAAAAGAGCTTAGGCAATAATGCCCATTGCTCTACCGCCGGTAAATGTCGTTTAAAACCGAGAGTTTTAAAAGGTAATTCCCTTGTGAGGTGAAGATATACAGGTGGGATCCCCAACTGCCACTCATTATACGGTATTCGCCAAAGATCCCCTCCCTGATTCAGAGGGTCGATAAAGGTCGTTAAACCAACACTATTTGAAGACGAGGCGCAACAATCCCTCCCAAACCACCAAATGCCAACTCTTGGCTGAGCAAGGGTGCGATGGTAAGTTATGGGGAAAAAAAGGAGGGAGAGGGGAGTTTTCTTGAACACTAGTAATCTATATAGATTTAAAGTCTATATTTATAAACTAAAACACAGCTGTGAGGGAATTCCCTGCATAGATTCTTTTACCTAAAAAAGGGCTCGAGGGCGTCTCACTGCTTGTTTATCGTGGTCAATTCACCTTACCTGGAGATGTTTTGTATACATTAGGAACCCTAATATGCCAGACAGCCCTTTGTAAAGAAGAGCTTGATCAAGGCTGATGTAGGGAAACCCAAAGAATTCGTTTCTAGGGACAGAGAACACCGGACACCGTCCCAAGAAGTGGATTGGAGTTTCTTCTTCTTCTCCACACGCTGGGCAGAGAGGAGATTCAGCTAGGCCACATTTGTGCAGATGCTTAGCCAGATAAGCATGTCTGGTAACTATTTGAATAACCTGGCGTAAGTTAGATCTACTGAGGTGTATGAGTTTTCCTGATAAGTTGAGTATACCGAGGACCACTTTAGAGTGGGCACAGTCTGGTTCACTTAAAATAACAAAGTATCCCTACTACTTACACCATGAACTCGATAGAATTTGAATCACGAACCACTTTCTAAACCGTGGAGTGAGTTTCAAAAGTGCAATATTAATCTCTTAGTCAAAGAATGGAGTTTCTTTAATGGTATTTAGAAGAAAGATGATCGGGGAAGGAATTTTCAATGATCGTAACATTGATCATTGAAACTGTTTGATAATTGAAAATTCCTTCCCCGATCATCATTTTTCTAAATACCATTAAGGGAACTCCATTGTTTGACTAAGAAATTAATATTGCACGTTTTAAAACTCACTCCATGGTTTAGCAAGTGGTCCAATTTCTATCACATTGAGGATTTAAGTAGTATGGATACTCCTGTACCTCATGCAATAATGTTTTTCATTTTATTATGTTTTGTTTCGTCACACGGGCCTTCTAAAAATAGCCTTTTGAAACGCGCTCGCACTACATTAGGTCCTAGCTCTTTAACGGTAAGGCTGCACCCCACCATCCCTATTCGAAATATGCTTGTCTAGGGCCCCTCTATCTCCCCCCCAATTATTGATGATTATTTATGAATTGCCCTGTATATCAAGGCTATTTAATATTCTTATTATCAATCGAAGGATTACAATATTAACATAGAGAGATAGAAAATATTGTCCCATAAAAAGTCTTAGGTAAGGTTAGAAAATTTGCTTGCATGCAATAATACTATTAATATTGCATCCTTTAAGCATTCTCTCAATGCAAAATTTATCCAAATTTCTTAGATAATTTATAACAGGCATCCTGATAAAAAAGAAAACATCTTTCCACTCATTGACAGGATTGTGTTACTAACTTTCTTGAATCAACTCTTCTGAAGCTAATAAATTTTATAATTTAAATTTCCCCTCAGTTTGATTAACATTTCCTTTAAACGTGTTATCTTTTTGAACTGACTTTATGAAATCAATTGATTAAAATTTAGATGATGTATTTACTTTTTTAGGCGGCCTCCTGGTTGAAAAAACTTGACTTACCTACTAAACCACGATTCAAGACATTTGATAGAAACTATTTAGAGAAGGCCAAGCATACTTTACAGACATTCCTCTCAGTAAGTTATAAAATAATGTTGATTTATTAATTGTTGTAAACTGAAGCAAATTAGCATTCCTTTTTACAATTAGATTTAACCATGTGCCAAAAATGCAAACTTTTAAAACTTTTCGTAACATTTTTTTTTTGCATTGAAACTATCTAAGCAGATTGAATAAAAAGAAAATTCTTGAAATATAGCTGTCTAAAAAGGGCAGTTCTCATACTATATATTTTTGCAATTCTACAATTCAGTTTAAAGTGTTTACAGAAAAAATCCTTATGATTTTACTTATGAGTTTTTTTCTCTATAGGCTGTGACTAAAGATGATGGTTTAAATAAGAGTGAAGCTTTGTATGATTTCTTAAGTCCAAGTCCTGAGTATATGAAGCATCCACCAACACCTCAGAAGAAACCATGGAAGTTCTTTACACAGGTTGGACAGCTTTTTAAGGGGTAAGTTGATTGAAAATGCAAACAGAGCATAACATAATGTTTATTATTTTATGCTGCAATTTTACATGGGACATAAAAGGAATGAACAAAACACAGAAACTAAAAATGTATGTAAACAATAGAGAAAAAATATTAATAAAGTTGTTTGTATTATTCAACAACGCAGCAACAACGTATTATTCTACAGCGCAGTGACCCATATGAGTAACTAAAAATATTTAATAAAAAATTAAAATTAATTTTAAATTATGAGTACAATTTAAGATATTTATTTAAAAATTATATAATTAAATACAAGTGAAACTATCGCGAGGTGAGCTTCAGTATTATAACTCTGAATAAAAAGAGCATTTGTGTGAAAAAATAAAAAAAAATCCTCAATTTTATCTATTGTCATAACAACGAGTTTTAGTTGTTTCTTAAATTTGAAAGGAGATCTTTCTGATTTTAGGTTTTCAGGTAAAGCATTAAAGAATTTAGGTGATAAATAAAAAATTTTTTTATGAAGTATTTCTTTTTTTTTATTTAGGCACGAAATATAGGTTTTTATCTTAAATTATGACTAATTTTTAGTAATTCAGAGCTATTGTCCTGTTTAACAAAGTAAATTATAGTTTTAAAGAAAAAAAGGTGGTGAATTGGCAAAATATTCAATTTTCGGTATAAATAAATTAAAGTTGGCTAGTTACTACAACTTAAAAACTTAATAATTTTGTTTTGAATTTTTATTACAGGATTAATATTTTCCAAGTAATCACCACCCCAAATAACAAGTCCATAACTTAAGATTGAGTTTACCCAAGAATAATATAATAGTAACAGAAAATTCCTATTTAGGATTTTTTAATGTAATAAAGTTTATAGAGAATATAACAAAGTTTATTTGTTAGATAACTCACAGGTGATTTCCAATTTAAGTTTGAATCTACGAATAATCCAAGGTATTTTATGGATGTTACTTGTTGAAGAGGGGGGCATTTGCAATCAGAAACATTACAATCGTTGAGATAATAACAGAGACTAAGAGATTCAGATGGACCATAGATACTAAAGTTAATAAATTTAGTTTTATTTATGTTTATAGAAAGTTTATAGGTGTTTACATATTTTAATAAATGATAACTTTTTAGAAAATAATGCTTACAAAATTTTTGTGACTTAAATTTCAAATATTTTTTACAATATTTTGTTATTAATTTCCTAAAATGGTATAGTTTTAGTCTAATGTGGTATTGTAAACAAAATTGAGAATTTCCATACCCTTTTTATTTTCAGCTGTTTTATTTGTCATTTTACTTTTTGGTTTTAGTTAATCGAAATGTAGTCAATAAAACTTTATAAGAAATTTAATGAAAGCAAAAATATTTTTAATGCTGATATAAATAGGATATGTATTAAAATCAATCCTTATTTAGAATAAAAAATATTATAAGATCATGACATTTATTAAAACTTATTTTTTGAAAATTGTCTTATTTCTTTTTCTAGTGTGCAAAACACTCTATTGCAATTTGACGATGCTCAAAATGATTTGTTATTCCTGGATGATTCTGATATGTAAGTATATGTTGTAGTTGTTCCATTGCTCTGTATTTTTTAATGAATATTTCCTTGTTTTAAAAATAAGCCTAATGCACGAATTGTTTGTTAGGAAAGAAGATAAGCGAGATTCCATAGCTGAACCATTGTATGCTCTTATGGCTGAGGTGTTTGAACTTAAAGGTGCCTCTAATTTGATGAGAAGGTCTTTGATAATGTTTGTCCAAATATCATATGGATCAACAATTAATAGGTGGGAATCATGAACATTTTTTGATTAAAATACTTTTTAAAAAAATTCCTTAATTCACTTTTATTGCTTTTTTTCAACTATAATTTTTAGTATTTAACTCCTTTTAATATTCTATGTTAAAAAAATTATAAACCTTGCAATTGTTATGCATTGTCTAGTGCAGGGGTTCTCAAACTTTTTAACATCGCGACCCACTTTTGAGAAACAAAATCTAACGCGACCCACCGACTTCAGTTAATTATATTGGGTTGTCCCATAAGTTCTGTTACTTTTTACGAAGTTTCGTGTTTGAAAATTTTTTATGAAAATCTGGTAATAGGTGGAGATTTCAAACAAATGTGATTTTGATCTTTGTATATTTATGAACATAATGTGTGATTTTGGTAGTTCTCGTGATATTATTTCTCTTCAAAATGGCGCTTTGAAAAAAAGACAGCAAACGACGATTTTCGCTTGATTTTTTTTCTTTTGTTTAAAAAACTAGGAAGAACGCATAATTCATGGCTAAAAAAGTTTTACTGTATATTTGAAATGTTTATATTAAGATGTCATAGTTTCAAGGTAATTCGATAAGTTTAACTTAGGAAATTTGGTCTCAAACATAACATCAATTGCAAAAAACTTACCTCAGTAATGTTAGTCAATTTCAAAGAAATTTTCACAAAAAATCATCAAAATCAATAAAAAAGCTTACAGATAGACCCAAGTATTCAAATTATGCAGTTTATTAAATTATCTCTGCACTTTTGTCAGAAAGCAGTACGCACAATTCAAGCGTGCACCGTTTTAGCTTATCAGAATTACACTAGCTAGATTTATACACGCTATGCGAACTAAGCAATTATTTTGCTTCATACGAAAACACCACAATAAAAACAACTCGTTGGAATTTAGAAATAAATCTATTCAACTATATTATGAAAGGATGCTTTCCATGTTTAAATCCTTTAAACAAGCATGATGGTTTAAAAAACATCTGCCTTTTACTTGCTTCATACCAGCTGCTTAGAAAAACAATAGGCTTGCTTTAAAAAACACGTGAAATTACCGATATATGAAGTTTTAAAGCCAAAATTTCCTACCTTAAAATTATCTAATCATCTTGAAACTATGACATCTTAATCAATACATTTCAAATATACTGTAAAACTTTTTTTAGCCATGAATTATGCGTTCTTCCTAGTTTTTTCAACAAAAGAAAAAAATCACGCCAAAATCGTCGTTTGCGGTCTTTTTTTCAAACCGCCATTTTGAAAAGAAATAATATCACGAAAACTACCAAAATCACACATTATGTTCATAAATATACATAGATCAAAATCCCCTGTGTTTGAAATCTCCACCTATTACCAGTTTCTCATAAAAAAATTTCAAACACGAAACTTCGTAAAAAGTAACAGAACTTATGGGACAACCCAATATTATCAACTGAACTTAGATAATTATCTCATGCCCCTCACAGAATTTTAACTTTTCTGTCTGGGGGGGGTTCACTCACTATTCAGTTACAACAATAAATTATAACATACACGTTTTAGAAGAGAAATTAACTTTTAAAAAATTTAAATTAAATATTTTTGACTTTGAGCGTATGAAATAGTTTAATTGTGGGCTAACAATGATCCCCACCACAAAAAGGGGGGGTCTGGGGGTCCTCTCCCAGAGAAAATTTTAAAATTTGACCCTTAAAAACATGGTTTTAACTTGTCTTGATTTTTAGAATAACCGACTATATTTGCATTATCGGCACATTAAAGTGCCACACAAAGGACGTATTTACATTAATTGCCTTTTCCGTTCGACACCAAGTAGTGTAGTTTTCCTCAAATTTTTATTCTTTTTACTATATGGTAATTTGACAAATTCAAATTAAGTTTTTCAAATTATTCAAGTTTAAATAATAGTTTTATAATTCAAAAGTCAATAACAAGTTTGTAAAAATTTTAAAAAGATACTTCATATTCAGAAAAATTATAAATCTTCTCGCGACCCACCAAAAACTGACTGGCGACCCACCAGTGGGTCGCGACCCACAGTTTGAGAAACGCTGGTCTAGTGTTTATGGTAGTAGTGTAGTTTCTCACTCATATACTTCTTACTGCTGTTTGTTGTTTTTTAGCAGGACATTATTTTTCCTGTAGAACAGGTTTTTCCTCCATAATTATAAGTATGCAAAAAAAAAACTTCAACTCACAAAGCATGCAGATGAGTTTTTCCTGCTATGCTTTTGTTACCTGTAAAACCAGTTTTTCCTTTATAGTACTAAGTATGCAAAAAAGCCGACTAAAGGATTGCAAGTTATTTGTGTCTGGTTCTTTAGTTACCATAAAATATATCTTGCAGTTTTGTTTAAAAGAAGTGTTCTAAAACTTTCTCAGACAATAGATTCAATAAAGATGAATTTTGGGAATACAATTTTTTAGCTATTATAAAATTGTATAATTAAATACTTTCAGATATATGTTAAAAAATAAGAATCCGGATATATCATCGCTCCTCAAAATGTGCTTTCAGGACTCTTTTATCTGGTGCTTCAATCAAGCTTTCATTAGTTTTTTGGGGAGGGGTTCAATGTAGTTTACATTTTTTGCAGGTTACTTATAAAAAAGACTTTATTATATTCTAAAATGAAACATGCTGAAAAATGTTTAATAAGCTAGAAATAAGCAAGTTAGTTATTGCAAACTAGAAAACATGATTTTTATTTCTGCAAAACAATTAGAAAACAGTTTCTTAAGAAGCAGATTAATATCCTCTCCACTCTTCCTCTTATACGTTTTTTATATTAAACTTTGCTTATGAAAGCAGGTGATTCTTTTTTACCAGGCAATTACGAGAAACCTTGTCTTGGGTACTGTCAGAGCCTATGTTGCTATTCTACTTGCAACTGTTCCGAGACACCATGTGGCCTGGAGGGGAACTCGGACCTCCTGGCAAAGTAAGGAATAAAGAAGAGAAGAGGCTATCCAAAATTATGGCCAAGCAGATGTTTGTCAACAATATTCCTGGTAGGTGTATTGTAGGAATATTTAGAGTATGATCTATTTTGTTATAAGCGATTGCTTTGTGACCGTTTATTCTTAATTATATGCTGCCATTGTAACCTCTATCGACTACATAACCTTTACTTGTCTGGAAAAAAAATGCCTCGCAATTTCACAGAAAGTTACAGTTCTGACAATTCTATTGCTAGAATTAAAGCACTAAAATAATAATAAAAAACAAATTAAATCTGAAGAATGGTTGTAATTTTTTCCCATTGTTCCATTCAAATAAAATGGAAAAATATTAATCAAATAACTATATGAAAAAAAACTTTATGAAGTCAAATAACTAAGAAAATGTTTCTATCTTTCAAATTGTACGGTGAGCTTTTATTTATTAAAGTAGGGAATCAAAACTTTACATTTTATTACATTTTTTGTGTAAAGTGATTGTATGTTTTATTTCCTTTTAAAGTGCTTATAAGCCAGGTGATTGGTCAACAGAATGCCAGAAAGGGATTATCAAAAGTATTTGATGCTATGCAGAACAAGAATTCTAATAAGCAACTGATTTATGTATGTTTTCCCTTAGCTTTTTCAACTGTACACATTGCTTACATAACCTAATACTTATATTACTCTAAAAATATGCATTATTTTTCCCACAGAGGCTGTTAGAAAGTTTTCTTTATAAATATGCTCCTGAATTAAAGAAAATTACATCCCTCTACAGTATTGACAGAAACTAATCACATCTGGTAGGAATCCTCTTCCATGACTATCAACTTCCATTTTTATCTGTGATTTTATTACATTATAAATTATTGTTATGTTTTATAAATGTGATGTTATATTTATTGTGGTGCATTTTTCCAAAAATTTGGAAAATACTTATTCATTGTTCTACTCTTTTTTTACTACAATTTTGAAATTACTATTTTTCTTTAGATTTTATGATCAGAATTTGAAGTTACTCCCAGTTTTATTCTAGTTTCTAAAATGTTTGTAAATGTGTGAGTGTTTTTACGGTCTTGGAGTATTTTAAATAGTTGACATTCCTGAACATGGTCTAATTTCCTAAACTTGGAGATTTATTACAAACTTAGGTTTTTAATACATTAACTGTCTCCCTCTAGTTTTTAATACATTATTAACTAATTAAAAGTTGAATGTGTTATAGGAAGTTGTAGTAAAATATTTTAGATAAATTATAAAATTAAAAAAGTTCTTTAATTAACATAATTTTATGCAAAATTAAATGAACTTTAAAATAAAAATTGAACTAAATTTATGAATAAGTAAATGTCTACAACTCTTGTTAAAAAAAAGTACAAACATTAATTTTATGACAGATAAATGATTGACATAACAATTCAATGTTCAACCTTATTTTTACAAACTTAGTTGAGAGTAAATACCAAATAAAATATGTGTGATATTGAAATTTTCTTAGGAATTTTAAAATTTTTCTTATAATTTTTTGTACTTTGTTATTTTATGTGAAAATTTAGTTCGGTGTGGATGCATTTCATGCATTTTCATTTAAAAGTATTTTAAATACTTGGAAAATATTTTTGTTGATGTAACTTTTGGGAGATAGTGTCTTGCAAAAGAAATTACTTTTTTTATTCTTAAGTTTTAACTGTGAAAATTAATAATGTAATGCTATCTTGGTTCAATGTTATTGATCCTTTTGTAAAGGTATAAATCGCTTTAGTATAAGATATCTTAATTATTAGTACATGTTCATACTTAAGTGAATCACTGTTGAATTATTTTTTAAAAATGAATTATATATTCATTGCTAGAAAAATAACTGTTCTTCAAATCATTCCCCTTTACATTTTTTGTAACAAAAATTTTTTTTCAAACTTTTGTTCATGTATGAAAGTTTTATTTGAAGTGTTTTTTTATTAGTGGAAAAGTTTATTCACGAATTTTGATAAACAATTTTAAGTATTCATGTTTTATGTATATAGATTTGTAAAAAAATATATTTTGATAAATAAATTTCCTGGACAGATTTGTTGAATTTGATGGTTAAATAAGCAAATCAATCAGTTTATCTTTCTTCAAGAACTACATAAATATGTATAAAGTTACAATTCTTTTAAAATGTAAATCAAGTATCAAAAGAGCACTGTTGTGTATTTAAATAAGACAATGTATGCAAAGTTTTTAACAAAGCTTTTAATAATTTATTAATAACTATTTACAATTCACAAAGTGTTCTGAATTCTATTTACATTTATAATCAGTGAGCATGGTAAAAACTGTACATTCAACATTCTGCACTGTTCTGAAAAGAACTCTAATTTTCTAATGACCAAAGATCTAATTCTTGAGTATACTTATAAATTTGGGTTTTCCAATATTTAATTTTTATTCAAGCGCTGTACTACTGTTATTTTACGCTATTTTTGGGGGATCAAAGGAAAGATATTACTTGGAATTTTATGATTTTTTATGCGATAACATGCTCAAGGAAAGCAATTTATGGCTTGCACTTTTCAAGGAAACAGTTTTTAAGTTAAGTAATTGTTACTTAGGCACTTAATCCCTCAAATAAGAAGTATTATATTGGTCAGAAAATTACTTATAACTTATTTATAATTTTTTAGTGTGTAAAAATGTTTAAAATTATTTGAATTGGATATATATTTATTAGGTATCCTCCCCTTGAAGCTTTTGAATCTTTACTGCTCTAAAAGAGTATGGCATATATATTGCTTGAAGGGGGATTATATTGACTTTTTTATAGTTTAATATTAGAAATTAGGGATTTTTTTTCAATGGTAAAAAATCCTTTCTTTTTCCTATTCTGGACTTCTAGAGGGTTGAATTTCTAAGTTTTGAACTATTAATTTATAAATAATTTTAACCTCTCCCTCTTTTCTTGTTTTCAGATTTTAAATGACCTTTTTCCTTAATTACTTTTTTGAACTTTTTGCATTTTATATCCAATTGGCTATTTTACCTAAATTACATATTAGGTACTATGGATAATTTTCAAGTTTAGGTACAATTATTTTCTTAACAATTCTCAAATAATCTGATTGGTTAATGTTAGTATGATTTTTAGACAATTGACATTGATTTTTCCCTATTTAGCTTATTGTTTCACTTTTGCATCATGTTAAATGCAAAATGACCCTCAAATGAATAAAACCAGACATATTTTATCGCATATTAAATATGCTACACGGTAAGGAATAAGTAAGAATGCTTTCTTAATGCTACTTAATTAACTTTCTTTTATGAAATACTCCATATTTTTTATCTCGTTTAACCTGATTTGAAAATCCATCTCGCCAACTTATTATATAGGTCGTTTGGTGTAACATTTGGTTTTCAACAATGACACAGTTAAATGATATATTTTCTAAAAATGATAGAAGAAATGAAACTATATTCCTTTGAAATATTTTGTTTTTGTAAATTCTGACTAATTTATATCTTCATATTTGATACAGGTGGATTTTTCACCTGCATTTTGGCACCACAAAAATCAAAATGAAAAAGGGAAATTGTATACGTCGTTTCATTTCGAGTAAATGTATTTAAGGTGTTTAAATACAGCTTTTTTAAAATCTGAAATCAGGGAGAAATAGAATGAGAATGAAAAGAATGGCGATCGGTTCCTAGGCGGCTTTAAACATGTTCAAGATCAAGTGAAAGCATATTAAAGGGGATTAGTTAAAATTTAGATTTAAAATACCAACTCTAATAACAGCAATAAATAAACTTAATTCAAATTCTATTCTAAACTTTTCAATAACACATTCATTCTTTAATAATTTCTCTATACCGTTTTTTTAAACTTCGCGACTGTAAGCATTAGTTCTTTAAATAATTCTAATTAACTCAGACTCTGAAGAATCAAAACATTTAACTTTTCAAACCTTAGGAATCTCAAATAATTTCCATTACATAGTTTTGAAAAGAAACAAAGCATTGAAAGGCCTTTACACCAACAAGAAATTTCCAAACATATTAAAATATTTAATAATGCTTTGCAAAATAGTCCAGATGGAACATCTGTAACGGGCAAAGGGATTAATTGGGCATTATTAATAATGCTCAGAGTGGAGGCGGGGAAAGTGATAATTTTCATTGATAAATGTCATTGAATTCATCGATGCTGTTTATAGGACCTTCGGTCCTATATAATCTCTGACCATGACACGACACTAACCAACCAACCATTGAATTCATCACATTGCCCTCCTCCACTTCGGGCATTATTAATAATGTCCGATTTATCATTCTTGCCCGTAACATACACTGTATATACTAATGAAAATAATAAGTACTTTCCTTGATGTGAAAATAAACATTATAGATTGTAATAATCGGGAACACGTTTTTCACTTTCTTCTTCCTTCACTGCCAAGTCTTTCCCAAAATTGGATGAGGGACCTTACCTTCTAAGTATTAGCAATAAAAGAGTATCGCGACATATTGCTGTAAAAAATAACTGTGCATCGCGGTGAGTTAGAAGTACGTAGGAAAATTTTGATAATAATTAAACTTCTCTGTACTAAGGACTGTTTTAAATATGCTAATACATCCATAGGGAGAAAAGCTTGTTTTCTAGAACCCTCCTTTCTTGAGTTTTAAATTTAATTTGATAACTATTTCTCCTGCTCTTACAAATAGAATGAATTAATCGTAAAGACGTTGGAATACAAAGTCGATAGCTTTTCTAAAAATTCCTGAGGTCACTTAAGAATTTCAGGTGTTAACACGATGTGCTCTAGTTACATATTAGTTGGTCATTAGAAATAGAGACTTCCGCTAGAATCGAAATGTAGTTTAAAAAATGCACCTTTATTCCCTCTCTAAAAAACAATCATGGAGAAGAAAATAAAGGTCTGACCGAAAAGGAAATACAAATAAGTGTATGATATCACTTGCATATGAAGTTTTGTCCTCGTGTATCTGGAAGACACAAGAGGCGTGGCTTGATATCGTCCGAGGGAGATTGGCATCTCTGCGAGCCAATCGCATCACAGTCTCTAACCTGTCAGCGAATGAGAAGAGTCTGCATAGTTTTTCTATGGTTTCGTCTCTTGGTTGCTGTTGTAAACCCCGTAGCTTTTTTCTAAAGTTTTTTTAATGACTACAGTTCCTTCGGATCGACGACTTGAGCACAATAAGAGTTATCCTGGCATGAAAACCAACACCAGCGTTAAAGAGTGAGCAGCCATTGAGAAACTTCAATGTCCTTAACTATTTTTATCTTGTAGATAGCACCGTGCAGTATATAATATTATTCTTTTTTGGTTACTCTAAAAGCCCCGCTATATACATCGGTCCTTCAGGGCAAAGAAAGAAAAACGAAAAAAGAAGGTTTGTAGTTTTGTTTCCATGGCAAATAGTTCGAAGACTATGGATGGTTGGAGTTTCCTTTTTTTATCATTTCACTCCACACAATTGAGCGTTCGCAAAAAGGGTTTTGCGAAGGCTACATATATCGAACACCGCTACCTAACTCAGTCTACGATGTTAAATTAAGTACACATTCCTTCTAGTTGAAATAAAAGAAATAATATGTAAGTAAAGACTAAAAACAAAGACTTTTCAGACCACCATTTTGTCCCAAGTGTTATCTTACGTTACCTTATTCAATAAATTAATGTCATACCCTTAGTTTAAATACATCTGTAAGGCATATTTTGATTCAGCTTTATTTCCAAAGCAGTTTATATATAACACCAAGATAACACACAAAGTAGATACTATTTCCATGGAACATTTCTCTTAAGTTTGTATAAAACTTGTACATTTTTTAATGCGCTTTGGTTTATTAAAAAATGATTAATAAAGGGATTATTTTAATTCGATAAAAGTTACTCAATTTCCCCAACTAAATTTAAATGGAATTTTTCTATTTGCAAAACGAATTTATGAAACAATGAAATACATGATAATTGATAAAAACTTATTTCTCCAATTAAGTTTTAAAAAATTTCAAGATTAAAAACCGATGATTCTATATAGAAAAGGTACGAGGCGCTACCTGGATGTTTTGAAAAGGTGTGGCATAAATTTTGACATTGAAAACTGATTCTATCTTCTTGATTAACTGGTCCAAAATGATAAAAAATAAGTGTGAAAAGTGGAAAAAATGTGTAAAGAAATAGCAATGAAAGTGAAGAAAAGACAAGTATACTGTTAATATCAAAGGAAATGTCCGAAAAACTTTTCCTCGACTTTCCATCTTTTAAGTTCTCAAATTTTATTATGGTTATTTTTTCGCACATAACTGTATTCTGTGGAACAACTTCTTTCTTCATCGACTATAGTGAGCAAAAAAATCAACTTGAGTTCTAGCAGAAAAAAATAGGACTTTTACGTAAAAATCGTTGCAAATTCCATAGAAAAGTACGTTTTAACTCGTTAAATGTATTTTCATGGTATAAAAATGAAAATAATTAACTTAAACCCGGCAAGAACATAAAATCTATGAGGATTTGTGAATACTCTTAACTTTTTCTAATTATATTTAATTTTCCTCTGTAGTTCAATGTCTGTTACGTAACTTAAATCATAGATTATTTCTCCTGGAAGGAATGTGTAGCTGCAAAGAGCAACTGCTCTGGTGTTTTGATTCCTTTTAAAAAAAAGGTAAATACACAAAAAATGGCTCTCGAGGGCCGAGGTGAGCTGTTTCCCTCCTCCTTCTCGTCACATGACCGGAAGTGACACCATTTGAACTAGCTGGCCCCACTGAACCTGTCAGTGAGTCTCATCTTAGTGCCGTGCGCTGAAAAGGAAAGGGAGAATTAATTAAAGAACTTAACTAGAACATGCGTTACGGGACGGGCAATGTGGTGAATCGGGCATTATTAATAATGGCCCAAGTGGAGGAGGGCAATGTGATAAATTCAATGGCATTTATCAATGAAATTCATCACTTTGCCCGCCTCCACCTCTGGGCATTATTAATAATGCCCAATTAATCACTTTGCCCTAACATATATAATAATTATTGACATGATCAGTGGTTAAAAGTCATGATGAATCTTCATTCAAACCTGAATAAAGGTTTGATAACAGGTTCGTAAGTAGATACTATCTGGTTCATTTGTTAAAGTCAGCTGAAAAATTTCGATGAAAATTCATTAAGGTGGAGGTATTATTTTTGAGGTAATTCGCTCGATTGGAAGGTCTTCACAATAACTCTTTAACCTCCCCTGTATTCACTAGTCTAAAAGTGTAGTTATACAATATCTTCTTAGTACCTAAGAAAAACCATGCTTGAAAATCAGCGAATTACTTTCTTCCTATTCAAGGTTTTTCTAAAACGTGAGATAGCTAAATGGTGCATTAGAATTTGTATAATTCATAAAGATAAATGGTTAGAAAGTGCAGAAATTTGAATTGTGGAAAAGTACCATCTCAAAACCATTAAGTTCTTTGCTAAATTTTTGAGTGGGCTGTCTCTACATGCAATATGTATTCACTAAGTGCTCACTGAGCAGACATGAAATTCAAATGAAAAATAGAAATTTCACTGTCTAGCATATCTACAGGGTGTTCCATAAATGTTGGGTCACACTTCTAGGGGGGATAGTAGACACCTAGACGAGTCAGAATCACATAGGATTTGGGGGTCCCAGACCAAATCCCAGGGAGTTAAAAATGGAGCGACACCCTAAAAAATTATTGAAAAATTCAATTTGTAGAAGAACTACTATTGATAAAAATTTAATTATGGTCTCAAAATTGTGGTTTAACATGATCTTTAAAATTATCTTAAAAGTTTTCAGTTTAATTTTTTTATTACAAAAAAAGTTTGAAAACCACAAAAAAATGTGAAAACTCTACCAAAACTTTATTTTGTATTTCGAAATCCTTTCTTTTGATTTAATAATCTGAACGACCATATTCGAAAACCCTTAAGTCCAAAGTGTCACGTTAAAACCATCAATATTAAATGCTTGAAAGCCTGTTAAAGCATGGTTTAAGTCCGTTTTTGCGTCCGCAAACTGTCGTTTTGGAAACTGCTATAGGTAACCAGTTTGCGTACGCAAAAACGAAATTTAACATGATCTCGAGCGTTTAATAATGCTGGTTTTTACATGAAAATTTGGACAACTATGATCTTTCATATTATAAAATCAAAAGAAAGGATTTCGAAATATTAAATGAGGTTATTTGGCAGAATTTTCAGATTTTTTTGTGTTTTTTTTAACTTTTTTCATAATAAAACAAATTTTAAAGTGAAGACTTTTAAGATAATTTTAAAGATGATATTAAACCACAATTTTTGAGACCATAATTAAATTTTTACCAATAGTAGTTCTTCTACAAATTGAACTTTTCAATAATTTTTCATGGGTGTCGCTCCATTTTTAACTCCCTGGGATTTGGTATGGGACCCCCAAATCCTATGTGATTGACTCGTCTAGGTGTCTACTATCCCCCCTAGAAGTGTGACCCATTATTTAGGGGACACCCTGTATACAAGTATAAGTGGGCACAACCAAAGTAACACAAAGGGGTTTAAAATATATAAGTTAAGTCAATCAAAACCTATCCAATTTTATCATGTTATTTAAATATTCAATTAGTATGTAACGAATAAAAGAAATCTTTAGTGCACTTAATAAGAGGACTGAAACATTAAATATGAATTTTAATTCAATTAACGTTTTCTCCGTTTAGAAGTTTTATTGAGCATGAGACATGAAGCAATAAATATTATTGAAAACTACTCAATTTCATTACATAATAATATATTTTCAACTGGAGGCATCTGGCTTTCTTTAAAAGGAAAAGGTCGTCATCTACATAAACATTTGGTTCTTCAGCCCTTAGTCATATTAAAAGCATCGAAATAATGAAAATCTAATTTCATTATCAAGACATGTAACTTTCTCATTATCAAAAGTGTCTTCTTGAGACAAAAGATTTGATTTGGACGAACTCTAATGAGGTAGTATGAAAAATATTTGGTTCTAAACGATAGCTTTAGGCTTAAAAGCGCTTACAATTGAACCGTATAATACAGACCTAGTTTACAAAGTGGTATATGTAATGTATCCTTTGAATCAGCTCATATCTGATTCGAATCTATACATTTCCTATTTAAACTCATCGAGAGATGACAGTAACTTCAGATTTAAACAAAGAACGATGAGGTAAAAAACCCTTTCCGCCTTAGGTGAAGGCAAATTTGCTAGGGCAATTAAATCTTAAAGGATTCAACTGCTTAATTAATTTAGTATATCGTTGAAAGAGTACAAAGCACTTCAATCTTCATACCGCTTCGTAATGAGCTCAATGGTTTGGTTGGATGGTATTAGTGAAAGATTAATCGATATAAAATACGAGAAATATTAATCAATGCAATAAATCGAGCGCTTTGGATCCGTTTGTATGAATTGATATTGGTTTTCAGCTTGGTATGAAAAAAATGCTGTATGTAGCACTAGCAGACTATATTCTGGTAGGATCTGTTTTTGGAATTCACACCATGAGGACATATCGTCGGCTAACAAAAGAAAGGTTCTAATCGCTCTAGTCTTCTAGAGAGCCTGTATAATTTAGCATTCTAGCATTTCTAGAGAGCCTGTATTTCTAGAGAGAGAGAGAGAGGCGACAACTCGCTTAAAAGCGTCTCTGAGCATCCAATTCTGTCCAAACTGTATCATGCCGCTTGTCTCGCGTCCCATGCTAATCCTATGGGGGAACCTATCTACCGCCTGCGGCGGACAGAAAACCGATTTACCGATCTACGCGCGCTATACTGAGTTGTCGCCTCTCTCTCGTATACAGGCTCTCTAGTCATTTCTGCCTTAACTACATAGAACGAGGTTACCTTAAATTTGGCGATATCCTATCTTTTCTATCACCATACAATTTTCCCAACCAACCGATAACGCTTTAGCTTGGTGACATTTTGTTATTTGCTTTTTTTTGGCGGTGTTCTACCACTTTCAAAAGATTCGCCAGAAGGGACTTACTGCTGTTCTCCAGTAAGCCAAACACCGGCATATTCGCCTCCATTTCAAACCGTTTGTCGGTCCCCAATTTATGGTTCGAGTTTCATGCTTCATTGCTCAGCTATTTTTAGAATAGAAGTCGAAGATGATAAACAGTCTTAATTATTTTCTTTGACTCGCCTTTAAAGATAGAACCCTTTTAAACTAAATGAGCGAAAAATGAAATAGTAGTACCTTGAACATACACACATACTATGAGCTTAGATAATAATGAAAAGAGAATTTCACCTATTATCGTTGGTTAGCGGACAAAAAGTGTAAACTCACAACTCTCAAGCGTCGCCTCCAACTGTGGACCGGTTTCGTCCTTGTTAGGACTCATCAGCACGGAGTGGAGGACTAATCAATGGTCACCACTTTTTCAGTTATAGTCGGCTAGACTAGTACTTGCCCTCCGCTCTCTTGCCTTGCCTTCCTATACCGTGCTGATGAGTCCTAACATGGACGAAACCAGTCCACGGTTGGAGGCGACGCTTGAGAGTTGTGAGTAATAATAATGTCTGTCTATATCATAAAGTTAGCAGTCTCCAATGAGTCTGTTTCTGTGGAAACAAGACACTTTCCATTTTCAACTGGAAAAACCAGAATAAAGTCACCAAGCTTAGGCTCGCTTAACGCCTTGATGAGGGTGTTGCCAGAAGAAAAATTTGATCAGCAATAAGATAATACGTACACATTATTTAAATTCTACAAAATGAATGGAGTGCGGTGACCCTACATTTCACCGATTTTTAGTACGCTTAACCCAGGGGTTGGCAAGTAATTTTGCTCTGGGTCCGAAAAATTTTGAAGATTTTTATCGTGGTCCAGAGAAAAAATAGCTACTTATTACTTAGTTCTTATCTTCAGATACGCATATTTTTAACAAAGATGTAATGTGAGTACATTACCTGCATAAATTGTTAAATTTAAAAAAAACTGTTGTTAATTGCTATTAAAACCAATTCAAATCACAATAACACTATTTAAAAATCAAGTTACTCAAAAAAATATTTTGGAAAATATTGTAATGGCCGCCTGTTAACAAGGAAATGTTGAGGGGAATGGGTAAAGAATTTAGTATTCTTCCTCCAAAAAAATTTCAAAATCTTGATTTATTGACCAGAGGAAGGATTTATACAAAGAGGAACCCTACGTACTAATATTTCAACTATTTTTTTATTTTTATTATTTATATCTAGACTATTTTTTTAAATTTGACCAATTTTTGTTGTGTAACAAAAGATCAAAATTAATGTTAAAAATCTTTAAAATATTCCATACTGTACCAGCGCATAAAGCTGCTTAATACCAAAATATAATTTTATCAAGTACAAACATACTGGACTGGGTACTGCACCCCTGAAGAAGTTGTCCAGTGGTCGCATAAATTCAAATTTATTAACTTATTTACATGTTTGTTGAGAATGCATATTAGTGGTATTCAAAATGTTTTGGCGGTCCAGAGAAATAGCCTTACGCGGTCCGGATGCGGACCGTGGTCAGCCAGTGGCCGACCCTTGACTTAACTCCCATTTGAAAGGGACAGGTCTTTTTTATTATAGCAACATCCTCTAATATCCAAATACTTGGTCGAAGTGTATATTTGGACGGCCAAAACGGCCAGTGGCGCATGCGCTGTAGGTCTCGTGGTTACGTAGCAGTCTCGGCGCTTAGTGATGGAACCAATGGAACGCCGAGCCGTGGAAATTAGAGTAGAGTTTAGTTGAAAAAAGGCCGTCCAAATATACAGTGCCATACTTGGAGGCGATAGCAAACTTCTCTATTATAATTCCATCGGATGTGGAGTATTAGGTCATCCCGAAAGTTTTGTCGCTCTTGGGAGCATCTGTATACAAAGTATTTTTTGGTACTTTTCCGTTACAGTAAACCAGTAAAGTACTTCTACTTCTATCTAAAGCCAATTTGCCGAATTTTGGCTCTTTTTTTGTTGGCTCATTTTTCCAGCTTTCCTAGTTTCTACGATTAATAAGATTTTGTTTACTTCAAGTTGCCATTAATTGAAAACTTTCAAAATTAAAATTCAAAGGAATTTAACTTTAATTTTAAGTCATATTAAGATTTTAACGAAGATCTTATTTATTTCATAAATTGAAACTCATTTTATACTACTTTTGTAGAGCGGCGGTAGAATTTCCAGCGATCTAGATGCCTGCAAATAATCATCCGAATCTTTCTTAATAGAGGGTTAGGAGTAGCAATCCAGCAATTTAATATGGATGATTGTGATCAAACTCTCCGGATGCCTCAGAAAAAATTTAAATCTAAGTTAAATTTTCCACACTTGTTAAAAATACTTAAAACTTTAATTGTTTTAGGGAAGTAGCCAGTTAATTTTAATTTAAAAATCTTAACTTTAGGAAAAATGCAAAATTCTGAGCAGAAAAGAAATGAAGTAACATTTTATCATAGATTTAAAGAAAGCCCAGTTGCCGATCGCATATTCACACATCCCAACGGTTTGGTCCTGAGGAGCTTAGTGCGCATGCTCGGGGAGAAAAAAGGGATCTTCTTTAGATAATTTCTATTTTTAATGAATCCCCGCTGGTGCAGTGGTA
This sequence comes from Tetragnatha versicolor, assembly GCA_024610705.1. Lineage (NCBI taxonomy): Eukaryota > Metazoa > Arthropoda > Arachnida > Araneae > Tetragnathidae > Tetragnatha > Tetragnatha versicolor. The sequence continues at coordinate 16,906,577 of JANDEH010000008.1, forward strand.
GCGTACGTGCTCAGCATGCGGTTGGTCGTGGGTTCGGTCCCCGATTTATTGTTTTATTAAAATTTCTTTAAAAAAACAGCTAAAATAAGTCCACACGCATGCGCACTAAGCTCCTCAGGACCAAACCGTTGGGATGTGTGAAAATGCTTGTCGATCAGTCCCCAAAATCAAGCCAAGATGCCAAGTTGAAGGTAGATAAAGTTACAGTTTATATTGGCATATCACATAATGGAAAAGTGTCAAAAATATGTTAAATACAGATGCTCCCAAGAGCGACAAAACTTTCTGGATGACCTAATATTGCGGAGTATAAGGTGGTCCACGATGACGTCACGAAACTCTGATCTGCAGGACAAACAGACTGATTGCTAAGGGTTGCCACCGGATGAAGGACAACTCTGTTGAAATTCCGATTAAAATCTTCTTCAGCTAAGAAGCTCCACTGGAAACTCATTGTGATTGGTTGATTTTGTCATCAAGTCACCCTTTATTGCATATATGACGTGTTTACCCAACTAACACAATAAAGTTGTCCACAATGACGTCACGAAACTCTGATCCTGCAGGACAAACAGACTGATTGCTAAGGAATGCCACAGGATGATGGACAACTCTATTGCTCTTACCTGTCTCATAGTGCTGCGGTCGGAACTGTGGGCCAGTTCCCTTGCGGCCGTTGTCATAGCCTGTCCTCCAGGTGGTTGGCAGTGACCTCCACCAGCTTCTTCCTCTGCTGGTACTGGCTGTACTGGCAGTGTGGCAGGTGGTGCTGCAGGTAGCCTGTGGGGGGGAAGGTGGCTGAAGCACGACTCAAAATCTGCCTCTAAGCACACTGGCCGCTCTCACAATATAATATACTAATAATATTTTGCTGGCATCGTTTGATAACCTCGTATCTTTGACTATGGGGAAACTACAGTATGAGGTATTTGAGCGAGTTCACGCCAACGAATGGCGCCAATGACAATTTGGAACCTTTAGCACATGGGTGTCTAAACTATGACCGTTTGAGGGCCACATTGCAGAGAAAAAAAATTTGCTGGGCCGCACATACAATATTTTTTCAACAAATGGAAATAAAAATTTACTCTATGTAGTTTTATTAAAATAAATTAACTTCTTTTTACCATAATTTTTAAAAATTTTAATTAGATATGTATAGGTACATATTTAATTTAAATTTGTAAAATTTTCGTTTAATTTAGTTTGGATTCCATAAAGATAGAAATAATTCAAATTAATGAGATGGATAAATTTTCTTTAGTTGAACAAGCAAATTGATATAGGGTTCAATAGACTAGGTTGTAATTCTTAATGCATTTTCAAGATGTTTGTTCACAAATATAGGTATGCCAAAAGCTAAAGACTTTAATAAAGCATTATGGTGAAAATTTGGATATTTATGGAGGGGTAGGTAATCTTTATAAAACTCCAATAAAGAAATATTCCCAAATTTTTCTTTGAATGTCGCTTTGCAGTTCAATGCATTCTATTTGAAGGTAATTTATTTACTTCTAAAGAAAATGGGGTAAAAATATGTTGAAATGATCATTTTTTCGAAAATTTTGAAATATATTTTCAAACTTTTGAATTAAATCACAAATTAATGCAGCATATATTTTTTTGCAATTCACAGGCTTATGTTCAGCCAAAGTACTGAAATGTGTCAAATATTTTTTACTTTTATTTGATTGTGCCAAAACTTCAACTTTCTTTCAAACGCTGTTATTGTCTGGATTCTGGAACTTATCATTAATAAATTGATTTTTCCCTTGAAGTCTCAAATTTAAACCATTCAAATGTTCTGTTAAGTCTACTGAAAAAGCTAAATCTAAAACCCAATTTTCGTCTTTAAATTCAGTCACAGGGGGGTTCCCCTTTGGTTTCTATAAATATTTTTATTTCAGTTTGAATCGATTTATATGAAAAATATTGCAAATATTTATTTTTAAAAAATAAAAATGTGCAAATTTAAATACTTTCATAATTTGCGTTTGGGCCGCATTTTGAAGGCTTTTGGGCCGCATGCGGCCCGTGGGCCGCACTTTAGACAAGCATGCTTAGCATGTAATAAAACCCAAACCAATTAATGGCAAAAAAGAGGATCGTTGTGGCTTTCTGGGAACATCGTGCAAAGAGTAACCTTTTAGTTTTTGTTTCACTTTTCCGTTTAGCTCTCAATGCTATCAAAATAAATTCATTTCATTACTGTGTTGAAAATATTATCACTCCACCTGCTAATTAACTGTGAGTAGAGCCAGTGGAGCACTTCTCAAATTAATAAAGTAATAAAACATATAAATCTGTCTTGTGATCCTTTGAAACCTGCTTCTTTCTCCAACAGCTTATAAAAATGCAGTTCTATCGGTCGTTCATGAAAATCTGGCGAGGAAACGAATTCTGCAGTCTTACTGTATATTCCCATAATACAAGATTCGAGGTTATCCAATTATACCAGCGGTACATATGTTGACTGACTGGCAAATAAAGTAATTGATGACAGCGTTGATAGCTGGTGAATCTGTGTCAAGTTGTCGACAACATGGCCCAGGGAACACAACTACCAGGTTGATTAAAATTGAACTGATAGTACTCACACAGAGATGCTCAAGTTCTACTGAAGTGATCTGAATGAAAATTTAAATGTATGGAAGAATGGCGTAACAGAAAATTGATGATTTTTTACTGTACGGGGAGCTTGGGGGTAAGGCTTCTACAGGGTGTCCCATAAATGTTGGGTCACACTTCTAGGGGGGATAGCATAAATGTTGTAGTCCCATAATGTAGTCCCATAAATGTTGGGTCCCCCCTAACTCTAGGGGGGATAGCACAACGGTTAAGGACGAGGTAGCTTATTGCAAGGGTAGCATACGCTGCTGATACCCTACCTTTGACGAGTTAGGCTTTGCCAACAGTTTGTAGACTGGAAGTTGTTCTGCTAGTTGCCGTCTTATAAAGTTGTTTCTCTTTTAGGAAGTTATTCGTTTGTAGTCAAGGGAATTTTTCAACCGATTCACAATGACAACTTAAAATATTTGCAGATAAGAATTTTCTCCCCTCCCACTTAACAGTTTTTGGGCTGTCAACTGATTTGAAACTAAAGATTGTTCTGCCTAGTTAAAATAAGTGACGTGAGACATACATGCTTGCATAAATTTAGGATAATTTTTTTAGATTTTTATAGTCACCACTAAAAGTATTAGGGAAGCGTGTATGAGTTCAACATCTTTTCTCCAACCATCTAACCGTAAGCTTATTGGGTCAAATAAAATAAAATACATTTGAACCATTGCCTCAGTGTGAATATGGTTCCCGTAGCCTGGATGGTAAAGTGCCTGTCTTTAGTGCAAAAGGTTCCTGGATTAAACCCTGGCGGGATTCTGAGAATTTTTTAAAATTACTTAAGTTTTCTACTTTAAAGAAAGCTTGCAAATTAAATACATTTCATCCATTGCCTGCTTGCTGGTGTGGATCCAGTGGTCGGGTTGGATAAGTGCCAGTCTGCAGTGCAGAAGGTCCCCGGTTCAAACCCTGTCGGTATTCTGAGAAATTATAAAATTACTTAAGTTTTCTCTTTAAAAGAAAGCTTGCAAATTAAATACACTTCATTCATTTCCTTCTTGCTGATGTGAATCCAGTGGTCTGGTTGGATAAGTGCCAGTCTGTAGTGCAGAAGGTTCCCGGTTGAAACCCTGTCGGTATTCTGAGAATTTTATAAATTTACTTAAGTTTTCTATTTTAAAGAAAGCTTGCAAATTGAATACACTTCATCCATTGCATTCTTTCTGTTGTGAATCCAGTGGTCTGGTTGGATAAGTGCCAGTCTGTAGTGCAGAAGGTTCCCGGTTGAAACCCTGTCGGTATTCTGAGAATTTTATAAAATTACTTAAGTGTTCTCTTTTAAAGAAAGCTTGCAAATTAAATACACTTCATTCATTTCCTTCTTGCTGTTGTGAATCCAGTGGTCTGGTGGGATAAGTGCCAGTCTTCAGTGCAGGAGGTCCCCGGGTGAAACCCTGTCGGTATTCTGAGAATTTTATAAAATTACTTAAGTTTTCTTTTTTAAAGAAAGCTTGCAAATTAAATACACTTCATTCATTTCCTTCTTGCTGTTGTGAATCCAGTGGTCTGGTTGGATAAGTGCCAGTCTGTAGTGCAGAAGGTTCCCAGTTCAAACCCTGGTGGGATTCTGAGATTTTTATAAATTTTTTACTTTGTTTTAAGAAAACTTTAAAATGAAATACATTTCATCCATTGCCTTCTTCCTGTAGTTGATCTAGTAGCTTGGTTGAGTAAGTGCCTGTCATCAGTGCAGAAGGTTCCCGGTTCAAACCCTGGTGGGATTTCGAGGATTCTTTTAAGTTATTTAAGTATTCTATTTTAAAGAAAGCTTTAAAATAAAATGCACATCAGAAATTACCTTCGTACTTACGTGGAGCCGTTAGCCTAGTGGTATAGAATGCATCTATGGCTTCAAAGTTTGGGGGTTCGATCCTGGAGACTTTCGTTTTTAAGTTAGTCAGACTGATACAGTTACGGTCACAGTTAAAAGTGTGCAGCAATAAAATTTTGCATTTCGGCTGATGGCCAAAGACGGGTAATGGAGTCAAAATTTTGCAATCTGATAACTAAGGGGGCCGTCTCCATATTGCACTCCGTTAGGGAACCGTCCACAAATTGCGGATTGTACCCTAGGTTTAAAATTTTAGGCAAAACTGGCTTCCTGACAGACCTTTCTCCGCTGACCCCCAGGGCGAAGGGGCTTTCGGGGGTTATCCGAAGAACCCCCTAGGCCCGCGACCCCCCGGGGAGCAGATCAGGTCCGTCAGGAAGACCTCCTCTCGTCCGAGCCCCGACATCTTCGACGGGTGAACGGACTCGACTTGGTCACCAGCTTCTGTCCCCTAGGTCAGATGCAACATCAGATACTCATAGAAAATAAAGTTCATTTAGCTTATAATAAGTTAGAAGACAGCTATTAAGAAAGTTGAAAGCATAGAAAGAGGCCGATATTACACATTTACTATAGGAAGTTAAGATAGTGGGGTTTGAACTGAGTACCTTCTGTACACCAGGACCGCGACTCTACCAACTGAGCCATGAAGGACGTTTTGAAACCAGCTACTGGTCAAAGTGTATAGTGGAATTGTCAGTGTTTAAAATTTAATTGAACTGTAAAATGCACTAAAATAGGAAGCTAAGTTTGTGGGGTTTGAACTGAGAACCTTCTGTGCATCAGAACCGCGGATTAACTAAATGAGCCATTAAGGACGTTTTGAAACCAGCTACTGGTCGAAGTGTACAGTGGAGTTATCAGTGCTTAAAATTTAATTTAAGTGTAAAATGCACTGAAATAGGAAGTTAGGCTAGTGGGGTTTGAACTGAGAACCTTCTGTGCATCAAGACCGCGTCTTTACCAGCTGAGCCATTAAGGACGTCTTGGAACCAGCTACTGGTCGAAGTGTACAGTGAAATTGTCAGTGTTTAAAATATAATTTAATTGTAAAATGCTCTAAAATAGGAAGTTAAGTAGGGTGAACCGACCAGTAGTTGACCACCTACCAGTAGTTGACCATTTGAGCATAAGTTTGCAAAAAACAAGAACTGTTGTGTGTTTATTTCGAATCTGTTGCTTTGAAAACATAGTTAACATTTTATTAAAAGCTCATGCACAGTCTAAAGTTCCAGTATTGTTCTTAAAAGACGCAATAAATAGTTGAAAACACAGTTATCAACGAAGCTTCAAAGCATGCGCTCTCACTACTAGCTGTAATGGTATGGAGTATTTAGTTCAATCTCAAATCATCCAGCTAGTTTTTATTCCAATAGTTTATTGATTGATGTATTTAGGTTCTATATATTTAGTTTAATTAAATAAAACTATCATTATTTGTATAATAACCATTTAATTTGATATTTGAGGGGTGGTCAACCACTGGCTGTCTAAAATAGAAAAAGTGCTAGTATTTGACCAAAGTGGTCAACCACTGGATTTTATTCGCTTTTAAGATTTCTTTTTAAACCAAGAGCGATCTTAAAGATTTTTACCTGCAGTACAATTTTTGCTTAGATTTACTGTAAAAAAAAGTTACATTTCCAGTAATTAACCAGTATTGTTAATAGGGACTCTTTATTCAATATAACTCTTTCATTGAAAATATGTCACTCCTCTCGCTAAGCCCTAAAATACGTACTACGGGTAGTTGGTTGGTTGGTTGTCAGACATATACGCATTTTTAGTTTTTAGATAGCCTTCTGTAGTAAACGCTGGAATCGAACGATTCGCGGTGCAAGCGCTCGCTAGGTGGCGAATCGTACTGGTTTACAGTCTGGTTTCAAAAGGTTAAACAATAAAAACACATGTTCTACTTCTTGTTTTAGTATCAATATTTTATTTAAAACTCATATTTCTCCCGAGATCTTAGTTTTATGTAACTTAAAAAAATGATTGAAAAAAAAATGAAAATTTCAAACCCTTCTTGGGTGTCTGTAGACCTGATTGAATAAAAAATTTTAAGAATTTCTAAGATGTATTCAACAAATGTAAGATATTTTAGAAGGATTCGAAAAAAGAGTTGGTTTTCAGATCATAGGATTTTCTGCCAAAAGGCCCGGGTGTTTTTATAAGAATGGAATATTAGATAAGTTAAAAACTTTAAAACCATTCCGTATAAAATTGTTAAGAAAAACTATAAACTTAAAAATTTGCTAAAATTTAACATTCTTTATTTTTGTGAGTTAATTCTATAATCATCAGATTAAATGAAAGTTTGTGTAAGGGTTTCTGAAACGTTTTCTTCAAACGTCTCCGTTGCATATTTATTTTCCAGCCAACTTTAGGAAGAACACCCTGTTTTAAAGAAATGGGGAAAACTTCAGTAGGACTTAAACAAATAGCTCTTTTGGAAATGATAGGTTGCGTTGTGGATCAGTTGGTTGATTTGTGCTTGAGCTGTATATTTTGATTTTTTTCTGGAAATGGTGAATATGGCAATGGTCAATTACAGGAATAATGGTGGTCAAATACCGGATGTAAGTGGTCAACTACTGGCAAAATCTCAATTAATTGCTTTTAAAATAAATAAATAAAATTCTATAAAAGTGAAAGGAAAAATGATTATCAGTAATTATTCCTCATACCTTCATTGATATTAAACCACTGTCAATTTTTTTAGAAATTTTTTTTTCGTAGAAATAAAAATAAAAATTGGAGGAATTTCCACTAACTGGTCAATTACTGGTCGATTCACCCTAAATGGGGTTAAAACTGAGTATACCTTTTCTGTACACCAGACCATGGGCGGACCTCTGGGGGGTCATGGGAAGATAAACCCCCACTTAATGAGAAAATTCTATTTTTACTTGGAAAAATTATGTTTTCAGATCCATTAGAGACAGCTTGTCGGCTAAGGTTTCCAATGTGCCCCCCAGGGTTCACCACCTAAATTTGCCCATAGGTGACAGGCAGACTCGAACGAATTTCATCTGAAGACCTTATGGATCCAGCATACTGGTGTATCAACACATCAAGCCATCCGTTCCTGCAACTGGTCATTAATTTGAAGTTGATACTTCACCATTTAAAAAGAATAAACAAAAAATAGCTAGTTATATTACACAAAAGTAGACGGGGTTCGATCCAAGAACCTTTCGACTCGAAGCAGTAGGCTATCCGGCAACAAGCTGCAATGAATTTAAAGAGCTATTGAAGACTTTGAATTTGGACTTTGTAATCGATTAGAAAGAAATCTAATCGATTCTAATCGGCATCAAGGACCTCTTTACAAGCCTTCCTTTATCTTCATATCACCTTAAAATTATATTCTACATGAACCATTACATGCATAGACCTTGGAATTGATAGACGGAGCAAGCGGGCGTGGCCTGCGTTGAAACATGTTCCGCTGTTTTCCCCATTCCACGTGACCTAGTAGGTATAGATATTGGAGCATTTCAATCACGTGACGCCGATCACGTGATAAAGCCAGCTGGCCAGAATCGAACCGACGAATCCCGTTCCCAGAGCTCCTATTACACGTGACTTTGGGATGGGAGATGTTTCAACACAAGCACTGGCTCACCGCTATGGGGATGCGCGCGCATGTTCCGTCTATCTGTGTTCTAAGGTCGATGATTACATGCATGGTGGGCAGAGAGTTTGGTCATTCTAACTGCCAGCAGCTCAATACAGGGTGGGCCAAAAGTCAGTACACTTTTGAAAATTCCATAAAAACCGGGGGGAAAATCGGAAAAATAAACGGTCTTCACTCTCAGCATCCTGAGGTCACGGGGTTTTTTTTAAGCCAATAAAAAAATCCTAGTTCGAAAAAATGCTAATAGATGTCCCCACTAGAAACAATTTGGTAGTTAAGTGTTCGAATCCCTCCGGATTCGAACACTTAACTACTAGCAAGAAAGACATGATAGTCAAGTTAAGGTAGTAAAGTATGAAACTTTTGGGAAAATGTACAACCATGATCATGCGCATATAAGCGACATTAGTGGAAATAAGTAAATGGGAGGTTAATAAGAACAGGTATTCCTAATCCACAGTGAAATCATTGTTGTAAATCGTTAAAATTGGATTCCTAAAAGTTTTACACTTCATTACATTAACTTGACCATCATGTCTTTATTGCTAGTAGTTAAATGTTCGAATCCGGAAGGTTCTAAATACCAAATAGCTTCTAGTGGTGACATCTATAAGCTTTTTTTCAAACTAATTTTTTTATTTACTTAAAAAAAATCCCGTGACCTCAGGATGCTGAGAGTGAAGACCGTTTATTTTTCCGATTTTTTTTCCGGTTTTTATGGAATTTTCAAAAGTGTACTGACTTTTGGCCCACCCTGTATGTGATAATCTTAACCTTGAATTAAGTTATTATCAGTCTGCGCTGGTAGTAAATTGGATGAAATGGAGCTTGAATTAAAAAATGTTTCTTATTTCATTAATGGGTGACTATGAACTCTTCAAGAAAAAAATAGCTAACACCACACGCATGTAACACTATCTACTGATAAAAAGCCTAAAACAGAGAGAGTCCTGAACGCTATTTTCAAATCCCATGGCATGATAGAGGCTGCAATTGTCTATGATTGACAGAAGAGTAGGCGGTACAATTTGGAGATCGCAGTTGTGATTGGATGTGACATGTTCATTCAATATGTCACTTAGTTCAACAGGGCTCCTATCACAAATAAGCCCCTATTCTCGGCTGGTCAGTTTTCGCAATCCGTAACATTACGCCTGCGTCAAAAGTTAACCCAATAAAGATTAAAGAATATGTTATAATAAGTTTCAAAGTTACTTTATCTCCCTTGAAGCAGTGGTAGGATGCTTGCTCAGCATACGGCAGTTCATGGGTTCTATCCCCGGTTTTTATTTCATTAAAAAATTATATTTTCTATGAGAAATTTCAACCAACCAATCAGAGCAGACTCTGCTAAAACTGAAAAGCTGAGTATAGGAACTTGTCCATGTCCAAACACAAGGCACACTCTATGCTTTTTCTGATTCTTGCACTATAAAACAATAATTAAACCAAACCAAATCTATGCCTTTTCGATTTCCCTTATCGCCTGGTGACTCTCTGTTTGGTACTCTGTGATACTATCCACATTAAATTTAATTTCAATAGAAGTAGAAACTTTTCAATCACAGAACAGCTCATACTCTTATATGTAAGGTGCTTAACACTTAAAATATTTTTATTATGTAATTGCTGCACCCAACTACCCTATCTTATGATATAACGAAGTAAAAGTTTATTATGAATACAGTCAGAGAAAACAATGTGAGCTAGTAGTTGACAAAAAGTAGTAGTTGGGGAAAATATGTAAATGAACTATTATTTATTTCATAATAATTTAGGAGGTTTTTGTAGGACAGGGGGTATAAGTTTATATTTTCTAATTTTCTCTCTCAGTTTGATAATCTATCTTCTTTCCTCTCATTTCCCTTTATCTAACTCTCCATTCTTCATTTTACATCATTTTTGGATTTATTCTTTTCTCCTAGTTTTTCTCTTTACCTCTCTATTAAATTTCTTCTTGCTATTGTTGCTTGGAGAGTAATATGTAGACAAAGATAAAAATAGAAACTAGAGAAAAGAAGTTAGGAAGAGAGATAAGGGAATAAAAGAGAAAAAGTAGATAGAGAAAAGATGGCAAAAGAAGACTCGGAAGAGAGAAAACAGAAGAGAAATATAAAAATAGGAAAATAAATGTTGGATTAGAGAGTGAGAAAGGGAGAAAAAGACAAGTATTGTTCAATATTCCAATATTATTTTCCTTTCAAATTGCGTTAATTCGCTTTTTCCCTCTTTCTTTCTAATCCAGGGTTTCTCAACCAGTGTGGGGCAACCACCTTGCAGGGTTGCAGGAAGTGTCTATCGAAACATTACAAACGTTTAAGATTCGTTCAATTTTCGTCATGTAGGGCCAAGTTTCGTTTACTTCTTGTTGCAGTTGCGTAAACTTGACATTTTCAGTACGAGCTGTGCTACAAGGGTAGGGGTCGCAAAATACATGTAAAATTTTTTTATAAAATCACATCACTGGTTTTATTACTTGCATTACTTTAAGTAAAGTACAATACTTAAAGTAACTTTTCTGAAAAGTTACACTTTATTTTTATATGTAAAAAATTACAACCTATTGTATATTTTTATGTTTATTTATTTGTTTTGAAATTTAACTTTGTAATTTTTGAGGGGGTTGGCTAATGAGGGTCGCAGTATCTAAAAGGTTGAGAACCCCTGGTCTGAACTCACTGACATGCACTGTGTCAGCTACTAGATCCGTGGCAATTTTGCAGTGAAAGATACCGCGTTCTTTGATGGAGTTTTATATACAGGGTGTCCCATAAATGTAGGGTCACACTTCTAGGGGGATAGTAGACACCTAGACGAGTCAGAATCACATAGGATTTGGGGGTCCCAGACCAAATCCCAGGGAGTTAAAAATGGAGTGACACCCCAAAAAAATTATTAAAAAATTCAATTAGTAAAAGAACTATTATTGGTAAAAGTTTAATAATGGTCTCAAAAATTGTGGTTTAATATGATCTTTAAAACTATCTCAAAAGTTTTCAGTTTAAAATTTTTTCTATTACAAAAAAATTAAAAACCACAAAAAATTGTGAAAACTCTGCCAAAGCTTTATTTTTGTATTTCGAAATCCTTTCTTTTGATTTAATAATCTGAAAGATCATAGTTAAAAACCCTTAAGTCCAAAGTGTCACCTAAAACCATCAATATTAAATGCTTGAGATCCTGTTAAAGCATGGTTTAAGTCCGTTTTTTGCGTACGCAAACTGCCGTTTTGAAAACGGCTATAGGAAACCAGTTTGCGCACGCAAAAAACGAACTTTAATAGGATCTCAAGCGTTTAATATTGATGGTTTTTACGTGAAACTATGGACTTAAGGGTTTACAACTATGATCTTTCAGATTATAAAATCAAAAGAAAGGATTTCGAAATACAAAATCAGGTTTTTGCAGAATTTTCACATTTTTTTGTAGTTTTTTCATAATAAAACAAATTTTAAACTGAAGACTTTTGAGATCATTTTAAAGATCATATTAAACCACAATTTTTGAGACCATAATTAAATTTTTACCAATAGTAGTTCTTCTACAAATTGAATTTTTCAATAATTTTTTTGGGGTGTCGCTCCATTTTTAATTCCCTGGGATTTGGTCTGGGACCCCCAAATCCTATGTGATTCTGACTCATCTAGGTGTCTACTATCCCCCTATAAGTGTGACCCAACATTTATAGGACACCCTGTATAATAACTTTTTGGTCATTTTAAACAAAAGATCGTATTTGACTTTTATAGAACGTCGACTCATGTTTTTAAAAAAGAATTATTAATTAGGAATTTACAGTTCTTAAAATTAAACAACATGGTTATGGTTAGTTCTAAGGCAACAATGGGAAGTAACAATTTAGCTTAGTCCATTTTAAATGGTTACTATGACAATAACGCTTTGACTCCCAGAGCTGTAATTTTCTATTTCTAATCTTGATAGTAGGTAATAACAATATTTAAAATATTTTTCGGGGGTTTTTTAGCTGTTTTTTACATTTACGGCAAATGTGTTAAATACTGGTGCTTTTGCCTTAATTTTTAAATGTTTGTGTATTTTTTAGTATACTAGGGGGCTCTGCCCCCTGCTCGCTATCGCTCACCAACCCCCGGAACTGCTTCGCAGTTCTTTGAAGATCGCTTCGCGATCTTAGCGAGCAGAGCTCGCTTGTTTCATCTTAACTATCCGGTAAAACCTGGAACTTGGCTGCTTAGTTAATCATCATTTAATATCGAAACTTTTTATCTCTCTAACTTATCAATAACTTAATTCGGACCATTACTACAAAAATATCAAAATAAAACTGCAACTGAAATATCCTTGTCAATAATCCTTGTTTTACTTGTCAATAATTTAATCGAAATGTTTTTAAAAAATATCCAGCAAGTCTACTAATTATCATCAAACCATCTAAGAGTAAAAAAGCATGCCATTAAAATCTTTTAAATTTATAAAATGCACGTGTATCTAGTGAATCGTCGAAAGTAAAAGAAATCAAGAAATCAGACTCATAAAAATCGGCTGTTTCTCTAGTGAACGACCAGAAAGAGATGAAAAAATTGAAACTTTGAATCTTAATAATTCTAAAAATAATTCGAATTTTTTAAAAAGCAAAACGCCAATCTTTTTATAAAAAATAATTTTATGTGCGTTTAAAATATCATAGTTTTACTGTGATTAGTTTTTCTGTTATAACGAAAAAACAGAAAAAGGGTAAAAAATTTCGAAACTTTAGAATTTAATTACTCCAAAAATAATTCGAAATTCGAAGAAAGGGCGACGAGGTGCAAAACTTCATACCTAAGAGTATGTGTCTGCAAAAAATCATGTTTCTGCTGTAAATAGATTTTGCTGGGGGCGAACTCGCAGCCGAAAAAAATAATTTTCGACTTTGACATTAAATAACTCCAGAACTAATTATCTAATTAATTAGGTTTGGAAACTGAAATGACCCTCATACATTTGTCTACCAATGGTCAAAATTTCATAATATTCCTTCAAATAGTTTTTGCGTAGTGATAGTTCAAAGTGTTCAAAAATAAAATTTTCAAAATCAGCGGCGGCGGTGACGGCGGCGGCGGTCACTGTTACTTTTTTTTTAATATAGAGAGATTTTATTTTATAGGTAGTACTCGTTCTCTCGTTTTTCATTTTTATTATTTTAATCCTATTTTTACTTAAAACAATTGGGTTTTTCATATCGGATATATGGAGCTTAAGTTACAAGGAAACGCTCTCAGGCTATACTCACAGAAATGGATGAAAATTTTGCAGGGGTTTGTAGATGATATAAAACACTTCCTTTGAAAAAATTAGCTACTGAATTTCATTTGGAAAGGAGTAAATTAAGTTTGAAAATCATCACTTTTAACGCCAAGTGCAACCTTACTAGGCGAAAAATGCAGTCTAGGCACCAAAGGGCATTAAGGAACTGACCGCGTTTTCTCTAATGCAACCAATCTAAAAGGAATCATCAAATGTACACTGTACAGCATGAATAAAAATTAATTAAAAATATAAAGAGCACATGAAACAATACAAAATTACCTCAATAAATTACAACCAAGCTAGCAGTGACATTTAGGACCCCCAATCTTTGGCCGTAGCTGATTTGCGGCGAAATTACTGCTCCGATAAGTCCATCTATTCGCGATGTGTTCATATAATAAAGAAGATGACACAATAGATTTTGTGCATCAGGGGCTGAAGAAAGTGAATTTAAATTTGATTTTTACGTTATAGTATGTGTTTTAGTGATCGTCAAATGTCGCGTCTAATTTGTTATACCAAATGTTACTTTTGGGAATCGAGCTCATAACTTTTAATCTGTTGGTAATAAAGCAATCACTTCTGTAATAAAGAAATCAAATTTTCCATTCCATCCAATTAGAAAGTCACCAAGTCTCCAAGTGGTGTTAACTGAAAGTGTTTGGCAACTCAGAACCCAATTTTCAAAATTAATTAGCTCCTCTCCTATTGAAATTCAGCAGCTAATTTTTTTCACAGTAAGTGTTTTGAGCCATGTTCTTAGGCCTGTAAAACTTTCATGCATTTCTGTGAGTTCAGCCTAAGAAAGTTACCTTGTTAGAGTAGTAAATGAAATTAGATTTATTTAAAAAATAAACTTTTATGCCGTGTTAAGGAATAACAAAACAACAAATTAAACGATTTTGGTGAAAAAGAGAAGAAAAAAATTAAAAATTTTATATCAAGATGTACTTATTAAAGAAGACATAATAATAATAATAATTTTGATTTTCACATAAGTACTTATTTAAGTTTAATATGCCCTTAAAACATATTCAAACTGCAAACTAAAAGTAAAAATTAAAAACAAACTGAAATAAACATAATGGGATGCACAAACATATAAAAATATTTTATTGAACTCAAAACACCAAACGAACTTTGAAGTATGAAAATGTCATGCACTGTTATTCAAAGTTAAAAATATACCAAAAATATTTACAACTACACTTATATGTAAAAAATAAATAACTCAAAATATACAAAACTTTCAAATGCTAATTAAAATCTCAAAAGTTCTTAAGTAGACAAAACTATAATGAAATCCAAGAAACAAAAGGGGAAAACATTGCAAATACATTACATTCATATGATAAAAAACCTACATAAAAATAGAAAGCTCAAAAATTTACAATTTTTATAAACAATTCAGGAGATATGAAATGACACAAACATTTGTGCTATATAAAACATCATTAGGCGAGTACAACTTAAACGCATTATAAAAATAATTAGCTCTTGGTGGTTCTTAATTAGCTTTCATATTATATTTCGTTCTTTCATCTATAAAATTCAAATTAGAACCTAAAAAAGATCAACTTTGTTGTAAAAATTTTTAAGTTTAAGGCACTTGTCAATAAAAAAACTTCATGTAAAACATATGTAATGTGTAACTATTTTTCATAAATGAATAATACTAAGAGTTGTTCAGTTGGTATTTAAAAATTTTCAGCCCTCACACAAAAATGTTGTGATATGCGTGAAATGTTTTAGATGCTGGGGGGTGTGATTACACTACGTTATTCAGAAAACCTCATTTTTTCTAACAGTCTTTTCCCGAGTAAGTTAATTGTGGTTTATACAATAACGTTTATATGCCCACATTCATCTAACAAAATTTCTTATAACTACGTAGTTTTATTCTATAATTGTCACATCTTTGAGTAGACGACATACTTAAAGTGCATGTGGATAGTGCAAAGGGCAGTGGATTTTGTACTTTAAAAGGATTCCAGTATAAAATCTAAATTGACGATTATCTATGTTTGAGCCGCTCATTTTCCATTCCCACTTCGCAAGGTGTGAGCGAGACCTTTGATTGGTTCGTCAAATGGTTGCCATTCCTAATATCAGGGACCAATCCATGATTTTAAACTTAACCCCAATTTTCATGAAAAAATTACACAACATTTTAATTTTTGTTAAAAATTATAATGAGCTTTTTAATTTATATTAAACACAAATTTTTTATAAATATTTTAATGGGACCTATACAATTAATGAAAGCAGCATCAAAATACTTATTTCTTCAGTTTTATAGCTATTTATATACTCACTTAAAAGCAATTTAAAGATAATTTAAAAATAATTTTAGAAGAATTTTTGTGAAGGTGCCGTTTTTGTTAGTATGTACATTTTTTGTGAAGGTGTCAATGAACGGTACCATAATTGGCCTGTATTATACTTCGTTCATTTTGAATAGGCGCCTGAGAAATAGTGCTTTCCCCCTCGGTAAAAGCGTAACCATGGTTAAGCTCTTTGCGCAGCCAATAGTAAGCCTTCTTCTCCACTTTGATGTTGATAGTTGTCATGGTTACCGATTCAGTGGTAGGGGAAGGAAAAGTACTCAGGTGCCAATTCAAAATGAATAGAGTATACTCCCTGAGTTCTGATTGGTCCATAAACGGTGGTGGAGAAGTGGGATTGGTAAAAGCCAGTCAGTCAAGAAAAGGAAGAAGGAAGAGTCTTTAGAATTTCGTCTTACAAGTCTCGAGGGTCTTCTCGGGGTCCGGTGGGGGTTCGGGCTTGCGCACGATGGCCGTCAGCCCGTTGACGTTGACCGGCACCTCGTCGCGGCGGAATAAGGCGGCGATCTCCTCGAAGGTGCGGTTCTTGGTCTCGGGCACCTTGCGGTAGGAGAAGATCCAGAACACGGCCAGCAGAGCAGTGAACGGCAGGAACGAGTAGTTCTCGAACACGCGCTGAAAACACAAGTCAGAATGTAATATCAATGAGTGTGTCAACTGTCACATTTCTTGCATAAAATGTTCTCAAAGAACTATACCTCTACAATGCTTTTTTTTTTCGAGAAATGATTGGTTGGTTAGCTGGGGTTTAATGGCGCAAGCTTAAAATCAAGCATTCTTGCTCTGATTAATTATAGTGTTATCCGTGGAAACGTAAGGTTAAACAAAATTAAGTCTTATAGTTCATTGATTTCGGGTAAGCGGATTTTCCGAACATATTGCAGGCTTTCAATAGAAAGATAATGTCACACTTTAAGGCACTAAGTCAAACAGACAGAAAGAAAAACACTAATTCAGCTAAATTAAGTCAGGTACAGTTAAAGATAAGCACTAAAGGCCGTATTCACCTCAAACTTTACCCAAGATTAACATGGAATTAAGCAATTTCTATGATTCTGATTGGCTTGAAACTTGTTTCCCGTTTTCAATTTCCAATTACAAGCTAGCTTTGATTTTAGATTAACCTGAGGTTAGATTAGTGGTGAATAGGCCATTCAGGTAATTCATCCCTTCTAAAACATCCCCAAGACAAACTAGAATAACTAAGGGATAGTTATCCATAGGGCACTAAGTTATAGGATTCTAAAGTAGATTACTTGGAGAAGTTGCTAGACTCTACTAATTACTATAGGGCTCACCTGCATTTGTGGAAAGACTAAACCGACTAAGAAATTGGCGGACCAGTTGACGAAGACAGCGATGCTCATGGCGGCAGGCCTAGGGCCATGCGAGAACAGCTCGGCAGTGATCATCCAAGGGATGGAACCTACGCGAGAACGACACATGGCAAGTGAGACAAGAAATGACACCACAATGGAGGTACAAATGGTGCTTTCAGGCATAAAGAAAAGTAGTTAAAACTCTACAAAACTATTTATTACTATACTAGACTGCAATGTTTCTTGACCCTGTGACGTCACTACGCGGAAGGAAAAACTGAGCAAACATGGTTGCTCGGAGGGATTTCGGTACGCAAATCGTGATAAAAAGACGCTACAATTCATGGGTTTAACAAACTAATCATATTTCTAAATTGAAGTAAGTTTCAATCAAAATTAAGACACCGAGGTGCTATTTTGTTTGCTTGCTCTCAGCCAGGGTCAAATGTTGCAGTTTAGTAAAAATTCTTCTATACTAGACTAAAACGTTTCTTGACAGCGGGAAAATAAGCCGAGAGCAAACGATGGAAGTCGCTTTCCTCCGTTGGCGCAATGTAAAAATTTCGAGGGAAAATATAGGCACTTTACTTTAAAAATGTGATTCAATTATTTAATCCATGCATATGTTGCGTATTTGGGTCCTAATTTTCGTAAAAAGTTTTATATATTTTCGATTTTGCGGTGTCGTACATTCATTGAGAATTGAACGCACTAGCCAATGAGAATTCTCAGACGATCTTTTAACTCAGTTTTTCTTCCGCTCATCGGGACGTCATTGTCAAGAAAGGTTGTAATCTAGTATAAAAGGAAGAAAATATTCGTTTTTGAAAATGAATCAAGCATAGTAAGCATCAAAGTGTATTTTTACTTAGTTTAATATATTTTTGTAAAAAGGTAAAGTAATTGTTAAAAAGAAACAAGTTTCGCACTTAGGAAGTTTATCCAGGTTTACGATATAAAAAATGGTGGGTTACAGGCACTAATGGTTACTGGCTAAATAACTTTTAATAAGAAATAAAAACCTAAAACCTAATACCAGTCTGATAACCAGCCACTAATTTTATTGATTGCTACTAAAGGTTATTAAACCTAATACACACTGAAACTGTATTATATAGATTAAATAACAAGCATAAAGGTCCAAAGTATTTTTATGGTATAGAGTTTGTTAATGAGACTCAATAAACCTAAATGCAATTATATATTGATAAGGTTATTAACTGGGAAAAAAGAAATTTGTGGCGTAAAGTTCTTGTCCATGCTAACTCTAGCGTAAAAGTTGCTGTAACTCAATTATGATTAAAAGCTTCCCTAGAAAGATCCCTAATAAATTCGTGCAGCTTTTGATTCGATAATTTCGGAAAGTTTTAATTCATGTGGGCGTTGTCGTAAATGTCAATAGCTTTTTTTCAACACACTCGTGATCTTATAAAGGTCAGCTTTGAAGTTAGTGATGAGGAAAATTGCATTTATTAAAACCATGTCATAAAGTATTTAACACAATGTGGATATTAAATAAAAGAACCTATTCCCTTTTATGTTTACTTGAGATTTAAATATTATATTGAAAGATTGACCACAGTTAAATATAATATATAGGCGAATTAAAACTAGTTTGGTATAGGGAGGAAAAATACGAGGACTAACTCATATCGTACACAAGAGTTCATAAAATTAAATTTTAACTATTTTCTACATAAACAAAGGAGATAAGAGAATTGATGTATTTTTACTGCATTAATCAAGTTATTGGTAATTTCAAATTGTAGATACGAATATTGATTTTACAACTATAAAAATATTTAAAAAAAGTTCAAAAATGTTAAAAAGATTTTTGTTGTCGCTTGCAAAAATTTTTCTGATAAATTTTTAAAACTTTTTTAATACGAGCAGTATTTTAATTTACGAAAAAAATATCTTCGAATTCTGTGTAATTCAATTTACTTCGTCCAAAACAAATCAAATTTGAAAATAAAAAATACAAAAAAAGTCCCCCTTTATATCGACATATCTGCAGTGAAGCAAAAGAAATATTCTGGGGGAAAGAAACTAAAAAATACTTTTTGAAAAGAAGCTTTAATTGAGCTTTTCTATTGAACTAAGCTTCTGATGCAAGGCAAACTGGCAGAATGAACAGGTGTGTAAGAAGGAAATCTGAATCATTCTCAAGTAATGAAAATTTGAGTACTATAAGTGTTATAGTACAATTATTCATTACTGAGTGGAAATGTACCAAAATTCAAAATTATTTCATAATTTGGATTGTAAACATTAATCTAACACCATCCACTGTATAACTTAAAAATAAATAAAGACCAGGAAGTGAATGATAGAGTGAATGATAAAAAAATAATAAAAAAGAAGTGTTTAAGATCATCTAAGAGTTTGGTATGAGCATAAAGACAATGTAAAGAAATGTACATGCCTGAGATGTGCCCATGTCCTTGAAAGGAAAGCCGAAATAAAAAAAAAAGGAACTAATAAAATACTTGTAAGATAAACGGGTTAACATACAATGCATCCATATTTCAGTTAGCAAAAATTATGATTAAAACCATTAGTGCAGATAGTCAAGTGTTTTGTGTAAGATAAGGGGAGTGTAACAAAGTGGTAAGAATTTCAATGAGAAATTTTATTTCTTATTTGTTTAGGGAACTGCGACATTATTTAAAATAACAAACCGTTTGGTAAATCCAATTTACATATTTATAAGTTTTAAAAGTTGAGACCTTTATAATTCGCCTATCTTACTATTGAATCTCAATAATTCAAGAAAACTATGCTTTAAATTTGCGGATTATTAAATTGTCGTTAACTCGCAACCCTTGATTAAAATTAATAATTAGTTAATTTTATAAGTAAAAAGTAAACAATCAATTTAAATCCTTAAAATTATGATCATTGTTATTATTATGCTTTTAAAATAAATGCATTAAGTTACTGCCTTTTATTTCATTAAATGGTAAAAAAAAGTTTCATGAGCTTAACTAAGATATTTCTCAAAAACTTACCTGGTCCAATAGCAAAGAAAACAACGAAGGACAGAGTACTGACCACACTCAAATACGTCACCCATTCATAGAGGAACTAAATTGGAAAAAACAAAATTTTAGTATCTTTTCTTAAATATTTTAAATGAGTAGCTACTAATTTATGTTTTTTAATTTATGTTTCAATCATACATTCCATACATTCTAAGTGCCTTAAAGGTATTTAAATTCAATTCATTAATCTAAAATTATATTAATTTTATGAAAAAGTTAAAAAGTAAACACTTGGAAATCACATTGGAAAATAATTTCTCACTTAGTTTAAACTAAAATGAAGATTTTAAGGGGACCTGGAAACTCCCTATACACTGTAAAAAAAGAACGTCTTTTGACGTATTATTTTCCGTGAATTTTTCATGGATTAATTCCGTAAACTACAAAACGGAATTTTCATCGTGAAGTTTCCGTTTTTTAATTTTCCTCTCCTCACGCATGCGTATTGTACGATTTCTCTACTAGTTCTGGTGAGACTCAAATATAGTTGTAAATAAGAAATGGAAGTTTGTGCAAGCGTCTTCAGGCGAAACGAACCTTCAGCAAATTTATT
This sequence comes from Tetragnatha versicolor, assembly GCA_024610705.1. Lineage (NCBI taxonomy): Eukaryota > Metazoa > Arthropoda > Arachnida > Araneae > Tetragnathidae > Tetragnatha > Tetragnatha versicolor. The sequence continues at coordinate 16,927,199 of JANDEH010000008.1, forward strand.
ATGGGTAAGTAAGTTAAATATATTGTTTTTATTTTTTGTATTATTGGCCGTAATCGGGAATGACTAGGTTGCCGACGGGTAACCGTTGTGCGCATGATCGGGTTAAAGGCGTGGCTTTAAAGTATTTAGGATGGATTCTAGCGGAGCTCGATTGGGGTTGTGGTAGCGCGTCAGTCTAGAGTGCACATGGTCGTAGGTTCGAACCCCAGTAATTATTTTTCAGTAAATTTAATTTTAAATTTTTATTATTCCATTAAAAATTGCAAGAATTAATTTCTCTTGTTTAACAGTCATTCCTTATTTAATTAAATTCATTGTGTTTTTTTGATTGTTTTACTTTATCTAATTTAAAAAAAAAATTTTAATTATTAATTAATTGAAAATAAAATTATTCTAAAATATTTTATAGAAACATCAAGAATCAAGTCCACAAGGATGCGCATTGCTAATAAAGTATAAAAATCTTGCAGGGATTGTGAAATACAGTACAAAACAGTACGTCGGCAGCCTAGCAACGGCCGTAGTAAACGTTACCATGCTTTAAAATAGAAATACTCTGATATACTATTTTTAAACAGATATTTAAACATCGTACGATCGCTTTCTTCACCACGTAGCTGAAGTCTTAAAATATTGCATACCTAACTAGTCTTATTAGATCGCAAAAATGTGATCTAAATAGTTGTGATAACTTGTAACTTTTGATTAGACTTGTATTACTGTGATCGGTAGTGTAAATTATTTAAAAGAATCGTCTATTTGGATTTTACGGATTGTTGGTCATTTTTTTTTCAAAATTATAATCAGGAATATACTGAATCACAATAATATTAGTAATAATACGAACAATCCCTAAAATAACGGAAAGTTCCACTCCAATGACGAAAAGATATTAAACGAACGTTCTCTAAAATAACGGAAGGTTTCCCTCCTTTCACAGAAAAATACAAAACGGACATTCCCTCAAATGACGGAAAAAGAAAATACGGATACCTTCTCAAATGATGAAAATAATCCGGCAGCTGTGCTGCCGGGAAATTTACGTTTATTGAAGAAAGATTTTTTTACAGTGTACATTATATGAACACTCGTGTTAAAATCACTGATGTTCAATACCATTTTCTCAGAAACTTACTAAGTAGACTCGTAATACAAGATTGGAGGCAGCTCAGATGCGAGTTTTGAGACTGGCTCTAAATGCGCCTTGGTACCATAGAAATATAGACATTCAAAGGGACTTAGGGGTACCATGCCTAAAAGACAACTTCATGAAGTTGGCGGGCAAGTTTTTTAGGGATCTAGAAACGCACGAAAATCCTAGTGTGGCCAACATCAAAGTGTATGACCCTCGATCCAATAAAAACAAAAAGCGCCCTAGGGCGATTTTGTCCGAGTTCCTATATGCTTCTACAGAGTAACTGCACTTAGTGTCAGCGCTATGCTGCGAGGGCATTGTTTCCTGCGACGGAGTCACTGCTCCCCCACTCTGCCCACGGCAGGTGCTTTTCAACGCGTCTGACTTAGTAGAATTGACTGGTCTGCCTTCAATACAGGCCTTGCCCTCAGCGACCGTCCCAAGTGAATTCCGGATGTCATGACAACTCGTAACATTTTTGTTCCTTCTTATAAAGGGTGGCGGCCAAGAATTGTCTTCTCTTCGGGGCTCCCGTCCGGCGCCTCACATTGCTTTTTCTGAACATCTTCACCTTTCTCCATTTGAGTACCCGGTGACCTCGGTCTTTATACCTACGGGTGGGGCTGCTCCCTCCACTGTCTGCCTTTTCATCATCTTCAAGATCTGTGGTATCCACTCCGTCAATTTTAGCTAAGTTATGCCCCCTTAGAGGGGCAAGTTAAGACTCCAGTTTGAAGAACTTATTGTTCTAGGCACTGGCACACGCGCCTTCGGCGCGTCTACCCCAAGAGAAAAAAAAATTGGATAGAAACTGTTTGAGAAAACTAGAATTAAAGTATTATTCTGGCTGAGAAAAGTTATGAAACAGTTAAATATTCATATAAGAGTTCAACATTTTCTAACCCCTTTCCATTATTAACTAAAAAGGGAAATAATATGTAAAAAATAGACATTTACTATATGCTCCATTTTCTGGAATTGATAGTCTTGTTGTTTAAATTTAAACGTTTCGCTCTCTTCTTCGAAGGACGTCCTCAGTGGCAAAATTATCATTACCTTCTTATAAATCGATTGAATATAAATAAACAAGAAAAAAAAATACTGTAGCTAATTGTTCAGGTCGTGGAAGCTTTCATTATTTTATGGTACGAGATTTCTTTTAAAATAAATTAATGTATAACTTATAGTCAATTTTACAGTAATGGGTATCAAAGTAAATGTTGATTAAATGATCAAATCAAGCTCTGGATATCTTTAAAGTAAGTGTGTATGGGACGTAAATAGCACTCAGTTCCCATTCCCGAACCGTCCCCATTTCTTGAAACTTCCTAAATCGCACGTAAGTGCAAGTAGTATGGAGACACCGTAACTATCTAATACCTACTACCAGAAAGAACCATGGAAAAGTATTTTTTGCCTTACTCATGTTGTTTGGGGCCAAAAAAAGTAAAAATACAAGAAAAGGAATTATTTTTTTGATTTAAAATATAATTTTGAAACTGAACACTGAACCTGCACTTTATAAATTATAGCAGCTGAAAGTGCAATTATTGCTGACTATAAGGCTAAGCGCGCACTAAAGACTTCCGTTGCGGGGACTACAACATAACTGTCACTCGAGAGCAATGCATCTCTATAGAGAGATTCTTGGCAGTCGGCCATGAGTCTCGTCGCCTAATGTGCGCGCTCTAGCTTCTTGCAAGACCAATGGTGATAATTTTGTCTCAGTCGCCGTGACGAAAGTATCTAGAGCGCGCTTAGCCTTACTTAAGAACAGGCTGAAAATTGAAGCTAAACTTTTTGCAGCATATTAGCTACATAATAGGCAGTAGAGGGGTCGACATAAAACCCGATTCCGTTCCCTGTTCTCAATGTCTCACCTTGACGAGCAGCGAGATGGTGATGAAGATGCTGCAGATGAACATGCCGCCGAGACCATAGAGATGCAGCGTGCGACGCCCGGCGCGGTCCATGAGCGGGATGGACACCAGCGTCATCACCACCATGATCACCCCCACGCCCATGGTGGCGTAGTGCGACACCGCCTCCGACAGACCAGCCGACATGAACAGCCCCGTAGAGTAGTAGAATACCTGCCAAGGAAATAAGTGGTCCATCAATGAACGTACTACATTCAAACCTGTTTTTGTGCGATTTTTTTATTTGCGCGGTCTTCTTTACCCTGATTTTTTTATACCGCACAAAAAATCGCAGAAAAAAAACCGCATAAATAAAAAATATCACATAAAGGACCGCACAAAACAGGTTTGAGTGTAGTTAATTGAAGATTTTGCATAACGTGTTGTTCCAATGTAGAAGGCATTTTTAAGCAACTCTTACCACTAACTCTTACAGCAACTCTTACCGGTATTCACCACTAACTTGACCTTAAGGTTAACCTGGAATCAAGCTTTTTCGACAACTCTGATTGGCTTAAAATTTGTTTCCATTCTCAACTACCAATTAGAAAATATTTACTTCTCAATTTTCAACTTCTACCAATGTTAGAAGTTTTGATTTCAGTTCAGAAGAATTCGGCCGCAAGAGACCATTTTCGAGCTTTTGACATAGCGACTACCACACTAATGTAAAGGATCTTAAAGGAAATTCAAATTCATGCTTTTCTCCACATTTGTATTTTTTGGACTCTTACCATTTTTATCCTGAGCAGCTTGTATAGCTGTGTAAACAGTTAGGCTTCTAGAGAACTTTTTGTTTTTGGAGGGCACCATTAACCCAACTTCCCCCCAAAAGTCCCCAATTTTTTTTCCAGTTTCAAAAGGATCAAAAGTTTTGTAAAGTACCGATATTTCTACAAGAGAGTTAAATGGATTGATTTCAGCACAAAAAGATTACAAAATCATTAAAATTAAAAAACCGTAAATGGATTTTGTAATGCCTTTCTTGTGCTAAACTTGTAATTAATGACTAAAAAGCATCATATTATTGCCCAGTTATGCATCTTAATGCCAAAAAATGTTGATAATACAGCAAGAAATTCCAATTTCAAAATGGGTTTAGAATTCAAAGCCGTTTTTTCCTTATTACATTAACACCATAACGCCCTTACAAGAAATATCCCTTAATTCATCATGTTCATCCTCGTTTTTTAAAGCTAATGACATAAACACATAATTAGGAAAGCTTAATTCTCAATTAATCAAGTTGATGGGCTCTTGGTTTTTACACAAAAAAGCGGAAAAGTCAGTTTTCTTTCTTGCACAGAAAAAAACAATTTTTTTTTCTAAAAGCAAACGATCTTATTTTGTAAAAAAAATCTAATCGTGGCGGCGCTTATTGCAAAGCCTCAGGAAAAAAAAATTCAACCGCTTGTAATTAAAAATGAACTAATTAAAAAGTTTGCTCGGTCCAGACTCCCACAAAGCAAACAAAAGAAAACTTGTATACTTATGAAAAGAATATACAAGCTCAAGAAAATAGCTTAATTTGAATAAGAATAGCTCCGGTCGGTATTAACCGAGCTTAATTAGAAAAGTAATGCGGTAAAGCTGAAGGTTAGAAGATATCATTAATTGTACTGCAAAACGATTAAAAGAATGGAAGTAATCCCAGTATGGAGAAGGTAATGATAATGTAATGGGACGCAGAAATCCGCTAAGTGCCCCAGGCTTAACACAATACCAATGAGAAGTCACGATGCTAGGGGAAAAGCAAGAATGAATCGTTGGTAATTTCGGAATCGAAATAAGAAAGCTAATTACTATTTTAGGCCGTGATACCGAGTTTCAATCGTCATATATAAACAAAGCAAACACTTCTTTAATGTTAATTATAATTGAAATCTATTGTAGTTTGAAGATATTGAAGTTTGTGAGCAATTGTTTACTTTTAATTGAAATTATTTTGACTTTGTAATTGCTAACCATCTAGAAAAAACAAGTTTTAATCAGCCCTTTTGATGTTGGAAATGAATCAAGTATTGTTTTAATTTCTTAGATTTAATTTTCTAGATTTTAATGGAATGCAAAATTAATCTAGATCGAAGGATATCTACATGTACCAGACTTAAGTAACTTTCTTAGCAATCTGGTACAAAAAAATTCATTAAGTTTGCATTTGAAAACATTCTAAGGGAGAGTAAAAACCTAATGTTGAAAAATGCCAGAAAAATCACAAACATAATGAGATAAGATGGGTGTGTTAAAAAATGGTTCATGATTGATTGTTCTTGACAGGGTTGGCTGGATTAGACCCAATTGGGTTGAACCCAATGGGCTTTTTCAAAAAACACATGTGAAAAAACCCACATTTTGAACCCATTTTTGGGTTTTTTCAAGAAAATCAAGATTTTGGTAGTTTTAATATTGAAGAAAAACATTTAACGAAATAACATAAAAAAGAAACTGCAATTGAGTGGGTTTAAATAATTAAGGGTTTTTTTCATTATTGAATGGGGGTTTTCAAAATTTAGGACTTTTAAAGTTCAAAGTTAAGTAGATTTCTTTCAATATTGTGAATGGGTTTTTTCAAAGCTTAAGATATTTTTAAAATTTAAGTTGTTTTTTTAAATTTGGGGTTTTTTCATTATTGAATGGGTTTTTAAAAAATTTAAGACGTTTAAAGTTCAAACTAGTTATAAAAAATTGAGGATTTTTTAGATTTTAGTAATTTTTTTCAAAGTTAAATAGATTTCTTTCACAATTTAATGGTGTTTTTTCAATTTCAGTGAGTTTTAAAAAATTAAATAGATTCTTTCATTATGGGCTTTTTCATTATTGAATGGGGTTTTTAAAAAATTTAGGACGTTTAAAGTTCAAACTAGATATAAAAAATTAAGGAGGATTTTTTAAAGTTTCAATGGGTTTTTTCAAAGTTAAATAGATTTCTTTCAATATTGAATGAGTTTTTTTCAAAGTTTAGGATATTTTTTAAATTTTAGTGCATTTTTTCAAAATTTAAACCAGGAGCCCTAGTCTGAGGGCATGCGAAAGATCTGGAGTACGGATCGTGACGTCAGATGCGGAGCGGTCCGTCTCGGACGCTATTTCCGTATATCTTTTTCGCATCTTCACCGAAAGGGCAAGTCTCGGGCACAAGAAAGCCTACGATACGGATTGGCGGTCGAGGCGAACATGCATGAGGAAGATATTAAGCTCCTCCTACTTTCGATACGAAGAAAACCAATGAAAAAATTCCTCTTCCTCGATATTTTTCATCGTAATCGGTTTATTCGCGCTTTTTTCTTGTTGACTATGCTGCTTGAATTTCTTCTCGTTTTTATTATTTTGTGTGAAATATTTAATTTACTTTTCTTAAATTTTTAAATACTGGATTATTTCTTTCTTTTAATCATTAAAATTATTAAGGAGCTGCTAAACTACTGAATGGAGATCCTCAGGGGGCCAAGAAATTTGCTAAACAGTGGATAAAAGTAGGTATGTTTTAATCAAGTTGATAAGAGTATGTTAATTTAGTTGTGATACAATTACTATTATATTAACAAGGCTTTGATAGCCAAGGTGTGTAATATTATTCAAACTTAATTTTTTAAGGACATTTTCATATTTTCTCTGTTAAAAATAGATTTTTGCTGATCTTATTAAAAATAGTACTGAAATCAAATTCATGATTCTTTTTTTATGTAGGAGATTTTTATTTCAATTGATTCTTTAGTTTTCTAATAAACTCCACTAGTCTTACATAATTGGTTCTTACAATAACGTTACTTTTAAAAAAGTTGTTTTATAATTCAATATTCAATTTTTAGTTTTGGATGACAAAAAAGGTCAAGGACTGGAGGATCAAAGTGTTGTCCTCCACCAGATGCACGAGGAAGCAAACAGCAGCTATGAGTTCTATAGCTTACTAATTAAGAAATAATTGCCAATAAATTGATTTTATGTGTATATGTGTACCTACTTGTCTCTTATTGAGCAGCAGTTAATTTTTATATCTAGTGCTCTATTTATGGCAGGAAGTAATCTCGCTAAAAGTTGAGCTTCCCACAATTACTTACAGCATCAGCACTGGGCCTGTCGAAGGAGTCTGATTTTTCATTTTTCTCAACCCCTACATGGAAAGGGACCACTGAAAATGTATGCTATGACCGGGTGAAAGTCTGTAAAGTAGATTCAATATGTACATGTACAGGTTTCTTGTAATATATAATGTAAAACAGTAAATTTATTATTATTAATGCATTTTAATTAGGGGCATGACTATTTCAACAGCCTGATTAGACTTAAATTTTCAAAAATTTTAACTATGCATATATTTTAAGACAGTGAAATAAAAAAAATTATAAAACTCAAACATTATTAAGGTCAAGAAGTACTTAACAAGTTAGGATGAAGTAGAGTAGGGTAAGTGTAACCATAATTTTTTTTTGAAATATCAGGCTGACCACAAGCCCCGAGGTCTGAGCAATGCCTCGTTATATTGACATGAAACATTTAAATTGTAAAGAGAAATGTCTGTAGTAATTAAACACTGTTGATCTAAAAAAATCAAAATCTTAAATGTAAAAAGGAACCAATTTCAAACCAAAATATGAGTAATGACACAACCCAAACAAATAGTAAATTAATTCTCATTTATTGTTTTCAATTTTTAAAATATATCTTCAGTCGTCTGTTCAAGGCACTTTTACTACCAATTTTTGGTATCTTCACAAATTCACCATCACATAAATAGGTACTTTCACAAATTTAGTTTTAGTAATAAAGGTACCTTCACAAAATACATTTTTGTAACAAAGTTGTCTCGGAAGCTATAGTTAACCTTTAGCTATTCTAACTAAATTTTCAATTGTTTCTTACATTTAAATAATTATTTACATGTTTTTTTGATGATTTTGAACTTAAAATTTCACAAATTCACATAAAAGTTTTCACAAAATAGGCACCTCTTAAAAAACCTAGACAGTTTGTTTTACATAATACAAATGCTTGAAAGATTAGTAAGTATTCTATGCGCTTTTTATACAGGGATGATACTTTTCATTCACTTTTGAATCGTGAAATATTTTCATTTAACATTTAAGTAAAGAACTGTTTGTTGAAGTATACAAATCAAAGATGAGCTCACAGATGGTGGCTTACCATTACACGAAGAAATTGAAATATTTTCAAAAAAATAATAACAATAAAGTGTAACAGGGTTCATTTCATACCCTTTCTTTATTTTTCTAAGGGACCTTATAACTCCTGAAAATTATGTTTTATCACCTGAATTTACCCTCAGGCTTCTGAAAAACATCTGGTGAGAGCAAAACAGAATTGTATTAGCGATTTGGGAGAAATAATTAGTTTTTTAATTAACAAAACTCAATTGAAATGTGAAATTCTAACAACTTTTGCAATTCCTTGCTCCATACTTCATTCTGAATTCCTTCTACTCAATATACAAAGTTGTTAAAAGTTAATAATTAATCACATTACCTACTGTTTTTTAGTAATTTACTCCTGAATTTCACTATGCTAGATAAAGTATGAAACATGGTGGAATTCATAAATAAAATTTAAATTATAAATACAGTAAAGCACCGTCAGTGGCGTAGCCAGAAAAAAATTTCGGAGGGGGGGATATGGGGTAGTTTTAGTGGTTTTCTATGGTCAAAAATGGAAATTTTCTGAGTTTCGGGGGGGATATATCCCCAAATCCCCCCCTCTGGCTACGCCCCTGAGCACCGTTTATGTAAGTAAAGCACTTGAAAGCTGTTTTATGAAGCTTTGAGTTACACAAAACACTCCCCCAGTCAATGAGGAAGATGCATGATTTTTTTAATCAATTCTTCTTGCAAAAACAAAGTACCCAAAATTTGAAGCAGATCGAGAAATTTTTTGATTGCCAAAAAAATTAACAAAAATCCACTTACAAAAAACGTCAGCGCGAAAACGCCAAGAGTTGGGATCATCGTATGTTGACGTCATCATACGATAAACATTGTTGGAAAGCAATGGAGTTGATGGTACGATTGTTGACATCTTTAAACAATAAGCGTTTTCAGTCACATGTTTTTTTCTCGACTTTTAAATTAAAATACTTAACTTCCTTTACATTTTTTGAAAAATTGACTAAATATTTCTTTTTACCATACAAAAAACCATACGGAACACTTGTTTGTTTTTGAAAATCTGACACATGCAACTTTCTTATTGGGCGAGCTTGAGTTCGAAAAATCGAGTGCATTAGCATAAATCGTCAAATACAAAGAAGGTGTAATCTCGTTTGGGGGTGTGTTTTGTGGAACTTTTCATTTTTGTTAATGGTAAATTAAATACTGATGCCAGGATGAAAAGTTTAAACAGTTAAGATTCTTCCCACCCTCTGTCAATTTCATAAAATGGACAAATGTTACTTCTTGGAAGACAATGTGATAGGTTTATGATTTTGGGCAGACCGGATTTAAAAAATACTACAACAGGCTTTATTAAACAAAAAGAAATTAGACTGTCTTCATAATCCAACAAACTCCACTGGAGTAAAATACAGTATATAGAGAAATACATAACAACTGTTAATTAAAAAATATGCATTTCCCATGCGGCACAAATACTTTATTTTTGGCCGGACTCTAACCTTTAACTTAACCAACACAATGCTTCCAATGTTTGAGCGTCCGTCAAGCAGGGGGATAATATAACAATGCGAAATTTTTTCACTGGCCCCTTCAGAGACCCAAAACAACCCCTAATAGTAAACATTTTTGGGATAACATAATGTGACATTTAAGAAATGGGGGACCATGGTCAAAATCTACAACTGAGATAGCATAGCAATATTCTCAAGGCAGAAATCAACACAAATTTCTTAAACTGAGTTTCAAAATACTGTTGAGAGTATGCCTAGAAAAGTAAATAATAAGTCCCTACATGTGATTACACACACAAAAAATTGGCGGAAAATATAAACAAAAATTTAATACCTAAATTTTTCTTCATTTTAAGTAGAGGGAGTCCATCGGCTTCTACTTCCCGAGATCTAGGTTGGTTGGGTTCAGTGGCGGATCCAGGATTTGGTTTTGGGGGGGCTAAGAATTTTCATAATCCAATTGATTCTTCTTGTTAATGGTAATACGTAAAAGGTAGTGAATTATCCTACTCAAAGCAATAAAAGGCAGAAAATTTTTGGAAATTTAAGTCAAAAACCCCACTTATTCAACTCGTTTTGGTACGCCTCATCCGAATTTCGGGTATAGATTTTTTGTGTTTTGACAAACTTAGTAAAATATTAGACGTTTTGGGGGGGGCTTCAGTCCGAAAGCCCTCCCCGTAGATCCGCCACTGGTTGGGTTTTTATGGCGCATGACCTAAGATAGGGTATAGCCCAAGATCTAGGATTCCATATGCTAGATTCATAGTATTTTAGCTCAAATCTTAAATAATTTTCATAATACTTCGATATTTAAAAAAAATTCCAATTTTTCCTTAAATTTAGTACTAGGCCACACTAGCGGTCAGTTTTCAGTATAAATCGATTGGAAAATAAGAATGTGGAATTTCAGTTTGCAAATCGAATTGACGGATTTTAATTTTGCTAAGCAAATTGGCCGAAGAATCACATGTATGTAAGTCTATCTGGAACAGCTTTAGAAAAGGTCCCCTTTTGGTGACGGCTGAAAACCTGGCCGCTATGTTTACTTACGATTTTGCGGCTGATCGGTCATGAAATACTTGCAACTTGGCGACTGCTTCAAAAACGGACCTATTCTAAACCGTCAATATTTTCAAAGTAAATCATGTATATTTTAATTTGAAGCATCACACCTTGATATATTTGGTCCAATACTGTAGAGTAGTGTATAACCGATATTGTGTGTCGTGTAAAGAAATAATGGCACAGCTTCGATAAGAGCCTACCATCAGCTGCCATGTTTAATAGATCTATGTGGTTGTATGTCATCATTTGAACAGTGGGCATCATTCATGGCATGGCGTCTGGTCGACTATTATCATAGCTGTTCCGAAATAATTGGTTCAAATCCATTAATATTCCCGCTAAATATCACCATTCTTTTTTGATCGCCATGTACTCAAATATCGACAAATATTTCGGATTTTTAATGATAAACTAAAAAGCTATCGATCTAATTAAATATTTTTATTCACGAGTTTTAAATTATTTAGCAGGTTTTCTACTTATTGGTGTCCAAAAGATAATGGTGATATTTAGAAGGAACGTTAATGGAATTGAACCAAATAATACAAAGTCATACAAATGAGAAAAATATAAACAGTGCTTAACTGTATGTTCCGAGGATGAATTTAATGACCATTTTGCTTCCCAATGCTTTTCAAAGTTAAATTCTAAAAGATTATAAAAATATTTTGAAATTTTACCTAAAACGAGCTATAAGTTAGGCTTGTATATTTTTTCCAACTTTAAATGAATTTAACTCTTGGAAGTGTTGTTTATAGCCAACTTAATCATTAATTTCAACCTCAGAATCACTATAGGATCGTTGCAAGATTCTACATATTCACACATATGTTGTTCAATATCACACAAGCAGAAGCACTGTGATTATAAAGCCCTCGTGAGTGGGCTTGCAGTGGCAGTGCATCGCGCTTCCACGCCACAGGTCCGGGATTCAAATCCCAGGCTGGGCAGGGTCCACTCAGCCTTTCATCCCTTTAGTGGGTCCATAAACCGAGGACCAAGCATGCTTGGGAACTAAACACTGGGGGTCTCACGTTGCGCTGACCACCCAACCGGGACATATGCCCAGGCCCCACGGTCACGAAAACGAAGATGGGCATCATAGGCCTTGGCACACTAGGGATGTTGCACTGATGGTCTTAAGGACATGGGCGGATTTAAGGGGGTGCATGGGGGTGCGTTGCACCCCCAACTTTTTGAGAAAATTCCATTTTTATGGGGGACAATTAAATTTTTCAAGTCATCAGGAACAGCTTGCACCCCCAAGTTTTCCAGTTTGCACCCCCAGGGTTCACCATCTAAATCCGCCCATGCTTAAGGAGTGGGCTTGTAGGCAGCCCCCTGTTCTGGGCTCCCCTGGGCCATTGCATCTATGGCCGATCTCCGAGAGGAAGGGCATGAATTAAATAGAAGAGTCAAGTTCAGGATATAGCAGTGGTGTCATCAGCCACAGCTCAAGATGAAAACCACGGTCCCCTAGAATGAAAAATATAGATATTAAGAAAAAGTGATACATCATTTTGGTAGCTACCTCTACAGGACGACATAAGCAGCAAGAACCTGCGACAGAAAATAATACACTAATAATACATAATTTTCCTGTAGTCTTAAATAAATCTGAGATAAATGATAACTGAAAAAATAGCTTTTGTATCTTTTTAAATGCTAAAGTTAAGAGAAGAAATTTGGGTGATAGCGAATTTAAAGACATTTTTAGAAGTATTTTAAAACAACCTAAAGCCAACAAGTGTAGGTAAATATTACCGTTTAATTTTTGCATTGATCACATATTTTAAAACAGAAGTATAATTACTAAATACTCTAAATATTACACATGGTTTGAGGAATGGTCTTAAGGGCGGAGTATGAAGTATTTTAAAACCTAGAGCCGACAAATTGTAAGTAAACATTAGATTAGTTTTTGCATTGATCACATATTTTAAAACGGAAGTAAGAATTACTATAAATACTTTATTAAATATTACACATGGTTTGAGGAAAGGTCTTGGGGGATGGGATTTTCTGTTCAAATTGTAGGATAAATTGATGGAAATAAAAATGAATTAAGATTTATTAAACCAAAAAATGAGGCAAGAGATTTTCTAAAATACACTTACACGAATTCGAAGAGGTAGGCCACCATCCGTGAACTCAATGATTCCAATTTGATCTTTCTAGAAAAAAGAACTTTAAGTGGTAAAATCACCCCTCCGGATGTCCTTTTTCATTCATAGTTGTATTTTTCCTCCACAAGTCTGATGTGAAGAGCAGAAGCGTAAGCGGACATTTTGAATGTTTACGTATTCGCACACAGCTTCTCGCCTCGAAATCGGAGCGGAAGTTTGCATGCGAGGAGGCCGGAAGTTTCGTATTGGCCTTCATATCATGCGCACGGAGGAAAAGCCCCGAGACTAGCGATTGCGGAAGTGCCACGAACGTGACGTCAATTTGACGTCACGTTTCGTACTCCAGATCTTTCGCATGCCCTCAGACTAGGGCTCCAGGTTTCAATAAATAAGGGGCGTTTTTACAATTTCAGTGGGTTTTTTCAGAGTATATAAAGTTTCAACTTTGAAAAAACCCGCTAAACTATAGAAAAACTGACATTATTTTGACAGAACACATTTAACATAGAAAGAACTCACTAAAATTTGAAAAAACCACTTACTATATAGGAGAAAACCACTTTATTTTGAAAAACCCACACTTTTTCCGAAAAAACCCAGTTTTATATGGGTTTTTTCAGAAAAACCCGGGTTTTTGCCAACCCTGGTTCTCGAGCCACAGGAAAAATCAGCACATGGTAAAAGCAATAAATTTATAAACTCCTATAACCATTTTACGCCACCCCACCCTACAAGTTTTAATAAATAGTTAGACACTTAAATTTTAGTAGAGAGACACCTCTTTACGAGGTGTTATGTTATGAAAATATACTGTACAAAGTAACTTTAATTTAGATAACTAGGGGGCTACCGCCCCCTGCTCGCTATCGCTCGCCAACCCCCGTTAACTGCTTACGGAGAAACTTTTGGACCGCTTCGCAATTCCACACAAAACCCAGCTCACTGCACTTACTCAATTTATAAAACATTCTTAAAACAGGGGTAGTACTTCTCCGGGGTATTCTTTCAAAAATGGCGGATATTTATTCAGTGGCGGAATTTTAACAGTTCTTTTATGGTAACATGAATTGGCGGATCGATTTATAATTCTAAGAAAATTAACAACAGGGCAATGTTAACATTCTTTTACCCATTCCCCAAGGTAATGTTTTTTTCACAGATCCGTTAAGGATGCACTGACACATCTCAGGAATAAATCTCAGGAATCGAAGGACCTACTCGGAAATCCGGAAAGAATCCGAACATTTTGATACCAGATATGTGTCATTCGGTTCAGTAATTAAAAAGCCTTTCTCTGGAAACCGTTCACCAAAAATTTTTTTTTAGAATAGAGAGATTACTCTACATTGACATCTTTGATTTTACGAAAAACTTATTGTGTAAACTATAAAGTACAATATAGGTATAAAAATTTCTTCTAGTTTCGATTAGGATTATTAGGAAGAAAGTAACGAACATACTTTTTATTATTCGACATCCCGATAGATATTTGACAGCTAATAACATTTAAATTACCTGAATATAATAATTTAAAGTAGGTAACATTAGGCCTTTTAGTTAAAACTCATAAATCCATATTCTGTACTCACGGCATTGATTCCTGTGAGTTGCTGGGAAAGTTGCATCACAATAGCTATGACCAATGGAAGCTGAAGGCTTTTGTTTCCCATCACCTGGCACACTGTCATCTGAAACACACGTCGAGTTCATATTACAATTCAATCACACTGTTTGAACTTTTGTACTGTGTAGGATATAGTAAGTTTTTCTTTGTAAATTAATGGGTACATTAAATTGGCGGCTCGTCACCACTGCAACGACGTGGTAGTGCAATGGAAATGCATTGTGAACTAGTGAGAAACGACTATACTCAACGTTAGCTGACCCAACGACGTTACTAACAAACAAAGTAATTGGTGTAAACTCACAACTCTCAAGCGTCACCTCCAACCATGGACCGGTTTCGTCCTTGTTAGGACTCATCAGCACGGTATAGGAAGGTAACGCAAGAGAGAGGAGGGCAAGTACTAGTCCAGCCGACTATAACTGAAAAAGTGGTGACCATTCTGTCCTAGGAATGCCATTGTCATTCCAGCAGATGAGTGGAGGACTAATCAATGGTAACCACTTTTTCAGTTATAGTCGGTTGGACTAGTACTTGCCCTCCTCTCTCTTGCGTTACCTTCCTATACCGTGCTGATGAGTCCTAACAAGGACGAAACCGGTCCATGGTTGGAGGTGACGCTTGAGAGTTGTGAGTTTACACCAATTATCCGCTTAACCAGCAATAAATGGTGAAATTCTCCTTTCATTTAAACAAAGTAATTCCCATCACGGTGTCTGAATTTCGAGTGAAGTAAATTTTAAAATACGATTATTTCGTTAAACCCATGTATATTTAGAGTCTTTTTTATTACGATTTGCGTACCGAAACTCCTCCTAGACACCCAACAGGCTTTGTGTTTACCCACTTTCTCCTTCCGTGCAGTGACATACTGGGTTCAGGAAACGTTGCTATTGAGTATAGTAGCGAGACGCCAATTTTATTTATACAGACCATAATAAATTTCTATTAGGACAGTTTGACCTACTTCTCTACATAACATTTCTGCACATGTCTTGTCTAAAGCTGAATTATAGCTGTAATTTTCATCAAAAGTTAAAAAAAATAGAATAATTGCATTCCTTCAGAAAAGTTGCAGGTCAATTTACAATGAAAATTAAGGGAAATCAAACTAATTTAACTAAGTAAATTTCAGACAACTTTAAAAAGGTTTCCGGTACTTCTACGATTGAGTACCTTGAAAAATCCGATCTCAATTCGAATGAAATGCAAACGGACAATCTTGTTAAACATACAGTGAAATGTTAAGTGTTTTGAAGTTACTTCGTCCCACTTTCTCACTTGAAATCCTTAAAGAAAATGAATAAATCATACTTGAGGTTCTTGCTCTTGAGCTCTTTCTTCTAGACGAATTTCCTCTAAATCATCATCCACCTGAACTGTACATCGAAGCTTCTCCAAAGCTACAGATAAAGGCACATTTATAAGTACATCCCGATAATTTTATACTGTGTACTAAAGTTCAATAGTATTTGTACTGAAAATATTATATATCAACATTAACCGATTTTAAGGTTCAATCACCACGAATGCGATATTTAGGAAATCGAATAACACAGTAATTATGTAACGCCATTGGATGCTCGAACAGCAGAGTAATATGTATTTTATAGCCTTTTCTTGCCACTTTGTAAACTGAATAGGATTCTAAAGAGGAAACTTCTAGATGAATTTCCTAAGATGAAATTTCTAGCCACTTTGTACTTTGCACATACTTACAGATTTTAGTCTTAGTTAAAGAAAAGCAATGTGGTATAAACTTGAATCGTGTCTTTCAATGAAGAACACCGTCAGGATTTTTTTGTCGTGTCTATGATGAAATACAAAACAGGATTCAGGGACTCAACAATGTGTGAAATTAAATGTGACCATGAGCATTGACGACGGCCCTGGCGATCTGTTCAATGCCATCGTCATACAGATCCACAGCAAATGGTAATATCCCCATCTTCCCCGCACTAGTGGCCGGGCAGGCAAAAATGTGAGTCGGGGTTAGCTGTGTATCTGGGAAGTTATCGCATTTTCTATACACTCTTATGCCCTCTCTGTCTATCCTCATGCCCTTTTAATGGCCAGTTCCACACCTTCAGATAACAGTAGAGATGATATCAGTACAACCTTGATACCTCGAAATAAAACAGATTCAAAAATAAATTCGAGAAATTGAGTTTTCTAGATATTTTTTCGAGGTATAAAGATTTTCGACTTATCAAAAGTTCGGTATAACAAGGTTATACTATACTTCAAAAACTATTTCCTTAGAAGGATCAAATTTCATGAAAACGTTTTGGAAACGTTCTACAACGGCAATACAATGTATAATATACCTTCTCTGGCGGAGTACTCCTGCTGTTTAGTAATGAGCAAATAGCGTGGACTCTCAGGGCACAGGGGGAGAAGTAGTAACTGCAGAGCGGCGGGAATCACAGCCACACCTGCAAACACCCAAGGAATCAAGGAAAGAAACGGAAAGGAGAATAAAGTAAGAACTTTAAATATATCTATAACGAGCAAACAGAAAATTAGAACTCACCAAAGAGGTAAGGCCAGCTCTCATCTGTGCCCAAGATCTCGTTGATTCCCAGCACCATGGACAAAAGAAGACCCACTGTCACACCCAGCTGATTCAGCGTGCCTGAAAAGAAACAACTTTATGAAGACGGCAGCTAGAAATTTATACTTTAAAAATAGACAAAAACGATTTTAACCCCGCCCGAACTGAGCTCGGGCAACTACTAAGTGCAGAATTTGTGATGCCCGAACTGAGTTCGGGTTGGAGAAAAATTAACATTTCCGTTTTGTGAAGCCCAAACTGACAAGACCTTCTATATACATGGCCACCCAACTCCAGACGATGACGTCAAACGTGAGTGAAAATTGCCATGTTTAGTCTATGGAGTGACGTCAAAGATGAGTGAAAGTTATGACGTTGCACGGCCGAGTTGGGAGGCCTTTATATAGAGGGTCTTGAAACTGATGGCCGGATGCAGCTACGTTCTGTAACGATTCAAGGAACCGTAAAAACGTTCTAGGGAACCGTATATCGTCACGTTTTAAAACGCCTGCTCCTGACCAGGCGTTCAACAACGATCGGGGCGGGACTACCGATAGTTCTGTGCGTGCGCGCGCACAAAGTGGAGAAGGCGCGGGCCACTCAGGATGACAGTGGATCACGTGGTTAAGACCACGTGGGACTATGGACTGGGGCGAAGATTTCCTATCTTGAAGAGTATTTACCGGTTTGAACGACGCGTCGCCGCAGAACGTAGCTGCATCCGGCCCTGAGTTCGTTTCGATGACGATAGTGATTTTTCTTCGTTTAGACATTGGGAGACATTATGTTTGGATCATCTTCCTCCTAATTGAATAAAGGCCGTATTCTGGGCCACTTGATCATCGGTTAAGCGCCAATCAAAGAAGGAATCGCCAACTATGATTGGTGGAATCATTTGGCCAATGTTTAACCGATGATCAGGGAGCACAGAATACGGCCGTAAGATGTGTGTAATCCAATACTTTTTTATGTGTATGTTATAATAATTAATACACTTGTGTGATTTCATTTAAATTTTGATTTTTGTTATAAAAACTATTTTCTAACACTAATAATAAAGAACAAAATTAAACAGTCAAAAATTTTTTTTCCGTTTTTGGTGAATTTTTCTGAAATAAATGTCACTGTTAAGGGTTTAAAAGCTTATGTGGATTAGTATGTTTCTTGAGAACACACGTAAAGGTGTGGCATAGTTTGGGGTGTTTCAATATTTTAATCACTAAGATCAAAATACCTCATATAATGAAGAGTTTTCAGTGTAAACAACATGTCGTAAAAAGTTTTATAGGAGTACTTTCATAACTTGTGTAGGAATTAGGCATAAGGTTAACAAAGAATGCTTATACCCAGTTTCGCAGGGAATGCATAAGTGGAATCTTAAAAATATATTTTTAACAGTGATCCAATATTTTTTTATCGTAGATAAGAACCGATCTACTCAAAAGATTGATAAACATTGCTAGTTAAGGTAAATGTGGGTATAGTGGACACTGTACCAATAGTGGCCACATAGCTGATTAATTTCAAATAGAACGAGTTAGAGGCATCGAACAGCGTCAAAATTCATAGGCATAGTAGATTGTGCAATCAGGTAAGCTGATAAATTACCACCGATACCACAGATCAGCATGGGAAGGATATTTAAATATTTGAAAATAACAACATCGGCCGAGTGACTGAAATTTGATTTTGCTTATTGAATCGCGTAAGGAAACGGGTAAGTCGGAACTGATTTTTTTGTATTTATTATCGCTTGATTCACTTTTAAATTTATATCAAGATAAATAAGAGTCTATAAAATAATACTGAATAAAATTTATTTGAAAATGTTGACTTTACGAGGATTTATGGGGGTGTCCACTTTACCAACACATAATCTTAGATTTTCCAATAGTGGCCACCGCAATGGCTTCTAATAGAAACATAAATAATACTTAATTTGAATCAGTTTTTCTTCATAAACTGTTGACTGTGCTTTAAAATGAGGGTTAAATAAATTTGGTTTAATTCTGGCTTCGGGAACCAATGTTTCTGAAACATTGAATTACATGCTAAATTCCTCTCAAATCAGCTACAGCGTAGACTTTGGGCCGAAAACTATCAATTTTTTTAAAATAAAGCTAATTTGATTGAATCTAAAATACATTTCGTTGGGAAGGAATATTTAATTAGAACTAGACGACTATACCAAGAAAAACCCCTGAATTTCATGCATAAACCCCTCATATAGGCAGAAAAAGACAGGTGTCCACTATTGATGCAAGAGGTGTCCACCATAGAAGCAACAGCTTCATCTATGTGGCCACTATAGATGCAATTTGGAGTACTTTTAAAAAATTAATTAAAAATACTTTGCCCAATCTAATTAAAGTTCTTAATGGTAAAATCGAAAGAAGAAGATCCAATTAACCTAAAAATAGGATGATAACCGTTTCGAAGCAAATAGATTGGTATTTATTAAGAATTTAAGCAAAAATTTTCCTTAAAGTGTCCACTATACCCACATTTACCTTATTTCTTCTTTATAAAAAAAACTAAAATGATACAGATTTGAAATCTTAAAAATAATATTCCTTACAGTGAAACGATACTTTTTCTCCAATATTTTGTTGATAAAACGAAAATCTTCAAAGCTTACAAAAAACCTAAAGAATGCAACATTTTTAACCATTACACTTTTATAATTATTTCCCAAAGCACATTCTCTTCACCCAAAGATTAATGACTCATTCACATCCCTGACACCATAAAAAATCTCAATTTACTTCGAACACAAAACTCAAATTTCAATACAAGCAGAATACACCTCCCTTCTGACTTCCCCGGATCCCGACTTAAAACACCATTAGCAACCGTCCCCTTAACACCCCAAAACTAACCTTGCGAAAAGATCCAAATCGATCCTTACCAGGAGTTAAGAAAAGAATTAATGCCACGGAGGGCGAAAAATAAACACCTGGAAAGCAAAAAAAGTTTCCCCACTTTCAAGCCCGCCTCCCCTAGGGATCAATTTGTTCCCATTTATTTCTCTGCAAAGTCACTTATTCGGTTTTCTGCCGAATGCTTCTGGGATTCCTCCGAACAGGTTCGAGCTGTGAGCAGAACGGATGATATCCACGCGTGCTGCAGGTTTTTTTTCTTCTTCCGGCTCTGGGCCTTAGACAAAGCTAATTCTCGGAAGAGCTGTTAAAATCAAGTCCGTCTAATGGATTAAGAGACAGGTTTCAAAGAAAAGACTGGATTCGGGCCTTTTTGTTGGTCGACTTTGGATGGAAATTTTTCATTGTTTGGGAAGGGAGGAGGGAGTTTAAATAACAAGATTTTCATAGAGGGTGTTAAAAAGGTGTATTTTTAGTTCGGCTTATTCCTTTCAAAATAGAACATCGTTACACATCTTTCTAGACAGATGAGTTCATAAAATATATCTGGTTTATAAGATTATCTCTATATAAGTAACCTGTTTCAAAACCCAAAATTTTATGTAATATATAAATTTTGAGAAGCTTCCTTTTGTTTTATTGACAAGTGGTAAATCATGCTAATAAACATTATTAGAAGAAACGTCAAATTTTGTTCCTTAATTGCATTTTAATACAGTTTGTTGGGTTTCACTAACTATTTGTTTACTAGCCTAATTATTTGTTTGAAAAAGGAGCTATACATAGAGGGACCACCATCACCCCAATTACTCTATTATAATCTATTGAAATTCCCCTTTTCATATGAGTTTTAAATAAAGCCCTTCATTTCCAAATAGTCTTAATTCAAAATCGTAATTAATGAACCTAAAAATGTTCTTTATTGCATAAAAGTTAAAAATTATTATTAAATTTAAATTTGTGTTAGCGTAATATAAAAAAACTATATTCCTCTCCCCCTCCGTACAAAAAATTCCTGCTCTTTCCTTAAGGGGGTTCAGTACCCCAACATTTTGAAAAAAGTCGATTTTGAGATTTTGATAAATTATAAAAGAACAAACATTTAGCTTTCCAACGGTGTATTACTTAAGCCTGTAATCGATTTTAAAGCATACTAAAAATTGCTTTAAAAATGAAAATAAACCAAAATTCTCTATGCCGCGCCAACTTCGAATGCAAATATCTCAAAACTGTGTTTTTAAACCTTCGATGTACCTTTTCTAGCAATCTAACAGTTGAAACATCATAATTTTTGGCATACATTCCTGTTATGATGTAGTTGTTATACTGAAATGAGCTTTAAGTAATTGATTTATTAGAACCCATTTTATTGAACTTTTTACATTCCATCTCTAAAATTTTTGAAATATAGCATTTTTTTCCTGATAAAAGTGATATTTTAAAAAAAATTACAGAGTTTTTTTTAAAGCTCATTTCAGTATAACAACTACATCATAACAGACATTTGTGCAAAAAATAATGATGTTTCAACTGTTAGTTTGCTAGAAAAGGTACATCGAAGGTTTAAAAACATAGTTTTGAGATACTTGCATTCGAAGTTGGCGCGGCATAGAGAATTTCGGTTTCTTTACATTTTTAAAGCAATTTTTAGTATGCTTTACAACCGATCACAGGCATAAGTAATACATCGTTGGAAAGCTAAATAATAGCTCTTTTATAATTTATCAAAATCTCAAAATCGATCTTTTTAAGGTGTTGGGGTACTGAACCCCCTTAAGTTAACTTTGCTGCATACAAAGAACACTAAAGGAAAAACTAGTTTTACAGGAAGCTGATGTACCGCAGGAAAAACTAGAAACACTACGGCCGTATTGTATGCGACATGAAGTACTAGTTCCAACTAAGGTGGTTGCTACAGTACACAGTGTAACGAGTCTATGGGTGAAGCACTGAGCTATAAAACAAACTGGAGTGTCAACCTCCGATACTCTAACAAGCGATTGATCATGCCAGCGCTGAAGGTTACAATGCCCCGATTGCTCTCAGCAATCGGGGCAAACTTGAAGCAAAGTTGGAAGAGCATTTCCCCCTTTAATCCGCCCATGCCTGTTTTTCAAAATATTATGAGCAAAATTTAGAATTTTCGTTTCAATCTGTGCATACAACTGTGCTACCAGATGGAGAAATTTAAAAGAAGATGGAAATCCTTTCCGCGGTGTGATGCGGTTTCAGCACGCTAACTAGTCACTCCAGTTTGTTATATAGCTCAGTGGGGTGAAGAGGACAAAAATCCTCTACGACGTAATATTTAAAAATAAACCATTTTAATTATGTTATGCCATCAATACAGCCTTAACAATCAATTCCGAGGAAAAATATGATTGGAATAATAATTTTTTTTAAAATAGACCATATTTATATCTTAACTCCATGTTATTTCTATGGGGATCATTCTTTCGAAACTTGTTAAGGAAAAACTGCTAAAAATGGAAAAAATTATAATTTTAACCATTAAATATTAATTTTAACCCTTTAATACTCTTTTTGGGTCAGACTTTAGTCATATTACGCTTTGCATTAATATTATGTGTTGAAATCCATGCTGAATGTTATCACAATAGGAACCATTCTTTTGTTATTTTCTACTACTACTAGTTGAAAACTAATAAAATTTACACCTGGATCCTAGTCTTTCCTCTTGGAATTACTAAAAACAAAGAAAAAACAGCTGTTAAATAGCAAGTGTTTTGCTAACAGCATATTTTCTATTTTGATTTCCAAAAACCACTATAACGTATAAGCTTATTCAACGCCTTTCAGGTCCTTCATATTTCCCCGCTTCAATTTCTTGAAATCAACTAGAAAAAACCATCACAAAAATAACACTTAAGGGGACGCAGTACCCTTTTAGCTACCCTTTTACTACTTCTTTCTAATATTATGTGTATTTGACTTTTGTAAAACATATTCCAAACTCAAAACACCTTTAAATTCAAATTTTTTGAGTTTATTTTTAAAAATTATTATTATTATTTATTAATGAGTTTATTTACTTTTCATATTTAGTATGAGCTGTGCTACTAGGGATTATACCACTATAAATTAATATCTGTTACTTTTTCAGTTTTAATTCGATCTATTTTTGTTTCATAATTTTTCACATTTATTCAAAATCCAGATAGTTGCGTAACGGTAAGAGACATAACCTTTTCTTTCAAGTTTGCTTCGAATGCTATAATGTTTTCAAATGTATCGAAAAGCTCTAAAAAAGAAAGCAAGTAAAAGAACGATAAAAAAGTACACATTTCCCCACGCATGTTTAAAACGGTCGTCAAGAGATTAAGATAAAGCGTCGCATATCACTACACGATTTAAGGACCTTGCGCACCCTAGTCATTTTCATCTGAGTCTTCGATTCCCGAGAAAGATGAAGGGAAAAAGAACTATTTTCGAGCAATCCAGTTTCACTTTTTCGAGCTTCACAAAAAAAGGAAAAAAAGCGCTAAAGAGGAAAGAACTACCGATAAACACGACACTGAAGAAAGGGCTCGGAATTTTAGCGGGAAACCAACTTCTCCAGTTCGAAATTTTTTTCTTGTTGCCATCATTTTCATTTTTAGTTTCAAGTTTTCGTGTAAAAAAAGCAATAAAAGCCAGTGGGGTACTTTTTATATTCTTTATCCCGACTTCATTCAGTCTCTTTTTAATCGAAATAAAAAAAACGAGCAACGCGTAGCGGAACCTCGCGAATAAATTTAAATTTATCTCGCAGTTAAAGAGAGGACGGGATGTTGACATTTCAATAAAAAGGGAATAATTTAAAAAGACCTCTAGCGCCATTTCGAATTTCAGCACCGCCGGGTAAATTAAGATGAAATAAATGAGGATAGGACACGCTGCCTTGCGTAATTGTGAAAGATGGATAGTTATGAGACATCTTTTCCCCGGATTAATTTCGTTAAGGGTGTGCATTTCCAGTAAAGATGTGTCCAAAGGCTGTCCATTACAGAAACTCTTAAATTAGCATAAAAATAAACGTATCTTGCGGGCGTATTCAGTTTCTTTTCTCAGCCTGTCTCTCTTTATGAAAAAGATGACGATGATTATTCTCAAATTACTTCTTCACAGTTGTGACAGTTACTTTAAACTGCTTTTAAAAGGAAGGATTTTAATTGTTTCTGAGTTTAAATGTGTCCGGAGAGCTATTCATAAGTAACTTTCTCAACCGTGTATAGTTGGGACACATTTGAGTTTAATTATAAACTCTGTATGCATAAAGAGTATCAGAGAGAGTACATGGTTTTATTTACAGTTTTCATCCAGGGAGTTTTTTTAATAAGAACGTTTTAAAAGTAGCTTAATAAGGAATCCTTATGAGAAACGTAAGAAAAGTGTATAGTTAAAATTCTTACTTGCCACTTAAGATGTTAAATAGCGATGAAGTTATTAAATTAGTTATAAAATAATTTATTACTCTGAAAAAGGTACAAGAAGTTTAAGAATGTTAGTAACTAAGATAGGATTCATATAGTTGTCCGAAATAATTCTATATTTTTAAACTATATTCAATAATTCCTGTAATTGTCTACTTAATTGGCATTGTATTTGAAAACGAGAAAATCTGACCATTTTTGAAGATTTTCTGAAATGTCCTGTATTTTGGTGTAAATGTCCCATATTTTTGCTATGAACCCTGCTCAAGATAAATGCAATATTTAGTTAACATTAGTATAGATTTACTACGTTCTCTATTACTTTACTAATTTATTATGTTTGAAATTTTTTACATTGCCTAAAAAATAAAATACATGGAACATAAAAATAGAGAGTAAGTTCTATCCTAAGTTTTGCAACAGTACTTCAAACAACTTCGGTTACCTTAATCAGGCACACAAGAGAAACCGTGTGTGTGTGAACACTGCATATACACACAAAGAAATTCTCCTTCAAGCATTTATCTTGCCCCTAAAACCCAAAACTTTAGTCAAAGAATCTACCTCCACACCTGCAGTCTCCCCACAAATTCCATTACCACCCACAGCTGGCGTGCTTTTTATTTCACACTCGGGCTTTTTTCACGGGGGTTTTCTGACTCAAATCCGCCTTTTTTATTATTCACAAAAGACGGTCGGACCGGAGCCCGCTAACGTTTTCAGAGAAACCACCCAACCAGTAATACGCCAACATCAAAGACCACCCGAAAAAGGGGATAATAAAACAACGTGATTAAACATTTACACTTTTTCCGGAGACGGGAGCTTCATAAAACCGCAGCCGAGGAAAAAAGATAAAATATCGCATTATAATTTCTCCCCTTTGCCCCCCACGAAACCCGGTTTTTACAGGAGTTAAATTCAACGCATACAAATTGGAAAAAAGAGGGTTAAGAAACTTAAATCAACCTTGCCTTGAATTAAATTCCCCCCCCCCCGAACCGGAGTGATTTTGCCCCCACCGCCGACCTTATTTTTTGTAATTTAATTCCGAAAGTAAAGAATCTTTTCTCTGCCCCGCAGTTTGGTCCAAGATTATTTGTTCTTTCGGGGATATTTCTCCTACCAAAAGGCTTCCTCTCCCGCATTATAATGGCGGGAAAAGGGAAAAAATGTCTAAAAGCTATAATTAATCCAGTTTGGCATCACTAACTGAAGTCAAAACGTAGGTAAGAGAATCCCTCCAAAAAAAGAAAGACAAATAAAGTAGGAGAATCCAATTTGGTATTATTAGCGCGCGCTGTTCTATCTCTACCAGTATTTGTTTTTGCATTGTAGGCATTACATATGCGAAGGCACGGGTGCTGTATTTATGGGGGGTTGCTTCCCGTTACGGCGGAACCAATGAATTCGATTTGCATGCCCGGGATGTTCGATTTCAGTGACGAGGTGGTTTTCCCCTTCCGCTTAAAATGCTGACGAATGGTTTATAAATGAGACTGCTGGCAAAGCGAACACTTTTTGGGAAAAGTTTGGAAGTCGTTTGCATACTTGATTCCGCCGTTTGTTGGTGGAAAAATAGCCGGATCAGCACTGGCGGGAAAAATGCGATATAATGATGGTCGCCACGAACAGTGGGCTTTGGAGAAATTATCGCTTTAAAAATGACGGGAACTTTGATTTCCATAAAAGTTCAATGATTCATTTATTTTGAAGATCCTTTGGAATATTCAGTATTTTCGATTTCCGGTATCACAATTAGCATCAAAAACCTTTCAAAAACTAACTTATGCATGATGATGACCTCCTTAAAGATGATTTCTAGGTTTTTTTTAAAATTCATCTATTTCTTCTCTGAGCTTTCTTATTTTTCACGGGAAAAAAAGAAACCATTTTATTATCATTGATTGATCCACGTAAAAGGTGTTCATAAATTACATTTTTAAGAAAGTTTATATGACTGGTGTAAAATTTTTTTCAGGAAAGTGGAAAGATTACAGTGTAGACTCTGAAATTCGGTCAATTCAAAGAATATTTTGCAGCCTGCTTGACTCATTGGTGCAGATTGAAAGTAATTTTCCCACAAAATTAAGTTACTTTAAATTAAAAAGAACCTGACTTGTTTCACAAATAAAACAACTCTAGTTTCATCATAAATAAATATATTTATATATTTAGTCAATATTGGTAGAGTAAGGCTAAGCGCGCTCTAGAGACTTCTGTCGCGGCGACTATAAACACTAGGTCACTCGAGAGCAATGCATTTCTATAGTAGATTTTTGGCAATCGGCCAAGAGTCTCGTCGCCTAGTGCGCGCTCTATAGCTTCTTGCAATAGCCAGGGCGATAATTTTGTCTCTGTCGCCGTGACAAAAGTCTCTAGTGCGCGGTAAGCCTTAATGTATTTAAAGTTGTGCCGATTATGGAGACAAACGATGGCCCTGTTTCTTAATTGTGCTCTGAACAGAAAACCATGCTGCTTCTGGTGATCTCCCAAGTTATCAGAACCTCGCATATAAAGTTATTCTCAAAATGAGATAAAAAACATTCGATGATGACACTAAATCCTTGAAAAAATATTAATGAAAACAATTGAAAATGATACCCAAGGTAAAACCCCCATTTAAAGAAAAAATGATGACGGGAAAGAAAAGCCTCTAAAAGGATGTCAAAAGACATAAAAGTTGTTCTCCATTCAACTGCAAGTGTAAAAATTGTAAGATGAAAATAATTTCACATGAATGTCCTTCCTTCACACACACACAAAAAAATAAACAGCTGTTTTACTCCACGCAAAAAATGTAGGATACATTATTCTTTACTTCAATCTATTGGTTTTGAACCAGACTCCTACACACGACTCATCGAACTTCAGTGTCTTGCATTTGAGGTTCAGATAAAAGTGTTGTGCAAAGAAACCTCAGAGCTCAAAACCTCAAAGTTTTAAAACTAAAACAAGTTGACCTGGATGACTTTCAGAGGACTGGAAGAAATTGATAAAGGACAAAATAAACATTGACACCAAGAATGACTGACGAACTCAAGCTTTTTAAGTTGACTTGTTTTTGGAGAGAATTTTATAAAGATATATGAGGAAGTGTTCTTACTGACACTTGGGATACAACTGAACATAATGTTTCCTTTTTCCCTAATACTACTCGTGTAATAAAAATATTAATATGCAATAACTTTTAAAATTTTCAATTTTAAATTACAGCATTACTAAATGAATACGAACAAATTTTTTTATTTATTTTATTTGTAAATAAAATAAATGTGAATGATTTATTTTGAAAGTTAAAAAGCTTTCAATTATTTTTAAGCTTTAGGAATCAAGGAATAATTTTTATAAGCAAAAAAAAGTACGTTAAAACTTTTACTTTAGATCGTGGCAAGATTTTCCAATATTTAGTTTATCTCTCAAGAGTGTTTAAACTGCAGTAAAGGTTTCTGAAAACATTTTATACCATTACCTTGAGTTACTATGAAAAGCTTAGCATTATATCATTACCATTCCATTTTTTTACCGTGAAATGCATAAAACCAGTGATTAAAATGCTTTCTTTGGATCTTAAGTAAACTTAGGTACAATTATTTATCAATGCAATCAAAACAACGATTTCAGGAAAAACAGTTAAAGTTAATCGAAAACCCTCACAAGCTAACATCTTTATTTTTCAACCAATTTTCCTACGATATAATACCTCAATATGTTTTTATCTAAGAAATGTCGATATTTAAAAATTGGACACATTTTCAAATGACAAAAAACCAACACACAGAGCCTCTGTTCGATTCAAAAGAACAATGAAATTGGTCATCGAGTGCTTGAATTAGAACTCGTGTCATAAGTGTTCCATTAGTACATCCAGAAATCCTTGATAGAAAGTAATTCAACATCTATTAAGTCGCGGTATTCCCACCTAGACTGTTATTTCCTTGTCATTAATCACATTAATCGTAGAGGTACAAGGAAATTAGGCCAATCCCTGAAGAAAGTCTATTTAGGCGACACTTAAATAATTCACTTAAAATTATTGTTTCTTGGAAACAGAAACAATGAAGGGTTGATAGTTATCTGAAGCAATCAATCTGCTGATACCCATCCGTCTCTCATAAATCTTTTGTAGATGTTTATGTGGTTTGGTGGAACCGTCACTTCTTTATATTATAGATAATAGTATGAAAAAATCGATATAGTTTGGAGTGAGAGTAAACCCACTTAACTATGGAAAAACTAACATTATTTTGACGGAACACATTTAACATAGAAAAAACTAACTATAATTTGAAAAAGAATCCCCACTTACTTTAAAGGAGAAAACCTCTTAATTTTGAAAAAAAAACCACTTTTTCCGAAGAAACCCAGTTTTAAATGTTTTTTTTCAGGGTTTTATTGAAAAAACCCCGGGTTTTTGCCAACCCTGGTTGGTGGAGTTTTTTCTCGATCATAACAGTGTCCCTAACAAGTTTTTTTTATGTAAATGGGATATTGGATTCCAAAATAAAAGTTTGGTACTGATCAAAGGGAAATATCACTTTTTGCTAAAAAAAACACCCAAATGTCTGAAAAAATAGGGGTTTTTCAAACAGGATAATTTTTGAACTTACAGGATGCACTTGGAAAAATAGATGTACTGGTAATTTATAGTTTTTATATCGAGTCCAATGAAGACTATGCATATAAATAATATTCATAAAAATCCTTAAGGTTAAATAATAATAGCGTTCATCAATATAGGAGATTGATAAGAAATTATCCAATTGTAATGCAAAAGGGAAATAAAAGTAACTTACCAAGACCACCCCTCAGAGTAATTGGAGAGATTTCAGACAAATACATAGGCACCAGAGCTGTGTTTAAACCTGGATAAATAAAAGCACAATGTGTGATTAGAAATGTTAAAATATTAATGTAGTCAAAGCCTGTTATACTGAACTTTTATGTGACCAAATAGTTCACACCGGAGGTATCTTAACAGACTTATTGTTATTACCAAGGTAAATATACCAATATCCTTTTTTGTTGGGGGGGAATTTTTGCGTTCATTTTTGGAGTTATAGAGTAATTCTGAACACTATGCCCCGGCTCACAATAGTGTTTCTTAGTAGATTTGTTTGAAAACTAATCAATTCCTTTAATTTATCAGTAGCAAAAAGCTTTAAATGGTTTTTATTGGTGTTTAATGCATGATGGTAAGTATAAACAATACTATAATAATGTACAATTCTGAAAAATGCTGAAAAAATCCTTTATATCCAGACACTTCACTGTATCGTGGGTTTTAAAGTTTTATTGATTAAGTTAGTAACTCACAGTTTTCAGTCTAGACTATATCATGAATGGAATATAACTAACCTTTTTTGAATTTATTAAATTGCTGTTATATTTTTACAATCCACAACATTTCAAAACCATATAAATGCCCCCTGAAGGAATATTTTTACTCACAACTAGCCCGAGGACACAATGGACAATTCCCACATTCATTATTTTTTTTATTCCATAGGTCGAAAAAGACATTTTTTCACAAAAAAATGTGATTTTGATGCTTAATTATTTTTTTATTTAATTTAAAAGTTCGTCTTTAAAAAAAGAGCGCAATAGTGGTTGCTACGTTACAAACAGTGGCGTGACACGCGTTGGTACACACAACAGTAGGAACAGTCAATCAAGAATGGTCTTTCCGCCGTCCCCGATGTTTGTTTGTATCAAATTAGTCAGGAGCGTTTTAAGGGTATTTTAACTATTTTTATTATCAAACACCCAATTATTTTTTTGAAACTTTTAATGTAGATTTTTAAAATTAGAACCATTTGTTTTACCAGAAAAAATTGATTATTTTCTTTAAAAAAAACACGTGAACTGCCCCTTTTGATGTGCAGAGGACAAAGGGACTGTTTCGAGATGTTTGGAAGGGTTGAACTAACCCCTAACCAGCACTGCTGGTACTAGCTTATCTCCCACCACATTTCTCTCAATCCCATTACTCGATAAAAGCTCCCGACACGTCCGACGGCGGAAGACGGAGTTATGACGGGCCCCGCAGAAATAAAGCGGGGCGTAAAAACAGCGACCGGCATTTATGGGGCTCCAGGGGCGGCCTGGGTTTTTAAGAGCCCGCCCCTCTGCCGGGGCTTCTTTTATTCAGGGCTCGGGGCGTCGTAAATTGGCTGAGCGGTCGCTTAGTGGATTATGTGTACTTTGCATCGCGGGGCTCTAAATATGGCGGGAAACTATAAATGATATGTATTTTTTTTGTTGTGGTGTGTTTGTGAAGGTGGGGTGTGTACGTTTTTAGGTGAAATGTACCTACTGATGCTGAGAGATGTAAAATTTGGCGAAAAGATTCGTTGAGGTGGATCATAGTTTGAATAGAGTAAAACTGTACACTGGTGGGTTTCAGTGTTCATTGTATGCAGAGATGAATTGCTAAAAATGTTTTCCATTTTCTGAGAAGAAAAGGCCGCTATCTTAGATTTAAGAGTTACTGGCCGAAAAAACCAACTCGCAACACTTGAAGGGATATTTTTTATATTACAACGTTCTAAAAAAATAATACCGTAAAGAACTTTTTAAAATGAATGAAGTTTTAAATTCAAAAGCCATCAAAATTTGTTATTTATATTTACTTATAATATAAATAACAATTATTATTATATTACATTATTATTTATATTCTATAGTACTTTAATTACTTATTTTATTATTTTATATTTGATTTATGTTTATTTTTTAAAATGTCTTTAAATACAACCACAACCCCATTTTTATTAATAATCCTCATTTAAGGGCCACAGTAGTTGATCATTAACTGTTAAAAATTTGATAAATGTAGTTTTTAGGCGATTTCCTTTGTGTTGAGATAGAAATATATTTTTATTTTACCTTTGGTCAAATTTCTATTCAACCATCCGCAAGATATATGTAAAAAAACCCCTAAAATTTAAAAAAAATCCCCTATAAAGGGGGTGATACCATCCATTTGCTACAAAATTTCATATTTTAGAAATATCAACCTTCTTTGTCCGTTTTGGAGTAATTTAATGACTTAAGTAATGCTTTTTGAACCCCTGAAAATTGATTTCAAAGCCATTAAGTCATCAAAAAACGTGAAAAGGGAGAGGGGCTTCTCCCCGAAAACTCCGAGTCAATTCGAAATTTTAATGGTGATTTTCGTGTTCAGCGACCCAAAATCTATAAGAAATGACTATTTTCATCTCGGAAAAAATTTTGAAGGTAAAATTGTTTGAGCAGTGTTAAAGACTTAACTTAACAACGTAACCTAACCATATAAAAGCTGTACTAACCCATTTTAATACCTTTGATTTAAAATTATCTTCTAAACATATTGATAAATATATTTGAAAGTTAAAAACGTTACATAAGATGACAAAGGGTTATAACGAGATAATAAAAATATCAGCCTCTGCTTTTATGAGTTATCTTTTATCAATAAGCGGAATGAAGGGTTTGAATATTTTGTACGTGATTTGAAAACAGAGGAAATAGACTAAAGACTTAAGACTTTATTGGAATAGTAGAATTATTTTACAAGCTGAAGAGAACTATTTGTGTTCGGTATAGTTTTAAAAATACACTGCTGTTCAAAAATTAAGGACGGAACGATTTTTTAAACATAACACCTAGTAGAATTACTGTTCATCCATGAAAATCTTACCAAAAGATGTTCAATGGGTGAGAATACAGGGCCCGAGAACAAATTTTCCCTATCAATATTTTAAGGGGGTAAATGGGCCCTCCATTGATAATGGAGTTCCATTACACATTTGGAGCAGTGGGAAAAACGTCTGTGAAAGAGGTATTTAACCGAGAAATTTAAGATTTTTTGCAATGAATATGATTATTCCTGAACTCAATGCATATTTTCAATCACTTGTGCTGCCTTTAAAGGGTATTTTTTAGGTTCTATTGAGAGATATCGGTCTTACCATCATTTTTAGCAAGTTTTAGCTTCAGGGTCATTTTTGGTAAGTGGTATCTTACCGTCAACCATGTTTTTAGTGGGTCTCATATGTGTCTGATTGTGTTTAGGTCTGGGGACCCAAAAAGTAACTTTATTCTTTCAATATCGTTACTTATGAACAACTTTGAGATAGTCAAATTGTGATTTTGTGCAGCTTTGTCACTCATAAAGAGAAATCATTGAACCGAGAGGTCTTCCAAAAGAAGTAATAGGGACATGAGGACACATACATGCGATTGCAGATATCAGCTAAAATTTCTGTGCTGTCTAAGGAGTGCTGAAACGGCCCAAAGAGATGCATTAGTTTCACAGAAAGAACATTTGTTATTAACGTTAAAAAAAAGAAGTATTTTTACTTTTTATGGACTTATACATGTCTAAAAAGAAAGATATATCTGTAAAAATATCTCCATTATCTTTAAAATGAAGTTTAAGGAGATCGAATTTCTCTTTTTAAACAGTATTATACTTATAGACATTTCAACACCCCCTATACTCAAAAGAGATTTTCCGTGATGTCTGAAATTGCATATCTGTATTATCATGGCCCATTTGATTCTTTTAGAAGACCTTTCGAGTCAATAATTTCTCTCTATTAGTGAAAAATCCGCAGATAATCACAATTTGGCTTTCTCAAAGTTTTTCATAAGAAACAATATTGAAATAATAAAGATACTTTTTGGGTCCCCAGACCTAAACACAATCAGACACATATGAGACCCACTAAAAACATGGTTGACGGTAAGATACCACTTACCAAAAATGACCCTGAAGCTAAAACTTGCTTAAAATGATGGTAAGACCGATATCTCTCAATAGAACCTAAAAAATACCCTTTAAAGGCAGCACAAGTGATTGAAAATATGTATTGAGTTCAGGAATAATCATATTCATTGCAAAAAATCTTAAATTTCTCGGTTAATTACCTCTTTCACAGACGTTTCTGCCACTGCTCCAAATGTGTAATGGAACTCCATTATCAATGGAGGGCCCATTTACCCCCTTAAAATATTGATAGGGGAAATTTGTTCTCGGGCCCTGTATTCTCACCCATTGAACATCTTTTGGTAAGATTTTCATGGATGAACAATAATTCTACTAGGTGTTATGTTTAAAAAACCGTTCCGTCCTTAATTTTTGAACAGCAGTGTACTTCTAATGCTACTTTTTTGTAGAGATAAACATATTTACGAGATAAGCTTTATCTCCTATTGTCTGAAGATGATGGAAAGTTTATTTTATAAGGGGGTGAGTTAACAACCTTGTGTAATTTCTGGCATATTGGATTCAATATCGATACAATTATAGAATGTGTTTCTAGGCAAACTAAACAGTTTATCGCTTATGGCCTTCGGCTGTATTCACCGGTAACCTGACCGGCGGTTTGGTCAGCCTCTGATTGGCGGAAAAATAATTTTAAATAATTTTCCACCAATCAGAGGCTGTATAACCATGGTTTCCTGACCAAACCGCCGGTCAGGTTACCGGTGAATACGGCCGTAAAAAACCATGGAACTTTTCATTGCAGTTATAAGTATTACAAAATAACACTTTCCTTTTGACTTTTCCTTTGACTATCTACTTTTGAGGGAACAAAAATGACAATCATGGGAATCCAGTCAGTGACACATCAATCAATGACAATCAATGTCAAATGACAGCTGAAAGCACAACTTTAGTTTTGAGTCTATTCGCGTTTCTCGCTAAAATACTCATTACAGAACCCGTGCTGCTTTTTATACTGAAAGAGGAAAACTGAAAGTGTTCCTGCAAGGTATCGACAGTATATTCGTCAGGGTGGTTACTCTATGTAATTTTAAAGTTGATGGGAAGTACCGTTAGCAGATAAAGGGTTACAAGTTAACCAACAGTTTAAAAGTTAAAAGCTAAAGTAATGAAGAGCTTAGTTTTTCAAATAATAGGAAGGAAAAGCATACTCACCACAGTTGAATCCGATGGCGAGCCTTCCGAGGATGAGCATTTCGTAGCTGCCGCAGGATTTGCTGAAGGTCATGAGCGCCGCCCCCGCCAGCCCCATCAGGTTGTTCAGCAGCAGGCCGCCCTTGCTGAAAAAAGGTTCAATTGAAGTGTTTTCTTTTGGTTATGCTGACAGAAGTGCTCACAAATTACAAATGCGAAAGGTAGAACAAAACTGTTTAGGAGAGGATATTACCCCAGTACTACAGGATTAAGCTAAGGAACACTCGAGAACTGGCTGTTGGCGGAATGCCTATCAGTCAGTCATCAGAGCTTATACAGAATGTGCTTTATACTGCACTGAAGAAGGGTGATCCAAGCATCCTGGAAGAAGCTGTATGCTAACTTTTCGCATTAGTGATTTGTGTGCGACAACGTCACTCCTATCAATTTGCCCACTCAACAAAGATCCCATACAATCTCCTGTGATTACTAGTTTAAATGGGTTCAAATGGTGTGGGTCACTTAAACATCAGTACGATACGATAAATCCGTTGTTTATATAAAATCAGGTTAATTTTAACATGTTTGAACACTGTTTTTGAATCAAATAAGATGTGTGGATTTTTACACAAGTTAAAGGGATGCTTATTTATACCAAGTTAGCCAATATCCACATCATTCTGAATTTTACAGTGTACATGAAACAAAAAAATATTAAATAAAAAGACCAAAAATTACAATTTATTCATCCCCATATCAAAAAATCTCTTAATGGGCTATTCCATATGAACAGGGACATGATCAAGAAAAATGAAAAAATAAAATAATAAATTTTCTAATTATTTTAGGGAATAATTATGCAGTATTGATCTAATTGTGTTTTGCATTGCTTAAATTTTGTGTAAAATTATTTTTATCGGAATGTCAGCATTTAAAGTCAATATTTAGAAATATTTGTTTTAAAGGTTAATTTGTTAATGAAAAATGTATAGTTTATTTAGAAAATTAAAAATAAATTAATTAGTTTTTACAACTTTTTTGTTAAATATACTCATACACTTTATAGTAAAAATGAAATAAAGTGTTTAAATCAATTTAATTATATTTATATTCATGAATAACTGAACGCTTATACACATGTAGCGTGAGTTACGAAGTACTGTAGCGTGAGTTACGAACAGCTCTCTATATTTTATTTTATTTCTGATTTTCTAAAGCATTCCCAGTAAAACTGTTTGCTATTTTAGAATAAAGGAAGTATATTCAAACACCTGACAAGCATATAGAATAATTGAAACACTATTTAAGCAGAAAAACAAATTTGAATTTTATACTCATAAATCCATGTCTTTTTCTTGTAGCGTGAGTTACGACTCTATTTTAATTAATATTTAAAAAACTAAAATTCTTAAAAGATTCGCAATACTTATTTTAAATTATTAGCATAAATTTCAATATGTATGATTTTTTTAGAAAGAAAATAATAGTTATTTCTATATTTAAAAATTATTTGAAATTGCAATTTTGAAAAAAATGTAGCGTGAGTTACGGTGGAATTGCCCTAATTTACCCTATTAACAATAGGTAACCGGCTATTTCAGACACAAGACTCAAAACAAAATTTCCATTAAAACTCGATTCTTTTACTACCTGCAACGCGGAAGAAATCACGCTCCGCTAAAACAAAACCACAAAAAATATATCGCTTCAGAAATAAACCCCGCGAACAATGAAATATTCAAATTTTATTTACAGTAGATGACAAGGACAGTAAATGATGAAGGGTTACCACCTGAAGGACGAAATCCCCCCTCACCCATTATAGCTAAGCCTCAGATCCCTTTTCAAAAGCCCCCTCATAACCTTTTAATCGATATTTAATTCCCGAAATCGTTTAATGAACTGCCGAAGCGGTAATCTCCTACTACACGGGAAGTCACTCGACATCGACTCCTCGTTCCCCCATTAATCACCATATCCGAAGACGCCATTTTGGAAGGCCAAGACCATCGGAAGGCCATTTATTAGCGGCTGCCGATACGGGAATCGCTTGCCAATAAACGCTCTTTCCTCTGATCGTTCGTCGGAACATTGGTTCCCGATGTTCTGGACGCGTTTGGAACGAGATAATGCATTGTGTTGGTTGTGGAGATCGTTTGGAAAAGAAGAAGAAGAAGCGGGTTCTTCTATCAGGTGATTTGCCTGATGAGCGCGAGGCATGATGGGAGATTGATGAAGTTTCTTCTTCGGAGGTTGGTGCTCTTGTTGAGACGGGATTGGGCCGTTGAAAGGTGCTTTATCAGGAGCGATGGCTGCTAATCTTGAAACGGGTGATAGTTATGGAGGATTTTTTAAAGTTATGGTTAACTAGACTTATTACTATTAATTTAACCGTTTAAAAGGAAATAGAGGTGTTTACAACGTTACTAGGAAATGAGAAAACCACCAAGTACTTTGAATTCAAACTAGTGGGGTGTAAAATTTTTTTACACTTAAACATTAAAAATAAAATAAAGTAAGGACTTATTTTATAAAAATGAGATTGGTTGTATTTTAAAACAAATGAAGAAAAGTTCTGACTGACTGTGTACAGTGAATTTCGTAGATATTTCATTTGCAATGCATGGCAGTGGCACAATCTGTAAGTTATCTAAATGTCGAATAGATAAACATTAAAAACCTCAAAAAAACCCTCAAATATTTCATCTTCTTAGAGATTGCCATGTTATTCTCCATTTATGTTTTTTTAAAAATATCAGAAATATTCTGGCATATTTGTTCAGTAGCTTTCATGAACTGGTATTTGAGTAAAAACGTTACAAAAGAAGATAATCATGTTTGTATAGGAGTAAATGTGAAAGACTAGGATTTATAGATATAAATTTGAAATTGAAAAAACTTTTAAGAAGTGGTGTGAATATCTCTAATTTCAGAAGTTTTGAATGGGTTGTATAACGTGAAAACTCATTGTTAAAGTAAAATATTGAAACAATTCATTTTATCGCTTAGATAGAACTTTACGTTTTGTAGTTTGAAATAGCATATTTTCCATTGAAAGTAATCGAGTTCAGTTGAAGCCAAGTCCTACTTTTGACTTTTCCAAAGTCTTACAATCGTACAGAGTATTTTTCTTCGATAATTTTTATGGAGTTTACTTTCAGTTTTCGAGAATGGATAAAAACTTAACCAATCACATAAAAATACGTTAAGATCACTGCAATTTTACGCAATACTAATTGCATGAATGATGCATTTTATGTAATGTACACAAATGGGAAACCATTTCAAGAATAGTTACATTTAAATACATTCTTGTTAGATTAACATTGTTTGGACCACATTGCCAAGTTCGATTAACTTGACAAGAAAAGAGTTTACGTCTTTTTATATCATTCCCAAAATCAAATTCACGAGTTCTTCCACATGCTACACTTGAAACGATTATCGAATGAAATATTTCGAAAAGAGCATTCTATCGGAAAATGTTCTTCTTCTCAGACATATATTTCGCAACACAAAATCGAAACATAGAATGCATCAAAAGGTAGGAACAAAATTCAGAACCCAAAATTGATAACCAAGAAATCACGAAAACTTTGTCGTGTTTCCACAAGGATTAGTGTCGCGAAAATCAAATATTGGCAACACTTCGTCTGAGAAAGCCTCTCCAGAAAAGTATAAAAAATCATTTCCTTTCAGAGAATCCAATACTTTTCCTAAAATCGCGTAATGACGAATATTTTCGAAATAGAATAAAGCCAGGCCCTCTTTCGGAACGTCGATTTTCAACTTTCGAACGTACGGTACTCTCGTTTGCAGCTCAAATGTTATTAATACAATTTTAGCTTCGGGAACTGGCAACACCCCAAATGGAAGAAAATCATTCATGAGTTAAGGGTAGATTTTGTGAACGCCTCTAAAGAAAATGGCATCCATCGCATTCAGCTGCGTTTGTTGTGCTCTCAATTTTACTTAGGTGGAAAAAAAATCTGGCACGAAATAATATTTGCTTTCCCACTCTGATTTTAGCCCTCTCTTGGAAGTTTCTTTTTTATAAAAGGGGAACAATATTTTCATCGATGTTGACGATTACTTCAAGCCAAGCTACTGTGAAAGAAGCTAACAGAAGAAAATAAATATTTAAAGGTGCAGAAAAAATGTGTGCATTTGATTATTACCAATAGAGTATTTCTCTAGATTTCTAATAGCAATGATTTGTGTAAATAAAAGAAAGATTCCTAGGTATCCAACAGTTTTTATACAATGCAATACTAGTTCCTTCTAAAGTTTTTCCCTGTACTTTTTATGGAGAGATGAACATAGAAAACAATACATATTTGAAAAAGGCTAGTAGATTTTAACCCTGCAATGCATGATTTTTAATTAATTTGAAATTCATTTAAGTGTCTTCTATTAGGATGTAAATTAGTAAAAAAATACTAAAAAAAAATTAATTTAATTTTTTTTCTACTTTTAATTGACAAAAAACTTCGTCCTTGTGAAATTAATTTGTGTCCCTTGTGAAGTTAATTGTGAAGTGAAATAAAACCAAATGCTCTTAAAATATAAAAAAACAACTTATCTTTTCAAAAAAATTTCTTTTCAAGCTGGAAATTTTTTTATTTTAATTTATATGGTCCTTTTATTTTGGCGTTTTCTGTGTCTTGACTTTCGTCTCACTAGCTACTAAGAAATGTCTCAAAATACTACCCCTGCAGCCATTTACTGGCAATCTAAAGTGCTAATACAATGAAATGTTGTATTTATTGTACTTATTGAATAGTGTTGTCGTTTGGAAATGGAAGTTCGAGAAGAAAATGGGGGAAAATGTCGTGTTGCCAAATGGCACTGTAGGGTTAACTGTAATAAATTGGTATGCTAAATAGGAATATTATCTTTAGACTACGAAGTTAGAAGTGAAATGTTATCGTGGCCAGCTTAAAAGACACAATTTTAAGTTTGGTAATGTGCATAGAAAATGATATGAATGGATGTATCAATTATTCGAAGGTTTACCTTTCTTAAAACTTATAAAAGTTTTGAAGAAGTTTCGAATTTAAAACTACGGATAGTATGGATTTGAATGGTTGAAACTTAATAGCGAAACTAATAACGTCTTTATTTATCACGATAGTCAGTCAATTTTACCTCATTCTTATACCATGAAAAGAGGCATTTAATGCCTTACTTTCCTTAACAATAAAATAAGACAGAAGCACCACCTAGAGTTCCTTTCAATAGAGGTTGAAATCTCACTTTAAACTGCAACCCTCAAATTCCAGATTCGAACCAAATGAGGCTTGAGAGCCCAAAAGGGCAGCCATCTGAAACGCCACATTAAAACAAACCACAGCCAAGCCAAATAATCGTTTGCAAACAGTATTCTTGCCCGTTCCATTCTACATGCGCAGTCTTAGTTGAATAGGAAGCCCTCTTGGCATCGGCGCCACCATTTCAAAGATTCCAAACTGCAGATTGTTCGAATTGGCGCAGTGAAATCGGAAGGAAGAGGACCCCGATACATTCAAATGCTTTGGATTTAAAGTGGGCTGAGGGCATTGTGCTTAAAGAATGGAGTTCCTGAGAATTGTTAATAACTTAAATTCTAAGTGCTTTTAAGTGTGGTTTTATTTAACTAATTTCGAGGAAAGCTATGCTATAAACTAGACCAAAACTTTTTCCACCATTCTACTTTAATTTTTTTGATATTTAAAAGTATTGAGATAGTTGATGTTTGTTTTGAATGGAAATGTACATATTATTAAAGGGAATGATGCCAATTTATCATTTTCAAATAAAAATGTATAGAAAACGCTAGAATATAAAGAAAGCTTTTAAGGTATCCGACTAGTCTAAAATCCTCGTTGTTGTAAAAAATGTGAAAAACATTTTATGAACTATTCTTGAAGCCAGTTTAATAAGGTTTCCTAAAGTGTCTTACTTTTTATCCTAGCTAAATTAGAAAAAGAGTTACATGAATTTTTAGTATCCAAAAAGCTATCTCATACTGTGGCCGGAAATATCTTTACTCGCGTTTTGTGAGGAATGGGATTTTTGAGCAGTAGGGTTCACGGCAAACGTGATTTCTCCTATACTACTTTAAGTATGATTACAAAACTTTCTGAGTTTGTTGTTCATATTAGGGATGAGGGTCGGAAAATTTTCCACTATGTTTTTCCGAAAAATTTTCCGCTATTTTTTTTCATTGTTATTTTTTCCTTATTGTTCCATTTTGTTTCCAATTTGCTTCTCTTTCAAAGAAGTAAAATTAACTTGATATAAATTTAATGTTATTTTTATTTTTCTGCATTGAGATTATTGTCTTTAGTGACTCTTTGGTATAAACTCGGAAATAGTAATAAAAATCCATTTAATTTTTTTTGTGATAAATATGCCCCTGACAGTTATTTTAGAACACTATTTTTCTTTTAATTGAATATCGATACCATTTATGTACATTATACAGGGTGTCTCAAAAGTCCGTTTCGCGGCTTTATTTGGAACCAACGTGTCCTAGGGTCACGGAAGTTAGGTCTAATCCTAGGTAATTGACCCTTGAGAATCCATTGAGATGGCGCCTCTAGCGGCGAAATAAAAAAGTTATAAAAATTAATTCAAAAAATAAAGGAGATGGAGCAAAAACATCAGTGAGAGTAGAGTATTTGTCTCCAACGTTATGAAGAACTAGCTGAATAAAAATTCATTAAAATATCGTGAATATTCGCGGAGATATTAGCATGTGGATATAGCCCTTTTTCAGGCCTCAAAAAGAAAAAGTTCGCAAAATTTTCAGTGTTATTGTGTAGTTTTGGGTTTTTAGTTGCATAAAGGCAAAATTTAATAAAAAAATTTACAAATTTGCGAACTTCATCTTTTTTGAGGCCTGAAAAAGTGCTATTTTCCCATGTTAATATCTCCACGAATATTCACGATATTTTCGTGAATTTTTTTTTCGGCGAGTTCTTCCTAACGTTGGCAACAATACTCTCACTGAGGTTTTTCCTCTCTCTTTTAGTTTTATATTAATATTTTAACATTTATTTCGCCTTTATGGGAGCTGTAAGTAATTTCAATGGATTCTCCAGGGTCACTTACCTAGGGATAGACCTTACTTCCGTGACCCTAGGACACGTTGGTTCCAAATAAAAGCAACGAAACGGACTTTTAAAACACCCTGTATAGTTATTTCAATTTGTGTTACATTATAACATTAAGTATGATTTAAAAATTTTAAATCATGATTTCAAATCTTTATTAATTAGTTTTTTGATCTTATTTGTCTTAAAATCTTTGTCTTAAGATCTCTTGTTACCTTAGTGTCTTATTTTTGGATTAATTTCAAAGGAATAACATCTAGAATTAATAAAAATACTCCAGTTTTGTTATTTTTTTGCCTCCAGTGATCGGAAGTTTAATTTAACAATGCTTTATTATAATTTTGTGGCTTGGAAAATTTTCCGTTTCAAAATTTTCCGGAAAACCCACATCTCTAATTCATATTATTATGAATGTTTTGTTCTTTTATCTAAAGCCAATTCTTAAATAAAACTATTTCTCAAGTGTTTTTGCATAAAAAATCAGATTTTTTTGGTAAATTTCCATAGAAGTGGTTTTGAACATCTGTATCTCTGAACCTTGTGTTAATATTGGAATTTTTGTAGTTCACAACACAGATGTATGTATAAATTTCAGTTTCTGCCAAACAAATTGTTTGACTCTTATTTAGAACTTTTATAAACGTGTTTGTCGTAAAATGAAAATTTGGCTTTATTTTCGTACAAATGTCTCAATATTTTGTTCTCATTTTTAAAAAATTTGTTTGCGTTTAAATATAAATTTTATGGGAAAAAGAGACTTATTCTCTCATGACCTTCCTAAATTAATACCTAAAACTATTATAAAAATAAATTTCTTACAAGGATTTTTTAAAATGTAAATTATAAAAATTAAATAGTAATAATATTCTTCGGCATATTAAGTAATAAATATAATGTAATTATGTAGCTGTTCTTATAATAATTCATCTTTTCGTTATTCATTCAAAAGACCCAATTTTAAGGTTGAATTGTAATTTCAATAAATGTTTTGATCGTTTTTTAAGGCAATATAAATTTATCAAGAAAGATTATCTCTTATCCTCATCTTAGGCAACATTTTTGGAACTGCTTGAAACAAGCCCCAAGAATCTAAATTTCAATTTTCTTAACATACACCCTCGAAAAATAACTTAATTTTTTTCTAACATATTGTTCTGGTCATCTTAAACATCTGGAACATAGTTTCTTTTTTAAATTTGATATCGAAGTGACTTTTAAAAATTAAAACTTGAATTTGGCGAAATCCGTGTCCATTAGGGTGTATCGAAAAGAACTTTTTTTATTTTGATGACGTAATAGTGCGGAAAAGTTGTCTAAGGTGCCAGAGAGTACCTGTGAATTTTTTCAGAATTTTCGGATAATTTCTTAAGGTGCTGCATTGGCCCTGAAGTTCCCCATGTTAATCCAATGGGGCGCGCCGCCAAAAAGGCCGAAAATCGGTTTTTCGCCCCTCATTTCTACCCTAATCACACGACGAATGTCTCGTCTCGAGTTATGGACTCTATATGATGTATGCTACCCGAAAAAACTTGAATAATAACTTAAATCCCTATATTATGTTGATTGTGGGCTCTGATTTGAACGAGGAAATACGCGATTTTCGACGAAATTTGAGCATACAAAAAAACGTAATATAGATATTTAGGCTATTATTCAAGTTTTGTCGGATAGCCTAGATCATATAGAGTGCATAACTCGAGACGAGACATTCGTCGTGTGATTAGGGTAGAAATGAGGGGTGAAAAACCGATTTTCGGTCTTTTTGGCGGCGCGCCCCATTGGATTAACATGGGGAACTTCAGGGCCAATGTGGCACCTTAAGAAATTATCCAAAAATTCTCAAAAAATTCACAGGTGTTCTCTGGCACCTTAGACAACTTTTCCGCACTATTACGTCATCAAAATCGAAAAAAAGTTTTTTTCGATACACCCTAGTGTCCATTTACTGTATTATTTTTATTTAATTTGAAATTTAAGTAAATTTGTCTTTCTTTTCTTATTCTTTGTGCTGAAAACTAAACCAAAACAGACAAAATTTTTATTTCAATTTAAAAGTGTTTTCACCTCTTTTATCCAGTAAATGTTAGACTCCATTGATATTCATTATATTGACTTAACGATTCAGTTTCACAACACTTTTGAATTTTATTTGTCTTAGTTTTCTATTTTCCATTTTATTTTTCTGTGATATAAGCAGAAATATAATTTTACTGTCAATTAAAGTGGTTTTAAAGATTTTTCAACTATAAACGGAATTTTTTTTACTAATTTTCAGTTTTTGTTCTGTATTCTAAATAGGGTCCTAAATTTTCAATAAAATTCAAAGGCAATACAATACAATGAAAATTTCATTAATATAAAGCTTTTTTTTGTCAATTTTCTCATAATTTGAATTTTTGGACTTACTCCCTTTATCAAACTTAAATTCAATTCAATCATTACATTCAAAATTATTTATATTAGAATGATTGATAGAATGCGTGGTTAGTTCCTTGATGTGATGGTTTCCCTACTTTCTCGGTCCTTCAACACCCAAAATATCTCTTCGCACGATCCTCTTCAATGTGAGTCAGTGGCCAAAAGACTCAGTCCACTTTCTCACCTACGGGGCTCCCCGCATAAAAGCAGGAGCCGTCCAGACTAGAGAATAATCACAGAATAATAAGCCTTTGGCCGGCGTCGTTAGAGCCCCGCAAAACAAACACTCCATTTAACCATGGCACATGCAAATGAAGTTAATTAGAAAATCAATTAGAACATTCAGCGGTAGGTCCGTGCTGCTGAAAACTG
Source organism: Tetragnatha versicolor (assembly GCA_024610705.1). Lineage (NCBI taxonomy): Eukaryota > Metazoa > Arthropoda > Arachnida > Araneae > Tetragnathidae > Tetragnatha > Tetragnatha versicolor. The sequence goes on from JANDEH010000008.1 coordinate 16,971,365, forward strand.
CTGGCCTCCCTGTGGGGAAGGAATAAGTTGCACTTTTATAGCAGGCCGGCACAATGGATGCCTTCCAATTAAGGTTGAGGAATATAAGGGGCATCTTGTTACTGAGTTGTTGGCTTTCTTCTGCAAGAATAGCGGAATTATGAAGATTTTGTCTTAAAAAAAGGGATTTCAGAGGTAAACACCGTTTTGTGGTTGAGAAAAGAGGTGGGAAGGGAAGCTTCATTATAAAATGAAAACTTACGAAATAGTTAAAATTACCTGTTTTGGAACATCTAGGGATCATAAGGAATTCTTCGGAGTTTTGAGTTACGCTTAGTTTTTCAATGTATTGTTGTTCTTAATTACTAAACCTTAGAAGATTCAAAGGAAACCTTCTCAAAGCCTTACGAAGGCAAACAAACTTTCAACTCTTGTAAATAAATATGTATTTTACCACAGAAAAGAAAGCTGCGCAGTCAATAAGCAAATATCAAATATCCATAAATACTGTCTTTCCCTTACATTTTGAATTAAGACGAAGAAAAAAGAATTATAAAAGATATAAGGAAATAACGAGTTGAAATGTCCCAAAAGTCCAATAATTCCATTCAACGTATCAGAAATACAAGTTAAGCCTAAATTTACTCAATCACGTTTTTATACATTTAGCTTGGAAAAATTATGTTAACTTTCAGCATATAAATATTTCTCCAAACACTTTCCTGCAGAAAAGAATCAAAACTGGTCTTTATTATGGGAAAACCAGGAGATATGTCAACATGATTTAAAGCTACATCAACCGTTTCCTAAGTTATTCATTGAGAATAGAAGCAAAATAACATTTTCTACATAACCCAAAAGATACATTTAGGTAGGCAAATTATATTTTTATGGGGCAAGGAAAACAATATTCCTCTCTAAGGATACCGAAAACTGGATACGCATGACTGGTTTCGTAAATATTGTTTTCCTTACACAAACTATCCGTCCTAAACCGAACCGCACCGACCTTCAATACAACATCCCTTGTCTTCCGAGCAAAAATCCCATGTCTGCAACCATCACGCGCAGGTGCCTGGAAAGTTCTCATTAAAAGAGAGCAATACACGCAATACACCATCCACAGAGCAATACTGCGGCATATTACCGCGGTTAGATATATATACCGCGGTTATTAAAAAGGCGGAGTCTTCTTTTACGGCAGCCGGAACACAAAAGGGGCAGCTGCTAAAACAATTCTTAATTAACTACGACGTTGTCGCTTGCGCCCTGATGGCTAGCAGGTGGCCAGAGCATTAGCACCTTTCATTCCCCTTTTCTTTTGGCTTCGGGGGTGACTAAGGGGGTTGGACTTTATTGTTTTTATTTCCGTTTGTGTGGATATGCTTTTATCGATGCGAATAACCCTCTGGGGCTTTATGGGTGCTGTGTTTCTTCGCTTCGTTGAGAGTTTGTTTGAATTTTTATATTTGGTTTCATAGTTTGGGCATTGATTAAATGTGCTTATAAAAGTTTGTATTTTATTCTGTTGTTTTAAGATTCTTGAGTTCTCGGGAATTTGTTTCTTTAGTATAAAATTTGATACTCGTTATCTTGAAGATATTTTTCTTTCCTTCAAGGTTTAATCTCTTTGAGGTGGAAAATGTAAAAGTGTACAGTCAAAAATCAATCAGTTTAGGGAAATAGATAAATTTGTTAATCCACTTGGTTACAAACAGTTTATTATTGTAAGCATATTTTATATTCTATCCGTATTATATACGCTAAGCTGCGTAACTCAATAATAAAACTTCATCAAATTTATGTTTGCGTTCTATAAAGTTATTTGTATAAGTAAAAAAGAGTCATTGTTACAATTAATGTCGCGTTGGTTTTCTACCATTTCTTTCTACAATAAGGAAGTTGCATGTGTCAGATTTTTAAAAACAAACAATAGTTACGTAGGGTTTTTTGTATGGTGAAATGAAATATCTAGTCAATTTTTCAAAAAATGTACAGGTAATTGAATATTTTAATTTAAAAGTCGAGAAAAAAAACGTGACTGAAAACGTTTATTGTTTAAAGATCTCAATAATCATACCATTAACTCCATTGCTTTCCAACAATGTTTATCGTATGATGACGTCAACATACGATGATCCCAAACTCTTGGCGTTTTCGCGCGCTTTTAAAAAGTGGATTTTTGTTAATTTTTTGGCAATCAAAAAATTTCTCGATCGGCCTCAAATTTTGGGTAGTTGCTTATTTTTGCAAGAAGAATCGATTAAAAAAAATAAAAAAAATCATCCAACTTCCTCATTGAAAACCTTCCCAAATTATTACAGATTGACATGCCAGAAAAATAAGTTTTGAAAAAAAATTATTGGTTTTATTCTAGACCAAAATATTTTGAAAAAAAAACATTTTGTTTCCGGAAAGCTCCAACAAAAATTATAAATTCATTCAACTCTGATCCAAAATATCCTCTCATAATTTCGGGAGGAAGTCGATTGCTATAAATTAAATTTATACATAAACCACAAAATCCACCCATAGTATCTTCACAGAGCAGAAAACACATAATTACAGAAGAAAAAATAGATACTCACCGCCCGAATCTGTTGGCGATGCTGCCCCCCGTGATGCCTCCGATCATGCCCCCGATGGCGAAAATGGAGACTGTGACCGACCAGATGAGATCCCGGGTGTCCTCCGAGATGAAGTTCCCCGTGCGAGAGTGGTGAACCGCCGTGATGAAGTTCAGGATCACCTGCACAAAACCTCACAGTTAAGCGCATCACAAGATTAAAAGTTTAAAAATTGTGATATGTCACAAATGAGAAGGCATTTGATTGTAAAAGCGCATGCTGTGGGAGAGCTATGGAAATCTCCTAATATTGTTTTATAAACTTTTGCAACACTTCACATTTTTAAAAAGTACCGCGAAAACTATCTATTAAAAAGTATGAAAATATATTAAACTTTTTTCATGTGTAATTGGTTACAGCTTTTTCATGCGTGGCACTTCGTTGAATGGGACTAAGAAGGCAAAAAAAAACTGAACAAAATTATAGGATTACTTAAACATTTATTATCAAAGCATAATAAAATAAATTTCGACATTACTGATTAAATATTATTGTCCCACAAGTACCCGGCCCAACAAAGAAAAACTAAAAATGTTTTGAAAAATTTTCCTTATTTCTCAGTCTCCTTTTAGCCCCATACACCTATTCCAGCGAAGTTATACATGGGTTCCATGACCTATTTTGTAGAAGGATTCGTAAAAGCCCTCAAAATGACCGTTAACAGCATATTTTACTTGATAATTTTTGCAAATCTTTTCGCATTGGACCTTTTATTTAAGGATTAGGAGAAAAAATAACCTGTGGGGACAAAATCTGGGAAAAACAGCACGTTTGAGTAATTTAAACATTAATTTAACTGATTTTAGTCATCCCGACAATGGACGCAATTGTCATCAATTGCGGCAGCCATCTTGCACAATACTTTTTCATCATCGAATTTTCTGTCAGAATTCTGTAAACTGCACTTTGAGATCCCTGTTTTATCTGCTAGGTCCCTCACCTTCAATCGGCGATCATCCAGCACCATTTTATAGATTTTTCACTATTTCTGGAGAAGAAACCTCATTTGGTCAACCGCTTTGTTGTTCGTCATGGCAGCTCTTGCACATGTTTTCCAAACCCTCGAAAACGAATTCTAATTAACTTTCCCCATTTCGATTAAGAATTTGGTCCTAATTATTAATTATTAACTTAAACCTCAAAGCATTTTTTCGGTTTAATAAGCGCCATCTGTAGGTCAGGCCGGGTACTTTTGTGACTACCCTCGTATATATCAATATTTTAAGTACAATATGATAGTAATTTAAAATTGAACACTTTCATAAGTTACTTGTTAAAAAGTTAAGTATTAAAATTAAAAGTATATTATTCATGTGAAACTTTTTAAAAATCGTTTCTGTTATTGACCATAAGTTTTTAACTACTTTGTACTTTGTCTGGGTTCAATCATTAATTAATTATGGAATAATAATATTGGACCTTTTAACCACCTTTGAAGTAAATAATAAAATCGAATTTAAATATATATTATAAAATCTCATATCAAGACAAAATTGATACTGAAGCATTATTTAAAAAAGATTTAAATATTACAGATATAGAGTCAGCCCAGCTTTGTTGACAAAATAAACATCTTTTTCTAGGTACAATGGTGGATATCAGTGCTCTTTTGGTAGAAAATAATTATTATCTATACTTTTCTCCATGTTCTTTTTCCATCTATTTTGTGTTTTTCTTTATTTAACAAAGAAAACTTTTAAGGAAACTTAATAAAGTTTCAAATGGAGAATATAAGAATCTCTAAAAATTTTAAAAATATTTATAACCCAAAGTAATTTAACATAATTCTTCACCTCATTACTAAGATGTTTTTACTGGAACAAAACTGCGCTTTTTAATGACTGCACCTAAGCTCAGCTTCTTGTTACTGCTGAGAGAGACAACCCAATAAAATTACTCAGTTCATTCATTATTCAGAGAAAAAAACAAACGAAGCATAATAGTGACAAAAGTTATCTCAAGAAGAAGTGATACATGGCATCATCAATAGGTTCCTTGGATATGATCCAAATGCTACTCACGAATGTGTTCAAGAGGTTGAACACTTATAATCTGATCATTGATCAGAAGATCTAAGAGATATTCTAGCTTTAAACAATTTAACTACCAACTCGAGGGGTCATATTTTGAGATCACTGATTTGAAGCATATCTAAGTAAAATACAGGGTGTTTCAAAATTGCGTTGCACGGCTTTTATTTGGAACCAGCGCCTCCTAGGGTCATGGAAGTAAGATCTACCCCTAGGTAAGTGACCCTGGAGAATCCATTGAGAGGACTTTCAGCGCCCCTAGCGGCGAAATTAAAAAGTTAAAAATATTAATTTAAAAACTAAAGGAGATAGAGCAAAAACCTCAGTGAAATTATTGTTGCCAACGTCAAGAAGAACTCATTGAAAAAAATTTGATCAAAATATCTTGAATATTCGCGGAGATATTAGCATGTGAAAATAGCACTTTTTCAGGGGTCAAAAAGTAAAAAGTTCGCATATTTGCAAATTTTTCAGTGAAATTGTGTAGTTTTGTGTTTTTTTAGTTGAAAGAACACAAAATTTAATCAAAAAATCAAAAAAATTTGCAAATATGCGAACTTTTTCTTTTTTAACCCCTGAAAAAGTGCTATTTTCACATGCTAATATCTCCGCGAATATTCAAGATATTTTGATCAAATTTTTTTCAATGAGTTTTTCTTGACGTTGGCAACAATACTCTCATTGAAGTTTTTGCTCTATCTCCTTTAGTTTTTAAATTAATTTTCTTAACTTCTTAATTTCGCCGCTAGGGGTGCTGTAAGTCCTCTCTATGGATTCTCCAGGGTCACTTACCTAGGGGTATATCTTACTTCCATGACCCTAGGAGGCGCTGGCTCCGAATAAAAGCCGTGCAACGCAATTTTGAAACACCCTGTATATTCATAGTATAGGTGAGGATTGTAATTTGAAAATGTTATGAAAAAGTTTTTTTTACGTGAAGGTTGAATTTAAAGAGCATGGTAGCACCTAAAAAAGGCCAAAATATTTCCTATATTTACAGTTTGAGAGTATTGAGAACTAAAAGAGTACTAATTGTTGAAAGTTTAAGCCATTGAAAAGAATTTAAAGCTCACAACTTTCTAGAACTGATATATTTTTCTATTGGAAAAACGTAAGAAAAATGATACTATTATTTCTTCAAAAGCAATGGTAGGTATTAAAAATTTTTTTTATTTAAAGTGATTAATATATTATTTATGCAAACTTTAAAAATGTGACAAATACATAAAGTAAATAAATTTGGAAACTATTTTTTAACCCTTTCAGATCTAACCTCCCTAAATTTCCTATTGGATTCAATGGTAATCTCGGGCAGCTTAAGATTGAAAGGGGTTAGTGCTAGAAACACATTTATAATATTTAGGAGTATAGTGGTAAAATGTGTAGCATGTAATAATTTGTACAGTTATTATCATTATTTGAAAAAAAAATTCATGTTACCCCATTTAGTTCAATTTATTTCTTGTCTTTGCAAAAAAAATATAGCAATTACTTTTAAGTAAATTGAAAAATAGATTATTAATACTATGCAATCAATTAGAGTTTAGGTCTGAGTAAATAGTGATTGTAATAAGTAGGTATATTTAAAATATCGTTACTTTTTAAAATTAACCAGGCGCAAATTTAAATTACGTGAGGTCAAAAAGGGGGGAGGGGTTTGGAAAAATCTCACCAAGGGCGGAGGGGGTCGATTAAAATCTCACGTCAACTTTTTAAGTTAAAAATTATAAGTTTTAGGTGCTGTGAAACACAAAATGCAAACGAATAGGATAGAAGATTATTTTTAAAGGTTGTAGGTAAATCTCACGTGGGGGGAATGGGGGTCCAGCAAAATCTCACCAATGGGGGAGGGGGTCCAGATTTTAGAAAAAACACCTCACGTAATTTATGGATGTCCCCTAAGTACAAGTATCTCAAAAACTGAAAAATTTATTTTGATCCAGAAACGATCTTTATTCATCAAAAATCAAGGCCAGGAAAATTTGAAAAGCTTAGTATCGTCATTTTTTACAGACCTTCTCCTACATTTAATAATGCAACTTTAATAGTATGGGGTAAAATTTTGGGAACAATTTATTTTTTGTAGCATGAATAAAATCTGGTAGTTAAACGATTGTATTTAGTATTATATTCCCACGGAAAAAGTACAAAGATCCATGATAAACAAATGCATAGACAAATGAAAATATTTGATGACCCACTTCCGGAAAAAGGAGCTATTTAGTACCACACACACACGGAAAAGAGCGCAGCACAAAAACGGGATTTTTTCGTGACTACCGGGACCGGGCTAAAAATAGGAACCGGGAGCAGTCATAATTCGATAAGGCTGCCGGGTCCCGATGGCACCGGAAAAAAAGCGCATGGAGAACAAACGGAAAGGAAAAGCCGGGGCTAAACACAACAAACAAAAAAAACAAGCGATGGCACCCCAGAAATTACGGAGTCACGATTTCCAAACGGCGCTCGTGCAAAATATAAAACAAGGGCCAGGAATGAAGAAGCAGGGAATAGAAGAAGAAAAAGGGAAAGAAAAAAATCCCTCCCAGTGAAATTAGAGAAAAAGGGAGGGAAAAATAAAGTTGCAGCAGAGAGAGAGAAAAGAGCGAGCGTCGCCTTCGCGAAGATTACTCCCAACACACAGCAAACGAAATCTTTACCATAAAACCGAAGATGGAGTGGGCGGAGCTAGGATGCGACTGACGTCACACCCGTTGCCCGGGGAAACGGCGCACGCGCAGTGGCCGCCGCAAATGTCAGAGTTCACGGGGATTTGGGAAATGCCCACGAGGGCTGACGATTTACCTGGGAAGCCCCCCCTGCCTCGTGCTGAAAGGGGGATGCAGCCATTTATAAAATGTTACTCTTTCCTAGGGAAATAAATCCCCTGTATATATCTATATATCCCCCTCCGTTGCCTATTTTATTTTTTTTGCAAGTTGATATTTGAAGAAATTGAAAACCGGGCGGGAGTGTATAAACAGGAAGAGGCGTCCTATATAAACCCGCCGTTGCATTTGCTAGGGACTTGGTCCATTGTGTGAGTTTGGAAATTTTTTTAAAAGAGCTCGGTGCATTTAGAGTATAAGTCGTGTCCGTACGGGCTCTGTGCGAATAGCATAACGGGAAGAATGAGTTGGTTTCTTTTTCTCAAACGCGTTTAATGCTTTTTTTGGTCGGATAGAAAGGGTTTTTTCCAGCTAAACAGCATTAGGAATCCCCTTTAGAGAAATATCGGGATTTATTTGAGATTTATAGAAAGGAGACTACTGCAAGAACTTTGTCACAATTAATGCAGTTATGTAAGAGAAACACGCTTTGCAAAATTTGATAGAAGAGGCTATAAGAAAGGAACTGCATGTAGACTATTTTAATCTTTAAAATACAAGCTAGAATATAATGATTTTTTAAATCCTTCTTTTTTATACAGTAAGCACCGTTTATACGTCTCTCATTTATACGTCTTTTACATTTATACGTCGTTTTTGCTAAGTCCCAATTCACTCAAATAATCAAAATTGTTTTCAATTATACGTTTTTTCATTTATACGCCGTTTTACGTCGGTCCCTTGAAAGACGTATAAACGGTGCTTTACTGTATACTAAATGCAATAAATATAAAAACCTATACCTTATACAATTATTATTAACTTTTTATCGTATCATTAAGTTAGCACAAGCTCTTTTTTGTTAGCATTCCATTTTTAATACTCACAAAATATCATGCTTTCTATTTAAAACGTCACTTATATTTTCACTTATATTTTTGCATTGATTAAGCCGAACTTAGTAATGAGAAGTAATATTTATAGTTTTATAAATGTATTGAAAGTTAAAAACGGGATATAACTGTGTCCGGGGAATTAAGTAACAATGAAAAAATGGGTGGATAGGGGACAGGAAGGACCATTGCTTTTTTTATTCCCTTTAATGCACCAAAAACTCCTTTACTTTAAAATTGTATAAGAACAGAGAAAACAAAGAAAAAGTTCAAGAAAAATTTAAAACGAAATAACTAGGTTAGGGGATTTGTAAAGAAAGACAATTTTAAATACATTCACAAGCTTGTTATGACAAGAAGCTTATATCTTTCCAAAATGATAATTCTTATAAAGAAATTTATAAAAGAGATTATAATTTTTGTAAAAGAAATTTCTTTTGAATAACAAAAGGTTAATGAACACTGCCCCACGACTCTTCGTATAGTTCAAAATCAATGACTCACTTGCAAGTTATTTAAAACTTCAATTTACAAATACAAGTTAACAAATATTCAAAAGCGCTCTAATTTTTTATAAACTATTTTGTACAATTTGTTATATAAGACTGAAATTTTCCAGATAAAACTTAACCCTACAGTGCATACTGTAGCCATTTGGCTATACGACATTTTCCCCATTTCCTACTCGAACTTCCATTTCCAAACGGCAACACCATGCAATAAGTACAATACATTTACCCAGGGCTCGATTTCTAAAAAAAGAGGTACCGGAACGGTAAAATTATTGGTCTCAAAACTGATAAAAAGCGAATACTTTTTAATACAAAAACTTAAACATTTATTTTTAAATTTATATTTTAAAACTATTTAGGCAATTTTTTGTTAAACACCTTTTTTACAATTTTTTTTCCAACAGGGCTCCTCCTGTAGAAGGCGGGACGGTTTATCATCAATGAACCAATAGTGTTGTATATTTTGGCAGTTTTGGAATATAATGCGTAGCTAAAGTCCTTAAACCGTAGAATTTAAGATGTCGCAAATTTTCTTTGCAAATTTGACCAGCAATCTGGCAAATCTGGTTCAAATAAAAAAAGAATCAACAGCAGGAGCGGATGTGTGGGTAGTTCAAATTGGGGTTCACAATTATGTTTTAAAAGAACACAATTAAGTAATAACCTTAATATTAAATCACAAAATTATTGTTATTTGCAAAAAAGATCAAAATGCATTTAAATTTTTCTTAAATTTAAAAATCGTTAAAAACAAGTTTTAAATAGTAACAACAAAAAATTGTTTTTTATCACATCTAGGATCATAGCGGCGAATGTAGAAATTTATTTCCTGAGGGGCCCAAAAATCCTTTAAGAAAATTAAATCACTATCAGGCCCCAAGTTAAATTTTTGAACAGGGGGGGAACAAACTCGAAATTCCCTCTAAAGCCTTTTTACGTATGTTTACAGGTTTAATATTCTTTTTGTAATATTTTTTAGTAAGATTTGCCCTTTTATAAACTTAATCTGAAGATAATTGTGATTAGTTGAGTTCTAAATTCAAAAAGGGGGTCTGGGGGTCCCCCCCTCCAGAAAAATTTTGGGAAATTTGACCCTAAAAACAGGGTTTTAATTCAATTAGGACTTTTTTTCGTACATATAGAAAGGTTTTCGCGGACCTGGTGAAAGAGTTTTGCGGGCTGTAGTTGTAGGACACCCCTAAAATAAAATATCTATTTTTTTTAATCGAAAAAGAGGTTCCGGACCGCCGTTCCGGACCGTTCCGGCTGAAATCGAGCCCTGCATTTACCATTTCATTGTATTAGCACTTAAGATTGCCATTAGACGGCAGCAGGGGTACTATTTTGAGACATTTGTTAGTAGCTAGTGACACGAAAGTCAAGACACAGAAAACGTCAAAATAAAAGGACCATATAAATTAAAATAAAAAAAATTCAGCTTTAAAAAATTTTTTTTGAAAAGATAAGTTGTTTTATTTATATTTTTAGAGCATTTGGTTTTATTTCACTTCACAATTAATTTCACAAGGGATACAAATTAATTTCACAAGGACAAAGTTTTTTGTCAATTTAAAGTAGAAAAAAATTAAATATTTTTAGTATTTTTTACTAATTTACACCATAATAGAAGTCAAATATAGGATTTTCAAGTGAATTTAAAAAATCATGCATTGTAGGGTTAAGAATAGAATTGAATCAATAGGCGAAACTCCAAAGTTTAAATAACTATCAGGTTTGATCTATGATCTATTGATTTTCCTTTTACGCTCACTGAACCTAGTATTCAACCGTTTTTTTTATTCTTCAACGTGGAAAAAACACAAGAAATAGCCAGACAGAACAGCTGCGCTCAATTGGCAGAATTCTATTGATTTATATCATCTGTAAAAGGTTTTCTACTATTTTCCCAAAGTTTGAAATCAAGTTGGTACTGAAAACGATTTTAAGAAGCTGTCCTTAAATATAACCTTAATAATGGTTTCAAATAGTTAAATTGTATTAATGTTTGAAAAATGATTTAAGCAATGACTTAACTCTTTGGCTACAATTTATAGCATTGTCTGTAACTGCATTTACAAATAAAATATAACATTATCAAAAAGTTAAAAAAAATCTTCGATTGATTGTATGGTTTTCTTTATCAAGTACATGTAAAATTCAATTAAAATAAGACAATACTTGGTATTTTTTAAAATTCCTCAATTTTTAAGGAGTCATTAATAAAATATATTTATTTTAATTTCATCAACTGCAAAATTTTTCAAATAAAATCTTACATCCTTATATTCACCACTAAACTGACCGCGGCTGTTAAATTAGAGCCAAACCTCTGATTGGTGGGAAACTTGTTTTTCCTCTTCAACTACCAATCAGAAGTTCGACTGCAAGTTAAGGGTAACTTACTTTCAGACAATCAGTTTGGATTCAGGAAGGGTAGATTCTGTCAAACTAATCTTTTTAAAGTTCTATGACGAAGTAACAAAGGAGTTGGATAAAACACAGTGTAGACATATTTTACATAGATTTTCAAAAGGCATTTGATAAGGTTCCACACGAGGCATTGCTACTCAAATTAGAAAAATTGGGTATCAGAGGTAAAACACTTTCGTGGATTAGGAATTGGTTGATAGGTAGGAAACAGAGAGTGCAAGTCAAGGGTAATTATTCTCAGTGGACAGAGGTCATGAGTGGGGTGCCACAGGGGTCAGTATTGGGGCCAATTCTCTTTATAATTTTCATTAACGATATTAGTCAGGACATTAGGAACAAGTTCAGCATCTTTGCTGATGACTTAAAAATTTGGGGGAGGGTAGATACTCAGGAGCAGGCACAAAATTTACAAAGGGATCTTGATATTATATCGCAATGGGCTGAAAAATGGGGTATGTCCTTTAACATAAGTAAATGTCAGGTACTTCATATGGGTCGGGGGAATGGTAGGGCAGAATTTTATCTGCAAGGGGACAAAGTTAAAGAAGGTAATATGATCAAAGATTTAGGGGTGATAGTAAATGCGGACTTTAAATGGGTTCATCAGTGTTCATCTGCTAGTAAAAAGGCTAATAGGATATTGGGATACATTAAAAAAACTGTTTCTTCAAGGTCCGAGGATATTATTTTGCCACTATACAGAGGCTTGGTGAGACCTCATCTAGAGTATGCTGTTCAGTTTCGGTCTCCATACTTGAAAAAAGATATTGATTCAATTGAAAGGGTTCAGCATAGGGCTACTAAAATGGTCAAGGTATATCCAGTTTAAGTTATGAGGGAAGATTAAAGAAGTTTAATATGTTCACTCTAGAGAAAGGAGGATTAGAGGGGATTTGATTTAATTTTTTAAAATGGCAAATCAAGGGGACACAGAGGGACTAGATTTCAATACGGGTAATAGAGCAAGGGGTCACAATTTCAAATTGAATAAAGGAAAATTTAAGACGGATTGTAGAAAGCATTATTTTATTAATAGGGTAGTGGATAGATGGAATGCGTTGCCTGAAATAATTGTAAATTCAAGTGGGCATAACAATATGAAATTTCCTAATAAATAAGAAATGCAAACAAGGTCTAATAGCCCAGTAAATTAAGGCATAAAAAGGGGTGTTCAGCGCACTAATTTATAACTCGCTGAAAATTTCAGAATAAGTTCTCTATGACGTCTATAACCAAACCTCAAAAGTCCCCTAAGTTCCCGCGCCGGCTTCATTCGAAAATGGCGATCAAAGATGGCCGCCAAGCAATGCAGTCTATCATTCATAACTAAGGAAAAAATCAATATTTTTTAATGCTGTAAAAGGTTATATACTCAGTAAAAGACCCTTTATAAGTTTCAATAAATTTTTTTCCATAAAAGAACTTGTAAATTTGGAATACAGAGAGTTAAATGACATCAATGTGAAAATTTGCGCGTTTTTTCACCTGTTTTTCCTTATAACTGTAACCGTATAAAAATCCCTTAATCTAATTAGAGTGTTTTTAAAAGTACTATAAACCAGTATTATTTTGTAAAAAAAATTTTGAAAACCCGTTGAAAATTGACTGAGATATTCCATTTTAAATGGAGGCATGTTCAGTAATGATGACTATAAAATATTATAACTAACGTTAATAGTGTCCTTGGTCTCTTTTGACAGATTTCTTTTTAATAGACTCAAGCTTTTGCGAAAACAACTAAAATTAAGGTATTCTATTATACTTTAAGAAGATTATTTAAGAAGCTTTTTAAGAAAGGGATGTTCTGGAATAAATAAATATATTAAATTAGTACATAACAAAAAATATTTATCCCAAATTGTATCTATTTATTACTAAAAATGTACTTAGAAATAAAAATTCTATAAAGTAAGAAACTTTAATCGTTTTCCTCATCATTTTAATCAAATTCGGTAGATGTAGGACCTGCATTTTCACAGATTTCTCCTAAGCAAGAGGTGAAAAATTTTGTACATTGAAGGTCAGCTTTTTTGCATGGACATTTCCACATCACATTCTTTAATAGTAGTACTAACTTTACAGTCACATGAAGCTAGCTGTAAAAGTGCATCAGGAGCTGCAGGAAGAGTAGAGGGAACCGGGTGTAACTTGCCATCCTTGTAGAACCGACACCAATCAGTTGGGTTTAGGTTGTTTCCTAACCACTACAATACCTGTAGGTAAACTCGAAGTGAATGTTGAGAATTTGCTGCACTAGTTGGGGGAAGAACTACTAGATTAAAATTCGAAATTTTCTCCTTTCTCTAAGGTAGTGAGTATAGCGTAACACATCAAGATTCTTTTCTCCTCCGAAAAGGTATTTTATAAATATCTCATCAATTTCAATAACTTTTTGGGGATCAAGTGAAGGAATATTAAACTGTGAAACTATGGAATGCAGATGAGGATTTTTCCTTATTATCTTGAAAGCAGATGATTTACCCTTCCTAAAAATTGCCGAGGTCGTGTCACATCCAGTAGCTGCATGTATGAAAATAATTGTATCTTTCATTGGGCCCAGAGTTTCTTGAGTTTTAGCTATGTCGAAACACTTATGTGCTCTTTTGGTTGTTTGGGGTCACAAAAAAACAGCGATTTCCTTTTAGAACATCGCACTGTTAGATTAATTAATAAGTCTGTATCGCTCCCAACTACTATAACTTGTTTGTTCGTATCTTGACTAGCTTCAATTGCAGAAGAACAGATAATAGTATCGGCGTCATCCTACACGTTAAAGGCAGTTATGCCCTCAGCTTGAAAGTAACTTATAACCATTCTTATAAGTCAGGATTTGTTTGTAGAGTTTGACAAAGAATTAGATAGTTTGTAAGTAGCAACCAAGTTTTCATTCAAAAGCTACTGTAGCAGACATTTTGATCATGACCCTTCTTTCCCTTTCCACACTTTTGGTTGATCGTACGGAACTGTACCCATCAAAAACAATAGCATCGCATGGAGAGAAACGTTTTTGAAAAAAACGTACATACTTAAGACATTTATCTCTGTGTCACATTCATTCCAAATTAATGCATGCAGAAGGTATCCTACTTCTACTATAAATCAGCATATATATCTGGAGGTTCAACACAGAGTTCCAATGTTTCTATTATAGTTTCTTAGGAGATCTTGCTTAGGAGAAATCTGTGAAAAATCAGGACCTACATCTACTGAATATGATTAAAATGATGAAGAAAACGATTAAAGTTTCTTACTTTATAGAATTTTTATTTCTAAATACATTTTTAGTAATAAATAAATACTATTTTGGATAAATCTTATTTGTTATGTTTGTTGTATTTATTCCAGAACATCCCTTTCTTAAAAAGCTTCTTAAATAATCTTCTTACAGTAAAATAGAATACCTTAATTTTAGTTTTTTTCGCAAAAGCTTGAACCTATTAAAAAGAAATCTGTCAAAAAAACCAAGGACACTATTAACGTTAGTTATAATATTTTATAGTCATCATAACTGAACATGCCTCCATTTAAAATGGAATATCTCAGTCAATTTTCAACGGATTTTCAAAATTTTTTTTACAAAATAATCCTGGTTTATAGTACTTTTAAAAACACTCTAATTAGATTAAGGGATTTTTATACGGTTACAGTTATAAGGAAAAACAGGTGAAAAAACGCGCAAATTTTCACATTGATGTCATTTAACTCTCTGGATTCCAAATTTACAAGTTCTTTTATGGAAAAAATTTATTGAAACTTATAAAGGGTCTTTTTCTGAGTATATAACCTTTTACAGCATTAAAAAATATTGATTTTTTCCTTAATTATGAATGATAGACTGCATTGCTTGGCGGCCATCTTTGATCGCCATTTTCGAATGAAGCCGGCGCGGGAACTTAGGGGACTTTTGAGGTTTGGTTATAGACGTCATAGAGAACTTATTCTGAAATTTTCAGCGAGTTATAAATTAGTGCGCTAAAAAAACCTAAATTTACTGGGCTATAAACTTTTTCATCTGTGCAAAAAATTACTGAAACTTTTTTAAAATAGTAGCCAATCTCACTTTTAGTGACTTTCAGTAGAGAAACTTTTACTTCAGTAGAGTACTCCCATTTTCTAAAAGAGCAACAGAAAACAATTTAAGCCATGACGTCACCACCTACGCAATGACCCAATTGATTTGATTCGACGAACTCTTTAAGCAACATATTCGAAAGAAATGAGAAAAAGTATCTCGAACACTAAAAAAACTCCGAGTCACGTGAGAAAACCAATAAGAAAGAGTATCAAAAGCAGATGTATCGTTTTCATTAATTAAAATCCAATCCGTTGGGAGAGCTTTATTATTTTTCTACCTGCAGAGCCGAAAGATGGCTCAGAGCAAAAGCCTCCACGGAGCAAATAACTTCCAGCGAGTCCAGCGAGACGAAGAATAATAAGAAAATGAACGAAGAAAAAAGTTATTTATTCTAGTGTGGCAACAGAAACGTTTTTGGAGACGCAGCGAGGCAAATGCCGTTTTCGGGAGATTCTCCGGGTTTGAGGATATTCCTTTTTTTCTCTCCTTAAATCAGGATTCGGTGAACAATTGTTCTATTTTTAGGATAGGGGCGTTCCTTTTTCCTCCCTCCCTCGCAGGTTTATTTAAGTGAAGGAGTCTCCCGCGCGAAATGTATGATTATTCTGGATATGACTTCCTTGGATCTGGGATATTGATCCAGGGAAGTCATATCCCGAATCTTCAGAATCGTGGTTATGGGTTAGTCCTTTTGTCTTGATGAGTTAGCTTCGGAAGGTTGGAGTAAGTGCTTGTGTTATGTTCAAGTAGTGAAAGGTTTCGATGTTCTTTAAAAAAAAAGTTTCGCTCTAAGGTTTAAGTTTTTTTCACTCTCAACCAATACTTGGAAAAAAAACTAAAAAAGGGGTTGGAATAAACATTCCAATTAGCCTACAATTCAACGGAGGGAAACTACTTTCCATAACTTGAGAAATATTTTCACGAATTTAATTTATTTAAATTAAATAAATTAGGGACTTTAATTTTCAACATACAGTCTATATTTTACTAAAAACAATACAGTAGACTCCACTTAATGTGATCACGATTAATGTTATAAATCGGATAATGTTATATCGAAATTGACTGGTGCCAATCACTCCTATTTAAATTAATCCAAAATGTCGTTTTATGTGATTAGTAACCGTGTAATCTTATAAAAATTTGGTGAAATCCCTTAAAAACCTCCTTTTGGAAGGCATATTTTTAATATACATAAAAATGTGTCATTATTGTAGTACTGATCAATAGCTCTTAAATTTTTCTTCGAGAATGTTTAAGTTGCAAAGTACAAAATACATACAGGAATATCGTTTTAAATACACTAGAACTCCTATTATGCGTCCTCCGACTATCTAAATCGCTTTCAGAACTCAAACCTACACTTTTAAACTTCGTATCAGTGCTTGAAACCGAAGATGGCGTTTCTTCAAGCAAATCAGCGAAGGCAGCAACAAACTTACATTTAAAATTTGCCGTTTTCAAGAGGTTTCAACAGAAAAGTTTTATGGGAAACCCCAATTTCGGGTTTGATATATTGTGTAAAAGATAAGATCTAAGTTTAGATATGTTTGATTGTTAATTTTTTAAAGCAAGTAACGACTTGTTAAGAACTCCATAAAACCTTATATCAGAAAAATTGGACTATCCGAATGTTTGATTATCCGAATGGGGTTCGGTCCAAGGTTTATAGAGAGAGAAGGTTGGCTCATTCGCTTTTACCACGTGATCTATGACGTAGGAAAGTGGCGCGGCCAGGCGCGGCTCGCTTTTCTACTGCTCAATACCCATGACTTTCAATGGGCAAATCCGATCGATTTAGTTTCTTTTTTTGCTTATTTTTCCGGTTATATTGCTTCTGCTACCTGAGTCAAAATACCCTGTTATAATATACCACACATTTTTCTTCCGTTATAACTGTTTTTTGGCAATTTAAACGTTTTTGGATATTATTAATCTCGCTTTGTACTTAGTTCTCATTGCATTAGTTCTCATACTTATCATCACTCCTCTTGAAATTGTACAGCTTCTAAGTATACAATATAGTGACTTATTCTATTCACTATACTTCTAAGTACAAAAATGTTGTATAATTATTATTTAATTTTATAACATATTGAAGAAATACTAAGAAAAATATTAAAGTAAAATTAAATCAGTTTATTAAAAAAATGAGGCAAAAAACACAAATAATTTTGCACTTTTTTCCCCATGAATGAAACTTTTCAGACAAATTTGGATTAAACCTTTTTATTTACATTTTTTAATTATCCCTAATTACCAGTACAACTTTTCTGTCCTGCTGACTTAAATAAATTTGATATAATAGTTTTTATCAAGATGTGAAAATACCCTATACATTATCCACATGCCATCCCAATCAATAAAAAAAGTTAATAGAACTGAGGAATGTTACATATATTCCAATAATCATTCTTAGAAGTTTTAAATAATGTTATGCAACAAATCACTATAGTATTTTTTAATTCCTTTATGCATAATAATTAGTAACCCTTTGGTTGGGTGTTATAATAAAGCATTAAAACTTTTGTTTTTATTACTTGGACATGTGTAAGATTTTTCTGGGTCCCTCTAACTTCCAATGCAATCAATATTACATTTTAGAATTGAAGTTCATATTATTTTGCTTTTTTAGGTTTTCCACTCACTGTTTAATTATTAAAACTGGATATACAACTGTTATTTATACTGAACAAAAAAAGAACCTGGTGTAAAAAGTGGAAAAATTTACTTTGAGAAATAATGAAAGAAGCATTTAGTGAATATATTTTTTATTAAAAATTAAAACATCAACAATATTCCTTAATAAAATTTGAAAACTTAACAAAAAAATCTAATATTCAAGAAACATATTAAGACAGAATTTAATAATAGACATGAAATTATATTGCACTATACAGACTATTGATCAATTTACCTTGGAAGAGGCATCAGTACACTGGCATGTACATTTTGCTGAAAATCCTTAACGATTAAAATCTACAGTTCAGCAAAACTATGAAGTTAACCGATTCAAGAAGGCAATATCTTTTAGAACATTAGAAATTAGTTGACGTGAAAATATTACACTTCCCTGACTAGTGATAAATTTACTTACCCAATTGATTGGTTGGTTAATTGACTTTTTATGGCACATGGCCCACTCTAGGGCATTTTGCACCAAACTTAGGGAACGTACCCATACTACGTGACCCATTTTTTACCATTTTTAACCCCCTCCCCCCCTTGGTGACCATCCGTAGTATATGCCAAGACCCCCCTCCCCCTCTAGTTTTCACGTAGTAATTCATAAATACGGTTTGTCATCATTTTTTGCAAACAGAAAGTTTAAAAAAATTTATTTTGCTTAATTTGTCTAATTTTTAATAAATTTGGCTTAATTAGTCTTAATTTGGCAAATATCAATAATTAATTTGGCTTAATTTTGTCTTATTGACTAGAAGAAAGTGACTACGTGACGAAAACCTAAGCCCCCCCTCCCCCCTGTGACCGAGCGTGGTATTTTGAAGACCCCCCTCCCTCCCCTGAATGGGTCACGTAGTATGGGTACGTTCCCTTACCTGATTGAAGGTAATTTTCAGCTAGTAAAACAAACATAAGTACACAAAAAACATTTATTAGTTCTTATAAAATGCATTTTCTTAGTTTATTTTGTTTGGCTATAAGGGAATATTTTCTTTTTAAATTACGTGTCTGGTTTGATTACAAAATTTAAGTCTTAGGAATCTTTTTTAATAAAATAATTCTAATAATTCAAGGTGCATCAAATCTAGCTTTCCTCAAACTATCACAATCATAACATTTAATAAATAATTTTTAAATAAAATTCATTTGTAAATTTAAATGAATGGTCAATTGTCATATCTTTCAAACAACACAAATAATTTTATCGAGAGTTACTCCATAGTAAGAATTAATAACAAATGAATATTTAAATAATATAAAAGAAATAATTAAAATTAGCTCTACATACAGCCCAATGGCAATGCTATTTTGTTCAAGTGATTTAGCAACATTCAGCAAGTTTTTTGAAAACAAAAGTAAAAGTTTAAAAAAAATACATAGCTAAGTATTTCAGTTTAAACCAATGATCAAAATTAATAGGGGAATAGATATTTTAAAGTTGACCAAGTTAATGTTCATTCAATAAGCAGAATTTATAAATGTTTGACTTCAGGAGTAAACACACTCACACACAATATCACAACAAATCATTGATCAACATTGAATCCAAAAGTTAACAAAATATTCAGAATTGAATTATGTTCAGTTAAAGAACATTTGAAGAAACTTAATCTATATGCTTAAATCAAGCAAAATACAAAAATGTATAATGATAACAACGGATTATGAGAGAAATAACCAGATAAACAACAATCTTACAAAACCTGCACAATGTCGCTATGGAAATGATTTCGCGCGCCTTTCACTGCCACCTATCGACGTCACGGGCATTCTTTGTTTACATCGGATGAGCCAACCTTCTCTCTCTACTAACCTTGGGTTCGGTCCCAATTGATTCGGATAATTGAAGTTCTACTACTTCAATGGGATACTTTCATTTGACGTCAGGGGTCACGTGTTGTAGGGTTAACACAATTGCATGGACCTATCAGAACGCTTGCAAAGCGACCGGATATTCCAAATTAGGAAATACGTCCTATCGACAAACCAATCAACGCTCTCTTATAATAAATCATCTACTAAAGTTGTCGTCTTCATCTACGGGTGAAAGTATCCCATTAAGACTACACATACAGAGTCGTGATTTTATGACAAACACTCAAGTTACACTGTCAAGACACTACCTTTTAAAGAACCGCTTAAAATTATCATCAATCGAATATTGTTATCATTCCGAACTTCGACAAATGTGTCACATTATGCAGCAGAGTCTACTGTAGTAGGAATGCACTTGAATGGAAACTAACTAGATAGTTTTTTTTGGACACAAGAGGGCTAAGTTACTGACCTTTTGTGGCGCATTGATGACCGCTGTGTTGTAGCCGAATTGCACCATGCCTAGGACGGCAGCGAAAATGGCGAACACAAGGCTGCATGTCAGACCCTGAAACGAAAACGCATATCTAAGAACAAAATTCAATCGGCACTGTTTTTGGGAAGATGGTAAATTAAAAAAAAACAATTAAGGGGTTTGGTGCAACAATGAGTTATCTCCACATTCCAAAACACATGTTCCTTAAATTTTCACATCCGAGAAGCTTGTTTTGGGGTAAAAAATGGCAACATTAGTCACTAACCCTGTTATACAAGGCCCTAAAACAGTACCACCTTGGTGACCATCCCTGGCTGACCCTAAGGTGACGCCTTTTGATGTGAATTCTGATTTTGGAGGTAACTCCTTGTTGCAGCAAACACCTCAATTGCAGAATTTAAAAAGGAAAATCTTTTTTTTTTCGTGTAACCCACTTTGGGAACCACTGGTATATTGTATAGGTTTGTTAATTTGAGCGACAATGGTTGATCTTCGGCAATGTTCTCGGGAATTTCTCACAGAATTTATTTAAATTTACGAAAGTTCCCCATGCATTTGGCGTGTCAAATCCAAGGAGTATAGTGACAGGGATAAAAAGGCGCTGACTTATGATTAGGTTCATCACGTACGTAATTCACGCAGTAATCTAATATGGGAAAAGTTCTGCCTTCTTAGAAGCCACTTCCGCGACCACCTTGAACGTACCCGGCGTTCCAATCTTTTATTTTTCTTAACAAGACAGCATGCCAAAGTTGACCAGAGTAGTACCTCCTCCATGACGATGGCACTAGAACTGTGCGAAATATACAGTTATCTCTGCACCGTGTGGACACTCAAAAAATTGCTACGTTTTCATTCCGTCTTACGACTGCGCAGACAAAAGGTTGTGCAAAACCTAGCGTCTGGACCGGCCTTTAAGCTTAGAACACATGGAAATAAGTAGGGCTGTGATTTATATGTAATTAAAAATCCAAAATATGTACATATAATATGTGTTTATTTTACAAAATATGTATTAAAAAATGCCAAATATGTAATAATAAAAAGAAAATGTTAAGTAATTTTTTAAAGGGGCTCTAAATATTACGCAAACACATAGAAGGAAAGGGTGGTTTTCGCTATTTGCCGACAGATCATGTTTTTTATGCTGTCTTTTCATGAGTAAAAAAACGAAAACCATGTGTCTACTTCTCGGCGCGCCTGACACATTTCATCTGACAATCCCGACTTCACAACCTTTAAAAAGTTAAATTCAGCATTGGGTGCACTAATTTTAACTGAAATTTGAATGCGTATTTCATTTTATGGATTACTTTAATTTGAAAATCGGTCAAACGTGTGATTATTTTTGAAAAACTTGAAAATGGATAAATATGTAATAAAAATATGTAGTTATAGGTTGAATATGTAAAAATATGTAAATAAACCGAAGTATGTAAAAATATGTAAAATAAACATGGTCTTAATCGATTCAAAATCTTTTAAAACGTATAGAATTCAAGATCACATTTTAATACCAGATTCTTGTAAACAAATATGTTATTACATATAAATCCTAGCCCAAGAAATAAGGATAACATAAAATTCTGTTAATAAACATAGCAACACCAAGAAGGAATTATTACGTCAAACGTGATGGTTTGATATTAAAATAACAAATTCAGAGTTATAGTGCCTGAATCATGCAGCTGCATGGTCTTTCAGGGTGTTTCATTTTATAAAACTGGAATTGGTTAATTTTAAATGATTCTTCTTTTAATAAGTTAATTCATATCATATGCATATTATAAGATACATATTTATATGATTTAGCTTTCAGCAAACGTTGTTGCCCTTGTTAATATCTTAATATTTTTTAAGCTATCAAGTGTAATTGCTTTTCTATTGAGAGAAAGCGTCGTGCAGTATCATACTCCCGTTTTCCGACTTCAATCATCTAAGTACTTCTTGGTGTCAAAGAAATTTTTTTTCCGAGTCAGTGGTTTTCTACTGTCAAAAGTAATTTCAATTTCATCTTTTTGAAACGTTATTATAAATATTCTTTTTAATTCGTTAATTTAAATATCAGCTATAATAAAAATATCCATAAAGACGAACAAAATTACAAAATAAAACAAAAATGTAAAATTAGTTGAAAATTTCTTAAACAAAACAAACAAGTCGAGAAAAATACCCAAGGAAGATAAACTCGGGTCTTGCAGAGAGACACCTTCTAGCCTTTTTCACGTGCAGAGATTTATCAACTTACCTTAAACTTCTGTTTAGCCACATTAGACGTTACAATCAACCCTTTGTTTGAGCTGGAGAATTCTACTTCACCAGATGATTTGTAAGACACGGTCAAATCTGCATTGTAGCCAGCGTTATCCATTTTTAAAAATTCAGACCACAGAAAAACACCTTTTGCCTACACTACCTCGCATAGAACCCACGTTGAAATGAGATTTGTGTGAGATGCCTATCTTATCAAACCAATCAATTACATGACTTATTGTTTCAACCATTGTGACAATACACAGCGTAATCACTGATTAGTATAGATAATACTTCTGCAATCAATGATTCCTGTCGGTCAAAAGGTATTAGGTAACAGTGGAGTGAGACTCAAATACATTTTTATCGTCGTGCACTTTTTATAGTGAAATAATTTTATCGGTCGTATGAATTTTTATCTTTGTTTAGGAGGGAAAGTAAGATATTATCAGGGAATTTTTGAGGAATATTAATTTGGGATTACCCATATTTACAAAGTTTACAGTGGATTTCGATGAAGCGATGGTAAATACCATGTACTTTTATATTTCCTGTTTTATTATACATATTTATAATGTATTGTTCAGAGAATATCCAAATATTCTCTTACGCACCAAGAACACCCTGAAGAACGGAGATTATAAAAACGAGCCAGGCAAGACTTTTTTATAATTGCATAAATGTGTAAGAATATGCAAATTCAAATTACCTCTATATCATTACATTATTCCCTTGTTTATTTGCAGGAGCTACCGATATGTCACACCATACTATCAACAGCGTCAATAATGGTTGAAAAATAACGATATTTATCCACAAAAAGATACCCTCATCATAAAAACTCCCCATTTCTAACGACCAAAGCCAATTACGTAAAAACGACGAAAAAAGTGCAAACAATAAGGAATTTTTTTACAGCTCGGGCAATTATTATATCAAAATCAGATTAGACTCCATAAGAGAGATCCCACTCCATTTTTTCCAGATGAGAAACTATTCAATTCCGTTAATGGATCCAAGGAGCAGAGTGGTCCATTTTAAAAACGGACGTCGGTACGACTTCCGGACTTTAATTGGACGACCTTTAGCCAATTAGAACAATTAGAAGAGCAGCTAATTAAGAGAGAAGGAAGCGATTAACCGATTTCTTCGTCTTTATGCTGGAAGATACGGGAGAGGTCATTAACTATACGTCACTACCGATAAATCACCGGCGAGGGCTGGAGAAAAAATTCATTTTCAATTAGGCTGGCAGCTTAAGATGACAATTGGGGGATAGACTATTCATTACATAGGAGGGCTGAATCTCGCCAGATGTGGTGGGGAAAAGGTGCAAGAAAATTTAAGAAAGGGTGTAACTATTATGGGGCAACCCTAGTGACTCACGTCTTTAACTTATGAGTAGCTAGTAGTTTTCACCGTCGTAAAGAATCAAAGAAGGTTATTATAAGGATGTTTTTTAGATACATCCCAATATACTTTCTTGGCTTTCGTTAAATGTTATTTACATGTTTGTTAATTGTTCGCCGACATTTTGGTCTAGTGGTTGGAACAAACGACCCGAATCTCTATAAAGGAAAAGATGTGGCCCCCTCAGTAGCAAGGGGTTGTGCGGGCGAATGCTTGCATGGCGTGGGTAACAGTGGCTCGCCTCCATGGCTTCGGTCTACAGATTCCCGCAATGTAATGCTCAAAAAGGTAACCAATAGGGTATTTCATGGATCTCATGATCGAGTGTTAGTGATTGAAATTCCTATAAAATTACATTTTCTTTTTCATGCGTTCTCTAATATAATTAAAGATATATGTGCTCTGAATTTGAAATATGTAGCTCGACTTGTAAATCTGAAAATGGAAGAATAGACTTGCTTCTATGGATTTAATGTTTAAAACTTCATCTATTTCAATGCCAGTGCTGCGATGTAAAATTTGATTTCAGGTATCAAAGTTTTAAGAGTAAGTAGAAAAAAACAAGAAAAAAGTCCTGATTGGATCAATTAGTATATATGAGGATGAAAGAAAGCAGTCAATGTAATAAATTAAATGACATTTATCAATGGGTATCACTTTGCCCGAAATACCCGGGCAATGTAAATTATGAATAATGCCCGGATTTATCCCGTAACTTCCATTCCCGTAAGCTCCATCACGCAACGTTATAGAGTTGGAAAGGAGCTTGACTAATGTTCATTCAGATACCAACTTCCTAACAAGAATATAAAAGCATCCAGACATTTCATATTTTAAACTGGTCTCTAACAATAAACACCACACCACATTTTACACCACAATGCAAAACACTTTTAGTCCTTATGAAAGGAGCACACGCAACGCCCAGAGTCAAATACGAGTATATCTAAAATTATTCTTAACTGCAAAATCCGGCATCGAGGGATTTCAGCTGATCAAAGGGTCCTATTCTCATTTATACAAAAAAAATTCCGCAAATTTTATTCCGTGGAAGTTATTGATGTGGCCAGAGCTGTCTTGGATACTTTTGGATCAGTTTGATCAAATTGCACTGCTTTCTGGACAAGACAAAAACAAAAAATTAATTCACCTCAATTTCTTACTTATCCCAACCCAATAAGGTGAAAAGAGACAGAGAAAATGTCTACAGAAAACCGAGTCTCCAAGCAACCCATTCCTCCGCGGAGTAGTCCAAAACCACCTCAAATCCACTGCCTCCTTATTTATTGATCCAAAAGAAAGCAAGTCCCATTCAAGAGGGATCTTATTCCCCTATTTCCCATTCCATTAAGAGGCCGTCAGTCAGTCCACTCCGGGGACCAAACGATCCCGGATTAGGACCCTCCCCCCCTACAAATTGTTTCGAAAGGCTCGGCCGGGGCATAAAACTTTACGACGGCCCCTCATCATAAACATTTACGATCATCGCTTTCAAAGACAATCGATAGATGGTATAAAAGGAGTAAAAACGCTGCAGCCGAGTCTTATCTGTGGCAGAGAGATTAGCCGGCTGTTGGGTCATGATGTTTTCGGGGGGCTAAAGGGGTGTATACTTTCGTCAGGGGAAGGGGGATTAGTTTGATGCTTCGCGTTGCACTTGCGGGAGTTAATAAATGCCCGAGTAGTCGGACGGATGAGTGACTTGTTCTTTAGTGGCTTTTCGGGGAAGCTTTTGTAGAGTTGAAGTTGAAGGGAAGAGTTTATCAATGGACAATGCCATTTTCTTTTTAAACAGAAAAAATGCATTTTCCCAGTTAAAGAAATAGATTTGTATTCAAAAATCAACATGAAAAGTATTAAAAAAATTAGTTAATTAAATGTAAAATAAAAATCGACAGCCCCTTTGCCTTTGTTTAGGATTGAATGACGTCATATCTGTTTCGGCCTTACTTTAAAGTAAAAATCAACGATCGCTTTGAACCCCGATAGGTTAAAAACAAATGTTTCGGATTAAATGACGTCACAATTTGACATTTGACGTTTTGCGCCCCTTTTCTAAAGGCAAACTTTGAAATTAAATTAAAAATAAATGATCATCGCAATTAAAAAATTTTTGAGCGTACATATTCCTCTCTTGGATACATCTACAGAACAAAAAAATTAAATACAGTATTGTCCATTGGACGAATCACAGTGAGGTGGTCAAAATGACGTCATGGAGTGAAAGAGGTGAGAGGGAAGATTCAACTTTAAATTCGAATAAATATGATTTGAACTTTGCATTAAAAACTATATTTATCAAAAGATTACTAAACATTTTTAATTGATATTTTTTACATAATATTAATATTTCATCTTTTTTTATTTGCTAAAATAAGGGTAAACATGTAAAAATATTTTGCTTCCTATACTCAAAATAACTTTTAAGGATCTGCAATTGTATCATTATAACCAATATCTTTTGGCACTACCACAAAAAACATTGTACTACTCTCTTGTATACTCTCTTTTTTCATTTTTATTATAAAACTTCTAGCACTCCTAAACTGTTACACGCCTACATTCCACTTTACGTCTCAGTTAAGGCTAATAAAATACCTTATTGCTGTGATTAAACATATATCTAGTATGAAACCTAAAATACATCAGACTACATAATTATCCATGATTAAATGCTGAAATTTTATTCAATAAACCGTACAATTTCTAATGCGCTAACTTTTTTAATATTCATAACTACTTATAGAACTTTTTCAATCGCATAATCTCACCTTAACTGATAAATTAAATAAAAAATGAGGCCTTAAACGACATCCTAAACCACCAAGAGAAGCTATGAAACCTAACACATAGTGCTAACAACATAATTTCTAGTAAGAGGTTGTATTACCATATCTACACATACGCCATACTCCAGAAATCCCGGGTATTTACAGATTAGGCGGGCGTATTCGAGAATCCCGTATTCGGAATTAAACTAGAGCCAAATTGAATGTCTAATATTCTCCAGTGGTTATCCTCATCCTTCGAAAGCAGCAGAGCAACCTTTAAATAGACTTTGAATCGCGTATGTTTATGCCGAGATACGCGTTAAGCCATACTCGATTTAGATGTAAAATGATCCACAGCTTTGTTATACACTTCGCCATTAATCTTTATTGTTCGCTGGTATAATATAATCTGAATTCGGGTAAAGGAGCGAGTATTTGATACCTGCGAGTTTCGGGAATGGAGCTTTCAGCTTGTTTTGAATGAGTTCGTTTTGTGCGAGTGAGAAACGTGTTGGGTATTGAGGGTAGGTTTAGAGGTTTACAGCTCCCGGTTTTATGGGACTAGTTGTCTATTATAGCGCAAAAGAATTGGGAGGTTTTGTGTGAGTGAGAAATGTGTCAGGTTTTAAGGGTCGGTTTAGAGTTTTGCAGCTCCCGGTTTTATGGGACTAGTTGTCTATTATAGCGCAAAAGAATTGGGAGGTTTTGTGTGAGTGAGAAATGTGTCAGGTTTTAAGGGTCGGTTTAGAGTTTTGCAGCTCCCGGTTTTATGGGACTAGTTGTCTATTATAGCGCAAAAGAATTGGGAGGTTTTGTGTGAGTGAGAAATGTGTCAGGTTTTAAGGGTCGGTTTAGAGTTTTGCAGCTCCCGGTTTTATGGGACTAGTTGTCTATTATAGCGCAAAAGAATTGGGAGGTTTTGTGTGAGTGAGAAATGTGTCAGGTTTTAAGGGTCGGTTTAGAGTTTTGCAGCTCCCGGTTTTATGGGACTAGTTGTCTATTATAGCGCAAAAGAATTGGGAGGTTTTGTGTGAGTGAGAAATGTGTCAGGTTTTAAGGGTCGGTTTAGAGTTTTGCAGCTCCCGGTTTTATGGGACTAGTTGTCTATTATAGCGCAAAAGAATTGGGAGGTTTTGTGTGAGTGAGAAATGTGTCAGGTTTTAAGGGTCGGTTTAGAGTTTTGCAGCTCCCGGTTTTATGGGACTAGTTGTCTATTATAGCGCAAAAGAATTGGGAGGTTTTGTGTGAGTCAGAAATGCGTCAGGTTTTAAGGGTCGGTTTAGAGTTTTGCAGCTCCCGGTTTTATGGGACTAGTTGTCTATTATAGCGCAAAAGAATTGGGAGGTTTTGTGTGAGTGAGAAATGTGTCAGGTTTTAAGGGTCGGTTTAGAGTTTTGCAGCTCCCGGTTTTATGGGACTAGTTGTCTATTATAGCGCAAAAGAATTGGGAGGTTTTGTGTGAGTGAGAAATGTGTCAGGTTTTAAGGGTCGGTTTAGAGTTTTGCAGCTCCCGGTTTTATGGGACTAGTTGTCTATTATAGCGCAAAAGAATTGGGAGGTTTTGTGTGAGTGAGAAATGTGTCAGGTTTTAAGGGTCGGTTTAGAGTTTTGCAGCTCCCGGTTTTATGGGACTAGTTGTCTATTATAGCGCAAAAGAATTGGGAGGTTTTGTGTGAGTGAGAAATGTGTCAGGTTTTAAGGGTCGGTTTAGAGTTTTGCAGCTCCCGGTTTTATGGGACTAGTTGTCTATTATAGCGCAAAAGAATTGGGAGGTTTTGTGTGAGTGAGAAATGTGTCAGGTTTTAAGGGTCGGTTTAGAGTTTTGCAGCTCCCGGTTTTATGGGACTAGTTGTCTATTATAGCGCAAAAGAATTGGGAGGTTTTGTGTGAGTGAGAAATGTGTCAGGTTTTAAGGGTCGGTTTAGAGTTTTGCAGCTCCCGGTTTTATGGGACTAGTTGTCTATTATAGCGCAAAAGAATTGGGAGGTTTTGTGTGAGTGAGAAATGTGTCAGGTTTTAAGGGTCGGTTTAGAGTTTTGCAGCTCCCGGTTTTATGGGACTAGTTGTCTATTATAGCGCAAAAGAATTGGGAGGTTTTGTGTGAGTGAGAAATGTGTCAGGTTTTAAGGGTCGGTTTAGAGTTTTGCAGCTCCCGGTTTTATGGGACTAGTTGTCTATTATAGCGCAAAAGAATTGGGAGGTTTTGTGTGAGTGAGAAATGTGTCAGGTTTTAAGGGTCGGTTTAGAGTTTTGCAGCTCCCGGTTTTATGGGACTAGTTGTCTATTATAGCGCAAAAGAATTGGGAGGTTTTGTGTGAGTGAGAAATGTGTCAGGTTTTAAGGGTCGGTTTAGAGTTTTGCAGCTCCCGGTTTTATGGGACTAGTTGTCTATTATAGCGCAAAAGAATTGGGAGGTTTTGTGTGAGTGAGAAATGTGTCAGGTTTTAAGGGTCGGTTTAGAGTTTTGCAGCTCCCGGTTTTATGGGACTAGTTGTCTATTATAGCGCAAAAGAATTGGGAGGTTTTGTGTGAGTGAGAAATGTGTCAGGTTTTAAGGGTCGGTTTAGAGTTTTGCAGCTCCCGGTTTTATGGGACTAGTTGTCTATTATAGCGCAAAAGAATTGGGAGGTTTTGTGTGAGTGAGAAATGTGTCAGGTTTTAAGGGTCGGTTTAGAGTTTTGCAGCTCCCGGTTTTATGGGACTAGTTGTCTATTATAGCGCAAAAGAATTGGGAGGTTTTGTGTGAGTGAGAAATGTGTCAGGTTTTAAGGGTCGGTTTAGAGTTTTGCAGCTCCCGGTTTTATGGGACTAGTTGTCTATTATAGCGCAAAAGAATTGGGAGGTTTTGTGTGAGTGAGAAATGTGTCAGGTTTTAAGGGTCGGTTTAGAGTTTTGCAGCTCCCGGTTTTATGGGACTAGTTGTCTATTATAGCGCAAAAGAATTGGGAGGTTTTGTGTGAGTGAGAAATGTGTCAGGTTTTAAGGGTCGGTTTAGAGTTTTGCAGCTCCCGGTTTTATGGGACTAGTTGTCTATTATAGCGCAAAAGAATTGGGAGGTTTTGTGTGAGTGAGAAATGTGTCAGGTTTTAAGGGTCGGTTTAGAGTTTTGCAGCTCCCGGTTTTATGGGACTAGTTGTCTATTATAGCGCAAAAGAATTGGGAGGTTTTGTGTGAGTGAGAAATGTGTCAGGTTTTAAGGGTCGGTTTAGAGTTTTGCAGCTCCCGGTTTTATGGGACTAGTTGTCTATTATAGCGCAAAAGAATTGGGAGGTTTTGTGTGAGTCAGAAATGCGTCAGGTAATTGAGGGTTTCAGAGTTTTACAGCCCCCAGATTTTGTGGTCAATTAGGGAACAAAAGGAGTGTCCTCCTTGCACGAGAAACCCTAGAACCATATAAAAAGAGCTCCTGGGCCTTTCCTTTGTGTTCTGCTCTCTACCAGGGCCATAAAACCGAGGGATGTAAAATCCTAAACCAACCCTTAGCTTTTTTGGGAAGAGGAGGTAATTTAACGTATGAAATACATTCTGAGATACCTGTGTATTATAATTTAGGATTTACCAGTGGAAACATATTTTGAAAAAAAAAAAGAATATAAGAAAACGGACAGTATCCCATTAGTTATCAGTTTTATATTGAAGTTGAAAATTAGAAAACTATCCATTAATACAATTTGATATTTTCTTAAACTTCTTTTCAAAGGTGCGCAGTGACCCTATACTCAGTTGCAACTTAACTTGAGCCTGTAAAAATATGCTGAGAGCAACCAAAGAAAGTAATTCCCCCCGAGGTGTCTGAATTTTGAGTGAAATTTAGAGCTTCAATTTTGAATAATGATTAGTTTTTTAAATCCACGTATATTAAGCATATTTTCATCCCGATAGGCATAAAATGTTCATTATTATTATTTTTTAAAGTGGCTTAACGCGTAGTAGTACAACTCGCTCTCAAACTCGCCTGCCAATAAGAGCTTCTAGCAACCCAGAAGGATTTCTGTTTACTCAGATTTTCTTCCGCGTGGCCATGACGTCATGCTCAACTTAAGTTGGATTCGAGTACAAAAGGTATGGAAACTATTGGTTTATCCTAACATAAAATAACTTAACAAACTTAAAACCCCCGCATAAGTATAGAATACCCCCAAGCATTTTCAAACTTTCCCATCACACCACTAGACCCCAACAAAAGTTTGGAATATTGTCCGAAGGCATCCCTTCTTTTTTCCCAGCAAAATCAACGGAAGAAGCCAGATACCAAGCATCTGGAACAAAATACAGAGAGAGAATCCAACATCCATTTCTATTACCAGAATCCTACAAATCGGCTTAGTGCTCACAGTTGAGTAGAGATAGGATGCTAAGACGCACTTTTAGCCCCCGAGGAAATTTTTCAGGATAAAAGATCCACTTTTTCAGAAGATGTGTCAGGAGTTAAGATTGTGTTTTTCGGGCGTTTTTTAGGGGGAACTTTATTTTTGACATCCGGGATTTGTTTAGGGGTGTAGTCAGCCGATTATCACACGATTCAGTTTCGGCATGAACAGAGAATTGGATATTTTGTCTATAGAAATGAGAGTTGTAGGTTTTTCTCAAGGCAGAATGTAGGAAATTTTACATTTTATCAAACCGTGTAACTTGTTCAACGTAGATATTACCTTTCAAACTCTTCAAGAGGATTGGTGAAAATAGCAAATGTTTTAGGAAGAACTAATTTAAATAGTAGAAATCACTCAAATGGATCATGAATAATAATTGAAAAGAATCCTTTTAAAACTGGCAGTAAGATATTTTTACCAAACTAGTTTGGAGATAAAGGTGCCAGAATTCTTAACAGATGCTTAAGTATTAAAATTTTATTTATGTTTTCACATCTTTGTCCTTCTACCAAGAAGCATACATCGTATAAGTGGTGGTGGTGGTGGTGGTACTAATCCCCATTTGGTCTAGTGAAACTAGACCAGATCCATGAGTCCAAAAATGTCTAGAAAGTCCAAAAACAACAGTGGATCAGCCCCAGCCTCTTCACTCGTACAAGTACACAACATCATATAAGTAGTATACTTAAGTAGTAGCTTTCAAAATTTAATTGTTAATCTAACCAGAGATATTTTTAACGCCTCTGGGAGCGTATTTCACGCATTTAAAATCTAAAATACTTTTTTAAAAACCAGCCAGGCGTATATTCACGCATTGAACTTTTAACAAATATTTTGCTTGAAAACATGCATAGCGCCCCACCGAAATCGAAAAAAAATATTTTGTCCTACTCAAATTTGTAATCTTAAATAAATATTTCATTTAGAATGTTTATTGTAAATTTGATTATTTAATTATATTGTTTAACATTTTCTAATATAGCATCCTCATTTTTTCCTATTCCATTTTGTCCATTACAAAAGAAAGCGTTTTTATGTAAAAAAATTTTGCATAAGCATTTTATGCTATTTCCGTATCTCACTCCTCATAAATGAATTTCACACCTCCGAAAAAAAAGTCAAGGAGTATGTTTACTCCTCCAAAAAAAATTTTAAAAATAACACTGAATCTAACTATTTTGAATTTTTTAGTCGCAATCAAAGTTATTATCAATTTATTTTACCTTTTCCTGGAATTCAATTTTTTTTAAAAATCACTCCTTAAAAATTACTGTAACCTCAGCTGATATCAATTTAAGATTGGATATTAAATCATTAAGGGTATCAATTATATCACGGTCTCCACAACAGCATATTATAAAGCTGGGTTGGTGTGGAAGTTCCAATTTTATTTAACAAAGTGATTATCAAGAATTAGCAATGCATATTTATTATACCACTACATATGAGTGATCGAAATCATATCAGCATTAGTTATGGCACTGTTAATTTAAGATAACCAACTATTATAGTAGTACAGATAGTATTGGATCCTCTTTTCGCACATCCCAAATGAGCATGGGAAATCTCCTTTCCAGAGGTAAAATCTTCTCTTGCTTCTGATATGACGGCTATAAACTCATATAACGACTGCCCTTACCGTCGTAAAATGCTACCCTAAATCACGAGTTTCAAATATTCTTATCTCGTAGTCATGCGAGATAAAGCCAGTTCTCCAGCACATCCCAAAATCGTCCAAAAAACTCCGGCAAAAAACACCAGAAATTTCAAAAACCCAAGGTGCACATAAAATTTTTTAAAGAGAAAAATCATTTCCAGCTAGCTCTCCGACGACATTTCCCCGCTGCCAGATTTTTTTACGCCAAAATAAAAAAAACTATTAAACGTATACACCACATTATCCAACGCCAAGCAGCCGATAAGATATATGATTTCATCAATTCCACCGGAGTGGCCGAAACTGCCGGCTGTCAAAAAAACCGGCGGAGCGAAATGAAATAAAACCGAAAGCCCGAAAACAAATGTTGAAAAAATGGAGAGAGAATTTCTCTCGTCAAAGAAAATAAGACGTCCGAATAAACAGTCAGCTGTCATCGGCCTGACCACAATCAAAGCGAACCAACCTAAACAACGGAGAAGGGGGAACTGAAGTGAATTACTCGCAACTGGGGAAATTGATCGGAATAACAAAAGGGAAGTCGAGAGATCTGGGAGTGGTTGTTTTTGGTTTGGTTGGAGAGAAAGGCTACAAAATGCGGAATATGTTGGCAGTTTTTGCATGCAGTCGGGTTATTGAAAAAATATTTTAAATCTGGTCTGGATTCGTGTCTTGTTTCAATAACAGTAAAGACCAGAGTTCGTCAACTCGATATACAAAAAGGTTTCATTTATGATGAAAATAAAAAGATAAAGACCTCGTATGATTATCTTTTCCTAAAGTTGTACTTTCAGGAGACTAGTGGTTATTATAAATGCTCCTTTCCAAATTAATTAGGTAAAAGAAATGTGGCCAAGATCAGCTAAGAAGTTATGCAGCGTCTTCGATTTTATGAAGTAATACATACACAGAAAAAACATCTAAACTGTCCTCAAAATAAGTGTAAGAAATTATGACTTTTTGTTTATCCTTTGGAGACACCAGTGCTTTCTATTAAACTATTAAAATATATTTTGAAATTTGTTTTCAATTTGAAATGTATTTTTTCTCCAATGTTTAGATCACAGAGGTTTAGATGATTTTGAAAAATAACCTTGACAGTCAAAAGTTTGACATACTAAATACTGGGTGCGTGAGAAAATGTTACTCAAAATAAAAAATTAATTTATTATAAGAATATTTAGAAAAAGAATTAAATATTTATAATGAATCTCTTTTTAAGATTACGTAAAATTCACTGTTGGTTCGCTGTAAAAAATAATATTTCTGTTGCCACCATTTTTGATGTAATAAACCATCAACACATACGACCAAAACATTATTTCTGGTCGTTGAAGTTTTTCTTTGAGGAAATATACTGTAGGAAATTATTGTTGAAAATTTAGTGGTGAATGACACCGAAAATTGTGGTAACTGAGTTGCGTATTTTTTACAGTGTTAGATAAAAGTTGGATACTTATAGCTGCATTAAAAAAACAAATTATCAAATAAACGTGCTAAACAGAAACGCAATTAAGGACTGGACTTCAAAAAAAACTAAGCGTCAAAAGTAAAAAATATGAATTAATCCCCCAAAAAACAATCCAAGTACCATCTCAAACAACCTATATAGTCAGCTTAGCGCCACAACAATTATTAGTAGTTTAAAATTAGCCCGGTGTTTTCCTATGGAGAATCAAATTTAAAATGATCAATTGCAGAAAATTTACTTTTTGGCACTTAGATAGTTTTTGAAGTTCTGTCCTCAATTGAAGTTAAGAGTTTAAAAAAGTGTATGAAGGCACTGACTTCATACTTTTAAAGATTTTGGTTAAGTTCGCTAAAAATTTTTTTCAAGCTTCTAAATGAATGGAACAAATTAAAACATCTACCCTTCTAATGTTAATTCATACAAAAAAAATTAGACCGCATAAAATAAAAAAGGAGGAACAAAGAGGCAAAAAACCCCCAAGGGATTTATCCAGGTCAACAAATAATTTTACCACCAACTACATCAAATTTACTTCCTCCAACTGCAAAAAAAAACCTTAACGCAAACAATGACCCAAAGTAAGCAGCTACGTTGTAAAAAGTTTTACCTCCCCCTCGTAAAGCAAACATTAAGGAAACAAAGTACCACAACAGAGGTGACGCAAACTAAAGACCAAAACATGAAAAGGCTTTCACCCGCCTTGCATGTCCATACGATCATTAGGAGGGGAAAATGACGGTCAATAACTTTTCGAGACTTTACAAAGGCCTTTATCGATACCTCCACACCGAAAAAAAAAGAACAGTTATATATAAAAAGTTAGCAATCATCAACAAGCGGTTTCGCGCCATTTTTTTTTCGCTCGAAATAGAAGGACTTTTCTGCAATAGAAGCAACGATTCTACTAACCCATCAATCCAATGGACTATCGCTACTCCAAATGACTGAGCATTCAAGAGTTTATCTGCAAGAGGCCATTAAATGCGAAGATAAGGAGTATGTATTCGACGATGGAATTATGGAAATGCAGTGTGTCCCCTTACCCTCCCTACCGTTTTGATGGCCGTTTTTAATGACACTCCTAGTCCCGCCCCATACAGCATTCGTGACGTCACTATTCAATATGGCCGCCGAGAGTCGCCTGCCAACTTTTCACTTTCGAAACATTTGGATGAGGGATAATTTTAGAAAATCAGATGGAGGTGATTTTTCCGTATATGTCCCCAAAAGATTTTTCTGTAACTATTTCTGTATATACAATTATATCTGGTTTTTGGATTCAAGGATGTCTTTTATACTGTCGGTATAAAACTCCGCAATCAAAATTTCACCTGCAATTAGTAAGCCAACAGAACCTGTTATATTACTGTAATATACTAGAGAGGTTTTAATTGGATCCTTTCCAAATTTTGTGCTATCTCTGTATCTTAAAGCGATATAAATGTTTTGATCATTAATAGGTATTGTAAACTTGATAAATTGCAATCGATGAACAATCTATTGCACTTTGAGTAACAACCTTTTACTTAGAAATAATTAGAAAAGTGCCGTTTGCAGAAAATATATAACAAACTAGGAAAGTATTCTAGGCAATTAACGAATGAGATGATCAAACAAAACGCTATTCTAGTGTGACTGTGTGAACCCTTTAAACAAAATTTCAAGAACACTCAATGTGTAAAAAAAACTACGAAAATTTATATTTTAAATTTCAGTTTGAAAGTTTAGATATTGCCTAAAATTTAAAAAAAAAACTTTAATCAAACGCATGAGATTATAGGTTTATAAGCAATATTTAAATTGTCAAAATAGAAATTTAAGGGGATAAAATTTTAGGGGAAACGAAAACAGTAACAACAAAACCTAAAATCAATCCTTATTTTTTCGTAGAGGAAAACTTTTATCACTCTTAATAACCTCTTTATATTACTCGGAGCTTATTTTTCAAACTAAGCATTCCATTCGACCCCGTATTTAAAAAAACTGAATTTACTTAGAAGAAAAAAAAGAATAACACCAAGTTCGAAACGACGTATACCCGATCTCAAACATCCTCCCCATTCTATCACTCTCAATTCACCACCACAAAAAATACTTTAAACCACTCCCCCTCTAAAAAAAGAAAAGAAAAAAAAACATCCTTCCTAATGCTTCCAATAAAGTAAAAAACCCCTCCTCGTGGGAGAACACCGCGTGAAATTGACATTCGTGCGAACCACCGGCCAAGCAAGAAATGAAGCCTTCCGAAAAAGACAGACGCAGATACATCCCTACAAAAAGCTCCAGTGATAAAGTAAAAGAATAGCGAAAAAACGTCTCAGCTAGTGAAAAAAGAATAAACGAGGTAAAATAGCAATACTAGATATCCAGCCTCGCCCGACAAAGACCGGGCCTTAAGACAATGGAGATATCCGTGAACGGAAATAACCGGGAAGTGTAACTGGAACCGTCATTTGTCACCGGGAAAGCGGGTTATAAACTTCGACTTCCACTCCTCGGTGCGTTTTGTCTATTGGTTGAGAGATGCATGGAGAGATATCTGGAGTGAGTATGGGTCGTTGACGTACCATTTTTTCTTCTGTTCTATACCTAAGCGAGTTGAAGATGAGAGAAATTAAAAAAAACGGCAATTCGGGTAGAGGAAGTCTGGTTGTGACTTTTAAGCGTTCTGTTTTCTTGGTTTAGAATGTTAATGATTGGCATGGGAAGGCCATGCAGCCAAACGAGGTGATAAAAATATCCCGGTTATATAAAAATTGGTCATAATAACTAATCTGGATATTCTACTTAGATAATAAAATGAATACCAATTTACATTTTTTATGATGAGCTTTTACTCTCCTTGCTTTTCAAATTGTTATAAAGAATTATTTAATACACAAAGTTGTAGAGCTTTCAATGCATTTGGACTTGTTCACCTTTAAACGCAGCGAAAAAAAATAGCTGGCATGAAAAGTTGCGATTTTTACTTATGCCATTGGGAATTTACTTTCTTAAGTATTTCTTCGTATGTTTGGGTCATGAAAAATTTGAGAGTAGTAACATAATTCTTAATAGTTTCGCTAAATTTATTCTATATCATCATTTTGTGCTTCATAGCACCTAATTAAGTTAAAAAAAGTTGACGTGAGATTTTAATCGACCCCCCCTCCCCCCTTGGTGAGATTTGGTGAGATTTTTCCAAATCCCTCCCCCCCTTTTTGACCTCACGTAATTTATGGATGACCCCTTATATGAATAAATGAGAGGAAAAAATCTTATTGAAAATATAATATGAATATGTACTAACGTAATTAAAGTATTTTTTATTTTTTTAAAGTAACTTAATAAAATTAGATCATCTTAATCTATTTGGAAAAAGTGAAACAGAAAAATTCCCAAAAAGTCAATAAAAAGGCAACTGAAAGGTGAGTTCTGAAGGCTTTTTCAAGTTTTTGAGAAAATATTTCAGTTCATCTTTAAACTCAGCTAGTTAACAAAGGATTTTTTTTCTCTCATTACGAATTCCTAACCACACAAACAGTCCAAAAATCCTTCATTATCGAAACCCCCAAGACATACTGCCACCGCCTTTTCCACATTCAACTTCCAGCTTTTACTTTTTAAAATCAGATCGCAGTCCCGTCTCAACAGAACAAAAGCGAAACAAATAAAAAAATAGAAAGCTTCCAAAGGATTAACTGTAACCGCATCACCTCGCTCAAGATGGCGGCGCTTGTTGCCGACTCTCATGAATATTTATGCCACCGAAAGAAGCCAAAGCCCAAAAGCACAGCGTAATAACGATAAACATAATTTTGAAATAAAGACGGTTTATTATGCCCGAATAGGAATGAGATTCCGGTAATAAATGCAATGAATTGCTTTGTGCGAGAAGGCCTTTGAATAAAATTTGAGAGAGTGAGCTTTTATTGGAAGGAGAGTCAAATACTTTAGGCAAACATAATCAAACCCTGGAGATTTAATCTGATGCCATTTTCTCGTATTTGGCGTCAGAGGTTTGTTTACAAGGCGTTTTGAAAAAGTGTCGGAGCATTCAGGATCTACCACCTGAATAAAGGAATTACAGAAAGGAATTATTTGTTGATAGAGAAAATTAATGAGACGTTTTGTTCTTTGGTTTGTTGTTTTGTTTAATTTGTGATTGATTCACACGCTATTTGGAATCCGAATAGCTTTGTTCCAGTTTCTATAGCTTCAAAATAGGCCGTTAAAAAAACGTTCCGAGTCATTTGTTTTGTAACTAATGAAGTGTTCTATTTTTTTTGTAGCAAACGTTATTAGGGAATAAATTTTGTCACTATGAGTTTGTTTTGATGTATGTTTTGTTGTTACCTAAAGGATAGAAAGGATCCCTAGAAAATAAACACCTGTTGAAGTGAAGATCGATCTGTCTCACGTAAATGTGCATAAAGGGAGATATTACTTATTTCAAAGTACAGTCGGATTATTTTGATAATTGATGGAACCCCTCTGAAACAAATCTTTTCCAAAAATCTTTTACACATTCTTTGTTTTATGTATTTCAACCAGCATAGTAAAA
The DNA here is from genome assembly GCA_024610705.1 of Tetragnatha versicolor. Classification (NCBI taxonomy): domain Eukaryota; kingdom Metazoa; phylum Arthropoda; class Arachnida; order Araneae; family Tetragnathidae; genus Tetragnatha; species Tetragnatha versicolor. The sequence goes on from JANDEH010000008.1 coordinate 17,010,213, forward strand.
TGTAGTTTAGATAGCAAAAAGGGATAGATAAAGTATAATTTTTCCTGGTGATAAAATAACAAGATTTCTAAGGAAAATTTTTATTTCCAAATTTATTTTAAAACCTAAAAAGTTTACATGTTAACAATAGAGGAATTCTTTTCTGACAAAAGACAGTATATGCAGGATGCTTATAAGAAAAAGAACCCAAAGAGTGAATAAAAAGGTTGGAGAAGAAAGAAGATCATAAATATTTTCCGAGACCATATTCTTTTATTTTGGTGCTAATTAAATCAACTCATATCAGTTTTCTGATTACATTTCACCACCATTAAAATAGTCAGTAAAAATGTACTATCTTGACGATAAGCCTATTTCACTACCAAACTCCAAAGTGCACCTGATCGTATTACCTGAAAATGTTTATTGACCCCATGCTTGGAAGCAAAATCGAACATTAAGGTTTAAGAAATAATTTACAAAATATTTTGGATCAAGTCATACAGAAGTTAAATGTTTTACAGAAAAAAATCGGCGTTTCCTTAATTCAAAGTTCCAAAAATCAAAACTCATTTTTTAATGCAAAACCCATGTTAATTTCCCAAATGCACCGAGGAATTAGAAGAGCCAACAAAGCGATTCCAACCAACCGTTACAAATAATACTTGGCAAAGATTGATGTAACGGATACATGAAGAGAACAGAGTAATTCCATGTTCCAGGGCGATTCAAACACTGTTATTTCGAACCCTCCTGATTAAATAAAAGCCCATTCCATTCCCGAAGCATCCTCCGGGAAGAAGTCTGACTGAATTCTTTTTCTGAACACACACACAGCAAGAACATCGATTCCTCGAAGCGTATCCTACAGTATCTCGTGTATGTGTTATACATAGCGTTCAATCTATCAGGCTGTCGGAGGTTGATTAAAAATGTCGGGCTGGTCCTGTTGATAAATGGTTTCGTTTGCAGATGACACACCCAGAAATACTCCGGTTCTTCGCTATTTACCCTTCTGGCGAGAAGAGAAAAAAATGGCGGATTTTTGAAAGACGCGGAAAATGGCGGGAAAAGAAATATTGGAGGTATCAAAGACGCGGTGTTGTAGTTTTTTTTCTGGAGATGGGGAAAAATTGCTTTTTGGCTGTCTCCTGTTCTAGAGATCGATATATCAAAGAGGTTCGAATCGATATTATAGAGAGAACGGAGAATGTTATTTTAAGTTTAAAAATACAGCTAGACAGGGTCAGCCATGTACTGGGCGTTTTGGATATGAAAATTTCGTTGATTTACAATGCATATATGTATAAATTCGATTAAAAACCCATAGTATATTCATTACATAAAGATGCAAATTAATTTATTGATAAATAAAAAAAACTGATTTTTCGATGACTAAAAATAAGAATGTGGGTGCAAATATTCTCTATTTACTACCATTCATGGCCCTATTTTGTTTGTTACCTTGTTTGAAGGGGCTGGAGGATTCAAAAATTTTAAATATCAATCTTTTAAAAATTTAGTATCTGTTCTGGCCCGCGAGCATCATCTAAATGTGAAGTACGGCCTCAAGGGCGGTTGGACACCACTGGTCTCTAAGTACAGGGTGTTCCAAAAAAGACCCCTAACTTTAAAAATTCATAGAAAAAAAACTAAAAGTGGTAAAAACACGCGGTTTGCGGCTTTTTTATTCTTGAACAATGAAATTTTTTTACACAAATTTTTAAACAAGTGTAGTTTAAAAATCCAAATATATAGGGCATCACTCTACCATTGAAATAGTATGGGATGAATCCTTATTCAGTTTTTCGTCAGGAATAAAAAGAAAAATCCTTATGAACATAATCAATAAGAGAACAAATATAAAATATTTCATAATCATTCGATCCTAGAATCAATTATTTTCACTAACTCGGACACCCAAAGATGAGCGCAATATGGACTCAAAGCATAGCTTTTTTCACAATTTTGAAGATACTGTTTTGCCAACGGTATTAGGTTATATTATATTTTGAGCAAAAAAATTTATTAATCTAAAGATCATGTAGACACAAACAACGTGCTGTTATCTCTTTTAGTTTTTTTTCTATGAATTTTTAAAGTTAGGGGTCTTTTTTGGAACACCCTGTACTATTCAAGTATCTATATAATGAATTTGCTATAGTGTATATGTTACGGGCAATGTGATGAATCGGGCATTATTAATAAGGCCCGAAGTGAAGGAGGGCAATGGGATAAATTCAATAGCGTTTATCAATGAAATTTATCACTTTGCCCGCCGTCACTCTGGGCATTATTATTAATGCCCAATTAATCACTTTGCCCTTAACATATACACAGACGAAGCATTTTTCATGCATGTGATTACTCTGACAATAAATTGGCTGAAAATATTAAAAAAATTTTTGATGGCACCTATATTTTCCTTCATTTTAAGTAGAGGGGGTACATTGGCTTCTACTTCCCGAGATCTACGATTCGAGATGCTAGCGTCATATTTTTTAGCTTAAAGCTGTTTTTCATATAACTTCCGATAATTTTTCGATTTTACTTTGTATTTATTACTAGGCAACCTTCGCGGCCAGAGTTTTCAGTAAAAAAATAATTTGAAAATCTGAAAGTGGAATTTGAGTTTTGCAAATCAAATTGTCGGACTTTAATTTTCCAAAGCAAATTGGCGGAAGAATCACATGTATGATTTTTAGGGTAATATATATTTTAATTCTATAAAATGATTTCAATGACTTAATATGATACAAATTAAGACTTTATATGCAGAAATTATAGATTAATCGCATATAATTCTGATTTGGGAGTCGATTATAATGTTTAACTTTATCAAGTAGGTATATATGGCAGTTGATGGTCTAGGATCTATTTTCGTAACTGCTACATTTAAATAAGTTACACGTATTTAACCATCGGAATGTGACAACATAAAAGCCTTAAATATCAACTATTAGGACCCATCAAATCTTTCTCAAAGAATTCCCGTCTCAATTGGCCGTCCACTCAGCTGAAGCATTCATAATGGCACCTTTCTAGACGTCTCCCAATCTAAGTAAAAATCACACATTCATTCAATTACGGCGCTTCAAGAAAATTTTCGCGAATAGCCAGTCTCGGAATCAAAATAATAAGTGATTTATTCCCCAGCATTCCCCGAAATCGCCGGCGATAAAAAGCACCTAATGGACTACGAGGGGAAGAGAAACCATGGGAAAGGAACGCCATAAAAACTGGAACATCATTTTAAGAACGTCGTTACACATTTCTCAGCCGGAGGAAAAAGGCTTATTAAAATAATACAAATCCAACTTTTGTCTTAGAAAAAGCAAAAGAAAGACGTATCCTTAACGACGCTCGTTCGTTTGGAACGCTTACAATTCGAATATGGAAGGGCTATTACGAAAAGCTCCATTCCAGATTTTAATGCAAACGATAAATTCTTCTTTTAATAACTCATTGGAAGTCTTCACCAATTCTCTTATGAGAATAACTTTAATAAAAGCTCTGGGCTCTTGTCGTTTCTTCATCCAATAAAACATTCGACGGGACTGGGAGGGGGGTTGAAAAAGAATTATTTCTGGAAGGGGGTCGGCGAGGAAGGAAATAGCCCTGGGGCAGTGCAGGAAAAAATGACTGAAACAAATAGAATATTATCGCGATAAAACCAGAGCTGCAGACGACTTTTTGAAGGGATATATTGTTGCCAAATACGAAAAAAAAACTTCCAAAGCTTTCGGAAAGAACGTTTTTAAGAGGACAGCTGATTACTTTCGCATTAACGGAGAGGTAGTTCTTTGGGAATAACTTTCCAGGGAAATTCTTTTTTTACCCCCAATATTTTTTGAGGATCAATGTCTGAGAAGCACGATTAGTTTCCTTATTTCGAATAAAAGATGTTTCGTTTATTTGTTCGCCCCGTCGAATGGTTATTTATTTTTAGGATAATGTGGGAAAATAACTTGTTTTGATTATCTTTTGAGGAATATAGCAGTTATAGTTGAAAAAAGTTTTCTGAAGCTAAATAGTTAAAAATCTTTTTGAAAAAATTTCCATTCTATTTTAGATTAACTGAATACACAATCTATAAAATCGGAATAAATCGGACTAATTGTCGTTCCTGCGCTAACTTCATTGCTTCTTTCCCACAATCCCATTTGCTATGCTTCATACAGAGTGTCACGAAAAAGACTGACATTTGAAAACTGAATAACTAACTCAAAAGATAAGAAATTCGTGGTTTGTTGCAGCCTACTCCAGACTCCCAGGAGTAGCATCCAAAAAAACACACTTAATTTCTTTTTAGGTTTCGAGCTATTAGTTATTGATATTTAAAACGTGTCTATTTTTTTAGGACATCGTGTACTTTGAAAGTGAAAGAGTAGCAAAAAAGATACAACTTACAAATTCACAGAATTTTCAGTTGTAGAGACTATTGAGAGTAAATTACGATGATATAAGATGTTGAAGATGACGGTAATAAAATCAACCGTCAGTTTGAAAACAAGAATAAGTTCAATATAAGTTTTAAGATTAAAACTGTACTGTGTAGAGCAGGGGTTCCCAACCGGTGGTACGCGGGAACGTTTCAGGTGGTACGCGTGATGCGCGTTTAAGAATTATTTCTCTGAATATTATTCAAAAGTGGACTGGATCAGAAATTCTTTTTCGGGAACCTCACCAAATGAATTGGAACTAAAAGAAAGTTATATCGATCTTTGCAGAAGATAGTTCCATGAAAGATTATTTTAAAGAGAAATCTTTATTTAACTTCTGGATTGGACGCAAAACCGAGTACCCTTTGATTTTCCGGCAAGCTCTGCTATTTTTGATGCCATTTGTTACGAGTTACTTGTATGAGAGTGGATTTTCTGAACTCTTGTACATAAAAAATAAACATAGAAGCAGAATAAGTGTTGAAGAGGATTTAAGAGTTAAGATAAGTTCCATTACTCCTAATGTTGATATTTTAATCACAGGCAAACAACAACAAATTTCGCCCTTAAGGGGTCATAGGACTGTTAAATCATAAAAAAATCGATTTTTTGAAAAAAAATATATGTGATAGCCTAGTTATTTCTTAACAATTTAAAAAAAACCGCATGCAAAAATTCATATTATTTCAGAAGTTATGGCCAAAATTCTGAAACAAGAAACCCAAGGAGATTACTAACTTTAGAACTTTGAGGTCATTTTTCTCAAAATGTGATTTTTTTGTGTTCCATGCATGATAAAATTTGAAGTAATAAGAATATATCCTTGAAACTTTGAGAGCATCAATATTTAGTAGTGACAATAAAGCCCTACCTCTTTTTAGAGTTTTGAACCTATATTTTATTATTTTTTGAGATTGTGAACTTATAATTTTTTTGTGTTTTTGACATCTAAGTTCAAATTATAATAAAAAATATTAATTGACTGTCAAACTCAAAATATCTGGTAGGGCTTGATTGTATACTCATATAGTATATATGTGAATTGAAATTTTGAATTTCCATTTAATAGTTAGTTAATTATCTTGCATGAAAGCCACTGCATACTAACATTTAACCGTCAAAGTTGCTTTTTTTCGACTCAATGTATAAACTTAACTATGTCTATTAAGTATTCAATTATTTTTTTACATAAAGTTTAATAAATAAGGATTAAAAATATGTTTAAACCGAGTCTTTTCATAAATTAGAAAAAAAGATATTAATTTTTTAGGAAAATGTAAAGTTTTTTTCACTGCATTGCGTTTTAACAGTCCTATGACCCCTAAGACTATAAAAGTTTATTTTGTATGATGATTAATTTTTTTGCTGAGTTTGTACTAATTTTCTATTTGTATGTTTTTAGACCTCCTATGGGTATAATGAATAAAATTGCAAATTAATACCATTTTCATCTTTTTATTTATCCTTTATTATAAGCATATTTATAAATAAACAAATATCTAACCATTAAATATGAAGTTTTCTCAGGAATTTAATTCAAAAAGGCTTTGTACACTTTTAGAAGAGTAAATATTAAACGTTTATTAAAATATTTAGGTCTGGTGGTACGCCAAAATTTCTCAAAAAGTCAAGTGGTACGCAAGTGCAAAAAGGTTGGGAACCCCTGGTGTAGAGTAATGGAATGATCGTTGTAAAACCACAAAATTTTTACAGGAAATAATCCCCTTACTTCCCCTTTTTAGAATAAAGACCAATCCAAAGAAAGTATAAGTAAATTAAAAAATATTTTACAGTCGGAAAAAGTTGGTGGACTTATTCTCTTTTCCAAACTTCAGAAATCAGTATATCAATGGAGGAGGTGAATATCAATAGAGTCAAACATTCACTGGATAAAAAAGGATAAATACAATTTTGAATTAAAATACAAATCGTGTTTTGAAAACTAAATAAACTTTAATTTCAAATTAAAAATACAATGAATGGTTCTCGATTTCGCCAAATTCAAGGGGCCATATCAACCCATAGGGGGTAGATTATTATTTTTTTCCTCTTATTACTCATAATGTAGATTGAAGCTTGGAGATTTTTTGAGCACATAAAGTGCATATATTCGCCAATTTTGGGTCAACAAACTGAACAAACTGACAATTCAATTGTTACTATTTATAAACAAAGTTTCGAGGCACTCAGATGTTGCACTGCAACAACCGTCTCAAGTTGGTTCGTGCTATCTTAAAAACTGGAAAGCTATTCTTACCAACACAATACTGTGACATTTTCAAATTTTAACAATTGTAGTTTCTAACGAAAATCCATGCTTTTGTAAAACAAGGGATTTGGTTTTAAAGGAAAATGCATTGGAAAAATAAATTGGTTACATATTATAAACATTTATAATTTTCAATTAAAAATCTTGTTCATTTGTTGAAATACACTCTTTAAAGATAAAAAATACTAAAGATACTTGGTCAAGGAACAAAACCATCCATTCTTCCAATCTAGATACTTCAAAACATCTAATCAACAATACAAAAGAACAATTGGACTAGGAAAGACCAATGAATCGGAAAAGAATAAAAGACCAGCTTTTCGAACAATTTCCGAAGGCAACAGCAGCTATCAAGGGAGACCCGAATATCGGAATTCCATCAGGAAATCGTAACGTTCTAAAAGGAGTTTCAACTTGACTTCAGAGAGCAAGCCTAACACCAGTCGTAAGGAGGAGTCATTAAACATTGTAGGACAAGCTTTTAACGGCTGAGAAAACGTGAATGGACCAATCAGGAACAGCCCTGAGCATAGCGCTTAGGGGTGAAGGAAGTTAAGGTTGTTTGAAGAGATGTTTGGCAGCCTTGTAAACGCCTATTTAACTGTTTTATAGATCCTAGGCTGGTTGGTCAAAAACAAGGTTACGTCAAAGGTTGGTCAACACGCGTAAAAAACAAGGTTATAAATTTTTCAAAGTTCCAAACTATTTAAAAATGCAGTTTATATCGATGCCTGGTGAGGTAAAAAACAATAATTACAGTAATGACCAGCATTTTCAAAAATTGTGCGTAGGATCATTTAAAATCTCGAAGACGATTTTCAAAAGTTCTTAAAATTGAACTTCTGATTGAGAATAAGATGGGAGACTAAAGAGATGGGAAGAGGTGAGTTAAAATACCTGCCAGAATGACATTTCCGATTTAGATTATTTGGACATAAAATTAAAATTTCTAGACAGTCAAGACAAGACGATGGAGGCTCCCTAGCCACTGACAAAGGACCTTAAAATGGCCAATTCGACGAATTAGGAAGGTGTCTAACCCAGTCGAGATTTGCTGATGGGAATAAACTAGCTGATGCTGTAGCTATAAAGATGCCTATCAACCGACAGTATCTGGTCCAGAACCATTCTGCCATATCAGACTGTTAAAAAAGACGTAAGGAACTGGATAAAGAGGGAGCATGAGGATGCTTGGTCCAAACAACCAGACTGTGGTACCAGACTCTCTCTACAACAACCAGACTCTCTCTAGAATGGTTCTTGGTAATTTCAACCTATCTGGTAAACTTATTCATCTCAGCAGAAATAACTGACGCCTGGTTATTCAAATCATCACCGGACATGTTAATCTGGCTAAGCATCTAAACAAATGTGGTCAAGCCGAATCTCCTCTTTGCCCTGCGTGTGGAGAAGAAGAAGAAACTCCCATCCACTTCTTGGGACGATGTCTGGTGTTCTCCGTCCCTAGAAACGAATTATTTGGGCTTCCTTTCACCAGCCTTGAACAAGCTCTTCTTTACAAAGGGCTATCTGGCATATCGGGGTTCCTAATGTACACAAAACATCTCCAGGTAAGGTGAATTGACCACGAGAAACAAGCAATGAGACGCCCTGCGAGTCTTTTTTTCGGTAAAAGAATCTATGCAGGGAATTCCCTCTCATGTTTCGGTTTATAAATATAGATACTAAATCTATATTGGGTACTTGTGTTTAAGCAAAATCCTCTCTCCCTCCTTTTCCCCCCTAATAACTTACCATCGTACCCTTGCTCAGCCAAGAGTTGGCGTTTGGTGGTTTGGGAGGGATTGTTTCGCCTATCTTCGAATAGTGAATAGTGTTTACCGACCATCTGAATCAGGAATGGGATCCTTGGCTAATACCGTATGATGAGTGACAGTTGGGGATCCCACCTGTTTATTTTTACCTCACAATAAGGGTCTTTCCCATTTAAAACTATCGCTTTCAAATGACCTTACCGGCAGTAGAGCAATGGGTACTATTGCCTAAGCCCTTTTTCCCTCTACCCCGAGGAATTTGCGTACCGAAACTCCTCCAAGCAACCTAACAGGATTTGTATTTACCCACTTTCTCCTTCCACGTCGTGACGTACTGGGACCCGGAAACGGTGCTGTTGAGTATATACTAGACAGCAACTTAAGTTGAACCTACTACGTCACTAACAAACAAAGTAGTTCCCATCGCGGTGTCTGAATTTCGAGTGAAACAAAGAACGTCAATTTTAAATACTATTTATACATGTGTTTAAAAAAATGACCGTTTCTTTTTATCACAATTCGCGTATCGAAATTCCTCCTATCAACCCAACAGGCTTTGTATTTCCAACTTTCTCCTTCCGCGGGGTTCAGGAAGCTTTGCGGTTGAGTACAGTATAATTTAAGATCAAATAGTTAACAAAAGTGCTGATACAAGGTATATGATATGTAACAATAAACTTTAATTTACCAAGTGGTGACTATTGATTACCACGGTGACAACAAAAGAAACGAGTTCTTTCCTTATTTATGGAACTGCTTGCATAGAGAAATTCTATCAACCTAGTCCATTTGCAAGAGGGCGATATTGCTACCGGACAGGTCGGGCGTTCCATCGAAATTAATTGGGGGTGGCGAGGACAATGATGCGTTCGTTCCGGCATTTCCTGCAACCTGTTCGAGGAGCGGACTGCCATTAGCGCGATTATCAGTCTTCGTGTTCGGACATGAATCATAGGGGGATGCGGAAACGGAGAATATGTTAGCTCGATGCATTGCGGCCAGAATTCGGTCGATGGGGAGTGGTATTTGTTTAAAAGCATCACAAGCTTTAGAAGCTTTCACTTGTTTTGTTGGTCCAATTCCGTTGACTGTCAAGCTAAATATCGCCTAGCTGTTTTTAACACTATGTATTCAAATATAGCCAAATTTTTGTTGTTTTTATTGATATAACTGCAGATTTTAATAGATTAGTTAGCAATTTTTAGCACAATATTTCCTATGTTTGGTGTATAAAATAAAACTCTAATTGGTATTGAACCGTAGTTTAGGATCTTGAGAAAATATAAACTTATCATAATTATTGTTATATAGGACCTTCTGACTATAAAATATTTGAATAATGATTAATATTTATTATTGAAGTGTGCAACCCTCTGAATTGTGCTTTTGAACGACTTAAAATTCTGAAAATATGGTTAAGATATTTAAAAATAAGATAAAATAAGGTAAACTTTTACGTTACTTTTTCAGACCAAGTGATTGCAGAACTCTTAAAAATACTGATTAGGATTACTCCACTTTCAACCATGTAGAAGTTAAATTTAAGATTCGGTATTGTTTTCCTATGAGATCTTGTTGTACGGTTATGCACGGTTTCTTTTTTGCAGAGTGGTTCCCAAATGGTGGTATGCGTGGACCATTAAGTCGACCGTGCTACTTCACTTCTAAAAACATTAGGGGTCACCTAGAGAAATTAAGAAGAGTAGAAAGAGCATAGAGAAAAAGAAAATTATCTAGAGTTAAAGAGATGCTGAAGAGTAGAATGAGGCTCAAGGGCAAATGGATGTTGAAGAGTGGAAAGATGCTTAAGAACAACGGAATGTTTTAGAAGCAAAGGGATGTAGCGAGTATGGGTTGTTACTTAGGTAAAGACTTCTCCTTATTTCTTCGAGATGAGATGTTTTTTATGCAAGTATTCATTCAGTTACAGAAATGATTAATAATTTACCCATCCTTCACAAAGAAGGAAAGTTAACTCATAATGAAAACATCCTGTTTCTTACCTCTGGGCAATTCAAGCAGCACGATGAGGAGCCGGGGAACATATTCTCACCCTCCTCTAACACAGGGCTCTCCACCTGTTGACCAAAGGAAAAAAAACTATTAGCACCAAATTTTTCAACATTTTCTTAAAACTTATTTTCATCGTCACGTTTTATATACGTTCTTTTTTTAGTATAAACTGGATGTGTCGTAATATATTTTTCTGTCGTGAGTTTCTCGAAAACAATGGATTGTAGCGGTATAGTTTTTTTTAACATTTTTTATGTATTCCAAGCAAAAAATACACAGAGATATCTGTTTGGGCAGACTTTTGGTAGAAACAACCTGCATGTGTTTATCCATCCTAATCCGAAATAGTTGAAAAGTGCATTTTGGAGTGTACGACCAAGTAACCAACGGCCTTATTCACTGCCACTTGACCAGTGATTAACCATCAGCTTAAGATAGAATGATTAAAGAATAATAAGCTTTTCACTGACTCCGATTGATGAAATCTTTCTTAACCGGATGGTTAACCGATGGTCAGGTAGCAGTGAATAAGGCCACAAGTGGTCTTGAGGAAATCGTAGAAAAACGTTACTAGGCGATAACGTACTACAACATCCATCCAAAACCCATAAGGTATTCTGAACAATTGCCATTAAGAGGGTCATTATTACAATGAGATGCCTAATCGTCACTCCAAACATTCACGATCCTAAAACACCACGATTAAGCCTCAATTTCACCACAGGTCCAGATCACCCAGCATGCAAATGACGCAGTGCCAGGACAATTAGCAAAAAAAAAAAGAACAACCTCCATCCCAGCAAATGATCCCGAACCTGGGTCACGGACACCCCCACAGAAAAAGTAAACCCGCCCTCGCTTCTTCTCCTTCCCCGATGATTTACGACCCAGGCGACGAACTCATATTTCACGCTTTAGCCAATCAAAGGGGCAATTAATATCGCCGGCCGAGCTCATTAGGCAAATGAGCGGGCTGAAAAAAGCCGATGATGCCCGACCAAATTGCAGAGGACCATAGAGCTAGAAGAATAATAGAGGCGCCATGGTCGGCACCCCTGCGTTCTGATAAGCAAACATTGGAGCTCCCATAGACTCGTCGATTTCGAAGGTGAGAAATCGTTGTAAATCACATAAAAAATTATAGGGAAAAGAAAAAAGACCTGTTTTTATAAGTAAGGAAGTGAAAACTAATTATTTTGAGCGTTAAAATTCACATTATCTCCGTAAAATTTTGATAGATGGGAATTTTAAGAAACCTCGCACTGAGTACGATCGACTTTCAAAAGCTTTATTCTCTATATTAAGATTCGGCATGATTTCAGTTAAACTACTCCTAGATTTATATCAAATGAACATTTGCGATTCGATTGGATGTGTTTTTGAGTCATTTAAATCAGTATTTCCGGTCGAAAATTACACTCAAACCTGTTTTTGTGAGGGGAATAGGGACCACATAAAAAAAGTCTCACGTAAGACCTTAGCGAAAATCCCTCTGTATAGCTGAATTGAAAAACGCTTTATATTTCGTCACCTTAGAATCAAAAACTACTATCTCCATTCGGCAAACTTCGGGAATCCCGATTCTTGGCGTTTAGATCGTTGAAGAAAATAATTTGATTGGTTTTGATCTGTTCTACTCGATCATGTCAGCTCTTACAAACCAAAAAACGAGCTTCTCCACCGATCTGATCGCCAAGGATCGGGATTCCCGAAGGTTGCCGAATGGAGATAGTAGTTTTTGATTCTAAGGTGACGATTTGGACCGTAAAGCAATCCCACCTTAAAGCCGAATTGAGAAACCGTTTCTATACTTAACGTAGATTTTTTTCAGTTACCAGAGTCGGCGAACACTGTTGTTTCACTAGACCCTTGTAGCTGTCTCTCTCTCTATTATTTTCCCTACCTCTATATGATCGGGAGAAGTAAGCGCTTCGATCGGGCGGCTTTCGGAAACGCTCGGTTTTTTTCGGAAGGCTCCCGTTTTCAATAAGAGTAATGGATGCTCCGGGAGGCGTTTTTGTGTGCCCGCGATCGTTCGGGGAGTGATTTGGACTTTTATGCGGCCAGACGGGTTTGATGAATGGTTGCAGCTGCTCGGGATTTATTTAAAACAGGTACATTCCGGGGGCACCGAGGTGATTTGCTTACGAATAGCACCGACACTGATCGGCGTGTATGTAGTGAGGGGTAGGCCTTGCATTACAGTTCAGAGTATTCCGTGTGAGGTGTAGAATCCCTGACCTGCAGAATGCATACATAGGTTTTGAAATGGCATGGCTATAAATAATGACTCCTTACTATACTCTGTTCATTTTGAATATTTCCTTCCCCCACCACCGATCGGTAACCATAGCAACTATCCTCGTCAAAGTGACGAAGAAGGCTTATTACACTAGTCAACAGTGGTTTTCTAACAACAACCAAATTACTATTTTTGTTGCTAATTCATATAGTTATTCAAATATCTGCAAGTAAAAAAGTTCCACCACGTCCTATTTTTGTGTAACAAAAAATTTCGATTTTCTGATTTTTTTTCTTAATTTTTGCGTTCTAAGCGCCATTTTTGTCTATTAGAAACCCTGCACTCCCGTTCATTTAATTTATTTCCAGTATCTTAGTATGTAGAAATTCTCTTAAAAGTGTGTGTCCATGTTTTTATATTGCAGTTCATTTTGAAAATGACGAGTTTTTTTTGACGAGTTCACATTTATGCACAATACGTTTTGCTAAACTTAGTTACGGTTTAAATTACCATTTAAGGGTAATATTTAGCAGAGAAAGTGCAAAAAGGTTTTATTCCACTGATTTGGATCCAAATAGGTGACTGAAATGAAATCTGGGCTCTTCACGTGTGTTGCATAAGTTAAAATGTGGCACTTTTTAAGTGTATAAGAGACAACAGTAGTTCTATACAAATTACTATCCCTATTGTGTGGGGAAGACATTCAAATTATCTTGGTTATTGTTATATCAATGACAAATACAGAAAAACATTTCATAAAGTTTTTTAAATGACTTTTTTTGCCATTTAGTGAAGGCAAACTCAAAGTCAGTAAAAACCTCTAATTAAAATAGGATTCATGACCCTTATTTTGAAGAAAAGTTTAATAAGAACGCATTAGCAGCTTGGAAATAGTTTTTAGGAGAGTGGTAAGATGATTTTTAGAAAATAGGAATGATGAAAATGTTTTATACCCAATAGAATGTTCTCTTTAGTCTTACCAAGCCATAGGATGTTGAACATCACTCAAAATTCATATTTTACATAAACATTTGAATTTTTTTCGGGAAATCTCATTGTAGTTAATAATAAACAAGGGTAGTAAATTCGATAGATAGGTCATTGAGAAATAGAGATTTTGGGAGACAGCTCTTGGTTTATTAAAAAAAAGAAATTTCATGCCACTTAAGAGAAAAAAAGTGATAGAATTCCATCGTATTTAATGAATGTTTAATGGTTTTTAGTTTTATTTTGTCTGAAACATGTACATAACCTCAATTATGATAGTATTTTATAGTAAAATAATGAGATTTCCTGCTCAAAAGTGAGGGATTTTAACGCTTTTGTCCGTTTCTTACAATACTGGTGCCATATATGTAACAAAAAAACTCTACGTGCTGCAGCTTTTTTACAACTATTACTGAATTCTACGCCCTGAAATTAGTCAGAAATACCTAATTTCGTTTTTGTTAGGCAAAAAAAGTTTAATTTTGTCGACTAGTGTTATTGGCTGCTCGAAGAGCGTAACTATGGTTACGCTTCTAGCGTGGGGGAAAGCACTATTTCTCAAGCGCCAATTCTAAATGAATAGAGTTTAAACAAAAAGGCACTGGGTTGTATACGTACATACAAGTAAATCAGTAAATCGTTACAACTGAACCTTGCTCTTGCTATGAATTTTAGAAAAGTTTAAAGTTCTGAATTAAAATAATCCAAAATAGTGAAGATTTCAACCTGGATTTGATCTGGAAACAAAGTTATGAGTTACACACTATACTGTCTAGAGCAGGGGTTCTCAAACTTTTTATGTCGCGGAGCCCTTTTCAAGAGACAAATTCTTCGCGGAGCCCTTTTCCGAAATAATTTTTTCAAGGTATAAAAGCAAATTACATAAAACCCATTGCTTCTAGAAATAAAAGCATTATAGAAATTTATTTCGGGAGGGGTCTAAAATTATTCCTCAGCCCCTCCCATGCATATTTAACAGTTTAACGTAGCTTTTAAAAACATTTTTAGGTATAATTTGCATCTAAGATAATTTATTTGTAAGAAAAATTGTGACGAATTAAGATACAAGTACAATAGAAGGGTCTGGGGGTCCTTCCTCCCCAGAAGATTTTGTAAAATGTGATCCTTAAAAACAGTTTTTTTAACTCGTTTTAGGTACATCATTGTCCAAATTTTGGACATTCATTTTTAGGTAGGATTTTAATTTTAACAAACTTACTATGAAAATTGACAATAATAAAGTTTCAAGTACAATAGGGGGTTTTGGGGGTCCTCCCCCAAAAGAATTTCGGAAATTTGACCCTAAATAACATGGTTTTAACTTGTTTTGTTCTACGTAGTCCGCAAGGCCCCCTCGCCCCTTTGATATACACCCCGGGATATGTGGAATATTTTGTTTACCAATTATATCTTATCATTGGATACAATGTAAATCTTTATTTTAAATTTCTGAATATTAAAGCTATCACTTTTTAATCATTATGCCGGAGATGCATGAACAAAGGATTCCATACAGAAATCTATACATCTGTAAATTTTGTTTTCCTAAAAGTTACTTCTTTTGAAATCGAGAGCTGTTTTGGGGTGCTGTTAGACCATACGTCAGAGGTACATATAAAAATTTATTTACACATGGGCCCAAAATCATTCCTTATCCCCTCCCATGCCATAGGATCAATGTTAGCTTTTTATACATTTTTTGGCAGAATTTGCATCTTAAAGAATTTAATATAAGAAACGATTTGTGTAATTAAGTTCCAAATGCTATAAAGGGGGGGGGGTTGGAAATTTGACTCTACTAAAAACAGGGTTTCCCTTGGTTTTGGTACATCTACTCCGAATTTCGGACATACATTTTTAAGTAGGATTATGATTTTGTTGAACTTTATAAAAAAAAGGTGCTGAGTAATCAATTTGAGAGATGTGGGAATGGAGTTCCTTGGTGTGCTACTATTCGGTGCGGCCGTTTCAGCGGCAGAAATAAAATGAAAGTAAATAGAACTCTCATAATTCTTCTAAAAATTAGAAGAAAAATTTGGTGCCGAAACTGGAACGGTGCCCAAACGGCCAGCGCGAAACCGTCCCATCCTGGGGGTTCCTCCCCCAGAAAAGTTTTGGAAATTTGACCCTAAAAATAGGATTTTAACTTGTTTTGGTAAACCAAAAAAGACCTGAAAAAGGCAAAAGCCAGCAGACCTTACCAACACCTTACAGAAAGTTATTTATTTAACATTTCAGAGAAAAGCAAATTAGAAATTATCAAAAAATGTATTTATTTCAAATTTCTTCGCGGAGCCCCTGGAAATGCTTGGCGGAGCCCTAAGGGCTCCGCGGAGCACAGTTTGAGAACCGCTGGTCTAGAGATACCATCGGAGCTGTTGCCAAGATCGTTCTTTATTAAAATTTAAATGTTATATGGCTCGTAATATGACGATTCCGGACCCTTTAATTTATTACGCATACAACACTACGAAACATAAAATAACTGAACAGATAAATATCATGAGTGTAATCATAAAGAGAATCCAATTCTCCAAAACTTAATCATATGTTTAGTTAGTTATTTTTAAACTTTAAGATTGATATATTTTTAAATTTTCCCCATGTTTTAAACACAGAGTATAGAGCTTAACAGAGGTGACAAACGGTCGTTTTCCTCTTTAGGTAATTAACTTAATTCAGCTCGCAGATTATAATTCAGTTCACTTGCAGCCAATCAGAGAAGGCAAAATGCGTAAGTGATTCCTGATTGGATATGGCAAGCGGCATTTAAATTTCAAATCAAATCAATTTATTGTTATACATACACATATATTACACAAAGAATGAGAAAAAAATTAGAATAACTACAATAAATACACTTCAATTGAATTAAGTAAAGAAAATAAGGCACAGCAAGGCTTAAAAATGTTATGCTTCTGGATTTAGACGGAAAAAAACATCCAAATTATCAATGTTACAAATTAAATTAAATAATGATCGCTTGAAAATATTAGGAGATGGAAAACTCTGAAATTCTATAGGCAAAAAATTATATAATTTAGGAGCAAGATAAAAAAAATGTTTTTTGAAAATTTCTTTATGAAAACGGGGAATATTAAATATTATTGTGGCTCTTCTATTTGAGGTATGAATTTTTGAGTCGCAAATATTTTTATGGTGATGTAAAAAAAGTAACATTCGATAAAATGCAAAATGGCGAATAGGTAAAATTTTTAAATTTATTATTAAGTTACAGGGATGATCAAATTTATAGTTTAATAATTTGAAAATTTTGTTTTGAATTGATATTAAAGGAGACAAATTAGATTTATATTCACCTCCCCAAACTATAATGCCATAATTTATTAACGATTGAGCCCAAGAATGATACAAAGTAATTAAAAATGACTTATGAACTTTATTTTTAAGAAAATGCAATTTGATTAAAACGAAGCGTAGTTTTTTAGATAATTCAGTGATGTGAGTTTTCCATTTAAGGTTTGAATCAATAAAAAGACCTAAATATTTTATGCTATTTACTTGTTGCAGCAAATGACAGTTGCAATGAACAAGAAGACCATTACATGATGAAGAGTGAAATTTAATATTAAGGGTAGAACTTGATTGAATTAAATTGAAATGAATTAGTTTATTCTTATTTAAATTTAAAGAAAGGTCATTAAAAGCAAACCATTTCCCTATCGCAATCATATCAGATTCAATTTGAGATTTTAGGTCATAACTATTAGAACAGGAATATAACAAAACAGAATCATCAGCATATGTTATTATTTTACCATAAAGATTCAATTTGCAAAAATCATTAATGTAAATTATAAATAACAAAGGACCCAAAATAGAGCCCTGAGGAACACCACGGTTTGAAAAATAAAAATCACTAAATGAGTTGCGAACTTTAATGCATTGTTTTCTATTTGAAAGATAAGAGATAAACCAACTTAATAAGTACCCACGGAAACCAGCATTTTCTAATTTTTTGATTAATATTGAGTGGTTAACAGTATCAAAAGCCTTTGAAATGTCAAGAAAAACAGCAGAGTCTTTTTATTTTTGTCAATACTGTTGTAAATGAATTTAGAAAAATTTAAAAGGGCTAATTCAGTATATCGACCTTTTATAAAACCATATTGATTATCCGCAAAAAATTTAGTATGAGTTAAATAATGGTACATTTTAATTGATAATGCTTTTTCTATGATTTTTGAGAAAGTAGGGAGAATAGAAATGGGGCGATAGTTTGAAGGATTATCTTTATCCCCAGTTTTAAAAACTGGAGTAATAGGTGTTGTTTTTCCGATTTGGATTTGAGTGACGGCTTCAGTGGGAGAATGACAAAATTAGCAGGAATGACGTGGTATTCTCCGTTTGGCCTGAAGTGTGTCTATGGGAAAAGCCTTGTTAAAAAAGTTGCCATTAGCGTCTATGGAGATGAACACTCTGTTAAGCTCTATACTCTGTGGTTTTAAACAATGAAACTTTTTTCAAAATTTGATCATGGGGTGGAAATATTCAGCCTACTTAATTTAAAACAATATTATATCTACCTGTTTCCATAACTTTGAATGTAAACACTGCAAAAAATAACCGTAGAGGAAACAGAAAAGCTCCGTCTTCTCTGTTGACTGAACTTTTTCTGTTTGCTACGATCTTTTCGCAACTTTATGTTGGGAAATTTTTATGCCAAAGTATTTTAGAGACATAACCTACTAAAACTTCCGAAGTTTGGAAAATGAGAAACCAATCTTTAGAGACAATATGTATTTAAATAAATAGAATATTTCCGATGTGGATAAGTCTCCTAAAGTTGCGAAAAGATCGTAGCATCGTCTTGCATTTATAAACATAACATAATATATTTTTCCTGAAATTTTCACGATAAGAGAATTTTTTTCAGCCAGATTCTACCCTTACCACCTTATTCAAAAGTGTCAATGTTTTTTGTCAATTACGTCTTTAAACATCCAGCATATACGACCAATACAACCAGCAGCAAGTTTTAGTTTATCTTTCTAAAAGTCAGTCACATCTACGGCCATTATTATTAGTCTCTCAATATACTCCCGATTCAAACGCAAATCACAATAATACACCATAATACGTATTAAGTATCCAGATATATCTCACTAAATAGCTTCAACTGAAGCCCTAAATTTTCTTGGAACCGACCAATCAAAAGCAAATTGTGAAAGTCAAATCCCTAAATGAACTAACTCAGGAAGTCAGTCTGCTCGACCGCATATTAACGGCTGATGAGCACAAAACGGAATTAAATTTCCAATAGAGGCGATGGCATCGGTTAAATTACCTGGGATCCCATTTACAAAATGGTTAGCACTTCCATCTGGAACATCTGCACAATCTTCGATGGTATCCGCAGAGCAGCGTATTCGGAGCAAAGGATTTGTTTCACTGGTCATTAAATTTGGAGGTACTATGTTCCGCTATGAAGTGTAGACTAAACTAAAATTAATTTGTCCAAACCCGAGTCATAATTGATAAGTTCATAGTTATTTCATCGGTATTATGTGTATTAAATATCAGTTGAGGATGGATTTAACAAAACGTAAGGTCTCAACTATCAGAAATTTTTCAGGAGAGATAAAATATAACGTCCTACAGAACCTTTTAGATTTGACGATTTAACACGTTTTTGTTATGCTTTTTCAAGGGGATGTTAGGTGTGGTTTTAACATCCCTTGTAAACCTAGAACTTTCAACAGCACACAAAACAAATTAATTTTGGTTAGGCAGGGTGGAGAGATGTTGACTTAATAAACTACTCCTCAATTACAAATTATCAGAGGCAACCAAATAGGGGTAAAATAAAAACAAATATTGATATATCACAGTAATTCCAGTGTTTCTCAAATATTTTTAGTTGAAGATGAATGAAAAATGCTGTTAAAAACACATAAGGGAGCACTTGAAGAGCAAGGGAATCCCCAGGAAAGGGAACACTTCCTTTTGATTTTTTTAAAAGGATGCAGAACAGCATGAAAATCCAGCATTCTTAAAAGGATTCAGAAGAGATAGAGAAACCCGTGGTTTTCTTACAATCATTAGAATATATGCCGAGGAAGAATAAAAGCTCCCTAGGGATCCTCACAGATTAATATAGAAAAACAAGAGATGCCCCCAAATGAATCTATAGAGATGATGCAGAAGAGTAAGAGAAACTTCCTTTTATGTTTCAGAAAGGATACAGGAAAGGAAAGGATACACAGATACTTAGAAAGGATACAGGAGAGCAAGAGAAGCTTCGTCATTTAGAAAGGATGCGGAAGAGCGAAGCCCCGAATGGATCCCTAGAAAGGATGCAGAAGAGAAAGAAAGCCATCCAAGCTTACATCCAAGCCATTACCTCTTGCTTCAGGCACTTAACTTCAACCATAAAGTAAATTTTTCTATAGCTTCATTAAAATTTCATTTTTATGAAGCTTATTTAATTTAATTGTAAATTTTTTGTGATAGCCAAACGGGCGCAAAGCCATGTTTGGTGGCCGCCACCACCGAACTCCTGTTTCCGACTTAGAACTCAGCTATGAAATTGGGTCTCCTCTTTATATCATACATCTTCTACATGGAAATATCGATCAATCAAATAAAGTCATCCCTATAGAAAGTCACGGCCAATTACGACTATTAAGAAAACATCACGTTAGGATAAGTCGGAGCTCCAATTTCGACACGCAGAGGACTGACAGAAATCAATGTATTAACGGCCCGATTGTTCAGCCCGGAACAATTATTTCTCGCCTCAAACTCATTCATTTCATTCACAAACGATTTCCAAAACACAAAGCGATAGAGATAAATGACTTTTTCCTGCATCGATATGTATTCCCCGAGCGCTATCGATATTCATCAGGTTAACGGCGGCGGTGGCATCAGTCAGCCCGCCTATTAATCTTGCAGCCAATCATCTCGCGCGGGCTCGTCACGGGTGCAGTTAGGAATAATTAAAGGCCGGACATGTTCGTTAGAGCGATGACATCCATTTTAAAACGCGAGTGGTGGATACAGTGATCACGGGCTCAATTTGCATAATTGAAAAATGGAGGGGATCGATTTCGATTACTGCTCCCGAGAGATATTGGAATCGACTTAGTTGGGGAATAGTTTCAGTAACATTGTTTAAAAGGAATTTAAGCGCGGACAACCCTGAAAGAAAATGTAGATAAATGAAAATTTCTGTTTATGTGGGGTCATTGAGGGTCAATTTATGCAAGTAAATGTAACAAATATCCCCCAAAAATCCTTCTAAAAAGATATTTTGTAAACCTTTAGCTTTTTAAATGTTAATGTGCTTTAGATTTTTGAGGATACCATCTCCGTTATTACTTTTACCACAGTACCATATGCTTGGATGTGCAGTTTTTTTAGTTTAAAAATAGATTTTAAGATTTTTTACTATTTTATTTAAGTATTGAAAATTTTTCAAGATTATTAGGAAATACATCGTTTAACTTTATTGTTAAACTCATACTTTTAATTGTTCAATAAAAGTTTTAAATAATTCACTTTGAAAGTCGATATTCCAATGACAGAATCATGTGTCATTAATTATTTTTATCCTTTACAAACCAAAATACTGTAATGAGATGAACTTCGATTGAAATACCAGAATGTTTTCTTACATTTTTATTTATAATTACTTTAATTATAAATTTTAAGTCATGGATGAGACGTAAGGGAGGCATATATTCTAATCCCACTTCGTAATATGCCTATTCCCATTTAAGGACTAATCTAACAATCCCCTATTAAGTCACAATAAGACTTATCACTTTCGGTATTCATTTTGGAGGAAGCATCCAAAGGAAAAAGTGTATTACCATTTGACTCCTCAAATTCTCTATGCAATCGAGTGATGAATCCCTTCGGATGAACTATGAAAGGGAAACAATGTAAAGAGCCTTTAAGAATGGCAACCATCTCACAAACCAATCAGAGCTCTCTGTCCCAACTCTTACTATGTGGGAACGGAAAATATGTGTGAGAGAAACCCGGAACAATAGAAACCTCTTGCCAAAACGCGAGACATCTTATGTAAAGAAACAAAAGGCTTTCTCCGCCATTCAACATTACCTGACAAACGACCTTCGCTCACGCAACGAGAAGACCTTTAAAAAGTAGTAAGCACTCAGCACCCGATACTCTCCCAGACATTCGTCTTTCTTTCAGGAAATGGGTAATTCTATTTCATAACTACTGGAATGTCCAGTTGGGGAATTTCCTTCAGATTGAAGTACCAACCACCACTTCAAAATTTTAAAAAAGGTCTTGAAATAATTTTCATCTCTATTCTTGATTTCAAGTATTTATAAAACCGCGTTTTAATTGCGTTTAAAATGTTTAATAGTAAGTATTGCAATTGGTTCTATAAGTTATACTCTATTCATTTAGAATTGGCGCTTGAGAAATAGTGCTTTCCCCCACGCTAGAAGCGTAACCATAGTAACGCTCTTCAAGTAGCCAATAGTAAGCCTTCTTCATCACTTTGACGAGGATAGTTTCTATGGTTACCGATCTGTGGTGGGGAAGGAAATATCATCAAGCGCCAGTTCAAAATGAACAGAGTATAATTAATTATATCCATTAGTAGTTCTAATTCTTAAAGAAAATTAAAAATGTAAACTCAAGTATAAATCTACATTAAAAGTTTTACTCAAGTAGTTCATTTAGTAAAGATTATTAAATGAAATGCTCATTAAAAAGTTTTAAATTTAAGTTACAAGCAACCAGTAAATAAGAAAAAGCTAAACAATAAAATGTTTTTAAAGCAAGATTTGTTTTTAATGAGGTAAGAATGAATCTTGGCAAAAAACGGGTGTCCTATTTTAATAAAAAATGCCCTTTTTTGTTACTAAATTAAATTATTTAACGAAAAATGTGCATATAATTATAAACTTGAACTTTTTAGCAGCTTAAATTATTTATGGAAGTTTATATTTTTCGAGAAGAATAACAGTAAGGTAAATGTGGGTATAGTGGACACTGTACCAATAGTGGCCACATAGCTGATTAATTTGAAATAAAATGAGTTAGAGGCATCAAACAGAGTCAAAATTCATAGGCATAGTAGATTGTACAATCAGGTAAGCTGGTAAATTACCACCGATACCACAGATCAGCATGGGAAGGATATTTAAATATTTGAAAATAACAACATCGGCCGAGTGACTGAAATTTGATTTTGCTTATTGAATCGCGTAAGGAAACGGGTATATCGGAACTGATTTTTTTGTATTTATAGCCGTTTGATTGACTTTTAAATTTATATTATGGTAAAGAAGAGTGTATAAAATGATAATAAATAAAATTTATTTTAAAATTTTGACTTTACGAAGAATTTATGGGGGTGGCCACTATACCAACACAAAATCTTAGATTTTCCAATAGTGGCCACCGCAATGGCTTGTAATAGAAACTTAAATAACATTGAATTCGGATCAGATTTTCTTCATAAACTGTTGACCACAGACAATAAGAGACAGACCGGTCAATGGGCGGCCTACGACACGAACGCCCTCAACCCACGGTACCTGCACTAAAACTGTGGTTACAGTTAAGCTTTTAGGTCTGGCAACCATGGAGACGTTTTGTGAAGACGTAATCCATCGACCATATAATCACCAGGATCGCGATCCTTGGCGATCACATAAGCCCTTAAATGGTTTTTAAAATTAAAAAATATCTTTTTTTTTCAACAATTTTTGAAAATTTGCTATTATAATAGAAAATTTAAATTAAATCATTAAGGTTTGTTCATCAACAAAATTTCGTGATCGCATATGATGAAAAACTCGATTGTAAAAATACAAGCTTAAATATAAAGCAATCAAGAATCACACAAGTAAATAATGAATCAAAATGATTTTATTAAATCTCATATTTCAATAACTACAAATATTTGTTATAACCCCTTGGCCTTTTAAGACAAACATGATGTGTAAATGAAGTTGCAATCCTCGTGATTCTAAACGAACACATCTTTTGCAAATACGAATCCCAGATCCCTGGCACATTTGAAATGTATTCTTGACAATAAAAATGTATAATACTAGTATACATTTTCATCTGAATTAAATACATACGCCTATAATTAACGCGAATTATACTGAATTCTATCAGGCTTAAAAATCAAGTTCAAGAATGCAACACAGATTTTCCAATGGATTGCAAAATAGAGAAGAAACGAGATAAAATGTGCCTTAATGCAATAAGACACTGTTAAAATGATTTATAAATCTTGCAAACAATTTAAAAGAGTACGATTAAACGATTTACACAAACTTCATGTTTTCTTTCGAAATTGAATATTGCAAGTTTCGTCAACAACAAAAAAATGTATAAGGATTTCGATTAATAAATATTAAATTAATCGATTAATGCCGGTACCGCTTGTCGCAGGCGCCACTTGAGCTCTCTGGATAAGCCCCGCCTATTGACCGGTCTGTCTCTTATTGTCTGTGCTGTTGACTGTGCTTTAAAAAGAGTGTTGTATGAATTTTGGTTTCATTCTGACTTCGGGAACCAAGGTTTCCAAAACATTGAATTACATGTTTTAACTCCTCTCAAATCAGCTACAGCGTAGGCTTTGGGCCGGAAACCTTCAAGTATTTTTTAAATAAAGCTTATTTGATTGTATATAAAATACATTTCGTTGGGAAGGAAAATTTAATTAGAAATAAACGACTCTACCAAAAAAACCCATCAATTTCATGCATAAACCCCTCATATAGGCAGAAAAAGAGAGGTGTCCACTATAGATGCAAGAGATGTCCACCATAGATACAACAGCTACATCTATGTGGCCACCGGTCTACTACTATTCGGCGCGGCCGTTTGGGCGCTGGCCGTTTGGGCGCGGTCCGATTCGGCGCTGGCCGTTTCGGCGCCAGAAATTAAATGAAAGTAAATAGAACTCTTTCATAATCCTTCTAAAAATTCGAAGAAAAAAAATTTTGTCTCGCGCCGAAACAGGCCGGCGCCCAAACGGCCCGCGCCGAAACGGCCGCGCCAAATCGGCCGCGCCGAATCGTCCCATTCCGATGTGGCCACTATAGATGCAATTTGGAGTACTTTTTAAAAATTAATTAAAAATACTTTACCCAATCTAATTAAAATTTTTAATGGTAAAATCGAAAGAAGAAGATCCAATTAATCTAAAAATAGGATGATAACGGCTTCCAAGCAAATAGGTTGGTATTTATTGAGAATTTAAGCAAAAATTTTCCTTAAAGTGTCCACTATACCCACATTTACCTAATATAGTTTTGTTTTAAATTCGTTTTTTTTAGTAAAAAAAGTTTGCAAATCTGAAAAATAGCACCTCTTTTTTTAACCCATATACAGTTAAGAAACTATTCTTGCCTCTCTTTTCTTTAGTGAAAATGGTTTTATTTAGTTTACTTTATTTTCAGTAGTTTAACACTTAACCTTTATTGTGTGTAAATTTAATGCAAGTAGTTATATATTAAATAAAATATTTTCCCTTTATTCTTCTTGTGATAACACACACTTCTACGAATTTAGCTAAAACATTCATCAAATAAACTTGGGCAATAACTTTCGTGGAAATTTCTTTTACTGACAGCTAAAGGGACATCAAAATAGTTTTTATAAGAATTCAAGAATTCTGTGAAAGCTAAAGATGGAAAGTATATGTGAATTACAATGATTATTTCACCTCAAAATCAACTGCCAATAACTTCCGGAAAGGGTATATTCATTTAATCTTTCTACATTCTGCCCATTGTTAGAAACAAACATTTTAAATTACGCTTAATATACTTGTTACAAATTTAGCAAACAACATAAATGCAAATGTGCCTAAAATTACCATGTAGTGAATATTAAAAAAATGGGAGAACGTGGAGTCTTGATCTTGATTAAAGATTTTTTAATTATAGGAAAATTAAATCATTTGATTAAATGTACTATGCATTGGCGTATGTGTAGTGTATGAAAATTTATATCTGAAGGGATCCAAATATCCCCCAAAAAATTAATCGTTATCAGGCTCAAAGCTAGACTTTGCACCTGGAGAGGGGACCCAAAATTATTCCTAAGCTCCCTTTCATGCATTAGTACTTGATAGATTCAAAGTAGATCTTTAAAAAGTTTTTCGAAGGATTTGCATTTATGCACTTAATACTATAAAAATGAAAATGAAAGACTACCATGTCCAAAAGAGGGATCTGGGGAGTTCTCCTCCAGAAAAATTTAGGTAATTCGACTCTAAAAAATAGGGTTTTAACTAGTTTTAGTACACCCGGTCCATATTTCGGGGGGGGGTAGTATACCTTAATCAATAAACCTTGATTGCTAAATTATCTTCTTAAAAACCCAATTAAAAGAATGCATTTTCTTGAAAAATTCTCATAATCAAACAAAATTAATTCAACGAGTTTTTAAAAAAATCAAAATGCTACACTAGCCCTACAACCTGAAAAAAATGTCCAGTAAGAAAATATTAATTGATAGAAAGGTTCAATTAATTTAGATTGCGAAAAGTAATTTGATGAAATCCGAAAAGAAATAGGAAAACCTCAAATCATCAAAGGAAGATATAATTCCCTTAAATATCCCCAAGTTGTTTTGGACGCCAAGTAATTAAGTATCGCCAAATTTTTAGGATTGGCATTGATATAAACTACTATACATTTTTATATGTTAGTCTAAAATTTTTGGAGATGTTTCTAATCTTCGCCGTCCATAACAACTTTTACGGGACATCGGTAACAAAATATTTAACCGGACATAACGGAATTGAACCACAACGTAAACAAACACATTAAATATGCTTTTAAAGGAATACTGCAACGCCCCCTTATGTAATAATCAAGATTTGCGCATTCATAAGAAAATCAATCGATCAAACTACAAAGATAACACAATCGTACTTACTACAGCAAGTAAAGGAGTGAGTGAATCACAGCTTGCAGTACAGGCACACATTAAACAAACAATCTGCAATAAAGCCCAGTGAAACAATCTACGCAATGACACTACCGCTACGCACCGGCGTATTAAGAAAAACCGGATTTACGAGGTACAGCGATGCCGTGCCGGCTGGTTTTGTTTCTCTGGGCCGGCTTGTGTTTATACTAAAGACAGGATTATCGGCGATTGATTTTGATATCCGAATGTATGTTATGCTTGAGTGTTTGGTTCGTGAATGGTTTGAATTCTATGGTATTTTTTTCTTGAGAAAGATGCGAGACATATTTGAGTTATTTGGTCACTTAATATGCCAGTAGTTAGCCATCTGTGAGAAGAATAAAATGTGAATAAATATGAAAATAAAAAAATAAATAGCTCCATAAAGCTGACAGGGATAAATTACTGATAATTTAGAGTTAATTGGTGATTTAATAGAAAATGTAAGCAACTTGCTGTAACAAACAATAAGGAAGTTGCATGTGTCAGATTTCCATTGACATTCAAGTGTTCCGTAGGGTTTTTTGTATAGTAAAATGAAATATCTAGTCAATTTTTCAAAAAAAATGTACAAATAATTAAATTTCATTCATTTAATTCAAAAGTCGAAAAAAACAGGTTACTGAAAATGCTAAGTGAAAACATCGTACGATGACGTCAACAATCATATCATCAACTCCGCTGCTTTCCAAAAATGGTCACCGTACGATGACGTCACATCCCAAACTCTTAGCGGATTTTTGTTGCGGAAAAGGGGATTTTTGTTAATTTTTTAGCCAAGCAAAAAATTTCTCGATCGGCCTCAAATTTTGGATAGTTGCTTATTTTTGCATGAAGAATCGATTAAAAAATTTAAAAAAAATCATGCAACTTCCTCATTGTTGTAATCGCAGTGTTTTTTGAGTGATGAATATATTCACTAGCAACAACAGTTATTAGTGCACTGTCTGGTAATACAACCGAATTGGATTTTCTTAAAAATTTCGAATCAATATGTTACTAAAAATACAGTTGAGTTAAAGATAAAAAGAGAGCTGACCAAAAAGTTGAGCGGGAAGTTGGGTTTGAATCCCATATGAATTTTGAATGCTTACAAGCAATATTTAGGGTTGATGGTCGAAATTCTGTTTGTAACTTGACAAAATAGCACAACGGAATTATTAAACTGTTGTTATGATGAATTAAAATTTTGTTTCCATATTTCATCTAAATGTATGTAATAAAAATTAAAAAATACCTGTTAAAATAGTCAGACAAGGAGGGAGCTTACTTTATGTTCACATTTTATTAAACACTGTCAACAACATAAAAAATTAGCTTAGTTATAAATTCAAAACTTACTCAGGAAAGGCACAAATCAATAAAAAAAAGCCGCAAAGTTCACAAGATCAAGATTAATTTTAGGGGTATCTTTATCTTCAATTCAAGTAGCGAAATAATTTTTAGACTTCTTATGAAGAGTTGTATTTATTTCTCTTCCGACAAAATCTTAAAACCAACGTGTTTATGGTTTAAAAGATTCACTCAAAAGTGATAAAATTATCACAAAACAGTCACTGTGTTCATCTAGATAAAATAATTCGAATTTATAAGACGAGAACTTACACGAGTCATATTTGAGATAGCCGTTATCTCAAAAGAAAAGCAGTTAATTACGTAAACCCGCTCGGTAGGTTTCTTCGCGAACGAAATCTTAGAAATACCTTCATGGAAGAAAACTTAGAGCAAACTGTTATTTACTACCTGTCTGCGCTGTGAAAGCTTTTAAAACCGAAGCGTTGGTAACAAAAAACCTTAAACTTATCCTCTTTCCGTCTAATTACAGATATATATTACGGGCTATGTGATAAATCCGAGAATTATTAATAATGCCTGGGTTTTTCGGGCAAAGAGATATACAGGGTGGTCCTAAATTCGTGGTACAAACTGGGTAGGTAGAGGAGACCTAGACAAGCATATTTCGAATAGGAAGAGGGGGCGGGGCGGAGATACACCGTTAAGGCGTACGTATACACTTAAAATCACGAAAATCGGACAAAATATCAAAATATTTCTTGTGGATTAAAAGTATTCTACAATTCTTTAGCTTTAAAATGATACCAAGATCAAGAAAATGCGTGCAATACTTCTTATTTTATGAAGGGTTAAATATCGCGCTTATCATAGAAACTGCATGTTATCAACATCTTTTAACTCAATTTCTGAAGAATTGTGTTTTTCTCATACTACGGTTCATTCAAAACATGATTGCTCATCTGTAAATTGGTATATTGTGATTATTTTTTTATCATCATAATCTGTATGAAATAGCAGATGTTTTGTCAGTTTTGTTTTTTCTTTAAATGAAAATTGAAATGTTTCTTTTTATGAATTTTTAAAAGTTAAAATTTCAGAAAAAAATCACGAAGTTTCATGCTTCACTGATAAAAAAATCATAAAAAAGAAACTAATAGGTTTATCAAAAAAATAAAACTGACAAAACATGAAGAATACCGTAAGGATTGAGTTCCAATAGAAATTATCTGATTTTAATAATTTGAACTTGAGTAATCACGTTTCAAAAATGACGCTAATTAGCTCATTAGATGCTAATTAGCTAATTATATGATATATAAATATAATTTTTTTTTGAAAAATGGCCTAGTTAAGGTGTCTTACATATTTTGTGCAAAAATCAGATTTTTAAAATGAATATCAAAAATTTTTTTGTCAAGTGTATACGTACCCCTTAAAGAGCTAGAACCTAATGTAGTGCGAGAGCGTTACAAAAGGACGTTTTGCCAAGGCCCGTTTAAAGAAAAAAAAACATAATGAAATGAAAAAGTTTATTGCATGAGGTACAGCAGTATCCATACTACTTACTCCATAAATTTGATAGAAATTGAACCACTTGCTAAACCGTGGGTTGAGTTTTAAAACGCGCAGTATTAATCTTTTAGCCAAAGAATGGAGTTCCCTTAATGGTATTTAGAAAAATGATGATCGGGGAAGGAATTTTCAATGATCATACATTGATCATTGAAACTGCATGATCATTGAAAATTCCTTTCCCGATCATCATTGTTCTAAATATACCATTACAATAATTTAAAGGAACTCCATTCTTTGGCTAAAAGATTAATATTGCATGTTTTAAAACTCATCCCACGGTTTAGCAAGTGGTCCAATTTCTATCAAATTTATGATTTCATTATGTTATTTTTTCGTTAAACGGCCCTTGGCAAAACGTCCTTTTGTAACGCTCTCGCACTACATTAGGTCCTAGCTCTTTAACGGTATAACTGCGCCCCCCTATTCCTATTCGAAATATGCTTGTCTAGGTCTCCTCTACCTACCCTACCCAGTTTGTACCACGAATTTAGGACCATTCTGTATAAATACTCATTGATTTGTTATGTTTTGAAAAATGTATGGAATTTAAAAGGCTTATACTCAGATTACGTCCCACATTAGGAGTTAGAAGGGGTTTGTATGAGTGACACAATTGGTACAATGTAACAACGGGGAGTTCAAACATTTGTTACATCACACTTTGAACGTTTTTCACTGCTCATACGTTGGCACAATATGGCCTAGTTTGGTTCTTGCGCCATAAAACCACAACCAAACCACTGCTCGAAGCTAAAATACTATTCTTCCGCAAGTAGTTTTGATTTAAAAGTAACAAAAGAGATAGATACTGAAGTAAGATTTGAAATGTATTACATTTGGGTACTATTTGTTCTTAAAAACTCCTTCTTATGAATACATAGTTTTTTTATGAATTCAGTTCTTATGAACTTTTTTTACTTAAAGGACGAAAATAATTACAATAGAAGTTGTTTTATATGCAGAGTATATATATTATCTCAAAACTTATCTCGAATTTATTTTTAAATTCCTCCGATCATGAGGTATTGAGTTATGCTGTATTTTACAGCTACTTAAGTTTATTACCTTACAACTACCATAAAAAAACTTTAATCTCAAAACAAAAATTTCGTTACACATACTTCCTTCTTCTACTCCTCCTCTCAAATTTAAAAACCTGTGAAATAGAAGAAAAGTGTTTCTATAAGAAGGAATAGAAGTGTCCCCTAAAAATCTCTAAAAAGGCAGGAAGTAATTTGGGAATGCCATATGAATGATTATGTATCAACAAAAGACCTTTTTAATAGAAAAGACTCAAAAGGGCTGTCTAACAACAATTTGATATATAAGCCTATATAAGTCTGAAGTGTAGCTTTACATCACATATACTCTATTCATTTAGAATTGGCGCTTGAGAAATAGTGCTTTCCCCCACGCTAGAAGAATTCTATTCCATAACTACTGGAATGTCCAGTGGGGGAATTTCCTTCAGATTGAAGTACCAACCACCACTTAAAAACTTTAAAAAGGTCTTGAAATAATTTTCATCTCTATTCTTGATTTCAAGTATTTATAAAACCGTGTTTTAATTGCCGTGTTAAAATGTTTAATAGTAAGTATTGCAATTGGTTCTATAAGTTATACTCTATTCATTTAGAATTGGCGCTTGAGAAATAGTGCTTTCCCCCAAGCTAGAAGCGTAACCATAGTTTCGCTCTTCGAGCAGCCAATAGTAAGCCTTCTTCGTCACTTTGACGAGGATAGTTGCTATGGTTACCGATCAGTGGTGGGGGAAGGAAATATTTTCAAGCGCCAGTTCAAAATGAACAGAGTAAGGATAGTATGCATTTCAAAGAAGGATATAAAAAATTCGTTTCGAAATTTTTACAACGCGGTGTTTTGATAAGGAACTATGAAGATAAACTTCCATCTGGGGAGTTAGTTCTTCCTAAATGTGGAACAGCTCCAAAAGAAAAGTATAAGGTGAACGACCTCCCACGCTTTAATTCTTACTCTTCCTCCCCCTAAACCCCCCCCCGATAAGCCCCCCCAAACCATCAATTCCATCCAACTTACCCCATTCACCTTCTCATACGAAGCATCGGACTTCTTGGAACGGGTCTTCATGGCGTCCGACCCGAGTTCTCTCACTCCCGAAACGGTTCTGATCCAACTCTCGCTTTCAGTCAGTCCATTTCGCTCCAGTAGGTCACCATTTCAACCTTCGGGCCAGAGGGAATCGAGGACAAATAATCCGATAGCTATTAAAAGGCCGAGCACACATCCGAGGCGTTATTCTGCTAGCGGTTTTTGGCAACGCTGCTGGTGGCGGAACTAATCCTCGGTTCGCATGTTCTGGAGTGTCGAAATTCGGGCTTTTTTGTAGTTTGTTTTGAGTGAGGGAATCGGTTATTTATGTTGGAAATGTCCGTTGCTTAATGAACTGTGACTCTTGACCTTGGGGTGGTTGATTAAGTCTTGTGGGAACGTGTCCTTTTTTGCTGTAAGGAGATACTTAGTTTCAAAGGAGAAGTACAAGAAAATAATGCATTGGAAGCAGAGGTTGGAGGCTGATGGATTTAAAATTACTTTTTTCGTGTGTCCTTGGAACTGAACCTTGCTAATTTTATTGGAAAATAATTTTAAGCTGAAATTTCAAATTGCATGGCACTTGTAAATGTTTTTTGTGCCCTTCACAGGTGCAAATTTCTGTCAGTATGCAACCAAACTTAATAAGTTTTTTAAATATACTATTAATGTATTTATTAGAAGCATGGTCATTATATGCTACAATATTATTATTTGACTCTTTGAAGAACATTGATATAATCAATCCTTCATATGGGTATTTTTGGGGGGTGTTACTCGATAATAAAAGTGGTTTATGATAAAAGTTTTATGGTTGATTATGAAAAAGTCTTTTAGTAAAAGTGGGTTAAAAGTACAAATTCAAGAGTGACCAATTGAATCGTCAGTTTGAAGAAGGGAATAAGTCCAAAAAATGACGAATTGACTTTTTGTGCTCAAAACAATCTCCAAGCTTTGCCCTACACATGGGTGAAAAGAGGGGGAAAACAACTTACCCCTGTAGGGAGATATCGCCCCTTGAAGTTGTGAAATCGATATCCATACAATGAAAATTCCATTACTTTTTTCGATTTTCTCAAAACTTGATTTTTGGACTTATTCCCTTCTTCTAACTGACTATTCAATTATATAGTCAAAGAAATAATAGTAGAAACATACCATTCCAAAAGCTTCTTACAAACTCAACCAGAAAGGTGTAAATTTAAAAGTCGTTTTATTTGAAGAACGTCTTAAAAACTAAAACTCTATTGGCCATCCGGTGCCAAACGATTTCATTTATTAGTAGCAGCCAATGAAGTATCTGAGAATCTTTTGATAAATCTCTTTATCTTAATGTTTATAAAACGATGAGATTTTTCACCATAACGTATTTCAATGTAGTATATCGAATCGAACAAATAATATTACATTTTAATCACAAATTCATTGATAACTGAAATAGTTTCTGTGATATGTAGATTCATAATTTCCCCTTGCCTTTCTCCCAGGCGAATAATTTCCGATTTGAAGAGTACAATGAGTCTTACGCTGCTTAAAATAAATAGAATATATTTAGGTATCTAGAGAAAATAAGCTATCTCAAAAATATATAATAATAATATTTATTGCATTATTTATAGCAACTATCATAAACTGAGAAATGCTTCCTTATTCGATTATGAGATATAAAATCGCGTATACACTAAGATCATAAATCCACTACCGATTAACCTCATTTGGACACTTAGTCATGCACTGTTGACATAATTATACCCAAATAGAATGCTATTAAGTATGTTTCATGTAATTAGAAATTACACACTTGTTCTTTTTGACGCGTTTGAGCCACACCTATGTCATAAAGATCGATAGTTGTATTTGCTATTTGAATTTGTATTCAACGAGTAAGACTTAAAAAAGCCAAGATCCAGCCAGTGCTGATTTTTCCACTTACAATATTGAAAACATTTTATCAACATTTTCAAATTTCAAATTTACCCTTACCTTAGATATAACATTGAATTACTCGGTTTCTTGTAACTCAAATATTCGATTTCATTAGCTTGTAAAATAATTAATTTTCACTTTCATTTATTAATGTAATTTTTCTTCAATGGAAATAACGACGTGTTTTGTTCTGGTCTTTTAAAGTTTTACCAACCGTTTCTCTACAAGTTATGAAATCCTGTTTTAAGGTATCCGCCTACCCCTAAAATGACGATTTTCGACTTTTTCGTCGAACATTTTTTTCTTACTTTTTCGAGTAGTTTAGACTTTTATCTTTCCAAAACGGTTTTCATTTTACTTATTGGCGAATTAGAAAAGAAATTACAGCATTTTTAAAACAGATAGTCGTGTGTGATCGTATACAAATATAAACTTTGAAGCTAATTTTCTCGGAACTAAATTTTGCATACAAATCCTTCACTATTTACATGATTACTCACAAACTATC
Organism: Tetragnatha versicolor; assembly: GCA_024610705.1. NCBI lineage: Eukaryota > Metazoa > Arthropoda > Arachnida > Araneae > Tetragnathidae > Tetragnatha > Tetragnatha versicolor. The sequence goes on from JANDEH010000008.1 coordinate 17,044,240, forward strand.
CAAGATATTCACTCCAAATTTTAATAGTATATTATTCATACTGTTATTAACCAGATGGACCTAAGATTTTTATGTAAGTTTATTATTTTTGTTTTTATTGATGTTTTTTTGTTAAATGGTAGTAGAAATTTTGAAATTTTTCATTTACCTTTACATTTTATGCTGTAAAACAATTACTTTTCAAAGTATGTCTTAGAAAATAGTCTATTCTGAAGATAAGTGTTATAGGATACTTGTGTCCAAATGAAATTTATATAGGGGTAATAGTTTTTGGGCAAGAGTGAGAGGGGTTTTATAAAAATTCACTTAAATTTTACACTAATTACCCCATATTTTAGAAAGTATTATAATTAATTTTGTTTTTTTAGCATTGATCAAGGTTTTGATGTACATTTAAACTAAAAATTAAAATTTGTAAATCAAGTATTTCAAAAAATGGTCTCAAAGGTAGGCGGATACCTTAACACAAACAATCCAGTAAATTTTAGCAACCCAAAAGCTTCTATTTTGCATTGTATTTTCTCTAAAAGTTCTGTAAACTTATACCAATAAAATAAATGTTATTAAAAGGAATCGGGAAATATAGAACTAAAATCACTAAATGTTTTTGTACTTAAATACAAAGCTTTTTATACTTATATTTACTCTAATTGTATAACTGAACTTTAATATTGTGTAATTGTATATCACACAACTGTACTTATTTATATTGTGAGGTTTTCTATCATTAGAGGATAAGCTTATATGTTACGAACACTTCATAATCACTAATAATTAACTCATAAATATACTATAAGCATTGATTTAAAATCAACAAAAAATAAGAAGTAACGTTCAACTTCAGTCAATAAGTACTTAAAACTTAAAGTTAAGGATTGACCTACTTTAAGTTATCATAAAATCTTCACACAAATACTAGAAAAATACTTCAAACAATAACCGGAAAACAAACCATAAAAAACCAATACAACAACCTAAGAAAAAGCCATGCCACTGGGCGCCTTTAAAAGGTTTTCCGTGCCCCAATTCCAAGCATCAGGTTCCGATAACTTCTCCTCAACCCTCCAAGTCTCCACAACCCCAATATTTACATTCCCGATAGGCAAGCCGAGTCAACAGTGGTCCCTAATCGTACGATAACGTTCTCGTTTAGAATTTGTGGATAGTGTCACTCGACCTCATATTTCGGATCAGGAATAGGCCCGATCAGGAAGGAAGCCGATAGCGATAAATGTCGGTGGTTATTTTTGCGGACTTTTCTGTATTCTCTTCATCGATGAGGCAATAAAGGGTTTTTCTGTTGTTTTCTTATCGAATTCTTTTATAGGAAAGCCAGGGAAGCAGCCACTTGAGAGTTGGATTGGATTATCATGGTGATGGTTTGTGAGAAAAAAAGGAAATAATAAATGCTCGTCGTTCATGGAGATACGGAATAGGAAATGAAACTTTGATCATTGAAATCAACACCAAGGAGTCTTCAAGGAATGTTATAGTTGTTTTTAAAGGTAACCTAATAAAGCATATTCAATCACATGACTCGGACCTAGCAACGGCCTTAGCAACAGATTGTTTGACCTTTAGCAGTTAGCAGTGAAAAGAAAATGGGTCATGGAATGCTTCTATTGGAGCATTTGCAATAACATGACAGCAACAGATACCGCCACCCCTAGCAACGGCCTTAGCAACAGAGATTTTGACCTACAGCAAGGAAGAAAATAAATGGTCGTGACCTCGTGACTTCACCTGAAAACACTATATAAGTTTAAATCGCAAACAATTGATGTGTCTGCAGCAACAAAAAGATAATTCCAGAAGCTTTACTTTGGGGTTTGTTCATTGTTGCTGCACGCACATAAATTATTCGTAATTTTGAATTTTTAATATTATGAATGTTTTAGGATTAGATACACACTGGGGCTTTACCAGTTTTACAGGTTTGAGGATAATTTATATGTTTGTTTTTAAAGATAACACAGCAGAATATTAAACTATAACTCCAGTATAAATAAACTTGTGGAAAGAAAGAATTTAAAGAAATTGTTAAATCTTAATTTCGATCTGTATGTATGAAAAAATCACATGAATGAATGGGAGAAACAAATTATATTATGCTTTTTAACACTTATAAAAACCCCTTCAGAGGCATGGCAAAATTGTAGAGATGGCGATAGATGGTGGCATCATCTATCATCCATGCAAAGAAAATAAAAATAAAATATAGACGAAGCGGCTCATCTTAGAGTAAGCAAATGTCTCCTAAACTTTCCAACTAAACTAAACTAAACACTTAAAACTAGATTATTTTTAAAATTTTGTGTTCAATGCACAAAGACCAAATTACTCGGAAGCATAAGGTTCCAATGTCATGAAAAAAAAACGTTTATTTCAGACAAGAACTGTTCCCTTGCTGTCGGGTAATTTTAAACAACTTTAAAAAGTAATTGCATGAACAGGGCCCCAATTAATGATATAACTATTAATTCAATAGGTATAGGTAACAAATTTCGAGACAAAAAGTTTTCGTTATAAAAAGCCAAATTAAATTAGAGGAATAGTAAGGGGACATCCATAAATTACGTGATGTCAAAAAGGGGGGGAGGGGTTTGGAAAAATCTCACCAAATCTCACCAAGGGGGGAGGGGGGGTCGACTAAAATCTCACGTCAACTTTTTAAGTTAGAAATTAAACGATTTTTTTAAGTATGAGAAAGGAATAATACCCACAGATAAGGATACTTTGGTGATTTTTAGGCGGAATAATGTCCCTTTCCCCACATCATTAATAATAGAAAAGTTTTAGGTGCTGTGAAGCACCAAATACAAACGAATAGGATATATAAAGTTATTTTTAAAGGTTGTAGGTAAATCTCACTTGGGGGAGGGGGGGTCTAGCGAAATCTCACTAAATCTCACCAAGGGGGAGGGGGGTCCAGATTTTGGAAAAAACACCTCACGTAATTTATGGATGGCCCCTAACCTAACGTCTATAGGAAAAATACTTTTTCGAAAAATATATGTTTTCGACATAACAAAGTTAGTCTTATCGAGAGTATATACTGTATGTAATTTATAACTACATGCTTTTTATTTGTTTGAAAACATTTTACTTTTATACAGTATAAAAAATTTCTTCTATTTTTAGGCCCAGGATAATTCGCAATATAATTCCTAGTACTCAACATCAATCACCAACATTTCCCCCTAAACACCACAATCCTTCTACCTATCTTTATCCCCTAAATAAATACAACACCCCCTTTAACCATTCAATTTAAAGACCCCATCAGAAATCATCCCTCCTACCGTCACCCACCCTAATCACATCAGAATCCCACTTGAAACGACCCAAGGAAAGCACACACACAGAAACCTGAAAGCACCTCCTAACACTAATCACACAGAATCCTAAACCCCTCCTTCGAATGTTCCATGGCTCGGGGAACCTTCATCCTTCATTAAACCCCGAAAAGCCGGCTGCTCCTGGAGGAAGGACTCTTCATTTCCGAATACCCCATCGCGTTCTCTGGTCACGTGCGGGATTCCGATGCTTCCTTTAATTCTGCGATGAACACCCCTGATCGTACGTTGGATTTGTTTTTTTTTCTCTGTGTTACGTCATTTGTTTTTTGTTGTTGTTGTTGGGTAGGATTGGATTGGATGAAGATTTTGGGGTAAAAGACCCAAGAAATTTTTTTCTTAAATTAATTTTTTTAGTTTCGTAACTTACTGATTTTATTCTAACAAAATCGCTTAAATTATTAAAGGATATGAGTTTATTTTTATCCTGTTTATGCACACATAAATCAGGGAGAAAATAATTTTCATTCAATTCTTTATTAATATTATTTTATCTATCTGTTTTTAAATATAAATTACATTTTTGTTACAAATTACGTGCAAAGAATCTATAATTATGGAGTATTTTCTCCATAGCTTTATCATGCTTACAAAACGCGAATATATTTTATAACCATTTTATTGATTATAAATTAAGACTACTGAGTTACTGAAAAAATCACCCATTTTTATCATTTCATCAGAAACAACGTAAATTCAAATAATAACTTGTAAATAAAAGTAGATCCTTGTAGTAAATATCCTTGCTTTTTTTTGTACCAAAAAATGTAACAAAAGTTCAGTCCCGTGCGATCCCATATCTTGTTTTCATAATAATTTAGCTAAGTATATTGAATACAAAGAAGCTCAGAAATTTTAGTTTTGAAAAAAAGTGGCCTTCGTTTTTTTATACATAAAGTTCTACGGTCACCTGGGATAACAAGATCCATGTACGTAATTACTATCTAAGTATATAAAATAATAACAAAATATAATATAACTATGAATGGGGTGTGGCATATGGAAGACTGTGTGAAAAATATTTTAACGCAAAAATATACATGATACTGGCCAAACAAAAACTCAAATTATTATTAAATCGGTTGTTAAAAGAAACATTAAACAATCCACAAAAAGAAATTTTACCATCGACGAGGTGCTTTCCGATCCTCCGTTGTTTTTAGAATTTCTGGGAGCGCATGGCCTCATGGGTCTGGTTTAGTTTATTTAAACCTGATCGGGGGATCAGACAGAACAGAACAGACAAAAAGAAATTGGACGAATCGAAATCAAAAGAAGTTTTTTATGCTTTCAATGGAGAACAAAATTGTTTTCCAGTTTTCTTTCCAAAAATATAATTAGCAAGAAAACTGAGTTATTCCTTTGGAACCAAAAACGAAAAATACCCAACCACAAAAGACACTTTAAGCCGAAACCCCCAGCTAATCCCTATCAGAAACCCTATCCCGGGAATCACCAAAAAACATACCCATGACTCGCACAAAACCTTCCTCATAATCGAATCAATCCTTCCAGGGGGAAAGATGGTGACACCGCCGCTGAAACCCCACTAATTACATTACCAGACCCCCCCTACAACAATGAAGCGATATTCCAACTATCAAAACTCAGATGGGGCCTTGGAAATTAATGTCTTTTCTATGTCCCCTCTTAATTTGCTTCCATCTCCTTTTTTATTTTGCTTTTTTCATCCCTGCTCATTCGGTATTATCTGCAACACTTGATTCGATTTCGCTATAGATATCCAAGATGACGATCTGGCTCAAGGGATGTTTTTTTGGGGGAGGATGGTATTAAGTAGGGTTATAGAGAAAGAGAGTAGGGTGATATGCAATTAGGGCGACTAAGGGGAATTCCTCTGTTATCCGAGTTTTGTCGTTAGAATATAAATTGGTTAAAAGGCCGGGTAAGTGGTAATTAAAATTCGGTCGTCGTCGTTTTTGGAATGACGTCCTCTGCTGAGTTTCGTCAGAATTGTTTTTGTTGTTGTTGGAAAGGGAAGGATTCTCTCTTGAGAGTTGGTGTCGAACTTTTTTTTGTGTTTTGGGGATGGTTCGGAATGTTTTGTCGCCAATGATAGATTCGGGATTAAACCACTCGATTAAACTAATGCTATCTATTCATTAGTTGATGGCTTGAAACTTAATTACAATCGTTGTGGGTCCTTTTATGTTGTTTTTGCATATTAAAACTTGTTTTCAATCGAACCGGTTTTTCGAGTCTAATGAAAGTAAGAAATGGAAAATTTAAGTTATTAAAAAGGTATCTCCTCAGTGGTTTTTGTCAAAGGTTTTTTAATGCTTTCTTTTTAATCAAGGATCAGTACAAAGAAAATAGCTAAATATAGCCATTCATTTCCTTTAAAAAGTATTAATTTATATTTGTAACATTAAAGTGACGACTCAAGAGGTTTTTAATAACTTGTTCAAATAACAGTTGTTTAGTACCCAAATCTAAAACTATATTGAGTTATTAACTATGCATCAAATATATTTACTCCAAAAAATTATACCATATAAAAATAGTAACAATCAAAAAGTAGTTATCAGTTAAAATCAGAAAGAACGTAGTTCGTACCGAGAACAATATGCACTATTTCTTGTGCAACTTTGCATGAAAACGTTTTATCAGATATTACGTTGAATAAACGGAAGGTTTTTTTTTACGAATAAGAGCACTGATACCCATATTAAACCTACTAATTACATTTCAATCCGAATGAATGAAACTTTGTTTATATATTTTTAAAAACCCAAAAAGAAGTTCATCTGACTTAAGAAAGCAATAATAGAGTAAATCAAGCAAAAAGTAGCAGGGAAAAGATCTCCTTAAAGTAAACGAGGTAATTTAGTAGCTGTTTCTTGGTCTAAGGAGGGGAGACATCAAGAAGGTTTAATGACAAGAAGTTGATGTGAATCCAATGAATCTAGGGATTAATTATGTTAGCCTTCCTTCCTCTTGTTTATTGATTTTTAACAGGAAGAAACTTCTTTTCATTTTGTCAGCAGAAGAAATAAATTTCTCGAGATTTGGAGAAGATCATAACTTTCTTAGAAATTCCTTTCGCGTATTTGATGTAAAAACCGAAAAGTTCAGAGTAAAAAGAGCTCTTAAAGTGATGGTGCTGTTGCAAAAAGACCTTTTATTATTCAAGCTGCTTCATGCGAATTTAACCGGAAAGGTTATGAAAATTGTTTTATTTCACAGTTCTAGGAATTAAAATTCTGAGCTTCATCACAGTTAACCTGTAGTCGCGATTGCAGTTTTTCATTTATTTTCTACTTAATAATGAGAACCCTCTTATTTCAAGTTAAGAACAAATGGGAATTGAACGAATTCCAAATATGCAGCTTATACAAAGCTTTTCGTGGTTCTTAAATAGGTCTAGCCTGCAAAACTTTAATGATTTTGCGAGCCAAATTACACCAACTTAACTTACAGCGGACCAAATCAACTGATCCCTCGGGATCATTCGAAATTTATTATAGTATAGTCCACTCATGACATCCAGAAAAAAAAATATAAATACCAGAATAACAATAAACATGATCTCATGAAGGATCAAAGGCCGCATGTTGTATAAGCATGGTCTAGCGGATAACCGGAGGTGTGGAAACTATGGTTTATTGAACATCCTTGCTTTAGTCAGTAGCAAGAGACTCGATAGTTCACACACACGCAGCTGCGTTCCCATCTAATGCCAACCAATCAATCGCTCTCATAATTATGCAGAATGACAGAGCGTCATACCGGGAGAATTGGACAATTGTGAGGAGCATGGTTTCTCTCTTCGGGGATTCCGGGGAGAATTTGAAATATGTGAAGTAACCTGCTTTCAGTTACTACTCTGGGGTTTCAGAGGAACTTACACGTTACAGCTTACAAGATATTGTCGGCTCACAAGCGAAAGGCACTAAGTCACATTTGGTGAATCTTTTGACAGGGGTAGAATATCGCCAATAAATGAGCGGAGCCTTGGATCATTCCCCAAATCTCGCAACCTATAAGGTGATCAATTGGCATGGCACAAAAGAAAGCGATTGTCTATTGCCAAATTCGGCGAAACCTCGTACAAAGTATTTGAGCCAGAAGTGACTTAGTGCCTTTCTCCTGTAAGCCGATGATAGTGTACCAAACAACAAACAATATACTATATCAAACGTATATTACCCAGAATAATTTACCCATTACTGCCTGGCGCCCCTTTTTAGGGACGTTTTTTAAAAATCCTCCTATTTCTACCAAAATTGTTCATTTGAATCGAAATTTGCACTGATGTATCTCTGATTTTCATAGAACATAAAGAACACAAGAAGAAAGCAGAATTTAAAAAAAATTTCACTTTTTTAAAGTTGGAAGATAGAATTTTTCAGAAAAGTGCTTTTTAAAATATTTTAAAAGAAAAAGCTTAAAAATCCTAGTTGTTATTTAAAAAAATGTTCAATGCCGATATATATACTGTTTATACATTAAATCAGTCGGGGTGTCTTTATCTTGACCTTGTTTTGGACCCTCGAAAAGCTTCCCTAAAAAGGGACGTCAGGCACGAATGCCCCGTGTTTTTCCCCGTAGTGAAATGCTAGTGTTTCCTTATTTTTTTCATAAAAACGCGTTCGATTCTTATGAAATGAATTAAATAACTGATATTTATAAAATTACTTTAATTTTAGCTAATAAATTTATTTTTTTTATTTATTTTTTTTGGAAAATACTGTTATTTCTGCTAAATTAATGGAATAAAAAGTCTTAAATTATAAGGAATTAATTAATTTGTATTAATTAAAAGAAATAAATTAATTATTTTCTATATTTATTGCTTATGCAAATATATTCCGGTTATATTTTAATTAGAAGTTTAATAATAATCATTTAATAGTCATTTAAATTGCCGAAAAAGTCGCTTTTGTGATAAATTTTCTGCTTTTTTCTACAAGATGTAGCTAATCATTGTGTTCTATACTGCAGATCAATCTATATCATCTGGCTTGCTAATGCACATCCCAGTAATGCTTGATTTTTGGGGAGAAATTTGTGTTCCGCACAATAAAATTAAATAAAATGAAAAAAGTATGGGCATTTGAAGGACTTAAACTTCACAAATTGAGATATTCTGATGGATTTGAGGTAAGTAAATGTAATTACTTATTATAAGGTAACTTATAAACAAAGAATGCCTTTTTAAATTAAAAATCTTAATTAACAATTAACATAGATTTGGGAAGAAAAAACTGGTTTTAGAGCATAAAAATGCTTTTTTGTTCATATTCATATTACAGTATGATTCCGGTTATTTTGCCGCACTTAAAAAGGTAGAAGATTTTTTTGAGGCTTTAAAACAGTTTTCTACCATGCGTTTACTACCAGGGAAAAAGACGGGGGCATTCGTGCCTGACGTCCCTTTTCAGGGATGGTTTTTAATTTTGGTGTAGAAATAAAAATTTTAACCTGAAATTTTTTTCACACTTTTTCCAGTTGTTTTGGGGCTATTTAGGGGAGAGTGGGGCTATTTAGGGGAGAGTGGGGCTATTTCGCACATGGGGCACATTCGGACAGACGGCATTTCCCCTAGTAATTATTAATTTAAAAATCTGAAAAAAATACCAGTTGATGGAAGCATGACTACCACTTCCTGCATGAATTTTCAAAGCCCTGAGAAATTTTGTTGTGTACGTACTAGAAATTTGCTAGCGTTGGAAGCAGCAAAGTAAATTTTCTTGTCATTTTGTTGGCGTAAAATATCAATCAAAAATAACTTTCAAGTGGACATTCAGCATTGTATTCAGTAGAGGCACTACTAAAGTAAGTTCCTAGAAAGGTTTTATTTCCCTGCTTTAATAATAAATATCTTGTTCGGACGTGGAAAGCTTGAACTGTTAGATGGGGCACATTCGTACACCAAAAGATGGGGCAGATTCGAACAGTGCGAATGTGCCTCATCATTCCCATTTTGATTATGAAAGTGATTTATATGTTTATAAGTGCAGTATATTTAATAACTTGAAGTTTTATTGTTTTTATTGTAATTGTTTCAAAATTTGGTGTTAATAGAAAATAAGATCTTAAAAAAAGCTTCAGTTTTAAGGAATTTAGAACCAGATTTAAACATTGAAGAAATAAATGTCCCTGATAATTGTTTAATACCAATTGACTTTGACTTAAATGATTTTATTCCAGTAGAATTTGTTACTGAAAAAAAAATTTTGTTATGTTGCTCAAATACAAAATTTGGAATTGAATGGTGCTTATTTAAAAAATTAATGATGAAAAACTTCAAAAACTTTAAAAATTAATGATGAAACTTTTATTTTCCCAGTAAGTAATGATTCAACATTCATACAAAAAGATAATATCGTATTAAAAGTACCCCAACCGTCAGTTTCAGGTGTTGATAAGCGAGCTGTTGGTTCATTTTTTTTGGAATAAAACCTGACAGTTAAAATATTGGTTGAACTTTTTCTAACTAATTATATTATTGAAGTATGTCAATATGCAATATACTCTTCATTACTACAATTTTTTTCCTCATCAAAAACTTCAATATGTTCAATATTTTCTGAAGCTGTTTTCTTTTTGTAAAAAAATATTCAATTTAGAGGAAAAATATGTAAAAGTGACTAATATTTCGTTTAATTATCCTTACTTTAAAGTGCCATAAACTTTTTAGTTTGTAAAATAATTATTGTATAATTTTTTTGCATTTGTACGAATGTGCCCCACTCGAGTGCGAAATGCAATTAGGGCGACTAAGGGGAATTCCTCTGTTATCCGAGTTTTGTCGTTAGAATATAAATTGGTTAAAAGGCCGGGTAAGTGGTAATTAAAATTCGGTCGTCGTCGTTTTTGGAATGACGTCCTCTGCTGAGTTTCGTCAGAATTTTTAATTATCCTTACTTTAAAGTGCCATAAACTTTTTAGTTTGTAAAATAATTATTGTATAATTTTTTTGCATTTGTATGAATGTGCCCCACTCGTGTGCGAAACTGCCCCACCCATGGGGCACATTCGTACGAAATTTAGCGTTTTTTAGATTGATGATATAGGTTAGAAATTCTAGATTAATGCGACCAATTATCGTTCTAAAATATCGAGAAAGGTCTTAACTTTCATTTAAATCCAAGTTTGTTTCAATATCTCATCTAGATCCAGAGAAATATGCCGAAATGCACATTTTGTGCGAATGTGCCCCACTCTCCCCTACTATGTTTTTACCAAATATTTAAGAAAAATAAAAAGTTGGGCATTAATGGGTTAATATCGCAATAATGTTTTAGTAATAAAATTGGAATAAAAGACTTGAACAAAAATAGAAAACTTGTTCTGTAACTAATAGAGGGAAAAATTGGTTTGTTCACCAAATCTTATGCTAAATAAGTTAACGAAATATTAAGAAAAATGCCATATAATATATTTTTAATATTAAATTATAACTCATGTTATAGTTCAATCGGTTAATCGGTTTAAGTTGGTTTGTCTCACAAAAATTTTATTTTCTTAAAGCTGTTGTAAAATATGGTTAAACCCACACACATGTTCAAAACACAATAATTTTTACATACTTACGAAAAATTAATGGCGTAGCCAAAGGACAGTTTCGAAATGCTACTACCTCTGGCTACCTACAATACTTTTTTTACAATAGAAATGGACTAAAGTTACCCCATATCCCCTAAAATTCCAATATTCCCTTTCGAAAGTTTTTTTCCTGGTTACGTCACACAGCGCTAAGCGTTTAGGTATACCGATATTTATAATGAAAGATTTACTCTGCATAAAAGAATTAATACTTTTAAAATTACTTCTGTAATATGCAAAAGTGACATGTTTTATAATATTTTTAGAACATTTATAAAAAAAATTGGGATCGAGACGAAATAACTATTTAAAAAACAAACAATAAGCTCTTCTAAAACATAAAACTATTGAATCTATCGACAGTCATTACCCACATAACACAAACCCACTACATAAAAAAAAACTCACCAAAATAAAAAGAATGACCCTCAAGAGAGCAGACCAACAGCCGTGAGCTCCCCTCAAAAACCTTCAGCAATTTCACCACCACAGCAACAACAGCTCCCAAATCACCTGAGGCACTACCGGTAAATTGCAAAAGCAAACGATAAAGGCAAAAGAATCTCGTCTGTGATGGTGCAACATCCCGCACGGGACCCCTCCACTCAAAAATTCAAGAAGGGGTCGGAATGAGACCGAGGTCTCTGTTGCGGTCACGGTCAAAGATGGGGCACGTTTGGGGTGTTCCCTCCTATCAGGCGTTTCGTTACCTCATTTTCTGACGTTAATTAATGCCGTTGGGGGTTGGAGCATTGATCAGTTGTGAGGTTATCAGTGAATTAGATTTGATGTGAAGTGAAGGCTATTAGGATTGATTTCATTCGTATAAATATGGAGTGTTTTAGAGGAGTGACAGCTAAATAATGGAGTTTTGTTGTCAAAAAGAGTTAAGTAATGATTGGGAAAATGATAGGTCTATTGTCTATTATATAGATAATTACTATAGCAATTTTTTTGACAGTTTTAAATGCTAGATTTATTATACTCTATGTTTTTTAGTGAGATAAGTGCAATTTTTGAAAGAGCTTTGAAAGTAATTGCCATTAATTTTTATAAACAAACAAAATAAATGTGTGACAGGTAAGTATTTTTTTAATTTATTTTCCTGGAGAAACATAACAATTGCATGTTCACATCATCATAAAAATATATTAAAAAAACGTATTTTTTATATAATTAAAATTATGATCTCTTAATTTGACTTACACCTTTCTTTCTCTGAAACGATGGACAAAAAAATTTTCTCGACTTGGAGAGAGAAATAAATTAATTTTTCAAATAAGGGAAGTTATTAGAAAGGAAGGAAGTTATAGTGTTTTTATTTTATTTATATTGTAAATAAATAATTTTATGTGCGTAAGAAACTAATATTTATTATTAGTATTTTGAAGCTAAGATTTATTTCGTATATAAATATTAGTTAGATATAAAAACTTCTTCCTATAACTACTGTTTTGCATTACGCAACGTGTAAAGATTTTTAAAACAATCAAAAGTTATTGGTTTTAGAGACAGTTTCATGAATGTGTTAAGTTTATAATTTATAAGTAATCGAGTTATATGACCTTAAAGTAAAAAACTGTTCTGTGTGATCTGATTCAAATTATTTTTTACAAAACATTAAACGCACACTCAAGAAAATTAGAAACCTCACCACATCATTAACTATTCATATATTATCATTAAAAAGCATTTAAAAGGTTTCGGGTTATTCAATGAGACATATAACAACAAACTTAATTCGTAAAAGGGCAATTCCACCGTAACTCACGCTACATTTTTTTCAAAATTTCAATTTCAAATAATTTTTAAATATAGAAATAACTATTATTTTCTTTCTAAAAAAATCATACATATTGAAATTTATGTTAATAATTTAAAATAAGTATTGCGAATCTTTTAAGAATTTTAGTTTTTTAAATATTAATTAAAATAGAGTCGTAACTCACGCTACAAGAAAAAGACATGGATTTATGAGTATAAAATTCAAATTTGTTTTTCTGCTTAAATAGTGTTTCAATAATTCTATATGCTTTTCAGGTGTTTGAATATACTTCCTTTATTCTAAAATAGCAAACAGTTTTACTGGGAATGCTTAAGAAAATCAGAAATAATATAAAATATAGAGAGCTGTTCGTAACTCACGCTACAGTACTTCGTAACTCACGCTACATGTGTATAAGCGTTCAGTTATTCATGAATATAAATATAATTAAATTGATTTAAACACTTTATTTCATTTTTACTATAAAGTTTATGAGTATATTTAACAAAAAAGTTGCCAAAACTAATTAATTTATTTTTAATTTTCTAAATAAACTATACATTTTTCATTAACAAATTAACCTTTAAAACAAATATTTCTAAATATTGACTTTAAATGCTGACATTCCGATAAAAATAATTTTACAGAAAATTTAAGCAATGCACAACACAATTAGATCAATACTGCATAATTATTCCCTAAAATAATTAGAAAATTTTATTATTTTATTTTTTCATTTTTCTTGATCATGTCCCTGTTCATATGGAATAGCTCAAAATAGCTTTTTAAAAAATCTCACCTATTATAATTTCCTTAAAATATTAAGATGGCATCTTTACCTTCTTTAAAGCTAGCAACAGAAAAACGGTTTAATACAGCTAGGTAAGGGTTACAGTAAAATGTGTTGATAAGGGAACTATTAAGGGAATTATTTTTATCTCAATGTTAGCTAAACACTGAAAAAGAAAAGCTTTTAATGATGCAATAAAAATTTGAAGGCTTCTTTGTAATCTTTCTTTAGGCGAGACATTTAGAGACATTTTTGCATAGCATGTAAGACCCAATTAGCAGTTTTAAGTAGATATAAATACCTAGTTTTTAAATTATGGATGGTTAAATCAAGTTAAGAATATATACCAGGTAAAATTTATTATTTAATGCTTGAAGGACTATACTTTAAAGGCATTTATGAAGTTCTTTTGTTATCAGTTGCAGATATATTGTTCCTAACTGAAGTTGTAGTATGATAAAATGACTGGCATTCATTCTAACCTTTGATAAGAAAAATATGAAGATCTCAAGCAAATAATTTGGCTTTGACAAGTAGCAAGTTCTTTAGTTTTTAGTTTTATCTCAGCCATACTCAAATATTTTTTATGAGGAATATTTTTTTTGAAATCTCATAAGTTTAATAAACCCCATTTAGAAAACCTTCAGAAAGGGAGATATTGACCCCTTTCAAAAACCTCTGACAAGAAAAGAAATATCTTTTGTTCGTAAATATAATGAATACTCAGTAGGGTGTCCCTTAAAAATCGAAAGTCGGGGAAACTTTTGCGACACAACCTAATTTTTTTCCTTTTGGTATCCCAAGAAAGTGTGCAAAATCTTAAATTGATCAGAAAATATTAACACGTGCCTCAAATGGTCTAAAGTTGTGAAATTTTGACATTTTTCTCATTTTTTTTCAAAATTTTTTAAAAATGCCTTAAAATATTATTTTGTCGAATGATGGGGCTTTAACACATCTAAATATTCATATTTGACCGTTTTTCATTCCTAGCTAGGCGAAATTACTCAGTTTTTAGCCTGGTCATCAATCGGAAAATCATCAAATTTGCCCATTTTATACTGAGAATAGAGGATACAAAAGTCAGTGGGGAATGACTTATAACCACGTAATATCATAACTATGTATTACGATTGTAGACGATATTGATGTGTAGAAAAATTATCTGGAGCTAAAATTAATTATACAAATACAAATACAAATTATGTCGACCAACTACAGGCTTAAGCCCAGCAAGGTTGGTCCAGTCTTTTTAACTCAAACTACCGGAATCCCAGTATCTGTCAATTTTCCTCTTGAACTCGTTTACCCCTCTTGAATTTACAATTGTTTCAGGCAACGCATTCCATCTATCCACTACCCTATTAAAAAAATAATGCTTTCTACACTCCGTCTTAAATTTTACTTTATTCAATTTGAAATTGTGACCCCTTGTTCTATTACCCGTATTGAAATCTAGTCCCTGTGTCCCCTTGCTTTACCATTTTAAAAAGTTGAATCAAATCCCCTCTAATCCTTCTTTTCTCTAGAGTGAACATATTTAGCTTTTTTAATCTTCCCTCATAACTTAAACTGGATATACCCTTGACCATTTTAGTAGCCCTATGCTGAACCCTTTCAATTGAATCAATATCTTTTTTTAAGTATGGAGACCAAAACTGAACAGCATACTCTAGATGAGGTCTCACCAAGCCTCTGTATAGTGGCAAAATAATATCCTCGGACCTTGAAGAAACAGTTTTTTTAATGTATCCCAATATCCTATTAGCCTTTTTACTAGCAGATGAACACTGTTGAACCCATTTAAAGTCCGCATTTACAATCCCCCCCTAAATCTTTGATCATATTACCTTCTTTAACTTTGTCCCCTTGCAGAAAAAATTCTGCCCTACCATTCCCCCGACCCATATGAAGTACCTGACATTTACTTATGTTAAAGGACATACCCCATTTTTCAGCCCATTGCGATATAATATCAAGATCCCTTTGTAAATTTTGTACCTGCTCCTGAGTATCTACCCTACCCCAAATTTTTAAGTCATCAGCAAAGATGCTGATTTTGTTCCTAATGTCCTGACTAATATCGTTAATGAAAATTATAAAGAGAATTGGCCCCAATACTGACCCCTGTGGCACCCCACTCATGACCTCTGCCCACTGTGAATAATTACCCTTGACTTGCACTCTCTGTTTCCTACCTATCAACCAATTCCTAATCCACAATAATGTTTTACCCCTAATACCCAATTTTTCTAACTTGAGTAGCAATGCCTCGTGTGGAACCTTATCAAATGCTTTTTGAAAATCTATGTAAAATATGTCTACACTATGTTTGTGATCCAACTCCTTTGTTACTCCGTCATAGAACTTTAAAAGATTAGTTTGACAGGATCTACCCTTCCTGAATCCAAACTGATTGTCTGAAAGTAAGTTACCCTCCTCCAAGTATACTATTATATGCTTTTTCAGTATGGTTTCGAAAATCTTACATATGACTGATGCTAAGCTTACTGGTCTATAATTGCCTGGATCCCATTTTGGCCCCTTCTTATATATTGGAGTTACATTGGCTAATTTCCAATCTATTGGCACCAAACCAGAATCGTATGTTGATTTAAATATTGTCAATATCATGTCCCCTAATTCCTCTGCGCATTCCACAAACACTTTTGGAAAAACATCATCTGGTCCTGGAGCTTTAGTTGGCTTTATGCTTCTTAAAAGGTGTATTATTTCCTCCCTATTAAAACTACAGTCCGGAATTTCCACCCTTCCATTATACTCAAATGCATAGTCACCCGTTAATTTAAAATCCTTATTAAATACCTCCATGAAAAAATCATTTAACACCTTTGCAATACCTATATCATACTAGCATTACTAGCATTTAAATTACAGGCGCCATATTGGATTGCATTACTCCTAAAAAAGTTCTGGGATAAATTGCATGGGCATGTTTGGTATTGGGTAATGCGTATTTGAGTTTTTAATATCAGTTAATGCTAATAAAATCATTAAACCACTTTTTAAAGCTCTTTACTCAATTCGAATGGCCAGCATAGGGTAGGTGGGGGTTAAAACCCACACGAGGCAAAACCACGCACCGCGATTTTTAATTGTTAATGATCGATTCAAAAGTTGAAAACCAGGTGGTTGGTTTGTCTTACTGTGACCTATTGTTCTGCGAAAGTTCGTACCCCTAAGTCACTCATGAGTTTAAAAAATGCTGTAAGTTTGTTTTTCATCATTTTGATGTAATTTTTCTGATCTTTTACTTAAAAATTACATAAAATAGAGCTTGAGGAGAAATACAAACAAATAGCCCAATGATAAGATAGCAATTCAACTTCAGTTTCAATTTGAAAGAATTGCCTCAACATGTCTCTAAAAATAATAAGGCTTGTTTTTCAAAATAAAGTAAAACGGGGCAAATCCACGCAGGTGTTTTGGGGCAAATCTACGCAGCTTAAAAAGCTCAGGAATTCGTCCCAAAAGGAAAATGGGACTACTTGATCTCTAAAGAGGTTAATAAAGGTGTCCGAGATGCCAACCCTCAACCTGAAACCATCCTTTCTCCCTTTTGAAAGATATCTGGTCAATCTGAAATTAATTGCTACAACAAACTGACAATTTTCATTAAAGCTGATCATATTCATATTTAATATTGTTGGTTGGATTAGAAATATTAAAACAACATTAAGAGCATTATTTTTAGTGTTTTTATAATGAAAATTCTGTTTATCACTGTTTATTTTATTTGGGCACCAAGATTTGCAAGTGCTGGTCTTTGCCCCATTTTGCGAGGCAAAGCCCCGTGAAATTTTTTTCTACTTAATTGTAAATTTCTCCTAAAATACCATCGATAAGAGTTTAAACTTAGATTGGTTTTGTAGGTAGGATCTCAATCTAACATCTCCAATTGAAATTTCAGGATTATCTATCCCCTTTCGACGACAATGTTAAAAATACTGAAAATTGCGTGGCTTTGCCCCCACCTACCCTATCTTTTATTACATAACTATAGATGATAAAATTCTAAATGCATAATAGGGGCAAGAGAAATTATGAAAAAATATTGAAAACTATACTTCAGTATACACAGAAGTATTGTATTGTTGAAAAGTTGAAGTTGATAGAAAATTAACCAGCTCTTCAAAATGATTGATCCTACTACACCCAGATTATAAGTCATTAACCAAGTTTATAGATCTTGTATTTCATAACTTTATACATAAACATAAAAACTTCCTGCAATTCAGCAAATTAGTAACATGAAAAGCCGATTAAACACGGGTATTTGGTTCTTAGCTATGAGAATTTTAAATACTAACTACAGTTTCTGTAATTCTTCAACTTCTCTTAGTATATTTTCGCACTATGCAATTTTCATTTGATATAGAATGGCCTAATCTGGCCTTTTTCCCATAAAACCCCTCAGTTTTCATTAGTGAACGTTCTTGAAGAAGAAATTAGGTTTCAAGTTGATTTTTTGATAAATTTACTTATAAATTAAATTATTTTAAACTCTCAGTATTTTTAAGAGTCTAAACTGTATAAATTTTTCAGAGTGAAGTGTAGCTCTGACTTAAGAACTGACTTTAAAAAAGGACTGGTTTCAGCAACCATTGTCAATATTTAACACATTCTCATCACAATATCTGTATCTATTAATCGGTTTTTCATATTACAGGAATATTTTATGCTCTTATGTACTATAAAATCATGATAAAGCATAAAAACAGGCTTTAAACATAGTAAATGGCTTTTATTCTGAGTGCAGTAGGATCAATCATCATGAAGAGCGGGTTAATTTTGTATGAAATTCAATTTTTCACAACTAAGTTACAGAATACAATACTTCTGTATGTGCTGCAAGTCTATTTTTTCGATATTTTTCTAGAATTTCTCTTTCCCCTGTTATGCATTTAGAATTTTATCATCTATCATTTGTAATAAGAGATCTATTGGCCATTCGAACTGAGTAAAGGGCTTTAAAAAAAGTGGTTTAAGGATTTTATTAGTATTAACTGAGATTAGAAAACTCAAATACGCATTGCTTATACCAAACATGCCCATACCGTTTATCCCATAATTTTTTTAGTGGTAATGTAATCCAATATGGCGCCTGTAATTAAAATGCCAATGCTTAATTTTAGCTCCAGACAATTTATCTACACATCAATATCGTCTACAAATGGTACCTAGTTATGGAATTACTTGGTTATAAGTCCTTCCCCACTGACTTTTGTATCCTCTATTCTCAGTATAAAATGGGCAAATTTGATGATTTTCCGATTGATGACCAGGCTAAAAACTGAGTAATTTCGCCTAGCTAGGAATGAAAAACGGTCAAATATGAATATTTAGATGTGTTAAAGCCCTATTATTGGACAAAATAATATTTTAAGGCATTTTTAAAAATTTTCGAAAAAATGAGAAAAATGTCAATTTCTCAACTTTAGGCCGTTTGAGGCACATGTTAATATTTTCTGATAGATTTAAGATTTTGCACATATTCTTTGGATACCAAAAGGAAAAAAATTAGGGGGTGTCGCAAAAGTTTCCCCGACTTTCGATTTGTAAGGGACACCCTAATACTCAGATGATGTTTTTAGATTAGATTAAAAATTACTTTGGATTTTAACTCAAAAAGAGGCATGAATATTGAATAACAATAAACACGAAAGGTTGAGTGCAACTTAGAATCACTCTAGTTGCAACATATTTTAAATAAAAATTGATAAGTATCAAATTTTAAAACCGATAACTTGAAGGCATTGCAATACAAACCTACACTGAAACCAACAAACTGATCCCTAATCAAAACTTTTTAAAAAAACATCCTTAATTAGTTCTTGCGCGATAAAGCAACAACTCACCCCCAGCCATTAGTGATGATTTATTACCCCCAGAAACTCTTGATTTCTTTGAAATTCAAAACGCTTCAAAACTGATTGATACCCTCCCATGCCGCAAAAATTGATAATGCACTCAAATGCCTTCTCAAAGCCCTGTTGCCAACTCAGAGCGACTAATATACCCAGAGGGCCGTAACTGTTGTTGTGCTGAGCTGTGTGCCGTTAGAACTGAGTAATCTATTTAACGCTCCGAGAAGGCAGGGGATTAATTTACGCGGGTACAGTTAATGAGCTTTTATTTAAAAAGACGAGGACATTCCTGTTGGAAAATTACTTCTTTGGTTCTGGTTTGACTTTATTTGAACTTCCTGCAGCGGAAGAAGCGGAAAGCGAATTCTTTTCGAACGAGCGAGGAATACTGTAATTAATATAATTAGCCTAGCTTTCCCCCTGGAAGAGATAAACTAATATTAGAAATCGCGTTTGTTTCTGTTTACTGGAGGGTTATTTGGGCGCTGGAATTAGAATCAGGTTTGTTGGTGGAAGTGTTGTGAGCAATATTTAGGAGAATGTTTGAGCAGAATTTTATGCAAAAACCTGATTTATATTTCATAAGAAGAGCTGTTTTTGAAAATGTTTTTGTTGTTGCTGTTGTTGTTGTTGTTGTTGTAAGCTTAGCATCCCTCTATAATGAAAATAAACATAATATAAAATACGAAAGTAATTAAATTTTTCTTAAAATTAAAAAAAGCTAAGTGTCCAGCTGGTAAACAAATGTTAAAATGAAACATTTTTGAAAAAAAAATTCAATCTTTCATATGGTTATGTAAACAAATAATTCTGCAATATAGAGATACAGATATTATAATTAAAATCACTGTTTATTTAGACACTTTCAATGTAAAAATAACGCTATATAATTGAAGCGCTGACACGGAGATTATAATTAAAAATTACTATCTATTTTTCACCGGAAAATAAATATTTTTTATATTAAGTGTAACAACAATCCCTACATCTGTATTTAAAGGCCTTACTTAAGAAATATTCATCATCACTAATGGATTTTATTTAAGTCTTAAATATCCCAAATTATCATAATCATCATAAAACAAAAGTTTATTATTATGTACTTGATGAAAATAAAAATTTTATGTTTTATATCCAAGTTTTTAAAAAACCTAGAGAAAACCCAGTGTTTTGGTAACTTAAGGAGTATATATGTAACGGATGATGCCTGAAGTGGAAAAGGGCAATGTGATAAATTCAATGTCATTTATCAATTAAATTTATCACTTTGCCCACCTACACTCTGAGCTTTATTCACAATGCCCAATTAATCACTTTTCCCGTAACATAAATATTTTCAGATAAACTTATAATAATAAACTACTACACAATTTTACGGATGTAGTAGAAAGCCAGGAAGCGCCTCAACATTTTGAAACACATTGCAGGTCGAGACTGGGGAGCGGACGCAAAAACTCTTAAGACTTCCTACCAAGCACTTATCAGGCCAATCTTGGAATATGGTTATCCCGTTTATTGTTGTGCATCTGAAACCAACTTGTACAAACTGGAAAAGGTCCAGTTGAGTGCTGCTCGCATTATCACTGGAATGAAACGTAGCTGTCCATCCGAGATCGTACTCTTTGAAGCAGATTTGCAGCCTCTTTCCATGAGACGCCAGGCCAGTTTAGTCAAATACTACAATAAACTTTCTAGCATAGATCAAGGAAACAAAACTGCTTGCTACCTAAACAGTTGGAGATGTAATCAAAGGCTAAAGAGAAACAGCCCCTTTTCCCTGATTAAATCACAACAGCTAATTGCACCAAATGTGGAACCTCAATATATTCATTGTAACTTAAATACTAGTACAGACCTTTCCAATGTTGAGTTTTGTGATGGTCTCCTTACCACCCTCAATAAGAAAGAATGTGTTCCTGAACTTCTTAGACAACTGGCCCTGGAAGTCATCAATAAAATCTCTCCAAATGATATTACAATATATTCAGATGGCAGCAAAATGAATATTCAGGCAGGTAGTGGAACTTACATTAAAACTCCTCAAGAGAAGTACTTCCTAAAGCAACGAAATCCAGATTATTGTTCCGTATTTCGAAGCGAAATAATTGCTATTGACATGGGACTGGAGAAAATAATGTACGAAAACAACTTCGGAGATCTCTGGATACTTTCTGACAGTAAAAGTTCAATTCAACACCTCAGAAACTGGTCTCTCTTAGAAGATAAAACTAGCTTATCAATCCTACGTAAAGTAAACCTCATAGCCCTTCAGCATAAAGTCCACTTTCAATGGATCCCTTCCCATGTCGATATCTATGGTAACGAGCTGGCCGATACTCTTGCTAAAGAGGGCCTTGCCCATCCAACACCTTTCACCTCGAAGCTCACCTATCTGGAACTGTTCTCCAAGCAAAAAGTCAAAAATAAAGAAAAATGGTTAATACCTCCGTCCCACAATTGGTATAAAGGCAAAAGGCCTGGACAATCTCTTTCCCTTCCCTGTGACAGGCAGACTAACACCCTTCTGTCTCGCCTCGCCAGTGGACATCTGAAGGGTCTCACTTTTTCTGGAAGCACCAAGAGGTTCCCCATCTGCCCTAAATGCCAGAAAGATCAGGCATCACCTCAGCATATCTTGAGCTGTCTGGGATTGGACTGGAACGACATCTTTGACAGTCCACTGCTAACGTCAGACTTCATAAGGGTCAACGGTTTCATCGATTTGGTCTGACTCCGTCAGACAAAGGGAGATTAAAAACAACACGGATGTAGTACGTAGATATATTAAAATATGAATATAATTTAGCCAGGAAGAACAAACCTGTAAGGTTATAGACCTTAAAAAAGTTCATTTTATATGTGTGTGATTGATTTTATGAATATAAAACACCCCCAAACTTTATGTGATAATTTTTTTTCGAAATTCATGACCATTCATTAGAAATCAAGAAAAACAACTTCCTTAACCCCAATTAAACAATACCCATAAATCCATTTCCAAAAATATTTAATCGAAAATCACCCAATCCCGAAATTATCATAAAACTCCACTTCTCTACACCTGTTCCTCAATCAATTTCATTAGCAACGGAAGAACCCTGCAAACGCATCACACACCCGCTGCCATTAGCAGCTCAGCTTATTATTATTAAAAGCCAGCCGTGGAGGTTGAGAGCTCCACTCAGCGTCGGCAGACGCCCTCCCAGACGGGTCATCGGTTTAACCCGTTCTGGTGGGCGGGGCGTCTGACCCAGAGAAAAGGCCTTGACACAGAGTCTGTTATCTATATTCGAGAGAGAAAAAAAACTCGAAACAACACACGCAGATTGGAATAGAATGTCAAGGGTGGTTTCTCGTTTGCTTTTGTTGTCGGGTTGATTGGTCGGTTGGGAGGGCGGATCGGGATGGAAGGGTTTTTGGGATTGTCCGTGAGGTTGTTAGGTGTCCACACCCTCTATGCTGGTCAGAGGTAGCTTGTCGTTTGTAAAGTAGGGATGGAGTAAGAGAGGACTTTTGTGGAGATGACCTTATATGGAAAGAGTAGGAGATGCTTGTATTTTTGAAGAGTAGAAAACGTGTTAAATAGGAATGAGCATACCAGAGATGAATACTGAATGAGCATTAATATTTTGTTAATTGGGAAAATGTATGGGTTTCTCTAATTTTCTGTCATTCCCATCCTCTTCATATATCCAGTCTCTCATTCACTTTCACTTTCGTTATATTTCTCTAATTCTCATTTCTATCTCTCCATTGATCTATGGCAGATATTTTATGATGTAGAAAAATATATGGGCTTCTCTCTTTTCAACTTTTACTTATTTGCATAACATTTTAACATCATTTTATTATAAATCTCTATCTTCGATTCACTTCCTAATTATTATGTTATTTGACTCTCTCTCTCTAATTGAATCTTTCAATTCCCTTTTCTCCCTTTTATCCCCTCCATTTTCTCTCTTTAATTTTCTTATCCTTTTTCATTCCATTACTGTTATAGGGGAAAGTGGGGCTATTTCACACATGGAGCACATTCGGACAGACGGCATTTCCCCTAGTAATTATTAATTTAAAAATCTGAAAAAAATACCAGTACATGGAAGCATGACTACCACCTCCTGCATGAATTTTCAAAGCCCTGAGCCATTTTGTTGTGTACGTACTAGAAATTTGCTAGCGTTAGAAGCAGCAAAGTAAATTTTCTTGTCATTTTGTTGGCGTAAAATATCAATCAAAAATAACTTTCAAGTGGACATTCAGAATTTTATTCAGTAGAGGCACTACTAAAGTAAGTTTCTAGAAAGGTTTTATTTCCTTGCTTTAGTTATAAATATGTTTGGGACGTGGTAAGCTTGAACTGGTAGATGGGGCACATTCGTACACCAAAAGATGGGGCAGATTCGGACAGTACGAATGTGCCTCATCTTTCCCATTTTTGATTATGAAAGTGATTTATATGTTTATAAGTGCAGTATATTTAATAACTTGAAGTTTAATTGTTTTTATTGTAATTGTTTCAAAATTTGGTGTTAATAGTTGGGTGGCTTGTTACAAAAAAACTGCAAAATGTGATACTTTCATGAAACTTTCAGGGATGTTAGATAATCATATAAGAACTAAAAAATCGATGGGAGCCCAAATTTTTAGGGCGTGGTTTGACCGTTATGACGTCATAACAAGATTGTGACCGCGGGCCTATATTCGATTCTTTTAATGATAGAAAGACATTTTTGGGGTCAAATATTATGTTTTAAGGGTCAAAGAACATTATTCTGATGACGAAATGTACAATTCGTTTTAAAAATTAACTAAAATTCAACAAAAGCTCAAAATAGTAATACAGTCCATCGCCAGTTGCGTCAAAAAAAATTGGTAGAAAAATTATTTTTTTCGACGGTTTTATATGTTTTTCAGGGTGCTAATTCCAAATATTTAGTTCACTTCCACGTGGAAGGTCGGCTTCATATCAAAAAACGCAAAAATATGCGAAAAAATCGCCAAATTTGTAATCTATCTTCGGATTTTCACTTATATTTCAAAATATATTAGTTTCTCGAAAATTATTTAAACTACAAAGTTGGAGTAAACAAAATTTCCTACAAAATGCACTGTTCAATTTTTGTTTTACGAAGAATAGTTTTGCCGTAATGACACACTTAAAAACAGAGAAACAAACATCCTCTGTTTAAATTATCTTGTGTTAAAATTATCTGTTTTTCAATGCGTTATAACAAGAAACTCTTGTTTAGAAAATAAAAATTGAATGGTGCATTTTGTAGGAAATTTTGTTTACTCCAACTTTGTAATTTAAATAATTTTCGAGAAACTAATATTTTTTGAAATATAAGCGAAAATCCGAAGAAAGATTACAAATTTGGCGATTTTTTCGCATATTTTTGCGTGTTTTGATATGAAGCCGACCTTCCACGTGGAAGTGAGCTAGATATTCGGAATTAGCACCCCGAAAAACATATAAATCCGTCGAAAAAAATAACTTTTCTACCAATTTTTTTGACGCAACTGGCGATGGACTGTATTACTATTTCAAGCTTTTGTTGAATTTTAGTTAATTTTTAAAACGAATTGCACATTTCGTCATCAGAATAATGTTTTTTGACCCTTAAAACATAATATTTGACCCCGAAAATGTCTTTCAATCATTAAAAGAACCGAATATAGGCCCGCGGTCGCCATCTTGTTATGACGTCATAGCGGTCAAACCACGCCCTAAAATTTTGGGCTCCCATCGATTTTTTAGTTCTTATATGATTATCTAACATCCCTGAAAGTTTCATGAAAGTATCCCATTTTGAAGTTTTCGGGCATTTTTATGTAATAAGCCACCCAACTATTAATAGAAAATAAGATCTTTAAGAAAGCTTTAGTTTTAAGGAATTTAGACCCAGATTTAAACATTGAAGAAATAAATGTCCCTGATAATTGTTTAATACCAATTGACTTGGACTTAAGTGATTTTATTCTATTATAATTTTTCTACTAAAAAGAAAATTTTGTTATGTTGGTCAAATAGAAAATTTGGAATTGAATGGTGCTTATTTAAAATTAATGATGAAAAACTTTAAAAACTTTAAAATTAATGACGAAACTTTAATTTTCCCGGTGAGTAATGATTGAACATTCATACAAAAAGATAATATCGCATTAAAAGTTCCCCAACCGTCAGTTTCAGGTGTTAATAAGCGAGCTGTGGGTTCACTTTTCTCTTCGAATAAAACCTGACAGTTAAAATATTGTGTGTGTGGTTGAACTTTTTCTAACTAATCATATTATGTGAAGTACTATGTCAAAGTGCAATATACTCTTCATTACTACAATTGTTTTCCTCGTCAAAAACTTAGATGTTCAATATTTTCTGAAGCTGTTTTCTTTTTGTAAAAAAAATCTTTAATTTAGAGGAAAAATATGTAAAAGTGACAAATATTTCGTTTAATTATCCTTACTTTTAAGTGCCATAAACTTTTTAATTTGTAAAAATAATTATTGTATAATTTTTTGCATGTGTACGAATGTGCCCTACACGTTTGCGAAACTGCCCCACCCATGGGGCACATTCGCACGAAATTTCTCGTTTTTTAGATTGATGATATAGGTTAGAAATTCTAAATGAATGCGACCAATTATCGTTCTAAAATATTGGGAAAGGTCTTAACTTTCATTTGAATCCGAGTTTGTTTCAATATCGCATCTAGATCCAGAGAAATATGCCGAAATGCACTTTTTGTGCGAATGTGTCCCACTCTCCCCTATTTCCTTTTTAAATATTTTTTATTATTTTTCTCTCTTTTATTTATTTTTTTGTAGCTAACTCTTATATTATTCATCTAAAACTTTTTATTATCTTTTCCTCATTATTTAACTATCTTTTATTTTCTATAGTTCTTTTCTCTGTCCCTTTATCCTATTCTCCCTTATCATCTGCCTTCACTCTTTTATTCCTTTTCTTTTTCTCTTTTACTTCTTTTCTTATTCTCTTCTATATTGACCCTTTTCTCCCCTTCCTTGATAAGAAGGAATGAAGAAAATCAAAGCTTAATAATAAGTAATTAATAATAATTTTAATAATTAGGTAAGCCTCCTTTTAAAATTTATCACTTCATTGATTGCAACTGAGGGTAGAAATAAAATTACATAGAAACCAAAAGTGCAATAACTTTAAATAAGAAAATAGTACTTAATTACTTTGAAATATTCAATATTGCTACAATAAAGTTACTCGTTCTTAATAAACAATAAATAATTCATTATTTATATGGCACGAGAAAATTGTGGCTTGAAATATATGTCTCCAAACTTTATAACCTATAATTTAATGGAAAAGCTAGATAGAAATGGTTCCTCTTCCTTAAAATAGTAACATTCCTCCTCTTTTGTTTATCCATTTCTTAACTTTAAAAAAAGCTTAGAGATATGTATACGGCAAATTGAAGAAGACCCTATACAGCTACTTTAAAATAGACTTCAAAATATTTCATATAACTTAAAGTAAAAGATTACAAGTAAGTTTTAGTCTAAGAATGTAACAATACATGCATCTTGCAGAGTAAAAACCAATTGTTTTACACCTTAAAAAACCTCTACAGACCTTAATAACTCTCTTATTACACTTTACAATTTGTTCCTAGTTTGGCTTCGAGGAAAAAAAAGACAACGTCCCCAAAAAAAAGAAGAATAGGAAAAAAAACCCTCCCAGAAGATAAAAGACACGAAAAAAACTCCAGCGGTTTCTTGTTATCTACCAATTTGTGGAACAAAGATTAGATCGGAGGGACTTGAGCTCAAAAACGTAATAAAGAAGCAGATGCTTGCTGATGGAATTGGATAATCCGGAGCGTATTGAGAACTTTTTCTCTTGGTCGAAACCAATTTGTTAGCCACATGAGTGGTTTAAATTTTATCTTCGCTGACCTTGTTGTTCCCAATTACTGAGCTCTGTCCAGGAGAATGTAGAAAACGCAAAGGGTCTGAGTTAGTAGAGAATTTCTATTTACGAGAGAGGGAGAACTGTTGCGAAGTTTTTTGGGGGCCATGTAGCACTTCTTTTCAAGTTCAAAATGCAATTAGCATAATGGCATCTAAGGATGTATTAATTTAGAAGACATGAAAAAAATGTGAGTAAAACCGTATATGGAAAACGCATTTGACATTAAAAATGCTTTTAAAAATGTGGACAGGTAAAGAACTTACTCACCACTGCAATATTCAAATTTAATTGAGCCATAAATACCGAGGTAATATGATTATGGACTATACTTTTGAATAGTAGGACCTTCAGATCTGTGTAGTCCGGCCGCCTGGAAAAAAACTTTTGACCACCTGCAATATTGAGGCAATTTTTATGGAAACTGGTTTTTCCTCTCAATTTTGGTGGTCAATTTGGAAATTAATAAACTTAAAAAAAACGTTTTGTGTCAAATCTGTGACATTATTATTTAGATATGAACTTGTTTTCAAAGTCAGACTATATTTTCCATTGTATCACATCCGCCATGGTATTGTACGAATTTGATAACGTCAAAATCACTGGGTTTCTATAAGTTTCTATGTTCAGATTTATAATAATAATTTTTGACCTTAAAACCATTAATTTGTAGACACTGCGTTAGTGTAGGTATAGAAGATTTAGTTTTGTGGTAGCTACTACCTTTTGATACTTCAGTGGACATTAATATAAAAAATTGCAATTAAATCCAGTTAATTTTGCATTGAAATGGACAGCTGGACAGAGGTAAACATAATCTTTTTGTACAATAGAAGAAACTTATAACTTTAAAGCTAGTATTCAATTGAAATTAATATGGCACGAGAGACTAATGAGTCTTGCTAATCAATGATTTTCGCTTATCCCTTTATGTCTATCAGTTTTAATCCATAAATTACTTAAGGAAAGCGACCAAATAACTACTAACATTAGACAATCATGTCATTAGACTTGATGCCCATATTTATCAAAATGCTCTTTGTAGGCCCTCTTAGATAGAGAGTTCCGGCGGGGAATCAAAATCTATATTCTGTCATGGACTAAGATTTTTCGTATTCGCCCTTTAATAGAAGGTTAATATAATATATTTTCTTAACTTGTTACTTTAAACATTTTTCGTGTTGTTGTCTTATGCCACTTGGAATATCCAAGCTTCACCGCAAAGCGTACAGGATTTAAGGCAAATGGGGTGCGGCTCCTGAGAAAGTTAGGCCCATGAATTGCAGGAGTCCGACGTAAGCCTCGGATGATAGATGCCGCCACCATCTATCGTCAACTCTACAATTTTGCCATGTCTCTTAAGGGGAGGGAAATAGTCTCCAGAAGACCTGGACCCATGGTAAACTGCTGCGACTGACCACAGGACTTTCGGACCCACAAATTTAACGAGCATATACTCAATGAGTCTTCAGCAGTGTCGGGAATCGAACCCTGGACCCTCCGATCCCAAAGCCGATGACTTAACCACTAGGCTCCCCACGGCCTAACCTCTTTCTGTTCTAAGTATATTCATCTACTATCAAAAATTTTAAAATAAAAAATCCACTCAAGTTTCACCCCATTCAAACGGCGGATACCATCACAATACTGTTGACACTGCCATGTTTACCACCATCAGTACATCTTTCCAACAAAGTAACTTAACAGCCGCTACTCTCCCAAAAGATGGATCTTAATCCTCTCTCAATGATTACTCAGTAAAAAGTCACCTTTAATCGGTCATCCTCTCACTCAGCCTACCATTGACTAATAACAGCGAGCCTCTCCACTGATGGATTCCCTGCTTTAAGCGACCCATCGCTCAAACTGAAAGAGTAAATGCCCGCAGATGAGTGATTAGTTAGGGCTTTCTTCGAAATTAAAGGGGAGAGTATTAGGTCTTCATGAGGGTAACTGGGGGTATACGGAATAGGTTTAGAGAAAAATGAGTTTTTTATGTATGGCGAATAGAGATTCGAGCAAGTTTCTGTGAATTTTTCTCTTCGATTCAAAATTCTGTGAACGATTCTTTTGACAGGTAAATTGAGAGAATGGTGGGTAAATTAGGAGCTGGGATTTATTAGATTTGTGGAAATTACCTATTCTGGAGTTGGGTGATGTAAAGGTTTCTTTTTGTTGTAGGTATTGCTAGGTTTTCAAGTATCAGATCTTGTGTTAGTAAAAAGTAAGAGTATGTTGGGATTATATTTTTGTGATTTTTTAATATGATTTTTTTATCAGCTGAAATAAGAGAGACTAAAACTATAAAGGATTTCAAAGAGTACTGATCTACACTGAGGGATCTTTTGACGCAATGGGTTGAATTTTATCCAGTAAAAAGCTTTTTAATTAATATATTGTAGCGTCAATGAGGGGTGGAAATGTTTATTAAAAAGTATTTGAAAAAGAAACTTTTCTTCTAAAGACTTAGGAATCTGAAAATAAGTTTTTTTTAAGGGTTTAAGGAATTGAGTCTTTGATTGTTTGAACTTTTGAATCCTTACTTTTATCATTTATAGAACTCGATTCATTAAATGATTAAATGTTTCTTTCATGGACACGTAGTTTAAAGGGAAATCTTATTCATTAACTATTAGAAAAAAAACATCTTATCTAAAAAATTATGGCAATCCTGTTTTAGCTATTGACTAAAATAGATGAAATATTAAGGAATAGTTTTTTAATGAATATGCAAACTTCGAAAAAGAATATCTTTATAAAAAGTAACGAAAGTAATAAATCCTAATCTTTTGAAGTAAAAGCTATTATTATATTGTATCGTTTGAAGCTACTATTAACTTTTACATTCATCTATTTTATAAATCATAAAAAGGGTCAGAAATCTGTTACCTTACATAATTTTTCATCAAAGAAAATTACTGGAATTAGACATAGGAAACCCAAAAGGAACATCAAACACGTAATTTTTGTTCATCTATTTCCTCAAAACTATCTGATCTCGACGGAAAAAAAAGAAGGGATGGAGAGATGATAAACCATTATCTGAAAAATAAATTAATGTTAAAATTAAAAAAATGGCCATCTACACCATTTTTCTCACACAAAACGACTCTAGTTAGTTTTTCGTTCAATCAAAACAAGTCAGAAACCGGTTGAGTCCTAAAACTAGCCCAGAGAGTGATTCATGTTAGTAGGGCTGAAAAAGAAATCAAAAGCGCCACCTTACGGGCAAAACAAGAACCGAATCCCTAAAACAAAACGCGCAAGAACAAACAAACAAGCAAGAAAAAAGGTGAAATGGAACGGGAGACGTGCGTCCAATGACAAAAACGACTCGCAGCGTTTAACGTAGATTGCCAGCTCCTGGAGTTGTCCATTAAAGCTGTCTGCAGAAGCTAAGCTGTGGAATTAAATTCGTTATTTATTGGCCTCGAGCAATCGGGGGTGAGATTTCTTGGAGGCAAAGAAATTATGGTTCTCACGTTCGTGTGATTGCTTTGAAAAATTGGGAGTTAACGTCACAGTTTTTAAAGGGGTGGAAGTTGAGAGAGCCAATTTTCGTTTGGGTGGTGTAGCTTTAAGGGGAGGGGGAGTGTACGACTGTGATGTTTATGTCGCCATTTGTTGTGTGGGGTTGAACACAGGGGGACAGCTTTATGTCCGAATTGTATTAGGGAGTTATGATATAGTGTATGTTTGAAGGTTTGGAAATAATATGGGGTTTATAATTTTGATTGCCCTGGAGTATGAAATGTCGGGATGATTTACTTTTCAAGAAGGGATGTTATTAGAAAGGATTGATAAAGAAATGAAATTCCCGTTCAAGATATTAGAAGATTTTTATCGCATTTTATATTTGTAGTAAAAAAGTTGTTAGGGAAAGAGGGAGAAAAGCTTTATGTTAGTTTTATAAGAAATTAAATTTTTTAAATATATATTTATGAATAATGAAAATTTTTATATGGTTTCCAATAACTTTTCTTCTAAAAAATACAAAAATTCAAGCTATACTTAAATTCAGTATTCGCACTACTTATTTTTAGATAAGGTAAATAGGGAAAAGTCCTAATCAAATCATTGCTTAACCAACGATAGTAAAAGGGTCTAGTGATTTTGACAGACTCGGAGGGGAGAAAGGAAGAAGCTGAGGGGCAGTTGATCAAAAGTGGAAGATGCATTTACTCCCTCAAACCTTTGTGACCCTTTATAGAGGAGAGGAGGGTATTATGGAATAGTCGGGTAATATGAAACACCTGAGTTTCTGCTCCTCCTCGTGTTGCCATCACGTGGTAATGCCACGAATGTCTTAAGAAATCCCCCATGATGCAGTGCGCAAAGAGTTAAGCTTCTTCTTGTTGTCTGATCAGTCGCAGCAAAGCAAAGTGTGTTTTAGGATTTTCTAAAGTTTTTGACGGTAAATATTAAAACCTTTTAACCTACCAGTAACTATGAGACTTTGATTTTTTGTTAAACATAATATACACTAAAAGATCAGTAGTTTCTTATACTGCAGTCGTTTTTTAGCTATCCATGTTTTATCGGTCAGTAAAAGGGTTCATAGTACAAGATGGCCTGTCGGGTATTATGGAATATTCCATAGGCAAAGGGTCAGAAAAAGACGCTTATATTTGTGACTATTGTAAATAGCCTCATGAACAAAACTATTTGAAAGTAAATTGTTAAATATATTTTTATAGTTAAGATTAACTATGTTCTCTAAGCTAATTAGTTTTCAATAGCTGTAACTCCAACTATTCCATATTACCCGACTGTTCCATATTACCCTCCATTTGTAACTTTTTCTTAAAGTACATTTTTTATTAAAAAAAATAAATGCTGATTTATTTGACCATTGGCCCTTCATTGTCATTAGTTATAGTATATGTACTTAAAATGATTCGGCGGATTTTTATTAAAAATCAATAGAGTTATTCTTAAATATATAAAGATTGTTCCATAATACCATCCTATCCTCTATACATAAAAAATCAGTATATTTTAAATAAAATAAAAAATACTAAAGCAAAAAATCAAATGACCCTTTTACTATTGTTGGTTAAGCAATAGGTATTACTGTAAAAAGATTCGAACAATGTGCTCTAAATTAGTTTTTCTTGTAGAAAAGCGTAGTTTCTTCTTGCAAAAAAAACACGAATTTAATAATTCAATGTATACAACACAAATCTTTTTTTTTCAATGAAATAAATGAAAGTGAATAAAAGGGCAACCTGCTTTTACACGGTTAAACTATCCGTAACCATAATCAAAAACCCGAAGATCCTTTCCAAAAATAGCTATCCACCAACTAAACAAAAAAAACCCAGAGAACAATTTTCGAATCCGAGTACAGTTCCTTCTTTTATTTAAGCTATCCAAAACAACGGCCCCCTTGTTCAAAGGCACTTTCGTACCTAACTGCCCATGTCACCAGAATTAAAATTTATCACCGACCGGGACATTAAGCCCACTAAAAAATCACCGACCGGCGTTCGTGACCTGGTGTGACGGACTCTCCATTGAAGAAAAAAACCCGGAGAAACGAATCGATTCGGCTTTAAAAAAATCGAGTTCATCTCGCAATCGATTTTTCCTCTGGCAGCGGTATCGATCCCTCGATGGTGTGAGGGAGTTTCAATCCGGAATTAAAGTTTTGTCGAGACATTGTGTAAGGTTTTGAGATGGGAAGGTGAGATAGAACGTTGATTAATGGTATTGGAGACAGGTTTTTTTTTCGGAGAAGAGACCGATAGGAAGTTAAATTTCGCTTCGAAGAGCAGTTATCGGTCAGAGTTGTAAAGGATGTTGCGAGGGAGTGAGAATGTTTTCAAGATATCGTTTGTTGAGAAATCCCCAGCAAAACAAGGAGTTGATTTGGAGGAAATCAAATATGTTTATTAAATTTCAGGCTTAGGAACCAAATATTTCACAAGAAGGAATTATGGTTCAATTGCTATTTGTGTGTGTGTAGTACTCTCAATCAGAGTTGGGATTATTCGAATAAAAATTTAGTTGAACTAAAGTTGAAACTAAAAACTAATTAGTTTTTAGTTTCGAAATTGAAACTAAAAACTAATTTAGTGTTCAGTTTGACTTTTGAAACTAATTTTTAGAACTAAATTAGTTTTAGTTTCAACTGTTGAAACTAAACTAATTTAGTTCCAAAAGTTAGTTTCGAAGTTCCGAATAAAAGCTAAAGTAGTTTCATCTTTTATTCCTAGTTTCGGAACTAAAAATGAAACTAAATATTTCTTCTCGGGTTTTTTACTAATTTGAAGCTTTGAAGGGGATCTGTTCGGAAGTAAAATTAATAATCTCATGACTGAATCGTAAAATTAATAATCTCATGATTGAAAACTTTGATTCTAACGGGACCAATCCTCACAAAAATGAAATTAAGTAAAATAAAATAAATGGACACCTTGGTTGACGAGGGCCGTTCAACTCAAAAAGGTGGGGAGATTAGCAAACTTGAATCTATTCTTCTACGACCCTGAAAAAAAAAGAACTTGTTCGCACAAAGCAGCATCACCCATATTTCGTTGAAACACACATCCCTTCAAATCAGTAAAAAACGAGAGGAAAAAAATTTAGTTTCATTTTTAGTTACGAAACTACGAATAAAAGATGAAACTACTTTAGTTTTTATTCGCAACTTCGAAACTAACTTTTGAACTTATTAGTTTAGTTTCAACAGTTGAAACTAAAACTAATTTAGTTCCAAAAGTTAGTTTCGAAAGTCGAACTGAAACTAATAGTTTCAGTTTTTAGTTCCAGTTCGAAACTAATTTAGTTTTAGTTTCAGAACTAATTTTTTCCCAACTCTGCTCTCAATCCAACATAATGTTACGTTGATATATTTAGCTTCGGGGTTGTTAGTTACTTTGGTTTAAAATAACTGCATCTGTTTAAATTAAAATTACTAATTTATTAAATTCTAAATAAACATCTAACAATACAAATACCAATTAGCAACATAATATTATAGGGGCTTGACAGACAGCCCTTAAGAACATGATCAGTTATAGTTACTTATTAAACATTAATGACCACAATAATTTTAACTCGTCCTGCTCTTTAAACAGGGGAGGAAGAGTGCCACCGGTAAAGGCTCATTCACACTATTTAATTTTCACTGTTTATCTCGAGTGATTCGCTCCTGTGAATCGCTAGTTTCCATAGAAAAGTGGAGGAGTAAAGAGTAATGCCAATTCACACTTTTCACTTTGGGTGATTCCGACAAAATGAACACAATATGATAACTCTGAATGAGCATTTAGACCAATGCAAACACTTCACCATTGCAGGAGCTGAAGATTCTCAGAGAAGTACATGAGCTGTACGTACAGTAAGTTTCCCTATGAGCTTCAGACGCTATGAACGCTGTTACGAGGGATTTAACCATACTGGAGTGTACCTTGGCTTTTTTCTAGAAATCCCAGCCATGACCAGCTGCCTGCGATGATTATAATATATTTGGCCGCTGCTACATAATATGGAGCTCACACTCGCTTCTCCCGCCAACCGCGTTGTATTTCCGCCATACAACGTTGAGGGAAACGTTGTATGGGGAAAGCACGTTGGTCACCCGGCACGTTGGTCGTCATCGGCGTCTGTACGTCCATTTTTGAATTCTTTGTTGAACCATTTGCGCACATTTTGTACGCTCATACACTTTTCTCCGTAGACACATGTGGAAATGAATGTCCACAGCCGCGCAATGTTTTTCGCTCACAAAAAACCAATCTCAGAGCGTGGCGGGAGGAGCGAGTGGATGCTCCATCTCTAACAGCTTCCAAACCTTTAATAATCATCACAGACAGCTTGCCGGGGCGGAGATTTGTAGAAAAAGATCCAATGTACACGCCAGTATGGTCAAATCCCTCGTAACAGCTTTCCTAGCATCTGCAGCTCATAGGGAAACTTACTTTACGGACAGCCCTAGTATTAAACCCTACATACAACATCAGAAGGAGTACTTCCTCGCCACCAACACCGAAACTATCATTGTTTGCATTCAGTGACACCCATCTGCATTTCTCTCAACAAAACGTTCTCTCACGCGGCGGGGGCACTTTCTCCCCATTCCTCTCACGTGTTCTCTCTCTCTTTCTCGAACCCACACGCAGAGAGAGACACTCTCCCTCGCTTTTCTCCGATTCGCAGCCATTAAATTTCAGCAGCCCCCACCGTCGGATCTCACGCTACTCGGTGATTAGAAAATAACGAGGGGCGCAAATTAATAACAGGTTTCCCTACTAAGCCGTAATTGTTTTGGCGGAAGGCTTTAAGTTGGCCGATGGAGTGTTTGGGAGGAGTTGTTAATCTTAAGGGGGAGGGAAGGGACCTTTTGAAAGTGATTTTGTAGGGGGGGGAGTCCTTTGAAGGGATTTGCATTGACTGAGTTAATAGCTCGTGGGATGTAAAAATAATTGATGGACTGGGTGAGAAATATCGTGTTAGTCATGGGGTTGGTCACAGTTGCCACGAAATAACAGAAAAATTCGGGACAAAACATAGTGGTGGAGTGAGCAATGGTAACCCTAAAGAGTTTCTAAGATAATTTCCAGAAAGACCTCCAAATACCGCAAACACGTGACTGCCGTCACGTGATGGTGGTTTTTTCTGGAAATTGTTCTCACTGCTGAACTCTTAGGCTAAGAGCGCAATAGAGACTTCTGTCACGGCGACTATAAACACTAGGTCACTCGAAAGCAATGCATTTCTATGGAGATGACTCTTGGCAACCGGCCAAGAGTCTCGTCGCCTGTGCGCGCTCTCTAACTTCTTGCAATTGCCAGAGTGATAATTTTGTCTCTGTCGCCGAGACAAAAGTATCTAGTGCGCGCTTAGCCTTATGCCGTTCAGTGTTGCTAATGCTTTAGCTCATGCCTGTAATAGTTTTTGAAATCGTTAAACAAGCGATAACGCGCTAACTCATCGCCAAAAGCCCTGCCAATGACAGGCACTCTTTTTAGGAGTATTCAATGGGAATGTCAAAACCGCTTTTATTTATCCTCAATGATTACACGAAATAAGTAACAAAAAAATCGACTCCAAGTAAACTCGTGTGATTTTAAATGACTAACCGCTGTATTCGCTGCTAACTTGAACAGCGATTAATCGGCAGTCAAATTTCTGATTGTCAGTTATAGATGGAAGATTAGTTATCCACCAATTAGAAGTTTAGCTTCCGGTAAACCGCCGGTCAAGTAAGCGGTTAATACAGCCGTAAATAACCAAGAATATGTAAGAGTAAATTACCAATAAAGATTTTAGAGTCTCAGAATCTGATGGTATCGCTTTAAAGTTCTTTTCCTTTGTATGGAAAGAATTATTTTGAAGTTTATATTAATTTGATGGTGAAGTATGCATTAAATAATTATTGAGAAATTTTCAATTACTTGGCTTGAATTATTTCCCAACTATTATTGATCAAGTGCCCTTGAGCTAGTTATTACTCAAGATCTCCTTGAGCTTTTTAATATTCTTCGAGAGCGTCTCAACAGGAAAAGTTTGGGAAGCATGAAACTAAAGGCTTGTTGAGCTTTTAAAAATTTTATTTTATATTTTTTAAATCATCTGTTTCTCTCGCACTCAAAGTACATACGTTTACAGGGTATTTCAAAATTGCGTTGCACAGCTTTTATTCGGAAACAACGTCTCCTAGGGTCATGGAAGTAAGGTCTACTCCTAGGTAAGTGAGCCTGGATAATGCACTGAAATGACTTACAGCGCCCCTAGCGGCGAAATTAAAAAGTTAAAAAATTAATTTAAAAACTAAAAGAGATAGAGCAAAAATATCAGTGAGAGTATTGTTGCCAACGTCATGAAGAACTCACTGAAAAAAATTCATGAAAATATCTTGAATATTCGCCGAGATATTAGCATGTGAAAATAGCACTTTTTCAGGGGTCAAAAAAGAAAAATTTCACATATTTTCAATTTTTTTTTATTTTTTGATTAAATTTTGTGCTCTTTAAACTAAAAAATCACAAAACTACAAAATAACACTGAAAAATTTGCAAATATGCGAACTTTTTCTTTTTTGACCCCTAAAAAAGTGCTATTTTCACATGCTAATATCTCAGCGAATATTAAAGATGTTTTCATGAATTTTTTTCAGTGAGTTCTTCATGACGTTGGCAACAATACTCTCACAGAGGTTTTTGCTCTATCTCCTTTAGTTCTTAAATTAATTTATTTTAACTTTTTAATTTCTCCGCTAGGGGCGCTGTAAGTCCTCTCAATGGATTCCCCAGGCTCATTTACCTAGGGGTAGACCTTACTTCCATGACCCTAGGAGGTGTTGGTTCCAAATAAAAGCCGTGCAACGCAATTTTGAAACACCCTGTATGGCTTTGTATATGAATATAAGGGTAACACAAAGAAAAACTTGCTCATTTGATCACTTGAATAGCATTGTTATCTCCCTCTCTCTCAAGGTAATTTTTTTTCTTTCGTAGATTATCGAACTATGAGAACTAATATTCTTCTTTGGAAAACAAATAAAGAGTTACGTGAGAGACTGAGAGAAACTAGTTAGGTATAAGTGCATCACTTTTCCATTCGTGACGTAACGATTGAGGACCAATCAGATAATAGATATCACGTCTGCAAGGATGCTAACTTCATAACAGCTTGATGTGTTTATGCACACGAAAATATTTAGTATTCTCCATAATCCCATTAGGTACTCCATTAGGAAATAAGATACAATGTATAAGAAAGATTCTCGTAACTCCATAAAATTATTACTTCCTCCAATTTATCGCAATACGAGAAAAAAAAGTATTTTTTATTCAAATGATCCGAATACTTGTGTAAACTCACAACTCTCAAGCGTCGCCTCCAACCGTGGACCGGTTTCGTCCTTGTTAGGACTCATCAGCACGGTATAGGAAGGCAACGCAAGAGAGCGGAGGGCAAATATTAGTCTAGCCGACTTTAACTGAAAAAGTGGTGACCATTGATTAGATCCTAATACTGTTTATATTTGATCTTATCCCTAAATTGGGCCTATTAAAGGTGAAAAACCAAATCCAAGTTACATAAAAATGGAACAAATGTTTAAGAAACCAAGCAGTACTTTGGTTTCTTTACTTATGAAATTCAAATGATTTTATTTAAATAAAATATTTGTTTTATTAAATCGGCGAGTCATTCCTCTAAGACAGGTATGGGCAACCTTTTCGAATCCGCGGGCCGGATTTATTGATTATAATGACGTGGAGGGCCATAGAGTAGATAATAGGTAATATTTTTTTTAAGTAAAAAATGAGTAGTTTTATTATATATATTTACGAAGTTTAATACCAAAGTTAAAATTAAATCTGGACTTATACAATATATTGATTACATACAATAATTATAATGAAGTTACATTAATCAGGACTAGAATAATATCTTGATTACATACAATAATTATAATTTGTTACATTAATATGAGCTAAAATTATATTCAGAGCTTATAGCAATGAAAAAATATTTCAGGACAAACTTTTAACAATAATTGTCATTACATGATAAAGAAAATTAATGGAGAAGGAATTAATTTTCAGGAGGACAAATTATCTTTAGCAGCATTGGGAAAGGCAGAGAATGAATATAGTCCGTATGGTATATTAGATCCGGCAACAGCCAGATTTGTTTGGGTGAGAACCGGTTTCTCTGTCTCACCGGTTCACAACTCTCCCACGCTTTAAATAGACGCCTCCCAAGAACGAAATATAGTTGTACAGCACGTTTTAACTGTTAAAATTAAGTTATTTTCGGGGGGAAATTCTGTATCCCCTCTTTCGCTCTTGTTGACGAAAACCAGAGTGATTTTTTGGTACAATTTTTAAAATGTTCCGCGGGCCGGACCAAATGACGAGGCGGGCCGGAGGTTGCCCATCGTTGCTCTAAGAGGTCAATAAAATAAAAGCCTGCACATTACAATGTAAGCATTTATTTAACAATTTTAAGAACCCTTTTCACAAAAAACACTGTATCTAATCAAACTTCTCAATTGTTCCAATCAAAATACCCCAGCTTTTAATCAGCACACTACCGTCTCCACAACCTATCAGACGACGAATCACAGAAAAGAAAATCCACAAGTGACGACTTTTCAACCTTTCCCCAGACTCTCGAGTTTCCACGCGGCTCCACTTTTTCCCCCACCAAGAGCAATTTGGAAGAGGAGACAATGAAACTCTCGTTAAGAAATCGAAAAGGACGAGAAAAAGAAGAAGAAAACGTCACGAAATGAAAGAACTCAAAGGATAGGAAGCATGGAAGGAAGAATAACACACACCAGGGCAGACAGTGGAAGAAGAAGAGCAAAAAGTTATGTGCAGAAATGAAACAAGGGATGAAAACAAAGAAGGCTCTCTTTAAGTATCTTTCCCGTCTTCCTGCTGCTTCTTTATACATTTCTTTTGTTGGTTCTAGAGCTTTCTATAACTTTCCATCAAGTAGGGGCCAAATGATTAAAGAATTACTGAAGCGCCCTTTATGGGCTTTCTATCATATGGCGGCGGTTTTTCTTAAGGTTTATAGGGCAGAACGTGTGTCAATGTTGAATGTTTTTGTGGAGATATTATTTTTTGTAACAACGAAATTGAAACATACAGATCATTGTTTTTGAAGTTTAACTAGGGCAAGGTTGTTTTGAGTCTGCATACTTTAATTTTGTTTCGATAAATTTTGTTTTATGAGTACTTTTCAGAGAAAGTTAAGGAGTCTTGTAGATTTTCAATTACCTTAAAAGCGCTTCAAAGTCGTTTCTTAAACTCGGTTAACTCTAGTAAGGTCAATATTGTTAATATGGCTAAGTATTTTGAAACAGCTTAAAATAATCTAAGACTTGTAAAAATTTCTCTCTTAAGAAGTTTTCTTACTTCTCTTAAAATATGAACAGTTTTGAAATGAAGATAGTTTAAGAAAAGTATTCTATCAACTTTTGTTTTCTTAGTTTTAAAGGTAAAAGTTAGAGAAAATACACTACTTAACAAAAAAAGAAATGTCTTACTATACAATATAATATTAAAAGTATACTTAAACACTTAAAGTTAACTTATACATCAACCAGAATGGAAGTACTGCTTAGCCAACGATAGTTAACGGGTCACGTGATTTTTTGCTTTAGTATTTTTTATTTTATTTAAAATATACTGTTTTTTATGTGTATAGATAGAGGGTCTAACTAAGGTTAGAGGGAGTAAATGTCTCTTTCTCTTTCGATCAACTACCCCTCAGCTTCTTCCTTTCTCCCTTCCGAGTCTATCAAAATCACGTGACCTTTTTACTACCGTTGGTTAAGCAGTAAGTGAATCGACCGATACGGAGAAAATGTTTATGAATAAATCTAAAAAAAATCTATGAAAATTTTAAAGGAATTCATTATCACTTCTTGTTCTTACAAAAGTAATTCACCTTTAGATACTATCTTCACATTAATATCAAAATTAATACCCATTATCCCATTTGATTAGTAAAGATGACGTAACATGCACACAAAAATAACAGAAAAACAAATCTGGTTAAGTTGTCAGCTTGAGAACAGCAATGAACGAAGCAGTTGATTCCCCATTTCTCCACTGAACCGAAAAAGAACATCAAAAGTAACGAAGCCAATTGAGTCCGCTGCCACCCAATCAACACAAAAAAGGGAAAGTGAGACGTATAACAGCCATGGAGTAAACGCATGAGATTTTTCCAAGCTGTGTGAATCGAGCGGTTAATTGACAATGTTGACTTTCCCTGGTGGATGAATTAATAAAAAGCCCAGATTAGATTCTTGCGTTTTTGGTTGCGTTTATCGGTGTAGATCGTTTATTTATTCATTAAACGTGGCCATGGGAAGAATCTGAGCAGAAAAAATGATGGTCCCCTGAATGAAATATCGATAATTGCATTCGATGCTTCACTTCGTAAGTGACAATTTAATGGAATGATTTAGGGGACAATGTAGTGGCCGGTTATTGATTTGGAACTGGTCGCAGTTCCAGTGGAGATATGTTTATCTTGGTCTGAGAAAGTGGTTACTCTTGCCTGCAGTTGATTCTCATTTTGTGGAGTAAAACTGAGGTTTTATTGCT
Source organism: Tetragnatha versicolor (assembly GCA_024610705.1). Taxonomy (NCBI): domain Eukaryota; kingdom Metazoa; phylum Arthropoda; class Arachnida; order Araneae; family Tetragnathidae; genus Tetragnatha; species Tetragnatha versicolor. Next base: position 17,085,631 of record JANDEH010000008.1, read on the forward strand.
GACTAAAACAATGAATTGATAACTTTTATATTTTGTTGTCTTTCAATATAATTATACTTTCGGTACTTACTTAATTTAACTTTAGCAAAACCTTGCATAACACTAAATGAATTTATAGTGCAAGACTACATTTGTCCATCAGAATATATTCGTATTTGTTTGTTTTCATCATCCTCAAAATTAATGTTTATGTAATTGAAAAGTCCTTTTTTCAGACAATTTTCAACTCTGGTGATTATTATGTATTACCTGTTCTTATAGTGGTCATAAACCTGTTACTTTTCCTCTTAATGCAAATTATCTTTAAAAATCATTTACAATTCCATCACAGATAAAGATGATATTCAAAACCACGGAAACAATTTTTAACCTCTATATCTATAATATTAACCTCCGACTAAATTTTGCTTAAACATATTTTTCTTCTTGAAACTAGTACTTTTTATAGATATTTTTGTGTCAAATTTCTCCATAATCAAACAAATGTTTCATAACCCAAAATGCACGTATTTGTAAGTACTCTCGAACATCAACAATAACTATCCCTCCCTAACAATTACCTAAACCAGATACAATTAATACAATGGCTCAAAGCTCCCCCAGCACGAATACCCCTAATAGCTGCACACAGAATCCCTGGGCCCCGGAGGCAATCTTAACAATAACTCAGCACAGCGTTCCTCATACATCTTGCAATGATAACCGGGCACGCAGGGCCACAGCTTTATTACCGTACGATGCAATGCGCTGTATGGCTCATTAGTCATATGCCGCTTCTGACAAAGGCATCTCTGGGCCGGATCCATTTTGTCAATCGTTGGGGGGGGCACCTGGCGAGGTTCCAGGGGGCCGGGGGCAGTTGCGGTTGTTTCGCCATTGCGGTGTTGAAAGGGTGCTTTAATTTCTTTTTGTTCAATCGAAGCATAGGTATTTCATGTGTTATAAAATGTGACCGACGCGACGGTATCTAACTTGATTTTTGCTAGTTTTCCCGTTTGTGTTTCACGTATTCGAATTCCGCCTTCAACGCGTGAATATTAGTGGAGGGTCTTATAAGAAAATATCGAGTTGTGAAATTCCAAAGGTTTTTTCTCAATTTAGAGTAGTTTTTGGTGGAGTTTTTTTCTCAATTCAATTTCACATAACGAAAAATTGCTCAAACGCATAAGTGCAGCCTTTTGATTATTTAGTTTTCTTGCTCAATGGTTTAAAAAGTGTAATAAGGTGTGGCCCCAAGACTTGATAGAGCTAAAATTACGATCCTTTGCCAGAATAATTTTCGATGAAAACGTAGGAGACTCTTCTTATTGATAATTTTTAACTAATGGAATATTATTTGAATTTATTATCCTTGAACCGAGAATTTCCCTAAGAATACTACTCAGCGGTGACCTGTGAACCGGATCCATGAAAGTGAGGTAATGCTAGCCGAACCACACACACACACACACACACACACACACACACACACACACACACACACACACACACACACACACACACACACACACACACACACACACACACACACACACACACACACACACACACACACACACACACACACACACACACACACACACACACACACACACACACACACACACACACACACACACACACACACACACACACACACACACACACACACACACACACATTCGCTCGAACAACCCCTTTTTACAGAGGGGTATTCATTCATCCCACAAAGACAGAAACTAACATCCATATGGTAAGTGGAAATTCGAATCTCAGTCAGAAGTATAGCTTCACAATCAGATACTCTAACCCCTAGTATCTCGGCATTCTTTAGATGATCCAAGAAGTATAAAACTTACATCGCAAAGACAGACAACGTAAACTTTACTTAAACCATAATAACACATAATTAAAACTTATAAAACAAAAAATATAATGCCGTGGGGAGCCTAGTGGTTATGGCATCGGCTCTGGGATCGGAGTGTCCCGGGTTCGATTCCCGACACCGCTGAAGACCCATCGAGTATATGCGGAGTACGTGCTCGTTAAATATGTGGGTCCGAAATTCCTGTGGTCGGTCTCAGCAGTTTATCATGGGTCCAGGTCTTCTGGAGACTATTTTCCACCCCTTCAGAGACATGGCAAAATTGTGGAGGTGGTGATAGATGGTGGCAGCATCTATCATCCATGGGAAAAAATAAATAAAAGAGAGATTAAGCGGCTCATCTTAGAGTAAGCAAATTTATCCTAAACTTTCCAACTAAGACTAAGACAAAAAATATCCATCCAAGCATGAATCCTAAACTACGCCTTATGCGACCGAATCATATACAGATACTGGCATATCAACATACTGCTGAGCTATGACAAACAGTTTTTGATGTGGGAACGCAACTGTCGTCAACCACAACTGTCACGACAGCTCTCCCGGTCCAGGGAAGAACAGATGAATCGTCTGCAAACAGATGGAACGGCGAAGAAGGATTAAGGGAGGGAAATCCGGGAAGCGGGAATTCGGGAAAAAAATCCGAGGCAATTTTTCGGGACGCGATAGCTCAAAAGCAACAGCGAGCGTTTTTATCGTTTGGCAGATGCAAATTTTTATGGTGTAATTGGATTTGAAGGCGGTTCTGGGTGAAGGAAATGGGGGTGTTTGGAACAAACGGAAAAAGCCGGCTTTATTTGGGAAAATGTTGGCTTCGAGCCTAACGCCTTTCCGTTGAAACAATCCCGCGTCAGATGTTGGTAAGGGAATAAAGATGTATACGTCTGCATAGACCCTTCATTGTGTTTTAATAGAGTAGACTGAGCTAACGTGTGTGTTGTGTATAGCAACATATTTCCTTCAAACACACAGGATTTTTAGTTACAAAAATTTATAGTTAGTTTTTATTTAAAAAAGCTATACTAAACCATCTAAGTGGATCTTTTGACGAAAGTTCAAAAATGAATGTAAAGTTATGTGTCTTGATTTTTATAAAATTCTGTTTCAGAAGATTTATAGTGCTGTCCTTTAAAAAACCACTTTTTCATATTTCTTTCATTAAAAGCTTAAAAAATATGATAATTAAATCGAACAAAATTGTGTTGTAACGGCTCACCCTCCACTGCATTTTAGCGCTTAGTATTTTTAATTCCAACGCTCCGTTACAAATTGGCAAACAATTAAGTAAGAATCCAAAAAAAAAACAATTTTCCTAAAAAAAAACCATGTGCCCTAAAAAAACCCAAGCTTTAAAATACTCAAAAAATTAAGAAAAAATATGATGTAAAGGTTTATTTTGATAGAAAAGAGAATAATTAAGATAATTAAAACCAAATTTATTACAATTTATTTCTAAAATTAAAACTATGATAAGTTTTTCTACTCAAGAATTTTGCCTTCAAAACAAAATTTTTATAAAAAAGCTTAAAAAACGGTAATTGGCACTGGTATTTTGTTTTAAACCCCCAACTATTAACTTTTAAAACCAAATTTCGAGTAAAACTCGGAAAAATGCTATATTTTCATGGAAAATGGATGTTTTTGGTATAATTGAGTTTTTATCAAAAATACTGAAAAAAAATCGAGAATTACTGAAACAACTATTCTATTCGCATAATTAGTTGTATATCATGAATAATATTAAATATTTTGCATAATTTTTATTTATTTTGTCATTTATTACAAAAGGAAAAATGGGTTTTTTTAGGCACCCTATGGATTTTTTTCACCCCTCATTTCAAAGACTACCGTAGTGTCCGTAATTGGCGGACTGAGCTGAAATTTTAGCATTTTATTCTCATAATAACGGGATAACACAAAACCACGTGAAAAATGCTGTTAAGTCTTTATAACATATATTTTTACTGCATCAAAATCTGCATAACTAAATCATATTTTTAGCCCAAAATCGACATTTCCTATTTATTCAAAAAACTAAGTAAATAAACGGTCCTTTGACTTGCTTTTACGTTCCTGCAACTCTTAATGGCATACAAAGACAGGGCACATGATAATTTAAAATTATTTCAATTATTTATTTAAAATATCTGGATGGGTTTTTTAGGGTACAATTTGAAGTGGGTTTTTTTAAAGGACAATTTCATCCCTAAAGGAAGTTACAGATAACTGATAACACATTTAAGATTAGATGCCTAAACGGGATCTTAATTTTTTTTATTGTTTTGGATCGTAAGTATCCAAGTTTCTAACATAGATAGTTGAGGCATAAAAATACGGGTAACATCAATCTTCCTATACATCGCTTTTTTTATAGGAGCAGTTTATATCCAAACAACTATGAGTAAGTATGTTGGAGAAAAGGTAAGAAGAGTTCTGTATTTTTTAATCACATATAAGATACATTTTCTAGATTGAAACCCTCTATATTTCATTTCATTAACCTCAACACATCTGCAAGAAAGAACCTTCGTACATTTGCATATTTCAAAGCTTTATACTTTCCAAAAATGTACTCTTACTTATTAGATATTTATGATATATTAGATTTCTAGTTCCGTCGTAACATTCAGAGAGGATAGCAACTCACCTTGGCTGTTGGTTCGGGGGACTGGAACCCCTATCCCAAGACAGAGAGGGTCTTCAACCTGCTCAGCAAATGCCTCATTCTCCTCTTCACTCTCATCACGATCTAATCCTTCAAAAGAGAAAAAGCAGACTTCAAGTAACAGTTTGTTTGCAATTGAGTTTCTTGCAGCAACAATGAGGTAACTTAACAGCTTTTCATTGGAGTAACTCCTTGTTGCTGATGCAAGCACCTCAATTAATGGTTAATTGTTAAAACTTATAATTTGCAATAAAATCCTACTAAGAATAGCCTACTTTATCATTACAATTATTTAACGAACTCTAGGCTGAATAGATGGTACATCTTTAAAGATCTCAGGAAGTTGGATTCACGAATTGCATTAAAACGCCATGAATAACGATCACACATACAAACAATATCACATTAAGATTAAGGATTTCAAAATACAAAATAAGGTTTTGGCAGAGTTTTTCCATTTTTTTGTGGTTTTTTAACTTTTTTCTTAATAATACAAATTTTAAAGTGAAAACTTTTAGGATAATTTTAAAGATCATATTAAACCACAAAATTTGAGACCATAATTAACTTTTTACCAATAGTAGCTCTACAAATTGAATTTTTCAATAATTTTTTGGGGGTTCGCTCCATTTTTAAATCCCTGGTATTTGGTCTGGGACCCCCAAATCATTTGTTATTCTGACTCGTCTAGGTGTCTACTATTCCCCTAGAAGTTATGAAACACTTATCTGAAACACCCTGTATACAGTCAATTTAAATAAAATTTAAAACTTAAACTCAAAATAATTGTTTTCTTCGCCAAATTTAGTATTTAGTAGCTGATGAATTTCGCTTTGTTAAGATAAATCGTCCAGTTTCCATCAACTATTTCGGCAAAACATACTTTGATATAATATAAAAACATTAAGTTTTAAATTATTTCGTTGTTTTTTCTACTGAATATACATAAATTATCCAAATCAACTATTAAATTATTAGTTATTCGAGTTTATATTTTTACTATAGGTTTTTTTTATGTTATAGAAAGGTTAATCCCCAAACCTATCCTGATTTAAAATATTAAGCACTCTAATTTTCTTTTACTTTAGAATGACAAACTCTGCTCATTGTAGAATAGCCTTGTAGAATACTAATTTGAATTTCATGAATATATTTTATCCGAGCACCTCCCATTACACTAGTGTGACTTCCTATCCCATCACTATTCCCAGAGTTATTTGCAAATGCAATTGTTTTCGAAACTATCGCCACTGACGGTGGCTAATCCTACAGAGAGCAACAGTCTCAATCCCACTTGAAAATCAGTTTCCCTTTCCTGGAAACGGTGACAAAGTATAATTTCCTGGACGCAGCGAACAATTACGGAAAAGAATACAATAGCACTATTTTAGGAGTCAGTCTAGAAGTTTTAGTAAATCTATCAGAAAAAATGAATTTTGTCGATGAGATGAAAGGAAATGGACTATTTTTGAAGATGAAAGGGGAATTTCGCCATTATCGCTGGTTAGCGGATAATAAGTGTAAACTCACAGGTGTGTAAGGACGAAACCGGTCCACGTTTGGAGGCGACGCTTGATAGTTGTGAGTTCTCAAGTGATCGATTCCGTTGTTGATCACACATAGTAATTTCTAATATCTAATACATATCAGAATGATAATATCTAATATCTAATACATTTCAGATAAATGTTAATTTCGTTTCGTTTAATTTTAAAAACTCTTTGAGGCGTCCTAATTGTATTTGTCCTAATTGTATAGAAATAAAAAGTAATTTAAATACTAAATTGAATGATTAATAACCCTTTTTTAAAAAAGCGTAAGAGATGTTTTTGCGTCAGGAATGACAATCGAGCCAGAAAATAGAAATTATCGTAATCATATTTGCTACGCTTTCCGGCATTGGCTTTGTCGACTCTTTAAAGTTGCGCCCCCGTTTAATGATTTTATGTTTGTTTTTAATCAATTAATAAACTTTCATCCCAGATATTTGTGAACTGTTTGTAACTTTCAACTAAAAAAGGGGTTCTGGGAATCCTTCCTCCAGAAAATGTTTTGAAATTTGACTTTTGAAAACAGGGTCAAACTCCTTTTCAGTGATAAATGATTAGACAACCTCAGCACTGAATTCAACAACCTATTCTAAATACGTCTATTATGTTAGGTGCCATTGGTAAATTGGCACCATCCTTTATGATTAATAGTTGGAGATACACACATTCAGAACATTTTTGGTCTCCCTCAAAAGAATTAATCTTAATTAATTAATTCTTAATCCTCCCGATTAAGAATAAAGCTTTTTTAAAAATGTTCCCAATTATTAGGGGAGACGTCCCCCTGTTCCTCCGGGATTGACACCCGTGCTTTCCAGAACTTAGATAGATTCTCAGCCTGGTTTTGCTTACTACATGATGCTATATTGACTAGCATGCCTCGATTGGAAAGTTCTACTAGCGGTTTCCCTTTCCTGGAAACGATGCCAGGGTATAATTTCCTCTGGATTCCAAAGAATTACGGATAATGTAATGGTGTCGCTTTCAATCAGACAAGGAGTCACGATTCCATTTGATCGATTTTTGAAGAACATGTCAGTGTCAGTTTAACAGGGGAGTTATTTAAAATGACAAGTTCAAAACATTGATATAAACAGGAATTTGGGTTTCTTTTCAGATCCTTTATCTTGTGCGATAATTGTCTGAGACAAAATATCAGTAGTTAGTCTGGAAGATCCTCTCCCAAAAGTTACAGAAAAACGATACATCTTAGAATAAAAAATTCAGTTTTTGAATTTGTTTACTCAAGTTCTAAACTTTGTAAGATTTACTAATTATTCGGTGAAAACTTTTCAGAGCATCTTAAGGCAATTAATTTTCCACGACTCATTTTTGAGATGATGCTATTTACAGTAATTGTTTGATCTTAAAATTTCTTAAAACCCATTCCACAACCAACTAAGAACATATTTAGCTTAGAATGTTTTTTCTCTTTTACCTTGCCTGTCATTCCATAAATACATATTTTTTTTTCTTTTTTTTAATCATACAATATTTCAGAACAGAAAATGCAACAAAAATGAACCCGTCGGCCTGGCAACAAATCCCCGATGCAGCCGGAAGTAATTAAAGCCGCTTTATCGACTCCCAGAGAGAGGGCGCTGCTAACAAGCCCACAGTTTGATTGCGTAATGAGCACCAGGATTTTGATTATGCGCTGTGGCAACAGCTCTCGAGCCAGGTCCGCAACATCTGCTCGATGAATGTAATCCAATTTATGGGCACCTTGTGATGAGGAAACAGTTTTAATGAATGAGGAGAATTTGGTGAATTTTCGCCAAGTTGCTGTTGGAGCATCATCTCTGGCGAAAGATGCGTCCAACGTGATTAAATAGGTTAAGTATGAGATTATAGTCGAATAGCTGTTGCCAGTTTATTAAAGGGGGGGGGTCTTTTGAAAAGTTATCGGAGGTTAGATGAGAGGCTGTCGTAGTTTCGTTAACAGAGTTGACGGAAAATTGTAGCGTTAACATATCAGGTTTAGGAAGATTCAAAAATGAATTTATAACAACATCTTCCTTCTAAGCCGATAGTTGAAACTGAAGACTGTTGGAACTTGTTTGTGGTGTGATAAGTTATGAATATAGTCATTTTGGGTTACGTACAGTCGGCTGCAAAAAAATCGAAACAGAGACGATTGTGAGCGATTGGTTGGGGTTAGAAGGATACTGTAAACTCCAATTTTCATGATTTAATGTCCTCTTTAAAACAAGCTATAATTTAAGTCCTTAAGGGGTCGTCTACATATTAAACAAAGCACCAACTTTCGTTTTTCCTATGGGTGACATCAAATATTATTCCTGTTTCTGAAAGAGCACCCTCTAAAACCCCTAAAAACCAAGTTTTGTGGTGTTTGACCCACAAACAAAGCCAGGAGTGGGGGTTGAAGTTCGTCGAATTTACGTTGAAATCTCGTTTTTTACGTTGAATTCTCGATTTTGATCACGCGGGATTGATGGTTGTAAGGATCAAAATCGAGAATTCAACGTAAAGAACGAGATTTCAACGTAAATTCGACGAACTTCAACCCCCACTCCTGGTTTTGTTTGTGGGTCAAACACCACAAAACTTGGTTTTTAGGGGTTTTAGACGGTGTTCTTTCAGAAACAGGAATAATATTTGATGTCACCCATATGAAAAACGAAAGTTGGTGCTTTGTTTAATATGTAGACGGCCCCTTAAGGACTTAAATTATAGCTTGTTTTAAAGAGGACATTAAATCATGAAAATTGGAGTTTACAGTATCCTTCTAACCCCAACTAATAGCTCACAATCGTCTCTGTTTCGATTTTTTTGCAGCCGACTGTACCTTCCAGATGGGATTTTCGTAAAAAAAAGTACTTGAAAAATACCTATTCAATAAGAAAAATTCAAAGTTTATTTAACGTTCAACTTAATAAATAACGGAAGAAAAGAAGAGTTCTTCAGCAGTACCTCTGGTTAGAGGATTGTGTGAGAAAACTCCAGCTCTCAAGCGTCGCCTCAAGGCATGGACCGGTTTCGTCCTTGTTAGGACTCATCAGCATGGCATAGGAAGGCAACGCAAGAGAGCGGAGGGAGAGCTTTTAGTCTACACGCGTAAGCTCTACAATCAGAGAAAATGTTAGGCTACACAAAGAGCATCAATTTATTATCACACTTTCTTGAGACCAGCAGTTTTACTGATTTTACACATGTTTTAATAATGGGGACTTATAAATAGATGTTGAATCCATATGTATATGTGTGATAATCTGTCAACGAAATTACTTTTTTCCTGTAGGTAACTTGAACTAAATTTATTATTATTACTTATTTAAACTATATAAACTTATATCCACATTCCAAAGTTGCAGTTAAATAAACTATAACAACCTACAAAACTGCTAATACGTAAAACCATTTAAACTAAATCCCCTCCTAAACAACCATAGCTCTTTTATTTCAACAGAACCACTCTTCGAACCACAAACCACCAACAAGGACTCATAAGGGACAACCCATTCAGACATGCTAATTCCCATCCTTCTAACAACATTATCCCTCCAAACCAGATATTCTAATTCAAATTCCTCGGCCCCTAATACAATTTTCGGAGACTTTTAAGCAAGCAACAAACGCTTCACGCAAGCATAGTAATTACACTCCTCGAAGAAAAAACACCAGCCCCGAACCGAAACGGGAACACGAAGAGGGGTGGTTCCAGAAGCCAAAACGTTCCGCAGAAGAGCCTCAGAAGAAGAAGAAGCATCCTGGCTCCTCGCATGCAAATAACGGGCAATTAATCACTGGTGAAAGGGAAGCGAACAAAGGGGATAATAGGGCGCCCAGGAAACAAGAAACGATGTTGTGAATAATAAAGTTAATGAATAATTAAGGGCCATCAGTGAGGAAGTGTGTTTTCCGGTTGCGTCTTTTGCACAAAGATGTTGCTGCTGCTGGGTTGTTCTCGTCTGGGCTTGGTTTTCAAGGTTGCTGTGTTGCGTTAAGTGAATCGAGCGGTGGTTGTAAAGGCAATGTGTTTTAGCATTTATACTCACGTCCAAAAATTAAGAATAATTTTGTTTGAGGAGTAATGACTCAAATCTTAGTTCCTTTACAATGAAATCCATGTCATTGGATCATCTAAAAGTGGGGATATGCGGTTTACCCCTACAGAGTATAGAGCTTAACAGAGGGCCCATCTCCATAGACGCTATAATGGCAACTTTTAAAGCATTGATTTTCCCATAGACGCCGTTGAGCAGGGTGCAGCGCCTCCTGAAGCTGTCACTCATATCGGAAGTAGAGGGAAAAGAACAGCAACGATGAAATTAAAATGCCTGATAGAAGTTCCATATCCAACAAGAATCACTAATGCATTTCGCCTTCTGATTGGCGGCGGAGCGGCGCCTTTTTCTGATTGACAGCTGACAGTCCTGAGAGGGCCATATAGAGGAAAACTGCCACTTGTTTTCTCTGTTAAGCTCTTTACTCTGTGATTTACCCTATTAGTTTATGGGGGTACAGAGGCCCTTCATCGATGAAGAAGTTTAACACTCATTCGGAATGGTAGCAGAAACGTTCATGTTAGAGTCAACTCCCTGTATTTGTATAGAATATTATATTCCTAAACTCCATGCATGATTTCATTTAGGGTTTCCATGTTCAAGATTCTGATGTTTAGTTATAACCCCTCTAGAAAAATTGAGGTGCTTGCAGCAGCAATGACCTAACTCTAATGTAGAGATGTTGGAGTTAGCTGAAGGAGCAAATATCGCAATGAGGAAGTTGTATGTGCCAGATTTTCAAAAACAAACAAGTGTTCCGTATGGTTTTTTGTATGGTAAAATGAAATATCTAGTCAATTTTCCAAAAAAATGTACAGGTAATTAAATATTTTAATTTAAAAGTCAAGAAAAAAACACGTGACTGAAAACGTTTATTGTTTAAATCGTACGATGACATCAACAATCGTACCATCAACTCCATTGCTTTCCAACAATGTTTATCGTACGATGACGTCACATCCCAAACTCTTGGCGTTTTCGCGCGCTTTTAAAAAGGGGATTTTTGTTAATTTTTTTGGCAATCAAAAAATTTCTCGATCGGCCTCAAATTTTGGGTAGTTGCTTATTTTTGCAAGAAAGATCGATTAAAAAATAAAAAAAATCATGCAACTTCCTCAATGTAAAAACAAAACGAGCGCAAGTATATGAAATCTATACTATGAAGTATATGTTCTATTTATAGCAATGAGCAAATAATTTGACCAATCGAAATGTGTGTCCACAGTTATCTAAAGTCCAATAGTACTTTGAACAAAACCGAAACAATGACGTAGTAAACGTTACATTCAGAAGTTCAACTAAAGTTTTCGAGCACAGTGAAACAGGTCTAGTCGAACATATGGTTATATTCCATTAGTTTCATCTGAATTTGATTGGGTCTTTTCTGAAGTTTAAAAATCTAAAATACTGAATATCACTAGGTATAAAGAAGGTTTTTATTAAATTTGAAGCAGCCCTATATCTCTCGTTCTCTCATAGCATGTCATTATTTTTATGTGTTGGCGGCAAAGAAATAAAAGTTATTTTCTCATAAACTCAACATCCAGCACAAAAATTGACTTATTTTTCCCAGTAACGACACCAATTGGTTATCTGTCATGTACTTTGCTTCACTATAAAAAAGTTATTTTTTTACAGTAAAATTTCAATTGTTTTTGGCAAAAATTTTCCGTATGGCTAGAAAGCGTGCCTTTTCTGTGAATTTTTCCACAAAGATAATTTAGACTTAATAAAACTCCCACTAAAATAATCAATTTTAAAAACACGTATGCTCAAGTCGAAATTTTTCATTTAATTAAAGCGAGGGCAATTTTGTTTAAGCAAGGCTAAAATGGATGAAGCGTTAACTGTGTTGTTAACTAACTGTGTGTAAACTAACGGCTTGCGCATTACGCAAAAACGATGTTACGGAGAAGGGTGACGTTACCAGCGCCATCTGTCATTCAGGGCATTTTTTCTGTCGGGAAAATAATAATTAGTTGGTTGGTTTCATGTAATTCAAAAATAATCATTAGAAATATGCTTTACTATTTATTTATTTTTATCATCAACAAAGAAATATATAACAGTCTAATTCAATTTCAGGCTTTTAAATCATTATTAAATGAAAAGGGACCGCGAATAATTCTGTGCTGCGAATTTTGAAGAGCCGAAGCAAACCAACCAACCAATTTTGAGAAACGCAAGAGCGCTCTCAAGTGGTAAGAACGGAAAACTTCCAGTAGCGTCCGCTCTTTTGATCTTTTGGGTAATGAATAAGCCTTATAACCTACGGTTATGATCAAGTTTAGCCTTGGTTTTAGCGAAGTATGTAATATGTTTCCCGTTGACGTTGTAATTTCCTTCGATGTCATGAAATCTTTTATCATAATTTTCCGCTTTGTGTAAACAAGAACTCTCCAAATTCTTTAAATAACAGAAGGTTACTTTTATTTGGCAGAAAAGAAAACAAGATAGTTCCTCAAAGTACAGAAACTAACCGGCAACAGCGCTGCAGGTTAATTTACGTTGCTTGAAGAAATTATTTCGACATTTTTATTTCACGAGCAAAACGGACGTTAAGTTAATAGAAAAACGCCCTGCGCACATTATCAAAAACCCAACAATTTCGTCGCAAGCCAAAGAAACACCTTATCTGGAAAAGTCGTAACGGAGAAAAGAACACACAGGAAATCTGGGCAATGTGGGACAAAAAGATAAAGTCCGTCCCAAAGGGAGAGAACGCATGAAGGACCCGGGCTTAGCCCCCTGATCCCGAAGAAGACCCGTAACGCCGCCGGGATGACGTCAGAGAAGGAAGGAAATAAACAAAGGGAAGATTAAGGAGGAAGGGAACACAATTAGCACTATCGATTGGGGGGAGGTCGATGCTTTCGCAGCTCCTCTCTTTCTTGAATGCACGAGGAGAGATTGGTTAGTGGGGATTGCGCTGATGAAGTTTTTATCGGGTGCTGAGAGGGAGGAAAGATAACGGAACGGAGATTGGGATAGGTATTGTTTTGGATGGTGACGTCTTTAAGCCGAATGGGGGATGCGGGAGAGAAGTCGAGTTGAGATATTTTTTGTGTTGAAAGGAACGGTGTGTTTGATGGGTGGGGATTTACAGAGGATCAACTTTATATCATATGTTTTTTTTTTAATTCAGGAATATGTTTTTACATTTCTAAATATAATTGTATTAGAAGACAGTTAAATGTTTATAGTCATCTGCATGAGTAAACGCTTAAACCTACACATTTAAATGTCCTTGTAATACTTTTTTTTAAATATTCCTTACGAGTATTTAAAAATTACTTTCGAGTTCAACCTTTATCCAATTTGTGGTGAAAGGTTGAACTATTTTTAACAGTGTAGTCCGTAAAGAGTAACATTTCGTTTATATTTTTACTTTATGTTTATCCTAATCCTAATACTATTATAATTGTGAATGTTTGTCTGTATGTTTGTTACTCTTTCACGCAAAAACTACTGAATGGATTTTAATGAAATTTTACAATATAATGTAGCTTATACATCAGAATAGGACATAGGCTATAATTTATAAAGAGAAAATCAGTCCTTCATTCTTTTTTCCCATTTTTCCTGCTTTTTTTCACTTATTTTTCCGTGTTTGAAAACCTGTTTTACCAGTCATGCAAGCCAATAATAGGAAACTTTATTAGTACCAGTGTTGTAGTTACTAGAAAATTTTATTAATCTCTATATAAATAAAAACGTTTGTGGCTGTGTGTGTATGTGTGTGTTCCGCATATCCTTTTAAACCACGCTGAAGGCGGGGACATTTCCTCCATTTCAAGATTTTTTTTCCTTTGAAATAAATTTATTTACTGAAAAATACAATTTTTGTCATGGAAAATGAGTTAAAAATAAAACATTGTTTCAAATGAGACTGATCACTAGACTTTTTCATTCACTAGACTTTTTAATATAGTTTCAAATTTGTTATTTTATAAAGGCACAAAGATATTTAACATTATCAGGAATATCGGGATTGTAAAAAGTGACAAGAACACCGGGATTGGAAAATTAGCGGGATAGGAAATCGGGATAGGAAAAATTACAGGGTTATAAAAGTTACCGTAAACACTGAGATAGGAAAATTACCAGGACCACCGGGATAGGAAAAATTACCGAGAACACCGGGATTAGAAAATTACCGGGAACACCGGGATAGGAAAGAGGCGCCTGGGATACCGGAATGATTTGTAATATTGCTAATTTACAAAATTATAAATTTATTTTAAGAAAACTTTAAAAAAATAAATTTATACACCCCACCCGTGCAAGGCCGGGTATAACAGCTAGTTATTTCATATATTTTACTGCCATATTTTTCTTTTATGTTTCTTCTATATTTTCTCTATTTATTTAGACATTTCTTAATATTTTTTTACTCCTTTTGGGTTACAGAAAATGACCTAATTTCTTTAACATATTATTTGAAGAACAGGTTTGTTTCAATGAATAATTCTGTTCCTTTTACAAATATAAATACAACTTAACCAATGAGGAAGTTGCATGATTTTTTTATATTTTTTTAATCGATTCCTCTTGCAAAAATAAGCAACTACCCAAAAATTGAGGTCGATCGAGAAATTTTTTGATTGCCAAAAAAATTAACAAAAATCCCCTTTTTAAAAGCGCGCGAAAACGCCAAGAGTTTGGATGTGACGTCATCTTATACTAAACATTGTTGTAAGGCAATGGAGTTGATGGTATTATTGTTGACGTCATCTTATAGTTTAAACAATAAACGTTTTCAGTCACGTGCTTTTTTCTCGACTTTTAAATTAAAATATTTAATTACCTGTACATTTTTTTGAAAAACTGACTAGATATTTCATTTTACCATACAAAAAACCATACGGAACACTTGTTTGTTTTTGAAAATCTGACACATGCAACTTCCTTATTATATTAAGAATTTAGGATTAGCTGAGCACAAATCTCCCCAATGGGATTTTATTGGCAACGTTTTACATATTTCTCAAAAAACAGTTAAAATATTAAAAGAAATACTGCTAGTTGATTTTTATTCTGATTATTTATTTGAAATTTGCTTATTTTTGGTGATTTATCAGAACCCGTAGCACTAGCGCCCTGCTTATCCTTAAGTACTACATTCTATGATCCATTAAACCAAAATTAGTCGCTTAAAACATTGAAAATACGTATTTCTAAAACTTTTAAAGTGATAAAAAAAACTTTGAAAATTACAATAACTGGTAAACTGGCACTCATACTATAATGTAATAATTTTATCTATCTAAAAAAAAGTTTTTGGTGAACGGTTTCCAGAGAAAGGCTTTTTAATTACTGAACCGAATGACACATATATGGTATCAAAATGTCCGGATTCTTACCGGATTTCCGAGTAGGCCCTTCGATTTTTCAAAAAAATTCTCAATTTTAAAATATTTCCATTTTTTTAGATAACGGATAAGGTCGCAGTTACAAAGCAAGTACTGTCAATCAAATTATTATGCATCCAATCACAACGACCGATTGACGCTATATTTTAAGATGAAATACTTTTTTTCATCATTTAAAAAAGTGCTTTCTTGATGAGATATCACTCAAAGACTGATAAAAACATATTCTAAAAACTTACATGTACGCCCTTTTATTCTAAAATTTTACACTTTTTGTCCAATATTTATAATTTTTACTCTGATTTTATCGAAATTATTTGTATACATAGAGTGATGTTTTGTCTCTTATTATTTTCAATTGCCAATTGCTTAAACGGTATTGTTTAACAACAAGTCTGGGTTTAAACAAAAATATGAATGATAAACACTAGATTTATTATACTAACGAGTTACTTTAAAATAATGGTTTTTGTTTGGTCGGAATATTGATAAACAATTAGAATTAGTTATTTTTATAATCATAGATTAAAAATAATTAAGATGAATATTTTTAAAAACATTTCGTTTAAGTTTTTGATAAGTTTGAGTTAATATATATTTAAACTTTTAAGGGAGATTTATTCATGGAAGGGATTTGGTGACGTATTTTTGGAAAGTAGGTTGACGATTTTTCTGGAAATTGTTTAATTGTTTTATAAAGTGTAGTGAGTTTAACGATTTGGAATTTGTGGGAATTTAGAAGCAATTCCAAAAGGTCCTGCGTCAGCAGTTTACGGGGGTTGGTGAGCGATAGCGAGCGTAGCTCCCTAGTATATAAAACAAAAAATCACTGTATAAAAATGTATAAGATTAAATCTCTTATTTGAAACCTTCTTCTTATAATTGTAGTAATATTCATAATCTTTGGCGTCCAAAACAGCTTGGCCATCATTTAAAACTTTTTATCATTATTTATCGTACATAATCACAAGTACAAAAATCCATTTTTCTCAGAACCAATTCGATTTCCATTTGAGTTTTTCCTTCCTAATCGAATCCACAATAATTTCAGTCCACATCCTTCTCATTCCGTCACAACTCTCCAAAGTCCAAGCTCCCAAAAACCCTTAATGCCTTTTCCAAACACGACGGAAACAGAGAAAAATGTTCGTCCCAGACCGGCCTAATCACAAAAAATAACAGCGGAGGAGGCCGACTCTAGCGCCCTCCCTTTATTATTTACACGGCCTATCTGTATGAATCAAGCCAAGAAAATGAAAAACTTCCCCTCAACAATATCCAATTCTTCCATGCTGGAAACGGCTGTTGCAGTTTATCTTTTATTTAGTCCCCCTGGCTAGACCCGGTACCACAGGGAGGTCCATCGCTTTATTACTTGCTGCATACTGCCAGATCCCTCTGTCGGCCTCTAACTTTTTTTGGGGGAAAGGGGGTCCCTAGGGACCCCAACCGTCCATGGAAGTATCGTGGATAAAGGATAAAATGGAGCGGTCTTAGCTGTTATATGGTTTTTATTCTGTAGATTTATGAAAAACTGCATTTAAAGTAATATCCCTACTTATATACAGGGTGTTCGGAAGCACCGTGGACAAACTTTTAAGGGTGGTAGAGGGGATCTAGACAAGCATATTTCAAATAGGAATGGGGGGTCGCAGATGCACCGTTAAAGAGCTAGAACCCCTAATGTTGTAAGAGGGCGTTAGAAAAGGCGGTTTTCCTAAGGCCCTTTCTACGAAACAAAAGATAATAGAATAAAAAAAATTATTTCATGAGGTACAGCAGTATCCATACTACTTCCACCATAAATTTGAACAAAATTGAACCACTTGTTAACCCGTGGGATGAGTTATAAAACTTGCAACATTGGTTCCCTTAGTGTAATGGTATTTTTGAAGCCAACTTTCCATAAAAATACCATTACACTAAGGGAACCAATGTTGCAAGTTTTATAACTCACCCCACGGGTTAACAAGAGGTCCAATTTTGTTCAAATTTATGATGGAGGTAGTATGGATACTGTTGCACCTTATGCAATATCTTTTTTCATTCTATTATGTTTTCTTTTCTTAAAATGGGCCTCGGGAAAACTGCTTTTTGTAACGTCCTCACACCACATTAGGGGTTCTAGCTCTTTAACGGTGCCTCTGCGAACCCCCCATTCCTATTCGAAATATGCTTGTCTAGGTCCCCTCTACCACCCCTCAAAGTTTGTCCACGGTGTTTCGGAACACCCTGTATTTTGGCTCGTGTATTCAATTAATTGTTTTATTAAATAAAATCTATTCAATCAATTTATTATTTACATAATTTTTTACACAAACAAAGAATGAGCAAAAACAAATTGCGACACTATAGCTTCATATCTTATTAGTATAAGTTTTTTTTTTAATGACTATATATAAATTACTTTCCAAACATTCATTATTTCATCATAAATTTTAATTAATACCTATCAAATAATTAAAAAATAAATTAATAATTTTAATTATAAGACTGAGTAAAACACACAATAAAGATTTTTTGATAAAAAAATATGCTAAATAATAAAGGAAGTAAAACTAATGCAAAAATGACTTTAAAATTCGTCGTATTTTTGATTAAATATTGCTCAATATTGAATTTATATTTAAAGTTTATTCGATCTGAAACTGGAATGGATCAAGAAATGGAATAAATAAATAGGAATAAATACAAGCTAAGGAATAAATAGAATTTGAAACAACACGATTATAGTAAAAAATGTTAAGTATAAAAATATCTCTTCGGATTTTTCATTAATTGATAGAAGTTAATTTCTACTTTATGATAACAACTGAGCAATTTGAAAATATGTTCAAGGATCGCTATTAAAATGGGAAAATGAATTGAAACATTTCAGGGTTAAATTTTACCTTTCAATTCATGGTGTTTATAAAGAAAGAATAAACAGAAAGAATAAACTTTGGTTATTCGAAGTAAACAAGTACCCCAATCCAATTAATATGCTGGAAATAACTGAAGTGTTCTATAACAGAGTGTTTAGCAGGAACACAAAACACGATATCTATTCCACGGAAACGAAGCCACTCTAACAATTCGACCACTTCAATTCTAATTTATAGAAGTTCACAAATTCAAAAGATAGTTTAGATGTTTATACGTCTGTTACCCTCTGATTAATTAACGGAATAAAAATGAGACTAATCTCTTTTATGTTCTAACTTATCTCAATGACGCAATAGAAATCTTGAATATAAATGAGGAATTCACCGTGAAATAAATGATCTTCAATTCCATTCGAATAAATAGAACCTAAATCAAAAATACGATTCTTTTTACGATATAAAAGCCTTATTTTCGTTTTCGCCTTTTCGCACCACAAAGCAGTTAAGGGTTTTCTTGTTTTGAGATAAGTTTCGTCTGCATTTTAAATTATCGCCTGGCGGCTCTTGAAAATGTGAGATTAAAATTAACCGCGCCATGTTTTACACGAAAGTTCTAGAGCTCCGTGAGTTATTCGAAAGAAATCTATCGAGAAACTCCTAGAGAAAAAAGTAATTCCCCCGATTAATTTATTTTCGCCCGAGAAGAAATTTAATTAAAATATTCTTCTCGGCGTTTTTCATATCGCCGGAATTAAAAACATGGATCTCGAGTACAGACGATCGACAAAAAAAACACGGAAAACGTCATAAAAACAAAACATTTATTTTAATTACATTTAATAAATCAGAAAAATCCGAGGGACTGCATTAATGGAGAAAAAGCACAACTCTTCTTATCCTTCGTTAAAGATATTCAAGTTGAAGAAGAGTGGTTTTCCTTTTAATAAAAATCAAGGAGAATGAAAATAATTTATCTTGATTATTCACAAAGACTACAAAAAACATGATGGATCAAACTTTTCTGATGAAAAAATTTCTTAAAAAGCATTTCATTTCTGGATTATTTCTGTTGTTTCAGCAGTTCATTGTATAATAAGGTTATGGTTGTTCCGGTTTTTCCCCTTGCTAGGATTGTGTTGCCATCAATTAAAAGGAAATCTTGAATTATTAATTTTTTAACAGTAAGGTGAAAAATTAATTCTAAGTTAGCTTTTTTACAGGGGGTAAGTAATGACTATTACTAAAAGAAATCAGGAGTAAAAGTAGAAATTTAAATAAATCATTTACTTTTTTTACCAATCTTACTTTTTTATCAAACAACTCAATCTTAATACCATTCTTCTTTTACACATCTTTCTTTTACAGATTTTAAACGGTTACTTGAGCATTTAATTGGTAACTTGTTTTTATGTTGTACTTCTAGATATTTGGAGACGTCTAAGTTATTCATTTATTAATTTAAATATCGTAATACTCAGAACATGCCATGTTGAAGAACTATGGGTAATTTTAGAAATATTTTAGTCGAATTTTGTCTGACATAAGATGTTCAACCCCTACCAGAAAGAGTTAATTGCCTAAAATTTTAAATTATAATTTATTTCGACAACTGAATTGCCTAGAAAACATACATTTATAATGGTTTTGACGCGATAAAAGTATAAAATAATGCATTATTTTTTCCTTTTAATTTTACTAACTCCATTAATAATAACTGGTTTAGGGTAGTGGTACCAGTAACTGACAGTGCACCAGTAACTGTCACTTTCGGATTTAATTCATCATAATAAGATTATTATTGCGAACTTGAAATAAATGGTGGTCTCTCTTAATATTTTGTATCTTTAACTTTATGCAGTTTTTATTTTCCACTAAAGGGTTTTAAGTGTAATAAATTGAGGATTCGCATTTAGTGTCAAAAAACTTCTAATTTTCAGAGGTCGGCTTAGTGCTGAAATTAAGGAAATATATTTTCATTCTGCGTCTAATTTAAGCAAAATTTTCTTTTGAAACCTATTTGAACGCTAACATAAAATTAATAACAGTACATGAGATCATGCTGAGCAGTTATTTTTGAAGAACATTTTTTATTTGTTTATTTAAAATGGGGTGTCAGTTACTGGATCACAAAAAAATGAATTGCACCAGTAACTGACATAGGTGTCATTACTGCTGAAATAATAATAATGCATAAAAATATAATCACCCAATCTTTAAAAAATGCAAATAAAACTACAAACAAAGATAATTAATTAAATGACAGACGATTTTAAGAAAATAATATTTCCGAATCAAAACAAAACAAGCTATATGGACTGGTTGGATACTACAGTTGGATGAAGTTACTACTTAAGTGCTACTGAACTACTACTACTACTGAAGATACTACAGTTGGATGAATTGTTTTTGAAGGTAAACAAAAACGTTTGAAAAAATCCATTATTAAATTAAATTAATCAGATCTTAGTTTTTAGAATTCTATATTTGTTCGGTTGGGTTCTATTCTATATTTTTATGTATACTTATATTTTTCAACTGAATCTTTTTGTCTAAAAATAATCTAAAATGTGTCGATACAATAGAATGTATATTAAAGTTTGACATAGCAAAACATCGAAATAGATTTTATCAAAAAGAATGTTCTGAAAAGTTCTCATTATTTAAGTTTAACATTTTGTTTTCTTTGTATAATCAGCTGTTTTTCATTACATTTAGGCTAATTAGTAACTAAAAGCTTATTTAATAAAGGTATTTCAATGTACCAGTTACTGGTACAGGATATGACAGTTAATGGTGCTCAAAATTTTCCCGGTATGTCAGTTACTGGTGCAGCTACCCTACCAACTTAAAAATTATTTTAAAAATAGAAAATGTTTACTTATTCAAACGAATTGTACTCTAAATATATATTGAAACTTCATTTAATTTTTCAAGACAAAAAGTTTTTTTCCAGGATAGTTTTATAAAATAGCAATAGCTAATTAATTAATTTTATTGCTCTTAAACTGCCAGTTACTGGTACCACTACCCTATATTATGAAAATCGTGAATAAAAAGGCCTAAACATCATGAAAAAATAGCCATCTTTATTTATTAAAATAATTGGGTTTTTCTTTCGGCCGGCCGCCAGGCTTAACCCCTGAACCGATTAAACAAGACCCTAGGCCTAGATGACCCTAGACTTTTCACCCCTAGATGAGCCAATAAAAAACACGTTCCTCCAAAACCTTCGATTTTAAAATTATGCGTTCTTTTAGTTTTGTCTCCATGTTAAGTCTATGTAGAGGTTCCGTTCCGCCGTTCCACCCCTAGATGAGCCAGTTTTAGGACGCATTCTTCCAAAGCATTCCATTTTTTAATTACAAATTGATTTCAATTTGTCCCATTGTTTTAAGTCAATATTTTTACCAACACAGGCAAAACGTCCTTGAAAGAGCGTGAAGAAAATCTACATTGAAATTAAATTTCAAAGTTTTGACGGTTCACTAGATTTATCCCAATGGGATACTAAAGCCGTATTGAATTAATAAAAAATTATGGTACATGTTTGATTGAAGTAGTATTTCTTCTTTCCCTTTAAGCTAAGCGCGCACTAGAGACTTTTGTCACGGCGACTGAGACAAAATTATCACCCTGGCTATTGCAAGAAGCTAGAGCGAGCGCACAGGCGACGAGACTCTTGGCCGATTGCAAAGAATCTCTCCATAGAAATGCATTGCTCTCGAATGACTAGTGTTATAAGTCGCCGTGGACGGAAGTCTCTAGTGCGCGCTTAGCCTTAGGCTAAGCGCGCACTTAGAGACTTCTGTCTCGGCGACTTAAAACACTAGTCACTCGAGAGCAATGCATTTCTATGAGGAAATTCTTGGCCTAGTGATCTTGGTCTCGTTGCCATGTGCGCGCACTCTAGCTTCTTGCAATAGCCAGGGAAGCAATTTTGTCTTTGTCTCCTAGTGCGCGCTTAGCCTTAGGCTGAGCGCGCACTGGAGACTTTTGTCTCGGAGACTTAAAACACTAGTCACTCGAGAGCAATGCATTTCTATGAGGAAATTCTTGGCCTAGTGATCTAGCGACGAGACCAAGATCACTAGACCAAGAATTTCTTCATAGAAATGCATTGCTCTCGAGTGACTAGTGTTTTAAGTCTCCGAGACAAAAGTCTCCAGTGCGCGCTCAGCCTTACACAGAAGGGGATGGGATAAACCATAGAGGAGATATAACAAATTATAACTGCTATATCTCTTCTATGGGATAAACATTTAACTTCAAACAATGACACAAATAAAAATCAAATAATAATTTAAAGTGGAAGGTTTTGGGAGAATGCCACTTAAAATGGGTTTATATAGGGGTTGTAAGATTTCATTTAAGAACAAGTTTGTACAGATACGGTACGGTGGATTGGGCTGACGACCGGTCAAAATTAAATGAAAATTATTTCAATGTAATAAATTTGCGACAATGCAATGTGAAATCTGAGACAAAAGCCCTTTCGAAAATAATGAATTAAAACTGCATATTTAATTATAGGGAATGAATAAATACGAACAGGTAGTAACTAGAGAGCCTGTATACGAGAGAGAGAGAGGCGACAACTCGCTTAAAAGCGTCTCTGCGCATCCAATTCTGTCCAAACTGTATCATGCCGCTTGTCTCGCGTCCCATTCTAATCCTATGGAGGGAAACATAACTCCGCCTGTGGCGAACAGAAAACCGATTTGTCACCTCTCTTTCGTATACAGGCAGTCTAGTAGTAACTAGAGAGCCTGTATACGAGAGAGAGGCGACAACTCGCTTAAAAGCGTCTCGGCGCATCCTTGCGCGCAGTTAAAACTGTCCAAATCTCCAATTCTGTCCAAATTGTATCATGCCGCTTGTCTCGCTCCCATGCTAATCCTATGGAGGGAACCTAACACTTGCTGCGATGAACAGAAAACGCTGTTGACCAATCAGTGCGCTATACCAAGTTGTCGCCTCTGTCTCGTATATAGGCTCTCTAGTAGTAACGAGCGAATCTCGCTTCAACGCCAAATAAGGCTAACTGTAAAACCCGGCTTTTTCGGGATGTAACAGCTGGTCTTAATTATTCTTATTCTAGTTAAATTGGTGAAAATAAGTAACACAACAATAAAGATTTCCTTAAATAATCATCTTATGTGAGCAAATAATTCATGAGGTTTTTAAATTTCGAAATTCAACATTTCTTACCTAAGAATTAAGTATTTAAAAAATTATGAAGATTGTTTTTCTTCTATAAAAGTTTTATTGCAGAAAATGCTTTTATATAAAATTTAAATATAAAAAACCTCATATAATTCCCTTTTGTTCAGATGAAAAATTCAAAACAGTATAAACGTTGTTTACACTGAAACGCTAGGAAAAATCAGAAAAAACCTTAATTTTTAAATAATTAATTATTATAGCTTAATTAATTTGTATCTAATAATAATTCCAGTTTTTAATAAATAATAATTTTAGCAAAAATTATTATTACTCGTAGTTAGTATTATTTTATTCACCCATGACTACCCCAATGTTTTGTTATAGTACATTATTTGCCCAGTAAAAATTTTAACGAAACCACTATTATAAAAAGTAGCAGTTGTTTTCCCAGTTTATGGGGATTTGCAAAACTTTTGGCCAAGGAAATCCCCTTACTTTTAATAATATTATCTGCATGCACTTTTTTCACAGGATTTCAGACATAAGAGTCCTCAAATTTACAAAGTTTTAAGAGAACCTTTCACCTTTTCAAAACTCCTTCACTTGTTGAATGATAAGATTAGATGTTCTTTTTCACTTCCCATCAGCTTTTAAATATAATTCAACCAGATAAGCTCTTAAAACCGAAAGTAGATGAGTCCCTTCAAAAACATTCCACAGCAGGTCCACTTAAAAAGAAGTCAAACAGCACACAGGCTCTCGAAAAAGCTGAAGAACTTTTCAAAGATTAATTCGGCGAACAGGTAAACCACTTTGTCAAGTAAGGCACGAAAGCACTATCTCTGAATTCCTCTCTAAACTTAAAAAAATCACTATTCTCAACATTACGAAAGTTCAACGATGTTGGATTCGTCTGAGGAAGTTTATCTCAACGAACAACAAAGAAAAATCTAAAGGGTATTTTAATTGTAGTGATTTATCTTTTCGTTGCGTCGTAAGAGAGGAAACTGAATTGGAAGTAAAGGAAAAAAACTGCACCCATAAAGTGCAATTATATCGATTCGTCGTTCCCTGGCACACGTTTTTAATGTTGTTTACTTTGAGGTGGCAATCATTAAAACGCATTTTAAACTCTGGAGGATTTTCGCGAGTCTTTTGTTGATTTTTTTTCTTTCCGATGAATGGCAACGGTCGTGTCGTCGAAAAATGCCGCCCGATGCACTCTGGGAAGGTTGCAGCTGTTGCTCGAGATTTTTATAAAATGGCGCGCTTGTTTTAAAACATCAAATAATGGAACATAGTTCGCACCATTTTTAAAATTTTCTGAGTGTGGAAAGAGTCTGGTGGTGTTTTCAAAACTAAATTTTTAAAATGGCTGATAAGCACCGGGAAATTATTTTTCAATAATTTGGAAGCACTTTTGTGTACTTAATAAGCAATTTTTGAGAGAAAAATCTAAAACCAATACCTTTGAAGTTTTAGTTTATAATTTTGTAACTGCTTGAGACTTGAGGATGCATAAATCTTGGGAATTATTAGCATATTTAAAACTATTTCTTGTTTTTGTCAGATTAAATCTTGAAAAATGAATATCTCATGATAAAGTATTTAAATTATTTAATTTTTAGTAACTCATAAGCTTACAGAATAAACAGGATATTAATACGTTTATTAATTCTGTCATAAATGACAATGTTCTTTAAAAGCTTAATTACCCTTTTATTTCTGTTTCTAATCCTCAATTTAATGGCAAAAGTAAAGAAAAAATGCCTTAACGTTTTACATAAATATAAGATATTTTATGCATTAATTTCTTAAAATTACAATTTGAATTATTTGTAAGTTGTAGGTACATTGTTTTATTAGAACTAACTCTATGCTATTAGGGGACATCCATAAATTACGTGAGGTGTTTTTTCCAAAATCTGGACCCCCCTCCCCCCTTGGTGAGATTTAGTGAGATTTTGCTGGACCCCCCCCTCCCCTCCACGTGAGATTTATCTACAACCTTTAAAATAATTGTCTATCCTATTCGTTTGCATTTTGTGCTTCACAGCACCTAAAACTTTTCCATTATTAATGATGTGGGGAAAAAGGACATTATTCCACCTAAAAATCACCACATAATCTTATTCTCATACTTAAAAAAAACGTTTAATTTCTAACTTAAAAAGTTGACGTGAGATTTTAATCGACCCCCCTCCCCCCTTGGTGAGATTTGGTGAGATTTTTCCAAACCCCTCCCCCCCTTTTTGCCCTCAGGTAATTTATGGATGTCCCCTTAGGAATAATTCGGGAGAATAGTGTGAAAACTTAACATAAATGTCTTACGTTAACGGAAAAAAATTCAAAGTTAGATATTTTTTAATCAAAAGATTTGTTGTGTAGTGATAGGAAAAGGAGGAATCAATGAAGAAACTAAAAATATTAAGTGGTTTAACATATGTATTGTAAAAAAGCCACTTTTACAAGGAAACTACCTGTAAAACTGGTTTTTCCTACCTAAGACACCTAATGCGGAAAAAACAACATTCAAAAGTGACAGTGGGTCTAATTTTTTTTTAGTTTGTAATGTTACTAACAGATATTTTATAATTTTACTTAAAAATTAATATAGGTTTGTGAAAATAAAGTTAAAAATTAATCAGAAATTTAAAGAGAAAACGTGATTTTTTCAGCTTACAATAAAAGGGTGAAACATACAGTGAAGTAACATGAAATTTAAGGTAGTGTACATAAAACTATTTTAATGTTTTTGCTAAAAAAATTCCCGGATTACGATTTCTTGTAAAAATTATTTGGAAAAATCGAATGCTTGAAGGTTTGGATGTCCTTATTATTTTTAAGTTTGCCGTCAAATAGGAAGACACTAAACGTGGAGCAGAAATTATAAGGTTAAATATTAGGGTGGGCCGAAAATACACTTTATTTTTTATTTATGTTCTAATAGCGCGGAAAGGGTGCCACTTGGGTCCAATAAGAACGATGTAAAATATTGTTTCGATTGGATAATATCTTCAGCTCCCGCATCGCACTTAAAGTTTGAAAAAATGGATGATTTTTTTACAAAACAACTAAAAAACCAAAGATTAAGCTCTCAAATATTGTTCATGATTTTTTTATGAGGAACTAATATAGTTATAGACATAATGTCACAGGTTCCATTATTCTATCACCCTTCTCTCGTTAGATATAATTTTTTAATGTTCAAAGAAATTTGGTAAAGTTGTTTTTCCTGCATTTTTAAACAGCTAATAACTCTAGAACTAAACAACTTAAAAACCTGAAATCAGTCCCATTTTGTTCGTAATTTTACTGTCTTTAATTTGATGTGCATCATGACCATCATTTTCAAAAAAAAATTTAAAAATTAAAAAAAATGACAAAAAAATTTAATAAAAAAATTTTTTTTTGAATTTTTTTTTGAAAAAATATTTAAAGCCTTTTAACTCTTAAAATGAACATTACTACTAAATTTCAAGGAGAAAATTAAATTTAATCATGTTTAAAAAAATTAAAATATTCGAAATTTAGGCAAGTCCCCTAAACTATCCCTAAAATTATACAGTCACTCATGGAAAATTCATAAACTCGCTTGAGGGTGTTTATATGAAAATACGACAATCAATAAAACAATTAATTCAGAAAATACGACAATTAATAGATTCCGTACAAAATCTTACAGTGCTAATTCCCAACTTTAAGTTAATTCAATTTGCATGCATTTCTCCAAAAAATTCCTAAAATTTATGCTTATATCTAATTGTTTTTACGTTTAACAAGTCAAATAAAAGTAAATAAAAGTTTTAGAACATAAAAAATTTGGATATAAACACATTTCTAAGGAATATTCAGGTAAAAGTAATGCAAATTGAATTAACTTAAAGTTGGGAATTAGCACTGTAAGATTTTGTACGGAATCTATTAATTGTCGTATTTTCTGAAATTAATTTGACATTTTTTGCATGTCTTAAGTCATATGAACACCCTCAAGCGAGTTTATGAATTTTCCATGAGTGACTATAATTTTAGGGATAGTTTAGGGGACTTGCCTAAATTTCGAATATTTTAATTTTTTTAAACATGATTAAATTTAATTTTCTCCATGAAATTTAGTAGCAATGTTCATTTTAAGAGTTAAAAGGCTTTTAATATTTTTTCAAAAAAATTTAGAAAAAAAATTTTTTTATAAAATTTTTTTTTCATTTTTTTTAATTTTGAAATTTTTTTTTGAAAATGATGGTCATGATGCACATCAAATTAAAGACAAAAAATTACGAACAAAATGGGACTGATTTCAGGTTTTTAAGTTGTTTAGTTCTAGAGTTATTAGCTGTTTAAAAATGCAGGAAAAACAACTTTACCCAATTTCTTTGAACATTAAAAAATTATATCTAACGAAAGAAGGGTGATAGAATAATGGAACCTGTGACATTATGTCTATAACTATATTAGTTCCTCATAAAAAAATCGTGAACAATATTTGAGAGTTTAATCTTTGGTTTTTTAGTTGTTTTGTAAAAAAGTCATCCATTTTTTCAAACTTTAAGTGCGATGCGGGAGCTGAAGATATTATCCAATCGAAACAATATTTTACATCGTTCTTATTGGACCCAAGTGGCACCCTTTCCGCGCTATTAGAACATAAATAAAAAATAAAGTGTGTTTTCGGCCCACCCTATTAAATATGTGTTGTTTATTTTCTAAAGTTTCACAACGCGTGTTATAACTGTTTTGCCTTAATAAAGAGATGTGATATTAAAAAATAAAATTTGGGTGTTCATTATGAATTTATTTTTTATTTCCTTGATTGAAAGGTGAGACACATTTTTTCCGCAAACAGCATCGATATATTTCCAAGAATTTTTACATTCAGATTCTCCGAAACTTTCCATTTTCTCGAGAACTGCATGCAATCATCCCACACACTGCAAGCAGCATCCAAATTCTATTTCCAAAAGAATTCTTCACAGAAAGTTACCTTTCTCTGAAATACCTCATTCGAGTGCAAGCTTTCGAGTAAACACGTTTTCCCGAAGCTGAAAGCGAAACAGAGGATGAATTTTTAATTTTCCAGTCGAGTTCTTCCAGGTATGAAGCGGGTTTATCGACTACTTCACTGAGCGAGACGCTGTCTGAGGTATATGGCGAGCGATATATGAACTGGTATTTCTCAAGTGCATGAATTTTGAATAGATTTGAATGTTATTTTGGTGTTTTTCGACATTATGTATGAACTTGTATGATGATAAAATTTATATCACGTCTGCATACAGGAGAATTCAGTTTTTATCAATGTAAACACTTTTAAGATAATTTGACTTTTATAATGGAAATCCTCCAAAAATAGTAGACCTAATGTCAAATACTTTAGTTGTAGACTTTGGATTAAAATTTTTAGTTTTTCTATTACATTTTAAAATTCATTATTTTTTTGCAAAGTTTCAAACTGTTTATCAAAATTGAATGTTTTACAGGTACTTCCTAAATTTTAATCGAATTCTCCTAAAAACAACTCTATTTAATAAGAATAATGTTTTTATAAGTAACTTGTAAAAAGTATTCATGTACTTATGCAATAAAAAGGGTTGCTCCCAACTCACGATATTAGGAATCAGATCTCACTGAAATTGTTGAATATGTTAACTCATATGATATGTTGTTACTCGTATGATATACTAACTGATATGTTGAATATGTTAACTCAAACTGGGGCGTACAAAGTAGAGATATTGAATTATGGGTCTTGCACAAATAGTAGCATCTTACTTTCTACTAACATGAGTGATCATCATTTCAAAAGTATTCAAAATTATAACTGAAGCTCAAAAAGGATTATAATTCATTTGATTTTTTTTCTAATATGTTTTCATTTCCATTTCTGTTGTCATTAAATCAAAAAATATTTAAAAAATCAAACTTCAACTAGAACTGGTGTTATAGCTACTCGTATCGGTTCATTTCCATTAACTGTCCCTTTTGAAAATCGTCCAAGATATATGATAAATATTGCTAGATTTTACTGTTTTTATCGATATAATGGTACAGTTCAATAAGTTAATTTGCAACTTTTGGTGATATTTTTTATATTAAGCGTACAAAACATCTCGGCGATTTTTAACGGGACAGTTTTAACGGAATTGTACCGTTCAATCCAATAAATTTAGCCATGGGGATTATCAATAGCTGAGCCGTGAACGTGGGGAACTGCCCTTGTTCTCTCAATGTAATTGTGACCTGACAGCCTAGTATATATGTTACGGGCAAAGTGGTTAATTGGGCATTAGTAACTAATATTCGGCGCGACATTTTCGGCGCGAGAAATAAAATGAAAGTAAATAGAAATCTTTCATAATCCTTCTAAAAATTTAAGAAAAGAACTTTTGTTTCACGCTGAAACGGACCGGTGCCGAATCGTCCCATTCCGTTATTAATAATGTCCAGAGTTGAGGGGGGCAAAGGGATAAATTTAATTTATAAATGCCATTGAATTTATCACATTGCCCTCCTCCACTTCAGGCGTCATTTCATTTATCACATTACCCGTAACATATATGTAATTTAGGTCCAGTCAACCTACCAATGTTAGAAGCGATTAACGATTCTTTTATAGCCAAATACACTTGTATTTAAAAATTAAGGATAATTTCGATTTTCTGGAACTAACCCCTTAAATCTTAGTCACTTGTCAATGAAATTCATGTCATAGGATCATCTAATAAGAGTGAGAATATGTAATTTGGGATCCAATTACCCTTATAATAGTTTAACGGGGTACAGAGGCGCTGCATTGGTTAAGAATTTTGAGCAGATGTCACTCAATATCGCCTGAAAAATCATAGTTAAAGGTACTCCACGCACCATGGAGTTAAAAAATATCATATGCTTTACAAATAACAGTGACTCGTTAGCTGAATGACTCTCACATGGATGTTTTTGCATAGAACTTATTATTGATGGACGGCCTTTGTATCCTCTTAAAATATTGTTAGAGTAATTTGATCCCTCCCGGATCACAAATTATCACTCTTTAATTATCTTATAGCACGAATTTTATTAATAAGTAACTATGATTTGTGTTATTACAAAAAATCTCACTATCCTTAGCCACGAGTGTAGAATATTCAATAGCATTATGCTTGGAAGGAAAAATGAAATCAACTCATAGATGTTGAACCTTTGCATTAACCTCTATGCCTGCTATGATTAGCCCGACACAGTTCCACTTAAACAACGCAATCCTCTTCCCCGACGGAGATTTAGAAAACCCCTCCTAGGTGTCAACGAATTCCGAAATTAAAAAGAAGATTCGATCGCACCGGAAATTTAGCTCCCCTTCAATCGCATCACTTCACTTCGCTTCCCCTTCACAAGACATCGTTTGCTGGCCTTTTATTGGCGGCTCGATATCGTGCGCTAATTAGTTGTCTTTCGAGTCGTCGCCATGACAACGGACCGGCTTTTTTATGACTGCAGGGGTGTGAGGAATCGCGCTGGATGTTCTATCGCCGTCTTTTGTTCGAAGGCGTTAAATGTCAGTATTTTTTTATTCGTAGAGGGGATGTTTTTCCCGGAATAGACACCTCTCTGTAAATAATATTCTTGGTTATAAATAAGCCGCGGCCGTGTAGCTTTATTATACTTGGATAGCGTTGAGAAAAGGAGATAGCTTTATCTGGGGCTCTGGTAGAGATTATTTTAGTTTGTGATGAGAATGGTGATAGTATCTTTTGTATGAGAAAGACATTTTTATTTCCAAGTAAATTGATTGCAATATTTGTCTATGTTGGGATTAATGTATGGTAATTTTATTTAGGTTGTATATTATTAAAAAAGCAGCTTTGTTCTCATTTACATGCTAAAAGTATTTTTAAAGTAAAAAAAAGTAAAACGTGAATTTTAAATACATTATTAGAATACATTTGATTGTTAATGAATAGTAGGGATTAAATTCTTATTTTAAGAAGGATTTTGATAAAAGATAAGATTAATATACCGACTCCTTTATACATCGTAAAATTTTTAAATGTTATGATTCACGTTGTTTAAAAATGTGTTTAAAAAGAGATAATCTTACATTGCTAAATAAGTAAAAAACTATATTCTTAAACTGGGGAAAAATACTTCTTCTCAGAAGTAAATTAATACGATACTGTTTTAAAATATCTCTATGCTGCTCTAACGCAATGTCTGTGATAGGGAAGCCATTGAAACATATTAGCCACATTTTTTACATGTTCATGTTTATTTACAACAATCACACAAACACTCAATAACCATCATAAACTATCCAAAATACAACAGAAACAATTCACAATGTCATTTGGTTTATCTTATTAAAAAGGCTTTTGTCTTTATAAAAATTATTATCATCTCTCTGTGTTTTCATAATGAGGTATTTGCATGAGTGAGGAATTTGCTTGATTTTTTACTTTTTTTTACACATTATGGTGGTAAAATTCCCAAATTTCTGATTTTTAAGTTCAAAAATGTGTTTTAAATAATTTAAAATTCAATTTTATTTTTGCCAAAACGTCAGAAAAGTCACGTTATCAGAAAACGGGCTACTATTGGATGTGACATCCCAGCGCATGAAAACCATTGTGTTTACTGTTTTCACGTGATCAGAAAATGGGCTTCTATTGGATGTGACCCCACAGCGCATGATTTGTGATTCGAAAGTGTTTTCGCTTCCAAACAAAAAATGATATTTCAAAAATCTATGTCTAAGAAAGTAGGCAACGAAAATACTTGATGTAAACGCCATTCTTCATGGTTTTTTACCTACTATTTTAATAAAATTTAATCTCAAAACTTGAGAATACCTCATTTGCCTAAGATTTGAGACTTAAGTTAAAATAGTTAAATAAAATATTTTTCAAGGGTTTAACCAATTTCTCCTTTATTTAATGTTGCTTTTTAAATGTAGTTTATAAAAACAAAAAACTTTAAACATTAAAAAATACTAGAAAGCACACTTATACCTCACATTTTTTAAAAAAATTCTATTTCCACACAGTTTTTTAACCCTGTCAATTTCAAAGCCTAAACGTCCCTCTGAATTCCCAGTTAACCACCCGTTTTTCCACCCCACCAAACTTGCCGACAGCTACACAATGTCCATCACACGCGATACCATTCAAGCCCAGTCGCCAACAATTAAACGGATTGTGCCGAAAGGGGCAGAGAATATATTTAGACACGATCGGCTGCATCCACCCTTAATTAACAGGACTGCCCCTTTGGCACGCTCTACCCTCCCCCTTGGGCCCCTCGTGATGAGCCGCCCAATTTACACTCCTGCATGCCTGTGGATGAACGGTGTGCATCTATTGTTTGTCCCATTAGAGTCGCTGTATGAGCCAGATACATGCTAGTTGTACAGGTTTAGAAGGGGTGATGGGGTTTAGGTGTCAATGCCGTTTTTCGGGGGGTTTTATTTGGTGAAGTGGATTTTGCAGTGTTATTATACTGCGTTGGAGTGTCAGGTTAGGTAAAGTTTGAAAGCGATTTAGAAATTATGTAGAGATGTTAAGAACTTTTTTCATAATATTTTACGCAATAATGTTGATTTTGAATCTATTCTAAATAAAATCATATATATATATATATATATATATATATATATATATATATATACAGGGTGTATCTGAAATGGTGCAACAAACTTTCAGGGAGGATAGTACTCATCAAGACGAACAAGAATCGGTATAGAAAGGGGGTCCCAGACCAAATCCCAGGGAGTTAAAAATGGAGCGACACCCCAAAAAATCATTGAAAAATTCAATTTGTAGAAGAACTACTATTGGTAAAAACTTAATTATGGTCTCAAAAATTGTGGTTTAATATGATCTTTAAAATAACCTCAAAAGTCTTCACTTTAAAATTTGTTTTATTATGAAAAAAGTTAAAAACACAAAAAATGTGAAAACTCTGCCAAAACCTTATTTTGCATTTCGAAATCCTTTCTTTTGATTTGATTATCTGAAAGATCATAGTTGAAAACCCTTAAGTCCAAAGTTTCACGTAAATACAATCAATATTAAACGCTTGAGATCCTTTTAAAGTTTGTTTTTTTGGTGCGCAAGCAGTTTTTTAGAGCTGTTTCCAGAACAGCTGTTAGCGCACACAAAAAACAAACTTTAACAGGATCTCAAGCGTTTAATATTGATTGTTTTTACGTGAAACTTTGGACTTAAGGGTTTTCAACTATGATCTTTCAGATTATCAAATCAAAAGAAAGGATTTCGAAATACAAAATAAGGTTTTGGCTGAGTTTTCACATTTTTTGTGTTTTTTAACTTTTTTCATAACAAAACAAATTTTAAAGATAAGACTTTTGAGGTAATTTTAAAGATCATATTAAACCACAATTTTTGAGACCATAATTAAGCTTTTACCAATAGTAGTTCTTCTACAAATTGAAATTTTCAATGATTTTTTGGGGTGTCGCTCCATTTTTAACTCCCTTGGATTTGGTCTGGGACCCACCTTTCTATACCGATTCTTGTTCGTCTTGATGAGTACTATCATCCCTGAAAGTTTGTTGCACCATTTCAGATACACCCTGTATATATATATGATTTTATTTAGAATAGATTCAAAATCAACATTATCGCGTAAAATATTATGAAAAAAAGTTATATATATATATATATATATATATATATATATATATATATATATATATATATATATATATATATATATATATATATATATATATATATATATATATATATATATATATATATATATATATATATATATATGATAGCAATCTTAATAAGACAATAAAAAACAAGAACTAGGCCTACCCAGCGCATAAGCAGCATAATAAAGAAAGCCTTAGTATTATATAATAGTAAAATGAAATAAGATAAGAATGGGAAACTCATCAGTGGCAGCCCCAAAGAAACAGAAAATACAGGGGTGTTTCGTTTTTGCAACGTGGCAAACGGCAGAGAGCCGAGATCCATGTTGCAACTGCCAGACACCCAAAACAACTAATAAACTAATAAATTTGTTAGTTTTCATTGTATTCTAATTTTCTAAAGTTTATTAGTTGTTTTGGGTGTCTGGCAGTTGCAACATGGCTCTCGGCTCTCTGCCGTTTGCCACGTTGCAAAAGCGAAACACCCCTGTATTTTCTGTTTCTTTGGGGCTGCCACTGATGAGTTTCCCATTCTTATCTTATTTCATTTTACTATTATATATATATATATATATATATATATATATATATATATATATATATATATATATATATATATATATATATATATATATATATATATATATATATATATATATATATATATATATATATATATGTTACCGCTAAAGTTGATAATTAGTTAATCTGAAGAATACCTAGGTAAACTTAAGATTAACTGATTTCTGTCTTTAATGTGCGGATTTTTGAGTTTTTCGCATTTTACCTAGGGAATCTACACTATAACGGCCTCTTGATCGTTAAAGTTCAAAATAGTTTGTTT
This sequence comes from Tetragnatha versicolor, assembly GCA_024610705.1. NCBI lineage: Eukaryota > Metazoa > Arthropoda > Arachnida > Araneae > Tetragnathidae > Tetragnatha > Tetragnatha versicolor. The sequence continues at coordinate 17,120,635 of JANDEH010000008.1, forward strand.
CGTTCAATACTTTCTGTTAAAATGTTGAGGTGCTTACTGCGCCATGCGCTTACCCCTGCGCAGTTGGGTATCAATACAATACGTAGTTTGTTGTCATATTTGGTGTTTTGATTTCAAATTTAGAGCGTAGCACTGGTAGTTGTCATGTTGAATGTTAAAACAAAATAATACAAGCAAGTAAGTACTGTAAATTTACATGATTAAGTACAGTATATTACTACTAAAACGGGTATTTTGAAACAATTGTGTTGAAGCTCCGACTTCAGAGTGACAGAGATTTCTTTTAACGAAAGCAAATGTCCCAGCTGTTGAAATATCTTTTCAACAAACGTTAATTCAACAATCGCTGGAACCTGGGCAAGGGTTTAACATATTATGTAATCAATCGTGAATCCTAGCAATAGTTCAGTGCAGGCTGCCAGCCGATTACACCGCGCTTTCATTAAGATTTGCTAGTTTAAGTGCTCATTGAAATACGCTGTCAAATCGAGATCGAAAACCACAATTGATACAAATCTCAGTTGGTACTTAAATATTCTATTATTATTGTTTTTATATTCTAGTTTTAAAATTGCTATTTCATTACTATTTTTGTGGGATTTGCGTGTTTTGTGTAATATGAAAAAAGTACCGATCCCCCTTTTTTGATTCGTCATTGTTACTGTTTACCCCCAAAACGAGTTTGGTTATAGTTAGGGCAGGGGGGTTTGGAAGGGGGCGGCAGCCCCCCCAACCTCCTTAAACTTTTTATAAAATAAAATAAAAGTTTGTACTTTAACGGATCACCCTCGTTTATATGTAAAATAACTGATTACAGGTAATATGCAGATTAACGAGTGTCTAGTCGGTAGGGTGCAGAATACCTAGGTAATTTCAAGATTACCTAGGTAATCTTAGAAAATGAAAAAAAATTCGCTCTTTAACGGATCACCCTCGTTAATCTGCAAATTACCTAGGTTATCTGTAAATTAACTGATTTCCGGACTTTAACTGTAACATATATATTAATAATAATAATAATAATATATAATAATTTTTATAACTCTAACTATACTAGGAACAAAATAACATTCCTTCACAACCTTTTTATTCAATAAAATTACTTGAAAATTTAACATTTATTCAATTTATAAAAATACTTAAATGTAGTGACATTTTCTGTGATAAATTTATTAAACTAAAAAATTATTTTATTACAAGTTTATTTATATATTTTGTACTTTATTTGTATTTAAATTTCTGTATTTGTGTGTTCGGTTTTTTTCTTGATTTCATCTTCAAACTTCTGAATGTTTTGTTTTATTACAAAGTTTTAAATAATCATATAGATTGCATTGATATCCTTAATTATGTTCATTTTGCTGTTCCATGTAGACTTTTTAGAAATCATAGTTTATTTGTTAAAGTTCTTGCTAAATCTAATGCCATTGAAAATTTTCACTTATACAAATTTTACAAATTATATAATGAGTTCTCGAAAGATTTAGATATCTTTAACATGAATTTTAAAGTTTTTAAAGCTATTTGTCTTCAGATTTTTAAGTAATCCTTGGTGTTTTTAATGTATGTTTGTACTTTTCAGTGTAATTGTATATTTTTCTCCACCTCTGTAATTGGATATTAATCTGTAGTGTGTGTGTTTTAAATAAATAAAAATATAATGTAATTGGACTTCGTTTAGAGTGGTGGATGAATAAAAAAATAAATAAATACAGTTTTTAAATTCATGGTTGTTTGAGATTAAAATTGATTAATTACTGAACCAGAACGATGCATGGAGCCATTATAATTTACTAAACATTTGCTTGGTTCATATTTGAGAGCTATATTGTAAATAAAATCTCAGACTTGTCCCGATGTATTCTTTATTAAAAAGAAGAAAAGCTCCGTTTAGTTGCCACAAAATATTTCCAAGTCACTTAACAACAAATTTACTACTTTTTTTTAAAGCATAGATGCAAAACAACTGATACTAATAATCTTAACAAATTGCCCAGTTACTAACATAAATAAACCCCTTATTAGTCTAATTAATTTTATTAAGTAATTAGCATAGCCATAATGTTATTTTCTAAAAATCAAATATCATGTTTCGCTCACTCACTACTCTTATGTCTTATGACAACATCTTTATCTTTAATCCAATAAAAATATGTGATACGCCAAAGGAAAATAAAAGAATTTTCCCGTCCAAGCGTAATAAAGAAATTATACATTAATTATGTAACGAAAATAACAGAAAAACTACAAACAAAATTTACAAACAAAAAATAGTGAGGGCAACATTCCTAAATAGTGGGGGCAACACGAGTTTAAACCGGATACCTTCTTAAAAATTGTATCTAAATACAATAAGAAGATAGTTAATTATAACATTAGTAAAATTTTAAAACGCAGTGGAACTTAATTTTACTTATTGATGCTCACAAGAAGAACTCTCAACAATCAAATTGTCTTCCATTCAGATACTATTCTATTCTACCTCGCCGTTCCCCTACAACACCCTCTTCCAACATCCCTACTACAATTAACATAGCAATCAGCATTATCCCACTCCCTATTTTCCACCAAACCAATAATCAAGCATTCTCTCTCCCCCAAGAATTCAGAAGATTCTTCTCCAGAACGTTCCACCAAGCACGGAGCAATTCTCGCCTGCGGAACGAAATACGGACTTGCTAGACACCCCTTCTGAGTGATGGACAGATAAAGCCGAAGGGGGAGAGGACCATCTAATCCCAGAACGTTCCAAAGGGGAGGGTTCGAACATAATGTACCGAACAGAAGAGGGAATCGCACTTCGTTTTACAATAACCTCCTGCAAACGATTCTTAGGAAGTAATATCGAATTCTCGGATAAATCGAGACTTCCAATTTCGTTCGAAATTGCGATCGATTCGTTCCCGGAGTGTTCGAAAAGCGGGACGGGGAGGGGTAGGGGGCGGGGTTTAATTCTGTTCCGAATGTTTATTTTCTGGGAATACTGGGAGGACACGGGAAGAAACGTTCGTTATGGAAAGATTGATTTTTGAGATTCTAGTTTTTCTTAAAGGGTTGGGATGTATTTGGATGGGCTCGTGCTTTGGAGTTTGGGTTGTGAAAAGGATTTGGGGAGATGAGACCGAAGAAATGTAGCTATGAATCTCAATTGTTGTATAGGAAGGGATGGAATGTAGATATTTGAGAATCGACCGATAGTTTTATTTATGATGGATTCGGGAGAAAATATCCCAATAGACGTGTGTCCTTCCGTGATTCTGAGAAAAGAGGGTCATGTATTGTTTTTCTTAAGGAAACTTGATGGACGTACATCGCTGATTGATTATGCATGAAAATAAATCCATGGCTTCCCATGTTATGATATAGTAGAACCTTGTTACAGCGACCCCTCATGGGACCAACAATTTACAGTAGTTTTAACAAAAAGGCGTTATCCTAATCCTAATATCCTACTACTATTATAATCCTAAACTACTATTATAATTGTGAATGTTTGTCCGGATGTTTGTTACTCTTTCACGCAAAAACTACTGAATGGATTTTAATGAAATTATACCATAATCCTACTACTATTATAATTGTGAATGTTTGTCCGGATGTTTGTTACTCTTTCACGCAAAAACTACTGAATGGATTTTAATGAAATTTTACTATAATGTAGCTTATACATCAGAATAACACATAGGCTATAATTTATAAAAAGAAAATCGGTCCTTCATTCTTTTTTTCCAAGTTTTCTTCTTTTTTCACTTATTTTTCCGTGTTTGAAAACCTGTTTTACCAGTCATACAACGAGTTAAAAATAAAACATTGTTTCAAATGAGACAGATCACTAGACTTTTTCATTTACTAGATCAGTGGTGCCCAACCTACGGCCCGCGGGCCAAATTTGGCCCGCGAGGCTGATCCATGTGGCCCGCGGACTCGTTAAATTTTAAAAACAAAAACCACTTTCAGAAATCTTCCAAGAAAACCACGACACCGTAAGGCTAAGCGCGCACTAGAGACTTTTGTCTCGGCGACAAAGACAAAATTGCTTCCCTGGCTATTGCAAGAAGCTAGAGTGCGCGCACATGGCGACGAGACCAAGATCACTAGGCCAAGAATTTCCTCATAGAGATGCATTGCTCTCGAGTGACTAGTGTTTTAAGTCGCCGAGACAGAAGTCTCTAGTGCGCGCTTAGCCTAAGAGACATTATGGCACTTCCATCTAAAAGAAGATGATAAAAAAGGAATTCTTCAACATCAGACAATAATTTTTTTTACTTCTTTGTTTTGGTTTGTTCTGGGAATTTGCCATTGGATAAATATCATGCAGATCAGTTAGCCATTTGAATTCAGTTTATAAGGATCTTTTTAGAACCAAACTTCAAAAAAATGTCCGATCGTAAAAAGTTGAAGATTCACTCGAAATGCCGAAACTTTCAAGAAAAGTGGACAAATTTATAGTATTTCTTCATTCAGCGAGAAAATAAACTGCATGTAAGGAGACTGGCAGTGTTTAAAGAACACAATATCAAGAGACATTACGAAACGAAACAGATAATCATCTTAATTCAGTTTTAAGGATAAGTGTTACAAATTTGGAGCCGAATTTAAAAGAACTAGTATCCCCCAAACAGATGCAAACTTCTCATTGAAAACGGTTTAATTTTTCTTCATGTTTGGAAAAATCTTAAAATGTTTTTTTTGTGGCCCGCGAGATAAATCTTCAAAAGCAAATTGGCCCTCAGGAAATAAAAGGTTGGGCACCACTGTACTAGATCTTTTATTTTAGTTTTAAACACTGGTTTTAAATTTCTTAATTTGTTCACTAGGCTTACTAATTTACTAGACTTTTTATTATGGTTTCAAATTTGTTATTTTATAAAGGCACCAAGATATTAAACATTATCAGGAACATCGGGATTGTAAAAAGTGACAAGAACACCGGGATTGGAAAATTAGCGAGAACATCGGGATGGAAAAAATTACCGGGTTATAAAAATTACCGAGAACACTGGGATAGGAAATTTACCATAAAGACACCGGGAATACCGGAATATAAAAATTACCGTAAACACTGAGATAGGAAAATTACCGGGACCACTGGGATTAGAAAAATTACCGTGACCACCGGGATAAGATTACCGGGAACACTGGGATAGGAAAGAGGTGCCTGGGATACCGGGATGATTTGTAATATTGCTAATTTACAAAATTATAAATGTATTTTAAGAAATATTTAAAAAAATAAATTTATAAACTCCCCCCCGTGCAAGGCCGGGTATAACAGCTAGTACTATTATAATTGTGAATGTTTGTCTGTATGTTTGTTACTCTTTCACGCAAAAACTACTGAATGGATTTTAATGAAATTTTCAATAATGTAGCTTATACATCAGAATAGGACATAGGCTATAATTTAAAAAGAGAAAATCAGTCCTTCATTCTTTTTTTCCCATTTTTCCTTCTTTTTTTCACTTATTTTTCCGTGTTTGAAAACCTGTTTTACCAGTCATGCAAGCCAATAATAGGAAACTTTAGTAGTACCAGTGTTGTAGTTACTAGGCAATTTTATTAATCTCTATATAAATAAAAACGTATGTGGCTGTGTGTGTATGTATGTGTGTTCCGCATCTCCTTTTTGACCACACCGAAGGCGTGGACATTTCCTCCATTTCAAGATTTTTTTCCTTTGAAATAAATATATTTACTGAAAAATACAATTTTTTTCATGAAAAACGAGTTAAAAGTAAAACATTGTTTCAAATGAGACAGATCACTAGACTTTTTCATTTACTAGACTTTTTATTATAGTTTCAAATTTGTTATTTTATAAAGGCACCAAGATATTTAACATAATCAGGAACATCGGGATTGTAAAAAGTGACAAGAACACCGGGATTGGAAAATTAGCGGGAACACCGGGATAGGATATTCACCATAAAGACACTGGGAATACCGGAATATAAAAATTACTGGAAACACCGAGATAGGAAAATTACCGGGAACGCCGGGATTAGAAAAATTACCGGGACCACCGGGATAGGAAAAATTACCGAGAACACCGGGATAGGAAAGAGGCGCCTGGGATACCGGGATGATTTGTAATATTGCTAATTTACAAAATTATAAATGTATTTTAAGAAAACTTTAAAAAAATAAATTTATACACCCCACCCGTGCAAGGCCGGGTATAACAGCTAGTATCTAATAAAGTTACCTATGCTAAAACAATCCGTACACTTCACACCAGTCGTTGTAACTCAGGGGGTCATTGTAAAGAGGCTCTACTGTATTATCGTTATTATCATTTTTTTATATTAGAATTATTAGTTTTTTGGATAGAACGTGAACCAAGATAATACTACTTGATACTTTGTAAAAATGATTTTGAAATTAATATTGAATATAATTACAGAAAATCTTCATATCATTTATGTAATTATCAAATTTAAAAAATTAAATACAACACTTTTAAAGCAAAATATATTACATGACAGCTTCTAGAAATTTTTTTTAAAAGTAAAATAATTTTCTTAAAGTTAAAATAACTTAATGGTAAGATGACAAAATATCTTAACTACTGAAATGTATACGGTTTATGCATGATTTTAAATATTAGTAGTAAAGAGAATAATAATTTTAATGTATAAAACTAGAGCCCTCACTTGGACACATGAGGGCAAGAGGAGACGGGGGAGACCGGCCTTGACATGGCGAAGAATGGCCGAGGAGGAGAGAGGCCAGGCGGGATGGACCAGCTGGTCCCAGGCAAGGGCTGCTGCGGCAGACCGAAGAGGGTGGCCGGTGGGGCTGAAGGCCTTATGTGCCACATAGGCACGAGGAGAGTTATATATATATTATATTATAAAACTAGAGCTTTTTAAAAATTAAATATAAAAAATTTTAACTACATTACCTTGGACGATTGCACCTTAATTTTTTTCTAATCGATTGGACAAAAAGAAATTTTGATGCAAAATCTTTCTTTTATTCTGAGCTATAATTGTGTTTTACTTAAATTTTAAAGTTTGTCTTTTAAAAAGGGCGTGAAAATAGTTGCCACATCACAAATAGTTGGGTGACGTCAGTTGGTACAAACAATAGACTGAGAGCTGGATGCATATTTTGCGTATCATAAGGTGCAAGCAATTTTTCACCTGGAATAAATTAGATTGATGCTGACAAACCGAAAGGCACTAACGCCAGAGCTCTAAGTGGAAGCTTTTAGCGTGGGAGAAGGGTCAAACGTGCAATTTTTCGTTTACGAAATGTTTACGCTTAATGTTTACGAAAATTTGCACGTTTGACCCTCCCCCACGCTAAAAGCTTCCACTTCACTTTTAGCGTGGGGGTTAGTGCCTTTCGGTTTGTCAGCATCAATCTAATTTATTCCAGGTGAAAAATTGCATTCACCTTATGATACGCAAAACATGCATCCAGCTCTTAGACCACAATAAGAACATCCAATCAAGAATATCCTGTAGGGTATTCTAAATGTTTCTTTGTATCAAATTACGTCACTCAAATTAAGCTTTTTTCATTTTCAAAAATACCTAATTAACCCTTTATTTACCAAATTATTTTCGGCGCAAGTTTAGTACTGGTGATGCGCCAAGTTTTTAGCGATAAAAATCACTACTGTTCTCCCAACGATAGTAAAAGGGTCACTTGATTTTTACGGACTTTGCACGGCCGATAGTTGGGTAACTGCACAGAGTAGAGAGCTTAACAGAGATACCAAACCGCCGTTTTACTCTTAAGATCCTTAATTTAATTCAGCACGCATATTATAATTCAGTTCACTAGCAGCCAATCAGAGAACGCGAAATGTATTTGATTTGATTTTAACACTGATTATAGGTGATTTGGATTTGAGTGACAGCTTCAGTGGGCGAATGACAGAATTAGCAGGAATAGCGTGGAGGCGGGTCTTGAGGCCGGAAGTTTTTCAATGGGAAAAGCCCTGTTAAAAAAGTTGCCATTAGCATCTATGGAGATGAACACTCTGTCAAGCTCTATACTCTGTGGGTAACTGGTGATAGTTAGGGTCTTGCTTCTAGTATATACAAGCAAATGTCTCTTCCTCTTTCGATCAACTGCCCCTCAACTTCCACCTGTCTCCCCTCCGAAATACTAGTTCCAGCGTTGTCAAAATCACGTGATCCTTTTACTATCATTGGTTTAGCAGTATATAGTTACCCCCACTAATGTTAAGTGAATTATGTGGCTTCTAAATATGGCGCCAAATAGCCAAAACTCGCCAACCATCAGCAGTTCTAAACTTGAGCCAGTGGTACTTACAAAATACCGTCGGTAAATAAAGGGTTAAATACTTTTTGAAATTTTTTATGCTGATTTTTGAAATAAGAACCATTAGTTTTTACCCCCGAAAAAATTTTTTTGTTTTAATTTTTTAAAAATACGGAAATTGTCCATTAAACTTGAAAACAAGTTAAAAACTTTCATAATACGCACAAAGTAATCATCACACACCATCGAACAATCTTACCCCTCTCAAAGGAGCACTACCAGCAAACAACTCCCCACACTCCTCTCCACTGAAACAACTAAGCACCACTCACTCAATACCCCGAAAGTAAAAAAAATCCCCAACTCCGCACCACCGACACTGGCATCCATCTCCATCGGGCGGCAAAAACCTCCACGACCGAGAAAAATGCCCGGGTGTCTCATCTTTCCTCATAAAACTGCCCGGGGCGGCCCATTCCTCACAGCCCTTTCTGCAGATACATCTATCTACATACATATTCATCTGTGGGATTTATTATTATGGACCGGTTGATGCGTCCTGGAAGCCCGCCAGAGGGGCACGTCAGTGCTTTTCTCCTTCCTTCGGGGTGGGAGCAGATGTCGGGTTGTATATTTACAAAGACTCAAGACAGGCGATTTTTTTGAATTTTTATTTAATGAGTTATGAATGAAAAATTTTAATGAGGTTCCCCAGTTTTGAGACTTGGTAAATATGCTGTTGGGTTGTTGAAAGGGTGGTGATAAGGGGACGTGTTTTTTTTAAGAAATCGTGGAAATAAAAAAGAAAGTTGAATCTTCAAAAGTTTAATGTAATATCATAACTAATTTGAAAAGAAAAACCACGGTATTTCATTTTGTATATTCAATTCCGTTAACTGTCCTGTTAAATATCGCCAAGATGAATTAGGCGGAAAATATTCAAATATTACCAAACTTTATGGTTTTCAGCCGGAACGGCGTTCCAGAACCTCTTTTTCGGAAAAATAATTATATTCTATTTTAGGGGTCTCCTAACTACGGCCCGCGAGACCCATTCATCAGGCCAGCGGATACCTTTCTATGTACGAAAAAAGTCCTAAAATGAATTAAAACCCTGTTTTTACTGTCAAATTTCCAAAATTTTTCTGGGGGAGAACCCCCAGGCCCCCCTTTTTGTACTTAGAGTTCAACGTATCAGATTTATTTTCAGATTAAGTTCATAACAGTAATAATCCTACCAAAAATATATAAAAAAGGCATATTTCAAATTACTAAAAAACAAAAAACATTTTTAATGCATTTTTATCTTTTTGCTAATAACAATATTTGTGATTTAATTGTTAAGATGTTACTTAATTGTTCTTTTAAAACATGATTGTGAACCCCCATTTAAACTACCCACAATCCGCTCTGGTGTTGATTCTTTTTTATTTGAACCAGATTTGCCAGATCGCTGGGCAAATTTGCAAAGAAAATTTGCGACATCTTAAATTCTACCATTTAAGGACTTTAACTACGCATTATATTCCTTAAAATGGCAAAATATACAACGCTAATGGTTCAATTATAATCAATAACACTAATGGTTCATTCTAGGTCCTCCCTCCTACAAGAGGCATCCTGTTGAAAAAAAATATAACCCACTGTAAAAAAAGGTGTATAAAGAGTTCATCGTCTTACACAATAATTCAGTTAGAACACTCTTCCTAATCTAGTACAGCACATTTGAATTTATTTTATAAATTTAAATTTGAAAATAAATGCTTAAGTTTAGGTATTAAAAAGTATTCGCTTTTCAAATTTTAATACCAATAATTTTACCGTTGAAATTTAATAACTTTAAAAACTAATTAAGAATTTTAAAAATAGAGAAACAGAGTAATTGTGTAAATATGCAACTGCAAAAATTGCAAAAAATCATAATTTTATTTCAAATAGATTTATCTGGGAAAGATTACATGGTGGAAAAAACAAATTCAAAACAAAAAAGACCACATCTAATTAAAATTTTACGTCTAAAATTTGCCGACGTACTGTTATGTATATGCGTATATGTTAGAGTTAGAGCATCAAACTGCCAAACCACGTTGGGCTTTCAATCCTCATTTGACACGTGTGCTAGTTTCTGTTCTTGTGTGTGATGAATGAATATTGTCAAAAGCGTTGTGCGAGCGAATGTGTGTGTGTGGCGTGGGCAAAGTACTTCACGTCAGTGGCGGATCTACGGGGGGGGCTTTCGAGCTGAAGCCCCCCCCAAAACGTCTAATATTTTACTAAGTTTGTCAAAACGCAAAAAATCTATATCCGAAATTCGGATGAGGCGTACCAAAACGAGTTGAAAAAGTGGGGTTTTTGACTTAAAATTTCCAAATATCTTCTGGGGGAGGACCCCCAGACTCCCCTTTTAGTGGTTTGAGTAGGATAATTCACTACCTTTTCTGTATTACCATTAACAAGAAGATTAAATTGGATTATGAAAATTATTAGCCCCCCCCCAAAAACCAAATCCTGGATCCGCCACTGCTTCACGTCCGTGACTTCGGTCCACAGGTGCCCACTGGGTAATGTGAAGTAAGTGCTGCTTTCGGCATGTTTGGAGTAATGACCTCAGTCACAGTGTGTGTGTTGTGCTCTGCCATTGAAACAAAAACACAGTTCAAATGGGTACGCTATTTTCTTCAACATTTAAAATACTTATGAGCAGGAATCAAAAAGTCGCATTCAATAAAACACATAAATAAAAAAACGTTTTCCCATTAGGCCATTTAACCTATTGTCTTATAAATAAACATTACGATATTGTTTCTTCAATTAACCTTCTATTCGACAACAAATCAATACGAAAATGAAGCTAGACATTCTAATAATGCCTAGCGTCCTTTTATGTCGCTTCTCAAGTCAACACAAACAACCATCGGCATCGAAAACACACGACGACGCCGTTACCTACATCCATCCACCCATCTATTATTCCTATTTATCTCACCGTCGTCATAACTTATATTCGCATTCCGAGAATAACAACGCCGAGAGAAAAACAGAAGTTATCGCATCCCTCCGTATTTCGAAAACACCCAGACCCGCCCCCGATACGCGACGCACCCCTCCCCGACAGAAAAAAAAACACCTCCATAGATCCCCGTCGAGTTATTGAAAGATCTCCACGGATCCAGGGTGGGGAGTAATAAGATCAGATCGCACGTCTATACTTCGCAATCCCTCTCTATATTAAAAAGATGTGAGAGAGATTTCAAGGAGATACTATAAGGGAAGTCGGTGATAAGGATAGGGCGTTGTCTGGATAAGGGAAGAGAAAATTGCGTTTCGTTTCACGTCTTGTTCGAAGCTGCCTGCCTCTATGGTAATCTGGAGGGGAGATTTTAATAATATACGCGGGTTTTTTGGGAGAAATGTGGATGTAAATCGGATGACGGATTTTTTTAAGGTGTGTGTGGGGAGTTGTATGCTGCGTAATGATGTTTTAGTTTTTTGAAAGGATGTGGATGACAGCTTTTGGAGATAACGGCGTTGAGAAAATGAAACGAAAATGCTACAGGCTGCGTCAAATATCTGAGCGGGGATATTTGGTTATTACTCCAAACATTGGCAGTTGAAATAACACCGCCGTCTTTAAGCTAAATCCTTCCTTCAGTTTTTTACAACAGTGGTTCCCAACTCAGAGAAGTTCCCAGAATAAGTAATAGGATCAAATTATATGAACAATAGACCTGCCAGAGATTCATTTTTTTTCCTAAAACATCTCTACCTACTTTCTCTACTAACTTTAAAAATTATACAGAAATCTTGAAAATGAACAAGATAAATGCGAGGAAGAAAACTCAAGCCATACTCTCATTCCTTAATGAAATTTCATAATACAAATCGTTCATTAACAACCACTTATAACAAAGAAGAAGACCACTGGAAGAAGAAGACCAAGCAGCTCCATCAGAGTTAGCAAATGTCTCTTATAAACCAACAAGAACAAGAAAAAAAGGGTCAAATTATAGAACCATCATAAAGTACACAGTTAAACTAAAAGTGTGTTTACCTGAAGCATAGAAATTATTTTTTTATTTAGTCTTTTACTGGTATTTGATTGGATTTATGATAGACAAATGAAAGGAGTTGATTGTGTGTACTTAATGCTATTTCAAATTTACAGAACACTAGGGAGCTACCGCCCCCTGCTCGCTATCGCTCGCCAACCCCCGTAAACTGCCGACGCAGGACCTTTTGGAATTGCTTCGCAATTCCCACAAATTCTAACTCGCCGAACTTAATACACTTTACAAAACAATTAAACAATTTACAAAAAAAACGTCAAACAACTTTCCGAATATACTTCCCCAAATCCCCTCCATGAATAAAGCTCCCTTAAAAGTTTCAATATATATTAACTCGAACTTATCAAACATTTAAACGAAATGTTTTTAAAAATATTCATCTTAATTATTTTTAATCTATGATTATATAAAAATAACTATTTCTAATTGTTTATCAATATTCGAACCAAACAAAAACCCGTTATTTTAAAATAATTCGTTAGTATAATATGCCTAGTGTTTATCATTCATATTTTTTTAAACCCAGACTTGTTAACCCAGACAAAACCGTTTAAGCAATCGAAATTAAAAAGAGACAAAACATCACTCTATGTTTACAATTAATTTCGATAAAATCAGACTAAAAATTATAAATATTGTACAAAACTGTGAAATTTTAGTATGAAATGGCGTTGATGTAAGTTTTTAGAATATGTTTTTATCAGTCTTTGAGTGATATTTCATCAAGAAAGTACTTTTTTTAAAAGGTGAAAAACATGTTTCATCTTAAAATATAGCGTCAATCGGTCGTTGTGATTGGATGCATAATAATTTGAATGACAGTACTTGCTTTGTAACTGCGACCTTATCCGTTATCTTAAAAAATGGAAATATTTTAAAATCGAGAATTTTTTTGAAAAATCGAAGGGCTTATACTCGGAAATCCGGAAGGAATCCGGACATTTTGATACCATATATGTGTCATTCGGTTCAGTAATTAAAAAGCCTTTCTCTGGAAACCGTTCACTAAAAACTTTTTTTTAGAATAGAGAGATAAAGATAAGGAATGCATGGAAACAAAGTAGCCAAATATTAGTCAAATAAATATCAAATACCAATGAGAACTAGGGAATAATTTGAATTACTCTCCAGTATAATTTTTAAGGGCCCAGAAGCCAACAACGTTCCTAAAAGATGGGCATTTCTGGTTGATAAAGCAATCTCTTAAGGAGCTTAAAGCAGTTCTATTTTGATTTATGCACCAAAGCAAACATGTATTCCAAAAAATAGAATTCGATGAATTCCACACCAGAAGAAACCTTAAAATGTTTTGGGTTGCCTTTTAAACCCCCTCGGGATCTTTAGAAGGATTTTCCCCCATACTTTTTCTTTTCCTTGTAGCATGTATTGACGAATTCTAAACTAAACAACATGAAAGCGTAGAAGTTTGACTTGAATAAATATCCCTACTTTTGAGAACCCTTACACGTAATGATTTCCAATCGAAATTTTAAAAAAGATCCTTTGACTCTAAAGTTCACTCGATATAAGTCGACGGACAAAAAAACCAAAAGGCAGACACGGATGGAACTTTAATCATCCGGTGTGAGCTCCTTTTTTCCATGGCCTGAAGTAAACATTGGTATTCCAGACGGAGAAAGGAAAAGGTTTCTTTCTATTTCACGTTGAATGAGGAATGACGTCAAAGGTCCCTTGTTTTGTCAATGGTGACGAATAGGTGACGTCATTTTTTGTCTTATTCCCCTGAAGGGTTCTGTTAAATATATTCTTTGAAGAGTACACGTGAATTGAAAGTCATTTTAGTTGGAACGTAATTATGAAGATGGTTATTTTGCGATGGGGGTTTATTGATTTCTTAATTTTTAATTATGTTCGCAAAAATTTCTTTCAAAATTATCATTTTCAGTAATGTTCTAAAAGTGATTATGATTATGATTTACTCTCGTAATAAGATATCTAAACTTTGATACTTCAAGCTTTAAAAATACCGTATTTAGAAATATTTTAAATTTAAAAATGTAATGTAACGAAAAAAGAATTTTATTCTCATTTTTAAGTGCATGATATTTGAATATATTGGAAATTTACCTCTATTATACGGAAAGAGGTTTATTTAAGGATTATTTTTAATCTTTCTTCATTTATTTTTCTGTATACTTTTCGTATTTACTTGAAAACTTATATATGAGTTCTTTTTATATACATATCATGTTTGCGTTACAAACATTTATTTAAATCCTTCAGGTGGTTACAGTCTTCCTCTAATAAAATACAGTATGTAGCATTTCCCTTGTCTAGCCCAGAGAAAACGCTTCTAAAATTAAATAATTTCTTGAGCTGCACCTGTCTTTTTAAGGGGAATACCCTTTTCCATAACAATCACCCTAATAAGCTTAAACTCACAACCACCGCCTCCAGCTATGGACCGGTTTCGTCCTTGTTAGGACTCATCAGTACGGCATAGGAAGGCAAAGCAAGAGAGCGGAGGGCAAGTAGTAGTCTAGCCGAGTATAACGGAAAAAGTGGTGACCATTGATTAGTCCTCCACTCATCTGCTGTTTATACTTATTGTCCGCTAACCAGCGATAATGGTGAAATACTCCTTTCATTTACCTTGCCTTTCGGGAATTAAATCTCTTCTAGGAATGCCAAGTCATTCCAGCAGATGAGTGGAGGACTAATCAATGGTCTGAAGTAATAAGAAATTTGCAAAACAACAAAGCAACTAGCATATTTCCAAACTTTTTCCTTTTTGAGGCCTGAAAAAGCGTTTTTTCTCACGCCAATATCTCCGCGAATATAAAAGATATTCTAAGGAAACTTTTTCTACACATTTTTATTATATTGAAGATTTTGTTCTACCTCTTTAGTTTATTAATTAATCTTTTTAACTTTCTTACTACGCCTCTGGGGTAGCTGCAAGCCGTCTCAATAAAATCAGCATAATCATTCACCTAGGAATGCACCTTTCTTTCATGTTCCCTTAAGACCTTCCTTTCAAACAAAATCCCTAAAGCGGACTATTGAAACACCCTGTAGTATATTACGCAAACTTTATAGCGGATATCACATAGTGATGATTACATGAACCGCATCCCTTTCCACTTTCTAACCACCTCAATTTCCCCATTCATTACCCATATTCCGGCTATTTGGATGCATTTTCCCGATGTCCTGCATGCAGACTGGGGCCAGTCTGTCCGCAAAGGTTTCCAGCCTTGACCTAAAAATATTGCTTTTATTGAAATAGTAAGTTCTTTTAGTTTTCTAATTATTTTTTAACTTTCATATTTAACCTCTAAGGGGGTTTCACACTTACTTCCATGATCCTAAGATACTTAAGGCCCATTCACACTGTTTCACTTTCACTGTTCATTATCGATGAAACACCCAAAGTGAAAGGATGGGAATGTCGTTTTCATCAGAAGTGAAAATGAAAGATGAAAGATGAAACAATCACTGGACCTTTCACCGATGAACTCATCCAGTGTATTCTTACACCTAAGAAAAATGTGATCATTTAATTCTGAGACTTAAGAAGCTTTTTTTTCAGTGTTAAAGTGTGATTATTATGAAAAAAATTTGTTTTACAATTGTATAAAAGTGAATTAAAATATTAAAGCTTCTTAAATCACAGCAATTAAAATCCGCAGCACGGCGGTTTTTTAACGTGATTTCCGCCGAGATAGAAAAATTATTTTATAAATGAGATAATTAAAATATGCATCCTTCTAAACGATGTATTTAAATGTTTTGAAAATCAATGTATGGAAAAAGGAAATAGTTTTAGATATTCTTAAAACGTAAAAATTAATCTAAATTCTTGGTACTACATTTCTTTCATTTGCTTGACAAAATTTTATATTTATTATTTTAATCAAGTTATTATTGGTTTTATAGCTTGATGGTTAGCACGTTGACTTGTAGATACAGAGGTTGTGCGATCGAATCCTACCAAACGCAATATTTTTTTTGCTCGGAAATTACGTATAAATAAAAAATGTTTCTTTAAATTTAACAAATTTTTCTAGAAAATAAAAATGTAAAAATAATTTTTTAAACGAAATTTTAATGTTTTGTTACTTTACTATTAATTAAATTATTGAATTAGATTAAATTCTACCGATGAATTCCTTTGCAAGAATAACTATTTAATAAAACTATTTTAGAATTTTAAGAGCCGTGTTATACCAATTGTGACAGAATAATGATTTTTTTTTGCTTCGAATAAATCTTAAATTAGGGAAGGATAGTTATAAGTTAATGAAATTAATATAAATTATATATATTCTTTTTATTTACAGTTCTAGATCACCTTCAGTTCATTTTATTCATTTTTTTTCTATTTGTGTATTTCGCTTTTTAATTTTCGGAACAAATATTCTTAACATTAGTAAAGATTGCTTTCTAAAAAATATTAATTTTAATAATTAAAAGGAAATATTTTAGCTGTAACTCCGGGTCCACACATGCGCGCGAGTGCGGAATATTTTAATTGGATTTCTTTTGTTTTTATAGAACAGCGGGTGCTGCTTACATGTTCGCAGTTCTCCACGAACATACGTTCGAAATGGAAGTGTTGTTAAGGATGCTCTTTACAATTAACCAATTAGTACCATTATTTAGAGATTCCAAAAAATGAAGACGATGAAAAGCATGATGAGCAAAGACAGGGGTCTCCGAACTACAGCCCGCGGATATCTTTGTATCACGAAAAATATTACTAATATATTGTGTACTCAAAAGATCCAAGATCCTCCCCCCTAAAATTTGGACTAGGGGTACCAAAATGAGTTAAAAGCCTGTTTTTCAGGGTCAAATTTTGAAGAATGTTCTGGGGTAGGGCCCCCAGACCTCCCCCCTTTTAAAAATTTTAACTCACTACTCACATTCATTTCAAAGTTCAGAAAAATGGGAATCCTTCCTAAAAATGTATTAAGGTACATTAAACCTATTAATGTATGCATAGGAGGGGCTTAGGGGTAATTTTAGGTCTCTCTGCTGGTGAAAAATTTAGCTTGTGGTATGATACATACTATAATGGCTTTTCTTAGAGGATATTTGGAACCTCCCGTAATAAATTTCTATATACAATACTAAGAGGCAAGATGTTAAAAATACAATTTACTGATCATTTTAAAACTGTTTTATTTTTAAAGATTCATTAGATACACGTGTGCTTGCTTATTTAAAGTTAAAAATTTCTTAAATGCATGTTTTTTTTCTCTTTTTAAAATAATAACTGTGGTTTATATACAGGGTGTCCCATAAATAATGGGTCACACTTCTAAGGGGGATAGTAGACACCTAGACGAGTCAGAATCACATAGGATTTGGGGGTCCCTGACCTAAATGAAACAGTTTAATGCTTGTGAATCTTGGTTAAAATGTTAAAGATAGAAGTTTTTAATTAACATTTTCCCCTAATACGTTAAAAGGAAGTAATTTTCCGAACTTAAAAAAAGGAAATCGATTTTCACATCTGGTATAGGAAATATCCATGTCATTTCCGATCTGTGTGGTTTGAAATTTAATTCTACTTATAAAAATGAAGCCCCTATTGAGGTTTCAATGTTTGGTATCTAAAAAAGTACAACAACCCTCTTTTTTTAATTTAATTTTGGTTTTGATCAGCTGGAAAAGAGAAATTTTGAAGAAAATCACTTTTTACATTAAAAGCTAAGTGGAAGACCTCATTATTGTTATTTCAATTGTTTTTATAATTTATAATATCAATTTAGCACCAAATGGCTTCATTTGAGGGAGTTCCTTCGAAGAAATTCTAATTTAATTCATTTCGTCCACCGGTAGTGCATTATAAGCTTTGTCGAGTGCAACGTCCCTAAGTAGTACGTTTTAATCTTAAATTATAGGGGCCATAGGGTGCAGTTTATTCACATAAATAAATATATTCCATCTAAATAAGTCCTAAATGACACATTTGAACCAGTTTTATCGCAGTATCAATCTTAATATACAATTTTTTAAAATTCTGAAAATTTTTCATTTTTTCCACTTTTTTCAAACTTTGGGGCTCTACAGGCAAACCCTAGAGTTAACTTAGGGGGCTGAAACTTTACACACTATCTTTTGGGACCAAAAGAAATGGGAAAAGCCCTGGGGAGCGAGGTTTTTCGAAAAAAAGTTTTTTTTGAGACACCCTAGTGACCCATTATTTATGGGACACCCTGTATAAGGTTGTTAATTGTTCTTTCAAAACATGTGAACAACTCACGAGCCGCCACTGGCTTTCAGCTATTTTAATTTAACCTCGAGTCTCGAATTTAAGTCGGCCCCGAACTACTGTTTAATAGTTAAGGGGGCCCTCGGGCTGAAAAGTTCCTTTAAGTTTTTGTTTCCAGACGTATGCTCTGAACCCCCTTGAATAGATATTTTAAATTAATAGAGTATTAAATTCATGCTTAAAATGGTATCCTCTCCCTAATGTCATTATCTAGATCTAGGAACAAACAATTTTTTTATTTAGAGTAGGGTGTATGTATTATGCACACTGATGATTTTACAATCTAGGAAATAGTACTATATTTTGAAATATTAATAAATTTTAGTTTTAAAAAATTCTATAAAGGTGGTAAGATTAAAACTCTTAAAAATGTATCATTTGATTATTTGAAATTATATCCCCTTGATAAAGTTCAAGAAATTTTAAAACTTTCTCATTACTACATTCCATTTGATCAGGTAGCAGTGGCGTAAATAAAAATTTATTTCAGGAGGGGCCTAAAATTATTTTTCACCCCCTCCCAAGCAAATTTATTACATCCAATGTAACTTTTTATATATTTTTTTGTAAAAATTTAAGGGGGAAATAAAAGGGGATCTGGGGGTCGTCCCACAGAAAAGTTTTGGAAATTTGCCCCTGAAAACAGAATTTCTACTCGGTTTTGATACACCCAGTTTTAATTTTGGCCATATATTAAGTAGGATTAGGATTTTGATGAACTTATTATAAAATGATTTGTAATAATAAAATTCCAATCAGAAAGGGGGGGTTGGGGGTCCTCTCCCAGAAAATTTGTCCCTAAAAACTTGCTTTGGTACGCCAAGTCCGAATTTTGGGGGGCAGGGCCCCCTCGCCCCCTAATATACGCCAGTGTCAGGTAGTCGAAACAACGAATGTTTAAATGGATAGTTCGTGTTCGCTTCTGATTCTTTGACTCGTGCCCAAAAAACCGCCTCTGGAGCGAATGTAGGCGAATGCATTCGTGAAGCCAGGTGCATGAGTTCGTTGGAACACGAACGGTCCGCTTACACAACAGATGCTTTTTTGTTATTGTGATTCGCACTCGCGCGTTGTGTGGAGGCGGAAATCACATATAAAATTTATTTTTCCTATCACTTATGATTTCCTTATTCTGTTTAGAATTTCCAGGTTTTAAAGTTCGTTTCCGTTTCATTTTGTTGTTTCATTAAGTCGGTCAATTGCTGATGAATAAAAAAAATTAAAACAGTTAAAATAAATTTAGCTGATTATTTTTATTAATTGTCATTATGTTAAATTCTATATAAAATGGACAAACAAGGAAAATTGTAATTTTTTAAAATTAGAGCTATTCTATTGATCTATTACCGGCTTAACATTTTAATGATACATTTTAAAAACTTATTATGGTCATAAAAAGTATTTTTAGTTTAAGTAAATGTAATAGGTTGCCATGGTAACGAAGTCTTTATAGTATCTAGTAACCTGGTAAGTATAAACAACCGATGAAAGTGAACGAGTCTGATGAAGAGTGAAAGTGCAAACAAAGCTGTTCACTGAACTAGTCTTTCACTGCGATGAATCACTGCGATGAACAGTGAAAGTGAAACAGTCTGAATGAGCCTTTAGGTTCCAAATAATGAAAGCCGTGAAACGGACTTTTGAAACACCCTATAGTATTTACATTGCGCAAACTTTATACAGTGGATATTACACAGCGATGACTATGAACCCCCATTGGCCTTTCTGCACCCCTATTTCCGATGTTTCGATGCATATTCCGGATGCCTTCCGCACCTGCATGCAAGCTGGGCCCACTCTGTCCGCAAAGGTTTCCAGCCTTGACCCAGAAATGTGTGGAACCGTCGCAGGTAAAGGTTAAAGATCGGTCCCCGGCCGGCTCCATCGATCCCGCCGCTCTATTTTTACCGCTCCCCGGCCTCCGGATGGAGGGATGCGGGGCTATTTTTAGCTCTCCTCCGCATCCTCCGCTAAGGCTTGAATCCGTACGCACTCGTAATAGTACGTCCGATAGTTTTTCCCCGTTTCCATAAGTACTGCTGCTATAGAAATTTGCTGTTGAAACGCGATGCAGTAAAAGGTTTGGAGAAGTGTAATGGAAGTAAGTTCGAAATAGAAAGAATGGTAAGTGGGGACTGACAGCTTATGCACCCTATAGAGACCGGTGAATTTTTTCTTGAGGTAATGGTGGGTCGCTTGAATTATTTTGAAATTTAAATTATTGGTGAAATAAAATCAAAAGCATTCATTTTTCGTGTAAAGAAACTTTTGCTTTAAATTTTATAAATTTACACTCATGTCAAAAATTTTTAGAATAATGACACATGATGACATTTATGTTATAGAATATTCAAGGAGTGGGAATATAGCACTAAAAACCATGCATGGATATCAGGTTAATCATATTCTTCAGAAATAAACAGAAAATGTTTGCTTAATGACTCTCATATGGCCATTTCTGCTCCAAATGTGTCTAGAACTCCATTATTAATGGAAGGCCTCTGTGTACTCGCCCCTTAATTTATTATTAAAGTATTTCATCCAGTTGCACATGTTCCCACTTCAAGAAGATTTAATAATATGAAGGCGATTGATTATGGAACTTATATTTATATCACTAGGGGGCTACCGCCCCCTGCTCGCTATCGCTCGCCAACCCCCGTTAACTGCTGACGCAGTAACTTTTGGACAGCTTCACAATTCCCCACAAAACCCAGCTCACTGCACTTACTCACTTTATAAAACATTCTTAACACAGGGGTAGTACTTCTCTGTGGTATTCTTTCAAAAATGGCGAATATTTATTCAGTGGTGGAATTTTTTCATTTCCTTTATGGTAACATGAATTGGCGGATCGCTTTATAATTCCAAGAAAGGTTCATATATAGTTCCCGCTAAATATGAACCTTCCCTTAATGTTTCAGTGCTTCCCTTAATGTATCTGTGAAAAACACATTACCTTAGGGAAATGGGTAAAAATGTTTACATTGCTCTGTTGTTAATTTTCTTGGGGTTGAATTCCGTTATAGTTCCCGCTAAATATCACTAATCTCTTTTGGACACTATAAAGTATAAATATTGCTAAATTGTTTCAAATTCATAGATTAAAGTGTTTAATTAGATCTATAACTATTCAGTTTATCATTAAAAATTAGAAAAATTGGTTTACATTTGAATATTGAGCGTTCGAAAGAGATTGGCGATATTTAGCGGGAACTATAACGGAATTGAACCCCAAGAAAATTAACAACAAAGCAATGAAAACATTCTTTTACCCATTTCCCTAAGGTAATGTTATTTCACAGATACATTAAGGGAAGCATTGAAATATCTCAGGAATAAATTTAACTTTCTTAAAATTTGTAATGATTGACTGTTAAAAATGTAGTAATTATCTTAAACATCGCGAAAATTTAGAATTTTATCTTCATGAGAAATAAACTTCGAAGTTGTGTCATTTTCATAGCAACGACACCGAATGTCAAGACTTCCAACATTTTCATCCTTATATCTAAAACATTCACCCGTGTTATTTAGTTGTTTGCGTTTTGTCATTATGAAATAAAGAGTTACATTTTACTACCTTAAAAAACATACTTCCAAAAGGATATAAAAAAAAATGCAAAATTCAAAATTTCCGAAAGCGAGTGTATATTTTATTGTAAACTAGCGGATATGCCCGGCCTTGCACGGGTGGAGTGTATATATATTTTTTTTAATTAAATTTTTTAAAAATATATTTATAATTTTTATATCAGCAATTACCAATCATCCCGGTATCCCAGACGTCTTTTTCCTATCCGTGTTCCCGGTACTTTTCCTATCCCGATGTTCCCGGTACTTTTCCTATCCCGATGTTCCCGGTACTTTTCCTATCCCGATGTTCCCGGTACTTTTCCTATCCCGATGTTCCCGGTACTTTTCCTATCCCGATGTTCCCGGTACATTTCCTATACCGATGTTCCCGATAATTTTCCTATCCCGCTGATCGAGGTAATTTTTATGTCCCGGTAATCCCGGTACTTTTTTTTCCTATCCCGATGTTCCCGGTAATTTTCCTTTTCCCGGTGTTCTCGGCAATGTTTCCTAGTAAATTAATGAGTCTAGTGAACAAAAATAACAAATTTGAAACAATAATAAAAGATCTAGTAAATTGAAAAGTCTAGTGAACCGCTTCATTTGAAACAATGTTTTATTTTCAAGTCGTTTTCCATGAAGAAAATTTACACTTTTCCATAAATATTTAAATTTTAAAGGAAAATATCTTAAAATAGGGGAAACTAACGTTTCAAAATTAATTATTTAATTTATTTTGGTGTTTTTACAACTTATATCCTTTTTAAATGGACAATTATCGAGTTTTTCCTGTTAAAATATTTAATTTTTGAGGTTTTCATCTCGTTTACAATAGTGAGTCGAGCAGATCTGCCTGGTAGAGAAATGGAGAAATAAGCGTTTCGGGCTATAAATTCGCTAATTACTCGTAATTATTCGATTTTAAAGCTTTGAAAACTATCCCAAGTTACTCCCCGACTCGGAATACGTCTATACGTCGAGTTTGGTTTCGGTCCGTGGCCTATTTCAAGAGATTACCCCTGACATACCCACATACACACACACATATATACACACATACATCGCCCGTTAGCCTTTTATTTATACAGAGACTAGCGGATATGCCCGGCCTTGCACGGGTGGAGTGTATAATTTTTTTAAATTAAATTTTCTCAAAATATATTTATAATTTTTAAATCAGCAATTACCAATCATTCCGGTATCCCAGACGTCTTTTTCCTATCCGTGTTCCCGGTAATTTTCCTATCCCGATGTTCCCGGTACTTTTCCTATCCCGATGTTCCCGGTAATTTTTCATATCCCGGTGTTCCCGGTAATTTTCATATCCCGGTGTTCCCGGTACTTTTCCTATTCCGATGTTCCCGGTACTTTTCCTATCCCGATGTTCCCGATAATTTTCCTATCCCGCTGATCGAGGTAATTTTCATGTCCCGGTAATCCCGGTACTTTTTTTCCTATCCCGATGTTCCCGGTACTTTTCCTATCCCGATGTTCCCGATAATTTTCCTATCCCGCTGATCGAGGTAATTTTCATGTCCCGGTAATCCCGGTACTTTTTTTTCCTATCCCAATGTTCCCGGTATTTTCCTTTTCCCGGTGTTCTCGGCAATGTTTCCTAGTAAATTAATGAGTCTAGTGAACAAAAATAACTAATTTGAAACAATAATAAAAATTTAAAAGTCTAGTGAACCGCTTCATTGGAAACAATGTTTTATTTTCAAGTCGTTTTCCATGAAGAAAATTTACACTTTTCCATAAATATTTAAATTTTAAAGGAAAATATCTTAAAATAGGGGAAACTAACGTTTCAAAATTAATTATTTGAATTTATTTTGATGTTTTTACAACTGATATAGTTTTTAAATGGACAATTATCGAGTTTTTCCTGTTAAAATATTTAATTTTTGAAGGTTTTCATCTAGTTAACAATAGTGAGTCGAGCAGTCTACTCTAGTAGAGAAATGGAGAAATAAGCGTTTTCGGCTATAAATTCGCTAATTACTCGTAATTATTCGATTTTAAAGCTTTGAAAACTATCCCAAGTTACTCCCCGACTCGGAATACGTCTATACGTCGAGTTTGGTTTCGGTCCGTGGCCTATTTCAAGAGATTACCCCGGACATACATACACACATACACACATCGCCCGTTAGCCTTTTATTTATAGAGAGATATAGTAATGATTAGGTTGCCACAACTACAAAGATAAATATAAAAATATTAATTTGTTATTTAAAAAATAAAAAATAAATTAATTATATATAAGTTTAAAATATAATGAAAACCGTTTGAACAACAAAAATATAAATATTGTTAAAAATAACTCAAAATATATTTTTTAAATTCGTGTTATAAATAGAAAGATGATTATTTAATCTATTTGAATATTAAAAAACCAGTGAAATATGTTTTCAATTGTTTTAAAATTCATAGTTTCTTGCTTTGTAACTGCGACCTTATCCGAAATCTAAAAAAATGGAAATATTTTAAAATTGAGATTTTTTTTTAGAAATTCTAAAGGCACTTTGCACATCCTCAAAAGAATCCGGACAGTTTGATACCAAATATGTGTTATACGGATCAGTAATTAAAAAGCCTTTCTCTGGAAACCGTTCACCAAAACTTTTTTTTAGAATAGAGAGATTATTCTTAAAATTTAAACAATCCTTAATTTTTGTATACTAGGGATCTATCGCCCCCTGCTCGCTATCGCTCGCCAACCCCCGTTAACTGCTTACACAGAACTTTTGGATAGATTTGAAATCCTCACAAAACGCACCTCACTGCACTTACTCACTTTATAAAGCATTCCTAAAACGGGGGTACTACTTCTCCGGGGTATTCTTTCAATAATGGCGGGTATTCATTCAGTGGTGGAATTTTAACAGTTCATTTATGGCAACATGAATTGGTGGATCGCCTTTTAATTCCAAGAACATTTACAGCAGAGCAATGTAAACATTGTTTTACCATTTCCCCAAGTTAATGTTTTTCACAGATCTATTCAGAAGCACTGAAACATGTTCGGAATAAATTTTACTTCTTAAAAATTTTTTAATGATTTTATTGATTGGCTGTGAAAAATGTAGTAATTATCGTAAACATTACGAAAATTCAGAATTTTATCTTCATGAGAACAAACAAACGTCGAAGTTGACACGAATGTCTAGACTTCAAACATTTTCTATTTTTATCTTTATTTCTAAAATATCTTATTTCTTCTATGATACCCGTGAGTAGTGTAAAAAGGAGAGTTCTGCGGCACTGAGGCTCTGAGGCTCTATGAGGCACCGGAAGTGGGCGTGGCCTCGTGACGTCAGAGGGCGTGGCTAGTGACGTCACCGGAATGGGGCGTGGTCATCTATTGTCTTAATTAACCTTAATTAATTAATTAATTAACCTTAATTAGATGATTTATGAACCTAATTTACCTTAACCCTTTGAACACTAAATTCGGGACTTGTACTTTGTCGAGCTTTTTCCTTAACCCTTTGAACACTAAATTCAAGATTTGTACTTTTTCGAGGTTTTACCTTAACCCTTTGAGTTCTAATTTCGGTGATGTCTGCTAGAGTTGAGTTTAGTTGTTTAGGAAGGAGGCGTGGATATCTATTGTCTCAATTACTCCTAATTACCTTAATTACCCCTAATTGGATAATTACCCAATTAATTAATTAATTAATTAACCCTACTTAGATTATTTATTACCCTAATTTACCTTAACCCTTTGAATACTAAATTCGGGACTTGTGCTTTTTCGATGTTTTTCGTTAACCCTTTGAACACTAAATTCAAGATTTATGCTTATTCGAGCTTTTTCTTAACCCTTTGGTCACTGGAAGGGGCCTGGTTACCATAATGAATTAATTGCACTAATTAACCCTAATGACTTAATTAATTATCCCTAATTAGATTATTTATTATCCTAATTTACCTTAACCCTTTGAACACTACATTGGGAACTTGTGCTTCCTTAACCCTTTGAGTACTAATTTCGGTGGAGCAAAGTGAAGTGGTTACCATAATGAGTTAATTACACTAATTAACCATAATTACTTAATTAGATAATTATAATAATTTATCTCTAATTGGATGATTTATTATCCTAATTTACCTTAACCCTTTGATTACTAAATTCGAGACTTGTACTTTCTCGAGCTTTTACCTTAAGTACTTGTTTAGACTATTTTTTAATCCTTTGATTACTACTTCCATAGTGGTGCAGCAATAAATCTTAACCCTTTGATGACTAATTTCGGGACTTGTACTTTTTAGACTATTTTTTAAACTTGTGATTACTTATTTCCATAGTGGTGCAGCAATAATTCTTAACCCTTTGGTCACTAATTTCGGAATTTGCTATTTTTCAGACAATTTATAACCCTTTAGTCCCTAATTTCCGTAGTGATGCAGCAATAATTCTTAATGAGCACAATGCCATGAATATACTTCATAGTGAAGGACTTTGAAAATCGATATCCTAAACATTAGTGGTTTTTTTTCGATTGATTAATAAAATTATAATACAATTTTCCACTGAAATTTATTTTAACTTATGAAAATAACAATCTTTGACGAAATCACCCTGCGACAAAGAGGACAAACATTTAAATTCTCTACACATTTTCTACAAGCAACAAGGTGTCCACAAGGTTGAAATACAACATTCATTTCTAGATTCATACATATTTTACATAAAAATGAATTTCTAACTGTAATTTTACATTCATTACCATCAAGGTGTGTATTTTTAGATATTTCGATTCCAACACGATCTTTCCCTTTTTCTAACGAAACAGTAGTCTTTAAAACACTTATCTTTTCCACTACATGCTTTTGAGACGTTTTACACACTCGATGGCAATAATTTTCCTTTCTTCTTACTATAAATTGAATATATTTACAATCAGAGAAAAACTTTCTATGCTCAACCAACGGGTCATCATCATTCTCCCAATTTCCCAATAATCCACCACAAGTAAAACAAACAACTATATCGTCAACGCCGGAATAATATAATCCAGACTATGCCATGTCCTTAGCATCGGGTTTATCTTCAGGCCAATCTTTAAAAGTCTCAAGACGTTTTTCAAAGTCCAACATATTAGGATGTTTTGGGGCAATATCTTTTAATTTTTCAGGTGTTTTAGCTGGTTTAGACTTATCTTCTAGATGCACGATTGGTATGTTTTGAGAACCAGATATTAGAAATGAGCATTTCGGGGATTTTCTCATGTGTTCTCTTATCGGCTTTTGTCCTCTAACCCAGTCACGGATAATAACTCGACAAAATGCACACTGTACTTCATCTCTGAATTTCAAGTAAAAAAATCCAGCTGATGCTAGGTCAGCTGATTTGATATACGATAGAGGCCAAACTTCAGAAAAAGAAATCATTCTATTAGCTTCATATCTCATTACTTCACAGATTTTTTCAACAGTTTCAGAATTGTTTAGTACATATTCTTTTCCATGAGAGAGAATGTATGACATTTCATTTTTGAAATTATTCATTCTAACAAAGTTTCTATTCTCTTCGTTTTACGTGTACTAAACGCTATTTATACCCTTTGGAATGAATAATGAAGTGTGCAATCAATTTTACATATTTTATATGTTCATATAAAAGAAAAACTTTATTAAATAAAAGACTAAAACCTTACAATTTTACATTAAAAAACTTAGTCACATAATGAAACTAAAAAATTTGTTTGAAATTAAATAGAAAATTAAAAAAAAATGTAAAATTAAATACTTTTACATAAAATTCTAAGACTAAAACTTTGCCAGATTAAAGATAAACCCAGAAAAAAATATCTGAATATTTTGCTAAAAAATAATGGCCAATACAGAAAAATAACCAAGAACTTTGCTAGAGTAAAGATAAACACAGAAAAATATCTGAAAACTTTGCTAGAAATAAAGACCATCACAGAAAAATAACTAAGTAAGAACTTTGAAAACATTAAGATGAAAACATAAAAATATTAAAAGGAAAAAAAAGAGGAAGGGTCAAAATCGTTCATATACTTGAATTTGGTTTTTGTGTAGACTTATTCGCTTTTTAATACTATATTGACCCCCCAAACGTATCAGCGGAATAATTTAGCCACGCTCTCTACAAAGAGAGGAGGTACTCACAATGCTCTCTCTGTTAACATAATACCTCTATAGCTTCTTTTATATAAAACTAAAAATTTGATTAGAAATGGAGAGGGAAAATGCAAAAATATTACGAGAAATGAAAACTTAGACACTTACTTGAAAATTTTACGACTTGAAATCTTACACTTATGAAAACTTAGACAAAAGTTAAATGTATCACAAGAAATATAAACACCGAGATTAAAAACTTAAAAAAAAAGGAGAAACGCACCCCTCAAAATATTTCATGAACTTCAAACTTTAAACTTTTTAAGATCTATAAAAAGTGTTACAAGTAACTTAAGCTTTGATAAAAATACGGATGAAAACACAAAAATATTACAAAAGTTTAGACACTTAATGAAACTAAAAATTTTATTAGAAATGGAGAGGGAAAATGTAGAAATATTACGAGAGATGAAAACTAAGACACTTACTTGAAAATTTTACGACTTGAAATCCCACACTTACAAAACTTAGACACATGAATTTATAAAAACTTACAAAAGGAAAACTTAAATGTATTAAAAGAAATAAACACCTAGATTAAAAACTTTGTAAAAAGGAGAAAACACTACAAAAATATCTCAACTACAAACTTAGAAACTGTTGAAATAAAACTTTGATAAAAATACAGATGTAAACATAAAAATTCAGAAACTTAAAATTTTGTTAGAAACGGAGAGGAAAATTTAATCACTTGAAAATGTAACAACTTGGAAACTTAGACATGTAATGAATACTAAAAAAATGAAGAGAAAACTTAAATATATTACAAGAAATAAACACTTAGACTAAAAACTTTGTTAAAAATGGGAGAAAACCGCAACAAAAGTATTTCCAGAACTAAAACTTAGAAACTGTTAAAATAAAACATTGATTCAAAAATACAGATGCAAACACAAAAATATTACGCGAAGTAAAATTTAGACACTATACGAATCTAAAAATTTTGATAGATATTACAAAAATTTAGACACTTTCTTGAAAACTTACACTAATAAAAACTTAGACATGAAAGTATAAAACTTAAGAAGTGAAATCTTAAATATATCCCAAGAAATAAACACATAGACTCAAAACTTTGTTAAAAAAGGAAGAAAACCTTAAAGATTTTTAGATTTATTAAACTTAGAAACTAAAAAACTTAAAACTTTGTTTAAATACAAATGAAAACTTAATATTATGACGAGACACAAAATTCTTGAACATTATAAAGAAATTGAAAACTTTGTTAGAAATAAAACAGTCGCTGAAAAATAATTAGGAACTTATAAAAATGCAGTTAAAAACACAAAACTAATACAAGAAATATAAACTTTGATTAAAAACTAAAATATTGTAAAGATATAAAGACAAAATCCTAAAAATGTTTCAAGAAATATAAACTTAGAAACTATAAAACTAAAAACTTTATGAAAAATAAAGGAGAAAGTACAAAAACATTACAAGAAAATAAAAATTTAGACTCAAACCAAAAACTTAAAAGGAGTAAAACAATTTTAAAATATTACAAGAAATAAACACCTCTACTCTTTAAACTAAAATATTTGCCAATAAATAAAAACAACCTAAAATGATTTCAAGAAACTCAAAAGTAGACACTATATAAAACAAAAACTTTGTCAGAAATGAAATGGAAACTTAAAAAATATAACAAGAAATACTCTATAAAGCTTAAAACTTTAATAAAATTTAAGAAAGCACACAAATATATTACAAGAAATAAAAAACTTACGGCATTATAGGAAACAAAAAACACTTTTAGAAATGGAAAGAAAGAACATGAACGTATTACTAGGCTTAAAATCTGTAAATCTAAAAACTTGACAAATAATAAAACCTAAAAAAATATTAGGAAATATGAAACTGCTATCTTTTTAGAAGATTTAAAAAGACTAAATTTTAAAAAATAATTTCCTTAACCCTATAAAACTAAAAACTTCATTAAAAAGATGAAAACCTAAACTAATTTCATCAAATATAAACTGAGACATTATATAATGCGAAAACTTTGGTAGAAAGGATATGAGAAACGAAAAAAAAATCACAAGAAAGGCATTAACATCACAAGAAATGTTAAAACATTTTAAACTAAAAACTTTGTTAGAAATGAAAAGGAAAACGTAAAATATTACGAGAATTAAAAACTTAAACATCATTAAGCATGAAATTTTGTAAAAGAAGAAAACCTTAAAATATTACAATAAAATGCAATTACAAACTTTGTTAAAAATGAGATCCTAAAATATTTCAAGACTTATAAATTTTTAGAAAAATATAAAGCAAAAAAGAATTGTTGAAAGTTAAATGGAAAGCTTTAAAATATTAGAAATAATGGAAAACGTTATAACAAGAAATAAAATTCTAAAACTTTGCTAAAATAAAGGCCAATACAGAAAAATAACTAATAACTTTGCTAGAATAAAGATAAACACAGAAAAATATCGGAAAACTTTGCTAAAAATAAATACCATTACAGAAAAATACCTAAGTAAGATCTTTGATAAAATTAAGGTGGAAACATAAAAATATTGCAAGAATTTATATACAGAAAAATAACTAAAAAACTTTGTTTTAAATTAAGTAGAAAACGAAAAACTTTATAAGAAATGAAAACTTATGCATTATTAAACCAAAAACTGCTGAAAAAATTTAGACAAACACAGAAAAATAACTGAAAACTTAATAAAATAAAGACCAAAACCTAAAAATATTACAATAAAAAATCTTAGACACAGTATGAAGCTAAAAACTTTGATAAAAATAAAATCTTTGAAACTGTAAACCTAAATATTGTTGAAAAAAAATAAAGATGAACACAGAAAGGTATCTGAAAACTCTATAAAAATAGACTAAAACCTAAAAACATTACAATAAAAAACTTAGGCACAGTATGACACTATAAACTATGTTTGAAATGAACTAGAAAATGAAAAATATTTACAAGAAATAAAAATATTCATTGCAAAACTAAAAACTTTGATAAAAATAAAATCTTAGAAACTATAAAACTCAAATATTTGTTAAAAATAAAGACGAATATATACACAGGAAAATAATCAAAAACTTTGTTAACAATAAAATGAATACAGAAAAATATTACTAGAAATAAAAAGTTAAAAGACACC
The DNA here is from genome assembly GCA_024610705.1 of Tetragnatha versicolor. Taxonomy (NCBI): domain Eukaryota; kingdom Metazoa; phylum Arthropoda; class Arachnida; order Araneae; family Tetragnathidae; genus Tetragnatha; species Tetragnatha versicolor. The sequence goes on from JANDEH010000008.1 coordinate 17,152,035, forward strand.
ATAAAACTAAAAATTGTTGAAAAAATAAAGATGAACACAAAATTAACTGAAAACTTCTTAAAAACATTACAATAAAAATTTAGGCACAGTAAAATGAAACTTGAAACTTTGAAAGAAATGAAAAAAATTACAAGAAGCAATTATTTAAGCACTATAAAACTAAAATTTCCGTAAAGGTAAAGGTGAACACATAAAATAAAACCATGCTTTTTTATTAGAAGACTTTGGTAGGTTCACACCCTCCTTCCATGGGAGCAATTTTTTAAATTGTTATGAAAATGGATGGGCTGTTGAAACAATTTAAAAGAAGCCCACCTAATTTTCATAATTTTAAAAACTGATCCCAAGGAAGGAGGATGTGAACTTACCAAAGTCTTCTAATAAAAAAGCATGGTTTTATTTTATGTGTTCACCTTTACCTTTACGGAAATTTTAGTTTTATAGTGCTTAAATAATTGCTTCTTGTAATTTTTTTCATTTCTTTCAAAGTTTCAAGTTTCATTTTACTGTGCCTAAATTTTTATTGTAATGTTTTTAAGAAGTTTTCAGTTAATTTTGTGTTCATCTTTATTTTTTCAACAATTTTTAGTTTTATGGTGTCTTTTAACTTTTTATTTCTAGTAATATTTTTCTGTATTCATTTTATTGTTAACAAAGTTTTTGATTATTTTCCTGTGTATATATTCGTCTTTATTTTTAACAAATATTTGAGTTTTATAGTTTCTAAGATTTTATTTTTATCAAAGTTTTTAGTTTTGCAATGCATATTTTTATTTCTTGTAAATATTTTTCATTTTCTAGTTCATTTCAAACATAGTTTATAGTGTCATACTGTGCCTAAGTTTTTTATTGTAATGTTTTTAGGTTTTAGTCTATTTTTATAAAGTTTTCAGATACCTTTCTGTGTTCATCTTTATTTTTTTTCAACAATATTTAGGTTTACAGTTTCAAAGATTTTATTTTTATCAAAGTTTTTAGCTTCATACTGTGTCTAAGATTTTTTATTGTAATATTTTTAGGTTTTCGTCTTTATTTTATTAAGTTTTCAGTTATTTTTCTGTGTTTGTCTAAATTTTTTCAGCAGTTTTTGGTTTAATAATGCATAAGTTTTCATTTCTTATAAAGTTTTTCGTTTTCTACTTAATTTAAAACAAAGTTTTTAGTTATTTTTCTGTATATAAATTCTTGCAATATTTTTATGTTTCCACCTTAATTTTATCAAAGATCTTACTTAGGTATTTTTCTGTAATGGTATTTATTTTTAGCAAAGTTTTCCGATATTTTTCTGTGTTTATCTTTATTCTAGCAAAGTTATTAGTTATTTTTCTGTATTGGCCTTTATTTTAGCAAAGTTTTAGAATTTTATTTCTTGTTATAACGTTTTCCATTATTTCTAATATTTTAAAGCTTTCCATTTAACTTTCAACAATTCTTTTTTGCTTTATATTTTTCTAAAAATTTATAAGTCTTGAAATATTTTAGGATCTCATTTTTAACAAAGTTTGTAATTGCATTTTATTGTAATATTTTAAGGTTTTCTTCTTTTACAAAATTTCATGCTTAATGATGTTTAAGTTTTTAATTCTCGTAATATTTTACGTTTTCCTTTTCATTTCTAACAAAGTTTTTAGTTTAAAATGTTTTAACATTTCTTGTGATGTTAATGCCTTTCTTGTGATTTTTTTTTCGTTTCTCATATCCTTTCTACCAAAGTTTTCGCATTATATAATGTCTCAGTTTATATTTGATGAAATTAGTTTAGGTTTTCATCTTTTTAATGAAGTTTTTAGTTTTATAGGGTTAAGGAAATTATTTTTTAAAAATATTTTTAGTCTTTTTAAATCTTCTAAAAAGATAGCAGTTTCATATTTCCTAATATTTTTTTAGGTTTTATTATTTGTCAAGTTTCTAGATTTACAGATTTTAAGCCTAGTAATACGTTCATGTTCTTTCTTTCCATTTCTAAAAGTGTTTTTTGTTTCCTATAATGCCGTAAGTTTTTTATTTCTTGTAATATATTTGTGTGCTTTCTTAAATTTTATTAAAGTTTTAAGCTTTATAGAGTATTTCTTGTTATATTTTTTAAGTTTCCATTTCATTTCTGACAAAGTTTTTGTTTTATATAGTGTCTACTTTTGAGTTTCTTGAAATCATTTTAGGTTGTTTTTATTTATTGGCAAATATTTTAGTTTAAAGAGTAGAGGTGTTTATTTCTTGTAATATTTTAAAATTGTTTTACTCCTTTTAAGTTTTTGGTTTGAGTCTAAATTTTTATTTTCTTGTAATGTTTTTGTACTTTCTCCTTTATTTTTCATAAAGTTTTTAGTTTTATAGTTTCAAAGTTCATATTTCTTGAAACATTTTTAGGATTTTGTCTTTATATCTTTACAATATTTTAGTTTTTAATCAAAGTTTATATTTCTTGTATTAGTTTTGTGTTTTTAACTGCATTTTTATAAGTTCCTAATTATTTTTCAGCGACTGTTTTATTTCTAACAAAGTTTTCAATTTCTTTATAATGTTCAAGAATTTTGTGTCTCGTCATAATATTAAGTTTTCATTTGTATTTAAACAAAGTTTTAAGTTTTTTAGTTTCTAAGTTTAATAAATCTAAAAATCTTTAAGGTTTTCTTCCTTTTTTAACAAAGTTTTGAGTCTATGTGTTTATTTCTTGGGATATATTTAAGATTTCACTTCTTAAGTTTTATACTTTCATGTCTAAGTTTTCATTAGTGTAAGTTTTCAAGAAAGTGTCTAAATTTTTGTAATATCTATCAAAATTTTTAGATTCGTATAGTGTCTAAATTTTACTTCGCGTAATATTTTTGTGTTTGCATCTGTATTTTTGAATCAATGTTTTATTTTAACAGTTTCTAAGTTTTAGTTCTGGAAATACTTTTGTTGCGGTTTTCTCCCATTTTTAACAAAGTTTTTAGTCTAAGTGTTTATTTCTTGTAATATATTTAAGTTTTCTCTTCATTTTTTTAGTATTCATTACATGTCTAAGTTTCCAAGTTGTTACATTTTCAAGTGATTAAATTTTCCTCTCCGTTTCTAACAAAATTTTAAGTTTCTGAATTTTTATGTTTACATCTGTATTTTTATCAAAGTTTTATTTCAACAGTTTCTAAGTTTGTAGTTGAGATATTTTTGTAGTGTTTTCTCCTTTTTACAAAGTTTTTAATCTAGGTGTTTATTTCTTTTAATACATTTTCCTTTTGTAAGTTTTTATAAATTCATGTGTCTAAGTTTTGTAAGTGTGGGATTTCAAGTCGTAAAATTTTCAAGTAAGTGTCTTAGTTTTCATCTCTCGTAATATTTCTACATTTTCCCTCTCCATTTCTAATAAAATTTTTAGTTTCATTAAGTGTCTAAACTTTTGTAATATTTTTGTGTTTTCATCCGTATTTTTATCAAAGCTTAAGTTACTTGTAACACTTTTTATAGATCTTAAAAAGTTTAAAGTTTGAAGTTCATGAAATATTTTGAGGGGTGCGTTTCTCCTTTTTTTTAAGTTTTTAATCTCGGTGTTTATATTTCTTGTGATACATTTAACTTTTGTCTAAGTTTTCATAAGTGTAAGATTTCAAGTCGTAAAATTTTCAAGTAAGTGTCTAAGTTTTCATTTCTCGTAATATTTTTGCATTTTCCCTCTCCATTTCTAATCAAATTTTTAGTTTTATATAAAAGAAGCTATAGAGGCATTATGTTAACAGAGAGAGCATTGTGAGTACCTCCTCTCTTTGTAGAGAGCGTGGCTAAATTATTCCGCTGATACGTTTGGGGGATCAATATAGTATTAAAAAGCGAATAAGTCTACACAAAAACCAAATTCAAGTATATGAACGATTTTGACCCTTCCTCTTTTTTTTCCTTTTAATATTTTTATGTTTTCATCTTAATGTTTTCAAAGTTCTTACTTAGTTATTTTTCTGTGATGGTCTTTATTTCTAGCAAAGTTTTCAGATATTTTTCTGTGTTTATCTTTACTCTAGCAAAGTTCTTGGTTATTTTTCTGTATTGGCCATTATTTTTTAGCAAAATATTCAGATATTTTTTTCTGGGTTTATCTTTAATCTGGCAAAGTTTTAGTTTTAGAATTTTATGTAAAAGTATTTAATTTTACATTTTTTTTTAATTTTCTATTTAATTTCAAACAAATTTTTTAGTTTCATTATGTGACTAAGTTTTTTAATGTAAAATTGTAAGGTTTTAGTCTTTTATTTAATAAAGTTTTTCTTTTATATGAACATATAAAATATGTAAAATTGATTGCACACTTCATTATTCATTCCAAAGGGTATAAATAGCGTTTAGTACACGTAAAACGAAGAGAATAGAAACTTTGTTAGAATGAATAATTTCAAAAATGAAATGTCATACATTCTCTCTCATGGAAAAGAATATGTACTAAACAATTCTGAAACTGTTGAAAAAATCTGTGAAGTAATGAGATATGAAGCTAATAGAATGATTTCTTTTTCTGAAGTTTGGCCTCTATCGTATATCAAATCAGCTGACCTAGCATCAGCTGGATTTTTTTACTTGAAATTCAGAGATGAAGTACAGTGTGCATTTTGTCGAGTTATTATCCGTGACTGGGTTAGAGGACAAAAGCCGATAAGAGAGCACATGAGAAAATCCCCGAAATGCTCATTTCTAATATCTGGTTCTCAAAACATACCAATCGTGCATCTAGAAGATAAGTCTAAACCAGCTAAAACACCTGAAAAATTAAAAGATATTGCCCCAAAACATCCTAATATGTTGGACTTTGAAAAACGTCTTGAGACTTTTAAAGATTGGCCTGAAGATAAACCCGATGCTAAGGACATGGCAGAGTCTGGATTATATTATTCCGGCGTTGACGATATAGTTGTTTGTTTTACTTGTGGTGGATTATTGGGAAATTGGGAGAATGATGATGACCCGTTGGTTGAGCATAGAAAGTTTTTCTCTGATTGTAAATATATTCAATTTATAGTAAGAAGAAAGGAAAATTATTGCCATCGAGTGTGTAAAACGTCTCAAAAGCATGTAGTGGAAAAGATAAGTGTTTTAAAGACTACTGTTTCGTTAGAAAAAGGGAAAGATCGTGTTGGAATCGAAATCTCTAAAAATACACACCTTGATGGTAATGAATGTAAAATTACAGTTAGAAATTCATTTTTATGTAAAATATGTATGAATCTAGAAATGAATGTTGTATTTCAACCTTGTGGACACCTTGTTGCTTGTAGAAAATGTGTAGAGAATTTAAATGTTTGTCCTCTTTGTCGCAGGGTGATTTCGTCAAAGATTGTTATTTTCATAAGTTAAAATAAATTTCAGTGGAAAATTGTATTATGATTTTATTAATCAATCGAAAAAAAAACCACTAATGTTTAGGATATCGATTTTCAAAGTCCTTCACTATGAAGTATATTCATGGCATTGTGCTCATTAAGAATTATTGCTGCATCACTACGGAAATTAGGGACTAAAGGGTTATAAATTGTCTGAAAAATAGCAAATTCCGAAATTAGTGACCAAAGGTTTAAGAATTATTGCTGCACCACTATGGAAATAAGTAATCAAAAGTTTAAAAAATAGTCTAAAAAGTACAAGTCCCGAAATTAGTCTAAAAAGTACAAGTCCCGAAATTAGTCATCAAAGGGTTAAGATTTATTGCTGCACCACTATGGAAGTAGTAATCAAAGGATTAAAAAATAGTCTAAACAAGTACTTAAGGTAAAAGCTCGAGAAAGTACAAGTCTCGAATTTAGTAATCAAAGGGTTAAGGTAAATTAGGATAATAAATCATCCAATTAGAGATAAATTATTATAATTATCTAATTAAGTAATTATGGTTAATTAGTGTAATTAACTCATTATGGTAACCACTTCACTTTGCTCCACCGAAATTAGTACTCAAAGGGTTAAGGAAGCACAAGTTCCCAATGTAGTGTTCAAAGGGTTAAGGTAAATTAGGATAATAAATAATCTAATTAGGGATAATTAATTAAGTCATTAGGGTTAATTAGTGCAATTAATTCATTATGGTAACCAGGCCCCTTCCAGTGACCAAAGGGTTAAGAAAAAGCTCGAATAAGCATAAATCTTGAATTTAGTGTTCAAAGGGTTAACGAAAAACATCGAAAAAGCACAAGTCCCGAATTTAGTATTCAAAGGGTTAAGGTAAATTAGGGTAATAAATAATCTAAGTAGGGTTAATTAATTAATTAATTGGTTAATTATCCAATTAGGGGTAATTAAGGTAATTAGGAGTAATTGAGACAATAGATATCCACGCCTCCTTCCTAAACAACTAAACTCAACTCTAGCAGACATCACCGAAATTAGAACTCAAAGGGTTAAGGTAAAACCTCGAAAAAGTACAAATCTTGAATTTAGTGTTCAAAGGGTTAAGGAAAAAGCTCGACAAAGTACAAGTCCCGAATTTAGTGTTCAAAGGGTTAAGGTAAATTAGGTTCATAAATCATCTAATTAAGGTTAATTAATTAATTAATTAAGGTTAATTAAGACAATAGATGACCACGCCCCATTCCGGTGACGTCACTAGCCACGCCCTCTGACGTCACGAGGCCACGCCCACTTCCGGTGCCTCATAGAGCCTCAGAGCCTCAGTGCCGCAGAACTCTCCTTTTTACACTACTCCCGTGATATTCAGTTTTTTTTGCGTTTTGGCGTTATGAAATAAAAAGTTACATTTTACTACCTTAAAAATCATTCAAAAGGATATAAAAAGTAATAATTATTGTAATAAATAAATGCAAAAGTTCAAAATTTCTGAAAGCGAGTTTATATTTTATTGTAAATATAGTAATGATTAGGTTGCCACAAATACAAAGATAAATATAGCCGACGTGCTGGCCGAGTGGTTAGCGTATCTGACTGCGAAGCCGTACGTCCGGGGTTCGAATCCCCGTTTGGCATGGATGTTAATTTCTTTCCTTGTGTGATGAATGAATGTGGCCCCCATGTAAAAAGGGGGTTGTGCTAGTGAATGTGTGTGGCACGGGCAACAGTACCTCACCTCCATGGCTTCGGTCCACGCTCGCTGGGTAACATTAAGTAGGTACTTCTTAGGGCATTTCAGTGGTAAAAAGGATAATGTCCTAGTACCCGCCCATTAGAAATAAAAAAAAATAAACATATCAATTTATTATTTAAAAAATAAAAGATAAATTAATTGGTACATTAGTTTAAAATATAATTAAAATCGTTTGAACAACAAAATATAAATATTTTTAAAAATAATCCAATATATTTTTGAAATTTGTGTTTTATAAATAGAAATATGATTATTTAATTATTTAAATATTAAAAAACCAGTGAAATAAGTATTCAATGGTTTTAAAATTTATATTTTCCTGCTTTGTAACTGCCAACCTTATACGAAATCTAAAAAAATTGGAAATATTTTAAAATTGAGAATTTTTTATAAAAATCCAATAGCCTACTCGGAAATCCGGAAAGAATCCGGACATTTTGATACCAGATATGTTATTCGGTTCAGTAATTAAACATTTTTTCTCTGGAAACCGTTCACTAAAAACTTTTTTTAGAATAGAGAGACGAGTGTATTTTAAATGCAGTTTTTTATAATAGAGAGACGAGTGTATTTTAAATGCAGTTTTTTATAATAGAGAGACGAGTGTATTTAAAATGCAGTTTTTTATAATAGAGAGACGAGTGTATTTTAAATGCATTTTTTTATAATAGAGAGACGAGTGTATTTTAAATGCAGAAGAAGCTCTTATAAAAACCAGACGTTTCACCTTTCGAAAAAGTTCGTTTTGTCGAACTGAAAAGACACTTTAAATAAGTGTTATGAAAACCCGTATCCATTTAAAGTATAGAAATTTAATTAAAATTATACTGCACAAACATTTTGGATATATTTAGCAAGATTTATGAATTTTATAAAATTCAAAATATCCTGAGAAGAGACATTATCACACTTTGGTATTTTCATGTGATTTTTAAATATTGAAATTTTTTAAACCTTATGCAATAAAGCGTTATTTTCGAACAAAGCATTAAAACTGAAAATAAAGGATAACTTTTTAGAAAAAATACCATAAAATCGAAGATATTTATTTTCTTACCGGTGAGATAATTGTTTTCAAAGAAATGCTTTATATGTTTTACATGAAAAGTAAGGAATTGGATTGCAGGGCGAAAGGTATGAGTTTTGTAAAAAAAAATCTTTAAATCCCATTTTAATGAACGACATTTGAAAAACGGCCGGTTTTTCTATTTGAATCAAAAATCAAATGTTCAAGGTAACGCAAAAGAGGTATTTTAAAATACACAGGGACTAGCTTTTATTGAATTGATATTCACCTAAACTTAAAATTCAGAAACCCAATACTTTTTAGATGTTTCAAATCGAATCAATGACATTTTTAGATCGCCTTTTGCATTCATCTCTTATTGGAAATAAATCAATCATGTCCTAAAATCCCTTCAATCCTTGGACACCAACAAAAAAAATCTCCCTAATACATCATTCATTCAAAAAAGGTCGATAGAAAAGAACTACCCACAACGCCATAAAATCCCTTTCTACCTGCATTGAGTAGACATCGTTATGAGACATCTACAAGAACTCTCAAAGCAGATAAAAACGAATCAAGATAACTCAGCGTTCCCTTAAGCCTTCTTTCTGATATCTTCTAATAGCCTTTTTCAGCTAAGCATTTCACAGATGAGACAACTCTTAAAAGCACAGACCTCAACGACAAAAATGATCCTCGAACCCCCCCCGTCTAAATGCCCTTCCCCCTTCTCTACTTATTTATTTATTTACTTTCTTATATCCATCTATCCTTTTCATACATCCGACTTCTTGAAAGCGCGCACAAAGCCCCAAAAGAAAATATCGACGCTGAAATAAATAAAGTCCGTTTCTTGTCCGCTGAGGTTTTTGGTGGGTCTCAAAAGACTTTTTTCTTGGGGGGGAGGGGAAGGCGCCCCCGTCGGCTTCTGGGGGAGGTGTGGGAGGGGGGGGGAGTGAATTTTCTTTTCATAAGCGCCTCATCAAAGATCCATCACTGAGGTCTGTTTCTTTGTTGGGGCGTAGGGTTGTCCGTGGGGGAAGCAAGTGTCGCCAAAGTCGCCAATTTGGCGTTGGAGAAGGGGGGACAAATAGAGGATAGTATAATGTCATTGTTTATTTTAATGTCATTATGTTGGTTTTTAAATGTCATTAGTCATTGGTCACTTAAATTTATTTTAATATGGATTCCTGTAATGTGTGTTATCTTCTTAACATAACTTTTCTTAATTTTACTCTGATATTCACGGGTGAACTCCAGTCGACCAGGGATTCTCATAATTTTTAAATACAGCACTCTAATCTTCCAAACATAACTTTTATTGATTTTACTTTACATCCATATTCACTGCTAACCTGACCGGCAGTTAACGGCCATCAAATATCTAATTAACGTAAAACTTGTTTTCCTTCTTTAACTTCCAATCGGAAGTTTGACTGATAAAATTAACTGCGGCTAACCGCTATTCAGGTTAACAGTGAATACGGCCCTAAATGTGGGTAAAGAAAACTGGGGTTCAATTGGTATTTATGCAGTAGTCGAAACCACACATTAATTCCAATATATCCAGGCTTAATATTTATCATAACTTCTTTTACAGTTTTTTTATAAATACATATTTTTAAGTTGATGTAGGACTCCTAACAATCTTTGAAGATAATATCAGATCCATATTGGGGCTACGATTCACATTCAACTATTGAGCTTACATTATATTTTAAATGTCACCACCGCAAAAACAGATTACTTTCACCCTTTCCCTCCCAGCCAATTTTTATTCAATTTTTTAAGCTGTAAACATTGTAGTTTTGAGAAGTAGTTTACAATACAAACTAGAATACTCTGCTTTTCCTCAAAAAAGTACTGAAACGAAAAGTACTACACGAAAAAACTAACCCAATACAGAAAATAACCCCTTTTCTAGAAAAAAAAATTGAAAAAATTGGGAGAAAAAATGGGGCCACACTAAGCATAAATTATAACTCATAACAGTATTAATTGAGCTCAGTTATTTTACTCTGCATCAATTCCGTTGAGCAGGCCAATCTCTAATAATAAATATGAAGATAGGTTTTGAATAAAAGAAGTGTCCATATATAAACCTCTGAGAGCAGAAACGTAACCTACAATTTGAATTCATGCCACCCTTTATGTATTTTCTGTACAATTTGCATTTGTTTTGAGTTTTTACGACTTAACACATAGGGTCGATAAAACACGCACATAAGAAATATATAAAAGAACACGTCGAGCACACGCATCATCAATATCATATATTGTTTCCTCAACTTCCCCATGGCATGGGAATACTTGCATCCGGATTTATCTCTCGATTTCCCCTGGTAATATTCCTGGCGACAATTTCTCATAAATAGCACGAGATGAACAGCCAAAGATAACTCGCCAAAAAAAGGAATCGCTTGGAGCCCCTTGGCTTTTTGTGGTCACAGTCTCTCCCTAGATACATATTTTGGGTCTTTCTTTTCCTCCCGCAATAATATTTGCTCCCACGATATGTTTTTTCGACTTCTTTCTCCTTTTTCATGCGACACTTTCTTTTTCTTGGAGTCTTTCCTCCCCGCTCCTCATTCATGAGGTTGGCGACGCCTGGCGGAGATTATATCTCGCCAATATCTGCAGACTTTTTCCAGAATAAGCAACTAGAGATATTTATGAAGGATTTGAGTATATTAAGAATTTTGTCTGTATTAACTTCCCGAATCCGTCTGTGCATTATTAAGAAACAATAAACCGTATTTTATGAAACTACGCCGGCTTTAATTTCCATGGTCGCATTTTCTATTCTAATGATAAAAATAGACCCCAATTGACATAAATTTAGAAAAATTTAAGAACTTTCTCCTCTTAAGTAATAAAAGAAGCAAATTGGGAGAGTTAGTAAGAGAGAGACAGTATGTGCTAAAAATCCTGGTACTGTAATTATTTAATTACAGTAGAGTTAATATCATAATTGAGCTCATAAGTTATTAAAGATAAAATGGTGGGTGCGATATCTAAGAAAGTATTAAAATTTCTGAACTACACATTCACATCAAAATTTGTGCATAGATAGGGGAGAGTGCTGAACCTAAGGACGGTTGTACCTTCAGCCACCGCGTTTTAAAATTCCGGAAATAATGGAAATTTGAATTTGTTGTTGAATTTGAATGTAAACAAATGGTATCTAGTTGCTAACGTAAAATCAGCTCTTTAAAATAATACTTAAATTTAATATAATAAATTTACTGTTTTTAGGTGCTCAAAGTTTTTTTAGTGCATCACTACATTAATATATTTCTTCCCCTTCAATTATGACATGATAAAATGGGATATAAGGGGCGAATCCCCGAGATTTTAACTTTTATTTTAGATATTAGAAATCGTCAGTTCTCAATTCTTTAATTTTTTATAGAATTTTAAATGCAAAAACACCTGGTGTTGTACCTTCGGACACCATAAGTGTTGTACCAATGGGCACGTTCTTGTGGGTGTCTGTAGCTAATCAGCGTTTTTGAATCAGGTTTCATTAAAGTGAATACATTTTAATGCATATTCAATTAATTCTAAATGGGTATCTATTAGTCAGCGTTTATTTTCAAGTGATTTTAGATGAAAAATCAAATATTTTGTGATCTAAACTACTTTTTAGAATTTTTTATTTTACTTTGCGTTTATGTAAAATATGGTATAAAATCTAAAGCTCCTTATCGCATTTAAATATGATGATTACAAAAAACTTAAAATTTCCACAGAAGAAGATTTGTGAAAGCTATTACCTCCAAATGCTTGCATAACTAAGTGTCGATCGAATTGTTTTTTTGGATCAGTGAAGTGATCAGGTCATTCAGCATGATTGATGAAACGATTACCTCAAATTTGATCTCAAAACCTCATGTGATATATGTATTTTTGGTAAAAAATCAAGACTTTTATCAATCAACTTCGTTTAAATGATCATTTACGATCTAAAACTACATTACTTTAAATAATTTATTTCCAAATTTAAAAAGGCTTTAAATAGGTTATTAAAAGGTAATGCATCAATAAAAATGTTCATTTTAAGCTTTTTTCAACTAAAACTTCCCTTTTTAAGGGTGTCCACAGGTACAACTGGGTCTGTCCATAGAGAGAGCACGTTGTTGTACCTATGGACACAAATTTCGTCAAGTTATTAAAAAGAATTAAAAATCCAATTTTGAAGATTTTAGCTAATAAAAAATATTACCCTCTTTGCTAAGGTTAGGACTATAGGTTGGGCTCTTTAAATGGTAAAATTGTGATTTTACCTGTCTTAGAAAAATCCAAACGTGATTTTTGTCCAAATATACAACACTCTCCCCTATATAAAACCTTGATAAAAATATTATCACCCTCATTAAAAATAACTTTCTTTATACCCTTAATAAAATGAGTTTCAAAAAGTAAACGAATGGTATTCTTTAATAAGTTTTAGACGAGCACATCGGATAAAAAAACTTAACTAATTCCTTTGAAATTTTAATAACCAAACAAAAAATTGGGAATTTACTTTTGGGAATTTTCCTATCGGAAAAAACATTTGCAAAAACATAAATTTCTATTGAACTTGGCTAATTAATCGAATAAAATAATTGTCGGAGCAAATTCTTCCTAGTTACATTTGCAAAAAAGTGAAGCAAAAAAACTTCACCACCAAAGTATACCATGTGGTAGACTTCACCTTCCAAACTGTGGGAATTAATTCCCTTAGTTCAGAAGGTTGAGAAAAAGAAACGTACAGAAAGGAGAAAAAGAGTAGAAAAAACACACCCGTAAAAAGGGCAGTGTTTTTCAAACTGGGATGGCAATTTTAAACAATTCCGTATCCTCCAAGGCGAGAAGAAGCTCCGAGAAGGCGTTTTTCTTCCTCAGAGAAGGAAAGGGTACTTTTTGGTTTTTCGTTTCATACACAGAAAAACGGACTGAGTTCTTGAACTTATTTATTTTAGCAAGCTGCTCTCCCATGGATGGAAGAGCAAGTTTTTTCAAAGTCTGCAGATTTTTTTTTATAAAGGAAAACTCTATTTCTCTATTTAGAGTTTGAATTTAATGCAAAAACTCTCCTGAAGTTGGGCGCAACTTTCAATCCTTGAGAATCGTGGTTTGTTACTTGTGAGGTTTTGCGTTGATACACTCAACAGAATCTGTGCAAAATACTTTAACTTAATAAGTTTATTTTGTTTAGTACTGAAAACTAACCGTATATGATTTTTTTTCATTTACTTCAATTTATAATACTTTAAAGTAAAATAATGTTTTGAGTATGAAAATTTGTCTTTATACCACTAGGTTCGTGATTAATTTTTTCTCTAAAAATTAAAAAAGTTCTGCTATACTCATATTTTCTTTTGTTACAAATTCATTTATCCAGTTTTAGGGGAACCCCTCAATATTTTCAAAGGTGAATAAGTAAACATAAATGTACTTACCATTGTATGATTTTAAACTCAAAATTCATCCAAAAAAGATTTAGACATTCCACACAAGTACCAAACAACAGTGTCAGTATTCCATCTGAAACAAAGAAAATTAATATCATTAACTAGTTTTTATGAAAATAAAATCGAATAACTTTGCAAGTTAAAATATAATTGAATTAAGTCCGTTTTATTTTTTTTTTATTTTTTTTATTTTAAACAGTAAAATCATTTTAATTATAAATGACATCAAGTTTCCTTTTTCTATTAATTAATTAATTTAATTTGTAATTAAGTACAATCTTGAATGAAAATCGTTTCACGCATTCCAATGCGCATGTACAGGGTGTCCCAAAAAAAGCTGACACATTTTAAAGATCAATTACTAATAACTAGAAAACTAAAAAGATAAAAATACGTGGTTTATTACATCCTACCCCTGGGAGTCTCGGGTGTAGGATGCAACAAACCGCGCATTTTTATCTTTTTAGTTTTCGAGTTATTAGTAATTAATTTTTAAAATGTGCCATTCTTTTTTGGAACACCCTGTGCGTTTCTTCGTTATAACTAGAGAGCCTATATACGAGAGAGGCGACAACCCGGTATAGCTCGCTGATTGGTCAACAGCGTTTTCTGTTCACCGCAGATTTCCCTCCATTGAATTAGCATGGGAGCGAGATCAGCGGCATGATACAGTTTGGACAGAATTGGAGATTTGGACAGTTTTAACTGCGCGCAAGGATGCGCAGAGACGCTTTTAAGCGAGTTGTCGTCTCTCTCTCGTATACAGGCTCTCTAGTTATAACCAACCGATGCTGCGCTTAGCTAATTTTGTTTTTCGATTATAAATCACAAATGGTTTTCAGGAACATTATGATCATCGCTTTTCTCCTTTGGGTGCAAAAAAAACGTGTACTCTAAAGCCATTTTTCCATACCTAGACACCACTTACATGGCCATAACAAGAAGACTGCTTGAGACAGGACTTCAGTTGACGACGTGTACGCTACTTAAATAACATCCCGCGTGAGCTTACTGAAATGACACAGTACAACTTCTCGTAACTCTACCTAGACCTACCCCATTTCACACCACACGTTCGAAATCCTAAAATGCGTCATCTTTACAAATTCCCCATAAGTCTTTTCTTCCTAAAGCCCCCCCCTCTTCAAATCTCCACCTCAGTAATCGCGCTTCTTTTCCCTCTCATTATTTCTTCATAACGACCCCGGAATAATTGCATTAGTCCCATTCCGAGTTAAATACCCCTTTTAGCCATTTCTCCGCTCGCTCGTCCCATTAACATTGCATAAGTCCTCGAAAGAGAAAAGAGGACGAGAAATCCATCAAAAACTAACGACACGGCCATTTTTCAGGGTCCAGATTAAACCTCGAAATAGCTACTCGTGAAGGTAGTAGGTGAAGGGGGAGCTTCGAGCACCTCTGGTTACGTTGTAACAAGCGTGGTCATCATTTTTACACTCAAGGGAAAGGCATAGGGAAGAATTCTTTGCTTCGGGGTTATTTTGAGGTTTTCGCGTTGACCTAGCTTATCGAAATCATGCAAACTAAGATGTAAGTGAAAGGGGTTGGTTGGTTGGTCGGTCGGTGTCGTGTCCATGAGGGGGAACTAACAGAACCATGTATATGAAATACACAGCTGGCTATGTCCTTGATGCGGAGTATAGCCTCTCGAAAAAGTGAAAGGAGTATTTCACCATTATCGCTGGAAGTATCAGCCTCAAGCCATGGACCGGTTTCGTCCTTGTTAGGACTCATCAGCACGGCATACGATGGCAACGCAAGAGAGCGGAGGGCAAGTACTAGTCTAGCCGACTATAACGGAAAAAGTGGTGACCATTGATTAGTCCTCCACTCATCTGTTGGAATGACTTGGCATTCCTAGAACAGATTTAATTCCCGGAAGGCAAGGTTGAGAGTTGTGAGTTAACACTTAAGATGTAAGTGGCATACCTTCACTTTCTTACTCACTGGTAAAAAAAAGTTTTTCTTTTTAACTTTTCTATTGTTTTGTTGTGAAAATTTTCCGTACGCCTAGAAAAAGTGCCTTTCCTGTGAAAATTTTTCGACAAAGATAATTTAGATTTAATAAAGTCTCCACTAAAAGAATAAATTTTAAAAACAAGTATGTACTTGTACATGCACATGTTAAAGTTTCCCGGGATCATGTAGTGAAAAGGAGGTCAATCTTCTTTTAACTTAGGTGTGTTTGTTGGTGACTTCACAATGTTATTTGGGATTATGGAATTTGTTATAATAAGGAAGTTGCATGTGTCAGATTTTCATAAACATTCAAGTGTTCCGTAAGGTTTTTTGTATGGTAAAATGAAATATCTAGTCAATTTTTCAAAAAAAAATGTACAAGTAATTAAATATTTCAATTTATAAGTCGAGAAAAAAAGACGTGACTGAAAACGCTTATTGTTTAAAACGTACGATGACGTCAACAAGCATACCATCAATTTATCGGCCTCAAATTTAGGGTTGTTGCTTATTTTTGCATAAAGAATCTATTAAAAAATTTTTTAAAAAGTCATGCAACTTCCTTATTGCATTGATTGATATTAAGGCCACCTATTGTAACTAAACTAAAAAAACTCCCAAGCTTCTTCAAGAAATTTTTTCTTTTTTGACAGAAAAAGAAAAAAAACGGATATTTTCTCGAAGTACAGAAATTATCCGGCAACAGAGCTGCCGGTTAATTTCCGTTATTCGAAGAAGAAAAAAATTACATTATCTCCATCATGTACGCAACCGGGAAGATTTGGGATGTCCCCCCAGAAATTTTCCTTTTTTGGCTGTAGAAAACAACTAAAAGGAGGTAGGTAAGTCAAATCAAAGTCTGCCCGGGCCTAGTGGCCCATCAGGCGGTGCCCATCTCCGTTTCTGTAGCCTTTTGGGGCTGGGGTGCTAATTACTATCGTGTGTCCAGGCCGAGTGGCTAGCCCTACGCTGGACCCCCAGTTGAGTCCCAAAGCAAGCTTGGTCCTCATTTATTGACCCCGGAAGGATGAAGGGCTGAGTTGATCCATGACCAGCTACCCAAGCAGGAGCCGCGAGGCATCGAACCTGGGTCGGTAATGCTCGTAGCCAGACACGCTAACCACTGCACCACCGCGGCCACAGGTAGGTAAGTAGGTATCCTTAATTACCTATCATAAGTCCGATATAGTACCTCTCAAAAAATTTTCACGGGAAAAGTGATTAATTGGCCATTATTAATAATGCCCAGAGTGGAGAAGGGCAAAGTGAAAAATTTCATTGATAAATGTCATTGAATTTATCACATTGCCCTCCTCCACTTCGGGCATTATTAATAATTCCCGATTTATCACATTGCCCGTAACATATGCGTATAAGAGAAGTATAGTATATATAAGTCCCATAACAAAGTCTTAAGTCTTTTTCTTCCGTAAACACTAATTTTAGCTAATCAGAAGTTGCTCAAATATATTTTGGAGGATTTAAATTACATATCATAAGGATTTCTTCCCCTAAGTTGCAGTTGAAAGTAGATATCCTTTTAAAATCCGGCACATCTTAAATCATTGTAAATATACACAACTAACTTGAATAGGGATTTTTTTCTCCGAGATATTCCAGATTGTTTTCTCTTAAAAAAATGTCGGTCATTTTTTCTCATAATTTCCTTGGAAGATAGTAAATAATTCCTCCGCCCGTTGTCTGGATTTCTCATGCTACGGATTTAATTTCTGCCATGAGGTTTGCGAACCGAACCACCTCCTATATGCACTACCTCTACGCAGCCACTCGATAGTTTATGCACCTTTTAATTTAATCGCTTTAATTTCGGAGAGGGTTAAGATTCCCTCTCTCTCCCTCCAAAAGAACAAAGGCTTTTAATTTAAGAAGAAAAATCACGCGAAAAGATGTCTCCCTCCCCCATCTGTTGCAAGGGGGCATTAAGAGTTTGATGTACTTCGAGTGGCAACGTGCCAGCGGCAAGCGATTCCGATAAAAGCGGACATCCCGTCCGTTGCCACGGGAGGGAAGGGAAATTAAGGGAAGGAATTTTCTTCCAGACTTGCTCGCTTTTTTTGGAGATGGAGTGAAGTGAGTTGCCTCGGAATTTGAATTTTGTGTGGATCTTCTTGTTTTCGGGAGGATGTTCGCTAAGTGTCTTCGGTAAGAGAGCATCTAGTTAAGTGTTTCTGGGGGGTCTTTTTTGCGTTTGGTATGAGGGTTGATGGTTTTCAGTAGAGAATGTGATGTTTTTTATTGTGTAGTAGTCAAGTCATGCACTGCTTGCAGTGTATTGTCTGAAGTGTTATAGATAATACAAAGTTAATGGTAATATCTGTATACGGTAGATGGTTATAAATACAGTCGACTAAGCTAAAAATAATCATATTTGGCCAAGATCAGAATGATAATAATAAGAGGTTCTATAATAAAAAGTGGCAAACAGTGTAACTCGAGTATTTTCATAAAATCCCGATTATGTAGTCTTAATGTAAGTATTTAAAGTGATATTCTAGTATGCATTTTGTAACTTAAACATTCTTTATAAATATAGAAGCAGATCATATGACATTAATGAATCGTTTTGTATGTTTATGTATTAAAAATTATCCATCCAACACGCATAAAGGAGGTTTTCAAAGGGTGGTATATACTGAATTAGGCTTTGAATATCATCAACACTTTCCTTTCTTGATAAAAAAAAACAACCTTTATACTTTTTTCAACTACAGATCATCCGAGAATCAATTACAAAAGAAATTAATGGGATAAAACTGTCTCGACTAGACCTGCTCATCTGTTAGAAAACTTAAATTGATCTCCAAAAGGATATTGAGTTTCCACATCATTACGAGGTCAAAAATATATCGTATTTCAATAACTCAAATGGATTTTCTAAACTCAATAAAGGCCTTCACGATAGTTTTTCAGTACTTTTACCCCGACTTAAATTTCTCATTTCTTATGAAATCCATAAAACATTAAAATCTGACCATTAGATATTAACGACTTTCGTCCAATTTTGAAAAGAATTTTAAGCAATTCCCCTCATCTCTTTATTTATTTCCGACAGCATCCCTCGACCTTAACCCAAAAGCCCCCCATCGCATGCAAGCACTCCTATGAGCCACTTCTGCCTTGAGATATATGTCGGTTTCCAAGACAGCGAGCGGTGCGAAATCCTTCAAATCCTCGCCGCTCGCAATCGCTCTCTGCCAAATGCATCTGTCAGAAGCCAGCCGCGCATTTGCCATGCACGATTTGTCTTCGGGACGCCAAAGGTCCTGATGCTCCAACGCCATGTTGATGCTTTGGATGTGTTTGGGTTTAAGAGAGAGAAGATTTTTTATAGTTTTCACACACACACGAGTCTTGCTTAAACAATAGGGTTTAGGGAACACAGTTAAAAATTTATTTATTATCTGACTCATTTCCGAGGAACATCAAGATTTTCGTAAACAGACGCTTACGTCTGAGAACATTTTAATTATTTGTGCTAGCTGAATTTTTAAAGTAAATTTAAGGGGGCATATGTTTTTGATACTTAACCCGTTGAGACTCGCGGGGTCATTTTATAACCCCAAGCTCACACAAACATTCCATTTAACGGAAAACTAAACACCTGGGGATTCTTTACTTCTCAGTAGCTGGGTTTCTGACCCTTATCTACATGCCTGAGAAGTTTCGTGGAATTCGGATTATTTTTACGCCCCCCAGACGCATTTTGTTAGCTTTTGGGGTAATGGAATGACCCCCGCGAGTCTCTTCGTTAGTGCTGCACATCCGTTTTTTCGTACTCCGCCTTCTATACAACCCACTGATAAGGGCCCAAAACATGTGTAAACAAATTTAAAGAAATTCTCAGGGGGTTCTATTTCATTTTTGTACAAAGAAAAGGAAGACACAGGTGTGGGTACTTTCAATACTGGTCCCCGTGACAGTTTTATGACTTGTAATTCACCAGACCACTGTATCCCACCCCTTACATTCTTTGCTTTTGTATTGAATGGGAAAGGAGCTAGGAAAGTGTATTGAGGTAACAAGTTTTCGAAGAAAAAATACCCTAGTTTGAGTGTTAGGAAAAAATGTTGGAAGTAGGATAGAAAAACCACTTGTTTCTGTAATTTGTGTTTAAATTTTTTTTAGCAAAGCCCACGTTAATACCATTTGTGATAATTGTCTTTACCAAAAGAAAGCTTTAAGAAATTCATTATATAGTATTTTGAAGTAATTAAATTAATTTTTACGTTGAAATTATTTGTGTTAGTTTGTTACATATGTGTGTATTGTGTAATAAGAAAAATTAATATCAAACTCAAAAAATTATTTCTCAGCGTAGAAAATATTGCAGAATATAAGTTTTCTTAATCAGTTATGTTTTAAAGTCTAAAAATTTAATGGTTCCGACTAAATAAAATATTTTTAACGATGTAGAAAAGAGCGAAAAGGTTGGGGCTATTCTATAACCCCCGCGAGTCTCAACGTTCGCCCGGGAGGCGCGAGTCCCACCGGGTTAACTCTTTGTCTGTATACCTAAATCCCTGGATAGCAAAGCTTCCAAACTTGGTAGCGTCCAAAGTAACGTAGCTTCTTCCAGGGCTTTAGCATATAACCAACGTAGAATTTACATGAAAGTAGATCAGTATTAAATATGTTACGTAAAATCGAATCGCTTATTTCAGAAACATGTTAAACGCAATGTTAATCCTATGGGGTTTAACATGTTTCTGAAATAAGCGATTCAATTAGAGATAACTCCTAACTATGATCATTCTTTCTATTGTTTTTAGCCCCACATCCAGGCCTTCAATTAATAAGATCTTTTGCACAAATTTTTCACCCTATATATATTCTCAGTTTAGTGCCTTACTGTAATTAGATATTATATACCACACTTGTTTCATTTCGGGGTTATTTCACAAGATCAACTTAAACATGATTAGATGCAAAAATGTGTAGGAAGTAATTGTTTTTCCAGCTAAGATATGTTTTTTAGACTAATTCCATTAGTGTTTAAATTGATAATCGATATTATCAGACTGTAAAAAATACGGCACTTTACGCAAAGAATGGAGGAAAGAAGTTGCATCCATACATTTAAGAGATGTTACACCACGATACGGAGGAACCTCCCACCTAGAATCGGAGGGAAGTCTCTTCGTATCGCAGTGTAACATCTCTCAATTTATGGAAGCAGTTTCCTTCCCACACTTTTTAAGTGCCGTATTTTTAACAGTAAAGTAACTACGGAATAAAAAAAAACTTTAAATTAGTGAACTAAGCTTTCAGTGGATTTTTCTGGAATTAAAAAAGGAAATTTGTTTTGACATTTTTATTAGGTAGAGGTGAGGAGGGTATTATGGAACACCCTTTATATATTTAAGAATAGCTCTATTGGTTTTTAATAAAAATCCACCGAATCATTTTAAGTACATACTATAACTAATGACAATGAAGGGCCAATGGTCGAATAAATCAGCATTTATTTTTTAATCGAAAAATGTACTTTAAGAAAAAGTTACAAATGGAGGGTAATATGGAATAGTTGGATTTACAGCTATTGAAAACTAATTATACCTTAGAGAACATAGTTTATCTTAACTATAAAAATATATTTAACCATTTACGTTCAAATAGTTTTGATCATGAGTCTATTTACAATAGTCACAAACATAATCGTCTTTTTCTGACCCTTTGCTTATGGAATATTCCATAATACCCGACAGGCCATCTTAAGAACCCTTTTATACTGCCCGATAAAAGATAGATAGCTAAAAAACGACTGCAGTATAAAAACTACTGATCTTTTAGTGTGCATTATGCTTAACAACAAAATCAAAGTCTCGTAGTTACTGGTAGTTAAAAGGTTTGAACATTTACCGTCAAAAACTTTCGAAAAACCTTAAACACACTTTGCTTTGCTGCGACTGATCAGACAACAACAAGAAGCTTAACTCTTTGCGCACTGCATCATGGGGGATATCTTAAGACTTTCGTGGCATTGCCACGTGATGGCAACACACGGGGGAGCAGAAACTCAGGTGTTCCATATTACCCGACTATTCCATAATAACCTCCTCTCCTCTGTAAGGGAAAATCCATCAAAGTCTACCATCCTACGTGAACTGACACCTGATTTAAAACACAGAACTTTTGACTAGCCACATGAACGTTATAAAACTCTCCATAAGACAAAATAATATAAGACTCCACCAGACAAAACTCATGGTGGTTTCGCTTCCACAAAATCTAGAAAACCTCCCACCTAAACTCAAGTTTCTTATCAGCGAGAGATACAAGTTTACTCCTACTTTTGAAACAAAAGTCCAGAGGCATCTGGAGCCGGGGGAAAGCCTCCCTTATCAGAAGCACGTTTTGTTCTGTATCCACAGCTGCGCATCTGTAACTGTATTACCGGGAACTTATTCTTTTGTTCGAATGGAATTCCATTCTCGCATTAGGTCTGCAGTGCCCATTTATATTAATATAGAGTTCATAGTCTTTCTTTGGAAGTAGATATGAAGCTTGAATTTAGGTCTTGGATATTTGACCATTAGAATTGTTTATGGGGGTTCTTAGAGTCTTTTATACAAATAGTACATAGACCAGACTGGGTCTGTTTAGCTTAGCTCTTGGGCATATGAGAATGGTTTTCATAATAGTTATGGACTTAATTAGGTTGTGTGAGTTAGTGTTAAATTGTGAATAAACTTGGTTTACTTAATTAAAGAAGGGAAAAATTACTTTATATTGTTATTTTTTATTACTACATTCATTAGGAATGTAGTTAAAAATATTGTGATATGGATAGAACTATAGAAAAAAATCAAGCTTTACAAATAGATTTTTTACTTGAAAAACAATTATAACTTTCACTCTATTAAGTAGTTTTAATAATTAAACAGCTGTTTTGTTTTAACTTTTCTTTTTGGTACTAAGATATTAAAAAATTATTTTTGTTTTCAAATAAAGGTTAAGGTATCAACTCTAAAATTTAAAAAAGTATGATTTAGAACAATAGAAAAAATTAAGCTTTACAGATAGAGTATTTTACTTGAAAAACAATTCTAACTTTCACACTCTATAAGTAGTTTTAATAATTAAATAGCTATTTTGTTTTAAAGTTTCTTTTTGGAACTAAAATATTGAAAAATTATTTTTGTTCACAAGTCAAGGTTAAGATTTCAAATATCCCACTTTAACGCTTTCTACAAATTTGTTTTTTGTATTCAACTTAATACAGTAAAATGTTCAATATTTAAAAAAAAAATTCTTAAAAATAAATTAACTCTTTTTCATTTTATCATATACTAAACTCTCATAGTTTTACACTTGCTTATGATTTTTGTAGCGCTTATTCTCTTCATAAATTTATACCGGATCTAACACATTGAAAGTAAATTTCTTCAATTCATACACAGTACTCAATGCGACACACATGGGGATCTCGATATTTTTCTTTACTTTTGTTTTACCGCGAAACTCCTTTTTAGTAGGCACTACAAGAGTATAAAAAGTAACGAAAGTTTTTAACAATGTAAGCACCGAACACAATAAATTTTCTCCCATTAAGTAACATACACTGATGTTGCATTAGAAATCAGAGCTTATCGGCTCTTTGCTAAGCTTCGACAAGGCTAGATCTCGCCGTCACATCAATTATCACTTGCTCCCTGCTCTTGAAGATACAAGATCCTTTCTTCTTCTTCGTTAATAGAAGCTGTTCTTTATTTTTTTTACTTTATCCTCAAACCCAGCGTCTCTCTTTCTCGATCATTATATAAATAGTTTGAGCTTATTATTTCCGAAAACAGGAAAGAAGAAGCAAAGAGAAAGTGATGTCGAAAGTTAAAAGAAAAGGAAAATTCGATTTTATGCTCAACTTTGTTCGAAAGTCATAGGCGGAAAAAAGTCCCTTGTCTCTCCTTTCTTTCCACTTGATTTACTCGTGTCTTACAAGTAAACGCGATACATTATGGATGAGTTTCAAAATAAAAGAACTTTTAAAAACAAAAAAATACACAACCTAAAAAAGGATTAATAATACTCCATTAAATTCTTAAAATATTTCACCCCCGTCATCGTATGATGTCGTTTTTTATTCTCCCCGTTAAACATAATTCTTCCCCCTTTTTTCGGCTGCTTCATTTTTTTCCATTTTTGCTTCACATTCCCTTTCAAAGAAAAAGCTTCCAAAAAATGGCGGATTTTTTTGTGTTATATTTTTTGGAATACTTTAGTGAAAGCTCAGCATGGGTGTCAGCAAATTTAGCTCAGAACTGATGATAATGGGGAGGTATTAATCTTGTGATATCCTTAGGTAGGAAGGAATACATGGGGCGTGGGTATAGGCTGGAATTGCTTTTTCCCTGAGTTCCTTGTTTTCTTTTCATACCCACCAGGGGGCACTTTGACACCGAACGATAATTCATGGAACTGTAAAAATATTTCATGACAAATCAGGATTTAGTAGCAATGGTTTAAGGGCTTGACGTAAGATGTTTTGATAAAAGAAAAGGCAATTTTTTAATGAAAGAATCACCCGGATTGGAATCTTAATGTTTCAGTTCCTTTTCAAGCGATTATTGTTCTTTTAAAGCTTTTATTTCCAATAGAGTTGACGTTTAAAGAAAATGAAGTTTCACTTTTGGTTCTTAATGTAATAATTTCCATATAAAACAAATATTACCTATTTTTGTATTTTTTTCGTCCCTACATCAAATGAAACCGTTCAATTTTTTTTCTTGCTATAATTCTTCTTTGTCTTATATACTTGAATTGTAACTTTTATGTAACCAAAAACTACCCATAGGAAAAAGGAGGGTAAGAGTGCGCAGCTGTTTATTCCCCTGTTGACAACAGTGAAGCTGAAGCCCCAAGTATGATCATAAGAAAACACTATTTTAAGCTATATCAAAAGACTGTCATTACCATTTTTCTCCTTTACATTTTTAGCAGGTAGTATATGGTTTCTTTTTATTAGTATCTTATTTTTCTGTGAGGAACCTATGTTTTTGTCAGTAATGATTGCTTTCGAAGTAAATATCATTGTTGGATATGCACATTTGCACATGCACAACGTAGTATCGTGTAAGTTTGACTAAAGTAAAATTTAGTGCAAATCATGGACTATTTAGAAGATTAATACATGAGAGTAAGAGCATTCATTACAAAATAGTTGATAATTCCTTTGAGAGAGTAATAGAAATTGTCTTACGCTTCATCAAATGAGATATATGTGTTACAGCAGTTGAATAAAAATGATTATTTTCAATTTTTGAGACATTGTTTAGTATAATACTGAAAATACTGAATTTTGAATTTATTCAAAGCTGAAAACGGAATTTTACTGAATTCTTTAAAAGCTGAAAATGAATCTGGAACATCCATAAAACGTAACACGGTGCAGTTTTTTTTTCAAGAAAATTGAATCAGTAATCATTAAATACATTAAGAAGTGACATGAGGAATGTATCTTCCAATTACAAATGCAGTGAAACATTTTTGGGGTATTTTTTTGGGGGGATTGTAGTTTTTAAGGCGTATATTCTTTGTCTCATATCCTGCTAATCATACTAGCTAATAAAACAACTATCAAGGGTATCAACCTTATAATAAAAAACATGTATATTTATTTGTTTAAGCAAAGAAGATAAATCATCACATGCAACATTTCTTTTTCTTCACAGCATGATAATTCAATTGCATAACTTTTATAGGTCCAATAAGAAGGATTGTCAGACACGAACTCTTTAACTTCTGATTATATATCCATTTTAATTCATTTCACGCTAAATAAGTATGCAAATTTCTACAGCCTCGATTAAGAAAACCTTAGCAGAAAAAGCTAATTAAACCTCCATTGCTGATCATTACATTCGCAATTAAAATTCAAGTCGTTGACTTCATCTTACCGATAGAATCAAAAAGGTTACTCGCTCAATAAAACTTACACAATTCACTTTTAAATTAAGCGTGCTTCGATAGAAGAACAGAGAAAGTACAGATTCAACCTTAAAAACCTAAATGTTAGATTTCAAGGGGAGAACTTTGAAAAAATAACTCCCCTAGACAAGCTTTTTTTTCCAGAATCTGTTATTAGTTTTCAGTCCGGGTAAAATAGAATTGCTTATACAAGACCAAGAAAAATCGCTCTGCGAATTTTAAGTAAAGTGGATTATACGAAGAATTTTTTTAGTGCTCTACTAGGCAGCATAAGAACTTTTCGAATAATCTTATTTCGGGGAGAGATTTTTCCCTTAATCTTTTCACTTTTTTAATACATGTGTTCTTTCCAAAGGATACCTTCGAAATTGACGTTTTTGGATTACTTCTGGAAGGACTGGAAAAAGCAGTTAACATGCACTAGTCCCACAAGGAGAAATTGGATGTCTTATTAAAAAAAAGGAATTCTCGCATAAACTGAAGAAAGGGAACTGGAAAGGGAGAGCGTTTTTTCTCCTTTTTTTTGGTGGAATTTAATTCAATTCTATGTATTTTCTTCTTCGCTTGAATCAAAATTGTTCCCAATGTGCCTTTCTTGTGTCTGATTATTCGGGAAATAGTGTGAGAATGGAAGGGAAGATTTTTTTCAGGTATGGAGAATTTCCATTTGGGGACGAAAATTATCATCTTGGAGCGCTGTATTAAGTGTAGCAAATTTGAATCTCTGCGCTAAATAAGTTATTTTCATGGTAGTTTTTCAGAAATGAAGTATCTTCGTATCTGGAGGTAATTTAATTTACTAACCAGAGAATACTGAATAATTCAATTTTTGCAGTTTATTTCATCTGTTACTTTCAAACTAAGTTCTAATTTAGGTGATGATTTTATTAAAAAAAACTTCTCAAGAATTTCAAGATATTTAATTTACAGAAAAAAAACTGGACAGAAGGATAGTTACTCTTTACTTTAAAAAAATATATTACACAGGTTTTTTACTTTGAAACATAAGAATATTAATCAATTTATAATGGGTTGCCTTTCGAAATAAAGTAAAGGTGAAGGATAAGTAAATTTATGGAACATAATTTTGATATTTTAATAATCTATGTACAAAAGGGGTTATACTGTCAACTTACGAATAATAATTCTCTTCACATTTTCAACATTAATACTTGTTTTATTTTAAAAAGTTTTAAAAAACATTCGATTTAAAAAGAAGTTTTGGGTGGTGGCAACTAATCTAAATTTTTGTTTCTTAGTAAAAAAAATAAGCATAATCTACTTGACTGAAACTCTCAAAGTAATTTGTTCGTTAATTCGTCTTATGAAGAATTTTAGGGAGCTTGTGTTTGGATCAATAAAAATGTTTATAAGGTCTTTTTTATGCAGTAGAATATTGAAATTGAAATCTACATTATAAAAAAGAAATCTTTACAGTGGAAAACAAAACAAACGTTTCATAACTTTCTATAAACGCTAAAAGTAAATTAGTAGAGTTATATTAAAATCCCTTTAAAAAGTTAGAAGGAAACAATTTAACAGATATCAAAGGAAACAGATTAAATTTTTACAGTAATATTAATGACAACAAAAAAGTGCTATAGTGTTGCACATTTTTCATTTAAAACAGCATGACTACATGCAATTGTAAACGAGATAAATAATAGAACTGTATTATAAAACTGAGCTGTAGAAACTGTTCCCGTTTAAACTTGGGTACACACTTTTAGGACTTTTCTATAATAATGATATTATCAAACACATATATACCAACTATTGTTATCGAATCTCAAGCTATCGTACATTCTATCAAAATGTATCATTATATTTTACTGTATCATCATTTTAAATGTCTTAACCATTTGTAAAGTCTAAGTGGAACATCTACGCTGTTTCCAATTAGAAAATCAGACTCTTCTAAAGAGTTCAAACCCATGTGTGTCAAACAACCCAATCCTTTCCCAATCACCCACGTGCCCTAATCTTCTCCCGAGATTCCCGTCTCCTCATTATTTCCAGATACCCCCCGCCATCAAAACAGTCATCAATCACCTCCGAACAACCTCTCAAGAAACTCCTAAAGCCCCAACAAATCTGTCGGTCCCTTAAAACCCCGCTAATAACTTCCCGATAACTCAGCAGCAACCTCAGCGAAAAGACCTCGGCAGAAGATAACCACAACTTTTGTTAAAGACGAATAAAAAGGAATCAGAGAACCCTCCAAAGATCGATTACCATTGTTGGAATGGGATTGTTGGCTCTCGCTTTTAATGTGATTACCGGTCCTGCTTGATAGCTATCGGGCCGACCATTAGGCGTTTAATTTCGCCAGACATTGTTGTCGGGTTATTTCTTCCGCTGCGGTTGGCAACGGTTGATGCAGATTGCGTCGGGATTTGATGGCCTTTTGTTGCTTGGTGGATTCTAATGTTTGCTTTAATAGTGGGTTCGGGGTTAATGCTGCAGACGTTTGCTGGGGGAATGGGGATGTGTTTGCAATCTCGGTGGAATCGTTTTACGGCTTCGATCTGAAAGGTTGTTCTCGTGATGTTCATAATTAAAAGGATGTGGTTAGAACTGCCTGACAGACAGAAACGTTCATGAGAAAATTTTGTAA
The DNA here is from genome assembly GCA_024610705.1 of Tetragnatha versicolor. Lineage (NCBI taxonomy): Eukaryota > Metazoa > Arthropoda > Arachnida > Araneae > Tetragnathidae > Tetragnatha > Tetragnatha versicolor. The sequence goes on from JANDEH010000008.1 coordinate 17,180,099, forward strand.
AAGTCGTATTAAAAAGAAAATAAAGGTATATTTAGCAACGGATATTGTTAGATAGTATTGGCGTTTATAAATCAAATCAAATCAAATTTTACTAGCACAGACATACACATAGATGCACACAGTAAGGACAAAGCGAAAACAATAGGATTGACAAAAAAACAAAAGAAAAAAGGTTTAACCATCCTTTTCAAGGATAACCTAAACAGTTTTAAACGGTTTTCGGTAACAATTTTATCGAAGTTTGTTTTTCATAATTTTCTTCATTTTAACAATTACTGTTCTAATTAAAAAGTTGCATGATACAGACAAAATATGTTCATAGAAAGCGATTATATTATTTTTGATAAAACTGATATTTCTTCATTAGATGTAAATTTTAGAGATTTCCACTTACTATTTTCACCTATAATCCCATTTGAAAATATAAATAATATATGAATATGAATAATAAGGAAGAATGAATGTTACAGGTAGAATAGAATACTAGGGTAAATGGACAGTCGGCTGCAAAAAAATCGAAACAGAGACTATTGTGAGCGATTGGTTGGGGTTAGAAGGATACTGTAAACGCCAATTTCTATTATTTAATGTCCTCTTTAAAACAAGTTATAATTTAAGTCCTTAAGGGGCCGTCTACACATTAAAAAAAGCACCAACTTTCGTTTATTCCTGTTTCTGAAAGAGCACCCCCTAAACCCCCCAAAACCAATTTTCATGTCATTTGGTCCCCAAATAAAGCCAGGAGTGGGGGTTGAAGTTCGTCGAATTTACGTTGAAATCTCGTTTTTTACGTTAAATTCTCGATTTTGATCACGCGGGATTGATGGTTGTAAGGATCAAAATCGAGAATTCAACGTAAATAACTATATTTCAACGTAAATTCGACGAACTTCAACCCCCACTCTTGGCTTTATTTGTGGGTCAAACAATACAAAACTTGGTTTTTGCGGGTTTTAGGGGGTGCTCTTTCAGAAACAGGAATAATATTTGATGTCACCCATAGGAAAAACGAAAGTTGGTGCTTTGTTTAATATGTAGACGGCCCCTTAAGGACTTAAATTATAGCTTGTTTTAAGGAGGACATTAAATCATGGAAATTGGAGTTTACAGTATCCTTCTAACTCCAACCAATCGCTCACAATCGTCTCTGTTTCGATTTTTTTGCAGCCGACTGTACCAGTACTTGAATTTTTTGCAGAAAATATAAAAACAAATTAAGAACCCCTTGAAGGAATATGTCGAAATTAAGCAGTATTTATAGTGATACTGCCTAGATTAGAAGTGGGGAATAATAATCTGTGTGCCGAAGCGTTAGTGTCATAATGACCAATTTAAAATGGATTTGAATAAACTGCTACCATTTCTCACTGTTTCCCTACTCTAAGTTCTAAGCATTTTGCACTCACATCATGTTTGATTGTAAATATTTTTTAAATTCCTACTACTTAAAAATTATGGTTTAAAAAGCATGTATTTATGCTCCTTAAGTTAAAATATGAAATTATTATTGAAAATAACCGAAAAATTATAATTAACGCTACCCAATCTACCTGGTGAGAAATACTGGTACCGAAAATAGCCTATGGTACAGTAGTTGATCCGATGAATACCAATGAGATTGAGGATAAGATATAAACGGATTTATTATACAATTTGATAAAAAAAAGTAATTATTAGACTATTGTACAAAATTTGCCTTTTTCTCCCTTTCTGAACTCCTGTACTTGAATTTTCTTCCTTTTTAGTATTTCTCTCCAGTTTTCTATATTTCAATTCTTCATTTATCTACTTTTTCTATCTTTTTCTCTTTTATTCCTCTTAACACCTGTCTACTAAACTTCTTTCCTCTATTTTTATTTTTGTCTTCACATATCTCTCTCGAAGCAAAATAAATAAGAAAATCCCAATATAAAAGTAAAGAGAAAAAAGAGAAGATTAGATGAAAATATTAGTTTGATGAATAGAACAATAAAAAACAAAAGAAACAAATTAATACAAAAATGAAGAATGCTGAGACAGAGAGAGAAAGATAAAAGAAAACAAATGAAAAATCAGACTTAACAACGAGAAAAATATTAAAAAAAAGAGAGAAATAGAAAAATAATCAGATACATTCTGTACTAAACACATTCTAAATTATTATAATTATCCCTGTAATAACCAAGATTAGATAATTTGCTGTTATTTTGGTTTAAGTCAACTAGAAATACATAAGTGAATAATGTTAGACAAGTACTGACTCAAGTCATTTCTTCTGACTGTTAACTACAGGAACAAAATTTCATCTCTTAGAAGAAATAATATTAAACTTTTGCATTAATTAAATAATTTGAAACTCTTTACATTACTGAAGCGGAGTAGTTGATGTAGCTACAGACTATAATTTTTTTCACGATGTTGACTCCTCCCGAGATATGTTGACAATATGCAAACAAATCTTTAAGGCTTCAGCTACCTGGTACGTTTACCTTACGAGTGCTGCGGATAAAAGAAGTTTAAGTGCTAATAAATAAAGCTATAAAATACTACATTCTAGTAAACTGAAAAAATCTTGTACTTATATTAGTAAAGTCCTTTGGCTTTTTTGTTATTGAAGAATTGTTGTTCTATCTCTCCTTTAGTTTTTTAATTGATTTTTTTTTACTTTTTCATTTCGCCACTAGGGGCGCTTTACCTCACATCAATGGATTTTCCATAGTCACTTACCTAGGGGTACGCCTTACTTTCAAGACCCTAAGTTACGCTGGTTCAAAATAAAGCCGTGACACGAACTTTTGAAATACCCTGTATAGTTTGTTTACATGCTTACAGATTTTAAGATACATACTTTGATAAGGTATTTTATAACATATACAAAGATATAAATATTGTTTTCTAAAAACAATTACCACCTATGCTATAAAAAATTATACGCAAGATACGCAAAAACGTTGGCAGCTTAAAAGTTGTGTACTTCATTTAAAAAACCATGCGGTTACATAAAAAAATTCATAAATTTACACTCAAAACTAGCTAATTTTGAACAAAATCCTTCCTCAGGTTACAAAAAGTTGCCTTATTTTAATTCGGTCAAGGTCCATTAGCATTTGAAAAGACCTAATCAATCCAGGCATCTAAAAAAACTATCCGGATATCACCCAAGTTAATTTACAACGCTTCTACCTACAATGACAAGATAGAAAAAACGCTGTAACGAGTGTCTCCTTAGAAACAATATCTAGTTGAATAAATATTATCTTACGTTAATTGACGAAGGAAACAAAATTCCAACTAAGCATCATTACACAAGCGTTAGTGGAAGAAGGAAAGGGAATAAGGGGTAATTAGAAGATATTTGGAAAAGAGGAAAGAAAAACGGAGTAAAAACAATTAAAGGAACGAGAGTGTTTTTTTTAAACAGTTTTTACTTGCCTTGGGGTGGGTTTGGTTTTTTGGAATAGTTAGGTGTTTACATAAATGTACTATTAGAGGAACATCTGGATGGTTTTATGAAATAAACGTGTTTTAACTAAATTTTAATTGTACTTTTCTGACAGTAATGCATGTGTTTTGATGTATCCTGTTATCATTTATAATCTGTTATAATATGCTAATTAAATTAATATTCCCATGGGATGAATTAAACTAGTTTTAACTCCATAAGGATATTAGTACTTTGTTTCAAATAAGAACATTTAAATATATATAATTTTATCCATCCTTTTAATGCATATTTAGGTGTCAATCAATGCATAACTATTAAATATTTATTCATTACCAGAGGAATCATTATTTCAACAAAAAAAATAAATAAATAAAGTTAAAAATAGTTAAAACTTGTTTCTTACGTTATTTTTTTGAATAAATAAAATCTCCTTACTTTTTTTTATCCACATAATAAAAACTTACCGAATGTTCGTGAAAAAGATTCTACTTTTGCTTTTTGTGTTTTTTATTTTATTTGTTTCTATTTTAGTAGGAGTAAGCACCCCAACCGATACGTTATTTTACTATGATTCCGAGAGGCTTCTGTAAAACTTAATAATGTTTTCAAACCCTTTAGATCTGCGATTTTAAATCCGAAATTTTTCGGCTTTATACGAGGAAATATATGGTAATTATTGAATGAAATAAAGTTTAAAAAGTGAGGTGGAAAAAAGTTAAATTTAAGCTTTTTACAACATATCCACCAAAATAATACCTTAAAATGGGGTAACTTTGACCCAAATGAAGTCGGGTTTTTTCACATAAAAAGCAAATAAAAGTAATTAATCAAAACACATTGACAAAATCAGTGGTTTCCATTACTTTTAACATTTTTTCAACTTTTATATAAACCGCTTTCAAAAAAGTTTAGATTTAAATTTTAAATATTGTTTAAAAACTTTTGAAAGGCTGGATCAAAGTTACCCTGAATTAGGGTAAATTTGGTCCAAACATCAAAAACCAAAAGCCAAAGCCGTTGAATTTATTTTATCCAATGCTATACTATTTAAATGCGGTCCTAAGATACCTACCAATAAAAATATTCTATTTCAAGTACATTTCAAGTTTATTTCATCAGAAAAACAAGTGATTCATGTTCGCCCTAGCATTGAATTAGTGACAATTGCATTATTTTTATACAGATACAGCTGTGAACTATTTAATATGGTTAGGCCAAAGTTTCCCTTAAGGGCCAAAGTTACCCCCTTTTACGGTACTGTTTTTCTTTTTAGATAGCTGATTGGTGTTGACCAAAAATTTAACCCCAGCTACATTCGTCTATATTTTACAGTATGTAAATAAATAGTCATGAGATTAAATAAAAAACAAAAACCTGTATTAACAAAATTTTCCTTTTTGAAATACATTGAATATCGCTCTAAAACATATTATTTACATAAACGACACATTAAAGTACTTAAAAAGAAATACCTAACACCTAGTTAAGTACTCAACAGCTAAATATCTCCACCTTAAAAATCCATTCTGCCCAATCACTTTTCAGTGACACCATAAGTGGAACACAACTCCCTTAACAGATCCCCCTTCAAAACCCGAAAACTTGACAAATCCCACTGTCAAAACTTTCGAGCAGAACAATGGGATGGTGGAGTAAACAAGGGAGACCCAAAACGCCAACAAGGGGGCGGGGCTTCAAGAGAGAGATGAGTTGAGAATCCACTCTCCTGACTGTTGTCCTGGGCTTTTAAAAATCAATGAATGAGGGGGCGGCTTTTGTGGATTCTGATTGATTTGAGGGGGCGGATTCCCCCGTTTAGTTTATAAGAGACACTCCTCGCCCCTTTTGGAATTTGCTAAGGAGGAATTAACAAGGGGTGCTTCATTTTACTGAAGTTTTGATGAAGTTATTTTAAACAGGATGCTTTTGATGTTTGTATTGAGGTGTTGTTTCTAGCCAAAGATAATATTTAAAGTTTTGCGATGTACTTGGTGATGGTGTTTTTCAAACTGAAAAAGTTTCTTAAACCTGCTGAATTTAGAAACTTCAGCTAGTGATGTTACGTCTCTATTGGTGTAAAACACTTTTTAAGGGTATTCGTTGTTTTCATTGCTTCTATGTGTATTTTTCACTTAGAGAGAAAGATAATACATTTTTAGATTATACTTCTTTTCAAAATATTGAAAAAGAAGTTAAGTATGACAACACTTATGTAATTAAAAAAGAGATAATTTGAATTCAATTCTGAGTTAATACATAAGCTCTAATTGATAAGGTGACAGCAGAAAAGTACTTAACAAAAAGAGCACTCAAAAAGAAATTCAAAATTTTTCAGAACAAATTTAAGAAAGTTAAAATTAAAGCGTAATGTAATAATTCTAAACAATATTTTTGTATTGTAATTAGTTCTGAATGTAGTATTCATAAACTAGTTTATCAATAAATGCATAGTAAAATAACTTAAACGTTTTCAGGGGGTATTTCCTTCGTAATAAGAACAAAAAAAGAGGAAAACAACAAAAACTAATTGAATATTTTATTCTATTCAACTAATAGATAAAAAAACTCTTAAATGAAATAACTGTTTTGTTACGACTTTACTAACTCTTTCCAACCAAACTACTATCCGTATCGAGCAGACATAAAAAAATCAGCTTCCAAAGAGTTTAAAATGTTTCTATCCTTTCGTTTTAAAAAACAAAAACAGCCAACGCACCCTTTTTTTCATCCCTTACTCCACCAGCATTTCCTCTCTCATTTAAAATCGACCAAAAGGAATCCAATCACAATCACGCCACGAAAAAACACCCAACCAACCAAAAGGCAACAACGAGTAAGGGAACGGAATAATAACAATAAAATAACCCACTCCAAACCCAAAACCTCTCCAGAAGAGACGTCGTTTCATTATTCTTTCACGACATCATGCCATTCAGTCACACGGAGCGGGGCTCGTAAGTGTCTGCCTACACTGGGACGAGTGTTGTCGCACAACCCATTAAGATCCTTATTTAAATAAGGGGAGAAAGAAGGAGACTTCAGGGGAGATGCACTAGATGCTGTTGGAAGAGGAAAGGATGACACCCGTTTTCCTCCGCTACAGAAGTACTGCTAAACAAACGATAGTAAAAGGGTCACGTGATTTTGATAATGCTGGAACTAGTATTTCGGAGGGGAGACAGATGAAAGTTGATCGAAAGAGGAAGAGACATTTCCTTGTATATACACTGCTGGCCATTAAAATTGCAACACCATGAAAGAAAGCAAATAGAAAAAAGATATTTATTGTATGGAAACAATATGGTATGAAGACAAAATGATGAAATTTATACAGAGTTTAGGGGTTTTTAAGGGGGTGAAATCAGTAAGGACAGCTACCGCCCTTGGCTGCTAAAACGGCCCTTATCCGATTAGGCATTGAGTGAAATTCGGCTTCAATGACTGAAATGGGTATCTCATTCCATGCTGCTTCAAGTCTATGCCACATTTCATCAACCGTATTAGCTGGAGACGGATGGCGGGTCAGTCTTTCAGCAACCCAAGACCAGACGTTTTCTATGGGTGAAAGGTCTGGAGACCGTGCAGGCCAGGGCAATAATTGAATGCCCTGTGTGCCGAGGAAGGTCAGAACACGACTTGCAACATGTGGTCTAGCATTATCGTGCTGGAAAATGGCGTTCGGTAAGCCTTGAAGATAGGGTACAACCACTGGACGTAAGACGTCAGAAATGTATCGATCTGCGTTTAAATTACCGTCAATACGAACTAGAGGTGTCCGGGTCGTATACCCAATGGCTGCCCAAACCATCACACCAGGTGAAGGGCCCCTCCTCCGGTATCGAATGCAAGCAGGTAATGTGCGGTCTCCTCGTAACCTCCAGACACGTATACGGCCATCAGAATGCTGCACGCAAAACCGGGATTCGTCTGAAAAGACGACATTATGCCACTCCTGTGTCCATCTTTGTCGTTCGGTGCACCAGAGTCGCCACCTTCTCCATTCCATTCGCCGATTCCATTGTCAATGGAATCGGAAGTAATGGACGCCGAGCTGAGAATCCCCGCTTCTGCAAACGTCGTCGGACCGTACGAGAGGACACTGGACGTGCTGCAAACATGCCAGTTTCCTGACTAATGGTCCGTGATGTGGTTGTACGGTCTTGCAGGACCGACCTCACGATATGCCTGTCCTCTCGTTCGTTAGTCATGCGAGGGCGTTGAGATCCTGCATGCCGTCTACAATGACCCTCAGCAACCCATTGATTCCATATCCTCATGACAGTGGTCGGATTTCGACCAATGCGACGGCCGATATCACGGAACGATAATCCACACTCTCGATAGGCTACGACCCTGCCTTTATCGAATACCGAAACATGCTGGTAAGCATGTCTTCTTCTTGTTGGAGTCATTACACGATATTTTGAGCAAAATTCAACCTTATAAAGCGCTTTCCGAAGGATAAATCCCCCTCACAATTTTCCTTTTATGCAGTGCTTCAGGTATCGTATCTCCCTCCTGCGTTGCCAAAATGCTCTGAAATTCTCATCATTTGCATATTTTAATCTCTTCTTCCTTTCATGTAAATTTGACGTTCGTCATAAAATTCCTTCTTGGTGTTGCAATTTTAATGGCCAGCAGTGTAGAAGCAAGACCTCAACTATCACCGGTGACCCAACTATCGGCCATGCAAAGTCTGTAAAAATCACATGACTATTTTACTGTCGTTGGCTGATCAGTAGTCTAAAGCATCGCCCCTCAACTCCCCATCTTTCTCACCACTAGTGATGTGGGTCGGAAAATTTCCGCGGAAAATTTTCCACTATGTTTTTCCGGAAATTGTTCCGCTATTTTTTTTGCTTTGCTTTATTTAGTTCCATTTTGTATCCAATTTGCTTCTCCTTCAAAGAAGTAAAATTAGTTTGATATCAATTTAATGTTATTGTCATTTTTTTGCATTGAGATCATTGTCTTTAGTGACTTTCTTTGTGGTATATTGGAACTCGGAAATAGTAATAAAAAATCAATTTCATTTTTTTGGTGAGAAATATGCCCCTGCCAGTAATTTTAGAATACTATTTTGTTTTTATTCCAGTTATTCTTAAGTCAATTTAGTAAATGAATAATGAAATAATTTCTCCTTATGGGGCATCTTTTAATGGAATATCGAGAGACATTTTATAAACGTTATATATACTTATTTCAATATTTATTATATTATAACATTCAATATCATTTTAAAATTTTAAATCATGATTTCAATGCTTTATTATTTAATTTTTTTTATTGTGCTTTATTTTTGGATGAGTCGCAAAGGGTCATCCAGAATTGATGAAAATACTCCAGTTTTGTTAACTTGTTGCTTCCAGTGATCGGAAGTTTAATTTAACAATACTTTATTATAATTTAGTGGCTTGAAAAAATTTTTTCCGGAAAACCCACATCTCTACTCACCACCGTTTAAAAGGAATTTAATGGTTCGTGCGACAATAGTCTCACAAGTGTAGGCAGACATTAACGTTGCCCCGTGCGTGTGGCACGCCATGCTCCCATTTGTCCAGCGAGTTTCCGTTCGCCCCCCGCACATGTGCGATACAACAGAGATCGAACACTGGTATTCAAATTACACGGCTGCTTAGGCGATCCGTGACAGCATGATAGTCTTATCTCTTGGATAGGGGATAAAAGTTTCATCATAGGGTTTTTAAGGTAGTGTGTAATGTAGAGTCTGTTGGAATCTGTTTAAAGATTTGTTTTTGTGAGGAAGGGTGCGTATGTGAAATCATGCAACAGGCTTAGAAGGATCAGAGGCGTAGATGAGGGGGGCCGATGGCACCCGGATCCCCCCCTTGAAATTCGGACTTAGTTAAAATCCTGTTACTTAAGGTAAAATCCTGTTTTTAGGGTCAAATTTCCAAAAATATTATGGAGAGAACCCCCAAACTCCCTTTTGTTTTTTTTAAATCTATTACTATTACATTTTTATAAGAAGTTCATCAAAATGCAAATACTATTTAAATATATGTTTAATTTCTAAAAATATGTATGTCCGGAAAAAAATTCGGACTAAGTGTACCAAAACTAATTAAACCTCCAGTTTTTCAGAGTGAAACTTCAAAACATTTTCTAGGGAAGGACCTCCACACCACCCTTTGGTACTTGGAACTGCATTCCTCACAGTTTTTCTTATATTAAGTTCCTTTAAAATCGAATTGTACCTAAAAAGGTACATTGGACCAATTAAAAATGCATGTGAAGGGCTGGGGATCATTTTTGGATCCTCTCCCGTGGTGAAAAAATCTAGCTTTAGGCCTGATAATGACTTATTTTTTAGAGAATATTTGGGCCCCTCCCGAAATAAATTTCATATACGCAACTGAGAAGGATGATATGATTCTTCCTGACAAATCATACTTTTTATGGGGAACATGCGATCGTTAATAGCTCAAAGAGTGAAATTCGCATATTTAGATAAGGGGTCATCCATAAATTACGTGAGGTGTTTTTTCCAAAATCTGGACCCCCCCCTACCCCCTTGGTGAGATTTAGTGAGATTTTGCTGGACCCCCCCTCCCCCCAAGTGAGATTTACCTACAACCTTTAAAAATAATTTTCTATCCAATTCGTTTGGATTTTGAGGAAAAGAACATTATTCCGCCTAAAAATCACCACAGTATCTTATCTGTGGGTATTATTTCTTTCTCAAACTTAAAAAAAATCGTTTAATTTCGAACTTAAAAAGTTGACGTGAGTTTTTCACCGACCCCCCCTCCCCCCTTGGTGAGATTTGGTGAGATTTTTCCAAACCCCGACCCCCCCCTTTTTGACCTCATGTAATTTATGGATGCCCCCTAAGCTAATTATTTGTCGTATCAACAGGCCCGTAGCTACGGGGGGGCCAGGGGGGGCTGAGCCCCCCCTGGCAACTTCATTTGCCCCCCTAGAAAATTTTCAGAAATTCTATCCACAAGCAGCTGCCCCCTTCTAAAACACGAGTAATTTACTTCAAAACTCAGTTTTTTAAGGTCAAATTTTCTAAATTTTTCTGGGGGAGGGCCCCCATACCCCCCATTTGTATTTAAACTTAAACCTTTATTATTACCATATTTTTTAAAAACAAGTTCATCAAAATCAAAATTCTACTTAAAAATGTATGTCCGAATTTTTGTCTACAAGTATGAAAAGCAGTTTAAAACCCTGTTTTTGGGTCAAATTTCCAAAAAATTTCTGGGGGAGGACCCCCAGACCCCCCTTTCTGTTTGTATCCCCCACTATTACAAAACGATTGCCCTTATATTAATATAAGAACAGATCACACGAATTAATAAAGTTCTTTTGGGCGATAATTCAAAGCCAAAAATGTATAACAAACTACATTAAATCTATTAAATATGCATGGGAGGGAGCTGACAGATATTTTAAGCCCCCTACAAAAATAAACTTTTATATACCCTAGCACAGACTGAAAAGGGAGGTTAGGGAAAATTGACACCCTTTATAATTGTCTTATTTAAAGATTAACAAGGAGTGATCCACCTCGATATTCGAGTTTTCCTTTTCAATTCTGGAGCTTACATGGACAACCTTTCCTTCTATACTTTAACCCAAAGGATCTAAAAATGGGCTAAAACAGTAATCTAAGCTTCAAATTTCTAAAATTTAAAGAAGGAAAACTTTAGAAAACAGGAAAGATTTTACTAGAAACATTTAGGCCTAACTCCTCCCTAAACAAAAGTTGTTAACAGCTCCTTAGGCCTGAGGGTCTTATGGGTTTTGTCTTTGTCCCTTAGTCAGACAGTTGAACTTACGCCTATGATACCTTCAGAAAACCCCCTTGCCCCCCTGAAAAAGTGGGCGCCCCACCAAAGAGAAATTCCTGGCTACGGGCCTGCGTATCAGCAAGTTCAAAGGCATCATTTATGCTTCTTTGGGATCTGTTTCTGTACAGTAATCCGTTTAAACCCAATAGATGAATCATGGAGTGAAAAGAAGAGACGTCCTTTTGAGCTCTGCTTACAGCCATATTCACCTATATAACCTGGCCGGCGGTTAACCGGGAGTTAAACCTCTGATTGGTGGAAAACTAGTTTTCCTTCTTCAACTGCCAATCAGAAGTTTGACCGGCCGGTTAACCGCCGGTCAAGTTACCGGTGATTACGGCCGTTAGTGATTTGCCAAATCCGTCTTTCAGTATCACAGTTCATACCAAATTGTCAAGTTTACGTAACTGCTACAAGTAGTAAACCAAATCTGTCCGTACGTGACGAAAATTGGACGAATCTTGAACATTTGTGTTGCTTGGGTTATACATGTACGTTTTGTGAAGTTCTAATTGAGGTATTTGATGCAACAATGAGCTAACTTCAATGTAAAACTGTTGGAGTTAACTCATTGTTTCTTCAAGCTACTCAATTGGCGGTATAAGTGGGTATTGTGGGCAGTGGCGGATCTACGGGGGGGCTTTCGGGCTGAAGCCCCCCCAAAACGTCTGATATTTTACTAAGTTTGTCAAAACACAAAAATTAATATCCGAAATTCGGATGAGGCGTACCAAAACGAGTTGAAAAAGTGGGGTTTTTGACTTAAATTTCCAAATATTTTCTGGGGGAGGACCCACAGACCCCCCTTTTTAGTGGTTTGAGTAAGATAATTCACTACCTTTTCCGTATTACCATTAACAAGAAGACTCAACTGGATTATGAAAATTCTTAGCCCCCCCCAAAACCAAATCCTGGATCCGCCACTGATTGTGGGTACTGAAGAAAGTTTTTGAGAAAAAAGTCTTCTCTCTAAAGCAGCGGTTCCCAAAGTGGTCCATATGGACCCCCAGGGGTCCACAGCAACTTCTAGGGGGTCCACGGGAAAAGTTAATTAAAATTAAAAATTTTGATAAGTTTAAAAAATTTGGTCTTTTTCATAATCAAATTTTAGAAACATGAAAAGGGTGGTTATCACAGAGTCCTCGCAACGCAAACAGGGGCAATGGAATCTTTACTCTTTTATCATGGTGGAGAGCCCCCATGGATTTATCATGGGTGATTTGAGGTCGTTGAAACCAAATATTAAAAACCTTATGTCCAAGAACCAGGTTCATCGCTTCCATTAAAAGTATATTGGAATATTCCAGTTTTCAATCTCTGTATATTTTATAGTATCTTCACATAATTACTGTTCCCTACTTATATTTATAGAAATTATTATTCAATGAGTTAAAATTGAAATGTGGATTTTTTTACTTGTTTCTAGCAATAACATTTTATGAGGTTTTGATGTGCTTAAGAAATACATTTTCACATTTTGAAAACCTTTGAAATAATTTTTTATACATTCTAATTAACCGGGCGCTAGCGGAGAGTTCTATGATAAATTGTCAAAAATTAAATTTTATATATTAATAAAAAATTAAATATTCAAACTAACACTATCATTTGACTTCTGTTACCTTGGTCATTGGTGGTAACTTGTTAAACATCAATAATAAAGCCGTGTTTTCAAGATTCGAACCCGGCTAAACCTAAAGTATCTAATTTTTAAAATTTAAATATCCGTTTGTTTATATTTTAATGTTATAATCGCTTTTCACAGTTGGATATTTTCATTTTAGTTCTCCTTTTGGTGAAACTTAACTATCATTATTTCTTTCTGCTATGAAAAACTCATGAAATTGTTTTCAAAATTTATAAATGCTGTTCAATCCTATGTAAATTATTTAATTTTTGATGTATGTATAAAAAGCAACACATATCTTTATTGCAAAAACATTTTCTTTTCAATTTCATAAATTAAAACTAAATTTCCATAATGTATAATGTGATTTCTTTTCATAGTTGAACTTAATTAAATATTGTTTGTTAACATGACATATAATAATTTTAATTATTTCTGAAATTTTATGATTCGGTTGAATGAATAACTCACTCATAAGCCAAAAAAACTCTATTTAACAAACTTTGACAAGTTTGCGACCAAAACTTTTATTAAGCTTAAAGTTTTTGTGCCTTGAAATGTAATGATATTAAAAGTTTAGATTTGTTTTTAGTTTCATACATTTTAAATGTTTGATTTTTATAGTTTCATTAAAAATGTTGTTTAACCATATCAATGGCACTTGAAAAACTTGAAACAACAACTTTTTATCAACACTTGAAAAAATTACAAAATTTATGCGTTGTTTAGAAATCATAAATATAAGATTTTTAGCTACTTTTTGAACGGTCCCTATAACAGGGGGTCCACGGGTTACGAAAAATGTCGTCAGGGGGTCCATGGGCCAAAAAAGTTTGGGAACCCCTGCTCTAAAGGGTACGAGTAATTCATAATTTTTAATAACATAATCATCTAAATATCAATAATAACATAAATGCAGTTATGAGTACCTATGCTTATATAAAAATAGATAACTAAAGACAAAATTTAATTAATAATATTTCTAGCTTAAAAAAAGTCAGGTAATTCAAATTGAATAGTTTTCAATTATCTACAAACTAAATATAGTAAAAAATTTTATAACGAACCATTTTCACATGGTTTTACTTACTTATTTCTACAGTTTTTTATTAATGGAATGTAATTTAAATAGTTCATTTCTATATTTTGTGCCCAAATGAAAGGACCATAAAAAGGGCTATGCACGAAAAAAAAACTAGGTTAATTGACAAGTAATTTAGCGGGTCGGTTTCCCCACGGGGACTTCAATAGTTAACAGGGCCGTGAAAAAATAGTTCGAGTGACTAACTACCATCTGCAAATGACGGCTTACAAGTTCCACACCATTAAAAGACCCCTTTCACTGAGAACACGAAAAAAAACGGTGAGGTGTAATGGCTCCCTTGAAAAAAGCGTCGCTGGACTCGGCGCCAATTTTTACCTCATTTGTCAAAATTAATGGCACGGCCATAGCACACTCCACATCGTGTAATTCGGAGAAAAATCTTTTGCGCGGTGAATAATTTGGCCGGGCTTCCATTCCACGCCAGAATCCTTCAAAATCGTTTGAGTTATGAGACAGTACCGTTGGCAACGCGTAGGCCTTTTTGTGGAATTTTTTCGTGATATGGGTGGGTGTTTTTATTCGAAACTCGAATTCGCAGTAACTGTAACCTTACCCTGAAAGCCCAATTGGCAGTTTACCAAGGGTCCCATCAAATGAAATGCCTCTCCTGCTCGTGGAATGGCCGTATTCAACGGTTACAGTTACAACAGACCGCCATCGAGCGATGGAATTAACTTGGTAGAAAAAAAATTGCCCTGCATAAAAAAAACTCTTACCCTTCCCAATTACAGGTTATTTTTACGTGAATATTAGATGTCACTTATATTTTTTGCTACTGAATATAATAGGGTAATTATTTCTAAATGGTTCCCCTTTGAACATGAAAGGCAAAAAAATTGGCATGCTTATAATCTATTAGGTAATTTCAGACAATCTTATTAGTTGTATGTTATTAATATTAATTTCCCTTTGTAAGAGAGGACTTATTCAAAGTATTTTACCAAAAATCTAAATATTGACTATTTCAGTTTTGAGTAAAGGTAAGAAAGTTACATTTCATATCCTTATGCATATTACAATATCTAATAAGTGACATATGTTATGTATTTCAATTTTAAACTCTAAAGTACAGAAGTTGTTTTCATATGGCTTTATTAGGAAATGAATCCACATATTTAGGCAGTTTACGAAATTGCAAGGGATCTGGAATCCATAACAAACAAATAAACGAAAGTTTAAGGAACAAAAAATAGTAACAGAACATCAAAAATATAAAAAAAATACAAGAAACGCAAACAAATCCGAATTAACATCAATCAGTTCAAGTTGTTCATATTGTCTCTGGCATCCCAATATAGTTTGACAACGTCCCCAATTTTCTGGGAGTTTCTGTCTAGCCCGATACAGGTAAGAAGGTGGGCTGAGTTCATAACTCCTGTTTTACATATTGTACATAAGTTCGTTTGGAAGATGCCGATTTTGGATAGGTGTTCAGCAGGGTTGGCAAAAATCCGGGTTTTTTTGAAAAAACTAAAGTGGGTTGGGTTTTTTCGGGTTTTTTCAATAAAACCCTGAAAAAACCCATATAAAACTGGGTTTTTTCGGAAAAAGTGTGGGTTTTTTCAAAATTAAGGGGTTTTCTCCTAGAAAGTAAGTGGGTTTTTTCAAATTTTAGTGAGTTCTTTCTATGTTAAATGTATTCTGTCAAAATAATGTCAGTTTTTCCACAGATAAGTGGGTTTTTTCAAAGTTTTTATACTTTGAAAAACACACTGAAATTGTAAAACCACCCCTTATTTACTGAAACCTTGTATAAATTTTGAAAAACCCACTAAAATTTAAAAAATATCCTAAACTTTGAAAAAACCAATTCAATATTGAAAGAAATCTATTCAACTTTGAAAAAACCCACTGAAATTTTTAAAAAATCATCTTTATTTTTTATATCTAGTTTGAACTTTAAACGTCCTAAATTTTGAAAAAACCCCATTCAATAATGAAAAAACCCACTGCACTAAATAATGAAAGAACCTATTTAACTTTAAAAAAAACTCCCTGAAATTGAAAACACGCCATTTAATTTTTAAAACCTAGTTTAAATTTTGAAAAACCCATTAAAATTTTAAAAATATCCTAAACTTTGAAAAAAAACATTAAATTTTGAAGGAACTGCCGAAATCTTGATTTTTCTTGAAAAAACCCAAAAATGGGTCCAAAATGTGGGTTTTTTCACATGGGTTTTTTTGAAAAAACCCATTGGGTCCAACCCAATTGGGTCCAATCCAGCCTACCCTGGTGTTCAGCAAAGCAATCGTGGCCAGTATGTAGTCTGAATTTTGCTACTGCTTCCTTGAGGGGTTTCAGACTATACGATTTCCAGCTGTCTTGAATGCTCTCCCAGATTTTACCCTTTGACTTTTCTGCTAAGTCTGAGTTGTTTATTGCATTAAATTTTTGATATACATGTCTTTTAAGTTATTCTGATGAGAGGTAAATTATCGTTCTGGATGTTGGTGCCATTTTTTGCAAGTAAATCCGCCTGTTCGTTGCCATCGATTCCAATATGCTATGGGATCCACTGAAAGACTATAGTTTTCTCCATTCCTTTAAGGAGGTTCAAGGCTTGCTTGATTTCAGATACGACTATAGATTCGGAGCTGGAATTTTCCGTGACGGCTTGGATGGCTGATATGGAATCAACAAAAATTACCACCCTGGAGAACATACTTGTTTTTGTTTTGAGATTTTCAAGTGCAAGGTGGATTGCGAACATCTCGGCATCAAAATTGGATTTATATCGGCCGACTGGGGCACTCTGAGAAAATAGTTTGCTATAAACACCTGCCCCTGCTCTGTCTTGTATTCAAGACCCATCTGTATAGACGTGAGTCCATACGTCTTCCGGGTATTGTTGGTTGATCATACACAACGATTCTGCTTTCAAAATAGCTTCTGGTACATCTTTTTTTACCCGATTCATTTACTGTCAGATTATTTTCTATGTCTATATAATCAAAGGGGTGGATAAGCCTTTTGCCATTTTCCATCGGTATGCTAGAATCGAGTTCTTTCTTCAAGTGTTTTTCTGCATATCTCTACTGGAGAAACTTGCGTTTTTAAAGAGCTAGGTTGATGATCTTGTAACCATTCTGCTCTTTGAGAGGCCAACATTTTAATATAAGCTCCAGTAGCTTGCCTCTTGATTTCAGAGGAGATGGGGGATTCGAAGTGTACAATTGCATTGCTGCGATTGGTGTAGTCTTAACCGCTCCTGT
Source organism: Tetragnatha versicolor (assembly GCA_024610705.1). NCBI lineage: Eukaryota > Metazoa > Arthropoda > Arachnida > Araneae > Tetragnathidae > Tetragnatha > Tetragnatha versicolor. Next base: position 17,197,290 of record JANDEH010000008.1, read on the forward strand.
TATTACTCTTAGAGCTTTATTTTGGGCTCTTTCCAATACATCAATCTTCCCCTTTGATGCAGAGACAATGGCTTCACAACCATATTTAATGACGGGTTTTACGTAGATATTGTAAGTTTTATTTAATGTTTCTTGTGTGCTGCCCCATTTTGCACCAGCAAGTCTTTTCATCATAGTTATTCTATTTTCAACCTTTTCCTTTGTGGCTATCACGTGATCAGTGAAGTTTAATTTGTTATCTAGAACTACAGAAGTCGGTTACTTCATTTTTTACCTGTTACTTGAATTTGAAATCGTCTTCTCTTTTATGCATAAAAGATTTTAATGGAACCATGGTGATGTGTTTCTCTCTTAATAAGAATTTTTTTGTCCAATTTCATCCTTAGTTTTTTTCCAACTTTTAATTTTACTAGTTTAAATCTTACTTAAATTACGGCATCCTTAATAACTAAAACAACACACATTTTAAGTAATATTTAGTTCAACGTTTGTTAAAAATATAGTTTTGAAATTTTCATAAGAATTTGAACATTTTTAAATGTTTATACCGTATAAAATTACTTTTTGGAGAGCTAAGTAAAAAAAATATGAGATATGACCCAGCTATGTTCTTTAGTAGGTATAATAAATTAAAACTGATTACCAAATATTGACGGCAAGCTTTTTTGTGTTATGCTGTTATGCATCTTATAGTCTGGATCAGAGTAAAATAATAGATATTTTCGAAATGTAGATAAAAGCTTTTAAAAGAAGGTGTCTTTCCAAAATCACTGAAACTCTCAATTGTTACACCTATTTTTAAGAAAGGAAACAAAAATGATTACTCCAACTATAGACCAATCTCTATTTTACCGTTACTTTCTAAAATATTCGAGCAAATAATTAAGAATAGGTTATTTTCATATCTAAATCACATTATTTTCTTCTCTTGTAATCAGTATGGCTTTTTGCCAAATTCAAATACCGAGAAAGCTTTGAATGAGTTTACTGGATTTATATATAATAGTGTGAACAATAATAAAAAAACTGCTGCTGTCTATTTAGACAAATCTAAAGCCTTTGATTCAGTAAATCACTGCATCCTGTTACAAAAACTATTTTTTGTCGGCATCAGAGGACATTTTTACAATTTTATTGAGTCATATTTGTCAAATCGCGTTCAGATCGTTAAAATTTACAATACTCTTAGCAGATGCCTCCCAATAAACTGCGGCGTATTTCAGGGATCAACTTTAGGACCTTTATTATTTTTAATTATTTTTAACGACCTATGTAACTTAAAATTATATGGCAAATTGATAAGTTTCGCAGATGACACAGTACTACTTTATTCGGTGGATTCAATCGATGATCTAAACTTAATGATAAATGATGACCTTGTAAAAATTCGTGATTGGTTTTTTCAAAACAACCTAAATTTGAACGTTAACAAAACAAAATATATGACCTTTAACCTCATTCAAAACCGTTCTTATCAGCTCTCTATTAAATACCACGAAAACTTCTGTAATAGTTATGGAAATTGTAACTGTAATCATATCGATCAAGTGTCAACTATCAAATACCTTGGACTCCATATTGATTCCAACTTAAAGTGGAAATCTCATACTCAAAATATCTCTGACAAACTAAGATTTGTTATGTTTAATTTTTATCACCTTAAACAAAAAATAAGTAATAAGCTACTAATTAATTTGTATTATTCGTGGGTACATTCACAATTAATTTACGGCTTAACTATTTGGGGTGGGGATTATTTGGTAAATTTAAAAAGAATCAGCAAATTACAGGAAAGGTTTTTAATGTTTTTTTAATAATACCAACTCGATTACTATAAACCACTTCAAATTACTGAATATTCTACCTCTTCGTCATCTTTTTTTTATAAAATATGCCTGTATCTTTTTTTGAACCCACTGGAATGTACAAAACGTAATACTATAAATCCTCGAAGACCTAATGTAATTTATAATATTCCTAAGCCCAAAAAAACAATATTTTGTAATAATTTTCACTATATAGCCCCCAAACTGTATAATATGTTACCACTTGAAATCCAAAATAGCCCATCCAAACACTTATTTAAAAAGAAACTAAAAGAATTTTTGTTCACAATAGAAAATATTGAAACTTTTTTAATGTAGCTATTTTTGTTTTATACATATTTTTTGTAATTTTAAATCTGTATGACTAATAATATTGTTTTTATTTTACCGACACCCTGTTTGCCACTCATGTATTTTCATATATTTTCTTATTTAAATATGTATTTTCATATATTTTCTTATTTAAATATATATTTGGTCACCTAAATGGACCAGTAGGTCCCAGGTGATTATGGTTCTCTTTTTTTGTAATTTTGTGTTGTGTGTTTAAATGTTTCTCTTGTTCAAGTGTTATGTGTTATGTTCAAATGTTCATTGTACTACTTAATCATGCAGCTATCATAAAACATGCTTACTTGCTTACCCATATTATAAATTATCATCGTTTCAAAATTAGTAACTTTTAAAATTTAGATGAATTTAAATGGCGACGACATATAATTGTTTTATAGCTTTGGTTTACAGAAGTTCTGCTTGTAAACAAATATCTGTCTAATATATTAAACGGGAAATCCAATACACTAAATTAATGCTACACACGAATATCATTTCGGCAATAATACATCACAAACCCATTTATCTGACAGCCGCCCATAAGAAAGAACCAAATCAAACCAAATTCATTATTAATAATCCTAGAAACATCGACATTATACTTCTATTAGAGAAATAATCCCAGTCCAATAACCATGTATTCTCTTGCCCCAGGGTTCGCAGAAACAGCTTTTTTAGCCCGAAAAATTCCTCATTTCAGAACAAAAAGGTAAGAAGAAAAGTGTCGAAAGTTCGGGAATGTAACACGTAGGAAAGAATGTAACGCAATTATCCAATTGCTTTGTTCCTTATTCCGTGCACGTTTGGGCGGGAAAAAGGACCCCCGTGTGAACAAAAGTGGGAGGGAAAACGAAAGAAACAAATACGTGGGCCTTCGGAAAGACGGGATGCAATTATGGGAGTTTTTATGCGAAAATTGCGGAAGAAGTATTCGTAGGAAGGAGGGAAGATGCATGTATTTTGCGGGGGAAACGTTGGATTTGTGGGATAGCTCGGATTTTTATCTTTTGAGATTTAGAAATATTATGGTTCGGGTTAAATAATGTTGGGATTCTGTTCTCGAGAAAATTCGGAGCTAAAATGAATTATTTCAATATTTAAAGTGTTTATTTAGAAATTTGTTTTACCGTTAAAAGCTATTTGTTATCAAAAAATAGCATGGAAATTTCAATCTAAGAAATTGAACACTAAATTCTAAAAGCACTATATTAAGTTAGCTTATTATAAAACTGAACTTAACATTTTGAATGATACTGGGAAGTATTTTTATGTTCTATGCTTTGTTTTTGTTTGTTATGCTATTTTAAAGGTATACTCAGTTGCAACTTTACTTGATCCAGTAGAAATATGCTGAGAGAAACCAAAGAAAGTAGTTCCCCGCGAGGTGTCTGAATTTTGAGTAAAATTTAAAGCTTCAATTTTGAATAATGATTAGTTTTTTAAATCCACGTATAGTAAGCATCTTTTCATTCCGATGTGCATAAAATGTTCAGTATTATTATTTTTTAAAGTGGCGTAACGCGTAGTAGTACAACTCGCTCTCAAACTCGCTAACCAATAAGAGCTTCTAGCAACCCAGCAGGCTTTCTGTTTACTCAGATTTTCTTCCGCGAGGTCATGACGTCAGGAGGCTCAACTTAAGTTGCATTCGAGTATAGCAGGTATTGAGTAACTTAATCGAATATTTCGGAAGAATATCTTAAACTCTAAAAGGATAGCAAAATCTAATAACTCTATAATAGATTTACCCTGTAATTTATTTATAATTTTAAAGCTTTCATATTCGTATTTTAATTTCAGAAAATAATAAAATGTTATTTATGACAATTTCAAACTCGCCAGTTCATTGTATCACCATTTAATTTAATGGAATATGTGAAAGAACGAGTGAATTAAAAATCAAAAATTTGTCATTGTTTGCTTTCTGGTTCATAAGCGTAAGTGGTCGAAGCTAAAGCCCTTGATGGAGCGAGCACTCCTAGCTTTTCTATCCAGGGCTTTAGTCGCGGCTAATAGCAAAATTTTTTATTTGCTATTATTTGTGCAAGCTTGAATAATTAATTGTGATTCGAAACAACTTTAAAAATTTTTACCAACCGTTTATACTTTTCCCCGTTTTCTGAATGTTTTTCTTAACTAAAAAAATTTCACTTTAAAATCATTTTTATCTGGTCTAGCTTATTTTCACAGCCCAATGAAACTTAATTACATAATCCAGGAGGAAAAAGTACACTTCTCTATTTGATTATACATCAAATGTGTAAATAGATACAATTTTCACAGAAATTGATTCGAAAATCAACAGATGACACGCACAGAAAACCATAAAAAATATTAATAATCTTCAGCTTCCTTCTAAACCCAAAAACGCCATTTTCAATCCCAAATCCCAAATGACTCATCTCCTCAAATATTTGCTCGGGCAACAAAAATCTTTACCTGAAAACTGAACAAAAGTATAAATCTCTCGTGAACCTTGAAATTCTCTCATTTACCAAAACAACCTTTCATTAATGTTTTAACGCTCGAGCGGATTCAGCAGGAAGGTCCGGATTTTCTTTTCGGAACCGTTTCCTCGTAAATGATTTATAAGAAGAAATGGAAAACAGGTTCCTCAGAGCGAGCAATCTGGCCGAGTTGAGGGCAATAATCCATTTAAACGTGACAGATAAAGCTTTTTAAAATATCATCGGTGTCAAACAAGCCCGTCGAAGCGTCTTCAAATGTGAAAAAGAAAGGTTTGCTTATCTCACCGATTCTCCTTCTCTCTCTCTCTTGCACACATACCGTCGAAAGCGAGACCGGAGGGTGGAGCAGCCATGTTTGTCCACCTATTTGCCCACCTGTTAAAAGTGATAATGGATGCAGCATCTCTTAAATTTTCTTTATTTAGTTTGTTCTTAGTAAAATTTGGTCTTCTAATTCCGAATATCACACTATTAAATCTCAAAAGTAATTAGTTCTTTTATTCTTAACAATTAAAAATGAGCGAAAAGTGATGCAATCAGAAACGCACTATGATTGAATGTTACCATCGTGACGTATCTTGTTCCATTGGCTCGCTCAGACACATGGCTACACGATCCATCTAGCAAAGCTTCTAGTTATTTATATAGTAAGTGTGAGACTTTCTGCTTTGCTTTTTATTTAAAAGTAATTCTTAATTCTAACGAGAAGTGGAAGATTTATTTCAAAAAAGTTAAAACGGACCATTTCCCACAAATTTCCAAAATTATGATTCCACAGTTCTTCACTTCTAATAAAGATTTTTTTTCAGTGGAAATCAAAGGTGTATACAGGGTGATTCAGAAATAATCATCAATAATTGGGGGGAGATAGAGGGGCCCTAGACAAGCATATTTCGAATAGGGATGGTGGGGTGCAGTCTTACCGTTAAAAATCTAGGTCCTAATGTAGTGCGAGCGCGTTTCAAAAGGATATTTTTAGAAGGCCCGTGTGACGAAACAAAACATAAAATGAAAAACATTATTGCATGAGGTACAGGAGTATCCGTACTACTTAAATCCTCAATGTGATAGAAATTGGACCACTTGCTAAACCATGGGGTGAGTTTTAAAACGTGCAATATTAATCTCTTAGTCAAACAATGGAGTTCCCTTAATGGTATTTAGAAAAATTATGACAGGGGAAGGAATTCGCAATGATCAAACAGTTTCAATGATCAATGTTACGATCATTGAAAATTCCTTCCCCGATCATCATTTTTCTAAATACCATTGAGGGAACTCCATTCTTTGACTAAAAGATTAATACTGCACTTTTGAAACTAACTCCACGGTTTAGAAAGTGGTTCAAATTTTATCGAATTCATGGTGTAAGAAGTGTAGTAGTGATACTTCTTTACCTCATGCAATAGATTTTTTCCTTTCATTATGTTTTGTTTCGTCACACGGGCCTTCTAAAAACAGCCTTTTGAAACGCGCTCGCACTACATTAGGTCCTAGCTCTTTAACGGTAAGGCTGCGCCCCACCTTCGAAATATGCTTGTCTAGGGCCCCTCTACCTCCCCCCAATTATTGATGATTATTTCTGAATCACCCTGTAGACTGTAAAAGATCAAAGGTAAAATATTTTTATCCCGAAATAAAGTATTCTTAATATTTGTTTTAGATTTTTCTAAACTTCTTGCAAATGAATTTTAGATGAAGGAAGTATGAAAGTTCCAGAAAAATGTTATTTATATCTCTACTAGCATTTAGCAAGAAATGTGTATAAAAATACTTTGGTGGCATATAATATATTATTTTTAAACAACTCAATATAGAATTTGTGTTTTAAGTCGTATTTAACAAAACTTAAATTATTATACTGCTTAATATTGTTGAGCTTAAAATTTCATGCATTGATTCCTTATTCTTCTTAAATATAAAAAGAGGGGTTATCCTTGAAAAATATCCTTATAAGCAAATTATAAGTATACTCATTAATTTTTTTAAATATAATGTACAATATATGGTGTTGTTGTTGTTGTTGTCGTGTGCCACTTGGAATACCCAAGCTCCATAAGGAATCAAGGCAAAGGGGGGTGCGGCTCCTGAGAAAGTGAGGCCCATAAATGGCAGGAGTCCGACTTCTGCCTCATGATATGATAGATGCTGCCACTATCTATCGCCACCTCCACAATTTTGCCATGTATCTGAAGGGGAGGGAAATAGTCTCCAGACACCTGGACCCGTGGTAAACTGCGCCATGACGGACCACAGGACTTTCGGACCCACAGATTTAACGAGCACGTACTCCAATATATGGTGTTTTAACCTTTTTTTGGGCTAAGAATGTTAGTTCTAGCTATATTTTCTTCTAATTTTATCCATATTCTTGTGGATGACAAGGGCGTAGCCAGGGGGGGCAGCTGCCCCCCCCCTAAGTCCTGAGGAATTTACTTTTACTTTACTGTTTGTTAAAACCCAGTTATTTAGGGTCAAATTTTCAAAATTTTTCTGGTGGAGGACACCCCCCTTTGAACCTTTATTACTAAAAACTTTTCTCATATTTTTTCTTGAATGCAAATTCTACCGAAAAATGTGTTGAAAAGCTTTAATAATATGGATTAAATGGGCTGAAAAATATTTTTTAGCCCCTCCCGAAATAAATTTCTATATTCGAGAGCACTGATTCAATATTAAAAATAAGCTCCCACTCATGGCCATTTGGTACAACACAAAAAACTACTTTTTACTAGATATGTAAAGGCGGAAAAAAACGGGTTTAATCCCGGGAATATACCCGGTTTTTTCCGTCTTTGCATCTCTACTTTTTAGAATCAGATTACAAAACTTTTACATTGCTTTCAAATCAAAAACCCCTCTCGAAACAATACTGTGGCTACGGCTCTCTCTCACGGGGCTTTAAAATTGTTCTCCGCAACAATAAAAAAAGTCGACCCTGTTTGCCCCCCCCTAAGCGGAACCCTGGCTACTCCCATGGTGGATGATATAAAATTTTTAATTCAAATGTAATTTTGACTGTGTTATTAATTAAAATATTACATGAAACTTATATTCGTCCAGTCGCCATGTTAATCCACAGCTCTCATTCCTTACAACCATACCTAATGATATTAATACAAGGGTAGTTAAAAAGGTTTTAAGCCTGCCCATGAAAATGATAACTTGTGGTTTAAAAAACTGTTTATTTTTCAACATTGCTTCCTTTTAAGCTACCTCACTTCTTATACGGACAGTCCGGTCTTATTTTCCACTCTTTTGGGGGGGGGCTTCTGGAATTTCGTCAAAAAAACCTATTCAACTCACAATTACTTCTTAATTCGAAGAAAAACGGTGACCAAAGAGAAAAATTGTCACTTTTGGGAAGAGATAGTAGTTTGAAGATTCCAAATCAGGGTGACAGGATGGGTGTTTTTAAAATTTTTAATCCAAATCCCTGAATTGCTAAATAGGTATTTTTTCTCGGAAAATCTTAGCAACCGTTTAGTTAAGTATTCTCCAATTATATTCATAGCCTTCCCCCTATAATTTCCCCCTAACAAAATTTTCCTGAAATCATAGAGTTATTACGCCATTACTTTGCCAGCCGATAGGACCTTTTTGTGCTGAAAAACTGACTTTTATCCATTGCATTGATGATCATTTTACTTAAAAGTTCTAAGTTATGTCTATGTTTGCCTATAGACGTATAAAGTAGCTTTTATTTTATGAAAATCGCGTTAAAAATCGCATTTAAGTCGACATGTCAATGCACTTTTGTGCCGCAGTTTTGATTCGCGGCACCCATCTTGAGCAGTGTTTTCAAGTGCAATTCCTCATTCAAAAAATAATTTGCGTGTTTCTTTGATACCCCTAGATTAGACTATTAGAAATGTTCTCCACCTTCTTCATCAATCTTCTAAAATCATAGGGGGGACTTTTCGATGATTTCCGGCATGGTCGCTCTTTTTGAACTTTTTCCACATGGTTCTTAATGAACGCTCTCACACCCAAGTTAAATCTTCGACGCTAATTTTTTCACGGGAAAAACAAAGCTAAAGAGTCCCTTTACACATTTATGAACTTAGAATTACTTTAATTTGGTGACTTAGCTTCTTTTAAAAAGAATTATTTTATCACAGCTCGATACTTGCTTTTTCTCATTGTTGAGAATAGGCTCACCTAACTCATTAAAATAAATTGCCGACAGCAGTATTTTGATCAGAACAACCCAAAAAAATTAATTAGGCTCCTTTGAAGAGTTATTCTAAGAGGAGAAAAAATTCGCATGAATTCTGGGTGAGAATAACCAGAAGAAATAGTTCCAAATAATAAAACACGCTACATACTATATGGATATCTAACATCTAACTAAAACAAACAGCGTGCGGACGAGTTCTTGGCACGCTTTACGTCACTACCGTTCAAGTCAAGTGACGTCCTTTTCAAAGTGATTCCGAAACTAGGTGATTTTTAATTTCAAATAATTAATTATTGGCGGCGTAAATATAAGAAATAAAATGTTTTTCTACGAGTTTTAAGACATTCAGAGCACATTAAAAGCAAAATTGAAAATTGTTGCAATTATCCATTCTGTCTCTTGAGACTATGTATAAATTTTTAACCCTATATATCGCAAATTATGTTTTTCAGAAAAAATTGTGCTGTATTTTTTATACCTATTAGGTATATTAACCCTTTATTTACCGACGGTACTTATAAGTACCACTAGCTCAAGTTTAGAACTGCTGATGGTTGGCGAGTTTTGGCTCTTTGGAGCCATATTTAGAAGCCACATAATTCACTTAACATTAGTTGGGGTAACTATATAGTGATTTTTATCGCTAAAAACTTGGTGCATCAGCAGTACTAAACTTGCGCCGAAAATAATTTGGTAAATAAAGGGTTAAGTATATATAAGCTTCATATTACCCTAGTAGCACACCTCATCCAAAATATGTCAAGTTTACGTAACTGCAACTAGAAGTAAACGAAATTTGGCCCTACATGAAGAAAATTAGACGAATCTTGAACATTAGTGGTGCTTGGACACCACTGTCCGCACTGTTGCAAGTCCCGTCGGGACATAAAGGATTAAAGGATTCTAAGCAACCCTGTTAGGCGTCTTAAAACTGAAGCTCAGTTGACTGCGGGAAGAGAAATATCTCGACAAATTCAGACTAATCCAGAAGACTATTGGTGTGAGTTGGGATTCGTCACTAAAGAAGACTTCTTCCATGTGAAAATTATTTATTTGCAGGTTAGTTAATGGAAATTATTTATATTTCCATTTTGAAAAACCAGGCGAAGAGTAAGAGGATAAGAATAAAAAACCATATCATATACCGCGTTCATACATTAAGAAACTGACCATCAAATTAGTAAATATAGTAATTAACCCTTTCATTCCCAGTGATGGAGATTGGAATCATGGTATTTGTAATTTTTTAATCGTATTTCCTAGAAATACCAAAGATTCCGAACGGATACTGTTAGAATCTTCATCCAGCTCTCTTTTTTAAAAAAAAATTTTCTTACCATTAAATTTTTATTTCACAATAAATGATCAAAATGGAGTAAGATTATTTTTTTCTTTTTACCCTGTTATTAGAAAGGCAAAATGAGTATGTTTTACAGATTGCAGAATTTTTTGGATGAAAAATAAATGTTTTGAAATGAAAGGATTAAACGTGTTTTGCTGTTTTTATGTACTGCAACTCAGCTGTTAACGGCGAGAATATGTTAAAAATTTGGAATGATTTCATAAAATATATTCAAAATTGAATAAAGGGAAATTGTTTTCTTTTGTTATAAAAGTTACTTTTATCGCCAATATATTCTTTTACAAATACAAATTAAGTTGACCAACTACAGGCGTAAGCCCAGCAAGGTTTTCCAGTTATTTTAACCCAAACTACCGGAATCTAAAAGTGTACAATCCCGCTTCCTTACCCGTTCAAACTAATCAAAATGAAAATACGTAGATCAAAACTATTGTATCTATCAAAATTATGAGGAATAATCCTTTTATTTAACAGTTTAAAATTTTCAAAACTGAACAAAATTTTATGGTCATGAAAAATGTTTGTTTTATTATAAAAATTTGAATAAATCATTTCCAAAGGAAAAAAAAGAAAAATATTGAAAAACAGCGTTATTCAAATTACTTTTTGTGTGGCTATCCCGAAAACACGACTCTTTAATAATGAATGCCCTTTCAGTCCAAACTAGTATCGAATTCAAAACGGGAAATGTCCTCATTAAAAATAAACAAGTCGGTAATTAACACTTATTTTTTATGTCAAGAACCTACAACTAAAACTGAAGGGACTCTGTTTTTGTTTCAGGCAGTTGATTTATTCGCTAACTTCTCCCTCCTTACTTTTAAACAAAAAGAGAGAAAATAAATACGTTCGCTTGAAGTGTTGTTTAACTTGTTAATAAACAATCGTGCACCATTCGGTTTAACTTTCAAGAAGGATTCAACAAAAAAACTCACCTTCTCTTGAGTTACTGAATGAGCAATAAATAAACAGTTACTCGATTTCTTCTTAGCTTTGTCACATGTAATTAACGGTTTCTTCTGCAAACAACTTTCAAGAGTTCTTTATGATTATTAGGTAATCTGACTCGCCGCCATATTTGTCACATTTAATCCCTCACGCATGCGCAGTGAGACAGTTAATTAAACAAGTATCACTCGGAAAAGGAAAGGAAAATAACAGTTCCCCTCTTTTTCATCTGACCTCTCCCTCTTAAAAGGGGAAAATAATGTGAGTGGAGGACAATTATTTTCCCCGGGCTTTCTCTCCCAATTTGAAAAAAAGTCTTTTATTTGCACGTCGCTTTTGTTAATTCTTTTGTTCGAGTTTTTTGTCTTTGACTTCACTTAATTTCATTTCGGTATTAACCGCTACACGCTTTCCTAGGAAACGAATAGAACAAATGAGCTGTTGTAATTATAAGAGAGCGAAAAAATCCCTACGCGGGGATAAAAAGGAGGGTTAATGCGAACGTAACTGTAACTGGAACTGTATACAAACTCTTTCCTGATTGGAAGGAATGGGAATGTAGGAATTATTAAAGACACATCCCGGGGTTCTTTAAATGGGATTAACAGACCGTTTAATTTCGGCTTCGGAATATATGTGTTTTAGAACTTTTTTTGTTCGGTTGCTGTTTGATGAAAAGATTCTTACGCTACAGCTAGTTACGGAGTTAATTTGGAACATGCAATTTTTCAAAGGAAACTAGGAACTCTTTTGTGGTTTTCAATGATACTATTTTTAGGTCTTGGGAGGGAATTCGGAAAAATGGCGAAAATAAGATTAAAAACTCGTTTCTTAACATGAAGTTATTAAAAGGAGAAAGCAATTTTTTGAGAAGTCTGTTTCCCTTGGCTTTCGGAGACTTTTTTTCGTTTGACATGATACTTATTATTAACAAGACCTTGAGTACAAAAGGAGAAATCTGGAAATGCAACTGACATAAAAAGTGGAAATGTACATAATACACCAACGGTTATTCTCTGAATGTTATCTCTTTATATATTTTCCCTCGTTTCCTCATTTTTTTGAACATAAAAGGATTCTTTGTTATTTTCTAAAAAAGTAATACATTAACTTTCAAAAAAAATACTGATTTTAAAGAAGTAAGCATCTAATTTCAGAAATGGTGCCTAATGATAAATTTAACACGAAACATTTTTATTAAATAGTGTATAGTAAGGGAAATATAGCTCAAAAGGGGGTTTATCTGGGAACAAATTGCAAAACAAAAGTTTTTCAACGGATTTCGTCTTTACTAGATGTATTTAATGGGAAATCGAAAGTTTACCAAAATCGGATGACTGGAAGTGGGTTATTTTCAAGATGGCTGGCAAAAGTGTAAAAAATGGAGAAATTATATATACAGTAAAATCCCGTTATAACGAACTTCACGGGACCGTAAAATTTCTTCGTTGTAACCGTACTATCGCTAATTCAAATAAAACCCGTTGGGGACTTTCTGGACTTTCGTAATAACGGGATTTTTCGTTGTATCGGTATTCGTTGTAACGGGATTTCACTGTATAAATTTTATTTTAACTCTACAGTGCATACTGTAGCTATTTGGCTACACGACATTTTCCCCCCTTTCCTACTCGAATTTCCATTTCCAAACGGCAACACCATCCAATAAGTACAATAAATATAGCATTTCATTGTATTAGTACTTTAGACTGCCGGTCGATGGCAGTAGAGGTACTGTTTTGAGACATTTGTTTGGAGCTAGTGAGACGAAAGTTCCGACACCGAAAATGCTAAAATAAAAGGACAATAAAATTTTTTTCAGCTTGAAAAAAATTGTTCTGAAAAGATAAGTTGTTTTTTAATATTTTTAGAGCATTTGGTTATATTTCACTTCACAGTTAATTTCACGAGGGACACAAATTAATTTCCCAAGGACAAAGTTTTTTGTCAATTAAATGATGAAAAAAATAAATTTATTTTTTTTGTATTTTTTTACGAATTTACACCATAATAGAAGTCAGATAAATGATTTTCAAGTGAATTAAAAAAAATCATGCATTGTAGGGTTAAAACGTAAATAATCCCCAATTTTAATAAAAAATAAATATTTTGAGTGGTTAAGTATTACTAAATTATAAAAGTTAAAGATAAACCGCATTTTTGGTTTGAACTATCCACTACTGTGTCTTTGTGACATAACACACTTGAACTCGTCTATGTAAAAATAGAGAACAAGAGGATTTTTTTAATGAGGGTAACGATAACTCCGCTTTCACCCACTTGACCCTACTTCATATTTTTTTCATAATAAATTTTTATGTTAATATTATAAATTATCACACATCAACACAATTTTTTCAAATAGAATAAGCACAATAACCCGCTTAAATAAAATCTGTACTATTACTCTTTTTAATTACATATTTTTCTATAATGAAAATATTGTGGACATTGCCAGGGCCGTAATTTTGGATCATGGAGAAATTTAGCTTGACTTCGAAAAATTGGACACGACACCAACCAACCAACCAATTACATATTTTAAATATTATTTTTCGCATTTAGTTTATATCTAGATCTCATAATAGAAAATATGTTGTGGGAAAATATACGCATTTTAAAGGAAAAGCTATGCCACGTATTTATATTCAAACTTATAATTTACATACATAAATACTGTTTTTATTTATAAATGAAATAAATATCATTATCACGATTTTTTAAAACTTGTGGATATTTTAATAAATTACTTCATTTGATCATTTATATGCATATAAAATAGATAGCTTAGCTATATACTTCTACCGAATCAACGTGCAATAATTTTGCTCAACCCTTCTTATTCTAACAATTTGTTTTTCAAATTATTTAATGGATATTTGCCCTCATCCTTGCAGCCACGCCCACACATAATTGCATCATTGGACCGTAACCAATAGATTCTGATGGCCTGTATCCAAATCTGAGCGATAATTTTCTCACTTGGTAATCATTCTCTCCCGAACATCCATCAAATGAATTTCTATTGCCAATAAGACAAGGAAGAAAATTCTAGTGAATTATGTTAAAAGTGCAATACGTATATATTTTTTGCATTTTGATTTTTCATGAATTCTCACACATTTATTGGATACCAATTTATTGGCATAGTAAAGATATTCAGAAATTGGGAACCCAGTTTCATTACATAAATCAGATTTGTGTGAAAAATGTTTCTAAAGAAAGGATAAATCATTGAATGTCTGTGTACCTTGGCAAACCTCGTATCTGTATACGTGTAGGTCGAACCAACGATAGTAAAAGGGTCACGTGATTTTGACTTACTCGGAGGGGAGAAAGGAAGAAGCTGAGGGGCAGTTGATCGAAAGAGGAAGATACATTTACTCCCTCTAACCTTAGTTATACCCTCTATATACATAAAAAATCGGTATATTTTAAATAAAATAAAAAATACTGAAGCAAAAAATCACGTGACCCTTTTACTATCGTTGGTTCAACAGTACTTTCATTAATCATAAAACTATGTTTGACTCACCCCCTTTTTTGCTATGGATTCAAAATTAAATGGCTTATATTATAAAGTAACATCCTATATTTTTATCGTTAAACTTATACTTGCCAGGTCACCAAAATTTTTAGGTTGTTTAATGAATATTTTAGGCTCTTATAAATCATTATTTCAGTTTACTCATCTTTATACCCTAAATTTTTCAATATTTATATTCAAATGAGCATCAAATTGGGTTGCAGAATTATAGGTACTGTAAAAAATTCTATGCAGTTAACCATTGTTTTTGTTGTATTAAAATTATGGAGGTTATTCTAATGGATAGAAAAAATGTTCTTAGAAAATCATTTTAATACTTTTGTGTAATAATTTCTTTAAACTGTATTAAATACAAAATAATTTAAATACATCTCGGTAAATTAAAATTATAATCAAGAAAAAATTTTAAACTATTATCTTATCGTACTAATGTTAGTTCTAGAATGTTATGAATAAGTTCAAGGTGATTTTGAAGAAAAAAACTTTAAAATAAAATATAATCTAAAAAAGTGTAAGTTTTAGAATTTTCTGTATTAAAACATGAAAAAACGATTGTATAATTTTGTAAACCGTAATTCTAATAAAAAGGATATTTTTATTTCGAATAAGATGAAATCAAATCCTTCTCTTTAAAATACCTAACATAACAAGAAAACACTTATCCGCCAAAAACTCTATTCTTATCTTTAAAGATCTAAATAAAGTGAAGAACATAAAATTTTAGGCCTCTTCTTTCTTTTAACAAACAGATGAAATAGGCCAAAAGTAATTTTCTAATGCAGCATCTTAAAATTACTCAACAGAACGACAAAACGGTTCCTCAATTTAGGAGAAAGACCGTGTCGTTTTAAGTTTTAGATTGCGATGTTTGTTTTTCCGCATATATTGTCTTAGCGCAAAGAAAGTAGTTTTACAGATACGTTCTGTGTGTTGCAGAGATGGAAACTTAAATTATTTAGTTCCTGTTAAAATTTGAAATTAGTCAAAAGTAAAGTTATGTATTCTGTAAACAATTTTCGTGTGTAGTTTCAATTTAAACACCAATTAAATGTTCAATTTTAGATGGACATGAAATTTTAATTTTCTTTTTATTACTGACTTTTAAAATTTGATAAAATATATTAGAAGTTATTTTTAATAAGTTAATCAAGCATTCCAGATTAAAGAGAAATGCATATAATGAATTCTTTGCCTAATTTATTAAGATTACATGGGATAATTAACCTTTATTAAACACGTTAATATAATAAATAAACGGTACCGCATTTGATTTTGACAACCCACGAGCAAGTTACACATAACTTAGTACATAAATATACAATAATTAAAGTTAAATTCCATAGTTAAAGCTTTCCATTACACGTTTTTAAAGTACGTATTGGGAAAAGTGAGAAACAAAAGTATAATCTTTAAAACCTATGAAATAAGAACCATTGAGCAGAATTACCTAGAATTTTACCTGAGGACTTTTACAAATTACAAAAGAAAATAATTCAAATCTCATCAATAGATGGAGTTAACCCTTTTTTAAATAATTTGTGGTTAAACGGTAGTTTTTAATTCAGTTCTCAAAATACCCAATAAATGGCGTTATTCCGTATTTCAGAGTTATCCCATTAATATCAACGTCAAACTGATTATTGTAACTAAATTGCGAGCGTCTTGCTAATCCAAGAATCAAACTTGATTTATGTCTTACACAATTTTAAGCGCCATCTATTAATGATATTTGAATTATTTTATTTCCTTTTTAATTTGTTTTCCCCTCCTTCAAAAGTACTCAGATAAAATTTTAGGTCATTCTGCGCAGTGGTTCTGTTTTATAGATTTTTAACGATTATGGGAAAGTATTGTACCTGGGTCCTGTACTGTATCTAGCTAAAATTTTTGCAGTATGGCAACACTAGAAAGGTAGTATTCATAGAACCAGAGCTCTCAGTCTATTAGCTAAATTTTTATTAAAAAGTTAACATTCGAGGTAAAAGACTAAAAACTTATTTCACCCATCAAAAGGAAAGTTCCAATATTCATATTTCATTATTCATTATTTATTCCATTATTCATTATTACTTCATTGTTCATTATTTCATTATTAATTTAATTAAAATTCCTAAAAAAAATCTATTGTGTATGAAAGGCTAAAGTAGCGAAGAAAAGTTGTTTCATCAGTTTATTTTTAATAAATAAAAATTATAGGGTAAAAAGTAAAAATAGGTCCCAAGGTATAATACCTTACCCTATACTTTATTATGATGAGTGGTCACCCTGTGAATAAAAATGCTGTGTTTTAAATAAACTCATTTATACGTTCTTACTTTCAAATATTGTAAAATAATGTCTTTCGCCATAAAAATAAGTCAATAGAATAATCCCCATCATCTCGTAATATAAAGAAAAGATATTATATTACTATTTTCCTGATACTTGATCTGAAATGAAACCTGAAAATTATCGAACGATAAAATAAATGTTGGGAAGCAAGTTGTCTGTCTTTTAGATACTTTATTAGTGAATAAAAAAACCTTAAAAATACTCTTATTGTTTAGTGTTTTAAAACACCAAATTATAATTTTCACTATAAATCTAAAAAAATGCTTATTTAGGGGAAGTGGGGGCTAATGGGAAGCAGGGCTAATGGGACAAGTGAATTTTTTCCATAATATAAATATTTCAGAAAAAATTTTTACATCACTTATTGGTAACAAGTCTAGCACACATTTGCAAAATGGAATACCTGTCATAACGAATTTTTTCTGCGCAGAAAAATACAAATTTGTTTTTAACAACCAATAGCAAAAATTTAGTTTTGTAATTGGTTGAACTTCATAAATTTTTAAGAATATCTTAATCTTATTTTATGACACTTTTAGATTCTACAAATACTAGAGAACAAGAAAATATAAATGAAAAAATACAGAGAACTGCATAGAAAATAATTATTTCTATAATTTTAGATTATCATACTGTGGGGGCTAATGAGAAATGTCTTGTGGGGTCTAATGGGACAACTTAATGTGGAGGTAAAACTCTCGATTCCAGCAAAACCGACTGAAATGCTATTGGGAATTTATCTCCTGGGAGCAAAATATTCGTTTGGTCTATAGCTCAATATAATGTAAATAAATCAAATTTGGCAATTTATTAATGATTTGGCGAGATTTCTTTTCTTATTAATATTATCGTCAAAACGGTAGCTCAGTGGGAAGAGTGACAAACAATCTTGCAATCGGAAGATTGCGGGTTCTGTCCCGCTGATCATCTATAGATAATATTCTGAAAATAAAACACTTATTAATGAGGCGAAATGGTATTGTTTGAACCTTTGTGGATTTTTAAGATGCATGATTTTTATGTAATACTCTAAATCTTGAAAAATTCAAAATTATTAATTAAAATATTTTAAATCAACAAATTATCTAAACACCAAATTTTGATTCGTTTAGGGAAAAAAATATTTTCATCTGTAGAAGATAAAGTTTTTGGAATTTCAGAATAGTTTAACAGATAGCTTAAAATTATATATACCTACCTACATGTTTCAAGGGAAGGAGAAAGTTGGGCTATTATTGGAAATCATTATTGGAAATAGTCTATAACATCTATTACAAGTTCCTGTCAATGCTACTAAATTTTTTACTGATTTTTAAGCATTAAAAAAGTTTAAAAATTAATGACTGCACTCTATTTGAGAGAGCTGATATTTACTAAATTTGTATAATGAAAGGATCAGAATTTTATATATATAGCTACAAGACTTCACACACACACATAATTTTCAAAAACCATATATCTTTGGCGAACGGGGATTGGCGTCCGTTTTCAGATTTAGATTTCCTTCCGAGTGCACAGGGTTTGGATATAAAAACTATATTCTAAATAATTCGTAAAACAGGTTAAATAACATCTTAATTGTTATGATATTTTAAGCTATCCCTTAAAAATTATAGATTGATTCAGGGACCTTATATTTGTGCAGATTATAAAAAATCCTAATTGATAGCATTTCAGTCGGTTTTGGGTAATAAATTTTGGAATCAAGAGTTTTACCTCGATTTTGGGGATTCAGGGGATCGAACCTCATTTACCTTAAGGAATTGTATTTTTCTGAATGTAGTAGTTAAACTACAGAAATTGTGGAATAAAAATGTTTATTGGTGAAATTTCATCCAAAACGATATTTGTATATTTAATATAGTACCATACGTAAATATAAAGGCATTGAAAATTAATAAATGACTTTTATTTCTGAATTATAAAGCATGTCCCATTAGCCCCGCACTGTGTCCCAATAGACCCCACGTATGGGGGCTAATGGGACAGCAGCATTAAATTACAAAAGTTGAGATAACACTTAGATAAATAATGTTATTTACTATCCAAGAATATTTTTATAAACTTAAATGTAAAATCTTTTTAAATTCAAAAAATTATAATAATGACTTTATTTAAGCTCTTTTAATAGCATTTTTAAAAGAAATGTCCCATTAGCCCCCACTTTCCGCTACATTAAACGCTCATAACACTTTTTTTCGGATCATTTAAGTTTAATCACATTCGTAAAAATAAAGAAAAGTAATGAATGCTATTTTCTGATACCTACTTATTTTAAAATGTTATGTTCTAAAGAAATAAAATGCAACTGAAAAAGTATTCAACTATTAATTAACACTCAAGGAAATTCGTGCAGAAATAAGTTCATGAATGAAAATAAAAAAATGTTAGATACATTACACATTAATTGTTCACTACATAGCCATCTTAATGATTAAATGTCATAGATTTCATATAGGAGTTATATAATCTAGACATACATGATCCAACATTCTACACTTCTATCAAACACTATCAGTGTTACTTATTGCAAGAAACCCCCCTCAAAAAAATCTTTAAGTTCTATACACTGCTGGCCATCCAAAATGGTACACAAAGAAGGAAAAAAGATATCAAACCCAAATTTATTCCTACAATTGCACATAGTATTAATGTGAATTGATTAAAAATTCAGCCTTCCTGGATGTTAGGGGGCCGAGAAAATCAGTGAGGAGTGTTGTCTCCATAGGTGTCTATTACCACCGCCCTACGCCATGATATTTAGTGAAGGAGGCTCTAAATGGGCTTTGAGGGATTGGAGGACCATGTTGCACCCACAGGTAGTCAAAGTTCATGTGTTGCACCAGCGGACGTTGCATATCGGGCTTGGGGATTTATCCTCTTTCATCGGACATGTTTTGTGGCGTTGGTTCTTAAGAACGATTTGGTCAGGGTAAAAATGCAACATAGGGGGATAAGAAGAAAGCTTGGACCTTAAGTTCATCATGTGGTTGTGCATTTTTCTGTTGAGACTTGTCCGCAGGTGAGGGTTGAAGGTAAGCGTAGACAACAGGTTTTCAAACCTCAATGCTGCAGCTCTGGTTGGTCATTGTGCAATTAAATCCTACTGAGGAGGTGTGGGAGTGGAATCCAAAGTTTCACTACCTCGTTACTCTGCGTAAAGAAGAAATCTGACGATTACAAAATCAACAGCAGAGTGCTCTCTTTTCTCGCTGTCATAAAGTCATCTCCAAATATCGTGGTGCTCCAGACCGCATGGGGATACTCTCATAAACTCTGTGCCATCACATTGAGATGTCCATTTCGTTCTTTAGTGCACTGTTGCCAACGCCAAATCATTTGTTGAAGATTGGAATTTTTCTGAAGTTATGCTTTCCGAACGGGCAGTCCCCTGCACTGTAAATGACATGCATTTTACTCCCACACCTCCTCAGTATGATTTACCGGCACAATGACCAGCCAGAGCTGCAGCATTGAGGTTTGACAACCTGTTGTCTACCCTTACCTTCAACCCTCGACTGCGTACAAGTCTCAAGAGAAAAATGCACAACCACATGATGAACTCAATGTCCAATCTTTCTTCTTATCCCCCTATGTTGTATTTTCACTCTGACCTACCCGTTCTTAAGAACCAACGCCCTTAAAACATGTCAGGTGAAAGAGGAGAAATCCCCTAGCCCATTATGCAACGTGTGCTGGTGGACCACATGAATTTGGACTACCTGGGGACGCAACATCATCCTCCAGTCCTTCAAAGCCAATTTAGAGCCCCTTTCACTCAATACCATGGTGAAGGACGGCGGTAATGGACACCTATGGAGACAACACTCCTTACCGATTTTCTCGGCCCCCTAACATCCAATAAGGCTGAATTTTTAATCAATTCATATTAATACTATGTGAAATCATAGAAATATATTTGAGTTTGATATCTCTGTTCCTTCTTGGTGTACCATTTAGGATGGCCAGCAGTGTATTATGTGTCTCATTGCAAAAGAATACCATGTTAGCTTCCTTGCAATAAAAGTGTTAACGCAAAGAAAACAGTTTTACAGATATGTTCATTGCATTGTGGAGAAAAAAATAAGATGTAAAATTTATTATATTAGTAATTTAAAATGTTGAAATTAAGCGGCAAAATCTCGTTTGCATAAAACAACTAGGTTTATAAACTGCATAATTCTATACTGTGAATAAACCAATCCGTAACATTAAAACTAACCTATGAATCAAATGAATTTTCGCATTAAAAATTTACTATCTCTGTAGTATTAGGTTTTTTTTATTTCTGTCTTTCTTTTTACAAGAAAATAAAATTTTGTCCTCTTAAAATGGT
Organism: Tetragnatha versicolor; assembly: GCA_024610705.1. NCBI lineage: Eukaryota > Metazoa > Arthropoda > Arachnida > Araneae > Tetragnathidae > Tetragnatha > Tetragnatha versicolor. Next base: position 17,218,622 of record JANDEH010000008.1, read on the forward strand.
CTTTTAATAAAGTGAGTAAATGCAATTGCAAAACAGTTTAATATTATTGACAAGGTGATAATAAACTAAATAAGGTAAGATAAATTTTAAGTATTGCCAAATAAATTATATTTTATAGCATCACAATTTAATATATTTGTTTAAAAATATTCCAACAAATTAAATTTAGTTTCCAAAACCAAATGGTTTTAATTGATTAAATGATTCTTTAATTACAAAAATTATAACAAATTGAGCTAAATTTCTGGAAACAACTAACAATTTGATGTTATCCTTTATATTTTATTCTTTTCTTTGGATTCTATGTCATAGAAAAAAAACTATGAACAAAATATAAATATAGAACCATTTATATTTTACACTATCATTGTGTCAAGTTTTTTATTAGCATTATATAAGAATAAATTTGCTACCTTATAAAGATTATAAAAATACTAATAAAAAATTATTTTTACTACCTTTGATATTATTTTATTTAGCAACACAATGTTAAGATGTACCTATTGAATATAAATATAAAAATTATCTATCTAGTTCTATTATTCTCAAAAATTATCTAGTTCTTATTCTTTTTGTTTCTGTTCTTTCTGTTGGGACTCATAATATTTTTAAAAAGAAAAACATTAAGCATACCTTAAATAACAATTCAATTATGTATGAAAATTAAAAATAAAAATATATTTTAATGTTTGTTGCAGTGTATATAAAATTAGTGCAAAGTTTTTTCATTCAATTTAAAAAAGGAAATGCATGAAATTTTCTATCATTAAAGAAATATCGTACATAAATAAATAAAAAATGCTATTAAACTTATGTAACAAAAATATTAACGTATTTTTAAAATTACATGACATACATTTTATTTCATATTTCAACAGTATTATTTATTATTTTTATTTTCTTACTTAACTTTTTAAATTTCATTTAATGAAAGTTATATCCATAATTAATAAATCTCAAATATATATTATTTTATTTGAATCAATAACTAAACAAATATATAATCCTTAACTTCATTTTTTTCCTCGTTGTACGACATTAGACAAATAATTTAAATAAATCGGTTTTGTAGAAGATTTAGGATTAAAACATGTACATTTTCACATGAGAATTGTTATTAATTTATCAGAAAATAATTATACAATAATTGAAGAAAAATTCTTAATTTAGACATTTTAAGCTACTTTTGGATTTTCGTCCACGTAAATTTCGACAGAATTGTTAGAGTGTGTTTATTTTTCCATGAGATGAGAAGCAAACAATTTTCTAAGAAATTAATAACTTATTCAAAATGGAATAATATTTATGAATCAATCCCTTTTATAGGCTTTTAACATATATTTCCCTTACAGGTTTGCTCAAATAAAATACCAAACTTTCTCTTGAAGAATCAATACAATTTTGTTTCTTATTTTCAGGTTTAATTTGACAGAAAACGTATCTACGTTCAACGTTTATAAAATCACCAGTTAGTTAATGTAAAAAGCAATTCAAAATTGATCGTAAAATTAAAAAAAAATGTCTTAAGTTTTACTGGGTACAAACAAATTTACCATAGATTTAGTTTCATAATAAAGTACTATAAAACATTAAAATGTTTCAGTTCTAAGCATAACTTTTGATGATGTAACATGTTTACCACATCTTATCAGGCTGCGGCTGATTGTGAATAATTTAGCCCACTTATTGAAATCCTCATATAATCTTTTAAGAAGGAATAAAAGAAGACTCATAAAAATAGGCAAAACTGGATAGTTTCTTACGCTGATACTATCTGCACCGATTCAACACGGAATGTTTAAAATACACGTTAATAATTCATACATAACAGTGCGAAAGTGTTTTTACGGGATAATGTACCGATTCAACATGGATTGTGTGTTCTACCAATGAAAGGGGTAGGACTACTTAACTGTACAATTTTTGTGATCTAAGTAACGGATTTAACACGCTAATCAGTTCGTATTTAAGGTCACGACGAAAAGGAAGGGGACTTTTTCCGGGGAACCTCTAACCCCTTCAGTCTACACACAGCTTGAAGACGTAGGATCCCGGTCACCGTATGCAGTCATCTGTGTTGCGAGCGCAAACGAAGAAACGGGCCAACATACCTTTACTCCCGGCTGACCGGTCAGGGGACAGTTATCCAGAGCCGTCACCGTCCCAAACGATAATCATAATCCATAATAAGAAGACAACTCAACACGGAAGTAGCATAGACCGGGATCAACAAGAGGGAAAGGAGGCGAGCAAACGACAGAGGAGGATCTCCGATTCTCAGGTAGGGAGCGAAAAGAAGCGACCGCAGCGCCCCCCATCCGCCATGACACCCGGGCCGGCCACCCCTTCACCCAGAACGGTTTCGGGAGAGAGAAAACTCTGAAAAATCGTCTGGGGAAGAGAAGTAGGGAAAGGTCACTCACTTACCCGTTCGATTTCGGCCATGGTGGGACCGAAGGGCGGTGTAAACAACCCCCACTGCGGCCAGCTTCGAGGATCGTCCGCCAGGGCGGAGCTGGGGGTCACTTCCGGCGAATGAATCGAACGCGGAAAAAAGTCGTTTGCTGCTCTTATGCTGATTGAGTCGGTGGGGGTGTAGGAAATGTTCGAACAAGTCTTGGGGAATGTTCCTGCCGACGTGTCGCTTGGTCAGAAGCAGCGAATTACCCATTCAGGGAGAGATGTCGATGTATCAGGGAACAGCGAAGGTTCGCGCTTTTTGGTGGTACCAGACATCGTGTTTTTGAGACGCCTCGGATGAAGGGTTTTTTTAAAATTCGTACAGAGACATTTGTACGGATAATTTGGGGACAGAATTTCAACATTATGAGGATTGCGATTACGCCAGTAAAGGAAAAGAAATAATTTGGTAAAAAGTGTTAAAGAGAGGGATTTAGGTGTGGGGAAAATATTTCAAACTAAGTCCATCAAGTTTGTTGGATAACCAATCTTTTTCATAAAAACACTTTCTTTACTGGTTTCCTTTTGTCTTCTTACACCTTTACTTAAAAATGTGACTGAAAAGAGGCGTGAGAAAAATAGAGAGACAAGAGAACAAGAGAATACATGAATAACTGTAGGAAATGGAGACAGTTAAGGTGGAAAGATAGACCATGAGGCCCCTCAAAAAAAACCTTGAGTTCAAAAAAAATTTTCAAAAAAATCCACATAAAATTAGGAGGTTACAGATAGCGTTTAATAGCAAAGTAATCAAGGTTGGCTGGATTGGACCCAATTGGGTTGAACCCAATGGGTTTTTTCAAAAAAAAAACATGTGAAAAACCCTCATTTTGGACCCATTTTTGGGTTTTTTCAAGAAAAATCAAGATTTTGTCAGTTTAAATATTGAAGAAAAACATATAAAATAACATAACAAGAACTGGAGTTGAGTGGATTTTTTCAAAATTTTAACCAGTTTTCAATAATTAAGGGGGTTTTTCATTATTGAATGTTTTTTTTCAAAATTTAAGACGTTTAAAGTTCAAAGTTTAAACTTTATTAAAAATTAAGGATGTTTTTTTTAAATTTCAGTGGGTTTTTTTTCCAAAGTTAAATATATTTCATTCAATATTGAATGGTTTTTTTCAAAGCTTAGGATATTTTTTTAAAATCAAGTTTTTTTTTCAAAATTTAAACCAGGTTTCAAAAATTAAATGGTGTTTTTTCAATTTCAGTGAGTTTTTTCTAAGTTAAATAGGTTTCTTCATAATTCAGGGGGTTTTTTATTATTGAATGGAAAAACTGACATTATTTTGACAGAACACATTTAACATAGAAATAACTCACTAAAATTTGAGAATTTATTACATAGGAAAAAACACTACATTTTAAAAAACCCACACTATAAAAAAACAGTTTTATTTGAATTTTTTCAATGGTTTTATTGAAAAAACCCTAAAAACCCCAACCCACTTGGGTTTAAAAAAATCCGGGTTTTGCCGACCCTGATAGTAATCAGCATTTTTTTGGATAAATTTTTGACACTCATATTTTCTGTTCGTTTTTCAAGAAACATTCTGCTTTTTGCCCCTTTCTGATAATAATTTATAGAAGACAGAGCAAGGTAATACGTAATACTACCCATCTATAAAGGACTGGGTAGTAACTTACAGAAACATACTTGTTTTATATTCCAGTTTGAGTCAAGAGTACTTTAATTGGGTAATCGGTCTCTTATATTTTTGCTTATTTACACGAATTCAATTTAAGAGTTTCAAAATGCTTTTTTTACATTTTCTTATATTCTGTATGGATAGGGATCAGATAATTTTTTTACTGTCGTAAATTAATAAGTTAACTATTACGAAACCATGATTATTTTGATTTGTAAGAAGACATGTATTACATTATTCTATGTTTTTAAATGTGTTGAGTAGAAAAGTACGAATGTTATTTTTATCAAACAGGTTTTTTTACGTTCTTTAAAACAGAATTGAATAGAATCCTATTCAGCAAGACTTAGGTTAACAATGAAGGTTTTGTTTCATAATCATTAGTAGTTTACTTCATTTCTATTGATAAGTTACACACACAGTAATACAGTATTCTATTATCAGGTTTATGGTGATTGAATATAATTTAGTGGGGAACAAAATTTGAATTTTAAAATACTATATTTCAAACCGTTCACCTTATATTATACGAGTATCTCAAAACTTTTTTAATGTCGTTTCATTCTCACCCAAATTAAGCCAAAATAACTTCAACATGAAACGCAACTTTGGGTGCTTACTTCATTTCAAACAATCATCCAAAAGTACTAGTTAACTAATTGGAATATCTATAGGGACCTACAGACGAGCAATCTGGTCATCAATCTGAGTTGATGATCTGGTTGATGATTTTTCCAAGGATCACCAATCTGGTTGACAACCAAAATGTAAACAATGAGAGAAAAATAATCTGATTGTAACAAATTAATATATTTTGGTACTTTAAATGCAAAATTATATTTTATTTAATTATTTTCTCGTGCTTTAATTATATTTTTTAATTTTTAATGCTTAGTTTTTTTTATTTTCCTAATAGTAACATGTTCCGATTAAGCTTCTCCCACCAAGTTGACGATCAGATCATCAACCTGAAATTAAATCATCAACTTCCCCACAGACGGCCAATTTGGTTGTAAATTTAGCAAATTGATGACTAGGTTGATGACCAAGTTTCTCGCCTGTGGGCCCCTTATATCTTGCAGAAACTCAACAAAAAGACCAATAGGAGATCCCGCAGCATTTTGTCTAGTTACAAGAGCGTGACATTCAGCGTAAATATGTTTGTTTTTCCGCATCAAATGTCTTCGCGCAACGAAAACTGTTTTACAGGAAAGTTTAGTGTATTGCAAAGAAAGTATGTTTTCTTCGATCTTCTCACTCTCTTTTAAAGACCTGGCTAAAGACCTGATGCCACTAAAGAAAACTAAATATTAAAATTATTTCAGTTTGTTTAGTGATGATATCTTAGTAAATTTGATGTAGTGAGGAAAAGTAAATTAGACAATAACATACAGGTATGGGTTAGACATTTTTTTAAGATTTAACCTACTGAGGGTACTTACAAGTCCCAACAACTTTAAAATTACATAGAATAACCATCTTTACGAATATACTAACGATAGTTTGCAGGAACACTCTTTTAGGTTTACTCTCCCAGGATAAAAGGCAGCACAACTTCTATGATGATTATTTTAGCGGGAAGTTGTGCTTTCAGCTACTATTTCGATCGGATTCCCATGATAGTCATTTTTGTCCCCTCAAAAGTAGTCAGTCAATAGAAAAGTGTATTATTTTTTAAGACTTAAAACTGCGATTAAAAAAGCCGTGATTTTTGTATTGGGATAATATTTTAGCACTCAGTGTACTGATGGTATTCAAAAGTATCAATTTATATAATTAGCTCTAGCTGATTGAATTTTCCAAAGTTGATATTTTTTATTTATGTATGTCCCTTCATTTTCAATTCAGTGACCACAAAGATATTTGCTAGAAAAAAATTGCAGAAAATTATAATGCAGTAAATAAAGGGTTAAGATAAGCTATAACATGATGATGTTTATGATTTGATTTAGAATGATTTTGCAGCTGATAGAAAAATACTCCTTGAATTATAAACTATAAAAATCTCGATACGCATTCAGATTACTACATATATACGTTACGGGCAATGTGATAAATCGGGCATTGTTAATAATGCCCGGGCAATATGATGAATTCAGTGGAATTTATGAATGAAATTTATCACTTTGCCCGCCTCCACTCTGGGCATTATTAATAATGCCCAATTAATCACTTTGCCCGTAACATATTATATAAGATAAGTAAAATTTACGCTAAAATCCCTTTTTATTACTTCAAAGAGTGAATTTTCTTATTCTTAGCTCTGAAAACTCCCAAGTAGAATGTTTGTAATGGTGTGTTTTGGAACAAAACATAAATGTTACATGATAAAGTAGCATTTCTGTCAACATCTACACAAGTAATTTTTAATTCCCTACATGCCTTAGCTTCCTAGAAGAAAACATGTATTTTTTATTTTAATGATGCATCAGCTTTATCTGTGTGAATTATAGTTTGTTACAAAGTTATAGTTTGTGTAAAACTAAAAGACAAACATTCAACAAATTAATATTCATTAAAATTGTTTGACCTTCGAATTTCTTCTTTCTATAACTTCCAGAAGAAAAAAGACTGTCATTCCCAAGAGCTTTATATACCTCTATTTTACATCATTTCCGATCTGAAATTCAATTCTTCCACTACATCGTTTTCCTCTTGATTCTCCAGGGCAGCCAAGAATGTGTCTCGGAAACGATTGTTTTTCAATCCTTCCACCGAATTTCCCATAAAAAAACAATGCCCTCGCATTAAAAGACTTGGGGCCCATGTTATTATTCCACGCCCCGTTCGCGGAGGAAGGCGAAATATTTATTCATAATAACTTCTACGTCCAAAAAACCAGGGAAGAACAACGACCGGAGAATGCAAAGGCCCGAGAACCTGATTTATATTCCAAGTGTTGCCATCCATGAAGTCTAAATGGCAGCAGAGAAACAGTTTCGTTTAGGACGAGAGAACCTGACTTGTTTACTACTTATTTTGTGGCAACTCTGATCGATGTCTGAGGAGAACAAAAGGAGATAGAGAGCGCCATTTTTATATTCCAAAAATATAGAATTAGAGAGGGGGAAGAAAAAACGATTATATTGGATTTAAAATGCTAGTCGATTCGGATTTCCGATTTAATTTAATGATAGGGATCATGAAAATGTGTCAATATCTGTGTACTGAATTTGGGAATAATAAAGTGTGTGTATCAATGATTTTCAAAATAATTTTTATACCGTTCTCAGAACTTAATCCAGGATATTTATTTACTAAGAAGAAAATATTTTCTGGACCGTTTTTATCTAGTTAAGTTTCCTTAGGCAGTTCTCAAGATTCTATTACGTAGAACCTATAGAAGAATAATTAATGCTACCTAGAGAGCCTGTATACGAGAGAGGCGACAACTCAGTATAGCGCGCGCAGATCGATAAACAGGTTTTCTGTCCGCCGCAGGCGGTAGTTAGGTTTCCCTCCATAGGATTAGCATGGGACGTGAGACAAGCGGCATGATACAGTTTGGACAGAATTGGATGCGCAGAGACGCTTTTAAGCGAGTTGTCACCTCTCTCTCGTATACAGGCTCTCTAATGCTATCTAGTCTAGGTCACTAGCATCCTTCCTTAACTTCAAGACAGGCGATTTCCAATGTTAAAGCCTTCCCAAGCAGCAAAATTCGTTCAATTTTTGTTATGTGTGTTAAAATTTCGTTTACCTCTAGTTTCAGTCTTGTTAACTTAACATATTTGGTACTGCAGAACCAAAATTTCGGAGGGGAGAAAGGATGAAGCTAAGGGGTAGTTGATCGAAAGAGGAAGAGACATTTGCTTGCTCAATGGAAGCCGCTTCATCTTTTACTTTCCAGTTTTATTAGAAGCTGAGATGAGTTCGCGTGTTTACGATTAACTGTCACCTTTCCGACACTGTTCATCAGGTGGTTTATCGTAGTGGCGTCGCCAGAGGAGGATTTGGGAATTTATCTCCCCCAAACTTCCAATATTGATTTGTGTAAGGGTAGGGTATATAACACCACTACGATCAACCCCTTGATGAATAGTGTCGGAAAGATGAAAGTTAATCATAAACAACCCAATTCATCTCAGCTTCCTATAAAAGTGGGAAGTAGTAAAAGACAGCGGCTTCCAATGAGCAAGCAAATGCATCTTCCTCTTTCGATCAACTTACCCTTCAGCTTCATCCTTTCTCCCCTCCAAAAGAATTCCGTCGTCTGTCAAAAGCATGTGACCCTTTTATATAGTATCGTTGGTTCTGCCTGAACTTATTAGAAAGCAACTGAAATTATTAAACGGATAGGTTCAAACCAAGTACTTTTGGCCCCTAGCCGAATTGATGTTCCGCAACCAAACGAATGAGTGGAAATGCTCTCTGACCTATTGAATGAGGAGAGAATGCCAGAACGCCTTTATTCACCGTATTTTAGAAGGCATCCTTTACTTCCGGTTTGAACCAGAAGTGATCGGGTTTGTTTACATATTTTAGTTATGATGACTGTTATGAACACATGAATCCGGGATGAATCCTGGGCACGTGTAAAATACACTGGTGTTCAAAATTAAGAGAATTTGCAAATTATTTCGATTTCTCCAGATCTACTGGATAGATTTTGATGAAATTTGGTATGAACATAGGTTGATATAATTCAAAATAAATAATCATTAAAAAATTGTAATACACACGCATGCGCAGAAGTAATAACCGCCAGAATTGAAAGGTATGAAAAAGCGGTTCCAGAATAGAGCAAAATAGTGGGTTTATAAGGGATATGACACCCTCTCACTATCATGCATGCCTCCTTGAGTGATTTTATTGCGTGAATTAGGCAGATTATAAAATTTCCTGTTCATTAAGCCTAATTTCTCAGAAACGCCGTTTTGGGGCTCTGAAGGGTATGTGGAGGGGGTAGCAAGATACAATTGCCTTATATAGAGTCCCTCATACCTCCTCTAAAAGGGCGATGTCTTTGAATCTGGCTGCCTATTTCATATGGAGAATATCTTCCGTTTTAATGAAAATAGATACACAATACCTTCAACCATGATTTTCTCCTTTTGAAAGATGTAGGGGGGTTGGCATAGACTTAACAACACTCCTATACAAAGAGCACCAAATCTCCGATTCCAAAATGGTCAGTTTCTCCTACATTAAAGGACTGACAGAGCATTCTGGTTCTTTCCACATGAGATTGCATCAAAAATCAATGGTTTAATTGATTTGAGACCTAACAGAGAAGAAAATATTCACCCTTTGAGTATTACCTTATTGAAGACAATTTTTTGCATATTTTTGACAAGTTGCAGATCCCTCCCTGCCTTTGAAAGAGGAACATTGACAGTTTCAGGTAATGTGTTGATATCTTGGAGACCTTTGTTCTCCTTTTGGGGGTTCTGTCGATCGTAATTTCTTTTCAATCGATAGAAATCCTTCACTTAATGGAGCTCATCAAGTTAGAAATTTTCATTAAAACGGAAGATATTCGCCATATGGAATGGGCAGCCAGATTCAAAGACTTCGTCCTTTTAGGGGAGGTATGAGGGACTCTATATAAGGCAATTGCATCTCGCTACCCCCCTCCACATACCCTTCAGAGCCCCAAAACGGGGTTTCTGAGAAAGTAGGCTTAATGAACAGGAAATTTTATTATCTGCCTTATTCACGCTATAAAATCACTCAAGGAGGCATGCATGATAGTGAGAGGGTGTCATACCCCTTATAAACCCACTAGTATTTCTCTTAATTTTGAACACCAGTGTAAATGGAAGAAGCACATTCCGGAAGTTGAGGAAGCTGGTGAAATGGTTTGTTTTTTTAGAAAACTAGGTGAATACCAGCGGGGATACAAATTTAATATCGCACATAAAATATTCTTAAAATTAGAGAAGAGCTAAAACTGGAAAGAAAAGACCCTAGTCCCAAAGTGCCAGTTTTAGCCGAGTCGGCTCTGATTGGTTGGTTGAAATTTATCTTGGAAAAAATATGTTTTTTAATAAAATAATAACCGAGGATAAAGAACCCAGGAACAGTGCTGAGATAGGAGAAAAATATTTGGGGGGACTAACCTTTTAACACAGAGTAGATGGTTGATAGGGGGCAAAATATTACTAATTTCGGGTACCTACCCAAATTGGGGCTCCAAGAGGGGGCACTTTTCCAGACCATCACCTTTACCTTTTGACTAAAAAAAGTCGAAATGTTTTGGTGATTTTCTAAAAAGTATCACGCAAGATCCCTTATTTGTGCTACTGCAAAGGGGAATGGGGGTTCCCCCCCCAGAAAAATTTTGAAATTTGACTTGTAAAAGTAAGGTTTTAACTCATTTTGAGAACCTTTTTGAGTCCAAGAGGGGCAATTTTCAGACCATCAGCACTTTTACCTTTTGACAAAAAAAATGTCAAAAAATGTCCGGGATTTTCTAAAATTTATTACGCTAGATTCCCTTAAGCTACCAATGGGATGAATAGTATAGGGGTCCTTCCCCAGAAAATACTTTGAAATTTGACTTTAAAGGTTGTTTTAACTCATTTGAAAACTTTTTGGGGGGTCTAAGCGGGGGGTACTTATCCAGAGTGCTCCCCTTGGATTCACGCATGCTATAGTCTGTTCATTTTGAACTGGCGCTTGAAAATATTTCCTTCCCCCACCACCGATCGGTAACCATAACAACTATCTTCGTCAAAGTGACGAAGAAGGCTTACTATTGGCTACTCGAAGATAGTAACTATATGGTTACGCTTCTAGCGTGGGGGGAAAGCACTATTTCTCAAGCGCCAATTCTAAATGAATAGAGTATAGTTGGTGAATGTTCCAAGTCATCTCTGTTCAAAGACAGTCACTTTAGCCATTTTAACATTAACTCGTTTAGTTTAATAAGAGAAGTTTAATTTCATAAGCACTTCGAAAATTCACCGAATAAGTTCACCGACTAATCAACTACTACTGTAATGAAAACGAACCCGGCCACCAGCGTGTTCCGACAATGTTCTTCATTATAGAAATTTTAAGATATTTTTTATTATAAAGATATTTTAAAAATTTTCGTTGAAACAAAATTTTTTTTGGGGGGGGACGGTTCTAACATTTCGGGGGACCGCACCCCCCCCCGCGTCCCCCTCCAATCTCGGCCCTGCCCAGGAACTGCCGTATGCTATACTCTATTCATTTAGAATTGGCACCTGAATAAAAGTGCTTTTCCCCTCACCAAAAGCGTAACCATAGCTACCTCTTTGCGCAACCTCGGAGCCTGATTCGTTGGTATGGTTGTATTTTTCTACTCCAGTTGAGACTGTGGCTGGAAATACAGGGTGTCCCGTAAATAATGGGTCACACTTCTAGGGGGGGATAGTAGACACCTAGACGAGTCAGAATCACATAGTATTTGGGGGTCCCAGACCAAATCCCAGGGAGTTAAAAATGGAGCGACACCCAAAAAAATTATTGAAAAATTCAATTTGTAGAAGAATTACTATTGGTAAAAATTTAATTATGGTCTCAAAAATTGTGGTTTAATATAATCTTTAAAATTATCTCAAAAGTCTTCACTTTAAAATTTGTTTTATTATGAAAAAAGTTAAGAAACCACAAAAAAATGTGAAAATTCTGCCAAACAAATAGGTCCTTAAATTTTAAGTTAAAAGTGTATCTGTAAAACAGGATTATCGTGGCAAAATTTGTGATGTAAGTACCAAACTTTAGTACAAAACGCTGCCGATTGGCCAACTCATTTAACGTTTCATAACCCGGGACGGAATTCCGTTCACAAAACTTTTAAAAAGACGGAATTCCGTCCTCAGGACTGAAGAGTGGCACCCATGTGGACGTTCTCAGGTGGAGGCTACAATAAGAAAGCCATTGATAACAATAAGAGCTTCAAGACTTCCCAATACTTGGTTATTCAATACATGCAAAAATGTAAGTGTGCATCAGTGAGCTAAAGGTGTCTACATTTCTTGACAAGAAAGAAGAAACCAGAAGGCTGTAATCATTCAGGTAAACAAAACACATATGAAAATGGAAATATTTATTGACAATCTTACGAAAAACTTCTTACAATGGCAAGTAAAACACAAGAAATCGATTGTGCCTCAGTTCTCATTCAAGAGAAATAAAATTTGGACGAGTCCCGATGAAACTTTAAAAATTCAGGAACCCCTTGGACCATATAAAAATGGCAAATTCCATTTCATGTTTTTGAAGAGGATTATCACAGCTCTCCTGTTTTCACTGGTTTTTGAACGGGTCACAATCGATTCTAAAATATCCTTATAGGCTTTTGCATTTCACGAATGAACTGCTTTCCTAAATTCAGCTTCTCATAGAGAACAGCTAAAAACAGCAGTTCATGCATGGAATAATATGCACCAGAACAATTACTTTCAAGAGATACATGGAATTTACAAATTGGAAGCTAGACACCAAGTTCACTACAATCTTAAATAGGATTAGCAAGGATAATTGATGGTTCATGAATACATGTTGATTATGCAGTTAAAAACATGGATAATCTTATATATAAACTTCTTTAAGCAATACACATAAAAAATCACATCAATTGACACTTTAAGATGTCTTGGCACCTCAAAGATAAATACCCTCTATGGCATTCCAAACATTAATACTGAATGCAGAAAATTGAGCACTAGTCACAATTTTACATCATGACTAGATGAGATACAGCACCTTAGTTATAAGTATATAATATTCATGACATAACAAATGCCAGTGACATTTTAATACAAATACACGACACCAACGATTTCCAAGACTAGATATTTTATACAGGACTAGATGTGCATTAGCACAAAAAACACTTAAGAGGAGAGGGAAATGCAGACAATACTAAATATATGCACCATATTAACAGACAATAGATCAGAATAAGTGAGGATCTGTATGTGCATCTGACAATAACTATGAAGGGTAAAACCCCCATTTTATGAAGTTGTTCCATATTTAAGTGGGTGCCATGTTAAAAGACTGTTTTACGAGGAATCAAACAATTTTTTTCAACACTTGGATGAAGAATAAAAGATGTTAATAAAAAGACTACATTGTGAGTTTTTGGAAAATGAACAAAAAAAATTTTGATTTAGTTTCTTTAATGGCATGTGCATTTAAAACCTTAAAAGTATCCATAAGCAAGCTCGTCAGGTAAGTTCGATGTAGAACACATACTAAGTTAATTTCTCAGAGTTCTGATACTTTCAGGAATAAAGATGGTTGGACGCCTTTAATAACAGCACCAATGTTAAACCTGGAATGTAAACCATGCAGAGGGCAAGATACGAAATATAAAGATCACAGTTTTTGTTCCTAGACTTACAAAATCACATTTAGGATGTAAAGGCTTTTTAGGCCTCTAATTTTTTTCTTTGTACATCTCACACTTTTCTGGTACCTGTCCTAGAGTTTAGAGATTTCAAATACTCTGGTTTATAAAAAGATGGGTATATAGAAGTTAGTAAGTTTATACATATAGATGCTTATAAAATATCTTTGGCTGTATACCTACTAGAACTACTCTAATTACAAAATGAGCATAGATATGCAAATTTTTCCTCAATTTGGATGAAATATTTGGATTCTTAAACTTAACATGTTCTTTTAAGAACTTTCACTCTCAGCAGTGTTGTTAATTAACAAGAAGCAAAAATTAAACTTAAAATCAACAGTAACTAATTAACAGTATAAATTGTAAAACATAATTGCAAGCTACTTAAATAACAGATTGAATGTGAGAAGAGACATACCTATTGCAGCCACATGGCAAGATTGCTAGGCACTTTCCAACTGCTGTACAACATTCGAGCACATTCCATATAAATAAAATACACATGGATACAACGAATGCTTTGAAAAATGGCAATAAAAACAATGCCACATTATAAATACTTGACATTCCCACAATTTAAAAATTAACACTCACAAATAGGGCCTAAAATTTTGTCACTTTTACAAGAATAAGTGACAAGTTCTCTGTTAAGAATTCAAAAAAGGGAAATACTTTCCATCCTACCCAGCTCTCACAGTGAACAATACCCATCCCAACACCAGCATTTCCACAAAAAAAACCTCGGCATTTAATACGAAAAAATTCTCTTTCAAAGTCCTATCAATAAACTTGAATTTCAACAATTCTCCAATTGAAATTTAATCCAAACACGTCTCCAGCACACCACACACACATAAAGCCACATCACAAATACAGAGTATGTATAGTCCAAGAATATATCCCCGCCACATAACAAGCTCGCATTGTATTACACAGTTATACTCCAGTTTCAACAAAGTTACATGCTAGTCCTCGTCTAGAGCACCTTTGGTTGGCGCTAGTTCTGGGCCACTTCTGCAGGGGGCAGCACTTGCTGCTGCTGGGGGGTTTGGGGAACCTGGTAAGCGAGTGGTGGGGGCATGTAAAGACCCGTCTGAGGGCTCCAGGGTGGGGACATGATGGACTGGTAGCCGGAGTTCACATCAATGGGCGGGGACATGATGGATTGGTAGGCAGGGTTCACTTCCATAGATGGAGAAAATGCAACAGCTTGAGTCCAGGTGGGACCGTAGTTGGCAATGGGGGCAGGAATCCAGGAGGTTAGAGGAGGGGACATGCCAGTGGGAGGTGTGTTGAAATAGACACTGGGAACTCCTGAAAGCATTTAAAAGACAGTAAAAAACAATTAAAAAGACCACAGGGAAGTAAAATCCAAGACATAATTATTCATCATTCTCAAAAATTAATTGTGAAGAAAATCTGTCTACAGAAATTGAACTTTTAGGATGGATTATCAGTTCATTAAAAAGTTCATACTATAATGCTTTAGCTTTCTACTCTTAACATAAAATTAACAAGAGTTTTCAAGCAAACCTTTACTTTCATCCTTTAAAATCTAAACAGAATATTTCGTATTCGTGAGCCTGTTCACACATCCTTTCTTATGCAAATTTGTTTAAATTCATATTATTAAATAAAAACCACCTTACACAGGCACAACTTGGAAGGAAATCATTTAAATTTATAAGTGATGAAACGGCATAGAATAAAAATTCAATCTTTCCTTAAGAACATAAAATACAAGACAAGAAACTAAAAACATCACGAGTGAACAGTGAAGCCATTCTCCAAACGAACTTGATAAGACCCAACAATAAGCAATTATTTATTCTTACGAGATGCATTCACAAAAAAAATCAAACTCACCAGAAACTTCCCCTCCAGTCACAGCTTCCTGAGCAGGCCACGGACTTCCAACACTCACAGGCAAAGTGGACCCATCTCTGCAAACAAGATACATGCTGGGCACAGCGTACACAGGGTACGGGTATACAGCCATAGGGGCAGGGTGCACCTCTTCTCCATTGACAGAGGGGCTTCCCACTTGGGAGCCAGGGATAGGCAAGGGCAGCGAAGAAGCATTGCTCGATACCACAGCATAGGTGGGATTGACGGGGTGGCTACCTTCAGGGTAGGCCGTGGTGAAGGCATACTGCTGAGGAGGGCTGAAGTTGTTGGGAGTGGTGTTTTTGAAGGAGTCTTCAGTCCAGCTAGATTCCTAAATTGATTTCAAAAGCACGTGAATGTTGAAATACATTTTATGATAAGTATGCCTCTAAACCTCTAAAACACAGTATATAAATCCAATCTAGAAAATATATCCCATTGTTTATCAACAACATAAAAGTATCCAAAAATATTGCAATCATTGCAAACAAAATAATTTATAAATATAAAGAAATTTATATTTTTAAAACTAAAGCAGGGTTGCCTCAGGCAGTATTTTAAAAATTCACAAGAAAGAAAAACTCATATTGAAGAAGGAATTTACTCTTACATTCAGTTCATTCAGCATTTCAGGACTATGTGCTTGATAACCATCAGGAATGATTTTTCCTACAATATATTTACATTATTACAATGGGAAAATAAATACATTAATATTAGATTCAATATCCCTTAAAGTTAATACAACTTCAATCATCAGATCAAAGTAAAATTTAGAAGAAAAGCGATGAATGTTATCTTCCAATTAGTAAGTCATTTCAACGTTTAATAAAGGTAACAGCAAAGAACTCTGGATTTTTTAAATCCTAGAATTTTGGGAATTTCTCATGTAAAATCTTACCAGGTATGGGAATAGGAGAAGTAGCCATGTTTTGGGGAACTCTGCTCCACACACACTGATAATTTTGGGCTCGCATCGGTTGCTGCAAAAGAAAATTGTGGACAAAAATTACTACCACACATTATTCAAAATCCTTACACCAGGGATATTTAAATATTCCTGCTTTCCATTAATTAAGGTTAAATTCAGTTTTAAGTGTTTGACATAATAATCTTGAATACGATAGTTAATCAAAATCACAAAGATAACCAACCCCATTCTGCACATTTTTCTGCATTTGATTTTTCGATTTTGGATTCACTGGACTGCTGATAGAGTAGCCTTTTTTACGGTACATTTGGGGGGAAGAATGGAGGCTAGAAAAAAATCACATTACCCTTACTTTTCACATTCACATCTTACATAATTCACTTATCACATTCTTCTTACAATCACATTACCCATTCCATTACCCTTACTTCTTTAAAGCTCTATTAACACTAATTTATGAAAGATATTCTTTGCAATTTAATTTGGATACTTAAATCCTTGTAACCAAAGCAAACCACAATTATCTGATTCTTTTGACAACCTTTTTGGTCCAAATTAACCCAAATTGTCTAATGATAAAATAGTAATTGTTCTTTAGACAAAAAGGGGTTTAAAAGAAAAGCAATCATTTTTATATCACATTAATTTTTAAATCTTACCTTGGAAAGTTAATTTTTAACAGGTGAAATTAATTTTTCTTACTTGTTGTTGCGAAGAAAAGAGTTGCGCTGGGCATTTGATGAGGGCATAGAATTGGATCGAGGTAGAGCATTAGGTTTGAGGGATGCATTACCAATATGAGTAGGAGACTGTTCCTAAAACAAATGTTATAATAATTTTTTTAAGTATTAAAATTCTCATTAAGTATTATTTGAATAGAAATTCAGGGATTGATTGTTCATTACCGTACCATCTATTTGTAATTTCAGACATTGAGTTGAAAATAAAAAATATTAAATATATATTCTTAAAATTATAAAAGCTTCCATTAAAATGTGGAATTTAAATTCAAGATGAGGTAAAATAATGGTAGGATAAATAATAAATTTTAATTCAAACCAACAAAATATTAAACATTCAAATTCAGAATGTATTCAGGAAAAACAATCCTTGCATCAAAGAATAGAATAGTTTTTAACACTTTGACTGCCATGTGAGTTGCATTTAACTAGTCCTTTTATGTCCAAGAGGCTTCGTGAGTTAATAATCATGAATATAACCCTCCTATAATTTTTACGCTACTTTGAATAAATGTGGCCATGTGGAAAAAAATTTTCTATTGTGGCAGTCAACCTGTTAAGAACAATCCTCAAATCCTGAATTTAGAACATTTAAATAACATTCTAACCTGATAGTTTTTCCTGTATCCTTTTTTATTCTTCTTATCACCATCTAAACATATGGAAAAGAAAATAATCAACACAGACAAACTAAAATATTAAAAATTACCAATAAGTTATCCACTATACTTACCAGATGTTGCTTGGACACAGTCAGAATAGACTTTGTAAGTCTTCCCACCTTGCCATGTCAATGCTAAAATAAAAGATTTCATTAGGAACTTTTCGTCGAGAGTTTCAGTGAAATTTAAAAAAGTGCATTTGATCATGCAGCCAATTAGATACACTAATTGTCTAGTTGACCCCCCCTTTAACCAAGTGGCTCAAATGCACACATGCATGCAAATAGGGACTGTATAACATACCCAATACATCCACAGGTTGTGGACCACCAGCTCCTGCAAAAGCACGAAGGTTTGGGACAAAGAGAAAGAAAATTAGAAAGAGAAAGCAAGAAAATAGGCTGAAATACATCAATGCTGAGGAAATTTTAGGAAGTTGACATCTGGAACATTGTAAATAGACAACATAGTTCAATTCACATAAATTTGAGTACAGTCAAACCTGTTTTTGTGGGAGGAATCGGGACCGCACAAAAAAATTGCATAAAAAAATTCACCAAACTTTGCGAATAGCTATAAAAAATAGTTTTCGCAGCACATTTAAAAAATCCTTTTTTATGCGGTAAATAGGGACCGCATTAAAAAAAAGCATCACGTAGGACGTAGCAAAAATCCCTCAGCATAGCTGAAAACTCTTCATGTTTGGACCGTATTGCAATCCCCACCCTACAGCTGAATTGAAAAACCATTTCTATGCCTACTGTAGATTTTTTTTCAGTTACCATGTAGTCGGCGTTGACTGTTGCTTAATCAGGCCCATGTATGTCTTGGTAGCCAGATATACAAGATTTTTGTTCTAGTTTGAAATTTTCATACACCCCACAAAAAAATCAAAGGAAAAATCGTACAAAAAAGGTTTGCACAAAAACAAGTTTGAGTGTAATTAGAAAAGCACCATGGTTCTTTTTTAAATTTAAGTAGAAAAAAGTTTCAAAATATAAAGAGATATTAAAGATAGAATAATCATAAAGAAATGAGAACAGAAAATATTATAGCTAATTATTTTTTATAAAACAGTGCAAAGTACAAGCTACAAACTCTTGGGCAAGAACTCTCCAAAAAGGGAAAAGTTTTGTCATTATTGTTAAGCACATAAAATTACGAAGTGCATCTTGTCTGGATAAAAAAATTAATAAGACTGAGTCAAAAGCTTGACCCCTTTAAATAATACTAGGGGTTAAAAAAGCAACAAATTACACAAGCTTTATTAATCCCCTTGTAGCAAAAGCAATCTAGGCAATGAAACTAACAAAAAATCATTTCTGTCCCAGAATAATTTACATTAAAAAATCATTTTTAAACTTCTATCAATAAGTGTAGACTGTAGTAACTACACACAAAATAAACTTACCACTTAAGGAACATAAAAAACTTACCTTTGTAAGCAGGGACTGGAACCACTTCAAGGACATTTGATGGCACAACACACCTAAAATTAGTTTGATATTAGATTTCTATAATACATCTTAAAAATTTAGCCATCATATAGGAAATGCCTATTACCGTTTACAAAGTTCTTCAATGTATATGGACACATTTTCACTATTGCTATAAATATCTTGCACATGGCCAACATACACTTCTTTGTTTAAATGCACCTTAAAGAAATATTTATAATGAAGTAAATGCATTACAAGTAAGCTTTCAAATATCCGTCATAATAAACATTAACTTCACAAATATCTCAAGCATGTGATTGCTCAAGAAAGAAATTACAGTAGAACTCCAATTATCCGAATCAATTGGGACCGAACCCCATTCGGATAATCAAAAATTCGGATAATTGGATTTTTTCCGAAAAAAAGGGGTACCTCTCAGCCAACTGTTTACCAGTTACTCCTTTGTCCGACTGCTCTATAATTTTTAGTTTATCCGCTAAGGATAACATCACACATTTTTTTAGAAGCCATGGGGAACGATAAAACGCACTCACAAACAAAATTATGCACTGATGTTGACGATACACTGAGGGCCGGATGCAGCTACGTTCTGCGGCGACGCGTCGTTCAAACCGGTAAATAATCTTCAAGATAGGAAATCTTCGCCCCTGAGTGGCCCGCGCCTTCTCCACTTTGTGCGCGCGCACAGAATGATCGGAAGTACCGCCCCGATCGTCGTTGAACGCCTGGTCAGGAGCAGGCGTTTTAAAACGTTACGAAATACGGTTCCCTAGAACATTTCTACGGTTCATTGAATTGTTACAGAACGTAGCTGCATTCGGCCCTGAATAACTAATGAATAAGAACACGAAAAAAGAACAAAGCGAACATAGAAATGTCAAATAGACCACGAAAAAGAACATTAAAAACGGCAAAATTCGCGGCGGAATTTTTTTTATTAATTCTGAAATCGATTCGGATAATCGGCGATTCGGATAGTTGGAGTTCGGATAATTGGAGTTCTACTGTATCTGAAACTTTTTAGAAGCGTCTAGATTAGTTACAGTGGTATAAAAATTTATTTCGGGAGGGGCCTAAATTCCTAACCCCCTTCCTATACAATAGGTTCAATCTAGCTTTTTAATACTTTTAGATAGGATTCTCATCTTACTAAACTCAATCTAAAAAGAATTGTGAATGCTCGAGTTACAAATACATAAGGGGAGTTCTCCCCCAGAATTTTTTTAAGTTTGACCCTAAAAAACTGGATTTTAACTCGTTTTGGAATACATTATGTGCGTTCCGGACCTCCCACGAATTTTCAGTGTGCACGAAATAAAAAAGTATTGCAAATGACGACCGTTTTACCTGCACACTCCGCCTCCCATCATTTTCCAAAAACAACTGATTCAAAAGTACCTTCAAATGACATTACTTGCTTTGAATGGAAATTTTTAAACGGAAGCAAAATATACCGATTTTTTCCCGTTTTGAAAAATTAATTCCGCACACAATTGAGCGGAATATAATATTTAAAAAATCGGAATTCCGATAATCAAAACCTCTAAAATTAGCCGATTTCCGCTAATTAGCGGAAAAATCACATGCCTGAATCTTTAAAGTTTAAACATTTTTGTTTAGAAAATTTTCTTATAAGAAGCTGGGACAAAACCAACAGTGTGATTAAACTGGATATTATAAACCTCATTTCATAAAAGACTTATTGTTAGAGACCTTTACAGCTATATTCACAGGCATCAGCATCATGGTTAACCCCCACCAGCTAAAGAAATAAAAATTAGCTTGTCATCGACTGATGGTGGAATCCTTTGACCAAGGATTTAACGCCGACACCTGTGAATATGGCTTAAGTAACAGCAAACATAAAAATATAAAACTCAGGCTTACCTTGCACTTGACACCTGGCTCTAATTTTGGAATGATAAACTGTTCATTTTTCTGTTCTTCTGCAAAAGATGTTTTAAAACATACAGTCCATACCTTCAAAAACATTGCTATAGAACAGGGGTTCCCAACCGGTGGTACGCGTACCACTGGTGGTACGCGGGAACGTTTCAGGTGGTACGCGTGAGTGCGCGTTTTATAATTATTTCTCTTATTATTCAAAAGTGGACTGTATCATAAATTCTTTTTCGGGAACCTCACCAAATGAATTGGAACTAAAAGAAAGTTATATCGATCTTTGCAGAAGATAGTTCCATGAAAGATTATTTTAAAGAGAAATCTTTATTTAACTTCTGGATTGGACGCAAAACCGAGTACCCTTTGATTTTCCGGCAATCTCTGCTATTTTTGATGCCATTTGTTACGAGTTACTTGTATGAGAGTGGATTTTCTGAACTCTTGTACATAAAAAGTAAACATAGAATCAGAATAAGTGTTAAAGAGGATTTAAGAGTTAAGATAAGTTCCATTACTCCTAATGTTGATATTTTAATCACAGGCAAACAACAACAAATTTCGCCCTTAAGACCATAAAAGTATTTTGTATGATGATTAATTTTTTGCTGAGTTAGTACTAATTTTCTATTTGTATGTTTTCAGACCTCCTATGGGTATAATAAATAAAATTGCAAATTCATACCATTTTCATCTTTTTATTTATCCTTTATTATAAGCATATTTATAAATAAACAAATATCTAACCATTAAATATGAAGTTTTCTCAGGAATTTAATTCAAAAAGCCTTTGTACACTTTTAGAAGAGTAAATATTAAACGCTTATTAAAATATTTAGGTCTGGTGGTACACCAAAATTTCTCAAAAAGTCAAGTGGTACGCAAGGGCAAAAAGGTTGGGAACCCCTGCTATAGAATATACATTTACAAAAACTTTTTTGTCTTACATTTATCGTTATACCCAAAAAACTTGCATATTATTTAAATTATTCCTTATATTTTCTTTACAAATCTTTTTCTTTTAACAAAATTACTTATATGAATATAAATATTCCTTATACTTCCGAACTCTGATAGATAGCTGACTCAGCAGAATTAAGTTTTAAGAAATAGGATGAATTTCACTAATTGGTCCTGTTCAATAGTTATAGCAATTACTATACACATAGAAATTATCTTATTACTTAGGCTATTATACTGCATACACATTATGTAACCATATATTTCATATGAAAGCAGCAAATCGTTGGAAATAAGACCAATGTTTAAGTTGGTGGTCAACTCATAAATCAGATTCCCCTATTTCTTAAATACTGATGGCATTTATCTTTCACTTATGGCAAGCTTTAAAACTTAAAAACTACAATCAATAATAACAAGAATTTAATTAGTGATTTAAAGAAAAATTTTAAAGTTTACATAATGGGATTTTTAAAAGTAGGGGAGAGCGGGGATGACAAATTCACATTTTTGCTAAAATTGAAAAAAATATACATTTTTCGCTCCTGCAACAAGTTTAAAACCAATAATTGAACTCTTGGTTCCATTATAAATGCGTGTATTCAATCAATTAGCCATCATTTAAACTCCAAGAAAAGTTTTTATGAATGCATGTATTTACAGTTAAAAAAGTTCAGAAATTTACAAGATAAAATAGTTAGTTCAAATATTGTGTAACGTTTAGCTTTTTAAAGGAACAACACACTTCTATTTTCCAAAGAAAAAAATTAAAAAGGCATTTAAAGGGCAATAAAACAGCCTACATTTATTCGACTTCATGACAAGTAAAATTAACACGTCAATTGAAGCAAATCCTTTTGTTCCTTCAGCTCAGTGGTTGAAGCTGGTGTTATTTCTATTAATGCTACTCGCTTTTTATGGGTTTGTACTTTTGGGAGTGCAAATAGATAATTTTTGATGCCTGGACCTAACCCCCAAAGCCATTCCTCTCCTGCAGTAACATTTTCCCTGCCATTTTGAAGAAAATTTTCATAAAAATAAAGCATAAAAACCTAACTTGCTTGAATAATCGTTAAACCGTAACATATTTGAGATGACAGTTGCAACTATTTGCTCATTAAGACTTTGCATATTCACACATGAGTTTGGGACATAAAACACAAGTTTAAACATAAATTTTTGCACCCTATTTTAGTAAACTTTATCAGAATTTACTTAAATGAGTTGAATATAGCAAGCTATTGAAGGAAAGTTTTGGAAACGGGAAATGAAGTGATGATGGAACTGTCCCATTCATCCCCGCAACTCTTGTCCCATTCATCCCCATACCCACTTATTTTTGAAAAACTAAAATTAGACTAGAAAAAAATTCATGGATTTTCTTCATTTAAATTGGAATCTATACTAATATAAGTACTCTTTCAACACACTGTAAAATTTAGCTTTAGTTAAATTATTTTTTAATAAATAATTATAGAAGTAAAACGATAAAAGTTACTTTTGGTATGGGAAAACACATTTAGTAGTCCTATTTATACAAAAATGGAAGCTGATGTCAATGAACACAATATTTTGAATAGGCTAGATACTACTAACGGCTGAAATAACAAAAATTTAAAGTGAAGTTAAGGTGTAAAAAATTGAGGTGTCCCGTTTATCCCGTCCCATTTAAAATGTATAAAATACTTCCATCCATGTGATTTTTAATCATATATTTAAAAAATAATCAAATTTTAATTTAAAAAGATATGTCCCATCCCACCCCGGCCCGGGGTGGGATGGGACACTTTTAGAGGTTACTTTAATTTGCTCATTCATCCTAAGTTTTGTTTGCTATCATTTTGGTTATATTTTTTAAACATGTTAAAATGTTCCAAGATGTTAGTTTGAAAGTTTCAAATTTATACAATGAAAACTAAATTTTTAAAAAATATTCTTCGAAAAAGTGTCCCATCCCTCCCCGGTCTCCCCTACATAATGCAAATGAAGTTTAACTTATTACAATATTTAAATTGAAGTACTTAGCATTACTGAAAATTATAGGTAAATTTTCTAAAGAATCAGTCTTGTTCAGTCTATAAACTAATGGGCTGGGCTTATATTCAGAATTGAACAGGACATAAAAATGGAATAAAGGGATAAAATACTGAAGCCAGAGATGGTTTATCAATCTGAGTAGATATTCTCTTTGATTTAAAAGCATGATAAAACCGCTGTACCTTTTCTCTTTTCATTCCACATGTCAAACTCTACATTTCTATATATGCCTGGATCTAAGGTTTTGGCCACTTTGTAGGGAAAAGGTGGAACACCTTGAGCTAAAGCTTTGCGGATTTCCAAGCGAGGATTTTGAGGTTGCTGAAAAAAAACAACTGTTAATTAAAGAATAACATAAAATTGATTTTTAACACTGTCCAGCAGCATATAATCCAACATTTCAAAGCTTAATATTTAAGTTGAAACCTACTTTGAAGGCTTGATCATCTTCTGGTAAATTTGGATCATCGATCCCATTATCACGGCAGCTACAGAAAACAATTTAATACTCAACTAAAGAGAGCAATCATTCTTCAAATTTTAAACATAAAATATACTGTAATTATGGTAAATAGCCTAAAAACTAAAATTGAGGTTATTGTGCATAGACTAATAATTATTTTATATGTAAAACATTTGATTATAATCAAAATGTTTGTTAGAAAGGCTAAATACAGGGTTCAATTTAAGATGACACACATTTTCATATTAAACTTAATACTTATTGTCATAACTCATAGTAAAGCTGTGTATGACATTTAAGAATTTTCCCTAAGCTTCCAGTTAAGACAGTAGAAAAACAAAAATATTTTTCTCAGTCTAGCTTCTTTCAAACTTTAGATACTAAACAAAGCTAAATTAGTTTTGAAAGATTTCTAAAATAGTCAAAAATAGTAAAATTATGAAACTACTATACCTTTCTCGAAAAAAATGGCACAGCAGATTGTTTCGCTTCTGCTTTGAGTAGGCTTTGTCATGAAGCATTTTCTCAACAGCTACATCAACATCAGGTCCAAGTTCAAATACACTCTTATAAAGAATCTCATACACAATAGCTATAAATTAATTAGATAAATAATGTTAATGGAATCCTTATTAAATTCAATGAAAATACTCCACTAGAATTATTTATATTATAAGTGAAATATCCAAGTTTTAAAAGAAAATTGTAATTTTTAAATACAAAAATAAACATAAGCAAAACACAAAACCATAAAATAGATAGAAAATTTTTTTTCAATTAGCCAAATTAAACTCAGCAAAGTTATTTTAATTATTTTCAAAATCCAATGAAAACTTTAACAATGAAGACTTTCAAATTAAGATAATTAAATTTTTTCAAACTACAGTAAAGCACCGTTTATACGTCTTTCAAGGGACCGACGTAAAACGGCGTGTAAATGAAAAGACGTATAATTGAAAACAATTTTGATTATTTGAATGAATTGGGACTTAGTGAAAACGACGTATAAATGTAAAAGACGTATAAATGAGAGACGTATAAACGGTGCTTTACTGTATATTCCTCTGTAGGCAGGGTTGTTACGTTTAAAACACTTTGTTTTAAACACTTGTTTTAAACATGCTTAAAACATGTAGTTTTTAGCAAGTTGCTCCCTTTATTTAGGCAAAAAACTCACTATTTTCATGTATGGATCACCCAGAGCCTAAAAAGATGGAAGGCTTGATTACAAACCACCAAATCGTCATGACATAGGCAGTACATTGCTTGATAAAGAGCATGATGCTGTGAAGAAAACTTAACTGAAGAAAACTGTTTGTGGTAGGGGAGACTGACAAAACCGGGTAGGTGGACAAAACGGGGAATTGAGCTTTATTCCTTGATTACTGGTGATATTTGGCGGAATCAGCTAGAACTACTTCCCAGGCAGGCGCCCTGACGTCAAGTGGAAAGAAAGTATATTTACAAACCCGTCTTGCTGAGGGAAGAAATTTAACACTTCACAACAAAATCTTAAAACGAAAGCGTATGACACATTTGTCTACCGATGCTAAATACCTACAGATTCAGTTTAGGTGAGTGTAGCGTTTAGATACCTTATTATTTACTTGTTATTTTATGGTTTTTATTCTTACCTTGGAGTTGTTTGATCAATGCTAGAATACCACATGGTTCCCACTCTTTGAAAACATTGAAAATCAAGGACTTTCAAGAACTTTTCAAGGACCTTGACAAAATTTTTCAAGGACCTTTTTCGTAGACATTTAAAAATTAGTCGTATTTCAAGACAAGTTATTTTTCCCGCATACAATCGGAACGAGAAGAAGTCACTTATCACTGTCAGTTTGTAAAACTGGCCGCAAATTATGTTCATTAGAGTAGTTTTAAAGAAAATTTCAAGAAAAAAACAAAGAAAGATCTGAAAAATTAAGTTCGATTAGAGGCTGAGTGAAAATTCAAGGACCTAAGTCATTTTTCCAGGACCTAGAACGTTTTTCAAGGACTTTCAAGTACCTAAATTTAGCCTTAAAAAATTTAAGGACTTTCAAGGACCGTGGGAACCCTATACAATTTCTTCAAAATGGCATGTTCGGACAAAACCGGGATGCAAAGGCTTTTACGGACAATCCAAATCTAAAGAAATTTGAATCCAGAGCCGACAATGCAAGGGGTTGGCACATGAAGCCTGCAGCAATGTGGATAAAAAATATCGAAATTTCATCTGCGATTTTTGTTCTTAAAAAAGTTCCATTAAGTTCCTTTTGGCTAAAAGTAAAGTCTTTAAGGGTGCATTTTAAATTATTATTTTATGAAAATTTTATATTGATTCAAAGTTTAGAATGCCATTCCGAATGAGAATGCCATTCCAAAGAGTAGAATGCCATTCAATTTTGTCCGAATAGGTCGGATAAAACTGGGACCTTTTACTCATCTGAAAAGTTTGCTTTTATGATCTATATTTCTATTGGTTATGATGTATTTGCTATTTTTCTTCTTCATAAGGGTCCAGTTTATCGTTTTAGCACCAGTATTGACTGTTTTGATCACACATAAAGTGAATATTCAACAAATAAAGTTTGGGTCCCAGTTTTGTCCGAGTCTCCCCTATATTTAAAAGTATAGCTTTATTAATCTAATTTCGATTTGAAAAGTCAAATTTAAATTTTTAAAAATCATGGATTCTTTATTCTATGTCGAGGGTAAAAAAACAAATAAAAAGTTTTTTATAAAACACGTTTAAAACAAATGAAACATGTTTTTGTTTTTTATTTAAAAAAAACGTGTTTTTTGCCAACCCTGTCTGTTGATCATCTTTTAAGGTACACTCAATCACTACCTTAATCATGACACCACAAACACACACATTTACAATTTTAATAATTGTCCAGATCACTTAACTATACAGAATTGCACCATTTCCTGTCAGTGACATCACGGGTTGACTTTCTAGCTACCCGATTGGTGAAAAAGACAGAGTTCCAAGTCTAGCCAATTAGGTAGCTAAAAAGTGTGGTGTGATCTTACATCAAATGGTGACAGACAGACAGACAGACAGATTAAAAGTATTTTGCGCAAGAGCCTTTTCAGGCTATATCACGCAATACAAGTATTAATCGTTTTCTTTTGCAGTTTAAAATCCTACTCTTTTAAATTGTATTATCTGTGTTTATTGATAAAACCTATATGTTATTGTAAATTCCGCATAATTTTAAAAACAGTATTATATTTGGATGTGGTCCACCGAGCAGAACCCGCAGGTCCGCCCCGGCCTCCCCAAAGCAAAAAAGTCTCTCTCTTGAGTATATCACGCATTTGGTCAGGATGTGTTCTATCAAATGGTGACATCAACAACAAGAAAGGTTGCAATCTAGTATAAATGTTAATGAAAATTTCTTATGGTCAAAACAATTTCCTTTCTAAAGAAAAATTGAAAAAACTCACACTGGCAAAAAGCTAAAGCAGACAGCTCAGACTTTGAATAAACACAATCATAGCGGTTGCCTCCAGTGCAAGCTAATGAAATCTTAAAAAAAAATTGAATTACTCATAATGAAAAAAAAGGCTAAAATGTATGGCTAAGCAAAGTGCGCAATACTTACAGTCTGACGAGATGACTGACTTTTTACTTTCAAAGGTGGTTGACTAGTATCGTAATAAACAACAAAATCTACCCTAGAGAATAAAAGAAACTATTCAGTTTTAGTTATATAAAATTCCATCTCAGAAATTCTCATTTTTATTAAAACATTTTTATTGGTAAGTTATCACAACTTGGTTTATAAAATAATTTTAAGCTTACTTATATTGTTGAGACAAAGCTTTCATTTCCAATTCTCCTACCCATTCCTAAACCATAAAAAATCACCATTAAGTGAACCATAGCACACTGAAACCAATCAAAAGTGAAAGCAATAAAAAACCTACTTTTTCATCCTTTATTTTTTGCAGGTACTCATCAAAATCTTGTTCAATTAACTGAAATTAAAATTGTACAAACAAATTAAGTACTATTGAATCAAAAAAATTTTCCCAATCTAATACATTTTTGTGTAAATTAAAACAGATTGGTTCACTTATGTTAAATGGGCAAAAGGTAAAATTAATCAAATATATTAGCTAAATAATTTGATGTAGGTATGTATTCAGTTCCAGTTAGCTCCAAAAACACTCATTCAGCAATAATAAAACTTATATTATAAAATAGTTGGTAGGAGTGCAAGACTAGGACTAGGCTAATCCAGGACTAGGCAAGTTTTTAAATTTGAATTTATTTTAATAACTATAACTTTACATTTTGCAACCACTATTATTTTAAATTTAGATCCAAACGTTAACAGATTAAAGTAAAACGTGTAAAAAGAATGGTTAGTAAAATTACTATTAGGGGAGAACGAGGATGAATGGGACAGGGGATGAACAGGACAGCTCAATTTTTATACCTTATCTTCACTTTAAATTTTTGTTATTTCAGTCATAAGATAGTACTACCTAGCTTATTCAAAAAAATTGTGTTCATTAACATCAGCTTCCATTTTTGTATAAATAGGACTACTAAATGTGTTTTCCCATACCAAAAGTAACTTTTATTGTTTTACTTCTATAATTATTTATTAAAAAATTATTTAACTAAAGCTATAAATTTTAGTGTGTTGAAAGAGTACTTATATTGGTATAGTTTCCAACTTAAAGGGAGAAAATACATTGATTTTTTCCTAGTCTAATTTTAGTTTTTTTTTAAATGAATGGGTATGGGGATGAATGGGACATGAGTTGCGGGGATGAATGGGACAATTCCATCATCACTTCATTTCCCATTTCCAAAACTTTTCATTCAACTCATTTAAGTAATTTCAGATAATGTAACTACAATAGGATGCAAAAATTTATGTTTATACTTGTTTTATGTCCCAAACTAATGGGTGAATATGCATAGCCTTAATGAGTGAATACTTACAACTTTCATCTCAAATATGTTATGGCTAACCCATTATTCAAACAAGTTAGGTTCATATGCTCAATTTTTATGAAAAGTTCCTTCAGAATGGTAGGAATATGTAACAGCTGGGAAGGAAAGGTTTTGGTTCAGGCCCATCAAAAATACGCTATTTGCAATGCTAAAAGTTAAAATCCATAACATGCAAGTAGCATTAATAGAAATAACACCAGCCTCAACCTCTGAGCTGAAAGAACAAAAGGACTTGCTTCAGTTTTTGTGTTAATTTTACTCATCATGAAGTCTAATAGTGTAGGCTGTTTTTTTTCCCTTTAAATGCCTTAATTTTATTCTTTGGAAAGTAGAAGTGTGTTAAAAAGCTAAACGTTACACAATATTTGAACTAACTATTTTATCTTGTTAATTTCTAAACTTTTTAACAGTCCCATTCATCCCCACACTTGTCCCATTCATCCCCGCTACGGGGATGAATGAGACAAAATAAATGCATTCATAAATACTTTTCTTGGAGTTTAAATGATGGCTAATTGATTGAATACATGCATTAATAATGTAACAGAGTTCAATTATTGGTTTTAAACTTGTTACAGGGTTGAAAAATGTAATTTTTTTTCCAATAATAGCAAAAATGTGAAATTTGTCCCATTCATCCCCGTTCTCCCCTACAGATAAAAAACTTTAAAATATTAATGGGATAACCTGAAATGTTTAAAAGTTAAAAACTTGCCTCTGCATAAATATCTCTGTTGCGTTCCATATACTCAACACAACTTTCCCTAAGTTTGACATGATGAACTTGAGTGTAGAAAAGCTAAAAGAAAAACTTGCATCAATAAAATATGTAAATCTTAAGTCACAATAAGACACAATAAAAAGGGATACAGCAGTGAAATGCATTCACAAGTTCTATTTATTATATTGTTTTGGCATGAAGAACTTGTTTAACTTTCTTTATTTAAAAAAATTTTCCATATGGGGTTTTAAAACAAAGGAAAATCTTACTCCATCTCTTTTTGCGCCTTTAACCACCTGTTTGAAAAGCAATGGATGCCGGGAACAAAGCGTCCATGCTGGAATACAAATCAAACAATACCTCTTAAGACTGCTCTAGAAGCGGTTCGAAATAAACTCCGCTTCCAAATTTACCGAGTTAGCAACGAGAAAACTTAGTTTAATTCCATATAAAATTAAATAGTTTAGTTAAATCGTCTGCTTACAAAAGAGAAACAGAACCATTTTGGTTTAATCGGTCACAGTTAACTTGAATACCGAAACCTAAGCGGCTTTCATACAGTTAAGGATTCGTTTAACAAAATGGCCAATGGAAAAAGGCGCAAGTTCAGACTTGCGTATGCGCCAAGTTTTTAGCGGTAAAGATGACCAATATGGTAACCCTAACTTATGTTAAAAAATTAATTGGCTTCTAAATGTGCCGCTTAACAGCCAAAATTCGCCAAGCATACGCAACTCTGAACTTGCGCCTGGAAAAATACAGAAAGCGACATTGTGGAATCCTTTCAAAAGGGTGTGGTGTAGTTAATTTAGTTTGAATTGATTTTTGATAGGACTACATTCGGCGCAAGTTTAGAACTGCTGATGGTTGGCGAGTTTTGGCTATTTGGCGCAATTTTTAGAAGCCACATAATTCATTTAACATTTAATATTAGTTGGGGTTACCATATTAGTCATCTTTACCGCTAAAAACTTGGCGCATACGCAAGTCTGAACTTGCGCCATAAATCTTAAAGAAAAATTTTAAATGAATGACAGGAGTCCGACTTAAACCGCAGATGATAGATGTCACCGCCATCTATGACCAGCGCCACCTCCACAATTTAGCCATGTCTCTGACTCTGAAGAGGAGAGAAATTGTCTCCAGACAACCTGAACCCGTGGTAATCTGCGCCATGACCAACCACAGGACTTTCGGAACCACAGATTTAACGAGCACGTACTCCGCTTATACTCGGTGGGTCTTTGGGGATGTCGGAAACTGAACCGGGGACCCTCTCCGATTCCGAACCCAATGCCTTAACCACTAGGCTCCCCACTTCTCGATGATATTATACGTAGATACACAGAGCACGGCCTACGGCAAGAAGCTAAGAAAAATTGGTGGCGTTGAATTCCCACTAAGTGAGATTACCAGACAAATTCTGGAGGGATTTTGCAATGCATGGAAGGGGTATGTGAAAATTTTACTCGTTTCCTATCGTTAAAAAAGAAAAGTTTTGACTTTTAAAGGGAGAAGATACAGGGGTTTATCGAACTATCCCCATGAAACTCAAATTGGTTCTCTTTTATCATTAAATAACTAAAAATACTTAGTATCCCTCAAAGTACCCTCCAAAACTATTTTCTTGACTAGATGTTTCCCCCCTACTGTTTGATCGAGGGGGATAATCCTGAAATCTCCTTGTCCACGACTACGGCCTGATCATTTATTATTTTTTTATCCCACTAATGAAATAAAAAGATGTTTGAGTTCATCAATCAAATCAGTTATACAAAAGTTTTGTCTACTGCTTTTATTTTCATAATTTATCTATTTTTTTTCGTATCAGCGGGTCATTTGCCAGTGGAGAGACAGAAAAATATTTTGGGAGGGGGATATCGGAATTATGGGGTAAATTAATGTAGTCATTTTCTGTGGTCAAAAAGGAAAATGTCTGACTTTCGGGTCTGTCTGATATGATATAACCTCAAATCCCCCCTGGGGACCCATGCATTTGACCACGAAACCACAATGTTAACTAGCTTTAAGTACGATTACTAAACCCCCTCACAACGCATCCACTTATGTTTAAGTTCATTAGAACAACTTACATTTAAAACAAGCGGGGATTTAAGGAAAGGTTTGGGGTCTTTCCATATTCTTTTAATCCTAATTTATGCTTCTTGAGCTAAAGAAACATCCTTTTCTATTATGCTGCCTTGTCTTTCTCCTCCCGTCATGATGGGTGGATAATTCTCTACGTTCAAACGACCCTTATGTGCTGCTAGGGGACACTCCGACCGATCAAAAATCCAGAATATATATAAGAAAGTCTTGAACATAAAATCCTTATACAGATTGAACCCTAAAAGATTGATTTGAAAAGCAAAAGAGGAACTTGCTAAGCCTCCAAGACCGGCCCTACAAAAAAGGTTTGTCCCAACAAATACTCACACTTAATAAATCTCGCAGCAACAACCCTCACCTAATGTAGAGGCACAGAAACTTTTTTGGTTTTATTTATTATAAAATTAATAATTTTGTATTAAATTAATTTATATGTATTTTGACAATTTTCATATTAGGAAAGTGGGACATAAGGAATCTTTTTCAGAACATTGCGAAAAAGTAGAGCCCTTTGTAGCAAAAGTAAGTAAAAGTAGAGTAAGAGTAGTGTAAAAGTAGAGCAAGCCCTTTGGCTTGCTACTGAAAAATCGGTACAGCTTTCGAAAGAGTCCTCCAGCCACCATGTTTACCCCCAGCTCAAATGAGGCTGATCTAATTATTAATATTATATATTAGATCCTAAAATGAGTAGATTTTTATTTTACTGTTGGTTGGTTTGTTTGTTTGTTTGTTGATTAGGTTTTTATGGGGCATGACCCAAGATAGGTCATAGATTTTACTGTTGGAACTCGTTGCTATATGCTATGGGAGCTGTGGTTACACATGGCAACTGGAGGACTCTTTGTAAAGCTGTTCCAAAAAATCTTACTACATTGAAGTTTTCTGAGGAAAAGGGTTAGTCTTTATTGCTTTTACTGAGATGCAAAAGCAAACATTGCATAAAGGGCCTTGCATTTTAAACCTTTGCAATGTTCAGTTTCTTCCTTAAAACTAAACAATCATGGCTTGCTTGATAATTTTTTTTTTAAAATTCGACATATTTTTGCATTGACCGGACTGTTCGTATATCCAAATCACCTCAGCTTCAGCTTGGCATTATTGCAAACCAAATATAGGTTAAATATCTAACTAATGCAAGACAAAATTTTATCCAGTTCTAGATCAAGGGTTTCAACAACCTTTCTGACACTGTGATCCCTAATTTTAGGTTGCGTATTGTGTGAATACATTTGAATTATATGTTTTAAGTATTTAAAAGTACTTACAACATATACTACAATAGTTTTAATTTTTTTACTTTTTACAACCACGTAACTTATTAAGAAACTTAATACGCATAACTTTCCTTCCATGTCCCCCCCCTGAGAACCACTGCTCTAGAGATATCATTTCATTTTTACCCGAAAAATAACAAATATAGTTAGAACACGCTAGAAAAAAATCGACCATCCTCGGTTTACAGTATTTTTCATTGATTCAAAGAAATATTAGTTTGGGATTGAAACTGGGGTATTTCAGTGATTACGGAACAGATAAATTTTAAGTAGGGCAAAAGCACAAACCAGACCACTGATTAATAACAGACCATTTGCACTTAAACATAATATTCAAAAGTATGTGCTTTTGCATAACTTTATATAAAGTACCAAGAAATTCCTGCATTTCTTTCTTCTATACATTTCCGATCAGTTACATTGATTTAAGATGGTATAATTAAGGTGGCTGAAAACTGGTGAACGTGGTCTGATATTGGCGCTCTTACCACACGTAAAGTTTCCCTATACATTTTACTAAAATTCATATAAATAAGCTAATTAAATTATCATTACTTTGATTACTAAGCAAGGAAACAAATTGGAAATATATGCTAAATTAATGAAAAAGAACTCTCTTAAACTTCCACTGAAAAATAATATAGGATAATCTAAAGGTTTTGTTTCATATCTAATTGAAATTTTGTACTGCTACTTTATGTATTGAGAACTTATCAGAATTACTTATGGATAATCAAGAAAAGGACAACATATGTTTTTAAATTTTCAAATTAGTAATTTTTTAGTAATTTTTCGTTCGCAGCTCTTACAAGATCAAATGCATTACAACCAACAACTTTTTACATGTTTGTGTGTAACGCAATAACTTTGCAACAGGTGATTTTGAAAACTAGAGTACAAATATTTATCTTACCTGTTCGGAAACAGCTCTAAAAAGACAAGAACCATCTTTCGCTACATCACTTCGGTAAAGACCTAAACAATCTAAAAACGCGTCCATTGTTAATTTTAAATAAAGTTTTCCCGAAATTTAAAAATACGACAAAACACTCTTTAAACTCGCGAAATCGAAGTCATCGACAATCTGGATTTCGTGTTTACGCCTTCTGACGCTCTCCTTCGGAGAGGTTTGGCTAATTTGCATGATCGCGGGGTGATCTTGGGAGTGTGTCGATATGGTAAGTTTTTATTGGTTAAGAAAAAAAAGAGGCGGGGATAAGTTTCGGAATAAGAAAGCAATTAGCCAAAGAGGAACATCGACTCCAGGGCGAATTCTCCTGAATGATTTCAGGGTGCTTGGTATTGGATTATTTGGGTAATAAATTAAATCGATAAGGATATCGAAATAATAATTTTGGTGCAAAACTCTGAAAAAGCTGTAGCATGGATTTTAACTACTGTAAATTAAATTAATCGTATATTTATTTGTTTGTTTTAAAAATATTTTTGATGTAAAATTTGCGCAATTTTTTTTTATTATATATCTCAGCATTGGGGGAACATGTCACACGGTGTCACATGTCACCTTCGATTAAGGAGTCTTAATTATTTGAGAAAACTAAAACCCGAAACAATTTGAAACAATGCGAAGTTAATTTTCCCCCAGCATAATTGTTTTTGTAAGAACTGTTTTCTTCATTCGATAAAAAATTAAATCGTAAATAAATAATTATTTATTATCATACTTTATTTTAAAGATATTTAATACACCAACCATTCTTTGATTTCGATAAATATTATGAAGACACAGTTTTTAAAAAAATACGCACTTTATTTTTCATTAAATGAGTTAAAAAACTAATAAAGAATTCTAATTCTTACCATTCTTACTTACCAGGAAAAAATATTCTCATTTTTATTAATTGCAAAAATTATTTTTATTAAAAATTTAGTTGTAAGTGTAATTTAATTAGGCTTGAGAACAAAAATCCTTTTAAAATCGTTTTTATTTAATGTGCTCTTTTAGAGTTTGTTTATTTAGGTATTAATATAATAGATGGCGACACTAACATTTTAAAATACATCCAAAATTTGCTTTCTCCGAATAAGTAGAAAAGGTAAAGATTAAACCACATAATCACTAGTTTATACACTAGGAATTTTTATTAATTTCTAAAAGCTATTTTTAGCTATTTTTAAGCTATTTTTATTTCTTAATTATTGGGTAGTCAACAATCTTCTCAACTTTCTGAAACTCGTGCTTCCGGTTTCGGATCTAACTACCGGAAGTTGACATTTGAAGACAAAACAATCTGTGAGGAGCTTTGATGTCTTTGGAGTATCTTCTGGTTACGCCTCCCCTATGATCAAGTTAAAATACACGTGCAAATTAGGAAATTCAAAATAGAATTACATAGTATTCGTTATGGTAGGTAAACAACAAAGTAAAATGTAAATTATCAATGTATTACTGTATTAAACTGATATTTACGGTATTAAAAAAACGGTAACCTTTACAAAACTGAAGACAAATAATTTCGGACTATCTTAATTTGTTTGTTAAACGTGCAGTACTTAATGTTTCTCCCCGTCCATTTTGCAGTATAAAGTAGAATCAGTTTTGTGAACTATTAAGCAAACTAAGATATTTCTAAGATTTAGTGCCCTTTGCACTTAATTAAAAGCTTCTTTTTAAGTTCTATTCTAAAATTGCTCTAATAATGAGTAGAACCAAACCAACTGATTGGGGGAAACTATTGCAGGCAAAATAATTTAATATTATATTGGGAACACACATATAAAATATGCTCTCTGAATAAAGTTTTCCTGGTACTTAGGAATTATGCAGCTGTAAATATCTCCAATCGGACTATATAGCAATTTTTTATAATTTAATCGTAAAAACATAAAAAGTATTAAGAGAAACACTGCTAGTTAAGATGTTTTAATATTTTGATGTTTGATTTTTTTATCAATTCGGCATTACTAAATCTAAAACTTGTGGCTAGCTAATCCTACAGTAATGTTTTTCTTTTTGTATTAAAATGATGACTTTTTTCAATTGTATGATGCAGGTAGCCAAATGGAAAGGATTTGGGGATATATGACCCCCTTGGAAACAAATCTAGAATTATCCCTTTTGATAATAAAAAACAACATTTAGATCCTCCTATCCTCTCCAAAGAAAACAATATCCATCTCCAAATATTTTTTCTGGTTGTTCCATAAGAGGGGTACAAGTAAACCCAAATTTGGACATACATTTTTAACTAGAATTTTGATTTTAATGAACAACTTATAAATGTATAAATACTAAAATAATAAATGTATAAATACTAAAAGTTCCAATATCTTTCGAAAGTATAGTGTAGCCATGGGAATTTTCCAAACCCCCTTGACTGTGGATGCCTAGTTGAAGACAGCATCTTCTCATGATAAAGCAATGAGGAATGAAAACTTAAATTCAAATACTTTTATTTTTATAAAAATGGGAGTCATTGGTGCCAAGGTTACCTAATGACTTAAGATTTTTTTTAGATTTTAATTGTGCATTCTTGTAGTAATCTGCAATGTGAGTTTCATCGTCACAAACTCTTGTAAGAAAAGAATATTTTTAGGAGACAAATCACATTGATCAAGATGATAAAAAGTGGGATAGGTCTTGGACGACTGATGAAATTCGTAAAAGTAGTGCTAATTGGACTTTGGCTGGAGATGTTGGAGTAAGTAAACTACAGTTACCTTAAGTTATAGCTTTAACTCAGCTTAAGAGTGTAATATTTTTTTCATTTTATATTCCTGATTCCTATATTACTTTTTATGGTTAAATATTAAATACAATGTTTCTTAACTTTTTATGTGTTGATAAATTTTTAGTTTGGTTCTATACCATTTAACCCTTCCATGCACAACATTGCATATGTGCTCAAAGATTGCATATGTGCTATTAAAAACCTGTGTACTAAAGGGTTAAAATATTCATAAAATATTGATGGCATCAATATGAAACTAAAAGCACTGGTGTTACAATCAATTTTGGCCAAGGCCTATCGAATATCCCTTAATCCTCCTTTATAATCCTCCTTAATAAATTGTTTTGCTGTTTTTAAGATATAGTTGAATGTGGATTTTAATACATGAATTTTACTTAGCTTTACAACCTGCTGACTGAATTTTCTCAAACGATTATATCCAGAACTCATGAAGTAGAAAATGCTGTTGATTCTCTAATGTATAAAACAAAGGTAGTAAGTTTATTTATCACTAAGGCATTATTCTATGACTAAATTTTATTAGTTTCTTTAAATTCCTAAAAAAATTAAATTTTATTTTTAAGGGATTTGATATGAGTTTTAAAATGTACTTATTAAATTTTCTGAGCAAGTATTTTTATTGATGAATGACGAAAGCTATCATCATGGATCATTTAAGTTTTGGTTGAAATACTAAAAATTTAATGAAAATTTTATATTTCTATATCTACTATTTTTGTTGCATTTCTTAACTTAGAGATTTTACCTTTATTGCATTTATTGTATTGATTTCAATTGATATTTGGACCATATTTTTCAGATGGCTAGTGCAAAAATTAGCAATGTCATAAATGATTTCCACATGCTATCCAATCTTCAGTTTGTAGAAAATGTGAGTATCCTTTTTTTTAAATAATATTTTTTATTTTTCTTGTTGATATTTCTTTGTATATAAAGGGTCCGTCCAGGTTTATTTTAAGAGGTTCCTATTTTGTGAAAATTTTAGTGTAAAATTAACATAAAAACATTGGTACATTATTTTAAGCAT
The DNA here is from genome assembly GCA_024610705.1 of Tetragnatha versicolor. NCBI lineage: Eukaryota > Metazoa > Arthropoda > Arachnida > Araneae > Tetragnathidae > Tetragnatha > Tetragnatha versicolor. The sequence goes on from JANDEH010000008.1 coordinate 17,256,914, forward strand.
AGAAACAAACAAAAATTTAGTGTGGAATGGATAAAAATTAAATAATTAAGAAATTAACTTATCAGAGAACTTGGGAATTTGTGTAGGTATTGCAAAAAGGTAGTAAAATTGCCCTGGACAGAACATGTAGCGTGTCAAATGTTCTTACTTTTAATTTAACTTTACCTGAAATAAAACCTTAATTTTTGCATTGTTAAAACTTAATTCAAGTATTCTGTAATTTTCTGGGGTTGTTTATATGCTGATATTTTATCATGGTTTCTTTTTTTTTCTAATTTTTTAGAGAGTATATGATGAAGAAATCTCTGAATCCACTCCTGAAACCAAACCAGCTGAAGTATGGCTTTTTCTGTGTGTCGTAGATTTAAAAAAACTTCCTTCTATTGCTATTTCACTTTCATAATGTTTTTTTTAAGAAAACAAAAGAACAGAAAGAGGCAGAGATGCTCCCAAAAATCACCAAAGCAGTTGAACTTGGGTTGCATGTACTTGATCATGCTTTTAACAAGATCAATGTCAATGAAATATCTGACAGTGAAGATGAAGACCTCTCATCTGAAGGACGCACAATTTTGGAACCTAAGGTATAAAAATTATAGAGTTTAGTTTGTTTCTTTTCTTTAAGATATGTAAAATGTTGGTAGAACAGTTGTCTAAAAAGAAAAGGGACCAGTTTAAGGACCCTTCACCTTATTCTAATCTTCTAAAAAGGGTCTTTTACAACATTCTAAATGGCCTCTTTGCAAAAGTGCAAAGCTCAAAAGTGGTTTGAAACTGTTTTTAGAATACGTTTAAGAACACATGAAAAAAACATGCAATTTGTTTTTTCAATTACAACTTAAAACTATTTTTAAATTGTAAGTTTAAAATTTCAATGAAATAATTACATGCAGTGATATTCTTAGGATTTTTTTGGAGGAGTAAAAATACTCCTTGACTTTTTAGGAGGAGTTAAATTCATTTATAGGATAAACTGTTCATTCATACATAATTTTTTTTATAAAAACGCTTTCTTATGTAATGTACAAAATGGAATAGAAAAAAATGAGGATGCTAATTTAGTTTTTTTAACAATTAGGTATAGCATCTGTTAGGTATTAGTAGAAAATGTTAAACATTATAAATAAAATAATTTACTTTGTAAATAAACATTCTAAATCAAATATTTATTTAAGATTAGAAATTTAAGTAGGAAAAAAAATTTTTTTTGATTTCAGTTGGGCGCCATGCATTTTTCAAGCAAACCTTTGTTAAAAATTCAATGCGTGAAAATACGCCTTACTAGTTTTTAAAAGCGTATTTCCGATTTTCAATGCGTGAAATCTCCCAGAGGCGTTAAAAATATCTGATTACATCCAATATTTTATACTTGTAATATTGAGTGATTCAAATGTTAGTTTTGCTTAGAAAAATTTGTCAGAACTGTGAAATAAATTTCTTAAGCTGTCTTTTTTAGAGAAGATTGAAGAATATTTTCTATTCTTCTCTAGTGAGATCTTGACCTAATAATTAGGGGGTTATTAGCTAGTCTAAAGCAACTAAGCCAAGTTTTGGAGATGATTTTTTATCTATAAAAGTTTTAAAAATCTATTTTTAGAAAACAACCTCTGAATACATTGCATAAAAGCAGGGGTGCAGAATATGTCCAAACGCCCGAACGATGTTCGGGGGAACTTCAAGCGGATCTGGGGAAATATTTTTGCCCCAGATAGAAAGAAAAACTAAGAAAATTCAATAATCAATAGCTGGAAAACAAATATTTTGAGTAGTGACTGCATCATAATCTCCAATTTAAACGGAAATCAAGTGAAAACTGTGGAATTACAGATGTAGAGTGGGAAAACTACGGATGTGCGCAAAAAATCCTAGTTTTCTGGGTGAATACCTGAAAGTTGGCTTTTCCTTACTTTTTGTTTGGTATGCAGGGAAAACAACGTAATCGTGGTAGGATGAGTAATTTCAACCATAAATAGCATTCTTGTTTTCTAACATTCCACTGAAAAGTTGGGTTAGTTAAGGATTAATTTATAGGTAGCTGAAATTTGAGATAAAAATAGGCAATTTTTCATATTTTACAAAAAGAGGTACTTCTGAGCTAAGATTATAAGTGTGTAAGAAAGACTAAATAAAAAGATTAGAAAGATCAGTAAAATTTAAATTTATGGATTATGTGAAAATTATTGAATCTGAAAGAAGTTTAATAATTGAAAAAACGACTTCTTTTAATGAGATCTCGTTTTGGGGGAAATTTTGTAGAAAACAAATTGTGTTCTGGGGAAATTTTGGGTCCTGAAACATTTTCTGCACCCCTGCATAAAAGGGGTTCGTTTTGCTTTCTTTAAATGTTGGGGCTGCATTTATCACTAACTCTCAAGTTTACATAAATTTAAGGGGACAGTTTTTACTGTCGCTTTCAATATCAGAAGGCATTTGTGTTGTCTTTTAAGGTTTTTAATAGCACACACATATAACTACAAGAGACTACTCAAACTACATCTAACATATACGAAATCAGTAAATGGAATGGCTGTTTTTCGTTTGCTCCCTGACTTTCGGGGGTCTCGAGTGACTTGCCTCCGCCCCACTACAAATTCTATTGGTTAAGGGGTTGACGTCATTACTGTGGTTTGCCAATCGGCGGGTTTAATTTGGAAACGGGGTGTTAAGAATTTATAGTGGGAACTGTCACAACAAGAGGGACCGTGGGAAGAAATGTCTCCCTCGCTGTCAACCGGAGGTCAGAGAGCATGTGAAAGTTGGTTTGCAGGTGACTTCTAAGATGAGGGTGCACCGCAGTACTCCCTCCCCAGTGTCAACGATATCCCAAAATCAAACGATCTGGGAAATGCACTCGGCGACCGGAACGAGTTCGATACGGCGCCGAAACAGTTTGGTTGGGCATAGTTGCAACAGGAACAGTTCGGTTGGGCACAGTTGCAACAGGAACAGTTTGGTTGGGCACAGTTGCAACAGGAACAGTTTGTTTGGGAAGAGTAGGAGGCACCGAAACGCGGGAGTTTTGTGCTGGATCATTGATTATGAAGGCAGGCTTCAGTCTATCTATCGATACATTAGTCCTCACACCCTGCCTGTCAATCGTAAAATGTTTATCACTGCGTTGCAACACTAAAAAGGGGCCGTCGTAAGGCCGCTGCAAAGGTCCGCGCACAGTATCGCGCCGCACAAACACATGTGACGAGGAGCCCAACTCTTTCGGAAGGAACACCGACGGCTGGAGGGAGTTCATAAACGTCCGGAGTTGCTCTACGAACGCGGGGGGGTCTGTCACCGCAGAGGAGGGGTCGAAAAATTCGCCCGGGAGTCGAAGAGGGGGCCTGAGCATGATCACATCGTCTTCCAGTCGAAACCCGTCTTCTCGCACTCATGACGTCACATTACGAGACTTCAGCAAAATGTCACAGCACGAAGCTTTCGACTCATTCTCGAAACCCGACAACGACTTCGTTTTTTGCCTACAAGCCGAAACTTTCATTCCGAAACCTCCGGAGCACTCGGTAGCGATTTCGAACAGTGCCGAAAAAATTTGAAATGCCTTTTCAGGAAACAATAACATTAATTTTCAGATTAATATTCCTTGTACATCAAGAAGTGGTCTTAAGAATTAATTTTCAACCTTTGGATGAAGCAATATCTTTTTTTTGCGAAGGAACTAAGTTTTCTATGCGTAGGTCAGGGCTCAATGCACTGCAAATCGGCTCTATTAGTTTGAAATTGGATGAATATTCTATTCATAAAAATATACGTCATCAGGTGCTTGTTAGGATGTGATAATTTTTCTTTCATTGTAAAAAGGTATTTTTACACGATTTAGAGATTATATTAATAGAGTAAAAACCGTCAGGGAGTTTCAATAACCAAAAGTCATTCAAACCAATTCATTTAGCCTTCCGATTACAGATGGCAGCACATTACTGCCAGAAAATTTAAAGTCATTTTGATTTTTTAAACAGAGAATATTTGTTGTTTAAAAGGGTTTTTTTATTGCTAAAAGTGTTATTAGGTTCAGGAAATATATTGTAATTATTGAAACGGTCCATAATTGTCAGGTTATTTATTTTCGCTAAGAAGGCAATACAGGCAATATGGCTACCCAGCTACCCTGTTCGAAAGGACCACTCTTTTTTGATTGGCCAAACGCTTCTCGATACATTCTCGAAGGAGAAAGTTAGATCTCATGTCGAACTGAACTTCGTGCTGCGGCCTTTCGAAAAGCAAACGAAGATTGTGGAATGACAAGAAGGTGTTTTCGGTTACTCCTTTTCGACTTTTGTCGAATAGGACTATAAACGATATGATCATGCTCAGGCCAGGCCCGTGCTGGCCAGGGGGGACAGGGGGACGTGTCCCCCTGCGCCCTTTGCTCAGGCGCCCTTTTAAAGAGACTTTTCTACAGTAATTTACTCCTAAACTTCTCAATGTTTTTATGGGTTCCTTTTTTTACCAAACTTAACCAATAGTGGTTTTACAATTCATTCTTGGTTCATCAAGTCTGAAGCACGAAGACATCTAAAAGTTTTTTAAGCCTCCCCATTTTTACCTTACCATCAAATTTCGTTATGAATTTTTATTTTTAGGGCGCTTTTGTTTGAAGATGATTAACTCTGAAGTAACAAGGTAAAGTTGATTATATTCAAGGCACCGAATCCGTTAGTTAAACACGTTGAAATTGCTAGGGCGCTGGGCGCTTTCATTTAAACTGTCAAATGGAGACCCTCTTACTTCAAAAAGAATTAGTTTTCCATTAGGGCACCCTAATTGAAAAAAATTAGGGGAAGACGGGGTGTTTGCAAGGCGCCCTTTTTTATGCAAGCAAGATATTTTAAAAGCTTCGCCCAAATTTTGACGACTGCCCACGCACCTAGGGCTTCTTGACCAAGGGCTGCCCTTAGTCAAAATAATAATTACCTTTGAAAATGTAAATTCCGGGAGATTTTTTTACAAATCCATGAAATTCTGACATATTTTTAAGCTGTATTTTCTTTCCATTTTTTTCCTTCGGATGTAACTCAAAGGGTCTCAAAATGAGTCTAAACACTACTTTTAAGAGTAAAAATTCTAAAATTTTTCTGGGGGAGGACCCCCAGACCCCCCTTTTAAATTTCTCATTTATTTATGTACTGTTTCTCTTGAGTATTTTGACTTAAAAGGAGTGGTACAAGAGTTTTGGGTGAAATCATCCACATGGGAGGGGCTCAAAATGAGCTAAAATACTCTTTTTTAAACAAAAATCAAATGTTGAAATAACAACAATAAAAAACAAAAGTAGCAGTATTGCTTTGTAATTTTTAAAATGCCGTTATTCTTTAAAAAAACTTTTTAGGTTTAATAATCATTTATGTGGTTGCGCCCTTACACCCTTTGTCCACCGCCCTCTGAAGGTACCCAGCACGGGCCTGGCTCAGGCCCAGGGGCTCCGTAAACCAGTTCGGCAGCGGTGGCTTCGATGTCTTCTTTCAAAGCAGCTCGTAATCCGAGGAGGATCGTTGGTAGTGTTCTTGTCCACTGGTTCTCTGCGTGGCACTTAATTGCGGCTTTGAGGGGGCGGTGCAAGTTTTCGATGAGTCCGTTGGCCATCGGGTGGAAAGCTGTTGTTCGAATTCGTTCGGTCCCCAGGAACTTCATTAGAGATGCGAACAGTCGGGACTCGAATTGGCGGCCTTGGTCCGTCGTGATACGGCTTGGGACACCGAATCGGCAAATCCAGTGGTCATAAAGGGCTCGGGCGATGGTGGGTGCCGTTATGTCAGGTACAGGCACAGCCTCTGGCCACCGTGTGAAGCGATCTATTATTGTTACGCAGTAGGAGTGTCCTTCCGAGGGGGGTAAGGGACCAATTATGTCCACATGGATGTGGTCAAAACGTGTGGAACACGGTGGGAATTTTCCTAAGGGAGCTTTTGTGTGCCGAACAATTTTCGATTGTTGACAGGGCACACAATGTTTAGCCCAGTTCCTGACATCCCTATCTATGGAGGGCCAAATAAATTTCCCCTTTATCAATTTAGTGGTTGATTTTATCCCCGGGTGTGACAGATTATGCAAGCAATCAAATACCGGTTTTCGAAACTCTTTTGGAATAAAAGGCCGCGGACTTCCTGTGGATACATCGCAAAAAAACTCCGCGTCAGATTCGGGGAGTTTAAAAAGCTTAAAATCCAAGGAAGTTGAGTTAGTCCGCAATCTCGTTAATTCCTCATCTGAAGATTGCGCCACAGCGATCCTGTTGTAGTCAATCGTGGGTGGAACGGATATAATCGCTATCCGCGATAAAATATCCGCAGCCACATTTTGGGTTCCTGGCAAATGGCGAATATCAGTAGTGAATTGGGAAATAAAGTCCAACTGCCTGATTTGTCTTGGGGAGCACTTATCTTGCTTTTGACGGAAAGCAAAAGTTAAGGGCTTGTGGTCCGTAAACAAAGAGAAATTTCTAGCCTCCAACATATATCGAAAATGCTGTATGGAAGCATAAGCTGCTAGGAGTTCCCTGTCGTACGTACTGTATTTTGTTTCACAAGGAGTTAACCTGCGTGAGAAAAACCCAAGCGGCTGTAAGCCAACCTCCGTAATTTGATGCAGAGCACCCCCGATCGCAACATCGGAAGCGTCTACGTGCAGGGCAAGTTTAGCCGATGGTGAGGGATGGGCTAAGAGTGTGGCGTTAGCCAATAACTCTTTGCAGCGGTTAAATGCCACAAGTGCCGGTTCCGACCAACTAATTTTAGTCTTATCTCTTTTTTTCTTAGAGCCTTTAAGCAAATCATTTAGAAGAACTTGGGACTCTGCAGCATTTTTAATAAACCTCCTGTAGAAATTTAATAATCCTAAAAATTGCCTTAATTGAGCTATGGTTTCAGGTTGTTTGAATGATTTTATGAGTTGTACCTTACTCTCTAGTGGTTTCAAACCTTTCTCATTAATAGTATGCCCTAAAAATTCTAATTCCTTTTTTCCAAAGACACATTTAGATACATTTAGCCTGAGGCCAAAATCATTAAGCCTTCCCAAAATTTGGCGGAGGTGGTCTTTATGCTCTGTGTAAGAGCTGGAAAACACCAGGATATCATCCAAGTATACAAAACAAAAATTTAAACCGCGGAGTACCTCATGCATAAAGCGCATGAAGGTTTGCGCCGCGTTAACTAAGCCAAAACTCAATTTTGTATACTCGAACAATCCCCAAGGTGTGGTTACCGCGGTTTTGGGGATATCAGCCTCCGCAATGGGTATGTGATGGTATGCTTTAAATATATCAATTTTGGAGAAAACTGACTTACCGTGGAGGGCTTGCGTAAAATCCTGAAGGTACGGAAGGGGGTAGGAGTCGAACTCTGTCACCGCATTAAGCCTCCGATAGTCCCCGCAGGGCCGCACCTGATTCGTGCCGGCTTTGGGGACACAGTGAAGGGGGCTGGACCAGGGGCTTTTGGAGGGGCGTATTATCCCTTGCTCGAGGAGGAAATCGAATTCCGCTTTCACCGCGGCAGCGGTTTTGGGATGGAGACGCCGTGGTCTCGATGCTATGGGGGGACCGCGGGTCATAATGTGATGCACCGTGGAGTGGGGCATGGATTTCCCTATGAGTGAAGGGTTGGTTAGATCGGGGTACTCCTTGAGGGTATCGTGGAACTCGTTATTCTCACACACGAGGTGGACAGAGGGCTGTGCTGTGTATCGCAATTCCCCGAAAGAGCGCAGAGATGTTTCTGAGTTGATGAGCCGACGATGAGCCAAATCCACGATGAGGTTAAAATGGCGGAGGAAATCGGCTCCGATGATGGGGCAGGAGACGTCAGCGATCACGAAGGTCCATACAAAAGGTTTTCGCAGACCGAGATCCAGCTGTCGGTGGAGGAATCCGTATGCTGAGATGTTGGTGTTGTTCGCGGCGAACAATGAGAATCCCGGCTTGGAGGATTTCCTGTGCACAGCTGATGGGGTTAGGGCACTGACGTCACTACCGGTATCAATCAGAAATTTCTGACCAGAGATGCGGTCGTGTACAAAGAGTCTGCTGGAACTTGAAGGAGCGCCTGAACTCGCCTTGCCAGCGGAGGCGAGATCTAGGCGTTTTTTGAATGGAATGTGCATCCAGACTCGCACATCCGCGCTTCTTTGCCGAATCTGCGGTGGTAATAGCAAACGTCGTCGGTGGGTGTTCGGTTGGTGCTGGTTCGATGGGGGGAGCCGGGACGTCGACGACGTGGAGAGGGGCTGCGGTCCCGTGGGCGACGATGGACCAAGCTTGCCAGCTGATTGGAGAGGTCCTCGATCTTTTTCTCCAATTCAGAAATCGCTGGGGGCTGGGGTGTTGCAACGGCACACACCGGGCCAAGAGCTGTTGTCTCGGCGACTCTGTCGGCGATTTTTGCCAAGTCATCTAATGAACCGCCTTGTGTGCACAACGCCGTCTTGATAGGTAGTGGGAGACGGTCAATCCAAAGGTGCTTTAAAGCCTCCCCTTGAAGAAGACCTGTGGCCAGCAACCGTATTCTTCTCAGGAGCTGACTCGGTTTTTCGTCTCCTAAGTGAGTATCGTTGAGGAGTCGTCGGAGTCGAGCACTATCCGATTCTCCAAATTCTGACCGCAGGCGGCTGCATAGGGCGTCGAATTTGTTCTGCGCTGGGGGGTGAAGGATAATATCCGCAACGCTGGAGAGGGTTTCACCATCAATGTTAGAGACCAGGGCGGAATATTTAGTGTCATCGCTCGTAATTTTCGACAGTGCAAATGCGTTATTACACTGCGCAAGCCAGATGTCGATGTTGGCTTTCCAGAATGGTGGCAACCGGAGGGTGATTCGGGAAATCTGCGCCGAAGGGTCATCTGTTTGGCTTTGGTGATCGGAGGAGACCGGGGGAGTCATCGTAGAAAAGGAGCTCGTTGGGCCGGGGAGAAAATCGCAGCGCTAGCAGGCAGGTAGTCCGTCACAGAAGGGGAGTAATCGGAGACGTCCGAGGGTCGCAGCGGGGAGTCAATTACGGGGAGCGAGGAAACGCATCGCTCGCTGATGGGAGGAAGCGCTGGGTGATTGACCTTGCTGGTGTTCAAAATACCGGGTCATCAGTTAAGGGGACAGTTTTTACTGTCGCTTTCAATATCAGAAGGCATTTGTGTTGTCTTTTAAGGTTTTTAATAGCACACACATATAACTACAAGAGACTACTCAAACTACATCTAACATATACGAAATCAGTAAATGGAATGGCTGTTTTTCGTTTGCTCCCTGACTTTCGGGGGTCTCGAGTGACTTGCCTCCGCCCCACTACAAATTCTATTGGTTAAGGGGTTGACGTCATTACTGTGGTTTGTCAATCGGCGGGTTTAATTTGGAAACGGGGTGTTAAGAATTTATAGTGGGAACTGTCACAACAAGAGGGACCGTGGGAAGAAATGTCTCCCTCGCTGTCAACCGGAGGTCAGAGAGCATGTGAAAGTTGGTTTGCAGGTGACTTCTAAGATGAGGGTGCACCGCAAATTATTTAAGTATGGAAATTTTATAGCCAAGGATTTTGTGTATTTAGTTTTGTTGTTATTAGAACAGAATAAAAATACTTTTGTGAAAAACATTAAATATAACCCCTGAGAAGAGGGGTTTATTTAAAATTTTGATGAAAATATCTCCCACTCTCTTTAGGATCCATATGAACAGAGACCTTTACCTTATATCATTGGATCTGATGAATTCCAAAGCAATGACTATGCTGGTTTACAAGATTTACTTGAAGAGGGTTTGTAAAATTTTATAATTTGATTTATTAACAGGTGTTATTTGAACACTCTTATTAACATCATATATTTTCTTTTTTGTAATGCTAATAAACATTTAAAATGACTTAGCCTTTTAAAAAATTTTTAACTAAATTATCTGTTTTACAATACACATTTTATGTATCTTTCAGATGCAGATTATTCTGCAGAAGTTGAAAGTAGCTCCACAGATTCAGAAGAAACATCAACTGATGAGGTATTATAACATTTTAGTTCAGATGAAAGCTAAGGGTATTGAAGTTACTTTCTTAATTAATTCTTAATAATTTCTTGGTTTCTTAATATTCTTTGTATTTTTTTCTGAGTATTCTAATTTTTATTTAAAACCTTAAATAAAATTTAGCAATAAAGTATTAATGCCAAGATGTTTGAAATTTTGATGCATGAATACTAGTAATGAAAGCTGGTCTTTTGACTAAAATAAATTATGTATTGATTTATAAACCACTATAACAGCAACTATTTATAAACCACAATCAATGATGATAAATTAGTTTAAAATTCCCAAACTGACTTTTCCATTGTTTTCTTTAGGAGGATCCTCTACCTTTTGATGATGAACCATTCTCTAGTTCTCAAAGCAAGCAAAACAAGCAAAAAATTAGTGATGAGTATTCCTCAAGTGAAGAGTCTGAACTCTTTGGATCTGAAAAAGATGACAACGGCTTCATTTCAGATTCATCTCTTGATAGTAAAATGAAGGGAGACACAGTGTCACAGAAGACTAATGAAGAAACTAGATCTGAAGTCCCTGCAAAACCAACCTCCATTTCGAGTTTACAATCCAAATTAAACTTGGAAAAAGTTTTGCCTACTCCAAAAAGGACTGAGAAGAAAGGTATAATTCTTTTTGAAATATTTTGCTTCTTTATTTCCTATTTTGAATTTTGAGGTGTGACATTCGGATGACCCAATTTTTATGTAAAAAAATAATCAGATGAGTGGAAACAATTTTAAAATTTTGCATTTAAAAGTGCAGCTTTCCTTTTATTTATTTTTTTACTGTAGTTGCTATGTTAGTAGTACACTCAGTTTTCATTGCATTTTATTTGCCAAAAACATGTTCTGCATAAAACCTGCCTGACAATAAATTTAACCATACTGTACCATCATTTTTTTTAAATTAACCAACTTTTTATTAAAAAATTAATTGTTAAATCTTTAAAATAGACCAACCTCTATAAAGGATTAGTTTTATAAATATTAAATTCTTATTCAGAGTATTTTTTTTCAAACTATCAAAGTGGCAACGCAATTTATTAAATGGTGTTTACTTTATAATTTTAATACCTTTTCTTGTTAGTTGTAAAATAATTCCAGTAAGAAAAGAGATCCAATTCTTCTCTTTAATTATATTTCAAGTGTAACCTAGATATTTTGTACATGTTAAATATTTACTGGCATTTGCAGTGTTTTCTATAAGTGTATTTGACTAAACCTTCTGACTCATTTGAAAAACCTTCTTAATAATTAATAATTTTTGGGTTTTATATGAATGCTCAAATGGCTGCTCAGATTTTGTGACACATTGTAGCCAGTTAAGGAATGATTAAAATAATCTTACTTGGATAGCTAAAATTCTATTGAATACTAGAATGGTTGTAAAAATTTTTATACTATCTCAAATTTCTTTAATTCTACACCAAAGTGATTTCTATTTTCTGAATAAAACAAGTACAAACAACCAATTAAATTATGAAGCTGTATTGTTTACTACAATAAAAATTTGAGAGTAGTTGAATAATTTGTATTTATAAAATAGTTTGTAAATTTTAATTATGATAGATAAGGAGTTTGTATTCATTACGCTATTATAGACATGGATTTCACTCTGTAACTGTTAAATATTTTAAACTTTAAATCTTTGTAAGTTGTTTTTTACATAGGATATGTATTTACAAAAATCAGTGTGTGAAGCTGATGATGTATATCAGGGGTTTCCAACTTCTAAGTACTCGCGGGCCGCAATCACAAGTCAAGTGGCAGGCTGCAAAGTAATCTGGTTCCTTTTTAACGATGATAATTTTTTGAGGTGAGAGTCATCATCACCAATATGAAACTTTTCCAGCAAAAGAGGGACGATTCCAGAGGATATATGAATTTTTTTACTCTTATACAACTCATAGGAATACTGAATATGTTTAATATTCTGAATATTACTTAAATGAAAAGGTCTTCAAGAAAATATTTGTAAATTTTCCTCAGAGGGTTGTTTTACCTAATTTTTGGATACTCCATTTTGTCCCTCCTCATGATAACGGCTATAAAAGCCTTCATACTCCCTTGCTACGCTCAGGGGGAATTTCAGGTTTTAGAAACGACCTCTCGAAACTTCAAACTTTTAATTCTTGCACCATAGAAAAGGATCTAAAATAGTCCATGATATAAGAGGTATATGGGGGGGGTCGGGGGTTCTCTCCCGGAAAAATTTGAATTTTAGTGTGCTAAAAAGTGTTTTGAAGCTACTTTTTGGAGGATTTTCAGAGAGCTTCGCGGGCCCCACAAAATGACCCGGCAGGCCGCCAGTTGGAAACCCCTGATGTATATGGTATGTGAAGTATATGATGTAGCTTTTTTTGCAACCATGATTTTTTTACTAGGCTATGCTTTAGTTTTATACGATTAATGAAACTTGTATTCTTGTTGAAAGTTAGTGCATTGATATTTTAACATTATTACCTTATTTCTAGAAAGTAATGATCTTTTCATGGATGATGAACCATCTGATGATGATTCACCCTTCAGAAAAAATACTGGACTCTTTCGGTCTGATGTGCGATTTGATGAAGATAAGGTTGATTTGCATACATATTTTTTGGATTCATTACTTTACTATGTGCCAAAAATATTGTATTTATAATAGCCTTGTTATTTTTCAGGATATGTTTGGTAATGATCTGTTTGGAGATTTGCCTAAGGAAACACAAAAAACTAGAGAAACTAGAGCTGAGAAACCTAAACCTGCTCCTGAAAAAGTTAGAACCTGTAAGTATAGAAGGTCGCATTTAAAAATTACCACAATTAATCTATAAGTTAAAGAAGTCGTTTCCGGATTAGTCGGGCAGAAATCTCTCCAATCAGACTATATTGGCAATGTTTCATAATTTAAACAAAAAATATAACCGAAATTAAACACTGCTATTTAAGATATTTATAAGGTGTTATATTTGATTATTTATTAGTGATTTAGCATAAAACTCAAGGCTTGCACCCAGATAATCTAAAATTACCAAGAAATCTTGTTCAACGTGAAAAAAATAACGACTCATTTAATAGAAATAGTTTTAATTTTAGCATAAAAGAAGTGTGAATGAATACCTTAAACCTACTCTTACTTAACAGCATTTTTCAAAAGACCATAATATAACAAATGGGGAAAACATTTTATCAGCTTGTAAATAATTTTAAATTCTCTATAATTTTTGAATAATAAATAATAAACCATACTCCAGATTTGTTTTATTAGGAAACATAAAGTAATTCCAGTTTTTTTGTTAGCAGTTATTTCAGTGCTATTTCCACTTTCATCCCTTAAACTCTCATTATTTTATGTTACTTGTTCATTCCAAAACAGCTTCTGTACCCAAGAAAAAGGACGAGCCTTCACTTTTTGGCAATGACGAAGATAGCGATGATGACATTTTCAAAACCTTGGTAACCTCCAGAAAGAATACTGCTGTTTCAAAGGACCCAAGTGTGAGTTTAAAAATTTTTAAACCATCATTTATTCAGAAATGTACCAAAGTGGGAATGGTAATGATATAGATACTGAATCTGTTAAAGTTGTCTATTCTAGGTTTTAAGCGTATTTTCTGTTTTACTTTGAAGAAAAATTTTTAATGTTTAGCATCAAAGTAACTTAGTCTATTTTAATGAGATTGGTAATGGAATATAACCCAATTTTTACAGTGAACAAACAGCTTAAATTTTTAAATGAAATTACTTTTCTTCTAATTAAAATTATTTCCTTTTGGATGAACTAACTTCGAACAATGTATCTATTGTTATCTTTGAACGTTAATCTTTTTTGAACATCTAGATTAATCGCCAAGAATCCTCCGAGAAAGCAGACAGTTCATCCACACCCTCCTCTACCCCGTCTTCAAAACATGCTGGCCGTTCCTTCAACTTCCTCAGTGCTGGCGGCCCTTCTGATTCCCTCTTTGGGGACGAATCGGATGCCGATGACTTGTTCTCTTCAAAGAAACCACAGTAAGGGAGATGTTTGTTAGTGTATGGTCTGACTGCAATGAGAAAAACCAGCAGGAAAACAAGACCTTGAAAAGAAGTACAAAGCTGAATAATAGCCCCACAGATTTTAGCCCCACACTGAATAATAGCCCCACTGAATAATAGCCACCAAACACTTTTTTCGGCATTTATGAATTACCATCACCCCCAAAATTGAGGGGATGATAAATTTCTGTAATCATTACAGTATTGTACTACGTCAAAAGTTTTTCGCGTGGTGGTTGGACAATATACATATTTTTTTCATTTTTGTTCTAAGGCCATTTTTTTAAAGGAAAGTGTTATGGGGCTACTTTTATAACCTCTTAAAGCAAAAGCAAGTTATACTTTTCTCTGATCTAATTTTGATGACTAAAGGTCCTATTTGTGTTTCCAAGTTTGAGAAGTTTATAAATTTCATATCCAATTAAATATTTTTATGCATGTTAAAAATTTAAAATATGGTTTTAATATGCATATTATACTAGTTTGTTCTTCAATTTATTGATATGAAGTGTCTTGAAATTTTTTAATTGTAATTAATTAGTTCTCTCTAAATGAAATCTTTACCTTAGCTCCACACCCGTGTACTGTTACAGGATATATTTTTATGGTTTAATCTTGGAATGTTTGAAAATTAAATTCTTGTAGGGTGCTTTGCTCAACAATTGATTGTTATGTTTCCTAATTTCAGGAAGACATTGGGTTTTGATGCTACAGAAACTGATGATGATGATTTGTTTGGTTTTGGTAAATCTTCAAAGAAAACTGAAGTGGTATGAAAAATTTGGTTAATAAGTTTGAAATAAGCAGAGATAATTGATATGAAATAATACCCGTATGACTAATTTTTACTGTCTTCAGCCTAGCAAAGAAAACAAAGACACTAAAGTAGATGCTGAGAAAGATTCATCCTTATTTGAAGCTAGTAATGTTGTTGATAAGGTATTGAGTTTTTAAGATGTTAATTTTATGTTTTTTAAATCATAAAATTGAAATAAATATAATGTATTAGGATGTCTATAGATAAACTATGCATCAGCGTGATCAGAAAAATCCTTTTTTGGCCATTAGATTTAAACCAACATCTTAAATAGTTAGGAAAGTAACTTGGGCTTAAGATGAAATGGCCATGCTAAATTAAATAAGACAGCTTACAGCTTTCTTAGTAGTAAAATAAAAAAAAAAAATTATTAATAACATTTATTACTTTCATATTGAAATCAAAAGTATTGACTTGAATTTTTTGAAGAATTGTACCAGAAGTGATTAAATTCATTCTTAAATATTTTTAAATGAATTTTTACTCATTTAATTATACACAGTTTTGAAAAGTATTGTTGAAAATATTGAAAAAGTTTTAACAATTTTGGGTTTTTAGGTGTTTCCCCCCCCTTTTCCATAAAAAATCAGTACAACTTTATTTATAAAATAGAGTTTTAAAGTTCTTTTATTTTTCAAACTTTATTTTCAGCCTTATAAAAGAATAGGTCAACCTTTACCAGGATTAGTATCTAGTAACACCCAAGAAAAATCTAAGAAGAGCAGTGAACCTTCTAAGGTAAATTAATCTATGAGATATAGCACCAATGTTTTAGCCTAGTTATCTGATTTTTGTTGTATGGAACATGCTATTATGTGTAAGTGAGAGAAAGCTAATGATTATATACTCAAAACAGCTTTAGAAAAAACATTACCTTATTATTATGCATAATGTCAATCATTCTAAAGCAGTTATCTTCACAAAGTATTGATTTTGAGCCCTAACTGGCCCTCTAAGTGGCTTCTTAAAATGTGGCCCACATCCTTCGACTTACAGATATTAAAACAAATAATAAATAAAAACAATCCATAAGATGTGAGGTTTAATTTTTAAAAATTCAGCATAGCATGTCATAATATTTATTACTAAAAAAAATAAGGTATTGACATGACAGTCTTATGCAAAAAAAATACTCATGCTTCTTGATTAAGTATGATAATGAGCTTTCTATATTGTTCCTTGTATTTTAAAAAGCTAAATATTTTGCCTGTTCTAAAGAAAGAGTGAAAAGTCTTATGATTTAAAATTTTTCAGTCATTTATGAAAATGGGCCAACCTCTTCCTGGTTTAGTGAAAAAGAAGGATTCCATATTTGAAGATAGTGATAGTTCTGGTCAGGTAATTAATTAACAATTAAAAAACTAATATTCCTTTTGTTTTAAATTTTGTATACCAGGCATAATTTACTTTTAAAGTTTGAAATTAATATTTTCTGCATCATTAAACTACTTAAAATTCTTCAATATACTCCTGCATTTTGCTCCTTCTATTAAATGTCCTGCAGTTAGCTAGTCTGCTTGGCCTTCAATCGCCTTGATGGATGTTCTGATTCTTGCTCATTTTAGGGGGTTCTGCAATCAAGATTTCAAAGTTCTTTCCTAATTTACAGGCTATTGAATATTCTTTATTTGATTTTAGCATCACTGGTCCTTTTTTTTTAGAAATTTGTTTTAAATTATGTTTTTATATGAATACAGGGAAGTTTTTTGTGATTAAAAAAGGCAAAATATTTTAATTTGTTTTTTGGGGGTATATATTATAATCCCCACTTGATGAGCCTTCTGAAGTTGAAGTATTATTTATTCAGCTAAAAATTTTGACATCATGAAAGATTAGGAATTAGCATAAAAATACTCGGAAAAAGTTCTCAGTGTTTCAGTAGCGAAAACCTTCGTTCATTAAATCTAAACTATTTAGCCATGGAAGTTAAATTTTACTATGCGTAATGATAAGTAAACTTTTTGTGGTCAACTTTTTATAGGAAGAAAAACCTATTAATAAACTTCCTCCTGTGAAGAAACGGGACAGTCTCTTTGGCGATGATGATGAAGACGATGATGATATTTTCAGTCAGGTAATAGCAGGGTTTGATGTCAATAAATATTTTTTTAGAAACCAATATAGTAAAATCCCGTTATAACGAACTTCATGGGACCGTAAAACTTTCGTTGGAACCATACCATTGCTAATGCAAATAAAAATGGTTGGGGACTTTCGTAATAACAGGCTTTTTCATTGTATCCGTATTCGTTGTAACGGGATTTCACTGTAATTACTAGTTGTTGTACAGCATCTAAGTTGCATGTTGCAATTTTGTGTGCCTATGATGAAAATAGCATCTAAGTTCCATTTCGTGTAATTAATCTTTTAAAAAAGTAAAGGTATAACAATTTACCAGTTATTTCACTTGCTTAGTTTTTTTACAAGTAACTTTTGTGTATCAATGAAAACTGATTATAACTTGCTTTATTGATTCTTAAACTTTTGTAAAATTTGTTGCAAGGGGTTTTTTAAGTTTTGTTTGCTAGAATGAATTTTTAAAGTGTAAATATGTTTTTTAAAGTTTTTGAAACAATATTAATATATGTTTTGTTCATTTTTTAATCATAGGCTCCTAAGAAACTATTGTCACCTGGGAAATCTCCATCTGCCACCATCAAGTCTAAAGAACCAGAGAAGGTTAGAAGTTTTTTTTAAATTTCTTTCATGGAGTTTATTGTATGCAAATATTTAATTTTTGATAGTTTTGCAACAAATAAATGAACTGGAAAGAATAAAGAATGGTGCGCTTAAATGTTTTACTTTTATTATATATTCATTTTGAATTCCGTCCCTGTAGAATATTTTGGCAATCTATTTTTTTTGCTTAGGAAGACCCAAAAGTTCAAAGCAGTGCCAAAACTGAAAAGAAGTCTCCAGAAACTAGTCTATTTGATACTGAAGATGATGACAACTTTGGATTTGTATGTATTATATCAACTCAAGTTTAGAATAAATTTCAATATGGTTTTTATATTTTGATATATGTTAAAGAATCCTCTTCCTCCTTATAATGCTCATTAAAATAATTCAAACTAAATAAAAACAATGATGTAATGATAGATAGTAGTTCAATAAATTTTAAGGTTAATGAGTTATTAGTTCTTAAGTTAGTTATTTAGTTCACAAACTATACATTTTATCAGTTTTATTTAGTTAAATTGAACATAATCTTTGAAAGTTTAAACAGTTTCAATTAATAGTTAAATAGTTTTAAAAAATAGTTAAATACAGCCTCTTCCTCCTAGGCTTTATCATCTAAGTTAATTCCTGAACGAGTATTAAACTTGGTAATTTTAGTTTTACCTTTTAATTGTTTCAATAATATTTTACAGAGTTCCATAAAAACTACAAAAATTGAAAAGAAGACAACTCCGGCTCCTA
Source organism: Tetragnatha versicolor (assembly GCA_024610705.1). Taxonomy (NCBI): domain Eukaryota; kingdom Metazoa; phylum Arthropoda; class Arachnida; order Araneae; family Tetragnathidae; genus Tetragnatha; species Tetragnatha versicolor. The sequence goes on from JANDEH010000008.1 coordinate 17,275,183, forward strand.
ATCTGTTTGGAGATGAAGATGACTCAGATTGGGTAATTATTCAATGACATATTTTAGAACCTGGGATCAGTATTTTTCTAATATACTTTGTTTTCCTAAAAATTTCTTCAGTTCTGTTTTATCTATACTTAATTTTATACTTTATTTTACTCAATATGTGTTCAATTTGCTAGAGTTTATTTTAAGGTTACTGAAAAGAAGCCTCCAGTGTCTTCTCAGAAAGATAAAAGTAAAGATTCTTCTTTGTTTGAAGACAGTGACAATTTTGACCTATTCAATCCAAAAACTCCACAGAAACCAGCAAAAAATTCTATCCTTGTAAGTAATTCTTGAGTTTAATATTTCTTTCTACTCTTTCAGTTAGTAATACTAGATATGAAATCCATCATTAAAAATTTTATATTTCACTAAAACTACTTCACTAAAAATTTTATATTTCACTAAAACTACTTCACTAAAAATTTTATATTTCACTAAAACTACTTCACTAAAAATTTTATATTTCACTAAAACTACTTCACTAAAAATTTTATATTTCACTAAAACTACTTCACTAAAAATTTTATATTTCACTAAAACTACTATAACTAATACAAAATGTCTCTTAAAATTATGTTAAATACTTTAAATATCGCAGTGTAAAAGCTCCCTCCTAACCAGCTACTGCTGAAAAAATTGATAATTTAATATGAACTTATCTTTTAACAATAGAAACCAATCTCATAGGGAATAGAGGATTCCAAAATCTCCTGGTGTCCCCCTCAAACTTTAGACAAAACCAAAGCTTTCAACTATGAAAAAATACATTTCCAACATCTACATTGTATTACTTATATCCCTTTAGCAAAAACTTACCTGGTCCCATTTGTGCTGCCTATGTGCTATAAGTTTTCTTTGTAAATTCATTTTTTAAGCTAAATTTACAACTTACTTATCTGTACTACTAGTACTTGTATACTACTGTAGTCTGTGTAAATCACTGAGCTATAAAACAAACTGGAGTGACAACCTCCGATACTATAACAAGCGACCAAACGTGCCAGCGCAGAAGGTTAAAGTGCCCCGATTGCTCGCAGCAATCGGGGCATTTGGGGCTAAAAGCAATCGGGGCATTCCCCGCATGACCATCTTTTAATCCGCCCATGCTTGTTTTTTAAAATATTATGAGCAAAATTTAGAATGGTCGTTTCATTCTGTGTATACAACTGGTTTAACAGATGGGGAAAATTAAAAGAAGATGGAAATCCTTTCCGCGGAGTGATGCGGTTTCAGCACGCACACTAGTCACTCCAGTTTGTTTTATAGCTCAGTGGTGTAAATAAAATTAGCGTCTCACTACTAGTCACAATGCATTTCTAATGCACTGCCACGTCTTTGCCATGGTGACATGCCCCCAGTTTTATTTGCACCGACTGTAATGTACTACTACTATTTGTTTTAGTTTTTACTTTTCAATTTTTATTTAAAAACTGTTTTTGTTTTTATTAGAGTGATAGTTCTGAAGAGGATTCCCTCTTCAAAACTTCTGTGAAAAAAGATAATTTAGTTCCACCTAAGAAAGAGGTATTTTATACTATTTTGTTTGTTATTGCCATATGTTTAAAATAATAATTTGTCTTTGGTATTATCAAATCTTTATCAGTGTTATCACTTTTTTATCAGATACTTGAAAAATGATTTCCAAATGTAGTTTCATTGTTCAAAATCATTCATAGCTTCTCTATCAAACTACAGGCTCAACAAATACTTGTTTCTACCAAAAGTATATGTACTTCAAATTATACTTGTGCATTCCCATGCTCATTTGACTTAGTATTTGTAATTGGGACCCTTGTATTTGAAAATTTTCATTCCTTAGAATTAAAGAACTCAATAAATATGGTACTTGCTTTTTTTTGCTCATGAAAGACTAGTATTTATTAGTACTTTTTAATTTAAGGAAATACGCATCTTAAAAGAAGAACCCTCATCTAAAATTCCTGATCAGACTAGAGATACCATTCTTCCTTCAAAGACTGAGGTTTGTTGAATACTTTATATTTTTACTTATAAAATCATGTTTCAAAAATTATTGACATGATTTTTCCCCTAGTTAATTAAAGGCATGGAAGAAGATGGGAAATTGGAAAGTAAAGCAGATGAAACTCTTCCTTCTAAGTCTCGGGTATATTTATATTTTATTCCTTTACTTTCATCATAAGCTTTTTCTTAAAGTGTCTTTAACCTGAAAGAAGAATTTTTAGAAGGTTAAGTGTTTAGGTGAAGAACGCATAGTTTAAAAAAGTATATTTCATTGAAAGTTACTTTTCAGGAACCCTCAATTCCAAAGCAACCTGAAAGCTCTGACGATTTAGGTGTTGGGTTTGACACTCCAGTGAACACCAGCAACACTCTACATGCCATTAACAAAGTTAGTAGTTTTAATATGTTTAGGATTCAGCAATGTAAACTTGTAAAGCTGAGGTAGATAGTGGTTCAAAACTATATTAAAGCTTTAAAAAGTAGCAATTTACAATGTATTAAGTATGAAAATAAAACTTAATTTCAAATCTTAGTGAGGTATTTTGTATAGTCATACCGCCAGAAGAAACTCTTCGAAAAACAAACCTTAACTCTAAAAAGAGGTAAAAATCTAAATGATAGCCTCGCAGATTTTGTATAAAACTTTTTTCAGCGTTCATGAATTATCATCACCGCCTGAAATCGAGTAGTTTCTATAACAGTAGCCAAAATATTGTAAGACATCAAAGGTTTTTCTCCTGGCATTATGACTGCATTACCCCTTAAAATAAATTTATGATTATCATCACAAAAATATCTAAAGCTTATGATTACACTGTTCTACAAATTTGACCTTCAAAATTTTTTCCTTGATGAAAATAGTCAATTCTTATAGATTTTGGGTCGCTGAATACGAAAATCACCATTAAAATTCTCAATTGACTCAGGATTTTCGGGGAACAGCCCCTCCCCCTTTTCACGTTTTTCGACGACCTTATAACTTTAAACTCGATTTTCAGGGTCAAAAAACATTATTTTAGTCTTCAAATTGCTCCCCAGTTAACAAGAAATGTTCAAATTAATAAAATATGATAAATTTATAACAAATGGATAGGGTTAAGGGGTAATTACCCCCCTAAAAATACAAAAAAATAGCTAAAAATTATAGAGGTTTCTATACGCTATTTTTTCCTCTTATTTTTTACGCAAATCCCGTTTGAAGGGTCCTAACCCTTCCCCAAGGACCCAAATTTGATGACAATATGCAGCAATAATTTTTACTAAAAGCGGTTGAGGTGTTAGCCTCCCAGAAGTCCCCGCGGAAGAGTTCGGAAGACTTCCAGAATCGCGAAGGCGCTCGCGAGTTCAGGAATTAATATCGATGATTTTGAAAAGATTACAAATGATGTTTTTCTTATATTTTGGGTGTATCCTAAGTAGAAACTCTTCAGTTCTTTAAAAACTGACCGGTTTTCGGGAGTGAGGATTCCATGTTTCAAGATGTTAACAGATGCACGGCTGTGGATAACAATTAGGGGGCATCCCCTTAAAAACTGAGGGTGATGGAGGAAAATGGGTGTCATATTTGAATTCAGCAGATCATTTTACACAAGAATCAGCTGAAATTCAGTAAGTGGCTTCAAATTTTTTTTTGTACAGCACAGTTAAACTCTAAGTGCGGCATTGAACCCTTCCGTGGGTGCTCTGGGGGCGCTCTCACCTCAACCGCTTTTAGCAAAACTCATTGCTGCATATTGCCATCAAATTTGGGTCCTTGGGGAAGGGTTAGGACCCTTCAAACGGGAATTGCGCAAAAAATAAGAGGAAAAAATAGCGTATAAAAACCTCTATGATATTTAGCTAATTTTTTGCATTCTTAGGGGGTTAACTACCCCTTAAACCTATCCATTTGTTAAAAATTTATCATATTTTATTAATTTGAACATTTCTTGTCCCCTGGGGGCAATTTGAAGATTAAAGCAATGCTTTTGACCCTGAAAATCGAGTTCAAAGTTATAAAGTCGTTAAAAAACGTGAAAAGGGGGAGGGGCTGTTCCCCGAAAATCCTGAGTCAATTGAGAATTTTAATGGTGATTTTCGTATTCAGCGACCCAAAATCTATAAGAAATGACTATTTTCATCAAGGAAATTTTTTCAGTGTAGAACAGTGTTATCTATTACCCATAAAGTTTCTGGTCTAACATTAGACTGAAATAAATTTTAAAATACTACCAATACTTGTTAGACTTACTCAGTTACTCTATTGCTTGATAACAGTTAGGGAGACATCCATGTTTATAACGACATCTAAAAGGCATTCATTCTAAGATAATACTAAATGGCGGTTGCTATTTTTAGGATCGAGCAAGAATAGCATCCAAAAACAGAAGACCCCCTACAAAGAAGGGTCGTATGGCAGTACTTGAAAGCAGCAGCAGTGAAAAGGAACTTCCCCCCTCTGACTCTGAACCCCCAAAACAACCCCTTACCGAGTCCCCCAAACCTTCTTCTGACGAGCTATTCTCTTCAACGAGCGAGGCTTCCCCTGAACCTGCGACACACAAGGCCCAGGAGAAGAAGAAAATGGACCTCATGTCTCAGCTGATGAGCGAAGCTGCGTCTTCGCGGGTCGGGAGGAAGACTCCCCAAGCCCCAAAGCCAGTGGAGGATGAGGACGATGTGGACATTTTCTCGGAGGTGCTGAGTAAGGACCGTAGCAAGAGTCGGGGGTTTTCGTTCAAGGAGCCCATTGAAAGCAAAGCAAAAAGTGAGACGGAAGATCCTGCTTCAGTTGAGGCTGGGGACGGAGATAATGATGATTTTTTTGCAGAGCCATCTTTCAAAAGTAAGTTTCATGATGTGTGAAGAATTTTAGAGGGGTTTTGCTATTGAGTTTTTTGCTGATGGAATGTCCCATTCACAGATAATAGTACTTAATAAAGGGTTTACAGCGGTGGTGGTTTGTGTATTGGTGCTGCGGAACTGTAGAACCTCTAACTATATTTTCCACTTTTTAATATCCATAGCATTTATTACTCTTCTAATTAGTCATTTAATGCTTTATCATTCCCTTTAGTTACATGACAGTATCCATCTCCCTAGTTTGAGAAAAATGTGCAGATAAATATTTTTTTTGTCCTAACACAAACTGTTGTTAATTTTCCCTTAATCTATACCTTCTGGTTTCAATGAGGTAATATTTTATGCAGTATCATTTAACCCTATATTCATTAATTGAAAGGAATTATATTTATGTTTGATTTCATGTGCACTAACAATTTGGACAATGCTCTCTTTGCTCTCAAAAGCTGTTGCATTTTCACTGAAGATTTTAAAGTTCTGCAAGTACACTCTAAAATGACCCATGCTTATTTAAGAAACCTGTAGTTCAGAGTATGGTATAAGCAAAAAGTAATAAGTTTTGATGTAGGGGCATGGGCAAAATTATTTAATCTTGACACTGTCTGAGCAATGCCAGGTTTAGCTCAAAGCAATAGTAAAAATTTAAAAAAAAGCACTGCACAATATGCTTAAAATAAAATATTTTTCCAATGTTGTAGCATTTTAGATAATGATGTAATATGTGTGATACATAATGACCTACATTTCAGGTTCTGAAAAAAAATCTGGAGACACATTGGGTATGTTAAATGCCATGAGCATTTCTCTCATAGCATGCACTTTAGCTTGTGGTCTTAGCTTTTGGTGTGGGTCTCATAAATGTTTACTCTGGGCGAATTTCAATCTTGATTCATTCAGAGCAAACTAACAACCATAAGGATACTGGATGTCTTCTAGTTGTCTGTGTGCATGCACATAACAAAGTTTTCATTTACTAACATTTCTACTTTTATAGAATTAGCTTTTGCATGTGTTTCTGTTTGAAAAGATTAACTGCTTTGTTAACTGTTCAAAGTTTCTAGGCACCCGTTGTACAGTGGGTCGCACGATTAATCTCAACACAGGCATGTGATTTTTCCGCTAATTAGCAGAAATCCGTTTATTTTAGTGGTATTGATTATCGGAATTCCGATTTTTTGTAATTTTATGTTCCATTCAATTGTGTGTGGAATAAATTTTTGAAAGCGGGAAACAATCGGAATATTTCGCTTCTGGTCAAAAATTAATGTGTACCAAAACGAGTTGTTAAAACCCTACTTTTAAGATCAAATTTCAGAAGAATTTCTGGGGAAGGACCCCCTCCCCCTTTGGTGTTTGTAACTCGAGTATTCAAAATTCTTTTTAGATTGAATTTAGTAAGATGAGAATTCTATCTAAAAGTATTAAAAAGCTAAATTGAACCTATTGTATAGGGCTTAGGAATTTGGGTCCTTCACGAAATAAATTTCTATACCACTGTAACTAATCTAAAAATTTTCAGACAATTTCTTTCTTGAGCGATCACATGCCTGTTAACATTTAAATTTAAAAACCAAATGATCTTGGCAACAGCCCCGATGGCTTAGGTGGTATAGTATGCACCTTGTAAAACCTAAGATTCTGCTATTCAAATTCAGGCTGGTAACGATGCTAAAAGTTATCATTTTGCTTATCTTTAACTATTTATACTTATTAACTTTACTATAAAATTTTATAAAAAGCTATAGGGCCCTTATATTTTTTGACAGTTTTTTCTTTATCAAAGTTAAGAATATTTTAAAAGTTAGATATATAGATTTTGAGAAAGGTTTTGTAGCATGTGAATAAATCAAATTGTGATAGCTGTTGTCCCTAATTTTAAATATTTTAATAAAATAAATTTTACATAAATGCATGTAAGTTTATCCAATATATAAACTATAAACAGATTTTATTATAATATTAAAACAAAAATAAAGTAACATATTAATTAACCAAAATGAAGGTATTATATTTTGGAATTACTACACCTTTGTTTGACAAACTAATATTAAATTAACTGTATTAACTTTATCATTAATTTTAAGAAACTAACATCTTAAATCAGCACCTATTCTTTAAAAGTTTAATAAAATCTACAGCTATTAACGACTTGTAATGTTACTGTTGCTTACCCCATGGGACTGCATGTCCATGGTACGACAGGTCCCTAGCCACATTCTTAACTGTTATTAAATTCATTGTCTGTGATGAGTTACAAATAGTGTATCTTGTATATAATCATTGTATTAAGCCAACAGTTCTTATTCAAAGAAGAAAATATAAGAAATTGCTATATTTTAACACCCAGTATATGATAACCTCCTTTGTTTATCTGAAACAAGAACAACCCAGAATTTTTAACTCATCAAAATTAATAAGAAAAAACTACTTTTATCATTTTTGCATAAACTTCGTCAAAAATTTACAAAGTGTTATTTTTAACTGCACTGTATAATTTGAGTAAGGACTTTTTGGGTTGGGCTTTAGTTAAGGTCTTTTTGCCAGTGCATGATCTATACTAAAATAGAACATGTCTCTATTTATTTCTTGAATTAATGCTTAGTGTATGATTGAACTAATGATTTGGATGTATTATTTAAACAAGTTTATTTAATTAGTTGAGCTTTTTTCTAGAATTGCATCAATTTCATAAGCCTAAGATTTTCTTTTAAGTGTTTTATTTAAAAATTATTATTCCTTTAATTTTTCAGATTTCAGGAACAGTGTTTCTCATAAGAACTCAATATTGGATTTAGTAAGTTTTTTTCATTTTTGCCATTTTATTAAACTATCACTTTAATAGTAATACTTAATATGCACAGGTTGTCAGGAAAATCCTATGTATGTAACTTTTAAATCTGCATTTCATCTTGTATGTATCATTCATTATGTATTAGCATATGAAAATAGTTAAAGTAACTATTTTACAAATTGGTCTCATTTCTAAAATATTTTAGGATGATGATGATGATGACGATGACTTGTTTAGTTCTATTAAATCAGCTCCTTTGAAGGCAAAAACGAAAGCATCTGAATCTGATATATTTGATGATGACACTGATATTTTTGCTGATCTTCAGAAGGAGAAGTACGAAATGTTTCCTAGTCAGCTCTATGATGATGAAGGTAAGTCACATTTTTGACTACTCATTAATATTAATTAAGTTGCTTCTGGTTACTGATAAAATCATATATTATATCCAAATATAAAATATCTGGTATAAAATATTGCTTCTTGTGAAAAATTAGTGTGCTCAAACAAATATTAAGGTATTTAATTATTTCCCTATTTAAAAAACTACTATAATTAATATTTAAATTCAACTGAGCCAAATTTTAAATCCCCTTTTTAGATGATAATATATTCAGTGAAATTGGCCAAACCTCCAACTCTTCTGGGGCCATTTCATCCAAATCCACAAATTCTGTACCTGCCAAGAAAGAAGCTGAAAAGAAGCCTGTGTTTGATGACCCTTTGAGTGGACTACTAGGGGATGACTAAATTTCCCCCTTTGTTTTCACATTTGTGATTCCTTTTTTTTTCACCTACTTTACTGATCCATAGAAATTTCTAACAATCTAAAACTCAATTTATCTTTTGAGACAACCTCGAACAAATTTGCATCCTTTTTTTAATGTCCATTTCCAAAGTTTTAAGATATTGAACTTTATTAGGGTATTACAATTTTGTTTAAAAATTAAACCTTTTTTGTAACATTTTAAGTTTTTTTCAACATAAATAAGTCTATTAAATTATAAAACGTTTTAAAATTATTACTGTAAGCTGCTTCAGTGATGTATAAAATGACTGAATGATAGTTAATGAATGAACAGAAGCAACAGAACACTGTCAATTAGTTTTGTGTTTTTTTACTTCCCACATACTAATTTATTTCCTATAGGGTAGACCACATGTAAAGAAAAAACATTTCTGCTGTATTAATTTGTCCCATTTGGTTTCCTCTAAAAAGCTTTCAGCTCTATCTTTCTTAATTATTATATTTAATTCCAGAATTTTACTTCTACTAAAAATATTTTAGTAAAAGAACTCTAGAGGCTATCCGACAAAAGATTAAGATAAGTTGGATGTTATTGTCTTTGTGTTTGATTAAAATCTTACAAGTTGCACAAAAATGTTATGCATTTTTGTTTTGTTCATTACTTGTTAGTTATGGATGGTGAAACTTTTCATTGATAAAATGAAAACACTATTGCTTTTCATTTTATCAATGAAGCAAGTATGAACATATATTTTACTAGCATATATTTACTAAAACATATATTTCACATGTTTTATTAGATAAAGTGAGTTTTAGATTGAAGTTTTCTCATTTAGAAGTTTTCATTGAATATTAGTTATTAATATGAATGTCTGAAGACTGCTTATAAAATTAGAATCTAAATAGCGATTTATTACTAAAAAATATGAATATGAGTGTTCAGTTTTTTAAAATGAACACATTCAGTTCCTTTATTCATACTGTGTTAGTTATGATTTATAAAAGTGATATTAATTCTTCATTCTATTTTTAAAATTTTTGGGGTAATGTTATTATAGAAATTATATAAATAAATTAATAATAGCTATCTTGATCTATTTTTAAATTAAGTTTGTATTCCTTAAACCTTTTAAAATACACTTAATATTTTACTTCAGGTTATACAGGGTGTTTCAAAATTGCGGTGCACAGCTTTTATTCAAAACCAATGCCTTCTAGGGTCATGGGAGTAAGGTCTAAACCTAGGTAAGTGACCCTGGAGAATCCATTGAGATGACTTACGGTACCCCTAGCGGCAAAATTAAAAAGTTAAAAAAATTAATTAAAAAACTAAAGGAGATAGAGCAAAAACCTCAGGAAGAGTATTGTTGCCAACGTCAAGAAGAACTCGCTGAAAAAAATTTGATCAAAATATCTTGAATATTCGCAGAGATACTAGCATGTGAAAATAGCACTTTTTCAGAGGTCAAAAAATAAAAAAGTTTGCATATTTGCAAATTTTTTTGATTTTTTGATTAAATTTTGTGTTCTTTCAACTAAAAAAACACAAAACTACACAATAACACTGAAAAATTTAGAAATATGCGAACTTTTTCTTTTTTGACCCCTGAAAAAGTGCTATTTTCACATGCTAATATTTCCGCAATTATTTAAGGAATTTTGATCAAATTGTTTTCAGTGAGTTCTTGATGTTGGCAACAATACTCTCACTGAGGTTTTTGCTCTATCTCCTTTAGTTTTTAAATTAATTTTTTTAACTTTTTAATTTTGCCACTAGGGGTGCTGTAAGTCATCTCAATGGATTCTCCAGGGTCACTTACCTAGGTGTACACCTTACTTCCATGGCCCTAGGAGGCGTTGGTTCCGAATAAAAGCTGTGCAACGCAATTTTGAAACACCCTGTATATGTTAATTGGCCTATGTTCCTTATGGTATTTCTCTTTCATAGTTTTTATTTTTACAATTGTTATTATTTTTTAAAATTTTATCTCATTTTTAAACTTTAAAAACTTTTATACATAAGATTTTGTATATTAATTGTAATTGTTTTTGCTCTTGATTTTTTGTTTCCTTGAAAAGCAAAATTTCACCTTTCCCTTGAGTCAGATTTTATTAAAATTATAAGTATTGTTAAGTGCCTTTGGAAAAATTTAGCTTAAAGACTTACTTGGAGGAGGGATATTCCAAAGTATTGTAAAAAAGGCATTAGATTATTATGTGTATGAAGATACAGCTGTATAAATTTATGCCATTAAATTAGCTTAACTGTTCTCTGCTTGCTGCATCCACTGCCATTTGTCATACTCAAATAGATAGTTTTTGCTTGTAAATTCATCTCTTTTTCATTACTACGAGGCTTTAACAGATGTGCTCATAAAATTGTTTTAGGGACCAACAAGAGGTTTGTAAATAAAAAAGGTATTAAAAAGTTTAGTTTAAAAATATGGAGTACAGTAGCTGACTGAAAATCTAACATTTGTTTAGTAGTTACATATTTGATGAACAAATTTTAAATGTGTTACATTGTTGTCGCAGGGTTTTCCGGAAGTTGTTGTGTTATAATGCATTAATATTCTATTAATAATTGGACAAATAGCATTTTGATTGAACCAGATATTTTGAGAAAATATGATTGTAAGTACCGTGTAAAAATAAAATAGTTAGTGGAGGTAGTTTTGGGGTTTAGAATTAGCCCATGCATGCCTCTTAAATAAGTAGTATAACAGCAGGAAGCACCAGCTTCTGAAAATTTCTTCAAATTAACTAGATATTATAATATATTTTATACTTATTTAATAAACTTTGATATGTGTTTATTAAAAACTGTTATATCCACATAAACATATTTTGTAAAGTTATGTTTGGACTTTCATGGTCTTGATAGAAGAAATTTAGCAATTTGTTTAACAAAAAAAGTCAAAACGATATGGATTTCAAAATTATTTTTATTATTTGGTAGAAATCATGCGAAAAATGTAGAAACTTCAGGCATACTTAGTATTTTATTGTAAATACAGTTTGGAAAACCCTGCTGTAATCATGAAAAATGATTGCTTTGTAAATTTTCTGTACATAAAATGTGTAAATGATGTCTATTAAAGAATTGTTATATTTCACTTAATTGGTCATCAATGTCTCGATTAGTGCTGTATCTGTTTTAATTTTGTTATAACTAGTTTTACACACACACATCCCTGATTTGATTATACATATTTATTTTTATTTCAAATGTATTTTTTCTTTGAAATTTCAGAATTTTTTGTATTTAATACAGGGATGGAACAGCTGCAGCTAAACTCGCCTGTCTACGCCAAAATGATACGTATGCTCATTTTAGCGCCAATTGTACAATTTTGAAGAAAATTTCGCTCGTCTGTGCCAAAAAGACAAATTTGCCAATTTTTTTTTTGTGAAAACGCGTTCATGCTTTTTTCAGTTCTCCATACTTCTATATGTATGAATATTCCCTCATGGGCTTATCCAGGAGGGACAGGAGCAGCTACCCCCCCTAAGTCCTGAGTAATTTACTTTTACTTTACTTTTAGTTAAAACCCAGTTTCTTAGGGACTAATTTTCAAAATTTTTCTGGGGGAGGGACCCCTGACCCATTAGTGTTTAAACCTTTATTATTCACACTTTCTTTTATAATAAGTTCATTAAAATCAAAATTTTACCAAAAAATGTATGTCCAAATTTGGGTTTACATGTATACCAAAAAACAGTTTGAAACCCTGTTCTTAGGGTCGAACAGGGGCGTAGCTGGGGGGGCGGTCCGCCCAGGTGTCACCCCGAAGGGAGTGACACCCAAACTAAAAAACTTGACACTTTTTCAAGTTGTATGCTTTCCTTGAAAAAAATTTTTTGAATTCACTCTACTAATGAAATAAATTAGGGTTTAACAAATCGGGTGTCACCCTCAACACACCCTCCTTGAACAAGAAAATTGATCATCCTGGAAAATACTCATTTGGCTGGCTACCTAGGAGGGGTGACACCCACCCAAGCTTAAAAATTTCGAACGCAGTTTTAAATATAAACGTAAGAAATATAAGTGTGGGAATTGATTTAAATAATTAACAGTTTTTAGGGGTATAAACTGGGGTGTCACTCATCGAGCTTTATTTAGATGATACAAATTTTCTCGATCACACATAAATATTTTTATTGAGCGAAAAAACCATGAAATAAATAAAAAAAATTATTAAATGAGTTATCAACCCATTTTGAGTGGGGTGTCATCCCTTTAGCTAGGGGGGATATCAAAGTTTTCCATGTAGTTCAACAAAACAAATTTAACTGAAAACTGCATGGGATATAAACTCTTCAACCCGGGTGTCACCCATTCATCTAGCTGGGAGGTGACATTCAAATTTCAAACTCTAGTTTGAATAGTTTTAAAAGCCAAGGTAAAGGGTTCACACAGAAAAAAGGGCGCAAGTTCAGACTTGCGTATGCGCCAAGTTTTTAGCGTTAAAGAAGACTAATATGGTAACCCTACCTCATGTTAAAATAATTATTTAGCTTTTAAATGTGCCGCTAAACAGCCAAAATTCGCCAAGCATACGCAACTCTGAACTTGGGACGAAAAAAGTCCATCGAATATTTATTTTTTACAATCTTAAATGGGTAAATTTTAAATTCACATTTTACCCCAGAAAAAATCTGAATACCCCAACTGTTTCCTCTTCTGGTTTCGCTATAGTCATCGTTGGAAAATGTTTCCCACATAAGAAGGGTTTTATCAGGGGTGTCACCCAGTGTCGCAAATATCCAAACATAAGTTTGTACACTATATTTAAAGATCACATTTCAAAAATTTTTCTCGGGAAAAGCCCCCAGACCCCTCCTTTGGTTACTTGGAACTCTATTAACTGCAATTTTTTTTGTATTAAGTTCAGCAAAATGCTAATTTTAGCTATAATTAATGAGCTAGATTGAGCCTATTAAAAATGCTTTAGGAATAATATTTTAGGCCCCTCTCGAAAGAAATTTCCCTGGTACGCCAATGGATTGAATTATCCGAATATGTTGACCAAGGGCGTATAAAAGCTCCGAAATTCGGACTACGTTGTATACAAAAACAAGTTAAAATCCTGTTTTTAGGGTAAAATTTCCAAAAATTTCCTAGGAGAGGACCCCCAGATCCTCCTTTGTACTTAGAACTTTGGTTAAAATGCAAATCCCACCTAAAAATGTGTATCTGAAATTCGAGCTAAAGGCCTCAAAACTAGTTAAAAATTTGAATTTTTGAGTCCAATTTCTAAAATTTTCTGGGGGAGAACCCCCAGACCCCCCCCCTTTGGTAGTTCGAACTTTATTATACGAAACTTTTCCTATATTCAGAACTTCATCATGACGAAAATTCCGTCTTAAAATGTATGAAGAAGCTACATTAAACCTATTTAATATGTATGAGAGATGCTGAAGAATAATTTTTGGCCCTTCCTGAAATAAATTTCTATATACGGTTTGGACTGAAGAATAACTTACATCATAACTCGTTGTTGCTAAGTTGAGAAATTAAAGGCAATGGTAAATTAAAACCTTGAATTTTGAGGTAATAAAAAAATGCCAATATAAGAACACAAATATAAAATGGGGTTCCTCCTGAGACCCTCAGTTCTAGACTGGCGTCGCAAATTTTATTATTTTTTATAACCGAATTCCAAAAGGGGGTGACACCGAGAGCTTCCTCCCCGGGTGACACCCATGCTAGCTACGCCACTGGGGTCGAATTTCCAAAAATTTTCTGTGGAGGACCCAGACCCCCCGTTTGAACTTGAACCTTTATTACTATAAAGGTTTTTCTAATATAAATTTTTCTTCGACGCAAATTCTACCTAAGCAAGTGTTAAAAAGCTACATTAAGCCTATTAATATGGATGAAAGGGGCTGAAAAATATTTTTAGGCCCCTCCCGAAATAAATTTCCATATTCGGGATGAATTTCCAAATTCGCCGGCACTGATTCAAAATTAAAAATAAGAGCTCCAAAATGCCGTATCCAAGGGGGGTAGGGAGTTGACCCCATTCCAAAATTACTATGTCTGTAATGTTGCTTTTTGTCTTGAAAATTCTGAAGATCATCCACCTCGAATGCAACCTAAATGGATTGGTAAATTCATCACAAAACTACTTTTTAGAGTCAGATTACAAAAACTTTTTCCTCAAAAACCCTCGTTGTTTTCACGCTACCCACAAAACTTTAATTTCGTTAAAGGTCAAAAACCCCTCTCGAAACAATACTGTGGCTACGGCCCTCTCTCACGGGGCTTTTAAATTGGTCTCCAAAAACAAGAAAAAAGTCGACTCTGCTTGCCCCCACCTAAGTGGAACCCTGGCTACGCCCATTAGCCCGGTAAATCTACTGAAAAAAAGGGTCAAACCGGTAAAAAATTGCAACATTTGGTTTTTCAACGGTTTTCACTTGGGAATGACCACAATAATAACATACTGAAAATCGGTCAGCGGGAAGTTTAATTTCTTTTTAATTTTTAGAAAATGGCCGAAAAAAAATTTCAAGAAATCAAATTATAGTAATCGCGTGCGAAACTTATGATACATGTTTATAGGCTATTTTTCAGTGCTGAATACGAACATTTAAATTGTTAAAAAATTCAAAATTTCAATTTTTAAAAATTAATTCAAAATTTGGAAAGTCGAAATAATTAAAACATCGCTCAAAACCACAAAATAATTGCAAAAATTTTTTTTAAACGGTTTTCAATTAAGAAATGACTTAAATAATAACATACTAAAAATGGAAGAAAATCGAACAGTAAAAAGTTAATTTTTTTCAAATTTTCATTTTTTTGGCTTCTAAAATCGACCTTTTTAAAAATTCTTGTTAAAAACGTTTGAGGCATTTGCCAAGGTCATTTTTCCATGGATGTTGTAGGTAGACGTATATACCTTTATAACCTAAAAAAACCACAATCGGTGGTTAAATCATTAGTTAATTAATTTATAAAAATTAACGTTGAAAATACTGGTAAAATCTTTCAATCAAGTAATACAGAAAATATTTAGACAATATTTGGTAATAAATTATTTTAAAAATAATTAAATTGAAAAAAAATATATATTTCGAAATATTTAAATTTAAAATTAATTTTAAATTTTGTTGTATATGCATGTAGGGCTCGATTTCAGCCGGAACGGCGTTCCGGAACCTCTTTTTCGGAAAAAAGAATTATATTCAATATTAGGGGGTCTCCTAACTACGGCCCGCGAGACCCATTCATCAGGCCAGCGGATATCTTTCTATGTACGAAAAAAAGTCCTAAAATGAATTAAAACCTGTTTTTACGGAACCCCCAGGCCCCGCTTTTTGTACTTAGAACTCATCAGATTTATTTTCAGATTAAGTTCATAACAGTAAGAATCCTATCAAAAAAATATAAAAAAGGCATAGTTCCAATTTAAAAAAACATTTTTAATGCATTTTTATCTCTGCAAAGAAAATTTGCGACATCTTAAATTTTACCATTTAAGGAATTTAACTATGCATTATAATACTTAAATTGGAAAAATATACAACACTAATGAATGTAAACTCACAACTCTCAAGCGTCACCTCCAACCGTGGACCGGTTTCGTCCTTGTTAGGACTCATCAGCAAGGTATAGGAAGGTAACGCAATATGATCTGCGAATTTATGGAGTACCTGGCCGCTGAAAGCGGTCTCCACCTCCGATCTTGCAAATGTAATTTCTCTGGATAAAACTTTGGCACTTCTAAAAACTTGACCATTTTGGCAGGGAGATCTTTCAGTAAAGTGGACTTGCAGCAGATGATACATTGCGATGCAGAGAAAAATCTATATTACTTTGGGTTATTTTTTGATAAGATTAATTTTCATAAGGGATTATACTATATCGAGGTCTCTTTTTGCTTGGTGGTTGAGCTGGATCCAATGCTGGAATTTTCTTTAAGGATATTTTCTTATGGTTCTTTATATTTTGAAGGAATTTTACTGTTGCGTTGTAGAAGAATTCTTTTAAAGTGGGGATGTTGAGAGCTCTTCGGATGTCTTGATTTCTATGATACCATCTGGCTCTTGTGATTTTTCTCAGCTGCATGTTTTGAAGTGCTTCAAGTTTTTTCCAATTGGTGAGAGAAGTCGCTCCCCATATGGAACAGGCATAAGTAATTGAAGGTCTGAGAATGGATTTGTATATGAGTAATTTGTTGTGTAAAGAAAAAGAAAGCTTTGAACTCCGGGCAGTGAGTGGGTGAAAGGCCGCTGACTTTTTCCTAAATTTAGTTTTAAGTTCCTCAATGTGCTTGGAATAATTTAAATTTACATCTCAGGTGACACCTAAATATTTAGTGTGAGAAGACCAAGGGATTTGATGGTCATAGAGGGTTAACTGCCTACATTGTTTACGAGAGTGAAAAATCAAAGCGGCCGTTTTATCTACATTCAGTGCAATTTTCCATTTAATCAACCATGTTTCAATTAGTGTAACGTGTTGTTGTATTATGTGGGTTATGGCGTTTATATTATTATGCTGAAAAATAATAGCTGTGTCGTCAGCAAATAGTGAGAGTTGTGTGTGTACGTGTTGTGGAATGTCATTAATGTAAATTGAATCGCTTAATTCAGAAACGTGTCAAACGCCACTTTTTTCAAAAATGAGTCATTGGTGTCATGGGATTCTGTAGGGGTAAACGCACATTTTAAAGTAAGAATTATAAAAATAACGTGATTTTAAAATAGTGTTCCAGCATTTTAAATTGCAGGTTTAGTGCAGAAACATGTCAAACGACGTCGCTTGACAGGTTTCTGCACTTAAACTGCGGGGAATTTTGTTCATGCCGTCTCATCTGCAGCTTGTTTGGGACTGCTTTTTTTATTTAATCGCATACAAACAATTATATACGATTGGAAAAGTCATTCTTTAGAGCTTAGATCCATCAAGCCATAGTAAAAACCATATTTTTAAAGTTTTTGTACGAATCTCAAGACTATAAGGGCTAGTACGGGAGCTGGCGTTAAATTTCAAGAATTCATCTGCTCGTACACGATTTTAATTTTACAGGATAGTGTTAGTGGTGCTGATCATGGAATCGAGCGTCAGCTGGTCAGGTAGTGGTGGGTTGAGCGTGGGGAGGGGGTCAAAGGTACAAAAAAAAAGAAAAATAAATTCATCTGCTCGTGTATGAAACTTGGTGGAGATGGTAGTTTAGACCTTCCTGATTACAAAAATGTCCGTCAGCTGGCTGGGTGGCGGTGGAATGACCGTCAGCTGGGCACGTGAACTTGCAAACAAAAAATTTATCTGAGAAAGCAAGAAACTTGGTAGGAAATCAATCTTTGTTACGTAAATAATAACGAGTTACTAGTACAATAGACATTAATTCATGAAATGCTAATGTAAGTTGAAGACTAGTAACTCGTTATTACTTCATATAATAGAGATTGACAACCCTACCAAGTTCCATGCATTGTCAGATAAATTTTTTGTTTGCAAGTTTACGTGACCAGCTGACGGTCATTCCACCGCCACCCAGCCAGCTGACGGTCATTTTTGTAATCAGTAAGGCCTAAACTACCATGTCCACCAAGTTTCATACATGAACAGATGAATTTATTTTTTACTTTTTTTGCAACTTTGACCCCCTCCCCACGCTCAACCCACTGCTACCTGACCAGCTGACGCTCGATTCCATTATCAGCACCACTAACACTATCCTGTCATATTAAAATCGTGTACGAGCAGATGAATTTTTCATTTTAACGCCAGCTCCCGTACTAGGCGTTTTGGTAGCTATATATTTAAAATTTCCATGCTTGTGGCCCTTTATTACATCCATGAGGTTGAGATTTTGAATCTATGTATCATTTTATTAAAAGGGGGTATCAAATCTATACCCCAGATCATAATATTGAACTAATTAACTGATTTTGTAGGCTTTTAAAGCAAAATCATTTTACTGTTCACAAAGTACATCTAAACAACTATCTAATTGACTTCGAAGATATCTATATTGACATTTTGAATTGTCTGACCACTATTTTTGAGTCTAGAGTTGAAATCCTTTATAAAAAAGGTATTTATACATCTACTAAGCAAAAGAGAAAAAAGAATTTAAATTGTATGGGTTAGTATTTAATAAGGAAATGTTATATTCTGTTTATTGCAGAAACCTGTCAAATGCAAATGTTTCAATCATTTTTTAAGAAAAGAATAAAAACATAAAAAAATCTTTTTGCCTGAAAAATATCCAAATAAGGTCTACTTTAAGAAAAAAATTACTACACATCTTGATAAAAATGTAGTGAGCTTCTATACAGTTTTTCTCGTTTATCTCAAAACAAGAAAAGTGGCGTTTGACATGTTTCTGAAATAAGCGATTCAATTATGAAAAGTAGGGGTCCCAATTTTGATCTTTGAGGTACTCCAGCTTCAATGTTCTTTATAGTAAGTAGAATTGGCTCCATTGACTTGGACAAAAAATTTTCTTTCAGAAAGGTAAGAGAAGAGCGGATAAGCTTTACGATGTAGACAGGAAAATTACATTTGATTAACTTGAATAATAGACCTTTTATCCAGACTTTGTCGAAGGCTTTTGAAATGAAAGGTAACGCAAGAGAGCGGAGGGCAAGTACTAGTCTAACCGACTATAACTGAAAAAGTGGTGACCATTGATTAGTCCTCCACTCATCTGCTGAAATGACACTGCATTCCTAGAACAGATTTAATTCCAGTAGGGCAAGGTAAATGAAAGGAGTATTTCACCAATTATTGCTGGTTAAGCGGACAATAAGTGTAAACTCACAACTCTTAAGCGTCACCTCCAACCGTGGACCGGTTTCCTCCTTGTTAGGACTCATCAGCACGGTATAGGAAGGTAACGCAAGAGAGCGGAGGGCAAGTACTAGTCTGAACAGACTATAGCTGAAAAAGTGGTGACCATTGATTAGTCCTCCACTCATCTGCTGAAATGACACGGCATTCCTAGAACAGATTTAATTCCAGTAGGGCAAGGTAAATGAAAGGAGTATTTCACCAATTATTGCTGGTTAAGCGGACAATAAGTGTAAACTCACAACGGTTGGAGGTGACGCTGAGAGTTGTGAGTTTACACTTATTGTCCGCTTAAACACCAATAATTGGTGAAATACTCCTTTCATTTACAACACTAATGGTTCATTGATAATCAACACTAATGGTTCATTCACCGTCCCGCCTCCTACAAGAGGCACCCTGTTGGAAAAAAAAGTATAAAAAGTATGTAAAAAAGGTGTCTAAAGAGTTCATCCTTATACAATAATTAAGTTAGAACACTCTTCCTAATCTAATAGAACACATTTGAACTTATTTTATAAATTTAAATTTGAAAATAAATGCTTAAGTTTAGGTATGTATTAAAAAGTATTCGCTTTTTCAGTTTTGATACCAATAATTTTACCATTCCGGTACCTCTTTTTTTAGAAATCGAGCCCTGTATGCATGTGATTCATGTCTCTAGGCTATATTTTAGTGCTGTTTACAAATATCAAGCCAATTTTTCAATAAAATTTAAATTAACTGTGGAAAAACTGAAGCATAAAAAACAAATGTTTTGAGAAGAATGCTTCAATTTTTTCACACTTATTCTAAATTTTATTTAAAGTTAGCGAGATATTCGTAAACAGCAATAAAATATAGCCTAGAGACATGTATCACATGCATATACTGCAAAATTTAAAATTTTTAGATTAATTTAAAATTTAAATTTTACAGAAATTTTGTCTTTTTTCAATTTAATTATTTTAAAAATAATTAATAAAATATTCTCTAAATATTTTCTGTATTACTTGATTAAAAGATCTTACCTGTATTTTCAACGTTAATTTTTATAAATTAATTAATTAACTAATGATTTAACCACCAATTGTGGTCTTCTTAGGATATAGAGGTATATACCTATATTATCCATGGAAAAATGACCTTGGCAAATGCCTCAAACGTTTTTAACAAGAATTTTAAAAAAGGTCAATTTTTGAAGCCAAAAATATTGAAAATTTGAAAAAAATTGAACTTTTTACTGTTCGATTTTCTTCCATTTTTAATATGTTATTATTTAAGTCATTTCTAATTGAAAACCGTTTAAATTATTTCTTTTGCAATTATTTTGTAGTTTTGAGCGATGTTTTAATTATTTCAACTTTCCAAATTTTGAATTAATTTAAAAAAAAAAATTGAAATTTTGAATTTTTTAAAAATTTAAATGGTATATTCGTATTCAGCACTGAAAAAAAGCCTATAAATATGTATCATTTGTCTCGATTACTATAATTTGATTTTTTGAAATTTTTTTTCGGCCATTTTTAAAAATAAAAAAAAATTAAACTTCCCGCAGACCGATTTTGTACGATTTTTAATTAAGGTCATTCCCAAGTGAAAACCGTTGAAAAACTAAATGTTGCAATTTTTTACCGGTTTAGTAACAGATTGCCTAGACTACATCATGTATTCCCTGTTGATAAGATTCTCCTTCCAAGAGAAAATTCGGAACTGCTCATCATTTTTCAAACAACGGTTTTGGTTGCGTAATTCGCGACAGAGTGCGGACGGATTTTCCCCAAGACCTTGGCATCGCGAAATGTTTCAACTTTTGATAGACGTTTTTAAGCGAGTTGTTGCCTCTCTCACGCTCATGGGCGTAGCCAGGGTTCCACTTAGGGGGGGGGCAAGCAAGGTTGACTTTTTTATGTTTATGGAGAACAATTTTAAAGCCCTGTGAGAAAGGGTCGTAACCACAGTATTGTTTCGAGAGGGGTATTTGACCTTTAATGAAATTAATGTAAAAGCTTTATGGGTAGCGTGGAAACGATGAGGCCTCTTTCATCCTTATTAATAGGTTTAATGTAGTTTCTCAACACTTTTTTTGGTAAAATTTGTGTCCAAGAAAAATTTATATAAAAAGGTTTAGTAATAATAGTTCAAGGGGGGATCTGGGGGTTCTCCCCCAGAAAAATTTTGGAAATTTGACCCTAAGAACAGGGTTTTAAACTGTTTTTTAGTACACATAAACCCAAATTTGGACAAACATTTTTAAGTAGAATTTTGATTTTAATGAACTTACTATAAAAAAAGGTTTAAATACTAAAGGGGTGCCTGACTGCCCGCACCAGAAAATGTTTCGAAATTTGACCCTAAGAATAGGTTTTCAAACTGTTTTTTTGGTACACGTAAACCCAAATTTGGATATACATTTTTAGGTAGAATTTTGATTTCAATGAACTTATTATAAAAGAAGTGAGAATAATAAAGGTTTCAATACCAAAGGGGGGGCCTGGGGGCCTCCCCAAGAAAATTTCTGAAAATTTGACCCTAAAAAACTGGTTTTAACTTAATTAAAAGTAAATTACTCAGGACTTAGGGGGGGCAGCTGCCCCTCCCTGCACCCCCCTGGCTACGCCCATGCTCACGCTCTCTAGGTTTCAGTTCATTTCATTATTCTTATGTAGTAGATGTTACGACAACTAAGCTCATCCCTCCGTGTTTTATTTAATTTGTACCGTAATGTAGATGTCTAAAAATTACGGGCCGGATCAACTTGGTGGTTTTCTTGCTTTTCCCAAAAACCAACCTTACTTATATCGATAGCTTGCGCTATTTTGATGATTTCACCCCAGTCGTATTTTATACAAATGTATTTCAAAATTTAATTTTATTTTAAAACTATTTTGCAAATTTAAAACCATGGCAAAATCTAAAAAAGATATTAGGTCGCACTTTTTTATTTTTAAACAGTTGTCATCACAGAGGGGAGGGAGTATTCCCCCCCTAAGTGGCGAATCATGACACTCATTTAGAGTTCTTAACAGTGCTTACTTTTTAATACATTTTTGGGTACACAGTACACACATGTGCATGAAACACAATACCTAATAAACAATTAACTTGTGGAGCTGTTAATTTATGAAAAAACATGTTTAATTAGTTTAAATATATTTTTTGAAAGTAAAAACATTTCTAAAAATGTGGTTAATGGTTTCCTTGCATTATTTAGTACTTCTGCCGATAGAGGGTAGTTATTTTCTTCATCTTTACCTTTACATTCATATGTGTACGTGTAGAGCGAAGCTTGACGAATTTTTACGCACAAAAAGACAGTTTGCCTATTTTGACTTTTTTATTTCCCTTTTTCAAACTGGTGTTTTTTCAAACTAATGGACTCCAAAATTAAAATTTTTGTGTGAGTGATCTAAGGAGGGGGTACTCGTAAGGATCTTGCAAGGAGGTACTTCAGAAATAATGTTGGGTCAACCCCCTCCCCGATCAAAAGTCTGGTCGGCCAGGGTTGGAAAAAACCCGTTTTTTTTGTTTTCTGTATTCAATTCAATTTTATTATACAGGGTGTCCCATAAATGTTGGGTCACACTTCTAGGGGGAATAGTAGACACCTAGACGAGTCAGAATCACATAGGATATGGGGGTCCCAGACCAAATCCCAGGGAGTTAAAAATGGAGCGACTCCCCAAAAAAATCATTGAAAAATTCAATTTGTAGAAGAACTACTATTGGTAAAAAATTAATTTTGGTCTCAAAAAGTGTGGTTTAATATGATATTTAAAATTATTTCAAAAGGTTTTTAATTTAAAATTTGTTTTATTATGAAAAAAGTTAAAAACCACAAACAAATGTGATAACTCTGCCAAAACCTTATTTTGTATTTCGAAATCCTTTCTTTTGATTTGATAATCTGAAAGATCATAGTTGAAAACCCCTAAGTACAAAGTTTCACGTAAATACAATCAATATTAAACGCTTGATAGTCTGTTAAAGCATGGTTTAAGTCCGTTTTTTGCGTTCGCAAACTGCCGTTTTGGAAACGGCTATAGGAAAGCAGTCAAAACTAAAAAAACGAACTTTAACAAGATCTCAAGCGTTTAATATTGATGGTTTTTACGTGAAACTTTGAACTTAAGAGTTTACAACTATGATCTTTCAGATTATAAAATCAAAAGAAAGGATTTCGATATAAAAAATGAGGTTTTGGCAGAATTTTCACATTTTTTGTGATTTTTTAACTTTTTTCATAATAAAACAAATTTTAAAGTGAAGACTTTTAAGATAATTTTAAAGCTCATATTAAACCACAATTTTTGAGACCATAATTAAATTTTTATCAATAGTAGTTATTCTACAAATTGAATTTTCAATAAATTTTTTGGGGGTGTCGCTCCATTTTTAACTCCCTGGGATTTGGTCTGGGACCTCGGACCCCCAAATCCTATGTGATTCTGACTCGTCTAGGTGTCAACTATCCATCCTAGAAGTGTGACACATTATTTATATGACACCCTGTATATACAGGGTGTCCCATAAATAATGGGTCACACTTCTAGGGTGGATAGTAGACACCTAGACGAGTCAGAATCACATAGGGTTTGGGGGTCCCAGACCAAATCCCAAGGAGTTAAAAATGGAGCGACACCCTAAAACAATTATTGAAAAATTCAATTTGTAGAAGAACTACTATTGATAAAAATTTAATCATGGTCTCAAATTTTGTGGTTTAATATGATTTTTAAAATTATGCTGAAAGTTTTCACTCTAAAATTTTTTTCTACGAAAAAAGTCAAAAAACCACAAAAAAATTTGAAAAATATGCCAAAACTTTATTTTGTATTTGGAAATCCTTTCTTTTGATTTGATAATCTGAAAGATCATATTTTAAAACCCTTAAGTCCAAAGTTTCACGTAAATACCATCAATATTAAACGCTTGAGATCCTGTTAAAGTTTGTTTTTTGAGTGCGAAAACAGCTCCAGAAAACGAACGTTCAGGGAGAATCTACGAGTTACGGATAGATAATCGCTAACTTTCTTTTCTCTCCCAGTTTGGCGAAACATACCAAGCTCCTACAGATCGCCAAGACAGCTTGGGCGATTTGTTGTTGGCGAAAGTTGGCGAGGAATCTCGTATCGCAAATAATGGCGAGAAATTTAGCGAGCATCAATCCGTAATTCGTAGATTTTCCCTCAACGTTTCTTTTCTGGATCTGTTTTCGCAAGCAAAAATCAAACTTTAATTAGATCTCAAGCGTTTAATATTGATGGTATTTACGTGAAACTTTGGACTTAAGGGTTTTCAACTATGATCTTTCAGATTATCAAATCAAAAGAAAGGATTTCTAAATACAAAATAAAGTTTTGGCAGATTTTTGTGGTTTTTGACTTTATTTCGTAGTAAAAAAATTTTTAAAATGAAAACTTTTACAATGATTTTAAAGGTCATGTTAAACCACAAAATTTGAGACCATGATTAAGTTTTTACCAATAGTAGTTCTTCTACAAATTGAATTTTTCAATAATTGTTTTGTGGTGTCGCTCCATTTTTAACTCTCTGGGATTTGGTCTGGGACCCCCGATTCCTATGTGATTCTGACTCGTCTAGGTGTCTACTATCCCCTCTAGAAGTGTGGCCCACTATTTATGGGACACCCTGTATATAACACAAACAAAGAATGAGCAAAACAAATTATGATTCGCCTGGATTAAACAAAGACCTGTATAGGCGGAAGAAAAATTACAATCTTTACAGAAAAAAATAAAAAGTAACATAATATGATGAGGTAAATATATAAGTTTAGAAGAAAAAAACAATATGTATATAATAACAGAATTAGAATAACTACAATATATACACTTAAATTGAATTATGTAAAGAAAATAAAGGCACAACAAGGCTTAAAATTTTTATGCTTCTGGATTTAGACGGAAAAAATATCCAAATTATCAATGTTACAAATAAAATTAAATAATGATCGCTTGAAAATATTAGCAGATGGAAAACTCTGTATTTCTATAGGAAAAAAATTATATAATTTAGGAGCAAGATAAAAAAATGTTTTTTGAAAATTTCTTTATGAAAACGGGGAATATTAAATATTATTGTGGGTCTTCAATTTGAGGTATGAATTTTTAAGTCGCAAATATTTTTATGGTGATATAAAAATAACATTCGATAAAATGCAAAATGGCGAATAGGTAAAATTTTTAAATTTATTAAGTTAAGGGATGATCAAATTCATAGTTAAATAATTTGAAAATTTTGTTTTGAATTGATATTAAAGGAGACAAATTAGATTTATATTCGCCTCCCCAAACTATAATGCCATAATTTATTAATGATTGAGCCCAAGAATGATATAAAGAATAATTAAAAATGGCTTATTAACTTAATTTTTATGAAAATGCAATTTGATTAAAACGAAGCGTAGTTTTTTGGATAATTCAGTGATGTGAGTTTTCCCTTTAAGGTTCGAATCAATAAAAAGACCTAAATATGTTATACTATTTACTAGTTGCAGCAAATGACAGTTGCAATTAACAAGAAGACCATTACATGATGTAGAGTGAAATTTAATATTAAGGGTTGAACTTGATTGAAATAAATGGAAATGAACAAGTTTTGTCTTATTTAAACTTAAAGAAAGGTCGTTAAAAGCAAACCATTTCCCGATCGTAATCATATCAGATTGAATTTGAGATTTTAGGTCATAAGTATTAGAACAGGAGACAAAACAGTATCATCAGCATATATTATTATTTTACCATAGAGATTCAATTTGCAAAAATCATAATGTAAATTATAAATAACAAAGGGCCCAAAATAGATCCTTGAGGAACACCACGGTTTGAAAAATAATAATCACTAAATGAGTTGCGGACTTTAATGCATTGTTTCCTATTATAAAGATAAGAGAAAAACCAATTTAATAAGTACCCACGCCACGGAAACCTGCATTTTCTAATTTTTTGATTAATATTGAGTGGTTAACAGTATCAAAAGCCTTTAAAATATCAAGAAAAACAGCAGCAGTCTTTTTATAGTTGTCAATACTGTTGTAAATGAATTTAGAAAAATTTAAAAGGGCTAATTCAGTATTTCGACCTTTTATAAAACCATATTGATTATCCGCAAAAAATTAGCATGAGTTAAATCAGTGGTGCCCAACCTTTTTTCCCCGAGGGCCGATTTGCTTTTGAAGATTTATCTCACGGGCCACATAAAATACTTTTAAGGATTTTTCTAAACATGAAGAAAAATTACATCACCCGTTTTCAATGAGAAGTTTGCAACTGTTTGGAGGATACTAGTTCTTGTAAATTTGGCTCCAAATTTGTAGCACTTATCCTTTAAACTGAATTCCAGAACGTTCCTGTAGTCACCAGAACAGGATATAGTTCCCTTGGTGATAAATATGTTATTCTTCGAAGATTTTTTATAACTATTTATGTATGTCAATAAAGTTATTATTATTACTTAAGGAATTAAGATGATTATCTGGTTTCGTTTCGTAATATCTCTTGATATATTATGTTCTTTAAACACTGCCGCAGTCTCCTTACATATAAGACACAACGGTTTATTTTCTCGCTGAATGAAAAAATATGAATATTTCCACTTTTCTTGAAAGTTTCGGCATTCAAAAGGAATCTTCAACTTTTTACGATCGGACATCTTTTCGAAGTTTGGTTCTAAAAAGATCCTTATAAACTGAATTCAAATGGCTAACTGATATACTGAAAAATATTTATCCAATGGCAAATTCCTCGTATCTAGAAAAACCAAAACAGAGAAGTAAACAAATTATTACTGGATGTTGAACGAGTCCGCGGGACATATGGATCAGCCTCGAGGGCCACATTTGGCCCGCGGGCCGTAGGTTGGGCACCACTGAGTTAAATAATGGTACATTTTAATTGATAATGCTTTTTCTCTAATTTTTTAGAAAGTAGGGAGAATAGAAATGGGGCGATTGTTTGAAGGATTATCTTTATCCCCAGATTTAAAAACTGGAGTAATAATGGCTTTTTTAAGTGAGGTTGGAAAATCAGACATACTCACAGAACGGTTTATGAAATTTATAATGAAACCTATATTGTTAACAGCAAAAATTTTTAAAGTCTTTATACTTATACCATCTGAATCGATAGAGTCAATTTTTGAAAAAGAGTTTAGAACATCAATTACATCAAGATCAAACATTGTATTGAAAACAAATAAGTTTAAAGAAGGTGACATATAGAATAGAGGTTTGAGAAGCTTTGGGAGACATTAGTATCAGGGATTTGTATATCAAATTGAGTTTTTTTTTGAAAAAACACAAGTGGGTTGGGTTTTTTCGGGTTTTTTCAATAAAACCCATATAAACCTGTTTTCTTTTTCAGAAAAAGTGTGGGTTTTTTCCAGATTAAGTGGTTTTCTCCAATATTGTAAGTGGTTTTTTCAAATTTTAGTGAGTTCTTTCTATGTTAGATGTGTTCTGTCAAAATAATGTCAGTTTTTCCATAGTTAAGGTTAAGTGGTTTTTTTCAAAGTTGAAACTTTTTATACTTTGAAAAAACCCACTGAAATTGTAAAACCATCCCTTATTTATTGAAACGTGATTTAAATTTTGAAAAAAAACCCCACTAAAATTTTAAAAATATCCTAAACTTTGAAAAAACAAATTCAATATTGAAAGAAATCTATTTAACTTTGAAAAAACCCACTGAAATTTAAAAAATCCTCCTTAATTTTTTTACATCTAGTTTGAACTTTAAACATTCTAAATTTTGAAAAAGCCCCATTCAATAATGAAAAAAAAAACTGAATAATGAAAGAACCTAATTAACTTTTTAAAAACTCACTGAAACTGAAAAAACACCATTTAATTTTTGAAACCTAGTTTAAATTTTGAAAAAAAACATTAAAATTTTAAAAATATCCTTAACTTTGAAAAACCCCATTAAATTTTGAAAGAAATCTATTTAACTTTGAAAAAAAATACTGAAATCTAAAAAATCTTCCTTAATTCTTAATAACTAGTTTGAACTTTAAACGTCTTAAATTTTGAAAAAACCCAATCAATAATGAAAAAAAATTTAAAAAACCAACTTAAATTTTTAAATTATCCTAAGCTTTGAAAAAACCCATTCACAATATTGAAAGAAATCTATTTAACTTAGAAAAAACACTGAAATTTAAAAAAATCCTCCTTAATTTTTTTATAAAGTTTTAACTTTGAACTTTAAACTTCCTAAATTTGAAAAATCCATTCAATAATGAAATTAAACCTTAATTATTGAAACTATTGTCGTAGGATTAGTTTGAAGGTCCTTAATTGTTGTAAAGTTTGTTTTTCTGTAAACTGTGTCTTCTGTAGGAAAAGAACGTTTTACAGGCGTGATAATTTCTTACTGCGGCTACTTCAAAATTCCAAAATAGAAAATTTTGAAAAAACCCACTCAACTGCAGTTCTGTTGAATGTTTTTCTTCAATGTTATGTAAAACTGCCAAAATCTTGATTTTTCTTGAAAAAACCCAAAAATGGGTTTTTTTTTGAAAAAACCCATTGGGTCCAATCCAGCCAACCCTGGTTACGGCCCTAATTCATATGAACAAATTAGATTCAATGACTCGTTATTTTTAGTAGTCAAATATCATGTCTGCTTCTGTGTGTAATGATTTAATTCCTCTGAAAAGCTTTTATATACTTCGTCTTAAAGGCTTCACGCTTCTGTTGTGTCCAAAGCAGCCTGCTTAACTACTTAACTTTGCATGGCAAAAACATAAAAAACGCTTATTCATGAGTTTAGATTTTTTAGCAAGTCAAGGGTTCTGAAACTGTGGCCTGATAATGTGTGGATTATCGTTATCTTTTAAAAAATTAGTCATTTAAAATACGTACTTACAATTTTACACACTTTTATACAGGGTGTCCCACGAGAAGTGACCCAACCCCTTTAACTTTTGAACCCCTACAGATATAGTCATGAAAGTGGGGTCTAGGTATAGTAAAAGGACCATGCTCTATCCGAAGAGATAACTTTCAACGCCCTCTAGTCGAAACTTTAGGAGTTATAATTTTTATTTTAAAAACTATTTGAGGTATGTGAAAAAAGTCAATGACTAAGTTGTAGAGCATCATCGATTTAGTAGGAAAAGACATCTTAAGCAGAAAAATATCTTGAATATAATCCCTAAAACGCACGCTCAAATAGGTTGAATTTACCTAGATTTTACGTCTTAAAACGCTCTTCACGAGGCGAAAATGAGAAATTTTCAATTTAATGAACTAAGAATACTTTTAGTCATTTACTTAAATCATAAAAATGATTTAATGTTTAGTAAAAATGATCCTTATTTTCGCCTCGTGAGGAGCGTCTTAAGACGTAAAAACTACGTAAATTCAATCTAATTGAGCGTGCGTTTTAGGGGTTTTATTTAAGATAATTTTCTGCTTAAAGTGTCTTTTCCTACTGAATCGATGTTTCTATACAACTTAGTCATTGACTTTTTTCACATACCTCAAATAGTTTTTAAAATAAAAATTATAACTCCTAAAGTTTCCGCTAGAGGGCGTTGAAAGTTATCTCATTGGATAGAGCATGGTCACTTTACTATACCTAGACCCCACTTTCATGACTATATCTGTAGGGGTTCAAAAGTTAAAGGGGTTGGGCCACTTCTCGTGGGACACCCTGTATATTCATTGGAAATAATGAATTTCACCTTGAACTTACAGAACTGCCGCTCCTACGGTTAAAACCGCTTACTTTGAAGATATGAAAAAAAGAATAATTTTTAAAGATGTCTATAAGCGCGTATAATCTCTAAATTCGGCAAGTTTTTTAGGATATTTCTTCTCAGATAGCGACTCAAATTTTAAACATGCCGCCCATTAGACACTATTCAACATTATCTGGAAATACTTGCATTCAAATGAGTAACTTTAAAGAAGTACCGAACAATGAGGCCAAATGAGAAAAAAATATTTCAACTTCACTCCATGATCTTATCTCTTCTTTTGTGTTTTCCGACAATTGGTACTTATTCAAATCGTTTGCAGTTATGACTTAGAACATTTTGGGTTGGAAATCACCCTTAATATTCTCGGATAAAAAGTTAAAATCTTCAAAATATTTTCACAAATTTTTAAAATGTTTCATGCTTTTTCCCATTTATATGTGAACAAAACAATTGTAGTAATGAAGAGTATATTGCACATTGACATACTTCACATAATATAATTAGTTAACAAAAGTTCAACCAATATTTTAACTGTCAGATTTTATTCGAAAAGAAAAGTGAACCAATAGCTCCCTTATTAACATCTGAAACTGACGGTTGGGGAACTTTTAATAAGATATTATCTTTTTGTATGAATGTTGAATCATTACTTACTGGAAAAATAAAAGTTTTGTCATTAATTTTAAAGTTTTTCATCATTAATTTTAAATCAGCACCATTCCATTCCAAATTTTCTATTTGACCAACATAACAAAATTTTCTTTTTAGTAGCAAATTCTGCTAGAATAAAATCACTTAAGTCCAAGTCAATTGGTATTAAACAATTATCAGGGAAATTTATTTCTTCAATGTTTAAATCTGGGTCTAAATTCCTTAAAACTGAAGCTTTCTTTAAGATATTATTTTCTATTATCACCAAATTTTGAAACAATTACAATAAAAAGCAATTAAACTTTTAAGTTATTAAATATACTGCACTTAAAAACATTTAAATCACTTTCATAATCAAAATTCCATATACTGGTATTTTTTCAGATTTTTAAATTAATAATTACTAGGGGAAATGCCGTCTGTCCCAAAGTGCCCCGTGTGCGAAATAGCCCCACTCTCCCCTACAGGTTTTTGGTATCTTAAAGTTTTCCAAGTTGTATTTATATTAGTCAGTACATTGTCGTATATAAGGTGGGTTAAGGGTTCTAAACCCCCTTAGCCTGAACAACAATATTTTAAGCACAAAATTGGGTCTTTAACTTTAAGTATTGCCTTACTAATTTTTAATGCAGGAAAACATCTAGAATCCTTGTAAACCTAGCCTAAAATAGCTTTTCAAAGTGCTGGAATTTCCAGGAGAGAAAACCCTGAACTCCCTAATTTCTAGAGAGGATTTCGTACGTGCAATCCAAACGCTAGGTCTGAACTAGCAAAATGAAGCTTTTTTAAAACCGTTAATTTCGGCGCTCTTAATGCTTTCCTTTTAAATTTACGCCAAGCTGTAAAGTTTACACAAAATGTTCGCATCTATCCGTTCATATGTATCCCTTTCTTCCGGTCCTACCCACCCGATATTGCTTTAAGAAAAAAAAACTACACGTGTTAATTGGAAAATTTTTCCTCTCCTCCCTCCTTCTTCTATGATATGATGCATTGATGCTATGATTTACTTAAACCAGTGGTTCCCATGTTCCCAACTCAAATATGTCTGTGGACCACTTCACTTAAATTTGAACCTATGCGGACCATCTCTATCCCTAACTGTATTTGCAAAATTTTTACTTTTTTCAGTGCATTCTTTCCTCATAGAGGGTCTAAAATTTTGACTTGTTTTCTGAGGTAACCAAGTCTTACAATGTTTCTAAATGGAACTAAGAAAATCAAATAATCTATTAAACTTAAAAGAGAAATTAACATTACATTAATTTTATAAATATTACTATTTAAAAATATACCTTTTATAAAAGACATTTAACCATTTTTAGCAAGCTCTCACGAAATTCAACAAATAAAAAACAATTGTTTATTTAATACCGTAAAACTAAATTAGGAAATTTAATAAGAAAAATTCTTTTTTTTTTTTCGGCAATATATCTTACAAATAAAAACTTCAATTTATCTCATAGAAGAAGCTTAACCATGCAACTTTCTTCATCTTTTATGTATGTATAGAAGAGGATAATACTTTACAAATGACAGTAATTGTTCTGATGAGTGGAAATGGTGTTGGTTTTAATCAAACCCAGTGTCCTCTCATGGATCTATTAACCCTGGAAGAGTTCACACCTATACACAAGTTACAGATTTAAAATATAACAGTATAAAATAGTTATTCTTTTTTATGTTTCATAACCAACAAAAAAGGTAATGTATTATTAGTAGATTTAAATTTGAAAGAAAGTACTTAGCTTGAAATTAAACTGCAGGGCAAATGAGATAACCAGGAATTGTGTTGATCACAAAAAAAGCAAACTGGAAATGCACTGACTGTTGAGTTGTGGCAGAGGAAATTCTATAGGCGAAGCGGGTGAGGTTAACTGATGTTCTCCCGAAAGAAACCGCGTCGAAAGTCAATAATTATTTCAAAGGAGCGATTAAAATAGAAAATAATTTATGTTCAGAAACTTTCGCATTTTCGGCAGTAAATTTTTCTCATATCTTCGAACAAACCTATTTCACTTGTATCTCAGAAATTTTTTCTTTTCATACCATAATTTCTTGGAGACCCTCTGCCTGACCATAGCATCCCAGTTTGAAATATCTTTCAACACTTCCACGCTTCGCTTCGTATCAAACCAAGTATAAGTCCGATCATTCGATTCTTTATTTGCCCCAACCCGACAAACCCGACGCCCTCTCAGTTTTAATTAATCTGATGCAATACTTTTCCGAATCATCACATTTCGTTTCTACTCTGGGATAAACTACTCTTGAATAAAACTTGTTGAAAATAAGAGAAATGAACATATGATTTTCATAGGAGAGATCTTAACATTTTTTTATTTATGGAACTTATGATTTTTTTATACTTATGTTTTTGCATCGGTAATGTTTTTACAGTTTCCAGGAATGTGTGATTAGGAGAACTATTTTGTTTTTTTTTTAATTTCCACACATATTTTGGATAAGTTTAAAAGTCTTCTCACGGACCACCTCTGAAGGCCTCACGGACCACCAGTGGTCCGCGGACCACCTGTTGGGAACCATTGACTTAAACAGAGCACAAGATAAAAAAATAAAAAGGAAACCACAACAGGGTTGCATTTATATGTAAATTGCAGGGATGAAATGATATATATTTCAAGGTTGTCAAATATGAAAATGTATCACGTAAAATGGCATTGTTAGTAGATGTAACATATTTTTTAAAATTTTGATCTTTCAATATTTTTTGAAGTAGTTGAACTTTTTGAAAGTAGTTGGAACTAGTAGTTGGTTAAAAAAGTAGTTAAACTACTAGTTCAACTACTCTAAACCAAAAGTAGTTGAACTACTAGTTAACTAGTAGTTGCAACTAGTAGTTAACTACTTTTCAACTACTTTTAGTTAACTAGTGCCGAACATTACTTTTCAATATCCATCAACCTGCACAAAAAAAACACAGCCGGTTTCACTTGTTCTCAAAACTAACCTTCGACAGAGAAAGAGGAATACCTTTCAACTAAACCTCCACATTCAAACCTTGAATTCCCCCCTTCCATCTCAAAACATGAATTATTTATCCTGAGCGCTGTGCCTTCAGCTCAAAAAAACCCGTCGAGCTGAAAAAACGCAGATAGAGGTGACGAATAGTGGAGACGCTTATGTCGATAAAAAGGATCTTGTAAAAATTTCTTGAAAATTTTGTAAATTAATATTTTTCTAGAGAAAAAATCTTGTGCAAATGTTGACAACTCTTCAGTACAAAAAGACGAATCATTCGTCTTTTTGTACTGAAGAAGGGGATCCATTGATCCCCGAAACAATATGTCTACAGTTTTTAAAAAAAATTTTAAATTGTGTAAAATAAACGTTGTTTTTTCAATTAATGTTTTTCTGTTAACTTATAGTATAAGGAACTTAAAAAGTTTTGGTGCCAATTTTTTAATTCACATTAAGGTGTAATAAAGCTAATTATAAGATGAAATAATGACTTTTAAGAAATGGGGATTTTTTAACATTACATGTTTATTTATTAACATATAAATGGGGAATTTGGAATATGAAAAGAAGACTTATTAAATACTTAAAATATGTTTTGAATTTTCGTTTAAAAATTTCAAATTTTTAATTTATTTTAAAAAATAAATTTTTTAATAAAAAGTGTATATTTTATTTTTTACCTATATTTTTCAGATTTTCTTAATATTTACTGATATACTATCTGAAAATACTTATTGAGCAAAATTTTTAATGTGTTATTGAATTTAATTAGTTGTAAAATTAGTAGTAATTGGGCATTTCAGTTGGAGTTGCTTATGTCAAAAAAGGCTAATATAAAAACTATTTGAAAATTATGTAAATTAATGTTTTTTGTTAACTTATAGTATAAGGAACTTAAAAAGGTATGGTGTCAATTTTTTAATTCCCATTTAGGAGTAATTAAGCTAATTATAAGATAAAATAATAATTTTTGAAAAATAGGGATTTTTTAACATTATATGTTTATTTATTAACATAAAAATGAGAAATTTGGATTATAAAGGCAAGACTAAATAAACACTTAAATAGATTTCAAATTTTTATTTAAAAATTTAATATTAATTAAATAATAATTAAGTTTTTTTAATAAAAATTGGAAAGTTTTTTTGTCCCATTTTTTTATATTTTCAAATAAACAAATTACATAAAAACGCTTATTGAACAAATTTTACTAGTCAAATATTCATTAGTATTTCATATTTACCCTGAATAAAAAGTATTAATTACCTTTAAATATGTGAGGAAACTCCAGCTCTCAAGCGTCGCCTCCAACCGTGGACCGGTTTCGCCCTTGTTAAGGCTCATGAGCACGGTATAGGAAGGTAACGCAAGAGAGCGGAGGGAGAGCTTTAAGTCTAGCCGACTATAACGGAAAAAGTGGTGACTATTGACTAGTCCTTCACTATCTGCCGGAATGAACTGCGCATTCCATAGAACAGATTTAATTCCCGAAAGGACACAGAAGAAGGGCCCTTTTTAAACGCTTTTATTCTACTTGCTTTTGGGGGCGTTTTACGGGAGGAATTTTAAAACTCGATTTTCGGGCACTTCCCGATATGTTAGGGCCCCGAAACTTTGCACATAGGTGTAACCCTCATGACACTCCAATATCCAACCATTCTCTAGTCAAACAACCAAAGGATTAAGTTAATTAACGAGTATTTTTAATTAACAGAAAAACCAGATTTTGAGACCTTTCCGAAGGGGCTATTCTCCCTAAACCGTGCACAATGTTGTATAAGGCATAACTTCATCATATTTAAAAGTCAAAACGAGAATTGCCCAGTAATTACAATATTTTATGGACGATTAATAACTTTTTTTTTACAAGATCTTGTACATAAAATTTCAGGCACTTCCAAACGATATAAAGTTCTGAAACTTTGCACCATGGTGTAAACTCAATGACAATGCAATATTCAATAATCAACTAGTCAAAACCTCCGTAATTAAGGTAATTAACGAGTGTTTTTAAACGCTTTTATTCTACTTGCTTTTGGCGGCGTTTTACGGGAGGAATTTTAAAACTCGATTTTCGGGCACTTCCCGATATGTTAGGGCCCCGAAACTTTGCACATAGGTGTAACCCTCATGACACTCCAATATCCAACCATTCTCTAGTCAAACAACCAAAGGATTAAGTTAATTAACGAGTATTTTTAATTAACATAAAAACCAGATTTTGAGACCTTTCCGAAGGGGCTATTCTCCCTAAACCGTGCACAATGTTGTATAAGGCATAACTTCATCATATTTAAAAGTCAAAACGAGAATTGCCCAGTAATTACAATATTTTATGGACGATTAATAACTTTTTTTTTACAAGATCTTGTACATAAAATTTCAGGCACTTCCAAACGATATAAAGTTCTGAAACTTTGCACCATGGTGTAAACTCGATGACAATGCAATATTCAATAGTCAACTAGTCAAAACCTCCGTAATTAAGGTAATTAACGAGTGTTTTTAGTTATCCTTTTAATTCAAATTTGAGACACTTCCATGAAGCCAATGGCTCCCAAAACCTGTAAGATAACACTGGTCTACAAAAAAAAACTTTTTTTCTGATGGCGGGAATATTAAAGCTGTTTTTGTATACATTTGACCTCCTGATTCCGAATATGACATCCGTTTTTGCTCATCAGCTCTAGTTTTTAAGATATTCGAAAATTATTTTTTTTTCACTTTCGACCTACCTTTTATACAATATGGTGCTATAAAAATGACTTAAAAATAAAAAACCTAACCACCCAAGGCTTTTCCTATTCCTAAGGGTCCCAATAGATAGTGTATAAAGTTTCAGCCCCCCAAGTTAAT
Organism: Tetragnatha versicolor; assembly: GCA_024610705.1. NCBI lineage: Eukaryota > Metazoa > Arthropoda > Arachnida > Araneae > Tetragnathidae > Tetragnatha > Tetragnatha versicolor. The sequence goes on from JANDEH010000008.1 coordinate 17,311,594, forward strand.
TTTAAGGGGTACCTATAGGGCCCTACAGTTGAAAAAAAGTCGAAAAATTGGTCTTTTTTTCAGAATTTTTAAAAAAATATTTTTGAGTTTTCTAATTTGATAAAACTGGCTAATATATGTTTTTTAGAACTTGTTTAGACCGCTAAAAATATTTTTACTTTGAAACTGCACCTCTTTAGTGCGATTTTTTAGTTTTAAGGCGAGAATTAGGGTCATTTCGCTCAAAAACGCTTGGTACCAATAATGGTGGTTGAAACTAATAAATTTCGAATTTTTCAGAAGAAAGTCATCAAAAAAGATGTCCTTTGATGTAAAACTGAATTTCACATGATAAAGATCAGTAAAACAGTAGAAGCTCCTCTCGAGTTTTCAAGCCCTAAAATTGGAAAAAATGCTTTTTTTCACTGATTTGTATCATATGAAATTTCAGTTTTATATCAAAGGACATCTTATTTGATGACTTACTTCTGAAAAATTCGAAATTTATTCGTTTCAACCACCATTATTGGTACCAAGCGTTTTTGAGCGAAATGACCCTAATTCTCGCCTAAAAACTAAAAAATCGCTCTAAAGAGGTGCAGTTTTAAAGTAAAAATATTTTTAGCGGTCTAAATAAGTTCTAAAAAACAAATATTAGCCAGTTTTATCAAATTAGAAAACTCAAAAATATTTTTAAAAAAATTCTGAAAAAAAGACTAATTTTTCGACTTTTTTTCAACTTTAGAGCCCTATAGGTACCCCTTAAAATTAACTTGGGGGCTGAAACTTTATACACTATCTATTGGGACCCTAAGGAATAGGAAAAGCCTTGGGTGGTTAGGTTTTTTATTTTTAAGTCATTTTTATAGTACCATATTGTATAAAAGGTAGGTCAAAAGTGAAAAAAACTTAATTTTCGAATATCTTAAAAACTAGAGCTGATGAGCAAAAACGGATGTCATATTCGGAATCAGGAGGTCAAATATATACAAAAACAGCTTTAATATTCCCGCCATCAAAATGAGTGTTGACCAGTGTAATATATTAGGTATATCACTACAATACTTAATCTTCAAAACGAGATTTCTTACCTTCCAATTAACAATTAAGATAATTAGCGATTTAAGATAATAACCGCGAGAGAGAAATCGCCAGAAGAGCGAGAAATCGCCGAAAATTGGTCCCCATCCCGAGGAATCGGGAGATATATGCTACTTTTATAATTTATGGACTACTGAAAAGCCTGAATGGGATGCTTTTTCTTTTTCTTGTGAATCTTTTTGATATGAACGGATTTTATCGGCGAGTGAGCGTGTTATATTTCACCATCATATTGTTGAAAACTAAAATTCCACATCAGAATGAATATGGTTGAAATAAATACATTTTTTCTTGTGAGTTTTTGTTAAAAAAATACCATGACTAAAAAGTAGGAAATAAAAAAAGTAAAAAAAAGATTTTTAAAAAACGCTTTTATTGAAGTGTTCTAAAAGGTCAAAAATAATTAATTCGGTTTGACAAATAATTTATTGGGAAGTAGAAAATAACTTTTTGGTAAGTAAATAATAACTGATTTTCTAATCACTAAAAATAAAAGCGTGGGCGCTAGTAACTCTTTATTCACTATTTATTCTAATTTGTTTATTCTATGTTCTATGTAAAATTATACATAAATACCGACGTAATGGCCTAGTGTTTAGAGCAGGGGTTCCCAAACTTTTTTGACCCGTGGACCCCCTGACGAGATTTTTCGTACCCCGTGGACCCCCTATCTAAGGGATCGTTCAAAAAGTAGCTAAAAATCTTATGTTTATGACATACATTTCTAAACCACGCATAAATTGTGATTTTTTTCAAATGTTTTTTCGTGCATTGATTTCACACTTTTACATATTTTTTTAAAAACTTATTTTTTAAATTTTTGCTTTCATTCGATATTTTGAAGGAAATTATAACAATCAAGCATTTCAAAAGTTTGAAATGAAAACAAATCTAAATTTTTAATATCACATTTCAAGACACGAAAACTTTTAATTTTAACAATATTTTTTGGACGCAGGCTTGTCAAAGTTAATGGCTTATGAGTGAGTTATTCATTAGCCAAATCACAGAAATAACTACAATTTATTTATGGTATGTTAACAAACATATTTAATTGAGTTCAACTATGAAAAGAATTCAAATTGCCATTGATATGGTTACACAACATTTTTAATAAAATTATAAAAATCACATTTAAAAAGTTTGAAACTAAAAAAATCTAAACTTTTAATATCATTACATTTCAAGGCACAAAAACTTTTAGCTTTAACAATAAAAATTTTGGTCGCGAACTTGTCAAAGTTAATGGTTTATGAGTGAGTTATTCATTCACCCAATGATAAAATTTCACAATATTTAATTAAGTTCAACTATGGAAAGAAGTCAATTTATACATTACGGAAACTGAGTTTTAATTTATGAAATTGAATTATGCACGGCTGGTCGAGGGCTTTACACCGCGATAAGAGAGAAATGATTCCATCGCCCCTGCTCGCGTTGCAAAGACTTGGTGATAACCAACATAATACTAAAATTTGATAATAAAAAAGTCACAACTTTTGAAACTTATCAAAGTTTTACATTTTAATGAAATTTTCCCGTGAACCTCTGCAAGTCGCTGTGGACCCCCTAGAAGCTTCTGTGGACCCCCAATTTTCCTTTTCATGCCCGTGGACCCCCTGGAAGTCACTGTGGACCACTGGGGGTCAGTGGCGAATCCAGGATTTTTGTCTGGGGGGGCTGAGTTTCAGAAATAACTTAATTGCTATTAGCTGTTAAAATATTATATGTAAGTAACTGACGGTGGAGGGGGGTTGCCAGTGCCGTAGCTAGAATTTTGTTTAAGGGGGGTTGCTCGACATCTTTTCTGAGGTCTCACCTTTAGGAATACTAAGTTTTAGGTGAGATGAATTCGTAACGTTTTAATTTTGGTGCCCTAAATTTCAAAATTGTGTAAAAATGTCAACTCGAAGTAAAAGGGGGGTCTGGGGGTCCTCCCCCAGAAAATTTTGGAAATTTTCCCATCAAAATAGTGTTTTAGCTCATTTTAAAGCCCTTTAAATTCCACCCAAAGAGCACCACTCGTAAGCGGCAGAATTTTCAACAAAAAAAGTTTATGGTATTATGAATGGTAAAATTTCTATGGGGTTTAGGAGTTCCTATTCCAGAAATTTTTTTAAATTTTGCCCCTAAAAGTGGCATTTTAACTCATGTTGAGACACTTTAGGACACATAAAAGAGGATCATTCTTTGTATATCCCTAAAGTTTCAAGGAAAAACTGACTTATTAGATTTAAAAATTTCGAGGGGGTTTGGGGGTCTTCCCCCAGAAAATTTTGAAATTTTACCCTTAAAAGTAGGGTTCTGGTTCATTTTGAGACCCTTTTGGGTAACACCACCGAATATCCGCAACGTGTTGAAATTTCTTTTTTGGCTTTACTGCTATTACCAAAACTTGAATGTCTTATTCCTGGGGGGGGCTGCAGCCCCACAGCCCCCCCCTCTGGATTCGCCACTGCTGGGGGTCCATATGGACCACTTTGGGAACCGCTGGTTTAGAGCATCTGACTGCAAAGCCGTACGTCTGGGGTTCGAACCTTCGTTCGGCATAGATGTTAGTGTTACCAAACTTGAATTACATAAACGGGTCCATACCTTCAGGTGAATTTGTACAAATTAAAAAAAATATAAAAAAATTTAAATTTAAAAAAAATATATAAATTACTAGCGCCCACGCTTTTATTTTTAGTGATTAGAAAATCAGTTATTATTTACTTACCAAAAAGTTATTTTCTACTTCCCAATAAATTATTTGTCAAACCGAATTAATTATTTTTGACCTTTTAGAACACTTCAATAAAAGCGTTTTTTAAAAAATCTTTTTTTTACTTTTTTTATTCTTGTGAGGGCGTGCGGAGCTTTCGATAAAGTTTGGATGTAATGGGATAAGGCCTAAGCCTCTGCTTTCAGGTTGTTTTCTGATGTGAAAAACTGGTGGTTGAAAAACTTGATAGAAAAAATTATGGGTATATTTTGCTGGTTTTTTTAGTGAAACAAACGTATTAAACCATTAATACCCAACTTTTTATTTTTCTTAAATAATTGGTAAAACTTAGTAAATAGCCCCAATACAACTGGAAAAATAGTGAAAAAAATCCCAGGTTAAAATCGTAATTTTTACACCAAAATAAAAAAAACGTCCCTAAAAAGGGACGCTAGGCACGAATGCCCCTGTGTTTTTTCCCTGTAGTAAACGCATAGAGTAAACGCATGGTAGAAAACTGTTTTAAAGCCTCAAAAACATTTTCTACCTTATAAAGTGCAACAAAAGAGATTGGAACGATACTGTAACATGAAAATGAATAAAAAACATTAATTGTTTATCCAATTAACTGTAAAATTACCTTTAATTAACGTAAGTTGAGCATTTTTTATGCTCTAAAACAAGTTTTTACCTCCCAAATCTATGTTAATTTCAAATTAATTAATATTATTAATTGAAAAAGGCATTCTTTGTTTATATGTTACCTAATATTAACTAATAATTACTTTTACATACCTCAAATCCACCAGAACATCTCAATTTTTGAAGTTTAAGTAATTCCCGATGTGCCTTAAGGAATTCCCTTTTAATTCCCGATGTGCCTTGGTTATTTTTCATCCTTTTTATCCCTATTAATCATAAGCCTACTGAAATGTTTCCCTGTAAAGGGGCCATCCATAAATGATGTCACACTTTTTTGCCCATTTTTGACCCCTCCCCCCCTTTGTCACAAACTGTCACACTTCCCATACCCCCTCCCCCCTCAGTCACATGTCAAGCTCTTACATCAACAATATGTCTAATCAGGGCTCGATTTCTAAAAAAAGAGGTACCGGAACGGTAATATTATTGGTATCAAAATTGAAAAAAAAGCAAATAGTTTTTAATTTAGAAACTTAAGCATTTATATTTAAATTTAAATTTTAAAAATAAATTCACATGTGTTGTACTAGATTAGGAAGGATTTTCTAACTTAATTATTGTATAAGACGATGAACTATTTAGGCAATTTTTTTTGTTAAAACTCCTTTTTTTACAGTGGGTTGTACTTTTTTGTCAACAGGGCGCCTCTTTAGAAGGCGGGACTGTTTATCATCAATGAACCAATAGTGTTGTATATTTTGCAGTTTAAGGAATATAATGCGTAGTTAAAGTCCTTAAACGGAAGAATTTAAGATGTCCCAAATTTTCTTGGAAAATTTTTACCAGCAATCTGGCAAATCTGGTTCAAATAAAAAAAGAATCAACACCAAGAGCGGATTGTATGGATAGTTCAAACTGGGGTTCACAAATATGTTTTAAAATAACACAATTAAGTAATAACCTTAATATTAAATCACAAAATTAATGTTATTATTTGCAAAGAAGATAAAAATGTATTAAAAATGTTTTTAAATTTAAAATATGCACAAGTGAATCGTTGAAAATTAGTTTTAAATAGTAACAAGAGAAAATTGTTTTTTAACACATCTAGGATTATAGTGTCGTATGTAGAAATTTATTTCGGGAGGGGCCCAAATATCCATAAAGAAAATTAAATAACTATCAGGCCCGAATTTAAATTTTTGCTCATGGGGAAGAAACTCAAAATTCCCTCTTAACCCTTTTTACGCATGGTTACAGGTTTATAGTTCTTTATTAATATTTTTAGTAAGATTCGCCCTTTTATGAACTTAATCTGAAGATAAATGTGATTAGTTGAGTTTCAAATACAAAAAGCGGGGTCTGGGGGTCCTCCCCCTGAAAAATTTTGGAAATTTGACCCTAAAAACAGGGTTTTAATTCATTTTAGGAGTGTTTTTTTCGTACATATAGAAAGGTTTTCGCGGGCTTGATGAAAGGGTTTTGCGGGTTGTAGTTACAGGAGATCCCTGAAATAAAATATTAATTTTGAATCGAAAAAGAGGCTTTGAATCGAAAAAGAGGTTCCGGAACGCCGTTCCGGCTGAAATCGAGCCCTGTGTCTAATACACTAATTTGAAAGTGCCCGGAACCAAGGTTTTTTTAGTTGATTTTCAGCTGCAGGATGTGATGTCGCAACTATCAAACCCCCTCCCTCCCCCTTGTCACAATCTGTCACAAATTGATTAACCCCCTCCCCCCTTTGAGCGTGACATCATTTATGGACGGCCCTAAATTTCTATTCCATTCTCGAAGTGTATATTTGAACGGCTAAAACGGCCAGTGGCGCATGCGCTGTAGGTCTCGTGATGACGTAGCAGTCTCGGAGCTTAGTGATGGAACCAATGGAACGCCTAGCCGTGGAAGTTAGAGTAGAGTTTAGTTGAAAAAAAGCCGTGCAAATATACAGTGCCTTCCATTCTAAAGACAGTGTTACATCGGTGTTGAAATTACAAATTAACAAATTCAACTTAATCGAAAAACTCCAGTCTCGAGAAACATTTTTCCGATATAATACACAATTTTGTGTCCTTCATTCTTCATTCACATCATATATCAATGCCATGATTAAAGCAGTGAGTCAAGGTCAGCTACCCTACACTAGATAACAGGTTTCACTCTGTATCCGATCCCCCGACCCCCCTCCCCAAAAGGAATGGATAGAGCACGTATCGGCAACCTCCGGCCCACAGAACATTTTAATTTTAGTACCAGAACAAGTTAAAACCCTGTTTTTTAGGTATAATTTTCAAAATTTTCCTGGGGGATCCCCCAGCCCCCCTTTTAGGACTTGGATATTTGAAGAATTTAAAACTATTTTACAATAAGTTAATACAAATCCTACCCAAAAATGAAAATCAAAGACATTCGAACTAGGTGTTCCAAATCTAGTTAAAAATCTGTTTTTTGGAATCAAATCTCAAAAAATTTTCGGGGAAGGACCCTCAGACCCCCAGTTGGTAGTTAGAACTTAATTACTGCATTCTTTAAGACGCAAATTCTAACCAAAAATGTACTGTAGTGCTACATTAGACCTATTAAATATAGAATGGAGGGGCTGAGGAATAATCTGGGTCCCCTCTTACGAAATTGAATTTTTGTTTAGACCCCTGAGAATCTAACTTATACATTATACTTAAAATAATTCTTAATCAAGATAATATAATTCTAGTCCAGATTAATGTTTATATTTAGTCTATAACTGTTTTTTAATAAAAACACCTTTTTTTTTCAAAATTACCTATATCTATACTCTATGGAGTCCGGCCCGCAGGTTCAAAAAGGTTGCCCATACCTGGGATAGAGCCTGAAAAACGCCTCGAGTGGTGGGGAGACCCTAGGTATTATTAAACTACCTTGTGAATGTGAAGAAAACCATTTCTTTATAAAAAAGAAGGGGAGTGGGACTAAATTGTATAGATTCTAGAAATCGTTTTCCCGTTGATTGTCAAAACGAAAGATTTATGAGCAGGGGAACATCTTTTGTCCGCTAATTGATTGACCTCAGCTAACCACACAAAAGGAAGGCGATATTATCAATGCTTCTAATCTCCCCCGAATGCCCAAAGGAGCCTAGTCGTTTTGTGTGGTTAGCTGAGGTGAGGTCAATTAGCAGACAAAAGATCTTCCCCTGCTCATAAATCTTTCGTTTTGACAAGCAATGGGGAAAAGATCTCTAGATGCACCCTTAGGCTGCATCTTCCCCCCATTGATTGTCAAGAGCGAAAGATTTATGAGGAGGGTCCTTCCGGCATTCGGGGGAGGTTATGAGCATTGATAATATCCCCTTCCTTTTGTGTGGTTAGCTGAGGTCAATTAGCGAACAAAAGATGTTCCCCTCCTCATAAATCTTTCGCTCTTGACATTCAACGGTGGGAAATATCTAGATGCACCCTTAAGGCTGCTTTACACCACGCGGTTTGCGACAGCGATTCTGCGACATGCTATTCGCGACAAAAATTGACCATCTTCCCTTGATTGAACAGCGCCATCTATCGAGAGGTCGCTGAGTTACTGCGGTTGTCGCAATTGTAAAAAATCGCAGAATCGCTGTCGCAAACCGCGTGGTGTAAAGCCGCTTTTAGGGTACGGTCGAGACGGTACCGTCGGTAGAGCGGATCTGATAGTCGGTAGAGCGGATCTGACTTCTCCGCCCATCGGACAATAGGAAAACCTAGGCTCTCTAGGAAAACCGCAAACCAGGGGGTTTCTTGGAATCTCCAACAATAGCGGGGCCGGGGACAAAAAGAAGATTCCGAGAAACCCCCTGGTTTTGCGGTTGCCCTTTTGTGTGATGGGTGGAGAATTTAGATCGCGCCTGCGATACGCCTGGTCTTGCCCTCAGGGTGACCGTGCCCTAAAGAAAAAGGGGTCGACAAAAGCCGCCACCAAGTAAACATAAACACAATTGCCGTTCAAACTAGAATTTCAAAAGAAGAGATAACGCCTGTCCTCTTTTGAGGCGCGAATAATCTCCTTTTGAATTGTGTGCTTAGAATAGTGGTGGACAACAGCTCCAACGCTCCAACCCATACGATACGGCACTGCCATTCAGACACTAAGGGCCTATATAAGGGGGGGGTGCGAGGGGGCTATAGCCTCCCTCCTCGAAATTCAGACAAGTTGTAACAAAACATGTTAATATCAAAAATCAAATTTCCAAAAATTTTAAAATATCTTTTGTAATTGGGATTTCATATATTACTCACATCTTTTCTTACATTAAAATGTATTAAAAAGCGACATTGAACGTTATTAACTATGCATGGGAGGGGCTAAGGAATAATTTAGGGTCCCACACGAAATAAATATCAAAATACGCTTTTGGCGGGTACCACGCAAACGGATAAAATATTTGGTATACGCAGAGATAATTTTAACGCCTTTAAGAGCGTATTTCACGCATTGAAAATCGGAAATACGCTTTAAAAAACTTGCCAGAAGTATTTTCATGCTTTGAATTTTCAACAAAGGTTTAGCTTAAAAAATGCATGGAGTCCTACCGAAAACAACTAATATTTTTTTGTCTCAAAACACCAACTTTTATATTTTCTACTAATTGTTTGTTTGGATTGTTTTGTTTTTTATTTGTTTTAATTTTTTCTAATTCGTTTAACATTTTGTACAAATACTTAACATATTCTTTAATTGTTAAAAACTTAATAACATACTCACATTTTTTCTATTTCATTTTTTCCATTAATAACCCTATTGGGAAAATTTTTTTTTGGTATTCCATAAACCAGTATGAATTATACTGGATCCAGTATCATTTATACTGGTTCCAGTATAATTTATACTGGATCCAGTATAATTCATACTGGTTTATGAAATACCAGAAAAAAATTTTCCAATAGGGAAAGTAAGTATTTTTATAGAAAATTAGTACCTGTCGTATTTGTAGTTTATGTTATTTCCGTATTTCAATCCTCCAAAAAAGACAAGGAGTATTTTTTACTCCTCCAAAAATCCTAGGAATAACACTGTTACGTATCATCCGCTATTAATCACTCGAGATTTTACTGTGTTTATCAAGTATTTTCTTATTGGGTTCTTGTTAAATGAAAAAAATACTTATTTTGAGAATAAAAGACTGCGAAGCTTGCCAATGGCATGCAGGTAATACGGATACAGCCCATAATTTTAATAATTTTCTAGTTCTATTGAGAGTATGGGTTTTGGGGTTAAATAAACTTAAGTTATAATAAAATTAGTATACCTTAAATTAGGTATTTTTGCAAATTTCATAACAAGGTAGGGTATCGAGGAATTTATCATTTTGAGAAAACCTTCTTTCTTTTGAAGTACCATTTTCTTAGCTGTTTTTGAGCTAGAAACTTGGATAAAACAAAAATTAGTGAATCAGTCTAGTTGATTTTTATGTGTTCGCTGTAGTAGTAAGGGGTAATTAGTTCTTCTAAATTTCGTGCACCAGAATACGCTACTGCCCAAGTGTAAAATTGCGAGAAACGGTTTTTGGATCATGTGAAATACACCTGGAAATATTTTATAGGTGTTGGGTAAGTAAAGCGTATCATGTAAATCTGCATGTAAACAAAACCAAATACTATACTTCCAAATGACTTCCAGCTAAACGATAAGGAGCTCACTATTCAATTCTAAGATCAGGTCACTAGAGCTTGTCGGATTCTTGTTATACTTTCTAATTCGATATCGAATCAGTCATATCAAATGACAGATCGCTGCTATCAGCACCATTCAATACTTTATTTCCGGAATCCTTTGATGAATGAACGAAGAGGAAACGAAAATCAACACCATCATCAGTGGATTAATATTAATTCAAGGTTCGATTTATACGGACCAGTGGCGTAGCCAGAATTTTTTTTGGGGGGTGCATGATGCTATCGAAATGAAATGAAAGAAAAAAATTAAGGTGCACTAATTTTTTTTCTTACTGAATGAATAACTTGATGTTAAAATAAAATAATGGTGTATTTTAATTATGAAACAAAGAAATCCATTGTTAACAACAAACTAGAACGAAGTATTTTATCAACACTCATAAATGAAATGTGTCGATAAGAACTTTTATTTACTTAAAATCATAAATTTTAGCAGGGGCGGATGATCCAGGATTTGGCTTTCTATGGGGGGCTAAGAATTTTCATAATCCAATTGAATCCTCTTGATGATCTTTAATGCAAAAGGTAGTGAATTGTCCTGTTCCAACTATTGAAAGGGTGGTCTGGGGGTCCTCCCCAGAAAATTTTTGGAAATTTAAATCAAAAAACCCCATTTTTTCAACTCGTTTTGGTACTCCTCATCCGAATTTCGGATACAGGTTTTATGGTAGAATTTTTACATTTTGACAAACTTAATATAAATTAGAGTTGTAATAATGAAGTTGCTAGTACAGAGGGGGTCTGGGGGTCCTCCCCCATAAAATTTTTGAAAATTTGAACCTAAAAATCTGGTTTTTAACCTGTTTTGGTGTATCTAATACGAATTTCGGGAATAAGGAATAAAAGAAATTCTGAAATATTTAATTTCACAAAGAACCAAAAGTTTGGGGCTTGGGGGGGTACAAAAGACCCGTTGCACCCCCTCTGTCTACGCCACTGATACGGACGAGTTTAACAATTGATGGGAGACGGACTATTGATGAGAATCGATAAGGATTGGAGGACTCGTTTCCCCGCGCGCATGCGCTGGAAGGTTCTGAACGATCTGATTGGTCAATGGGATTTGCTTTGGGAAAGTTGAAAGTTAGATTTTCGACTTGAGTCGTATTCGTATACTATCAATTCACACGAGAGACACACACACACACAGATATTCTAGAAACTTTTTTTTTCGAGTTGTTAGAAATGGAGGATCACACTCACAAGGAAATCGTTGCAAATGGAATGCTGAGGCTTTTGAATCTGAAAGAAGATCACATGTCCACGTAAGTACCTCTATTTAGAATATTTAATTTTAAATGAAATTCCATTTGTTGTTTTTTATTTTTGTGAGCAAACGGAGGAAAACTGTTTTCAAGGGCTTTGAACTCGTTAAAGAGGGGGTTTCTTTCTCGTAGATGGGTTTGCTCTCGTCTAGACACCTGATGATTTGGGTTTTTGGGTCAGGTAGAGCTCTCCCCGACTGCGCCTCTCGATTCTTCCTTCGGGGGCTTTTTTTATGAAAGGAAGGAAGGAATTTTTTCACGGTCACTTTCACTCCCCTCATGAAAACTCATTTATTTCCAAACTGTGTATGGATTGGAATAGTGTTTTGAAATATTTCGTTGAAAAATTGTCATTGTCACTAACATTATGAAAGTAGAAATGATCGATAAAAACATTTTGGTTTTGCTTTTTAGTTTTTTTAGGAAGAACTTAAATTAAATTTTCACAAAAAACAGGACTTAATACAAGCATGACAGTATAATCCAATCAAATATTCCACTTTTCTTTGTTCCCTACTTACACAGACGATTCAGTTTAAAAATTTAAAAAGTTATAATTTAATATTGAGTTTTCGGGTTTTTTTAGCTATTTCGTTAAGAATCACTTCTACTTTTATATTTTCCAAGCAATTCCACTTTTATATTTTCCTTTAAATCCAAGCAAAATAAAAATTTTTCAAATCAGATATTCACACATTTAAGCATTTTAATGCTTGAATTAATTATTTAATTGCTTATATAATGTTTTCCTTAGGGTTTAGTGATAATGCACCTTTTTTATTTAAAAATACTAGGGGACAACCGCCCCCTGCTCGCTATCGCTCGCCAACCCCCGTTAACTGCTGACGCAGTAACTTTTGGATCGCTTCACAATTCCCCACAAAACCCAGCTCACTGCACTTACTCACTTTATAAAACATTCTTAACACAGGGGTAGTACTTCTCCGTGGTACTCTATCAAAAATGGCGAATATTTTTTCAGTGGTGGAATTTTATCATTTCCTTTATGGTAACATGAATTGGCGGATCGCTTTATAATTCCAAGAAAGGTTCATATATAGTTCCCGCTAAATATGAACCTTCCCTTAATGTTTCAGTGCTTCCCTTAATGTATCTGTGAAAAACACATTACCTTAGGGAAATGGGTAAAAAAATGTTTACATTGCTCTGTTTTTAATTTTCTTGGGGTTGAATTCCGTTATAGTTCCCGCTAAATATCACTAATCTCTTTTGGACACTATAAAGTATAAATATTGCTAAATTGTTTCAAATTCATAGATTAAAGTGTTTAATTAGATCTATAACTATTCAGTTTATCATTAAAAATTAGAAAAATTGGTTTACATTTGAATATTGAGCGTTCGAAAGAGATTGGCGATATTTAGCGGGAACTATAACGGAATTGAACCCCAAGAAAATTAACAACAAAGCAATGTAAACATTCTTTTACCCATTTCCCTAAGGTAATGTTTTCTCACAGATACATTAAGGGAAGCATTGAAATATCTCAGGAATAAATTTAACTTTCTTAAAATTTGTAATGATTGACTGTTAAAAATGTAGTAATTATCTTAAACATCGCGAAAATTTAGAATTTATCTTCATGAGAAACAAACTTCGAAGTTGTGTCATTTTCATAGCAACGACACCGAATGTCAAGACTTCCAACATTTTCATCCTTATTTCTAAAACATTCACCCGTGTTATTTAGTTGTTTGCGTTTTGTCATTATGAAATAAAGAGTTACATTTTACTACCTTAAAAAACATACTTGCAAACGGATATAAAAAATAAATTCAAAATTTCCGAAAGCGAGTGTATATTTTATTGTAAATATAGTAATGATTAGGTTGCCAGAACTACAAAGATAAATATAAAAATATTAATTTGTTATGTAAAAAATAAAAAATAAATTAATTATATATAAGTTTAAAATATAATGAAAACCGTTTGAACAACAATTAAACCCTTTGTGAACAACAAAAATATAAATATTGTTAAAAATAACACAAAATATATTTTTTAAATTCGTGTTATAAATAGAAAGATGATTATTTAATCTATTTGAATATTAAAAAACCAGTGAAATATGTTTTCAATTGTTTTAAAATTCATAGTTTCTTGCTTTGTAACTGCGACCTTATCCGAAATCTAAAAAAATGGAAATATTTTAAAATTGAGATTTTTTGTAGAAATTCTAAAGGCACTTTGCACATCCTCAAAAGAATCCGGACAGTTTGATACCAAATATGTGTTATACGGATCAGTAATTAAAAAGCCTTTCTCTGGAAACTGTTCACCAAAAACTTTTTTTAGAATAGAGAGATATTTCATAGAAGTTCAATTTGCCCCTAATGTTGGTTTATGTTCAAGCTACCAGAGAGTGAGTTTTCTTGAACTGCTTTTTTGAGGATTTTAAAAACTAATTTTCTATAATTTTTTAATAGAAATTAATAGAATATATTTGGTTTTAATGTGGTACCTTTCCTTTGTAAAGTTACTTATAAAGCAAAAAATTTTTTCATTCTAGTACATTAGATTTAAGTATACATGCATTTAGAATCAAAACCTGTTTAAAATGCCCCACTCTCCCCTACAATACGAAAAATTTAAAATTAGTATACCTCATGACATACTAGGTATTTCAAAAGTCCGTTTCGCGGCTTAAACTAAAGTCTTCTAGAGTCACGGAAGTAAGGTCTACCACTAGATAAGTGACCCTGGAGAATCCATTCAGATGACTTACAGCTCCCCTAGCGGCTAAATTAAAAAGATAAAAATTAATTTAAAAGCTAGAGCAAAAACCTCTATGATAGTATTGTTGCCACCGTTATAAATAACTCACAAAAAAAATCATGAAAATATCGCGAATATTCATGGAGATACTAGCATGTGAAAATAGCACTTTTTCGGGCATCAAAAAAGAAAAAATTTGCAAATTTGCAAATTTTTCAGTTGTATTATGCAGTTTTATGGGTTTTTTATATAGATAAAGACAAAATTTAATAAAAAAAATTACAAAACTTGCACATTTACGAACTTTTTCGATTCGTTCCCACAACTTCTGATGTGTAAGCAAATTCCAGCTTCGGTCCAGTATCGTTATCAGTGAAACAACATGTGTTTTCACACGTGTTCTCCAAGTGAAAATGATGTTTTTTTAGTTCAGACTCGCGAGGCTCCTTATAGATGGGCCACCAATTAATTGTAACATTCTGTGGTGAACTATAAGAGGAGAGAGAAATCAATCAAGTTCCTTGAAGATTTCAAAATTTCATATTTTTCTTCCAGAAAACAATTTAAAAAAGTTGTCAATCAGCATAGGAGGGGGTCCGGTCCCGTTGGTCCCCCCGTGGCTGCGCCACTGCATATATAAACCATCTTTCTCATCACCCCTTGAGAGTTGTGTGAGAGAGTTGAGAGTTGTTAAATGAATGTTAAATTATCACTTTGAAAACATTAAAACCCCTCTGAATATGGTCGTAGCCAGGGGGGCAGGGAGGGGCAGCTGCCCCCTTTAAGTCCTGAGCAATTTCCTTTTACTTTACTTTTATTTAAGTTAAAACCCAGTTTTTTAGGGTCAAATTTTAAAAGATTTTCTGGGGGATGGTCCCCAGGCCCCCCTTTAATATTTAAAAATTTCACTAGTATTCACACTTTTTTGTAATAAGTTCATTAAAATGAAAATTCTATGTAAAAATGTATGCCCAAATTTGGGTTAACGTGTACCAAAAATCAGTGTAAAGCCCTTTTCTCAGGGTCAAATTTACAAAAATTTTCCCAAGACCCCCCTCATTGTTTTTACGCTACCCACAAAACTTTTACATTAATTTCATTAAAGGCCAAAAAACCCTCTCGAAACAATACTGTGGCTATGGCCCCCTCACACGGGGCTTTAAAATTTTTCTCCACAAACATAAAAAAAGTCGACTCTGTTTACCCCCCCCCTAAGTGGAACCCTGGCTACGCCCATGCCTCTGAAGCTGAAATTTAGTTCATGTAAAGTCCTAAAATAGCACACTGCGTTTTTTCATGTATTTTTCAAGAAGATTAGGGATTATATACTTAACTCTATTCTCTTATGTATTATAAACTCTTATTATGGATTATATACTCTTATGAATTATATACTTAAAAAGTCATAACATGAGGGAAGAATCTTAATTAATCTTTACAAAAGCAGCTGGTGCATTACCCCCCCAATTTTTCTAAGCTGCCTGAATTTTAAATTGGACGCTGTATTTCTTAAACCACTTTTATTTTAAGATTTTTTTTAAGTTTATGGAATCATGGAGTTGGTTAATTTTAGTTAGAACAACTGGGAATTAGAAACAACAATCAAAATAATTTGGGATATAAAATGAAATATTCTATATTAAGGAAAAACTACCTGTTACGAAGACCTGTAAGGAAAGATTTTACGGTTGACTCTAACTTCAAGAAACATATATTAATACAATAATTTAACTAAAATACTTTTTTCCTAGTCTTACATAAAAGTTTGTACACGTCCTAAATATATTTTGATTGCCATTTAACTATCTTAGTACATATTAATTGTTAAAAATAGTTTTTCACACCTATTTTTTATACTCAGTCAAAGATGTTAAGAGGATGGATGTGTTTTACGAAATATTTGAGTTATTTTTTATATATATATATTTTTTTAATTCTTAAAATATATAACTTTGGGGCAAAAGGTCTAGGGTAGTTATTAAAGTTAGCTTTTTTAACTGATAACTAAAGTATATTGTATTTTTACCTTTAAGGAAGTCTAAGGACAATAATAGTGGTTCTAAGGATAAGTCTGAGATTTGGTTTGAGAAAAAACTTAATTTATAACTTTATCCATTCCTGAGCTAGGTCAAACTCTCTACCAGCTTTGAAAACGACTAAAAAGTCAGTAATTCAAAAAGCAGAAAAACTTAAATTACAGCCCAATTCTTCTGTACTTTATAATGCAGATTTCTCAAAGTTTGCGTCCTTTATGTTTTAAAAACCTTTTAATTTTTCTTCCTTTATATTTATAATTTCCACTCGGATTTTAAAAGTGCTTGAACACACAAATGAAGTATATTCATATCTTACACCAGCACACATTTTTGATTGTCCAGCCAGCCATAGCTGTTGACCTACTTAATATTGGGGTCTTATTATCTGAAATAGACCTCTACAATGACAATATTACAGAGATTGCAAGGGCTGTTGTCATCTCCGCTCATGGCAATATTTTATTTGGACTCTTCGTGGACACGACATCATCATCATCCTATCATCGTGGCTATAGTGACAGAACAGACGCTATGATGACAGATGAGGACAGAAAATAAACACACCTGCTCAACATGTAATTTTTCGGATGTTTTGTAAAGTATCAGTAGTTGAAACATTCAAAGGCATTTATTTCTGTTATCATACCTTTGGATAAAATTGCAACAAGCTAAATATTTTATAACCCATCTTAAAAATTCATAACTTTAAATTATTGTTATTAAGTTTTGATCATATTAAGAACGCAAAATATTTTCTATTATATTAGTTTCTTACACTTAACAATTTTAGAACAATAATTAGAAAAAGTACAACAATAGTTAACAATAATTAGAAAAAACGGACACTCCTTCCCTGTATAATAAAATTGACTTATCTTTTAAAAAACTTTGCTATGGAATTTGGGTATAGTATTGAGCTCTTTTAAACTATTGATTATGATTACCAAAGATTGCAGTGTTTGGTATAGCTAAAAAAGACAATCTCACATAATTTTTAGAGTAATTTGATTACTCAAATTAAAACATTGATGCTAATGTTTAGAAAAGTTAGCTAAAAATTACAGTTAAGGCTTACTAACGGTTTCTAAACAATTATTATGACTAAAACATAATCTATAATAATTTAAACAATTATTATGACTTTGATGAAGACCGGGTACCCTTTGTAAAACCTTCGGGAATATCAAGCAATTAACTTTTTACTAATGGTTTGAAGCCTTTTTTACTACACTTGTGTGAATGATTTTGATAAAGATGATTAAAAGCTTCTATTTCGTCTAGCGAATCTACTATCAAGTAAAATTAATGAAGTTTTTAATCGGTGGTTGAGATGCTCTTTTTAAAGGAAATGCTAAAAAAACCCATTTTTTTAGTTTTATTGACTAATGGATTTCTTTCTCTATTGTCTTGTGTCTTCTCTTGTTCTGTTGCTTTCTTTTATAAGGACTGTAGGGAGTGTTTTATCCGATGTTTTCTCATGTTTTTGTTAGAAACATTAACCATGCTTGGTTTTGTCTCTCGCTCTTCTGCATCCTATCTAAAAACCGTGGGGAGCTGTTGATTCTGGGGTTTCTAAGGATAGAAATAAGGGTAATTTCATCGTAGGTCTGGCTCTTATGCATATTTAGGGAGCGCTCCATCCATACCCTTCTTTTGCTCATCTGCATCTGAGAAAAAAAAACAAAATTACCATATAAATTAAACTTTCACCTGTGACTAAATATACATCTGTTAGAAATGTAGTGTGAAGGTAAAAATTTAAATTTAAGATGAGATTCAACGTAACAAAAAATTTATTTATAGCAGAGAAGCATAGCATGAATTAAAATTAACAATCTCCGGAAAGAGAGTCCAAATCAACCCATATTTTGTGGTGCTGCCATCTCTAGATGAAACAATAAACCTCAAAGTAGGGTCAGCAAATGTACGGACTCTTCCAGTCAAAACAAGTTAATTACATGGTAATCGGTAATCATTCATAGGTTTATTGCCTCAATGTCCCGAACACCTATAATTTAAACAGGCAAGAGGTAAAAAAATATATAATTCTAGTGCAGAGTGCAGGGATTCCTCTCCCTTAACTTGCCTCGGGGTCCTTGTGAGACTAGCTGGGCAACACTACTGGTGTAAAGCAGGGCACTACTTAGGAAATTTGCTATTGCTATAGTGGAAAACAGGGAAGAAAGAAGGCCCCTGTATTTATGTTTATTATAAAAGCAAATTGCTTTGAAACCGTTTATTTTAGATTTAATTTGTAAAATAAAAAAAATAATCTAAAATACTGTTCTAACACAGTATTTTTACTTAATTTTTTTGGTATTTATTTATATTGGTCCTGCAAAAATAACGTACTATCTGGGAGTCACTATTTAGTCTCAAATTAGATTGTTCATACTCAACGCATAATGTAAGGAATGACTTGCAAATATGGCATTTTAAAATTTTTCTTACTCATTGTCAACGCATTAGATTCAGTTTTCAAGAATTCTTTTCCATTGCGTTTGGTTGAAAGTTAAGCTGATATAAACTCCTCATGTTTAAAATATTCTGGAAATAGTTGGGAAAATATTATTATTGTATTGTTATTTTACTGACTTAGTATTCCACAGTGGCGAATCCAGGATTTTGGTCTGGGGGGGGCTGAGTTTCACAAATAACCTTATTGCTATTATGGGCTGTACAAATATTAATGTAAGATAAGAAAGGGGGAGGGGGGTTGCCAGTGCCATAAAACCAGATTTTTGTTTAGGGGGTTATTACTAAACATCTTTTCTGGGGTCTAATCTCAGGAATACTAAGTTTTAGGTGAGATGTGAGATGACTTCGTAAGGCTTTAATTTTGGTGTACTAAGTTCCAAAATTGTGTAAAAATGTCAACTCCTAGTAAAAAGGCGTCTGGGGGTCCTCCTCCAGAAATTTTTTTAAAATTTGCCCCTCAAAATAGCGTTTTAGCTCATTTTGAAGCCTTTCATATTCCAGCCAAAGAGCACAACTCATTGTAAGCGGCAGAATTTTCAAGGAAAAAAGTTTATAGAATTATGAATTGGAAAATTACTAGGGGGGTTAGGCAGAGGCGTCATTTCAGTTTTTGGTTGGGGGGGCAAGGAAGTTTTTTTAAATGGATCTGGACCTTGCTGTATGTAACTAGGTTTTTTTGGCGGGGGTTGCCTCAACTTCATTTTTAAGGTAATATCATGTCAAAATTTGACAACGTGAACTCCAAGGAAAAATGGGGGGTCTGGGGGTTCACCCCCAGGAAAATTTTGAAAATTTGGCTCTTAAAGTAGTGTTTTAGCTTGTTTTGAGACCCTTTGGGCTGCATCCAAAGAGAACAGTTTCTTGTAAACCACAAAATTTTCTAGGGAAAAGAGTTGTAAATAAACGTCAAAGGTTTAAGGGGGCTAGGGTTCCTGCCCGAGGAATTTTAATTCCCCTTTAAACTAGTGTTTTATCTCTTTTTCAAACTTTTTGAGGAGCTTCTAAAGAGAAAATCTTCTTGTAAGAGGAATAGTTTTCAAGGGGGAAACACTAAATAAGAGACGTGAAAATTTTAGAGGGGGGCTGGTGGTCCTCCCCCAGAAAATTTTTGAAATTGGACCCTCAAAAGTAGTGTTTTAACTCCTTTTGCGACATTTTGAGTTGCACCCAAAGCTTCTTGTGGAAGTTACAGAATTTTCCATGGACTTGCCGCTATTTTTCACATTACAGTGGAAACCTTGGGGGGGGGTTGCCCCCCCCTAAATGACGCCCATGGGTTTAGGGGTTCCTATTCCAGAAACTTTTTAAATTTTGCCCCTAAAAGTGGCATTTTAACTCATGTTGAGACACTTTAGGTTACATCAAAGAGGATCACTTCTCGTAAATCCCTAAAGTTTCAAGGAGAAAACCGTACTTATTAGATTCCAAAAATTTCTAGGGGATTTGGGGGTCTTCCCCCAGAAAAATTTTGGAATTTTTACCTTTAAAAGTAGGGTTCCGATTCATTTTGAGACCCTTTGGGTATAACACCATCGTATGTCCGCAACGTAGTGAAATTTCTTTTTTGTTTTATTGCTATTACCAAAACTTGAATGTCTTATTCCTGGGGGGGGCTGCAGCCCCACAGCCCCCCCTACTGGATTCGCCACTGGTATTCCATAATCTCTGTACTAACTTAAACAAACAAATTGTCTTACGTTACAGAACTTTCGGTTTCTAGATATTAGAAATTGGTCAATTGATTGTGAAAGTGAGACCTTTAAGTAAAATCTAGTTTATTATTTTGTTTGACAATGATAAGAGCATTTCTGATAAAAAAAATGACTGATAATACATAATAACTCTCGCTCGGAAGACAAGGTAAATGGTAAAAGATTATATAGATTTGGCACAGAACTAACTACAAACTAGAAGAAAAAAACTAATTCTGTTGTAAAGAACGCTACTTAATTTTATATTTCAAAAGACCCCTCCCTTCGCTTCAGAATTATTTCTGTTCAAAAGCATGTATATATTTACTTTCTCTAGTCTCGACCTTTCCATTAGGGGTCATCCATAAATTACGTGAGGCGTTTTTTCCAAAATCTGGACCCCCCTCCCCCCTTCGTGAGATTTAGTGAGATTTTGCTGGACCCCCCCTCCCCCCCAAGTGAGATTTACCTACAACTTTTTAAAAATAATTTGCAGTATCTTATCTGTTTCTCATACTTAAAAAAAGAAAATCGTATAATTTCTAACTTAAAAAGTTGACGTGAGATTTTAATCGACCCCCCCTCCCCCCTTGGTGAGATTTGGTGAGATTTTTCCAAACCCCTCCCCCCCCCTTTTTGACCTCACGTAATTTATGGATGACCCCTTAAAATAATATGTAACAAGCAGGATTTAGTTGGAAAATTTGGCCTTTAAATTTTTAATAGGCTATTAAATCTGGCCCCTATTTTTTTGGGAAAGCAATAGCATCGGTTTGTCAATTAAGTAAAGAACCACAATGATATCATGTTTATCTCAAAATAAGATTCGTAAAAAGAAAATTATAAAAAAATAAAAAATTTGACCGGGTCCCCCAGGTTTCTCTTTGGGTAAAAGTTAGAAAACATTTTACCCTACAAAAATGGTCAAAATCTTACTCGTTGCAAGTATTCTGCGAACACAAATATATAATATCATAACCACTATAACTTTAATTAAAATGATAAAGGGTCTAAAAATTTACGTCATTATTTTCAAAATCCAGTTTGCACTATCTTGCCTTCTGAACATGCATTTATTTGAGTCAGAAAACTTCTGTTACTTATAAATCAAGCTGAAATTCTGAACAAATCTCTCAACAAACACTATGTATCATTAGGGTGGTCCTAAATATAATGGTAAAAAATTTTTTCCGAATTTTTCAAGTCGCACCCCCTAAATTTTTTCCTTATGGGGTAGTTAATAACTGGTAAAAATTTTATCCGAATCGGTTAATATTAACACGTGCCGCTAAAGGGATGAAAATCTGAAAAAACATCAAAATTCTCAAAACTTTGAAAAATTATTAAATTTATTTAAAATATATAATTCAATATATTTCTATACTTTTTTTTATCATAAAATGCTTAAACATGAAGGATATTGGCTTTTATAGCCTTTGACAGTTTTTAAAGGTATTGTATTTTCTCCTCATTATGCGTTAAAATATCGTAATATTCTTCAAAAAGCTTGATTTCCCTTTCTGCAGCATTATTTACAACAGATAAGTTACTGACCTTAAACCCTTCCTGATAACCTCCAATAATCTTCACACGTTTTAAAGGATCCCTAGAAATAAATTTTGAAGAAAACTTAAAAACCTTTGAAAACTGTTTGCGGTTAATTTTGACACAAAATTGGCTTGATTTTTCTTAGAGTCCTTCCAGTTCTACAAAACTAATTTTCAACCACCCTTACACACGGGTAGATTCTTTCCCTCTAAACTATTTTGAAATTGCTCTGTGGGGACAGACTCATCAAAAAAGGCTAAGGCAAGAAACCATATCCATGACTAATCATTTTTTCACAATCAAACCAAGCCTTTATGTAACAATTATACTCATACCTTGTAGTATTGGATTATCCAAATTAACCCTCATTTCTAAATATAAATATCTTTAAGCAATAAATTACTTAAGACATCCACCTAGAATGATGGATAGCACCAGGTTGTTTAAATTTAATCATTTTAGCTTCATAATAATCTAAAAGAGCAACCATAGAAATTTTTGGTAGTCATCTCTCGATTGGTGTTAGAGCTATTGTTTTAGCCAACTTGTGAATTTCTTCTTTGAACTTCATTTTTAATACCTGATGGGTACTTTGATTTATAGATAACATCCCAAGATTTTCAAAACGTTTAAATAAAAATGTAGGTCCATGGGATGCAGTAACGCAAGCTCCAAAGGCCGCTTTTAACACTAATCTAAGAACATTAAAATGTATTATATGAGCTTAGGCTTATAAAATTCAGTGTAAATTTCAAATCAAACCTTTAACTATGATGAATAACATTTAAAATCTAATTTTTATTGTTTTCAACATTATATTAAAGTTTTGTTTTATGTCCCAACCTTCATTGGAAAATCCTCCACTTTACCTTAAATCCTCCATTGGAATCCCCATATAATAATGAATTTCACCCTAAAATATGTGCAATAATCATAGAGTAGGAGGTTTTCAAGTTTATCATAAAATACATGAAGATACCGACTTTGATGTGATCTTATGAGAACGCCCGCGCAGCGTCAACTGTTGCGGTGGACAGTGCGCATCGAGCCGGCATACCTCCCTCAGTGTTACGGAGTCCCGCGCATCTACCGTACTCTAACTTCATTCGCGTTGCGGCAAGTGTTAATATTAAAATATTTGAAAAATATTTGGTATACATTCATTTCATACCTTAAGTAAAAAAGTTGGGGGATGCGACCGAAGAAATTCCGAGTTTGAAAAATTAGGACCACCCTAATGTATCATAATCATCACCCACCTTCTCTAACTTAATTTTTTCATTCCCTTTGATTTCCTTTTCTTGAGACAACTCAACATTCTACAACTGGAGGCGCCATAATTCACTTGAATATTTTTGAATTTTCTTCCCTTGACCGTGATTTTTGCGATTTAGTTAACTATAACTCAATCGAATAAATAATGATCATGACTTTATAATTACGTAATTCATTATACATTACATAATTATAATAGTGGACATTAGCATAACCACTATTGGACAGGTCCGCAGACCTTCAAGGTTTTTGTTTAAACTGCAAATTCTATACCTTCATAACTCTCAGACGTTTTCCTAGTCGGAAATGATTTTATGACACTTTCTTGAAAAAGCACTATGAAGACCGGTTCCAAACTGAGTTCTCATAACATTTAAACAATTGGTTTTACCGGAGTTTCTTTGGATTACTTGTTAAATTGATCTGCGGTAACTACGCGTCATATTACAAATTCCTTGAAACATTATAATAAAACAAAACAAGTTGCTCTAGAATTTAAATATTTTAGTGCTTTACCAAAACAGCATTTATATTTTTTGTGCATATTTAGATAACTTCCAATTTTCTCCTCAAAATGATTTTATGTCCGCCAAAACCAGTCAAACATAGAGAACCAAAAACTAAATTATTCGGCGTAAACTCCATAATCCGCAAATAATCTCAGACTTTAAATTTACTTAAGTTTAATATCACATTTCGTCATAAGTTAAACTTTGGTCATTTCCTAAAGACTAGACCGAATATGCTTTTTTTTCTGGATCAGATACACAGTACCAAGAACAGAAGTTATCATTCAGGGCTTGAAATAAAGGGTTGCCCAGGAACGCAAAATCTTCAAACGGATTGATCAAATACAATCAACAATAAATATTCCAGAAGGATAAGTAATTTAAAAATAATTATGACTATTCATGTAGTTTAATTTATATTTGAAAATCATTTAACTTAAAATGTCATTTGTATAATGCCAATTTTATCTTCATGAAAACATTTTATAGAAAACAATTTTATAAATTTTAAAATATTTTTTAACCTGTAGAGGAACTTACTAAATTTTATAAAAAAAAAACGTTTTATAAATACAAGGAAGCTACCTGGGGTATTTGAGTGAGTGAATCACTGAAACGATTCTTGAAGCAGTGACATTCTTCCTGAGAGTTATTTTTTCTTGCTCCGTAAATTAGGAGACTATAATCAGGCTGACCCCCAGTTTAGATTGTCAATCTTATCTCAATACTAATACCAATTTAGCTGATCTAAATACCTTTCAATTTAAAATTTTCTTAATGGTAACCATAATGATGCTTGGGTTTTTATACAAAAGAGTAAAATAAAACGTTTAAATACTTAACTACATGTGTTTGATCAAGTGGAGGTCAGTCAAAGAACCTTACGCATAGTTGTGTCCGTTCTCTACCCCAAATTCAATGGTTTGGTGTAAGAGTAGGATTCAAAATAACGCATCACAACCATTGCGTTCTTTTGATGTCCCTTCTTCAGGGGTTTCTTGATAGATGAAGTTGATAGAAGTGGTTGTAGATCAAAGACATTTTTTCCATTGTGTTCGGACTAACAATCCTAAATCTCAAGAGAAAAGATAAATAGAATGTATTAAAAGAAGCTTTTAAGATGCCGGTGCTATTGAAATTTTTTTTATCTTTTATACTTTTTGTAACAATTTCATACAATATCATTTGATATCACCGCGGAATTGATGCGAATACCCTAATTAGGAAGTGTTTTTTGAATCTTTAGACCTTTAGAGAGAACACTTCAGAAAAGAAAAAAGAACTTCAAAAAAATAAGAGTACCCCATTTTTAAACTGAAGACAACTACCTGAAATACAGAGTTGTAAATATTTTTAAAAACATCTTAGTACTTCTATTATACAAATGCTTCTAAAAAATCTATTTAACATGAATATTTTCTTTTCTAATATTGAATATAAAATTCATTTGTTCTCGACGTAAATAATTACAAAGAGCTGCATATGAAAAATACCATGTTTTACCAGCTTTCTAAAAATAAAAACCGATTTTAACTTAAGAGCTTTGTCTTCTATGGTTTTGTCTGGAGTTGCTGAGTTGCAATTCACATCTTCTACTTTTTGTTCCTATAATTTTTCTCCTTCCAAGTAAAAGGATAAGATTTAATTAAGAACAAAATGTAAAATTTCCCTCTTTTTGTTCATGTTTTAGCAATGAAACTCAGGGTTTCCCTTTAATCTATTTGATAAAGTATTTTTACGATTTGGGTTTGTTGGGAATTGAATTTAGCATATAAAATTATTAAAACCAGGCATTTTTGAAAAAAGAAACATCCATAGAAGTAATTTCTCTTTTGCCCATTCGTTTTTTTTCATTAAGAAATTTTCACTCATGTTGAGAACTCCTTCCAGTTTTCTACCTTGGATTGTAAAGGGATGATGCGGGGAGTATAGGGATATAGGATTGTAAAGAGATATGCTGAGGAGTAAAGGGATATTGGATTGTAAAGAGAGGGGAAAGAGTATAGGGATATAGGATTGTAAAGAGATGCTGAGGAGTAAAGGGATATTGGATTGTAAAGAGAGGGGAAAGAGTATAGGGATATAGGATTGTAAAGAGAGATGCTGAGGAGTAAAGGGATATTGGATTGTAAAGAGAGGGGAAAGAGTATAGGGATATAGGATTGTAAAGAGAGATGCTGAGGAGTAAAGGGATATTGGATTGTAAAGAGAGGGGAAAGAGTATAGGGATATAGGATTGTAAAGAGAGATGCTGAGGAGTAAAGGGATATTGGATTGTAAAGAGAGGGGAAAGAGTATAGGGATATAGGATTGTAAAGAGATGCTGAGGAGTAAAGATATATTGGAGAGTAAATGGATGCTGAAGATTATAGGGATATCGGATTGTAAAGGAAAGCTGAGGAGTATATAGGGATATTGGATTGTAAAGAGAGGGGAAAGAATATAGGGATATATAGGATTGTAAAGAGATACTGAGGAGTAAAGAGATATTGGAGAGTAAATGGATGCTGGCTGAAGAGAATAGGGATATTGGATTGTAAAGGGATGCTGAGGAGTAAAGGGATATTCGATAGTAAAGAGAGGGTGAAGAGTATAGGGATATATGATTGTAAAGGTATGCTGAGGTGAGGGGTATAGGGATATTGGATAGTAAATAGATGGTGAAGAGTATAGAGATATAGGATTGTAAAAGGGATGCTGGAAAAGTAAAAGGATATTAGATAGTGAAGGGATTCTAAAGAGTAAAAGGATGCTGAACGGCAAAGAGATGATATAGAGCAAAACTTTCAAATAAATACCGTTGAAATATTCATGTATCTGTTATAATTCTCATCCCACGCGCACGCGATACTTACTTTTCGGTCTAAAAAGTAATCAATTTTATTAAAAATCCATAAATTTTACTAAACATGTGAATAAAAATGTTCTTCAAAATAAGTAAAAATGATTTTATTATATTATCATCTACTTTTCCGCTAAAAACACTAACTCTAAAAACTAAAACTATATTATTTAATAAATCGTTATTTGACATTAGTATACCTGTGTTGGCACCGAGCTGGCTACTACATATTTTATTTTCCCGCGATCTTTGCCTCTCTCCACGCCATTAGAGAGTCCTTTGACCCAGAGGTGGACCTATACCAGGAAAATATCATACTGGACGGCGGTGTACAGAAAAAGTTTTAACTCTTGACGAAAATTTATTCACGCAGTGTTAATTAAATCCCACCTTCTCTTATCTTTGAAATGTACAATGTCACAATTTTGGCTGTTTTTAAATTAGAACAATCCGACCGTAACGACTTATGATATACTATATTTTTATTTCAAGAATTGAAACAAGTATAGTTGAAAGTGCTTTTAGTTCAAACCAACCGCCTCTGGGAAGAAGACATGACCTTAAAATATCCCTCTTCGTCCATTTAGTTCCCTTGGCAACACTCCAACACGAAAGGAAGGAACTATGTCTAAAACAAATGCGACCTTTATTTCCGAATCTGGCAGCAGGGTGCTTCGTCTCTGCTCTCGACTGACGCAAGACATTCAATGGTTTTGATAAAAGATAGAGAAAAGATAATGTATTAGATTTAATGAGGATATAATCTTGAGAAGTCTTCAAATACCTAAGAACATCGAACTTGCGTGCTTCGTTCGAAAGAGTTGTTCTCGAGGCGTTCGAAAATGATCGAAATCGGAAGGGGAATATCGATGGACGTCGAAGGGGATGGGTGAGTTCTGTTGAACATTTGAATCAAAAATGTTATTTTTGGTTAAGTATTAATTTTTTAATTTTTTTTAAACTACTTTCATAGAATAGTTATAAAATTGTGTCAGATTTTAATCATTTCAAATATTTCTTTAATTTTGTATTTTCAAGGTGGCAACCTTCAAGTTCTTGAAAAAGACCACGTAGCAATTTTTATAACAAATTTATTTAAAAAATTAAATAAATTGAGTCTTTGATCCACATAACTTTGTAAAAAACATAAAAAATTAAAGAGCTAATTGTTAAATTTTCATTTTAATAATTCTAATTTTTATAGAAATCATAAAAATATTCGATTAGCTTATAAAACGTTCCTGTTCATTTCAGTATGCGCTTTTATTTCGAAAAAAAATTCTCCCATCAGTATCATAACGAGAACTGCATTTTTGGAAGTATGTTTGATTAGATTTATATAAACCCTTAAATAAAACGCTTTATAAATAAATGTTTCAAACCAAAATAATTTAAATTACCTAAATTAATTAAAACTCAAAAAACCTTTTGAATTTGTGGTAAATTACTTTTCAAACCAAATTTGAAACTTTCTGAAATTAAACTATCCAAATATAAAGAAAGGTAAACTCAACATCTTCAAAACAGACTGACACATTTTAAAAATCAATAACTAATAACTCAAAAACTAACAAAGATAAAAATGCACGTTTTTTGCATCCGACTTGTAAGTCTCCCAGAAAAAAGATACAACAAACTGTGTATTTTTATATTTATTAGTTTTCGAGTTATAAGTTATTGATTTTTTAGAAAAAGTGTCAGTGTGTTTTTGAGACCCCCTGTTTTAAAATCGTTTATGAAATTATTTATATTTACAATCGTCCAAAATTAGTCACCAATCTGATTTTCATTTAAATTTAAGAGTTCGGAAATTAAAAGTGGTTTTGTGAGAACAAACTTCCTGTTTAAATGCTAATTTCGTTGAAAGATCATGACGTCATTCGACCTTCAACAAACCCTTTGTTCCTTTTGTCGTATTTATCCAACAACATGATGGGATAAAGTTACTTTGTGATCTGGCTAATTGCTTTTTCCCTTAATTATTCTCGGATCATTAATTATTCTAGAACCTAAAGGGAAATAAAGTCCCCATCATGCCTTTGTAGTCCTTGTTTCCTTATCCAGAAAATTGACAGTGGATATCTATGTTTTATACATTCACTAGCTGTTATACCCGGCCTTGCACGGGTGGGGTGTATAAATTTATTTTTTTTAAATATTTCTTAAAATACATTTATAATTTTGTAAATTAGCAATGTTACAAATCATCCCGGTATCCCAGGCGCCTCTTTCCTATCCCAGTGTTCCCGGTAATCTTATCCCGGTGGTCACGGTAATTTTTCTAATCCCGGCGTTCCCGGTAATTTTTTATATTCCGGTATTCTGGGTGTCTTTATGGTAAATTTCCTATCCCAGTGTTCTCGGTAATTTTTATAACCCGGTAATTTTTCCATCCCGATGTTCTCGCTAATTTTCTAATCCCGGTGTTCTTGTGACTTTTTACAATCCCGATGTTCCTGATAATGTTTAATATCTTCGTGCCTTTATAAAATAACAAATTTGAAACCATAGTAAAAAGTCTAGTAAATTAGTAAGTCTAGTGAACAAATTAACGAATTTAAAACCAGTGTTTAAAACTAAAATAAAAGATCTAGTAAATGAAAAAGTCTAGTGATCTGTCTCATTTCAAATCATCCCGGTATCCCAGGCGCCTCTTTCCTATCCCAGTGTTCCCGGTAATCTTATCCCGGTGCCCGGTGATCATGGTAATTTTTCTAATCCCGGCTGCGTTCCCGGTAATTTTCCTATCTCAGTGTTTACGGTAATTTTTATATTCCGGTATTCTGGGTGTCTTTATGGTAAATTTCCTATCCCAGTGTTCTCGGTATTTTTTCCTTCCCGATGTTCTCGCTAATTTTCCAATCCCGGTGTTCTTGTCACTTTTTACAATTCCGATGTTTCTGATAATGTTTAATAATATCTTGGTGCCTTTATAAAATAACAAATTTGAAAACGTTGTAAAAAGTCTAGTGAACAAATTAAGAAATTTAAAACCAGTGTTTAAAACTAAAAAAAAGATCTAGTAAACGAAAAAGTCTAGTGATCTGTGTCTCATTTGAAACAATGTTTTATTTTTAACTCGTTGTATGACTGGTAAAACAGGTTTTCAAACACGGAAAAATAAGTGAAAAAAAGCAGGAAAAACGGGAAAAAAAGAATGAAGGACTGATTTTCTCTTTATAAAATATAGCCCATGTCCTATTCTGATGTATAAGCTACATTATGGTAGAATTTCATTAAAATCCATTCAGTAGTTTTTACGTGAAAGAGTAACAAACATCCGGACAAACATTCACAATTATAATAGTAGTAGGATTTTCAGATACATATTCTTTACCAATAACAATGTACTCTAAATTTATCCTCTATCTCATAAACTTTAAAACAACATTTACCAGTGATTTAAATCGTTATATTTTCAACTTAAACTGTGTTTAAACTGTTTCTTAACTTAGAAGTGTTTTTAAACAGACCTATCTAGTCTCTTTTTTTAATATAAAAATAATCTTGTTTACGGCATTAATTGTATCCTATGAATAAACTTGAATATGGAATGGTATTAAAATTTTTTCATCTCTGCCTAGTAGAAAACTATTGGTATTTCGGAAATTAATAAGGAAAGATAATACATTTTATAATATATGAAGTAATAATAAATTAATATATTATTTTTTTGTTTTATCCTTATGCAAATATCCTAACTATGCATTACGTTCGTTTTTTTAATGAAACTGCAAATATTCAATATTTTTTAATCATATTTAAATATTACTTATCTCTCTTATTTCATTTAACTGTGTATCACCATTTTTGAAATTACTAAGCTCTTTGAAGTAATTTTTTTTTCAGTAATTAAGTTTTAGTCAAGTTTCTAAATCTTCCTTTCACACATTTAAAATTTTTTTTAGCGTTTTCTTAAACTCATTATTTTATACATCATACAATTTTTTTTCAACGAAGTTCAATGTAATGCAAGAAAAATAACAAAATAATTTATAGGAATAAAGGACACAGTTTCTCCTTATGAGATTGCTTTCTTTTCTTATTTCGCTTCCACTTAAGGAATGTTTTGAGTTGAACTTAACGGAAATCGGGGATTGTTTACAGAATCTTGAGGTAGGAACAAGCTCTTCCGAAAACACTTGAGAAAAATCGTGCCTGGATTATCAATACGATAAGGCAAATCTCTCAAATCCATGATAATCACAATTTTTCGTGTCTTATCTCTGTGGCCTGATAAATCCACTACTTGAATGGCACAAGGGGGCCATACTTCAATTTCATAATTATAGTCTTCATTTTCTAAAGTTGTAAAAACCAGATTGTTCAACATGTTTCCTTAGTTATATGGCATCTGATTATTTTATACTGTACAATTATGCAAAATATCTCATAAGAAAAGCTACCTTTACTCTGGAATTTATATATATTTTACAATGTGACATACTTGAGAAAAACTAAGAAAAAGTTTTAAAATATTGTTGCCTTTTCGGTTTATTTTAATCATGTAGAACAAAGGTCCCTAACCTTTTTGTAACCAAGAGAACATACCAGAATATCGGTCGAATGGCGGGCACTATATTTTTAAGATAAATTTATAGTTGGTGGACATAGTTAATAATGGACACTACATATAATGCACAAAAAAATTATTTTAAAAATTAATTTAACAACTGAATATAATTAGCATTAATATTCTTTTGGGAAATAAATTATTACTAAATTGCTTGCAAAACATACGAAGTATAAAAATTATTTATAAAATTATTATAGTATGAAAATTATTATTATATTATTATCGTAGGGCGCACCTAGAGAGACCGATCGATGCGCGCCATGGTGCCCGCGGGCATAGGGTTGGGGACCCCTGATATAGAAGTTTCTACTACTTTAATTAATAGGGTAATTGACGTATGAAACGCGTTGCCAGAAAATATACGTAATTCTAAGGGAGTGTACGAGTTTAAGAGACAATTGGGACAGTCAGTGGGAATTGGGGGATTCATAAACTAGGACCAGCCTTGTTGGGCTTTAATCCTGTAGCTGGTTGAGAATATTTGTACTTTATTATTCGTTTTTCTAGGGGATAAAAATAGTTGCCTGTAATTTTCGGAATCTCATTTGTTTAATCTAGTAAAAAAAATTAAAGATTCCCGATGTTTTCCGATCTCTGATAACCTGGTAAAAATTCTACACAGTAGAGTGGATCGAAAAAGGGGGAAAATTATTATTTTTCTATAATTCTATTTATGATAGTGCCGAAAAAAAACCTAGGGATTAAACACTCACATTTTGTTCATAAATTTTTATGATGAACTAAAATTTTTAGGAATGTTCCAGGTGTAATTTTTTATTACCCTTCTTCACTCGTCTTATTTTTTATCACCAGTTATAATTTATTTTCAAAAACATTTTGCAAAGTTCTTTTCCCTGCATTATTACATATTAAAACGGTTAAAACTGAAATTATTCAACTTGAAAACAAGAAATTAGGATCATTTTATTCGTGAATGAAAAGAAAAGATGATGAATAAGATGAAAGTTTAATTTTATCTTAAACATTTAAAAATGAACCCAGGCTTCACGTATGTTCTAAAAATTATGTCACAGAATCTTTTTCTTATCTCTCAACTAGATATTGAAATTCGACCATGAAAAGTTTCGTTTTATCCTGATGCTCGCTGATATGATTATCATTTAAATTTACTACTTGCCCTAGAATGCTCTTTGTTTCAAATAAGCTGTAAGATTTTGATTAATAAATTTTGTGGACAAAAAGTTTTCTCGAGCTTTCAGTCAGAAATACAGCCCTAACTAAAGACAGGGTACCACTAGTGCTTTGCTATTGCTGCTGTTAAGAGGCGGAAATGTTCGATGTTAGATTTTGAATTGTTCATACTTTGAAATTGAAACTTTGAATAACTTTAAATTTATTTAAAAAGTTCGAATTTGTTAGATATTAGTTAAAAAATGTCATCCTTAGAAGCCATTGAGTCTGAGTAAGTGTACCATGAATTTAAATTCAAACATGCATGCCAGCGATCAGATTAAATGTAAAATATTCTTTTTGTGATTATTTAATTGATGATATCTACAAATTGTCCGCTTAAAATTTCCAAAATACGTTCCACTTCATTTCCAATTAATTACTCTTTTATTTAATATACACATATGAATTATTTTGTTTAAGAACGATAAAGGGGTTAAGTTGCATTGCATCTAGAACAGTAAGTCAAAGGATTGAAAATTGATAGTTTTTGAAAATGACAATGTTTTCAAATGGGGATACATTGATAACAAAATTAGTTTCTCCATAAATTAAATTTAATCTTTTTAATTAAAATTTATTGCATGTTATGTACGATTTTTATTACTCTAGTTCAAAGTGATATTAATTTATCGAACTGATTTTAAGAAACCTTAAGATAGAGTAAAAAAATTAAATAAATTTAAATCTATACAAATAAAAATTAGAGGATTCCTAACGAATATAGTACTGTAAATATAGACTGTAAATAGTGGCTAGGGCTTGGTTAAATTTTTATATCCCTGTTGTAATAAAATATTCAATTAAAAGAAAAAAATCATAGAAACTTAGCACTAAATTATTACTATTTTATTTTAATTGTTATTAACGCTTTAAAGTTCTTAATATTAATATATTCCTAACTCTATCGTTATCATCTCATAAGTCATAAACAGAAAATTGCAATGTAGGATTTCAAACATCTTGAAATACTTCATACATTTTACAAATTTTATCTATTATGAATGTTTTACATGAAAATAGACCAAATGTATAATTTAATCATTTTAGAACAACAATAAAAGTGTCAAGGTGAAAAAGTTTTTCAATTACTATTATACATTGTAATTTAATTTACATGGGTCCTCAAACAGGGAACACATATTTTCTAATTAAAAAGAATAAAAATTTACGTTTTTTCAAGTTTGACTTTAATACTGGAAAATTGGAAATTATTTTACTAATACTCAAAGCTCTTTATCACAGACGAATTGAAATGTTCTTAGAGCACAATCCATAGTTAATAAAGTACCGAAGCTTATTTTTCGTTTGAAATGAATTTTTTTAAACGTTATTTTATCTAAAACTTTCTCTTTTTCTTTTCAGGAGTGTCAGGGAAGATGGCAGCAAGTAAGTTTTTATCCTGTTATTAGTCCTAGCTTTTTTCAATTAACATTCATTACTTTTAGACTAAACTTCTTATGCATTATTATTGTTCACTATCCTATTATTCGAATCATTGAATAAAAAAACAGGAAACTCTTATAAAAATAACACATTTTATTTTCTTGGAATAATTCCTCTACTACGAAATGATAACTTTAAGATTATTAACCAATTTTATAGTGTTGAAATTTCTATTACGCAACAAATTTTACCCTTGTAAATATTTTAATGCTTAAATATTTTAATATTTTTTATTGAGGAATGGGGAAACATGAATTAAATACATGAAATTTTGTGTAGGAAGTTACTTATTTTGCTTTTAGAATAAAAGTAATAAAAAAATTTAAAAGAATACAACATAAGATAAAAAGAAAAATCATTAAATTAGACAAAATTTATGTTGAACATTTATCAGGATAGCCACTAAAGCTACTAACGATATAAACGTTTTTATAAAGATTAAATATAGGTATAATAAAAATTTAATGTAGTCAGAATTTGATCTTAAAAACCACACTTCTTAAAATAACAGAGTTAGGTATTTCTTCATTTATTAATTAGTGTTTCGAATTTTTTATTTAAAGATAATTTTATACCAAACCAAAAATAAAATTACACTGACTTTTTATAGTATGAGTGATTCGTGTATTAAGTTTTGTAAAGGCCTTTATGATCATCTAGACTTATCTCTTTTATAATTTTAATTAATTCCTAATGAAACTTTTTTCGTTGAATTAATATCTCTTTCTTTCTCTCAGGTACACATACGAGTCGATGGAAGCCCTGACGAACTATCTGTTAAAAAGGACGAAGCACAGACCACTGATTGGCGTCATCTGCGGATCAGGAATGGGAGGCCTGGCTGATATGCTGGAAGACAAAGAGTCATTTCCGTATCATGAAATTCCGGGATTTCCCACGAGCACGGGTGAGTTGAAATCTACTAGCTGAAAGGAAGTCATCGGGTGAAGCTAGCAACGTTCATTTGAATAAATCTCAATTAGTAAAACTAAACTAAACCCAAACTATCTTTTTGTAAAGATCATTGATATTTTTGAGAAGCATACTAGTTACGGGAGTTTTATGAAGTTAATCAAATGTATTTTTAAAGCCATAAAATTTAAAGGTTGGCAATCTTTAGTATAAAAATGTGTGGATGCATTCCATTTTTAATAGAAAAACTTATTTTTATATGCATATAAACCTTATAAGAAAGCATTCTTAATCAAAGAGAAGAGTTTATATCAACGTTCAATTTTATCCTCAAATTTCTTCATGATTTTTCTTTAAAAAAAAGATAGTTTAGCAGTTTTATAATCTGTATATACTGTTGTTCTTGTTTACTTATTAAAAGACATTAATATTGGCACATATTAAATGAATGTATACGCTTATGTTTTACATTTAGTTTACTTTCTTTAAAATTTTATTTATTGAAAATTAAAAATTTGATTAATTTAATTCATGTCTTTTCGCTTTGTGAGCATAATTGGTTTTGCTTTTCATTTTAGTGGTGGGACACAAAGGAAGATTAGTGTTTGGTGTTTTAAAAGGTGTCACTACAGTTTGCATGCAAGGAAGGTTTCATGTCTACGAAGGATACTCTCTGTGGAAGGTATGATAACAATAATTGAAGTACACTTTTCGCGATATCAACGGTTGGTTGGTTGGTTAATTGGTGTTTTATTGCACAAGGCCCATAACTGCACTTTAAAAAAATTGGCACTTCAAAAAAGTAGGGGAAAGGAGTTGCCTCAATGTCATTGAGGGATGTTTACACCACGATACAGAGGGACTTTCCACCTGAATGAGACCTCCTACCATGTCTTGATAAGAGGTTTCTCCTAATCGCGGAGTTACATCTCTCAATGATATAGAGGCAACTTATTTTCACAACTTTTTTGTGTAAAGTACCGTATTTTTTACAGAGAGGACATATTGCACAAGACACTAGTGATATCAATGACTAGAAGAGAAAATTTAAATGGCCCAATGGGCCATTTTTAAGATGGGGTAAAATGGCTGGCTCGGGGTTCAAATCCCGGTCTACTGGGCAAGGTAGACTCAGCCCTTCATCCCTCCATGGTCGATAAAATGAGTATCAAGTTTACT
Organism: Tetragnatha versicolor; assembly: GCA_024610705.1. Lineage (NCBI taxonomy): Eukaryota > Metazoa > Arthropoda > Arachnida > Araneae > Tetragnathidae > Tetragnatha > Tetragnatha versicolor. The sequence continues at coordinate 17,347,388 of JANDEH010000008.1, forward strand.
TGGGAAAATCAAGAGGGTGTTAGCATCAAGCTAGCGCACTCAGCTGACCGTGACATTCAGTCACACGTTCTGAAACAGCTCTGCTCATGGCCTCACCCAGTGAGGCTAAGTTATACTGGAGTTTGAAGGTCCACCTAAAGCCCTGGATCTCTACCTTAAGTAGCGACATCACGCTCAATCGGCCGCCATTTTGGGGAGAACTCACTACTAGTCTGGATAGTCTAGCTTATCGTCACTAGTAGTGAGTTCTCCCCAAAATGGCGGCTGATTGAGCGTGATGTCGCTACTTAAGGTAGAGGATCTAGGGGTCCACCGACCTAGGTACTCCCTCAAGTATCCCCTCTTGATTATAACGGGGAAATTTTTCCTGACCACACTTTAATTTACTATAATCGCATCTATACTAATCGTATATAAATCATTTAAAAAAATGAATTTTTAAATGGTAAAAATAAGGTATGTTGAATGGTTTACCACTTAAAACTAAATCAATCGCTAGTTTATCATTGGAATTTACGTTCTTTAAGATACCAGTTCATGGCACAAAACTTACTAATTAATACAGATACTACTTATACTTACTTACTAATTAATTACAAAACTTACTGTCTATAACAAGAATTATTCAAAAAATTTCATTACAAAATTATTAAAACAAGCATAATTTTTATTAAAAATAGATAAACCCTCTTTTAGACATCGATAAGAAATAGTCAAGTACTGTATTGTTGACATGTTTATAAATGTTTGCAGTGTGCCATGCCAGTGCGTGTGATGAAGCTGATTGGAGTGAAGACGCTGATCGTCACCAATGCAGCGGGAGGACTCAATCCCGAATTCAAAGTGGGAGACATCATGCTCATCAAGGATCACATCAACTTTCCTGGATTCGCCGGGGATAACCCCTTGAGAGGCAGGAATGACGAAAGGTACTTGAGAATTGTTAATATTAGATTTATCGGGACTGTGGGACTTGACGATGTTACAAGGGATTGGAGAAAAATTTTCATATTCATCATTTTGTAGTGATAAATTTCAATACGACAACGCTGGTTTAGTACCTGGTTTAGCAGTATAGTAGTATAACTATAAGTTAGTAAATCTATATTATTCCTAGTATACATCTAATAGTGGTTGGCTGAATCGGTTTTTATGGCATAAACTCCATGTTACATACACGACATAAGCCTATTTTATCGTATTTATAGAACCAATTTTATAATTATTCTAGACAGCAACGTTAGTTGACCCTACGACGTCACTAACAAACAAAGTAGTTCCCATCGCGGTGTCTGAATTTCGAGTGAAATGAAGAACGTCAATTTTAAAATACTATTATTTCGTTTAACCCATGTATACATGGTGTCTTTTTATCACGATTTGCGTACCGAAACTCCTCCTAGAAACCTACCATGCTTTTTGTTTACCCACTTTCTCCACAAGTTGATTTCGTTTAAAAATAAAAATGTATTTATTTGGTGCTTATTTCCAAGGATGTCAATACTCTACTGAAGGAATGGACAGATCACGTCTAAAGAGACTTCAGTTATTCACTTTTGGGTTAAGAAATTGTAAACTATTTAGTTAAATTCTTAGATCTAGAATTTCTTTTCATTGGCAAAAGTTTCATTGCATTTTATTTTGAGCAAATTTTTATGGTACTGAACTAGAACTATGAGTGTAGACTTTTAGTTTTACTACTTCATTTAGTTCTCTAATCCTAAAGGCTATGGAACATTACGTTCTCAAATAGTTACACAACAAGAAAAAAACTAGCAAAAATTTACGATTGCTTTAATTGTGGAAGAGGCTAATGATTGGATTTACCTTTAAACTTCTTTCATAATATGTCATGAAACCTTGCAGTATGCCTTCAGTATAACATGATCAGACACTCATCAAACCCCATCAGAGAAACGACAAAAATAACTTTATTCTTTCGTTCCACAGATGGGGACCTCGATTCCCTGCCATCAACAACGCCTATGACCTGCAACTGCGAAAAGTGGCCAGGGAAATCGCTGTGGACCTCGGCCTCGGAGAGTTCATGCGGGAAGGGGTGTACGCCATGGTGGGAGGTCCCTGCTACGAGACCGTCTCCGAACTGAGGGCTCTCAGAATCCTGGGGGCCGACGCAGTGGGTGAGTTCAATTAAATCGTGTTTAATTAGAATTTTTTTAATAGAGGTTTAAGATTCATCAACGTTAATTGATAACAACTTTCATTGAAATTTTCGGTAAGCTGATATATGAGGTAGTGTGACTTTTTGTAATGTTAAGTCTATGGAGCACCAAAACTTATTTTTTTAACTCTTCCGATATACAGAGCTTTTATTTGGAACCAACGCGGCTTTTATTTGGAACCAACGTGTCCTAGGGTCATGAAAGTAAGGTCTACCCCTAGGTAAGTGACCCTGGAGAATCCATTGAGATGACTTACAGCGCGGCAAAACTAAAAAAGTAAAAAAAAATTACTTAAAAACTAAAGGAGATAGAGAAAAAACCTCAATAAGAGTATTATTGCCAACGTCATGAACGTAACACTGAAAAAAAATTCTTGAAAATATCTTGAATATTCGCCGAGATATAAGCATGTAAAAATAGCACTTTTTCAGGGCTCAAAAATGAAAAAGTTAAAAAATTTGCAATTTTTTTTTATTAAATTTTGTGTTCTTTCAACTAACAATTTAAATTTTGTGTTCTTGCAACTTTTTCAGTGTTATTGTGTATAACACTGAAAAATTTGCAAGTATGCAAACATTTTCTTTTAATGAGCCCTGAAAAAGTGCTATTTTTACACGCTAATATCTCCGCTAATATTCAAGATATTGTGATCAATTTTTTTCAGTGAGTTCTTCATGACGTTGGCAACAATACTCTCACTGAGGTTTTTGCTCTATCTCCTCTAGTTTTTAAATTAATGTTTTTATCTTTTTAATTTCGCCGCCAAGGGCGCTGTAAGTCCTCTCAATGGATTCTCCAGGGTCACTTACCTAGGGGTAGACCTTACTTCCCTGACCCTAGGACACGTTGGTTCCACAAATAAAAGCCGCGAAACGAACTTTTGAAACACCATGTATATCTATCTCTTCAAGCTGATATTTGGGAGACACTTTTTTTTAATTTTTCTAACTTTCTCCTCCCCCCGCAGGCATGAGCACGGCCCACGAAGTGATCGCTGCCAAGCACTGCGGCCTGCGCGTGTTCGGGCTGTCGCTCATCACCAACGAGTGCGTCATGGAGTACGACGTGCAGCGCAGCGCCAACCACGCAGAAGTGCTGGAGACCAGCAACCGACGCAAGGCCGATCTAGAGCGCCTCATCACCAACCTGGTCGGCAAGATTCGGCACTGAAGTCGCCGGCGGAACGAGCGTTTCCATTGTGCAATTGAACGAACTGCGAAAGGTGTGACGTCATCTTGAGTCGAGTCACAGCGATTGGTCTCGCCGGGTTGCCGTAACGCAACAAACCGCATAAGTGGAAACGCTCCTTTAGACTGGAGTAGTGACTTGAGTTGAAAGGACTGTCCCAATATGGATGCTGTTGATTTGGGTAGTTCGGGGTAATGATATGTAAATAAGTGGAAATTATCAAATCAAATGAAATTTTAAAAAATAAAGTTTAAATATTTAAATTTGGAAGTGGAACCTCTTATCAGGGGTCATAGATCCACTAATGATTAATACAGACGGACTTCGTTAGAACGGACTACTGAAGAGTCTTCGAAAATGTGTAGTCCACAGTTTCTAATAAAATAGTACTCATAAAACTAGTTCTGATTAGTGTAATAATCGATGTTTGATGCACCACATTTGTATTCAGCATGTAATAATCTTCTACCCCAGTGCTTCAATTTCAAATGTCTGAAGTTGACTGGAAAATCATCAGTATGTGAGGGGATATTGATGTTTAATAATTCGGTTTATTTGAATCCATTTTTAAACTTGGGTCCGTTATAATGAAGTTCTGATGTAGAATGTTCTGTTTTCCTTAAAACAAAGCTATCCCGGTTTGTTTTTTATTTTTCTTATTTTAAATTTATTGGGATTAAAAATTACTGTCAGTTTTGGAAAAATAATACTCGTCACTACTTCAGTTCGTACCTTCGGTATTGACTGTATTTTTTACAGCTGTGTGAATGTAAATGATTTATATATTTTCATCCTATCATTTTTGAGCTAAATTTTTTATCAATTATCCTTTCATTCATCTAAAAAACATTTTTCCATTATGTTTGTTTTAATTAACTTTCACAAAACTTCATACATTTTTCTTATAGAAACATTATCACCAGAGAAAGACATGCAGACTTTTATTTTTCTAAGTTAGTTTTTTAAAACTTTAGAGGAATTTTTAACAGAATTAATTGATTAAAAAAATGCATTTCTCTACTAAGGTATTGTACAGTTTGAATTTTTTTTGTTTTGTATCTTTTATGTTTTTTTTTTATCAGAAACGAAATAGAAACAACAATATTCAACGTCTTAATCAAGTTTTTATATTTGGGAATTTTCTTAGGAAAAATACACGTAATTTTTTTAACCAAGGCAGGCAGCTGTAGTGGTATTCTATAGCAATTAGTATGACGTTGTGTATTATTGGTAATGCACAATGCTCACAATTTTATATATAAACAACATTTTAATAAAAAGAAATACAACTTTACAATAGAAAGTTGAAGGCATAAAAATTTTCAAAATATTTTTAAGCAGCTTTAACTTATTAAGATTTAAAATATGTATTTTACATCCTTTAAAATGTGTGAGATTTGGAATTGTATTAAGAACACACAGTGTTCCAATTGAATACGATTGAAAAGTGTTATTAGCAATAGTTCTTTGATTTATATGTTAATCCATTCAAATCTTGATGTGTAGTAACTTCTTAAAACTTTCCATTTAATTAGGTATAGAAATCATTTTCATGTTTATTTCTATAACTTCACGTGTAACGTTAATACCTTATTGTGTTCACAAAGTCTATTTTTCTATTTAGTCAGAATAAGTTTAGATTTTGTAATCAAGCATAATCCTAGGTTTGATGAAGCATGGTAGTACATATTTTTCTAATGTTTTTTCATGCTTGTAATATCATAATGTGATTTGAAATGCTTTAAATGAAGCTTGTGATTTAAAGTAGAAATAAATAATTTCCTATCATTGAACATTTGTATTATGTTTATAGTTGAAGTCTGTATTTTTTATACAGTTATACAGATTAATTTGATTAAAAATGCAAAGCTTAAATACTTTCTACATCTAAGTAATCAATTCAAAATCATCCATTCATCTCAATTGTATTTTAATTATTACTAATAAAAAACTATTTAAATAATAAACATCCATATAATATTTAAAACGATAAAGACATTGTGCCTCGTTTGTATGCATGCAACGTTAGAACATTAAGTCACTATTTACCATAAGTGTTGTACATCACTGCAAATAAACAGAGGTTCTTGAATGATTCTATAAATTCATGCAAATACAAGTTTAATGGAGTTAAGACTAACTCTAGGTTGAGTAGATTGTTACACATGGCATTGCTGGGAAGCAGCTTTTAATCCACTATGATTCAGGGTTCATAAAAACTACAAACTACTGTCATTCTATTATTTATCCATTAATCATTAAGGTTGCAAGGGTGTAGAATATGCTCGAACGCCCGAAAAGAAGCGGTAAAATTAAGGCAGTTTTGAGGAAATTTTCGTCCGAGTTTATAGAGAAAAAGAGCCTCTATAAATCCAGATTATTTGCATATATCAGTATAGATTTGGAGGGTATGGTATTGTCACTAGCACTAACCAAAATATTTGTTACTATAATACTAGTAACAAATATTTTGGCTTGTCATCAGTGATATTTTTAAAGCTTCTGAGAGCGTATTTCACGCATTGAAAATATGAAATACGCTTTTAAAAACTAGCCAGGCGTATTTTCACGCTTGGAATTTTTAATATACGTCTTGCTTAAAAAATGCATGGCACCCCACTGAAATCAAAAAAAATTTCTACTCAAATTTGTAATAAATAAATATTTCATTTATAATATATAATGTAAAATAAATTATCTTATTTATAATGTTTAATATTTTATACTTATATTAACCGAAATAGCATCCTCAATTTTTCTATTTCAGTTTGTCCATTAAAAAAAGCGTTTTTATAAAAAATTTGTCTCTTAAAATATAGTTTATGCTATTTCCTGTATTTCACAAATACAAATACATATTAAGTCGACCAACTACATTCGTAAGCCCAGCAAAGTTGGTCCAGTCTTTTTAACCCAAACTACCGGAATCCCAGTATCTGTCAATTTTCCTCTTGAACTCGTCGTCCCTCCTCATAAATGAATTCCACGCCTCCTAAAAAAGTCAAGGAGTATTTTTACTCCTCCAAAAAAATCCTAAGAATAACACTGCTTGTGCTAGTGACAATATCATACCCTCCAAATCTACTGATTTTCCTTCCATAAGTACCTGAAAGTTGGCTTTCCCTTGTATTTCGAATTACATACAGAAGAAAATGTATTCTTGACAGTTTAGTTTAAGAGAAGAGTTTAACTGTAGCTCAAATTCGAGTGTTTATAATTCACATTTTCCCTTAGCGTAGCACAGTTCATACGAAATTGAAGCTTATAATATATTGTCTATGCTGCCCGCGGGTCTGGTCTATTTTTTAAAAAAATCTTAGGCGTATTACTTAAACTTCATGCACGTCAGTAAATTTTAACTTTTTAGAAGAAGTTCTTTTTTACGCTAACAACATGTCATAAAACATCTACGTACGATTGCCGTAATCTCGCCTGTTCTTCGTTTCCTACCATTGTTATCTTTATAAGTTTGAAAGCTCGATTATTCAAAGGTGTTCTTAGCATCAGAAGAAAGCAGACGACTTTCGAGCATTGATACCCCGCTAACACAACTTGACTCGTGCTTTTCAGGAGTTTTCAAAGGGTAATTGTTTCTCATATAGAAAATTTTTTAATAACTTACTACAGGGAGTAATTCAATGCTATTTAAATTAAAATGCAATTTTTAGTGAAAATATAATTTACACAAGGGCAGGAACAATGCTTGAATTATCATATCATCTTCTCTTTTCATGCCCAGGCGCATTTAATGCCTTCACGCGCTTGGTCTCCAAATAAAAAGAATAAGCTTACTACGTAATAAGGTAAATGTGGGTATAGTGGACACTGTACCAATAGTGGCCACATAGCTGATTAATTTTAAATAGAACGAGTTAGAGGCATCGAACAGCGTCAAAACTCATAAGCATAGTAGATTGTACAATCAGGTAAGCTGATAAATTACCACCGATACCACAGATCAGCATGGGAAGGATATTTAAATATTTTAAAATAACAGCATCGGTCGAGTGACTGAAATTTGATTTCGCTTATTGAATCGCGTAAGGAAACGGGTATTTAGGAACTGATTTTTTCGTATTTATTACCGCTTGATTGACTTTTAAATTTATATCAAGATAAATAAGAGTGTGTAAAATAATACTGAATAAAATTTATTTGAAAATGTTGACTTTACGAGGATTTATGGGGGTGTCCACTTTACCAACACATAATCTTAGATTTTCCAATAGTGGCCACCGCAATGGCTTCTAATAGAAACATAAATAATACTTAATTTGAATAAGTTTTTCTTCCTAAACTGTTGACTGTGCTTTAAAATGAGTGTTAAATAAATTTGGTTTCATTCTGGTTTCGAAAACCAATGTTTCTAAAACAATGAATTACATGCTAAATTCCTCTCAAATCAGCTACAGCGTAGCCTTTGGGCCGAAAACTATCAATTTTTTTTTAAAATAAAGCTAATTTGACTGAATCTAAAATACATTTCGTTGGGAAGGTAGATTTAATTAGAACTAGACGACTATGCCAAGAAAACCCCCTCAATTTCATGCATAAACCCCTCATATAGGCAGAAAAAGACAGGTGTCCACTATTGATGCAAGAGGTGTCCACCATAGAAGCAACAGCTTCATCTATGTGGCCACTATAGATGCAATTTGGAGTACTTTTAAAAAATTAATTAAAAATACTTTGCCCAATCTAATTAAAGTTTTTAATGGTAAAATCGAAAGAAGAAGATCCAATTAACCTAAAAATAGGATGATAACCGCTTCGAAGCAAATAGATTGGTATTTATTAAGAATTTAAGCAAAAATTTTCCTTAAAGTGTCCACTATACCCACATTTACCTTAAACAATGCTTCAAATGAAAGTTTTCTCTTCCGATAAAATTATGTGCAATTTCTAGCTTTTGCAAAGTAGCAATACATAAGAATTTCGTTGCTCTTTTTAGGGACCCTTCACAATTTCCGACACAATTTTCACACAAGATTTACGCACAAGTAGATTCACACAAGAATTACAAGAAGATACTGTCTTCTTTCCCTAGTTTCTAATTTTTATTAAACTAGGGGGCTACCGCCCCCTGCTCGCTATCGCTCGCCAACCCCCGTTAACTGCTGACGCAGTAACTTTTGGACCGCTTCACAATTCCCCACAAAACCCAGCTCACTGCACTTACTCACTTTATAAAACATTCTTAACACAGAGGTAGTACTTCTCCGTGGTATTCTTTCAAAAATGGCGAATATTTATTCAGTGGTGGAATTTTATCATTTCTTTTATGGTAACATGAATTGGCGGATCGCTTTATAATTAATTACAAGAAAGGTTCATAAGTTCCCGCTAAATATGAACCTTCCCTTAATGTTTCAGTGCTTCTCTTAATGTATCTGTGAAAAACACATTACCTTAGGGAAATGGGTAAAAAATGTTTACATTGCTCTGTTGTTAATTTTCTTGGGGTTGAATTCCGTTATAGTTCCCGCTAAATATCACTAATCTCTTTTGGACACTATAAAGTATAAATATTGCTAAATTGTTTCAATTTCATAGATTTAAGTGTTTAATTAGATCTATAACTATTCAGTTTATCATTAAAAATTAGAAAAATTGGTTTACATTTGAATATTGAGCGTTCGAAAGAGATTGGCGATATTTAGCGGGAACTTTAGGGTATACTAGGGATACTTGATCCCTAGGGATACATGATCCCTAGCCAAAAAATGCACTAAAATAAAATGTCAGATCTTTGAAATCTGGCAACAATTTTTAAGTTATACTTGTACACAAAAACTGGCAATACTACATCTTTTTCAGTCATTTTATTTCAGCGCAAGAAGTGATTGCTTGAATCTTGCATGGAAAACTTTTTTCTATGTAAATATGTTACTTTGTGTATTGTCTGTAATATGCAACTTAAAACCTTAAACTAAGTGTAATTTCAAAGTATAGGCTGTTGTAGCGGCCTAGTGTCTCTGTTTCTGTTTATTGTTTCAAAAGTTATTTATCTTTTTATAAGTGGCAACACAGATTCAAAATTATTACTATTTTAAGAAATAAAGTTATTATCGCTGTTGCAATCAACAAGTGTGCGGTATATTTATTAGCTCCTAAATTGGTGATCACCGGACTAAAACGAAATGGAGGAAAAAATGCAAAACACCAGGAAGAAATCAAACACGAAGATGAAAAACCCATAATCACCAGGGTAAGCATAAAAATCCCACCTTTCTGGAAACCAGATCCATCAATATGGTTCCTACAGATGGAGGCACAGTTTCGAAATGCTTCAATTACAGCAGATCAAACTAAATATGATTACGTTGTAAGCTCTATTGACGCCGAAATATTGTCACAAGTATCGGATATTTTGGTAAATCCACCAAAAGAGGAAAAGTACTTAACAATCAAAAGAAGACTTATTTCTGTGTATGGAGACTCGGAAATTGTAAAAACAAAAAAGTTGTTAACGGAAGTGGAACTGGGGGACAGGAAGCCATCGCAGCTATTATGAGATGAAGAGTTTGGCTCCGGAAAGTGTAGGGGAAGCTTTTCTTAAAACCCTGTGGCTTCAACGATTACCTATAGAAATATCAAGCATTCTTTCAATCAGTAACGAAGATTTGGATCAATTAGCTGCTATGGCGGACAAGGCATGGGAGATGCAGTCTATGTCATCTTATCACAGCGCTGCAGTGTCATGTTCCGAGAAAGAAACCAATATAAACAAAATACAAGATCAATTAGCAGATTTAAAGTTACAGATTAACGAGCTAAACAAGACACATTCCTCGGGACGGCAGCAATTCAGATCCCGCGCTAGAAGCAACTCCGTAGATAGGCGTATTAACCGAAAATACAGAGTATGTTTCTACCATTCAAAATTTGGAGAGAAAGCTTTCAAGTGTGTAGAACCATGCGACTGGCCTGATAAGAGCGCCTCCCAGAGTCTGGAAAACTAGATCCCCGCCTCTCGAAGACGACAGAGAGTCAAGGGGTGGAACTATGTCGTCTGTTTATAAAAGACAAAGGGACCAACACCCAATTTCTCATCGACACAGGAGCAGAAATTTCTGTTATTCCTCCGACTCCGCAAGAAAAAAGATATGTTGCCAAGTTGGAACTCTTTGCTGCAAATGGGACTAAAATTAAAACATACGGGCAAAAGTTACTAAAATTAGATTTAGGTCTCAGAAGAGCTTTTGATTGGCCGTTCGTAATTGCGGACGTTAATAAACCGATAATAGGTATAGACTTTTTGTCTCATTTCCATCTTTTGGTTGACAGTAAGAATCGGAGGTTGATCGACGGAATCACGTCGTTGTCTTCTTCAGGTATGCCCTGTTATCAAGTTGAAACTCTAACAGTAAACACAGTACAAAATAAGTATGAAGCAATCCTAAAAGAATTCCCAGACCTAGTTCGTCCAACCCTTATCAATACCAAAATTAGAAGTCATAACATTGAACATTTTATTGAAACCAAAGGTTCACCTGTCGCCGCGAGGGCCAGAAGATTATCAACAGAAAAATTAAAAGCAGCAAAAGAAGAATTTAGCTTTATGGTTCAGCAAGGGCTCTGCAGACCCTCAAAAAGTCCTTGGTCAAGCCCTCTACATCTAACTTTAAAAAAATCAGGAGATTGGAGGCCCTGCGGTGATTACAGAGCTCTCAACAATATCACCGTACCCGATCGTTACCCTTTACCATTCCTTACAGACTGCGGTTCAATTCTGCACGGCAAAAAGATTTTCTCATCCATAGATTTAGTGCGAGCTTATCAGCAAATCCCTGTTCACGAAGCGGACATACCAAAAACAGCAATAATCACTCCTTTTGGACTCTTCGAATTTCCTTATATGACGTTTGGGTTACGAAACGCGGCCCAAACGTTTCAACGTTTCATGAACATGGTGCTATCCGACTTAGATTTTACATTCTGCTATTTAGACGACATTCTTATTGCCTCACCAGATGAAAAGACGCATCTGGAGCATTTACGTATAGTGTTAAAAAGGTTGAACGAATATGGATTATGTATAAATGTTTCAAAAAGTGTGTTTGGTACTTCGAAGATTAAATTTTTGGGTTATGAAGTTTCAACCGAAGGAATCAGACCCCTTCCTTCGAAGGTGGAGGCCATACAAAGCGTTCCAGAGCCAACTTCAGCAACCAATTTACGCAAGTTTTTAGGGATGGTTAATTTTTATCATCGATTCATTCCTAATTGTGCCAAACTTCAACAGCCTCTAACCTCAATGCTAAGCGGAAAGAGCAAAAACAGCAAAATTCCTTTACGGTGGACTGAAGAGTCTCGTGATGCATTTAGAAACCTCAAAAGTGCTCTCTGTCACTCTGCCATGCTGGTCCATCCTTCAAATAACGCTACTCTATCACTCACATGCGATGCTTCTGACACCGCCATTGGGGCTGTCATACATCAAATCGAAAATGGAAAAATGCATCCTTTAAGCTTCTTCTCACGTTCCTTAACTGATTCACAGAAAAGGTACAGTGCGTACGACCGGGAGCTCTTATCGATTTACACGGCAATAAAGCATTTTAGATATCTATTAGAAGGAAGGTCTTTCACCATCTATACGGACCATAAACCTATCACTTTTGCTTTTCAACAAAACTTAGACAAGGCCTCCCCCAGACAAGCAAGACAGTTGAGCTACATAGCTCAATTTTCAACGACTATTCAGTACGTCAAAGGAGAGGAAAACGTCGTGGCCGACGCTCTGCCCAGAATTAACCTTATTTCTACCCCATCTCCAATAGATTATGCGACTATAGCTAAATTTCAAGATGATGAAGACTTGAAAATATTGCAGAGTAACCCAAGATTGAAAATGGTGCAAGTTCAGATCCCTGGTGCAGAAAAATCTATATACTGTGATATTTCCACCAACAATACTCGCCCTTACATCCCACCGAACTTTCATAAAGAAATATTTTTATCTATTCATACCCTTTCACATTCAGGAATTAGGAGCACGAGAAAATTACTAGCGAAAAGATTTATATGGCCTAATATGAATAAAGATTGCCAGTTATGGTGTAGAGCATGTCAGGAATGCCAAAGATCTAAAATTCAAAGACATACACATTCAGCTCTGATGGACTTCAAAGTTCCTTCCGAACGATTTCAACACATTCACATTTGAGATGGTGCTCTGGATTACTGCTTATAAGATTTTAGTGCTACACCATCTACTTGATAAATGAAACTAAGGCTGATTGCTTTTTATGAACTATTTATTAAAAACATAACAATAACGCGCGTGGCGTTTAGGCTTAGCCGCGATACGAGGACGAGAGAAATAACAGAGCGCGCAGAGTGTCCGTCGTTCGTTGAGGAATGTCGTTCTGCCCGGGCAAGGTTGCTTCGCGGCGCTGGTGTTGCGCTCGCCAAAAGTCTTTCTTCTGGCGCTTGAGCGCTCTTTTGGCGGTGTCGCCTCACACTCCCTCCCCAGTGTCAACGGAATGTGACATATCTTCTGGGAAGGGTAATCTTTCGACCCGAGCGTGTTGTCACCGGTCGCTCAGTCGGCGACGTATCTTGTACAGTCTTTGAATTGTCACTATCACACTTGCTTGGAGGTGGCGTAGATACGCGCTGAGTAACCAAATAGTCCTTGTCTACAGTTTGGAACACTGGTTTAAGACGGTCGAGGGACACCGTTGTTCGGCGTCCGTTCACAACGATGTCGAAGTTTTTCTCTCGGCGAGAAACTACCTCGAACGGGCCGTCGTAAGGCGGTTGTAACGGTGTGCGTACACCGTCATGTCGTAGCAGGACATGTGTGCACTTTTCCAAGTGTGGGTGCACGAAAACACTGCGTTGGCCGTGGCTGGAAGTGGGGGTTGGGCGGACGTCAGCGAAGGAGCTCCTCAGGTCCTCCAGGAACTGCTTGGGTGACGACGTGGTCTCGTCAGTTGACGGGCAAAAGAACTCGCCTGGTAGACGCAAGCTCTGCCCATACACGAGGTCTGCGGTGGTCGCTTGTAGGTCTTCCCGGAAGACGGAACGGAAGCCCAACAGGATGGTCGGGAGGGCAGAGGTCCACTGCTCCGTGCTGTGGGCCTTCAATGCCGCCTTGAAGGGACGGTGGAACTGCTCCACGAGTCCATTGGCTTGGGGATGGTAAGGAGAGGAACGGATCCTCTTGACGCCCAGAAGACTGCAGAGGGATCGGAACAGCTGGCTTTCGAACTGCCTGCCCTGGTCCGTCGTCAGGTACGCTGGAACGCCGAATCTTGACACCCAGGTGGTGTAGAACGCTTGTGCCACTGTCTCGGCAGTGATATCCTGGATAGGCACGGCTTCCGGCCATCGGGTAAAGCGGTCGATCATGGTGAGGACGTAGCTATATCCTCTGGATGGCGGCAGGGGTCCAACCAAGTCTATGTGTACGTGGTCAAATTGCCTCGTTTGGTCAGGAAAGGAACCGAGGGGGGTCTTAGTGTGTCTATACACTTTACATTTTTGGCATGCTAAACATTCCCTCGCCCAAGTGGTGCAATCCTTATTAATTGAGGGCCAAACGAATCTAGATTTGACCAGTTTAGTTGAGGCTCTAGTGCCGGGGTGGGACAAGTTATGCAAGTTTAAGAAAACCTGTTTGCGAAATTGTTCGGGAATGAATGGTCTGGCTGCTCCCGTTGAGATATCGCAGTAAACTGGGGTTTGGGATTCTGAGAGGGTAACTGTTTTTAACTGCAAACCCCGAGGATTTCTTAGTAGCTCCCCTAGCTCTGTGTCCCTCAGCTGAGCCTGTGCAATTTCATTAAAGTCGATCGCGCTTGGTATGGTTATCGTGGCTATCCTGGACAATGTGTCAGCAGTTATGTTTTCGGCTCCTTTAATATGCTGTATATCTGTTGTGAATTGGGAAATGAAGTCAAGTTGTCTACTCTGACGCGGTGATCCTTTATCCGCTTTTTGTCGAAAAGCGTAAGTAAGGGGTTTGTGGTCCGTGACGAGGGTGAAATTTCTGCCCTCGAGCATATGTCGGAAATGTTTGATTGCTGCGTACGCGGCCAGCAGTTCTCTATCGTATATACGCGCTATATTTCGACTCAGTTTTTGATAACTTTCTAGAGAAAAACGAGAGAGGTTGCAACTCGATATCAATTGATTGGAACAAGGCACCTCCTATAGCCAAATCAGAGGCGTCTACTTGTAGCACTAATTTTGCATCCGGTTTAGGGTGGGATAATAGTGTAGCATTACAAAGGAGCTCTTTACAAATTTGGAATTCTTTTTCTGCCTGTTCGGTCCAGTCGATTTTAGTATTTTTATTTTGCCTAACACCCTTGAGGTACCCATTCAATGTGGTTTGATTGCTGGCAATTTTTGGCAAAAACCTCCGAAAAAAATTAATAAATCTCAGAAACCGTCGTAGTTCCTTAATGGTGGTAGGTCGGGGGAAATCTAGTATAGGTTGCACTTTTTCCGGTAAGGGTTTTGTACCGTCTTTAGAAATTAGGTGTCCTAAAAATGAGATTTCTTTGACATTAAACACGCATTTCGAAGCGTTTATAGTGAGTCCGTATTCGTTTAATTTTTTCAAAACACTGCGCACATGATTCTCGTGCTCCGTCTCGTTATCACTAAAAATCAAAATGTCGTCTAAGTAGACGTAACAAAATTGGAATTCTCCAAGTACCTCGTTCATGAACCTTTGGAAAGTTTGAGCAGCTCCACAAAGGCCAAAATTTAGAAAAGGAAATTCGAAAAGTCCGAATGGTGTACACACGGCTGTTTTTTGCACGTGGTCTGGGTGTACAGGGATGTGAAAATATGCGCGGACGATATCGATTTTTGAGAAGATACTTTTGCCAAAGAGAGCATTGGAGAAATCCTGTATGTGAGGAATGGGATAGCGGTCCGGAATGGTAGAGGAGTTTAATTTTCGGTAATCTCCTACCGGCCTAATGCTACCTGAACTTTTAGTGACAACATGGAGAGGGGACGACCAAGGAGATTTAGAGGGTCGACATATCCCTTGCTGCATCATGTGTTGGAATTCGTTTTTTACTTCGTTGTGCAATTTAGGATTTAGTCGTCTGGGTTTGCTATAGACTGGGGGTCCGGACGTTTCAATATAATGCACCGTGTTGTGCTTTATGTTTGTTACATTAGGGTTAACTTTCAACAAATCTGGAAATTCTCCGAGCATTTTATGGAACGGGGAATCTCCAGAGATTACCTTGACCGAAAAGTTATCTACTGATGCTATTATCCCCTGTCGTTTGAATTTTGTGGTGCTATCGATTATACGTTTATTTTTTAAGTCTATGAGTAAGCCAAAATGCTGAAGAAAATCTGCACCAATAATAGGGGTTGGTACGGAGGCAATTAAAAATTTGAATTCAAAATTTCTCCTGAAACCTAAATCTAAGCTGAGTAATTTGGTACCGTAGGTGAAAATTTTTGAGTTATTTGCTGCATATAGCTCTAAAGAATCAGGTTTTAAGGATTTGCTGTTTTTAGGGACCGGAATACACGAAACGTCGGAGCCAGAGTCAATTAGGAATTTAAAATGGGTTTTTCTATCGTAAACATGCAGGCGGCTAGATTTAGCGGCTGTCGGCAGATTTGCTGCCGATATGTTTACCCCGACAGCCGAATTTAGTTTTCCTGGATTGTTACGAACCGGGGGCAGCCAGGTTTACATTTACGGGCCTCGTCCCCGAAACGGTCATGGTAAAAACATAGCTCGCCGTTTGTGTGCACCGGGGACCTATGCCGTCTCCTACGGGGGGACCGCGAGTACCGGGAGCGAGAATTACTTCGCTCCCTGCCCATTTTGGCAACCTGTTGGGTTAAAGCGGCTATTTCCTTTCGCAGCGTGGCTACTTCTAGGGTCAGCTGGTCCTCTTTAGGAGCAATATTGGGTTCGCCTCGCTGCATGGTGTTATTTGCCTTGTTCATTTTCATTAGATTCTTCAGTATTACCCATATTTAGTTTTAATTCTTATAAATTACAAGATAAGTAAGGGAAAGAAAGAGGGCTGACCAAACGAGACGAAAAAAATCACGCACTTACCTAGAACATGGCATGTCGTTGCGGCTCCATACTTCGCACGTGGCGCTTAACTCCTTTAGAAGACGAAAAATCCAAAGTCCTGGAACGTCCGTATCACCACTGAACGTCTTGGTCACCACTGAGATGGTGCTCTGGATTACTGCTTATAAGATTTTAGTGCTACACCATCTACTTGATAAATGAAACTAAGGCTGATTGCTTTTTATGAACTATTTATTAAGTACATAACAATAACGCGCGTGGCGTTTAGGCTTAGCCGCGATACGAGGACGAGAGAAATAACAGAGCGCGCAGAGTGTCCGTCGTTCGTTGAGGAATGTCGTTCTGCCCGGGCAAGGTTGCTTCGCGGCGCTGGTGTTGCGCTCGCCAAAAGTCTTTCTTCTGGCGCTTGAGCGCTCTTTTGGCGGTGTCGCCTCACATTGATATCGTTGGTCCATTACCACCATGCCAAGGTTTCAGATATTTATTAACGATGATTGATCGATTTTCAAGATGGGTAGAAGCTCTTCCTTTACAAGATCAAACGGCGGAAACAGTTGCAAAAGGCCTAATTTCAGCTTGGATATGTCGTTTCGGAACACCTCAACGGATTACAACTGATCAAGGGCGGCAATTTGAAAGTCGACTCTTCTCATCCTTGAGTAAATATTTTGGCTTTCAGACCTCTAGGACAACTGCATACCATCCTCAAGCGAATGGATTAATTGAGCGTCAGCACAGAACGCTAAAAGCTAGTTTAAGGTGCCACTTACAGCAAAACAGATCTTGGGTAGACGCCTTACCATTTGTTCTTCTTGGATTACGCACGGCAGTGAAAGAAGATATAGGATACTCTTCGTCTGAGCTTCTTTATGGAAGTCCTCTTTGTTTACCTGGGGAGTTTCTTACAACTATTCCTAACGTGTCACATTCAGATTTCGTTCAGAAGCTGCAAAATACTATACGCAGCATGAAACCTTCTGCAACGACAACTCATGGAAGCAAAACAGTCTTTGTCTCAAAGCAACTATCTAATTGCTCGCACGTTTTCGTGTACAACAACGCAGCAACGTCATCTTTGCAACCTGTCTACCTTGGACCGTACCTTGTCAAAAATCGAGATTTAAAATACTTTGATATAGAAGTTAAAGGAGTTGTAAAAAGAATATCAATCGATAGACTGAAACCCTGTTTCGTTCTAGAAAACAATCCAAACCCCTCAGTAGAAACTTTCCTACCCATGGGAGAAGAGAAATCACCTTCGCAGTGTCAACCGCATGAAGAAACCAAAAGTACTATTACTTGCAGTAGAAGAACTGTTTGGTTTCCATCGCATATCTAAAAGATGTTTTCTAATCGCTGTCACTGGGAGAGGAGTGTGTAGCGGCCTAGTGTCTCTGTTTCTGTTTATTGTTTCAAAAGTTATTTATCTTTTTATAAGTGGCAACACAGATTCAAAATTATTACTATTTTAAGAAATAAAGTTATTATCGCTGTTGCAATCAACAAGTGTGCGGTATATTTATTAGCTCCTAAACTGTCTTTAACAATTAAGTAATTTCATTAGTGAGCATCCTTTGATTATTTACTATTAAAAATGTATGTTTTGTATGAATCGCATATTAGGGATACTTGATCCCGTTCATTCGAGGGATTCATGATCCCAGGATCAAGTATCCCCTTCGAGGTATACATGATACAAATAGACCTAGACAGGTCAAAAAGAAAGAATCAACCAAAATTTTAACAGACAGTCCTATAAGAACTGATGGATGAATTAAAAAAGAGGGAAACTAAAATAAAACTGAAAATTAAAAAATTGTGCATTCAACCAACTTTAAAGGCAAATAAAAAGATTCTGCAAGGAAGCACTTCAGTTGAGGATCCTTCTTACATCTTAAATGATGAGGTTGAACAAGCTGGAGTAGATGATCCTTCTTTAAATAAAAATTATTTTGTTTTAGTTAGATTTGCCACAAAAAGTAGGGTTTCCCATTATGTTGGTCAAGTAGAACGTAAAGTTGGATTTTCAGAATTCGAAATCAACTTCTTAAAAAGAAAAGGTACTTCACTCAACCAATTTATTTTTCCTGAAATAAAGGACTAAGTGTTGTAGAGGAAAATGATTGTGTTAAGTTGCCTCCTCCAGTAAGGATGAGTGGAACTTTAAGAACTGCATCAACTCTAATGTTTGTGTTTGACTTTTCTGATTTTGAAAACATTTGCTAAGATTTCTTTTTTTCCAAGTAATACTTTTACCTGCATACACCTCCACTTTTGTTTTCAACAAATACAATTATTGTTACAAGAAGTAAATAAGATTTTATAATTTTTATTGCAAAGTATTTGCATTATTCGTTGTAGTTTTAGCTCCATTAATAAAACTACTTACTATTTGTGTACATTTTTCATGTTTGTATTGTTATTAATACCTAAGAAAATGAATTAAAATTATGGTTATTTTAAAAATAATATTTAGTGAATGAAATTTATAGGTAAATTGTTTGTATGATGAATAATAAGGTAATTTCTGAGTGGGATCAAGTATCCCCCACGAAGGGATCATGTATCCCTAGGTATTGGGATACTTGATCCTTTTATAAAAAAAATTAAAAACTAATTTTACTAAAAGTATCTGTTTACTTTCTAGTAATTTTTTTATCTTTTGGGTAAAGGACAGTGTTACCAATGTTCATGCCAAAAATTTCTGAAAAGTGATGATTTGAAGCTGAGAAAACAATTAAAAACCAAAGTGGGGATCAAGTATCCCTAGTCTCCCCTAATGGAATTGAACCCCAAGAAAATTAACAACAAAGCAATGTAAACATTCTTTTACCCATTTCCCTAAGGTAATGTTTTTTCACAGATACATTAAGGGAAGCATTGAAATATCTCAGGAATAAATTTAACTTTCTTAAAATTTGTAATGATTGAATGTAAAAAATGTAGTAATTATCTTAAACATCGCGAAAATTTAGAATTTTATCTTCATGAGAAACAAACTTCGAAATTGTGTCATTTTCATAGTAACGACACCGAATGTCAAGACTTCCAACATTTTCATCCTTATATCTAAAACATTCACCCGTGTTATTTAGTTGTTTGCGTTTTGTCATTATGAAATAAAGAGTTACATTTTACTACCTTAAAAAACATACTTGCAAAAGGATATAAAAAATAAATGCAAAATTCAAAATTTCCGAAAGCGAGTGTATATTTTATTGTAAATATAGTAATGATTAGGTTGCCACAACTACAAAGATAAATATAAAAATATTAATTTGTTATTTAAAAAATAAAAAATAAATTAATTATATATAAGTTTAAAATATAATAAAAACCGTTTGAACAGCAAAAATATAAATATTGTTAAAAATAACACAGAATATATTTTTTAAATTCGTGTTATAAATAGAAAGATGATTATTTAATCTATTTGAATATTAAAAAACCAGTGAAATATGTTTTCAATTGTTTCAAAATTCATAGTTTCTTGCTTTGTAACTGCGACCTTATCCAAAATATAAAAAAATGGAAATATTTTAAAATTGAGATTTTTTTTTAGAAATTCTAAAGGCACTTTGCACATCCTCAAAAGAATCCGGACAGTTTGATACCAAATATGTGTTATACGGATCAGTAATTAAAAAGCCTTTCTCTGGAAACCGTTCACCAAAAACTTTTTTTTAGAATAGAGAGATTTTAGTGATTCCTTAATGTTTCATTATTTTCTATCTCTTTTGAAATAGCTACTCTCTTTGAATAACCAAGATCATGTTGCTCCTTTAGCAACAGGGTAAAACATTTTTTATGAGCGATTTAGTGGCGTAGCCAAGGGTGGGATTTGGAAATTTATCCCCGCCCCCCAGGGGCGCAGCGACGGGGGGGGACCAAGGGGACCAAACCCCCCAGAGACCGAGAGGTCATCTGATGTTATCAAGAATTTCCAATATCCGTTAAAAAAATTCAAAACATGTTCGAATCTCTCATAAAAGTTTACAGATTCCTTTCTACCCACTGAAAATTATCAAGATGTATGCTTGAGGGGGGTCCTATGGGGGCACGATTTTCCGGATAACTGTTTGTCTATAAGATATTTCATTCGTACTCGGGAGGGTCCAACGGGATCTCCCCCCAGCAGTGGGCATGCACGGGGAATGGGTGCGGGTAGGTGCGGGGTATGCTAGGTAGGGGGTCCTTAGATGCCCCTTCGGGGTGTCCGTTAACCCTGGAAACCGGGAAAACCTGGAATACTCAGGGAATTCCAAAAATATTCTGGAAAAATGTGATTTTGTACGATGCGTAGCGTTTTCTAGCGTTTTTTACATTGTGCAGTTACCATCTCCGGTATTTAGTCAAATCAACGGCATCCTGCGCATCGGCATATGCATACGTTCACGCGACTCGGCCTGTAAAGGTGCCTTCTCCTTGTTCGTTTACTGTACTACGAAAAAACGACTTTTATTGGAAGAAAGCCGTGTTCATGCTGTTCTTACCATGCAGCCTAAAGATGAGAAGCCTATTTTACGGGGCGTAATCGTCGATAAGTCGGC
Organism: Tetragnatha versicolor; assembly: GCA_024610705.1. Classification (NCBI taxonomy): domain Eukaryota; kingdom Metazoa; phylum Arthropoda; class Arachnida; order Araneae; family Tetragnathidae; genus Tetragnatha; species Tetragnatha versicolor. The sequence continues at coordinate 17,368,348 of JANDEH010000008.1, forward strand.
TTCTCGCATTTGGTGTATTGTGGAAAACGGACTTGAGCTTTTTCATGGAGATATAATCTTAAGTCAAAAATTTGCTTGATATGAAGTCTTATTTTATTGGTGATTAAATTAAAATTATTTTAAGTAGAAAAATTGAAAGAAACTTTATTGGAAAACTTGAATTACTCTGCTTAAGTCTTAATTTAAATTTAATAATTTTATAGTCATAGTATGGTTGTGAGTGATAGGCAGTTTTGTTCCTCCAAAAAAATACCTTATAAGATTTTCAGCTTATTTATGAAAATAAAAAATGAAATTTCTTTACAAGGTATCTTTATCTTTATACACAAATATGATCTTTTATTTAAAATTGAAGCTTTAATTTTTCTCAGTTAAATTTCTGAATAATTTGATACTTTTTGAGCATTAGCCTTTTAAAGTTAATTTTTACTGAAGGCTCCTGATTATCAATTAAACATTTCTCGATTTTGATTTTTCAGAATAATTTGAAGATCAAATATAATCTAACTTCAGTTTTCATTAAAATAATTTCATTTCGCAAAAATGCACCCCCAAAAATTAAACCTGGATCAACAACCATTCTAGTTAGTGTATTATAGTCATTTCTCAAATCTTGTATTCCTTTTACCTTTTGAGCTCTTGCTCAGTCTCAGAATTAGTCGAAGCTTTTCTAGAGAAAAAGAAAACGGTTGTTTTCTCAATGAGTAAAACATTTGTTAATTAAATGTCGAATTTTAAAATTAATGTATTATTCAACCAATTAATACTAATCTATTGAAGATATTTTTCAGTTATTTTTTATCAAGTTTATTTAATATATGGTATGAATAAAAGGAAAATAAAAGTTCCATCTTATCACCAAAAATTAAAAAAAAAGAAACGCCTTAAAGCTATAGTTTGACCGAACCTGGAAAATCAAAAAAATTGTCCTGGAAAACTCAGGGAATTCTTAGCTTAGAATTAAGTGGACACCCTACCCTTGCACCCCCACTATATCCCAAGCATGCCTCTTGTTAGGGGGTCCCGATCCCAGTCCCTGGGCTGGTCGAAAAAATTTTATTTATTGGCTCCTATGGCGCAGTGACTGGGAGACCATACAGAGACCGGACCCCCAGCAGGGTGACAGGGAACTTGAGATGATAGGAATATCTAAATTTCAGAAAGATAATTTTTAAACTTTGATCCAATTTATTAGGAAAGTTTATATTTTTTCTTATATCATAAAATATTATTTTCAGAAATGAACAATAGAGTTAACCCCTTAAGGTTATAAAAATTTGTCCATATGCCCTAAAAAACGCCCGCTTTCGAGTTTTTGCTTTGATTGTAAGAAAAAGTAAACATTCGATGCTCTCCTCATTACCTTGCTAGACCTTCTTCTTCAAGGGCATGACAGCCCCGGGTGGGCCTTGGGCTTCTCCAAAAAATTATCTTATAGTCATAGGGGAGGGGCAGCTGCCCCCCCAAGTCCCGAATAATTAACTTTTACTGAACTTTCAGTTAAGTTATAACCCAGTATTTTAGGGTCAAATTTTCAAAATTTTTATGGGGGAAGACCCCCAGGCCCCCCTTAAATATTTAAACCTTTATTATTCACACTTTTAATAATAAGTTCATTAAAATTAAAATTTTACCTAAAAATGTATGTCCAAATTTGGGTTTATGTGTGCCAAAGAAAGTTTTAAACCCTGTTTTCAGGGTCAAATTTCAGAAAAATTTCTGGGGAAGGACCCCCAGACCCCCCGTTAAAACTGAACTTTAAATATTTTCTACACAATCATAGAAAAGTCAACCCTGCTTGCCCCCCTAATTTGAACCCTGGCCTATCATACATAAACAAAATTAAAACAGGTAGAACTATGTGTGTGCGTGTGCTTGTTTCTAATAAAGTCTTACTTAAATTTTGTACTAATTAATTTTATTAATTAATAGAAGTTCAGTTACAAAGAAATTTTTCGCATTCATCAAATAAATTCTACATAAAGCTTCTCATATTTTTGAAAAAAGCTAAGAAACCCAAATTATTTTTGACTGGTCCCCCCAGAAGGAATTTCTGGCTGCGCCACTGCCGCCCCCAGAAATTCTTTGACCCCAGAATACGACTAAAACAACCCCCAATCCCCACAAAACACCAATATCCACTTAAAAACTTTTATCTGGTTACACTTTTTAAAAGAATAAATCTTACCGGTGTTGATAGATATGCGATACAAATTACTAATCTACTTTGATTATTTTTTAGATGTATCTACGTATTTCAGAGGTACAATCTTTAACGCTAAAATCTGTCAGAAAAACCAAAACGTTCCTTAAAATTCTCTAATACTGCGAGTTTAGCTATTTTTAAACTGGGATATTTCTTAAAATGGCTATAGAATTTTCTTATAGTCTAAACTGAAACTATAGCAAATTTGCGGGATTTGCAACATTTTAATCCAGTTAATATGTCTGCTAGAAAAATTTAATAACATGTTTGTTTGGTGTTTTATGGCGCAGGATCCACATGAAGACATTATACGCCAAAAAATAAAATGTAATTAGGCTCTTAAATTTAATAACCTTTTGCTCCAGGAGATAAAATAAACCCTATAGTAGGGTAGGTGGGGGCAAAGCCCCGCAGTTTCCAGTATTTTTAACATTGTGATCGATAGGGGGTAGATAATCCCGAAATTTCAATTGGAGGTGTTAGATTGAGATGTTACCTACAAAACCAATCCAAATTTATACTCTTATCGATAGTATTTCAAGAGAAATTGACAATTTAGTAGAAAAAAAATTGCGGGTCTTTGCCTCGCAAAATGGGGCAAAGCAAAGACACGCACTTTTGAATTTTCGTGTCCAAATGAAATAAACATGGATAAACAAAATGTTTCATCATAAAAACACTAGAGATAATCATCTTAATACAGTAGAGCCCCTATTATCCGCGGAATTGGGTGCCAAGGGTACCGCGGATAGCTAAAATCGAAAAAAGACCAAAAATGAGGTGAAAACACGAAAAAAAATTTTTCAGCATAAAAACTATGTTTCATTGTACAAAAAACATGATATGTAAAACTTTTAAAATGTGTACAGTACAGCAGAAACCTTTGCTCTACATCTAAAATCTCTCTAATGTCGTCTAAAATTTACCGTCATCATTAAAAATTTTTTTCGTAGCAATCGTGGATCATCCGCTCGCGGATAATGGATTTCTAATATATTGTTTTAATATTTTTAAGTTAACCAACAATATTAAACATAGATATAATCCGTTTTAATGAAAATTGTCAATCTGTTGTAGCAATTCATTTCAAAGTGCCCAATATCTTTCAAAAGGGAGAAAAAAGGGTTACCGTTTGAGGATTGATATCTCGGAAACCTTTATTCAACTTTTTAAGGACCCTGTAGATTCTAATTTCCTTTTGGGGTGAATTCCCAAAGTTTTGAAGATGCGGGTATTTGCCCCAAAACACCTGCGGGTATTTGCCCCGTTTCACTTTATTTTGAAAAACAAGCCTTATTATTTTTAGAGACATGTTAAGGAAATTATTTCAACACGAAACTGAAGTTCGAATGCTCTCTTATCATTGGCTTATGTGTTTGTATTAAAGTATTAACAATTAAAAATCGCGGTGCGTGGTTTTGCCCCGTGCGGGTTTTTACCCCCACCTACCCTATATGTATAATCTTTAATTGATGTATGATTATATTACGGTGTTAATTTTTTTTGTAAAAATTCAAAATGAGCATGCATTTTTCCCTCCATTGTATTTAATTTGGGCTAGTACTTTATAGGCATGTAAAATTTTTGAGACTTGTTGAGCTCTACGTACGTACTAAGGAGATTCTATAACTTCAAATGGTACTAAGGCAGTGGTTCCCAAAGTGGGCGGTACCGCCCCTCCTGGGAGCGTTGAAGAATTCTAAGGGGCGGTGATGAGTTGAAAGGAAATTGGGGAGGAGCTATTATAAGAGTAAAAGGTAAAAGGGGGTGTTGAGAATCATTTTTAACATGTTAAAACTCAAAAATTTTCTTGGAGGGGTACCCCAAGACCCCCTTTTATCTATGGATTGAGGTATCAATCAAGTAATAATTTAGTTTCAAAGCGATTAGTATTTAACCCTAAGCATAAAGTTCAGGGGGCCCTCCCCAAGAAATTTTTTGGAAAATAATTGACAAAAAAAACGGTTTTTAAGTAGTTTTGGTACACCTAGTTTGAGTTTTGGATACATATTTTAGGTTGGATTTCGATATCAATGAACTTATTATAAAAAAAGTTTTGAATAGTAAATTCCATGGGCAAAAAAGGGGGGTTTGGCTTAAATAAGCTTAAAAATCTTCTCAATCCATTCTTCCAATATCTTCATCTTCACCATACACTAAAAGTTTGCTCAATGATCCATTTCCCTGCAATTATCCCTTATAGAAAAAATACCTTCCGAAAAAAAACTTGGTAAAAAATATTAAAATCCGCAAACCAAGATTTTAAACCGAACATGAAATAAAACCGTACACAATGGGTGGTTTCCGTTACTCCTATTAGGATATAACAATCGTAAAACGATTTTGCATTATATTAGAATGATTACTCAATGAGTCTGAGTCTGTATATCACGTGTTCATCTTAAAATCGTTTTTTAGTCGACGCGGTCTTCAGTAAGAGACGCTGATTCGTTCAGTTTGGAGAGCTAATTTATAAACCTTTGAAAAGCGTGTTGTTTGAGGTAAGTCTGAGGATTAATCTGAATGTCTTCGATAAATTTGTTGGTTTTAATTCTACACAAACATGTATGGTGAAAAACGCGATTACTATATTTGTTACTCTTCAACATACTCAATATGTTGGTAAACAAAATATTTAGAGCTTTTGCTTATTTACTTTCTGTATTCGAATCAGTAAGTGTAAACAATCTAATGCTTTAATGAATAAATGATATTACAAACTCTAATTTTTAGGCACATAAAATCATTTTAGTTTGTTTGGAACACAGTAAATCATTCAATGTAAAATTACAATTTAAAGTAGATAATTTAAACTTAAACATCTCAAATGAACTAAAATCAACTAATTATTTTGATCTTAATTATATATAATTAAAACACTAATTTTGATTTTATTGGTGTAATTCTAAATAAAATCTGCAAGTAATTAAGGATATACTAAACTGAAGATTTTAAGGCATTCTGCAAAGGGTTTTTTTGTTAACTTTTATTGAACTAAAGATATTTAGAAAATTTTGGTAAGCTGGGTGCCTTAGACACATGAATGCCAAGCTCTAATATTTTTTCAAAATACTTCCTCAGCATTAATAGCTTCCAATTAATGCAAAAAAGCATTTATGAATGATTTAAAAAACTCCAAAAATCAAATCAATATAGAAATATGTCAACTTTTAACTCACCCAATATCAAATGGAAGAGTTTTTTCGGGGGGGATTCTTTATACCTTAAAAAAAGTGTTTTAAGAGGTTGATTTAAAATTATAATTTTTTGTAAAAATAAAGGGTGTAACATATAATTCTGCAAGCCGATCTTTAAACAGCACTACTCAATAAGGTGCCAATAAAATATCTAAATGCAAAACAAATCAATTTCTTACATTTTACAATGCATTCATTACAATTAGCTGTTAAGGTGTGCACAACCATTACCAACTACAGGTTAAACTTATTCCACAAATATTTTAAAGTGTATTAACTATAAACAGGTAGATTCAACTCTTAAATTTTGATGATAAAAAAAACTAAAAAAGTTGTCAAATCAAACTGATATTTGATCAATCAATACTATGTACTCTTAGGCTAAGCGCGCACTAGGAGACAAAGACAAAATTGCTCTCGGAGACAAAGACAAAATTGCTTCCCTGGCTATTGCAAGAAGCTAGAGTGCGCGCACATGGCGACGAGACCAAGATCACTAGGCCAAGAATTTCCTCATAGAAATGCATTGCTCTCGAGTGACTAGTGTTTTAAGTCGCCGAGACAGAAGTCTCTTAGTGCGCGCTTAGCCTTAGACTAATCATTGGATGCAGGATACTACTCGTTATAACCATTTCTAATCATGAACCATTTGGTTAAAACTGAGGTTTTTTCCGAGCTTGTTGGCGGTAAGCTTGTAGATGAAACACTAAACGCTTCGACTCCTCCTACACCTACTGAAGATGACTCCCATAGGAGGAGTCAAAATGTTTAACCAAACGGTTCGTGATTAGAAATGATTATAATGAATAATATCTAATGATTAGTCATAGTATTGATTGATCATAGAGTACATAGTATTGATTGATCAATAATCAGTTTGATTTGACAACTTTTTTAGTTTTTTATCATCAAAATATAAGATTTGAATCTACCTGTTTGTAGTTAATACACTTTAAAATATTTGTGGAATAAGTTTAACCTGTAGTTGGTCATGCACATCTTAACAGCTAATTGTAATGAATGCATTGTAAAATGTAAGAAATTGATTTGTTCTGCATTTAGATATTTTATTGTCACCTTATTGAGTAGTGCTGTTTAAAGATCAGCTTGCAGAATTATAATGTTACACCCTTTATTTTTACAAAATATTGTAATTTTAAATCAACCTCTTAAAACACTTTTTTTAAGGTATAAAGAATACATACACTCCAACATTGGCAACCCTTCAATCAGTAGTCTTTACCGACATAATGCATTAACGGCAAAGTACTAGTCGTTAATAACATGTTTAAAAATATTCTCAATATTATCATATTAATCATCATCATATTAAAATTATCATATAACTAAAAAATTAACTTAAAACAACTTATTACTTTTTTAAAACAACACACAATGCAATTTTGTAGATTATAATTAGTTTTATTAAAAAATTTCCATTTTAAAGCATTGAATAACAAGCCCTTAATTCACTTTTTATGTACTCTATAACTTATTTTAAATAAAGCACAGTTAAATAACCATAAATTAGTAAATAAAAACAAATGTGTTAAGAATTAAAAAAAATGAAAATAATTCCTGAAGAAAAAAGGAAATTTTATGCAAATTAACACTTTTGACATTAAAAACTATGAATTGAAAATATCGCATCATTAAAAAAGCTGGATCCGTAGTTTTCGATATGTATCCGTAACTCCGTAGTTTCCACTCCATTTCCGTAGCAACTACGGAAACTCCGTAGAAGTTGGAGTGTATGAAGAATCCCCCCAAAAAAACTCTTCCATTTGATATTGGGTAAGTTAAAAGTTGACATATTTCTTTATTGATTTGATTTTTGAAGTTTTTAAATCATTCATAAATGCTTTTTAAGACAAGATTATGCAAGCAAGACAAGACAAGAGATGCAAGATTATGGCCAACAAACCCGGAACGGAAAACTTCAGTTTTAATTATGACTCTGTCCGTAGAAGCCTTCGCAGTTTTATGAACTGTTTGGATTTTATTTCCAAAAATGTTATTTGTTCTAAGAGTAAAACAAAGCAGAAACACAAAAAGTAACAATAAATCATATAATTTATTTCATTCAATTTATAGAGAAGCTACAACCCACTAAATTACTTAATTTGAACATTAGTCAGTGAAGCAGATTTCACTACACCTTTGCCAGCAACCTTCAAAAGTGCAGACTTGTAGGTAGCATTGCAATCCCCATCTGTTTTGAGATCGGGAGCCACTTGCTCAAAGATTTTTTTCTTAGGGGGCAGAAGAGCCTCAGGCTCACCCGGATATTCTTCGCAGGTCACCCTATCCCCAGGGGCACTGCCTGGAGGGGGACAGAGAATTTCCACCTTCTCTGGAGTGGAAGCACACATCACCATAGCTTCAGAGAGAACACCCCTCATCTTGGCAGGCTTCAGGTTGCACAGGACGACCACCATCCGGTTCTGCATTTCTTCCAACGGGACGAATTTGACGAGTCCAGACACGACGGTCCTCGGTTTGTCTTCCCCGACGTCGATTTCTTCGACATAGAGGCTCTCGGCATCGGGGTGCTTTTTGGCATTGATGATGCGTCCGATGCGAAGATCCAGCCTGCTGACATTGATGTCTTTGGGCTCTTCTGCGGAAGGCTGGGGTTTGGCTGCCTTGGGGGCTTTTTCTTTCTTTCCCTCTTTAGGAGTTGAATCTTTCTTGGGCTGTTCTTTAGAAACCTCCTTTTCCTTCTGTGGTGTGGCTTCTTTGACAGGGACAGGCTTAGGAGGTATGGAATCTGCAACATCCTTCTCTGATTCACTCAGCACTGTGGCAATCTTTTCAGAATTGGGTAAAGGAATCTGCCTAATGCCTTGCATCGCTTCCAGATCCTGGACCCGCTTTAGCCAATATTGCAATTCTTTCTTCAGTTCGATGTTCTTTTCTTTTAGTTCCGTGGCCCGCTGCTCATAGTGCTTTGCCGCTGCTGCCTTCTGAAGGGCTGGGATTTCTCTCTCGATAAACTTCACCAGTTCCTCCGCTTTGGCATTGTTTTGCTGGAGGCGTTGGAGAATTTCTTCATTAACCATTTTCTGGAAGAAAAATTTTATGTGCACTTTAAAGAGCTAGGGAAAGAATTATCAGAAACTTTTTAATGAGATGATATTTTTATCTGCTTTTATAAATTACTAATATTCTATAGCCAACTTTCTCTTGATTACTAAACATCAACACGTTATTTTTTAGGATAAAAAACATGTCAAGTTTATCTTTATTGTGTTTAATTACAAATAACATAATATTGCAAGTTAAATTAAATTCTCAGTTATGGTATCATGGTGCAATTAACTTTAACTTGAAATCCCACAAAACTATTCGAGTATCAAACCAGGGGTGCAGAATATGTCCGAACCCCCGAACAAGGTTCGGGGGAAATTCAAGAAGCTCTGGGGAAATTTTTGCCCAAGATAGAAAGAAAAACTAAAAAAAATCCAATCATCATTAGCTGACAAACAAATATTTTGGGTAGTGACTGCATCATAACCTCCAATTTCAACGAAAATCAGGTTAAAACTGCGGAGTTGAATCGGAAAACTACGGGTCTGCGCTAAAAATCTTAGTTTTCAAGGTGAATACCCGAAAGTTGGCTTTTTCTTGCTTTCCGATTGGTATGCAGAAAAAACAACGTTTTGTGGCGGGATGGGTAATTTTCACGATAATTACATTCTTGTTTAATCACACCGATGTTATCTTCTAAAAAGTTAATTGATGAGAAGTTTACATTTAGTTTAAATTTGAGAAAAATAGACAGTTTTTCATACTTAAAAAAAAGGCACTTCTGAGCTATAAGATTATAAGTGTGCAAGAAAGACTAAAAAGGAGAGTATAAATAACATTAAAATTTAAATCTATGGATTACGAAAAAATTATTGAATCTGAAAGAAGTTGAATAATTGAAAAAACTACTTATTTTTAATGAAACCTAATTTTGGGGGAAATTTTGGAGAAAAAAATGTGTTCTGTGGAAATTTTGCACCCTAAAACATTTTCTGCACCCCTGTATCAAACCTTTCATCCAGAATCCCTTACTCAGGAATGTTCACAGATTTTCAGAACCAATGTTGGGACTGCATTCTTCTTGATAGACATTGTTCATGCTGTATCCATCCATTTATTTTTGATAGAACCTAATTTTGCTAATTTTCTTAGCATTTTGAAATTTTGATAAACTCTGAAATTCATGTTGTTAAAAAAATAGATTTACGGAACTAATATTGTATATTACAGAAATAATTGTGTTTTAAGTTAATTTGGCCTTTTTGTATAAATTTGAAGCAGTTCTTTTAAAAACATGATTCTATAAAAATTTGATAACTCGGTTAGTGCGGGAATTCGGATTAATCAGAGTGTAGATAACTACAATTTTACAGTAATAAAACGTTTGGTTAATAATGGAAAAATAATTGTTTATTGCATATTTTAATTATTTCTCATTGATAATAATATATTTAGTGCTTACTACAGTAATTGCTTATAATATTTTAGAATAGAAATAGGTAATTTATTTTACTTGGCTTTGGCAAAAGTTCAAAGTATAATTTTTTTCATAGCTGTAGCTAGTGAAGGGTCAAAATGATTATTATAATGCCTAATTCAACTACTAATCTAACATTAATTGATAATGAAGTGAATTAATCTGGGCTATGGTTGAAAAGAAGTAAACTACCATTATTGTCTACATTTAAGACAAACATCTGTAGTAGGTGCACTGCTGAGACTTGAAGATTAGAACAGAAACTGAGAAATGAAGGGAAATATGCAATCTTATTTCACTAGATTGAACAGTCAGTGAGGGAATATTAACCACTGATTGGCTTGGGATAAGAGTTGTATTATTTGCAAGGATGTAACCATTCCACAAATATAAGGCATATACCCAAGAAGCACAAATGTTGAATTTTGCCCTATTTTTGTAGTGTAAGGCTAAATTTTGTTTGTACTTCTAGTTGCAGTTACGTTGACTTGATATATTTGGTGTGAGCTGTGCTACTAGAGTACACACTACACACCATAAAATACAACAGTGGAACAGCTTTAAAAATCCTCCAGTCCTCATGTTTAACTAGAGCTCCCATAACAACCTGATTTTGAGTTTTGTTAACACAGTGATCTAATAGTACTATTACATTGCTAATAAAAATCTATTAGGTACAACTTTAGAAAGAGTCCTTAAGCTGCCATGTTAATCCACAGATCAAATGATAACTGAACCATAGAGATAATTATTAGATTCAAAAATAATAATTAGATAATTATATTATAGATATAGTATAATATCATTTACAACTACGAGGGTGGTCCCAGAAGTACCTGGCCTAACAAGGAAAACTCAAAATTTTTTTTAAAAATTTCCTTATTTTTCTATATAGTCTTCTTTAAGTCTTATAGTCTTTTCTATATAGTCTTCTTTCTATTAGTCTAGTCGAAGTTCCATGACCTATTTTTAGAAAGATTTGTAAAAGCCCTCAAAATGACTGCTAACAGCATATTTTACTTGATAATTTCTGCAAATCTTTTCCCATGGAACCAATTTTTTAAGGTTTAGGAGCAGTAAAATAAGCACCATCTGTAGGTCAGGCTGGGTACTTTTGGGACTACCCTCGTATGTATGATGACAACACTTACGGCCGTATTCACCGGTAACTTGAGTTTGCTGAGGTTTAACATGGCAGCTGGAGAACTCTTTCTAAAGCTGTTCCCTACTATTATTTTAGGATCTTATAATAGTAGTTATAATATATCTATGGTTGTCAGTTCTCATTTGAGCTATGGGTAAACATGATGGCTGGAGGACTCTTTATAAACGAGTCACTGGACCCTCATTACACACGCCCCTGCTTACATAACAGATTATAAAATATCACAATGTTTCTTGTGATGACCTGCTAATGATTCTTCTTCTACAGATATTTTGAAATTTTAAACTAACTATGCAGGTAAAATAAATATTAAAATACTATAATCTAATAAAATTTTGCCCATCAAAAACAAATATTACCTGGCAAGTTGTATTAGTAATACCAGATAAAACTCTAAGGAATTTAGAATACAGACCAAAATTGAAAGATTGGTAAATTGTTGGGCACAACATGACGTTTATAACGTCAAAGTGGCCTTCAAAGGTATTTTAATTCAATTTACCTTCCTAGGTTAATAAATACTTCCAAATTTTCAAACTGTAAAATAGTTTTAAATCTGATCGAGCAGCGTGTAGGCAATTTAGCCAATCTTCACAACAAAGATGTAAACAAATAAGTTGAGAAGTTTTCTTACTGGTTCTCAGCTCCGAACTTATGAAATATTTGTTTACTATTGCAGGTGTTTTTGGGATGTGGGATATTTTTCAAATAAAACATGAGAAAGTTAATAATAACGAGGAAAAATCATTATTAAATTTTAGTTTCATCTTTTAACTGTTATGTTCTTTAAAAGTTTGATTTTAACGTGATACGTAATCAACGTATCTTACTGATTATCTCATGTTGCGACTTTGTAAGATGACAGTAGACCCAAAGGATGTTCACTTTTTATGTAGGTGTCTTCAATTTATCTTATTTTACATACAATTCTTCAAAATTCAAAGTTTCATTCCGCAAACCGAAAACATAACAAAGAAAACCGAAACCTTGTTTATAGCTTGAGGGCAAGATGAAAGAAATGAAGTGAGTTGTTATCTCTCTTAATTATTAACAGTTTCTTTATTGAAATTTGTATTTAATATAATTAATATAGCTACCAAATTCCCTGTTTACAAGTCCACTTTATGTATATTTTAAGACAGATAGTTTCGTGAACCATAAGAAACAGTTCTTTTGTTTATCCTATCAAGCATAGCAGCATCATCTCCATTTCTTCTCGTTGACTTTTATTTGTACTCTTCTATTCAAAACAATTTCTCAAAAGTAAACATAGAGCGGGGTATAAAAAAACTTTCTTATACCATCCTTAGAGCGTGTTCTTTTGTTTATCACTGTCACGTGAAAGAGAAGTGTATTGCTCTCAATTGAGCATCGAAGGCGAATGACAGGTGTGTTGTGATGTCATCATATGTGCATTAAAGCAAGCTGGAACTCCGATTGTATATGGGCACTGGTCGAAAAAAATCGGTATGCTGACTCACAAATACACTGTGGAAGCAGAACCCGAAAGTATCAGCTTGAGAGAACGATCTAGGTAAATATAAAACTATCATGGACCAATCGTATTCAGAGATGTTGATGAAATGTCACTTTTAACGTAGCGGTAAAAATACTTTTCCCTGTAGATTTAATTCCCTTTTAAAAATAATCTCTCTGAATTAGATAAGATTTCAATGTTTTCTAGAAGATTTACATTTCATGACCTTGGGATGGTTATGAGGTAAGGTGATTTTTCTTCCAATTATGTTTCATACTAAAGGTGCAATTGGAAGCATTCAGCCAATATAGTTGGTTAGCATATGCTTGATAGATTAATCCAATAAGAGTCTTATGATTATCTTTTATTACACTCGTTTTTTAGATTAAATTTTGTTTAGTTTGATGCCGTGAAAATATCTTGGTTAATTCTGGTACATTTTCTAATAACTCTTACATCTCTTAAGTATGATTGTACTAAGTAAAGTTCTTTTAATTATTGATTTCTTATTCTCTAATGAAAATAATTCTTTTATAATTGTATTCAAGTTTCTTAAAATTTATGATATTATTTGAGATGCAATATTATATTCTTTTAAGTATTCATTTAAGTAGGGGAGAGGAGGGAGGAATGGGACAATTTTCACTAAATATTTTTTTATTCATTATCCCCTGCTTATTCATAGATGCAAATGGTTGGATAATAAACTTACATGTTTTAACTTAATTTTTTAAAAATGTACAGTTCTTAAATGTTGTTTAATTTTATCACTTTTGATCATTCAAATTAACAAGAATTTTGTCCCATTCCTCCCTCATGGGTGGGAGGAGTGGGACATGAGTATGGGAGGAATGGGACACTTTTGAAAAGTAAAGAAAATTAGTAAAATGTAATAATGAGAAAGGACCTAGTATTTTACCTACTATTCTTTTAACCTTTGCCCACATTTTTAAACAGCTTTCAATTTTATATCTACTATAGAATAATTTTTAAAAAATATTTAGTACACTTGAACTCTTTCCCATGGTGTTAAGAATCAAAAATTGAAATACAATGTAATACTTGGAATTGTTTATTCAAGAAAAGAAAAGCATTTCAATTGAAGCGATAGAAAGCTATCAGAAATTAATATTTTCAAATTTTGTTTACATTTTTGCAGATTTTGTTTATATTTTTCAGAGTGTCCCATTCCTCCCTCCACACATTGCTTTTAAAATATAACTTGTCACATAAACTATGCTGGTGTTAGGCTTTATGAAATTGCAGATTAGCATAAATTATATATTTTAGATTACAATGGCATTATATAATGTTTGTTCTACAAATTACATGAGAAATGAAATAAAACTCAAGATAGACTGGATATTAACTTTGGAAGTGGGAAAATCAAATTTTTACAACTATAAACAGAAACTTGCTGCTGGATAAACTAAATGAAGGAAATAACAAGAAGCTATAAGAAGGCCATCTAATGACCAAATTGGAAATAAAATAAACTGATTTATTTTTCCAGAATTTCAGCTGTCCCACTCCTCCCACTGTCCCATTCCTCCCTCCTCTCCCCTACATAATACGTTTTGTCAGTTTATTCAGTTCAATTCCATTAACTCCCCGTTAAATAGGGTTTAGAGGCATGGTTGACGTGATAATATTATAAAGCTTAGTAAACAATGCATGTCTTTTTTTTACTAAATTTTGTTTTTTTAAAAGAACATTTATTTTGATATTATATACTCGTATGGATCTGTGCTTCTTAGGTTTCGTAGGATTAATCTAAAATTATTTTAAATATAATGGTAACTTTTTTAAATTTCTTGGACTGAAGTTAGTTCTCTCTTAGTGGTTGATTAGATACTAATTTCCCAAGATTGATTAAATCAAGAGGAAAAGATAATCAATGTATTTCTTACTTATTTTAACGTGGTGTTGTTTCTTTCAGCAACCGCCACCTGATCAACGATACAGTTGAACGTATTGATGTGAGCAGTGATGAAGGATTCGAAGCTGGTGAAGACGACTCTTTGCTAGAGCCTCATTATATGCTACATAAGAAAAGGAGCTTTAAATACAAGCTGTTTTGCTGCGCTTGTCATTGTATGCAGTTGCTCTGCACCAGGTGAGTAGTATTCTATATCTGTTTAATTCTAGAAAAGCATTTGCATTTCTTGGACTATGGCTACAGATCCTCCTTTATTGTGCAATATTTTTTGATGTTGTTCTTCTAGATGTAGTTAAAAATAAATTTGAGAAGCTGTTGGTATAAGATTTTCTAAAGCTGTTTCCCAACATTCTTACTTGCTTTTTTTATCCTATGTAACTAAGATGGTTTTAAAAATATTTCTTTTGTAGTCATAAAAATGTGTTGTGGATTGCTAGTGTTTCAACTTGAAATTTATTAGATGTCAGGGAGTTATACACATATTTTTATTATGAAATTATAGTTGAATTATTGACCTCTTGTTATGGGCAGTAACTACCTCAATATATTTAACGCTATACCTGCTTGTGTAATTCTGTAAACCTTCAAATTTACTTATAATCTTATATTGCAGATTTCCCAAAATGATGCCAAAACTGTGTCGTGAGAGAGAATACAAAGCCAGAACTGTCTTTATTGGACGATCAAATAATGAGAGCTTTCCACCTAATATAATAAAAAACCAAAAATACAATATACTTACCTTCATTCCATTAGTAAGTAGCATATTTATTAGGCATTTAGTGATTGGTACAAATACAAATATACCTGTTAAGCAGAATATACAGGATGTTCTTGAATTTTGCCTGAAGACCATATGGAGGGGATCTCAATTTGGGAAAATAAAGTGTTCCCTGATTAGAAATATTCAGATTTTTCTCCTTAGGCGGTAGCAACAATAATATTAATAATTTTTCTTTTGACACACTGTATTATAGCGTTTCACTTAACAGATGAAATTATTTAATGGTTTTGTGTTTCAAGAACTCAAAACCGTTCATTATTAGTGATAGGTTAACACTTTTACTTTTTCAAGTATAAAATAAATCAACCCTGTAAATTTTTGTATCTTGTTTATTAGGAAGGTTTATGCAGCTATAATTTTCCTTATATTCTACTCTTTATTTGTAATGATATTTTTATATAAGTATCTAGAATGATTTCTTTCATCCTAAATTGTATGGAGCATGGGTTGGGTGTAAAGCTAATTTCATTTCATATACTCATCAGAATAATATCACAATGTATTTTTCAGGTGTTGTTCCATCAGTTCAAGTTTTTCCTGAATTTATATTTCCTAATAATGGCTTTATCACAGTTTATTCCTGATGTTAGA
Source organism: Tetragnatha versicolor (assembly GCA_024610705.1). Classification (NCBI taxonomy): domain Eukaryota; kingdom Metazoa; phylum Arthropoda; class Arachnida; order Araneae; family Tetragnathidae; genus Tetragnatha; species Tetragnatha versicolor. Next base: position 17,384,214 of record JANDEH010000008.1, read on the forward strand.
ATAGGATATTTATATACTTATTGGGGTCCACTGGTAGGTTTCTTAGTTTATCCTAAGTACTTAATATAGTTATTGAGGCACTCGCAGCGGCAATACACAACTAAAGGTTCAGCTTGTTGCTGCAAGCACCTCAATAATGTACGGATTTCTTTAATCCTAAATTACATGGAACGCACAGGATGTTTCAGATAAGTGTTTCATAACTTCTAGGAGGGGTACGGCACACGTAGACGACTCAGAATTACCTGGGGGTGTGGGTCGGAAATGCACCCTTAACGAGCTAGGGGGTTTATAAGCGGGCATGGGAAGCTGTAAAATTCCCTAAGGAAATTAACACATAACCTTTTAAGATCGAATTAAAAGCATTGATTCAGGTATTAATTCCATAAAACCAATTAAAAAGCTGAAATTTACTCTCCTTAATTGGTTTTTATGTAACGAATGCCGTAGTCGAATGATTTTGCTGGTTTTAATCCTATCTTAAAAGGTTACATGTCAATTTCCATTGTGGATTTTGCAACCTCCCATGCTCTCTTATAAAAACCCCTTGATTGGATGCATTTCCTTCCCCCCAATCCTATGTGATTCTGATTCATCTAGGTGTGCCCTACCACTCCTTGAAAGTTTGAAACACCCTGTATATGTAAAGTTAGTTTTATTTTATACTCAACAGAATAATAATGCATTTTCATCGTAAGTTTTTATCAGAACATAAATATATAATTAAAGATCTTATGCTAATTTCAAATACTGATATTAAGACGTGAAGATGGATGTTTAAGGCAATTAAAAAAAATTATTGATATAAAACAAGTAATTTATGTAAGTGCATATACTTAAATGCTCATAATAAGAGAAATTTAGGCCATTCCTACTAAAATATTGAATATAAACAATTTGATTTTGTTGCAAAATTACAGTGTATTATAAAATTAGCCAAATAAGGTAACCTTTTAATTTAAACTATTGTTATCTATGATACAAATGTATTTTATATTACTTTCAAAATAGTAATATTTCTTATTTTCAGGGTTTTGTACTTACTGTAACTTTGATCCGAGAAGCTATTGATGATTTCAGGCGTTACTGCAGAGACAGAGAAGTAAATTATCGAAAATACCGCAAATTAACTTCTCAAGGAGTAGTTCAAGTTCCTAGTGCAAACATTAAGGTTTCTGACCTAATAATTGTAGATAAAGTAAGTAAATTCTGTTTGGTTTAATGTTTTTTGTATTCAAGCTTGAACTCAGGGTTTTAGGGCCATTAAGAGTTTTTAAATACCCTTGAAAATGTGTTATATTAAGGCTTTTAAAAGTCTGTAAAGACAAATGAGGTACCTATAGTGTGATTGAGAAGCATTGGTTCTTTTGAATTAGCTTCTTGAGTGACATCTTTCAACTGTTCAGGGGTGAAAAATCTGCGCAAACTGCACCGAAATTGGTTACCTGCGCCAATCTGCTCCAAAAATGGCAAAATTCCCATTTTTGCGCCAAACTGTGCCAAAAACGGGATAATCCGTTCAATCTGAATAAGTAACCCTGAAAATCCCAACTAATAAGAAAAGAACCAATCCTCAGATGCCTCGGACACTATTATCGATTATCTTCCAGCTAGGATCGCTATGAAACGGGGTGGAAATAGGATGATTGTAACGGAGTACGTTATGCGTTGATTTGATTTTTGACATTTTTCGGTGATAAGCAGGGTTCGTACGCTGGAAACTCCTTGAATTTGGGTTGTACTCCTTAAAAACTTTGATTTTCATCCTGAATATTTCTTCTATAAATTTATTTCGCCTATAAAATAGGTTTCATGCGTTGAGAAGTCGGAAATCGCGATATTTCATGAAAGTTTCGGGTTTTTTTCTTGCGGAATTTCTCGTTCTTCCCGCGACTTTCTTGGACGGCCGCGGGTGCTGATTCAAGTTGGCTTCTTCTTGCGTCATTATTGCGATATAGAAAAAACAACTTCACCATGGTTAGAAGCCCACAAGTCCGGTGTTCCGGAAGTCGGAAAAATAGCAATTTTTCGGAATTTTTTTTCGGAGTGTTCCGTTCTTCCCGCGACTTTCGTTGACGGCCGCGGGTGCCGATTCAAATTGGCTTCTTCTTGCGTCATTATTGCGATGTTGAAAAAACCACTTTACGGTGGTCAAAAGCCAACAAGTCCGGTGTTCCGTCTAGTGTTCCGGAAATCGGGAAAATAGCTACTTTTCGCGACAGTTCTGTTTTTTCCGGGACTGCTTTTCCTATGGTCTTACGGACGTCTGTTGAAGTTAGCTTCAACGGCGATACAGAAAAAACTAATTTTTTTTTGGTCAGACCAGCCTGATAAGTCTAATAAGATGATTTTTTCTTTATTTTATTTAATATTTTCAACTTGAGAGGATTTTCTAACTTGTAAATTTTAATGAATGGTTGCTTTATAGCAACTTAATAAGTTGATAATTCAGTGGTTTTTTTTAATCTTGTTAGATTGTTACCTATTTTAGGTATCTGATCTGATTCATAAGATTCTAAAAATACCTTCAAAAATAATAATTTCTTACTTTTTTCTACTTAACTAAAAGTTTTTGACAATATCGTTTTTGCAATTTAATTTTTACTTAAATAATTATTAATTAACTAATTTCCTTTATTTTTAATTGATTTTAGTTAACATTTTGACTTTTAAAGTGATTTTAAAAACCGATTCAGGAATGCAGTGTGTGTTTGAAGCTGTGTAAAAAATTTGTCTTTCTTAAGTTATGTAAAAAAGTACTCCTTGAATTTTTTAAAAAACACTCCTTGAAAACTCCTGCAATACTCCTTGATTTTGATTTCTGAAAATTTGTATGAACCCTAATGCATTATTTAAAACCTAACTATTAGATTAGCCTGATGCAGATTCACTGTAAACTGATACAGAAATGAAATTTGCTTTGATACAAAACCACTAAAAGCTGATACAAAAATGCATTTTGACTTGATACAAAACTGCCCTAAAGCTGATACAAAAATCATTTTTGGATTTTCCACCCCTGACTGTTAGTTAATGGGTTTCGGCCTTGCATTCTTGTGTTCATCAACACAGTTGATCGGCATTTAATGAGGTACCGATATATTTTATCCACTGACACGTAATGGTTTTTTCATAGGATCAAAGAGTTCCAGCTGATATGGTGTTTCTATCTACAACTGAAAAAAGTGGTTCGTGTTATATCAGATCTGATCAACTAGATGGTGAAACAGACTGGAAACTTAGATTGGCAGTCCCTACTACTCAAAGATTGTCTTCCCCAGATGTAAGCTAGATGCCTTTACTGTTGTAAATACTTTACCACTGGAATTTCAGCACTTTTGGTATGACTAAAACCATGGACTGGGGCCAATTGACTTACCTTATAATGCAAAAATAGCATGTCATTTTAGTGTTAGGATATAAATTTCTTTATACCTTTATTGAAATTAATATTGTATACCAGTAGAAATTACTATAATTATGTAATGTACAAAAATATACAAAACATTAAGAACTTATCAGGGGTAGGTAGCCAATCTTTAATACTTAAGTGCAAAGTTTCTCTGGCTAATTTTGGGAAATATTGTGTAAAACAACTCCTAATTTTACTCGGATACAATTTCTATAAATTTTTACTGAGTTTTTTTTTAGACACAAATTAAATTTGTATGTATCAAATTTTTATTGTCCTGTCATGAAAATCTCCGATTGCATTAAAAGCTTCTTTTACCATTGAAAAATAGAATGACATGAAAAAATAGGAAGACAATTTTGTTCTATGAATTTCCCCCGATCTGTATATCATATGTGCTGATTATTATAATTTGTTACTTCTTAAGTTACAATCATGGGCGTACACAGCGAGGGGCAGGGGGGCAGCTGTCCCCCCCTAGAAAACTAGAATTTTTTATTTAATCAGAGTAAAAAGAAAAGGCAAAAATTTCTGACCTAATTTGTGTTAGAGAGTAACTCAAACTAAGCCAAAGGGTCTCAAACTAACCCTGTAACTAAACCAAAGGGTCTCAAACTAACCCAAAGGGTCTCAAAATGAGTTAAATCACTACTTTTGAGGGTCAAATATTAAAATTTTTTCTTGGGGAGAAACCCCAACCCCTCTCAAAAATTATGAAGCCTTTTACAGTGTCTTTTCCTTGTAAATTCTGCCGCTTTAAAGTTGCTGTTTTCTTTAAGTGTTTCATCAAAGAAGAGATTTAAAAATGATATAAAGCACTATTTTAAAGGGACATAATTTTTCTAGTGGAGGACTCCTAGACTTCACGAAATTTTTAGTTCGGACGCTTAGCACAAGAAAACACAAGAATCTGGCAATTCTGGCTACCAGCATGAAATTTGGCACACATGTTCTTTATGATATAACAGTCTAAAAACCACCGAGACCCTAGCTGGGGGACTCTCCAATAAGGAGGAATTCAAGATGGCGCCGACATCAAATTTGGTCTATTTTTGGATTATTTATGTCAATTTTGAGGTTTTCAGTTAAGCAGATTTTAAAAATAATCATTATGAAGCTCTTTATGTTAATCTAACACATTTTTTATCCATCTGGGAAACGAGAATTCAAGATGGCGGCCGAAATTAAAGTATTCTGTTATAACAGATATTTTGGAGAATTATAAAATTTTAAACTAGTTCAATTCTGGAAAAATATGTAAAGGAATATAAAAATACCTACCTCCGTAAAGTTGGGTACATGTCAGTTTTAAAAGGAATTCAAGATGGCGTCCAATATGGCGCCAAACGTCAAGTTGGTCAATTTGTGCGATATTAAAGTTGATTCATACGTTTTCGACTATGCTGATTTCAAAATTAATCATATAAAAACTCTAAAACCTTTCTTTTCAAAGTTATCTGCGTTTTTACTGATCTGGTAAGGAGAAATTTAAAAGGGAAACCAAAATTTTAATAGTCTGTTTACACGGCTGTTTCACTGTTAAGTTTTACGTTTTAATCCATGTGTGGTGAATCTTAAAAATATCGAGAAATAATAAAAACTTACCCCCTTAAAGTTATATCCCTCGGTGTCTTAACGAAAAGAAGCAATCGCATTCAGGCGCGGATCCAGCAGGGCCCCAAGGAGAGGCACTTTTTCAGACTGTCAACTTTACCTTTAGACCCAAATAAACAAAATGTTGGGGTTTTACTAAAAAGTATCACATAAGATCCCTTGTCGTATTTTGTTCCCCCCTACCTTTTTATCAAAAATAAAGTCCAGGGAAACAATATGTATCATAAACTATCATTGCAATCAAAACCATAGTATCTTTGAAAAATGTAAACATTGGAATGTAGCACTATTTTAGAGGATCTTTGCCCCCCAGAAAATTTTTGGGGATTAGACCCTAAATAACTAATTTTTGATCAGCTTAAGCGCTTAATTAGTACCAAACCCAAGTCAAAGCAAATACAGTCAAATTTAAGCGGCAGGATTTTCTCAGGAAAAAGGAGTTTATAAGTAGACAAAGGGAGAGGGGGTTTGAGAGTCTTCCCCTAGGAAAATGTTTGAAACTTGGTCCTTAAATATATAGTGTTTTGATTCGTTTTGATTCATTTTGAAACCTTTTGGGTCGTACTAAAAGAGTACTGCAGGGAGATATAGGAGGCCTCCCCCAGATTTTTTTTTGAAATTTGACCTATGGAAGTAGGAGTAGGTAAACTAATTTTGAGAATCTTTGGGTCCAAGGGGGGCTACTGTCCAGAGTGCCCCTTCCCTTGGATCCGCGTCTGATTGCAATCATGTGTGAATTTTCATGAACTACAAATGATATTTCAAGGATTCCCCTAGGATTATTTTGAAGTTAAAGTCTTATGAAATTACACTTTTATGATGTCAGTATAAGTATTTATGTTAAGTGATTATAATTAACACAAGTTTAGTATTTATTTCAATAAACTTGGAATTCAATATCTATGGAAGCCGGAACATTTCTGCAATGTTAGTGCTGGACTTCATAAGGGTGTATGTATGACTTAATGAACCTGATCTAGTCCTGCAAGATTTCAAGGATGAGCAACAACAACATAAACTTGAAAATAAAGCCAAATTAATTGCATAATAGGAGGCCTCCATGTTGTCCAAGATATTCCCCATATCGGTAAGGTTAAGGGAAAAGTGTGTGCGGTGAAGGAGATTATGATACGATTCACCTCGAAATTTTTGTACATCTAAAAAGGTTTAGAGTACTGTACCAGAGAAATTTAGATGTTCAAAAGTTCCATATAAGAATCCAATATCATTATGAATTTAATAAGAAAATAATTATTGCGTGCCTATACAATTATTTTTCCTTAATGCAATAGGTAACGTTTTATTGCTTGTAAAAGTTATTTTTGTGCATAACAAACAACGGGTGGATTCACAGAGGGTCCCTTGAGGGAGAGCATTAACCTTTTAACTTTTTTAGGGAATTCCTTTTTTTAATGGTAAAAGATCTTTTTAATGCTATCAGGGATAGAATGGAGGCTTCCACTATGAGTTTTTTCTCTTGAATCCACCCATAGTTAGAAATGCAGTCCTTTTTAATTAGATGATAAAAGAAAAGCATTTGGCAAATTTGAGGCCCTATGCGGCTTATAGGAGAGTTACATGTGGCCTTTTCAAGCTTCATTAAATGAATTTTCAGAAAAACAAATCAATAATAATTTTTTTATGTGGCGTCCCAGGTTTAGAAAAATATTGTCCGACTGGGGTGGGTCCATAATAAAGTTATACTATGCATATTTTTAGGAGTATCGGAACTATACGGGGAGTGCATCTTTTCCAAAATCTTTTCCAAAGGTCAGTCTTTTATAATCTTTTATAACGGTCTTAAAATATATTAGTATTTCTAGAAGTGGCGCAGGAAATTTATTGCTGGAAAGGCCAAATAATTCTATAAAGAAATTTAGTTCTTATTAAGCCTCAAGCTAGATTTTTGGACAAGGAAAGATTACACCCAAAATCATACTTAACCTATTTCATGTATATTAAATAAGCTCAATGCAGTTTCTTATATTTATTAATTTAATATAAAAACAATGTGAATAATAGAGTTCTAACGTTCTAAGCACCAATGGGCGATCTATGGGGGTATGAGAAAGTTTTAGGAAATTTGATCCTAAAATCAGGGTATTAACTTAATCCCAGGGGGACTGAGAGATCAGGGTTTAAATTCCCGAGGGTATACTTAAACTATACACCCTAATATCTAGATATTTATAAGATTCACCATGGATTGAAACGTAAAACTTAACTGTGAAACGGTCGTAAACGGACAATAAAAATTTTAGTTTTCTTTTAAATTTCTTCTTACCAGACCAGTAAAAACGCAAATAACTTTGAAAAGAAGGGTTTTAGAGTTTTTGTATGATTAATTTTGAAATCAGCGTAGTTGAAAACCTATGAATAAGCTTTAATGACGCACAAATTGATCAACTTGATTTTTGGCGCATATTGGATGCCATCTTGAATTCCTTTGTGAGCTGACATATACCCAACTTTACCGAGGTAGGTATTTTTATATTCCTTTACTTATTTTTACAGAATTGGACTAGTTTAAAACATAATAATTCTCCAAAATATTGGGTATAAAGGAATACTCTAATTTCGACCGCCATCTTGAATTTTCGTTTCTCAGATGGATAAAAAATGTGTTAGATTGACAATACAAGCTTCATAATGATTATTTTTACAATCTGCTTAGCTGAAAACCTCAAAATTGACATAAATAATCCAAAAATAGACCAAATTTGATGTCGGCGCCATCTTGAATTCCTCCTTATTGGAGAGTCCCCCAGCTAGGGTCCTGGTGGTTTTTAGACCCTCATATCATAAAGAACAAGTGTGCCAAGTTTCATGCTGGTAGCCAGAATTGCCAGATTTTTGTGCTAAGCTGCTGCACTATTTGACGTCTATTTAAAAATTTTCCCCTAGAAAAATTGGTAGTTTACAAGAAGCAGTTTTCTTCAGATGAAACCTAAAGGGTCTCAAAATGGAGCTATAATGCAATTTTAGAGGCAAATTTTCAAAAAATATCTGGGGGAAAACCCCCAGACCCCCCTGTATTTACTTGAAGTTTGCATTAAAGTATTTTTTATTTAAGATATCTTTAACTTAGCATATGTTAATGTAAATAAGTCTAGTTACGGCACTGAGACAACTCGGAATCACTGAAATCACGGACTCAATCACGGAAATCTTACTATACCTAAAAATCAAATGCCGTGTCGCCGGAGCCAATGAAATCGCCGGAAAAAGGAGGCGTGTCGCAGCCATCCAATGAAATCATCGAAAAATATTGTTTGAGAAGGAGGTAAGTAGGCAGGCTACAACTCAACACAGCTCTCTCCGGAACTTTCTTTTGTCAACAAACCGATCGCTTCGAACCGATTTCTAAATAAAAACCGATATTTCGATAAAAATAAAGTAGAAGCCTTTCCAAATCAATATTCTTAAAATGAATTCTCGCCGTAGAACTCGCAAGCTACTTTCGCGAGGCAATATGTGGACAATCAACCAGCGACTGGATCTGACAGGAGAGAACGCGATCGTTCCGTAAACAACGCCGAGCAGAAAACCAGACCGTGAAAATAATCGCGCTCAAGAGAGCGATGGCGAAAGGAATCGCTATTTGAAAGAGTCATTTAGCAATGAAACTTCGGCTCTCTCAATAGGATTTATGTCCATCGAATGCCTACATTGTTCTGCTCTTTTCTTTTGAAAGGAACATGGCAGAATCGCTGCCATCATGGGGAAGTTAAATTGAACCTCTCCTATCCCTAATTCGTAAGTACAAGTACCCTCTTTGCGGTAACATGAATGCTATGGCCACTACAACTGCAATACCAGACATAGAAAAGCCACGATTTTCAAAATTTATGGTTCAATACCGTGAGAGTTCAATCTCTTTTGAAAGCTTAATATTCAAATATAAACAATGTTTTTAAAATGTTTAAATATAAACTGAACATTAATAGATCTAATTAAACATTTAAATCTATGAGTTTGAAATTATTTAGCAATATTTATACTTTTCGGTGTCCAAAAGAGATTGGCGATATTTAGCCGAAACTCTAACGGAATTGAACCAAATTTATATACAAGAAAATGAAGCTGCTCAAAAAGCTGTGCTTCGTGCTGGGGTTTTCATCGTGCAATTTAACATTCATTCTGGGGTTTGTAAGGATCGCAGAGCGATACAAAGGGGATCGCGAAGCGATCCAAAGCGAACTGCGAAGCAGTTCGCGCGGGGGTTGGCGAGCGATAGCGAGCAGGGGGCGGCAGCCCCCTAGTGCAAACCTATCCACCTAAGGGGGCAATAGCTTTTAGAGTACTCCAAATGATTTTTTTTCTAAGTTTATGACCTGCCCCCCCTCTAAATCAGATCCTGTGTACGCCCTTGGTTACAATGATTACAATTTATTTGTTGCATTCATAACAACTCATGTATGTGAATTATATATATTTTTTGTAGGATTTATTTCAAATGGATGCTTCCATTTATGCTGAGGAGCCAAAGAAAGACATTCATAGTTTTATAGGAAAATTTACTAGAGTGAGTTTCAATTTGTTAAAAATTGTTTTTTATAATTTTCCTGGTTATTGTTACTTGGTACAATTTATTTTTAGCTGTGATTACTACTTTAACAAAAGCTCTACAAATTGTTTTAAATTTCTTGAAATTTTTAAAACTCTTTATATTTTAGAATGATGCTGAAGGTGCGGAGGTATCTTTAGGTATTGAAAATACATTATGGGCCAATACTGTTGTTGCATCAGGAACAGCCATTGGTATAGTCATTTATACTGGCTCAGAGACTAGAAGTGTTATGAATAATTCTGAGCCTAGAAGCAAGGTTAGTTTTTTCATGTTTTACTATTAATTTTTACCCATTGTTTATTAGTTCTTAAGAAATTAATGTTACTTACATTTTTTTAAAATTTAAAGGTAATGAATTCTCAAATATAAATTTTGAATAAATCCTTTGATACTGAAATAAGTTTGCTAACCTCTATTTTTCTCTTAGAACAGAACACACAATAACCTTTGTATCCTTTAGGTTGGTATTACTGATTTGGAGCTGAATGCACAAACTAAAGTTCTATTTGCTGCTGTTATTGGTCTAGCTGTTGTAATGATGGCCTTAAAGGTTAGTGAATTCATCTGGCTTATATTTAAATATTATTATATTTATTAATCATCAGGATATGTAAGCATGAAGACTTTCACAGCCGGTTTGATTAATGAAATTCATTTCTTTCGGGCTTGTAGGCAGTGGTCTAAAATAAAATAAAAGGTCCAGACGTTTCGTCGGAAGCTGTGTCCGACATCATCAGTGGAAATAAAACATTAGTTCACCGATTCAATATTCCAAACCAAACTTATTGAATCGGTGAACTAATGTTTTATTTCCACTGATGATGTCGGACACAGCTTCCGACAAAACGTCTGGACCTTTTATTTTATTTTAGACCACGGCCTACAAGCCCGAAAGAAATGAATTTCATTAATCATCAGGATAGTTTAAATCTTAAAACAATTTTTGTGTTTAAATTTTTTTTAGGGTTTTGGAGGTTTATGGTACAGATATTTGTTTAGGTTTGTTCTACTATTTTCTTACATCATTCCAATCAGGTAAGTTGAACTCCTTTTTATAAATGATATTGTCAAAGAAATTTTTTTGAATGATGGTTGTATATTTGCATTTGAGTAAGAATTTATAAGAAGGTGTATTGCGGGGAAAACTGGAGATCAGTTCAAATGCAAAAACTCAAATGGAAAAATAGCTTGAGGACCAAAAATTTGTGCCCTGTCATGTATCTAGAAATCGAGATAAAATATTTTTGAATTTTCAGCAATAAATATTTGGTTCTGAAATTGAAAAATAAAACATTAAAGAAATGATTAATATGAACTAAATAATTTCAGTCTTCGAGTGAACTTGGATATGGGCAAAATGGTGTACTCTTGGATGATCCAGAAAGATAAGGATATTGCTAACACTGTTGTAAGGAGTACCACTATACCTGAAGAGCTTGGCAGAGTTACTTTCTTGTTATCAGATAAAACTGGAACTTTGACAAAAAATGAAATGGTAAGTTTGACTTTTTTTAGAGTCCAATGTATGCATTTTTCTAATTGAGTGTTACTAGCGTCAATGTCAAATTATTTCTTTGCTTTTTAAGTTGTCCTAGTTGAAACACCTAGGATTGATGAAAATAATTATTATTATTGTTTTTTGATATTGCATTTAGGTATTTAAAAAGCTTCACTTGGGTACAGTTGCTTATGGATCTGATTCTTTTGATGAGGTAACTTCTAAAATTTTCATATTAATAATAATTTTTTAAATTGATGAAAGATTCAAACATGTTATTTATACCTAGTAAGAGTGAGTGATTATGACATTTATTGTGGTATTATCTATTAAAAAATTTATATAGTGAAAATTCATTAACCATTCTATGTGTGTACTTTTAAAAATTCAAAATGCGCCAATACAAATTTACGCCTGGACGGGATTTTTATTTCCCCTTGGCGTAAAATATAGTTTTTCCTGTATTAATGTTTTTTCTTTTATTATATTAATAAAAATTATTATTATTATTATTAAAATCTAGTATTTATAAGTCAATGATTTTGTTTGAAATTTCTTTTTATCCAACAGGCTTATCTTTTATTGTATTTTTAAAGAAAGTTTTTTATATATTCTTTTTTTAATGCAATGTCTGATTTTTCATATGCTGATACAAAAGCAGACTGAATTTTAACATGAAGTTATAAAACAGATGTATTAAGTTGCATCTTATATTTGTTCACAGGTGGCTCACCATATCCGAACCTCTTATGCCCCTGCACCTTCGGGCAGTTCCTCGTCTGGTGCCACACCCACCAAGATGGCCATGCCGAAGATGCGGCGAACCATTGTCACCCGTGTTCAGGAGGCAGTTAAGGCACTGGCACTATGTCATAATGTCACTCCTGTGTATGATGATGATTCGGACTGCATTGATGCTGAAGGAAGTTGTGATACTGAGGCTGACCAACAAGAGAAGCAGTCATTTGTGTACCAGGCATCCAGTCCAGATGAGGTACATTTTTTATATTATAGTTTTTATATTGTTTTTTTGATTGCCGTAATATAAGAGTTATCAAACTTATTTCGTTGTTTAATATTTCTTAAGAAATCGTTTAGGTTTCTTGGTTGTGAAGATTTCATGTGTAAGTTAGGCTTACCATATGTCCGGAGATACCCCGGACAGTCCAGGGTTTTTAGAGCTGTCTGGTTTCTCAAAAATGTCTGGGGTTTCATACATTTTAAGATTTTCCAAACATTTTTATAGTTCGTTCATTTAGAATTGGTGCCTGAAAAATAGTGCTTTCCCCTGCGCCAAAAGCGTAACCATAGCTACGCTCGTCGCGCAGCCTCAGAGACTAATTCGTTGGTTGTACTTTTCTACTGCAGTTGAGGCTGGCCGGAAAATATAAGGCGCATCTTTGGGAGATGTTTATATTTTACCGGTTTACGGAAGTCAGGTGGGAAAAAGGTAGTGAGCCTTCTTCATCGCTCTGACGTTGATAGTTGCCATGATTACTGATTCGGTGGTGGGGGAAGGACATATTTTCAGGTGCCTATTCAAAATGAATAGAGAAATAACGAAATCCCGACCAAGCTGTTTATTTATTTACATTTTCCAGCGTCTGTATTACTTCAGAAAACTTACTTTCTATGAATTCTGTGATAAAAATTAAGTAAATCAAACAATTTTTGAAAACGTAATGATAAAATTTGATATTTCTGTTTAAGGTTTATTAATTTAAATAGTTTTTTTCTTAGTTTTTAATCTTTGGTAGTTTTATATATCACTTATTAAGAAATTTCAAAAATATATCCTGGGTTGGATCCGAGAAAATATGGTAAGCCTAGTAAGTTCAATTGTCTTTTTTTATTGAATCATTCGAATATTATTTATTTTAGGTTGCCTTGGTAGCATGGACAGAGAGTGTCGGTTTAGCCCTTATTCATAGAGATCTTTCTTCAATGAAACTAAGGACAGCTCATAAAGAAATTTTGAATTATTCTCTGCTTCAAATTTTCCCCTTTACATCCGAAACCAAAAGAATGGGTATCATAGTCAGGGTAAGAATAGTTTCTGTTTTTTTATTTCTTACATTAACTAGCTATTTTTAAAGATCCTTGCATAAATAAAGTTATGTGTTTTTAATTACAGTATGTACCGTTAAAAAGATCAATTCTGTTCATCCTAAGGTTAATAAATTTGTAGCGATTGCTGAATACTTTTATTTAATGGTCTTAACTTATAATTAGTCAAAGGTAGCCAAGAGTCTTAAGATGATCCATCATCTTAAAAACTCCTCTTTTGGCTATTTTCTATTAAATAAATGTTAAGTCATTTTTGAAATACAAATGGGTTGTATAAACTTAAAAACACTCTTGCTGCTTCACAATAGCTTTCACTAATGACGAATTAAAATGTAATTACAGGAAGAAAGCTCTGGGGACATAATATTTTTCATGAAAGGAGCTGATGTTGTGATGTCATCTATTGTACAGTACAATGATTGGCTGGATGAAGAGGTATGATGTTGATTTTAAGAGTGTAAAATATTCAATATTGTTTTTTGAAGAAGCAGATGATTTCCATTATCAAGGATTATATTCTTCTGATTAAAAAAGTATCATACTTATTTTCTGAAAAACTTCATACTTTATATCTATATATATATATATTGTTTATATCTAGTGTGGAAACATGGCTCGAGAAGGATTGAGGACTTTAGTTGTTGCAAAAAAAGTGTTGACAGAAGACCAGTATACTGATTTTGAGGTTTGGTTATTTTCAAGTTTATTATTTTACAATAAAAAAATAATGATGCTCTTTGCTTGTTTTTTAATTGACCTCGTTAATTTAGCTCTGTAAAAATTTCCTAGCTTTTTGAAAAAAAATTATATCATTATAATATAAGTAATTATTTGTTGCATTAATTATTCACCTTGGTTTATGTATTCATTGTGATAACTTTAAATTTAATTTTTAATTAATTTAGGCTCGTTATAATCAAGCCAGAGTGAGCATCCATGATAGGTCAGCTAAAGTATCTGCAGTCATTGAGAGCTTGGAGAGGGATATGGAGCTTTTGTGTCTGACTGGGGTTGAAGACAAGCTCCAAGACAATGTCCGCCCAACTCTGGAGCTTCTAAAAAATGCTGGGATCAGGGTAAGACAAGTTTTTGAGTCCTATTACTGAAAAAGGTTTTAGAGCTATAAACTGAACTGCAGTAAAAATTGGTAGTTATAGATTTTTTTTCTATGAAAGTGGTTGAATTATTTGAAAACAAAATAGGGCATGTTTCAATAAGTAGGGGAGAGGAGGGAGGAATGGGACAGTGGGAGGAGTGGGACAGCTGAAATTATGGCAAAATAAATCAGTTTATTTTATTTCCAGTTTGGTCATTAGATGGCATTCTTATAGCTTCTTGTTATTTCTTTCATTTAGTTTATCCAGCAGAAAGTTTCGGTTTATAGTTGTAAAAATTTGATTTTCCCACCTCCAAAGTAAATTTTCCAGTCTATCTTTAGTTTTATTTCATTTCTCATGTAATTTGTAGAACAAACATTATATAATGTCATTGTAATCTAAAAGATATAATGTATGCTAATCCGCAATTTCATAAAGCCTAACACCAGCATAGTTTATGGGACAAGTTATATTTTAAAAGCAATGTGTGGAAGGAGGAATAGGACACTCTGAAGAGGGAGGAATGGGACATGCAAATCATCTGCAAAACTCAGCTTAATTTGTCTGTTTAAATCTGCAAAAATGTAAAAAAATTTGAAAATATTAATTTCTGATAGCTATCTTTATCGCTTCAATTGAAATGCTTTTATTTTCTTGAATAAACAATTTCAAGTACTACATTGTAATTCAATTATTGATTCTTAACACCATGGGACAGAGTTCAAGTGTACTAAATATTTTTTTAAAATTATTCTATAATGGATATAAGAATGAAAGCTGTTTAACAATGTGGGCAAAGGTTAAAAGAATAGTAAGTAAAATACTAGGCCCTTTCTCATTATGACATTTTACTAATTTTCTTTACTTTTCAAAAGTGTCCCACTCCTCCCATACTCATGTCCCACTCCTCCCACCCATGAGGGAGGAATGGGACAAAATTCTTGTAATTTGAATGATCAAAAGTGAAAAAATTAAACAACATTTAAGAACTGTATATTTTAAAAAAATTAAGTTAAAACATGTAAGTTTATTATCCAACCATTTGCATCTATGAATAAGCAAGGGATGATGAATAAAAAAATATTTAGTGAAAATTGTCCCATTCCTCCCTCCTCTCCCCTACACTGCATTTGATGGTAAGTATAACAGGACTGGAGTATTCTCACAGTTCAACTTTGATTACTAAAAGCTAAAGAAACCACCCAAAAGAGTTCTAAAAATCTTAAACCAATCTCTTAATTATCCAATTTTGTTTTTAGACTTTTACTTAATTTTAAAAAGTAAAATTTAATTTATGCAACCCATCTGTTATTCCCTCAACTAAAACTAAACTTATCAAAAATAAGCATAATATGTTTACCATGGAATCTCAATGATGAAACTGCAATAACAGGTGTGTTAAACAATCACTGGGATTTGCCGTCAGATTTGGGGATCTGTCATACCTACCTTGGGCATGGAACTTCTCCCTTTTATTTAGTTGTATGACCTAGATATGTGTATATAACTCATTCGTTCAGATTGATTTTCTGAAACAAGCAGTTTGATGTTTTACAATACAGTTTGGATTGTTTTGGTTTCATAGATTTGGATGCTGACTGGAGATAAGCTGGAAACTGCAATCAGCATTGCCAAGTCTTCTCGACTAGTGTCAAGGACACAGCAGATCCATGTATTTCAGAATGTGACCTCGCGTACCGAAGCTCATTTGGAACTCAACAACTTCAGAAGGAAAAATGATTCGGTGCTCATTATAATGGGAGATAGTTTAGAGGTATTTTTCAAATTTTTAAGTATTCAAAAAAAGTTAAAAATACTGTCCACCATACATTGAAACTTGTTTTAATACTAGTTTTAGGATTTAGGCTAACAAATATAAATTTTTAGTTCTTGGGATTTCTTCAATGAATTTACCTTTGAAAACTGCTTTAAAAATCATTAAAATCTTAAATTTATCTGTATTTACATTTACAAATAATTAATATTTTGAAGGTTTTAAAATAAGAATCTAGCTTAATGTGTTGGGTGATTAGACTACTATTTGAGGTTGAAATTAAAAGAGAAGCATAGTTCTGTATTTCAGATCTATTTGTGTGCCTGTAAGACATTTTAAATTAAAATCGTATTTTTTAAAATTTCAAGGAAAAACCACTATCTATTTATCTTGTAACTTAATGAGTTAAGAAATGAAACAAGTTAACAGTATTGTACCATTGAGTAACTAGATAAATTAGATTGGGAGAAGGTGTAAGTCCTAGAGAGCAAGCAAATATCTCCAACAACTCAACTTGAGGTTGGTTGTGATTATTATCCTATTGTCCTTGCCAAACTAGTAAACTTGCTTTTGTATTCTAGCTTTGCTTGAAGTTCCACACTACTGAATTCATGGAGTTGGCTTGCCAATGTCCAGCAGTGGTTTGTTGCCGTTGCTCTCCCACTCAGAAAGCTGAAGTGGTCAGGCTGATTCAGAATCAAACTGGGAAAAGGACTTGTGCTGTCGGTAATACTTAAATCATTGTCTTACTTGAACTTTGGTATTTTGAAATCGTGGGTTGTATCTCTTACAATTTGTTTAATTGGACTTGTTATAAAAAAATCCTAGGTATGTGGGAAGTGTCTTGACAGTTTCTTCTTTCTAATGTGAAGGGATTCCATGAAAATTATGACTGATAAAGTTTGTTTTGTGTACTTATTACAGTAGCATCTTTAAATATTTAAATACTAATTATACTTGATAATACAAAAACAACATTTATTTTGCTCTTGTAATTTAAAACTTTAAAACATACTTGTTTAGAGGATCCAAGTATTCTCAAAACATGTCTGTTTTAAAGTTTTAAATTACATGTGAAAATGAATGTTTTTTCCTATTATCATTACTCATTTGCAGAGTTTGCTACTATTTATACTGATTACTATTCATAATAATAATGATAATAATTTTACTTGTGACATTTTAAAGTTTAGAGTTAAAATGAATTGAGAATTCTCTCTATCATGTTTGGGTTAATGCCTTGAGTTATCCTTAGTTCAATTAGCTAAAAGCTTACCCGAATCAAAAAATGGCCAATTAAAGGTTTTTAAATAAGCTATAGAGTTAATGTAATATTTATGTTTAAGTTTTTAACTGCATACACAAATTTAGGATGATGCATTTTGGTATGATGTTTCTGAGCTCTCCATAAATGTTTTTATATATAGTATATGTATAGAAAATACATTTATTAAATAAAATATAAAAATGAGAGTGATAATTGAATTGAGAAAAGGTTTGATTGGGGTACTACTAAATAAATTCCAAAAATTGTGCTGATGTTTAAAAATTTTGGAAGTAAGGGCAATTTGTTCAAATATTTCTATTATAACAAATGATTCTGTTTATAAGAATTCTATACAAATTAATTTATTTCTCAGGGGATGGAGGAAACGATGTAAGCATGATCCAAGCTGCTGATGTAGGTGTTGGGATTGTTGGAAAAGAAGGAAAGCAAGCATCACTTGCAGCAGACTTTTCTGTTACTCAGTTCAGCCACATTGCCAGGCTTATTCTCGTCCATGGGCGCTACAGGTTAGTTTTGGGATCGTTGATAGTGTTAAATGTTCACATTCTAGTTCAAAATTTTAGTTAATTTTGCTTCAAAATTGTCATTTAAAATTTTTGTTTATTTTTCTTCAAGTTACAAGCGATCTGCAGCCCTCAGTCAGTTTGTCATCCATAGGGGTTTGATCATATCCACCATGCAAGCCTTTTTCTCTGCTGTGTTTTACTTTGCGTCGGTAGCATTGTACCCTGGTTTCCTAATGGTTGGGTAAGTAGTGGTTATTGCTATTTTGTGCTGGTGCAGAAATTTTATACTTATCATTTTCTTAAAAAATGATAGTAATTTTAACTTTTATTAAAAATTCCATGAAGTATTTTTTTAAAAAGGATTTTGTTTACTGACTGGACAAACTTCAAAAATATTTAAGTTTAGCTACTTTTATTCTCTTGATAAAAACACGAGCAATTTGCTCTTATTTTTTCAGATAACAAAAATGAATATTGTACTTTTAAGTCCTTGTTAAATATAGTTAAAAAGGTATTATTTTAGAAGGTGGGACTTATTTTAATTGATTGCAATTAAACTTATTGAATAATTTGCATTTCTCTTGTTTGCACTGTAATAAACAATATTAAAATAAACTTAAGAACATTTATTCTGATTACCTACATTAAGTTAATTAAAAGTACTGATGAACTTTTACTGTACAATACTTTAACCTTTGACTCTGTAGGAGCAAAATTTTCTTTAAGCTGCATTTGCATTTTTGTTTGTATTTAAGAAATTATATTATAAGCTGAAAACTGTAACATAGTCTTCTACTAAAAAACTAGTTTTATTTTTTGTTTCAGAATTTTGAGTGAATAGAAACTTAGGAGTAACTATTTTAAAGTTTCTTTGAAGTATTGACTTTTAAAATTACCTCTTACAGCTATGCAACTATTTATACCATGTTTCCTGTATTTTCTTTGGTTTTGGACAAAGATGTTTCACCAGAAATTGCACTTACCTATCCAGAACTATATAAAGAACTATGCAAGGTAAATTAGCCGATTCATTCTGTTCAATTAGTTCATATGACATTAGTTAAAGTAATTAGGCGTTAATTACTCAAGTTTTTTATACTTTCAAACAATATATCTTAAAATGCATCTAATACTTGACATTTTTGTAGGGTCGGTCCCTCTCATTTAAGACATTTTTCATCTGGGTGATTATCAGCATATATCAAGGTATTGTTTTTTTTACTTGCTTATGAAACTTTAAGTACTCGTTTTAAGTTTTTTTTCTACATAATTTAGTTCCAAACACTAAGTATTCAACTTAGAATTAAATTGATTAAACTTTTTATTGGATTCAATTATAAAACATTTGTCATTTATTTTGGTACTTTCACTTAGGTGGAATCATAATGTATGGGGCCCTTCTTCTGTATAAGGCAGAATTTATCCACATAGTGTCTATCAGCTTCACTGCATTGATCTTCACTGAGCTGTTGATGGTTGCTTTGACCATCCGGACTTGGCATTACCTGATGGTTCTGGCAGAGTTCTTCAGTCTGGCAGTCTATCTTCTTTCTTTGTTTTTCATGAAGCAGTTCTTTGGTGAGTTCCTGATTCTAAATTGATTTGTTTTCACTAGGACAGGGCAATGTTTAAGTTTCAGCATTAAGGGGCACACCTAGTGTGACAGCCTAAAAAAAGACAATTTTTGGGAATTAAAAAAAAGAAAACTAGTGAATCAATCGTTTTAAAATTTTGAGGGTATATTTATACATGTTTTGAGAATACACAGTAAAATTTTTGAAATAAAATATTAAATATTTTTGAAATGACACGCGATCTTCGGCGGCACCAAAAAAAAGTCCTCCACTGCTTGCGTGATTGCAGTCTTCTCCGTTGATAAAACCTAAAAAAAAATTCTCGTGAAACTAAAACATTGTCTGTACAATGACCCTCGGGCAAACAAAAAAATCAAAAATTGACAAAATGGCGGCATGTTGAAAAAAAAAGTTAAATTTTACCCAAAATTTTGGTCGTTTTTGGCCTGCCAAAATTCAATTTTTGATCAGATCAAAACACTGGAAGGTCATCGTATGGAGAACTATATAGAGAAGATGCAAAAAAAATTTGATAGCGATCGGATAATTTGTCTCCGAGTAATCACACAAGCAAATTCGAAAAATGCTGTTTCAAGAAAAACGCGTTTAAAGATAAAATGATCGTGTTCACTGCAGAGCGGCTACTCTTTTAAATGGCTGTAACTCAAAAACTATTTAAGATATCGATTTAAAATTTTAGTATGTTATTTTTAAAGGTATAACCTATCGAAATAAAAAAAAATAAAAAAAATCGATTTTTTGAAAATTTCCCACTAGGTGTGCCCCTTAATGATGTAGTCTTACTCTTAATAATCATAATATGTCAATACATCTAAACATTATGTTGGCTAATTTTGCGTTTTCACTCTTTTATATGCTTATAATAACTTGTCTCTTTCTATTGAGGACTAGTCACTTTGTTTCGATTGTTTGTTTGATACATTATTAATCACAGTTAATTAGGGGGAAGATGTGCCATGCTCAATCACTGATGATAGGGAAAAATGCGCTTTGTAAGGCAAGTAATGGACTATCATAGTGAAATGGAAATACGAATTTTTATCGAAGTTCAAGAAATTATCTTAACCTTTTAACTTTTTTAACTGGCACAAATCTCCATAAAGTTAAAGATAATCTGGTTTGGTTGTACAGTCATACATTTGTCTTTTTTTATAAGAGACATAAAATGTATATATCCCTTTGCCAATTTTTTGTTGTTATTTTACTTTTTATAATTAGTTTATTCTTAGTTAATCAGTAAATATTTAAAATTATTTTTGTTATTATATCCTTTTTAACATTTAAAAGTTAGATGACTTTTTATGGCACAAAACCCATAGCAAAACATATTATGCCAGAACATTTAAAAGATCCTTTTTTCATCCCCTTAAGTCTCTAAAATTTTCAGTTTCCTTGTTAGCATCTTTGTGCTGATTGATTTTATAAAATAAAATAAACCTTTGAAAGCTATGCTTAAAAGTAATGAAAGGATCAAAGTTATTAAATGTTCATTTCAAAATATTTTTAAGTAATTGGCATATTATGAAATGGACAAGAAAAGAAATAATACCTATGTTCATTTTCTCTCTTATGTTGCATTATTTTCCAGATGCTGAGTTTATTTGGACACCTACCTTTTTGTGGAAAGTGGCATTGCTAACTGTTGTGAGCTGTGTGCCTTTGTACATCCTCAAGTACTTGCATCGAAAGGTTGCTCCTCCTAGCTATGCAAAACTTACATAGTCTATTTTCGACTACAGTGTTTCAATGAGAGTTGAACTCAAACCGAGTCTACCAGAGATGACAACTGTATCTAATGTGATAAATGTGATTTCCTTTCACTTAATTAAAACTTCAAAATATCTTCTTATTCTATGCACGTGCTAGACCTTTTCTTGTATTTCTCACCTATCTTTGTATTGCAGTTTTGTTTTCTGTTCAATTATATTTTTTATACTCAAATATTTCTTTTGAACTCTTAAAGATTGTATTTACTTTTATGTGACAGGCAAGTTGTCTATTTCAACAAAAATACTGTGATACTGTCGGCGGATGTTGAATATATCTGAATAAGGATTGTGAAAAATTTTGAGGATCTTTCTGTTTTGATTGTTTCATTTCAACTATTTCTTTTTTATATCCCTTCAAATTCACTTGGTGATGAAGGGATTGTCCACTTCTTATGATTTGTTCTGTTTCTATGAATTTGCTGATCCATTTATGATTTAATTCAGCATTTAATATTTTCCTAACTCTAGCCTCATTTAATCATCTGTAAAAATTTCATATTTAACATGATATACCTTTTCTTATACCTTGCTTTAACTAATATACTTTAATATCTAGTCTTGATGAGAGTTCTGGATGCTCAAACGTTTGTATTTACCGTTTTATGAATGTGATTGCAGCCCTATTGCTTTATCTGAAACTGTTTGCTCAGTTTTCTGTGCTGCATAGTATAAATAGAGCTCTAAGGTACCATTAAAAATATTTTGTTGCACTTTGGAGGTATTTTTGTATGAGCATTTGACGGGAATCATGTTTTTTTACTTAATTGTGCAATTTTTAACCTGCTCTTAGATTTAGTTAGTGTTTAGTATTGTATGTCTGGTGAACTAGATGAAATACTTCTGATCTACATCAAACAATTATTGTTTAATTATTTTTATTCTTGCAAATAAGGCTAAAAGTGAAGCTTTTCTTTATTTGATGCATTCATAGACCTTCAGCTTTAGGTATACTATTTTTTTAAGTTTAGCATATTTTGTTACAACAACAAACAGTTATGACAGTACAGATATAGTAACAGATGTTGTTTTGTTTATAAAAGTTGAGAAAATACTCAAAATTCAGCATTTATAGTTGATCTAGTTTATGTGCATATCTTATAACAAAAATTAATGCATTATTTATTGTGAATAAAAAGCAAAATTTCTATTAAAATCTTGGCATGATTTTCTTGGAAAAAAGTAATTCCAAGAGACTGTTGTATGTAACTGATTGTTTCATTGTCAGTAGAAGCTGATTGGATTGGACAATCTAAATACTCGAAATCAACTTTTTAGCAATGCATTATTTCCACTTCAGTTAATTTTTTTGTGTAGCATACTAATATTTATGTATTTTGTAAGTTCTGTACTAAAAGATTTTAGAGATACTTGTTAAATATTTTTAAATGTGTTAGAATCTGCTCTGCGAAATCTTAAAATTCAACCCTTGTACACTTGTTTTAAACCCCCCCACCCTATAACATTACTATTATTCTTTGGATTTATCTAATAATTAATATATATTGTAAATATGTAATATTATTGAACAATGTCAAAAAAGGCATTTTAGCCTATTTTTAGAAAGATGTATATTTAGCTTCTGAGACTAAAAGAAGACCCTAAATCTCTCAATCATTTTATCTTCTATTTTGTATTGGAGGTTTGAACATTTTACAATGTGCCTTTTTATGCTGTATTTGATTCCAAAGGAAACCCCTGTGTGTATACCTCTTTGTAATTTTGTATTTATACTTGCATCAAAAGTTTAAAAAAATTGAGGTGTTTTGCATTTTAAACAGGGCTCATAGTAAAGGACTCAGCTGCATGTGTAGGAAACGGATAAGGTGCTGCTTATGATGTTTCATAAATTATTGATGTAAATACTACCTTGTTACTATGAATAAATCAATTTTCAGGGAATTTTAACACAGTCATGTCTTTAATGGTATCATTTCACTCATATGCAAAGTATTTTCAATCCTTAATTTGCTTTTGTAAACCTATTTTTAATAGAATCGGTACTTTGAAAAGGAATAAAGCTAAATTTGCCCTTTTTACAAAATGCCAAAAAATATTTTAATACAAAAGATATTTATTAAATTCATTTCTTTCGGGCTTGTAGGCCGTGGTCTAAAATAAAATAAAAGGTCCAGACGTTTCGTCGGAAGCTGTGTCCGACATCATCAGTGGAAATAAAACATTAGTTCACCGATTCAATAAGTTTGGTTTGGATTGGAGGTTGCCAGAGGCTTCAAAATACGGCCGTTAGTAGACTTGGCGAACTCTCTTTAAATCTCCTGCTTGGCCGGTGGGGGGTCGGGCGGAAATGACGTAGGGACTCGAATCACATTCCTGAGGGCCGGATGCCAATACTTCTGGAGGTGGATGCCTTCTTCTTTACGATTAAAATTATGGGGATATTTATAAATTTCAATAGCTTCTCTGTATAAACGAGGATAAAAATGCGAGGTTGAGGCCAAAACTCTAGTGTTGCTAAACAAAATATCATGGTTACTCATCTGACTGTGTTCAGCCACGGCTGATTTCAGATATTGTCCAAGGCGGCATTGTCGTTCGTGTTCAGAGAGACGGAGTAGACTTGGCGAACTCTCTTTAAATCTCCTGCTTGGCCGGTGGGGGGTCGGGCGGAAATGACGTAGGGACTCGAATCACATTCCTGAGGGCCGGATGCCAATACTTCTGGAGGTGGATGCCTTCTTCTTTACGATTAAAATTATGGGGATATTTATAAATTTCAATAGCTTCTCTGTATAAACGAGGATAAAAATGCGAGGTTGAGGCCAAAACTCTAGTGTTGCTAAACAAAATATCATGGTTACTCATCTGACTACTAACGGCCGTATTTTGAAGCCTCTGGCAACCTCCAATCCAAACCAAACTTATTGAATCGGTGAACTAATGTTTTATTTCCACTGATGATGTCGGACACAGCTTCCGACGAAACGTCTGGACCTTTTATTTTATTTTAGACCACGGCCTACAAGCCCGAAAGAAATGAATTTAATAAATCAAACCGGCTGTGAAAGTCTTCATGCTTACAAAAGATATTGTTACCCAATTTTAAGACCTGCAAAATTGTAGCTTTTTGGTACTTTCTAGCTGCGATTGCATATTCATTAAATACCTCTTAATTTTCCCTATTTCTTTCAAGGCCTTCATTATGATGTGGTTCATTCTTAATAAAGAAATTAAGGTGTCATGGCATGTCCTAAGTACTGGCAACTTTTGTATTCCCGAGCTGTGGCGTAGCCAAAGGGGGAGGGATTTCCCTTTTTTGACTAGGCCTAAATTTTCCCCTCATTCCCCCCTCAAAATTCCAATATCCTCCTCTGAAATTTTTTTCTGGTCATGCCACTATTTTTGACTATTGGGTACTTATTTTAGTGGAGTGGATGCTCATTCTTTTCATGGATACAGTTTAACAATCTCTTCAATTTTGTTGGTTAGCTTAATAAATACCTCTAGATTTGCTATTTTAATTTCTGACCCTTTTTAATGTTGGTTTTTCAAGGTTTTATATAAATAATTCTCCAACCAAAGTTACTAATAGTATAACCAATAAGTTGTTTAAAGACAACTTATTGTTTATTTAAGTCCTTCTGTATCAATTTAGTGTAGCATTAATTTTGGAAATCAAAATGCATAAAAATGTCAATCAAAAATCTAATAAGTTAATTTTTTATTTAATGATGGTTATTTTTTAAATTATGGGGATGTTAACAAGTTATAAACATCTTCTCAAATTGAGTTTAAATACAATATTTTCAAAAAATAGAATTGGGGCCTAATATTTTTCAAGGCAAACTCAAAAACTTCTTTAAGAAGTTGGGTAATTTATAGAAGGGATCTGATTCTTTTGAGGGACCACTATTTTTCTTCCATGGCTGACTGGATAGTATAACCAAGGCAATCCAAGATACAGTAATCATCAAGGAAACTGCATAATGTAGGATCGGGGTTATCCTAGCAGGGAAGATGTCAAATGAATCCTATAATCTGTGTGTATGAATCTAGCAATGGGCCATTCAAATATTACCTGAAAATGTTTTTGGTCATATTTGACCCCCTCCCCACTTGTCAGCAAAGATAAGCAAACTGCATCCCCCATAATTGTGTAAGAGTACTGCCCGATCCCTTCCGAAAGATCAAAGTGCATTAATTTTTTCCTAGTTTATTTTTTGTTAAATTTATTTTACGTTGAATTAGGAAATAATTTATGCAAGAAAAAAAAGGATTTTCGAAAATGTCGTGTTTGTTACGTCTTATAGCAAACCCTCTAATGTACCCCCTTTATGTAAAATGTGAACAGCCCCTTAGGTGTGTTTCTTCAAACAGAAAAAAAGTTGTATAATTGTTTTATGTTGCTGGTTACACTTTATGGAAATGCACCAGAAAATTAAATCACCGAGTAACAGAAGATAAATTAATATTTTAGAATATTTTTTAAAACCTAGATTAATCATTGCGCCAAACTAAGTTCCAAGTAATTTCTTGCTGAATGAACTAGTTTTAACCTAATTTCAGACTATCTCACCGAGCATAATAGTAGTTAACAATAGATAACTTAGGTAGAAAACTTAACGACGACCGATGAGTTTCCCCCCTTAACCAGTTAATTAAATTTCGTTTCGTGTGTTGCTGCCTAAAAAAATAAAATTTACGTCGTCACAATCTGGTTGAAAGAACATTATTTGTGAGAAGTGAGACTCATTTTTACTTAATTAAATTCAACCCTAAAGACAGATAGATGAGGTTATTTAAGAAGAAAATAGTTGTACCAGTTCTGAACGATGTGAAACTGAGCTTATTAAAAGTTTAACTTAATGTAATTAACGCCATTCATAAACTTTGTTTGATGCGTAGAATTGTGGGATAACAGCAACAATTAATTTTGAGATAATTTAGATTCTAGAAGATTAACTAATAAATTCATTTTGTTTAACTTTTCGTTAAAGCATTTTATGAACATATAGCATTTTAATTGGAAATGATGGAATTACAGGGTGATTGCATTTAATTTGTATTCGTACTTTTCCTATCTAAATTTCAGTGTGCTTTTTATTTAAGGAAGTATCCCCTTTTTACTAGTGAGTTTAATTTTTCTTCGTTTTTTTTCTGGCTAACTCGTAGATCGAATAATTGATTGCTGTTTATAGAAGTGGCATAATGCAAATTAGGTTATGCCAACAAACTCCAAATTGAAAAGTTTATGTTCCTGGAATAAAGTGACTCAAAGTCTAGAATAAAGTAAACTCTTAAAAAATATTCCATCATTTAAAACGAAGAAATTTAAAACACAAACAATTTTGCTTTTCAACTATGTATGACCGAAAATATCACCGTTTGGTTGTAATTAATAGATTTATTAAGATAATATGAAAATTCGAATTTTTATCAAGATGAAAATCAGATTAATTCTATTCTGTTTGAATTCGCAAGTTGTAAGATCTCGGACTAATTATCTCTATAGATTCTAAAGATTCAAAAACACGGTTGAGAGGAGGTATTCCAAATTATTCTCGCTTAGCTAAATATGTGTGTCGTTATTTTATAATTTGGAATTAATCATTTTTCAGTTTAAAAAACGTAAAGAATCATGAATATCTTTCAAATATTTTTCTCACTCAACAGCATGAATCAATCTTATGTAATCGGTAAAAACTTCAGAAATGTAGTTTTCCGATTTGAAAATTCTTTCCCTCGGGATTTCTGTTTGAAGAACTTTTCACTTCATTTATTTTCTCTGTTTTCTACAGAAAATTCAAGTAATGAGATTCTTTCTTATATTTTGCCGATCCGTTGAACTTTGCAACACTTTTTTTTACAAATTAGAATGTTTTTAAAATACAGTTCAGTAACTCGAGTTTTCGGTGAACTCATAGAACCAAACGATTCCAAATGAATAAATACGCTATCCAATTATAAAACCGACATTCCAAAAAATATCCACATGATTTGGGCTGAATGATGATTCGAAAATAAGAAAAAATTAAGGGGATATAATATTTATTACTTTTATTGTAAGCTAAATTCTTTGATCTTATTCGATATCTGTACTTTTTCATAAATATAACTAAAATTTAATTTAAAAAAAATAGCGATACTAGATTAAAAACGAGAGTTAATGTTCGCACACAGTTCGGGCTCTCTGTTGACAACTAGATTTCTTGCGGGTTAACTGAGAGGGAAGTATTAGGTAAGAGATAGAAATAGTCAAAATCAATAAAACATATTGGTAAATTAATTATTTTAATAATCAAGGCTGTCTTTGACACTGAAAGACCTAAATCAAATGTACAGACTATATGCTGGCACGAGGATTTGCGTTTGCTATTGCAATCTGTTATAGGAGATGTCCCTAAAATTCTTTAATAATAAATTCAATCATGTAAACGCTAATATCACCAATTTAGGTAAAATTAAAAAGTTAATACAAACCATACTATTAAATTAAAACCTGTTGTTTTTTTTATCATAAAACAATAAACTATTTGAAAATTGCTATTGAAATTCTTGGAAAAAAATATTAACGTCCTTCAAAGATTTATTAATAAGAGAAAAGCGAAAGGGCCCCATCTGGATTCTTATTACAACTCGAAAGACGACATTATTGAGAACAAAATCACGAAGAGAGAAAAAGATTCTTAAAAATTAATGACTTAATAAGGTGCTGAATTAATTATTGAGTATGCTTTTTGGGCTTTTCCCCCATTAAAGATTTCTGATTAATTCTTTTTCTCACATAAGAGCAAGTTCTGTATTTTTACTTAATTAATCGTAGCTGTTTTTTTATAATCTAAGGTACTTTTCTTGCCATTTTTTGCAGCTTTTATTTTTTCATTACACGCTACTGTAAAAGAACTACTTTATATACAGGGTGTAAAGGAAAGTCCCTTTACCCTGTAATAAGTTGCTAACGGAGCAAGCTAAAGCTATGCAGTTAAGGTAACGGTATAGTAAAGTGACTATGCGCAATCGAATGCGACCAACCGCAGCGCCCTCTAGCGGAGATTTTAGGAGTTAAAAATTTTATTTTAAAAACTATTAGGAATTTGTTAAAATAGTCAATTACAAAGTTGTAGAGCAGCATCGATTTAGTAGGAAAAGACACCTTAAGCAAAAAAATATCTTGAATAGAACCCCTAAAACGCGCACTCAATTAGGTTGAATTTACGTCGATTTTACGTCTTAAAACGCTTCTCACGAGGCAAAAATGAGAAATTTTCAATTTAATGAGTTAAGAATACTTTTATTGATTTATTTAAGTCATCAAATTGAAAATTTCTCATTTTCGCCTCGTGAGAAGCGTTTTAAGACGTAAAATCGACGTAAATTCAACCTAATTGAGCGCGCGTTTTAGGGGTTCTATTCAAGATATTTTTTTGCTTAAGGTGTCTTTTCCTACTAAATCGATGCTGCTCTACAACTTTGTAATTGACTATTTTAACAAATTCCTAATAGTTTTTAAAATAAAATTTTTAACTCCTAAAATCTCCGCTAGAGAGCGCTGCGGTGGGTCGCATTCGATTGCGCATAGTCACTTTACTATACCGTTACCTTAACTGCATAGCTTTAGCTTGCTCCGTTAGCAACTTATTACAGGGTAAAGGGACTTTCCTTTACACCCTGTATAAATGTCAAGAGTGTTCAAGCACTAATTCATTCACATTAATTTTAATCTTAGGGAGTACTCATTAAAAACATTTTTCTTAAACGAATATTTCTATGTGTTTTAAACTTGCAGTAAACAAAGATCAAGTCTGTTCGTTTAATATTTCCAATTGTTAGAAAGGTCATAAGAAATAATTACCAGAAAGGTTTGGAAATGTTTTATTTATTTTTTACTTCAAAAACTTTTTTTCTTTACTATTAACAAAAATTGAATGCGTCAGATGACCCTTATGTTATTGCGCCTCTCATTTCTTTCAATTGAATTTCTATGTAGAATGTACAAGAGAGTTAAGAGTTTAACTTCCATTTAATTAATATTTACATATGTAACGAATTTGATATAGATAAATAGATTTTTGATGCCTTTGAGTGTTTAACCGATCAATTAAAAAACCATCTTAACTCCTTTTTATTCTAATTTTGTAAACTTTCGAGTTGGATCATGCTAATATAAAAATGATACCATTCAATTATTGCTCAACATTGACGTAATTTTTCTGTGTAGTTTTAAAATATACTCAGCACCTAAAGTGTTACCTTTTAAGGCAGAACTGTTGAATAAACCTAATTACCAATTTAATATGTAAATTAATTAAAGACAAACGAAAAATAATTGTATACCAGAGTGTATTTCTAGGGTATTTTTTTCTTTTCATACTGTTAAGGAGTGTGTGTGTGTTCAGAAGTAACTTTCCAATTTAAGTTCATTTCAACAAAAGCCGCCTTAAATAACGAGGTAAACACTTGGAACCACAAAAGCATCGTTTCTAAGAATATTTACGAACTCAAACTTCCTTTTGCGTACACGATAGTTTTTTAAATACAAAGTTGTTTGGCTCTGTAATTAAATCTAGTCACTTTCTTTTCCATGTCTAAACTATAAATTTAGACGCAAACCATAAAAATTACCTCAAGATTAATTGATTACTTAAAATTCGGGAATTCGAACGAGAATCTTTGAAATTCTCCTCAATAGTGCATAGTCAATTTCCTTCTAAGTAAACTTCAAAGTACTTCAAAGTAGACTGCCTCACTCATGTCACTTCGCTTTATGCAAACAGAATTCGATCTTCTTGAAAAATCCATGAAAAATCACAATGTTACTTTTCTATGATTTTTCATGAGTTAGTTTTCAGCTTCAGAGACGGTGTAAGATTTTTCAAAGATCATCAAACATTTATTCATAAAGGGAAGTGTCGCGAAAAAACCGTTCAATGCAGAAACCGCTCAGACAAAATCCGTTCAAGAAACAAAAAACTCATAGCTTTACACATGTAGTAAATTTGTTTTTTATTGAACGGTTTTTACCATAGAGGTTTTTACATTGAAAGGTATTTTCGTATATCCTAAAGAGAGTTTTAAAAATGAATCACATGATTCTTGCTACAAAATTTCTAAGATGTAAATTTGGGCCCATATTACCCTCCCTAATTTATAGATTCCTCCCTATTTATTATTTTTATAAACCTAAATAAATCTTGCTTCTTGAAACTAAATCGAACGATGTATGTTAAAAGAGTTATGAGGGGACATCCATAAATTACTTTTTCCAAAATCTGGACCCCCTCCCCCCTTGGTGAGATTTTGCTGGACCCCCCTCCCCCCAAGTGAGATTTACATACAACCTTTAAAAACAATTTTCTATCCTATTCGTTTGCATTTTACTTTTAAAAAAAGAAAATCGTATAATTTCTAACTTAAAATGTTGACGTGAAATTTTAATCGACCCCCCTCCCCCCTTGGTGAGATTTGGTGAGATTTTTCCAAACCCCTCCCCCCCTTTTTGACCTCACGTAATTTATGGATGTCCCCTGAACAAAAAAAATATACGAAATAGTATTATACGAGAAAAGTTAACGAAATGCCAAAGGGGACCATAAACAAGTCCTGAGAACCTGAACCGGGAGAACTGCTCTTCTCATAATTTTTTAATCTTGTTATTCATTTCCCTTTCCAATAAAAAAGCAACCATTTCCGTTGTATAAAAATAAAGATACACCTTAATTAATTCCTCACTTCCTTTGCAGTAGGTGCAGTTCAGGATCTATCAGCGAGTCATCGTTTCCTTTATTACTTGTTACAAATTAAAATTATACGCTCTTTAATATTCCTATCTCCAAATATCTCTAATTTTTTTAGGTAATATTATCTTAGCTTTGACGGCAAAGTTATTAGGATATGAAAAGAGAATTTTTACATTGATTTAGCTTCTTATTTATTTCAGTAAATTAACTGAAAATACCTCACTTGGTATGAAAAAAGAAATCAATCGTTTTTTACAGAAAGTTTTCTATAGTTTTTAGTAGCAGCTTTATAAAAACTCATTTAGTCTAGATTGCTAGTAAAAACAAAAAAAAATTCTTATTATTTACCTTCATGTTTTAAAACTAATGTAAGATCTAATCTAATGTATTAATGCGGAAATTTTGATAAAGGTGTTAAAAAATTTTTTTAAAGCAAATTTGTTTGCAATAATCAGGCATTGCTTAAAATTATATTTCAGTGCACCAACCGAGAATAAAATTTCTCAAAATATTTTATATTTCATTTTTTTTTATTTTTGTACTAAAAGAGATCCTTATGTGACAGATGCAAAAAACAGGAACCGCATCTAAGACATGGTTTTGTAGGGATAGCAGTGTAATATGGCATGATATTTTTTCAAAGTAGCCTTAAAAATAATTTCCTTTAACATAATAAACCTTTTTCAATACATTGAATATTATATATACGTATGTGTGTGTCAGTCATATATCCAATCCATGTATCCCCTCCCTTGTGTGTGTACTTCATCCTAAAAATTTGCCATAGATGTTTAAAAAGATCCTTAATATTTCAAAGGTTTCAATACTAATAATGCAAATAATAAGTTAAAAATATTAAAAACATATGTATGGAAATATTACACAGGTGAAAAAATGTCATACCACGTAATTTTATACTGATGAGTAGTAAGTATGTCATATTATACTGAAAGAAGTAAAAATAAAGTATTTTGAATGCGTGCATTTATAATGAAGACATTATATTTGAAAAATTCAGCCACTTTTACTGTTTAAGAACAAAGATTCGCGACAACTTTCGGCTTAAATTCACCCTACTTTACATCTTATAATGAAAAATTCGGTTTAACAGAGGTTAGTTTTTAAGAGATTTTTTTACTGGATTTAATCACTTAAGAAAGACACCACAGATAAATGTGCTTTTTTGCCGTTCTCTGTCATAAAATAATAATCTTCTCTGAAATTCTAGTCCCAAATAGATTCTGTTTTTTTGTAAGAGGATTCAACCTCTGTTTTGTTGGCGCAAAGTAAATACCACAATCGATATCAAATTTCTGATGCCTCTCAGCTATGACTTTTTTCTCGGCTAAGTTTAGGTAAGAGTGGTGTAGTAGGTGAACTTTTCCCTTCTATTTCTCCGAAAAGATTTCTATAAGTGTTTCTTTCTAACCGCCCAATGTTTCTTTTAAGAAAAGGAGTGAACTGAAATGAAATTGTGGCCTCATAAGCCTTGTTAGGTCACTTTTTACATGGTAAATGATGTCTATCCAATATCCAATGATCCATGATGATGCCGAGAATAGTAACACCAGCGGTTACTTGTGAATCGGAGTCATGTAGAGATGAAACAGTGAATGTTAATTCCTCAAGAACTTTCCGGACTAATTTTTTTCATGCCAACGCACTCTGAAAATTTGCCCTTGAAATCAAGATTGATGCAGGGCTTAGCAATTAAATTGTTCGATACACCAGGAGCTAGTAAAATGAAATCGGGTTCTTATTTTTCAGTCTAACATATGCCTGATTTCCCCCTTGAAGTTTTATTTGTGCATATATTTTCTAGACTAACATGCCCTACCAGTAAGTTTATATTTCGTTCGAATAAAAATGTAAAAATGTAAACTGTCTGGTTTGATTAAAAAGATGTCTTAAGAGATCTCATTTTGCATTCTTAGTTTTTTTACATATGTTATTTTTGTATTTTATAATATTTCCATTTCATGTGTTTTTCCATAACAACTTTTTGACAAGCAAAAGTTTTTCTCAAAATCTGCTTGGATAACTTTCACTACTAAATGAATTGTTTTGTATATTTTTTGAGATAAATAGGGAAAATTTGATTTTACTGTATCCTTCTTTAACACTAAAAAAATATTTTGTATGAAAATGAAATTTTATTGATTGTGTGCATATAATACGGATTTTTGGCAATAGTGACGTAAGAATTATTTATGATAATGTTCTTAGTGAATGCTTATAAAATAGATTGTATCCAATCTTCATATAAACTGAAATTACTTTGTGGGTAAAGAGTTTTAAGGGATCATAAAATTCATTTTTAAACAGCTTCTTTTGAAATGTCGATGCCGGTAATTTGGTTTTTGTACAAAAAGGTGAACAACCTACTGTTATCAGTTTTTATTTTTCATATGGCATATCCAATCTTAAGCAATTTAAAAAAATGTTGTAAAAATTAAAATTACCTCTTTCTATGATTGATATTGATAAATAGCAATATTTTTACAGTAAATTTATATGAAGATGTTCTAACCAACCAAATATCATTTCAAAAATTAAACTTTTTTCAGACATTTTTCTTCCAATGTATTGAGACAAGAGTGTAATAGGGAGGCAGAAGTCAAATACTGACTTCTGCTCTTGCCTTTTAAGACCATCCCGTTTGCTTTAATTCCTTAAGAAGCTTGGTGTCACAAGACAAAAACGACATTATTTATAAAAATATATAGATTAAAGTTCAGAATATTGTAAAAAGCAAAATTATCAAATACCTTGAAAACATCATTAATCTTTAAATTTAGTGGAAAATGGTTAAATTTTTCGTAAACGGATAAATTTTTTAGTTGTTATATATGAATTGGTTCACGTTTTCTGTACCCAAATCCTTGTTCTTAAACCTAATCTTCGGATCTAAGAAAATAAATTTCTTTGAGCAAAATACCACTTTTCCTCTAAAACGTTTTAAACTCATCTCCAAAATTTAAATGCTCAAAGGAAGGGGTTATTAAGTTTTCATCACTTTTAACGGAATTTTTCTTCCTTCTGACTATTTCTCGAGATTGAAGAAACAAAACTATATAATCTTCAGATCCTTTTATATTTGAAAGTAATGAAAAATTTTTGAATTTATCCTGCATTACTTGAAAAATTTTGATCTCATCTAGATAAATAGATACTTACCTTTCCACGAACTGAAATGCAATTTAGATTCCAGTTTTGTTTGTATTTTGCTCAGTTTGAGTTTGTTTGCCTTTTCTGGATTATTGGATTAAAATACGCAAATCGAAATAGTTTCTTCTTTTTCCCTCACGGTTAAGGTTAACGAACTTGATCAGCATAGACGAGTTTCGTAAGTGGGTGTTTGATATAAAATGAATTAAGGTAACTATTCTAATTCTTTTCAGTAACTATTACATTGTAGATTTCTAAGTACTGTCTTATCACATGAAGATAAATTATTTAGCATTCAATAAGTTTAAAAATGCTTTTTTAACTATGGTGTCTTTCGGTTTTGCTAAACTGTCTCATTTAAATTATTTTTATTTTGTTTATTGTGTTATTTTCTTTCATTTGTTTAGTGTGTGTTTGTTTTTATGTAAAAATGAAAGAAAAGTATAAAAACAATGCAAAGGAAATTCATTTCGACGGCTGTGCATTATTTATTCCCACGGACACAACCATTACTATCAAAAAGTTTTCTAGTGAATATGTTTAATGGCCATAAAAAGCTGTTTCTATACCTAATAAATGATGCAAGATTACACCCAATATAACCACTAATTTTTATTCTTTAATACATTATACATTTAAGAATACATCTATATAAATTAGGAATTAAATATTCCCGTCTCGATAATGCAACCTAAACCCTGCTATAAAATATAAGAAAAATATTACTTAAGATCAACGAATTATCAAGTTATACCATTATTTATAAAAAAGGATTATTTACACATAAAAAAGTACACAGAAACTACATTACCAGCTACTCTATTATCCCCTCCTGTAGTAAGTTACTTCTTACATCTTCAGCGTAGTTCTTTCAGACAGCCCTACAAACAAAGCTGACCCACATCTCTTTCGCTGACCACAGAATATCTTATTAACACGGATATCCGATGGCCTCTCCATCCCCTTGACCTTCCATTGAACCCCTTCGGGAAATCAAATCAAACCACCCTTCAGGGATTTCCTCCGATAATGGAACAACACACTTTCCCGCCATTTGTTTGTAGAAGAACATCACACGGCGCTGTCAGAAACGATGACGTGCAACGCGAGCCCGTTGTGATTTATGATTGGCCAGTTCAAACACCCGATATCACGTTTATTGGCCACTTTGGCGAATAGGGGAGGGGATTAAAGTTAATTACGCCCAGGTTGAAAACTGAGACGTGAGCGATGAGTTGGAGAATTTGTTAGCGAATCAATAGAGAGAATATATGGCGGAAAAGACAAGAGGTATGACGTTGAGTGTCCTCCATCATTAAGGATTTTGGATTCACATTAAAGAATAATCTTTTGAGGGCAGATGTGTTGGTTATGTCATTTGAGATTAAGTACAGGACGGTAGTTATTTTAAAAGTGATCCAGGAAGGTGTGATGGAGAGTATGCTTTATTAAAATATGTATGGATTGTGTAATTAATTATTATCTTCACGAGGTAATTTTGGGGATCTGAGAGTGGATATGGGTGGATGTTTGTCCTCCATGACTTAGTTATATTTTCTAATGAATATTCTAAAAGGATATGAATAGAAAGGTTTTAGGAGCATTTATCATTATAATATTGAGTGTAAAGCGATACCTACTACATGTTTATATCCTATTTAGAAGTTAGAAAATCTGTTTTTATACAGCGTTCCCTCAGTTTCTGTCATTATGCACCTTAAATAGCTTTGCGAAATTTCAATTTAATCTTTATATAATCTTCCTATCCTATCTTTATTTAATCCTCCAATTTAATCTTATTTAATCCTTTTATTTTCCTCTGAAGAATCGTTTGCATCCATTGTAATGTCTATGCACAGAAATATCCCAGGTGAAAGAAATTATAAAATCCCTAGAAGCTGCACTTCTACATAGCAAAGTTTTAGAGATAATTGCGACAGAGAAAAATGACCAATTGGTCATATATACAGTGTACAAAAAATATTATCGTTTGAGGGAAAAAACGAGGCATTTTCTTATGCTTGCAGGCTAAGATGTTAAAAAAAAGCGCACGCCGTTTAATGATATAATTTAAGTTTTTTTCCCTCATACTCCAGATATGACGTAATATTTTACTAAAAAAATTTGATTCATAGAGTCGTAAAAAAATGAGTCATGGAGTTGGTAGTAGAGTTTAGAGAGAGTATTATTAACATTCAAGTTAACATTTGGGTCGTTTCTTAGGGAAATTTAAAGACACGGATTATGGACAGTGAAACATTGTGAATATGATGGAGATTTTAGAAAAGATCAGCACAAATTATTTTCTAAGCTGTAGTAGTGAATTACTTGGAGCCATTTTCATAACATGAAAGAAATATTTTGAAAACATAATGATCTTTCTTTTATTTTCCATAAAATTCAAACAAAAAGGGTGAAAATTAAACTTTTGTTGTTCGATTTCCTACAATTGATATATGACTCGCATTTATTATGTTACGGCTTATCACACTGATGGGTTTTGCATATACTTGATTTTTTTAAAATTTATTTTTAAGATCATAGAACTAATTGAAAATAGATTCCCAGAATGGATTTCTTGGATAGCAAGATGTTGTGCAAAGTTTAACTTAAAATACATACTGCAATTTGAAATTTTACAAAATTTTTAATTTAATAACAGTAAATTAAAAGTAAATAGTTTTTTTAATTCAGTAAAACATATTCCTTTGGCCTTTCAAAACATTCTTCAAAATATTTATTTTGTTTTTCCTTCTATTCTTACCATGTGATACTGATTGTGATGTGAGTAGATTTCTCAAACATGGATACAGTTACAATAAACTATTTTATTTTTAAATTTTCTGTACTTTATCAAGGAAGACCCACTTACTTCCTTTTGAGTTTTACTTGCTTTAAATATAAATAAAGAGTGGGTGACCTACTTACCCAATATCTTGGGGTAAGTGAGCCACTCTACAATTTAAAATAAAAACACCAGTTAAGAAAAATATAAAGCATTATTTTAAAAATTAATAATAAATTTTTGTTTATGGACAAAGTCTTAAATGAAATTAGTCAATACGTTCAAATTTAACCAGTTCACGATTCTTCTATTGAGCTACAAAAATGCCCTAGGCCAAAAAGGGGACCCACTTACCCCAAATGACCCTATAAAAGTGTAACTGAAGTATTTAAATAATTTTTTACCAAAACATTAAAAATTACGCCTTTGTTTTGCATAAGGTTCATCAAAACATAAGGTTCATCGTTGAATCTAATGACTTAAGTATTTGGATTTAGCCATTAAGAAATATCTTTTTAATAAAATGTTTTTTTACTCAAAATTGAAATTAGATTATTATAAGATTTGAAAATGCATACATATTTTAATCAGAACATTTACTTAAATAACAAGAACTAAATTTTCTAAAAGAAATTGTGATACAGAATAAACATTTATATCTTGTTACAATACGAATTCTATATTGTAAAAGAACTTTTCTCTTGTTAACATGTATTTATTTCCTTTTTTAAATATATTTATTGTAAGAAAGACTTTTAAAACCTTCTTTGGTCTCTACTTGGGAAATATATACGGGTTTTCTTTTAAACCTTCATGAATATAAATGAAACCATGGTATTCGTTCTTAACGAGAAATTTTCAAAGCCAGAAGTTTGAGCCGTCTGAAAAGATTCAATTTAGATAGTTCTTGCATTTAAATGAAATCGTATGTAAGGGGTAAACTTAACTCATTTGTAAAAATTTCCCCTTTCCAAATTATGGAACCATAATCGTAAACTAGGGTTTATTAGTTGAAGAAAGAAGTTTTAAACATCAATTTCTGCTTCAAATACGAAACTTGGAAAATAATTAAATCTAGCATTAAGATTTTTTTTGTAAAAAGGAACTATTCACACAAATTACTTTCGTTTATTCAAAGAATAATTTTGGTTGAGTGACTTAGGTTTTAAAAATATGAGAGAGTTATTTAATGTTTTATGCACTAGGAGACAATTAATAATTAGAATGACAAACAAACAACAAAATAACTGTTTTTAAGATTATAGTAACTTCAGTCGTATTGGGATTACAAATATTTTCCAGTTAACAAGATTTTGTGCTACTAATGACTATTAGTTTAAAAAAAGTCGAACTGCATTCATTCTTTTATACGTTTTAATTAATTTTATAAGGGTACTAATGTTGGTGCATTTGTAATTTAAAGCATTTTGCATAATACTTTTTTGTGTTTATATATTTACTCACACGTTTGAGTTTTAAAAATATTTTTTACTATTAAATTCCATTAATTCTGGCTTTTAACCTTTCATAGAGAACATTGTCGAATTCAAATTAATTAATTATTAATTTTATTA
Source organism: Tetragnatha versicolor (assembly GCA_024610705.1). NCBI lineage: Eukaryota > Metazoa > Arthropoda > Arachnida > Araneae > Tetragnathidae > Tetragnatha > Tetragnatha versicolor. The sequence goes on from JANDEH010000008.1 coordinate 17,422,626, forward strand.
ATTAAGTAATCGAGGAAATACCTCCAAGTTTCCTTCTTCTCTTTAATTTTATTGTTTTTTTATTAAATAACATTACGCGGTTCAATTCCGTTAATTTTCCTGCTAAATATAGTCAAGATCTTTAAAATTTATTATTATTTTGATTCTATGACTATTAAAAGGATAACCAATAAAATACTGAATTCTCCCCATTTTTTCTACCATCAAACAAAACAGAAATTGTAATTACTTACTAAAAATTACAGTTTAAAATTCTTGTAACAAAAACATTAAATAATATCGAATGCTACAAAAAATATTTTCGGGGGAATTTTCTTTTCTTCATTTCCAGCTAGACATATAAATACCTCTGAGCAACTCCGTAAACTGTGTTACATTTTCCAACTTCCAGCAAATGTGATGATTGGAGGTAGAAAATAGCGGGAAAATCACTTTCGTAATTTTGTCGGACACTGTTGACATCTATTTCTGGAACGCAATTTATGATTTCTCAGTTATTTGAAATGTCAAACTCGTTACTTGTGCTTAATACGTGAAAAAATGTGATGGCTGACCATAAATGCTTAATGAAATTTCGAAAACATGTTTATCTTTTGACTAAGATTTATTAACGAAATTCCAACTAAAAATACCTTTTTAGAGATCTGAGGCATATAATTCCAAAGGCATATAATTAAAATGTTGCCACTAATCATGTTTTATTCTTTGAGGTATAATTTTTATTATGTTTAGGAAAACAGAATGCTGAACTCATAGTTAAAATAACCAAAAACTAGAGTGTTTCTAATTAAATGAAATAATTTTATGAAGAAGGATTAGTTAATGTTTTGTACTTTAAAGTTATCTTTTTAGAGCTCAAAATATAATGCCTTCTTACATTAATGCATTTAGCTTATTTCTTGAGCCTTCCACTAATCTAAAAATAAAATTTAATTTAATTTAAACTCAATAATTATAACATTCAGTAAAGGAAAACCATTTATCATTTCACTCGATTCTAGAAAAGATTTATCAGTTTCCAAACTCCAGATTTGATTACACTGTTCTACACTGAAAAAATTTCCTTGATGAAAATAGTCATTTCTTATAGATTTTGGGTCGCTGAATACGAAAATCACCATTAAAATTCTGAATTGACTCAGGATTTTCGGGGAACAGCCCCTCCCCCTTTTCACGTTTTTTAACGACTTTATAACTTTGAACTCGATTTTCAGGGTCAAAAAGCATTGCTTTAATCTTCAAATTGCCCCCCAGGGGACAAGAAATGTTCAAATTAATAAAATATGATAAATTTATAACAAATGGATAGGTTTAAGGGGTAGTTAACCCCCTAAGAATGCAAAAAATTAGCTTAAAATTATAGAGGTTTTTATACGCTATTTTTTCCTCTTATTTTATACGCAATTCACGTTTGAAGGGTCCTAACCCTTCCCCAAGGACCCAAATTTGATGGCAATATGCAGCAATGATTTTTGCTAAAAGCGGTTGAGGTGAGAGCGCCCCCAGAGCACCCACGGAAGGGTTCAATGCCGCACTTAAGAGTTTAACTGTGCTGTACAAAAAAAATTTGAAGCCACTTTCTGAATTTCAGCTGATTCTTGTGTAAAATGATCTGCTGAATTCAAATATGACACCCATTTTCCTCCATCACCCTCAGTTTTTAAGGGGATGCCCCCTAATTGTTATCCACAGCCGTGCATCTATTAACATCTTGAAACGTGGAATCCTCACTCCCGAAAACCGGTCAGTTTTTAAAGAACTGAAGAGTTTCTACTTAGGATACACCCAAAATATAAGAAAAACGTCATTTGTAATCATTTCAAAATCATCGGTATTAATTCCTGAACTCGCGAGCGCCTTCGCGATTCTGGAAGTCTTTCGAACTCTTCCGCGGGGACTTCTGGGAGGCTAACACCTCAAACGCTTTTAGTAAAAATTATTTCTGCATATTGTCATCAAATTTGGGTCCTTGGGGAAGGGTTAGGACCCTTCAAACGGGATTTGCGTAAAAAATAAGAGGAAAAATAGCGTATAGAAACCTCTTTAATTTTTAGCTATTTTTTTGTGTTTTTAGTGGGGTAATTACCCCTTAACCCTATCCATTTGTTATAAATTTATCATATTTTATTAATTTAAACATTACTTGTTAACTGGGGAGCAATTTGAAGATTAAAATAATGCTTTTTGACCCTGGAAATCGAGTTTAAAGTTATAAGGTCGTCGCAAAACGTAAAAAGGGGGAGGGGCTGTTCCCCGAAAATCCTGAGTCAATTGAGAATTTTAATGGTGATTTTCGTATTCAGTGACCCAAAATCTACAAGAATTGACTATTTTCATCAAGGAAAAAATTTTGAAGGTCAAATTTGTAGAACAGTGTTATCTAATGTATAAACCAATCTTTTTCCGGGCCTCTTCAAAAATAACAGATTGGTTGAGCAACTCTTTGATTTATTAAATCCCGATACATTCAACGTTTTCGTCAAAGGATTGAGTGTTTCCTTTACGATTTTCCTGGAAACGGTACTAAAGCTTCTTTGCATACAAATATTTGAGATAAACCTTGCTTTAAATAAATATTACGAGTGAACCTTTACTATAAAATAGTTTGTAGAATTCCTAACATCACATCAGATTAATAGATTTTGGAAGGTTGAACTACGTTGAACATAGCGAAAAGAATCTTGTGCAAATGTTAACATCAATTGAATTTTGTAATTTAACCATGCTTTTGTATTTTTAACTCAAACTGTTTTCCCTCTATTGTATTTTCACTTAAACTGTAACTTTTTGCCTTCATGTTATGTTTAAATTATTGATTTGATGTTTATTTTCATCTGTTTGTACTGAAGAAGGGGATCCATTGATCCCCGAAACAATTGTCTACAGTTTTAAAAAATTTTATTAATTGTGTAAAAATAAACGTTGTTTTTCAATTGATACGTTGAACATATTTTCAAAAGTAAGTAACATAGGTTTAGGTTTCCAATAAACTTGTCGACATGAAGAAATTTAATTTCATTAAAAAATCGATTTCATTTAGAAAACTAAGACACTTTGGTACCATACTTTTTATTTGGTAAAATGTTTTCAGCCTTTTAGGAATACTAAGTGTATTGACACTTTATGAAGTAGTAACCCTAAAAGATTATTTTCCTAATTCAAATAAAATAGGAACTAAATATTTCTCTTTTATAACTTAGTTACCAAGTGCTTTCAGCAATAAACTGAAAAAAAAATGCGCTATAACCTTTTTACATTAATTCTTGTGACTTGCAGACAAAGTAAAATAGAAGTTTCAAAACTTGTTTTGTAGTATCTTTCGTTTTATAAAAATATAATTAAAGACAAATAAGTTTACAGATGAAAAGATTGCATTCTTAAAAATATTATTTCTTATGAAAACTATACATCCATGCCTTTCCCTTAAACGAAACCATTAAATTTTAAATTATCCGACAATTCTTGTAGTTTGCTTTTTCGTCGAATAACAACATTTGCAGTAAAAACCGTTCTACAGGGACAACGTGCTTTGACAAGAAACAAACATTTTGTCATGACTATTAAAGAAAGAAATAATGCAATAAAAGCCACTTTAAAAAGTAGTTTGGGCTTTTTTTTCAGTTTTCTATGTTCTTTTTAAACCGTTTTAAATGCACGTAATGAACAAAAAGCATTCTTTGTTGCAATGGGAAATTAAATTTCGATTTCTTTTCAAGTGGTTCTGTGCATTAATAGAAATTTTACTCAAGTGTGATTTACAACACCTCAACAATTCAACATCCTCTACTTTAAACTTTTATATATTACTCAGAAATTTTAATATAATCATATTAAAATTTAAATTAAGTAATGAAATAATCGCTTCTTTGAGCTTGTTGTTATTCTATCCTACTTAATATAAAAAAGTCTGTAAAGATTAATTTATATTTTACTCTCTTAAAAAATTCAATAGGAAAAAAGATAAAGGTAAAATATTTTATCCAAAAATAGCCAATTTCAAAATAAAGAGATATTTTCGAATTGCATTCTCCAAAGAAAAGTTTTACCCAAATTATTCTACGTAAGGGTAAGTAAGAAAAACTTTCTAGATTTTCTTTGTTTTTTACAGCTTAAGGATGAAAAATGATAGCTGTTTAAAATTCAATATTTGCGGACGCATATTATCCTTAATGTCAAAAAGCAAATATTTTTCTTTTGCCTTTTACATTTTTCGGTAGGACTAGGAAGATGTATATATATAGCACTACCACAAATTGTTACAACTCCATATTTTTTTTTGCCACAGAATATCTTATACTCCTAGACTCGTTACACTGAATTTCCAGCTTCCAAAGTAAAAACTTATTTAACGAGAGTAATCATTTATCTAATCGTTCAGAAAGAATCTGATTGATGCCCACTGTGCAAACTAAATTCTTCTTGATGTTATCCAGAATTTTCCTACACTCGTAATAGCATTTTAAAAGTAGAAAGCTTTCATATTTTAAGATTAAAAATATGTGTGTATTTTTTAACTTTAAAAATACTTATGTTTGTAATAATTTATTTCAAAAATTTTTTTCTTTGATCTTGAAATAAAAGGGATGAATTTGAGTCAAATTCTTAGTTTTATAATAAAATTTTCATTTAAGAAAATTTAAAGCAGAAAGGGGTTTAAGGGTCAGTAAAACCTGAAAGCTTATATTTTCGAAAAATTCAAATTATCCAAAAATGAAATACTACTAATTTTTAAAACAACGTGTAAATAAAATTTACGGGTCGCTATATACTACGTAGCTTAAGGCGCAAAATGACATAACTGACATTTTGGCCATTTTGAGTTATGCATCAATCTTTATGCAAATCCCGGCCCCGGATCACCTGGCACCAACGATTTTGCGAAAAAATGACTCAAATCTCTGCAATCGTCAATTTTGTCTTTTTAGCATAACTGCATAACTGTAAGGCAAAATGACATAATTGCACGCCTTTCATTGATATTGTTAGGGACGCCGCCACAGAGAAGCGTTTCATCTCAATCCCCGGTCAAAAAGGCCTAAAATGAGGGTTTAAAACTATAATAATATTATTTTATTTAATTAATAGCCAAACTGTTTTTTTCATCTCCTGCAAAATAGGGAAAATGCAGTTATGTCATTTTGCGCCTTAAGCCATTTCCCTTTGTATTTATATTGTGTTGCCATGGTGACGAGCCTCCAATTTTAATTACACGGATTATAGACAACTTTTAATGGGATTTTGAAAAATATTCTATCCTTTGTCAGCTTTGTATTTCAGTATTCGAAAAATCTATAATTATTTCCGAAATACGATAGACTTACCTGTGTTTAACTCTTTGAATACGAATCCAATAATTTTGAAGTCCTTTTTTACTATCACTAGGGAGCTACCGCCCCCTGCTCGCTATCGCTCGCCAACCCCCGTAAACTGCTAACGCAGGACCTTTTGGAATTGCTTCGCAATTCCCACAAATTCCAACTCGCTGAACTTAATACACTTTATAAAACAATTAAACAATTTACAGAAAAAACGTCAACCAATTTTCCAAAAATACGTCACCCCCTCCATGAATAAATCTCCCTTAAAAGTTTGAATATATATTAACTCGAACCTATCAAAAATTTAAACGAAATGTTTTTAAAAATATTCATCTTAACCTATGATTATAAAAATAACTAATTCTAATTGTTTATCAATATTCGGACCAAACAAAAACAATTATTTTTAAGTAACTCGTTAGTATAATATGCCTATTGTTTAAAACCCAGACTTGTTAAACAATACCGTTTAAGCAATTGAAAATAATAAGAGACAAAACATCACTCTATGTTTACAATTAATTTCGATAAAATCAGACTAAAAATTATAAATATTGGACAAAAAGTGTGAAATTTTAGTATAAAATGGCGTTCATGTAAGTTTTTTAAATATGTTTTTATCACAGTCGAGTGATATTTCATCAAGAGTACTTTTTTAAAAGGTGAAAAAACATGTTTCATCTTAAAATATAGCGTCAATCGGTCGTTGTGATTGGATGCATAATAATTTGATTGACATACTTGCTTTGTAACTGCGACCTTATCTGTTATCTAAAAAAATGGAAATGTTTTAAAATTGAGAATTTTATTGAAAAATCGAAGGGCCTATACTCGGAAATCCGGGAAGAATCCGGACATTTTGATACCATATATGTGTCATTCGGGTCAGTAATTAAAAAGCCTTTCTCTGGAAACCGTTCACCAAAAACTTTTTTTTTAGAATAGAGAGATAATGATTAAATTCGGTCACAGTTAATTTACACAATGATAGTATAAACATTTACTACCTTTATAGTCAATCAGGTCTCGTTAGTAAACATAGGATTTATTTGAAAGGAACTGACTGATGAATTTATTTATAAATGAACATACTAAATTAAAGCCGAACCAAAATTTTTAAAGATTCCCATGCTAAATTCTCTTAACCGGATATGGTCCTTCTTTTTTTAATTGAAAGAGAAAAGAAAATAATTCGTACAAATCTTCTTCTAAAAAAAATTCTACGCCAGCCATTTATTTAATTATTAAAACATTAAAGTAAGGTGGCAATATCTGTAAGGAGTTGTCGTGGTGACTTTAATCAGATAATACATTTTTTCTTCGAAGGACTTTTAAGAGATAGGATGAACTATTCATTAACAAGTTGTGTTTTTAACATTGTTATTTTTCTCGGGAAATTTTTAGAGTGCTGTTTTGATAAGTGTAAATTGAGATAAGTGTAAATAAGTGTAAGTTTTAGTATTAATCTAGAAATAAGTAAATTTTGTTCATTAGGGTTAACACGAAATTCATAGTTGCTACACAGAGAATGTTAAATTACTGTAAATATTTTTTCCAGAAACTGAATTACTTAGTATTTGTTTCAAATTTCAATACTTTGTAACTCACTCTAATTTATTACCATAGTATTCAGTAAATAACCCTATATCTAAGGTTTAATACATAAATTTAGCTATTATTTAAGTTCAGTGATAAAAGCAAAATGTTTATGAAAATTTTCTTTGCTTCAATTCTATTATAGACATCAATAACTTTAACTACTCTTTCCCAGTTTAATTTTCCCTCTTTTCCTGTTAAATCAACCATAAGAACCTCCCAGCTAAATTAATTCTATCAATCCCAGTAAAATCCCCAGTGTTGATCATGAGCAGATGTTTTCGGACGGATCAGTATCTGTGACGTAATCAACACTAATAGCATTTCTAATTCCCAAAACAGCAGCTCCGAATCACGGGGGAAGAAGATAATCTTTTTTTTTTGGTGTAGAGGTTTTGAGAGATAATAAGTTTGGAAATTATTTTTTTCCAAGCAAAGAATAGATAAAAATAGGTCTGATAGCCTTTTGTAAATAATCAGGGCTAACGTTTCCGAATATTTCTATAAACAAAAAATTCGAAGAAAATTACAATTTACAAATATAAATTCAATTTATTGTAAAGACGCAGAAATACCCTCGACAATAAGGAAGTTGCATGTGTCAGATTTTCAAAAACAAACAAGTGTTCCGTATGGTTTTTTGTATGGAAAATGAAATATACAGTGAGTTTTTCAAAAAAATGTACAGGTAATTAAATATTTTAATTTAAAAGTCGAGAAAAAACACGTGACTGAAAACGTTTATTGTTTAAACTATAAGATGACGTCAACAATAATACCATCAACTCCATTGCTTTACAACAATGTTTATTATAAGATGACGTCACATCCAAACTCTTGGCGTTTTCGCGCGCTTTTAAAAAGTGGATTTTTGTTAATTTTTTTGGCAATCAAAAAATTTCTCGATCGACCTCAAATTTTGCGTAGTTGCTTATTTTTGCAAGAGGAATCGATTAAAAAAATAAAAAAAATCATGCAACTTCCTCATTAACATTAAATCGCGTTATGTCAGCCACATTACAAACATTAACAAATAAAGAGAAACAGGATAGAAAAAACAATTCAAAATTAAAGTTAAAATTTAAGTTTTAAATTCAAATAAAAGTTAAAGTCATTTCTAAAACAAAATAAAATTAAAAGTATAAGTTAGGGGATTTGCTACATTACGTTTGTTTTTCTATCAAGCTTTCAGTATAACACAGTTACAGTTTTTGAAAAAAGTTGTGAAGTATGATTTGGCAGTTAAAATACTTTCCTTGCCACCTAATTCTTGCTCCATGGTTTGACTATGTGGTGTACTTGGATTTAAGTAATTTGTACGCAGTTTCGAAAATGTTGTTAAAGAGTGAATTATTTATCTCAGGAAAAGAGTTCATATTGCCAAGATTCTTTTGAAAAAATAGATCCTAATTTCAGTTTTATCTGTAACTACCCAACATTTTTTCACAGACTATACTCATTTTTTTATTTTTCAATAACAGAAGAAGATCTTGAAATATAGGAAAGATAAACACAAAGACAAAAACTAGTTTTGTGATACTTCTTCAGTAGAAACTAATATTTTTTTCTCTTGAAAAGAGAGACGTATTGCATCAAGGAAAGCACTCGGGTGTGATTTCGCAGAATGGAGGTGCTCTGAAGACGTCAAGATATGACGCACGAAAAAGGAAAATAACTTCTTCCCTTGATCCCTGAGGAGATGGATCATACACATATTACATCAGAGGAAATACTCTAAGACAAATGAAAACACTTTTTTGAGCGTTGGAAGCTCCGAACAAAATGATGTGTTATTGCATTTAGAAAAGGTATTTTGCTGGTAGTTGCAAAGTATTTTTGTTTTTTATGTTTTCTGCCTATTACTGGGTAAAACAGCGTTTTATATAGCTGCTTTTAAAGGAAGCTTTTTTAGAGCTTTTTTTCCCAAAATTTTATGTTTAAAGCAACTAAATTTTAAAATTTGTAGGTTCCTGTTATCGTTTTTGATTCTAGCAAAATTATTTTGAAGGATAAACAGTCGATTGTGTTTGGTTTATTATAATTTTTAAGGTGCGGTAATGAACAAAAGACCAACAGTTTCAAGGACGTATGAAAAATTAGTCTGTAAATTGTGTTGTTGATTAGGATGTTTTTTTTTGCTCAAGAATATTTACTTAGAATATAAAAAGTTATTGTTTATATAAGAAGAAAATGTTGATCACAGATTTTATGATTTTAAAAAGAAATCCACAAGGGTGTTTTACGAACTAAAAAAATGAAAGAAAAAAAATTTTTTACATATAATTAAGAGAATTTACAACATCATAAAAGTATGAGAAAACAAACATTTAAACTCACGACTTTTAAGTAAATTTACATCATTAAAAGAAAAGAATAACGTACAAAATTAAATAGAAATTAGTACAAAAAATAACGATTTTTAAGATTAGTGTGCTGTCTCATGGTTTAATGAAGCTGATGTTTGAAATTAAGTAACTGACTTCTTTTTTGTAAATATTTTTTTCGTGATAGAAAGTGTTTAATCTGAAATTTATGTAACAAACCACCTTTATTATTTGGTCCGAAATACAATAACAGAAATTAATTGTTAAAGTATTTGCTAAATAATTTGAAATTCATAGTTTAAAAAGCTTAGTATATAAATTCAGTTTATCAATAAAAATTATAAAAATTTCTCAAGATTTTCATATAGGGTGTTTAAAAGAGCTTGGCGGTATTTAGTGGGACCTTTAACAGAATTGAACTCTCGGAGTTTACAAACAATTTAATATCCTTACTAGTCCAGTCAAATTGTATTTATATAGGGAAAGATCTTGAAAACCGTTCTTGGAAATGAATTCCGAACTTTGGATTCTATATTTAGAGTGTTAATTTACTATTGCTGGCATATCAACTGATCGTATGAAATTTCACATGGTAGTAGTGGCTGCCTTAGGTACGTAAATACGTCCTGTCCAGATTGAAGGACTTAATCGTTTCTCTACTAAGTAATGCAAATGTATTGAAGCCGATCAAGGTACATTGCTTTGAAATTTGGAATTGTTGATGTTTGTTCAAACTCACATACATCACATGAATCACATACATCTCTGAAATAGAACCGTATAGTTTTCAGTTACTTAAATATACATAAATTTTACTTTCGTTTAGTTGGAACGAAATGAAAATTTTCCCCCGAGTTTATTTTTGGTATAAACAGAACATATAATGCTTGGGTATTGAAATAAAATATAGACTATTCTAGCTTCATTTGTATTAATTCACCAGTAGTTTGCTGGCGGAAGTTTAAAGTAAGATGTAGAATTCGTCTCAAAAGCAACTCAGTCCTTGTTTCCTTTAAGTAAAATATAGGTCTATAAATAAAAGTGTTCTCATTTGCAATGTATAGAAATATAGGACAGGGACAAAAATACTGAAATATAGAACAGCTATGAACCCTGTAGATAAAAAGGGGCCTGATGATAAAAAAGGACTTTTTTATCTCCTTCAACATTATAAAACGGGTAAAGTAGTGTTTACACTTATCCGAGGATCCGGCGAGAGACCAAAATTACCAATTGGCACCAGCAAATACACTTTTGCACTTGGTTTTGGCATTTGACCGAATGAAGTGACGTCATTTTTGTCTGACTGGGATTCAGCATTTTGGTGAATCCGGATTGCCGTACCCAGAGATATTTTGAACGCCTCTTTCACGCAGTGAAAATAAGAAATACGCTTTAAAAAAACTAGTCAGGCGTATTTTCACGCTTTGAATTTTCACAAAAGCGCTAGTTTTTTTATTGCAAATGGAAATGATTGTAAGGATTTCGAACCCATTTTTCGGACTTGAATTTTGAAAGAGCTGTAACTAAGTAGAAAAATCAGAGGAGAAGGAGTTTAAATTTTTATTAAATTTTTAATATTAAATAAATATTTATTTTAGAAAGTTTAATTATTAATTATTTAATTAATAATTTAAACATATTATTTAATTTATAATATCAAATATTTTCTACTAATACTTAACATTTGCTATATAATTGTTGTTTTCTATTTTATTTTGTCCATTAAAAAAAGTAAGCGTTTTTTATGGAAAATGCTTACTCATTTCAAATCAGTCAACTATTTTCGTATTTCACGCATCATAAACCAATTTCACTCCTCCCAAAAAATTCAACAAAAAAAATCCTAGGAATAACACTGGCCATACCACAACCACTCGTATAAAGGGCCGTTCAAATTTTTCATAAGCACCTAACGGGGAGAGTTGCTCTTGGCTTATTTTTCCTGACAAGACGGGATGGGGTAATGTAGTAATTACGTAAGATGTTACAAACACTTCATTTTCGAAAATATCTTGTTTCTTGCATAAATAATTTCAAAATTCAACCGAAAATTTAACTTTTATTTTAAAATTTTTATTCTGTAAAAAAATAATAAGGAGGATCGGGGGCAGTTTTCTTACGTAATTATGAGTTGGTTTGCAGTTGGCTTATCTTTTTTGAAAATGGGAAAGGAGGGGCAAAAATAACCAAAACATGCTTACGTAATATTTGAACAGCCCCTAAGTGAAAACGGTCTTTAAGGATCATGTTGATACAATTAAGGATTTTTGATAACATTAACCCTTTCAATCCTAAGCACAGCCCGAGATTATCCTTGAATTTAATCTGAAATTTGGTCTATAAGTCTGACGGCCGTATGCTGAGCTTTCAGTCCAGCGTTTTTACATCAATCAAAGAAGTGTTCCACCAATCAGAGTCGGCGATTCCTTCTTTGATTGGTGGTTAATTTCTGATCAAGTAGCACAGAATACTGCCGTGAACGGGTTAAAGTTAAAATTTATTTTCTAATGCGCAAATGAAACTTTTTAACTATAGTCTGTTCATTTAGAATTGGCACCTGAAACAGGATCAAAAACGCTCAAATAACGCTTAATAATGCTCATTATTCAACTTCAGTGACCAATTCTTTTAGAGTGTTTTAACTACTACTGTTTAGGCTGCCTTATCATTGCACAAGAAAAATATTTCAATGATAATTACAATAGTAACTCCTTCTAATACATTTTGTCTCAGGCGCCAATTCTAAATGAACAGAATATATAGATGCAGGTTTATTATGTTATCTGAATACAACGTAAAACTCCCTCTCTGTTTTGACACATCTCTATCTGAACACTATTCATCACAGAGACCTCACAACACGATATCTTTTATAAATAAACATCCCTTCACATTCGTATTCCCCTCATCGATACTTTCTCCTATTTTTACACCCACAGTAAGTGAGGTCATATCACCTTCCATGAACCCATCTCCAAGTGTCTTTTCCAAGGTAAGAGGAGCGTCTCCATAAATCCAACTTGTCCTTCCACGACAACCGGTCCGCTCTATAAATAATCCCACCACCCCAACACTATATTTAGTGCTGACGGACATCGCACCGTCCATCACTCGTGCGGTCATTGTCTGGACGACACTCGTGCGGACTCAGGCGCCGAGATGACCCTTCGGACGCGTGGGCAGACTTCCGTGTTGTCGCTGTGTGTGATTTGGTCAAGGGGGGTTTTGTACAGTTTGATTTTTCTGTGTGTGTGTGTGTGTGTTGCGACTTTTTTTTTCGTACATTCCGTTTAGACATGATTGTTGGTAAGAATTCTACGAGACGATTTTCAGGAAATTTAAAAAATGAATGGGTACAGTGATTTTATTGAATTTTTTTTCTACGTGTCTTTATATTTTTTCGTTTTTTCTTAAGGATGATTCAGACTTTTCTCTTTTAATCTTCCTTTTCGAGGAGTCATCTAAAGTGTAAAGTGTGAATTGGCGTTTCACTCTTTACTCCTTCATTTTTCCATGCAAACTAGAAATTCACAGGAGTGAATCACTAATAGGCAGCGTTCGAAATTGTACTGGATTGCTGGTCCGGGACAACTAAAAAACGGCTCGGACCAGTGGAATCAGAAATTTACTGGTCCGCCGGACCAGTAGTGAAAAAATATCCCTCCCTCCAGTTAAGTTATGTATTAATTTGTGAGCAATATCATTAATTCAAAAAAAGTTCTTATTTTTTGAATTTGTCAGTTGACTTTGGATTTTGTCAGTTAGTGAAATATTATTTAATCAAGAAAAGTATTTAATAAGCAAAATATTTTCAAAATTATTTGATTATTTAGAGCTATTGCTTATTTCTCATAATTTCATTTTATAAATTATTTTATATAAATTTTATTTTTACAGCTTGTAAATTATTATTGCATGCATGTGTATTAATTTTTAACATTACTATTTGGTACTCACATTCAGTGCAATAGTTACTTTACAATAATATTTAAACTTGTCCTTTTTGATCTGTCGGACCAGTAATTTTTGTTGCGGACCAGTAAGATTGGTAAAGCACTGGTCCGCAGGACCAGTGGATTTTTTTCCCAATTTCTAACGCTGCTAATAGGGGTCAGTGAAAGTGAAACAGTGTGAATGAGCCTTTCAACATTCTCTCACTATTCATTTTGCCTTCATCTACGTATCCATTTTTTACTATCTTACCTTTTCCATTGTGATCTCTCTCATGGCACTTATCCCTATTTTTTTCATTTACATTTAACTATATTCCCCTTTTATTCTTATTGAAGGTTCTTCTCTCTTCATTTTGTATCTTCCTTTTTAATCTTTCACAGTTTGTTCCTTCACATTATTTCTAAATTCTTAAAATCATGGGAAGATTTATGGAGGTCATAGGGGAAATGTCCCTCCCAACCTTTTAAGGAAGTTTTGAAGTTGGTTTCTTTCAACCAGGTGACCAATCTAGAAGATTGAATTTAGGAAAACGAAAAATTTCATGTCTTGCCTTTGAGTCTTTTTTCTCTAGATGCAATATGGCAAGGTGTATTTAAGGTACTTTCTTTGTTACTACTTCTTGAAGCGTGTAAGTTGATTGGTTGAGAACAGCTTGAGTTAAAATAGTTTTGTAACAGTAAATCGATGATTTGTACCCCAGGAAGGAATAAAAAATCCAACACCATCAGGATTTTTTTAAAATTTTAATCTACAGTCACCAGTAAAAATATTTAAAGAAATTTTTTATAGTATGGTTTCCCAGTTTCGTCCCGATAATATTGCGGGTATTAATTTTAGTGCCGATTCTTATAAAGAACATCTGCGTTCGGTAAGGAAACTAGTATCTGGAGAGCTAATCAATGTGCGCTTTTCGTGCGTTATGTGCCTTTAACTAAAGCCCTGGATACTCTACCTTGGATACTAAGGTAGAGTATCCAGGGCTTTACCTTTAACTACGTACTACACAAATGAAAAGGTTATTAACTAATTTAAAATCTGATCTATCCTGATAAAAAAGTATGAGTAAACAAAATTTCTTCAATTTAATCCAAAACCGTACCGTTAGTTTTCTCTTATCTAACGGTAACTGCACTGTAAACTCTATTCTTTGACAGAAACGGTTCAGTCTAATATCAATATGGATATTATATTACATATTTAAGGAGCTTAGATATTTTTTAAATATAGTCACCACTCATACTAATAAAGAAAAATTTTGATTAAAGCCTTCTTATTTACAACCTACAGTGACTGCACTGTGAGCTTTTCTGTGATTTTACTCAGTGTTGAGAGGTGAACGTGAAGATTTTTAAATACTTGTAGAGTTAGCTCGAGTGATATCTTTTCGAGAATTCAATAATCACCACTCAATGAAGTGAGAAAAATATATTAAGGCAAGCAACTTTCTTCTGCGCTGTTTGCTAACCTGTGAACGAAACTATTCTGCTGGATGGTTTGAATTTATGTGGAAACTATCACATACTTAATTTTTTGGATCTTATAATGACCAAACTCACTGGTCCTCCAGAAGTGCTTTCTCTGTAAAGGATCTAAAAAATTGGAATGTTTAAAGAAGTGGTGTTGTGAAAAAAATTAATTTTAAGGTGATATTTCTCCAAAATTTCTGATGGATGAAAAAAAGTAATCGATGAGAATCTATTTAGTTTACAATCGATAACAAAGTCGAAATTCACCAGTCTCCAATAGTACTTTAAATTCATTGCAATATGCCACTGGATGGCTTAGTGTGCTGGAGGGTAATGCTTCGAGCCAAGAGGTTCTTGGATCGAACCCCGTTTACTGATGTGTCAATTATGATTTTATTTACTAACTTAGAATTAATGAGAATAAAACCCAGTGGTTGCAGGAACAGATGCTATCACGTTCTGAAGTGCCCAAAACAAAAGTGCTATATGCACTCGTTTATTTTTTTACGGTGAATTATAAGCTTCAAATTAATTAGAGAAACTTCCCAGTAGCAGGAAAGGATGGCTTGGTGTGTTGGTGCACCAGTATGCTGGATCCATAAGGCCCTCAGATCTAATCTGAGCCTCTCCCCGGGTATAGCACTCGGACATAAATGCTTTTGGGCATTTATAAATTTAGTTCCTGCTTATACTAGGGGGTCTTACTTTTTTCCTTTAACTCTTAACTGTAACCGTATCAGTCAGATTCTTTGAAAATAATACCATTTCTCCGAGATTTTCATATTTTATTTCAAATATTCCAAGACCATCCCTTCTGTCTTCGACGGAAACAGAATGAATTTAAGAATCTTGAAAAATGGATTTGATTGTATATGCGACCCTCCACAAACCCCCTCCTTGGTTTTTCTCTTAACATTATAATATTTTTCTAAATTTTTTTGAGTGGTGACTGAAGCACAAGTACCGTTCGAGCAAACCGAAATATGCTTTACTTAAAATATTTTTCGAAGTTATTTTAGCGGTGAATATACATTGCTTAAAATTGTTTCAGTTAATTTTGAAAAATTAGAAGGGAAACATTTATCGAATAAATCCAGATTCCACACGCTGAATATCTGACAGGCCAAATACCACTAGGCGAAGAAGATGCTGAACTTATAAACTTTTCCCTAATAATTTTAGTGGTGACTATAAAAAGCTGCAAAAAATTCCAACTAAACTTACAAGCATGTACATCTCTCGTCAGATATTTTAACTACTTAGCAAAACAATCTTGAGTTTCAAATGAGTTGACAACCCAGAAACTGTTAAGTGGTAGGGAAGATGCTTATCTTCAAAACTTTTAAGTGTTCATTTGGAATTGAAAAAAAACTAACTTGATTATAAGTTAATTCCAATTCCTTAAAAGAGAAATAACTTCATCAAGCACCAACTATCAGAATAGCTTTTGGCCTAGGAGGCGTTGATCAAGCCCAACTGGTCAATGAAGAAGTTGCATATTTTTTTTATATTTTTTTAATCGATTCCTCTTGCAAAAATAAGCAACTACCCAAAATTTGAGGCCGATCGAGAAATTTTTTGATTGCCAAAAAAATTAACAAAAATCCCCTTTTTAAAAGCGCGCGAAAACGCCAAGAGTTTGGATATGACGTCATCTTATACTAAACATTGTTGTAAAGCAATGGAGTTGATGGTATTATTGTTGACGTCATCTTATAGTTTAAACAATAAACGTTTTCAGTCACGTGTTTTTTCTCGACTTTTAAATTAAAATATTTAATTACCTGTACATTTTTTTTGAAAAACTGACTAGATATTTCATTTTACCATACAAAAAACCATACGGAACACTTGTTTGTTTTTGAAAATCTGACACATGCAACTTCCTTATTGTAGGGTTTCAGCAGTATGCGTTTGCCCCGTTTACCCGATAAGTGGGAGTGAAGTATGCACAAACTTAAAATATTTTCCTTCTTTTACTGAGTGGTGACTGTTGATTGTTTCAAAGAAATTATTTTCATTTCTTTATCCACGAGCATAGGTAAAAATTTGAAGCCTGTCATTTGAACAAATACGAAAAACTATATCCATTAAAGATTAATAAAAAATATCTAAATACTGTAAAATTAAGTGAATTGGAATAGCGGGGTGGATCTCGGAACACTAGGTTTTTGCTGATAATTTCTTTGCTAATTGCGATTGGGAATTCACCCCTAGACAAATATTTATATGACATCAGCTATTAAAATTAGTCAAACAAAATACAAGAAGGGTTTTCGAATTAGTATTAAAAATAATTTAGTGATTTAAAGAAAACAAGAAAAAAGCTACAATGCAATATTTTATTTAACATTTGTTATAGAAAATGTATTAGCTGTATGATACTATACACGTATCAATGGTGAAATCTGGAGCAGGGGACTAAATGAGGGATGCAGCCCTCTAAAGTTATAAACCACAATGAAGGTAATGAAAAAAAATTTTTAGAATCTGCAGGGAGAATCGGCATACCATTAAAATTAATATCAGAGATAAAAAAAAACATTAAAACACTTTGTTTTTGAACAAAATTAATAGAGCAGGACAAGCCCAAATATGACAATAAACAAATTTCAACAAAATCCCGTCTTCAACCACCAATTATTACTTTACAAGCCGAAAAATGAGCCCATTTATCACGTTTGCCAGTACCAGCAAACTGAATAAAAGGATGCTGAACTTAAAATATTTTTCATAATTTTCTGAGTGGTGGCTTTTGATAGATTTATAAAAATATAACCTTAAGCAATATTTACAAATACGTAGTTAACACCCACTTGTCCAGCATGGAAAAGTAGTTGACAGCCTTAGATTATTTTGCTTGTTATAAAAGGACAGCGGAATACCCTCTCCCCCCCAAAAAAATATTAGATGATTTTTAAGGAAGTAAATCCCACTAAATTTCTCTAGAAATTATGTTTTCTTATTTGAATCATGATTTCTAGTGAGCCCTACTAGGGCCGCCGCGAGTAGAACACAAACGCAACTCACGTTCAATCAAACTCACGTCAGAATAAAATGCAACTCGAACATGATGCTTAAATTTTTCATTGTGTATCTTTCTCTTTTTCATTTTTATTTATTTGATATTAACTTTTTAATTTTCTATCCCTATCTCTTTAGCTCGTTTAGTTTGTTTTACCTGATATATGCAATTCAATAAAATATTATCCTTTCATAGTGAAATTATGTATCAAGAGGAGGATTCAAGGGATCAGTTCAATACCCCTTGCTTCTCAAGGATTCAAAAATATTCAATCTAATTTATTAATCATAAATACAGGGTGTTTCAAAAGTCCGTTTCCCGGCTTTTATTTGGAACCAACGTGTCCTAGGGTCACGGAAGTAAGGTCTACCCTAGGTATGTGACCCTGGATAATCCATTGAGATGACTAACAGCGCCCCTAGCGGTGAAATAAAAAAGTTAAAAAATTAATTTAAAAAAGAAACGAGATAGAGCAAAAACCTCAGTGAGGGTATTGTTGCCAACATCATGAAGAACTCAGTGAAAAAAATTTGATCAAAATATCTTCAATATTCGCGGAGATATTAGCATGTGAAAATAGCACTTTCTCAGGGGTCAAAAAATAAAAAGTTCGCATATTTGCAAATTTTTCAGTGTTATTGTGTAGTTTTGTGTTTTTTTTAGTTGAAAAGAACACAAAATTTAATCAAATCAAAAAATCAAAAAAATTTGCAAATATGCGAACTTATTTTTTGACCCCTGAAAAAGTGCTATTTTCACATGCTAATATCTCTGCGAATATTCAAGATATTTTAATGAATTTTTTTTTCAGTGATTTCTTCATGACGTTGGCAAAATACTCTCCGTGACGTTTTTCCTCTATCTCCTTTAGTTTTAAATTAATTTTTTTAACTTTTTTTATTTCACCGCTATGGGCGCTTCAAGTCATCTCAATGAATTTTCCAGGGTCACTTACCTAGGATCTTACCTTACCTAGGATTACCTTACTTTCGTGAACCTAGGACACGTTCACGTTGGTTCCAAATAAAAGCCGGGAGACGTACTTTTGAAACACCCTGTAGAAGTAGTTCATTAATTAAATCGTCAGTTTGAAGAAGGGAATAAGTCCAAAAATCAAGTTTTGAGAAAATCGAAAAAAAAGTAATGGAATTTTCATTGTATGGACATCGATTTCACAACTTCAAGGGGCGGTATCTCCCTATAGGGGTTAGTTATTTTCCCCTTCTTTTCACCCATGTGTAGGGCAAAGCTTGGAGATTGTTTTGAGCACAAAAAGTGGACTTATTCCCTTCTTCAAACTGACGATTCAATTGTACTGTGTTATTATTTTTAAGTAGAACAACTTTCAAACTTTCTTAATTTCAATTTCAACTCTGTAGATCACCTAACCAACCAACCACCCTGACCTTGATAGTACCGATAAGACCTACACATTTCATTCTTCCAGCTCTACCTAAAATAATAGAAACAGCAATGAGAGGGATTATTTCTTCATCAAGTCTTAGATCTTCTTTATTAGATCCTCTAAGATCTTTTTTATGTCGGTACCTAGTTATCGTTAGAAGACCTTTAGCTGAAAGCTGGATGGTATTGAGGAAAGCACAAAGTTATCTCATGGTATCAAATACTTCATCAATAAGTATGGATGGATAGGTTGTTTGAGTTCATTTAATACAGAACCTGTTGAGTAATAACGGATCGCACGGCCCTTGCTAAAGGAGACCAGCTGCAAAAAGAACCATATGTTATGTACGAATGTTCTTTAGCTAGACTATTAAAATTTAAGTAAACTCATGTATAACTTTTTTACTTTTATGTGCTTTGATATGTCAGAAATTTAAATAGATAGTTTATAAACTTAATCAAAAGGGGAATCGTTTAATTTCCTCGACTAGATAACTATGAAAATTACTATGTAACATTTTTTCGCCTTATTCATGTTGTTTGGGGCCAACTAAAATAAAAATGTCAAAACATTAAAACGTTTTTTATTAAATTGATAATTAAATTTTTTTTAAGAAATTTAAAACTGGGGACTCTGAACCAAAACTTTATAAATTATATCATCTAAAAGTGCAATTATTGCTAAACTAACTCGAGGCGTTTGCTACCAAAACCAGCTCATTCCATATTTTTCTGAAATCCGCTTTTTTGCATATTTTGAAAGTTTTGAGGGTCCTTCATAACCTGACGAAAGGATATAACTCAAATCCAGCTCATTCCAACCCAAAATTAGATGAAAAGGTGAAAACTATGATCTCAACTGTGAAATTTCAGATCATTTGAAAAAGTTAAGTAGATGTCATTTATTTAACACTCGTAAAGACACAAATATTAACTGGTAAACTGGAAAAAAACAATTTTACACAACTTAACAAAAAAAACTGAAAAAAAGCATGAAAAATCGTGTTTTGCAAAATCAGCTCATTCCAACCTAATTAGTGTAATTACGCCCAAGGTGAACCCGGAATGAACCAAGGACCAGGAATGAAAATGAAACACTAATCAAATTCTAGGTGGTTATACCTACAATTTTAAAAAGAAATTTAGCTTTAGAACTGTGGACGTGAGAAGTTTTTCGTCTCTCCTGTAAAATTTCCCAAAATGGAATGAGCTGGTTTTGATAGCGAACGCCTCACTTATAGCACGTTGAAAATTGCTGCTCTATGCTGAAAATAGAAGCTAAACCTATGGTAGCAGTTGCTACCGTGGGCAGTCAAGTGTTAATATTAAAACTAAGATTTGTGAAGATGAAGGTAACTGAGAAACATTATCTAATTTTATTCTTCTTTCCTCCATTAGGAGTGTTAATAGAAAAGATCCAGCTTCCACTTTGCTATAAACAAAAAAAACTTTTAGACAATAAATTAACCAATTCATATAAGAGATAAACTTGTGTCTTTCATTTCAGCTTTAAACTGAGGAATTTCAGAAAAGCTGAATTAAAACTCCCCAAGTTAAAAACAAAAATATATCGTTGTAACAGAGCTGCTCCTAAATCAATATAGTGCTTTTACTCTACGCCGTTCGAAAAACTAGTATATTCGATTCACTCGAGGTGGGGTAAAAAGTAAATATTTGAGTTCACTTCCTCGATACTGTTTATCGATTAAGAGAAGTTAGGGTGTCTTCTTTCTTAACTTTATACATGCATGTGTTTCTCTAAAACCTAGAGAATTTATTGAATATTTATTTTCCACAGAAATCAACTCTGACTCGTCTTTTCGGTGGTGGATTTGCATTTGAAATATTTTTTACTGGGAAGAAAGTTTTCGCACATGGAATAGATCGATCTATTCTGACAGTATCAGTTTATCAGAAGTGGTAAAAAGAATATTTTCAGGGTTATTTTTAAAGGAAGGAATATTTTTAAGTTTCTTGCAGGCGGTTTTCTTTGATGCAAGAATTATATAAACTTGTTTAAAATTATTGTGTTCGACTTCAACACGGGACCGATATAAATTGTTTTAACAGAATAAATGATTGTTTGCAAACAATCTAGAAATTTATAAGAAGTAAATCTAAAATTCTAAATTTTTGTTAGTCTTTTATATAGAATATTTTAAAAAGCTTTTAGTAATAAGGTATAATTTTTTTCTATTATTACTTGTTCCCCCTTTTCTTATCCTTACTCTTACTCGTTCCTAAGCTTTCTTCATTCTGTTTATTTGTTTCTCACATACTACCCAGTCATTCTAATCAAATCTCACAGTTTATTTAACAGCTTGAAATACCAGGTAGAACTTATAATCCCAACTGTATCAAATCTTTCTTGTCTTCTATCATAAAAAACATACAGGAAACAAAGAAAAACTTACAGAATTTCTCGATTGAATCCCTAAAAATAAATTTTTAGTGTTTTGCTTTCAATATTCTTAAAAAATCAATAAGAATAAAATACCGAAATAAATATAAAATCTAGGTAGCACCATAAAACTTTATTGGTTCCCAAATTCCATTCAAAGTGGAAAACAACTTACAATCGAAGAATGTTTGAAGAATGTATATACACATTTGAAGAATGATATATAAGAAAAAATTGTCTTATAAAATGTCTTTTTCATTACAGCTAAAAGATTCTACTTATTGTATAACAAATTATACTCTAAAGTATGAAGAATTAATTCCTTGAATACATAAGATAATAGAAAAATACTTCCTTCGCTTGTGTTTGAAATATACTTTAGCTTTGCTCGTGTAACTTATCAGTAATAAAAGAACACAACAGAAAATTAAAAAAAAGTCATGGACAAAAATAGTTTCAATATTTCTAGCCTTCAATTCACTTACTTTAGCTACAGACGCTATGGAACAACAAGAATGCTAGTATACAAACGATATGTAAGCATTTACCAACTATATTATTTAATAAAAGTTATCAGCAAATGATGAATATGCATAGGCAAATACATATTAAACCACCATTAGAAGAAAGTAGTACACATAAAAAGGTGTTGAATGAAAGGTAAAACAAAATACATTTTAAATGTATTTACACACAGATTCCAAGATTTCAAAAAGCAAAATAATCTGAGCAAAATATCCTATTCCACTAAGCTTCTTTACCATAAATGACTACATTATGACTATGTTGCAGTTGATATATATATTGACATAAAATAGAAAATATAACCACATGGAAGTGTACTTCGTAACAGTGTAATCATATTGATAGCTTTATACTTATTATACCATACACATGATAAATTTCCATTTATAAATTTAAAATACTCTTTTTAGCACCATCAAAATATATTCATATGTATGTATATAATAATACTATGCTTGTCTTTCATACAAGCAAAACCTCCAAAAATCAGACACAAGTGTTTATTATGTACTTAAAAGCAACATAAATTTTTGTGTCTACACTATGGTCTGCTAAAGTTCTGCACTTTTATGGAAATATTAATGTCTGAAATAAGAATGTATTTGGATGTCATACTGAATATATTGAATGTACTGAAACTATATTTTTTTCAATAGAACTGAAATAACTTGGATCTATACAAATTCACTTGCTGTTAATAAAATGAAATAAAATTTTGTAATTATTAAACGCCATAATGATCTTGTACTGTTTTTTACACTGCAAAACAATTAAGGAGTTAGAGTTTACGGTAGTTTTTCAATTACTGTTCATATAATATTATGTTAAGTTAACCTATAGAATTGAAATTAGTTCGAAAAATGGAGGTTCAGGAGAATATTTGAAAGAATTTCTTTTAAATTGTAGAGAATATAGTACATATATCTTGCAATATTTTACATTAGCTAAGAATTAAATATTTTTTATACTAAGTTACCATAACATTAGTTTAGAAAAGCTTGCCAAGCAAGAATATACCTTTTTCAATTCTGAAAAAGAGTTTTCTTTCATATTAAATAATACGTGGAAAAAACAAACTGTATATTCTTTGGCAAGTTTCTGTAATGGAAATAATTTTTAGTTGAGTAAATTCTTCAACTTCAAAAATTATAAGCTGAAGGTAGTTATACGTTTAAAAAGCATATTGACTTATACATTTTTATTATTCTTAAGTAATCCAGTTTAATTTAAAACTCTACAAAGTTATTTTAATTAATTCCAATTGTTTTATACTAATGAATTTAATTGTAAAGCAAAATAGAACATTTTTTTAAAATATATTTAACTTATTTTAAAAGTTTAAAAGGGTTTTCAAATATTTTAAATATACATTTAAAAATATTTTAATAAGAAATTAAAAGAGACAAAGATAGGCAGGTCATCTTTTAATTTTTGAATTACTTTTTCAGAAAATAACCTATGAATATCCTAGTTTTAGAAAAAGTTAGGTGAGCTTTAAGAGCTTTTTCAAAAATAACAAATATTTCACTATATAGAATAAAAATATTTATTATATTTTAAATATTTAAGATAAATTTTTCTTGGTCATAAGGTAAATGTGGGTATAGTGGACACTTTAAGGAAAATTTTTGCTTAAATTCTTAATAAATACCAACCTATTTGCTTGGAAACGGTTATCATCCTATTTTTAGGTTAATTGGATCTTCTTCTTTCGATTTTACCATTAAAAATTTTAATTAGATTGGGTAAAGTATTTTTAATTAATTTTTAAAAAGTACTCCAAATTGCATCTATAGTGGCCACCTTGATGTAGCTGTTGTATCTATGGTGGACACCTCTTGCATCAATAGTGGACACCTCTCTTTTTCGGCCTATATGAGGGGTTTATGCACGAAACTGAGGGGTTTTTTTGGTATAGTCGTTTAGTTCTTATTAAATCTCCCTTCCCAACGAAATGTATTTTAGATCAAATCAAATTAGCTTTATTTAAAAAAATACTTGATAGTTTTCGGCCCAAAGCCTACGCTGTAGCTGATTTGAGAGGAATTTAGCATGTAATTCAATGTTTTCGAAACCTTGGTTCCCAAAGCCAGAATGAAACCAAATTAATACAACACTCATTTTAAAGCGCAATCAACAGTTTATGAAGAAAATCTGATTCAAATTAATATTATTTATGTTTTTTTGTAGAAGCCATTGCAGTGGCCACTATTGGAAAATCCAAGATTATGTGTTGGTAAAGTGGCCACCCCCATAAATCCTCGTAAAATCAAAATTTTCAAATAAATTTTATTCAGTATCATTTTATGTAATCTTCTTTATCTAAATATAAATTTAAAATTCAATCAAACGTTAATAAATACAAAAAAATCAGTTTCGAAATACCCGTTTCCTTACGCGATTCAATAAGCGAAATCAAATTTCAGTCACTCGGCCGATGTTGTTATTTTCAAATATTTAAATATCCTTCTCATGCTGATCTGTGGTATCGGTGGTAATTTACCAGCTTACCTGATTGTACAATCTATTATGCCAATGAATTTTGACGCTGTATGATGCCTCTAACTCGTTTTATGTAAAATTAATCAGCTATGTGGCCACTATTGGTACAGTGTCCACTATACCCACATTTACCTTAACACATGTTAACCAACTACCCATTTATCGCATATTTGCACGATATTAAAAAGAAAATGCAGGGTCTTGAGACTTATGAAAACCTTGTTTACAACATTTTAAAAATATTTAATCTTATACTTTTAAACTATATAGTGGTGTCCTTTAAAAAAAACCCACTCCAAATTGTACCCTAAAAAAAACCCATCGAGATATTTTAAATAAATAATTAAAATAATTTTTAAATTCTCATTTCCCATGTCTTCCTAAGCCATTTAGAGTGGCAGGGAACTTGAAAGCATGTCAAAGAACCGTTTATTTACTTATTTATTTGAATAAATAGAAAATGTCGATTTTGGGCTAAAAATATGATTTAGTTATGCAGATTTTGATGCTGTAAAAATATATGTTATAAACATTTTAAAGCATTCTTCATGTGGTTTCGTGTTATCCCGTTATTATGAGAATAAAATACTGAAATTTCAGCTCAGTCGGCCAATTAGGGACCCTACGGTAGTCTTTGAAATGAGGGGTGAAAAAAACCCATAGTGTGCCTAAAAAAACCCACTTTTCATTTTGTAATAAATGATAAAATAAATAAAAAATTTTGCAAAATATTTAATATTATTCATGATATACAACTAATTATGCAAATAAAATAGTTGTTTGGGTAATTCTCAATTTTTTTCAGTATTTTTGATAAAAACTCAATGTTACCAAAAACAGCCATTTTCCATGAAAATATAGCATTTTACAGAGTTTTACTCGAAAATGGGTTTTGAGAGTAAATAGTTACGGGTTTAAAATAAAATATTAGTGCCAATTACCGTTCTTAAGCTTTTTTATAGAAATTGTATTAAGCATTCGTATTTAATAGGTCGTTTTCATCAAAATACAACAATAAAAACGCTATTGTCGTTGTGTTTTGAAGGCAAAATTCTTGAGTAGAAAAACTTATCACAGTTTTAATTTTAGAAATAATTTGTGATGAACTTGGTTTTAATTATCTTAACTATTCTCTTTTCTATCAAAATAAACCTTTCAATCATATTTTTTCTTAATATTTTGAGTATTTTCAAGTGTGGGTTTTTTTAGGGTACATGGGTTTTTTTTAGGAAAATTGGGTTTTTTTTGGATTCTTACTTTTTTGTCTGCCAATTTGTAACGGAGAGTCGGAATTAAAATTACTAAGCACTAAAATGTAGAGGAGGACGAGCCGTTACAACACAATTTTGTTCGATTAAATTATCATATTTTTTAAGCTTTTAATGACGGAAAACTGAAAAAGTGGGTTTTTTTTAAAGGACACCACTATATATAAACCCTTTTCATCATTACTTCATATCTATCTTGTTTTCAATATAACAGGAATGATAATTGGTGAAAGGTATTAAAAAAACTTTAAACAAACTAGCATAAAAATTTAAAAGCAAAAATTATATTATTATCAAGGTTATATTACTCATGTTGTCTGAATTATTAGTATTCTTAATAAGTTCAAGTTACTACTATTCAAACTAGCTCCAATAAGTTAAATGCTTTTTTTAGAATATAAATAAAAATCTTAAAAACTTACTCTTACAACTGAGTCTTTTTAAACAGGGCTATTCTGAAACAAAATAGCTGGAAGGTGACTCAAACATAGTTTGACGGGGTCCGCAATATTGTTTTGATTTTTTAGTTGTTCTTGGAAACTAAAATATTAGTTCATTTAATTTGTTTTTACTATACTGAACTGTGTTATAAAATTTGAAAAATGCGTACAACTTATTCAATTTATCAAACATATTCAATAATTAACTTAACTCAACTTATCGAATTGAAGCACATTAGGGTACAAAAAATGAAAAGCATACTAATGTGCCTCAATTTCATACAACTGTGTATCGAATAAAATGATCCAACCTAATCATATTAAACCTTTCAGTTCTAGCAGTTTACATTTCCCCATAGGATTTAATGGTAATCCCAGGTGGCTTAGGATTGAAAGGGTTAACTCAAATACGTTTGCAAGTGAGCCCCCAACTTGCATACATAAAAATAAATCATACGATAAAATAAAGTGTGGTCATTATATATTCAGTTATGAAATATGTTTTATAATTAAAATCCACTCTGTCATTAAGTCCTTGGCACGTTTCATTATGTTTTTTCACCTCGTCTCACAGTCGGTACAGATTATCACACGAGTTGAACCTGAACTCGCATTTCTGGAGTAGTCTGTGCCACAAATTCTTGGCGCGGGATGTGAATTTGGCGTGTCGTCTGCACGCCAATGCTGCCGCTTGGCGCGCCTTCAGCCGCACTTGGCTTAGAGCACCAACCAGGAGTTGGTCCACATTGTGGTGAATCACCACTGAAGTTTCTATAAATTTTACGTCAAAACGGCTGGCCATGCTTCTTCCGTCTGCAAAGAACAAAATTAAAAAAAAAGTTATAAAAATGTTGCTCATTATTTTCTATTTTTACATTCAATATTTGCTGATATAAAACTGGCGTTTACTTACGAAGACAAATAATTTTGTTTTAATTGAGTATCTTTAAATTCCTGCATGCATATCAATGATGTGTGTTGTCAAGTTACATAACCAGCAACCTCCATAACTATAAAACCTTGGGTAAAAACTAAAATTATGTGACTCTAGGCCAAAATGAGAGTTTGAAAATCATCCTTATTAAGTTAGGGTTTTCCCCAACTTTTAACGGAGATATATTAGCTGCTTCAAGAAAATCTTTTCATTCAACTTCTTAGGCTGCAGAGTTTTAAAGATTGAATCTTGTTGTTCTAAAAGACAGTTGACTCCTAGTTTTAAAACATCCATTAAACATTTTAGAGATCAAAAAGAAATTTTTAACATGCCATAAATTGCATTGAAATACACAATAAAATAAAACCTTCAACTTCTTTGTAATTATTGACACTAAACTTTCTTAAGAATATTATTTGGATCAATCTATACGAGTAGAAATTATTTTTAAAGTCTATTTTAATAAAATTTTTCTAATATCTACGTAGTTTGCACAATTAGCAGGCAGTATTTTTCGTCAATGATAGAGTCAAAAGAAATCCAACAAAAAATAAGCAAGTAAAATCAAAACAAATAAAAAACTAAACAAGTTAATTAAAATGCAGTTCCTTAAATCCTTTAAATGCTAAAGCAACAACGTTTTTGAGTAAAGGATCTAAAAACTCAAAGTTCTACTCTTTGTTGAGGTATGTTTTTCTACTGTTGGTAAACAATTTCTTATACTTTTGGCCGAAGAAAACATTTTCTAATTTAGGAGCTAGAAAATTTAGATTTACAAAAAGAAGAAACTCACACATCCTACTTTTCATTTTATAGGAAATGAAATCCTTTGATACTTTGATACTCTTGATAAGAAAATTAAATTAAATTAATGGACGAAATTTTTTCATCATACCAGAAACTCAAAATATGCAAAGCACAAATATATTTGACCACGTTTTTTGTTTTATTGACATTGAATGTAAAGTGTTATTAACATTGATATTAAAAAAATAATTTGTTTTTTTGAGTTCAAGAAACAACTGCTCGAAATATGAAACTAAATCATCAAAAAGTTCTAATTAGCATTTGGATCTAAAAATAAGGTTCAAATGTACAAACACTAAAAACTTAAACTAGTTAAGCATATTAAAATAAAATAATCAGGTGAAAAATATAATAGGATGGGAAAACGCAATTTTTATACAATGAAATAATCAAACCTGAATACTTTGATACTTAATTTTAATTTATATTTATTTTTAAGTATTTTCAAGTGTTTAACCCTACAGTGCATACTGTAGCCAATTGGCTACACGACATTTTTCCCCATTTTCTACTCGAACTTCCATTTCCAAACGGCAACACCATGCAATAAGTACAGTAAATATAACATTTCATTGTATAAGCACTTTAGACTGCCAGTAGATGGCAACGGGGGTACTATTTTGAGACATTTGTTAGTAGCTAGTGAGACGAAAGTCAAGACACAAAAAACGCCAAAATTAAAGAACCATATAAATTAAAATAAAAAAATTTTCAGCTTGAAAAAAAATTGTTTTGAAAAGATAAGCTGTTTTTTATATTTTTAGAGCATTTGATTTTATTTCACTTCACAATTAATTTCACAAGGGACACAAATTAATTTCACAAGGACAAAGTTTTTTGTGAATTAAAAGTAGGAAAAAATTAAATTATTTTTTAAGTATTCTTTTAATAATTTACACCATAATAGAAGTCAAATAAATGATTTTCAAGTGAATTTAAAAAATCATGCATTGTAGGGTTAAGTCTAAAAAACTATATAAAATCTCTGTACGGTAAACTGAAACTACTATACATTGAAAGATATAATTCCAACTATTGTTTTTCAATAGTATTACACACATATATATGGGGATTTAATTCAGATTAAATATGTAACCTTAAAAAATATGCTAATCTTGTAGAAAACTTCTAAATGATTTAAAAACAAAAAGGGAGCTTAAATATATTTATTAGAAGAGATTACTATAGATTTTTTCGAGAATGTTAGTATTTAGAAAATTCTCCTTTCAAAATTGTGACCATAAGCGTGTTCCTGTTTTCAACTGCAGGACGTTATTGGTAAACAAAGTAAGCAATCAATTCCTTAACATTTTGCAATTATATCTCACATTTTTCCTAATTGATTAAAATCTTCTCTAAAATTATGAAAATAACCTACATTCATTCCTTTTAGTAACTTAATGTCAATCGTGAAACACAAAACCTTTTTAATTTACTACAGAAATGCAGAAATAAAGTAATGAAACCAAAATTGATAAGGTATTAAAATAATATTATCTACGTTCTATTTTTATCTTTTCCGAAAATATGAATATCTCAACCCCTTTCTTTACAAAACCAGAAAAGTCTTAATAATTAACATTGAGTATGACAATGACAATCGTATATCTAAATCATTCCCTTTATAATACATAAACAACAAATAGAAACAACCAAGCATACCTTTTTTAAAGCATGTGTTATGGTTTCTACATGTGTCTGAAACGCGTAACATATTATGCATGATGCATATTTCCAACCGAAGTGGAAAAACAGAGAATGAGGGCTAGTTCGAAGAGTACGCGACTGTCAAATGGTTGTGACAGCACACTCCCTGAAGCAGAAAGATGTTTCTGACATGTATATCTGAACTTGACACCTTCATTTTGCCCTCTACGGAATGCTTGGGTAGAGAAAAGGCTTCTAATGTATACATTTCATTGCAATTTATGTGTGATAGTTATTTTTTGTTGCTCTTCAACCATCAACTATAGTGAAGTTCCTAGAAAATCCTTCTTGTCGTTGATTACTAATTCATGACTTCTCTTTTACATTTACTTTGAAATTGAAGTGTTAGTTGGTTGGTTATTTGAGGTTTTATGGTACAATTAAGGAGCAAATTACAGATGTGTATTAATAGGTTTTTTGCTCAAAAATAATATCATTAAAAAGTACAATCTTTCAATGAATTTGTAAAGTCCATATTAGTCCTTACATACAACTTGAGAGGAAATTGGAATATCTTATATTGCATTAAAATATATCTTAAAATAATATTGTAATGAGAAAACACATTCAAGTGTTTTAATAAAACCTTACAAATAGTATGATAGTAAAAGATGTATTAACTCTGAGAAACAAATTCTAATGCTTTTAAAAATTATTAATTAATTCCCAAAGATTTTTGTTAGTCGAATTAATTAATTTTGCAACCAATAATTCTAATAAATCAATTAATCAATGAACCTGTTGGATTAAACATGGATTAATAATATATGTAAATTAATTAAATATATAAATATTATTTTGGGATAACAGGAAAAGAAAGCACGCAAATATTCCATCTGGTTTTTATAAGTGTTTTTACATGCTTGCACTTATAACTCATGCATATTAGATTTCTGCAACAGACTTCAAAAAATGTCCCGTTATCTTAGGAGTTCTTCATTTTTTATTGAGTCCTAAATTATTCATAAAATTATTACTTATGCGAGTTTATACTAAGTTTTCTTACATTAAATTGTTTCCTCACTAATTTTTAACTACATTTGGAATAGAGAATTTTCGAAATGCCTGGTTCAATATCATTGAAGGTTATTTCAAATTAAAATGACGGCATAAAGTAATTTTCTGATGTAAAAACTATCATTTTCTTATAAAGTACATGTAATCAAATATTATAAAAACACTACTATGAGAAAAATTTCAATTAAAGAAAACTCCCATGCAAATAAAAGGAGTACCTAATACATTTTAAGGTAATAAATAATTAATAAACATTTTAAGGTAATTTAATCTCAGATTGTTAATATACACGAGGAGGATCTAAGTAGCATAGGATAAAGATTCATTGTATAACTTTCTCAACAGTATCACTACCCTTCTACTAGTATAAATTATTAAAAAAACTATTCTAATACTTGGAGTATTTAACTCTTGAAAAAAGGGGTAAACTTAAGTTTTTATTCTTTTTCTGAATTAACATAAAATACGTGTCTAACTGATGGTAAATATCGATCTATGCACAATTAGAGTTCCAATACAAAATTCCATACATATGTCTTGTGTCTTAAAACTGCGGTTCAGGGGACATCCATAAATTCCGTGAGGTCAAAAAGGGGGGGGTTTGGAAAAATCTCACCAAATCTCACCAAGAGGGAGGGGGGTTGATTAAAATCTCACGTCAACTTTTTTAGTTAGAAATTGTACGATTTTTTAAGTATGAGAAAGGAATAATACCCACAGATAAGATACTGTGGTGATTTTTAGGCGGAATAATGTCCTTTTCCCCCACATCAGTAATAGTGGAAAAGTTTTGGGTGCTGTGAATCACAAAATGCAAACGAATAGGATAGAAAATTATTTTTAAAGGTTGTAGGTAAATCTCACCTGGGGGGAGGGGGGTCCAGCAAAATCTCACTAAATCTCACCAAGGGGGAGGGGGGTCCAGATTTTGGAAAAAAACACCTCACGTAATTTATGGATGGCCCCTAAGTATAAATTTCAATTATAAGGTTATGCTTATTTCATACAAAAGAAGGTAGTTCAAATGTTGGAAGAAACTATCTTTTTCTATTTCTATTAAAAAGCCTTGTGAGTATCATGTTGAAAGAGAAAATTGTCAATAAAAACT
Source organism: Tetragnatha versicolor (assembly GCA_024610705.1). Lineage (NCBI taxonomy): Eukaryota > Metazoa > Arthropoda > Arachnida > Araneae > Tetragnathidae > Tetragnatha > Tetragnatha versicolor. Next base: position 17,454,425 of record JANDEH010000008.1, read on the forward strand.
TATTGAAATACTTTATTGATTTGTCATCAAAAGGGTGTTAAAAATGTTAACAATACAGGGTGTCTCAAAAGGTTGGTGCCAAATTTAACGTGCAGGTCTCTCATGACATGACAAACTTATGTCCTCAAATGTAAACTGTGTCCACTAGAGGACAATGTTCTCTGGGATAGAGGCAACGTTTAAATTTTTTTATTCCACAAAAAAACTTCCCAAATTATTACATACTCGGATATAGCATCCCCGAAAACCCCTGTAAACCAAATTTAATTAAAGTCTGCTGGCAGCAGAGAAAATTACTTTATAACTTTAAGAACGGTCTGAAAAAAATTTGAATGGAAATTGGTGGTGAAAATTGGAAAATTTGAAATTAGAGGTGATTTTCTCGGCTTATTTTACGGAGAATTCAATGAAATTTGGTTTACAGGAGTTTTTGGGGATGTTCTCTCTGAATATGTAATAATAATTGAAGTTTTCCCGTTGTATAAAAAGCTAAAAGTTGCCCCTTCGCCGGCAAACATTGTCTTCTAGCGGACACAGTTTACATTTGTGGACATAGGTTCCTCTGAAAATCTTGTTCGTCATGGCATGACTGACATGCATGTTACATTGTTACATCAACCTTTTTAGGCACACCCTGTATAAGGAAAACTGTAAACTGAGTAAGAACCGTGTAAGGAAAACTGTGTAAGGACACCCTGTATAAGTTCCCTTGCTTAAGGTGGTTGCCTACCTATGGAGGCTTTTTTTTAATAATTAAAATGTTGAACTAATTTGTGATTTAGACAATTAAATGCGTTATTACACTATTACGCATAGTAGTATGACGCGAACTACTATGCGTCAAAGTTATACTATTCATAAAATAAAAAACATTACACCCACTGCCAAAAAAATAGTAAGGCTCGTAAACCATATTATGTCAAGTATTGTACCCAAGTTTCATAGAAATTCACTTATAATATTTTGAGTTATGTAGTTTTGCGGAGAAGGAAAATAGAAAAAATGTGATTCTGAGAAAAACGCGAATTTCTTTACCTTTTCCTTAATAAAATGCCTTTTTAGTTTCAAGTAAAATTTCTGTAACTTTGGTTCTAGGAAAGTTAAAGACAAAATTTAAACTGATTTGGAAAGCTAAAGATGTGTTTTTTGAAAAAATTTAAAAACAATTTTCTTGAATTTTTGGTCCAAAACGGTATTTTTAGGTAGTCAGGCCTTAAGGAAAAGGATACTCACTCTCAGTGGAGACGGCTCTGAGCCTGGCGAGGTCGCACTTGTTGCCGACCAGGATGACGGCCTTGGAGCGCAGACCGGGGCCTAGAGGGAGGGCCGCGGGGGGCAAGCGGCCCGCGGCGTCTCGCAGCGCCTGTAGGCAGCGGGCCGCGCTGCGGAAGCTCTGCAGCTCAGTCACGTTGTAGGTTACCAGGATGGCATCCGCGCGACAGTATTCCTCCATGCTCAGCTGCAAGAGAACAAGTATTTTAAGTATTTAGGTTGGAAATAGGTAGAATTTTTTTTGGAACTGATGACAAAGTAATTTTTTTTTCAAATTGCGTACTAGCCTAGTGGTTAGAGTATTTGACTGCGAAGCCGTACGTTGTTGGGTCCGAATCCCCGTTTTGCATGGATGTTAGTTTTTGTCCTCTTGTGATGAATGGATTGCGTCCCTCTGTAAAAACGTGGTTGTGCGAGCGAATGGCGTGTGGCGCGGGGAGCTGTACCTCACCTCTGTGGCTTTAGTCCGCATGTCCCCGCTGGATAATGTTGACTTGGCACTTCTTTAGGAAATTCAGTGGTCAAGGATGATGATGAATCTAGTACCCACCCATTTGCAAATACGATGGAATATTTGGTGTAAAAAAGCGAGTTTTATTGTGAAACGGAGGTTCTGTAGCTCCAATGCAGCAGGGTCAAATTTTTGAGAAGAAATCGAGTCTGTCACTGACCGAGGCAAAAATATTGCCGTGCATAAAACTTTGAGTTTGACAATTCTTTGGGTTACTGAGGATAGAAATGCAATATGCAATTTAATATTTACTATGTAATTCATTTTGATTAATAAAACTATATAGAACTTTGGAAACGTAACCTGGTCCTGACTGGCATCGGGTAATTCGGCACTTCAAACTAACGGTGTGGTAAAACACAACGATTACAACTTTTACCATTGTTCTCGTGAAAAAACCTTCTTTGAAGAACGTAATGAAATGCGTAATCATAACGTCACAGTTACTTATTATTGTTATGTCACTTTAGATAATTGACTCTGCCCTTGAATTCCACTTCTTTCCATATGCTCAACCACCCTCCTAGAATGTCATACGCGGTCTGTTAAATCAAAAGAGCTGAGGACAGAATTGATTTCGGGGTTTTCTTTACGATCAGGGATATTAGAGAAAGCTCATATTGGCTCAGGTCATCAAGGCCCCAATGGCATACTTGCGGTCGTTTCAGGTCACAAGGAAACGGTCGATAGTGCTGAGTAGGGAGAAACATCGGGGAGGAGTTATAAGCCACTCTGTGCAAGACTCATCAGGATATTCGGGGTCAATGTTGGCAGATATTTTAGCGGCTTAGAAGAACAGTAGCCTAAGTCAAAAATGCAAAATTTCATATGTATGAACATTGACTTAGGTTTCTGTGTGTTGCGATATTTCAATAAGGAAGTTGCATGTGTCAGATTATCAAAAACAAACAAGTGTTCTGTATGGTTTTTTGTATGGTACAATGAAATATCTAGTCAGTTTTTCAAAAAAATGTACAGGTAATTAAATATTTCAATTTAAAAGTCGAGAAAAAAACACGTGACTGAAAACGTTTATTGTTTAAACTGTAGGATGACGTCAACAACAATAATACCATCAACTCCATTGATTTTCAACAATGCCTATTGTAAGATGACGTCATATCCAAACTCTTGGCGTTTTCGCGCGCTTTTAAAAAGGGGATATTGGTTCATTTTTTTGGCAATCAAAAAATTTCTTAAGGAAATCAGTTTTTTCTGTTTATTTTATTTGTGATGTAGTTGGTAGTTCCCAAACTCACCAGTCAAATAATTAACGTCGTCTGCATAGTAAAGCAAATGATATACCTCACTATTGGCGTTTCTTACATTGGCCGATTAGACCTTCCGGTCGAACCGCTGGATGTAAATTTAACGTATTTTATTGTTAAAAAAGGCAAAATTTTTTTTAAAGTTTTCAGGTTTTTAAAGGTTTTTTTAGTTAACAGGTTTAATTAATTCCTGATTGTTAATTACTGAAATTAAACGGCTAAATAAACGTTAAAATTTTGCAACAATATCAGAAATGAAATTCACCTTTAAAAATGGAAAACCTGTAAAAAAAATCGCAGAATATTTGTGAAATAAATGGAAATAAACTGGCATCCTGGTAGAGAGTTTTTTTCTGTAAATTCAACACACTTTTTTTTACAGAGTAGGAAATGTTAGTGTTGATGAATGTCAATGATTGACAAGGAAAGATAATATTGTTCATTTGGAGCTTAATGGTAGGTTTGTAAAATCGTTATAATATATGATACCATATGGTTACTTGTATAAGTAGGAAAGTTTTGAAGGTGGGTTGGAATTTTCAATACTATAATTTTAAAGTGGGATTTTTCTTTTATTACAAGACCGTTTTAGAATTCAGCTCGAGATACATTCGAGATAAATTCTATCAACTTAACAATATCCGCAATTTTTGGAACAATTTTTCTTTATTATGGTGCATTGGGAATGATCTAGCGACTGTAAAAACCACAAAAACCACTCACTTTTCGCTGGGTGTACCTTAATTATTGCATTTATGATCCTAATTACGTTAATTGCAGTTTTAATCACTAGGAGGGAGGAATTGAGGTCTATCAAAGAGCCTAGGTTCTAGATATAGGTTATTAAATAAAGTGTTCTACGTAGAAGTTCACTTAGAAAAATAGGAATTAAAAGACAACATCAAACCACATACCGCTATTATCTCTTTCAAAAGAGTAATTGATTGACTCGGTTTTAGTTTATAAGTTGAAATTAATTAAACCACAAAACTAAGCCTTCTATAGTTTCGTTATCTATCTTTAATAATATCTCATTAATCTCATTAATCGATCGGATAGAAAAGTAATTAATCATTGTGATAAAATGAAAAAAAATCATTGTAAGCCTGACTGGAACCTGTTCTCAAAGTCCAAAACATCCCTTAACTTTTATTTATATTTAATCAACATACCACAACACTGGATATCAACTCATAAATCACTGTAATAAAAATTTTAGTACAACTATAAAAAATTACATAAACCCTTTTCTAAGAAACCCCATATCTCAGAAAAAAATATGATAAAAATAGACAGCACAATACCAGATTTCATTATGAAAATACTTTTCCTAAATTGGGTTCTCGTTATAGTTACGAGTTTTGGATTCAATGAAAGTTTTATAACAAATATAAACGTAGATTGGGAAGGAACATATTTGATTACCACTGCGTTGTAAAGGAAACGAGTATGTCCCTCTTTTATAAGTTCGAATTTTTTTTTCTTGGAAATTTTTCGACATAAATGAGAAAAACTGAATTATTTTGTTTAATCCCAAAGTTTGACGTTTCATGCTATGGTATTAAAGTTGCATTATAGAGCGCTGATCATATTCTTAATTTGATAATGGTTTTAAAATTCATTAAAACTTAAAACGCTTATAACAAATAGGCATCAGGGGTTTCTTAATGCGATTATTTTAAAAACAATAACATTATCTTTTATCTACCTTTGCTATCTATTTTTACATTTCATAAATAGGATAATTATAGTTTTGAAAAAATATAAATCAAGTTTATAGAAATATATATATATATTTGAAAACATTAAGATTTTTCTCAAATGAATCGTCAGTTTGAAGAAGGGAATAAGTCCAAAAATCAAGTTTTGAGAAAATCGAAAAAAACTGTATAAGTAATGGAATTTTCATTGTATAACCGCCAAATTTTTACTTGAAGTTCAGAACCCCATTTAGAAAACAGAGCAATCATCAAAACAAATATAAGTGTATTCAAAAATATTTTACAGCCAAAATAAGTTGATGGACTTATTCCCTTCTTCCTCCTTATGAAAATTTTCTGATGAAAAAAATCTTTAAAAATCCTTAAAATCACATTTAAATTATATTTCTCCTTAGTTTGCACCACAAAAGGGTGAAATAAAAAGAATAAGACAAAGAAATTCAAAATTATAGTGAAACTGGGTTATTAAAGCAGTATCAATGGAGTGAGTGAATATGAATGGAGTCAAACATTCCCTACATAAAAAAAAGTTTGAATACATTGAAATCAAGAGAAAATTTTATTTTAACTTAGTTTACATCACAAAGAATATGAGGAGAAAGAAAAATTAACTTAAATTCCAAATTAGCTTAAAAAATACAATGAATGGACATCGATTTCACAAATTCAAGGGGCGATATCTCTCTATAGGGGTTAGTTATTGTTCCCCTCTTTTCACCCATGCGTAGAGCAAAGCTTAGAGATTGTTTTGAGCACAAAAAGTCAATTTGTCATTTTTTGGACTTATTCCCTTCTTCAAACTGACGATTCAAATAACGTTCACAATTCCACTTACGTTCCATAACGTTCCATAACGTTCACCTTATCCACTTACACTTAAGTCTGTGTAATTAAACTTGGCGGTTCGTCACAATGGCAACGCAATAGAAAGGCGATGGGAAATGACTAGTAGCACGAGCCGCCTATTTTATTTACACACACTATAGTCAACAAAATTGAATTTTTTCTGGCACAAGGGCAAAAAGATGTGATCCTTCTAGAACTTTTTACGCTGAATCCAAATATGCAAGTTGTTTTTTCCATCACCCTCAGTTTTTTGTGACACGTATTTTAGTTTTGAACTAAATGTTGCATTTTACATACAAACTAGATATTATTCAACTTACTTAAAGTGTAAAGGTTGAAATTTTCTTCTGCATCAAAAATGTTCCATTTAAGTGCTCAGAAGTAACCAGCAAGAATTATAGCCCCCCACAGTGTCCCTGCATCCCCACTTTTGTGTAAAAATTAAGAATAAAATGGTTCTGACTCAACAGCATCAAACAAAAGTTATTATCATTGACAAAAATCATAGCATGAGATACATAATGATGGTAAATATTCGACATGAAATTATCCCTAAAAAAATTTAAAGGTGTACAGAGACATTCCACTGATAAAACCTTCTATACACACTTTCAGACTCCATACATATGATAGAAACGTCTATAGAAACTTTAATGAAGCATTTCGTTTAATTATGTATGATATGAATATGAGCATACCAGAACTTATTGAAGATTTAGAGAGTGTTTTCCAGCTTTCAATGAATTTTTAGAGAGCAAGTGAGAGATGCTGGATCAATCTTCTCTTAAGTTAGATTCTGGCTCCTGGATCGCTCCTGGTAGGTGGAATAAGGACTGATAATTACATTTTTAAGTCTCTTATGATCTTGATGGAATGTAGGTCTTAGTATTTTTAAGTTAAGTTCATTCATTCAATTTATTGACTCTCGAGATAGCTACAGTATGATTTGGAGCAGCACTGTCATCTTTAGAGAGGAAAATTGGACCAAAATTACCTTCTAAATGCCGGTAGGAATAAAGAAATAAGGTTTGTTTTGTAGATATGATATCATTAATAACCATCCATAATCATGAAATAAATAAATTAAAATTTTATTTTGTATTTATAAGTTATCCTTGAGAACAGTTACAAAGCACTATGAAGCAATCTAAAAAAATTTAATTGTGCAAAATATGAGGGTGGAAATTCTGTTAGCATATTTTAAATCAGCGTAAAAAATTACTTTAGAAATACTATTAAAGGATCTTGTGCCAAACATCTTGTTTACCAGTGTTATCAAAGGGCAACTTACAAGCATAAAAACATGCAAATAGACCAATCGTTTCACAACTAAATCTACTCAGGCCGCTTACTATAAGAAGCAAACCATTCTTACGTTAAGAACCCTTCGAACTATCCCTTTGCTCAGTTGCGCAATACTTATCCCATTCAGTTTCTAAAAGAACTGGGTCAATACGAAACACGGAAATCGTACAGATGTGACGAAAAACAAAATTTGGGGAATAAAACTTTCTAGGGTGCTTATAGTTCTGGCTTCCTATGAATAGAAGCCGATAAAATCGAAGGGACTGAGGTGAATAGTGTAGAAGATGGATAAAATATATGTTTTTAAGATCAAATCGAAGTTTGTTTCTCTTTAAGATGTTTATGTTTTGAAAGTATGTAACGTATGAGTGTAATTTTGTGTGATCTGCTTTATTCGATATTTTGAAATCTATTGGCGTCTATTATTCTCAAAACCAAACACACTATGGTACTTTTAAAGGAGCATCCAAGGGCTATACTTACTCTCCATCGCAAGATGTATAGAAATTTATAAATTTTTTAAACTTAAATAAATATAAAACATTCATTTCATGTTTTAAAAAAATAAAATTTACTTCATAAGTTCAGTTACTTCAATGAAAAGGGAGTACTTCACCACTACCTCTGGTTAGAGGAATATGTGAGAAAACTCCAGCTCTCAAGCGTTGCCTCCAACCGTGGACTGGTTTTGTCCTTGTTAGGGCTCATCAGCACGGCATAGGAAGGTAGCGCAAGAGAGCGGAGGGAGAGCTTTTAGTCTAGCCGACTATAACGGAAAAAGTGGTGACCATTGATTAGTCGGCTAGACTAAAAGCTCTCCCTCTGCTCTCTTGCGTTATCTTCCTATACCGTGCTGATGAGCCCTAGCAAGGGCGAAACCGGTCCACGGTTGGAGGCGACGCTGGAGTTTTCTCACTTACTTTTATTTAAAATAATTTTCACTGAGAGTTTAATTACATTTTCTTCAGTTTATTTTTCAACACTGTTATTTTCATGTATTAAGATATAACGACAAAAACCCAGTAAAAAAGATAACGTTTTTAAAACCAGAGGGTAAGAGAAGAAGATTCAGGCCCCGTTCAAGATGGGTAGACAGGCAATATGAGAAAGTGGATGGGATACAGTGGTACCAATAGATAGAAAACAATAGAAATAGACAGAAACGAATGGTTCGAGCTAAAAGAGACAGAGCAAAAGAGAAATGGGTTCTTTTCATACTTCTTACATAGCTCATTGTGTAGCTACATCTTGTAATAGTTTGGCATAGTTTGTAACATCAACCAGTAAAGAATTCAGATCATGGCAACATCATTCTTGGAAAAAAAATGTACATTCAGCTCCGATAAAACAAACAGCTAAACGCGAACAAAACATGCATTCTCTAACTCCTCATATTTCACCCTTCAGTTCAAGGCTACAATCCTAGGCCATCGCAATCAACCTCCTATCAAATAGAGAGTAGTATCCTTTCAATCAATAACATACCATACTACCCCAAATACTACTCTCCACGAATCCACGATAAAATCATTACCTAAATTGCGTCTTAAACATCCCAACCTTAGCGATTGACTTCCCCTACCTTCAATGGCTCCTGCCCTAATTGGAAAGCTTTTCCAAAATTCATCCGTATCCTACTGACCTCACTTACGGATTCTTTACGGTGAACTTAGTTCGGAATTAATTCCTTCACGTTGTAATGACCATGCTTAATTGATTTTGTTCTTGGGGAGAGTGTTTTTTTATCATCCGTTGAGATGTGTAGGAGGTAATTGCGAAAAATAATGGGCGTTAATTGGAAATGTTTGCGTAAATAAGTAGGGATAATGGGATCTGGTAAGATGTCAGTTTCTTTGTGGGTGGGAGGGGGTGTTTGCTAGGTGGTAATGAGGGTTATGATTTAAGCAGCCAGAAGAGCTTGGGGTGAATTCCGTTATGAATCAAGATGATAATTCTGTCATTCCGTGACAAAATATAAAGGAATTAGCTTTCACTTGAATGATTAAGTCTTGTTGTGTGAAAGTTTTCGTGCCTTTATTTATAAAGAAGATTGATTTCACTGTAGGAATTTTTCTTATTGTGTCAATTCCATCAGAACAAGATGAACTGGTATCTAAATACAAGGTAGTTTAAAATTCCTTTTTACGGCTTTTATTTGAAAGCAACGTATCTTAAGGTCATGGATCTAAGGTGAACCCCTATGTAGGTTACCATGCTAAATCCCTTGAGAAGGCTTACAGCACTCCTAGCGCCAGAAAAGAAAGCTAAAAATCCAGTCCATAATTGAAAACCACCTTCGATTTTATTATGCGATTTATTTGATATTAGAATTAAAATTTGTCTTTTAGTTTCTTAATTAATTTGCTTAAGGCTAAGCGCGCACTAGAGACTTTTGTCTCGGCGAAAGAGACAAAATTGTTTCCCTGACTATTGCAAGAAGCTAGAGAGCGCGCACATGGCGACGAGACCAAGATCACTAGGCCAAAAATTTCCTAATAGAAATGCATTGCTCTCGAGTGACTAGTGTTACAGTCGCCGGCGACATAAGTCTCTAGTGCGCGCTTAGCCTAACCACAGACGCCTAACTTTCTGTTTTTCGTTACTAGGAGCGCTTTAAGCCTTCTCAAGCGGTTCAGCGTGGTTACACTCTTAAAACGACAGTCTCAAAACTGAGTAAAAAAGTACTCAAACTGGCTCCGATCCATCAAATGTACTCAAATTTAAAACATAAATATACTCATTTATGAAAATGTGCATACTAAAAAATGAAACATCTTATATTTATCTAAAGCTTGAACTCAAAAATTAGCTCATGATGTTTCATTTTTACAGTAATTAGTACTAACAGTACTGCTTTAACAGTATTTCGTCGTGGAAGATGCAATAAGGCACATCTAACATTTGAAGCACCTTTAGTATTCCAATCCTCTTTCTCGCCAAACAGTTTTCGTGACTTCGTTTGGCGGTTTTAATATGACTGTGCTTTTTTTGTAAACCAAAATTTTTCAGAAATTGATGCTTAGATATTTGATTACTTGATCAGGCTTCGCACCTAAAAGTATTAAAATAATTTTTAAAACATCTTAATAGCTCTAGTAAGCCGTGATTTGACACCTTTTCACATTGGTCAGAAAAAAGTTGCCGATCTTTCATGATCTGTCATAGATCCAAAGATCATGATCTTTCATGATCTGATATTTAGAGAATCAATCTCGATGAAACCGTTTGAGAGCGTGAAAGATATTGGTTTATTTTGAATGCGATTCTGTTTTGACAATTCCTCCGAATATTATTAAACTAATTTAAAAAAGATATTACTGGATCTTCGATTATGTGTTACTTTTTTATTACATGTAGCTATTTTTCCTTTAATTAGCTTTGTAAAGTTCCCGAATAATGCAAATAAAGCATGCTTTATTTTATGTCGTGGTACCTTACCTGCTACAATTTTATTGTGATTAAAATGTAAGTAAAATGTACACAGTTTTGTAATTTTTTATGTTCCTATGATTTTTTTGCTTTATACAACGATAAGAGACAAGAAAAATTTTCCCATAAGAATTGTATTGAAAATAAAGTTATCAAACAATTAATTCTGATAATAACAGAAAAAGTGCTTATTTACAAAAAGAAAAAGAAAAACTTTTATTTTATCTATCTATGATGGACAAAATTAATAGAAATGATCGATATTCTTTTCTGAAAAGCAGAAAAATGCTCGATGTGGGCAAGAGAACGAGAAATTCTATTAGAAAGCGATGTTCTGAAGTAGTCACCCTCCCAAGTATTGCCCGTACCTGGAAGTGCTTAACTTCGGTGATGAATAAATGTGCTGCTGTTGGTTTTGACTCGATTTAAGCAGCAACCATACGAAACCATATTTGGCTATTTATTTCACTGCCAATTGAAACAATCTACAACTACATCAAACTGTGTCTTTTTCCGATGTTAGATGTGCTGTATTGCATCTTCCACGACGATTTACTACTTTGGGTTAGTTTATTAAATTTATGGAATAGTATCGTATATTTAGGTATATTATTATTATGGAATATATCGTATCTCATATAATTTAATTAGATATAAAATTCAATACTAATTACAATAATGTATTAGAATATAATATTGCTAAAAGATTCCGAGTACCAAAATTCAGGGAAATTTGCACTAGTAAAATATTTACACAATTTCGTATGGAAAAACCACTGAAACTATACTTTAGTGCGTATCATAAAACTAAAAGAAAATATTCATGGAATCTCAAGCCCCATAAACATTAAAAGGTATTTGTATTATTTTTCAGCATGAAATTGATTGTCACTAACAAAACAACTATCCAATTAAAAACAACATTTAATCGGTTTATACCTACGATTCAAACTAATCTTAATTTCCTTACTTCGCTAAAAAAAAGATTCCCCAAAGCATAAAAAATATATTTCAGAAATTCCTTAATCAAAAACATTAATAATGACTTCGAAGAATGTTTCATTGGTTTTCTCGAGAAAAAGGTTTAACTGGGGAATTCCAAATCTCGTTTGTATTCGTATTCTGTGGGAGAGCCTCTATTAGAACATACCTCCAGAGCTCCTATTTTAATTGCATATATCTTAATTTCGTCCTCTCGCTAAGTGATTAATTAGATATCCTTAGGTCTCTAGAGATACTGTTTTGAGTGGCAATCGAGGTATTGTTTGCTTGCGTAACGCTTTAAGGCAGCTAACTATTAGACAAATATACTTCGTACTGTTTAAATGACAAAGCGTATAACTAATTAGCATAAAGGTAGACTGTTAATGGTTTTATTTTGGAAATATGGATGCGAATGAATTTATTTGATACATATATTTGTATTCGAATACGTTATTCTCAGACTTAATTTAATAGATTTAAAAATACATTTTGCTCTCGGGATATTTAAATTAGTTATCAAACGATTGTTGGAGTATAGATGCTTAGCTTGAGTAAGTAAGGAATAACGAATTCCTAAAAGTACTTTGAATTTTGAAAATGGAAAGAAGTATGCTTTATCTTTGGATTTGTCGTGGAGTAAAAATTCTATGAGATTAAATCCGTAGTTTTGAAACTTTGCAATGAATGTTAAAATACCCTAAAAATCCCTACAAGTAAAGAAAAACTGATCCATTGGTTCTTGGCAGGTTTAACTTAACAACAAGAAATTTTGTAAGAGAACTGCTAAGGAGTGGTACTTGCAGGAATGCGCTTTATTTTAATATATGTAATTTGAACCATGAAGTTATTTGAAATTGAAATTAAAAATTAATACAACGTTTATTTAATTGTTTATTTTTAATTTTAAAAAAAGTCATATGTATTATTTTGAAGATTATTTTGAAGAAATATAAATATAAAAAAATGAATTAATTTTGCTGCAGGTTATTTTCATCCTAGTTACGATCAAAATTATTCAAAATGTATTCATAAAATATAACTATTTTTTAAATATAAAATTAAAAATAACTTGGAAAAATCAGCATGAAATGAAGTCTAGAAGAGTTTGTATAAGACATATAAAATGATAAACCTATCGCCCTGCACCTGATATGATATAGTCATTATGGTACATTAGAATTATCTTAATACCTTTAATTTTTCTATACCGTGAAAGTGTAATTAATTCGTTGATAGCCCCGAGAGTAATGCTCCATTTTCATATTTAAAACTTTATAATATATACATCCTCGAAAATATCCTTTTCTCTAAACCCCAAGTCAGAAACATCTTATAAACCATTTAAGGCATCGAAACAAAAAAATAGTGAACTCTACGGCAGAAAGAAGAGGTATAAAGCACCGATGATCGCATAACACCCCGTTTTATGAAGCAATAAAATCATTCTTAGCTCGCATGATGTAGGAGGAAACGTCGTAAAGTGTATCTCACTGAAACCGTATCGGAAGTTTCTCCAAGGCTAAGACCTGACGTTAATGGCATCCGTCACATACTTAATATGACATATCTCATTTGAGTTTGATGCTTTGGGATCAAAATTTTTCAGTTATAAAATGGAGTACAATGGCTTTGGGGAGAACGGCTATTAATTCGTATGGTTTAAAAGTTTCATGTTGTATAACGGTGGTTTAATTAATGTGGGTGAGCCATAACAAAAAATATAACGAACATTAAATGCTTAAATGCATGGAAAGTGAACTCAAAGTGCTTTCTGAACTAAATTTTGAGTGAAATTTAAGGATGTCCTAGTAATTTAAGTATGGTGAAGTGGCATAGATGTTTGGGCTTAGTTCAACTTGGATTTTGAATTACTGACTGATTATTACGGGTATAATCATCATGTATAAATTAAATTTGACGAATTAACTTGAAATATTATTAACCTCATGAATTCCTTACTCCCACATCACTCTAATAGCTCCCTGACAATTTTTTTTTATTTCTGTTGGCACTTTTAGAATTCAGAATATATTCAGATGATTCATTTTAAAATTTTCTGAATGAAGTTCCTATAGATGGATGAAAGTTCAATTCAAAATTTTTATCTTTAATGTTGAAAACTCTGCTATTTTTTTCTTCTTAAGTAATTTCGAGAAAGAAGGAAATCTTTAGGTAATCAAATAAACTTCATAAGTAGAAAAAGCGACTCTTTCAAGTATAAAATAAATGCGTACCAGTATACTATATAAATGTAACCTAAAAAAATTAAAAACAATCAATTACGAAATTAAATTTAACCAACAGACTTCAGCAAAATTTGAAAAAAAACCCGAAAAAACCCCTTATTAAAGTTTATTGTTAAGCAAAACATACTTCATTAATCCCTTCATATCACATAGAATCTTTTATGTTTCTCAAACAGCGAAATATTAAGTAAATGTTTGCATTAAATGAATTAATAGTTAGAAAAAACAGTTAATTTAGGAAGATTTGATAAAAGCAGACAGTCATAATAATAATTATTTATATCTACCGCTTAAATTATCGATTTCTTGTAAGACTAAATCCATTGGGATTTTATGGCGGTGATATTTTTTTACAAGATGGGCAACGGTTCCACGAATTGAACAATTTCAGTTCCCTAAATCAATTTCTTTTCTAACGACTTTTCGTGATTCATGTTTTATGGGAATGTGTCATGTTACTCTTATTTTCGAAGATATCCAGGTTCTTAGATAACAAAGGGAAATTTCTGTTTTCTTATTTTCTATACGTAAAAAAAAAGTTAAATAATGATGAAATGTTAATGCTGACCAAGAAGTAAAACAGTAGATAATTTGACTAATTATGAAACTTTATAGTTATAGGCTTGGGTTTTATTGAAATAAAATACTTCATTTTAACGAATCATTAGGGTAATATATTTTATAGCAGAAAGGTTGACCTAGTTCCGAAAGACGAATCGAGTTTGATAAAAACTGAGTTAACAAGAACTGTAAACCACGTTTTCAGTATACAATTTCATTTGCATACATATATCAAGTTTTGACTTATTATATTATAATTTGGGATCTAAAACTTTTTAGTCACTGCTTAAAAAAGAAAGCTATTTTAAGTAAACAACAGAGAAATTGGAAGAAACAACAAGAAACAACAAGAAGAAGAACTTGTAAGAAACAACAAGATGGCGACTTGAGGTCGATTGTAACACTTCAACCGGGGTCGATTGTAACATGTTACAACTGACCCCAAAGTAGAAAATAACAAGTTTTAAAAATATTTTCAAGATATTGGTTTATAATTCATATTTACCCCTAATATATTGGCATATAATTGTTTTTTTACGGTTTAAGGATGCCGAGATCACGTAAAAAACTGAAAGGGATCTGATTAGTCTAGAAAGAATGAAGGGAGATGCTTTTGAGATTTCGTGTCTAAAAAAATTTGAAATGTTGCTCGTGAGCACGATATTTTTCATGTAACATAAGACAAATTCTGTCAGAAGAAAACAAAAAATGAAAATCCTAAAGTGGGTTATAATTCACACAATAAAGTTTTCAATCAAGGGCAAGAAGAGGAACAATTTTTCGTGCAAAAAATGGTCCGGCGTTCGTTGTACTATAGAAGAATTCAGATATGAATATTGAATACCCTAATTGCCTTTCTGAATAATTTTTCACTATTATTTACTCACCAATCATTAATTATTGTTTATGACTCATTATTTGAGCAAAAAATTCGTTATTGCACTTTCAGTCTATGTAATTAATTATTATTTAAAAAGAGGATTATATTTTTAGTAAATTTCTATGATCTTCTAATCGGTTTTTATGAATTTGTGTTGTGTTACAATTGACCCTTGAGGTGGGATCTATTGTAACGATTTTCGATTTTTTATTTACTACTCCTGTTCATAAAAAATGCAACACCATGAAGGTTTGGTGATTGAATTGATTGACCCGATTGAATACTCAGAAGGTTGATTTAAGAAATATAATTTGCTATTTATTTAAACATGAAATTGCCTTATTATTTGAAGTGCTTAAAATTTGATGAATCACTGAATTGAAACAATAATTATTTAAATTACATCGACGCTAGATAATACGCGAGCTAGACATGCAAAATGTCTTTACCTGTTTTGTTAAAATAAAATTATGCTATTGAATTGTTGGTGGTCGCCACAGGACTCCCCCACCAGTCTTTTAGACGAAAAAACGCAAAAGATAAAGTCATAAAACAAATCTAACTTTGCGACCAGCTCGAGTAACATACTGCATGCCCTTATCGTTAATTAAGTTATCAGGATCAATACCATTTAGAATAAATGCAGGTTTTAACCTGTCTATGCTAACTTTTACATGTTTGTTATTAATTAATAAAATAAAAAATTTCTCTCTATGCCTAATAACTTCGAATGGACCACTATACGGTTGAGATAAAGGCTTTCGGACACAGTCCTGTCTGACAAAGACATGAGAGGTTGTCATCAAGTCCTTAGGAATGAAGACTTTCTGTTCACCGTGTCGGGACATCGGATTAGGCTTAAGTTCTGACATCTTTGTCCGCAGTCTTTGAAGGAACTCCCCTTCCAGGATGCTGGGTTTTTCATCACGGAAGAACTGTCCCGGAAGTCGTAAAGCACTCCCGTAGACCATTTCAGCTGGTGAAGTGCAGATATCTTGCTTAACTGATGCACGAATTCCCAGCAGAATGGTCGGGAGGATCTCGGTCCATCTCTCTGTAGCATGTGCTCGGATAGCGGCTTTCAGTTGTCGGTGGAATCTCTCCACAGCACCATTGGCTTGAGGGTGGTAGGCCGTTGTGCGGGTTCGATGAATCCCAAGGAATTCTGTAAAAGCTTTAAAAAGGTTACCATCAAAGTTTCGTCCTTGGTCTGTTGTGATGAGCTCAGGTGTTCCGTATCGGGAGATCCAGCCGTTGTAGAATGCCCAGGCTACCGTCTCTGCTTTCTGATCAGGCATCGGGAAAGCCTCTGGCCAACGAGAGAACCGGTCCACCACCGTTAGAAGGTACTGACATCCGTTTGAAGGTGGTAGAGGACCAACTACATCCATGTTGACGTGGGAGAACCTTGCACTAGGAAGAGGAAATGCCCCTAGACTGCTTCTGGTGTGTTTTTGAACTTTAGCTTTTTGGCAGTCAGTGCAGGCTCGAGCCCAAGTAGTGACGTCTCGCCTTAAGTCCTTCCAAACGAAGCGTTTGCGGATGAGATCTACAGTGGCTTTAATACCCGGATGGCTGAGCTGATGGAAAGTCTTGAAAATACTTCTCCGGAAACCTTTTGGGACATAAGGACGAACAGTTCCTGTTGAAATATCACAGAAAAGCTTTTGACCTTCGGGATCCAGTTGAATTAATTTAAATTCCAATTTACTATTAGATTTCAAGTCACGTAATTCCTCGTCCTCAGTCTGAGCAAGCGCCATGCCATTATAGTCGATAGCATTAGGAATCTCAATAGCAGCTATTCTAGACAAGGCGTCAGCCACAGAGTTGCTCTCCCCACTTACATAACGAATATCCGTCGTGAATTGGGAGATAAATTCTAGATGACGTCGTTGTCTGGGAGAACTATTATCACTAACTTTGTTAAAAGTGAATGTTAAAGGTTTGTGGTCGGTAAAGACAGAAAACTGCCTACCTTCCAGCATCCAACGAAAGTGCTTGATAGAGCTATAAATAGCGAGAAGTTCTCTGTCGTAAGTAGAATACCGTTTTTCGGCTTCTGTTAGTTTTCTTGAGAAAAAAGAGAGGGGTTCAGTGATATTGCCAGAAGTTTGCTGCAAAACTGAACCGATTGCATAATCAGAGGCATCGACTACTAAAGAGAGGTTGGCATCTAACTTTGGATGAGCTAAAACTGTTGCTTGAACGATTGCTTGTTTGCATGTTTCAAAAGCTGCTATTGCTTCGTCTGACCAGATAATCAAGGATTTGTCGTTTTTACGTTTACTTTTGCATAGTTCATGAAGAGGTGCTTGATGATGAGAAGTGTTTTTCAAAAATCTATGATAGAAATTGAGGATAGCTAAGAATCTACGAAGTTCGCAAACACTTTTAGGCTGTGGGTATTTAGAAAGAGTTTCAACTTTTGTAGGCAGTGGTGAAATCCCCTTGCTGGAAACTAAGTGTCCTAAAAACTTGCCACAAAGGACTTGTTAGATTATGATGAAATTTACACAGCAAGTGATCTTTGTGGATGCAAATAAATTATAAAATTTTCAGAACAAAGGAATAAAATTAAATATCGAAAATTGGTATTTAATGCCTTCCGTACGCACTGCAATGAGAGCTTCTATACGACAGGTCATCGAATCAAACAGATTGAAATTTTGACTGAGGAGCGGATTTTCATCAAAGATTCATCTCAAACCCAAAGTTTGCCAATATTGGCAACATAACACTCATTTTGAGTATGAGGACAAACCAACGAAATTTTAGTCAAGCTCCATATGTGAAATTTTGGATGAAGAAATCTGTCGAGAAATAAACTGTTTTTATTGGATGTAATGGAAGTTTGGAACATTCCAAAAAACATGTGTATACGGGATTTGTTCTGATGAATTACAGCTTCAGGATCGCTTTAAAGGTAGGGTATAACTTTTGGCTCCAAACAATTTTAGAATTTTTTTAAGAAATGAGATTTCCCTCATTTTTTCTCTAATGAGGTTGCCCATGGTACCCAATAGTGCTCCAGGTCAAAAAACTTAATTTCTTTACCACAGACTCAAGATAAAACACTCCCAAAATGGCGATTTTCGGCATAGCGTCCAAATCCAATTTAGGTGTCATGTTAACCCAAATTGAAGGGGGATTTGTTTAAAGGACCATTTGTTATCAGTAATCATGCGAAACAATTTTTTTCTGGATCCCATGGTAGCTCTATGCACCGATGGAATTCCATCAATGGAGCACTGTAAAGAAAACGATATTTGGTGAGTCTGGCTACAATGACGACCGATTAACTGATAGAGCAGACAATGATAGACCTGTAGCAGTATTCTAACAATTTGAAACATGTCGATAAGTCACTTAGTGATCTGGAACTGCCATGCGAGTGAAGTCTCTTTCATCCCGTGCTGACGTGACTGTGAGGAGTCCAGAACCCAATTTTCAACTCGCCTTACCATCTTTGGACCTCTGCTCTCGAACTCATATCACTATTGTCCTGTTTCCATTCATCTGAGCAGCGGTAAAACAGTGTGAAAAACACCCTTCCTGGAGGCCTAACATTAATCCTCTTTTAAACTCGGTTAAATGTTCGTATGACATCCTTTAAGGTCTAAGGGGTATAATGACATCTAATGACAAGATAATCAACGGAAGACAATATTCTTACAACTCCTTAACATCCCGTTACAGCCCACGATATTTACGTCTAAATCAGTGGTTGAGAAGACACTGCTCAGCTCACGCATGCGCTGTAGCTCTGAATTTCTTATCATTTGATAAGCAAACCATAATAAACGTAACCTGAAAATTTCAAGTTGATCGGACAATTATTTCTTGGTGTTGCATTTTTTATGAACAGGAGTATATATTAAAATGCATGCCCACCGGACAGTTTTCATATAAAAATTGTAATTGGGATGTATCAACATATTTTCATACCAACTTTCATAACTCTAACATAAAAAAGGCTTAGTTTGAGATCAAATAGTAAATTTTGTTACAATCGATTCCACTCTCCTCTACACATGGAAGCCGTTTAGGACAGAATTTCAAATATATTTATACTTAACTTAACAAAATATAAATAAATACAATAGAATCTTTAAAAACTAATATTAAACAACCCTTTGACATTTAACAATGTTTATTCGGTATTAAATGTTACATTTGATCCTTAAGATTTTTAATGTGTTTGTTTTCATAATATACTTTGAGAAAAAGACATTCATAAAATGATATTTTGTTGATGTTTTTAGTATGAAAAAAAAATAGATTTAAAAGTATTAACTATATCTTCTTCGAAATTACGTTATTAATAATTTGTTCAAAATCGGTAGAAAGTAAAATTTTACAAAACTCTAATGTAACTTTTTAATGACTTAGCTTTCAAGGCCTTAAAAGTTTTTATCTATTTATTATATTTTTCTAAAATATCTTCCACTTATTTTATGTGAATTATAATATAGTTAGTAACTAATTATGTAAGTACTTCAAGCTTATATTTATTAGCATAAATATTCTATTTTAGAACACTTTTATAAATAGTTTTGTATTCAAGAATCTGTTATTTCAAATAATCTGTTTTTAATATCAAACACGTTTCAAATTTTTATAACTAGTTTTTAAAAATAACATATTGACGTTTTCCGAACTTTATCACCTTCCAATAAAAAAATCCCCCAATAAAAACATCACTCAGCGCTTTCCTGACAAAGCAAAGAAAAATAATTAAATTAAACCAATTTTAAAGTATGAAATAAAAGAAGTTACCCCATTGTGAACTCCCCTAGGCAATTGCTGAATAGAGACTACAATTTTAAATAAAATTAAAGAGAAAAATGTTTACATGGACCAGAATAACATAGCACTATTTTAACCGAACTAAGAAATAAAAAGAGAGCTTACAAAGGACTTCACACTTGTTTGCTGTTTAATTAGGTTACCAAAAAAGCAACATGGAAATTCTACAAGACTAACTCAATTTCGGAAGATCGGGTGAAAACAGTCGGAAGAAATCAAATTATTATAATTCCAAGCTACACTGAATACATTTTGTTTGCCCTGAAAAGGAAAGAAAGTAATCGAATCCTAGGTTTTTGTTTATGTCAAAGAATCTATTTATATTCGTGTTCAAATTATTATGTTGTATCAACAAGTTTGTTAAAATCCAGGCTAACAAACTAATCTATGTATTCAAATTACAAGTTGGTTTAATTAACATTTGTAAGTGCTATTGAATTTCCAATAAAAAAGTATAAAAAACAACATTAGATTAACGACCATATTTCTTTTGTGGCTAATTTAAAACAAAAATAACAACTTCCTACTAAAATTTTTTTCATTAAAATTTAATGTAAAGGAGTTTTAATGTAAAGGAGGAATTATTTTTGGTATATTTTGTTTTATTTTCTATTTTTAACATTTTTTTTTAATTGAATTTAAAATCTCCCCATGCTCCACAGAGTATAACATGGGGCTTACAGAAGTAAGTTACAATCTCAAATAAAAATAATAATCAGAACAAAACAACAGAATCAAAAGACACTTTCAACAAAATGAACAAATAATGTAAAAGTTTCTCTATTAGATATCATAGCAAAAGGAGATGCTGGCCAATTAATGTGCAATTTTCTCAAGGCCAATTATTTTTAACATTAGGTTTAGTTCGTGTAAGAGTTAAACGAAAAAAAAAGAAGTAGGGTAGGTGGGGGCAAAGCCCCGCAGTTTTTAGTATTTTTAACATTGTGATCGAAAGGGGGTAGATAATCCCGAAATTTCAATTGGAGGTGTTAGATTGAGATGTTACCTACAAAACCAATCCAAATTTTTACTCTTATTGATAGTATTTCAAGAGAAATTGACAATTTAGTTGAAAAAAAAATTGCGGGTCTTTGCCTCGAAAAATGGGGCAAAGACACGCACTTTTGAATCTTCGTGTCCAAGTGAAATAAACATGGACAAACAAAATGTTTCATTATAAAAACACTAGAAATAATAATCTTAATACAGTAGAGTCCCTATTATCCGCGGAATTGGGTGGCAAGGTTACCGCGGATAGCTAAAATCACGAATAACCCGAAAAAAGACTAAAAATGAGGTGAAAACACCGAAACAAAATATCTCAGCATAACTATGTTTCATTGTACAAAAACATATTATGTAAAACTTTTAAAATGTGTACAGTACAGTAGAATTATTTGCTCTACATCTAAAATCTCTCTAATGTTCGTCTAAAATGTACCCTCATCATTGAATTTTTTTTTCGTGGCAATCGTGGATCATCCGCTCGCGAATAATGGATTTCTAATGTATTGTTTTAATATTTTTAAGTGAACCAACAATATTAAACATAAATATAATCCGTTTTAATGAAAATTGTCAATCTGTTGTAGCAACTCATTTCAAAATGCCCAATATCTTTCAAAGGGGAGAAAAAAGGGTTTCAGTTTGAGGATTGACATCTCGGAAACCTTTATTCAACTTTTTAGGGATCCTGTAGGTTCTAATTTCCTTTTGGGGCGAATTCCCAAAGTTTTGAAGATGCGGGTATTTGCCCCAAAACGCCTGCGGGTATTTGCCCCGTTTCACTTTATTTTGAAAAACAAGCCTTATTATTTTTAGAGACATGTTAAGGAAATTCTTTTAAGACGAAAGTGAAGTTCAAATGCTATCTTATCATTGGCTTATTTGTTTGTAATTATTCTGAAGCCCTATTTTATGTTAAAGTAAAATATCAGAAAAATTACATCAAAATGATGAAAAACAAACTTAAGCATTTTTTTAACTCGTGAGTGACTTAGGGGTACGAACTTTCGTAGAACGATAGGTCACAGTAAGACAAACCAACCACCTGGTTTTCAACTTTTAAATAGATTATTAACAATTAAAAATCGCGGTGCGTGGTTTTGCCCCGTGCGGGTTTTTACCCCCACCTTTCAGCTACGTGATTACTTAAAAAGGCAAGTTTTATTCATTGTAATTACAAGTAGGTACTCATGAGTAATTTCAGGAAAGACAAATAAAGATAATTTCGAGACTTAAATTTAAATGCACATTAGGGTGTCTCATTTTTTCGAACTTTGGAAATCTTATCGGGCCATATCCCAAAAAGTTTCCTTTTGGCACCAATAAGCTTCCCTGAAATTTTTAAAGTTGTGGTACAACCCTAACTATTGCCTCAAAGCGGTTGAAGTTACGAGAAAAGCCTAGTCTAGGCTTCAGCGCTAGTTTTACTTCATAACGCGACCTATTACGCAACTACTTGCTTTTACTTACCTTTTTTATACCATTTTTAGACTGTTTGGATTGAGATAATGTAATAATGCATATAATACATGCCTTTAATATGTCACAGTTTTTTATTGCACTAAAATGCACACTTTCTATGTTTATGCTCCATGATAATTTTAAAATTCTTGAAATAAAGTAGTCTTATTTGTCTTAGAAATCTTAGCGCAATATTTATTGACAGTTTGTAGGAGATTTTGCTTCTGTGCTTCAGTTTTCAATCTAGGGAGGTACTCCTGGGTTAGGGTCCCTCCTCGCTCTGCGACATCATTGGTGACCGCCAAGTTGTTGAAAAAATCTCGGCACCGCTTGAATTCGTCTAAGCTTTCCCATTCAGTATGAGACTTTAAAATGAAACTTATAGGTTATCCAAATCTTTGAAATAAGTTCAAAGTTAAGTTGTTCTATGGGGGTTAAAAGCGCGCTTTGATCGAAAAAAGAGAATGCTCGCCGGCGCTTGCGGCGAGAGCTGGATGAAGGCCTCACATGGGGGTTTTATTGAATATTTTTCTTATTTTACTTCAGCTGGCATTATCTGATAGTCTTGTATCTCAGTTTTGGGAAGTAAAACCCTATGTGAGGCCTTCATCCAGCTCCCGATGCAAGCACCGACGAACATTCTCTTTTTTCGGTTAAAGCGCGCTTTTAACCCCCATGGAACGTCCCCCAGTTAGGTGCTATTGAATGTTTTTCCAATAGGATCTTGAGACAATGATGTCCCAAAGATGATGTATAGGTTTTAATTCCATATTGACTGCGTTCAGGCTGATAAAATTGAAAAGAACCAAAAATGATGATATTTTCAATATTATCCCTATACTTTAACATGGGAAACCTACTTTTGAAGGGCGCGGGGTCAAAAATTGTCTTAGAGACCTGAAAATTTGCAGGTAATAATGTTTTAGTATTTGTAAACTCTTAAGAGGGGGGCATCTGGGAAATTCGAAAAAAAAATTTCCCCGTAGACTTTTGAAACACCCTAATGTTTCACTCTCTTAGAGAAGCAACCCACTCCTACTTTGGTGTTATGGAATGTTTACATTCAAGATACGAATAAAATATGAAATCGTAGAAAAAATAATTTTATCTATCATACAGTAGATGTCTAATTAAGTATTTTCTTTCAAAAGTTGTTTTATTACTTTTTCAACGTTTCGTTTGGATCTTAATGCCGTTATTGGAATGTTAACCTCTGGTTTTGGGGTATTCCCATGAAATCCAAATCTTTTTTATTTTCTAAGTTTGATGTTTTAAGGGAAAATTTGGTCAACAGTGACAGTTTTTCAAGGTCATTGCGATGCGTTAGTGTTTTAGTGGTAGAGGTTGCTTGCCTCTCATTATAGAGATTTCGCTCTCGTTGAGGCAATAGTTAGCGTGAACAGAAATAGTTTTAATTTTGCACCTGACCTTCTAACACCAAAAGGAAACTTTTTACGGCCCGATCACTTTTCAAACTTTTCCAAAAAGACGCACTTTTTGAGACACCCTAATGCACATACATTTTAAATACTGTTTTTAGAAAGAGAAATAAATTTTCCAGCATTCCACGATATTACAGCAATACTACAAAATCATCTGAAATGTTAAACTAAATTGAGATTTTATTAGATTAAAAAGTCAAAGAAAAATGAATAAAATATTTTTACAGGTTTTTGAATGTTATAACTAGATTTTCTCTAAGCTTGAAAAAAAATTAATAGCTAATATAAATCCAATAACTCTAGTTTAAAAACGGAATACCCTTTCCTTTAACTTGTGTTTTCGTGTGCAGAATTTCCCCTTTGACTCAAAGCCTTTTTAGGAGCTGATTATAATGGAAATCTATGTAAAACCTCAGCAACACTTTTCAGCTTTTGTGACAAAGAGAATGAGAGCAATTTCTCTCCTTTACAAACAACGGAAAAACAACAAAGTCACTTTTACAACGGAACTATTTGCTTTGAAGTCTAACAGAAACATTATTCAATTCGTCGTTCTACAAAAATTTAGGGTTTGTGAATCTCTTTGCTGAACTCTTTTTAGAAGGGAATATAAAAAAACAAGGTAATCTGAATCTTAAAAATCATCGCTTTTTAAAGGATTATATTCCACATTAGTCTTAAAAAAATATTTATATTTGCTTATATCTCTGTGTACCCCTCTTTAGACTAATTACTCCGTCATACAAAAGCTAGATAATTTCAATGCGCTTTGGATGTATTATTTCTGTGGCATTACTAACTATCATTATTTTTAAAGTAAAGATAGCAATACCAAAACCTTAAAATAATCTAATATTAGTAAGAGTTTAAAAATTTGATAATTTTAAAGGACTTAGTTACTCAGTGTTAGAAACTACCAAAATTATTATGAATATGAATTAATGCTAAAGAAATTTTTCTGAAATATTGATGTACTGATTTCCAGTATAATTTAATTAAAATTTACGATATTTCCAATGGGAAAATTCTGTATTAAAAAAGGATTTTGCATATTTTCCATTGTATTTCATTTCATTAATTCCTTTGCTGTGGTGATATGTCATGTTTTGTTAAGTTTTTCCTTTTTTAATCACTAGGGAGCTACCGCCCCCTGCTCGCTATCGCTCACCAACCCCCGCTAACTGCTGACGCAGGGCCTTTTGGATCGCTTCACAACCCCCACAGAACCCTGCTCACTAAAATTATTTATTTTATAAAACATTTGTTAAAACAATTAGTATACGAAACGTCAACCAACTTTCCAAAAGCCCACTCTCTTAAAAGTTAGAATATTTATTGGTTCGAAATTATCAATAATTTAATCAACATGTCTTCCTTGAAAATAGCCATCAAGTCTGCTAGTAACTATTGTTAGGGGACATCCATAAATTACGTGAGGTCAAAAAGGGGGGGAGGGGTTTGTAAAAATCTCACCAAATCTCACCAAGGGGGGAGGGGGGTCGATTAAAATCTCACGTCAACTTTATAAGTTAGAAATAATTCTATTTTCTTTATATGAAGCATAAAATGTAAACGAAATTATTTTTAAAGGTTTTAGGTAAATCTCACGTGGGGGGAGGGTCCATCAAAATCTCCCAACTCTCACCAAGGGGGGAGGGGGGTCCAGATTTTGGAAAAAACACCTCACGTAATTTATGGATGTCCCCTTATTAAATATTTACAAAAAATTTCAACAATGAATAGAGCATTTTCAATCACATGACTCGGACCTAGCAACTGCCTTAGCAACATATTTTTTGACCTACAGCAGTTAACAGTTAAAAGAAAATAACTGGTCATGGAATGCTTCTATTGGAGCATTTGCAATCACATGACAGCAACAGACAACAGCAACGGCCTTAGCAACAGACTGTTTTACCTACAGCAAGGAAGAAAAAAATGGTTGTGACGTCACCCAAAAACACTATCTGTTAAATTTAATATATTGTACCTAGTAACTCGTCAAAATGTCTGGTGTTTTATCATTCAAGTAATTTGTTTAAAAACAGACTTTTTAAACAATACAATTTAAGCTATTGAAAATAATAAGAGACAAAACCTGCATTACACTCAATGTTTACAAACAATTGATTTTGGTGTGTGAAATTCTATATTTAAATAGTATATCTGTGAGTTTCTGGAAAACTCTTATGTCTTTTAAAGATATTTTATTTGGAAAGTATTTTAAAGCGCATTTTTAAAGCGTGAAGGGAATTATTTTCATCATTAAATGTATGGCGTCGATTGGTCATTGTGATTGGAGGTAAAATAAATTGTACGACTGTTTCTTGCTGTTAACTGCAACTTTATCCGTAATCCAGAAAAATAGAAATATTTTAGAATTGAGATTTTTTTTAGAAATTCTAAAAGCTTATTGCACATCCTCAAAAGAATCCGAACAGTTTGATACCAAAAACATATTATACGGATCAGTAATTAAAAAGCCTTTCTCTGGAAACCATTCACAAAAACTTTTTTTTAGAATAGAGAGATTATATTTATTTCTAGCTTCTATATCTATATCTTCTATATACATTTGAAATACAGCTTCTATATCTATATTTTCAAAGTGTGGAATACCCTTCCCTCAAAAGAGCGTGGACAGAGCCCAAAATGTTGACCAAATGTTTTGAATTTTTTTTTTCAATTTCTTGAAATATCTACGTTATCCTGAACAAAAAAACCATCGAATTACTCTATGAAATTACAGTTCTTAACATGAGAAGCTATTAAAAATATTGGAAAAGCTGGAAAGCCCTGATTTTCAAAAATTTATAGAAATAAGTGGCACCACTACTTTCTATATTTAGTTATTTTAGCACTCATAAAAAATTAATGAGTTTCTTGTCAAAATAGTCTATGAAAAGAATCTTTAGTTCACGGAATATCTCTGACCTAAAGGCAAGCTTAACGATTTTAATATTCTGATTATCAATCAACTATCCTCTGTTTTGCAAAAAGAAATAAGCTGGATAGAATGCCCATTGTCTCATTTTAAAGGATCATACAATTTTCAGGCATGAAAATTGAATGCTGTTAAGTTTTCATTATTTGCCTATGGGCATAGTTAACTATTTGAAACTATTTATAAAATAAAAATTAAGTGGGTGAGAAGCCAAGGATTACAAATGTGTGGTAATTTTACAATGTGTGATGCATAAAATTGTAATACTGTTAAATTTTTCTTCAATCTTTCGATGCTTTGTACATTGAATTCTGATATATCACTGTTTACTATAATACCAATTAAAATGGTTCCCATTCAATGTGTATTTTAAAGTATATGTGAAGGGATTTGTTGAAAATAATGAGGTTTTTTAAGGTAACGCGAAGATTCTTTAAACCCATCGATTCTATTAATTGTAAACTTATTTATTATATTCTATTTCATTGTAATATCTCGAAAATAAAATTTAGATTCGTTCACTAACTAGTAGATTATAGTATGTATACTAACCCCCACACACACTCGTAACAAAGTAATAAATGCATAGTTTCTCTTAATTTCAAGTTACCCTACGGTCAAAGCATGAACTTTAATTATTACTTATTCCTTAGAACTAGGATGTCCTTTAATAACTAACCTTAACCTCCTCCTCAGTAAAAACAAAAGCTAAAAACAGTATTTATTGTTGATTATGCACAGTTTTCTATGGTAAAGAGAGGAAAATATCATACTTTTAAAATGAAACCGTCTCAACACACTGAATACAAATGTGCCCTAGAAAACCTACACTTTCAAAAAGGAATACTTGACGGAAAGGAATACACGAATTCGTCACTTCCCTTCTGAATTTCAACGACCGAGGTTTAATTACTCGGTGACGTGCCTAAAGTAAAAAATAGAAGTGGGAAGTTTGCTTGAAGTACAATATATTTTTCGGTTTGTTAGGATGGCTTTAGGGTACAAGAGGTATTTCCGGAAATGTAATATAATGTTCAAACGCTTTTCTTTATGACGGGAGGATATCTTTCTGAAGAACAAACTACTTCGAGACTCGTTCGTTCTCCAATATTTGTTCTTGGTTTGACACAAACTTCAATTTTCTTAGAGAAATCTTCAGATTTGATTGGTCCTATCGTAAAATTGAAAATAAACCAACTTGAATCCTAAATTAAAATACCGGAAAGTCGATTTTAAAATTTGACGGGATGTTAAAAAAGATATCTTGAAATCAGAGGAGAGTTTTGAAGTTTTAAAGAGTGTTTCGATGTTTTCAAACGTTCTTTAACCCTTTATTTACGGCATTATGATTTTCTGCAATTTTTTTTTCGTGCAAATATTTTTTTAGAGTCACTAAATTAAAGTTAAAGGGATTTACATAAATAAAATAATCATTTTTGGGAAATTTAATACGCTAGAACTAATTAATTGAATTGGTACTTTTTTTGTACCACCAGTTCAGTGTGTTCTCACAATATTAAAAAACCATATGGTATATCTACTGCTATTTATCGCAGTTTTAAATCTTCAAAATAAAACATTTTCCTTTTGACTTCAACTACTTTTAAGGGAACAAAAATGACCATCATGGGAATCCGATCAAAATGGTAGCTGAAAGCACAACTTCAGTTTTAAATCTATTCGTATTTCCCGCTAAAATACTCATCATAGAACCCGTGCTGCATTTTATACGGGATGAGTAAAACTAAAAGAGTGTTCCTGCAAAATATAGTCAGTATTCGTAAGGATGGTTACTCTATTTAATTTTAAAGTTGGTGGTACTTATAAGTACCGTCAATAACCGTACCGTTAAGTAATACTTACCATGAAAACTTTGGTTTACTATTTTTACTGAAAGTTATCCCAAATGAAATAATAACGCTTATTGAGGTTTAGTGTTATAACTTTCGTTTCTAACTTTCGTAACTAATCGTTGAGGGTTGCTATCATATTTAATTTTCAACAGAATTTGGAGAACCTAATTATATATTCCTAATCTTTTCTGATAGTAACTGATAAATAGGTTAAAGAGTATTTGGAAGTAACTAATGGTTTGTTTCTAATTATTTTAAACCCGACAAATGCACAAACTTAAAAAGTTAATTTTTATTTTAGGGTCGATACAGTTACAAATACATCCATGCATTTTTCGAGTAGCTTAAAAATATTTTTGATAATATCATAACAGATTTCACGTGAAATTTGTAAAACACCTATGCTTAACTCACGTTGATTTTAAGTGCCTTTTTACTGACCCTCACATAAGAGGTAAAATTCAGCAGACATTACTTACAAAAGTAAAATGTATTTAACCATTAAGCTAATAAAATTAATTAACAAAACTTTCTTGAAAGCTATTTGATTCCATTTTAGCCCTTCTTTGATTGGTTTCTAACAACATTACTTTCAGAATTTCAATATAAGTCACTGAATCCTACTTACATCAAAATACATAAATATAAATAGAGTGTTTGAACTAAGAAATAAATTGATCCTTAAATTCAATTCATATCCGAAAAATACCTTTGAATATTAAAATACCTGAAGATGTCCGAGCATCATACGGTCTTAACCTTTCATTATTATAATATAACATATTATTGTGAATTCATTACAAAAGCCAACCTACACTTCGATCACATTTTCACAACTTAAACAACTCTCTCATTCCAACACTACAAACTCCCCCATAACGTCGACTTCCGAAACAAACATTTCTGAACACCAATTCGCCTCTGTTTACAGATAAGAAGCACCGTTGGAATAAAGGATTCTCCCCAGATCAGCACTGCCATTTGTTTACGATTCATATAGAACGCCTACAGAACGTGCCACGCATAGTAACGATATTTATTCCAAAGTGCATTTTAGCACTCATCGAGGACCGTCGTAAGCCAACAAGTTCTCCTTCCTATCTCGCAAATAGAGTTGGAAAGCCAAGATGGACTATTTTGAAAAGATCGCGCAATATGTGGATCAGGTATGGAAATAGAATGCTGTTTACCTATTCATCGGTAGTCTATGGAAATAGTTAATGATCCAAGGTATTCGTCGAATCATATGAGTATTTTCAAGATACATTTGGAAGAGAGGTTTGATAATGTTTATTTATTGATAAGGTTATACCTAGAATTCCTTTTCAAATGTTGAGTATAATGTAATCCTATTTATTAAATGTAGTTCAATGTCGGTTGAAAATTCAATATGAATTCAGTTAGGTTTGGAGGATAACTAGGGTATGAGTTCTATAAAGGGCTTTGCAATCTATTGTATTGAAGCTTATAAATTGATGTTACTTAATCAAGCAGGGAATGTGCGTTTAAAAATGATTTGGAATCGACTAACTTTATTTGAAAAGAGAAAGAAATTTATTGATCGGTAGGATATTTCTGATGTAATATTTCTGCAGGTAGGATGTTAATGATGTAGGATATTTCTGCATAGCATACTATACAGAATACCATTAAGTAAAGTTAAATTTCAGCAGAAGAGTTCACCTAGATATTTACGTCAATTATTTGTTATGTAATGATTTTTTTCAAAGCTTTACCATCTAAATAACAGTTGTGTAAGGAAAAATCATCTAGGAATTTTTTAATGGTTCAACACAAAAAACCCCGTTAAAATCACGAATCGGCAACAAGGAGCCGAAAATAAAATTGGAATGTAAAATATTTATAGTTTAAAATGGAATAATCTTAAAAACACTTCACAATAAAAATTTAAATTTTTCTTATTAAATGTTTTTATACAAAAGATTATACAAACTAAAACATATTATGTTTTAGTTAGTATAATCTCTTAAAACCATGTATAAAACAAACTAAAACATAATTTCAATTATTAATTGAAATTATGTTTTAGTTTGTTTTACACATGGTTTTAAGATTAAAATAAAATTGTTCAACAGTATCTTCTCAAATTTTAATTATGTATTCCTAAAATGCTTGTTAGACTGACGTTAGAGCGTTGGTGAAGTCAAAAAGTTAAAATACAAAATTTAAGTTTTATTTAAATTAAGTTTTTAAATTGAATATTAATGACTTAATTTTAAAAATTAATCAGTTTACAAACTTAGCTAGCACGGAAGTTATTTTGAGACCAAATTTCTTTATTAGCATTAAAAGGATTTTCGTAAATAACAATTTTTTAGAGATGTTAGTATAAGCCGTGAAGGAATTATATTTTTCAATCTTAAAATTTTAATATTCAAACGTTTATTGCGTAAAATATTGTTAGGTTGCCAATTTTTGGGGAAATATTCTTATATAAGTTAATACTTTTCAACGTGTATTGAAAAACTGAAACTTGGTAAAAAATGGTTTGATTAAGGTACATTGAATGTATGTTACGACACTTCAAGTCTAATGAGAAAATTTAAATGCACATTAATGTGTGGAGAAAATAGAAGTACTATGGTATTAAGAGTACACAAATTATTTTATATCAAAAGAAGTGGAAGCACATACACCTATAATGCGAACGATTTAAAAAAATAAGTTAGCTAACTACATTAAGATTGAACATTCTGTATATTATCTAAATAATTATTTCGATTCCTTATAATTAAATTTAATATTCTTAAAGTTAGTATACTAAAAATAGTACATTTATAACAATGCAATAAAACATCAACATTTATTTCTTTGTTTCTACAGAAAATACATTTCAAATACAAGCCAACAAATTCCTTACAACACCCCTTACAAAACCTGAAATTTCCATTAAAAGCACAATGAAATCCCAGTTAATCCTAGTTAGTCGTGGTCCATAAGATCTTTTCAATACTCCGCTTATCTTAATTCCCCAAATACTGTTTTTTCCACGAACATAAAACATTTCCCTTTCTCTATTCATCGGTACTAGTTAGCGATGTAATGCTACTTAGTGAACAGAATTCATCCATGCATTGTATCCAAATTGGTACACAGAAATGGCGGAGACTGCATTAGATAACAAGGCTTGTACAAACCTTGGTATAGAGTCAAACAGCATAGTCACATATCTGTCCAATAGAACCCTCAATTCTGCACTATCGTCTGGAAAAACCTTGGCCTTATTCGCCTCTTGAGATTAGGACTTTGTTTCAATAAAATCTGAATGGGGTATCTGAATGGGAATTCTGCGTGTAGATATTCGTTGTCTGCTACATTTGAAGACGAAGCGGACTCCTTAGATACGATCGTTTGAACGAAAGCAAGTCTACTGTAGTGATGCGAGCTATTTACAGGGAATCGTATTTGTAAGTTTTTCTGGTGAAATTTATCTAAGTTCTTGGTTACGTTAAAAAAATTAACTGTGTAGGGAGGACACATAATAACTATTTTAATAACTATTTTTAATTATAAATATGTTTAATTAAAAAATGCGTAATTAATAAATTAAAATTAAAAAATATATTTATAGCCGAAATTCGGTTTTGTATAAGCAACTGGTTTGAAAACTTATTTCTATCTAGGATTTTTTAATTGAAAAAAAGAAAGAGACAGTTAAGAGTAGAAGGGAATACTAAAATTCTTAACAAAAAAATTGACTTTAAGAAACTTGAAAATCCTATGTGATACTGTTAAAAGAAACCTATGAAAAAGGCTTCATTTGCAATAGATCAAAAACTTTTAAAAATCTATCAGTAAAAATGCAAACTTATTTAACCTTTTCAATCATAAGGCAACCAAGATTACCATTTAATTCTATAGTAAATTTGGGGCAACTGAAAGGTTTGAATGCGTTATTCAGATAGCCTTTTAATAATAAACTAGATATTTGTGAATGAATAATTAGCACTTTCAGACGTAATTAACTTTTTTAAGAATGACCTATTAAAACTGATTAGTTTTTACCTTATTTCATGAACCTTTTACCTTAAGGGCTCCCAATTAACAATATTTTTAGTTTGCTATTAAAATGTCTCTTCAAGAATCAATAATTAATAACGCCACAAAATAATTCAATCAAGAGTGTAATAAACTAACCCCCAGTTGGATCACTTTTGTCAATGAGAAATGGGCACTTATTACAAAACAAAGCATCACCCATCAAAAGCAAATCCAATAACTTTACTCAACCCTTATTTGAAATAACTCCCAACTGGAAACTAAAATCAATTCTTCCCGGCGTTTTAAAGTGAACTCTTGTAAACGAAATCATTCCCTTAGATCCAATAAACACATATTTTTATTCCACTTAGTTTATATTCATCGTAAACTGTACACAAATGTGCTCCAACATCGGAAACAAGCGATAAGGCAATCACGTCTTTTTACAGATTTTTCTCCCGAGCTTTGCACCGAAATTGCATTCATTTGATCGGAGTTTCATTGCCGAGGAAAAAACCATAAAAGATGATCTAAGTAGCATTAGGGGCGTTAAGTAACTTCTCACACCGAGACCTTTGTTTGTTTTGTCTGGGGCTATAAAAACTATCAGACGAATAAATTGTTTTCTCGAGAAGCTTTTTTATGGGATGGGAGGCTTCAGCCATTCATACAAAATGGCTGCTCTATCAGTCATTTTCTTTTAGCCTGCCTTAGCCCATGGGAGTCATATGGCTATTAACGGTTCTTTTGTTAAAACATTGTTTTTCATTTTATTTTATCACTTCCATACATTTTATCTAGCATTAATTATTCAATAGTTATTTGTTTTATGGAAAATGCATGTTCAGTTATTTTTTAGTACAGTGTAACGTCTGTAATAAGTAGCCATTCCCATTAAATTAATAACAATTCAGCTGTGATTTTTTTCGTATTTAATTTACATTTTATGTGATTTAAGATAAAAAAATAAACTCATTTAATGATGGCTTATGTTGCATTCTATGTAACTTTATTACTTTTTTGTCACGTGTTCATTTTTTAAGTTTACACTTAATGTAATACATAAAACTTGATTTTGTCTTATGTATGCTCTTTTTATAAAAAGTAATGTAAGAGAAACAGAAAAATTTAAACAATAAAAACGTTTCTTTTTTATTTAAATAAAAATTTAAGTGTTACCCAAACAGTAATAAATAAACAATAATAAAACAGTTGAAAGCCTATATTTTATTTAACGAAAAGTTGATCATTATTAACTCAAAGAAAAACTACCTAAAATAAATGTAGTTTTAATACATTATACCTAATTTGTTCTTAATTTATAGCAGTGTTGTTTTCTTCTCCAAAAAACTCCAAACATTTGACTCGAATGTAGAGAGACAAATGTTTTAATGTAATGTAAATGTTAATGTGAAAAAGTGACAAACGTTTAGTCATTTAAATGTCAGGTTTTCATCCCAAAAACATAAAACAATGTGTGGATAGTAAACCAGCAAAATACAAATAATGTTCTTTGGTAAAAGCAATAAGGAAGTTGCATGTGTCAGATTTTCAAAAACAAACAAGTGTTCCGTATGGTTTTTTGTATGGTAAAATGAAATATCTAGTCAGTTCTTCAAAAAAATGTACAGGTAATAATAATTAAATATTTTAATTTAAAAGTCGAGAAAAAAAACACGTGACTGAAAACGTTTATTGTTTAAACTATAAGATGACGTCAACAATAATACCATCAACTCCATTGCTTTACAACAATGTTTATTATAAGATGACGTCACATCCAAACTCTTGTCGTTTTCGCGCGCTTTTAAAAACAATCAAAAAATTTCTCGATCGGCCTCAAATTTTGGGTAGTTGCTTATTTTTGCAAGAGGAATCGATTAAAAAAATATAAAAAATCATGCAACTTCCTCATTGAAGTAAAAAGTAGTTACATCCTAAATAGAGAACCATTTATTTTATCATTATCAATTCGAATAGAATAGTGGAGAATAATTTATTTTATGTAAATATGTTTTTAAGTGCCATTCATTTATAAAAATTATGCATACGCTTCACTAATAGAAATTAAAAAACAGTGTATTAAAAATAAAAATGCATGCAGAAATTTGATTAATTAGAAAAAGATACCAAAAAGGAAAAGGTAATATTTTTAGTTCAATCTTTTCAATCAACCCTTATCCAATAAATTCATTATAGAATGCGATTTTGAAACATAACACTTATAGTGAAAATTAAACCAACCACTCATAAAAATAATCCACTACAGAAACAAACTATATATACTTCCGTATATAAAAATACCTTCTCTTAATACTCCTTTAGTGATCATTCACTAAAATAATCTCCTAAAGAAGCAAGTATTAACAAGCCAAGAAGTATTAACAATAACAAGCGACATCACTACATTAGCAAAAGAACTCATTGGAGCATCATCAGCGATTTTTCCGGAACTTCCGTGGTTATTCAATCAAGCATTATAATTCTTTTCACACCTGGGTTCAGTGAGGAGGAGTTAATCAACTCAACTCTACTTCAAAGTCATCGTCATTCCAACAGAACCATTATGCGCTGAATTCCGTCATTCGGAAAGGTACGTGACTGACTCTTTCGAAAATGAATGGATTCTATCAGTAAAAATGGAAAAAAATGCTTTCCAGTTTTTGGAGAAGATGAAAAAACTTTTTTTTTGGAAGTTTAGCACACGGAGTCTCGCAATGAATGTATTGATTGAATACGAAATGCTTTTCGACGTTGGCTTTTTTTAGGGGGAAGCATGCGAACTGTTTGAATGATTAATGATTGAAAACATGGGATTCCGTGACAAAATTTGTCTTTGAAGTTTACGCTTAAATTATAAATTTAAATTAGTGACAGTTAAATCTGAAGTAATGGGTTTATTTTTATTCATAAAATTATGATGAATAATTTGAACTGCATATGGAAAAAGGGAAAATTGGTTGAACGTTTTTAGATTCATGCTAATACCATATGTTCACGAACTCTCGTTTATTTTTTTCTTGCAATTAATATAAACTTAAAAATTTCAAGATAATACTTTCGTTAAAGTGATTTGAAACTCTAGTATAAATACTTAATTTCAAAATTTTTTTTAAATATCTAACAGGTTTAAATATTTTCTTACTTTTATTTTTTTATTTAAAGAATAAAGTTTTTAGAAATTTAAGAAATTTCTAAAAAATTTAAGAGAAAGAAATTTCTAAAAACTTTAAAGAAATACTAAAAAGCAAGTTTGTTCCGATACAAGCATATATCCTTAATAAATCTCTAATAAACAAAGTAGAATATTTAAAAAAACATTTCTACTCTTCTAGCATTGCTAATGGTTACTTCGTTTTATAAAAAAATTGTACATAATATTTCCCCAATTAACACAAACTGTATTTTTCATATAAACCCTCTTCAGCTTACATTAATTTTTCCCTTCAAACAATGCTTTTTAGTGTTCCACCAATTCATAAATGAATCCGATTTACCAAAACCAAATTATTTAATGAAAAAGCAATAGTTGCTTACCGCTAAGTTCTTTGATTCTATGCACTCTAGGTCTGCCTCTTCCTTATCTAGTAGAATAGACACTGTTGTGTTCTCAGTCATCATATCTGTAAGGGAAGCAATAACTACATTACCATTAAAATGAGAGAGACTCAGTGCTTTCAAACACATTTCAAACGGAAACTCTTCATAATCCCATTCACTTTAAAGCAGTATTACAATTTCCCTGGTAAGAGGTACCCATGGTGGTGTAATACACAAACAAGCCTAAATATAGCAGAATGATTCCGGAATCAATTTATAGTATGCAAATATTTGCTCAGTCTCTTACACAAACATAATCATAAAAATGGTAATGCGCTGTTATCAGATCATTGGGAAGACGTTTTTTGCAAATGAAACAGAAGAAATAAAGTCTATTTATGTGAACACTATGTTTAAGGGGGGATTTTATATCCCTTAGAATGGTACTTAGTTTGATTGAAGAAATTCTCGAGAATGGTGTAATTGATTTTAGGAAGGCAGGTATTATGGGTTTGTTTACTCCTGTTATTGTAAGCTACTTTATTGTCCGCGTTTTTTCCCTATAATATAGTAGAGTACAGTTTGGCAACTCTTTTCTTTAGAGGTCAATAACTCTGAAGTACAATATTGAAACACTTCTGTATAAAATAAATGATGGAAATTTAAATTAAAAAGAAACAATCTGTGGTACATAGAAGCAACGAGTGAACATTTACCACCGATTGTCTCACAAAAATTACCGCTGCATTGCATATATAGTAGAGTCCGCTTATTGTGATCACGGTTAATGTTATCTATCAGATAATGTTATCAAAATTGACTGGTCCTGATCACTCTTATTTAACTTAACGCAAAATATATCGTTTTAAGTTATATATCGCTTAATTTTATCAAAATCTGGGTTAAACACTCTAAAAACCTCCATTTTCAGTTTGAAGTCTAATTTGATTACATAATCATACAAAATTAGTTATTAATTTATTATTTTTTATGTTCCCCTCTTATAGTTTTCTTTAAGATTGCAAAAGTTGCAACATACATACTATATAATCGTTGTGGATTTTAGTTAAACATAGTTGTGATTTTAAAGAAAACCTTCGAGTTATGCTTTTCTAAACTTTCTAGTATCAAATCAATTATTATTATCAATCGGATATTATTACCATTCTACTCTTGGACAAAAGTGATCACTATAAGCGGAGTCGACTATAATAAAGCTACTTCTTACCATTCGCCTGCCCTTTTCTAACTTCGGCATAAAATGTTTAGCTTAAAGTTCGGAAAATGGGGCAAAAATCTTCTAACAATTCTACAAGCTTTTGAAATTCATTCATCTTTATAAATTTAAAAACCTATATAAAAACATTACAATTTCGAGGGGCACTCTGTTTCTTTTTTAGCACAAGCTTTTTTGAGCCCTTACAACTAATCATATAAATAAGGGCACTTTCTTTCAAAAAATTTTATTGCTACTTATTTTCCTATTTATGCTATTTACTGGCACTATTTGGACTTTGGTTATTACTATTTAGACTATTTATCTATTGCATCAGGTGGATAATTGATCTAAATATTTCAAGAAACTTTTAAAGTTTTTTTTGTTTCAAAATATAGGCAGGTAGTCTTGAGTCAGCGTTGCTCCCGTTAGAATCTCCAACTGCTGTCGAGGTATTGCAGTGGCAGGACAGTCACAGATGTATAAAAATGCTTTTCAGTGAGAGAAACGTGTTGGCCCCACTCTTTTTCCCAAGCTTATTTGAAACTATTTTTGGAAAACTATGCGATAAAAAACTTTACCAAGAGCGTTAAGAATCAGAGCAACAGAATGACATAATTATTCTTAAACTCTATTCAAGTATAAGAGGCCAATAGTATTTATAAACGCCAATAGGGGGTGGAGGCTGAAAAGCCTTCTTATGGATTACGGTAACAGATTCGTTTGAAAGGAGGTCATGTAAAGAACGGATGGAATGGACTAAAGCCCTTCTCAGAAATCTTGTCAAATGCACGTGGAGGCTTGCTGACAAGTGTAGGAGGATCCAAAAGTATTACGAGACTATTTTATAGGCATTAAAAATTAGTAAATTCGTTTTTGAGACCGAAAGCCAGATATTCCTTGTAATAATATTTATGGTATGGACAAAGTGATAAACCATGTATTATTTATAATGTCTGTATTTATCACATTTCCCGCAAAATATACTGTACTATAAAAATAAAGTTTTGCTTGCGTATGTTTTACAAGTTTTTAACAAAATAGTTAATGTATTTATGGCATATTTACGGTCGTTTGTGAATTTCTTTAACACTTTCTCGGTAATAAAAATAAAATGATGAATGTGTTCGTGTTATTTTTTATGTGTTTTCGTGTACATAATTAAACAGGGAAAAATAGTGTCATGTAATCGCAAGAGCACCCCTTCAATTTTTTAGATGTGCTGAGAAGATTCTTCTTGCAAAGTTAGAGCACTGTACCTTAATTAGAAAGTGATGACCAAAGGGCCTAAGTTTTGTAAAGAAGCGAAATTATACGATTCTAAGAGTTTAACTTGGTACGTGAGTCGGAAGTTTTTCCCCATGATTTTTCTTAAAAATCGATCATTATTTTATTAGAGATAACAGATATCATTCAGTTATAATAACACATGTTTATTCACAAACATTAAGAGTTCCAAAAAACCCATGATATACGATGACCACTATGAAAAAGGGTATACTCAGTGTTATTCCTAGGATTTTTTGGAGGAGTCAAAATACTCCTTGTCTCTTTTAGGAGGAGTGAAATACGGAAATAACATAAACTACAAATACAGATACAAATTTTCAATAAAAATACTTACTTTTTTAATGGACAAAAAATGAAATAGAAAAAAATGAGTATGCAACAATTAAAGAATATGTAAAGTATTTGTAGAAGATGTATGTTTGATTTATAGCGTGAAAATACTCCTCGCACGTTTTTTAAAGCGTATTTCCGATTTTCAATGCTTGAAATACTCTCTTAAAGGCGTTAAAATTATCTCAGAGTATACTATACAAATTTTTTGGAAATTGAGTCCAACAGTTATATTTTCCATATATTACAGGGAAATATTTTCTATTTTTATTGATTATTTTATTTAAAAATTATATTTTTTATCATTACACTGAATTTGAACTTTTTCACTCCTTTTGGTCATTGACTTCTAATCCGAATATAGAGCTGAAACTTAGGCAGGGAGTTTCTATTAACTATCAAAAAAGATAGTGCTCAGAACTATATCTGAAAATTAACGTTTTTTTTGGGGGGGATCATCATAGATATATGCAACAAGTTCTTAGAAAAAAATGGTTTGCAGAATCTTGAGATTCAAATACTGAGGATGTGCTTATAAAATGTACTTTCATGAGCATGCGCAAGTAAAACAGCATAATATTTTAAAATTTCTCATGGTAAAAAGTAATTTTTTATTTTAATAATGAAATTATGTATGATTGGAGAAATAAGAGCCACCTTTATATTATTTAAAAGATGTTACTTTACATTACTTTAAAAGAAAATTTCTATTAAAGATAAAAAGGCGGTGTTTTAAAATCTAAAAATAAAAAAAGAAAGTTATAATAAGCTTGAAAACAATCACCTTTATTTAAATGTTATGTTTTTCAACCTGTAAAAATGTGTTAGCTTTTCCTTAAATTTAGTACATTATTCAGTAAAATTCTTAGAAATTAAATTTTTTCCCTTTTATCATAGTAATTTCCATTATTTCTTAGTCTTAAGAATAATTGCAGTTAGGCAATAGTTTAGGTTGTCGAATATTCTAATACCTTTCACTTTGAATCCTTACCTAATTAAATCATTGTATTAGATTCAAACCTAAATGCATTAAAGTTTCATCACTACACACATTCAGCCAATATTGGTTAAAAGCACATTTCGAAATAAAGCCAAAGCTTAGGATCCGATAGAAATTCCAAGAGTTTATCTCGTAACAATGCATTGTGTATAAAAATAAACTCTCAACATTATACAACCTACAATATAATCGATAACACTGCGATACAATTCCTATCTCTACAGAAATTTTCATATCGATGGATGCATTACATCTCATTTTAGGATGCAAATCCTATAGGCCAGTCAATAACGACAAAAAAAGGGCGATAATTGCAAAAAATAAGGTAGTTCCAATTTTTTTCTTATGTTGTTAGGACCCATCCCAGTAGTTAGTAACCAATTTTGCAACCCTGAAAACCCTGTGCTAACTTCGCAATCCTCAAAAAACCTCAAAATTTTCCGACTTTTTTCAGTTTTTGGCTCATAACTCATACAAAATGCATCCGCACGAAAGAGTTTCAAATGTATCTTTTAAAGTAGATAAAATTTGCAATAATTTAAGACAATTTCCAAGTTTATACGTCCCATAGATTCCGAGTTACATTTCTTCAAAAATGGGCAATTTTTTCCCAAAATTCAAAATTTTGAGTCTAAGTCGCTTTTATAGCTAAAAAAAGCCTATAGTATTCGTTGTAAAAGGTAAATAAGGGCAAATAAGTTATAGTACAGTTATTTAGCTTTAATTTAAGCCCTTAATGAAGTCTCTAGGCCCCATAGTTCTTACTTTATCTTAAAAAACAAACGATTTGGGAAAACTGAAATTTCGGAAAAATAGAGCATATCGTTGTATGGGCATAGTAAAGGAAAAATAAAGCTATAACACAATATGACGTTATAAAAATTATTATTTATTTATTGAATACACAGTTATTTTTCTTAATACTTGTTAATTAATGTTAATTTTTAAATTAAATTGAGATTAATTAGTATGAATTATAATTATTAATAAATTAAAAAATGTATAATTATTTATTGCTTCTTTAAGTATAAGTTTATAAAATACGACTTTTTGAAGTACCAAAGATCATGTCTCTTCCAAGGATTCAGGACTGTCTTCCTCGTTGTCAGACTCGTCTATCTCAATTGTAGGGATGTTGAGGCATGACTTGCCTTGACATGGTTTACATAGTGCAGAACACTTAAGTCCCGCTTTCTGACATGAGCAGCCTCTTCCAGCACACCCTTTTTGGCACTTGCATGATATGAATTTCAGGAGAGTTTTTGATGCTGGATCTTTTGTAGAGGTAATAGGTAGCAGACCTTGCTGACTCCTCGTCCAGCCCCAGTCAGTTGGTTTTTTGTCTGCACCTAACCATGTCTGCACCTAACCATGTCTGCACCTGGTGGAATGTGCGATATGCATGTTGAGCTGCATTGCTGTTGAACTCATGGTCGAGGCATATCCAGCAACGTTCTTACGCGTTGGACTGAAGGAATGGTGTACATGCTGAATATCTGTGAAGGGCTTGAATACTTTTGGAACGTTTCCTATTCTACCACCGAACAACACGTTGACATGAGGCCCACTCAAATAGAAAGAGATACTGATCATGTGCAAAAACTTAAGAACTGGTTCGATGCCCACACACCATTTCCATTTAATGAAATAATACCATCCATCAGCTCTGGTATGGTTGGGGACTCTGAAGTCAATTGCCATATGGCCTACAAATTGGGAATAAATGGAATAAACCAAATCACGGGAAACACCTTTGGAAAAGTTAGTTTTAAAAGAAAAGATAAAGTGCGAACCCTGGCATCAGTCACTATCAAATTACAAAATCAGAAGGTTCAAATAGATCCCCTCACAATTTTTCAAAGGCTGTGTATCACGAAGCAGACAGAGGGTGACTTGAAAGAGCACTTTAAGTTCGAGTTGGCTCCCTACCCAATGGCTTTGTTTTGTGAAGATGGGATGCGTAAAGGCAAAAAGTCCAGCTTTTACCCCTCTTCCTGAAAATATCACTATAGGAGCCACTACGTTTGTTGTTGTGGATGGCGGCTACTTACTTCATAAAGTAAGGTGGCATCGGAATATCACAACCACGGCAATTGTAGCCACTTACATCAGCTACACAATTAGCCATTTTGGAAAAAAATGTGTCAGTTGTATTTGATGGATATCCAGACAATTGGTCTGAAAGAAGTTTCAAAACTGCAGAACGATTACGTCGAAATGCTAACTCATCATGCAGTGATATATTATTTCAAGACCACACAGTTATAAAAGTGTCACAGGAGAAGTTTTTATCCAACGAAAACAACAAGCGGCAACTTATTAAATTCCTTTGTTTAGGATTGGATAACCAAGGAATTGAAACAAAGCAAGTTGCCGAGGACGCAGACTGTACAATCGTACGGACTGCTCTCGACAAAAGCAGCTCGCATGAAAATGTCATCGTGGTTGGAGAAGATGTGGACTTGTTGGTTCTTTTAAATGGATTGGGCTCGACGGTGGAAAATGTTTTCCTTCAAAAAGGTGTCAAGCGGGAATCAACCTGTTTGCAGTTTTCCTCCAAATCTTTAAATAGCGGAGAGCTGGCCTGTCCCCACGGATTTTAAGAGACATGATCTTTGGTACTTCAAAAAGTCGTATTTTATAAACTTATACTTAAAGAAGCAATAAATAATTATACATTTTTTAATTTATTAATTATAATTCATACTAATTAATCTCAATTTAATTTAAAAATTAACATTAATTAACAAGTATTAAGAAAAATAACTTTGTATTCAATAAATAACTAATAATTTTTATAACGTCATATTGTGTTATAGCTTTATTTTTCCTTTACTATGCCCATACAACGTTATGCTCTATTTTTCCGAAATTTCGGTTTTCCCAAATTGTTTGTTTTTTAAGATAAAGTAAGAACTATGGGGCCTAGAGACTTCACTCAGGGCTTAAATTAAAGCTAAATAACTGTACTATAACTTATTTTCCCTTATTTACCTTTTACAACCAGTACTATAGGCTTTTGTCTTTTGTTAGCTATAAAAGCGACTTAGACTCAAAATTTTGAATTTTGGGAAAAAATTGCCCATTTTTGAAGAGATGTAACTCGGAATCTATGGGACGTATAAACTTGGGGATGGTCTTAAATTATTACAAATTTTATCTTCTTTAAAAGATACATTTAAAACTTTTTCGTGTGGATGCATTTTGTATGAGTTATAAGCCAAAAACTGAAAAAAGTCGGAAAATTTTGAGGTTTTTTGAGGATTGCGAAGTTAGCACAGGGCTTTCAGGGTTGCAAAATTGGTTACTAACTACTGGGATGGGTCCTAACAATATAAGACAAAAATTGAAACTACCTTATTTTTTGCAATTTTCGATGTCGTTATTGACTGGCCTACTATGCGATCACGTGACATCAAGCATGTCACAGGGGAGATGTGTTTCAATATTTACATATCCAACTCCACCTTCTAATTGAACTTT
Organism: Tetragnatha versicolor; assembly: GCA_024610705.1. Taxonomy (NCBI): domain Eukaryota; kingdom Metazoa; phylum Arthropoda; class Arachnida; order Araneae; family Tetragnathidae; genus Tetragnatha; species Tetragnatha versicolor. Next base: position 17,497,823 of record JANDEH010000008.1, read on the forward strand.
GGATTTAACGCGACTTGTTTCAATTTCGGGTGTTTTATTGCATGCGACAAATTAGAATTTTATTCACAGAAAAGCCGAATGCTAAAAACAAACATTTGCTTCAGTTATAAAGGACTTTCTTTGTAACTCTGTCTTCGATACCGGGATTAATAACACTACCCTGCGAAATTCAACTTTTGGAAAAATACAAGATAAGTCTTTAGTAATTTTTATGTTATTTGGTGTGCTGATTACGAAAATGACCTCCATTTTCCCCAATCACATCAGGATTTTTTATAAAATCAATATCAATATTTTTGCTAAAATCCTATAAAAGAGACATTATAGCAAAAAATCGTGGGTTTATTATCTAGCAACTGTGGTTTTATCCACTTAAATATGTGTAATATAGTCAAATCTTTGTAAGGAAAGTTGGTTTGATTATTTATTGACCATATTTTTATTTTTTATACATTTAAATGTATGAAAATACTGTTGCCAGATCCCATGACCCACCTCTGGTCGAGAAAAACACAAAAAAAATTCAAGAGTCAAAATTTTTAATTAAAAGTATTGTTTCTTCAAAATAAAATTGCCGAAATATTATTTTAGTTTGTTTTTATTAAGATATCTTACATGAAATAGACGATTAAACAAGAAAAGCAAAGAGTATTATGTTTGTAAACATGATAGCTTGAAAAAAATTAAGCTTATTCAAAAGCAAATAAAAAAAGTTTATAGTTAAGTACGTATACTCTTTTTCTGTAAAACTTCTTTTTGTGGCTCTTCTTTTATGCTCGATTTCGGGTCTATCACGCGTTAACATCCAACAGTCGGCGAGCATATTCCAGTCCCATCTTCCCTGATACCTGCGTTCCATATCTTTGAAGTCTTGGTGGAACCTTTCACCCTGTTCTTCACTGACTGATCCCAAGTTTTCGGGGGGAAAGTCCACATGTGAGTGAAGGAAATGTATTTTGACACTCATGGAGCAACCCAAAGCTTGATATTTGTCTAGCTCTAGCATATCCATCACAATTGGTTTATAGTCAGGATCCTTGTAATTACCGAGAAATTTACTGACGACTTCTTTGAAGGCAACCCAAGCTTCTTTTTCTTTTGTAGTCAGGGTAGTCTCAAATTCTTTATCCTTCATAAGCTTCCGGATATCTGGACCATTAAATATTCCCTCTTTTAACTTGGATTCGGATAAGCCTGGGAACTTTTTACACAAGTATTTGAAACAATCGCCCTCTTTTGAAACAGCCTTCACAAACTGCTTCATTAAACCTAGTTTGATATGTATAGGGGTAACAATACTTTTTTGGATCAACTAAGCTATTCCGAATCACATTTTTGGTGCCTGGTACAAGATTTTCTCTTTTCGACCATTCTTTTTGACCCAATGTTGAGTCTTAACACGGCTGTCCCACTCACAAATGAAACATGGATACTTTGTATATCCACCTTGTTGCCCAAGAAGCATGGATATAACTTTCAAATCCCCACGAGTGGTCCAACCGTGGTCATCTCTGCACTCCTGCAAGGTCAACGAATGATCCGAGTCCTTCGCGCGTCATTGGTGAAAGCTATTGGTTGATGGTACATAAAGCAATTGTTTCGATTGAGAGGGAGGGATGGCAACATAATATGGAGTTTCTCATATCGGTATTTTGTATGTTTAACAACTGTAGAATAATGGTTAGGCAAAGAGGGAAGATATTCATTGCCAAAATAATTTTTTTATTAAAAAATCATAAAAATCCAAGTAAAATTGAATTTTTCTAAAAAACTTGATGTGATTGAAACTTTTCGTTGGTATTTTCGAAATCAGCACCAAAAACTACCCCAAGAACTGCTGTCAGACCCCTTGTATTTTTTTCATCGCAGGGTAGTGTAATTGGGCTTTGGAACTAAAAAATTATGACGTCGAAGTTTGAGATTCAGTTTCGTTTGACGATTCGTTAGTTGAAATGTTCTGAGGTGCCAAGTCGCAATGGTTGCGCCATCACTCTGCAAGTCATATTCATTTAGATTAGTGATGGGCAGGTATCGATACCAAATACTTAAGTACTCGATACCTAAAGGTATCGAGTGTATTCGATACCCAAAAAAGTATCGATACTTTATTGACATATTTCGTTTTAAATTTTTCAATGAAATTATCTTTATAATACCTACTGGTAGATCAAACGCAGCTTGTTTCCGTTTTCATTTTGCAATGCTCAAACCCGAGTCGTTAATCATCCGCGATAGAAATTTGACGCGGCCAGGTTTCCCCCCCCCGCCAAATCCTTCGCCTCTATCCACCCCTCGACTCGACTCTTCCCACATACACTCCCTCTTTGTCCCAGTTACTTTTGGTATCGAATACCTTTTCGCTATGAGTACTTTGGGTTCGAACTTTCAATCGAATACTTTTTCGTTATGAGTACTACTGATACTCATACTTTTTCGATATCAGTAATTTTGTTCGATATAAATACTTTTGGTATTGATTACCAAATACTTTTGAAATATAATATTTCCTGCGGGTACTATTTCGGATATCAGTACTTAAGTAATCGAATCTTATAATCAATTACTTGCTGTTGACTTAGGGAACCTACCCATACTACGTGACCCTTTCAGGGGAGGGATGGGGGTCTTCAAATACCACGCACGGTCACAGGGGGGAGGGGGGCTTAGGGTTTCGTAATGTAGTCAATTTCTTCTAATCAATATGAAATTAATTATTAAAATTTGCCAAATTAAGCCAAATTAATTATTAAAATTTGACAAATTTATTTTTTAAGCTTTCTATTTGCATAAAATGATTGAAAACCGCATTTATGAATTACTACGTGAAAACTAGAGGGAGAGGGGGTGTCTTGGCATATACTGCGGATGGTCACCAAGAGGGGGGAGGGGGGTCAAAAATGGGTCACGTAGTATGGGTACGTTCCCTTATAAGAATGCAATTACTTACTGAATATTTTCAAACGAATACCATATTTTTATTTGCACCAATTAATGGAAGATTATCCAGATTTCAGTAAATTATTTTAAAATAGCTAAATTTTTTTTGATTTGGTCTTCATCTCATTCTGTGATGGATCGGATGGGGATGATTTTGCTAGTGGATCGACTAGTTTTCGGCAGGGATGGGATGGGAAAGTTTGCCGATGGTTGGATCGGTTTTGCAGGAGAAGGTTTACGTGCTCTGCTGATGTTCATGTGTGACTTTTCTCCCGCCATTTTAATTTCGGTTTCGGCGCGCAGGGAAGGTGTGTTGGATTGGATTATCGGAATATGTGCGGCCTTGGCGGGGGGGGGTCGGGTGCTGCTCGGGTGTTTCTCCTTCTTTAAGCTATTTGAAATTCGCGTCGCGGGGGCTCCGAGCGGCTCGGCGTTTTCAAGATCTTGTTTTCCTGGGATCAGGAGCCCGACATTGAAAAAACATTCCCGACATTGAAAAAAAGTACTCGATACCTAAAAGTACTCGATACCTATAAGTATTCGATACCAATGTATTCGATACCTATAAGTATTCGATACCAAAGTATTCGATACCTAAAATTGTCGATTTTGCCCATCACTAATTTAGATTTATAATGCAAAAGTTTACTTTCAAAGTTATCAGTTTACTCTCTCTATACGTTTTATACAGTGCTCTATAAGTTTTATGAACTCAGAGAGGAAGCAAAATATCTTTGATGAATAGTTTTGGGTAAAAAAGGTTTTTTTTACGTAAAATTAGGATTGTAATTATTTAGAAGGCATTCATTCTTACAACTTTTTTAATTTTTGTCTCATTTTTCAAGCTGTTTTGATGTACGAGAAAGCTTATGACTTTTTTTAGGGAAGAAAATGTTTTAACGGGCAATGCCAGTATTTTTTTTTATATTTTTTTATTCGATAGAGGTACTGAAGATATTATATACGCGTAATTTTTTTTTAATTACGATGATTATTTACTTTTGAATTTAATATTAAAGTTTGAAAAATGCATTTTTTCTGTCTTCAAAAAATGTTGGTATTGCCCATTACTTGTCAAATACGCAAACGAAAACGTGGGGATCATGCATTAGGTAATTAATCCAACTTAATTTCATCATTCATTTAAATAATTTTTAACTGTGGATATAATGGTAAATAGAGTGACAAGAGTAGTGGCTGTAAATATTATTGCATGATCCCCACGGTTTTCGTTTTACAAGGAGTTGCAAAAAATTATTTTATACTTTTTAGTGCATTTTAAAAACGTTGTTCTTTAAAAAGGTTTTTTTTCATTAATTATTTTAGTAAACGTTTAGCTAGACTGAGGGATTTGGTTGTAAGGATGCTAACTTATGTTCAGTGTTGCCATACTACTAAAAGTTTAGCTAGAAGCATTGTAGATTGTAGGTCCGCGCGAGGTACACTACTTTCCCCTATACTAGGTGGGTCGACTTGGTTTCTTTATGAAGTTACTTTATGTCCCGACCTTATGTATTTGTAAGAATATGGATACGTAGCAGATTTTACTCTTTTTTCTATTTAAACAAACAAATAGCTCCCCGTGCACCACAATGTATAGCACGGGCATTATTTAGAATTTAGAAATAAATGTTTTTGAGGCTTGGGAAGCTACTAAATTAATTATATGAAGAGTGTTGAAAAACCTTCAAATAAGAATCGTAGTAAACACAGTTGGTTAAAAAACACCTCCTTCATAAAATATGAAACTAAAAATGAAAGGAAGTAGTAACTATGCTACTAAATATACGCAGGTAACACAAGTGGTTTTTTGCTTAATTTTGTTTTGTGCTTTCCCTTTTTCCTTATACTTGATTAAAACTGCAATATCTAAAAGGAATGAAGACCTTTAGAAGCTTATAGTTGAAAATATACTTCTTTAAGAATCCTTGTTTACCTCCCTCTCTGATTTCTTTAATACGTTTTTATTTAGAAACTGCACTTTTTATTTAATAGGTCACACGTTTTTTTAGAGGAAAAAAGCAAAAAAGACCCTTAGATTATTTAATTATTTAAAAAAATTATAATAATAATAATAACAATAACAATAACAAAATAAGAAAATATTAAAAATTATATGTGTTACCAAGGGGAATCAATCCCGTCTAGGTAACCGAGAAAGTAAATACATTGATTAAGACATGAAATTAAAACAATAAATAAATAAATAAAATAATACACAACATTTATAAAATACAAAAAGAAAAATACAAAGTACAAAATAATGAATTTTTTAAAATGAATAATAGTTTTTACAAAAACACAAACATTTTTTAACTTATAAATTAACCAATTTGGCAAACAGCTAAGGCAAAAAATTAAATTACATGGTGCTTCCATTAAAAAAAGTCCTCGACATCATTTAAGACTATAATAAAATTATGTAACGATCGTTTAAATGAGGGATATGAAGAAATATTATGTAGTTCTGCAGGTAGACTATTAAATAACTTAGGTGGTAGATAAAAGAAGTGTTTGCGAAATATCTCTTTATAAAAGCGCGGAATCTGATAAATTTCATTAATTCTCCTTACGTTAACACTATTTTTTAAATTGCAAATATTTCTATTGCGAAACAAGAAAAGTGTAATTCTATAAAAAACAATATGTCGTAGGGGGAGTAAACCCAAACTTCTAAAATCAACATTTACACAATTGTGTGTATGTTTTCCATTTTCTTTATTTTAATTAAAATTACAATCAATGATTTTAAATAGAAAATTTATTTATAGTTACAAAAATTGTTCAATATGTGATCCTCCTCTTCCATACTTACAAAAAGTGTTAAAAAAACCTTTTTAATTCCCTATAACGCAGTTAAATCAACTACGAATAAATTTACCTCATTAAAATACATTTTTTTCATCACACTAACAAGAGCATAAAGCATCTTCCTTTGATGTTTGTAAGCCGACTTTAAGGGTCTTCTTTACAACGAAAGCTCTTTAATTCTGACAGAGAAAAATGCACAAACTGATAATTTGAAAGCGTCTACTTGACGACCCGATGCCGGGATACCGTAATCTTTCCCTGATTTTTACTGCCATCAGTCACAAGGTTTTTATGTAAGGAGGAGCTTTGCTAATGCCATGTTAATTGGACAACTTAAAACTTTAATAAGTGGGTTTGTCTATGGCTATTGCAGTTGAAAACAAAAAGAGTTAATCTGTCATTGGGGCAGTTAAGTCGAAGAATTTAAGTATTAATAGGTCTGTATTCAATGTGAAAAGGCTTTCTTTTAATCATCATTAGTTAATGAAAGTATGGCAGAAGCAGTTAAAAAAGTATAAATTGTCAAATGAGATAGCTTAACTAGCTGGGAGTCTCAGAGGACAAGTTGGTTATTTTAAAATAGAACTATTTTGGTTAATTAGCAGACTTGATAATTTATGTGTTAAACATTTCGTTATAAATCAGTATTGCTAAGTACTACGACTAAATACACTACTGGACAAAAAAATAGGGTCAAAATGCTTCTGACACAAATCAAGCAGATTCTTATGTAAAATGACCCCCTGAATCCGAATTCAACCCCCGTTTTTCTCCATCACGTTCAGATTTTCGGGGAACAGCCCCTCCACCTTTTTGCGTTTTTCGTTGACTTAATGATTTTTAATTCGATTTTTAGAGGCAAAAACTATTACTTTAGCTTTTAAATTACACCTGAGGAAACAAGAAAGGTTAAAGCTTCTAAAATATATAAATTTGTAGCAAATTGATAAGTTTAAGGGGTTATTACTCCCTAAAAATGCAAAAAAAATCGTTAAAAATTATAGAGATTGTTTTTGGCTATTTTTTTCCTCTAATTTTTTACGCAATTCATAATTAAAGGGTCCTAACCCTTCCCCATGGACCCAAATTTAATGAATATATGCAGCAATGATTTTTACAAAAAGTGGTTGAGGTGTTAGCGTCCCCAAAGCATCCACGGAAGGGTTCGATGCCATACTTAAGGGTTAAACTGCTATACAAAAAAATTCCTACTGTTACTGACTGAATTTCAGTCGATTCTTGTGTGAAATGACCTCCTGAAACCAAATATGACAACCGTTTTCCCCCATCACCCTCAATTTTTGATGGGACCCCCCAATTGTTATTCACAGCCCACGCATCTATTAACAGCTTGAAACCTGGAAACCCCATCCCCAAAAAATGGCCAGTTTTTAACGAACTGAACAATTTCCCTCAGGATAGACCTGAAATATAAGAAAAATGTCATTTTTGAGCTTTTCAAATTATGAATATTAATTCCTGAGTTCACGAGCGGCGGCGCGATTCAGAGAGTCTCTTCCGCGAGTGCTTCGGGGAACCGCTTTTAGAAAAAATCCCTGCTGCATATATTCATTAAATTTGGGTCCTTGGGGAAGGATTAGGACCCTTTAATTATGAATTGCGTAAAAAATTAGAGGAAAAAATAGCCAAAAACAATCTCTATAATTTTTAACGATTTTTTTTGCATTTTTAGGGGGTTAATAACCCCTTAAACTAATCGATTTGCTACGAATTTGTATCTTTTAGAAGCTTTAACCTTTTATGTTACCTCGGGTGTAATTTAAAAGCTAAAGTAATAGTTTTTGCCTCTGAAAATCGAATTCAAAGTCATTAAGTCATCGAAGAACGCAAAAAGCGGGAGGGGCTGTTCCCCAAAAATCTGAACGTGATGGAGAAAAACGGGGTCGGATTCGGATTCAGGGGGTCATTTTAGATAAGAATCTGCGTGATTTGTGTCAGAAGCATTTTGACCCTATTTTTTGTCGAGTAGTGATATTGGGTTGTCCCATAAGTTCTGTTACTTTTTACAAATTTTCGTGTTTGAAAATTTTTTATGAAAAACTGGCAATAGGTGGCAATTAGAATGAGATTGAAAAATTAATGATAGGTTTTTCGAACTAATAAATCCTATTTAATTTACTTTATTTAACTTTTAAACCCTTATTTAAGAATTTAAAATAAACGTTCAGTTTTCAGTAAAGTATTCAACTTAGTGTTTGTATTTTAGGCTACTTTCAAATAACTTTTGTATTTTACTTTAGCAGTATCTACAAAACAAACAAGGAATTTTATAAAGGACTAGCTTATATACCCACTTTTGCTCGGGAGAAAAAGGCTTTTCAAACTAAGTGCTAAAATAAATAATTATTTTCTTCACTATATTCCTTTCCAGGGCGTCATTTAGGGGCAATAGGGTTAGCTGCCTTCCCTTTAGGATTCTTATTTGATGCTATTCTTCCTCAAGATATAAAAAAAACTTTTAAAACACCACCTGATAAGAATTAATGTTTGAAATCCTCATTTTTAAGAGTGCTATTTTCAAATTAGAAAAAGTTGGAAGGAGACCATCTTAGATCCCTTATTTCATGGTACTATACCTTTGTTCCCTTAAATATCCTTTGTTCACCACTCTATCTATTTCTCCAATTAGTAATGCATAGTTGTGGCAAAATCTTCCACCTTCGCTTCAAAATAAAGGTAAAGGTCTATTATTGAACAGGCAATTCCTATTGACTTAATATTTATTCCCCCCTTCATCCCTCTGTTTTCATAAAATTCAAAGCAAATAAAAACAAATATACTTTCAAAGATGTAAAACTAAATCTATAATTAAAGTGTTAAAACCAGTTTTAAAAATTGAAATAAAAAAAAGGCCAGGAGGAGACCCCCCGAACCTCCTTTGTTGATTTATTACAAACTCATTCGCTAAAAGAAATTGCCTTCAAGCATGAAATAAATAAGCATAATTTGAATTGACACCAACCATCTACAATGCTTATGATGAAATACTACTGTTATTTAAATTTTATTAATTGGAAAAAAAATTAAAATTTTTTGGTTAAATAGTTTTTGGATGTTGTAAACAATTATTTTATCATCACAAATTATTTCGTTATTGGATTTTAAAAAATTCCACTTGCTATAAAATATTTTTTAATAAATATTTCAAACAACAGAGGTTTTGCGTCACCTAGAAGGAGCAAAAACCATTATCAATTTAAAATTGAAGCTACGCATCAGAATTTAGAAAAAGGCCAAAAAAGACGGCTTAGAATGTTTTGATTTCAAAAATTCTTTCTTGAAAGCCTTCCCGATCGGGTGAGGAACAACATGCTAAAATTGCATACCAATCGCATTAATAATGTGGGTGCTAGAATGCAAAAACTAAAAACGGGAGTAAATATTCAAACCCCCGTGGACCCATTGAAAAATATAGAAATTACTTTCTTTGGAAATATTCTTAAGAAGATATTACCAACAGGTCGCTTCGAAATATTAAATTTAAAAAAATAATTTAAATTATCTTCGAAAATGTAAAAATTTGTTTATGCTCAGCAAAAACAGGTTTTTGAATTTTTTAGACCCCTTAAAATTCGAATATCGAAAATTTGAAAAATGCCTTTCTAGATATTGTAGCTAGGTACCTTTTTGGGACGGTTCTAGGCTCAAAAACATAGAAATCACTCCAAGCACCCCTGCGGGTCAGAAATTTTTTTTCTCGAAAAATCCCTTCTTAGTGAACGTTGGTAATAAATGAATGGTAAAGCTCTTTTATCATTGTAGATTAATAGTTTAGATTTTTTTAAAAATACTTATTACATATAGAAATTCAAATAATTATTACGTTAGAAATTTTAAGTAATATTTAAAAGAGATCTACCATTAAATCAGAAAATGTTCTTTTAAAAATGCGATTCATTTAGATTCTTTTAGAATATCAATGAAATTTTTGAATAGACACAAATCTATTATTTTTTGTCAATGCAGGTATATGGAATATTATTCCTTTACTCATGAAATACCGTAAAATATGCACAACTGACACATTCGATTACACATTACACAACCCTTTTTCACAGAGAACCTCTATCCCTCATTACACACAAAGACACAAGGACAGAAACGAACATCAATGCAAAACGGGGATTTTAACCCCCAGACGTACGACTTATAGATTTAGTTTTTTATTTTAAAAACTTGGTATTTTATAATGTTTTTTAACAATGACGCAAGCAAATATTTTCTTGATGAGAAATAAAGCTATTTCAGCAAAAACGGAAAAAGGGAGATACAAAAACCATTTGCTAATGAATATTTAAATTTAATATTTTTAAGTAACTCGTTAAAGCACTGAGCTATTAAACAAACGGTTTATTCAGCTTACATTTTACCTAATAACATTTAATATTTCTGTAAAAACAGTTTATTGTATGTTTGCTTCAAAATGAATCTTGAAAAGTATTTTTAAAATCAGAATAAATAGCCAAGATTAAAAATTTGTGTTTGTATTAAAAAATTTGTTTTCTTAATAATTTGAAATACTAGGGAGCTACCGCCCCCTGTTCGCTATCGCTCACCAACCCCCGTAAACTGCTGTCGCAGGACCTTTTGGAATTGCTTCGCAATTCCCACAAATTCCAATTCGCTGAACTTAATACACTTTATAAAACATTTTACAGTAATTTATGTAATTAAATTAACAAATAATTAATTAAAAATTTAATTAACAATGTAATTTAAGAAATTTACATAAAGAAATTACAGAAAAAACGTCAACCAACTTTGCAAAAATACGTCACCAAATCCCCTCAATGAATAAATATCCCTTAAAAGTTTGAATAATTAACCACAACTTATCAAATATTTTAACGAAATGTTTTTAAAAATATTCATCTTAATTATGTTTAATCTATGATTATAAAAATAACTAATTCTTATTGTTTATCAATATTCGGACCAAACAAAAACCATTATTTTAAAGTAACTCGTAACTATAATATGCCTAGTGTTTATCATTCATATTTTTTTTAAACCCAGACTTGTTAAACAATACCGTTTAAGCAATTGAAAATAATATGAGACAAAACATCGCTCTATGTTTGCAATTAATTTCCAAAAAAATCAGACTAAAAATTATAAATATTGGATAAAAAGTGTGAAATTTTAGTATAAAATGGCGTACATGTAAGTTTTTAGAATATGTTTTTATCAGTCTTTCAGTGATATTTCATCAAGAAAGTAGTTTTTTAAAAGGTGAAAAAAAACATGTTTCATCTTAAAATATGGCGTCAATCGGTCGTTGTGATTGGATGCATAATTATTTGATTGACAGTACTTGCTTTGTAACTGCGACCTTATCCGGTATCTAAAAAAATGGAAATATTTTAAAATTAAGAATTTTTTCGAAAAATCGAAGGGCTAACTCGGAAATCCGGAAAGAATCCGGACATTTTGATACCATATATGTGTCATTTGGTTCAGTAATTAAAAAGCCTTTCTCTGGAAACCGTTCACCAAAAACTTTTTTTTAGAATAGAGAGATTAAATGCTATTAGGTAAAATATAAGCAGAGTAATCATTATTTACTAAAATTTAAGGGTAAATATTGTTAAAGGTAAGTAGAAATTCAAAAATTAATATTTACCACTAAGTTTGAAATACGCGGTGGCCTTTTTGAAAATTATTTTATTAGGTTCTTTATATCGCAAAATCTTGGTTAATATAACATTTTATGGGTAGTTTAATGTAGAATAATTAATGTTATGCCAAAATAATATTTATTTACTAGCTGTTATACCCGGCCTTACACGGGTGGGGTGTATAAATTTATTTTTTAAAATATTTCTTAAAATACATTTATAATTTTGTAAATTAGCAATATTACAAATCATCCCGGTATCCCAGGCGCCTCTTTCCTATCCCAGTGTTCCCGGTAATCTTATCCCGTTGCCCGGTGATCATGGTAATTTTTCTAATCCCGGCTGCGTTCCCGGTAATTTTCCTATCTCAGTGTTTACGGTAATTTTTATATTCCGGTATTCTGGGTGTCTTTATGGTAAATTTCCTATCCCAGTGTTCTCGGTAATTTTTCCTTCCCGATGTTCTCGTTAATTTTCCAATCCCGGTGTTCTTGTCACTTTTTACAATTCCGATGTTTCTGATAATGTTTAATAATATCTGGGTGCCTTTATAAAATAACAAATTTGAAACCGTAGTAAAAAGTCTAGTGAACAAATTAAGAAATTTAAAACCAGTGTTTAAAACTAAAATAAAAGATCTAGTAAATGAAAAAGTCTAGTGATCTGTGTCTCATTTGAAACAATGTTTTATTTTTAACTCGTTGTATGACTGGTAAAACAGGTTTTCAAACACGGAAAAATAAGTGAAAAAAAGCAGGAAAAACGGGAAAAAAAGAATGAAGGACTGATTTTCTCTTTATAAATTATAGCCTATGTGTTATTCTGATGTATAAGCTACATTATGGTAAAATTTCATTAAAATCCATTCAGTAGTTTTTGCGTGAAAGAGTAACAAACATCCGGACAAACATTCACAATTATAATAGTAGTAGGATATGTAAAAACGCCAACAATTAAAATGATCTAAATAAGTGACCACCATTTTGAAAAATCCCCCATATTAGATACATTGAGGGGAGGAAACTTTTAAGAATATTATATTATGACTCAATTCTAACCGTATCCTGTAAAAGTTACGAATTTATTATCACAATTTATGTATTGTAAGCATTAGTGGACGCCATTTTGGAAAATCCGCCATATTGGATAAATGACAGATCGTAAGAGAAAAAAAATATTCCCCATTGTTTATGTTACTAAATTCTAATCATTAACTGCAATATTTATGATTTTATTAACGATTTTTAGCAAATAAGTAAAACACGATTGTCCGCCATTTTGAAAAATCCGCCGTATTTGATACATTGAGGGGAGGAAACTGATATGAATATTGAATATTATCATGACTTTTATTCTAATCATATCCTGTAAGGGTAAGCGCGCACTAGAGACTTCTGTCTCGGCGACTTAAAACACTAGTCACTCGAGAGCAATGTATTTCTATGAGGAAATTCTTGGCCTAGTGATCTTGGTCTCGTCGCCATGTGCGCGCACTCTAGCTTCTTGCAATAGCCAGGGAAACAATTTTGTCTTTGTCGCCGAGACAAAAGTATCTAGTGCGCGCTTAGCCTTAAAGTTACGAATTTATCATCAGAATTTTACTTATTATAAACATTAGTGGACGCCATTTTGGAAAATCCGCCATATTGGATAAATGACTAATCGTAAGAGAAAAAAAACAGTTCCCCATTGTTTTTGCTACTAAATTCTAATCATTTACTGCAAAAGTTAACTTTTATTAACAACTTTTAAAAAGGAATAAGTTAAAAACGATTGACCGCCATTTGGAAAATCCGCCATATTGTCTAAAGGACACGGTTAATTTTGGTAGACTTTTCACCGTTGTTTTCTACGAAAAAATTTCTATAAGAATCACCCATCAAACTTTCTTTCACAATTGGTTCCACTTTAACCCCTTTTTTGAGCTATCTTTCTTGGACTATAAGGTAATAAAAATAACTATTATACTATTATACATGCAGGCGCACGCCTTGAAATGAAATAGCTAAGTTTTTATCCGATATGAAGCCACATAAAAAAGTAAAAGTCGTTGTTTTTCTGCTCAGAGTTTGGGCTAACTTGTTTCAACACTCAGCATAAATATACACATACTCTACCCACATTGAATTCCATTTAAGGTTGATGTTAAAAAATATCCTGAAGCGTTTCCGTTAAGGAAATACTTATTATTACCTTACTATTTAATCGATGGTGTCATTCATTTACAATCAGAAACTTTCAAACAAAATTAGTTCTGACATAGAGTCTGTTATTGCTTTCAAAAACTTCATCCAAATTGCTCACTTACGTAAATAACTAATTTCACTTCCCGTAAGTTTAAAAATTAAATACCAATTAAGTTTTACCTAGAGAAAAATCCTAATTAAGCTTCAGGTATGTTCTAAGAAAACTTTCAAAATGTCCGCTTGAGTCTACGTGATCAACAAAATTAATTTATTAAGTAGGCGAGTTTAAATTTTCCGAACGTGCCAGTGTAATAAACGAAACTAATAAGGATATATTTAAAATTTCAATAACTTGTAAATGGTTTGATGCGTCGTGAAATTTCATAGCTCCTTTAGTTTAGAAATTCTAACAAATGACACTTAAAAAGTAATTATATTTCCTGGGAATACATATTTACGTGTTTGGAGTCTTTTAAAGCCTGGATTGTTTACCGATGTCGTGATGAGTTGGAAAAAGATTTTTTGTCATGGAGATGTGAAGAAATCAAGTGTTTAAACCACTATAGATTTGATTTTTTTAATTAAGTCAGAAGGAACTTTGTTTTCATCCTCAAAGAAAATTCTCGTTTTGAAAGTTAAAAGAAAGTTCACTTTATCTCTATGTTAGGTTTAAGTATTTATGTTATGTAAATAATGTTTGTTGTTGGCGACAGGACAACCAATTCCATACTACATAAACTGTGGCTCATTTCCCATCATCATGACATCCACCTCCAATGAATCCCTTCCCATGTTGATATTTACGGGAACGAAAAGGCAGACCATCTTGCCAAGGAGGGCTGTAGTCGCCCAACCCTTCTTCTACTGCGCTTACCTACAGTGAACTATTCTCCCGACAGAAATTGCAAAATAAGCGAACTGGGCTCGTACCCCCCTCTCATGACTGGTACAGTCGAGGAAAAAAACCCGACTCAGTTGCGATTTCTGGAGAACCACTTAGGTTAGGAAGACAAAATAGGGGTCGTTTTTCATTAATTAAAGTATTATTTTACCAAAACAATTTTCGAGTCCTTAGGGGGTTACTTTTTTTTCCAATGGGGACCCCAATCATTATTAGTTTTTCTGAAAGGCCATCCCCCCAAACCCTTAAATACCCAGTTTCATCCAGATTGATTAAACAAATTTTTATTTTTTTAAAATTAACTTAAATTTTTTTTTAAATCTTGAAATATTTGTATGGTAATCGATTCTGGTAATAATTTTATGTAGGAAACCATAATTTCAATCCATTTTATTCAATAGTTTTTGAAAAAAACGAATTAATATCTTAAGGGACCGTATACCGGTGCCGAACGCATACCACAAATGCTCTTTCTCGTTCGTTTTATCAAAAACTATTAGATAAAATCGATTGAAATTTTGGTTTCCTACATAAAATTGCTACCAGAATCGATTACCATTAAAAATTTCACGATTCAAAAAACTTTTTTTAAGTTCATTTTAAAAAAAAAACATTTTTTAATCAATCTGGATGAAACTGGGTGTTTAAGGGTTTGGGGGGATGGTCTTTCAGAAAAACTAATAACAGTTGGGGGTCCCCATTGGAAAAAAAATTAGCGTTTCGTTTCATATGAAAACGACCCCCTAAGGACTCGAACATTTTTTTTGGTAAAATAATACTTTAATTAATGAAAAACGACCCCTATTTTGTCTTTCTAACCCAAGTGGCTCGCCAGAAATCGCAACTGAGTCGTTTTCCCCCAACTGTACAAGGGTAGGAAGCCGGGTCTTTCCTTGACCCTCAAATTCGATAGAAGAACATACACCAGTCTCTCGATCCCGTCTAGCCAGCGGTCACATAAAATGCCTTTCTTTCTCTGAGGGTGAGTAGACCTTCCCTCTTTGTTCCAAATGACACAGGCTTCGGCACATTATATCCTTGACTGCATGGGTCTTCTCTGGGAGGATATTTACTCCTTGCCCCTTCTTGTCTATGACTTCCTATCTGTCAACGGATTCCTGGACATGGTCTGACTTCGTCAGATAATGTAGGAGATTAGAAACAACAACAAATAATAAGTATAAACTCACAATTCTCAAGCGTCACCTCCAACCGTGGACCGGTTTCGTCCTTGTTAGGACTCATCAACACGGTATAGGAAGGTAACGTAAGAGAGCGGAGGGCAAGTACTAGTCTAGCCGACTATAACTGAAAAAGTGGTGACCATTGATTAGTCCTCCACTCATCTGCTGGAATGACAATGGCATCCTAGGACAGATTTAATTCCAGAAAGGCAAGGTACATGAAAGGAGAATTTCACCAAACCTATGAGTCCTAACAAGGACGAAACCGGTCCACGGTTGGAGGTGACTGTTAGCTCAGGTTCGTAAAAGAAATCCAGTCATTTAAAAGATAAACATATTTATTTAGACACGTCACAGAGGCATCTGAACGTAAGCAACAAGCTAAAATTCCTATAACAACAGACAGTCCAATAAACAACAAAATTCTACCTTTTATAGTTAATTTCAGTTGCGTCATCAGCAGTTAAAGTTAGTTCATATGCAGTTAAGGTTACAAATTATATTGCAAAATATTACAGATTCACAAAAAGATAAGAACAAAAACAATACAGAAATCGAACACTTATTGTTGAAACGAGACGGAGTCGCAACATCCTCCCACCTTTTTGAGTGTATGGAAATCACTCAAAAACATAAACTGAATCTAAAAGGCCTAATCTTTCTGGTACTTTCACCAGTCTACCTGATCTTGTCACTTTATTTTTTATAATTTCATCAAGTACCTTTTTACTTTTCTCCTCTGGGTTTAGAGTTGCGACCCCATCTGCTTTTACCTTCTCACACTTTGAATTATCAAAATCCTCAAAAGGATCTCTAGGGGGTACACCCACTGCACAGAACAAATCATTTCGGAAGAATTCCTACACTGGAACCCTAAAAGTATGGACTTTGCTATCTTTAAAGCTAATTTAGTCTACTTAAAAACTTCTTGAATCTACTCAACTGAGATTCACACAACCAGCTCAACATCTATTCCATGACAGTTAAAAACCATCCTGATCACTAAATACACTTATAAAAACCTAAGAAACTCACTACACACCAACTAAGGCATTCTCCCTCCAAACTCTACTACCTACACCATCTAACTAACTCTTAACTCTAAATAAATACTAACTCTCCTATACTCTCTAAACTACTATACAAAACTCTAAATCTCCTCACTAAGCACCTCACAAAGCCTCACCTCACTAAGCCTCACTTCACAAAGCTACTCACTAAGCCTCACCTCACAAATCAACTCACTAAGCCTCACCTCATTAAGCAACTCACCAAGCCTCAACTCACTAAGCAATTCTCCAAGCCTCACCTCACTAAGCCTCACTAAGCAAATCTTAAAAAACAACCAATCCAATCTGACTCTAAATTATCTGACCCCGATGATGCCAACCAATACATGAACATGCCACAACACTTAAAATGCATACATTTATACAACACACCGTTATAAAATCTTAACTGATTAATTATTATCTCGTTAATATGTGGAATGACAAGAAAGGGAAAGTTCCCGTATGGGACTAGAATTTAAATTGGGAGAGTTAGAATTGTTTTTTACATTTTGAAATCTATTTGAATTTTGATCACACATAATTTCGTAATGCTTTGAAGAGCACAATTGACATTTTAATTTAGATTTCACATGGCATTGCCTACTAACATGATTTGACTTTACCAAACATGTAAAACAAGCTCCCCTTTTAGACAATAATCTTAACTTTTCATCTAAAGACATTTTCCTAGCAGAGAAGCATTTATAACTCTTATGAGGTTTTTCACAAAAGATGCAAAGCATTCTCATACCTGTGGGATCCGTACTCACTAAAGCTGCAACAGTGGCTTCATCGGCACGGTTCCCACTAAAGCTAGGACGCTCCTTTCCATGAGCCCCGGCCCCCAGTCCCAAACCAGTTCTCGAGAGCACGACCATCTCCTCGCCCTGCACCTCCTGTCGGAGAAACTCCATCAGATTCTCCAAGGAACGCGTGTTCCCCTCTGTTGTAGCAGTGGCGTCTGACAGTTCTGGATGGCTCCCGGATCGAGTGGTGTCGGACAGTTCCTGATGGTTCCTGGATCGCTCCCACGCAAGAAGGACCTCCTCCGGCAGACAGCTCTCCACCAAGGGGGCCAAAAAGTCTCCAAATTTCTTTTTCGTTCTCCCGAGACTCTCTAGGGCTCTCAGCTTACCCTCTAATTCATCATAGAGACTTGAGAGGTCTGTCCTAGCACGACCGCTGGCTGCGTTTTTCATAACCATTGACAACAGGTCCCGAACATAAATTTGCACAAGAAGATCTGTTCGTCCAAATCTTTCCCTCAACTGTTCGACTGCTTTAGGGTAGTTGGAGGCGGTGGCCGGGTAACTACTGACCAATCTTTCAGCCCTGGACTTCGGTTCCATGGATGCCACCAAATAATGCATTTTGTCCTCATCGGGGATGCTCCCATCCTCGTGGATCTTTTCAAATTGGCTCCAAAAGGACAGAAATTCCTTTGGGTCCCCATTGAACTTTTTCAACTCCAACTTCGGGAGTTTGAACTTTCGCAGTGGTTCCGCTCTTAAACCGTTCGTCTCCGGATCTCTCTGTAGAGGAGTCTCAGCCAACTTTCTGTCAACGCAGCTATCAGCCTCCAAAAACTTCTCCCGGTACTCCTCTGCCTCGACGAAGTCGGTCTCATATTCCTGGCCATCATCCTCCTGCTGCAGCAACAATCCGGACACATTCTCCTGGATATTTTGAAGTCTCGCATACTTGTCTCGCAATTGAACCTGCAGGATCGCAATAGCCCTCAAATCCACAACTGGGCTCTGAAGCTCGGCATTCAATTTATTCAAAGCCAATGTAAACGCAGTTCTCAAAGAACGCCTCTGTGACCTCTGTGCCTTTAAACTCATTATTAACAAAAGTCCTAAATCCTCGCGGACGCCAAAATGTTGTCCTGTCGTGGACGCCAAAATGTTGGAACAGGTTCGTAAAAGAAATCCAGTCATTTAAAAGATAAACATATTTATTTAGACACGTCACAGAGGCATCTGAACGTAAGCAACAAGCTAAAATTCCTATAACAACAGACAGTCCAATAAACAACAAAATTCTACCTTTTATAGTTAATTTCAGTTGCGTCATCAGCAGTTAAAGTTAGTTCATATGCAGTTAAGGTTACAAATTATATTGCAAAATATTACAGATTCACAAAAAGATAAGAACAAAAACAATACAGAAATCGAACACTTATTGTTGAAACGAGACGGAGTCGCAACAGTGACGCTTGAGAGTTGTGAGTTTACACTCATTGTCCACTTAACCAGCAATAATTGGTGAAATTCTCCTTTCAACAACAAATGATGTTTGTTAATTGTTGTATGTTAATGCGTTGACTTTGGTTTTGTGTATAGTTCTTAAATTAGATTATACCTAGTAGAAGCAACATTTATTAAGTGCTTACAAATTCACACTAAATTTTTTTTGTTAAAGGAAAAACATGTTTAATGAACTTTTCGTAAAAATGTATTTTTTTACTGTCTAGCTTAATTGAAACTTGACATGAATCCTTTATTCCCACCTTAAGACCTACAATCCCATAAAGGGGTACCATTTTCAATATTTTCGATCAATCGTTTTAATTTTCATAAGACGACTCAACTTAACTAAACAACTTTTTATACGATAAAAATACATTATTTTACTTGAGTTTTTGGTAAAGGAATTCTTCGGAAATTTTTTCGTTACAGAAAAGCAAATTACATTTATAAAGTCTTACTTGTTAAAAATATTAGAGAAAAGCAGGAAAATCTTCTTGCATGTTTTATGAAGAAACTAAATATTTAATCACAAGAAAAACTGTCACTGTTTGTTTTCGAATAAAAGCAATAATATTTGTTGTAAAACTTCCATTGAAAGAGACGTTCTAACATGCTTCTTTTCAAGGAAAAGCTAACATGAGCACGTTTGAATAAATTTTATTAACATGAAAGGGAGAAGGTAGGGTACTTTTATAATCTTTGTACTCAAAACAACGCAAAAATTTATAAAATATTTTAATTCTACTTCCAAACTGTCAAATTCCTCTTTAAATAAATATTAAACTTACTAGGTGTGACCATCAAATAACAAGACTGGTGCTCCACTAGAAAAACTAACCATGTGAC
This sequence comes from Tetragnatha versicolor, assembly GCA_024610705.1. Lineage (NCBI taxonomy): Eukaryota > Metazoa > Arthropoda > Arachnida > Araneae > Tetragnathidae > Tetragnatha > Tetragnatha versicolor. Next base: position 17,517,631 of record JANDEH010000008.1, read on the forward strand.
AAATTTGAACATTGGACAGTTTTTTTGTATATGACCTTCTGTTTTAAATTCAGCAACTCCCGCGATTATAAACAAATTAGTCTTCCCGTAGTGTATGTTTATATAAAAAGTATTCTTCCATTTTGACGGAAAAATGGTAAGCACATAGTAAAAAATGAGACGAATTGTCGTTAAATTTCACACAAAACTTGAAAAAACGACAATGAAAACTAATTTTTTTATTAAAAGACGGATATAGAAATAAATGTTTGTCATGTACACAAGTTTTTCTGGGGTTTAAGTGATTTCAAGATGGCTGCGCAGATGTAAAAAAGGATTTGCAATGCAAAAAGCCCTTTCTCGTCAAAAAATGGTACAAAATTTTAAAAAAAATACTGCTTATAATATTTAATTAAACAGTCCTTTATGTGTTTGTACAATTTCTGAAACTGTTTGAACTAACAAATAATGGTCAAGGCAAATCTTTCATAGAAATTCTAACTCGTAAGTCATGAAATCTCCCTGAAGACTTCACGCTCAATATGCAGTACCACATCCCAGATTAAAAGCATCTAAATGTTCAAAAGGTTCCTTTTAAACTTGCTCCATGGGACTTTTAACCAATTTCCAAAATCAAATTCGAATTTTAATAACATGATTTTAGTGCGTTTAAATTCTTAAAGGAAATCTGGCAAATGTCAGAAAAGAGCTTATAGAAGAAGACTGTCAGATTATTTTTTTTCAAACAGCAGAAAATTCCCAAAAAGTGGTCTAGGGATAGACAAGGAATGTATATTAAAAGTGATAATAATCAAATGTAAATATATTAAAAACACAGTGATTTACAGCATCAGTCTCGTTATTTAATAGCCACACCTTGTACATGAGGTCCCAATATAAGCGTCTACTCCCTTAACTTTGGAACCGGGGAGGCATATAAAGGGATATTATCTAAATTTACAATGTTACTCAGTTGAGAACTCTAATCCTAACTGGAAAAATTGAGGAATAAATATTAAAACTTTATAGAAGCAATCAGAAGTATGGAACGTAAAACAGAAGAAATTGCAATGACTCAATTGTCACTTATCCAGTTAAAAAGGTAATTGAAAAAGTATATTAAGAAATTTTGAGCTTTACATAATTACAATCACTTTAGTTAAAATAATTATTTAATTTAGATGGTATGGATTTTGGTGTGTCTTTAATTGAATCGTCAGTTGGAAGAAGGGAATAAGTCCAAAAACCGAGTTTTGAGAAAATCGAATTTTCATTGTAAAATCCCAAACATTTTACTTTAAGTTTAGAACCCTATTTAGAAAACAGAGCCATCATCAAAACAAATATTTGTACCTATATGCAAAAATATTTTCCAGTCAAAATAAGTTGACGGACTTATTCCCTTCTTCCACCTTATGAAATTTTTCTGATGAAAAAATCTTTAAAAACCTTTAAATTCACATTTAAATTACATTTCTCCTTAGTTTACACCACAAAAGGATGAAATAAAAAGAATAAGACAAATAAATTCAAAATTATGGTGAAACTGAGTTATTAAAGTAGAATCAATGAAGTGAGTGAATATGAATGGAGTCAAACATTCCCTGTATTAAAAAAGTTTGAAAAAAATGAAATTAAGATGAAATTTTATTTTAACTTATTTTAAAGCACAAAGATATGAAACTTTAATTCCAAATTAACTTAAAAAATACAATGAATGAACATCGATTTCACAACTTCAAGGGGCGATATCTCCCTATAGGGTTTAGTTATTTCCCCCTCTTTTCATCCATGTGTAGAGCAAAGCTCGGAGATTGTTTTGAGCAAAAAAAGTCAATTTGTCATTTTTTGGACTTATTCCATTCTTCTAACTGACGATTCAATTTTTTTCGTATGATCTTTTCACCCCCATTATACAGACTACAATCCCTAGACTGAGCCAGGCCGATTAATCCTTCAATCTTTAAAAGGGCCTATAAATTAAGGACCAAGCATGCTGGAGAGTTAAATAATGGGGATCTACCGTTAGGCTGACCCCCCCCCCTAATCAGGGCGTACGTATTTCGGTCATGAAAAATAATGAGTATATTAAGCGGACTTAACCCACTGACAATCTGAGCACAACTTAATTTCGTCACATTAATATCAAACACTACTATACTCTATTCATTTTGAATAGGCGGCTGAAAATATTTCCTTCCCCCACCACCGAATTAGAAACCATGGCAACTATCAACATCACAGCGACAAAGAAGGCTGCGCGAAAAGCGTAACTATGGTTATGGTCACACTTCTAGCGAGGGGGAAAGCACTATTTTTCGGCGGTCTATTCTAAATGAAAAGAGTATATCTCCTTTCGGCAAACTTCAGGAATCCCGATCCTAGGTGATCGGATCGTTGGAGAAGCTCCTTTGATTGGTTTTGATCTTTCCAGCTGGATGTCAGAGCTTACGAACCAATCAAATGAGCTTCTTCAATGAACCAATCGCCAAGGATCGGGACTCCTGAAGTTTGCTGAAAGGGGAGAATAGTGTTTGGTATTAAGGTGACGAAAGCAAATAGACGATATTAGTGTGACGTCACTTGCTTGTTTGGAAACGTTGATTCCATCCGTGATTGGTTCCGTACGGAATTACTTCCGAAAGTGGAACCAATCACGGATGGAATCAACGTTTCCAAACAAGCAAGTGAAGTCATGACTAATATCGTCTATTATTCAATTCAAAAAATTTCAAATTTGCTAATGTCCTGAAATACACAAAAACTGAGGGATGAAATAAAATATACTAAGCACATAAATCAACAAATAGTTTCCAACAAGACTCACCATGGGAGTCATAGACGATAGCATTCCTCGCCGTCAGATACTCGGACGTCATAAACTGCGCAATCAGGGAGGTCTTCCCCACTCCTTTCTCTCCAAGCACCAGCACCCTATACAGGGGAATGTCCCCAGTGGACGGCGCAGTGGACGCACTGGACGACGCCCGGTCCCTGAAGTCGCCGTCCGTGGTCGCCGTCCCCAGGGAACTCCTCGACCCTTCGGAGACATCGGACCTCGACCGGAAGCACACCAGATCCCCCAAGTTGACCACATCACCTCTGTTGGTCACGCTGAAGCTGCGCAAACGGTACGATGCCAAAGGGTCAGAGTCTATGGAAGACACCGTCGGCACTCGGGGTCGACTGGGCATGGTGTAGACCCTCCTTCTGAAAGGGATGTCCATGGGCTCCGACATGGAGAGGTCAGACGATTTGGGACGAGGGTCAGGAAGGTTGGCGCGACGGTGTCGAGCCAGTTTTGCTCGGTGGTGGCGACTGGATCGTAAAGGGCTGGAGACTGGGGTGTCCCGAGGACTCCTGGGGACCAGGGATCGGGTGGAAGGGGAGGTGCTGTAAGAGTCCAGGGTGAGGTCCGGCACGCTCTGTCCAAGGGTTCGTCGGTTGCAAAGGTCGCAGTCGCTTGGACTGTGTACATGGGAGATGTGGAGAGCCATGGTGAATAGTCAGTGGTTTGTTAACTGTGTGATGATATTTCAGAGTAATGGATGCAAAGGGGTATGGTGGGAAAGTCAGTGTATTGTTAAATGTGAGGTGGTAGCAACGGAAAAGGGCCTTACATTGTTATAAATGGTGATTCACCAATTGAAGCAAAGGTTGGCAATCAGAAATAGCTTTCGTCCCAATATTGAACTCAGATATCTGAATGTTGGTGGTATAGAGTTTCTTCGGAAGCAATAGTCCTTCAGTTTCAAATATACAGTTCTACATAGCTTATTTCAACTTCAAAGCTTCCCAATGTTAAAAGTTGCTTACATTTTCATCGTAGTATGAACTGATTCTTCGGTATTTCACTGGCGAAAATTGAAGTTTTTGATCATGTCCAAAAAACTTGCCTTTACTGGATAACCTCACATATAGGGGTTTATGAGTTTCATAGGAGATATCAACGGTTTTTAAAAAAATTCTAGAATAACATCATCAAATTATGATAGCATAAAGCTCGATCAAACTCACAAATCTACATTTCTTTACATAAATACACACCAGCAAGGCTATTTACAGTCGCTTGAAAATATATCTTGTCGTATGTTACTTTTAAAAGCGTTATTTTATAACTTGGGGGACATTAGAGTTCAAAAAATCTAATACTAGTTCATAAAATTGAATATTCCATTGTGTGATAAATTACACACATCCTCAAATCCATTCATTTGTGAAAATATCATTTCTCACGGTGTTTAGCTAAATCGCAACCGTCAAATATTACGCTGGAAGATCGAAGAAATTGGAAATTGGTGGAGATTTTCAATCTTCAAGCACTTAAGATATTATTTTTAAACTGGTGTAAATATACCCTACATCAAGTCAAAAAATCTGGACAAGCTTTTAGTGATAAAAATCTGGAGTTGGAAAAATTTATTTGCCTTTTAATTAAGTTAAATGATTATGTTTGAAAAGTGTTAGGAAATTTTACAAAAATATAATGCAATTGATATAATTTATATTTGAAGATATATTTTTATCAAACGTTATAATTTCATATTAATATAATTTTTAACTAATTTCATGTTAAAATGTAGATTTTAGAAGAATTATCCTCATAAGTTAAAAATATTTCCTGTACTTAGTATATTTGTTAGCTTTAGAAGCTAAAAGAAGTTTATTCTTGAAATACTATTTGAAAAATTAATTGGAATTGAAAGAAAAATTTAGAGATGTTACGAAAATCAAATTTTAGATTTTTATGTCGTTGAACAAAATACAATATCTTAATCAAAATTATGCGCCTTTTTACTAAAAATGTTGAAGTTACCAGTAATGCAATCCTTGAGCAAATTCGGGGTATTTTTAGATATGGCAGTCGAATTGTATGTAGTTAAAATTCATCATCATGGACCACAATAAATTATTCTGTTTTATAATTGTTCCAGCAGACACCAGAAAGTGAAATATCTGTGCGAAACCTTTCGAACATTCAAATACAAATCTGGAATTCCAAGCAGCAATATTCGAAACCATAACTCATGCAACAACGTAGCACAGTCGTTCCAACTAGCACCAAAACGTCCGGACTCCGGCTGAAATTCGCGCGTTTTAAGCGAAACAGTCCGGCAATAGGCGGAACCCCAAGTCCGAACTCTTTGCCAGCGGCGGATCAGGTGTATTCGTGCGCCGTCCGTTTCCATGACAACCGATGAGTAGAGTTAGCGATCGCTGTTAACTCAAGAGGACGATCTTTCAATAAGTAACTAGGCTCTCCGGTCCAGGGATGACATTCAACCGGCATGTCTTGGAGATTAGGATCGCTCGATTTTTAATTTACTCGGGTTTGACTTTCTTAGTTTGTTTTCCTCTGATTTGGAGAGTTTTAGAAGTTTTTGCGGGATTTGTCATGCCTGTCACGGATATCACCAGGTCGAGAAGGGTAATGAGTTAGAAAAGAAACAGTTTTCAGGTTTGGAGAAATTAATGATTTCTTACGGGGAAGACATCAATAAAATAAAAATATCTGTATGTCGTTTTTTAAGTAGCCAACACAATTGTACTTGCTATTAAAAATAGCGTACCTTAAAAACCTTTTTATTTCAGACGGAAAGAAAAAAATATTTACTGAATAAATCTTTCAAGAAAAAGCCAATTATTTTCGTTGCCTGTCAAAGAGCTTTTAAGATTAAGATTTCTAATTTTACTGTACAATTAATCTTCTCCCAAGAACTAAGAAACAACAACTTTGAAACTTTATAACAACAATTCAATGATTACTACTTGCCTTTTTGCATCAGATTTATGTTTTTGTAATTATTAAAATATATTTATTGTTTTCACTGGTTTTTAATTATTTGATGATTACTTAAAACTCTTTCTAAGTACATTTTTGTATAATATATTCCTTAGAAATTGACGGGAAAAGTTTGTAATCTAAAAAAAATTGCAACAAAGTAAATAAGACTAAAATCGTCCTCTTATATTCAAAAACTAAAAAGAAAACATCTTATAGAGTTTCTACAATGATGCCAGTTTTTCCTGTACCAAAGGAACTTTTCAGTAAGAATTTTTGACTAAATGCTAATAAATTGCTATTCTTTTCACAAATTAAAAAAAAAATCACTGAGAAGAGAAGGTTACAGCTATCCAGCACTTTTAACACATCAATGTGCGAAATATGTTAAAATGTTTTAAAATATTTTACTAAATCAGTGGTCGATCAATCACCTAAAAATTGTCGACGTTTTATTAGTTTAGATTGGTTCGAAAATGTAGATGAAGAATTAGGAGCTGGTTAAGGATTATTAGTTTAATTTACTAATATTATGAGGAAAGTACAATTTTGAATTGTATTTTTTATTTTAAAAAATCTTGGTTTTTACGCTTCAATGTATATGAAACAAGATTATTTATTGAAGTTTAGAAAATTTTAAACATCTTTACATGGAAACAAAAAGTGTATCATGATGATATATGAATTCTATACTTTAATTATATTAGATTATTAAACATGTTTAAATAATAGCAGAGCAAGTTTAACTGTTACTGTAAAGTTTAACTGTTAGCTTACTACCTTTAGAAATACAAAATAGTCTAAAAAATTGAAAGACTTTTTGTTTTCTATTGGGGACATTGAAAACTTTTTTGTTTGATCTTGCATTATTAGTGTAATTATAATCCATTCTTATTTTTTTGCGCTACTACTTACCTTACGACAGATAATAAACCCATAATTTACGACACCCTGTTTGCCACTACTAATTTCCTGATTGATATATATTGTACTTATATTTTTTTGTCTTGTTTTCATGTAATGTATACTTTTATTTATAACCATGTTTAAATTTTATTGTAATTCCTTGTGTAACAATTGAATCGTCAGTTTGAAGAAGGGAATAAGTCCAAAAACCAAGTTTTGAGAAAATCGAAAAAAACTGTATAAGTAATGGAATTTTCATTGTATAACCGCCAAACTTTAACTGGAAGTTCAGAACCCTATTTAGAAAACAGAGCAATCATCAAAACAAATATAAGTGTATTCAAAAATATTTTACAGCCAAAATAAGTTGATGGACTTATTCCCTTCTTCCACCTTATGAAATTTTTCTGATGAAAAAATCTTTAAAAACCCTTAAAATCACATTTAAATTATATTTCTCCTTAGTTTACACCACAAAAGGGTGAAATAAAAAGAATAAGACAAATGAAATTCAAAATTATAGTGAAACTGGGTTATTAAAGCAGTATCAATGGAGTGATTGAATATGAATGGAGTCAAACATTCCCTACATAAAAAAAAGTTTGAAAAACATTGAAATTAAGAGAAAATTTTATTTTAACTTAGTTTACAGCACAAAGAATATGAGGAGAAAGAAAAATTAACTTTAATTCCAAATTAGCTTAAAAAATACAATGAATGGACATCGATTTCACAACTTCAAGGGGCGATATCTCCCTATAGGGGTTAGTTATTGTTCCCCTCTTTTCACCCATGTGTAGAGCAAAGCTTAGAGATTGTTTTGAGCACAAAAAGTAAATTTGTCATTTTTTGGACTTATTCCCTTCTTCAAACTGACGATTCAATTGTAACCAACTATTTTTGTTCACCTACATAGATCGTTCGACGATCCCAGGTGATATAATTATTTTCTTTACTTTGTTTGTTAATTATAAAATATAAATAAATAATTAAAATCTATGTCATATAAATTGATTGCTCTATCTTAATATTGATTTACCTACTTCCGTATAGTTACTCGTTAATAAAACTATAATATGGTTCAAGACGTTATCATTAAAATTAGTGATGTAGTTTTTCTTAAAATATGAGTCAAATCATGAAGAGACCAAAACTTCAGAAACATCCAAAAATTATTCAAATCTGATACCTGTAAAAATTATCACTAAAAAATAAAACTTTCCCTCATTAAGTTCGTAATTTCATCAACAATCAATTTAGCCCATTCATTCCTAGGCCCCCCCAAGTTTACTATTGAATCCTATAGAAAAATTCGGGCGGCTAAGACAGAAAGGTTTAAACGCCCAAAAAAAGTATCCTCCATTCCTTCCCCAGTATTTCATTGACGCTCAATTTCACCGTCAATGACACCTTCGTTTTACGACTTGTCATTGAACGTAAGAGAACCATAAACACAACTCGTAAATCACAGGACGCCGCACCTGACCTTGCGGCCCGTTCTATATGTGTTCTCGTGCGTCTGTCTCCCACCAGACGAGTTTTACGACGTTTAGGTGGCATGTGACTTGGTATCATCATTCATGATACTTGGCGATGTGTCTTCAGGTAGTTACAAGAACCGTTTAGAGTCATTGAGGGATGAATTTTATGGGTTATTGAAGAGGATTTCAGGGTTTTGACCGTTTAGTTACTAATTAGGAATATTTTGTGGCGATTCAAATTAATATAAAACATAAGTGTTGTCAGGATAAAAACCCGACTTGTTTTATAAATAGCATTAGCAACTTACATAACAAATTGTATTTTCTTTCATAAATAGAAAATTTAGAGCTCATTAATGGTTGGTATGAATTTCGATTTTGAAAAGGAGCAAAAAAGTGCTTTTTGATACCAATAACACACTTGCAAAATTTCAGGAATTTTGACTTTAGAGCTCTACAAAGAATACTATGTAGCCTTTTTTTAATTTTCACGTGTTTTGTTTGCCCAAATCAAATACTGCTTGACCAACCATAGTAAAAGGATCACGTGATTTTGACAGACTCTGAGGAGAAAAAGGAAGAAGCTGAGGGGCAGTTGATCGAAAGAGGAAGATACATTTACTCCCTCTAACCTTAGTTAGCCCCTTTGTATACATAAAAAAAATCAGTATATTTTAAATAAAATAAAAAATACTAAAGCAAAAAAAATCACGTGACCCTTTTACTATCGTTGACTAAGCAGTATCATGAAATTGTGCACGGGATATCGGTGTGATTGTAAATTTACTAAGATGAAGTTTAGTTTAAGTTCCAAACGTACCAAGCATACAAACAGTTATTTAATACAGGGTGTATCTGAAATGGTGCAACAAACTTTCAGGGATGATAGTACTCATCAAGACGAACAAGAATCGGTATAGAAAGGGGGGTCCCAGACCAAATCCCAGGGAGTTAAAAATGGAGCGACACCCCAAAAAATCATTGAAAAATTCAATTTGTAGAAGAACTACTATTGGTAAAAACTTAATTATGGTCTCAAAAATTATAGTTTAATATGATCTTTAAAATTACCTCAAAATTCTTCACTTTAAAATTTGTTTTATTATGAAAAAAGATAAAAAAACACAAAAAATGTGAAAACTCTGCCAAAAAATCTTACCAAAACCTTATTTTGTATTTCAAAATCATTTCTTTTGATTTGATAATCTGAAAGATCATAGTTGAAAACCCTTAAGTCCAAAGTTTCACGTAAATAGAATAAATATTAAACGCTTGAGATTCTGTTAAAGTTTGTTTTTTGGGTGCGCAAGCTGTTTTCTAGAGCTGTTTCCAAAACAGCTGTTAGCGCACGCAAAAAACAAACTTTAACAGGATCTCAAGCGTTTAATATTGATTGTATTTACGTGAAACTTTGGACTTAAGGGTTTTCAACTATGATGTTTCAGATTATCAAATAAAAAGAAAGGATTTCGAAGTATAAAATAAGGTTTTGGCAGATTTTTCAAATTTTTTTGTGTTTTTTAACTTTTTTCATAATAAAACAAATTTTAAAGCGAAGACTTTTGAAGTAATTTTAAAGATAATATTAAACCACAATTTTTGAGACCATAATTAAGTTTTTACCAATAGTAGTTCTTCTACAAATTGAATTTTTCAATGATTTTTTTGGAGTGTCGCTCCATTTTAACTCCCTGGGATTTGGTCTGGGACCCCCCTTTCTATACCGATTCTTGATCGTCTTGATGAGTACTTTCATCCCTGAAAGTTTGTTGCACCATTTCAGATACACCCTGTATAGTCAATATATAAGACTGGCTAAAGAGATAGAATCAACAATAATAGAATAACATTCTCTTTAATGAAAAGGAGAGGAATTTTTAACATCAATGAGGATAGGTTTCTTTTTTTATTTAAGAATGGTATTTTGTGTTGTTTTTAAACTTATAATACATTTTTTTACGGTTTTAGTTAAACCGTAATGGAGCGTGGAATATAATTTATAACATTTCCTATTTAGAAGCATAAAAAGGTGACTAGTGATAAGGCTTACTGATGCCTTTTTTCTTCACTTTAAAGAGTTATTTTTGCTACTTCTCATTTACTTCTTAAATAAAGCAGTTTCCATGCAAGTAACACAATTAATCAAACCGAACCCAAACCTTCTCAATTTAAAATAACTCGAAAGTAATAGAATCCTTTACATAGTAACTAACTACAATCCTTTAGTCAACTCCTTCAAAGAGATGCGTCAAACAAAGCGCTTTCAACTGACTTTCATCAAAAACGTCTTTTGAATCTTTTCTCAAATTCCCAAAACGAGACTTTCATCCATTTAACCCTAAGATCCACAAACTCACCTTCTCATCAATTTACCACCCACCCAAATAATTTCTCTCAAATATACAAACTTAAACCACCTCAAAAAAAACCCAGGAAACTCTCTCGCCTAAGCTGCTTCTTAAAGGTAAGGATACAGATAATTGAATCTGCACAAAAAGTCCATCCAATTAAGGACTGAGCATGCAGAAAGGCGTTCCGTTCGAAGGGGTTGAAGAGACCCTTGGGAATTCCAGCACAAGGTCTTTCAAAGATTCGATAGAAGGCACAATGGAGGTTAAGTTGAAGGGCGGGTATGTTGAAACTTCCGGGAGTCTGGGAAGTTTGTTTGGATAGATTAATGTAATGAATGTGTGTAAGACGTGGGGAAGGTGGTCTGTTGAAGCTTTGCCTTCAAAATGTTTCTGAGAAATGAGCTTCAAGTACATTTATTTCCGATACCGTCCCCGGTTTTCCTATGTTATTTACTCTGAGTGACTCATCATGAATTGTCAGTTTAAGGAAAGTTTGCCAATATTACTAAATGGTTTGAACTTTTTTAAGTGTCGGGAATTGCAATCATCTGAGTAGCTGAGGGAAATTACCTCAGTGGTAATTTTAAGATCTCAAACCCTCATTCCTTTCGATTGATGTGGCATTTTTTCAGATTGGAAATGCTGAACTTATAATTGAATCGTCAGTTTGAAGAAGGGAATAAGTCCAAAAAATGACAAATTGACTTTTTGTGCTCTCAAAACAATCTCCAAGCTTTGCTCTACTCATGGGTGAAAAGAGGGGGGAAATAACTAACCCCTATAAGGAGATATCGCCCCTTGAAGTTGTGAAATCGATGTCCATTCATTGTATTTTTTAAGTTAATTTGGAATTAAAGTTAATTTGTCTTTCTTTTCATAGTCTTTGTGATGTAAACTAAGTTAAAATAAAATTTTCTCTTAATTTCAATTATTTTTCAAACTTTTTTTATGCAGGGAATGTTTGATTCCATTCATATTCACTCACTCCATTGATACTGCTTTAATAACTCAGTTTCATTATAATTTTGAATTTTATTTGTCTTATTCTTTTTATTTCACCCTTTTGTGGTGCAAACTAAGGAGAAATATAATTTAGATGTGAATTTAAGGGTTTTTAAAGATTTTTTCATCAGAAAAATTTCATAAGGTGGAAGAAGGGAATAAGTCCATCAACTTATTTTGCCTGTAAAATATTTTTGAATGTACTTATATTTGTTTTGATGATTGCTCTGATTTCTAAATAGGGCCCTGAGCTTCCAGTAAAAATTTGGTGGTTATACAATGAAAATTGTATTACTTATACAGTTTTTATAGATTTTCTCAAAACTTGGTTTTTGGACTTATTCCCTTCTTCCAACTGACGATTCAATTTTATTCTTATTTAAAAGAATGAGATCCCTTATTAATAAATTTTGCGCAGTTTTAAAAAACGGGAAACAAGAAGTATTCTTGTTTATAAAAATTTGTAAAAATAAATTCAATTTTAAGAAGTATTCTGTTTAAAACTTTTAAAAGAGAAAGAGGCGACGTTTAAAAGACACAAATACGAAAAAAGGATAAAGTATTCTGTTTCAGTTATAGATTGATATTTATAAAGGTGTTTTTGTAAAATTAAATAAACATGTAGCTTTATAAACTTTATGAATTACTACATCATTTCAATATCTTCTTTTTATAAACAACATGAAGCAGCTGCTTATTATACTCATTATAATAAGACAAAGAAAAGTTTTCTGAGGTATTCAAAAAGTGTTTTTACGGTTAAATTTAGGAAAGCGAGTATTTTGTAAAGGAAATTAACCAATGGTAAAGAACACTTTTCTTTTTCATTATGATCAACATAAATTTACATTTTACAAATTTTATATTTTTTTTTATTTAAAACCTTTCAATTAATAAAAACTTATTTTGTTAAAGATTTGACTTTACTTTCTCCTCTAAAATGCAAATTTAATGGTTTACAAACGATCAGAAAGGATTGATAAATGATAAAATTTTCTCCATTTACGTCCCAGATTCTTTCATTCAAACATGTTTAAACGCTCATTTTTATAAAATTTTCTTCCATTGAGTTAGAAACCCGATTCTCTTAAGAATATTGGATGGTATCTTTTCGTTACATTTCAAAACACCAGGATTTCCTTTTTACCAACATAATGGATTTTTGATGACTTTAAACATCAAAATGGTCAAATGAGGAAGTTTCATATTTTTTAAATTTTTTCGATTTTGGGATATATTAATACAATATAAGATGTGAAAAATCCAAATCTGCAATCCAAATTTTCCTCAAAAATTTATTTACTGAGATATAGAAGAAATAAAAGTTGAGAAAAGTCGTAAACAAATGATGCAATCGCAAACGCTCAAAAATCAAATTTGACGTCACTCGACACTAAACAAAAAGCATTGTTGATGTTTATTCATTATTAAAATAAAAGGTCTTTATGACCTCATGAATCTGGTCTAGTTTCATCAGACCAGATGGGGATTAGTCCCACTTAATAAAAAATATTTAATAATATATTTTCCATAAATATTTGAATTTTAAGGGGAAAAATCTTAAAATATAAGAATGTAATGTTTTAAAATTAATTATTTGATTTTATTTTGGTGTTTTCATAGCTGATTTAACTTTTAAATTAGCAATTATAGAGCTTTTCTTATTAAAAATATTTAATCCTGAGGTTTTCATATTTAAAATAGTGAGTCAAGCAGATCCACTCTAGTAGAGAAATGGAGAAATAAGCGTTTTTAGCCATAAAATCGTTTATTACTTGTAAATATTCGATTTTCGAACTTGGAAAACTTGGTAGTGATCGTCCTCGCCTCGAGATACGTCTATGTACCGAGTTTTGTCTACGCTGGCTGCATAGTTTAGGAAGAGATACGAGTTGTAGTCGTTTCGACATGCCGAGTGACATCACAAATCTGAAATCGCTGTTTTTCCCGCCTTTTCCAGAGCGCAAACTTTAAGCCGCAGTAAAAAAATAAATAATGATCAGAATTAAAAAATATCTCGGTTTTAGGGTTTTCTCGTAAGGTAGGATCGATTTAAAAAATAAAAAAAAAATATGAAACTTCCTCATTGTGGAAACAAGATACCTCAAACGCACACTGCTTTGATTCCCACGGTCTTTATTCTTGATTTGATTTCATTAACACAAGCAAGAAAGTGTGTTATGAAAAGAATTAAGTAAGATCTCGTTACTGATTTTTATTCCATTCCTTTGCATCTATCTATGCGTTTAAAAACAAAAATATACCCAAACACTGGATCAGTTAAATTTTTAAAACGACTGTGGATAAGCACAATTTTTTTTGGAAAGTAACCACATGAAACGACCAAATTTTCGAAATAAAATATAAAAGTTTATAAAAAATATTTTTATTCAAGTAAAAGTTTCAACATTTCATTAACTTACCATATAAATCTGAAAACCTTTAAACAGGCTAGACAAATTATTTACTACGTTTACTAATCCCTCTTAGATATTTTTTCTCATGATAGTCCATAGTTTTCATTCTTAGCCACCATAAAACTAAAGGAGATAATATTTTACAGGTTAACTAAATGAGGTAAAAATGTCTTTAGGTTATTTTTATTTCCTTTTAAATAGGTTCAATTTAAGTTTCTCGATTTTTCAGCTCCGATTATTTATTGGTGTTAAAAATATAGACTAACTTAATGTGAAGGAAAGCGTAAAGATATTTCTTTGGAAGTATTGTGAATCCATCATCCGTAGGATAAAATTTGGATTGTTTTAAAAGACATAAAAAGTAAATATTTTAATTTATAATGTCAATTACTATGATAAAAATCTCACATTCTCAATATTAAAGAACTTCTAGAATCCTATTTATCTCCATTAGTGCGGGGATGGGACTATAATAGAGATGACTCTGGACTTTTCATATGTTATACTTCCTTTATGCTATTAACATACATCATAATATTTTAACGTGTTAGTCGTGACATAAAAGAGATGTCGAGGAATATTATACATCTTCCATCATCTGAAGCGGTTAAAACAAAACGAAGTTCTCGAAAATAAGTTGCTGAAAATTCACAGAAAGGATAAGAAGAGGATATGTAGTACTGATAAAGTGCTGGAGATATACATTATTCATGGCTGTATCTTCATATATGAGAAACTCTCCGGCTGATTCTTTTTTTGAGGAATGGAAGTCATCTTTTAAAACGATCGATGATGTGGATTTTGCAAAGAAGTTGGTTGAATACTTTATGAATATGCGTTAAGAAAGAGCTATACAAAGGAAATCGCACAGTATGCAGGGTAAACGAAAGACGATGTTTGTAAAAGAAAGCTCATTCCACAGATGGCTTCCGTAAGAGCGATGAATTGAAGGCGTCGAATTCAATGGTTTGTGCAGCAATATCAGAAGACGAACCAAGAACAGAAATTTCTATGGAAAATATTCGCTGGATTAAGATTGAAGATGTGCTTTAGGCAATTTTTAAAGATATTCAATAGTTCATTGACGTAGGGATAACGTAGGTAAAAATGATGTGTATGTAAGAAAAAAGTATACCTTTCTACCGGAGAAGAGCAAGCTTAGAAACTTATAAAAAAAGAAATCAACAATGCAAGTTATTATGTTAAGTCAAAAATGCATATGATACGTATTTTAAAAATAGCAGTAAACAAACAACAAGAAATATAGAGGAAAACACTTTGCAGTTGTTGAAGGAAGACGTTTGAAAAGGAGTTTCCTACTGTGGGGATAAAGACAATAAAACAAATTATTTATGCAGCTGGTGAGAAATGGGGAGGGGAACTGATAAATAGGTGTATTAATTTGCATGCACATTGCACATTGAATTTACATTGAGTTGTTTTTAAGATATCATCAAGCTAATTTATTT
Source organism: Tetragnatha versicolor (assembly GCA_024610705.1). NCBI lineage: Eukaryota > Metazoa > Arthropoda > Arachnida > Araneae > Tetragnathidae > Tetragnatha > Tetragnatha versicolor. The sequence continues at coordinate 17,533,018 of JANDEH010000008.1, forward strand.
TTTCTTAACGTTTGTGACTCACTTAATAAACAACTCTATCAGAAATTCAACTTTGAAATACTTAAGTTATAAACTCTTATGTATTTTGATTAGCATTGCACAAAGAAATTAAGGGGGTGCTAAAAAAGTAACTGAATAAACTGAATGAACATTGACGGATTAAAAAAACAAAATTATTTCCTAAAGAGATTGTCATTGCAAAATATTTTTATAGATGTTCTGGGCACATTAAATACAAACTTTAGTAAATAGATCTCCATATGAAATAAAACTAAAAATACATAATCTATTTACAGATATTTATACAGATTATAATTAATTAAGAATGACCATAAAACAAAAGTTGAGATTAAATTATTTCGCTCTCTCAAAAGAAGAAACCTTTTATAATTCAATATGTCTACCGTCTCCAAGCTATTACAGGAATAACATCGTTGCATCACCTAATAACACGACATGGTAGATGAAAGTCCGAAAATACCTCCCATACACCATTGTTAGTAGGTATTTACGTCTATCCTTCCAAAGGAAGTACGTCGTAACAATGCATTAGATTTTTATTCGTCTGGAACGACAAAAAAAATCGTTCGACTTTCCAAGACACGGCGGTTGCGAAAGGCATAAACTGATGTATGTGAACCAAGTTCGTAAAAACTTTCATTGGGACGATTTGGTAAGGAATCGAATTGTAGTACCTTTTGAGTATCGCGAAGGAAAGACCGGTCGTTGTTGTTGTTGTATGGGTTTGGTCGTTTTTGTTTATCTTCTGATGTGTCCTTTGAAAGAAGCAATATAGAATATATACTCTATATTGCTTCGGAATACGGAAGGAAGGAATGTGGTTCCTGTTTCTGGAAGATGAAATGGTGGTTGTGAGGTTCCGCCGTTGTTATAGATGTATTTCTTTTGTTAGAGGGAGACGTTTGAGGATAAACCTGTTACTTTGTTGCAAATCGGTTTGCGTTTTTCCAATTGGTATCGGGTATTAAATAGCATAAAACGTCTTTCTCGGTTAAAGTTACAAATTGTGGAGAGTAAAATTTAAAGATTGAAGTTGAATGTTACAAGTTATATTCGGGGTTTTGGGTTATGCTTTGCAAAATAAGTCAGATTTAAACTTTAGAGGCGTTGTTTGGTTTTTGGAGAATTTATGATCGACGTTATTAATGTAGAGTGTAAAAGAACTATTATGATTCTGAATTTCGAACTTAAAAAATCTTTTTTAAAAAGACTCAATATGTTAATTTATGTCTCTTAGTGAATGCTTACCGAATTAATTTTAAAAATTAGCAGGTAAATACAATTTTTTTTCGAATTTATAACAAACTTTTTTTATTCGTTTTGTGTCCTTCTTTGGTTTGAGTTTTAGGTATTCAAAATAAATTATTATTTCTAATAAAGCATATGGTTTCTGTGTGTATTAGGTATATACTATAAAAACAATATCTAATTAAAACATATCCAGTAAGTAAAGTATTTGAAATATGTTTTCTAAATATATTATTAATAAAATTACAAAGATTTTTTATATTAAAACATCTATAAATATTTTTTACAAACACATCGTCGGCACAATGACAAAGACGCGAATCCACCATGCTATAGTCTGTGTAATTAGAATAGGCGGTTCGTCACCAATGCAACGCAATAGAAAGTTAATGGGAAATGGCTAGTAGCGAGCCGTCTATTTTATTTACACAGACTATAATTAATAGAAGATTCGTGTTTTTGTCATTGTGCCGACAACATCTCATGACAAGGATCTACTAGAAATATTGATTTTAAAAAACTGAATGATTAAACCTTTAAAAAAAGAAATAGGCTACAAGATAATAAAAATGAACACATCATAGGAGCAAAATCTAAGTATATTTTCAATTTTTAAGTAATATGTTCATTTTCAGATGAATGGGGTAGTGAAACAATTTGGTAAAAAAGAAATAATGCAAGATATTGTTTGATTGGTTTTATCATTTCAATAAATTTAAATAAGCCTTAAAACTGCTATCCTAGAAAATTTAATCAAGCACAAATAAGCTCAAATGAAATATATATAATTTTGGTAACACAAATTTTTTAAGGATCAAAATATTTATCTAATCGACAATAATTATAAAAGTTGAATAACAATTTACGCAATGTTTTCTCAAATAATAATTTCTATTTATCTCTCCAATCTTTTTTACTTTTATCTGGTGAGAGAGAAGGAATATAAATTATTGAAAGTAGGTAAAATTCTTTATTCTCGAGAAGGATAGTTAAATAAACTCCAGTTCCTAGACATGAAAAAAGGAGATTGCTTTCAATAGGATCAAAAGGAACTAATATAAACTTGAAGTGGCTCAAGTTTCATAATATCGTAAAACTTTGCAATTCAAAGTTCATGTCAGTATAAACATCAAAGTAGTGTGGTTTGAGAGTCTTCAATTCACTTAAATTAATCCCATGAACGATAAAATTATATTATTTTCTCTTTATTTACAATACTAAGACACTGGGGTTGTAAGAGGGGGTAAAGATAATGTGACCATTTATTTTTTTACTCAAAACGGGACATTGGTTTATTTAGGTTAATTAACAGGTAGTCAATAAAAAAGCACTTTTTAAAAGTTATTTATTCAGAAAAAGTCAGTTGGCTTAAACGTTACGAATTAAAAAAATATATATACCCGAAACGTTTAGTTATATTTATATTTATCAGAGGAACAAATTTGCTTTAATATATATAGCTGGTGATGATTTTAACTAAGATTGAAACTCTTGGCACGTTTTTTTATACTCACCTTAATTATCAACATCGCCTTTAGAGCTGAAATTTGCAACTGGGTCTTCTCAGATGGCCACCAATTTGTTCATCATAGAAAATACTCTTTCTACTGGAGCATTTTTGTAGCAGGCAAACATGAAATATATTCAATTAAAATAGAAAAGTTTTCATGCTGAAGATTGTTGGCTTAAAAGTGTATGAATACTTCCATCCAACGAGTTTTCGTGGAAAGATTTAGATTATTCCATTCGGTTACTTTCTGCGATATAATGTACGAGGGTTGTTTTTTAATTAACTTCCGTTTTGCTCCTGAAAAAAAAGTAGTAGGAATTTCGAAATAATTTTGCTACTGGTAGATAGGTACATCCTTGAGGATCAATTTTCCTCATTACTGGAAAAAATCGGACATTTTTTCTATTATTTATCGAATTTACAAGCGTGCTCCTCGAACTTATTTCCCGCCAACCCATAGAGAAATCCTCTTTTTCGAAATTTTCCCGTTTTTGATAGTTTAAAAATAAAAAAACAAATGAATATTTAAAAATAAGGTTATTACGGAAGGTTACAAACATCTTTAATTACTTTTCATCGTAATCACCTTTAAATAGACCATTTACCGTACCATTTCACAAGTTTTTCGATTCCGCTTCATGAAAAGTTTGAATTTTCGTTGAGCTTCGCATCGGTTCGGACAGCCGTTTTCCCCCTCAGCGCACACTTTGCCTGCGAATCTATCGATATTGCCTTGTTTATTATGGCTGTAACTCCAGAATCCCCAATGCCTGGAACTTGGCAGATGCAAAACATGGTTTTAAACATCCACAATAGCATGCTGCAAAAATCACCTGCCTGCCGATTGTCTATTGTTAATGCGAACAGAGTTTAAAGGAAGAGAAATTCTCTATGGGTTGGCGGGAAATAAGTTCGAGGAGCGCGCTTGTAAATTCGATATATAATAGAAAAAATGTCCGATTTTTTCCAGTAATGAGGGAAATTGATCCTCAAGGATGTACCTATCTACCAGTAGCAAAATTATTTCGAAATTGCAACTACTTTTTTTTCAGGAGCAAAACGGAAGTTAATTAAAAAACAACCCTCGTAGTTACAAATTAATGAAAATTCTTCAAAAACTTCTGCATCTTTATCACAGTCAATATATTCCTTTTCAATTAATACATCCAGATATTTTTTAGCGCCTTCCCATGCGGGGACCGTTTTTGAATCTGCCCAATAAAATATCTTCATTTCTTTGGTAAGAAAGCAAGTCCACTGCTTCAGATAGGGCCAGCGTAGACTTTTCCACTGGCTGTAATAAAACAATTACTGCTAGGCGTCCAGCACTTGCGGTTTAGGGGGAGATATCCCGATATCTCCCCCTAAACCGCAAGTGCTGGACGCCTAGCAGTAATCGTTTTATTACAGCCAGTGGAAAAGTCTACGCTGGCCCTGGCGGCTTGTTTGATAAAATTCTGTAGCTGCCCTTTTCACAAACTATTCATCTATGTCAGTAACATTATCTTTCAATTTCACTATTAATTGACGGACCGTAAATGGAAGAAACTGATTGGTCTGTTTCTGAGTCAAATTGTCTTTTTTTCAGAAAACGGGACAATTTTGCGTCCCTGAGTTCATTTCGGGGACACCGGGACTCGTAACTCTAAAAAGGGACAGTCCCGTTCAAAACGGGACGTATGGTCACGTTAGGTAAAGAGTATATTTATATAAACATTCTACTTAAAAAAATTTCTGATTTTTAAGTTCAAAAATGTGTTTTAAATAATTTAAATTCAATTTTATTTTTGCCAAAACGCCAGAAAAGTCACGTTATCAGAAAATGGGCTTCTATTGGATTTGACATTACAGCGCATGAAAACCATTGTGCTTACTGTTTTCATGTGATCAGAAGACGTGCTTCTATTGGATGTGACCTCACAGCGCATGATTTGTGATTCGAAAGTGTTTTAGCGCCCAAACAAAAAACGAGATTTCAAAAATTTATATCTCAGAAACTAGGCTACGAAAATACTTGATGCAAACGTCATTCTTCATTTCTTTATCTACTATTTTAATCAAATTTAATCTCGAAACGTGAGAATACCTCATTCCGATAGAGTTCCCGCTAGATATGGCCATGCTCTTTAGAACTCCAAAAAGTAGAAATATTGCTAAATAATTTCTAACTCATGAATTAAAATGTTTAAAACTGGTCAATAACTAACTGTTCAGTTAATCAATAAAAATCAGAAAAAATTATCGATATTTGAATATGGGGTGTTCAAAAGAGCATGGCGATACTCAGCGGGAATTTTAACGGAATTGTACCGAATTGTTTAAACAATTGAACCATTGTTTAAAATCAATGTATTATAGAATGCAAGTATGTCATATTTTGAAATTTGACGTTTTTGCATCCTTTTTTAAAGTCTAACTTCGAAATTAAGTTAAAAAATAAATAATCGGGGTAATTAAAAAACATTTTTGGCCGTATATTCCTCTCTTGAGTACCTCTATCGAATAAAAATTATAAAAAAAATACTGGAATTGCCCATTTATTGAAATAAACAAGATGCTAGAAAATTCCGTTTCATATAGCTTAAGATTTGAAACAACGTCTCTTGACAAAGTTTATGTATGTAAGGGAATTACTCTTAGTAAAGTGAATATGCTGAACCAGTTGGCATTACGACAATAATTGGAGTTCTACTGTAATGTGGGAACTATGAAACAATTTTGGTCTAAGTCTAGTTAGTTTTATTCTTAACATCTAACAGGTACTTTATTATATATTTATAATAACGTTTTTGAATAAAAATTGGACTTTTCAAATCTTAAACTGTAATAAAATTTGGTATTCAATGAAACTATCAGTTTTAAAAATTTTAAACAAGGTCTTAATCATCCTTGATACGAAAAGTATTTTCTAGTTCGATAACAACACGAGTGGGCATTAACAGTAAATTATACAGGGTGTTTCAAAATTGCGTTGCACGGCTTTTATTCGGAACCAACGCCTTCTAGGGTCATGGAAGTAAGGTATACCCCTAGTTAAGTGACCCTGGAGAATCCATTGAGATGACTTACAGCGCCCCTAAGGGCGAAATCAAAAAGTTAAAAAAAATAATTTAAAAACTAAAGGAGATAGAGCAAAAACCTCAGTAAGAGTATTGTTGCCATCGTCAAGAAAAACTCACTGAAAAAAATTTGATCAAAATATCTTGAATATTCGCGGAGATATTAGCATGTGAAAATAGCACTTTTTCAAGGGTCAAAAAAAAAAAAGTTCGCATATTTGCAAATTTTTTTGATTTTTTGATTAAATTTTGTGTTTTCTCAACTAAAAAAACACAAAACTACTCAATAACAATGAAAAATTTGGAAATATGCAAATTTTTTATTTTTTGACCCCCTGAAAAAGTGCTATTTTCACATGCTAATATCTCCGCGAATGTTCAAGATATTTTGATCAAATTTTTTCCAGTGAGTTCTTCTTGATGATGGCAACAATACTCTCACTGAGGTTTTTGCTCTATCTCCTTTAGTTTTTAAATTAATTTTTAAACTTTTTAATTTCGCCGCTAGGGGATCCATCTCAATGTATTCTCCAGGGTCACTTACCTAGGGGTAGATCTTACTTCCATGACCCTAGGAGGCGTTGGTTCCGAATAAAAGCCGTGCAACGCTTTTTTGAAACACCCTGTATACAGGGTGATTCTGAAATGAACCGCCAAACTTTGAGGGGTGATAGTACTCATCAAGACGAACAAGAATTGATGCGGAAAGGGGGGTCGCAGTTACACCGTTAAAGAGCTAGGTCCTAATGTAGTGCGAGAGCGTTACAAAAGGACGTTTTGCCAAGGCCCGTTTAACGAAAAAAAACATAATGAAATGAAAAAATTTATTGCATGAGGTATAGCAGTATCCGTACTACTTACATCATAAATTTGATAGAAATTGGACCACTTACTAAACCATAGAGTGAGTTTTAAAATATACAATATTAATCTTTTAGCCGAAGAATGGAGTTCCTTTACATTAGTGTAATGCTATTTAGAAAAATGATGATCGGGGAAGGAATTTCTCTAAATACCATTAATGGAACTCCATTCTTTGGCTAGAAGATTAATACTGCGCGTTTTAAAACTCACCCCATGGTTTAGCAAGTGGTCCAATTTCTATCAAATTTATGATGTAAGTAGTACGGATACTGCTGTACTTCATGCAATAAATTTTTTCATTTCATTATGTTTTTTTTCGTTAAACGAGCCTTGGCAAAACGTCCTTTTGTAACGCTCTCGCACTACATTAGGACCTAGCTCTTTAACGGTGTAACTGCGACCCCCCTTTCCGCATCAATTCTTGTTCATCTTGATGAGTACTATCACCCCTCTAAGTTTGGCGGTCCATTTCAGAATCACCCTGTATATATCAGAGAACAGCGTTTTCGGCATGCGTTAAGACAACCAACGGTCGTTAACACATTTTATCGAACGCTTTCCGGTCCTAATTACTGAACCCACGTGTTTGTCTTCTACAATATGTAAACAAATAACAATCGGATTAACGCTAATTCGATTCTTTGAAGTGCTATTAATGACGTTGAATTACTCACATTGTAACTTGTAATTTTGTTCAGTGTTGTGGAACAATGTTGAAATTATAAGAAAATGTTAATTTCACGTTATAATTTCCAATGCTAAATTTCGTCTTCATTAAATGAAGGGGTTTTAAACTATGTTATTAAAGAGTTGAGTTAATAAGATAAGATAATTGACGAGCTGAAGCTCCTTTGGGATGTATTTGCAATTGTCTTTTTTTTCTTTAGTTTTAATTCTGTGTAAACTTTTGTGAATCTATGTTTTTAAATTTTGTAAATTTTTGTTTTTGTTAGCAAATTGATTGATTGATTTTAGTGTCATAGAGGTTTAGTGCATTTATGAAAACAATGTAATATATTATTATTAAACATTACACTTTTTCATACGCTATGCAACCGAGCATGAACCGCAAGGTGATGCTTGTGCAAATAATGCATGAAGAGTAAAATGATTTTTTTACTGTCACTATAAGTTTAAAAGTATTAAAAACTTACAACTGTTTCAGGAATCTTTGGATCCCCTTCGTCAGTGCTATGTTTTATAACTATCTAGACTATAATCACTAGCAAGAATTAATTTTCAAGATGAAGAAGACTTGTCTTATAAAAAACAGACTATTTAATTACCGATATTTACAATGTGAGTTTCTCTGCATTTTTCCCAATATCTTTTTTTTCTTCAAATTTACATTAATAATAATTCAAAGAATATATAACATGATGCCATTCACTTCCTTTTCTTAACAATTAAATATAATAAATTAAATTAAAATAAAGTCTCAGTTCAGTTCACTAGTAATATTTACAAAAGTTCACTAGTATTTACAACATCCTCCGGCCCGGAAGGACATGTTGATTGTCCTTCCCCTTGATGAAGTTCCATTTTATAGAGATTTTTAATGGCTCTTCCGATAATGACTCCACCAGGTATCCTTACGGTACGAGCGTGAACTCTTCCTTCGCGTCCTTCATGAAGATATTTTGTTCTATACTTCCATCTTTCCCAAACCCTTCGAACCCCCTTAGGTGAAACATCGTCCCGATGAATGTCGAGTTTCCAGAGTTTCTGAAGTAGTTCCAGTATCCTGGCTCTGATAGAAATTGGATTCATCAGCCCTATTGGGTCATTCCATCTTCCAGTGTTTCTCCAAATGCTTCTTTTAGTTTCAGTGTCCTCATCCACATTTGGAACTTCTACTAGAAATGTATCTTCATCCCTGTTCCATATATCACCCAACAAATTGCTCTGTGAGTCTTTGTCGTCATCTTCTTTTTCTTCATATTCCTTTTGAATGTACTTTTCATTTGTAGTCCACTTTCTCATAACAAAGCTTCTTTCCTTTAATATTTTTCTAACGTTTTCAGCTTCTTCTACCGCTTCTTCTCTTGAGTCTACTCCAGTAATGAGATCGTCTACGTAGAGTGACTTGTCATTTGAGCTTTCAAATTGTGCCCAAAATTCTTTAAAACGCTCCAGATTTCCATCGAAAGGTGGTTCTATCTTCAATTTTGGGAGATCTATCCTTGGTTGCCTTTCAACTGACCTCAAACTCCCCAGTTGTTCAGATATCTGATCTTCAACAGCAGAAAAATCTGTAATATTAGCTTTGACTTTTGCAGCCGAATTGCGAAGATAAATTCTAAGTTTAGTTTTCATACCTGTGATTCTATCGCGGTATTCTTGATTAGTCTCCAATTCTTGTTCTAGATCTTTTAGATCAAGCAAAGCTTCGATTTCGCTGTCCAACTGGTAAATTTGATCAGCTTTTTCTTGCAGAGAATCTCTCATTTCTTCTAAATCAAATTCTTCAACATCATCATTCTTTAGACTGTCTTCTATTTTGTTCATCAGCTTAGTCGCTGTTTGTTTCAAAGTCTTTCGCTTCAACTTGGATCTTTCTAACTTCTTACCAGTGTCTAAATCCATAGTGTAGATTCCAATTCTAATTCAGGCTCAGACGGACCAGTATTCTAACTATCTAGACTATAATCACTAGTAAGAATTAATTTTCAAGTTGAAGAAGACTTGTCTTATAAAAAACAGACTATTTAATTACCGATATTTACAATGTGAGTTTCTCTGCATTTTTCCCAATATCTTTTTTTTCTTCAAATTTACATTAATAATAATTCAAAGAATATATAACATGATGCCATTCACTTCCTTTTCTTAACAATTAAATATAATAAATTAAATTAAAATAAAGTCTCAGTTCAGTTCACTAGTAATATTTACAAAAGTTCACTAGTATTTACAACACTATGCTTAATGAATGTTTGTATGTATGTCTGTATGTATGTATGTCCTTTATATTTTTAAACTTTTCGAACCTACATCAACTATTAAACTTTACCACGTTGATCTACTCGCTCCGGGGAAGGTTTCTGAATAAAAATAAATTAAAATAGAAGCGTCCCAATAACTTTTTTGGTGAATTTTATGCTTAAAAACACAAATTTCATGCCAAACTTCATGGCAGAACCACATTGTTGTAAATATAACAAAAGAAGATGTAACATTAATTGTTGTAGGCATTTTCTCGATTGTTGCAGATTGAATTTGATTGTTGTAGTTTAAAATCCATTGTTGTAGCGTAAACATAAAATTGGCTCCTTTATTTAACTATTTCCACATTTGGACTGGCGAAGCCCATCTGTAACACACCAGAATAATTTTCTTTAAAAATGGACTGGCGAAGCCCATCTGTAACCCACCAGGTGATATTTATTAAAAAACTGAGTTGTACAATAAAAAAACCGTCTTGTATTCTTCCAACATGAACAGTTTTCTTTCGTGGTTAAGCCACCATAGAATAAAGTGCATATTCCATTGCGTGATAGCAAAATTCCAGTTCGATTACAAAATGTTTCAAACAGAAGACTCAAAGCTTTATCACAATAAGATACGAATATAATTTGTTTCAACCAGCCAAATTCAAGAATCCAAACCCAACATCTATTACATATCCAAACCTACGCATCATCAACACACCCGAAAATCCTTTAACCCTTCATCTACTGACGGTATTCACAAGTCCCACCAACTTTAAAATAACTACATCGAATAACCATCCTTACGAATATAGGGGAGAGTGTTGTACCTTTAGACACAAAAATCACGTTTGGATTTTTCCAAGACAGGTAAAATCACATTTTGACCATTTAAAGTGCTCAACCTATAGTCCAAACCTTTGTGAGTAGGGGGGGGGATATTTTTTATTACCTAAAATCTTCAAAATTGTATTTTTCATTAATTTTAATAACTTGACGAAATTTGTGTCCATAGGTACAACAACGTGCTCTTCCTATGGACAGACCCAGTTGTACCTGTGGACACCCGACCCGAAAAAAGAGAAGTTTTAGCTGAAAAAACCGAAAAATGAACATTTTTATTGATGCATTACCTTTTAGTAACCTATTTCAAGCTTTTTTAAAATTGGAAATAGATTTTTTAAAGACCCAGTTGTACCTGTGGACACCCGTAAAAAGGGAAGTTTTAGCTGAAAAAACCTAAAAATGAACATTTTTATTGATGCATTACCTTTTAATAATCTATTTCAAGCTTTTTTAAAATTGGAAATAGATTTTTTAAAGTAATGTAGTTTTAGATCGTAAATGATCATTAAAACGAAGTTGAATGATAAAAGTCTTGATTTTTTACCAAAAACACATATATCACAAGGGGTTTTCAGATCAAAATTTAAGGTAATGATTTAATCAATCATGCTGATTGATCTGATCACTTCACTGATTCAAAAAAACCCCATTTCGATCGACACTTAGTTGTGCAAGCATTTGGTGGTAATAATTTCCACAAATCTTCTTCAGTGGAAATTTTAAATTTTTTGTAATCATCATACTTCAATGCGATAGGGTGCTTAAAATTTTACAACTTGATTTTACAACATATTTTACACAAAATGCCAAGTAGAAACAGTTTTAAAAAGTAGTTTAGATCACAAATTTTTTTATTTTTCATCTAAAAATCACTTGAAAATAATCGCCGACAAATAGATAACCATTTAGAAGTAATTTAACATGCATTAAAATGCATTCACTTAAATGAAACCTGATTCTAAAACGCCGATTAGCTACAGACACCCACAAAAACGTTTCCGTAGGTACAACACTTATGGTGTCCGAAGATACAGCATCAAGTGTCTTTGCATTCAAAATTCGACAAAACATAAAAGAATTGAAGTCTGACGATTTCTAATATCAAAACTGAAATTTCAAAATCTCGGGGATTCCCCCATATATCCCATTTTATCATATCATAATGGGAAAGAAAGGAATTAATGTAGTGATGCACTAAAAAAAAACTTTGAGCATCTAAAAACAGTGAATTGATTTTATAAAATTTAAATAACATTTTAAAGAGCTGATTTCACGTTAGCAACTAGATAGCATCTGTTTACAATCAAAATCGACCCCAAATTCAATTTTACATATTTTCCCGAATTTTAAAATGAGGTGGCTGAAGATACAACCGTCCGTAGGTACAACACTCTCCCCTACTGATGATACTTTGCAGGAACATTCTTTCAGTTTTCCCTCTTCCAGGATAAAAAGCAGCACTGGTTCTATGATGAGTATTTTAGCGGGAAATGCAAAACAGGAAACAATAAAAAAACCATATTGCTATTAAAAGGCCGAAATTGGCCCTTACAAGTGAAACAAATATCTTACTTTGAAACATTTATAAATAAAGAAGAAAAAATTAGAACACAAATATAAAAAATACAAATAATAAGTAAATTGACAAGAGGACAGCATAAAAAAATAACATTATTCATATGGCTCCACACAAAATACAACCCAATTTAAAGGAAAGATAAAAACAACACATCGAAAAAAATGTAAACAAAGACACTGGACAAATATCTTGGGCCGAGAAATAAATAGGTAAAAGATTAAATGTTTATCACGAAAAAATAAATTCCTCTGAGTTTAATAAAAAATTGAATGAATCCCTTTAAAAGAAAATTTATTGGAGATAGTTGTAATTTGTTATAGTAGAAAGGACCCTGGTAGATAAATCTTCTATGTAGAATTTCTTTGTTCGGTTTCGGAATATTTAGAAGAGGTGGTTTTCTAAGATTATAATGGGTATTAGAGCTTTCAAACGAAATGAAGTTGTTATGAATATAAAGTAATGTTCTAAAGATTAAACTGAAGTTGTGCTCTCAGATGCTATTTTGATCGGATTCCCATGATTATCATTTTTGTGTGTTCCCGCAAAAAAAAGTAGTTTAAGTCAAAAGTAAAGTGTATTATTTTTTAAAGCCACGTTTTTATGTAATGTGAGAATACTTTAGCACTCCGTGTACTGACACAGTAGCCAAAAGTATCAATTTAATTAATTGGATCTAGTGGATTGAATTTTCCAAAGATGATTATTATGTATATTATGAGGATTATTTATGTATATCCCTTAATTTTCAATTTAGGGACTCAAAAAATATATTTGCACGAAAAAAAATTGCAGCGAGTCATGATGTCGTAGATAAAGGGGTTAACCCATTCAGTCCTAGCCGGCCTAATTTTTTATAGGACCCTCAGAAAATCTTGGGCGGCTTAGGATTGAAAAGGTTTAAAGAAAACCGAACATGTCCTTCCCGGAAACCCCAAGAAATCCGGACATCTCCCCCCATTAACCCCAAACAACACGCAATTAATCTTGCGCTGTCTGAGGAAAGGGGATCGTAAACAGTGCTGTAAAGCCCCTTCCAGGGAATCACGGGGAATCATTCCTGCAGTTTATCGGGCTCCGCGTTTCTTGTTTATGGCAATTCCCTGATCGCAGTGATTCCCGAGAGTTGTAGAGCCTTCTCTCGAAGAAAGACGCCCGATCGGGTATAAATTTCGAGGGCCGAGATAATTGAACAGTTTTATTTCGTGGGTGGACGTGGAGTGTTTGTGAGGTTGGAGTGGCAAGTAATAAGTGTTTTCGAAGTGATTTTCCCACTTGAGTTGCATGTACGGATCGCATTCCTACCTGAAATTGCAATGTGTTGATGGTTCTATTCATTGATGGGACCATTTCTACCGACGCCAATCCAACTGGTAGGAAGCTTTATTGAGGTACTAACACGCTGTTTAAGTTATGCCCTTTTAGTAAAGCGTTAAGGCTTATTCAGACTAAGCACTTTTTGTGTTCTTTTTGGGGGAATCATCCAAAGTGAAAAGTTTGAGTTGGAGTTTCAATATTTACTCCTTCACTTTTCTATGCAAACTAGCGATTCACAGGAGTGAATCACTCAGGATGAACCGTGAACATGAAACAGTGTGAATGAGCCTTTACCGCTCTTTTTTCAGATGTCATACATGTCCTTTCGAGGCCCTTTACTCTTTGAATTCAATTTTTTTTGACGTCAAAATCTTACTACATCATAGCCCAGACGTCACGCCATCGATTTGACATTATAGTTTTCACAATAACTATGACGTCAAGAAAGGAAAGGCATGATCCTTTAAGGATAAACCATGCTAAGCTAGGGTTCATAGAAAGAGACTTAACATCGTTAAGGATCCACCAATCATGGCAGATTAAAGTTCAATATGAAGATTACTGAATAAATAAAACCTGATATTTTTACGATTAAATTGCAAGGATTAGTTTGACCGCCCCCGCCAACGTATTTCAACACCGTCTGAGTATTCGAAAAGGGGTAAAGAACTTGATATCTGAAAATTAACTTTAGAAACAAGGGTTTTTTTACCAAACTTATCTCCATAGGCAGTCTTTCAACTATTCCCTTACGAAGTAAAAGATAAAGGCCTTCACCAATATACTAAGTATTAACTCCATCAACAATACTTAAGTATACTCCATTACCCATACTTAAGTATTAGCTCTATCACCAAAACTAAGTATTAGTACTGAACTTATTCATACTAGACTTTCAGTGACCAAGAGCTGTAGGATTTAAAGCCTTACCTTATTATAGGATATCTCCAAAGGATGAATAGGAAGTAAATATTTATAATCTCATCAACTTGTATGAAAAAAGGCTTCAACAAAATATCAGAAGATGCATGACCTGTGCCATGGGTATATACAGTCATTTCCACCATCCAGGAAATAATGCATAGACTAAGCCTCCCTTGTCCAAGTAATTGATTGATTAAGGTTGTATTATGGGATTCTGGTTTCCGCGTCATGGTTGGTGTTGGATTTCTTGAGATCCTATAGATTCATGGATCTGGTCCTGCACTGCAAATAACAAAGTAAGGAGTTTATAAACAACAACGCAACTGATTGGTGGGGAAATATGTATAATAGTTTTTATTGTGTGGTTGATGAAAGTGACACTAGTTTTACTTTACTTGTTGAGACGGAGATTCTTAAAAATGATTTTTGAAGAAATATTTGATTTCTTTGGAGTAAAAAATCTAATCTTAAGAAATAAATACTTTTAGAATTATAGGAGTGCCATAAACTTTAATCACTCTAAATGAAACTTCATTGTTTAAAACAGACTAATACATTTTCATCCAGATTTTTTCACTTTAAGTTCTTTCTTTAAATAACCTCTATACAGGCCGTCTCAAAAGGTCGTTTCCAAAATTTAAGGGACAACTCAGAATCCCCTACGAAAGTAAAGTGCATGGAAAAGTAAAGTGCGGACAAATGTTCCAAGAAGCAATAAGATGGTTGTTGTGAACAACTGGTTGCGAATTGAAAATTCCTTAATACATTATTTTAAAGCCCAATTTGGTTGTGAGAAAGGTTATCCAAATCCACATTACCTTGGGCTTCAAAACACCTGAGCGGAAATCCTTTCACCCCTACATTCCTTTGGTTACCGAAAAATCCCCTCAAACTCAACCTCCAAAATCACACCACCAGTGTCAATGGCTGCCAGAAGAGCGAGTCAAGCGTGAAGAAGGCAAGACGGCTAAATTCTTACAAAGACAAAAAGCGCAAAAACCTCCACCAACCGAGCGGCAACGAGCGAACGCCCTTCATTTGCATTGACCGAATTCCGCGCAGGCCGAAAACAACTCGGCACGATCCTTGCCCTGAGTATAAAAGCTTCGGACGTAATGGCAGAAGCCACCATTTGGACAAGTGAACTCCTCCTCCTATCATGGATTACCACCTCAGGATAGCGGCAGTGCTTGTGGTAAGTTGGGCAGGGATGTGGTCTGGTGGTCATCAACTACTTCTGGAAAGTACCATGGATAGTTTGTGATGGTTTGACCTTTTTGGACTTCTTTTGTGTGTTGTTCACCTTCGATAATCCATTGGAAACTGTGGACTGTTTTGCATACAGCGGAAGTCTGCAAGGTCTGTTGGGGAGTGTTACTACTTGTCAGGATCAGTAATGTCAAGGCATTCTGGCAATATGGACGATTCGCAGAGGCAAAAGGGTGACGTCGTTTTGAAATATCTCACCAAGATTTGTCTAATTAGCCACGCTGTGCGCAAAATACTGGATAAGTGGAAATGCTCCTTATGTGGGCATAACAGAGAAGACTCCTACTAGTTCAGTATAAGTGGAGATTCAGCAGTCATCCAGCTAATTTTTACGTTTGACCCTAAAATAGAGAGAAATGCTTTTCTTATGGTCTTGACCACAGAGAAAAATCCTAACAGAGGGTCCAAAACGATATATTCAAAAGTTGGATGGGTTTGAGGGCGCTACGATCAACTAAATGATTGACAGAGAGATCAAACCTGTGATTGGCTGTCACGCAATCTTCTATTTCGAAGGAGAAGGAAAAAGTTTTTCTCAACCAATCAGGCTTTTCCGTACCGCCTCTCGTGACGTTGATGCGATCGCAGCGCCAAAATAGCCCCAAACTCATCCAACTTTTTGATTTCCAATAGCTTCTATGGCGACGGACTCTCTGTTCTAGTACTCTGTGGTCTTGACCTAGATCAGGCGCAAACTTTAACTAAGATTGATTACTTTTAAAAGTTTAGCTTTTGGCATTGTGCTTTTTCAAGGATTTACTGAATTTATAGAAACACTATTTTTGTAAATGTGGCAACAACTTTTTCAACCCTTTTGCTATCTCAGTCAGTCTATAAAGGAAAACTTTTTATCGAAGCAAAAAATATGTCAATTTTTCTCAATCTAGATTAGATGTAGAGAATTCGTCATGTGCAACCCTTACAATCACAATGGACCCCCAAAACTTTTTTTATGATTTATTATTGATTTCTACAACTCCATCAACTCATTCAGAGACTTCAATGCTCAGGGAGATTATATATCAAACCCTTTAGGAATCCCTGTATTCAAAAATTTAAAATGTATTCCACTTGAAAAGGGAAAATAATTTAAACTCCTATTTTAGGCTAAGAAAATCTGGAATAAAATCCACAGCGTACTACTTTGGGATTAATACATTTTCTCTAAAATTAATTTGGTTAAATATACAACCATTGTTCACTTGACCCATTATTTTTCCTTTTTGCTATTTCGGAAAAAATGCACATGGTAGTAGATTTAAACGTTCAAAAGTAAAAGTATACAATTAAAGTGTGAAGGTGAGGGTATAAAATAAGAAATACTATTACCTCAAGAGCCAATATAAAAGTAGCAGCTGGTGGCCACACAAGTTTCAGAAAGTTTAAGCAATGAAAGAAAATGACCGGGAGAAATGGGACGCATTTGGTCGTTAAGTACTACGATTCGGTGATTTGGCTTGATTCGAAAAGCACCTGCACTTTTCGCTACTCCCTCGGACGAAATTCGTGTTCTACGAATGTTCATTGTGATTCAGAACAACTTTTGTGAGGTCGATGATCCTTTCCTTAAGTAGGTGCATAGAAATTTTGGAAGTTCTTCAAGGAAGAAAGGTCTTTGTGCTAGTAGCGAAATAATCTTATGAACATAATACCTGGAGGAATTTGGAATCAAAGGGCGATTTTATTGTTTGCATAACAATGCAATATGTTTTTAAAGTATCATGAAATTTCGTATTCATACATAAATAAATACTAATTAAATCACTTAATGGCTAGGTCTACATCGCTTTCCATAGGTTTCAATGAGAAGAGTAAATTGTTTACAATGTATTAGTAGATTAATTTGGAGGTACATCGTGCCTTTAAAAAAGACCTGCCTCTATAACTTAAGTTTACAGTATACGTTTCAGAAATTTCAGTTACTTCAGACTGGATTGGTTCCTCAAACTACAGTTGTATACAAACAGATTTAATGAAAGCAAATATAAATCAAATGTACTTTAGAAAGGCTGTATAAACAGGCTAAAAGGTATTTATAAAGGGATTGTCGTCAGGAAGAGATTTAAATCGTTAGAATTTACTCGTATCTTTTCAAAACAACCAGCAATTGCGAGATGATTTTCTTATCAAATATTTATGAATCCATTTGCATTTCTAAAATGTGATGAAATTTAAAAGGTATTTGAATTATTGTAGAACCATGTTTGTCATTTGTTGTCTTAAATTCCAAGTTTAAAGTAATTGTTTTGATGCGGCTTGTTTACTATACATGTAATCTTTTATATTTCAATATCCTTAAAGAATTACGTTATGCAAGTATATAATTCAAATTTCAAGGGGGCTTTTGACCAGAACTGAAAAAGAAGCAATATTTTAGCAAAATTTCTTTCTTTATTAGGATTCTGTTCTCCCTGAAGGATGATGGAAGATATATTTTTTTAATACATAGTTCACTTATCGTTTTCAGAAGAAAATCTATAATAAAGTACCCTTAATATTTCTTTAACCCTTTGGATAAATTTAAGCCAACGTATAGTAACGTATAGTACTACATTGAGATCTTAAGTAAAAATACAGTTTTGGACATAAAAATATTTTCATACGGAAAATAACAATAAATGAATGTTTTATATTCAGACGTTTTTTTTCATATCTATCAACTGGTTTTAAAAGTTACTATTATTCTAATAATTTGATGAAAGGATGCCTGAAAAGTATGGGATGGAAATTATACATGGTGTTTCAGATAAATGTTTCATAACTTCTAGGTGGGGTAGAGCTCACCTGGACGACTCTGAATCCTTTAGAAATGGTTGGGGTCGGAAATGTACCCCCTAACGCAGGGGTTCTCAAACTTTTTATGTCGCGGAGCCCTTTTCAAGAGACAAATTCTTCGCGGAGCCCTTTTCCGAAATAATTTTTTCAAGGTATAAAAGCAAATTACATAAAACCCATTGCTTCTAGAAATAAAAGCATAATAGAAATTTATTTCGGGAGGGGTCTAAAATTATTCCTCAGCCCCTCCCATGCATATTTAACAGTTTAACGTAGCTTTTAAAAACATTTTTAGGTATAATTTGCATCTAAGATGATTTATTTGTAAGAAAAATTTTGACGAATTAAGATCCAAGTACAATAAAAGGGTCTGGGGGTCCTTCCTCCCCAGAAGATTTTGTAAAATATGATCCTTAAAAACAGTTTTTTTAACTCGTTTTAGGTACATCATTGTCCAAATTTTGGACATTCATTTTTAGGTAGGATTTTAATTTTAACAAACTTACTATAAAAATTGACAATAATAAAGTTTCAAGTACAATAAGGGGTTTTGGGGGTCCTCCCCCAAAAGAATTTCGGAAATTTGACCCTAAATAACATGGTTTTAACTTGTTTTGTTATACGTAGTCCGATTTTCCGGGGGAGAGGCAGGGCCCCCTCGCCCCTTTGATATACACGCCGGGATAATATTTTGTTTACCAATTATATCTTATCATTGGATACAATGTGTAAATCTTTATTTTATATTTCTGAATATTAAAGCTATCACTTTTTATTATTTATTTTAAGCTATCAGCTTTAGCTTTCATTTGAAATCGAGAGCTGTTTTGGGGGGCTGTTAGACCATACGTCAGAGGTATATATCAAAATTTATTTACACATGGGCCCAAAATCATTCCTTATCCCGTCCCATGCTGAATCAATGTTAGCTTTTTATACATTTTTTGGCAGAATTTGCATCTTAAAGAACTTAATACAAGAAACGTTTTGTGTAATTAAGTTCCAAATGCTATAAAGGGGGGGTTGGAAATTTGACTCTACTAAAAACAGGTTTTCCCTTGGTTTTGGTACATCTACTCCGAATTTTGGACGTACATTTTTAAGTGGGATTATGATTTTGTTGAACTTTATAAAAAAAGGTGCTGAGTAATCAATTTGAGAGATGGGGGAATGGGGTTCCTTGGTGTGCTACTATTCGGTGCGGCCGTTTCAGCGGCAGAAATAAAATGAAAGTAAATAGAACTCTCATAATTCTTCTAAAAATTAGAAGAAAAATTTGGTGCCGAAACGGGCCGGCACCCAAACGGCCAGCGCCAAACCGTCCCATCCTGGGGGTTCCTCCCCCAGAAAAGTTTTGGAAATTTGACCCTAAAAACAGGGTTTTAACTTGTTTTGGTAAACCAAAAAAGACCTGAAAAAGGCAAAAACCAGCAGACCTTACCAACACCTTACAGAAATTTATTTATATAACATTTCAGAGAAAAGCAAATTAGAAATTATCAAAAATGTATTTATTTCAAATTTCTTCGCGGAGCCCCTGGAAATGCTTGGCGGAGCCCTAAGGGCTCCGCGGAGCACAGTTTTAGAACCGCTGCCCTAACGAACTAGGGGTATTTATAACCGGGAATGAGAAGTTGGAGGATTAATGCCCAGTAGTAGTTGGCACCTAACCTTCTAAGCTTGAATTAAAACCATCATTAGGTCATCATCTAGGCATTTATTCTATAAAACCAATCAAAGAGCTGAAATTTCAGCTCCTATATTGGTTTTCATGTAAAAGAGCTTTCCACATAACGTGATTTTGCCCTAGCAACAGCCCAAACAACCGCCTAGCATCAGGTTTGCGCCTGCTCAGTGCATGCGCATTCTATTGTTTTGCCCTCCACGGTCTTGAAAATAACAGGTCGTGACGTCATAGCGAAAAGCTCTATAAATGCCGGAATCAAACGATTTTGTTGGTTTAATTTGATCTTAAAAGTTTGCGTGTCAGTTTCGACTGTGAATTATCCAACTTCCCATTCCCACCTATAAATACGCTTAGAACTCTTCGTTCGTTAGGAGTGCATTTCCGACCCCCCCCCATTTCTATGTGACTCTGAGTCGTGCAGGTGTGTTCTTCCCCACCTAGAAGTTAAGAAACATTTTTCGGAAACACCCTGTATATATGACTGATAAAATCCCTAATTATAGTAGACAGTATGGGGAAAATCCATCATTGTTCAATTTTCTAATTATTGGGATACACTGTTTTCACGTAAAAACAATTTATATCTCCACTCAAAAATCAGTTAGTTAATAATGTACGGGGTTCTTGTTAATTTAAATTTTCCGCGGTCTATTTAGTAAATGAATAATGAAATGATTTCTTCTTATGTGGCTTCTTTTAACTGAATGTCGAGGCATTTTATATACATATACATTAAATATAGTTATTTCAATATTTAATAGATTATATCATTAAATATGTTTTAAAAATTTTAAATCGTGATTTCAATTTTTTATTAATTAGTTTTTGATTGTGTTTTATTTTTGAATGTATCTCAAGGGAACATCATCCAGAATTGATGAAAATACTCCCGTTTTGTTAATTTGTTGCCTCAAGTGATCAGAAGTTTAATTTAACAATATTTACTTTATTATAATTTAGTGGCTTGGCCAAATCTCTAATGCAAATACATACAATTAGTTAACAAAACTCAGAGTGAACAAAAATAATTTATTTATTTCCTTTGACAATTTAAGATCCTTTAGAGAAAAATCCCTTTATAATAGGCTTATACCCCACTATTTTGGATTATATTTATGAAATGGTTAATGTTGGAGTTACCATTACTAAATAAGTACTCGCCCCAGGGTAAATTCTTGCACAAAATACAGATGCAAGAATGTTAAAATTTAAAAGTAACAGACGAGAAACTCCCTGTTGTAGTAACTCTGTCCATTCGGGGTTAAGCTCACAAATCATTTCCGAGACAACGACAGCGCAAACCTTCCTTCACATCTCATTTAACCCAGAGTCAAAGCGTGACTTCGAATTCTGTGAGCCACCCTCTTTTTTCCGTTACCGATGCACATCAAATGTGAGAAACCCGGGAAGATGTACGACCCTTTTGAAGGTGAAAAATGAATTGAACTTTGTAAAAAGTTGGCCTCTATCCTTTGTGAAAGTGGGGTTGTTGTGGTTTTTGAGTTGTGAGTTACAGCGACTTACATTTTACTTTGAATATTTTTTGTAAGCGAAACAATAGGTTACTTTTCATCTCTTAACCAGGTCATTGTGTCTTTGAAGACATTTCTAGTCTTTTTGGGGACTGAGAAATTTGATTTCTCCAGTAATAGTTTACCTACTTCAATTTGTTTGTTGCCTTCAATTGTCTTTTATCGTAGAGAAACTCCGAAATGTATCTTATGTTTTGTGTGTTTTATGCAGTTTTTTATGTTCTGCTAATTCTTAAAAAATAAAAGCTAGTTTCTCACGACTTAAGCAAAGAAAAGGGAAGCGATCTAAAAACAAATGCTGAAAGTATGTACCAAAAAACATTAAATCATTGCTAAAGCATTAAACAATATTATTTTCAATTTTAGAAATTTCTTAGTTGTTTGATATATTTTTATAATCATAACTTCATTGAAACACATGGAAACAAATAACTGAAATATCAATAATAACTTTTAATTAAAAATTAAATGAAAATAAAGTAAACATGACTTTCAAAAATGTTGTAAAAATAGTTGGAAGATTATTTTTACAAAATAATATAAAATTAAAAATTCATGAAAAGAAAAATAAATAAAAGTATAAATGATATTTATTACCAAACATTTTGAAGAAAAGAAAGAAGGAAACCAATACACAAATTACTGTGCATTGGTATGGGTAAAGAAAATACACATTAAACTAGAAAACTAAAAATACGATATCAACGAAAAATCAAAGTAACTGAGGTATTCCATTAAATTTACGTAAGCATATAACATTTTTAAAACAACATTAGGATAATAACATAAGAACCTTTATAACTAAAATACTTTCATTTTACAGTTTTTGCTCTTGGCTTTCATCATCGAATCCACAAATGGTCAAAACATCGCCGAAAGCAGTTTCTTATCAAGAAATAAACAAGTAAGATTATTTTAGGAAATATAAATGATAAGCTATATTACAACTTGCCAAGAAATGTTTTCGAAAAACAGATCAATTATTTATTCTTGTACAATATTTGTCTAAGCATTTTCCCTTCGCAGCTACGCATCAACATTTCTTCTTTTGCCTTCGTATAGTATAAAATAAAAGCATTCAGGATAAATTATTTTTGAATCAGAATTCCTTTTAGAACTTTAGGGGACAAAGGGAAATTAAAATAAAGCAAACTTTTGTGCAATTCTATATCAATGTTTCTTTAAAAGAGTCGAAAGCATCCATTACTAACATCCATTTGATTTCTCCGAAGAATCACTTTTAGCTTAATAAAAGTTTCGATGGTACCTAGTAAACACTAGAAATAATTCCCCAGTGGTTGAAATCACTCCTCCATTGCTACGTTGACCTTTCAGAAAGATTGAAAAAAACTAAGAAAACTTACCAGACAGAAATAATTTGTTGGAAATCAATATCCTTCGAATATAATGTCAAGTGAAATACATAGGAAAGAGATCCACGCAATGTGTAATTTAAATTCATTTAAAACTAAGAAAAAAAGACATCTTATGAAATCCACTTTTATACCAATCAAATTACAAATTAATATTTTCAAGGTTTAATGAGTCTACAATTTTTTAACAGAAAATCATTTTTAAAAATATTTTATTGAACATATTTTAAATATTCTTATTGAAGGCAAAAATGTTAATATTTATTTATACGATAATTTCAAAAATTCTCAGTTGTCAATAATTTTTAAATAAATGTTCTTTTATATTTCTTCTTGTTAGCGTCTTACAATAGCGTAAAAGTTCCAAGTAGCATTTTTTTCTCTCGACTTTTTATGGCTTGCATGAAAGTAGTTAAATATTTTAGCCCCTTTAAGATCTTTTAAATTTCGTGTATTACAGTAAATCTAAACTTTTAGCTTTTATAAGAAAAAAGGCTTTCACGACTGGATGGGTTAGGATAAAAGTTTTCTTCCTGGCAATTAGGCCGTGGTCGAAAAGTAGATGTTAAAAGTCCAAACGTTTCGTCTGGACTTATTAAGAAAATTCGTCTGGAAATTAAAATTAAGATCAATCTTAATTTTAATTTTGACTTTCTAAATTTTTAGCCTTTTATTTCCATTGATAATGTCTGCCGAAGTTGCAGACGAAACGTTTGGACTTTTAACATCTACTTTTCGACCACGGCCTAATTGCCCGGAAGAAAACTTTTATTTTAGCTTTTAACTAGACAAGTGTCTATAAGACTAAGCGGCCACAATATGACACGCAAAGTTCCCTACTTCACTCAACTACTACTCTTCATCCAATGGTCATGTTCATTTATATCCAGCCAAGTCTTTGCTTAAAAAATGTTTCTTCAATACCGAAAACAGCCCTATGTAGTAACCCTTCTAATAAACCATGAATATTCTAATATCGTATAACACCCTCAATTTTCCAATCAACTAACGACATTGTATTTTCAGGAAAAAAAGATACACATCAACCCTTACGACGAGTTCGTAGCTCAACGACCCTCGGGGGCATTCCACGACATCTACACCGTTCTGGGACAAGGGGGAGAGACCCAGAGGGTCCACTATGCCGTTGACGACAGGGGTGTTCGTGCCAACATCCAATCGAACTCTGTTCACCTTGGCGAAAAACCCGACCCTGCCTCTATCTTCTTCGGTACCAGACTCAATAAGTGGCCAAGTTCTGTAATACAAGAGGGAGCATCTGGTTCACCACCAGAAGAACAGGGGGTACTCCCTCCTCCTGCGAAGAACCGGGAATCTTTTGAGCCTTACGGTACTCCACAACTTCCTCAACTTTCGAGACCTTCCCCAAATGGAAGGTTGCAGCAAGGAGAGATGTTGTCGTCAGTTCCAAACGTCCACCCTGAAGTTGTTGTTCCAGCTGGTGAAAACCTAGTTCAGAATCATCAGTTGTTTATTGACGGACCTCAGCGATATGAACCTCTCAGAACTTCTAAGCCTTACATTGAAAAAGGTTTACCTGAACAGTTTGGAGAGTTTAGAGACTTTCTGAGAGTAAATAATCTTCAACAACCCGAGAACCTTCCTTTAACTGAAAATGGTAACATCCCAAACACAGTTCCGGGTTTTGGACAGTTAGTTCCTTTCAGACCTCCCCAGTCTCCTGTACTAGTCGACGAGCCTGTTGTTGAAAATTTAAATCCTGTACCATTCCCAAAAGTGCCAGTTCCGGCTCCAGAAAACCAATACGAGAGCCTCAGAGCTCCCAAAACTATCGACCAGTTTGTACCCAGAGCTGAAGGCATTGAAAGCTACCTTACTATGTTCAATAAACCTGTTTACGATTCTAGAATTCACAAAAACCCAGTTGGGCAAAAAGAAAATCCTATTCCAGTTTCACAAGTACCTAAATCTCCTCTGAATCCTGTCTCTGTCGTTACAAAGATTGACCAATACGCTAAACCTGCTACGATTCCTGCTGCGAAGTACAACGTTCAGCTCTTGAAACCATCTCTAAAACCAACTTTTCCAAAGGTTGAAGGAAAATTTAATGCTTCATTAGAGAAATCTCAGCCTGAAAGGAAAATACCGCCCTTGTTTTCAGTGTTGTCTAAAGCACCAACAAAATCTATCGCCACTCCGGAATCTGCAGTTCCAGGGTCACTGTCTTTCCCAAAGTCCATTATATCCTCCCCTATGTCCACCATATTTGACACCGAGAAAGAAAACGGTCAGTACTACCACTACGTCATGAACGTGGGTCGCAAACCGGGAACCAACTTGTCAGGAAGAACGAAACTGTACTCCACTGGGAACGGGTTGTACAAGATCCTGAACCAAACTGGAATCCACTTCCAGCCGGATCGTATCACATACACCAATAAGAAACCAATCACTGGTGACCTTGCCGGATTTAAGAAAGCTACACTCAAGCCTCTGACCATAACAACAAAGAAAGCAAAGGAAGCAGAGAAAAAGAAGTCCACCTCTAAGGAATTTGATTTGTATACTGCAGGAGATCTAGAAGACACTGTCAAAGCTGTCGAAGTTTTACCCACTCCGAATTCTGCTCAAGATCCGTCCGGTTTCAAGAATGCATCCGTAGATGTAATGAAAGAAATTATTCACATTACAAACACTGAAGAGACCGGAACTAAAACTGAAGAGAAGTCCCTTCCTTTAGTAAAAGTAGACATGGTAACTCCAAGTTATGTTCCTTCTAAAATTCATAATAATGCAATCTTGACATCAGAAAAAATGACAACAACAGCGTCAGCTGGACTCCTTACTGAATCTAACGTCACTACTCAAGCATATAAAATTGAAGTTCCCTTTTACCTAACAGAACCAGATCCTTTAGATAAGCTAATGGGTAACATTCAAGATGAAGAAGATGAGAAAGATGAGGAGAATGAAGAATTTATAGACGCATTATTAAGTGACTACACAACCACTCCAGTCCAAGAAACAATTGAAACTCAAACTACAGAAACAACAACAACAAGCATTACCACCATAACTACTGAATCATCTACTATTACAAATCCAGCTTCATCAGAAACAACTACTTCCATACCAACTGTCACTTCTCTTGAAAGTATTATTACTTCAGAGCATCCAGAATCACAGTCGGGTGAGACAACCACTGAGGAAACAGTGGAAGTTTCTTCAGCTGAAACACCTAAAGGTAACGTAACTGAAGTAATGGTGGAAGTGACAAACTCAAATCCAACTATTCAAGAATCAGACGAAAGGGAAACTCAAGAACAAAGCGGAGACTCGAATAAGCCAATGCTGGAACTTTTAATTCAAAACACGGAGATGAACGACTTTATGTCAAGAATAAACAACATGCCTATAATGATTAGGGTATTGAACGCTCAATCTGATAAGAAGATTGAAGAAAATACAGAGGCCACAGTTGAATCAGATGAATCAGCGCCAAAAGGTGAAGTCCTTTCTACTAAACCAAATACTTCACTCCCAAACGAAGAGTCAACAGCTTTTTCTACAACGACTTTGCTTACCACAATAACTGAGGCTTCAGTCACCACAGCTACTCCCCAAGAAGCCCATACTGAAGCTACAGGAATCTCAACCACTGCTAAAGAGTCAAAAGCTGTAACAAGACAAGATATTCCAGTTACAACTAAGAGACCAAAGAAAACGAGATCATCGAAGAAGCTCTCAAGCAAAAAGAACGAAACCGAACAGAAAAAAGAAATAATCGAGTCTTCGGCAGTAAAGCCCGAATTTCAGGAAAGTTCGCTCGTAGAAACCCACTCTCCTCTACAGTACACTTTGATGAATTCTGAAACCCTCGGCACAGAACCTACCGTTTTCAATACAGCTCTCCCGGATACCGTGCAGATGATGGGAGACATGGGATTCCTTAGTTCAAACGACAACCATCGTTCCTACGTAGACCAAAGAGATACCATCCTCCTTCCAATGGAGAGAAACGCAATGAACATTGATGCAATTCGCAGATCTGAACCTCTTCAACTTATTCCAGTCATATTCGAAGATGACTTCCACAACATTCCCAGAAGTGAACGATTAGTGGATTACCACGACATGTCGTCAGTTCAGGGTTCTGTTTACGACACATTCAACGCTCCAAGGAATATCTCACTACCTGCCATAAGAGATACGGTAAATCACAGTCCATACAACTTACCACCATCTGTGGAATACGTCGACATCATGCCATACGAGGAACTTGAGAGGGAAGGAACACCAGGACACAACTACAACCCAGATACTATAATGTATTTAGACAACTACGATACGCTGCCTGAGAATAATGGAAATAACCAGTATGTTATATTAAGTGACACCAATCTAGAAATGCCGTCTGGTACTGAGATGTACCCTCTTGACACTCATGTACAGCAATCTGCTTTGGTACCCGTAAAAGTATCCCCTAAATTCGGATCTAGGATTTCACCATGAAGGATGTATAAAAAAGTAGGTGTAATTTCAATTTTTAAAGGTGATACAGACATTTTGAACTGTATGCAACATTGCCAAAGCTGCCTAGCAGTTGACATTCCTGCTAAGGGCATAGTATGATGATGAGATTTTGTATCATAGGACAATATGTGATTTGGTGTCTATTTTTGCAGCCAAATTTAAAATATACGTTTGTAAGTAACCTTTATTGATGATATTGTTTTTTATAATGAGAATTATTTGTAAAATAAAAATATATGAATAAGGTTTTAGTTTTTATTTTTAAATTTGTGTGATGGTCTCAACATATACAAGTTAAAATATTCAAACATGTAAACTAAATTTGTTCTTCAAACACTAAAAGCTTCTTGATGCTATACTTGTTAAAATTATATACGATGTTTTGTGTTCAAGTTATTGAAACACTCAAAGGAAAAAAAGGGCCTTTCATGTTACTAAAATGAAATTATAGATAAAAAATAGGCTATTTTCATAAGATATTCATCAGTTAAAAAAGAACACGAAGTCATACAACTCAGGGAACATTTATCAAGTTTAAATATAGAAATATTATAAATTAAACCTTTTCAGATAAAGGTTCTAAAAATGACTTTCCTGTAATTTCAAGGAATTTTATATTTTACACTTATGAAGTTTGCCTTTGTCTTTTAATGTAATTATTTTTTCCTAATTTATTGCTACTAATTTCCTAATTTATGGCTACTACAAAATTCTTCAAGTTCTCAAGTATATTTCCTTAATTGCTTTCGAATCTTTAATTATAGGAATTCCAGAAAGGGAACTATATTGAAAATTATTTAGCCTACTTTAAGTTTTAAAAATGAGTTGTTCGTGAAAACAACAAGGTATTTTTAACATAATAGTTTTATGGTTTCTCTTTGTGTGGCAAAAACAGCAGGTTGTTTATGAAACGTTTTTGTTTCATTTTTTCTGATATCCTACATCAAAAATCAAGATTGTTTTCAGTTAATTGGGTAAAAAGGAGAGTACGATTTAAAGTTAATAGCTAAATATAGGCGTTTAGGAAGAGCTAATGAAAGAAAAGGCTTTTTTCAAAGACTAATTGTCCTAAAAATTTTAATGAACTTCTAATTTAATCAAGAGAATTAAATGGGATAGATTCCTTATTCCTCGCATCAAATTTAGCTAAAAAATGCAACTCTTTAATTACCCATTCTGATGAGACAATTCCCTGAATATGGCTCATTAGAATAATAAGTAGGTGCACAACAGATTCTTATATATGTTTCATCCAAAACATATCAAATTAAATTTTTTAATTGGCAATTTAATTTATATATTTCGCCAATCAATTCTGATCTTATTAGTTATTATGTTATTGTAAAAAGATTTCTTTAGGTAATACTGTAATGATTATAATATTGAAGAAGGTTATAAAAATTGTAAAACGTTTCAGTCGAAAAACTGTAAAAGATCGAATGTTGTGCCTTATTCGTCGTACACAGGGTGTCCAGTCCCTTTAACTTTTGAACCCCTACTGATATGGTCATGAAAGTGGTGTCTAGGTACAGAAAAGTGGCCATGCGCTTTTCGATGCGACAGCTTTCAAAGCCCCCTAGCTTCAATTTTAGGAGTTATGAATTTTATTTAAAATCTTCTAGCTATTTGCTTCTTAATTAGATTATTAAAATTAAAATTTTTCATTTTAACCCTTTCAGGAGCGTATTAGAACGTAAATTCTACCTTATTGAGCGTGCGTTTTAGGGAGGTTTTTTCGAGGAATTTCTCTGCACAAGGTGTCTTTTCGTAATAAATCGATTCTGCTCTACAACTTAGTAATTGATTAATTTAGCAAATCTTTTATAGTCTCTCTATTCTAAAAAAAAGTTTTTGGTGAACGGTTTCCAGAGAAAGGCTTTTTAATTACTGAACCAAATGACACATATATGGTATCAAAATGTCCGAATTCTTTCCGGATTTCCGAGTAAGCCCTTCGATTTTTCAAAATAATTCTCAATTTTAAAATATTTCCATTTTTTTAGATTTTGGATAAGGTCGCAGTTACAAAGCAAGAAACTATGAATTTTAAAACAATTGAAAATATATTTCACTGGTTTTTTAACATTCAAATACATTAAATAATCATATTTCTATTTATCACACTAATTTAAAAATATATATTGGATTCTTTTTAACAATATTTATATTTTTGCTGTTCAAACGATTTTAACACGTTCACTGCCAAGGACGCGCTGGCGCGTCCTGGAGAAACGAGCGCTGATGTCTACTTTAAAATGTTATCACTTTTTGGGAGCATCTGTATATAACGCATTTATCATACTTTTGCGTTACACTTCGATCTACAGCCAATTTGGGGTCTTTTGGCGAAGAATCATAAAACCGCTTTCCTCATATTTCTGCGATTAGATTTTGTGTTTTCTTGTTGCCACACATAGACCTAGAAAGTTTCTTCAAACTAAAATGAAATATTTAGATTCTGCATCTAATTTGCGCAATTGTGTTTTTTTCTTCAAATTCTTAATATTGATTTAACCCAAGCAGCACAAACTTTCAAGATTCGTCCAAATTTTGTCATGTATGGTCAAATTTCGTTTACTTCTAGTTGAAGTTACATA
Organism: Tetragnatha versicolor; assembly: GCA_024610705.1. NCBI lineage: Eukaryota > Metazoa > Arthropoda > Arachnida > Araneae > Tetragnathidae > Tetragnatha > Tetragnatha versicolor. The sequence goes on from JANDEH010000008.1 coordinate 17,563,061, forward strand.
AGCTCGACATATTTGGTATGAGCTGTGCTACTAGGGAAGCATCTAATACACACAATATTTTATTTTGAGGGTATTTCATTTTACACCAACATTAAATTGGTAGTCATGGTTTTTGTAATTTTCCGCAAATTGGCTACGCTCCTGATGGCTTATAAATATACCCCAAATTTGGGAATCGTTGGACGCAATCCCGCCCAATATGACAAAAATTGGACGAATCTTGAACGTATGTGCTGCCTGGGTTGATATCCAAGATGCACTGTCTAGATCCACGAAAGTAACAACGCAACTCTAACGAATTTCACTAATACTTTAGCATGGGTCAACTTTCGTGGATATAGACATTTCGATCTCAGAAATCAAATTCCGGAAAATATAACTAGATTGTACCTGAAAAGAAATGAAGTAATCAGTGACGGCTATGACAGGAAATCTCATACGGGGCACATCGTAAAAACACGCCAAATTGGCGGTAGTATTTGTTAGTACTGTGTAATAGAAGAGTAGGAAGAAATGCATGATGCACACAGACGCTGCAAACCGTCTGTGAACCCTGCGCTGGTACTGCCACCAATTTTAGTTTTGGGTGCTGGCAGTGAACGTGTTAATTATATTTAAAACTAATGTATAATTAATTTATCATTTATTTTTAAATAATTAATTCATATTTTTATATTTATCTTTGTCGTTGTGGCAACCTAATAATTACTATATTTACAATAAAATATAAACTCGCTTTCAGAAATTTTGAACTATTGCATTTCTTTATTACAATAATAATTATTTTTATATCCATTTGCAAGTTATGTTATTTAAGGTAGTAAAATGTAACTTTTTTTTATAATGCTAAAACGCAAAACTAGATATAGCGGGAGAATGTTTTAGAAATAAAGATAAAAATTGAAAATATTTGAAGTCAGAACATTCGTGTCATTGCTATGAAACTGACACAATTTCTATGTTTATTTGTTCTCATGAAGACAAAATTCTAAATTTTCGTGATGATTACGATAATTACTACATTTTTCACAGACAATCGATGAAAATCATTCCAAATTTTAAGAAAGTAAAATTTATTCCGGAGATGTTTCAATGCTTCTGAATGGATATGTGTGAGAAAAACATTACCTTGGGGAAATGGTAAAAGAAAGTTTACACTGCTTTGCTGCTAATTTTCTTGGAATTAAATGGCTATCCGCCAATTGATATTGCCATAAAGGAACTGTTAAAATTTCGCCGCTGAATGAATATTCCCCATTTTTGAAAGAATACCCCCAGAGAAGTAGTTCCCCTGTTTTAAGAATGTTTTATAAAGTGAGTAAGTGCTGTGAGCTGTGTTTTGTGAGGATGGCAAAGCGATCCAAAAGTTTCTGCGTCAGCAGTTAACGGGGGTTGGCGAGCGATAGCGAGCAGGGGGCGGTAGCTCCCTAGTTTTTAAAATAAAAATCTATAACCCCTAACATTTCCGTTATAGGGTGTTGAAAGTTATCGCATTGGATAGGACAGGGTGTCTTTACAATACTTAGACTCCACTTTGATGACTAAGGGGTTCAAAAGTTAAAGGGGGTGGGCAGTTATCTTGGGACACGTATATGCAAATATGTACCTATCACAAACGTACACTCACCTTCAGATCATCAGAGGTATGAGTTACCCTTTAAGTCCTAGATTACTCGAGATTGTCTTTGAATTCTTTGGAAAATTTAAGGAAATTAATTTTATTTTTTTTTACTAAGACTGAAAGGAATAAAGGTTAAAGTGTAAACCAATTTGATGTTTTAAAATAATGAAGGAAATCAGATAGAAAAATTAGTAATTGAAACGCAGATACTTTTTAACCTTTGTTTTTATACAGGGTGTTTCAAAATTGCGTTGTACAGCTTTTATTCGGAAACAACGCCTCCTAGGGTCATGGAAGTAAGGTCCACCCCTAGGTAAGTGACCCTGGAGAATCTATTGAGATGACTTACAGCGCCCCTAGCGGCGAAATTAAAAAGTTATAAAAATTAATTTAAAAACTAAAAAAGATAGAGCAAAAACCTCAGTCAGAGTATTGTTGCCCACGTCAAGAAGAACTCACTGAAAAAAATTTGATCAAAATATCTTGAATATTCACGGAGATATTAGCATGTGAAAATAGCACTTTTTCAGGGGTCAAAAAATAAAAAGTTCGCATATTTCCAAATTTTTCAGTGTTTTTGTGTAGTTTTGTGTTTTTTTAGTTGAAAGAACACAAAATTTAATCAAAAAATCAAAAATATTTGCGAATATGCGAACTTTTTATTTTTTGACCCCTGAAAAAGTGCTATTTTCACATGCTAATATCTCCGTGAATATTCAAGATATTTTGATCAAATTTTTTTCAGTGAGTTCTTCTTGACGTTGGCAACAATACTCTGACTGAGGTTTTTGCTCTATCTTTTTTAGTTTTTAAATTAATTTTATTAACTTTTTAATTTCACCGCTAGGGGGCGCTGTAAGTTTATCGCTGTATCTCAATGGATTCTCCAGGGTCACTTACCTAGGGGTGGAGCTTACTTCCATGACCCTGGGAGGCGTTGTTTCCGAATAAAAGCCGTGCAACGCAATTTTGAAACACCCTGTATACATCATACATTTTATATACATCTCCCGGGTCCTCCCTATGACCCCATAAACCGCAAGGTTGGGGGGGTAGGCTCGGGTTGCCTAATTTCCTTTGCCTAATTGAAACGCAGAGAATTTAAATATACATCTATGTAAATGTACAATCACAATGTACGAAGCTTGAATAAAAATATTTTCTATTTATTGATTTAATTATTGGGCTTTATTTTCTATACATCAGAATCAAAGAAAATAAAATAGTTTACAGTTTCCTGATTGAAATGACCAAAGCCAAATTAGGGCATACTCAAAATAAAATATAAAAAATGCATCAGAGAGTGAAAATTTGAGATATGATAAAAATAACTTTTTTCGAACTTTCTAAAGTAAACATTAATGCATAAGATAATTTTCTAGGAACTCGTCAAACATTTTTATGGATTTTATTAATCAAGGAAAATTACTGACATCAATTTTTACATTATTTGCTTAAAATATTAAGAAAAGAAGCATTTAAATTAAGTTGATTTCGTACGCTTCTTTACTTCTTGAAAGTGTTTATGTTCTTGCAAACAATCTGTAATAGCAGGATTTCATAGTAAAATAGTAAAAATTACATTCAAGTGCAACTTCAACGTATTTCAAAATGTTTTATATCCAAATAAGAATATAATCTGAAGAATATGCAAATATGAGTTTTTTATAAAGAAGAAAAAAGTATGTGTTGTATCTGAGGTATATTGCAACTATATCACTTAAGTGTGCACATTTGGACTATATTATATCATCTAAATGATAAAATTATGCTCAGTACTTCCAGTAACCTCAACCAACAGCTTTCAAACGCTTCTGAAATTTTCTTGCATTTAAAATGAAATAATCGTTTCTCTCAGGTCTTTGAAAAAAATGGAAGCGTGTAAAATGTATCTTTTAAACAGATAACTACCCAATTTTAATAAATAAAAGAAGCTATTACTATTTCCATTCATTTTTTTTTGTAAAATAATCGCAATTATTTAAAAATTTTGTTGAGATTTGAAGCAATGACAAAAATATCAATATAATTTTTTTTCTGTACAAGTACACCAGGTCAACCTAGACAATATTTTTTCACATCTAACCAGACAAAGCATAACTATTATATTGTACGTAATGTCATAAATCTATAAAAAGACATGCTGAGTTCAAATATAAAATTCAGCTTTTCGGGCATTTCCTTCCAATTTTAAACTTCTGACCACTAAAAATACAAAATTACTACTGCTAAAAATACAAAAACACTACTAAATAAAAGAAAGTAGGATAACCTGGCTTTCTTGCTAATTCCGTTAACGTTCCCCTTAAATATCCCCATGCTCTTTTGAACGTCATGTATTCAAATATCGACAAATTTTTCTGATTTTTATTGATAAATTGAACAGTTATTGATCTAACTAAACATTTTAATCCATGGGTTTGAAATTATTTAGCAATATTTCTACTCTTTGAAATCCCAAAGAGCATGGTGATATTTAGCGGGAACGTTAACAGAATTGAGCCATTATCTTAGTTTGAAATTATTGCGCTCTGTTATCAAGTAATTAATTTTAACTTTAGGTTTTAATTACTTCATCATTTCTAAAAAGAAATTTTAGTGTTTTTATATTCTAAAGGAAAAATTCTGTTAACTGTCCTGTTAAATATCGCCAAATTTTTATTATTGCCATTGATATAACTATTTATTTATACATGGTTAAATTGAAATTTTCGGAGATGTTTCTGTTATTTGGATTCCAAACCGTTAGACCGTTAACAGAATTAAACCATTCTAAATAACATGACAGCACCGTTGAAAAATTAAAAATTTATAATACCGACTAAACATTAAATTTAAAACTTCTTTTCTAGTTACATGAATTTACTTCCATTTATATCTTGTTATGAAATGGGTTTCCACATGAAAGCTTATTTCAATGTTTTAACTTCATCTGACAGTTTTAATTTTGTAGTCCAAATTTCAAGAGCTGTTTCATTTTTAACACTTTAGCAGAGACTGAACAAACTGTTTGTTGCAATTTTTACCAATTTAATAATTACATAGTTGTGATAATTATGACATGGTTGGTTTTAGAACAAAGGGTTGCATGTTGTAAGTGGACGTGATGTGAGCGGACATCTAAAAATCGTGTTGTGAGCTGACACGTCCTCTAAGAGCACGACACCATAACAAAGCGTACAAGAAATACATTTGAAAAGTATGGCTCCTAACGGAAATATCCAACATTTTTTTTGTGAAATTTTTTTTAAATTATGACAAACGAATTTATTGTTTCATGTGTAAATAAAGACTACTTTTGAAACCCTGTTTTCATATGGCTGTAACCTAACCAGAGATGTTTTTAACGCCTCTGGGAGCGTATTTCACGCATTAAAAATCGGAAACACGCTTTTAAAAACTAGGAAGGCGTATTTTCACGTATTGAATTTAACAAAGGTTTTGCTTGAAAAAATGCATGGCGTCCCACTAAAATCGAAAAAAAAAATTCAATTCAAATTTAAATATAATTTAATAAATCCTTTAGAATGCTTATTTGTAAAGTAAATTAATTTATTTATAATGTTTAACATTTTTTACTAATAACTTAACTAATACTTAACAGATGCGATACCTAATTGTAAAAAACTAAATTAGCATCCTCATTTTTTTTTCTATTCCATTTTGTCCATTACAAAAAAGACGTTTTTATTTTTTAAAAATTGTGTCTGTATAAGCACTTTATGCTATTTTCGTATCTCACTCCTCTTAAATGAATTTCACTCCTCCTAAAAAAGTCAAGAAGTATTTTTACTCCTCCAAAAATATCCTAAGAATAGCACTGGCTGTAATAAGAGTTATGGTTTATTGTATTTAAATTTAATCTGTGTGAAAATCATAAAATTTTTTACACACACAATCAATAAACTTATAGAAAAGGAATACAAGTGAAAAACAAACATGTTATTGTTGTTGTCTTATATCACTTGTAATATCCAAGCTCCACAGCAAAGGGTACATAATTTAAGGCAAAGGGGGTGCAGCTGTAAAAAAACTTACTATAAAAACAAACATAATATAACAAATAAAAAATTTTCTTGAATGAATCATATTAACTAATGTTATATCGAAATAAAAATTAATAGCGTATGACATTTAAAAAATCCGTTTGAAGTATTTATTTTATGATAGTTCACACTTTCTATTTTATTATAATTATTTTGACACTTCTTACTTTTTTAGATACTTTAAACCGGACGCTTCATTATCATGAAAAAATAAATATAAGCATTTATATTTTAGTATTTATTATAGTGGTATTAGTAAACCAGTAATTAACTGTTCAATTTATGTATATTAACTCTTGATAAGAACACTCAAATATCTTTACTGTTTTCTTTAAGGTCTAAAATTATACAGGGTGTTTCAAAATTGCGTTGCACGGCTTTTATTCGGAACCAACGCCTCCTAGGGTCATGGAAGTAAGGTCTACCCCTAGGTAAGTGAGCCCGGAAAACCCATTGAGATGACTGACAGCGCCCCTAGCGGCGAAATGAAAAAGTTAAAAAAATTAATTTAAAAACCAAAGGAGACAGAGCAAAAACCTCAGTGAGAGTATTGTTGCCAACGTCAATAAAAACTCACTGAAAAAAATTTTATCAAAATATCTTGAATATTCGCGGAGATATTAGCATGTGAAAATAGCACTTTTTCAAGGTTCAAAAAGTAAAAAGTTAGCATATTTGCAAATTTTTTTGATTTTTTGAATTAATTTTGGTTTCTTTCAACTAAAAAAAACATAAAACTACACAATAACACTGAAAAATTTGGAAATATGTGAACTTTTTATTTTTTGACCCCTGAAAAAGTGCTATTTTCACATGCTAATATCTCCGTGAATATTCAAGATATTTTGATCAAATTTTTTTCACTGATTTTTTCTTGACGTTGTCAACAATACTTTCACTGAGGTTTTTGCTCTATCTCCTTTAGTTTTTAAAATAATTTTTTTAACTTTTTAATTTTGCCGCTAGGGGCGCTGTAAGTCATCTCAATGGATTCTCCAGGCTCATTTACCTAGGGGTAGACCTTACTTCCGTGACCCTAGGAGGCGTTGGTTCCGAATAAAAGCCGTGAAACGCAATTTTGAAACACCCTGTATATAAACTAGAGCTGACGCGCTAGACCCGGTCTTCGCCTTTCAGTTTTTTTATAAATATCATCTGGTGCGTTACAGATGGGCTTCGCCAGTCCATTTTTAAAGAAGATTATTCTGGTGTGTTACAGATGGACTTCACCAGTCCATTTAAAAAAAAAATTCTGGTGTGTTACAGATGGGCTTCGCCAGTCCAAATGTGGAAATAGTTTAATAAAGGAGAGACTTTTATGTTTATGCTACAACAATGGATTTTAAACTGCAACAATTGAGAATATGCCTACAACAATTAATGTTACATTTTCTCTTGTTATATTTACAACAATGTGGTTTTGCCCTGAAGTTAGGCATGAAATATGGGTTTTTAAGCTTAAAATTGACCAAAAAAGTTGTAGGAACGCTTCGATTTTAAATTATTTTTATTCAGAAACCTTCCCTGGGAGCGAGTAGATCAACGTGGTATAGTTTAATAGTTAATGTAGGTCCGAAAAGTTTAAAACTATAAAGGACATACATACATACAGACAGACATTCATTTTTATAAATATAGATAACAAAAAACCTTCCCAATAAAAGTATTTTACCTGCATTCGGTAATCGGTACTCCGAAGGCACTACAAAAAAAAGGGCTCAACATCTTTAATGTATAATTAAACGCAAAAAATTAGGTATTTTCAATAAAATTATTACTATTTTTTATTTAACATAAAAATGCATACACCATAATCAATCAATCAATACATATTCTAACTTTCTAAATATATAAAACTTTAAAAAAATATGCTACATAAAAACATGGGATAAGAATTATGTTTGCTGATTTGACAAAAAACTTTTCTTTGAGCAGAATACTCGTAAAATATCTTATACAAATATGATTCTACTCTATACGAAACTGGGTCATACTTTTTATACGAAATGCGAGATGGATCAATGCAGAGTATAAGTCACCATCAGATATCTCTTTCGTTTCTTATTACAGTTGGGTGAGAATATCCACTAGTGTGCGTACTACTTTTTTTATTTTTTTGCCATCAGCCAGGAAGCAAATGGGAGTATTTCGGAGGGATTAATTTCTTCGTTAGTTGTTCATCCTACTCCATGGCCTATTTTCTTCAATATGGTTCTTTTTGTACTGCAAAGGTATTATTAAGAATGTGTTTGTGTCAAGTTTTGGGTTTAGGTGTTTTGAAATTTTAAGATGGGCATCACAAAACCAAATCCATAATATTGGAAGGGTAAAGTAATTTTAAATACAATGTTTAAAAAGCAGTCCTATGTTTGGAATTAAGAAATTTATCTGTGAATTTTTTTTTCGATTTTAACAATTAGAATGTAAAGGAAACAAATATTTTGAAGAAAATGGAAAACAATCACAAAACTTAGAAATTAGTACAAATATATTTTGATGAATAAGCTAACCAAAAATATACAAACCTAATTAAAATCTAATATAAACCATATTGTACGTATTAAACGTAACCACATTTTTTTTATTTATACCTTCAGATGCCATTTCGTATGTATAATATTTATTTTTGTTAAATAAAAGCTTAACTTTTATGTTCATACCTCGTATCAGTGGCGGGTCGTATATAGAATCACAAGAGCACGTGAACCCACACTGAAATTGAAACAAATCGAAAAAAAAATAAAATAAATGCAACTAATGAAAATATATTCAGGATGGGCTTCTTCCCCCTTCTGTTCTATACTTCACAGCAACGTTTCCTGAACCCAGTACGTCACTACGCCGAAGGGGAAAGTGAGTAAACACAAAGCCTTTTGGGTTGATAGGAGGAATTTCGATACGCGAATTGTGATAAAAAGACACCATATATATGTTACCGCTAAAGTTGAAAATTAGTTATTCTTAAGAATACCTAGGTAAACTTTAGATTAACTGATTTCTGTCGTTAATGTGCGGATATTAGTGTTTTTCGCATTTTACCTAGGGAATCTACACTACAACGGCCTCTTGATAGTTAAAGTTCAAAATAGTTTGTTTCGTTCAATCCTTTCTGTTAAAATGTTGAGGTGCTCACTGCGCCATGCGCTTACCCCTGCGCAGTCGGGTTTCAATACGTAGTTTGTTGTCATATTTGGTGTTTTGATTTCAAATTTAGTGCGTAGCACTGGTAGTTGTCACGTTGAAAGTTAAACTAATACAAGCAAGTAAGTACAGTAAATTTACAAGCTTAAGTTCAGTTAATTACTACTAATACGGGTATTTTAAAACAATTGTGTTGAAGCTCCGACTTCAGAGTGACAGAGATTTCTTTTAACGAAAGAAAATGTCCCAGCTGTTGAAATATCTTTTCAACAAACGTTAATTCAATAATCGCTGGAACCTGGGCAAGGGTTTAACATATGTAATCAATAGCGAATCCTAGCAATAGTTCAGGGTAGGCTGCCAGCCAATTACACCGCGCTTTCATTAAGATTTGCTAGTTTAAGTGCTCATTGAAATGCGCTGTCAAATCGAGATCGAAAAACCACAATTGATACAAATCCCAGTTGGTACTTTAATATTCTATTATTATTGCTTTTATATTCTAGTTTTGAAATTGCTATTTCATTGCTATTTTTGTGGGATTTGCGTGTTTTGTGTAATATGAAAAAAGTACCAATCCCCCTTTTTTGATTCGTCATTGTTACTGTTTACCCCCCAAACGAGTTTGGTTATAGTTAGGGCAGGGGGGTTTGGGGGGGCGGCAGCCCCCCCAACCACCTTAAACTTTTTATAAAATAAAATAAAATTTTGTACTTTAACGGACACCCTCGTTAATATGTAAAATAACTGATTACAGGTAGTATGCAGATTAACGAGTGTCTAGTCGGTAGGGTGCAGATTACCTAGGTAATCTTAGAAATTGAAAAAAATTTCGCTCTTTAACGGATCACCCTCGTTAATCTGCAAATTACCTAGGTTATCTGTAAATTAACTGATTTCCGGACTTTAACTGTAACATATACATGGGTTTAACTTTAAAATTGACGTTCTTTGGGTTCCACTCGAAATTCATACACCGCAATGGGAACTACTTTGTTAGTGAAGTAGTTGGTTCAACTTAAGTTGCTGTTTTGAGATTTAGAGTTCTGAGATTAGATAGTTGTGAGATTTTTACTTAATTACAGTTCAAAATTGATAGTGAATCCCTATTTGGAATATCCTCGAACCGCCACTGCTACTATAGTATTGTATGCTCTTTTCCTACACTTAGCATTGTTGGGTATTTCAGCCAGTTCCGAAAGCCAGGTGGCGCTCCAAGAGAGGTGCTACGTCACCTGGCTATAAGGGTTTAAAAGGCACAAGCTGAAGATACTGTGTGATTTGGGATTAGAATTAGAATTTCGTATGATTAGCCTTTCGTTATTTGGATCTTCGATCCGATTGTATTTTAGAACTTTATGTTGCGATACAAGTGATGCCATGATCTTACCTGAAATAAACTATTTGATTATTAAGAACTCTGCTGTTTTATTTAGAGGGCCCAACAAGCATCATATCCTATTATTTTCTGGACAAGTTTTGGAAAAAAAAAAGTAACAATACACAGGCGTTCATTTTGAGCAACGCAAAAAAAATCCTTACAAAGATTTCTTCGTCGACTTCGTTTATAATTCCTAAAATATAGAATATCCTTCTGTACATTTAACATGCAACCAACAATAATCGAAAACAGTCGAAACCTTCCAACACCTGAATCCAAAACTAAATGCACCCGAAACCTTCCTTTCACTTTCGCTTTCATCTTGACCGCATACTTAGTAGACGCGTCCAAACGATGCATGTCCCCTCCACCCTAGATATTAGCATTCTGCAGAACACTTGGGCGAGATCCGAATGCCGTGAATAGCACAGTCGCCATGGACAAGTGAGCGGACAGAATGAGGCAAGAAGCAAAAGTCGCTGGACCCTTAAATGGTATATAAGCTGCCCACAGCCTGCAGAAGGTATCATTTGTGACAGTGTTTCCTATCTCATCTGATCATGGATCGGTCTCTGAGGATATCAGCTGTTCTGGTAAGTGTTGGCAGAAACAATTATCTTTATTGGAATAAGAGCTTTGAGAATGGTGTCTGAAGATTAAGCGGGCATCTTTAGTTATGAAGGGGGATACCTTAAAAAGATTATAGTACGTATAAAACTTAATGCCCTTAAATCTTTCTCTGATTAAAAAACGTTAAGTTGGAAAAGTTAGAACCTTTAAAATTTATTACTAAAAAACCCTCCACTGATTCGAAATTCGAGAAAAAAAATATGGACGTAGTCCACATCTTCTAACAAAGAGTATGCGGCAGCAAAAATTCTTGATTCTACTGAAAATAGATTTCGTTGAACTAAATACGTGGTTATACTGAAATATTAACTTTAATTATTTAATTATTTAACTTTTATAATTGAAATATTAATATTAACAGAAAATAACTCCGAAACTAACTCTCATATCAATTAAGTATTAGTATAAGAATGTTTCTCCGACATTTCTCTGCGTTGAATTTCTAAATTTTTTAAATTGTAATTTTTGTGCAAGAACAGTTTGAAGTTCTTAAGTAGAAAATTTTCTGAAACATTGATGCATGAAAAGCAACTGTTTTAATACACTATTAAACATTGTTTGGTAAAATATTATAGATAAATGGCTTCAAAGCAGAAATCATAAACCAATTTTGGTCACATTTGATTGAATGAGTTGTTAAAAATCATTATAAACTAAGCTTTAAAAAACCATTAACATCAATGAGTCACTGTCAGAGAATGATGAAATACTAATTCTCAATAGATATTTTCTTTTCTCTTGAATCCAGCTTACATTATTCAATAGAATAGAGAAAACGGTTTTCCTTTGTGATAAATACACACATTGACTTTTGCATTACACATTGACCCAGAGTGCTTATGAATGTTAAAAGTAAACTAAGTTTAAATAAGATGTTTTGAAAATTGCATTCCGGGTAAAGAAGGCCTTTTAGCTAAATAGTTTTAGATTCCTGTGTAGTTCATGATTTGAACTCATTAGTTAAGATAATATGATTTTGTTTTTAATATATGATTTTAAATAGAAATGTATAAAAATAAGATTTTTAAAATTTTTAAAAGCAATTTTTATGAAATTGTAATTTTTTTAAAGTTAAAATCAAGCTTAAAATAAATTTATCATATGAATTTGTGGTTATACAGAGAAAATTGAGAGATAACATTTGGTTCACTATTTAAGATCTTAAAAATCGATTTTAACCTTTTACCTGGCGATGTTCCCAAATGGGAACATCATGTTCAGGAATTTTTTCACCACTTAATTTTTCATGCAGGAATTCGATACTTGGTAGAAAGCTACTCAAAGATATGAAGTTATTTTACATGCAAAAGTTTTTCATGTGCAATTTAATCCTTTTTGTAGAATTTACATCAAAATTAGAGATTTTTGGCTCTTTCAAAACCTGCACAAGTTTCAACTTGTGAAAATTTTAAATAAATTTAGTTTTAAATAATTTTTCTGTGTTTTGGTAGCTTAAGTACACATATAAAATACCAAAGTATTTTTATTAAAAAAGCATAATACCTGAATTTAAAAGATGTATTTGAAAATGTTTATGATATAAAGTAAAATCCTACTCAAATTAATTTTTTATCTACTCCGTGTATTAAAATATTCTTAAGAATTTTCTTACATTACTTTGAGTTAAAATCATCTCTAATGTTACCTGAATGGAATATATTCTTCATTTAGCCTTATTTTTCTTTCAGGCATGCATCTCCTTCCTTTTCATTGCTTCGTCTTTTGGACAAAATGATTCTCAAGCAAATTTTTCAAAAGTAAATGAAGTAAGAGCTTTTAAATTAAACTAGTCTTTAATGACATTTTATGTATGTTTAAATTGAGCTTTAGAAACGCGTTTCACAAATCTTAAGGTATTAAGTTAATTAAACTTTAAAATAAGTGAATCTCCTAAGATTTCTAATGACATTTTGCGTGAAAAATGTCCATTATTTCTCCTTATAAAAAATAACCTAAAGCACTTTAATTTACTTAAGTTTCTATGCTGTCATCCGCGTTTCTGGAATTAAAATTATGTTTTTTTAAGTTGTACATTTAATGGAATATAATTTGAAATTATTATGGTTACGTCTAGTTTGGTTTGATTTCCAACAATTACAATTTATTACTTACTAAATTCGTGTGATTTCTCAACAGGAGGAAATTGAAGACGCTTCCAATGAACACCTGGTCCATAACATTTCCACAATAGTTGAAATAGTCTCTAATAATATATATGAAAACACACAATTCTCGTCTGACTTCCGTTTGCACCAAAATAGTACTGGTCTAAACGAAACTAAAATTAGGAAGAGAATGCCAAGAGCAGTTGGGTATGGAGCTAGAATAAAAAAACCAGCAGCTTCCGTACCGGAATCTTCTGCTGACAAATCAGAAAGTTTTACTAATTCTCAGCCGCTGTCTAGGAGACAAAATGATAAATCGTTGACTTCCATGAAGGCAACCACGAGTGTCTGGAAAGCATCAACAACTAATAAGCATCATCCTAGTAAAAATACTACACCATTCAGTGAACAAGTCGAGAGGAGTAAGAATTCATACACAGTTTCTGGTGAAGTCAGTCCTGATTTCATCTCCAGAAGAACTACAAGAAAATCGCTTAGAAAACCGAGCGTGTCCAGGCTGTCTTCACAACCACAAAAGGTTGAAGAGTTGGATGTTGATGAACAAACTTCTTCTCCTGAAAATAATTCAGAACAAGAGGAAACGACAACCAGTACAACAAGTACCACATCACTTCGCCGCACGAGAAAACCCTTTTTGAATATCCACCGTGGAAATAAGACTGCAGTAAAGCGTGATGATCAGATTCCAGAATCCCGGTTTACTAAAGGTAGAAATACTGCTATTAACCGTCGATTAAGAAAACCGGGCACCCTTCATGTTCCACAAAACACCGAAGATCTAGATGTGCAAGACACTAACACTCTTAAAGATTCTTCAATTTCCTTAGATACTGAGGACAAGAGTGATATTGAGTTTACTAAAGAAAGTGCACATTTCAAATCAACCCAATCACCTTTCTTTTCTGATAATTCTGATAACAAAAGCATTGAACTCGCAGAAACATCAAAAAAGGAAAACTTGTACAGTTCTCTTTTTCCAAAACGAAGAACCACCTCCAAATCACTTAGAATTAGAAAACCTGGAGGCTCTCCAACTCCAGGCCCTGAATCGATTGAAACCCCTACAGATGAAGATACTTCAAAAATAACTGATCAAGAACAACTCAAAGTTCCCTCCAATTTAGAAACTGATGCTTCAAGTCCTATTTCTGAAAATGAAGCTATCATTGATAATGATTCATCAAGACCATCGGAAGTCGATGATGATACATTCATTTCACCACCTACAACGAAATCTCGTCGATTGAGAAAACCAAACAGATCTAAATCAGCTCGCACTACGAAAATTCCGGATCAGAACGAGGTAACTATGAATGAAGAAATGGAGTCCTCAACCTCTAAAGGAAGAAAGCGTACAACTACTCACAGATTTGTCCCAACATCATTACCAAACGTGCCTCAATACGACAAAGTCAAAACTGTAAGTGAACAAAACACTAAAGAGTACGTAAACACAAGGTTTTCAATCGGTAGAGTTATCGGAGATTCGGCAAAGGATTTGGCGTCAAAAGGTCAAGGTTTTTATGAATCACATAGAATAAGGAAACCAACTGGTTTCAAAGATCCTTCAAAAGATAATAACTCTAGAAAAACATTGAATCCTAAAAATGCCAACCATACGAGTTCCTCAGTTAAATCAAATGAAAAAAGTTATTCTTTCAGTGTTCCTTCTACAGTTGTTCCAGCTAGGCCACCTCAGTCACCAAGTCTCATTCATGAAAACGAGGAGGAATCTGAAACTGAGAAATATGATGACGAATCAAGGGATCAGATAAATTACGCGGATGAATACTCTTCTACCTTTAAATCATCTTCTCCTCCAAAACAAGCAACAAATGGCAAGCGAAGAAAACCAAGTAGAACCAGAAGCCCTTCCCAAAAACTTTCTTTAGCAGACAACGAACAGGTCAAAAGGATTGACCAGGATCTAAAACACTCATTTGGAGAGATCAAAAGAATTGACCAGGATCTACACCACCATTCACTCGAAGAGATGGACGACTTCAACTGGGGTAGAATAACATCTAGCGTACAACACCAGCGAAGACGGGGAAGTTCAAGACATCCTCATAAAAATGGTGGATCTAGAACACGGAAACACAAGACCAAAGCAGGACCCTTGCACTCTGAGCAGTATCCTACCATAAATCTTTCATCAGAAAAACCAAAGGACGATTATACAACAGATACACAAGTTGTTCACAGACGTCGTACTACTTCAAGAGGTTCAAATCGAGTTCCTCAAAAAGATAATTCCTATCAAGATTCAAAAGACAAAAATTATAACGAATACGTCAGCACTCACATGCCTTATTATGAAACGAGAAAGGCAACCAAAAGTCCAACATCTCCTTCAAATAGTAAACAAAGGTTAAATCCTCCTGCTTCCAGCATGTACTATCCGGAATATCATTACAACTCAGGAGAATACGGAAATATAGGTAAAAATAGAAATTCAAGCATGAGACATAAACAATCACACGATGTTCCGCAGCAATTTCATTTTTATACTTCAGGGGAAAAATTATCCTCAAACAAGGGTTATGATGAAGAACCGCATGTGAATCAAAAAGAGGAAAGTGTATCTTCATATGAGGTTTCTAAAGGTGCACAAAGAATAACTACTCCCCATCATCAGTCTTTTTATACAACAGAAATTGATACTGAATACCTTTCAAGCACAGATGTCCAAGAGTCTCTGAATGAGGACACAGTATCTACACCGATTCCACCAGGAGAAATCCTTGATAAATATTTCTCCTCATCTACTATCCCTGATTACACAAATTTTCCCCAAAACCTTGGTGACCAACTAATAACCTCTCAGGAATATAGCTTCAACTCTTCAGATTCTAGAGAAGCTTCCAACGAATATACTCCAAACAAGAATGAATATCCCCAACCAACCACAACTGACCAGTTTAACCAATATCCTTCTACCAAAGAAACCAATGATAAATATCCATCTGAATATAACATAAATCAAAAACACAAAAACCCTGGATATGAAGCTGGAACTAGCAGAGAAGATATGTGGTCTGCTTACCCATATGCATCTCATAACCATAACTCTACTAAACTAGCAAACTATGTGAAGCATTTCCAAGAGCAAAAATATCGACCATACATCTCAGAAATGACACCGGGATTTGATTTACAAGCTGCCAATGCAGGGAACGCTCACCCGCATCCATTTTACCCTCATGATGCATCGAATCACGCGCAATTTGAATACCGGAATAACACCCAAAATCATAAACCTGCCGAAAAACGGACCCCTTCCCCACAATCCCCGATATTTACGGGCTCCCGTCCAGGTTTTATTAAATACTTCAATCCCTCTTCTCAAGATCGATCGCCTCCTTCGAAATCGTTCATTTCGTCTCCCATGTCAACGATATTCGACTCTTCGGCAGAGAACGGTCAATATTACCACTACGTCATGAACATCGGTGGTCAGAAATCCAACGCCGGTCGCCATCCGTCACATCGAAAGCCTTTCGATGGAAATAGTAATCGGTATAAAAATAATCGATATGAGACCAGGCCAACTCCGAAAACCGTGTCGAAGAAAGTGTATAAAGTAGATCCCGAGAAGCTGGTCAGTTTGCTTAATGCTACTGCAAACAGTGGAGAAAACCTTAATGCGTCTTCCATTCATTTTAAAAATGTTTTTTCACAGGGTATAAATGCCACGCACTTATCCAAGTTTCTCGAAACATCTCCTCAGACTATACTAGTGCATGAAATCGAAAATACAAACTTACAAAGGAATAAGTCTGAAATAAATTCTGATAACCCAAGCTCAAACCAATCCATAGAAGAAAAAGAACTTGAAACTCTTACGACAGAATCTTTTTCGTGGAGTACCATCGCACCAACCGGTATCAATCAAGAATTTGAACAAACATTAACAAACCAATCCCAAAACGAGAAATCTAATAGTGAAAATAACTCAGTGAATGCTGCAGTCGCCGAGTCCAGTAACATTGAGAAACAGTATAATACTTCTGCATTTGTCGGTATTCAAGCCTTATTGAATGAATACCTTCTTTTTGGGAATGCATCAAATTATGATGGACTAACAAACCCAAATGGTACGATAGACAACGATATTAATCTTCTTTTAAGTGCAATAAACGAATTAAATTTAACTTCAGGAATAATTGCGGCTAGACCATCGACGAGCCCCAAAACAACATTTAATAACTTAAATGAAAAATATTACACAACGTCATCACCTATTATGATTGAGGATATCATGATAGCCACACCCCTCCCCACTGAAAATAGCCGAGAATTTAATCTATCTCAACACAATGATGTAACTACAATGAATTATTATTCAGATACATTTCAGCATTTAATTTCCCTTACAACTACATCCCCTGAGATAAGAGAAGTAACGAGATATGACTTTGAAAGTTATGCAAAAGAAAATGAATCACTTGAAATAAGCACAACGGAATCCTTGCCAAGTATATCAGAAAATACTGAGTTGAGCACTCAATTTCCTTCCCTCCTTACTCAAATAGAACTAATAGATTCAAGTACTGAATCAAATGACCTGAAAGCCAGCTCCCCCATGCTAGAACTTGTAATTCAAAGGTCTGAAATGAAAGATTTCATGTCAAGACTTCACAACTTGCCCATTATTGTCAGAGTAATCAATCCAGTTGACCATTCATCACAGAAAATACAGGGGAAACCAGATATAGAATTAAAATCAGATGAATCTTATATAGCTAGTGAGAGAATCGATAATATCTTAGAAACTACAACTGAGGGCACATTTGGTTTGGAAACAGCATTTACTGACGGTGCACTGGAAACTACAACATTGAACCCCGTTCAGAATTTTGAACAAGAATCTGAATTAAGCCCGCTTCCGTTAGAAGCAACCGAAAGTGATTTATTCACAAGAAAGAAAGAAGAAACTTCGACTGTTTCTCCAATTCCCCAGTCTGATTTTGCCTTAAGTAGTGAAGATTTAATCATAGAGGCAATAAGCAGATTCTTAACGATCAAGGATAATAAGCTTCAGCCTACACCCGAGTTTCTAAGCATCCTAAACAAAAAGTATTCAAGAAATACGAATTCCGAAAAGACCAATTCATCCCAAATTTTCTCAACACCAGAAAATGCAAATGACAACTTTGAAAAATCTGAAAATGCCTACACTTCAAAGAAAAATGCTACTGAGAATGATGTTTCCACGACTCCTTCAACAACATTAGACCCCGAAGAAATATATCCCAAGTTCCACACTCCTTCAAGCGTTGATACAAATCCAATCGAGTACTTCAGGGACACTCCTTTGAATTCTGTACCATATGAAGAAAATCAACAACATCCAATGTTTTTAAGGAATGAAAAGTTCTATGACCCTACAGATCCAAGCCATCCTTATGTTTCCGATATACCTTCAAACCTGTATAACTTTTATCGTGATCCCCAAACAGAAGATTTCCATGTTCTTCGAGGAAATTCATTCTTCCAAGACTATGAGCAATTACCCGTTTCTTCACCTGCCTTTAAAGCAAATACTGCACCAATTGAAAAATACACTATCCCGACGAGAAGGCCAGAATACACTTCTGCAACTCATATTCCAAATGCTATGCATCAAGTTTCAAAACTGGATGAACAAGGTGGAATGGAGTCATTGTTACAGTCTATAAGACAGAGAGAAGGAATACAAAAATATAATACTAATCAGGAAGTATCAAAACCAACATTAGAATCTGTCTCTGGAGAAAAACCTGATGACTTGTTCGCCAAGGGCATTCAGTTCATTTCCACTACTACTCCAAAACCAAAAATCATGGAAGATAGTATTCAGAAGCTGATAGATCAAATGATGAACTATCAGCCTAAAACTACTACTAAAGATCCAGAAAAGGAATCATCTGAAGTTGTATCCCCTGTCACGGAAGATACAAATTTAGTCCATTATCTCCCAGAACCTGTTCAAATTGTACCAATTTTGTTTGAAGATGAGTCGCAAAATAAAGAAATCGAAGAAGTCCATGAATCAGATGTTCAGCAACTATTGACAGCAGTTTATCCAGATGAAGGACACTCATATCGTGAGGATAAACTTTCTGAAAGTACTAATTCCTGGCCATTTTCTGCTCCTGAAGAACAAACACATGTCCCGCTTTCTTTTGACTATGAAAATACAGATCTCCACGCAGAAGGAAGCATGCCGTTCACATACATTTTACCAGAGAGGGAACATACCTTCTCACCCACTGAAACAAATGAGAAAATCAACAACTTTGAATACAATTCACCTTCTCCTCTTAAAGCCATTCCGGATGGTTCTCAAATGATCATACTAAAGGATAAAGTTCTTAACCTACCTGAAAACTTCCACCCCAACGTTTCAACGTCAGTCTCAGTGAGCGTTTCAACCAGCGTCAAAGACCTGAATGGACTTGAAAATATGGATTCGACATACTTTTCACCGGATTTCCATTTAAAAAATGCATCCCCTCTGAAAAGTGGCATTTTCAACAACTACTTAAATCCAAACAGAAACTTTCACCAAGACACGATCGAAGAAGCAAATAAGAAACATGAAGAAGCTCAAAGCATTGTAGATGACGTGATTGATCCTTTACCAACTCCTGAAGAAGAACTCCCATGGTTTAGAACACGTTCTCAATCCTACAATCCACCAGAAATTATGCCACCCATGAAGTTTCAGGTTCAGTCTACAGTTCTACACACGTTGCCAAGGGATGAAATGAGTGATCAGGGAACTTCGAATTCTGATGAATGAACACGCGATTTATGATATCTGATCTAACAAATGAACTGAAGAAATTTAGACTCGTTTTTTAAGTTTATTTTATGTTCCTTGACAGATTTTGTGTAATGAAAGTTTACTGTAAATACGTATATTTGTAGGAAATATGTAAATAACTATTTTGAGTGTGAATTGTTGCCAAATCTTGTGTATATAATTAGACGTAGACTAAAATAAAAGCCTTTTATATAGAACAAGCATTTGTTTTTGACACTTTATAAGCAATAGACTAACGTTTGAGGATTCCCTTCCAACTGTTCTGTTAAATCTTAAGTTTTGGAATCTACAATTATACTTTATTATATTTATAAGTTGTAATTAAACTTTAGTAAAAATTTGTGGTCATTTGTGGTAATTATGTAGTTACACTTAAAAGTTTCGTGATCTATATATTTTAAAAATATTTTAGCTTTTAATTTATCGTTTTCTTTCTTATGTAAGAAATATCTATAAAATAAAATTTTATTTTATTTTACTGTTTGAAAATTCAAAATTTCTTGATACTTGAAGTTTGTTACTTAAACAAATATTTTCTGAAAATATGTAGCGAATTGTGCTATTTAATGAAAAATAATTTAAGTTTATAAACACCGAAATTTATATGGAATAAAACAGAAAAATAGTACAGGTATATTTCTAGAAATATTTCAAAGTCAAAAGACTAACAATATACTTATGTTGTTTTCATAGAGATAATGTATGTATTATGTATATTTATATCTTTGATGCCATCAGGATTTCTCAGAATTAATTTGATGATTTCATTCTCGTATATTTGTTTAATCTATATTTTCCTCACACTCGTTTAGATTTTAAAATTTAATTTTGAGAGGGAAATAAAATAGGAGTTCAGTATCTTATTAAAAAATATCATTCGTCTCTATTGATTTTTTAATAAGATACTGAAGTGCTATTTATTTCCTTCTCAAAATTAAATCATAATTAAATTAAATTAAAAAATATCATTCGTCTCGATTGATTTTTTAATAAGATACTGAAGTCCTATTTTATTTCCTTCTCAAAGTTAAATTTTAAAATCTAAACTAGTCTGAGGAAAAGATCGATTAAACAAGTATACCATAATGTAATCATCAAATTAACTTATAATCAAAATAAGCATTTGTTTGTTATTTTAATTTTGATTGTGATTCATATTCAGACTTTTAAAACGCACTAAGTTAAGAAAGTGTATAATCATACAAACAAGATAATAAAACAAAAATAATTATTTTAAATCCGCATAAAGTTCATATTACAAAGTTAACAGAGAGTAAATTATGTAAGATACATAGAAACCCATTAAAGTACTGAAAATTTCATAATTGAGTTTGTAAAAGAATATTGATAATCTCTTTACAAATGTTGAAATTATAAAATTTAAATTAATTTACATTTTAAGTGTCATACATAATACACATATTTCTATGAAATGTTTTGATAAAATAAAAACTAACAATGATGCATTTATCTTCCATTTTGTTAAAAGATTTATCATTCTAATGTTTTTATTTTTTTAAAATGAAGAGTTATGCTGAGCCATATTTAGTTTAACATTGATTGATTATTAAGAGACATTGTTATATATCTTTTAGAGGATTATGATCATTAAAATCCACAAAAGAATAGGTAGATATGTCAAAAAGAACTTTCACTGTAGTACTATTTTTAAGGTTCTTATTACAAAAGTAATTAGAGCGATTTCATGATTTATAAGTTATAAACAAGTTTACCTTTCTTATAAAATGAAGACGGTATTTTTAGAGCTATTTTTTATCATTTGGTATATTTATAAATAGTAAACTCATTTTTTAATGGTTAGTTTTAAAATTTAATTTAAATATTTTTCACCAAAGAAATTTTTTGAGGGTTTATCATATTTTTAAAAAATAATAAGAACTATTGTTATTGAAAAAAGAGTATTTTAAAACATACAATTTGCTCATGTGTTGGCAAAACCTGAGACAAAAAACAATGCTAAAAAATCATTCTTTCTATGAAATACAAAAAAGTCTTCATTATTTCTCATATTACTGAACACAAAATTATCTACTTCCAAGATAAAAATATTCAACACAATGAATCAAAAACAGAATCAGGTCTGAAATGTTTTGTTGGATCGTTATTCAAGGAATTCTCTACTATTCATAGCGTTAAGAGATGAGTTGTTACCTCAAAAACCCGACCGCTAATTTATTTCATTTGATTAAAGTTTCATAGAATTATTTGACTTTACGTCTGGGGAGTTTTCAAAAATGTGTCGGACCAGACGAGTTCATATTTCCGAAAAGTGGTTAAATTAATTTTCCCGAGTTGAAGTTATAGTGTTTCGAGGTTTGCGAAATTTAATCAGGAGCTAATTAAACTAGGATCTGCTAGGATATGTATTGCGTTAGTTTAGTTTGAGTTAAAAATAGGAATATTAAAATTCGAGGATTTTTTTGTGCGGTAGTAGTTTTATTCTACTAATTTTTATATTGAGTCAGATATTGTAGTTGAAGAAGTAGCTAAGTCTTCTAATAAAAGTATTAGAACACATTATAGAAATAAACACAACTGAAGCAAATAAACTGATTGGTATACTACTGGAAGTAATATAGTAATACTAATGAAGAATGAGCTATGTTAGCAACTTAAAGTACTTTGGTGAAATAAAAGTATTTAAAAAATTTGTGTTTGAACTTTCACCTGATTGAAATACTATTTTTAGTTATGAAAAGAGTCCTTGGAAAAAAATTAAGGAAAATTATGATTGAACTGTTGATAAAAACACGGACTGTTTGATATAAAATATGCTGATGCCGATTATATACATTCGGATACAAATAGACAGCTTCATGGCATTATTCACTGCTACCTGACCAGCCGTTAGCCATCGGTTAAAGAAGAAATCCACCAATCAGAGTCAGCAAAAAGCACCTTTTCTCTCGTTAGCTGTTGGTTAACCACTGGTTAAGTGGCAGTGAATAATTCCATAAATCATTATTCACAATGAGTGCAAGAAAAAAATTAAAAGTATTGAAAGAGCTAAATTTTTTTTTTCAAGTTTAAAATTATTTTAACAACTAAAATTCTTTATTATTAACATGAGGTGCTTTCTAAAAGTATGTGTAAAAAATATCTAAAACATAAAAAAATGATTTCGAAAATTATTCTTTTATAAAGCTTTTTTTATGATAAAGAAGAAAGAGGACCGAGCAATTTTCTATTCTTTCATTGAGACTATTTGGACCATGAATCATAAGTCAAATCAGGGGTTGTTTAAATTAATGGGGGTTTATGCTTTACTTGTCAGTGACTAACGAAGTAAAGCACTTTTTATATCTCTCCTTACCCTATTATTTTATAGGATTAACTTTACCGTCTTGTTCATTGTTATGAATTCATTATCTGTAAACCTCAGAGATTTTAAGATTACTTATTCTAAATAGACGGGTTATTTGAAGAAAACAAGACATGTTTGTTTTTAATCAAAAATCCTTTTTATTAGAAGGGAAACATGTTTTTGTGAACGATTGATTCAGCCTTTAAGTCCAATTAAGACTATAATATTTTTTGTTTGCTTGAAGGGGAAATTGAATTTAAAGTATTTAATTCCTTGCCTAAAAAGATGAAAAGCAAATAGCTAAAATATTTTGTTAGGATAGTTACAGTTAATGTGTGATTTTGAAGCTTATTTTTACCTGATAAAGAATTTTAAAAAACTTTAGAATTAAGAATATAACTTTTTAAAATATTAAGTTTTCATACGATAGAATATTTTACAGAATCACTAAGTTTTAGTTTTTTTTTATTTTATTTCCTTATATCAGTTTAAAGCTTTTTCACGTATGCACAGTGCACACTGCTTTTTATAACAAATGATAGTTTTACGGATAGTTTAATCGGTACAAACAAAAGTAAAATACGATTTTCTTCAAAAAATTCGTCTGTGTCAACAAAATTAACACAATCTTTTTTTTAAACTAGGAACGAAATTTTTCATGCGTTTGGTAGAAAGAGTGAAAAATGTATTCATGTATGCATTGATATACGTTTCTATTTACTACGGCACAGATCTTCAGAAAAAAGTCACATTCACGTGCAAACTGAAAGTAACATTCCACACTACTCTCTCCTTTCTAACTTTAGAAGTCCATCCTACTACAGGAGAAATGAATGAATCAAAATAAAAAGTGTTTTTGAATATTTTTGAAATGCTGTCTTTGATGTTGATGTATTACTTATTCAGTTGGGTTTAGAATAAACAGCTTTAGTTGAGGAGGTGTTGATTTATTCCGTTGTAAAAAAATTGAAGAAAGGTTATTTTTCCCAATGTAGTTTTTTAAGAATCTGTCTGAACAATCCTTGGTTTATTAACTATTAGGCCCTTAGAGTGTAAAAAACAAATGTAGTTTTTGAACAAGTTTGAATTAATTTTTAATTGCTACCAAGATTGAATTAAATGTTTTATTGTTTACCCTTAGGAAAATTTAGCAAAATGTTCTTAAATAAGCCATAAAACATCAAGATAGACATAAATACCGTATTATAAGTCAAAAACATAAAAATATTCCTCTGCATTATATATTTCAGCCATAAAATAGGAATTTCCGACAATTCAACAGGTATAGGTGTAAGCTCACAACTCTCAAGCGTCACCTCCAACCGTGGACCGGTTTCGTCCTTGTTAGTACTCATCAGCACGGTATAGGATGGTAACGCAAGAGAGAGGAGGGCAAGTACTAGTCTAGCCGACTATAACTGAAAAAGTGGTGACCATTGATTAGTCCTCCACTCATCTGCTGGAATGACAATGGCATTCCTAGGACAGATTTAATTCCAGAAAGGCAAGATAAATTAAAGGAGAATTTCACCATTTATTGCTGGTTAAGCGGATAATAGGTGTGTACCGGCACGGTATAGGTCCTATACCGTGCTGATGAGTCCTAACAAGGACGAAACCGGTCCACGGTTGGAGGTGACGCTTGAGAGTTGTGAGTTTACACCTATTATCCGCTTAACCAGCAATAAATGGTGAAATTCTCCTTTCATCAACAGGAATGTTAACATAATTAACGTTTACATAATAGCGTTTACATAACGTTAACATAATTATCATTCACATCACAAATTCCTTTATTTTCAAAACATTCCAGCGTCGTTCGAGAAAATTGGAGTAAAGAGTAGCCTGCTGATTTATTTAAAGAATCGCTTTTCAGTGAGACGTCTGAAATTTTGTTAGGTGTTCATGAATATTTATGAAACTAACTAAGTAAACACAAAATGATAAATGCATGCTCTCTTCATCCTTCAATTTTCATTTGTTGATCCATTAAACATGGAGGATGAATCATGAAATTGTTGCAAATTAATTGAAAAATAAATCTATTTTAAATTAATATAAATGTTAAATGCTGGACGTAGATTCTGGGAGGATTGTTTATAAAAATGACACTAGGCTAAGTGCGCACTAGAGACTTCCGTCACGGTGACTTATAACACTAGTCACTCGAGAGCAATGCATTTCTATGGAGAGATTCTTGGCAATCGGCCAAGAGTCTCGTCGCCTGTGAGCGCGCTTTAGCTTCTTGCAATAGCCAGGGTGATAATTTTGTCTCTGTCGCCGTGACAAAAGTCTCTAGTGCGCGCTTAGCCTAAGAATGATAGAACCTTAGGTTCACAAACATGATGTAAAGAATATATAATTATTTTTCTTTTGAAAACTACTTGAGTTATTTTTAGGAAACTCGACAAAAATATTTCTTTTTGAGCATTTTATTAAAATTTTAAAATATAAAATCTTATGTAGGATATATTATATTTGGTCCACAGTAATAAAATAAAGACAGATGTGGAAGAAATAATTTAGTTTTATCATCATTAACATTGAAACCATGGGCATAGTAAAAACTATATAGTACACATGACTGAATTTTTAAATCAATAAGTTTTCTTCACTTAAATCTATTAGAAAAGCACCGTTTATAAACTCCTGTTCATAAAAAATGCAACACCAAGAAGGAATTGTCCGATCAACTTGAAATTTTCAGGGTATGTTCATGATGGTTTGCTTATTAAATGCTATCGAATTGAGAGCTACAGCGCATGCGCGAGCTGAGCAGTTCTTTTCAACCACTGATTTAGTCGTGTGTATGGGGGCTGTTACAGGACGTTAAGGAGTTGTAAGAAGATTGCCTACCGTTTATTATCTTGTAATTAGACGTTATTATACCCCTTAGACCTTAAAGGATGTCATATGAACATTTAATCGAGTTTAAAAGAGGATTAATGTTAGGCCTTCCGGAAGGGTGTTTTTCACACTCTTTTACTGCTGCTCAGAGAAAGGAAACAGGACAATAGTGATATGGGTTTGAAATCATAGGTCCAAAGATGGTAAGGCGAGGTGAAAATTGGGGTCTAGACCCCTCATAGCTTCTTGGGTCAGCACTGATCAGGAGGGTCAGCACGGGATGAAAGAGACTTCATTCGCATGGCCGTGCCAGATCACTGAACGACTTTTCGACATGTTTCAAATTGTTAGAATACTGGTACAGGTCTATCATTGTCTGCTCCATCAGTTAATCGGTCGTCATTGCACCAAAATTCACGAAGTATCGTTTTCTTTACAGCGCTCCATTGATGGAATTCCATCGGTGCACAAAGCTACCATGGGATACAGAAAAAAAGAGTATCGCGTGTTTACTGATAAAAAATGGTCCTTTTAAACAAATCCCCCTTCAATTTTGGTTAACAAGACACCTAAATTGGGTTTGAACGCTATGCTGAAAATCGCCATTTTGTGTTTATCTTGAGTCTGTGGTGAAGAAGTGAAGTGTTTTGACCTGGAGCACTATTGGGTACCTACCATTGGCAACCTCATTAGATAAAAAATGAGGGCAATCTCATTTCTTTAAAAATTTTCTAAAAATTTTTGAAGCCAAAAGTTATACCCTACCTTTGAAGCGATCCCGAAGCTTTAATTCATCATAACAAATCCCGTACACATGTTTTTTGGAATGTTCCAAACTATGATTACATCCCATAAAAACAATTTCTTTATCGACAAACTTCTTCATCCAAAATTTCACTTATGGAGCTTAGCTAAAATTTCGTTGGTTTGTCTTCATACTCAAAATGCTTGTTATGTTGCCAATATTGGCAAAATTTGGGTTTGAGATGAATATTTGATGAAAATCACCTCCTCAGTCAAAATTTCAATCTGTTTGATTCGATGACCTGTCGTATAGAAGCTCTCATTGCAGCGCGTATGGAAGACATTAAACACCGATTTTCGATATCTAATTTTATTCCTTTGTTCTGAAAATTATATCCATTTATTTGTATCAACAAAGATCACTTGCTGTGTAAATTTCATCAAAATCTAACAAGTCCTTCATGGTGTTGCATTTTTTTATGAACAGGAGTATACGTCTTTCAAGGGACCGACGTAAAACGAAGTATAGTAAATGAAAAAACGTATAAATGAAAATATCTTAAATTATTAGGTTTTTAACGCTCCTAATGCATATTTACGTCAGTACATTAAATTTCAGGTTTTTCTAAAGAAAAAATTACTTCAAAACAGATATAAACTGAAAATAATAATTAAATTTTGAAATATTAAAATATTTAACATAAAAATGAAAGAAACCCTTCCTTTAAGCCAACGTCACCGTGGCGCAAGACCGGGCGTATCTGGTCGGGCAAATCTAATCAGCAGCTGATATCTACCCTATAGCAGGGACTATTTTGTTCGCTTATTGAGTGGGGTAGATATCCCCTGCCGATAAGATTTGCCCGACCAGATAAGCCCGTTCTTGAGCTCACGGTGACGTCTCCCTTATAGTGCTAAGGTTTCAGCAACGGCTAGGGTTTTTAGAACGGCAGTTTTATGGCCCCCTTTCTTTTTGTGGGGTCATTTAGCGATCAAAATAATTCTTCTCCTCGTCAAGGGGCGCTGGCGACCCCTTAACCAGAGATAAGGGCCATAAAACTTCAGTGTAGCACATCCCGTTATTAGTTCAACGAATTGCCCTTTTACACACCCCCACACCATTGGTCATACAACAGCCAAAGAAATGAAAGGAATGCAGTGTCCTTCAACCTTCCCTGGAGAAATTATCCCACGGAAGCAACAACTGATACTGGATATTTTCGAATTTTAAGACAGCCGAAAACGACGTATAACCGATATTGCGCGTCGTATAAACGAAGAATTTTTGCATTAAAATGAATAGGAATGAATTGGGACTTTACGAAAACGATAATAGTCGTATAAATGAGAAACGTATAAGCGGTGGTTTACTTATAAAATTAAGAATAATGGTTAAAATCATGGTCAAGTTTTGCCTGCATTTAAATATAGCAAAATTATGTGACATTACTATTTCCATAAATATTCCTTGAGATTATTCTATTAATTCTCGGGTGGGGAAATAGGTGATTGAACAAACACCTCTTTTTGAGATGAGTTTTAAACTCATCGCGCTTTGATTGCACTTTGTTCTACAATGATTGTTGTCGTACACCAATCACCCTTTTAAGATTTTTAAAATGCAAGAGGTTTTAAAAATAACAACTCCCACTCATCTAGTACAGCAAAAAACGTGAGAATTATTAAAACGAATAAAAAAATACAATGTTAAATTACCTTTTACGCGAGCTCTAAAAGTATTTTTATTATGTGATAAAAACATCTGTTGTTTAAATCTTAAGGTTCTGGTAAATATAATATCGAGACAAAGAAAACAAAAATAGGTGTAAACAACTTTTTATAAAATCCATTCATTCTTCCAACTTCTAAGAATTGGCTTATAGTTATATTTTTCAATTAACTCTTATAAGGAATAACACCTCCTCATAAGCGCATTACTGTGCATTTTATGCAGAAAGGGGTTTGTTCATATTTAAAAATTTGACATGTATTCAGATGCAATTCAAGTCAAATAAATTTAATGATGATAATGAAGTTCGAAAGACGTAACAATATTTTCCTCTGGAAATATAAAGGTTTAACCCTTTATTTACCGACGGTACTTACAAGAACCGCCAACTTTAAAATTACATAGAATAACCATCCTTGCGAATATATTGACGATAATTTACAGGAACACTCTTTCAGTTATCCTCTTCCAGTATAAAATGCAGCGAAGGTTCTATGATGAGTATTTTAGCGGGAAATGTGAATAGATTTAACTGCAGTTGTAAATTTAGCTGCCATTTCGATCGGATTCACATGATTGTCATTTTTGTTCCAGCAAAAAAGTAGTTAAAGTCAAAAGTTAAGTGTATTATTTTTTAAGACTTATTACTGCGATAAAAAAAAGCTATGTTTTTCTTGTATTGTGGGAATATTTTAGCACTCCGTGTACTGACAGTACCCAAAAGTATCAATTTAAGTAATTGGCTCTAGCGGATTCAATTTTCCAAAGATGATTATTTTATTTATGTATATCCCTTAATTTTCAATTTAGTGACTCAAAAAAAGTATTTGCACGAAAAAAATTGCAGCGAATCATAATGCGGTAAATAAAGGATTAACTTAAATTTAATTAGATACTGCAAAATTTTAGCCACTTCCAAGAAATCAAATTGTTATCCTAATTTCAGAAACTTAATTTCTAAATGTAAAAGCCTGTTCTTTAACCCGCGGATCAAAAGTATTTTTATAAAACCCAATAGAATTTTTTAAATATTCAAATAAAAAACCATTCTTCTACGAACTGATTTCGGTACACTTTAGGTATTAATTACTTTAACACACCTCAAATTCATCAGAATATCTCAATTTGTGAAGTTTAAGTCCTTCAAATGCCCAAACTTTTTTCATTTTATTTAATTTTATTGTGCGGAACACAAATTTCTCCCCAAAAATCAAGCATTAGTGGGATGTGCATTAGCAATCCAGATGATATAGATTGATCTGCAGTATAGAACACAATGATTAGCGACATCTAATTAGAAAAAAAACCGAAAATTTATCACAAAAGCGACTGTTTTTTGGCAATTTTAATGACAAAAAGTCATTATAACTAACAATTATTAAACTTTTAATTAAAATATAACCGGAATATATTTGCATAAGTATTAAATATAGTAAAATAATTAATTTATTCCTTTTAATTAATACAATTAATTAATTCCTTATAATTTAAGACTTTTTATTCCATTAATTTAGCAGAAATAACAGTATTTTCCCAAAAAAAAATATATGAAAATAATAAATTTATGAGCTAAAATTAAAGTAATTTTATAAATATCAGTTATTTAATTCATTTCATAAGAATTGAACATCTTTTTAGGGAAAAATCAGGAAACACTAGCATTTCACTATGGGGAAAACCACGGGGGCATTCGTGCCTGACGTCCCTTTTTAGGGACGCTTTTCGAGGGTCCAAAATAAGGTCAAGATAAAATATTTTGGAAAAATAAAAAAACACCCCAACTGATTTAATGTATAAACTGTATCGGCATTGAAATTTTTTTAAAATAACAACTAGGATTTTTAAGCTTTTTCTGTTAAAATTTTTAAAAAAGCACTTTTCTGAAAAATTCTATCTTCCAACTTTAAAAAAAGTAAAAAAATATTCAAATTCTGCTTTCTTCTTGTGTTCTTTATGTTCTATGAAGATCAGAGATACATCAGTGCAAATTTTGATTCAAAGGAAATTTTTGGAAGAAATAAGGTAAATGTGGGTATAGTGGACACTGTACCAATAGTGGCCACATAGCTGATTAATTTTAAATAAAACGAGTTAGAGGCATCAAACAGCGTCAAAATTCATAGGCATAGTAGATTGTACAATCAGGTAAGCTGGTAAATTACCACCGGTACCACAGATCAGCTAGGGAAGGATATTTAAATATTTGAAAATAACAACATCGGCCGAGTCACTGAAATTTGATTTCGCTTATTGAATCGCGTAAGGAAACGGGTATTTCGGAACTGATTTTTTTGTATTTATTACCGTTTGATTGACTTTTAAATTTATATTTAGATAAAGAAGAGTATATAAAATGATACTGAATAAAATTTATTTGAAAATTTTGACTTTACGAGGATTTATGGGGGGTGGCCACTTTACCAACACATAATCTTAGATTTTCCAATAGTGGCCACTGCAATGGCTTCTAAAAGAAACATAAATAATATTAATTTGAATCAGTTTTTCTTCATAAACTGTTGATTGCGCTTAAAAATGAGTGTTGTATTAATTTGGTTTCATTCTGGCTTTGGGAACCAAGGTTTCTAAAACACTGAATTACATGCTAAATTCCTCTCAAATCAGCTACTGCGTAGGCTTTGGGCCGGAAACTATCAAGTATTTTTTTAAATAAACCTAATTTGATTTGATCTAAAATACATTTCGTTGGAAAGGGAGATTTAATTAGAACTAAACGACTATACCAAAAAAACCCCTCAATTTCATGCATCAACCCCTCATATAGGCCGAAAAAGAGAGGTGTCCACTATTGATGCAAGAGGTGTCCACCATAGATACAACAGCTACATCAAGGTGGCCACTATAGATGCAATTTGGAGTACTTTTTAAAAATTAATTAAAAATACTTTACCCAATCTAATTAAAATTTTTAATGGTAAAATCGAAAGAAGAAGATCCAATTAACCTAAAAATAGGAGGGTAACCGTTGTTAAGCAAATAGGTTGGTATTTATTAAGAATTTAAGCAAAAATTTTCCTTAAAGTGTCCACTATACCCACATTTACCTTAGGAGGATTTTTAAAAAAACGTCCCTAAAAAGGGACGTCAGGCAATAATGGGTTAAAGTACTTTTTATATATTTTTATAGGGGGTAGGTATTAGGTAGTACTTTTGCTTTCGTAAATCACTTGAGCTCGTAGAGTTAACCATGGCTCCCATAGAAATATTCTTTAAAAAATTAGTTTACTTCTAGTTGCAGTTACATAAACTGGACATATTTGGTATGAGCTATGCTACTAGGGATGGTTGGTTGGTCGGGGGTTTTATGGCGCGCAAGATGTTCTACTAGGGAATGTCCTACATTAAGTACAACCTAATTTACCACATCACTCAATTAAAAATTACTATTTATACTTACTTACAACCAGATAATTTTGTTTATTTTGAATCATATTACATATATTTTTTTAAATTTTCCTCATTGGATTTTAATAAACGTATAAATTGGATACTCAATAAACGCTTTCAACTCGTTCACTGAAACTTTAAAAAAATGACAGGCTATTTCTTTGACATCTCAACTTATTACCCTTTCTAACATGAAGATTTTTTCCTTTCCTTAGCAAACCTTCAAACTAACTCACATACCCTAGTAGCTCATAACAAATATGTCTGGATTACGTAACTACTACTAGAACTAGCAAATATCCAACCATTCTTGAACATTTGTGCTGCTTCAAATACTTCCCACCACTTATTAAAATCTTCAAGCGTTACGAAATCCTGCAGAGAAACTTCACTCAAAAGCAGTAATCTCGCGAATTTCAAAACCAAACCTATTGAGGAGATTTTGAAATCCCAACTTTTGTCAATTTCGCTCTCCCTCATAGAGCATAAACATTCCATTTTCGAATCTCAAGCGACAGGAGGTGTCCTGACGAGTAAATGCGACTATTTTTAGAGTGATAATCTGTAAAATTCGATAACCGCCATGTTTACCTAACACACTTTAAGAGGTTAAAAAATTTATGGCGAGAGTCAGACTCAAATATTTGCCATTTTACGCCATGTTTTTCTTCCAATCCAAGGTGTCTGACACTATGCTCTTGAGTAGAGAAATTTCCGTCGTTGGTTTTTGTGGTTATTTGCCAATTTTGGTCAATAAACATTGAGTGAGTTTTAGGAATTTATGATCGTACCTATTGCAAAATAATTCGATCTATGGAAGATTTCTTGAGTTTTTTTGCATGTGGATTGTAAACAGGGACAGGACATCTATTGAACAGTGGAACTTCTGCATTGAAGGTTAGAGAAAATCTCTTTCCAGATTCTAATGAATATTAACATCATTAGCTTTAAGAGATCTCTGTAAAAAAGAAACTCCTTCCTCAAAAGATATTCATGGTTAAATCGGTTTTAAGAACCAACATCAGTTTTCTATTCAAAAATAGTTGTAATATTGTAACACATTTGGATTTGGGAGAAGGTTACAATGAGTGAAACTTCCCACGGTCTGAAAGCATTTTGACAGTTGTATTCAATTTTGACAGTTTTGTCAAAACTTGAGCAGTCCGTAACTACCTGACCTGACGTTGTTTATTCGGTACAGCTTTAGAAAGAGTCCTCCAGCTGCCATGCTTACACACAGCTCAAATGATGATTGAAAACTATAGAGATATAATACTAATATTATTATTAAATCCTAAAGTAATAATAATTAGTAGATTATTATAGGATCAAATAATATTAGTAATTAAATCTTTATAGTTGCGAGTCATTATTTAAGCTGTGGGTAAACATAACGGCGGGAGGACTTTCTAAAGTTGTTCCGTTTATTCTAATGACTCTTAATTTCAAAAAGATTTTATGAATGTCACACGATTACGTATTTACTACTACGTTAAAACTGTTAAAAAATATTCTTTAGAAAAACTTCACTAGAATTTTTCGTACCGTTCAAAACAGCAATGCGATGTTTCTTCTTAGTATCCAGTTATATCCCTTCTTTTGTCCATCTTTTCTTCCATCTCAAACAAAACTAGACAGCTGCCCCGAAGAATTCCATTTAAAAACAGAGTCGAAGAAATAAAGTGGACCGCCATTGCAAAACCAGCGAAGTTGGAAGAAAACTTCACATTACAACACAAAGGAGGGGCCCAAATCTGAGGTACTTTTATTATTTCAAGAAAGATACACCTCGAAAGAAAGGTCTCGGCGATTGCCTTCTTCTTGGCTTGACTTTGAGCAATTTAGATCTTGAAGTACAGAAACCTAATTCAATTTCATCTCTTGTGGTTTAAGTGTTGTTTTCCTCTACTGATGGGATAGCTTTTGATAGAGAAAAGAGATAGTTTTCATTAGTATTTTAAGGAATGGTTTAATTAGCAAAGGGAAATAATAAAGTTGGTTGGTTAATTATCTGGAGTTTCCTGGCACAAGGAAAATTGGATTGGATATTTAAAATTTATACGAGGATTTTATTTGTTCGGAAATTGTAAGATAATCAGAATCAATTACAATATGGTGTATGCTTGTGCGTTAAATTGAATTTATGAACACATGTGAAACAAATAATTTAAAACTTCTTTGAAGGGGAATTTTCATTTGAATAAATAATCTTTAATTATTTACTATATGGGTTTATTTTTTGGGGTTTTTGTTTACAGTAATCAAGAACAAAAATAATGATGTTATTCAATATTTACCGCAATTTTTCCTCAGTTTCAGAGTTTTTTTTAACATTTCTTAAAAAATAATTATGTTGTTTGTGTTAAGAAAGCGCATTATTAGAATCGTTGCAGATATATCAGTAAGAAGTTTATTTCCTCCAACCAATACATACTACTTCAAAATAATCTTGATTGAGAGCATTTCTGAAAGAAACTAAAAACTTTTTTGTATACTGTGATGAAAAAGCAGTGTTGACTATTAAAGGAACACGAGTAAATTTCCATTTCTAATAAAACCGTGCTTAATATACACGTGTATCTTTAATTAAGGCAAAGATCACGATCGATTCATTTTGAAAAAAATTCAATATCCTTAGTGCAGTTTTTTTCCTAAAATTACTCTTCAGCAATATTTGTTGACCTGAAAATATAAACCTGAGTCAAGTTAAAATATCTTTTTTTATAAATAAGCAAAGTAAATATTCTAAATTTCCATTTAGAAAATTGTGTTAGATTTTTTTTCTTCCTATCTTGTACTTAAAAATGTCTATGAAACGCTTTGGAAATGAACATACTATAATTTAAATGATAAACACAAAATCTTATGCTATAATTTTTTGCTATAATTTTTAAAAGACAATTTATATTCACTTAAAGTGATCATTTAACATGTTTCTATTGAAGCTCTGATTAATTATCTATTCGAAAAACACAATTTTCCATATTATTATTATTTCAATCTTTCAAATTTAAATGACAATGAAATCTTTCAAAACTCTTTACCTTCAGCAAACAATTACGATCTCTTCAGAACAGTAACTCTTTATCGGACACTTGATAATTTTCCCAAGAAGCAAAATGGCCCCTCACGTGTACACTAGGGTGGTCGCTAAAAATGAAAGTGCGAATTTTTTTCGCGGCACCCCCGCAAAAGGTGCCATTTGATGTCAAACTAATATTCTGAAAGTTACAGACCAAAAAAATAATATTTTGACCCGGCGCCCAGCCTTCAAAGTTTCGAAAAAACGAGATTTTCCACTAAAAACTGCGCATTTTTCACTATAAAATTAGAACCAGATAGAGTAGAAACAAAAATAAGGATTCATTCTTTAGATAAGTTAATAAGCTTTAACTTTTCTAATTGAAACTTTTTTGTGTGACCCTTAGATCAAAAGATACAAAGGGGATTCCATGCCCCATCCCCAATATGAATTTTTTAAGGAGACACGAAAATTTTTTCTTTTATTAATTAGATATTGTTTACTGGTTTAATAACATAAAAGAAATCATTTTTAAACCATATAAGTGTGAAACTTTAGGATGTAAAGTGAAAAGAATTTTTTTGAATTAATTTTTTTTTATTCCAGATAACAGTTAATAAAAAATACACTTAAAGTTACAAAACATATTAACAAAAGCACACATAGCATACAAAATTAGGATTATTATTCAAACAACAGCTTCACATTTGAATTTAACATTAAAAATTTACAAAATATAAATGAAAATTAAAGAGGCAAGGGTTTAGAAATATTAGTTTTTTTTACACCCGGGTATAATTTTCTACACTCAGATACAAATTGTAAAAGGTATTGCTTTTCTTCTTCGTCTTTATTATTGATGTATTGAATTCTTCCACTAGTTTAATACCTCTTTCAGAAGCATCATTAACCACTTTCAAATTGTTTACAATATCAAATCCTTTTGGTAAACTCCAAGTTAGTGCACCACTCATCTGGATCATACTTTAAAAACTGTGTCGAAATATTAAACCTTTTAAAAAAGTTTAATGTAAAATGAGTTATTAAGCTATCTAGTTCTTTGCTTAAAAAAGAATTCCAGTCATTTAAAATGCACTTTCCACTTCACTGTTCTATTTTCTTCATTGTAGTCTTGGTCCACATCATTTTTGTAAGACAATACTTTTAAACCCATGTTAATTTTTATATCTTTATGTAGGCTTTTATCAAAAAACCAAATCCAATTATTTGGGCTTAAATACCATAAGTGGTTTATAAATTTAGTAAGTGCAACTTCTTCACCATCTGTTTTTTACAATTAATTAATGATTTAAATAATTTTAAATCTTGATTCGGGGCTAATGGGGGATCAGGAGCGTTAAACCAAGCTTTTACATAATATTTATGATGAAAACAAGATAGTTCTAAAACACAGTTCAAAAACAAACACAGTTCAAAACATACACAGATAGATCTAATTGCTTCCCTCTCTTGGAGGGTTAAATGAAACTCGTTTCTAAAGATGAAAATTTTTAAGCAATAGATTGTTTCACCCATCCATCTAGCGTGATGCATAGCACCGGGAGCTCAAATGGATATTTGATGTGGTTTTGAAAACCCAATAAGTAAATATTAAACACAGAAGTAACAGTTCCCTGTAGTCTTCTCTAGGAATATATTTTGAGTTTTGCAACTACCCGGTTATGAAGCTCCCGACCTCTTCCACGTCGTTTATTTCTTTCTTAACCTTTTCATCTTCGATTCCAGGTTTATATATATTTTTATCAATTTCAGACCAATTCAATTTAAACTTCTTAAAATTTTCAGGTTGAGGACCTGTAGTTGCCCCCATTTTAATATCAAAAACTGCCTTAAGCACTATTTATAAAATTTGATGACGGCATACGAGACACAGGAGATCTTTATTGAGAATTTGCTCTAACAAAACTCATGTACCTTTCATACGGCCAGTATTTACAGAAGTTGTGTCGAAACACATAGCTTCAATTTTTTCTGCAGCTCCCCATTTTTGCAAGTCTAAAAATACAGCTTTAGCTTGGGTAGATCCTTTACTATTTTCTAGTAGTGGAAATCCTATTAATTGCTCTAAATTTCCTAGGCTAATTAAAACTGCTAATCTTTCTACTTCTTTATTCAATAGATGAGGTAGCAATTTCCCATCCCAGTGCAAAACAGCTCCTTTCAATTCTAAATTTTCGAACATACTTTTAATTAATTACATTCTTTCTTCTCTAAATTTCTGTCTGCGGATTCTTATAGTGGTCCTAACTTATAGATAACTTATCTACACACAAGGTGGTCTTGTACAAAAGGATATCGGTTGCTATACTCCATAACTGATAGTGTACAATTTCACATTTAAGGAAACCTTAAGGAATTACAAAGTTAATTACTACAAATGAGTTTTTCATCCTAATCCTTTAAAACATTTACACTTATCTAACGATCACATATTATAAATTATGATGCATTTAATAAGAACACCTTTATAAAATAACCTTGTAAAAACACTGTAAATGCTAAAATTTCACTCCTATATGGTTGAAAAATGATTTCTTTCATGTTATTAAACCAGTAAACAATATCCAATGAATAAAAGAAAAAATTTTCGTGTCTCCTTAAAAAATTGATATTGGGGTGGGGCGTGGAATCCCCTTTGTATCTTTTGATCTAAGGGTCACACAAAAAAGTTTCAATTAGAAAAGTTAAAGCTTATTAACTTATCTAAAGAATGAATCCTTATTTTTGTGTCTACTCTATCCGGTTCTAATTTTATGGTGAAAAACGCGCAATTTTTAGTGAAAAATCGCGTTTTTTCGAAACTTTGAGGGCCGGGCGCCGGGTCGAAATATTATTTTTTTGGTCTGTAACTTTCAGAATATTATTTTGCCATCAAATGGCACCTTTTGAGGGGGTGCCGCTAAAAATTCAAGGAAAAAAAATTTTCCACATGTTATTAGCGACCACCCTAGTGTACACTAATGCCTCCCCTCTTCCTTTAAAACTTTCCTTACACGTGCTTCTCGTATGCTTGGTTCGTTAAAGATTCAAACCCAATAACAACAAACTAGTTACCTTCGAAAAATCGTTGAACAAAGAAGCAATTGTTCTTTTAAAACAAGGATTTTGAAGCCCTACAACTCAACTCCTCTCTAGGCTCGCCTTTGTATCAAATAAAATCCTGATACTAGAATCGTACGTTTCTTGTGTTTTTTCCGTCCCATTCGAATTACGATGTGAAGTGAATTCACCAGGGATTTCGAAATGCGACTTCCATTTGTTAAAAGGGTTATGAAACGCTGCCAAAGAGAGTAACTTCATACTAGAAGAGTAAAACTCTTAAATAATGAAAAATCTGCTGTTTCACTGAATGGGGAGAGAGAGAGTGCATTTACTTATTATAGTAGTTGTAATCCAATCGTGATAGTGAATTTTGAAGTGGTGGGAAAAATTACTGTGTATTTTGGCATGGGTAAAGTTGCAAGATAAAGAAAGGATATAATTCTGTGTATCAAATTCATTAATTGTTTTGATCGGAATTTGGACGAACTATAGTAGGATTTTTCATTCTTCCTTATTGTCTAAATTTATTGAATTTAATCATAAGTCTTTTTTAAACAGTTATGAGGAAGTTTTGTGAAATTAAAATTTTATCCTGATATTTTTAATTACACTTGCATGTATTAGTATTTGTAATGTGTGTCTTTACAGCTTATCTATAAACTCTATCACTTATTTATATTATTTTAAGATGTGTGATCTTGTAAGTCAGGCCTTAAAATCGGGGGTAGAAAATGTATACACAATTCCACAAAATAAAAAATCCTAAGGGTTTATATGAGTGTAAAGCAGAACTAAAAGTTTTAAGATGGATAAAACAAAGTTTTGTTGAAATTGTGATACATCCTTTAAATATAAAAATGCTATCGATGACAAACAACCTGTAGCATGTAGCATTAAATGCAAGTGTTTACCTAGAACAATAAGTGCTAGCCCAATAAATCAATATTCTTTGTTACTATCCCTTGCATACCAGACATTCTTTCACCTGCTAACGCACAAAAGCAACAGTGAGCGATCGTCCACATCACATCGAAGATATTCGAATGACATCGAATTAGAATTCCGAAATTCAGCAGTGGTCCCAGTCGAATTCTTTAGTCTTTTTATTCTTTGTTCAGTTCTTTTCCTAGATCAACTTCCTCACGAAAGAAAAACACGAGTAGTATTTAAAGTCAAAGGACTGTATTATTCATACGTGCACTAGAAATATTTCGTTTTAATATAAAACCAGAAAATAGTTGCTTGTTCTCAAGGACATTTCAATGACTTTTATATGCAAGATTTTGATTTTAATCAGATTTAAGTTCTTAAACCAAAATTTAAGTAAAACATGTGAAAGCACTAAAAATTAGTCAAATTTAAACATACTTTTAAATTGATATTTTATAGAAAAATATTTATTGGTAAAGGGATGGTACCACATAGTATATAGATTAACAGAGGGTCCAGTCTCAAAAAAACTTTTTTTTTCGAAAAACCTCGGTCCCCCAGGGCTTTTCCCATTCCTTTTGGTCCCAAAAGATTGTGTGTGAAGGTGTGAAGTTTCAGCCCCCTAAGTTAACTCTAGGGTTTGCCTGTAGAGCCCCAAAGTTTGAAAAAAGTGGAAAAAATGACCAATTTTCAGAATTTTTAAAAATTATATTTTAAGATTGATACTGGGATAAAACCGGTTCAAATGTGTCATTTAGGACTTATTTTGGAGGAATATATTTATTTATGTGTATTAACTGTACCCTATAGCCCCTATAATTAAAGATTAAAACGTAACTACTTAGGGACGTTGCACTCGCCAAAGCTTATAATGCACTACCGGTGGACGAAATGAATTAAATCCGAATTTCTTCGAAGGAACTCCCTCAAATGATGCCATTTGGAGCTAAAATGATATTACAAATTATAAAAACCAGTGAAATAACAGTTTTTGGCCCTTCCACTGAGCTTTTAATGTAAAAAGTGTTTTTCTTCAAAATTTCTCGTTTCCAGCTGATAAAACCCAAAATTTGTACTAAAAAAGGGGGTTGTTGTACTTTTTAGATACCAAACTTGAAATCTTTATAGGGGTTTCATTTTTAATAAGTAGAATTAAATTTTATAGCACACAGATCGGAAATGACATGGATATTTCCTACACCAGACTTAAAAATCTATTTTCTTTTTTTAAGTTTGGAAAATTACTTCCTTTTAGCGTATTAGGGGAAAGTTTTAATTAAAAACTTCTTTCTTTAACATTTCAACCAAGATTCACAAGTATTAAACTATTTTCCTAACTTTCAAAAAAGAAAATCGATTTTCACGTCAGGTATAGGAAATATTCTTGTCATTTCCGATCTGTGTTGTTTAAAATTTAATTCTACTTGAAAAAATGAAACCCCTATAAAGGTTCCAATCTAATAACCTAATTGGTATCTAAAAAAGTTCAGCAAACCTCTTTTTTAGTATAAGTTTTGGGTTTCATCAGCTGGAAACGAGAAATTTTGAAGAAAATCACTTTTCACATTAAAAGCGCAGTGTAAGGGCTCAAAACTGTTATTTCACTGGTTTTTATAATTTATAATATCATTTTAGCCCCAAATGGCATCATTTGAGGGAGTTCCTTCGAAGAAATTCGGATTTAATTCATTTCGTCCACCGGTAGTGCATTATAAGCTTTGGCGTGTGCAACGTCTCGAAGTAGTACGTTTTAATCTTAAATTATAGGGCTATAGGGTACAGTAAATACACATAAATAAATATATTCCATCTAAATAAGTCCTATAGACGCATTTGAACCAGTTTTATTAGCATTATCAATCTTAAACATAATTTTTAAAAATTCTGAAAATCGGCCATTTTTTCCCACTTTTTTCAAACTTTGGGGCTCTACAGGCAAACCCTAGAGTTGACTTAGGGGGCTAAAACTTCCCACACTATCTTTTGGGACCAAAAGGAATGGGAAAAGCCCTGGGGAGCGAGGTTTTTCGAAAAAAAGGCTTTTTTTGAGACACCCTACGGGTCCATCTCTAGACGCTAATGACAACTTTTAAAGCATGGGTTTTCCCATAGACAATTTGGGACGCGTCCCGAGAGGGCAATGGAATAAAAGTGAATTAAAGAGAAAAAATCGCCATTTGGACTCTGTTAAGCTCTATACACTGTGGATGGTACTTTGAATTTCTATTAGATAAAAGACAATGGAAAAGCTTACATTAACAATGAATTAAAACCAATTTAAGGCTGTTTGAGTTAGAGGACTATCTTGTTTCAAGAACATCAACTGTAAGTGAAAATATCCAATGTTTAGTTTCAAATAATCAGTACAAAAACCTATTCACCTAAACTTATTTGAATACTTAAATTAAAAGTTGCTCGTCAATTTGAAGCACGAAAGTATTCCAGGGCTGTTATTAATTAACAGTAAGCACTTTATTTTAGAAGCGTCTCTTTTCGGTAATAATTTTCATTCATACCTTTATTTTAAAAAGACTACGGCAAACTATTGTTTTGATGACTAGAATTTCCATTTTTTACTCTCGTACAATTTTAATATAAATTATTTCCTCAGTAAAAAAATTACTCATAACCACTTGTTCCATATACATTTTTTTAATAAAAATAAAGCTTATTATTCTCTAAATTACCTTAAACGTAAAAATGTATGTTGTTGTGGTCTTTTAAGCGATGAAATGTCTCAGCTTGTGGACAATAGAAAAAAATCCATAAAATTAATGTACTTTTATTAGTAAGTTAGTCGAGCAAATCTTTTTAAAATATAAAAGTGTCACTAAACTTTATTTAAACAGTAACAAAATAAGCAATTAGTTCCTCCTCCAAACCATGGATATATATACTATCACACAATAATACAGTATTTTAGTCTTAAAAGCCAACAGCAACAATGTATAAAAGAGATAAAAGTCATATTTTTAAACCTGTGTAGCGATGCTGTACATAATTTTTTTCTATTCAAATTACTTGCTATGAAGAAGTGCTTGGTTTGGTCAACGAATGAACACGAGCAAAATGAGGGCAGTACACAATCTGGCCAAACACATCTGTGGATGACATTTCCGATTTAATGTAAGTCCTCCTGTAAAGAAATCAAGTATTTTTATTTCTCCATTAAGTAATTGTCATATTTTTTTTTCAAATAAAGAAGCAAAACCTTTTCAATTTTTAAAAAATTACAGCATTTTCAAGTTTAAATTTATAGAGGATCTATTCATATGAACTGAACGTAAGTTAAACATGTATTTTATACCATACAGAACGCATAAAATATTAATACAGATACCAGATAAACGCATAAGACGAGTTTTTAGTTCTTTAAAAAACGAGTCATGCATAAAACGATCAAGAATTAAAATTTTCTGAATTCTAACGCATAAGATGTACGCAAAAAAGTCTCCAACCATTTTCAGATAATAATTTTTTTTAAAATTATATTAAGAAATTTCTGAAGATTTTTTTAGTGTATTTTTGACAATTAAAATAAATGGTTTTGAGTAAGCATTAGATCTTAATGATTCGTAAAATAGTACAGAATTATTTATACGTTGCGACGATTTACTCTTATATAATTATGTGATCCACGGGTTCTCTTCGGGTAGGCATTTTGAACAAACCATACTTACCATCCCGCACCGGCATCTTCATAGTAATCAATGTTTTCTCCATTTTCGTGGGCAACGAACAGGTTGATTTTCAATCCATGGCAGTCAAATGAGATCTTCGAGAGCTTGTTGTCAACCTGTGAAAAGTGATTCAAGATTGATTCGATTAAGTGAAATTAAAGTTTTCAAAACACAAAAATGAATTAAAGGTAAATGTGGGTATAGTGGACACTTTAAGGAAAATTTTTGCTTAAATTCTCAATAAATACCAACCTATTTGCTTGGAAACCATTATCATCCTATTTTTAGATAAATTGGATCTTCTTTCGATTTTACCATTACAAATTTTAATTAAATTGGGTTAAGTATTTTTAATTAATTTTTAAAAAGTACTCCAAATTGCATCTATAGTGGCCACATAGATGTAGCTGTTGTATCTATGGTGGACACCTCTTGCATCTATAGTGGACACCTCTCTTTTTCTGCTTATATGAGGGGTTTATTTATGAAATTGATGGGTTTTTTTGGTATAGTCGTTTATTTCTAATTAAATCTTCCTTCCCAACGAAATGTATTTTATATCAAATCAAATAAAGCTTTATTTAAAAAATACTTGAAAGTTTCCGGCCCAAAGCCTACGCTGTAGCTGATTTGAGAAGAGTTAAGCATGTAATTCAATATTTTGGAAACCTTGGTTCCCGAAGTCAGAATGAAACCAAATTCATACAACACTCATTTTAAAGAACAATCAACAGTTTATGAAGAAAAACTGATCCAAATTCAATGTTATTTAAGTTTCTATTAGAAGTCATTGCGGTGGCCACTGTTGGAAAAACTAAGATTTTGTGATGGTATAGTGGCCACCCCCATAAATCGTCGTTAAGTCAAAATTTTAAAATAAATTTTATGTATTATCATTTTATACACTCTTCTTTATCTTAATATATATTTAAAAGTCAATCAAACGGTTGTAAATACAAAAAAATCAATTCCGATATACCCGTTTCCTTACGCGATTCAATAAGCAAAATCAAATTTCATTCACTCGGCCGATGTTGTTATTTTCAAATATTTAAATATCCTTCCCATGCTGATCTGTGGTATCGGTGGTAATTTACCAGCTTACCTGATTGTACTATCTACTAAGCCTATGAATTTTGACCCTGTTTGATGCCTCTAACTCGTTTTATTTCAAATTAATCAGCTATGTGGCCACTATTGGTACAGTGTCCACTATACCCACATTTACCTTATTTGAATTATATTTTTTCCCGTGTTCTTTCCCGTTTCTTTTGGCGCATCATTACTTGACTATTAATTAAAACATTAATTATAACCCATCAATCAAAGTCCAAATAACTTCTTTCGATTAATTTTCCCAAAACAATAAAACTACCATTCAACTAACAAAAACTAATTTCGAAAACTGTTAATTTAAAACTGAATTAGTTTACAAGCTTATTTTTTCCAAAATTGTGTTCTCTTAAATCTAACACAAAGATTATTTTAAATAAACTCGACATATTATTTAACCAAGTTTAAAAAGAATCGTCATTCTTAACTTTTTGATAAAATAAAACCCTAAAAACACTTCACAAGACCTCTTACTGCACTAAAAGCATCAACTTTACTGTATTCTTCGAGTAAGGTACTGTCTGTTGTAAAAAGATAAGGGTGAGGTCTTAACCTTAATGTTAGGCAGTTTGTTCACGATAAAATATAATCGTATTCAAGGAATAAAGAACGGGAGTAAGATTATCTTTAGAATAAGTAATGTATGCTTTAAAATGAGTGGAAAATAAATATTTCCATATTCTTCAAAAATTTGATAAGTAATTTCTGTTCGTTTTTTTTTTCAACTTTCAGCTTATAAAAAAACACTGCATCCCAATTCTACGGTAAACCGAGTGTCATTTTTTAAGAAAAACACTTTGTATTTTGTAATTTTCTTTCCAAAAATAAATTATAAAAACCATTTTCCACCCAGTTTAGTGCTTTCTTGTTGGCTAAATCTAATGGCACAATTAAATTTTCAAAATATGCTTTTATTTATTTTTGAAAGTTTTAAACATGGTAACTCACCGACATAAATTTTCACTAATGTCGGTCAGTTACCATGTTGCTTAAAATTTTTCAAAAATAAATAATATTGTGTTCTATAACGAAACACACTGCATCAAGAATTATATTCTGTTCATTTAGAATCGGCGCCTGAGACGTAATGTTAGAAGCAGTTACTATTGTAATTATCATCGAAAAATATTTCTTCTGCAATGAACAAGGTAGCCTAACAAAAGTAGTTAAAATACCGTAAAAAAATCGGTCAATGAAGTTGTATAATAAGCG
This sequence comes from Tetragnatha versicolor, assembly GCA_024610705.1. Taxonomy (NCBI): domain Eukaryota; kingdom Metazoa; phylum Arthropoda; class Arachnida; order Araneae; family Tetragnathidae; genus Tetragnatha; species Tetragnatha versicolor. The sequence goes on from JANDEH010000008.1 coordinate 17,607,890, forward strand.
TTATTAAGCATTATTGAGCCTTTTTTATCCTGTTTCAGGCGCCAATTCTAAAATGACACTCTATAAATGTTTAAGGTATCCGCCTCCCTTTGAGACCATTTTTTGAAATAATTGATTTACAAAACTTTTTTTTAAATTTTTAGTTTAAGGTATCCGCCTACCCCTAAAATGACGATTTTCGAGTTTTTCGTCGAAATTTTTTTTTTACTTTTTCGAGTAGTTTAGACTTTTATCTTTCCAAAACTGTTTTCATTTTACTAATAGGTGAATTAGAAAAGAAATTACAGCATTTTTTTTAAAACAGATAGTCGTGTGTGATCGTATACAAATATAAACTTTGAAGCTAATTTTCTCGGAACTAAATTTTGCATAAAAACCCTCCACTATTTACATGATTACTCAAAAACTATCCAAGATATTCACTCCAAATTTTAACAGTATATTAATCATACTGTTATTAACCAGATAGATATCAGATTTTTATGTAAGTTTATTATTTTTGTTTTTATTGATGTTTTTTTGTTAAATGGTAGTAGAAATTTTGAAATTTTTCATTTACCTTTACATTTTATGCTGTAAAACAATTACGTTTTAAATTATGTCTTAGAAATTAGTCCATTCTGAAGATAAGATAAGTGTTATAGGATACTTGTGTCCAAAGGAAATTTATATAGGGGTAATAGTTTTTGGGCAAGAGTGAGAGGGGTTTTATAAAAATTCACTTAAATTTTACACTAATTACCCAATATTTTAGAAAGTAATATAATTAATTTTGTTTTTTTTAGCATTGATCAAGGTTTTGATGTACATTTAACCTAAAAATTAAAAAATAAAATTTGTAAATGAAGTATTTCAAAAAAATGGTCTCAAAGGTAGACGGATACCTTAAATGTACATCAAAACATTGATCAATGCTAAAAAACAAAATTAATTATATTATTTTCTAAAATATGGGGTAATTAATGTAAAATTTAAGTGAATTTTTATAAAAACCCTCTCACTCTTGCCCAAAAACTATTACCCCTATATAAATTTCCTTTGGACAGAAGTATCGTATAACACTCATCTTCAGAATGGACTATTTTCTAAGACATATTTTGGAAAGTAATTGTTTTACAGCATAAAATGTAAAGGTAAGTGAAAAATTTCAAAATTTCTACAACCCTTTAACAAAAAACCTCAATAAAAATAAAAAGTATAAACTTACATGAAAATATGTAGTCCATCTGGTTAATAACAATATGATTAATATACTGTTAAAATTTGGAGTGAATATCTTTGATAGTTTTTGAGTAATCATGTAAATAGTGGAGGGGTTTTATGCAAAATTTAGTTCTGAGAAAATTAGCTTCAAAGTTTATATTTGTATACGATCGCACGCGACTATCCGTTTTAAAAAAATGCTGTAATTTCTTTTCTAATTCACCTAAAAGTAAAATGAAAACAGTTTTAGAAAGATAAGTCTTAACTACTTGAAAATTTAAGAACCAAATTTTCGACGAAAAAGTCGAAAATCGTCATTTTAGGGGTAGGCGATACCTTAAGAAGCTGAAATGATTTCAAAGTGGGATAGATATCTGTAACCAAGTTGGGAGACCTTTTTCTAGATACCCATTACTGCCTGACGTCCATTTTAAGGGACGTTTTTTAAAAATCCTTTTATTTCTACAAAAATTGTTCCTTTGAATCAAAATTTGCACTGATGCATCTCTGATCTTCATAGAACATATGGAACACAAGAAAAAAGCAGAAAATTAAATCTTTTTCACTTTTTTTAAAGTTGGAAGATAAAATTTTTTAAAAAGCACTTTTCTGAAAAATTCTAAAAGAAAAAGCTTAAAAATCCTAGTTGTTATTTTTAAAAAATTTCAATGCCGATATATATTACCATTTATACATTAAATCAGTTGGGGTGATTTTTTTATTTTTCCAAAATAATTTATCTTGACCTTATTTTGGACCCTCGAAAAGCGTCCCTAAAAAGGGACGTCAGGCCCGAATGCCCCCGTGGTTTTCACCATAGTGAAATGCTAGTGTTTCCTTATTTTTTTTTCATAAAAACGCGTTCGATTCTTATGAAATGAATTAAATAAATTATATTTATAAAATTACTTTAATTTTAGCTAATAAATTTATTTTTTTTTTGGAAAATACTATTATTTCTGCTAAATTAATGGAATAAAAAGTCTTAAATTATAAGGAATAAATTTTCGGCTTTTTTTTCTAATAAGATGTCGCTAATCATTGTGTTCTATACTGAAGATCAATCTATATCATCTGGCTTGCTAATACACATCCCACTAATGCTTGATTTTTGGGGAGAAATTAGTGTTCCGCACAATAAAATTAAATAAAATGAAAAAAAAAAGGATGGGCATTTGATAGACTTAAACTTCACAAATTGAGATATTCTGATGGATTTGAGGTGTATAAAAGTAATTATTAACATATAAACAAAGAATGCCTTTTTCAATTAAATATCTTAATTTGCAGCTAACAGATTTGGGAGGGAAAAAACGTGTTTTAGAGCATAAAAAATGCTCAAATTACTTTAAGGTTAATTTTACAGTTAATTGGATAAATAATTAATATTTGTTGTACATATTCATGTTACAGTATGGTTCTGATTACTTTTGCTGCACTTAAAAAGGTAGATGTTTTTTAGGCTTTAAAACTGTTTTCTACCATGAGTTTATAGGGAAATATCACGGGGGCATTCGTGCCTGAGGTCCCTTTTTAGGGACGTTTTTTAATTTTGGTGTAGAAATTAAAATTTTAACCTGGAATTTTTTCCACTATTTTTCCAGTTGTTTTGGTTTCCAGTTGTTTTCCAGTTGTTTTTTCCAGTTGTTTCCTATGTTTTTACCAAATATTTAAGAAAAATAAAAAGTTTGGCATTAATGGGTTAAAATGTTAAGATTCGAAAAAATACGATAAAGTATTTTATCAAAATAAAGTTAAGCTTTTACAGACGTTTTTTTCTTTTTTAGAAATAAAGAAATGAGTTCATTACTGAAAAAACATGTTCTTTTTCTTCAATTATAAAATCATACATTTACATAATGTATACATTTACAAATTATTTGGGAACTCAATACTCCTGTATTATAAGATGAACTTTATAATCTTTACACGCATTATTTCAGATACAAAACATTTTTTATTACCATGTTCCATTGACTAAAATAGTGTTAGCACATTTGTATTTCTTACACAGAAAAATATTTCGCATCTGTTTTCCTTAACCGTTTAAAACTCATTTTTTACACCCATAAAGTAGAAATGTTTTTTTAGAGCAAACTAAAAAAATCCTAACTGATGGAAACTTGCTTTTTATACTGAATAGCGGAAGCACAAAGTACGTTTGTCTTGATATAAGACGCATCCAGAATGTAGGTCAAGGAATACTTCAGTCTTAACCCACATTAGGTTTATATTTAAACAAATATACGGCTATTACGGGGGCACAAAGGCTATACTTTACTTCGTAAGATCACAGTAAAACATGTCTGGATAAAGAAAATGTATTTTGGATAATAATCTGTTACCGCAAAAAGTACTATAACTGTTTAAAACATTCTTTTGTGATTGTTTGGATAAATTTGAAAGCAAAGAAATTAAGCTATTAAAACCAAACTATTACTAATATAACTAAAAGAACTATTAAAGGAGAATTTCACCATTATCGCTGGTTAGCGGACAATAAGTGCTGATGAGTCGTGCCGTGTATACTGTGCTGATGAGTCCTAACAAGGACGAAACCGGTCCACGGTTGGAGGCGACGCTTGAGAGTCGCTAGTTTACACTTAAAAAAGAACTATGCTTATTTAATGTTTGAAGTGATAAGATGAGTTTTAACATGATTTTTAATGTGGTTTAGAATGATATTGGGTAATATAAAGTCTTAAAAAAATTTCCTTAAGGTGGAGAGAAGAATCATTTTAAAACTTCTTAAGGAGTTTTTAAGAAATGTCTTCCTTTGTTTTGAATAAGTAAATGTAATTACAAACATAAATTCTCGTAATCATAATCGAAACGTTTATCATTAAAGATGAAAAATAATAAGAGTGATCAATGATCATCGAGGTACTAAACTAATGCAATAAATACATTTTAGAGTGAAATTAGATTTACTTACAACAGAAAACTCTGGAATAAGTGTAAGGTATTCATTGCCAGAGAAGATTTCAGTCACGTTTACTTTCTCCAAATCTGAATTCAACGCAGCTATATTGAGATCCGTCACTGTTGCAAAGATATTGCAATTTTTAAACAAACCTGAAAAGTAGAGTCTCGTAGTTACTTGGGAAATAAACTAAATTCTGAAAATCAAAGATTAATTTGCAATGGTTTTCTCTTAGCTTTTTTTGTCCCAAGCAACAATTTTACAACATCCACATCAATATATTTTTAGTTAACTTTTTGCTGATTGTGCTGTTTTCACATGCAAATATCTCCTCGAAAATATTCAAGATATTTTCATGAAATTACACTGCTATTCAAAAATTAAGGACGGAACGGTTTTTTAAACATAACACCTAGTAGAATTATTGTTCATCCATGAAATTCTTACCAAAAGATGTTCAATGGGTGAGAATACAGGGCCCGAGAACAAATTTTCCCTATCAATATTTTAAGGGGGTAAATGGGCCCTCCATTGATAATGGAGTTCCATTACACATTTGGAGCAGTGGCAGAAACGTCTGTGAAAGAGGTATTTAACCGAGAAATTTAAGATTTTTTGCAATGAATATGATTATTCCTGAACTCAATGCATATTTTCAATCACTTCTGCTGCCTTTAAAGGGTATTTTTTAGGTTCTATTGAGAGATATCGGTCTTACCATCATTTTTAGCAAGTTTTAGCTTCAGGGTCATTTTTGGTAAGTGGTATCTTACCGTCAACCATGTTTTTAGTGGTTCTCATATGTGTCTGATTGTGTTTAGGTCTGGGGTGGGGACCCAAAAAGTATCTTTATTATTTCAATATTGTTTCTTATGAAAAACTTTGAGAAAGCCAAATTGTGATTATCTGCGGATTTTTCACTAATAGAGAGAAATTACTGACTCGAAAGGTCTTCTAAAAGAATCAAATGGGCCATGACAATACAGATATGCAATTTCAGACATCAGCGAAAATTTCTGTGCTGTCTAAGGAGTGCTGAAACGGCCCAAAGAGATGCATTAGTTTCACAGAAAGAACATTTGTTATTAACGTTAAAAAAAGAAGTATTTTTACTTTTTATGGACTTATACATGTCTAAAAAGAAAGATATATCTGTAAAAATATCTCCATTATCTTTAAAATGAAGTTTAAAGAGATCGAATTTCTCTTTTTAATCTGTACTATACTTATAGACGTTTCAACACCCCCCTATACTCAAAAGAGATTTTCCGTGATGTCTGAAATTGCATATCTGTATTATCATGGCCCATTTGATTCTTTTAGAAGACCTTTCGAGTCAATAATTTCTCTCTATTAGTGAAAAATCCGCAGATAATCACAATTTGGCTTTCTCAAAGTTTTTCATAAGAAACAATATTGAAATAATAAAGATACTTTTTGGGTCCCCAGACCTAAACACAATCAGACACATATGAGACCCACTAAAAACATGGTTGACGGTAAGATACCACTTACCAAAAATGACCCTGAAGCTAAAACTTGCTAAAAATGATGGTAAGACCGATATCTCTCAATAGAACCTAAAAAATACCCTTTAAAGGCAGCACAAGTGATTGAAAATATGCATTGAGTTCAGGAATAATCATATTCATTGCAAAAAATCTTAAATTTCTCGGTTAAATACCTCTTTCACAGACGTTTCTGCCACTGCTCCAAATGTGTAATGGAACTCCATTATCAATGGAGGGCCCATTTACCCCCTTAAAATATTGATAGGGAAAATTTGTTCTCGGGCCCTGTATTCTCACCCATTGAACATCTTTTGGTAAGAATTTCATGGATGAACAATAATTCTACTAGGTGTTATGTTTAAAAAACCGTTCCGTCCTTAATTTTTGAACAGCAGTGTACTTTCTATACGTTTGTCATAATATTTTTCTCACACTGAAGGTTGAGTTCTGTATCATTTAGGTTTTAATTTTTATTTTTTTGTTTCACATCTAAAAGAGCGCTATAAGAAGTTTCAATTAATTCAGCATGGTCACCTTACTTCTATACTATGTTCATTTTGAATGGGCACCTGAGAAATAGTGCTTTCCCCTTGGTAAAAACATATCCTTGGTTACCCTCTTTGCGCAGCCAATAGTAAACCTTCTTCGCCACTTTGACGTTGATAGTTTCCATGGTTACCGATTCAGTGGTGGGGGAAGGAAATTTACTCAGGTGCCAATTCAAAATGAATAGAGTATAACGTTGGTTCCAAATAAAAGGCGTAAAAGGGACTTTTTAAATACCATGCCTTCGTAAACCACTGAGCTATACATGAACCTGGGGTGTTAACTACACATGCTTAAAAATTCTAAAAATCGTGCCATTTTTAGCGTAATTTTCCGTCCCCAATACAAATCTGCTCAAAGGGGCAAAACATTAATGCTGAAGCAAGGTAAGCGTTTATTGAAAATAGTTTCCTTAAAAAACTATACTCGACATCAACGTTTGCTGAACCCAGTACGTCACTACAAGGAAGGAGAAATTGGATAAACACAAAGCCTGTGAGTTGCCAGGAGGAGTTTCGGTACTCAAATCGCAATAAAAAGACACTATATGTACATATGTTGCGGTGAATGTCCGAAATTTGGGGAATGTCGACATTCATCGGTGAATGTCGACAATCATATAGTCGCTTATCTGTGATTGTCGACAATCACCACCGGTGAATGTCGATATTCTCCAATTTCAGACATTCACCGTAACATATGTTCATGGGTTTAACGAAAAATCGTATTTTAAAATTGACGTTCTTCGTTTCACTCTAAATTCAGATACCGCGATGGGAACGGAACTCTGTTTTTATAGTCTCCTTGGGGTAATGAAGCATTTCAATTTTGGAACGCCGAGTTAGCACTCCAGTTTGTTACATAGCTCGTTGTATTGTCAATACGATAGTAGTAACAGTTCGTAAAAACCAATTCCAAATGCTAATTACCGGAACGCGTCCCTCCCCACAACCAGAACCGAACGAAGTAGGGACGGAAGACCGCCTTGAGTTCCTGAAGAGCCACAGCGGCTCGGTTCTCCAGCTGATCCCGCGTCAGGGTCGGATGAGACTGGACCTCATCACTGGCATTCAAGTTACACACATGAAAGGGGGAGTTCTCCATCTGGAACAGGAAATGCACTGGATCCGACGGGACGTAAAGGTCCATGTTTAGTTCGGTTGGGATGCGAACTACAGTGAAGCTAAAGGGAGGCAAATGCTTATGTTATGGGCAATGAATGTATGCGGTACAGGACGATTAGGCACTAAAAGTTAAAATCTATTTAAGATCCATTCACAGCCATCAGCATCGGAGTTATACTTTGTCAACGAAAAATTCAACCAGTAAGGAACTTGCATGATTTTTTTTATTTTTTAAATCTATTCTTCACGCAAAAATAAGCCACTGCACAAAATTTGAGGCCGATCGAGAAATTTTTCGATTGCAAAAAAAATTATCGAAAATCGTCTTTTTCGAAGCGTCTGAAAACGCTTAATTGCATGCATAGTGACGTCACAATGTACGGACTTCGCCTAAAATGTTTGCCTTGGATTTCTGACCGTCACCAGAAGTGTCTAGATGGTAAATTTTTATTAAAACACTCATATCGGACACTTCAGAAAAAAGAAATCATCAACTAAAACATAGAAATTCAATTTTGATTGCAATTTGGCCCAATGGAAATCTACGTCACTGTGCATGCAAACACACTTCGCGTTTTTAGTCACGTGTTTTTCCACGACTTTTAAATTCAAATGAGCTGGTTAGGATGAAAGTGGTATAAGTCCAAAAATTACAAAAGTTGAGTTAAGAGTGGATTTGGGTAGAGTTTTCGGTCCTTTATTTAGTGCAGTGGTTGGTTAAGCAAAATTTTAAATTTTCGCTCCTACAGCGCGAATCAAAAAATCACTACTTATCGAAACAGCACTTTTGGTCAGGATGAAAGTGGAATTAGTCCATCAGCCCGTTTTGCTAGGTGCGTGTTTTGATAAGAGAACTCAAGGTTATAAACACAGCTGCAAACTGCGTGAACGAGGGGGGATCCTTTTACTAATAATTGGCATATGTTCATTAGAGAGACAGGCTTTTTTCTAAACTTTGATTGCATATTTTTGTATGACCCCTTTTTGTAAGAATTTATCGAAAATGAATCCGCGCTTTATTAAATTAGGCGGGAAAGCTATAATCCCTTAATCGCCATGGCTAATACAGAGGATATAAACATCAAATCTCACCCATTACAGTAGGGGTGCCCAACCTTTTTTGGAGGAGGGCCATTCAGGGTATTTGATGAAGTATGGAGGGCCAGAAATGAAATTACAGTAGAAAAGCAAAAGCTCTAACTGATGCTTAATTACAACATTTTATAACTTTTAGTTTACAGTATTTTTGCAACTTGGCATTTTTAAATGAAAAATAAATTGCCTAAAATAAGTTCAAAGAATAGGAGAATAGGTTTGAAGGCAGGTCCGGAAATATGTGGTAATACTTTGTGAGTGTGGTAAATTTTTTTAACGAATTTTTTCAGAAAAAAAAACCCAGGAAAATAAAGTAATAAAATGTGTTCTAATTTCGTTCGCGGGCCGGATTTAGAGGGCTCGGGGGCCGGATCTGGCCCACGGGCCGGAGGTTGGGCAGCCCTACATTACAGTCATTAACATGAAAATATATTATTTCTTAATTTAAAAATTAAAAATTAATGGTTGAAAAAATAATTTATTGTTGTAAAAAATAAATTTCATTTCATTTAAATTTATATTTCCTAACTCAAAATCAATCAATTTGATACTATATTTGCTCCACCATCTGTCATAAAATCTGCAACAGTTTATAAACGGCGGCCATCTTGGACGCCATTTTGAAAGTTACCCTAACACCGAGTTATAATGAAATTGATAACGCCTAATAACACAAACCGAAATGTTGTAATATTTATCAAATGTCATAAATGAATATTGGTAAAATTTATTTTTATTTTGGTTTTATATAAAATTTTTAAAATTAAAAATTAATGGTTGAAACAATTATTTATTTTTGTAAAAAAACAACTTAATTTAAATTAAATTTCCATTTCCTCACTCAAAATAAAAAAAAGGTTCATCTCTCCTAAAAACTACAACAGTTTATAAACGGCGGTCATCTTGGACGCCATCTTGAAAGTTACCCAATAAACAATGTATAATGAAATTGATAACCCATTAACAGTGCCGTAATTTATATCAAATGTTATATATAAATATATTAAAAATTTTTTTAACTTTAAAATTTTAAAATTAAAAAGTAACGGTTGAAAAAATTATTTATTGTTGTAAAAAATAAATTTAATTTTATTTAAATTTCTATTTCCTAACTCTAAATCAATCAATTTGATATTTGCTCCACCATATGTCATAAAATCTGTAACTGTTTATAAACGGCGGCCAGATTGGACGCCATTTTGAAAGTTACCCTAAAATACCAAGTTATAATGAAATTGATAACGCCTTATAACTCAAACCGAAATGTTGTAATATTTATCAAATGTCATAAATGAATATTGGTAAAATGTATTTTTATTTTGGTTTAATTTAAAATTATTAAAATTAAAAATAAATGGTTGAAACAATTATTTATTGTCGTAAAAAATCAATTTAATTCAATTTAAATTTCTATTTCCTCACTCAAAATAAAAAAATTTGATATATTACTCAACCATCTGTCATAAAAATTGCAACAGTTTATAAACGGCGGCCATCTTGGACGCCATCTTGAAAACCCCATCGGTAACAAGTTTTAAAAAAATGAAAACCTATTTTAAATTAAACCTTATCTTTAGTTTAACCAATCCGAAAAAATTAAATAGAAAGACATATCGAGCGAAGAACCTTTCATGGTCGCCATTTTGAATATGACCCCCCAAAATAGGTCATAAAAATTTTCCATTAAAATATTCGTAATCTACGCATCAAAATCTATAGAAAGAAACAATAACTTCAAACTTTGTGCTTACCAATCGCTCGCGAAGTCATATTTACTACATCTCTATAAGAATCTTCCTTTCCGAAACCCATCAAACTGTTGGGATGAAAGTGGAATAAGTCCATTAAAGTCAATTTAAAGCACTTTCAGTTGAAATTTGATAAAAGTTGATCCGCAGCAAAAATTGTGCCCATGACTTAAGACAAATCCACCCCAGAAAGTAAAAATGCAAGCAATCCTGATTTTTTTGGAGAAGTTTTAAGAAAACCTTCAATTACACAAAACGGAGTTCAGTGGACTTATACCACTTTCATCCTAACCAGCTCAAATATTTAATTACTTGTAGACTTTTTTGAAAATAGACCATATATTTCATTTTACTATACAAAAAACTATACGGAACACTTGAATGTTTATGAAAATCTGACTCATGCAAGTTCCTTATTAGAGTCGGCAAAAAGCCAACATTTGTCTTTATCTGCTGGTTAACACCGGCGCTGATGGCTGTGAGTCTTTAGATATCGTACCGTAGAAACCAATCCAAAATATTCTGAAAAGTTGCTTCAATAAAACTAAAGTGAATTTAAGCACTTCGCAGTTGGTTTAGGAAATATGTATTTTAAAAAAAAATGAAATTTTTCAGATTGGTTCCAAAATTATTGAAGAATAACTGCAGAATTGCATGCTAAAAGGCCAAGTCCCATTGTTGCAAAATAACGACTTTCTTAGATAAAACTCTATTTTAGAAATGAGGAAATCAAGACATTTAACATTATAGAAACTAGGAAACCTAAACGGAAAGAGGGTATCTGAAAATTTTTTTGAATAAATCTCTTTAAAAACAGGTTTTTCAACGTCTTGTCTAAGTTGGCATCAGCTTTCCCAATGCACCCCTAAATTACCCACCTGCCATAACCATTAAGGATTCACAAACTAATACTCACTTTTCAAATGCCGAATCATAATTGATTACGGGTAAATCATTCGCATCCTCCATATTGGATCGCCAGAGATACTCGTTCCTCCGATAGATAACACTAACGTATAACACGACAGATGCCTTTTGAAAGGTGAACTGAACTGGAACATTTTTCCCTGGGAGTCTGTCTGGTAAGAAATGGCTATCCCGTGATACTTTGCTCCATCTTTTGAATCCTCGAAGAATCCGCCTCATGCTCTGGATGAAAATATTAAAATGTGACAGTCTTCTCAAAAAGATTTCCCGTGCAATAATATTAAACTTCTTTCCAATAGCGTAATTAACAAGAAAATTGCATAGTACCAAGTGTATGAAAAATATGTACTATACTCGAATGCAACATAAGTTGAGCCTGACGTCATGGCCAGGCGGAAGAAAATCCGAGTTAACAGAAAGCCTGCTGGGTTGCTAGAAGCTCTATTGGCTGGCTAGTTTGAGAGCGAGTTACTACGCGTTACGCCACTTTAAAAAATAATAACACTGAACATTTTATGCATATCGGGATCAAAAAATGCGTGGATTTAAAAAACTAATCATTATTCAAAACTGAAGCTCTAAATTTCATTCGAAATTCAGACACCTCGCGGGGAACTACTTTCTTTGGTTGCTCTCAGCATATTTCTACAGGCTCAAGTTAAGTTGCAACTGAGTATAGTCAAGTGATTCCACATGTAGTTACAGAATGTTTCTATTAAACAGAAATAATCCCCAAGAATTATGAAAACTAGTTTCTCAAAAACAGATGTTTTTAAAATTTTAGTTCTTAAAGGTATTAAAATCAATGTGTAAAGGGTTGAAAAGTTCTGAACCAGCTTACACTTTGTAAAAAGGCGAGTGTTTATAAAAACGAGCATCAGCTAAAAACCTTTGCGGTACTTGCGTATTAGCTAGTCGACGGTTGAGAGATCTTCAAAAGATCCAATGTAAGAGCTCATCTGTGTTCAATCATAGCCATCTAGAGCTAGAAGGCCTGGACAGCTAAGAGGATGAGTCATTCTTTCCGTCGAAAGCTTTCGAACGATTGGTTGAGGAGCGGGGGAAAATGCGAGAAGCGCACGCTTATTGGAGGTTCGCCACATTGAAGACAGAGAGAATGACTCATCGAGGCGAAGTGTCCAGGCCTCCTTGTTCTAGATGGCTATGGTTCAATTCAGTGAATCAAGCCATGTGAAATATTTTCCCACTTACCCCACTGAGTATCCGCGCGCCATCCTCATCAACACCCATAATTACGCTGTTCTTGGGGCCTTGGAAGCGAGCTGGGTTGAATCCGTTCTTCAGCAGGAGAGTCTTGCTGGTCGGGTTGAGCAGACAGAATAGTAGGGAGGGGTCCAAAAGAACAGAAGTGATGTTTAGATTTCGGGCAAGTTTGTTGAAGGAGCGCAAGGCTTTGAAGATTGGATGTATCCGCCGCTGCAGGAGAAAGAAGTGGAGAAGAATTGTGGTTAATAGTAAAGGCTCATTCAGACTTCTCTTTTAATCTTCATTTTGGAAGAATTATCTAAAGAGTGAATTGGCCTTATAAACTTTGTTCTTTATAACTTTTCTATGCAAACTGGCAATTCATACGTAGGTACCATTTAGGGTAAACAGTTAAAGTGAAAGAGTGTAAATGAAAAGTGATACAGTGAAATGAGACTTAATGGCCGTATTCACCTCTTAGCTTACCGACAGTCAATTTTCTAATTGGCTGTCGAGCGGTGAATGGCGTCATTCACCGCTACCTATGAGTCAAACCGCTGATTGGCAGAAAACTAGTTTTTCTTCTTTAACTGCCAATCAAAAGTTTGATTCCCGTTTTGTTATTTTTAGGTTCATGCGCAAAATATTAGTGAATGATATATCGCCAGTATTTTAACTATTTTTCGTTAGAATAATTGTTTTTTCCCTCCTTTAACCCTTTATTTACCAAATTATTTTCGGCGCAAGTTTAGAACAGCTGATGCACCACGTTTTTAGCGATAAAAATCACTATATAGTTACCCCAACTAATGTTAAGTGATTTATGTGGCTTCTAAATATGACGCCAAATAGCCAAAACTCGCCAACCATCAGCAGTTCAAAACTTGCGCTAGTGGTACTTAAAGTGGCTTAAGTACCGTCGGTAAATAAAGGGTTAAAGGTACTCAAGTAAAGTTTCATGTTATTTGGCCTAGTGGTTCTGCCTTTATGCTTTTTAAATTTTAGATTAACTGAATCACCCGTCTTAAGCAGATGAGAAACTCACCTCAGCTTCAGGCTCTGGCGTAGTTACATTCTCACTTATGTCCTCCAGATGAATATGCTGGCCAAAGTGCTTATGAGCGGTCATCAGGCAGAAGATGTTTGAAGGGTGGATGAGGCATCTTTCGAACCCTTTGTCCAGAACGCCCCTCACGCCTTCCGTTTGCATGGATATCTGGTGGCGGACCAGCATTTCGGCTATGCTTTCTCCCTAAAAGTATAAAAAAATTTTCAAGCAACATCAAAATAGTAAACGAAATAGGTTCATCCTAAGAACCCGGACGTGCGCCAAAAAGGGCGATAACAGTGTATTCTGGCGATCTAGTTTTACAGAAGTTTGATTGCTTATTCGCCAATATATAAACGACATTAGAAACATTTTGCAACAAATGTCGCCCAGGCCGGAATTCTTTGGATTTACCATGAAACGTTATAGAACATGAAGGCACTTCGTAACCACTTTCAAAAAATATGCTACCTATTTTGTTCGGTGAATCCAAACAAACCTGGCCAGGGTGACATTTATGGCAATTTTCGGTGTTGTTAGTGATGCCAGTTATTAGTGAGTTAGCAGTTTAAACTTGTATAAAACTGGGTTACCAGAATTAACTATTTTATCGCCCTTTTTGGCACCAGGCCAGGTTTCTTTACCCTTTTTGCTTTGATTTGTTTATTTACAATCGCAGTAAATCCAAATTATTCGGGTTTAAGCTATTTTTGGGGGAAATTTCGTGTAGCCATTCTGTTTATTAGTGAGAAAAAATTTACTTAATAATTAATAAAATAATTAAAATTTTACTTTTCTTAAAACTTAAATTTAAAAAATTAATTAAATTTTTGAATTAATTAAATTTAACTTTAATTAAAATTTTTAAAAATTAACTTAAATTTTACGTTTCACCTTTTTTTACGTTTTACTTAAATTTTACGTGGGTTTACGTTAGCTAAAACCCACGTCTCTTCATCGCCAATTTTGGCTAGAGGCCCGGATTCTTTGGATTACCAGAGCTCTACATGAGCTTACATGAAGTGGGCAAATGATAACCTCATTATTCAAATTGCAATTTGAGAATCCCGATAGATATACGAAATTGCGGTACAGCTTTAGAAATGGTCCTCCAGCCGCCATGTTTATTGTTTACCCAGTTAAATTGATGACTGGCATCCATAAAAATCAAATTATCAATATCATTAAATCTAAAAATAATCATAATTAATAGATTATTGTTAGAGATCTAACAGTACTAGATCTCCATGCTGACAACTCATTCATGTTGCCGTGGGATCTGTCGTTATACATACATGGTGACCGGACCGGAGGACTCTTTCTAAAGCCGTTCAGAAATTGCATCTGGAATCATTTTTGATAAACTTGAAGCCGATTTGTGTAGTGTACAACTAAAGTTCCCAAAAAAGCTAACGTAGATGCTAAATCGAAAAAAAAATCACAAATATACAAAGGCATAACAAAATCTTAGAAATCTAGGTGATGACGATAAATTTTAATATTTTTTCCTCAAAATAAGTTTCAGGAACATACTTACATCGATATGTTTGAATGCTGTGATACTGGCGATCAGGTAACCAGCACAAGAAACTACAAGTGTCAAGAACCCGTACTTGAGCACAGGAATAAAACTTGAAGGTGTTACCATTCTAAAGAATCTTCAGTACTGCTACAAGTCGTAATTTAACTGTCTAAATTGAAATCCGTCCGTAAAAATTATTTTTAGGCACGCTTCACAAGAACGTATTTTGATTACTGGAGGCGTAGTCACGGGGCATATGCAGAATGAAACGTGACGTCAAAATGACGTCCAGTTCCGCTTCTTCTTTGAATCACTAGTTTCGGGGCTTTTTCTTCCTCCAGACGATTCGAAGGCTAATCGGCAACATTCGGAATAGTATTCATATGCGAACTTCCGCAGTGATTTTCTGGCGAAACGCTATGATCAGCAAGTAAATATATGAAAAAACATGTCTGCTTACGCTTCTGTTATACACATCTAGGGTTCTAAATATTTCTGTAGGAATCAATTCCGGAATCGAATGGCTTGGATTCGACACCAAGGAATCGAACCTTTGAAGGAATCGTACTTAACCCTTTATTTACCGACGGTACTTGTAAGTACCACTTCCCAATGTTCCAAATTCGTCCATGTTTCGTAATGTAAGCCCAAATTTAGTTTACTTAAAGTTGCAGTTACGTAAACTTGAAATATTTTGGATGATGATGAGAAAAATAATTTGGTTCATAAAGGGTTAGTTCACTGAGCTATAAAACCAACTGGAATAACGAGTGAGCGTGCCGAAACCCCATCACACACCTTATCGAATTGTGTGTCCGCGTGGAAAGGATTTCCATCTTCTTTTAGTTTTCCCCATCTGTTAGCACAGTTCACCACAGTTGAAGGTGGGTCTGGCGAAACTCAACATCTCCACTTTCAGAAATTTTCAGGAGAGCCCAAAAACGTGACACATAGCCCATTGGCTTCAATGAAAACGCTTTTCCCCCCAAGCTTTTGTTGAGGGGAAATACCCACTTTTGGAAGAAGATATTTTTACCTCTTGTGTAAACCTGGAACCTCAGTCCAAAACAGTAATAAAACCTATTTTGGTCGGGGGTGGTGATGTTGAATTTTGTCAGACCTACCTTCAGTTGTATGCACAGAATGAAACGACCATTCTAAATTTTGCTCGTAATATTTTAAAAAACGGGCACCGGCCAATTTAAAGGGGGTCATGCGGAGAAATGCCCTTTTAACTTTGCTTCCAACTTGCCCCTTTTGCTGAGCTTAAAGGGCAACTTTTAACCTTCCGCGCCGGCACGTTCGGTCACTTGTTATAGTTTAGGAGGTTGTCACTCCAGTTTGTTTTATAGCTCAGTGACTTAATTTTCTAATTAAAGCATATAATTATCAATATATTTGTTCTCTAATTAATTAGTATTTTGATAATTAACAAGTTCGCTGCCGGCATTCTCAATAAATTCAGTTCAGTAATAAGGTCAGTCCTGACCAATCCAAATTTTCTACAGGGAGTTTCAACAATAATGAAAAAAAATTTAGGAGGTGTAAGGTGCACCTAGACGACTCACAATAGAATAGGAATGGGGATCGGAAATGCACTCCTAATGTGATAGGGGTTTTTTATAAACGGGCATGACCCTAGTAACACAGCTGATACCAAATATGTCAAGTTTACGTTACAGCAACTAAGGCTAAGCGCGCACTAGATACTTTTGTCACGGCGACATAGACAAAATTATCACCCTGGCTATTGCAAGAAGCTAGAGAGCGCGCACAGGCCACTAGACACTTAGCCGGTTGCCAAGAGTCATCTCCATAGAAATGCATTGATTTCGAGTGACCTAGTGTTTATAGTCCCCGTGACAGAAGTCTCTAGTGCGCGCTTAGCCTAAAAGTAAACCAAATTTGGTCATAAATGACAAAAGTTGGACGAATCTTGAATGCTTGTGCTGTTTGGAGGGGGGCTATACTGTATAATCCCCACCGTAAATTGACTCTCAACCTTTCAAGATTGGATTAAAACCTGAAGAATCGTTTGGTTCTGGCATTTTTACAGAAAGAGAATTTCAGGGCTAAAAATTTAGTAAATGTTTAACAAGACCCACGGAGTACTAGAACAGAAAGTCCACGGCCATAGGCGATAATGGAAATCGAAAAAGTATGGGGTATGTCTTATGATAGGGGCGCTGGGATCGCATCAAACTCAAGCTTTCCTTGGTACGTCACTAGAGACTGGGAAAAAATCCCAATCGTCAAATCCTCTAATACCCTTTTGAGAGAGAGTGCGAACACGTCACAGCCAATCACAGTTGTGATCTCCAAATTGTACTGTCTACGCTTCTGTCAATCATCCCTAGAAGCAGAGCTCCTATCAAATATGTCAAGTTTACGTAGCTGCAACTAGAAGTAAACGAAATTTGACCGTACATGACAAAAATTGGACCAATCTTGAGCGTTGGTGCTGCTTGGGATAGACATTTGCGGTGTTGCCCTCTATCATATGATGGCTTTGAAAATGGCACTGACATAAGCCGCACAGACGTTCAAAATTCGTCCAATTTTTGCCATATACGGCCAAATTTCGTTTACTTCTAGTTGCAGCTACGTAACTTTGACATATTTAGTGTGAGGTGTGCTACTAGGGGATACGTACAGTAGGGTGTCTCAAAAAAAACTTTTTTTCGAAAACCCTCGCTCCCCAGGGCTTTTCCCATTCCTTTTGGTCCCAAAAGATTGTGTGTAAAGTTTCAGCCCCCTAAGTTAACTCTAGGGTTTGCCTGTAGAGCCCCAATGTTTGAAAAAAGTGGAAAAAATGACCAATTTTCAGAATTTTTAAAAATTATATTTTAAGATTGATACTGCGATAAAACTGGTTCAAATGTGTCATTTAGAACTTATTTAGATGGAATATATTTATTTATGTGTATTAACTGCACCCTATAGCCCCTATAATTTAAGATTTAAGCTTACTACTTAAGGACGTTGCACTTGCCAAAGCTTATAATGCACTACCGGTGGACGAAATGAATTAAATTTGAATTTCTTCGAAGGAACTCCCTCAAATGATGCCATTTGATGCTAAATTGATATTATAAATTATAAAAACCCTTGAAATAATAATAATGAGGTCTTCCACTTAGCTTTTAATGTAAAAAGTGATTTCCTTCAAAATTTCTCTTTTCCAGCTGATCAAACCCAAAAATTATATTAAAAATGATGGTTGTTGTACTTTTTTAGATACCAAACATTGAAATCTTTATAGGGGTTTCATTTTTAAGAAGTAGAATTAAATTTTAAACCGCACAGATCGGAAATGACATGGAACATTCCTATACCAGATGTGAAAATTGATTTTCTTTTTTCAAAGTTAGGAAAATAGTTTAATGCTTGTGAATCTTGGTTGAAATGTTAAAGAAAGCAGTTATTAATTAAAATTTTCCCCTAATACGTTAAAAGGAAGTAATTTTCCAAACTTAAAAAAAGAAAATCGATTTTAACGTCTGGTATAGGAAATATCCATGTCATTTCTGATCTGTGCGGTTTTAAATTTAATTCTACTTATTAAAAATGAAACACCCATAAATTTTTAAATGTTTGGTTTCTAAAAAAGTACAAAAACCATGATTTTTAATATAAATTTTGGGTTTGATAATCTGGAAAAGAGAAATTTTGAAGGAAATCACTTTTTACATTAAAAGCTAAGTGGAAGACCTCATTATTGTTATTTCAAGGGTTTTTATAATTTATAATATCAATTTAGCATCAAATGGCATCATTTGAGGGAGTTCCTTCGAAGAAATTCAAATTTAATTCATTTCGTCCACCGGTAGTGCATTATAAGCTTTGGCGAGTGCAACGTCCTTAAGTAGTAAGCTTAAATCTTAAATTATAGGGGCTATAGGGTGCAGTTAATACACATAAATAAATATATTCCATCTGAATAAGTCCTAAATGACACATTTGAACCAGTTTTATCGCAGTATCAATCTGAAAATATAAATTTTAAAAATTCTGAAAATAGGTCATTTTTTTCCACTTTTTTCAGACTTTGGGGCTCTACAGGCAAACCCTAGAGTTAACTTTGGGGGCTGAAACTTTACACACTATCTTTTGGGACCAAAAGGAATGGGAAAAGCCCTGGGGAGCGAGGTTTTTCGAAAAAAAGTTTTTTTGAGACACCCTAACGTACAGGCATATCGGTAAATCGTTGCCAACCTTGATAAGATCTGAGGAACATAAGGTTATGAGTTGCATCAAGGTTAGTAGAGTGACTAAGGTTGGCTCATAAAAGTAAACAAAGGTCACTAGACCGGTCGCGCTCCGGTACACTTAACAAAACTTTTACTTCTACTAACATTAGGATTGTACCCGGAGCACGACCGGTCTGGACGTCGGTCTGACGTCACATGTTAATGTTTACTTTTTGTGATCCAACCTTAGTCACTCTATAGAGCTTTCTACATCACGTGACACAGCATCACGTCAGCTACAGTTACCATAACAACAATTATTTGTATGCCTACCAATGGTTAACAGTTAAATGAAATTAACTGGTTGTGACGACATCGCGGAAAGCTCTACGCCAATGCACGATATTCGTACCACGCCTATTTAATCACGTGATGGGGAAAAACAAACCCACTATCAAATCATATCTCACTATCTCCATATATCATTACAAGCTATATCTGTGGTAACCAATTGTAAGCACAGTAGGTCACATGATAAGGAAAATGTGACGTCAGACGGATATGGTCCATTGAAAAAAATCCACATCACGTGGCATTGCATCACGTGAGATTCAGTTATCATAACAACATCTATTTGTATGCCTACCAATGGTTAACAGTTAAATGAAAATAACTGGTCGTGATCGCGGAAAGCTCTACTAACCTTGGAGTTGTACACTGTACCAGGGATACTAGGATACGAAAAACAATTCCTTTTTGTAAGTTGAAACATTAGAAGATAAGTTTTAGCTCTAAGATTTCTTAAAGGTTAACGGAAAACACTTCTATATTCCATACATCAAAAACAGAGGTTTCCGGACTCTAGGATGTCTGTGGACAGAGTAGCACCATTCTGAGCTCCTTTTTTTTAAAGCGTGTTAATAAATTCCTTAAAATTATCACTAAATTTTACTGTTTTCTTAAGTTGATAGAACAGAAAGAAAAACATCTTGGAAACAGAAGTTTTATCTCAAATTGATGCTTCTTTACGTAAAGAAACTAACAAGCTCTATCGCAAATCTGTCAAAATTGCACAGAACTTTGAATTTTTGTATTCCAAAACATCTGACAATGAAACAAAATGTGCTCCTGGCACTCTCATAAAATGATTCAAGCCTTCAATAAGTTACACCATTAGTATACAGAACACCTTCAACGCAATCTAAGGCACCACAGATATTGAATAAAATATATCCGGGCAATGGAAATACGACTCCTTGTATGGAAATCTATTCCTCGATCTCTGTGTCCGCTTTCCTCGCTAATGAGGCTTATTTATGGTTTGAACAAGGAATATTTCCAGCTGTGCATTTTGTTCTTGATGGGAATTCGGCAGAGACAAGAGGTCTGAGTTGTAAGATTGCTTTGAATGGAGTTATTGGGGAAATGCTTTGTGTATAGTTTAGAATAATTGATAGGTCACATTGAATCAAAAGATAAAAAACGTAGCCAAACTTACCGTTATTTAATATACTGACAAATTTAGTTGAAGTTACATGTATGTGTATAATTTTAATTAAAAAGCAAAGAATAACAGTAAAAAGCATTGAAAACAAGGATCCTTTTTTTATGGGATAAAAGGTAGAAAAATCGAAGAAAAAAAATTGTGATTACAGCTATTATCCTACTCAGTTTTAACCATCAAATTTCAATTTTATAATAGAGGAAAGGTAGTTGTTAGGTGAGAAATTGTTACCCTAAAGAGTGGCTAAGATAATTTCCTGACGCTAACATGTGACCGCCGCGCCGCCGTCACATAACGGCAGTTCACCGGATATTGTTTTGGCTGCCGAACTTTTTTGTCGTGCAGTGTTCGTGCATTTTTGGCGACACGTTTTGTCGCCAAGCTTTAATGTATGCCGGTAATATAATAGTTTTGAAATTGCTGAACAAGCACCAACTCATCGCTAGAAACCCGGATACTCTTTTTTGAAGTCGATTCAATAGGAATACTCACTCCCCTTTCACTTCTGCTTGAATATTACTTTTTATTCGTTATTTGTCAAACTCGAATGCCCTGTCCATGGCAATAGGAATTCAAAGAAATGTCGTTTAATTGATACAATTTCACAACTGCTGTCACTTCACAGCTTATACTTTGTTAAAAGGCACTTCCCTTATTCTTAATCTTTGGTGTGTCAAAGCCGACAGTAACTTAATGAATTAAAATTAGGATGGAGTTACCTACTATATATGGTTAGAGGGAAATCCCCGTCAGTTGTTCTCCTATCATCTTAACCTTATCCGAAACACAATATCATTACCATTTTACACATTATAGTAGAATTCTAAAGAAACTCATGTAATAAATCTTATTCAACAATCCAAACAATTAATAAACTTGAAAAAAAAACCTGAGAATAACAAAAATCGATAAGGGGGGTTTTTAGCCTACAACCAGCCAAACCTCTCGACTTCAACATCCAGAACTCTCCTCATCAGCACAGCACCGACCACAGAGAAGCTTTCAGTTTTCGAAATATAGAACAGAGCTTCAAGATGGCCCTTGGGGACAGATTGTAAGACCCATTAATTACAGAGAAGTGCCCTGGGACTTTCAAACCTGCCACCCGAGTGAGCTAATTTATCGCGAGAACGGCCGATTTGAAGTGTTGACAAAATGGCGACGGAGAGGGAATTGTTTTGGAATCTTGAAGGTCGAGGTGGTTAGTGAACTTGACAGCAAATTAAATAGAATTGAGGTAGGTGGGATGAGGAAATGGAGAGGGGATTGAGAAATGGTTCTCGCGACGTCTGCGTTTGGAAAGGTGTAAGGAAAGAAAGGTAAGTTTTGGATAGATAAAGCAGGATGGGCTTTAAGGTTCATAAAATTGATAAAAACATCAAGTTTTCTCACCAGTGATTTTTATGCGTACTACTATTTTAATTGCATCATTCCATATGAAATATTTTTAGATAAATTTCTGTAATTCTATAGCTACTACGTATAAATATCATAGGGACTCTCTATGTATGTTTTTTCTTCTATTTCAGTCTACCCTAGTAGCACAGCTTATACCAAATATGTCTTGTTTACGTAACTGCTACTACAGTAAGTAAACAAAATTTGGACTTGTATGAGAAAATTTGAAGAATCTTGGACGTTTTTTCGGCTTGGGTCAATTCTCACACAATCAGTTTCTTTAAGTTGTGGTAGATTAATATTTTACGTATTACTCAGGCAACGATAGTAAAAGGGTCACGTGATTTTACAGACGTTGGATGACCGATAGTACTCGGCGTGTATGAAATAAAATCTCCATATTGATATTAAACGGTTTCGCTCCTTGGTTAATATCAATATGAAGATTTTGTTTAGTAGTAGAGTTTGCCTATCGGCCGTGCAACGTCTGTAAAAATCACGTGACCCTTTTACTATCGTTGGTTAAGCAGTATCGCATCTAAGTACCTCATAAGAATTATTCGCTACAAAACACTAATTTACCAAGAAGTTAAATTAGATGACAGTGCTTATATCTTCCTCAAAAGTAAGAAATTTTCAACCGTCCATTTTTTTCTACAGAAAGCTTTTAAACAATGCCAAAATCAAATGATGTATAAGTGGAAAAAATAACATGATTTTAACCAATAAGCTGTCACCTATATGTCGTATCATATCATACATCTATAAAATAAAATATGATATTTATTGAGAAAAACAAAAAACTTTATTGTTGGCAGCAGTTAAGATAATTTCCATAAGTCCGTAGCAATGCATTCTTGAGAGATGCTTGGTTTTGGCTCAGAAGCATTTGGAAACTTGAACTCACGGGTACATACAGGTGTTTGGATCCATTACTGTGAAATGAAATAAAACAATCTGTTAATTAAAAGGTATAAAAATAATTACATTAAAATTTTCCAATACCCTTTTAAAGGAAATATCAGTAACAGTTTTATTACATTTCATGGTCATTAAATATTTAATTTACATTCATGGTTCTAAGTTCTAAGCTATAAACTTCTAAACAAAACTGAAATTTTCAAGGTTATTTTTCTAGTTAAAACTATACATTGAAAAAAATAGTTTACATTTATACCATATCCTCCAGGTATATTTATAGTTAAAATAGGTAATTATTTCCTGTCCTGAAAAGTGTTTTTCAGCAGAATTAACATCTCTTAAGTTTTTGACCTATCCTTCTCCGTAGATTCGTCCACTCGCAAGATACCTTCGGATTACTCAGAGAAAGGAACTCTGGCTAAACTACTTTGTACGAGGTCACGCAAAATTTGGCGATATCCCATCGCTTTCTTTGCCTCGATTGGCGAGATTTTGGAAATTAGCTCATTTGTTAACGTCATTCTAACGCTTTCAAAATATTCTCGAAAAGTAAATTGGTGCTGTTCTCCTGTAAGCCGACAATATAGAGGCTGTCAACTTCTACCAGGGTAACTCAAAAACAGCGCTTCAACTCAACGATCATCAACCAGGGTAACTTATCTGAATTTGGGGGCCGGCCAAAACATAAATATTCTAGGTGGACAAATGAATAAATTTTAAACATCAACTATCTTTTTTCCAGGGCGAAATTTGTCCGAAAAGTGCACTGTCAGTTAATACCCCGTTGACTCTATACATTAGGAATTATGATAAATCGAATAAGAGGATGCTTACTGACTGTGTATCCTCTCCGCAAGTCCGGGTGTCCTATATTAAGAGAGAAAAGCTAGCGTTAGGAAGAGGGTGAGCAAGGAGAGGAGAGGACATCGGGATAGGTAGGCTGAAGCTCCTCTCTTACCTCCGAATCCAGCTTCTAAAGCACCGTAGCGATCTGAAAAGAATTTGGAATCATTCACATATAAATCAGGTTTAATAAAACTATCTAATGATAAAACAATTTGATTTAGTAATTCAACAAAACTAACTTTTTGCATCTTTCTGTTTACAGTGCCCTGGGCACTTTAAATCAGCACCCTATGAAATCTATTAATAAATTCACTTGAAAGTATTTAAGTACGTCTCACTGAAAAGTATTCCCAATGGTGTAATGGCTTTATTAGATTGATACGACTACTATGAAGCATACATTAGTATACCAATGACGATTTAAGTATATTTTTATTTTTGTTAGCATGGCATCGATATTTATATATTAAATTAATATTAATTAAATAAAGCTTTACCTTTTTCTTCTTCCGTTTCTACTTTGTTTGAATCTGCAATAAAAAGTAAATGATTGATGATAAAAATTCACTAAAAGACGTAAAAAAATCAAACGGATGAAGCCAGCACTTCCCTAGTACCAGTTGTTTTTAACTTTAAATCCTTAATAGCGCTAATTCTTGGGGCATGTTCTAATAATCCAATTTACTTTTCCAGTGTGCGTATGCGAAGCCTACTAACATCTTGTTAGAATTTTAAAGATTTTTTAGATATTAGTCCCCTTATCTAAACATTTTTTATATTTTTATAATTAGTTTACCATTATTATAATCATAACTAACATCGGGGAAGCTAAATGTATACCTGTTTGTGTTTCTGTGGAATAAGCAACCTCTTTTATTTGGCTCGTCGGTTCAACTAAAACAAATGGAAATTAAATAAACAAAAAATGTTCTCTTTAAAGGGTTACAAATGTTTTTTTAATTATTATAACATTTAACAACATATCTACGCACGAATTGATGCACAAGTTCGAAAAGGTGAAGGAAAGTGAATGTTCTAAAAATTAGAGGAATGGAATAAATATTTCGAATTCTTTATTCAAAATAATCACAATAAATGTTTTTTTATGATAAGTTTATCGTTATTACTATAATGGCGTTATATCCATCTAAGCTAATTATTGCCAAGAAAAAGTAAACTTTTTCATTCTTAAGAGATTTTAGTATTCAAGATTAGTATATTTTTAACGCGTTGTAATGGTTCAGGTGAAAGTTTTTTTTTGTAAAGAATCAGCCATCACCAAAATAAAATTCAACACGAATGAAAAGCCAATAAGACAGTGAGTGCATAAAAAAATATCTTGCTAAGTCATCTAAACGTGAGTCCTAACGTGAGTCTAATAACGTGAGTCTATGTAACAGTGAGATGAAGCACATTAAATGCAAAGAATCTCAAGACATGTAAAACTCGTTGGATATTATACCTGTTCGAACATCTAACTCTACAAGTTCCTTGGAATTCGGACTCTCTGCTTCAACTGGAATGAATAAAATGTGTTCATTTAGATAATTTTTCTTCCCAATCTTTTGCTATAAAGCTTTAAAAGAACGTGACATCTGATTTCGTTTATTTTAATAGCTAGCGTTTTTGGTTTTCCTATGCCGTATACTGTAATTGTAAATTTGCATGATGAAAACTAGACAAAAATTCAAAATCCATTCATCACAGTAATATTATACGGCTAGTAGGACATAATAGAAAAATTAGAATAGAAATTTTAAAATGTCATAGACCAGTTTATCCAACTCAAAACTTTTATTGTAGCTGGTTAATTCAAGATGTTATGACGGTTTAAATAACTCAGATGTCACCTTTCCTGGATAAAAAACTTTTTTTTATTCGATACCTGGTGTTGTTTGGGGCATGGTTTCTGACGGGAGAGGGTTTTGAGTCACTTCGGCTGGAATAAGAGAACAAAATAAAAATGAAAACATAACCGATACAAAAAATATATAAACGAACAAAATGAAAATAATATCTTTAAGAGCCAATACTTACAGTTAATATTTTACGTTTTCCACACAAAATTTATTAGTGATGTGATTTTTTTTCATATAAAAACGGTATATTTTATACATACCTAGGATATATAATACCCAAGGTTTTTTTATGAAAATGGAAGAATCTATTCATACTAAAATTAAAAGTGAAATTTCAACTACCATTTTGGTCATGAAAGCTCTTTTACTGCCTAAATTACTCGTTTTGAAAGGTTCCTGTTTATACTTCACAGTGTCAAATATCACGGGAAAAAATTTCTATAACATAAGAAAATATCACAGCAAATCTTTTGCAATTACAAAATATAGGCTTATAAATTCCTTTATAAACCTTCCATTATTAACCAAGAACCTCTTCAATGGCACGAATATTCCAGAAAAATTATAAATGTATCCTAAAAGAAAGTCCCAACGTCTTTTCTAAATAAATGAAGTTTTATTGTGAATTTTTATCAGCGCACTTCATTATTCAATTGTACAAATTGCAAAACAATTTTACCAAATGCTTCCAATTAACGTTTTTGTGTCCTCTGTTGATAAGATTAAAAGTTGGAAGCATAAAACTATTTTATAAAGTTGTAAGTGTTAACAATTCAGCTTTTCTTCCCCTACCACTACCATGAACAAAAAACGGTTACGGTAACTGTGTAGCTAAAAGAACCAGGCTTGCAACAAAGCTTTCAAAAGTTTGCTTTTCTTCACAAGACTACTATAAAGGAAAAACTAGTTTTACAGTGACACTGGGAAGCTATTTGTATTGCAGTGAAAACTCGTTTATTCTTTAGAAATGAGACGGTCGGTAGAAGGTCGGCTGTTAAAATTTTGAGCCAATTATATTTCACACAATTGAATCAAATTAAAGGAATATCGAATAATATTTACGTGCATAATACGGGAATATTCGGGTTTGTTTAGGGTTTTTAAATAGAGGTTGGATTTTACATTGACATACTAATTAGGAAAATTTGTAATATGGACACGGGTACTTTTATTTAATAATCGGTTGTAATAATCAGCAGGCATGAGAATCAACTATGATGCCGCATAAAAACGCCTCATTGTTTACACTAAAGCCCTGGATACTCTACCTCCATATCTAGATAGAGTATTCAGGACTTTAGTTTATACCACTAAAGAATAAATTAACTTCAAGTAAAATAGTACTTAGGTTTTGAAAAGTCTAATTTGCTATAGGGTAGTGGGGGCAAAGCCACGCAATTTTCAGTATTTTTAACATTGTCGTCGAAAGAGGGTAGATAATCCCGAAATTTCAATTGGAGATGTTAGATTGAGATCCTACCTACAAAACCAATCCAAGTAGTTTAAACTCTCATCGATGGTATTTTTGGAGAAATTTACAATTTAGTAGAAAAAAAATTCGCGGGGCTTTGCCTCGCAAAATGGGGCAAAGACCCGCACTCGCAAATCTTGGTGCCCAAGTGAAATAAACATGGATAAACAGAATTTTTCATTATAAAAGCACTAAAAATAATGCTCTTAATGTTGTTTTAATATTTATAAGCCAACCAACAATATTAAATATAAATATCATCAATTTTAATGAAAATTGTCAATCTGTTGTAGCAATTAATTTCAGATTGGCCAGATATCTTTCAAAAGGGAGAAAGGGTGGTTTCAGGTAGAGGGTTGGCATCTCTGACACCTTTATTAACCTCTTTAGAGATCAAGTAGTCCCATTTTCTTTTTGGGACGAATTCCTGAGCTTATTAAGCTGCGTAGATTTGCCCCAAAACACCTGCGTGGATTTGCCCCGTTTTACTTCATTTTGAAAAACAAGCCTTATTATTTTTAGAGACATGTTGAGGCAATTCTTTCAAAATGAAACTGAAGTTGAATTGCTATCTTATCATTGGGCAATTTGTTTGTATTTCTCCTCAAGCCCTATTTTATGTAATTTTTAAGTTAAAGATCAGAAAAATTACATCAAAATGATAAAAAACAAACTTACAGCATTTTCTTAACTCATGAGTGACTTAGGGGTACGAACTTTTTCAGAACAATAGGTCACAATAAGACAAACCAACCACCTGGTTTTCAACTTTTGAATCGATCATTAACAATTAAAAATCGCGGTGCGTGGTTTTGCCTCGTGCGGGTTTTTACCCCCACCTACCCTATGGGGCCGTTCAAATATTACGTAAGCACTTTTTTGGTCATTTTTAACCCCCCCCTCCCCCCTTGTCCCAGCAAAAATAAGCAAACCTTAACCCCCCCATCAGAATTACGTAAGAAACAGCCGGACCCCCCCCCCCCCGAAATTTTGACATCCCTTTTAGTAAGTAGTTCCTTGAAAATTAGGTGACTTATACAAGGAGCTGCCCTTTTTGGGTGTAACCCTAAGGGTTCAAAAATTAGTCGAAACACTACTTTTTGGGGTCAAAATTTCAAAATTTTAGGGGGATCCATTCCCAGAAAAAAGTGCTTAGGTCAGATTTCCTAATTCAATTTTTTGTCAAATTTAGTTTTGGTTGAGTTTTGAAATTACTTATGCAAGAAACAAGATATTTTCGAAAAGGCAGTATCTTACGTAAGCATCATTCATATCCCCCCTCCCCCCTTGTCAGCAAAAATAAGCAAAGAGCAAACCCCCTCCCCCCCTTAGGTGCTTACGTAATATTTGAACGGTCCCTATGTAGTTTAGTTCAGACATGTTTGCAATATTGATATTTTTACGTTGTTATCAAAATTGAAATCTGTTTTAATAATTTTATTCATTCAAAAAGGTTCTAGTTTTAATTTTCTTTTCTGAACTATATCACGATTGCTCTTTTGATACACATGGATAAGCAATAAGCATAAATACAAGCAGAAAAATTTTAAAAGCCAAGCTGACAGAAGACAGACCCTAAATACACATTAAAAAAGTATTATCGCTTTTAATCTCTCAATTACGTTCCATGACACAGCTAAAAATAATTTCAAAATTCTTAGAACATGTTTCTTTTTTCACCTTAATGGTTTCATCACCCATCATTTAGAACGCTAAAAACCACCAGAAAATCCCATCTCAACAGCCATCAAACCTCCCTTTTGTTTCTTACGACCGAGTTTTATGTTTTCAATCCGCACCATGCCCGCATATCGAACCCCTACAACAAAACACAAACGACGAAAGTCACGTCCTAAGAATGAATCACGGTGGTGCGTACGTGCCTTTCGTTGTGACGTCCGCCACGGCCACGAGAGCGTCTTTGAAGGGGGCGACGGCCTCCAGAAGCAGCTGGAAAACAACACAACTCGATCAGTCAAATAGTCAGCCTGACATTAAATATTATAAGTTAATGGTAGGGCACCGGAGATAAATTTAAATGTAACTGTTAATGATATTTATAATACGATTTTATGGAGCTCAAGAATTAATACGAGTTGAGAGGAAAAATGACTGCTAATTTCTCTAAATAGTTGTGAAATGAAAATACAGCAGAGTATTCTTAAAAAAACTTTATTGAGATAGAAAATGAAAAAATTTATGTCTCAGCTAAGATTTTGCTTCGTAAAATCAACTAAGCTTAGCATAATGATTTAATGGAAGGGACAGATGTTTTTCTCAATCTATTAACAGTAATTATATCTTCTTTGTTTCTTTTTTTCACTAATGAAAACGGAGTGAGAAAAACCCAGCAGAAAAATTCACAGATATAAATTTTGTTTTGCTTCAAATTTATCATATAATTCATAAAATTCATAAAAGTTTAAATTTCATTTTTAATGATTGCCTGAATTTTTGTGGAGCTAATTTAATCAGATGTTATCAATTGCATTTCCCCGAAAACCAAACAAGGCTTTAAGTCAAAATGATCATTAATAAGTTAATAGTTATTTATGATTTAATAATTTTTGTAGCAAAAGACACCTTTAGAGTTTAATTTTTAATGCAGAGTAATTAACAAATGTTCAAGGTATAAGATACATGCAAACTTTAACAATATCATCCATATTCTATATTCTAGATACTAATATATTTTAAGGAGAGTCTCTAATAAAAGATACCAATATAAATATTTTTATTGATCGTAACTCATGTTTTTTAGTTAAGAAAAAATATTCTTTAAAAGCCTTAATATTTTTATCTAAATATTTTTATCTAAAAGTTTAAAATCCTATGGTGTAGTATAAGTTTATAGCATGACTAGTTGGTACAGACTAGTTGGCACGACTCTAGTGGCGCCATTAATTTAAACTTATTAATTTAGTTTACCTTAAGGTAAGTAATAAGAAAAACCTTACCCTGTGCTTTTGGCCCACTGGTGGCAGAATGACTTTGCTGGCTTTCCAAAACTCGGGAAACGTATCGGCATAGTTTCCCTTCTCAAAGAAGAGCTGTGTCGGACCGCTGTCCTCAGTCTTCATGCTCAGTTGGACAGTGACCGACTGGTAGCCGAACAGCTTGTACTTGAGCATCCACGAAGCCTCTTGGTCCCGAGGGGGCAGCCAGGGGCTGACCAGCACGGCCTTCCCGCATGGAGGAGAACACTTTGTCACCTCCATCCACTGATCGTTCGAATCTATAAGATAGGATGAATAAAGAGTTAGGGGAAGAGGGGATATTTTTTCATTGGTTTTATGCAAGATGTTTTAAAAAGGAAGTGATAGGGTATCGAGGCGTATGTAGAAAAAATTTTTCTTGGAAATGAACTATATACTATTGGATATAATACTCGAGTTTACGTATTATAGAAACCTTCGAAACGTCAAAACGTAACAGGGAATTTTGGTGTTACGAACACGTTTCGCCAACTCGGAAATTTCCTACCTCCACCGCGTCGGCCTTGCACTCACAAATCTCTAAAGCGAAGATTAAACAAGAACCGGGGATGGAACTTTTTTCGAGTTGGCGAAACCGAAATTTTCATTAATGTACTACTACCATTTCTAAGCAACCAAAGCTCCAATGGAGGAATTCAACAGTTTTTTTAATATTAATAGCATGCATATCTTACAATGCTTTTGGCAACTTTTCTCTGCACTTTAGCTTATCAAAATGTGGTTTTGGACAGTGAACGCTAGAAGTTATCCCATCTTTAATTTCCAGCAAAACCAGCAGATATTCGGACCATACCCTTTCCAAGGACACTTCTACTCCTAAAATTGTCTGGCAAGGGCTGCTAATAAAAGCCCATATATCCTTTTAACTTCTTCACAAACCAACGCAGGAAATTTGTCACTATCTTCTTTGAGAAACCCTGCATAGCTTATTGAATATATGCTATAGTGTTTCTTAAATAATATTGATATTTAACAGAGTAAAATCTATGTTAATCGAGTATAAAATTGAGAAGAAATTTCAACTAACTAAATTACCGTAGATTCAAAAGTGACACTTTCCCATTTTATAAATATATACCTTTAATAAGACAGAAATCCTTTCTAGAAATTTTCTCAAAGGCTGGCAAGTCTTAAAAATTAATACGCATGTAATATAGTGAAAATAAAAATATTATTTATAAAAGGTAGAAGGAAGACAAATTATTTTAACTAAATTATGGAATAAATACTAAAAATTTACCTTTCTTCTCGACCCATCGCAAAGGTTGGCTTTCGTCATGAGTCCAAACACATCCTTTCTCATTACCATTGACGCATTGGCTACGCACTGTAAGAGAAAAATATTTTAGAAAATAAAGTATTATTTGGCATAACGGTATTACATTTTTTGTCCAGTGAAATCTTAAAATTACCTGTGGATAGGATGAAACAAAAGAACAGTAGTATAGGTCCCCAAGAAAATTGTCCATTCATCATATGAAGAGCTACAAAATTATATTTCCGAACTTAAATTCAAGAAGTATTTTACGTAAAAGAGAACACAGAAAAACGACTAATGAAAAAAAAGCAATAGTAAAAAATTTTAAGTAGAAAATTTCCTAAATTTATAGATAAAATGTTCTAATTTGTCATAATTTCTTTTAAAATTATACTCAATTTCATTTGCATTGTGTGAATTAAATATGCTCTAATTTCATTGAAGAGAGTCTTTAATGTATTCTTTAAAATTTCAGATTCAAATACATCCTAAAAAATGCACAATGTAAACCTTATGGAATGTTATTTTAAATTTTTGGGGGAATACTGAATTCTATGAAAAAAATGAGAAGTGATTGAGCCGTATGCCCTTGGTACGTTCATGCAGTAAAGATACCCTTGAATTCCTTTACAATTGATTTCACAAAACAATGTGAAAAATTTAATTTATCTACAAACAAAAGGAAAATAAAAACACTTAAATTACATAACATGTTCAACACAAAAGTATCAAGTATTATTTTTTATAAAAAATATACCATACCTCTCAAAATTATTATAGTATAACTGGCATCATCAAATACAGCTGAGTGAAAAATCTCAGCACAAGCTACTAATCCCTAAGGTCAATGTTCAGAGGTGTCGCCTCTTCTGATTCATAACTGCCTCTGGGAATAAAAACCCCGTTGCCACCGAGCAGGTGGTTTCTCATGCTGGTCCCCCCCCACCTTCCAGGGATCAAAGGAGGAGCGAACTCATTAGGTTTGTTGTCCCCCGTTTCCATGACAACTCGAACATCGTGCGTGATCCCAACACCTCCGAAGTGTCTTCACTTTGCATTGCGATGCTTCCCAGTTTTTATTTACAGAGCACGACACTTTTTGTTTGTAGGAATATGGCATCACGGTGTTTGTTGGAGTTGGTTGTTTGGGAGGTGGGGTGCAGGGAGAGGGGTCAGTGGACGTCTGGGTTTCCCTGGGGATGGGTCATTAGGTTGGGGTTCGTGACGGGTTTGAATTTGAAGTGGAAGGGATGTAAAGTTCTGTTCTAATTGCGTGATGCTGTGGCGTTTGGATTTTTATCTTTTTTTTTTACTTTTTTATATTAGGACGGTTTCTAGGAAGATCCATGCTAATTGGTTTAATGGACAGGAGACACTAGGGATAGAGCTAATGATGGAAAAAAACTCTTAGGGGTATAATTTTTGCTTTTGATTGTGCTAGTGCTTTTATCCCAGGTTACCCATGTAAGCCTTTAACTGGAAAGGAAGAGTATGATATGCATTTAGACAATAAGAACTCCATCAAAATGAGTCGATAACATTTATATATTTTAGGATCAAATCAAATGCAAGAGAGAACCTAAAACCGAATTTTGTAAACTAAAAGGTCCATTTTAAAGCAACTTTCAAAAATTTGTGGTTTTAGTATGTTTTTAATTTTAAATCTCTTTACATTGATTAATCATACACAACCTGATCATACCTTATAAAGTTTAAACTGTTAGTTATTCAAAAATATGAATTAAAATACCAATCCATAACCCCTGAACTTCGTCATTTCTTTTAAAACCCCGCAGCTGAGAAGCGCATGGGTTAAATTAGGTTTACAAAGAAAGGCAAAAAGCATGAGACCACAATCAAGGACCATTGTACAAGAAAAGTAGGTTGCTATATGAATGTGAAAATGATAGTTTAAAGGGAAAAAAGTAAAATTTGTTAATATTTGTTTCTAGTTGAAACTATTACTTGAATTCATATTTATTTTATAATATCTACTACAAAGGTGTGTGTAATAGAAGCATCGTTCACAGTTAAACTTATATGTTTAAAAATTTTTTAGAAGGATAAGCCAAAACCTAGGATGAAACAAATCAACTTCCCATTGAGTCGTTCATAATGTAAATCCGGTACAAATGACTAAAACCCATTAAGTACGAAGAATTTCTAAAGGGTTTAAAGACTTCTTTATCGCATCTTCTCTTAGAATCAAATCTGTCTTTCCTTAAAATTAAATCTCTATTAATGGAGTTTCTCCAATCTAAGTCCAATCAATTACAAGTTAATCCAAACTATCTATTGAATAAAATGTATTATTGCCAACTATGTTTTTTCTGTTACCTTCCACATCAAAGCGGTTTATCCATAGACACCTAATCTAAAATTCATCTTTATTAGCATAAATGCATGTGACACGAAACTTTCTGTCGGCATTCCTCTGCAAACAGATGTCACACTGCATCGAAGATAGTCACGCGCATTGTCATGCTAATAAGCAGATTCACAGAAAAAAACAAAGTCAACCAAAGAACTGCAAAAATCTACAGAATAAATAAATAAATAGGTAGATAGGAACATTGCACATTACTGATGAAACAGATTGCTGTTGACATTTCTAATGGATGCAGAACACACACACGATTCTCCTTTGATAGTTTTTAAATTGTCCTGAAATACTAGCAAAATCAGTAAACTTTTTTACTACCACGAAAGTCATTAATGTTGAACGGGAGCTTTTAAGTGTTTGTTATAAAACTGGACCCGAATGTTGCCCACTAAATTCCAAACCAAACAGGGGGCTACCATAGCAATTTGAGGTACTTAAAAATGAAGGATGTGACACACATTTAGGTTTAAGGTACGCTAAGAACTCCTGAAAAATGTTTTAGGTATGATAAATGAATTCTAATGTAATTTTCGTACACTGCTTTAATAAAATGGTAATTTTTCGCGTTCAAATACTAAATTGCTGTGACATAAATGGCACTAAATTTACTTACTTATCAAAAAAATACTTTTGGAAAATGTTTTATTTCGGAGGCCAATTTCTATGCTATTTTTGTGCTGATTTTCTAAAATTAAGTCCATTTATTTCCATTGCATAGGGGCTTTTTACGAGGTAATTGTATATTTTTAATTAAGGCAGTTAAAATCAGGAAATTTTGACATTCGGTTTAAATATCCTAAGTCAGGGCTAGAAAAATAGCGGTTTTTTGGTAGCTCACCAATACAAAATGAAAAATTCTATGAATTTAATAGTTCGCCTTTTTTTTTTCGCCCAGGCATCGTTCGCCTATGCTCAGCTCATGGTGCATCTTGGCATTCTCTTAATGGAATTTTTCACCTTCGGGAAATTATAAATTTCTGATTAATCAAATAATTTAGCCTTGGGCCGTACTCAAGGGGGTATATTTTGATGTTAACGTTTATAATACTTCTTCCTTGAAAATATTAAGTTGGACATGAAACGATACTCTTTGGTTGTAATCCCAAGGGTCTCAAAATTAGTTAAAACACTTTATATTGAGGAAAAACTTTTAAAATGTTCTCGGGGGAGGACTCTACGCCTACAGCCCCTCAGAAAGGTTGACGTCTTACCGTGTTT
Source organism: Tetragnatha versicolor (assembly GCA_024610705.1). NCBI lineage: Eukaryota > Metazoa > Arthropoda > Arachnida > Araneae > Tetragnathidae > Tetragnatha > Tetragnatha versicolor. Next base: position 17,642,787 of record JANDEH010000008.1, read on the forward strand.
TTTTATTGAAAATTCTGTGGCCTAACAAGGAGCGGTCTTCTTTGGGTGTTAACACTAGAAGCTCCGGGGCGGTCATTTTGACCGTTTTGTGTTTTTAAAACTAATTCTTTTCAAAAGCATTTGAGTTAGGGACTTTTGCTCTTATGACTTTTCCTAACTTAGGCTTCTATTATTGCCATCCAAATTTGGTTTGGTTTGCCTAACGGGTTCCGAAGATATTGAAAGAACTACCTAGAATCCTCAAAAACAGTCATTTTGACCGTTGATTATTTTACGAACTTATTTCTACTTTATGGCTTAAATTTTGTTATCTTTTGGTTCAAGGATATGAATAAGGGGGTTCTTCCACCAAATTAAAAATATTTTAGTGCTTTCTCTGTATAAAATAATCCTAATATACATCTTTATTTTATTGCATATCTTTATATTTCCCAGGCCTGTTTTATCGTTTCAGGGTTCAGATGAGATGAGCTCTGTGGTTAAACAAATAAAAGAGGGAAACCCTCCCAAAGATTTTGAACTAGTTCAAAGCTGGCTTCTTGTAAAGTTAAAGAAGGATAAGACTGGCTTGGAGAGACGACTCATCGTTGTGCCAGCTGAGTATCGGGAAAAGATACTGAAATTATGCCACGAAGGCACGCCTGGTCATCTTGGGACCACCAAGACCAAAGATCGAATGACTAAATTTTTCTTTTGGAAGAATTGTTATAAAGAGGTGGAAGATTTTGTGAGATCATGCGATTCCTGTCAGAGGGCTGGAAAGGCAAGAGACAAGAAAAAAAGCCCCTATGACTCTCGTTCCCGTAATTGGAGAAGTTTTTTCAAGAATTAACATTGATGCTGTAGGACCCTTGCCAAAAACGGATTCAGGTAAAAGGTATTTGATTACAGCCATGTGCATGTCTTCAAAGTACCCCGATGCTGTGGCAGTGACTGACATCACTTCCAGATCAGTGATCGATGCTCTCCTTCAGCTTTTCAGCCGAATGGGATTCCCTAAGGAGATTCAACATGACCAGGGAACCTCGTTCATGAGCGAGCTCACTTCTAAGTTTTTTCGGCGTTTTGGAATAAAGGTGATACGAAGTTCAGTCTATCATCCACAGAGCAACCCTGTAGAACGGTTTCACCGAACGCTAAAGCGGATTCTGAGAGTTTTGTGCTCTGAAGAGGGATCTAACTGATAAAATCATGTCCATGCAGCGCTTTTTTGCTTTGAGTCCACTGGCTTCAGTCCGGCGGAGCTTGTTCACGGCAAAAACTTAAGAACTCCAGTAGCCCTTTTGTACGATAGCTGGATGCAACCCGAAGAGGATAATAGAAATGTTGTTGATTACATCTTGAATCTTCTTGATCGTTTACAGAAGTGTCAGAGCTTGGCTATTGAAAACATGGAGGATGTTGCAGAGAAAAGAAAAAGCTGGTATGATAGGAACAACGTCAAGAGAGAGTTTGCAGTGGGAGATCAGGTACTGGTGTTGGCAACTTCTACTGCCAACAAGCTAGCTGTTCAATGGCATTGTCCTGGTACCATTGAAAGTAAGATCTCGGACACTAACTATTTTGTATCTCTTCCTGGGCAAAAGGGTTCGTCCCAAATTTATCACGTGAACCTTTTAAAGCCTTATTTTCGGAGACCAGAATTTGTAAATCTGGTGACAACTGGGGAGGAGGAGGAGGTTTCAGATTCCAAGGAAGAAAATCCGTCTTTTTACCGTTGTCCAAATGTTTTTGACCTTGGAGAGATTTTACAAATCAGTGAGGTACATGGGCGATTATCTGAAAAACAAATTAATCAATTGAGTGATGTTTTATGCAAATATATTAACTGCTTTTCTTATGTTCCAGGATTGACTAATATAGTTGAGTTTGATATCGAACTTTGCGAACACAGACAGATTCGTTCAAGACCCTACCGAATGTCTCCTAGACAAACCGAGATCTTGAGAGAGGAAATTGGGAAGATGCTGGAAATGAAGATCATCGAGGTTGGAGAGAGCGACTTCACATCACCGATGATCCTGGTTGAAGTGCATGGGAAGGATCCTAGGCCGTGTATAGACTACCGCCGGTTGAATGAGGTAACAAACACTCAGTATCTCCCCATACCCAACATTGAGGAGCGGGTGGAAGCTGTTGCTGCTGCGAGATATATTTCTATACTCGACTTATCCAAGGGATACTGGCAAATACCCCTGACGGAAAGAGCAAGGGAGTATGCAACGTTCCTTACAAGTTTTGGGTCTTTTCGTCCTCTTAGAATGCCTTTTGGTCTTAAGAACGCTCCATTTTATTTCAGTAAGATGATGTCGGAGGTTCTGAGAGGATGTGATACCTATGCTGTACCTTAACGACGTCGCCATATTCTCTGAGAATTGGGACGAGCATCTAAAACACGTCGACAGTGTGTCAGAGAGAATAAAAGGAGCAAAGTTAAGCTTGAAATGCTTAAAAATGCCGATTTGCTCAAGCTCAGGTGAAATATTTAGGTCATTTCGTGGGACAGGGCAAACAATCTCCTAGTGAAATTAAAATTAAGGCAATCCAGGATTTTCCGGTTCCTTCGACCAAGACCCAAATTCGTGTTTTTTTTGGGAATTGCTGGGTACTACAGACAGTACATTCCTAACTTTTCTGTTATAGTGGCCCCTTTGAGAGAATTGCTTAAAGGGCTATTGCTTTCAAGAAAAGAAATCCACGGTGGTGTGGAATAAGGAGTGTCAACAGGCTTTTGAGGGACTCAAGGCGCTCCTCACTCAAAACCCGGTCCTTTATGCCCCACGTTTTGATATTCCTTTCTATGTCCAGTGTGACGCTTCAGATGTGGGACTTGGTGTGGTTCTGTTGCCCAGAGGACTGAGTCTGGAGAGAGGAGCACCCAGTTCTCTACCTTAGTAAAAAGTTTTTGTCAGCCGAGCGTAAGTATGGAATCACCAAAAAGGAATGCGCAGCTATCCTGTTTGCTGTCAAGAAGCTAAGGTCTGACGGGTCTATCTTGACGGGTCCAACAAGTTCTTTATTCAGACGGATCATAATCCTTTGGTATTGTTAAAACAGAACTCCGGTGTTAATCCACGTCTTATGAGGTGGGCTCTGGCAGCACTGCAACCTTTAAATTTCAAAATAGTCCATCGTCGTGGGACGTATTAGCCCATATCTCCATGCCTTTGCCCCGTTCGCTCAGCTAACTTGTAACCTTCCGTGCCGGCACATTCAGTCACTCGGAGGTTGTGACTCCAGTTTGTTTTATAGCTCAGTACCATATTCAAGCCCACATACCTTCTCTTCAGCTTCATTTTGTTTTCTAATAAACACCATTCCCAGGGGCGTCATTTCAGTTTTTGGTTGGGGGGGGGGCAAGGATTTTTTTAAGTGGGTCGGGACCACGCTGTAACTAGACTTTTTTGGGAGGGTTGCTTCAACTTAATTTGACAACGTGAGCTCCAAGAAAAAAGAATTTTCAAAGGAAAAGAGTTGTAAATAAACTTCAAAGCTTCAAGGGGGGCTAGGGATCCTCCCCCAGAAATGTTTTTGAAATTAACACTTTAAACTAGTACTTTATCTCTTTTTCAAACTCTTTGGGGAGCACTAAAAAGGAAAAATCTGATTGAATGAGGCAGAATTTTCAAGGAGAAAAACAATGTTTAACAGAGGTCAAAATTATAGAGGGAGGCTGGGGGTATTCCCTAGAAATTTTTTTTAAAAAATTTCCCTTCAAACTAGTGTTTTATCTCTTTCAGACACTGTGGAGCTCCTAGAGGGAAAAGCGTCTTGTAAATGGCAGAATTCTATTAAGGGGGTGAAATCTGTATAACCAACGTGAAAATTTTAGAGGGGGCTGGGGATCCTCCCCCAGAAATTTTTTAAAATTACTACTTTAAACTAGTGTTTTCTCTTTTTCAAACTCTTTGGGGAGCACTAAAAAGGAAAAGCTTCTTGTAAGCGGCAGAATTTTTAAGGGGAAAAACACTGAATAACAGACATGATAATTTTAGACGGGGGCTTAAGGGTACTCCCCCAGAATTGTTTTTGTAATTTAACCCTCAAAAGTAGTGTTTTAACTCCTTTTGGTCCTTTTTTAGTTGCACCCAAAGCTCTTAGTGGAAGTTAAAGAAATTCAAAGGAATTTGCAGCTATTTTTTACATAACAGTGGAAACCTTTGGGGGGGTGGTTGCCCCCCCCTTAATGACGCCCATGACCATTCCCAATAATCTAAATTCCAGTTTGCAAATTAATAATAAGACTCCAAAGCAGATACATCTTCAAAGCACTGCAGCTGGACTGCATATCCCCAATTCCTCGACCAGTCACAATTATGGATTTTGATTCCCCTCGTCACCATTATCTTTCTATTGTGGTATTACATTATTTTCTTATGACTAGAATTAGATCAATGCAACTGATTTTCAGAGGAAAAAATAACAAATAATAACTATAAAATTGCTTGTAAAAATTTGCTTACTTACCAGGCTTCTTTATCTACATTTTTGCATTCAATGCAAAACTTCAAACAATACAAACATGTAGAGATGTTGGTTTTCCGGAAAATTTTGAAACGGAAAATTTTCCAGAAAATTTTCTGAGTCACTAAATTTTAATAAAGCTTTGTTAAATTAAACTTCCGATCACTGGAGGCAAAAAATTAACAAAACTGGAGTATTTTCATCAATTCTGGATGTTGTTCTTTTGAGATTCATTCAAAAATAAGACACTATCAAAAACTAATTAATAAAGCATTGAAATCATGATTTAAAATTACTAAAAATTTTAAAATTACATGATTTAAAATTACGTAAATGTAATATATATTGAAATGACTAAACAGGGGTGTTTTAAAAGTCCGTTTCGTGGCTTTTTCAGTGAGTTCTTTCGTAACGTTGACAACAATACCCTTACTGAGGTTTTTGCTCTATCTCCTCTAGTTTTAAAATTATTTTTCAAACTTTTTTAACTCGCCCCTTGGGGCGCTGTAAGTCATTTAAATGGATTCTCCAGGGTCACTTACATAGGAGAAGACCTTACTTCCATGACCCTATAGGACATGTTGGCTCCAAATAAAAGCCGCGAAACGGACTTTTGAAACACCCTGTGTATAGTGTACATAAAAGGTCTTGATATTCAATTAAAAGATGCTACATAAGGAGAAATTATTTCATTATTCATTTACTAAACGAATAACTGATATGAACAATATATGAATAACTGAAATGAGAACAAAATAGTATTCTAAAATTACTGGCTGGGGCATATTTCTCCCAAAAAAATGAAATTGATTTTTTATTACTATTTCCGAGTTCCAATATACCACAAAGAAAATCACTAAAGACAATAATATCAATGCAAAAAAATAACAATAACATTAAATTTATATCAAGTTAATTTTACTTCTTTGAAAGAGAAGCAAATTGGAAACAAAATAGAACAATGGGAAAAAATAACAATGAAAAAAATATGGAAAATTTTTCCTGAAAAACATAGTGGAAAATTTTCTGTAAAATTTTCCGTTATGGAAAATTTTCCGACCCACATCCCTGCAAACATGACAGGCTTGCAAGTCCCCCAAAACAACGTAACTTATAATTTTAACTTTTCAAAATATAACGGTGGAATTTAAAAATACACCTTGTCATTTAAGCTTTTTTTTCTTCCATTCTGGATTTAACGAAAAACCAAAAACTATGAACATGACAGGTTTGTGAGTCCCCCAAAACAACTTAATTTTAGATTTAAAAAATTAAATTGTTTCGTATTATCACATTTTCATGTGAGGGTATCACCCTTACCCAAGGGGCTCATTGTTGCCCACTTTGTCATGCTATAACATTTTGTAGCGTATCGGGTTTTTAAATGAAAATACAGTAGTTAAAACAAAGATGTTTATTCAGGCAGCAAAACAAAACAGGTGGGAAGCCTCTTTTTTACACACAGCTTCCAGTCTATTTATATACACTTTACATCATCATCTCACTTTACTTCAGGAATAAAAAATATTTACATCACAGAGTAGAGAGCTAAACAGAGATACCAAACCGCCGTTTTACTCTTAAGATCCTTAATTTAATTCAGCACGCATATTATAATTCAGTTCACTTAAAGCCCTGGATACTCTACCTTATAGTCTAAGATCCCGTGAACCCCAGACCTTCGTTATTTTGTAAAAGCTGAAAACTTGTCAGCGCATGCTCCCAACTCAGGTAAGAACGATGGACCATTATGAAGTTTGGGTAACCCTGGCTTTGGCAGGTAAACGGTACTAAAGGTGTGTAAAATACCGATCTAATTTCGTCAAATTGTAAAGTGTGATTTTTTGGTATTACCTTCAGAATATTATAAAAAATCACGTCATTCATTGCCAGACACTTACCATCGTGGCAACCCCTTGCCAGACACCCCTAATGTTCATAAAATTATAACTCTACTTACGTTATATTGTAAAAGCTGATTTTTATATATAATACTTGGGTAATAGTTAGATAATGTTTCCTCATTAGCCAGACATTTTTGATAGTTCCAACCCCTTGCCAGACAAGCATGTAGGGTAGCTGTAGGAGCGAGAGCGAGACAGTATATTAGGCGGGGGAAAATACGGTTTGACCTCAAACAAATTCCAAAAAAAGGTTTTTCAACGGTTTTGGACTCTACTAGGTGTCCTTATTGACCAAAAAAAAGTTTACCACAATCTGACAACCGGAAATTGTTTTTTTTTAATTTTTTAAAAAATTTTAAAATCCATAAAAAAGCGATAAATAGGGCGAAACAAAAACTTTTTTCGGTGTTAAATTATATATACGATGGTAGTTGACATTTCTAAGCGAAGAAATTTTTAAAAATTTCATTTATAAGAATCTGGCAACCATTAAAGTGTATTTTCCAAGATGGCGGCCTACGTTTTCATTAAATGACAGTTAAATCGGTTTTCTCGAGTAAATTCCATTAATTTCGATGAAATGCGATATTAATTAACTCAATAACTTCAGATAATGCTGTAAATTTGGTCTATCCGATTGAAATAATAAAAAAACAAACAAAAAATACGCGCATATCTGCGGAGGTTCCGAGTCCCGATTTCACTTTGTATAGTCACTTTAAAAGTTCATTACAGCTTGGAAAAAATTCCAACAAGCATTTTCTCAACGGTTTCAGACAGTACTATGTGTATTTATTGCCATGTAGAAAGTTTACCAGAATCTGACAACCGGAAGTGGGTTTTTTTCAAGATGGCCGCCGATGCTTCAAATAAAGAGATATTCGGGAAAGAACCCTAATTTAACAGCTATGAAAAATTTTTATGGGTTCATAAAACAAATATTAGGAACGAGTCAAGTTTTCTTATCATACTTATAAATATAAATTTCTTTTACAAAAGCTAGAAACCAGAACAGGGCTTATTTCCAAGATGGCGGTGTACGTTATTTTCTAAATTGACGGCGCTTTTTAAAGGTTCATCAAATTAAAGAAAAACTCCAAAAAGCATTTTCTCAACAGTTTTAGACAGTACTAAGTGTATTTATTGTCTTTACAAAAGTCTACCCGAATCTGACAACCGGAAATTGGTTATTTTCAAGATGGCCGCCGGTGCTTAAAGAATAGAGATATTCGTAAAAAAGCCCTAATTTAAGTGTTATAAATTTTTTGTGGGTTCTAAAATTAAGTATTAGGTTCTTAACTTTAGGTAAAACATTCTAAAATTATCAAGTTTTTATTTCATACATGTCAGAAGGTATTTTTTTCGCTAAACATTCAATTTTCTAGGCTTTTCTAGTTTTTTAAGCATCAGCGGCCTTCTTGAAAAAAACCCACTTTCGGTTGTCAGATTTGGGTAGACTTTTGTAACGAAAATAAATACACTTAGTACTGTCTAAAACCGTTGAGAAAATGCTTGTTGGAATTTTTTCTTTAATTTAATGAACCTTTAAAATTATCTAGTATGCGCCGGCAATTTCGAAAATTACTTACTCCGACATCTAGGAAATAAGCCCTATTTTGGTTAAAAGATTTTATAAACGCAATTTATATTTACCACTATGATCAGAGAACTTAACTATAACCTGATATTTGATTTTAGAGTTCATAAAAAAATTTTATAACTCTTTAATTAGGGCTTTTTTACGAATATCTCTATTCTTTAAAAGCATCGGCGGCCATCTTGAAAATAACCAATTTCCGGTTGTCAGATTCGGGTAGACTTTTGTAAAGACAATAAATACACTTAGTTCTGTCTAAAACTGTTGAGAAAATGCTTTTTGGAATTTTTCTTTAATTTGATGAACCTTTAAAAAGCGCCGTCAATTTAGAAAATAACGTACACCGCCATCTTGGAAATAAGCCCTGTTCTGGTTTCTAGCTTTTGTAAAAGAAATTTATATTTATGAGTATGATAAGAAAACTTGACTCGTTCCTAATATTTGTTTTATGAACCCATAAAAATTTTTCATAGCTGTTAAATTAGGGTTCTTTCCCGAATATCTCTTTATTTGAAGCATCGGCGGCCATCTTGAAAAAAACCCACTTCCGGTTGTCAGATTCTGGTAAACTTTCTACATGGCAATAAATACACTTAATACTGTCTGAAACCGTTGAGAAAATGCTTGTTGGAGTTTTTTCCAAGCTGTAATGAACTTTTAAAGTGACTATACAAAGTGAAATCGGGACTCGGAACCTCCGCAGATATGCGCGTATTTTTTGCTTGTTTTTTTATTATTTCAATCGGATAGACCAAATTTACAGCATTATCTGAAGTTATTGAGTTAATTAATATCGCATTTTATCGAAATTAATGGAATTTACTCGAGAAAACCGATTTAACTGTCATTTAATGAAAACGTAGGCCGCCATCTTGGAAAATACACTTTAATGGTTGCCAGATTCTTATAAATGAAATTATTAAAAATTTCTTCGCTTAGAAATGTCAACTACCATCGAATATATAATTTAACACCGAAAAAAGTTTTTGTTTCGCCCTATTTATTGCTTTTTTATGGATTTTAAAATTTTTTAAAAAATTTAAAAAAAAACAACTTCCGGTTGTCAGATTGTGGTAAACTTTTTTTTGGTCAATAAGGACACCTAGTAGAGTCCAAAACCGTTGAAAAACCTTTTTTTGGAATTTGTTTGAGGTCAAACCGTATTTTCCCCCGCCTAATATACTGTCTCGCGCTCGCTCCTACAGCTACCCTACATGCTTGTCTGGCAAGGGGTTGGAACCACAGAGAAAAATCCTAACAGAGGGTCCAAAACGATATATTCAAAAGTTGGACGGGTTGGAGGGCGCCACGATCAACTAAATGATTGACAGAGAGATCAAACCTGTGATTGGCTGTCACGCAATCTTCTATTTCCAAGGAGAAGGAAAAGGTTTTTCTCAACCAATCAGGCTTTTCCGTCCCGCCTCTCGTGACGTTGATGCGATCGCAGCGCCACCCAACCCATCCAACTTTTCGATTTCCATAAGCGCCTATGGCGACGGACTCTCTGTTCTAGTACTCTGTGGTTGGAACTATCAAAAATGTCTGGCTAATGAGGAAGCATTATCTAACTACAGGGTGTCCCAAAAAAGACTGACACATTTTAAAAATTTTTAATTAAAAAACTAAAAAAGATAAACATACGCGGTTTATTGCATCCTACTCATGAGACCTAAGAATTTTATGACACAAATTTTCGTAAATCATTGTTCCCAAATCCCCCGACAGGGCATAAAAGTATCAATCTCCCCATAGGAGATAATGGAAAATAGTGCTCCCACGTGTAGGGGGATTTTTGAACTACGATTTACGAAAATATGTGTCATAAAATTATTTGGTCTTCAGAGTAGAATTCAAAAAACCGCTTATTTTTATCTGTTTTAGTTTTTGAGTTATTGATTTTTAAAATGTAATGTGTCAGTCTTTTTTGGGACACCCTGTATTACCCAAGTATTATATATAAAAATCAGCTTTTACAATATAACGTAAGTAGAATTGTAATTTTATGAACATTAGGGGTGTCTGGCAAGGGGTTGACACAATGGTAAGTGTCTGGCAATGAATGACGTGATTTTTTATAATATTCTGAGGGTAATACCAAAAAATCACACTTTACAATTTGACGAAATTAGATCGGTATTTTACACACCTTTAGTACCGTTTACCTGCCAAAGCCAGGGTAACCCAAACTTCATAATGGTCCATCGTTCTTACCTGAGTTGGGAGCATGCGCTGACAAGTTTTCAGCTTTTACAAAATAACGAAGGTCTGGGGTTCACGGGCTCTTGCTCTATTAAGTAGCGACATCACGCTCAATCGGCCGCCATTTTGGGGAGAACTCACTACTAGTCTGGATAGTCTAGCTCAGCGGTTCTCAAACTGTGGTCCGCGGACCCCTGGGGGTCCGCGGCGCCTTCCTAGGGGGTCCGCGAGTTACCCTGAGAAAATCCTCAAGTTACTTTTAGAATTCCCCAAACAGTTTCAAAGTTAGATGAAACACTAGTTTTAAGAGGTAAATTTCAAAAAAAATTCTGGGGGAGAGCCCCCAGCCCCCTCGAAAACTTGACTTCAATGCATAATTTTTTCCTTGAAATTTCCAGAGACTTGGAGTAATTCAGGGGCGTATATAAATGTGGGTGAAGGGGGCCCTGCCCTCCTCCTGAAATTTGGACTTGGTGTATCAAAACAAGTTAAAACCCTGTTTTTTGAATCAAATCTCCGAAAATTTTCTGGGGGAGGACCCCCAGACCCCCCTTTCGTAGGTAGAATTTAATTACCCATAACCTTTTTATATTAAATTCCCTAAGACGCAAATTCTACTTAAAAATGTACTAAAAAGCTACTTGGACCTATGAAATACATATGGGGGGCTAAGGGTTAATTTTTGTCCCCTCCCGAAATAAATTTCTATATACGCCTCTGGAGTAATTGTAAAATTTATTATAATTTATATAATATAATTTTAATTAATCTTTAACTCAAAACAAATGTCTGGTTACGGCTTTTGGTGTTTAAAATGTTGGGGGTCCGCGATGTCTGGCTGCTACATAAAGGGGTCCGTGACGATAGAAAGTTTGAGAACCGCTGGTCTAGCTTATAGTCGCTAGTAGTGAGTTCTCCCCATAATGGCGGCCGATTGAGCGTGATGTCGCTACTTAAGGTAGAGTATTCAGGGCTTTAAGTTCACTAGCAGCCAATCAGAGAACGCGAAATGTATTTGATTTGATTTTAACACTGATTATAGGTGATTTGGATTTGAGTGACAGCTTCAGAGGGCGAATGACAGAATTAGCAGGAATAGCGTGGAGGCGGGTCTTGAGGCCGGAAGTTTTTCAATGGGAAAAGCCCTGTTAAAAAAGTTGCCATTAGCGTCTATGGAGATGAACACTCTGTTAAGCTCTATACTCTGTGATTTACATACGGCCATGGACGTATATAAGGGGGGGTTTAGGGGGTCCGGACCCCCCCTTGGCCTGAACATCAATTTTTTTTTCAGTCAAATACCTATATTTTCAAATCTTGCGCACAGTCAAGCACAGGCGCCAGAGCTCTTCATAGTGATTAGACTCATGATTCCTAATCATGATTTTCACTTCATTAATGATTCATAGAGATAAATCTCTCTTTTTCATAGACATAGAGTATTCTTTCGTGGGTGGATTTAAGAGCTAGCAATAGATTTCTACCACATGGCCACAACGGAGCCCGATCGCTCCTTCAGACTATCAACGACAAGCCGGCTTATGTGTCTTTTCGTATTGCGCAGTCTTGTTCTCTAACTGCTTATTTGTGTGCACGTGTGAGTTCACTGAATAAAAATAAACGCAGTCTTTAAAAACACTATGAAACGTACTACTCAACAATATCTGTTGGTTTTTTTTTCTAAAACGAAAGAATTACCTCGCGAACTTCCACAAAATGAAGAAATTGCCGAAGAGGGTCCATCCACAAAAAATGACAATGAAGCGACAAAAGGTATGTCCTCTCTTATGAAAAATTATTTTTGAACCAGAAACGAGAAAAAATTGTTATTTATATTTTGTTACTTTTCCTTTCCATAACATGATCGGTTGTACATCCGCTTACACCACAGATTCACAGAAATTCAATTTTGAGTAAAGTAAATACAGCCTGGTAGTCCATGCCCCACCTGGGGGGCAATTTTATTTGAAACTTTCAAATTGACCACCTAGAAAATCATATTTCCCCCCGGTGGGGCGTGCGCCCCACGTTGGGAAACACTGCTTTAGATGTTTTCTTTGAACTTCTGAGCAAAAGAAAGTCTTAAGAAGATAGCAGAAACATTTCTGGGCGAAAATAAAGGGGCCATATTTCAGAGTAAATATTAGATTTGGCTTAATCACTGGAAATTGGTTGCCAAAAAACCTGCCACTGCTCTAGAAGCTGTTGATCAGTGCGATGAGTTGTGTTCCCCTTTAACCAAAAAGCTTCTTATAATATTAGCTACACTCCCTGTGTCTACTGCGACCCCTAAACGAAGTTTCTCTACTCTGAAGAGGTTAAAAACCTACATTAGAAATAAAATGGGAGATGACAGACTTACTGGACTTGCTCTGATGAGTGTTCATCGGGACTTGGCGGTGCAATTGGATTCAGAAGAAATTATAAATAAGTTAGCATCTAGGCGTAAAAGGCTAAATTTAGTACTTTAAAGTAATTATTTTAGTTATACTGTTTTAGCTTTGTTTTCTTTATCATACATAAATATTTTACAAACCTTTTTTTGTTTTATTGAAAAGTTAGCAGCTTTGCTTGAGTGTCAAATGTGTGGATTTTAACATAAGTTTATGTAATGTGTTTGCTTTTTTTTTTGCAAAATAAATTCTGGACCCCCCCCTTGTAAAAGCTATAGCTACGTCCGTGCATACGGCACTTTAATAAATAGGCCGGGGTTAATGGCTATATTACAACTGGTGGCTGGGGTTAATTGCTACATTACAACTCCTCCCCACTTAGAAAAACTTTTTACACAGTAAAAAGTTGCAAAAGAATTCATTAAAACAAAAAAAACCCTGAAATTTAACAATATCAAATATCCATAATTTAACACACTCTAAAAACATTCAGAAGAAAATTTTACAGTAAATTAAAACAGACGACTAAGGCTGTCAGCATTCTGGTGGTCTTTTCCACGACGATGGACTTAGGATTGGATTGGATTTCGGAAACATACATTTTCAGGTCTGTGTGCTTGATCTCAAGGATCCGCTTATAAACCTTCGTCAAGTAAGACAGACACAAATAGAATATTTACTGACACAGAGAGATAGAAAATACACCCAGGGCTAGGCCGGAATCGAACCGACGACGGTACAGCGCGCAGGCTGCTAGCGTGGAGGGCAGCGAGTAAACCAACCAGGCTAATACATGGAGGTATGAGTCACTGTTTACACCTCCATGGGCAAAGGCAAAACTAGGCTAGGCAAAAAACCCTATTTCTCCATAGGCGAACAGGACTTTAGTTCCTTTAGGATTTTTATTCAGGATATGTTTTTGCTTAAGGTGTCTTTTACTACTAAATCGATGTTTCTCTATAACTTAGTAAGTCTGACTAATCAAGATGTAATTACATCTTGATTAGTCACTATTAAAACTATTAGATTAAAAAACTATTAGATTTACTAAATTATTCATTATAATGAATAATTTAGTAAATCTAATAGTTTTTTTAAATAAAATTTATAACTCCTAAAATTTCAGCTAGAGGGCGTTGAAAAATGTTGCATCGGATAGGGTAAAGTCACTACTATCTAGGTCTGGGTATCTACTAGGGTGGGTCAAAAATATTTTTTTCACATTTTCCCAGGGGCACAGCGACAAAAGGGTGCCAAATGGTCTCAAACTAACATGTGTAAAATATTATTCGATTTTAATAACTCTTTTTGCCTCCGGATTGGCCTCAAAGTTTCGATTAATATAGTAATTTCATGTAAAAATGGACGAACGAAAATCAAGCTTTTACCTCGATTGCACAAATCCGTCATGAATATAAATGAGCACAATGGTATAAAAATCATCATTGAAGACTATAAAATAATTATAAATGAAACCAGAGTTGAAATACTTTAGTTGCAATACAACATATTTTGAAATATCTCAATGGTTAGAACTGGCAATCAAAAATTTTTTGCTGGAATCATAAAAATGTGAGAAACCTTTATTGCCAGTTGAGTAGGATGGTAAAAACATTAAATTTTTAATAAAAATGGATATGTCAGAAGGTGGATACCTTTTTTGGGTTATAGGTTTCAACCCCAAGGAAAACATTTGGATAATAGTTCAAAAGTTGGGGTTTCCTTGAAATTTTTTGGCATATTAGGAATAGTCCATCCCAAGAGTCCCCATATCATTCCCTAATGTCCAAAAATAATTTAAAACCACAATTTAAGAGTCAAATTTTGAAACATTTTCTTAAGTAGAGCGGTAGATCCTCGTTTTCAGCATAAAGCTCAGTATTATCCCATAAGTTTTTAAATAAGCTACATTACTTTTCAAAACTTACTTTTAATTACCCTTAACAGTTAAATTTGCTGTATTTTAACTTTTATGAACGCATAAGGGAATGCTAAGAAGCTATTTTGAGTCAATCCTCAAAGAAGTATAATTTCATGGGCCTGGGTTTCAGTCAATTGCTATAGTAAAAAATTAGGTAAATCATGACTGAGCGAATCATAACTGATATTCCCTATGAACGAACTATCCATTCGACAATTGTTTCAACATATTTTTGCGATCATATTTGGATCCCAAGACCAGCCAGTGAAATAACTGTCCGCTGAATTTCGAAAGCGCGGCATATTTATGAAAAACACAACTGTTTCTATTTTGAAAAATTAAAAATACTGTTTTATACTGACCAAACTTGAAAGAGAATGTCTATGAACTAAACCAATATTTAAAATCTGTACCACTGAAAATCCACTATAAAAAGAGATTCATATTCTACGGCTCTTGTTAATATGATAGCATATTATATTGCCACGTTGGCAGTTATTTTTGTATTAATAATGCATGAAGGTGACTAATGTGATTAAAATTGCTTTTAAATACCCTTATTTGTGAACTTTAATAAGTTTTCGACCAAAAAATTGAATTCATAAAATTTCTTAAAAATATTAAAAATTACATATTTTTGGTCTATTTGAGGCCAATCCGGAGGCAAAAAGAGTTATTATAATCGAATAATATTTTACACATGTTAGTTTGAGACCATTTGGCACCCTTTTCTTGCTGTGCCCGATAGAATTTGCAAAATTTTTTTTTCGCCATAGGAAAATGACCCACCCTAGTATCTACTATCTGGGTCACTACTATCTAGGTATGGGGTCTAAGTATAGACCTAGACCCCACTTTCATGACTATATATAGTCATGAAAGTGTTAGTTGAGCCCCTACAGATATATCTGTATGCAGTGGCGGCTCGTGAGTTAATTAATAGGGTGTTCACACCAATTATATAAAATATAAAATTTCCATTAATTTAATCCATTTATGTCATAAATGGCATCTTTAAATTCTCTTTTAAAGTCCCTTTCTTTTCCTTTTGTAACTTGGGCAATGGTCATCAGATGAGGTTTATTTCAACTTTTTTCCAGTGGCAATTGAAAAAAATACAGATGCTTTAATTCAAAGACGGAAATTTTACTTAAAGCCATCATTTAAAAATCATCCTAATTAATAACAAGTATTAAAATATTTTGATGAAAAGATTTAAATTGTATTTTAAGAGTGTTCTTACTCGTACTTTCCAATTAGCCGATAAAATCACTTTTATCAGACGTCAAAAAAGAAAGCTGTACCTCAAAAGTGAAAGCCTCGGCGTCGGCACACTAAATATGTGCTAACGGAGATCTCCGGCGCGTTGCCGTAAGCTCAAATGATCTCCGGCGAGCGGTCGGGGTTTCCTCGGATTCTCATATTTTTTTCGCTCACACGTGCGCAAAGGGAAAGAAAAATAAGAGTTCAGTCTTTTTTCGATTTCTTTCGCGTTTCCGGTAGTAAATTTTTCTTTTTGAGGAGAGAAGGGGGGAGAAAAACATAATTCTAAGCATAAAAAAGAAATTGAGAATAAATTTCCATTGATATTTATTTATCTTTACATTCAATTTTTGTTCTACTTTTTCAGTGGGTGTTCACGTGCTCCTGTGCTCCTATGGACTAGCCGCCACTGTCTGTAGGGGCTCAAAAGTTAAAAAGGTGGAGAGAAGACACAAACTTCGATAAGGTGTGATGCGGTTTCGGCACGCTCACTCGTCACTCAATTTGTTTTATAGCTCAGTGTAATATCGATTAATTGGATCACTTTCCTAAACAGGCTAGAATGAACCAAAGAAAAGGATATATATGATATTTTCAAAAGTTGGATGGATGTGAGGGCGCTACGAAGAACTAAATGATTGACAGAGAGATCAACCCTGTGATTGGCCGCTATTTTCGGAAGAGAAGGAGAAAAGTTTTTCTCGTCCAATCAGGCTTTTTTTCTCACGTCTCGTGACGTAGATGCGATCGCAGCGCCAATTTAGCCCCACATCCATCCAACTTGCCAGAAAATATGGCGCAAGTTCAGAGTTGCACCTGCTTGGCGATTTTTGGCTGTTTAACGGCACATTTAGAAGCCAAATGACTCTTTTAACATGAGTTAGGGTTACCATATTAGTCATCTTTAACGCTAAAAACTTGGCGCAGGTGCAACTCTGAACTTGCGCCGAAAATATCTTACTGTTGAGCCTCACAACATCAGAGCCGGCAGTGTAGCCACGGCCGTTAAAGATCGTAACCGTAACCGTGTGATGGTGACTTGATTTGTTTTGATTTTGTTTATTGTTCATGGTTGTTGTTGGTACGTTCGGTACTCCTCTGATCTTGATTTTAAAGAAAACGATAATCATCATGGCTAGTACTTCTGCTTCAAAACCTCAAAAAATACCAAAAGTTGCTAAGGTAAGTGTGTTCGTTTCAGTTATTCAACTTCTAGAATATATAAAGTTGATGTTATGAGTTGTGATTTGAATTACGATATTTCTACTAGAAGGATGATAGCTCTTAATGTTGATTACTATGTATGAGGTGTAAGTTTTAAATTGGGTAAATTTGATACTGTTTTCTAGTTTTTCATTTACTTTTTTCTTTCAGGTGAAAAATAAAACACCCGCTGAAATACAAATTACAGCTGAACAACTCCTTAGGGAAGCAAAAGAAAGAGACTTGGAAATTCTTCCCCCTGTAAGTATTTTTCTGTTACTTGAGAGTAGATTTAGTAGGAATATCAAGGTGCATTATCAGTTGCAGATCTGCTAACCAACTGCTAGCAAAAAGTCTTATGGTGACTGGTTGCCAAATAGGCATAATTTACAGCTGATTGTCAGGATCCCAAATCTGCCTTCAGGTTACAGATACCCCATTCGCACTGCACCTAGAGGGCCTTTTATAATTGTGCCCTAATCCGGATAGGGCTCTTTAGTACAAACGGCATTCACCAGTCCAGAATAATATGCGCAAATGGCGTTCACAGAAAATTTTGCCATCTGCAGAACAACTAAAAAAAGAAAAAATTTCATTTAAAAATTTTGCAGAGTTCAGAGGAGGCTGCTCATCATGAGCTGATGATAGCAATAAATGGGTCAAATCCCCCTGTGACTGTTGTGTCTGATGCTATGGAAAGCTATTTCATAAAACAAGAAATCTGGTACTTCGTTTCAGCTCTCCCCCTCATGGAATGATTTCTTTTTTTGTTCAGAGAAAATATGTTCAAATATATTTTAAAACTATTTGTTGGATATATGCTTTGAATATTCAGATGAATTTTTTGATACTATTTGTTGTTATTTATAACTTCTCATTTAAACTATCTGTATTTTGTAAATTTTTTTCAGATTAAGAAGGTTTAAAATAGAGTAGATTATTACTTAAATTACAGTTAAAAAAAGAAGCGTATTTAGTGAAAATTTTTATATGTTTCAGTAAAAAGTAGAACCTTTAAAAAAAGAACGTTAAGGTTTAAATTCATTTTAGAAACACAGATTTTAAAAAACTTGGCAGCTTAATATGTATTTTCCCCCATTATTCGTTTGTGTGTATAAAAAAGGTAAATTCTTGCAGAAAATTTTTTGGAAAAAATTTGAGTTTGCAGTCAGGTAAAAATTTTATAAGAGTATGACATTCACACTGATTAGGGGCAAATGAACCCTTTAATCTGTAAATAATAACCTCATGAATTGTAAAATTTGTAAAAACTTCCTCATGGAGGATTCTTTTCCTCTTATTTGATTTTACATTTAAAAATTTGTCTTTAAGTTGAGGAGACAAAGTGTCTCCCTGTTACTCTGCAGTTTTCTTGTCATCTTCTTAAAAAATGAAAAATCTATATATGCAGATTTAAAGGTTAATATAGCATAATTGCTATTTTTTAAGAATGTAATGTCTTAAAAAAACAGTTTTATTTAGTATTATAAGAAAGTTTACATATAAAAATCATCTTGTATATAGCAATTAAAAGGTTACCATTGTATTATTTTGGTAGTACTGTATTTAATGATGGATATTATTTTCAAACTCTCTTAACAGGATCCAGGGAAGTTGCGGCTGCGCCAAATCCTAATTCATGTGCTAAACTGCTTCAAAAACCTTATTTTGAGTAAAATTGCGCCAAAACTGCGCCAATTAACGATTTTCCTGAAATCGAATTATCAAACTCTCCTCTCACGCGAAGAATACCTTCGTCCTTAGGGAAAAAACTCAAATCGTCTACTATGGAATCTTTTCCACATTTCTACCACTTGAATTCAAAACCAAAACCGATGACATCAGCCATCGAAACCAAATATATAACATTTCTTTTATAAATTTATATCCCCGATAACAGGGGTTCTCAAACTTTTTAAGTCGCTGAGCCCTTTTCAAGAGACCAATTCTTCGCGGAGCCCTTTTCCGAAATAAATTTTTCAAGGTATGAAAAGCAAAATACATAAAACCCATTGCTTCTAGAAATAAAAGCATAAATGAAGTAATGTATGTAGAATTTTATTTTGGGAGGGGTCCAAAATTATTCCTAAGCCCCTCCCATGCATATTTAACAGTTTAATGTAGCTTTTAAAAACATGTTTAGGTATAATTTGTATCTAAGATAATTTATTTGTAAGAAAAATTGTGACGAATTAAGATCAAAGTACAATAGAAGGGTCTGAGGGTCCTTCCTCCCCAGTAGGGTTTGTGAAATGTGATCCTTAGAAACAGTTTTTTAACTCGTTTTAGGTACATCATTGTCCAAATTTTGGAAATTCATTTTTAGGTAGGATTTTAATTTTAACGAACTTATCATAAAAATTGACAATAATAAAGTTTCAAGTACAATAGGGGGTTTTGGGAGTCCTCCCCCAGAAGAATTTCGGAAATTCGACCCTAATATGGTTTTAACTCGTTTAGTTTTAGGTAGTCGGAATTTCCGGGGGAGAGGCAGAGCCCCCTCGCCCCTCCTATGTACCCCCCGGGATATATGGAATATTTTTTAACCAATTATATTTTACCATTGGATACACAATGTAAATCTTTGTTTTAAAATTCTGAATACTAAAGCTATTACTTCTTAATCATTATGCCTGAGATGCATGAACAAAGGATTCATACAGAAATCTGTACATCTGTAAATTTTGTTTTCTTAGAAGTTACTTCTTTTGAAAAAGAGAGCTGTTTTTGGGGGGGCTGCTACACTATACGTCAGAGGTACATATAGAATTTTATTTACACAGGGCCCCAAAATCATTCCTTATCTCCTCCCATGCCATAGGATCATTGGCGTCGGCGGCTCCTGAATATTGGGGGGGACACCTCAAGGATTTGGAATCCTCCCCAATGTCTTAACAAACTACTGGTTAACTACCCCCAAATAATCGTTTTTATTTTTTGTCCTCGTTTAAGAATTTTAAGGTGGTTTTTAATGAACCAATTAACTTCTGTTAAAATTTTTTATAAACCGTTTGTACCTTTGCACTATAAAGGGGGGTCTGGGGGTCCCCCCCAGAAAAAATTTAAAAAATTTGACCTTTAAAATACAGGTTTAAACTCATTTTAAGTGTTATAAGATTACAGTTTCAAAATTAAATTTTTTGTGTTTTAACCAGTGCTGTAGCTGGATTTTTTTGAGGGGTCTCATTAAATTTTTTTTAAGCTAGAAACAGAATTTTTGTTATGATAATGTTTTCCCAATCTCTCACACGCTTCAACCTTCTCTAAATGAAATCGTGTTTCTAAAAATGAGGTGTCCGTCTCCTTCTTGTATACGCCTTTTAAATTAGGTGTCATTGGTATATTGGCACCATCCTTTATGATTCAAAGTCAGAGAAACACACATTCAGTAAATTTTTGGTCACCCTGAAAAGTTAAAAACATAGTTTTTTAAACAATGTTCCAAATTATTGGGGGGGACACGTCCCCCCCGTCCCCCCCCGGCGACGACGCCCGTGCATAGGATCAAAGTAGCTTTTTATACATTTTTTGGTAGAATTTGCATCTTAAAGAACTTAATATAAGAAACGTTTTGAGTAATTAAGTTCCAAATGCTATAAAGGGGGGGGGGGGTGGAAATTTGACTCTACTAAAAACAGGTTTTCACTGGGTTTTGGTACATCTACTCGGAATTTTGGACAGACATTTTTAAGTAGGATTATGATTTTGCTGAACGTAATAAAAAAAAGGGCTGAGTAATAAATTTGCGAGGTGGGGGAGTAGGGTTCCTCGGTGTGCTAATATTATTCGGCGCGGGGCCATTTGAGCGCGGCCGTTTCAGCGGCTGAAATAAAATGAAAGTAAATAGAACTTTCATAATTCTTCTAAAAATTAGAAGAAGAAAAATTTGGTGCCGAAACGGGCCGGCGGCCCAATCGTCCTATCCCAGGGGTTCCTCCCCCAGAAAAGGTTTGGAAATATGACCCTAAAAACAGGGTTTTAACTTGTGTTGGTAATTCATAAAAAAGACAAAAACCAGAAAAAAAACTATAATCAACAGAGCTCACTTCATTGGAGGCTCCACACCAAATCCACTTAAATTTAAGGGTGATTTTAGAGCTCTAAAAACTTGGGTAGGAAGGAGCAAAAGTAAGTTCTCAACAAGAAACACCTAGCAGAAAGTTAGTTATATAACATTTCAGAGCAACCCAAATTAGAAATTATCAACGTATTTATTTCAAATTTCTTCGCGGAGCCCCTCGAAATGCTTGGCCGAGCCCTAAGGGCTCCGCGGAGCACAGTTTGAGAACCGCTGCCCCATAAAATAGGTTTCAATTCGTTGCGTGATCGTAATTTTTTGCGAAAATTTCGGGGTTTTTTTGCGGAGTGTTCCGTTTTTCCCGCGACTTGCGTGGACGGCCGCAGGTGCTGATTCAAGTCGACTTCTTCTTGCGTCGTTAATCGTTATGTCCATGTAGAAAAAAACTTTACGAAACCCACAAGTCCGGTGTTTCGGAAGTCGGAAAAATTAAAATTTTTCCCGGAAGTTTGGGGGTTTTTTTTGCGGAGTGTTCCGTTTTTCCCGCGACTTTTGTGGACGGCCACGGGTGCCGATTCAAGTTGGCTTCTTCTTGTGTCATCTGGTGTTCCGAAAATCGGGAAAATAGTGATTTTTCGAGACAGTTCCGTTTTTTCCGCTACTGGCTTTTCTTACGAACGTCTGTTAAAGTTAGCTTCAATGGTGGTGCAGAAAAAACAACTTAACTTTGGTCAGAGCAGTTAGAGAAGTCTTATAATATAATTTTTCTCTATTTAAGTCAGTATTTTCAACTTAAGATGATTTTCTAATTTGTAAATTTTTACGGAAAGGTTGCTTTATAGAAACTTAGTTAGATGATTATATAGTTTTTTCTTATATGATTTAAGATTTTTAAAATACCTTCAAAATACTATATTTTTTACTTTTTCGACATACTTAATTAAAAATTTTTGACAATATCGTTTTTGCAATTTAATTATTACTTAAATAATTATTCTGTTAACTAATTTCCATTTTTTTTATTTCATTTAGTTACATTTTGACTTTTATTTCATTTATTTACATTTTGACTTTTAAGGGTTTTAAAACCTGATTCAGGAATGTAATTGGCACAGTGTGTGTTTGAAGCTTCTTAAGTTATGTAAAAAGGTACTCCTTGAATTTTTTAAAAACTTTCCTTGAAAACTCCTGGAATACTCCTTGATTTTGATTTCTGAACATTTATATGAACCCTGCATTTGGTGTTTTTGTAATTAAAACTTGTAATTAAATTGCTTGCTACAAAAATGGTCTATTCTGCTACAAATTTTAAATTTAGCTGCTACAAACTGCTACAAATTTTTAATTTAGCTGCTACAAACTGTTAAAAATTTTAAATTTAGCTGCTACAAAATGCTCAATGTGGTGCAACATCCCTGAGGATCCTGACAAAAATAAATTGGATAAACCCCTGATAACCCACCTAGGGATTTTTAGTTTGTGGTCGGGTTGAAAATAATAGTGGGAACCTTGCACAAAATGCCTTTTATATAAAAGTGGGGAAACAGCTTTCATTAATGTTAATATCTGTTTGCTTTTTAGCCTCCGAAGCAGAAGATATCTGATCCAGAGGAGCTTGCAGAATACAAACTTCGCAAGAGAAAAGTATTTGATGTTTTATTTCCCTCTCCATTACTTCCTTGTTTATTGTATCAATTTTAACCACATAATTTTTGTACTGTAAAATTAATATATTGTGTCGAGTTCCTCTTTAGGAAAGGAACAGTAAGACAAATAGTTTAGAGTTTTAGATTGTATAGTGTGATCTAGTAAATTTTTTTTAAAATAAGGGAGGTCCTGCAGGTTACCTGAGGCAAGATATGTTTTAAGTACATTGTAAAAATTTACAGTGAATACAGCATTTTAGAGAACATTTAATTCTGAATTAGCATACATTAATAAATACAGAAAAATTCTGCCGTGGGTAATTATAAAACAGAGGAAAGGGAAGAGAAGTATTTTGGGGGAAAAGGGGGACTCGTCAGTTCAGTTGAACAAAAGAAGAGTCAGGGATCCCAAGAAAAATTAACTTACAGTACAGTAGAGGAAGACGTCGTCATAGCGGGGTTGGGGCAGGAACTCGCTGGGTATTCTACCGCTACATCTTCATCAGGCCAGCATCTCGAAAAGGGTAATCTCCGGGGGGAAAGTTGGTCTCTATTTATACTGGGGTTTAGGGTGAAAGTCTCCTAATCAATGAGGGACTCTCGGGGGGTGGAGAACACAACCCTCTCTCTTCTACCTAGGAGGCTCTCATGGCTTTGTTTTGAAAATTTAGACTACATTCTCAACAACATATTTTTGACATAGCTTATTATTATAAGGAAAAGTTATGGCTGTAAAAATGATATTTAAAGGCATTTTGATGCGGCCTCATAGAAATAAGGTTTTTTTAAAAGTATTGAAAAAAGGTAACATATTGTTTGGGCCGAAAAGATAAGCATTGATACAATTTTATAGCTTCAAAATGATGTTTTATTTAGAAATTGCCTTCAGATCTTTTTTCAAATGAAATTTTTTTATTCTTGGAAGGGCACGTGCCCCCATTCCACCCCCTGGATCCGCTACTGAACCTTAGCATTTGTTGAATTTTCCCTTTAACTCCTGTAAAACATCTATCCTAGAGCAAAAGGGAGTTTTATTTACAATTTGTTGAAAGTAATTGTTTTTTTAAATCAATAAAATTATGTTGGAAAATTTCTTACCTTTATTTATGCACTTAGTGCAATAATTCATTCTGAACTTATTCTGCTCGTGACATGTAAAGTGGTATAAGGTTAATAATTATTCTTGTAACCTCCTAAATAATTTTTCAATTAACTACTGGAAAAGTCAATAAAGTTCCTGAATTTTACTATCTTGGATAGAGTATAAATCCTAATTGATGTGTCTGACTTTTGTGTTTACGCAGGCGTTTGAAGACAGCATCCGGAAGAACCGAGGGCTGATCACCAACTGGCTCAAGTATGCTCAGTGGGAAGAGAGCCAGAACGAACTCAACAGGTGAAGAGGCTTTTCCCTTATCTCTTCATCCTTACTTAATTAGTTATTAACCCATAGCTAAAGTTATTAATGTTTAATTTGGTTATTTTTACGTCAAATACTGTAACCACAAGTTACTATGAATAAAAACGCATTTTAAATATGCGCTTGATTACTTTGATCCATTATTAAAACGCAAATATCCAAGCGCTCATTCCAAACCCTCTGATGACAAATAACTGTTTACCAGATACTCATATGTGGTACGAAAAGAGAAAAAAAATTTACTTTGCCTCAGCAACAAAGTTTGGCTGAGTCTATTTCTGTAATTTATATTATTTATTGTATTTATGCTTATCAATTGTAAAGCATGAATGCGGCTCTTAAATATTTAATCATACAAATATATTAAGCTATCAATAATTTTTATTTTATTTATGTATTTTTTATTTTTACTATTGTGTAAACAGCCCATTACCATAGAGTTTTGTTCTTTTCTAATTAAAAACTGAAACCAAGTTAAATGTGAAGTAACTAAAGCTGTGTTTTTCTCTCTCTGTTCCAGGACGAGGTCCGTCTACGAGCGAGCTTTGGATGTGGACTACAGGAACGTCACCCTGTGGCTAAAATATGCCGAATTGGAAATGAAGTATGTTATGCCTTAGATTTCATTTTCTTCGCTCCACACCTGCTGCTGGTGTAATAACTATATATATTAACTATAACTATTATAACTAAAATTTAAAGACCAAGTAAATGCAACTATTTTATTACCACTATTGTTTTATACTGAAACACTAACTTGATTTCAAACTTAAACATAAAATCTGTTGCCACTAAAAAGCGATAAAATAGTTAGCAATTAAATAATCAGAAATCATAACATACTCCCCCCTTTTGTATTTCGAGGGGTAAGATTTAAACATTAATTTAAATTCAACTGGGAAATACAAACGATGAATAGAAAGTTAAACTTCAAAGTTAAATTATTACTTAATTATCAAAATCAAAGTTAATTATCAAAAGGAATTAATTAATATCACAGTTCAGGTTTTTTTTGTCCCAAAATTGCCCAGCCAAGTTTTGTCTCTACCGCTGATAATCCCGACTTAAAGACCTCTATCCTTCCTGTTAATATACTTCCCAGTATGTCAGCTCCTAAAATCATTCTGATGGGGGGCGCGTCTTCACCCACATCAGTTAAGCTGATTCCCCTGGAAGCAAGTTCCTTCAGTAGACATCTATCAGAGATCCTCGGGAGTGCCGAACAGATCTTAGGCTGATCAAGCAAAGACAGGGGAGTGGAGTACTTGCGATCCATGCTCTCTACGGTTACTGTATAGCTCTTGTGTTTGACAGGTGGATATATTCCACCTCCAAACAGACCATGAGATAAAACTTCTTTTCCCGTAGGTGCTAGTCTTAAGTCTTCTGCCAGACTTCTTTCAATGTAGGATCGTTGTGATCCATCATCTAATAACACTCTAACGCACGCCTCTCTGCCCCTGTGACGCAGTCTTGTCCTTATTGTTTTTAGGCAGATTTCTCTTTCTGATTCACTTCTTGTTGATAGGACGTCCATGGGTTTCTCCTCCACGACTAAAGACTTTCTAGATGAAGAAGGCGTACCTTTGCGCAAATCCGGACAGAGAAGAGCGTAGTGCCTTCTTTTACAAATGAAGCATCTGATGTTACTGCGGCATTTTTTGGCTATATGCCCCGGCCGAAGGCAAACCAAACAGCATCTTTTCTTCATGACCTTTTCTCTTCTATCATCATAGCTCATTGAGCTCACCTTCGGACAAACTTCACTTGAATGAGAGGAATCACAGAAAATGCAACTTCTTCCTCTTGACGTATTATTGAACAAAGTTACCGCAGTGGGTAGGTCTTTCTGGAGTGCAGGGCTCCCAGCAGGTCTCTTTTTTCCCTAAAAGTCTCTTTTTTCACCTGAGGTCTCTAAAAGTCTCTTTTTTTGGATAAAGGTCTCTTTTTTTCCTTTTTTCCCTACTTTTAAGGGTTAGATTTACAAAATTTTTCTGGGGGAGCGCCCCCGGACCCCTCTACCTTTGAAATTTTTATGTCTTTTAATATCCTGTGATTTTACGTAGAAAATTCTGACTTACAAGATATCGGTCTCTTTGGGTGTTAGCAATGGGTAAACAATATTAGTTGAAACAATACTTTGAAGGCTAATTTTCCCCAAACTTTTCCAGTGAAGAACCCTCATCCCTGTATCTTTACTTGGGGTTCATATTTTATACAAACTGCGAACAAAATTTTACAGGGTCTGTTAGTTTGAATCAATTCGTCCCCTTCCAACCCCCCCACAAAAGTCTGGTTATGGGTTTCAAGTGTGAAATAACTTTTAGGTTGCAGAACTGATATAACTTGATTATAATCAAGGCATCTATTAGGGTAAAATACAAAAATTTTACGGAAGCCATGGAAAAAATTGTATGTGAAAAATAGTCTGAAAAGTATTATCCGAAGAAATTATAAGTATTATCCTGTTTTGATTATGTTATATGTTAAAGGGGTATGAAGGATAAATATGACCTTATGACATCCTTATTTAGCGGCATAGCCAGGATTTTCCTTTGGAGGTCCAAAAAAATGCATTATTGTAAATCAATGAAATTTCTGTAGTTACCCAAATATATTGGTCATTTTTAACTATACTCCTCTCTGTTAATTAATAGGTTAACTCCTCTGTGTTAATTAGGATCTCTCCTCAAAAACATTTTGCAAATTTGCCCCTTGGAAACAGTGTCGAACTCGTTTTTGGCCTCAGGCCCATAACTAGATATTTGTTTTGGGGATTTGACTCAATACTTATGAGAGTTTTTACATACTTTGTTTTAAAACACTTACTGTGATAGGATGTTAATCTGTGGGCAATAAGTCTAAAGTTTGAGGGCGCTTCACCAGAAAATTTTTGGAAATTTGATCTTTTGAAGCAGTGTTTTAGCTCATTTTGAGACCTTTTCAGTTACATCCAAAGACTTCCTTGTAAGCCACACTGAGTTTCAAAGGGATGTTTGGGGTCCTCCCATAGAAAATATTTGTTATTTAAACATTAAAAGAGTAAATTGTGTAAACTCACATATTTGAGCCCTATTGGGTTACAACTACTAGTAAAGAGGATCGCTCTTTTAAAGTGTAGAATTTTTATGAGAAGCACAGTATCAAAATTTCTCCCTTGAGTGGCAACTGGTTATTATAAAATCAAAACTATAGGGTCTAAAATATTTTAGGTCTGAACCCAAAGAACTCCCCCTTTTGGCTACAGCACTATTTTTTTATTCAAGAATAATCTCAACTTTTCAGTTTTTTAATTTTAATTTGATTCAAGTTACGAAAAGTATACTTTCTGTTTTGAAGGATTATCCGAATACTTCATTTCAACATTTAAAAATTACCTTGAAAATATACTTTATTATTTTAATTAAATTTTTTTATTGTACCAAAAATAAAATAAGGACACAATTACAAGTTCACATAGCCACCTAGGATCTCAATCTTTGGCATTCAATCGCCTTTTTATCTAATTTTATAACATTAACTATTTTGTGAGGATAAAACTCTGAAATTTTGGTTTCATCGACCTATTTTTTTTCGTGACACTGTTAAATTTTGACTTAAAATTTTTCTTTTTAAGAACTTTTTTTTTTCTCGACTTTTTTAAAGATATTAAGTCTCTTTTTTCCCTAAAGACAAACCAAATGTCTGCTGGGAGCCCTGGGAGTGGTCTCTTTACCTCCTTAACCCTCACATCTCCAAAAGACTGTTCTGCGAGAAAACGATGTTCTTCACATTCCACTTCAAGTCGAAGGAAAGACATCAAATCTTCTAAATCACGCTCTTTCGTAAAAACCTCACGGTCTATTTTCTCTTCTTTTTTCATCCTGCACCTGTCCCAGGCCTTAAGAGTATCCGCAGGTAAACATGACTCAACCAGAGGCAATAACATCGCTGCGTAATTGGAGCTCGTGACCCCCAGCGTCTCCAGAGCTCTCAAGTTCGATCCAAGCCGATCATACAAATCGGTCAGTTTCACTGTGGATTTGTAACCCACCAAAGCCAGAAGATCCCTGATATAAACTTCAATCAGCAAATCTTTCCGCCCGAAACGTGCCTCTAAATGTTCTATGACTTTTTTGTAATTACCTTTTGAAGGCGGATAGCTTTGAACGATGTCACGTCCCTTGGTTTTAGGCTTGATCGAAGACAGTAGGTATTGGAACTTGTCTTCCTCTGGAATGCTTTCATCCTCATGTATTCTCTGAAACTGTCCCCAAAAAGCAACCCATGATCTGGGCTTGAGATCAAACTCCTTCAGCTGTAACTTTGGAAGATTCAAATTTCCTTTTCCAATGACAATATTTCCATCGTTAGAGCATCCTTCTTTCTCTTTGGTATAGTACTTTCTCTGGTAAATACTTCTTATCTCAGAGAATCTATCTCTGTACTCTTCGGATGACTCATAATCCTCACTGGAAAAATTGAATAAGTTTTCTATTTCTTCGTCAATCTTAAATAATCTTTCAGCCTTTTCCACTATTTTCCCATATTGAATATGAATATCTGTATCTGATCTTACAGCTTTTTGAATTTCCTGAAACTGGTTTGCGGCAATCGTCAAAAGACGACGACAAGTTGCTCTTTTGGCTCGCAGACCCAACTCAGTGGAACTTATCTCTGGCTTATTTTCTGTCATATTCCAATCAAAGCTTTACAGTTGAATTCTTAAAATAAATTAAACCTCATCTTGAACCCAGGACGTACTTGCTTAAGACTTGCAAAATTTCTTTAACTGTCACGGACGCCACAATATTATAACTAAAATTTAAAGACCAAGTAAATGCAACTATTTTATTATCACTATTGTTTTATACTGAAACACGAACTTGATTTCAAACTTAAACATAAAATCTGTTGCCACTAAAAAGCGATAAAATAGTTAGCAATTAAATAATCAGAAATCATAACAATAACTAAGGGCTGGGATTCACTTTTGTTTCAAGAACTTCCTTTTATTTATATTCCTTATCTATATTCAGGACTCTGTTAAAACTGGCAAAAGGACAATTACGTGAGGTCAAAAAGGGAGGGAGAGGGTCCCGAGATAAGGATTTCTTTCAAATTAAAATCCAAATCAAGAACTACAGTATCGGATCCCGTATCCAGCGTCCCGATAACCGGAGTGTTCCGAAAACCGGCGGTTTTTCCAAAATTAAAAAAAAATTTCAAGTTCCAAATCCGTGCTCCAAAAGGATCCAGTGAGTTCCGACTGATGTACTTCGATGTTAGTGTCCTCAGTCCGCTGCCCCTCCCAATTCCGCGACCCGCTCTCGCCCCCCTGTCCAGTTGGAGATCCGCGGAGACCAATTCTCAGAACGCAAACGGACGATTGTTTCTTATCAGTGGAAGGGAAGGAAAAAGACCAATTAGATGCGTATTTTCTACGGGGTCGGGGTGTAATGCAGTTCTAAGAATATTCTGGTTGAAAGAAGATTTTCACTTCGGCTTTTCAGAACGGGAAATGTTCGGGAGGGGGATGCCAGGGGCCGCACGAGATTGTTTGTTTATTTATTTTGCTCTCTCCCGCGACCCTGCAGATTGCGCGTATTTTTGTTACGATATGGGCTGGATGCAACTACGTTCTGCGGCGATTTTGGGACCGGTCGAATCCTACTTCAAAACAACTCAACTATCGTTGTCCTGAGTCATTTTTCCAGCATGCCGCTGATTGGTTTTCAAGAACGTCACGAACTACGTCATTGAACCACGTGCATTTGATTGTACCCTGCCTTTCCCGCGTGTCTTCCTACGTAATGGAACCCTTCAACCAATCAGGAGGAAAACGATACCCCGATCCGCCCCGATCGTCGTAGAACGCCACCTCGGCCCGTTTGTAAACAGACGTGGTCTTTCTGAGCTTTTTTCGGGAATTGTTCCGAAAACCGGATTTTCCCGTAAACCGGACTGATGCCGGTCCCGAACGATCCGGATACGGGGTCCTATACTGTACTAATATTGATAAAAATTTACAACGTGGTTTTTTTTTGTAACAATAGGGTGAGCAGATATCTTGAGGAGAAATGAAGCAATTTCTGTAAAATGACCATTAAAAGGGCTAAAAGAGGGTCAAGAGGCCAAAACTATAACATAATTTTTAAAACAAATCCTTTGTTTTTCCTTGGATTTTTTCCTTGTACATACCAAGTTAGTTGCAGATCAAAAGAGCACTATTTGTATAAAAGACATTCATTGACTTTTATTACATACCTTTTTTATACCAAAGATGGAATGCCTGTGTGCTTTTTAACAAACAGATTGCCGCATATAAGCTGAGGGTTTGCTTTTTATTTAAAAAGTTGACCTAAAATTCAAAACCTGCGTATAAGCCTCGGCTTATACCTGGTAATATACAGTATGCAAGTCTAAAAGTACAGTACGTAAGGTAATACAGGGTTCATACACTCCTTGAAAACTCCTTAAATACTCCTTGAAAAGGATTTTCATTTTCAAGCACTATGGAAACTCCTTGAATTTAGGCTGTACTCCTTAAAAACTCCTTGATTTTCATCATGAAATTTTTTAATAAATTTATCTTGTCTATAAAAATAGTTTCAATCTGCATTATTTTCGAGAAAAATAATGTGTTACCGCGGAAAAATCTCGACTTTTCGTGAAAGTGAGAGTGATTTTAAAACTTGATTCAGGAATGCAATTGGCTAAGCGTGCATTTTAAGCTGTGTAAAAAAATTTTCTCTCAAATACTCCTTGAAATTTTTAAAAACACTCCTTGAATACTCCTTGATTTTGATTTGTGAAAAATTGTATGAACCCTGTAATATGTCTGCTTCTGGCAGTCAAAGAGCTAAAGACACCTTCCCTTTTCAGGCACCGCCAGGTGAACCATGCGCGTAACATCTTTGACCGTGCAGTGAGCATCCTGCCGCGCGTGAACCAGTTCTGGTACAAGTACAGCTACATGGAACAGATGCTGGGCAAGAGCGCCAACACGCGGCAGGTGTTCGAGCGCTGGATGCAATGGGAGCCGGACGAGCAGGCCTGGCTCACCTACATCAAGTTCGAGCTACGCTTCCGGGAGACCGAGCGTGCACGAGCCATCTACGAGCGCTATATCCTTTACATTCAATAATTCTTTTTACCTTCTTAAATTAAAAACTGTCCAGTTTCCATCCAAATATCAATTCAAAAAAGAAACTTAAGGAGTACTACTTATTTACCACTGAAAACAGTGAAACTTTTTTTTGTTCTTGCGTATTATACTGTCGACCCTACAGCAGCCTATAAATTCAGCAGTGCAGCTATAGAACAGTCAATGGGATTTTAAATGTTTTAGGATTCAGCAGCACGTTTGACGGCATAGTACGTAAGAACCCTTTTTTTTTCTTTAGTGTAAAATTAATGACCTCTGCAGTTTCTTATAAGTATGGTATGTGTGTGTTATTTTATTTTTTATTGTTATAACTAAAATTATAATATATCTAATGCCAACACTAAATCATCCACATATTTATTTATTTTTCATAATTTATTCCTTTTTTTCTAATTTGTTTCTCTTGTTTATTTTTATTACTGTAAATTTCAAACTAAAGAGTAACAGTAAAGATTTTTGGAAATCAGACTAGTACCAAAATGTGTCAAAACCTCCAGACCCCATTTTGGAATACTCTAATTCACAGGGGTTTTATAACATTAAGCTCAAGAAGATACAAGTCCTACAAAAAAATAGTATTGAAAAGTTACATTGAACCTATTAAATATTCATGGAGCTTTGCATCCTTGTTGTTTGAATCCTTGACTCGAGCTCACTTGTCACGGTGCACCCGGAGGTGAAGAACTGGATCCGGTATGCCCGCTTTGAGGAGCAGAACGGCTTCATTGCGAGGGCTCGGGGCGTCTACGAGCGCGCCATCATCGAATTCTTCGGCGAGGAGTACATGGACGAGAAGCTCTTTGTGGCATTCGCCAAATTTGAAGAAAAGCAGAAGGAGGTACGCATCTTCCGGGTTTTTCAGTTTATACTTAGTTGAATCATCACCATAAAATACAGTGCTCCTCGAAGGTGCATAGACATAAAGTTCAGTTCTCCTTAAAGATGTTATGACAAGTACCAATTATTTTACAGGGTGCTTCTGTTATGAAAAGTTCTTAAAAACTGCTTACCTGACCTGGAAAAAGTTGTAACCTTCCATTGAACATAATAAAATTTGCTCAAACCTTATGTATTGCTCCTATGGAGCTGGCAGGGGCTTCCCCCGAACCAGGTTCGTAGGTTCAGGCACTTTTTCCGGGTCTGCTGCTTACCGGACCTGGAAAAAGTGCCCGAACCTGTGAATCTGGTTCGGGGGAAACCACTGCCAGCTTCCATAAGTGCAATACATAAGGTTCGGGTAAATTTCGGTTAGGTTCGGGGGAAGGTTTCAACTTTTTCCAGGTCTGCTGCTTACTTTCAATTTTCAGTTTATAAGGACTTACTTTTCATACTAAGTTTGTAATAAGTGCTTAAAAGTTCTCAAGGTGCTTAAAAATTGGTCATTTTTTAACCCTTTAGTGCGCACATTTTCCAATTAATGTCAATATTTTTTTATTGATTACTTATGAGCCCCAAACACTAGGAAAAATACTAAAAAAATTCCCTCTTAATTATTTTTTTAATTATCGGCAATTATTTAGTCTTTGCATATATGCAAAGCTGCGCATTTAGGTCTATTTTGAACACCCTATTAAAAACAATGGAGTTAGAATGAAACTTTTTTATTTAAGCACAAGAATACTTATTTCAACTTGTTTAAAGCTTTTATTCACTTATTATCTTTATTTAGACTTAATTTTAGACTAGACCTGTCTGTACATTGGGTTCTGGCTTTTTTTCGGCTGTCAGGGTCAATTTTTCAGGGATTTTGAAACAAGTCTATATGATTTATTTTTTGAGAAAACTAAACTGTAATGTGTTTAATGTGAACCTAGGGATATAAAATCCTGTATGTTTCCTAATATATTCTGTTCACTAACAGTTAGCAGAACAGAAAAAAGGTTTATCCAACCCCCAGCTATTTATTTACATTTCAACCTGTAATTTTACTAAAAATATAAATTTTTTTCAGAATAACCACGTTATAACGCAGTATTATAGCTACATTGATAAAAAATAAAACCTGAGTCAATAATAATGAAACATGAGCCTGAAAATAAAACCCAGAGTCAATTTGCTCTTTTTTTACACAAAAAAAACATCAAAACGAAACCATCAGACTCAGACAAACGCTGCCTTGTCATCACTATAGCTGAATAAAAAAAGATAAAAAATGTAAAAAAATCATAAAAACCTGAAAATAAACCTCATAAAACCTCTGAAGGAATGTTTTGTCTTGCCACGTGTGAAGTTTTATTCTCATTGGATAAATCCAAGGTCATTTAAAAGTGCATCTTTCACGCTATGTCTAGGGTGCTAGAAATATGCCCCCTGGCTGGGCGATAATTAGTTAATAGCTACATATATTCTTACACTGGTGGATCAAGAGGGGCTGACGCTTATATTTACCCCCTCTGGAACTTGTTAACAAATGTTGGTAAAAATTAAAATTTTTAATTAACTAAATTTTTTATAAAAGGAAACCAGGGTTGGAAAAAAACATGTTTTTTTAATAAAAAACAAAAAACATGTTTTATTTGTTTTAAACATGTTTTTTTGTTTAAAACGTTTTATTTGTTTTTTTTACCCTCGAACATAGAAATGATAAAAAAACCATGATTTTTAAAAATTTAAATTTGATTTTTCAAATCGAAATTAGATTAATAAAGCTATACTTTTAAATATCCCACAAACAGTTCGTTCTTTTAAATGATTTTTGTAAGTTTTTTCCACAGTATCCTGCTCTTTATCAAGCAATGTACTGCCTATGTCATGGTGGTTTGTACCCAAACCTTAATACTTGGCACCATCTTTTTAGGCTCTGGGTGATCATACATGAAAATAGTGAGTTTGTTACCTAAATAAAGGGAGCAACTTGCTAAAAACTACATGTGTTTTAAACAATGTTTTTTTTTGCTTTGTTTTAAACATGTTTAAAACAAGAGTTTAAAACAAAGTGTTTTAAACGTAACAACTCTGAAGGAAACCAATTAAAAGTTCTCACAAAAAAATCTTATCCACCCTCAAGAAAACTAATATCGGTATTAAAATTTATATACCAACGATACAACCAATAAACCATGTAAAATTTGCCTAAAATAATGAAATAGATCCGTAGAACCATTGAGACAAATATCTAAAAATGAAATGTGAAAAGCAACCTAAATGCGCAACTTTGCAGATATGATAAGTGGTTAAATTCAGCCCTAGAGAATCAAGAAATACTCACTTTGAAGATTCAAAGCCAAATATATGACAAGAAAGATCCAAATTTTGATATAAAAAATTATCACATCTATCTGAACACTTTTACTAACTTTTAATAGCAATCAAATTAGCCCGAAATCGGTAATCTGTGATTTCCGCAATCTTCAATACTGTTGGCCTTATTACTTGAGGGTAAAGCCAAAAATTAGCAAACCCATGCCATACATTTAAAAACACTGCTTTACAGATGTGGTAAACCGCGCATTTAAGCGTCTAAGTTTAAAAGGAGGGGGAGAATTCGCTTGGATACATCGCTTTGCATATATGATAAGCTGCGCACTAAAGGGTTAAACATTTCTGAGCTGGAAGTGTTTTGTTTTTTTTGGTTCAATGGTGGGGTATCCATTGGTTGGAGTGTAGGCATGAAATGTGGTGTAATAGAAGCATATTTTTAAAATAAGGAATAATGATTATTAAGTATATGAAATTTAGAGTCCAAATTTTTTCACCTAAAAGTGCTTACTTTTTGAAAAATTTTTAGCATGCACCCTGTTTTACCATACTGATAGTTTTATTTGTTATAGCATCCTTTTCTTAAAACGACCATAAATTGTTGGTCCTGGAAATGCATTTTTAAATCCTAATTTAACAATCCTACCTTTCAATTCAATGGTAGGATTGAACCCAAGAATTTGATTTCATTGAAATTGGTCTCTAGACTTTTGTGGGTGCAATTGAATGTCACACTTTTGATGGCATCTACACCTTTTTGATGTCCCTATGGATCTCAAGAAAAAAGTTTGGATTAGGAACGAAATATGCTTAGCAATGTAAAATCTATGATAATGGTTTTCAAGATTAGTCTAGGGGAGTAGGAATACTTGTTTGGGCTTTCAAATTGCTTCATTTTTTAAAAAGTTTCCTAAATGTGTTCTGGTATTTTTCTTTTTTCTGGGAGATTATCTTGAAGAATGCTGTACTGTGTTAGGATAAATTTTGTTTGGATTTTGCACGTGGAATTTAGTTGTAATAGGTATACTAGTGAAAATTTGTTAGGTGTACAAATTCTTAACTGGACTCGCTGTATTTTTTTCTATATTCATTTGGATTTTACATTTTGGTAATAAAGATGATTATTATCTCTCTAGCACGAGCGTGTGCGGGTGATCTACCGCTATGCCCTGGACAAGATCCCGAAGGAGAAGGCGCAGGAACTCTTCAAGGCCTACACCATCCACGAGAAGAAGTACGGGGACCGGGCAGGCGTCGAGAATGTCATCCTCAGCCGACGCAAGTATGAGTACGAGGAGGTAAAAAACTCAACTTCATGCTAGGCTATTATAACTAGAGCTGGGATTTTCATGTAATTACTTATCTTTTCAGAAACCTGATATTGCAGAGATCTCACAAATTCTACACATTTCAAGGGGAATCAATTCAGAACATTTTTAATTTACATATTTCAGTTTACATGGTTTTACATATTTTATTTAACCCTTTATATCCGGAATTAACTTACCATCAATTGAATTTTTGCATCATTAGATAAACAAAAAAATTCGCTTCAATGCAAAAAAGAAAGATATCTAATTGGTTCTGCCATTTCCAACCAGTTCTCAGAACTACACTCTTCGAGTCATTTTGAGTGCCGTCAGGAAAAGTGGTCCGATTACTAATCTATGGGTGTTAGAACAAAGCGGTACTTATAAGTACCGTGAGGATAAAAAGGGTTAAGCTATAAATACATATTTAGCTACATATTCATCCAATTTTGGGGGGTTTCATGTGTGAATAAACACTACTTTTTCCATTTCTTCCTATTAGTTTTTCCAATTTTTTTCCTAAACTGCTCTGATGACTTTAACCACTTGCCTGATTTGCCCGAGCACCGCTCGTCCGCTTGCGCGAGGTACTTCCCTGATTATCCCGAGTGACGCTCATCCGCTGGTTCGCTTTGCATGCTAAGTTTTCCCCCCATTTTTCATGGTTTTAGTTTCTCTTTTTTTACATAGATGCCACTACTTGTCCATAGGAGACCTCTCCCCTCATGTCAGAGGGACAGGCATAACCAATTTTGTTTATTCAACCGTGAAGTACACCAATTGGACATGCATTCCTTTACGCTTTTGTTGACGATTTCTCCCCTTTCTTTTCTAAGAAAAAATATGTTCGGGGGACACCAGTTTCTTTCTATCATGAGGTGCAATTTCCGCTGCAGCTGTGTTATTGCTAGAAAACCAGCTAGACATACAGTATTTTATTTTCAATGCCCACACACCAAAAAGCGTGCTATTACGGTCCGGATTGCTATGTAGCATTGGTTTTAACACCCTGTTTTAAAATTTGTCACACAAAAATAGGTTTTTAAAAGAAAAATGTAAGTATAATTCACTTCATAAAATGCTTTCTTTGCCATCATTTTCTGTAAAATCGGCTTTCTGGTTGAAACGGATGTTCGGAAAAAGCCAACTTTAAGTAAAAGTGCCGCATTTTCACTAAGATTAAAAATGGCCATATATTGTTAAAATCATAATTATAAAGTGTTTCGATTATGTTTTTGGTTTAAGTTAATTAATCTTAGCTCGAATATTGTTTTGAAAAATATGCTTTTTTTTGGACCTATTATGCCAGCCAAAAAAAGGAAACTGTTAAGTGGTTAAAATTCAGAGTTTTAAATACTTTTTTTGTTTTAAAAATTAATTTAAAATCATACAAATTACAAAATTTCTTCCCATTTTCCCTATTTTTAAACACAAATTTCTCTCCTTTTGTTACATATTTACCTAAAATAATACACATTATTTGTTCATATTTTGAGTTTTCAATTAGATGGAAATCCCAGCTCTACTAATAACTGTTGAATGTGTTGCAGAAGGTGACTGGGGACCCGCTCAACTACGATGCATGGTTTGACTACCTGCGGCTAATAGAGAGTGAGGGGGACGTGGAGGCTGTACGGGAGCTATACGAGCGTGCCATTGCCAATGTGCCGCTCAGCAAAGTAACTACTGTTTTTTTACATGCCCACAATGAAACAATATGATACACACTGAGGTTCAAACCTTTCTTCTATATTTTTAAAAACAGTTATAATTTTGCAATTTTTAAAAGTTTGGGACCCCTGGTCTATAATCAAACAGTTTCATATGATTAGGTTCTTTCCCATTATTAGATCATGTGTAAATAACCTTTGTAGGTCTGTACAACAAGAAACAAGCAAGTTTAAAAAAACATCTAATTTTTTTACATCTTAAAACACTGACAATGTCTTAAAATCTTCAGAAAAGCTTTGTATTAATAGTAGTAGTTGTATACTTTGTAATGAGTTGCCAGTAAATTTTAATAACTGTAGATAATAGTTCTATTATATTTTTATTATGTAACAAGTTCAAACCTTTCTTTTAAATTTTTTGAAAAGTTAATTTTTCTGAAAGGCAAGAACCAGGCATCTCCACTTTCAAACCTAGTTATTCAAAGTTAGCGATACGCTTCCAATCATTGTTGCCCTAAAATGCAGATCTTTGCTTGTTGCCAGATGAGGCTTCTTAAACTGCAAGCTTGGCAAAAACAAACCATGGCCTCAATTCAGCTTTCTTAGAGACTAGTATTTGTATTTAACTGAGTGAGAATAACAGTGTTGTAGTAGATCTTTAAGGTTGAGGGTAATCCATAAGTTGCTACATTTTGAAAAACAATCTAAGGAGGTCAAGCAGCCTGGGCACACCACCAAATTGCCATGACATAGGTAGTACATTGCTTGAAAAAGAGCAAGATTCTTTGATGAAAACTTACAAAAATCGTTTGAAAGGACGGACTGTACTGTATTTCAAAGTTTAGAGCTCTGCTATATAATCTAATTTCCATTTTAAGAATCAAACTAATTTTTTTTAAAATCTTGGTTTATTAGTATTTTTTTGTTGAGGGTAAAAAACAAACAAATAAAATATGTTTAAAACAAAAAAACACGTGTTTTGTTTCTAAAAACATGGTTTTTCCAACCCTAAAGCATGCCAGAAATCATCTTCAGTAAATTTTGAGTTTGAGGTGGAGATGCCTTGTTCTTTTCCCAACAACGTCCTCAATGCTTTTTATGTCTAGAGAGCTAATCGTTGGTGGTTTCAGGAGAAGAAGTTCTGGCGGCGGTACGTGTACCTGTGGATTAACTATGCGCTCTTTGAAGAGCTGCAGGTGGAGGAGGGGGGGAAGGCGCGGGAGGTGTACGAGGCTTGCCTGCGCCTCATCCCCCACAAGAGCTTCACTTTCGCCAAGCTCTGGCTCATGGCCGCCCACTACGAGGTGCGCCACAAGGATCTCTCCAGGGCACGCAGGCTGCTCGTGAGTATCTGACCTAAACTCTTTTTATACGAAATGGTGAAGCATACAGCTGCAAAAAAACACCAAAGTAACGTAATACAGAGGTGTTAAGGACTTTTTAAAGTGAAACACTTATATCTTAAACAATATGAATTAGGTTAGGTAAAATATGCATTTAAACATGGGTGGTTTGTGTTTGTGTTGGGTGTTTATGATCTTCGTTTTCAGAGGGTTTTTTTGGTTTTGGGGCCGTCCATAAAGGATGCCACATTTAGAGGGGAGGGAGGGGGTTCATTATTTTGTCACTTTGGGGGAGTTTCAAGAATTGTGATATCACACTTTGGAATTAAAACAGTAGTTAGTTAATAGTAGTTAAACAACTTTTATTTAAGATTCATACCAAATTTGAATTTATAAGGTGGGGTGCACTTAAACAACAATAAAAACATTGGATCCCTAATTCTTACCAACCTTATTCTAACTTTATTGGTAACCGAGACATGTGACAAAAAGGGTATGGTGAAATGGGGCAAATAGGGGAGGGAGGGTGTCGACAATGTTGAAAAAAAGTGATATCATTTATGGATGGCCCCTTATCCGAGTAACCACCTTAACTCAGCAATTATTTAAGAACTAAAATCTTTAAAAGAGTCTTAGCACTTATTTCACAGAAATTAATTATTCATAAACTGTCATTGTGTTTGTTCACAGGGTACAGCTATCGGAAAGTGCCCGAAGGACAAGCTGTTCCGCGGCTACATTGACCTGGAAATCCAGCTGAGGGAGTTTGACCGATGCCGCATCCTTTACCAGAAGTTCCTTGAGTTTTCCCCGGAGAACTGCACCACCTGGAAGAAGGTGATTCCTTAAATGATCCTGTTGTGTGTTATGATCGATTTTTGATTTGTATTTCAATTAATAAGAA
The DNA here is from genome assembly GCA_024610705.1 of Tetragnatha versicolor. NCBI lineage: Eukaryota > Metazoa > Arthropoda > Arachnida > Araneae > Tetragnathidae > Tetragnatha > Tetragnatha versicolor. The sequence goes on from JANDEH010000008.1 coordinate 17,682,390, forward strand.
CCCGTGAGGATATTATCGCTTGGTTCAGTGTTCCCATGGGTCAGGGAAATCCTGGAAAAGTCGGCACATTTTAGTATTCTCGCAGTATGTGACCTACCAATTTAGTTAAGGATTTAGGGTACTTGATGACACCACAACTCATTTTTTCAATCCAAATATTCTTAATTAGGAAGGAGAAGAAAATGTAGATTCAAAAACATTAGTAGCAGCTTCACCATCAAGCCTTAATCTTCAGGGTGGCAACCGATATAAAAAATATGGAATTATCAGGGAATTGGAAAAGTTAGAGAAATATTTGGGAATTTTGAAGAAAATCAGGGAAATCGTATTTTCCTGACATCATACAAAATTAGTTACCAATCGGTTGGTTGATCCCATATAAATGTTTTTACTTCTAAAGGGTGATGAATTAATATATCTGAATTCTGATTGGATTCACTCTTGTTTTCCAAAGCAAAGGTTTGCTGACCGCGTGGCGGAAAAAGGAGTGCTCACATTTTGAAAGAAAAGTTCTCGCATCGTGATACAAGCGACAAGCCTTGTGAAAAATCGTCTCATCTTTCCAAAGAATCTCTGAATTTTAAGGACAGGACTATTATTATTTTATTTTTATAGTGTTTTAAGTTTAATTGTACCATCAGGGAAAATTTAGTTAAAACCTGGAATTTGCAGGGGAAATTACTAAGCTCAGTTGGTGGCCACCCTGGTCTAAACTATACTGGTAGGTCGCATACTGCAAGAATACAGGATTTTTTCAATTTGACCAAAAAAAGTCCAGGAATAGTTGGGGGAAATTGCTTATTTTTGCCTAAAACCGGGAAAATCTTACAAAACACCTGGAAAATTATCAGTTTTCAATTTCTGTATGTCATTGTTTGTTGTTTTTCCTTTGTCTCATTACGAGAAACTGGCAATGACTTGAATAGATATGTTAGCTCTAAAGTAGTGTTCGTTTTGGTTGCAGTTTGCTGAGCTGGAGACGATCCTGGGCGACTGGGAGCGGGCGCGCTGCATCTATGAGCTGGCAGTGGAGCAGCCCCGTCTGGACATGCCGGAGGTGGTGTGGAAGGCCTACATCGACTTCGAGATCGAGCAGGAGGAGTTTGACCGTGCCAGGGAGCTCTACGAGCGCCTGCTTCGACGCACACAGAACGTCAAGGTGAGTTATTAACGCTGCTACAAGGTTGCACTTTTGCAGACCTTTACCGCTAAAAGGCAAAATGCTTTTCTTTTCGAAAAAGTATCCCTTCACATCCCTTTGGGGTATTTTGTCTCCCCTCAACGTTTGTGATTTAAAATACTAATCCAGGGAAACAATATGTATCGTAAACTGTCATTGCAATCAAAACCATGATATAACTATGAAGAATGTAAAAATTTTGTGGACTATTTTTGTGGACTATAGTACTATTTCATGGGGTCTGGGCTCCCCTATTGTTTCATGTATGAATTATTTATTATGTATGGTTTTTATTAGGCTTTACCATAATTCCGGGATTACCCCGGGGTTTATAGAGCTGTCCGGGGGAATGTCCGGGGTTTCATACATTTAAGATTTTTTAGACATTTTTATAAAAAAATCCAGACCAAGCTCTTTAAAATTGGGTTGTTTTAACACTTTCTAACATCTGTATTAATTTGGAGAACTTACTTTCAGTGATTTTTATGATTGAACTAGCGCTAAAGCGCTAGACCCGGCTTTGCCCGGGCGCAGTAGCAATGACAAGCTAGACCCGGGCTTCGCCCGGGTTTCAGTTTTTTAATAAATAACACCTGGTGGGTTACAGATGGGCTTCGCCAGTCCATTTTTAAAGAAAATTGTTACCCTTAAACTCTAATAAGGTAGACTGAAATAATAGCAGAGCTTTAAAAAAGACAAAGATTAATTTATTAACGAATGTAAACATAATTTAACAACTGTAAACAAATTTATCTAGAACTGACATGTGGCCAACCTAAGAAAACATCTAGTTATCAAGAAAACCCCTATAATATCTAAAGACATAACATGATTAAACGTGTCATCCTGACTAGCAGGAACAAAGACACAAACATAAAGATTAAGTACACATTCTATAAACAGTGCAGAAAGTAAGAGAAACAGCCAGCCTCACACTGGGCTTTTATCTGAAATACTATGTGATGTCATACCAACCTGAGCCAATCAGAGGTGATGACATCACAGACTCAAATCACTTCAGTTACAAGGTTAGAACTAGACAGTCCAAATTAAACAGACTTTTGACCCTACAACACTTAACCTTAGAATACATAACACTAGAACTCTTAACCTCAGAAATTACATTGGTTAAACAAGTAATCAGAATATCAAAACAAAGTTAAACACACAATTACAATTGTGGTGAACAAAACAACACTTTTAGTTATCAATGCCCCCCATCACCACAATTGTGATGACCAAAAGAACTTAAACAATTCCTGAAAATCTTACACACTAACCAGACATTCCAGATTGGCCACAGCCTTACAAAATTCAACATAGAAAAACACTTTAACTATTGACACTAGTATCAAAAATACAAATAGGTATACCTCCCCGGGGAGCGATCAAAAACATTTTAAAAACATGATGATATTTACAACTAGTTGGCTGGTACATTCATATCAATATTTTACAACATATACATTCAATTTCCTATCGTTGCCTCAGACATACATTTCACATAAGCATCCAACTAGGTATGAATTTACAAAAAAATCCTAGAGGTCAGGAAGATGGTGTCCATTACAATGAGAGATGAGAAACAAACTTATATTTTTTTCTGGATAAGTCTCAATCTCCATCACCAGGTTAGCACCAAAATCCGACGTTATTGCCTAAAAAAATAGTTCAAAAAATTGAGAAAACATATCAATTGCAAAAGACAAAACTTAAATCATCGATTTCCAAATTCAAAGATTCTACTAACAAAAGAATCCAAAGCCAATTTTGTAAGGGGTTTCGTGAAGATGTCAGATAAATTATCCTTGCTTCTTACATAAGATATAGAAAATAACTCTTTAAATATCAGATCTCTAACAAATAAAAGTTTTATATCAATATGTTTTGACTTAGAGTTTTCTATGGGGGATTTAACAAAACTTATGGTTGCTTGGTTGTCAATATACATTATTGATTTTAGTTTGTTTAAATTTATAACATTTTTAGCAATACATTCATTAAAGATATTGTCGAACCAGACCAACTCTTTAGTAGCCTCCGTCATTGCTACGAATTCGGCCTCCATCGTAGATAGACTGATACACTTCTCTTTGAATGACCTCCAATGGATTGGGGAATTACCGAGAAAGATGATCTGTCCTCCCATTGATATTCTATCATCTCGGTTGGCCGCAAAGTCGGCGTCAGAGTAAACTACAATTTTGGGGTTTTCACAGAAAAACTTCAACTTAAATGTCCGTGTACTCCAAACATAACCGAGCAAACCAATCAAGCCATTCCAATGATCTAGGCCAGGAGAATTCTGAAATTGGCTAAAAATGTTGACTGCATACGCAATATCAGGGCGGGTTCTATTAGCCAAAAAGGATAAGCACCCAAGCAAATTTCTATAGGGATAATTTACCATTTGGTTTTCTTCCTCCTTTGTCTGTGGGGATTGACTCTTTGAATAGATTATACCCTTTGATATTGGTAGAGACCTTATTGGAATGCTGAAAGATCTATACTTATCAAAAATTTCATGAATGTAACTTAATTGATGCATAAACAAGAAATTATCATATTCTTCAAATTCTACTCCGAGGAGTTTCCTAGTTTTACCCAAAGCCTTAAGGTCAAAATTACTGCTTAATAACTGTATTACACTATTAATTTTACTTTCTGTTTTACTAAAAACTACAAAATCATCTACGTAAAGAAGCAGAATCACATCGTTACTATAACTGTAAACACAATGAGGAACTTGCACGGTTTGAGTTAACATTCTTATGATATAGAAAATAAAAAAATAGGACGAAAAGTATCTTTCTTTTTCACTTTTGCATCCCGTAAGAGTAAAATAAAAGCGGTTCAAATATGCACTATTTACTTCATCTCAAAAACGCTATTTTCCTACGCCGCTGCTTGTGACGTCACAAGTCCCCCTCGGAAGTGTGTTTACTTTGTGAAGCGAAGCATATGGTTGTAGTATTTGGATAGTACACGAATGATCTCGACTGTATAATGCAAATAAAATGGCTTCTAAAGCAAAATCGAATTCTAAGTATTGTATAGTACCAGGATGCCAAAACACAACAGTCACCACACCAGATAAAATATTTCTGAGCGTGCCGAAAGACAAAAAGAAAAGGGATGAATGGTGCAAAGCCATGAAACGCGATCCCAAAAAAAATCCTCCATTATCTGCTACAAGTTCCCGTTTTTGCTGTGAAGATCATTTTTTGGTAAGTTAACATTGTTTTTTACTAAAAAATTATTAAATTTTTAAGTAACATTTATTACTTTTATTAATATAATTTAACAATGATTATTAGTTAGAACTAAGAATTGGGAATCAAAAACAAAACAATGTATTGGGACAAAACAATGTATCTGATGTTAATTTAAAAAACTGCTTATTAAGTTATTTATCTATTATATTTCTGAAATGGTGAAATAAAGATAGGGGAATTTTCTAAGTAAATGCCATTTGTAAACCCTTGGTTTTTGCATTTTTGGTAATAAAAAGTCAGTTGTGAAAATTTTTGCATTTAGAGTTAAAAATATGTCTTAAAGATTGGAAATACTAATAAACACACTGGTAGTTGTAAAAAAGATCTGTATCTTTTTAAATTTGTACTAACTGATGAAATATATTCATTCTATAAATGAAGACGGAAAATATTTAGGCACAGCTTCGATAAGAGTCCCGAGCCACCAAATTTAACCATATAGCTCAAATGATGACTGACAACCATAGAGGTTTAACAATTAATATCACTATTAAATCCTAAAATAATAGGAACAGCTTAAATAAGAGTAGCTGCTGCTGTGTTAGCCCACAGCACAAATGATGACTCACAACCATATAGATTTAACAAATAAAATATCAGTATTGAATGCTAAGATAAATTAGTAGATAGTTATTTTAGGATCTAATAATGATGATATTAATAGAGGAGAGGAGGGTAATACGGAATAGTGGGCAATATGGAATACCAAAATTTCAAATTAACTATGATCAGTTTTTAAATAGTTTTAACAACTACTCCATATTACCCTCCATTTTAAACTTTTTTAAAAGTACCTATTTTCATAACAAAATAATGTTTTATTCCAATATCGGCACGTTATTACCATTAGCTATAGTATGTACTTAAAATTATTTTGTGGATTTTTATTTAAAAACCAATAAGGTGATTCTTTAAGATATAAATGGAATTCCATATTACCCTCCGCTCCTCTAAATCTCTGGTTGTCGTTCATCATTTGAGTTGTAGATAAACATAGCAGCTGGTAGACTCTTATCCAAGCTGTGCTTAGTAATCTACTAAATATTATTATCTCAAGATCCAATAATAATGATATTAATAGTTAGATCTATATGGTTGTGTGTCATTTGAGCTGAGGGTAAACATGACGGCTGGAGGACTCTTATCGAAGCTGAATTTTTCTTTTAAAAGCGGTGTATTGAATCAAGTATTATAAATTTTAAAGGCTTTAGGAAATAAGAAATCTCAGTAAATTGAATTTAATGCTTTAAATATGAAAATTGAGAGAGGCTGCAGTACAGCATCTGCTCTACATAAACCACCTACATTTCTTGTAAATGGTTGTTTATTTTATGGTTCAACCCAACTGTTGTGTTTAGTTTTTTGTGATATTTATCATAAAGTTTACCATTATTCTCTTCATTTCAGCTTGAAGAGGACCTGGAAAATTATTGGGAATGGAAATTGACGAATAATGTTCAAAGATTCAAATTAAAGGAGGGGGTAGTCCCCAGAATTTTCAAGTGCCAGGGCAGAAATCTTTCTCCCCCTATACGTAAAGCTGCCCAAAAAAGAAAACAACGAGGTTTGGTTGCGGAAGCGTTATCTGCAGCTGATGAAGCATCTGAGAACCTTCAGCAGGAGGAGGCATCACCGCAGGAGGAGCATCTAAGTGACCTCTCTTCTAATTTAACCAACTCCTCTAATCTGGATAAAAGCGTCCAAGCTAGACCATACTATAGAAGCGTGTGGACGAGCACAGTACCATGTACTAAAACTAAGGCATGTTCGCCAATAAAACTGAGTTCTCCTCCTAAGATAAAGCCAGTTATTCCAGACATGCCAGTTAGCCAGACATTCATCATCGAAGATGATATTAAGTGTTCCGAGGAAGAATATGTACCAGACAATGTTAGTAATTACAGCTCAGGTGACGAAGAGCTGTCCGTTCAGCAGTACAAAAAACACATGCTGACGGGCACAGTTTTATCTATTGAAAAAAACCCAAAGCTATTCCTTGGACTACCAATAAGGAGCTATTTCCTGATTAAGCTGATTAGTGAGACAGTGCCTGTACCTGTTAGAAATATATATATTGTGCTGAAAAAGATAAGGTTGGACAACCAATTTGCAATTTTGGCGATAGACTTTGGTTTGTCCGAAAGTTCTATCTCCAGAATTTTCAAAAAGGCTGTGCCAATCTTGGCCCAAATTATGCAGGATATAATAGTATGGCCAGAGCCACACACAATTAAATTCCATCTCCCTATTGCTTTTCGGGCTCGATATTCTAAAGTGATATCAATTATCGATTGCCTGGAAATTCAAATTGAGAAACCAGGCAATCCTGTTCACCAGGCCCTTACATGGTCAAGTTATTATAATTGTAACACTTTAAAATATTTAATATCATGTACTCCAGATGGCCTGGTTAATTTTATTTCAGAAGGTTTTGGTGGACGAACCTCTGATGCCATGATTGTTGAGAACAGTGGCTATTTAGAAAAATTAGTCCCTGGAACATCAGTCATGGCAGACAGAGGTTTCAAACATATCTCACCACTGTTGCAACCAAAGGGTACTGAGCTGGTTCGCCCGCCATCAGTGGCAACAGCTTCAATTAGCTCTAAAGCTGATGTCAAGTTGTCCAAAAGGATAGCATCTCTGCGTATTCATGTGGAACGAGTTATCGGCAGAGTAAGGGAATTTCGCATGTTGACACCGCATTCATGTTTGGATAATCATCTGATTCCTTATGCAGACTATTTATTGATTATTGCATGTGGTGTGATCAACATGCAAGATCACTTGATTAAAGATCAAATTTAAAATTTGTTTATCATGTTTCATTTTTGAAAACCAACATGCTTCAACTTACTTATTTTAAAACATTGAAAGCAACAATGCTAAGGTTGAGTAACTAATTTTTAATATATTACTGCTTTTTTCCTTTTTGATGATTCATCAGAACATTTGTGCCCAGATAACCCTTAAGTACATTATTTTGATCATTGTGTTTAATAAAATAAGAATTTTTTAATTCTTGTTTATTTTATTAATTTTATATAATTCCCTTTTAGTTCTGCTTATAAACACACAAGAATTGAAATGGGTACAATTCTGTTAAGTAAATATCACCAATTTTTTACTATCGAAATTTAAGTAATTTTAAGGATTTAGTTTGCAATTTCTTTGCAAATTTCTATTTGGACCCTAAAACTGCTTGGTGATTTATAATGGGAGTTAACAGAATTGTACTAAGAAAAATGTAGGTAATACACAATTATATTATTGTTTCAGTTATAAGAAAAATAAATTGTGAATGCATGAAAGGTAAAAGTAAATATCCTAATAATTTTTTATAGGTAGCAAATTTTAATGATTAAAGTTCTAAATTATTTTAATAAATGAATATTAGTAATGTTTAAAGTTTATTCAAATAATCAAGTAAAAGAAAATCGGAGTTATCCCAAGGATTGAAATACCTGGTTTATATTCGTTAAGAGGTAGTTAACTCCATATCCAAAATTTTTATTAAATTAGAATTGCAAAATAATATATCAGCCACTTTACTGGCTTATAAAATTAACCTGATTAAAAATTTGACTGAAGGGAAAATAGGTGGAAAAAATTATTTAGTTTGACAATATGACAAATTTGTCGATATTTGAATACATGGCATTCAAAAGAGCTTAAGGATATTTAGCTATTTTTTCATAGCCAATAATAATACTACTAGTTAAAATATTATGACATACAAATTTTAGAATGAAACTTAAAAGCTTAGTCATACCGCCAGGAGAAAAACTGATAAGTACAAAGCCAAATGATAGGCACACAGATTTCCAAAAAACGTTTATTCATAGATTCAATTACCCCGATATTAAGTGGAAAAATCTATCCCCTTAACAAACTCAACAATATTGTTAGGGTCAAAAGTTTTTCTCCTGATGGTATGACTATACTAAACTTTTAATAAGAAAACAGAATACTAGTATTATAAAAAATATTATTTTATTAACAGATTTATGAATTTAAATTGTTTAGAAAAGGGAACACAGCAGTTTTCCAGAAAATGGTTGCTTTTTCTATGATATCTAAGCACTTTTTCTCATCATACTCTACTTCCATAATGGTAACTTTTTTAGAGGTTTCAAAATCAGGAGCTGCCAAACAAAAGAGACCCCACTTTTTTTTTAAGAAATGCATTTGCATTTGAATTTGTGCATTGCACTTTTCACTTAACAAATTGTTTTTTATGTACCTTGATATAGCTTTTTCACTACTAGGGCATTTTATCTCAATAACAAAATTGTCTGTAATCCCATCTGGGGAAGCCCCCATTATTGCATTTTCAGGGGAAGTAGCAAAGCCACATGGGTTTATTTTTAGATTTTTTTCTTTTTCAACCACTTTTCTTACGAACTTTTCCAGTCTCCGTCCTCGTTCCATAGCTGCTGTGTCTTTCAAGACGGTAGCACCAACTATAGTTTCCACCAATGAGCCGTCAATGGTATGGCACCGGCTAGCCTCATGAGCTCTAGAGGCTGTAACCCGCCCATACCTCATGTGGTGCCAAAGGTTGCTTTCAGATTGTTCGATGGATTCATAAATTACTTCCAAGCATAAAGAATCCGTCATTTTTGACTTGCAAAACTGCAGAAAGGCTTCCGCATCCTTGTTGGTGGATGTTTGTTGGTCAAAAAACATCACTGCCAAATGGTGGATAGACATATTCCAAAACTTGTTTGGCATTTTGTAAAATTTTGTCAGAACAGTATCCTCTCTTTCTGCTGCCTTGGATATCTGGAGGACTTTGTCTAGAAACTTGCCATCAGGAGGTGTGAGAGCTGGAAGATCATTCCTGACAAGATTTTTGCCTTTGATGAATTTAAGGCTTGTTCCTACACACGACAAGTTAGACTTCTTCCAGTAACTTTGGGTGGACGTCACAGATGGTTCCTCGCTTCTTCTATGAAGCCACATTAAAAGGGCTATGGCATGTTTACATCCACCTGAAATAAAATATGGGAATATAGAAATACATTTTAACTTTATATGCATGTTATTCAGAGGATCAAGTAAGTTAGAGCAGAGTTTCTCAAACTGTGGGTCGCGACCCACTGGTGGGGCAACGATCAGTTTGGGTCGCGAGAAGATTTTTAATTTTTTTTGAATATGAAGTATCTTTTTATAACTTTTACAAATGTGCAACTAACGTTTGAATTATCAAACTATTATTTGAACTTTTGAAATTTATCAAATTACCATATAGTAAAAAGAATAAAAATTTAAGAAAAACTACACAACTCTGTCAAACAGAAAAGGCAATTAATGTAAATACATACTTTGTGTGTTACTGTAATGTGCCGATAATGCAAATCTAGCCGGTTATTCAAATAAGATTTCAAAAAATATTCAGTGTTTCTTCCCATCCACACCGAGGGGGAGCAATGCATTGTTCATTGTTAGCGCATAATTAAACTATTTCATACGCTCAAATTTAAATATTTACTTTTAATTTTCTAAAAAGTTAATTTCTCTTCTAATATGTGCATGTAATAATTTATTGTTGTAATTAAATAGTTGGTGACCATCCCCAGTCGGAGAAGTTAAAATTCTGTGGGGGGGCATGATAAAGGTGGTGAAGCGCGTTAGATTTTATTTCTCAAAAGTGGGTCGCGATGTTAAAAAGCTTGAGAACCCCTGGGTTAAAGAATAAGCATATTTCCTGTAGTAATTAAAAAGTGCTTTTTAGAAAGAAAATTTTAGGGAAGTAGCTAAATTTCTACATGCAAATTATTGTGCTGATACGAAAAAGTTTCTTTACAACCTTTACATAATGACAAGATTTCTTAGCTTGAAAAGTGTTTTTATAATACTTGTGGCTCTTTACTTGGATTTAAAGAAGTTTTTAAGAGTAATTTTTATAAAGTAGAAACTCCTTGTAATAGTACCCCTCAAGGGACCAAGAACAATGACAAGGGACGTGAGAATGAATGTGGGAAAAAAATTCAGAACAAATAAATAAGAAATAGGATATAAATATCAATATAGTACCTGGAGTGAGACATTCTTGCCGGGCGCAAAATGTAAAACAACGAATGCTTTTTTATCTATTAATAGGCTGATTTTTTATAAATTCCAACTGAAACTGTGGTTTCTATGACAAAAAATCAATCCCCTCTCATATGCATAACAGAAGACTATATATTTCAGAAACCATCTAAACCGTTAGGTACATAGTTAGCCATTGACCTATTCAGCAATGTTTAAACTCATTCCAGGTACAATAAAAATATTTTCATCCTATTCCATACTTTTTTGTTACTGATTATTATTTATTTCAAAATTTGTTCTTTCATCTACTGAAGTATAAAAATTCATTACTGTATAACATCAACAGGTATAAAAAGCTTAAACTCACCAGAGGAGGCTGCACAATCATGGCATTGAACAGAAATTATATTTCCTTCGGATTCATCACATTGGAAATCCACATTATACGCCTTTTTCTTCACGCTATGTTCTGGCGTCACCTTGGCATTTACCAAACAGACATGTCCATCTCTTTTCACTTGTACATAGCCTATGGCATTATCACCATAGTTTTCTCGTCCAGATCTAAAGAAAGATAAGCTGTTTTAGTTCGATATAATGCATATACCCAAGTAATATGAATTTTTGATTCAATTCCGTAAAAAGTACTGCTAAATACCACCAAGCTCTTTTGGACACTGAAAATTATAAGTACTTTATTAATGAGAAATAATTTCAAACTCTTAAATTAAAATGTTCATTTACGTCAATACTGCTCAGTTATATCAATAAAAATCTCTCGATATTTCAATACATGGCATTCAAAACAGCTTGGCATTATCAAGCAGGATCGTAAACGAAATTGAACCATATCTTTAATGCTTATTACAGTACAAATTTATTATTGTATAACAGGTATGAACTGTCCGTTAATGAGCCCACGAGCTGTCCCTGAATATATGCATAGCTCAAAATTTAAATTATTCAGATACCTTGAGATTAGATGGGTGCAAGCATTAAGTTTCATGATCAACTTCCGAAAATCAAAATAAAATACTATTCAAATATCTCAGCTCAGAGTGTTATTTTAAAATACTGTTTAAATTTTTGAGTTAATAACAACACTGCCAATACAGTCTGATTGGAGATTATTTGCAAATGAAAGTTTTTGCAATTTACTCAGGTTAAGTAAGAATTCAAAAAGTAAACACTGAGTCTGGTATTTTATAGCTACATTTTATAACCATCTGCTCACCTCAGGGTAGTACTATACAAGTGTGTTAGAAATATTTAAGAGACTGTGAATGCAGTGAAAAATTTAAAATAGAGTTAATACACCATGACACTGTAACCAAAACAGTGATAAATAAATCAACATGTGGAATTGAAGATCAGAAGTTGTTTACAAGATTAAAAATCAATAACAAAACTATTTTAATAACCTTAAACAATAGAAAAGGTAAAATAGCAGTGTTTAATAGAATCCTAATTATAGTAGTAATCATGCTTTAGGTTAATATAGAATATATAACTTGCTGCATGTAGTAAGCAAAGAATTCAACAATAATGGAAAAATACTAGGATAAATACATACCTAATGGTTTTAAATCCTCGTATTTCAGCTCCCATAAAATCAGGATTACTTTCCAAGAAAGAAAACACCGCCATAGAGTCAATTTTAGGCAAATTATCCGCTTGCCCTTTTACAAATCCAGGTATAACAGCAGCCATCGTAAGCAAGTTACAAATAGCACGATATTTGAATAAAACGAGAATCAATAAAAAATATTACTGCAAAATAAGCGAAACAAGCAAACAGTTAAACTTAAATAGTATTAAAAAAGAGAACTAATAGTTTAAAAAATAATATAACAAGCAATTTTAAATTTCAACACGAACACGCTAACGCTAGATCAAGCTACATAGAACGTAAACATTGAACCGAGGGGGACTTGTGACGTCAAACCAATCACAAAACGTTTTAGAGTCACGTGATTTTTAGTCAATTTAAAACTTAAAATTTTAATAATATTAGTCGATTTTCTTAATTTTTTTTTGCATTTTTGATCATTTTAAAGACCAATCTGTCGATAAAACACAGAAATGAGCATATTCCCCACGGGTGCAAGTTCCTCATTACAATAATCAAACTTGGTAAATCCAATCCTCAAAAGAACCCTATCCATCTCGAAAAACCACTCTCTACCACTCTGGTGAAGACCGTAAATAGCCCTTTTTAATTTACAGACTAAGTTAACTCTTTGACTATCAGAAAAACCAGGAGGTTGTGACATGAATATATTCTCTTTCAAAGGAGCATACAAGTATGCACACTTAACATCAAACTGGCGATGAACCCATCCTAGATGACATACCAGCAAAGAGAAGAAGAATCTAATTATACTGAAGTTAACGACAGGGCTGTACGTTTCGTCGTAACTCTCACCCTTGACCTGTCTGTAGCCTTGGGCTACAAGTCTAGCCTTGAACCGTACGACTTGTCCCTTATCATCACGTTTGACCGTGAACACCCACCTGCAACCTAAAACATTCGTGCCAGATGGTTTTGGAACCAAATCCCATACCTCCCTGTCTCTCATTGTTTGAAGTTCCTCCTCCATTGCTTTTAGCCACTCCTCTTTAAACTCCGACTTCACAGCCTGTTTGAAGGTGTTCGGAACTACCACATCTAGTCAGGACGTAAGACTCGCCGAACTTTGGCTGACATCAGAGACTGGGATCGGGCCGACGTACTCGTTCTTTCCAGCAAAATCAAAAATTGAAGGATCAAACTTTACCTGATTTGTTGAACAATAATCCTCCACTTCCCTTAATGAGCGAAGTCTTTTAGTGGAGTCCCCTGGGTAGAAGTAGATGTCGACGCGTGAGTTGTCCGATCTTCTTACAGCATCTCTTCTCCATGGGATTTCTTTAAGTTCAGGTTCAGTCTCTTCGTCGCTGGTTTCGCCTTTCCCAGAATCCGGTCCAGCAATGTCGGGATGATGTTCTCTATCTAGAGGATATTCTCTGGGATAATCTGAAAAACTTTGATTTAACCCTCTATCAGAACACTCATCATCCAGGATGTAAGCAATTCCAAAATCTAAAGGTTCCTCTTCCTTATCAACAAAATAGTTAGTTGTGTTACCAAAATTTTTGAACATTTCTTTTTCATTAAAATTCACATTGATTGTCTCAACCACCTTGTTTTCATCTGGTAACCATATCCGGTACCCCTTCGTACCCAAAGCATAACCAACCATTACTCCTGGTTTGGCCCTATTATCAAGTTTACCCCTTTTCTGTTTGGGAATACCCACATACGCTTTAACCCCAAATGGTTTTAGGTGTTTCACTGAGGGCTTATTGCCACTAAACAACTCGACGGGTGTTTCAGTTTGATCTGAGTGGCAAACCCGGTTCCATGTGTATGTGAAATGCAGGGCACATTCAGGCCAAAACTCTCGGGGTAGACCTGACTCTTCGATCATAGCTTTTACAGAGTCCATGACAGTTAGGTTAAAACGCTCAACCATTCCGTTCTGCTCTGGGGAAAAGGTATTAGTTTTTTCATGTATAATACCTAGACTTTCAAAAAAGTCATTAAACTCATTATTGCAGAACTCTTTTCCATTGTCACTCCTTACAGAAACAACTTTTGAGTTCAAAAACCTTTCATTTCTAGTGAAAAACTTCTTAAATACTTCAAAGGTGTCAGCTTTACTGTTAATTGGAAACACATTAACCTTTTTAGAGAAGTCATCAACAATGACAAAAAGATATTTTTGACCATCTCTACCTTCAGGAGTTATAGGGCCACACAGGTCCATATGCAGAAGCTCTAACGGTCTCTTAGACCTTACACCACCAATTGGTTTGAAACTTTTCCTTTTACTTTTTGCTAATCTGCATGGTTCACACTCAATAGGTAGATTGGGCAGATCTGGCAGTCCCCTTACACAATCATTGTTTTTAGTTCTCAAGATCAAACCCTGGCTAACATGGGCTAGTCTCCTATGCCATAAATCTAGACTGGACTTTTGAGGACTGGATTTTTCAGACACAGAAGTCTCAAATGTAACAGACTTCTTGGGTTTCGACAAAACTGGTTCAAAATTAGAATTTTTGATCACTTCAGGGTAGGTGCAATAAATTCCATCTTTCAATTTAGCCGAAAACAAAATTCTTTCATGATTTTGAATTTTGATTACACCACCCTCTCCATTAAAACTTAAACCAGCTTTATCTATAATATTGCCAGCAATTAAATTCCTCCTTAGTGAAGGTGAATACAAAACATTTTTCAACACAATATTTTCCTCATTGAATTTTAAATGGATATTTCCTTTACCCTCAACCATGAAGGTTGAATCATTAGTAGCTACCTGGACCTTTTCATTACTAACTTTTTCAAAAGTGGAAAAATAAGACAAGTCCTTACAAAAGTGATGTGATGCGGCTGTGTCTACAACAAATGCATCCGCATCACAGTCTGTCTCTGAAAGGCAAGTCTGAACTAATAAGCAGGTATACTTATCTTTTTGATGTCCGCCATGTACCCCCGGTGACCGATTCCTTCTGACTGGGGAAAACCCGTTCCTCCTCCTCCGTGAGACGGACCGCTCCTTTGGTTCATTGCACTTCCGTGCGATGTGTCCTACTCTTCCGCATCTGTAACATGTGACAGCCCTTTGTCGGGTCCCCGACCTTGGCCTCCGCTGGTCAGATGCCAGAACTTGGCAGCCTGAAGTTGATTCGGTGAAGAGGACCGAAATCTCCGCCCGGTCTGCTCTTCGCTGTTGAAGTCTGGCCTCCTCCGCCAGGACAGCCTCCTCGACCTTGTTGAAGCTGAAGTTCGGGTCAGGCCAGGCCATGATGGCCTGTACTAACGATGAGAATTCATCAGGGAGCCATCGCAGGACATGGAATATGATCCTGTCTTTGTCCATCGGATGGCGAATTCCTTCCAGTTGATCTGCGATCTCTCTAACCTTGGCAAAGTAGATAGCCAAACCCTCTTGTTTAGCCGGCCTCACCTCAAGGAACCGATTGAACAGAATCTGATGACGGACCCGGTCATCAGGTTCAAAGTAGAGTTTCAGCTTCTTCCAAGCCTCGACAGGACCAACTTCATTTTTAATCAACCTTTTAAACTCCGGCTCTATGTTTAAGTAAATGGTTGATAAAGCCCTATCACATTTGTCGCTGAAAGAGTCTTTCTGATCAGCACTCGTGGGTGCCTTTTCCTTTTCATTCACTATTTTCCATAGGCCCCTCTCTATCAATAAGAATTTTATATCCACCGACCAAGAGGAATAATTCTTTCCGTTTAGTTTAGCTATACTTGGCGTGACCAAAGCCATGACTCAAACAAATTTTGAAGAACCGCCCCCCAGTCACCAGGGATCCACGGCAGACATCCAAAAAGGACAATCAATTACAACCACAGGGTTGGGCTGGGCCCATAACCCTTGTTACCCTTAAACTCTAATAAGGTAGACTGAAATAATAGCAGAGCTTTAAAAAAGACAAAGATTAATTTATTAACGAATGTAAACATAATTTAACAACTGTAAACAAATTTATCTAGAACTGACATGTGGCCAACCTAAGAAAACATCTAGTTATCAAGAAAACCCCTATAATATCTAAAGACATAACATGATTAAACGTGTCATCCTGACTAGCAGGAACAAAGACACAAACATAAAGATTAAGTACACATTCTATAAACAGTGCAGAAAGTAAGAGAAACAGCCAGCCTCACACTGGGCTTTTATCTGAAATACTATGTGATGTCATACCAACCTGAGCCAATCAGAGGTGATGACATCACAGACTCAAATCACTTCAGTTACAAGGTTAGAACTAGACAGTCCAAATTAAACAGACTTTTGACCCTACAACACTTAACCTTAGAATACATAACACTAGAACTCTTAACCTCAGAAATTACATTGGTTAAACAAGTAATCAGAATATCAAAACAAAGTTAAACACACAATTACAATTGTGGTGAACAAAACAACACTTTTAGTTATCAAAAATTATTCTGGTATGTTACAGATGGGCTTCGCCAGGCCAAATGGGGAAAGAGTTAAATATAGGATCCATTTTTATGTTTATGCTACAACAATGAATGTTAAACTACAACAATGGATTTCAACCTGCAACAATCAATAATATGCCTACAACAATTAAAGTTACATCTTTTCTTATGATATTTACAACAATGTGGTTT
The DNA here is from genome assembly GCA_024610705.1 of Tetragnatha versicolor. Lineage (NCBI taxonomy): Eukaryota > Metazoa > Arthropoda > Arachnida > Araneae > Tetragnathidae > Tetragnatha > Tetragnatha versicolor. The sequence continues at coordinate 17,699,104 of JANDEH010000008.1, forward strand.
TGCCCTGAAGTTAGGCATGAAATATGTGTTTTTAAGCATAAAATGGACCAAAAAAGTTATTAGGATGCATCGATTTTAAATTATTATTCTTCAGAAACCTTCCTTGGAGCGAGTAGATCAACATGGTATAGTTTAATAGTTAATGTAGGTTCGAAAAGTTTAAAACTATAAAGGACATACATACATACATACAGACAGACATTGATTTTTATATATATAGACTAGCGCTAAAGCGCTAGACCAGGCTTTGCCCGGGCGCAGTAGCGCTGACGCGCTAGACCCGGGCTTCGCCCGGGTTTTATTTATTTTTTATAAATATCATGTGGTGTGTTACAGATGGGCTTTGCCAGTCCATTTTTAAAGAAGATTATTCTGGTGTGTTACAGATGGGCTTCGCCAGTCCATTTAAAAAATTCTTCTGGTGTGTTAGAGATGGGCTTCGCCAGTCCAAATGTGGAAATAGTTAAATAAAGGAGCCACTTTTATGTTTATGTTACAACAATGGATTTTTAACTGCAACAATCGACAATATGCCTACAACAATTAAAGTTACATCTTCTCTTATGATATTTACAACAATGGGGGTTTTCCATGAAGTTAGGCACGAAATATGGGTTTTTGAGCATAAAATTGACCAAAAAAGTTATTAGGATGCATCGATTTCAAATTATTTTTATTCAGAAACCTTCCCTGGAGCGAGTAGATCAACGTGGTATTGTTTAATAGTTAATGTAGGTTCGAAAAGTTTAAAACTATAAAGGACATACATACATACAGACAAACAAACATTGATTTTTATATATATAGATTAAGTCAATCAAACAATTTTTTTTAAATATTGTCAAAAATGAAGAAAGAAAATTTGATATTTCTGTTTAATGTTTATTAGTTTGAATGGTTTTTTTATCTTTTAATCTGTGATAATTTGATATGGTACTTATTAAGAAATTTTAAAAATATTTCCTGGGTTGGACCCAAGAAAATATGGCAAGCCTATTTTATAGTTTGCCATAGTGTCTATTATTGTTATTTTACTGTAAAGGTAACAATTTAACTTAAAAGTTTTTAAAAATGTCCAATTTTTATATTGAGCTGATGGTAGAATATTGTCTCTGTAAAATTAGTTCAGAAAGATAAGTAAAAAAATTCTCTTGACTTTTTTCTTCGGGAGGTTGCAAGTAAGGGGTTTTTGCCCACCTCTGCAATATCTGGTCATTTGTTCAAAAAAGAGGAAATTAAATTTTTGATGATTTCTCCGTTGCAGGTGTGGATCGGCTTTGCCCGCTTCGAGCTGGGCTGCAACGAAGGAGAGGTTGCGGTGCAGCAGGCACGGCACGTGTACGACAAGGCCAACCGCAGCCTCCGCGCAGCAGAGAAGGAGGAGCGGGTCATGCTGCTCGAAACCTGGAAGGAGTTCGAGGTAAGATTCTGCACAGCATGATTCAAAACTAACTGGAAGGGGGCACCTAAGATAACTCTGAATCGATTGGAAAGGAATGGGGGGGGTGCCCTAACATGGGTGTCCATTAGGGTGGCTTAAAAAACTTTTTTTTAGATAGAGTTCTATGCACTCTTTACTTTTTTCGAATAGCTAAAGAAACTCACAGTCAAAATTTCAGCTCTGTATTTGGATTAGAAGTCAGTGACTGAAAGGAGTGAAAAAGTTCAAATTTTCTGTGTAATGATAAATATTAATAATTTTAAAAAATAATGGAGAAAAACATAAAATATATGTATACCATGGATATAAGGAAAATATAACTGTTGGACTCAATTTTAAAACAATTTGTGTATCCCCTTTTCATGATGGTTCATCTATTCTATAACATGGGTTTTTTAGAAATCTTATGTTTGTAAATGAACATGTTATCATAATTTATTGATAACTAACTGTGATTTCAAATTAAATGGTAATTTATGTATCATATTTTATTTGAATGTTTGACATTTTATTGCAATTTCAGGAGGAGTTTGGAGATGAGAAGTCCCTCAAAGAAGTGGAGGCGCAGATGCCCAGGAAGGTCAAGAAGAGGCGACTGGTGCAGAAGGAAGGGGTGAGTGTAGGGATCTAAAAAATCATTCGATTCAATTCCGGAATCGATTCCAACCTGGTATCAAATCCTTAGGGCCAGTATCGAAAAAGTGGAATAAAAAAATTCAAAGCTGGAACTAACTATTTGTGTCGGTCCTTCGATTCCTTGGAATCTATTAACTATGTGAAAAATAAATTAAAATTTATTCTATTCCTTAAAAATAATAAAATTAAGTCATCCTTTTTTAAGTTCATCTTTGGCCATTTTCACTGTTTTTCTGATTCTTTGGAATTGTCAATTACTACTTATCTATTTCAATTACAGATCCTAAATAAGCAATAATTATTATTTTATTAATTAATCATCATAATTTTAATGAATAAAAGAATTTGATTGTTAATAACTGTATTAATAAAAAATTTAGTTACGATTCTTACTTGAAATTGATTCCTTGAGGAGTTCGATTCCTTGGTATTGATTTGATTTATGTGCTTATGGTTCTCAATGATATACATATAGTAACTGTTATGTTTTTATTGGTTTGTTTGCTTAATAGTAATAGCTGGTCCCTGTAATAGCTTTGCTAGTTTTTTATGGGAGAAATTAAAAGTTTGAGGATTCAAGAGGAAAGTTATATACCTTGAAATCCGCCCTGAGCTTAGCAAGGGGTTATGAAGGCTTCGATCCATCTTTTTTGTTGAGGAGGGACGAAATGGGTGTAAAAAACTAGGTAAAACACTATTTTTAAAGAAATTTACAAACACTCTCTTGAGGAAGATCTCCCCTTTAAATAACATTCTGTATTAAAAGTGGTATAAGGAAAAAAAATTATGTACCCTCTGAAATTTTTATAAATACAGTAGTGTAAATAACCTTTGTCCATCTTTCGTTGAAAAAGTTTCATGTCAAAGACTCTCCCCCTAAAAAATTTATCATGGATAAAAAGGAGCCAGATTACTTTGCGGCCGGCCACTTTACTTGTGACTTACTTGTTTCGGCCCTCAAGTACTGAGAAGTTGGAGACCCCTGTTTTATCCTTTATCCCCTTATATCAATCAATATAAGCCATTCAATTCCTTCATAAATATTTAGTTTTATTGTTTTTTTGTCGAAAAAAAAAACATGTTTATTCCAACCCTGTGCTCAAGTCTCCTTTTCTTTTGCAGCAGGCACAAGGTTCGTGGGAGGAATACCACGACTACATCTTCCCCTCGGACGAAGTGGCGCAGCCCCACCTCAAACTGCTCGAGAAAGCCAAGCGCTGGAAGCAGCAAGCCCAGCAGCAGGAGGCTGACTGATCTTCTCTTTTATTTCTTGTGTAAATAAGCCATGTTTTCTACGGACTTTTGTACAGTTTTGTGTGCACATAAAGGATGCTATATTTTTACATGTTTGGATTCTTATTTAGTCAATCACACTAACTAGACTGCAATGTTACTTGACCTGGTTGAGAGCAAACAAAGAAAGTTTCCCAGCGGGGTGTCTGAATTTTTGAGTGAAAGAACAACTCCATGATTTGTTTACAAATCATGTTTTGTTTGTTTTTGCCACTATTCCGTCCTGGGGACGGAATTTTATCTTTTCAAAAGTTCTGGGAACAGAATTCCATCCCAGGTATATTACTAAACATAAAATCAACTGATCAATTAGCTGGGATTTGTACTAAATTTCAGTACTTAAATCGCACATTTTGCCCCCCCCAAAAAAGGGCATTTTTACTTAGATACAGCTTTTAATTAAAATTTAGGGAATTTTTCTGCAATTTAAGAAAAATTGCTAGACTGGGGGAAGATTAAAAAAATAGCTCTTAGTCCCGTCTTGCAGTTTTTAAAGAGTGGCACCCATGCGTATTAGGTTTTTAAAAAGCAGTCATTAGTTCTTTTGTTGTTTTGCATTGAAGTGTGTGATATTTTTTATGTACAGTACTAGAAATAAAAATACATTGTGAATGAACAGCTGGGGTTACTTAAATGCCAGCTTTAAGGGCCCAATTTAGGAAATTTTCTGTAGTATTCACACCATGCAGGCAGGGCCCCACATATTACTATCTGTTAATCTTAAAAGAAAATTTATAACACATTAATTGGTAACTTCATATTAGCCTGTTTACTTTTTCAAATATGTCCCCAAAAAGTGCCTTACAATTATAAATTTAGATTTATGTTTTGGAAGAAAAAGTATTGAAGTTGCATTCCAAAAAATTTTAAAAGTTATTTCTGTTTGAATTGATTGTGAGATTTTGCATTTTTTATGTATTTTGGTGTGCTGATTACGAAAAAAAATATTGAAAAAAATCCTATAGGTCAGGATTTTTCACAATTTATTTGCTAAATTATTTTCGAATTTTGCCCCTTTTTCATAGTTTTTGTACATTCCTACCTCCTTTGTTTTCAAAAATTAGGAGCTGTAAATCATACACATAGTTAACTATTTCATCAGGACATATAGAGTTGGGAAGAAAGTACTAGATAATATTTAAACGTGCAGTATTGAAGGATTTCGTTGTATAGTTTGAAGAAACATTCTTGTTGCTACTCACAAGGGTAAATGTAGGAAAAGATGTTTTGGCTTTACATTGTGAAAAAAGAAATTGGCTTTAGAAAATTTTTGAAATTGAGAAAGAAATTGGCTTTACATTGTGTATCAGCGGTTCTCAAACTGTGCTCCGCTGAGCCCTTAGGGCTCCGCCAAGCATTTCCAGGGGCTCCGTGAAGAAATTTGAAATAAATACGTTGATAATTTCTAATTTGCGTTGCTCTGAAATGTTACATAAATAACTTTCTTCTAGGTGTTTCTTGTTAACTTTCTTTTGCTCCTTCCTACCCTAGTTTTTAGAGCTATAAAATCACCCTTAATTTTAAGTGGATTTGGTGTGGAGCCTCCAATGAAGTGAGGTATGTTGATTAATTATAGGTTTTTTTTGTCTTTTTCTGGTCTTTTTTGGTTTACCAAAACAAGTTAATAAACAAAATATTCCATATATCCCGGGGCGTATATAGGGGGAGGGGGGGCTGCCTCCCCCCCCCCCGGAAATTTGGGCTACGTATAACAAAACAAGTTAAAACCATGTTATTTAGGGTCAAATTTCCGAAATTCTTCTGAGGGGGGACCCCCAAAACCACCTCCTGCCTATATTATACTTGAAACTTTATTATTGTCAATTTTTATAATAAGTTCGTTAAAATTAGAATCCTACCTAAAAATTAGTGTCCAAAATTTGGATAATGATGTACCTAAAACGAGTTAAAAAAACTGGTTTTAAGGATCACATTTCACAGAATCTTCTGGGGAGGAAGGACCCCTAGACCCTTCTATTGTATACTTGGATCTTAATTCGGCACAATTTTTCTTACTAATTATCTTAGATGCAAATTATACCTAAAAATGTTTTTAAAAGCTACGTTAAACAGTTAAATATGCATGGGAGGGGCTGTGGAATAATTTTGGACCCCTCCCGAAATAAATTTCTATATACACTACTGCATTTATGCTTTTATTTCTAGAAGCAATGGGTTTTATGCAATTTGCTTTTTATACCTTGAAAAATTTATTTCGGGAAAGGGATCCGCGAAGAGTGTGTCTCTTGAAAAGGGCTCTGCGACATAAAAAGTTTGAGAACCCCGGTGTGTGTGTGTGTGTAAATGATCTTATTTTAGTTATATAATGTCTTTCGAGAAGAATATGTAATGAAAAAATTATTTTATGAACCTATTTTCATTAAAATTGAAATAATGACTTATTTTACAAATTTACTAAATTGTCAGGAAACATGACAATCTATGGCAAAACATCTTTTTTGAGTTCAGGGCATCAAAGTAGGGGAGAGTCGGGTAAGTTGGAGACCCTAAGACTTTTTACATTTCTAAGACAGAACTAACTACATTTGAAAAAATATTTTTGTACTAATATCTTCGTACAACTATTGCCTAATGACAGTTTATTTCCCTGCCATGTAAACAATTTATATTTTTGTTAATCTTGCTTTTTTTACTCCCATCACAAAGTATCCATCTTACCCGATGGTGCGGGTAAGATGGATACCAGTGGAGGGTAAGATGGCGATTACGTAGTTGATTCCATTTGACAAAATAAAATAAACTCGTTATGTCAAGTATAAGAACTATATTTTATTTTATGCCCAAAATTATGAATTTCCAAAAAATTATGAACAAAAATCACATATCCAAGACTTCTTTTTTGCTTCGGAATTTGACAGTCCAGTACAAGCCGCATGAGCCCACTTGTGTCATTTTGCACAATTGAACCACAGTTCATTTTTTCCGAAGTCATCACATATGATGCATACTTCATCGACTTCTTCATCTGAGTTATCATCTTCGTCCATGTAATGTATGGATACGGAGGAATCTGATGAATAGTCAAAATAAGTTTTTGAGCATTTTTTCTTCTCTACGACCTTAGTTTTATTCTCTACGACCTTAGTTTTTTTCTTTCCTTTTTTTGCTTCTCTTCTTTCCTTTTGCTTCTTCCTTTCTAATAAATATTCTTTTACAGGCGAACTTGTGGCATGTAGCGATGGAGCTTTAGTCCTTTGTTTCTTTACCTTTGGGGGAGCTAAAGGGAGTACCAGGATATCGGGGGCATTAGATGGACCAGCAATAGGTTGGGTGTCGGCATCATGAATTTCGGAACTAGATGTGGCATAAGCCGCTGTTGTCACAGCAGGTTCAAATTCTTCAGCTGAGAAAATTTGTGAATTGAGGGGAACAATCCCCGCTGCTTCAAATCCTTTCACTGCGTTATTTAGCGTAGCCGCTTTGGCATACGCTTTGTGAAAGAGGCTAGGTACATTCTTCACAGCAACAGTTTGGCCAGGATTCATAGTTAAAAAATCATTGCACACATTACTGTAGGCAGTTTTCAAAGGACCGAAGAAACTGACGTCCAATGGCTGCATCCGGTGGGTTGTGTGCGGGGGAAAACCAAGGAGAGTGATAAAGTTGTCCCTGCAAAAATTTACTGCTTCTAGGGTTATGTGTGATGCGTGATTGTCCATCAACAGCAGAATCTGATTGTCAGCTGAAGGTCCTACAATTTTTTTAAAATGGCTCAGCCATTCCAAAAATATTTTGGCATTTATAAAGCTGGACTCTGGATTGCAGGCAGCTTGGGATCCAGGTGGTGCATCATGCAGCAAATAATCTTGCATGCGCACTCTTTTAAAAATAAAAAGTGGAGGCACATAATGTCCAGTTGCGCTGACACAGCAGACCACACTCACATTTGAGCCTCTCTCAGCCGAAGATACTTTAACCACCCGTCGTTTGCCTGTTGGTGTTATAATGAGAGGGGATTTTGTTGGTACAGTTGAGCAACCTGTTTCGTCAACATTGTAAATCTGGTGTGGCTCATATCTGTGTTTCTTCATAATTTCAGTCAATAAATTAAAGAAGTTTTGCACACTTACTTCATTAAATGCTGCTAATCTTGCCACTGAGGTCGCCTCTGGCTTACGTAAAGATAAATTAAATTTACTTAAAAAGTTGCTCACAAAATCTTTTCCAGCCATCCTTTCTTCTTTATTAAATCGATGTTCTATTTTTAGATGTTCAGCATAATCAAATACGATTCTTGCAAAATCTTTCTTTGTCAAACCAAATGCACGTCTGTCTATATCTGTAACATAGTTTTTTAGCAAGAGTAATTGTTCCTCAGTAAAAGTATTCTTAAATCTTCCAGCGTTCTCAGGAAATGGCTCTTTGTTCTTCCTTTTATCCACATAACGCCGAAGAGAAGTTTGAGGCAGAGAATATTTTTTTGCTGTTGTTAAAATGAACGCTCCTCTTAGTACCTCTTCAACAGCTTTATCCATACCTTCTTTGGACCAAGATTGTCTTTCCGTAATCCTTTTATATTTCCCCATCGTTTTGTTTCTAAAAAAATAAAGTTATAATCACTTTAAGGATGCTGTCATCAGTTATGAATTTTTTTTAAGTAATTAAACAAAATAAAAGTAAAAAAATGTCTTAAAATCTAGTTTTTACAGATAATATGTAATCCTTATAGGCACAAATATTTGATTTGAGACTAGTAAATTGCCTGCTTTTTATTTGCGTGTAAGATGGAGACCACCATCTTACCCGCCATCTTACATATCCATCTTACCCGACGACGTCATGTCGAAATTAAAGTACAAAACGAGAATAAAATTAACCGTATTTTAACTTAAAAGCAACATTATATCATTAATCGAGAAGACTAATTATGTATAAAATTGAAGAAAAGCCCAAAACACTCACCAATTTAACGCAATCCACTAATGAAAAGGTTGACAAATTTAGATATGTTCACGCTGAAATAACAAAACACAAAATGGCGGCAGTTACAGTTATTTTTCCACGCTAGGAATGTAATTCAATTGAAAGATGGCCAACACTGAAGCATATATCCCAATAAGGGGCTGCCATCTATCGCAAATAAAGAGAAACATTCAAGTCACCATCTTAGCCGCCTCTCCATCTTACCCGACTCTCCCCTACATTAAAACTAATGACTTTGATAATAAATTTGAATAAAAGAATTTAGTTCTTAAGTGTTCTTGCATTTTTTGTGAAATATTGCTCTATTAGCTCAATTTTTTACAAAATCCGATGTCTTAAAAATCAAAAGTGTTCATTTTTGGATTCAGCTCACCAAAAAACATAAAAAATTATTTTCAGATAAAGTTTGGGTCGAAAATTAATTATTTTAAGTATGCACTTTTAAAAAATTGGCATTTTTACTTAAATACGTAAATTGTCAAGAAAGGTGAAGACCTATGATAAAACAGAGGTCAATATTTGATTCAGCGCTCAAAAAAACATAAGAAATGATTTTGTGGAAAAATTTGAATTAACAATTTTGTATAATGAGTCAATTTTTCAAAATTTTAAGGCATTTCTCAATAAAACTTAAAACATTGAATTTCCAAAAAAACGTGACGTCCCAGGAAAAAATAGAGGTCATTTTCGGATTCAGCGCACCGAAAATAATAAAGAACAGGTGAAATAACCCAAACACCTCGAAAAAAGTTTTTTTTTCAGACCTGTGCAATAGGCCGGGTCGAAAAAGACGAAATTCAAAGAATCGAAATGTAATAGTGTGGAAAAGTTGTAACAGACTAATACAAGCATAACGCAAAAAAAATTTTTGAAATCGGTCAACGTTTGACCCTCGCGCAACGCGGTCGAAGTTTTGATGTTTTGGTCATTTTTAGAGAAATTGACCGAAAATCCCAAGATCACGTGATCAAATGATGTCCTTAATTTTTTCATAGTTGTGTACCTTCATTGTTAATAGTATGTGCCTAGTTTCATTACTTTGCATCCCCATATTTTAAAGCAATTAATTTTTAAAGTTATAAAACTCCTGTAAAGTTGTTTTTTTCGCTTTCATAAAATAGCCATAACTCAAGAACAGCTGCAGTTAGAAACTTGCAACTGGTGTCATTCGATGCAAACTATTTTTCTGGTTAAAATGGTGGGTATCACGACTATCTTCCTTCATAACAAATATTCAAAATACTTAAAATTTAAAATAAAATTTAAAAATTTAACAAAAAAACAAAATTCTGAAAATTGGTAAAATTGAGGTTTTATTGCAATTGAACATCTATTATGAACTTGTTTTCAAAATTTTAAGTTGACATTCCCGTGTTATCACACTGAAAAAAATATTATGCATTCGTCTTATGTACAGTTTTTAGAACCCCTACTATGAACGGTTAAAGCATATAAAGTTGAGAGAAATCTAATAAAACGATCAGTTTGTGAACAAGGAGCAATAAATCAATGTATTTGAAGGTAATATGCTGGGTAAAATAAAAATTAAAAGTTCCTATTTAATGAAACTCAAAAGAAAAATACATCTATATAAAAGGAAACAATGATGTTTTATTTAAGGTGATTTAAACCCCACTTAGGCACTTTTTGTTTTTTCTTTTTTTAACTTTATTGCTTAATGTCAACATAAATTACAATTTCTTCAGATATCTTAGTGGATATATGAGTAAGATTTGATTTTCTAAAGATAGGACTTCTTCAACGCAATAAATCTTACCCCAAAATGTTGCCAAGTTTAAAAAAATTCTCACGCTTTTTAAAAATTGAAATATTCTGAAATGAACTCAGATTTGTAATACGTACGTGATTATATTTCGCTTTGCTTTTGCAACTACAGATTTCGTCTCTTTTTCTATCCTTGAGGAGCTTTTCGCGCGCGCGTGTATTCCTCTTCTCTCTACCTTTTACGGAACATCTAGAGGAGCCATCTTGTTAATATATATAGAAATATTTAGGTCATTTCGTGGGACAGGGCAAACAATCTCCTAGTGAAATTAAAATTAAGGCAATCCAGGATTTTCCGGTTCCTTCGACCAAGACCCAAATTCGTGTTTTTTGGGGAATTGCTGGGTACTACAGACAGTACATTCCTAACTTTTCTGTTATAGTGGCCCCTTTGACAGAATTGCTTAAAGGTAAAGAAAAGAAATCCACGGTGGTGTGGAATAAGGAGTGTCAACAGGCTTTTGAGGGACTCAAGGCGCTCCTCACTCAAAACCCGGTCCTTTATGCCCCACGTTTTGATATTCCTTTCTATGTCCAGTGTGACGCTTTAGATGTGGGACTTGGTGTGGTTCTGTCGCCCAGAGGACTGAGTCTGGAGAGAGGAGCACTCAGTTCTCTACCTTAGTAAAAAGTTTTCGTCAGCCGAGCGTAAGTATGGAACCACCGAAAAGGAATGCGCGGCTATCCTGTTTGCTGTCAAGAAGCTAAGGTGCTATCTTGACGGGTCCAACAAGTTCTTTATTCAGACGGATCATAATCCTTTGGTATGGTTAAAACAGAACTCCGGTGTTAATCCACGTCTTATGAGGTGGGCTCTGGCAGCACTGCAACCTTTAAATTTCGAGATAGTCCATCGTCGTGGGACGTATTAGCCCATACCTCCATGCCTTTGCCCCGTTCGCTCAGCCAACTTGTAACCTTCCGTGCAAATCCGCCATAGCTGGTCCCAAGCCCGGTTGAGAAAGGATGAGGGTGCCACTAAGTCCGTGGTATAACCCTGGAAGAGTGGATGGTTTGGTTTCGATCTTACTGACCACTTGACTGGGGGAAAAATCGGCACCGGGGGGAAGGTTACGAAGCTCCTATGATCTTGGGGTTAGTGCTGTAGGGTCTCGGAGAAGGCGGTCGGTGGAGGATACAGGAGAAAAGCTGAGTTTAGCGTCTCAGGCCGCCAGATAGTACAGGAGCCCGGGGTAGCCTAACCAGCATATCCTGGCTGCTCTATCAGCTGGTGTATAATCCCGCCTGCCTTGTAGCTCCAGCGAGGTGGTGCCTGGATGGGGTCCTGCATGGCAGTGTGGGGGGCTCTTCCGAGGTCACCGCTGACTGTTGACTCTGGGGCTAGCCCTGCTTCACGGGCCCCTTGTGAATTGGAGGGGAGTTTCCTTAACCCCAAAAACCTCTACAAAATATGGACAACAAGAAGAAAGAAGACAAGACTAAAAACGCTCCACCCAAAACCCCAAAACAAGGATCGGGTTCCCAATCAAGGGATACTAGATCAAGGGATCTTTCTCCTATGGAGACGGATCGTCCTCAGGAGGAAACCTTGCTCCATACCGCCGGTGGAAGTGGTGTTGTTTGCGCAAGCAGACACACCGCGGAGACTGATGGTGGGTTCAAGGCAGTACTCACCAAAACCCAAAAGAGAAACCTGAAAAGGACAAAGAAAAAGGCTAGAGATGCTGCAGCCAAGGAGGCAGATGCAACCAAGGAGGCAGATATAGCCAAGGAGGGAAGGAGTGGTGGAAGTACCAAAAGACCTATGTCTGATGGTTCTACACCATCCCCTAACCCTGTAACTTTGAAGAAAAAACCACGCATCGACACAGGACCACAGTCTTTTGCCAATGCAGTGAGGGGGGTAAAGCTTGCTATTGTAAAGGAAACCTACCCCACAGACAAGATCTCCAAAGAGGAGGTAGATTGTATCCAGATGCATATTCTGAATCTTATCAATAAGATAAAGGAGGGAGATCATCTGCCCAAGATACAGGGCTCTGTAATCATTACAGGAGCCCTTGTCATCCAGTGTGACGATCCTGAAACCGTGGAATGGGTGAACAACCAATTCCATGGTAATAAGGAATTGCTTCCTGGTTTAACCCTGAGGGTCATGAGTGCTAGCGACCTTCCCAAGCCGGTGAAGGTTGCTTTCAGGACCAAAGATACCCACACCTTGGAAGGAAGAGTACTGCTGAGGCGGATGGACCGCTTTAACCAAGATTTGAAATCTATGGATTGGAGAGTGGTACACAGACTTGTGGAACCGCTCTCCGTCCGATGGATCTTCGAGGTTGATGTGGAGTCTGCTGAAGCAATAAAGGCGGCAGGTTGTGCAGCATACACCGGCCTAGACAGAGGGGTCTTTAAGATCCTTGCTGACCCAAATCCGAAAAGGCCTGCAGCTGAAGAATCCACCCCTTCACAAGAGGAGGACACGACAACTGCAAAAGCATCCACCTCTCAGGTAGGTACACCTGATGCCTCTGAGGCAGCTGATACTCTATCTGTGAGTGAGGAACTTCTTTTGCTAGGTGGGCTGGAAATTGATACCGGTTCTGAGGGTACACTACAACCCTCCTCACCTGGATCTGAGGCAAGCGACTCCAATCTTTTGGAAGTGGAGCCTAAAGGAGCTAATACATAAGCTCTTGCGATCTGGCTGCTCCACCCTACTCTAATGAGCATAGGAATTGATGCATGCCAAATAAACCTTCATCATAGCCGTTCTGCTTCTACTATCCTCAGTAGAAGGCTGGCTATGGGTCAGGCAGACATTGCACTGGTGCAGGAACCCTGGACCCGAAATGGTAACATTATGGGTCTAGGTGCTAAAGGTTACAATATCATATATGATAGAAACTGTGACAGACCTAGAGCTTGCATTTTAGTGAGCACTAAGTTAAATGTAATCAACTTAGTTGATTATCTTTCAGGTGATTGTGTTGCCATTAAGGTAATCTACAAATCTCCTCAAGGTCTTAAGGATGAGATGGTCTTTCTGTCGGCATATCTCCCTTATGAAGAACTTGATCCGCTCTCAAGTACAATAATTGGTATCTTAGACCACTGTACTGAGACGCGTACTAAGATTATTCTTAGTTTCGATGCAAATTCTCATCACATTCTTTGGGGCAGCAATGACTGCAACAAACGTGGTGAAGAACTTATTGAGTATATTCTAAAATATAATTTATTTATTTTAAATAAAGGCAATGAACCTACCTTTGTTAATGTAAAACGAAGGGAAGTTATTGATATTACTCTATGCAATTCTTTTTGCTCAGAGTATGTAAACAATTGGAAGGTATCGGACGAAGTCACCTTGTCTGACCACAAACTAATTGTTTTTTCAGTTTTAGGTCCATCATGGACCTTAAATGAGGGTAGGAATCCAAAGAAGACCAATTGGGATTCCTACAGAACTTCACTGGTGGAAGAAATTGGAGAGAATTTTGGTAAGTTCACTACTGTTAATGATGTGGACTTGGCTGTGGATAAACTACAGCATGCTATTCTACAATCGTACTATAATAATTGTACAGTTTCTCGCACCACCACTCGCAAAATTGTTCCTTTGGAGCAAAGAACTTGCTACTTTACGCTGCAAATGCAGAAAGCTGTTTAATAAAGCATAAAAGACAGGAGAGTGGTATATTTATCGTTCTGCTCTCACTGAATATAATAAGGCTGTCAGGCTTGCAAAAATCAAGTCATGGCAATCATACTGTGATAGCATAGATGATATATCTGCTACATCAAAACTTGTCAAACTAATGTCAAAAGACAAGAGTTGTGGACTCAACACAGTCAAGCTGGCAAATGGCAAATTTGCCTCCTCAGGGAAAGAAATACTGGATGAAATGTTCAGAATACACTTTCCGGGTTCAGCTACACACAATCAGACTACACCTACATGCAGTAAAAATCATTGGGACACTGCAAAAAAGGTAGTAAGTCACGACAAAATTGTTTGGGCAATAAACTCATTTAAGCCCTACAAATCTCCAGGCGTAGATGAGATTTTTCCAGCCCTTCTGAAAGAAGGTTTAAAGATACTGGTTCCAATTCTTTGTAGAATATTCAGAGCCTGTATAGCATATGAATTTGTCCCCTCCTCATGGAGACAGACCAAGGTAATCTTCCTACCAAAAGTCGGTAAAGAAAATTACCATGAGGCCAAATCCTTTCGGCCAATTAGCCTTACGTCTTTCTTACTTAAAACTTTGGAAAAACTCATTGATAAGTATATTAGAGAGAATGTATTGAAAGAGAGACCATTGTCAGTCTTTCAACATGCTTATCAGCCTGGTAAATCCACTGATACTGCTCTGTATGATCTTTCATATATATTAGAAAAGAATGTAAAGGAGAAAGAGATAGCACTTGCTATCTTTCTTGACATCGAGGGAGCCTTTGATAAAGTTCCTATTTTATCTATTGTTCAAGCTCTTGAACTAAAAGGTGTCAACAAGACAATTGTTAACTGGATTAGTAGTCTTTTGAAGACAAGACATGTACGAGCTACACTTCTTGGCGATACTCTACTGTCTCAAGCTACTGCTGGATGTCCACAGGGAGGAGTCCTCTCCCCTATTCTGTGGTGCCTGGTTGTAGATTCTCTCTTTGAGATCTTTACGCAAATTGGCGTTTCTTGCATTGGCTATGCTGATGATGTAGTAATTGTCACCAGGGGCAAATTTATTAACACAATCTGTGATGTGATGAATAAAGCCCTACGTGGCATTGAAACATGGTGTCACAAAGAGGGTCTTTCTGTCAATCCTCAGAAAACCACTATGGTAGCCTTTACTAGGAAGACTGCTACACTGAATATTAACATCAAGTTTTTCAATCAGACGCTTATATGTTCTGAAGAGGTTAAGTTCTTAGGTGTCTTTTTTGACAAGAGGCTTAACTGGTCAAAACATTCTGAGTACTGTATCAATAAAGCCAAGAGAATCTTTTGGAGCTGTAGAAATGCAATTGGGAGAACTTGGGGACTCAATCCCAGGATACTCAACTGGATTTATTCGATGATTATTTGTCCTATCCTCACCTACGGATCAGTAGTATGGTGGTCTAGGACTAAATCTCAAATCTGCAAAAAGAATCTTGCCAGAATTCAAAGAATGGTTTGTGTTGCAATATCTGGTTGCATAAGAACTACTCCCACTGCCACTCTGGAACTTCTTCTAGGGATGCATCCACTACATATGAGGGTTGAAGCTGAGGCTCTCATATGTGTAAAGAGATTAAAAAATCTAGGTCACTGGAGGGATTACTCTAAATATACCTCTCTTGGGGCGACTTAAACACCAAGGTTACTGAGCATCATCTGTTTAATATGCCTTGTGATGTCATGACTGTAAGATTTGGCTTTCACAAGCCTTTTAAGATTCTCTTCCCAACAAGGAATGAATGAAAAACAGATCTGCCAATTACCACCAATACCATTGTGTGGTTTACTGATGGATCTAAGTTAAACAACTCTACTGGAGCAGGTGTTTTTTGTCCTCTGGATGAAACTAAAGAGTTCTATCCACTGGGTGAATTTTCAACAGTTTTTCAATCTGAGATATATGCTATCCTCATGTGCTGTAAAATATGCATATATAGGGGCTTTCGCGACAAATGTATATCCATCTGTTCAGATAGCCAGGCAGCCCTTTTGGCTCTGCAAAAATCCAGTTTTACTTCACCTCTGGTATGGGAATGTTACCTTAACCTCTGTGATCTGGCTGCTCATAATAATGTCTCATTGTTTTGGGTTCCGGGTCACTCGGGGATTCCAGGCAATGAAATGGCTGATGAACTGGCTAGACTGGGTTCTGGCACTCCCTTTTATGGTCCAGAGCCAGCCTTAGGACTTTCCGGTGAAACTATCAGAGGTACTGTACTTTCTATTTTTAGGGATCAACAGTATAAAGAGTGGCGTCACTCGACGGATCAAAGACAAGCCAGAGAGCTTAATGCAGGCTGCCCAAGCTCTCGTCAAAAGGAGCTTTTTAAGCTTAATCGCAATGGTATTCGCAGAGCCGTAGGTTTGCTAACTGGACATAGTACTCTACGGAGGCATCTTACAATCATGAATGTTCTAAACGATCCATTATGTAAGGGATGCAGGGACAGTAAAGAAACTGTTGTCCACATTCTGTGTGAATGCGAGAATCTCTCTGCTCACAGATTTGAGCACCTTGGGAGTCATTTGCTTGAGCCTTGGGAGCTCCAGGACGTTCCTGTAAGGTCATTACTGAACTTTGCTTCATCCACTGGTTTCTTTTAATAAGAAGCAGGGATTTACTTCCAGGGGATAGTACAATAGACCTCAGGTCGCAGTGCTTGGTCCTCTGTGGACCCCCCTAAACAAGTCATAAGTCATAACCTTCCGTGCCGGCACATTCAGTCACTCGGAGGTTGTGACTCCAGTTTGTTTTATAGCTCAGTACCATATTCAAGCCCACATACCTTCTCTTCAGCTTCATTTTGTTTTCTAATAAACACCATTCCCAGGGGCATCATTTCAGTTTTTGGTTGGGGGGGCAAGGATTTTTTTAAGTGGGTCGGGACCACGCTGTAACTAGACTTTTTTGGGAGGGTTGCCTCAACTTAATTTGACAACGTGAGCTCCAAGAAAAAAGAATTTTCTAAGGAAAAGAGTTGTAAATAAACTTCAAAGCTTCAAGGGGGGCTAGGGATCCTCCCCCAGAAATGTTTTTGAAATTAACACTTTAAACTAGTGTTTTATCTCTTTTTCAAACTCTTTGGGGAGCACTAAAAAGGAAAAATCTTATTGAATGAGGCAGAATTTTCAAGGAGAAAAACAATGTTTAACAGAGGTCAAAATTATAGAGGGAGGCTGGGGGTATTCCCTATAAATTTTTTCTTAAATTTCTCTTCAAACTAGTGTTTTATCTCTTTCAAACACTGTGGAGCTCCTAGAGGGAAAAGCGTCTTGTAAATGGCAGAATTCTATTAAGGGGGTGAAATCTGTATAACCAACGTGAAAATTTTAGAGGGGGCTGGGGATCCTCCCCCAGAAATTTTTTAAAATTACTACTTTAAACTAGTGTTTTCTCTTTTTCAAACTCTTTGGGGAGCACTAAAAAGGAAAAGCTTCTTGTAAGCGGCAGAATTTTTAAGGGGAAAAACACTGAATAACAGACATGATAATTTTAGACGGGGGCTTAAGGGTACTCCCCCAGAATTTTTTTTGTAATTTAACCCTCAAAAGTAGTGTTTTAACTCCTTTTGGTCCTTTTTTAGTTGCACCCAAAGCTCTTAGTGGAAGTTAAAGAAATTCAAAGGAATTTGCAGCTATTTTTTACATAACAGTTGAAACCTTTGGGGGGGGGTTGCCCCCCCCCCTTTAATGACGCCCATGACCATTCCCAATAATCTAAATTCCAGTTTGCAAATTAATAATAATACTCCAAAGCAGATACATCTTCAAAGCACTGCAGCTGGACTGCATATCCCCAATTCCTCGACCAGTCACAATTATGGATTTTGATTCCCCTCGTCACCATTATCTTTCTATTGTGGTATTACATTATTTTCTTATGACTAGAATTAGATCAGTGCAACTGATTTTTAGAGGAAAAAATAACAAATAATAACTGTAAAATTGCTTGTAAAAATTTGCTTACTTACCAGGCTTCTTTATCTTCATTTTTGCATTCAATGCAAAACTTAAAACAATACAAACATGTAGAGATGTGGGTTTTCCGGAAAATTTTGAAACGGAAAATTTTCCAAAAAATTTTCCGAGTCACTAAATTTTAATAAAGCTTTGTTAAATTAAACTTCCGATCACTGGAGGCAAAAAATTAACAAAACTGGAGTATTTTCACCAATTCTGGATGTTGTTCTTTTGAGATTCATTCAAAAATAAGACACTATCAAAAACTAATTAATAAAGCATTGAAATCATGATTTAAAATTACTAAAAATTTTAAAATTACATGATTTAAAATTACGTAAATGCAGGGCTCGATTTCAGCCGGAACGGACCGGAACGGCGTTCCGGAACCTCTTTTTCGGAAAAAATTAATATTCTATTTCAGGGGTCTCCTAACTACCGCTCGCGAGAATTAAAACCCTGTTTTTATCGTCGAATTTTCAAAAATTTTCTGGGGGAGGACCCCCAGATCCCCCTTTTTGTACTTAGAATTAACCTAATCACATTTATTTTCAGATTAAGTTCATAAAAGTCAGAATCCTACCAAAAAAATTTAACAAAAAGGCATATTTTAAATTTAAAAAAACGAATTAAATGCATTTTTTTCTTTTTGCAAATAACAATAATTATGATTTAATTGTAAGGTTGTTACTTAATTGTTCTTTTAAAACATGATTGTTACCCCGATTTGAACTACCCACAATCCGCTGGTGTTGATTCTTTTTTATTTGAACCAAATTTGCCCGATTGCTGGTCAAATTTGCAAAGAAAATTTGCGACATCTTAAATTCTACCATTTAAGAACTTAAACTACGCATTCTATTCCTAAAATTGATGATAAGCCATCCCGCCTCCTACGAGAGGATCCCTTTTGAAAAAAAAAGTATAACCCACTGTAAAAAAAGGCGATTTACAAAAAAAATTGTATAAAGAGCATTGGCGGGCCCAGAGAGGGGGCCATGGGGGCCATGGCCCCCCCCGAGAAAAATTCCGAAATTTATTT
Organism: Tetragnatha versicolor; assembly: GCA_024610705.1. Taxonomy (NCBI): domain Eukaryota; kingdom Metazoa; phylum Arthropoda; class Arachnida; order Araneae; family Tetragnathidae; genus Tetragnatha; species Tetragnatha versicolor. The sequence continues at coordinate 17,717,890 of JANDEH010000008.1, forward strand.
TTTTTGGAAAAAAATCAAAAACCAAATTATCAACCCTAAATTTTTTTGAACAGATTGTGAAATACTATTAGCATTTATTTCGGTGGCAAACCGAAACTCCCATCACTGATTGATCATCGTTAACAGTCTCCAAGAGGTATCGTCCAGGGCCACACTGGCCCGGGTGGCGATCGCCACCCTGAAGGGACCATATGAAAAAGGGGGCCCAAATCACAAAAATAAGTTCAAACGGTGAGAGGGCCGCCGAAAGGGAGGCAGAAGCAATGGGGCTTGGTGGTCCAAGAGGCCCCCGAGAGAAATGTAGAATTTTTCTCACATTAAACCACGCCTCGGTCAATTCCCTTATCTCTTTGACTTTGCTGTCTTAGCTTAAACAGTACCCTTACTCATACTTCACTTCGCTCATGACAGAAAATGCCCGTAGCCACTCCTTATCTCAAGGAATCGGTTCGGCAGGGCACTCGAAGTCTTCGTCTTCGACCCATAAAAAAAGCTCCCTGGGAGAAACCACCCATTATCTAGAGGGATCGGACTTGCCAAAGGGCCTCGTTTCAAAGGGGCCCTCAAAAATGTTTAAGAGCTAATAAAATGTGAGAATGTTAAACAAATTTATTAACTTATAAATTTAAAATCAAGTAAGCTTTTGGACTTTTCAAATAAAGAATTTTTACGAGGTGCTTACACAAGGACTAAAGATGATTGATTTTTCTAATTTTAAGTCAAATAAATTTAAATTTTACTTTAAGACGCATGTCGAGGGCCCCAAGCGAGTCTCTTGCCCTGGGCCCCCAAACTTGTAAGTCGGGCCCTGATCCGCGTCAAAACATTGTAAACACTTTCCTCTTCCTCTTTCATTGTCTATGCCAGGGCTAGGCAAATAGCAGCCCGCGGGCCGCATGCGGTCCTCGAAGGGATATTCGGTGGCCCGCCAAGACATACGGAAAAATAAGAAAAATTCTGAATGAAATAGTTCAATGTTTTACATTTTTTTCTCTCATGCATCGTTCACATTTGAATCGGCTCAATTTCGGTCTTGCTTTCACTTCTTGAAACGTCGTTTCGGCCCCGCTCCCTCCCACGAAAACTAATCCTCCAGATGCAGGTGGCGGGTCAAGGATCACTTGCACGGAGTGAGTGCAGAAAGAAAAGGCCGCGCGCGAAAAGACAGAGAGGGGGTTCAAAACATAAATAATTTCTGATTTATTGACGTCCCGACAGAGATTCTCCCTACCCCATCCACAAGTAACACCCCCAATCCACCGTCTGGGATTTTCCGGGGTCATTCACTTCATTAACGCGAAGCGTACTTGTCGTTGTCACTGTGAATTCCGTGTGTTTCTTGCCGTGTTCTATTTAATTTTGCTTAAGATTATAGAGCGATTTTCTTCAGAAAGGATTACCTTTTTTGTGGGTAAGTTGGATGATTTGATTCTGAGATTTCTAATTTACTTTGATACTAGTGTAGTGTTTGTTATTACCATGATAAATTGGTTACATTTTATGCAAAACTCGTTAAATTTTATTTCTTAAACATATTCAGTAGTTATTATAATTTTTTAATGATGAAAAATTAAAAACAGTTAATATGAAGTAGAAGGAACCAAGAGAAATCATTGAAATTAATTTTAAATTATCCAAGTTGTACTGTACAGGCGCGGATTCAGAGGGGTGGTACTCTGGACAGTGTTTCCCCTTGGAAACAAAAATGTTCTCAAAATGAGTTAAAACCCTACTTTTACAAGCCAACTTTCAAAAAATTTCTGGGGTAATTAAGTAGTATTCTTAGTAGTATTTAAATTGAAAAGAAAGCAAAAATCAATAAAAAATTAATTTAAAAAATTTGATAATTGAAGAAATTAAAACATCGTTCAAAACCCCAAAATAACAGCAAAAGAAGTAATTCACACGTTGACACGTTTTTCCCTTCCTAAATATTTCCACATTAATATTGGTAAAAATGGGAAAAAGTTATTGAGAGATTTGCCAAAAAAGGAAGCAGGCGCCTTGAGTTTATTTTATAAAATATGCTTTCACAAACTATTAAATTTCATTGTAAATACTTATATTTTTGTGTATAAATATTTTTAAATACATGTGGCTTGTGCTTAGTTATAATAAAAATAACGAATGTATTTATTACAAAAAATTACTTTTAATATATTTCAGAAAAAGGTGTATTTACAAGTTTCTATTTTTTACAGTAAAGTATTCATTCTCAGAAGGCACCAATCACTTTTGTTTCTCTAGCATTGTTGTCACGGTATTGTATTGTTGTAACTAGTATTGTTGATTACTGTGTCGCCACATGACTCCCCCTCCAGTGTCAAAAAAGGTCACTTGGATTGACACGAAAACGTACTTTCCTGCCGGATCTAGTAGTGGTTGTTGCAGGTGGCTGGACATCTGAAGCTGGGTGTTCTGTGGATGCGTCCGTATCTTCAGAGGAAAGGAACGCTGGCTTTAGACGATCCACGCTAATGAGCGATGGTTTATCCTTGATCTCTAACTTGTAGAGTTTGTCAGACTTTGACAATACCTTGTAGGGTCCGTGATAGGGAGATTGTAAGCCCTGGCGAACTCCATCATGCCGAACGAAAACATGGCTACAATTTTTCAGATCCTTATGAATGAAAATTTTTTCACGGTTGTGAGCTGATCCAGGTACAGGTCTCAAACGCTGCATGATCTTCTGCAATTTGCCTACGTAAGTTTCCTGGTCAATTCTATGTTTGCTTTCTGTGAAAAATTCACCAGGCAGTCTGATGTTGTCTCCATATGTTAGTTGCGCAGGGGTAGCTTGAATGTCCTCTTTGAAGGTTGATCGCCATCCCATCAGCACTGTTGGCAGAGAGTCTGCCCATCCCTTGTCTGCATGGCATTTGATAGAGGCCTTTAGGCTGCGATGGATGCGTTCTATCATCCCATTTGCAGATGGTCTGTATGGAGAGGTTCTAAGGTGCTCCATTCCCAAAAACGCGGCGAGGGATTTGAAAAGGCTGGATTCAAATTGTCTCCCTTGATCACTTGTTATTCTGGCGGGTACCCCGAAACGACAAATCCAGTTTTCATATAATGTACGAGCTACCGTTTCTGCGGTCATGTCGGTGATTGGAAATGCCTCGGGCCACCTTGTAAACCGGTCGATGCAAGTGAGACAGTAGGAGTATCCTCTCGATGGTGGTAAACGTCCAATAATATCAATATGGATATGCTCGAATCTGCTAGATGGAAGTGGAAATGATCCTAAAGGTGTTGATATGTGCCTAGAGACTTTGTTGCGTTGGCATTCCATACAGGATCGGGCCCATCTTGAAACATCTTTCTCCATGAGTGGCCAAACAAACCTTGTGGTGATCAGTTTCTGTGTAGATCTAATTCCAGGATGAGAAATTTGATGGAATGAATTGAAGACGATCTTTCGAAAATTTCTAGGTACGAATGGCCTCGCATTTCCTGAGGATATGTCACAGTAGAGATTGACGTCTTGATAATTGATGGGATGAAGTTTTAAGCTCGTTTTTTCAGGGTGGATTAGAATATCTTGCAAGTCTTTATCAGTTTTCTGGGATTCAGCCATTTTTCTGTAATCTATTGGTGATGGGGTGTCTATTGTTGAAATTCTTGATAATGTATCTGCAACGATGTTGTCTTCTCCCTTCACATGCTGGATGTTGGTTGTAAACTGAAAAATGTAATCCAGGTGTCGGAGTTGTCGTGGACTTGCCTTTTCAGATTTTTGTTGAGAGGCAAAGGTGAGAGGTTTGTGGTCAGTAAACACAACAAACTCCCGTCCTTCTAGCATGTGAATGAAGTGTCTTATTGCAGAATACACAGCAAGAAGTTCGCGGTCATAGGCACTATACTTTCTTTCTGTCGATGTCAGTTTTCTTGAGAAAAATGCAAGGGGTTCATATCCATTTGATGTGGTTTGTTGTAGAACTCCACCTATGGCGGTATCTGATGCATCGACAGCCAATGAAAGACTTGCAGATGAAGAAGGATGAATTAATGTAGGGGCAGTTGCCAAATCTTGTTTGCATATCTTGAATGCCTTTTCTGCTTCTTCAGTCCACAAAATGGGTCTATTGTCTTTTTTCTTTGCGCCTTTTATATACTCGAACAACGGGGCTTGCTTGGTTGCTGCTTGGGGAATGAAGCGTCTGTAAAAGTTGACCATTGCCAGGAATCTTCTCATGCTTTGAATTGTTGTTGGTTTCGGAAAGTCGGTTATAGCGGAAACCTTGTCTTCCATTGGCTGGATTCCTTTTGTTGTAATATGGTATCCTAAGAAATTTATCTTTGGTTTACCAAAATTACATTTGGAAGGATTGATTCGTATACCGTTGTCTTGAAACCTTTTGAAGATAATTCGTAGATGGTCAAGGTGTTCCTCTTCATTCTTAGACGCAACCAAGACGTCGTCGATGTAAGGCGTACAAAAGTCGAGGTCTTGTAAAAGAGAATGGATAAATCTTTGGAACGTTTGGGCGGCGTTGCAAAGTCCGAAGGTCATGAACGGAAACTCAAAAAGTCCGAATGGTGTAATTATTGCAGTCTTTTGAATATCTTCTTCTCTGACAGGGATTTGGTGGTAAGCACGGAACAGGTCTATGGTTGAAAAAATGGTTGCTCCATCAAGTTGTTGGGTTATGTCATGGATGTGCGGAATAGGGTATCTGTCCGGCTTTGTTACGGCGTTTAGTCTGCGGTAATCTCCACACGGTCTCCAGTCTCCGTTCTTTTTCGGAACCATGTGCAAAGGTGATGCCCAGCTACTTTTTGATGGTCTGCAGATTCCTTGATCTATCATGAACTGGAACTCTCGTTTGGCTATGGCTAACTTATCCGGTGGTAATCTTCGTGGCCTTGAAAAGACAGGAGGTCCAGTGGTTTCGATATGGTGTTCCACTTGATGCTTAACGCTTATTCTTTGATTTACTTGAATTATTTCTGGGAATTCTTCTAAAAGTTGTTTGTAAGGCGAGTCTTCATTTAGGACTGTTATTGTGCCGTATGTTGTTGAGTCTACTACCTGAGCGGAAATTTTTCTTCTTGTGCTTGTGTCGATCAGGCAGTTGTTTTTCATGTCGACTAGTAAACCAAAGTTTTTCAAAAAATCCGCTCCAATTATAGGGTGAGAAATGGATGCAATGACAAACGGCCAAGTGAAAGATCTGCGGAGGTTGAGGTCCACTGTAAGCAGTTTTTCTCCAAAAGTGGAAATGGGTGTTCCATTTGCCGCGAACAGCTTCATTTTCCCATGTTGGCGACTCTTTTCTTGAGTGGTTTGAGGTGGAACTACTGAAATTTCAGCACCGGTGTCAATGAGAAAACGCAGTCCAGTGGATTTGTCGGCCAAAAACAGTCTTTTAGGTAGGCCGTGGTCGCTTGTGGCCCCAAGCGATGGCCCTTCTAGTTTTCCTGATTGAACTTGCAAGGTTGTTCACATTTTTGAGCTTTTTTTCCAAATTTGTGGTGGTACCAGCAAATTCCTGCTGTGGGCTCGAATTTACTGCGGGACTTAGACCGGGTTCTGAAATTGGTTCCATGAGCTGGACTTCGGGATAGTTGCCTGTTCCTGTTAGATCGCATAAGATTCTTGAATTCCCTGGTCATTTCTTCCATTTGCGCTTGAAGTGTTCTGCAGTCTCGGCATCTCTTTTCTTCCACCAGATTAATGGCCGATGAATGTGTTACCTCCATAACTTTGTCCGCCATCTTAGCCACTGCGTCCAAATCCTCGGAGCTGACGGCTAAGATTTGTTGAGCTGAAGTGGGCAGGCGCTGCATCCACAAATTCTTGAGCAGGTCTTCCGGACAGTTGGTAGAGAGGTCTCTCATCTTTCGCAGGAGTTGGGTGGGCCTGTCATCTCCTAACTGTAGATCTTGTAAAAGCATCTTGTATCTATGTGTTTCTGAATCTGCGAACTGCTCTATTAGACGCGTTTTGAGGGTTTCATATTTGCCTGTTCTAGGAGGATTCAAGATGATATCGCTAATTAAGGCTATTACATCTGTTTCTATTGCAGCAACGACATGATGGTACTTGGTTTCATCTTGAGTTATCCCCGCAATAACAAATTGGCTTTCAATTTGGGCGAAATACAATTTTGGGTTTTGTTTCCAGAACGGAGGTGCTTTGAATGAAACCCGGGCTATTTCATGCGATGATGTTGGAAGAGCTGCAGGAGATGAGTCAGATATTGGGGGAAGACGTGCAGGGAGAGCTGGCTGGTTTTTTTCTGTTTCAGACATGTTGCTTGTTTCTTATCCGGGTCACCAATTGTGGCTTGTGCTTAGTTATAATAAAAATAACGAATGTATTTATTACAAAAAATTACTTTTAATATATTTCAGAAAAAGGTGTATTTACAAGTTTCTATTTTTTACAGTAAAGTATTCATTCTCAGAAGGCACCAATCACTTTTGTTTCTCTAGCATTGTTGTCACGGTATTGTATTGTTGTAACTAGTATTGTTGATTACTGTGTCGCCACATACATTCAGTTTCCGATTGGATTTGAAAAAATTTCGCTTTATTTATAGTTTCAGTTGATTTTAGGAGAAAAAAAACATTAAGTTACTGTATGCAGATAATTTAAATTTTATGCTGTTTTATTAATATAAAGTAATACAGTAAACTCTCGTTAGTACGCCCCCGCTTAGTGCGACGTCCCGCATATTACGACGTTTTTCTCCGGTCCCTGGTACCGATAGGCCTTTTATCATTAAAAACTATCCGCTTATAGCGCCCCCGCTTATTACGACTTTCCGCATATTTCGACGCTTTTCTCCAGTCCCCCGAAGAAAAATCCCGGTTATTGCGTCGTCGAGTTCCTTTCAAATAATGTATGAGCTACAGAACCGTTGAAAACGAGTGTAGAACAATTATGGTAGAACTGGATTTTCCCAACCACTCCCCTTTTTCCCCGAATGACCCCCCGTTGCGCCCTCAACGATGACCAGTGTCTTTCAGGGCAAGTGGGTTGTCCTGTGACGAATCAGAACACTCCCTAAATTTCTTGGAAATTCTCCCCCTCTCCTCCAATTCGACTTCCGTATTCCAAATTCCATAGCTATTCAATCCACTGTTGTGTAAGTTCAGATACCGTATTCAGTATCCATTCTTTCTTGGCATAAGTTTAAAATGGCAAGTTCTTTTGGAAGTAAACGGAAAGCTTTGAGTTTTGGTGATAAATTGAAGATAATCATGCTTTATGACGAGAAGAAAGGTGTTATGAATAAGCAGCAATTTGCAAATGAACAGGGGTTGCCTGTGTCTTCTATTTTAGTGATAAAATACCGTTTAAAAAGGTTTCTAGGTAAGATTAGGTATAACGGGTTTTAGGTATATCGCCGAAACGGTGTTTTATAGAATTCCGCATATAGCGTCGTACCGCTTATTACAACGTTTTCACAAATCCCCATCAACGGCGTACTAACGGGAGTTTACTGTAGGTTATTTTGTGTAAAAAATAAGGTAAGTGAGTGTCTTTTTAATACCTCAAAATTACTTATTTTTAATACCTTAAAATTGCTTTACTACCCAGTAAAAGACTACAAATTTTTTTCGAATGGCCCCCCCCGAAATTCTCTCCTGGGCCCGCCCTTGATAAAGAGTTCATCGTCCTATACAATAATTAAGTTAGAGTACTGTTCCTCATCTAGTACAACACGTTTGAATTTATTTTTTAAATTTAAGTTTGAAAATTAAATGCTAAAGTTTTTGTATTAAAAAGTATTCGCTTTTTTAGTTTTGAGACCAATAATTTTACCGTTCCGGTACCTCTTTTTTTTAGAAATCGAGCCCTGCGTAAATGTAATATATATTGAAATGACTAAACAGGGTGTTTTAAAAGTCCGTTTCGTGGCTTTTTCAGTGAGTTTTTTCGTAACGTTGACAACAATAACCTTACTGAGGTTTTTGCTCTATCTCCTCTAGCTTTAAAATTATTTTTCAAACTTTTTTAACTCGCACCTTGGGGCGCTGTAAGTCATTTAAATGGATTCTCCAGGGTCACTTACATAGGAGCAGACCTTACTTCCATGACCCTAGGACATGTTGGCTCCAAATAAAAGCCGCGAAACGGACTTTTGAAACACCCTGTGTATAGTGTACATAAAAGGTCTTGATATTCAATTAAAAGATGCTACATAAGGAGAAATTATTTCATTATTCATTTACTAAATGAATAACTGATATGAACAATATATGAATAACTGAAATGAGAACAAAATAGTGTTCTAAAATTACTGGCTGGGGCATATTTCTCACAAAAAAATGAAATTGATTTTTTATTACTATTTCCGAGTTCCAATATACCACAAAGAAAATCACTAAAGACAATAATCTCAATGCAAAAAAATAACAATAACATTAAATTTATATCAAGTTAATTTTACTTCTTTGAAAGAGAAGCAAATTGGAAACAAAATAGAACAATGGGAAAAAATAACAATGAAAAAAATATGGAAAATTTTCCTGAAAAACATAGTGGAAAATTTTCTGTAAAATTTTCCGTTATGGAAAATTTTCCGACCCACATCCCTGCAAACATGACAGGCTTGCAAGTCCCCCAAAACAACGTAACTTATAATTTTAACTTTTCAAAATATAATGGTGGAATTTAAAAATACACCTTGTCATTTAAGCTTTTTTTTCTTCCATTCTGGATTTAACGAAAAACCAAAAACTATGAACATGACAGGTTTGTGAGTCCCCCAAAACAACTTAATTTTAGATTTAAAAAATTAAATTGTTTCGTATTATCACATTTTCATGTGAGGGTATCACCCTTACCCAAGGGGCTCATTGTTGCCCACTTTGTCATGCTATAACATTTTGTAGCGTATTGGGTTTTTAAATGAAAATACAGTAGTTAAAACAAAGATGTTTATTCAGGCAGCAAAACAAAACAGGTGGGAAGCCTCTTTTTTACACACAGCTTCCAGTCTATTTATATACACTTTACATCATCATCTCACTTTACTTCAGGAATAAAAAATATTTACATCACATAGTAGAGAGCTAAACAGAGATACCAAACCGCCGTTTTACTCTTAAGATCCTTAATTTAATTCAGCACGCATATTATAATTCAGTTCACTTAAAGCCCTGGATACTATTAGTCACTATTAAAACTATTAGATTAAAAAACTATTAGATTTACTAAATTATTCATTATAATGAATAATTTAGTAAATCTAATAGTTTTTTTAAATAAAATTTATAACTCCTAAAATTTCAGCTAGAGGGCGTTGAAAAATGTTGCATCGGATAGGGTAAAGTCAATATATTATACCTAAACCCCACTTTCATGACTTCATGACTATATCTGTAGGGGCTCAAAAGTTAAAAAGGTGGGGAGAAGACACAAACTTCGATAAGGTGTGATGCGGTTTCGGCACGGAACCAAAGATAAGGGGCGCAAGTTCAGAGGTGCGGATGATTGGCGAATTTTGGCTATTTGGCGGCAAATTTAGAAGCCAAATGACTCTTTTAACATTAGTTAGGGTTACCATATTAGTCATGTTTACCGCTAAAAACTTGGCGCATCCGCACCTCTGAACTTGCGCCAGAAAAGGAGGGTCATTCCACGCCAAAATTTCAAAAATTCACGAAATTTTGCATGTTCAATGTCTGTATAAAGATAAGAAAAAGTGCAAAATTTTATCCAATTCTATCAATCACTTTCAGAGTTATGGCTTGTCATAAAACTGAAATTAAAAAGGTGACATAATAATGACCAGTTTTTGTTAGAAACTAACGTAGAAAGATGAGGAAATTTGCTTTCAAACAGTGAAAAAAATCCGTGGGCTTTTTAGTTTAAAGGGTCTCTTTGAATTGATGAAAATTAGAAAGTGGTTCTGATTCTGTGGGTCTTGGTCCAAAATGATATTTTCAAAAGTTGGATGGATGTGAGGGCGCTACGAAGAACTAAATGATTGACAGAGAGTTTTTCTCGTCCAATCAGGCTTTTTTTCTCACCTCTCATGACGTAGATGCGATCGCAGCGCCAATTAAGCCCCACATCCATCCAACTTGCCAGAAAATATCCTGTTGAGCCTCACAACATCAGAGCCGGCAGTGTAGCCACGGCCGTTAAAGATCGTAACCGTAACCGTGTGATGGTGACTTGATTTGTTATTGTTTTGTTTTGATTTTGTTTATTGTTCATGGTTGTTGGTACGTTCGGTACTCCTTGATTTTAAAGAAAACGATAATCATCATGGCTAGTACTTCTGCTTCAAAACCTCAAAAAATACCAAAAGTTGCTAAGGTAAGTGTGTTCGTTTCAGTTATTCAACTTCTAGAATGTATTAAGTTGATGTTATGAGTTGTGATTTGAATTACGATATTTCTACTAGAAGGATGATAGCTCTTAATGTTGTTTACTATGTATGAGGTGTAAGTTTTAAATTGGGTAAATTTGATACTGTTTTCTAGTTTTTCATTTACTTTTTTCTTTCAGGTGAAAAATAAAACACCCGCTGAAATACAAATTACAGCTGAACAACTCCTTAGGGAAGCAAAAGAAAGAGACTTGGAAATTCTTCCCCCTGTAAGTATTTTTCTGTTACTTGAGAGTAGATTTAGTAGGAATATCAAGGTGCATTATCAGTAGCAGATCTGCAAACCAACTGCTAGCAAAAAGTCTTATGGTGACTGGTTGCCAAATAGGCATAATTTACAGCTGATTGTCAGGATCCCAAATCTGTCTTCAGGTTACAGATGCCCCATTCGCACTGCACCTAGAGGGCCTTTTATAATTGTGCCCTAATCCGGATAGGGCTCTTTAGTACAAACGGCATTCACCAGTCCAGAATAATATGCGCAAATGGCGTTCACAGAAAATTTTGCCATCTGCAGAAAAACTAAAAAAAGAAAAAATTTCATTTAAAAATTTTGCAGAGTTCAGAGGAGGCTGCTCATCATGAGCTGATGATAGCAATAAATGGGTCAAATCCCTCTGTGACTGTTGTGTCTGATGCTGGAAAGCTATTTCATAAAACAAGATATCTGGTACTTCGTTTCAGCTCTCCCCCTCATGGAATGATTTCTTTTTTTGTTCAGAGAAAATATGTTCAAATATATTTTAAAACTATTTGTTGGATATATGCTTTGAATATTCAGATTAAATTTTTTGATACTATTTGTTGTTATTTATAACTTCTCATTTAAACTAGCTGTATTTTGTAAATTTTCAGTTTCAGATTAAAAAGGTTTAAAATAGAGTAGATTATTACTTAAATTACAGTTAAAAAAAGAAGCGTATTTAGTGAAAATTTTTATATGTTTTCAGTTAAAAGTAGAACCTTTAAAAAAAGAACGTTAAGGTTTAAATTCATTTTAGAAACCACAGATTTTAAAAAACTTTCCCCTTGGCAGCTTATATGTATTTTTCCCCATTATTCGTTAGTGTGTATAAAAAAAGGTAAATTCTTGCAGAAAATTTTTTGGAAAAAATTTGAGTTCGCAGACAGGTAAAAATTTTATAAGAGTATGACATTCACACTGATTGTGGGCAAATCGACCCTTTAATCTGTAAATAATAACCTCATGAATTGTAAAATTTGTAAAAATTTCCTCATGGAGGATTCTTTTCCTCTTATTTGATTTTATGTTTAAAAATGTGTCTTTAAGTTGAGGAGACAAAGTGTCTCCCTGTTACTCTGCAGTTTTCTTGTTATCTTCTTAAAAAATGAAAAATCTATATATGCAGATTAAAAGGTTAACATAGCATAATTGCTATTTTTTAGGAATGTAATGTCTTAAAAAAACAGTTTTATTTAGTATTATAAGAAAGTTTACATACAAAAATCATCTTGTATATAGAAATTAAAAGGCTACCATTGTATTAGTAGGCTGTTTTTAATAATGGATATTATTTTCAAACTCCGTTAACAGGATCCTGACAAAAATAAATTGCATAAACCCCTGATAACCCACCTAGGGTTTTTTTAGTTTGTGGTCAGGTTGAAAATACTGGTGGGAACCTTGCACAAAATGCCTTTTATTTAAAAGTGGGGAAACAGCTTTCATTAAGGTTAATATCTGTTTGCTTTTTAGCCTCCGAAGCAGAAGATATCTGATCCAGAGGAGCTTGCAGAATACAAACTTCGCAAGAGAAAAGTATTTGATGTTTTATTTCCCTCTCCATTACTTCCTTGTTTATTGTATCAATTTTAACCACATAATTTTTGTACTGTAAAATTGATATGTTGTGTCGAGTTCCTCTTTAGGAAAGGAACAGTAAGACAAATAGTTGAGAGCTTTAGATTTTATTGTGTGATCTAGAACATTTTTTTAAAATAAGAGAAGTTCTGCAGGTTACCTGCTAGGCGGGATGTGTTGTTGTAAGTACAATGTAAAAGTGCACAGTGAATACAACATTTTAGAGAACATTTAACCCTTTCATACATCTATCCCAGAGCAAAAGGGAGTTTTATTTACAATTTGTTGAAAGTAATTGTTTTTTAAATCAATAAAATTATGTTGAAATGTCTTACCTTTTATGCACTTGGTTCAATAATTCTTAATTTAATTTCTTAACTTATTCTGCTCATGACTTGTAAAGTGGTATAAGATTAGTAATTATTCTTGTAACCTCTTTAATTTTTTTTTCAATTTACTTCTGGAAAACTCATTAAAGACTCCTGAATTTTATAATCTTAGATAGAGAATCCTAAATAATGCGTCTGACTTTTGTATTTTTGCAGGCGTTTGAAGACAGCATCCGGAAGAACCGAGGACTGATCACCAACTGGCTCAAGTATGCGCAGTGGGAAGAGAGCCAGAATGAACTCAACAGGTGAAGAGGCTTTTCCCTTCTTATCTCTTCATCCTTAATTTGTTATTAACCCATAGCTAAAGTTATTAATGTTTTATATGGTTATTTTTCTGTCAAATACTGTAACCCCGAGTTACTATGAATAAAAATGCATTTTAAATATGCGCTTGGTTACTTTGATCCGTTATTAAAACGCAAAAATCCAAGCGCTCATTCCAAACCATCTGATGAGAAAAAACTGTTCGCCAGATACTCATATGTGGTACATAAAGAGAAAAAAATGTACTTTATCTTAGCAACAAAGTTTGGCTGAATCTATTTCTGTAATTTATATTATTTATTGGATTTATGCTAATCAATTGTAAAGCATGAATGCGGCCCTAAAATATTTAATAATAAAAGGTATTATATATGAAACTATCAATAATTCTTATTTTATTTATGTGTTTTTATTTTTTACTGTTGTGTAAACAGCCCATTACAATAAAGTTTTGTTCTTTTCTAATTAAAAACTGAAACCAAGTTAAATGTGAAGTAACTAAAGCTGTGTTTTTCTCTCTCTGTTCCAGGACGAGGTCCGTCTACGAGCGAGCTTTGGATGTGGACTACAGGAACGTCACCCTGTGGCTAAAATATGCCGAACTGGAAATGAAGTATGTTATGCCTTAGATTTCATTTTCTTCGCTCCACACCTGCTGCTGGTGTAATAACTATATATACAGGGTTCCCATGGTCCTTAAAAGTCCTTGAAATTTTTAAGGCTAAATTTAGGTACTTGAAAGTCCTTGAAAAATGTTCTAGGTCCTGGAAAAATGACTTAGGTCCTTGAATTTTCACTCAGCCTCTTATCAAACTTAATTTTTTCAGACCATTCTTTTTTTCTTGAAATTTTATTTAAAACTACTTTAATGAACATAACTTGCGGCCAGTTTTACAAACTGACAGTGAAGAGCGACTTCTCTCATTCCAATTGGATGCAGGAAAAATAACTTGTCTTGATTTTTAAATGTCTGCAAAAAAAGTCCTTGAAAAATTTTGTCAAGGTCCTTGAAAAGTTCTTGAAAGTCCTTGATTTTCAATGTTTTCATAGAGTGGGAACCATAATATATTAACTATAACTATACTATAACTAAGGGCTGGGATTCACTTTTATTTCAAGAACTTCCTTTTATTTATATTCCTTATCTATATTCAGGACTCTGTTAAAACTGGCAAAGGGACAATTACGTGAGGTCAAAAGGGAGGGAGAGGGTCCCGAGATAAGGATTTCCTTCAAATTGAAATCCAAATCAAGAACTACTAATATTGATAAAAATATACAACATGGGTTTTTTTGTAACAATAGGGTGAGCAGATATCTTCTTGAGGAGAAATAAAGCAATTTCTGTAAAATGGCCATTAAAAGGGCCAAAAGAGGGTCAAGAGGCCAAAACTATAACATAATTTTTAAAACAAAGCCTTTGTTTTTCCTTGTACATACCGAGTTAGTTGCAGATCAAAAGAGCACTATTTGTATAAAAGACACACTCATTGACTTTTATTACATAACTTTTTTATACCAAAGATGGAATGCCTGTGTGCTTTTTAACAAACAGATTGCCGCATATAAGCTGAGGGTTTGCTTTTTATTTAAAAAGTTGACCTAAAATTCAAAACCTGCGTATAAGCCTCGGCTTATACCTGGTAATATACAGTATGCAAGTCTAAAAGTACAGTACGTAAGGTAATATGTCTGCTTCTGGCAGTCAAAGAGCTAAAGACACCTTCCCTTTTCAGGCACCGCCAGGTGAACCATGCGCGTAACATCTTTGACCGCGCAGTGAGCATCCTGCCGCGCGTGAACCAGTTCTGGTACAAGTACAGCTACATGGAACAGATGCTGGGCAAGAGCGCCAACACACGGCAGGTGTTCGAGCGCTGGATGCAATGGGAGCCGGACGAGCAAGCCTGGCTCACCTATATCAAGTTCGAGCTGCGCTTCCGGGAGACCGAGCGCGCACGAGCCATCTACGAGCGCTATATCCTTTACATTAAATATTTATTTTTACCTTCTTAAATTCAAAACTGTCCATCCAAATATCAATTCAAAAAAGAAACTTAGGGAGCACTTGTTTACCACTGAAAACATTGAAACTTTTATTTTGGTACTTGCATATTATACCGTCGACCGTTCAGCAGCCGTTAAATTCAGCGCTACAGCTATAGAACAGTCAATGGGATTTTAGACGTTTTCAGATTCAGCAGTACGGTTGACGGCATAATAGGTAAGAACCCTTTTTCTTTAGTGCTAAAATATTAATGATCTTGGCAGTTTCTTATAAGTATGGTATGTGTGTGTTATTTTATTTTTTAATATTATGACTGAAATTATAATATATCTAGCAACACTAAAATATCCACGTATTTATTTATTTTTTATAATTTTTTCCTTTTTTCTAATTTGTTTCTCTTGTTTATTTTTATTACTGTAAATTTCAAACTAAAGAGTAACAGTAAAGATTTTTGAAAATCAGACTTGTACCAAAATGTGTCAAAACCTCCAGACCCCATTTTGGAATACTCTAATTCACAGGGGTTTTTTAACATTAAGCTCGTGAAGATACAAGTCCTACAAAAAAATAGTATTGAAAAGTTATATTGAACCTATTAAATATTCATGGAGCTTTGCATCCTTGTTGTTTGAATCCTTGACTCGAGCTCACTTGTCACGGTGCACCCGGAGGTGAAGAACTGGATCCGGTATGCCCGCTTTGAGGAGCAGAACGGCTTCATTGCGAGGGCTCGGGGCGTCTACGAGCGTGCCATCGATTTCTTCGGCGAGGAGTACATGGACGAGAAGCTCTTTGTGGCATTCGCTAAATTTGAAGAAAAGCAGAAGGAGGTACGCATCTTCCGGGTTTTTCAGTTTATACTTAGTTGAATCATCACCATAAAATACAGTGCTCCTCGAAGGTCCATAGACATAAAGTTCAGTTCTCCTTAAAGATGTTATGACAAGTACCAATTATTTTACAGGGTGCTTCTGTTATGAAAAGTTCTTAAAAACTGCTTACCTGACCTGGAAAAAGTTGTAACCTTCCATTGAACATAATAAAATTTGCTCAAACCTTATGTATTGCTCCTATGGAGCTGGCAGGGGCTTCCCCCGAACCAGGTTCGTAGGTTCGGGCACTTTTTCCGGGTCTGCTGCTTACCGGACCTGGAAAAAGTGCCCGAACCTGTGAATCTGGTTGGGGGGAAGCCACTGCCAGCTTCCATAAGTGCAATACATAAGGTTCGGGTAAATTTCGGTTAGGTTTGGGGGAAGGTTTCAACTTTTTCCAGGTCCGCTGCTTACTTTCAATTTTCAGTTTATAAGGACTTACTTTTCATACTAAGTTTGTAATAAGTGCTTAAAAGTTCTCAAGGTGCTTAAAAATTGGTCATTATTTTTTAAACATTTCTGAGCTGGAAGTGTTTTGTTTTTTTTGGTTCAATGGTGGGGTATCCATTGGTTGGAGTTTAGGCATGAAATGTGGTGTAATAGAAGCATATTTTTAAAATAAGGAATAATGATTATTAAGTATATAAAATTTAGAGTCCAAATTTTTTCACCTAAAAGTGCTTACTTTTTGAAAAATTTTTAGCATGCACCCTGTTTTACCATACTGATAGTTTTATTTGTTATAGCATCCTTTTCTTAAAACGACCATGAATTGTTGGTCCTGGAAATGCATTTTTAAATCCTAATTTAACAATCCTGCCTTTCAATTCAATGGTAGGATTGAACCCAAGAATTTGATTTCATTGAAATTGGTCTCTAGACTTTTGTGGGTGCAATTGAATGTCACACTTTTGATGGCATCTACACCTTTTTGATGTCACTATGGATCTCAAGAAAAAAGTTTGGATTAGGAACGAAATATGCTTAGCAATGTAAAATCTATGATAATGGTTTTCAAGATTAGTCTAGGGGAGTAGGAATACTTGTTTGGGCTTTCAAATTGCTTCATTTTTTAAAAAATTTCCAAAGTGTGTTCTGGTATTTTCTTTTTTCTGGGAGATTAACTTGAAGAATGCTGTACTGTGTTAGGATAAATTTTGTTTGGATTTGGCACGTGGAATTTAGTTGTAATAGGTATACTAGTGAAAATTTGTTAGGTATACAAATTCTTAACTGGACTCGCTGTATTTTTTTCTATATTCATTTGGATTTTACATTTTGGTAATAAAGATAATTATTATCTCTCTAGCACGAGCGTGTGCGGGTGATCTACCGCTATGCCCTGGACAAGATCCCGAAGGAGAAGGCGCAGGAACTCTTCAAGGCCTACACCATCCACGAGAAGAAGTACGGGGACCGGGCAGGCGTCGAGAATGTCATCCTCAGCCGACGCAAGTACGAGTACGAGGAGGTAAAAAACTCAACTTCATGCTAGGCTATTATAACTAGGGCTGGGATTTTCATGTAATTACTTATCTTTTCAGAAACCTGATATTGCAGAGATCTCACAAATTCTACACATTTCAAGGGGAATCAATTCAGAACATTTTTATTTTACATATTTCAGTTTACATGGTTTTACATATTTTATTTAACCCTTTATATCCTGAATTAACTTACCATCAATTGAATTTTTGCATCGTTAGATAAACAAAAAAATCGCTACAATGCAAAAAAGAAAGATATCTAATTGGTTCTGCCATCTCGAACCAGTTCTCAGAACTACACTCTTCGAGTCATTTTGAGTGCCGTCAGGAAAAGTGGTCCGATTACTAATCTATAGGTGTTAGAACAAAGCGGTACTTATAAGTACCGTCAGGATAAAAAGGGTTAAGCTATAAATACATATTTAGCTACATATTCATCCAATTTTGGGGGGTTTCATGTGTGAATAAACACTATTTTTTCCATTTCTTCCTATTAGTTTTTCCAATTTTTTCCTAAACTGCTCTGATAACTTTAACCACTTGCCTGATTTGCCCGAGCACCGCTCGTCCGCTTGCGCGAGGTACTTCCCTGATTATCCCGAGCGGCGCTCGTCCGCTAGTTCACTTTGTATGCTAAGTTTTTTCCCCCATTTTTCATGGTTTTAGTTTCTCTTTTTTTACATAGATGCCACTACTTGTCCATAGGAGACCTCTCCCCTCATATGTCAGAGGGACAGGCATAACCAATTTTGTTTATTCAACCGTGAAGTACACCAATTGGACATGCATTCCTTTACGCTTTTGTTGACGATTTCTCCCCTTTTTTTTCTAAGAAAATATGTTCGGGGGACACCAGTTTCTTTCTATCATGAGGTGCAATTTCCGCTGCAGCTGTGTTATTGCTAGAAAACCAGCTAGACATACATTTTTTTATTTTCAATGCCCACACACCAAAAAGCGCGCTATTATGGTCCGGATTGCTATGTAGCATTGGTTTTAACACCCTGTTTTAAAATTTGTCACACAAAAATAGGTTTTTAAAAGAAAAATGTAAGTAATTCACTTCATAAAATGCTTTCTTTGCCATCCTTTTCTGTAAAATCGTCTTTCTGGTTGAAACGGATGTTCGGAAAAAGCCAACTGTTAAGTGGTTAAAATTCAGAGTTTTAAATACTTTTTTTGTTTTAAAAATTAATTTAAAATCATACAAATTACAAAATTTCTTCCCATTTTCCCTATTTTTAAACACAAATTTCTCACCTTTTGTTACATATTTACCTAAAATAAATACACATTATTTGTTCATATTTTGAGTTTTCAATTAGATGGAAATCCCAGCTCTACTAATAACTGTTGAATGTGTTGCAGAAGGTGACTGGGGACCCGCTCAACTACGATGCATGGTTTGACTACCTGCGGCTAATAGAGAGTGAGGGGGACGTGGAGGCTGTACGGGAGCTATACGAGCGTGCCATTGCCAATGTGCCGCTCAGCAAAGTAACTACTGTTTTTTTACATGCCCACAATGAAACAATACAATACACACTGAGGTTCAAACCTTTCTTCTGTATTTTTAAAAACAGTTATAATTTTGCAATTTTTAAAAGTTTGGGGTGTCTGGTCTATAATCAAACAGTTTCATATGATTAGGTTCTTTCCCATTATTAGATCATGTGTAAATAACCTTTGTAGGTCTGTACAACAAGAAACAAGCAAGTTTAAAAAACATCTAGTTGTTTTACATCTTAAAACACTGACAATGTCTTAAAGTCTTCAGAAAAGCTTTGTATTAATAGTAGTAGTTGTATACTTTGTAATGAGTTGCCAGTAAATTTTAATAACTGTAGATAATAGTTCTAGTATATTTTTATTATGTAACAAGTTCAAACCTTTCTTTTAAATTTTTTGAAAAGTTAATTTTTCTGAAAGGCAAGAACTAGGTATCTCCACTTACAAACCTAGTTATTCAAAGTTAGCGATACGCTTCCAATCATTGTTGCCCTAAAATGCAGATCTTTGCTTGTTGCCAGATGAGGCTTCTTAAACTGCAAGCTTGGCAAAAACAAACCATGGCCTCAATTCAGCTTTCTTAGAGACTAGTATTTGTATTTAACTGAGTGAAAATAACAGTGTTGTAGTAGATCTTTAAGGTTGAGGGTAATCCATAAGTTGCTACATTTTGAAAAACAATCTAAGGAGGTCAAGCAGCCTGGGCACACCACCAAATTGCCATGACATAGGTAGTACATTGCTTGAAAAAGAGCAAGATTCTTTGATGAAAACTTACAAAAATCGTTTGAAAGGACGGACTGTACTGTATTTCAAAGTTTAGAGCTCTGCTATATAATCTAATTTCCATTTTAAGAATCACACTAATTTTTTTAAAAATCGTGGTTTATTAGCATTTTTTTTGTTGAGGGTAAAAAAACAAACAAATAAAATAAGTTTAAAACAAAAAAACACGTGTTTTGTTTCTAAAAACATGGTTTTTCCAACCCTAAAGCATGCCAGAAATCATCTTCAGTAAATTTTGAGTTTGAGGTGGAGATGCCTTGTTCTTTTCCCAACAACGTCCTCAATGCTTTTTATGTCTAGAGAGCTAATCGTTGGTGGTTTCAGGAGAAGAAGTTCTGGCGGCGGTACGTGTACCTGTGGATTAACTATGCGCTCTTTGAAGAGCTGCAGGTGGAGGAGGGGGGGAAGGCTCGGGAGGTGTATGAGGCTTGCCTGCGCCTCATCCCCCACAAGAGCTTCACTTTCGCCAAGCTCTGGCTCATGGCCGCCCACTACGAGGTGCGCCACAAGGACCTCTCCAGGGCACGCAGGCTGCTCGTGAGTATCTGACCTAAACTCTTTTTATACAAAATGGTGAAGCATACAGCTGCAAAAAAACACCAAAGTAACGTAAAACAGAGGTGTTAAGGACTTTTTAAAGTGAAACACTTATATCTTAAACAATATGAATTAGGTTAGGTAAAATATGCATTTAAACACGGGTGGTTTGTGTCGGGTGTTTATGATCTTCGTTTTCAGAGGGTTTTTTTGGTTTTGGGGCCGTCCATAAAGGATGCCACATTTAGAGGGGAGGGAGGGGGTTCATTATTTTGTGTCACTTTGGGGGAGTTTCAAGAATTGTGATATCACACATTGGAATTAAAACAGAATTTAGTTAATAGTAGTTAAACAACTTTTATTTAAGATTCATACCAACTTTGAATTTATAAGGTGGGGTGCACTTAAACAACAATAAAAACATTGGATCCGTAATTCTAAGAGTCTTAGCACTTATTTCACAGAAATTAATTATTCATAAACTGTCATTGTGTTTGTTCACAGGGTACAGCTATCGGAAAGTGCCCGAAGGACAAGCTGTTCCGCGGCTACATTGACCTGGAAATCCAGCTGAGGGAGTTTGACCGATGCCGCATCCTTTACCAGAAGTTCCTTGAGTTTTCCCCGGAGAACTGCACCACCTGGAAGAAGGTGATTCCTTAAATGATCCTGTTGTGTGTTATGATCGATTTTTGATTTGTATTTCAATTAATAAGAACCCTTGAGGATATTATCGCTTGGTTCAGTGTTCCCACGGGTCAGGGAAATCCTGGAAAAGTCGGCACATTTTAGTATTCTCGCAGTATGCGACCTACCAATTTAGTTAAGGATTAAGGTACTTGATGACACCACAACTCATTTTTTCAATCCAAATATTCTTAATTAGGAAGGAGAAGAACATGTAGATTCAAAAACATTAGTAGCAGCTTCACCATCTAGCCTTAATCTTCAGGGTGGCAACCGATATGGAAAATATGGAATTATCAGGGAATTGGAAAAGTTAGAGAAATATCAGGGAATTTTGAAGAAAATCAGGGAAATCTTAAGTATTTTCCTGACATCATACAAAATTAGTTACCAATCGGTTGGTTGATCCTATATAAATGTTTTTACTTCTAAAAGGTGATGAATTAATATATCTGAATTCTGATTGGATTCACTCTTGTTTTCAAAAGCAAAGGTTTGCTAACCGCGTGGCGGAAAAAGGAGTGCTCACATTTTGAAAGAAAAGTTCTCGCATCGTGATACAAGCGACAAGCCTTGTGAAAAATCGTCTCATCTTTCCAAAGAATCTCTGAATTTTAAGGACAGGACTATTATTATTTTATTTTTATAGTGTTTTAAGTTTAATTGTGCCATCAGGGAAAATTTAGTTAAAACCTGGAATTTGCAGGGAAAATTACTAAGCTCAGTTGGTGGCCACCCTGGTCTAAACTAAACTGGTAGGTCGCATACTGCAAGAATACAGGATTTTTTCAATTTGACCAAAAAAAGTCCAGGAATAGTTGGGGGAAATTGCTTATTTTTGCCTAAAACCGGGAAAATCTTACAAAACACCTGGAAAATTATCAGTTTTCAATTTCTGTATGTCATTGTTTGTTGTTTTTCTTTTGTCTCATTACGAGAAACTGGCAATGAGACTTGAATAGATATGTTAGCTCTAAAGTGGTGTTCGTTTTGGTTGCAGTTTGCTGAGCTGGAGACGATCCTGGGCGACTGGGAGCGGGCGCGCTGCATCTATGAGCTGGCAGTGGAGCAGCCCCGTCTGGACATGCCGGAGGTGGTGTGGAAGGCCTACATCGACTTCGAGATCGAGCAGGAGGAGTTTGACCGTGCCAGGGAGCTCTACGAGCGCCTGCTTCGACGCACACAGCACGTCAAGGTGAGTTATTAACGCTGCTACAAGGTTGCACTTTTGCAGACCTTTACCGCTAAAAGGCAAAATGCTTTTCTTTTCGAAAAAGTATCCCTTCACATCCCTTTGGGGTATTTTGTCTCCCCTCAATGTTTGTGATTTAAAATACTAATCCAGGGAAACAATATGTATCGTAAACTGTCATTGCAATCAAAACCATGATATAACTATGAAGAATGTAAAAATTTTGTGGACTATGTATATACTATTTCATGGGGTCTGGGCTCCCCTATTTCATGTATGAATTACACTGTTAGACAATGAAAAAATTTCCTTGATGAAAATAGTCATTTCTTATAGATTTTGGGTCGCTGAATACGAAAATCCCCATTAAAATTCTCAATTGACTCAGGATTTTCGGGGAACAGCCTCTCCCCCTTTTTACGATTTTGGCAACTTTATAACTTTAAACTCGATTTTCAGGGTCAAAAAGCATTGCTTTAGTCTTCAAATTGCCCCCAGGAGACAAGAAAGGTTCAAATTAATAAAATATGATAAATTTATAACAAAGGGATAGGTTTAAGGGGTAATTACCCCCTAAAAATGCAAAAAAATAGTTAAAAATTATAGAGGTTTTTATACGCTATTTTCCCCCCTTATTTTTTACGCAATTCACGTTTGAAGGGTCCTAACCCTTCCCCAAGGACCCAAATTTGATGGCAATATGCAGCAATGATTTTTACTAAAAGCGGTTGAGGTGAGAGCACCCCCACAGCACCCACGGAAGGGTTCAATGTCGCACATAGAGTTAACTGTGCTGTAAAAAAACAAAAAATTGAAGCCACTAACTGAATTTCAGCTGATTCTTATGTAAAATGATCTGCTGAATTCAAATATGACACCCATTTTCCTCCACCACCCTCAGTTTTTAAGGGAATGCACCCTAATTGTTATCCACAGCCGTGCATTTATTAACATCTTGACACATGGAATCCTCACTCCCTAAAACCGGTCAGTTTTTAAAGAACTGAAGAGTTTCTACTTAGGATAGACCCAAAATATAAGAAAAACGTCATTTGTAATCTTTTCAAAATCATCAATTTTAATTCCTGAGCTCGCGAGCACCTTCGCGATTCTGGAAGTCTTCCGAACTCTTCCGCGGGGGCTTCTGGGAGGCTAACACCTCAGCCGCTTTTAGTAAAAATTATTGCTGCATATTTCATCAAATTTGGGTCCTTGGGGAAGGGTTAGGACCTTTCAAACGGGAATGGCGTAAAAAATAAGAATAAAAATAGCGTATAGAAACCTCTATAATTTTTAGCTATTTTTTTGTATTTTTAGGGAGGTAATTACCCCTTAAACCTATTCATTTGTTATAAATTTATCATATTTTATTAATTTGAACATTTCTTGTTACCTGGGGGGCAATTTGAAGACTAAAACAATGCTTTTTGACCCTGAAAATCGAGTTTAAAGTTATAAAGTCGTCGACAAACATAAAAAGAGGGAGGGGCTGTTCCCCGAAAATCCTGAGTCAATTGAACATGTTAATGGTGATTTTCGTATTCAGCGACCCAAAATCTATAAGAAATGACTATTTTCATCAAGGAAAAAATTTTGAAGGTCAAATTTGTTGAACAGTGTTATTTATTATGTATGGTTTTTATTAGGCTTTACCATAATTCCGGGATTACCCCGGGGTTTATAGAGCTGTCCGGGGTTTCATACATTTAAGATTTTTTAGACATTTTTATAAAAAAAATCCAGACCAAGCTCTTTTAAATTGGGTTGTTTTAACACTTTCTAACATCTGTATTAATTTGGAGAACTTACTTTCAGTGATTTTTATGATAAAATTAAGTCAATCAAACAATTTTTTAAAAATATTGTCAAAAATGAAGAAAGAAAATTTGATATTTCTGTTTAATGTTTATTAGTTTGAATGTTTTTTTTATCTTTTAATCTGTGATAATTTGATATGGTACTTATTAGGAAATTTTAAAAATATGTCCTGGGTTGGACCCTAGAAAATATGGCAAGCCTATTTTATAGTTTGCCATAGTGACTATTATTGTTATTTTACTGTAAATTTTAAATATTTTAAAGATAACAATTTAACTTAAAAGTTTTTAAAAATGTCGAATTTTTATATTGAGCTGATGGTAGAATATTGTCTCTGTAAAATTAGTTCAGAAAGATAAGTAAAAAAATTCTCCTGACTTTTTTCTTCAGGAGGTTGCAAGTAAGGGGTTTTTGCCCACCTCTGCAATATCTGGTCATTTGTTCAAAAAAGAGGAAATAAAATTTTTGATGGTTTCTCCGTTGCAGGTGTGGATCGGCTTTGCCCGCTTCGAGCTGGGCTGCAACGAAGGAGAGATTGCGGTGCAGCAGGCACGGCACGTGTACGACAAGGCCAACCGCAGCCTCCGTGCAGCAGAGAAGGAGGAGCGGGTCATGCTGCTCGAAACCTGGAAGGAGTTCGAGGTAAGATTCTGCACAGCATGATTCAAAACTAACTGGAAGGGGGCACCTAAGATAACTCTGAATCGATTGGAAAGGAATGGGGGGGTGCCCTAACATGGGTGTCCATTAGGGTGGCTTAAAAAACTTTTTTTTAGATAGAGTTCTATGCACTCTTTACTTTTTTCGAATAGCTAATAGAAACTCACAGTCAAAATTTCAGCTCTGTATTTGGATTAGAACTGAAAGGAGTGAAAAAGTTCAAATTTTTTGTGTAATGATAAATATTAATAATTTTAAAAAATAATGGAGAAAAATATAAAATATATGTACCATGCAGGGATGCCAACTATTCCGGATTTTGTGGAATCATTCCGCATTTTGGCCCCGAATTCCGCAATTACGGATAAAGCTAGAAAAACTACAGAAACTACGCTAATTATATTTTAAAGACAATGCATTAAATTTTTTTTCTTAATTCTCTGTTTTTTCTTCAATCCTTTCAATTCATTTCTTTTTTTACTTAGAATTGCGAATAAAAACGATAACGCTTGTCGCTGATGAGATGGGAAAAAAAAGGCCTTTTCTCAAATATTTGCGTTTTCAGGACATTTGGTCATTTTTCTACATGCACAAACACGCCAGGATTTATTTTTTTTGCGGATGGGGGCGATTACGGATAGGCATTGTCTCAGGTTGGCAACCCTGACCATGGATATAAGGAAAATATAACTGTTGGACTCAATTTCCAAACAATTTGTGTATCCCCTTTTCATGATGGTTCATCTATTCTATAACATGGGTTTTTTAGAACTCTTATGTTTGTAAATAAACATGTTATCATAATTTAATGATAACTAACTGTGATTTCAAATTAAATGGTAATTTATGTGTCATATTTTATTTGAATGTTTGACATTTTATTGCAATTTCAGGAGGAGTTTGGAGATGAGAAGTCCCTCAAAGAAGTGGAGGCGCAGATGCCCAGAAAGGTCAAGAAGAGGCGACTGGTGCAGAAGGAAGGGGTGAGTGTAGGGATCTAAAAAATCATTCGATTCAATTCCGGAATCGATTCCAACCTGGTATCAAATCCTTAGGGCCAGTATCGAAAAAGTGGAATAAAAAAATTCAAAACTGGAACTAACTATTTGTGTCGGTCCTTCGATTCCTTGGAATCTATTAACTATGTGAAAAATAAATTAAAATTTATTCTATTCCTTAAAAATAATAAAATTAAATCATCCTTTTTTAAGTTCATCTTTGGCCATTTTCACTTTTTTTCTGATTCTTTGGAATTGTTCAATTACTACTTATCTATTTCAATTACAGATCCTAAATAATCAATAATTATTATTTTATTAATTAATCATCATAATTTTAATGAATAAAAGAATTTGATTGTTAATAACTGTATTAATGAAAAATTTAGTTATGATTCTTACTTGAAATTGATTCCTTGAGGAGTTCGATTCCTTGGTATTGATTTGATTTATGTGCTTATGGTTCTCAATGATATACATATAGTAACTGTTATGTTTTTATTGGTTTGTTTGCTTAATAGTAATAGCTGGTCCCTGTAATAGCTTTGCTAGTTTTTTATGGGAGAAATTAAAAGTTTGAGGATTCAAGAGGGAAGTTATATACCTTGAAATCCGCCCTGAGCTTAGCAAGGGGTTATGAAGGCTTCGGTCCATCTTTTTTGTATAGGAGGGACGAAATGGGTGTACAAAACTAGGTAAAACACTATTTTTAGAGAAATTTACAAACACTCTCTTGAGGAAGATCTCCCCTTTAAATAACATTCTGTATTAAAAGTGGTATAAGGAAAAAAAATTATGTACCCTCTGAAATTTTTATAAATACAGTAGTGTAAATAACCTTTGTCCATCTTTCGTTGAAAAAGTTTCATGTCAAAGACTCTCCCCCTAAAAAATTTATCATGGATAAAAAGGAGCCAGATTACTTTGCAGCCGGCCACTTTACTTGTGACTTACTTATTTCGGCCCTCTAGTACTGAGAAGTTGGAGACCCCTGTTTTATCCTTTATCCCCTTATATCGATCAATATAAGCCATTCAATTCCTTCATAAATATTTGGTTTTATTGTTTTTTTGTCGAAAAAAAAACATGTTTATTCCAACCCTGTGCTCAAGTCTCCTTTTCTTTTGCAGCAGGCACAAGGTTCGTGGGAGGAATACCACGACTACATCTTCCCCTCGGACGAAGTGGCGCAGCCCCACCTCAAACTGCTCGAGAAAGCCAAGCGCTGGAAGCAGCAAGCCCAGCAGCAGGAGGCTGACTGATCTTCTCTTTTATTTCTTGTGTAAATAAGCCATGTTTTCTACGGACTTTTGTACAGTTTTGTGTGCACATAAAGGATGCTATATTTTTACATGTTTGGATTCTTATTTAGTCAATCACACTAACTAGACTGCAATGTTACTTGACCTGGTTGAGAGCCAACAAAGAAAGTTCCCCAGCGGGGTGTCTGAATTTTTGAGTGAAAGAACAACTCCATGATTTGTTTACAAATCATGTTTTGTTTGTTTTTGCCACTATTCCGTCCTGGGGACGGAATTCTATCTTTTCAAAAGTTCTGGGAACAGAATTCCGTCCCAGGTATATTACTAAACATAAAATCAACTGATCAATTAGCTGGGATTTGTACTAAATTTCAGTACTTAAATCGCACATTTTGCTCCCCCCCAAAAAAGGGCATTTTTACTTAGATACAGCTTTTAATTAAAATTTAGGGAATTTTTCTGCAATTTAAGAAAAATTGCTAGACTAAGGGAAAATGATTAAAAAAATAGCTCTTAGTCCCGTCTTGCAGTTTTTAAAGAGTGGCACCCATGCGTATTAGGTTTTTTAAAAAGCAGTCATCAGTTCTTTTGTTGTTCTGGATTGAAGTGTATGATATTTTTTATGTACAGTACTAGAAATAAAAATACATTGTGAATGAACAGCTGGGGTTACTTAAATGCCAGCTTTCAGGGCCCAATTTAGGAAATTTTCTGTAGTAGGCACACCATGCAGGCAAGGGCCCCACATATTACTATCTGTTAATCTTAAAAGAAAATTTATAACACATTAATTGGTAACTTCATATTAGCCTGTTTACTTTTTCAAATATGTCCCCAAAAAGTGCCTTACAATTATAAATTTAGATTTATGTTTTGGAAGAAAAAGTATTGAAGTTGCATTCCAAAAAGTTTTAAAAGTTATTTCTGTTTGAATTGATTGTGAGATTTTGCTAGACCCCTCCCCTGAAATTCTCAGGTGATATTTTTTTAATCACTTTTAAAAAAATTAGTTTCTTTTATATGTTCTTATTAGCATTACACTTAACATAAACATTACAAAAGTTTTTATGCAAATACATATTGAAATCCAAAACATGGTCTCAACTTGTAACACAGGTCTGCAGTGAAAAAGCCATTTGAATAATTTTAGTGATTTTCTATGTATTTTGGTGTGCTGATTACGAAAAAAATATTGAAAAAAATCCTATAGGTCAGGATTTTTCACAATTTGCTAAATTATTTTCGAATTTGCCCCCTTTTCATAGTTTTTGTACATTCCTACCTCCTTTGTTTTCAAAAATTAGGAGCTGTAAATCATACACATAGTTAACTATCTCATCAGGACATATAGAGTTGGGAAGAAAGTACTAGAGAATATTTAAACGTGCAGTATTGAAGGATTTCGTTGTATAGTTCGAAGAAACATTCTTGTTGCTACTCACAAGGGTAAATGTAGGAAAAGATGTCTCATGAGGAGGAAAAATTGGCTTTACATTGTGTATCAGCGGTTCTCAAACTGTGCTCCGCGGAGCCCTTATGGCTCCGCCAAGCATTTCCAGGGGCTCCGTGAAGAAATTTGAAATAAATACGTTGATAATTTCTAATTTGCGTTGCTCTGAAATGTTATATAAATAACTTTCTTCTAGGTGTTTCTTGTTAACTTACTTTTGCTCCTTCCTACCCTAGCTAGGAGCCTCCAATGAAGTGAGGTATGTTGATTATAGTTTTTTTTTCTGTTTTTTGTCTTTTTCTGGTCTTTTTTGGTTTACCAAAACAAGTTAATAAACAAAATATTCCATATATCCCGGGGCGTATATAGGGGGGGGGGCTGCCTCCCCCCCCCCCGGAAATTTGGGCTACGTATAACAAAACAGGTTAAAACCATGTTATTTAGGGTCAAATTTCCGAAATTCTTCCGAGGGGGGACCCCCAAAACCACCTCCTGCCTATTATACTTGAAACTTTATTATTGTCAATTTTTATAATAAGTTCGTTAAAATTAAAATCCTACCTAAAAATTAGTGTCCAAAATTTGGATAGTGATGTACCTAAAACGAGTTAAAAAAACTGGTTTTAAGGATCATATTTCACAGAATCTTCTGGGGAGGAAGGACCCCCAGACCCTTCTATTGTATACTTGGATCTTAATTCGGCACAATTTTTCTTACTAATTATCTTAGATGCAAATTATACCTAAAAATGTTTTTAAAAGCTACGTTAAACAGTTAAATATGCATGGGAGGGGCTGTGGAATAATTTTGGACCCCTCCCGAAATAAATTTCTATATACACTACTGCATTTATGCTTTTATTTCTAGAAGCAATGGGTTTTATGCAATTTGCTTTTTATACCTTGAAAAATTTATTTCGGGAAAGGGATCCGCGAAGAGTGTCTCTTGAAAAGGGCTCCGCGACATAAAAAGTTTGGGAACCCCTGTGTGTGTGTGTGTGTGTGTGTGTGTGTGTGTGTGTGTGTGTGTGTGTGTGTGTGTGTGTGTGTGTGTGTGTGTGTGTGTGTGTGTGTGTGTGTGTGTGTGTGTGTGTGTGTGTGTGTGTGTGTGTGTGTGTGTGTGTGTGTGTGTGTGTGTGTGTGTGTGTGTGTGTGTGTGTGTGTGTGTGTGTGTGTGTGTGTGTGTGTGTGTGTGTGTGTGTGTGTGTGTGTGTGTGTGTGTGTGTGTGTGTGTGTGTGTGTGTGTGTGTGTGTGTGTGTGTGTGTGTGTGTGTGTGTGTGTGTGTGTGTGAATGATCTTATTTTAGTTATATAATGTCTTTCGAGAAGAATTGCATTTTTTGTGAAATATTGCTCTATTAGCTCAATTTTTTACAAAATCCGATGTCTTAAAAATCAAAAGTGTTCATTTTTGGATTCAGCTCACCAAAAAACATAAAAAATTATTTTCAGATAAAGTTTGGGTCGAAAATTAATTATTTTAAGTAAGCACTTTTAAAAAATTGGCTTTTTTCCTTAATACTTAAATTGTCAAGAAAGGTGAAGACCTATGATAAAACAGATGTCAATATTTGATTCAGCGCTCAAAAAAACATAAGAAATGATTTTGTGGAAAAATTTGAATAAACAATTTTGTATAATGAGTCAATTTTTCAAAATTTTAAGGCATTTCTCAATAAAACTTAAAACATTGAATTCCAAAAAAAACGTGACGTCCCAGGAAAAAATAGAGGTCATTTTCGGATTCAGCGCACCGAAAATAACCCGGGAGGACGCGCGCTACTTTCTGTTACACGGGAACGCGCGCGGGGTCTCTCAGACCCCACAAACCGTTTTCCGTTCTAAACGTTCAGTGCATGCAAAATTTTTATCACGGATAGTTTAAATATATAATTTAATTGTTCAATGTGCATTATTAGTTGACTTCTTCTTATTAAGATATAATATAAGACTATATAGGAAAACAGGAAATGCAATGGAATGTGAGCGGAGCTAACGAATTTCTTTGGCTAAACTGAACCGATGTTTATTTTCTAAAATCCTTTATTTTCTAATTTCTTTTTTTGCAAGAAAAATTATGGATTATAGTTACCTCTTCCTTACTTTTGGAAACCTCTTTGGCTATTTAACTCGCACCAATCCTCACAGTTTTGGAAGCATTTTCCTTAAAAACAACAACCTAACTCGGAAAATAACATACCTACTTCATTTAAACTTCAAGAGGTGATAGGTGGAAACCTTTTAGGCAGCTACACGGAGTTTCATATATTTTCATTAAAAATTAGAGTTTTTATGAAGGTTTATTTAAGCGTTGGGGTCTCGCAGACCCCGCGCGCGTCCTCGGGTGAAATAACCCAAACACCTCTAAAAAAGTTTTTTTTTGCAGACCTGTGCAATTATCATGACTAACTAGCTAACGATTTTCTATTTTGAATAATCTGGGAATTTTTTTACGCTTGTGCTAAAAAAAGATCAGAGAAAAACTTATATTTTCTTAATTATATTGGCGCAATTATGGCCTAGTTTGGTTCTTGCGCCATAAAACCACAACCAAATCTAAACTATAGTGTAGTGTAAATAGACTTTTCTAAACTGTAGTGTTAATAAAAATATAATTATTTATTCACTGGCCTCCATGATTTATAGTAGTACCAAAAAGCTTTGTTGCTACAGTCATATTCGGTACTTACGTATTATACCGTCGACCGTTAAAATCAGCGGCACGGCAATAGAAAAGTCAATGGGCTTTAATAACGTTTTCGTATTAAGCGGCATGGTCGACGGGATAATACGTAATATCCTCATATTCCAATATGGAGATGGTAACCACTGATGTAGAGTGTCAGTATTTGCCGTCCTCCAAGTCAGTGTCGTAGTAGAACACCTCCTCCTTGGTTCTCCTTCGCAAACAGTCCTGAACCACCTGAAGAATGGTCTCCAGCCTCCTGTCCAAGGCTTCTAAGTGCGAGTCCAGCAGGACGGGGTGCAGGGGGTCCCGGTAGAGGGAGCAGCGCATCAAGGAGGACAGTTTTAGGGGGTTGAGCTGTAGCTGGAGCAGTCGGTGGAAGGTGGTGATGTGTAGGAAGCAGCACTGGTAGAGGGGCGCCAAGATGGACGTTTCGTCGTGTCTGGACTTGCCGAAACTGGGGAGAAGCGTTTAGAGTGAATGTTGTGTGGGAAAATAAGTGTTTGACAGTAATTGAAGTTAAATATATGGTGGTTAGGGTGTATTGAAAAAAACTTTTTTTCGATTTTGATGACGCATTAGTGCGGAAAATTTGTCTAAGGTGCCAGAGAGTACCTGTGAATTTTTTCAGAATTTTTGGATAATTTCTTAAGGTGCCACATTGGCTCTGAAGTTCCCCATGTTAATCCTATGAGGCGCGCAGCCAAAAAGGGCGAAAATTCGTTTTTCACCCCTCATTTCTGCCCTAATCAACCGAGGAATGTCTTGTCTCGAGTTATGGACTCAATATGATGTTTGCTACCCGAAAAAGCTTGAATAATAGCCTAAATATCTATATTACGTTTTTTTGTATGCTCAAATTTCGTCGAAAATCGCGTATTTCCTCGTTCAAATCAGAGCCCACAATCAACATAATATAAAGATTTAAGTTATTATTCAAGTTTTGTCGGGTAGCATACATCATATAGAGTCCATAACTTGAGACAAGACATTCGTCGTGTGATAAGGGTAGAAATGAGGGGCGAAAAACCGATTTTCGGCCTTTTTAGCTGCGCGCCTCATAGGATTAACATGGGGAACTTCAGGGCCAAAGTGGCACCTTAAGAAATTATCCAAAAATTCTGAAAAATTCACAGGTACTCTCTGGCACCTTAGACAAATTTTCCGCACTAATGCGTCATCAAAATCGAAAAAAGTTTTTTTCGATACACCCTTATGGTGGTATATTTGCTACTAAGGGCAAGTAGAGGGTTAAAGTTGGGTTGATTTGCTGGATGAAAACTACACTGGTGTTCGGAATTAAGATATAATACGCGTTAAAAGGGTTCATGACGGTGTTTCAATAGATCTTGGAGATCTATATTCACTTTTTACGGATCTTGTCATTCCCTTTTAATGGAAGAAAATCCGTAAATTAATGGAACTCAACAGATTGGTGATTTTTGTTAAACGGAAGATGTTCGTCATATGGAATGAGCAGCCAGATGCTTAGACTGCCTCCCAAATCTTTAGATACTCCTTTACCTTTTTAGTCCTTCCGCCCTAAATTTTTCATTGGATTTAATGGAAATTTCGGGCAGAAAACTAGGGATTGAAAGGATTAAAACATTATGGGGGGCTCTAGAAAATGCAGTTACATTTGCTACTCCTCTCCAAGAGCCCTTCAGGACCTCAAAAGAGTTTCTAAGAAAGTATTAATTATGAACAGGGACGTTTGTTATCTACCTTATTTCCCGGTATTTGCATGCCTGTAGGGGGTACCGCATTCTGGTTTCCTATAAACCCACTTTTTTGCTTGATTCTTGGACCGCTCTTTCATACTATCTGATTCTGACGATTGTTAAAAGAGGTAGATAAAGGCACGGCTTACTAGATACTACTACCTAGTATCTAGTAAGCCGTGATAAAGGTGTTAAACAAAACAGAGTTTTTGATATTTGCCGATAATGTGGAGAGGGGTCCAAACGAAAAACATTCTTACGTGATATTTAAACGGACCTTAGACTAAAGGTTCTCAAACTCAAACATTATTGGATTATTATTTTTTCTCCCTCCACCTTTCTTTTTCCTTTTCTACTTCATTTTTGCTGTAATGTTGGATTTATATAAGATTTATCGATTACTTCACTAAAACACGACGTAATCAAACTGAGTTTGAAGGCATGACCTTTACTTTTAAATTTCATAATCCTCCGCGTCCATTCTCCCTTTGAGTTGTTTTTTCTGTACAATAAAGCATATAAAGGAGAAATCGTTTTACAGGTTTTAAAGTACTGCGGAGAAAAAGTAATTTTGGGGAGTTTGGTATGACATAAAAATAAAAAATTTTGTAGTTTTTATAAATCTATTTGTGTGTGGTAATATTTATAAGAATAATGTACCTTATTATATTTAAAATTTATAACTGAGTTTATCGAAATGGCACTTGGTCAAGAGTTATCGTTGATCCTTATCTGGAAGGGATGGCTCAATCGATAATTTAAGGATATTACAAATAAAAATGAGAAATATGTTTTATTGGATCTGGTTTCAAAAGTATTTATAACTTCTATATTTTTATTTGTATGATATTCTGATAACGCCAGCTCCCGTACTATTAGTAATACAGGTTTTAGACTATCTGACTACGAAGCTGGTCGTGTGGCTGAGGTTCAAATCTCCACTAAGGCAAGGATTTTAGTGTGTGGAGATGAACGAATGAGCCTCCTTTTAAAAAGGGGGTTGTGCATGCAAACGTGTATAAGTGGCGCGGACTACAGTACTTAACATCTATGACCTCGGTCCACAAGTTCCCAGTTGGTTACCAGCATTAAGTACTGATTTCTGCATATCTGGAGGACCTTGGTCATAGTGTATGTATGTGTTGTGCTCAAACATTGGAACTCAAAAAAATATTTTGATAAATGATTGCTTAAGAAATTTACCCTCTTCCGTGATCCAGATGAACTATGAAGCTTTCATTTCCAAAAATCTTGAAAGTTTCATAGTGGTGACGGTCCATGTTACCTAAAACAGGAAAACCACTAAACTCAGTTATGCAAAATTTAAGTTTTAGATAGATTTTACTATTCTTAATTTCCTATATTGGGGATTTTTAACCCGGCGTTACTCGCGCTAATTTTGCCTATGGATGAATAACATAGAAATCGGGCCTCGGAGGCCCGACGCGAGTAACGCCGGGTTAAAGAACTTACAGGTTATTCGGAAACACCGTGAACAAACTTTGAGGGGTGGTATAGGGGACCTAGACAAGCATATTTCGAATAGGAACGGGGGTTCGCAGATGCACCGTTAAAGAGCTAGAACCCCTAATTTAGTGCGAGGGCGTTACAAAAGGCGGTTTTCCTAAGGCCCGTTTTACGAAACTAAACATAATAGAAAGAAACAAATTATTGCATGAAGTACAGAGTATCCATACTACTTCCACCATAAGTTTGAACAAAATTGGACCACTTTTTAATCCATGGGGTGAGTTATAAAACGTGCAATATTTGTTCTCTTAGTGTAATGGTATTTTTAAACCAACTTCCTTAAAAAATACTATACCTATCTATACTATACTATACTATAAATAATACTTATATACTGTATATATCTTATATCGTTTTTATTATTTCAGGGGCTTAGAAGAGGCTGAGAATTTCGAGGATCTCTCCCAGGTTCAACGACTGGGACTTGTTCCTCGATCTACAGATTTCTCACGCCCTCGGAAGGGGATGGTTCCATCGAGGGGATATAGGAGAGAACAGGCACTAGTAAGTACTTTGACACTTTTCCGAATTCCGTTAACCAATTTTTATAGTTCATTATCTTATATCGTTTTTTATTATTTCATGGGGCTTAGAAGATGCTGAGAATTTCGATAATATCCCCTAAGATCCTAAGAACACTTATGAAAGGAATAAAATGATAAGACGCTTAGAGTTTTTGAATGGTTAACGCTTTAGTCGGGTGGCTTATTACAAAAAAACTGCAAATTGTGATACTTTTATGAAACATTCAGGGATGAATACTTCAGGGAATTCAGGGATACTTGTAATATTTTTTGATAAATTAAAATATCATTAAAAATATTAATGTTTTTTTATATTTCCTTTTAAATTGAGCTTTTAAGTTGTCTTTAACGTATGAATATCTATGAGTGAAGTTTTTTAACAGAATAATATGCTGTCTCTTAGTCACATTGACATAATAATCTAGCCCAGTGGTGCCCAACCTACGGCCCGCGGGCCAAATGTGGCCCGCGAGGCTCATCCATGTGGCCCGCGGACTGGTTAAATCTTAGAAACAAAAACACTTTCAGAAATCTTTCAAGAAAATCACGACATCGTGCAAGACATTATGGCACTTCCATCTAAAAAAAGATGATAAAAAAGGAATTCTTCAACACCCGGTATTAATTTTTTTCTTTAATTCTCGGTTTTGTTTTTTTCTAGATACGGCGAATTTGCCATTGGATAAATATTTTTCAGTATCAGTTAGCTATTTGAATTCAGTTTATAAGGGGATATTTGGTAATCTCCTTAAAATCCTGAAAGATAATTTTGATGAAAGGTTTCAAGATTTCAATAGACTTAAAGAAGAAATACGTTTATTCGAGAAACCTTTTTATGTCGATGTTTCAACAGCACCAATTAATATTCAACTGGAATTAACCCCTTAACAGTGATATTTATTTCAGAAAAATTGACCAAAAATGGAAAATATTTTTGACTGCTTAATTTTGTTCTTTATATTAATATAAGTGTTAGAAAATAGTTTTTATAAAAAAATCAAAATTTAAATGTAATTACAAGTGTACTAATTATTTTAACTACTATTATTACTTTTATTATTCACTAAGTATTTTAACATACACATAAAAAAGTATTGGATTACGCACGCATCTTATTAATTTAGGAACAAGATTATTCAAACTTGATGTCTCATAATCTCTAATCGACTAAAAATCACTATCATCATCGAAACAAACTCAGTTTGGGCTTCACAAAGGGAAACTTAAATTTTTCTCCTGCCCGAGCTCAGCTCGGGTATCACAAATTCTGCACGTAGTATAGTTGCCCGAGCTGAGCTCGGGCAACACTGTTAAGGGGTTAATTGAGTTGTAGAGTCATTCGTGGCTGCAAGAAATGTTTAGGGAAAAGTCTTCACCCGACTTTTACGGAGGGCTCCCCGCTGAAAAGTTCCTGAATCTGCGTAAGCACAGGATGAAAATTATCTCCACTTTCGCGAGCATCATATGTCTGTAAACAAACATTCTCTGTTCTGAAAAGAACAAAAACTAATGCTCGATCTCGACTTACAGATAAAATCATCTTAATTCAGTTTTAAGGATTAGTGTTACAAATTTGGAGCCGAATTTACAAGAACTAGTATCCTCCAAACACATGCAAACTTCTCATTAAAAACGGGTATGTAATTTTTCTTTATGTTTAGAAAAACCCTTAAGAGTGTTTTTATGTGGCCCGCGAGATAAATCTTCATAAGCAAATTGGCCCTCGGGGAAAAAAGGTTAGGCACCACTGATCTAGCCGATGTTAAATGTTGCTTTTCGGAAGGCGCTTAGTTGAACTTTAAAACCTGCCTTCCAAAATACAAAATTCCGCCTTTGACTTCCGGTAAAAGACAGCAATACAGATACCATGTATTGGCAAACTACTTTATTTTACCCTCCCATGAATTTTCACCCGTGAAAACTACCTAAATATTCCGTAAAAAAAAAAGAAGAAACTTCCTCACCAATGAGAAAGTCCAAAATTGACATGTCGACGATATCCGCCAGCCTCTTCGGAGTGTAGGTGGGCTGCTTCCTGACCAAGTGGCAGTAGGCATCGTTGAGCTCCCACTCCGCCCTTCGCCGCTTGTGGTAAGTCCTGCGCCAGGGGTTCTTCCAGGACTTTCGGCCGCTGAGGGTGTCCGGGGGCAGGAAGGCGGCGAGGCTGCCCTCCAGGGTGTCCGGGCGACCGCAGATGGCGTGGCTAGTGTCGCAGTAGTAGCTGCAGTGGCCGTGGAAGCAGATGTTCTGGGCTGGTGGTAAAGAGAATGGTGGTTGTTTATGGAGGTGGAATCTGCCAAGGGTGTGGTTCAGGTTGGAGGTTGGGTTCTAAATATTTCCGAAGAATCGATTCCGGAATCGATACCAAGGAATTTAACCCTTGAAGGAATCGATTCCAGCGGGAATCGAATCTTAGGAATCGTACTTAATTTTCTAATTAATACGGATAATTAACAATTTTGTTCACTAATTAATTAGTATTTTGATTATTAATTGTTATTTTTCAACAGGAATTGAATCTTAAGAATCGTACTTATCTTTCTAATTAATACATAGAATTAAACAATTTTTCACTAATTAATTAGTATTTTGATAATTAATTGATAGTTTACTGGTTATTAGTGAAATTAATAATTTATTCTTTATTTTTAATAGAAATAGATAAGTTCGATTCTAATTTTTTTCGATACTGGCCCTAAAGAATCGATTCCAGGTTGGAATGGAACAT
This sequence comes from Tetragnatha versicolor, assembly GCA_024610705.1. Classification (NCBI taxonomy): domain Eukaryota; kingdom Metazoa; phylum Arthropoda; class Arachnida; order Araneae; family Tetragnathidae; genus Tetragnatha; species Tetragnatha versicolor. The sequence goes on from JANDEH010000008.1 coordinate 17,755,178, forward strand.
CAGGAATCGAATCCAAGAATCGAACCTTAAGAATCGATTCTGGAATCGAACCTTAAGAATCGATTCTGGAATCGAACCTCAAGAATCGATTCTGGAATCGAATTGGACGATTCTTTAGATCCCTAGTTGGAGGTGGGGTTCATAGATCCTTCTAATCTATAAAAAAAAAATTTTAAAATTAGAAAAAAGGGGGATTAGCTGGGGGATATATCCGTTTGTATATTACTCACATTAGTGCACGTTGCACAATGCATATTCATTTAGAAAACGGGGCATAAAATCTTTAATTTCAGCCAATTGAAAATGTTTCAGAATGATTGAAATTTTAATATTCTAAATTAATTAATTTTTTTAATCGTTTAAGATTCCTTTAGCTTCATAAAACCCATTGTTTATTTTTTGTTCCTTTCATATACAAATGACGTAGCACTTCACAAGGCACATTGTATTCGTCCGGTCAACTCAAATAAAATTAACCTTTGTATTAAGGAATAAAAACTCGGGGAACAAATTTTGATTCACTATATTAAAAGTCTACCCTCTTATAGGAAGTATTGTCCAAGATTGTGAATCAATTAAACGAAGCAGGCAAACCTACACTGCAAAAAATTTCACAGTAATTTTACAGCAAAAAATGCTGGCAATATGGGTGCCAGCCATTTTTGCAGTGATTTTACAGCAATTTTGTAATTTTTGACTTTAACAGCAATTTTGTAAATTAACAGTTAAGTTTGTAAATTTAACAGCAATTCTGTATTTTTACAGCAATTTCGTAATTTTTCAGATTTTTGTGTTAACATTACAGCGATACTGTAATTATTCCGCAGAAAAACTAGAAAGCTATGTTCATCTCAGATATGTCTTGTTCTTTTATGTTTCTACAAGTATTCGAAATGTGGCATATTATGAACCACAGGAGGTACCGATCTACGAAGGTTATACTTACTAGTAGTAGAATCATCAGTCGGTTCTTACACCTCATCTAAATAATATTTGACTCTTTTAGTGGTGAGCGTGAAAACAAAAACAAACATTGGTTTCCTGTCCGCAAGGATTCAGAAATGAAACCCAGAATTTTCCTGGAAAGTGTTAAACTGCTGTAAAAACTCATAAAAAGCAGGAACGTTACTGGAATTTATGCGGAACTATACATAATTTGGGCTGTTATTTTATAACTATTTTGTTTATATGTATGCAACATTTTCGTTGCTAGTTTGACATTTCTTTAAAAAGTACCTGTTATATCTCCTGCTTTTTGTTCAATAACGTAAAAATTGCTCCAAATGTTGCTATAGAGGTGCTGAATGATTTATAGGTCTTAAGATTGGTATTATTGAGGAATTTGAATTAAATTCCTTTTAATTTCATTTAATTTTAGTGATGATACAAAATTCTTACCAAATTAATAACTTTAGACATAGGTTAATGTTATCCAGATTTTAGTACTATTATCCTGTAAAGATAATGTCACATTTAATAGCATTCAATAAATATTGATGACCAATTAAAGAATTACAGATATTACAAGGAAAACTACCAGGAAAATTACTAAGTATATTTAATTTAAACTAATGCAGGTGGAGCTTCAAATTTACAGCTAAAAAGGCAGTTTTTTGAGATTACAGCAAATGCGTATAATATTAACAGCAGTTTTTGCTGTTAAATTTTCTGTTTTTTTTGCAGTGTATAGACGATTGGTTTGTAGCTTTTCAGCTTATAAGACACCTTCCAATCGAGTTTGCTGGGACAGTTAAGAATATTCATCGATATTCAGATGCTGATTTTAAGTCCGATAATATTCTGAAGGAGTTATTAGCTGAGGAATCGAGGCTTTTACAAGCTAAGGGGATCAGGAGGAAATTATTTTACAAACCACTTTAAACTCTGGTTCTCAAAGTATTGAAAACCGCAAATGTTTTCGTTGTTGTAAGAAAGGGCATCTTATAGCTAAGTGTAGGGTTAAAATAATAAATAAAAGTTCAAATTCTAAATCTGTAAAACCTGAAAAAGTAAAGATTAGCCCTTCAAAAAATTCTAAAAGAAATTCCCACAATTATCTCCTGCTTACCTGGAGAAATGAAAAAGGTTTTTAGAAGTTCATCATCTGCTACAGCGTATATCTCTGTGGTAATGTTCAACTTTCTTCCTACAACTGGTGGGCAGCGTCTGAAACCTAATATCCTGAAAAGAAAGGAAACTTTTTTTTAACCCAGTGAAACATATTAAAATGAAATCCCTTTGCCCCCCCCAGGGACTTACAAGAATAGGTACATTGTCTATTAAAAAAAGAATTACCCGAATCAATACATGTTAAATTCGTAACCTGTACTAAATCCAGAGGTAGTGTTATTTTACGCGATAATTTTACAAAAATCAATATATGCGGGTGAATGAAAACTGCCTCTTCCATCTCGCGCTTGAAAGAGTACACAGAGAAACAATAAAAACTGTCATTTTTGTTTCCAGGCTGAAGGGAACTCTTTGTTTTGATTTCCTATAAATCAGATGTATCAACCTTTAAAAAGTTGAGCAATAAAAAGTGATAGATTATCCTGAAAGTAGGACACCAATCAAAACAAGGGGCTATGTGAGATACATTCACTTACAATGAATTCTTGGTCTAAATATATCACACACCTATTTTTTTATCACTTTACGGTAACTTATTAGTATTTTACTTTACAACCTGCTTTTGGCTCCATATAGTCTTCAATTTCTTTTGGACACGACAACAACTTTACAACCTAGGTAAACAATTTTCTTATAAAATTTCAAAAGTTTTGAAAATTTGGAGAGTAAACTCTTTTATATTTTATGAGTAAACTTGATTTGTATGAAGAGTTAATGTTTAGACCCATAGGTTTTATGAGCGTAGTCCAGTGGTGTAGTCTCAGGCACTTTATAGTGTAGTTGTAGTAAATATGGCCCCAAACCTAACTGAATGAACTAATAAATAGATTATATCTCTATACTTTTACCAATTTTAAGAGAGGTATTATAATTTCAATAAACACTTTTCAATAGAAAAACATACTTCACCTGTCTAAATGAAATGCTGCTATTTCACTGTTGTGTCTTTCATAGTCAACGAAGTAAAAATGGTTCGGTTCTGTTTCCTTGTCTCGATCAAATCTGTCTGACGATGAAATTTGAAATTTAGATTTCTATTGCTATTCATACTCGCATCTTCAACTGAACACCAATCACTTATTTATATAAAAAATATTTCATACTAATATAGGAAATAATGCAAATCAAGTAAGCATAAAAATTTTAAGCTGCTATGCCAGAATTTGGTAGTTAACTCTTCTATGTTGATTTATTACTCTGGTAATATTTAAGATCATATTTATTAATTATCTTTATCTTTTGGCTTTAGTTATTGACTTATTGTGTATCTATCAAAACATTCAAAATAGCTACATACTAACAAAGAACCTTACCTCATAGGTTTGAGCATAGCTTGACTACCATCATAAAATGTTATGAGCAATTTCAGCTGAGTCCCTCCAGTTTTCTCCTCTGTTAAGAAAAATTTAAAAATAAAACCACTTACATTAGTTTTTTATAAGCTCTTATTAAAAACACTTTAAATTGCCCTTACTCTTATTTTACAAGATACCAATAAGGAAACACTATCAAACCAGACTTATTTTTACAACCTGGACTTCCACGAAGCTTTTGTAATACAAACTAGAAACTTCTAATACAAATGGCGTTATTTTGAGTAAGCTCTGTGTTCTATAACAAATTATTTTCATTTTTTAAAATAATATTTTTTATACTTTTAACTAATTTATAGATATTGCATTATTGATTATTAACAATATAATGTATAGCAAGGGTCGGCAAGTAATTTTACTTGGGGTCCAAATAGTTTAGAAAATTTTCATTGAGGTCCGGAGAAAATATAGGTTACCATTACTACTTTAAATTATTTTCTTCAAACATACACATATATTTATACAAAGATGTAATTTGAGTACGCTATTTGTTTCATTATGTTGTTAAATTTAATATTATTAGAAGTTTTTACTTGGAAAATTGGGGTCTGGGGGTTCCCCCCAGGAAATTTTTGGAAATTTCACCCTTAAAAAGCGGGTTTAACTCATTTTTGTAGTGTAAAATTACATACTAATGATTTTCAAAACGTTTTGGCGGTCCAGTAAATAACCTCACGAGGTCCGGATGCGGACCGCGGTCCGCCAGTTGCCGACCCCTGATGTATAGTTTAGTGCATAATTTACTTTTAGGCTTCCTTTTTCGCTTCGAGCTGTGTGCGATTTTACGCTATTCTTTTTTTTACCAGTGCACAAGTCAAAAGCTTTTAATTTAAACCCAACAAAGACGTTTTACAGATATTCATCTTTTCTGATAAAAATCATATCAAAACCGCTTTACTTTCCTTTTATTTTACTTTACAAATACAGTTTTATTTTGTGCTGAATTTTAAAGTATGGAGAGCACAAAAGAAATGAGTAATAATGAATATTTTATATACGAGCGAGTAACTTACCTACATGAACTATTGGCATGGTTGCCATATCGTCTAGCAAAGCGTCAACTGCTTTATCGTTTTCATCATACAAGTCAACGTCACTTATTTTTAAATGAAAATTTTCCATTCGCGTTACATTTTTCCTGTGCAACAAAAAGTCATTCAAATTAAACCATATACAGTAAAATATCTAATAAATTTAAAGTAAAACGTCTTCAAGTAAAGCCAATTTTCAAATTTCTATATCTACCTTTTACAAATAAAATGGTTTTGTAACAAATATAGTCACCCAATCCATTCTAAATAAAATTTGAAAAAAAAACAGAACTTCATTGTTTTAACATGTTTCATGCGTACTCAAATATATAAAGGGCATAAAGTTTAGTAAATACCAAATTTCCTGATATAGAAAATCAAAAGGTTTAGTATATTTTACAATAAATTCATTTTTCTTGAATTTGATAGAATTTTTGTTGTTTTTGCTGCTTTTAAATTTATTTCTTACACTAAAAAACTATAAATTTTAAAAGTTATTCTTTGCTCCTTTCTTTAAGTTATAAATTACATTTTTGAAATGAATGCTTATTTAAACACAAAATGATGTTTTCATAGACCAGTGGTTCCCAAAGTGGGTTCCGCGGAACCCTGGGGTTCCACGAAAAAAATTAGGGGTTCCATGGGAAAAACTTTATTTCATTTAAAAAAATTAGAATGGTGTAAAAAAATAAGAGTGGACAGCGCCTCTCCCCTTGGACCCAAAAATGTTCTCAAAATGAGTTAAAACCTTACTTTTACCAGTCGAATTTCGGAAATTTTTTCTGGGTGAGGACCCCCAGACACCCCCCCACGGTATAACAAGGGGATCTTGAGCGATCCTTTTTGGAAAATCCCCAACATTTTGACATTTTTTTGTCAAAAGATAAAGGTTATGGTCAGGGTTGGCAAAAACCCGGGTTTTTTTGAAAAAACCCAAGTGGGTTGGGTTTTTTCGGGTTTTTTCAATAAAACCCTGAAAAAACCCATATAAAACTGGGTTTTTTCGGAAAAAGTATGGGTTTTTTCAAAATTAAGTGTTTTTTTTCCTAGAAAGTAAGAGGTTTTTTTTTAAATTTAGTGAGTTCTTTCTATGTTAAATGTGTTCTGTCAAAATAATGTCAGTTTTTCCAGAGATAAGTGGGTTTTTTCAAAGTTTTTATATTTTGAAAAAACCCACTGAAATTGTAAAAACACCCCTTATTTACTGAAACCTGGTTTAAATTTTGAAAAAACCCACTAAAATTTTAAAAATATCCTAAACTTTGAAAAAACCCATTCAATATTGAAAGAAATCTATTCAACTTTGAAAAAACCCACTGAAATTTTAAAAAATCTTCTTTATTTTTAATATCTAGTTTGAATTTTAAACGTCCTAAATTTTGAAAAAAACCATTCAATAATGAAAAAACCCACTGAATAATGAAAGAACCTATTTAACTTTTTGAAAAAATTCCCTGAAATTGAAAAAACACCATTTAATTTTTAAAACCTAGTTTAAATTTTGAAAAAAAAACCATTAAAATTCTAAAAATATCCGAAACTTTGGAAAAAAAACACATTAAATTTTGAAGGAACTGCCAAAATCTTGATTTTTCTTGAAAAAACCCAAAAATGGGTCCAAAATGTGGGTTTTTTCACATGGGTTTTTTTGAAAAAACCCATTGGGTCCAACCCAATTGGGTCCAATCCAGCCAACCCTGGTTATGGTCTGGAAAATTCCCCTCTTGGCCCAAAAAAGCTTCTTAAAATGTGTTAAAACTCTAATTTTACAAGTCAAATTTCCAAAATTTTCTGGGGGAGGACCCTCATACCCCCTTGCGGTACCAGGATTGGATCTTGCGTGATACTTTTAGAAAATCACAAAGAATTTGACATGTTTGCCAAAAGGTAAAGGTGATTGTCTGGAAATTTGCCACCCTGGACCCGTGCTGGATCCGCGCCTGGTTTCATTTAATTTAAATTTTGAAAAGTCGTTGATTAAAAAATATTTAGAGTTCCGCGATCATTGGTAACAAATTCGGGGGTTCCACGACCAAAATAGTTTGGGAACCACTGTCATAGACTACTTAAGTGGAAAAGGAATGAAATAACTCAAATAACTATAAGGTAAAAGTGTAAACAAACATTGTAGTTCTTTTTTTTCTCAGAAAAAACTAAAATTCCTCTCCTGTAAATTAACTCATTTTATTTTCTTCCTCCCTTCAATACTATTGTTCTCATAGAATCTGTAGAACCAGTTACATAAACTTCAGAAAAGTATTTTTGTTTTCGGGGGCACACAAAATACTAATAACCAATTTGGGAAAACTCAAAACCAAGTTACTAGTTATATCCATAAGTTAGTATCCCTAACTTTGGAGTGATGTACATCACTCCAAAGTTACGAAAGTTACAATTTTTTTCCTTTTTATAAAAAAAATACTTCTTACTCATCACGAAAGTATCCGTCGTTTCAATTTGGCTAATGGTTTCAAAAGACTTCAGTAGGCCTCTCATAAATTTATGAATATTTTCTAATTGCGTGTTATTACTTGAAAATCACGTAAGCGTATCTCGTACTCAGGATTGCTTTGTTGTTCAATATACTCTTCGCATACCCATATGTTATTATTTGGTTCTCTTAAATCTCACAAACACGAAACCCTGTTTATGATTACGAAAACTAGGAAAAAAATTTTTGTTATCACGACCAGAAACAGTGTCCCTCTTGTGAACACACACACGTTTCGTAAGAACATCCTATATCATTCATTGATATTTATTGCTTTAGGATAAAAACTCAAACGTTTCTCTTTGTTTGAATCCAAAGCTTCTTTTCATTTATGTTCATTTAGGGATATATTAAATTACATTACACGCTATAAGGGGAACGCGGAAATGGAAAGGAGAAATTAGACAAATTTCTTACGTGGAAAACTTTAAGGTGAAAAAAAGACCCCATCGAAACCCACTTTTAACATAAAGTATAGGATGATTTTTTTTCTTCATAAAAGTTATAGATTATGCTGTAGCAAATTTAAATGCCTCTTAAAGTGAATATCCCTCTAAAATCAAGTTTCCATTTAAGTTTTGAAGAAATTCCACTCTTATATACCAACCAGCATCTAAATTTTTCTCATAAAATATTTCAGAATTTTAGTTTGTGTATTAGGTACGATTTTCTTAGTTATAATGGTATGAATTAATCTTTTTTAAAGAAGGGGACTGTGAATTGATATAACTTAAACATATTATATTATAGATAGGGATACATATTTGAAAAAGAACATCATACCGGTAGCTAAATTTAAGAGGCACTCAATAATCAGGCATTTTAATATCTATACGCATAACTTTTCATCTTAATATTTTTTCACTGTATTGCAGGAGACTTCATAAATGAATTGGTGATTTTCAGATAAAACAATCAACCTCGAACTTCAAGTAATATTTACTCTTTAAATGCCATACTAAATAACCTTTAAAGATTATGAAAATGTTCCCCAAAATATTTGAGTAAAAGATAATTCAAGTGCATCATATCAATCGTTTTCATCTAGATGCTTTTTAGATTAGTAGAAAAATATGACCTAGGAGTATTAAATTCGAACAGATAATAATCTAATCTTTTGAAATTCCAAGTTTTGATAAAAATCTGAAAGATTTTACTAAACACACATAGTTGGGAGTTAGGATAGTACACAAATACAATATCTTTAAAATTAAGTTTAAATTTATTTTGAAAATAGGACGATATATTAAATAAAAAATAACGCAATAAATAGAAGTAAACAACTCAAATTACTTAACCATTTCAATCCTAAGCCACCCGAGATTACCATTAAATTCTGTGGGGAAAATTTGGGGTGGTTTGGACTGAAAGAGTTAATAACATTAATTGGAGATGTTAACAGAGAAATTTAAATTAGTTTGATGAAAAGTTCAATTTATTAAATACACTTGTATTTAGTGCGTTTTATTTTTTAAGCATTCTCTCATATAACTTCTCTGTAAAATTCCGGATACGCAATATGAAATTGAAAAAAAAACCACCGTAACAATATCTGAAGATTCTAAGATTTTTTTTTGAAGTGAAGTTCATACTTATATGCACAGAGCACACACATACTACTATGCATCGTCCCAAAAAGGAAATATTTTGCAAAAGGAAAGAAACTTATTTTAGTTTAAAATATCTGGAGAAGTAATTTAGTACCCATCAGTGTCATTTCATGGCAATTTAGATTAAGGTACTAACAGTCTCAGTATGCGACGATTAATGCAACATAACACTCTTAAAACGACAGTCTCAAAACTGACTAAAAAGTACTCAAACTGGCTCCGATCCAAATGTACTCAAATTTAAAAACATGAATATACACATTTCTGAAAATGTTCATACTCAAAAATGAAACATATGAGCTCATTTTTGAGTTCAAGCTCAAGATGTTTCATTTTTCAGTATGAACATTTTCAGAAATGAGTATATTCATGCTTTCAAATTTGAGTACATTTGGATCGGAGCCAGTTTGTGTACTGCTCAGCCAACGATAGTAAAAGGGTCACGTGATTTTTACAGACTTTGCATGGCCGATAGTTGGGTAACCGGTGATAGTTGGGGTCTTGCTTCTATATACAAGCAAATGTCTCTCCCTCTTTCGATCAACTGCCCCTCTATCTGTCTCCCCCACCACGAAATTCTAGTTCCAGCGTTGTCAAAATCACGTGACACTTTTACTATCGTTGGTTAAGCCGTACTTTTTTACTCAGTTTTGAGACTGTAGTTTTAAGAGTGAAGCAACATTACATGTAAGGGTTGCTTTTCCTTCAGAAAATAATCAACGCAGGGAAAACAACATGAACCGCAAACATTCCTCTGTGTTACTTAACATTAATCACTACGAACTACTACTCACTCCAATTCAATCTCATGCACCTCCTGAATGGTGATTCTGGTTCTCCTGGCGACTGTTTTCCACAGCTTCTCGGACATCTCCTTCTCCTGGAGCAGTTTCAGGAGTGCCGGGAACTCGTCCCGGGGGTCGTCGGGGTCCCTCTCGGTCTTGGGGAAGGCGCACTCCCGGGGGAAGCCACCTTTTGCATCGGTCTCCCTCTGGAGAGAGGTATCTGTGGGCTGTGGCCGAGGGACCTTGGAGGGTCTGGAAAAAGAACTGGATTTAGAGTGGTTTACACACTCTTAAAAAGAAAGTTACATACTCAAACTGGCTACGAGTCTAATTTACTCAAATTTGAAAACATGCATGTACTCATTTCTGAAAATGTGCAGATACTCAGAGATGAAACATCTTATTTTTGATTTATCATCTTATTTTTGAACATGCTTATTTTTGAGTTATACTCTATTCATTTTGAATTGGCACCTGAGTATATTTCCTTCCCCCACCACTGAATCAGTAACTATGGCAACTATCAACTTCAAAAGGGCGTAGAAGGCTTACTATTGGCTGCGCGAGGAGCGTAACCATGGTTATGCTTTTACCGAGGGAGAAGACACTATTTCTCAGGCGCGTATTCAAAATGAATAGAGTATACACTGCAAAAAAAAACGGAAAATTTAACAGCAAAAACTGCTGTTAATATTTTACGCATTTACTGTAATCTTAAAAAACTGCCTTTTAAGCTGTAATTTTGAAGCGCCACCTGCTATAGTTTACTGGCAACTGCCGTGCTAGTGACCAGATACAGAAGTTGTACCTCTTTTCCACTCCACCGCTCTCTGTTATTTACCAAACAGAACAAAAACAAATTTCTAATTTGCTTCAATGGTGCGCTTTGAATAAAATTTGAAGAAACAGGAATTTTGAATAAAAGAGTAAGTATTTCTTACGTTTTTTTAAGTATTTCCTTTATATTTCATATGGTATTTTGTAATAAATACATGGTATTAAATATTTATACTTTCTTTTAGTATTAATTTAAGAAGATTAAAAAGCCCGTTTTGCATGAAAAGTAATTATTTCTTAAGTTTTATTTTACTATTGTATTTAGTATATTGTAATAAATGCGTTTATTAAGTATTTAAGTATATGTGAATCGAAATCACTTCAAAAATTGTGTAAATTTTTATTGCGTCTATTTCGGCCTCCATGTTTATCCACAGCTCAAATGATACCACACCACCATATAGACCTAACTATTAATATCATTATTATTGGATCCCACGGTAATAATATTTAATATATCATTATTTTAGGATCTAAGATGGTATTAAAAGTTAAATCTCTATGGTTGTCCGTCATCATTTGAGCCTTGGGTAAGCATGGTGGCTGGTAGACGCTTATCGTAGCTGTGGCAGAGCATTTTTTCTTTCTATAAAAGATTTTTACTTAGATTTTTACCATAAAAAAATAAGTTGCCATAAAAGACAATTTCAGATCTTATCACCCAAAATTTTTTAAAAATGAATTTCTATTCAATTATAGCTTATTTCTATTTAGTTTATTGAGCAAGTTTATTGAATCATGATCAGATTCATGGCTAATTCGCCATATCAGGTGCGATCCTCAATGGGGGAAGAAAATCACCTGCACGCGGAAATCGCGGATGATCAGTCAGAGGATTAAAGTTTCTTGTAGCTTTTTATATTCCTTTCTCAGGGGTTTTTCCAGAAGTTCGTTTCGGCCGGTGAACGTTTTTGGAATTTGGAATAAGAAATCATGAAATTTTGTAAAAACAGAAAATTTTTAGAGAAAAAATTGTGAAAAATATTTTTGAAAAATTTTAGTTAACTTCAAATTGAAATCTGTGTCAGAGGGGCCGTTCAAATATTACGTAAGCACTTTTTTGGTCATTTTTAACCCCCCTCTCCCTCTTTGTCAGCAGAGATAAGCAAACCTCAAACCACCCCTCCATAATTACGTAAGACACTGCCGGGACCCCCCCCCGAAATTTTGACATCCCCATAAGTAAGTTCTCAAAATGTTAGGGTGGTTTATCTCCAGGAAAAAAGTGTTTACGTTAGAATTCCTAATTAAATTGTTTGTTACATTTATTTTTGGTTGAATTTTGAAATTATCTTTGCAAGAAACAAGAAATTTCGAAAATGCATCATCTTACGTAAGCATCACTCATATCCCCCCTCCCCCCTTGTCAGCAAAAATAAGCAAAGAGCAAGCCCCCCTCCCCCCTTAGGTGCTTACGTAATATTTGAACGGCCCCAGAGTACCAATAGAATTAAATGCGTGCTTACTTTTAAAACTATTCGAGATTCAAAACTTAGGTGCTAAGAAAAAAAATAGATATTATGAGATAATTTTAAAGTATTCGAAAGTTGAGAATATTGTTAAGGTCCCGATCGCAATTTTGTGAAAGGTCCCTGAACTAGTCTAATTTCATCTTGAACACTAAGATGAACTTAGAATATCGTAACTTAGATGAACCCCTTATTTCTGTTTTGAAATGAGGGACTATTCTCGCAAAGATTTTGCTGTTAAAGTTAGTTGCTTTGAAAGTACAGGCTACAGGGTGTTTCATTAATAATGCTTATTCACAAAGCCAGCAAGGTTTTCATAATTTGACATAATGCGCGTGCGTCACAAAAAAATAACATGCTGTGCTAATAAGTTTTAGAGTTACTGAATCCCCTCTGGAGCAGTGGTAGGATGCCAGAGTAGCATGCGGCAGGTCGTGGGTTCTACCCCCAGTAATTATTTTGTTAAAATTTCCAAAAAACAGCAAAAATTAAGACCACACGCATGCGCATTGCTGAAAAATTATAAAAACCTTGTGGGCTTTGTGAATATGCATTAATAATGGTATAAAACTTCAAGAGGGGGTAGAAAACACCATCAGGAATCAGAATTGCATAGGAATCCATGGTCCATGTTAAATCCATGTTAATGTTAAATGTTTAAAAACACATACATAAAGCATTTTTCTGAGTTTTGCCCATTTATTGTGTAACACTTTTGTCTTATAAATGAGGTATTTGCACGTTTTGAGATTAAATTTTATTAAAATAGTAGATAAAAATCTACGAAGAATGACGTTTACATCAAGTATTTTCGAAGCCTAGTTTCTGAGTTACAAATTTTTGAAATTTCGTTTTTGGTTTGGGCGCGAAAACAGTTCTGAATCACAAATCGTGCGCTGTGACATCACATTCAATAGAAGCCCGTTTTCTGATAACGTGACCTTTCTGGCGTTTTGGCAAAATTAAAATGGAATTTTAAATTATTTAAAACACATTTTTGAACTTAAAAATCAGAAATTTGGGAGTTTTAAACCATAATGCATAAAAAAGTATAAAATCAAGCAAATCCCTCACTCATGCAAATACCTCATTGTTCATAATGCCGTTAATATTCTAGTAAAACTAAGTTACCTCGAAAAATATGGAGTCATAGCTGAACTCTAATTCTTTAATTAGATAATTTTGAAATTTACTTCCTCTTTTTTTATTGCCGTAAGGAGAAAGTTGAATATTTACATTTAAATTATATAGTTTTTATGTAGCTTAATTTGTCTTTTATCTTTTCAGATTGTAAAGTTTATTACCCAAATATATGAGAAGTATTAGTTTTCATTGTTGTTTTCATTGCAGTATCTGTTATTTTTTAGTTGTTCATTAAAATAAATATTATAAGAAAATGAAATTCTTGTTTATTGAATGCTTTTATAAATGTGACATTACCTTCACAGGATAATACTATAATCTGTATAACATTAACCTATGCTTAAAGTTATTAATTTGGTAAGAATTTTATATCATAACTAAAATTAAATGGAATTATAATGAATTGAATTCAAATTCCTCAACAATACCAATCTTAAACCTCCTAAAGCATTCAGCACCTCTATGTAGCAACATTTGGAGTAATTTTCATGTTATGTAACAAAACGCAGGAGATTTAACAGGTATTTTTTTTAAAGAAATGTCAAACTATAGCAACGAAAATGTTGCATAATACATATTAAATTGCAAAATACAGGGTGTCCATAAAATAAGTAACCCGATTTAAGGGACTCTAGAAGCCAAACCGTTCATCGGAATTAAATGAAATTTTGATGGACAAGATGTGATGAAATTTGGATAAGGGCAAGAATGGTATGGGGTGGGATAGTTTAACTATATCAGTTACGGTAAAAGTGAAAAAAATTGAAAATTCCCAACGTAACCCCCCTTTTTTATTCGCGCTATGTGATCCCAGGTGTGAAAAAACACTAATAGCGTTGAAACGGTACCTCTAAGTTGAAAACTCGCTCCTAGAGAGACAAATGAAAACAGCAATGAAACTTTTATTTCTGTTCAAGCTAGACTAGTGAATGGTTAAGAAAATATGACTAGTGTATCGGGAAATAGCAATAAAAACTAGTAAAATCAAAGTATATTGCTATTTTTTATTGCTATTTCCTGATACACTAGTCATATTTTCTTAACCATTCACTAGTCTAGCTTGAACAGAAATAACAGTTTCATTGCTGTTTTCATTTGTCTCTCTAGGAGAGAGTTTTCAACTTAGAGGTACCGTTTCAACGCTATTAGTGTTTTTTCACATCTGGGATCACGTAGCGCGAATAAAAAAGGGAGATTACATTGGGAATTTTCAAAATTTTTTTCACTTTCACCGTAACTGATAAAGTGAAACTATCCCACCCGATACAATTCTTGTCCCCATCACTCAAAACGTCTTCCATCAAAATTTCATTTAATTCCGATGAACGGTTTGGCTTCTAGAGGCCCTTAAATCGGGTTACTTATTTTATGGACACCCTGTAGTTGTAAAATAACAGCCTAAATTCACTTAAATGCTGTTAAAAGCAGACTTCCTGTAAAATTACAGTATCGCTGTAAAGATAACACAAAAATCTGTAAAATTACAAAATAGCTGTTAAATTACAGTATTGCTGTAAAATCAACACAAAAATATGTGAAATTACAAACTCGCCGTTAAATTACAGTATCGCTGTAAAGTTATCACAAAAATCTGTTAAATTACTAAATCGCTGTTAAATTACAGTATTGCTGTAAAGTTAACACAAAATTTTGTAAAATTACAAAATTGCTGTAAAAATACAGAATTGCTGTGTTTAATTTACAAAATTGCTGTTAATTTACAAAATTGCTGTTAAAGTCAAAAATTACAAAATTGCTGTAAAATCACTGCAAAAAGGGCTGGCACCCATATTGCCAGCGATTTTTGCTGTAAATTTCCTGTGAAATTTTTTGCAGTGTAGTGCCTGGCATTCTAATAAATCGAAGTGCGACGGTAAGATTAATTTCAGAAGTAATTTGGGTGTGATATTGCAAAGTCGCGTTTCTCGCAACCACACCAAAATTGGGGTATTTCTGACAGTTTACCAATACTTTTCCCAATTTTCAAGCATAAGTTAAAACTAAATATAATTTGAGTGGTGACTATTGAATTGTTTGAAATTGAGTATACCTGGTGTTTCAATATTGAAAGCATGGGTCGTCAAATTTGAAACAAAAAGTTTCATACCAAAATGAAAACATCGATTTACTCATTTTTGAAGCTGGTATTTCTCTCAATGTATCAAAGGGAATGATGTTCACAGATTTTTCCAAGTCCCCCTTGAAATTGTACGGATTATCCCTCAGCATCCTTATTAGAATCACGTTTATTTTAAGGGAACCCAGATTCCAGTCAGGGTGTTTCAAAAATCCCTTTCACACCTATTATTTGGAAAAACGTCTCCAAGGGTCATGGTCATGAAAGTAAGGTTTATTCTTGGGTAAGTGAATCTGTGGAGAATCGCATTTAAGACATTAAGAGGACTTACAGTGCTTCTAGCGGTAAAATAAAAAAGTTTTAAAAAATAATTTAAAAGCTGAAGGAGATAAAGCAAAAAGTTTAGTACGAATATCGTTGCAACATTTTGAAAAACTGGCTGGAAAAAATTTTATGAAAATATCATTAATATTCGCGGAGATATTAGCATGTAAAAATACTCAGGCCACAAAAAAGAAAAAGTTCACAAATTTGCAAGTTTTTCATGTTTATTAGGGAACGTACCCATACTACGTGACCCATTTTTGACCCCCCTCCCCCCCCTTGGTGACCATCCGTAGTATATGCCCAGACTCCCCCCTCCCCCTCTAGTTTTCACGTAGTAATTCATAAATACGGTTTGCCATCATTTTTTGGAAACAGAAAGTTTTAAAAAATTAATTTTGCTTAATTTGTCTAATTTGAATAATTAATTTTGCTTAATTAGTCTTAATTTGGCAAATTTCAATAATTAATTTGGCTTAATTTTGTCGTAATGACTAGAAAAAATTGACTACGTGACGAAACCCTAAGCCCCCTCTCCCCCCTGTGACCGAGCGTGGTATTTTGAAGACCCCCCTCCCTCCCCTGAATGGGTCACGTAGTATGGGTACGTTCCCTTATGAAGTTCTATGTTTTGCATGCGCGTTGAATATTGCTTCAAAATTGTTACGGAACATACAGAACAAAAAATGGAAGAAAAGAAATGGTATTGGTATTTTAAGATCTAAACGTAAATGTGTTTTAAGGGTGCATTTCATAAAACAATTATTAAATATTCAATTACTGAATAATAAACTAACTTATTAACTATGTTTAGTAAGAGCTTTTAAATTGCTTTTATACCAAGTATTACAAATGTAGTAAGTCCTCCTAAACAGAGAAAATAATTTCATAACCTGGACAAACCGAAGTAGCATTTCTTTACGGTAATAAGTCACGAAGGAGGGTATTCACTGCAGTTTATCATCACGAATATCGTCAAGCTTTACATCCAATAAAATAAGAATTTGCTTTAGGTTGTTTATGCGTTTCCAACTTTTTACCGTCTAGAAATATCGTATCTCTGTTGATTCAGAAAGGTTTTCCCACGAGTGAGTTTGACGTAATCCTTGAACAAAATTTACTGTGTTTTGGTGCATGTTTCTCTTTTACAAGGGGTGGTAACTAGAAATGTTAATGAAGAGGGACGAACGTGACAAATGTTAAAATACATTTTATCTATTTCTGAGAAGATAGGGAACTAAGTGCAATCCATTTTGGCGCGTGCATTATACGTAGTATACAAGCAAATTTTATTACAGTATAACCTAGATTTTTCAAAATGGAAGGGACCCGAAAAAAATTTCGAGAAAGCGAGATTTCGAGAAAAAAGGAAAAGTATAGAAATACTTAATTTCACGGGGTGATACTTTTTCGAAATGAAGTAATAGATGATAAATTAGATGAAAGTAATTTTTTAATGAATGGGTTTTTAACTTTAGAAAGTATTTACACAAATGAAGTCAGGCAAAGCATAGTTCGTAATGCAGTTGACATTCTGGTTTCTTGCGAAACGAAGGATTTGGAAATAAGGAAACTTGATGAAACGAAGGGGGCACAAACCATATTTGTGCCCTTTTTAATAATTTTTTTAACTCATAAGTAAAAACTTAACAAAAGTATAAACATTATGTACAAACATAAGGAATTCGTCAAATGAAGATGATATTACATCAGCATTCAAGAAGAGTTTTACTATAAAATTTTTAACTTTCTGCATATAAGTAAAATTGGTACACTCAACTATATCATTGACTACCTCAGTAACCTAATTAATTATTAATATGCATCCCAGTTAAAGTAGTTTCTAATTGCGTTTCATTTTCAATAGCAGATAAGTTGTAATCACACCTAAATTTAGATAACTAAAAACCTAAATTACGGAAACTTAATTATTTAAGATTAAGAACTATGAAAAATATATCCATTACACTTACTTTGAAAGGATCTCTCCCTTTTCCAGCAATTCTTGATACTCCTTTTCACTCAGTTCTATTTCAGCTGCTCTGTTGCTGTCATCCAAAGTTTCGTTTATAAGTTGCGCTGTAGGACGGCTTTTGAAGCTCTTTCCATTTCTAGCGATAGCTCTACCTATGTCTAAGTTTTCCAAGATATTTCTTTTGATTGAACTACCGTGAATATTTGGCAGGAATGAATCATAGGAAGAGTAAGATTCTGAGTAAATAACAATAGAAAATGTCATGGCTATCAGCAACACCATTGCTATCATCCCAAAGGTCATTACCACTACTCGACTCTTCAATTTCATGATAGCGTTTTCTGGGGTAGAAAGTACTTAAAATTTGCTCTAAAGCTGGTAAATATGTCACAAAAGGTTCAAAGTTTAAAAAAAAATTCTACGTAATTAAAGTAATGTTTTGTATCACATATAAAAAATAAAAGTTTTGTTGGAATTATTGGACACTTCCTAAAAATAAATGATTTCTCTAAAATAATCCACTTGTTCGTTGGTGCTAAAGATGGTAGAAAAATAGAAATGTATCAAAAGTCACATTAGAACACAATACCATACTCAAATTTGATGGCAAAGAATACCTAGTGACTGACCTAAACTTGTTCACTATCGCACAATAAATTGTCTTCATCAGTGAAACACAAATATGCTGGCACTTCTTCGGTGGCCTCTGGTTTAAATTAGAAATAATTTTTTAGCCTTAGCAATAGATATCACTTAATTGCTCTGCTACTGAATTTCTTGATGTTGATGAGTAGAAAGTTCTGTATACTCTCTCAGAAGTTGGAAAACAGTTCTGAACTTGGTTTTATTAACTTAAAATGCACCACCTGAAAACAAATATACTATTAAAAATTTTATTTATAGTTTTAAAAAAGGAAGATATATGTCATTTTATTTTTCTTTCAAAATTATTTTTAAAGATTAACGCATCCAAAATTGAAATATCTAAATTTTATGAAATTACTTTTGGCTAAAAAAAAGTTTTTAAGTACACTATTTTATCTTGAGATACACAATTAATGTTATATTTTTTAAACATCGATTCCTAAAAACTGGAAAAAGGGGAATAACATCCTTGCAAAGATTTTATTAAAAGCTGGGAGCACCTTTTTAATGATTGGACCAGTAAGTAAGTTGTCCTTTGAACACCTATCATCACATGAATATCACACCGACCTATGTGTACAATACATGGTGCCAGTTTAAAATGTCTCTTTCTATTAGTTTCATTTGAAAATAGTATATAATCTCTTGAAATTCATTTTAAGAAATAAAAGATTGAATTTCAAAAAGAAAGGGCCAACTTAAATTAGACTTAAATAATGTGCAATGCAGTTATACATTGGTACCACCAACAAATAAATTTACAGTCTTTTAAACTGCAAAAAGCTTACAGGCTTTCCACATTCCAGTGAGCGTTTAATAGTTTATATTATACAGTGAAAGAGAAGCGAAACGGTGACTCTTAAATCTAGCCTTATGGGCTGCTAGTAAAGCCAAATAGGGTATCAAAAACCAACCAAAATTGTTATCACTTACTTTTGAAGACTCACAATGTGGTCGGAGAGCTATTTAATAAAAAGGAATAACCCGCTCCAAAAACATCATTTCAACAAATGCCGTTACCTTCCACACCGCAGGATCGACCGAGTTAGGTCTTTTGCTTGCTCTGGTGATCTTTTTGTGAACGCAGGTTAGTGAAACTGGTCACGAATTTCTATGCAAATATAGATTCTTACAGTTCTGCCGCGTGCCTGAACAAACATTTCATGCACTTGAGAGAATGTAGGGGCATCAGGCGAAAAAATATTACGTTTGATTTAATTTTGTTCGGAAAATTTTTAGATGGAGCTTCTGAAGAAATCCTTGTTTTTAAAAAATGTATTCTGTCTACGTTTGTGATTTTATTGGTAACTCAAAGTTTGCAATTAAATTTTTATGAGCTCCTCTTTTAATTTGTTTTACATCTCCTTTCCCAAAACCCATAAAAAATCTACTACCCCGTTTTTAATTATTCTGCTCCTAAAGTAAAAAAATTAGTGTTTAGAAATTTTTCTATGACTAAAATAAAAAATTCTACTTAACAGTGTGATAAATTAAAAGCATACTATAAAATTCAGACGTCTTCACGAATATTAAATTTTAAATTGATAGAAAACTTTATATCAAATAAACCAATATCAACCATCTTTGTGAGCTAAGAATTACTGAGCTGCTTGATTTTCACCCTTTCCCAGGTTTTATTGCCCAGGCCCTTCAAGGCAGTGTTTCTCAACGTGGGGCGTACGCCCCACCGGGGGGCAATTTGAAAACTTTCATCCGATTGTCACCAGGCATGGACACCACTAGGTTTTACATACTTTCCAAGAAGGATTTTCGAAAAGGGATTGACGGACAAGGTCAGAAATCGCCTGAACACCACACAGCGGGGGATTTGTGATAAATATTGACAAAAATTTGACATAAAATCCCTTTGTCATTTGCATCAAGCACAAGGATTTCACGAATATTGTAATGATAACTGTAATTATTGATTTATTTATCTTTAAGTCATACAAAAAGTTCTTTCATTAAAATTATTTTGAAATTTTAATTCAGTTTTCATTTTGTGTTTTAAAAATTAACCAACTAGTTTTCTGAACATGTCTGCGGCAATTTTTTCAAAAACCAACCAGTTATGTTTTTAAATCGAATATTACATTTTTAAGTGTAAAAAGTTATGTGTCATCTTACACGGAGGGCATGGAAAATTTGAAATTTTGGTCTACACTTACCCTATTAATCCACAGCTAATTTTTCTTGAAAAATATCACATACCTCTTTGTTCCCCTCATCTCTTCAATTATGGGTCAATATTCATTATTTGCCACCATAGGATATTAAACTTTTTTAAAAATCTTAACTCTACTACAAGCTGTAGTTTTTTACGTATATTTGGTACCTACCTTGGAAAATACATATATACAAAAAGGCTATTTTCGACTACTTAAGCCTATCTTAGCACGGCCGTCCAAACCAAAATAATAAGCAATGAGAATCACCTCACCTGCCGTTTCCTGGCATCTGGGAACAATGGGCTGACACCTCCAGCGTCCGCAGCAGCGGGACTTCGAATTTACGACTGTCAATCCGATCCACACCTTCCGAGTCAACATTCAGTCGTAAAATGTCAGAAAAGCCCTTTCCAGGATTGAAGTATGAATGGATCAAGGAAGCCATAAAACGGACTTCCTCCACTGTTCGATTTGTAATGTTGTGTTTGTCGAAGTGGTATTCACAAAACTGACTTATCTGCGAAAAGTTCGAAGTCCGACGTCTCTTCCCGCATCGGTCAACTGCTTATCAGTTATCAGGAGTTCGATTCGGAACGTTTATACTGAAGAGGACCTTATCGTTCGATGTTGTTGTTTTGGATCTTTTGAGTGATAGCGTGGGATTTGATGAGAGAACATGGTGTGTAAATTGAGTAGAAAATGTTTTGGGAGTCGGAGTTGGAAAATGTGGTAATGTGTAACGATTGCAGAATTTTAAGTAACACGACGCACCACGAACCACCTCCTCCAAATCGGCTCGTGTCCAAAAAATAAGGACGGATTTTATTTTTTGGAAATAATTACCCAAAATCTTAGTCTCTTGTCAATGAAATTCATGGCATGACCATCTAAGAGTGGGAGCATGTAATTCGCGATAAAACTACCTTAGAAATAGTTTAAAGAGTACAGACAGAGACCCTCCATTGATAAAGTTGTTTGAGCAGATGTCACTCAATATCGCCTAAATATTCATGCTTAAAGGTAACAGGGAATTGTTTGCTAAATGACTTTCGAGTGGACATTTCTGTTACTTTTCTGAATGTGTATTAATCTCATTATTAATGGAGGGCCTCTGTATCCCCTTAAAATATTGTTCAAGTAATTTAACTTCGTAACACATATTCATACTCTTAAATGATTCTATGTCATGAATTTCAATACAAAGGAATTATTTGTGTCATTATTCCAAAAAAAAATAAAATTACTATCCTTATTTTTTTATATATGAGTGCATTTGGGGAAGATTGATTTCTTCGGTGATTTATTTGGAAAAAAGGGACGTTTTCTTATTTTTAATTTTTAGAGAAATTAGATCCCGATACTTTCAAAATCTCAGAAAAATCTAGAGTTTTCTAAAACTTCATTTGTAAATACCCTTGTTGGTGTCTGCTCAGTACTGAAGCATGTCTTTTTTAATTGAGCTTTCATGATAAGAAGGTCATTAAAATATTTGAAGTAACGGATACTTCAACTTTTAAAAACACTGGTTTGTAAGTCGACATAATCATTGTTTAAATTCACAAAGCTTAAAATTAATCTCAAAATGTAGGAATGCTCATATTTACCCAACAAATTTTAAATACTTTCATAAATATTTCTGTACCTTTAATTTTCAAAAATCCTCCTAAGTAAATTTCTCTTATTTCTGTACACAATTTACAAGTAAATTTACGATGTTAGCCATTTAAAAAATTTTCAAAACTATGACCTTCAGAAATGCTTTAATGAAGGTTTCATCAATAGTTAGCTCACACATCTCCAATTTCTTCATTAACACTTAAAAGTATTACTTCTATGTCACTTGTATGATCTAGTGAATTTTATGATTTTTCAGAACAATGTCTTTCGAACCTGAAATTTACCTCAGAGAGTAAGAAATAACGAACATAATTGTAAACAAGGACAATTTATTTTACACAATTATACACCTTTATCATACATAGATCTCATATTATCTAAAATCCTAACACTCAAGCCCCATACTCATGATAGTTACAATTAGCTTAAGCATCCCCAACTGCAACAAAATTGCTTTCTCCATCTTTTTTTTTATAATTACTGCACTTGGAATTTGGGAAAGGGATATCAGTCAAAGAGACAAAGCTCAAGTTATCACATTCATCACTTAATACCAATAACTCCCCCTTCAATGTAAAAGGTTATAATATCATATTCTTCATGGATATCGGAGAGTCCCGAAATATTTAAAATCGTGTCCATTTTGTTTCTTAAACCATAATTTAGTAAATAAAGAACCCTGAAGGCTTCAAAGAGCAATCATCAGGGGACGAACCTTTAAAGTACTAATACTCTTTTTTCAAACTTATGAGCTGCTCAAAATTACAGTGGGTTAAATCAAAAACTAAATAGATGGATTCACAACTGCGAATAGCTTTTAGACACGATGGAAATTTGTTATGCTCACAAACTTTTACCAATAGATTTAAGTTTTCTGGAATTGTGACGTGGCCTCCAGACATTTGAGTGCTCTATCCATATTCTCACTGTAACCTCCAAAAGCACCATTCTCTTAAAATCCTATGACAATAATCACGCAACGTCTTTTAAACTTCCGAGCATACTCGAAACTATGAGCTCTTGAGAAAAACGAGTATGTTTACTTAGGGGTCTACACAAGTCACTTTAGTGGCATAGAACACCTCAGAGTACACAGATAGTCCATGTTTATAGGTGGTAATGGAAATCACCATGTCTGAGCACTCTGTATGGTAAAAAGCATGTCTGATGATAGGGTCCCTGTTGGCGCTGTGATCACATAAAACCCTTGTCACTTCACGAAAGGAGGAGTAATAGAATCCCAACCATCGAATCCTCTAATACCCCTTTGAGAGTGACATTTTGAATGAACACTTCACATCCAATCACTGCTGTAATCACCCAATTGCACTGCCTACACTTCAATCAATCATAAACATTTGCAGCGCTTCCTTCTAACATACTATGAGATTTGAAAATAACGTTTTAGACCCTCCGTTAGGTTTTTTTCTGTGAATAGTACTCCAGCCATTTAGATCCAGGGGATAGTGCTCTCACAGCGGTTTAGCTCCCAACAATCACTTGGGCAACCTCCTAGCAATCATATTCTTCTCAATAACTCTAGCCATTTAATACTCCAGATGGTTATGTTCTCAGAGGTTACGCTCCAACCAACCTGCAATCACTTGGGCAACCTCCTAGCAATCATATTCTTCTCAATAACTCTAGCCATTTACTACTCCAGATGGTTATGTTCTCCAGAGGTTACGCTTCAACCAACCAACAATCACTTGGGCAACCTCCTAGCAATCACATTCTTCTCAAGAACTCTAGCCATTTAGTACTCCAGGTGGTTATGTTCTCCAGAGGTAGCGCTCCAACCAACCAACAATCACTTGGGCAACCTCCTAGCAATCATATTCTTTTCAATAACTGTAGCCATTTAATACTCCAGGGGAAAATGTTATCACGTAGGTTGAGCTCGAAACCCGCAAACAATCACTTGGGCAACCTCCTAGCAGTCATATTATTTTCAATAACTCTAGCCATTTAATACTCCAGATTGTTATGTTCTCAGAGGTTACGCTCCAACCAACCTGCAATCACTTGGGCAACCTCCTAGCAATCATATTCTTCTCAATAACTCTAGCCATTTAATCCTCCAGATGGTTATGTTCTCCAGAGGTTACGCTTCAACCAACCAACAATCACTTGGGCAACCTCCTAGCAATCACATTCTTCTCAAGAACTCTAGCCATTTAGTACTCCAGATGGTTATGTTCTCAGAGGTTACGCTCCAACCAACCAATAATCACTTGGGCAACCTCCTAGCAATCATATTCTTCTCATCATCCGACATCCACGCCGTAAAGACGTCTCTACTGTCCCTCACCACCACCACCTCCTTCTTCTGCACCCCTCCACACACCACCTCCTCCTCCACCTCTTCTTCCACCACCTGCAACTTGGTGGTGCCAACAAGCGGACTGTCTGTCTGGGTGGCAGAATTCTGCCTCTCAGGTCTGCGGAGTAGGGGTTGGTTGGTGGTGGCGGACTCCAGGTAAAGGCGGATGGTGTTGATGGTGGCGATGTCCAGTTTGGGGTATCGGCTGGCGGAAGGGTCGTAGTCGTAGCGGATGTTGTGTTCCACCAGGTCGGCGCCGGCCTTTTCTTCTTCTGGCGTCATGCGGATTGGGACGAATCTGTTGATGATCTGAAAGGGGTTTGAATGGTTGTTATTCTGGGTAAGTAAGTCTGCTGTTACTATTTTTGACAGGCAATACATACTGTCTGATAAATATTGTAACTTAAAAGCCTTAAATTAACAACTATTAGGGATTATTTCATTAAAATTGCTTTGAAATTCTTTCAAAAATTAGATAATAACAATAACCCCTGTGGCCAACGGATAGCCTGGTACGATGCTATCATACAATCTAACTGGTTGAGACCTCGGGCACTATTGAATGATATCTCTGATGCACAGATATAATGAAATGATCCAAGTGTGCGGTACTATCTTTTATGTAAAGTTTTTTAAAAATTTAATTCCATATTTTGTTTTTTAAATACGGTTTTAAATACATAATTCTGGTGCAGATTTTATGTCTCTAAAAACTTGTTAATGAACGAACCGTTTAATATAAATTGATGTAAACTTCCAGAACCTGTAGAGTATTCATTCCATTTTCCGGGATGGATGGCCGTGTTTGTTGGAATTTAATTCCAGGCGTTTCGCCCTCTTCTTCGGAGAGCATCTTCAGTGGAACATGCTCTCCAAAAACGTCTTCCACTGAAGATGCTCTCCCAAAAACGTCTTCCACTGAAGATGCTCTCCGAAGAAGAGTGCTAAACGTCTGGAATTAAATTCCGACAAACACGGCCATCCATCCCGGAAAATGGAATAAATATAACCGTTTATTGTTTTTGTATTTTAAGTTGTTTTAAGTGTTAATTAAAGATAAAGGCTCTGTAGGCCCAGGTGCTTTTTCCAATAAGAAAAATATTGATCCACTAGGTAGCCAAATCCCCTTAAAGTGGAAACCCATTATGCCCTGTGGTTTATAAAATCTTACATTTCTATCTGGGCAACTCAAATTGTATCCCTTAAATCATGCTTAAGATCATCCCCAATCTCTAACCAACAAGAACTCACAAAGAGCAGCAAGAAGGTGGTGAGCATACTCCAGGCGGTGACGACGACCACCGCCAGCAACTGCACCCCGAGCAGCGCGAAGCCTCCTCCCCTGAGCAGCCCCGTGCGGCCGTGCGAGAGCTCCATGAGGGTGTCTCGCTCCACGAACAGCCCCACCGCCAGCATGCCCCAGACGGAGCCGGCACCGTGCACGGCGATCGCGCCCACCGGGTCGTCCACCCTCAGCCGGTCGAGCAGGGGCACTGCACCGTTGGCCAGCAGCGACCCCACGCCGCCCACCACCAGCGCCTCCCACGGGTGGTACAGAGCGCAGCCGCCTGCAACAGCAAAAAGATCGTCAATGTCAACATTAGAAATTGAATGCATGGGATACACTTATGTTAAAAGATTAAGAATAATCTGATTTTTTTGGAACAGTGACACAAATCTTTGTAACTTACGATAAAAATTCATCCCATAAGATCATCTAAGAGTGAGAATATATGGTTCGGGATTTAATTACCCTAAAGCTAAGAGCGCACTAGAGACTTTTGTCACTGCGACTGAGACAAAATTATCACCCTGGCTATTGCAAGAAGCTAGAGTACGCACATTAGGCGACGAGACTCTTGGCCGATTGCCAAGAATCTCGCCATAGAGATACATTGCTCTCGAGTGAGAGTTATGTTACTAGTTATCCTAGTCGCCGTGACGGAAGTCTCTAGTGCGCGCTTAGCCTAACAATATTTTAAGGGGGTTACAGAGACAACGGTGGTTAGCGGTCAGCGTGTCTGGTTACGAGCATAAGGCGGCTGCCATACTACAAGGAAAACAGTCGCTAGTGAAATTAATCAATAGGGGAGAAAGCATGGAGTTGAGCCTCAGTCTCCCATATCTTGACAGGAATCTTAAAAGTAAGATTCCTGTCAAGATAGGGGAGACATGCTCAACTCCATGCTTTCTTCCCACCTCTTGATAACTTGATTAATGGCACTGGCGACTTTTTTTTCCTTGTAGTATGGCAGCCGCCTTAGGCCCAAGTCAGACCTAGCGACCATAAGATGCTACTGCAATTAATCAAAGAGGGGAAAAAGCATGGAGTTCAGCCTGAGACTCCCCCTATCTTGACAGGAATCTTCATTCCTGTCAAGATAGGGGACTAGGCTTTCTCCATGCTTTTTTTTATGGAGATTGATTGCAGTAGCGTCTATAAGATGCACAGTGTGTTTTGCACCTTACCGACCAAGGTTCGATGCCTTGCGGCTTATGCTTGGGTCATGGAGTCAACTCAGTCCTTCATCCTCCTGGGGTCGATAAAATGAGGACCAAGCTCGCTTGGAGAATCAACTGCGGGTCCAGCGTTGGGCTAGGGCTATCCACTCGGCCGGGACACAAGCTAAGTAATTAGCACCCAGGACAGAAGGGTAATGAAACGGGGATGGGCACCGCCTGATCGGCCATTAGGCCTGAGCAGAATTTTTTATAAACCGGACAGTTTTTGATCTAACTAAACATTTTAACCTATAAGTTATAGATCTTATAGCAATATTTCTACTTTTTGGTGTCTAAAAGAGCAGGGTGGTATTTAACGGGAACGTTAACGGAAATGAACTAAAAAATGTTACCTGTAATCGCTACGAGCGAAGCTAAAATTCCATTGATGAGATACGTCACGATGAATTTCTTACGCTGCGTGAAGTAGCTGTAAGAGAAAAAGTTTAAATGACGTGTAGCATGACTTGAAGACTTGCTTTTAAACTTGCCGACTTAAAATATTATAAATCTCTTTCATTTGTTGCACGGTTCCAAAGTAATTTAGATAACGAAAAAAATAGTCATACAAAGAGTATTTTATATGTTTGAATACATAAATTTATATTAGTATAAAAATATTATCTGAAGCTTTAATGACATGCTTTACACATCTTTGTATAGTTTTCACTATCGTGGAACCTAAATACATGACAATTTGTTTGTTGTATATTCTTCACTCCCAGACCGAAATTGTGAGGTTTCTCCCAAAATATTATATATTTACAAATTTTTAAAACATTTTTTAATATTTTCAAAAGCTACCTAAAACCTAAAACCTAGTCTAATGTAAAATTTTTTGGCTACACTGCAAAAAAAAACGGAAAATTTAACAGCAAAAACTGCTGTTAATATTTTACGCATTTACTGTAATCTTAAAAAACTGCCTTTTAAGCTGTAATTTTGAAGCGCCACCTGCTATAGTTTACTGGCAACTGCCGTGCTAGTGACCAGATACAGAAGTTGTACCTCTTTTCCACTCCACCGCTCTCTGTTATTTACCAAACAGAACAAAAACAAATTTCTAATTTGCTTCAATGGTGCGCTTTGAATAAAATTTGAAGAAACAGGAATTTTGAATAAAAGAGTAAGTATTTCTTACGTTTTTTTAAGTATTTCCTTTATATTTCATATGGTATTTTGTAATAAATACATGGTATTAAATATTTATACTTTCTTTTAGTATTAATTTAAGAAGATTAAAAAGCCCGTTTTGCATGAAAAGTAATTATTTCTTAAGTTTTATTTTACTATTGTATTTAGTATATTGTAATAAATGCGTTTATTAAGTATTTAAGTATATGTGAATCGAAATCACTTCAAAAATTGTGTAAATTTTTATTGCGTCTATTTCGGCCTCCATGTTTATCCACAGCTCAAATGATACCACACCACCATATAGACCTAACTATTAATATCATTATTATTGGATCCCACGGTAATAATATTTAATATATCATTATTTTAGGATCTAAGATGGTATTAAAAGTTAAATCTCTATGGTTGTCCGTCATCATTTGAGCCTTGGGTAAGCATGGTGGCTGGTAGACGCTTATCGTAGCTGTGGCAGAGCATTTTTTCTTTCTATAAAAGATTTTTACTTAGATTTTTACCATAAAAAAATAAGTTGCCATAAAAGACAATTTCAGATCTTATCACCCAAAATTTTTTAAAAATGAATTTCTATTCAATTATAGCTTATTTCTATTTAGTTTATTGAGCAAGTTTATTGAATCATGATCAGATTCATGGCTAATTCGCCATATCAGGTGCGATCCTCAATGGGGGAAGAAAATCACCTGCACGCGGAAATCGCGGATGATCAGTCAGAGGATTAAAGTTTCTTGTAGCTTTTTATATTCCTTTCTCAGGGGTTTTTCCAGAAGTTCGTTTCGGCCGGTGAACGTTTTTGGAATTTGGAATAAGAAATCATGAAATTTTGTAAAAACAGAAAATTTTTAGAGAAAAAATTGTGAAAAATATTTTTGAAAAATTTTAGTTAACTTCAAATTGAAATCTGTGTCAGAGGGGCCGTTCAAATATTACGTAAGCACTTTTTTGGTCATTTTTAACCCCCCTCTCCCTCTTTGTCAGCAGAGATAAGCAAACCTCAAACCACCCCTCCATAATTACGTAAGACACTGCCGGGACCCCCCCCCGAAATTTTGACATCCCCATAAGTAAGTTCTCAAAATGTTAGGGTGGTTTATCTCCAGGAAAAAAGTGTTTACGTTAGAATTCCTAATTAAATTGTTTGTTACATTTATTTTTGGTTGAATTTTGAAATTATCTTTGCAAGAAACAAGAAATTTCGAAAATGCATCATCTTACGTAAGCATCACTCATATCCCCCCTCCCCCCTTGTCAGCAAAAATAAGCAAAGAGCAAGCCCCCCTCCCCCCTTAGGTGCTTACGTAATATTTGAACGGCCCCAGAGTACCAATAGAATTAAATGCGTGCTTACTTTTAAAACTATTCGAGATTCAAAACTTAGGTGCTAAGAAAAAAAATAGATATTATGAGATAATTTTAAAGTATTCGAAAGTTGAGAATATTGTTAAGGTCCCGATCGCAATTTTGTGAAAGGTCCCTGAACTAGTCTAATTTCATCTTGAACACTAAGATGAACTTAGAATATCGTAACTTAGATGAACCCCTTATTTCTGTTTTGAAATGAGGGACTATTCTCGCAAAGATTTTGCTGTTAAAGTTAGTTGCTTTGAAAGTACAGGCTACAGGGTGTTTCATTAATAATGCTTATTCACAAAGCCAGCAAGGTTTTCATAATTTGACATAATGCGCGTGCGTCACAAAAAAATAACATGCTGTGCTAATAAGTTTTAGAGTTACTGAATCCCCTCTGGAGCAGTGGTAGGATGCCAGAGTAGCATGCGGCAGGTCGTGGGTTCTACCCCCAGTAATTATTTTGTTAAAATTTCCAAAAAACAGCAAAAATTAAGACCACACGCATGCGCATTGCTGAAAAATTATAAAAACCTTGTGGGCTTTGTGAATATGCATTAATAATGGTATAAAACTTCAAGAGGGGGTAGAAAACACCATCAGGAATCAGAATTGCATAGGAATCCATGGTCCATGTTAAATCCATGTTAATGTTAAATGTTTAAAAACACATACATAAAGCATTTTTCTGAGTTTTGCCCATTTATTGTGTAACACTTTTGTCTTATAAATGAGGTATTTGCACGTTTTGAGATTAAATTTTATTAAAATAGTAGATAAAAATCTACGAAGAATGACGTTTACATCAAGTATTTTCGAAGCCTAGTTTCTGAGTTACAAATTTTTGAAATTTCGTTTTTGGTTTGGGCGCGAAAACAGTTCTGAATCACAAATCGTGCGCTGTGACATCACATTCAATAGAAGCCCGTTTTCTGATAACGTGACCTTTCTGGCGTTTTGGCAAAATTAAAATGGAATTTTAAATTATTTAAAACACATTTTTGAACTTAAAAATCAGAAATTTGGGAGTTTTAAACCATAATGCATAAAAAAGTATAAAATCAAGCAAATCCCTCACTCATGCAAATACCTCATTGTTCATAATGCCGTTAATATTCTAGTAAAACTAAGTTACCTCGAAAAATATGGAGTCATAGCTGAACTCTAATTCTTTAATTAGATAATTTTGAAATTTACTTCCTCTTTTTTTATTGCCGTAAGGAGAAAGTTGAATATTTACATTTAAATTATATAGTTTTTATGTAGCTTAATTTGTCTTTTATCTTTTCAGATTGTAAAGTTTATTACCCAAATATATGAGAAGTATTAGTTTTCATTGTTGTTTTCATTGCAGTATCTGTTATTTTTTAGTTGTTCATTAAAATAAATATTATAAGAAAATGAAATTCTTGTTTATTGAATGCTTTTATAAATGTGACATTACCTTCACAGGATAATACTATAATCTGTATAACATTAACCTATGCTTAAAGTTATTAATTTGGTAAGAATTTTATATCATAACTAAAATTAAATGGAATTATAATGAATTGAATTCAAATTCCTCAACAATACCAATCTTAAACCTCCTAAAGCATTCAGCACCTCTATGTAGCAACATTTGGAGTAATTTTCATGTTATGTAACAAAACGCAGGAGATTTAACAGGTATTTTTTTTAAAGAAATGTCAAACTATAGCAACGAAAATGTTGCATAATACATATTAAATTGCAAAATACAGGGTGTCCATAAAATAAGTAACCCGATTTAAGGGACTCTAGAAGCCAAACCGTTCATCGGAATTAAATGAAATTTTGATGGACAAGATGTGATGAAATTTGGATAAGGGCAAGAATGGTATGGGGTGGGATAGTTTAACTATATCAGTTACGGTAAAAGTGAAAAAAATTGAAAATTCCCAACGTAACCCCCCTTTTTTATTCGCGCTATGTGATCCCAGGTGTGAAAAAACACTAATAGCGTTGAAACGGTACCTCTAAGTTGAAAACTCGCTCCTAGAGAGACAAATGAAAACAGCAATGAAACTTTTATTTCTGTTCAAGCTAGACTAGTGAATGGTTAAGAAAATATGACTAGTGTATCGGGAAATAGCAATAAAAACTAGTAAAATCAAAGTATATTGCTATTTTTTATTGCTATTTCCTGATACACTAGTCATATTTTCTTAACCATTCACTAGTCTAGCTTGAACAGAAATAACAGTTTCATTGCTGTTTTCATTTGTCTCTCTAGGAGAGAGTTTTCAACTTAGAGGTACCGTTTCAACGCTATTAGTGTTTTTTCACATCTGGGATCACGTAGCGCGAATAAAAAAGGGAGATTACATTGGGAATTTTCAAAATTTTTTTCACTTTCACCGTAACTGATAAAGTGAAACTATCCCACCCGATACAATTCTTGTCCCCATCACTCAAAACGTCTTCCATCAAAATTTCATTTAATTCCGATGAACGGTTTGGCTTCTAGAGGCCCTTAAATCGGGTTACTTATTTTATGGACACCCTGTAGTTGTAAAATAACAGCCTAAATTCACTTAAATGCTGTTAAAAGCAGACTTCCTGTAAAATTACAGTATCGCTGTAAAGATAACACAAAAATCTGTAAAATTACAAAATAGCTGTTAAATTACAGTATTGCTGTAAAATCAACACAAAAATATGTGAAATTACAAACTCGCCGTTAAATTACAGTATCGCTGTAAAGTTATCACAAAAATCTGTTAAATTACTAAATCGCTGTTAAATTACAGTATTGCTGTAAAGTTAACACAAAATTTTGTAAAATTACAAAATTGCTGTAAAAATACAGAATTGCTGTGTTTAATTTACAAAATTGCTGTTAATTTACAAAATTGCTGTTAAAGTCAAAAATTACAAAATTGCTGTAAAATCACTGCAAAAAGGGCTGGCACCCATATTGCCAGCGATTTTTGCTGTAAATTTCCTGTGAAATTTTTTGCAGTGTACCCTTAGTCCAGGCAACGAAGGGTTATAGAGGGAAGTTCTTGGAACACAATTTTTGACTTTAGAACTTTGTTTGGACTATGTTGGAGGTAAACATATCAAAAGTCCCCGACCCTAGCCCCTGAGCTTAATGTAGGGGGGGCGTTTAAAAGTCTCATTTTTCAGTTTTTGGCTTATTACTCTAAGAAAATGCATCCCCACGAAAAAGTTTCAATTATCTTTTTTAAAGTAGATAAAAGTACCAACAATTTAAGACCATTCCCAGGTTTATAGGTCCAGTAGATCCTAAGTTACATCTCTTCAAAAATGGAAATTTTTTAAAAAAAGTTCGAAAAATTGAGTAAAATTCGTATTTAAAGCAATTTATTGGCTATATTACACTTCTAAGAGTAAAGAAAGGGCTAAAACCTTATAACACAATTATTTAGCTTTAATTTAAGCCCTGAACCAAGTCTGCGAGATCAATAGTTCTTACGCTATCTGAAAAAAAACAAAAATTGGGAAAATGGGATTTTCCCAGAAAGGGGACCTAGAGGTTTGAGAGTACAGTAAAAGAGAAGAAAAGTGGTATAAATTAATATACCAATATTGAAAACAGTATTTATTTGTTTGAAGTATTCCATTTTTACCTTATAAAATTTATTAATTACCTATTTCTTAATTATTAATTATTTTCAATTTAATTAATTTTTTTTCTATATATTTATTGAATTTAAAAAATGAGGGTCATATTTATGAATTTTGCATACTTGTCATATATAAATTACAGCTTATAACATTTAGGAGGCATAGGTTCATGTTGGTATAACGGTTAAGAGGAAATTTCGAGAGGCTTTTGTCCCCTCAAAAAGGAATGGATAGGGCTATGTTGGTGTAAAAAAGGAAGAACACTGAAAAAACAGCAGGCTACAGGTTTGTAGGAATACAGTAAAAGAAAAGAAAAGCCGTAAAACATAAAGGACATGACCACTATATACAAAATGAAAGCTGATTACAGGTTTGTAGGAATACAGTAAAAGAAAAGAAAAGCCGTAAAACATAAAGGACATGACCACTATATACAAAATGAAAGCTGATTAAATTTGTCCCAAGTTTTACTCAGTACAAGTGTAGGCCCGATGACCAGGTTCCTCACACTTAATTAAAGAATATCTAGACATGGGAAAATATTTTGCTATGACCATGTTTGTGCATATAGGATAGGCATTGTGATAGTTTTACAAAACAAGCGTTTAGTGAAAACGAAGTTTATTGGCATTGAAAAATAAACATAATACATTACAATAGTAGGTATCATTCAGTTAATTTCTTGCTCTCTTTAGGGCGGGGAGGACCTTGATCCTGGATTTTGTTTTCATCTTCTGTATCATCTTCTCCATCGGATCCCTGTAGGGAAACAGTTAGAGGATCCTCCTGTTCTTCTTCACTTTCGGAGTCAATTTGAGACCCCATTCAGGCAGTTCCCCTGGAAGTTTTGGCATGCTGGTGAACATTTGAGGCTTGCTTTTTTACAACCACACTTCGCGCTGGCACAGTCTTTCACGCATCGGCAGAAAATTGTTTTTAGGATATCGTCCGGTGCAGCTGCTAATTCACTATGAACTGGGACCAGGCAGTTATTCTCCATCTTCCATCCATACATCTAATTCCAGCCCGAATTACAAGTTTGGGGGGGCCAGGACAAAAGACTCACTTGGGGCCTTCGACATGTCTTAAAGTAAAATTTAAATTTATTAGACTTGGAATATCACAGCACAGACGACATTTAATTTACAGAAGAATATTAAATTTAAGTATAAATGCTAGAGGGTTTCGATATGTTCAGCAAGGAATCGAATCGGAATGGCGCTCCCGGGAAAAATCAAAACAAGAATAGCATCAAAAAAGTTATAGAGTAAGAACTTTTGATCTCACAGACTTGGCTCAGGGCTTAAATTAAGTTAAATAATCAGCTTTCATTTTGTATAGAGTGGTCATGTCTTTCATGTTTTACTACTTTTCTTCTCTTTTACTGTATTCCTACAAACCTGTAGCCTGCTGTTTTTTCAGTGTTATTCCTTTTTTACACCAACATAGCCCTATCCGTTCCTTTTTGAGGGGACAAAAGCCTCTCGAAATTTCCTCTTAATCGTTATACCACCTATTAATCGTTATACCATACCTATGCCTCCTAAATGTTATAAGCTGTAATTTATATATGACAAGTATGCAAATTTCATAAATGACCCTCATTTTTTAAATTCAATAAATATAGAACAAAAAATTAATTAAATTGAAAATAATTAATAATTAAAGAATATGTAATTAATAAATTTTATAAGGTAAAAATGGAATACTTCAAACAAATAAATACTGTTTTCAATATTGGTATATTAATTTATACCACTTTTCTTCTCTTTTACTGTACTCTCAAACCTCTAGGTCCCCTTTCTAGGAAAATCCCATTTTCCCAATTTTTGTTTTTTTTCAGATAGCGTAAGAACTATTGATCTCGCAGACTTGGTTCAGGGCTTAAATTAAAGCTAAATAATTGTGTTATAAGGTTTTAGCCCTTACTTCACTCTTAGAAATGTAATATAGCCAATAAATTGCTTTAAATACGAATATTACTCACTTTTTCGAACTTTTTTAACAAATTTTCCATTTTTGAAGAGATGTAACTCGGGATCTATTGGACTTATAAACCTGGGAATGGTCTTAAATTGTTGGTAATTGTATCTACTTTAAAAAAGATAATTGAAACTTTTTCGTGGGGATGAATTTTCTTAGTGTAATAAGCTAAAAACTGAAAAAGGAGACTTTTAAACGCCCCCCCTACATTAAGCTCAGGGGCTAGGGTCGGGGACTTTTGATATGTTTACCTCCAAACTAGTCCAAACAAAGTTCTAAAGTCAAAAATTGTGTTCCAAGAACTTCCCTCTACACCCTTTTTTGAGCATTCGTTGCCTGGAAAAAAAGTTTTCAACAATCAGTCAATTCGAAAAAGTTTTCACGGTCCTGGTAATAATGATACCTCAGTCCATAAAGGTTTCTTTCAGCATTCCATTTCTTCAAACTCAACCATCTACCGGTTTTGGTGTTTTTTCGTCGCAAAGCGATTTCGTAGCAAACGATATAAATATTAAATGAGGAATAGTAAAGCTGCTCTATTTGCACACATTGCGCACGTATTAAGGTAGTTTTATTTTCAAAAGAAGCAAACGCGCAGTGTTAGATAAACTACCAAGTATCCCAAAATCTTTTGTCTCAGCTAGAGGACATTACCAAGAAATGAATATAATGGGCAAAAGCGTTAAGTCGTAAATCAAAGAGAAATTAAGCCTTTTTTGTATCCCGTAAATCTCACTATCTCAGTCCGAATGGTAGCCATAAAACTGCCTTTAGTATCTCTTATACAGAGGATTATAGGTCTATACATATAAAATCTAAAATGGATTTAGATGTTACTTAAATTAAACCATGGTTTCTTTTTTTTGTCTTAATCATTTTCCATTTGTCTCAAAAAATTATCCAATCCTCCAAAAATAGTATGCTATACTATCATTAAGCAGAATATAACAGTGAGAAGTGGGGCTAGAAATACAGGGTGTCTCAAAAGGTTGGTCCAAAACTTAACAAGCAGGACTGTCATGCCATGACAAACACGATTTTCTTAGGAACTCATGTCCACAAGTGTAAACTAGTTTACATCTTATAGTCCTGCATGTTAAGCTTGGCACCAACTTTTTGAGACACCCTTGTATAGCACTACCCAACTCTTGTAAAACAATATATAACTAATAATCAAAGAATAAATTTAAAATTTTTATCCTGTACAAGATTGAGTACATCAGATAGTACTTAGTACTTCACTATTTCCTTTGCTTTTCTTTTTTAATTGATATGTCATTGTTCTTTTATAAAACATTGCTTGAATCAAAAAAGCTATACATAGATTTTCATTTTTTCTATCGGTGTCTACTTGCCTATTAAAATAAGATGGGTATGATTTCTATCAAATATCCCTAAAACCTGAAGCTTTTTATTGCCAGTTCTTAGAACAAAATTATCTATATGACATTACTGTTACTGACATATTAAACGGTGGAATCGTAGAGATCAAATACAATGAAAATTAAAAGAATTTTTTTATCCGATAAAAGATATGTATTCAAATTATACCTAATTGTGAGAAAATACCATTTGCTGCACTGTCAGCTATCGAAGAAAAGAACAGAGTAGATAAAATTCGACCTTGTCATTCACTCTTGACAGTTTCTACTATAGGATCAATTTGATAGACAGTTTTACAACCCATGAGTATGTAGCAAAAAATAAAATGTAGTTAAATTATTTGAAACCGAATTTTTTTTAGGAGAGAAAAGCAAAGCATCAATGAAGTGTGAAGGTTCTTAACACGCTTCTTCGAGTGTGAAAAAATATTTGAGGTATTCATATGTTCCTTCTCACCTGCTGTGTGGCCTTAGAATAAAAATGAACCCCTTGTACAACTTCTCTGGATTCGAAAGATATTGTTATAAATTTGTGATTTCAACACACCACTTTGTAGGTAGAACTTTTTATACGCGGTAATAGCTTTTAAAAAGTTAGATAAACTATTCCAAAAGAAAAGTTAGAACCCTGTATTCTGTAAGTATAGTAAAGTAATAGAGAAATTAATTAAAAATTAATGTGTACTTTTTTAAATGAATAAGGTAAGGAAAAGCCCAAATCATAAAAATATTTTTTTAAATTGTAAAAACGTTTAACAAACGGGTGTTTTAGTTTGAAAGTTTTAGAAATTTCATAGTTTTATAAATGAAAAATATTTACAATCTATGAATAATTTTTTTTTAAATCTGCTTTAATGCATAATATCCATCGAATTTAGGTAACAAGAGCTGGAAGTGTGGAAGTTGGTCATTTAGTTATTATAAAAAAATTTATGCGTCTTATGATTTGATCCCTTTTTATGTAAGTATAATAGTATGTGTTAATAAGTAAGTTATGTAAGTAAATAAGTACTTTAAAAGAGTTTAAACTAGTTATATCTTACCTCAGCACCAATGCAGCTATGCCTCCTCCAACTGAAGAGTTGATCGTAACGATTGCAGATCTGAAATACAAAAGTTGTATCTTACTTATGTGTACCTATAGGTAGAAGGAAGATACTTACGATCTATAACAATAAAGAAATTATTATTTTATCTTATAAAACACCTATACGGGGAGGATACTTATGAACTGACGTTTTCGCCACTAAGGATGCTCTCCGCGAAGAAGAGGACAAAACTTTTGGAGGAAAAATTAATACGACGCGATCGGAAAATGGAAAAAATTGTATCTGTTCAGTTCGAGGAAGTTTTCAATATTTTAATTATTCTTTTACTAATTATTAAACTTTCAAATTTTATCTATGAAAAACTATGCAAAACATAATCCTTAAAAACTAAATGCAAAAATATAAGGTCGTATTAGAAAAACAGAACAAAAAGAAATACAATGATCTAAAAGCCAAAGTAACTATATTTTTGACAAAAAATAACAATGACTTGCATAATTAATATCGCACAGTAATCTACCCCCCGATAGAAAATATACAGTCTTCACAATACTCCTTCCATGTGCTTCTTTACACAATTTAGTTGGAAAACTCAATTAAACCTTCTTATCTCGCTTAATTACAGCATTCCAAAAGTGTGTCTCATAAAGGACATTATCCCCTCTGGGACAGTCTAAATCACCCTTCTCAAATCGAATTTCGGGCAAGATCAAAAAGCAGTGACTGGCTATCCGTAATTGGATTGTACTAGCAAAAGAGGGAAAGTGATACGTGGAAGAGAAAGAACAATATTTGTTTTAATTACGAGTAATTGAGTTTTGGAAACTGAGAAAACTATGCAGTTATTTAGAGAGGAATGCTAGGATAGGGAATGCTTAAAAATATAAACTGGTGTCAGTGAAGATGGGGTTTGAGTTTGAATGAGAATGTTGGCTTTATAAAAAAGGAGTTTTAATGACTTCATTCTTTGAAAAATTTGTGACAGTTTTATTTCTAAGATCTCTGAAAGTTTTAGCTATCGCGTCGTCTAGTCTTGTGTGTAAACTGAAAATACTTCAAAAAGAAATGTTTGAATTCCAGAAACATAGCTGATAAGTTGACAATATACTAGGTGTCCTAGGCGATAACTTACGGTAAACATAAATAGCATATGATAGTTATAGTTTATAATGCCGTAATAATTTCAACTGTTGAGACACTGAAGTTCATATTCTCGAATTTTATTTATTAAATTAAAAGAACAATATTCTGTAAGGTAAGTAGGGATTGGAGGTTATAAGTTAGTACAATAATTTCTAGGACCTATGACTACTTAAAAAGAAAAATCGTCCTTTGCTTACAAAGAATGTTAAAAAGTTCATATTTTTGAAGATTAATTACTTTATCTAGTTTAAAAAGTAAATACTTATTTTATTAAAGTCTTTAAAATTTAAGAGTTATTTGGGTAGGTATTCACAATCACGGGGTTCCGAAATATATGTTTTCAAAATTTTAATGATTTGAATGTTAAGAATTTTTTCATTTTCTCTTACGCTTTTCCCAATCTCTTAACCATTACCTCATTACCTTTCATTCCTATTCTCTCTCTCTTTCAGTTTCTTCTTTAACTCTCTAATGCCCATGGTAGCAAATGTGTTACAAAAAGTTTAACTTCAATTTTTAGCATAAAGCAGCAATTTTCACCATGTTTTTAAGTTAATGCAGCAATAATTGCGCCTTCAGGTGGTATATGTGATAAAGTTTAGGTTTATAGTTTCCAGTTTATAGTCCCCAGTACATATTTTTAAAAAAATTTTCTTTTTTGTTTTTACTTTATTTGGCCACAAACTACATGAATAAGGCAAGAAAACATTTTTTCCATAGTTATTTCTGGCAGAGGGCATTACAGGGTTAATCACTCTCATATCTTTCAGCAAAAGATGCACGTGTGCAGGCGAATATAATCAACAAGAATTAAATTACAACCTGACCACTTATTCCGCCCGAAACACCCCGACACCGCATGCAATCGAAATCCAATCATTCCAAACGCACCGCAAAATGTCTTCATCAAAGCTTAATTATTGCTTTTCAGCAAACAAGTCGATGTCTGACCGACACAAGGGTCATTTCTCAAGTCTATTTCACGCCCACACTTACACTTTTTAGAACAAATCAATGGACAGGTGGGTGGAGGGTATTAGCATGTTTAATGACACATGGTGACAGGGTGATCAATGATGCTTATGTGCAATGGGGTTTTCACGAATCTCGAATGGGTTTTTTCGTGTCTCTTTAAAGGGCCGACGTTCTTGGGGTCATTCCATCTATGATCCGTAATCCTTAATTATTAACTATGTAAGACTATTGTAGAAATAACTGCAAGGTAATTAAATTGAAAGTATAATGGTTTATTCAGACTATTAATTTTAATATAGACTATTTACAGTTATTTTCATGCATATTTTCCAGAAGCGCTATTGCTATTATACCTAATCCTATTTTCATAACAGAACCTCAAAATCACTGTTGTTTGTTTCATCTATTTTCATTGTTGGATTTCTTTACTATGTCGCGACATACTCCCCACCTTGAGTTTTCCTTGTTTTGAAACTCAATTAAAGGTTCGAACGGTTCTAAAATCTCAAACGTGAAGGGGTACGAAGAGATCGTCCGTACCGACTGACTCGGGGAATATGGTCCGATGTAGAATTATCAGTCTCGGTTGAAGGCTGGTTGTTTGGATCTTTGGGAAAGAATACCTCCAGTGGATAAAGGCGCTGAAGCGGTCTTAGTAATTCTCCTTGCTTAGTGAGAACTCTTGCCAAACGAACAACTTTATCTTTTCCTTCTATTAACTGTAAAATTTTCCCAAGTGGCCAATCGATTCGTTTATTTTGAGTTTGAACTAAAACTATGTCACCTACGTAAAAACTTTTAGTGTTTTGCAATCTTTTTGAAAAACTCCTTAACTGCCCTAAATATTCCGATCTGAATCTTTTTCTTAAATCCTTTTGCAGTTTAAACCTATAAAGATGTCTTTTTTGCAAACTTTGTGAGTCAATTTTGTCCAAATCAGGTACCCCGCTTTCCTTACGATCTCTGATAAACATTGCTGGAGTAAGGGGATCTAGTTCCAAATCCTCAGACATGTATGTGATTGGTCTATTGTTAATTATATCCTCACAATCACAAAGAACCGTGGCCAACTCTTCGTATTTCAGGGAGGCTTTACCCAAGACTTTTCGTAGTATATTCTTCAGAAGTCCCACTAACCTTTCCCAAAATCCTCCCCACCAGGGCGAGCTGGGGGGGATAAATTTCCATTTTATCCTTAACACGGATGTGTCGTTTTCAACTTTCGTCCAATCTACCTTTTTGAGGACTGTGGATGATCCAAGAAAATTCCGCCCGTTATCTGTGTAGATGGTGGACGGTCTTCCTCTTCTTGCTATGAAACGGCGCAAAGAGAGCAGGAACTTGTCCGTCGAAAGAGATGTCACGAGTTCAAGATGTACTGCTCGGTATACTGCACAGGTGAACAAAACAATCCACGCTTTTGTCCCATCTCTTAAAAATAAGGGACCTGCTAGGTCGATTCCAGTAATTTCAAAAGCAACTGAGTCTCTAACCCGGTCTTCAGGCAAGGGTGCTGGTTGGATTTCAGGTGGCTTCGCGTCAAATCTTTTACAGATAACGCAGGCTCTTACGACTTTGCGTATTGTTCTACGGCTTTTCAGAATCCAAAATTCCTCTCTCAGTTGAGACATCAATGTTTGAACTCCACAGTGAGAGAGTAATCTATGCTTATGCATTATCAATTTCTGAATTACCCCATGCTCTGACGGCAGTAGTATTGGGCATCTAAAGCTATTGACATCTTTTCTCATTACGAGTTGTGTCTTTACTCTGATGAGACCTGAAGAATCAATAAATGGCCGAAGCTTACGAAGTCTGCTCTCATTTAAATTTATGAATGATGCTTTTTGAATCGTTTTCCAGACTATTGTTTCAGCTTCCTTCAATTCATCTATTTTCAAATTCTTTCCGGTGTTTAAGTTCTTTCTTTTACAACTGTTAACAAACCTAAGTATCCATGCTGTTATTCTAATTATTTTCTCAAATGAGGATACCTTAGTAAAGTATTCGATTTCTTTTTCTTCTGCGTCTATAAGAGTTACGAAACCTTTTTTTCTTTCCGAATCAACAATTTCTCTATTAGCCAAATCTTGACTACAAGGCCAGGACTCCTTCTCCTCTTTTAGCCACGACGGGCCTTCATGCCAAACCTGACGCAATAAAGCCTCAACCGAACATCCCCTCGAAGGCAAATCTGCGGGATTTAAGGGTCCAGGAACATGGTTCCACTCATCTTTCCTGCTGAAGCTTCTTATTTCTTTTACCCGATTCTGGACAAAAACTCCCCATTCTTCTTCATTCCGAATCCAATGTAAAGCATTCATTGAGTCTGTCCAGTAAAATGAAGCCACATTTTCCATCTTCAAGTCTTCTTTGATCGTCCTCATCAAACGTACTCCAATAGTGCATGCCAATAGTTCAAGCCGTGATACTGTGATTGGTTTCAATGGAGCCACTCGGGATTTTGATTGCACAAGCTGACAAGAAACTCCATCGATATTTTCGCTTCTTAAATACACACAAGTGGCATAGGCATATTGAGAGGCGTCGCAAAAAACATGAAAGGATAATTTACTTCTCTCTTCACGATTAAAAAGTAACCTTCTAGGTATCTTCACTTTGTCTAGAAAAGTTAAATCTCTTTTCAACTTCAAAAACTTCTTAGCAAGTTCTTCAGATAGCAATGCGTCCCACGACAGTTTGGCTTTCCAACAATCTTGCATTAGAATCTTGAATCTCAAAGTGACTGGGCTTAACATTCCAAGGGGGTCAAAAATTTGATTAGCCGCAGACAATATAGATCGTTTTGTGACTGGAATTCCGTTTACCCCATCTTTTTTATAAACACATTTTAATGTGTCCTCTTCGGTGTTCCATTCCAGTCCTAACACTGCGACATTCAAGTCGCTTAAAGTTACTTCTCCGTCATCGTGATATAAAGTATAACCTGAATCACCCGTAAATCTCCATCCTCTAAGATCAAACCTAGCTTTAGACATAATTTCTCTAGATTTTTCAATAAATTCCTTAGTTTCTTCCATGGAATTCAGGCTTGTGACACAGTTATCAACATACATAGACGTTTTCAATTTTTTCGCTGCATCTTGGTGAATTTCGGCAACATGATCCAAATGATACGCAATAGTAGCGCCTAGCAGGAAAGGACTCGTGTTTATTCCAAACACTACTCTCTTATGTCGATATATTCTCAATTTCTCACTATCTCCGTTCTCATGCCATAAAAACCGGAGATAGTCTCTGTCCTTTTCCACAATACTGATCTGAAGAAATGCTTTCTTGATGTCCGCAATAACTCCGAATTTCCCAAGTCTAAATCTGTTCAAAATGCTTGGTATCAATTCGACCAAATTAGGACCCTTTTCCAAGCAACCGTTTAGTGAGGTATCATTTTTCTGTTTTGCTGAGGCATCAAAGACTGGTCGTATTTTCGTGGTTGAATTCTCTTTGATCACGGCTCTATGTGGCAAATAAGTGCACAAGGGGTCATCAAGTTTGGAAATATCAACAGGTTCTATTATCTCTTCTTTAAGCCATTCTTTGAAAACGTTCTCATAATTCATTAGCAACTTCTGAGTGTTCAATAATTTGATCGTTTTATTCAATCTTACTTCCGCAATCACCCTATTATTTGAAGGCGGCTGTAATCCTGATACCCAAGGAAGTGCTACCTCGTACCGACCATCAGGAAGTCTCGTCAACGTTTTCAAAAAGTGTTCCTGAACTCTTTCTTCCAGTTCCTTCTTTGACTGTTTCTCAGCCTGATCTTTAATTCCGATTACATCCAGACTCCATAAATCCGCCTCAGAAATTTCTCGGGTCATCATGGTTGTAACAACCAGATCAGTGCTTTCCTTAAATTCCTCTTTCCCTGTTTTCCCCATCACGGTCCATCCTAGTCTAGTCTCGAGAGCAGCCAATCCCGAAGACATCAATTTGTATCCACCTGTTATCAGTTTTCCCGCTATACATCAGCACCAATCAATAGCTCTATGGGACCTTGATGCTTATCACTCAAGCGGATACCTTTCTTCGAGAGCTCCCTCGTCCAGCTTCCTTCGGCAGCCACCGGTGGAATCGAGGCGCATATTGTATCTTGTTCTAGGACTTCGAAGTTACATTTATATTTAAGGTCTAGGTCAGAGAGAAATGCTCTATAGACATTGTGATGGCAGATTGCAGTACTTTGACCTCCAAACAAGGAATGTCTCATACTTTCTTTACGGTGCGGTGTGTAGTTCATTTTATGTGCAGTTCTCTTTAAAATATACGACCTCTGGGATGCGGAGTCTATAATTGCTCGTATTTTTATCATTTCTTCCTCTTTCTCTCTTCTTAGAAAGACTATCAGAGTTTGCATTAAGACTTGCGGAGTCGATGAAACATTAGCCAGTGTCTGATCTTGTTGTGAAATATCAAATTTCGGTTCAGTTGATTCCTTCTGAGATTTTCCTTGATTATTGTAACATAAGAGAGTATGATGGAATCCTCTGCAGTTCCCACATTTTATTTTTGACTTGCAACCCCTGGCAACATGATTAGTTTTGAGACACCTAAAACAACCCCCCTTTTTTATCAAAATAAGTTTTCTTTGTTCTAAAGGTAATCCCTCAGCCATTCTACAGTCCGCACCCAGATGGTCCTTTTCGCAAAACACACATTGCCAAGTCTTCGGGATAGCTGCTCCTTCGGAAGCTGAGCTTAGGAGTTCCATGCCCGTAGAAAACTTCTTAGTTCTATTAAACGATTTTACTGGTTGAGTTGTTCTGTTCTTCTCTAAACCAAATCCATTTGATGCCAGCCTAATTTTCTCTTCCCCTTGAATCTCCTTAGCCAAAAATTCCATCAACCCATCTAACTTATTAAAGTTCTCCCCTTTCCCGGTGATAGAGGTACATTGCCGCTCCCAAATTCTCAAAAGATCCGGTGGTAAACAAGACTCCACTAAGGGATATAGCATCGAGTTGTATTTATCACTTGTTACTCCTAACATCTTCAAAGCTCTCAGTTGGGTCTCAATTTTATCATACAACTTGATTAGCGGCATCTTTTTCTCACTGTTTAGTGCATTTCCTATCACCAGACTCAAGAGCTCTCTAATGTAAACCTCAACTAATACGTCCTCTCGCCCAAACCGCGCCTTTAGACATTCTATGGCTTGAGTATAGTTGTCGGCTGTAGGAGGGAATGACTCGACAACCTCTCGAGCTCTAGACCCTTTTAAAGTGGATTGTAGAAGATATTGAAATTTGTCCTCATTCGGGAGTTCTTCATCGTCATCTATTTTCTTAAATAATCCCCAAAAGGACAACCACTCTTTTAGATTCCCATCAAATTTCGGTAACTCTATTTTGGGCAACTTAAGTTTTGGTTGTTTAAATGACAAACTTCCGGTACTAGATCGCTGTTCATAGGCATTATTACTCAGTCTTTCCAGTTTTGTCTTGTAAAATATAAACTTCTCTTCATAACCTCCCTGGGTCTCAACTTCAGTCTCTACGCTTTCTTCAGTACCATCCTCTCTCGATAAAATAGAATCAAGTATTTCCATATCTAATTTTTTAATCTGATCATATTTTTCTTTTAACTGAGTAAGGTGACTGGTTATTAAATCTACATCAATTATTTCTATTTCTTCTAGAGCCCTTTTTATCTTATCACAAAACTTAGTGAAAGCCCCTCTATATGCACTTCTCAGTC
This sequence comes from Tetragnatha versicolor, assembly GCA_024610705.1. NCBI lineage: Eukaryota > Metazoa > Arthropoda > Arachnida > Araneae > Tetragnathidae > Tetragnatha > Tetragnatha versicolor. The sequence goes on from JANDEH010000008.1 coordinate 17,800,042, forward strand.
TGACGACAGGATCCATACTACTAGCTCCAATAGTTTCAAACTTTCCTTAAATAGTTAATCCGTTATAAATAAGAATTTACCTTTTATTTTTCTATAATATGACTCTGGAGCGTCGAGTCCCTGTTCGGGCGCCAAAATATTTCACGAATCTCGAATGGGTTTTTTCGTGTCTCTTTAAAGGGCCGACGTTCTTGGGGTCATTCCATCTATGATCCGTAATCCTTAATTATTAACTATGTAAGACTATTGTAGAAATAACTGCAAGGTAATTAAATTGAAAGTATAATGGTTTATTCAGACTATTAATTTTAATATAGACTATTTACAGTTATTTTCATGTATATTTTCCAGAAGCGCTATTGCTATTATACCTAATCCTATTTTCATAACAGAACCTCAAAATCACTGTTGTTTGTTTCATCTATTTTCATTGTTGGATTTCTTTACTATGTCGCGACAGGGGTGTTTGATTGCGTTTCGTGTTCGATTGACAAGGTGTGGAAAAGATCAGATGGTAATATATTATAATGTGCTTTTCTAATGATCTCTTTAAATTTATCGTATTTCTGACCGAAGTTTCTAAAAAAATTGGTTTAAGGATTTTTGGTTTCTATTTGGAAAATTTGGTTTCTTTTTCAATAGACATGCATATAATGGGGTGAACATGTTAATTTTCAGTTAATGTCAAAGTTGGTCCGCTTACCAGAGGAAAGTCCTAAGTCAAAAATCGTCCGAATTTCAATTCCGGTAAAACTCCAAATATGTCGATTTTTAACTGTTTATTAAAGCATTGCTAAAATCACCTAACTAAAGGTAACCTTGGATATGGAAGTTATTCCGTTACTGACTTGGTGCCTTCCCTCTGAAAAATGACTTTTTATTTCTCGTTTTTCTTTAAAATATGTAGGTTTGAATTCGAATTTCAATAAATGGACTCTTAATTAACTGTGTGTGTATTGTCACAAATAATATATTTATATTATGAATAAAGAATATACAGTTTTTTCGTTTAGAAATATTAAAACTTCCAAATCATGAACTGAATATTCAATGTGATATTTTTATGTGAATATTTAACGTTATCTACAGGGGGAAATATCCTCCATGCATTTTGGTGCTACTTCTTATCTGAACGTGCATCTATGAAATAGTATCTGAAGAGATAGCAAGTACAAAAAGACTACCATTCCTTAAAATAAAAAACTAATGCTCTAAATTAAAATTAAATTTAATGAAACAATAAAAAATTATTTCACACTCACGTACTTTTCCTTAGCCGCGCGCAAATGTCGCCAATTGTGAACCAAACGCGAGCCAAGTCGACAAGCGAGGCGTATCCATTTTCCTTATGGTTGTAAGAAATTTGGCGAAATTCTACATCATTTGGCGATTTTTTGCTTGCACCCAGCTAACGGAAAAGTACCCACACCTACCTCGCAGCGTATTTCCACTTGTGGCCGGATACCCCAAATGTACTCCCGCAGTTGAAACCTAGCCAGCCCCACCTGTAACAAAATGAAGCACTTAACCATAAGCAGCAGAAATGAAATATTAATAACCATAAGCAGCACAAATGCATTATAGAGAAAAATATCACATTGAATTTATCAGTGTTACACAAGTTTCTTAATAAAAGAATCCATCGTAATTTACAAGCATTTTCTCCAAAACATCCCGAACAACAGGAAGGAATATTCTTATTTATACAAGCACACCCTGGAACCTGCTAGTGAAGGAAACCCCCATCATTCATGTTTTATAGGGGGGAAACAAGGCTTTTTCTTGCCCCAGCTCATTTGTAAGATCGAATCTCCTGTCTTAAACATTGGTGGGTTTTCCATTTGGATCGCTTTGTGATGTGGTTCATGATCTTTTGTTTATTAAAAGGTATGTCATGAAATAATATTAATAGTTCTGGGTTGCATGTCGATAGAGTAAATCCTAAAAACAGCTGAATATTAAGAAATCAATACTTGAATTTTAGTTCTTATACGCTAAAGGCGTAGTAGTGAAAACGTATTTGTAAAGTTTAATAGTTTTATTTAACTAATCTTTTGCTGAATAGTTTTTTTTACAAAACTTCAAATCTGTACCTTCCTTCATTATTTTATAAACTTGAATAAGATAAGCTACAGATATTTTCATGAAACTTCGATCTCTTCTTTTATTTGGATATTCCACACTATTTTCAAATTAAAAAATGTTGCTTTAAATAATACTTTTAACTTCCTTACTTCGCCTTTAGGAATACTCAATGGATTTAGCATTGTTTCAAATTTAAAGGATTGAAATAAACTTTCGAAACTCCTTGTATACTCCATAGCATTGAAAAATAATTTTACTTTTAGTGAAACTAATCATTAATACGCTTAGATAACATCTTCTTAAAGGATACACGAAAAATCCGGTCAATTCAAAACTCGGCATAAATAAAAAATAATTTATTACATGAGTAAAGCTATTAGTTTTTTTCTACCTGTTTTTGCATTGACCAGGATTTTCGCGACACCCTTCTTAAATACTACATGAACAAGTGGCTAACAGAATAAAAAAAGTGACAGTGTAGATCAGGGGTTCCCAAACTTTTTTGGCCTGTGGACCCCCTGACGACATTTTTCGTACCCCGTGGACCCCCTGTCTTAGGGACCGTTAAAAAAGTAGCAAAAAATCTTATGTTTATGATACATATTTCTAAAATCTATGTAATTTTTTAAAAGTGTTTTTTCGTGCATTGAAAATAATTTGATTTATCCACTTTTACGTATTTAAAAAAATATTTTTTGTTTTTGCCATTGATATGGTAACACAACATTTTTAATGAAACTGTAAAAATAAAACGTTTAAAAAATTTTAAACTAAAAACAAATCTAAACTTTTAACATCATTACATTTCAAGGCACAAACATTTTTAGCTTTAACAATGAAAGTTTTGGTCCCAAACTTGTCAAAGTTTATGGCTTATGAGTGAGTTATTCATTCACCAAATCATAAAATTTCAGAAATAATTACAATTAATGTATGGCAAGTTAACAAACAATATTTAATTAAGTTCAACAATTAAAAGAAATCAAATTATACATTACGGAAATTGTGTAAGTTCTAATTTATGAAATTGAAAAAGAAATATGTTTCTGCAATAAAAAATATGTGTTGATTTTTATACATACATTAAAAAATATGTTCATTTACATATGATGTTGAACAGCATTTATGAATTTTGAAAATAACTTCATGAGTTTTCCATATCAGAAAAAAATTATAGTTAAGTTTCAGAACCACAATGAAAATATTCAATTGTAAAAGGCGAATATCAAAATTAAAATACAAAGAACATGATATTTAAATTTAAAAACTTAGGTACTTAAGGATTATCCGGGTTCAAATCTTGAAAACACGCCTTTATTATTGACGTTTAACAAGTTACACATCATGAGAAAATGACCATTAATGGCTAAGGCTAAATGTAACAGAAGTCAAATGGTAAAGTTAGTTTTAATGTTTTAATTTTTTTATTAATATAACATTTAATTTATGACAATATTTTTCATAGAACTTTCCGCTAGCACCCGGTTAATCATAAAATTTAAAAAATATTAGTCAAAGGTCTTTAAAATGTAAAATCGTATTGCCCTTAAGCACCCTTTGTTCATAAAAACCATCCTTATAAAATATTATTGCTTGAAACCAAGTAATTTTAAAATCCCCCTTTCAACTTTCTCATTGTATAATTATTTCTAAAAATATAAGTAGGGAATAGGAATTATATGAAGATATAAACAACAGGGAGGGAAAACTGGAATATTCCAACATACTTTCAATGGGAGGGATGAATCTGGTGTTTGACATAAGGTTTTTAACATTAGGTTTCAACGACGCGACGTGTGATTTAACCTCAAATCCCTCCTACGCTACGGTATAATATCCAAACTGTTTCTTTGCTTTGTCAAAAGGTTGACCACAGTGCTGAAACCTTTCTACACCAAAAAAAAGAGGAAAGCTATCAAAAAGGGAATTTCTTTTGACCACAACCCAGGATAACTTGTTTTTTAAACTTGTTAATTCAACTTAAATTAATTATTAAACTTGGTATATAAAAACTATTCATTTTAATGAAAATTTTCCCATGGTCCTCTGAAAGTCTCTGTGGACCCCCTAGAAGTCACTGTGGACCCCCAATTTTTATTTTCATGCCCGTGGACCCCCTGGAAATTGCTGTGGACCCCTGGGGGTCCATATGGACCACTTTGGGAACCGCTGGTGTAGATCTTGTATCTTTTAAACATTGAAAGCGTTGGACGTATATTGAAAACTTGACAAACAGCAATAAGGCTTAAAATAAAACTATGAAAATGCTTTTACAAATTATAAAACTTAAGAAAAACACAATTCTTAGAGTTTATCATTTTCTAGTACCTTTTCTTTCGCGGTTCAGTTTTAAAATACGTAGAATTTTCTTCATTTGATACGTTTTAGTGCGATCCTATGGATCTATTAATCGTCAACTGCCTCATTATAATGGTAAGACGAAACTAGCTGACGCTTCAATTGAATCGTGAAATTTATGAGATGGTAGGAAATTTTGGTGTTCATTTATCTTTATAAAAGAGGTTCATGCTGTTTCTCCTATTTTTGCGGATTTGGTCAAAAGGAGTAGGGAAACTTTCATAACGGAGGGTTTTGTATTTTCTCCTCAAAACTGTTTATTTTTAAATTAAAAAACAGCTTTAAATTTAATCATTAGAAGCTGAATTTTTGGAATTGAAAATGTTCATGGTCATAATACGACGTATTTTAATGAAATCTTTTAATTGAAGTATTAGAAGGTAAATTATGCAAAAAAAATTAATTAAAATATACCTGGATCTGAATTCGGCCTGTAAAAGGTTAAATTGTACATAAAAAGTCCATTAAAATATTTTTAGATTATTTTATATTTATTTATTTCTAATTATATTGAATTACTATTATAATTGAATTACTAATTGTATGGAATTGTATAATTAATTTACAACAATAGAATGTAAATTCAAATGTAACTCGGTTTTCTTTTCCTTTAGTTATTTCAATAAACCACGATGGAACAAATAGACCTAAGACTTCAGAATTGTTACTAAATTGTATTAATTTAATTCTAATCAAATGAAACGCGATTGATTATTTTTTCTGGGTAAATAATTTAAAAGTAAACTAAAAGAAGAATAATCAAACAAGATACTATAATAAAAAATTTAATGATGGGAAATATTTTCATGATTTCAAAATGCCGTCAATCATTTGCTTGAACCTTTAAGCATTCTGGATTCCAAATTAACTAAGTTTTGGCTTTCTTTTAATTGCTATTTCACCCAATTTGACTAAAACTCCCTTTCAATGCAATATTTTTCTTTGAAAACCTTTAATTTAAACGATTTTATGATGATAAATAAAATATTAAAAATATCAATGGTTTTATAGATCAACTCATTATTTTTACAAATTGAAAGATTGAAAGTTATACAAGTCTTTTCTTAACCTTTTATTAATTGGATAATTTTTTCTTAGAACATTCATAAAAACTAATCACTGAAAATTTTTCTAAGCTACGTGACCGGTAAATGTCAAAATATAGGAAACCCAAAAGAGCCAGTAATTCATCATCAAAATTTAACTGCTTTTATGCCACCAAAAACACCAAAACTTTTTTGCCATATTAAGCTAGGGATAATATCGCTCTGTAAGAAATGTGGTGTTTTCAACAAACATATTTAAAAACATAAAAAGCCAAAAATTACAAAACCAGTTGAAAGATTGAACAAACAGCTTTATTTATTACTCGTTTCTGGTGTATAATCCTGATGTATTATTTCTGAATCTTAAAATAATTTTAAACTACAGGCATATAAATATGTGTATATTTACTACATCGCGTAAGATAACGAAAAAACCATCATGAAGCATTAATGAAAATCCAGGCATTTGCATTTTAAGTAGAAATGAAATCCCCAAGACTCATTTAAAATCAAAGATTAGGCTCCAATCTCTTTCTTAATTGGATGCGTCTAAAATGAATGATTCTCATTTCTTTAAATTAGTTTCATTTCACTGAAAGCTTTCAAGTAGGGTGTTTAGTAGCAGAACTTAAAAATTCTAGTCTTTAAACAACACATGTGTTTACAATTGTGACTAAATTTTTCAATTAGATTGACTTAGGTTAAAAACATTCCGAAAAAATATTTTATTAATATTTTTTCATCAAAAGTATTTTTAAGCTGTCTGAGTCAAAAATTCAGTAAACACATTACTAAAGTTTAAAAATAAATTTGTATCTATAAGTTTTCTTGCCTCAATTTTTATGACCTTAGACTTAAAATGTACTTTTTAATTTTAGATATTAATGAAAAGTGTCATAATTTTGGACACTTTTCATTAAATATTTTTTTTAATTTTGTGTAAATATGGGCGCATTAAATATTTTTTTAGGTCGAATTCCTCACTTGTCATTGCATAAATCTTTTTTATGGTTTTTAACCAAATACTATTTTGCCACTTTTGTCTATGTTTCTCAAAATTCTTAAATTTTCTATATTTTTAGTAAAAACTAAATTTATTTCCTCATGAGAGGTAGGATCCACCTTAGGACATGTCCTTAGGTGCACCACACCACTTATATATATGCTCATTACACCTCCCATGTGCTCAAGTCTTGAATGGTCCAAGGTACCTCATCTGAAGATTTGGATACGAACTTAATTCCTATTTTAGGGGTTTACCGATAAAATGTCTTTACTTGCTAAATAATTAATAGATGCTCGTATTTTAATCTCAACTTGACTGTAATAACATAAATAGTCCTTTTTTATTTCAAGAAGGTTTTTTTAAATTACATGTGATAGTAACTTTGTACAACACAAAACAAAGAAACTGATATAAATAATTATCCTGACAAGGTGGTTTTAGTGTCATTTATCAGAACTCACTAACTCAAGTTCATAACCTGCAAATTACGACCGAAAAAGGAGTCTCCCAAGGTGCACCCTTCTCCCTACTAATAACTTCCCTAAACGAAATCAATACAAACTGAAGACGTGTTTTTACATGAAATTCGTAACCTCAGAATACAAACTTCTTAAACCAATTCAAATTTCAAAATTCCATCCACATATTTTCTGTGCCCTTTACTATACTCTATTCATTTAGAATAGGCGCCTGAGAAATAGTGCTTTCCCCCTCGCTAGAAGCGTAACCATAGTTACGTTCTTCGCGCAGCCAATAGTAAGCCTTCTTCGTCACTTTGACGGTTATAGTTGCTATGGTTACCGATTCGGTGGTGGGGAGGAAATATTTTCAGGCACCAATTTAAAATGAAGAGTATAATCTCATATTTAGAAAAAAACTGTCACCTTTACCACTCACCATAGCATGAACATGCCCACCAGGGCGTTAGTGGGCGACCCTAGAGAAGGAGAGGGCTGTTCGTCATTATCGTAGCGCCCCAGCCGGGGCTTGAGCATGACTGCCGCCACCAGGGCAGACGCCCCTCCAACCAAGTGCACTGCTGAGCATCCTGCTATGTCCACCACGTGCAAGGCCTTGAGGAATCCACGGTCCGTCCACACCCAGCCTGCAACGAAAGTGATTGTATGGAGTGAATGAGTGGAATGGATTGAAAAGTAAATTATATTAAAATAGGAAATTAGAACGCTTTATTTTTATTATAGGGGAAAGGAGGGTAAGAGTACGCCCAACGATGATTTTGGACTGTAAAATTGAGAATTTAAATGCTAGACCCCCAAAAATAAATTTAAACGTAAGTAAGCTCAAAAAAGGAAAATCATAGCTTTAACGAAAATATGTTAAAAATAAAAGAGAAAATAAAAAAATTGAATACTCCCGTTATTTAAGCCCAAGTGGCGACTGAATACGAATTGAAGATTCCTTCCTCATGTCACTATTCGAGCGGAGGGTATTATGGAATACCATTTATATCTTTAAGAATAACTCTACTGGTTTTAACTAAAAGCCCACAAAATAATTTTAAGCACATACTATAACTAATGGTGATGAAGTGTCAATGGTGGATTAAAAACATGATTTATTTTGTTGTTATGAAAAAATTTACTTTTAAAAAAGTTACAAGTGGATGGTAATATGGAATAGTCGGATAATATGGAATACCTGCTTAAAACTATTAAAAAACTGATTGGACTTCAGAGAGCATAGTTACTTTTAACCATGAAAACCTATTTTAAAAATTATGTTCAAATAGTTATTTTTTTAGCCTATTTATTCTATTTTTGAGTTTAGAAGCCCATAGAGAACAGCTAACGCATTAAATGCAAAGTTCTCCTCTTTGATATTTGGAAAATTTTCCGTTACAAAATATCTTTGTTTAAGATGAATCGGCATCTTTGTTTTCCGGTCCTTTAGTTGGTGGAATGAAGTGAATTTCAGATGATACATCCTAATGGACCTAGTATTCCATAATACCCGACACACCACCTTGGATTAGGAACCATTTTAATATCGGATAAAATCTTGATAGCTAAAAAACGACTAAATCATATGAAACTATTATTCTTTTTAAGTCTACAAACAAATGTTTTTACTTTGAAGCTCGGCAGTGAAAACTACTAAATGTCAAGCTTAAATTAATTAAACGTCGTTAAAAGCCAAGTTCGTAGTTATTTTCAAATTGACCTTCGAGAAAGACGAAACCTGACGGGGGAAATGCTGTGTTAACTTGATGAAACCTTCCAACGCAGTTACGTAAGAATTTAATTGGAGTTTTAAATTTAAAAAATCCCTCAACAAGGCAAGGGATGAGGAATTCTTTAGGAAGAAATTCTATTTAGAGTCACTTGTGATCAAAAGCTTAAAGTTATTGCCTCTCCTTCGTGGTAAATATTTTATACTTGGTTAATTAACCTGGAATACATTTGTGTGAATATGATAAAATACTCTATACCTTTTTGTTAATCAAGTTACAAGTGTAATGCAATTGTTATAAAAAGTTACAATGTTATGTAAAAAATTTTTAATACTCCTAAAGGTAGTTTTATTTCGATGAAAAATTCTAGGATAAGGATAACTTTAATTGGAATATAAAAATGTTTAGGAGTTATCAGAAATTACAGTTAAAAGTAAAGTGAGAAGCAATTATATTTAATGAAAAAAGACATTCAAAGAACTTTAAAAGTTAATGATAAGTTTGTTTTAATATTCTGAAAATTTTTCATCAATCAATATGTACTAAACTCAGGGCAGGTTTTAAATCAGTAGTGTCTTCGCGAAAACTATCTCCTCGAGTGTATTTAGTAAAATTTAGAAATTAAATTAGGCATTTATTCCCGGAACTTGTTCTTATTGTTTTCATACTAAAAATAATTCTACAGTAGAAGCTGTAATAAACACCAGATGTCTTACATTTTGAAAGAGTTCTCTTTGGAGAAAATCACTAGTGGTCACCAATTCGGTATAGTTTTGCAGCCCTGTACTATCTTTTAATTGGACCTAATTTTGAGCTTTCTTGTTGAGCTCGAGATTTTGGAAAAAAAAACCGGAAGTCCGGGACTCGTGCTGTTACAAAAAAACTGATTTCAAGGCCTACCCCGGAGAAGTAGCACCCCTGTTTGATATCGTTATAATATCAGACAACGTCGCTTTATACCGGTGATGAATTCAACGAAGCACTGCTATACTAGGCTGCATGGAGGTACGAGTGAGAGAAGGAGGGGAAACGTCGAAGTCTGAGTGAAGCTTTCACTGTAACCGGTCGGCCACATTGGTGCTACCAAAAGCGCTCGTCGCCCGTAGATTCCTATGTAAATTCTTCATTAAATCTTTACGCCGCATGATATTTTAAACGAATTTTCACTTTTGAGTTGTGTTCAGATGTGTTTAACGATCATAGATCAAGCTATTAATTAAGCTTCCGAACATTTTAAAGCATTTTGCGCGAGTATTTTTAAATATCCCTTTAATTCAATTTTCCGGCACTTTTAAACGATCTAAGGTCGCAAAAACTCATAAGAGAGTGTACTATACCTATCAATGCTTAATTCTTAAAGGAAATCCATCAGTTATAAAGAAATTATGATAATAAATGAAATTTTTTGCCAATTTTCAACACCTATTTTGTATTTCAGAACGTAACATTTTAGAATCTTCCAAATGAGATAGAACTATAAAACTTAGCATGGGTGGTAAAATTGCCATGGAAATGGAAATATCCAATTAGTTAATTGAACAATAATTGCGGTAGTTACCGAATAATTTAAAATTACCCGTAAACATATTTACTATTTATAGTCAACAACCAAGTATTTATGCAATGATTAATAAATATTTATAGTGAAATATTTTCCTCCTAGCGAAAAATAAATTTGCTTTGTTCATTCTTTGTAGAAAAAAAGGTTTAAAATAAGTGATGGAAAATATATTTGTTAGGGTAAAACATTTAGTATTTTGGATAAACTTGTATCTATAACGCATACTTATTGAACGCTCGGTTAATTACGCAGGTCACAAAACTAACTTTAAATACCTAAATTTGATAAACTGCTACATCAATATCTCAAGCATAGATATTTCAAGGCTAAGACATCTGCAAAAGCATTGCACCTGGACATCATGTGACCGCTTATAAACATTCGATTTAGGTCTCTCCTTTACATTCTTTTTTAATTTTTAGTATCCAATGTTTTTTTCTTAGAATCAAAGCAGAGCGAATTTGAATGATATGTTGTACTATTAATTCCCAAATTTATTTCGAATTATGGAAGCTTTACGGAAAAATGTAACTATAAAATTTGATAGCTTATGCGTTACTATAATTATACATGTTTTTATGCATTAGCAAAATATGATTCAAGATGTCAGTAAATAAAAGAAATTTTCAAAAGAAACAAGTAATGCCAGTAAATAAAGAAAAAAAATTCTTCAAAATAAGGAAAACATTAAATTAATTTCCAAGTTTATTTAATGTTTAACGTAAATAAAATGATCATTTTCAATTAGGATAAAAAAGGGAAATGCTTAATTTTTGACACTTTATAAAATTTTAAAATTTTTCAGGAAGAAGTTATTTACGTAGGTTTGTTTGAAAACTTTTCTAGCATTACATTTAATTAACAATAACATAATCTTTTGGCGTTCTAAATTTGAAAAATATAAAATTAAAATCCATTAATAATCCGTTTTCATGCATTATTATTGTGTGCATTACGCGCTCCTCCGATTTCATGCCTTTTTAAATTAGGATTTTATATTCTATGTGGTACGCACTTAAATTAATTTCGATTACTTTAGGCTTTAAAATGCATGTGTACAGCTAGGATTTTGAAAAAAGCGTTAGATATCAATGGGCAATGCTTTGTGACTTGTATTTTAAACCTTTTTATACTATTTATTGGGTGAAAAAAATAACTATATCACTAGAAACACGCTCAATATATGGAGCTTTTAAAATAGTAAAGAGCCGAAGCAACATTTTTATTTCTTAAATCGAAAAAAATTAAAAATCTGTATGCTCCCCGTAAGCCTCAATGTTAAAACTCGCTCTTTTGGTAGCAGACTCATGGCGGCAGCTGGCTTTCAGTTACTTCATTTCTCCCCGTGAGCGAGATACGACGCTTCCTCTCCTTCTTCTACTCCTACCTCCATGCTAGGCTGCAACGTTACTTGACCTTGGCTGAGAACAAGCAAAGAAAGTAGTTCCCAGCGAAGTGTCTGAATTTTGATTGAAATCAAGAATTTCAATTTTGAAATATGATTAGTTTGTTAAACCCAGTACATGTAGCGAATTTTTATCACGATTTGCGTACCGAAACTCCTCCTGACAACCCAACAGGCTCTCTGCTTACTCAATTTTTCCTTCCGCATAGTGACGTCATTGGGTCAAGAAACATTGCCTATTATGGTGTTGCAAAAATATTTTTGGAGGAATTTCTCAGGTGCCCCCCTCTGATGTTGTTACAACTACTGAAACATTATTACCTGCACATTTTCAGGTTATTAGACCAATATTTGACCCCCACGCCCCTCAAAAGTAGTTTTCCCATGTTTAAGTATATATAGGAAAAATAATGAAAATATCTTTTTTGTTTTTTGTTGTTTTCAATTTTATAAGCCTGAATGCTTTTAATATTGAGTTAAAAACCTATACAGGGTGTCCCATAAATGTTCGGTCACACTTTTAGGGGGGATAGTATACACCTAGACGAGTCAGAATCACATAGGATTCGGGGGTCCCAGACCGAATCCCAGGGAGTTAAAAATGGAGCGACACCCCAAAAAAATGTTTGAAAAATTCAATTTGTAGAAGAACTACTATTGGTAAATATTTAATTATGGTCTCAAAAATTGTGGTTTAGTATGATCTTTGAAATTATCTCAAAAGTCTTCACTTTAAAATTTGTTTTATTACGAAAAAAGTTAAAAAAACACAAAAAAAATGTGAAAACTCTGCAAAAACCTCATTTTGTATTTCGAAATCCTTTCTTTTGATTTAATAATCTGAAAGGTCTTAGTTGTAAACCCTTAAATCCAAAGTTTCACGTAAAAACCATAATATTAAACACTTGAGATCCTGTTAAAGTTCGTTTTTTGCGTGCGCAAACTGGTTTCCTATAGCCGTTTCCAAAACAGCAGTTGGCAGACGCAAAAAACGGACTTAAACCATGCTTTAACAGGATCTCAAGCACTTAATATTGATGGTTTTTACGTGACACTATGGACTTAAGGGTTTTCAACTATGACCTTTCATATTATTAAATCAAAAGAAAGGATTTCGAAATGCAAAATAAAGTTTTGGCAGAGTTTTCACATTTTTTGTGGTTTTTAAACTTTTTTCATAATAAAAAAATTTTAAAGTGAAGACTTTTGAGATAATTTCAAAGATCATACTAAACTACAATTTTTGAGACCATAATTAAATATTTAACAATAGTAGTTCTTCTACAAATTGAATTTTTCAATAATTTTTTTGGGGTGTCGCTCCACTTTTAACTCCCTGGGATTTGGTCTGGGACCCCCAAATCCTATGTGATTCTGACTCGTCTAGGTGTCTACTATCCCCCCTAGAAGTGTGACCCAACATTTATGGGACACCCTGTATATCACCTTTGGGATATCACTTTCTTAAGAACCTATTGAAAAAAGGTTCCCTTAGGTTGAAGAAAAAAGGTTGAAGAAAATGGAAGTTCCCTTAGAGTTAAAAGCGCACTCTGACTGAGAGAAGAGGAGGATCGCGGGCGCTTCCGGGTGGGAGGTTATCAACTTAAGAGATTATCAGATGATTCCAGCTATAAAAAATGGGAAAAAGATTCAATAAAACTCTCAGAGGGCATTTATTCACCACTTGTCTGCAATTTCCCGCAATCCTCATCTTTTCTCGGTTAGAGTGCGCTTGTAACCCTTGGGGAACATCCCCCAGTAGGTGTAATGGAATGTTTCTTCAATAGGATCTTCGGAAAATGCCCTATTAGGTTTTAACTCAATATTGAAAGCGTTCAGAAAACACTAAAATTAAGATATTTTCCCTATACTTTAACATGGGAAAACTACTTTTAAGGTCATAAATGGTCATAGAGACCTGAAAATTGGCAGGTAATCATTTTTCAGGAATTTGTAACAACATGAGAGAGGGGAACCTGGGAAATCCCCCCCAAAAAATCCCATGGACTTTTGCAACGCCCTACCAAGTATAGATCTAAAGAGAAAGCGCTTCTGCTACTGACCTGCGGGCAGTGAGAAGATGACGGTGTTGAAGAAGGAGAAGAGGCAGTAGGCGACGAAGTTGCACCTCTCCGCCATGGCCCCCGACACGATGGTGGTGGCGGTGGTGGCAAACGACAGCTGGAAGATGTACGTCGAGAACACCACCCCCATGTCCTTCTCGCGCGCGTCCAGGAAGAAGCCCCCGATGCCTAGACGAACGAACGGATTTTGGAATAATGGAAATTTTACAGTAATTTATTTTTATGTTGTGTTAGTTCTATCATACCAATTCATAAGCAGTATTACATATGCTCTCGATTAACAGGCCGAATAACCAGAGTTGTCGAATATACAATATATTTTGATGAAAAATCTTTAAACTTTATTATTATGCATTAGTAGTTTGTCATACCAAATTAAGAAAAGTTTTATAATGTTATTTAAATTAAAAATATACAAGAATATCAATACAGTAAGAAGAATTGAAAAGCATGTGGAGTGGAGTTCCTTCACCCTCATTCATATGTATTTTAATGAAAATGGACCGAATAGTCCGAACCTGCTTAATGGGGGGTCTATACTGAAATAAACAGTGGTTTAGGTTAATCAGCATTCCAAATTGATAAAATCGCTGTCCCATTTTTAATATATTTCCCCATTTCCTCTCTTCTATCATCTACAACCTACTCTCTTCCTATTCGTTTATGATATAGTACATGCAATGTAATTCTCCCTTAGCTTTCACCATTAAAAGCACATGTAAGAAAAGGATACAAAATAGTTCCCATTATCGTAGCATTCACATCGCGTTTACTGAATCATGAAACAAAATCTTTATACTTAAAAAGCACAAAAAAAGGATGGATAATAAGCTCTACCATTCCAACTAGAAAAGCTTTACTAGTAAGCAATGATTTAACGTTATCTTACATTCTGTCAAATTTTACCATTATCTCCCTAAATAGAAATCCTACCCTTATATGAGTGGGTAATGTGAAGTCGAGAAGGGCAAACACAAATGAAGCCCCAAATCAAATCAGTGAACTCTATATCAAACGTTCTTAACCGAGTTCAGCAATTTAATCGACGGAAGTTTCATTAAATGCACTAAGTTAATAATAAAATTACCTTATTTTTATTTATCCGTGTTAACTTTACCTTGTTCGTTTCAAAATATTTTTATATTGTTAGGATTCTTACTTATTTTGTATAAACTCTTGCCCAAATCACAGAACCTAAACCATGCTGAACCTATGCTGACAGGGCCATTGCCCCGGGTTCAGGAGACAAATATCCTACTTAGTAAACCGATGCATAGGAAAGACAGCTCTAATCGGGTCTCGTTTACCTTATTGGGTATTGACAAATCCATCAAAGGAGCGAAAGGAAATTAAACTGGGGGTTCAACCCAACAAGGAATTCGCGTGACTATAAATTTTCATTGCCCATGCATCGATTTGACCGTGCGTTTTCATTGTAAGTCAGTTTCGATGTAGAAAAAGCTGATGGTGCAGTCAACAATGTTGATATATGGGTTAATTGAGCTATTTGTACTTGAGATGACATCGAGGGATAAAAATTATTGGTACTAGTTCCGTGTACATAAACAATTTTAGAACCTCTCTGAGAAGCATAGTCATGTTTTGGCTTAAACTGTATGAATCCTTTCCTATTCTAAAATTTTTATACTTTCCGTAAGTTACGATCAATTGGTAATATTTAGATAAAGATATTTTATTTCCATAGTTTATGCTTTTAAAGAAGCACAATATTTTCTAACGAGAGTTATTTGTTTTTTAAAAAATAATTATACTACTTTTTTTGTTGAATTAGTTTTTTTTAATTTTGTGCTATTGGTGTTTTTTTGTGTTGTTTACAAAGCGAAATAAGCAGGGTTAATTTTCACAATAACTAACCCTGTTTGAACTTACATAGAGACTAGTTTGTTAGATATAACTAGATGTTATGTATACGTCATATGAATCGTTCAAAAAAGGAATCTTCCTTAAAAGTACTTTAAATTTTGGCCCGCAAAAGGGGTCTAGTTTTTGCAGTTCAAAACGATATTTCTGATAAACATGATGACAATGATTAAGTTGGTTAGATTTTAAGGGTTCATTACTAATTCCGTTCTTGGTCCGATTTGTTGGAGAAAAACTCCTTGACCTTTTAATAGTCTTCGATTACGCAAATCCACGTCCATCTTTTTCAACACAGTATATTTGTCTTTTAAAAAGAACCGCGTGTACTTAATGTGTACACAAAATATATATTCACATGGTTAGAATTGATACGACACTGTTTCGTGTCCATTTCAAATAGTATCGGATAATTTCAAAGAGTAGTTTGTCAGGAGCAGTTTAAGTAGGTACGGTCCAATAGAAAACAAAGTTGTTTACTTACGCACACAAAAAAGTAAAAAGGCAGACAATTGTTTCGGGTGTACATATAGATCTTCTTCGTTATTTCTAAAAAAAGATGAATACAAACCATGGAATCGGTTTTTATACAGACACAAGAAGAACTGTGGAAAACATTATAGAAATGAATACCCATGACCCAAAGTTACAGTAAAATACCCTCAAGGTTGACAAACACAGAAAAAATATTATGAAAGGGGAACATGGTTATAAATTACAAGAAAGTAGGTATAAAAAGTTGTGGTACTATATTGTTGCTGTACAAGAGTTGTATAATACGCAATGAGTACAAGTTAAGGTTTCCAGATCGGTGAGGGAAAAAAGAAAACTTGATAAATCATAAATAATAAAATCTGAAAACACACTGATTAATTAAACCATGAATTTTATCTGTACCTATTTGTTCGTAATTCCATCATGTTTCTTGCATAATTTTCTATTTTTTTGACAACCTTGAAAGTATTTCACTGTTACCGACAGCTCTGGATATTATTTCCCACAATGACATTCATAGTTTTTCTTGAAACTGTATAAAACCTATTCCATATTTTGTATCCATTGGGAATACATGAAACGACTGACAAAGTGGACCAATGCATCCCCTAAACAAAAATGCCCCAAAATTTGATTTCGTTTTTGTGCACGGTACGATAACTAGAGGCTCGTATATCGGGGATTTAATCCATAATCACCTTGTATATTAACCTGATAAAATTTAATTTTAGCCAAAGGAAAAGTCGTTTCATTACATAACATAAGAAAACATAAGATAACCCACCTATAGAATAACTTCTATTACTATATTAATATTAAGTTAAATTCGGTCGATAAGTATAAATTCAGATACATTTTCTAGAAAACTACGGTTTAAATTCCGAATTTAAAGTACATTTTTGAAAAAAAGTACCAATTTCATTCATTTATTTCGAGGTTTTTGTCTTATTTTTTGAATGTCTCAAAAGAGCAAATACAAGTTTACGATTATTACCAATAAAAAAGTTGGATCCTGGGTCCTTTCCGAAGGAGAATGCATACCCGAACATCCAGTAACCAAGGCCTCCGAAAATGACGTCAATCGCATTCTTGACCATTATGTTGACTTCATTCTTCCGATTTACGTAACCGGATTCCAAGAGACCAAAACCTATAAGAAAAAACAGGAATAGTTATTGATTACGGCGTTAGTTATTGATTACGGCGTTAATAAAGTAGTTGGTGATATGTAGGAATGTGTTTAATATTTTTTATAAGGTGCCCGTCCATATATGATGATTTGCTGATACTCATAAAACTAATCAAACGAAAGTAAAAATATGTCAACTACTGTCAAAATCACAATTTAAAATTAAATAAAAGGACAAAATCAATAGGTATAGGTGAGAACTATCGAGGAGTTAGTTTGATTAATCTTCTACGATACTTAAAATTATTAATTTTTCTGTGTGTAATACTTTGCTGTTATTCTATTGGAGGATAAATTAATATTTTAACCTGAAAGTTTAGATTACCAAAAAGCTTATATCGTTTGGTTATTTATTTCATAATTAGTTAATTATTGTTAACCTTCTTGGAAAAGGAGGTGGGTTTCCTGTTTATGTTCTCCTTTAATATATTACTTATTATTAACTTCATAGCTAGAGCATGATCAAAAGCAGTCTAAAATTTGACTAGAGACAAGTTTTAAAACTCTAAAAATCAGTGTTTTCATTACATTAGGGATTTATTAGTCCCGTTACCTCAGTATTGATTGAATTATATCACATATGTTAAAAATTATAATGTTATGCATTCCTTCACTTTGCTTTGAGACACCTGAGACTCTAAACTAAGGTATAAAATTTATTCTCAAAAAGTATTTTAACAGTAAAATTCAAAACACATCACAGCACGAAACTAACTCCACCAGATACGAAAAAAACCTCCTCCAAACCACATTGTAACGAACAAACGCACCAAAGATCCCTCAAAAACACCAAACAGACTCGAAAACAAGTCAGAAAAAGACCCTTTTCTACAAAAAAAATCCATTCCAGGACACGCACAATAAAAGGACGAAGTCAAAGAGACCAAGATTGCGTCCTTAACTCTCTGACGATGTCAACAAGTTCCGGAGATCGATGCAAGTGACTCTTAAATCACATCACAAGCAGAGGATGGGGAGATTTCGGCCTTTTTACTGCATCCCGGACAACATAGGGAGAGATGGAGCTGGCTGTGGCTATGCTAACACCTTGCGAGAATGTGCCGTGAGGAAATTGAGAGATATATTTCGGAGGGTTTTATTTAATCGTTTGGTCGTAAGGGAAGGGGATGTTTTTCACGGAGGTTGAGAGAGAGAATAATAAAACCCAAGGGCAGAAAGGGATGAAGGTAGATGTAAACAACATTTAAGAGTCCACAGAACAAGAGAGAAAGAGAGGATTTTTGTAACGAATCTTTGTTTTTTCTTTAATCTTCTCTCATTGATTATTATTTACTCTCTCTTCTCTCTTTTGTTTGCCTCTCTCTTGTGAATTAATATTCTGGTTTATGACTTCTCACTTTATTTTGCCAATTTTAATACTGCATAGCATTTTACAATAAAACCGCTTCCTGATTTTTGTAGTGTTTTTTTTATTTTTATTTTAGTAAACATAATATTTTATATGGCATAAATAACCCACTCATTTGTATGATAGAAGTATTTTAAAATTAAAAATAACAATTGACAATTTGATATTTTTCTTCTCTCCAGTGTTGAAATTATAGAATTCAGTAAAACTTACAATTCGAACTTTCCTTCTTAAAAGATACCACAATAACAAATTGATGGGATCTTTCTAAAAACAATTTTTTAAATGGCTATGTTGATGGACAACTATGAACTACTATCTTTTATAAAGACCTTCATAATTTTTTTTATTTTTAGATTATATTTTTTCTAAATATAAGTGACCCTACTGATTCTAATTTGATTGTAGACCGGATTTGATATTAAATCTACTATTATTTCACTTGCTTTCAAAGAATTATGCTTTTCTATAAAACAAATTTTTTCATCATCCTGATATCATTTCCTTATCTTTTTTTCTGTTATTTTCCAAACACTTACCTTATTGTATGAGAAAAACAATATTTTAGAGTTTATGTTCATCAAAAAATGCATGAGGATATAATCCTGTCAAAAACAGTCCCTCTATCGTGAGTTAGGTTAAGGGGGTTTTCCTAAGTAACTTACTAATTGAATTAGGTGTCAGGATAATTAGAAAACCCTCCCATAAACGCATCATAAATAAATGCATCCCAATAAATAAGAAAAACAGCGCGAGACATAAAATGAAAGTAAAAGACCCCATATTATGATTACAGATAACACACGCCCTGTTTTCTTGGAAAAGGGCGCATGTTAACGCACTGCTCTATTTCTCATATGCTTTTAGTCTCAGTTAAAAAGAAAGCTTTATGAGACACATCAATTACGTATGTACCTTAAAACTTTTTTTTAAGTAAGGGTTGCTTTTATTTATATAAGACTACAAACAACAATCTAGCTAATGGGAAGCGTATATTTTTGGGTACTTTGTTGTATAGCATTTCTAGAAAAAAATTTTATACCTTTATACTGTACAAGAAAAATGTATTGACACCAACTGAAAGTCTTAAGATTTCAAACTTCCATTTCCATTAAAAATCATTAATTAGATCCTGTTGGCCTATGATTTTAAATTTAGAAATATGCAAGTCCACTTCCCAGAATTTTACCTCATAAGTCTTAAAATGTTGAGAAACATTGAAATGCATAAAATAACATTAGTTCAGAGTATTAAAAAGCTAATATTCACTTTAAACTTTGTCAAATAATATACTATTTAAAACAAAATCGGTTAAAAACATTATTTTTGTCTTTATTTTAAACTTCATTTTAAAACAAACGGTTTAAAAATTAGTTTCTAAAATATTTATAAATTTTTTTCTAAATTATTAATTTATTGCCAAATTATTCATTAGATAAACAATAGTATAAAATTTAAAAATCTGCAAACTTAAAAACCTAGCATTCTTACAACTTACAAGTGATGCGTTTAACTTATCACACAAAACAAATGAACAAAGTTACATACTTCCCTTACCAAACTATATTTAACCAAGATAGACCAGGTTAAATCAATTTAAAAAACATTTATTGCTTTTCTGAAAATTCCTGATCCAATTTAAATTCTTTGTATCCTTAAAACCTTTCACGAAAAGCTTTTGCGTGACTATATTATTACCTCGCCTAATGACTTTTTAATTCCTATAATAATATATTGTCATAACGATATGTAGAAAGAGATATACAAGTTATACTTAAAGAATATCACAGACATGCTAATATGAGACGCTTGAGTAAATCATCTCTGTATTTTCTTTTTAAAAATCAGTAATATCGAACGTCAAGCAACATTTCCAGTCAAAATAAATATTTTTACGGCGCGTTTCAAAACACATTGAAACTCTTGACAGAAAGTTATATTAAAACAGAACAAACTGGGATAGGAAAACCGTCATACTAAATGCAGTGAAAGTTGGTTGAATGTTTACAGAATTTTCAAAATTTCACCGGCAAAAATCAGTTTAGTTTAATAATGTACCGATGGGTTGACGAACAGCTTGGAGAAAAAGTAAAAAACAGGAAAAAAAAGGCTAGGTGTATTTTATCCATAGATTTATTTTTGCTAGGCTGTACTGTTTTATTGGTTTTTGTAATTTCAAAGATGAAAAGGGGATTAGATAACAAAAGAAATTAAATTTTCTGAAAGGAAAACGTTAAGTGTGAAATATATAAATATAAGTTTTCTAATATTCATAGTTTCATGATGTATATTTTGGAATCTTTGAGATTTCTAGTATCATTTTACCAGATAAATTTATTCTTTTTGTTATAGTTGATCATTTACTTCCATTCAAGTCTTTAGAGTATTTTTCAACATTTGAAAAAAATTGAATATTGTTTAGAAATTAATAAAGTAATTTAAAATTGTTCAGTTGGAAAATCCCTACTAAACTTAAGTTAAATATAATTTCAAGTATTACTACGTATACAAAAGAAAGGCTATTCGGCTATATTTTTATAATTTTACGTTTGACATTTATCTAAAACTATTTTTAATTCATACTTATTAATTTGAATATGATTATTAATAGGTTATCAAACAACAGTTAAAAATTTTTTTTCAGAGAAAGATATTGTATAAAGATAAAAGTAGGTACTCATGCTCATAATAATTTTATTAAGCTTATTCACAGTGAAAATTTTCGTTTTCCATACCTTTTTATTCAATAAGTGTTTCTGTCTGTTTGATTAATATACTTATATGTTTTTTAGTTTTATTAAAAATACATGTGTATAAGAAGAAATATGCCAAAAATTTGATTCTCAATTTGAAAAGATATTGACAAAATATACTAAAAAAATATTTTACTGGTTTAAAGACTTTTGAGAATGTAATAGAGAAAAATTGTGGAAGTTCAGTGACATAAAAAGTGTTTGGAAAGTAATACATAACAAAGTTTAGACCATTAATTTGTATCATAGTATACTTTTTATAACTTTCCTCACAAATTTAGACTACGAAAATCCCTAAAGTAAACCCGCCGGAGTATCAAAATAAGAGGCACGTAGAAAATTGAATTGAATTCCGTCAAAATGGATAGGAAAGACATCCTTTAAAAGGATAGATGAAAAGCTTATACCCATGTACTATAAAAGTGAATACTTTCTTATAGATGCGGTTATAAGTGACAAGAAGATTTATTACGTATAGAACAGTATTGACACATATACTTCAGTTTCTAATAAAGAGTACCTTCTTATAATAAACGAAAGAACTATATGATTGAATTGAATGTTCAAGGAAAAAGATTTTGTTAAGATTTCTGTTTGAATAAATATTTATGTACCTAATTAGGTAAAGATGGTTTTTGCAATCACCCCCTTTAAGAAAAACACTTAAAAGTCGATATCGTCCCCCAAAATGAAAAAAAAAACTCAAAACATAGTTTTATGTATCAGATTTTTTTACATAGTTTTTCATTAATTTTGCTGTAATAAAATCACATGCTACAAGTAAATGATTTTAAATGCATTTTAAAATAATAATCAATTATGCAGTTTACAGCTGAACCACAGAGTGTTTTACTTTATTCAGTTTACAGCTAAACCAAAGTGTTTTACTTTATTCAGTTTACAGCTAAACCAAAGTGTTTTACTTCATCATTTTTTATTTTCTTCATCCCTTTAATTTTTAGACATTTCCATACCTTCAAATAAATAAATAGGATAGTCTTAGCCCTCTCATGGAAACTTAATTTTCTTTTCTACCTTTTAAACTTTACATGATAACACTGGAAAAAAGACGTGCTTAGTGAAATTTTAGTATAAAAAAGGAACATATTTAGAAAGTAAATAAATTAATCCAAACTAGTATAATGCTAGAGCGAATTATACAAAAAAATCTTAAAAATGCGCATACCTGATTGCATTGTGAAAATGATGAAAGAACTGGTCATTATCCATGTTGCGTCGTCCCAAGATATATTCTTAATGGAAGTGGTATCTGTTGGGTTGTTGGGTGCAAGGGGACTTGTAGTATTGAGCATATTCCTACTTCTCTTTTGAAGACCTTATTTCGTTCAGTGTAAACAATCTAAATTTTTGACACTGAATGGTTGACAATCACTCGTAGATTTACAAAAATTCCATTCTTTTGCTCAATTAAAAATGTTCCTGGAGGTTTCGATCCAAGCACAGTTTTAAATGTTGATTGAGTCAGTCTGAATTGTATAAAATATCTTAGTGTGCTTTGAAATTAATTACTAAACACTCTATACTGTTGGGACTTTGAAATCATACAAGAAGTTTCTGGATGAACTTCTTTTAAAATAAATGGGTAAAAATATGTATATATTCATCTGGAAAAGTTATACCTTTTTTAATTGAAGTTTTCATCCTCTATCTATATGTCATCGTCTATCAATTCATCCTCTATCAAAATAGATGAAAATCTGTAATATCTATGCAACTTTATTTATACTGTTATTCAGCATTCTATCTATAAAAATCACCTGTTTTCAAAAATAGCGGAGGCAAGTTTATATTTCTCTAAAAAGAGGAAGGTATATAATCCATAAATTTGAAAGCTTCTAAAATTTAAAGAAAATATCTTTCTGTCTTAAATTCCTTTTTTTCCTTTTGAAAATGATATTTTTCATAGCATTTTCGTTTTTTTACATTCTTTAGTTATTCAACATGAATTATTTATTTTATTTTAGTCATTCATCAATGAATGCCTCAAGTGAAGTCGTCAATTTGTGTGACAAACATAGTCCTGTTTGACACTTTATTTCTCAGCATATTGAATTTTTCAAAAAATAAATGTCAAATTAAATACTTTACTCTTTACAGTCTCTTGTTTTAAAAAATGCTAGTCAAATCTTTGTTTTTCAATAACAAACACAAAAATCATTAGCAATTCATCATCAATCATCAAATATCTCTTTCAGGTAAAATCTAAAATTATTTAAATTATTTGAAACCACAGCTATTTTCAAACACCGATAAGTTACCACTTTTCAGTAAATAAGTATAAATTTCAATCAATTGAAAATCAACTCTGGATCGAAAATCAGCTTTATTTTAAAGTTTGTTTTCTTACTATCAAACAATGCTAGTAAGAAAGAATGTTTTACAGGAACTTCTCACCAGTGCGTTACTATCATTCAATATAATCTTTAACAAATCTTTCAAACTTCCTTCTCGACTAATCTCCTTTTCGTTTTATAAAAACGATCTTTTGATAACAATTTCAATGACCTCATGTTATTAATTTATTTCCAGAGTCCAAACTGCAATGATTTGAACATAATACTTACGTATTTTAAGGTATTTAAGGTAAATATTTTTAAAATACACAGGATTAAAATTCTCTCTTACATGAGTATATTCATCTTGTGTTGCTTATTATCATGAAAATAACCTATAAAATAGTTTTTACCTCCACAAAACGTTTATTTCAACGTATCTAACCTCAAATCTTCATCACCTTAAGCATCCAATTTCTTGACATTTCACTGTATCTAACACCACATTTACATGAGAAACTTATCGGATTCAAACCAACAAACTCAAACACGTGGTATTCCACTCCCGACTTCCGTAGCACTGTCTTTCAAACACTCACTTGGGACGAGCCCCCTCAAAACAAGTGCCCTCGGCCAATCAGAAGATGTCTGAGGTGTGACGTCATCGGAAATTTATTAGAATCCGGTCGCTGGGTCCGGACGTTATAAATCCTTGCGTTTATTTTCAACACAAGAGAAATTTCCTGGGATTTGTTTGAAATCCTGGAAGAACTGACGCGTCTCATTGGATTGGTAATGGCTGTAATTTTTAAAAAAGTTTTGTTCCAGACAGCAACAGGGGATTTTAGCAGTGCTTAATACGGTTAAAAATCTCTTAACTTAAAGACTCCATACTATGTCGATGTCATGACAGCAGTTTAAGGGCATTCGTCTATATCTCTTAATTTTATTTATTAATAAAAAGTAAAAGGAAATTTAGGTTAATGTATTAGAGTAAGAAAAATGTTCAATGTTATGTTCAAATGTTCAATGCCCTGTTTACATAGAAAGAAAGTTGGAAAAAAAACCTTAAGATATCAGTTTTCTAATTTACAAATTAAGTATTACTCCCAAAAATTTAATGTTATAAAAAGGTTTCTTTTCTGTATTAATAAAAGAGAATTTAAGCAAATGCCCATTAATAATTTTATAATTTAATATTTAGTTGGTAAGTTATATTTTAATGACTTAGAAGCCATTTCGTGGAATAAAGCACCGGGAAAAGCTATACCACAATAATAGTAATAGTAATAGTAATAGTAATAATAATAATAATAATTGGCAAGAAAGCCATTGTCAAATAAGAATTCCTTTAAAATTTGTGAATAAGCATTTAAATTCCTAAAACCTGTTGCTGTTTTTAAACTTGTTACTTAAAAAACACAGAATAATAATAATAATAATAATAATAATAATAATAATAATAATAATAATAATAATAATAATAATAATAATAATAATAATAATAATAATAATAATAATAATAATAATAATAATAATAATAATAATAATAATAATAATAATAATAATAATAATAATAATAATAATAATAATAATAATAATAATAATAATAATAATAATAATAATAATAATAATAATAATAATAATAATAATAATAATAATAATAATAATAATAATAATAATAATAATAATAATAATAATAATAATAATAATAATAATAATAATAATAATAATAATAATAATAATAATAATAATAATAATAATAATAATAATAATAATAATAATAATAATAATAATAATAATAATAATAATAATAATAATAATAATAATAATAATAATAATAATAATAATAATAATAATAATAATAATAATAATAATAATAATAATAATAATAATAATAATAATAATAATAATAATAATAATAATAATAATAATAATAATAATAATAATAATAATAATAATAATAATAATAATAATAATAATAATAATAATAATAATAATAATAATAATAATAATAATAATAATAATAATAATAATAATAATAATAATAATAATAATAATAATAATAATAATAATAATAATAATAATAATAATAATAATAATAATAATAATAATAATAATAATAATAATAATAATAATAATAATAATAATAATAATAATAATAATAATAATAATAATAATAATAGTAATAATAATAGTAATAATAATAGTAATAATAATAGTAATAATAATAATAATAATAATAATAATAATAATAATAATAATCTTTATTAACACACACAATAGGACATAAAACACAATCAAAAAATATATTAATCGCCAAGGGGAAAGAACCCGTACAGGCGAAAGATATGTTACTAAATAAATTGAAATTAAATATAATGAACACAAAAAACAACAACAAAAGCCTAGGCATTTTCAAACAAATAAATAGAATTATCCATATTTGAAGAACATAAAATAAAATGAAATGGCACAGCGAGTACATAAATAAAAACTTTGCTTCTCTTTTAAGAAATCGAGAAAAAAACATCTAAATTTTCAATTTCAATTATGAATTTAAATAAAGAGCGTTTAAAAGTGCATAAATTTGGAATGATTTGTAAATCTAAAGGTAAATTATTGTATAGTTTTGGTGCTACATAGAAAAAGTGCTTACGAAAAATTTCCTTGCGGAAATTAGGAGTTTGATAAATAAATGTTGGTCTTCTGTCTGAAATATTTTCTTTTAAATTACATAAATCCTTTTTACGAAATAAAAAGAGTATAATACGAAAAAAAGCAATGTGGCGTATTGGTAAAAGATTTAAATTTTTAAAATTTGGTGTTAAAGGAGAACTTAATAACTTAAACATTTTGTTTTGAATTGATATTAATGGAAAAAAATTTGTTTTATACTCACCACCCCAAATTATTATTCCATAATTTATTAATGAGTAAAACCATGAATAATATAAAGTGAACAAAAATGATTTATGAATTTTATTTTTAAGATGATGAAATTTTATTAAAACAAAGCGAAGTTTTCTACTCAATTCTTTAACATGAGTTTTCCATTTAAGATTAAAGTCTATAAATATTCCTAAATATTTTATGCTTTTTACTTGCTGAAGTAAATGGCAGTTACAATTCAGAATTAAACCATTGCAGGACATAGAATGGAATTTGATGTTTAAGTCATTGTTTGTCTGTCTTAAATCAAAATGAATAAATTTAGTTTTTGTGAGGTTTAAAGTTAGGTCATTAAAAGAAAACCATTTACTTATTTCAATCATATCAGATTCGATCTGGAGTTTTAACTCGCTAGAATTTAAACAAGAATAAAGTAAAACAGAATCATCCGCGTAAGTTATTATTTTTCCAAAAAGATTTAACTTACAAAAATCATTTATGAAGATTACAAATAAAAGAGGGCCGAGAATCGAACCCTGGGGGACACCAAGATTTGATAAATGATAATCACTAACTGTTTCTCTGATTTTGACACGATGCCTTCTATTTGAAAGATAAGAAATGAACCATTGTAATATTGGACCTCTAAAACCTGCGGTTTCTAGCTTTATGGTTAAGATTGAGTGGTTTACTGAATCGAATGCTTTAGAAATATCTAAAAAAACAGCAGCAGTTTTCATGTTTTTATCTATACTATTATAAATAAATTTAGAAAAGTCAAGAAGAGCTAATTCAGTGTTACGACCCTTTATAAAGCCATATTGGTTTTCTGCAAAGAAACTTGATTTATTTAAAAAACTGTACATTCTAGTTGATAAAGCCTTTTCAATTACTTTTGCAAAAGTTGGGAGTATAGATATGGGTCGGTAGTTTGAGAATATATTTTTATCACCCGATTTATATACAGGCGTAATGGTTGCATTTTTTAGAGAACTTGGGAAATATGAAGATTAAAATGACTGATTTATGAAATTTGTTAAAAAACTAATATTATTTATAGCGAATGCCTTTAAAATCTTTATACTGATACCTTCAGAGTCAACAGAATTTACATTGGAAAACGAGTTTAAGACACCAATTACATCTAGATCATAAAAGGAATCGAGAACAAAGGAACCCAAAGAAGGTGATATATAGATGTTAGAAAAGTCTTGTATGGCATGAGTATTTGAGGTTTGAATAATGAATTGATCTGTAAATTTAGAGGCAGTAATCAGATCACTAAAAAGTTGAGGTAAATTCACAGGTTTGCTTATTTGACAGATATCATTTACTAAATTCCATTTTTGTTTAGAAGTGTTGCAATTTAAAAATTTTAATTTATAAAATTCAGCTTTAGTAACCTTTATTATTCGTTTCAGTTCAGAGACAGTGGTTTTATAAGCCAATTTATAAATAATATCAAAAGGATATTTTCGTACTTTTTTAAAAAGTTTTTCCTTCCTTCTAATTAAAGAGAGTATATTATCATTTATCCAACATTGTTTGTGTTTCTTAGTGTGTTTGTGATTGACAGAGAATTTAAAATTATTACGTATATTAGATAAAGAGAATACTAAGTTTTGATATTGTTGATCTAGGCTATCACTTTTATTCCATCTAAAATTATATGCACTTAAGTAGTCTAATAATTTAGTGTAATTAATCAATTTTGAATTTAAATCAGGAATGTTGAAAGTTATAGATGGGAAGCTTAATTTACATATAGTTAAGAAGTGGTCACTAATATCACTCATGTAAATTCCGGAAACTATATTATACAAGTTAGATTTTATAAAAAAATGATCAATACACGTAGAAGTATTATTTACTCTAGTTGGCTTATTTATTAAACTTTGGAAACCGTATAGCGACAAGCAATTAAGATACTCTACTATATCATTATCATCCTCATTCAAGATATCAATATTTAAATCACCCATTATTATTACATTAGATTGATTCAATGTTGAAATTAATGCCTTAATTCGTTATTAAAAAAATCAATGGTAAATGAATGAGAACGATAAACTGATAGAATAGTAATATCAAGTACATTGCTATGTAATAAAATAGATTCAGAAGAAACAAGGTTGAGAGCAATTTCAGTAAAATTAAAATATTTTCGAGCAAATACAACAATTCCACCAGAGCGATTAGAATTTCGACAACAAAAAAATGAATCAAAGTTTTCAATTGAATAAAAGGATATTTCCTCATCATAAACTCAGATCTCAGAAAGAATTATAACAGATACCAAATGAGAACAATTAGAAATAAGAGAAATGAAATCATCAAAATTTGAGCGTAAACTACGAATATTTAAATGTAAAATTATAAAATTAGACTTACAGTTTGCTGGAACGGAACTAACAAAGTTAATAAATCATCTAAATCATTAATTATCATACAATCTGGATCAGAAACATCAAATTGATCAATTGGAGGTTGGAATTGTTAGATCGTCCAAGGATTTCACAAGTAAAACTGTGGATGATTCATCTTTTCGCAAAAAAATCTTACCGCTTCGCACCCAACAAAACTTAAAACCCTGATCAGTTTTGTATTTTCTGGCATGAAAAAACAGTTGCTTGATCTCCGGTGTCAGATGCTCATTAAAGTATATAGGTGAACTGTCCAATCTAGGGTTTATTTTGGAGGCAGTTAGTCTAAGGGATCGTAGTTTTTTCAAAACAATATCCCGAAAATCACTTGATTTCATCTGTACGATAATTGGCTTCGGCTTGTCCTTCTTAAAACTCCGTACTCGATGAGCTACAACCAGATTATCAACAATATTGAGATCCGAAACCTCTTCAATCTTTTTGATAACATCTATAATATTCTCATTTCCAGTTACAGGTTCAGGAAGGTCTGTAATTTCAAAGTTTGATCTCCGAGAATATTGTTTTAGTTCAATAATGTCATTTTTCAATTCTTTCAGTTCTTTCTTAATCTCCAAGTTTTCTTGTTTGAGAGCAGCATTACTTGTCTTTAAACCTTCATTTAGTGTCTGAAGTTCCTGGATTTCACTCTTTAAGTCATCAATCGTAGAACTATTATGGTCGATGGAGGCATCGAGTTCGTCAAATTTAGAACACATGAATCTCTTTAGGTCAGCGTATTGCTGGTTCACGCTTAGAAGCATCTCGGGATCGGAAGACTGATTAGTATTGCTTCTGGTTTTGGGTTGGATTTCACTCAGACAAGCAGTACAGGACCATTTGGATTTTTTAGTAGCAGAAAGCTTTCCAAACGTGGCCTCTGAAAAACCGGCACACGTGTAATGAAAGTTGCCGAGGCACGCAGCTACGCACTTCAGACTCTCGGATTCATTCAAGATGGGTTGATTGCATACTTTGCACGATGTTTTAGACATTGTAGAAGCAAAATTTATATATATTTTTTAAGTCAGTATTTAAACATGTAAATATATATATCAATAACTTGGAATTTAAGGTAGTTATTTAGCAAATAATTGGATATTTTCAAGAGCAGCAAAACGTCAACACACAAAAGCAACAAGCTGTTGCCAAAAAAACACTTCCAAAAAATACTTCAATTAAAAAAGGTATAGCTATCTCATTAACTCACCGGGTCGTAAAAGAGTCATAAAATAAGAATTTATTATGAAACAAGACTACAGAAGAGCTTTTTTTCCGCACAGGAATGCAGATTAAATTATAGTGTGCTCAACTAGCTCTCTTGTATTAAAAAATAGTAATCTAATTTGTTTGTGCTCACTTTTTCCTTGCCACTATATTTACCAAAACATTTCTCTCTTAAGCAGGTAAATTGAACGTATAATCCCTATTCTTGAGTTTTAGCACGTTTTATTTTATTAATATTTTAAATACTAGGGAGCTACCGCCCCCTGCTCGCTAACGCTCACCAACCCCCGTAAACTGCTGACGCAGGACCTTTTGGAATTGCTTTGCAATTCCCACAAATTCCAACTCGCTGAACATAATACACTTTATAAAACAATTATACAATTTACAGAAAAAACGTCAACCACAACTTTCCAAAAATAAGTCACCAAAACCCCTCCATGAATAAATCTCCCTTAAAAGTGTGAATATATATTATCTCGAACTTATCAAAAATTTAAACGAAATGTTTTTAAAAATATTAATCTTAATTATTTTTAATCTATGATTATAAAAATAACTAATTCTAATTGTTTATCAATATTCCGGTCAAACAAATACCATTATTTTAAAGTAACTTGTTAGTATAATATGCCTAGTGTTTATCATTCATGTTTTTTAACCCAGACTTGTTAAAACAATACCATTTAAGCAATTGAAAATAATAAGAGACAAAACATCTCTCTATGTTTACAATTAGTTTCGATAAAATCAGACTAGAAATTATAAATATTGGACAAAAAGTGTGAAATTTTAGTATAAAATGGCGTACATGTAAGTTTTTAGAATATGTTTTTATCAGTCTTTGAGTGATATTTCATCAAGGAAGTACTTTTTTAAAAGGTGAAAAAACATGTTTCATCTCTTTCATCTTAAAATATAGCGTCAATCGGTCGTTGTGATAGGATGCATAATAATTTGATTGACAGTACTTGCTTTGTAACTGCGACCTTATCCGTTATCTAAAAAAATGGAAATATTTTAAAATCGAGAATTTTTTTGAAAAATCGAAGGGCCTACTCGGAAATCCGGAAAGAATCCGGACATTTTGATACCATATATGTGTCATTCGGTTCAGTAATTAAAAAGCCTTTCTCTGGAAACCGTTCACCAAAAACTTTTTTTTAGAATAGAGAGATATTTCCTTGTGCTACAAATTAAAAGAATTAATTCGGAAACGCTATTGAGATACACATTTAAAGTTATTTCTCTGTTTAGATTTAAAACATTTTTAAGTCCTCAGCTTTTATCTATATATGTAAAAATGAATGTATGTATGTGTATGTCTGCCTGTATGTATGTATGTCCTTTATAGTTTTAAACTTTTTGAACCTACATTAACTATTAAACTATACCACGTTGATCTACTCGCTCCAGGGAAGGTTTCTGAATAAAAAAAATTAAAATCGATGCATCTAATAACTTTTTGGTCCTAAAAAACTTTTTGGTCCTGATAAAATGGATCCTTTATTTAACTATTTCCCCATTTGGACCGGCGAAGCCCATTTGTAACACAACATAATATTTTTTTTAAATGGACTGGCGAAGCCCATCTGTAACACACCAGAATAATTTTCTTTAAAAATGGACTGGTGAAGCCCATCTGTAACGCATCAGATGATATTTATAAGAAAACTGAAACTAGCGCTTCATCGCTAGTTCTATTATAAACACAATAACCCTTAGAGCATCAAGGGTTTTTCCACCTGAATTGAGTACGATTTTCTCAAAAATTGAATGATCCACTTGTAGAAGAAAGATATCTAAGAGTTAGTTAATTTAGAAATATTAAAATTATAAAATGTATGTTCCAACAAGATACATAATTAGAAATAAAAGTACATTTTTTACGTAATCAATTTATAATAGCTATCTAGTTTAGCGTTTTCTTGGTCTTCATAAATATACATGAAGTTACATAGAATACAAGAATTAAAAGAATTTAATGCTACTATATTTCCTAAATATTAACACTTGTGTAATAAACATCCTTTTGTCTGGAGTAAAATTCACAATCAATAAATAAACGGGATCTTGCATTGAAAATGCTTTTTGAATGAAAACTTACTATTTCCATACCTATCAACATTCAACAACTTATGGAGCAGATAAATTAAAATAAAATTGTTCATTTTAGGGATTTCTTTGTTTTACTTTTATCACAGACGTAAAGAAAAGTGGTGATTTGGCAAGAAAAAGTGCTTTTGGATTATTAAATTGTATGAGAATGAGCTATATGTCTTTCTGCGGTATCCCAATCAATCAAAAAAAATAGTGTAAAAATAATCTTAAAGACAAAATTATTATTCTTCATTAGATACTGAAATTTCATTAAATATCTAGCTCTAAAGAAAGGATTTTTACTTAAAAATATTTTATTTACGTAGAAAAGTGTCAAAAACAACTTCCGCATGAACAAATAAAAAAATTAAAATATCCTGCGGTTCATCCTAAATAATATTAAACATCCTATTTTATTCAGGCGTTCATTGAAATTCAAAATGAATTTCAATCCTATAATAAAAGAAAATCCTGTTTATATCTTGGTGATTACTATTTACAAACATAATCCCAAAATATCCTAAAATGTATGCTACGAGCGAACCTGTCTGTTATACTATCTGATCTGAAAAGCTAATATAGGTGGGTGCTCGTGCGAGCTAACACCCCCTACGTCTACAGCTACGAACAGCTACGGAAAAAAAGACATGGACTGACCTACCACTCAGACGTGAAATTATATAGACAGCTAAAGCTACGGAAACTAACGAAAGTTTCTATGCTTTTTTTTGTATCAGGGTTACCGCCATTAATTACATGACATATCAAGACAACTCTCATCACGATATTCAAGAAAAGCATTTCTATTCATTCCATGTTCAGAAGAAATTTTTCGAGTCATTTCTCACAGTTTCACCATTCGAAATTCATCTGTTCATGCGATCTAGGATAGCCTTGAACCAAAAAGGAACTGATAGCAGAAAAGCATTTTCTAATAAGTCAAAGGTTTATGCTCCCTTATGGGACCTTCCGCGTGAATGTGCCTAATGTTTGTTATCCAAAAAAAATAACTTTTCCGAGAAATATGCATACATGTTAACTAGGGTGGCCCAAAAAAACTTTTATTTTCAGGTAGAGTTCTGGGCACCCTCTACTTTTTTTTGAACAGGTAATAGAAGCTCACAGCCAAAATTTCAACTCTGTATTCGAATTAGAAGTCGATGACCAAGAGGAGTGAAAAATCCAAATTCGAATATTTTTATACAAAAACAACATGTGCGACATTTTTTGCATGTTTTAAGTCATATGAATGCCCTCAAGCGAGTTTATGAATTTTCCATGAGTGAATCGCTCTCGCTGAATAATTTTAGGGATAGTTTAGGGTCTTGCCTAAATTTCAAATATTTTTATTTTTTTATACACTAGGGAGCTACCGCCCCCTGCTCGCTATCGCTCGCCAACCCCCGTTAACTGCTCACGCAGACACTTTTGGACCGCTTCGCAATTCCTCACAAAACCCAGCTCACTGCACTTACTCTCTTTATAAAACATTCTTAAAACAGGGGTAATACTTCTTCGGGCCGGGGTATATTTTCGAAAATGCCGGATATTTATTCAGTGGCGGAATTTTAAGAGTTCAATTATGGTGACATGAATTGGCGGATCGCCTTATAATTCCAAGAAAATTAACAACAGAGCAATGTAAACATTCTTTTACCATTTCCCCAAGGTAATGTTTTTTTGCAGATCCATTACGAAGCTCTGAAAGATCTCAGGAATATAAACTTTCTTAAAATTTGTAATGATTTTCATCGATTGGATGTGATTAATGTAGTAATTATAGTAAACATCATGAAAATTTAGAATTTTACCTTCATGAGAACAAACAAATAAACGTCGAAGTTGAGTCAGTTTCATTGCAATGACTCGAATGTATACTTCCAACATTTTCGATTTTTATCTTTATTTCTAAAACAGTCCCTCGTGTTTTCTAGTTGTTTGCGTTTTGGCATTATGAAATAAAGTGTCACATTTTACTACCTATCAATGTGGCTTTCTGGAGGGGAAGTCTACCATAGACCAGATACACTCTATCAGACAAATCCTGGAAAAGACCAAGGAATACGGAATTGATACTTACCATCTCTTTATTGACTTTAAGGCAGCCTACGATTGTATAAACAGGAATAAATTGTTTGAAGCGATGTATGAATTTGGAATCCCGCCTAAGCTTACCAGTCTTGTCAAAATGACATTACAGAGTGTAAAATGTAGAATTAAGCTCATGTCTGAGGTATCTGAGGTTTTCTATACAGAGAGAGGTCTTAGACAGGGAGACTCGCTGTCTTGCATTTTATTTAATATAGCCCTTGAAAAAGTTATAAGAGATTCGGGTATCAACACTAGAAACACAATCCTGCAGAGATGTATACAAGTTTTGGCATACGCAGATGATATCGATATTGTTGGGCGAAGAAAACAGGATGTTGTTGAGGCATTTATTGCCCTTGAGAGTGCTGCCAAGGATATGGGATTGGCAGTAAACGAGGAAAAAACAAAATTTTTGGTAGTAAGCACTAGAATAAATGATGTACAGTCGCTTAATATTGGAAACTACACTTTTGAAGGAGTCACCCAGTTTAAATACTTGGGCACGCTTATTACCAGTAGAAATGAGATAAAGGTTGAAATTAGAAATCGAGTTTTGATGGCAAATAGATGTTATTTTGGTTTGAAGAGTCAATTAAAATCTAAACTCCTCTCCATTAATACAAAAATAAATCTATACAAAACCCTTATAAGGCCGATCATTTTATATGGTAGTGAGACATGGGCAATTAACAAAACTGAGGAAAACAGGCTACTCATTTTTGAAAGAAAGATTCTTCGGTCAATTTTTGGAGCAGTGAAGGAAAACGATACATGGAGAAGTTTGTATAACAATGAAATATATACTAAATACAGACAACCAAACATCTTGAGAGTTATTAAATCCAACAGAATAAGATGGCTGGGGCACGTTTTTCGACGTGCAGATTTGGACCCTATTAAAAAACTAACTTTTTCAAAGATTGAGGGTACAAGAAGAAGAGGTAGACCAGCAACAAGGTGGTTGGACTGTGTGGAGAGAGATTTGAAGATCTTGGGAATTAATAGGTGGAGAAACATAGCAAAAAGTCGTGCCGCCTGGAGGATGCAGACAGAGAAAGCCTTGGCCTGCACCAGGCTGTAGTGCTGCTGAAGAAGAAGAAGAAGATTTTACTACCTTAAAAAACATACTTGCAAAAGGATATAAAAAATAATAATTATAGTAAAAAGTAAATGCAAAAGTTCAAAATTTCCGAAAGCGAGTTTTTTTTTTACTGTAAATATAGTAATGATTAGGTTGCCACAACGACAAAGATAAATATAAAAATATTAATTTGTTATTCAAAAAAATAAAAGGTAAATTAATTGTACATAAGTTTATATAATTAAAACCGTTTGAACAACAAACATATAAGTATTGTTAAAAATATACCAAAGTATATTTTTTAAATTCGTGTTATAAATAGAAAGATGATTATTTAATCTATTTGAATATTCAAAACCAGTGAAACATGTTTTCAATTGTTTTAAAATTCACAGTTTCTTCTTCACATAACTGTAACCTTATCCGTAATCTAAAAAAATGGAAATATTTTAAAATTGAGATTTTTTATAGAAATTCTAAAGGCTTATTGCACATCCTCAAAAGAATCCGGACAGTTTGATACCAAATATGTGTTAGGGGCCATTCATTAATTACGTAAGGATGATTTTGGCAATTTTTGACCCCCCCTCCCCCCATGTAAGGGTACGTAAGATTTTTCAAACCCCTCCTCCCCTATTCTTACGTAAGATTCCAAAGTTAAAAAGTTGAAACCAAAGCTTATGATTTATCTCTCTTTTTGCTTTTGTTTTGTTTCGACTTTTGACAACTGGATGCAGCAGTTTTATTTTTATCCTAACTTAATGCTACTCCAATAAAAAAGATACATCTGATATACCTTATTTTTTTTTCAAAAATAAAGCTTCGATAATATACCGAGATCGTGAGCATTTTTAAGTTTTTCTGGGGTTATTCAGTAGTAATTTGATTAGAATAATTGGAAATTGTTTACATTAACTTGGAAAATCTTACGTAAGAATTGGTTTGACCCCCAATCCCCCAAGTAAGGGTATGTAGAGATTTTTCCAACCCCCCCTCCCCCTCGGGACCCTTACGTAATTAATGAATGGCCCCTTATACGGATCAGTGATTAAAAAGTCTTTCTCTGGAAACCGTTCACCAAAAACTTTTTTTTAGAATAGAGAGATGATTAAATTTTATTTGTGACTTGAAATTTGGTAGAAATGTCATTTTCAGAGTTAAAAAAAGGCTTTTAATATTTTTTCAAAGAATTTTTCTAAAAAAATTTTCATAAAATTTTTTTTTCACTTTTTTTTAATTTTGAAAAAAACTTTTTGAAAATGATGGTCATGATGCACATTAAATCAAAGACAAAAAATTTACAAACAAAATGGGACTAATTTCAGATTTTTAAGTTGTATAGTTCTCGAGTTTTATTAGCTGTTTAAAATGCAGGAAAAACAACTTTACAAAAGTTCTTTGGACATTAGAAAATTACTACAACCAAAATAAAGGTGATAAAAAACAAAACCTGGAACATTATATCTATAACGTTAGTAGTTTCTTTAAAAAAATCATGAACAAAATGATAGGGTTTGATCTTTGGTTTTTTAGTTGTTTTGTATAAAAATCTTTGAACTTGGACTTTTTCACTCCTCTTGGTCATCGCTTTCTAATTAAGGTACAGAACCCAAACTTTGCCTGAATAGTTTTCTTTGTAGGTCTAAAAAATTGAGGGAGTACCGTGGCAATTTCATAACACTTTATTTTTTCCCATAGAAAAGTGGGCCACCCTAATGTTAACCCATCTAATATCTTTGAAATCGTTACTTATTGAATTGAGGTAAAAGGATAGTATAGGTACAAAAATTATTTTCTTATAAAATTCATAATGATATTGGTTTCTTATTGGGCAACTACTGGAAATCTAAATTTTTCTAGGTACAGAACAAAGACTATTAGATATTAGAATTGTTCATTGTAAAAAAATCTGGTTCTGTTCTGTTCTGTCTGATCCCCCGATCAGGTTTATATAAAGCTAAACCAGACCCACAAGGCCATGCACTCCCAGAAACTCTAAAAACAACTGAGGATCGGAAAGCACCTCGTCGATGGTAAAATCTAAACAAGATAAAATATGTTCAGGTGAAGCCGGAGCCTACCCACACTTCGTACAAGTTTTAAAAGTCTTCTGCCCATCCTCAAAGGAAAGGCCCTTTAAGTGCCCGCTAAAAAAACGAGATAAGCCTGTCTGCTGGGACCGAGAACTCTGGGATGTCAAGGCACCCCCTGGACTGCTTCTAGGGTACCAGTCGTGTGCGGGGGTGATAAGGGACCCAGTTCCTGGACAGGCCTCTCCAAAAGTGCAGGGGAGATTCGATTGGAGTGTGTCAAGGCATGCCAGTTTGGCGAGCTGGTCTGCCATTTCATTACCGCCGACGCCGACATGGGCAGGAATCCATTGTATATCGATGTCTGATTTCGCAGCCAGCCTAGAGAGCAAGTTTAAGATGGACAAACCCGCTCTGTCACCGACATTTACCCAATCACTAAAGATGATGAACCGAAGAGCGGCTGTCAGTAAGGATCCATATGTCCGCCCCGGGCAGAATAGTGCTCTCGACAAAGTCCATACCCATTTCGATCGCAATTAGCTCGGACCTGAAAACTGAGCAGGAGTTTGAGTTTCTATTTCTCAATTTAAAGGTAGAGTTGGCGGTCTTGATAAAAACGCCACTCCCAGAGCTACCCCGTTCGCTTTTGATGCCATCCGTGTAGATTTGGATAGCCTCTTCAGGAATATGGCTGATTGTTTCGAGGGCCAACTGTCTCACCAGCTCAGGGTGATCAGTGTTTTTGTGGACTGGGTTCAGAAGTTCAGTATGAAAATAGACTCCCCTGAATTCACTGACCGGACTAAAATGAGGCCGTATTGAGTGATGTTCAATCCGAATGGGGGGAAGCAAAGAGAATAAATTTTGCGAAATTGCTTCAGAAAAAGGGCTGTTTTTCTTCAGCCTCTGGTTAAAAATCTGGTGAATTATATTATATCACTAGCTGATTTGCCCGGCCTTGCACGGGTGGAGGGTATTAATTCCTTTATTAACGTTCTATTAAGTAACGTACGTTATTTGTTCGTAACAGCAATCACCAATCACTCCGGTGTGTCCCCAGTATTTTTTTTTCATACCCCCGTGTTCCCGATAATTTTCCTATCCCGGTGTTCCCTGTAATTTTCCTATCGTGTTCCCGGTAATTTTCATATCCCGGTGTTCCCGGTAATTTTCATATCCCGTTGTTCCCGGTAATTTTCATATCGTGTTCCCGGTAATTTTAATATCCCGTTGTTCCCGGTAACTTTCCTATCGTGTTCCCGGTAATTTTCATACCCGGTGTTCCCGGTAATTTTCCTATCCCGGTGTTCCCGGTAATTTTCCTATCCCCGTGTTCCCGGTAACTTTCATATCCCAGTGTTTCCGGTAACTTTCATATCCAGGTGTTCCCGGTAATTTTCATATCCCAGTGTTTCCGGCAGCTTTTCATCCCGGTATGATGCCTTTTTCATCTCGGTTCCAACTTTGATATGTACCCAAACCCAATCAGTTCCGATGTTGCACACTTAAACTATTATCCATTCAATAAATACAGCATTATGATAAATAAAACTTAACAAAACAAATTACTAACCACCTCAGACTATTTCAAAAATCTTCTAACCATCCGAAAATAATCCCGATGAGTAATTTAGGGGGAATTTTGTTATGATAACCAACTTCTTTAAAAGCTACTTTGAAAAAGTAAAAACGAATTGCTAACAATAATAAAAATATCTAGTGAATGTATAAGTCTAGTAAACCATGCCCTACAAAATCAACACAATCTTTATTTATTTTTGAGAATATTAAAATAATGTAATTGTTTCAAAATTAATTATTTCAATTTATTTCAGTTTTCTAATCACTGTTATAACTTTTAATTAGAAATTTACGCTGTTTTTCGTCTTGAACTCCGTTATAAATTAAAAATGATTTCAAATAATATTTTATCAAGTGAGGCAAGACGTCGCCTTCAGATAGAGAAGTAAACCCTGCATTTCATGCATTTCAACAATGTGTAATGTTATTTCAATGGGTAAAACGGAGTCGAAAAAGCCCCTAAAAGCAGGGAAGGAGACGTTCGATTTTAAAACCGTTTCTTAGTGCGCGTCTAATGGCTGAGAAGAAGGTCTCTGTCAAATTTCAAGCCTATCGGTCCGGCAGTTTTGGAGATTTCGTGATGAGTGTTAGTGAGTCAGTCAGTCAGTCAGTCAGTGGTATTTGGATTTTATAGATATAGACTAGCTGATTTTCCCGGCCTTGCACGGGTGGAGTGTATTAATTCCTTTTTTAAAGTTCTCCCAAGTTATGTGTCCGATTTTTCGAATCACCAATAACCCCGGTGTCCCCAGTACTTTTTCATATTCCCGATAGTTCCCGATAGTTTCATTTCCGATTTTCATGTTCCCGATAGTTTTCATAACCCGGTTTTCCCGGAAACTTTTTATATCCGGGTGTTCCCGGTACCTTTTTATAACTCGGTGTTCCCGGTACCTTTTCATATCCGGATGTTCCCGCTACCTTTTCATATCCCGGTTTTCCCGGTACCTTTTCGTATCCCGGTGTTCCCGGTACCTTTTCATGTCCCAGGTTTCCCGGTACCTTTACATACCCCCGGTTCCCGATAATTTTCATATACAGGTGTTTCCAATAATTTTCATCCCGGTATTCCCGGTTCCTTTTCCCCATCCCAGTTCCAACTGTGACATCTCATTCCATCAAATATTTATCCTTTCCATGTGATAAAAACAATCACATTGAAATCATATCTTTTTTTAAATCTAGTGTTTAAAATGTACCTTTTAAAGTGTACCTTTTCATATCAGGATGTTCCCGCTACCTTTTCATATCCCGGTTTTCCCGGTACCTTTTCATAACCCGGTGTTCCCGATAATTTTAATTTCCCGGTTTTCCCGATAATTTTCATAACCCGGTGTTCCCGATAATTTTCATAACCCGGTGTTCCCGATAATTTTCATCCCAGTATTCCCGGTGCCTTTTTCTCATCCCAGTTCCAACTGTGATATCTCATTCCATCCCGATTTTTTGTCTATTAAACATTTATCCTTCCTATGTGATA
Source organism: Tetragnatha versicolor (assembly GCA_024610705.1). Taxonomy (NCBI): domain Eukaryota; kingdom Metazoa; phylum Arthropoda; class Arachnida; order Araneae; family Tetragnathidae; genus Tetragnatha; species Tetragnatha versicolor. The sequence continues at coordinate 17,840,664 of JANDEH010000008.1, forward strand.
AAAACAATCTACTTGAAATCATCTCTGTCATTTGAAATCCAGTGTTTAAAATCTTAAACAGAATTTTCTTAAAGTATTCCCGCTATCCTTTTAAAATTCCACAAATAATAAATTTCAAAATAAAATAAATTTCAAAAATCCCTCGATAAAAAGTTATCAAGTAAACTTCTCTTCTTTTTTATAAAACCAACTTCTTTAAAAGCTTCTCTGGAAGAGTAAAAACAGATTGCTAGTTATAATAAAAATCTAGTGATTATAGTCTAGTAAACCAATTCCGCTATGAAGCAATGAAATTTTAGCTATGTTTCCTTGGAAACTTTTAAATTCTTTCTATTTAAATATATTTTTTTTGAGAAATTAAAATATTAAAGAAAGTAAATTAATTATTTTAATTTACTTCGGTTTTCTGATAACTTTTATAATATTTAAATACAGATATTCACACTGTTTTTCTTCATAAATTTTGTTGTAAATAATAAAATATGTATAAATGTTAATCAGTTATATTCATTCAAGTGAGGCAAGACGTCGCCTTAAGATAGAGAAGTAAACACTGCAATTTATGCATTTCAACAATGCACAATGCTATTTCAATGGGTAAAACGGAGTCAAAAAAGCGCCGAAAAGCAGGGAAGGAGTCATTCGATTTTAAAATCGTTTCTTAGTGCGCGTCTAATGGCTGAAAGGAAGGTCTGTGTCAAATTTCAAGCCAATCGGTTCGGCAGTTTTGGAGATTTCGTGATGAGTGTTATGAATGAATCACCCGTATTTGGATTATATATATATACAGTGTTCCCTCGTTATTCGCGGTAGTTACGTTCCAAAATATACCGCGAATACGCGAAATCCGCGAATGACGAACCCAGTTTTAAAACGCGCATATATGATAATATAACAGATATAATGGTTCGATTCCGTCATTTATTACATAAAACTAATGAAACTGGTTCACGCAGAGAGTAGTTTTAACTGTAAATTTTTCACGAAGTTATCTTTTCATAGCAAAAGATTCATTTCGATAAGTCTTCTTTACTAATGCACGGCAACCATTTTTGGCAACTTATTAATCATTTGGCAAAATTCATTTTTGATTATTATTTTATTGTTAAAACCGTAGCTCAGTTGGTTAATAACCAGAATCGTCGAACTCTAACGCTTTGAACACGGAGATTATTAGGACTTGAAATGGTATAATGAAAAAACTAAATCTAAAATATCAATCATAGAATTTTCTTGTGATTTTTTATTAGATTTGGATCCAAAATTAAGTAATCAACATGATCCTACGAATTGTAAAGCTTATTAAGCTGATTTTAAGTTACACTGTCATACCATGTCAATCAAAATTTACATAGAAACTTGAGTCGAAGGTATAAACCAGGGCCATAACTAGACTTTCTATGGGGGGGTTTTGGCAAAAAATTTTCTTGAAACTTAAGTTCAATTTTGTTGGTGACCTAGGTAAGAAGAGAGCGGCGGATCCAGGATTTGGTTTTTGGGGGCTAAAAATTTTCAATATCAAAATTGTCTTATAATATCCTAAAAGGGGGGGGGTCTAGTCTGGGGGTCCTCCCCCATAAAATTTTTGGAAATTTAAATCTGAAAGCAAATTTTAAACTCGTTTTGGTACTTCTAACCCGGATTTCGGACATAATTTTCAAGAATTAAATTTACATTTTGGTAGGATTTTTTGCATTTCGACGAACTTTTAACAGAAAAGTGATAAATAATAGGGTTCTAAATTCCAAAGGGGGGTCTGGGGGTCTCTTTTTTACACCCTTGAGTTCAAACTTCCCCTCCTTCTCACTGTTAGTTCTTATTCCTTTTGGGTAAGGGGCTTAAGTCCCCTAGCCCCCTGGATCCGCTAGTGTGGATGAGTAGAACTCCTAACTCACCTTGGATTATTATGATTTCACTCGTTTTTAGACTAACCCGAAGAGGACCACTCCTTGTAAGTCCCAAAATTTTAGAGGAACGACTGTTATAATATATTTCAAAATTTAAGGGGGATTTGGGGTTTCCCCCAAGAAAAATTTTGAATTTTGAACCTTTACAGTAGGGGTTTTATGCATATTAAGGCGAATATTTAAGTAAGAGCAGTAAGTAAGAAATTAATGTCGAAATTTCGGGGGGGGGAATGAACCCCAAAACCTCCCCTTGGGCCCTGGTATAAACTGTAATCACTTAAATTTTAAAAGAAAAATCAAATTTTATGAAATTTTGTTATTAATTAAGGACTGTTTCGTACTTTATTATTTCCTATTAAAATGAATTCAACATTTTGATTTAATTTATATATTAATATCAAGCACGATGTAAAATTATTGAAATTATCAATTTGTGAAAAATTATTAATTATTGCTTCCTTGGCGAACAAGGTTTAATTCGTATTTTCCTCTCAGTTTTGAAACTTAAATTTTGGTGAAAGTTATAGTGTTACCATGACAAACCCAGCCTCGACTGCTCACGTTCGAACATAACCTGCCTTCTCGATAGCCAACATCAAGAAGGCAAGTGCAGGAGGTGCTTGGCACCCAACTTTTTCCTTTGCCTCCATGCTTTTCGGGGCATTACCGGCCGAAGGCACTGTGGTCAATATATGGTAGACTTATATCATTAACTTACACATAGATAAAATAGTGGTGGTTATATTTCGTCACCTTAGTATCAAAAACTACTATCTCCATTCGGCAAACTTCGGGAATCCCGATCCTTGGCGATTAGATCGTTGAAGAAGCTCGTTTTATTGGTTTGTAAGCGCTGACTTGATCGAGCAGAAAAGATCAAAACCAATCAAATTATCTTCTCCAACGATCTAAACGACAAGAATCGGGATTCCCGAAGTTTGCCGAATAGAGATAGTAGTTTTTGATACTAAGGTGACGATTTAAACATTTAACTGCAAATGCGTGAATCACTTCCGCAACTAAAAAATAAACACAATTTTAAACACTTTTTATGCAAAAATGCTTGCAATAGTGTTGCAAAGTATTGATAAACAATTGTAGAGACAGAAAAAAAAGTGTTTTATAGAGTTGCGATCTATATTTAAGGACACTTTTATATTCTTCCTATTGAAACAATTCCCCAACACTATTTCAAAACAAAATTTTTAATAGCTACACTTTTTGGAAGACATTTACATCACAATCGCAAACCAATAATGTGGTATGCTTGTAGTCTAAATAAATGTTATAAATATGGAGACATGTTAGTGTTTCAATAAAATACACGTTAACCTACCACTTTTATTTTAAAATTATTTTCAATATGAGCACTAAACTGATCATTCTGTCACACCCAATAGCTCTCCGTTAGCATTCACTCCATGAGTGTAGATGTCGGAAACTAATTTCGAATGCTAGAGACTAGATTTTGACCGACCAAAAACTGTTTGTTATCCTGTTTATGGGTCAAATTTTCAAACATTTTCTGGGGGAGGGAAGCCAGGCCCCTCTATAGTATTTAAAAAACCTTTATTATTAGCTCTTTTTGGCAACAAGTTCATTACAATCAAAATTCTAAAAACGTATACCAAACAACAGCTTAAAACCCTGTTCTTAGGGTTACATTTCAGAAAATATCTGGGGGAGGATCCCCCAAACCACCCTTTGAAAATTAAACCTTACAAATAAAAACTTTTCTTGTGTAAATCTTTCTTGGACACAAATTCTACCTGAAAAAAGTGTTCAAAAGATACATTAAACCTATTAATATGGATGAAAGGCACTTGGGGGATACGGGGCAATATTTTTAGGCCCCTCCCGAAATAAATTTCATATTCTCCAGCACTGATTCAAATTAAATTTAAGAACTCCCAACCATGGGGGATAGGGAGTTAACCCCCATTGCAAAATTATTATGCCTATTATGTTGCTTTTTGCCTTGAAAATTCTGAAAATTATACAAGAAGTGATCCACCTCGAGTGCAACCTAAATGGTCCCCTATGTCCAAAAAGGAGTCACAAAACTACTTTTTAGTGTCAGATTACAAAAACTTTTGCCTCCAAAACAAAAACCCTTCAATGTTTCCACGCACCCGCCAAATATTTTAGGGGACATCCATAAATTACGTGATGTGTTTTTTTCCAAAATCTGGACCCCCCTCCCCCCCTTGGTGAGATTTAGTGGGATTTTGATGGACCCCCCTCCCACCCCCACGTGAGATTTACGTACAACCTTTAAAATAATTTTCTATCCTATTCGTTTGCATTTTGTGCTTCATACATAGCACCTAAAACTTTTACATTATTAATGATGTGGGGGAAATCGACATTATTATAAACAGGTTTTCTTTATTATAAAAATCACACAAAACTGTTTAAAATTTTACAATATCTAGCTTAAAATGATACATATTTACTCATTCCGTAGACATTCATTTACGCCAAAAAATCTGCCAATGAAGTAAAGAAATGATCTACTGAATTACAACAAGGTATTCTTATCTCCACAATCAATTTAAAATATTGGCGATCAAAAGATTGCGTTGGACGAAAAAGTTATGACTAGTCAGGGGACAGAGAGGAGGAATCGAATAGTACAAGAAAGGCTACAAGCGTGGGAGCGTCGAAAGATGGACAGACAAAAACGGCCGCGCAAAACCGCATAATTTTGATTGAGAAAATTTACAAGTAAAAGAGATGGAAAAAGCCAACGGTTCGCTCAAACTGAGAAAGAAGGAATTAAGCCTAAAATCACCACAGTATCTTATCCAGGGAGCATATAAACTACCTTCACATTGCTACCAACCTTAGTACGAATATAGTTACGAGGGCATTCAAGAGATGGCGTTACGAGAAATCAATTATACCCATTCTTGCTTTGTTTTTCTTCACATTTCTTTTTTATTTGCTTTGAAAAGAGCGCTGATGTTTTTTATACCCCTTTCGCTTCGTTTTTATTTACATTTCTTTTTTGTTTGCTTTCAAAATATCGCCGATGTTTTTTTTATATTCATTAGTAGAAAGTTCACTTTTCGGAAAATGGCTTGGCTTTCTGACAAATCTTTTATCCGATCTTATTCCGCTTTATTTCAATTAAATAAAAGCTTTGCTTTTAAGTGTTCGAATCAATAAATGTTTTAGAAATCAATGAATCAATAAATGTTTTATAACCTTTATTCAAGACCAAAATTATGTCGAAACACTATTTAAATTTTTGTCATGTATATTTTCAATCTGTATATTTCTAATCTTTATCTTAATACACATAATTGCCAGCTAAGCCATTTTCGTCTTTCTTTTTTATATCTACGTGATTTTATGCATACTAATTCATCCACTGTTTTTGATGGTTCTACGTTCGTTTCGCTTGCTGGGAAATTTCCTTTCCCCTTTATTCTTTTTTGTAGGTAGGTTTTTATTGGAAATTTGTGATCAAGGGGGGTAAAAAAATCTCTAGTAGGCAAAACGTCCGTCACACCTTTTTGATCAGACATTTATTTTTGAAATTCCTGTAACCCATGGAGGAGCAAGTTGCTCCTTTGGGATAAAAAAAATTATGGATTCATGTATTTCCCCCCTTTTTTCCCTTTTGTATATTTTTGTCATAGTGTTTTCTATTTTGTTAATTGTATTAAAATTTGATTTGATTTGAAATCCTTTTCTCAATTCAGAGGTCACGATTTTAAAGGACTTCACTGTGTAAAATGTACTGAAATGCAGAATGCATTTGCTAAACTTACGTTTATCTGCTATGATCATTACAAATCCAGAATCCAGTATGTTAATTTAATTAATTTAAAAGTTTTATTTTCTGGAAATAAATTCGATTGTAGAAAGAAGATGGATAAGGTAAGCAAATATTTACTTTATTTTAATTAAAAATATAGCAAATAAACTGTTACTAGAAAGCAAGTATTAAGTTTTTTCAGTATCAGCTCGACGGCAAGATCTATTTTTCCTTTGATAATCATAAAAGTTGTTCATTAATGTATTAAAAGGTGGTATAAGAAGTTTTAAAAAGTATTAAAATAATTTTTTTGTATGTGACATTTTTAAAAATACTATTGAACTCTTAATATTATCTAAAAGGTTTTTTAGATGAAATATGTAAAAATAATCGTCTTAAGTATAATCATGCCCCCAACTCCGACTCAGAAAAATAACGTCAAATTTGTCAAAATTAACTGGATATAAAAAATGTTAAGCTAAAAATAAGTTAATAGTGGAAATAAATAATGTTTTAATGAAAGTAAATTTATGATATTTATTATTATTTTGTATGACCGCAATATTTTTTTTCAGTTTGTAATTTCTTTAAAAATTACCAGTCTTATTACTCGAACTATACTACTTTTTAAAAAAGAAAACTAAAAACGCATATATGCATGAAAATAAAACTAAGAATGAAGAAATCCCTTCTGAAAAGCCCCTTGAACTATCTCTTCCAAACTCAATGGTTGGTAGCAATGTGAAGGTAGTTTATATGCATCTCTTATCTGTGTGTATTCCTTTCCCATACTTAAAAAAAAGAAAATCGTATAATTTCTAACTTAAAAAAGTTGAAGTGATATTTTAATCAACCCCCCTCCCCCCTTGGTGAGATTTGGTGAAATTTTTCCAACCCCTCCCCCCTTTTTGACCTCACGTAATTTATGGATGTCCCCTTACAGTAATTTCATTAAAGGTAAAAAAAACCTCTCGAAACAATGCTGTGGATACGACCCTGTCTAACGGGGCTTTTAAATTTTCTCTACAAACATAAAAAAAGTTGACCCTGCTTGCCCCCCTAAGTGGAACCCTGGCTAAGCCCAGGTCTGTGATAGTTTTTCTGCTGTAAAAAGGCCTAGTAAATTTACAAAATTCTTAAAATAATGAAGTAAAAATAACTCTGTGATCACAAAGCGCGAATAAGCGGGGCCGCGAATACAGAACCACGATTATGAAAAAAAAATCTTTGGCGATCACGGATTGGCGACCTTTTTTTTCCTGTCGATACCAAAAGGGTTACAAGTTAGAAAACCTGCTTAGTAGAAGAAGTTGCATTCTTCAAAATGGTTTTACATAATAAATACCGGAATCGAACAATTATATCTTTTCTGCCAAATATGCTGGTTTCATAGCTAAAAAACTTTGAGATCGAAATCCGCGAATATGCGGGGGTAACATTGCTCAACCGCGAATACTGATCCGCGAATATGCGAGGGCCCACTGTATAGATATATATATAGATTATCTGATTATCTCCTTTATTGCACTCCCCCCTAAACCTCACCAATTGGGGACAATCTTGGACAACATGGTGGCCACATAGCAATATACAAAAAATTAGTTTTTTCTCAGGTTTATTTTGTTGTTGATGTTGCGTATCCTCAAATTCTAGCAGGGCTAACGGCTAAAATCAAGTCCATTGAATCTACATCCTTATGAAGTCCAGCACTAACAATAAGGAAATGTTCCAGCTTCCGTTGTTATTAAATTCAAAGTTTGTTAATATAATTACCTACTAAACTTGTGGTTATTATAATAAACACACATAATTTGATCATAAAACTGTAATTTCATAAAAACTTAACTTCGAAGTAATCCGTGGGGATCCTTGAAATCTTTTAGTAGCTCATGAAAATTCACTGATGATAGGGATGGGTATTAGGGTGGGTCAAAAAAATTATTTTCACATTTTCCCAGGGGCACAGCGACAAAAGGGTGCCAAATGGTCTCAAACTGACATGTGTAAAATATTATTCGATTATAATAACTCTTTTTTCCTCCGGATTGGCCTCAATGTTTCGATTAATATAGTAATTTCATGTAAAAATGGACAAACGAAAATCAAGCTTTTACCTCTATTTCAAGAATCCGTAATGAATGTAAATGTGCAGAATAGTATAAAAATCATCATTGAAGACTATAAAATAATTATAAATGAAACCAGAGTTGAAATACTTGAATTGTAATACAACATATTTTGAAATATCTCAATGGTTAGAACTGGCAATCAAAAAATTCTTGCTGGAATCATAAAAAATGTATGATTTTGTAAAGCGTTTTTCTCGAAATAACAGCTGGCTCTCAGCTCCTCAGTTCTACACAGGGCTCTCACTTCGGTTTTATGGAATTTCCTCATAATAATAAAAAAATTTCCTTAGATTTCCTTAAAAATACTTTTTGGAATTACAATCAAAATATACTTATAATTTATTAAATATTTTCTTTCTTTAGCATTACTAAAGGTTAAAATTTTGACATTTAACAACTCATATGCAATCGAACTTGATCTAATTGTACATGACGTCACAATTATAGGGGAGAGGGGATTAATCAATTTGTGACAAGGGGGAAGTGGACTTGATAGTTGTGGCATCACCCTGGAGCTGAAAATCAACCGTAAAAAATTTGAAGAAATTTTTTTCTAAACAAACAACAAACCCAATTTAAACCTCACGAATGAAATGAAGTGACCGAAACCAAAACTAATCAAGCAGTCTTGGATGTTGCCACTCTAAATTAGAAGAAAATAGTTAAGGGTTAAGTTGTTTTCTGAAACCTATATAAGTGATACCTCTCGATCTTAATCAGAAAATTCACCTCCAATAGTTATTTTAGAGTGAAAGTGAAAAACTCAAAAAATCCTCAGAATTTCTTTAAAAATTCAATTCCCTTAAACGCTTCCTTAAAAAGGACTAAATTTCTTCAAACTAAGGAAATTTCCTTAAAAGTGAGAGCCCTGGTTCTACACTTTACTTTAAAATCCCGAAAACGAAAGTACTTTCCTATTTAAAAATATTGGAATTGGAATGTAAATTGGGAGGTGTTCTTTTCTGAAAATTTCCGGGAATATTCAAAGGCACTGTATATTTGCACCGAAGTGTATATTTAGACGGCCAAAACGGCCAGTGGCGCATGCGCTGTAGGTCTCGTGATTACGTAGCAGTCTCGGCGCTTAGTGATTGAACCAATGAAACGCCGAGCTGTAGCCTAGCCGTGGAAATTAGAGTAGAGTTTAGTTGAAAAAAGCCGTCCAAATATACAGTGCCTATTTGCACGGCTATTTTTCAACTAAACTCTACTATAACTTCCACGGCTAGGCGTACCATTGGTTCCATCACTAAGCGCCGAGACTGCTACGTCATCACGAGACCTACAGCGCATGCTCCACTGGCCGTTTTGGCCGTCCAAATATACACTTCGATATTCAAAATTCTCATCCCAAAAAAACCTGTTTATTCCCGGGAATAAACCCGGTTTTTTCCCGCCTTTACATCTCTACCCAGGGTTCAATACCTAAATCCGCCCATGAAAAAGGCACTGTATATTTGGACGGCCTTTTTTCAACTAAACTCTACTCTAATTTCCACGGCCCGGCGTTCCATTGGTTCCATCACTAAGCGCCGAGACTGCTACGTGACCACGAGACCTACAGCGCATGCGCCACGGGCCGTTTGGGCCGTCCAAATATACACTTCGCAAGAAAAAAGGTGGTTTTCAAGAAAAAGTTTATCTCGCACAATGGTTGTCACTCCAGTTTGTTTTATATAACTTAGTGCCCCCTGTACTGATACTCTGTGATTATAATCAAACCACGATACGCAAAATTAGGGCCATATGCAGCTGCCATCGTATATCGAAATAACAGGTTATCAACCTGTTACTTCTGCTACTCGTATCGAGTCACGTGGTCAAAAACGACCTCGATACCTCCGGAGGGTCTCGAATATTGGTCACGTGAATCGAAGTGAATTCTGATTGGATGGTAGTTAGCACGTCATCCTTACGTCAGGTGAAGCGAGTCCAATGGGGTCAATTTATCGCCAGATGGCGTTAGTAATACTGGTAGTTCCATTGGTCGACCTGTGAGCGCCGACGTCATGGAGAAAAACGATTGTGAACCTGCTGAATCGCTTTTTTCGATTTACGATGCCATTACTAGTGATGGGCGATTCAACTCTTTTGCAAGATCAGATCTGAGTAACTCACTCACCTTAAGGAGTTAACTCTTTAATGTAACTCAGTAACTCCCAAAATCTATATACATAAATGAATGTTCATCTGAATGTAAGTCCGTTTTAGTTTTAAACTTTTCGAACCTACATTCACTTTAAACCATACCAGAAAGCTACTCGCTCCCAGAAAGTTTCCTGAAGAATAATAATTTGAAATTGAAGCATCCCAATAACTTTTTTGGTCTATTTTCGGCAAAAAAACCCGTATTTCATTCCTAAACCATGACATCATGGCAAAACCACCAATTGTTGTAATTAAAGATAATATAATATTAATTGTTGAAGGTAAAACATCGATTGTTGTAGTATGAACATAAAAATGCTCCTTTTTACATATGGACTGGCGAAGCTCGTGTCTAGCACGTCAGCGCTAGTATTATATAACTTCTTAATCTTAACTACGTACATACATCAACTAAAAAGTATGCCGGAAAAGTCATTCAAAAAATAAAAAGCTTTTATATTGAACTGTAAACGAAAACGGAAATAAACCTTTAACATTTCGCCTACTGGAAAAATTTTTAACAATTTACTAACAAAAACCTACCTACAAAACAGAAGAAACAGGGAAAGGAAATTCCCCAGTAGGGGAAACGACCGTAGAACCAAATATTCAGACACTAACACATCAAGTTTAATATATTAATCAGCAATACTAGGTATATTTCAAAAGAAAAAATACTCACTTCAAAAATAACCACCTATCTTACAATTCGAATTCAGGCATCCAATCCAATTTAATCCGCGAACACTCTACTGCAAACTTTAACTATTCTAAATTTACTGGAAAGTAATGGTCACCAGAATGAAAAACCAATACAATTTTTCTAATAAGTAATTTAGTTTTAATCACTCATTCATCTTTAAAAATTGGCGAGTTTGAGACAAAAACACGCTTAGAGCAGAAGGTTTTGGCAAGACGCCAATGTTCTCGGAAATGAACTACAAAACCTTCCTTCCCGCCCTTTGAAGACAGTCAGGGTGCCAAGTCGAAAAGTGCGAACTCGCGTATGGCTTAGATGTTTTGATGGTTTCTGATAGAGTTAATAGTGTAGATTTGAAAACCGGTTGATGCCACTCTGCAAATGTTGAGGATTTTTTTTAAATTCAAATTTTTAAAAAATGGTCCAAAAAAATTTTCAAAAAATCAAGTAATAGTAATCGAGACTTATGATACATGTTTATAGGCTATCTTTCAGTGCTGAATACGAATATTCCATTTAAATTTAAAAAAATTTAAAATATCTATTTTAAAAAATTAATTGAAAAATTGGAAAGTCGAAAAAATTTAAACATCGCTCAAAACCACAAAATAATTGCGAAAGAAGTAATTTAAACGGTTTTCTATTAGAAATGACTTAAACAATAACATACTAAAAATGGAAGAAAATCGGACGATAATAAGTTTGATTTTTTTCAAATTTTCAAATTTTTTGGCCTCAAAAATCGACTTTTTTTAAAACTCTTGTAAATAAAGTTTGAGGCTGATGCCAAAGTAATGCTTCCATGGATATTGTAGTTAGATAGCTATATAACATAAAAAAACCACAATTGTTGATTAAATCATTAATTAATTTATTTATTTATTAAGTTGAACTTTGAAAATATAGGTAAAATCCATCAATCGTGTGAAACATAAAATATTTTGACAATTTTTGGTACTGAATCATGTAAAAATTAATTAAATTTAAAAAAGACAAAAAATATTTCAAAAAATTTAAATTTTAAAAAAAATTTTAAATTTTAAATTTTTTAAAAATTTTAAATTTTGTATTATAGGCATGTGATACATCTCTATGGGCTATAATTAAGTGCTGGTTAAGAATATCAAGCTACTTTTCAATAAAATTTAAATTAAATGTGGAAAAATTGAAGCATTTATCTTAATACTTTTGTTTTAAATGCTGGGTGCCGAATGACACAAGAGGGGTCAGCCTTGAAATCGCGTATGGCTTAGATGTTTTGATGGTTTCTGATAGAGTTAATAGTGTAGATTTGAAAACCGGTTGATGCCACTCTGCAAATGTTGAGGATTTTTTTAAAATTCAAATTTTTAAAAAAGGGGTAAAAAAATTCAAAATATCAAGTTATAGTAATCGAGACTTATGATACATGTTTATAGGCTATCTTTCAATGCTGAATACGAATATTCCATTTAAATTTTTGAAAAGTTAAAATATCAATTTAAAACAATAACTTGATATTTTGAATTTTTTTACCCTTTTTTAAAAATTTGAATTTTAAAAAAATCCTCAACATTTGCAGAGTGGCATCAACCGGTTTTCAAATCTACACTATTAACTCTATCAGAAACCATCAAAACAACATCTAAGCCATACGCGATTTCAAGGCTGACCCCTCTTGTGTCATTCGGCACCCAGCATTTAAAACAAAAGTATTAAGATAAATGCTTCAATTTTTCCACATTTAATTTAAATTTTATTGAAAAGTGGCTTGATATTCTTAACCAGCACTTAATTATAGCCCATAGAGATGTATCACATGCCTATAATACAAAATTTAAAATTTTTAAAAAATTTAAAATTTAAAATTTTTTTTAAAATTTAAATTTTTTGAAATATTTTTTGTCTTTTTTAAATTTAATTAATTTTTACATGATTCAGTACCAAAAATTGTCAAAATATTTTATGTTTCACACGATTGATGGATTTTACCTATATTTTCAAAGTTCAACTTAATAAATAAATAAATTAATTAATGATTTAATCAACAATTGTGGTTTTTTTTATGTTATATAGCTATCTAACTACAATATCCATGGAAGCATTACTTTGGCATCAGCCTCAAACTTTTTTTACAAGAGTTTTAAAAAAAGTCGATTTTTGAGGCCAAAAAATTTGAAAATTTGAAAAAAATCAAACTTATTATCGTCCGATTTTCTTCCATTTTTAGTATGTTATTGTTTAAGTCATTTCTAATAGAAAACCGTTTAAATTACTTCTTTCGCAATTATTTTGTGGTTTTGAGCGATGTTTAAATTTTTTCGACTTTCCAATTTTTCAATTAATTTTTAAAAATAGATATTTTAAATTTTTTTAAATTTAAATGGAATATTCGTATTCAGCACTGAAAGATAGCCTATAAACATGTATCATAAGTCTCGATTACTATTACTTGATTTTTTGAAAATTTTTTTGGACCATTTTTTAAAAATTTGAATTAAAAAAAAATCCTCAACATTTGCAGAGTGGCATCAACCGGTTTTCAAATCTACACTATTAACTCTATCAGAAACCATCAAAACATCTAAGCCATACGCGAGTTCGAGGTTGACCCCTTTTTTGCCATTCGGCACCCTGACTAATAGTCAGGGTGCCGAATGGCAAAAAAGGGGTCAACCTCGAACTCGCGTATGGCTTAGATGTTTTGATGGTTTCTGATAGAGTTAATAGTGTAGATTTGAAATCCGGTTGATGCCACTCTGCAAATGTTGAGGATTTTTTTTAAATTCAAATTTTTAAAAAATGGTCCAAAAAATTTTTCGAAAAATCAAGTAATAGTAATCGAGACTTATGATACATGTTTATAGGCTATCTTTCAGTGCTGAATACGAATATTCCATTTAAATTTAAAAAAATTTAAAATATCTATTTTTAAAAATTAATTGAAAAATTGGAAAGTCGAAAAAATTTAAACATCGCTCAAAACCACAAAATAATTGCGAAAGAAGTAATTTAAACGGTTTTCTATTAGAAATGACTTAAACAATAACATACTAAAAATGGAAGAAAATCGGACGATAATAAGTTTGATTTTTTTCAAATTTTCAAATTTTTTGGCCTCAAAAATCGACTTTTTTAAAAACTCTTGTAAAAAAAGTTTGAGGCTGATGCCAAAGTAATGCTTTCATGGATATTGTAGTTAGATGGCTATATAACATAAAAAACCCACAATTGTTGATTAAATCATTAATTAATTTATTTATTTATTAAGTTGAACTTTGAAAATATAGGTAAAATCCATCAATCGTGTGAAACATAAAATATATTGACAATTTTTGGTACTGAATCATGTAAAAATTAATTAAATTTAAAAAAGACAAAAAATATTTCAAAAAATTTAAATTTTAAAAAAAAATTTAAAATTTAAATTTTTTAAAAATTTTAAATTTTGTATTATAGGCATGTGATACATCTCTATGGGCTATAATTAAGTGCTGGTTAAGAATATCAAGCTACTTTTCAATAAAATTTAAATTAAATGTGGAAAAATTGAAGCATTTATCTTAATACTTTTGTTTTAAATGCTGGGTGCCGAATGACACAAGAGGAGTCAGCCTTGAAATCGCGTATGGCTTAGATGTTTTGATGGTTTCTGATAGAGTTAATAGTGTAGATTTAAAAACCGGTTGATGCCACTCTGCAAATGTTGAGGATTTTTTTAAAATTCAAATTTTTAAAAAATGGTAAAAAAATTCAAAATATCAAGTTATAGTAATCGAGACTTATGATACATGTTTATAGGCTATCTTTCAATGCTGAATACGAATATTCCATTTAAATTTTTGAAAAGTTAAAATATCAATTTAAAACAATAATTTTAAAAATTTAATATTTGAAAAAATTAAAATATATTGATATTTTAACTTTTCAAAAATTTAAATGGAATATTCGTATTCAGCACTGAAAGATAGCCTATAAACATGTATCATAAGTCTCGATTACTATAACTTGATATTTTGAATTTTTTTACCCTTTTTTAAAAATTTGAATTTTAAAAAAATCCTCAACATTTGCAGAGTGGCATCAACCGGTTTTCAAATCTACACTATTAACTCTATCAGAAACCATCAAAACATCTAAGCCATACCCATACGCGATTTAAAGGCTGACCCCTCTTGTGTCATTCGGCACCCAGCATTTAAAACAAAAGTATTAAGATAAATGCTTCAATTTTTCCACATTTAATTTAAATTTTATTGAAAAGTAGCTTGATATTCTTAACCAGCACTTAATTATAGCCCATAGAGATGTATCACATGCCTATAATACAAAATTTAAAATTTTTAAAAAATTTAAATTTTAAAATTTTTTTTTAAATTTAAATTTTTTGAAATATTTTTTGTCTTTTTTAAATTTAATTAATTTTTACATGATTCAGTACCAAAAATTGTCAATATATTTTATGTTTCACACGATTGATGGATTTTACCTATATTTTCAAAGTTCAACTTAATAAATAAATAAATTAATTAATGATTTAATCAACAATTGTGGTTTTTTATGTTATATAGCCATCTAACTACAATATCCATGAAAGCATTACTTTGGCATCAGCCTCAAACTTTTTTTACAAGAGTTTTAAAAAAAGTCGATTTTTGAGGCCAAAAAATTTGAAAATTTGAAAAAAATCAATTTTATTATCGTCCGATTTTCTTCCATTTTTAGTATGTTATTGTTTAAGTCATTTCTAATAGAAAACCGTTTAAATTACTTCTTTCGCAATTATTTTGTGGTTTTGAGCGATGTTTAAATTTTTTCGACTTTCCAATTTTTCAATTAATTTTTAAAAATAGATATTTTAATTTTTTTTAAATTTAAATGGAATATTCGTATTCAGCACTGAAAGATAGCCTATAAACATGTATCATAAGTCTCGATTACTATTACTTGATTTTTTGAAAATTTTTTTGGACCATTTTTTAAAAATTTGAATTTAAAAAAAATCCTCAACATTTGCAGAGTGGCATCAACCGGTTTTCAAATCAACACTATTAACTCTATCAGAAACCATCAAAACATCTAAGCCATACGCGAGTTCGCACTTTTCGACTTGGCACCCTGACTAACACCATCATAGCTGGTAGAGGTAGACAAGCATAGCTCGTGTTTCAATTCTCAAAAATCAGTTGAAAATTTAATTTTTAAATCCAAATCAATCGCCTCGTTAATCAAATAAAACACTGCTAAACCATTAAAATATTAATTTATACAGCAAGCCTTTCCTTTAAGATCAAATATTTTTTATTAACAACTAGTATTTTAATTAACAATAGCTGTCAGAAGTAGTAAATGTATGCCTTTCAATAATGGCAGCTCCGTTTAACGAAATTCATCTTTTCGCAATCTTTTTTAATCATCAAAATTTTTAATGGAATATCTAAATATTAAAGGATTATTAGAACTTGATAATCGTGAGAATATAAAACCATAAATATTTTTTTAATTGTGCGCAGCAAATTTTGTCAACCTAAACATTGTGATTAAGACAATGTATAATCACGCTCACAGTGCCGTGTAGAAGAGGTGTATAATAAACAATCATGGCCTCCAAAAATCGATCTTAAGAAACCGCTGGGAGTGAGGAATTAACTCTTATGAGGAATTAACTCTTATGATCCCTGGGAGTGGGATTGTTGGAGTGGGAAGACCGATCTGAGGCCATCTGCTCCCAATCCCAGCTCTCCTGGGATCAAAGGAGTTGAGAGCACACAGCAAATAACTCCCAAAGAGGGGAGACTAGGAGCAAGCAGCTCTTTTAACTCTGTCAACTTCTTTCAACTCCTAAAAGGAAGACGTAATTCCTCACGCTGTTCTTCGGTTCTTCTGATCAAAGTGGGTTGTTATGGCAACGGATTACGTAGGCGCACCGCTCGCTCGCTCATAGCAGATGATAATCACCGGCGGCCGGCGGTGTGCTGCCATCTAGTGTTTCTTGGAGGTAATATCACAAGGATTTCAAGGTAATACCACAAATTAAATCTTAAAAAGGTAAATTTTAAAAAGTACAACTGAGCTACCACTCTTTTTTCCCCACTCCTTGATCCTTCACTCAGTTTAAGGAGTTAATTCACTGAGTTAACTCCTCAAATAATCGCCCATCACTAGCCATTACAAATGTTCGATATTCGGTTCGATTCGATGGCAGCTGCATGTGGCCCTTATTTTCCCAAATGCAAAGCGCCATCTGCAGGAACTTTCATTACCTACTGGCTTGACGGGCTGAACACTCAGTTCTAGGTTTTTATAGTTTCAAAGTTGGCAACGATTTTTCTGGTTTCAGAATCCAGCTTATTTGTTTTGGTTTGGAATTGATCATATTCTTAGATTTCAAACAAATTATTCTCTCATTTTCGTATAAAATGGAAGATACAGCCAGCACCACGACTTCAATAGATGACAAAACAGACGACTGTGGTGACTCTCCAACTCGAGATGCTTTAGCTGAAGGTTTAATGGAACTTTTGAAACCATCTGTCGAGCAATTGGACGATCATGTTAGATTAACTTTGTAAGATCACTAATTTCTCATCATTAATATTGTACAAAATGTTTTAGGATTCTCGTCTTACGTCTTCTTAAAACATTTTGGCAGAAACTTTCCAAGTATTGAAAAGTGTACTAGCCATACTTCATAGTGTACTATAACTTTTTTATATAAAGTTCATAGGTTATCTAGCCATCATCTTTTGACCGTGTATCCTACTTTTTAGAAAACGTCTTTGGCATATCCTAGATGGAACAAATATACTGTTGAACCAACGATAGTAAAAGTGTCACGTGATTTTTTGCTTCAGTATTTTTTATTTTATTTAAAATATAGGGCAGAGCGGGGATGAATGGGACAAATTTCACATTTTTGCTAAAATTGAAAAAAATGTACATTTTTCAATCCTGTAACAAGTTTAAAACAAATAATTGAACTCTCAGTTACATTATAAATGCGTGTATTCAATCAATTACCCATTATTTAATTTCCAAGAAAAGTTTTTATGAAACCATGTAATTTGTCCCATTCATCCCTGTGGTGGGAATGGATGAGACACCGAGTGGGGATGAATGGGACAGTTAAATAAAGTTCAAAAATTTACAAAATAACAAAGTTATTTTAAATATTGCACAACGTTTAGCTGTTTAAAGGAACAACACACTTCTATTTTCCAAAGAAAAAAATTAAAAAGGCAGTTAAAAGGCAAAAACAGCCTATATTTATTCGACTTTATGACGAGTAAAATTAACACATAAACTGAAGCAAATCCTTTTGTTCTTTCAGCTCAGTGGTTGAAGCTGGTGTTATTTCTATTAATGCTACTCGCTTTTTATGAGTTTGTACTTTTAAGAGAGCGAATAGATAATTTTTGATGCCTGGACCTAAGCCCCCAAAGCCATTCCTCTCCTGCAGTAACATTTTCCCTGCCATTTTGAAGGAACTTTTCCTAAAAATAGAGCGTAAAAACCTAACTTGTTTGAATAATTGTTTAACCAAACATATTTGAGATGACAGTTTCAACTATTTGCTCATTAAAACTTTGCATATTCACACATGAGTTTGGAACATAAAACACAAGTTTAAACATAAATTTTTGCACCCTATTTTAGTAAACTTTATCAGAAATTACTTAAATGAGTTGAATATAGCAAGCTATTGATAGAAAGTTTTGGAAACGGGAAATGAAATGATGATGGAACTGTCCCATTCATTCATCCCCGCAACTCTTGTCCCATTCATCCCCGTACCTACTTATTTTTGAAAAACTAAAATTAGACTAGGAAAAAATTCATGGATTTTCTTCATTTAAATTGGAAACTATACTAACATAAGTACTCTTTCAAATCACTGTAAAATTTAAAGCTTTAGTTAAATTAATTTTTAATAAATAACTATAGAAGTAAAATGATTAAAGTTACTTTTGGTATGGGAAAACAGATTTAGTAGTCCTATTTATACAAAAATGGAAGCTAATGTGAATGAACACAATTTTTTGAATAGGCTAGGTACTACTATCTTATGGCTGAAATAACAAAAATTTAAAGTGAAGTTAAGGTAGGGCTGCCCAACCTCCGGCCCGCGGGCCAGATCCGGCCCCCGAGCCCTCTGAATCCGGCCCGCGAACGAAATTAGAGCAACACCTTTTATTACTTTCAGTGGTGGATCCAGGATTTGGTTTTGGAGGGCTAAGAATTTTCATAACCCAATTGAATATTGTTAATGTTATTACGAAAAAGATAGTGAATTATCCTGCTCCAACTACCAAAAGGGGGGTCAGGGGGATCTCCTCCATAAAATTTTTGGAAATTTAAGTCAAAAACCCCACTTTTTCAACTTGTTTTGGTACGCTTCATCCGAATTTTGTGTATAGATTTTTTGCGTTTTGACAAACTTAGTAAAAAATAGTTGTAATAACAGAGTTACAAGTGCCAAGGGGGTCTGGAGGTCCTCCCCATAATTTTTTTTTAAATTTGAACTTAAAATAACAGGGTTTTAACTCATTTAGGTGCATAAAATATCATATTAATATAGAGTAAAACTTTTCATTTGGGGGGCTTCAGCCCCTTAGCCTCCCCCTGGATCCGCTAGTGATTACTTTGTTTTCCGGTGGGGTTTTGCTGAAAAAAAATTCGTTAAAAATGCCAAGTTGCAAAAATACTGTAATGAAAAGTTATAAAATGTATTGTTGTTATTAAGCATCAGTTAGCGCTTTTGCTTTTCAACTGTAATTTACTTTCTGGCCCTCCTCACCTCATCAAATACCCTGAGTGGCCCTCCTCCAAAAAAGGTTGGGCACCCCTAAGTTAAGGTATAAAAAATTGAGCTGTCCCGTTCATCCCCGTTCCACCCTACGGATTTTTTTATGTATATAGAGGGTATAACTAAGGTTAGAGAGAGTAAATGTATCTTCCTCTTACAATCAACTGCCCCTCAGCTCCTTCCTTTCTCCCCTCCGAGTATGTCATAGTCACGTGACCCTTTTACTATCGTTGGTTCGACAGTAGCATAATGTCTCTTGGGGGTTCAAATTATCTGTAGGTATTATCCCAAAATAGATTTTGGTAAATGAAGCAAATCCAGCCCGCATACTGAATTTGGCGATTTTTTTGTCGCCAAGTGGAAAACCGATGGCATCTGAGCATTGAATTGTTATCGCCAAATTTGGCGCTGAAAATCTGTGGGCCCGATTCGCTTCATTAACCTAGATTTTATTTAAATTTAAGTTTTAAAAATTTCAGTTAAAACATCCTAGTGTTAGTACAAGTGGTACTAATCCATTAGATCCCCTCTGTAGCTGATTCAGGGGAGTAGCTAGGGGCACGTTGCCTCAAAAGGGTTAAATTTTATTGGATGAGTGACATCTGAAGAGAATTTCGGTACTTGTGTATTATCCCGTCAACTGTCCAGTAGCCGTCTAATTCAGCGGTACATCAATAGGAAATTATATGAGATTTGATTACGTTTTTAATAAGCGGCACGGTCAACGGTAAATACTTAAGAACCAAAATTTCTAATAAATAAATCGTAATTTTAAATCCTTTAATATGTAACTTTATGATCAAAAATGTATATTATCATGCAATATTTTTAAAAACATTGCAGTTTCTGAAGGGGAGTTGCTTTAAAATCCTGGGGCTCCCCCCTAAAGTCAAACCTGGATCCACCCTAGTCTCTCACATCAAGAAATCAAAATTAACAATTGCTAATTGAAATATATAGTTTTTTTATTTGAATGTTTTCGGCCACCCTCAACCTGGCACTTGTCAAGACGCAATTTTCCTAGGAAAAGTATAAAAAATGTTAAATCAGGGTTCGTTACCTAGAGTTAACTGTAAAAATTGTCCTTTTTTATATTGCTAAAGCTACCTACTCTTTACAAATTGTTTTTCTGCAAATGTCTGTCTAAACTGAAAATTTTTTTTAGGATCAGCCAGAAAGAACTTAGGCAACAAATTGAAAGTTTGTCTGAAGGTAATGTATTTACTACATACTATTAGATAAGTAAGAACTAAGGAAAGAATAATTTTACCTTGTTTGAAATTTTTAAATAAAGAACATTTTTTAAAAAATTTATTAAGTTTTTACTTTTAATTTTATCCAAGGCATAATAATTAATTATTTTGTTCTGAAATACTCTTGACTTTTTCAATTTATTCATGAATAATCGTATTTGTGTTACTTTCAATTAATACTATATGATGCCAGGAAATAACTTTTCAAATATACCTGCACTTAATAGGAATGTCTGATCTCATTTAAATGTTCATTTGTATTACTTTCCCTTATAGTGTTTTATTTCTTTTCAGAACTAAGACAAATATCAGAAACCTACAATTCAATGTTTGATCTTGATGTGTATGTGAAAAAGCTTATGAATGCTAAAAGGAGAGTGATGCTAGTAAATAATATCCTGCAAAATGCTCAAGTAAGTTCTCAAGCTGATTAAACCATCTTATATGCTTGTAAAAGTCTATAAATAGTTGTTAAGTTATGAAAGAGAATATTCAAATATGTTACATCTATTGGTACTTTAACACTAGAACAACGGGACTTAGCCGTATACCTAGAAGGACGGAGAGGGCCAGAATGACCCTCGCAGATTTTTTTTGTTCGTATCATTATTCAAACATCCCTAAACTAGAAATATCAATTAAATAACTTAGTTAGAACATAGTTGAGACAAACTTAACGTTTTTATAGAATTTTTGTATTTTTAATGGGGAAAATAGCCGATTAATTTGATAATGAAATAAGTTGAAATTATATTTCCTTTTCTTCCTTCAGATAATTGAATTTTAAGTAAATATATCAATCCTATACATATATAGTGAATTAAAATAAAATTTTGCAGTCAATGGATGCATATTATTTTACAAGCTGACTTCAATCATTCACATTTTGTATAATTTTGGGAACACTGAATTGAATTACAAGCATTGCCATCAGAGGGCTTTTTCCCCAAATGCTTTCAAGTTATTCTGAAATACACTAAAAATTTTCTCTTACATCACATATCTGTCGTAAATTTGCAAAATTACCTGTCTTTTTATTTGTTTTTTAATTGTGCAACTAGATTTCTTGTATTGACTCTGCCTTAGCACAGCGCTCTGCAAAATGGGGTTACTAAAATTAAGTTAATTTTTTGACAGTACTGATGTGATATTGTTTCAATAATTTTTTTAAATATCAATCGTAAAATATCTCTTATACCTGAATCAAGCATAACTAACCATTGACAATTTTTCATAACTTCGTTTTGAGTAAGTCTTATGTGTCCTATGCATCTCTTTCAGTTTCGGAATAAAAGTTGTGGTTATCTATTACTAATGGCATTATTTATGGTAATCTATTATTAGTATACACTTCTAAATAACAAAATTGTTCGATTTCAAAGAGCTATCACAAGTAATAGACCTCTAGTCTCACAAAAAGTAGGGAGTTTTCTTATTTCTATAGTACAGATAAGGGGAGAGAATTTTTGGAATTCCAACCACTCCCCTAACACCTGTGAAAACAGGGAATTGAAGGTCAGGGTAAGTGGGGGGGATCTTCACACTCCAGTGATCACCAGAAACGACGATTTTCAAACGTGCATTGACAAAATTCCATCACAGTCCAGAATGGACCCTCCCCGTCGTTCTAGGTATACGGTTCGATATCTCCGCTCCTATGGGAGTAAAATGAAAATGATTTGGTATTTACTTAAATAGGGTCAAATAATGAAAAGTCAGAAAATTTCAAGCCATTTGGTTAATTAGCGCTAAATTGATTGAACAACAAACTATGCGAGGGGCCAAAATGGCCCCTCTCGTCGTTCTAGTGTTAATTAAATTAATCAATGCAAAATTTACTTACATAAAAAGTACAATGTGCTCCGACTAATAACACTAGTCAACAAAATTAAACTCTTTGTTGGCCCAAGAACTAAAAGGTATGATCTTTGTGGTAAGTTTTGCATTAAATTCAAATATTTAATTTATTTTATTCCATCAGCCCTGTTTTTTTGTGACACTCAAATTAAATTTTAAACGAAATGTTGGTTCCAATACACTCAGGTGTGCAAAAAATGTTACAGGCGTCAACATTTCCTCAAAACCATAGCTGCCCACTTTTCGCATTGTCCATAAAATTTACGGATTTCCACCAAGTTTTACGGATCAACCCGAAATTTTTACGGAATTTCCTGGGTTTTTTTCCATTTTTCCTCTGCGAAAACGTGAAACGATTGCTGCACCAAACTAAAGTTTGTCTGCTTTCGATATAGGAAAAACTACTTAAAAGTGGTCAAAAGCCAACATGTCCGATGCTCAGAATCACGATCCTGAAAAGCTGAAAAATGGCGATTTTTTGGGAAAGTTCCGTTTTATCCGTGACTATTTCATATGGGTACCTATTGGAAGTTAGCTTCTTCTCACATTGTAAATACAATGCAGAAAAAAATACTTTACTATGGTCAGAACTTAGGTGAAATATCACTAGACCTAATAATCTCAGATAAATTAAAATTGATAAAGTTTAAAAATTTGATAAAAGCTAATAATAGAGTAGAGGTTTAAGTTAAGTATTTATGTATTGACTCTACGCACATTATTTGTTGTTATCAAAATTTTGGTTTTCCTGTTACAAGAAAAGTTTTACTGATGCAAGTTTTCAAAAGTTGGCAGCTATGCCAAAACACAATTTTTTTGCCTAAAATTTTCCACTAAAGGAGATTTTATAATAAAATATGTTTTTTTCAGTTGTTTGTTAAACTTATTAAAGATTCAATAATTTTCACGTACTCCATAAATTTAAATTTAATGAACTTTATACCATTTTTAAGTATTTCACATATACAATCTAAGCTCAAAATTGGAACTTGTCTTGCATTATTAGCTAAAAATAATGTTCTCAAATTTGAGCTACCTGTAAAACTTTCTTGTTAACTAAACTTTTGAGTCATAAAAAAAAGCAATGTGATTAAACAAGAATATGATTTTTAGTAAAATTACCCATTCTGTCACAGATGTGTTGTTTTTCTTGCATATCAATTGAAAAGCCAGCTTTTAGTTATTCACCCAAGAAAACTCATTCTATACATGTTTTACTCACTGCAGGAAAGTACTAAGTAGTAGAGTCACATGAATGTGACAGTATAAAAATTACAAAAAACAGTGTTGAGACTGTTTTTCTTGTCACAAACGGTAAGTAACGTAAGTCCATTTG
Source organism: Tetragnatha versicolor (assembly GCA_024610705.1). Taxonomy (NCBI): domain Eukaryota; kingdom Metazoa; phylum Arthropoda; class Arachnida; order Araneae; family Tetragnathidae; genus Tetragnatha; species Tetragnatha versicolor. The sequence goes on from JANDEH010000008.1 coordinate 17,864,545, forward strand.
CTTTTAACTCTGTAAGAGTAAAGGAATATGAAATATTTAGTTCCACTAAAGGTGAGGTTTACATTGGAATAAGATTAACTGAGTGCAATTGTCTTGTTCCATATCAGTTCCTTCAAAATCCATTATCCCCTGCTTTTGGTTGTAAATGCATTTTATGAAACTTTACTTGAAACCAATTTTTCAATAAACACCTAATTTTTTGTTTACTAATTGAATGTATTATTTCACTCCTATTCCATGAAAGTGTAACATTAAGGTTGTTTTTATCACTTATCACAAAATATCTTGTTTTTTAGGAACGTCTTAACAGACTACACCAGAGTATTGCTCGGGAAACAGCTCGCAGGAAAGCCCTTCTGGAAACCAGTCCAACTCCTGCTCCCTCACCATCCACTTGAAGTGTTTTTGGTCCATGAACTCAAAATTCAAGTTCCAATAAATGAAAGGTATTTGGAGCTTGTGAACGTTTTACCAATTAAAAATTCTCGTATGTAGATCAACTTGTGGAGGAATTAGATTATATAGCTAGGGGGCTTTTTTAGGGCTAATATTTGCCCTTAAAACATATCATTTATTATATTTTACATTCCTTGCAAAGAATCTTCTGTTGCAATTTGATCTGAATTAAGTTTAATCATTTGTTTTATGAGATGAGCTTATCAAAACATGAGATGTTGCTCTTATGAAATGATTAGTGTTTATCAAGTGGAACATTAATGAATTTATTTTTTCATGATCCCCTATATGGCTGCTCAAAATCTTGTGTCAAAGGAGGATAAAAATTTGTCATTTGATCCACTTCCTTTTCTGAGAATAGAAATAAGTGGTGCGTTTTTGATCATATTAGATTGGCATGTCAATAGGGATTAAATTCCCTTAACCCATGATGCCTTTGTAAAATTGCTTGTTTGGTTAACACATGTAACCAAAGCATATTTTAAAACTGTACTGGGCAAGCAATCTTGCTAAAATATAGTTATTTGAAATTAAATGCTTAAGAACTTAACTTTAAAATTTAAAACTTTAAATTTTGATAAATATTTTCTGAAATATCCACATCTAATCAAAAAAATTTCCTACATGATGCTGTTTTTATATTTTAAAGTAAAAACTATTGTTATGAAACTTTATTTTGTTTTCAGAGGTGTGTTCCAAAGATGTTGAAACCCTGCATGTGTGTTTTCTTGTGAATTTTTAGTAACATACTAATGACGTTTAATCAATTTTTATTCTTAGCAGTCATGGGGCATCTAATATTAACTCCAAGGGTGAGATTTCATTGATGAAACTAAATAATACTGTTTAATATCTTTATACAAGTCCTTTTACTTAATATACTCCTATGCAATGCATCTCATCTTCAGTTTTTTTTCCTCACCATTTATGTGTTGAACTAATTTTTTCTCACAACCCTTATTACATTGAAATGATCATTGCTGTTGAAATGTTTTGTATAGTTGATTACTTGTAAATACTGGTGTAAAAATTTAATTGCATTCTGAAGAAATAAACACTTGTGTTATGATGTTATTGTAGAAAATAATAATAAATATCATTTTATACTATGTTTTTTATGTTAATCGCAGGGGTGGAAAATCTGCGCCAACTGCGCCAAACTGCGCCGAAATTGGTTACCTGCGCCAATCTGCTCCAAAAATGGCAAAATTCCGATTTTTGCGCCAAACTGCGCCAAAAACGCGATAATCCGATCAATCTGAATTTGTAACCCTGAAAATCCAACTGATAAGAAAAGAACCAATCCTCAGACACTATGATCGATTCTCTTCCCGCTAGGATCGCTATGAAACGGGGGGCCGGATGCAACTACGTTTTGCGACGATTTTGAGACCGGTCGAATCCTACTTCCACAGCTCGCGTTGCTACGTGGTGGAACGCTTCAGCAAATGAGGAGGAAAACGTCAGCCCGATCGTCGCGTCGTAGAACCCGTCGTAGAGCCCGATCGTCCGGCGTGGTGGAAATTGAAATAGAACGATTGTAACGGAGTACGTTATGCGTTGATTTGATTTTTGGCCGTGTTTTTCGGTGATAAGCACAGGGTTCGTACGCTCCTTGAAAATTAATTTCATTTTCAAGCACTGGAAACTCCTTGAATTTGGGTTGTACTCCTTAAAAACTTTTAAATTTTCATCTTGAATATTTCTTCTGTAAATTTATTTCTCCTATAAAATAGGTTTCAATTCGCAGCGTTTAGTGCGTTGAAAAGTCGGAAATCGCGATATTTTGCGAAAGTTTCGGGGGTTTTTTTCTTGCGAAATGTTCCGTTCTTCCCCCGACTTTCTTGGACGGCCCGCGGGTGTTGCTGTTGATTCAAGTTGGCTTCTTTATGCGTCATTATTGCGATGAAGAAAAAACAACTTTACCGTGGTTAGAAGCCCACAAGTCCGGTGTTCCGGAAGCCCGAAAAATAGCAATATTTCGGAATTTTTTTTTCGGAGTGTTCCGTTCTTCCCGCGACTTTGTTGGACGGCCGCGGGTGCTGATTCAAGTTGGCTTCTTCTTGCGTCATTATTGCGATGTAGAAAAAACAACTTTACCGTGGTTGGAAGCCAACAAGTCCGGTGTTCCGTCTAGTCTTCCGGAAATCGGGAAAATAGCTACTTTTCACGACAGTTCCGTTTTTCAGGGTGTCCGCTAACCCTGGAAACCGGGAAAACCTGGAATACTCAGGGAATTCGAAAATGCCCTGGAAAACCTGGAATACTCAGGGAATTACGAAAATATTCTGGAAAAATGTTATTTTGTACGATACGTAACGTTTTCCAGCGTTTCTTTACGTTGTGGAGTTACCATCTCCGGTAATTAGTCAAATCAACGGCATCCTAGCTCGCACGCGGATCGGCACGGCGGCGATGCGATCGCGCGACTCGGCCTGTAAAGGCCCCTTCTCCTCGTTCGTTTACTGTATTACGGAAAAACGACTTTTATTGGAAGAAAGCCGTGTTCATGCTGTTCCTACCATGCAGCCTCAAGATGAGGAGAAGCCTATTTTACGGGGCGTAATCGTCGGCTTCTCGCATTTGGTGTATTGTGGAAAACGGACTTGAGCTTTTTCATGGAGAGATATTCTAAAGTCAAAGACTTGCTTATGAAGTCTTATTTTATTGGTGCTCAAATTAAAATTATTTTGAGTAGAACAATTGAAAGAAACTTTATTGGAAAACTTGAATTACTGCTTAAGTCTTAATTTAAATTTTATAATTTCATAGTTATAGTATGGTTGTGAGTGATAGGTAGTTTTTCCTCCAAAAAATATAACCTGATAAGATTTTCAGCTTATTTATGAAAATATATTATGAAATTTCTTTATAAGGTAGTCTTTATACACAAATAGGATTCTTTACTTAAAATTGAAGTTGTAATTTTTCTCAGTTAAATTTCTGAATAATTTGATACTTTTTAAGCACTAGCCTTTTACAGTTAATTTTTACTGAAGGCTCCTGATTATCAATTAAACATTTCTAAATTTTGGTTTTTTAGAATAATTTGAAGATCAAATATAATCTGACTTCAGTTTTCATTAAAATAATTTCATTTCGCAAAAATGCACCCCCAAAAATTAAACCTGGAGTACTCCCATTCTAGCCAGTGTATTGTATAGTCATTTCACAAATCTTGTATTCCTTTTGAGCTCTTGCTCAGTCTCAGAATTAGTCGAAGCTTTTCTAGAGAAAAAGAAAACGGATTATTTTTCTCAATGAGTAAAACATCTATAAATTAAATGTCTAATTTTAAAATTAATATATCATTTAACGAATTAATACTAATCTATAGAAGATATTTTTTCAGTTTTTTTTATCAAGTTTATTTAATATATGGTATGAATAGAAGGAAATTAAAGTTCCATCTTATCATCAAAAATTTAAAAAAAAACGCCTTAAAGCTTTAGTTTGACCGAACCTGATGCTGATTCACTGTAAACTGATACGGAAATGAAATTTGCGTTGATACAAAACCACTAAAAGCTGATACAAAAATGCATTTTGACTTGATACAAAACTGCCCTAAAGCTGATACAAAAATCATTTTTGGATTTTCCACCCCTGTAATCGGTTGATTTTTTTCCGATACAACTGGAAAACACCTGGTGTCTAACAATCCATATACACTCATTGCCATAAAAAATAGCACACCAGGAAGATAAAGAGATATTAAAGCCAAATTTATTTCCATGATTACTTATAGTATAAAGGTCAGTTGATAAAAAATTCAGCCTTCCTCGATGTTAGGGGGCCGAGAAAATCGGCAAAAAGTGTCGACTCCATAGGTGTTCATTACTGCCGCCACAGGCCATGATATTGGGGGAGAGGGGATCTAAATTGACTTTTGGGGATTGGAGGGCCATGCTGCCTCCCCACGTACTGTGCGACCACGAAGTTGAGTCGCTTGACCTTTCTGACCCGGGGAGAGCGCTCCGCTTCAAGGTTGCTAGATTTCTCCTTTTGCGCTTTTTTTGGGAAAAACAGATGAGCGCGCGAACTCGTGCTTTTCGTATTCCGTAGAATAAGATGAAAAGCTTGTTTAGTGGGAAATAAAGGGATTTTAATTTTTTGGTGCGAAAAGAAAAAAACTTTTTTGTAATTAGGATGCAAAATATTACACTAATTTCCAATATTCGATATTCAAGATATAATATCTCAAATTTTATGGGGAACTAATTACTTTGAAGGGATACCTCGTGTATAGCTTATATAGTACAGTTAATGCCCTAGCACAAAATTTAAAATAATATTATGACTTTATGTATCTGAAAATCGGAACAGATAAATTCCATAAAACGATCTTATAAATACAGATACAATTTTTTAAACAATAAGTTGTCAGTTCATCAAAATATTAATTAAATAATAAAGTTTAATTAAAAGTAGAGATTTTCTTAACTTTTCAAAGAGTGTTTTTTTGGCGGATAAATAATTTTTTAATTTTCCTTCGTATCTCAATTTTATTTTAAGGATAATTAATTTTACTCATTCTGAGAAACCTGATGTAACATTACATTTATTTGAAAACTTAAATTGAATTTTAAAATTGAAAATTCATAATAACGGAATTTTTAAAAATGTTCAATAGTACCCATAGTTTATATAAAACTACCCCCCTAACTGTCCAAAAACACTCAATCCTATTGACTTCTTTCTTTACATTGCAAAAAATATTATATATGAAAAAATAATTGCATTATATCCGATTACTCTACCTTACTTTCCTAACATATTGTTTAATATGTAGTACTTAAAATGATTATTATTTGAATTTCAAAAAAAATGTTTTAGTTCTACGCGTTCCTTTGACCGATTTGCCTACGAATTTTGTAAAACATGTTTTTAAAACATTTTCTCGTACTTTCTCTCCCTTCTACAGTCTCGATTTTTCCAACAATGTTCCAAAAACATCATAAAAGGCATTAAAATAATTTGTATTAAACCATGTCGCTGAGAATTTTTCATTCCCTTACGCAGAAAATTTTCCTGCATTGTTCCCCGGTCCTCCAGTCAAAAACCCTTCTGTATGGGGATAACTAAAAAAATATTCCATCTTTTTAAATTACAATCCATTTCGGAGTAACGGGAAAAATGCGAAACCTCAGCGACTAGCTCGTTAATCAGCGCGACTCCTTGGCGTGGTATTGGCGAGGTGAAAATGGGTTGGCGCGCTAAGAGCAATCTCTCCCCACCAGAAAAAAAAAGATTTTATGGGTTTTTGGGGGTTGCCCAAGCGACTCAACTTCGTGGTCGCACTGTAGTCAAATTTCATCTGGTGCTCCCGCGGACGTTGCATGCTTTTCCTCAAGAACGGACTTTTTTGTGAGGATTGGTTCTAGAGAACGGGAAGGCTGGGGTAAAAATGCAACATAGGGGGCTAAGAAGAAAGCTTGGACATTGCGTGCAACATGTGTTTGTGTATTTTTCTCTTGAAACTTGTCCGAAGGCCAGGCTTGAAGGTAAGGACGGACAACAGCTACAAAATCTCAACGGTGCACGTCTGGTTGGTAAATGTGCTGGTAAATCATACTGAGGAGATGCGGCAGTGGAAGGGATGTCGTTTACAGTACTGTGGATTGCGCGTTTGGTCCGCATAGCTTCGTACATCTTTGTCTGTAAACAAGGGACTGCCCATTGGCCTTTCTGTTTAAAATAGTGCACCAAATAAGGGAATTATCACCTCAATTTTATGAAATTGTGCTTTTGAGAGAATCCTGCTTCGTTCTGCAGCACCACAATGGTTGGATATGTGTTCGAAGACACATGGAGAGAGCGGGCTCAGCTGCAGGGCCGCCCATAGGGGGCAGCAACCCCGACAAATGTCGGAGGGCCCGGAGCTTTAGGGGCCCGGGCCTACGAGTTCCACTTTGTTCTTTTAGTCAAAGTCTGTACTAGATGTTTTTTTATTTTCCTAATAAAAATTGAACTCTCTGAATCATTTAGCATATTCAGTTCCCGAAACGGACGGGCCCGTCAAAAGTGGTGGGTCTCTTTTTCAGAAGTTTCATCTCCAATCAAATTCTGAAACATGAGATAACACAACCCCTTCCCCACGTGACCACTTCCCGCACACTGGAAAAAGCTACCAATATTTCTTGCTATGGCATTTTATGCACCAAATTGAGTTAAAACCCTGTTATTTTAAGGTGAAATTTTGAAAAAATTTCTGGGGGAGAACCCCCAGACCCCCTTGGTACTTGTAACTCTATTATTACTAATGTTCGGCACTAGTTAACTAAAAGTAGTTGAAAAGTAGTTAACTACTAGTTGCAACTACTAGTTAACTAGTAGTTCAACTAGTTGTGGTTTAGAGTAGTTGAACTAGTAGTTTAACTACTTTTTTCACCAACTACTAGTTCCAACTACTTTCAAAAAGTTCAACTACTTCAAAAAATATTGAAAGATCAACATTTTAAAAAATATGTTACATCTACTAAAAATGCCATTTTTCGTGATACATTTTCATATTTGGCAACCTTGATATATATTTCATTCCAACAATTGACATATAAATGCAACCCCTTTTTTGAAATCCTCTCTAGAATTAAGGGGGTTCAGGGTTTTCTCTCCTGGAAATTCCAGCACTTTGAAAAGCGATTTTAGGCTAGGTTTACGAGGATTCTCGATGCTTTTCCTGCATTAAAAATTAGTAAGGCAATACTTAAAGTTAACGGCCCAATTTTGTGCTTAAAATATTGTTTTTCAGGCTAAGGGGGTTTAGAACCCTTAACCCCCCTTATATACGACACTGTACTGACTAATATAAATACAACATAGAAAACTTTAAGACACCAAAAACCTGTATTCCTATCAAAAATTGGCGAATCTTTAGCCATGATAATTTTGCAGGGGCGTCATTTCAGTTTTTGATTGGGGGGGCAAGGATTTTTCTAAATGGGTCTGAATCACGCTGTAACTAACTTCTTTTTTTGGGGGGTTGCCTCAACTTCATTTTTATTCCCGAACGAGCACATTTATAGGTTAAGTGTTAGAACACTGAAAAACAGTATTTGAATGATATTACATATAATGTCAAATTTTGACATGAACTCCAAGGAAAAAGTGGGTCTGGGGGTTTGCCCCCAGGAAAATTTTGAAAATTTGCCTTTTAAAGTAGTGTTTTGGCTCATTTTGAGACCCTATGGACTGCATCCAAAGAGAACAGTTTCTTGTAAACCACAAAATTTTCTAGGGAAAAGAGTTGTAAATAAACGTCAAAGTATCAAGGGGCCTCCCCCAGAATTTTTTTTTTAATTCCCCTTTAAACTAGTGTTTTATCTCTTTTTCAAACTCTTTGAGGAGCTCCTAAAGGGGACATCCATAAATTACGTGAGGTGTTTTTTCCAAAATCTGGACCCCTCCTCCCCCCTTGGTGAGATTTAGTGAGATTTTGCTGGACTCCCCCTCCCCCCACGTGATATTTACCTACAACCTTTAAATTATTCTCCTCCCTTCTTATATATTACTTTCTCCTACTTAAAAAAAAGAAAATCCTATAATTTCTAACTTAAAAAGTTGACGTGAGATTTTAATCGACCCCCTCCCCCCTAGGTGAGATTTTTCCAAACCCCTCCCCCCCCTTTTTTGACTTCACGTAATTTATGGATGTCCCCAAAGGGAAAAGCTTCTTGAGAGTGGCAAAATTATAAAAGGGAAAAACTGTGTAACCGACATAAAAATTTTAGAGGGGAGCTGGGGATCGTCCCCCAAAATTTTTTTTGAAATTACCACTTTAAACTCGTTTTTTATATTTTTTTCTAACTCTTTGGGGAGCACTAAAAAGGAAAAGCTTCTTGAAAGCGGCAGAATTTTCAAGGGGGAAAACACTGTTTAACAGAGGTCAAAATTATAGAGGGGGGCTGGGGGTATTCCCAAGAAAATTTTTTGAAATTTCCCCTTTCACTAGTGCTTTATCTCTTCCAAACTCTTTGTGGAGCTCGTAAAGGGAAAAGTTTCCTGTAAGGGGCCGTTCAAATATTACGTAAGCACCTAAGGGGGGAGGGGGGTTTGCTCTTTGCTTATTTTTGCTGACAAGGGGGGAGGGGGATATGAGTGATGCTTACGTAAGATGGTGCATTTTCGAAAATCTCTTGTTTCTTGCATAAATAATTTCAAAATTCAACCAAAAATAAATGTAACCAAAAATTGAATTAGGAAATCTGACGTAAGCACTTTTTTCTGGAGATGGACCACCCTAACATTTTGAAATTGTAACCCCGAAAAGTAGTATTTCGACTCATTTTTGAACCCTTAGGGTTACACCCAATAAGTACGGCTCCTAGTACGAGTCACCTAATTTTCAAGGAAAAAACAATACTTACTACTAGGTATGTCAAAATTTCGGGGGGGGGGGGTCCGGCAGTGTCTTACGTAATTATGGTGGGGAGGGGGGTTGAGGTATGCTTATATTTGCTGACAAGGGGGGGGGTAAAAATGAACAAAAAAGTGCTTACGTAATATTTGAACGGCCGCTAAATGGCAGAATTCTAAGGAGTAAACATCTGTATAACCACCGACGTAAAATTTTAGAGGGGGGCTGGGGATCCTTCCCCAGAATTTTTTTTGAAATTTAACCCTTAAAGGTAGTGTTTTAACTCCTTTTGAGACTTTTTGAGTTGCACCCAAAGCTCCTTGTGGAAGGAATTTTCAAGGGCAGCTTTTTTTCACATAACAGAGTAGAAACCTTGGATGGGAGCGGTTGCCCCCCCTAAATGACGCCCCTGTATTTTTGCTACAGGTAAGAAAAAGTAATCGAAAATTTGGGGAAAAATATCTTATGAAATTAAAAAGACTAGTTAACTACTTTGGGAAATAATCAACTACTAGTTACAACTACTTCCAAGAAAAAGTAGTTAACTAGTAGTTACAACTATTTTTGCCCAGACTAGTTGGTAGTTAACTACTTTTTGACCAGTAGTTGCCGAACACTAATTATTACAACCTTATTTTATATTAAGTTCGTCAAAACGCGGAAATTCTACCATAAAACCTATATCCGAAATTCGGATGAGGCGTATCAAAACGAGTTGAAAAATAGGGGTTTTTTTACTTTAATTTTCAAAAATTTTCTGGGGGAGGACCCCCAGTCCCCCCTTTTAGTAGTTGGAGCAGGATAACTCCACTACCCTTTGCATATTAAAATAAAAAAGAAGATTCAATTGGACTTGGGAAATTCTTAGCCCTCCCCCAACACCAAATCCTGAATCCGCCCTTGCAGGCAGAATTTAATGAAATTCGGTTTACAGGGGTTTTCGAGGGAGCTCTCTCCGAATCTGTAATAATAAATGAAGTTTTCAGTAGAATAAGGTAGTTCTAAATCAGGCATGGCCAACCCGCGGGCCGCATGCGGCCCGCGGGACATTATCTTGCGGCCCGCGAGAAGTTTTGTATACTTTAAAAAACTTAAATTGCAGCAATAATTTTTACAAAAAAATCACAAAACTTTTTTGTTTTTCGATTATTGTAGCACCTTTTCACACATGGTGTCCGAGTCTATTCCTATTCCATTTCCGAGGCCGGATGTGGAAGGGGAATGTTCTTTCCTCTCCTGACCTGGGGGCAATTTTTCGGGGGCGGGGAGCTAGCTGAAAGAAAACTGATAAGCGTGGTATTCTCCACTCAGTAATTGGAGTTTTGCTCTTTTGATTTTGCCGAACATATCTTCGTTGCTCGAAAAAGCTCCATGTGGTCCAAGGGGCTGGTCAAGGGCAATAAAACTGTCCACTTTGTTTAAACAGGAAGTTTCAACAGGACGAGAGGGGTTGTTGTTGAAAGAAAAGACCCCCTACTGGTTTTATGGCTGTTTCAAAAGAAACGTTGGACTCAGGTGTTACTTTTGTCTCCACAAAGGGGTCGTTCCGAGAATTTATCTGTGAACTTCTCCGGTTTGCCAGAAGTCTTTCTTTCAACAGCCAATATAGAATCTCTTGTGTGTATATGTCTTGTGACCATCGCATTAAGTCAGTAGTTACTGAGTTTTAGTCTGGCTGAAGAGCTCTCCTCTATCGTGGATTTTATTATACGAATTGCTGCTATTATAGGTGAGTCACTTATTCTTACTTCTTTAGTATAAAATGCTTAAATGTGTTTATGGTGCGGGCAAAGGGATTAACCGGCAGGATATCATTAATAATGCCCCAAATGAGACAGGTAATACGATGAATTCAATGGCATTTATCAATGATTATTTTCAGCCCGACATTATTAATCATGCCCAAAATACGGGAGCATTATTAATGCACGGTGTATCACTTTGATCGTAACTTTTATATCAAAATATGTGTTTTTCTAGTAAAGGCATAAAACCCATGGTTTTCAATAAGGGAAATTATATGGCATATAAAATATAATTATTTTGCATTAATAAATATTTATTGCATCATGGTAATTTTATAATATTCTATTCAAATTTTTTCTAAAAGTTAAGTTTAATTCTGATTTTGTAGTGATAAAAAGTAAACGTGTTTTCCTTCTAATTTTTAGAATGAGTGGAAAAAAAAGAAAAATAGTTGATGAAAATAGAAAGTATTGTGAGGAATGGGAAGATAAATACTGTTTTATAATTCAAAACTCAAAATTAATCTGCTTGATTTGCCGTGAGACTGTCGGTGTATTCAAGGAATATAACGTTAAAAGACATTTTGAAACAAAACATAAAGATTATTTGAATTTGGATAAAGAAATAAAGCAATCGAAAATCAGGGATTTTAAATCTCAATTAAAGATCCAACAAAAAATGTTTAGTTCGGCATTGCAACAACCATCCAATATTGTCAAGGCAAGTTATTCTGTTTCGTATTTAATAGCAAAAAAAATGAAAACATTTTCGGATGGTGAATTCGTTAAAGAATGTGTAGAGGCGGTTGTGAATGATGTTTTGCCTGATAAAAGTAAATTATTTTCAAACATAAGTCTATCTCGGCAAACTGTGTGTCGCCGAATAAATGACATTTCCAATGAAATTGTTGTACAACTTCGTGATCAAATTCAAGATTTTAAATACTTTTCCTTAGCATTCGATGAAAGTACAGATATTTCGAACACGGCTCAGCTTGTAGTATTCGTTCGAGGAGTTAATGAATCATTTCAAGTAACTGAAGAAATGCTAAATTTAATTAGTTTGAAAGGGACTACGACAGGGGAAGATATTTTTCAAGCTGTCAAAACTTGCTTAAGAGCCCTCCTTCCAAATTCCCCCCCTCGACCGATTCCCATGTTATCCAATGGAGAATCTGCGGAACTATGTTTTAGCCTCAAATTTTTATCGCACATGCTCAATTTTTGCTTTATACGCAAGATCCATTAAATATCTAGAGTGAAGTTTTGAATTGGTAGTTAAATTCGCATTATTAGTATTTTTAAATAATTTTTGAAAGTTCATGAATTGCTTGATCGTCTCTTCAACAGCTAATTTCACCTAGATATTTTCGGAAAAATGACTTGAAAATAAAACATAACTCTACCTTATGTTTTTCTTAACCGATTCATAACCATATTTTTGTGAAAAACTTTAAAAATATATTTTTAAAAGCGTTTTTAAGAAATTTTTCTCTGCTTAAAACGGATGATTGCAGCAACCCTATATCCAAGCCCTGATTTATGGCCCGCGTGTGGTTTCTTCTATCTCTGCTCTCTATCTCTGCGACGGAGAGAGGGGTGTTTTTATTACCTTCTTGAACGAAGGGTAGGATTTCCCCTGCCCTGTTGTTTTTTTGTGTTTTTGTTCATGTGTACTATGCTAGAAAGATAGCTCAAAAATGGGTAACCGAGGAACTAATGGTAAAAGAAAGTTTGATGGTTGTGCGTGATTCTCATAGTAAATTTTCCGCAGAATACGATTCTTCATAATTGCATCAAAATAATAAAGGTTAATTTTTCATGATTTTTTCACTTTCAAAAATTGTTTTCAAATTTTTTTTATCTTTTAAATTGTAATAGAATAGTTTGTGAAATTTTGTCATTATAGAATGCATTTCATTTCTATTTCACAAGTGTTTCTTAATTGCAAAATATGCCAATCCATACCACTGGTCAGAAAAAAAACTTTTTGAATTATGTTTGGAATATTTAACCTGATCTTAATCTTTTTGAGACCTCCATTTTTTCCTCGGACGTCACATTTTCTTTGACAATGGAGAATTGCACCATCTCTTAAAGTTCTAAATTTTCAACTTTAATTTATTAAGAATTCTCTCCTGATTCCAAAAATATGCTTGTTTTTCTGACAATTTTTTTTCAGCTAATTATGAGATATTTTATATCAGAGAGCTCCTAATCGAGTCGGGTGACGTCACATGTGTCTCTTGGAAATGTGGGAGTAGTGTTATCATCGAAATACTAGTCTGTAAAAAAACTAGAGCTCATTGTTTCAAAGCGGAATGATAGTAAACAAGGTACGCATGACGACACAAGCTGTTTCAGCTGAAGGAATACATTACATTCGGAATACATTAAGATTAAAAAAATTCGATTGCAATTATCTATTCCGGTTTTTATAATTCACTAGCTTATATGCCCGGCCTTGCACGGGTGTAGTTAAAGCTTTCTTTTTAAAATTTTCAATACATTTTATTACACCTTATTTTACCGTGGTAATAAATCCATTCACTTGTCAAGCATTAATATTTTTGAATGATTTCTACATTTAACCGCATGATCCCCATAAAAAAATAACAGAAAAAATATCCCAAAATAAAATTCTAACGATGACAAATCGTTCAGAAGAAACCCTATTTACCGGATAAATAAATACAGAATCAGGGGCGTCATTTAGGGGGGGCAGGGGGGGGCAACCGCCCCCCCAAGGTTTCCACTGTAATGTGAAAAATAGCTGCAAGTCCCTTGAAAATTCTGTAACTTCCACAAGGAGCTTTGGGTGCAACTCAAAATGTCTCAAAAGGAGTTAAAACATTACTTTTGAGGGTTCAATTTCAAAAATTTTCTGGGGGAGGACCCCCAGACCCCCTCTAAAATTTTCATGTCTCTTATTTAGTGTTTTCATCCTTGAAAACCATTCCTTTTACAAGAAGATTTTTTCTTACGAAGTTCCCCCAAAGAGTTTGAAAAAGAGATAAAACACTAGTGTAAAGGGGAATTAAAATTCCTGGGGGAGGACCCCTAGCCCCCTTAAAACTTTGACGTTTATTTACTACTCTTTTCCCTAGAAAATTATGTGGTTTACAAGAAACTGTTCTCTTTGGATGCAGCCCAAAGGGTCTCAAAACGAGCTAAAACACTACTTTAAGAGCCAAATTTTCAAAATTCTTCTGGGGGTGAACCCCCAGACCCCCCTTTTTCTTTGGAGTTCACGTTGTGAAATTTTGACATGATATTACCTTAAAAATGAAGTTCAGGCAACTCCCGCGAAAAAAACCCTAGTTACAGCAAGGTATAGACCCAATTAAAAAAAATTCCTTGCCCCCCCCAACCAAAAACTGAAATGACGCCCCTGTACAGAATGCATGCAAAAAATAATGACAGTCTTTTTAGATTCCGTAGGGTACATGTGTTCAAGTTCAAGTGATCACACTCCCTCCCCTGTGAAAAATAAACACTTCCTACTTTACCGAAATAACCCTTTTCCCCTAATGATTATTTCATTGGAAGATTTCCCCTCCCTGTTAATCTTGGTCTTTCGACTTGACCACCCATAAAGGGGAATATTATTCCGGTAGGTTACGATACCCCTAGGCCAACACCCTAGACGCCGTTATCGGAGACGCTGACTGGCGATGACGGCGTCATGAAAGACCTCCAACGTGGACTCAAAAAGTGAGGACTAATTATAGACAATGTTTGTTAAATTCAAAATTTTCTACGTTGCACAAAAGTAATTAATTTTTTTTATTTATAACATAAATTATATAAAAGTGCATTTACCTTGGAACGGAACCTGGGATCTTTCGATTTTTATTCAGGGGTCTTTCATTAATTACGTAAGGATGATTTTGGCAATTTTTGACCCCCCTACCCCCATGTAATGGTACGTAAGATTTTTCTTACGTAATTTTACGTTTTAATTACCGTTTCTTACGTAAGATTCCATTTCGTTTCAGCGGGGAAAAGTAATATCCTGTTAAAAATAAATCCAAGAATAAGGATAACACTTTCCTCCTATTTAAATTTTTCTAAAATTACTTTTTAATTGATATTTGGTAAGTGCAGTTTATTCGCAAAGGTTAAAAAGGGGGGAACTGGGAAGGTTTTTTAAAAATGTTCTATGAATGGTATACTTGGAAAAGTAAAATTACAAACCTCGGTGGAATTTCTCAGTGTGGAATTTAGAGAGTTTATACATTAGCCATAGATCTGGAGGAATTGCCAAGTTCTAATTTAAAGCAAAATAAGACCCTATTTATTTCGAGATAGACCCGGACATCCCCCAGGTTTCAGTTTTTTAATAAATATCATCTGGCGGTGTTACAGAGGGGCTTCGCCAGTTCAAATGTGTAGCACTGCGTGCTATGGCTATATACCCAGCCGAGTGAGAAATAATTAAAAAATGGATCGATTTTTATGTTTATGCTAATACAATTGATTTTAAACTACAACAATCGATTTCAATCTGCAACAATCGATAGCATGTATCATGCCTACAATAATAAACTAGTACTATAAAGAGGTTCTATGGTTCCCTCCTGCCTCCTGGTTCTAGGTATTGGAAATAATGCTCCTATCAGAGGCTACAGATGTGGGCTGCTGGGCTACAGGGTGGCTACAGATCAGGGAAAAGTCAGGAAAATTCTTTAAAAGAAGAAAATTTTTAGTAATTGATTCACAAGGAGCGATGTAACCTAGTCTCAAAATGAATTAATTTTAAGGTCAAAAATTTCCCCTAGCCCCCTCAAAACTTTGAACTGTTTTTCTTTGAAAATTCTGTCACCTAGGATAGGAGTGATCCTTATTTTCTGTAAAGTGTTTAAAACATGAATTAAAATACTACCTGGGGTAGGGCCCCTAAACTCCCCTTAAAATTTTGTTGTATAATCCAGCATAGATTTCTTTGAAAATTCTGCCCTTCCTCCTCACCGAGCGGTGCACTTCCCCTTCCAATTGTACTTGGAATTCTCATTGTTTACAAAAATACTTGACGTACAAATGTACCCTAAAAAAAGTTAGACAACTCCCTTGAAACAAAAGTCTTGTTATGGCCGTGTTATGATCATCAAATAAATGGAATGCTTTAAATATAAAAATTATATTTCCAAGTCAAAATCACTTGAGTTAACTTTCCATAACTGTACATTTGAAAGAAAAGAACAATCTTATTTAATTCACAGAGGAGATATTTTCGTAGTATGTGTAAGCACACATCCCTGTTGCTTTTGTGCTGAGTCATGTGAACGAACGAGATGTTCAGGACAGATAAGTCCCTGTTTGTAAATTTATTTTGTCTTTTCTTTTACAAAGCATGTTCAGTTTTGAAAAGATAATTTTTCTTTTCTACCTGATTCCGATTTCTGATCTTACTTTTAAAAAGATATAGAAAAATACGGCCTGAATATTTTTCAGATTTAATGCTCCAGCAATCAGATCCAACCTTTTTATGTTTTTGAAAGCTATTTATCCACTTCTTACAATCACAATCTGAGGATTCACCAAAAATATTTTACTGAAAAATTTTACTCGGATGTTCACCTCGCAATTGTTTAACTTTTCTCTTATTTTATCTTTATTATATTTATTCCAATTTATATTATTTATTCCGGAAGTTAATTACTCATTTGATAATTTTTATGAGTTTCCTATTTTCTCTTTGACCCTTAGATAACTCATACATAAATATTCATTTTTTTCTTTTGTGTCTTCTCTTATTTTAAAATTTTATTTCTTAGTGTTTTATGAAAAATATTTTGTGTATACGAAATAAAGGTTTTTGTTTACTTGATACTAAGAAATACGAAACAGATGAGTAGCGATTTCTGTATTTTCTTCATTTATTTACAATTTTTGAAGTTTCTCATTTATATAAGTTAACATCATATGTTTATCCCATGCGCCTCAAAAAAAGATCTTTCTAACCTTAAAATTTTGATAAAAATGCCCACGTTGGAATTTGGCATAAGTGAGGATGCTATATTTTATTCCTTATTCCATTGTGAAAACCAATATAATGTTCACCTATCAAAGGTAAAAACCACGATAGATTAATCTCGAGTCTCTATCTCACCATTGAATAATGAATGACAAGGACTTATTAGAACTAAATAAACTACTATTAAACAACTGATTTAAATTATCTTAAAAGCAATAGAATTGTTTTGATTGCCTAATTACCTGTTAAACTTTCACCCAATGCATTTATTTATCCTCTGGTCGTTTGGATAAAATGGCAAGTTTAGAGGATTTTTGAAGTTTATTGGCATTGTCAGATACTACCAAATATGATGAGAATAATTTGTTGAGGGTTATTGTAGGGGGTATCGGTATATTCTAAATAGCACTCATTTTTTTTTCACTAAATCGAAGAGGCTAAGGTAATTTTTGGTAGCTATTATAAAGTATTTTATAACTATTTTCGCATAGTTTTTATGTAATCCTGCTACCTATTCAAGGTCAAAATAGGCGAAGGGTCGGTTGAAAAAACGAATGGACATTCAGCAAGCGTAGTGGCTTTAGTACTAAAACGCAAATATTTCGATTGCGCGTTATACAAAAACGAGACATGATAGAGAAAACCTAAAGGCAGATTTGAAATCACAAATCAGCATCAAATTACTACAAAACCTACGTAATCTCGTTTCTGATGATTTTTCAGTGTTGACCTGTGTTAATTATTTACATGAAAATACTTTTTAATTATTTATAGCGTTAGTGTGGTTGTAAAATGCCAAAAATAACGTTGTTTTGACTTTTCCAGAAATACCTGACTGGTGGGGCCATATTGTAAATTTGTCCTACTAATTTATGTTGGAAAATAACCAATAAACAAAGTAAGGGATTTAAAAGTTGACACCCTGTATTTATATAGCCTAAAAAATATCAATCCAAATTACAGAGTAAGTTTAATAGTCAATTAATTATAATACAAAACGGATATATTATTTGGAATTGTTTTTTTAATGAAAGTTACAACTCTACTCATTTTTTACGATGAACTTATCAAACAAGGGACGGAATAAGCGTGTGGGGAGTGGAATCATGGAAATATGGTAGGTTTTTTGCGTAGCCCAGGAAGAGAAGGACTCCTCTCAAACAGAAGCCGTTTTCACTCTTTTCCTCCCTGCGTTCGGCGGTTAGTGGGGGGGGGAAGAATCGTCAGGGGGTGATGGTGTTGTGTTTCAAACCTGTCTCTCCTCACACTGGGGTATGAAATGGGGGTCGTAAGCAGTGGAATGCAAAAAGTCAAATCGGTACCAAACGTAGTCCAATCGGTATAATCCGAAGTTTAGCAAAATATCTCGAAGGTGCAACTTCGTTGTGCATTTTTCGACGATGCTATGAAACTTGATACATATGTTCCGGGGATCTATTGAATGAGTTTTCGATAGTCTGCCAAGAAAAACTTACACGAGATTTTAAAATTTTTAACTTCCCCAAAAACCCAAATTTGATGTCGATAAGCAAGCAATTATTATTAGGAAAAGCGTCACCGTCCAATAGTCATCAACGAAGAGTTATCTCCGAAAAATTCATACTATTCATATTTTGAAAAGTTGAAAAATGAAATTTTTTTTTATTTTAATACTTTCTCTTGTAGAAATTGATTAGTTCTTTAGTAAATGATCTTTTTTAAACGAAATTCAGTGTTTCACGCCGTGCGTGATCCATAGAGCCTCAGAGAAAGGGTGTTTTTTTTTTAAAAACGCATACGCAATCACCACACACATTGGCATCCAGATCTACCGTTTATAATCGTGATATAAGGTAACTAATATAGTATTTTTTTTCAAATCTATATCTTCGGGATCGCATCTTAAATTTCTGTATAATTTAAAGCCCCCTTTCACCTTTTTATAAAATTTCATTTTTAGGTTTTTTTTTTCAAAAAATATATCGTTCTTATAATCATGTTTAAGACTATATAAATTTAAGAAACTGTATAAATTTGAAGGCTTAAACTTTACTAAAAAATTACTTTAAAAAATTAAATTAAATACCGTAAAATTGTAGTTTTAAAACCAGTTCAGTTAAGTCCCTGATTGTGTCCTTGGTATTTTTCAAATAACGACTGCTATGTATCGTGACGTGATGGATTATAATATTTATAGTTTTTAACATTTAGCATATTTAGTTTGAATCAAACCAAGTACACCACAAAAATATAGCTATCATATATGAAATTGAGTTTTCTAATGGTTTTGACGCCTTTTCCACTGAGGATGTCTTCCGATCTTTCTGAGATATGAAAACAACTCTTCCGGCCTAGGAAGGTTCCCGGAGATCGTCCTCGTGTCAACCCAATCCCCATGAACAAGATCATCAAATCGAAGGGCCATGGTAAGAAAAAAAACAACTCGTAAAAAGAGTAAGAAAAAAATATATTTCTAAAAAGAATAATAAAAAACCATTTGAATTTTATATGAAACTAGGCTAGAATTTTCCAACGATTCCAAATCCGTTAGAATTATTTCAATATCTTTATTAGTTCAAAATTTGCGATTTGTGACCCGTATGGTCCAGTACCAGCATACTCCAAAGAGGAGATATAGATCTTGATTCCGCTCTTGTAGGACCACCTGCGATGCCCCTTTTTCTCGGAACTCTTGAGCGCTTGGTGCTACGGTCGATTCGCCGACACGGGATTTCCTACCCCCACTAGTTGAAAAATTCCTTCTACTATCACCCCTGTTCGCCGACATTTCCCACACGTTCCCTTATCTTTCGGGTTTTTTTCGAATCGGTGTAAGAAATCGATTCCGGAGAAGAATCGAATGCAATATCGCAATGAAGGCAAAGCACTCGCTAGACAAACTGCAAACGTATCCGCTAGATGGCGTATCAAAGTGGCGCTAAAACAATGAAGTTCAAGTTCAGACACAGCCTAACAATACAAACACGTGTTTCAAGTATTTAGTCTTTTTTTGGTGCAGAATTGGAATATGACCGACACAATATTCATAAAATACAAACGTGGCGGTAATCTTGTGGATTATAAAGATTTTTTATTCCGCCTTGATAGAAGGGATGATTTATCATATTGGAAATGTGCGGCCACTTCGAAATGCAAAGCACGTACTGCCTTATGTAATGAACAAGTGAAAAGTTCATCGGGTTAATTTATTAATTATGAGAATTTACTTTCCGTGAATTTTATAATAAAATTCAGTCAATCAAACAATTTTTGAAAATATAATGTCGAAAAAAGAAATAAAATTTGATATTTCTGTTCAATGGATTAATTTGAATGTTTTTTCTTATTTTTTAATCTTTGATGATTTGATAAGGTACTTATTAAGAAATTTCAAAAATATATCCTGGGTTGGACCCAAGAAAATATGGTAAGCCTAACACGTGTCAATATTCAAAAACGGTTGTTTCTTCCTTTCTAATTGAAGTGCATACTTTAAATTTTAATAAGTTGTAATAACAGTGAATCTATTTAATCATAGTACCCGGGGACAATTAGGAGGTCGTATACGAGTTAAAAACCGTTCAATATAGAAATAGGAATAGAGGCAGAAAACTTCACACGTTACATCAGTGCAATACGCCGTTCGAAGCATTTATTTGAGTTGCATAACATACTAAAATTTCATCGAAATCGATAAGCAGGTTTTTGAAATGGAATTTTTTCAAGTATTAAAGTACACTAGATGTGCATGTTTAGGCTAATTAAGGGATTTCCCATAGATCTAAGGACCATGAAATTAATTGTTAATGGTGTGAATCCACACAATCTATTAAATTTTCAGGGTCCAATATCAATAGGGGGCAGTATACATAATAAATACATTAATAAACTTAAATAATTTATAAATCTAGAACTAATTCTTCAACCCCTTAATGCGATGCAAATTTTTTTTTGCCTAAAGATCTGCTACAACATATTAAAATCTTAAGTACGTATTAACGTATTTATCTTAATACTAGCGCTGACGCGCTAGACCCGGGCTTCACCTTTTTTAATAAATATCATCTGGTGCGTTAAAGATGGGCTTCGCCAGTCCATTTTGTCTTTAAATTTATTCTGGTGTGTTACAGATGGGCTTCGCCAGTCCAAATGTGGAAATAGTTAAATAAAGGAGCCACTTTTTATGTTTATGCTACAACAATAGATTTTAAACTCCAACAATCGATTTCATGCCTACAACAATTAAAGTTACATCTTCTCTTATGATATTTACAACAATGGGGGTTTTCCATGAAGTTAGGCACGAAATATGGGTTTTGGAGCATAAAATTGACCAAAAAAGTTATTAGGATGCATCGATTTTAAATTATTATTCTTCAGAAACCTTCCTTGGAGCGAGTAGATCAACGTGGTATAGTTTAATAGTTAATGTAGGTTCGAAAAGTTTAAAACTATAAAGGACATACATACATACATACATACATACAAACATACAGACAGACAGACATTGATTTTTATATATATAGATAGATTTGGGAAAAATTTCAAGTAAAACGAAAATTCTTTGAACCTAAATTACAAACGCAATATGTATTGATTCCCCTTAAATTTTCCAATTTTTTATAAGCTTTCTAAATATGTAAACCATTAAAATGTAACTTTAAAAGTACACAAACGCGTTGAGGATTATAGTAGGCTCTAATCTGCTTTAGAATATTCTTAAGTACGTCATAATCACCATGGAAACTCGTAATTCTGGAAAAACTGTACTACAACGGTCCTTTACTCAGAAGTAAAATAAAAAAAATTGTTTAATAATATTTATCGATTTATTAAACAAAAAGTGGACTTGTGTTTTTTTAACGATCCTATATTTTAACAAGTGTAATAACTTAATAAATTATAAAGATATATTCATGAAAATCGACGTGGATCTTGATGTATATTTTAAGAATCCATCACCTTTTAAACCATTATTAAAAAATAAATCGATTTATTGAATAATTATCGGCGTTTTTCGGTAAAACGCCGGACATAATAGAATCCGTTATAAAGATCGGGTCCCTTAATGTTATACGTCTTAGTTAGACGTCCCGAACAACATACAGGAAAAGAAAATATATAGACTTATTATCCTTGAACGGAAATAAGGAAAATCTCATTTCTTATAAAGAAACTTTGAACCTCAATTACTCCCGAAATATTAGGACCACACTTAAGTTAGTCCATAAGTTAATAACAATTGAAAGTTTTATTTCACTTCGAAACTTGAAATTATTCAATTTTTTCCTTTAATTTTTAGGAATATGCTTTGAGAAGTAAATTATTTCACCTAATAGTAAATTAAAATCCTGAAAATATGATTGAAAGAGCTTTTAAAATAATTAATGGATATCATTTTTACAATTTTTGGTTTTTATTGGGGTTTTACAGTAAGTGTAGAAATTGATTAAAAATCCGCTTAATTCGCTTCACTTCTTCCATCGCAGTAGGAAATACGGCATTTAGAGGCTCAGATGTAAAGATTTTATGTTTAAAATCTATACATTAAAGTATGAGATGAGGATGATGGATGATTGAAAGTTGCCAAGGTCATTTCCCATGCTTTTTGCATTCATATAAATATTACATAAGAGAAAAATTATAATTAGTGGTAAATTATTAGTTAATTAATTTAATAAACAACCCAAGGAAGCCTTTCAAACAAGTTAAAACGTTTAACATTTCAACATGCTGTGGTAATAAGTCCTCAAATTTCAAAAATAGTCAAATTTTAAGACAACCAATCTTCATACTTATTGATTTTTATTTTTGTTAAAAATGTTATTATTCCAAATTAGATCCTTATGTATAATAATGGATATAATGGAACGCAAATGTTTTGGCATTAGGTCTTTGGACTTTGTAGTCCAATCGGTACAATCCGATATTAGCAAAATATCACCTTTATTGTAGTCCAAGGTGCAACTTAAACATTGTGCATTTTTAATGATGCTATGAAACTTGATACATAACATATGTTCCGGGGATCTATTGAATGAGTTTTCGATCGGCTGCCAAGAAAATTTTCCATGAGAATGTAAAATTTTTAACTTCCGCCAAGAACCCAAATTTGATGTCGATGCAGTAATAATTTTTAGGAAAAGAGTTATCGTCCAACAGTCATCATCGAAATAGTTATCGGCCCCGAAGCATCCGCGGAAGGGTTAGGAAGGGTTTACTTATCACGTTGGCACACTCAAGAATTAACATTCTTATTTTAAAAAGTTGAAAATTTAAATTCTTTTTTTAATTATAAGACTTTCCTTTTTAGATTCAGTTGGATGTCAGTTCTTTAGTAAATTACCTTGTTTTAAACGAGGCTCAGTGCTTCACTCAGTGCTCAGACAATATTAATTAATTTATACCGAAAATTGAATATCTTGCCAATTCGCCACCTTTTTTTCTTTAAAACCATTATTTATTTTGTTAGATAGGACAATAGCTCTGAATTACGAAATTTACGATCAAAAATCTTATATTCCGTGCCTAAATCAAAAAAAGAAATCCTTCATAAAATTTTTGTTTATTTATCATCTAAATTCTTAAATGCATTACCCGAAAACTTAAAATCAGAAGGATCTTCTTTTAAATTTAAGAAACAACTAAAACTCTTTGTTATGACAATAGATAAAAGTGAAGATTTGTTTTGATTTTTTCCCTTCAAACGCTCTTTTTTTTTATTCAGACTTACTAAACTGAAGCTCACCTCACGGTGGTCCACTTGTACTTCATTTAATAATTAATATAATTTTTAAAATTAATATCATTCATGTATAATGTATTTGTAATTTAAAATAATTTTAATTATTCACTTATTCTAGTTACTCGTTTGGGTCACTGTTGACCCCTGAGTAATTCAAATAATTTTATTATTTTTTATAGTATATGTGTATTATGTACATTTTTTAGTTTTGTGTTTTGTTTGTACCTTTTTGTATGTTCCATGTAATTGTAATAAAAATAAATGTTCATGTATTATAAAATTTTAAGTCCCTGATCGAGTTTTTAGTACTTTTCAAATATCGACTGCTATGTATCGTGATGGATTATAATATTTAACAGTTAGCATATTTAGTTTGAATCGAACCAAGTATACCCCACAAAAATATAGCTATCATATATAAAATTAAGTATTTTAATGGTTTTGACGCCTTTTCCACTGAGGATGTCTTCCGATCTTTCTGAGATATGAAAAAAGGGTAAGAAAAAATATATTTAAAAAAAAATAACAAAAAAACCCTTTGAATTTTATATGAAACTGGGCTAGAATTTTCCAACGATTCCAAATCCGTTAGAATTATTTCAATATCTTTATTAGTTCAAAATTTGCGATTGCTGAACCCGATGGTCTAGTACTCCAAAGAGGAGATATAGATCTTGATACCACTCTGGAAGGGACACCTGCGATGCCCCCTTATCTTGGAATTCTCGCGCACTTCTCTCCGCTCAATGGCGATAGAATTTATCGCCAACCTTTAAAATCAGACCGGTAATGACCAGGACCGCGCGAGAAATTTCTTTCGAAAGATAAACCCTCGCCATGGGAACCCATGCCACGCTATTTTGACAGGATTTTCGGGACGCCATCTGGATGACGCAAAATCGTGACTCTGAGTTCATCCTTTTAGAAGGAGGGCTCTTAAGGATTTCCTCACTTTGAAATGCAAGCAAAAATATTGGCCCACATTTTTAATACCGTAATTTCGCGCGTTTAGTCCGCGGACTATCTGTGTTTAAAATGCGAATTTTTGAAGCTGCTGACTATCCACCTGTGCGGATAATACGCTGGTTTTTCACGGTTAAAATCGTTGAAATTTAAAAAACACGCTGTCGTGAACTGCCGATGATCAAATATAATGATTAAAAATACATAATAGTAAATAATATGATTAATTAGTAAGCACTGTTTTTTATTTGTATTTAGCGTTTTATTTCTGAAGGTATATTAGTAAGTACTTTTTTTCTATTTATACTTAGTTCTTTGTTTCTAAAATACATTACATCATCTACTAAATACTAAAATCATTAAATACATCTGACGATTTTAGAAAAAAATTTTACATAAAATCGTGTCTGCGGACTATATGTGCGAAATTACGGTACTATTTTCCTTAATGTTCATAACGAAACTGAAGATATGTTGTCAAAAGAAAAGTTAATATAAAGTAAAAAAATTTCTTAGAAATTCGGCAATTCACAATGTTTTGGAAATTTAAGAAGAAGTGTTTTTAAATTTACCAGTAAAAGTGCTAGAAGGGGGTGGGGTTTCCTCTCTTATTAATTAACCAATTATTTACTATACACATATGTAACTGTGAGTGTGTTTGATTTTTTTTTATAATTTTAGTGGGACATTATTTATGTAATTTCTAAGGCTAACCCGTTTGAATGACTTCTTTTACAGATATTTTGTGGGTTTGAGCGATGTTTTTATTGTCTCATTTATTAATTTTTGAAAAAAAAGCAGTTATTTTTATTTTCATTTAAAATCAAATGCATTATTGGTATTTAGCCAGTTATCCGCACCGAAAAAAACTGTTTAGTAGGATTCCATTTCAGGATTCTTGGGAATCGATTCTTCCTTCACGTTTAATTCCTTGGCATCGATTCCAATGCATTCGATTTGGTGATTTAGTATCGATTCCACAGCATTCGATTAGGATGTTTCGCCGACAAATTCCCTACACGGGAGAGTAAACAGGAAACCAGCAGGAGATCAGGGGGATAGGAAATCTCCGTGTCGGCGAAACGACCGAGACACCGAGCGCTTCTCTCCGCTCAATGGCGATAGAATTTATCGCCAACCTTCAAAATCAGACCGGTAATGACCAGGACCGCGCGAGAAATTTCTTGCCAAAGATAAATGCCCTCGCCATGGGAACCCATGGCGCGCTATTTTGACAGCTCTTTCGGGCGCCATCTGTATTACAAAATATCGTGACTCTGAGTTCCTTTTTCTGGAAGGAGGAGCCTTAAGTGAAAACAACTTGATGCCGGAACTTTTGTCAGGAATATGTACTGATGGGGCACCCTCTATGATAGGGAAAGGAAAAGGAGCCATAAAGCTAATCATTGATGATATAGAAACCAACCACGGAAATGATAATTGCTTCAAAAGAGATGATGTAATAATTATCCATTGTTTGATCCATCAACAAAATCTGTGTGCCAAAGTATTATCAATGGATCATGTCATGAACATTGTTGTAAAAACGGTGAATTACATTCGATCCCATGCACTTTCCCACCGACAATTTAAAGAGTTTCTAAAAGAATTGGATTCCGAATATGGAGACGTTATTTACTTCAGTCGTGTCAGATGGCTAAGTCGTGGAAGTTGCTTGAAGCGATTTTATGAGTTACGGCAAGAAATTGAAATGTTTATGAATGACAAGGGAAAACCAGTGGAAGAATTAAAAAATGATGAGTGGTTATTAGATTTATGTTTCCTTGTGGATATAGTCGAAAAACTGAATCAATTAAACTTAGAGTTGCAGGGAAAGGATAATATAATAATAGACTCATTTAATCACATAAGGGCATTTCAAAAAAAGTTATCGCTATTTGAATCACAGTTAAAAAATAATAACGCTCAACATTTTCCTTTGTTAAAAGAACATAAAAGTTCGAAGCTAAATAACATTAAATATGCAAAAGAAATAAGTAAACTGAAAGCAGCGTTTGAGACTCGTTTCGAAAATATTGAGAAATACAGCGAAATGTTTGACATCTATTCATCTCCTTTTTATATTGATGTCGATTCAGCTCCAGAAAACCTCCAAATGGAATTAATTGACCTTCAAAGCAATAATGAATTAAAGCGGATTTTCGAAGCCTCAAACTCAAAAATAGATTTTTATAGCAGATATATTACAAAAGAAAAATTTCCGGATTTAAGGAACCTTGCCCAAAAGGTCGTGAGCGCATTTGGATCCACGTACACTTGCGAGGCTTTTTTTTCTAAAATGAAATTTGCTAAAAATAACTTTCGCACAAAATTAACAGATGAAAACTTACAAAATCAATTACGATGTGCAAATACGAGAATGAATATAGATATCCAAAAGCTTAGTGAAAGAGTTGAGAAACAGATATCGCACTAATTACCTTAATGTTTGTATTGTAATTTGTATTTGAATGAATAAACGTAATAATTTGCACAAAGAAATGTAGAATCAATTTAATTTGTTTTTCACTTCCACTAATAATTTTTGTTTGTGACTTCGTGAGCTTCTCAAAATGACAGTATTGGGAGTTCACCTAACTTAGTAATTCATAGTTTTTCAATGGAGTGTTTAAAATGCAGTAGGCATTCTAAGCATACTTTAACTTTAAAAGATCAATTTTAATGAATGTTTTACTTAGGAAACTGTTACACTAAGGCTAAGCAAAGGATCTAAAAAAACCTCTTTATAATCTATACTTATTTTATACTTGTCAACTAACGTAATGTCATTCTGAGCAGCTTTTTATTTTATATGCGACAAAAATTTTATATGCGGCCCGCGGGAATATTCTGATTTTTCAAAGTGGCCCTCGAGATCATTTGGGTTGGCCACCCCTGTTCTAAATGCTACTCCTTCGTCCTTCGCCGGCAAACATTGTCCTCTAGCGAACTTGGGTTCCTATGAAAATCTTGTTGGTCATGGCATGACAGACATGCATGCTAATTTTCTACTCGACCTTTTGTGATACCCAGTGGCGAATCCAGTAGGGGGGGCTGTGGGGCTACAGCCCCCCCCAGGAATAAGACATTCAAGTTTGGCAATAGCAATAAAGCAAAAAAAATTTCACTACGTTGCGGACATTCGATGGTATTACCCAAAAGGTCTCAAAAGGGATCGAAACCCTACTTTTAAGGGTAAAAATTCCAAAAATTTTCAGGGGGAAGACCCCCAAACCCCGTCGAAATTGTGGAATTTAATAAGTACGATTTTTCCTTGAAACTTTAGGGATTTACAAGGAGTGATCCTCTTTGATGTAACCTAAAGTCTCTCAACATGAATTAAAATGCCACTTTTAGGGGCAGCATTCAAAAATTGTTCTGGAATAGGAACCCCTAAACACCCTAGAAATTTTCCAATTCATAATACAATAAACTTTTTTCCTTGAAAATTCTGCTGCTTACAATGAGTTGTGCTCTTTGGGTGGAATCTTAAAGGCTTCAAAATGAGCTAAATTTTGAGGGGCAAATTTTCTAACATTTTCTGGGGGAGGACCCCCAGACCCCCCTTTTACTTGGAGTTGACATTTTTACACAATTTTGAAACTTAGTGCACCAAAATTAAAACCTTATGAAGTCATCTCACCTAAAACTTAATATTCCTAAGATTAGACCCCAGAAAAGATTTTGAGTAACCCCCTAAACCAGGGGTCGGCAACCTGCGGCTCTTTCGATGTAACGTTGCGGCTCTCCAGTTCAATACGAAAAAATTAATAATTTACTAATCAAAACTTATAAAAAATCAGAAAATTTACTTAAAAGTTCTCAAGATGAGTCAAAATCAAAACTCTACTTTTAAGGATAAGAATTCCAAATAATTTCTGGGGGAGAACTCCTTAACACGCCTAAAAATTTTGGAATATGTGCTGATTTTCCTTGAAAATTCTGTGACTTATAAGGAGTGATCCTTATTTGGTCGTTATAGAAGTTCTAAAAACTAATGAAAACACAATTTTCAGGGGCAAATTTCCAAAATTTTTCTGAAGTGGGATCCACACCCCCCTCGAAAATTTGCTGTTTATTATAACAGAACTTTTTTTCCTTGAAAATTCTGCCACTTAAATAATGAGAGGTGCTCTTAGGGTGCAATCGAAAAAGGCAAAAATGCTAAGACGCGATTTTGAAGGCGCAATTTCCAAAATTTTTTCTAAGGAAGGACCCCCAGACCCTCTTTTTCCATGAATTCACATCGATTATACAAAATTTGGAAATTAAGTTCACCAAAATAAATATACAATGTGTACGTAAGTCATCTAAAACTTGATGTAAAAAAGTACCCTACCCGAAAGGAGGAAATAGTGATTTTTTTACCCAAGAGAAAAAATGTTGGGTTAAAATCAGTGGCGAATCCAGGATTTTTGTCTGGGGTGAGTTTCACAAATAACTTAATTGCTATATTATGGGCTGTTCAAATATTAATGTAAGCACTTGAAAAGGGGAGGGGAGGTTGCCAGTGCCGTAGCCAAATTTTTGTTTAGGGGGGTTACTCAATATCTTTTCTGAGGTCTAATCTTAGGAATACTAAGTTTTAGATAAGATGACTTCGTAAGGTTTTAATTTTGGTGCACTAAATTTAAAAATTTTGTAAAAATGTCATCTCCAAGTAAAAGGGGGGTCTGGGGGTCCTCCCCCAGAAAAAATTTTAAAATTTACCCCTCAAAATATAGTGTTTTAGCTCATTTTGAAGCCTTTTAGATTCCACCCTAAGAGCACTACTCATTGTAAGCGGCAGAATTTTCAAGGAATAAAGTTTATATTATTGTGAATTGGAAAATTTCTTGGGGGTTCCTATTCTAGAAATTTTTTTGAATATTGCCCCTAAAAGTGGCATTTTAACTCATGTTGAGACACTTTAGGTTACATCAAAGATGATCACTCCTTGTAAATCCCTAAAGTTTCAAGGAAAAACTGTACTTATTAGATTCCAAAATTTCGAGGGGGTTTGGGGGTCTTCCCCTGAAAAATTTTGAAATTTTCACCCTTAAAAGTAGGGTTCCGACTCATTTTGAAACCCTTTGGGTAATACCATCGAATGTCCACAACGTGTTGAAATTTCTTTTTTGGCTTTATTGCTATTACCAAAACTTGAAGGTCTTATTCCTGGGGGGGGGGCTGCAGCCCCACAGCCCCCCCTACTGGATTCGCCACTGGTTAGAATGCTCCCCAACTAAAATCACCCTTCCAGTCTAATTATGAAACATATATTAAATATATACTATATTACATTGAAGCGAAAAAAAATTAGTGGCTCTTTAAAAACTGAGAAATATCGTAAACTATAGTACTTTTGGATCTTTCCTTTCAAAAGGTTGCCGATCCATGCCCTAAACAAAAATCTCGTTACGGCACTGGAAAAAACCTTATTATACTTCAAAAAAAGTTAGGGGGCCCGTGAAAAAATTTTGTCGGGGGGCCCGGTAGAGTTATGGGCGGCCCTGCTCAGCTGTGGATTTTCTAATCATCATTCGGAGTGGGGATTAAAGGTAACGGAGTGGTGGTGCATTGAATCCCCTTTCTGCAACTCCTGAGTATGATTTACCAGCACATTTACCAACCAGACGTGCACCGTTGAGATTTTGTAGCTGTTGTCCGTCCTTACCTTGAAGCCTGGCCTGAGGACAAGTTTCAAGAGAAAAATACACAAACACATGTTGCACGCAATGTCCAAGCTTTCTTCTTAGCCCCCTATGTTGCATTTTTACCCCAGCCTTCCCGTTTTCTAGAAACAATGCTCACAAAACAAGTCCGGTCTTGAGGAAAAGCATGCAACGTCCGCGGGTGCACCAGAGGAAATTTGACTACGTGGGGAGGCAGCATGGCCCTCCAATCCCCATAAGTCCATTTAGATCCTCTCTCCCCCAATATCATGGCCTGTGGCGGCGGTTATGGACACCTATGGAGTCAACACTTTTTACCGATTTTCTCGGCCCCCTAACACCGAGAAAGGCTGAATTTTTTATCAACTAACCTTCATACTATGGGTAATAATGGAAATAAATTTGGCTTTGATATCACTTTTTCTTCTTGGTGCGCTATTTTTTATGGCAATGAGTGTATTTGGAAAGGAAAGGCTATAAAATTACATGATTTTCTGTATTTTTTCAGCTTTACAGAAATAAGTTACTGAATACAGCAAATCGTGTGTATTTTTATTGCTATGCAATGAAATCTGTGTATTATTATGGTACTGTCTTTAACAATATTTCCCAGTGGTTCTGATAAAATTTGATTTCAAATGATATTTGATTTCAAATGATTTGATTGAGCTATCTATAATAACTTTTCTACAACAATATTTTTCTACATCCCTACAGTATCATACACAGGTTTCCCTCTATGCAGTTCTTTTGGCACCTAGAGCAGAGTACTGTCCATCAGTATTGTGATTTTCTCTTGCTATAAGTAACATTAACTTTTTTAAGGTAAAATCATGATATTGTTTGTAAAGATATTAATTGTGGCTAGTATATTAGTGGTTGTAAGGATATACTATTAAAATCTACATAGCGTGGTTGGGGGATACATATTCTTCCTTCATCCCCCTTCAAGCTGGGCGCGGATCCATGGGGGAGCACTCTGGACAGTGCCCCCCTTGGACCTACTTACAAACACAAGTCAAATTTCAAAATATTTTTCTGGGGGAGGACCCCAAACCCCCCTCAGTGGTACCAAGAGGGGATCTTGCGTTATACTTTTTAGAAATTCTCCAACATTTTGATATTTTGTGTCAAAAGGCAAAGGTGATGGACTCAAAGAGTCAAAACCCTACTTTCACAAGTCGAATTTCAAAATTTTTTCTAGGGGAGGACACTCATACCCCCAGTGGTACCACAAGGGGATCTTGCGTGATATTTTTTAGAAACCCCCAAGATTTTCTATCAAAAGATAAAGGTCTGGTAAAGTGCCCCCCCTTGAATCTGTGCCTGCTTCAAGCACACTTTAAGTATTTCTTCCCTTCTACCTGTAATTACAGAATTATGAACCTATTCTAAAGCTTGTAAGAATAAAATTCCAAAACCAGTCTTTAGTACTTTAAAGGAAACAATAACTTAGAAAATGTTACAGTAATTAATTGCCTTTAAAAAATTATTTTGCTTGCGGCATTGTAACCCTGTGCATGGAATTCAGTGCTAAATAAAGTTCCATTGCCTCAACTCTCAAGAAAAATACATTCATCACTTTTATAATACCCTCAGATGTATGTTATTTTTATTTGGAAAAGAATGAACTAACTTATTTAGATCCTTAATATTAATGTGTGTGCCAAGTTTATAAATCTAAGATAAAATTAAGCATTTGTATGGAACACTTTTCTTTAAATTTATTTGTAGATAAAGTAAAGGAATGCAAATGTGTCTATTTAGGAATAAGGTATGAACTTGAGTAAAGAAAGAACTAATCTGTAAGTATGGAAAAATAAATTTTTATTTCTTTTAAAATGATATTAAGTACCTTGAAGATGAAACACATTTAGTTGATGCAACATGAAACTAGTATACAACTGATCTTAATATGGAAAAAGTATGCACAAGACATTCAGTTAAAATATAATTTAATGAGCTCAATGTCTATAATTTTAGTTTCATGAATGACTATAGCAACAAATCAGTCCTTTAATAATACAAAATAATTTGGCCTAAAAAGATTGACGGTAAATGCATTTTGCTTTGTCAAGTGGCTCGAATATAATATTTGGACCACAAGAAATTAATTTTCTTGTCACATATTTTGGCATAAAATGACTACTGTGGATACAAATAAAAATCAATTTAAGAGTCAATAGATGGCATCACAACATTTTTCCCATTTCATTCATAGAGAGAAAATGAATATCATGGAACAATGATTCTAATGGAAGGTTGGTTTCAATACTGTTAATCCCCTTAGTAAAAAATTTAATTCACTAAAAAATATTTAGTTCAAAAACATTTACTAAAATTGTAAATCTATGAAGAATTTTAAAATGGCATTTTTAGGACGACTTTTGTTTCTAAAAATTTCAACAAGATTTAACGACTTTTAAGTGTCACTAAAACAAACTGTATGATTGTTAGGTTGTTAGCCCTCTGAGAATCATGAAACTGATTTTAACCAAACAATATTGGCTAACAATCATATTTTGGAGTCAAATTTAAAATTTTTTTTAAAACTACTTGTACTTGTATAAT
This sequence comes from Tetragnatha versicolor, assembly GCA_024610705.1. Classification (NCBI taxonomy): domain Eukaryota; kingdom Metazoa; phylum Arthropoda; class Arachnida; order Araneae; family Tetragnathidae; genus Tetragnatha; species Tetragnatha versicolor. Next base: position 17,896,991 of record JANDEH010000008.1, read on the forward strand.
AACTTTAAATGGATGATTTTTTCTGGAACTTGATTAATAACCAGGGGCGTCATTTCAGTTTTTGGTTGGGGGGGCAAGGAATTTTTTTTAATTGGGTCTATACCTTGCTGTAACTAGGGTTTTTTTTCGCGGGAGTTGCCTGAACTTCATTTTTAAGGTAATATCATGTCAAAATTTCACAACGTGAACTCCAAAGAAAAATGGGGGTCTGGGGGTTCACCCCCAGAAAAAATTTGAAAATTTGGCTCTTAAAGTAGTGTTTTAGCTCGTTTTGAGACCCTTTGGGCTGCATCCAAAGAGAACAGTTTCTTGTAAACCACATAATTTTCTAGGGAAAAGAGTAGTAAATTAACGTCAAAGTTTTAAGGGGGCTAGGGGTCCTCCCCCAGGAATTTTAATTCCCCTTTACACTAGTGTTTTATCTCTTTTTCAAACTCTTTGGGGGAACTTCGTAAGAAAAAATCTTCTTGTAAAAGGAATGGTTTTCAAGGATGAAAACACTAAATAAGAGACATGAAAATTTTAGAGGGGGTCTGGGGGTCCTCCCCCAGAAAATTTTTGAAATTGAACCCTCAAAAGTAATGTTTTAACTCCTTTTGAGACATTTTGAGTTGCACCCAAAGCTCCTTGTGGAAGTTACAGAATTTTCAAGGGACTTGCAGCTATTTTTCACATTACAGTGAAAACCTTGGGGGGGGCGGTTGCCCCCCCCCTGCCCCCCCTAAATGACGCCCCTGTTAATAACTAAGACTTGAGCAGCTAGAAGTTTTGGCAGAAACAAGTTTTCGTCATTCTCAGAGGGTTAGAGTTTAGAACATTCTGTTAAAAAGTTGAACATTATAATAAAATATCTCTAATCACCACACTTACATATATCTATATATACATTTAACACACATATATACACTATATAACAATTAAAATGGACACATCTAAAGGGAAAAGCTGTTGAGTGTTAATCTTCATAATTGAGCTAGTTTATAAAAGTATAAATTTCTTGAGCACATTTTATTTCCTTATCTATTAAGTTGAATACTGGTCAAAATAAATAAAATGCATTGCTTGAAGCTATCTAAGGTGTCTGGATGGTTAAGTTCATTAATATCAACATTTTTCACCAGTAAAAATCTTGCAGGGAAGTCTAGTGCATAATTAAAAATTTCTTACACTAAATACAGATATGATTTATTTAATAAAGTATGCATAACATCTAGGGAAACGTAAAATTACCCTATATCACTATGTTAGAGCAAGTTCTAACAACATGCCTTTGTTTACAAAATAAAAAATCCTGCATATCATGAAGAAATTCGGTTTGTACTGTTGTTATTTGGACCTTAATATGCAGTAAGACAAAGTTACAGAATGGTTATTATATTTTATCTTTTTACAGTAACTCACTTAGTAATTGAGTTTTTTCTTGAATGCATTAAAAAACTGCATTGTGTGTAATAGAACAACTAAATGTAAATTATATTTCTAACAAAAATGGTATGCATATTTTCTTTAAATAGGACACCTAGTTTGTTGTATGGGGAAGTTTAAATTTCATACAATAATATAAGTTTGTAAGTAATTAAGAATATCTAGGTATAGAATTTTTTACATGTATTTTTATTAGCCTAATACTTTGATACTTTATAAATGCTTGGCAGTTTCATAATGAATGGTCATGCATTCATTACTACATGATTATCTATCACTTATAAGATTCTGACTACATAAAACCAATTTCTATGTCTGCTTTGGAAAATCATATTTTCTGCCATTGAGAGGATGTATAAATCACATTTTTATTTGTTTGAAAGGGTGAAGCAATTTTTAAAGCTTATAACTCAGTACTTTTTATTATTAAATTTTTCTACTATCGAAGTTAAATAATTTGTTTCTCTTTTTATTAAAAATATACTGTTTTAAATTAATTCGAATTGAGTATGAGTAGAAAATGATACAATTAAAATGCTAATGCAGTACAATGCTTTAAATGGGAAAATATATTGAATGTAGTTCATTGCACTCGTGGGTGGATTTAAGGGGGATCATGGGGGCAATGCTCCCAACTTTTTGAAATAATTGCATTTTTATAAAGGAAAGTCATGTTTCCAAAGCAAACAGGGACAGCTTGTCCTCCCCTGATTTTTCCAGAATGACCCACCGGGGTTGACCCCCTAAATCCACCCATGATTGCACTGATGAATGACAAGTTAACGTAATTTTTTATAAAGAAAAGGTCATGTTTGACATATTGTGAATAAATTTTTGCTCCGTTAAAAAACTTTAACCCTTCAGACTACTGAGTAAAAATGAATTCTAAGCCCTCAGAAATATGCAGGTGTTCAACACCCAACATACACCATGGCACATAAATATTCGAAATTGGAAAAACAAGTCCAACTAAAAGTCAACTAGATGATGATAATGGTGATGGACATGTTCGTGGATATGATGGTGCTCGTGGCGTTCCGTGCACTGTTTATGAGGGGAGCCCGGAGCGACCGTGCTCCGCACAAACTGCTTCGTCGCCTCAGTCTTGGAATTGGAATGCTCGCGCGCAATCCAGCTCGCCACCTGCTCCATCGCACGGGCCTTTTCCCGGTCCCGGTGGCGGTGACGGAACTGGTGGCCCGGCGACAGGAGCTTCTGGTTCTCGAGGATGTTCGCCCAGTTCTTGGGTTTGAGCTTGGGCGAGTAGAAGTTCGGGTTGTTCATGGTGTTCTCGTAGAGGTCGTACGACTTTGACCGCTTGTGGTGCGATGGCTTCTCCCAGTCGAACCTCGCCTCGGGGACGAGGTCGCACAGGTCGTAGTCCAGGTTGAGGAGGTCGTCGTCGGGGCGGATGAGATTCCGGGGGAGCAGCCGGGGCGAGCGGTTGGCGTAGAGGGGCGGTGGTTGCTTCTTGAGCGGGGAGGCGGAGCATTCGCGGGGGCGGGGCTTGCCGGAGCACGTGTGGCTGCGGTCCAGCAGGCGGTAGGGGCAGGTGTGTTCCGGCTGCGGGTGGCGGTGGTGCTCCGCGGAGGAGGTGAGGTTGTTAGGCTTGGGGCTCTCCACCCCTGCCAGGTCGAGGTAGTGGTTGCGGCGGTCGCGGCACTCGGGGACGTTGTCGCGGTTGTTGCTCACCTTCGGCGAGCGGTGGAGGAGGTCGGCGAGGTTGTGGCTCAGCTCTTCAGGTTGATGCCTGGAATCAAAAAGAATATTTTAGATTTGATCTCAATGTTAATGTTGTGTGATTCATATATACATTTGTTAGGTTCAATATCGGAGTATAATGAACGAAAGTCATTTAAAAGTAAGCTTCGTCGCTGCTTTTCACCCAGATCACTCCTCCTATTGCCAGAAAAGGCACTTAACTCCTTATCTGCCGTCAATGTATTCATACATTTTGGATACGCTAAATATCCCCGGCGATCTGTCGGCTGATTTTACGTTCCATATTAAACCCATGAAGGAATTACGTTCACCGAACTTTAAAAAAGACGGAATTCTATCTATCAGTGGGTAACAAATATCAGTGGCAACTATGGTAAATAAAATAGCGAAAGTTTATAAGGTAGTAGTGTAAGAGTTTATAATGTCATGGTGTACTTGCCTTCCAGGTATACATTTTTAGTGTGTAAAGAAGTAAAGAAACTTACTTTCGAAACAACTCTTATATGGTTAATAACCTGGTTTATTCTCAGATTTTAATATTTAAAAAATGTTTATGATAGTTGCTATGTTTGAACATAATCAAATCCAACGTTCTCACCTATTATCAGCGGCATGCATCCTGGTCTGCAACCTCGCCTGCCCCCGGTGGGCGCGGCCCGCCCGCGCAGCAGGGGACCTCAGCTTGGGGGAGTGGGTGACACGAGGGCTGCCCAAGTGGTTCGGAACAGGCGGCAAAGGGCGCTCGGACGGTGGCGGCAGATAGGTGGACGCGGTGTTGGCACTGCAGCAGTCGTGGGGCTCCTTGGCCTCCTCGGGGTCCTTCCCGCCACTGCTGCTGCAGCTGCCGTCAGGGGAGATGGCCAGCTTCACCTTGATGGTGCGGCTGCCGGACGGAGGGAGCTTTAGCGTCTTGTGCAGGGCTTCGCAGATCGAGCGGACCACCACTTTCTCCACGTCCTGCAAGGGAAACGAGTGGGTTAGGGTCGCTGGCACTCATGTACTAACACAATGTAGCATAGTAATACAATAGCTATCCACCGAGTTTGTTTAAAACTGAAAAATTTATAATACACATGCACGCGTTGATACTTTGTAAAACAATCGGTCTTTTATGAACTAAAATAGAGAAAATTTTAGCGTTTATGATAAAATATATGCTCAATATCATTCATCATCATTTCCCCTTTCTTATTTTTCCTTAATTGTATACAATTCTGCCATAATAATTAGATTAATTATTTAATTGCACACCTTAGATCAGTATCTGAAGAAAATGCAAACTTTATTTAGTCTCAATTGAGCAAAAAATACGGAAAACTTTCACAAAAATAGATAATTTTCCTGAAAAATGTGAAAAACCAGGAGAAACTCGTTTCCAGCCATAAATTTGGAGTGATTGAAAACCAGAAAACTCCAGGGTAAACCAGGAGGATTTGCAGCTATATAAAAAAGTCATTTCTGATATCTCTCGGTCGTGTTTTTAATAAATTCCTAGTGAAATTCAAACAGAATCAAATATCCGTCTTTTTTTAAAGAGCTCTGCATTTCTTTCATTATTAATTTTACAGAAATATTTCAATCTGTCAGGTGACATCGATTCTGTATCATTCTGTACTTAAAAAAATAAATAGCATCCTTTCCAGCCCACCCCTCTCTTTAAAATATCATCACAAAATTAACTTACACTATCCTCATATTGATTAAGTCATCAAAGCAGTTAAAAATATTTTGAAAGATTACAAAAGAAGTATATTTTTAATACTACTGATTGATGTTTTACCTGCTTGTTAGATTTCTCACATGTGTCAAAATCGTAAAGGGTAAAGGAAAACTCTTGCTTTTCTTGACCATCAACAGAAACACTACATGTCACTTCCTGTAAAATAAAATTTGTTTCCATAAGTACAAAAAACCTTTATGATATTGTGTATTCTTTATATACATCACATAATTACTTTGCATAAATATATTCGGAATTTAATTCTTTATTGTCATTCAATAAATAAGAAACTTGAGTGTAAAAAGTACACTCTAAGTCAAAAGTACATTACCTCAAAAAATGAGTGACATAAAAATGACAAGCATTGCTGAGGCTAATTAGAAAATCATTACTATTTTTCTTATTGTTGTTTTGAATTGTACTTAAAACACAGGATCACATATTTAATTTCAATTAAAATTTTAAAAGAAATTTAAATACATTGATTAAGTATTCCATAAAAATGGTTTTAGTTTAAATGAGGCTGTGAGTGAACACTGGAGGACATTACACTCTGTTAATGTTATTCTTTAAGGTAGGTCATGTGTAAATGCACCTAACACCTGCTCAATAAATGCAAGATGTATTGCAGAAAATGTTGACACAGAATATCATGGGGGAAGTTTATATGTACCATATTATCTTGTTTTTCACTTGTTTCCTCTTCAGCTTTTTCCAAAGCATCAGTGTTAACTAGTAATATATCTTCCTGTTTTTCAGAAGAACTTTGAGGGAGTTTGACTAAAATAAAAGCAGTTTTTTTAGAAAAATACAATACTTTTTAGGGCACATAATACAGTTTTTTTCATTAGTACACATTGCAGGTGGTATATCAAGAAAAACAAAACTCATATTTTTCCAAATTTTTTAGTGTTTTAAAAATGTTGACCAACTGATATTGAGAGAAATTATATTATTTAAAACATTTTTGGGGGGGATAAAACTTCTACAACATAAGAATTTTAAGTTTAAATATTTCTAATCTAGGAGTGCCAATAAAATTGCTCTAATCCCACAAAAATAAATTGAAAGAAACAGTTTATGCTTCATTTAACTTTTTTACACTTGGTCTTGTTAATCTCTTCTTTCATAATCATACTACAAATGTAAATATTTTTCTCTACTGGCTTATAAATAAATTTTTATTTTGTCCACAAATGTTCTGTAATCATGAAAAGAGACTAAAGAGAAAAATTGGTGGATTTTAGGGGGGAAATATTAAGGTATCAAACATTGTTGGATGTCATTGTGTGATGCTGTCAAGTGTCAAGTATGTTTGATCAAAGTTTTTCCCAAAAGTCACTAAGACAAAAATTTAAAAACCATTAGAGTGTGCAAATAATAAATAAAAGGATTTTCATTACTATAATAATTAAATAACTGCCTTTAAATTTAGGGATTACTAAAAAAACAGTTATGATCCTAATGAAAATATCACACTTTTTAGCGAAAGTTACTAATATCTTTTGCAATTTCGTCCTCTTTTATTTATTTGAGTAAATATTCAAGTTTGCAGTCATTAGATAGTGAAAATAATTTTTGAAAATTAATGATATTTTTCTACAGAATTCTGTTAAAATTCCAACCCACACAAACACCATAACGATTTAAAAAGACAAAGCAGCTGCCCCAACTCTTCAATCCTTTTCCAATACGGAGAGTCGGAATTCCGATGAAAGAGGGAGAGAAAAGCCTCAGCAGCCCAAGATATAGATTAATCGACATTTCTGGCAGCAAACGATAATTTCCACGGCAACGTCAAGCTATGAGGAATGGAGAGAGAGAGATCTTCCAGGAAGAGAGAGAATATTCCGTCCCCCCTTAAAATTGAATGGGATTCTTGAAGTGGGATCGCCTGTTTTATCGACGTCAAATCAGGCCCCAGAAGAAGAGGAGCTCCGGCAGAGGAATGTCACGTGATTAACGCTTCCCTTCTTTCGGAAAAAAGAAGAGAACAAAGAGAGCGTCAGTCGAGAAACCCAGGCGGGGGAATCATCAATACTCAACAGAGGGGGCATTGTTCGCCTTGCTTCCGATGCGAGCGTCCTCTTCTTCCTTCGCACAGCTTGGGAATTGTTTGGAATAATATTAATGACGGCTTTTCCGTTGCGGGAGACAAACGGGGGTTCTTGTTCTTCCAGGGGATGCGGCGGTAAGGGGTTGCCCATAAATTAAGTCGAGGAGACTTGTACATTCTACAACCTCCCAGTTAAATTTCAGTTCAGAAATTGCATATCAAGTTAGTTCAAAATTAAAGACTGGAAGCTAGAGTAAGGATAATTTTATCCCCCCATTTCGCAAGGGCGTAGATAAGGGGGCAAGAAAAATCCTTTGACGTAACCCTTTATTTACCAAATTATTTTCGGCGCAAGTTAAGTACTGGTGAAGCGCCAAGTTTTTAGCGATAAAAATCATGTTACCCCAACTAATGTTAAGTGAATTATGTGGCTTCTAAATATGGCGCCAACTAGCCAACCATATTAGTTTACCATTAATTCCTGCTTTACATATTTAAAAAATAAAATTTAATCCTGTCACGAAAAGCAAAATATTTAGAACTTCAAATTATCATTCTCCAGAATGAAAAAAAAGAGCTGAACAGATCACGATAGAATGATTTTTAAAAAATACTTTTTTATAGACAGGCTTTGAAAAATATCACAGCAAAAGTTTGGTTCACACGGTTCACCATAGCTGACAAGAATAGAAGACTTTCTATTCCAGAATTTAATCAAGATTTAATGGTTATGGCCTGATAAAGTATGCTGTCATTCTCAAACTGATTCTCACTAAGAACCCCCTTTAGAGATGAAATGCAATTTATGAATGTCCCCTAATCGGTTTCTCTCAAAGAGAGTTATTTTTTCTCCTCTTTGAAGAGTCTTTGAGAGAGAGAGAGAGAGAGCACAAGCCGTCTTTCCATTGAATGGCTCATTTAAAAAAACCCAAGTAGTAAAAAAATACTGGAGAAGATTCCTGTGTTTAGATGAAACTACGGTTATTAGGTTCTATAAGGTTCTGAAGCCGTTTTGTTCCCATATTAATGAGGAGGAATATTGCATTGGCAGGCAAAATAAGGTTAAGTGGATCTTCTTCGATCTAAAAATAAGGTACTTCTTCGTGATGCTTCCGTTTAGTAAAGGCATATCCGCTAGTAAATCACGAGCTAGGTAGTTTTGTTAATGACAAAAAGGAAATACGCAAAAAATTAGGTGATAAATTTAAAAACTAAAAATGAGCGTATAAATAATTTCGATCTATCATGACAAGAGAGAAAGTTGTTATTATAAGTATTTATTCATAAAATAAATACAACATGCTTTACTTAGAATGTTTAAAGAAAACTAACACAAGGAGGAACAAATAGCCAGTTTGGTATCAAAGAATTTCACTCAAATGATACATGAAGAATTTTATTTAAAAGGAGTTATATTTTGGGCAATGCCGTTTATTCAAAGCTGACTATCTTACTACTAGCTAGCAGCAAAAAAAGTACATGCACAATAATAAATACTCCTATCCTTAACATGACCTAAAATAATTTAATTATTCAGATTCAGCATTAGAATTTTATGTTCGACATAAAATTAGGGCCAAAAGGAGGGGCATCCCCCCAAAAGAAGGAAATGTACCTTTTTTTACCATAGAAATGGAATATCCCCTCTGAAATTTTTTCTGGCTACACCAGTATGTTTTTAGCAAATTCTTAAAACTACAATTAATGAACCCCTAAATATTTTTCGACTAGAAATTTAAAATTACTGAAAATTTTTATTTTTTTAATACCAGAGTGCACCGCTACAGGTGTTCCAGCTTCACTAAAAGGGGTAAAATGCTACCTCAGAAACCTAGAGTACAAAATCGACGTTTCTAGAAAGGCACCCCACAACCCCTTTGTGTACCAACCCACAACTACTCGGGGCGCAGAGAAAAAAATAATAACGAATGCAACAACACCGAGCATTTCCGGCGAAACCCCTCCCTCCCTGCCGAGCGGCAACAAGCAAGAAAACAGCTACACCCACTTTCCCAGAAGAAAAGCGCTCGGTACAAAGGAAAAATCACTGTGACTCTCAAAACGCCGAAGTATTTACGGCCCGGAGTGATTTGTACGGGGCATTTGCGGCCCGCGGTCATAAAAAGGGCACAGGTTGTTTTACGGCCCAGGCATCCGTCATTTGGGGCTTGATGAATGCCGGGAGGATTGAATTTTTAGGGACGTAAATTGTTTTCGGAGGCGGCCAGAGGTGAAATACGGAGCCGGAAAATGGTCCGTGGCTAACAGGTAATGCTTTTTAACAGAACAAACGTGGGTCTTGTATTTCTCATCAGTTAAATTATGGACAGGCGTCCTTTTTAATCAGTTTAAACTTGGTTTAAAAACTCATACACTACCCCAAAAGCAGGATATTTTTTAGACAGCCATAAAATTGATATTTGATTGAGGAATACAATTGTTTTCACGATTTCAGGAGAAACTTCAATTAAAAAATTGGGTCAGTTCTTAAATTGTTACAAATAAAAGACATAGGTATGTCCAAAAATATATTACAATAACAACATTATTATATGAAGGGATAAAAGTTACTAATTTCGTTAAGCTTGGGTATTCTAAGTGGCATTGGAAACAACAACGTGACACATTTTAAAGGGCACAAACCAGAAAAAAATGATTCAAAGATCAAATGCTTTTTAGGTACCAAACATGTTTAATTGATCAATTAAAAGCAAAGATATCCCTGATCCTCATCGTGGAAAAAATCATTCATTATGTTTTATGCAAATTTTCCTTTGAATTGGAAACCAGAGGTATAAATTAAATTTAAAAATCCTTAATATATTGTAAAATTGTTTCTTTGAAAGTAAAATTCAATTAACAAACCGTGGGCTAAAACAACTGTCATCCCTGATCACCTAACACTCCCCTTTGCTACCGGGCCATTAAAAAAATCCCTTTGCTCCCCAAAAAGGTAAACAAACGCCTCATCAAAACACGCCAACTTTCCTTAAAAAACGCTGCACGAAGACGGGGAAAAGTCACCCTGGTCAACACCGGCGGAACGAACCAGCAAGAACAGCAGAAGAAAAAAAATCGACAAGCGGCGCGAAGCCAAAAGAGAGAATAAAAAACACAAGCAGCAAAAAAGAGAGGGAGCCACAGGCTAGTGTCAGATCACGAGGCAAGCGGCTTCCTTTCAACTCTCCGAAACAGGTCCGCATAATTCCAGGCGTCTGCCTTAAATCACAGAGCCCGCTCTTTTGTGGACGTCGTAAAAAGATGGCGTTGCCACCTCTGCAACGAAAAAGGATCATCAATACTTCAGAAAAGTTTTTCGGCCTGGAGCAGCGAGGAACATCTGTTCCGTCGTCCCTTGCCCGCCTTTTTTTCCTTCTTTTATCGTTTGGCGTTTTTTATTCTATACTCGTTCCGTCTCCTTTATTTCGGTCTCATTATTCTAATCATTAGAGGAGAGAGAGAGAGAAAAGCGCGGTGTGAAGAGTTGAGTTGCAAGCAGGTATCAATCGTGTCGTTAATTAAAATCGATGGCAGTCGTACAGAGGGGTAGGCGGGGAAAGCACAAGGATGAGATTTAATTAAATTTGGAGTATCTTTTTTTCTCGTCAGGCTTAATTATTTATTCATTATTCTAAGACTAGGAAAAGAAGCACTCTCTCCAAAACATCAGCGAGAGGAGAAACAACCTTTATTTTTCTTTAAAAATTCTTGAATCAATATTCTTAGACAATACAGTAGAAATACTCGTATATGTAATATGGATGGGGAAAATTAGGGGAATGCTTTTGGTTATGAAATTTTTTATTTATCCTCTCTCCACGAGTTAAAAATTCGTATCCTTCTCTGATATTCCCTTTGTTGCCAATGAAAATAAAAATATGTTCTTTTAAATGTATGAAATAGCACAATTTCCATAGTAAAATTTCTTTTCAAAACCTTAAAATAGGTTGCTATTCGGTTAAGAAAAAACGCCATTTAACGCATTTTTAATATTCTATTTCATTCTTTTAAAAGAAATGTGGGGGATCAATAAGGCATTTAACTAACACCAGATAAAAAAGTAACGTTTTTAAAAATATTTTTAAGAGCTTGTTCAGTAACCTTCGAAAAGTAAAATTTTCATAGTAAAATAAATAGTCCAACAAGAGTTTTTATTAAAGAGAAATCGAAAAGTTAAATATAGAAAGGAAAGAGTTTTTAAAAGATGAAGAGAGAGAATGCAACCTGTAAAACTGTTTTTCCGCAAGTATTCATTTAAGGCAGGAAAGCAAGACAACAGTATCAATGTTCTGGTTTTTCTTCTTTTTATTAATTTTGCAATCAGAAATAGTGGTGGGCCTTTTGAACGGCTTTAAGAGGGAAAATTCGAGGACATGTAAAAGACTATAAGGGAAGGATGGTGTTCCAGGAATTATTTATCAATCAAAAAATTTAGAATATCTTGATTTACTTAGTTTACTTTTCAACCGTTCCACAAAATCGCCTTTAAGAAAGAATTAAATAAGAGTAGGCATTTAGTGACAACTGGACAAGTTTGAAATCGGGATATATCCCTGAATTTTTTTTATTAGCCTTACAAATCAGTGTGAAGAATCTCCTATTCCCTACGAAAATATGAGATATATTTTTTACTACTGTGTCCTGATTTTCGCACCAGATAAAAAGAGCCAAGAAACGCTTGACTGAATAACAGAATAACTACCACTTCAAAACATTAGCAGTTCCCAAGCAGTTCCAACGAAATCAACCCAATTCAAAACTAGAAACAAAATTTAAAAACTACACAACAATAGCTATCTATTCCCAAGAAATTAAAGCCATCTACTGGCGAATATGGCATCATTACCTCGTTGCCAGATCCTGCGGCGTTTGTTAGATGTGCACTTCCATTATTAGGAACTGGTAGATACGGAAAGTAATCAATCATGGTGTCTCGCATCTTTGCACGTGTGGTTGAATTCAATTAAGTCCTTTTGGGATACGCGCGGTGACATAATAATGGTTGCCGTCAGTTACGAAGCTGAATGTTGGTTATCGCAGCTAATCAGTGGGACGTTATAATTAAGGATATGGGTTATTTTGAGGGGGAGTAAGCATTATTTAAAGTTGATTCAGCATTTAGGATGTTACTTCATTGTTTAAAATCAGAAAAGAAAATTATAAAAGGCATGCAAAGAGAAAAACATTTTTGATCCTTCTCGTAGTTTTTCTCTTTCTCTCTCATTATGGAGGGGGGAATTACACATTATCAAGTGAATATATAAGATAACTTCTGAAGAAGGTAAAAGCATTCTCTATTATTTTTTCTAAGTAGATACCAATAACGTTTATTCGTTATTTAAAACTAACGGTAAAACTACAGTTATTGACATAGTAATAACAATAATCATATTCGACCATCCTCTATCTGTTACAGGTACAGTTTTGAGCACAGACTGAGATAACACAAACGGACATTAGTTTTATGGAACGGAATACCGTAATTATCCTGTCCATCCTAGCATCTTGGGGACATTTAGGTTACCTAAGTTCTTAACATTTTATTATAAAAAGCATTAGATTCCCCTCTGGTAAAATTCGAGGAAATATTTAATTAACCCTCTTAAATTGATCGATAAAGATATGCTAATTAACACTTCGTAATGAACTAAAAGTTTCATTAATAACAGCTTTAAATTATGAACAGCATTAGCTCTTGATTAAAATGCAACATATTAATTTTAATGACACTAAGACACATATTTAATGCAAGTTTGTTTGATAACTAAAATTGATGTGAAGAGGCATCATTCATAGGAAAGAGTATCATTAGTGCCTACAAGTGTTCTTAAAATTGTGTTCGACCGGCATGCTTTACATCAGAAAATAAATAAGCTTATAATAACCTTAAAAGTGTAGAGGTTGAAGAGCCTCAAAAGTATATTACATGTTAAAAATAGGTCTAATTATTTCAGTTTAAAATAGATTTATGTTCCTTAATTCAGTGGGAAATTAACTGTTAATGTTTCAGGGGGTTCAAAAGGGGCAAATAAAAGGTTTCATTTTCGTTTAGATAATTTTTTCATAACCAAATAGACATTTTTGGAGAACTAACCTTGTAATGGAATTTGTTCTTCCGTTTTATTTTTGATACAGGAACCATCATCACAAAGCGAAAAGGACAACTCCTGTAAATAAAAATAAACAAACATATTAACTTATGCTTTAAAATCTACTAAAGTGACAGATAGAAAAAATTATGAAGAAGTTAAAAGATTGCACGCTTTTTAAATACGGACAAATTTTTAGAAGCTTTTAAATTTTTTTAAATCCATTCACCTTTATGACTAGAATGAATGAATGACTTAATACATAAAACTAGAAAAATATTTTTGAATTAAGAATCGAAATAAAACACCAAAATATTAACAGGTAATGAAAATTTTAAGATAGTAGTCACAAATCAATAAAATATCCTTAATCAATTAAAATATATAACAAATTATTTAAATGTAGGATCGAGTTAGATAGTTTTATATTAATTTTATCTATTTTTTCTCATCGTAATGTATTATTATTTTAAATTATAAATGCACTTTTAAGGGATTCTAATCCCATTAGTGTCCTATTAATAATTCCTTATGCTTTTTTTCTTCCTCTCTTGTAAATTGCCGCTTATGTAAATGTAGAATGTTATAAGACAATAAAGTTGTTGTTATGCACTACAGATTACAGAAAATAAGTTTCCTCATAAGCCAAATGAGATTCGAAAGAGATGCAACAGTCTGTGTTATTACCCTTATACTAGTGATGCACAACCTGCGGCCCGCGGGCCAAATGCGGCCCGCGAACGAATTTGGATATTTCAGATAATTCCTAACTTTTGTTACTTTCCTTATTTTAACCGAGAAAAAGTGACGATTTATAGCGGAAAAAAGTCGGGAAAATCGCGATTTTTCGAGTTTCGTTTTGCTCGCGAAGTGTTCCGTTCCTGCCGCGATTTTTGGGCGGGCGCCAAATTGAAGTTGGCTTCTTCTAGTATTGTTTGTGCGACGGTGCGATGTGGAAAAAACAACTTAACAGTGGTTTGAAGTTTTGAAGCCAGAAGTCCGGTGTTTAGGATCACGCGCCGCGGAAAAGTCGAAAAATAGCGATTTTTCGCGAAAGTGCCGTTTTTACGGCGCCTAGTTGAAGCTGGCTTCTTTTCACATTGTAATTGCAATGCAGAAAAATTTAAGCGTGGTCAGAGGAGTCTAATAAGTCTAGTGATACCTCTGACAGAGCTTTTTTTTTTATCAATTTTAGTATTTTCAACAAATTTTTCTTAAGGATTTCCGAAGTTCTAAATTTTTGCAAAAAGATCACTGTTTGAAACAAGATTAGATAATAATGCAGTGTATTTTTTTAATTCTTATTAGATCATAACCTGTTTCAGATATGCTATCAAGGGGGATAGCAGAAGGCTGGGGGCCTGTCCCCCCCAAAAAAATCGAACTTGATTTCTAAAATAAGTTGAAACCCTGTTTTTTAGGGTCAAATTTCCAAGACCCCCCTTTACATTTGGAATTCTATAATTATCATTTTTTAAATAAATATTAAGTTAATCAAAATGCAAATCCCATCTTAAAATATATGTGCAATATTTGGGCTAAATGTGCAAAAACTAGTCAATGCTTTGTTTTTTTGGGGTTAAATTTCAAAAATTTTCTGGGGAGGACCCCTAAAACCCTTTAATGGTACAAACTCAAGTATTCACTTCTTATATTAAGTTCCTTGAGATGCAAATTCTACCTTATTTTTACTGTTACTGTTTGCGGCCCTCCGTGTCTCAATCAACTATGTGAGTGGCCCCCCTCCCAAAAAGGTTGTGCATCCCTATCTTATACGCATCTTAAAAAATATTCTAGAATATAAGTATTTCTCTATTTTTTTCCTTGTTAACTGAAAAAAAATTTTCAGAGTCCATTCGATTTTGAAATATCGAGGCGGCAGGGGTCGGCAAGTAATTTTACTTGGGGTCCAAATAATTTTGCAAATTTTCATCGAGGTCCGGAGAAAAAATAGGTTACTGATACTACTTATATTCTTTTCTTCAAATACACATATATTTTTACAAATATGTAATTTCAATACGCTACCTGCTTAATTATATTGTTGAATTTTAATATTACTAGAAGATCTTACATTAAAAATGGGGCTATAGGAGTTTCTACAGGAATTTTTTTGAAATGTAAACTTTTAAAGGCGGGTCAAACCAATTTCTGTAGTGCAAAAAAATATATTAATGATTATCAAAGCGTTTTGGCGGCCCGGGAAATAACCTCACGCGGTCCGGATGTGGACCGCGGTCCGCCAGTTGCCAACCCCTGTTATACGGTATCAGACATAAAAGTAAGTTCAAAACCAATGTATATCACAGCATTTTTCCTAAGATTCGGGAAAATCATTGTTAAGAAACAGCATCTCTCCAGGATTTAACCCCCACAACACACAATAAGCCGCGACTCTCAGCATTTTTATTATTAGTTACCAGTTCCGTCGTAATGACATTTCCCAACGCCGAGCGGCGTGCCCACAGCACAGAAGAAATCAAAAGAAATAACAAGCAAAAGGGCGTCAGAAAAGGAGCGAAATAATAATAACGATAATAAAAAAGAACGAATAGAAACAAGGCAAAGGCCGAACGGCGAGACTGATTAAATATTCAAGACGGGAGGTCTGGCCAAAGGAGTCGGCAAGGATCAAAGGGACAGAGCGACTTGTGCGAAATCCGGTAATTGCACGTGAAGCGTGAAAGATTAGAGAAGAAAATAATAATAACAATAATAATAATAACGCGATGGAATAAAAATTATTTTTTCTTATTATTTTCGTTCTGCTAGTTTATTTGCCCCGTGCGTGTTGTAATAACACGGCAGGAGAGTCCGGTTAGTCGAGATTAAAAGGAACCCCAGCCTCTCGTTTGACACGGATTTTAGCGGGTTGAGTTGTTTCTTTTTTGTTTGGAATAAGTTATTTCTAGGCGTCGCGAATCGGAAATGCGATATTAGATGAAGAACAATGACATTGCGAAGGGGCTGCGTGAGAGAGAGAGAGTTGAGGAGAGAGTAATATATAATGAGAACTCAAACGATTTTGAAGGATTTAAAAAAGAGTGAGGATATTAATAGTATTCAAGCAAGAGCATGAATGCCTTTATGTTTTATATTTCATTACTAATTTTAAAATACAGAGGTGTTCCAAAAAATATGAAGATGTTCAGAAAAATTATATAGCCCTAATTTTTGAAGGATTTTTAAACTTCTATATTTCTCCTAATGGGTAGAAGCTACTAGAAATTCAGGAAATATACACTAATATACAATAAAATAATTTATTTTTAAGGCAAGAATACTCCTTTACCTAGCTTCATTATTCCCAAGACAAAGCTTTTAAATTTTAAAGTATTTTGTTGACATCGTCTAATTTAAATAAAGTTGACATGAAATATACATAGTTTATAACTAATCCTTCTCAAGCATTACTTTAACCACTAACAATAGCGTCAAGTATAATGCCAAGATCAAGCTAAGAAAAAATGTGCCGACCACAATAGTTTCTCACTCTTTGTTTTCAATTAGTTTAAGTCGTCAATCCCTGAACTAATAAGTAGAAAAACTAAATCAACACTGGTTTAAAATCGAACAAATTCAAATACTTTTAAATTCTCGTTATTGCTTTTTCAAATCAACAAAAACCCAATCACATAACAATTCCAGCGATTCCCGAGAGAAAAAAAACAAGGAAATATTATTCCGCCACAAAGAAAAAAAAGGCGGGAAAACCATCACCAGGCACTTAACACGCAGCTTTATTAAACGCGGCGAAGGCGCGAAGGATGCCCTCCATGCTTGAATGATGGCGGCCGCAATCGGCATTCCTTATGACATAACCTCGCCGTTCATTAGCACCGGCGAAATAAAAATAAGATCCTTTTATTTATGGAGCTCTTCGGCTGCCTTTGGCTGGGAGCCCGCCGCTCAGAGAACAATCGCCCGTGTTGACGGAATTCGCCTTGCCGATGATCAGAGAAAATGGTTTGTTTCTGCTGTATTGTGTACGGACAAGAGCGGTAAAGCATGTTCTCTAAAACTCCGTCTGCATATAGTACAAGAAATGAACAGCCTTCTATTATGCCTATTAGTTAACTCGGTAATATCTAACTTAACTTTAACCGATGACAGGGGCGGATGCAGGTTTGACTTCTGGGGGGTAGCAGGATTTTGAAAACATATATTCCTCGATAAAAACTGCACTATTTTGAAAACATAGATTGTTTGTATGCATTTTTGGCCATAAAGGTACACATTGAACCATGGCAAAGCTTCAAAATTATATGTTGTTGTGAAATTATCCTAAGATGTGTTTTTTCTTTCTAAGGGACACGTGCCACCCCCTGGATCCGCTACTGACCTGTGAATATTTTGTTAACAAGTTGTTTTTTTCGTTTACATAACAAGTTACTGCAGTTTATGATTTCATCCCAAGATGTAGTCCATGGAATTACCTAAGCCTAATAACTTGACAAGTAATAATACCTCTTCAAGGGAAATGAACTCAAATGTTTTGTGATTTCTGAAAGAAAACAAGGAAAACTATGTTCCAAGAAAAGGCAGAAAACCCCAAACGACATTTGGCCCTAGATGCGCAGCCAGAAAAAAAATGTCTGATATTACGGGAGGATATTAGGCAGTTTTTGTACTAATTTATGGTCAAAGAAAGGAAAAATTCAAGTTTTTATAGGGGTACATCCACAACCCCCTCCACATTGGCTACACCCCGGCTTATATGCAAAAGATCAGAAAGACGAGGAATTAAATAATGATTATTGAAAGACACACACACAATGCAATCCAAATGAATTAACAAAAATTAAGGTAAATGTTTTGAAACTTAAGTTTATCAAAAGTATTCCAGGTCGGTCAACGTACGCAAATAAATAAATCAAGATCCACGGTAGAGATAGAGCACGAATTCTCACGATTCATTTACACACAGTTACATTCCATAGTAAACGAATCGATGTCGCGAATATCTAGGTTTTTGATCATATCAAAGATCGACAGTGGTAGATAGCCCAACAAATTCCATCAACACTTCAATGGACCTCACGATTCATTTACATATACAGTACAGTTACATTCCATAGACTCAAAAAAGAATCGAATATGGGTTTTTGATATCACGCGTCGATGTTATCGGCGGCGACAGGACAAGGAAATATGCTGTAACACAGGGGACAAGCGCGTGCATCATTGTCACAGCTCGCCTGCCAGCCAGACTGTTGAAAAATTGGTGGAGTGAGACAGACCGAGCGGCTTCCTTGTTGTGTGGATGGATCAGCCTTATCTTGATCTATCTGGTAGTGGAACCAGTAGAACAGATAGTGGGACATTTCCTGAAGTAAACAGAGCCGGCTTAAAAGCATTTTTTAGGGATTGCGCACGAGAGGTTGATAGGAAGCTACCTGGTGGGCGTCTCGAGAGTCGTGCGTTTCTTATCGATGTACGGTAAAAGATCCTTTGATTCAGGACAGAATTCAGCTTCGGACCAAAAACAGGCAAGTGGAGTGACATGCTAGTTGAAGTACCTCCCACAAAAAACCGATTGGTCCGTAGATGATGTCACACTTTTATTTCACCTTTTTGACCCGATCTCTCCTTCTTGCCACAAAGTGTCACACTTTATCCCCTCGTATTTTAGGTCACGCCTTCCTTCCAACAATAAGTCGAGTACAAATTTGGGAAGAATCTGGGGGACCCGTTTTGTACTAACATATTATTGCTCCGCTCCCAACCCTTTTAATTTCACAGTGAACTCTTAATTTTGATAAGTATACTATTTGTAATATGTCTTTTACACCTCTGAGTACGCTATATTTTCCGGAAAAAAATCCGTTTGATTTTACATTGATCTTAATGGCTGATGTCACAATTCTTGTAACCCCCTTCCTCTTCCACTTGCCTCAAAGTGTCATAGATTGATACCCTCTCCTCAAAGCAGGACATAATTTATAAACGCCCCCTTGTGACGAAAATGTAAAAATATTTGGCAGTGATTCTTCAGCTCTCAGTACCCTTCCAAACCCAAGCAGCACAAACTTTCAAGATTCGTCCCATTTTTGCCATCCATGATATTTTTTTTACTTCTAGATGTATTTACGTAGTAAACTAGATATATTTGTATGAACTGTGCTACTATGGAAATGGAAAACATCATTTTGCCCATCTACTGAACGCCACTTTCCACACAAACTTTCACATAACATTCAACGAGTAACTTTCTTTCGGCCATCATCGACAAGACGAGCAACGCGCAAAATCACCACCAAAACCCGAAATCTTCCAATTTCGCTCTCCCAACCGGCAAAAAGGGTAATTCCCCAACAACCCTTCAATTTCACACGTGCTGAGTACCTCCATGCAAATGAGCCGTGTGCGGGGAGAAAAAAAAGAACGGAATCAGTACGGAAGAGAAAAGAACGTTTCATTCCTCCCCGCAGCCCCTGTTATTTCGACAAGATGGACAAAACGTTGCGAGGGACCACACAAGAAGGTATTCTCGGTGTGTCAAACGGCTCGGCTCTCTACCCATCTGCTGGAGGATTTTTTTTCCACGGTGGCCGAGAGAGCGTAGGTACTACTACTACAATACAAAAGGCGGCGGAATCTCTTTTTCGGGCTCACTTCGGTAGGATTCCCGTGAAATGAGCTGGATGACGAACGAAACGAATGAAAAACGGTAGTGTGAGTCACAAAGAATGCAGAAAGGTATTCAATGAGCAAGAAGATACGAATCTATAGCAGAAACATTTTTCCTACATTTAGTTAAGTTTTAACATATATAACCAATCTTGACTTGAAGAATTATTTGACTTGGAAAAAAAGGAACAAATACTATATCTACATCTTTCCTCTTTTCTGAAATTTATAATTTTGGTACTGAAAGAAACTACACATGTGTCTTCATCTTTATCAATATCGTTGGAACTGAGGAAAATATTTCTTTTCAGACAGTATCTGAGTCGTAAAATTATCTTAAATTAGAGGAATTTTTCAGAAGAGTCACGGTACGAAGATTTCAGCACACATGGGGGCTGCCTTGCGTTTTCCTTAAATTGAAATAGTAGTAGTACATTTTTGGGGGCTACTTTCTCAGGTCTACAATCTAACTTAATATATAAAAGGACACTTAAAACATGTATTATTATTATTATTTATAAATATGAGGCATGTTGTCTCTGATTGCAATGAAAACATCCTTTATCATCCTTACTCAAAAATAAATATCCTGAAGAAATTGGGGCATTGCCCCCCAAGACGTCCCAAAATCTGACCATGTTTACATAACATTTATTTTTCTCGATAACCCATGAGATATTTTAAGACCAAAAGTAACAACATTCGAGTTATTTACGTTTCATCTACCTACATGAAAACTTTCTTTCAAATCCCTTCACAAAAACATCCATCCCCTGAAGAGCATCTTTTATGAATTTACAAGAGTCATAAGATCCTTGCTTTGTATCCAGGCAATAAAATCGGCCATAAAGCCCTACCGAAAGAAGGGAAAACTCAAAAGAGGTACAAATTTATTGACCATATAGGGACCTACCTCCTTGAGCAACGTCTTCAGACGTTTATTGCAACCTTCTTCCCAAGCAATAATACCCCTCTTGAGAAAAGCTCTCCCACAAGACAATATCCTTTATCGATCTATCCAACGGGAATGCGTGTCCAATATACCAGGTTTACGAACATCGGGGATGAAACCAATCAATCCATGTTATATCCCAAGTCGGTGGAACCTTTGATATCAACAGGCGACGTTGGTCCATAACCTGACAGAAGAATGTCGTAAAAAATCTCCAGGTAGGGATGGGCAATCAAGTCAATTCACGTGACCAGGGCATCGCGAACTACAATGGGACGGAGGGGGCACTGTCCTCGTCACCGATTCCTTCGGTCTTGGGGGTGTCGTTTGTTTCGGCCACCCACGTGCACGGGGCCGACGTTCCATTCACAATTTCTGAGGCCCCATTCATGAAATGAGATTTGGTAGTACGATAGGTAAGGAATCTGGTAGTAAAATGAGCGAAAGCTTGAAACCCCCTAAGCGAGGGCGTTTATGTAGGTGGAACACCCGTGTGAATCAGCAAGGAACTCACATCCATTTTTTTTGGATATATGTGGAATAAAAACAAGATAATTTTTCCCAGAGTTGTAGCTTGAGAATAAAGGAATCATCGCAAACGAAGGGTGAAACCTCTCGATCTTTAGGGATTTTCAATAGTTTTAGTACTAGTTTCAATTTAGGCAGTGAGTTGAAAGGGTTCATTAATAAGAAAATCTGGTATGGCTTGTTTTTCTTCGAAAGGCGGTCGAGAATTGCAAAAATGTCTCTTCCACAACACAAGATTCCGCAGTTCTCAACCACCTTTTAGGGTAACGTCAGCCTGGAATCATGGACGGGCGTATCTGGTCGAGCGCATCTTATCGGCTGTAGTTATCTACCCCACTCAATAAGTGGACAAAGGGGTCAAGAACTTAGAAAGACACACAGAGATAGAGAATGATAACAGATTATTAACCCATCATATTGCATAATAGTTTTTAAGGTAATAATTCTATTTTCCCCATTTGTGCAAATAAAATCATGATTATTATAAGTGCAATAATTGTTATACAAACCTGTGTTTATAGTATATCCAATTTATCTGTATGTGATGTTGAGAGGTTTTATATAAGCAATTTTCAAATAGTTAATGCTAGCTTATTGTAAACAAACAAAAAGCACAGTCAACGTAAACCAATATTAAACCTAATATTAACAGATTTAATATACCAGAGTCCTTTGTCATAATTACAAAATAAGTAATACACAGTCGAAGAATGTTCTTATCATAAGTACTTATAGATATTAATAATACCCCTAATGTAAAATACTCATACTTCTGTCTCATTAAGATAAACTCTTAATTTCTAAAAAAAATTGAACAACTGAAATTTGTAACCAAACGACACTTAAACAGACAAGGCCACTCATATAAATTGGACCATTATCAAACGATTAATGGTCACTTAAATCGTAATTATAAGGGTTTGGAGATAATTACAGACCCAACGTTGTGAAAATTATCGACTTGGAAGTAACCTTAACCCGAGGAAACACAGCTCTGACACTGACACAAAGTTTCAAATTGAGAAAGAGCTTTTGTACCAGCATATTAGGACGTTGATAAAGAGTTGTTTTTGTACACCTGTGCATTTCTTAACAGGTTGGTGAATGTACCTCCGAAAATGAAAGGTTTCTCTTCCAGCTAATAACTGCTTTTATGCGTTAAGAAAATTCTTGCTCTCATTATTTATACTCGAAGATTCATTCATTGATAATGTGAAACATGTTTGATATCTTTGAGATACTCTTTCATGATTTAATCGCATTTTCTCTGCATATGTATTATTTGAGAGACTACATTGTGTTGTCAGCGATTTTACATCCCGAGCCCCCAAAAAGTGGAAACAGATTTGGCAGAGACGAAATAAATAAAGTAAAATTGAAGCTTTGCCAGTGTTAGTGAAAGAAATCATATATCACATTTCACATCCTTGGCACTCGATATGACATAATTAATTTAATATCGTCACAATATCTGGCTACATCGGTTAATATCATTTGGTATTAAAAGGTAACAATGAAACATTGGGTTTTATCCCCTGTAAACCTAAGGGCAATGGAATGCAATTTTCATTGGATTTAGATTTAAGGGGCCGTTCAAATATTACGTAAGCACCTTAGGGGGGAGGGGGTTTGCTCTTTGCTTATTTTTCCTAACAAGGGGGGAGGGGATAGGGATAGGAGTGATGCTTACGTAAGATACTGCATTTTCGGAAATCTCTTGTTTCTTGCATAAACAATTTCAAAACTCAACAAAAATAAATTAACAAAAAATTGAATTAGGAAATCTGACATAAGCACTTTTTTGGGGGATGGACCCCTTAAACATTTTGAAATTTTAACTCCGAAAAGTAGTGTTTCGACTCATTTTTAAACCCTTAGGGTTACACCCAAAAAGGTCAGCTCCTTGTAAGTCACCTAATTTTTAAGGAGAAAAAAAACAGTACTTGCTAAAAGGGATGTCAAAATTTCGGGGGGGGGGGGGGTCCGGCAGAGTTTCTTACGCAATTATGGTGGGGAGTTGAGGTTTGCTTATCTTTGTTGACAAGGGGGGAGGGGGGTTAAAAATGACCAAAAAAGTGCTTACGTAATATTTCAACGGCCCCTTATTTACTTATTGGCATAACTACAATCAGAAAAAAGTCTGGAATGAATGAGATATCAGAATTTCTGGAGAGTTATGGGATCGTTGAAATAATTTTCCCTGTCAGCTCTTGGGGCTCTTTTATAGTGGATCTGGATTTCAGCTGAAACTGGAAAACTATAAATCACTGAACCCGACACGCTTCCCTCTCCAGCGTTCGCAATAGAAGAGAGCGGGGTTGTTTACTCGACTGACAAGGCTGTGAAACATGATACTTAACTATCTCATCCCCTCTTTCTTGCATTGGAAAGGCTGGGAGGGGGAACGCGTGCCGAGCAGGTGCGGGTTCGAGTGATTTGTAGTCTTCCAGATCAGCCAAAACTCAGATTGAGTATAAAAGAGCCCTTAAGCATGACTTTATTTACCTGGAAATACTTATCCTGTTTTCAACTATTGCCATAAAGTCGATACATTTTTCTTTGACTTAAAGGGTAAATTGCATTACTGAAAATATCCTCAACAAAACCGTCCGAGCGAACTCCAGAACTTCACCCCTTTGAGCCCCAGCTAGAGCGATAAACCGGCATCTCTCCGATGCAATGGCATACACAACAAGAGGCTCAATGCGAGAGCCGGCGCCTTCAGAACTTTCCGCTTGTCTGACCCTAGACATCATTAGGTGCAAGGGGCACACAAGGGGAAGTCCCGCCCCCTAGCGGGGGGACCCGAAAGAGGGCACCCGCCCCGCTGCCCGAAATTAGCTCTCTCGAGCGGTTCCATTTCGTGGAAGTAGTTCTTTTTCTCCCGCGCGCGTAGTTTTTTTTTCTCGCACTTGAAACGCGGTCTTTTTTTCCCTTCCTTCAGCAGCAAAGAAGACTCCCCGTCGTAAGTAGGACGGGATTCGCCGAGGAAGTTGCAAAAGCGCGCCCCGCGTGAATCCGTGTCGCGAGTAGTAGTGGCGTCGGTGCCGCGTTCGGAGACAGATAACGAATATCGACAGCCGAGATGGAAAAATGTGGACTACACAGTAGGGAATTCACAGACTCTTCGATTAATAACAGTGACGCTGAAAATAAGGCAGGAAATAATCGGCTTGTCTTTATTTTTATAATAAGATTCCCTAAGACTGGTTTTTGCTTGAAAAGGTTTTTGCAGGGAAAAAACACCCCTGTTCTAATTTCCAATAGAATTCGCACCAACTTTCGGTATATGGCGCAAGGGGATTTGGGATACATCCCTCCCACGAAAATCTGTAGTATGTATTTTTCTTTATTGACCAAAACAGAACCATATTTACCCCCATACCCCCCAAAAAAAGAATCAAATGCTATCCCCCTCCAATTATTTTTTTCATGCTACCCCCATTGATATAATACGTTTAATTTTTGCAATCTTACTTTAAATGGACACAAAAAATAAGAGGGAAATGGAGCAAAAGATGTAGGAAAAAGAAGAGATGAATGAAGGAGAGAATTAGAGAGAAACACAGATTGCAAAGTTAGGTATCAATTATATTCCTTAAGTATCAGAATTTAGTCATAACTTGAATACATTCCCCATTTTCCGTGTATGCTATAGTAATAACCCCCATATTTAAGGAAATGGGCACTGTGGTGAATTTAGGATTTCCCCTTGATGGGGCTCGAGTCCCAAAAAATGAATCGGTGTAGGTTTTCAAATGTTAAAATGGTCAGCAAAGTCGTTTTT
Organism: Tetragnatha versicolor; assembly: GCA_024610705.1. NCBI lineage: Eukaryota > Metazoa > Arthropoda > Arachnida > Araneae > Tetragnathidae > Tetragnatha > Tetragnatha versicolor. The sequence goes on from JANDEH010000008.1 coordinate 17,921,900, forward strand.
GTAAATTGATGCTACAAATTTCATATTATTACCCCTTTTTCATGTAGGTAAAAATTTAAAACTAGTGAAGAAGTTTGTTAACTAAACTTCTTCATTTAAACTAGTGAAGAATGTTTGAATTCTAGCAGAGAGCTGCAGCCCCATACCCTCCTCTCCCCTTCATTCACCCTCGAGTGTGCTTCATTAGTGAATTGACTCGATCAAAACACTCACTATTTAAAACAAAAACCAATAAAACAAGTCTTCCTAGACCGGCAATTCAATTAAAAGCAATCCCTTCACCCGAAAAACACGCCCCGGAGCCAACCAAACACACCTCCAGCGTCAAAACCTCGAAAAATCCCATCACAAAAAGAAACGTCGTCTCTCCCATTCCAAATCAGAACGAGAGAAAAGAAAGGAGCTCTCTCTCTCATTCCCATTAGAAGCGAACGTAAATATTACCACTTCAAAGGAAGCGGCCCATCGGGCTCATTAGCGGCGGCATGACAGACGGACAATAAAAGTGGATCTGGGAAGAAGATGATTGTTCTGTCGCAACGACGCTTAACCATCTCGTGGCGAAATAGTAAACCAGTTCCATCGGTTTGTTGTTGTGGAGAGACGAAAGGATTGTGTGTGACTCGGAACTGGAAGAGATTGGATCTTTTGATATCAGTAGTTTTAGGGATGATAATGATAGTAGCCTTTTGGTGAGGTTTATCCGTTTTAAAAACTGAATGCTCACTTTGATGCAAGTTCGTTCGAATGGGGATCCCCTAAAAAATGTGCATTGAAGCTTAAGAAAGAAAAGAGTCGTCGATTGTGATGTGAAAAAATTTAATGCATATGAATAGACCATGTTTATAGGAAAGTGAAATATTTTTAAAATAATTCCATCAAAAATCATGAAAAATTTGGTTAGTTAAAAAAATAGAAAATTGTTTGCATTTTTGTCACATCACACAAAATGGAAAATTCTGAAACAAGCGAAGGACATGTCCTCCGTGAGTCCCCTTTGGGGAATAGCAAGAACTAAACTAAACCATCGGCGCAACAGCCCTAGTGGGCCAAGGCCTACGATGCCCATCTTCGTTTTCGTGACCGTGGGGCCTGGGGTGCTAGGCAAATGTCCAGGTTAGGTGGTCAGCCCAACGCGAGACCCCCAGTTTTTAGTTCCCATGCATGCTTGGTTATCAGTTTATCGACCCACTGAAGGGATGAAAGGCTGAGTGGACACTGCCCAGCCCGGGAATTGAACCCCGGACCTGTGGCGTGGAAGCGCGATGCACTACCACTGCGCCTCAGGGGAATAGCAAGAGGGGGATATAAATATCCCCCCGAAAGTCAGAATTTTTCTTTTTTTACAATAGAAAAGATCCAATATGTTCCGAAATTTTAAAATTACTCCGATAATTATCTCCGAAATAGTTTTTCTGCACTACGCCCCTGAGTCCGCTTATTCTTCCATATTTTTCTATTTTTAAACACAAGGCACACACACAAATGTGCATTACACTGAAAGAACGAATAAAAGCATTATGGGAACAGGGAACCTACAGGCTGAATATTTCAGTGTGGGTCACAGCTGAATTCACCAAGTACCAAACTCTTGAGCAGGAGTTCAGGTCTTTTGAACACATTCTTTATAAAATTTTGCAATTAATAAAACTGTGTGACGGTAAATTGAGATTTTCTCAACGAGTGTAATTTCAAAAATAATCTGAGATACCATCCCCCTTGAAAACACAGAAGAATTAGTTGAATAAAGACATCACAAATGCAGTTCTACTCAGTAAAATTAGTCCCCCAGAACACATTTAAAGCCTCTTAAAGGTTTTAAAATCTTAACTAAATAAGTTCAACTTGAATAACTCAATCCTCTTTAATTCGAATATTGATCCTGGTCCCTTGAGCTACCTTTTAAATCCCTGTCACGTTTTTGATTCGAATTTTTTGATATTTTAAACAAAATTTTAGAGCTCTCTAGAGCTTTGAATTATATACAAGTTGCATTGTTAAGTAATATCAGGGGTTCATCCAGGTCTTTCTGCCAAGGTCCTGTTTTAGGAATTTTGGGAAAAGTAAAATGGAATTTTGTGAAAATCAAATGGAATTTTGTGTGAAAACTAAGGGCTTGTTAGTACTATCACAGCATTCATTATTGTTAGAAACACATTTTGTAAACAATTTTCAAACCACATTTGGTCTTTGGACTTAAGTGAAGAGTCGGTTTTTGGGAATAGGAATTTTGTGAAGGGTCATGTTTTGTTAATTGGAATTTTGTGAAGGGTTCTTAAAAAGACCCATGTTGTTGTTGTTGCATGCCCCCATGGTCAGCAGTGCTAGACCTGGTCCATGACGTTAAAAACCCTTAAAAAATCCAACACCGTCAATGGATCGTCAGTCAAGTCATGTTTAGAGAGCCCCAGGCACGCGAGGATGTGTTGAGGCGAAGCTTGCTCAGTGGAACAGTTGTTACAAATTTCATAGATCTTGGATCCCTCTGAAAATTATTGTTTTAAGGTGGCCACTACGAAAGCGGGCAAGAACAGTCTGGTCCTGCCTATATTGAAACCTTGAGCCAGGGAGCCTCCCGTGAAGAGTGATACCATGGGTGCTTTGGGGGGACATTCCAAGTGGTCTTGTTCTTGTGTTTTATATTTGAGAAGACCCATTTCTCTCTAGACCCATTTTGAAAAGACCCATTTTTTCTCTAGATGATGAACCCCCCTGAATATTATTGAACTTGAGTATCAAAATTAATATGAACATTCGGGGGCTGTAGATTTGACTTCACAGTCCATGTCACACGGCGAATTGTGTCTGGGGGGATGACGATGAGTAATCCGACTCTCCCCAAGCAAAACAAAAGACCCCAGAATTCTATTTTCGCAGGGGGAGGGAAGGCCCAGTTCGCCGAAATGGAAGCGAAAAAATAAGGAGTCGATCTTCTCCACTCCTCAAACAGGTTTGCTCCCTGCAAGGAACACACGAAAAAGAGATAATAATAATAATGGATGAAAATAATAACGTCAGAGCGCGAGCTCGGAGGTAAAAAAAATCCGCCAATAAAACATCAGCAAACGATTTCTGAAACGCATGCTAAGGCGGCAAGCCTTGGACTGCGAGCCTTATAATTAACTGCAATACCGACTTTCGCACCGTAACAACCGACAAAAAAAACCCAGGGAATAATAAAAGCGTTTCGCCACTAGTGGGCGCCACAGGTTAAACTCGCGCTTTCTTTATTTCTGCCTTTTTTAATATTTACCGGTCTCTAATTTCCCTTCGAGTTGTCTATCCCTCTAATTTTCCGCCTTTATTACTGAGGAGTTGGGGAGTGTAAAATTGAAGGATATCGGGAGTTGTTTTTGTGTCCCCTTTTCCGGCTTTGGGGCTTTTCTCGGTCGAATAGCTGGCACGATTGTTTTGATTCTGGTGCCTTGCTCCATTCGACGTCTTTTTTGGAAGTTGGGAGTTGGTTTTCCGTGTAACGCAACGAGATTTTGTAGAAATTTAATTACTAAAAAATATGGCATAAATTTTACTTGGAAACAGTTTCAGGTTCCAAAAAGCTTAATAATAAAGTTATACCTATATTTTCTAATGAAAAATAGAGAGGATACTCCATTTTAACTAACCAGGTAGCACAGAAAACATTATCAATGTTGTAAAAATATGGTCCCATATCGCGAATTATGGATGAATCTCCAACATTTTGAGAGGGGAGAGGGTATACTTTTAATTACTAAACACTATTTGAATGATATAAACTTACAGGTTTAAGGTTTTTTACAGGTTCTTAAATTACAGGTTTTTAATAAAGCATTGTTTTTAACTCTTTGAGACTCAATAATCCTTAAATATTCTTTATGGATACGGTAAAATGCAAGTTTAAAGAACGAGAAACTAGCCCTATTTGAAGAAGAGTAAATATGGATTTAATAACACCAATGGTCATTGATGCCAAATAAATCTAACAGCATTCAGCAACAATTTTCACCATGAGTAAGTAACTCGGAAATCTCTTTCAGTAGGCAGATCGCACAGAAGCAGTTAAATATTGATTATCTGCATAAAGCACTTTATACTGTTTATATAGTAGAGAAACTGAGGGATTGTTTTTAATCTGTAAGACGAGTATCGAGTATGAGAGAAGTGAATCCATGGGATTCTGTCTATGAAAGAGGACTCGAGATGGTGCACATTCCTATCAGATACGAAATTGGGTCGATCTACACTTGAAATTGAATTGGCCCAAAAAAATGCTAGCATGTGTAGAACAGGGTTTTTCCTGCTTCGGCAAAGAATAAAAAGATCTCGTCAATAGGCAGTAGCATTGAAAAGGGGCACGCATGGACGCATCGGTGGTTTTTATGACTCACCGTGATAGGGCATGCGACAGCCCTTCGGAACTCCCCTTGATCGTTCTACGGAGTAGTTCTCGAAATACGCACGATATATAAGCGAAAACATCCAATTAGGAGGTAGAAAAAATTGTCTCAAACATTAGACAAATGCTTAAGAGGCAATGGCAGCGGTTTAAAAAAAACGCATTAAATTATTTTTTAGGGTCTATTAAATTTCTTTTACATGAAATGAAAAACACTTAATTTTTCACCTTGGTGGGGCCAGATAGTACGTGGATGATCATGATCATGTCAGACTTATCTAATGCAATTTAAGAATGAATTAGAAAATGCAGTCATAAAGAGAGATTTATATGAACCTGTGTGTGAAAAATTGGGACATATGAGTAGTATTTAAGATTCATTGCCCTTTTTAACATTTTGCAATCATATTAAAATTATAAATATTAAATCCAAAATTAAGACTCTTAAGGAGTAAAATGGGTATATATTAATAAATAATAATAATTTTTAAAAAATGAAATAGTAAAACAATTATTAAGTTTTCATTTCTAATTTAACTAAACTATGTACAGAAAGAATTTAGTCTCCTTTATTCTTCAAATTGAAGATAGTTTAAAATTTATCCTGCAAAAATATTTGAACATAGAAACAAGAAACTAGAAGCTTTCAAGGTATTTTTCTGAATAGATAAACCATTCATACCACACGAATTTTGCCAACCACAATTTTTACAATTTTTCCCCATGACAATTTTTCCTAATCTTTAAAAATAAAAAAAAATTTAGATGCAACAAAAACCAAAAATTTTATTTATCGGACGCTAAAAAGTAAACCCATTTATTAGAAAGACTTAAGCAAAAGACTTAATGGAATTTAAGCACTAAACGGTTTGTAGTTAAAAAAAGACATAATTTGGAATCATTTGGCACCCATTCAAATCACAAACAGTTATAACAAATTTCACCCTGCTGAGCTTTCACTAAAACGATAAAATTTAAACGATCTCAATTTTTTTTTATTTCAATTGCATGCATATTTAACAATAACGTTGAGGCTTTTTAAACATAGCCTTTTACTGTTTTTTATTCTATCGATGCCCTTTACTTCAAAGCCATAGTTCAAAGCAAAGTAATTTGATAAACAAAAAACGGGGTTTACTTGTTTATGTGCAAACGACTGAACACATAATTACGCTTATCGGCGCTTTCAAACATTCTCATTTTGTTTGTTGTTGGTTGCATTACTTTGGATTGGTTCCAGGAATTGTTTTTATCTCCAGTTCCTTTTAGAGCCGAAGGGGAATTCGGAGCACTTAATGAAAAGGTAACTATGCTACAAGGAAAATTCTTATTTAACTATTACACTGACAATTAAATGCTAAAAATTCAAATGGTACTTCGTGTTGATAAAATTTTAGATAACAATTTGAATCGCGAGATATTTCTCTAAAAAGTGAAATATAAACAGAGCTTTAAAACCATTTTTCCGAATTTTTTACAGTTTATAAACAATTTTACAAAATGTATTTTTAATAATATTTCATAACCTTAGTTATAAAAAAACTTAAAAAATATAAGATGTAACAAAAGAATGCAATCTAACTAGTACTATTCAATGACAAAACTAGAACGGTACTTTCCTATCAAAATATCCCAAACAGAATCTCATGTCTTCCAAACAGATTTTTCCCAAACTGCGTTAATGATTTTTATTACGAGATTACAAATTAAATCTTAAAGCACTGAATAGTATAGAGCAGAAATAAAATTTTCGCAAGCCACTAAGGCAAGAAAAATAAATAAAAAAAATTTTAAAGCAATTTCAATTAAACAGATTTGATAATGTTGTGAATTTACGACGAAAATTTAACCAACCATTTTTCTCATTTGGTAAAAAGAGGACCAGATTTGGTTCATTAATAGGATCGTTTAATATCCCTCTCCGATGAATGCATTAACAAATACATCCTGATGCATATAGATTTAAATTCCATATTCTGAAAAAAATTATACCATCAATAAGGCTTTGTGTTTTCCAAGGGCATACAAATCTGCTCATTAGCTGAACACTTCGAACGAGAAGTTATTAATACCGAACAAAAAAAATTGTATGAAATCACGTTCATTACGATCGATTCCCATCACCGGTAAATAATAACAGCAAGACGTCAAAAAACTTCCTTATAAGCCCACAACGAAAAAAGAGCAAAAAACACTGCCCACTAAGCACACGGCAACTGAATTCATTCAACTTGAAAAACCGCTTCGGAAAAACCAAAAAAAGAATAAATAAATAAGGAGCGAGCGAGAGAGGAAAAACATAAAAAGAAAAAATAAAGATAACGTCGGTTTATCATTCCATTCACATAGCCTTTGAAGTGCGCCGACTTCAGCCGGGCGATAACCATGAAAGATTTCAGAGCTCTTTGTGAGAGTGCCGCCCGACACTGGACGATTATTATTGTTCATTCAGACGAATTCGACTCAGATATCACTCCTGAGGGAGATGGCGTCGACATGCACTTTTTACGATTTTTTTATTGAATTATTCAGATATATTCGTGACACTTCAAAAACACTCGGGTCTTCTGTTGTTTTCCTTCTCTCCGTCACAATTAATCGGAGACGATAGCAATTCAAATTAATAACAAATCATCATTCCAAATTGATAGTTCGGTTGCCACGAAAAAATGAAATTCTATGGTCGGAAATCGTTAGGTTTTCTTAGCAAATGGAAATACAATGCAACTTGGACAATTCAAAGCAGTTGGGAAATCAAAAAAGTTTGAATAATTCCAAACTTAGAATTAAAAAGTATAATATTCAGTATTCACTTAATAGAAAGCAAAAAAATCTTCGAATTGCACTGTTCTAAAATTCAACTCAAAATGCTCTGAAACAGTCAATTATAGGTTAAAATACACAAGATACTCCAAAAATTTCAAACTTCTAAGTCGAAACTTCTAAACCTCGGTAGTCCAAAAAATACATTCCCCTTTTGGCAATTTTTCATGCTGTAGAAATCTTCAAACTATGGGGAATTCGACCTAATAGACTTAAATATGTTAAAAGTATACAGTATTTTACAACCGAAAGTGTACTCAAATTCGACAATACCATCAATAAAAGTTCCAAAAAAGACTATGATAAATGAAGTAAATATCAATAACAACATTCCAACTACCCATATTCCTTAGAAATGGCCCCCTTCCCCAAAAACAATCGGTTTATCATTGCTGAGATCGCATCAAAATGGACCATTCCCAGGGAATAGGGAATCAGAGTTCGATAAAAGAGAAATGATCTCATTATACTCCGTTTCTATAGCAACGGCTCCACACGCCCCCCCAGTGACCTCTATTAACCGAATCGCTTTGTTTGTAAGCAATGGAAACTCTCGGGTATCTTTCATAAAGCATGCTTCCTCTCTTATTTCTCGAATGCTAAAACGTTTGTTTACCGGGAAGGTACTCACATTTAAATATAAATAGTATATTAGTAAACAAATATTCATAACGATAAAAACCAGATAACTTATGTTTTTACACAAATTTTAAATGTAAACAAAAGGTACATTGGTACAGATTTAGTAAGTAGTACTAGAAAGTCATAAGATTTTCTAACTAATTAAAGCTCACTAAACTAAAAAAATCCCTCTTTTCTTGGGTTCATAAAAATTTAGTTGCTTCTAATGCGATATTATGCTAGATAGTTTAAAAACATAGAGGAATCTTGAGTAAATAGCCAAGGTAGTTCTGAAAGGGGATGATGGTGGAGCAATGCCCTCTCACGTTTTAAGGATTTTCTATTTTTTCAGTGATTAAAAATGTTTTCAATGTTGTTAGGAATAGCATTCCCCTTAGAACCCTCCCCTTTAATCCATTAATGTAATAGCAATCGAATTAAACCATCGAAAGGTACATAAATGTTCTTAAAAACGACCTGAAATAATTACTATTATATAAAAGAAATCAAGAAAAGGTACTCACCAGTGGACACTCCGACATGGTACGTCCTCCTTTAGCCAATGCGGATGGAAACTTGAGGGTAAATTTCGGTATTTTTCCCAAGATGCTCGACATTTTGTGACCTAAGCCTTCCCCACATGACGTGGTAAGGCGTCTAATTTTCCACCAGGCCGTATTTTGTGTAAAAAAGAACCCAAAAACTAAAAAAAAGCCGCGGGCTGGTCCGACGGATCATGGACGGTGCGGTAGGTTATCCAAATGGGCCTTGGCTTGCCTTGAAAAGGAGCAGAAAACAGTGCAATCCGGATTGTGAGCTTCGAGAACAAGGTATTTCGAGCGCCGCTCGCTGTATGAATGAGGTTTCCCCGGCGGAGTCGGCTCGCTTCTCCGGAGATGACAGCTCTCCGGTGCTTGGCGACAGGGTTGCCGGGTGTTGGCGAGATGCGACTCTCGTCTCGCCAAAGGAGGGGGAATGGAAACTGTTATTTACGACCGACCCCGATATTCACCTTTTCATTGAAAGGGCTTGCTTGTCGTTCTCGCTGTTTCCGAAAAGCAATATCTTTACTTTTTTTTGGGGGGGGGGTTCTAGAGATAAATAATATTTAAAAGGCATGTTGCATGTTTAGGTGATGGTAATTAAATTAACTATTCAAAAAACTTGTATAAAATGTAGTAAAACTTGAAGAAGAATAGTAAGAAATTTAATGCAGAAGTTATAACTATTACTGTGATTTATATGTAATTAAAAATCCAAAATATGTACACATAATATGTGTTTATTTTAGCAAAATATGTATTAAAAATGCCAAACATGTAATAATAAAAAGAAAATTTTAAGTAATTTTTTTAAGGGGCTCTAAATATTACGCAAGCACATAGTAGGGAAGGGTGGTTTTCGCTATTTGCCAACAGATCATGTTTTTTATGTTGTCTTGTCATGAGAAAAAAAACGAAAACCATGTGTCTACTTCTCGGCGCGCCTGACACTTTCATCTGACAATCCCGACTTCACAACCTTTTAAAAGTTAAATTCAGCATTGGGTGAACAAATTTTAACTACAATTTGAATGCGTATTTCATTTTATGGGCTACTTTAATTTGAAAATCGGTCAAACGTGTGATTTATTTTTGAAAGACTTGAAAAATAGATAAATATGTAATAAAAATATGTAGTTATAGGTTGAATATGTAAAAATATGTAAATAAACCGAAATATGTTAAAATATGTAAAATAAACATGGTCTTAATCAACTCAAAATCTTTTAAAACGTATAGAATTCAAGAGCACACTTTAATATCAGATTCCTGAACAAATATGTAATTTCATATAAATCCTAGCCCTAATTATAAGATATTTATACAGGGCTAGAAGAAATATATTAACTTTTTAGTTGCCGTCAGATTAGGTGGAGGTTTCTAATGATTCGGTTTCTTAAAAGTGGGCCGTAATCCTTTTGTTAGGAAATTATTATTGAATAAGTTATCACGCAGTGTGTTACGTGTGTGCGTTCTTCACAGTTTTACCTTTTGATATTAATCATGCATTTAATGCTCTTTAATTTCTATTAAAACTAATTTTTCTGACTATGTATAAAAATAAGAACTTCATGAGTACATTAACATTCCATTTAATTTTCTATTTATTTCATATTAAAATCAATCAAATTTAATGAAACGTGGTTCTTAAAAAATTGAAGTTATAAAAATCTTTCGTTATTCTAAAAATTGAAGAGCGTTTCCACCTTAATGGAGCGGGGTCATGTACCCCCACACAGATAAATATATTCACTCTGAATAGATTGAAACTAAATAATTCCTATAAATTATATTTTTGAAACGTCAATGTATACTTTCACATGTGAAAGTATACATTGACTGCAGTTGAAAAAAATTTTTTCACTATTTTTTTAAACCGTTTTTAAAATCTCTAACCAGACTTCTCGGCCTCCATTCTACATTAACTAAATTTTTTAAATACTAGGGTCTCTGCCCCCTGCTCGCTATTGCTCACCAACCCCCGGAACTGCTTCGCAATTCTTTTCAGATCGCTTCACGATATTAGCGAGCAGAGCTAGAGAGAAACTTTTACCACAAAAATATTTATTCATTCACTTAATTTTTATATTTATCCATTAATTATGTAAAATTTAACATAATACTTTTTTGTGATCTTTTCAAATTTTGAATTCCATTCGTCAGGTTATCAAGAGAATTTAGTCCATGCATGCTCTGTCTAGAATCTGAACTAGTGAACTAAAGCCCTCAAAAACAATTACCAAACCGACTTTACAATATACTTTTCTTTAGCCGACTTACCCATGCTTTAACAAAAAGTTCCATTGTGTTAATTCTTTAATGGGTCACAATTTGAGGGTTTGTATTAGTTTATATAGAGATTAAAGAACGAACAATACAGTTTGTATTAGTTTACATTTCTTTCACCGACATTTCGAGATTTAAATTGTTCTTCCCCGTGCAAAGAAATCTTTCCCACACAGCCAACGAATTCCCATAGACATTCCCATAGGCATTTGCCGATTTTAAATATAACACACCTGCACGGAATCCACAAACGAAGACACCATACGAGAGATATTACCTATTTTTGCTATGAAAAAATCAGTAATCTAACAATGACTACAATGTGCACTACTTTCCGAACAGGAGGTAAAAGAGATGTTTGGAAATTTCTCGTGAGCCTACATTTGATACCCTCTATTCCGTTTATTTTTTTCTATATCATGTGTAGGAATGGTAGAACAAAGCAAAAGGAGCGGCGGAAAGAGATTGATCGAACAATCGGGTGAAGATTAGTGACACAATTCGATATAGATGTTACCGCTAAAGTTGATAATTAGTTATTCTGAAGAATACCTAGGTAAACTTAAGATTAACTGATTTCTGTCGTTAATGTGCGGATTTTTGAGTTTTTCGCATTTTACCTAGGGAATCTACACTATAACGGCCTCTTGATAGTTAAAGTTCAAAATAGTTTGTTTCGTTCAATACTTTCTGTTAAAATGTTGAGGTGCTTACTGCGCCATGCGCTTACCCCTGCGCAGTTGGGTTTCAATACGTAGTTTGTTGTCATATTTGGTGTTTTGATTTCAAATTTAGTGCGTAGCACTGGTAGTTGTCATGTTGAATGTTAAAACAAAATAATACAAGCAAGTAAGTACTGTAAATTTACATGATTAAGTACAGTATATTACTATTAAAACGGGTATTTTGAAACAATTGTGTTGAAGCTCCGACTTCAGAGTGACATAGATTTCTTTTAACGAAAGCAAATGTCCCAGCTGTTGAAATATCTTTTCAACAAACGTTAATTCAACAATCGCTGGAACCTGGGCAAGGGTTTAACATATGTAATCGATCGCGAATCCTAGCAATAGTTCAGGGCAGGCTGCCAGCCAATTACACCGCGCTTTCATTAAGATTTGCTAGTTTAAGTGCTCATTGAAATACGCTGTCAAATCGAGATCGAAAACCACAATTGATACAAATCTCAGTTGGTACTTTAATATTCTATTATTATTGTTTTTATATTCTAGTTTTAAAATTGCTATTTCATTACTATTTTTGTGGGATTTGCGTGTTTTGTGTAATATGAAAAAAGTACCGATCCCCCTTTTTTGATTTGTCATTGTTACTGTTTACCCCCAAAACGAGTTTGGTTATAGTTAGGGCAGGGGGGTTTAGGGGGGCGGCAGCCCCCCCAACCTCCTTAAACTTTTTATAAAATAAAATAAAATTTTGTACTTTAACGGATCACCCTCGTTAATATGTAAAATAACTGATTACAGGTTGTATGCAGATTAACGAGTGTCTAGTCGGTAGGGTGCAGAATACCTAGGTAATTTCAAGATTACCTAGGTAATCTTAGAAATTGAAAAAAAATTCGCTCTTTAACGGATCACCCTCGTTAATCTGCAAATTACCTAGGTTATCTGTAAATTAACTGATTTCCGGACTTTAACTGTAACATAGATACTAGAACGCGGGAAAATCACAGAAAACTTCTTTGTACTGCACGTACGAGTACGAATAAAATCAATATGTGAAGATAAAGTTCGTGATAGAGAAGAAAAATTATACTCATCGATGAATAACACTTTTCACTCTAAGTTTTTACTGAGTATAACATTCAATTAAATCGTGTAAGTAAGACATTCGATTTTTCACATTATTTTCAATCACAAGGGGTGGGGGGGTGGGGGGAACCTTTTTCTCCGTATTTTTATTCTATTAATCAATTCTGGATGTCTGCTGGTTGTGAAGATTCCATCACCACTGTAACATCCATAGTTTTTTTACTCTACAGAACTAAAGAAATGAAATGTAATGTATCATGTATTGTAACAGATTTTGTTCCTGTGTTAGGTGCCTGAAGCTATACAGAAAGAGCTGCCGGCTGTACCTCAAAGGATATTAATGCGATAAGATGATGAATTGCCTATAGAGAGTCATCTTTTATCCATGTGGTTATTAAGTTACCTTTCTGTACCTTCAGGATAGGAAAGTTATTGAATTTTGTGAGGAAAGGATTGGGGAGGGGGTTAATATCCTTCCTTTTGAAAACCTCAGAAAGACGTGCCATTGTCGCACTTTCGTTCTTTTAGGAGGGATATGACTTCCTCTCACCTTACCTACTTTGGAAAAAAGAGATATTGTTAGAGGAAAAGAATGATAGAGAAAACATAGGTAAGGGGATATAAAGGAGATCCAAGAATGAAACATAGGGATAGGGAATATCTTGGAATCGAAGGGAATCAAAAAATAGAGATCTACTTAATTTCAAGGGGAAAATTTTGTTTGGATATTTGAATTAATGTTTAAAAGACATTTATTACTACCGTTCTATATTTTACTATTCAATTCTTTTTTTAAATGACAAGCAGTATTTTGTGTTTGAAATTGATTCAATTATAAAACTTGATCTTGTTCAAAAAATTAATTTAAATTTAACTTACCAACTCAATCTATAGTTCATTCTTAAGTTTATATATTTTTTTGTTTCCTTACTATCGAATCTATGCACTATTGTATCTATAATTTGTGAAACAAGTCTTAAATGTAAATATCGCATGTGTTTATGTGGCCAAATGGTCTTTTTAGGCAATAATTCCCCGTCATTCAGGGATTGACAAGCTTTGTCATTTCGGTGTCTTTGTAACTCTACCGTGGGAAAAGTAGCTAATCCTCACCTCAAAGGGACCCCGACACTAAAGACAGCCACGTCCTATCCAAAACACGTCATTAAAGGCACCCATCGGAAACACCAACTTCCGAAAAGAAAAACAGGGACCTTGATGGCCAGGGTTTGCACACAGGGGTCGCTCACGGACCCAAGGGGAGAAGGGGACAGGTGCCTGTCGGCAAAGATGAAAGGCGGACATCAAGAAAAGGAAGTCGTTTTGGAGAGGCCAGGTTGCGGGGTCGGATTGTGTGTGACGTGCAGAAGGGGACTCGCGTATTGGGATAATTATTGAGTTATGAAGTTGATTCGACGCGGTCTGGAGCATAATGCGAGCGGTGGAGATTGGGTTTTGCCCATGGGCTGGTCGGTGAAATGCTACCGTGTAATTTGGTAGGAAGAATTGGATGAATGAATTGTGCCAGCTGGTTTTGGTGGAGCAAATTGGTCGATCGAGGTTTTTTTGTAGTGTGTAATTTTGACTCCTGCCGGTTCGCTGTGAAAATTGAAAGAGGTTGTGGTTGAATTGGTTTACATGTCTTGAGATGAGTTGCAGCATTAGAGATGTCAGGTCAGTAGTAAATTGACTTGTGCAGCGTTGTAATGAGGCATTCTAACTGCATCACTAATTGCCCTTCGGTATTGTTTCCAATTTTTTGCTATTTCCAGCTTCATCGTAGGTAATGTTTGGAGCATTATAACTTTTCCTTTTCGCTTCCATAAGGTTGTTGATTAATACAATATCCAGGGGCATAGCCAGAGGTGGGGATTCGGGGCCGTTCAAATATTACGTAAGCACCTAAGGGGGGAGGTGGTTTGCTCTTTGCTTATCTTTCCTGACAAGGGGGAAGGGGGGATATGAGTGATGCTTACGTAGGATCAGGGCTCGATTTCAGCCGGAACGGTCCGGAACGCCGTTCCGGAACCTCTTTTTTGGAAAAAAAATTATATTCTATTCCAGGGGGTCTCCTTACTACGGCCCACGAGACCCCTTCATCAGGCCAGCGGATGCCTTTCTATGTACGAAAAAAAGTACTAAAATGAATTAAAACCCTGTTTTTATCGTCAAATTTCCAAAATTTTTCGGGGGGAGAACCCCCAGACCCCCTTTTTGTACTTAGAACTCAACTTATCATATTTTTTTTATATTAAGTTCTTAACAGTAAGAATCATACCAAAAAATATAAAAAAGGCATATTTCAAATTTTAAAAAATATTTTTAATGCATTTTTATCTTTTTTGCAAATACCAATATTTGTGATTTAATTGTAAGGTTTTTACTTAATTTTTCTTTTAAAACATGATTTTGAACCCCCATTTGAACTACCCACATTCCGCTCCTGGTGTTGATTCTTTTTTATTTGAACCAGATTTGCCAATCGCTGGGCAAATTTGCAAAGAAAATTTGCATAAAAAAAGTTGCATCTTAATTCTACCATTTAAGAAATTTAACTACGCATGATATTCTTTAAATTGACAAAATATACAACACTAATGGTTCATTGATAAGCCGTTTCACCTCCTACAAGAGGCACCCTGTTGGAAAAAAAAGTATAACCCACTTTAAAAAAGGTGTATAAAGAGTTCATCGTCTTATACAATTAATCATTAAGTTAGAACACTCTTCCAAATCAGTACAACACATTTGAATTTATTTTATAAATTTAAATTTGAAAATAAATGCTCCAGTTTTGGTATTAAATATTCGCTTTTTCAGTTTTGATACCATTAATTTTACCGTTCCGGTACCTCTTTTTTTAGAAATCGAGCCCTGCGTAGGATACTGATTTTCGAAAATATCTTGTTTCTTGCATAAATAATTTCAAAACTTAACCAAAAAAATATTTAACAAATAATAGAATTAGGAAACCTGACGTAAGCACTTTTTCAGGGGATGGACCCCCAAACATTTTTAAATTTTAACCCCGAAAAGTAGTGTTTCGACTCATTTTTGAACCCTTAGGGTTGCACCCAAACAAAGGACAGCTCCTTGTATAAGTCACCTAATTTTCAAGGAGAAAAAAAGTACTTGGGATGTCAAAATTTCGTAGGGGGGACCGGCAGTTTCTTACGTAATTATGGTTGGGGGGTTTGAGGTTTGCTTATCTTTGCTGACAAGGGGGGAGGGGGTTAAAAATGACCAAAAAAGTGCTTACTTAATATTTGAACGGCCCCTTCGGGGATATATCCCCCAACCATAAAAAACCACTAAAAGTACCCCATATGCCCCTTCGAAATTTCAATATCCCCCTCCGAAATTTTTCTTGCTACGCCACTGGACAATATCTTTCTGTTCTGTGGGAAATATCTGCTAAAGTTTAGAACGATGGTAAATAAATCAAATCAAAGTCTGCCCGGGCCTAGTGGCCCATCAGGCGGTGCCCATCTCCGTTTCTGTAGCCTTTTGGGCCTGGGGTGCTAATTACTAGCGTGTGTCCAGGCCGAGTGGCTAGCCCGACGCTGGACCCCCAGTTGATTCCCCTAGCAAGCTTAGTCCTCATTTATCGACCCCGGAAGGATGAAGGGCTGAGTTGACCCATGACCAGCTACCCAAGCAGGACCAGGAGCCGCGAGGCATCGAACCTGGGTCGGTAATGATCGTAGCCAGACACGCTAACCACTGCACCACCGCGGCCACAGGTAAATAAATAGTAAAGACATAAAATAACTTTTTCTAGATTAAAAAATCAGATAACTACAAAACAAATAACACAGTAAATCTGATTGCCTAGTTTTTGCGTTCACACGACTAGAATATTGAGGGGATTACAAATGTCTCAGACAATACAGTCTATGACCAATGCCTAAGACATCACAGACACATTTTTTGAAGGAGACATCAAAAGGAGATTTAAGTAACATGCTCACATCGATACATTGACACACCTCCAACAAGTCAATATCACTCAAGTGACTCAAGAGGAGAGAACAGGGATTTTCTCAAAACTACTGCTACAAAAATGACTCGAGCACCTCATTGAAATCCAGTTCTACATCCAAACAACCACCAATGAATAAGCTCCACCCCTTCCCCTCCATCCCAGAATAAAATGCGATCACTCAGAAAAATCCATACTATCGTTCCCATTCTCCCATCAAAGAGAAACCCAACGGAAAGCAATCCGTCTTCTTTTTGGCCAAACAAAGGCTTGTTTTTCAGGGGGTTCCTCAAAAGGACCGCCTTGACCAGCCTGCTTCCTGTGGGAGGGGACGGCAGGGATCTGGACTTTGTGCCAGGGCTGTCAGGGCACCAGGTGCCGCGTCAAAGAACTTGATAGCAGGGGTGGGTGACAGCTTCGGTATACGCAGATGGAATGGAAGTTATGAATTTCACTTAGTTTTAAATTTGGGTGTTCGTGACAATCTCGGTGAATAGGGTTTGCCAAATAATGAATTATTTGACTTCGTTCAAATGGGAATGTAGTGGAACGAATTCATTAACATCCAATTCCAAATAAACCTTTCTCTGAATGTTTCAGCAAAGTTTTGGTAGGACCTTGATGACTGTAATAAAAATAAAATATATTTAAGTAGATTCGACAGTAGGGAGTAAGAAGCAGTAATCATAATACTAACTGGAGAGTCCAAAGTGCCATTGACTAATGAATGAAAGAAATTTTACCGATTAGAATCATTGGCGCAAGTTCAGAGGTGCGGATGCGCCAAGTTTTTAGCAGTAAACATGACTAATATGGTAACCCTAACTAATGTTAAAAGAGTCATTTGGCTTCTAAATATGGCGCCAAATAGCCAAAATTTGCCAATCATCCGCACCTCTGAACTTGCGCCGAATCATTTAAGTGGAAGCCCAATCAAAGTTTATCAAAGTTAAACTTGTATCAAAATGAACATTAGTGTTGGGCGAATCCAGGTTTGAATTCTGTGAAGGGCACCATAATTTTTAAAATATCTCCACCAGCAGAAACTGCGATGTTTTTGAAAATATTGAAGGATACTTCGTTGGCCATAAAGCCATTAAAGGATTTAAAAACTTCAAAATTACGTTTTTTTAATTATCTTCATATTTCATTTTAAGCAATAAACTTATAACTTTCTGGGGGGACATATTGTGCCCCCGCACCATCCCCTGTATCCGCTACTACGTGTATTGAAATGCTGAAGTTCCTTTTGTATTTATAAAAAAAGGACACTACGAGCCTGCCAGGATTCGAACCTGGAATCTCCTGATCCGTAGTCAGGCGCGTTATCCGTTGCGCCACAGGCCCACATGTAGGGATCTAAAAAATCTTTCGATTCGATACCGGAATCGATTCCTGATGTTCGATTCTTTCGATTCTTGGATTCGATTCCTGAGGCTCGATTCTGACTTGGAAGTCGATTCCTTATGGGCAGTATCGAAAAAGTAGAATCGAACTTTTTTCTATTCTTCAATCACAAATCAAAGATAATTAGGAATTATGTATTACTAATTAAATTAATAATCAGCAAAATATTAATTAATTATCATATTATCAAAATACGAATTAATTAGTGGGGAATATTGTTAATTATCTATATTAATTAGAAAATTAAGTAAGAATCCTAAGATTTGATTCCTCCTGCAAAATACTAATTATTAGTGAGCAATATTGTTAATAATTATCAGTATTAATTAGAAAATTAAGTTCGATTCTTAATATTCGATTCCTGATGGAATCGATTCCATCAAGGGTTCGATGCAGGGCCGTATTTAGGCACGTGCAACATGTGCTATAGCACAGGGCGGCAAAATTTTGGGGGGCGGCAGATTACAACAAGTGCATCAAGGCAGTGGCTTATGTAACGGGGGGGCTGAGGAGGTCTGTCTACTTGGTGTTCCAAAACAAGCTAAAAACCTGTTTGTTAGAGTCAAATTACCAAAAATTTTCTGGGGGAAGACCCCCAGACCTCCCTTTGGTACTTGGAAATAAATTACTCACCACAACTTTTTATATTAAGTTCTTTTAGATGTAAATTCAAACAAAACATTCGTAAAAAGCTAGATTGGATGCGATAAATTCGATTTGGAGGTATATAATAATTTTAGTCCCCTCCCCGAAATAAATTTATATACACGCCACAGTATCAAGTACAAGCGAATGGAGAAACAAGGATATTTTCTTTTCTTAATTAAAAAATTATCTTACAATTTGCATTTAAAGAGATGATGTTTTGAAACCCCCAATTTATTTAGAAAATTTAAACCCTAATTAATGTTAAATAGGATTAAATGCTAATTTCACCCTACCATTAAGCAGTAGACTTTTAAAAGAAACAAAGGGGGGGATTTTCTTGAAACAGAAAATGAAAAAAGGGGGGCGGCAATAAATCGATATGCACAGGGCGGCAAAAACCCTAAATACGGGCCTGGTTCGATGTATTGGTATCGATTCCAAGGTATTCGATTCTGATTCGATTCCGGAATCGATTCCTTCAGAAATATTTAAAACCCTACCCACATGTGTAGAGGCAGGCACGGATTTAAATCGGGGCAGTCCTGAAAGGGCCCATCCTTATGCGAAATCCGGGGAAATAAGAGGAAAATAAGGAGAAAAATAGGTAGATAAGAAAGTACTTATTAAACGTACACTATTATACGTAGTATTTAGGCATGAGCTTTAAGGATAAAAGATGCTTAAAATTGATCTTGAATCCTTGGGGGATATTTAATTATAGTCGTGTTAAAAAAGTAACATAAGCGTTACATGTGCTGTTATTTTGGAAGTGGCTGGTCCAAAAATTTTAAAATTAGTTTCATTAGATTTTTTAAACATTATCGAACAATAACTTGATGCAATTTTGAAGGAAATACAAATTTTCTTCGTAAGTAAAATTCATTTATTAAACTTTAAATGTGAGAAAATAAAAAGTAGATTATCTTGGGATCATGAGAAATAAGTTAAGAATTTATTTTAAACTTTACAAATTTTAAGTTTAATGATAAAAGATGATAGATGAATAAAGTAGAGTCGACAGCACTTAATCTTTCAATTATTTTTAGAGGAGAAAAAAAACTTACTTATGAGTTTTTGTCATAAATGTGCCATGTTTAAACTACAAATAAAATTTGGTAATTGGAATTAGTACCAGTTGGAGGTTTTTAAAAAAGAGAGAATGAAGAAATTCTCATTAATATTGTACAAAAAAGATATTTCGAGAATTTTTTAAATTTCCTATCTACAAATATGGGCCTGTGGCGCAACGGATAACGCGCCTGACTACGGATCAGGAGATTCCAGGTTCGAATCCTGGCAGGCTCGTTGTATTATTTTTATCTTCTTCAAAGTTTCTTAAAAATCAGATGATGTTTATTATAAATACGCATTGAAATACTTTAAGTTTAGTGTGAAATGTAAAGTGGAATTTTATGATTTAATTTCTTAGCTTATTTGATAGATGAATAGAGCTTTTCTCCCAAATGAAGCCTTGTAATCGAAAATTCAACTAAAATAATATTTTTTAATTTTGGAATTTCGGGAGGTAATTTTTCAAAACACACTTTTACCAATTTTACAAACTACAACTGTTTTACAAACAATATTTTAATATTGCCTGACTCAACTATAGCAACAAATTTAAGTAATTGCTTTATTTTCCCAATACCTGAACAATATTTATGTCAGTGTTAACACACACATAAACTGCTTTACGAGAGAGAAATGAATAGACGCGTTGGAGATAAACATGAGAATTTAGTTTGCAGATTTGCCTTTTAAACAAATGCAGAATAAATTTGAATAAAACGACACATCCATTCATCTTTTAATAACTCTCCTCCACATAAATATGCATGGGGCCATCCACTGTCACTGATGTAAACACCGCCGACTCTCTCCACTGCTGCCATTCACAACAACATAAATCCACTCTTTTTAATATGCAAAACAACAATCTCCTCTGCTGCTCCACTGAACAGCTCACACAAGGAGGAGGAAAAAGAGAACCTTAATGAATATCTTTTTTATTATTATTATTACTACACTACTACAAAATCTCATCGTTATTATTATTCCCCCTCTTTCTTCTTCTTCGGGAAGATGAAGAGAAGCCGACTCTGTGCGTGGAATGTTTAATATAAAAGGGCTTTTCTTTCTTCTTTTTTTGTTCTCCGCTCGCGTAGTTGTTGAACCCTCGGAACAAGAGTTGGGCTGTGTGAAGACTAGAGAGGATGATGATGATGATGGTGATAATAAATAAATTCGGTTTTTGCCGCTCGTCAGCTTTATCCTGTAACAGGTGAGCTAATGATGGTTGAGCTGTTTCTGTGCTGAATTTGGGTATTTAGTTGCGTGATCGCGGATTTATTTTGAGTTCTGCGCATTTAAATACCTTTTTCTATTTGTTTGGAGAGCGCATGCATTTGTGATATATGAGTACATTATTGTGAAATTCTAATTTACAAATTTAAACCATTTTTATTATTTACTCTATATTATATTCCGCTTCAAATAAAATTTTAATAACCGCCTGTCACAGTGCTTCAGCCTAATACAAAATCCTGTTAGGTTCGCAAGCTTTTTCACAATTTTTTCGAGAGTTATGACCAATACTCATCATTTGCCACCACAGGCTTTTAAATTTGAAAAAAAAAATCATAATTCTAGTAAGCATCATTTGAGTCGGTTCATTTTAAAATTATTTTGGCTAATATTCCGTATTCGAGGTTTTCGCCAAACTTGGCGAGATCGGATCTCAAGCGTGGCGGAAATCGCGCCAAGCTCCAAATCGATCAAATCAAAGAAAAAATATCCGCCATTTTTAAAATGGCGGATCTGGGCTTTTCTTGGCTACGATAATCACCGATTTAGTAATAATCTGAATAATAAACTGAACAGTTAACATCTAATTAAATATATTAACCATGAATTTAAAATTATTTAGCAATATTTATACTTTTTGGTTTTCAAAAGAGATAGGCGATATTAGCGGGGACTCTAACGGAATTGAACAACATAAAATTTAAAATAAAATTTGATACAAAACAAATCACAAAAGAAAATGACTAAAAAAACAAATAAAAATATTTTTATTAAATAGTCTTGAGTTTAAAAGTTCCATATTCAAAATTGCTAAAGAGAAGTAAGCATTTTCAACTTTTTCCATTTAAGTATTTTTATCCTTATTTAATGCTTGATATTTTCAATTATAAAATTAGACTTTAGTCAAAAATTTTAAATTTCGAGTATCTTAAAGTAGAAAATATGTTAAATTTAAAATGTCTACATATTTAAAAAAAACTTACCACTTACTTTAAAACGATCACTTCATGAATTTAAAATCATTGCAAAATGCGGAGGCTATTATGATGTTGCCAATTAACCAAAACGTAATTAATCACAAATTAAAAAACTTTATTTTAAAAAATTATTATTTTTTTGTTCATTAATTTATTATTATTATTAATATTAAAGTTTATTAATTCGTTGTTATTATTATTATTAACCTTTAACTTTTTCCAATATTTTAATATTCAAATATTTTGAAGTGAAAAAAAGCCGCCACTAGTACTATTTCAATATTTTCAAGTCATAAAAAAGCGATCACTATTTCACCTATTATAAATACTAAGGTTGCCGTAATATAGGAATAGTCGTCCTCTGGTAGATGTTTGGAGCTTGGCGCACTTTTCGCCACGCTTGAAATCCGATCTCGCCAAGTTTGGCGAAAACCTCGATTATGGAATATTACCCATTATTTTTGAGTTTTGTAAAAGCTGTTTAGAATATTTCACTCAAAATTTCAAAAAACGCAGGTATAATTGAATCGTCAGTTTGAAGAAGGGAATAAGTCCAAAAATCAAGTTTTGAGAAAATCGAAAAAATAGTAATGGAATTTTCATTGTATGGACATCGATTTCACAACTTCAAGGGGCGATATTATCTCCCTATAGGGGTTAGTTACTTTCCCCCTCTTTTCACCCATGTGTAGGGCAAAGCTTGGAGATTGTTTTGAGCACAAAAAGTCAATTTGTCATTTTTTGGACTTTATTCCCTTCTTCAAACTGACGATTCAATTTAATACATAACTTAATACACGATACTTACAGACTTAATACATAACTTCATACGATAAAAATAGATGACAGAGGTAGTGAGAGTGAGTTTACAAATGAACAGCTTATGTCAATTGCTATTAGAAGGGTCAGAACCATCCTAGTTTTCTTTAAATTATACAATAAATACGAAATTTTTTTAATAGTAGCATACCTGGAAATACAAAACAACCTCTTTAACTCGGAAACCTTTATATCTCAATAGAACATTTCCTTGAAAACTCGATATGCCTCGAACTCAAACATAACATATTCTTGGGTCCCTTCCATTTCGGGATATTTTAAGATTATAAAATAATAAACACTTTACCCGAAACCTTTTAATCCTAATTCATCTGACCGTGAAAGTATTTCATCTTTATTCACTATAATAGTAATTTCTCATGAATTGAACATTTTGAACACAAACTCTTTCAGGGATCGATTTACGAAAGTACCAATCTTTCTCTTCTTTATTAAAGGGTTTTTAAAAATTATTTCCATCTTGTCTCTTCACGGTGGTCTCTGCACGGCCGATATTTCTCGCGCCGTAACTGCCTTGTAATTAGCGTGGATGGATCAAAACCGTGAGCCACGACTTTGAGAAGAACCGTTGCATAAATCCATGCAGAAACAACCATTCATGTTGTAGCAAAAAATCTTTCCGCTTATTTTCATTCATTCGCCACTACTATTTAGAAATGGAAATGTTGAGGCTCCAGGTAGACCCACACGGCCCACCCACGGTTTGGCAATTGCGGTTCGTGACAATAGAGAAGCTAGGCTGGTGCTAGAGCAAGAGTTTTACAACGGCCAGTTTTAATGGCCCCGCTTTCTAAGAGGGGGGTCAATTAGCGAACAAAGAATTCCCCTCCTCTGCTAAGGGAAACCCCTAAGGCTGGGGCTAGAGTTTTACAACGGCCAGTTTTATGGCCCCTATCTTTTTGTGTGGTTGGGGGTTTCACCTCGCACCCCCTTCAGAGGAAAGGTTTCCTTTTGTTCGCTAATTGAACCCACAAAGAAAGCGGGACCTTAAGGGCCAACGCAAAGTTTTATTACAGCCAGGCACTGGCTGTAATAAAACGATTACTGCCAGGCGTCCAGCACTAGCGGTTTAGGGGGAGATATCCCGATATCTCCCCCTAAACCGCAAGTGCTGGAGCCTAGCAGTAATCGTTTTATTACAGCCAGTGGAAAAGTCTACGCTGCACCTAAAACTGGCCGTTGAAAAAGTCTAGCACCAACCTAAACACACTAAGAGATCGGGGAGTTAAAAATGAGGGCAATTTTTATAATACACAGACCATAGATTTTCTTGGTAGTCAGCATTTAAAATTTTTGACTTTTTAACTGTCAATGTGGATAAAAATAATCATACGTGGATAAAGATCTACAAAAGGAAAAAAACTCTTTGAACCGGAAAAATTGGGTACTTCCCACTTTATCTCATTTTAAGATATATTTTATGAAGAAAATAGTTTTTTTTTAAGTGAAAAACTAGAAATGATCCGGTGGTTTGCCTTCCTCAAATTTTTGTGGTGACGATGCCAATAAATACTGGATACTCGGATACTTGACATTTGAATCGCTATTAAGGGCTATATAAAGCTTGAATTTTTTTTCAAAGACTGAAAGTACTCCTTGATTTTTTTGGAGGAGTGAGATACGAAAAGGAAAACAGTAGGTATGAGCATAAATTATCACACGATATACAGAGACAGAGCCTGATTTATGGGAGGGCATTCGGGGCACTTGCCCTGGGCCCCTATTTTAAAGGAGCCCTCCAAAAATTCTTAAAAATCTAAAAAATGAGAAAGAGTGTAAAATAAATTTATTAATTAATGAATTTAAAATCAACATATTAAGATTATAAAGCTTTCGGGTTAATTTTAAAACAGTATTTGCATTTAGATATAAGGGGATTGATTTTGTTATTTTATATCAAATAAAATTTAGTTTTATTTTAAGACTGGCTTGCTTGCGAGGGCCCTCGAAAAGGTCTTTAGCCCTGAGCTCCCAAACTTGGAAGTCGGGCCCTGTACAGAGACAGTCAAGTTTCTTAAAGAACGAGAAGGAACGAAATAAGAAAGAGGGCAGCCCACCATTAGGAATTTTAACTAGCATATTTGATATAATTTGTTAAAAAATAAAACATTTTAGGTGAAATATTTAATTTAAAATTTTGTTGCATTTTCCATGATTATTTTTGAGCTGGTCGCAGGTCGACGCTTGATGGGCATCTGTTTGGTGATAAGTTGAAGTTCTCAAAAAAGAAAAACAAAGCGTTTTATCAAATTAACTCTTTTACTTTTGACCAATGAGAAGAGAGATGAGGATTGGCTTGACGAGGGGACAAGAGATTCTTGTCTCGAATGGGGAAAATGCCTCGATCTGTTGGTGTTTTGCGGAGCAAAAAAAATTTCTGTTGATTTCCGAGATGCTTTTTGTCTTTTTTTGTTAAACTTTATTAAAAATTCAAAGCGTGGGAATACGCAGTTTTCAATGCGCGAAATACGTTTGTTGAATTGTTAAAAACATCTCTGGACGGGACATGGCCTTAAAACCCTTCAAATCAACTGCTATTATCAAGAACACCATTGCCACACACGACAGCGCTGTGATACCAATTTCCCTCAGCACAAGAGCACTCGCACATCAGAAACTGTAATTAAGAAATAAACCGCCCCTCTTAAAAAAACGCCCCAACTTCAAAGGCGCCGCCGCGAGGCATGGAAAAAGATCTTGGCAAACACCTCTTCTCCCTCCAACGTGTTGGATCAAGCTGGAGAGAAGGAACTACTCTGATAATTTCCACCTCTATGAGTTAATATTTACATCGAGAGCCAGATGTAGAGATAAAAAAAGCTTCAGAGAGCGTATATTGACATTCATCCCCGAAAGGGTGTGGGTCGGAGATTTTAGTTCTTTTTGTTGTTGTCGTCTGCAAATAAAGAGGGATGTGCCGACTTGGTGAGGTGAAAGTATTGTTAAAGGGAATGTCCGAAAATTGCATAAGTTCAACCAATTTGTTCCATGTTTTCGACAAGGTGTGTATGGTAATATTTATTTCACAGCAAATCAAAAGAGGAGAATATTCAGGTTACCGTATAATTTTCATCAGAAACATTTACCCTTGGAACCATTACCTAGGAATATTACTTCTAATTTTTTTGAGTTGAAGGCCCTCCCGAAATTAGGTGCATATATATTTCTTTTTGATATATCTCAAGATTCCTTCCATGAGAAATTCCATAACTCTCCAAAAATTTTATAACCCAGCTAAAAAGTATGATTCCAACTTATTAAGATGATCCTAACCTTGTTAGATCTTTAGAAGACCAAATTTTTTTCAGACAATGTGGGTAAAAAATTTTTTTTGGTAAAGTACTTTCTTATCTACCTATTTTTCTTTTCCCCTTCCCGGATCAAGGATGAGCCCTTTCCGGACTGCCCCCATTTGAATTGCTGTCTGCCCCCTACCTACACACCGCATGTGGGCCTGTGGCGCAACGGATAACGCGCCTGACTACGGATCAGGAGATTCCAGGTTCGAATCCTGGCAGGCTCGCTGTACCACTTTTATTTTTTCATATAGGTCTTTCTTAAAATACAGACAAGATGTTTATCTGAGAAACGTAATTAAATAATATGAATATAGTGAAGTGCTATATAGGCTGGATTTTATTTATTACTTTTTAGGTTAGTTAGTTAATCATCATTAACATCGTATGGGAGAGTGCTGTACCTAAAGACGGTTGTACCTTCAGCCACCGCGTTTTGAAATAAGGTAAATGTGGGTATAGTGGACACTGTACCAATAGTGGCCACATAGCTAATTAATTTTAAATAGAACGAGTTAGAAGCATCAAACAGCGTCAAAATTCATAGGCATAGTAGATTGTATAATCAGGTAAGCTGGTAAACTACCGCCGATACCACAGATCAGCATGGGAAGGATATTTAAATATTTAAAAATAACAACATCGACCGAGTGACTGAAAGTTGATTTGGCTTATTGAATCGCGTAAGGAAACGGGTCCACTATAGATGCAATTTGGAGTACTTTTTAAAAATGAATTAAAAATACTTTACCCAATCTAATTAACATTTTAAATGGTAAAATCGAAAGAAGAAGATCCAATTAACCTAAAAATAGGATGATAACCGTTTCCAAGCAAATAAGTTGTTATTTATTAAGAATTTAAGCAAAAATTTTCCTTAAAGTGTCTACTATACCCACATTTACCTTAATGGGAATTTGAATTTGTGGTTGAATTTGAATGCAAACAGATGCTATCTAGTTGCTAACGTGAAATCAGCTCTTTAAAATAATATTTAAATTTAATATAATAAATTAACTGTTTTTAGGTGCTCAAAGTTTTTTTTGTGCATCACTACATTAATATTTTTCTATGAAAACTATCGGGAACACCAGGATATGGAAAAAGTACTGGGGACACCGGAATTATTGGTGATTCGAAAAATCGGACATATAACTTGGGAGAACTTTAAAAAATGAATTAATACACTCCACCCGTGCAAGGCCGGGCAAATCAGCTAGTAGTTTATAAAAAGGTAATACACCAATAAAAATGTTCATTTTAAGCTTTTTTTTTAACTAAAACTTTACTTTTTAAGGGTGTCCACAGGTACAACTGTGTCTGTCCATAGGGAGAGCACGTTGTTTTACCTATGGACACAAATTTCGTCAAGTTATTAGTATGAATTAAAAATCCAATTTTGAAGATTTTAGCTAATAAAAAATATTACCCTCTTTGCTAAGGTTAGGACTATAGATTGGGCACTTTAAATGGTAAAAATGTGATTTTACATGTCTTAGAAAAATCCAAACCTGATTTTTGTCCAAAGGTACAACACTTCCCCTAATATAACTTTGTAAATTTACTGCCCGTAACATTTTTACCGAATTTATTCAAATCCATCAAATACAACTATATCCATATAGATATATCAAATATTTGATATCAAATACAACTATATTTTTAATATACATGTTTATGGGCAAAATGATAAAGCGGAGATTATTAATAGTTAGTTCAAAGTGAGACGGGGAATGTGATAAATTCAATGACTTTATAAAGGAGTATTTATCACATTGCATTATCATCTAATATTTATCTTTCTTGTAAATTTTTCCATAAATTTCAAATCTGAGGTCTACAGGAAGAGCACAATCCCTCTCCCAAAACGTAATTTAAGTAAAATCCCATATATGTTTCCTTAGGTACCCCCGGCAAGTTTTTTTATCTTCAGAGATCTTGGATTGGAGTTTGAACCTACTACAGTTCTGATTTCATTTGCTTGGGAGAGATGAGATAGCAGAAGAACGTGGCGGCATTGGCATAAAGAGTGTGTTTCTTTTTTCCTTTCGTTGGTGCTGCATTAATGTTGACACTCTTAATCCTGAGTTCGTGTTGCTTGGATTTTCGAAGGGCGTTCCTGGTGTTCTTTTTTTCCGAATCGGATCCAAATGAACAAGAGAAGTGTCCTCTAGCGAAGATTAAACTCAATTCTTTGGAACATATGACGTGCTTGCCATGTCCATTGTTCATATTATTACGATATGTTATGTATACCGCTGACTGACCGGGGTTAATATGCTCATTTTCTTTGACAGTGTCAGAGTCTGCCTAATTTTGATGAATGAGTTGATTAAGTTTTTATTCCCATGATTTCAATTTTTTAAATAGTGGGGGACAGTTGAAATTCTCCTTGTTCCATAAGATTTTTAAAAGATCATGACTACACGTAGAGAGAATACCAATATGTAATGCTTTTTACATATGTTTAGAAACTATAATACGGAATAAATGTTTGAACTTTTTATTTCAAGATAAAAAAGAAATTATGCCTTTAGGAGGAATGCTGATTTAAAGAAATGGTTTTGAATAGCCAATTTTAGAATAGAAAGAATTTTAGAAAGGTTATGAATAGCTGAATTTTAGCCAATAAATTGCCTTCTGAGAAGGGAATATACCTTTTGCCATATTATACTACTATACAAACCGATTTGAGCTTCATAGGATAAAAAGTTTTAGCTATGTTCCAAAAACCAACGTGAAATTTTAATTTAGTAAATAACAAGGTAAATTTTTCCCCATAAAACATCAAAGCAAAGACCTAATTATAGGTATACATTTTGTATGGGCCGATCAGTTTCAACACAAGATTTTTTTAATGTTATCGACGTATTTAGCGCTTTTCAGAGGTTTCAGTTCAAGGACACAGATATTTTCGCTCCACAACACCTTCAAAGATTCCGTATTGAAGCTTTGGAACTGCGAAATCACCGAACGGTGCGATAAAGTAAAGAACGCCGTCTAACATCAAAGGGTGGCTCTCGACAAATTTGACGTCAAACTGTCGCAACGCAGTCGAGGTGGTATAGAAGGGAAAGTAGGAGATAAAAAAGTATGAAATTATAAGTTGGGCGAATTGACTGCCATTGTCTCCGAAATTTTTTTTCTAATGATATAAAGAGAAATAACGAAGAATAATCATAAAGGCGAAGAATAACACAATGCCCCCACCCAATTTTTTGAGAAATTTCCAGCCAATTGTAGGTCATGTTTGCTGGATCTTCAGGGACATCAGCGTGTTATCGTTATCGTCCCCCTATCGTTAGAACCTCTGAACTGAACTCCCCTAAAGTATAAAAGTGGGCAAAGAGGTTTAATCTTTTTTATCTGATTTTTAAATAGCTAAAAACTTAGCCACATTTCCTGGAATGAAAAAACTATCAAACATTACAATTATTACTAGTTGTCAGAAAGTAAACTAATTAAAATTTTCAAACTATTTACGGCCGTATTCACCGGTAACCTGACCGGCGGTCAGGTCAGGAAACCATGGTTACAGCCTCTGATTGGTGGAAAAATGATTCAATATTTTCCTTCCACCAATCAGAGGCTGTAACCAGGGTTTCCTGACCTGACCGCCGGTCAGGTTACCGGTGAATACGGCCGTTAGTGGTGACTGACTCTAAACCAGTGTTTCCCAACCTATTTCGGTCCATGCCCCACCATAGCCTTTCTAAATTTTCCATGCTCCCCCGGTCTCAGTGGCAATATATAGAAATTTTGAGAGGAAGCCAAAATTATTTCTTAGCCCTCCCTCCTATGTATATTTAATAAGTCGAATGAAGCTTTTCAGAGCATTTTTAGGTAGAATTTGCATGCTAAAGAACTAAATCAAGTTATGAGTAATTAAGTTCTTAAGTACCAAGGGGGTTCTGGGGGTCCTCCCCCAGCAAATTTTTGGAAATTTGACTCTAGGAAGCAGGCTTTTAACTAGTTTGGTAACCCTAGTTGGGAAATTTTGGATATAAATTTTTAGGTAAGATTTGCATTTTGATGAACCTAATGTAAAAAATTTTCAAATATAAGCGTTCTAAAAACAAAGAGATTTTGGGTCAGCCCCCAGAAAAGGTTTAGAAATTAGACTAAAAACAGGGTTTCAACATGGTTTTTATACATACTGGTCTAGATTTCAGACATACATTCTCAGATAGGATAATAGGATCAGATTTTGATAAGCTTCTTTTTAAAAAGTCTTTTTTTAATTTTCCCCCTCGATTGGCCCTGCCTAGGAGGCAATTTGGTTGAAAATTTTCAAATTGCCCCCCAGAAAATGATAGTGCCCCCCGGTGGGGCGTGCGCCCCACGTTGGGAAACACTGCTCTAAACTATGAAAAATATCCTAAAAACCAATTTCATATAAATTTAAAATCAGCTTTGATGTGGCTGTTTGACCTACTAAATTTGGTTAATGAGAAAGGGTTACTATACAATAGGGCGTATCACGAAAAACTTTTTTTCGAAATTCAAAAAGGCATACTGAAAAAAAGTTGCCTTAGGGGGTCACATATTCACCATGAAAAATTTCAGCCCGATCAAAAAATGTTTAGGTCCCCCGGAATTGGGCCAAAGTTTTGGAAATTGCCTCATTTTTCAATAAATTGACCGAAACCTCCAAGATAAATTTTTATATAAAGTTCATAATTTTTCTAGGATAATCTACTATCCTACCTTATAGTTGGCAGTTGGTTTCATATTTTTACTACTCTTCGTTTAGGAGTAATAATTTTTTTTAACATTACAAGTTATTCGTGAAGTTGTTTTTCCTGCATTACTAAAGTTACCATAAATCAAGTTCTATCTACCCTAGAAAGTTGTAGTTTGCGTCATTTTGATTAGAATTTTATTTTCTAATATATTGGGTTGTCCCATAAGTTCTGTTACTTTTTACGAAATTTCGTGTTTGAAATTTTTTTATGAAAAACTGATAATAGGTGGAGATTTCAAACAAAAGGGATTTTGATATATGTATATTTATAAACATAACGTGTGACTTTGGTAGTTCTCGTGATATTATTTCTTTTCAAAATGGCGGTTTGAAAAAAAGCCCGCAAACGACGATTTTTGCGTAATTTTTTTCTTTTGTTTAAAAAACTAGGAAGAACGCATAATTCATGGCTAAAAAAAGTTTTACTGTATATTTGAAACGTATCGATTAAGGTGTCATAATTTCAAGATGATTCAATAAGTTTAAGGTAGGAAATTTTGGCTTTAAAACTTCATATATTGCTAATTTCACGTGTTTTTTAAAGCACGCCCATTGTTTTTCTAAGCAGCTGGTATGAAGCAAATAAAAGGCAGATGTTTTTTGAACCATAATGCTTTTTTACACTGTTTAAACATTGAAAACATCTTTTCATATTATAGTTGAATAGATTTATTTCTAAATTCCAACGAGTTGTTTTTATTGTAGTGTTTTCGTATGAAACAAATAATTGCTTTGTTCGCATAGCGTATAACAGGTATGGGCAACCTTTTCGAATCCGCGGGCCGGATTCAATGGTTATAATGACGTGGAGGGCCATAGAGTAGATAATAGGTAATATTTTTTAAGTAAAAAATGAGTAGTTTTATTATATGTTGACTTGGAATGAAAAATGAGTAGTTTTATCACAAGTTGACTTGGGTTTCTCCAAATGGATTACATCGAAACCAAATCGATCACATTGCTATAAGCAAAAAATTTCTCAGGTCCATGAGAGACGTTCGAGTTATGAGAGGTGCTGATGCAGCAACTGATCACTTTCTCATAGTAACATTCTTAAAATTAAAACTACGAAAAAATCCAAAAAAGAAGAGTGAAAAAAGAACTCACTATGATATTGCTAAATTAAAAGAAGTAAAGCATAGAAAGAAATTTTCAATCGAGCTGAAGAACAGATTTGAACTTCTAAGCAATGAAGAATCACAAATAACTAATGATGCAACAGAGAACATTGAGGAAGTTTGGACACATATTAGGGAAACATTTTGTGAGACGGCTAAAGAGGTCTTGGGAGAAAGAAGAAGAAAACCAGACAAGGAATGGATAACAGGAAAGACAATAGAACTGATATAGAAGAGAAGAAAAAAGAAAATAGAAATGGAGGCTTCCAGATCAGAAAGATTATTTCGGACTTACCAGACTCAATATGCAGAATTAAACAAGCAAGTTAAAAAGTCGGCAAGAGAAGACAGAAGAAAATTTTATGATGAACTCGCCGAAGAAACACAGGAGGCTGCTGACAGAGGAGAAACAAGCAGACTTTATCAGAACATAAAGAGATTGAAGGGAAGAACACGGACTAATGTTAATTCTATCAGAGACAAGCGGGGTAAAATTGTCACAACTGAAATTGATATTAGAAATAGATGGAGAGAATATTTTAAAGATACTTTGAATATTTCTTTTGAAGCCGGTGATGCTGAGCAATTGCATGATGTCACATCAGATGTGACATACAGCTTGAACATTTCCAACGACAACATCTCGCTGGCCGAGATTAAAAATGCCCTGAGGGCAACCAAAATGAAAAAAGCTGCGGGAAATGATAACATTGCTCCTGAACTGCTGAAGGTTGACATTGAAACCAGTTCTAGGTACTTACAAAAACTCTTTAACATAATTTGGAAACAAGAAAAAGTACCAACTCAATGGAAAGAGGCAATTATTGTCAAAATACCAAAAAAGGGTGACTTGACAAGGTGTGAAAACTGGAGGGGGATAAGTCTCCTTTCCATACCTGGGAAAATATTTTGCAGAGTCCTTTTGAACAGGTTGAAATCAGAAATTGAAAAACATTTACGTGCAGAACAAGCTGGTTTCCGTTCTGGAAACAGCACAGTACAGCAAATTTTTGTACTTAGGAACATAGTTGAACAGAGTTTGGAGATGAATTCATCTTTATACCTTAACTTTATTGACTTTAGTAAAGCATTCGACTCAATCGATCGAGACAAGCTGTGGAAGATATTAAAAAACTACCAAATTCCAGAAAAATTCATCAACATCATTAAAAGTCTTTATGATGGTAGTAAAGCATACATCGAAGTAGATGGAGCACTTACTGACCCCTTTGATGTACTAACGGGAGTAAGGCAAGGATGCGTATTATCCGGTTTTTTATTCATCATTGCCATCGACTGGATCATGACAAACACGACAAAAAATGAAAAGAGAGGGATCAGATGGAACTTTAACACCACCCTGGAGGATCTTGATTATGCAGACGACATAGTCCTGATTTCATCTAGATTCGTCGATCTTGAAAAGAAAACAGATAAATTTAATAAATATGCAAATCAAATTGGACTACAAATCAATAAGAATAAAACAAAAACCATGCGAATAAATGCAAAAGCAAATAACAGCATAAAAATAAATTCTGATGAAGTAGAGGAAGTTGATTCTTTCACATATCTTGGAGCAATAGTAAACAAACAGGGAGGCAGCAACGAAGATATAAATCAAAGAATAATAAAAGCTAGAATATGCTTCAGAAGCCTTCAAAAATTTTGGAGAGCTTCCAGTATAAAAACCAACACAAAATTAAATGTATTCAAAGCTACAGTCCGCTCCATACTTTTATATGGTGCTGAGTGCTGGAACCTCCGTAAAACAGAAATTGAGAAGTTAGAAACATTCCAGAACAAATGCTTAAGAATTATTTTTAAAATTTTCTGGCCTAACAAAATATCAAATAGAGATTTATTAATGAAAGCCAAGCTATCACCTATTTACGAGGAAACTCTAAAAAGACGATGGAGATGGACAGGACATGTCCTACGCTCCGGACGGGATTGCCCAGCTAACATCGCACTCACTTGGGCTCCCGATGGAAGACGAAAAAGAGGCAGGCCAAGACTCACATGGCAAAGAGGCATGCATCAGGACTTGTGCAGGGCCGGATTAAAAGGATGGGAAGAGGCAAGAGGGTTGGCCCGGGACAGGGGTGCATGGAGGAAAAGACTAGACGCCTTATGTGCCAGCTCGGTGCGAAGAGGTTAAGTAAGTAAGTAAGTAAGTAAGTTTTTTGAACCATAATGCTTTTTTACACTGTTTAAACATTGAAAACATCTTTTCATATTATAGTTGAATAGATTTATTTCTAAATTCCAACGAGTTGTTTTTATTGTAGTGTTTTCGTATGAAACAAATAATTGCTTTGTTCGCATAGCGTATAACAGGTATGGGCAACCTTTTCGAATCCGCGGGCCGGATTCAATGGTTATAATGACGTGGAGGGCCATAGAGTAGATAATAGGTAATATTTTTTAAGTAAAAAATGAGTAGTTTTATTATATGTACTTACGAAGTTTAATACTAAAGTTAAAATTTAATCTCGAGGTATACAATATTGATTACATACAATAATTATAAAGAAGTTACATTAATCTGGACTAAAATAATATCTTGATTACATACAATAATTATAATGTTTAAGTTACATTAATATGAGCTAAAAATAATATTCAGAGCTCATATAGTAGTGAAAAAATATTTCAGGACAGATTTTAGCAATTGTCATTACACGATGCAAGATAATTAATGGAGGAGGAATTAATGTTCAGGAGGACAAATTAACTTTAGAAGCATTGTGAAAGGCAGAGAATGAATATAGTCCGTATGGTAGAGCCGAAAACAGGGGCCAATTTAGGGTGAAACGGGAGGGGAATATAAACCGTCGTGAAGTAACAACTCTCCCACGCTTATAGACGCCTCCCAAGAACGAAATATAGTTGTACAATACGTTTTAACTGCTAAAATTAAGTTATTTTTTGGGAAAGTTCTGTATCCCCTCTTTCGCTCTTGTTGAAGAAAACCAGAGTGATTTTTTGGTACAATTTTTAAAATGTTCCGCGGGCCGGATAAAATGACGAGGCGGGCCGGATCCGGCCCGCGGGCCGTAGGTTGCCCATCGTTGGCGTATAAGTTCAGCGAGTGTAATTCGGATAAGCTAAAATGTTACGCGCTTGAATAGTGCGCACTACTTTCTTAACTTAATTACAGAGATAATTTAATGTACTGCATATTTTGAATACTGGGGTCTATCTGTAAGCTTTTTTATTGTTTTTGATGATTTTTTGTGAGAATATCTGTGAAATGACTAACATTACTGAGGAAAGTTTTTTGCAATTGATGTTATGTTTGAGACCAAAATTTCCTAAGTTAAACTTATCGAATTATCTTGAAACTATGACATCTTAATATAAACATTTCAACCATACAGTAAAAATTTTTTTAGCCATGAATTATGCGTTCTTCCTAGTTTTTTAAACAAAAGAAAAAAATTACGCGAAAATCGTCGTTTGCGGTCTTTTTTTCAAACCGCCATTTTGAAAAGAAATAATATCACGAGAACTACCAAAGTCACACATAATGTTCATAAATATACATAGATCAAAATCCTCTTTGTTTGAAATCTCCACCTATTACCAGTTTTTCATAAAAAATTTTCAAACACGAAACTTTGTAAAAAGTAACAGAACTTATGGGACAACCCAATATTTTATGCCCTGCACAAATTATTTTGGTTTTGTTTTACCTGAAACACCGTGTATAATTATAAAAATAGTACTAATTTTGTCGTTTACAGTAATATTTTTAAAACTCCTATGATATAAATTCGCTAAAAGAAATTTATCCATAAAAATGCACTTGAACTCAGATAACAGTATATAATAATTTAACTTTCATATATTTACTAATAATTCTAGCTATTCCAATTAAATGGAAAGTGTTTGAGTTATCCTTTTTTAAGACTATTTTTTTGGTAGAGAGTAAAAATTCTAATTGCAAATAAAACCAACAAAAAAGCCAATATTACAAATTACAAGTAAAATAGGATTTAGTAGAAATAAGATAATCACTAAGTATTACAGTAGGTATAAAGGAATATATACACTTTTACACATAGTACATACTAACATTTTAATTCCTTTGTTTCTGAAGAAGCATCTAAGAAATCCCGTTTAGTTTTGAACTTGGAAAGGAATTTCCTGTCCAATAATCTGGATTTAATTAACACATCACAATTTTTGAACCCACAAATAAGAAGGAAAGCTTCAGTGACTTTCTTCACAATTTTTTCAACTGCTTGGGTGTGCGAAGGAATTTTATCACTCAATCCAGTTTCAATAATTCGCTCGATTTTTTTCTTTATTTAAATTATTTAGAAGTGGTGGCTCAGTTACAGTCACATAGACTGCCAGTTTATGATTTCTACGATATCATCCGCCTCGAAATTTACTTGAGAAAGTTTGAAAACCCTTTTTTCTAGAGAATCAGCATAAGGTACAGTCGAAGAAAAAAAAAGTGAGACAGTTCACATTGTGAGCAAACTACTGGGGTTAGGATGATAATTTTTGTGTCATTTTTCATGATTTAACTCCTTCTTGAAAATAAAATATAGTTTATGTTCTTAGGGGGCCGTCTACATATTAAACGAAGCACCAACTTTCGTTTTTCCTATGGGCAACATCAAAGATTATTCCAGATTCTGAAAGAGCACCCCCTAAAACACCCCAAAACCAATTTTCATGTCATTTGGTCCCCAAATAAAGCCAGGAGTTGGGGTTGAAGTTCGTCAAATTTACGTTGAAATCTCGTTTTTTACGTTGAATTCTCGATTTTGATCCTTACAACCATCAACCCCGCACGAGAATTCAACGTGAAAAACGAGATTTCAACGTAAATTCGACGAACTTCAGCCCCAACTCCTGGCTTTATTTGGGGACCAAATGACATGAAAATTGGTTTTGGGGGGTTTTAGGGGGTGTTCTTTCAGAATCTGGAATAATCTTTGATGTCGCCCATAGGAAAAACAAAAGTTGGTGCTTCGTTTAATATGTAGATGGCCCCCTAAGGACATAAACTATAGCGTTTTTTAAAGTAGACGTTAAATAATGAAAATTGGCGTTTACAGTATCTTTCTAACCCCAGTAGTTCGCTCACAATGCGAACTGTCTCACTTTTTTTTTCTGCGACTGTACATAGATAATGATCTAAAGCAGGGATGGCGAACCTTTTTCGATCAGTGTGCCATTTATATTACGGTTTATGATTTTCAGGTGTCAAGTGTGCCACTTGTTATTTTTTTAATAAATTATCTTTAAACCCTTGGAAAATAAAATCCTCCTTTGAGGGTCGATAGTTTAGAACAGGAGTTTCTAACTTAAAGTGCTCAAGTGGTGAGTGGTGGGCCGTAAAGTCTGTGGTGTATATAGAAATTTATTTCGGGAGGGGCCAGAAATTATTCCTCAGTCCCTCCCATGCATCTTTAATAGGTTTAATGCAGATTTTTAATACATTTTTGGTAGAATTTGCATTTTCTAGAATTTAATCTAAGAAAAAATGTTAATAATGAAGTTCCAAGTAAAGGGGGTCTGGGGGTCCTCCCCAGATAATTTTTGGAAATTTGACCTTAAAAACAGGGTTTTGAACAAGTTTTGGGTGCATCTAAGTCCGAAATTTGGACATTTTTAGGTAGGATTTTGATTTTCATTAGTATTATAAAAAAGTTTGAAGTAGAAAAGGGGGGTTAGGGGGCACACCATCAAAAATTTTTGAAAATTTTACCCGAAGAAACTGGGTTTTAACTTTTTTTGGTATACCTTGTCCGAATTTCGGAGGGGGCAGGGCCCCTCCGCCCCCCCTTATATGCCCCCTTTTGCGTACAGTAATCAGGCTCCTTTTGCATCCATGATTTTGTTTTCTAACGGCTTAATGTCAGTTTTCTTACGTAATTATTATAAGGGCGGTTGGGATTTGCTTACCTTACTGACAAAAGGGGAGGAGACCAAAAAAAAAAGACCAATGACAAAATGACCAAAAAAATGTTCTTACGTAATATTTGAACGGCCCAACGGCACCTAAGAGGTGAGTGGGGGGTTCGGGGGTCCTCCCCCAAAAATTTTTTGAATTTCAGCTAGCTAAAAAGTGTTCTGAATCTGGTTTTGGGGAGTTTTCAGGTAGTAGGAAATATCTGGTTTAGTACTAAAGTTTTTTTGTGTCATTTTTAGTGAATGTCGCGTGCCACCGAAATACCGGTCGCGTGCCACCCAGTGGCACGCGTGCCATTGGTTCGCCATCCCTGATCTAAAGGATGTGGTTAAGGTCGAGGTGGATGATATCGATGACGTCATAAACTGGGAGTCAATGATTGTAGCTGAATTACCACTTCTAAATAACTTAAGTAAAAAGAAGAAATCGAGCGAATTATTGAAACTGGATTGAGTGATAAAATTCCTTCGCACACCCAAGCAGTTGAAAAAATTGTGAAGAAAGTCACTGAAGCTTTCCTTCTTATTTGTGGGTTCAAAAATTGTGATGTGTTAATTAAATCCAGATTATTGGACAGGAAATTCCTTTCCAAGTTCGAAACTAAACGGGATTTCTTAGATGCTTCTTCAGAAACAAAGGAATTAAAATGTTTGTATGTAGTATGTGTAAAAGTGTATATATTCCTTTATACCTACTGTAATACTTAGTGATTATCTTATTTCTACTAAATCCTATTTTACTTGTAATTTGTAATATTGGCTTTTTTGTTGGTTTTATTTGCAGTTAGAATTTTTACTCTCTACCAAAAAAATAGTCTTAAAAAAGGATAACTCAAACACTTTCCATTTAATTGGAATAGCTAGAATTATTAGTAAATATATGAAAGTTAAATTAATATATACTGTTATCTGAGTTCAAGTGCATTTTTATGGATAAATTTCTTTTAGCGAATTTATATCATAGGAGTTTTAAAAATATTACTGTAAACGACAAAATTAGTACTATTTTTATAATTATACACGGTGTTTCAGGTAAAACAAAACCAAAATAATTTGTACAGGGCATAAAATATGTTAGAAAATAAAATTCTAATCAAAATGACACAAACTACAACTTTCTAGGGTAGATAGAACTTGATTTATGGTAACTTTAGTAATGCAGGAAAAACAACTTCACGAATAACTTGTAATGTTAAAAAAATTATTACTCCTAAACGAAGGGTAGTAAAAATATGAAACCAACTGCCAACTATAAGGTAGGATAGTAGATTATCCTAGAAAAATTATGAACTTTATATAAAATTTATCTTGGAGATTTTGTTCAATTTATTGAAAAATGAGGCAATTTCCAAAACTTTGGCCCAATTCCGGGGGACCTAAAAATTTTTTGATCGGGCTGAAATTTTTCATGGTGAATATGTGACCCCTAAGGCAACTTTTTTTCAGTATGCCTTTTTGAATTTCGAAAAAAAGTTTTTCGTGATACGCCCTACTATACAACCATTAATTGAAATAGATGTGATGGTATTCTCGTATGTTTTTACAAAACTAGAGCATCTTTTTTTAAACTAATAACGAGTGTTTGAATTTTGACAGTTAATTTTTTGAAATTGGTGGCATTTTTTATTTATAGAACACGAAGAAGGTAAAATAAAAAAACATTTAAGTATGGGTTTTTCAAACAGTGTCGCAAAAAATCCGGTCAGACGAAAACTGTTCAAAAACAAAAAAAACTCATAGCTTTACATATTTAAGAAATTTGTTTTTTATCGAACGGTTTCTGCTGACCGATTTTTGCATTGACCGTATTTTTCGTATATCCTTTCAAACCCAGGTACCAACCAGGTATTTTTTTACATGACATGTAACAGCTTATTCATGTAAAATGAGAAATATTATTACTAAATAAAATTATAAAAAAATTTTTCGATTAAATTTAAAAAACACATTTACTCCAATCCGTGTTTTCTTCTCACGAATATTTTGAATAAGACATCTCTGAAAACAAACTCAATATCGTTTGCGTTTGGCAACATTGCAAAAAATCTTTCCTTTCACTTTTTATACTACTTTATATTTATTCATTTACTCGTGGTTTACAAATTTATAAATTACCAGAATTTATTTTATGGTGGCATCACTTGATTTTTTTAACTGTTATCTTATTTCACGTTAGATAAAAAGTTCATAATCTGTTATATACTAGGCAAGAGAAACGAAACAGCCTCGTAAAAGAACACCATAAGTCGAACCCTTGTTCCCACTTTCCGTGGCTCCCAGACGAAAAACAGGCGCTTCTTTTTGAAAAAGAAAGCAGATGCACCAAGCACCAACAAAGCAGATGTTTTCGATCAAAACATTCTGATGCTCGAAGCAAGAAAGAACATCAAATAGATAAAGGCGGGAAAACAGCACGTGCAACACAGTGCAACAAAGCCAGAGCCCTCATCTCTTGTTCTTTCTCCAGATTAGCCATCCATCTTTTCAACACTGTTCCAGAGTAGGTTCGCCGGCAAGCCAAAAAACTAATCACTGTTTTTATCTCATTCAGAAAAATTTTTATGAATGAACGAGAAGCTGCTGAGACTTCTTGGTTAATTGAAGTTATTAAAAAAATCTAAAATTTTTTCCTTATCTTCAAATTTTTGAGTCGGGAGAGTTACAAGTGAATGAAGAGAAGAGATAAAGAGTCTTTTATCTGAATTGAATGAATAGTGGAAGAGCGAGAGTGAGCTAGATATTAACCCGGCTTACTCTTTGAAATATTTCGCCTTCAGTTTACCACATATAAGTGCATTGATGTTATTAGTAACTTCAAAAATTTAAGAGCTTGGAGCAGGCAAATAAAGTGCTTCTTTCTACAAGCACTCTTTTCGCCAAAGGTTTACGAATTTTTGGATTGTATTAACGAACCGGATGGATGCTAAAAAATATTCAGCCGGATGGAAATTTCTTACTGTTTTAAGTAATTTAGGGAGTAGTCATTAATACATTTTAAATTTCTTTTTTATTTTGCAACTAAAAAATTATATACAGTAATCTTCTCAGCTTGTAATCAGCTTGTAATCAGAGTAATCAGATTTTGCTACAATTTTTAGTTACTCCAGTTTTTGTTGAGCATAATGACTGTTATTAAGTTATGCATCTGTTGTTGATAGTTTAAAGAAGAGGTATTAAGAGGACTTAGCTCTTATAGAAGATCCAGGAAATCTCTTTTGTGGGAACGAGCATTAATAATAACTGCGTTTAAGCTATAAGAGTTAGACATTTAATGAACATGAAGATATGGACGATACAGAAACCACGAGACGTTTACAAAGAAGACTGCATTACGTATATTATATACTGATTGAGAGGAGAGAGTATTTGGCGCTTTATCGCCTTAAGCGCGATTACAAAGATGAATTAATATATCTAACAGTTTTAATTATTTTATGCATATTTTCTTTTACTATTCCATTAAAGAACTACCCACAAGTATTTTCAAACGATTTAATAGTAGTCATTAGAAAGGGAATAAAAATTGTCACGGTGCAACTTAAATAACTCCAAAGTATTTCATTCGAAGTTATGCTTAATTCGAATATTTCTCTATCGGACCCTTCATATCTTTATTTATTGAAATTTACTGTTTTTATTCAAAGTGCTGAATAATTCAAACTTTTTTTGAGGATCCTTTCCGGCTTTGATTTATCAAGTTGCACAGAAACAATAGAAATTCAAACACTTTGTAGGGTCTCCAACAAATAACTGACTATTATTTTATCATACTTAAGCGCCAACTCTAGGAAACCATGGTTCTGAAAACAAAAACGTCGTCTGCGTTTAATCTCCAGATTCCAGAAGAATTTAGCTAAACACAGCTATCCCAACTCCCGCAAGAAAAAACAACAGTCGCCATCTTTGAAGACAAGATCTCGGCGACCATTTGTAAAAATAGCGCCTTTCACTCAGCGATAAAAGTTAAGTATACCTCACCTTCTCAAGTCAGGTAACGCCGGAGACCGCTGGTGCCTAGACTAGACTAATCTTGTGATCTGGAGCCCTAATGCATGTTGACCGTCGGGCTGCAAGAGTTGGAAAGGAGATAATGGAACGGGCTGGGTTTTGTGTTTGGGCTTTTGTCTCCACTGAGGGGCGACAGGTGGGCCCAAATTGCGAAAAGAGGGTGGTAGGGAAATATCGTGGCGCCCACAGAAAGCTGATTGCCCCTGGATTCTCAGAGGCGATCCCGAACAGACAGGTAATCTAAATACCTACACCAGCCATGATAGTTGTGAAGAAGCATGCTTTCATAGGGGAAAGCACACCTATTCCCTATTCAGAAGATAACTTTCTTGGATTCTCATTGTTTGGCATTGTGTTGACTAGATAAAATGTATGAACGAAAGAATAAAATGTATGTAATGAACTTTTTGTCTTCACCTATACTTTCTAGCTTGTAAGTTAAGAAAAAAAATGGATTTTAGGAAATTGTGGAGTAAAAAAGAGAAAAAGGAAGAAGTGATAAAATAAGGAAACTCGAACACACACATTTTCTGAAATGCCGCTTCAATGAGAAATGGTTATGTCCTTTGAAAAGTATATATTTCAAGTTATCAATAAGGTATAGGGTGAAAATGTGGACTTAATTTTACAGCAAAACTTCCTATAAGACGAAAACAGAAATTCATACGGGAAAAGAACGAGGATAAACGTCAGAGTTCGGAGTAATTTTTAAAATTACCTAATGCGGTTTTTATCTGGACTTTGCAAATTGAATAATAAAATAAAGTAACCAACTACAGATTATTATAAAAAGAAGAAGAGGTAAGGAAATCACTTTATAAAGGTATGGAAATTTGTGAAGGGAAAAACACCTACCATTTAATCAACAGTGTATAAAGAAAAAAGTTAAATATACATATGGGCTCCCAAAATCAAGAAATCAGAAAATAGAAAAGTTAGTTTTTAAAACTATTTCTAAAATTTCACCATTCATTTATATTGCTTGAACTTGAAGTGATATTTTTTGTATTAGGTCATATTGACACGAACATAAAGTACACGGAACATATTTAAAAAAAATATTCAAATCTTTTTTGAAATAAAAATAAGATTTACTTCGGATTTTTTGTTTTGTGCTAAAAATCGTATAATTCTTTAAATTGATATTGTTTTACAATCTCCCGTCTGGAGGAAGGATATAGCACTATATTTTAACCCGCAGTTTTTCTGTGTAAAATTAAATTTTACTTACACTACCTTCTTTGAATTAAAAATTCTCATGTGTATCATTATTTTAAACGAATAATGAAATAAGAGATTTAAATTGTTAGTTTTTATATTTTCGAGAGAAATGGGTGAAAAAAACAATTGAACCAGAATTTAGTGCTTTTAATTGTTATAAGAACTCCCTAGAATTGAAAAAAAATTTTCCTTCAAAAATATGATTAACGAGCCTGCCAGGATTCGAACCTGGAATCTCCTGATCCGTAGTCAGGCGCGTTATCCGTTGCGCCACAGGCCCACGTTGCAATTGAGGAAGTGTATGAAGTGTTGCACTGAGTGATCTTTTGACAACTTGTTTGTGACGTGCTTGAATAAAATTTCGCTCATTCTATTAAAGCAATGTTAGTTCTTACCTCTGCCTGTATCAATATTATATTACGAGTTGTGAAGACTGGGTTGTTTAAAATCAAAATTATAATATAGAAAAATTAAAAATTTTAGACAAACAAAAAACTCCATATAGAAATTTAGGAGCCAAGGGCCTGAATATTTGTATAATTTTACTTCCTCAATTAAACAGGTTATAAAAAATAATTATAACAAAAATGTTTTTCAAAATTTGATGCACTCGTAAAACAGTTTTCGTATTAAAGGCGGAGTAAAACGATAAAGAATAAAAGTAATAGTAAAAAGTTTTTAAAAGTAGTTTAAAAAGTTCTTATAACTCCAACCCGATCTAAATATATTTATCTCGAAAATTATTTTCAAAACATTAACTTTATTATCTTTTTTGCAACCATTTTTGGTTCAATTCTGTTATCGCCAATCTCTTTTGGACACTATAAAGTTATAAAGTATAAATATTGCTAAATAATTTCAAAATCATAGATTCAAATGTTTAATTAGATCTATAATTGTTCAGTTTATCAATTTATTAAAAATTAGAAAAAATTGTTTACAGTTGAATATTGAGCGTTCGAAAGAGATGGGCGATATTTAGCGGTTTTATGAATCGATTTTATTTTTCAAAAAATGTAATATAAGGATCCGCATTTAATTTTCCCACTGATAAACTTAGATCAACCCCCAATAAGTTTAATCTAAAAAGTATACTTTTAACTTTACAAATTTTACAACTTTCTGCCGCCTCATTTGAATGAAACTTTTCAAGAATAAGATTTCCGCAAGAAAAACGCAAACTATACTGTTTCATTTAAACATTTCTGAAAAAAAGAAGCAAATATATTTGCACCACAGAAACCACTGCCTTCCCCAGACTATCAAGACGGTGAGATAAGTGTGAAAAGAATGAAATTTAAAGAAAGAAAAGACAGAATTGATGAGAATGAGGATAAAAAAGATAAAAGATAAATATTTTCCAAAACATAGTTCTGATGATGCGCCCCTGCCCAACTAAATAAGTGAACCTAAAAAACATCCAACCATCTGCCCATGCGGCAACACAAAAGAAAATCACCCATCCAGGTATATGCCTCACCAGGATTCCGCCCCACTGGGCCTATGCAGAAGGAAATCAAGCCGGAAACATTAAGGTGGACCCACCTTTGACAAGGATCCGCCACTAGAGACAAGAGTGGAAGGCATTATCTGGCGGTTCCGAGAATCTCGCAGGGCGGGAACCAGTTCCCGAGAAAAAGGAGCTGTTTTTTTTCTCTCTTGCTGGCTGGCTTTGCCACAGCTGAGACCGATCATTAATTAGGAAGCGGGACGCTGGTGTGTGATGGGCGCATCGCTTATCAATTAAGGGGTTCGGGACTCGTTTGTTTTT
This sequence comes from Tetragnatha versicolor, assembly GCA_024610705.1. Classification (NCBI taxonomy): domain Eukaryota; kingdom Metazoa; phylum Arthropoda; class Arachnida; order Araneae; family Tetragnathidae; genus Tetragnatha; species Tetragnatha versicolor. The sequence goes on from JANDEH010000008.1 coordinate 17,966,569, forward strand.
TACTCACTCAGAAAGAAAGGAGCCGGCCGATGAAGATGTTCGAACGGTTGCGACGGATGCATTGACTTGGGTTGACTTGACAACTTCCGCAATTTGGGAGAGAATGCCCCTACCGTGTGATTGGCCATCGTCTTTTGTGTTGCCCTGTGTTGTTCTAATGACTGTTCCATCGAAGAGATCTATTCAATCTTGAAGATTTAGAATACCCGCGATAATTGGCTTGAGTGATATTTGCGAACACTTTTGGAGTCATGACATTTCTGTACAGGTCATTTCACTAACTTTCTCTTCAGAGATCATGCTAAAGCAGCTAAGGAAGTGGATGGTGAACATTTTAAAACAATAATATTCGGGTTCATTTTCTAAATAAATGTTAACGTCAAACTAGTAATATTTTTACTGGAGACTTTTCAATTGCAATAAAGATAGAAATTTTTAATTAAGAATTAAATAAGATATTATAGTTTTTCGTCCAAAACTTTTTTTGAAAATTTACTTTCAACTAAATAAACTTAACTTCCAATGAGAACATTTTATTATTTATGAATTACCTATTTATCAATGTAGCAGGTGTGACAATAAATGACAAGGGCGAAAGAAATGTTTAGGATTTAGTAATTTTATATCTTGTTTAAAAGAATTAATTCATACGAAAATCTACTATTTCCTTAAAATCTGTAGTAGTACCCCTATATTGTTTAAAATTAAATAATATATTTACATAATTAAGCAAACTTAAATTGGGGTACAATTTGGCCTTTATAAATATTAATATGGATTTCATTAGTCCTAAGTTAGACCAATACTAACTGGAAGGATTTTTTTTGTATGAACTCTGGGAAATGTCATCCTAAAAGAAGCACAATAATCGCCATTGATCCCCAGTCATCTCTCTTTTAATGCTTGATGCGCCTTTCTGGAAATCAATAAAAGTCTTTTTCTGTTAGTGTTAATACTATATCCTGTCTTGATGGGGACTTTTATGGCTTCTCTATCGTAATGAAGTTGAAGGCTGCACAGCGAGAAGCCAATCGTCAACGATATGCGTTGTAAGCAATGAGGAAGTTGCATGATTTTTTTTTATTTTTTTAATCGATTCCTCTTGCAAAAATAAGCAACTACCCAAAATTTGAGGCCGATCGAGAAATTTTTTGATTGTCAAAAAAATTAACCAAAACCCCCTTTTTAAAAGCGCGCGAAAACGCCAAGAGTTTGGATGCGACGTCATCTTATATTAAACATTGTTGTAAAGCATGCTTGTCTAAAGTGCGGCCCACGGGCCGCATGCGGCCCAAAAGCCTTTAAAATGCGGCCCAAACGCAAATCATGAAAATATTTAAATTTGCACATTTTTATTTTTAAAAAATGAATGTTTGCAATATTTTTCATATAAATCAATTCAAACTGAAATAGAAATATTTAGGGAAACAAAAGGGGAACCCCCCTGTGGCTGAATTTAAAGACGAATATTGGGTTTTAGATTTAGCTTGTTTAGTAGACTTAACAGAACATTTGAATGGTTTAAATTTGAGACTTCAGGGGAAAAAATCAATTTATTAAAGATATGTTCCAGAATCCAGACAATAACAGCGTTTGAAAGAAAGTTGACATTTTGGCACAATCAAATAAAAGTAAAATATTTGACACATTTCAGTACTTTGGCTGCGCATAAGCCTGTGAATTGCACAAAATATATGCTGCATTAATTTGTGATTTTATTCAAGAGTTTGAAAGTAGATTTCAAAATTTTCGAAAAAATGAAGATCATTTCAACATATTTTTACCCCATTTTCTCTAGAAGTAAATTAATTACCTTCAAATAGAATGTATTGAACTGCAAAGCGACATTCAAAGAAAAATTAGGGAATGTTTCTTTCCTGGAGTTTTATAAAGATTACCTACCCCGCGATAAATATCCTAATTTTCACCATCATGCTTTATTAGTCTTCAGCTTTTGGCATACCTATATTTGTGAACAAATATCTTGAAAATGCATTAAGAATTACAACCTAGTCTATTGAACCTTATATCAATTCGCTTGTTCAACAAAAGCAAATTTATCCATCTCATTAATTTGAATTATTTCTATCTTTATGGAATCCAAACTAAATGAAACGAAACTTTTACAAATTTAAATTAAATATGTACCAACAATACATATCTAATTAAAATTTTTAAAAATTATGGTAAAAAGAAGTTAATATATTTTAATAAAACTGCATAGAGTAAATTTTTATTTCAATTTGTTGAAAAAATATTGTATGTGCGGCCCATCAAATTTTTTTTCGTTGCAATGTGGCCCTCAAACGGTCATAGTTTAGACACCCATGTTGTAAAGCAATGGAGTTGATGGTATTATTGTTGACGTCATCTTATAGTTTAAACAATAAACGTTTTCAGTCACGTGTTTTTTTCTCGACTTTTAAATTAAAATATTTAATTACCTGTACATTTTTTTGAAAAACTGACTAGATATTTCATTTTACAATACAAAAAACCATACGGGACACTTGTTTGTTTTTGAAAATCTGACACATGCAACTTCCTTATTGCCCGACGCTTCCTTGACGGAAATCAATATTTTTTCTTTGGTTTCAAAAAACACTTAAACGTGTTCTTAAATATAAAGGGATAAGTCACTTTATAAATGATGGAATTATTTCTTACCGCTCTTTAAGAGTTTATCTATATATATAAAAATCAATGTCTGTCTGTCTGTCTGTCTGTCTGTCCTTTATAGTTTTAAAGTTTTCGAACCTACATTAACATTTAAACTATACCACGTTGATCTACTCTCTCCAGGGAAGGTTTATGAATAAAAATAATTTAAAATCGAAGCGTCCTAATAACTTTTTTGGTCCATTTATGCTGAAAAACCCATATTTCATGCCTAACTTCAGGGCAAAACCACATTGTTGTAAATATAACAAGAGAAGACTTAACTTTAATTGTTGTAGGTATGAAATCGATTGTTGGAGTTTAAAATCCATTGTTGTAGCATAAAAATTTATCCTTTATTTAACTATTTCCACATTTGGACTGGCGAAGCCCATCTGTAACGCACCAGAATAATTTTCTTTAAAAATGGACTGGCGAAGCCCATCTGTAACCCACCAGGCGATATTTATTAAAAACTGAAACCCGGGCGAAGCCCGAGTCTAGCGCGTCAGCGCTAGTCTTCTTATATATGTTACAGTTAAAGTCCGGAAATCAGTTAATTTACAGATAACCTAGGTAATTTGCAGATTAACGAGGGTGATCCGTTAAAGAGCGAATTTTTTTTCAATTTCTAAGATTACCTAGGTAATCTTGAGATTACCTAGGTATTCTGCACCCTACCGACTAGACACTCGTTAATCTGCATACTACCTGAATCAGTTATTTTACATATTAACGAGGGTGATCCGTTAAAGTACAAAATTTTATTTTATTTTATAAAAAGTTTAAGGAGGTTGGGGGGGCTGCCGCCCCCCCAAACCCCCCTGCCCTAACTATAACCAAACTCGTTTTGGGGGTAAACAGTAACAATGACGAATCAAAAAAGGGGGATCGGTACTTTTTTCATATTACACAAAACACGCAAATCCCACAAAAATAGTAATGAAATAGCAATTTTAAAACTAGAATATAAAAACAATAATAATAGAATATTAAAGTACCAACTGAGATTTGTATCAATTGTGGTTTTCGATCTCGATTTGACAGCGTATTTCAATGAGCACTTAAACTAGCAAATCTTAATGAAATCGCGGTGTAATCGGCTGGCAGCCTGCCCTGAACTATTGCTAGGATTCGCGATCGATTACATATGTTAAACCCTTGCCCAGGTTCCAGCGATTGTTGAATTAACGTTTGTTGAAAAGATATTTCAACAGCTGGGACATTTGCTTTCGTTAAAAGAAATCTCTGTCACTCTGAAGTCGGAGCTTCAACACAATTGTTTCAAAATACCCGTTTTAGTAGTAATATACTGTACTTAATCATGTAAATTTACAGTACTTACTTGCTTGTATTATTTTGTTTTAACATTCAACATGACAACTACCAGTGCTACGCACTAAATTTGAAATCAAAACACCAAATATGACAACAAACTACGTATTGAAACCCAACTGCGCAGGGGTAAGCGCATGTCGCAGTGAGCACCTCAACATTTTAACAGAAAGTATTGAACGAAACAAACTATTTTGAACTTTAACTATCAAGAGGCCGTTATAGTGTAGATTCCCTAGGTAAAATGCGAAAAACTCAAAAATCCGCACATTAACGACAGAAATCAGTTAATCTTAAGTTTACCTAGGTATTCTTCAGAATAACTAATTATCAACTTTAGCGGTAACATATATATAAAAATGAATGTCTGTTTGTTTGTCTGTCTGTATGTATGTATGTATGTCCTTTATAGTTTTAAACTTTTCGAACCTACATTAACTATTAAACTATACCACGTTGATCTACTCGCTCCAAGGAAGGTTTCTGAAGAATAATAATTTAAAATCGATGCATCCAAATAACTTTTTTGGTCAATTTTATGCTCAAAAACCCATATTTCGTGCCTAACTTCATGGAAAACCCCCATTGTTGTAAATATCATGAGAGAAGATGTAACTTTAATTGTTGTAGGCATATTCTCGATTGTTGCAGTTTAAAATCCATTGTTGTAACATAAACATAAAAGTGGCTCCTTTATTTAACTATTTCCACATTTGGACTGGCGAAGCCCATCTCTAACACACCAGAAGAATTTTTTTAAATGGACTGGCGAAGCCCATCTGTAACACACGAGAATAATTTTCTTTAAAAATGGACTGGCGAAGCCCATCTGTAACGCACCAGCGCTACTGCGCCTGGGCAAAGCCGGGTCTAGCGCTTTAGCGCTAGTATTAGTTATATTAATTCTTGCAGTTGGAGTGTGTTCACTGGATCGCAGGTTCAGGTTGCACCGTGTGTAACCAAAGATAAAGTTGCTTACAATGGGATCTAAAACTCTTCTTTTGCTCGAAAGTTTTAAATCTTTCGATGTATTTTTGCAGTAACATAAAGGATGACATTTTTTAATAAACTATTAAACAAATTCCTTTAATTTGTAAAAGCTAAAAAGATGTTCTGTTGTTGAAAATAAATCTCTACTCTAGGCACCTAACTTCAAATAAATGATCCTTGCACCGAAAATTTCAATGCAATTTTATTGAGGTAGATATTATATGTTATAACAACGTTAAATGAAAACTTATTGCCCAGAAACCTATGTAACTATACCTATCCATACGAATATCTAATCCAAATTCTGCCATTGAAACTACCATTTGTTATTTGCAACCATAAATCTTCTAATCGTCCTTTTCTTGTTGTATTGGTGTTAAATACTGATTTCAACTTGAGGGAAATTCGTGGCGTGATTCAATGCTTCGTCGTGAAACATTAATCAATGTAGTTCTGTTCAAATAGCATCATGTAATATTAAAAGAACAACAGTTCTCCATTAAATATTTCTTCCAAAACAGTCACATAGAACCCACCAATCACAACTATCTGGCATCGAAAATATGCAGCTTCGAATATCAAATTCACGACATACCTGAGAGCGATGAGAATAGAATTTTGGAATTTGCAATTCCATCCGTGCCGTAAACAAAGAGACGTAAAGATTATAATTCTGAAAATAGCACGCAATTAAATTTTCCACGAGTCATTGAGTTCGAAAGAAACTCTTTTTGAGTTACGTCCGTAAGAATTTTAATTATAGACCCGTTGTTGAATTCAATGGGAAACACCAAGGGCATAGCCATTGTGGGTCCCCACAGTCTTGGCGCCTAGGGAAAGCTAATTATTTTGCACGGTAATTAATTCTACCTGTGAGTATCTGATTGTGTTGTGTTTGAAGAGTGGTGTAAAAGGGATATAGGGATCGTGTAAAAATTAAGGCATTGCAGCGAACATGAAACATTTGGGGGCATGGACGAATTTAGAAAGAAGACCCTGGGAGACTCCGGAGAGATTTACAATTCCTGATTGCTCTGGAAACAAAACATTGAAATAATGGAATAACATGACAAATTTGTGGGTTTTTCACCCATTCCTCATCATATATGGCCCTCCCAACCATTTCAATCCCAACCCCTTCCTTAATTTATGACCCTTCTATCCTTATCAGAAATCGAAAACATGTAAGCATTTTATTGATAGCCCCAATAAGAAATTTAATAGAAAGTGTACACCCTGAATATTTAATAATGATTATTTCCCAATAGGGGCGTTTATAGAAATTTATTTCGGGAGGGTTTTAAAATTACCTCCAGCCCCTCCCACACATAACCAGATCCAATGTAACATTTTGATACATTTTTAGGTTGAATTAGCGTCCTTAAATACTTATGTTGGAAAAGTTGTGAGCAAATAAGTTACAAGTACCAAAGAGGTTCTGGGCTCCCAGAAAATGTTGGGAAATTTGACTAAAGAAACAGGGTATGAACTTGTTTTGATACACCTAGTTCGAATTTCGGGGGGGGGTAGGGTCCTCTCGAACCCACTTATCTACGCCCCGGTTGACCAGGATCTTATTTTAATATAGTAATTGAATTTAAAATTCAATGCAATGTGTACTTTCTTCCTCTTTCTACTACAGTAAAGCACCGTTTATACGTCTTTCAAGGGACCGACGTAAAACGGCGTATAAATGAAAAGACGTATAATTAAAAACAATTTTAATTATTTGAATGAATTGGGACTTAGCGAAAACGACGTATAAATGTAAAAGACGTATAAATGAGAGACGTATAAACGGTGCTTTACTGTATTTATTTTTTACCTCGTAGAAGCGTCTTCTATCGATCTATCTTTTGGACGATGATCTTGCTCTCCACAAAAGTAGTTCGTCTTCGTTCGACTGTTCTTTGTCGCAAATGTTATTTTTAGTTCACAGGATTGCAGGGGAAAAAATTGGCACCCAGCGGAGAGAAAAAAAGTCTACGTGGTTCATCAAGAATTTGAGTGGCACTAAGACCAAGCTATGAATTGGAATTAAAAGAAGATTCAATTCCCTTATAAAACAGTCCTGAAACAAAGCCATTTCACGATTTATTGCTGACATTGGGAATTCTTGTCAACGGTGAGCACTTTTTCCCCCAAAGGAAATTCCTTCCCTCTGTCAATCAATATGTGAAATGAGGTTAAAGCACTGGCGTATATAGAAATTTATTTCGGGAGGGGCCCAAAATTGCTTCCCAGCCCCTCTCATGTATATTTAATTTTTTTTTCAGTATATTCGCAGGTAGAATTTGCAACTTAAAGAACTTAATATTAAAAAGTTATGATGTATTAAGTTGGAATTACAAAAGGGGGTCTGGGGGTTCTCCCCCAGAAAATTTTTGGAAATTAGACTCTAAAAACCAGGTTTTTAACTAGTTTTGGTACCCCTAGTTTGAATTTTGGATATAAATTTTCAGGTAAAATTTGATGAATTTAATGAAAAAGTTATAAATAATATAGTTTTAAGTACAGAAAAGGATATATGGGGGTCATCCCCCAGAATTATTTTGGAGATTAGATACTAAAAACAGGATTTCAACTTGGTTTTGATACACTTTCCGAATTTCAGACACACATTCTCAGGTAGGATTTTGAACTTATTGTAAAATAGTTTTGAATAATAAAATTCTAAGCACTCTAAAGGGGGGTTTGGGGGGTCCTCCCCAAGAAAAATTTTCAAAATTTGACCCTAAAAAACAGGGTTTTAACTTGTTTTGGTACACCAAGTCAGAATTTCGGGGGGGGCAGGGCCCCTTCGGCCCCCCCTTATATACGCCACTGGTAAAGAGAATCACCGGGGAAACTACATGGAAATCCAACTGAAAAATTTTTGAAATTAGACCCGTTAAAATTGGGTTTTTACTCATTTTGAGAACCTTTCCAAGGGGGGGGGGCACTTTCCAGAGTGCCACCCCCTGGATCCGCCACTGACACCCACACACTGGGGTTATATTAATAAAGACATCAAAACTATAAGCATGGACAAATTACATTTATTACAGCCTTAGCTTGATTTCCTTAAAATTTAGCGTCACTCTCAGAAATAATTTGCTTTTTCGGATCTAACACAGAAGAAAACTCCATCCGCACAATTTAAGTTGTCAAATGTTACATTGTCCTTAACCTTAACTCAAGTATAAATAGAGAAGGCATTTTTTTGCGTTCGAAAAGGGGGGGGAAATGACATTTTTGCGGCAAATCCTCCCAGTTGGCGCACTGCCAGCGGAGCAGGGGGAGAGGAGGAGGGTGGGTCGCCAAAAAGAAGCTTTCTACGTTTCCCTTTGATGTAGCCGACGCTCTCGCACGCAGCCTGCAAACAGATGAGGTCGCCAAAATATCGCCGGATTGGCGGGGTTGCCGCTTTTGGCTATTTATCGCTGCGTTTGAAGTGATTTGGGTCGGGTTGTTCTTTCTGTTCTTTCTGAGATGGGTTGCTCTTTCTCGATGTTCTTTTTTAGTGCGAAATGATGAGGGAGGGGGAAATGCTTCTTGCTGGTATATCGGCGCTTTCAAAAAAAAATTTTATTCTTCAATTATCAATACTGTTGTAATTATTTCAGAGTGACTGTTTGCAAATAACGGGTTTTATTTTCTAGTATTTAAAACTGATTATTTTCATGGAGATGGAGATTTAATTTTCAGAAATTTTCACAAACACAAGGTGTAAACTTTTAATACTTAGTGCTTTAACTATTATCAAAATGTCTTCACCCGAAGTTTTTATCCTTGCAACTCCACCACCGGAGATGACATTGCTTTCTTTAAATGTTTAAAAATTTCCCTCGTCCATTTAGTTTGGCGCAGTATTCTGCATCTCTTTCTCCCCTATTCAGTCTAATGTTCCTCTCATTATCTTCCTCTCTTTTTAAAACAAGTAAAAGAAAGAAAGTTAATAAATTAATAAAATTATGAAAACATACAGACTGAATACTGCAGGGACTGTGGACTGATAATAATACTTAAACTGAAGACAAACCATACCATATTGGTTGAGGTTCTTCATTTTTAACTCCCCTTTCTGGTAAAAAATATTTTATAAATAACTCACTAATAAAACAAAAAGCATTGAGGTTCAATTCCGTTAGAGTTCCCGCTAAATATCACCAATCTCTTTTGAACGCTTAATATTCAAATGTAAAATTTTAAAAAAAAATTTTTTAATGATAAACTGAACATTAACTAACTAATGATCTAATTAAACATTTTTATCTATATGAGTTTGAAATTATTTAGTAATATTTATGCTTTTTGGTTTGGTGTTCGAAAGAGATTGGCGATATTTAGCGGGAACTCTAACGGAATTGAACCAGCATTGATTTCACTCATCAACACAATCACGAAGGATAACAGGCAGAGGCGGCTCCTGGGTTTTATTAGTTTTTATTGACTTATTTCATTTTCATTTGGGGTTACGTGTTCCTGTAGATGACCCGCCACTGGTAACAAGTGAAAAATAGCAGGTAAAAATAACAGTCCGCTGGGGGAAAGACCCGCGAAAAGGAATCGGGAGGTTAGGATGGAATCGAGCCGTGAAATCGGATTTCGGCCGAGCCGGCGTTGATGAATGTTCGCGAGGGCAGGTGCCTTTCCCCCAACCCCACCCATCGAACACCTATTCGCAATCCTGCTTTTGTCGGCGAGTTCTGAGTGCCATCGAGGGGGATGTGATCGTGGGTTGGCTCAGATGGATGTTTTACGTTCGCACAGGTGGCAACAGTATTATGCATTTGGTTAATGCTAGGTTCTCATTTTTTTGTTTCCCAGAGCCGAAGTTTCTTTTAAAATATTAGTTAGGTAATAAAATGAAAACATTTTTTAGTCAAATTCAAAGACCTTATTTGGTAAAATTTCCTTAATTTGTGCCTTTGTAATCTTTTGATTTTTTCCCCAATACAGATGTTTCATAAGTACGTAATTTATAATTTAAATATCTCATATCAGGATTTGCTTAATTTATAAAAGAAAACACCTGCTTCTCCATGAATTTAGGTTCTATTGGCATCTGGAACGTCCTAGAAAGTCATAAAAGTGTGTCAAGTTAAACTTATATAGGTACTATTGTGCTCTAAAAAAAATGGGTAATTAGTTAAAAAAACATTTTTCCAGTGAATTTCTGTCTGCTCAGAAGCTTACCAATATTGGTTTTTCATTTTGATGTAATGAACAATCTAAGATTAAATTAGCTACTCTCCAATATTAAGCAAAGGATATCTAGCTTGACTTTTTCGGAAGGCGGCTGATAACTCAGGATATAGGAATCTTTTAATTGTGAAAGGTACATTTCATGGTTACTCAAATCGCCTTCCTAAAAAAGACAAGCTAAGGGATAAAAATGTCTTAGTTTGATAATTTTAATGGGTTCACTGACTTCATAGAAAAGAAAGGAATGAATTAAGTTGATTTCAGTAGAATTTCGTCACCGAATAATGAAATACTAATACAATAAATCAACACATGTCCGTTCAACAAACATGATGCTCAAATTTTCTTTTGAAAATATGCACTATTCTGAAACAATTTCTCAGAAAGGATAACTTTTTCAGAGATTAAATAAACAATAAATGTCATTGTGTGTGGAAATAAAATTACTTCCATGCTCATTCTCTTACTAAACAAACACTGTAATGGTAGATAAATAGAATTAACATGTGTCCATGTTTAGTTTATACCAGGAAGGAAACACCATCATGCTTCGCCCATGAAGTTTGGTGCTATTGGCATAGGAAGGTTCTAGGAAGTAATGTCAGATTTAAGGAAAGAAGTTGTAGTTATTCTCTATCCTCAAATTCATTAGAGATGAATCGAAGAGTTAAAATCATCAATCGTGAAGAGTAAGCGAAATATCCTTGAGAAGGGAGACGGAGAGCAAAGAAAATGGATCAACTATCCTAGCTTTTCTATAATTTCAAATTCATGCGTGCTTACTGCTTAAGTGTGTTTAATGTTAAAGTATTTTTATAAGATCCAAAAAAGTTCACCTTTTTATTAGAGAAGGTTGCTTTTCATTTTGTGCAAAGAAGATTCAAAGAATGTTAATGTTATTTACACAAAATCCGAAAAACCCCTCAGTTTTCAACCCAAGCGAACGTGTCAACCTCTGCTCTCGGCATCTTGCGGGAGGTCAGGTAACCCGAGAGCGTGTCATGCAGATGTCATCAAAGACCCCCGACGCAGAAGTGGGGGTGTCCATCAGCCACCAAAGGGGGTGAGTGGGTAATTGGATGGAACACGCAGGACCCTGACCTTCACGCTGATCCTTTCACGTCTGTTTTTCGAGAACAAATTCTTCTGATGCTTTTTCCAGAAAAGTAACCCACAGAGCCAGGATTTTTTTATTTGTTGAGTGAGGAATGCCAAGAAACCTGTACGAGGAATATTTATATCATATGAGAACGGACCTGGAACTTTATTATTAACAGGTTTTTGCTAGAGATAGATGAGTTTTTAAGATATCATCTTCCTAATAAGGTAACAGGTATTTCAAATATTCAAATTCATGACGCCAAACACAGCACATCTTTTCTCGGAAGGCGGTTACCTGTACCTTAAACGTGCTTTCCATCACTTCTAAATTTCACAACACCCTGTTTTCTGAACCATAACACTACCTACTACTCTATGTAAAACACTAGGCGAGAATATAAAATTGAAACTTAGACTCAACCATCATTGTCAACACCACAACTGGAAGGTACCTCCTCGCACTTCCTAAAATTCTGCTTCAACAATATCCCTCTAAACATCTCTCAACTTCTCCCAATTTATACGCATCATCGCCTCCTCCGTAAAAACAGCTCGCTGCCAACTTTTCTGGAGGAAGAATCCTCAAAACGCGAGAAACAAGGGGATGTATCACCAATGAAAAAGTTTAAACAGCAAGTTGCTGCTGTGCGAGTACTTGTAGGCGCCCGAAGGAAGCGGGAGGGTCAACTTTCTCAGATCAGAATTTTCAAACGCTTAATTAGGTTTTCAGAGAAGTCAGGTACAGCATGCTTCTAAAAGCCCCTAGCTTGCCTTTTCAGAGGCTGGCTTTTCTGAACTAAATCCCAGGGGCTTAGGCAAGGGGGGGAGATTTGGGGTTAAATCCCGAGTCCGAAAATTTCCTTCTTTGACCCTATAGAAAAAGACTAAATTTCCCCCTTAAATTCCAATATCCCCCTTCGAAATTTTTTTCTGGCTACGTCACTGCTAAATCCTTATTTGCTCAATAATAAAATATTGCTGGATCACGGACTTGCACAAGGATAAAAATGTTTTGACACGAAATTTTAAATGTTTTTCTAAGCATGAATGTTCTAGTTAAGCTTAAATAAAAAATAAAAATTGACACTGTAGTTTTAAAACGAAAATTCAACTGTCTTTTAATGGAGATAGGAGTTTAGATTACTGCTTCCTTTTTCTGTATTTCTCTCCTCGTTCCGCCTTCCACCTGTGTGTGAGCTCACTCTGTATTTTCTTTCCTTCCCTACGCTGAGCTTACTCTCTCTTTGTCTTTTCTTCTCCCATCTCCTTCACCACCGGACTTTCTCACAGGGATCGATTTAGAAAATTTGCTACAGTAGGCCCAGCAGACAAGAATGACACCCCATGTTATAAGTTCATCATAAAAAATTTCATAAACCTAGGTAGTTACATACATATCAATGTGTTGACTTAAAAGTATGTTAAAACCATTAAACTTGGATTTTTATTTTACATGTCAAATGTGAATAAAATATTGAAAATACATTCCGGGAGAAATAAAAAGGTATTCCTTTTGTTTTAAGGGGGTCCGGGACACAAAAATCGTGAGATTTTCAAAAAAAAGTTTTTTGCTTTCAAAAAGGAACCCTGTTTTTTCTGCTTAAAATGATGCTTGAACTATGTTTCTATCATAAATAGAACTGGAGTTACAATAATTTGTTGCCGGCTGCTTTGGTATATCAAGCATTATATTTTCAACATTCAAATCCGGTTTTCTCTATAATGTGTTATTTCACTGTTTCTCATCTTTAAATTGATATAAGTCAAGAACCGTTCAAGGTAAAGACTTTTTAAACACTTTACTTTAATCTGATCAAGGGAAATTAAAAAACTTTATATACTTTTTCAAATATGAATTCTTTAAAAAAATTGCATAAAAATTTCAAGAATTTTTTACTTAATTGTTCATATTTTTTCAAAAAATTAATATTTCTTAAAATGCCTTGACCAAGTTACAGATAATATGTTTTTGTTTGATTAAGTGAAAAAAATTTGAAAATTTATCAATAATATTTTAAGTTATATCAATTTTAAATGACTCCACTTTTTTAATGAAATTTCAATTTTTAATTTTTTTAAAAACTTTTTGAATACTTTTCTGATGTGATTTTGCTTAGTTGTTAGATGGTTGATCAGTATATAAAATTTCAAAATTCTAAGTTAATTAGTAAAGTTTATAGAAAATTGTGTCCCTGACCCCCTTAAAGTTTTGATACTTTTTGTGAGGTTTTGGGCCCTATAGGCAATGGTAAATAATGGTAAATGGTAAATCAGGGCCGGCTCTCTCCTATCTCAATTATTTTTAATTGAAAAAAAAATCACCGAATCAACCTGAATTTTTTTCAATGATAGTGCAGTTTCGCAGGAAAAATTGTATAAAAAACATGATAACAGTTCCTCATTCACAGGTATTATTTCGAATTCACAACTAGCTTGTATTATAATGCGGATAATAAGCACTGGCTTCTCTCCATAAGCATCCTTCATGCGAGTTGCTCGCCCGAAACAACCCGTGATGGAGGCGACGACTGACAAAATGCCTCCTCTCTTTGTTTAGACGAGGCTGTTGGCATCACAGGGAGGCAAGCGAGCCGCCGTTTCGTTCAACGCGAATTTCAAATGAGTCTGGCTGAGAAAAATTGTTTTGCAGGGAGGTAAAGTTTATGGTGAGAATGCCAGGGGTCGAGAAACGCTTTGGAGCGGGGGTGTTTTTATTACGGAACAAAATCGAGAGCAAGAACAAATATTTTCCATCATAGGGCCCAACTTGTGAAAATTATTGGATGGGATGGACCAAAATTCGGCTTTGGAGAGTAGAAAATTTTAAGACACTAGGGGGCTCTGCCCCCTGCTCGCTATCGCTCACCAACCCCCGGAACTGCTTCGCAGTTCTTTGAAGATCGCTTCGCGATCTTAGCGAGCAGAGCTCGCTTGTTTCGTTTTAACTATCCAGTAAAACTTGGAACTTGTCTCCTTAGTTACTGATCATTTAATATCAAAACTTTTTATCTCTCTAATAAATAACTTAATTCGGACCATTACTACAAAAATATCAAAATAAAATTGGAACTAAAATATCCTTGTTTTAACTTGTCAATAATTTAATCGAAATATTTTTAAAAAAATATCCAGCAAGTCCACTAATTATCATCAACCATCTTAGAGAAAAAAGCATGCCCTTAAAATCTTTTAAATTTATAAAATGCACGTGTATCTATTGAATCGTCGGAAATAAAAGAAATCAGACTCTCATAAAAATCGGCTGTTTCTCTAGTTGTCGGGTGGCTCTACTAGTTCTTAGGGAACTGTATTATCATCACCCTAGCCGTTATAATGTATAGTGGTTAGTGTATATTGACTGCGTTGGAACAAAATAGAACGAAACAATTCGGTTGATTTGTTTAAAAATACACACATTTATTCTTGATTATGTATATATAATAATACATTCCATTAATTGAATAATTAGTTTTCTTAGTGGATATCAAATAGTACATATCATTCGCATGCATTAGCGTTCTAATTCGAGCCTTATTGGCTAAATTATTCAAATAAAATATGATCACACATCAAAACATATCAATGATTAAATAATATTATAAGTATATGTATACATACATAGGCACTTGGCACATACTTAACATGCACATATTCAACACATTATACAATTATTATCCCAGGCATTGTTCCCACTCATGGTCCGCAATATCATTTTTAATGAGGATTCTCTTATCATTACTTTCTAATTCTTCCTATTCATCCCTACGAAGTAACTTCCCAATCCTCCAATACACTAATTCCTATCCTTTACTTTTACCCTAAAGTTTAAGCTGGGATAAAACCCGCTGAATTAATGCTTACATTAGTTCACTTAATATGTAATACATTGCAAATTACTAATATCATTAGTAGACCGAGAAAGAATGCCTGAGAGCAATATCATGCGATAAACCATGCGCCTTATGGACGCATAAATTGAACACAAAATTTACAATACACATTTATGCAATAATATACTCATTATATTTAATGCTTGTGATAATCTGGACTGAGAGGAGAATTGGGGAAATTGCACCTACCTAAGAGAAGCAGCCTAGAGCTCCTCATTGTCCTCTGCTAAGTCAATCCGAGAGTGATATAGTGTTCACAATTGGGTTTCGCACCCGAGAATAGTTATTCTTGAACGATTAGTAATTCTTGATGATCACTTAAACAAAATGCACATTTTCTTACGAACTTAATCGCGCACTCGGGAAAAGATATCTTCTTGGATGCTAAGGGGTGTCCGATTATCTCGGGCCGTTGGCCAAAATCTTCGGGAGCCCAGCTCCGGAGGGGTAAGGAGTTTGTAATTCTTAATCACCGGAAGGTAAAGATTTTATGAGAGGTTTTCCGTCGTTCCTGACTTTAAATACGGCGCCGCCCACCTTTGGGTGGTGCTACCTTTGACCACTCGTGAGGGACCACCTACGCCCCCTGGGACTGTCCTGGACTCCTCACCCAATCTCCACGTTCCTTATTGTGTTGACCCTAGCCTATGGCAGAGTTCTTAGTGTTCCCCAGTGTATTCTATGTGGCCTATGGCGAGGCACTCTTCCAGCTTTGTTAGCCTCGAATTTATGGGTGACCATCGCCCTGCTTGCCGCTTGCCCCAGGTGTGCATACCAAATTTCCCTTTATTTCATCTAGCTTTGCCCTTGTGCCTCCCAGACCCTTTGTAACCCCCTTCTTGTTCCGGCGGTCTACCTGTCTCGTAAATTCGTCATCGTGTTTTCGCGCAGCTCTCCTTTCTCTTTTATTCCCGCTGTGGTGCGCTTTTTTTGCCCCCTTTTCCACGGGGAACTTGTGTGGTCTTTCCGGAGGGAGGTGATGCAGGTGGCCGATGGAATGTGTTTTGATTCCAGCTGGCCAACAGAATCTACCCTACTCCCGCCAAAAAAAAGGGTTATGCAAAGGCAGAAACCTTTTTTTTTCTTACGAGAAGGAATGAATTTTAGAGAGGGTTACAAGTGCCTGAGGTTCACCCCCTCCTGCTCAGTCCAGTGGTTTGCACATAACATCCAGGAAATGCTAAATAATTGAACGGGTAGTGAATAGAGTAAATAAAAGCTTACTGGAAACCAACCAGAAAGAAAAATATAACATAGGGATAACATAAAGATAGTATAATAACATAGGAAAGACATATAAATGATCCTTACGTTTAATTACTCCTTGCTGCGATGCTAATTGCCAGGAAGTGAAGTTAGTGCGGTAACATCCGGGAGCAACTTATCATTTAAATGTGTATGCCCCATATGATGGCCACGCATACGTCAAGCGTCCTTGGCGATGCGTCCCCATCCATGGAAATGATGTTATTCCATCAGGAATAAGGAAGCATTGGATTGCTCCGAAATGTATGTGCACCCCAGAGTCAAGTGCTCGGGCACCCCACCTCCTGGAAAATAATGCATCTTGCATGGTTATATATTAGCCCGAATTAGCATGCAGGAAAGTAAAGAAAAATATGTAGAATATGCATATAAGAGAAAAAAAAACTAGATAAAAGAAGTTAATTAGTAAAATTCACTAAATAAAAGTGAGTTCATAATTGAGAGTTCACTAAATAAAAGTGAGTCCATAAGTGAGAGTTCACTAAATAAAAGTGAGTCCATAAGTGAGAGTTCACTAAATAAAAGTGAGTCCATAGGTGAGAGTTCACTAAATAAAAGTGAGTCCATAAGTGACAGCTTATCTCTGTTTGCAGCAGCAGGTGATGAGGGTAGAGACGATCGTGATGGTAAGTCCAATGGCTAAAAGTGCTGCTCCGGCGAATTTTAGAATAAAGAATGCCGAGTTAAGGCTGGGAAAGTGGACCCACTCGAACAATGAGCCTTGGGTGCTGGTGGCTGTTTGTTCCATCGTTTTGCCCTGCATTTTTAACAGTTCAATGGAAGGCTCGTCCAGGCAAAATGATATTTGGCGACACTGAATGTTCGAGGACGATTGTAGGCAAATCTTGTCCTCGAAGCACTTTGTTTCAGCCAGGAGCTTCACTGTGATGGTGGAGGGCGCGACTGAGAGCTCGACTGCCTTAGTATGTACCTGGATGCTCTCGAAGGTGACGGAAACTAGTCCCGCCTTGCATGATGATTTAGCCGTGAGAGTGAGCTCGGCCAAAATCCCGCACTTGTAGCATCCGGATACCTCGTAATTTGAGCCCTCAATAACGGGGCAGACTGCGTCCCGCTGGACGGATATTTCATAATTGGAGAAGTGCAGCTGAAGCTTGATGGCCGACGATGCGAGAAGTTTTGATCGCAACCGTCCCTGGTGCAGGTGCAGGCTGTGAAGTTCCCTGGTGATTGGAAGGCGGCCTTCCTGCGTTTCCACCATGGTGTTTACTGCCTGAGTGTTCTCTATGCATCGTAGCTGGTCCTCGAAGAAGGCACAGTCGGCGAGGTCCTTGGCGAAGAGGAAGGTCTTTGTGTAAGACGTATTGGCCTGCACCGCTCCGATGAGGTTCGCCACTGGATCGTTCTTTTCACTCCCCATCACCAGGTAGCCTTCGGAGGGGTTGTCGACGCTGGTGACCAATTTCTCTGGGATGAGCATTGTAGATTGGTCATACGCCCCCAGAAGCTTCACTTTTATTCCGTCGATCGCTATTGTTTTGTCTCTTAGGGTGGCCCGGGAGGTTGTTCCATTTCTGGAATGCTCTAATGCCACTTTGTAGCCGCATTTGTAACCAGTTATTTTGGAGACCTCATAAGACTTTTCCAGCTGTGGCACGAAGTACACGCGCTTGAACGCGCAGGCCGGTGTGTGGCTTATTATGCAGCCGTTTCCGCGGTTGCTCGGCTCACACGTTGAGTATCCGCTGTACGATCTGGCCTCCATCGTCTCTGCCTCGAAGTTCAGTCCGTCGTATGAGTGAATAGCGCAATGTTCGCCCCAAGCGCAGTATTTGTTTTGGCTGCAGGTGATCTGTGATTGGGAACGGGTCTGTACTGGGAAGGTGTAATACAGTCTTTGTGTCGAGAAATGACACTCCACCGACTCCAGGGTGATTTTTAGTGAGAATAGAGGCTTACTATCTTTGGAGTGAAACCATAGACATGATGCGTGGCGAATGTTTTTGATGGTTACTTCCGCAGAAGTGGTGAGTTTGCAGGTTTCTTCCCATGCGTCATGGTGTTCACATAGTTTTAGTTCCGATTGAACTATGTTATAATCGGAGCAACTTGCGGTGGCACCATCGACGATTAAGCAGAGTGCCAGGACTGCAAGTGAGACCGCCTTTAGTCCTGTTCCGTATCTTCGGTCTCTGTGTTCTAATGCCTCGTAGATTCCCGCACCGAAGTGCCTGATGGCATGTCCCGTCGCCGCTCCCAAGAGAAGACAGAACCGTGCCGCCATCCGGATAAGTCGACATAGTAGCATGATTTGGTAGAAGAGGAGCATGATGGTCCACGTGATAGTTTTGATGATTATCTTAACCATGATGAGGCTTACCATGGTTAGACAGATGAGAGCACCCCACAGGAGATTCTGGAAGAATGGCTGCCAGCATCGGTAGGTTTGGAAATTTTCTTTACAAAAGATGCACCCCGTTAGGCGACAGAGCTTTTTGCCTTCGATGTGTATCTCCGCATCGACGGAGAGACCATTTTCCGCTATGAATATGGCGGTGAGCGTTGTCTTGTGTGCCAGTAGCTCGAACGGGACGGTGATGTGTCTGGTATCCTTCACCGTTAAGAGTGTCTCGTAGTCGTCGGTTCGCAAAATGAGTCGGCCATTGGTGTCTGGCAGGGTGAGAACAGGATCAGTGAACGTGAGGGTTAAATTGTTCTGTTTGAATGTGGCCCGTTCTGCTTCCAGTAACTTCCTGCTATAGGACTTCTTCTTCCGGAAGATACATGTTTGTATAGTAATTATCGTCGGATTGTCTATAGATCGGTCCTCTCCTACGTGCGTTATTAGCGCTTTGTCATGGGTAAGGTGGCACTCACACTGAGCAGATTGCGAGCAGTTGTATAATTGACAAAAATCGTTGGGGCCTTTGCAAGTGGCCGTGTTGCAGTTGCAGGAGGCTCCCTGCGGTGCCCGGCAGGTATAAAAGGTCGTGTTGAAGTTCAAGTGTTCGACGACCGGATGTTCGTTTTTGAGAATGAAAGTTGTTGGTGCAATCAGTTCAAAATTAGGCGTTAGTATATATGATTCATAGCCAGTGACGCAGTTGATACACTTTTGCAAGGCACACGCGTGGGAAGGTAGGTCAATTCGCTGCAGCAAGTGGCGTGGGAGTGCTTCTTTCTCACATCCCTCACCCTCCATTTTGCATATGGTGATATGGGGAGTGCCCATTATCACCGCTATTGCAGTCCATAGGTAGCCTGCAATGCAATATCACCAATTCACTGCCCAGTCCAGAATAGTGTTACTTAATTCTAAAGTACATGCTTAAAGTTTAGATTCTAATCCTAATATTTATATACATTTTAATGATTCATTATAAGAAAAGAAAAATAAATAAATATATACATCATTAATGCCATTTCAGAGATGGCACTCCGCTGTTCAAAAGGAAGATATATTTCAGCCTTTTGCTCGGGACTTGTCCCTTGAGCGCTTATTGAACGTCCTTTTGAATAAGCATTTCCCAATTACATGCATGCAAATTCTTGCAATTTGTCAAATCGCAAAATTTGGTAATTTTTTTTCTACTATTTACATGTGTAATATGTACATGTGTAATATCAGTGTGACTTATCCTGAGTACCGTTATCGGTGCTCTTACTAATGTCTTAATGACACCAGTTGGAATTACGTGTCTATTTGACCACGGGTTATTCCCACCGATGGGATATGTGCGGGCAGGCACTCTTTTCCTATTCTCTAATTATTTTTATTATCTCCTTGCAATTCCTCTTCCTTCAATCGCTATTGATCCCTCTGTTGTGATACTTGGGAAAGTATCACTCCCGAGAGCTCTATGCTTTTCTGGGGTCTTGGACTTCTAATTAGGTTTTTGTTTCGTGTAGGGTGGTCAGTTTCGGGTGTTGCCCTTTTCTTTCCCCATTTGCCATATTCCCCGTCTAATCCTGGATGCAGTTTCGCGTTTTCGTAGATGTCTTTTTTTTTCCATTCCTTATTTTGTGTGGAGTATTCACCTCTCTTTTAGCTCCTTTATGTGGCGCGAATTTGTATAAAATTCGACGCCGTAGGGTGTGCCCATATGCTACCCTCGAGCTCTCCACAGTTCTCACCGTTCCTAAATTTCCCTATTCGTTCTATGCGAGTGAATCGTCAGGTGTTGGATTAGGTAATTGGTATTGCAGTGATTGTCCATTTTCGTTTGTTACTTCGCCTCCCCGGCCTCGTCCTTTGTGAGCAGATTGCCGCTCTCTTTGCTTCCCCGAGTTTGTTTTGTGTCCCTCGCTTTCTCACCGGCCAAATTATGTCCCTCGGGGCTTATTGACCCAGGCTTATTTATGGACAGTTTGTGCCCTGGCCTTTTCTTACTTTGTGTGGGCCCTCTCGGTCTTACCGTATCTGCGTTTTCGCGGTCATTTTCCCCCTCTGGTAGGATTGGTTGATGGTTTTATTTCCCTTGTTGTTTGGACAATGTATTTTATTTCGATTTTTCCCGATTGATGCTTTCGTATCTGTGCTTTAGTCTACCCTTTGCAGTTTAGTCGATATGTACGAGACGTTGATGCTCTGGGAATTGCGGGCGGCTGGACGCGGGCGACGGGACTTTCCCCGGTCAACGGGGCCCATTCGGCAACCATTTAGCCGTCCCCGTTGTTTGGGCGGCCCGGGTGCGTTCAGGGTACCCGGGGAGCCCTGCGCGATCCCTCGCGAGCATGCGCTTGTATGTGTGTGCCTGGCTAAGTGCAGAATCCCGCATGTGCACTTGCTAGTGTGCACATGTATTTAATTTTGGTTGATTGGGTGTGTGAATGAGTAATTGGATGAATGAATGACGTTTGAATGTTGTGTTGTCCTTTGTATTTCTCTCCTTTCTTGTTTGTCTCTTTTACTGTTGTGCATTCGTGTTTTGGTGTTTCCCTTAATTTTCTTTTGTTATGTGTGTTTTACTTATTTTATTTCTTACTTGTTTAACCCGGCACGTTGTCCGCGTCCCCCAGTCCGCACGGTCCACAGTGAATTCCAGTCAAGTAGTAACCTACCATCAGGTTTTTTTCTTGTCACTTTTTTCCCCATGAATTTTGTTTTTAGCGTTTAGAATGAATCTAATTCTGCAATCTGATTTTTGTTCATGTAATTTATCTATGCCATGCAATTATCTTCTAATTTTGAATTTTGTTTTCGATTTACTTTTTCCTCTGGATTCGTAACCGCGTGTTTGTATTTATTTGAGCCTGTTGTGTTCTTATATTTGTTTCCATTTTTTAGAGTATATTATCATACGGTCTTACTAAGTTTCAAGTTTTGGGAAGATATTTTTTCAAGTTATGGAATTACATTTTGAAATATATTTTGCCCCGCGCAACTTTAACGCGGTCATCTAAGGATTCTACACAATTTGTAAGTAGCTGATATTTATTTATTGTATTCTATGTTGCAGTGTTACATTTTACACCCTATGTACCATGTTTTACACTATGTTTCCCTTGGTTTTTTTTTCTTTTTTTCCACATTACATTATCTATTGTATTACTTATGTTACATATTTTTACATATTTCATGATTTATTTATTAATTTTTTCTTTTCACCGTACATTCTGCATTTTATTCATATTGCTTATATTAATACTTTGGGTTGGGTGGTGGTAGAGATAAACGCCAGCGCTTAATTTCCCACTTAAAATTGTCTCCGCGGAAGACAATTAAAATCCTCCCCAAGTATCTCAAAGCAACATATGAGGCTAGAGATAGTTTGAAATATTTTATTTTAATTCACCTTTGTTTTATTGTTTTGCAACATTTATGTTTATAGTTATTATATCACTTTATGGTTTTTGCCCGAAAATTTATGCCTCTATGTAGTTTTTTTTTTTGTTTAAATTGGGTTTTGGTTTTCCTATATTTTAGACGGGTTTTAAAATTATTTGCTCTTGAAATATTTCCCCTTACCGTTGATATTATTTTATGTTTGGAGTTAAGTTTTGATCTATCAGGGAGTATAAGTTTTCTTAATTACTGAATTACGCCATATAAATCATTAATTTTGATCCGTTTGGATATTTTGCTTTATTTGCTCTATATCTAAGATTGATTTTATTTGGCTGATTGTATTAGTTTGCTCATATGTTAAAACACCTACCAGTATTCCGAAAAAATATCATATCAATATCTGACCCTGTATGCATCGTCAAAATTTGTTTATTTTATATTTAGTTCATGTCATTTCCATCCATTTCGAGTTCCCTATCTTAATATCCCACCGTGTGTTGTGTTGTATTTGTGTTTCCGTGATTTATCCTATGCCTTTTTTATTTGTTTCCCTGCTATGCCCGGTTTTGTTTCCCTTTGTAATTTACATTGCTTGCTAACTAGCGGTACCTAATCATCTTTCAATCTCTCCGTCAATGTGTCTAGAAGGGTTAAAAGTTGAGACTGCGGTCCCTGATCTTCGTCCTCCGATGGACGAGTAATTTGCTCTGCCCAGTTCCATAGGCGGGTTCCTAAATTGTCCGTGGTAACCTGTGAGACCGATGTATTGGGTCGTGACCTGAGCGAGAAGTCCCGACGTGGCTGGTCCGCCCAATTTTTCCGCGAGTATTTTTTTCTTTTCTCTCCCGTTTGCTCCGAGTCATTATCTGTATCGGTTTCAGTCGGTTCTGTTGCCGTTTGAGTATTTTCTTCCGCGTCCCGCTGTTCGGTTATGTCCGTTCTTTGTTGTGCGCCTGACCTATCGTTTTCCGATGTTTCGTTCCCCGTCGGTTGTGCTCCTGGGCTAGTATTTGGGGAGTGGGGTAAGGCGTGTGCCTTAGGGATTCCCTCCCCGTTTGGATTGTCGGATTGCGTACCTTTGACGGGTTTTGCGGGGATTGATGCTTGTGAACGATACCTGTTCCGGGTGAGCGCGTAGTATGCAAGTGGGATGTCTTCGTCCCAATCGTCTTCGGGGGGAAGGGTTGGTTTTATGTTAGCTTCTATATTCCGGTCTATGTATTTGGGTGTGGTGTCTTGTGCCCCGTGTGCTAATTTAAGTGTGTTTTTCCTTTCTGTGAATGGCAGTAATCTTTCAACGTGTACTCGTTGAAGTTTTGCATTCGGGCGTTCAGCGTTCCGAATTGTGTAATTTACGTCCGTGTGTTTTTTTTCAATTATATACGGACCGTCGAAAAGGGGTTTTTTTATAGAGTCTTTATTCCTTTCCAGATTTGGAGTGTGTAAATATACCTTTTGGCCGATTTCAAAAGATCTGTGTTTCGCGCCCTTGCTTAATCTGTATTCCTGTTGTTTTTTTGCTGCCTGTTTGAAATTTTCCTCAACTGCCTTTTGCGCCTGTGCGTATATTTTTAGTCGATTTTCTACATATTCGGGTATGGAGTTATGTTCCTCGTCGGATAAATTTGGTTTAATGGTGTAAGGAACTTTTGGTTCAAGACCGAACATTAAGTAGTATGGGCTGTAGTTTGTTGTGCTATGTCGTTGCGCATTATACATTAATTGGTAGAACTCAATACCTTTTACCCAATTATGGTTATCCCTAGCAAAAATAGCTAGGGAAATTTTTAATTGTTTGTGAGATGCCTCGTTCATCCCATTTGTAGAGGGTCTGTAACTAGTGGTTTTGAGTTTATTTATGCCTAATTTTTCCGCTAGAGAGGTTAAGATGGTTCCTACAAAGTTTGATGCACAGTCCGATAGTAGATTCTCAAAAAGTCCAAAAATGGATATGAAATTAAGCAATTTGTCTGCAACTTCGGTTGCTTTTTGTGTCTTCAGAGGGTAAATTTGCATGTAACGGGTAAAGTAGTCATTTACACAGAGAATGTATTTGTGTCCACATGGACTTTCATTTAGGGGTCCTACTATATCAATACTTATATATTCAAGGGGCTTCTTAGCCAAGATATTACTTTGTAAAGGTGCAGGAGGATATCTATTGGGAGATTTGTAATGTGAGCAGTCTGTACATGACTGAACAAAATTTTCTGCATCGCTGTACATTCCAGGCCAATAAAAGTATCTAGTTAGATTATCGTAGGTTTTAACATGTCCCGCATGATTCGCGTGTGTGAGATGTAAAATGTTTGGTCGGTAGCATTTGGGGATTACCATTTGTTTGGTTTGTAGTTTACCGTGACCCGGTTTGCTGGTTATACGCAGCAATAAATCGTCCTCGATTGCGTAGAAGCGTTCTGACCGTGTTAGTGTTTGGGGGTTGCTTTTTATTTTGTTTATTATTTTATTAAGTTCGGGGTCTTTGTGTTGTTCTGTGCGAATTTGGTGAACTGATGGCATTTCTATTGTTACCGCGCTTATGTTATTTGTATTTATGTCGTTAATTGGGTATCTGCTGAGAATGTCCGGAACTATGTTTTCCTTAGATTTTATTAGTTTGAATTCGATGTCGTATTCTTGCAATTTAAGTATTTGTCTAGTTACCCGGTTTGCTGGGTTCTCAAGCGTTTTTATTTGTGACAGGGCTTTGTTGTCACATTCGACTATTATTTTTCTACCGTATACATAGTACTTGAAAGCACGCAAGTTCTCGGTTAAGGCATATAGTTCTAGCTCGTAAATTGGATATTTAATTTGATTGTCATTTAATTTTTTTGAGTAATAGGCTATTGGTCTTTTGACACCCGTTCTTTCGTCCAGTTGACTAAGGCAACCACCGATAGCTTTAGTGCTAGAATCGGTCGATAGGACGAACTGTTTCGTAAAATCCGGGTGTATTAAGATGGGAGCCTTATCCAGCGCGTCTTTTAATATTTCAAAGGCCTCTTGAGCCTCGGAATTCCATTTAAATTTCCCTTTTAATTTCAAGATATCCGTTAGAGGAACGGAAATTTTGGAGTAGTTTTTAATGTATCTGCGGTAATAACCCGTGAGTCCCAAAAATCCTCTGACTTGCTTTAAATTCCTTGGGGGTTTAAAGTTAGTTATTTTTATTAGATTTTCATTTGATGGTTTAGAACCATATTGATCAATATTATGACCTAAAAAGGTTATATGTTGAGTGATAAAGGAACATTTTTTTGGGTTTATTGTGAGGTTATGTTTCCTCAATTGTTGGAAGAAACTTCCTAATGTTGAAAGCATTTCGTCGATAGTTTGGGCTCCAATTGCGAAGTCGTCTATAAAGTTTGCAATTCTTAGCTGTCTTAAGGGGGCAAGTATTTTATCTGATAGTTTTTGAAGGGTAGCGCTGCTGAAGCTTGAACCCATGGGCATGGTTTTAAATTGAAATGCACCAAATGGGGATTGAAAGGCTGTGTATTGCTTTTGCTCGTTTTTTAATTCAATTTGGAAAAAGGATTGATTTAGATTAATTGTGGTGAATAATTTGGAACCGCTTAATTTATCTATTTCCGCGTTCATTAAGGGTAAAGGGTGATTAGTGTAGGTTACTAGTTTATTGAGTGCTCGAAAGTCCACGCATGTTCTATAGGACTGTGGCGCTCCAGGGGTATTTTTTTTCTTTACCATTACTAAGGGGAAAGTTACATAGCTGTTGGAAGGTTCAATTATTCCCGCCTCTAGCATTTCTTCCAGGTGATCCCTTAGAATGTCTTTAAGGGCGTGCGGCACCGGGAAATATTTTGCTGTTTTAAGTTCGTCGCTTTTAACCGAGAACTCTGGCTGAACTAAATTTGTGCGCCCCAGCGTTCCCAATCGTTTGCTGAAAACATCCGCGTATTTCATGAGTAGTTTCAGCAACTTAGACTTCGTGGGATTATCTAAGTGTTCCAATTTAAAGTCCGATTCGTTTAGTTCTTCCCTACGGATTTTCCTAATGCTCTTTATGTCGGCGTCTTCTGTGTCAGTGTCTACTGTCGCGATTCTTGTGTTTTTGTTTAGGATTATGTTGTTAGCAGTTAAATTGGTGATTAATAGATGTGTAGTTCTGTTCTTACCGATAGATACTACTGCCGGGGTTACTTCAATATTTTTATTGTTTAGCGAGGGGTTTAAAATTACGTCTTGATTAAGATCGAAATTCGGTCCTATTTGTAAAGTAATCATGGCCGTTTCATGTGGGCTAAGATTACACTTATTTATTAATTTTGCATATGTATGGATGCGTAAGTTGTTTATATCTCCGCTATCTTTGCCCGATATTTCTAACTTTTGTTTGTTGTTTATTAACACATTACGGCCAAAATCTAAAGTAACATTATTTTTTTTTAAGAAGTCATAACCCAGTATCATAGAATAATGGGAGAACCGTTGGTTTACAATGTAGAAAGGGTGTTTAATTATCATGTCCGCAATATTTATGGTTATCTCATAACACCCGTGAATTTTAAGAGGCTCGTCATTTACTGACTTGATAGTTACCCATGAAGGGACCCGTTTTATGCTAACCTCATTTTTGATTTCTTCAAATTTCTCCCTAGTGAGCAATGAACATGCTGCTCCGCTGTCTAGTAGGGATAGAATGGGTGTTTTTCCGATATTGAGAGTTACTACCGGCAGTAGATTCTTTGTGGCGAATTCTGTGCCATGTTGTGTTGTGTTGATGAATGTGACCGATTTCTTATTCGCATTAGGTGTGTGTAGGTTTTGCGTACGGTGTGTGTTCGGAATATTTTGTGAGTGCTCCCCGTGTACGCGTGTATATTTCGTATGTGTGTGGGTAGTGTTTTTAGTTTCCATAGACTTGTCGTGGGATTTCTCATCCAAACGGGGGGGTTGTTGGAAATCCCTTTTTAGTTTAAAGGTCTGTTTGACCTTCCTCTTCCCCTGTCCCCTCTGGGAACGAAACCTTGGCTCTCGTTATTGTATGTGCCGTTCCTCCCTCCATTCCATGTCTGTCTCCTATCGTTTTGGTAGTAGGTGCCCCTTCTAATTTCCCCTCTACCTCTATCGTTACATCTCCACCTTTGCTCCGTGGAGCGCTCCCCCCTTTGCTCCCCGTAATAAGTCCTAGGGTAATAGCTTGAGTATTGGGGCGGTTCTCGATAGGAGGGGGGTGGTCTGGCGAATGTCGGACGGTATTGTTGCGGGGCGCGGGGGACCTGGGGATATCCCATTGGGGTCGTATGTCTTTGACAGTTGAAATTATGGCATTGGCTACATTTCCTCCCTCTTGGGAATTGGTTGTCCCCTGCCCTGCCTATGTTGTCTAGTTTCTGTTTGAATTGGTTATTCTCCAATCGTAAATTCGCGATTTCTTTAGCTAGGTCAGTGACGTCATCCCTTATTTTGGTGTCACCTTGAGGGGGGTTTTCTGGCTTCCCTGACTCTATCGCGTTTATTGACGGAGATTGTAAGATTAATTGATTTGCTTGAAGTAGCTGGATGAATTTGATGGCCTCATCAAAGGAGGAAACATCCTTCGTTAGTAATTGGGGTTTATATTGGGGCAATACGCCTTCTAGTAATCTGGCCAATCTCGATTTATCATAAATTAACTTCATGTCTGGGGAATCGAAGTCCACTGCCCCAAAAAAGTCTCTAGTAGCCCTCGTGAGTCGAGCTGCAAAGATTTTTATATCTTCCTCTGGCTTTTGCCGACATGAGGCTAGGTTTTGTTGGCGTAGTGCCAAGCTTTGGGTTTTCCCAAAAAAATCTAGGAATTTGGCCTTAAAGGCCTTTAAGTCCGTTTCGTGGACTAATTCCGAATTACTAATATAACTCGTAAGCGCATCTCCTTTGATTTTTGCTTTTATTATGTGGATCTTTTGCGCGTCCGGTATGTTTAGACCCTCTGTTAATTTATTTACAGTGTCTATGAAGTAGTCTGGGGTTATCGCGGAATTACCATCATATGTGGGGATCCAATTTTGAATTATAGCTAGACTTGGTAAGTCAGTGCTATGCCCGTTCATGCCCGAATTTTCTACAGTGTCGTTTTGTTCGGTATGAGACATTTTGGTATATATTTATGATTTACTTATTTAAAATTAAAAAAAGAAAAGGATCTTTCAATTCAAATTTCTTACTTATACCCTCAAAGCTTTGTGTGTGGAGTGTGATACTTCAATTATCTTATACTATGGTGTATGGTATACATATACTTTTCTGTTCCATTTCGTTTCTCTACAGTCAATCAATTAGTATTAACATAAATTTTGAAAATTGTGGTTCGTGAATGGTCACGGTACCACTTGTCGGGTGGCTCTACTAGTTCTTAGGGAACTGTATTATCATCACCCTAGCCGTTATAATGTATAGTGGTTAGTGTATATTGACTGCGTTGGAACAAAATAGAACGAAACAATTCGGTTGATTTGTTTAAAAATACACACATTTATTCTTGATTATGTATATATAATAATACATTCCATTAATTGAATAATTAGTTTTCTTAGTGGATATCAAATAGTACATATCATTCGCATGCATTAGCGTTCTAATTCGAGCCTTATTGGCTAAATTATTCAAATAAAATATGATCACACATCAAAACATATCAATGATTAAATAATATTATAAGTATATGTATACATACATAGGCACTTGGCACATACTTAACATGCACATATTCAACACATTATACAATTATTATCCCAGGCATTGTTCCCACTCATGGTCCGCAATATCATTTTTAATGAGGATTCTCTTATCATTACTTTCTAATTCTTCCTATTCATCCCTACGAAGTAACTTCCCAATCCTCCAATACACTAATTCCTATCCTTTACTTTTACCCTAAAGTTTAAGCTGGGATAAAACCCGCTGAATTAATGCTTACATTAGTTCACTTAATATGTAATACATTGCAAATTACTAATATCATTAGTAGACCGAGAAAGAATGCCTGAGAGCAATATCATGCGATAAACCATGCGCCTTATGGACGCATAAATTGAACACAAAATTTACAATACACATTTATGCAATAATATACTCATTATATTTAATGCTTGTGATAATCTGGACTGAGAGGAGAATTGGGGAAATTGCACCTACCTAAGAGAAGCAGCCTAGAGCTCCTCATTGTCCTCTGCTAAGTCAATCCGAGAGTGATATAGTGTTCACAATTGGGTTTCGCACCCGAGAATAGTTATTCTTGAACGATTAGTAATTCTTGATGATCACTTAAACAAAATGCACATTTTCTTACGAACTTAATCGCGCACTCGGGAAAAGATATCTTCTTGGATGCTAAGGGGTGTCCGATTATCTCGGGCCGTTGGCCAAAATCTTCGGGAGCCCAGCTCCGGAGGGGTAAGGAGTTTGTAATTCTTAATCACCGGAAGGTAAAGATTTTATGAGAGGTTTTCCGTCGTTCCTGACTTTAAATACGGCGCCGCCCACCTTTGGGTGGTGCTACCTTTGACCACTCGTGAGGGACCACCTACGCCCCCTGGGACTGTCCTGGACTCCTCACCCAATCTCCACGTTCCTTATTGTGTTGACCCTAGCCTATGGCAGAGTTCTTAGTGTTCCCCAGTGTATTCTATGTGGCCTATGGCGAGGCACTCTTCCAGCTTTGTTAGCCTCGAATTTATGGGTGACCATCGCCCTGCTTGCCGCTTGCCCCAGGTGTGCATACCAAATTTCCCTTTATTTCATCTAGCTTTGCCCTTGTGCCTCCCAGACCCTTTGTAACCCCCTTCTTGTTCCGGCGGTCTACCTGTCTCGTAAATTCGTCATCGTGTTTTCGCGCAGCTCTCCTTTCTCTTTTATTCCCGCTGTGGTGCGCTTTTTTTGCCCCCTTTTCCACGGGGAACTTGTGTGGTCTTTCCGGAGGGAGGTGATGCAGGTGGCCGATGGAATGTGTTTTGATTCCAGCTGGCCAACATAGTGAACGACCAGAAAGAGATGAAAAAATTGAAACTTTGAATCTTAATAATTCTAAAAGTAATTCGAATTTTTTAAAAAACGAAATGCCAATCGTTTTATAAAAAATAATTGTATGTGTGTTTGAAATATCATAGTTCTACTGTGATTAGTTTTTCTATTATAACGAAAAAACCGAAAAAGGGTAAAAAATTTCGAAACTTAAGAATTTAATTACTCCAAAAATAATTCGAAATTCGAAAAAAGGGCGACGAGGTGCAAAACTTCATACCTAAGAGTATGTGTCTGCAAAAAATCATGTTTATGCTGTAAATAGATTTTGCTGGGGGCGAACTCGCAGCAGAAAAAAATAATTTTGGACTTTGACATTAAATAACTCCAGAACTAATTATCTAATTAATTAGGTCTGGAAACTGAAATGACCCTCATACATTTGTCTACCAATGGTCAAAATTTCATAATATTCCTTCTAATAGTTTTTGCGTAGTGATAGTTCAAAGTGTTAAAAAATAAAATTTTCAAAATCAGCGGTGACGGCGGCGGCGGCGGTGACGGTCACTGTTACTTTTTTTTAATATAGAGAGATAACTTTTTTCCCCACTGATATATTTTCGTATATATGCGTATTTTTTAACCCTTTCGCACCGGCTGGGACATATGCTGCCCCCACGGTGGAAAAATTTTGAAATTACGACTGAGGCAACATTATGTCCCAGTTGCTGAAAAACTTCAAGAACAGAATAAAATGCTCCTTTGTGTCTCCAAACACATCATGATCTAATGGATATCTTATCGCAGTTGCCCCCCAAGAGCTCAAACAAGTGCAAAAATTGCACTTTTATGATTCCCTTGCCGTATTGTGAAAGGGTTAAGTATCAATTCCTGAATCTATTGTATGGGCTAACACACAGCGCTCCCTCTCAGTAAACATTAAGGGGGGCTTGAGCCCCTCCAAAATCTATGAAGTTATGTTTTCTGTTCTTTGTTGCTCATAGTTTTAAGATACTGACCCAAAAGGGAAATGGTTTTGCAGATGTTCGCATTCGCATACACCTATGTGAAGCAATTTGTATTTGTTTTATTCTTTTATTCAAATTTAAAATACCACAAAAATTTTACAAAATATTTTTTTATTTAGAACATTTTTCTCAATTTAGAGTGCCCAATTATAGGTTGTTTGAAAAATAAAACACGGAGGCATTGAAACATCACAATTGAAAACCAAAAATCAGCTTATATGGTCGTATGTTGAACACGAAGATGTTTAATATTGCAAAATATTTTGGGATAGAAATTAAGACTTGAGAGGACTAGAGGACTATGAAATTATACTGAACATACTGGCTACAAGGATTATTAAGAAAAATGTACTCCAGTCCAGAATAACAAGTTTTTATATTCCTCAGAAGTTTACTTACATCTCCCTCTCTGATCTTATATTTGAAAAACTTCATAGCACAAAGAATTCAAAGATACATGTCTGAAGCTGAGGCACAAAAAATATCTATGCGTCTGAATTGGATCCTGGCTCCAACCTTTAAACTTCATCTCCATTTACCGATCCCACAAGAGATCAGGAATGCAGTCGCAGTACACAGTTACCCATTCACGAAAATACCTTGATTACCTCCTTAATGAAGAAAAGCAGCATGCGCATGAATCAAAAGAGGTAAACCGTCTCCTTTTTCTCTCTCCGCAGTTTAATGAATGAATTCGTTTTTGGAGTACACGCTAGGATGATCTTCTGGCGGCATTTTTTTTTAAACCAGAGAGAGAAAAGAAAGCTGAATTATTTACTACTCTCTTACCTCTTGCGTCACTGGGCGGCGGCAGAAAACCTAGTGACAGCGATCTCGTGTTTCTTAACTTCAGCCGTGACCTGCGAATAAAAATTTTGCTTCAGCAAGTGGATGATTAGCTTTCGAATGGAGTGGGAGATTTTTAAAAACTTCCAATACCAGAAAAGTTTGTTAACCTTTCTTTTCAGAAGAAATTCCTGTCATAAATTTATGTGTTGAATTTCAAAGTGATTTAAAATTCTTTATAAAAATAATTGGGTATCGCTGACAATTTTCCCTTTATTTACTACTTTAATTCTTCGTTCTGATCATTATAGAACCTAAATTGAATTTTAATGAAATTTATGGCTCATGATATAATCTGCGCCTGGTCTGGGTGTCACTTGACTTGAGGCTGTAGCATTGAAATTTGCTATTACACAGATAAATAAAAATTTTTAACAAAAATTATAAGAGATAAACATTTTCTTGATAACGTCATCTCTCCTAAAAGAAAAAAATAATAACAACAATAACAATAATAATAATACATTTTTTGGTAGCATTTCCATGTGAATGAACTTAAATAAAAAATAATTGTGAATATAATAAGGCACAAAAGGGGATTTTGATGTCCTCACAAATTTTTTGGAAATTTTACCCCCCAAAACAAGGTTTTTTCTCCGAATTTCGTGGGGCGGACCCCTCGCCCCCCCATTATGTACGCCCTGTAAACTGGACTACACTACATAGCAGTCTGCACCTGCACGAATGTTGCTTTCTCCTTGAACCTACAAAGTACCTACCTCGCATCACTTTTGAAACAGTGCCTCCATCTAGGTCTTATTTCAACAACTAGTTATTAGACAATTAGAAATGATTTTTCCACACAAATGGAATTCTGATTTCGGAATTCGCTCTCAAAATTCAGATTAAAATTTAAAACAAAAATGTTTGGTCAAGTGAAAAACTAAAAGAAAAAGTTTTTGAGAAGTTTGACGGAAAATATAAAATTCGTCTAGGGCGCCGTGCTTTAATCGAAATCGTTTCCATGGTAACAAGAAAAGTTTGTTTTGAATCTGGATCAGCCGGTTTTGAAACTGCATGTAAACAATTTCAGATTAATGTGTATATTATTCCAAATCTTTTCCCTATTATCTAATTAACCTTTTTACGAAAGTAGAAGGAAAACTATTTGGTAAGATTTGTTGAAGTTATTAGTATGGTTTTTGGCAATTTATGTTGCTATAATCCGATAAATGTGAACTAAAAAGCCTAAAATATCGCTCAAATTAATTTGTCAATTTTACAGGTTTCATGATTTTAGTTTTGTATTTAAGACAACATTTCTTAGAACATTGTAATTTAATGTTATACGTATAATAATAAATGAATTTAAAGCATTAAAATAACTAATTTATAATAAAGTAGTAAAAAATAAAGTTTTTTACAACTACTTGTATAATGTTTCCTCATGAAATCTGAGCCTTCTTATTTTACTTAAGTATTTTTTTAGAAAATTTGTTCTGATAATAAAATTATAAAAGAAATAGGATCTTTAAAAGTATTAAATTTTCATTTTTCGAAAAATTTTTTCTTATCCCTATAAGAAATTTTAAATTCAGATAAATTTTTAATTTTGTATTAATTTCATTGGTATTCTTTCAGAATTTCTGTGAATTTTATTCAAACTTTTGAAACTATCTTATCGGGATATATTTTCTTTGGTAAGTTTAGTTTTAGAATACGGAGTTTCATTGACTTTTCTGAAATATATTAGTAGACTTTTCCTATTAGCTAAAACCATTAATATAGCTTTTTTTATCTATTCCAGACTTGGAGTGAAAATAACTGGGAAATATGAGCTGTGCATCTTTTGCTCATTCTGAATCCAACAGG
This sequence comes from Tetragnatha versicolor, assembly GCA_024610705.1. Classification (NCBI taxonomy): domain Eukaryota; kingdom Metazoa; phylum Arthropoda; class Arachnida; order Araneae; family Tetragnathidae; genus Tetragnatha; species Tetragnatha versicolor. Next base: position 18,000,396 of record JANDEH010000008.1, read on the forward strand.
ATTGTGTGTAGGGAGAACCCAAAACCTGTAACTCAAAAAAAGCACAGGGTAGGAAAAAAAATCTACTAATTTTCTCAGTATAACATAATTTACTTTGTATTCGTTTTACAAATACACGATAGAAATATGTGTGGTTTATAAACGGTTTTCGGTTTCATACCACAACCGGGTGCCACTTGTTTTTTGGCGTTGTCAACTAGGACGATAATTCATTTTTTAGCAACCATGCGGAAAAACTGGATTATGATGCCAAGAGTAGTGCCGAAAAAGTCGCGCATAATGGTATAATAGTGACACCATGGTTTTCTTTCGTTTTTTACCTATAAAAAGTCTCCAAAATATTTTAACGCCAAATAATGGAAATAATGGTCAATGAATGTAAACAGTAATGGAACCTTAAAACAGTGATAGAAAACTTGTTGATTTAATCATATTAAGGTATATTGAAGACTATAAAAATAAGTTCGCAATATTTGTAACTTAACTGTATTAAGTATTTTGTTTGGAGGTCTTAGGTAGGGATAAAAGAATACAGTATCCTACACACATTGAAATGCATTTGGAGGGATACATTACCCTTACATGCAGAAGTTTATAGTTTCGAAGTTACATGCTTACCCTTACATGTAAGAAGATATAAAATTTCCCTTTCATTGGAGAAAACCTCTAACAAAAACTTAACATCATTCAAAATTATATTTATATCTTAAAATACTCTAACTGTGTGACTATTTGTTCTATTAGATATACTATCTGTATTTGAAACAATATTGAAATGACGTTTATTTATTCCAATAATATTTTCAGTTATATATTTTAAATTGAAATGTTACTAATTTCAGCCATTCAGAAAAAATACACTGATGAAAACTTTCGATGTTACTCCAGGACCAAGGGAAGAAATATATTTCAGATCCAATGACATAACAAGAAAGCTAATGTAAATTTATTTCTTACAATTAAACGACAGTTTATTTAATAATTCAAAGGTAGCTTCACTAAAAAATTGGTGTTATACACCTTATATAAAACCATAGAATAACTATTTTCTCGACTATTCTTAATTTAATTGTTTCAGGAAATATTTCTTTTGTACTGTTTTTCTAGAATAGTTTTTATATTGATAGTAAATCACGTGAAAAATTGATATGCAGAGGAATTAATAATTTAATGCAAAAGATATAGGGGAGAACGGGGCACATTCGCACAAAAAGTGCATTTCGGCATATTTCTCTGGATCTAGATGAGATATTGAAACAAACTCGGATTCAAATGAAAGTTAAGACCTTTCCCGATATTTTAGAACGATAACTGGTTGCATTCATCTATAATTTCTAACCTATATCATCAATCTAAAAAACGAGAAATTTCGTGCGAATGTGCCCCATGGGTGGGGCAGTTTCGCGCACGTGTGGGGCACATGCAAAAAATTATACAATAATCATTTTTACAAACTAAAAAGTTTATTGTACTTTGAAGTAAGGATAACTAAACGAAATATTTGGCACTTTTACATATTTTTCCTCTAAATTGAAGATTTTTTTACGAAAAGAAAACAGCTTCAGAAAATATTGAACATCTAAGTTTTTTATGAGGAAAACAATTGTAGTAATGAAGAGTATATTGTACACTGACATACTTCACATAATATAATTAGTTAGAAAAAGTTCACCCAATATTTTAACTGTCAGGTTTTATTCGAAAAGAAAAGTGAACCAACAGCTCGCTTATTAACACCTGAAACGGTTGGGGAACTTTTAATACGATATTATCTTTTTGTATGAATGTTGAAACATTACTTACTGGGAAAATAAAAGTTTCGTCATTAATTTTAAAGTTTTTCATTGTAATTTTAAATAAGCACCGTTCAATTCCAAATTTTCTATTTGACCAACATAACAAAATTTTCTTTTTAGTAGCAAATTCTACTAGAATAAAATCACTTAAATCCAAGTGAATGGGTATTAAAAAATTATCAGGGATATTTATTTCTTCATAGTTTAAATCTGGGTCTAAATTCCTTAAAACTGAAGCTTTCTTTAAGATGTTATTTTCTATTATCACCAAATTTTGAAACAATTACAATAAAAAACAATTAAACTTCAAGTTATTAAGTATACTGCACTTATAAACATATAAATCACTTTCATAATCAAAAATGGGAAAGATGAGGCATATTCGCACTGTCCGAATCTGCCCCACCTTTTGGTGTACGAATGTGCCCCATCTACCAGTTCGAGCTTACCACGTCCCAACAAGATATTTATAATTAAAGCAGGTAAATAAAACCTTTCTAGAAACTTACTTTAGTAGTGCCTCTACTGAATAAAATGCTGAATGTCCACTTGAGAGTTATTTTTGATTGATATTTTACGCCAACAAAATGACAAGAAATTTTACTTTGCTGCTTCTAACGCTAGCAAATTTCTAGTACGTATACAACAAAATGGCTCAGAGCTTTGAAAATTCATGTAGGAGGTGGTAGTCATACTTCCATCTACTGGTATTTTTTTCAGATTTTTAAATTAATAATTACTAGGGGAAATGCCGTCTGTCCGAATGTGCCCCATGTGCAAAATAGCCCCACTCTCCCCTAAGGTTAATGCAAAAGATATAAGGTTAATGTAGAAAGATTGTAGATAAATGGAAAACTATTAAATGACTTAAAAAATTGAGTTTAACTGCATTGATACACATAAATAATGACTCATCAAAAATGGACAATCGAACAAATAAGCAATTTGTGAAAAATATATTCTTATAAATATATTTTGAGGAAAAATATTTCTTTACCATGTATTTTGTTTGTTTTACGATACTACATTATAATAAGTTCCAAAGACTAAAGTTAAGTTTTAGAGTTTTCGAAATTGCACAATGTTTTTACAAAAAGATAAGAAAAAAATTAACTTTTGGTTATTAAAGAATTCCAAGACAAGGTCCAAAACAAGAAAGAGCATTTGTAAATGAAACAAAACTGACTGAGCTTAAAAAATCTGGTGTATCGATCAAAGCCAAAGAAGAAGCTCGGAAGGAAGAAAAGAGAAAGAACTTAGAAGAACTCAAAGTAAGGATAGTTTGAAATAGATGACAGTTAACTTTTATATGTGTGTGTCTGCTCGAAAAATAAATTTATATAACGTCAATGTATAATGTATTTATCCACCTAAGTTATTTGTTTATTAAAAATTAGTGTGTAATACATTACATTGATAGTTTAAATCTTTTAATCCAGTGTGTGGTTCAACTTACGGCCCCCGAAGAGATTTTCATGGCCAAAATTTTAATAACGAGAAAAGAATCCCCGACTTTTTGGATTCACATTAATTTTGCAATAACACATTTGTACCTGCATATTACCAACACCTCAAATACTTCTTGGTCTTTTCATTTTTTAAAACTATTTGAATAGGCTGATTTCTGACAAATGCGTCATCATAGTCGAAATAAATTTTCCATTGTTCATATTAGCTTGACTTGCCTGTTTTAAAATAGTAGGGAGTGGGGCACCTTGGGACACATTTTACTAAATTATTTTTCTAATTTATTTATACAGTGATATTTATTTAAACACAGCTAATATGTTATATATAATCCTTTGCGCATCTAATAAAAATTTTCAACTAATTATCCCCTTTAGGGAATTTATAATAAAAAAAACATCTTTTAATGTCCCAAGGTGCCTTCCTAGTGGCCCACTGCTGGATACGTAGAATAATAGTATAAAAATTATTAATTTTCTTTGAAAAATACAAAAGTAACACAAATAATGAAAAAGTTATGTAGAATCATAAATTAGACATCCAACTTATTTTAAATTCAAAATTTTCCCATAATCACTCATTTTTTTGTTTCTTCCAGAAATTTTTTTCATCAATTTCTAAATTATAATTATCTACAGTCTACATTCTTAAATTATTTAACTTTTTTTAATAAAAAATTTTTTTTTACTCATGAGAGATTTGGGATACCTTTTGACTTGTCCCAAGGTGCACGCACCACTTGACACTTTGTATGTAAAAGTTAATTACTCTGTAAGGTTTACCGAATAATTTTCTTTTTCTTTCCTAAAATATTAACGGATACACGTATTTTAATCTCAACATAAATACACTTCTTTTACCAAAAAAATGCTTCTCAAACTACAAGTGATTGTAATTTAGTACCACTCAAAAAAAAGAAAACTGACGTAAATAATTATCCGGACGCACCAAAGATTCCAAAACACGAGAGTAGATTTTAGGGTCCTTCATTAGTACCTAGAAGCACGAGTTCATTACTATAAAATTGTGTCTGAAAAGTTGAGAGTTTCAAGGTGCCCCACTCTCCCCTAATATATAATTTTCTCTTTTTACTTTCTCAGGCCCTCATCTCCTTAAAATAAAATTTCAAAGTTTGATTGGCCCACGGGTGGTAGATAAATGTTACACCACACTGTATTAATTATCCCATACAATTAATTTAACCCGGAGTTGATACTTTGAAACATACATATACTTACAGAAAGAGCAAGAAGTAAGGCTAGCTGAGTTTGAAGCTTATGATGCAATACGAAAGAAAAACGAACAGTTAAATGATTTGGAGGAAGAGGCAAAATCAAAGATGGAATACTTGCGCGAAAAAGCTAATGAAATTATTCGAGAGCAAAATGAAGAAATAAAGGAAATTAATCAGGTAAGAAAGGCTTTTTTTAGGGAGTTGGGTTTGATTCGGGGGAAATATCAATCATTTGAATCTATTCTTCTTCTCATAAAAATGATAATTCAAAATATAAATAAAAAAGTATTCGAATAAATAGGTATTTTAAGTTGGGAAACAAACAAAGAGAAGCTTTTTTGCTGAGACAGCTCTAAACTTCATTTCATGGGAAAAATTTGATGATATGGCTAAATTTCATTCCTTTTAATTAATCAAATAAACTCTTTTAAAATAATTCTCCTGTGTGACCTCTTCTTTATTTCTAACCTCTCAATAAATATTCTAGAAAGTTTACTCATCCTTATATTACTTACAAGTCTCTTCAACTCTCTTATTATTTTGATTCCACTAATCTTCTCATTCTATTCATTTCTCTAATCCTCGTCAACCCCTTCATCCTTGTTTTTCTCTTTATCTCTCATTTTCTTGTGTCTCATAATCTACTTATTTTTCCTCCTTTTTATCCTTCTCATCTTCTTTGCCTCTCATTCTCTTCCTTTCCATTCTCTTGATCTCCTCATACCCAATATATCTCTCATCTATCAAACACTCTTCATCCTTATCTCTATCATATACCCACACACACAAGTAGCACAAACGTTAAAGATTCGTTCATTTTTTTGTCATGTGTGGCCAAATTTCGTTTACTTCTAGCTGCAGTTACGTAAACTTTACATATTTGATATGGGTGCTGATACCAATTTGATATTGATACTGTGCTACAAGGGTAACTGTATTCTTTTTAAACGAATAGATATATTTATGCTACATTACATTAAACTGAAATGATTTCATCTGATTAATAAAGCTACTTTTAATTGCTAAAATAATCTACTATTATCTTCTCTATTCTCACTGACACCTGTTGAATTAACCCCACAAAACGTTTCACAAAAATATTGGTACGATTCGTTTCGTTACTTTCAAATGACAAACGAGGTTTTAAAATACATGTATACAAATAATTAAATGTATAAATTCTCAAAAGATGAAGATTTCCCTCTCTAGATTTTTGACAAAACTTTTAATTGCATTAACTTTTCACTTGCCCCCTAGACAGAAAGGAGAATCGGGGGACCTAGCATAAAATAAAATGAAAAATACATTTGGAAGTTTCGGTTTTGCAGAGTAATCAGCACCTTATTTAGTGTGGACTATTTAGAAAAATAAATCCTGTCTTTTTATTGCAGCTTATCCTCAGTGCAAAGGCCCAAACCATAAGAGAGGCTCAGGTGGATGAGAAAAAACACATCAAGAAAGAATTGGCTGAGGCTGAAGCAAACCTTGATAGAATAATGGAGAAACAAAGAAGAGAAGGAGTAATAAAAGAGCGAGAAATGCAGAGAAAGCGGAAAGAAGCTGCGTACAAGTAAGTGCAATATTGCGGTAATTTTAAAACTAGTTTTTGTATTGATCATATTACTATAATAGTCCACTTAAAGTAGCGAAAAAAAGGACCGAACCTCAAACAAATTGCAATAAAAGGTTTCTCAACGGTTTTCACTTAGGAATGACCTCAATAATAACATACTAAAAATTGGCCAAAATCGGACTGGCGGAAATTTAATTTTTTTAAATTTAAAAAAATGGCCGAAAAAAAATTTCAAAAAATCAAATTATAAAAATAGAGACTTATGATACATGTTTATAGGCTATTTTTCAATGCTGAATACGAATATACCATTTAAATTTTAAAAAATTTAAAATTTCAATTTTTAGAAATTAATTCAAAATTTGGAAAGTCGAAAAAATTAAAACATCGCTCAAAACCACAAAATAATTGCAAAAGAAATCCGTAATATTTTTGAATCAAAGAAACTCCGTAAATATCCGAAACATTGCGAAAGAAACACGAGAAGAAGCAAACTTTACAGGTGAGCGCGCGTCAAGACTCGTCGGCGAGAAGAATCCGGGGAAAAAAATCAAAATTTTACTCAATAAAAGACCAAAATTGAAAAAATCTTAAGGACAGAGATTAGTAGAAGAATCTGGTTTTAATGTAAAAAGGTAAAATTGGAGAAAATCGTTGACATCGCGATTGTTTTGCGTTATCACGGATAGTTAAGTAGACAAAAACGCAAAATCCGCAATATTTTTCAATCAATCCGTAAATTCAAAGAAACTCCGTAAATATTACGGAAAATCCGTAAAAGTTGGCAAGTATGCGTATGTCCTATTATTCACACTAAAGGTAATGGAGTGGAGAATATACATCTAGCGGAAATAAAAATCCCAACACCAAGAAGGAAAGGAGATATCAAAGTCAAATTTATTTCTATGATTGCACATAGTATCAATGTCAATTGCGTAAAAAATCAGCCTTCCCGGATATTAGGGGGCCGAGAAAAACAGGGAGGAGTGTTGTCTCCATAGGTGTCCATTACCGCCGTCACACGTCATGGTATTGAGTGACAGGGGCTCTAAATGACTTTTGAGGGATTGGAGGACCATGTTGCCTCCTCAGGTAGTCCAAATTCGAATGGTGCACCAGCGGGCGTTGCATACCGGGCTAGGTGATTTCTCCTCATTGACCGGACATGTTTTGTGACCGATGGTTCTTACGAACGGATAGGCATAAAACATGTGTTCGTGCATTTTTCTCTTGAAATTTGTCCCCAGGACAGGTCTGAAGGTAAGGACGGACAACCGGCTAAAAAACCTCAATGAAGCAGCTCTGGTTGGCCTAAGTACCGGTAGATCATACTGAGGGGATGTCGTTTGCAGCACTGCGGATTGTCCGTTTGGTCCACATAGCTTCTTACATCTTTGTCTATAAACAAGGGGCTGAAAATGGGCCTTTCTGTTTACAATAGTGCACGAAATAAGGAAATGAAATGAAGGAATGACAAAAATAAGGAATGACAAAAACACGAATCTTCTATTAATTAACATGGCAGATTCGCGGCTTTGTCATTGTGCCGACGATATTGTTTATGAGAGAATCCTGCTTCGGTTTGGAGCACCTCGACGGTTGGGTATGAGTTTGAAGACACAATGGAGAGAGCGCACTCAGCTGATGATTTTCTAATCGTTCCACGGAGTGGTGATGCAGGATACCGGAGTGAGGATGCATTGGATTCCATTTTTGCAACTCCGGAGTATGATTCACCAGTACTTTTTCAAACCAGAGCTGCGTTATTGGGGTTTTGCAGCCGGTAGACCGTCCTTACCTTCAGACCTGTCCTGGGGACAAATTTCAAGAGAAACATGCACAACCACATGTTGTATGCAATGTCCATCAAGCTTTCTTCTTAACCCCTTAGGTTGCATTTTACCCGGTCTTTCCCGTTTTCTAGAACCAACACCCACAAAACAAGTCCGGTCAATGAGGAGAAATCACCTAGCCCGGTATGCAACTTTCGCTGGTGCACCATTCGAATTTGGACTACCTGAGGAGGCAACATGGTCCTCCAATCCCTCAAAAGTCATTTAGAGCCCCTGTCACTCAATATCATGACGTGTGACGGCGGTAAATGGACACCTATGGAGACAACACTCCTTGGTTTTCTCGGCCCCCTAACATCCAGGAAGGCTGATTTTTTAATCAATTCACATTGATACTATGTGCAATCATAGAAATAAATTTGACTTTGATATCTCCTTCCTTCTTGGTGTTGGGATTTTTATTTCCGCTAGTATACTTGATGAACTAAGTTTAATTTTCAGGGCTGCTGCTCAGCTTGTGGATCAGATAAAAGGAAATGAAGAGCAGAGATTACTTGAGGAAGGAAATAAAATCAAAGAAGGGGAGCTCTTGTTGAAAAAACTGAAAGAGGATCAAATTCGAGAACTGCAAGAAATGAAAACACATCAAATTAAGAAAAGAATGTTTTTGGTATGGACTTTCAAAACATTTTATACTTTAGGGATCAAATTTTATCAGGCGCGGATCCAGCACGGCTCCAAGGGGGGGCACTTTTCCAGACTACCATTTTTACCTTTTGACACGAAATGTTGGGGAATTTCTAAAAAGTATCACGTAAGATTCCATTGTGGTACCGGTGGGGGGGGTATGGGGTTCCTCCCCCAGAAAATATTTTGAAATTTGACTCGTAAAAGTAAGGTTTTAAACTCATTTTGGGAACATTTTTGGGTCCAAGGGGGGCACTCCAGAGTGCCACCCCTCTGAATTTTACAGAATCTTCTTTCCCATGTATCGCAGTCAGTTGTTTTACATATATAGTTGTTTTGAATTTTTGCTTTGAGAATGCATTTTTATTTTGATTAGAGGTTTATCTAACTTTCAAAAACGATTCATTTAGGAAGAATTACAGAAAACAAACATAGAAATAGGCAAAAGAAAGGAAAAAATCAAAGAACAGTCTACATTGGAAGATAAAATCATTGCAGAGTACCAAAGGCGCAAGGCTGTAAGTAAATCCCTGATAAGTTACAATGACACAAACATAACTCTTGTAAGATATTGAACCTCTATAAGACTAAACACTTCGATAGGATCTGAAAGATGCAGAGGAGGAAGCTGCGAGGGAAGAAAAAAGGAGGAAGGAAATTGAATTTGCCAAGATGGAGGCTGAACATGGAAGAGCAGCTGAGTTACAGGCTGAACAAGTATGGGATGGAAATTTTTTCAATACTTTAATTTGAAACCACATTTGCTTTCCAGTGTTAAACTAAAAAGTGTGTTTTAATAATTTTCACTTTGCCATATATCTACAGTCGAATCCGCTTAATGTGATCACGGTTAATGTTATAAATCGGATAATGTTATCGGAATCGACAGGTCCCGATCATTCCTATTTAATTTAATGTAAAATACATCGTTTAATGTGATGAACTATGAATCATCACTCCGCTTAATATTATCAAAATTTGTCCATATCCCCTTTAAAACGACCGCTTTTGGGTTCGAGTTTCATTTTGAAGGTCAATTTTAACAAGTAAGCATCTTCTCCATCAGAACATCTGGCGCTTCTTTTTTCTGAAATTCAGTATGGGTAAGAAAAATAAATCATTCCGTATATTATATTGAAAGAAAACCGTTATGGGGGGGTCCGAAGCCATACTTGTGATTAGTTAAAGAAACACCAAGATCCACGCTTTGCAGATGTTTCTGATAAGAGATTTTTGATTTTCCCTTGTTTAATAAAATTCAGATTATTTAATAAATAAGTGGTTTTTGGAGTGGAAGGATATAATGGAGCGGAAAAAAGAGACCTTTCTATAAAAATACAAAGTAAGCGATTATTTTAATTTTATTAACTGAACTACTCTTATATTTTCCCCTTAAAATTTTTCCTAGTTTAAAAATAGAGTTCTAAATACATTTATTACGATTACATGATTTTGATTTTAAAGCAAACAATCTAGTAACACTGCTTTTTTATATGAGATCGCTTATTGTTATCGATCGGATAATGTTATCAGTTTAGTCTCGGACAATTGCGATCACATTAAGCGGACTCGACTGTATTTGTAAAAACATTAGAAGAGTTAAATGAAAGAATTTAACCTGAATTTTTTATTAGAATTCAAACGACTTTGACATGTTTTTAATGAAAATATCCATAGCATTCCATATCCATATAGACCTAGTTTATAAGGAATTAATTGATATGCTACGGTTCAGTTTTGACTTTCTTTTAAATTTTATCCGCTTGTCTTAGTTTAGTACTATTATACGTTTTTGATCAATTACTACAAGTATCAAATTTAAGTCTGATGCATATTTGATAAATTACACTCCTGCATCGACATCTATTATAAGAAGATTCATTCAAAGTAACACACTCTTCGCAGGAAGCACTTCGATCTCGTAGAGTCCTAGAAGAAAAGGAGAGGGAATATAGGAGGAAAGAGAAAGAAGATGCTTTAAAGAGAAAACAAATGATAGAAGACTTGAATTCTACAAGGGCGAAGCAAATAGAACAGCAAGAAAAATTAAGACACATGAAAGCAGCTGCAGACATTAAAGAACTGGAGAGACTATTACAGTAAGTAGTTTGGTTTATAGTAAAAGAGATTATGCACTCTACAACTTCATGGAGATGATTAAAATCTCTAACAAGAACAAATTCTATAGCAACTCTTTCAATTCAAATCAAAGCATCATTAGTATCTTTAGAAGCAAAATGTAGTCCAAAAATTTAAAAAATACTTCTTTGTGATATTATTTTGAACATTTTACTATACTATGATGATAGGTATTGCATGTATAGTGGAATAATATATGAAAAAAGAATATTTTAGTTTTTAGCAATGCTTCTAAATGAGAATGAAAAAAAATAATCAAGGTACATTTAACCAATATCAAATTGAAACATTTAAATTTTAACCTCTGGGAAAACATATTTCAATTTTGTATTTGATGCATTTAGAATCAAATTCCCCAAAATTAAAAAATAAATAAATAATAGAAGTTTACTCAACTATCAAGCTTTCTGAATCCAACAGAATTATTGTCAGCTTTATTGCTCTCTTTTTTAAATTACTGAGCTTAAATTTTAAAAGCTTATAAAAAAGCACATGTTTTTAAATTATATTAAAATTTTTTTAGAATTATTGTTCCTAAACCAAATATATACTTTTTCTACCAGGAAACTGAAAAAAGAAACAGTGGAAGAAATGAGGAAAGATTTGTTTAGAAAGTTGGACAACTTGAAGAATAAAGATGACCTAAAAGTTCAAATGAGGAAAAAAGAAATGGAAAAGATAAACGAAAAGCGAGAAACTTACAATGAATTCACTCATCGACGGCAAGAGGAGTGTCACAGAAATGAAATGCTGGATGTTTTGAAAAGGGAGAAACTAAATGAATTAAAGTAAGTAGATGAATTACCTCAAAATAGTTTATATCACTGCATTAGGTTTTCTGCAATCTATAAGAATGCACACAGAAATTAATACAAAAAGTTTCTGAAGTATACATTTAAGGTAGTAGCTCTTTGCATTTTTGTTATGACAATGAGTTTTGTTTATTTTTAAGGAAATGGCTGAACTTATAGTTTCCAAATAATAATTGAAAGATATAGCACACTCCTCACCACATTTTTCATAAGTGTTTTTTAAATAAACTTTTCAAGTAAGGGAGAGACTATTACAAAAACAAAACACATTCACAACTGTTATTGATGATAATTAAATGAAGCTAATATTAGTGCAATGGATTATTTGTTTAAATGATTAATTAAAACAAAGCTATAGATAATAATTGTTTCCAAGTTTTTCCATGCCAGTAAAACTATAGTTTCATTCATCTCCTATACCAGTGTTCCCCAACCTTTTTACCACCACGGACCGGTCAACGTTTGATAATTTTACCACGGCCCGCTGGAGGGGGGGCGTTGATTGTTTACATTCTAGATTATTTGGATTTATTAATTTTAACTTAATTGTATTCAAACATGCTTTCAAAATAAAATACAGTTACAACAAAAATAAATATCAAGTGATTAAAAGTGATAAATTAAAGCTAATTTGGAGTATAAACCTAGGAATTTAAATTCATTTTCAAGAAATGATCGGCCCGCGGCCCGGTACTATTTGATCAATGGACCGGCACCGGTCCGCGGACCGGGGGTTGGGGACCACTGTCCTATACAACGTAATTTAAAATTTTGAGCAATATGCCATTCCTTTGCTGATCACATCAGAGAGGTATTATGCTTAAGTAGGTTTTCTAGGTAAAAATTTTATCTCAGGAGGCCCCTATGGGTGGTTTGACTTTAAATAACCAAAACTATTCAATTTATTTAAAGGAAACTTGGAAATCAAAAGTATGTATTTAATGGTCATACTATTGGTCCAGTCTTCTCAATTACCTAGTATATTACACTTTATTTAATTTATAAACTGTTAAATAATTTCTGATTTCATCTTTTCCCTTTCCAGGAAGTTGAATATACCAGATACTTATGTAAACCATATCAAAAGAAAAGTACAGTTGGAGAGTTCCTAAAAATTTCGATAAATGTCAGAATTTTTTCCAATCACAATTCTTCTGTAATTTGATGGCAGAAACAAAAATTTTTTTTCATTAAAAACTTTTAATTAAAAGGTCTTGCTATAAAATAGTTACAAGTCAATATTATAAATGTTTAAGGTACTACCAGAGCTAAATGATTACACTGGTCAACACTCATTTTGATGGCGGGAATATTAAAGCTGTTTTTGTATATATTTGACCTCCTGATTCCGAATATGACATCCGTTTTTGCTCATCAGCTCTAGTTTTTAAGATATTCGAAAATTAAGTTTTTTTCACTTTCGACCTACCTTTTATACAATATGGTGCTATAAAAATGACTCAAAAGTAAAAAACCTAACCACCCAAGGCTTTTCCTATTCCTTAGGCTCCCAATAGATAGTGTATAATGTTTCAGCCCCCCAAGTTAATTTTAAGGGGTACCTATAGGGCCCTAAAGTTGAAAAAAAGTCGAAAAATTGGTCTTTTTTTCAGAATTTTTAAAAAAATATTTTGAGTTTTCTAATTTGACAAAACTGGCTAATATATGTTTTTTAGAACTTATTTAGACCGCTAAAAATATTTTTACTTGAAAACTGCACCTCTTTAGAGCGATTTTTTAGTTTTAAGGCGAGAATAAGGTGTCATTTCGCTCAAAAACGCTTGGTACCAATAATGGTGGTTGAAACGAATAAATTTCGAATTTTTCAGAAGTAAGTCATCAAAAAAGATGTCCTTTGATATAAAACTGAAATTTCATATGATACAGATCAGTGAAAAAATGCATTTTTTCCAATTTTAGGGCTTGAAAGCTCGAGAGGAGCTTCTACTGTTTTACTGATCTTTATCATGTGAAATTCAGTTTTATATCAAAGGACATCTTTTTTGATGATTTACTTCTGAAAAATTCGATATTTATTCGTTTCAACTACCATTATTGGTACCAAGCGTTTTTGAGCGAAATGACCCTAATTCTCGCCTTAAAACTAAAAAATCGCTCTAAAGAGGTGCAATTTTCAAGTAAAAATATTTTTAGCGGTCTAAATAAGTTCTAAAAAACATATATTAGCCAGTTTTATCAAATTAGAAAACTCAAAAATATTTTTTAAAAAATTCTGAAAAAACGACCAATTTTTCGACTTTTTTTCAACTTTAGGGCCCTATAAGTACCCCTTAAAATTAACTTAGGGGGCTGAAACTTTATACACTATCTATTGGGACCCTTAGGAATAGGAAAAACCTTGGGTGGTAAGGTTTTTTATTTTTAAGTTATTTTTATAGCACCATATTGTATAAAAGGTAGGTCAAAAGTGAAAAAAACTTAATTTTCGAATATCTTAAAAACTAGAGCTGATGAGCAAAAACGGATGCCATATTCGGAATCAGGAGGTCAAATATATACAAAAACAGCTTTAATATTCCAGCCATCAGAGAAAAAGTTTTTTTTTGTATACCAGTGTTATTTTAAAGTATTTTAATGCAAAACTATCCATATGACATACACTAGCGGAAATAAAAATCCCAACACCAAGAAAAAAAAGGAGATATCTAAGTCAAATTTATTTCTATGATTGCACATAGTATCAATGTGAATTGATTGAAAAATCAGCCTTCCTGGATGTTAAGGGGCCGAGAAAACCAAGGAGGAGTGTTGTCTCCATAGGTGTCCATTACCGCCATCACACGTCATGGTATTGGGTGACAGGAGCTCTAAATGACTTTTGAGGGATTGGAGGACCATGTTGCCTCCTCAGGTAGTCCAAATTCATATGGTGCACCAGCGGACGTTGCATACCGGGCTAGGTGATTTCTCCTCATTGACCGGACTTGTTTTGTGGGTGTTGGTTCTAGAGAACGGGAAAGGCGGGGTAAAAATGCAACCTAAGGAGTTAAGAAGAAAACTTGTACTTTGCATACAACATGTGGTTGTGCATCTTTCTCTTGAAATTTGTCCCCAGGACAGGTCTGAAGGTAAGGACGGTCTACCGGCTGCAAAACCTCAATGACGCAGCTCTGGTTGGAAAAAGTACTGGTGAATCATACTCAGGAGTTGCAGAAATGGAATCCAATGCATCCTCACTCCGTTACCCTGCATCACCACTCCGTGGAACGATTTGAAAATCATCAGCTGAGTGCGCTCTCTCCATTTTGTCTTCAAACTCATACCCAACCGTTGTGGTGCTCAAAACTGAAGCAGGATTCTCTCATAAACACAATGTCATGAAATTGGGATTTTCATTTCCTTATTTCGCGCACTATTGGAAACAGAAAGGCCCATTTTCAGCCCCTTGTTTATAGACAAAGATTTAAGAAGCTACGCGGACAAAACGGACAATCCGCAGTACTGTAAACGACATCCATCCCACTGCCGCTTGTCCTCAGTATGATCTACCGGTACTTAGGCCAACCAGAGCTTCTTCACTGAGGTTTTTTAGCCGGTTGTCCGCCCTTACCTTCAGACCTGTCCTGGGGACAAATTTCATGAGAAATATGCACAAACACATGTTTTATGCAATGTCCAAGCTTTCTTCTTAACCCCCTATGTTGCATTTTTATCCTGGCCTATCCGTTCGTAAGAACCAACGTTCACAAAACATGTCCGGAGAAAGGAAAAATAACCTAGCCCGGTATGCAACGTCCGCTGGTGCACCATATGAATTTGGACTATCTGAGGAGGCAACATGGTCCTCCAATCCCTCAAAAGTCATTTAGATCCCCTGTCACTCATTACCATGACGTGTGACGGCGGTAATGGACACCTATGGAGACAACACTCCTCCTTGTTTTTCTCGGCCCCCTAACATCCAGGAAGGCTTATTTTTCAATCAATTCACATTGATACTATGTGCAATCATAGAAACAAATTTGACTTTGATATCTCCTTTCCTTCTTGGTGTTGGGATTTTTATTTCCGCTAGTGTATATGCGATTACTCTGACAATAAATTGGCGGAAAATATTAATAAAAAATTCTACGACACCTAACTTTTCCTTCATTTTAAGTAGAGGAGTCCATTGGCTTCTACTTCCCAAGATCATACGATTTGATATGATAGTCATATTTTTCAGCTTAAATATTAACTAGTTTTCATATTAATACTTCATATTTTTTCGATTTTACTTAAAATTTATTACTAGGCAACACTCGCAGCCAGAGTTTTCAGTAAAAACGATTGGAAAATAAAAAAGTGGGATTATAGCTTTGCAAATCAAATTGTTAGATTTTAATTTTAACAAATTGGCGGATTCCCGCGAATTGGCAGAGGAATCACATGTATGATATGACAGAGTCAGAGGGACGGATAAAAAATTTTGAAAGAGTTTCAACATAACAAGGAAAGCCTAGAAAACTTAGAAAATTATGAAATATTAGTTTTAAAATGACATAAAAACACATTTATAGTAAAACTTCTAAATTTAGCTCCAATTTTGTAATTAATAGAGAAAAAATAATTTCTTGGGGGGGAATTTAAATATTTCTCAAGAAATTTAGCACAGCAATAGTAGTGTGGAAATTTTTTTCAGAGAATGTTTCTGAACTAATATTTCAATACAAAAAAAGTGGTAATGTAATTTTCTATATATCTTTGTTTTCAGATTAGTAATTAAATCTAAAACAAGGTATGTATCACTGAGCAACAAACTGGGAACCCATTGACAGATTACAGGGAAAACATCTGCTAATAGACAAATTTTTGATAGCGCACCATACTTTTTTTGTACCCTTCACATTTTTAAGTCACAAGCCCATATACACACATATTACTAACAACCGAATTATCACCAGGCCATATGGTGTTAGGGGCCATCCATAAATGATGTCACACTTTTCTTGCCCATTTTTGACCCCCTCCCCCCCTTTGTCACAAACTGTCACACTTCCCCATACCCCCTCCCCCCCTCTGTCACATGCATAGAGTTAGGAAAGAAGAATAGAGGAGGAATCGGGTTCGATTTCAACGGAAGCGAGCGATCCCAAGACTGCCTAGCATGTCAAAGCTATGATTTATGAGATTTCACGCTATTTGGCGAGGTTATCGCGCTGTTTGGCACGGCGCTCAGAATATATATTATTTTTGTTGCCTTATAAGTTTCGTATTTTTGTATCAATGCTATCGTATTTTTTACAGTTAAAATATAAATTAGTGATAGCTTCTGTTTTTAAAGGTTACATTTTATTTGAGTAATTTTAATTCCAGTATCTATTATCTGAAACATAAATGAAATTAACACTACTCTATATCCTATTCTAATTCACAACGATAAAGCACACGCAAATATTTAAAGGAAAGCAATTTTAAATTGATGAATACAAAAATTAAAGTAAACTGTTACTTTAAGTGGTTAGAAAGATTTAAAAAATAGTTAATTAATTTTGCTTTTATATAGAAGTGTATAAATTGTGTAATTTGAATAGAGAATTACATCCGAAAACATACAGGGAAGAAGTTTATGGATTTGTGAAGTGAATTATCACTTTGAAATTTGATGGTCTACTTTTTACCTTATTTAACTTGGAGACTCTTCCCCTTTCTCATTAAAGCTCGTTAACCCCCTCTATATCACTTCGCGATCTTAGCAAACAATGTTGAAAAAACCGAAAAGGCACCGAAAAGCTTGAAACTTCAAATTTTAAATACCCAAAAACTAATAGGAAAAAGAGTGACGGTAATCTTCATTCATAAGAGTATGTGGCTTCAAAATAATATTTTTCTGAAAATAGGGGGTCTTATGCCATAAAACCCCAACCAACCAATCTGCTGATTACAGGTTTTTAATGGCAAACTCGCAACTGAAAAAATATTTTCGAATTAAACATTTGATGGCTTTTGAACTAGTAAATTAAATTAATAAGATTACATTCTACTGATTAGGTTTTGTGTTATGAAATTTCAAGGATATCAAAGCGAAAAAATTTTTAAATAGCCCCTGTGATGGCGACATTATTTATTATTACATTATTTTATTGAGGTATTAAAATTCTAAAAGAAATACCCAAATCTTGTGCAAATAGGACATAATAATATTATTAACAATATTGTGACAAAAATTACATAAATGTAAAAATTGGTAGCTTATTTTGATACATTTAGCATTAATGTAGCAGCAATCTAAAAATAGTCTTTACAATATGGCAAAAAAAATCCAAAACTTAAAAAAATCACAATTATATAGACACTGCATCTCAATATAATTGGAATATGTCTTTATATTATTCCTTAAAAATTATAGGAAATCATCTTCTAGAATTATTGAGAAAGAGGCAGAATAAAAAATAATAACGCGCTAAAATTAAACCCGCACCAACACAAAACAAGCGCCAAGCTCGATCGCCAACGGCCGCCAAAGCTCATTTCATGACTTAACTTCGTAAAAAACAATTTTCAACCAGAAATATTGATTGGAATGACTCAAAAACACATCCAATCGAATCACAAATCTTCATTTTATAATACTAGAAGTAATTTTACTGAAATTCTGTCAAATATAATCGAATATAGCTCGTGAAAGTCGAACGAACTCGGCGCGAAGTTTTTTAAAATCCCATTCATAAAAATGTTTCGGAGATATTATGAATTTTTAAGCTCAGAATAATTAGTATTTTCCTTCTACATCATAAACAGGTGTTTTTTTCTTTTTCCGATCATTTTTCTGTGAGTTATTACGATTTTTCACCTTCGAAATCGACGTGTCTATGGGAGCTCCAATGTTAAAGAATTCTTTTTGCCTAGCATTGATCTTTGGAACACAGGGTTGCCGCCCATGCCGTCTCTATTATTCTTATACCTCTATGGTCACATGTCACGCTCTTAAACCAACAATATGTCTAATACACTAATTTGAAAGTGGCCGGAACCAAGGTTTTTTTTCGTTGATTTTCAGCTGCAGGATGTGATGTCACAACTTTCAAACCCACCTCCCTCCCCCTTGTCACAAACTGATTAACCCCCTCCCCCCTCTGAGCGTGACGTCATTTATGGACGGCCCCTTACGTAAGTGAAAAAATTTATTTTGAGATCCGAAATGTTTTTGTTAAATCAAGGGTTTTATCAAAAAGTCTTCAACATCAGAATGGTAATTAACATTAGAGGTCTAATGTCTAGGGTCAAAATATTTTTTTTGAGAAAATTAGAGGTTATCATCATAACATACCTCATATCGATAGTATACTGTAACTTATGTATTAAAGACTTTTAATGGTAATTTATTTTTAAGATAGTTACCAATGTGCTGAAAATACCCTGTTGATGAAAACTGATACTGTTCATTGTTTTAGCCAAAAGCAGTGGCGTAGCTAGCCTGGGTGTCACCCGGGGCGGAAGCTCTCGGTGTCACCCCCTTTTGGAATTCGGTTATAAAAAATAATAAAATTTGCGACATCAGTCTAGAACTAAGGGTCTCAGGTGGAACCCCATTTTATATTTGTGTTCTTATGGCATTTAATTTAGTATATAAAAATTTCAAAATTGAAGGTTTTAATTTACCGTTGCCTTTAATTTCCCAAATTTGTAACAACGAGTTATGTTGCAAGTTACTCGTATTCTTCAGTCCAAACGGTATATATAGAAATTTATTTCAGGAAGGGACCAAAATTATTCCTCAGCATCTCTCATACATATTTAATAGGTGTAATGTAGCTTCTTAACTTAATACATTTAAGGCGTAATTTTCGTCATGAAGTTCTCTATTTAGGAAAAGTTGTGTGAAATAAAGTTCGAACTACGAAAGGGGGGTCTGGGGGTTCTCCCCCAGAAAATTTTAGAAAAAAGGACTCAAAAATCAAATTTTTAACTAGTTTTGAGGCCTTTAGCTTGAATTTCGGATACACATTTTTAGGTGGGATTTGCATTTTAACCAAAGTTCCAAGTACAAAAGAGGGTCTGTGGTCCTCTCCCAGGAAATTTGACCCTAAAAAAGGATTTTAACTTGTTTTTGTACACAACGTAGTCCGAATTTCGGGCTCCCCCTTTTACGCCCTTGGTCAACATATTCGGATAATTCAATCCATTGGCGTACAGGGAAATTTCTTTCGAGAGGGGCCTAAAATATTATTCCTAAAGCATTTTTAATAGGCTCAATCTAGCTTTTTCATAGATTAATTGTAGCTAAAATTAGCATTTTGCGGAACTTAATATAATAGAAATTGCAGTTAATAGAGTTCCAAGTAATCAAAGGAGGGGGTCTGGGGGCCTTCCCCTAGAAATTTTTTTTAAATGTGATCTTTACATATAGTGAATAAACTTATATTTGGATATTTGTGACACTGGGTGACACCCCTGATAAAACCCTTCTTATGTGGGAAAAATTTTCAAACGATGGCTAGCGAAACCAGAAGATGAAACAGTTGGGGTATTCAGATTTTTCCTGAGGTAAAATGTGAATTTAAAATTTACTCATTTAAGATTAAAATAAATATCTGTGTGATGGACTTTTTACTCTTCCAACCCTTTACCTTAGTTTTTAAAACTATTTAAACTAGAGTTTGAATCTGAATGTCACCTCCCAGCTAGCTGAATGGGTGACACCCGGGTTGAAGGGTTTATATCCTATAGTAGTTTTCAGTTGAATTTGTTTTGTTGAACTACTTGGAAAACTTAGATGTCTCTCCTAGCCAAAGGGGTGAAACCCCTCTCAAAATGGGTTGATAACTCATTTAATAATTTTTTATTTATTTAATGATTTTTTTCGCTCAATAAAAACATTTATGTGTGATCGAGAAAGTTTGTATCATCTAAATAAAGCTTGATGGGTGACACCCCAGTTCATACCCCTAATAACTGTTAATTACTATTTAAATCAATTCTTACAATTATATTTCTTACATTTATTTTTAAAACTACGTTCGAAATTTTTAAGCTTGGGTGGGTTGGGTGTCACCCCTCCTAGGTGATGAGTATTTTCCAGGATGATCAATTTTTTTGTTCAAGGAAGGCATATTTACCAACTTAGGGCAAAATTCGAAGACTTCGGTATCACTCTCCCACTTAGTTTGAGGGGTGATATCCGGTTTGTTAAACCCTAATTTATTTCATTAGTAGAGTGACTTCAAAATTTTTCAAGGAAAGCATACAATTTGAAAAAAGTGCCATGTACTAGTTTGGGTGTCAACCCCTACGGGGTGACACCCGGGGCGGACCGCCCCCCTGTAGCTACGCCCCTGGTCAAAAGGGTAAAAACACTAATTGCTTAAAAATTATCAAAGGAAAAATCCATAGAAAACTTATAGATCCTATTATAGTTAAATAAAATAACATATCAGTCAGGCTACATCAAATTAGTTCATGATCTAATCTTTGCTGAATTTTAGCTTGAAAAATTTTTATAATTGGTAAACCATTGATTGGGAATCTGTTTAGGAATAGAAATAAAACATTTAATTTTCACTATTAATTTTGGATGAAAGAAACTTTATTGGTAAAAAATATCTAATATTGAAATACCAATAATAATGGGAAAACTTCCAATTAGATTACTTACAGTTATCAAATTAAGGTAATAAATTGCCTTTTCATAAAGTTTTAGACCATAGAATAAATAAATTAATGAAATATACGTTCAAATATAAATAATAGTTATTTTTACAAATGCATTCAGTAATACAGTGATATAAAAATTGTAGCTATTTTAATGAAGAAATAATTAACAGCAATATATATAAAATATTGTTATGACTTCAAATTGTAGATGTACTATGTATTACCTATTACCCCTATACAGGGGCGTAGCCAGAGGGGGGATTTGGGGATATATCCCCCCCGAAACTCAGGAAATTTCCTTTTTGACCATATAAAACCACTAAAAATACCCCATATCCCCTCTCGAAGTATCAACATCCCCCTCCGAATTTTTTTTCTGGCTACGCCACTGCCCCTATACCAATGGCACACACAGCTGTTTCAAAAATTAAACAAAAACAAGGAATAAAAAACAATCGAATTGGCCCTAAGTAAAGGGTTTAACAAGAACAATATAAAAAATAGATAAACACAGAAAAATAATAGACCATTAATTGCTGGCATGCCGATAATACACGAGTACCAAATTGACACCATGTGATAATTTGAAATATTATTTCCAAAACTCAATGAGTAGGTACTACTTTATATTAATTAACATTCAGGAGTACTCAATAGTAATAAATTTCATTGTGAATGTCACAGGATAAAATTATATCTGATATAGGTATGATAGCTTAAGTATGAAATTTACAAAATTTAAAATGATAAAAAACATTTAAAAGTACACACAGTAAACTTTTCATAAAAAATAAATAGTGTTTTTAAATCTATGAAACAGATGGTTGAATCACAGTTTCTCCTCCTTTGATAAATGAACTTGAAAGGCATATACCTTTTGATTGCTGTTTGTTGAATTGAAAAAATGTACCAATCCAAGAAAGAAATTGCAATAGTTCATAAACATCAATTTTTAACTAGGTAGAATCCTCTAATAAAGCTCGCTTCCTTTTTTTAAGATTCAAAACAAGGTCATCAGTAAGTATTTTGTTATTTTTTCTTGCTTCCCAATTGCGAAGGTCCAGCAGGCTTTTATGACCCAAATTAAAGAGGACAATTTCTGTTCTATCAAGATTTGCAGTTAGGGTCACAGCATCTTCTTGCATTGAGTTTTGTGAAGTGTCCATTAGTTTTCGAAAACGATGCCTCAGAGTCTGAAATAATAATAAAAAATGAAAAAAGTAAGTAACAAAAACATGAATAAGTTCAAATGAGCACCCTTTTCGGTACTTAAGTATTATACCGTCGACCATTCAGACTTCAGAGGCCGTTTAATTCAGAGGCACATCAATAGAAAAATCAATGGGTTTTGATGACGTTTTTGATTAAACGGTATTGTCGACGGGATAATAAGTAAGAACCCCCTTTTTTCCCATCAAGTTGGAATATTAATCCGAGACCAGTGGGTACTTGTGTGCCTGCCAACCACTCAGAGACTGTCAGATACAGCAGCACATCTATAGCACAGTTAATGGGCTTTAATAACATTTTCGGATTCAGTGGCACGGACGTTGGGCTCATACGCAAGTACCATCAAGTGTTACCACAGGATACGTACACAAGTTTTGAAATTTTTCTAGATGGCCAGTCATAAAAAATCCAGTTCTCTGGTAAGGGCATACAATATGAGGATACAAATATTAAAATCCTGCTTGATAAGGCAGATGATGAAAGAAGTATGTTGATTTTATAAATGATAATGAGATCATAGAAATTTACATAATGAAGTGTTTGCTTTTAAATTATATAAACAGACACCTTAGACATATGTTGCTTATTAGGGTGGGCCAAAAACACACTTTATTTTTTGTTTATGTTCTAATAGCGCGGAAAGGGTGCCGCTTGGGTCCAATAAGGACGGTGTGTAATATTTTTTCAATTGGATAATATCTTAGGCTCCCGCATAAGTTCGAAAACATAGATGACTTTTTAACAAAACAACTAATTACAAACACACACATTATGAGGAATTAATATAGTTATAAACATAATGTTTCAGGTTCCATTATTTTATCACTCTTGCTTCGTTAGATAAAATTTTTTAATGTTCAAAGAAATCTTGTAATGTTTTTCCTGCATTTTTAAACAGTTAATAACTCTAGAACTATACAACTTAAAAACCTGAAATCAGTCCCATTTGGTTCGTAAATTTTTGTCTTTGATTTGATGTGCATCATGAACATCATTTTCAAAAAGTTTTTTTCAAAATTTAAAAAAAGTGAAAAATAATTTAATAAAAAATATTTATGGAAAAAAATTTAAAAGCCTTTTGACTCATAAAATGAACATTACCAAATTTCAAGTTGAAAATAAAATTTAATCATGTATAAAAAAATTAAAAAATTCGAAATTTAGGCAATTCCCTAAACAATCCCCAAAATTATAAAGCAAGAGCGATTCACTCATGGAAAATTCATAAACTCGCTTAAGGGTGTTCATGACTTAAAACATGAAAAAATGTCACATAAATTTCTGAATATACGACAATTAACAGATTTGGTACAAAACCTTACATAGCTAATTTTAAACTTTAAGTATAGCCCGGTGTTTGAAGACAAAAGAATCCACGGCTAGCTTTCTTGAATAAACTCTTTAGTTTATTCTTTCACAACACACGGGATACAGATACACACACGACATCAAGGGGGACAACGACGAACACAGGTTACAAACGTAAAGGGATTTAAAGGACATTAGGACGTTGTTACATTATCAGACCACGAGGCTTGCCGCCATCGCTCTCCTTCCAGTCTCTAGTCTCTCTCACATCTCCACTCAGTTCTGCCGCCAGGTGGCTGCGCGAGCTAGAGGGGGGCTGTGTGCACGTTACATAAGTAAATTTAATTTGCATGAATTTTAACTGAATATTCCTAAGAAATGTGTTTATGTTTATATCCAATTTTTTTATATTCTAAAACTTTAATTTTACTTTAATTTGACTTTTTAAAAGTAAAAACAATTAGATATAAACATAATTCTTAGGCATTTTCAGGAGTAATGCATGCAAATTGAATTAATTTAAAGTTGAAAATTAGCTCTGTAAGGTTTTGTACCGAATCTGTTAATTGTCGTATTTTCAGACATTTTTTACATGTTTAAGGTCCTATAAACACCCTGAAACGAGTTTATGAATTTTCCATGAGTGAATCGCTCTTGTTGTATAATTTTGGGGATTTTTTAGGGACTTTCCTAAATTTCGAATTTTTTTATACATGATTAAATCTTATTATTTTCCAGGGTTGGCAAAAAACCGGGTTTTTTTAAAAAAAAACGGGTTTATTTGGTTTTTTTGGTTTAAACCAGGTTTTTTGGTTTAAACCAAGTTTTTTAGAATTTTTTTTCAGAATAAGTTATTTTAGCAGTGATGTTTGAAATTGAGTTGTAAATGAGACATTTATTTCAGGGGTTGTTTATAATTGATAAATGATTTGTATATTTCAATTAATTAATTAAAATTAAATTAATTTGTTTTAAAAATAATTTTTGTTTTTAAAATATTCCAATTTGAATATCTAATATTATTGTAGTGAATAAAAATCAGTGTTAATTTATCTTGGCTAAATGACTGAAATAATCAAATTATTTATCTTAATTATATATGGATTAATTTATGAACTTAAGAAATTTCTTTAGAAAGAGAAAATTTTACTTTTTAAATAAATAAAAGGGAAATGTAAGCAACTAATGTTAATTGAAATTGGATAAATGATTGAGATAATTAATCCGATTAGGGAAATTAACGGTTTTTTATTAATTTAGTAAAAAACCCAACTGGTTTTTATCTGTTTATAAACAAACCAACTGGTTTTTAGTTTTTATCATTAAAGAAATCAACGGTTTTTATTAATTTAGTAAAAAAACCAACTGGTTTTTATGACTGACAAATAAGACAAATTGGTTTTATCAATTAATTAAAATCCAAGCCATATTTTATCAGTGAAAAACAGATAACTTTTGTGTATCTTTAGTTACTCTTTGAAATAATGCTTCATTTTAAAGGAAATTAATAAATGAACTATCTCTTGCAACATATAATAAGTTTAACTTAAGCATTTAAGGTTAAGATTAGAGAGAATTCAATAATTAAAACCATTAAATTAAAAGATTTCTGATTTTTAATCACCTTAAAATGTCAATTTTTTGATAAATCTGACCTTTTAATTTTGTGCAAAAGATTATACTTCATAACACTTTCTTTAAAAAATCCTGAAAATATTTTATAATTTCTAAAAAAACCAAAAAAACCAAGTGGTTTTTTTTGGAAAAAAACCACCATAAAAAAACCATGGTTTAAACCAATGGTTTAAACCAAATGGTTTAAACCGGCCAACCCTGTTATTTTCAACTTGAAATTTGGTAGTTATGTTCATTTTATGAGTCAAAAGGCTTTTAAATTATTTTCAAAAAAATTTTCAAAAAACATTTTTTTATAAAATTTTTTTTTCACTTTTTTAAATTTTGAAAAAACTTTTTGAAAATGATGGTCATGAGGCACATCAAATCAAAGACAAAAAATTAACGAACCGAATGGGACTGATTTCAGGTTTTTAAGTTGTTTAGTTCTAGAGTAATTAGTGTTTAAAAATGCAGAAAAAACAACCTTACAAGATTTCTTTGAACATTAAAAAATTATATCTAACAAAACCAGAGTGATAGAAGAATGGGACCTGAAACATTATGTCTATAACTATATTAGTTTCTCATAAAAATATCATGAACAATATTTGAGTTCAATCTTTGGTTTTTTAGTTGTTTTGTAAAAAAGTCATCTATGTTTTCGAACTTATGCAGGAGCCTAAGATATTATCCAATTGAAAAAATATTTCACACCGTCCTTATTGGACCCAAGTGGCACCCTTTCTGCGCTACTAGAACATAAATAAAAAATAAAGTGTGTTTTCGGCCCACCCTATTGCTTATGCTTGGAATTCTTATAAGTAGGTAATTGATAAAAAACTTACATAAACATTACATTTATAGAGAAAAATAGTAGACACTAAAATACTGTTCTAAAAATAATACAGAAAAATTTAAAGTTAAGTATTTAATTACCTGATTTAAAACTCTGCTAATATCACTTGAATCATGATGTGAAAACTGTAACAAGTATAACCCAAAATGATAAAAATATGGGCCCATCTTATTAAGATTCACAACATTGGCATCAGCATCGAGGATTTCTCTGTAAGCTTCTCTGTAGACTTTGGGGCGTTCAGTAGATATGATCCTCTGCTTTGAAAGAGCTTGGGCTATCCACAAGGGAATTTCTAGTTTTGTGCCTTGAGGTAAATCAGGACTTCCACAAGATGGGTCCAAGAAACCTATAAATAACTAAATTAGATTAGAACCATTAAATTAACATATAAAAAATACAAACTATAGTACGATTTTTTTATGCTGCCGACAAGGCCATATTTTATTTTATAGCAGTTCAGTCTAAATACACAGATAGTGCCATATCATGGGTTAAAATCATAAAGTTAAAACATTTTCCAGGAGGGAATTGGATTAAACCTCTCACTAATAATAAAGTTTTTCACATCTTTCAATTGCTTGTGAGTTAATTTTTCTGTTGTGAAGATAATTGGTAGGACAGATTAATTGCTAGACAGACAGTTTTTTACCTAAGGGAAATTCACTCTTAAATAACACTAAAATTATTAAAATTAATGTGCAAAAATAGATAAGATAGGGCATGTAGGGAATTAATTTTGTGTGCTTTAGCATGGGTGCAAGAAAATTTGGATGTTCAAGATTAGAAGTTAGGTACTCTTCTATGATTTTTTTATCATATATGTTAAACATAATTTTTGTCCCTTAAATCAGTGGTCCTCAACCTACGGTACCGGGCCAACCATTTCATTGAAAAGGAATTTAAATTCCAAGGTTTATACTCCAAATTAAATCACTTCATATTTATTTTTTAGTGTAACTCTATTTTATTTTTAAAGCATGTTTAAATACAATTAAGTTAAAATTAATAAACCAAAATAATCTAGAATGTAAACAATCAACAACCCCCCAGCGGGTTGTGGTACAATTATCAAGCGTTGACCGGTCAGTGGTGTTAAAAAGGTTGGGGAATGTCATGTTGCCCGCATACTCTGCATACTGCCTGACATATAACCTGTCTTAAATGACGGGTTTCACTTAAGGATACATTTTTGAATGATTAAAATATGACAAAACCCCCTGAGTTTGAAACTAAACAGACAAATTTTTACTAAGTACCTTGTAAAAATTATTTATTCAGTGGGTTAATTAATAACAGTTGGGTGTCACTTGTTTTTTTTGGTATCTCCAACCAGGACAGGATGATAATTTCCTAGCAGTCGGGACGTTATACTGGCTATATTATGGCACCAAAGAACTGCAAACAAGTGGGACTCGACTCAGTGGCTTACATAGAAATTTATTTTGGAACAGACCCAAACATCTTTTTATAAATTTTAGTCATTATCAGGCCTAAAGCTACAATTTCACCAGGAGAGAAGACACAAAATTATTCCCAAGCCTCCCCCAAAGCATACTTAATAAGTTCATTGGTAGTATTTTCATCTTGAGGAACTTAATATTATGAATTATTGTCTTCTAAGTACAAAAAAAGGTGGTCTGTTGGTTCTTCCCCCTTGATTCCTAAAAAAACAGGGTTTTAACTCGTTACATAAAAGAAAAAACCTAATTTACCTAATTTCATTACATTAACTTCAAACTTGCATGGAATTCTTTCATTTGTAGCTAATATATCATCAATAGAAAAATATTGTTCCTCAGCACACACGAAACTTCTCCTGGAAAAACTCATTTTCGAAAACGGACAAATGAATTAAGACTCAATTTATGATAGATGGCAATTGATTAGTTCAGCAAGTCATTTATTTCAACACTAATATTTTAAAATACTAACATAATTATAGTATTAATACGTTAATTTGTAGGAACTGTTTGGTACATCTGAAAAACTGCGGAGAAAGCGGGACTTTTTGAAACAGAAAATAAAATTAAAATATTAGTATAAACATCCGGATTGGCATCTATTGCCATTTGTGATGATATTTCCCGATTTCTCGTTTCCGTTTACCGTCTTTTTTTGGGTAAATGAAATGTTTCTTAAAGCACACAATTATCTGTCAGAGAGGTAATAAACACGTAATTAATATTAAGAAACTAATTTTAATTCCCTTGGTGAATACACTGGGTGAATATCGAAATTTTTAATTTGTAGTGTTGACCAATGAGCTGTGTTGACTTGACCCTATTTCTTTTATTTGTGAAGCAGTAAAAAAAGGTGGCAGTAGGTTTAAAGAATATTTGAGAATATTACGTCATATGTGTTTTGAAAATGATCTGGAAATAAACATTAAACCCAGCTGACAGAAAACTTTAGAAAGCAATTCCTCTGATTCACATTTTTAAAACAAAATTTTGATTCTGCAATTGGGTAATTTGATTACTTTTTATGATTTGGAGAATAGTTGTTATAACTTTTCGTTTTCTTTTTTTTGGGTGTGTGTGAGTTGTAATCAATCTGGTGACTATCAAACCAATTTCGATTACTTAAGACATCGCATTTAGGTTTGTTTAAAGCGGGATAATTTTTCATTTTTAAATTTCGATTTTATGTGTCTACATCTTTGAATTGATTACTGCTTATTATGTTTAACTTGAGCATTCTTTTTATGAGTGTTTTGTAATAGTTTTGTTTATGAAATATTGATAGTTTTTCTCTTTATTTAAGTTTAACCTTAAAAAGCTGCTCTCATTAGGTTATGGAATTTCTCGGCTTCATCAACCATCAGCATTTGTTTTATTTTAAACACTGCTTACGTGACCAAATTTTCAACTTCTGGCTTCTTTCTTTTGTATTATCCCGATGACTATCAGTTTTAGTTTCACAGGCATTAGTTTCAGGGCTTTGGCTATGCATTTTCGTATTCAATCACATGGTCCACTGGATAATACGGAAGGATAGACCAGCTCCGAGATTTTGTCGCTTGGCAGCCCTAGGAGAAACAGGACTCTTTAATTTTTGGGGGGTGGTGGTATTGGCCTATGCGCACCGACTTAATATTCCTCCCGCCAGAAATTATGCCAAAGTTGATGTTCCAAAGATTTGCTGGTTTCGCGTTTCTTTTTGAGATGTGTCTTGATGGCTTAATTTCGTTGAGTATGAATTAAAAATTGTGGTACTCTTCCATTATATCAGCATATCCCCAATAATGATGTAACCCAGTGGTTCTCAAACTTTCTATCGTCACGGACCCCTTTATGTAGCAGCCAGACATCGCGGACCCCCAACATTTTAAACACCAAAACCTTAACCAGACTTTTGTTTTGAGTTTAAGATTAATTAAAATTATAGTATATAAATTATAATAAATTTTACAATTACTCCAGAGGCATATATAGAAATTTATTTCGGGAGGGGACAAAAATTAACCCTTTAGCCCCCCATATATATTTCATAGGTCCAAGTAGCTTTTTAGTACATTTTTAAGTAGAATTTTCATCTTAGGGAATTTAATATAAAAAGGTTATGGGTAATTAAATTCTACCTATGAAAGGGGGTCTGTGGGTCCTCCTCCAGAAAATTTTTGGAAATTCAACTAGAAAAACAGGTTTTTAATTAGTTTTGATACCCCTATTACAATTTTTTGAATATAAATTTTTATGTAAGATTTGCATTTTGATTAACTTAATGTAAAAAATAGTTTATAATAATAGAGTTTTAAGAACAAAAAGGTATCTGGGGGATCATCCTCAGAAAAGTTTTAGATAAATTTATCCCTCAAAACGCACAGGATTTAATCTTGGTTTTGATTCACTTCGTCCGAATTTCAGACAATATTCTTAGGTAGGATTTCAATTTTGATGAACTTATTTTTAAAAAGTATTTAATAATAAAGTACCAAGTACTAAAGGGGGTTTGGGGTCCTTCCCCAGAAAATTTTTGGAGATTTGATCCAAAAAACAGGGTTTTAACTTGTTTTGATACACCAAGTTAAAATTTCAGGAGGAGGGCAGGGCCCCCTTCACCCACATTTATATACGCCCCTGAATTACTCCAAGTCTCTGAGGTGAGGGTCTGGAAATTTAAAGGAAAAAATTATGCTTGAAGTCAAATTTTCGAGAGGGCTGGAACTCTCCCCCAGACATATTTTTGAAATTTACCTCTTAAAACTAGTGTTTCATCTAATTTTGAAACTGTTTGGAGAATTCTAAAAGTAATTTGAGGAATTTCTCAGGGTAACACGCGGACCCCCTAGGAAGGCGCCGCGGACCACAGTTTGAGAAGCGCTGATGTAACCAACGCCAAACCGAATATCGCCATTGGTTAAAACGTTTTGCCTCAACATTTTGAAAGCAATGCTGAGAGCTCCGACCTTGACGTTGATCTTTCAGTGGTCACTAATCCCTCCATTCAGGCAGATGTTCGATCTATGATTCATTGCTACCAACCTAATAAAATAAAGGAATTGGAAATGCCGATGCGTCTCATTCTTTAATAAGTGTAAATTCTTTCTCGCATAGAGATAGTGTTTTGTGGCTAATAAGGTCTGCTTCGTGTGCTTTGTTCCGCAACTGTGTGCTGTTGCCGAAAAGTCTGCTTGGCGAGTTTTGCGCCGGTATAATGGAAAAGTACCAAAACTGTTTTAAGCAACTGATTTTGAGCAACTGATTTAAGCAACTGATTTTGAGCAACTGATTTAAGCAACCAATTCGATTTTATAATAACCATCACATCAATTTTACAGATTAACATATATTACTTCAAAATGCCAAGAGTTTTATTAGATAGAAGATTCCCTTTGCCCAGCTTGTGGACTTACACCAGCATAAGTGTTGTCCTGTTCTCCTTCTCCATGTATTATGCCCTTCGAGTTACATCAGAGCCTGGTTGGGTCCTAAATACCACTGAGAGCTCTGGATCTGCCCAGGAACTGGAAACCAATATGGAGCCTGTGGATAGTATCAGAGTTCTCTTACAGAAGATGTTCCTGAATAATCATGTATTTAAAAGATTTTACGAACTATCCTATGTCATAGCTGAAGACCAGTTTTGTGTGTGGGTAAGTTGGTTTCAGATGATATTTGATTAAAGCATTTCTAAAACATTCCAGTTTGAAGAAATTTCTGTGATCTTTATAGACTAACAAAATGCTGTTATCCTACAATAAAATAAGAATAATTAAATGCTTACTCAAAGCTGATTTAGCAAAACATGACATTCGACAGCCTTTCATTCTATATCCAAGAGCATCCATTTCTTAATTTCCTGTGAAATCTTTGTATATGTTACCGTTAAAGTATGAAATCCGTTATTTCATAGAATACCTAGTTATTCCATGGAATAACTGATCGTGTCCGTTAAAGTATAAAACTATCTTGTTTTTCATTGTTTAACTAGTTATTTCATAGAATAACGATCTGCAGCCCGTTAAAGTGTAAAATAATCTATATCATATTAGGGTGGTCCTAATTTTTCAAACTCGGAATTTCTTCGGTCGCACCCCCCAACTTTTTTACTTAAGGTATGAAATGAATGTATACCAAATATTTTTCAAATATTTTAATATTAACACGTGCCGCAACGCGATTGAAGTTAGAGTACGGTAGATGCGCGGGACTCCGTAACATTGAGGGAGGTATGCCGGCTCGATGCGCACTTTCCGCCGCAACAGTGGTCGCTGCTTGGGCGTTCTCAAAAGATCACATCAAAGTCGGTATCTTCATGTATTTTATGATAAACTTGAAAACCTCCTACACTATGATTATTGCACATATTTTAGGGTGAAATTCATTATTATATGTGGATTCCAATGGAGGATTTAAGGTAAAGTGGATGATTTTGTTTTATGTCCCCAATGAAGGTTGGGACATAAAACAAAACTTTAATATAATAATCAAAACAATGAAAATTAGATTTTAAATGTAATTCATCATAGTTAAAGGTTTGATTTGAAATTTACACTGAAATTTATAAGCCTAAGCTCATATAATACATTTAAATGTTCTTAAATTAGTGTTAAAAGCGGCCTTTGGAGCTTGCGTTACTGCATCCCATGGACCTACATTTTTATTTAAACGTTTTGATAATCTTGGGATGTTATCTATAAATCAAAGTACCCATCAGGTATTAAAAATGAAGTTGTAATAAACACCATTGATGGAAGAGACAAAGAAGAAATTCACAAGTTGGCTAAAACAAAGCTCTAACACCAATCGAGAGATAACTACCAAAAGTTTCTATGGTTGACAATAGCACTTTTAGATTATTATGAAGCTAAAATGATTAAATTTAAAGAACCTGGTGCTATCCATCATTCTAGGTGGATGTCTTACGTAATTTATTGCTTAAAGATATTTATATTTAGAAATGAGGGTTAATTTGGATAATCCAATACTACAAGGTATGAGTATATTATTGTTAAGCTATACATAAAGGCCTGATTTGATGTGCAAATGGATCACAAAGCCACATTTCAAGAATTGAAATTCATGAGGGACCTTTTTTCTACAGAGGAATTAATGAAAATATAATCTAAGGCAGCATTAAGGAAAAAATGATTAGTCATGGATATGGTTTCTTGGAGGAGACAGATGCCTTAGCCTTTTTTGATGAGTATGTCCCCACAGAGCAATTTCCAAATAGTTTAGAGGGAAAGAATCTACCCGAGTGTAAGGGTGGTTGCAAATTAGTTTTGTAGAACTGGAATGACTCTAAGAAAAATCAAGCCAATTTTGTGTCAAAATTAACCGCAAACTGTTTTCAAAGGTTTTTAAGTTTTCTTCAAAATTTATTTCTAGGGATCCTTTAAAACGTGTGAAGATTATTGGAGGTTATCAGGAAGGGTTTAAAGTCGTCAGTAACTTATCTGTTGTAAATAATGCTGCAGAAAGGGAAATCAAGCTTTTTGAAGAATATAACGATATTTTAACGCATAATGAGGAGAAAATACAATACCTTTAAAAACTGTCAAAGGCTGTAAAAGCCAATATCCTTCATGTTTAAGAATTTTATGTTAAAAAAGTATAGAAATATATTGAATTATATATTTTAAATAAATTTAATAATTTTTCAAAGTTTTGAGAATTTTGATGTTTTTTCAGATTTTCATCCCTTTTGCGGCACGTGTTAATATTAACCGATTCGGATAAAATTTTTACCAGTTATTTACTTCCCCATAAGGAAAAAATTTAGGGGGTGCGACTTGAAAAATTCCGAAAAATTTTTTTTACCATTATACTTAGGACCACCCTAATATCATATATCTCGCATGACAAATACATTTTCCTTCCACCCCTACTGCATTTATGAACTATTCCAGGCCATAGGGAATTAATCAGGTAATTCCAAGTGTCATTTTATTAATCCTTGTTGTAACAAGTGATTTTATGGTATGTTTCCATAAATACCATTTATACGCTGCATAAATTAGATAAATTGCTCCTTTTTCATTTTAATTGTCTATCATTAGTTTAATTTCATTTTAGATAAATTGTTTATTTTACGTTTTTGTTTTAGAAATTATGTTTTTTGTAATTCCAAATGTCATTTTATTAATCCTTGTTGTAACAAATGATTTTAGGGTACGTTTCCTTTCCATACATACCATTTATACGCTGCATAAATTAGATAAATTGCTTCTTTTTCATTTTAATTTCCTATCATTAGTTTAATTTCATTTTAGATAAATTGTTTATTTTACACTTTAACTGTCTCTCATTAGTTAATTTATAGAATACCTAGTTATTTCATAGAATAACTAGTTAAAGTGTCAAATAAATAACATATTACACACTTTAACGGACACGATCAGTTATTCCATGGAATAACTAGGTATTTTATGAAATAACTGCCTTATATACTTTAACGGTAACATATACATTGATAGGGCGCAAATCTTTCCAATTGAACTATATTATCAACGTTTTATTGTTTACACATAAAAATGTAACAAAAATTAAAAGAAACACTGCTAGTCAAGATATTATAATGGTGATATATATTTTAAATATTTGATTATTTTAGGCTATTTAGCAAAAAACTCAATGCTTCGCTAATCCTAAAGTACCCATTTTTCTTTTTTATATCCTTTTCTTTAATTTTCCATCCCATCCATTTCCTTTTAATTTACCAATACCAAAAGATCTGTGATAGTGCTGCTCCACTTTTAAGTAATGAATTCTTACATTACTTTTTAGACTTTGGTTAATATGGCTTACTGTGTGATGCTGCTGCTCGGGAAGTGTATTCAGAAATTGGTGTTTGGAAAATTAAGAGTGATAGAAGAGCAGGTAATGTAGTTGGATACTGAAAAATCTTGACATGCTTACTTTATTTTTTGATGTATGTTAGTAAAAATTGTGTACAGAACTACTATTAAAGGGATATTAAAAAATGATAGACTGAAAGAAAAAAAAATAGTTTTTGAAAGTTGCTGAAAAAGAAAATTTGTGTTTAAATTTAGAGGAAATGAAGTTTTTTTTTTCATTGTGAAAGGGGATTTTTTTCATGAAGATGAAACTTCTTAGGATGAAAATGATGTATGTTATTAAATTAGGGCTTTCCAAAAGCACTGAGAACTTTTTATAAGCTATGATGGCTCTAAAAGCAAATGTTTTGAGAATTCACTCAAAAAAGTCTGAATTAACTTTCCAAACTTTTAACATTGCTTTTTTATGCAATTAAGAGTTGTTTTTAAAAGGTTCTTTTTTTGAGTTATACTCTGTTCTTTTACTTTTTTTATGAAAGAAAGAGGAAAATTTGTTCACTCCTTGCATTAATAATTTTATTTACAAAACATCTGGTCTCTTCACTCTGCTATACTTACTGTATCACTCTATTGCTACAATTGCTTATGTTAAAATATATTTTCTTTTCAGCACATGAAAGATAAGTTTTGGAACTTTGTTTTCTACAAGTTCATTTTCATCTTCGGAGTCATGAACGTGCAATTTATGGATGAAGTGCTTATGTGGTGTGGATGGTTCTCATTTGTTGGAGCTTTTCATTTGTTATCTACTTTATGTAAAGACAGATTTGAATATGTGAGTATTTTATTCTCTCTTTACATTACACTGTTCAACAATGAAAAAATTTCCTTGATGAAAATAGTCATTTCTTATAGATTTTGGGTCGCTGAGTACGAAAATCACCATTAAAATTCTCAATTGACTCAAGATTTTTGGGGAACAGCCCCTCGCTCCTTTTTACCTTTTTCGACGACTTAATGACTTTAAACTTAATTTTAGGGTCAAAAAGCATTGCTTTAGTCTTCAAATTGCATCCCAGGGGACAAGAAAGGTTCAAATTAATAAAATATGATAAATTTATAACAAATGGATAGGTTTAAGGGGTAATTACCCCCCTAAAAATGCAAAAAAATAGCTAAAAATTATAAAGGTTTTTATACGCTATTTCTTCCTCTTATTTTTTACGCAATTCACGTTTGAAGGGTCCTAACCCTTCCCCAAGGACCCAAATTTGATGGCAATATGCAGCAATGATTTTTACTAATAGCGGTTGAGGTGAGAGCGCCCCCAAAGCACCCACGAAAGGGTTCAATGCCGCACTTAGAGTTAAACTGTGCTGTACAAAAAAAATTTGAAGCCACTAACTGAATTTCAGCTGATTCTTGTGTAAAATGATCTGCTGAATTCAAATATGACACCCATTTTCCTCCATCACCCTCAATTTTTAAGGGGATGCCCCCTAATTGTTATCTACAGCCGTGCATCTATTAACATCTTGAAACATGGAATCCTCACTCCCTAAAACCGGTCAGTTTTTAAAGAACTGAAGAGTTTCTACTTAGGATAGACCCAAAATATAAGAAAAACTTTTGTAAAAATTATTGCTGCATATTGTCATCAAATTAGGGTCTTTGGGGCTGGTTTAGGACCCTTCAAACGGGAATCGCGTAAAAAATAAGAGGAAAAAATAGCGTATAGAAACCTCTATAATTTTTAAGTATTTTTTTATTTTTAGGGGGGTTATTACCCCTTAAACCTATTTGAAACCTATATAAAAACATTTGTTATAAATTTATCATATTTTATTAATTTGAACATTTCTTGTTACCTGGGGGCAATTTGAAGACTAAAACAATGCTTTTTGACCCTGAAAATCGAGTTTAAAGTTATAAAGTCGTCGAAAAATGTAAAAAGGGGGAGGGGCTGTTCCCCGAAAATCCTGAGTCAATTGAAAATTTTAATGGTGATTTTCGTGTTCAGCGACCCAAAATCTATAAGAAAAGACTATTTTCACCAAGGAAAAAATTTTGAAGGTCAAATTTGTTGAACAGTGTTATCCACCTAATGGAAGAAATGTGATTTAGATCGATAATTAATTTTAGGCTTGTTTATATTAAACAAGAAACTCTTGAAAAAATGATTGTTGTGAGTAAACTGTTACTTCATTCTTACGTGGTTTTAGTTTATTCTTTATCGGAGCTGATGGGGTGCAAGTACAGACAAGCTGTTGCAATAGTTGTTTTTGGGATTTATTGACCAATTTTAGCCCGATTTAATTTGTCCAGGGTTATACGATTTTCTGCTAAAATTCAATATTTTGTCAAGCATTAGCAACTTTAAAAGTTATGCTATTCTGATTCCTTGTTATAAAGACAATTTGGGGCAATGCTTAGCTGATGAAGTATACTGAAAACGGGTAAATCCTAATGAGTAAAATAAAATGTAACTTACGTAAATGTCTTATGGATTCTAAATTATTAAAAAAAATAATGGATTAATAGAGTAAACAACACTTTTACTCTTGTAGAAAGCATCATAAATTTATTTGCACATAATAAAATTAAGAACAAACAAATTTCGCTTATTTTGAATTATATTGTATGTAAATAAAATTACGTTGCTTTCTACAAGAGTGTAATAGTTTTGCACACCTAGTTAATGTTTCGAATTATGTTTTTAGCTATCCTTTTCACCAACTACTCCTAAATGGACACACATCCGATTATTTTCTTTGCTCTTCTTCATTCTCTCTGTTTCAATAAGCTTATGTGCATTTGTGGGGAAGTATGCTGGTATGAATATATTCTTCTTTATGGCATCTGAAGTAAGTACTTGATTTTTCAAAGTAATCAACACAAGCAAAATGTTTTATCCAATTTTATTTTTACATTTCGTGTGTGTGATCATTTTCCTGATATTCGTTAATTATTTTTCAGTGGACATTAGTTATTTTGAGAACACTCTATGTGATAGTAAGGTAAATATACATATTTTTAATTTATATATTTTAAAATATAATTTCAATGAGTCATGTAATTTCTATTGGTTTTGTTTCAGATATGGTATACATTTATATGATGTCACCCATGAAGGTGTGTGGGAGAAGAGGGGTGTATTTACTTACTACTGTGAACTGTTTTATGACTTAGCCAGTCTTGCTGTTGACTTTGTTCATCACTTGCATATGTTGGTAAGTATTTTGAAAAGTACAGTCGTATGTGTGATTCCCCCACCAATTTGATTGGCAAAATTAAAATCTGACAAATCAATTTCCAAAACTAAAATTCCTCTTTAAGATTTTTTTCCGATATACAATCGTTTTTCACTAGAAGCTCTGGCCTGAGTAATATTAGCATTGCTTTGTAATGAATTTTAAGTAAAATAGATAACTAAAGAAAATCAAGAAGTAATATGAAAAACAGTTAATATTTAAACTGAAAAATCTTACTCCAACTTTAGTTTTGTTATCAAATTGCGGATCTTGAGAAGTAGACCCCTCTACTTAAAATAAAGGCAAATTGGGGTATCCTCCAAAAACTTTTAAATATTTTCAACCAATTTATTGTCAGAGTAATCACATGTATGTGTAGCTGAAGCATTTAGTGTTGTTGTTTTACCAACAGAAGAAGAGTAGGGCTGAACTTTCTCTTTTTTGAGATGATGAAAACTGGCCCTAAATGCTTGATAAACCTGGATAAATAAAGAAGCTTAATTTTCTTACTGCTTCCTTTTCTCTTAAAATGTTATTTAAAGTAATTTTTCTGTTATATTTTTGACGTGTAAAAAATCCTCTTTTAGCTGTGGAGAAACATTTTCCTCTCTGTGGCCAGCTTGGTTATTTGCATGCAGCTTAGGTGTTTGATACATGAAATTCAGCACAAAGTGATTCGCCATAAAAACTATTTACAAGTGTCCAGGCACATGGAAAATAAGTGAGTAGTTTTCAGTTGTGTTAGTAGAAATTATGGTGCAGCAATATTCTGAGTTACACTACAGAAGCTTACAAAAAAATTTTTTATACAGTTTTAGAAATTCTACAAAACATTTAAAAAAAGCATCTATAATTTTTTTACCAGTGAGTGCTAGAAATTTGAAATTGATATTTTGATTAATTGCTGTGTTTGCAAAATCAAGAGAGAAGAGTTGAAAGATTCATAAAAGACTCAATGAGCTCTGTTATTTAGTGTGTTGAAATATTTTATGCTTCAAAAAATTAATCAGAGTTTAGTACTTCAAAATATTAGAAATTTTTATGCTTACTTCCCCTTAATTTTTTTAGTTTTCCTTTGGCTACTAAAGAAGAGATTGAAGCTAACTCTGATGATTGTGCTATTTGCTGGGATCGTATGGAGACTGCTAGGAAGCTTCCATGTGGCCATATGTTTCACACGTAAGTAAAAACAACACCGAGCAATCTAAGATATCCTACTAAAAAGTTAAGAAATGTTTGCATTTTCTCTTTTAATTACTAATGTAGAAGTTAGATAATACATGTGGTGAATGAAATTAAATGGTTAACATTTAAGAAAATCTTTAGAATCGAACTGTATTAAGATAATAAATTTTTTTTATGAAAATATTGTAAATTAATTTGAAAAATTGTTCTACCGTAAAGTGCCTAAAGAATTCTAAATTTTTTTTACAATTTTTAAATTAATATTTAAGATAAATCTTAAAATTCTTGCAAACCATAAAACATATAACTTTCTTCATCTAGTTCCTGCTTGCATTCTTGGTTGGAACAAGTTACAAATTGCCCCACATGTCGTACAGCTCTTGTTCCAAAAGATAATCCCCGTGATCCTCGATCAGACGTCAATCGTAACATCCTTGGCCAAGAAAACCAGGGCCGTGGGGTAAACCAAACTACAAACCACTTTTTCCATTTTGATGGTGAGCATTTCCTTGATAATTTGCTTGGTGAGCATTTCCTTTCTGTGCGCATGAAAAGGTCTATAACTACTTACTTTATAGTTTCTTTCTCATGGCTAACCATTAAAACACCTCAACTGTGTTTGAATGTATTTATTTGATATCTGGTCATTTTTGTGTCCGTAGGTTCTAGATATGTTAGTTGGCTTCCAAGCTTTTCAGTAGAAGTTAGCCGCACAAATTTGTTGGGAGAGCGACCTCCTCACATAATGCTCCCTATGCGGACATCGCAGTTAGATGTCATGGTAAGTTGATTAATCTTATTAAAACATATTACATAGCTGCCAAGTACTCCGATTTTATCGGAGTCATTCCTATTTTTGGTTTCTTCTGCGGTAATCCGATTTTTCCCTAAAAACTCCGATTTTCCAATTTAAAAAATAAACCTATGTTTCAATCGTAAGTAAGAAGTTTTTAAGAGTAAGATGAGTGAAATATATTGTAATTAAGTAGTACATTTTCTTTTTAAAGTTTTATTTTTCCCAAAAAAAGCATTAATTTCTATTTTGGTTATAGAGCAGGAACCATGATTAATCGTTTTGGACGCCTTTGGTTGTAGCTTATGGATTATTTTGTTTTCATCTACTTTAAGGGGGGTATTTTTGTTTCTTCGTAGACATCGTTTTAGGGTTTTATCTAAATTATTTGTGCTTCGTAGTTCTACTATGAACTAAAAAGGCACTTTAATTTTAAATTGTGACTGAAAAAAAGGTTAGTATGCTTCCATGTGTAGTCCATGAAAGTACTCACCTATTTTTTCCTCCATCAGGTTGGCAGCTATGATATTAAATTTAGTGCGCAGTTTGTAAGATTTTTATCCAATCTTAAATAATCAAATGCTGATCACAAAGCAGCCCTTAACAAACAGTTATTCTCTAAAAAAGAGACAGCTGAAAGTTTCAGTTTATCAAAATGATTGTTTCATAAGACTTTTTATTGGATTTTCTTATTTTATTCTATAGATCCTGTTTAAAGGTGTATTTATACTAATGTTCTAGATCAGTGATTCTCAACGGGGGCGGTGAGAGGATAATTAGGGGCGGTGAACCTGTTTTGGGTAGTAAGGGGGCGATGAGCATGGAGCAGTGGGAGACTATAAGAAATTGCTTAAATTCACTTTTTCGTGCTAAAAATTCAATAATTTTCCCCAGACTCCCCTTGCTATGCTAGTGAAACTATAAACCACAATAGTGGTTTTCAAACCATAGGTGATTCCCAAGACCTTCGAAATTGGTTTGCAGTTTAAAAGAAGTTGTCTAAGGGACAATGTTCACCAACTCATTTTTGGAAAACATTTGAAATTAATAATAAGTGTACCTTTAAAATATTTCTTGATTAAATATCCTTTCAAAATTGAAAAACATATTATTTATTTGATAGTAAGCAATGAGAGTGCCATGTAGGTTTTGTCTGTTATGGCCTTTTTCTAAAAAGCTTAAAAATATTGCTTAATGTATACTGGGTTTACTGACTACTAGGCATATTAAATTTAAAAGTTTCACGGGTGCACTTTTTCAGGTCGTGATTCTGATTTTTTGCAATGAAATTAATATTGTAAAATTTTGCTTAAATCAGTGTTTCAAACTTATATTATCAACATAAAAGCTTTTGATCTGTTAATTTGGTTGGCGTAAACATGTGATTTTATTTTTAGCTTTGTTTTGCACAGTGCTTTTGAGACAGGATTAGTTGTGCTTTTAAAATGAAAAACCTCACAAAATGCTCACTGTTATGATTTTAGGTGGCTCAAGTACAGCAGATGTTTCCAAACATGCCTTATAACATGATTCTCACTGATATATTAACTAGTGGTTCAGTTGAAAGAACTGTAGAGAACATTTTAGAAGAAAGACTTGTAGCTCCAAGAGTAAGTTTTGTGTTATTTTAAAATAATAAACAAAAATAAAATATTAACATGCTAAGATAAATTAACCTGTTTCTGCAGCAATGAGATAACTCCAATATTATCCTAGTCAAGTTAGCTTGCTGCTAACACCTCAATTTATCTTCTATTGATTTATTGATCATGTAAATTATCCATATTGTTATTTTAAAAGAAGATTTACTTTATTAATTAACTAAACTATTGATTAAATGGTATTATCTAAAATGGTCTATCAAGCTAACCTCTTTAATTGAACTTTAATGATAACATTTTACAAATTACAGATAAAAATATTAATAGCAACTGTGCTAGTTGAGATATTTCAAGTTTTATTTATTTTGATATTTTCTTATTTTTGATGAGAATCAAACATTTAGCACTTTCACTTGTCTAATCCTAAAGTACTAATTCTTCGCAGATTATAAATTTGTTTGAAAAACTATCTTGACATTAAAAAATAGAAATTGTTTTGAAAAAAAAAAGCAAAACATATTATTATTGCAAATGAAGGGATTTCTTCAACTAGCTATACTTTTGCTGCCCCCAAAACACTGTCACCCCATGCTATGGCATATATAGCACATGCCTTAACATTGCCCTAGTTTCATACAATTAATGTTAATGTCACTTTTCCTCATATCAGTTTCTAACAGACTTGAGACTTTACCCTTCCATTAGCGAGAAAACAGCGCCACAAGCAGCAATCTGCACCCTACTCCTCTGACGGGCAGTAGTCCAGAGGCCATCCACTTGCGAGAGCCATCCCTGGACACAGAGAGCACGGACTCTGGGGTGTCGGACAATACGGTCCGGACGGAAGAGTCAGCCATTGTGACGGGGGCAGGAGGGTGCCGCTTCTCAAAGAACTCGCAGGAGAGGGAGGGCATGCTATTCTCCAGGAAGGAAGAGCTTATCAGGAAAGCAAGGAGGTATTTGAAGATTTTGGAGTTACTGTGTTTCATAGATGCCAACTCCCCCAGTTTTTCCCGTGTTTTTTTAAAATTTAACAGCCTTTTCTTTAATTTAGAAATCAGTCTGTGGAATTTCACTTGAGGTGATGAAATTTCCTCAGGAAAAGGGATTTTGTATATATGTAGGAGGTACCAATCAATTCCTAGCACTGAAAAAATGTATGTTCAAAGACTTAATTTAAAGTTAACATCCCTATTAATTTTTAAATTTGCTCCTGGTTTAAATTTGGTTTGAATTGGGTCACAAGCGAGAAATGACTTAAGTTTTTTTTGTTATTAGAGTGTGGTGAGCCAGACAAAGCCGTGTCTGGCCGGCAACACAAAACCAAGGAGCACGTAAGAAATTAACACAAGTGATTGATAAAAGACGCGAGAGATCACGGCATAAAAATAATCTCCTTCAGATCATTGTTTCAATTTAAAATAGTAACAGCTAATGAAAATCGCTAATCTGTTCTGACATAAAACCTTATAAACTCTTGAAAATAAATTGGATATTTTTATAATCAATCTTTTAATCAGTGAAGTACCTGTAAGGGTACCTTTTGTGAGTTTTCAGTGCAATTTTTTTAGAATACCCAAATGCCAAAATACCCAATTTAATTCAAAGGTAATTTTTTATTACCTCTTTGTTTTTAATTTTCTTTAAATTTTTAACTGACTTAAAGACAGAATACATTTAAATTTGAAGGGCTTTGCAAGGGTTTTTCAAATTAAACCTAGCTTATCTGAAGAATTATCAGGTTGGTTCAGATCATTAACATTTGCATTACCTTAACATTATCCCTTGGAATATCAAGTGTTTTTACTACTTTCCCATAGATTATAGTTTTTCCAATTTTCATAACTTTATTCCGGGTCATAAACATTTTAAAAATGCATACAAAAATATTAGTGTGTTGTGTGGATCTCTCATGACTTCCCCTAACGATAACTTTTCCTTTCAGTAAATACATTTCCCGAATCAATGTCAGACCTGGTGAGCCGTCGGGCTCATCCAATTAGAATCTTGTGCTGAAGCATCGCCCTAGGAACTTAGTGTCTTTCTCAGCAAGCTGAAATCATGTAAATGCATGAACAAAATTAGCAACATTTTACAGAAGTTGCATGAGAGAATCATGCTTTTCATCCAAGGAGAGTTTTTGTATGTAAGGGATACTCAGGGCACAATTGCCTGTTTGTATGACACGGAGAAACATTGTGATTTGAACTGTTTAAAAAACTAGTTTCCACAGACCAACAAGTGGGTGCTAAGCTGTTAGTATCTTACTACCCTGCATATAATTCTGTTTTATAGTTTTGATGATAATTTTCCTTCTGCACTCTCTTTCTTTCTCAATTCAGTAAGGTTTCATTTAGATGGTCTATATTTTGTTTATAAAATGTTTCATGCATGTGTTGTGTTTTGATTTTGCCACACATACATCCATTGGGTTCATATTCAGTATATTTCCGCGTACAAGCCGAGGGTACGATTTTAATTCCAAAAATAGGCTGAAATTTCAAAAAGTTAAAATTTACAAGTTAAATTTACTCTCATATATCACACCAAAATAAGAGCCAGAGAAAAACAACAGCAACAAAACTTGCATTAAATCCCTCTAGGATTTGAACCAGTACCATCAAGATTCATTCAAATTTCCTTCCTAATTTTACTTTTTGTGTTTTCTTTTAATTTGTTTCTATTTATATATTAGCATAAGGGGCTTCCACGAAACTTATAAACTTTTCTAAAGACCACACTCATATAAAATAAAAACCTTTCTGCGAACTTAAATTTCTTCAAAAACATTTTCTGCGAGAATTTACACATTTCTTTCTTACACAATGACACATTTCTTTCGTAAATGCCCTTTAATTAACTGTCCCCTTCTTTTAAAATGCAAATAGTCCTTAGCATAATAACTGTGATACACATATTCTGATGATCCAATAATATCTCCTTGCAGTTTTTTGCGTAAAAGAAAGCCTGGGTAGATGGATGTATTCGGCAAAAACATGAAAAAAATTTGCAGACAAATTTCTAAAAAAGTCATTCATTGTTTCTCTTGCAGAAAATTTTATGCAGAGGTATATATTCAGCGTATAAGCTGACTCCCCCACTTTTGAATTCGAAAATTCTTAGCTTATACACAGAAATATACGGTAATTCAAACACAGTTGGGAGATATTTGGTTAAACAATTTTATAAGCAAGGGTGTTTTAACAAATGCGTATAAAGTGTTTGGTTGAAATATCAATTGTTGCTGTGTATTGTACCTTATGTGTTCATTGTTAATTGTTATTTAGAATTTTTACTATGTATGTTGTGGTTGAATCATGCTGTTTAAAAAGTTGAGAAAACATTTAAATTGAATCAGGGTTTTAAAAATCCATTTTGAAAATGATTTCAGCTTTGTACTTATATAATTAAACTAACTAAAAGGTGTTAGTGTATTTAATTGGCTAAAGAATGCAGTAATGCTAGAGTTACATTTTATTGTTAATCTATTTTAAATAATTTTGCTATGGTAATTTTTTAAAAATAACTACTAGCTTTGATACTTATTTTTAGTTTAA
Organism: Tetragnatha versicolor; assembly: GCA_024610705.1. Classification (NCBI taxonomy): domain Eukaryota; kingdom Metazoa; phylum Arthropoda; class Arachnida; order Araneae; family Tetragnathidae; genus Tetragnatha; species Tetragnatha versicolor. Next base: position 18,045,134 of record JANDEH010000008.1, read on the forward strand.
TTAACCCATATTATTAAAAATAGTTATTACCACTTCTTTTTGGATAAAAATCTTGAGAATTTTCTCTTGGTTTGTATTTGTAATTATTGTTAGTACAAAAAGTACAGTGAGTAGACAGACCAATATTAAAAAAAACGTATTTTTTTCCTGTAACTTAATGAAAATTAACATTCACCTATACTAATATACAATTTTTTAAAATCTGTAATAGAATTCAGGGTTATGTTTTATAAATCTATTTACTTCACTTATTCCTATTTATAACAACATTAAGAAATGTTGAAGATGGCTTGTTTTATTTGGTTTGTTTTCCTTTTGGTTCTCATTGTTTTTGAATGGTTTGCTTGATCTCTTCCAAATTCTTTAATTTCATGTTTTTCCTGCTTTTAATAGTGAAACGGCTAAGTTCACAGTTCTGTGAAGCATTGAAATCCTAATTTATATTTGAAAACATAATATTTAGGATATATTGATTAAAAGTAGTATTAACTTCAAATTTTATTCCCTTGCAAATACATACATAAATAAAATGGAAAATTATATTCTATAGGAAACCTGTTGTGTGCATGATAACATTTTATTTTAGTATAAAATTTTTTCAATAGGCAAAAATGCAACCTACTTCTTTATTCCCAAACTTAACTATATATCCAATGAGTTCTTACAAAATTTCCTCATTTATTTTTAAAGAATAGAACATGCCTTCAGTTAAAATGTAACCGTCAGGATTTATTTTTAATTTACAGACTTGACTGCTTTATTGTTTTGTTATTGACCTGCCTCCTGTAGTTTTTACTGAACATGCTGCTTTGGGAGAAAGTATTGTACAAAGTATTTATTTAAATGATTCTATATTTCTGTTAGCGTGAATTATTTTTCACTCAATATGGTTTGGATTGGATTTTGTTAAAGTTAAGAACTTTGTAAAAAAGGGTACTTTTATTTTCATGATTTCATTACTTTAATGCTTAAATTTTTTGACAGGTAATAATTTTATTTCACAGTTTATTGAATGACATCGAGTATAATTAAGATATATTTTTTTAGTGTGATTCAAAGAGAATAATTTTTGAGGATAGTTTTTTAAAAAATCGAGTAGAATGCAATTTTTGCACTAAATTTTGTGTTCTATATTAAGAGATGGGAGAAAGCCATTGATTTTTTCTTCTTCTTCCCATTTCTTTAAAGTTAAACTTTTTGCATTTCATTAGGTATTTCATTTATTGTTTAACTATTTGATATTACTTTTTCCAAAACTGAGCTATATATTGATTGAAATGTAATGCCTTGATTTGTACCGAGGAAAACTAGTCAGATAGGATTTGAGTGGTATTTTTGTGTAGTTTTATAGAAACATAATTTACGCTGTGTGATGGAGGTTGTTTGTACTTAATTTCTCTGAATTTCAGATGCAGTAGAAACTGCAAATGTAAATCAGTACGATCCCATTTTATATTTCAAGTTGCATTGTATAATGAGTTAATGTGAATAAAAGTTTTCGCCAATAACAATCTTTAAAAGGTGTTTTTTTATTTGCTTCAGAAAAAAACCCTTAATCTCTTAGCTTTTCTCAACTACACTGGAAAACAGTCAAGAAAGAGAGCTTACTATTTCATAATTTTTATTGAATAGTAAAATTCCTTATTATTGAACTTCCTGAAAAGGTATAGGGTCAACCGCCCAGTGAATGAACACTTAGCATTTGGGTTTGTGATTTTTCCACTTCAAAAATTTTTTTCATGGCTATTTCTCGGTCGATTTTTAAAAACAAGGTATGTTTCCGTACTGGCTTTTTCTTGGCAATATGATCGAAGTGTTTCCAGATCTCAAACATCAATAGTTTTGAAGGAATCTTAATTTGAGTGAGAAAAGGGCGGTAGACCCAGTAAATGAACAAAGTTTGCCCTAATTGTGAACAGTGTCTTCCAGTGAATGAACACTGAAAAATACCATGTTTTTTTTTCAATTGACCAGCCTGCGTTACATAAAATAGAAAATGTCTTACTAAGAACTCTAAAATTTCTTCATTGAATACTAATACACACAAAAACGGTACTTAAGGATTAGGCGGGCGCAAATCTTGCCAGACATGGATTGCACGTTATACTAATGCCAGCTTAACATAATTAAAAGGAAGACTGCTAGAGAGAATGTTATATTTTAATGGTTTTTTATGATATTAGTATTTATTAAAATATTGACGAAAGAGCATAAAACAGTCAACTTGCACCTGGCTAATCCTATAGAGTACCAGAATTTTTTTTCCATATTTTATAAACTATTAATTAATTAGCTATAGCCACTTTATAAAACTATCCTGGAAAAAACTTTCTGTTTTGAAAAATAAAATAAGTTTCAATATTTATTTAGGGTACAATTCGTTTGAATAAGTAAATATTTTCTATTTTTAAAATAATTTTTAAGTTGGGATGGTAGCTACCAGTAACTGAAATACCGGGAAAATTTTAAGGACGAATAACTGACATGTCCTGTATCAATAACTGGAGCATTGGAATACCTTTAATAAATAAGATTTTAGTTATTAATTAGCATAAATGTAATAAAAAATAGCTGCTGAGGCAAAGAAAACAAAATGTTAAACTTAAAAATCCAATAATGAGAACTTTTCAGAACATTCTTTTTGATAAAATCTATTTCGCTGTTTTGCTTTGTCAAACTTTAATATCCATTGTACCGAAATATTTTTGATTGGATTTAGACTAAAAGATTCACAGTTGAAAAACATAAGTATGCATAAAAATATAGAATAGAACCAAACAAATATAGAATTCTACTAAGAACTAAGGTCTTATTAATTTAGTTTAATAATAGATTTATTCAAACGTTTTTGTTTATTTACCTTCAATAATGATTCAATGAACTGCAGTCTATTTAGCTTGTTTTGTGTTTTGATTCGGAAATATTTTTTTTAAATCGTCTGTCATTTAATTAAAATCTTTGTTTGTAGTTTTATTTGCAGTTTTTAAAAAAGTTAGTGATTATATTTACACGTATTATTATTATTTCAGCTGTAATGACACCGATTTGTTTAAATTAAACACAGAAGAAAAATATATTTCCTTAATTTTTTTCAGCATTAAGCCGACATCTGAAAATTTTTTACACTAAATGCGAATTCTCAATTTTTACACTTAAAAACCTTAAGTGGAAAATTAATACTGCATAAAGTTAAAGATAAATGTCTAAAATATTAAGAGAGACCATTATTTATTTCAAGCTCACAATAATAATCTTACTATTAAGAATTAAATTTTTGTTCATTTACTGGTAAATCTTAGTTTACTCTTTCCAGTATGTGAACACTTGCACTTTCTAATCAATATACCCCGTTCATTTACTGGAAGGACACAATTTTGATCATTGCGCACTTTACATAGTTTAGCTTACATCATTATGAATAAATTAAAACCAGAATTATGAGGTTTTACGAAAAATGCATTTTTCCCAGTGAATGAACACCTGTTCATTTACTGGGAAATCTCAGTTTGCACTCCCAGTAAGTGAACACCCCCTTATCTATCGCAATTTTAAAAGTACAGCTTTCTGAATTATGACATATCAAAGAATAAGTCTTAAACAGTTGATAAAAAACAACAACGATCATAATAAACGTAATTATAAGGTAGAAAAATATGAATGAATCAAGTCAAATCTTAACTTACCGGAGACTTTTTCATGAGCCTGAAGCTCGAGTGACAATAAATAAATTTTCACAGTCTGAAATCGGAATTTATGGTTAAATCAACGATTGCCTGTCCTCTAGGAGGTCTTCCTGCAACTACTAAAATTCAGTGATAGTCTATAGCAAGTTCAAATATCTTAATATTTGAGATAATACGACCATGTGTTCATTCACTGGGAGTGTTCATTCACTGGGCAACCCACCCTATAATGATTTTTCAATGAATGTATTTGATTCAAAAATGCTTTTCCATAAACTTGAGAAGTTTTTGAAAGTTGAGGGATGTGATTAATTGTTTAAAAAGTGCTTGTAAGCTTTAATAAAATCATTTATAAAAACTAAATTAAATTTTCGAATTTAAATTTTAATATGCATTGCATTTGTAAATTATCAATTCAAATTATAAAAACATTTCCATTTGTAAAAGAATTTTTTTCGTCATTTGTGTAGATAATATGTTATGTAGAGGATACCCCCTGTTCTAGATTATGTACAATATTTTGCATAGTATTCTTTATGTAATATTAAATAGCTGGTTTTATTCACAGAGAAAAATCCTAGCAGAGGGTCCAAAACGATATTTTCAAATTCTGGTTAGGGTTTGAGGGCGCCACGAGGAACTACTTATAAATGATTGACAGAGAGAAAGGCGACCAAACCTGTGATTGGCTGTGATGTGTTCATTCAACCTGTCACTCAATCTGTTATTTTCGAAGGAGAAGGAAAGAAGTTTTTCTCGTCCAATCATGATTTTTTTCTCTGCCTCACGTGACGTTGATGCGATCCCAGTGCCAAAAAAGCCCCCAATCCATCCAACTTTTCGATTTCCATTAGCGCCTATGGCCACGGACTCTATTCTAGTACTCTGGTTTTATCCATCTTCAGATAATGTTCTGGTTCTTTAAAATTTCTGTTTAGATTTTTAAGTTCTCACAGGGGTCGAAGTTGTCCTATATATCCTATATTTTAAAAAAACTGTCAAAAACGGCCTATATTGCCTATATTTTAACAACTGTCATATATTTCCTATATTTTCGTTTTGTGTCCTATGCAATTTTTTTAATACTTAAAAAACACTATTCTAATGGTTATTTTTGCAAACAATACTCGGATTTCGCGGTAATTCGTTGTTATTTTAAGTTACCGGATGTTCCAAGTACGTACTAAGGTGAATTTCTAAAGGTTAACACAGCTAATATAAGATTTTGTACATTCGTATTAGCCCGTCCATTCGCCAACAGGGGCGATAAGTCGCGAAGTCTGGTAAACCCCGCAACACTACGAAGGTAATCAACGATTAAAAGATGGAGTGAAATGTAAGAGCATGCAAGAAATAGAAACTGCTCAAACCCATTTATTGATGCAGGGAACAAAAAACTCAAACTTGCTAAAGATGAGTTGGAAAAGTGTTTTAAGTAAAGGCCATTTCAAAATTTTGTAATAAAGAATTGTAGTTAAAATAAGAATTAAATAAATTAATTATTAATCATTTATTATGTTTAAAAATTATTTTTCATACTAGTGGAACTACTTTTTAAAAAAGGTAAGGTAATTTTTATATTTGGTTAAACTTATGAAGATGCCTATATTTTTCAAGGAAAATGTCCTATATTTTAGAAGTTGACCACTTCTACCCCTGTTCTCAGCATTCCTTATACTTACCCAACTCAAGTTAACTTTCTACTGAAATGAGTGAATGATACATTCGATTTTAAATAAAAAATACAAATCAATTCAATTCAATTTTATTCAAAATAAAATAATATAACCTTTTGAGGTAAACAATTATCTTAGGTTCCTGGTATTTTACAGAACCTGTACTCTTTTAAAATGATTAAAGTAGTGTTTAAAAGTACTAGATAATATTACAAACTTCTAATCTATAAGCTCTGTGAATACATGTTAATAATCTAGTTCTCTATTCATTGCTGTGAAGAATACATATTAACTAACACTCATTATGGCCTCAGAGAACGACTTTCAGTTTTCTTTTCAAGTAGTTTTTGGTATTAAGTAAAACCAAGATTATACAGGGTGTATCTGAAATAGTGCTACAAACTTTCAGGGATGATTGTACTCATCAAGACGAACAAGAATCGGTATAGAAAGGGGGGTCCCAGACCAAATCCCAGGGAGTTAAAAGTGGAGCGACACCCCAAAAAAATCCTTGAAAAAGTTCAGTTTGTAGTAGAACTACTATTGGTAAAAACTTAATTATGGTCTCAAAAATTGTGGTTTAATATGATCTTTAAAGTTATCTTAAAAGTTTTTACTTTAAAATTTGTTTTAATAAAACAAGTTAGAAAACTACAAAAAAATGTGAAAACACTGCCAAAACCTTATTTTGTGTATCGAAATCATTTCTTTTGATTTTATAATCTGAAAGATCATAGTTGAAAACCCTTAATACCAAAGTTTCACGTAAATACAATCAATATTAAACGCTTGAGATCCTTTTAAAGTTTGTTTTTGCGTGCGCTAACAGCTGTTCTGGAAACAGCTCTAAAAAACTGCTTGCGCACCCAAAAAACAAACTTTTAAAGGATCTCAAGTGTTTAATATTGATTGTATTTACGTGAAACTTTGGGCTTAAGGGTTTTTAACTATGATCTTTCAGATTATCAAATCAAAAGAAAGGATTTCGAAATACAAAATAAGGTTTTGGCAGAGTTTTCACATTTTTTTGTGTTTTTTAACTTTTTTCATAATAAAACAAATTTTAAAGTGAAGACTTTTGAGGTAATTTTAAAGATCATATTAAACCACAATTTTTGAGACCATAATTAAGTTTTTACCAATAGTAGATCTTCTGCAAATTGAATTTTTCAGTGATTTTTTTGGGGTGTCGCTCCATTTTTAACTCCCTGGGATTTGGTCTGGGACCCCCCTTTCTATACCGATTCTTGTTCGTCTTGATGAGTACTATCATCCCTGAAAGTTTGTTGCACCATTTCAGATACACCCTGTATATACAGGGTGATTCAGAAATAATCATCAATAATTGAGGGGAGGTAGAGGGACCCTAGACAAGCATATTTCGAATAGGGATGGTGGGGCGCAGCCTTACCGTTAAAGAGCTAGGACCTAATGTAGTGCGAGCCCGTTTCAAAAGGCCGTTTTTAGAAGGCCCGTGTGACGAAACGAAACATAAAAAAATGAAAAATATTATTGCATGAGGTACAGGAGTATCCGTACTACTTAAATCCTCAATGTGATAGAAATTGGACCACTTGCTAAACCGTGGGGTGAGATTTAAAGCGTGCAATATTAATCTCTTAGTCAAACAATGGAGTTCCCTTAATGGTATTTAGAAAAATGATGATCGGGGAAGGAATTTTCAATGATCAAACAGTTTCAATGATCAATGTTACGATCATTGAAAATTCCTTCCCCGATCATCATTTTTCTAAATACTATTAAGGGAACTCCATTCTTTGACTAAAAGATTAATATTGCACTTTTGAAACTCACTCCACGGTTTAGAAAGTGGTTCAAATTCTTTCGAATTCATGGTGTAAGTAGTACGGATACTTCCTTACCTCATGCAATAGATTTTTCATTTTATTATATTTTGTTTCGTCACACGGGCCTTCTAAAACGGCCTTTTGAAACGCGCTCGCACTACATTAGGTCCCAGCTCTTTAACTGTAAGGCTGCGCCCCACCATCCCTATTCAAAATATGCTTGTCTAGGGCCCCTCTACCTCCCCCCAAAATATTGATGATTATTTCTGAATCACCCTGTATATTGATTTCATATATTAAACATAAAGTTCACACATTCTAATTTATCACAGTTCCTGTAAATTGTGCATCCTTCTATACTTTTTAAATTTATAATATGCATGGGGCATGAAAATTTCCAGCATTTTTATGACTAAAAAATTGCTTACAGCAGTTTAAATGTTTAAGATAATTTCGCAAGGAAAACTAATGACAAAATTGACTAGATCAGCAAAGAAGAAATTTTGGAAGACGTTTAAAGATAGAAAAATATTGATCTGATCAGTTTCATTTAAATTTCAATGTCATTTCATTAATGAAAGAAATATTTCGTTGCAGAGTTTAAGAGGGGAGAAAATAATTAGCATTTTTTCATAAATCTGTTATCTTTTTTATAACTTTTTAATTGTATAGAAGACTCCTTACCTCTTAACTTTATATTCAACTTTTAAGTGATAAAAAGTAAAAATCATACAAAAGTGGTTCTCACTAAAATTTAGTTGAAAACGATTTCTAAGCTCAATAATCTACATTAAATAAAAGTTACTAGTATAATTCCTTAAAAATAATGTAAGATTTCAATAGAATAAAGTTTTAAAATTGATAGGAAATTTATTTGTAACGGATCCTTTAAAAACAATTTAAATAGAAAAATTAAATTTTTAATCTGAGAAACATTATAAATAATCGCATATGAATAAGTATAAAATGTGCAAAAAATGATGTGAATGAAATTCATTAAAGAATCAATTTAAAAATCCTATTAAAAGATAGTTACATAATTTTCATAAAAAAATATCCGATTCTATACATCACACTCGAGAGCCTAAAGTAGAAGAGAGGTGACAACAAGATCGATCCCCTGTCGATTTGTCCACTGAGTCTGCGCAGAGACTATTTGATGAAACGAAATTTCGATTGCGCAGTCTCTTTGGACAAAATTTCGAAAGATCGAACTTGTTGTCGCCTCTCTTCTAACTCTAGGATCTCTGTACCACACCTGTGAGACCTGACTATACTAGACAGCAACTTAAGTTGAACCTACTACGTCACTAACAAACAAAGTAGTTCCCATCGCGGTGTCTGAATTTCGAGTGAAACAAAGAACGTCACTTTTAAAATATGATTATTTCTTGAAACCCACTTATAAATAGTGACTTTTTTATCACAATTCGCGTACCGAAGTTCCTCCTATCAACCCAACAGGTTTTGTGTTTACTCACTTGCTTCTTCCGCGTAGTGACGTACTGGGTTCAAGTAACGTTGCTGTGAAGTATAGAGTTTATCACTGTGTACAGCTTACTATAAAACCAAAACGGATTGCACGCTTCAACCAGATATGTCACTGAAAATGCTGGACCGCCTGGACAAAATCCCAGTGGGCACAAAAGCCAGGTTGTCATACCCAGCCGAACTACTCTCGTTCGTAGAGTCCCCGTCTTCTATGTCCCGCATAGGAGACAGCGGGTACTCCTTATTCGAAGAATTGAAAGACTGGGTGCTCCCATGTCGGAACAGACCTCCCAAGTACAACAGGGACGACGAATTCGACGACGGAGAACTGGAACTCTTGTTGACTTCCACCTTGCTGAACGAGGGCTTGGGGGGAGGCTTGCTCCCTAGGTCCAAGGGCACCATTTGGATGTCCCTACTGCTGGACTTGAACGAAGACTGGCTGCTGCCGAAGTCGAACAGTGCTCCGAGGTAGGGCGTGGACGATGCACTGGACACGGGAGCGTCCTCTACGTCGCTGTTGTCCTCTATGACCATCCGCTGTGTGCTGGTGCTGGAAGCCTCGCTCGAGTCCTCAGATACGAAGACTTCGTTGTCGGTTCTGGAGTTCGGATCCGAGTCGGAACCGGAGTCGGATCGTGATGGAGTCGGCGGATCTGGGTCCGCCAGGCGAAGGTAGCTGTTGCAGGGTTCCGACTTGGTGGGGGATATCTTCTTAGGGGGGAATCGGAGGGTCCCGGCGCTGAGCGAGCGGTGGGAGGAGGTGATCGGGGGTTTGGGGGATGGGGTGGCCGACTGGATGCGGTGGTTCTTGAGGGAGGGCTTGTGGGGGGTGAGGTCAGGAGGGGGAGGCTCGATGGGGGTGAAAGTGTTCTTGGGGGCGAAAGAGGTACTGGGTTGGGGTTGGATGCGGTGATAGCTCCTTGGGAGAACCTAAAAAAGTATATAAGAATGCTCACTGCACAAACACATCATTCTAAAAGCATGCGTATATATTCACTGTAAAAATATACGGTACGTTACACAATAAAGTGGTGGAAAGAAATTACCACCATTGTCACAGTGGGACCTCCCTCTGAGTCTAGGTGGGAGGTCCCTCCATATTGTGGTGTAACGTCTCTCAATGATATGGTGGCAATTTCTTTCCACCACTTTATTGTGTAACGTGCCGTATTTTTTAAAGTGTTAAAATCAAACTGGGAATCTTTCCTGGGGGATTTCTTACCCCTGATGTTTGTTCTTACCTGCAGTACTGTTCTTACAAGTTTGGGTGTGTAAGAGGGGCCTCCTCCCTCTCTTTGAGAGTCGGTTAAAGGCCTGCTTTCTGTAGTCTCTGCTTTTGTTGCTCTAGCTCTGGCTTCGTTTTCTTTTATGATGTTCCTAGAAAAATATGCCTCATAAATGGAATATCTAATCAAATGAAGGATTGCTGTCATTTCAGATGTTTCAATTGTACTGCAGATTAAGTAGCAGATTCAAAATGAATTCCCAAAAAATGTAAGCCATTCTTTTCTTGATCACAACTAAAATATACCATTTTTTTTAGTAACTTTGTTACTGTTAAGTCATAGTAATAAAACTTTAAAGTAGAGCTAGTATCAATTGAGTTTTTATCATTTTACAAGCAAACCTCATTTTACAAGCAAACCTCAGAGAGTTAACCTCATAAAATCTAGAGAGAATTACTTCGCTTTCTTTTTCAAGACCTTCTGAGCTTCCGGGTAGTTTTTCAGAGCCTCCCATAAGTCGTCTTTACTCAAAACGAATAGGTTTGAAAACCCTTTGCTTCGGACATCCGCAGTCCTTCTATTACATCCGGGTATACCCAGCAAGCTATAATAATATTATTTTGAAAACAAATAACAAAATTCAGTTTAAGAGCGAATATTTTAGTTAATACTCTCCTAAAATTGATTACATTATATTATTAATTCACTACACATTATATTATGTTTCAAATAATCTTACCTAATTTCTCCAAAAACGCTTCCTTTGGATAGGGTTGCCAAGACAACGTCTCCTTGATTTCCACCTAAAACTTCCACTATCCCTTTGTTGACAATGTACATTTCTTTCCCGACTTCTCCCTGAAATGTGGTGTATGCCAGATAAAAAGATCTCCCAAGAATTTTAACTGTAAAGCCAATATTGTTCGCATACACTAAATTAGTACAGCTGACAAAAATATAGAATCATTAATAAATAATAATATCAATTTATAATAGGATTTAGTTTTAAAAGGAATTTATGAAGGCTTTGATTGTACTAAATACTAAATCCATTAGTTTGGTAGATATTTAATTCGGGTTGTGTGAAGTAATGACCATTTTTTATTTGCATAAAAAAAATTTAAAAAAATAATGGAAAACTAAGTTTTGTAGATTTTCTTTTTAATTATTTTGTACGTTTTATTTGTTAAGAACCGAAATCTAATATTGTTTAGAAAAATAATGATAGTAGATTTAATTTAATTTAGGAAGATTTATAGACTAATGTATAATGAAAAAAACTCACTTTTCTGCAGATATAATCTCCAGGTAAAAAGAGGACAGGTTTGAGTTGTAATACCAGGTCCCTGAGTAAGGCTTTGTCACAGTCCTATGAGGGGGTACAAAAATCAAATTTAATGATTGTTTCGAATGAAAAGAACGAAAATAGTTTCTATCAATTTTCAACTTCTTTGTTGTTCATACAAAATTGGTTAATTATTAAGGGACTATTTTGTAATTACTTAAAAGATAGACAAAATTATCTGGATTAAAAGTAATAATTTATTTTAAATAGGTTTTGTATTATTATTTCAATAAAATCTTACAATTAAAACAAGAAATTATTCCAGTTATGTGAGTACATCATAGTAAACACAGTTAAAAGTTCTTATTTATTTTTTTTGCTAAAAATTTAATTTTTACCTTAAACAACTGAACTTTGACCAAAGTTTTGTAATGGACGTTTATAGCAACGTCAGTTTTCATTTTTCTTGGAAGGGTGTCTAAAATTTTGCTGACATCTGAAAAATACATTTGGCCTTATTTAACTAAAAGTGAATGAAGCATTTGAAAAAAACTCAATATTATACAACAGTACTCAAATCATGATTTTTACAGCAAAAATCTTATTAACCTACTTATATATGCTACTACTACTTTACTACCTACTTTATTCATGCTTAAATACTAAATTTACGAGGAAAAAGTTTAAGTTAAATACCATGTATAGAGCCATTTTTTAACCAGTTCACCTTTTTAAAGTTAATTAGAAAATCTTTAGATACTTTGTAGTAGATGAAAAAAGTGAGATTCATTTAAATATATTTTAGAAACATTTTAATTTAAGATGGTAAAACATGATTAAATAGATATACATATTTTATTAAAATAAAACTTACTAAAGGTCTTCTGTTGTTCCCAGTTATGGTTAAGCCACATTCTCACCCTCCGTTGCAATTCATCTGGGAGGTTCAAATTTCTCATGTACATGACAGTCTGATCCATCAGCTGTCTGTACTGCGTTCTACTTTGAGTTGCTGTGGCTACAATATCTCGAATCTGTTGAAAAAAGGAGTTAAAAATGAAATTTATATGTAAAATAAAATAATATTAATTTTTATGTGGAACAGTTTATATTAGTTTTAATTTACCTGCCCTACAAGAAAGGCAAAAATAAAGACCCCCATAAGCCAAGATATCGTCATGAATATGTACTCGATTTCATTTTCTGGTTTAGGATTTTTCCCGATGGAAGTTGCGGTCTTTGTGGCAAAATAGAAGCATCGAATATACCTATAAAAAATCCAAGTAAGTTAATTAAGTATCGGAAAAAAAACAATCAAAATTTTTGGGATGGTTTTGAAAAAAAAATCATTACAATAAATAATAAACATGCGTGTTTGTCAACCGTTGAAAGCATGCTTCACTGCTGTAAAAGTAATATAGAACAGTAAACTGTTTTACAGGGTGAATATCTAATATTTGCTTCACTGCCGATAATGTGCTATGACAATGAAAGTAGTTTTACAGGTGAAGTTTTATGTTAGTTTTACTGTATACAATGAGCTTTAGTAAGAAAAGTAGTTTTACAGGCGTAAAATAATATTCATTGCATTGTAAGAAAAACAATTTAACACAACAAACTTAAGTTTGCTCTTCTTCAATTTTCTCAAATTAATGTTCTTGATTATGAACAGGATAATTGAATCGTCAGTTTGAAGAAGGGAATAAGTCCTAAAAATGACAAATTGACTTTTTGTGCTGAAAACAATCTCCAAGCTTTGCTCTACACATGGGTGAAAAGAGGGGGAAAATAACTAATTCCTATAGGGAGATATCGCCCCTTGAAGTTGTGAAATCGATGTCCATTCATTGTATTTTTCAAGTTAATTTGGAGTTAAAATTTATTTGTCTTTCTTTTCCTATTCTTTGAGCTGTAAACGAAGTTAAAATGAAATTTTCTTTTAATTTCAAATCTTTTCAAACTCTTTTTTAAGTAGGGAATGTTTAACTCCATTCATATTCACTCACTCCATTGATACTGCTCTAATAACTCAGTTTCACTATAATTTTGAATTTTATTTGTCTTATTCCTTTTATTTCACCCTTTTGTGGTGTAAACTAAGGAGAAATATAATTTAAATGTGAATTTAAGGGAGTTTTAAGATTTTTTCATCAGAAAAATTTCATAAGGTTGAAGAAGGGAATAAGTCCATCAAATTATTTTGACTGTAAAATATTTTTGAATATACTTATATTTGTTTTGATGGTTGCTCTGTTTTCTAAATAGGGTTGTGAACTTCCAGTAAAAATTTGGTGATTATACAATGAAAATTCTATTACTTATACAGTTTTTTTCGATTGTCTCAAAACTTGGTTTTTGGACTTATTCCCTTCTTCCAACTGACGATTCAATTTCTAAGATCTGTTTTGAATAAGCGTTACAAAATATCTTTAAAATTTTAATTCGCTAAAAAATTTTATTTAATTTTTTTCAAGTTTCGAAATTTATAAACTTTAAGTTTTAATACTTGCTTATAAAACATACTTTGATTTAAAGTATCACACAAGGTTTTCCTATTATGATGATTAAGAAAAAATAATTTCTAAACATTCCTTAAAAGTAAGGGGTATTATATAAAGTTTTGGTCTTGAAAATGTCTATATATTCGTAATTGAATCGTCAGTTTGAAGAAGGGAATAAGTTCAAAAAATGACAAATTGACTTTTTGTGCTCAAAACAATCTCCAATCTTTGCTCTAACCATGGATGAAAAGAGGGGAAAAATAACTAACCCCTATAGGGAGTAGGGAGATATCACCCCTTGAAGTTGTGAAATCGATGTCCATTCATTGTATTTTTTAAGTTAATTTGTCTTTTTTTCATATTCTTTGTGCTGTAAACTAAGTTAAAATAAAATTTTCTCTTAATTTCAATTTTTTTCAAACTTTTATGTAGGGAATGTTTGACTCCATTCATATTCACTCACTCCATTGTGATACTGCTTTAATAACTCAGTTTTACTATAATTTTAAATTTTATTTGTCTTATTCTTTTTATTTCACCCTTTTGTGGTGAAAGAAATATAAGGAGAAATATAATTTAAGGAGAATATAATACACTAAGGAAAAATATAATTTAAATGTGAATTTGGTTTTTTTTTTAAAGATTTTTCATCATAAAAATTTCCATAAGGTGGAAGAAGGGAATAAGTCCTTCAACTTATTTTGACTGTAAAATATTTTTAAATATACTTATATTTGTTTTGATGATTGCTCTGTTTTCTAAATAGGGTTCTGAACTTCCAATAAAAATATGGTGGTTATACAATGACAATTCCATTACTTATATACAGTTTTTTTTTCGATTTTCTCAAAACTTGGTTTTTGGACTTATTCCCTTCTTCCAACTGACGATTCAATTATAAAATCAGTGTTTTACTTAAAAAACGTAAGAAAGAAAAATTAATGATATTCAAGATATATCTGAGGTCTTACGCATTTCCAACTCCTTGGAACACCCATCTGTTTGAACCAATCCCCTCCCACGTGGACATTGCGTAATAGGCACATGCGTTCAGATGGATCAGGTACATCATGTACATCAAAGTACGGATTATCCTATAGCAAAAGACGAGAAAGCCTTTAAGTCCGAAGCAAAAAACGAGAAGAAACCACTTAACACAACCATCTGAATTCAATAGATAATTGAATTAAATTACTTTTTAACTTATAAACACTTATATTTTATAACTCATCATCGTATTTTATATTATTGGACCATAATTTAACCATAGATCCTTTTATTTCAGATACGTAATGTTAGTGAAGTACCATCCTCCTACCATCAACTAATTTATTTTCGTTACAATTAAGTAATGGAATTTAAAAAGTTATTTAAAAATGTTTTAAAAGTATCACCTTATAACATATGGTGTTTTTGTTACAGCATCAACTCTGTTGAAAAACTCCCAGAATGTTTGGACCTATAAAGCAATTAAATAATTTTATTAATAATTAGGTATTAATTAAGCAATTAAAAGAACATTTATATACTGTTTCAAAGAACTTAGTGTTTTTAAGTTCGATTATGTTTTTAGTGTCATATTTTTACAGATATAATATTACCAAACATTACCTTTTGTTACCAAATTTCAAAGTTTAAATATTTTAAAATTCTAGTGAGTTTTATTAACACGAGAAGTATCCACGTAATTTATTTAACATTGCATATTATCGACTTACTTTGAAAAATCTTGGAAGCCGGAATAATGGATAGTATCCATATGCGAAGTATAAAAGATCCAGAGGAAGCAAAGACAAAAGATCTAGCTGAAACAGTAAACAGTTTTTTTAAAGGGAAGTAATATGACAAATACTTATTGGATAAAAAAATTTTATTAATTATATTTATTTCATTAACTACGTTTTAAATTAAGATTTTCATCTTAATAAAAGTGAAAGAACATTTATATTCGTTTATACTTCACAGCAACGTTTCCTGAACCCAGTGCGTCACTACGCGGAAGGAGAAAGTGGGTAAACACAAAGCCTGTTGGGTTGATAGGAGGAGTTTCGGTACGCAAATCGTAATAAAAGGACACTTTAAATTCATGGGTTTAATGAAATAATCGTATTTTAAAATTGACGTTCTTCGTTTCGCTTGAAATTCAGACACCGCGATGGGAACTACTTTGTTTGTTGTTGTAGAGACAACTAACGTTGCTGTCTAGTATAGAATAATAGTCCCTAATTCAAAAAAGACAAAACTCTATATATGAATAAATTGTTACTATAATTCAAAGAGATTCGAAGCATTAAATATTTTAATTTATAGAGGTATTAATTAACAATACCAAATGCAGTTAATGTTTTTATAATTGAATCGCTTTATTAAATACACGTTGTTTCACACTTACTTTGAACTCTCGTTTTCTAAAATAGTTTGCCTTCGTTTGCTTGAAATTTTCCTGAAAAAAATATCGAGTTTTTGTAAGCAAAATAAAACTGCAGGGTGAAGTACAACTTGATGATATAAGAAAGAGTACAATTGGAGCATCTCTTACCACCCAGAACCCGTTGTGAAGGAACTGCAGCCTGACTTTGAAAAGCGCGATGTCGAGGATATAGATGACGTCAGAAAGGTAGTCGAAGGTGAGGAAGATGGGGAGGTTTTCGGGGGTCTGGTAGGGGAACACTGCACGGAAGATGATGGACCAGGCGTTGTACGAGTAGCTCAGCATCACAAAAAACAACCAAATGATGTACAGCTTACCTGAAATGGGAATGAAGTTTGAGAAAATTGGTACTAAGAATTTGATATATTTTCCCATTTCTGTTATTTTTGTACCTATAATTAATTTTACTTAACACTTTTAGGGTATTTATTCAATAGTATTTGTTTCATGGTTTTTTGGCATCCAAGGAATTCGTTGAACCACCACTGGAAGTTTTGTAGTTCTAACAAAGTTTGATTGTGACAGTACGTTTTACTAATAATCCTGAAGAGCTACTATATTATGCAGCACTCGTAACTGGCTTTAATTTTTTTTCAACGAGTAAAGAATTTAGAATTAGAGAAATCAAAAGTTAATCTCAACTATTTCTGCTGCTACTCATAGATGAATAAAATAATGTTAAAATTTATGTTTCAGTAAAAAAATTAAGTTTTACTAAATCTTTTAGAGCTTAAACCAAGAAGCTCTCCAGTCGAATCAGTTCTAGCTAGTTTCTACCATCTTGACATACTCGTATAACAATTAATCCTTATAAGAAACATGTCTAGTGTTATCTAGTGTCTATGTATCTAGTCCTTTACTTTCAAACTGAGGATTTCAAATTAATTTAATCACGTTTTCACTTGATAGCTCGAATGAATACTCTTTTAAGAGAAAAATTACAGTGTTCCCTCGTTATTCGCAGTAGTTACGTTCCAAAATATACCACGAAATCCACGAATAACTAATCCAGTTTTAAAACGAACATATATGATACTATAACAGATATAATAGTTCGATTCCGTCATTTATTACATAAAACTAATAAAACTGGTTTATGCAAAAAGTAGTTTTAACTGCAAATTACTGTAAATAATTGAAATAACTGTAAATAATTTGTAGTAAATACCAAAGAAGTTACATTTTTCAAAATGGTTTTGCATAATAAATACCGGAATCGAAAAATTATATCTTTTCTGCCAATTATGCAAGTTTCATTGCTAAAAAACTTTGAGATTTAAATCCACGAATATGCGGGGGTAACATTGTTCAACCGCGAATATGCGAGGGCCCACTGTAATCCTCAAGTAAGTTATAAAAAGTGCAAGTTTCATTACTCACTCTGTGGATCAATGATCTGTGGGAAAGCAGGAAGGAACTTTTTCTTGATGAAGCAGCAATAGAGGTTTAAATTCTCACTGCGTGTGCCTGTGGAAGACTTTTCGTCCTCTATCAGAGATTGGAGTCGAGGCCGCGATTGATGGATAGGAGTCGTTTGATCATTGTCACTTGATGTTTCTAGGGGAGGTGCTGCATAAAAAAATAAGAAAAAACTAAATTCTTGAATATAAATTTACAGTTCAACTTTATTTCAACAGTAGTTTCAGGCTAAGCGCGCACTGGAGACTTCCGTCACGGTGACTGGACTATGACGAGATTCTTGGCAATCGGCCAAGAGTATCGTCACCTTATGCGCGCGCTCTAGCTTCTGGCTATAGCCCTAGTGACAATTATGTTCCAGTCACCGAGACAAAAGTCTCCAGTGCACACCTAGCCTTATGGTACTCGTAATTGTATTTCAAAGCATGGCGGCTTTGCCTGTTAAGATTAAACATTTATAAAAAGCATTTATATTTTTAGAGGTGTTGCCCCAAGTAATGGTATAAGTTTAATACTAATAAATAGTCAATAAAACTAGTTATTTGAATTTTCTATTCCTTAATTATTAACAATTTAACTAACCAAAATCTATTTAAAATTCCTATGATAATTGTTAGTTCAGTTTAATATTGAAAAGCAAATACATACTCAAAGTAGTAAACGCATTTTAGAGAATTTTTGTCACCATAAAATAAATGATTTTTTTTATATCCAGCCAAATTTTTCTTCCCAAGAAAGTGTAACTTACAAGGTGAAGGTGTTGGGGGCTGCACCAGTTTTTCTTTGGCTTTCTCGGTTCTGTAGTGGAAGGCTTGAACGATGCTCTGGATCTTTTTGGAGATGAAAGCATTGCCATCTGTTTCCATCCTTCAAACAAAAATATAGCGTTATTAGTCTATTGCTTTTAAATTGTGTTAAAAGAGAAGGAAAAAGTAATGCATTTGGAATAATCTAAATCTCGCATTTTTACGTTACTAACTGTTTTTAAAAAAAACTGATTTAGAAATACAGGCTGTTCCATAAATCTTGGGTTACACTTCTAGGGGGGATAGTAGACACCTAGTCAAGTCAGAATCACATAGGATTTGGGGTCCCACACCAAATCCCAGGGAGTTAAAAATGGAGTGACACCCCAAAAAGGTTATTGAAAAATTCAATTTGTAGAAGAACTACTGTGGGTAGAAATTTAATTATGGTCTCAAATTTTGTGGTTTAATATGATATTTTAAATTATCTTAAACATTGTTACTTTAAATTTTTTTTATTATGAAAAAGTTAAAAAACCACAAAAAATGTGAAAACTCTGCCAAAACCATATTTGTATTTGATAATATGAAAGATCATTGTTGAAAACCCCTAATAGTCCAGGGTCGATAATTTTTGAAACGAAAAAAAATAATAGTAGGATGAAACACATTGGAAAAGGAAGAGAATATAACAAAAAAGAAAGGAAAAATAAATTACGGCCGATCTGAGGTCGGGAAAAGGAAGGGGGGTAAAAAGGGGGTTTTTTAGAATAAAAAACGGTTTATCTCGATTTCCGGCAAAACTACAAGTCCTATAGAAAAAATTTGAGTAGCAAAGTTGTAGGTAATAAAAAGATCTACAACTTTTGTAATCACACTTTTTTCACATAACCTCAAAATTTATGTGAAAAATTCAAATAATCAAGTTTTTGGTTTTTTATTTTTATCTCTTACAAAAAAAAATTGTTTTTCACGAAATTCGGTGAAAACTTACCTTTTGATGTCCCAAACACACTTTAATTTTTTTGATTTAAAATATTTATATTTTCTCCTTATTTTGACTTGATATCGAAAAAGCACCCTAATTTTCAATCGAAAATTCTCACGTCAAAATATCTGCTTTTTTAAAAAAGTCGGTGGGCTTTTTGTTCGTTGAAATCTCTACTTTCTGATGGTGTAAAAAATATATGCATCACTATGGTAAATGTTCTCAGAAAATGCAAAGAAACGAAAGAAGCTCGAAGAGAGTTCAATAATAAAAACCATACAAAAATACCATTTTTGCAAGAAAAACTTTTATCAAACGAGAAAAACAAGGACAAAATAATAAAACCGTTAATGAAAAGATTACAGTCACAAGGATTTTCCTGTAAAAAAGCAAAAGAAAATACAGGCAAGCTGACATAATTAAGGCCTCGATAGAAATTGACAGAGATACTAATAAAACTGTCTTTGTTGTGGGACAAGATATTGATCTTTTGGTCCTTTTGAATCAAATAAATTCAAATAATCATGCCATTTATTTTCTCAAGCCAGGTTATTGAAATGTAATATATCTATTTTTCACGTCTAATAGCTTCAAATATGAATCCTTCAAAAATTTCGTATCATTTCTGCCTGCATTGTTTTCCTGGTATTTCCTTGCAAAAATGGTATTTTTGTATGGTTTTTATTATTGAACTCTCTTCGAGCTCCTTTCGTTTCTTTGCATTTTCTGAGAACATTTACCATAGTGATGCATATATTTTTTTACACCATCAGAAAGTAGAGATTTCAACGAACAAAAAGCCCACCGACTTTTTTAAAAAAGCAGATATTTTGACGTGAGAATTTTCGATTGAAAATTAGGGTGCTTTTTCGATATCAAGTCAAAATAAGGAGAAAATATAAATATTTTAAATCAAAAAAATTAAAGTGTGTTTGGGACATCAAAAGGTAAGTTTTCACCGAATTTCGTGAAAAAATTTTTTTTTTGTAAGAGATAAAAATAAAAAACCAAAAACTTGATTATTTGAATTTTTCACATAAATTTTGAGGTTATGTGAAAAAAGTGTGAATGCAAAAGTTGTAGATCTTTTTATTACATACAACTTTGCTATTCAAATTTTTTCTATAGGACTTGTAGTTTTGCTGGAAATCGAGATAAACCGTTTTTTATTCTAAAATAACCCCTTTTTACCCCCTTTCCTTTTCCCAACCTCAGATCGGCCGTAATTTATTTTTCCTTTCTTTTTTGTTATATTCTCTTCCTTTTCCATTGTGTTTCATCCTACTATTATTTTTTTTCCACTTTTTACCATTTTCAAAGGCTTCTGCACTGGTCTATAAGTCTAAAGTTTCATGTAAATACAATCAATATTAAACGCTTGATATCCTGTTAAAGTTTTTTTTGCGTTCGAAAACAGCTGTTCAGGAAACAGCTCTAGAAAACTGTTTGCGCAAGAAAAAAAACAAACTTTAACAGGATCTCAAGCTTTTAATATTGATTTTACTTGCTTGACGCTTTGGAATTAAGGGTTTTCAACTATGGTCTTTCAGATTATAAAATTAAAAGAGAGGATTTCGATACACAAAATAGGGCTATTCCATATGAACAGGGACATGATCAAGAAAAATGAAAAAATAAAATAATAAAATTTTCCAATTATTTTAGGGAATAATTATGCAGTATTGATCTAATTGTGTTTTGCATTGCTTAAATTTTGTGTAAAATTATTTTTATCGGAATGCCAGCATTTAAAGTCAATATTTAGAAATATTTGTTTAAAAGGTTAATTTGTTAATGAAAAATGTATAGTTTATTTAGAAAATTAAAAATATATTAATTAGTTTTTACAACTTTTTTGTTAAATATACTCATAAACTTTATAGTAAAAATGAAATAAAGTGTTTAAATCAATTTAATTATATTTATATTCGTGAATAACTGAACGCTTATACACATGTAGCGTGAGTTACGAAGTACTGTAGCGTGAGTCACGAACAGCTCTCTATATTTTATTTTATTTCTGATTTTCTAAAGCATTCCCAGTAAAACTGTTTGCTATTTTGGAATAAAAGAAGTATATTCAAACACCTTACAAGCATATAGAATTATTGAAACACTATTTAAGCAGAAAAATAAATTTGAATTTTATACTCATAAATCTATGTCTTTTTCTTGTAGCGTGAGTTACGACTCGTTTTTAATTAATATTTAAAAAACTAAAATTCTTAAAAGATTCGCAATACTTATTTTAAATTATTAACATAAATTTCAATATGTATGATTTTTTTAGAAAGAAAATAACAGTTATTTCTATATTTAAAAATTATTTGAAATTGCAATTTTGAAAAAAATGTAGCGTGAGTTACGGTGGAATTGCCCAATAAGGTTTTGGCAGAGTTTTCACATTTTTTGGGGTTTTTTAACTTTTTTATTAAAACAAATTTTAAAGTGAAACTTTTAACATAACTTTAAAGATCATATTAAACCACAAAATTCGAGACCATAACTAAATTTTTACCAATAGTAGTTCTTCTACAAATTGAATTTTTTGATAAATTTTTTTAGGGTATCGCTCCATTTTTAACTCCCTGTGATTTGGTCTGGGACCCCCGAATCCTATGTGATTCTGACTCGTCTAGGTGTCTACTATCCCCCCTAGAAGTGTGACCCAACATTTATGGGACACCCTGAATATTATATGGTGAATAAGGATTTTATTTTTTTATCCTGTTTATTTTGACTTAAAAAAGAAATAAGTATATATTTATCCAGATATTATCAACTTTGGATAAGCAGATTTATATAGGGCATTGAAAAAAAATATAAAAACTTAACAGTCTCAACTCATTAAAAAACTCTAACTAGTTATTGCAGGCAAGGTAGAGTAAATAAGTTTACATTAAAACTTCTTTCTTCGAAAAATCCAGTTATCTCGTGATGTTTAAAGTTTGGTTTATATTTCCTTCCTTTCCATGCAAAGAACATTAAATACAACCCTACCAACGCAGAGGAACTGAAATTTTCTTAGGAAGAAATTCAGCCATTTATCACTGGTAGAAGTTGTCTTTCTTATTATCCGTATTTATTGAACTCAATTACCATTGAAGCATTATAAAAAAGTTGATATTGAGAGCAAATGACCAAAAAGAATTAACTTCTTACAATTAAATGTCTCATGAATAGGAAACTTGTAATTACTATATAGATCAGAGGTAAAGAACTTTAAATGAATGAAAATCTTGAGAGAATGCATCGCTTACCATTTTTGATCTTCAGGAAGCGACAGAGTTTGTAGAGTCGATATGTTTTCTTCCATGGAGAGCTCGGGGTCAGAAAAGTTTTCTGAATGAATGAGATCTTTAGAATCCGACAGGAAAATTGGGTTCTTCAGAGATTCTTTTATTTTAGCTGTGAAAAAATACTGTTAGTTTTTTTTCGTTATGAGTTTGTTACAGATTTATACATTAGTGAAACAGTGTTTATGAAGATGCATTTTTATTGTAATCTTGAAAAACATTTTATATCTTAAACTGAAAATTGAAATAGAAAACTAAACAATTTCCTTTTTTTGAATAGTTGAATTCGTGATGTAAGTATTTAAAAATAAAACCCATCAAAAATTTCATTCAAACGAAGCAAAGCAACAGATGAAAACACAACACTCCAATCCTTTACATTTACCCCTCGATGACCCCTAATACCCCCTATAAATAAAAGCACCAAGAAAAACCTCCACACGTGCTTACAAATATTTTCTAAAAATTTTGCAAAGTAAAGTAGAACAATACCTGTTCCCTAAGTCCTTTTGCACCGTAAAAATTAATAATTGCGGATAACATGCAAAGACATTCCCCCCAAAAACTCATAAACCAAACATAACATCCCTCTCAACGTGAAGAAAGAGAGAAATCTGAAGAAAACGGAAAACTATACCTCTCAGATGGACCACAACAGACGCTACACCGAGGACACTTTGACCAACGGTGGACAGGGACTGACCGAGGCCACATATCATAGCTGAAGGACAGGGGGGAATGTAAATAAGTTCTCTCCCCTTTTTACCACCCCTCCTACCCCCCTCATTCCCTCCAGGGAGATATTGCATCTTCGTGCGGGAGCCATCTTGTTGTAACCTTACGCCATCGATTGATACTGTCGATGTGTCCGTGCGCAGTGGAAAAGGAGTGCGCCTGGGTTGTTTGTTTATTGTTTTTACGAGGGTCTTTTGTTTTGGGAGAAGGATCTGGTTTCGTCGGGGATGATTATCACCGGTGGTTTTATTGATTAGAAGGTGATGAGTGATAGTTTTGTTTCTGGGAGGAATACTTATTGTTGTGTTGGAGGGATGTAGTAAAAGGTATGAGTGGATTGGATATGGGATGGCTCGTTTCTTATAAATCGAGTAGTTAGGTGTTTGGGGCCGTAAAAGAAGTTTGATGAGATGAAACTTTTTATCACGCTTGGTCGTAAATAATTTTTATAATTATTGGGTCGTGCATTCAAACACGCGATACAGCTAGCTACGCTGGTTCTCATCATCATAAAGACCGCCACCGCAGACATGTTAAAATAATAAAGTACTATGAAATAATTGTTCAATAAATAGTTAAAGGTATAGACAATGCAGATACAGGAAATACTTTCCCCTTTATCAGAAAACGAAAGTTGCAAACAGTTTTTCAAACTGTTTAACCCTCTCGCCCCCCTGGGCCTCATATGGGTGTCGCGAAAAAATCGTTCAATGCAAAAACCGTTCAGACAAAACCAAACCGTTCCAAAAAACAAAAAAACTCATAGCTTTACACATGTAATAAATTTGTTTTTTATTGAACGGTTTTTGCATTGAACGGTTTTTTCGTATATCCCTCATATGAGGCTCCTACTTATGAGCTCAATTTTGGTATGATGTAAACACGCAAATTTTTTTTTTTTTCGTCAGTGAATTCACTGATTCATGTAGATCACATATGAGACTTCTACAGGGTTTCTGAATTCGTTCCTAAATGGCAGCAAGATGATTTATACCTAAATGTTTTCATTTAAAGCTGTGGTGCTTGTGAAGAGAAAATACTAGCTTGATACTAGCTTCTGTAGAACATTTTTTATAGGTTGGTAGATATTTTCTTATTTCGAAATCTTCTAATATTATAACCATGTCTTTTAATAAGATCTAAACCAAGCATTTTCTGTTAAATGAAAAAATATGGCCCATATGGGGCTCATAAAAATAACTAGGAAGGAGTGCACACAAGAAAAAAAATTTCCAGACTAATTATAGGGGCATTTTGGATGTATTGAGAGGAAGAAAAAAAGTTTGTTCACTTTTTTGATGTTCTGGTGCCGAGAGGGTTAAAATTTCAAGGAAGTTTTTAATGATTTCATTATTGTATACGTTCAATTAATAATTGTGGGTCCTTTCTTGAGATATTATTGCCAGATACACTTTCTATAGATTGAAAAGTGCAGTATGTACTATCTAGATATAAATTTATTTCAGAAAAATAATTTTTAAGTATAAGCACAACTGCATTATCAAATGTACCGTAAAACGGGGTGAATCGGATCACAGTTGGGGAAAGTTTTTATATTTAACCATCATTAAGTCTGTGTGTCCCGGCAAGGCGGTGATGGTAAACCCTAACGGGGAAGACCATTCTCTCCCTGGGGTTGGATAGGGGTTATCTGTCCAAGCGAGGACAGATAAACTTTAACTACCCTTATGTTAGAGTTAGAGAATCAGGATAGACTACTAAAATGGTCAAGCATAGGGCTACTAAAATGGTCAAGGGTATATCCAGTTTAAGCTATGAGGGAAGATTAAAGAAGCTAAATATGTTCACTCTAGAGAGAAGAAGGATTAGAGGGGATTTGATTCAACTATTTAAAATGGTAAAGCAAGGGGACACAGAGGGACTAGATTTCAATATGGGTAATAGAACAAGGGGTCACAATTTCAAATTGAATAAAGTAAAATTTAAGACGGATTGTAGAAAGCATTATTTCTTTAATAGGGTAGTGGATGGATGGAATGCGTAGCCTGAAACAATCGTAAATTCAAGTGGGGTAAACGAGTTCAAGGGGAAAATTGACAGATACTGGGATTCTGGTAGTTTGGGATAAAAAGACTGGACCAACCTTGCTGGGCTTACGCCTGTAGTTGGTCGACTTAATTTGTATTTGTATAGATTCTGACTAATTCTACACATTCTGTAGGGGTTGTTTGAGCTATTGAAAAAAAATTACTATCATATCTTGGGACTATCACGACTTTGAAGTTGGGTACAAAAAATTTCACAAAAACTTGACTGCCAAAACTTTGCTAATTTCACCAAGAAAATTAGGATTTTACCTCAAAATTTCGGTATTTCCCGTGTGATCCTGATTCTTGCAAAGATTTCTTTGCAATTGAATTAAATATAAGTTGTATTTAAGATTTTGAAAGAATTTTTTTGTGAAGCAAGTCCTTTCGACTACTGATGCGGGGTGAATCGGATCAGTCAAAAAATGTTTGGTCTTCTACCTTTAGTCATTTTTCTGGTTTCTATTGGTTATCTTAAGTCCTGAGTCGATATAATAGGGACCATGAGGGAGAAAAATTCCCCTCATTAATATCGTTCCCTAATTTATTTCGTAATTTGTATAGAAGAAACATCATTCTTATAATGCACACACATCTATTTTATTCATTAATTTTTATGTTCCTTAATTTAAGTAAAATTTATTAATTTCACTTTATTATACTATTTATTTAAAGCCTCATTTTAGCATCCTTAAAGACGTCAAAATTGCATTTTCGACACAAAACTGGCAATCACCCCGCATTTTATGACTTATTACATTCTCTTAAATGAAAGAAAATCAATAAAAATTTTGAGGTACTAGAAAAAAATGTCAGTAATCCAAGAGTTTCATTAAAAAATTATAAAGTGGCAAAATTAAAAATTCTGTTTTTTGTGACATGTTATACAGAAGAATTCCACATGAACACAATGAATTGAGCAAAACATAAACTTCAAGAACTAAACTCTAAGGAATTTTTAAAAGTAATTTCTCTATAGCAGTGGTTCCCAACTCAAATATGTCTGCGGACCACTTCACTTAATTTGAACCTCCGCGGACCATCTCTATCCCTAACCTTCAAAATTTTAACTTTTTTCAGTGCATTCATTCCTCATGGATTGTCTAAAACAGTGGTTCCCAACCTTTTGTGGCCCATCGCCCCCTTTCTAGAGGTTGACTAACACTTATCGCCCCCTTTTCATTCTCATTGTATACCTAATTTTAATTCGAAGTAAAGCAGGGTTGGCAAAAACCCGGGTTTTTTTGAAAAAACCCAAGTGGGTTGGGTTTTTTCGGGTTTTTTCAATAAAACCCTGAAAAAACCCATATAAAACTGGGTTTTTCAGAAAAAGTGTGGGTTTTTTCAAAATTAAGTGATTTTCTCCAATATATTAAGTGGGTTTTTTCAAATTTAAGTGATTTCCTTTTATGTTTATTGTGTTCTGTCAAAATAATGTCAGTTTTTCCATAGTTAAGTGGTTTTTTTCAAAATTGGAACTTTTTATACTTTGAAAAAACCCACTGAAATTGTAAAAACACCCCTTATTTTTTATAACCTGGTTTAGATTTTGAAAAAAAAACCAATAAAATTTTAAAAAACATCCTCAACTTTGAAAAAAACCATTCATTATTGAAAGAAATCTATTTAACTTTAAAAAAAAGCACTGAAATTTAAAAGAATCCTCTTATTTTTTATAAAATTTAAACTTTGAACTTTAAACGTCCTAAATTTTGAAGAAAACCCATTCAATAATGAAAAAACCCTTAATTATTGAAATCTGGTTAAAATTTTGAAAAAACCCACTCAACTGCAGTGCTTGATATGTTATTTCGTTCAATGTTTTTCTTCAATATTAAAACTGCCAAAATTTTGATTTTTCTTGAAAAAACCCAAAAATGGGTCCAAAATATGGGTTTTTTCACATGGGTTTTTTTGAAAAAACCCATTGGGTTCAACCCAATTGGGTCCAATCCAGCCAACCCTGAAGTAAAGTGTAAATAAAAAAGAAATTTTAGGTCCGAGGGTCCTCCGCCTGAAAGGTTTTTTAAATAAGACTCCAAAAAACAGGTTTTTAACTAGTTATGGTACACCTCTTCCGAATTTCGGACACATATTTTTAGGTATGATTTTTATTTTGATGAACTAAATATAAAAAATGTTTTGAAAAACTAAGTTCCAAGTACAAAAGGGGGGGTTTGGGGGTCCTCCCCCAGAAAATTTTTGGAAATTTGACCCTAAGAAACAGGGTTTTAACTTGTTTTGGTACATTGAGTCTTAATACAGTCTGTCAGTACAGTACTATTTTATTTCCCCCCTTTGAATACTCATCGCCCCCCAATCGCCCCCTTGATATTTATCGCCCCCTTGATAATACAAATCACCCACCTGGGGGCGATCGCCCCCAGGTTGGGAACCACTGGTCTAAAATTTTGACTTTTTTTTGAAGTAAGGGAAACCGAATCTTACAATGTTTCTAAATAGAACTTAGAAAATCAAATAATCTATTAAACTTAAAAGAAAAATTAACATTACATTAATTTATATATTTTTATTTAAAAACATACCTTTTGTAAAAGACATTTAACCATTTTTATCAAGCCTTTTTATCTATTAACGCTGGAAGGGTTCACACCAACACAAAAGTTACAGGTTTAAAAAACAGCAGTATAAAATAGTTACTTTTCTTCTTTTTCATAACCAACAATTAAGGAAGTATATTATTAGTAGATTTAAATTTGAAAGAAAGTACTTAGCTTTAAATTAAACTGCAAGACGAATGAGATAACCAGGAATTCTGTTGATCACAAAAAAGCAAACTGGACAACATACATTGACTGTGAGTTGTATCAGAGGAAATTCTATAGGCGAGGCGGGCGAGGATGATGTTCTCCCGAAAGAAACCGCGTCAAAAGTCAATAATTCTTTCAAAGGAGCGATTAAAATAGAAAATAATTTATGAGTTCAAAATTTCGGCATTAAATTTTTCTCATATCTTCGAACAAACCAATTTCACGTGTATCTCAGAATTTTCTACTTTTCATACCACGATTTCTAGAAGACCCTCTGTCTGATCATAGCGTCCCAGTTTGAAGTATCTTTCAACACTTCCACGCTTAGCTTCGTATCAAACCAAGTATAAGTCCGATCATTCGATTCTTTATTAGCCTCACCCTGACGCCTCTCAGTTTTAATTAATCTGATGCAATACTTTTCCCCATCATCACATTTCGTTTCTACTCTGTAATAAACTACTGTTGAATAAAACTGTGCAAAATAATAGAAATGAACAAATTATTCATAGGAGAGAAAAAGAACATAACATTTTTTATTTATGTTTTTATGTTTTTACTTTTATTATGTATCTGTAGTGTTTTTACTATTTCCTGGAATGTGTGATTGGGAAAACTATTTTTTAAAATTTTCCGCACCTTTTTTGGATAAGTTATTTAAAAATCTTCTCACGGACCACCTCTGAAGGCATCACGGACCACCAGTGGTCCGCAGACCACCTGTTGGGAACCACTGCTCTATAGCTTATATAATGAAATTAAAACTACTGATTTCCTTTTGAAAAATTTATTGTTTGAAAGGCATAAAAAATTACCTAATCTGAATTAATGTTGTTCAAAATGCTTACCTTAGTGATATTCACCCTGAAAGACCCAGTTTTCTCAATACATATCAATCCCTCTGAACCGCTGTTCCGCCTTGTAAAGTATTAAAATATAAAGAGTAAATTCTGTGCATAATTTAATTTACTGTTTTACTGCACTATATCATGTAAATATTTCATGATTTAATTATAATTCACTAAATCTACGGTTAAATTGGTATAGTGCATAGCTTCAAAAGACAAGGAAACAATCTGCTAAATTCAATTATTTAAAGAAAAAAGGGAAAAGCCCAAAATAAAAAAAAGCTTAAAAAAGTCCGATTTAAGAAATACATAATCGATAAAATACAAAACTCATCAAGAAATACGTAACTTAAAAAATAATTCATTTATATTTAAAGTATTTTTTTCACTATAATATAAAAATATTTATAGAATAACACAATTGGAAATTTAAACATGGAAAACAATATTAAACCGCACAAAACATTAATTTTATTTGGGATAAAAGATTAAATTAGAAAAGACGTATTGCATAAGAGTTAGGTTTCAAAATCCTGATACCATAAAGGCGTATTAATTTTAGAATTTATAATTTGTTAAGGACTGAAAATTATGTAGTTACATATGTTTTAATACTCGTTGATATTGATGATATTATTGTAAATTCCATGTATAAAATATATTAACCATTCAATTTTAAAAATTAATTGCCTTTTCTGTTTCGCCTTTGCAATTCTTTATTTACTAAAAAATATTCAGAAAGTACCTTAAGAAAGGTAAGAGTACCGTAACATAATAACAGAAATACATCAACTTTTTAATAACATTAACATTACTATTGATCTGGTCAGTATCTACTACTTTCCCCTCCTCCACATTTTATGATATTTCTATAACAAACAATCCGTTTTTTGTAAATATATTTCCTGCATAAAATCAACGGATAAAATTAAAAAATTATTTCATAGTTTTTTTTGACAATTACGCACATACAATTTAATTATAAAAATGACAACTATCTAGTTATCTATATGTTAAGTCAAGTTAAGTTATCTGAGTTAGTGTCACAAGTTTTCTATATTTTAAATCTATAAATTAAAATTATACTTCAAAATATATTAAAACAGCAACACATGACAAGTGATATGATCGATTCAATATTAATTTTTCTTATTTCAATGAATATTTAATGCAATGCATTTTATACAGGGTGTTTCTGATAAGTGTTTCATAACTTCTAGGGGGATAATAGACACCTAGACGAGTCAGCATCACATAGGATATGGGGTCACATAAAAAATCCCAGGGAGTTAAAAATGGAGCAACATCCCCAAAAAAATTATTGAAAAATTCAATGTGTAGAAGAACTACTATTACTAAAAATTTAATCATGGTCTCAAATTTTGTGGTTTAATATAATCTTTAACCCTACAATGCATGATTTTTTAAATTCACTTGAAAATCATTTATGTGACTTCTATTATGGTGTAAATTAGTAAAAAAATACAAAAAAAATTAATTAAATTTTTTTCTACTTTTTATTGGCAAAAAACTTTGTCCTTGGGAAATTAATTTGTGTCTCTCGAGAAATTAATTGTGAAGTGAAATAAAACCAAATGCTCTAAAAATATAAAAAAAACAACTTATCTTTTCAAAACATTTTTTTTCAAGCTGAAAATTTTTTTATTTTAATTTATAGGGTCCTTTTATTTTGGCGTTTTCTGTGTCTTGACTTTCGTCTCACTAGCCACTAACAAATGTCTGAAAATTGTGCCGCTGCTGTGATCTACTGGCAGTCTAAAGTGCTAATACGATGAAATGTTATATCTATTGTACTTATTGCATGGTGTTGCCGTTTGGAAATGAAAGTTCGAGTAGGAAATGGGGAAAAATGTCGTGTTGCCAAATGGCATCAGTATGCACTGTAGGGTTAAAACTATCCTAAAAGTTTCCACTTTAAAATTTGTTTTATTATGAAAAAAAAGTTAAAAACCACAAACGAATGTGAAAACTCTGACAAAACCTTATTTTTTATTTCGAAATCCTTTCTTTTGATTTAATAATCTG
Source organism: Tetragnatha versicolor (assembly GCA_024610705.1). Classification (NCBI taxonomy): domain Eukaryota; kingdom Metazoa; phylum Arthropoda; class Arachnida; order Araneae; family Tetragnathidae; genus Tetragnatha; species Tetragnatha versicolor. Next base: position 18,076,135 of record JANDEH010000008.1, read on the forward strand.
AAAGATCATAGTTGAAAATCATTAACGGCCGTATTCACCGGTAACCTGACCGGCGGTCTGGTCAGGAAACCATGGTTACAGCCTCTGATTGGTGGAAAAATAATTCAATATTTTCCTTCCACCAATCAGAGGCTGTAACCATGGTTTCCTGACCTGACCTCCGGTCAGGTTACCGGTGAATACGGCCGTAAGTCTTTGTTTTTTTGCGTGCGCGAACAGTTTTCTAGAGCAGTTTCCTAAACAGCTGTTTGCGCACACAAAAAACAAACTTTAACAGGATCTCAATCGTTTAATATTAATTGTATTTACATGAAACTTTGGACTTAAGGGTTTTCAACTATGATCTTTCAGATTATTTAATCAAAAGAAAGGGTTTCGAAATACAAAATAAGGTTTTGGCAGTTTTCACATTTTTTTGTGGTTTTTTTAAGTTTTTCATAATAAAAAATTTTTAAAGTGAATACTTTTGAGATAATTTTAAAGGTCATATTAAACCACAATTTTTGAGACTATAACTAAATTTTTACCAATAGTATTTCTGCTACAAATTGATTTTTTCAATATTTTTTTGGTGTGTTGCTCCATTTGCTGGGATTTGGTCTGGGACCCCCAAATCCTAAGTGATTCAGACTCGTCTGTCTATTATCTCCCCTAGAAGTTATAAAACACTTATCTGAAACAACCTGTATAATAAAATGCGTTTACTTTTAAAACGTCCGAGGTATAGAAACTTCATTTATCTCTTTATTGAAACACGCAGCCCGCTAGCCTAACTCGGGGTAATAGTACTTTAAAACACGAATGAAAGCAATAGCAATGTATAAGAATCAAATAATTCTGAAATCATGGTTAAAATTCACAATCGGAAAAAATAAAATTCACCATATAACTTTCCACATTTTCCACAATAAAATCCCTAAATTTACCTTCGAGTTTCCACATTTTTACATTTTCTGAATTTTTCTTGTTAACGTTAAGAATTTAAGTCTTAAAACATGCACAGTAAGTAGGTAACTCCTACGATTAGTTAAATATTCAAATTTTTCTTCCTATAAATTCCATTGATATTTTAAGTTAATGGGTACTTAAAATCCATGACTAGTTCAAATATTTAAATAATTTAAGTCACTTAGATATAAAAAGTATAGATGATTAAAATTTAATTTAATCTGATTTTTTAAAAACTACTTATAAAATCAAGAAATTTCGGAGATTAGTTCCCATTCCCAGCCTTTGCGTAACCATTTTTCTAAGATATAAGAATATCAGTTAATTCATATTCAATTTTAAGGAAAAAAGTTGGAAGACTTATTGTCTTAAGTTTGGGCTAGTGGGGAAAGCTTATGGGGTAATTTCAATATTATTTATTGCTTGGAAATGTATTTTAAAATAAATTTCTATCCCTCTAGAAAACGTTGAAAATATATTTTAAACACTAAAAATATAATAACAGTTTCTTTAAAAAGTTTTTGTTTAAAAAGTTTGAAAACTTTAAACATTTTTATTGATGAATTGAAATTATTCCTCATTTAAAATGAATCTTATTTCATTATAATTTGTAACATCTAAATCTGTTATTTATCTAATAAACTCATGGAAATTCACTAGATGGCGTAAGCAAACATGAAAATATTTTGAAACTGATTTTCTCCGTTTTGGAGTAGATTTTCTTGCAATCGAAACTTTTTATAAACATTAAAAAATTGTTTGGGGCCTATTTTTGAAAAAAAAAATTTTCATTTAGAAAAAAAGCTTTTTATATCAGTCGTTCCAAAAAAATTAAAAAAGGATATTACTTTGTAAGAAATGGTAGAGTATCAAAGAACTATATTTTTGCACAAAAACATAATTAAAATGAACTTTTTTTTAAGGATTTCTATTTCCTTCTAAGAATATGCAGTGAAGTGAAAATGAGTCCAGTAAAATTTATTCATATTATATTAGTAATTTTTTCAAGTAAATATTTTAATTTTGAAACCTAATATAAATTCTTCAAATGAATTAGTTTATTTGTTTTTTTTAAAATTTTCTGTTTTTAAAGGCGTCAACATGCTGAACACTTAAGGATGTACAAACCAAATCTTTTATAATTGCAAACTTTTTCCCTTTTCAAAAACATAAAGGCTATGCTAAGGCTAAATAAAAGATGACCCAAAGAACAAATTACACTAATCTAGTAGTTTCCATTAATTTTAAGTGTAGTTAAATAAGATATTCCTACCAGACATCAAAGAATTGGGTGAAAGCTTTTAATACCCATAAAATAGAATCAAATAAACCCGAGCTCTTTCAGTAAAAAAAAAGGAAAGAGTATTTAAACTACGTTTTCAAACTAAAGTAACTTCTTAAAAGCAATTAAGTCTAGCCTCACAACATTTATATAAAACCTCTCTGAAATCTCATTACTTTAAAGGGTTTCTACTGCTTTCGTTTTAAACCTAAGAAATAAAGTAAATTTAAGAAAAGATTTCCTTTCACAATTTTTTTGCCGTATTGAACCCAATTTAGATTCCTTTGCTGTAAGATTTTTAGTTTTTATCTAGAAAAGCGCAGTGCAAATACGAAAGTTTATCGATTGAAAAGGAAAGATATTTTTAAAACTGTAAAAGTTTATGAGTGAATTTGTTAGTATTCATCTCCTTACGCGCTTAGGTGTGTTAAAAATATTCTAGCCGAAATTAGAGACGTTCGCTTTTTTCCAATCACAGAAGTAAATTAAAAGAGAAGAGAGTAAAAGTGGAGTAAAAAATTATATCAATATTGTACTTTTTACAGTGAATTATGTATGTTTGATTTGATGAATATTTACAGTAAAAGACTACGAAATTAGTTTTCTCGCCGGAACAGATTTCCATAAATGACCGTGGACGAACAGAATTGCATTTTAAAAAGGTGTTAGAAAAACAGCAGATGTTCCGAAGGATCACGAGAATACCGATTTGTAATTTTTATTATTTTACTATTATGCTATCCATAAAGATGCTATCCATGCTATCGCCATAGAGAAATTTGTGAAGCAGCTCACAGAGTCAATTCAGCAGGTGGGATTGTAACGGAATATTCTCATTTATCTCTCTATTCTAAAAAAAAAGTTTTTGGTGAACGGTTTCCAAGGAAAGGCTTTTTAATTACTGATCCGTATAACACATATTTGGTATCAAACTGTCCGGATTCTTTTGAGGATGTGCAAAGTGCCTTTAGAATTTCTAAAAAAAATCTCAATTTTAAAATATTTCCATTTTTTTAGATTACGGATAAGGTTGCAGTTATAAAGCAAGAAACTATGAATTTCAAAAAAAAATTGAAAACATATTTCACTGGTTTTTTATATTCAAATAAATTAAATAATCATCTTTCTATTTATAACACGAATTTAAAAAATATATTTTGGGTTATTTTTAACAATATTTATATTTCTGTTGTTTAAACGGTTATAATTATATTTAAAACTTATGTATAAATAGTTTATCTTTTATTTTTTAAATAACAAATTAATATTTTTACATTTATCTTTGTCGTTGTGGCAACCTAATCATTACCATATTTACAACAAAATATAAACTCGCTTTCGGAAATTTTGAACTTTGCATTTATTTTTTACAATTAGTATTATTTTTATATTCTTTTGCAAGTATGTTTTTTAAGGTAGTAAAATGTGACACCTTATTTCATAATGCCAAAACGCAAACAACTAGATAACACGGGGGACTGTTTTAGAAATTAAGATAAAAATCGAAAATGTTTGAAGTCTAAACATTCGTGTCATTGCTATGAAACTGACACAACTTCGACGTTTGTTTGTTCTCATGAAGATAAAATTCTAAATTTTCGTGATGTTTACGGTAATTACTACATTTTTCACAGCCAATCGATGAAAATAGTTACAAATTTTAAGAACGTTAAATTTATTCCTGAGATGTTTCAGTGCTTCTTAATGGATCTGTGAAAAAAACATTACCTTGGGGAAATGGTAATGGAATGTTACATTGCTCTGTTGTTAATTTTCTTGGAATTATAAGGCAACCCGCCAATTAATGTTACCATAAAGGAACTGTTAAATTTCCGCTACTGAATGTATATCCACCATTTTCGAAAGAATACCCCGGAGAAGTACTAACCCTGTTTTAAGAATGTTTTTTAAAGTGAGAAAGTGCAGTGAGCAGGGTTTTGTGAGGAATTGCGAAGCGGTTCAAACGTGTCTGCGTCAGCAGTTAACGGGGGTTGGCGAGCGATAGCGAGCAGGGGGCGGTAGCTCCCTAGTTAGCAATAAAATTAATTTTTATTTTGATAAGATAAAAGTAAAAAGGCTATTCCTTGTAGTGTCACTGATGTTCCCAGGGAATTTTTTTTGCGTCAATGGATAAAGGGTTTATTACTTCTCACTATGGTATGCCAAGGGCTCCGATCTGTCATTGGCTTAGTTCTTTGGCATGAACTCACACAAATATACCCTACTGTAGATTCCGAAATTTAAAGATACTAGGGGGTCATTTCATTTAAAATCACCCGATGAGTGTTGCCAGCATATCACGGATTATCCTGAAAATTTTAAAATATAATTATTATATTTTTATTATAAAATTATATGTGGATGATGAAAAAATGATGAAAAAATGCTAAAATATTTTTTTCAGAATTTTTCGATCAAAACTGACGTTGTGGGGCCATTTTGAATTTGATTGAAATCTTCAAAATGTCGGCACTAGACATAATGATATGCGTGTTTGTAACTTCAATAACTTTCTTATTTATCATCTGATATATAAAAGTTTGGTGTCTTTTTTAAGATAAAAGTACCAACTAAATAACAAATTCAAAAATATTCCAGAAATAGTGGATCAACTTTTAGAAAAATCCATTGAAAGAAATTTTGGAGGAATTTTTTTAACAGTTTTTAAGGAATTTTTTAAAGGTAAAACCCCACCTTTCACCCTCTTGATTTTTTTCTCCATGTTGCAAATCTCATATATTTCAACATAAAAAAAATTCAGGATGTTTTTTTTGTTGCTAATTTTAAAAAAATTAAAGAAGGTGAAAAATTGAATTTTTTGTCACAATATTGCAAATCTTATAATCTTCAACATGAAAAAAATTCAGAAGGGTATTTTTTGTATTTTGTCTTAAATAGAACAAATATTAATTGTAAATAACTCCTCAATGTTCACCATTTCTCCCTCTTTCATTCAATCAATGAATTTTCATTGTTGTACTTCTAAAAAAGTTGATCCTTCTGGGAAGGTGAATAGACTTACCTCTTTTATTTGTTCCATTTAAGAGAAAATACAAAAAACCACCCTTCTGAATTTTTTTATGTTGAAGAGTATAAGATTTGAAATATTGTGACAAAAAATCAAAATGGTGAAAGTTAGGGTTCTATCTTAAAAAAAATTCTTTAAAAAATATACAAAAAATTCAATTTTTCACCTTCTTTAATTTTTTAAAACTAACAACAAAAAAACTCCATCCTGAATTTTTTTTATGTTGAAATATATGAGATTTACAACATGGAGAAAAAACTCAAGAGGTTGAAAGGTGGGGTTTCACCTTTGAAAAATTCCTTTACAACTGTTAAAAAAATTCCTCCAAAATTTCTTTTAATGGATTTTCTAAAAGTTGATCCACAATTTCTGGAATATTTTTGAATTTGTTATTTAGTTGGTATTATTATCTTTAAAAAGACACCAAACATATCTATAGCAGATGATAAATAAGAAAGTTATTGAAGTTACAAACACGCATATTACTTTCTCTAGTGCCGCCATTTTGAAGATTTCAGTCAAATTCAAAGTGGCCCCATAACGTCAGTTTTGATCGAAAAATTCTGAAAAAAATATTATAGCCTTTTTTCATCATGTTCTCTACCACATAAAATTTTCAGGAAAATCCGTGACATGTGATGGCAACAAGATTTTTTTATTTTGGATGATTTTAAATGAAATGAGCCTAGGTTATCCGATGACGCTAGTGATGTAAAGTACTGATTATGAAATAATTGGAGAACTCTCTATCGGGTTGTTAGACAGCAGTCTAAGGATGATTAAATCAATTATGTCAAATTTAACATCAATGGATGGTCGCGCAAGCCTTCTTTGTTTGATACAGACTAAATAATTCTGTCCTGAATACGAAACTTTGTTAAGTTGTTATGCATGCTCTTTTGAGTTAGAAGCTAGCTATTGTGTTAAAATATTTAGTAGAATAAATACATCTAAAAGAGTCTGGAATGTAATGGATCTTTTAAGCCTCTTTATCATAAGAAACCGCTTACTTAACAGCAGACCCATTAGAGTTTTTATGTTTAAGTTGAGGAAGCTAATCTCCGTTACAGGGGCTGATTAAAAGTTACTATGTTGTAAGAGTTTTTCCTTTGTAAGGTTAGATGGTTTTTGACTTTTTTTATTGAATCACTGAATGCAAAAAATACTTCTGAAATATTATTGCTGAAAAATTTAAAAATATTGTTAAATGTTTATATTTTCGGTGGGACAATATTGCAAATGAAACATATGTGGCTTTAAATTGAAAACAAAAGAAAGGTTTTCTTTTGTTTTGTTCAGTATAGGGGTAAAATAAATATCTAGAAACTTTGCAGTAATATTAAGGATAAATTCTAAAAATATGTCTGGAATTGTGGATAAGTGTGACAAAAATAACTTCAACGAAGTAATGAGTTAAAGAGATGCAAAACTGTGTGCCATTAGAATGTAGAAAATTAAATATAACTCGTGAGAAAACTCCAACTCTCAAGCGTCGCCTCCAGTCATGGACCGGTTTCGTCCTTGTTAGGACTCATCAGCAGGGCATAGGAAGGCAAAGCAAGAGGACGGAGGGAGAGCTTTTAGTGGACCCAGTGTTATTCTTAGGATTTTTTTGGAAGAGTAAAAAATCTCCTTGACTTTTTTAGGAGGCGTGAAATTCATTTATGAGGAGTTAAATACGGAAATAACAACTATTGTATGTTATAAAGAGACATTTTTTTATAAATGTTTTTTTAATGGACAAACTGAAATAAAAAAAATGAGGATGCTATTTTGGTTTTTAAAAATAATAGCATCTGTTAATATAAGTAAAAAATATTAAACATTATAAATAAAATAATTTATTTTACATAAACATTCTTAATGAAACATTTATTTAGTATTACAAATTTGAGTAGAAAATTTTTTTGATTTCGGTGGGGTACCATGCATTTTTTAAGCAGCATGTTAAAAATTCAAAACGTGAAAATACGCCTAGCTAGTTTTTAAAAGCGTATGTCCTATTTTCAATGCGTGAAATACGCTCTCAGAGGCGTTAAAATTATCACTAAGTGGACCATTAAAGTGGTGACCATTGATTTCCCTAGAACACATTTTATTCCCGAAAGGCAAGGACTAATCGCTCCCCCTCAGCTTGCGTTGCCTTCCTATGCCTTGCTGATGAGTCCTAACATGGAAGAAACTGGTCCATGGCTGGAGGAGATGCTTGAGAGCTGGAGTTTGCCCACATATTCCTCTAACCAGAGGTACTGGTGAAATACTCCTCTTTTCTTAAATATAACTCATTTATCATTTACGAAGAAGTTGGTACAAGTACTACAAACCTACTAAAAAATAAAACTGACAATTATTTTATTCTGCCAAAATTAGTAAGATACTCCCTAGCTCAACCCAAAATTCTTCTTCAAATTTTATATAAACAAAATATTAAACAACTATTGGGACCTCGATTTTTTTTAAAAATGCAACACAATTCAAACGCTTGAATGGGAAACATTTCCCATATCTCTTCAAAAATTTCTGAAAGCAAATTTAGCTGAGCTTGTTGTTATCTCCTGAATTTTCATAAGTATACGATGACCGACTACACTCTTCCAACAACATTTTTCATACATACGCATAACCCTTTCCTTCTAAGACTTTTCTTCAAGTGCTCTCGAGAGAGGGTAACGTTTGTCACAAAAAAGTATCCCTCGCCATTGCATATGCGCTATTAAGTTGACTGAAGAAGCGAGATCTGAAACTCCAAAACCTTTTAGCTCGCTAATGGTATTTGCGTTTCTGGTGCGACTCTGCATCAGGTTGAGAGCTTTGGGTTTTAAATGCTACAATTGCAACGCCGTACTGAATGCATAATGTCTCTTTTACAGAAGCTGGGCGTACGATTTTAAAGGATTTGAATATTTATGTGCACGTTCACTTTTTAAATAGAAATGAAATATAATATTTTAAGATTTAAGAGTTGAATAAAACTATTCCCTATTTATGAAGTAAATTTCGCTTATAAAGACGTTATTGTAGTTTTTGGGGATACTATTAAGCATGTTTAGTGATTAGTTAAACGATTTATTTTATGGAATCGTCTATCTTTGTGCGAAAAAAATTTGCACCCTTAAAAAGTCACAATTACAAGGTTCAGATCGTGATCATAAAATCATAAACATTGTTTTGCGTATTTATCAAACATAGGGGGTGAAAAATAAATCTGGATCTAGAGAGATCTCTGTACAGTTGACTCCACTTAAATGTGATCAAGGTTAATTTTATTAATCGGATAATATCGAAATTGGCTGGTCCCTATCAATGCTATTTAAATTTACGCAAAATGTATTGCTTTATGTGATCAGTATACCGTGTAATGTTATTAAAACTTGGTGAAAACCATTAAAAACCTCCTTTTTTCCCTGATGCTGGAAGGCCAATACATACAAAATGATTCATTAATGGAATAGTATTATACGTATGTGTAAACTCACAACTCTTAAGCGTCGCCTCCAACCGTGGACAGGTTTCGTCCTTGTTAGGACTCAACAGCACGGCTAGACTAGTACTTGCCCTCCGCTCTCTTGCGTCGCCTTCCTATACCGTGCTGATGAGTCCTAACAAGGACGAAACTGGTCCACGGTTGGAGGCGACGCTTGAGAGTTGTGAGTTTATACTTATTGTCCACTAACCAGCGATATTGGTGAAATACTCCTTACAAGTATTATGTGTGATTTCCTCCTATATTTTTTAAAGAATGTTTAAGTTACACTTCAATTAAGGGTACTAAGTCGTGATTTTAATGCAAATACTCGAAAAGTTAACCACTTTTCCCTATTGAATCGCTTATTATTATCATCATCATCAATGGACTGTACAAAGAAAAAGTAAACTTTTTTTCTATTTGCGTCTAAAGGTAGAGCTGATTCTCACAAAGTACCGCCCCCTTGGATTTCTGTTGCGATATGTAAGATGTTGCGTTGCGTGTCGTTAAGCCCACTCACCGGTCACCTCGTCGTAGCTGTCGAAGGCTCCGTTGTCGAAGCAGAGAACGTCGGTCACTGCGTTGGGGTGGTGGACGACCTCCTCCCTTCTCGTGGAGGAGGCGGCGGAGAGCTCCTCCACGTCCGTCGACTCCTCATCCTCCTCCTCCTCCTCCTCCGACTGACACTTCTGCTCCGGCATCACCTGCAACGTGAGATGTTTTGTAAGTGGGTTTCACAGGAGGTATAACACTAGCTGAATTATTATGAACGCTGGTAAATACACTGGTAGCATTACACACTGCTAGTATTGGTTTCAAAGGGACTTTTGAAACACCCAGTATAAAAAAATAGTGAAATTTTATGCATAGACTGATAATGAGAATTTGCGATGGGAAAATTACAAACAAAATGGAACTGATTTTATGTTTTTGGGCAATTCCACAGGTGGCTGACTGACATTTTTAAAGAAAAACACTTAGTATTTTGTAATTTTCTTCTTAAAAAAATTAAAAAAACAATTACATTTTCCTCCCAGTTTAGTGCTTTCTTTTTAGCCTAATGGCACAATTAAGTTTTCAAAATAAGTTTTTTTTTTGAAAAATTTTAAACTACATGTTAAACGACTGACATAAATGTTTCATAAATATCAGTCAGTTACCATGTTGTTTAAAGTTTTTCAAAAATGAATAAAAACATATTTTGAAAATTAATTGTGCCATTAGATTTAGCTAAGAAGAAAGCACTTAACTGGCTGGAAAATGTTTTTTTATAAATTATTTTTGGGAAGAAAATTACAAAATACTAAGTGTTTTTCTTAAAAAATGTCAGTCAGTTACCCGTGGAACTGCCCTTTTAAGTGATATGGTTCTAGAGTTATTAGCGGTTTCAAAATTCACAAAAAACAACTTAACAAGATTTCCTGTGACAAAAAAAATTAATACTACCGAAAGAGGGGTGATGGAAGAATAGAAACTGGAACATTATTTCTATAACTATATAAGCTTTTCATAAAAAATTCATGAACAATATGTGAGAGTTAAATCTTTGTAAAAAATCAGCGAATTTTTCAAAGTTTAAGTGCGATGCTAGAGCATAAGATATTATTCAATCAAAAAATATTTTACACCATTTTTATTAGACCTAAGTGGCACCCTTTCCGGATTATTAGAACAGAAATAAAACTAAATGTGTTTTTTTGGCCCAACCTAATTTATATGTAACTGGCAAAGTAATTAATTTGGCATTATTAATAATGCCCAGAGTGGAGGCGGGCAAAGTCATAAATTTCATTCATGAATTTCAATCACATTGACCGGACATTATTAATAATACCCAATTTATCACATTGCCCGTAACATATGCACACATTGGATTTTATTATATTAGATTAAAAATATAAATCATTTGTTGAGTTGTAGGAAAAGGATATTCATTACCAATACATAACATGGAGGTTTTTCATGGACGTTTCTTTCATGTGTGTATGGAGCTCTATTATTTTCTCTTTTTAAATTTTAGCGCAAAAATAATCATATTGCCTACATAACACTTATTAAGGAAAATAGAATCGTAAAGATGAAATAGTTACAGAAAAAAGATCAACATGTTAACAATAATGTTACATAACAACAATAATGTTATGTGGTCATTTTAAGTTAAATATTAAGTTTAAGCTAATAAGCTCCTAAACATTTTAGACTAATTTATTCGAAGCGGAATAAAAATAATATTTATTAATAGGTATACCGACTCAATCAAAAGTTTTTCTCAAGTTTCCAGGTACCCAGAATCTTTTTACAGCTTCAAAACTTTACCGACTATACAAGCCGGCTGAATTAAAGACACTACGTTATCTAGGCATAAAAATAGATACAATAAAGACAGTGTAAGATAAATTAAAAAGAAAAGACAGGTAAAACAATTCAATATACTTCATTAAAAAGATAGGAGAACATTTTAAGTATTAATCTGAGTTACTTACGAAACGCAGTAGGTACATGACATCAAAACCAGCAAACACAAAAACAAAGCAGGGAATTACAGACGCTCCGCTTACCTGGCCGAAAAGCGATCTTTAATAGATACCTATTCAAATGGTGTTTACCAATCAAGCAACTAATGACAAAGCATTGTCAACTCCCCCAAAAATGATCACCAAACAGTCCAAACCGTCACCACCCAATTTTGTGTGTGTTTGCGTAACTCCTTACCTTTTGCAAAGGTTGGTCCGTGGATGCCATGGAACCCGCGTCCCTCGAGGGCAATATCGGTGTTTTCTACCTGTTAGATCCCGGTGCAACGTCTCCATGACGACCTATCGTTGGCAATCGATAGTTGAATCTTAACCGTGAGGTGACGTCACAACCACCACCAACTTGTTGCTAAATTTGTACCGGATGTTGTTGCGCTTTGGGCGTGCGCTTTTTTTTCTCTCACGGGGGTTGAGTTTGGGGTGGGTCAAAGGGTAAAAGAAAATTTTTTGAAAGTGAAAAAGAAGAAGAGAGAGATAGAGAAAGACAAAAAGAAGAGGGAAAGTTGGATAAAAATATAAGGAGAGGACAATAAAGAGAACTTAACTCACTACTGCGTCTTTCTAAAATCAAAGTGCTACCCCTATTTTCTGCTCATAAAATCAAGTAAAATAAACTTACTTAACGTAAAAAAAACAAAAACAAACTTTAAATCTAAAAATGGATATTTTAGTGTTTTTCGATGCCTAGGATCAGAATTTAAACATTACAACAGAAACCAATTAAAAAAATTGTCGATCTGTGTAATAGACGGAGCAGGCGAGGCGTGCGTATCCACCCACATATCGGTAAGCCCATAGATATAGTCTGTGTAAATAAAATAGGCAGCTCGCTACTAGTCTCATTTCTATGCATTTCTATGGCGTTGCAATGGTGACGAATCGCCAATTTTATTTACACAGACTATGGTGGTGGAGTGAGCCCTAAAAAGTAACTAACGTAAGATAATTTTCAGAAAGACCGTCGAATACCTCAAACACGTGATGACCGCGAACATGTGATCGCCGTCACGTGAGGACGGCCTAACTAGAAGTTGGTTTTGCTGCCGAACTTTTATGCAGTGCAGTGGTGCTAATGCGTGCATCCTTGGCGTCGTGTTTTGTCACCAAGCTTTAACGCATACCCGTGATAGTTTTGAAATTGCTAAATGGCATTATTCACTGTCACTTAACCAGTGGTTAACCAGCAGCTAAAGAAAGAAAAGGTACTTTTAGCTGACTCTGATTGGTGGAATCTCTCTTTAACCGATGGTCAACTGCTAGTTAGGTGGCAGTGAATAATGCCATAAGCAAGCTATAACGCCCCAACTCATTGCCAGAAGCTCTGCTAATGTCGGGTTTGAGCGATTCATTGGGCTACCAATTCAGTGCTTACCAATTCAAAACGGCTTACCAATTCAGTGGAGAAATCATTGGGAATGATTTCTCCACTGAATTGGTAAGCCGTTTTGTTTTGAACATTGTTGTTGTCACGTGATCAATGTTGTTGCTTTCACCACGTGCGTTGGGTAGGGTGGGTTGGGGTAAAATGGGTCAATTTTAAGGTACTTTCACATTCTAAGTTTTATTTCATCAAAACTATTATTTTTTAAGGATTTCTTTCAATTGGATCTTGACATTACAATCCTTCAGAACATTTTCATCTAATTTTATCAAATATTTTTTAGTTATAAGTTGGTTAAACTTAGCATCAAAAGTAATGACCTATTTTACCCCAATGTGGGGTAAAATGGGTCTCATTGCAAAAATATGTCAAAAATATATTTATTACTAAATATACATGAAAAAAAGAAAAATGGCAATCGGCTGTGCCGTTTTTATCTTAAAAAATTTGTTTTAAGTTGTACTTTAAGGAAATTGTAAACGTTTGAAGTTAATGACCATTGTTCCAAATGTAGCAATTAAAATACTTTATTTGGCGAAAAAATAAACGTGTTTGACAGTTCAATGTATATTTGAAGGAAATGAGTTAAAAACATTGTTTTTACTTAATACAAAGGGCCTCTAAACTATGACCCATTTTACCCCAAGTACTAAATATCGTTATAAAAGATAAAATATTTTATATTTTTCTAAGCTGATTGGCTTGAAATATCTCTCGGACTTTCTTTTATGGAAAAATAATACAAAAGTCTGCTGTAATTTATACAATATATAGATATTTTGGAAGTTAGTACACCCTGTTTTTTCGATGACATTATTTACAGTTCAAATTAAATATTTTTCAGTCCTCAAATTCATAAATCTTAATTTTTGACAGTTGAAAAAGGTTGCCAGCAGATTAAAGAATATAATTAAAAAAAATTAGTGAAAAAAAATTCAATTTAAATTTGATTCATATCGAGTTAATTAAAACTGACCTATTTTACCCCATGACCCACTTTACCCCAACCCACCCTATTCACCAAACGATCGCTTAAGAATTTTGCATAAAACAATGATTTTCATGTGTGTGTTATTAAGTTAGGGCAAGCATTTATATTATCAGGATTTTCCTCAGACGAAATTTTAAGGCTAAGATCTTAAGATCGGTTCCGATTTTACACCCATAAATCTTCCACTCGATCGATGGAAAGTTTTTTTCTATCTTCCACAGTCAAAAAGTTATTAAAATCGACTTCGACCTTAAAACCTTAATTCCCTTTATTTAGCCATGAATGTGAAATAATAAGTACAACGCCTCACTTCACTAACACTTGTCACTTTTCATCTTGGGAAAAAATTTGTTCGTTCTTTGGCGCCGTTCTATTGCCTTCAAGATTCTCCAAAGGTGACTTAGGATCTTTCAGACAATATGAGAGAACGAAAACAGGTTAAGTCTCATGTCTTTTCATTGGACTTGTGTTGTTACAGATCTTACAGATTTAAACCTTGATTCAATTATTGTTTTAAGCTATTTTAGTCTTTGATTATGACTAATTAACTCTTCAATGATTTTAAATGAAAAAAGTGTGTGTCTATAGGGTGGGTTGGGGTAAAGTGAGTCTTGGGGTAAAATGGGTCAGTTTTAATTAACTCGATATAAATCAAATTAAAATTGAATTATTTTCACCCATTTTTTGTACAATAATCTTTTATCTTTTGATCACCTTTTCCGACTCTCAAAAATTTAGATTTATGAATTTGAGAACTGAAAAAATATTTAATTTGAACGGTAAATGGTGTTGTTGAAAAACAGGGTTTACTAACTTCCAAATAATCTATAGGGGAGAGTGCTGTACCTAAGGACGGTTGTACCTTCAGACACCGCATTTTAAAATTAGGGGAAAAATGAAAATTTGAATTTGGGGTTGAATTTAGATGTAAACAGATGCTATCTAGTTGCTAATGTGAAATCATCTCTTTAAAATAATATTTAAATTTAAAATAATAAATTTACTGTTTTTAGATGCTCAAAGTTTTTTTTAGTGCATCACTACATTAATATTTTTCTTCCCCTTTAATTATGATATTGTGGTGATGTGTCACACCACCCCATATTTTTGTGTACTTTTTACATTTTAATTTCAAAATTCTCGCTGGATTATTTTAGGCCTTAACCCTTCTTTCTAATTTCCCATGGTAACCGTCGGTTTTATGCATCACGCGCATCTCATAAATCATTATCAATCGAAATTACACCGTTTCTTCTGCCGTTAGTTAATTATTCTATCAACACTCCTATGCTTTCCTCCTCTCTGTCGCCGGCCGAGACATAACTTTTCCATCCCAACGTAATATTACTACCGCCAATATTCAAAATTAATTCTGGAGATAATTTCACCATTCGGTAACCTCTCCTGCCTTTTCTTTAATTAACCTTTGGCTAATTGTGGCTTTTATGGCGCTCGCCATCATAGGTTTGTAATAGAAGTACTTAACCCGATGCACACGATTTTCCACACCCCTCTTGCCCTTTCTTCTTTACTCCTGAATTTGTGCTGCTCCGGTCCCCCTCATGTAGTCCAAGCCGAAATTTCTCGGAGACCCAGGCGGGTCTGCCGAGGCGTCCCATGCGAGGTGCTCGTGCGGTACTGTCCGCAGCCTCAGTCATTATTCTATGCCGGAATCATCATATCGCTTATTCAATCCCCGAACGAAACTTCCCGATTTTGAGACCCTTTACCGAAATATGACAAAATGATGAGTACCAATGTTTCCTGTTATGATTTAAACAGCTACCGAATGTGTTTCAAAAATGTGTCAGTCCGCACCGCAGCCTTTTGTGAAAAACTTGCATCCACAAAAATGTGTCCATATTTTGAATTATTTTGAATAGTTTCAATTTACATATGTTACTGCTGAAAAATAAATGAGTGAATTAGTTAAATGAACTTGGTTTGTTTTTAACATCTTGCCAAGACACAATTTCTAGAAGCCTTCATTGACTGCATTTCCAACAAAAAAAAAGGTATGACCGTTTCTCTACCTTTCTCCAGTCTAACTTACTATTTCACTCACAATCAGAAGAGTCTTCGTCGAACCTGGGTTATCAACAACTGAACTTTAGAAACTTCTCTTCGATAACCCTACATCCTTACAGACTACATTCATTTGTATTATATTTATGGTGCATCATGACCAGTTCTTCTGATTGTGCTCATCGTCATCCTTTTCCTTCAAGTATTTATGAATATATTTTAATCCTACTTTCAATGTAAATAGTTTTCCATAGTGTATTGCATATTATAGTATTTTAATATTGAATTATTATTCTTAGTTAAATTTTTAAATGTGCTCTGAAGTTCGTTTTGATTTTATGCCCATTGTTGCCCGTAAAATTTTTGTTTCGTGTTAGCAAAGTGACAAATAGTTAATTTTTTTGGATGGAAAAGTGACCAAAGGGAAATTTAAGAATAAGCGACGTAGTTTTTTATAAATGATGTTTACATGGTAACAAATATAGATTGCGGTTGGTCTTTTAGCTTCTCTTCGTGTAGTTGTTTGACTCACAAGCCCTCGATGGTGCAACTTCTATGAACACATCCACACGATTAAGTGGAAGATCTGGGTGTAGAATCCCAGTCAAGGGTGTCATCACTACCGTTGAGTCTATTAGACTGCAATAAAATAGTAAATGAATATGCAAAAGTTTGAGAAATGATATTTTGATTATTACTCCAGAGATATGTGCACATTTTGTTGATTTTTGAGATAATGTTGAATAATAAGAGATTATGGAGTCACTTAATTTTTATGTATTAATTTATTGAAGTTATAAGGAGTCACTGTTGTTTTAAGTCACTTTAATTGGTCACTTGTGTTTTTTTCCCTCGACAGACGTATCGATGGTTCTTGTTGCATTTCTTTTAGTATTTTTGTGTTTAATCTTTCGTGTTATTATGGGCAATACTTGTAGCACTCTTGTATGTTATGTTTTTTTTACAGAACATTGAGCACTTATTTACTGCTCATTTTATGTTTTATTTATCATTGAGTTTTACTGATTTCCCACACTCACATTTCTTGCTTGATTTCATATGTTTTTCTTGAAAGTTACACCAACTTTGTTTTGCGTTGAGAAAACAACCAGAGTACAATATTATCATTTTCTCAAATGTGCCAAATAGTACAATATTTTTCATTACTGCAGTTTGTATGTGAACTTTGTTTTTTTATTTCACCAATGGTACCACTCTTCAAATAGAATTTTTGTTGTTATTCAATAATTCTTGCTTGCTTTTTAATACTGTCACTCAAAATTTGACATCGTGAATGTATCTCTCATTATTTTTGGCAATCCTTGTGACAATCTTCTAGTTACCATTAAGATGGCAAAATTTAAACGTTCTATTTTTGGGTATTCATGAGTTTTAGAGATTCATATTTAGGACCGGCCCCCCTTTTTGTATGTATCTCACCAGGAATAGAATTGTTTTGGTATTTTATAATTATGATTTTTTCACTGACCATTTTAGAATGAATGTTATTCAATCACGTGTTTTTATTTTTACAATAGGCGGGTTAACCTTCCCATAAGAAAAAGGGCATCAAATTTTTTTGGGTTTGTAGTGTATGTTTACCAAATAAAATGTTAAAATCTGAGAAAGAGGTCCCCAAACAACCACCCTCAATTTTACACTTGTTTCTAGTTTCGATTTTTTTGCACATTTTTTTCAACTGCAATTTTACTTCCAAGAAATTTGTTTTTATGGCACTTGTATATTTCAATAGTTTCTTCATCAAATAGCAAATTATGGAAGTGAAACCGTTTTTTTATTTGTTAGTATCTTCATGTATATTCACATTTATTTGTTAGATTTCATGTGCATATATATTTTTTTCAATTGATAAAGAGAGCTCTCGTATTGATAAAAAAAGAGCTATGCTTGAAAAGCGCATTAAGGAAACTGAACTATGGAACTCTCAAACAGAGAAAAGTGAACCTTGATTTTTGAATGCCGTCACTGATTAAATGAATATTAAACCTGAAAGAACTTTGATGAAAGTATGTACGATATTGAATGCTAATTGTGCAACTCAAGTGATACGGTTTATGTCTTCAGTGATAGGAATGATTTAATGAGCCATATTCCAAAACCACGCTTTTCATTCATGTATATATTATCATAAGAACTTGTACTAATATTGAATTTAATTATTCTCGAGATATATTGTGTTTGATGTCTTTTTATCTACTTGTTTTTTTCAAAGGGTCTACGTCAAATGGCATAAATTGTATTGCTAGCATTTCTTATTCATTGTTGTTAATTTAAGAATTGAACTATCTGATCTAAAAATGTAAATCTGCAGTACAGACTTTCACATTTGTTACTGGTGCACTCAGTATTTGGTGTTATAATTTTAAGCTGGTCTTGATTGTTTCACCCTGATGTGTTCGTTTGTACTTAAAAGGTGTATAAAATTGGAAACCTTAATTACCATAATTCAAAGTTAAAATTTATCAACATCTATGTGTGACCCACCATTTAAATGCTGTATGTAATTTTTTATTTTATGTTTCTTCTGCCCTGCCTGTGCTTTACATCTTTTCCAAATTTGAACTTTTTGGACTACCACTAAATTTTTTTGCTGTGTCTTCGGGGAGAATATGTGGTGATGTGTCACACCACCCCATATTTTTGTGTACTTTTTAAATTTTAATTTCAAAATTCTCGCTGGATTATTTTAGGCCTTAACCCTTCTTTCTAATTTCCCATGGTAACCGTCGGTTTTATGCATCACGCGCATCTCATAAATCATTATCAATCGAAATTACACCGTTTCTTCTGCCGTTAGTTAATTATTCTATCAACACTCCTATGCTTTCCTCCTCTCTGTCGCCGGCCGAGACATAACTTTTCCATCCCAACGTAATATTACTACCGCCAATATTCAAAATTAATTCTGGAGATAATTTCACCATTCGGTAACCTCTCCTGCCTTTTCTTTAATTAACCTTTGGCTAATTGTGGCTTTTATGGCGCTCGCCATCATAGGTTTGTAATAGAAGTACTTAACCCGATGCACACGATTTTCCACACCCCTCTTGCCCTTTCTTCTTTACTCCTGAATTTGTGCTGCTCCGGTCCCCCTCATGTAGTCCAAGCCGAAATTTCTCGGAGACCCAGGCGGGTCTGCCGAGGCGTCCCATGCGAGGTGCTCGTGCGGTACTGTCCGCAGCCTCAGTCATTATTCTATGCCGGAATCATCATATCGCTTATTCAATCCCCGAACGAAACTTCCCGATTTTGAGACCCTTTACCGAAATATGACAAAATGATGAGTACCAATGTTTCCTGTTATGATTTAAACAGCTACCGAATGTGTTTCAAAAATGTGTCAGTCCGCACCGCAGCCTTTTGTGAAAAACTTGCATCCACAAAAATGTGTCCATATTTTGAATTATTTTGAATAGTTTCAATTTACATATGTTACTGCTGAAAAATAAATGAGTGAATTAGTTAAATGAACTTGGTTTGTTTTTAACATCTTGCCAAGACACAATTTCTAGAAGCCTTCATTGACTGCATTTCCAACAAAAAAAAAGGTATGACCGTTTCTCTACCTTTCTCCAGTCTAACTTACTATTTCACTCACAATCAGAAGAGTCTTCGTCGAACCTGGGTTATCAACAACTGAACTTTAGAAACTTCTCTTCGATAACCCTACATCCTTACAGACTACATTCATTTTTATTATAGATATGATAAAATGAGACATAAGGGCCGAATCCCCGAGATTTTGAATTTTTATTTTTGATATTAGTAATTGTCAGATCTCAATTATTTTATTTTTTTTAGAATTTTGAATGCAAAAGCACCTGATGTTGTACCTTCGGACACCATAAGTGTTGTACCTACGGACACGTTCTTGTGAGTGTCTGTAGCTAATCGGCATTTTTGAATCAGGTTTCATTAAAGTGAATACATTTTAATGCATATTAAATTAATTCTAAATGGTTATTTATTTGTCAGCGATTATTTTCAAGTGAATTTTAGATGAAAAATCAAATATTTTGTGATCTAAACTACTTTTTTAAATTTTTGATTCTACTTGGCATTCAATGTAAAATATGGTCTTAAGCACCCTATCGCATTTAAGTATGATGATTACAAAAAGCTTAAAATTTCCTCTAAAGAAGATATGCGAAAGTTATTACCACCAAATGCTTGCATAACTAAATGTCGATCGAATTGTTTTTTTGGATCAGTGAAGTGATCAGATCAATCAGCATGATTGATGAAATAATTACCTCAAATTTCGATCTGAAAATCCCATTTGATTTATGTTTTTTTGGTAAAAAATCAAGACTTTTGGTAATCAACTTCCTTTTAATGATCATTTTCGATCTTAAACTACATTACTTTAAAAAATCTATTTCCAATTTTAAAAATGCTTGAAATAGTATATTAAAAGGTAATCATCAATAAAAATGTTCATTTTTAGCTTTTTTCAAACAAAACTTCCCTTTTTAAGGGTGTCCACAGGTACAACTGGGTCTGTCCATAGGGAGAGCACGTTGTTGTACCTATGGACACAAATTTCGTCAAGTTATTAAAATGAATTAAAAATCCAATTTTAAAGATTTAAGGTAATAAAAAATATTACTCTGTTTTCTAAGGTTAGAACTATAGGTTGGGCACTTTAAATGGTTAAAATGTGATTTTACTTGTCTTAGAAAAATCCAAACTGGATTTTTTTCCAGAGGTACAACACTCTCCCCTATATTGTAATAAATTACAGCAGACTTTTGTGATATTTTTCCATAAAAGAAAGTCTGAGAGGCATTTCAAGCCAATCAGCTTAGAAAAATATAAAATATTTTATCTTTTATAACAATATTTTGTACTTGGGGTAAAATGGGTCATAGTTAGGAGGCCTTCTGTATGAAGTAAAAACAATGTTTTTAACTTATTTCCTTCAAATATACCTTGAACTTTCAATAAAGTTTATTTTCTCCAAATGAAGTATTTTAATTGCTACATTTCAACAATGTTCATTAACTTCGGACGTTTACAATTTCATTAAAGTACAACTTAAAACAAATTTCTTCAGATAAAAACTGCTAAGCCGATTTCCTTTTTTCTTATTTTCACGTATATTTTGTAATAAATACATTTTTGACATCTTTTTGCAATGAGACCCATTTTACCCCACGTTGGGGTAAAACAGGTCATTACTTTGATGCTAAGTTTAACCAACTTACAACTAAAAAATATTTAATAAAATTCAATGAAAATGTTCTGAAGGATTGTAATGTCAAGATCCAATTGAAAAAAATCATTAAAAAGTAATAGTTTTGATGAAATAAAACTTAGAATATGAAAGTACCTTAAAAGTGACCCATTTTACCCCAACCCCCCCAATAGAGAGTTTAGTCTGCATTAAAATATTTTAACTTGTTAGTTTTCTTCTTTTTGGAAAAGTTATACATTTAAAAAAGAACAATTGAGAGAGAGAGAGAGAGAGAGAAAACTGACTCAAAACTAATTTGTATTCACGATTTGAATTATCTTAAGAATTATTTTTTTCTATCATTAATATAATGAGTTAGGTCTAATTTGATTTTAAGTATTCAGTATGCGTTCCGATTTTCTAGAAGCTCGTGATAAAAAATAAAATTACTCCTGTGTAAAAAAACTACTGCAGTAAACAATTTCAGTACGTTTTAAAAGGAAAGAATTACTCCATGAAAAAACAAATGAGTCAAACCTTCCAAAACTAGCTAATACTATTTCAAATTACTTCGGAAGAAATGAACATGTTGACAATAAAGATAGCTCCATTATGAGTTACTCTAAAGGAACTGACAGCTTAGAAAGAAATAATAATAAATAATAAATTTAAGAATAAAATGGCTATCCATACAGTATATTAAAAAGTGAAAATAAACGTAGAGAAAATCAGCACCACTAATTGACAATCCGGACGGTTTTGAGAGATATAAAGTGACAGTTCTTGACCAAGAGGGATATTTAAATATGACAGGATTTATGCTGTTTATAACATCAGATCAGGTAATTTTTTTTCGTGATTTGTAATTAAATTCCATTATGCGCTAAAACGAAATATTGATTTTGTCATTTTGAAAAGTGGTTTTTGCGTTAGTGGATGCTTTTTCTAGTTAAGTGAAATTAGAAAGGTCTGTTAATGGATGGAGAATACTTTGTTTTTAATGTCGCAATTTTAATGGATTTTAAGCTTTGATGATTGGCAGTGGTAATTATGAAGTTTATAGGTTTTTTTTCGGTCTTCCTTATCTTCAGAAGAGTCAGAAATACCCTGTTCGTTGATTATGTGAAATTTTTATAAACTATGAAACGATTATTTAAATATGATCTAATGGTTCTTTTCTTAATTTTGAAATGAGGTTACTCGTATAATGAGGAGGGGATAAATCTGGTAGCTATATTTGAATCTCAACCTTTTGTCTTCATTTTTCCTTCTTTAAATTATTTGCATGTTTTGTATTTTTTTTTAGAAAATTGTATTAAAAAATCAAATTTAACCACGCAGAAAAAGAACTACAAACGATTTTTCATGCAATTATATATTTTGATTACTTTTTCCCGGATTATATTGACCCCATTATTCATTTTCTAAAAATTTTGCATACAATTAATCTATTTTAAGTACATTATATAGGAGAAGATATCATTACATCAAATTTCCATTAATGTTAAAAGTACACTTCGTTTTTCGATTTCTAGAGAATAAAATATAAATTTGGGAGTTAACCCTTATTAATAGTGGAATTTGGTAACCAAAGAATACTTGATTGTTTGCTTTTTTACGGAGGAATTTGAGATTCATTCAATAAACGTTTGCTTTTAAAAAAATTGTATTTACGAATAAAAATAGATACGAAGGAACTGATAAAAATGAATAAAATTGGAGTGAATGGTTAGAATTTTTGCCTCACTAACAGGCACTTACTGAATTGCCTAGCAACCGTCCTAGATAAAACATTATTGACGATATCATTATTGAATAAAAAGAAAATTCTACATAAAACGCTATCATTGACAAAACCAATGCATAGCAGACATCCCAAGAACAAATAATTAATTCTCTTCTTCATTAAACGTAAGAACTTCAAACGATACGCAATATGTATTTCATTCGCATACTCGTCTTTTGACTGCCATTTTCTTCACCACCAGCGACTGCCAATCAAAACGCAGACGGGAGCATGAGGAATTTAATCAGTGAATTAGGGTGTGACAAGAATTTTAATCTCGATCCGAGGCAATCTTCCAAAGTAATCAGAGCAACATTAGGGTCTTTTCCAGCGAGGTCGTGCAAATAAACTTTCGATTGCGTCCGAAAAAGCAATTAGGAGTCTTTAATTAAATATAAACACGTGACTCTCCAACATGCCTGCAAGATGGCGGAGTAATCTGTTCTAGAATACGAAGACGGGGTGAGATTTCTTGCGCACCAGAGAGACAGAATGTTTCAAAGAATAGGGGATGTCGTCTTTTCTGAGCGAAATTAGTTGTTTTCGACATGTTGTTCAGGATCTTTTATAGTTTTGTGGAGGGATTAGTGAGAGTAAAGGTGTTTTTTAAACTACTAGTCAGAAACAGTATCAGTAATTAAAAAAAACCCTAAGGTTTTTAAGTCCAGAAGAATAAATTAAGTGTTTTAATCTAAAATCCTTAAAAAGAAATCTGTGGCGTTTATGACAAACCTGAGTCATTTGGATATATTATATAACTATACATTGTTTCAAACTTTCAATTATTAAACGTATTAATAATTTTTAATTTATTAAACAATATTAGAATATTATTCCTAAAAATCTATTTTTTAATAAAATTTACCAAATTCAAACATTCTAACAATAAATTCTTGCAGCTTTATATAAAAAACTAGACGGACAAATTCATATTCACCTATTTCTTGCGTAGAGAGTAATCATCTCAAAATATAAGGGTCGTAGTTATGAAACTAGTTTAGTTAGATTACCTGCTTTAAACTTCCAAGAGTTTTCCTTTCTTTCTAGTTCTTTTCATAAATTGATAGGTGAAGAAAAAATTAGCTATGGTATTGACTTAAATGAAAAAAAAATCCATCTCTACCCTTCCAGTTGTGAAGCATTCCAAGAAAACTCAACGCTAGTAAGGAATTCAAAAGATTAATAAGAAAACGTCCAATTATTTCAATCAGCAAGGCGTAACGTATCCTTTTCCAGTAATTAAAATGAATTTTCACTCTTATTTAAAATTCTCGACGAAATCCCCATCCTTCCTAAAAGTAATCATCAGAAGAAACAAAAATAGCCTTATCCCTAATTCATTTTGTATCATTCGTTAAAAGGGGCGTCCTTTAATTAAAATTCAAATGATTTCCTAAAAAAATAATGTTCGAAAAGAACATCGATACTTCCTCGTTATTCTTCGTCTCTAGAGTGTAATCGTTACTTTCTAGATAAAAGTATCATTAGGCTTAGCGTAACACTTGGAAGCTAATAAATGCTTTTTTTTTTATCTGAAAGGATTTTTTTTTGCTTTAAAATAGAATTAATCATATTCAAAGATATTCATCGCATGTTTCTTGAGCTTCCCAAATAATTTATGAAGTGATTTATCAGAAGGAAATGTAGAAAATGAATTGTAAGAAAAAATATTCATGTAGGAATAAGAATTTTGTGAGTTAGTTTTATTGAATTTTTCTTAACTTGTTGTGGATTAATTGTTTTTTAGCTTTCAAACTTATGTTTTTATAGCATAAAATGATATGGAACATTGCATAAAAAGTATTGAAGATATTGGGATTAATCAGAAAATGGCTTTTAACCCGTAACAGGGGAGGTGAAAAAATGGAACATACAAGGGGACGTGGGGTCTCAGAGACTCCGCTACTTTCTATATTTTTTAAAAATCGTCTAATTAAGATATGATTCTGATATTTCAGTACATTGTTATTTGAACATTTATCTCTTGATAGAAAAATATTTTCTTTAACTTTATGATGAAATAAACATTTTTCCAGACAATTTTCCAATAGACTTAAAATTATCGATAGAAACAATATGGTGCAATAAATTCTTTAAACTTAAAAATAAAAACGCATCTATTGTGAATTAACTGTTTTGTTTTTATGACTTAATATATAAAGCAAATTTTAATAAGAGAAAATTCTGTGTAGAACAATAGAAAATTTTTTTGACAGTGCCTGAATTATCAATTTTTACCATTGTTTTGGAAGCAAACAATTTAGAAATTTTCACAGAAATCATCTTCACAGTCTCTTCCCCACTAAAATCACTCATAACTTCATCTTATTTTTAAAAAAAACTCTTCCACACAACGCGGATTAGAGATAATTATAAATAATCTCCGCGGATCTAGCTTCAATACCATGCGTACTAACTCTGGACGAAAACTATTACGCTGCGGAGGAGGTGGGGTCTCTGGGACTCCTGAAAAAGAATTTGTGGAATTTTCGTACAGTGTCACTTGTCAAAACATGCTGATAAGAAGGGGTCAGGGCCAAGGTCACCAAAGGTGAAGCTAGCGGAAGAATCCATTCAATTTGACCAAACATGTGGTAGGGGGGAGGGGAGGAAAATGTTGCGGAGTCTGGGAGACCCCACGTCCCCTGCTACGGGTTAAAAAAGCTACCTTTTCTTTTTTGTCACTTTTGCAAACAATCCAATAAGTTTCAGTTGTTTAATCTCTATCCATTGAAGTTAAAAGTATTTAGTATACTTTCAATGTTTATGAAGGGTGCAAACATAAATTTTGTATTAATCTGTCTATGGTTTTACATTTTACCCTTTAATTTAAAGTTCCTTAAACTTTTACTTCACTAATGGCTAGTATTTATCTAATATAATAAAACTAAGTGTGGCTATATGTGTTTGTCTTTTATACAAATCCACAGTTTACTTCCGATCTGCACCAAACTTGGTATACCTACATAAAAAAACTCGGGAAAAAACATAGGCTATTTTTCGAAAACTTTTATTGACCCCTTGACCCTTTTTTGTTCTTTTTATGGTCATTTTGCTGAAATAGCTTTATTTCTCCTCCAAAAGAGATCTGTTCACCCCATTGTTACAAAGAAAATTTAATGCTAAACAACAATTTTTTAATAGAAACACTCCTAGGATACCGGGATGATTGGTAAATGCTGATTATCTAAAATTAGTGTATTTGGGAAAACTAAAAAATGAGGCGTTTGCTATCAAAACCAGCTTATTCCATTTTTGGAAATTTTACAGGAGAGACAAAAAAACTTCTTACGTCCACAGTTCTAAAGCTAAATATGTTTTTAAAATTTTTAACTGTAGGTAGAATTCGATTAGTTTTTCATTTTCCTTTCAGTTGCATTACCTTGGGCGTAATTACGCTAATTAGGTTAGAATGAGCTGACTTTGATGCAAAAACACGATTTTTCATACTTTTTTCAGTTTTTTTTGTTCAATTAAGTGGTGAAGTAGTTTTTTCCAGTTTATTGGGTTGGAATGAGCTGGGTTTGAGCTATATACCTTCGCCAGGTTATGAAGGATCCTCTAAACTTTCAAAATATGCAAAAAAGTGGATTTCAGAAAAATATGGAATGAGCTGGTTTTGATAGCAAACTCCTCAAATAATAAATTTATACTCTTCACCCGTGCAAGGCCGGGCATATCAGCTAGTTAGATATATTTCCAAATTTTTGTATTAGGTACTGAAAAGCTTCATAAAAATCATCTTTCATTTGAATTCTTCTTATCCAACCATAATAAAAAATAAATATTAGTCATTTCAAATAAAAAACTTAAATAAAGTTATATAAATTGATGAAAACTTCCACGACCTGAAGATACATTTATTTGATTTTCCGGGATAGATGGCCGTGTTTGAATGGAATTTCCAAACGTTTCGCTCTCAGCTTCGGAGAGCATCCTCAGTGGCAAAAAATCAACTGATAAAAATTGAAAATAAAAACAAATACCAAACAATTACAGCGTGAATGCTAACGTGGAATGAAAATGAGATCAGATACTAATACTATTGTTGTTTAAATAAAGTTGTTTGTAGAGGAATTAACCCGCACTCTTACAATCACTCTGTATAATACAAATATTTATTAATCTTTCCAGAGTGATACTAAGTGATTTGTTGCATTCAAACATTGGGGGATAAAGAATCCAGGAATATTCTCAAATAACATCATGGCTCGTCGTTATTATCATAGATTCTCATAATTTATCCATTATCCTTTATCTAAAGGGAGTCTGATCCTGCAATCCATAAAGTTATTTTAATCCATGCGTGGCCTACCCAAGCAGAACAAATGTTCAAGATTCGTCCAACTGTTGTCATGTACGGCCAAATTTCGTTTACTTTTAGTTGCAGTTACGTAAAATTGACAAAATTGGTGTGAGCTGTGATACTAGGGTAATGATTTGATTGTTTGCTCAAATGGAGAATTGCAGCATCTCTTAAAATTCTAAATATTCAATTTTAATTTATTAAAAATTATCTCCTGATTCCAAAAATACGCTTGTCTTTTCCAACAATCTTTTTTTAAGGTTATTATCACAGAGTAAAGATTATTCAGAGAGTCCAAAACGCGATTTTACTAAAATAGTTCTACAGTTATCGCATAGTGGCGTTTCGACCCTCCAGCTGTCAATCATTGGTGTGGGCGGGGACTAAAGGAAACGAGTGATTCTCATTGGACTTAGAACTTTGTATGGAGGCTGCATTTGAATTTCTCAATCTCTGCTATTTTTGAAAATCAATGAAACTTTTCCCTTATGGTTGCAAACTTTCCCTGACAGTAACTAAACTTTCCCTATTATAAACATTGATATCGTTTGTTCTGTCGTTTAATATCTCGTTATAGTGATTGTGGTAGCAGAAATTATTATTAAATGTGAAGTTATTTGTTTAAATTGTATTAAATGTGGACTTGGAGTTGTAAGTTCGATTACAGAGTAGCTCCCGATCCATCGCCACTTTAAAGAAGATGCGAGATAATGACGTCACGGGCAGATCAAGTATATATAAGCCAGCGAGAGATCTCAGCTGACCAGAACATTGGGTGAGTCCCTGTGGAGATCGTGACATCAGAGAGACTTGTAATGTCTAAGAAATTATCCCAGCGCATGCTCGAAAGAAAGATACACGCAACTGTTTTAATAACCGGGAAAATATAAAATTTTTTTCCCCTCTTTAGCGATTTGAAAGTGGGCGGGGTTAATTGAGAGAGTGTATGCGGCTGTAGCTCGATTGGGGTAGAGAGTCAACAACGTTACGTCATATTCTCTGGTTAGTTCCACCGTTATCACATAGAAACGACCGTCTATGGGAAAACCCATGTTAAAAAAGTTGCCATTAGCGTCTATGGAAATGGACTCTCTGATAATCTTTTCTCTGTGGTTATTATGGCATATTTTAATGCAGAAAGCTCCTAACAATGTGACGTCACATGTGTCTCTTGGAAATGTGGGAAACACCGTTTTCATCGAAACATTAGGCTGTAAGAAAACTAGAGCTTAGTCTTCCCAGTCTTTCAAAGCGGGATGATAACAAGCTGGAGCAAGGCACATTTAACGTCACAAGCTGTTTCAGCTCATACAGAAAATAAGCTATTTTTAATTGAAAATAACTTAAAATTTAGGGCTTTGAAACGTAGATTAAAATATTTTTTGGCGGTTTTAAGTCATTCTGAACACATTAAGATTAAAAAAAATTGACTGCAATTATCCATTATCTCTTGTAACCAGACTAATTGATATGAAATCAATAATTCTTCGATTCTTACTTTGTACAGATGAATTTGAGTTTCTAATGCTTCAAAAATTTCTTAAAAGGCACATTACCTTTAAGTCACTGCCTTTACTGCCCTGTCACTGCCTCGTAATTGATTCTTCAAGCTATAGTTTTATTTAAACAACAAGCATAAGTCTGAAAAACTAATTTTTTATACTCAATTTTAGTATATAATTATTTTTTTTGTAGAATAAAATTTTATATTAATTAACTTTTTAATAATTTTCTTTTGCCTTAGTATTGCTAACGATAGAAACCGTAAATTAATTTTTTTCAATCGACTCATTTTTATTTCATGGTACGTACAAGAAATGTTTTAAAATTTCTTTTGTAGTTTCTTTTAACAAAATCTTTAGAATTACGTCTGTTTTCTTTCAAAATAACAAGCTAGTTATTATTTAAAAATAAGATTACTTCTACAACATATTTTAAGTTTTACTAAAAGAGTTCTTAATTGGAATATATTTTGTGTTCTTAAATTACTGCAAGGATCTTCAATTTTAACTACTAACAACCCTTTTTAGTTCCATATTTTTCAAAAGGAAATTATTGATCCCGTTTATAAAATTTTCATTCCACCCACAGCTACTGCAAACCATCTTCTTTTTACCCTTTAAATATTCAAACTTCAGCGAAATGTATTTCTTCAGAATAAATATTTAAAAGGAGAAATGTATAGTATGTTATTCAAAAGAAATTCAACTAATACTTCCTGTGAGTCGACTACAAAGAAGAGAAATTTTCAAGAGTTTGAATTAGGTTTGGGAATTAAATTTTGGGTCTGAAAATTTATTAACACTCCCACAACTACTTAGACGTTATCATACTTTTTTTTCTCAATAAGAAGTTTTTGTTGAATATAATGGAATTATAAACTTCATGTATTGAATCTATGAGTAATTGGAACCACCAGGAAGCGTTATGATGTCATAAAATATATTTTTCTACAGAAGGATTGTAAAGAAGAAATTCTTTTACATCTCTTATACTTTACTTGATTCTTAAAATACATTAGATATAAAGAGTGAATTAATCTAGATGTGAACTGAAAAAAAGGTTTAGTTTTTTTAAGCTCTTTTTTAATATTGAAAATATATTTTTAATTTTAATAAAATTAAAAAAAACGCTTGAAAAATCATCGAATCTAAACACAAACAACTCCAGTTTTCTTTAGTTAGATAAAAAATAGATCGTAGAAAGTTTTATGAAATTTTATTTAAATCAAAGAAGGTTATAAAATTTTTCTATGATGATGACATGGACCTTAAGTGTAAGGAACCAAAGCAGTACTTTTTTACTTTTGGATCAATGCTTAAGATAGATATCTCCTCAAAGAGTAGGATCTGAACTGAAACAGTATCTCTTCTGAGTATAACAAGCTAGCTAGCTTACCTTTGGAAAACCTTGAGAATTCCTATTTTCCTTATAATCTTTCAACTCCTTAGGGATTTCGGGATTCATACATCACGTACCGATAAGATCAGTTAGGATTATATGGCCCAATATATACTTCTTTTGGTAAAATGCCCGTAAAAATATGTTATTCTATTTAATTTGATTTAAGACTATTGCATTCAATTTCATATCGAAAACATTTGAACGATTTTTGTATTAAGTTCTCTAAAATTTTTTTTCTGAATAGTTATATTATATTAGTTGAAAAAGATTGTAAGACAAAAAAATAATGAAATGTTACTAATTTATTTTTACATTTTTTGTCCTTATTTTCTTTTTGTTCATATTATCTTTGGGTGTATCATGTTCCAAATATCGATTTTTCATATTTGATAGCTTTAGATAGGTTTATATATAGATATATAGGTTTATATTTTGATAGGTATATTAGTTGATGGATTTAGGGATAGTTTTACCTCAAACAATGGTATCTCAAGTGGATTTTTAAATAAGATCTTTAATAGAAATTATCCTATTCTTTACAAAAATTCATTTAAGCAACATTATGAAAGAAATTTTCTAAAATATTTTGGTGTTATTAACTCGATTTCATTCCTTTCTTCTCTGAAATATTTTGCATTTAGCAAAAGTAAAAACTAAGAGAAAAAAAATCAGATCTTAAATACCGTTTTAAAAACGGTACTTATTTAAGCTTATATTTTAAAGATAATTTCATCCAAAAGTTCAGCTATCGGGAAAAATAACTGAAGCAAGAAATTTCAAATCGATAAAGATGAAATAGATTCGATTCACATGCAAGCAAAATAATTGAAAAAAAAAGCCTTAACTGAAAGACTTGCTTTCAAAGCATGTTTCTTAACAATGGGAACCAGATCCATTCGCTTGAATTTGATTTAAAGCCTACATTCAACATTTCCTTTTAGGGTTTTTCACGCTTCATATATTCTCATTGTGAGAGAATACATTTGTCGGGAACTCCAGTGAATAATATTTGACATTTCTAGAGCACTCCTATTTTCTGTGTATCCCAAAAAACTAAAATTTCTATTATATTATGAAATTATTTATCTTTTAAATTTAAAATATACAATTTAAGTTTTAAGTTGTAGAGTGTAATTTAATTTTTCTTATGGGGCTTATATAAGCAATGATTTTTTTTCTTGGATCCATCGAATCCTATTTATATGACTTTTTCGGTCCTTACCGTGTTCATTTTCTTGATTGTAAAATATATTTAAAAAATGTAGTATATTCGAAAGTAATTTTGCATTGTGAATAAAAGTTCAAGTTTTTATTATTTGGATACACCTTTATGATCAATGCTTAAAATAATGAGTTTGAAGGATGGCTGAATGGGAGTGTCTTGTATTTTTAAACTCAGATGGTTGAGTTGAGAGGTAACTTATTAGTTAAAAATCTTCACCGAAATGGAAGATACGCTCTTAGTTCATCCCGTCCATGAAATATTTATTCTAATCCATAAAAGATTAATGTGATTAGATATGCCATTAAAATATTACCATCTATTAGTTCATTTACAGATAAAATGTGGTAAAATATTTTCAAAGTATACAGTACATTTGTT
Organism: Tetragnatha versicolor; assembly: GCA_024610705.1. Lineage (NCBI taxonomy): Eukaryota > Metazoa > Arthropoda > Arachnida > Araneae > Tetragnathidae > Tetragnatha > Tetragnatha versicolor. The sequence continues at coordinate 18,107,586 of JANDEH010000008.1, forward strand.
TTGTTTAGAAAATAGGAGAAATTAATGCATAGAAATTTGGTAAAACTTATTTAACATAAAAAATAGGTAAAAATACGTAAAGTGTATGTTAAAATCATACAAAATTTGAAAACGTTTTTTATTGTTTTTATCATTCTAATATTAGCATTAGTTTTTTGAACGAGAATAGATATTGATGCGGTAATAGATTTTATCAATACGGAAAATTTGTCAAAAAAAAGATCACTCACACGATTCGTTTAAAAAAACCTGTTTGTAAAAACAAAAATAATTGGAAGATAAAAACGACAGACATGCAGCTTCGTAGTAATAAAACATACTAACCCAAAATAAATTATTCTATTTGTATAATTAAGAAAGAAATACGCTCTTTAGTATAAAAACTTCTCTTGCTAATTTGTTTACAAAACGCCGACTCTTGAGTGCATCCACCTAATTAAAATGCTTTCCAATTCCAAAAACAAACCAGAGAGAGAATTGAAAAACAACCCTTTTTCTTGGGCTATCTGATTTTATTTGAAGAAGAAACGATTTCAGAAAGAATGCCACAAAGAATTCAGACAAGAAATAAAACAGTCACACAGTTGGAGAACAGAACTATTTAACTTTCGACAGAGATTTTTTTTGTGAGTTTCCCCCCTTGAAGATCTCGATTGAATAATAAAAGAGGATTTGAGAAGAGGTCCTTATCCATTAAAAAAGAAGAGTAAAAGATCTTCTGTTGGAAGAAACGCACTCGAATATGTGGTTTGGGGCCATGTCCCGATGAAACCTCTGAGTTGATACTGGAAATTGAAAACCCTAAAAGCGGAGATATTAAATTCCTTGGGCTCGTCTCTTTGCTTCGGAGCTACTAGGACTTGAGATGAAGTTGGGAGTAATAAATGCATTTAAAGCACATATTAGGATGTATCTGATGATGGGGTTGGGAATCTGTTTCCCTCGTTTATGTAAATTCATTGATTTTGATTTATCGTGTCGTTTATCGGTTTACAAGTATAATCATTTATCGGTCTACAACTAGTATCATAAATTGGTTTTGTAGTTAGGATTTATGAGCTCATTATTTAAATAATCAATTCAGATGATTTAAAAATACCACTTTAATCATGCTGTTCAATAAATATACATTTTTTGAATAGGTCACCTAATCAACCATTAAAGTTCAAACCATTAAAAGTCATAATATTCTTTTGTTTAAAATTGAAGTTTATATTACCATCAGTTTTTTTATGCTGCCTAAATTAATGCAAATTCAAATTATTTTATCATAAAAAAACTTAAAAAGCTAAACCATGAAACTTTATTTAGAAACAGTTAAAAATTTATCCTGTTTAATTTTAAATAAACTTCGATAATGTTTTTAGTATTAATTGAAAGTCAAAGATGTTGATAACTAATTTGGATTTAAAAAACAGAAAAGATCAACAAAACTGTTGTTGAAAGTAGAAAATGACTAAAAACAAATATTACCTCAAAATAAACTAAAATAGTGTATATTTTACTTTAACATACAATTTCACAATTTTACTTATCATTTTTTAAATAAAAACGTTTATACTATATTGGTTATACGATACAAATTTACTAAGTACTACATTATAACAGCAAAAATGTACATGACATAAAAGTGACGCGAATAATTCGTTACATCATCTTTGGTATAATACGATCGTAAATCCCTAAACGTTTCTTAAAGTTGGTGATACTTTTCACTTAGTTTAATAAAAAAAATCATCTACATAATACATTTTAATTTCTAATAAATAGTTTATAAGAATAACACAACACCAAAAATATAATTAAATTTAACAAAATTAATGGAGAAAATAATATATTCTAAGTTATTCCGTGAAAAAAGTTAATAGTAAGATTTGAAGAATTGGTTCACGATTTATTTAAAAATTAAAGGTTTAAATAGTTTAAGTAACAATAAAATTGGTACCTAAATAAAAATAAAAATTAATTTCCAATTAGAAGCAACTCATTAAACGATAAGTGTAGACATCCACATCAACTTACCAACAACGCTACTATTTCATCTCCACAACCCCTCCTTCTCCCATTCCATTCCAACCCCAACCACCCCCAAGACATTTCAAAACACACCAAAACCACAACCAACCAAACAACCAACTCAAACACACGCCGACAACACAAAACAACACCTTTCCCCCATCCCGACCCACACAGACTCGAACAGGTGTCATCGCCGAAGAATCGGGATCACCAGCTGACCCACTCACTCTACCTGGCCGCTCCACCCGCATCCGTCCCGGAACTTTTCCGGGAGCATATGGGACAAAACGGAACAACTCACCCTCTTCCTGCCGGGATATGCCGGATGTTCGAAGAGAAACACCATGTTCCAGATAGAGCTCCCTGTTTAAAAATGTGGACGAAATCCGAAGGATTCAATCATAGGAATGTGCTTCGGAGAAGGTTGGTTGGTTGGTTTGTACGTGCTGCCCTCTGTCGGTGGGTGTTGGTTATAAAGCTGATGGATTGGTGCCGTAATAGGGTGAAGCCCTCTTTTGTGCTGGTAATGGATGGGTGAATGAAGGTTGTTAGGGTTTGGTTGTTTAGATTTACTTTTGGTTGGGGAGAGTGATTTTTGTGTGTGGGTGGAAGTTTTTCTCTTTTGAGATTTTGGGGTAGATTGCTGCAGTTTTTTTCTGAAGGGAATGAATGGTGTTTCTTTGAGGGACGGGGGTTTTAGTGCAGTTCTCGACTGACGTAAAACGTACATGGAAATAAATGTTGTTAGTTTATTGAGGAAAGAAAATATAAAAAAATTTGTTTGAGCTATAAAATCAAAAGTTTAAAAGATAGAGCCTCCAAAATTTACTGAATCTAAGTTTACTGACTCTCAAATATCAACATTCGATAAAGGAAAGTTTTGTCTTTAACGATGATTTGTTAAAAATCAAAAGTATATATTAATTATATAAGTTTTCCTTGATTCAACCCTAAAATCCACTGCCAGTTAAATTATAACTATGCCAAGTTGTTCTAAAGGAAGACCCGCCCCTTATATTGATATTTACTTTGCCAGCAATAATTTATTCTACAAAGCAATTAAGACTCCTTCGCCGAAAAATTAGAAGCTAACTAAAAGAAACCCAATTTTACTTGATAAATAAAGCAAAGGATGTATGAAAATTATGATAGTCTTTTAGCTTATGATTCATGTGTCCGTGTGATCCCCCTTATACTGTTGCCAACAGGAAAAAAACTGTATACTTCCGACTGGCGCTCTCTTACCCTTCTACCCCCTTTATCTTCCTTATGTAAAATATATGTGGGAAAATTGTTTAAGTGTAAGATTTTAACATTAGCTTTTACTCTTTGTATTACATTTTTATCGTAATACAAAGCTGTAATTCTATACTTTGTAATACACACACTTTAACTCTTTTTATTACATTTTTTGTTTATCACGTTGCGTTATTAATGTAAATCATTATTTTATCATTCTTTGAAATATTACTCTGAAGTCAAGAAGTGCTAGCATAAATTAATGTTTTTCAGTAAACATTACTTGATGTCGATAGTTTTATGTAGTAAAGTTGTGGTAAAATATGTTGATTTAATTTTAACAACTTGAATATTTAATTTATTTGTTTGAGTTTGCATACCTCTTAGTTATTAAAATAGTGATATCCAAATTGTATAAGTTCGTATACCATTTTGTCTTAAATTTTGAATGATTCATGGACCCCCCTTACCTTTTATTCCCCTTTAGAATCTAACCATAAACATACATCTTTTAACGTGCAGTACTTTAAAATTTTCTTATAGGTGGAAACTTATTTTATGTGTGCTACTGGATCTTTAAATTGAGTTGTTTATGAACCATCCTTACCCTTTATTCCATTAAAATACTATCACTGTAAAATTTTCTTATCCTCAAAAAATTACACATTAAAGGATGGAGTTAACAAAAAGGTTATCAAGAAATATATTCAGATAAATACTAATAATTTTTTAACACTGTATAAATCTTTAACAACAAAACAAAAATATTAGCAAAAAAATATTTGTTTATACAAGTGTTCAAGGAAAAATGTAAAGATTTATTAAAGAAAAGGGCTAAAATTTTATTCATGTCTTTTTTTATTATACTTCGGGTATTGTGTGAAATTAAGTGTGTAAGTAACTTAAAGTGTTACTATATAAATATAAATAAATGGCTATGAAAGTATGGATATAAATAAATTATTTTTGTTCATATATAATACTAGGGGGCTCTGCCCCCTGCTCGCTATCGCTCACCAACCCCCGGAACTGCTTCGCAGTTCTTTGAAGATCGCTTCGCGATCTTAGCGAGCAGAGCTCGCTTGTTTCATCTCAGCTATCCAGTACAACCTGGAACCTGTCTGCTTATAGTCTGTTTATTTAGAATATGCGCCTGAAAAAGGATCAAAAACGCTCAACAATGCTTAATAACGCTCATCAGACAACTTCAGTGACCGATTGTTTCTATAGTATTTTAACTACTTCTGCTTAGGCTGACTTCTCATTGCAGAAGAAAATTTTTTCGACGATAATTAGAATAATAAATGCTTCTAATACATTACGTCTCAGGCGCTAATTCTAAATGAACAGTGTAGTTGATGATCACTTAATATCGAAACTTCTTATCTCTCAAACTTTTCTATAACTTAATTCGGATCATTACCACGAAAATATCAAAATAAAACTATTACTGAAATATTCCTTTTAAATTATCAATAATTTAATGGATAGGGGTCTACCGTGCCCTGCTCGCTTACGCTCACCAACCCCCGTAACTGCTATGCAGCTCTTTACAGATCGCTTCGCGATCTGTAATATCTGCAATCGATCTTTAGCAGAGTAAAACAAACTTCTCGAAAATCCTCTTCCTTTCATCGGCACAAATAACACTCAAAAAAGCTAAATTATTTATTTCTCTAGTATTTCAAAAAATATCGAAGTATCTTTAAAAGATTAATAAACAAGTCTATACTATATCGCTAGCAAACTTAGAGCAAAAATATGCACCTCAAAACTTTCAATTTAAATATCTGTGCTCGCGACAATCTAGTGAACAGGCAAATATAAAATTTAAAAACATTAAACACGTCTGATAAAGACCTACTAAAACTATGAAAAAAATGAAACTTTGATGCTTAATAATTCCAAAACTAATTAGAATTTTTTAAAGAATTAAACGCCAATCTCTTTCTAAAAAATAAGAATATAAGTGTTTAAAAAATCATATTGATACCGTGATTAGTTTTCATTTTAGATAGAAAAAAACGAAAAAGTGTCAAAAATTTCGAAAATTAAAAAATTAATTACTCTAAACCAAATTCGAAATTCAAAAAAAGAGCGACGTAGTGCACATCTTCATACTTCAGAGTATTAGGCTGCAAAAAATCATAGTTCTGCTGCTTATAGATTTCGCTGAACTGGATTACGCGGCGAAAAAAGAAAAACTTCAACTTTGACCTTAAAAATACCCCAGAACTAACTATCACATCTGTTAGCTTTTTGTTTGAGAATGTGCCCCAAATATTCTTCTGCAAACGTTTCAAATTTCATAAATTTCTATCAAGTAGTTTTTGTGTTATGAGAGTTCAAAGAGTTGAAAAATAAAATTTTCTGAAACAGCGGCGGCGGCGGCCGCGGCGGCCGCGGTGACGGTAACTTTTTTTTAATATAGAGAGATAATACACAATTTTCCAAAGGTTGGACCTATATTCTCTATTTAAGTCCCAAGAATATAAAACTTGATGTAGTAAGAAAATTTTTCAGGAATTATTATGTATTTAACGTAGTCTCATAACTCTCAAACTTTAAAATCTGCTCTAAAACACGTTTAGTGTGTAAAAATACATAACTCAAAGAGAAGTTTCTCTGCACAATGATCAAATATTTAAATAAGACGTGTGTTTTAGATCAGAAGTTTTAATAGTTAAACGCCTGAGGAAACAGTAAGAATATGCTCAAAAGCCCAGAGGGAGAAAACTCTAAATAATATTTTTCGTATCTTAAACTTTTATTGCCTAAGTTGGGGGCACACGAATAAAAAAATATTATAAATTTTTATGCTGAGAACTTTTGAACATTCATTTGGTAATGTTTGTAGTAAATCTTTGGTAAGGATTGTAAATTGTGTTATTCAAATATTGATATTTAATATGTAGTTCAATGGAAGTAACTCGAAATGTAGGTAATTTAGTTTTTATTGGAATAGTAGAAACAGTGCTACTTTTCATTAGTGGTAATTGATACTTTCCAACACATCTTACATAAAACTTTTATATTACCTTTTACTTTTTTTGTATTTACTCGTTCATGAAAATTCTGAAGAAATGAAATATGAACGAATAAAAATGAAAGAGAAATTCTTTTTCCATAGTTGGATTTTCAACTATGAATGATAGGGCGTTTGAAATTACTATTAAACCTTATGGAAAATTTGTTGCGGCTAAGTCTGAAAGGATAACATTGGTCATCATAACATTGGTAGATGATTGCTTAAGAAAATAGTTATAGTATTATGCGATTAATACAATAAAATATAATAAAAAAGTTGATACTTTTAAACCACACTTATTTTTCATGTAACCATAAAGTAAATACAATTATAGAATCTGGCTCCTTAAAACTGCCTTATTTAGTAGTTATTCAGTATACTTACTTTACATTTTCTAAATCAGATTTCAAATGTTTTTACGAAACAAAACCAACACCAATCAAAACACTTCCAGCTCACACATTCACATTTCACCAATCCAAACCAACATTCTCCCGAACCAATGTTCCCCCCTTTTAAAACGGAGTTAGTCCACATTAGAAAAGACTCCCGGCCAAAAATAATAACAAGCCCTTCAGAACCAAATATCCAGCCAATTAGGCTTCACGCGAGACTGAAATTGGAAAACTGTGTCGGACGAGCTGTAGGGGTTGGTCAGAGTGCTAACACCGTTGCCAGAATTGGGTGCTTAACGAACCTTTCTTTCCCCTTTTGGAATGAATAAGTAACTGGTGGGAGGGGAATTACGCGCTTTGATTGGCTATTAAAACGAACTTGGAAAAGGATTTTCGATCGAAGGGTACTTTATCTCAATTTCCGGAGGTATCTCCGAAATTCAGGAAACAAGAGGTCGTTGCCAAACCACTTTGGGTAAAAGGTTTGGTTTGGATGGAAAATAATCTTTATCGTTTGATGTAATTGTGGCGACGTCGATAGTTTTTGGGTTTTGAATTGATTGGTCTAGTTTCAGATAAACGAATGCGTTGGTTTCAGTTTTTTTGTAACCTATTCTAAAACAAGTGCACAGTTTTTAGTATTTTTGTTGACGATTGAAAAATTTTTTATGCTTAATGTAACAAATGCAAGCTTATTGAAACTTTAGAATCACCCAAATTTCAATTTTAATCCCCAAAACCTTATTTCTTATAAAACTCAAAACTATACAAAATATGACCGACAATATAAGTAGTTTTTTCGTTTAACATTTATTATAAGATCCTAAGACCCTAACGGTTTCTCCTAAAAAATTAATAAGAAAAAAACTAATTAAGTTTTTTCATACAGTACATAGAAATGAAAATTTGAAGATCAGCCATTTAAACCATATAATATATTATGTTTTTAAATTAAATAACATTGAAAAAACCTTGCACACTAGGGGATTTTAGAGAAAATGTATTTATCTGAAGTAACGCTATTTAAACTTAAGAATTATAAACACTGTAACTGTTATCACTTTTTAATAAACCGAATACATTTTAATTTCTTGAGTGCTTTTTTTTTCATTACAATGGAGATGTTGTCATAATTATTTATATTTACGAGAGGTTATAAAGCTTTTAGAGAAATTTTTGACAGTGTTAATTGCTAAAAATAAATTTATTATTATTTCCAAGAACTTTAATAAAAATATCTAATTTAGGCTCAATTAATGTCTTTCTAAAGAACTAGACAATTATGTTTCCTGTTAAATATATAAAACTAATTTATGTGCAATAGTTTTATAAATTAGTAAAGCCCAATTAACTTTTAATTTAATTAATAGAACTAACTAGTATTGGACCTTAATTAAGAGTAAACTATACAGTCACATCATTTATCTCAAATGTTTTCCAGTGAAAATGAAGGACTGTTAAGCTAACTTATCAATGTTTGAGTTATATAGTTTACAAATTTTAAGTTCGTTTTCTTAATTGAGACTGTATTCTGACGTCATAGTTTTAGTTAGAGTAATTTATCCCAGATAAGTTCTTAACTCAATTACTGAAATGTCTCAGTTGACACTTGGAGTATTTAGATAGGGTAATTTGCATTCGAGTCTACCGAAGCTACCATTTTAATTTTGAGAAATGTTTCTGTGTTTACAACTGATAACACATCGGAGACGTCTTAGTTAGAAACCCTAATTTGCTTATAGTTTTAATTAGATGAGTTTTATTTAATCATCTTAAAGAAGAGAAAAATGTTGAAAATAACGCCTAGGTAGAAATAGATGAAATTAGTACGCATCAATGGTTAAACTCTTAGGTTTAATTTCAAATTTAAGCTAACTTTTATTGTTTTACATATTAACATATATACATATAGTATTTAATGAATTCCATGAACTGGTTAGTGGTGTTGAGTTGCTACTATGGTCGCACCCTCACCATTTGTTAATTGTCTGTGCGAAGGACTCTTCTAACCAAATGTAAAAGGTAAAAGGTCAAGAGAGCCGAAATACGTCGGCATCCCTCGAGGTTATTTATTCCGCTCCTGCAAGCCCCGGGAAGTTTAGAGTTACAACAAATAAATTAAACAAAGTCCTTTGACTGGGTTGACAGTTAGAAGAATAGCTTGGAGTCGGGATTTATGGATAGGAGGACCCTAAGTGAAGGATCAAAGGGGAAAGGTAAAACCAATAGGGTGAGTTTTCAACTACGCATAAAATTATACTCTGACCATTGGTAAACTCTGATATCTCAAGGGGGGACAGAGGGATGGTCCCCGAAGCCCAATTATGCAGTTGATGGTATCTAGGTGGGCGTAGAAAATGCAGCGATTGGAGGTTGAAGGAGAATAGAGGAGAAGGTATAAATATGACTGCAGGAGTTTTTGAGGGGACACACAGAGACAGACAGATAGAGACACACACACGGGAGTTCACTGGTTCCGATAGTACAAGAAGAGTCCGAGATGATGGTCCTGGTAATTCCTAGCCAAAGATGATCCGTCTAGTTATATCAACGAACGGGGTAAGTGGTAGTCATTGGTCTAGCATCTTCTCTCTCTCTCAATTATTTGTGTATATGTTTTATCAAATTTTAAATGTATTACTCTAGAACCTTAATCAATAATAAAAATGTTAAGTTTCACCAAGTGTATTTTATGTCTCACAGGATCATTCTGCTCTCATGTCACTGGGTTAATTTTAGATAATTTACAACGCAATGTTAAGTTGGGATCCCTACTTATAGGAATTAATTAGATTTAACAGTAAGGGCCACCCAACAGTGGGTTACCTGTATTTATCTCATGAATATGTATCTCAAGGGAATATTTCAGTTTTGTTTAAACCTTGTAATGTAAAAATGTGTATAAAATAAGGGCTTTTCTGGAAATTCTGATTTATTACACAATTTTATTTGTATAGCATGAATGAGTAAACTCAAAAGTAAACAAATCCATCTCTTTTTTTAGAGTGGTTATGTGTAATGCTTATATTTCACACATTTATTTAATTAATTATGTAGTTTATGTAAAGTAATTGGAGGGTTACCGTTAGAATGTTTTTTGTTGTTCATGAATAAGAGTTTCTGAAACAAAGAGAGAAATATACACCTGTCTTCTACAATCGAGAAATTACAAAAGCTATTCTACATATTATGAGAAATGAATAGTCTTAACCATAATAGTCTTAGTCATTTTAGTATAGAAAAAAAAATTTGGGTACTTTCGTATTAGCCCGTCCATCGTTTTCGCCAACTTGGCCAAATTTGGTTTGGGGGGGGGCTGCCTCCCCCCCAAAACCCCCCTGCCCTATCTATAACCAAACACGTTGTGGGGGTAATCAGACACAGTAAGGATTCGGAAAAAGGGGAATCAGTATTCTTGGATGAACCAAAACTACGGATATCACTCGGTTAGTGCATAAAAATAACTTTTTTAGCACTAACTTACTTGCAAAATGGTCGATCCTACCGCCGGCGATCCTTTGTCGATCCTACCACCGGCGTGCATACGCAAAACATTGAAAGACTCTGGGGCTCGGCAAAATGGCGCAACAAAGTTCACCGTGGAACGACAGGAAAGCAGACTCCTACCTTTCAGATGCAGTCTTCGTTCTTACCTTGTAAACACTGTTGAATTTACGTTCAAAACCTGCGCGGTGCGCACACATTATTTCACCCATAGGCTTACCGATTTAAATTGCGCGCGCATGCGCCAGTGATCGGAACTAGCGCGATTTCGCTACGTTTTCCAGGGTTACCAGAATCAACGGTAGTGTTGCGGGGTTTACCAGACTTGGCGACTTATCGCCCCTGTTGGCAAATGGACGGGCTAATACGAATGTACCAAAATTTGTTTATTTCATACAAAGTTTTAGAAATTCCCTCATTACAAAGTCAAAATGATAAAATTCCGTACCGGACATTTACTTAGTATATTATTTGGCTAATTTTTCAAAGCAACACGGACATGTAAGAGCAGCAAACGAATAATTTGCTCCACTAATCATTGGGATTGATATAAATTGTTCAGAGTCGAACTATACATTACATGGCATTCACAGTCAGACCATACGATCAATATTTACTGAGATGCAAGGGTTAGTATATATTTACGCAAATATATTGCATTGAGCTTGATAGCGAGATCATGCTGGAAGGATTGTTCTGTGTTTGTCATGGGGATTAAATTAATGTTCATGCATAGATTAAACAAAAGTAATGCCTTTTAATTTTAATTTTACTAATATTTAAATCTATGAGCATCTTCTTTGGTTTTGTTGGTTACACATGGGGTATTTAAATTTGTTTAAATAACTAAAAATTTTAAGGCAAAGATTTTCAAAGAATGTATTTTAGTTCGATTGAGTAGTAAACCGTGCCAATAAAGGGATTAAAACGATGAATAGCATTAAAATCGTATAGGTAACACTTTTCTCAGATTATATGTCGTTTTCAGTTGTTAAGTTTACTAATTAATAAACTTAATTAAAATACACTGCCCTTAAAGATCATGTGTCGAAAAATACTTGAATAAAGATTGCATTAAAATTAGTTTTAGAATCTACTCCTAACTAATAATAAAAGACCTCAATAGACCCTTTTCATGGAGGCCAAAAGTACTGAAAACAATTTAAAAGGTCAATGTTCATTCCTGCTATACAGTTACCCTAATTGTTCAAAAACCATGCATTGTATGTCTTATAAATATAATATTTATATGTCAAATTAAATATAATATTTAAATTTTTCATTGAAATATATAACCCCAAACACTATTGTTCCATTATTGTGGGGTTTTTAAAAGCCAACGAGAAAACAATAGAAAAAAAAAGCCAGGAAATAACTGTTTAACATGACTATTCCGCCCAAGACTGTACTCATCCCACTCCAAAGCATTCCTCCACTTTTCAAAACCAACTTCCAAACAAAAACGAGACACCCCTGGCTGCAAAAGAGCGTTATCCAATCCTTATTACTGTTTTCCTTCTCCAGTAACCATACCTCCCTGAAAAACAAACCTTTGCAGAAGACGACACACCAGGAGACACTGAAAGTGGCACTTTCCCGCTTTTTGGAAAAGGGTTCCTTTCTCTTTTCTGTAGAGGAAAAGGAGTATTTCCTCAGATTTGTTTCTTTTGAACAAGCCTTTCTTCAGAATCATAGAGTTAATATGAACTAGAGGGAATAAGACGACCCGAAAGCAGTGAAATCAACACAATTACCACGACCCAACATCAACCCCCTAGATTTCTATTGGTGGCTCCCGAAATGAACAGGATTTAGTATGAAATGCAATAGTGGTGATAATTCCTAATAGAATCTTAAAATTCTCTTTGTTGTGTTATCAATAAATCTTCATTTCATTTTCACCGAGAAAATCCTTTTTCTTTCCTTCCCAAACTATTTTATTTTGTCTTAGTGTTGAGATAATTTCGTTTAAATGGTTTAGAAACTTGAAAATATTTCGTTTCAAACTTTTTACTTGCAGGTGCTTGGATCTAGAGGTTAAAGTATTATTTGTCTACCGTCAGAAGGCGGACGAAAACCGGTTTTCTTTGCCTTCCACAATGCAGAGAAACCGGTTTTTCTCCGCCAAGCGACGGTAGACAAATAATATCTGACTAAGAAACTGGAAATCTAGGACAGGTAACAGCTGAAAACTCCAAATAAGTACCCAAGCAGCACAAATGTTCAAGATTCATCCACTTTTTGTCATTTATGGCCAAATTTATCTTACTTCTATTCCAGTTACGTGTGCTTCGTTAGAACAATAAGCTTATTATTAATCGATGATTGCAAGCATATTCTCCGTTAAAAACACAGAAAAAACTCTAGCTTAATATGTACTTTTAAAAAATATTTTCACATAAAAATAATTGCACAGTAACGATTTTTTCAACGGACAATGCACCCTCTTTTCCCCTTCGGTACTCAAAATTCTTAACAAGTTCAAGTTCCTTAAAATCTGATTTTTACTTCATGTTCCAATTTTAACGGATTCATTCTCGCCACACTTTTCTGTTGGTCTCCTTCAGGTCTGCACAAACATGATATCTCTATTTTTTCCCTATCTATGTTCTGAACCATCCTTTTTCCAGTGTTCCTTTAACAAACGGGGACCCCGCTGCATTCGAGTAGCGTTTATTTGGTTCGTTTTTGGCCCCTTCCACACACACTCCTTTTCGGCATAAAAGGGAATGGAGAGCGGTGTCGTCTGCTCCAGACAAATCGGGTTGGTTTGGAATGAGCTTTCGAATCCGGGAAAGGGTAGTTTTCCCCTCTGCTGTCTTTGTTGGAAACATGAATTGAAGTTTAACGTTTGTAACGTGTCGTTAAAATGAGAGATGGCACTTTTGTGTATTTACATAGTAACCAAGAACAACGAACAACTTTGAAAAACCGACTATTTCATGTGTGGGTTTATATTTAAGAAGCATAAATTAAAACCTTTGTGTTAAATTTAGGTTTGATAATATCTTTAAAATTTTGACAAGTAAAAACTTTTTGTAGGGAGAAAATGCTCAAATGATCGAACTTTTAAAATATGGAGAACTAATTAGTAATAACTGAATAGTGCGATTGGGAGTTTAGTAAATTATAATAGTCCACTAAAAATAGCGAAAAATAGGGCCGAACCTCAAACAAATTGCAATAGAAGGTTTCTCAACAGTTTTCACTTAGAAATGACCTCAACAATAACATACTAAAAATCGGCCAAAATCGGCCGGGGGGAAGTTTAATTTTTTTCAAATATTTAAAAAATGTCCGAAAAAAAATTAAAAAAAAAAACCAAAACAATAATATAGACATGTGATACATGTTTATAGGTTATTTTTGAGTGCTGAAACCGAATATTGCATTTAGTTTGGAAAAAATATTGAAATTTCAATTTTTAAAATTAATTTGAATAATTAGCTATATGAAAAAATTGAAAACCCCCTAAAAACCTAAAAAAAACATCCAAAGAGATAAATCCAACGGTTTTCATTTAGAAATGACCTAAATATTAACATACTAAAATTTAAATTTTTACGAGTTAAAGAATTTAAATTTTTTTTCAAATTTCCATTTTTTTTTGCGAAAAATGCATTTTTTTTCAAATTTGTGCAAAAAACTTTAGAGGCTTTTGAAAACGCCATTTTTTGGTGGATATTGTCCACAGATAGTTATATAATGGAAAACCGGTGGAATTGACCCTCAATGAATTAGTTTATTATTTTATTTAAAATTTTGAAATTGGTAAAATGTAGTACAAATGTGAAAAAAGGTAATACTTTGGCATATTTACATCAGAATTTAAAATAATTAACTAATTCATTGAGGGTCAATTCCACCGGTTTTCCATTATATAACTATCTGTGGACAATATCCACCGAAAAATAACCTTTTCAAAAGCATCTAAAGTTTTTTGCACAAATTTGAAAAAAAAAATGCATTTTTCGCAAAAAAAAATGGAAATTTGAAAAAAATTTAACTTCTTTAACTCGTAAAAATTTAAATTTTAGTATGTTAATATTTAGGTCATTTCTAAATGAAAACCGTTGCATTTATCTCTTTGGATGTTTTTGTTAGGTTTTTAGGGGTTTTTTAATTTTTTCATATAGCTAATTATTCAAATTAATTTTAAAAATTGAAATTTCAATATTTTTTCCAAACTAAATGCAATATTCGGTTTCAGCACTCAAAAATAACCTATGAACATGTATCACATGTCTATATTATTGTTTTTTTTTTAAATTTTTTTCGGCCATTTTTTAAAAATTGGAAAAAAATTAAACTTCCCCCGGCCGATTTTGGCCGATTTTTAGTATGTTATTATTGAGGTCATTTCTAAGTTAAAACCGTTGAGAAACCTACTATTGCAATTTGTTTGAGGTTCAACTCTATTTTCAGTGGACTATAAGGACATATGACTTGTGTCTAAGTTATAGGAATCTCTAAACAAACCCAGAAATTTCACTCATACTTTCTAAGGTTAATGTTCTTAGTGCTTGAAATTACATTTTTTAAAATTAATATGATGTTTAATCCCATGCAATAATCTCTCAAGCGTGTAGGTGCTATGCTATTTAAAATCTATACGAAATTCCAGACATGATAAAAAAACTAGAGTAGAGTATTTTTTAACCACTAAAGGTTACAATTCCCTTAATCGATTCAATAAAATTTATTAAAAACAGATGAATATCCAATAAAAAACGCACAAGAAAACTTGGTATAAAGTTAATTCCCTTTTTAAAGAATATACTAAATTTATCACAGTTACACATTTTTAGTGTTAGTTTCAACTGATATATCTAGTACTTATTTTAAATTATATTATCCAAAACCCTTTATTCAGAAAATAGCTTTCATAAATCTTCAGGAGGGTGATTTATGTAATTATTGGAATTAAGTACCCCTCATAAATTTCTTAAACTGCATCGGTTTATGAACGATTTAAAAATTTTATTTCACTAGAGTATATTTCAAATTGAAATTGTTATACTTAACTTTTTGTACTTTTATTCCTTTGTAAAATACTTCTGTACTTTGTAAAAGACCAAAGCGGCAAATTATGATCTTTTACAAAACGGCTCAAGTTTTAGCTGGACTTTCAGTTTCAAGCTTTCCCTCACTTAGCTAGCTTTCACTTTCTAAGCTTTAACTGGATTCTTTAAAAAAAATAAATTATAGATTCTTTGTTTATGTCTTAAAAATTAATGAACATGGTTTGAGCTTTTGTGTATAATTTAAATACACACAAAAACGCACCTAATATCAACACTGGATTTCTCAACATGAGACAAAAGGGTTCTCCCTTTTTCCCTTATCTAAATATATAATCATTATCTTATCTATAGAAAGATATTTAGTGGCTTTTTTTACATTTCTACTACAAAGACACTGTATTGACTCAGAATAGACTAAAATGTGAGGTGCATCCCTATTGTATTCACTTATCAACACACACTTTCACTACCAATATCCATTATCCATCCATACAATGAAAACCCAATTTCCCATTCTAATTTTAATATGGAAAACAAAAATCGAGAGTAAAAATACACTCAGTTATCCCTTACTTTTACAAAAAACGATGGTTAAAGCAATAAAAAAACGACCTCAACATACCTGTCTCCAATAAGAAATATCTCCCCTAACATCCCCTTCCATTTCATTTCTCAAACACACAGAATCGGGAATAACTTGACTTGATTTACATCAGTCGCTTCTGGCACAGTTTTTCTTCTTTAGCACAAGGCGCAATCAATCAGCTGGCAATTGGAGAACTGTCGCGCTTCTGGGTAACAGCGTTTGTCAATCAAGCTGTTCCTGCATGTCTGGACAAGAAAGAAGTTTTTCTTCTCAATTCTGCAAATGGACTTACTTTAATTCGATGGAGTGATTGGAAGAAGGGGGTTTCTTTCCTCCCTGTCTCATTAAAGATGTAGTTGCCCGTGTGCTTAAGTAAAAGGTTGTTGGAAGAGGAGATGGATTTTGTTTGCTTAGGGATGCTGTTTTTTTTAGGGGTGTGTTTGCTTTGCCGTTTTTCTCTTTTGAGGATATTTAAGCGTACTCTTGTTCAAATAAAATCTAAAGTAATAAATTGAGGGAAACGATTGCTTTTGATGAAAACTATTGCCGTTTTCTACCAGTTCGTTATAAAAAAGGAGATTTTTGGGCTTTTAAATGGTTATTGACCGTGTAAATGAAATTTTTTATTGAAGTATATAGGGTGTTTCAAAAACAAGTTCGATATCAATCTGCACTGCCAGATTCTTTGCGTGGAGTACATAAAATTGTTTAAATAATTATACTTCTATAAAGCTATGTTTTCGATGAAATTGCCACAGAAAAGGCATAGCGCCACATAAGGTTTACGCTAAAATAGTTTATGAATAGTGTGAACATGGTTATTTTGGAATAAGTTAGAACACTAAGATGTACTTACTTCTTACTATGAACATCCTAGGCTGTTTGCCTCTATGGCTCAGTGCCCCTGATAGAACCTAGCAAAAAGACGCTCTGGGCGGGCAAGGGGGAAGTACAGAGTAGGAGAATGTGCTCCAAAGTTTCCTCCTTCCTTCCGCACATCTCACAAAGAGGGCTGGCCACCAAACAGAATCTGTACAGGTATTTGTTGGTCACTATGTGACCCATACACACTGCAAAAAAAAACGGAAAATTTAACAGCAAAAACTGCTGTTAATATTTTACGCATTTGCCGTAATCTCAAAAAACTGCCTTTTAGCGCTGTAAATTCGAAGCGCCACCTGCTATAATTTACTGGCAACTGCCGTGCTAGTGACCAGATACACATTGCAAAAAAAACGAAAAATTTAACAGCAAAAACTGCTGGTAATATTTAACACGTTTGCTGGTACACAGTCAAAAAACTGCCTTTTTAGCTGTAAATCTGAAGCGCCACCTGCATTAGTTTAAATTAAATATACATAGTAATTTTCCTGGTAGTTTTCCTTGTAATATTTGTAATTCTTTAATTGGTCATCAAAATAAATATTAAAAGAAAATGAAATTCTTGTTTATTGAATGCTTTTAAATGTGGCATTACCTTTACAGGATAATAGTACAGTCGTAGAAAAAAAGTGAGACAGTTCGCACTGTAAGCGAACTACTGGGGTTAGAAAGATACTGTAAACGCCAATTTTCATTATTTAACGTCTACTTTAAAAAAAGCTATAGTTTATATCCTTAGGGGGCCGTCTACATATAAAACGAAGCAAAAACTTTCGTTTTTCCTATGGGCGACATCAAAGATTATTCCCGTTTCTGAAAGAGCACTCCCTAAAACCCCTTAAAACCAATTTTCATGTCATTTGGTCCCCAAATAAAGCCAGGAGTGGGGGTTGAAGTTCGTCGAATTTACGTTGAAATCTCGTTCTTTACGTTGAATTCTCGATTTTGATCCTTACAACCATTTACCCCGCACCAGAATTCAACGTAAAAAACGAGATTTCAACGTAAATTCAACGAACTTCAACCCCCCGTCCTGGCTTTGTTTGTGGGCCAATTGACACAAAATTTGGTTTTTTGGGGTTTTAGAGGGTGCTCTTTCAGAATCAAGAATAAATAATCTTTGATGTCGCCCATTGGGAAAACGAAAGTTTGTGCTTCGTTTAATATGTAGACGGCCCCCTAAGGATATAAACTATAGCTTTTTTTAAAGTAGACGTTAAATAATGAAAATTGGCGTTTACAGTATCTTTCTAACCCTAGTAGTTCGCTTACAATGCGAACTGTCTCACTTTTTTTTTCTACGACTGTACTATAATCTGTATAACATTAACCTATGTCTTAAGTTAATAATTTGGTAATAATTTTGTATAATCACTATATAAAATTAAATGAAATTAAAATGAATTGAATTCAAATTCCTCAATAATACCAATCTTAAGACCGTCATTCAGCACCTCTATAGCAACATTTGGATTAATTTTTACGTTATGGAACAAAAAGAAGGAGATTTAACAGGTAGTTTTTTTAAAGGAATGTCAAACTAGCAACGAAAATGTTGCTTAATACATATAAACAAAATAATTATAAAATAACAGCCTAATTTATGTATAGTTCCACATAAATTCCAGTAACGTTCCTGCTTTTTATGAGTTTTTACAGCAGTTTAACACTTTCCTGGAAATTCTGGTTTTCATTTCTGAAACGTTTCTGAATCCTTGAGGACAGGAAACAATGTTTGTTTTTGTTTTCACGCTCACCACTAAAAGAGTCAAATTATTTAGATGAGGTGTAAGAACCGACTGATGATTCTAAAACTAGGAAGTATAACCTTCGTAGATCGGTACCTCCCGTGGTTCATAATATGCCACATTTTGAGTACTTGTAGAAACATGAAAGAACAAGACATATCCGAGATGCACATGGCATTCTAGTTTTTCTGCGGAATAATTACAGTATCGCTGTAATGTTAACACAAAAATCTGTAAAATTACAAAATTGCTGTAAAAGTACAGAATTGCTGTTAATTTACAAAATTGCTGTTAAAGTCAAAAATTACAAAATTGCTGTAAAATCACTGAAAAAATGGCTGGAACCCATATTGCCAGCATTTTTTTTGCTGTAAAACTACTGTGAAATTTTTTGCAGTGCACGCCCGTGCTGCAAACGAAGCCATAGAACGGGGCATATACAGGGTGTCCCAAAAAAGACTGACACATTACATTTTAAAAATCAATAACTCAAAAACTAAAAAAGATAAAAATAAGCGGTTTTTTGAATTATACTCTAAAGACTAAATAATTTTATGATACATATTTTCGTAAATCGTAGTTCAAAAATCCCCCTACAGGTGGGAGCACTATTTTCCATTATATCCTATGGGGAGATTGATACTTTTATGCCCTGTCGGGGGATTTGGGAACTATGATTTACGAAAATTTGTGTCATAAAATTCTTAGGTCTTATGAGTAGGATGCAATAAACCGCGTATTTTTATCTTTTTTAGTTTTTTAATTAAAAATTTTTAAAATGTGTCAGTCTTTTTTGGGACACCCTGTACTTTTGAAGATCTTAGGGTCATTTGGGGAGCTTTGGATACTAAAGTACTCCCGTCCAGTGGTGCAATCCTTCCTTCTATGTATCCAGGAATCATCCAAAAACTTCCCTTACACTGTCCCAAGCTATAATGACGAAGCGGGCAGGGCCCATACCACAAGCCTTATTAGCCAAGGCGTCGGCAACCTCATTCCCATCGATCCGGCAGTGGGTGGGAATCCACTGAAGCAACACATTCCTATTCAAATCACATAAAATTTTCAGCTTTTGCAAAATTTCTCAAGTTCGAAAATAGTACTCTGTGGGACTCGGGGACTGCAAGGCCTGGATGGATGCCCTCGAGTCAGTGAGTATACAGATGTTAGGATAACGCCACAAACTGTGCAATACTGTAATTTAAATAAAACAACGAAAAAAATTGCACGAAAAAAAATTGCAACGAAATAAATTGATGTGCAATTTTTTTCGTTGTTTTATTTAAATATACAGATGTTGTGAGCGTCAATGGATTTGCAGTATTCGAGAGCGGCGTCCAATGCCAACAATTTCGCATTCATGCACCAAGATATCAAAAATATACATTTCGAATTCAATTGCACCGTGGAATGAAATAACTAAGTTTTTATCGGATAAGTCGTCGTAGTGGTATAGTTCTTTGAGCAAACAAATTAATGTATTTTCTTAAAAATATACTAACCTTCAATGTTGACAAAATCGTGTAAATAGAATAATTTTATAGAGCCTAACATAATGATGTCCAAAGAATTTATAGTTGGAAGTTTATAAATTTTGAGTAAGTGAAAATTAGATTGTTTACAAAGTCAAATTTTGTGCATAGTGTAACCTTTAAAAATGTACAATTTTAATCAAAAACACTAAATGTTAGTTATTTTAAATTGGGCCCTATAAATAGTTTCTAAATTTACGTTTTAATGAACCTTAAGTTATCTGCGACAATTTTTGATACATATTTTGATTATGTTAAAAAAATATCCCCCAACCGTTTGAATTTATACATAAAAACTTAGTCCTAGTTCTTAAAAATGTTTACGGCTCCAAGAAAAAAAATGCCTTAATGAAACCGAAAAACCTTTTTACACCTCTGTTGAGATTTACAGTATAACATCAGGCATCTATTAAGAATTATATTTAATTAAAGTTTAAACTTTCCACTCATGTTGAGGTAAACAGCTTGCCTTAAAATCACTACACAATAATATACCTCAATATAATTATGGATAACCTAGGAATAGAGACAGGGAAGTATATATAAATATATTAGAGCATGGTTATTGGATGATCTTAACTAATCACAAGTGGATTGGGTTTGAGGTTAAAAGCTTTAGAGGGTATAAAATTATTCACTTAAAATCCATTTGCAGTTCAGGGGTTAAGTATCTTTAATGATCTAAAGTCATGGCTTCAAATTGGAGAAATAGTGTGAGAATAACCTCCTAAGGTAATGATTATAATGTAAGATAATGGTTATTAATAATTCGTGGTAGATATTTCAATAACGAACGATTTTAAATAAATAAATTTTATGATGAGTATTAAGCTGATAAAAGAGGTAATATTGAATTATGTTTGGAAAATGTTTAAAAACTTAAAGTGAGAGAAGTTAATGCATGATATTGCAGTATTTATATATAATTTCTTGTCTTAAACCAGTAAAATGCTTTTAGTTGTGTTCCTTAAAGTTTTTAACAAGTATTTTTCCAGTAAAATATTCAGTTTTTTGTTATTAAATACTTTGTTTCATTACTTACTTTTTAAAGTGAAAGTTGATTACAAAAACTTCATTAACTCATTAAAACTCTTTAATTAAAAATAAAAATTTTATAAGCCATTCTACATGATTAAAAATTTTGAAAAATTAATTACTTAAAATTAAACATTTATTTTCTTTTGTTGATCAGTCTTCCCTGATACTTCTCTAAAATTAACGAACTGATGCTGAAGTATAGGTTATAAACTCTGCTCTATTTACTACGACGTTTGGAATATTTTTACCTTCTTTCTTAATATTTAATAGGATGAATTTAATTAATTTTATACCTTCATTTAACTTGAATTAAAGGAGCTTTGAAACTAAGGAAAATCAAATCCTCTTCTGAATCTCAACATTGAGTATTTTAAAGCACTTCATTCTACTTTGTGAATGAAAAAGTCATTAAAATATCTTTACTAGAAATAATATTTATTCAAATAATAAATGAAGCTTAATTTTTTACCTTTGATTTACGGAAGTTATATCCCCCATCCATCTAACAAGCAAAACATCATATCTTCATGGACATCATGATAACATTGATCACGAAAACTCCCGGTCATGAAATCATATCTTATTTATCATAGGAAGCAATATCTAGTCTGAAGATTTAAACCTTTCTTCAATCATATAAATTTTTATTTGATCTCACACTTATGTGATTGTCTAAGCCTTATCCAATAAAAATGTTTTAAAAAAATGTTTGTATGTTGTAGTGGTTGCAGTTCCCTGAACAACTGACAAATAGTTGAAAGTTAACCCCCTTCTTTCTAAAATATCTTATAACCAAGGTAACTATTGTTATTGTCAAAGTAAATTATTTGTTTTGGGTTACTTAGGTTAAAAAAAGACTTCCTTTTGTTTAGCAATAGCTTTTTCTGAGTTACGTAAGCTTGACAGAAATTGTTTTTAGAATTTGGGAAATTTTCTCGCTATGGCTTTTGGGTGTTTTTACTTTGAATAAATTTCCTGGTGTTGTTTAATAAATTTTGAGATTAGCTTCCAGCTCTTTCTTATTCCAAATTATTATTCATTCAAATTATTATTCATGTGGTCATAATGATTACCAAATTCATTCATTGAAATAGTTGTTTCGTTTTAAGCTTATGTTTTAATGTTTTTCCAGATGATGAAATAAAAGAAAATTTAATCTACCGATAGTTATTACAGCCACTTTAATTCCTTGGTTTACTTTTAAATACCTTCAATTTTCCGTAATATAATATTTGTAAAAAGATAATTTAGTACTAAAATGCAGTTAATAATGAAATATTTTTTAAATCCCGATATCTTGTTTTTAATTTCTTGGTATTATTTTTGTTTAGGTAAAAGATTTTCGAATAAAAATTTTTAGGTTAAAACTTTTGTTTTTGAAAACATTTTTCTCATTGGTATGAAAATTTACTTTTGAAACTTATGGAAGTATCTTTCATAAGAAAACACTTTTCAACAAAACACTTTTATCATATACCATTATACCTGAACCAAACTTAATTGATTTCTACTCAGTATTATGTAGAATATATTACTTATAATTCGGTGAAAGTATCCTTGTTTAATATTCTGTAAAATAAATAAATTGTAATAAATAAACAATAGTACAAAAATAAAGTAACATTCTTTTAAAGTAGGATCAATTAAAATAAAACCTCACAATCCTACTTGAATCTTACTATGTCACATAGAAAGAATTTGTCTTAAGCAGTTTATAGTGTATCTTATATAAGAAGCATTTTTTAGTTCATTTAAAAGTAGCTGAACATTTGGCAGAATATAAAGTGGGTTTTATACCAGGGACACTTTTATGTAAAACGTAGCGTAGTTTTGAAAGGTAAAATAAATTTAACATGCTAGTGCAAATACATGATATTTCATGCAATTTTTCAAAAATTTCTTCACATGAGCAAGTTTATCAAATTCCTATTTCATCTCTGCGAAACTCCTGGCTTTAGAACATGAAGACAAGAAAATAAAAAAAAATACTAGTTTACTTCTATAAGCCTCTATGCATCAAAAATAAAACATATAAAATATTTCACATTCAACTGTTTGACATCAAAGTTGGACACAATTTTTACAAAAATAGTATGAACTGTTTCAAAAATACGCTAAATGGTGTTTACTTTTCAAAAATAATACATACTTTTAGGTATTACATAAGCAATAAGCATGCGCCTGCATTTTTCTCTGTAGAAGAACGCTCGGGTCTTTTTCTTTTCCAAAATCAAATGCATCTTATAAAGTTCTTTTTCCCTATCCAGGATTTCGTATATCCTACCAAGTATTTACTTGGATTATTCCCTGCTTGCAGAGAGAATCTATTGAGGTCGAGGTAAAGCGTTTTTTTCCATGCTTGTTTCGAAACTAGCTTTTCGGTGGGAGGTTCAGAAAAAATTCCCCGAATCCATCTGGGTTATTTGTGAGATTTTTTTTATTCCGATTTCTTTCGCATTTGTGCAGGTTTGATGTAACTTCGCTTATCATTTTTCTCAAAAGGATTCAAAGTAGTTATTTTGGTGTTGTTTTCTTCTGATTTTGATGCTTAAAAAGGTTTTAATCTTCTTGATTTACCAGAGAGAAAAAAAGATTTTTTTAAAAAACGCTTTTATTGAAGTGTTCCAAAAGGTCAAAAATAATTTATTCGGTTTGACAAATAATTTATTGGGAAATAGAAAATAACTTTTTGGTAAGTAAAAAATAACTGATTTTCTAATCACTAAAAATAAAAGCGTGGGCGCTAGTAAGTTATATATTTTTTTAATTTAAAACTTTTTTATTTATTTTTTAAAATTTGTACGAATTCACCTGAAGGTATGGACCCGTATAGGTAAATTCAAGTACAGTAACACTAACATCTATGCCGAACGAGGATTCGAACCCCAGACGTACGGCTTTGCAGTCAGATGCTCTAACCACTAGGCCATTACAACGGTATTTATGTGTAATTTTACATAAAAAAATACCTTATAAAGAATTTAAAGTGAATCCATCCCACCCAAACCTCACAAATGAGAAATTTGTAAATTTTACCCCATGGAACAGTGGTTCCTAACCTTTTGTGGCCCATCGCCCCCTTTCTACGGGTTGACTAACACCTATCGCCCCCTTTTCATTCTCATTGTATGTCTAATTTTAATTTGAAGTAAAGTGTAAATAATAAAGTAATTTTATGTCTGGGGGGCGTCCCCCAGAAAATTTTTGGAAATTGGACTACAAAAAACAGGTTTTTAACTAGTTATGGTTCACCTCTTCCGAATTTCGGACATAAATTTTTAAGTAGGATTTTTATTTTGATGAACTAAATATGAAAACGTTTTGAAAATTAAGTTCCAAGTACAAAAGGGGGTTTGGGGGTCCTCCCCCAGAAAATTTTTGGAAATTTGACCCTAGGAAACAGGGTTTTAACTTGTTTTGGTGCATTAAGTCGGAATACAGTCAGTCTGTACAGTGCTATTTTATTTTCCCCCTTTGAATACTCATCGCCCCCCAATCGCCCCCCACTTATTTATCGCCCCCTTGATAACACAAATCGCCCACCTGGGGGCGATCGCCCCCAGGTTGGGAACCACTGCCATGGAACATAGAATAAAGAAGTTGGAATAAATTGTGAATGAAGAATTACTAGCGCCCACGCTTTTATTTTTAGTGATTAGAAAATAAGTTATTTTTTACTTACCAAAAAGTTATTTTCTATTTCCCAATAAATTATTTGTCAAACCGAATAAATTATTTTTGACCTTTTAGAACACTTCAATAAAAGCGTTTTTTAAAAAATCTTTTTTTTTACTTATTTTATTTTTTACTTTTTAATCATGGTATTTTTTTTAAACAAAACTAAAAAAAATATTTATTTCAGCCGTATTTAATCTTATGTTCAATCTTATAATTTTAGTTTTCTACTATATGATGGCTTCGCGAACAACAGTTCAGCGCTCTCGACGAAGAAAAAAATGGTCCCGCGACTCAATCCAAGCCGATCCCCCAATTTTGTGGGAGGGGTGACACACGAGAAACAACAAAGTTAATTAAAATCTATTTAATATTGCTAGGGGTACCGTTATAATTACCGATTAACCGCGCATCCACGCGCTCACCGATGAAATCCATCCATATCAAAAAGATTCACAAGAAAAAGAAAATGCATTCAATAAAATAAAAATAACCAATCGTAAGCCCAGACAAAAAATAAAACTCAGAATTAGTGTATCAAGGAGCAAACAGTATAATCCACTCTTTTCAGTAGTCCATAAATTATAAAAGTAGTATATTTTTCTTCTCTCGCGATTCCTCGGGACGGGACACCAATTTTCGGCGATTTCTCGCTCTTCTGGCGATTTCTTTCTCGCGGTTATTATCTTAAATCGCTAATTATCTTAGTTGTTAATTGGAAGGTAAGAAATCACGTTTTGAAGATTAAATATTGTAGTGATATACCTAATATATTATCTTACAGGTTTTGGGAGCCATTGGCTTCACGGAAGTGTCTCAAATTTGAATTAAAAGGATAACTAAAAACACTCGTTAATTACCTTAATTAGAGAGGTTTTGACTAGTTGATTATTGAACATTGCATTTTCATCGAGTTTACACCATGGTGCAAAGTTTCAGAACATTATATCGTTTGGAAGTGCCTGAAATTTTATGTACAAGATCTTGTAAAAAAAGTGAATAATCGTCTATAATTATCGTAATTACTGGGAAATTCTCGTTTTGACTTTTGAATATAATGTTATGCCTTATACACCATTGTGCACGGTTTAAGGAGAATAGCCCCTTGGGAAAGGTCTCAAAATCTGGTTTTTCTGTCAATTAAAAATATTCGTTAATTAAATTAATCCTTTGGTTGTTTGACTAGATAATGGTTGGATATTGGAGTGTCATAAGGGTTACACCGATGTGTAAAGTTTTGGGGCCCTATCATATCGGGAAGTGCCCGAAAATCGAGTTTTAAAATTCCACCCGTAAAACGCCACCTAAAGCAAGTAGAATAAAAGCGTTTAAAAAAATGTTAGCAAAAATGATTGGAATCAGGAAAATAATAATTGTAGTTTGCGTTCTTGAAAGCTGAATGTGTAGTACTTGTTAAGTATTTCTATGAAAGATGTATTTCATTGGCATTGGATTTTTTATTTGAGTGTAATCCTGAAATTTTACTTCTGTAACTGGTTAAATGTTCAAATGTATCTTTTTAAATTATAGGAATATTAATATTGAAGTAAGGTTCACAAATAAACTGGATCTCTTGATTAATTTCAATAATTTTAACTTTTATTGATTTTACTTTTATAATATGAATTTTAAATTAAAGAAAAATAAAACAAGCTTTACAACTTAGTGTAACCTTTTTATATTAATTACCAATTTACTAATTACTTTGACCTTGTTAAAGTAACAGAATAATCAGGTTAAGCGTGATATGTTCAAAAACAGATCCCTTACTTTTAGTTTGTTTACTGCATATAGTACTTATCTAAAAATTCATATTATTTTCGTTGCAGACAAAACAGCTCTGCTGTAATCCATGTAAAAATAAGCGCTAAACGTTAAGTAATTTTGAGTAAATAAAATATTTAATGGTTGTGTTTAATGCTTTCAAGATAATTGAAGCATAATACAATTTAGAGATAATTGACTCCTTGTTTCTTTTAAAGCTAAAACGCCAAAGAAGAGAGTCTAAAGCTCACAGTGAACATAAAAAATGGCTTCATGGTGGAAAAAATAAACTAGTGTAAATCAGATTAATAACCCATTACCGTTTTGACACGTTGAAAAACTCTTTCAAGGAATTTATGGAAATTATGAAAATTCTCCCTTTCTGAGGCTTAAATGTGAGTATTAAATTTTCATGAGCCGTAATTACCAACAACGTTCCGTAATTTCTAAAAAAAAATTCTTTTGTTTTGATGGATAATGGCTAGCTATTTTAAGGATAATTTTAAGATTTCTAGTTGTTCGTTTTCCTCATGCATTACTTTCTGTATTAACTTATTATCATGATCACAATCTTAAGCTTTACCCGCTTCACTAATGAGATCATCAGAACAAAAATGTTGTCTAAGAAGTTAAGTTTAACACAGCGAACTTTACTTTCTTTAGCTTAATTATTTTATTAAGGCGTCCTAGTGCAGTGGCGGATCTACGGAGGGGGGGCTTTCGGGCTGAAGCCCTCCCCGAATAATAATATTTTACAAAGTTTGTCAAAACGCAAAAAATCTATAACCGAAATTCGGATGAGGCGTTCCAAAACGAGTTGAAAAAGTGGGGTTTTTGACTTAAATTTCCAAAAATTTTCTGGGGGAGGACCCCCAGACCCCCCTTTTAGTGGTTGGAGTAGGATAATTCACTACCTTTTCCGTATTACCATTAAAAAGAAGATTCAATTGGATTATAAAAATGCTTAGCCCCCCAAAATCAAATCCTGGATCCGCCACTGTCCTAGCGTGGTACAACACTATAATCAATAATTTATGTATACGTTCTATTGGGGTCAATGCAGTGGTGTAAAAACTTTATTATGTAGACGACCAACGAATGTTCTTTTCAAAAAAAACTTTTAAATTTAACTACTTAATACAAACTGGTGTACTACAACAAATAACAATGTTGAGATTCCTGGGGTTGTCCTGACTTAAGAAATGTTACAATATTTGTGTAAGAAAAACTATAACTACGGAATTATAAGATCTGTGTAAACCTGTTCAAGTATCCTCTGAACCTTTTACTACATTGATGAAATTTGATAAAGATGAAAAAGTCATATGTTAGAAATGTAATCATTCTACCATTACCATAGATGTAAAATTACATCAGGTATGAAACTTTCATTCCTTCTTGCAAAAAAGCAAAGAACTATATGCCCCAACTTGCTGTTTATGATTTCATTAAGGAAAGAACGATGAGGGACCATTCCAACTACCCACAGACTGAACTCAAGCTAACTAAGATTGAGTGTAACGGCTTTGACCTACGCTCGCTTCAAAGCCATCCAGACGCCAAGCAGTGTTACGAACACAAATCTCCAGTCGGACGTTTCAACTGCCTGCCCTTTAATACCTCCTCTGCCTTATATCCAGCGACTATTCCCTATTAAAGGTCCGGCAGCCGGATAGTCAGCAACATCTGCCGGCAGCCCGGCTCCTGCCTTCATCTTTATGTGCGTTTGAAGCTTTTTCGCTGGCATTTGTTGGAGGCTCCTTACTGCATTCCTGTTATAAGGGTTGTGAAATATGCCCTTTGGGGAGATGTTGAAGTGTGGACTCGTTTCTGAGAAATAAGTTGATAGAATTTGGCGTTCTATGGGTTATGCGTGCCCACAAATTAGGAGTTAGATTGAAGTTGGAACTTCAGATGAGAAAGGTTGTTAAGGAATTGGCAAATGAAGTAAGATGTGATAGTGAAGAATTGGAAAAAGTGCATGGGTAACACAGAGTGGGCGAAATGGTTTTTGTCCTGATTTTATTCACTTCTTTTCTCTGAACACTATATATCAGTATATTGGAAGAAATTGAATTAAATTCATCTTTTATAAATAAATGATTCATTATGATCCATTGAAATTGTAATACTATCTTCAGTTATCGCTTTATTAGATTAATATATTTATGTATTGAATGAAAAGAGATTTTACTCATTAAAACACTAAATGAGTTTAAAATACTTCTTTTTAGTATTACTATTACAATTTCTATACACAAGGTTTCCAAATTGAGTCAAATACGATTAAATTAAGGCCTTTGAAAATTAATGAATATATCTTTACATCTTTATAAACTAATGACATGGAAATTCTTATCAAATGAAAAAACGAGATAAACTATTTTGAATTGATAGAAATTAATTTGCCTATTTCAAGTATTTGATTCAATACTACATAATTTATTTGTCTATTCTATTTATTTCTCTAATGAAATTATTGTAAAAGCAGATTTTATTTTTTTATTCCCTTGCTTTAATAGTCATGATAGCTGGGTTTATAATATAAGGATTAATTGGAGTTTGAATACCTTACTTTAGTATGTAGTTGTAGAGTTTGAATGAAAATTATTTTAAATATTCAAAAGAAGTACTTCCAATAACATTTCCATTACTACTTAAGGATCTGACCGTCCTTTATAGTTTTGAGACTTAAAATTTTCTTTATATCTGAAATTAACAAGGATTAACTTTGAAGGATACAAAACAAAAAGAATTCATTAATCGAGATAAGTATTGAAACCTTTTTGGTTTTCTGACTGCTTCATGTAGATATTATCCCCCCATAAAGACTTATAAATATCTTTCTATACAACTAATATTTTTTCCTATACTCATTTATTGTATCTTCCTATTCATTTTTTACATTAGTTCTCAAGCATCTTCCTTTTCATTTATTTTATATGTAAAGAAAGTGTAAAAGAACACGTTCCAATACATCATACCACACATAAATGGGGTAATAGCCTTGTGGTACAAGTATCGGACAGCGAAGCAAAATGACCGGGGTTTGAATAACCTTTAAAGAATATATTTTATTTACTGTCCCTTGTGGAGATGTATGAATGTGCCCCCTTTAAATAAAGGGTTGTGCAAACAAATGTGCGTGTGTTCAGGTAACAGACGCCTTGGTTTTGTTCTTAGGTCCCCGCAGCGTAACGCAAAATGAGTATTATTCTGGGCTTGACAAGAATAAAAGAATGATAACCTATGACATCCTGCCCTCTTGGCAAAGAATTGCTTTTAACAAATCTCAAAGGAGGGGGTAAGAGTACGCATAAAAATGATTTTGGGCTAAAAAATCGAGAATTTAAAAGCTAGAGCCTCAAAAATTTACTGAACGTAAGTTTTTTTGACTCAGAAATCAACCTTAAAAAAGGAGTGTACTGACTGGAACAAAAATATTTTGAAAATGAGATTTCCATTTTTTTAAACATAAACTAAAAATAAGTTTAAGTATAACTTGACTGGTGACTATTGAATTGTTTGAAACTGAGTATACGTCTGGCATTTCAAAATTGAAAGCATTGGGTCGCCATATTTGAAACAAAATTTTTTTTAATGAAAATGAAAACTTTGATTTACTCAGATTTGAAACTGCACTGTAAAAAAATTTTGTTCTTTTACTCTAAATTTTCTATTGTTTTTTTACGAAAATGTTTTGTATGCCTGGAAAACGTGCTTTTTCCAGTAATGGAATTATGATTTAATAAAATTACGAAAATTTTAAAGAACAAATTTAAAAAGCAAGTATGTGTACAAATCAATATTTCTGGTCCATTTAGTTGAAAGGAGGCCAATCTTCTTTTTGCTAGAGGGTCCCATATCAAGTGATCCAGAGGTGGTCGCTCGACCATTTTAGAATCAAATAATTTTTTGAGGGTTGATTCTTTTATCATTGGAGAGTCCAAAAACACTATCTTTAATTTTTTTATCTTTATTTGATTTTTTATGGCAGCCATCGAAAAAAGCTGATTTTTGCGTTTGTAAGGGTTTTTGTTAACTATCGTTACTCCTGACTGGTTTAACATAAATTCATGCAACAAAAGCCATTGTACTCAGAAAAATATGTCCTTTAAAATTTTCGGTACAATAGTTTGGAGAATCGTGTCCCAAATGTAGAAAAACAGCCCAAAAGTAGAACTTTAAAAATGACGA
Source organism: Tetragnatha versicolor (assembly GCA_024610705.1). Lineage (NCBI taxonomy): Eukaryota > Metazoa > Arthropoda > Arachnida > Araneae > Tetragnathidae > Tetragnatha > Tetragnatha versicolor. The sequence continues at coordinate 18,138,217 of JANDEH010000008.1, forward strand.
TTTTTCAATTTTCAATGGCGTAGTATTCCCAAAAGATGTATATTTTCCCAATGTTTTTTGTAGACAATGTGTAGCCTACTTATTGGACTATATTCTGAAAAAAATTCAACTCTGGTATTTTGTTCTTTTTTGTAGTTATAGACCTCCAAAGTAGGGACATTTAAAAAAAATCCAAACTTAGTCCATCTATATCTCTGTTGGAACAAAGTTTAAAAATCTGAAATTTTTACATGTAAAGCCTCACTAGGGTATCATCCAACTGTAAGAATTTCATATTTGGTATTTGCTTTCAAGTGGAGTCATGAACCTTCAAAATATGATGATTTCCAAAAACTCCTTACTTTGACCCTCTATACTTCTGGTGGAACAAAGTTTGAAAATTTCACAGGTTACGCCTCACTTAGGTATTATCCTCCAGTAAAAATTCCATCCTTGGTCTCTAAGTCAAGTTACAGGACCGTAAAAACGCTTAGTTGGGAATATGATAAAATCCATTAATGTAACGATACCTTCATTCTTCAGTTTAATGTTGTTAAACACGACGTTTTCATGGTCCTGTAACTTGACATGGAAGTAAGTACCAAAGATGAAATTTTTACAACTGGATTATATCCTAGTGAGGCTTTACCTGTAAAAATTTCAGAATTTTAAACTTTGTTCCAACAGAGATATAAAGGGTCAAAGTTTGGATTTTTTAAGTGTTCCAACTTTGGAGGCCTATAACAACAAAAAAGAACAAAATACCATAGTTGAATTTGTTTCAGAATATAGTCCAGTAAGTATAAGTAGGCTACACATTGTCTACAAAAAGCATTGGGAAAATATTGATCTTTTGGGAATACTAGGGTAGGTGGGTTAAAAACCCGCACGGGGCAAAACCACGCACCGCGATTTTTAATTGTTAATAATCTATTTAAAAGTTGAAAACCAGGTGGTTGGTTTGTCTTACTGTGACCTATCGTTCTACGAAAGTTCGTACCCCTAAGTCACTCACGAGTTGAAAAAATGCTGTAAGTTTGTTTTTCATCATTTTGATGTAATTTTTCTGATATTTTACTTAAACATAACATAAAATAGGGCTTCAGAAGAATTACAAACAAATAAGCCAATGATAAGATAGCATTTGAACTTCACTTTTTTCTTGAAAGAATTTCCTTAACATGTCTCTAAAAATAATAAGGCTTGTTTTTCAAAATAAAGTGAAACGGGGCAAATACCCGCAGGTGTTTTGGGGCAAATACCCGCATCTTCAAAACTTTGGGAATTCGCCCCAAAAGGAAATTAGAACCTACAGGATCCCTAAAAAGTTGAATAAAGGTTTCCGAGATGTCAATCCTCAAACTGAAACCCTTTTTTCTCCCCTTTGAAAGATATTGGGCACTTTGAAATGAGTTGCTACAACAGATTGACAATTTTCATTAAAACGGATTATATTTATGTTTAATATTGTTGGTTCACTTAAAAATATTAAAAAATCCATTATTCGCGAGCGGATGATCCACGATTGCCACGAAAAAAAAATTCAATGATGAGGGTACATTTTAGACGAACATTAGAGAGATTTTAGATGTAGAGCAAATAATTCTACTGTACTGTACACATTTTAAAAGTTTTACATAATATGTTTTTGTACGATGAAACATAGTTTTTATGCTGAGATATTTTGTTTCGGTGTTTTCACCTCATTTTTAGTCTTTTTTCGGGTTATTCGTGATTTTAACTATCCGCGGTACCCTTGCCACCCAATTCCGCGGATAATAGGGGCTCTACTGTATTAAGATGATTATTTCTAGTGTTTTTATAATGAAACATTTTGTTTATCCATGTTTATTTCACTTGGACACGAAGATTCAAAAGTGCGTGTCTTTGCCCCATTTTTCGAGGCAAAGACCCGCAATTTTTTTTTCAACTAAATTGTCAATTTCTCTTGAAATACTATCAATAAGAGTATAAATTTGGATTGGTTTTGTAGGTAACATCTCAATCTAACACCTCCAATTGAAATTTCGGGATTATCTACCCCCTTTCGATCACAATGTTAAAAATACTAAAAACTGCGGGGCTTTGCCCCCACCTACCCTACGCCTTCGAATATTGAAAAATCATCATTTTTAAAGTTCTACTTTTGGGATGTTTTTTTATATTTGGGACACGATTCTCCAAACAATTGTACCGAAAATGTTGAAGGATGTATCTTTCTGAGTACAATGCTTTTGTTGCATGAATTTAAGTTAAACCAGTTAGGAGTAACGAAAGTTAACAGGAGCTCTTACAAACGCAAAAATCAGCTTTTTCGATGGCGGCCATAAAAAATCAAATAAAGATAAAAAATTAAAAATAGTGTTTTTGGACTCTCCAATGATATAAGAATCAACCCTCAAAAAATTATTTGATTCTAAAATCGTCGAGCGACCATTTCAGTTTTTTTCTGGATCACTTGATATGGATTGACCCTAGATGTATAATATGTGTGCCGGTGATGTCATTTTATTCGGGATTATGAAATTTGTTATAATGACTTTGAAAGCCTGCCTCTTGTTAATAATCTATAAAAAGTTATCAAGTTTCTACAAAAAACGGAGAGTTTCACTCATTTGACAGAAGAGAAAAAATCAACTCCCTCAAAGTACAGAAATTATCCGGCAAAAGTGTTTCCGGTTAATTTTCCGTTATTTGAAGAAAGAATTTTTTCACTGCGTCGTTTCTCTCCGAACATTTATGCTTCCTAACACCCTTCACCATTCAATACACCACAAGATCACATCAATCATTGATTTCTTACAGCGGTTTCTCCCAAGAAGTGTAAATGAAGAGCCCCCTGCCAATTAATCCGAGATTCAGTTGCCAGGCAACCGGCGCCCCGTCATCTTCTTGGTTACGAGGGAATATGGGTCGCATGATGGGACATAATGCGAGGCCGTTGAGAGGAGAATGGGAGATCGGTAATCAAGGATATTAAGGGAATTCCCGCTCTACCTAAGGGAAGGTATTCGCGAAGGGTATTTTTTTCTCTTTTTTGGTGAACTTTGAAGGGTATTTGATGCGATGAGAAGTTTTGTTGTTTGTGGCCTTGTCTTTTGCCTTATGTTTTGCAGTGAGACGCGTTATAAGGTAACTCATACATAAAATGTAACTGTATGTGTATAGTCTTTAAAATAGTTTTTTATAATAAATACGACACGCTGTATTTATATTGACGCGATTTTTCTTTTTTTCAAACCTATATAAAAGATAATAGAGTTTCAAATGTCAAGAAGTTTTAGTAATTTAGAGCTATAAAAACATACTTCCCATTCAAAACTAATAAATTATATCAGGTTTTTTTTCTCAAACTTTTTAACGTCATGACCCACTTTTCCTATACAAAATCTAGCGCGACTCGCCTCATATTCAGAAAATTTTCCCATCCCCCCAGCAAGCTGTAACTTCGTGCGGAAAGTTACAGAAATAAGAAGCAGAAAATAAAAATTGAATATTTGAACCTGAGTGTATTCATTGTTTAATTGTGGTAATCAATGAGCTCCACAATAAAAAGGAGGGGTCTGGGGGTCCTCCCTCAGAGAGATTTTCGAAATTTTACTCTTAAAATATGGGGCTTTAACCCGTTTTTAGAAATTTTGGATAAAAAGCGACCACATCATCATTTCCTAAGAAAGTTCTTTAAATTTCTATTGCTTCCCCCCAGTGGGCAGTCCACGTTTAAAACCATCATTAAAATGCTATTTGATTTGAATAACTGATCAATTTTGTATTATCAGCACATTAAAGTGACACACATACCTATTTTACTTTAATTGATCCTTAGCGTTCCACACCGAGTAGGGTATTTTTTTTCTTATTCCTCTTTTTTTTTATTTTTCTTATTACGTGTATAAAAATTTTATAAATTTCAAAAGCAAACACGTCCGGAAAAATTGTATAAAAGAGATTCTACATTATCAAAATTTTTTCGCAACCCATTAAAAACTGACTGGTGACCCACCAGTGGGTCGCGACTCATAGTTTTAGAACCTCTGAATTATATTATTTTAATTTGTAATGTATATAGTATTGACTGCAGTTGAAGTTTTCGGAATAACCTACTAAAATAAAATCGGAATTGGTTGGGAATTGAAAACAATTTAATACCATAAATTAGTTTATAATCGACCAATTTAAACACCTGAAAGATCAAGTTACTGAAATCTGATGTAAAATTTCTCTCAAGCTTTCAACTTTGATACATTAAAATATTAATTATTACCCCATCAGTAATTCTCAGAAACTACTATATAAATTCTATTTCCACTCATAAATGGAAACTTTACCAAACCTAGAATCTCCCCAGTCCTTTCAACAAATTTAACATTTAACAAGACTTAGCTCTCCACATTACTAACCAGAAAATACTAACTGTAATTAAACAGGATGTAGCCATGGTCAGAAACTCCTCCTCATAGCAACATCCTGAGAATTCACAATTCCTCTCTATTCACAACAATAGGAGGTTGTTCCTCAGCAAATTTTAATCTCAAACGTTTTAATTAGAACGGAACCCCTGCGTAATTAAAAATTCTCACATATTAGCTTCTCGACTTGGGAGCCGGCTACTGATTTTTCACTTAGTTGCTCGTTAAGATTCTCAACTATTTTAAAGACTCGAAAAGTTACCCAGAACCCCTCCAAAAGCATCGTTATTTTTACCTGTGCCTCATTCGAGTCACCGTACGAGATACAGACACAGAATTCTTTAATTAAAACGCTTTCTTCCCGCCATCTGAAGGGATTTCTAATCATTGTTATTCATTAATATCTGGGGAAGTGATTTGAAAAGATTATTTGTGTAAGTTTCTTAAGTATTTTCACGGTGGGTTACGTTATAAAAATATTAATTTCCGTATGAGATCGATAGGATGTGATAGGATTTTTTTAATGACAAGAAAACTGCTTAAAAAGTGTAATAAGTACTTTTAAATACATTGTTAAAATATTCTTTTTACACTCAACATTTCTTTGCATTTTGAAGAAAATTTTTCAGTATAGGGGAGAGTGGGGCTATTTCGCACATGGGGCACATTCGGACAGAAGGCATTTCCCCTAGTAATTATTAATTTAAAAATATGAAAAAAAATACCAGTAGATGGAAGCATGACCACCACCTCCTGCATGAATTTTCATAGCCCTGAGCCATTTTGTTGTATACGTACTAGAAATTTGCTAGCGTTAGAAGCAGCAAAGTAAATTTTCTTGTCATTTTGTTGGCTTAAAATATCAATCAAAAATAACTATCAAGTGGACATTCAGTATTTTATTCAGTAGAAGCACTACTAAAGTAAGTTTCTAGAAAAGTTTTATTTCCCTGCTTTAACTATAAATATCTTGTTGGGACGTGGTTTGCTTGAACTGGTAGATGGGGCACATTCGTACACCAAAACATGGGGCAGATTTGGACAGTGTGAATGTGCCTCATCTTTCCCATTTTTGATTATGAAAGTGATTTATATGTTTATAAATGCAGTATATTTAACAACTTGAAGTTTAATTGTTTTTTATTGTAATTGTTTCAAAATTTTGTGATAATAGAAAATAACATCTTAAAGAAAGCTTCAGTTTTAAGGAATTTAGACCCAGATTCAAACATTGAAGAAATAAATGTCCCTGATAATTGTTTAATACCAATTGACTTGGACTTAAGTGATTTTATTCTATTAGAATTTGCTACTAAAAAGAAAATTTTGTTATGTTAGTGAAATAGAAAATTTGGAATTGAGTGGTGCTTATTTAAAATTAATGATGAAAACTTTAATTAATGAAAAACTTTAAAATTAATCACGAAACTTTTATTTTCCCAGTAAGTAATGATTCAACATTCATACAAAACGATAATATCGTATTAAAAGTTCACCAACCGTCAGTTTTAGGTGTTAATAAGCGAGCTGTTGGTTCCCTTTTCTTTTCGAATAAAACCTGACAGTTAAAATATTGGTTGAACTTTTTCTAACTAATTATATTATGTGAAGTATGTCAATGTGCAGTATACTCTTCATTACTACAATTGTTTTCCTCATCAAAAACTTAGATGTCCAATATTTTCTGAAGCTGTTTTCTTTTTGTAAAAAAAATCTTCAATTTAGAGGAAAAATATGTAAAAGTTCCAAATATTTCGTTTAATTATCCTTACTTTAAAGTGCATAAACCTTTTAGTTTGTAAAAATAATTAATGTATAATTTTTTGCATGTGTACGAATGTGCCCCACACGTGTGCGAAACTACGCCACCCATGGGGCACATTCGCACGAAATTTCTAGTTTTTAGATTGATTATATAGGTTAGAAATTCTAGATTAATGCGACCAATTATCGTTCTAAAATATCGGGAAATGTCTTAACTTTCATTTGAATTCGAGTTTGTCTCAATATCTCATCTAGATCCAGAGAAATATGGCGAAATGCACTTTTTGTTCGAATGTGCCCCACTCTCCCCTATACTTAAAAAACGTGATTTTTCATTTCTTCCATAAAAGAAGCTATATTTAATGAAATCACCACTAAAGGAATAAATTTTAAAACAAGTATTGTACAAGTCATAATTTTGACCTTTAGATATCTGGACTTGCTTGTATTTGTTTTAAAAGATTAGTCGGTAGGATTGCAACCGATTAATTTCTGTTATTTTAAAAATTAATTTTACAATGTACCTGGACGTTTAAGTATCATTCATATCATCAAATATATAAATTGGTGGTAGGACTGGAAATAATTGATTTATTGAATATGAAAAAGGTGTAAGAATATCTCGTTTAAGCGTTTGTCTATCTAAACTAATATTGCGAAAAAAGCATATTATAAACATTAAAGAACATTTCCCCTTGTTTATAATTAAGTTAACAGAAAAATATTAATACATAGTTTCATAGTTAAACATCGTTTTTAACCTTTAAAACCTTTGTGTAAGTAATGTATAAACTTTCTTACAATGTATCTTTGTGTAAACCTTTGTGTAAGTCGCATGAAAACTTCCCCAACAAAAATAAACTAAAAATAACAGCTTTTTTTAAGGTGAAGAGTAACGAAAGATCAAACATCTTTAAATTAAATACAAGTTCAATATTTTTTGTTAATAAATGTGACTATTTATAACTGCTGAAAAATACTACGACATAATTAAATTTAAGTAATAGTTATTGGTTTATCATCAGGTAATTTTGGGAAAAAAAGACTAATTATAAAAACTTAAAGTTATGTAAAGTGGCATGCAATGACGAGCTTTCATATTTCGTAAAAAACATTGGAGGAATAAAAACAAAAGAGCAAAAACCTTTAAATAAATATTTTTTGTGCATAAAGATGACTAAATAACAACCTTAGTTCAATATTTTAGTTCTAAAGAATTCGACACAAAAAACATCAGTGAAGTTTAGAAATATTTTCCACATGAAGAAGCATAAAATTGTTTTCTTTTGATTCGCACTTTTCTTATCAGTTAATCTGAAATAAATTAAGCAAATACGGCACAATCATTAATTCACCGAAAGAAAGTCATTAAAAGCGAAGTTTAAAGCTTGCTTCAGTTCACTGACGCAAACATAAGTCTCTTGTAAAGATTTTTTTCTCCTTTAAATTTATTTCTTGTTATCCATTAGCATTTGAAAACTTCTAGTTAGAAATAGCATTATTTACATTTGATCTGGATAAAAGCCAATGCAAAGATCTTAACTAAACTTTAACGTCCATTAAATCAATAGTAATTTTTAATTAGGCAAGTTGTGTTATTGATTTTGTGATTTTAAAGTGGATTAAACTTTTGTCTATCTGGTTTTGACTTATCCGGATTTTATAACAATTAATAAAATCTTTCGAGCTTTTAAGCTGTGGTCAAACGTTAAAAATTATAGTAAAAATTTAAATAAAACTCTAAACATTTCGTCCGAAAACTTCGCTGGACATCTTCAGTAGGAAAGGCTTTTATAAATAAATCAATAAATCCATCACGATGAATTAGCTGGAGGTGATGAAGGCGTCTCGTCCATCTTGCCTCTACCTCTATGGCATATACGTAATATTCCCACCCACGCTTTATCTATTCCTGTTGTTTCTTCTTTACGATTGAAATTATTTTCATGTTTATGAATCTCACAATGGCTTCACGGCACAGGTGGGTGTAAAAATGCCTGGTGGTATCCAGAGCCTTCGTATTCTCGAACAAGATGTTATGGCCAGTCTGGAATGCGTGTTCGGCTACGGCCGATTTTTCCACTTCCCCCAATCTTCAAATTCTCTTATGTTCTTTTAATCTGGTGTTAATGCTTCTTAGAGTAGTTCCAATATACACAGATCCGCAGGAGCACGGATTTAGATTTATTATTCGATCGGAAAATCCAATTGAAAGATTTTATTAATTATTATGGAAACCGGCTGTGAAAACTTCTCTTCGTTTATCCGGATTTTGCCATAAAGAAGCATTGCTAAAAATTATTATGTTGGTATGCTCAGTCACAAACTACCGTTATCTTAGCTTAAATAAAATTTATTTCTTAAATTTGATTTAACAACTTCTTTTATAGGCAACTTCTCTGTTTTCTAAAGTTTTCTTATAAGGTGTTTTTATTATTCTTATAATGTTTTGATTGTGATTTATTTATTTATTTTTTTAAGTTAATTCCTATCTTGTACCCCGTTCGCACTGGCTTTTATTTTTGCCTCTATTTTCGTTATCACTTTGTTGTTATGGAAACACACTAATCAATTCACTAGTCAATTAATAATCTTTTATGTATTTTTACTTTTATTTTTGGTGATTTTATTCATTAGTTTTAAGTTGTATTGAGAAATTAAATTTTTAATTATTTTACAAATCATGCTGTTATTGTTTACACACAGTAAAGTGCTTATTTTCACCCCTTGTCAGTGCAAACGCCGTTTTCAAAAGATGGGACGATTTTGCCTGTTTCCATGACAACAAAGTGCTAACGAAAATAAAGGGTCTTTTTTCTGCCAGTGCGAACGGGGTATTAGCTCAAATTTTTGTTTGTAAAAATAGCTTTTTAATTTATGGTTAATCTTCCCCAAGCTATTTACACTAACTTTTACAAGTAGCATATTTTTTTCATATATACACACATGCACACTTATTTGTTTTTTTAAAAAAAAAACTTGAAACGTAATTAAAATCAATACTTTTTATTTTGACATCATTAATAAGTAATAAAAGTAATTGAATTATTTTTATATATTTAAAAACATTTTTCAAGTAATTTAAAAATTATTAAAAGATTTACGGTAACTTAAGCCTTCAAGCATGAAAAAATATTTCATTATGTAAATGTAAAATATATTAATGAAATATTCTTAGAACTATTTATGTGTTTTCTATTTACAATAGGAATTCAATTCCTTTTATTCTCAACTTTAATAATAATTTGTTTTACTGCTTAAAAAGCAAATTTACAAATGACAACCAACTAATATTTATTCACTACATCTTTTTATTTAATTTATTTCTCACGATTTTTGTGCTTTATTGTATCCAGTTAGTTATTATGAAATATAAAAAGGAATGATATTTTTCCTCTATACCAGGGATGGCGAACCTATGGCACGCGTGCCACTGGGTGGCACGCGACGGGTATTTCGGTGGCACGCGACATTCACTAAAAATGACTTCAGTACTAAACCAGATATTTCCTACGACCTGAAAACTCCCCAAAACCAGATTCAGAACACTTTTTAGCTAGCTGAAATTCAAAACATTTTCGGGGGAGGACCCCCGAACCCCCCACTCACCTCTTAGGTGCCGTTGGGTCGTTCAAATATTACGTAACAACATTTTCTTGGTCATTTTGGACTCCCTCCTCCCCTTTTGTCAGCAAATCCCTACCGCCCTTATAATAATTACGTAAGGAAACTGAGCCGTTAGAAATCAAAATCATGTATGCAAAAGGAGCCTGATTACTGTACGCAAAAGGGGGCGAAGGGGCCCTGCCCCCCTCCGAAATTCGGACAAGGTATACCAAAACAAGTTAAAACCCAGTTTCTTCGGGTAGAATTTTCAAATATTTTTTTGGGGAATGCCCCCAAACCCCCCTTTTCTACTTCAAACTTTTTTTATAATACTCTTGAAAATCAAAATCCTACCTAAAAATGTCCGAAATTCGGACTTAGATGCACCAAAAACTTGTTCAAAACCCTGTTTTTAGGGTCAAATTTCCAAAAATTATCTGGGGAGGACCCCCAGACCCCCTTTACTTGGAACTTCATTATTAACATTTTTTCTTAGATTAAATTCTAGAAAAGTCAAATTCTACCAAAAATGTATTAAAAATCTGCATTAAACCTATTAAAGATGCATGGGAGGGACTGAGGAATAGTTTTTGGCCCCTTTCCGAAATAAATTTCTATATACACCACAGACTTTACGGCCCACCACTCACCACTTGAGCACTTTAAGTTAGAAACTCCTGTTCTAAACTATCGACCCTCAAAGGAGGATTTCATTTTCCAAGGGTTTAGAGATAATTTATTAAAAAAATAACAAGTGGCACACTTGACACCTGAAAATCATAAACCGTAATATAAATGGCACACTGATCGAAAAAGGTTCGCCATCCCTGCTCTATACTGTACTTTGTACAACTTGCTGTATAGAAACTTGGAGTCGATCATTTATACGCGGATGAGACATTTCTTTTTTGCCGTCAAAACTTACTCCCCAACGGAAGTAGTTTTGACATTATTTTGGTAAGCTGGGCTGTAGATATGAAGAGCTTTTATTGGATTTCGAATTTCACGCTTCTTCTTTCTAGGAATTTCCGTTTTCTTCACATGCTTTATATAAGGGTTTTCATTTTAGTCAGGGTCAATTATTTCAAAATAATTTTCGAATTTTTAAACCATTGCAATAGAGAAATTTTTTAGGCATTGTGAAGTAATGTTTTACACTATTCGGAATAAAAATATATTACTTCTTTTTAGTAAATTTTTGTTTGATGAAGATACAATGAGGTAAAATGTTACGATGAAAAGTAAACAGAACTTAACAATATGTCGCCTTTTGAAAATTATCTTCAATTAAAAAAAGCTGTATGAACAAGTAAACATGTTATTAAGGTAAACATGTCATTATGAAACACTTTGGGGTGTTTGCCTCTTCAATTGTTATTGCCATCTGACATAAGTATCTAGAAACTTTAAAAATGTTAGTTATTTGTTTTAATTTTATTTAAAAGTTTCCATTTGATATTTTTGGATGACGAGAGCTTTTTAGACTTTAATCAAGTATACTCTATACACTCTATATAGTATAGTTTTTAATATTAACCTTCTGATGCTAATTTTTCCATTCCTTCTTTCACTTCCTAATTTTATATGCCTTTTCATAAAATCATTTATTTTATATTCAATCATTGATTTTTTTATTGATTGCAAGTTTGATACTTTCAGATGGAATACATTCATTTAGAATTAATGTGGAAATAGTAAATGTAATTAATATTGTTTTGCTGAAAGATTTTATTTTAAATGTTTATGGTTTGACTAGAAAACAAATTGAGCTCCATATTGAAAAACGCTTGTTATTTTATTCAACATTCAAACATTCTTAATTACTTCCTACTTACAAAACCTTCTGAATGTATTCTTAAGGGCTTGGTCGTAAAATAAATTTTCATTTTCGAATTGATAATGAATCATATTCTTCTTACTCTCGAACCAAAAGGCTAAAATATCCATACATGAATAATGTATTCTACACTTCAAACGAGAGCAGAGAAGTCTGTTTCTTTCCCCCGGAAGAATTCCATTTATTTAGTGTTGCCATTTTTCTTCAGCAAGTAATGAATGCAGCCTTAACTTCTTTCAAAAACTATTCGGTTTTCGGCGTATTTCCAGGAGACACCGGGAGAGAAAAAGGTCTGAATTTAATGCGTTGGAATGACAAAGAATATTGGAAATCAATGGCCACCAGAAAGAAAATGGCTAAAGGACCATCAGCCTAAAGTTTCAAATTGTTCTTTCGTATTTCACTGTTTCTGAATGAAAGGATGACGTTGGTGTAGAAGGAAAAGGTGGAGTAAGTCAGTTCTTCTTTGAACCGTTAAATGAAATGAAGGAATAATTTAGAGAGAAAGAAAATTCTTTTTATCAAATGAAATGAAAATATGGAGATTAAAAGTTTGGAGGAAGTGTATTTAAACTTTCGTAATGATGAATGGAAATGCGGGAAGTCCCTAAGATAGTTCGTAATTATTGTGCTTGAATGTTCATCGAAGAATTATTTGAAGTAGGAAAGTTTTCACTAGAATAATAAAATATGAACCCATTATTTTGTCTCTAATACCCTATTTCAAAATGTTTCGTTTATGTTATTTTAAATGAATCCACTAGCATATAATAATTTTGTCTTAAATGCTTGCTCATTTGGATACACCTTGAAACGATAAAATTGCTGAAGGGGTCTATTTTTGCATGTAGAGGATATTTGCACCCAATTTTAACTTAAAACTACATTTTAGATATAAGAGCATATATTTTTTTGGTTCAGTTTTTTATTAGGATATTTTTGTTTTATTATTTATCATGCAACTTAGAAACATAAAGTTTGCAAAACATAAGGATAAAAAGTATGAGGATATTAGGTTTTATGCCTATCTGATTTTTGTATAGGTGCATTAGCCCAACCTGGATAAGTGGAATCGCTCGGGATCAGCATTATCCAGGTATTCTACTTAGACACATCTAGGGATAGAGATTAGACTTTAGTTTTACTTATCCAGTAAATTACTCTTATCCTGGTTCGACTGTACTTGGTAAGTTCATAAGTTACCATACAAAAAATATGTCCTATTTTAATAAAAAAAGAAATATTTCCCTTCCATCATAATTGTTTTCGTAAAAGCGTATTAGTTTTACATTACTCCAATTTTATATTTCATCTTCATTTTAAACATAGTAACCTATCTAGCTAAACAAAACCAGAATCAAATGCAAAATTTTTCTACAAACCCCTTTTACTTACTTTAAAAGTAGTTTCAATTCAGATTAAAAACTATTGCATTCCATTTAGTTTTACATCGAAATGACTGAGATGCCTTGAATTTAAAACCATTTTATATGTCAGGTTTTAGTTATTTAATCAGACACACGGGTAGACAAATCCAGTAAATGAACCAACTTTCTCCCAAACGTGACAACTCAACTAAAGGGAAGTTCGTTTTGAATATTTGTCCTGATAAAATATTTGATTTGACGAAGTTGAGCTAGGATTGTACAGTACAAAGCTTGTATCTATCGTAACAAATAGGATGTCCCAATCTTTTCAAGTAAATACCTTCGCACACAAGCAGCTTCATGCTTGGAATTCCCGGCGACGCTGTTTAAAGTTTGGAATAGGGGAATTAATTCCTTTTATGAAATCTTAATAAGGATTTTGGGTTGAATATTTTAGAGATTTATAGCATTCTACGGAGCGTAATTCATGTGTACAAGAATAAATGTGACATGAAATTAATAATGCATAAACACACTGCAAAAAAGTTTGTCTTTTTTTAAACTAAATTTTCTATTCTTTTTGAAGAAAATTTTCCGTATGCCTAGAACACATGCCTTTTCTGGGAATTTCAATAAAATCACCACTAAAAGAATAAATTTTGAAACAAATATGAATAAGTCACAATTTTACGTGAAGGTTTAGTTAAGGCGAGGATAATCTTCTTTTAGCTAGGTGTGTAATAAATTTTCCAGTGACGTCACAATGTCGTTCGGGATTATGAAATTTGTCATAGGTATTAAGGTCACCTCATGTAACTAAATTCAAAGAACTCTTAAGCTTCTTAAAAAAACCGGAAAGTTTCTCTCATTTGAGAGAAAAGAAAAAACAATATTTGTCCTTACGTACAGAAATTAACCGACGGAAATTTCCCGATTAATTTCAAGGAAGAATTTTTTACAGTGTCTGTTTTCAATATCTTATTTCGTGGACTAACCTCCTTATTTCTATAAACTATCACTGTGAGTTACATTGAAACTTTAATATTATATCGTAAATGCTTGCTTTTTTAAAGCCTAGTATTGGAAAGGTTCCCTATTAAGATTTTATTAGAAAAACGATATTGGTGAATAATTTAAATTTCTTTGAAAAAAATATAATAACAGTTTTAAATCTGGTTATTGATAATTTTCACTTAAGTATTACATTTTTACGGTCGCAAATAATGAAATTTTAATCAGAAATATCAATTCACTAGAAAAATATCTTAATGTAAATTAATAATTAAATTGTATAGTAGTAATACTATACAAATCAGTTGAGAATAATGCACACATTGAAATTAGGATTTAACTTTCTTTACATTACATACATGTTTAAAAAAATCACCGAGTTATCTATTTTTGTGAAAAGCAAGTATTTGAAATAATATGAAACTCCAAAAATAGTTGCATTGGAAATAAATGATCTCATATTAGCAAAACTTATAATATGATTGTTTTAGAATATAGTTTCACACTTTAACTTGATACCATAAAATAATAAATGCTTGAATAGATTTAATTTCCAGAATCAAACTTTATAAGGTATATAAACCCAAAACCTGAAAGAATTCGTACTTGAAATATTTTCAAATGTTGCGGATAAATGGATTTTTATTTATTTTAACTTCCTCCATTCCCAGTGCTATTTGATGCAAAGGAATGCAAATACTTGACTACAGGCCTTGTTTGCCGAACAATTTAGTCCTTTTGGAGTGAAATTCCTTAGCATAGGGGAATTAAAGTCTTAATTTTCAGGGATGCTGGATGAATTTCTATTTTGAATTTATTCTCAATGAAAGGTATTATTTATATACTTTTGACTGTTTTGTATTCTAGCTTAATAAAATACAAAATGGTCTATGTTTAATTGGACGAATTTTTCGCTTTATAAAATAGATGCTGTTGAGTTGTAACATAATGAAACTTAATTGAAAATTATTGTATCGTATACCTACTACAGTTCGATTTAAACTATTAGAAAGCATATAAAATTGTTTAACTTTCTAGATTTTTTTAAAAAGGGAAAATGTAAATTGGGTCTTAAAATGTAAGTTATTTTTTTAATCAAAGAAACTTTCTGCGTTGAACTTTTTATAGAAAAATTATAAAACCCACATTTAAAAATACTAAACCATACTAAATAAATATTCTTGGTATTTTATTAAAAAATGCTTGTTGCATTGTAGCATTCTTAACCTCAATATTTTTTTTCTTTAAGTAAAGTTATGAAGAATTTTGCACTCGGTAGAGAGGATTATTTCTTAATAAGTTAGGTTAACTTTCCTGCCTGCTAACTTTTATCATAATGAAGCTAGTTTTGCAGAAACAATTTTATTTTGTATAAAACCAATCTCTTGGAAGAAGTAATTTTTTCAGAGGTTATTTGTGTTTTTAAAAGAAGAGTTAAACTATGTAGGTTGAGGTAAAAAAATATTGTTTTTTGTAATGAAGCCAAAATATTCAACATTTGTTTTAAAGCCAAGTGTTTTTTAGAGAGTGACTATCAGTCGGTAACAACCAGAGATGGGCAAAATGTAATCAGATTAATGATTAACGATTACGATTACAAATGTAATCTGATTACATTTGTAATCTGATTACTTTTTCACAAATGTAATCTGATTACATTTGTAATCTGATTACTTTTGCACAAATGTAATCTGATTACATTTGTAATCTGATTACTTTTGCACAAATGTAATCTGATTACATTTGTAATCTGATTACTTTTGTACAAATGTAATCTGATTACAGATTACATTTTGTAATCGTTAATCTGATTACAGATTACAATTGTAATCTAATATAACATATCTTGATTACTTTTTCTGATTGATAATGGTAGGGTGCGAATAGGGTGTATTGTTGTTCCGCCACATACAGGAAGTGGTCCACAACTGACAGGTAATGGTCCAAAATTGACCGGAAGTGCTCCAAAATTGACCGGAAGTGGTCCAAAACTGACTGGAAGTGGTCAACAACTCACCGGAAGTGCTCCGAAACTTCCCGGAAGTAGTCCACAACTTGCCGGAAACGGTCCGCAACTTAAAAATAGAGGTTCGTAACTTCCCGGAAGTGCTCCGAAACTTTCCGGAAATGGTTCCCAACTTACCGGAAACGGTCCGCAACTTAATAGAAGTAGTTTCGTAACTCCCCGAAAGTTGTCCGCGACTCCCCGGAAGTGGTCCAAAACTGATCGGAAGTGGTCCGAAACTTACCGGAAGTGGTCCACAACTGACCGGATATGGTCCACATTTTACCGGAAATGGTCCGCAACTTAAAAGAAGTGGTTCGTAACTTCCCGGAAGTTGTCCACGGCTCACCGGAAGTGGTCCACAACTTACCGGAAGTAGTCAACAACTGACCGGAAGTGGTTCCCAATTGACCAGAAGTGGCCCGCAACTGACCGAAAAGGGTCCTCAACTGACCGTAAGTGGTTCACATCTGACCGGAAGTGGTTCACAATTGACCGGAAGTGCTCTGAAACTTACCGGAAACGGTACGCAACTTAATAGGCATAGTTCTTATCTTCCCGGAAGTTGTCCGCGGCTTACCAGAAGTGGTCCAAAACAGATCGGAAGTGGTCTACAACTGACCGAAAGTGGTACACAACTGACCGGAAGTGGTCCACAACTTCCCGGAAGTGCTACGAAACTTACCGACAAGTTGTGGACCACTTCCGGTAAGTCATGGACCACTTCTGGTAGGTTACGGACCACTTCCGGTTCGTAACAGATCACTTCCGGTAAGTAACAGACCACTTCCGGCAAGTTGTGGACCACTTCCGGTAGGTTACGGACCACTTCCGGTAAGTAACAGACTACTTCCGGCAAGTTGGGGTCCACTTCCGGTAAGTCATGGACCACTTCCGGTAAGTAACAGACCACTTCCGGCAAGTTGTGGACTACTTCTGGAAAGTCATGGACCACTTCTGGTAGGTTACGGACCACTTCCGGCAAGTTGTGGACCACTTCCGGTAAGTCATGGACAACTTCCGGTAGGTTACGGACCACTTCCGGTAAGTAACAGACTACTTCCGGCAAGTTGGGGTCCACTTCCGGTAAGTCATGGACCACTTCCGGTAAGTAACAGACCATTTCCGGTAAGTCACGTACCACTTCCGGTAAGTTGTGGACCACTTTTGATAAGTCACGGACCACTTCCGGTAAGTAACGGACCACTTCCGGTAAGTTATGGACCACTTCCGTAGGTTACGGACCACTTCCGGTAAGAAACAGACCACTTCCGGCAAGTTGTAGACCATTTCCGGTAAGTTGTGGACCACTTCCTGTAAGTCATGGACCACTTCCGGCAAGTTGTGGACCACTTCCGGTAAAGGTACCAGAGTAATTGGATTGAAGATTACAAATGTATTTAGACTAAAAATGTAATCAAACTAAAAATGTAATCAAACTACAAATGTAATCAAACTACAAAAGTAATCAGATTACATTCACATTTAGATTACAAAATGTAATCTAACTTCAAATGTAATCAGATTACATTCATTCAGATTACAGATGTAGTTGGATTGAAAATTTCAAAATGTAATCAGATTACAAATGTAATGATTACAAATGTAGTTAGATTAAAAACTGCAAAAAGTAATCAGATTACAAATGTAATGATTACAAATGTAATGATTACAAATGTAATCAGATTATTAATCTGATTACAAAAGTAGTTAGATTACGCCCATCTCTGGTAACAACATATGCAAAAGAAGAATAGGTTTTGGTTATGAGAAGCAGATTGTAAACATTATTTAATAAAAATGGGATAGCAAAGAGTAAGTATTCTCTAAAAGACTTCTAAGCACCAATTATGTAGAATCTCCCAAATAATAAAAAAATGATAGAAATATTTTTACTTTTAAGATAGTTTTGTTTAGCTTAAAATAATTTAAATCTGTACACAACTTTTATGATAAAGGATTAAATAGCACCTTTTTTTTGTTAAGGTAGAATAAATTCGTGAAAATATCTCCTTATAAGAACGAAAGGAAGATTCTAGTTAAAAGAAGAGGAGAATGTGATTCCAGTTGAAAATATTCTTAAACATAAGCAACCAAATATCTTCAATCTTTTTGGGGGTAGGCCAATGATGTCCGAACCTAAAAGTGTCCTCAAAAACCGACGGCAAGTCCGAATGCCGTGTTCTTTTAATGGTTCAGATCACTGATAGAGATCTACAGAAAAATATTGTTCTCGGTACTTACTATGTAAGCTCTGATTACATCAAAAGATCCTCTATCTAAGAGAAATTGGAGACAATGGTTTTTTGCTTGATGCTGAAATAACTGCAGAAGACCTAATACTACTTAATTAATAGATAAAGCATTTCAAAAAGTTTAATTTTAATAATTAAAGGTTTTAGAAACCATCCCAAACTAAAATAAAATTAAAGAACATTTCTAATTACATTATTCTTGCCTCTATATGAATTGCAGTCTTAGAAAACTTCATACAAAAAGGTTCTTTATTTACAAACTCCTCGAAATTCTTTAAAGCAAGTTTTTTCTCGTCTAGTAAAAATAATCTATTTATTTCTGAGAAAAACCATCCCATCTCTGTCAGTTCTAAATCAAACTTGAATGCCTAAGTAATTCTCCAACTAAAATCTCGACAGAAGGAATATGTTTTTTCAGTTGCGGTCTCCATCAGGGCATTACGATTGATATATTCTAAATGAAATTCCGGTCTCACTAACTTCCGGAGCCCACTTCCCACAGGAAAAGAATAAGCGCTTTGCTGTCTCGTGCAACTGTATCTCAAGCACTTTGCTCTCGACGCAAAGTCGTATGTTGATTTAAATCTCAGACTTGGATCCAAATATATCTCTAGACTTAAAAAAACGTAAGAGGGAGAAAAATACCCCCTACCCAAGGAAATTAAACAGAAACCTATAAGGAAAGATTTTTTTATGTAGAGGGAAATAAGTCAAAATAGATCCCTAGTTATTACCGTGCTTTAAAGGGATGTTTTTTTCAGGTTATTCTGATGTAACGGTTTTTCTGTGAAATTGCTATGTGCTAATTAAAAATAATAAATTATAATATTCCAAATGGCACCTAGATAAGGAGGTTTTTAGTATATTTTCCTACACTTAGAAAAGTAGGAATTGATTTAAAACACAATCTGAATTACTCAATCGTGCGGAACATTTCTTAAGTGAGATTAAAAAACATTTTTAAGTTGTTAAAAAAGGAATAATTGAACTCTTGTGGGAAACATCTTAGAAGAGTAATTCCAAGCAATATGGACTCTAAGACTAAGAACGGTACTTTTCCCATTTGGGCTTTAGCCCTTCATTTAAAGACAGATTTGAAGAATGAAGGGACAAGTAATCATGTTTGTGGTACATATTTATGATAAATCATCTGACCATACTTCAATAGAATCATTTTTCCTTTGGTCATTAAGAGAGTGGGAGGTTTAGTTATATCAAAATACAAATAGAACAATTTTCTATACCGCTCTTTCCTTTTGTTTACCCTTTCTTTCTTCCTTAATCTCATTATTTCGACTCTCCTTCTGTCTCTTATATTCCCTATTTGTTTCACTTATCCTCTACCTCATTTGGACAATTTCATATTCCTCTTTAATTAATTCTAGTTTCTTCTTAGTACCTATTCTTTAATCGTTTTCTTTCACTGTCTTTCCTAAAATTAATAACTTTTAGAAAATGACGCAGAATAACTTTCATAACATGCTTGAAAATTTCGAAAGAATTCACATTCGAATTCGGTTATGAAGAATTACAGCTTAGTGAATTGTGAGGTTTAGTATGTAATTCAATATCAGGATAAGCGAACCTACAAAAAGAACTTGAAAAGTTTCTTGAAATATTTAGATCAGTTACCCACAAGATGCAATAGATAAAGTTTAAATAGTAATAACCAAAGTCAAGTCATAATAGTGCCAGTAAATAGCATAAATAGAAAAATTAGTAGCAATGAGATAGTTTTGAAAGAAAGTGCCCTTATTTATATGATTAGTTGTAAGGGCCCCAAAAAAGCTTGTGCAAAAAAACCTAACCTCAGAAATCTATGATCTGACTAACATTATTCTACACAATGTAGTATAAACAATCCATCCATTCTTGAAGAAAACCTTTAGAGACACAATGCGAAATTTTTCTCCTCAACTAAGCCTTGAGATATAAAGAGAAATTCATCGATGAAAAGAATTCCATCTTCAGATTCTCAACGCCAAATTTCACTCACCAACGTCCCAAAACTATTCCCATCCCCCAAAAAGTCTCCCCATGATATACATCCCCTCCAGTGAACCGTACGAAAATTCCCCATAAATTCGCTCTGACGTTCATCCGAGAAATTCTAGACATCTGCTGGAGACCTCCCTCATCTCTCGCCTGATTGGCTGCAATGGGCGGTCATCAACTGTCTCAACGACTGCGTTGTAAATCACGTGACTCGAACCAAGATCTTGGAGCCAGCGGCGTCTGATGCTGACTGACGGGACAGCCGGAGTTGCGTATTCCCGGCGTCGCGGATGGTTTAATACGATTTGGAGGTGGGTGGGAATGACAGGTGGATGTTTTTAGGGTGATTATGAGGTTGGGGTAAAAAGCCTGAAGGGATGTGACAGATACTTAAGATACTCTTGCCAAAGAAAACAAGTTTTACTGATGGAGTGGATTAACTTCTTTATATTGGAGGCTAAAGAAAGACGTGTTGCAACTCGTAATACTTAACAAATCTTGCTCTCAAAGTATTTGACACCAATAATAAGTACATAGCAGGGTTGTAACCAGACTTTTAATAAAGGATTTAATGGTTGGACTATTGAAAAATAAAATATTTAGGGTGAAAGTACCGATATCATTGTAAAACTCGCGAAATTTTTCATCCAAATCTGTGCTGGACATCATCAATGCTTTGAAGATCGTCGTAATAACCAGACTTTTGTTTCAGGGGAGGGGGATTTGACTTAACACTATTTCTGGGGTTCTTTCTTATGAGTTTACTTTTTTGTGTTGGTTAAATTACACACACAATTTTAATTTTGGTGCCTTAATTTCAAAATTTAGATCATAATATACTGCTGAACCAACGATAGTAAATGGGTCACGTGATTTTGACAACGCTGGAACAAGTATTTCGGAGGGTAGACAGGTGGAAGTTGAGGGGCAGTTGATCGAAAGAGGAAGAGACATTTGCTTGTATATAGAAGCAAGACCCCGACTATCACCGGTTACCCAACTATCGGCCGTGCAAAGTCTGAAAAAATCACGTGACCCTTTTACTATAGTTGGATGATCAGTAAATACCAAGTGAAGTTGGGGGTCTACCCCCAGAAAGTAGTTTGAAATTTTCCCCGCAATATACAGTGTTAAGTTCATTTTAAGACCCTTAGAATTACACTGAAAGAGGGGAAAACTCTTTGTAAGTAATACATAATTCTATTACATTATGTTATAATAATTATAAATATGTTATCTGATTATTCGTTTGAATACTTACTAAGGTTATACACAAATTGAGCAAAAATGTGGAGAGGAAACCTAGTTAAGGCCTGAAAATCATTTCACTAATTTTCACTTTAAATTTGGCAACTACCCACAAAATAAATTAGGTCAACCCCATAAAAGTAGATTAGCTCATTTTTAGAACATGTATGAATGATTTTTCCTACTTTTCAGATGGAATTTATAAAAGCTTTCAACTGGTTACCGAATTAAGGGCAAAACTCTGCGTGAGTCCTTACGATAATGAGAAAATGGTTTAAGTAATCCAATTGAGTTCTTTCAAGGAATAGTCTTTGAGTCTCACGGGTTCATTAATAATTCCTGAATGGGAAGAGAATGGCAGAAGTTTCTGCTTTGAAACTATTTTAGAGGATTTAAAAATAAGTGTAAATACATCATTTTCAGGATTATGTACATGGATACTTCATTTATATTTATTACCTTTTCCTTAACAAGCCTACGGTTTCAAAAGTCAAACTTTTTTAAATAAAGAAAGTACGAAAAGTAATAATTACAGGAACTATCTCTCTGTTTTTAATCTTCTTCCTTCTTTTGCTTTAGTTCTTTTCTCTTCCAATTCTAATTTTTCTTTTTATTTATGTAAACTGATGTGGTTTTGGGTTTTCTCACATTTCTACTTTTATACGTTTTTCACTTTCCATCTAAATTTTATATCATGCCTCAACTTAGACGGTAAATATACAAAAGGGTAATATTTAGTAAAAATAAGTATCTGATTAAATATTCAAAAATTGTTGTGGGACTCTCTTACTTTAAAACTAACCCTTGACTAAATAATTACTAAACATATTTTAATTTCAGAATATTAAAGTCAAAACAAAAATTATTTTCCTTTAAACAGAGTTTTTAATGTTTGAAGTAAAGATAAATTCAGTTTGAGAATATTTTCTTCTTCATTTGATTATTAAATTTTAAAGATAATTATTTTAATCTTAATGGGCT
Organism: Tetragnatha versicolor; assembly: GCA_024610705.1. Taxonomy (NCBI): domain Eukaryota; kingdom Metazoa; phylum Arthropoda; class Arachnida; order Araneae; family Tetragnathidae; genus Tetragnatha; species Tetragnatha versicolor. Next base: position 18,160,674 of record JANDEH010000008.1, read on the forward strand.
TAATAAAATTTCCACCGCTTTATTCATAAATTAATAGACTGATAAGTAGGACCGTTAAAAATATTTAATACTTTTTATTCAAATGTTATTTTCCTTTTATTCAGATGAATAATGAAAATCGACATTACGGAAAAATATTAATAGATTTTAAAATATTGTTTTATTACGACTTTCTAAAATTATAAAATAAGTTATCTTTTGGGCCATTCTTTAGAATATTGGTTGAATAATAAAGAGATTAAATCTAAAATCTTCTAAATAAGCTGTTCAGTAAATTTCTTTGGTTTAACATTAGAACATTAAGTTCAGATTAAAAATTTTTTTATGGGTTTAAGTATGTAATAAAATGTATTTATGTTATATGTTAATTGTTTTTTAGAAGTTTAAAAAATAATAAACCTAAAATATATATTTAAAAGGAAGGCATTCAAATTTTACATTTAGCATTGTAATTAGCTACAAAAAAGTGATATTGTCTGACCGTACAGTACACCTACCTGGCTATCTCCGATTCTCTTTTTGAGCTCCCTTATATTGTTCCAAAGCTCACGTGAGCTATTCAGGATTCGATGAAATGTCACAATATGATGTAACTAACACATCGGGTTAGTTTTCGAAGAAATATTTAAGAATATAAAAATATCTTCTAAAAAATGTTTTCAATAATTTATGGAAACTAAAAATAACAGAAATGTTTTAACGGGACATGTCTAGGGATAAAACTATTACGCTAAAAATAGCATTGGAACTAGTTTTTATTTAAATTTAGAAAAAAATAACAGAAGACATTCGTTAACATTATTTAAAAGGTTCCCTCCAATAACCTATACTTGATTACAACGTTTCTTGTCAGTGACATCACGGGCTGCTGGGAGCACCTAAGTGGTGATTAGAGAGCTAGTAATTAGAGAGCTAGAATATGTGACTTCTAATCGAAGCTCCTCCCTGCAACCCGTGATTTCACTGACCAGAAACGCTGTAATCTATACTCTACACTACAAAAAATTCCACAGTAATTTTACAGCAAAAAATGCTGGCAAGGGTGCCAGCCATTTTTGCAGTGATTTTACAGCAATTTTGTAATTTTTGATTTTAACAGCAATTTTGTAAATTTAACAGCAATTCTGTATTTTTACAGGAATTTTGTAATTTTACAGATTTTTGTGTTAACATTACAGCGATACTGTAATTATTCCGCAGAAAAACTAGAAAGCTATGTGCATCTCAGATATGTCTTGTTCTTTCATGTTTCTACAAGTATTCAAAATGTGGCATATTATGAACCACGGGAGGTACCGATCTACGAAGGTTATACTTCCTATTTTTATAAACATCAGTCGGTTCTTACACCTCATCTAAATAATTTGACTCTTTTAATGGTGAGCGTGAAAACAAAAACAAACATTGGTTTCCTGTCCGCAAGGATTCAAAAAAGTTTCAGAAATGAAAACCAGAATTTTCCAGAAAAGTGTTAAACTGCTGTAAAAACTCATAAAAAGCAGGAACGTTACTTACGCAGCATAATTTGGGCTGTTATTTTATAACTATTTTGTTTATGTGTATTAAAAAACATTTTCGTTGCTAGTTTGACATTTCTTTAAAAAAAGCTACCTGTTATATCTCCTGCTTTTTGTTCCATAACGTAAAAATTTCTCCAAATGTTTCTATAGAGGTGCTGAATAATTCAGGTCTTAAGATGGGTATTATTGAGGAATTTGAATTCAATTCATTTTCATTTCATTTAATTTTAGTGATGATACAAAATTCTTACCAAATAAATAACTTTAGACATAGGTTAATGTTATCCAGATTATAGTACTATTATCCTGTAAAGGTAATGTCACATTTAAAAGCATTCAATAAACAAGAATTTCATTTTCTTTTAATATTTATTTTGATGACCAAGTAAAGAATTAGATATTACAAGGAAAACTACCAGGAAAATTACTATGTATATTTAATTTAAAGTAATGCAGGTGGGGCTTCAAATTTACAGCTAAAAAGGCAGTTTTTTGAGATTACAGCAAATGCGTAAAATATTAACAGCAGTTTTTGCTGCTAAATTTTTCGTTTTTTTTGCAGTGTGTATCTGGTCACTAGCACGGCAGTTGCCAGTAAACTATAGCAGGTGGCGCTTCGAATTTACAGCTAAAATGGCAGTTTTTTGAGATTACAGCAATTGCGTAAAATATTAACAGCAGTTTTTGCTGTTAAATTTTCTGTTTTTTTGCAGTGTATTCATTTAGAATTGGCGCTTGAGAAATATTACTTTCCCCCACGCTAGAAACGTTACCATAGTTACTCTCTTCTCACAGCCAATAGTTAGCCTTCTTCGTCATTTTGAGGAGGATAGTTGCTATAGTTACCGATCGGTGGTGGGGGAAGGAAATATTTTCAAGCGCCAGTTCAAAATGAAAAGAGTATAGTAGTATAGCTTCTTTTATCATGATGTTGATAGGTTGCGTTCCCACTTGTTTAATCGTTGTTGCACAACTACGATGGAGAAGCCAACGGATGAAACTGAAACACAGATAGGCTGGGGACACACTAGAGTCGCGGTTTTTCTGCCGCAAACGCTTTTACAGTAGTGGCAATGGAAATCCTATTGCCCGGTTCATACTCGACTCGCGGCAAAAAAACCGCCAGCAACGTTCTCCCGCGGCAGAAAAGCAGCCGCCCGCTGCCACTGCTTCTCGCGGTTTTTTTGCCGCGTTCCACCTGCCAGTGGCTCACAGGACTGAATGGGCGGGGACACATTCAATACCGCGGCGACGGCTGCTAAGGAGAATTCAATGAACATATCCACTAATTTTACCTTATTTTTTGTATCTGGTATGAAATTGGGTGTTATTTATGTAATTTTTTCTCCTGATTACAACTATGCCAAAAGTTTTTTTTTTGGTACACTCATATTTTGTCATACAAAGTATTGAAAATGTCATCTCGAGCATTTTTTGGGAGTTATTTTAGTCCCAGAGGGTCCTGTTTCTTTTTTAACGGCTGTAAACTTTTTTATATTCCTATTATTTTATAAGATTATTCATAAAGAAATTTAAAAAAGCACATTTATTTAAAAAAGAGCGACACTATAACAAAAAATTCGTTTTTAATTAAAGAAAACAATTTAAGTACAATCTCATTCTATGACACCAAAAAAAGTACTCAAAATTGGTAGAGTGCACAAAAAGTTATCAGAAGCACCCTATACAGGGTGATTCTAAATTACGTGGACAAACTTCGTGAGGGGGTAGAGGGGACCTAGACAAGCATATTTGGCATAGGAATGGGGGGGCGCATCCTTACCGTTTAAGAGATAGGACTTAATGTAGTACGAGCGCGTTTCAAAAGGCCGTTTTTAGAAGGCCCGTGTGACGAAACAAAACATAATACAATGAAAAACATTATTGCATGGGGTACAGGAATATCCGTACAACTTAAATCCTCAATGTGATAGAAATTGGACCACTTGCTAAACCGTGGGGTTAGTATTAAAACGTGCAGTATCAATCTCTTAGTCAAACAAGGGAGTTCCCTTAATGGTAATAAGAAAAATGATGATAGGGGAAGGAATTTTCAATGATCAAAGAGTTTCAATGATCAATGTTACGATCATTGAAAATTCCTTCCCCAAACATCATTTTTCTAAATACTATCATGTGAAGTCCATTCTTTGACTAAAAGATTAATTTTGCACTTTGGAAACTCACTCCACGGTTTAGAAAGTGGTTCAAATTGTATCGAATTCATGGTGTAAGTAGTAGGAATACTTCCTTACCTTATGCAATAATGTTTTTCATTTTATTATGTTTTGTTTAGTCACACGGGCCTCCTAAAAACGGCCTTTTGAAACGCGCTCGTACTACATTAGGTCCTAGCTCTTAAACGGTAAGGATGCGCCCCCCCATTCCTATGCGAAATATGCTTGTTTTGGTCCCCTCTACCCCCGAGTGAAGTTTGTCCACGTACTTTAGAATCACCCTGTATACCAGATACAAAATTCTAGAAATATGTGAACTTTTATTCATTTTCGATACTTTCCTATTTATTTTGTACAAGGATGGTCTTTTAACATTATTTTAAAAATATTCATCGTATATCTTAAATTGAGGAGAAATGGGTGAAATCCCAAAAAACCCTCGATTAACAGGATGCACCAAATAAGTCAAAAACGTTTCTATTTATAACTATTAACAACTATATTATAACTATTTATAACTATTAACAAAAGGCATCCGACCTCAAACAAGACCAAGTGTCGACTGACAGGTGATGCAAAATAATTGCGGCCAATATTTGCCGCTTTTATTTGGCCCAGTGTGAACGAAACACGCGGCAGCGGCAAAAAGCCGTCGCGGCGGAAAACCGCCGAATGTGTCTGGGCCCATAGACGAAAAGGAATATAATTTTGAACTGATTCTGTAATTTGTCTAGTGGATCTCTGGATGGATTTCATTTGTAAGCTGAGCTTTATATCTGAAGATTTGTTCCTCACAACAACTTCAATAGCAAATAACTAAAATATTTTATGATTAGTATAAACTTGCAGATATCAATACCAGAAATCCGTCATTAACCCATTAATGCCCAACTTTTTATTTTTCTTAAATATTTGGTAAAAACATAGTAAATAACCCCAAAACAACTGGAAAAATAGTGAAAAAAATTCCAGGTTAAAATTTTAATTTCTACACCAAGGTTAAAAAACGTCCCTAAAAAGGGACGTCAGGCACGAATGCCCCCGTTGTTTTTCTCTATAGTAAGCGCATGGTAGAAAACTTTTTTAAAGCCTCAAAAACATTTTCTACCTTATTAAGTGCAGCAAAAGTGATCGGAACGATACTGTAACATCAAAAGGAACAAAAAGCATTAATTATTTATCCAATTAACCGCAAAATTAACCTTAATTAACATAATTTGAGCATTTTTTATGCTCTAAAACACGTTTTTTCCTCCCAAATCTATGTTAATTGCAAATTAATTAATATTTTTAATTGAAAAAGGCATTCATTGTTTATATGTTACCTAATATTAAGTAATAATTACTTTTACACACCTCAAATCCATCAGAATATCTCCATTTGTGAAGTTTAAGTCTTTCAATGGCCCATACTTTTTTCATTTTATTTAATTTTATTGTGCGGAACACAAATTTCTCCCCAAAAATCAAGCCTTAGTGGGATGTGCATTAGCAAGCCAGATGATACAGATTGATCTGCAGTATATAACACAATGATTAGCCACATCTAATTAGGAAAAAAGCCGAAAATTTATCACAAAAGCGACTTTTTTGGCAATTTTAATGACAAAAAGTCATTATAACTAATAATTATTAAACTTTTAATTAAAATATAACCGGAATATATTTGCATAAGTAATAAATATAGTAAAATAATTAATTTAATTCCTTTAATTAATACAAATGAATTAATTCCTTATAATTTAAGACTTTTTATTCCATTAATTTAGCAGAAATAACAGTATTTTCCAAAAAAAATAAACAAAAATAATAAATTTATTATTTAAAATTAAAGTAATTTGATAAATATCAGTTATTCAATTCATATCATAAGAATCGAACGCGTTTTTATGAAAAAAATAAGGAAACACTAGCATTTCACTATGGGGAAAACCACGGGGGCATTCGTGCCTGACGTCCCTTTTTAGGGACGCTTTTCGAGGGTCCGAAAAATGGTCAAGATAAAATATTTTGGAAAAATAAAAAAACACCCCAACTGATTTAATGTATAAACAGTAATATATATCAGCATTGAAATTTTTTTTAAATAACAACTAGGATTTTTAAGCTTTTTCTTTTAAAATTTTTAAAAAAGCACTTTTCTGAAAAATTCTATCTTCCAACTTTAAAAAAAGTAAAAAAATTTTAAATTCTGCTTTCTTCTTGTGTTCTTTATGTTCTATGAAGATCAGAGATACATCAGTGCAAATTTTGATTCAAAGGAACAATTTTTTTAGAAATAGGAGGATTTTTAAAAAACGTCCCTAAAAAGGGACGTCAGGCAGTAATGGGTTAAGGTTACACGGGTTGGATTTGGTTGGTTGGTTGGAAAGTTTTAGGAGACATTTGATTACTCTAAGGCTAAGCGCGCACTAGGAGACAAAGACAAAATTGCTCTCGGAGACAAAGACAAAATTGCGTCCCTGGCTATTGCAAGAAGCTAGAGTGCGCGCACATGGCGACGAGACCAAGATCACTAGGCCAAGAATTTCCTCATAGAAATGCATTGCTCTCGAGTGACTAGTGTTTTAAGTCGCCGAGACAGAAGTCTCTTAGTGCGCGCTTAGCCTAAGCGGTTGCACAGATTTAAAGGGTTTAAAGCGGCTAGCAAGACCAAAAAAAGGGAATTAAATATTTTACTCTTACAGATAAAAAAGCAACACAGAATGAAACAACAAACCTACATGCTCCAATACTTAAAAAACAAAACAAGATTTAAACCAAACACAGCCAAGGAATCAAGCAGCATATCAATATTAAGTTAGATCTGTAAATAAGTAAATTAGAAAGACTAAAAAAATTCCATATCGAAAGCTATGCACACAGCTGAGATGTCAGATTCAAGCGGGTCTGAGGGTTGTCAAGGGAGCCCCGTAGAGTTGCCTGCTCTCATGGCGTTGCCTATTGTGTTGGTCCCTTCCGAACTAGAAAGCGTTCCAATGTGTAGGATCTGCTACAATGGTTCCAGTAAGGAATGTCTGCAGAAACCCTGCAATTGTAAAGGTGAGGCGGATAATGAATTTATCGTGTGTAGTTTATTTATGAAAAGTATTTAACTTGTAACGAAGATAACTCCCCCAATATTCAGGTTTATATCCTTACCACCTGTATCCCCTGCCAAGACGATAAATGATCAAATGTATAATTAGTGCTTGAAGTCATCTGTTTAGATTTTTTTATTTTAGGCAACCAATCGTGGTCTTAGGGGGAAATTTCGCCAACTTGGCGAGATTTCATTCTGAGAACCCCGCTTAATTGCGATTCCCCCAATTCTGCAATGTAATGCTACAGTTTCGAGTTCAATACCACAGTTTTTGTCAGATTTACGTCATAGTTTTATCAGACACTACTTTTACTTGAACAAGTACAGATAGTTTGCGATGTCATAGAAAATTGGGATACTTTCATCAACCAAGGAGCTGACTCCAATGAAAAGATGTTGGAGTTAGCTCATTGTTGCCACAAGCACCTCAATAATGTTTTTAAATCCAACTTAACCTGATGATCTTGGCCACAAAATTTGTTTTTGACCGATTACTCTTTACCATGGTAGATATCCAACATAAACTAATTCATCGAAACATTTTTCGCATGCATTCTATCATCTAATGCAGTGGTCTCCAACCCCCGGTCCACGGACCGGTGCCGGTCCGTGGCTCAAATGGTACCGGGCCGCGGACCAAACATTTAATTGAAAATTAATTTAAATTCTTAGTTTTATACTCCAAATTAATGAATTAAGTGAATTATTAATCACTTTATATCTATTTTTTGGTGTAACAGTATTTTATTTTGACAGCATGTTTAAATACGAAACTAAAATTAATAAATAAAAAATAATTTAGAATGTAAACAATCAACGCCCCCCCAGCGGGCCGCGGTAAAATTATCAAACGTTGATCGGTCCGTGGTGGTAAAAAGGTTGGGGAACACTGATCTAATGTATCTAATGATAGGTATAAAACCCCTGAAAATACTGTGATATGTTTTATACATAGATATCTTTGTATTGTTTACAATAAGATTTTTAAAACATAGGATCTGTCAGGTATGTTCATAGAAGTTGCTTGGAGCGATGGTTGACGGAGAACAATAGTGAATCGTGTGAGATTTGCCAGTACCATTTTCTAACAATCAGAAAGAGAATGGTAAGTAAAAAACTGAAAAATATCCACAGCTTTTTAAATACACAAGTATAATTTAGAGGGCTTATTAGTATTTTAATTTACTTAATAGTCGAGTAATCTTGTAGTAAAATATCCTCAGTAAATATTCTCTGGTAGTGTAAATAGAACAGGCGTCTCAAGGTTAAGTCTTTTACCTCGTCGTCTTGGTAATAATGCGGTGTAAAAATGAACAAAGAACAATACCTTTACGACCCATAGTTTTCGAGAAAATCACGACGAAAAAAAGTTTGTCATCACATCCGGTTTACGTTAAAAAAAAGGTCTATTGAAAACGCGAACATGAAAGCTAATGTAAAAATATCCACAGCGCATCCATAAGTGCACCATGGAATGGAATAATTAAGTATTAATGGGTTTTTTTCGTCACACTTTTCTAAAACTTAAAGTCGTCGTTGAGGTATAGTTCTTGGGGCATTTTTTATGTACTCATAACAAGTAATCTGACTGTTCAGAGATAGTTAGGGAGGATTTGTTGAAACACCATGTATAAGGGAAACGAAGAGGGGAGGAGTGATAAGTAGTGTCATTGAGATGTCTATACTATCGAATTATTTGTGTTCTAGAGTTGCTGGGATTGGTTTAAAACTTCACAAGGACGATGGACTCGCCGCAACATGATTTCCGACTTATTGTACATTGTTTTTCTGCTACTTTTGGAAACAGCAATCCTGTGGGCTAGTAGCAGAGGGGCCTTATTCTACAAGGAGGGTGAGCATTCCATCGTCGGGCTCTTGGTACTTTTACCAGTTGCCTGGTTTATACTAATGGGGATGATGATTTACACGATTGAAAGTATAAAGTGAGTGTATTTCAATGTTATCTTTTGAGATGATTGATTACTTATTTTTGGCTTAATGTTATCCTCAATGATTATGGCATGTGCCACTCAGATAGTGTTCTCTTTGCAAAAATAAAAATCATCACATTCAAGTGGTGGAAAAATATCCGTTGGTTGATTTAATATAGACCCAATAATTAATGTTATTAAAGGTATAGATGCAGAGACTCAACGTTTAAGAATGAAATATTGAACAAATGTTACTATAAAACTAAAAATTAAAAATATTTAATTTTTTAATTTTCTTTTACGAACGTTTTATAAAGTAAGTGCAGTGAGCTGGGTTTTGTGAGGATTGTAAAGAGATCCGAAAAAAGTTTACGGGGGAGGATGAGTGATAGCCAGCAGGTGGCGTGAGCTTCTGAGTTCACTAAAAATTTATATAGATAAGTTTTATTTTTGATTTTTAACGTGGTACTAAAAGTTTCCAGGGTTATACCTCAACTACCGATTAACATGCACAAAAATCTAGTAAACATTCAAAAGATCCTTTCATTACCTATATAATCTTAACCTAACCGAAAATCTTTCCTTGTAGGGTCTACTGGACCCTTTGGACAAATTGGAGGGACAATCACTGGTACGTGCGTTTATTGGATGGCGAAGGGGTCTCTACCCCCAGCTCTTCTTCCACCTCCTTGTCGTCTTCGTCATCCTTGGAGTACTTTGGTCACCCACAGGAAGAGGCTTTTAGGGAAAATTATAGGATTCCTGCCATTTAAGACTGATGATTGAATGTAAAGTCTTTGAAACTTGATGACTGAATTGAAATTATTGCCTTTTTTATTGCAAGAAAAGAAATGTAAGATTATGTATTAGATTTCAGATAAATGAATGAAACTTTTCCCGTGCAACATTCATTATTGAAAATTACTTAATCACCACTCAAAGAAGTAAGAAAAATATTTGAATTCGAGAAAATTTCTCGTCATCCTAGCAGCCTTTAAGCGGACAACTCATCAGTAAACGTGTTTGCTATTGCTTTTTAGCCAAGATCACCATGTGAAATTCTCAAAGCATTCCCCACTCAATAAATCTGGTAAAATATTTACAATTCTTCCACAAACTCTAATGGTTTTTGGGCTGTAAGCAAAAGCAACAAATACTTTGATCTGATTTTTTAATTTTTTTCTCAGTCTCCATAATTATCATATTCAAGCTCTGCTTACCTGTAGTAATTTGATTAGAATTTTTACAGTCACCACTCAAAATATTAAGAAGAACATTTTAAGTACCGGACATTTCCCGCCTATGTATTGGTTTTTGAGCTGGGTTGATTAAAGCGCAGGTAGCTTTATCTAGAACGGAAAAAATGCCATACTTAAAACATGGGCGGATTTAGGAGGCCCTGGGGGGCACACTGTAAACCTTGGGGGGACAAGCTGTCCCTGATGACTTTGGAAACATGATCTTCACCAGTAAAATGGGAATTTTCTCAAAAAGTGGGGGCAATGCCTTCCCATGATCCCCTTAAATACGCCAATGTTCAGATGTACTGAAGGTACAGTCGTAGAAAAAAAAAGTGAGACAGTTCGCTTTGTGAGCGAACTACTGGGGGTAGGATGATAATTTTTGTGTCATTTTTCATGATTTAACTTCTTCTGGAAAATAATATATAGTTTATATTCTTAGGGGGCCGTCTACATATTAAACGAAGCACCAACTTCTGTTTTTCCTATGGGCGACATCAAAGATTATTCCAGATTCTGAAAGAGCACCCTCTAAAACCCCAAAAAACCAAATTTTGTGTCGTTTGGCCCACAAACAAAGCCAGAAAGGGGGTTTGAAAATTTTGGGAAGTTTACTTCTAATAGGAAAGATTGGCAACAATTTTGCTTAATTCTTACGAAAGTTAAAGCAGATTTGGCTACTTATCTGTGTTTTGGCACAATTCATACAAAAGTTAAAGCAGATTCGGCTATTGATCTATATATTGGCGCTATTTCGTCTTTCAATTAGAATACCCTATAGTGGTAGCCTACTTGGTGGAGTAAGAAGCTCGTGATCAATAGGTTGCAGGTTCTGCCCCGCAATTCCGCATGCCTCATTGTTCAAGGTTAACCTATATAGGGATACAGGCAAACACAAAGATGAATAGATGTTGAATATTTTTTTCAAATCTAAAGCCTTTAAAACAAATTTATAAAATTTTTATTGCCGTTTGTTTACAAATAATAATAATTTATTGATAGTTATTATTTAAAAATAACGTTTTTATAATTCCGGAAAAAAGGGACTAAAAATCTTAATAAAGGTAATAAATAATCACGCTAAATTATGAAAGTGGTTTCGTTGATAAGAGCTAGAAATTTAACTAATTAATGAAACAATAAATCATATTTTTGTGGATCAAAAATTCCTATAAAAATACTTTAATACAGATAGTTTGATTGATTTTTTGAGGTATTTTTAGCATATATTTAATTGATGTTTCTAATAATTTTCAATTTCCACCTACGACAACTAACTTATCTTGAAAAATTAAAGCAATTACAAAGTTTAAAATTTGCAAAATTTGCAATTTAAATAGGAATAGAAAAATTTTCAAATACTGATTTTAATGATTCTGCAGTCGTGTTTTTAATAATTAATTACGAGTTATGTTTCATTTGGTTGTATACAGAGTTTATTATTAATTTTTAAGGATAAACATTGAAGTTTCTGAACCTATGTGCTTGATGAATAAGATACCAAAATATCAATATGAAACATGTTGACTAGTCAATCATTAAATTTCAAAGTTAATAAACTTGATTAACTTTAATCATATCGACGATTTGAAGCTTCTTGACATTTTAAACAATGAGGAAGTTTCATATTTTTTAAATTTTCGATTTTGGGGTATATTAATACAATATAAGATGTGAAAAATCCAAATCTGCAATCCAAATTTTCCTCAAAAATTTATTTACTGAGATGGAGAAGAAATAAAAGTTGAAAAAAGTCGTAAACAAATGATGCAATCGCAAACGCTTAAAAATCAAATTTGACGTCACTCGACACCAAACAAAAGGCATTGTTGATGTTTATTATTATCTTTATGACCTCATGGATTTGGTCTAGTTTCACTCGACCAGATGGGGATTAGTCCCACTTGATAAAAAATATTTAAATCTTAAAATATAATCTTAATTAATAATTAATCTTAAAATATAAGAATGTAATGTTTTAAAATTAATTATTTGAATTTATTTTGGTGTTTTCATAGCTGATTTAACTTTTAAATTGGCATTTATTAAGCTTTTCTTAATAAAAATATTTAATCCTGAGGTTTTCATATTTAAAATAGTGAGTCAAGCAGATCCACTCTAGTAGAGAAATGGAGAAATAAGCGTTTTTAGCCATAAAATCGTTAATTACTTGTAAATATTCGATTTTCGAACTTTGAAAACTTGGTAGTGATCGTCCTCGCCTCGAGATACGTCTATATACCGAGTTTTGTCTACGCGGGCTGCGTAGTTTAGGAGGAGATGCGAGTTGTAGACGTTTTGACATGCCGAGTGACATCACGAATCTGAAATCGCTGTTTTTCCCGCCTTTTCCAGAGCGCAAACTTTAAGCCGCAATAAAAAAATAAATAATGATCAGAATTAAAAAATACCTCGGTTTTAGGGTTTTCTCGTAAGGTTGGATGGATTTAAAAAATAAAAAAAATATGAAACTTCCTCATTGGGGGTTTAAGGAAAAAATGAAAAATGCATCATCGTGTGGCCATTGATAAATTTTCAATAAATTACCTTCGAATAATTTCGATTAATTTCATTGATAATTTTCTTAAGCCTCAATAAAGATCAGCATATTAATTAATGGTAAATTTTACAAACTCAACCTGTTTAAGTCCCTATTTCTATTTAACCTCATCTATCCCACTTAAACTAGTTTAAAATTGTCAAAATTAGTTTCTAAATCCAGTACCGGTGAAAACCAACGATATCATCCATATGTTTGGTGACAATAGCGACTGGATCTGCTGTGCTCTCTGGATCTGCTATGCAATAAATGATTGACTATATGTATAAGGAATAACATTAAATTAAAAAGTGGTAGCTAAATTGTTATTATAGTGTTAATCTTTTATTTTATAGTCACCACTATTTTATTTATTATTAGTTAATTATGTAAGTCAACTTTTATTCCCAGCATTGAGCCCTCTGGCTGCGTAAGGTAGTTTTAATACGCATACGCTGTTTGCCTTACCCCTGAAAACTACTGTAGGGGTAGGCGGCTGGTGCAACCCTCGGATGAGCCGGGTATAGGCGAAGAGATGGTGTAAACCCTGGGGTGCATCATGTGGGAAAGATGTGTGATCCAAAATTCAGCCACTCGATAATATTTCTGTCATGGGTAATTTAATTCATGTCTTGCTAACATGTAATATCAAAGATAAAACGTTGAATTCCTTTTAATAAACAATGCATGCAAGATGAGACCGTTCTTATTAAGTGACGACTTTTCTTGATCTTAGATTTATATTTAAAACCACAAATATCTTTATGAAATCTGTAATTAATTCGAATCTTTATACCGAATACTCTTTTTTCAAACTGTATTCATGTAATTCAAAAACATTTCAAATTTAATGCAGGCGAAATTTTTAGTCGAATAATGTTAAGTATTGTTTCGAAATTTTTTCATCTGAAAAAATTGTAATTTTAAATATTTTTAATTTGTAAACTTTTATTTAAAAATATCATCAAAATTTAAAAACAAATAAAAAATATTGCATGCACAAAAAAGTAGGTTAATTTTCCCTTTTACTGAAATTAATAGTGTAAAAAATAAGAACTTATTAATTCTAACTCTATCGGTAGTTTAAGTTCGACGCATCCACAAACTTCCAAAAGCAAAACAAGAACACGGAAGCTTTGGGGTTCGAACTTGGCTCTAGAGATTTGCGACCAGGCACACTAACCGTTAGACCACACGGCTACGTTCAACATCAAGGTTTAAACAATAAATGTGTTGATTCCAGTTAGTAGATTATGGTTACCGTAAGGTTACTGTAATTTTCCTAGGTTGTGTGTCTTTGGCGATAGGAGATTGGCGCAAATTTTTCTAATTGAAATTTTCTACAGTGTGCGCGGGGTTAATGGTTGATAGGATCAAAATCTATGAAAAACGAGATTTCAACGTAATTTCAACGAACTTCAACCCCCACTCCTGGCTTTGTTTGTAGGCCAATCGACACGAAACTTGGTTTTTGGGGGTTTTAGAGGGTGCTCTTTCAGAATCTGGAATAATCTTTGATGTCGCCCATAGGAAAAACAAAAGTTGGTGCTTCGTTTAATATGTAGACGGCCCCCTAAGGACATAAACTATATTTTATTTTTAAGGAGAAGTTAAATCATGAAAAATGACACAAAAAGTATCATCCTAACCCTAGTAGTTCGCTCACAATGTGAACTGTCTCACTTTTTTTTTCTACGACTGTACCTCAGTTCAAACCCAACTAACTTGACTTCCTATTTTAGTGCATCTTACACTTAAATTAAATTTTAAATACTGACAATTTAACGATACTCATTGATCAGTAGCTGCTTCCAAAACGTCCTTGATGGCTCAGTTGGCAAAGTCACGGTCCTGATGCTCAGAAGGTACTCAGTTCAAACCCCACTAACTTAACTTCCTATTTAGTACATTTTACACTTAAATTAAATTTTAAATTACTGAAATTCCACTGTACACTTTGATCAGTAACTGCTTCCAACACGTCCTTGATGGCTCAGTTCTCAAAGTCGTGGTCCTGATGCACAGAAGGTTCTCAGTTCAAACCCCACTAACTTAACTTCCTATTTTATTGCATTTTACACTGAAATTAAATTTTAAACACTGAAAATTTCACTGTACACTTTGATCAGTAGCTGCTTCCAAAACGTCCTTGATAGCTCAGTTGGTAAAGTCACGGTCCTGATGCACAGAAGGTTCTCAGTTCAAACCCCACTAACTTTAACTTCCTATTTTAGTACATTTAATAGTTGAATTAAATTTTGAATACTAACAATTCCACAGTACACTTTGACCTGTAGCTGGACTGAAAATGTCCTTGATGGCTCAGTTGGTAGAGTCACGGTCTTGGTGTACAGAAGGTACTCAGTTCGAACCTCACTATCTTACTTCCTATTGTAATTGTGTAATATCTGCCTCTCTCTATGCTTTCAACTTTCTTAATAGTTGTTTTCTAACATAATCAAAGTGAACTTAATTTTCTATGAGTACCTAATGTTGCATCTGACCTAGGGGACAGAAACTGGTGACCGAGTCGAGTCCGTTCACCCGTCGAAGATGTCGGGGCTCGGACGAGACGAAGTTTTCCTTGCGGACCTGATCTGCTCCCCGGGGGGTCGAGGGCCTAGGGGGTTCTTCGGATAACCCCCGAAAGCCCCTTCGCCCTGGGGGCCAGCGGAGAAAGGTCCGTCAGGAAACCAGTTTTGCCAAAAATTTTAATCCTAGGGTACAATCCGCAATTTGTGGACGGTCCCCTGACGGTGTGCAATATGGAGACGACCCCCTTAGCTATTAGATTGCAAAATTTTGACTCCATTACCCGTCTTTAGCCGCCTGTGATTACACAAAATTTTATTGCTGAATTTTAACTGTGACCGTAACTGTATCAGTCAGAATACTTTAAAATGAAACTCTTCAGGATCGAACCTCCAAACTTTGAAGCCATAGATGTATACCATACCACTAGGCCAATGGCTCCACATTAGTATGAAGACAATGGTTGATGTGCATTTCATTTAAAGTTATCTTCAAATTGGAAAACTTAAGTAATTTTGCAAAAATCTCGAAATCCCGCTATGGTTCGATCCGTGAATGTTCTGCACCGAAGACTGGCACTTATCCAACCAGACTACTGGATCCACATCGGCTAGTAGGCAGTGAATGAAATGTATTCATTTTAACGCTTTCTTTAAAGTAAAAAACTTAATTTATAAAAATCCCCAAATTCTACCTAGGTTTGATCCGGGGACCTTCGGCACTGAAGTCTAGCCCTCATCCAACCAGGCTACTGGATCCACATCAGTTAGAAGGTAGTTGATGAAATGTATTTCATTTTAAAGTTTTAAGAAAATCTCAGAATCCTGCCAGTATTTGATCCGGGAACCTTCTCCACTGAAGACTGGCACTTAACCAATCAGACCACTGGAACCACAGCAGCAACATAGCTATGGATGAAATGCATTTCATTTTAAAGCTCTCTTTAAAGTAGAAAACTTAAGAAGTAATTTTATGAAAAAATTTCAAAATCCCGTCAAACCTTGATCTGGGAACCTTTTAGCACTGAAGACAGGGATTTACTCAACCAGGCTACTGGATCCATATAAGCTGGAAGGCAGTTGATGAAAAGTATTTCATTTTAAAGTGTTCTCTTAAGTAAAAAGCTTAATTTATGAAATGCTCAGAATCCCGCCAGGATTTGATCCAGAAATATTTTTCAGTGATGACAGGCACTTAACCAACCTGGCTAATTAATTCATATGCATATCCGCACGTAGGGGATGGTTCGATTGTATTTTATTTGATCCAAAAAGCTTGCCCCACCGAAGGCAGACAGTACTACCAACTTAGCTCTATTACCGGGAATGGAAAAAATGCCTCACCTAAAAATACTTTTTAAACTTTATAGTGATGAGTAAAGCGCAAGTAGGTACATTACCAAGAGTTTATAAATGCCTTCTTAAAATATTTTTATATTTCTTTGAATATTGACTAGGAAATGCTTTCTAACCCAAAACTCCCTTTTAGATTAAAGCACTTGTTTTTAATAAATTTTTATTTGATTTAAGATAACGATAAAAAAAGTATCGGTAACAGATGGTTCCGGGGGCTTTGTACTTTCCACCTTTGGTCCTACTCCCTTTTCTCATCAGCGTTTCAAACAGATCAGTGTTATTGACATTTTATTAGATAAAGGAAAAAAAATTACACACAAGTAATAAAGTACAAAGTAGATTTTTATTTGTTACTAAAATCCACAAGCAGGTACACAAATGGACATAGTGAATTAGTTCCCATTAAGAAGTAATAGTAGAAGACAGTAAAGCCGAAAGCAAAGTGGGTGGTAAAATACATGACGTCGCTTTCTCCATTCAGCAAGATAAGACCTCACAACACTGATTGCTACAATATTTCGACGGTGCAATACTGGTGTCACATTGAACATTGAACATCATAGATGGGTGTTTTCAGAAGCAAGCTAAGATAGCCTTGATACAGTTTGAATACCAGGTACTTAGAGAATCTTTTAAATGAACTCTTCTACTTGGTGAACATTTTTAAGAAAGAAGTTGTAGGGCAAAATTTAAATTTAAAAGTATACCTATTGTATGGATACAAATTTTATTATAATTATGTATTGTATAGTATACATTGAAAAAACATGCAATGCATGTTTATATTATTAAAAGGTTTTTCAGGTTTCTAAATATATCCGAAAAAAAATAAAAGAGAGGGCTGTAGAAAGGAAGTATCTTTTTTTTACAATTCACGAAATTCCTAAATAAACAAACAACCAACGGAAGTGACGTCCCCAGGTAACTCAATCTTCCGGTTTGTCTGATATTTACATTGAACAACATTACACTACGGCGCGTTTGGTTTTTTATAATTTTTCTTTTCTTATTTTAAAGCGTAATTTAAAGGAGAAACTCAAAATATGAGTTCTCCATACTTCCGATCATTATCTGAAAATTGTAAAAAGAGATATCTTGATAAGTTATCTGTGAATGGGACGATTGATTTACCCGATCCATTGGACGAAAATCTCAGCTAATACAATCAACGCCATTGCAACAGATCGTAGATACATCAGGATTAATTGGGTCGGTCCGATGGTCCGATATTATTGAAATTCATTATTTAGTTTGTTTTAAAACTTATGAATACAATCACCCACTTATTTAAAAAAAATACGCATAAAAAAATTTAAAAAGATAATTAAAGTGACAGACGATTTTAAGAATACTATTTCTGAATCTCAAATAAAAATAAACAAGCTGACTGGAATGTAGTAGGATCATTAAAGGTAAATGCACTAAAATTTTGAATAAATCCATAATTAAATTAAATTAATTAGTTCTTAGATTTTAGCCCGTTGTTTTCCATATTTTTATATACTTTATATTTTTAAGACAATAAAAATTCAGTTTCTAAATAAATAAACTGCTTTGATACGATGGATATTCAAGTTTGACATAGCAGAACAGCGATATTAATTTTATCACAACAAGAATGTTCTGAAAAGTTTTCATGATTGAATATTTGCTCAATATTTTGTTTTCTTTGTATCAGCAGCTGTTTTAATTACATTTAAACAAGTTAGTAATTAAAATCAATAAGAGGAGAGATTGAAGCACATCGTTGTAGACCTCAAGGTTCATATTTTTGATCGGTTATTATTGAGTTAAAATTATTTTTCTAATTCAAAACACTTGATAACCTATAAACATGTTCGTAATATTGTCCAGTATAAACTGTTTTAAAAGTTTCTTTGGCTCTTATTTTAATAAAAATCACCAAAAATAAGCATTTTCCCATGCTGTGAATAGGAATAGGAAATGTGTGGTAAATCAATCCCAATCACAGATAACTTATCAAGATATCTCTTTTTACAATTTTCAGATAATGATCGGAAGTATGGAGAACTCATATTTTGAGTTTCTCCTTTAAATTACGCTTTAAAATAAGAAAAGAAAAATTATAAAAAAACAAACGCGCCGTAGTGTAATGTTGTTCAATGTAAATATCAGACAAACCGGAAGATTGAGTTACCTGGTGACGTCACTTCCGTTGGTTGTTTGTTTATTTAGGAATTTCGTGAATAGAGACAGTTTTCTCTTTTATATGACTCAATTTATGGAAATTTTTTATGTTATAAAAGGTTAAGCGTAATAGTTCTTTAATTTCTTGCTTGAAAGTTTGGTATTTCGAACTTACTCCGGATCTTTCATTACATTGTTTAAAGTAAAATGAATGAAATTTGCTTTTCAAGGTTATTTCAAATCTTGCAAATTCTCGATGGAGTTTTTTTTTTAAATATATAAACAAATATATAAAAAATATATACAAACAAATCACCACAGTAAATTTTGGCAATTCCTGAATTCATGTCTCTCTTCCGTAAACTACCGACATGATTAGTAAATTTGGTGTTCAGAAACTATTTTTTTACTTTACAAATAAAGTAAAAACATTAAATAAACACGATAACGCTTCTTCCAAACTAAAAAAAGCAAATTTACAGAAAAGATTCAAATACATTTTTTAAACAAACAGTAAAAATATTTTTATTATATATAACATTTAATTTATTTGGCGACTCTCCAAGTACCTCATACAAAAACTGTTCCATAGCCATTGTCACTTCAATGCTAAGTTGAGCGAACGAAGAAGACCGTGAAGAAGTTACCGGTGAAAGAAACTTTTGTATTTCTGGCTTTTTATACAAAGCTTTTTATAAGATGCTGTGGTATATAGAAATGAATACAGTTCTTGCTCAGTCGTAAACCTAATTCCAAGTGACAGTTTCAAGAAAAGGCTTAGATCTGTCACTGTATTCGGAGCTTCAGATATTCTTTTGACGTTTTGTATTCAGATTTACCCGCTCAAAGAAAAACTTAAGTGTTTGAAGGTTTGATTTTAGTGCGTTTGTTTTGAGGAACTTAAAAGCGTGGCAGCAATACAAAATCAAAAGTAAGTCGTAAATATTATTCTTCACTTACATATTTAAGAAAAATGCTGACACATGTCTTTAGTTTGAGGTTTATGTTTCTTCTAATTTTATAAATTTAGTTCATGGTTAGTTTTGCTAAAGATGAATAATATGAAAAACATCTTCTTTGTTTAGTTAATGTGTCATTATGAGAAAAAGTTCATTTTAATTTTCGTCACATAAAGCTAGTTGACGACGACATTATCAAAATTATATAAAAAGAAAACCTTAAAAATTAGTTAGGTTAAGATGTAATTTGAGGTTTATGAAAAAAAATTAAGAGTAATATGATTTGGAAAAGAAAAAATATTCTTAAACATGAAGTGCAAGTTATTTTAGTTTTTATAACTTGATTAAAAAACAATAGCTAAATTTTTTGTGAATATCTCAAAATTATTTATCAGATTACTATTCATAAAAGGTTATTTTGTTACCTATTTCTAAAAGTCTTCAAGCTGTTTTGTGATACCTTCTTTTTTCGACCCCTTTCTATTTTGCTTAAAAATGTAAGGTATGCACAGCTAATACTTTGAATTTGAGTTTCCTATCTTTCCAATGTGATTTTCAATAACAAATTTCAGGAGAGTTAACATCTCATCAACAACATAAAAGGATATTGCAGCAATCTTGTTTTAGTGCTTGTTCCGATTACTGTCATATATACTCATGGATAAAAGCATCAATATTTACACACATTGAAACAATGTTATCATATTTCTTACCGTGTAGCTTCATACACAATCACTTTTATAATTATTTAATATGTATATACAGAGGCACATAGGGTAGTTAAAGTGCTGAAATCTTATAAAAGTATCTTTGCTTATACTTTGGCAAATACAGTACATATATAAGGTGCTCTCAGGCTTTACCTGTTAAAAGCCATATTAACATGGTTATGTGAACTGAGGTAACAATGACTCTTGGTAAAGATAAAGTTTTGTTACTTTCAAATATTTTAAATGTCTTTAAGAATGAAACTCCCAAATATCTTTTAAGACACAATGATTTTTTTGGAAAAATAAAATTATTTAAAAAAATCGATATTTGCTTCATCTTTTATAGTAATTTTAATTTCATCTTAAAAATAAGATAAAACATTATCTTTACACATCCTTTTAATAAATTAAACGGAGATCGAAAAAATTCAGAAATTTTCATAGCCATTGTAATCATAATATGTTCAAGAGTCATTGTTGAACACGCACACACATAAAATACATTTACAAAACGACACTCAATTCACGTTTTAATAAGAAACTAGCCCGTACTTGATAGTAGGAAAGTGTATTAAATTTTGTAGAAATAGAAGAAATATACACAGCAAAACATCGTTCTATTTACAGAGCATAATGATAGTATGGGAGGGATGGGAACACAATATAATAAAGGAATGAATGACGTTGGTGAAAAGTGAAAGTTTTTTTTTATGATTATTACATATTTAACTTTTTGAAAGAAATTGCCAATCGGAAGATTGTATTTTGTCTATTCTCCATCAGAACTTTTGTTCAATAAATACTGTTATAGCTGAGGATTGTTAGAATCTGTTTAATAGATTGACTAGAAGAATTTTGAGAATGAATGCCAGAAAGTAGAAGAATAAAAGTACTTAAAAAAAGAACAGTCTTTCTGCGTTGATACATTAAAAAAATTGTGGATATTTTCTCAAATCTATTAAAAATTTACAAAGAACTATGAAATCAATGTTCTATTTTCGTTCGGTATCTAAAACTTCCACCTATCACCGTTGCCATTTTCAGAAGACAAAAACAGTTTCGAGAAGAGGGAATGGAAAAAGCGGGCAACCAGCACCAAACCTTGAAAAAACAGACAATAGCGATCTGTGTGAACCAAAGGAAAACTTCTAAAGTTTTTAATTCCAGACCCTTTATTGTTGGAAGATCTTGATATGTTTTGTTTTTCTGGCTGATGCTAGGCTACTTACAGAATAGGAACAGAGGTATAAGAAAGGCGTTCGATTGAGAAAATCCATTTTTAAGGACCTATTCATCCCAGCTAATTTTAAATGTATAGAAGTTATTATGTTCTTTATAACATTTCATTGATTTATATAAAGTCTTAAGATTTTAAGAAATAATTGCACTATATTGATTGGAAATGTATTTAAAGTTTTTAAAGTACCATATTTAAAGCCTAGTGGTGGAGTGATTTAGTTTTGAGCAGAAAACTTTCCACATATGGGTACTTTTTGTGAAGCACCATAACTTTGATATTAGGTAAGATAAAGTTTAGAATTGTTAATTAATTTTTGTTTATGAAAAACCCTTAAATCACCATTTATTTATAACCATATGTGGTGTTTATATATATTATTTTGTACTGAGTGATAGTTAAATAATTTAAATATAAACTATCCACTAAATTAGAACTATTTAAATTTGAGTTAAAACACAGTGAAGTTCATCCGCAGGAGATGATATCATACATAAATAACAATACAATATCAATTTATTGTAACTGCACTCTTAAAACGATTGTATCAAAATTGAGTAAAAAAGTACTCAAAAAGGCTCCGATCCAAAAATACTCAAATTTGAATACATGAATATACTCATTTCTGAAAACGTGCATACTCAAAAATGAAACATCTCGAGCTTGAACTCAAAAATGAGCTCATAATGTTTCATTTTTGAGTATGCACATTTTCAGAATGAGTATATTCATGTATTCAAATTTGAATATTTTTGGATCGGAGCCTTTTTTAGTACTTTTTTACTCAATTTTGATACAATCGTTTTAAGAGTGTGCATTTTTGAAAATGAACGTTTTCAAGATCTCTAAAGTACATTTTGATACAAGGAGTAAATTTATTTCACATACTTCAGCATATAGTTTTATAATTCATTTCAACTTCTAAAATCTCCATGCATGTTTTATGCATTTAAAGATGAAATTTTTATATACACCAGAGCTTAGTTCTAAGTGGTACCAATTTCTATTGAATCAAAGGCAGTATAGGCCATTGAAAGATTGAGAGGGTACCTGCTTCTGCTTAATTATATTTTTACCAATACTTTCTAAGCAATCATCTACTCAATTTCAGCATGATTCAGTACTTGATTAATTTATACAATATTTATACTCAGATTCAACACTTGATTTACTTATACAATATTTATACTCTGATTCAACACGTGATTTACTTATTCAATACTTATACTTTTATGATTGGTAATCTACTGATATCAATTTATTACAGCCTACTAAATCTATTAATTTTCAATTTAAAAATTATAATACACATTATATGAAATATTCAATATGAGTTTTAAATTTGTAAAATTTTTATTCGATTATATGACAACTAAAGATAAGTTTTACTAAATAATCACTACAATAGGAATTATGCACATTTTTACAATAAAATAAAACCTTTTTGTCGTGAAAAATTTAAGATATTTTCTTTTTCATTTATAAGTTAATGCACATTATCCGTGTATGTGAAAAATATCGTGTTTTCATTAAAAACAATTTTTCTATAAAAATTGTTAAAATTTAACCCGATGACTAAGATCTCACGGAAGTATCTTCGTGGAATTATTTTGGATTTTATATATGCATACAGGGTGTCCCAAGGTAAGTATCCCCCGCCTTTAATTTTTGAACACCAGTAGGTTTGTCATGACAGATGTAGTCGAGAACAAGTGGTTACGATGTATCCCAAGAGACCGCTTTAAATGCACCTATCGGCAAATTTAGAAGTTATGAAGTTGATCTCAAAAATTACAGAGGTATGGGACAAAAGTTAGTTCTAAAATAGTTGTAGAGGGTTATTGATTTAGTACAAAAACATATTGTGTAGAAAACGTACCCATAAAACAAATCGTTTCCTTAGGAAGGATTTTCAAACATTTTCCCTCCCAAAACTCTCTATATATCCCCACAGGTAAGAGTTTTGTTTCTTTTTTATCCCACAACCACAAAGTATACTTTTAGTCGTTTCCTTATTCCACAGATCACAGCCATTTACTATACCTGAACGCCACTTTTACGACTATCGCATAGTAGTTTAAAAAGCGGTGGACACTTATATTGGGACACCCTGGGTATAAGTAACCTGTAAGAATTGGCCATGGCAATGAATGTAGATCGAACGCCCTTCCTAGGGATATACGGTACAGTACACGTCGATCCTACAAATAACTACGCAAAGAACATCCATTTCTGCACTGGGTTTGAAATGCGGTCCACATGCGAAAGAGAGAATGGACTGAAGAATATTCTCTATTATTTGGTCCCCATGAGAGTGCGGATGAGTAAATTCCGAAAAAGTGTCTACCAGCCTAAATCAAAGGACCGACGAAGCTCGCGTGAACTTTTGTTGTGTGGAAGCTAAAATGGCAAAGAACACGTCCAGTGATGAGTAGTAGTAGTAGTGTTGCTTTATGAAAAAAATCTACCAGCAAATGCATCGAGGTGCCACATGTCGAGTTTGTTGTAGCTCTGCAATGTAGTAAAAAAACACCGATCTACTGTGATGTCCGCAAGCGATGTTCGGTTGGTGGTGTAGTTGCGCCAAGGTTTGGCTCCTTGGCGAGATTGACGAAGTGATGAAGCGTCAGATTTGAGGAAAAACGAATTGGAGGTTTCATGTGACTTTCAGAAAATGTTTATCACTTATTATTACGTAAAGAAACATTTTAGTAAGTATGTGTTCATGAGGAAAGTTTAACAAACATTCATTTCTGATAAAAAAATTCAAGATCTGGAAGCGAAATATCATTAATTTTTTTCTAAAAACTTGTTAAACGGCTACATTAAGTAGTTACCGAAGTCATCTTGTTAAGAGGTGACAATTCTCGCGAAGTTTTATAAATTGCTTTTGCGATTGTTCTTTTAAAAATGAAAAGTCAAGTGAAAATGGAATTGTAAATATCTTGTATTCTTAATTAGCCCTGTTATAATTTAAAGAGTTGTCAGATGCATATGCTGGATATTGTCAAAAATTCTGCTATGAAAAAAGTAAGAGAATTCTAATGCCCGATTTTGTCTTTTCTAGTGAATGTCTTTTATTTACCACGTATTTATGCCTTTAATTTCATCACAATTTTTCCAAAAACATTATTGAATGCTTCATCACTTCAATTGGAAATCACCACTAAACTGAAACTCACTCAGCTTGCTACTTGAATTCATAAACTTTCGTGTACTGCATAAATAAGAATAAGTTCTATACTTGTATACGATAATTCCATTTATTGTGAACCATATGCGTTAACATTAACAGGTATGCTATATATACCCACCTGAAAATATTGAACCTAAGCTTTAAATTCTGTTTGCAACATTTAGAAGATAAAGTTTAAGGTGCACAACTAAAACTAACTTTATCTGTTGTAGTACATTTCATGTTCGCTAATGTATATAGGTTAATTTAGAATTTTATTTTCTAATATATAGATAGATGGATGGATTGGGCCCTCTGTTTTGAATTTGAGTTTCCAAAAGAGTGTGTGTAAAATTATATAAATAACATTTTTGTTTCGTAAAGATAATCAGAAATTTGTACGTTTAGCAAATGCGGCTGTGCTTTTATAAGTTTCTGTGGCACTGTTCAATTTTGGCGGATTGAGTAAATACTTGGTCGTGAAATTAATTTTTTTTTCGAAACATTCTATCCAACATGTTTCGAGAACGAGTTAACTATACTATTATAATTAGAAAGATGTTTATCCTCTTATTCCATGTACAAAATTAATTTTATCCATTTTCACATCATGAAATGATAAAGAAAACGATGAGTTAAAATGAAATGAGCATGTATAGCATGATTAATTAAGATTATATATATTTTGTGGCATTATATCCAACTTTTTTCAGCGCAGTAAAGTCACTCGTTGCTAATCCTAAAGCAAAGCACAAACAAATATTATGCAAAGTAAATGCGTAACTTTCTTAAATGTAGATACTTGTTTAAATGCAAATGTATTTCATTGGGCAAGCATTAAAATGCATCGAAATATAATATTTCATGTATAGCATATAGGGCAAAAAGTAGTGCCTAATTTAAAGAGAATACGATTTATAAAAGTTTGGAATTTTTACAGACGGCAGAAAAGTGTAGGAAAATATCAAAACGTTGAAATATAGATAGTAGTTTTCAGAGCAAAATAGCAGTCGGTTCAAAGAGTTGGTTATGTTTGTTTACCTGAAACAACAACTATGATCCTGTCTTTAAGTATTTGTTACGCAGACCTAGAAAATTTTTATCTCTTTCATTTTCATATCATCATTTACTGGAGTTTTTTCGTGGACATTTTCTTCTGTGAATAAATGATTGTTTACTTTTCCCTTCTACTCAGTAATCCCGTAAACCTTTTTTCTGACAAAAGTGGAAGAATATCTCTAACTTAAGCATCCATGAAGGAATACATCAAGAACACCATTATCAGCGAAATATTCCCAAGCATTACATTATAAATTATATGCATGCTGAAAAATTCTAGTCATATATCTCTACAAAATATCTACTTTACATGTTGCATAACTGTACAACATAAAGCTTTCGAAGCCTATTTTGTATTTGAAACGATATTTATGTATATAAAATATATTATGTTCCTTTACATTTTTTATTACATAGTGCAACACATTTTCGTGTTATTTATTGCCAAACGATTTTTCTGCTGTGTATATATGATACTAAAAATATTTAGTAAGGAAATACTCACTAAAATAAGTTTATAATTATCAGTTTATGTATGTACCAATGGAGTTTTTGCTATCCATACGTGAAGAAATTAGTATATTCATAAATGTATAATCTTTAAGTACACTATTAAAAATTAATGTTTAAACTAAAATACATAAAGGCGAACTGAATAAGGATATTTTTAAAACAAAATAATTTTTAAAAAAAGTTAAGATACATTTATCAATCTAAATGTTAAGAGTAAAAACATCGATAACAAAATAGTAATGAAAAAATACCTTCTATTTTCAGTATCATATATTCCGAGAGAACTTTTTATTCATACTTTAAATATATTAGAAAAAGTTTTAATTCTATTTTTGGGCAAACATTAAAGGAATAGAAATAAATACTGTTTATATTAACGTAAATCCCAAAAATTTAATCGAACATTTTAGGTGTGCAGAGATAATTTTCGAGGCACTATCCTTATATTTGTATTTTATCTGAGTTAACTTTAAAAATGCATATTATTAAAAGAAAATTTTACTATAGTGAATTATTCAGTGTTTCCTTTTATACTAAATTAGGTGAATAATAATAAAATTGGCGTCTTAGGTTCTTTTAACAGTTACAGGTAACTGTTTATTTGTTCTTTAGAAAGAATAGTCAGAGAGTTGATGGAAAAAAGTATCACTAAAAACAAATAATAATAGTAGTTGATAAAAAAGGTATTTTTCTGAAGTACTGAACCCCCTCCCAATACTTAAATCGATGTGTCACCTATGGTTCATTTTAAACTAAAATGTTTTGACTTCTAAATATCATTTAAAAAACTATATTTTTTAACATTCTCTCCAAAGCTATCGGGATTTTGTTGAGTTCATCGTATATCTGGTTCATAAATTTAAGTTTTAACATGTTCTTAGCAATCATTATGTATTTTTCTTGCTTGCTACTTTTCATTACCATTTATACACATACGTTTTCAGTTTTTACACCAACTTATAAATTAAATTTATGTCACTATTAAATCTTTGAGGGTGTTTTATACAAATCTAAATTAATATAACAGTTATAAAGTTTTATGAAAGAAAACGTATTTAAAGTAAAAACTTTGTAATGTCTACAATTTAAACTGTAAGCAATGAAAATATTACTATGCAGCTATAAAACTATTATTAAGAGATCAACGGGTTTTTTTAAAATAATATATATCAAGACAACATAGTTAAATTATCAACCCTTTAAACTTTTAAGTTTAGTTTCTTCTGGTAACGAGATAAGGATATATATAATTACGTTTATAATTGTGAAAAATATACATTTTATGTACAAAATGTTCACGTACCTGAATTCATATTCAGTATGTTTTTCAGAAACTTTTATGCCATAATAGAAAATAAGCGATTCTTTAATACTAGTTCACATTATTGTGCTTGACAAGTTCCTATAAAACATAACAAGTCTACAATTTAAAGTTTTTAGGTCTAAAATGTAATGGATTAAAATACCCGGTTTAAGCAAGACTCTCTATATAAAGGGATAGTTATATAGAGGGTCTTGGTTTAAGACTATTTTTTTACTTTTGTGCTTTAAAACCATGCATACAGTGTTTCTTTCAGACTTCTTATGTTTTAAAATGAACTTTCAGAAGTTATTAACGGTTTAGAACTAGATTGGGTGAGCTTTATGTGCAAATACTTTTTCAACTGATTTAATACAAAAAGAACAAACTTTGGTAACTACTTAGTATTTCATTTAAAAAGCTAAGAAGTAATAAAATAATTTAATAATAAAATAATTACTTAAAAGTATAACCAATATGATTTAATAATAAAAGGATTTAACAATTCCTAAGTTTTTATCAGACCTAACTTTATTTATCATTCGTAGAAAACTCGAATGCGTGATAGTTCATAATAATATGAACCACCTTAATCAAATGTTTAGGCTGAAATTTGAATTGCATATAAACTTGGCAAAAGTTTAGTAACAGTTAGAGGACATTATAAAAGTAAGTTAAAGGTAAAATTGTGCTAAAATCACTAATAAATATTTAAAATGATTACATAGTATCTTTTCATAGGGCATAACGCTTGACAATTCCCTTTATTGAACTAACTTATAACAGCCCTAGACCGAGAAAAATACCTTTGACAGTTTTTATCCAATCTAGATCTTAACCGTTCACATTATACTCCGAAAAAACCAACTCTATTTAAAAGAATAGAACTGAAAGTAACGCAAGAAATGATCTGCTCAATCGGAAAATCATTCAGAACCTAACGGTCAGTCAATTGAATTAGTTTCAGTGCTTAACTGACAGGAGTGGCCATCATGGCAGTGAAATATAGAAGTCGCAAAGAAATCAGAGCGTCTGAAGTGCTTGTGCATAACAGCAATCACGTTGGTGGAATTCGCCCATAAACACATATCATTCTGGTGGCCCTACCCGTCAGCTAAGGCAATCCCTCTACTCGCTAAGTTACCACCAGATCCTTAAACTAATTGAAAATATTTGAAATTATGATTCCATGGATCCTTCTTACATTGACCTCCATAACCATTTCGGGATTTTTGTGTAAGTGCCTGAACTCCAGCAATCAACATGTATCCAGCAGTTCCTCAGAGAAGATTTCAACTAATACGCCTTGTACACCATACAGTAGCAGATTCTTCCACAGCATAAAAACTTTCGATGAGTCAATCTCTTAAAACGCTATCCAGACTTCCTACCTTTTAGTCGGGATTGGTTATCACAAGGTTGTAAAGCCAGATAGATGCCCCTAATGCGCCAAGTCTTCTCTAATTGTTACTTGTTTAGAATTAATTGCTTTCCTAAATATCAAACCATTTAGAGAAGATTTGGATCATAAGGAAAATTATCTGTAAAGACATGGAAGTAAGATTTAGGGATATGGCTGTACGCAGTAAACCAGAGGTGATAGGCATGGAGAGTTACATATATCCAAAACAAACAGGTTTGTTGATATTTCGGAAATCTTTGTTTAGTGTTTAAAAGTGTCACGTCATGTAAGCACCTCTAAGATTTCCCAATGTTAGATTTTTATATTCCGCATTCAGAAGCGAGATTCAAGCAAATGGCATCAAAATCAATCATCACCAACCAATGGCGAAACAATTTCAAAGCACTTTCCTATAAATCCTACTTCCCCGCTTTAAATCCATAACGGCAATTGGCATTGGTACGATTCATAACGGTCACAGTCGGCTTATATACACTCGAAAAAACATCTGACTTTTCGAGTGGTGAGTGACGTCCACCAACGTGGTTGCTGCTGGACAAACAAGCACACATCGCGTCGTCTGAGTCAATGGGGTAGAGGGTCCTCAGACGTACTCTGACTCAGAGAAGCTCTGCTCCTTGGATAAGCTCCTGTCGTAGTAGTGGTCGGGGTAGTAGTCGTCCTCCAAGTCTCCAGAGTTCTGGGTTCTCGTTTGAGTGACGGACAGGGATTTCTGGTAGCTGAAGAGCTGACGCTCCAGGCTGTAGTTCTCTACTTGGAGAGCTGTGATCTCGCGTCTGAAAAAGGGAGATTACTTCTTAGGAAGAAAACAAAAATTATGAAGCAATAAAGGACAGAACAGATTTTTGCTTCAGTTTAGATCATTAAATACTTTAGACATCTCATTACTTTATACGTACTTTTAAGCGTGCAAATTTTGAATTCTTCTCTTGAGAAACCTAAGTAATAAATTAAAAAAACACCCCTCTCTCTCCTAACTTCAAAATATAACTTAGTTCCTATGCTAAACTCTTTTAAGCAATAACTAGCCACATTATTTTTGACGGTTTGAAAATAGTTGATAACGTAATGGATATTGATGTTTTATCCCACAGTCAAGTAACAAAAGTAAGATTCAAATAAAGTGGGATAACCTTAGGTACACGAATATCCCCCATTATACTCTGTTCATTTTGAACAGGTGCTTGAAAATATTTCCTTCCCCCACCACCGATCGGTAACCATAGCAACTATCCACGTCAAAGTGACGAAGAAGGCTTACTATTGGCTGCTCGAAGAGCGTAACTATGGTTACGCTTCAAGCGTGGGGGAAAGCACTATTTCTCAATCGCCAATTCTAAATGAATAGAATGTAGTTAACTATTTGTTTCGTTATTATCATCTTGAAGTAAAAAAATATCTAACTAAGATAAATTTGTTTTATTTTAGTACAAAAGATCGTTGGGGCTTAACGTTAAAATTTATCATTTAGTTTAAAAAAATTATATATGATGAAAACCAATAAAACACTAGACTGTGGCGATTGCTATTCAAAATTCCTTAAACTAGACTTTCTATTTCAAAAACAGCTTTGTATGAATAACGGCCGTTGTCACCGGTAACTTGACCGGCGGTTAACCGGTTGTCAATCCTCTGATTGGGGGAAAACTAGGTTTCCTTCTCCAACTGGGAATCAGATGTCTGACTGCTATTAACCGCTGGTCAAGCCGTACCGGTGACTGTTGTTGTTGTCTTATGCCACTTGGAATATCCAAGCTCCACCGCAAAGCGTACAGGATTTATAGCAAAGGGGGAGCGGCTCCTGAGAAAGTGAGGCCCATGAAAGGCAGGAGTCCGACTTAAGCCTCGGATGATAGATGCCGCCACCACCTATCGCCACCTCCACAATTTTGCCATGCATCTGAAGGGGAGGGAAATAGTCTCCAGGCACCTGGACCCAAGGTAAACTGCGCCATGACCGACCTCAGGACTTTCGGACCCACAGATTTAACGAGCACGTACTCCGCATATATACTCGATGGGTCTTCAGCGGTATCGGGAATTGAACCCGGGACCCTCCGATTCCAAGGCCGATGCCTTAACCACTAGGCTCCCCACGGCCTCGTACCGGTGACTACGGCCGTAAATAGGGTTGTTCAGATATTGTATTCAGTAAGTGATTGAGCAGACAAAGAGAGACTCACTTCATTTGGTATCCATGTATTCTGCATACGTCGTCGTATTTGTGGTAGAGGGCACTGAACAGCAGAACGGATTCCAGCCACTCTATGTGTACAGTTAAATGCGTGTTGTTCTCAAGATAGGCACTGTTCATCTCTCGAACCTGCAACAGAACCGATCGGGAAATATAGTCCTTCAAAAGACACCGATAAAATAGTCCGATATAAATTTTATAAAAACACTATTTTGGAACTTCTTTAGAAAAAATAAGAAGTATTTCTAGTAAACGTTATATCATGGTTCAAGTTCTAAAG
Organism: Tetragnatha versicolor; assembly: GCA_024610705.1. Lineage (NCBI taxonomy): Eukaryota > Metazoa > Arthropoda > Arachnida > Araneae > Tetragnathidae > Tetragnatha > Tetragnatha versicolor. The sequence continues at coordinate 18,192,049 of JANDEH010000008.1, forward strand.
AAAAACTCAGAATTCACACTTTCTCAGTCGAAACCTTTATTTTTTTTCCTAGGTAAGGAGTTAAACAACAGAATTTTAACCAAATCCATTTCCCTATGTCCCTTAAGTTTCATTTATTTTAAACGCAATTTTTACTCTACATAAGGGAAATTATTAAGCATTTATTTTACTTAAAAATGTATACATTTAATCATTCGATATTTTTAAATTATAACAGTACGCGGTCTTTGGGACCTCACGTCCCTTCTGTGCCACCTAATGGATAAATCACGGAGAGACAGAAAAATACGTTATTATTTTCAGATCTCTTTCTATGAGAATCATCTAATGAGGTATTTGCATGAGTGAGGGATTTGCTTGATTTTATATTTTTTTGATACATTATGGTTTAAAACTACCAAATTTCTTATTTTTAAGTTCAAAAATGTGTTTTAAATAATTTAAAATTCAATTTTATTTTTGCCAAAACGTCAGAAAAATCACGTTATCAGAAAACGGGCTTCTATTGGATGTGACCTCACAGCGCATGATTTGTAATTCGAAAGTGTTTTCGCGCCCGAACAAAAAACGAAATTTCAAAAATTTATATCTCAGAAACTAGGCTACCAAAATAATTTATGTAAACGTCATTCTTCATGGTTTTTTATCTTCTATTTTAATAAAATTTAATCTCAAAACGTGAGAATACCTCATTGATCGCACCAGAGTGTCCCACCGCAATTGATCCATACAATAGTGAAAACGCTCCCTACCTTTTACGGCCATAGTCACTGGTAACTTGATAGGTGAATAATCGGCAGTTGAAGTAGGAAAACTAGTTTTCCACCAATCAGAGGTTTGATTCTCGGTTAACCGCCGGTTTAGCTACCATTGACTACAGCCGTTAGTCAACTCAGTGAACTTCAAATACAGAAAATCCTAGAAACAAATCGGTATCCTCCGTAGAATATCCGGAACACTCACGAACCTCATTTCGCCCAGGTCAGGTGGGCAGAGGGTGGCGAGAATCATGTTGTGTAAGGAGGGAGAGAGGGAGTTAAAATGATCAATAGGCCACCTCACTGCCCTTAAGTGCGGCCAGTTAGTGGTTGGTTGAGGGAGCACTGAGAAATGGGGGATTAAAGGAAGGGGAGAGCAGAAATTTTGAGGGGATATATTTAGTGTGTTGGATTCAAATAGAAGATGCAGGGAGAATTGATTGAATTTTTGTGTTGTTTTGAGGAATGTAGAACGGGATGGGTGATATAATAGCATAGTTTTTAAGTGCAAAATAATTGCTGTTCTTTATTCTATGTTCATTTTGAACTGGCACTTGAAAATATTTCCCTCCCCCACCACCGATCGGTAACCATAGCAACTATCCACGTCAAAGTGACGAAGAAGGCTTACTATTGGCTGCTCGAAGAGCGTAACTATGGTTACTCTTCTAGCGTGGGGGAAAGCACTATTTCTCAAGCGCCAATTCTAAATGAATGGAGTATAATTTGGGTCTCATGGTCAGGTGGTTTGAATATTTTAATGTGGTTTAAGTTTTTGTTTTTAAAATTAAGCTCTAAACCTCTACTGCCCATGGTTGCAAATATGCTACCAGAAGTTTAACTTCAATTTTTAGCATTAAGAAGCAATTTTCAGCAAGTTTTTAAGCAATAATGGTCCCTTCAGATGCTATAATTTATAAAGTTTAGGTTTAGTCCGCAGTTAAAAATAAAAAAACCTTTGTTAGATGGTTGTCGTAGTGAAGAATGGGTACATTCGTATTAGCTCGTCCATTCGCCAACAGGGGCGATAAGTTGCCAAGTCTGGTAAACCCCGCAACACTACCGTTGATTCTGGTAACCCTGGAAAACGTAGCGAAATCGCGCTAGTTCCGATCACTGGCGCATGCGCGATCAATTTAAATCGGTAAGCCCATGGGTGAAATAATGTGTGCGCACCGCGCAGGTTGTTTTGAACGTAAATTCAACAGTGTTTACAAGGTAAGAACGAAGACTGCATCTGAAAGGTAGGAGTCTGCTTTCGTATCGTTCCACGGTGAACTTTGTTGCGCCATTTTGCCGAGCCCCAGAGTCTTTCAATGTTTGCGTATGCACGCCGGTGGTAGAATCGACAAAAGATCGCCGGCTGTAGTATCGACCATTTTGCAAGTAAGTTAGTGCTAAAAAAATTATTTTTAAGTTCTTACCGAGTGATATCCGTAGTTTTGGTTCATCCAAGAATACTGATTCCCCTTTTTCTGAATCCTTACTGTTTCTGATTACCCCCACAACGAGTTTGGTTATAGATAGGGCAGGGGGGGTTTGGGGGGGGCGGCAGCCCCCCCCCCAACCACATGAAACTTTTATTTTTTATTTTCTGATGTTATAAAGATGTTTCTGATGTTAAAAATGTGTTTTTCGGCGATTCTGATGAAATCCCTTATTTTGGCGCGTTTTGGTGAAATTTGGCGAAGTTGGCGAAAACGATGGACGGGCTAATACGAAAGTACCGAAGAATGAATATTTTGATTATTTATAAAGCAAGGATATAGACGATCCGTTAAATCCTGTATTTCCGAGTGTGACGTCAGATACTTTGATAACAATGCGCATGCGTGTGCCGTGTGGACTTGATTTTTGCTGTTTTTTTGGAAATTTTAATAAATTAATATTAACTGGGGACAGAACCAACGAACTGCTGCATGCTATGAAATCACGCTACCACTGCTCCAGCGATGATTCAGTACCTTCAAAACTTATTATAACATGTTCTTTCTTTGTGACGTATGCGCCAACCCACGTGACTGTGTAGGTATTCGCTCTGCCGTGACTCTCGGAATTACAGGCTTTAACGGATTGTGGATTTTAGCAGATTCATAGGATGTTGGTAATTTGTATCCATTGATGTGAAGTTATTTTTTTGGGTACTTACGTATTATACCGTCGACTGCTCAGCAGCTGTTAAATTCAGCGGTACAGCTATAGATCAGTCAATGGGATTTTAAGCGTTTACGGATTCAGCGGCCCGGTCGACAAAACTAAGAAACCCTTTTTTGCATTTTAGTATTAAGGTCTTAAAGGTGTATGTAAAATTGCGAGGAACCATCCTTTAGAGTATTATAATTTCTAGGCTAGTAATAACACATGAAAATTTTCACCATCAGTGTGAGATAAAATAAACTACTAATTAGCCAGGTACTAACTTAAAGAGAAACTCCCTGTCATTGATGCCAACGCTGAGTTACAGAAAAGAAGTACTAGTCTGAAAGAACTGAGCTAATATAAAAATGAAATAGAAAAATTATTTTGTCAACATTTTGGCAATAAATGCTCTTAAAAAACACTAACCCTCTACTGCCCATGGTAGAAAATATGCTACCATAAATTCGGTTTTAATTTTCAGTACGGTTTTAAGGTATTGCAGCAAAAATTGCTCCTTCAAGTGCTATAATTTATGAAGTTTAGATTCAGAAAGAGAGTCTCCACTTTCAAATTAAAAACAAATTGGAAAAAATGGGGGGGTATTTTTATTTTATTTGGATCTAAACTACAAGAATAAGGCACAGTTTCCCATATTTATTTCTGGTAGTGGGCCTTAGATGGGCGGTTTAGAAATTGCTTCTTCAAAACCACCACTTTAAATCACAATAAACAAGTGATTTAAATAAGCTCTCAGTGAAAGCACACGCAAAACTCCTCACAATCCAAACAGTTATTTGTACCCTTCCTCCTTCAGCCATAACCCCCTCCCCATTGATCAGCACGAGGCGAAACAGAGCTGAAACGTCGGATTCAGCTGGTGCCCATTTCCATATTTTAATATCGGGTATGTATCTTTCTAATGGCCCATACGGAACGCTGAAAGGATGAGTCGTGGAATGGGGTTTGAATGGGTATTTTTACGGATGGTGTGGGTTTATATGGGTTGAATATGTGATTAAGGTGGTTGGGGAGAGTATGGGAGGAATTCTGAGTGTAAACAAAAACATTCCCGAGTCACCTATACTCTATTCATTTAGAATTGGCGCTTGAGAAATAGTGCTTTCCCTCACGCTAGAAGCGTAACCATAGTTACGATCTTCGAGCAGCCAATAGTTAGCCTTCTTCGTCACTTTGACGAGGATAGTTACTATGGTTACCGATCGGTGGTGGGGGAAGGAAATATTTTCAAGCGTCAGTTCAAAATGAACAGAGTATAGCCGAAAATCCAGTTTAAGCTATCGTCCAATGGGAACCCCCTCCTTCAGGTTCCTCACCAATCACAAAACAGAAAGAGAAGTACCTGAAAAGTGAACGAGAATTCCTAATATTTTTACAACGTTTTCACAACGCACTGAGGCTCCTAGGAAAGCTTACTAACTTTTTGTTAGATGGCTGGAAGTATGTAGTTTGGTTCAAATCCCCCGATTAATATTTTTAATTCGCATTTTTCTTAGCGCATGTTCCCATACAAATGTGTTGTTGCAGAACTACTGCGGGGTGGAAAATGGTAGCGGCATCTAGATGAGTTTGTAGAAAATTCGTTCCGTACTGGGTGTCTATGGTAACAGTCTACTAAATCTCCACGTTAACGTTAGAGGGATGAGTTATTTTAAGTGAGTTATATAAAGTTATTAAAAAGAAAAATGAAGGTGTAGGATGTATGGTAAGAAGGGATATACGTATATAAACCCTAGCTATACTCTATTCATTTTGAACTGGCGCTTGAAAATATTTCCTTCCCCCACCACCGATCGGTAACCATACAACTATCCACGTCAAAGTGACGAAGAAGACTTACTATTGGCTGATCGAAGAGCGTAACTATGGTTACGCTTCTAACGTGGGGGAAAGCACTATTTCTCAAGCGCCAATTCTAAATGAATAGAGTATACCCTAGTAGCACCGTTCGTTGGCCCAACGGTGGGAAATGGTCGGCACTGTTGGCAAACGGTTGGTAGTTTTGCCATCAATTACCCAACAACATCCCAACCATAGCATATGGTGGTTGGCAACGGTTGGCAGAAACTCCATTGGCCCAACGTTGATTTCCCGTTGGGAAAAATGACAATTACAAAATGGGAAAATTGTCGTGGATATTTTTTAAATAGTGGGATATAGTGTGATCCAGATAATTATTTCGTGATTTTTCCTGAAAAACCTCCCAAACCACCATGTAAACAGTCGTTGGCCAAACGTTGGGAAATGGTCGGCACTGTTGTCAGTTTTGCCATCAATTACCCAACTCAATCCCAACCAAAGCTTATTGTGGTTGGCAAAGGTTGACAGAAACTCCATTGGCCCAATACTGATTTCCCGTTGGGAAAAATAAACAATTACAAAATGGGAAAATGGTCGTGGATATTTTTTAAATAGTGGGATATAGTGTGAATAGTGTGATCCCGATAATTATTTCGGGATTTTTCCTGAAAACCTATTCCAAAAACTCCGTTTTTCACAGATTACACCCAAACCGCTTGTTCCAGGCTTCTGAAATTTTGGTATAATGCACCCTAAAACTAGGAATTGAACCATCTAAACCATGTATCGCATTAGGGGGTGGGTCAAAATCAAAATTCCTTCTTTTTTCCCGCCAAAATGCTCCCGGACCATTTTCTTTTTTTTTCCAGGACGCTCCGGACAGTGAAGTAGCACTTTTCTAAAGCCATTCGGTCCCAAAAATTCGAATTTTTTAATTTCTTTAGCTCTACCCTGCTTGGTTCCAGAGAAATTTACAAAAAACCTCCCAAGTAACACAGTCGTTGGCCCAACGTTGGGAAATGGTCGCCACTGTAGTCAGTTTTGCCATCAATTACCCAACTCAATCCCAACCATAGCTTATTGTGGTTAGCAAAGGTTGACAGAAACTCCATTGGCCCAACATTGATTTCCCGTTGGGAAAAATAAACAATTACAAAATGGGAAAATGGTCGTGGATATTTTTTAAATAGTGGAATATAGTGTGAATAGTGTGATCCCGATAATTATTTCGGGATTTTTCCTGAAAAACCTATTCCAAAAACTCCGTTTTTCACAGATTACACCCAAACCGCTTGTTCCAGGCTTCTGAAATTTTGGTATAATGCACCCTAAAACTAGGAATTGAACCATCTAAACCATGTATCGCATTAGGGGGTGGGTCAAAATCAAAATTCCTTCTGTTTTCCCGCCAAAATGCTCCCGGACCATTTTCTTTTTTTTTCCAGGACGCTCCGGACAGTGAAGTAGCACTTTTCTAAAGCCATTCGGTCCCAAAAATTCGAATTTTTTAATTTCTTTAGCTCTACCCTGCTTGGTTCCAGAGAAATTTACAAAAAACCTCCCAAGTAACACAGTCGTTGGCCCAACGTTGGGAAATGGTCGCCACTGTAGTCAGTTTTGCCATCAATTACCCAACTCAATCCCAACCATAGCTTATTGTGGTTAGCAAAGGTTGACAGAAACTCCATTGGCCCAACATTGATTTCCCGTTGGGAAAAATAAACAATTAAAAACTGGGAAAATAGTCGTGGATATTTTTTAAATAGTGTGATTAAATGATAATTTTGGATCCAAGACCATTTTTTAATTTTTTAACAAGTAAAGTAATATTTTCAATGTATTTTTGGTCCTAAACTTTTAATTAACTTGCCCAAACCGCTTGTTCCAGGCTTCTGAAATTTTGGTATATTATATGCACCCTAAAACTAAGTAATTGAACCATCTAAACCATTTATCGCTTTAGGGGGTGGGTCAAAATCGAAATTCCTTCTTTTTCCCGCCAAAATGCTCCCGCACCATTTTCTCCTTTTCCAGGACGCTCCGGACAGTGCAGTAGCACTTTTCTAAAGCCATTCGGTCCCAAAAATTAGAATTTTTTAAATTCTAAGCTTTACCCTGCTTGGTTCCAGAGAAATTTACAAAAAACCTCCCTAGTAACACAGTCGTTGACCCAACGTTGGGAAATGGTCAGTACTGCTTGCAGTTTTACCATCAATTATACCCAACTAAATCAGCTTATTGTGATTGGCAACGGTTGACAGAAAGTTCATTGGCCCAACATTGATTTCCCTTTGGGAAAAATAACAATGACAAAATGGAAAAACCTTCGTGGTTGTTTTTTTAAATAGTGTGATTATAAATGATAATTTTGGATCCAAGACCATTTTCTTTTAATTTTTAACTAGTAATATAATTTTTTCAATATACATTTGGACCTAAATAAGATAACTTTATTTAACTTTAAGCAATTTTTTTAAAATAAAGTGGTAATCACTTTTCTTTAATATCACTGTTCGCCCCCCCCCCTCACTTAAAAAAATAAGGGGTGAAATATCCTTATATCTTTTTCAATGTACAGGTCAACTTTGAATGATTTGAACTTTAAAAAAATACCCTTGCACTTGAAAGTAATTCTTCAAAAACTAAGTCGGGAAGCACACCGGAACACATATTTTCGACGATATAAGCTTCTAAGAAAATTATACCCTCCTCTTAAATACCGGCTGATATAGGCTAGTACCGTAGACCGCAGATTATTGATAGAGCTGTTGAATTTTCGGATTTCCGTGTTTTAAACAATTTTCATCGGGTCGGTGGCAATCTCTTTCACCTTTATTTCACTACATTCCCATAAGCTCTCAGAATCTGGAATTCTATTAATTTGCGACAAAAATTAAGGTCCCTAGACCTGTGCGTAAGTCGCACTAAAGTCGCAATTTTTACCAAAATCAAAAAACGATATCGCGTTTTTGACCTCAAAATCATAAAATATACCCTACCATACACCTCATATTCGATTTTGGTTAAAATCGGTTGCTAATTAAGACAGTGATTAGACTTTGAAAAAAAGTTCAGATTTTGACGAAAAAACACAAGTCCAAAGAAAGCTTTTAAATCCGAAAATATTAATATTAAATTTTTTTTGAATTTTTTTTGTAGTAACTAATAGTTATGGCAAAGTTTTTCCAGAATTACGGGAATCCACGGTGATTTTTTCGTCATCCAGGATTTTCAGAAGAAGATTTTGGGCTCCTTATATTTAACGCCAAACACTCCACTTTTTGGGGCAAGTCGTGTCAGGAGAGTTACGGAAAAAATTAGATTCCATCCCAAGTGTCTTATATGAGTAAATTGGGAATTTTTCACAGATTACAAATATGTAAATCATTAAGATGTGAGATAGTTAAATCAAGAGTTTTTCCTAAAAAAACGATATTCCTAAAACTCCGTTTTTCCCGGATTACATCCGAACCGCTTGTTCCAGGCTTCTGAAATTTTGGTATATATGCACCCTAAAACTAAGGAATTGAACCATCTAAACCATGTATCGCATTAGGGGGGGGTCAAAATCAAAATTCCTTCTTTTTTCCCGCCAAAATGCTCCCGTACCATTTCCTTCTTTTTCAGGACGCTCCGGACAGTGCAGTAGCACTTTTTTAAAGCCATTCGGTCCCAAAAATTCGAATTTTTTAATTTCTTAGCTCTACCCTGCTTGGTTCCAGAGAAATTTACAAAAAACCTCCCAAGTAACACAGTCGTTGGCCCAACGTTGGGAAATGGTCGGCACTGCTTGCAGTTTTGCCATCAATTCCCCAACTAAATCCCAACCATAGCTTATTGTGGTTGGCAACGGGTGACAGAAACTCCATTGGCCCAACATTGATTTCCCGTTGGGAAAAATGACCATTACAAAATGGGAAAAATCGTCGTGGTTATTTTTTAAATAGTGTGATTATAAATGATAGTTGTGGATCCCAGAAAATTTTATAATTTTTTAACTAGCAAAATAATTTTTTCAATGTATTTTTGGTCCTAAACTTTTATTTAATTTGCCCGAACCGCTTGTTCCAGGCTTCTGAAATTTTGGTATATATGCACCCTAAAACTAAGGAATTGAACCATCTAAACCATGTATCGCATTAGGGGATGGGTCAAAATCAAAATTCCTTCTTTTTTTCCCGCCAAAATGCTCCCGGACCATTTTCTCCTTTTCCAGGACGCTCCGGATAATGCAGTAGCACTTTTCTAAAGCCATTCGGTCCCAAAAATTCGATTTTTTTAAACTCTAAGCTCTACCCTGCTTGGTTCCAGAGAAATTTACAAAAAACCATCCAAGTAACACAGTCGTTGGCCCAACGTTGGGAAAAGGTTGGCACTGCTTGCAGTTTTGCCATCAATTACCCAACTAAATCCCAACCATAGCTTATTGTGATTGGCAACGGTTGACAGAAAGTCCATTGGCCCAACATTGATTTCCCGTTGGGAAAAATAACAATGACAAAATGGGAAAACCTTCGTGGTTATATTTGAAATAGTGTGATTAAATGATAATTTTGGATCCAAGACCATTTTTTAATTTTTTAACAAGTAAAATAATTTTTCAATATATTTTTGGACCTAAATAATATAACTTTATTTAACTTTTAGCAATTTTTAAAAAAATAAAGTTATAATCACTTTTCTTTAATATCTCTAATCGCCCCCCTCACTTAAAAAAAATAAGGGGTGAAATATCCCCTTCTATCTTTTTCAATGTACATGTCATTTTTGTGTGTTTTGAACTTTAAAAAAATACCCTTGCACTTGAATGTAATTTTTCAAAAACTAAGTCGGGAAGCACATTAACACCGGAACACATATTTTCGACGATATTAGCTTCTAAGAAAATTATACCCTCCTCTTAAATACCGGCTGATATAGGCTAGCATCGTTGACCGCAGATTATTGATAGAGCTGTTGAATTTTCAGAATTCCGTGTTTTAAACTGTTTTCATCGGGTCGGTGGCAATCTCTTTCACCTTTCTTTCACTACATTCCCATAAGCTCTCAGAATCTGGAATTCCATTAATTTGCGACAAAAATTAAGGTCCCTAGACCTGTGCGTAAATCGCAATAAAGTGGCAATTTTTACCAAAATCAAAAAAGGATATCGCGTTTTTGACCTTAAAATCTTAAAATATACCCTACCATACACTTCATATTTGATTTTGGTTAAAATCGGTTGCTAATTAAGACAGTGATTAGACTTTGAAAAAAGTTCAGATTTCGACGAAAAAACACAAGTCCAAAGAAAGCTTTTAAATCCGAAAAATATTAATATTAAAATTTTTTTGAATTTTTTTTGTAGTAACTAATAGTTATGGCAAAGTTTTTCCAGAATTACGGGAATTCACGGTGATTTTTTCGTCATCCAGGATTTTCAGAACAAAATTTTAGGGCTACTTATATTTAACGCCAATTACTTCATTTTTTGGGGCAAGTCGGGTCTGGAGAGTTACGGAAAAAATTAGACTCCACCCCAAGTGTCTTATATGGGTAAATTGGGAATTTTTCACAGATTACAAATATGTAAATCGTTAAGATGTAAGATTGTTAAATCAAGAGTTTTTCCTAAAAAACCGATTTTCCTAAAACTCCGTTTTTCCCGGATTACATCCGAACCGCTTGCTTTAGACTTCTGAAATTTCGGTATATGTGCATCCTAAAATTAAGGAATCGAACGCGGTATTGCATTAGGTTGTGAGTCAAAATTAGGATTCCCACTTTTTCCCGCCAAAACGTTCCCGGACCATTTTCCACTTTTTATAGACGCTCCGGAGAGTGAAGTAACACTTTTCTGAAGCAATTCGTTCCAAAAAATTTGAATTTTTTTAACTCTAAGCTCTACCTTGCTTAGTTCCAGAAAAATTTACAAAAAAATATCTCTTTTTGACCATTTTAGCCATTTTCTTAAAATATCGTTTTCAATGTAAAAAACCGCACACTAATATTGACTTTGATTCTTTAATAAATTTCTAATCGTTCCAAATGTCCCCCAACCCCCCCTTAAAAAAAATTAACGTGCCAAAACCACTGAGCTATAAAACGAACTGGAGTGTCAACCTCCGATACTCTAACAAGCGATTGATCATGCCACCGCGGAAGGTTACAATGCACCGATTGCTCTCAGCAATCGGGGCAAGCTTGAAGCAAAGTTGGAAGAGCATTTCCCCCTTTAATCCGCCCATGCCTGTTTTTCAAAATATTATGAGCAAAATTTAGAATGGTCGTTTCAATCTGTGCATACAACTGTGCTTATTCACCGAATTTTTTTATAAAAATAATTTGTGAGAATAAATTGGAGAACCGCACTCCTATCGGCGCAAGTTCAGAGGTGCGGATGCGCCAAGTTTTTAGCAGTAAACATGACTAATATGGTAACCCTAACTAATGTTAAAAGATTCATTTGGCTTCTAAATATGGCGCCAAATAGCCAAAATTCGCCACCCCAAAACCGTTCGAGTGGCCCAACGTTGGGAAATGGTTGGCAAGGAAACTTCAACTTCTACTTCTGTTTGTGTTGGTTTTCGTTTTGTTTAGTTTTGTTAGTGGTGATGTGTGTGATTGCAGTCGGTGGAAGTGGAGCCTGCAGTATGGATTTCAGATTGCATTGGGGTTAGTTATTTCATTTCTGTAATATTTTTATATTTATCTTTTAATCAACTTTGTTTTTATTTTCAAATCAAAATTATTGTAATTTTTATAAAAGTTGTTACAAGATACATCGCTGGCTATGGGTTGTGCAAAAACGAAAGCAGATGAAATCAACGTGTGATATTTAATGGCATGAAATATTTATCCAATTAAATAATATATTTTCTCTGATTGTATAGGAAATTGATATTCTTCTAGACCATGTTTCATGTACTGGAATTCGATGATGGAAGTATTGCGTGTTTCCTAAGCAGTGACAACCAATTTGAGCATTGGGATCTGCTCTGCATGGTATATTCTGCGGGCCGGATTCGCTTAATTAACCCGTTTTTCAAAGTAATCTCACCAATAAGACAATTTTACAACTTTTATCTGTTCTTTGAGTTGTAAATATGAATGGAGGTTGCAAAATTAGTACCTATTGTTTTTTGCCATAATATTTTAGCAATGATAGAGTGTTATGATAGGATGAAGGATGATAGTACTCCAGAGATATATGAATTACCAGGTTTTTTACTGAACCTTTATGGGTTTTACTTTTTATAAGTGTTTAAAATATCAAAACAATTTTCAATAGCTGTGCTTAGTTTAATTGGCATTTGTGTTTTGATTTTGAATGGACATTCACAAACATATGCTCTGATTTGATAGGTTAGTTGTAATTTTCTGTCTTTCAAACTTATGGTACTTTTCCGTTAGCCAAGTGCAAATGTCGCCAATTGTGGACCAAACGCAAGCCAAGTTGCCAAGCGAAGCGAATGACGGTTGTAAGAAATTTGCCGGAGTTCTACATTATTTGGTGGTTTTCCGCCTGCGCCTGACTAACGGGAGAATTACCTAAATCCTCTAAAAGTTTGTTCAGATCTAAATTTTAGATTTAAAAGTTGTTTCTGAAAAATATATTTTATAAATATTTTCAGATGATATTGCAATTAGTGCATAAAAGGTTGAATGTGGAATCAGCTGCAGAAAGCTCAGCACAGGTCTCTGAGCAGGAAGACCCTCCATTTGAAGAAGGAAGAACAGAAACTAGCTTTAGCCATGAAGAGGACACTTCAGAGGAAGATTTCCCTCCCAGATTCCCCCTTCCAGTTCAAGTTGGCCAAACTTCCTGAAGAACTGGTAGAAGAGTTGAGAGGTACAATATTTTTGATACTTATATTAGGTCTACCTACCCGAAAGTTTCACTTTCAGAAAATTTCCTAACATTAATCGTTATGTTCATTAACCACCATCACATTAAGCAATGTTGGAATATAATGGTTTCAATTTATAGAGAAGTGCTGAAAACGTATAAACAGACGCACCCTTAAGTGACTAAACTTTCAGGTAGACCTAATATTCTTTAATGTATACGATTATCACGAAATAAATCAAATAAAGTAAATTTTTTGTTTTGATATTAAATATATTTTTTCCTACAGATACATCATCATTAGAAGTGGACGGCTTGGAAGCAACTCTTCCCCCGCGCTCGCCTTGACATCTTCCATGGGAATCGGAATCTGCATCCGTTGACGTGTGACTCTTCCACCGCGCTTTCTCTGACATCGTCCATGGGAATCGGAGTCTCCATCCGCTGACGTGTGTGACTATTCCACCATGTTCCCCCTGACATGGTCCATATGGGAATCGGTTTCTGCATCTGCTGACATGTGTGACTCTTCCACCGCGCTTGCTCTGACCGTGCAACTCAGAGCCCCCCAGCACCCCGTACAAGCATTTTCTTCCTCCAAAGCCATTACTGACTCTGACTACCAAAAGTACAAAACCAATCAGAAGGGAGTCCTGAACCAAGTACTCACTACCCTTGGAAGGAAGTCCCGCGGGGGCCTAAATTGTTATTCTGTCTATTCACAGCGTTTCTGCATTCCGCCTTTTTTGCTCAAAATAGTGCAGAAACAGAAATGGACTACCCTTATGGACTGAAATTCCACTCAAGGTGTGTGTTTTTGATTAACTCTTTATTTTATAAGTGTAATTCTAATATTAGTCCTGGATTGTATGAGAATTCCATTCCATCTGTTCATTTTTTTAATTTGCCATATTTGAATGTTTATTTTTATCTTCCGGTCTGGGTACAGCTTCGATAAGAGTCTACCAGCCATCATGTTTACTCACAGCTCATATGATGACACACATAACCATATAGATCTAACTATTAATGTCATTATTATTGGATCCTAAGGTATATAATATATTTAGTAGTAGATCATTATTTTAGGATCAAAAGTTAAATCTCTATGGTTGTCAGTCATCATTTGAGCTGTGGGTAAACATGACAGCTGGTAGACTCTTATCGAAGCTGTGCCCGGTCTGTTATGTGTCATCTCTACATCTATTGATTTGGATAGTATTTAGAATTGGTCATGATTTGAATGTTCATTTTTATCTTCCAATCTGTTATATGTCATCTCTAAGTCTGTTGATTTGGATAGTATTTAGAATTTTAAGTTAGCTAATGTTAAAAGGAAATCCATGAATCATAGTCTATCTAATATTAGTCTTATTAATTTGATAGGGGTGAAAAAATTACTTCCATTTTGATATCCAATTAGTGTTTTATTCTGACAATAATTTCTTTAGTTTGCATATAAAAGTTTTTCTGAATTATTTATGAATTAGTACAATATTCCATTTATTTCGTAGTGTTGATTTCTTAATAATGAGTTATTTTTGCTTGAAAAAATAATTATGTGGCTAATGTGTAGTATGTTTAGTAATTCTAGCTTATCATTAGTAATATTTTCTTTTGAGGTTAATTTTTATTTCAGAGTATTATAGTGTTAAAATATTTTTGGGCTGTTGCCTTATTACTGCGGACATGGGAGGTCACATCCGTACCAGGATGGCCGAGTTGTTGGGATTGGCTTCCGCCAAACACCCTCTTACGCTAACAGAGTGCAACCCTAGCAAATAGTTGTGTTGTGAGTAAACACAGGGATCTGTCTAGGATTTTTTGCCAACTACCTATTTTGTGAAAATTTAAAAATAACTTGTGAAAAAAATTTTAATTTGTGAAAATAAAATATGCGTAATAAAATGAATTGAAAAATATGTTTTTAAAAATCACTTTACATATACATTTTAAGGGGAGTTAAGGTTTTCAAATATTAGTATTATTAGTTAAGTAATAATTTGTGAAAATTCAGTTATAAATTGTGAAAATTTAGCACTTAATTGTGAAAATAAGAAGTTTTAAAATTATGAAGAAGTTTTAAAATTAGGATCGGCGAATTTGTGAAGCTACCGTAAAACGGTAGTAAATTTGTCCTGGACAGATCCCTGAGATAGTTGATACGAGAGGGCGATGCAAATAGTCTGCATGCATGAATGCAATGATAATGTTGTTTAATTATTGATTTGATTATGATGTTAGCTCTCTTTTGCTTAAATTTAAATGTAATTTTTATCGTCCCTGTTCGTCCTTGCCCCTAGTTATAGATTTGTTTCCTCAAAGTGTGCAGTTCCCTCATATATAAAATTTCAAGTGTATTGAATAGAAATTTTTTTTCTTGAAGTTTTATTATTTTTCCTTAAAATCAAAGAAGGTAGAGGCTTGAATGTATCATGAACTTAAATTTATGTTTTAACTGTTGGTGACTAGTTGAGGGTTGAAGCAGTGATAATTTATGAAAAGAATGATAAGAAACATTTAATTTGAAATGTTAAAGCAATTGTCAAATTACTACTTGTAATAGTACTTGTTTTACGATTTTCTTGTAAATTAGTTAACTGATTAATAAAATGTGTGATGCTATAATTTGTATATTTTATTTACAAGTGAGGATTTTGCACGTATTCGTTTAAATTTGCAACTAAAGACTAATGTGTACTTTTCATTTTATGTCCCATATAAACAAGTATTAAATTAAAATTTTCTTATTAAAATATAGACTATTGTAGAATTATACAAGAAGTCTGCAAATATAATGTGACCCAATAGATCTTCTAAACTGTTCATGATAAATGCCAACTTGTTTAAAAAAAATGTTCCAAATGAAGTAAATTATTAGAGTTTTTATATAAGGGTTTTGGCCAAAAAATATTGACAAGGTCTTCACAGGTACACATTCTATTTTATTAAGAAATAATTTCGAAAGTTATGATTTTTTTACTTCATTTAGAACATATATGTTCTAAATGAAGTAAAAAAATCATAACTTTCGAAATTATTTCTAAATAAAATCGAAATTTGGTTGGGCCATTGTTGGTTGAATAGTATTTGTTGGTTGGGCCATTGTTGGCAGGTATGGTAAAACTTGGTTGGGCCATCGTTGGCAGGTATGGTAAAACTTGGTTGGGCCAACTGTTGGCCCATCGTTGGGCATGGGTTAGTTGGGTAACTGATGGCAACATACAAGTTGTCCAACCGTGGAAGGAAACAAAGGGCCAACGTTATGCCAACGATTTAAACTTGGTTGGGCCATTGTTGGCATGTATGGGTAAACTTGGTTGGGCCAACTGTTGGCCCATCGTTGGGTATGGGTTAGTTGGGTAACTGATGGCAAGTGTGCCAAATCATACAAGTTGTCCAACCGTGGAAGGAAACAAAGGGCCAACGTTATGCCAACGATTTAAACTTGGTTGGGCCATTGTTGGCATGTATGGGTAAACGTGGTTGGGCCAACTGTTGGCCCATCGTTGGGTATGGGTTAGTTGGGTAACTGATGGCAAGTGTGCCAAATCATGCAAGTTGTCCAACCGTGGAAGGAAACAAAGGGCCAACGTTATGCCAACGATTTTTTCTACTTGGGTAGTTGATGTTTGCCTGTTATTCCTTAAGAAATAATTGGAGACACAAACCGTTTTTTAAAGGTTCTATGCGTATTGAGAGTCAATTACAAAAAGGAAAGAGAACTTAATTTTGAGAAAAAATCCTTACAAACAAGTAACAAAGTTGTAAATGACCATTTAACAGCTGAAAGGCTAACTGACATGAACCACAGATATTTTAATTTATACCATTTATTAGGTTCTTCCAGTTAGTATGAAGTGCATTGGTTTAATACTTTGTTCTCTACTTGAAAGCTGCATTATCAATGGGTTCAGTGTCATTCAATAGCATTGCGTTTAATGGATGATGGTAATCTAAGACGGAAATTAATGCAAATTTGATAACAATTATTTCTTATCAATTGTAAAATAAGACACAAATGTATCACTATCACCTTTGATAATTAATGTAAAAAAATTTGCATTTTTTAAGTAAATCCGAAAAGATTATGTTAAAAAGAAACTTCTTTAATTGAGCTTAATCTGCAAGTTTGGCACTACTTCTAGAAACTTTAAGAAATGCAACAAGAGGTTAGTAATTGAAAGGTTTTGTTCTTTAAATCTAGTTTTTCATGCCTTTTCCGGATTGAAGACAGTAGTACGCATGAAACGGAGATTTTCACTTACAAATATTGAAAAACTTCCGAAAAAAAAACTACACCCAAAACCATCTCTCAAGATATCCGCATTCTAAAAATATAATAACACCCCCGCGAGAACGTCACCCACCTCTTCAAAGCGATGGCCCAATATCCCTTACAACTATTTCCAAGGCAACGTTTATATGCAGCAATATCTTTCCTGCCATCTCGAGTATCCGGTATACTGAGGGAAAGCTTACACGGGGAATTCAGGGAAAATACTAGCCTCGGAAATCGTTAACTGTAACCGTAACTTTCCTTTTGGGCTGATATTGCGCGGGAACGGTTTGAAGTTTTTTCCCTGTTCGCATGATAAGGCCTTGTTGACTGGAAAGGGGGTGAGGGGATGGGTTTTATTTTTAGAAATGTTGCGTCTAAAAGGGTTTTATCCCACCGTGAGCGGTTTGGAAACAAGAAAGGTTTTTTAGAGAGTGTCTTCATTTAAGTGGCTTCCGTTTTGCCTCATTGAGATGATTTGGTGGTTTATTTATTATAGTCTGCAAGATTCAAATTCTGTCCCTTGCGGTCTTACAATGAAGAACATAGTAAATGATATAACAAAGGTATTTTTTTTTCAAAGTTGTAATTAGCTTATGGTATCCGCCTACCCCTAAAATGACGATTTTCGACTTTTTCGTCGCAAATTTTTTTTCTTACTTTTTCCAGTAGTTTAGACTTTTATCTTTCCAAAACTATTTTCATTTTACTTATAGGTGAATTAGAAAAGAAATTACAGCATTTTTTAAAACAGATAGTCGTGTGTGATCGTATACAAATATTAAACTTTGAAGCTAATTTTCTCGGAACTAAATTTTGCATAAAAACCCTCCACTATTTACATGATTACTCAAAAACTATCCAAGATATTCACTCCAAATTTTAACAGTATATTAATCATACTGTTATTAACCAGATGGACCTCAGATTTTTATGTAAGTTTATTATTTTTGTTTTTATTGATGTTTTTTTGTTAAATGGTAGTAGAAATTTTGAAATTTTTCATTTACCTTTACATTTTATGCTGTAAAACAATTACTTTTCAAAATATGTCTTAGAAAATAGTCCATTCCGAAGATAAGTGTTATAGGATACTTGTGTCCAAAGGAAATTTATATAGGGGTAATAGTGTTTGGGCAAGAGCGAGAGAGGTTTTATAAAAATTCACTTAAATTTTACACTAATTACCCCATATTTTAGAAAGTAATATAATTAATTTTTTTTAGCATTGATCAAGGTTTTGATGTACATTTAAACTAAAAATTAAAAAATAAAATTTTTAAATCAAGTATTTCAAAAAAATGGTCTCAAAGGTAGGCGGATACCTTAATTTAAACGGAATATTTGAATTTTCATTCATTTAATTTCCGGATTTTCATTCGTATTGATGCTTACATGTTGCAAAAAAGCTTAATTATTCTCATTACCTCCACTTCAAAAATAATTTTTACTCTAGGAAAATAAATTTCTGATGCATGTACTATTTTATTGCTTAAAACATATCTTTTAAAAATATCGTGTTATAGTGGCAATTTACGTTTGATATTTTTCAATAACAGATTATTTTTGCATGTTATTTATTTCTTAATAAAAGCTCAGCTCATAATTCAATGTCTCTCTACAGGTAAAAAATAAATCCACCAGCTTATATTTTGATGCATTAAAAAACTTGTATAATAAAATAGTCACCTTAGGAAATGGAAAAGAAACCTTTTTAAAGGTTCAGTAAAGATTTAATAATAAATTTGAAGCAAGCTAAAAACAAAGTTTCGCTGAGATAAGGGAAATAGTGAATTAGAACAAGGAAAGGAATGTAGTTGGTCTGCGAAAACTAATACCAACACAAAAACTTGTTCGATTGTAAGGGATCTAACTCACATTCTTTCGTCTAGTAATCGTTTAACCGAAGAAACAGACATCAGGCAAACAGAAAAATAAAGACGTCTTCAATCAAATAGACTGGGACCGACAACAAAACAAGCAATCGTCCAAAGAGCAAAAGTTTGTAACCCCAGCTAAGTCAACGCTTTAAATCAAGATAAGACCGCTGAAGAAGCAAGAACCGCCCAAGAAAACAAGCCTTCCGGCCGAAACAGGAAAAAAAAAAAGGAAATTAGCCAGTCCGAGAACATCTAAATCTCCAATTCCAATTAAAAGCAACAACCGCAAAGCTGGCTTTCTTTGCTCGCGAACTGTTGCCAACCGTGAAAAACTTTTAATTGATCTTTGGGAAACCTGATTGGGGCAGCTGGAATTCGGTGGCGCCATTGTGTGGGTTTCATGGCGGGAAAGTAATGCCAGGGTCGTTTTCTTGAACTGTAAATAGCGGGAAAAGAAATTTGTTGTTTTGTGTCGACGGTAAGTGATTCGATTCCAGGTTTGTTGGTGCGAGTGGAGTGAATTTAATTAAGAGGTGGAAGAATTGAAGAAAAATGAAAAGAGTATAAGAAAGGGGATTTTTAATTAATTGGGCGGTCTGTGTTTTGTCGTGGCAAAAGGAGGTTTTTTCCCTTGAATACTCTTCTAGGGATTGGAATAGATAGAATTAATCAACTGCTTCCCTCTAAATGTGCTTATTTCAGTTTGTTTGAGCAGAAAAATACTTGACTAAAGTATTAAAACACATAAAAATTGTACAGGAGTTTTTCCACCAGTTCAACTTTTAGGGTTCTTAAAGGTGTTTCAAAATAAACATTTTAGTCAATTAAAAAACCCAGCAAGTTTATTTACCAATTTTTTAACTTTTCTCCTGAAGAAAATAACCACTTCAACTTCCTTTGTAAACTCCTGATTAATTCGTCAAAAAATCTCTAATCTAGAATCATTATTTACACTGATCCCAATTTTAAATCCTTTTGATATCCGCGAATTAAAGTCCAATCTGTCTTGTCATTTCAAAACGAGAAACTACAGCTCAAGTAAAATTATCTTGATATTACACGACAAATTCACACAGATGTAAGCGAATACTTTCGTAACACACCACACAAACTTCAAAACAACAAGCTGATTAGGATTTATAACTCCTTAGAAAATTCAAGCTAAATCTTCAATACCGCTGTGACAACCGGTGTATATTTTCGAATCAGAAATTCCCCATCCTTAAAAGTCCCTTTCGACTTATTCGTTAATATTCAAGCAAATCGCGAATTCGAAGAGATTTAATTCAGGGTGTCGCAGATGGTATTTAAAGACACGTTAAGAATGCAAATACAGCCTTCAATTAAGCTCTTTATAACGCCTTCAAAGACAATGCGCGCTTGAAATTTCAAGTCTGGGGTTTTGGGGATTCGCATGTCTGGTAATTAAAATAATGATAGGAAGATATATAGAGTTTTGGAAACAATGGGATTGTTTTAGAATGTTCTAGATTTTTTTCCTTGCTTGCTTGGTTGGAACAATGGGGAAGGTCAAGAGCCTAATTATGCACGGGGAAAGGGAATTGTGGGAGGTAATTATTTTCTTTCAGAAGATCTTTTTTTGGGGGAATAGAAAGAGATGAATATTAAAAGATGTGGGCGAGGTTTGACAATGGAGGTTAATTCCCTGTGGTTTGATGCATTAAAATGTAAGGGACCATTCATTTCATAAATTACGTCACTCGTTTAGGGGGAATGGGTCTTGTAGGTGATTAGAAGGGAGGGGAGGGTGTCCGAATTCTGTGACGTCCCACCCAAAAAACTGTTCTTTCTGTGCTGTTAAAATTTTGAAAGAGGCATTTCTTTTAGGTTTGGTTTGATTTAGCAGTAAAAGAGTTTTTTATGTCCATGTAATAGAAGAAATAAATTAAAAATTTTCACTTGAGTTAAATTTTAAAATTGATGAATGTTGGATTGATGCAGCACTGATGAATGTTGGAAAGGTTGCAGAGTACAAAAGGTGACCGGGGAATCCTAAACATGGGAATAATTTATCTCAGCTTCCAATAAAACTGGAAAGTAAAAAAAATAAGAAATGCTTCATTTAATCAACTACCCCTCAGCTTTATCCCCTCCGAAATAATTCCATCGGCAGTCAAAAGAACGTGACCTTTTTACTGCTATTTACCTATTGGCTATGCACATCCTAGACCTGGAATATTGATAGACGGAGCAAGCGGGCTTGGCCTGCGTTGAAACATGTTCCACCGTTTTTCCCATTCCACGTGACCTTGTAGGTATAGAGATTGGAGCATTTCAATCACGTGACGCCGATCACGTGGACGTGATCAAGCCAGCTGGCCAGAATCGAACCGACGAATCCCGTTCCCAGAGCTCCCATTACACGGGACTTTTGAGTGGGAGATGTTTCAACACAAGCACCGCCTCACCGCTATGGGGAAGCACGTTCATGTTCCATCTATCTGTGTTCTAATGGAGGATTTACACCACTGCTGTAAAAGAGACATCAGCGATATTTTCGGAAGAAACAGGAATTGTTATTCCAATAAACCAATTGACGAGCGCCATCTTTTGTGAGTAGCGGGTACTAAAATATGCCGAAAATATAGCTGATGTCTCTTTTACAGCAGTGGTGTAAATCCTCCATAAGGTCGATGATGCACATGAAGCAGATGCGTAAGAAACCATTAACCTGAAGGAGGGGGCGGGGTTTTTAATTTAATTTTGTGACACGGTATTTTAAACTTGGTTTAGTTGATCTAGGCCAAGGGGGATGAGTAACAACAACAAATTGAAAAGGAATTAATATGGATTCAAGAACCTATAAAACTAGGGAGTTAGCTCACCTGTCTGACGGGTATGTTGGTCTCCATGATCACGCCCATGTCAACCCCGTCCTGCACGTAGTAGCTGGAGTGCGGGGCATTGAGTACGATCACGCTCTCCTTGGTGCCCGTGCTGGGGTGGTCGCGGATGACGTAAGCGTTCCACGAAACCGACCGCAGGTGGTTCCTTGGCACGTTGTGCAGGTCCGAGTAGAAGAGCTTCAGCTTCAGGAACTCGCCCTCCAAGTCCGCCTCCACGCACCAGCCCTGCTTGTCGCGGTCGTAGCAGTTGGCCGCCGCGTTCGGGTCCCGGGCGCACGGCACCTTCGCCTCCGAGATGGTGTTGGCGCACAGCATCTCGGCGTGCACCCGCAGCGCCGCTCTCCTCGCCACCTCCGGCACGGCGCACCGCAGCGCGAACCCCCGGATGCGGCCCCCCAGGTCCGAGATCTGGTCCAGCACCCCCGAGTCGATGCGACGCTCGCCTTCGCCCAGCACCACGCGGTACATGACGCGGCACTGGTGGTCGAACCCCGTCAGCCGGTTCAGGAGGACGCGGGGGCGCCCTTGGCTGCCTTCGCCGTCGCCGCCGTGCGGCAGCACGGACACGTTCCACTCGAAGTTGCCGAAGGTGAAGTAGGCCGTCTCCAGCTTGAGGACTCTGGCTTTAGGGTGCGCCGGGAGAGGGACTAACCCTTCGAAGACCGTAGTGGCGTTGCTGAGGGACAGCTCCATCAGGAACTCCCAGTTCTCGTCGGTGAAGCGGCGCGCCTTGAGCTCGGCGACGGGCACCCAGCGCTGCGTGCCGTGCGCCGGCGCGTCCACTCCGAAGCAGGCGCCCTTGGCGGGGAGGCGCTCGTTGCGCGAGAAGTGCTCGCGGTTCAGCAGCGTGAAGGTGTAGTCCAGGTAGCACTTGGTGCCCGGGGAGGGGTTGCGCAGGAGGAGGAAGACGCCGAGCGCCTTGTCGGTGCGCGTGAAGGACACGGCCCAGCGGTGGTAGCCGAACACGAAGTCCTTGGTGGTGGCGTCGCGGTGCACGTCGCGCGTCACCGAGCGCGTCACGATGAACGTGAAGACGCCCGTGTTGGAGCGGTCGTTCAGCCGGGAGAAGCGGTACAGCAGAGCCATGGATGTCCGGCAACCACCTGAAACGCACACGAAACAATGCTAAGTACGTGTAATTCATTATAGTACAACATCAATCTTGGTAAAGGCTTACAGCAAGGTAAAGGCTCGGTATTGACATTCACCCTGTTTCACTTTCACTGTTCATCCTGAATCATTCACTCCTGTGAATTGATAGTTTTAATAGAAAAGTGAAAGAGTAAAGAATGAAACGCCTATTCATTCTCTTCTCTTTGGATGATTCCTCTAAGAAAATATTGGTAAAATCTTAGCAGAGCCCCCACCCTTGGCGAAAAACCGAAAAAAAGCGCCAAGCCAGAACGAGATGGCGCCAAGCGATATCTAAAGTAGGGTTACCAAGAAGGCACAATTATCGCTAACCGTGCCAAGAGTGTGCTAGGATCCAACCGGAATATCAAAAGTGATAAGTTTGAATAAGCCTTAAGGTTCGTCAAGAGTTTCCATTTTCGGCATTGATTCGACATTCATTTTCGAATTGGGAGGAATCATCCAAAATGACATGTGTTAAAGGGCTTCTTTTAACTTTTGATTTTCATATTGGAAGGATCCCCCAAAGTGAAAAGTGTGAATTGGCGTTTCACTCTTTACTCCCTAACTATGTAAAATATAGATTCACAGGAGTGAATTACTCATGATGACCAGTGAAAGAAAAATAGGATGAATGAGCATTAAGTTGTCTATTCACTTTTTACTCCTCTGATTTCCTATGCAAATGTGTGATTCCTCGGCAAGGATCACTTGTGATTTACATAAAGTGAAGAGTATTAAGGAATGAAAAGCTTCAGGATCTTTATTCTTGAGATCATAAGGAATTACGATCATTAGTTACTTGGAAAGATTGATAGCCATTGGTTACTTATTACTTCATATAAGAGAGTAATTATCCTTTATTCATTGCAGGGGCTTGAAAGTAATGTCCTAGCAATAAATAAGTGATTTTTAAGATATGTTTCCATCGACAGAGTCCCGCTAGAGCAACATTGACTTTAGAGAATCAGATAAGTAATGATTGGAGTGGTTTCTCATCTTTGTGGTATACTTTAGTAACCAACCTGGCTCAACCAATCAGTCTTTCAAATTACGTTAAGGGAAGAGAGATATCTACATCTGGGTGATAAAATATAAGATAGGAGAGTTCAAACTTTATGACACAATACTTTAGTAACTATTCTTTCAATGCTTTTATTATTATTATTATTATTATTATTATTATTATTATTTCTTCAATGCTTTTATTATTATTATTATTATTATTATTATTATTATTATTATTATTATTATTATTATTATTTCTTCAATGCTTTTATTATTATTATTATTATTATTATTATTATTATTATTATTATTATTATTATTTCTTCAATGCTTTTATTATTATTATTATTATTATTATTATTATTATTATTATTTCTTCAATGCTTTTATTATTATTATTATTATTATTATTATTATTATTATTATTATTATTATTATTATTATTATTATTATTATTATTCTTTCAATGCTTTTATTATTATATAGTCCAGTCAAATTGTCCTAAAATAAGGCCATTTTGGGAAAATTTTGGGGTAGAAGATATTTTTCGCTATCTGTATGTATTTTGGGGTGCTGAATCCGAATCTGAGGTTTGCCAACAAAATTTCGTGACGGAACATTGTGAAAATTCGAAAAAATGGCAAAAATTCGCCCCTTTTTTTCGTTTTCGGCCCCTAGAACATTACCTTTGCGCTTCTAAGCTAAACAGTCCATACAAAAAATAAAGAACACTAACCAAGCTACAAAAAAGTCAATTACAACTTTTCTCTCAGACGCATAGTTTCGCCGATAGAGCACGTTGAAAAAGGGGCTATTTTCGTTCGATTGGTAAGAAATAAAAAAAAATTCACTAGTATCTCCAAAAAACCGTATTTTTGGAACAGGATACTATAAAAACTGCCTAAATAATATTTCACATGAAATTAGCCATCTAAAAACTCCAATAATGATTACTCAATGCATTTTTGTTCGGTGATTTCTCTTAAGAACGAAAGTTCGACAGGAGATAATGGTATTTCTATAACTAAGTTGCTTCTTCGAAATTACATGCAAAATTTTTCTATTGACTGCTCTATATGTTTTTGAGGGTCCTGAATCCGAATTTGAGGTTTGCCAACAAAATTTCATGACGGAACATTGAGAAAATTCGAAAAAATGCCAAAAATTCACTAATTTTGTTCGTTTTCTGCCCTTAGAACATACACTTTGCATTTCTGAGCAAAACAGTCAACACCAAAATAAAGAAGAGAAAACAAGCTACAAAAAAGTCCATTACAACTATTCTCTCAGATGAAGGGTTTGGACGCTAGAGAACGCTGAATATTGGGGAGTTTTTGTTCCATTGGTGGAAAATTCATAAAATGTCACTCGTATCACCGAAAAACGGCCTGTTTTGGAACAGGCTACTATAAGAACGGCTTCAATTTTGTGTTACGCCCATGAAATCAACGTTCTGCATACTCAAATGTTAATTGATAAATAATTAAACATAACTATAAAATACGACCATTAGCAACATTATGGGATTACTGTAACATTCCTCATTGTTAAAGGCTTTAATCAAAGTAATATATAGAAAAATAGGTACTACATGAAATAAATCGTGCCTTTAATTAATTAATGCACTATTAAAGCCTTTAACAATGAGAAATATTACAGTAATCCCAAAATGTTGCTAATGGTCGTATTTTATTGTTATGTTTAATTATTTATCAATTAACATTTGAGTATGCAGAACGTTGATTTCATGGCTGTAACACACAATTGAAGCCGTTCTTATAGTATCCTGTTCCAAAACAGGCCGTTTTTCGGTGATACGAATGACATTTTATGAATTTTCCACCAATGGAACAAAAACTCCCAAATATTCAGCGTGCTCTAGCGTCCAAACCCTTCATCTGAGAGAATAGTTGTAATTGACTTTTTTGTAGCTTGTTTTCTCTTCTTTATTTTGGTGTTGACTGTTTTGCTCAGAAATGCAAAGTGTATGTTCTAAGGGCAGAAAACGAACAAAATTGGTGAATTTTTGGCATTTTTTTTCGAATTTTCTCAATGTTCCGTCATGAAATTTTGTTGGCAAACCTCAAATTCGGATTCAGCACCCTCAAAAACATATAGAGCAGTCAATAGAAAAATTTTGCATGTAATTTCGAAGAAGCAACTTAGTTATAGAAATACCATTATCTCCTGTCGAACTTTCGTTCTTAAGAGAAATCACCGAACAAAAATGCATTGAGTAATCATTATTGGAGTTTTTAGATGGCTAATTTCATGTGAAATATTATTTAGGCAGTTTTATAGTATCCTGTTCCAAAAATACGGTTTTTTGGAGATACTAGTGAAATTTTTTTTTATTTCTTACCAATCGAACGAAAATAGCCCCTTTTTCAACGTGCTCTATCGGCGAAACTATGCGTCTGAGAGAAAAGTTGTAATTGACTTTTTTGTAGCTTGGTTAGTGTTCTTTATTTTTTGCATTGACTGTTTAGCTTAGAAGCGCAAAGGTAATGTTCTAGGGGCCAAAAACGAAAAAAAGGGGCGAATTTTTGCCATTTTTTCGAATTTTCACAATGTTCCGTCACGAAATTTTGTTGGCAAACCTCAGATTCGGATTCAGCACCCCAAAATACATACAGATAGCGAAAAATATCTTCTACCCCAAAATTTTCCCAAAATAAATACTATTTGACTGGACTAATAAGGTAAACATCTATTTCACTTATTGCCTTGACGATCACCAACAGCACAATCATCATTTTTGTTACTTGAATTGAAGCTTTATAAATTTAACCCAGTCAACTAACTGAAGGGGAACTCAATGTTGGGTTAGAGTTGTGTTGCCAATGAAAACGGATCCTGAATGAAAAGGGATTACTCGGAGGGTCTCTCAATAAATAAGTGGTAATCCCTCTTTTTCTTATTGTAACCAGTAACGAAGTATCATAACCAGCTTTATAGTTTCTACTTTAAATGTTCTTGAGACACAGTCAAGTTGTATTTTAGAGTTTTTAGAGACATAAAAATCCTTGAAATCGAGTTGAATTATTTGGATTCTGGCACAATTTAATAAACGAAAAAAATTATATATATCTTGCGTAACATAAAATTTAAAGATAGCTTGCATGAAATTTTTTACAACATTTTCACATTTTTATATTGTAAAATAACTGGAATAAAAGTGTTAATTTAAAGCACGACAAAAGTGTTATACATTTGTTGGACGTTTTACCGATTAAAACCTTGAAAAAAACTCAACTATGGATTTAAATAAAAATTCCCCTTTTTCATTTACATCATTTTAAAATACATACATATAAGTATGCTCAAGACAACGATAACATAGGCACCAGGACAAAAAAATGGTAAACAAACAATAACTTGTCCTGAAGATATTCCTCTTGGAACAACCAAATTCAATATCTTTGTAGTATGTTGTATGTAGTAGGAAGGGTGTATTTCCATATAAAATAAGTTGTCATAGCACACAGCGAATATAAACACCCCTGAAGGGGTGGCATGTGTTTGAAGATCGAAATGAAATGCGTTATTTCAAACCTTTCTAGGGACATATGCTATTGTTAAAAGTGCTCGCCTGCAGAAAGGGAAAACAGCCGGAAAATGTTGGAACATTTTGAGGGATATCGCTCTTTGAAGAGTCAAATATTGGGATATTATTAAAGACCCTAGATTCTTGAGAACCGTACGGTTTTAAACAGTTATGTTTGACAAATATTTGTATGTTTCGTATATATAAACGACTGGAATCCTTAATTATTTAACCTTTAAACTTATTTTTCTTATCTTGACGTATCCTGTATTTTGTTTTGAATATTAAAAGTTTGTGAAAAAAATCAAAATTTTAAATCTTTAAATTTGAAGAACTATAAAAAAGTAGTTATACTTATGTATACAATTGTACAATAATGATTTAACAATTTTTAAGATGAATTAAATAAAGATTGAAGAGAATGGGGGACAATTAAAAACGAAACAAAACGAAAAGGAAAGTAATAGTTTCACAGCCTAACCGTTCATTCATATAATTTTCTGTACAAATTCTAGTTTTATTGAAATAAAATCTAGTTCATCATATTCCATTTATTTAGGAATTCAGTACTAAATATATTCTTATTTTATTATATTTGAATTACTGGCACTCTTAACTGGATTAAATTGGAAGTTGTTGCTACTGGTTCTACTTGAAAGATTTAACTAAAGAAATTCCTTTTTTCTTTTACCCTCATACTTTTTTAGCTGCTTATTCCTATTCAAAATTATTATATCGTATTGTTTTAAGAACTTATTAGAAAAGTAATAAAGGGTGAGAAGCATAAGATTACTTCGTATATGCTAAAAATGCCAAAAACACTCTAGGATCTCGAACACCAGTTTCTATACCTCATAAAAGAAAGAAGATCCCCTTTTGCTGGCAGTAAAAAAAGAAAAGATCGCCCTTTCATGACTCCCATTAAAGAGTTCGGATAAAGCTAACTTACTTCCAGCTAAGCCCATTTCCTTTCATTCGATTTATATAGACTGGATAAATAAGGCATCAACGGAGAAGAAGAAGGAAAAAAAGAAGTAGCAACCAACTTCCATATAGTTCTCTTCCATGAATACAATATCCGCAAACGACAGTGTCCGGAGTGCTATCTTTCCTTAGGCAGCTGCCAATATCACCTCTGATTTGGTAGCCCGGAATGGCAACAATCTCTCTCGAAAAGCGCGGGAAGAGTAAACAAAGGGATCAAACAACGGCAGCAATTTGGAACCTTCAAAACCGTCTGCAAATGTTTACACGTAGAAACTCATCTCAGTCCGATAGCTCGTTGAGGATCGATTAACTGGAGTTGAGTTGTTCTTCGCCTGGACTGTTCTTTCCTTCTATGCGTGACAACGAGTGGAGTTTTTTCGAGTTTTTTTTCGGAATGTTTACCTGGATTCGTGAGGGGTAAAGTAGTGTGATTTATTTTCATTCGAGTTTTGAAGTCTTTGTGTTTAATAAAGTTTTTTTCTTTGAGTACGGAAACCTATTTGCCGAGCTTCGAAAAGTTAGGTTGGGATTACGTGCTCTATCGCCATTTACGCGTGATTGGGTTCTGCTTGCTGCCAACTGGCTGAGGAATAAATGGCTGGATTTTTTGTGTACGCGGGGAATGTAGATTAGGCAGGCCGGGCGTGGATGTTTGCGTTTCGTAGCGATGTGGAAAATGTATTTTGATATTTTCCCCTGTTGTGGGGAGATAAAATTCGGGTTATTGATTTTATGTGGAGCGTTTCCATGACTTCGTATATTCAGGATGCAAAGAAGCACTTTCTTAGATGCGTTTTCTTCAGGAATGCCATATTTTCCCCCTTGGAAAAATAAGGTTCACTCTCCCTATCCATTTGATAGAAGCCAACACCCAACACATTTCACTTGAATGTAAAATGAGTAAAAAAAATCGGGGGAATAACAATTTATAAACGGAATGTTGTTGTAAGGGGATTGAATATAATAGTTATTTGAATTTTAAAAACTATTACGTAATAAAACTTTGAAACTACACAACTAAATATATTTCAGCATGTAAAAGTTTCACTCGATTTACTTTATAAAGTTTTAACTTTAAAAGCTCTTGCAAGAATACCCCTCAAGAATCTTGCAAGAATGCCTCATACCTAGAACCCTCAAAGACAGTCATTTTGACCGCTAGGCTTTTTTCACCGAAAAAAACTTTTTTAAAGCCAGAAATTTGCATGTGATAGTTATAGACTTCGTAAAGAAAATTGATTACATGATATTTAAAAACATTTTTTGATATTTAAATACCAATTTATGTAGGAAATAACGGAAAATCCACTATTTTACCCCATTTTAACATAGGGGAGAGTGCTGTACCTAAGGACGGTTGTACCTTCAGCCACCGCATTTTAAAATTCGGGAAAAAATGGAAATTTGAATTTGTGGTTGAATTTGAATGTAAACAGATGCTATCTAGTTGCTAACGTGAAATCAGCTCTTTAAATTAATATTTATATTTTATATAATAAAATTGTTGTTTTTAGGTGCTCAAAGTTTTTTTAGTGCATCCCTACATTAATATTTTTCTTCCCCTTAAATCATAATACGATAAAATGAGATATAAGGGGTGAAGCCCCGAGATTTTGACTTTTTATTTTTGATATTAGAAATTGTCATATCTCAATTCTTTTATTTTTTATAACTAGGGGGCTACCGCCCCCTGCTCGCTATCGCTCGCCAACCCCCGTTAACTGCTTGCGCAGAAATTTTCTCAATCCTCACAAAACCCAGCTCACTGCACTTACTCACTTTATAAAACATTCTTAAAGCAGGGGTTGTACTTTTCGGGGTATTCTTTCAAAAATGACGGATACTTATTCAATGGCGGAATTTTAACAGTTCCTCTATGGGAACATGAATTGGCGAATCGCCCTATAATTCCAATAAAATTAACAATAGAGCAATGTAAACATTCTTTTACTATTTCCCCAAGGTAATGTTTTTTCACAGATTCATTAAGAAGCACTGAGACACCTCAGGAATAAATTTAACTTTCTTAAAATTTGTAACGATTTTTATCGATTGGCTGTGAAAAATATAATTATCATAAACATCGCAAAAATTCAGAATTTTATCTTCATTAGAACAAACAAACGTCGAAGTTGTATCAGTTTCATAGCAATGACACGAATGTCTAGACTTTTAACATTCTCGATTTTTATCTTTATTTCTAAAATATTCACCCGTGTTATCTAGTTTTTTTGCGTTTTGGCATTATGAAATAAAAAGTTACATTTTACTACCTTAAAAAACATACCTGCAAAAAGATATAAAAAATAATAATTATTGTAAAAATAAATGCAAAAGTTCAAAATTTCCGAAAGCGAGTTTATATTTTATTGTAAATATAGTAATGATTAGGTTGTCACGTTGCCACTATGACAAATATAAATATAAAAATATCAATTTATTATTTAAAAATAAGATATAAATTAATTATACATAATTTTTAAATATAATTAAAGCCGTTTGAACAACAACAAAAATATAAATATTGTTAAAAATAACTCAAAATATATTTTTTAAATTCGTGTTATAAATAGAAAGATGATTATTTAATCTATTTGAATAATAAAAAACCAGTGAAATATAATTTCAATTGTTTTAAAATTCATAGTTTCTTGCTTTGTAACTGCGACCTTATCCGAAATCTAAAAAAATGGAAATATTTTAAAATTGAGAATTTTTTTGAAAAATCGAAAGGCTTACTCGGAAATCCGGAAAGAATCTGGACATTTTGATACCTTATACGTGTCATTCGGTTCAGTAATTAAAAAGCCTTTCTCTGGAAACCGTTCACGAAAAAATTTTTTTTAGAATAGAGAGAAACTCTAAATGCAAAAACACCTGATGTTGTACCTTCGGACACCATAAGTGTTGTACCTACGGACACGTTCTTGTGGATGTCTCTAGCTAATCGGCGTTTTTGAATCAGGTTTCATTAAAGTGAATGCATTTTAATGCATATTAAATTAATTTCAAATGGTTATCTATTTGTCGGCGATTATTTTCAAGAGATTTTTAGATGAAAAATAAAATATTTTGTGATCTAAACTACTTTTTAAAATTTTTGATTTTACTTTGCATTTAATGTAAAATATGGTATAAAATCTTAAGCACCCTTTCGCATTTAAGTGTGATGATTACAAAAAACTTAAAATTTCCACAGAAGAAGATTTGCGAAAGTTATTACCACCAAATGCTTGCACAACTAAGTGTCGATCGAATTGTTTTTATGGATCAGTGAAGTGATCAGATCTATCAGCATGATTGATGAAACTATTACCTCAAACTTTGATCTGAAAATCCTATGTTATGCATGTATTTTTGGTAAAAGATTAAGACATTTATCAATCAACTTCGTTTTAATGATCATTTACTATCTAAAACTACATTACTTTAAAAAATCTATTCCGAATTTAAAAAAAAAATTTATTAAAAGGTAATACACCAGTAAAATTGCTCATTTTAAGCTTTTTTCAAATAAAAATTTCTTTTTTAAGGGTGTCCACAGGTACAACTGGGTCTGTCCATAGGGAGAGCACGTTGTACTTATGGACACAAATTTCGTCAAGTTATTAAAATGAATTAAAAATCCAATTTTGAATATTTTAGCTAATAAAAAATATTACCCTCTTTGCTAAGGTTTGGACTATAGGTTGGGCACTTTAAATGTTAAAAATATGATTTTACCTGTCTCAGAAAAATCCAAACGTGATTTTTGTCCATAGGTATACAACACTCTCCCCTACCTATAAAAGCCTTCGTAAAGTCAAAGAACATTTACTAGACGCATACTTTTAATAATTCTTGCATGTACCAGAAGGTTGGTACTGTCCATACTTTGAATTTTGACCCTGTGGGGACGATTTTATCTCCGGAACCCGTTTTACAAACTAAACCAAAATTGTACAGCAATAATAGCAGCAAAAGTCAGGAAAAGTCACAAAAGTAGAAGTGCGTATCTCAAATATTTTAAAAGAGAACGCGTTTTAAAAATGCAAAACGGTCAAAATGACCGCCCCGGAGCTTCTAGTGTTCACACTTGTTAACAGTTTTAAGCAGATACAATGATAGAAATTTTCTCTTAATCAAAACCTTTTCGGTTTTATAAGAAACTACTATCGTAATACATCAAAAAACGCGTTAACGCAAAAATGTGTTAAATGATTTTAATAAATTTTAATATTATAAGACTTTAATGAAACGGTCTGATGAATAAATTCAGTCTGATGAATGAAAATATTAGTCACATCTAGGTGACCCCTCTGAATAAAAGTGTGAAACTTCAATAGATCTCAAATTTCACCGAAAAAAACCTAAAATGGTTAGTCTAAATAAACAGATTACCAATAAATTTTTCTCGAAATTCTTAAAATTTCACATTGGACTTAAATCTCCCCTTCTTTTCTATAAAATCCATCTTTTTTAATTTTTCGGTTTAGAACCCTTGTAATAAAATTTTTATAAAGTATGAAGTTTGTTTTTCTGTATACTTTCTATTCTAAAGGAAAAAACAGTTTTACAGAAACCATCTTGTAATGCACGAAAGAAAAGTTTTTCTTAAAATTTTGTTGTTGTTTTTCTGCCTCTCGACAATATTAAAGGAAAAACAAGTTTTACAGGGATCAAAAGTCGAGTTGTAAAAAAAAACTTACTCTTCAGTAATTTCAAAACTTTTCCGGCATCATGCTTAAGGAGGATTTAAATTAATACTGTCAGGTATGAAAGGGGAAAGAAACATCTTAATTATTTTATTAACTCTATTACATTTTTGTATATGCCTGATTTTTTTCTATTTACCCTTTTTAAGAACAAACATTTCTCTTTGTTGCATGCGAAAAGGGTTAAAAACTAGCGTTAAACATAAATGGTTAATGTGGCCAATGAAATTTGAAATTTTAAAATTTTCTTGATAATATTTTAAACGCAAAAGGGTAAATATTATTTATATAGTTTATTTTATGCGTGCAATAATTTTCTACCATTCAATGTAATAATTTAATTAAACCACAATGAAAAGCAGTGAATAAATCTGAATTTTGAAGCTACCCATTTAGAAAATATTTTAAAAAGGAATAAACTCAATTTAAAATGTAGTTACGTTAGATTAATATAAAAAAGTATGTCGAGTGTATTGTGAAATAAAGTAAATTCAATTAGCAATTAATAAATATAGAAGTAAAAATTTCGGATTATTCGTTAATGCGCTTTGCGGTTGATAAATTTTAGTTTCTAAGAAATGTTTTTTTTAGAAATGAAATTGTTTATAAAATCTTTAAAGTTAAGTTATTTTTCTGAAAACATCGGGACTACTCTAGTTTTACAATACATTTGGTTGCTGGTATTGTTAAAGGTAAACTTTTAATTAATTTCAATTAATATTTTATTCTTCCTAAACATTTAAAAAGTTAATAATTTTTTTACTATAAAGTGTTACTTATAACTTTATTATCTTCAAAATTAATTGAATGTTCTTAAGAGTTCCGTAAATTATAAATATCCGTTAAAAGTTATAGAACAAACATACATTGAATAAACTAGCACTAAAATCAATAACTAGGGACCTTAAGGGACTTTTATAAGAGTGTAAACATCGTAACATACTTCGCTATGTTAAAAAACCTAATTTATAGAGCTATGAAATTTAAAATATTCAACCTTAAACGATACTTAATGTTCCTGACATCCCTTGAGAAATAAGAAATGCAATAGCGAAATATTTATGCCTTTGATTTGAGTTTAACAAGTATGAAATAATTCTAATGTTATATGAAAAGAGATCAAGAGAAACGGCAACCAAATCAGTTAAAAGCTCCTTTAAGTAAGATTGTTTTCAATTATTTTCAACTTTCTTAATTTTGCTTCCTTTTTTTACAATCCTGGATTTGAAAATTAACGTAAATGGTGCTTTTAAAAATGAGTCTACATTAAATTCTCACTGCATAAACATGAGCCCTGATTCATAAATAACTGTAAGGATTTAAATATCACATCGCCACCTTAAAATATGAACGGCACGAGTCAACAAGAGCAATTTTTGCTTTTTTCCTTATCAAAAACGAAAAGGGGGTATAACAGGAAGTGTTCTATAAATAAAATTATAGTATATCCATAGTCGGTATTAAAGAAACTTTAACCAAAAAGTTTTCAATCTTAAAAATGGCATTTTCTCTTAACTGGAGCTTTTTCAAGATGTGTCGGTATTTTTTCAAGGTACCTGATTAGTAATTTCTGTAATATTTCCCGTTTTTGACGTCAAATTCTCAAATATCGTCAAAGTTTTGTTTTTTACACTAGTGTTGGTGTATATTTTATTCAGTTGGTTTGCTATTTTTAGACATATTTTTTCTATTATGTATTTTTAGCCGGTAGTTCACGGAATCCCGCATAGCCAAATATTAGGTTTCATAAATCTTGTTCTAACCTTAGAGCGTAATGGCCCCTAACCAATTTAAGAGTTTTGTAATGTTTTTATTAATTTGAACCTTGTAACAAGGTAAATACAACCTGCACTATACTCCTTGTAAATAGAATAGGCGGCTCGTCACGATGACAACGCAATCGAAATGCAATGGGAGAGGACTAGGAGTGAGCCGCCGATTCAAATTACACAAACTATAATTGACGATTTACTAGTAGATTTACGGAAAAGCCTTAGACACGGTTTTAAAAAAGATTTTTCGAGGATTTTTTAATAGCTTCGTGATTTGTAACCGGATAGTTGACGGAATTCTAGAATCTAATTGTGGCGGTTGGCAACGGACTCGAACTGTTAACTCTCAAAGGAATTCTAACTCTGTATACTTGCAAATGTGATGTGTGACGTTTGTAATGTGACTTTGACTGTAACCTGTGTATGTATATGATTTCTGTTGGCGTGAGAGGTCTTCTCGCCACTAACTAAAACTTGATTGAATAAACATGTTTGTATGCAGTTTGTAGTTTATCTTGTCTCTAACAAGTAGGACACGTCACCTACAAGTGGATCACGTCCGGGTCACCACTTGTAGGTGACGTGTCCTACTTATTAGAGACAAGATAAACTACCAACTGCATACAAACATGTTTATTCAATCATGTTTTAGTTAGTGGCGAGAAGACCTCTCACGCCACTAACTAAAACTTGATTGAATAAACATGTTTGTATGCAGTTAGTAGTTTATCTTGTTCTAATTATGAAGATAAAGTGTCTAATGACTAAAGAGTGTAATAAAACTAAAAATCATACATGATTATGAAGTAAAAACAAGGTTTAAAACTTACCTTACTCTTAGTCCGTTAGCTAGAAGGAGAAAGTCGACAACTAAAAGCTTCCTACTCTCGCGATATCAATTTCACCGTTTCCGCGATTACGAAGACTAACAAGCGAAAAGGAAGTCTTAATATTGCAACACAAGCAGAGGTTATCCGAGCTGCATCCCACCAAAGCACTACTCTTCAACGTCAAAAAGTCACACAAAAAGTCACACTACCACAGAACTTCGATTGTTCCTCTAACGACCTAACTAAACTAAACAAGTCCTACCCCTACATAGAGAGGAAGGAAGGGTTTAAAATCTCATCTTCTTGATGGGGGATGGCTCCTGGTCGAGATTCGAAATGACGATGGGTGAAGATACCATGGTGACGTTAGGATGTGATGTTGTTAGTGTTGTAGGATTGGTGGTAGGCAGTGGAAGACAATAGGGCAACGGTGAAGGCAGACGTAGAGATGTAGACCATGGTGAGATGAGGTGTCAAAGCATTGTTGTAATGACCTTAGGTGTAGTCCATTAAGTTGTTTTTGTTATTGAGTCTTTGTGGTGGTTGGTTGAGAAGAATGAGTTTCAGATTTTTCTTCTGGAGAGCGTTGTGTTCTCTTTCTGTATTAGATTATCTGTAAATAAAAAAGGAGGTGAATGAGAAATCGACGAATTTCTTCATGAACAACAAATTGATAATTCAATAGTAATTTTGAAAAAAGGGAATATGTCTAAAACCAAGTTTGGAGGAAATTGAGAAAAAAAACCTTTATGAGCAATGGATTTTCATTGTATAACCACTAAATTTCTATCGGAAATACAGGACCGTATTTAGAATACAGAACAATGATTGAAAAACTTTTTAAACTTTAGAAATTTCAGCCCAGCTTTTAAAATCATTTTTTTCAATCAATTTAACTTTTTTTTCAGCTTTCAAAATCTTAAAAACACTTAAACTGGCAATTAAATAATATTTCTACTTAGTTAAGAGCGCAGATGTGATAAATAGAACGACTAAGACAAATAAAACTAGAAAGTATTAGGAGTCATTCAGGCGGTTTTATGAATATCAATGGAGTCAAACATTCACTGCATAAAAAAAGGCAATTACATTTAAATGAAAAACAAATTTTGTTTTGGCTTAGTTTACAACACAAAGCATAATAAAGAAATAAAAATCAACTTGAATTTCAAATTAAATAAAAAATACTATGAATAAACTGGGACATCGATTTCACCATATTCAAGTGGCTATATCTGTCTATAGGTGGAAGTTATCCCCCCTTCCCACACATGCTTAGAGCAAAGCTTAGCTATGTTTTTGAGTACAAAAAGTCAAACATTTATTCTCTTCTTCAAACATTCGATTCAATTACGAAAAGGGAGTACTTTACCACTACCTCTGGTTAGAGGAATATGTGAGAAAACTGCAGCTCCCAAGCGTCGCCTCCAACCGTGGACCGGTTTCGCCCTTGTTAGGGATCATCAGCACGGTATAGGAAGGTAACGCAAGAGAGCGTAGGGAGAGCTTTTAGTCTAGCCGACTATAACGGAAAAAGTGTTGACCATTGATTAGTCCTCCACTATCTGACGGAATGAACTGCGCATTCCATAGAACAGATTTCAATCCATAGAACAGTCTATTCAATTGTTCCAAACATCAAAACTAAATTATAACAAAAATTTGTACTATAAATAAGGGTTATGTCTGAGATGATTAGCAGAAAGTGTTCGACGTAAAATAGGATTTAGGTTTTATTTTTAGCGTTGCCGTGTGTGTTTATTGTGGTAGTTCCCTAATTCAGCCGTACAACATTTGAAAAGTCAGAGCAACCACCAAAATATACGCTTTTGAAACACATAACATAGTAAAGTAAAATTCATTAGGCAATACAGAAGAACAAATACAAGTAATTGATGATGCAATTTAATTTCAAAACACTTCCTTTCACAGTAATTCCTTAAATTCTTGAACAAACCTCAACCAAAATATTAAATTAACTTATTAAATTGCTCTAATCCGCGAATCTACCAATACATCCATCCGCATACTCTCATACGCTGTACCGAAAACCAATCCTAATCCTTTCCTCATGCATTCCCGCAGGCCCATCAAATACGAAATCAGCCAAAAACCACCAGCACTAACTAGTTCCTAACCCCGTTCTTCAATAAAGCGATGCGTCAAAGGGAGCAGCTCAGATAAAGGCAGATTGCCTCAGGCTCACTAAATTAAATTACGGCTCGGCCTTGCAAAAGCTGTCGTTTTCTGTGCATAAACAAGGGGAAATTTCTGCGATGTTTCTTGCTGAGCTTCTTTTGTGTGTGTTCCGCCTTATTTAATAAACAACGGAGGAAGCGGCGGATGTTTATGAAAGGGATACAAGGGTTGTTGTAGTATGCTGGTGGAGATATGTATACGATTTGATGTTATATGCGAAAGGTTACCGTGTGTTTGCATGAGAGGAGTAGGTTGGATTTTTTTTAGGAGTAATTTGGTTTTGTCTTTTCCTGATTTAATTTGGTTTTGGATTGTAAAAGACTTGCTCGAGGTTATGAAAATTACTTTGTGTGAGATTAGGGTTGTTGTATCTGCATGATTTGTTTTGATTATGATGCGTGAACATAAAGTAGGGAGGAAAAAACAAAGAAACGTAAATTGGGAGCTATAAAAATGGATGAAAAACAGTATGGTTAGAGATGGGAGTTTTCCGGATAATTTTGAAACGGAAAATTTTCCAAGCCATTAAATTATAATAAAGTATTGTTAAATTAAACTTCCGGTAACTGGAGGCAACAAATTAACAAAACAGGAGTATTTTCATCAATTTTGGACGATCCTTTGAGATTCATCCAAAAATTTTACACAATCAAAAAGACTATTTAATAAAGCCCTGAAATCATGATTTAAAATTTTAAAATCATGTTTAATGTTATGTTTTTGTTATAATATAATAAATAATGAAATAACTATACCTATATAATGCTTATAAAAAGTCCCGAATTTCAATTAAAAGATGCCACATAGGGAGAAATTATTTCATTATCATTTACCTATGAATAGCTGAAATGTAAACAAAATCTATATATATAAAAAACAATGTTTGTATGTATGTATGTATGTCTGTATGTATGTCCTTTATAGTTTTAAACTTTTCGAACCTACATTAACTATTAAACTATACCACGTTGATCTACTCGCTCCAGGGAAGGTTTCTGAAGTAAAATAATTTAAAATCGATGCATCCAAACAACTTTTTTGGTCAATTTTATGCTTAAAACCCCAAATTTCATGCCTAACTTCATGGCAAACCCATTGTTGTAGATATAATAACAGAAGATGTAACTTTAATTGTTGTAGGTATATTCTCGATTGTTGCAGATTGAAATCGATTGTTGTAGATCAAAATCCATTGTTGTAGCAAAAATATAAAAGTGGCTCCTTTATTTAACTGGACTGGCGAAGCCCATCTGTAACACACCAGAATAATTTTCTTTAAAAATGGACTGGCGAAGCCCATCTGTAACGCACCAGTTGATATTTATTAAAAAACTGAAACCCGGGCGAAGCCCGGGTCTAGCGCGTCAGCGCTAGTCTATATATATATATCAATGTTTGTATGTATGTATGTCCTTTATAGTTTTAAACTTTTCGAACTTACATTAACTATTAAACTATACCACGTTGATCTACTCGTTCCAGGGAAGGTTTCTGAATAAAAATAATTTAAAATAGAAGCGTTCCAACAACTTTTTTGGTGAATTTTATGCTTAAAAACCAATATTTCATGCCTAACTTCAGGGCAAAATCACATTGTTGTAAATATAAAAGAGAAGATGTAACATTTATTGTTGTAAGCATATTCTCGATTGTTGCAGTTTAAAATCCATTGTTGTAGCATAAAAATGGTTCCTTTATTTCCATATTTGGACTGGCGAAGCACATCTGTAACCCACCAGGTGATATTTATTTAAAAACCGAAACCCGGGCGAAGCCCGGGTCTAGCGCTAGTAGTATTCTAAAATTACTGGCAGGGGCATATTTCTCACAAAAAAATAAATGAAATTGATTTTTTAATACTATTTCCGAATTTCAATATATCACAAAGAAAGTCACTAAAGACAATGATCTCAATGCAAAAAATAATATCACATTAAATTTATATCAAAATAAGTTTACTTCTTTGAAAGAGAAGCAAATTGGATACAAAATGGAACTAATAAAACAAAGAAAAAAAGCGGAAAATTTCCGGAAAAACATAGTGGAAAATTTCCGACCCCCATCACGAAGTATAGGTACTATGGAAAAAATAATGGGAATGAAATAGAAGAAATGAGGCTTGGGCAAGAACCGGGTATCATCTCCACCTTCAAACCAAGTTCATTCACAGTGAGATTCACCAATGAGGAAGTTGCATGATTTTTTTATATTTTTTTAATCGATTCTTCTTGCAAAAATAAGCAACTACCTAAAATTTGAGGCCGATCGAGAAATTTTTTGATTGACAAAAAATTAACAAAAATCCACTTTTTAAAAGCGCTCGAAAACGCCAAGAGTCTTGGATCATCGTATGTTGACGTCATCATACAATAGACATTGTTGGAAAGCAATGGAGTTGATGGTATGATTGTTGACATCTTTAAACAATAAGCGTTTTCAGTCACGTGTTTTTTTCTCGACTTTTAAATTAAAAAATTTAA
This sequence comes from Tetragnatha versicolor, assembly GCA_024610705.1. Taxonomy (NCBI): domain Eukaryota; kingdom Metazoa; phylum Arthropoda; class Arachnida; order Araneae; family Tetragnathidae; genus Tetragnatha; species Tetragnatha versicolor. The sequence goes on from JANDEH010000008.1 coordinate 18,232,266, forward strand.
TTACCTGTGCATTTTTTTGAAAAATTGACTGGGTATTTCATTTTACCATACAAAAAACCATACGGAACACTTGTTTGTTTTTGAAAATCTGACACATGCAACTTCCTTATTAAGCGATACACCTTCAATCATTGTTGCCTTAAAATGAAGATATTTGGCTGTTGCCAGATATAAGTTCTAAAAGTGCAAGTCTACCAAAAAAACCAAGGCCTCATTTCAACTTTCATAGGGACTCAACTAAGTTAAAACAAGCGTTGGAATAGTTCACACTTTTTCAAATTAGGAACTGGAATTCTAATATTTTATCGCTCAATTTTTCCATATAAACTATTTGGGCATAAATATTGTATTTAAAGTGTTATAGATAAATGTGAACCAGCAAGAATGGTGTTAATATTGTATATTTTTACATGTATAACTTTTGATTTTATGTTTGAAAAGGACAAAAGAAGATTATAAAAAATAACTAGCATAAGAATCCCATAAAAGCATGAGTTCAATTTTTTATAATATTGATGTACACAAATTCGCTTATGTCTTACAGTATATTTTATTACGAATACAAAGTTTTTTAAGAAACCAATAAAAACTTACTATATCCAGATAAGTGTATTTTTAAAGCTTGATATATTTCCCAACATGTATTTGACTTTTAAATTTCATGAATACTAAATAACAAACATTCCTTGCTTTGCAAAGACAATTTTAAGGAAATTCAAACTGCAAAATCCCTGAAGAACACGAACAACCTTGCATTCTCAGAATGAAATTGAATACATGGGGAAATAAAACAGAAATTTGAAAGAGCAGTTTTGCATGAGAAATTCTCTTGGGAAATAATATTTGCCCTACGCTTTTAGAATAAAATTTCACTTTCCATATATGTATGCATTCAAGAAAAATATTCACAATAAGTCTTTTGTGACAATATAAAATGGTTCAGTTGTGAGTAAAATTTATTTGTGAAGCTTTAACGAATTAACTCTAATGTGTGTATGTTACTTAAAAAGTTTATATTATGTTTAATATTTATATATAAAAACAAATCTTTTTAAAGCTACATAAAGTTATGGAGATATACAGTAGGTACAAATTTGGTTACTTCAATTTATATCAAACTTACTTCAATTACTTACTACTTCAATTATACCTAACTACTTCAATTACTTCAAACCTAAAATATCTTGAAGTTTTTTTAATATCTTAAGCCTATGTTAAATTCAAGAGTAGTTGACTCTAAAAGAAACATTAATTATGAACCACACACTGACAAGAATATATTTAAATTTAGATGTCCTAATCGTATACTTTTACTAACTATAGAGATTAAAAACAGCAAAACAACTACACCATTATAAAACAAAGCATTTAACACACCTACTGTTTATTTTGAACTGGCGCTTGAAAATATTTCCTTCCCCCACCACCGATCGGTAACCATAGCAACTATCCTCGTCAAAGTGACGAAGAAGGCTTACTATTGGCTGCTCGAAGAGCGTAACTATGGTTACGCTACTAGCGTGGGGGAAAGCATTATTTCTCAAGCGCCAATTCAAAATGAATAGAGTATAGTAACACATTGTAACCTATTATAACATGGGCTGTAGCAGAAAATTCAGTGTAACAACTCTAAACACATTGGTTAAGAAAATAAACGAAGATATCGAATATGCATGACATATAGAAGATAATCATAACAAATAACCCCGTAACATGTTTCTATCACAGAAAGGTCGACCTTTCAAGGTCAAACCACCCATAACCAGAAAAACAACACCGAAACGAATTAAAATTAATGGAAACTTCTGCCTTGAGCGCGGGACATAAATCACACCGCTGTCAAAACACCATCGTTCCTAATAGATTCATCTTTTCCCAGTTAAAGTGCGGAGCGAGCATGGAAATGATGAATCGGCCAGCTCGGTAAATTTTCTGCTCATCGGTTGTAGTAGCAGTACAACTGAAGGCTCGAAACTGGAGGTAATCATTCAGAGTAAGGATTCGTGCGAGGGACTTCGGGGAGTAATTTGGAACAGAGTGTTTTAATTGAGGGTGGGAGAGAGAGAAACCGGGGTGCAGCTTCATGAAAAGAGTTAGCGCTATTGTGTTTCCTAATTAATAAATGTTTCGTTGATTAGGAGGTATTGCAGTGAGGATATTTGCAGAGGTGAATTGATTGGAATGGCGGGGTTGCCTTTTGTACTTTGTAATTAGTAATGTATTGAAGAGTTGGGTAGAGTGAAGTTTCTCTCTTGGTATAAATATTTATGTTTCGCTTTTTTAAGTCGATGAAATGCGAGTCATATCTGACTGTAAAACTGTATTTTCATTTTAGGTTGATCCTAAGACAAAGCTATTTATTGGGAGGCACTGTATATACGTAGCTATAATAAAAACCATCCTCGAAAAATATATTGGTTTGCGAGCATGGTTGGGCAATATTTATTGAAAAACTAAAGTGAAATTTGATAATGTCTGCATCAAACTGTAGAATTCTTTCTAATTCTGACCATTGTGGTTCTTTCAGGCTTCTTAAGGCAAAATTATTTCGGAAAACATATTTTAGCTAAAATTATGATCCTCCTACCAATATTGCGCCTGTTCCAAAAATGCGGAAATATTGTTTTAAGCTTAATAGAGAGCGATAATTAATTTACTTTAGATACTTTACTAAACAAGTTTCACTAAATAACTCCATGTAAAACAAACACTTACCTTATAACCAGATGTCATTCAATGTTCCCTCTTTTAAAACAAGACTATCAATGAATGTGCTTAGCTGATGACAAAGTGATAATAAAGCTTGCTTATAATGATGTACAATATTAATTAAAGTTTTGAAAAGAAGTTGTTTATAAACTAAACAGACCAGAAAATTGATGACTGCAGTTTGAAAGAAAATAGTTTGAAATAATATATTTTACTTATGTGGGTGAGAAGGAGAAGCCAAAGGGGAGAATGAGGGAAGAAATTCCTAGATGAGGATAGTAAGATAACTTGCGAAATCTGTGGAGGTAGGAAATTTATCAAAATTAGAAAGAGTTTTGAAATTTTAATGATCTTTTCCGATTTTGTTTTAATATTCTGGAAACTATTTGCATAATAGCTTCCGATTGACAAAGTTTGCTGATCTACTTGCATTGTGGAATTTTTATTATATTCTGACTTGTGTATTGTGAAGAATAGGGAAATTTGATCTGTCAAAAATATTTTATGGATTTTGGATATAATATTATTTTACTAGAGAAGAAGAGAAAAATAATTTTTTAAATATTTATAAGTGAATTATTCTTTTATAAACTTCAGTCAATGAGAATTGCGTAAATCTTCTTTCATGTGAAAAATAGTTTGTATTTTGTTGAATTAAATATACTCTTAAGGAGGTTGTCTGCTACGTATTTCTTGTCACAAAAGTAAGTATACGCCTTTTTGGATTAAGAGAGAAGTATCAATGTCAAAAGAAATCAATAACAGCAATTACGTGAAAAATGAATTCAATCTGTCTGCAAGCTTTTCAAAAATTCATAGTACATTTTCGTCAGACGAAAATAATTAGAAGCGCACATCAAAAACAAAACGAAGCCGAAAAGAACAAACTAAAATTCATTCCAACACTGCCCTTCATAATTTGATTCCAAAAAAAAAGTAAAAACGTCAAAAACGAAATAAATTCGAAGAGAAAAAAAATGGCGGAATCAGAGAAGAAAGGGCGAAATATTTTGAGACAGATGATGGAAATTTCTTTAAGAGGTAAAGTGATAAAAAATATCTCGCGACAAATGCCGACGGACTTCGAAAATTCTCCAATTTCGCAGGAAGGTGCCTCCGTCATTGCTGGGGAACGAGGAACAGCGTCTCTTAGTTTTCAGTCCCCAGAATAAAATGGGTTGCGTATCGAAATGAAATATCGATTTGGAGCGCTACCTGCATCGGAATCGTGGGATTCGGAGAAAAGGGTGTTCTTATTCATCGGTGGAGGGTCGGGTGTATTTCGAAGGGCAAGTTTTTTCGGGGTGTGTTGGGTAGATTGCTATGTGTTTGATAATTAATTTAATTTTTTGAAGTTTTATTTTCGGGGAAGGTTAAAATTTCAAGTGACTTTCTGTTGGGCTTTGAACAGGTTTTAAAGTTATTTAAGATTATTGTATTGTTCTTTTAAACACTATGTTTAGCAGGAAAATAAGTTATTATGGATCACTGCATAATTAACTTAATCCAGTTTCAAGACATATTTTCCTAACTAAATAAGCAATGTTCAAGTGCAAATAATGCTCATGAGTTTTTATTATAAGGTACTTGTACCCAATATGGACAGGGCTCTCAATATGGACACCCCTAATATCTTAAAAAGTAAGAAACTTGATCGAGAGTTGGCACAACGTGTTCATGAAGAAAAGCAATTTAAAAGATAATTTACTCTTTAAAGTGCAAAAAAGTGTGGTGTTCGCCATTTTGAAGGAAATTTGATTTTTCATGGTGTGCTGATAGTAATTACAGGTTAAGTTTAAATTCTTCTTAGATATGGTAAAATTACTTTAAATATTAAAAAGTAGAGTGTTTTAGAAAGAGGATAAAATATATTTTCGTTTGCTATTGCGTATATTGCTTAAAAATGTTTTCTTTGTTTATTTATAACAAGATTTAGTAAAACTACGCCTTGTTCCTATTATGGACACCTTATGTCCTCATTGTAAGAACAGCGAGTGAATCTTCAGATTCAGAAAATTTTAAAATAATTTTCTGTTTGATGTTATTTTATTTAGGTAATTCATAATAAGTTAATGTTTATATGTATTTTTAATCTTAATTTTAGTATCCGTACATAACATTACGAAGTGCTTGTTCTGAAGATATAAACTGTGCCCCCCCTCGCCCGCAATACTTAAAGAAATATTTTTTTTATCCCCTCTCCTCTAAAATCCCTTGGAAGAGTGGTTCTTCCATACACCCTGTGTAGAAGGTCAATAATTAGCCACCTGTCCATAATAGGGACAGGGGGTTCCTAATATGGACACTTGCAAACATTTTTTGTTTTTATCATAGAAATTAAACAAGAATAATTACAAGTTCACTAATTTTAATATTGATATTCAACAGTCCAGGGATTGTGGTCATAAATTTTTGGAGTCCTATGACGTGTACAAGGGGGTGAAAAAAATACATTTTCCTTAGGGTGTCCATTAGGGTGTATCGAAAAAAACTTTTATTCGATTTTGATGACGTAATAGTGCGGAAAAGTTGTCTAAAGTGCCAGAGAGTACCTGCGAATTTTTTCAGAATTTTTGGATAATTTCTTAAGGTGCCACATTGGCCCTGAAGTTCCCCATGTTAATCCAATGGGACGCGCCGCCAAAAAGGCCGAAAATCGGTTTTTCGCCCCTCATTTCTACCCTAATCACACGACGAATGTCTCGTCTCGAGTTATGGACTCTATATGATGTATGCTACCCGAAAAAACTTGAATAATAACTTAAATCTCTATATTATGTTGATTGTGGGATCTGATTTGAACGAGGAAATACGCGATTTTCGACGAAATTTGAGCATACAAGAAAACGTAATATAGATATTTAGGCTATTATTCAAGTTTTGTCGGATAGCCTAGATCATATAGAGTCCATAACTCGAGACAAGACATTCGTCGTGTGATTAGGGTAGAAATGAGGGGCGAAAAACCGATTTTCGGCCTTTTTGGCGGCGCGTCCCATTGGATTAACATGGGGAACTTCAGGGCCAATGTGGCACCTTAAGAAATTATCCAAAAATTCTGAAAAAATTCACAGGTACTCTCTGGCACCTTAGACAACTTTTCCGCACTATTACGTCATCAAAATCGAAAAAAAGTTTTTTTCGATACACCCTAGTGTCCATATTAGGCACAGGTACCTTACTAATAAATGAGGAAAAATAATTTTCCCTCTTTCGAGGATTTATAGTAATAGACTTAATACGCCCGATATTTCTGTACAAGGATTTTATTGTACTGGAATATTTTTCATGGAAAACAGTACTGAAAGTAGTCACTTAACATCATTTTAAGAGTATTTCTTTGAATAAGGTCAAACTCCTACCTAAAAAACTAGTTTTACAAGAATTTTAAAAACTTTCGAGAAGATAAACAACTCATGTTGGGCAACTAATCCAGCATCCCAAATATTTTTACCCCATTTGCCTGAATAAAAAAACTAAGTGTAGACTTCTATTACAAAAAAATACAAAAACCGCATTTAAGGGTATGGAGCACGAGGCCCAAATGACATTTTATATTAACTTCTGTATTGGATATTTATTGGCAAACTTTAAGTTCCCGAGTTATTTCTTTGCTCTTTCATGTGTTCTGGACATAACCTTTTTTTATTTCCCTTAACCCGTTCGGCACCAGAACATCAAAAAAAGTGAAAACAACTTTTTTTCTTCTTCTCAAAACATCCAGAATGCCCCTATAATTTGTCTGGAAAAGAATTTTTTACTTGTGTGCACTCCTTTCTTATTTATTTTTATGAGCCTCATATGAGGCCATATTTTTTTCATTTTAACAGAAAATACTTGGTTTAGAACTTATTAAAAGACCTGGTCATAATATTAGAAGGTTACGATATAAGAAAATATCTACCAACCTATAAAAATGTTCTACAGAAGCTATTATCTAGCTAGTATTTTCTCTTCACAAGCATCACTGCTTAAAATGTAAACATTGAGGTATAAATAATCTTGCTGCCATTTAGGAACGAATTCAGAAACCATGTAGAAGTCTCATATGTGATCTACATGAATCAGTGAAGTCACTGATGAAAAGAAAATAAATTTGGGTGTTTACATCATACAAAAATTGAGCTCATAAGTAGGAGCCTCATATGAGGCCCAGGGTGGCGAGAGGGTTAAATCAGTTAACTTTTAACTCAATGTCTCTTGTGCTCCAAAACCTTTATTTTTTGTTAAGATGAAGAAACCTTATAGCAAAAATAAAGTGAAAATTTTATGCGACACTTCAGATTCACTGAATTGAAGTTTCATTCCTCGAAATATTTCATTCCAACTGTAGACAAAAAACCCCTCTCGCCAAACATAGATGAACACCCATCAACACAAAAGACTTCCGAGAAATATATTCCAAAATCAAATGCAACAATCGTACATTCCTCTTGAATTCCCAAACATCAATAAAAGCGGAAACCAGAAATTTCCCTCCTCAAACAAAACTATTTTTAATTACGACGCGATAAAAATTCCGCCTTTTTTACAGAAGAGAACAAAAAAAATCCGACAAAAAGCATTCAACTCCCCTTAAAACGTCCCAAAAACCCTTGAACCAGCTGTCAGTTGGGCGGTTATTAAAATAAGGACCCAAATTGAATTTTTCTGCCTAACAGAGCTTGAATTCATTCTATGAGCCTTAATCAGAAATAAGAGTTCATCCCAATTTAGCCCCCAGGCCGCCAAATTGCGCCATATGTGAAAGGTTCAAACAATGGGATTGAAAGGAAGGGGAAAAAATACGAATATTCCTTCAAGGAAGGGATCTTCTGAGTGTGAATTTTAATGACTTTTCTTGGAAGAAGGAACACTGTAATGAAAAATGGCGATATGGAATTTTGATAAATTACTTTGAGGACAAATGTGAGGGTGTTTTTTTGTGAGGTGTGTGTTAATAATATTGAGAAGTTCATTCAAATTTCCCCAATTAAATATGAGTGATTTGTAATACGAAGCTCAACCATCTGTTTCGAACCAGATAGAGATTTTTTATAAAGCATTGTTTTAAGTATTTTCCATACATTCAGTAGTTTATTTAATTTAGTCATATTTAAACCCCCACAGCGGCCGTAAAAATTAATTATAACTATTGTATTAATAATCCCTTTCCACCTTAGATAGTTTTTATACAGGTGTTTCAAAAGTCCGTTTCGCGGCTTTTGTTTGGAACCAACGTGCCTTAGGGTCTCACATTTTTATAACATATGTTTCAACCTAAGAGGACGTCAACCAATTTACCTCATAATAAACACTTAACCAGCTGGGAGTACTCTTTGTGAATAAATTTGAGAAAATATCTACCGCCAACCAACGTTTAAGAACATTCTGAGTTAACACGAGTAAACTACATGATAATTTAAAGGGTGAACTTGATATGTAGAAAATAAAGTAGCTGTTAGTATTTAACAAATGCACCAAGATATTTTTAAGCATATTCCATTTAATTTCATTGAAAACTTTACAAAATACTTCACTTAAATCCTAGAATTATTCATAAACAATATATAGTTCAGATGAAATTTAATATAGGAAAATATATACATCTTAATATTAGAATAAACAAATTTAAATTAATTAATTCACTATTTGGGTGCTGAAATAATCCTAAATATATTAAATTCTTTAAATCAAATTAAAGAATCCTTAAAACGCATTCTTAAAATGCTACGGATTCTCAAAACAGTTTTCATTTCAATTGTGTAACGAGAGAATCATTTTGAGTACCTAATTTTAGTAAAGGCAACTACCGAGAAATTTCTAACGAAGCAAAAATAAATATTATTTTAACATATTTAACAATAATATTTACCTTAACGAAATTTTCAATCATAAGCGAGCATCGATACGCAGTACCACCTCTCTTTCTCGTCACTAATTAATGAAATTTCTTAAAGGATTTGTCTCATTAAGCGGAGTTCTTATAACGAAACAATTTATTCACCAGGCATGATTTGTCTTTTCATTTGTCGTAAGGAGCTCAGCCTTTATTGGGCACGATATCAGATTAAATCAGAATTGACGATTAAAATTGGTAGAAATAATACCAGACGACGTGCTCTAATTAATCAAATGAAGCTTTATTTTAAAGCCTGTGAATGAAACCTTGAATGAAACCTTGTATTTATTGAGGAGGATTGTAATTGCGCTGTAGCAGGTGATGATGAGATCGATTTCATGTCTAGTGGTTTTGTGAATAAAAGTGCAGTAGAACTTGTTTGGAATTTAAATCTACTCGAGTAATGTATTATTTATTGGTTTTAGTATTTTACTTTGTATAAAATATTTTCACCTAGTCTTTTTGATATGATTTATTCACTAGGATCATAATACAAAGAAACACTTTGTTAGATATAATGTGCCTATTATTAATTTGAATTTATTTTATCTTTTGATAATAGAGAACCCAAGGAACTTAAGTTTATTTACAGATGTTTATCATTAAACGGATACTAATTAAAAATTTTTTAATATTAATTAATAAGTGCTTGATTTATATCGATGCTTAAAGAAGGGAGACTAAAATTAAGGGAAAAAATAGGGAAAAACAAAATTTTATTTTGACTCCTAAATAAATTTAGCTTAATTTATGAGTTTGATGTTAAATTTTCCCCTCTAAGTACGTTCCTGTGTCGAAAGAGACGTATTTCAGCAATTTTGTGATAAAAATTTAGCAAAATATTTGATAACATTGTAAATACGTATTATAAAAACTCATTCGATGTTTGAGCTTTATTTTTTAAACTTCCCATTTTTTTTACTTTGCATAACACAGTGTTCATAAATATAATCAGTGTGTTCCAGTAGAGTAAAAACAAGTGACACATTGGCATTGCCCAAAAATGAGATTTCGATATAAAAAACCCCTGGATATCTATGTATCGATGTATAAGAGTATCGAATTTATCAATTCCCAGTAATCCTTGTATGATATTGTAATCCTTGGATTTATTTCTATTTTACTGAACAAGAATGTCATACTCAAACTTGAAACAAATCTCTCTCTCTCAAATTTCCCTTTTCAAAATAACTCGCAATAGTACTTAAGCCTTACAAATGATCTGCACCATCCAAAGCTTTATAAACCTCCCACAACCCTTTCCATTCCCACGGGGATTGGGGGCAGAAATGAAAAAAAAACAAGCCTAGCCCCTATAAAATACAATGCAACCTCTCTCGCAGTGATGAAAAGAAAACAGAGTAACTGTACGAGATTAAAGAATCAATTAAGATTTAAGCAGAGGGCTTTTCGCTATAAATCCTTTCTTCACACTGCTCAAAAGAAAGGCTCGAAAACTTTTACTTAACTTCAGCTCTCTCCTGGGAAACTATCCTTTTCCCTCGAAATAAAAAAAATTCGAATTTCGGGGGGAATAGTCGTTAAGAAGTAGGAATTCATTTGTGCCCCCAAAGTTCTTAGTTGGATAAATTCTGGAGCCCGGTTTCTTCGTAAAAAAGGAAGTTTTTACCCCTGGAAAAGAGAGTTGGGAGCTGGCTCGACAGTTTTAGAGTTGGCACTTGAGGAAGAGTAATCGTGAAGGGAGGTATAAATTTCTAGTCTTTATTTTTAGGCTTATTGTTTAAAACGGGACAAAATGTGAAGCTTGCAATAAAATGGGAGGGAAGAGTGTTGGTCCGGATGTCAGGGATGGAAGAGACAGCTCGAATGTTTTTCAATCTTCTGTGAAAGGATTTATCGGTAACTTTCGGTTGAATTGTCTGTCGTGACTGATGAACATGATTAGTATTCAAACAGCAAATTAAGCGAATAGTTGATTAAGTATCTAACTAAACTGTTTGAGGATTAACCAAGTTTCCTCTTTACTTATGGTTTGAGGGATTAGTTTCTAAAATGTTGGTCGGAATTCAGCTATCTGGAAAGCTTCATATTACGAACTCTGAACTGAATTGAACGCATTTTCATATGTACTTTCGGGCTGGAAGAATTGAAAAACTAATATTTTTGCAACCATGATGTATGAAGCTGATTAAAGGTTTATTTTTATATTTATCTTCCTATTTTTATATTTATATTTATCCTATTATTTTTATATTTACCAGGTATCTTCGAGTCCTGTCCATCACTTTAGAAAGCAATTATCACCCTCACCTAAATAAATGTCATACCTCAAAACCTTTTCGCTATACTTATAGCTAATGTAATAGTAATTATTTTACTGTGAGATATTCTTTGTCTTGTTAAGTTTTCAGTGTTGTGATCTATAATTTGATATGTTCAGCTCACGTACGTACATTTTTTCAGATTGAATATGGTATTTCTTTTTTATGTTTACTAATATGTAGATTTATTGTAACATAAATTTGTAAACAAAATAAATATTTTGTGACATTTACTAATTATGAGACACATTTACTAATTATGAGAATATTAAAAAGAACCCCGACACAGGAACTTATTACATTTCTTAGGATCTGAACGAGAAAAATTAATATCAGTTTCCGGCATAAAAACAAAGGCGAAAAAAAGAGAGAATTTTATCCTAAAATTACTTTTTTAATTTTAAATTTACTGAAAAAGTGTCTAAAAGAATGAAAAAAGAATAAAAGGTTTTATAATAAATCCATGAAAGATCCCAAAGGTTTTATCTGCGTTTTTAGATGAGAAAATACAAAGTTTTCCCATTAAAAACAAAGTCCACTTTTGTAATAAATGGAAACTGTTAATTTTTTTGCAAATATGGAACCTAATGTATGTAATAGAAATTATTTAACATCTCTTCTTACAAGCTAAATAAACTTTATGAAACATTTATCTACAGGAAAATATTTTTCTATTATAAAACCTCTTAAAAACTATGAGTATTCCTCCCAAAAGAAAATCACTTACAGTAAGCTGTATTCCTGTTAAATGAATAGCACGATTGATTTTCTATACTGGCAGGTGCCACGATCTCATGGAAAAGAATGATTCGATTGGCTCTATCCGCATTCGAATATCCCTAGCGTGACCGTTGTGCCATTAATCAATTCAATGGCTACTTAACTCACGGGCGGATTTCGAATTGAGAATACAGATGTATAAATTGATTTTACAACTTGTTCGCTGCCTTCAAAGGTGCTTTTAGATTTATTACACGTCAGCGCCTGTCAATCACTTAATTTCTGACGAGGTATTTTTTTATTTGAGGTACCTATGGGAAAAGGAATAGCCATTTCAAACTGTGAAAAAAGAGGCAAACATATTTATTTGGATAACATTAGCTCAGACAATTAGTTTCTTCATACAATTTTCATTCAAATACTCATCTAATCAAAGACTCATCTCAATCTTTCAATTAAATGGTCTAAAAGAGTCTAAAAAGGAAACACAATTGTTTATAACGTGTGGCAAAGTTTATAAAGAAGAAAAAAATAGTTACTGACGTCGAAAAACTTCTTTTTCATGCGTTAGGTAGTGGCGAATAGCTATGAAACTTCAAGCCATTCAATAAAAAATAACTTAGACTTTGTAAAGTTTTAATAAAAGAAAGGGTATTATTTAGATAATTAAATGTTTTTTGTTGAAATATGAAAGTTTAGAGAATATTATAACTCAAATATAGTTGTTTTTTGCTTTTTCCGAACTGAAATAATACCTTCTGAACACATAATTTTTCGTACTATTATGTTGAATCCCAACCAATCTGCGTTTCATAAGTTTTTTAGAACAACAATTTCTTGACTTCAATATTTAGAATTATGTTGGTGGGGTGATGTTTCACACTACCTCATATTTTTGTGTACTTTTTCCATTTTAATTTCAAAATTCCCACTGGATTATTTTAGGCCTAAACTTTTCTTTCTTATTTCCTATGAAACAGTTATTGAAAACATTTAATAATTTTCATTCCTTGCATATTTTTCAGAAATTATTTTCATACGGCAGAGGAGATTTTCTTGTGTTTTAAGAGAATCCTTAAAAACTGCATCTAACATACAGAAAATCAGGTTATTTTGAAATTGTAACAAACAAAATAAAAAAAGAACTTAGTCTATGAAAGGGAGCAATTAAAATTGTTCATACAACTTACCTAAAAATGTAGGTTATCCAAATTACCTTAACTCTTTAATTTTCTTGCGTTTTTAGAGAACCTTTAAAAATTGCATCAAACATACAGAAAATAAGTTTTTTTGGAAAGTTTAAAAAAGAAAAAAATGAATTTAGCCTAGGAAAGGGAGCATTTTAAAATTGTTCTTGCAATTTATCTGAAAATGAAGGTTACCCAAATTACCTTCATTCCTTTAATTTTCCTCAGAATAAAAATTATTATGCTTGAATTACTTAAAATAAAATTAAAAATGATAATGACTTCTCAAAATATAGGAAACAACAGACCGAATAATTGAGAGATAATGTGAAGAAGCACAATCATCGGAATTTCTAAAATGTAACATTATAAGGAAACACACAACATGTCCATTCCCTTACAACATTTACATCTCCAACCATTTCCTCCCTCCTGAATCATAACAACCCTTCCACCAATCAACAAGTGTCTCATCATTCCAGCAACGACCCAAACTCAGCAGATACAAAGTTTATCCATGTTCTCCTTAACGCCACACAACCCCCACTAATCCCGCCACAGAGAAAAAACAAAACCTTTTTCCCGGTGGTGAATCTGGAAGCGATCAGTATCTGCTGCCAGATGCATTATCGCATTTAACGCAGCCGAAGGTCGTTAGGGAAGGTCATGGCAGTGGAAACGGCCGTCGACGCCAAGCTTCATTTCCTCTCTGTAATAACTCCCGAGTTGTTTTCGTCTTCTTCTCAAGAAATTGGAGAGTCTGGTTGGGAATCATTGGCTGAATTTTCTTTTTTTTTGACGAGAAAAGAAGTGTGTGGGTCTGTCTCTAATTAGGTTTCTAACTTTTTTTTAAAGATGGATTTCGGTTTGGTGAAGATGGGGGTGTAAAGTTTGAATTTGGGTGTTTTTTTGGCTTTGAAAAGTTTTTGAGACGTTTTATTTTTCTTCAGAGGTGGATGTGAAAAGAAGATATTTGAATAGATATTAAAATAAGGGTTATTACCTTAGAATTCAAAGTTACAATATACCTCAAAATAAGGCAATAACAACAAAACCTATGTCAAAACCTTGTTGTAATTTTTTTGGAAAGTTATGAGTAAGTATAAAAAATTGAGTCAAAGATTTTTTGGTGTCTTTCATTAAATATATTGGTGAAAAAACCATGTGTAGAGAAAAAAGATAATATACATTAAAATTAAAAAAAACATATATCGGACGTATTACTCTAACAACAGAAATAAACTATAAATGAAGTTAAAAAAGTCTTTCAATATCAAGGTATACGAAAATTTATGAATGAAATAAAATCAACAAGTTAGCGAAATTTAAGCATTACAATATTAGTTATTGTTATGATGATATATTAGGGTGGCCCAAAAAACTTTTTTCAGGTAGAGTTCTAGGCACCCTCTACTTTTATTTGAACATCTAATAGAAGCTCACAGCCAAAATTTCAACTATGCATTCGAATTAGAAGTCAAGGTACCAAGAGGAGAGAAAAAAATCCAAATTCGAATATTTTTATACAAAACAATTAACATTTGTGTGACATTTTTTGCATGTTTTAAGTCATATGGACACCCTCAAGCGAGTTATGAATTTTTCATAAGTTAATCGCTCTTGCTGTATAATTTTAGGAATAATTTAGGGACTTGCCTAAATTTCAAATATTAAGAGGTTAAATTAAGAGGCTTTTAATATTTTTTCAAAAAAGTTTTCATTATTTTTTTTTCATTTTTTAAATTTTGAAAAAAAAAACTTTTTGAAAGTGATGGTCATGATGCACATTAAATCAAAGACAAAAAAAGTACAAACAAAATGGGTTTAATTTCAGGTTTTTTTAGTTGTATAGTTCTAGAGTTATTAGCTGTTTAAAAATGCAGAAAAACAACTTTACAAAAGTTCTTAAGACAAGAGAAAATTACTACAACCAAAATTAAGGTGATAAAAAAACCTGGAACATTATAGCTATAGCTTTAGTAGTTTCTTATAAAAAATCAAGAACAAATTGAGAGGGTTTGATCTTTGGTTTATTAGTTGTTTTGTAAAAAAATCTTCGAATTTGGATTTTTTCACTCCTCTTGGTCATCACTTTCTAATTATGGTACAGAGCCCAAACTTTGCCTGAATAGTTTTCTCTGTAGGTCTAAAAAATTGAGAGATTCTCAATTACAGGTAGTCTGAAAAGGCATATTCTAACATTTGTAATGGGCTCAATAAAAATACCTACAGTAAATCTATATGAAAAGTACTCAAAATATTAAGTAAAATTGTTAAATAACTAATGAATGTAATTGTAACATATAAGAGTAAAATTATAATGAATTTGAAATATGGTTTGATAAGTTTAAGTATTATTATTAAC
Organism: Tetragnatha versicolor; assembly: GCA_024610705.1. Classification (NCBI taxonomy): domain Eukaryota; kingdom Metazoa; phylum Arthropoda; class Arachnida; order Araneae; family Tetragnathidae; genus Tetragnatha; species Tetragnatha versicolor. The sequence continues at coordinate 18,247,410 of JANDEH010000008.1, forward strand.
TGTAATCCAATCCATTATAAACTGTAATCGAAAAGGACACGGAAGTTAATAAAGGCATGAGTAAATATCCCATTTTTACTACCAAAAAAGAATGGAACACTGAAAACCAGCCATTTATCTGTTCTTTTCAACTTAAAAAACAGCATCCACCTTCACTCCCCTCTAAACTTCCATCGCTCTTGAAGTGAAAACTCTGATTTACAGCCACCAAATAGGAGCTCCCGCACTCACTTAGGAACCAATGGAGATAGCGAAGGGGGTTTGAGTGACAAAGGAAGCGAAGAAAGGGATTTAGGAAAAAAAGAAGGGGATTGGCCGCCTGACGTCTCTCTTTTGCGATTTCGAGGGTGGAGGACACAGCTCGGTGGTTTGTCGTTTGCAGGGGAAAGACAGGATGTATCAAGGGGAAGTTTGTTAGAGGGGCTTTCTTATTTCATGTGGGGGTGAATAAATTTGTGGGGTGAAAAGATGGGTTGGAATGGTTGCGAGTGTTTTGAAAAATGATTTTAGAGTATTTTTTGTTTATAATTAAATTTTAGGGATGATGCGAGCCGCTTTTGGGAAGATATTTTGAAAGAAAAATTTAGGATAGAAAAAAAATATTACATTTGTGTAACCAAGTATGAAATATATTATTAGGTTCTTTTACTTTTAATTAATATAATCTGTTTTCGAAATACACTAGCGGAAATAAAAATCCCAACACCAAGAAGGAAAGGAGATATCAAAGTCAAATTTATTTCTGTGATTGCACATAGTATCAATGTGAATTGCTTAAAAAATCAGCCTTCCTGGATATTAGGGGGCCGAGAAAAACAGGGAGGAGTGTAGTTGTCTCCATAGGTGTTCCATAGGTGAGTGACAGGGGCTCTAAATGACTTTTGAGGGATTGGAGGACCATGTTGTCTCCTCAGGTAGTCCAAATTCATATGGTGCACCAGCGGACGTTGCATACCGGGCTAGGTGATTTCTCCTCTTTCTCCGGACATGTTTTGTGAGCGTTGGTTCTTACGAACGGATAGGCCAGGGTAAAAATGCAACATAGGGGGTTAAGAAGAAAGCTTGGACATTGCATAAAACATGTGTTTGTGCATTTCTCTTGAAAATTGTCCCCAGGACAGGTCTGAAGGTAAGGACGGACAACCGGCTAAAAAACCTCAATGAAGCAGCTCTGGTTGGCCAAAGTACCGGTATATCATACTGAGGACAAGCGGCAGTGGGATGGATATCGTTTGCAGTACTGCGGATTGTCCGTTTGGTCCGCATAGCTTCTTACATCTTTGTCTATAAACAAGGGGCTGAAAATGGGCCTTTCTGTTTCCAATAGTGCACGAAATAAGGAAATGAAAATCCCAATTTCATGACATTGTGTTTATGAGATAATCCTGTTTCGATTTGGAGCACCACGACGGTTGGGTATGAGTTTGAAGACACAATAGAGAGAGCGCACTCAGCTGATGATTTTCTAATCGTTCCACGGAGTGATGATGCAGGGTAACGGAGTGGGGATGCATTGGATTCCATTTCTGTAACTCCTGAGTATAATTCACCAGTACTTTTTCCATCCAGAGCTGCGTCATTGAGGTTTTGCAGCCGGTAGACCGTCCTTACCTTCAGACCTGTCCTGGGGACAAATTTCAAGAGAAACATGCACAACCACATGTTGTATACAATGTCCAAGCTTTCTTCTTAACCCCCTAGGTTGCATTTTTACCCCGTCTTTCCCATTCTCTAGAACCAACACCCACAAAACAAGTCCGTTCACTGAGGAGAAATCACTTAGCCCGGTATAGAACGTCCGCTGGTGCACCATATGAATTTGGACTGCCTGAGGAGGAAACATGGTCCTCCAATCCCTCAAAAGTCATTTTGAGCCCCTGTCACTCAATACTAGACGTGTGACGGCGGTAATGGACACCTATGGAGACAACACTCCTCCCTGGTTTTCTCGGCTCCCTAACATCCAGGAAGGCTGATTTTTTAATCAATTCACATTGATACTATGAGGAATCATAGAAATAAATTTGACTTTGATATCTCTTTTCCTACTTTGTGTCGGGATTTTTATTTCCGCTAGTGTAGTATGTGTACTATGTGATTTTCGTTTATTTTCTGTGGCGCATTCAAGTGTAAATGTTGTATTAATTTTGTTTAAGATCAAAATGAATAATTATTTAATCACATCACGCTGTTTCAATGTTTTTTTGTTATAAGTGTATTAAACTTGCACATTAGGTTACTTAGTTGACCCAGGAAATCTCCAGTAACTTGTTCTATTGGTATTTTATTGCAAGCCTATGTTTTGCTTGTATAGGTAAATTTTAAAAAATCCTAATTTCAAGTATGTATGTTTTTATTTATTTATCCAACAACTACATGTAAGTAATTTTTTGTAGTTTAAAGAGAAAACCTTTACATCACTCCTTAGTATAAGTTTGTCACGGAAATTTTTACAATTTAGCTTTAGCAATCCCTAAAATAAAAATAAGTTATGCTAACTGGAATAGTAATGTAAGTGATCTTAATAAATATTTAATTTAACCATCACAAGAAATGAAAACAAAAATACTGAAGGAACTCAGGTAAGTATACTGTAAAGCTAGTTAAACAAGCATGCGTAAACATTACGTACCTAACTAACTCACAACAAAAGTATTGGAATTTACTCAAAAACAAATTTCCTTTGATAAAGTACTTTAAATCCCTCGTCCTTTTGATATGATGAAAAAGTTAAAGTACTTTTCAGATAGTCACAAAAAAATTCCCGAACTAATGTAATTTCTCTTGCTCACAAAGAACCGCATTTGTTTTCTTTTGTCTTCCAAGCCATGGAATTCATAAGGAGGTCTTTATTTTCATTTCCACGTTCGCCAAATAGGATTAACTATTGATAAAAGAGAGAAAGTTAATTTAGAATGGGTAAAAAGGGGTTTAAAAGATAAGAACGGTGGGGGTTAGTCGTTGTATGCTGTTTTTGTATAACGGAGACAGGCTTCTTTGATTTGTTGATCATAAAATGGTATATTATGGCGGTACTTTAAATTAAAAAAAGTAATTTATAATTTTTTCATCTCCGAAATTTAATTTTAAAAAGGATATTTTTTTGAGGGCTTCTGAAGCATTTTAAATGAATGTAGTATTAAATGAACTATAGATCTAATACGTTTAAAATATATGGATCGAAAGTATCAAAACTTTTAAAATGAGAATATTTTCAGAAGTTGACTTTTTAAACACATTTTAAGTCATTTTGATATTGGAAGGATAAATAAACAAAATCAAGAAGTTTATTTATCTCTGTTTGCGAAAGTTTATTTTCATTTGTGTACATTTCGTGACTTTGTGACCAATCGGCCTAAAAATGCAGCAATAAAAATTATTATTTATTTTTGCTCTTAAAGTTTAGAATTCTTATTTATATAATATGAACATGGACGCAATTTGCAACCAAAAGAAATCTACAAAAGTACTTGTTATCTTAAAAAGCCAGAAGTTTTTTTTTAAAAGACAGATAAGAAACAAATAAAAAGCATACAACCTTATATTAAAAGGTTCAGTTATTGAGAAAACGATTATTGGTTAACTAATAAGAAAGATTTCCAATGTTTATTAATGTTCTTGTTTTAGAGATAATTCTGAGAACATCCAACTAATACACTTTTTACGATATTAAAAAACAAACACTAAACAAAAGCTAGATCCCTCTCTTTCTCACATTTTTACATTTTTCCATACCTAAAGGAAAACAAATTCATCCCATCTTCCAAACCTACAAGAAAAAAAATCGTTGTGCCAACAAATTCCTCTTCTTTCCTCCCCAAAGACATAATCACAGAGATAAAGAAACAAAGCGCTGCCATTCGTTAGAGGTTCTGACTTCATTTCACTTTATTTTTCTACCGCAGATATTTGTTTCTTCTCTAGGATTGTGATACTTCTTCCCGCCATTCTTTGGATTTCATTTGTTTCTTTTTGTGGAGTTGAGCTGTAACATACGGTCTGTCAACAAATGTTTCTTTCCTCAACATTCCTGAATGTCGTTTTGTTGGGGATTATCCATAAATAATGACATACTCTTCAGAATAATACGGGTTGTGAGGTTGGTTATATTTTGTCCCTAATGTTTAATGTTACTAACATTACAATGTATTCTGTAATACTGAAATGGATTGATTACATGAATCAAACCCAGAATCACATCTTTGAAATAAAGGAAAATTGCGTTTTACTTAAAAGTACAAAATCTGATAATATAGATACATGTTTAGGAAGGAATATTTTAAATTTATGCTATCATGTTTTTGAAGTTCTGTTAAAATACAGAACGTAATTAAAAATTTGTTAATATGTTAACAGATAATGTAATTAAATTTAAAATATGTCTTAAAGGCTACTTTTGAAAGCACTAAAAATTACAATTTTTGTTTTTAATTTGAAATTAACATTATTAACAAATTTTTAACAATTCTATAAAGTCAGATGTTAAAATTCACAAATAAACCTATATTTGCGTATGTTTTAAAGCAATGCAGTATTCCAAACTGCAACTTAAAAAAGTCAAAAGTTTTGAGTTAGAATGGTTTGAATATTTTTTAATAAAGAAAAGATATAAGCTTGCTAAAAAGGTTTTCACGATTCTCCTATCTGTAAGTAGGCAATAATTTATTTTTATTAAGATTTGTTATGAAATCAATCTGCTACTGTTTAATCCTTACACTCTTATAAATAAAAATCGTCATATAAATTAATAAGATAGATAACCGCCGAATAGAAACTTGTTCCTTGTGCCATAAAAACACAGCCAACCAAGTTCAAATCGGTAAAAAAAGTCTGACACGCCATAAAAACTTTCTAGCATTATAAATATTAATATGTAGTAAGAACAATGTGATCATCTCTCAGAAAAAAACAAGCCAACTAAACAAAACTTCAAAGCCCAAGGTTTTTATCGCAAAAAAACCACAATTGCACCAACCTTGGGCCATCCAATCCGATTTTTGCTACAGCTGTGAGGATTTTCTTCCTCCTAATCACAATGGTTCGAAAGTTTGCTGAGTAGGCGCTCATTTCCTGTTCTTTTTCATGCTACAGGTTTTTTGGGAGAAACGGGGCTGCACGGCTAAGAAGAAGGGTAAGAGATTACTCCACGAGAGAATGTGTTACGTGATTCTTGCTTTTTGTATGTGTTGAGGAGAACGCTAAAATTCAATTCTTTTCTGCTCTTTGCCCTACGTAGGCGGAAGCAACACGTGATTCGGAGTGTTAAAGAGTAAATCTGAGTTAAAAAGGAAGAACTCTGGAGGAAATGAAACTGAAGCTTTTACATTAAATGGAATGGTATAAAAATGCAGTGCTGTATTTGTTTCTATTAAACTTACTTCCACAATCATGCAAAATTCCTTTTAAATCCAGACATTTAGATAAAAAATCCTTTCATAGTACGTAGATGTTGTTTTCTATTCTTATATTCAATTACAGATCTTAGATTTGCATGGTGGATTTCTTATGGGGGTATAATCGAGATACACTAGTTATATAAACCCTGCAAAATTTTTGACATAAGTTTAATAAGTAAGACTTAAATTTAGTACGAACGATGCTTAATTAAGCGCATTACTTAGTGTATTTTTTCTTAAATTCTGGCAATGGATAATGATACCATGCATACAAGAAAATTTTTCAACGTGACAATTTTTTTATTTAATAAACAATAAGTTGATAACGAACTCATATTTTTACTTTAGCGACTCCAACTTTATAATAGCACATACTAGATTTTTTCAGATTTAGAGATATTTTTTAAAAGGATTATAGCAAGAAGCTTACTAAAAATTGTTTGCTCCAAAGGCACCAATTTTTTTATTTAATAAACAATAAGTTGATAACGAACTCATATTTTTACTTTAGCGACTCCAACTTTATATAGCACAACTTTATTTAGCACATACTAGAGTTTTTCAGATTTAGAGATATTTTTTAAAAGGATTATAGCAAGAAGCTTACTAAAAATTGTTTGCTCCAAGAGTACAGATTTAATAAATTCCACTGAAAGATATTTTTAGTAAACCTTTATAAGAAGATTAAAATGTGAGTTATATGCTTAAAAGAACGAATAAGCTAAATCATAAAAAATTTCCACAATTTATTTTATTTAACAACTTTTAATACCTTTAACCAAAATTAAATCTTGATTTTGGAAAAAATTAATCCCGTTTACTAGCCTTGATCTGAAACCATTAAAAAATAAAAAAAACAATTAACGTTAACACCAACGCTTTTCAATTTGAATTAGCTATTATTATAAAGACACGATGACATTGCAGCTTAAATAGACTTTCAAGTAATGTCCTTGAGAAAAAAAACTGATTTCCATAAAATTAATTGCCAAATCATGTGGGTGTAGAAGGAAAAAACACGTCTGTAGAATCTGGGGAATTTTTAATGAAATCCTAAGATGTTTTGAATACATGAATGAATTTTCTTAATAGTCAAATAGACTGTGTGGGTGTTAAACCCATCTCCATTTTGAAGGTAATTAAAATAAAAAATAAGTATTCCGATAAAATTTTTTATTGCATTTTTAATAAATTAGGTTTAGGAATTTCGCAGAAACGAGAATAAGTGTAGGTCTTTAATTAGAATCTATTTCCAAACTACATTTGAAGTAAATTTCATGAAGTAATACTATTAATAACCTATATAACAACGCAATTTAATCTTTTGAATATAATCAAAACTGTTGACATTCTAGCTGTTCTTCGACAAAGCCTAAACAGAGATATTTTTTCAAGTAAAAAAGCAACTCTGAAATTTTAAACCCATCTTTTTTATGGAAAAATTAAAAAAGAGTAATATAAGTTTCTAAATTTATAAAATTAAGGATACGAGGATAAATATCTAAGTATAAATTTCTTTTAAGAATCTTGTTACGATACCTAAATTTAATAAACTCCGATTGTGTTTGTTCTTTCAAGTTTTTTTATCAAACTCAGTCGTCTTTCACTACTTTCTACCCACACCAAAATATAACTGGAAAATCAAATTCAATTTTCAGAATTACTTCCATTGAACATGAAGCGAAAGGTGTCCAAAATAACCTCTCTCTTATTAAGAAAACTTTGTCGAAGCGATACTGACGTGCTTCTGGCAACAGCTCAACAGCCAATAGGAAATCGCGGTGAGTTGTATAGAGAAATCCAAGCTTCCCAAAAACAGCAAAAAAGAAACTAACTTTTGTGGCATCGAAATTGATGTTGCTGGAAGGAAGATCATTGATTGGCGGACCAATTGTTATGCCTGAACACGTCACCGGTAGCCCTGAAGACATGTTAATTTCTAACAGGTGGGGGTTAGAGAGTATTCTTTTGTTAAGAAAATCTTGTGTGGCAGCCTGATTTGAATATGCATAGAGTTGGCTCAACACGTGACAGCTTTTCTGTTGCTTGATTGGTTTGTGATTATATAAGAGTAATATGGGCGTTTACGTAAAACAAAACATATTTTGATTTTGTAATTTGGGCTTAGCATTAAAAGGAATAATTAGGTTTAAAAATTTTGGAGAACGATATTAGAATTACTGTATATAGAATTAATTTCTATGCATTTTTATGTTAAAAAGGAAAATATTTCTTCTGACTTTCATGGAAGTGAAAAGTTACTAGATTTTTTTATGTGCTTACCATTCATTTGCACCAGGAGTATTTTTTACTAAAAATAGATTTTATTCTACAACTTTCAATCAACTATTGTATCGTATATTTTCTAATTCAAAAATAGACATATCTTAGCTTGTAATTTTGGGAAAATCGTTTCTCATCGAATAGTGCTTTACTGTTTTTATGATTTTGCTGTAGTTCTTCAAAAGGTGATGACTTGACTTTTTATTAGACAATATTCCTTAATTTTTAATATAACACTCAATTAATAATAATTAAGCTTGTTAATATATATCCAATTGTACCTAACATTTTGTTTAGAACCCCTTACGCGTACTCCACCACAAACTTTCTGATAATTTTTTGTATTACAGGTTCTTACACCGAGTTATTATTTCAGTTTTCAATTAAAAACTCAACTTTTGTGCACTGTCATAAAATCTATATTTGGAAGAAATCTGAAGTTTCTTTTGAACAACAGGTTCCTTTAAAATTTTGAAAAACTTTAAATTAATCTTGAATATTATCTTTAAAATGACTTTAAAGCTTTTATAATTAATATATTTATTTCTGGTACGCTAAAATTCCCCTTCTCCAAAAAAAACAGAATAAGTTATAAATGCAACACTAAATCTTCAACAAGTCAATTTTAACAAAGCTCTATTTACTACTATCTCAATAAGGCAACATCCGCCTAGGAACTTCTAACAAATTCACTTCAAGTATGAAACCATTTCCACCCAGTAATCTCCGAGAATCGTTCGATGCCGGCGCTACACCCCAACTAGCTTTTAAAATTACACTTCCCGAAAATAAATAACGCTCTTAGGCGAAAGTAAACACATGTTTAAAGAGTTCTGGAGGAGGTTGAACATAAATATCGATCATGAGAAGGGAGCATGGGGGTTATGCATAAGTAACATCTGACTATTTTGACGTGGGGGGAGAGAACTGTGTGTCACATAGTCGGGATGATCCAACATTTATAACATAACTAGTCGTGTGCTGGTTCAAAATATAATAATCAATTTTTGATAATGATTGAGGTTCTATGTAGTTCATTTTGTGCCTTAAAAATTAGCAACAAAGGATAAAGTGTGATTAAATGATTTTGCTTTTCATACTCTTAGATTAAATAGTGAATCGTTAAAAAATTGTTCTTCGACGACCTTTAGAGATAGTGCCGTTTAAAATTACTGAAGATAGAAAGGAGAGAAAGATAGGGGCGATAATTGTTCATTACTTAAATTTCATTCTAAATCATGATGACATTTTTCTAGAATTTTATCAAGATTTTTGTGATTTTACCAGCAGTTGAAAACAAGCCTAACCCTTTTCAACCTACTTTAAAAATTTTGTTTGGTGCAGTTACATTAGCCCAAGAAAATATCTCTAGTTCTGTTCAATTTTTTGTAAAGAGGGTAATTGAGGACTGGACTTCAAAAAGAAGCTAAGTGCCAAAAGAAAAAATATTAGTTAAACCAAAAAAAATCTAAGTACCATCTCCAACAACCTATTAAGTCGGCTTAGCGCAACAACAATTATAAGTAGTTTAAAATTAGCCCGAAAGATGGTTTTTTATGTGTATTCCTATTGGAGAATCAAATTTAAAATGATCAATTGCAGAAAATTTATTTTTGGCACTTAGATAGTTTTTGAAATCCAGTCCTCAATTGTGGAATGGTTAAGTTTTTGAAGTCCAGTCCTCAATTGAATCACTTATTTCAGAAACATGTTAAAAGCAATGTCAATCCTATGGGGTTTAACATGTTTCTGAAATAAGCGATTCAATTGTGCACTCTATCACAATCCTTAAACGTTTATCAACCATTTCTTTAAATCAAGCTATTCGCAAGTTCAAACTTCCGAAACCACGCATTATAAAGCCCTTCCAAGGGAGCGCCTACACCTGGCACTTTTGTCGAGACCAGTTTGACGAATCACCGTGGCATAACTCAAAAAGAAGTCGTCGTCCATTGGTCTAGCGGGATATCGCAACGCAACGCATCGGAATCAGTGGAAACGCTACCTAAGACATCAACACAACTTTTAGACGACCCCCGAGATCTACCACGTTATCCAAAAGAAGATCAGCACAGCGCCGCGTTTGAAGTATGCTTTCGCGTGCCTTCCGAGAAGAGTTGAGAGGAGTCGGCGCTTCTGGAGGGTTGTTGGGTATTAGAATTTGTGTTGGCCGTAAAATGAGCCGTCGGGGGAGGGGGGACTAGGGGGAGAGGGAGTTTCGAGACGGAGCGTGGGTGTATGAATGCTTCGGCTGAGATGGACTTGGAATGCTGAGCTTGCGTTTGAATACGATTCCTTTCTTAAATAACTGGTAGAGTAATCTGCAATGAGTCGTAGTATTGAGATGTGTTTTCAAAGCCTTTTAGATTTTAGTTGAGTCCATTCTTCATGCTAATAAATTTCTCAGTAAATTAATTAATGGTTTAGAGGAGTGATTGAGGTTGGACTGGCTTAATTTCACATAGGTAATTCAAAACGTGCGTATGTGTTTACAAAACCAGGTATTTATCCTCAGGGCCGTATTTAGGCACGTGCAACATGTGCTAAAGCACAGGGCGGCAAAATTTTGGGGGGCGGCAGATAACAACAATTGAAAATGCTACTTTTGGAAAAAATGTACCACGCAGTTTTCACTATAGAACTATAGGTGGATTCTAGTTTCTATAGGGTTGAATCATTCCCAGCATCCAACGGTCATATCCCCCAAAATATCCGATAAAAGGTCGGTGAGAAAAAAAGGATTTTCTATTCTTAATTAAATATGATTGAGTAGGGGAGAGGAGGGAGGAATGGGAGAATTTTCACTAAATATTTTTTTTATTCATTATCCCCTGCTTATTCATAGATGCAAATGGTTGGATAATAAACTTGCATGTTTTAACTTAATTTTTTTTAAATGTACAGTTCTTAAATGTTGTTAAATTTTATCACTTTTGATCATTCAAATTAACAAGAATTTTGTCCCATTCCTCCCTCATGGGTGGGAGGAGTGGGACATGAGTATGGGAGGGGTGGGACACTTTTGAAAAGTAAAGAAAATTAGTAAAATGTAATAATGAGAAAGGGCCTAGTATTTTACCTACTATTCTTTTAACCTTTGCCCACATTTTTAAACAGCTTTCAATCTTATATCTATTATAGAATAATTTTTAAAAAATATTTATTACACTTGAACTCTTTCTCATGGTGTTAAGAATCAATAATTGAAATACAATGTAATACTTGGAATTGTTAATTCAAGAAAAGAAAAGCATTTCAATTGAAGCGATAGAAAGCTATCAGAAATTAATATTTTCAAATTTTGTTTACATTTTTGCAGATTTTGTTTACATTTTTCAGAGTGTCCTATTCCTCCCTCCACACATTGCTTTTAAAATATAACTTGTCTCATAAACTATGCTGGTGTTAGGCTTTATGAAATTGCAGATTAGCATATATTATATCTTTTAGATTACAATGGCATTATATAATGTTTGTTCTACAAATTACATGAGAAATGAAATAAAACTTAAGATAGACTGGAAATTTACTTTGGAGGTGGGAAAATCTTGCGTGATACTTTTTAAAAAATTCCCAAATAACATTTTGAAATTTTGTGTCAAAAGGAAGAAATTCCACATTTAAGCAGTAGACTTTTAAAGAAACAAGGAGGTATTTTCTTCAAACAGGAAATAAAATAGAGGGGGCGGCAATAAATTGATATGCACAGGGCGGCAAAAACCCTAAATACGGGCCTGTTTATCCTTAAGGCGACACAGTACCCCAAAAATCATCAAAATATCAAAAAACATTTTATTGGCTTAATCCATACCATTAATCTTTCTGAATGTGTCTTCAAAATTTCAGAGCTCTATCTTAATAATTTATGAAGTTATTCACATTTTTCAGATGCGATGAGGAGGGTTTTCTATGAAGAAACGAAATTTTAAGTTGAATTTTCTCCACGTTGTATTTTTGTGTATTTACAATATTTTGAAACCCTAAGGCTTTTTATGTAGTTGATATATAAGTCTGAAAATTGGTATATATATTCTGACATATATGTATTATAGAATTGTGCATGGGTTTAGCTCTAACAAAGTTAGATTTTTTTAAAAATATTAAAGTCAAAAATGATGAATTTTTCAAGTTTTTTTGGGGTGTCTACAGGAAAAATTTTCTAGAAAATAAAGTAACAATGAAAGAAAGAAACCCATGCACAGTTTTGTGTAGTATGGTATAACAAATTCAGAAATGAAAAAAATATTCAAAAATATCCATAATTAAAAAAGCCTTAGGGATTTAAAAAATTGTCAAAATTTTAAAAAAATTTAAATTTTAAAAATTCTGATTTTTAAAATCCAACTTTTTTTTAGGGGAAAGGGTATTTTATATTAGCCCACTAAATATACAATTAAAATGAAAATTATAATATTAAAAACAAAAAAATTTTTTGTCAGGGTACCGTGTCGCCTTAAATTTTAAAGGAATTATGTAAAAACATTTGGGTAGTTTATAAAAATTGAAAACACTAAACTGATTATCTACATTGAAATTATCTTGATATAGGGAATTACACACGTTTAATATCCACAAAAAAAACATTTATTTTGGAATTGAGGGTACAGTGCACCTCTACATGAATATGTAACGAGTTTTACCATAGCATATATTACATTTAAATTTAAAAAGTGTTTAACAGTAAACCACTTCATTTTCTACTCAAAAGGTGTTCAAATGCTTTCTTTAAACTTGAGAAATCTAAATTTTTTTGTATAAGTTGGAACTATTTTCTTAACTTATAAATGGCAATCCTATGTATGGAATCCGCAATATTTAAATTCAACTTTCTTTTTTTAACTCGACATCTAACAACATGTTTAAATAAAGTTTATAAAACTTTCTGGGAAACAAGGCTGTGTTCCATCTTGATAAAAATAGACACTTCGTCTTTCCCTGTGGAAGACTTCAATAAAAAAGTTGTAAAGTTAAAAACGTGATTGCAGCGATCGCTGTTGTCTGGAAGATCGAAAACAGAGCATGGATTTCGACGGCTACATACAGAAAGTAAAAGTTGAAGTAATAGTAAGAGTGGATTTAATTCTGTAGTGACGATTCAAATTACATCTGGGCTGAATTCATCATTTTGGCGAAATTTTCGATGTGCCGGCTGCCAAGCTTTCGGTAGGAATCGTATTTATTCTTTTCTATTGTGTGTGTGAGAAAATTGTTAGGGTGTTTAAATATTTCTTTGTTTCCCGATGTAGTCTGGTGTAGAAAGTGCCAGACTGAGAGTGAAGTAGTAGGTGCGATTGAAGTCTTCCACAGAGAATGACGAAACGTCGAATTTTTATCAAGATGGAACACGACCTTGTTTCCCGAAAAGTTTTATGAACTTTATAGACACCGGCCGTGAAAGGATAAAAGTTTACATAATATTTTTAAAGTTTAACATTTCCCTTTTATTATTATTCAAAAAGTGATTCCTTTTCCATCTAAAAAGAAGAAACAAACAGCTACAAAAGCAGAAACCCAGCCCACCCCACCAAAAAACCAAAGCAAACGCACCCTCAAAGGAAACAATCAACGAATTTAATAACTTCCAAAAAGTCACAACATTCCCAAACACAAAACAACAACAGCACCATGCAAATTCTAATCAAGAAAATTCCTGTGGAAGCGCCCAAAAGAAACTCGCCTTAACAGCACCCGAAATCCCCCTCAAATCCCGACGTTGAATAAAAGATTCGGAGCTTTCCTTACTCATAATGACAGAGGTGCCGCTCTCTGACAAGAAAGAAACGCGGACAATTTTCTGTCACTGAGTATGCTCTGGACGTGCTTAGAATATAACTTCAGTCTGGTGTGACGTTGGTGTTGTCTCTTGGAGTTTTCTCGGTTGAGAAACATGCAGATTTGTTGGCGGTGTTAGTAGTGTTTGTAGCATGTGTTTCTCTCTCTCTCTCTCTCTCTCTCTCTCTCTCTCTCTCTCTCTCTCTCTCTCTCATATTCATATATATATATATATATATATATATATATATATATATATATATATATATATATATATATATATATATATATATATATATATATATATATATATATATATATATATATATATATATATATATATATATATATATATATATATATATATATATATATATATATATATAAGTAAAAAATTCATCGATTACTAATCAAAATTGGCATAATTACCCTGAGAAGCAGACCCAGACAACAAAAATTAAAAAAACAAAGAATTAGCCGGCACCCACTTCATCAGGAACCCCGGGTGCCAGCGAACCACGGTTTTCTGTGATGGCCGATAGGGCGATATACGCCAAGGAATAGATATCGGCCATCGGGGTCCGAACCGTGGGAAAAAAAAACAGAGGAGAAAGTAAAACTTACGATGGTTTCAAGACGAATTTATATTCGAAGTAATGATAAACAAGGCAAGATGTTGCCAAAGAATTCAAAAAACCCGAAAAAAGATTGCTGCCAGATATACCACAAAAAAACCAGATGCTAATGCAGATGAATTGCGTCACTGTGTTGTTGTTCTTTAAGGGTGTATGTGCATAAAACAAAGTCTTCAGGGTAAGACCGCTAACAAACCCACTTTGTTGTGTAAGGCGGATTTAAAAAAACATGTGTTGTACACGGAAAAACTCCAGAAAAATACCATAAATCTTAAGAAATCGTATTTAAAATATTACGATATAGGCTGTCAATCAATTTATCAGGAAAATCATTAGATTTTAATATGTTGAAGAGTTCTTTTATCTGTCTTCTTAATAAATCACGATTTGAACAAATTTTCTTAAATCTTGCAATTTGGCTATTTATTGTGTTGTAATACACTTTTTTAGAGATGTTCGATTCCCAATATATTAGTTTTAGAACTTTAAAATTAAAAAGGTTTCTTTTATCAAAAACATCTATAGTTGCTTTATTGTTATCTACTGAAATATCTAGATCCAAAAAATCTGCTTTTAAGTTGTTTTGGTTAGTTCTATTTAAGATTAATTCTTCAGGGTATATATCATGTTGCTGATTGATGAAGTTTTCACAATTAATTACTATAATGTCGTCTATATATCGAAAAATGCCAACTTTTGGATTAAAATAGCTTTGCTCAAAGTAATGTAAAAACAGATTAGCCAAGATTGAAGAAAAAATAGAACCCTGTGGAATACCTTTAATCTGTACATAACAATTCTCTCCATTATAAATATAGTTGTTAAAAATACAACAATTTATTAAAGTTTCCCAATCTTCAAAATTTATATTTATTATATGTTTATAGTTATGAAAGTAGTGAATTAGAGTATCTTTAATTTTTTGTAGAGGTAGACTCGTGAATAAATATTTATTCATATATATATATATATATATATATATATATATATATATATATATATATATATATATATATATATATATATATATATATATATATATATATATATATATATATATATATATATATATATATATATATATATTTTTTTTTTTAAATATATATATATATTACTAAATATAATATATAAATTACTAAATATATATATATTAAAATCCCCTTAAAATATTAAAGAAACAAGAGTGTTAAGACTTATAATAGTAATAATTTGAACAACTATTAGGTGGAAAAAATTTGCATTAAAATAGGGTTGAAAAATACTGGAACATTTTATTAAATGGTGTTTTAATATGTGAAGGTAAAAACCAAATATTAAGTTATATATGATTAATAAAAATTTGTATAAATGACAAAGTTGAACTTAGAAAAAGTGTAGATAAGTCAGGTGGATAGCTTGACATTTGAGTAACTAAATGATTATGAATGACCAAATTATGAAACGATAGAGAAAAATATATTCTTTTCAACAATATTTGCATGCTTTGTATTTGCATGATTCTAATGCAAGTTAAAAACATTAAGTAGAATTTCATATTTAATAAAGTTATTTGAATAATTTGATAACAAAATCCCTGTACTTTTTTATTTTTTACAATAAAATACAGTTTAAGGCCTGTGCTCTTTTGGATATCTGATAATATTGAGAATATACAATTTTAAATTTAATTAAAATTTCATTTTAATTCGTTGCAATTAGTTTGTGAAAATAGAAGAGTTTAAATAATTGAACCTATTAAAATAACCTTTGCAGTTCATTTATTATAAAATTAAGTGAATCACTGTAATGAAAATAAGAGAGTTGTGTAGGAAACGAGAACAGTTGATGCAAATCCAAAACCGAATCGACAGTACCTACTTAAAATGATTTAAACACGTAGAATCAAACAGACAAGAAAACCGATAAATAAACCAAAGATAAATAAATCAATAAAAGTATTGAAAACTAATTAGAAAAGAGAACGAGAAAATCAATACCAAAATATCGAATTGCTTACAGACCCTCCAGAAACACTACACCTCCCAACTAACCAGTAATCACCCTTCACTCACTGAAAACAAACAACACAACCAAAAAAGAAACGAAACAAACCTTAAAACAACTAAACTCAACTCGACCGCCCATTCGAAATTCCACACCACTCCGGAACAAAAAGCCAATACGTCATTCCCCTCCACCAATTTCGTAGTCCTCTAATCTGCAATGATGTATTGCAAATGCCTGAGAAAGCCGAGAAATTTTATCCCCGTTCCACGGAACCTTGATAAATGCCTCTAATGGTAAGGTTTGACACTCAAGGACGTGATCGGGTATCTAAATACCGCTCCTGCGATGCTTTTTTTCTTAAGGGAAAGGAGAAAAGGGGTTTTACCTTTAAAAAGGGTAGTAAGGGGGTGGATATGGATGATTTTCTGTTTCTTGACGAGAGGGTTTGGTTCGTATTGTGATATATTAAGCGTGGAATTTGACACTGTATAGATAGGGTTTACTGTAAAGCTCTTATATCTAGTGAGTTGTGTTATAATTCATAGTACATTAAGGGGAAACTCTCATAATATAGGTTCTTTGATAGGTTTCGGATTTCAATTGGACTGCTGAATAATGGACCATGATAAATATTTATCATGGTCCAAGTGGCTACCCATATGGGTAGCCACTTGTTATATTTGTTAATTGTAGTTTATTTCATTCATCGAAAGAAATAAGAAATAAATTGTATTCAAAGGGTTTGTGAATTGTATAATTAAAAATAACATTCAAGTACTTATGAATTGTTGAAGGTTGTTGTATTTATATATATGGCTGTTTTATACTTATAAAAAATTCAACTTAATGTTGTCTTTATTTACTGATTGTTGAAGAATATACTGAAGGAAAATTAAATAAATTTTTATTAATTCAACATGACTTCGACGCAAAAGGTTGGCATAGTCCTATTTAGATCACAAAGACTTATACCAACCAACTAACAGCATGAAAATTGTTAGGTCGATTGCTAGTCTTGGCAGTAAGCAAACGCACCTACTATTTTTTCATCGAAAATAAAGGGCTCATTTACTTTATTCGTTTAAAAGCACATCGTTAAATACTTCAAATTTATTGAGACATAATAATTCATCATTCTTCGAATAGTTTTCTTAAAGGAACTTCTTTCACTAAAAATAAAACAAAAAAGCAAAAGGGATCCTCAAAGAAGTTTAAAGTTTCATTCAATAAAAGTAATTGTTTCAGTTCTTAAACAGATATCAATAATTTTTATTAAAATTAACTTTGAACTAAACTAAAAAGATCATGAACTTGCTTTAAAAAGATAAATTCGCAAATAATGATTTTCTTCCTTTTTATAGTATTTTTTACTCACTAATTGTATTTAATTGATGGGAAAAATGCAATATTTTCCGACATAAGAGTCGAGACGCATCATTCCCAAATAAAAGCAGAGAACCGTGGATAATTCTTTTTATTCTCCATTTTTATTCTGTATTCTTTCCCCCCAGCAGCTCGTGATCGAACAGTTTTTTGATGAATACCTCAGAATACTTTCGTCAGTAGCAGCGGATTCAAAAGGCAAAAAGAGAACTCTTTTGTGAATAAATACTTAAATCTGAATCAATCATCAGTTTTAAAAAAGGGCTGAAATTGCGCTTTACGACGAAACAGTTTGAATAAAAACTTCCGAGGAAGTAGCAGAATATTTTTTTTCGATCGCCTGTGTAATCATTCTAATTTTGTGTTTCTTAGATTGAGCAATATTTGGCGTGACTTGAAATGTCCTTTTTTAGGGCTACTTTGACGTTGAAACATTCCAGAAATATCGCTTAAATAGTGGGAAAAACCGTCATATATTTTTCCTCTTACGCAAGGCGATGTTAAAGGGTAATCAAGAGTTTTATGTTGACCCATGAAAATTTTCATACTTTCATAGGAAAGTAATGTTTTTATGGTTTGAAATCATGTTCCATAAAACCAGGTGTAACTTACCTGATGACGAGAAATGCACGCAAGGGGTATATTTTTTATCTCTATCATTGGTTCTGATGACAATTTTTTTATAAACGCTTTGTTACTCAAAAAAATTTTAACATTTATGACTTGAATATGATAAGAATGAAAATGTTCACAGGATATTTATAAATATATTTTACGACATTTTTTCTTTTGATGCAATCCGCCGGTAAATATTTCTATAAGATAACATCTTTTATTTTAATTGACCTTGTCTTCGCCTCTACTTAGTTAAAAAAGAAAGTGGTGAGGATACTCGAGTTTTTAAAGCAAATTTTAAATTTACTGTGTTTAAAAAAGAATGGAATTTTCCAAATGTACGTTAACGAGAAGATTTATACAAAGAAAATTAAGAAGAATGATCGAGAACTAAAACATTGGTGTCTCACGCTAGGCTGTTCCCACATATGCCTTGCCCCTCAGGACCTTTTGTAAAGAAAACGAAAATAGGTTTTTGTAAGGCTTAGTCTCTATGGGCTGTTGCGACAGTAAGTTTAGTTTAGTTTATGGAATACTTGAACTAAATCAGCAATAAGTAAATACAACAATTCAAACTAGAAACAGGTAACTCGTTTTGTTGTAACCAATGCCACTTGGAATATTCAAGTTCTATCCTTCAAGGCATACATGAATTAAGGCAAAGGGGAAGGGCTCCTGGGAAATTAAGGTCCATAAATGGCAGGAGTCCAATAGGAGCCTCGAATAATAGATGTCGCCACCATCCAACACAATTTAGCCATGTCTCTGAAGGGGAGGGTAATTCTCCAGTAGACCTACACCCATAGTAAACTGCGCCATCCTACGGGCCCTCAGATTCAACGATTACGTAGACTGCATATACTCCGATAGATATTTTTCGTAAGTAACACACACAACTTTACCCTTCACTCCTACTTAAAATCATTTCACCCCTAAAATCACAGCATTAAATTCTAAAATTCCATCATTATTTTTTACCCCCTCCTCCTCTCCAGATCCTATCCCAATTGCATCAATTCCATCCTCCGAGCAGAAGAATTAGTTCCCTTTGCTCCCTAGCGAACATCTTTATTATCATCCTCCCCTAAGCGAAAAAGGAAACAACGACTACGTAAACAAGAGAAACAAAAGAAAAAAATGATTTACGGAAGATCGTTAGCTGTAACCGTCGTTAAGAAGTCTTACGGAGGTGTCGTTTACAAGCGAGGTGATATTTCCTGCTCGCCTGGAATTGTAGCACCGTGCTTGCATGGATGGTTATGACTTTCTAGGCCGGGTATAATTAGACGGTTCAGGAGCATTGTTATTCCCGAGCGTGTTGTATGTAATGTCGAAATTTTCTGGGGAAGGAATTTTGAATTTGCGTGTGTTAAAGTGTTTAAGTTGAGTTTTGCTGTTTTTATGATGCAAAAAGAACGTAACGACTCTAACAAAAGGACTGTTTTCGTTATATGATGTATAAGGTTTTCATTTGAAGATTTTGCAGAAATTTTAAATAGACACGTAAAAAAATTCCGCTCTAAAGGCATTTTTCAAAATTTACACCTTCTGCGCTCAAAACTTTAAATTTTTCCCAATATTAGGAAACTGATACTTGGTGTTTAGTGGTTTTTTAGGTGTGTTCTTTCAGAATATGGAATAAAACTTCGGGGCGCCTTAAGAAAACAACACTGACTGCAGTTTAAAGTAATAGCACGTAGTAAGAAAAACATTGTAGCTTATTTTAACTAAGAAAAGTAAATTTTCTGAATAGGAATGGTAAGGGGAAGATAAAGAAGACATAATTGGAATAAAGTAGCATCTCTGCCACTCAAAATATTCCTCGGATAGATTACTATAAGTAACTAAATAGTAGTAAGTCAAAAGCATAGAAATAAAAAAGGTGGAGAGAAATATAGTTATTTCGGGGGATTATGGAAAAGTTTGACTGGTTTATATGGTAAAAAAGGAGCATTTCCGAATTTCGGGTGACATACTCAGAGTAACATGATCGTTGCTCAATTTATCTCTCTAAACAAGATAGTAACATTCCAATTACTGGATCACAAAAGCAGTAACAGTAACACAAAGATTGAGAGGATAAGGCTAGTTAACGAATAAAAAAACTTTGTTGGGTAAGTGGTATGTCTATTGCTCAATATGAATTCTCAACAAACAGTAACCTGCATCACGAAACCGAAAATATAAATATAGTCACATCATTTCTACAATGGAAAACAAACAAACCACGCGAAAAGTCGACCAACACCGACGAAAACCGCACTTTCCTCCTGCTGCCTGTTGCTCATCGATATGAGATGCGGCTGAATATTCAACACTGGGCCGATCGATCGACGTGGCGATCGCGGTTATCGGCCCAGCCATCGATTGACCGCCCCTCCTTTTCTTCGACGGCGTTTGTTGCTCCTTTCGCGGCGGCGGTGGCCTTGGGGTAAGGCCGCCGGGGCAGCTTTGTGCTGGGTGGAGCAGGTGAACGTGGAAGGTTAAGGTCGCTTTGATTGTCTGAGGCTTCGTAAATGTCAGTTGTTGGTCAAAGAGAGTGGATGTTAACATTTTGACTATGGAAAAGTATTCCCCCGAGAATAAGATATTCGAAGATTCGACATACATAAGATTCGAAGATAACCTACAGGATGCAAGAAAAAACTATAGAAAGAAGTAAACAGTGTCCGTTATTGAAAAAATATTTTAGAAAAACATTTGTTTGAGACAATAAGTAAAGTGGAAGGAACTAAAATATTTATTTAAAATATATTTAACGGCTATTGGTGCTGACTCTAGCAGAAAGTAAACATAATGGAAACAAATTAACTTAATTAAAAAATAAAATAGTTGACAATGGCGAACAACACATTTGTCTGTAAAATTATTGGTATTTAATGGCTGGTCTCAACTACACCTAAGTTTTATAGGAACATTTCTAGTAACAAACTACCTGTTATTGTCAGCTGTATGGAGACTTGGAAATAAATCGGACTTCTAGAGGGAAAAATCCGTTTTGAATGGAACGGACGGGGATAAAAAATGAATCAACATCTCAGGAAAATAGAGTGGAAGAAAAATGGTCATGGGATATTTTTTTCAGGAAGTTTTCTCCTTCCGCGAATTGATCACATTCTCATTTTCAATCTGTTTTAAGCAGTAAAGTTTTATTCATTTTTCATTCGAAACGCCATGTTGAAAAGTATGAGAATCGCTTTCATTTTTCAGGGAATTCTGGGATTACTTTCATATTGGATTATGAGATGTCGTTTATATGTTTGAAACACCGTGAAATGAACTGGTAGAGTGGATTCTTAGTTTAGATTATACTCTGAGGAAAGTATAAATTTTAAATGAATGGTTGATTTATGAGAATATTATTGTAAAGTGAAAGAGAAAACAGATTTACTCTTGTATATGCAGGTTTTTATCATAGAATATAATCAGTGTACATTTCGCAGTTCCTTATTATAGTGGTATGATATGATGATATAGTCTTAGAATACACAAGAATGTGCAAAACATCTTTTCACCTTTACGGTTAACAAAAATGAAATTCAGAATTGCTTTTTAGTTTTTCATTTTTACTTTTTAAAATAAACTGGAGAGAACTGTGGAGATTGCCTAAACGTAGTAAAACATCTCCACGAAAAAAAACTAGACCTTTGTAAAACGTAACAAATTTATTTAACACATAAGATATCAGAAGGTAAAGAGAAGAGTGTACATGATAAAAAGTAAACAATATATAGTGCTGTTTTAAGGGACAGTTGAAGTTACATTTATGTTTGATCTATGTGTTCGATTACTATTGCAAATCATACAGAGTTTAAAATATGTTTTCGATTACAGTTCGATTACGGTCCGGAACGCCACATAGGCCCCCTCCGAGTCCGGAGGACGTTACCTCGAAGGTGGCACGACGAATCTGACACGGCGTCCAGATCTGGTGACATAGGGTGTAGTAGGGTCTGGATGGCAAGGGTTTGGTGCACTTTTCGGGTCGTCCATGATGTACGCCGGTTTTAATCGGTCCAATGAAACTGTTGTGGTGTTACCGTTCATCTCGATCTTGAAGAACTTGTCGTTCCTCTGAAGGACTTTGAAAGGCCCTAGGTATGGCTGCTCGAGCGGTCTGCGTACGGCGTCCTTCCTTAGGAATACGTGAGAGGAGGTGAGAAGGGATCTGCTTACAAAGAAATTCTTGAGAGAATGGTCCGTACCCGGAGAAGGTCTCAGCTTCCTCATTCGCTGGCGGAGGATGCCTACATAGTCGTCAGGAGAACTTGTACCCGAGAAGGAGTTCTTAAAAAACTCTCCCGGTAACTTCAAGGTCATACCATAGACCAATTCAGCAGACGAAGCCTGAAGATCGTCTCGAAGACTCGCCCGAATCCCAAGGAGTACTGTAGGTAAAACCTCGCTCCACCTCTCATTAGCATGGCACATGATGGAGGCTTTAATCTGTCGGTGCAGCCGTTCCACGACTCCGTTGCTAGCTGGATGATAGGCAGTCGTACTGGTTTTATGTACTCCGAGGAATCTAGCCAAGGACCTAAAAAGACTACTTTCAAAATTAGTACCTCTGTCAGTGGTTAATGTGTCTGGTACCCCAAAGCGGGATACCCAGTTAGCATAAAAAGCCTCAGCTATCGTTTCTGCTCTCTGGTCGGGAATGGGAATTGCTTCCGGCCAACGGGTAAATCTATCAATAACTGTTAGCAAGTATCTGTAGCCATTAGATGGGGGTAGTGGGCCTACGACATCCATGTGGATGTGGCTGAAACGGGCCTCCGGCAAAGGAAAGGAACCTGTAGGGGCTTTGGTATGCCGTTGAACTTTACTTTTTTGACATGGGATGCAATTACGGGTCCATCTACGACAATCTTTAGCCAGAGATTTCCAAAAGAAACGGTTTTTCATAAGGTTAGTGGTTGCTTTAATTCCAGGATGAGACAGGTTATGAATTGAATTAAAAATTTGACGACGAAAAGAAGATGGAACGTAAGGTCTGACAGAGTTTTCAAACACATGGCAATACAAAGGAGATTGGGAAACAGGGAGTGTTACCTGCTTTAACTCTTGACCGGAATTAGACTCCAGCAATACCCTAAGTTCCTCATCGGATGCTTGTGCCTCCGCCATCTCGTCGTAGTTGATGCTGCTTGGAACATTGATCTCAGAAATACGAGAAAATGCATCCGCCACAACATTTCCTTCACCGGATATATGACGCAAATCTGTTGAAAACTGGCTAATGAACTCCAAATGCCGGAGTTGCCTTGGAGAAACTTTATCACCTTTTTGCGAAAAAGCGTAGGTAATAGGTCGGTGATCGGTGTAGATCGAAAATTCACGACCTTCGAGCATGTACCTAAAAAATTTAATGGCTGAGTAGATGGCGAGCAGCTCTCTGTCGTACGTGCTATACCTGGTTTCGGCAGAGGTCAGTTTCCTTGAAAAGAACCCCAAGGGTTCGACCTTGCCGTTGTGAATCTGCTGCAGGGTAGCACCGACAGCTATCTCGGAGGCATCCGTGACGAGTGCTAGGTTGGCGTCGGGCACAGGGTGTGCCAACAGGGTTGCCTCTGCTAATAGACGCTTGCACGACTCGAAAGCCACTATGGTATCTGCAGACCAGGGAATTTCGCTCTTGTCGCCTTTTTTCTTTCCTTTCACGTACTCATGTAGACAAGCCTGAAAGGTAGCAGCATTTTTAAGAAATCGATGATAAAAGTTCAACATAGCCAGAAATCTACGTAATTGGTCTAACGTTTTTGGTAAAGGAAAATCTAAAAGAGCTTTGACTTTGATTGGCAGAGGAGCTATACCAGCGGATGAAACTTCAAAACCCAAGTACTCGATGGTACTAGCACCAAAAACACATTTGTTAAGGTTAATGACAACACCAAATTTGTTTAATCGCTCAAAAACTTGTTCTAAATCAGTTAAATGAGTTGACTCATCCTCTGAAAAAATGAAAACGTCATCGAGGTACGCGAAGACGCAGTCCAAACCCCAAAGAACTTCATCGATGAAACGTTGGAATGTCTGGGCGGCATTTCGCAGGCCAAAACACATTTTGACATACTCGAATAAACCAATTGGGGTTATTACAGCGGTTTTAGCGATATCCTTGGGATCAACAGGAATTTGATGATACGCTTTAACAAGATCAATTTTTGAAAAAATGGTCTTACCAGCTAAATTGTACGAAAATTCCTGGATATGGGGCAAGGGGTATCTGTCAGGGATGGTCTGCGCGTTGAGACGCCTGAAGTCGCCACAGATCCTCCATTCACCATTCTTCTTAGGGACGAGGTGGATGGGACTAGCGTAGGGGCTCTTTGAGGGGCGAATGATACCTTGTTTTAAAAGACTGGAAAACTCCTCCTTAACTGCATTCAGCTTGGCGGGACAAAGACGTCTTACCTTAGAAAAAACTGGTGGTCCTCTGGTTTCGATGCAATGCGTAACTGAATGGAATGGAGCGTCCACAGGCAAACTGGAATTGAGGAGTTGCGGATATTTAGACAGTAACTCATGATACGGGGATTTTCCAGAAATGAGCTTCAAACCTAAAGAGGATCCAGGACAGACTTTACCAGATGCTTTGAGAGACGTGGTGTGATCCACGAGCTGTCTGTTTTTGACGTCGACTAGTAATCCAAAATTTTCTAGGAAATCCGCACCGATTATTGGCTGAGAAATATCTGCTATCAAAAATTTCCAAAAAAATGTTCTCCGCAAACCAAAATCAAGTTCCAAGAACTTAGTGCCGTAAGTTTTAATCTTGGTTTCGTTTGCTGCATACAAAACCAGATCGCCTTCAGTGCATTTGGAAACCAGGTTTTTTGGCCAACAGCTAACTGCTGCACCAGTGTCGATTAGGAAACGATTGCTCGTTTTCCTATCGCTTACGAACAAGCGGCTGTACCCAGGGCTAACATCTGCCGCCGCAGTAACAGAAGGGCCTAAGAGTTTTCCGGAAAATCACAAGGTTTTACACAATCGCGGGCGTTTTCGCCAAAACGGTTGTGATACCAACAAAAATTAGTTTTGTCCGCAGCACGAGATCTTGAGCCAGATCTTCTACCAGATGATCTCGGCCTACCTCTATACCTACTCCTGGAGGTAAATTCTTTAAACTGAGCCTTTAAATCAGCTATATCCTTCCTTATAGCCTCCAATTCTGAATTGTCCTTTGACACGGCAGAAACAGAAACATTGCATCCGGAGACTTCACTAATTGTGTCTGCGACCTTTGCCAGGCCATCCAACGATTCTCTAGAAGCAGACAAAATTTGCTGTGTGTTTATCGGTAGCCTTTGAAGCCAAATGGACTTTAAACCATCATCACTAAAATTAGAAGAAGCTAAGCTTCTCATTTCCAAAAGTAATTGAGATGGCCTTCTGTCGCCTAGCTGTAGATCCTGAAGAAGGGAACGTATTTTCGAACTCTCAGATTGCGAAAAATTTGACAAAATACGGTTCTTCAAAGTTTGGTACGGTGACTGCGTGGGAGTAACACGTACCAAATCTCTAGCACAAGACAATATTTTAGAGTCTAAGCCAGAAACTACCGAGTGAAATTTAGTAACCTCCGAGGTAATTCCAGCTATAACGAATTGGGACTCAATCTGCCCGAACCACAGTTCAGGATCAGATTCCCAGAACTGTGGAGCTCGAAATGAAACTCTTTGCAAGTCTAAATCCGGCTGTCTCTCAGCTGCTGGCGCGGTTTCTCCAGATGTATTATCAACAGGCCGGGCGTTAGCTCCTTGTTGCTGCTCAGTTTCCTTAGTCATACCTAAGCTAGAAATCAGTTAAAACTGAACAAGATCAAGTAGGAAAAAAGTAGAATGCGAAGAAGCAAAAACCAGTCGAGATAACTTGCCTAAAGAAACAACAGTGTAGACCAGCAGACCCGCTCGAGCAACCAGAAAACCTCAGGAAAAAATCAACTCAAAAAGGCATAAAGATTTAGAAAAAGTTAGCGTAATCCGTAACCAAAAGGGTCACCAATGTGGAGATTGCCTAAACGTAGTAAAACATCCCCACGAAAAAAAACTAGACCTTTGTAAAACGTAACAAATTTATTTAAAACATAAGATATCAGAAGGTAAAGAGAAGAGTGTACATGATAAAAAGTAAACAATATATAGTGCTGTTTTAAGGGACAGTTGAAGTTACATTTATGTTTGACCTATGTGTTCGATTACTATTGCAAATCATACAGAGTTTAAAATATGTTTTCGATTACAGTTCGATTACGGTCCGGAACGCCACAGAACATTTTATTTTCCTTTGGGATAGCCAAGGAAATTTTTTGTAGCTATTTAATTAAAAAAAAGTAGATATTTCAAAAATATCGAAAATAAAAATAAAAACTAAAAAAACTAAAATGTAAATCACCAGGATTTTTGAATCATATGTAACGTATTCATTATCAAAGCAGAATATTCTAGGATTTCAAGTTTTTGAAAAAAATTAAATTACTAACAAAATTTTTAGATGGAATGGTTTCTTATAGTTTTATTCAGGATTGTTAAGTTGTTTATGTATTGAGTATTTTACATTTGTGATAAAAAAACGAAAATAGAATGCGTTGCTCACACAAATTTTTAAAACTCTTTTATAAGTTCCAAACTTAAACCTTTTAGAACTTGACTCATCTGAGGAAATTAAACGCCTGAGCGTTACCGATTAAACTTTACCAGGCATTCATGTCTAAGATATAAAAAATGTTCTCACATAGGTTATCTGCACCCTAAAATGATCTAAAATATCTTTCCACCCAGAAAATAACAAAATTAAACCACCAAACTTTTCTCGAGACTTATCAAAATAAAACTTTTACGCGAGCGCTGAATTTTGTCTTCAAAACTACCAAACTGATTACAAACTCTTTAATTAACGCTGCATATGATGCAAAACGATAAAACTTTACTTTTAATCACCAATGATAAAAACATCTAGGCTCGAAACTATTCAAGCCAGACGTATTTATGAGGGCCATTGTCTGGAAAGTATCAACCATAAAATCTAATCTTCCTAACCGTGTCTATACTAAACAACCAATTTTGCCAACACGGTTTAATGCACATTGCAGCTATGACATTTTATTCACAAGAACTTTGATACTTTGGATATTGTAATTCCGTAAGCACTATGATAACATAGTAAGTTTTTAAATTGGGATTACTTTGTTAAACTTAACTTCGTTAAAGTTATGTTTCATTGGAAAAGTTAACTTGTACAATTTTAAAACTTTTAAAGTAATTTTCCTAATGGAGGTATTTTATTTTATGATTGAATTAAAATACAAGATTGACACCAAGACAAAAAAAATTGAAATATAAATTTAAGGGTAACCATTTACCAATTTTAATAATAATAAAATTTCTACTTTTATAAAATGCCTGAAGAGTTAAATTTTGGTTTTATAGTTTTTATGTGTGTATATTTAAAGAACTTCTTTACTTGATACATTTTGTTACATTTAATGTAAATTTTTGGAATCTGCCTATCAAAAATTATATACCTAAGTTTAAAGAAATGCTGTCATATAGTCAGGTATTAAAAACTTTTAACTGACTTTAAAACAATTAACTGACTTTAAAAGACGGAATGTGTATTAAGAAATTACCAAATAAATATTTTAATAATAAATAGAAAAAAATCTTAGTCACAAATGGACCATAATTACAAATTTTACATTTAGATAACTTAAATTTGAAAGAAGTTTCAATTAAGAAAAGAACAAATAAATAATATGGTATTGATCCGCGCTTTCAAGCAATGTGATCCTAGAAAGTATATTACCTTATGATAACCCTTCTCTACTTTTTATTCTCATTGTGTTTCCCAAAACAAGGTTACACGGTTTACTGGTAGTGAATGGCAACCTTACAAAAATCTAAGTGGGTTACACCGTAAGAATACACCAAGACTTGTAAAAGCTAACATTTCTACTAGTTGGGACATATTGTGAATAACTTTAAATACAGTTAATGAATTAACTCTTTCACTTTCAGTCCTAGCAGCTCTAAATTTTTCATAGGATTCAATGAAAATCTCGGTTGGAAGAGTTGAACATACTCAAGATGAATCATGACCTTTATGCAAGAAACAGAGAAACATTTGAATAAGTTTTAACCGATTCAATTTATTTTTGGTTGATTCTCCACGTAAAAAAATAATCTTTACCATCCTCACACATAAAATCAATACGCATAAAAATCGATCTTTCTCGCAAACCACTTTCAATTTTCATCGCTTTTAAAGATCGAATCGGCAGCGGCGGCACCGCCAAATTACCTAAACGTTGCATAACAGGAGAGGCCCTGGAGATAAAGACGAAATCCCCGGATCTTTTCGGGAGGGCTTAAGGGCGGAAATCCCCGGCACAATAAAGGGAGGTTTTAACGACGGGGGCAAGGAGATTGCTAATTTCTTTCTGGAGGGGATGATGGTGAAATTGTGATTCGAGACGGAAATGGCGGTTTTACGATGGGCGCTGGTCAAATAAGGTTTGGATCAGAGGGTGAAGGATCGTTTTCGTCTAACTTATTCTTTGGGAATGAGGAAGGAGGGATTAGGGATTAAGCGTATCGATAAATTTCGCTTCGATTTTTCTGATGGGTTCAAAAGTAAGGTTTTCACTATAGTTTAATTTATGTATAATCATACACTGTATAAGATACTTTGAATATGATTGAAACACTTTTGCAACGCTATAGTCTGTGTAATTAGAATAGGCGGTTCGTCACCATGGAAACGCAATAGAAATGTAATGGAAATGACTATATCGTTTGTGTAATGAGAATCGGCGGCTCACTACTATACTCGAATGCAACTTAAGTTGAGCCTGACGTCATGGCCACGTGGAAGAAAATCTGAGTAAGCAGAAAGCCTGTTGGATTGCTAAAAGCTCTTATTGGCTGGCGAGTTGTACTACTACGCGTTACGTCACTTTAAAAAATAATAATGTTGAACATTTTTATGCATATCGGGATGAAAATATGCTTAATATACGTAGATTTAAAAAAAAAACTAATCATTATTCAAAATTGAAGCTCTAAATTTCACTCAAAATTCAGACACCTCGCGGGGAACTACTCTCTTTGGTTGCGCTCAGCATATTTCTACAGGCTCAAGTTAAGTTGCAACTGAGTATAGTCATTTCCCATTGCATTTCTATTGCGTTGCCATGGTGACGAACCGCCTATTCTAATTACATGGAGTATAGTTATATTTACACCGACTATAAGTAAACACTCTTCTTCTTAGATAGGTGTATAGTGAGGAAAAGATAGTTTTGTGAAAGTGTAGATTGACATAAAATGTGTTATTATGGTGTTGCTATCCAATTTTCAGAGCACTAGGGATTAATTTTGGACTTAATTTGGAGGAATTTTTAATTACGTTTAGATTTAAACATATTTTACAACACTATTTTAAGAAAACATTCCTGGATACAACACATTTCTAACACTTTTCAAACATATTCAGAGCACTTTCACAACAAAATAAGGTGATAAAGTATTCTATCTGGCAACAAAACAGAAGCCATTTTAATTTGATTAAAAAATGGTGTTCTTGAAGGTGTTATTAATGTGTTTTAAATTTTGTGTTGAGCGTTTGCAGTGTAACTTAGTAACACTCAAAGAACAACCATCAGTGTTGAAACACTATTAGCTAGATCGAAAAAATAGATAAATGTCAGATAAGTAATCAAATCGATAAATTTAAGTTTTAAAAATTTAAAACTGAATAGATCCCTACAAACTGCGCAAATGATGCAAGTCAGACAGAATCTATCAATATTAGATAAAAACTACGAACTCTATCCATGCCTCTTCATCAGGGGGCTTGGACACAGACAGAGGGGTGTTTCTGATTGCCGACCATCAAACTGGTAAACGACAACAAGCCCCAACACCAGAACTGATTATGGAAGCAAAGCAAACAAATTTATAATGCTATTATTAGAGTTATCAATTTGATCTTCTGGGGTGAACTGTAATTTTAACTCTATAATTATAATAAATTTGTTTGTTTTGCTTCCATAATCAGTTCTGGTGTTGGGGCTTGTTGTCGTTTACCAGTTTGATGGTCGGCAATCAGAAACACCCCTCTGTCTGTGTCCAAGCCCCCTGATGAAGAGGCATGGATAGAGAGTTCGTAGTTTTTATATAAATGTCAGATACATTTTTAGAACTTTTAATTATGTTATCAGTGTCGAAAACGTTCCAAATACACTGTTTATGTGAAATAAACTTGTAAAAATTAAATTCAATTTTTTGCATCATTTTTATAGTAATTGTCGGAAAAACAATATTAGCTAGTAAAAACTGATATTGGGCAGTATAGTCGATATTGACCGATATTTCAAAAAAAAATTGCAAAGGTCAATAATAAAAGAAATATAAGTGCTACCTTCGTGGACCACAATACTAGATACCATTTATATACCTACATACATAGTTATAAAAAGGTCTTATAAATAATAATTGCTATTACTATGATACTAAACGATATTGTTTTGTGCTACTGGAATAATAATGAAATTAGTAAATTGCATTTATGTGTTTAAACTTTTTGATTTGAATAGATTTTTTAAAACTAAATATTCAAATAAAATTTTGTCAAACAGTTGAATGATCAAACAAAAACATACAATAAAAGGATTTTTTAGAAGGAATTCGAATGTATAAACCGCAGTGTTTACATAAAAAATACAAAAAGGTTTACACGGCAAAATACAAAACTGTTTTGACAATGTAAAAAATTCATTCACTCGGTAAAAAACATAAGTCCTATTTTCTCTTTTCCCTTCAAGCAGTATAAAACGGAGAATACTGGTATAAAGTGTTATAAAACATATCTTAGTACCCTCAATTTAAAAATTATTGGATAAAGCCATCTCCTTCATAAATTCCATTCGATTTTCAGCATTACTGCACAGGAAGAGCCACAGATTACCTAGGAGATTCACCATCCTTGAAAAAAAATGAAAGAATCGCAGCCAGATCCCTTAAAAATACTTTCAAGTTAACAAAACTCGTAGACAGACGTTTTAATCTCATTGTTTCTTGAAAAGGAGTAAGAAAATTTCTTTTTTTCTCCAGAAAAAAATCTCAAAAACGGGGTCCGTAAGTGATTAAATTTAGAAAAAAAAGAAAAAAGAATTACGATATTGGAAAAGGATAACAAAAAGCCTTTGAAAAAATCTTATCGCAAGACCGGGTTTAAGTTTTTTTTGGCTTTCTCTGTATCGATTCTGAGGGTAGCATTGTATCATCGATAACTTTTTATTCTTATTTCTATGTGGAAACTCGTAGACTTCGTAAAAAAATCAAGGTAAATGCTTTAAAATGTATTTTTAAATTTATCTTTTGGGACAGTTTAGATAGTTCATTTAATTATATATTTTTATATTCACATTATAAAATGTAGGGAGGATAAATTTTTACTTTTTTAGAAGAATCTAAAAATTGATAAAAGAGGGAAATTCTGCTGATAACGTTTGAGAAGAAATCTACGAAAAATTTCCATTTCCATTATAAAAGTTTTCAAACTGTTATTTATGAATAAAACTGCGATTGACAAACTATAACTATGCTTTAACTTTTTTATTTTAATTTTAACACCCAAAATCTTAAATGGTTTAATAAGTTAATATAAAACGAACATTAAAGGAAAGTAAAAAATGGATTTATTCTAACATATCTAAGATTTACTAAAGAGCACATGATCAAGTAAAGCGTCAATTCAACCACCGTTTCAAGTCTTGTTCTTTTCCTTCAATACTTAATTAATTTCTGTATTTAAAAAATTGGTTAGATTTTTGGTATTAGAATACAAAACTATTCAGAGCAACCACATTTTGATACAATTACACATTCAGAAATATCCGGATTGAACTCTAAAGAGTTTAACTTTCAGGATTAAATTTAAAAACAAGGCATGCCTTCGAATTCTAAAAGACTTTATTAATGTAATTTAATATATAATGTTCTTAAAATTAATGTAATTGCAAAATATTTTTATCATGATTATGTTTCTTGAAGTAGGGGAGAGTGGGGTAATAAGAAATTGGGGTAATAAGAAACATTTGATTTGCAGCTTTGTGTGTGGATGTAAATATCTGAAAAAAATCACAGAATATCTTCAAGACATACTTTATATCCCATAAAAATTTTATTGTTTTAGAATGATTATTTCAGTGAAAAAATCCCTCCGTAATAATGCGGCCAGCAAAATCATCCACCTAAAGTCATGCCTTTTCAACTATTTCAATTTATCTTGTTTTTTATATTAAATTCTTATGGAATTTTATTAGTGAATTCTTAAGGAGGTTAAAGGGGCTAATTCACCTTTTGTTTTTCAATTTAGGGTTGTGGATCATTCTTAAAAGTGCCATGTTTCTTATTACCCCATTTAAACGACGGAAATATGGGGTAATAAGAAACACTAGAATTTTATCCATCAAAATATATTTATAGAATTTTTCTCTTTATTATCTTAATATTTTATTGTTCTTATTTCATTTATCAAGTCCAAAATTTAAATTCAATTAAGTTTATTTTTACTTCATTTCATTGAAAGCGGTGAGTAATAAGAATCCTGTAGAATTTTTGGAATGTTTCTTATTACCCCATTTGAAACTTATTACCTCACCTTCCCCTAGTTAAAACAAAAAAATCATGGCTTAAAAGATTAACTATTTTACATTTCATCCCTGGTTACGAACTAAAAAAGAAAAATCAGCACTCCAGTATTAGAATTTCTTTTCAAACTTAGACTTCAATTACACCCAGCCTCTATATACACAAAGGCGAAATCCCGAAGTGACTTCTATTTATATCTGACAAACACCAAGTCGAATCAGTTTTAACTCCCGACGAAAAGTAAAACTACTCAACTGAAAAAACATTTCTAAATATTTGCAGATAATGTCTAGAGTCTTAAATGCTCAGACTCTAAGCTGAAGAAATAAAACCGGGGAACAAAACCAGGGAAAAAGCCTCTCAAATTACAGCTCTCGATTGGCAGACGACTTTTGCCGAAGTGAAAAATATTCGAACGGTTCCTGAAAAAGCTTCTAATAGAAAATAAAATATTCCAAAAGGAGCATCGTAAGAACTTTTTCCTTGCTAAATTTGCCAGGATGGAATGGGAGAAAACTGGAAAAAGAGATGCTGAGAGCTTAGAAAAAAGCAGAAAAGTAGCTTAGAAAACTTACCGAGCCGTCGGAAGTCAAATTAGTTGCCGAGAGTAAAAAAGAGCGTCTCTGTTATTCTGAACATCTGCGTCCGTGGGCATCTGGAAAGAAAGAAACAAGGCTGAATATGGATGTAACTGTAACTGTAATGCTAGTGGGGATGTGGAAAATGAGAAAATTGCATTTTTACTTGTTTTTGCCATACGTCTCTTTGACAAGAAAATGCATGTTTCATTTTAAAACCTTATTACGTATTGAAAATCATCAGCATAAATATGTTCACCTTATTCCCAAAATGAATAACAGTTTTAAAATGAGTTTTGAAGTTCAAATAAATGGTATTCACAAATGTTTTTAAGCAATTTTTTCTCAGCATGAGTTATTTGTAAGAGAAGTGAAATGCATCAAATTAACTGTATCAAAGGATGTTTAGAATTTAAAGAATGTTTTTATATACGGTTTAAAAACCTAGTAATATCTTTTTGTAGTTTCTATACTTTTTAATTCCTTTAAAACCTTTACCCTTTTAGCTTAATTTTTTACTGAACCTAACCTATTTTTTTCAAATAACATCCAGTTTACCGCATGTATCTTTCAAGTGTAATAATTTTTTTACAATATTTAAAATTATTAAACGTGTATAATATCCTGTTTTAGAACATTTTGAAGATACTTCAGTAAAATATAGCTATTAAGGTAGGAAGGGTCACTTTGGGGTAAATTTGCCACTATGTGGCAAGGGCAGAATGGAGTATATAATCAGCAGGAAGATCCGACAATAGTAGCATACAAAGCGATTCAAAATTTGTATAAATAATGAAGTTTTCTAAATAAAAATTAAAGATTTCGGAGGAATATTATATTTTAATACGCTATAGTAGGTCATAAATGTTATATTTTTGATAAAAAATGTTTCTTTTCTCGTCTCGAATTCGAAGGAAAAACATTTACACTTTTCAAATTAGCTACCAACAATTTCAAACTAGCTATCTAATAACAATGATCCGATGTTGTGTTGTTTCTTATGCCACTTGGAATATCCAAGCTCCACCGCGAAGCGTACAGAATTTAAGGCAGAGGAAGTGAGGCCCATGAAAGGAAGGAGTCCGACTTAAGCCTCTGATGATAGATGCCTCCACCCTCTATCGCCACCTCCACAATTTTTCCATGTATCTGAAGGGGAGGGAAATAGTCTCCAGACACCTGGACCTAAGGTAAACTGCGCCATGACCGACCTCAGGACTTTCGGACCCACAGATTTAACGAGCACGTACTCCGCATATACTCGATGGGTCTTCAGCGGTGTCGGGAATCGAACCCGGGACCCTCCGATCCCAAGGCCGATAATTCCTTGGATAGATTTAAGAACTAAAAATACATATTTTGCAAGATATCTTCAGTGGCTGGGCGACCCAATTTTCAATCGTCATTTTAATCGCGCCCCCTTTTATACACCAGTAACAATAACAACGTATACAAAGCAATCCTTTCCAGGAAATTTTTCAAAATTTCAGTGCGAAAAAAGCAATTTCAAGGTCCTTCTTGAGGATTATTGGGAGGAATCCACCATTGGTAGATCCTGATATTATAAATTTTACGCTATAATCTCACAACACACACTGGCGTATAAAGAGACCCATACCTAGATTTTTTTTGATACATGAAATATATAAAGAGACCCATACCTTGATTATAATTTTCGATACATGAAAAATCATAAGCGTTAACGCATGTAATATTTCTAAATTGTGCCACTTCCCCCCCAAAAAAAAGAAGGTTAGCCGTCACTGTTTTAAGGAATTTCTGCCTATTTTTTCTTTCAAATTGAACACAACTTGAAGAGTTTTTCAATTAAAAAATTTAAAATTCGAAAGTTTTAAATACATAGTTTCAAATAAGTGTTTGTACTGAGATAATTTAAAGCGTGGAATAAAAGTTACCTTAAAGACAAAAATCTCCAAAATTTAATACTTTGATGTTCTTCACGAAAAGTAGAAAATAAAGGACAAAAGTAAAAGCCGAAAATATTTTTAATGAATTCACGAGGAAATTTTTATTTCCCGGTAGATAAGGCTGAGAGAAAATAATTAACACAGTAAAGCGTGAAAAGAGTTTGTTTTGCGGAGTTTTGAAAATGTTATCGATAAAACCAAAGGCAAAAAAATGTCTGAGCGCAAAATTTTTCTTGGTCAAAGATGTTTTCTTGGTGAGACGAAATAACAACATTTTTTGGTACATCTTCGTAATTGGTTTTGTAAACTTTAGTTGACTCAAGTTTTTAGAGATTTCATGCGTATGTTTTTATTAACATGCTTCAGTGCTGTAAGATAGGAAAGAATTTTTCAAAAATGTTTAATCTCAACAAAAATAAATATTATTGTGGCACAAAAGCAGTTCCAAAACGAAAGAAATTTTGAATCAGCTTTTTTATATTTACGATGTAGAAACAAATTTCAATTTAACTTACTCATTTGTAAAGAAAAACTATGCAAAGAATGTAACACTTTTTAATTGGAAAATTTATAGAGAGAATGTTGTATGTAGAATGTGTAGAGGTTATTAGTGATATTAAAAATGTTATTTTCACGTAATGGTATTCTTGATTTAAAAAAAATGATTAACAAAAATGATTTTACCAAAAAGTCTTTATTTGCTGTTTAGATTTTAAAAAATGATTTTACCAAAAAAATCTTGATTTGCTGTTTACATTTTAATGGTTAAAGGTGAAATTATAAAAAGCCCGAATAATATAGAAGACTAGGAAAAAATGAAATATGGTATATAAATAGAATGCAACACAATTCTGATACATTATTCTTGAATATTCACTAAGAGAGCTTGTACTACTATTATCTAATCAGCATCATTTTACTTTACAGAAAACATTTCAATACAACATGGATCTCCGTGATACAGGCAATAGCTAATCCACACAGTCAATCCAAGATAACACGTTTCCTGAACTTAAGCGTCGCAATCCGAGCTATGAATATATTACCGCTTCTCGACTATGTTAATTTCATCACCATTATCTGGAGGAACTGATTTAACCAGGACGGTTAGTTCCTTTGATGATATAGCACCACTTGCATTATAACAGGTTTGGGGAGAAACCTCCGGAGCTGATAACCGAGAAGACATTGCACCTTAGAAGCATTCTATTCTGGAATAATGGTACCTTTGAAGTGTGGTCGGGTCGGTTTAATGGTAAATATCTTGGTAATTTTCAATGATTCAGTATTGAAGAGTACCATTTTATGACCGAATGGATCTTCTTATTAAGGAATTAACACATTACTTGAGTTAATAAAATTTACTCCCAGATAAGAGTAATGGTATTTTAGGTTAATACTGAAGTTTACTTGGAAAATATAAATAGATTGCAGAAAGAGAGGCAAAAATTAAAAATGGAATATAAATATCTTATTGAAAGTGAAGTGTAGAATGACTAAGGTTTTTCACTGTCTTTGAATTCTATGATTATTATTTTTTTTTTTGAATTTTTTTTTCGGTATTTACCAGATCTTCAATAAAATACAATTTTACCTTACCGTGGATATTAGTTTTGTTTATACAAAATTAGGCGTACATTGAATTTTATTTAAAAAATAATTTCATTATACTTTTGAGAATATTGATGAACTAATTAATTTGTTTAAGATGAATATGAAATAGCCTTTAAATTTGTCTGTTCCTTATAAAACGTCATCGAATTGGTAAAGCGCCATTTTTCAATTTTCAAATGTTGAACAAATATATAATATTCAGTAATACTTTAAATATAAAGGCTACGCCTATATAACCTTTTAAGAGAACTTTAATGTAAAAAGTATCCCTCGATCCTTGATCTATGATAACATAATACATTTCCAAAATGCTTAGCTCAGGTGTGATTGATTATCTTAGTATATGAGTTTCATAAATAATGCACCTTTATGCAAGATATATTAAAAACTAAAAATGCTACAGCTTTTTAAGTTTTTAATATCTATGTAAATATGCATCTTGAACACAATGCCGTTAATGAATTAAGGCCGTTGCGGTTTGTTTGAATTTTTGAACATGAAAGAATTTTGAACAGCATGAATGTTACAGAATAACAATCGGTAGAGGAAGTTTTTACATTTATTTTATTGCTTCCTATTTTGTTTCTAAAAAAATTATGTTAATGTTAAATCTTTATCAATGAGCTCATTAAACCTCAAAATTACGCTTTGTCACAATGTCTTCCTAATTTCTTTTTCCATTCTTTCAAATATAAAAAAAACATTTTATTTCTCCGAATAATATTATTAACGCATTGAATATCAAAACAATAAACACGCCCTAATTAATCCTTTACAACAAGGATATTTGTCAGACAATTAGCAACACCTCTCCAATCCATCCCATTAATTACCATCCTTATCACCTTCAAATCCCAAACCAAACAACCAAACGAAATAAAAAAAACAACTGACACTTTCCCTGCACATAAAACCTCATCTCACTTCAGTTAAATTCCACCGCTTCGATCAAGCCACCCATGATCGAAATGAAAAAGGGGCGCGGGGGATCACAGCCTCCGGGGAATCCT
Source organism: Tetragnatha versicolor (assembly GCA_024610705.1). Lineage (NCBI taxonomy): Eukaryota > Metazoa > Arthropoda > Arachnida > Araneae > Tetragnathidae > Tetragnatha > Tetragnatha versicolor. The sequence continues at coordinate 18,285,267 of JANDEH010000008.1, forward strand.
CCCCAAATTAATCATTTCTGCGTCTCCCTTCTTATTGGCTGCTGCAAGAAGAAATAAATGCGACTCTTCGAAGCCGGCTTATTTCTGCGTGTCACCTTGGGAAATCAGCGACTTTCTTTTTCCCAGGGATATGTCGCTAAACGTAAGGGCGGAATGTCCCGTGCAGAGCGATTTCTGGGTTTTGAGGGATGTTTTTTTTTTGGGGGGGGGAGATGGATGTGTATTGTTTGTGAGTGTCGTCGTTTGTCATTTAATGTTCATAAGAAAGAATTCCCTTATTGGTTGATGAAAGATTTATGACATAAGGTTAATATTGTTTGGATGGGGAAGAGTGGTTTCTGTCGGTTTCCTTAAGGGGTAAAACCTGCAACAGATAGCAGATATTTTGTTTCTTAGAATGATTTTTCTTGTTTTAAAGACGATTAATTTAAGTCAGAAGATGGAAAATAAATGAGAAATGCCTTTTGCCCATGCAATTTTTTTCCTGGTGAAAACTCCAGGTATTCCGGCAAGTGTTGGTACCAGCAACTAACGAAATTCCTCTTGGTGAAATCTTTGAGTTATATTCTTTTTCATTCGTAATCGCAGCATTTTTTCAGTAGCCTTTTCTTTGTTAAAATCAACAAAAATTTAATATCTCAGGAAAAAAATTGTCGAATTCTACTTTTAATGCGGGTATCTCCAGGTTTAAAAATAAAATAAAAAAATATTTTGTTAACAAAATAAACTTGGTGACAGAAGTAATTAGATAAAGTTGGAAACGAAATTTTATGGCATAGCAGCTTTTATTTTCTAGTCGTAGTTAAGAAATTGAAACAAAATTCAATAACAAAGTAAGATGCCCTATTAATGAAGAACTTCAAAAATCCAATTAGGATACGATTATCTCTTGATATTTACAACAATATTCGTCAGACATAAAACTGAAAGATATCAATTTTTCTATTTTTTACATAAATCTCTGCTAGAAACGTCGCATTTTTTGTTTTAGTTTGATAAGCATTATTTGTAAGAAGTCAACCACCAAAATTGATTTGCGTTTATCTGGTTTAGTTCTTGTAAAAATGAAATCTTATTTTTCCTCTGAGCAGTAAAACTTCTTGAAACTAAAACCTCAACTAATACACGTAATACCCATATTTAAAATGAAGCACATGGTTTTAGCGTTTGAACGAAACTCTATGGAACCAACATTGAAACTGCAACAAACCCTCATTCAAAAGACGCTTAATAAATGAACTCCAGAGTCCCCTTCAGAGAGAGTGACAAGCCTTCCTTTCGGAAAACTCTGTTTATTAACTCCCGAGGAGTTTAGTTGTTTATTAAGTACCCCAGTCCAAATTGATTACTCCAGTGGAGTGAGGAATTCTGCAGAACGGGATTTTCCCCACTCTCACTCCTTTTGAGAACGCAGCAAAAATGACGGCCTTTGTTGCTGTTTGAAGAGGACTATGTCAGTTTTGACGACGCCCTTTGTGGAGACGATGGGGTCGGGGAGAATAGGATTGATGAGCCTCCCAGAAGATGGAGTGGTCAATAATTGAGGTTTAGTGAGATGGAAGTTTTTTTCTTTTGAAATGATGCTATTTAGATATCTAAACCGGTTCGAACTCGCTCTATCTTGATTATTGAACATGTCGTGCTGTATGTAAGAGTATTAATGTGATACTTTTCAGTAATGCACATATTGCCTGTAAAACTGTTTTCTGGCGATAAGTGTTGTATTGCAGTGAAGCGTTGATCTAGTACGTAACCTGTAGAACTACTTTCTCCTTGCGAGAAGTTTGTATGCAAAGAAGAAAACATCTAGGTCCAATTCTACTTGCTTCGCCAGGCTAAGGGAACCATATTGTTCACATGGTAGCTGAAGGAAACTTGAATTGAGAGAGACCACCAGAAGTAAAAGTTTATTTGATTCAATTTTAAAGAATTGAGGTTTTCTTTTTATAACCTTGAAGTTAAATTATTAGAAAAAAATTTGCTCAACACAAATATTCATTTATGAAATTATCATTTTTCCCTTTCTCATGGCTCCTAAAAACAAATACTCGCATGTTTAGATTAATTAACTGTTCTGAAGTCAGATTTTTTCAAACTATATTAGATACTCTTCTCTTTAGGTACTCCGAAAAAATCTGAAAAAGATGAACTTATTCTCCACTCTTTAACTTTTCGTTCGTGGAGACCTTTCGAAAATAGACACCTCGAGTTACATCTTCGCTCCTTCACATTCTAGAAAATTGTAAAACACCATTACTCCAACCATTTCATCGAAAAAGGACATCTTACCAGCTGAAACCTCCCCCCTCACAAACCCCTCACTACTTCATCTCACCAATCTAATGGATCCCAAAACAAACCAACTATCCCCATATTTCTCCACCAGCAACACAATCACCTTCTTCCAAAATGAAACAGATCCTTGCAACGACAGTTAGGGACACAGTTGCGAAAGAGGACGCCATCTTGAGACGACAGCGGTGCAAGCAATCCATTCGCAGCTGCATTAACAGGGGAAGTGACGGTGGGCAGATGTTCCTGATTTGTTCTACCCGGTTGGACAACAATGAAAGGCGATAAAAGGCCTTAGAAGAAGAAAGCCATGTGTAATGATGGGCGAGTTCACTTGGGGGGTGGGTATTGGTAATCAATAGGTCTTGGGAGGGGGAAGGTGGATTATGAATGGCAGAAATGGAGGTGTAATATGAAATTTTGAATGTTACTTGGTTCGTTCACTGTGAATTGTTAATAGTGATTTTTTTATTATGGATTTATATGTTTTATAAAGATTTCGTGTGAGTTTATATAATGGCGAGTTGGGGAACGTGCATAGAATACCTCCTCCACTATTTATTTGGTGATTTCATGACGATTTGGTTGTATTTCGATTTCTCAAAAGTTTTGAGGAAAAATAGAGATTAGAATTTTGTTCCTTTTTCGTTCAAATGTTTCAAATTTAAACTTCACTATATTGCGTGTTCCATTCTTCTACAAAGTAGGCATTAGATTAACTTTGAAAACAGGCAAGTAAAAACTATAAGCTTAATGTCGTAGTTGTATATTTTAACACAAGAATAGATATCATATTTGCAAATACTGTCAATTAAATTTGAAAATTTTGAAATTCCACTCTGTACAAGCGCTTAAAGCTACTTAATACTAAAATAGAAATTAAATGTGTAAATTAAAAAGAAATTAGAAAGGAAATTAGAAGGAAATTATAAATTAAAAAGGTGAAGACTGGTTTGGACTTTTTCGTTATATCCTACAGTTTCTTCTGATCTATTTCCTTTCTTAAGGATTAATCTGGGATGTGTGTTATATTTCCATTATTTAAGGGGTTATGTGTTCTGAGTTAATTTGTTATAGATTAGGTTTTCAGTAGAAGTTAAACAACTCAATTTTGGATGAGTAAATTTTTGTAAATTTTAGTGAATTTGATTGTGGGAGAAGCATATAATGCTAACCCAGAAAATGTAATTTATTGTTCTCGTAATGTTAAGATAAGTAAGTTGTTTTTTGATCTGTTTAGTTTTTTCTCTAGCATTGGTTTCGGGGTAACCTAGGGTGCAGATGGGGTGGTTCTGCATTTGCGGAGCCACTACATACAGAAAGGTTACCCAGTATGCGACTGCTGAATGCTGCACCCCTGAAAAAGTCGTCCAGTGGTTGCATACTTTAATTAATTAAATTTATATTTTGTACTTGTATATTTTATCATTCCTAAACCCCCTAACAGAAATTTACACTGCATCGTCTGGAATTTTAAGTTTTAAACGCACTGATTTACTACGCAATTGTCATGTAGCTGTTGCAGCAGTCTAAAATTCAGCATTGTATAAAATTGTTTTCATACATCAAATGGCTCTCTATAGTCACAACTTTTTATAAACCCCATGATTTACACTCATGGGATTCATAACAAATAACAAACTCTACCACCCTAACATTTTTTTTAAGGAAACGATACACATCAACCGGCAGCTCAAAATCTATTTCCTTACTACCGGATAAAACTCTCCACCGAAATTGTCTGCGGTAAAGTTTACAGCCACCACTTCCCGGTCAATACCGATAGATATTGAATTATTTACAACCCGCGCTCGCAAACTACTCCCCATCATATCGGACTTCCCACCACAAACTACAGGAACACATAAACCACCAAACTCCCCTCCACATTTACGGGCAGAATCTATACCCCTATCATCCTTGCCCCATAAACATCCCCCATATTCCAACGACAAAACAACAACCCTTGCCGGCTGTTTATCAGAGTCAAAACGAGTCAACCCGGATCCCATAAACATAAACCACTCCCGGACTATCAGTTCCCGGACTGTTTCCAGGAGGTTTGACAGGCGGAAATTACTTTGTCGAAGCCTCCCCTTGGAGGAGTGCTTTGTTCATTTGCATCGGGGATCCCCCTTGTTGTTGTTTTTCCCTGGAGTCGCTTTTTGAGGATGCTGTAGTAGTAGTAGTAGCGATATGGGGAAACGGGAAAAGTGGAGTATTCGTCCTTGTCTGGAAGTTTGGATTCCGGTTTGGAGTGGAGATGTGTGCGGAAATGCAGTGGTGTATGTCAAACGTAGTTTTTTTGGGCAGTGTTGGAGGTTTTATGTATCGGAGACTATGTTGTTAATATAGAAAAGTCGTTTTGGTGATCTGCATTGATTCATTAAAGGTATGTATCTCATGGAAGATTCTGAAATGAACCACATCTCTTACATTCAACTTACGTTATAAGAGTGGTTTTAGATGTACACTACATACTTTTCCTTATTTTCAAAAATCTTCAATTTTATTCCTAAAATTTTTAAGTAAAAAAAGTACTTGTGGAGTGCTCGATTCCGGCTTAGACGGGTCGAATAAATTTGAACAAAATATATACACAAGTCACTCCAAATATTCTCCTTGCATAACCCCTAATGATAATTACTGAATATTAATTGATCGGGGAGTTAGAAAAATATACAAGTGTAAGAATCTGCTATAAAGATTTGGCATTTTTTTTCTCCATATATCAAGTGAAAAAAAATTACATATTTTGCGTTTGAAACAACATTCTTAACCTGTTTAGATCCTTTGAGACAAAAAGGTTCAACAAATTAAAAAAAATAAGAAGTAATTTGAATTTTGCATGTTATAAAAATCCCCTCAAATACTATACCCCAAAACGTCGATGTTCCCGTTTGGGAACATACAGGTTGTATTGGTAGTTACTCTCCAAAATTGGAATATGAAGCTATTCTGACAAGACAAATAAGAAGATGTGTACTTGAGCTACCTAAACAAATCAAAATTATTTAAAACTTAATTTATTTAAAATTTTCACAAGTTGAAACCTGTGCAATTTTTGGAATATCCAAAAATCTCTAATTTTGATGTAAATTCTACAAAAAGTATTAAATTGCAATTGAAAAACTTTTGCATGTAAAATAACTTCATATATTTGAGTAGCTTTCTACCAAGTATCAAATTCCTGCATGAAAAATGAAGTGGTAAAAAATTCCCTAAAAGGATGTTAGGGAAAAAGGTTAAAGGTTAAAAAGCTGTCGGCAAGTTAAAGGCAGGTAAAAGAAAATCGGCAGATTAAGGGTTAAACAGCTGTCAATGAAGGATTCATCCAATCAGAGTCGTCTATTTTACAAGTAATTTTTATGTGCAACCACAATTGTAAATATTATTTTATGTAAGAAGGAGTGTAAAGAATGCATAATAAGAATATACCTACTTTAATACAAAATAGAAAATAACTACTGTATTCTGCAAGATTACCCAAACTATCACAAACAATAATAATCTCAATAAGATACAAGAAAATTGAGAACATCAAAACACTGGATCGTCTAACATCAATTACGACTCCAATTAAATACAAACCTCGATCCAATCCTTCCCATGAAATTGCCTCAGCTACGCAATCTCTCAACCCGGCCTTGGTCAAGACACGAGCGAGCAGGCCAATCGATTCCGCAGAATCAACAGTCGTATCGATGTCGAAAGAATCGATTGTTACCGCAGCTCATTTGTTGAGTGTTTAATGGAATGCCGCCGTGGGCAAGCGGTTTCCGATGCTTGTCGCATGCAAATCGAAGAACGTTTCCAATTTATTTACGGGTGAAATTGGGATCGATCTTATCGTTTCTATGGGGCTTTTATCGTGTTGTGGTTTACGTTCGTAATGCAGTAAAAAATGCGAGTGAAGATTGATTTTGCATTTTTCCAAAATTGACAGGTATTATTCAATAGAGTTTTTTTGCCTATCCAGTTTCCCTTAATCTGTATATGTTACGGGTAATGTGATAAATTGGGCATTATTATTAGTGACCGAAGTGGAGGAGGGCAATGTGATAAATTCAATGGCATTTATCACTAAAAATTATCACTTTGCCCGCCCACAATCGTAGAAGTTAATTATTTGATTAAAATTTGAAATTATTTTAACATGATAGTACCTTTTTTAGATGCTGATTATTTAAAACACTTACGGCCATATTCACCACTAAACTCACCTATGAATGCGGTCGTTAATGGCTGTATTCACCGCCAAGCGCTAACCTGACCGGCGATTAACCGTCAAATTTTGATGAAAAAAAGAAGGAAAAATAGTTCTCTGTCAGGTTGATGGCACTGAGCTATAAAACAAACTGGAGTGACTAGTGAGGGTGTCGAAACCGCATCACACCGCGGAAAGGATTTCCATCTTCTTTTAATTTTCCCCATCTGTTAGCACAGTTGTACACACAGAATGAAACGGCCATTCTAAATTTTGCTCATAATATTTCAAAAATCAGGCAGGGGCGGATTAAAAGGGGGTCATGCGGGAAAATGATCTTCCAAAGCAATCGGGGCAATTTAACCTTCCGCGGCGGCACGTTTGGTCGCTTGTTATAGTATCGGAGGTTGTCACTCCAGTTTGTTTTATAGCTCAGTGATTGATGGTGAATACGGTCATAACAAAGTGTTTGTCCTTATGAAATAAATAATTTACAATGCGTGTAAGAATGTTTTGAAATATGCCCCTTAAAGTAACTTATGTACTGAAATATACCAATATGAATGATCTCATCGTAAGATTTTAAAATGTAACCAATAAAGACAAAAATCGATAGAAAACAGTGAATAACGTATTTTTCCTTCGAAAAAATTGACTCTTTCAACCTTGTTCTAACTAAACAAACAAGACCCACTTTCACTGACTCCACAAAAAACGCCAACAATGCCTTCAATTCATACCATCTATTTCCCCAACTCGGCTTCCCTAACTGCAACTTCAACCGACTCACCCGTAAAAACCTAAAAAGACAAATGACCGATAAGCGTATGCAATGGCTCGAACACGTTTGATAGCAATCGCAGAAATCGCAAGTCATTCAATCCATTGAGCCCACATTTAAAAAGAAAAAAAGTCGTTGAAAACTCTCGACCTCTTTTCCTCCAGAAATTTGTTTTCACCGCTTTTCTCAGCTTAAAGAGGAAAAAAAGTAAAAGGAAGAACATTAGATGTTCCGAACTTCTTGCGCTTTTTTCTGAGTCGTTTATCAAGAGCGCGAATAATTTTCTGGATGATATGAGATCTTGGGATCAAGTTTTCTTCATCTATGGCGTGAGGAATGTTGTTTTTCTTCGGCGCATAGTTCATCTTTATTCATAAGTATGCCGGGTTCTTTTTTTTTTCTTCTGTTTTCGGAGTTTTTGTTGCGTAGGTTTTCCCCCTCAGTGCCTTTCTCGTTAATGATGGTTAAGAGCGAGTGTAATTTAGATGGTTAAATCGAAGTTGTAATGGGTGTGTTGGGAGGTTTGCAGTCAAGTGATGGGAGATAGATGGTGTTTTGATGGTTTGGGAGATGATACAAGGGGGGATTGGTTGCATTTATGTTATGAAGGATGTTGAATGTGACTGGTCATTTTCATTCTAAAGAATCAAATATTATTTTGGGAAGTCTGAGGATAAGTAAATGAAGAGTAGAAAATATAGAATTTGAACATATAAACCGATTGAAGTTTTATGCTGAAAGAATTGAAATATCCTTATACTGAGCAGACATATAACATGCTATAAAATCAATAAAAATTTTGAACATCATGTTGTAATTGCGGAAATTTTCCAAGAAATATCGGCATGCATTCAAAAAATTAAAAAAGTACCGTTCAGAATTGTTTTGTAAAATAAAACAATAAACACCAAAATTTCTATTCATTGATGGATGGATCTATTAAAGACATTTGCTTTAAGTGCAAAATAAATTTTAAAAGAAAAAGACTTTAAAAATATATTGCTTTCGTTTTTATCATTTTTTGTATAGTGAACTGCAGAAAATAAACTTAAGTAACAAAAAATCTTCAAATTAATAAAATACGATACATTTATAACAAAGGGATAGGTTTAAGGGGTAATTACCCCTCTAAAAATACAAAAAAATTGCTAAAATTATAGAGGTTTCTATACGTTATTTTTTCCTCTTATTTTTTACGCAATTCCCATTTGAAGGGTCCTAACCCTTCCCCAAGGACTCAAATTTGAAAACAATATGCAGCAATAATTTTTACTAAAAGCGGCTGAGGTGTTAGCCTCCCAGAAGTTCCCGCGGAAGAGTTCGGAAGACTTCCAGAATCGTGAAGGCGCTCGCGAGCTCAAGAATTAATATTGAGGATTTTAAGAGATTACAAATGACGTTTTTCTTATATTTTGGGTCTATCCTAAGTAGAAACTCTCCAGTTCTTTAAAAACGGACTGGTTTTAGGGAGTGAGGATTCCATGTTTCAGGATGTTAATAGATGCACGGCTGTGGAAAACAATTAGGGGGCATCCCCTTAAAAACTGAGGGTGATGGAGGAAAATGGGGGTCATATTTGAATTCAGCTGATCATTTTACACAAGAATCAGCTGAAATTCAGTTAGTGGCTTCAAATTTTTTTTTGTTCAGCACAGTTTAACTCTGCGGGCGATATTGAACCCTTCTGTAGGTGCTTCGGGGGCGCTCTCACCTCAACCGCTTTTAGTAAAAACCATTGCTGCATATTGCCATCAAATTTGTGTCCTTGGGGAAGGGTTAGGACCCTTCAAACGTGAATTGCGTAAAAAATAAGAGGAAAAAATAGCGTATTAAAACCTCTATAATTATTAGCTAATTTTTTTTGCATTTTTAGGGGGGTAATTACACCTTAAACCTATCCATTTGTTATAAATTTATCATATTTTATTAATTTGAACCTTTTTTGTCCCCTGGGGGGCAATTTGAAGATTAAAATAATGCTTTTTGACCCTGAAAATCGAGTTTAAAGCTATAAAGTCGTCGAAAAACGTAAAAAGGGGGAGGGGCTGTTCCCAGAAAATCCTGAGTCAATTGAGAATTTTAATGGTGATTTTCGTATTCAGCGACCCAAAATCTATAAGAAATGACTATTTTCATCATGGAAATTTTTTCACTGTTGAACAGTGTAATAGGAAATAATAAGAGGGCTATTATTTAGTTACTTTTCAAACATTTCTGTATTTTGCTCCAAGACATTGATATAAAATGGATGAAGAAAAAAAACAATAACGTATCTGTGTGCCAAAAACCCATTCAAAATAAGAATTATTTAATAGGTAAGTTAAGATAATAACACATTTCATCAAGCGGAAACAAATTGATGCAGAATAAAATACATCCTATAGGCGTATCTTTTATTTTAAATAGCTTAGTAAAACTTATAGTTAACAAATAACAATATAAGTAAAATTCCCTCCATTATTTAAACTTATATCAACCGAGCGTGTAAATGTTTCATAAATTCCGTTTACCCAATAGCCCTTCAGTTAAAGAATTTTGATAGTCTTACATCTGCAAACTATTCCCAAAGCAATGGAAAACGCATTTGACTATCACCAACAAATATATATCCCCGTTCTATTGAGATGATCCACGTATGGTATTCTGCATGCATACGGAATTGGGCAGGGTTCTTTTTCTCTGCAGTTTTCTCGAAATAAGAAATGCTTTTTTAAAAGTGGAAAAGTCTGACGGGAATAGTAGGAAAACAAGGAACGGGGATAGGAAGTTTCTATGACCTGTTTTTTTACGTAAAATATATCGATTGTAAGTTTTCAAAAGCTATTTTCTGAAGTGCATTGTTGCATTGCACTTAATGCTGTTAAGAAAGGTTTCAAGCTTCAAATAAACCTTTTCCCGCGAGAATTGCTAAATTTTACGCAACGGCTTTTTGAGAAGTCTTTGAAGGTCTTGAATTGGGGGAAAATCTGAATCTAAATTAATGTATAGTTAAAACCTTAAATTATAATGATAATGCATCAAAACGCTGATGTCATGGGGCCAATGCGAGGTCTTCTGATGATGACACAGTTACAGTTATGCTATATTTAACATTATTTGATACAATTACCAACTAAATATTTAAAAATAATCGTCTCAAAACATTAACTAAAAGTAAACGAAGATAGAGGTAGGATTTTAAGTAAGAAGTATTTTTATGTAGTAGTAGTGCTGAAGTATTGCTTTTATTAGAAAACACTGGAGTGGTCGTTTGTTACACAACCATTTAAAAGTTAATAAGGAAGTTGCATGTGTCAGATTTTCTTAAACATTCAAGTGTTCCGTATGGTTTTTTGTATGGTAGAATGAAATATCTATTAAGTTTTTCAAAAAATGTACAAGTTATTAAACATTTTAATTTAAAAGTTGAGAAAATAACGTGACAGAAGACGCTTAGTGAAAACACCGTACGATGACGTCAACAATCATACCATCAACTCCACTGCTTTCCAACAATTTTCACCGTACTATGACGTCACATCCCAAACTCTTAGCGTTTTAGCGCGCTTTGAAAATGGGGATTTTTGTTAATTTTTATTGCAATAAAAACATTTCTCGATCGGCCTCAAATTTGGGGTAGTTGCTTATTTTTGCATGAAGAATCGATTAAAAATATAAAAAATCATGCAACTTCCTCATTCTCAAAATACATTTTGAGAATAGACATTTGAGTCATTCTTTTTTTCGAAAGACTTACAGAATGTTTATAGACTTACAGAATGAAAAAATATTGGGTCTTTTTAGATAGATTTTATGTAGCGTGCAATACAAATAATACACTTGTTTACGGTGATTGTGTCCAAAATTCTTTAACGAACAATCATAAATATTAAAGTCATTCGCAAACGATTATGTGTATCTTCATTAAAAATTAATTTTCTTGGAAAAATGAGTCAACTAAACTAAACCATAGTTTATGCCAAAAAGTATATACCAATAAAAATACATTTATATCGTCTCAATCCAACCAAAATCCAATTCTTCGGAACGACCATCCAAACCCATCCATTCCAAAACTGACACAACTCCCCGCACTGAACTAACCCAAACCAATTTGTAGAGGCAGCGATTCGGAAACTCGTCCCACACACGTTTCGAAGCAACTCTCGCAGGGTGATTTGCACGGACAACAAGTGTTTCTTTTGGAACAAAGCGCAATTTGGCCTAGGGCCCGGAATCCCCCTGAGGGCACTCTGCACTTTGGGAACCGCTGAGATGATTTTGCTTCGCTAATAAGTTAAACCGGGAATTCGCGCTTCGGGTTAATTAACGTCGGAAGTGTCGTGGCGGTTCGCATATTAGGGAATATTCACTGTAATGTTTGAAGTATAAGTTGACTGTTTAAAATTCAATTAGTAGTGGACGTTTCGTACAGCTGAGGAAAAAAAAACGTTCCAGTTATTTTTTATACTTGGCGATTTATCGTTAATTTGGCGCGTCTTGGGTTTTGGTTTTTCTTTATACGTTTTCAAACTACACGAAAATTACCTCAGTTTTATTTATGGTGAAGAAGTATTCAATGGGATCTGTTGTTTACAAATCTCTATGGTATTCACGAAATTCCTAAATAAACAAACAACCAACGGAAGTGACGTCACCAGGTAACTCAATCTTCCGGTTTGTCTGATATTTACATTGAACAACATTACACTACGGCGCGTTTGTTTTTTTATAATTTTTCTTTTCTTATTTTAAAGCGTAATTTAAAGGAGAAACTCAAAATATGAGTTCTCCATACTTCCGATCATTATCTGAAAATTGTAAAAAGAGATATCTTGATAAAGTTATCTGTGAATGGGATTGATTTACCACACATTTCCTATTCCTATTCACAGCATGGGAAAATGCTTATTTTTGGTGATTTTTATTAAAATAAGATCCAAAGAAACTTTTAAAACAGTTTATACTGGACACAATTACGAACATGTTTATAGGTTATCAAGTGTTTTGAATTACAAAAAATAATTTTAACTCAATAATAACCGATCAAAAATATGAATAACCTTGAGGTCTACAACGATGTGCTTCAATCTCTCCTCTTATTGATTTTAATTACTAACTTGTTTAAATGTAATTAAAACAGCTGCTGATACAAAGAAAACAAAATATTGAGCAAATAAAACATTCAATCATGAAAACTTTTCAGAACATTCTTGTTGTGATAAAATTAATATCGCTGTTCTGCTATGTCAAACTTGAAGATCCATTGCATCAAAGCAGTTTATTTATTTAGAAACTGAATTTTTATTGTCTTAAAAATATAAAGTACATAAAAATATGGAAAACAACGGGCTAAAATCTAAGAACTAATTAATTTAATTAATTTATGGATTTATTCAAAATTGTAGTGCATTTACCTTTAATGATCCTACTACATTCCAGTCAGCTTGTTTATTTTTATTTGAGATTCAGAAATAGTATTCTTAAAATCGTCTGTCACTTTAATTATCTTTTTAAATATTTTTATGCGTATTTTTTTTAAATAAGTGGGTGATTGTATTCATAAGTTTTAAAACAAACTAAATAATGAATTTCAATAATATCGGACCCAATTAATCCTGATGTATCTACGATCTGTTGCAATGGCATTGATTGTATTAGCTGAGATTTTCGTCCAATGGATCGGGTAAATCAATCGTCCCATTCACAGATAACTTATCAAGATATCTCTTTTTACAATTTTCAGAGAATGATCGGAAGTATGAAGAACTCATATTTTGAGTTTCTCCTTTAAATTACGCTTTAAAATAAGAAAAGAAAAATTATAAAAAAACAAACGCGCCGTAGTGTAATGTTGTTCAATGTAAATATCAGACAAACCGGAAGATTGAGTTACCTGGTGACGTCACTTCCGTTGGTTGTTTGTTTATTTAGGAATTTCGTGAATAGGCGCATAGGGTTTGCGACTAGGGATAGAGACGGGAGCAGAAGAAATTCGACGACTTTCAATTTTGCGTTATTTGTGGTCAAAATTATTCATTTTAATTCGTGTTTAATTTTAATTGGATGGTCATTACGCCAGAGAGGGGATGGAGGTTTAACAGAACCTGAAATTTCATTCCAGGTGGGGTGGTGGAAGGATCAAGTAGAATGTCAAAATTCGAATGCCTCCCTGTTTACTCTAGTTTGAATTAAAAATCACTAATAAGTAAATTGAAGGGTATTATTATTTTTCTTTCCTTCAAGATAGAAAGAATTCCGATAAAAAAAATCTGGCAACAATAACTGAGGTAGAAAAACACGAAATTCGGGTATATTTAATCGAAAATATTTTATAGTTAGCACCAAATGAAGTAGAATGTTCGAAGGATCGAAGGATGAAGACTAGAGGCAGGGGAAGATGAGTTGGCGCAGAAAAGTTAATCATTCTGATTTAATTTATTCAATAGTAATTAAAGAGATAAAATGCCCTAAAATGGAGGAAATTCAGTTCGGTTGTTTAGGAGTATTTCTAGGGGCCTAGAAGGATAAAATAGATTATGAGAGAAAGGATACATTTTTAATCTTTCACTTAATAACTGAAATTTTCTTATAAGAGTTTTTTTAAACAACAAGTTCCTCGCATACTTAATGGAATATGACAACCTATGACCCGAAACAAGGTAAGGTTATCGGGACAAAAAATTTAAATTTTCTATTTAAATGCATTGAATAGTTATTATAATGATTAACACCTCTAAAGTTGCTCGCAAGGGATGTGCATTATGCGTAACACCATGTCGAAAAGCATTCCTTCACAGTTTTTTCTATCAAATAAATAAAAATAAGTATGTTCATCGCACAAAAATTTTAATGATTTAGATACTATTTTTAAACTGCGTTCTCGAAGTTTTTTGAAATTTCTCATATTTTTTATGACAAAATTAGTATACGTATTTTATTATTTTATACAAAATTAGTATTAGTATTTCTCGATCTTTAGCTCTTCCATCTCTCCTTTAAAGAAACCTTCCTTCTTCTACTTCTAACACACTCTTTGCATTACTTTTCAAATCACATAGTGAATTACTTTAGTGATTTTGCACATATGTGTGAAATATCAATACTTATTGCTTCCTTAATAATTTAGGTTTAAAGAAATTAGAAGAACAAGTTTGTTTAATTTTTTAAAATGTTTAACGTTGTCATTTGCATTAACATAACTTCTGCTGTTTAATTAAGTTCTTTTAAAAGTTGAAACTCTTTCAAAATTAGTGTTTGCTAGTGTAAGAGAATTTCTGTGAAGAGAACATTATCCTATAGAGAAATTTTTTAAATAACATTTTCTGTTTGTGAATTTTTCGGAGCTTAGGCAGAAGTTCCAGTCTACAAATTCAAAAATTCAGTCTTACTTTATTTAGTAATTTGATTTTTCAATTTTAATACATTCAAATTTAGACTAATGCATAAATTGAATTTTTTCAACTGGAAGCAGAAGAGCAGGGGCGTCATTTCAGTTTTTGGTTGAGAGGGGCAATGATTTTCTTAAGTGGGTCTGGACCACACCACACCAAAACTAGACTTTTTTTTGGGGAGGTGTCTCAACTTCATTTTAAAGATATCCCCTAACGAGCACATTTATAAGTTAAGTGTTAGTAGTATTTGAATGATATTACATATAATGTAAAAATTTGACAGCGTGAACTGCAAGAAAAAATGGGGGGTCTGGGGTTCACACCCCCAGGAAAGTTTTGAAAATTTGCCTTTTTAAAGTAGTGTTTTAGCTCATTTTGAGACCCTTTGGGCTGCATTCAAAGAGAACAGTTTCTTGTAAACCACAGAATTTTCTAGGGAAAAAAGTTGCAAATAAACGTCAAAGTTTCAAGGGGGCTGGGGGTCCTCCCCCAGAAAAGTTTTTGAAATTTAACCCTCAAATGTAATGCTTTAACTCTTTTTGAGACTTTTTAGGCTGCAACCAAAGCTCCTTGTGGAAGTTCCAAAATTTTCAAGGGACATGCAGCTATTTCTCACATAACTGTGGAAACTTAAGGGGCGATTGCCCCCCCTAAATGATGTCCATGCAGAAGAGTAATAACAATGAGTGCACTAATAACAATGAGTTAAGTCTAATGAGCAGGTTGTAATACTTTCCTACCCTCTAGCGGCTTTTACGCATAGTATCCTATCCAATAAAATATAGCTTCAAGTTAAGCAGTTATTTGTAAAAATCAATTAAACATACCATACTTATAATCTGAATTCCTTTTTAATTTATTCCGCTGTAAGGAATTATTTTTAAAAGGATTCTTATTTCTGCTGGTAAAGATAATAACTTACAACCCCTTCTTCGACGCTTTAATTTTCAATTTTTGTCCCATAATTTTCAATTTTTTTTGTTGCATTTTAATACTGAAAAGTGCAAAAATGTTTATCCCCGTGTCATTTTTGGCCATTTTACAAGTGTTGAAATATTTGATAATTCGCTTACTGATCTGCAGTTTTTCCAGCAATGCACCTTCTTAACCCCTTACATTTTTCCTTAGTTTATTTTAATAATATGTTATGAATTTATATAAAAGAATATTTTTGAATCTCTGAAGTTTAAAGATAATTAAATATCTGCCATATGAAGAAGATCTAAATATAATATATGCTGCGCTTTCTGTTCTCGTGTTTTTTCTGCAATACACCTTCATTATAAAATTGTTCCTGACCTTCACGCTTCGTTGACCTTTACTCAGACGATTGATAGGAGTCAAGAACATCTATCTACAAAATTTCCAGGAACTCCAAGGGGGGCTATTGAGTTTCAGGGAGTCAGTAAAGGAAGAATCAGTCGTCAGAACTTTCAATGGAAGGTCCGTGACAGTTTTATGACTTTTAAATAACCAGACCAGTCACCTCCACCCCTTAAATTCTTTTCATGTGTAATTAAATGGGGAAATGGCAAGGAAAGTGTATTGGAACACCTGCAACAGTAAAATACCCCATAGCGCTGCAAAACATTTGGCCGTCGCATGATGTGCGACCGTTACTAAAATGAGCCACTTCGTCTTGGACGTATGGGATACGACGGCAACAGAGAAGGGGTTAAAATATAGGACAATAAAGTAAAATTGCCTCTAAGTTTGAAAATGGAAGGGTTTGGTAAATAATAAAAATAAACTAAATATAGGAATTATATATCTTTAAATTTGAACTAATTTTTATAACCTGAGAGCAGGACAATCTACGTCTATCTTATCAGCACTAATAACATGTATTTAACCCTATCGAGGGGGTTGTGATACCTTTCCTACCATCTAGCGTGAAATTTATGTATTTATTCCCATGTCGAAAAATTAATATCACTAACTAAAATAGATAAAAAATTAAAATAGTTTTAATCATAAATATATTTTATACACGCTTATTTAAAACCTAAAAATTTTAAAAATAAACTTCTCTCTGTTTCAACAATTAAAAAATAAATATATTAAAAATCGATTCACTAGTGCTGGTAGGTTACCAAACTTCCATGTTTGGCGGTTGGCGACTAATTTTAGACTTTCCTTATGATTTATTCAAATTTTGTCAGTCTGCCATTGCTTTTCTTGATTACCAAATTAAGTGAAACTTAGTTTTTAGGGTCTCTAAAGTATGCTCTTTCAAAAAATCGAATAAAAATTGGGGTCTTCCATGTAAAAATTTGAACTTCTAGTTACGCTGCGCCAGAAGATGACCTCTGAGAGAAAAATAGTCAATTAGTGTTTTCAAGTATTCAATAAATCCTGTAAAATGACATTCAAACCATCTCTCTAACCCTAGCCGTTCGCCCACAAAGTCCACTGGAACGTTTTTTATTTCCGCAGCTGTACCTTCTATTTCTCATATATGCAGTAAGCTAAATCCCTGATCGTTAGAGCTAAGTCCTTCATCCTTTTGAATTGTAACTGTAACCCGGTTATAACTGTAACTGTGAAGGCTTTCTTATACATCACACTGTAAACCACTTATGATAAAATATTAACATAAAATACTGTTTACCTAAACGTTACCTAAAAGGATTACTGGTTTTGTAGCATTTTAGCTCTGGTAATAAAATGTAATAACTAAAAACGCTCATTTGAATTTTAATTATCTATGAAACTGTAATTAATTTATTTAAACTAAGCCAAAATTTTCATTTAAATACATTTTAAAAATAGCAATTATTTGGGATTCGTTTAAAATCCCGAGAATCAACTGCCCGACAGATCAATGAATTATATTTCGGGAATTGTATTTTATTTCATAAATTTTATTTTAATAAAGATCATAAATAACTATAAAGCCGCTTTAGTACTATAAATAAAGTTTCAAATAATTATAATATTCAATTAATTTGTATTAAAATCATAGTATATTAGACGTTGAAAGCACTTTTCCCATTTTATATCAATATAAATTTCAAGATAATATAGTTAATTTTCAGTTATGAATAAAAATACTGAATCATACACTCTAGGTTAAAAATAAATAGCTTTAAAAATAGTCAAAATAAAAACGAGAAAATTAAATCATAGATCTAATTCGTTATATAATTAATTATAAGTATACAAAAGCTTTATGCAATGACTAGTTTAAATTTATTTTCACAAATAACTCAAATGAAAACTAAAACAACTACACACAGTGAAGTATAATCCTTATATTAGATAGAAATCATTTTACTGACAAAGTGTCACTCGTGAAAATAACAGGAGATTAATTTTAGAAACGCGTCTACAAAACACCCTTCTCGTGAAAGAGAAGATCAAGAAGAAAGCGAAAGATGTTAAAATGAGAAATTAATTGCATATTAATTAATGCAGACTCCTTCCAAGGGATGTTGCTTCAGAATTCTGAGAAAGTAATGAGGGAAATTCATCATCATCTGCATTTGAGAAGGTTTTAATATTTCTGTTGTTTCTTATGAGAAAAGATTATAAGTAATTATCAGTTCACTCCATCATTAGGGAGTTATTGTTCTTTATCAGTAAAAAACTGTTATGCAATGCGATAAAAACTTATTATCGCTGCCTGTTCTTTGAGAGGGATTTTTTTTCATTAGTAACATTGAGATCCTTTTTAGCGCCATTATTTGTTTTGTGAATACAGATATAATCTTATTGATATGGAGAGTTTATAGTTGAAGTGGTGAATGCTGATTCGGTTTCACTATAGGATGGGGATGACGTAGAAAAGCATTATGTATTTATTTTTTATTGGAGATATGTAGGGAAATATGTTAAACAATTTGCTAATTCTTTCTATGCTGTTGCCTGAGAAGTATTGCGCTTTAAATTTGTTTCAAAAGTAGTCAGTAATATAGTGAAAAGTTGCTTCAAGAACTCTTCCCGAAATCCGGACAGAAAGATTCCTAGGGTAAAGTACACAGGAAATGATCAAAACATTAAACCATCATATCTCCACGTTACATAATTTTTTTAATGTGACGGCATGATAAAAATACTATTTCATTCTATTGCATGCGCATGCACTCGCAATGTATATTTTTAAGATCTTAGTCTGCAAATGCATGCAAATAACTGCGATCTTGTTTTCCATAACATGTTTTCAGAGTAAACCGGATATGACGCCATACCTTTTTCTGTAGCAATTTTCGTGAATACGTTCAGTTCATTGATATATGCCTCACGGGACATTTTTATGCACTTTAAACAAAATTTTTTGTTTTGAGTTTGGGTGGACTTGTCTAAAACCCCTGCATAAAGTTATTTAGTGAAATAGTGATTTTTCCACACAAATATTATGATTGAAAATTATGTGTATAAAACTTCCCTACTTCTCTCAATGTTTGTTTTATAAAATATTTTCAGAAAAACTTACAAACAACATTTTTTGTACTGGATACAAAATTTTAGAGGTTTTAAAATACTAAATTTAACCCATACACACATTACCCAAGGCAACCAAAATCACACAAAATCAATGTGAAACTCACTAATGAACTCATTTATCTTCACCGGTAATTAACTTTTCCCAATAACATAATCAATAGGCTGCAGCAGAAATAATGAGAGGTTGGACTCCCTTTTCTAATTTTTCATTCAGCACATCACCAGTTAGGTGAAGGATATACAACTTTAACTCTTTATGATAATGATAATAGTTATAATTGATTCAAGTTTGGTAATTGATGCAATACATTTTATTTAAAAAATCCTGAAGAGGAATTTTAAATTCTACATTTAATATAAGGTAGAAATATAAGAAATAAATGCATTTCACAGATGTATAAAACTGGTAATAGCTATCGGGGTAAATCGACGTATTACTTTGAAAGACTATTTTTGGCTAATACGATGCTTTTGTGAGAATTGATACAAATATGATGGCTAATGGCTAATACGATGATTTTTTTGAACCACGATTGAGAAATAAGGCAAATGAGCTAGATTAACCTGTCCATCCAATTTCAAACGTATACGGCTAGGAAGGCATATTTTGTGCGGGAATTAGTTCCATTAACTCTAAGTTCTGGTTGCCCTAATTTTTCCATAGGATTTAATCTAGGGCAGTTTAGAATCGAATGGGTTAAAACCTATAACCTTATTATCTGTATAAGAAGAGATAAATGTATGGAAAATACCTAGAAATTTAAATATAAAAGTAAGAAACATTTTTGATGGTTCAAATCAATTCATACTTATTAAACTTAAGAGGAGATGTTTAAGATTATATGTAGCCTAATTACTAGATTTTTTCTCTAAAGATAGTGTTGCACTCAAGAATGTTAAAACAACAAAGAAAAGAAATTATTAGAGTCGACAAAGTGGTCGAATAGGGTAGTGGTACCAGTAACTGTCACTTTAAGAGCAATAAAATTAAAAAATTAGCTTTTGCTACTTAATAAACTACCCTGGAAAAAGGTTTTTGCTTTGAAAAATCAAATGGAGTTGCAATATTTATTTAGATTATAATTTGTTTCATTAACAAAAGATTTTCTATTTTAAAAATATTTTCCACTTTGGCATGGTAGCAGCTGCAGTTATGGCACTAATAAATAAGCTTTTAATTACTAATTAGTAATTTATACTAATTAGTATAAATGTAATGAAAAACAACGCCAATACAAATAAAAAATTTTTTTTTAAATACTTTTCAAATAAAATTCAATAACTTTTAGAACATAAATAACTTTTCAGAACATTATTTTTATGATGAAATTTATTTCGCGTTTCTGCTGTATCAAACTTTAATATCCCTTGTATCGAAACATTTTAGATTAGATTTAGCCAAAATTAATTTTTTTATCCAGTAACAGATACCCCATTTTATATAAGTAACTTTTCCAAAAATAATTGTTAGGAATGAGTTATGTACTGTTATCGATTTCATGCTAGTTCATATAGGTTTCAAAAGGAAAATTTCCTTAAATTAGACACAGAAAAAATTTATGTCCTTATTATCAGCATTCAGCCGACCTCTGAAAATTGAATTTTGAATGAATTTTTTGACACTGAATGGGTATTCTTAATTTATTAAACTTAAAACCCTTTAACGCTGCATAAAATTAAAGATAAATGTCTAAATTATTAAGAGAGGCCTCCATTTAGTTACAGTTCTCAAAATAAAAGTTGATATCATGAATTATTTCTCAAAGCGTCAGTTACTGGTGCCCTGTCAATTACTGGCGCAACTACCCTAACATTATTTTTTCATTTAGAATATTTGTGAAAGATCTACACACCAATATGTCAAAACATTAGTCAGGTTATCATTACGTAACTCTTAGCGAAATGACACACCAGAAACCCCCCGTGAGTCGAAGTGTTTACTCGTTCTACTAAGAAGAAACTGTTTTCAGTTCGGAGAGTCCCCACACCAATTTATTTGTCAGTATCCATCGGAAATAAATCGTTGAGATGGGGTTTTAATGATCCCGACGCATGCTCCGTTAAATTACGGCCCTGTCACTGTTTATAGCTCGGTCCCCGTCGACCATTCTGTTGGTCACGCGATGGAGCAGAAAAGGGGGGGTCCGCGCTTTCCTAAACGATGCACCGGGAGGTAAACAAAAGAATGGAGTTAGGGTGGGTTTACGACATGCATCGATTTGAGCGACGTGATAGGTCGAAACTTCCCTATAACTGAAGACGTAACTGCTACGTCATAGCGCTAAGAACCAATGGTATGGCAATATTCTATATTGGTGATGAAAGCGATGGGAAAGTTTCGATTTAGACGTCGTTCCGTTCGCATTGCTCGAATAGCTCAATATAAATCAGGCCTTACTGTGATTGTTGGGGTGATGAATTATTTTTGGTAAATATCGGGTAGAGTTTGTTGGTGAGATTTAGTTTGAGGGGTTAAGAAGTGTTGCAGAAAAATCGTAGAGATAGTGATGAACAAAACGGTTCTTTTTTTTCAAAAGTTACGTTAAGTGGTATGAAACTTAGTTTTCAATTTAATTCTTGATTTAATTAATTGTTAGGAGTTTTAGGAGTTTTGGAGAACACAGGAACAGTTTATTAGATTCAAAGAAATTAACTAAATTCAAAGAACGCAGGTTCTAACCAAAGCGCTCAAGACTTAGGGGCCATTCATTAATTACGGAAGGATGATTTTGGCAATTTTTGACCCCCCTACCCCCATTTAAGGGTACGTAAGATTTTTCAAACCCCTCCCCCCTATTCTTACGTAAGATTCCATTTCATTTTTCGTAACTCGTATTTCCATTCTTTCGTAAGATTCCAACCCCCCTCCCCCTCAGGACCCTTACGTAATTAATGAATGGCCCCTTATATAGTTTTTTTAAGAAATTGTCAAGTTAGCGATATTTTTGTTCTTAAATAGTAACTTGTAAGTCGTAATATTATGTACAAAGATAAACTCAAAATAGGTTAGTTAAACAAGTAAAAGGGGTTTACGAAGCAATTGTTCAAGTGATTATACATTTTTAAAACTGAACTATTTTATAATATAGACAACATTTGTCATAATTACAAAAAATACCTTTTTGTTAAGTTTGAATGTATAACAATGGACGGAAACTGTAAACCATCTGGTCCTCAGAACTTTCTGTTTAAAAGAAAAACACTACTCAGTTAAATTTCTAACACACATAAAGCTGTCCCACTAAAAAACCCATACTCATTCCTTCTCCTAAAACAAACGAGGGTATGCGAAAACTATCATCACAAACAATGAGCTAGACTAAAACATCCACAACTCTATTTTCTTCTTTTAAGCCCTGTAAAAACTACTGACATCAAAGTACTGTTACCCCTCTAGGTAGGAAAGAAACGAAATTTTCTTTTAACTTTAGTATTGCTTTATTACGCTGAAGATAGCTTTACTACGTTTTGTATGATACGGATGTAATGAAAAGGTATAAACCGAGCAGACCTTTCTTTCTATTGGGCCTTACAGCGTGTTTCCTTTTTCAGAGGGTTCTTTTTAGAGTAAGAGATTTATAGTTGGGCAATTCCACGGGTAACTGACTGACATTTTTTAAGAAAAACGCATAATATTTTGTTATTTTCTTCCCAAAAATAAATGATAAAAATACTTTCCACCCAGTTTATTGCTTTCTTGTTAGCTTAATCTAATGGCACAATAAAATTTTCAAAATATGTTTTTATTGATTTTTTAAAAATTTTAAACAACAAGGTAACTGACTGACATAAATGTTTCACAAATGTCAGTCAGTTACCTTGTTGTTTAAAATTTTTTGGAATTTTTTTTTTCATTTATTTTTGGGAAGAAAATTACAAAATACTAAGCGTTTTTCTTAAAAAATGTCAGTCAGTTACCCGTGGAATTGCCCAGTTATACATCAACATTTCTTCGGCATTTTCAAGTTGATAAAGAAGTACGAAACAAAGGGATTTAGGTTTTTAATGGTGTTGAAAATATAGCTTCTTTGTAAAGTTATAAAATAAAAAAGTAATAGTTTTTGAGTCGAGGTTATAAATTGCTACGTATAAAATTGAAAATTTTGAAAATTATCTACATTTGTAAATCCTGTTTTAATTTATTTATAATGTGGAAAAATAGATAATACTCTACACTATAATAAAAACCCTTAGAAAACTAATAAAATAAATTCTTGTGTTTCATTTTTCCAATTATCTTATTGTAAACAGTATTATCACATGTAAATAAAAATTGAAAATAAACTATTGAATATTGATAAATATGCAAACACGTATTGCAATCCAGAATGTTTAACTACACAACATTTAAAATGTTATTGACTTATTTTAAAAATACACAAATACACCATAAAACGAGATTCAACTATATAATCTTCAGTTGATACATTACAAAACAACAAAATGATAACATCACAAAACAATTTTACACAATTGAATTATCCCTCATTATCTAAAAGTTTCAGAAATTAATGTATTTGCCACAAACCCCTTTGTTGCGTTAGTTAATGAGATAATTACGATAAACCAATTTTCTTACAAAGTACTTTATAAAGTAAAAAGTAAAGGGTATACTTTATACTGAACGCTTTTTATTGAGAAATATAGTGATAAGATAAGCAAGTTAAAATGTCGATTTGCCAGAAATAGAATTTCAAATTGTTGACTGCTAAGTTGGCATTGATAATTGTTTCAGGCACCTATTTTAACATTTTTTCACCTATTTTCTACAGTATTAGGCTAAACTTTTAGTAATAATTGAATATTATTAATTATAATATTTTTCATCCCAATAAAATGATAATTATCTGTTTGAATAGAGAGTGTGCGAAAATTACTTTTTCCCTCTTATTGAAGAGATTTCAGGAGGGAAACTGAATATTTTTATCTAGTGGACGCAGTGACTAAAATAAGTTAAAGAGTCAGGGTTCCCCTCCTTTTATGACATATGAAGGTAAGTAAAAGTGTTTATGTTTTTAAAAATACTGAAAAAGTTGGATAAATTCATACTGCTATTAAACCTTAAAACAGAGCATAAAACACGTCGCGTACATTTCTTAGTTTTTTATAACAAACATCGTAAAAACATAGTAAAATAATTATTTTCATTAAAATTACTTTAAAACGAACATGAATCCATCCTACATAATATCATAATGTAATATAATCCCTAAAAAAATCACAAGCAAATAATGCAAGGTTTTTTTACTATGTGAAGAAAATCCTGACCATAAGGAAAAAATAAACTTCCTGAACCTTAATCTCTCTATTCTAAAAAAAAGTTTTTGTAAATGGTTTCCAGAGAAAGGCTTTTTAATTACTGATCCGTATAACATGTTTTTGGTATCAAACTGTTCGGATTCTTTTGAGGATGTGCAAAGTGCCTTTAGAATTTCTAAAAAAAATCTCAATTCTAAGATATTTCCATTTTTCTGGATTACGGATAAGGTTACAGTTAACAGCAAGAAACTGTCGTACAATTTATTATACCTCCAATCACAATGACCAACCGACGCTACTCATTAACGATGAAAATAATTCCTTTCACGCTTTGAAAATGCGCTTCAAAATATGTACTTTCTAAATAAACTATTTTTAAAAGACTGATAAGAGTTTTCCAGAAACTCACAGATCTACTATTCAAGTATAGAATTTCACACACCAAAATTAATTGTTTGTAAACATTGAGTGCAATGTAGATTTTGTCTCTTATCATTTTTAATAGCTTAAATAGTAATGTTTAAAAAGTCTGTTTTAAAACTAAAACTTGAATGATAAAACACTAGATATTTTGACGAGTTACTAGGTACTATATTAAATTTAACAGATTCATTGCTGAACGTTTTTGTAAATATTGAATAACAATTGCACGAGCAGACTTGATGGATATTTTCAAGGAAAACGTGTTGATTAAATTATTGATAATTTAACCAATAAATATTCTAACTTTTAAGAGAGTGTGCTTCAAGAAAGTTGGTTGAAGTTTTTTCTACTAATTGTTATAACGAATGTTTTATAAATAAATAATTTTAGTGAGCAGGGTTTTGTGGGGATTGCGAAGCGATCCGAAAGGCCCTGCGTCAGCAGTTAACGGGGGTTGGCGAGCGATAGCGAGCAGGGGGCGGTAGCTCCCTAGTGTTTAAAACATAAATTATGAATCAATATTTTCTGGATCAAATTATTTTTCTTTATCCTTTTTAGCGTGTTTTGTATTGAATTACACTTATATTTTAATTCTGAGTATTTATAACTTTAAAAAATATAAATAAAGATCGTTATAAAAATAAGTAATGATTAAATATAAAAAAATGACAGGTTTGAAAGTAATGCATTGTATGATGAAGAAAGAAAAATAGTCACTGGGGTTTCGATGAAAGAAAATCAATTCAAAACTACATGCATAGTAATATTCAGTAAACTCCAAACTATCTGAAGGGGCCGTTTAAATATTACGTAAGCACCTAATGGTGGAGGGGGTTTGCTTTGCTATTTGCTTATTTTTCCTGAACAAGGGGGAGAGTTATAATTGATGCTTGCGTATATGATG
Source organism: Tetragnatha versicolor (assembly GCA_024610705.1). Taxonomy (NCBI): domain Eukaryota; kingdom Metazoa; phylum Arthropoda; class Arachnida; order Araneae; family Tetragnathidae; genus Tetragnatha; species Tetragnatha versicolor. Next base: position 18,310,952 of record JANDEH010000008.1, read on the forward strand.
TTACAAATGCTGCAATTTCAAAAATATTTTGTTTCTTGCATAAATAATATAAATTTCCCCTAAAAATAAATTTTGTTTTAACATTTTTACTCTGCACATGAGATGAACTAAGGGGTGGTCATGCAGTGTACTTTCATTGCGGTTTGATTATCTTTGCATACAAGGGGAAGGGGGTTAAAAATGACCAGAAACATGCTTACGTATTAGTATTTGAACGGCCCCTAAGCATTAATTTTGAAGAAAAAAACATTCAATAGTTACCTTTAAGGGAAAAAATAACGTAATTTAACCACACCTCTCTCCCATTTACAAACTCTCAATCTCCCCTTCCTAAACAAACCACTTAAAACCCTTCCCGTTTCTTTTATCCCTAACAGAAATAGATCCTCCGGTGTTAGTTAATGGCCCAGAGAAGGGGGGAGGAATGATTAATATCGGGAAAGTTATAGAGACGCAATAAGAAGGAGGGCCTTTTAATAAGTTCCCCTTCCTTCCATTGCCTCGCGTTGATCAATATTTGCTCTGGGAGAACCCCTTTCTTTCCAGCTGCGGATTCATCATTGGACTTCACAGAAAAGCTATATCGCTAAACTCATTTAGCTTGTTTTTGGCGTTGTGAGTGCGCTTTTAGTGTTTTGTTTTTGAAAACTTTGAAATGGGATCGCTTATGATGTTCACTAATGAAATTTCAGTCTTTTTTTTTGAGTGTGTGTTATGTCTTCTGATTCAAATATTGGCGGTGTTTTCCGATGTTGGGTGTTTTACGGTTTGATGGGTTTTTGTTGGAGGGTAATTTAGGTTTAATTTAAGTGGGGGAGTGCTTTGGTTGTGTCGGGGGGTAAAAATGCTCGGTAGATGAGCTAGTTCAAATTTTAAAATGGTTGTGAGATTGGTTGTGTAGCATGGATTTTCGTTTTCAAACATTGATTTTAACTTTTTCCAGGTTGAGAGAGTTGTTCAATTTAACTCTAAATCGATTAGATGTAGTTTTAAAAACAATAAGCGCTAATGTTTTTAAGTTTCATCAGCTTGATAATGAATTTCGTTCAGTTATATGTAATATATTTAACATTTATTTTTGATCAACCAATTTTTTTTACAAATTTTTATTTTCAGAGCTTTTGAATTAAGCCCAAATGAGATTTAAATATTAAAAATTATATCTTAGTAGTTTACCGAGATGCCTTATATTTCAAATGACAGGCATATTCACTTTTCGTTTTTTTTAACAATTTTAGATCATTAATAGTTTTTACCTACACTTAAACATGTCAACTCGTGTCTGTTTAGTTATCTAAGAAATTCAATTAATTCAGAATTTAGGTGAAATTCCAAGAATCTATTCTAAAAAAAACTTTAATTTACACGTTAGAGAACATCTTTTGTAATGTCTTCCCTCTCATAGCTTTCTTGCTAAAACCCTTAACGCCTAAAGTTTATAATAAGTTTACTACACAAAAAATATTTACAGAACACAAGAGAAAAAAATACATTCGACGCCAAGGGGAAAATTGATAAATCCCGTTCAGGCGACATAGAATTAATTTACATCAAATACAAAATAAATGAAAATAAATTAAAACAACTTTAGAAATGTATAGATAAATAATGGCAATATAAGCTGGACAAATGTTATTAGAAATAGTTTGCTTCAGTTGAGGGAAAAATATAAATCCGGATCGTCGATATTAATTATGAAGTTAAATAAATTTCTTTTAAAAGTGGAGTATTTAATTATAGTAATTAATTTTACAGGTAAACTGTTATATAATTTAGGACAAAATTCGTGTTAACAAAAAATATTATTAACTGAATAAATGTGAAGATTATTACAGACGATATTCAAAGCAATTCCATATTTCAACTAATTCCCCTCCACTTGTTGCACAAACACAAAATCAAAGATCAGAACGAAAATCCACAAATATAATTATCTAAACAACTTTAATTCCAAGAAACCACTCACACAAGCAAGTTTAAATATTTTAAAACATAAAAAATCGCTTTACCTTTAATAACGTCTGCGTTCAATTAATTCTAAACGCGCGGAATTATTCCCTCTACCTATAAATTCCTCAATTGAAAAGGATGTCCTGGGTATCCTTTGAGTTGAGTTTACCTGAGCGTGTAAATTAGAGAACTGCTTCAGTCGAAAAGAATCCACTGTAATTGGATTTACTTATGATTGCCTGAATCGATTCAATCTGTTTTCTTATTGATTTGGGGCGGATGAATTTAATTAGAACAAAACAGAATCGGCAAGTTTCTTCTCGGTCCTTGATAAGAGATGTTTTAAGGGAATTCAAGGTTTGATTAAGCACTCAGGGATTAATGCTGAATAAGGATTGAATTTTTCTTACTTTTTACCGAAAAAGTTTTTGTAAATAACATATTTTTACAGCATAGTGAAAATGCTTTGAAATGCTTGTAGGGTTAAGAATTATGATCACATTGTAAAAGATATCTTTGAAATTTACGACTTTCTTTTCAGATAAGTCTACTTGATTAGATATTATTGATTAAGCGGTTATAGATTATACCGAGGGAATTAAATGCTTATATAGGAATTCAATTTATTCCAATGCATTTTAGAATCATATTACAATTTTGAGGATTTGAACGTCTCTAATACAAAACACTCATTGATACTAACTAAAATAATTCTCTATGCCCCTTGAACTTCTTATCAAATTAACTTTACTTTTTTATTCAATTTTTTTTATTTTTTATTCAAAGTTTTGAATAGTAAAAACTATTTTGTTGGTCTCTTAACCTTTAAATTTTCCTAGTTATATTTATTGAACTTAAACAACTACGTTTTGTATTATCTAATTCAATCGTAAAAAACATACAGTTTTATAAATCTTAAGAATATAAAAGTTGTAAGAAGGCCTAAAACTATTTTCGGTTATAAAAATATCCGGAAATTTTCTATTATTAGTAGAGAAAATTAATAAATGAAGAGCATATATAACGTTATATTTTTAAACTTTGAATTAAATTTGTGTCTTTTCCCTAAAAGTTCATAGAATGAATGCTCATGTTATTATATATAACGAGTGTTGCTGTCAAAGACGATGTATAGCTAACGAGGTTCTGTCAAAACATCACAAAGAACTGAATTATAAGTAAATTCAATAAATCACCTATTCATAAAAAAGAACACTTAAGTAATTTCTCAAACAAGCTTGTCAACATCAAAGAATCCTACAATTTGCTTCTATTCGTTCCACTTCTATTTGTCAGAATCTGATGACGAATAAAGGATTTCGAATTCCCCCATTCATCTCAAGAAAATTAGATTTAGTTCCAGACAAAAAAATATATACTTCAGCAGACGAAAACATGAAAAGAATAAAAACACGAAAAATGAACCACGTCAAGTATACGATAGATTTCAGATTCGATTAACAATGAATACGACATTAAATGACTCCATATCTAGGTCTTGAAGAGCTGGCCATAAATCAGACAAAAGTGGATCATCTCCCGAAGGAAAAAAACATTCCAAATGCAACTTTAAAACTATTAGATGAAAAGATACTAGGTACGCTCCTTTATCCATTTACTGCTGTTGCCAGTTGTAAAACTGCAACTTATCTTCCCGCTTTTCAGCAATTCGCTCGGCCGAACTGAAAGGAACTGAAGACAGCGGGGCAGCTGAAAAAAAACATTGTTCGTGGCGATGATAACAATAACAACACCGGTTGAAAAAAATGGCGGGATCGTCCCAGATTTTGACAGTTGATGCAACTTGGATGATGGACGACGCTCATGGCTTCGTGTCGTTTGTCACGTGACGTTCCAGAACGAAGTGAACTGAAGCGTGAGCGGATTTTTGGGATTTGTTGCCAGATGCCGTGAGGGGTGCGAGGGAGTGTGTCATGGGTGACCGGGTGGCGACAGATGGTGGTCAAGCAAGAAGGGGGGAATTTTAGAGTTAAAAAAGGTTGAAGGTATAGGATTTGGTGGGTTATAGTTACAAAATGATTTAGGTTGATCAAGAGATTGTAATTCAAGATTAGTAGAGAGAATAATCTAGATTCACAAAGGGGGAGGTGAATTTTAAGAATAATAAGGATAAAAAAATAAAAGACTTTTCCAGTTTTGAAGTATCGGGATTTTTAGCCGAAAATATCTTATCATTTTACTGTTGTTTTTTTTTTTCTTTTTGCTTCAGCGTTAAAAGTGGTGATATTATTCAAACCTCGATTCATAGTTATGAAAAACAAAGCGCTACCAAAATTAATAGTGAACTGACGACTTCGTTTAGTCCGACAGCCTGGATAAAAACTTCTGACGTCGAACAATATTCTAGAGATTGTTATGGAAACAGGTCATTACCCTCAATTTTGGAGGTGATAGTATTTTGTATACGATGAAAAACATTTTGTGCCAAATATTTGTTACTGTATCATTTAGATTTGAACTTCTTTTCAAAGTTTTTCTCGTGGTTGTTGGACTATACTTCAATGGGGGTGAGATGGAATACTTAATTAACAAGGAATACTTAATCACGATGCAAATAGTATTTCTCTAAACAAAATTTTTAAAAATTTCAACAAAACTAACGAACTAAAACCTTTTACATTATATAGTATTCTCCTTTTATTTTTTTAAGTTTCTGAAATTTTAAAAGCGAAGCAGGGTAAAATATTTCTCTTTTCAGTTTAATTACTTTTATACTTAGTTTAACGCATTTAACTTGGCATACCAAATGATACTTTCAAGAAAAAATAAGATATATTTTCAGTTAAATGAAATAATAATATGTTTTGGAAAGGAAAAATTAATACAGTTTGTATTTTTAAAGGACTGGAATACTAAAGCAAATTGTTAGATTCAGAGAAATAGTATGTATGTGCATTCAAGTAAAACTATACCGGATACTTCAAATATTGTAGCTAGTTCTAGAAGGAATTCAAATATTTAAACTCAATTTCAAAGCTTAGTATGGCATTAGTGAACGAAAACAGAAAACTTTCAAAGAGCAGTAACCATAACTGGAAATAAAATACTTTCAGAATTGAAATATTTTGAAGACATTTTATGAAATGAAATAGTTAAATGGGTATCAAAGAATCATTATTTCTGTTTTTTTGGAAAAGAAGTTAAGTTCATGCAATAACTTTCGCACTTTTCCTTATTTGGTTAAAAAAACATTTTTGTACCTTTTTTTCAAATGGAAATCCAAGCAAAAAAAATTAATAAGGTAAATATTTTAAAGTACATATAATTAATATAAATAAAAAAGAAACATATGATATAGTGATTAAATTATCGATTATAATTTTGTTTTGGTTCAGGGTTCAAAGTGACCTCCGTCAAGAGTGGCTCTTTGAAGTGATACTAGAGGCTCAACGGTCCACTGAATTCTTTGAATTGCGAACCAATGATTTGAAAAGATTTTCCAAAAAAATTCGTTAGTATATATCTTATACTATATAGTTATCTTGATAAAATTTTTTCAAAGAATTTAATACTAAGTAATAAATCCTAATCTTAAAAAAAATTGCGCTTTAATATTTGATGACCTGAATAAAACTAGAAAATGTCTTTTTCATATCTTCATGTCATTTTTTCAGTACCGAATCTATTTTTACTTAACACCAATTATTTTACCAAAATCTTAGAATCAAAACAAAAATAAAATTGCGTGATTAACCGTTTTTCCGAATGAAGTAACATTAGCCTTTAATATCTGTTTAGAGGATATTAGTTCTGAATTCTGATTCACTTGGTAATTTTTAGTGATATAGGCTTAGTATAGAGCAATTTCAGAGGAGATTTCCATTTTCTGAAGGCTAAATTAAATCTCTAAAAGCAGAATTGGGGAATATGAAAATGGATGTGTATCTTAGTTCTTAATATACCCCTTCAAAGTTTACTTTTTCATTAAGTTAGGTTTCTTATGGAAAGTGTAAATGAAATAACCAAGTTAGAAAGTATTTCAAGAAAGTTTTTTTTCTTTTTACTTAATTTAATAAGTGAGTGGGATGGAGATTTTTACGCAATAGCGAGAAATTGGCAATTAATTTTTGGGTTATTCCATTTTAAAAGAAAATATATTTAATAGCATTTTACATCTGTATATTCTAAATTTACACGTACACACGCACGCACACTAGGGTGGGCCGAAAAAAACTTTTATTTTTTTCGAAGTTTTAATAGCGCGGAAAAGTTGCGAATTATATAGACAAAGAAAAGGGAAAAAAATTTTCAAAATCGGTTAATATCTTCCGATCGCGCAAAGGCCCCAAAGTTTGAAAAAATATGAAAAAAACTTGATTTTTGCGATTATTTTTTTTAAAAAATCAAAGATTAAACTATCAAATATTGTTCATGATTTTTTTATGTGAAACTAATATAGTTATAGACATAATCGTTCAGATTCCATTCTTCTATCACTTTTTTTTCGTTAGATATAATTTTTTTAATGTTCATACAAATTTTGTAAAGTTGTTTTTCCTGCATTATTAAACAGCTAATAACTCTAGAACTATACAACTTAAAAACTTGAAATTAGTCCCATTTTGTTCGTAAATTTTTTGTCTTTGATATGGTGTGCATCATGATCATCATTTTCAAAAAGTTTTTTTTTAAATTTGAAAAAAGTGAAAAAAAATTTAATAAAAAATTTTTTTTTAAATTTTTTTTGAAAAAATATTAATAGTCTTTTAACTCTTAAAATGAACATAACTACCCAATTTCAAGTTGAAAATAAAATTTAATCATGTATAAAAAAATAAAAATAACCGTAATTTAGTCAAATCCCTAAACATTCCCTAAAATTATACACCAAGAGCGATTCACTCATGGAAAATTTATCAAATCACTTGAGGGTGTTCATATGACTTAAAACATGTAAAAAATGTCACATAAATTTCAGAAAATAAGACAATTAACAGATTCGGTTCAAAATCTTACAGTGCTAGTTCCCAACTCTAAGTTAATTGAATTTGCATGAATTTTACCTGAATATTCCTTAGAAATGTGTTTATATCCAATTTTTTTATGTTCTGAAGTTTTAAATTTACTTTGATTTGACTTGTTAAAAGAAAAAACAATTAGATATAAACATAATTCTTAGAAATTTTCAGGAGAAATGCATGCAAACTTATTTAAATATGAAAAAACTTGATTTTTGCGTTTATTTTTTTAATTTGATGTTTTCGTAACGTAATAGTTTGCAACGTCTTCTAATAGAGCCTAAAAACATTGTGTTTTAATTTGGTTTAGATCAGTTAATATAATCCGATCGCGCATAAGCCCCAAAATTTGCCAAAATATTGAAAATTTCACATTTTCATATTAATTCAATTTGCATGCATTTCTCCTGAAAATTCTAAGAGTTATGTTTATATCTAATTGTTTTTACTTTTAACAAGTCAAATCAAAGTAAATTAAAAGTTTTAGAACATAAAAAATTGGATATAAACACATTTCTGAGGAATATTCAGGTAAAATTCATGCAAATTGAATTAACTTAGAGTTGGGAACTAGCACTGTAAGATTTTTAACCGAATCTGTTAATTGTCTTATTTTCTGAAATTTATGTGACATTTTTTACATGTTTTAAGTCATATGAACACCCTCAAGTGATTTGATAAATTTTCCATGAGTGAATCGCTCTTGGTGTATAATTTTAGGGAATGTTTAGGGATTTGACTAAATTACGGTTATTTTTATTTTTTTATACATGATTAAATTTTATTTTCAACTTGAAATTGGGTAGTTATGTTCATTTTAAGAGTTAAAAGACTATTAATATTTTTTCAAAAAAAATTTAAAAAAATTTTTTTATTAAATTTTTTTTCACTTTTTTCAAATTTAAAAAAAACTTTTTGAAAATGATGATCATGATGAACACCAAATCAAAGACAAAAAATTTACGAACAAAATGGGACTGATTTAAAGTTTTTAAGTTGTATAGTTCTAGAGTTATTAGCTGTTTAAAAATGCAGGAAAAACAACTTTACAAAATTTGTATGAACATTAAAAAAATTATATCTAACGAAAAAAAGTGATAGAAGAATGGAATCTGAACGATTATGTCTATAACTATATTAGTTTCACATAAAAAATCATGAACAATATTTGATAGTTAAATCTTTGATTTAAAAAAAAATAATCGCAAAAATCAAATTTTTTAAAACTTTGGGGCCTTTGCGCGATCGGAAGATATTAACCGATTTTGAATTTTTTTTTCCTTTTCTTTGTCTGTATAATTCGCAACTTTTCCGCGCTATTAAAACTTCAAAAAAATAAAAGGTTTTTTCGGCCCACCCTAACGCACACGCTCATTACATTCAAAATTTCAATTTTCTTTTTATGATTACTGCATAGATAGATGGATTTTATATAACCTTTTCTTTGACGCTTTGTTCCCATTATTTGTGAAATTCTTTTTGTAATACATATCTAATCAACCTAAACAGACTTCTTACTTTAAATTCTGCTAAATAAGTTAAACGGATATACAGGGTGTCCACCTTTTAAAGTGAACCAAAAGATGACTTCTAAACGGTTCGTTAGAAATGACAACAGTATTCAAAACGAAGTAAAGAATCATGCTTTTGATGGTTTTATGGTAGAAAAGACATTTACATAAAAAATACGAAATTTAAGCTTTTACATGGTTCCCCGCGGCCCTATCAATTAGGGGAGAGTGGGGCACATTCGCACGAAAAGTGCATTTCGGCATATTTCTCTGGATCTAGATGAGATATTGAAACAAACTCGAATTCAAATAAAAGTTACGACCTATCCCGATATTTTAGAACGATAATTGGTCGCATTCATCTAGAATTTCTAACCTATATCATCAATATAAGAAACGAGAAATTTTGTGAGAATTGCCCCATGGGTGGGGCAGTTTCGCACACGTGTGGAGCACATTTGTACACATGCAAAAAAATATACAATAATTATTTTTACAAACTAAAAAAATTTATTGCACTTTAAAGTAAGGATAATTAAACGAAATATTTGGCACTTTTACATATTTTTCCTCTAAATTGAAGATTTTTTTACAAAAAGAAAACAGCTTCAGAAATATTGAACATCTAAGTTTTTAATGAGGAAAACAATTGTAGTAATGAAGAGTATATTGCACATTGACATACTTCACATAATGTAATTAGTTAGAAAAAGTTCAACCAATATTTTAACTGTCAGGTTTTATTCGAAAAGAAAAGTGAACCAACAACTCGCTTATTAACACCTGAAACTGACGGTTGGGGAACTTTTAATACGATATTATCTTTTTGTATGAATGTTGAATCATTACTTACTGGGAATATAAAATATTCGTCATTAATTTTAAAGTTTTTAAAGTTTTTCCATCATTAATTTTAAATAAGCATCATTCAATTCCAAATCTTCTATTAGACAAACATTACAAAATTTTCTTTTTAGTAGCAAATTCTACTAGAATCAAATCACTTAAGTCCAAGTCAATTGGTATTAAACAATTATCAGGGACATTTATTTCTTCAATGTTTAAATCTGGGTCTTAATTCCTTAAAACTGAAGTTTTCTTTAATATGTTATTTTCTATTATCACCAAATTTTGAAACAATTACAATAAAAAACAATTAAACTTCAAGTAATTACGAATGTGCCCCATCTACCAGTTCAAGCTTACCACGTCTCAGCAAGATATTTATAATTGAAGCAGGGAAATAAAACCTTTCTAGAAACTTGCTTTAGTAGTGCCTCTACTGAATAAAATGCTGAATGTCCACTTGAGAGTTATTTTTGATTGATATTTTACGCCAACAAAATGACAAGAAAATTTAAATTGTTGCTTCTAACGCTAGCAAATTTCTAGTAGGTACCAAGCTTGCTTGGGGAATCAACTGGGGGTCCAGCGTCGGGCTAGCCACTCGGCCTGGACACACGCTAGTAATTAGCACCCCAGGCCCAAAAGGCTACAGAAACGGAGATGGGCACCGCCTGATGGGCCACTAGGCCCGGGCAGACTTTGATTTTGATTTGATTTGATCCAACAAAATGGCTCAGGGCTTTGAAATTCATGCAGGAGGTGTTATTCATGCTTCCATCTACTGGTATTTTTTCAGATTTATAAATTAATAATTACTAGGGGAAATGCCGTCTGTCCGAATGTGCCCCATGTGCGAATGTGCCCAACTCTCCCCTATGTTTATTAAAAAAATATTAATTATTTTTTATGTCCAACAAAAAAAGTTCCATGCTCCTATGACATGAATTGGCCGAGTAATACCACTTTGAATTCTATATGAAACTTATTAAATTATAGATCTATACTATACTGTCAAGTATAACTGATCCTTTCATTTAAGAAAAAATACATTCTGTTTCATTCAACATCGCAATATCAAAACACTTAAACAAATATGTCTATTTTGTGATTCTTCAAAACTCATTATAAAATTTCTATACCTGAAAGGATACAAAGCATCTTCTCTTTCCAGATACTCTAAGTATTCAATCCTTGCAAAGGAAGACCCGACCCTCCATTATTGCTATTGAAAGACATTACAAAATCTCTAGCAAATGCGCAAGAATCACGTTGACACTCACGAAATTGCCTGTGTCTGCATCCGAATGGAGATTCTTCGGAGGGTGCAATAATTCGAAGATGTTTCTGGAAAACAAGTTTGATCGAATTGTCGAGGTAGAATGGGTCGAGGTGTTTGATTCTTCTTTAGGAGAAGTTTTCGCGCGTTGCCATGGGGATGGGATAGTCGCGAAAAAAGTTGCGATTGTGTCGTGAGTTTGCCGTGTGCTTTTGCAGGAAATGCCGCGAGATGGGTTTTTTGAATGCGTGTAGAGATGATGGAGATTGGAAGAGGAGGGAATTTTATCAAGCATGATATTGGGGGCACCGGATTATGCTGGATAGTATATGTTATGTAAGAAGATTGATAAAAACTGAAAAGCTTTAGTAATTTTGTATTTTAATATAAGCTAAATAAATAATAATTATGTTCGTAGGAGCCTGGGGAGTGATTTGTAATATTAGTTTGGGTTTTTATACAAGGAGCTTCAAAGGTGGTTTAAAAATGTAACATGCATATTTTAATTAACAGGCACGGTAAAAGTTAGTTATCTTTTAGCTCAATTCATTCAGATTGAGTTTTTACCCTATTTCTGCTAATTGTTATTTCTATATCCTTATGTAGGACCATTTATGTAAATAGTACTATTTATTTATTATTTCTTCTATAACCAACTAAGTAAGGAAACAATAAACAGAAATTAGCCATACTAGGAGGGAATATTCCCTTTCCTTTATATCAATTTAAGTTACAACCATAAATAAAAGGTTTATCGACCGTTAAGCTCTATTACATTATTTATCAGAATAAATACTAACACTTTATTGCATGTATCTTATACTTGTAAAAACTTGTTTAAACGGAAATGAACCTAAGATTAACCCTACAGTGCATACTGTAGCCATTTGGCTACACAACATTTTCCCCATTTCCTACTCGAACTTCCATTTCCAAAAGGCATCACCATAAAATAAGTACAATAAATAACAGTTCATTGTATTGGCACTTTAGACTGCCAGTAGATTGCAGCAGGGGTACTATTTTGAGACATTTGTTAGTAGCTGGTGAGACGAAAGTCAAGACACAGAAAACGCCAAAATAAAAGGACCATATAAATTAAAATAAAAAAATTTTCAGCTTGAAAAAAAATTGGTTTGAAAAGATAAGTTGTTTTTTATATTTTTAGATCATTTGGTTTTATTTCACTTCACAGTTAATTTCACAAGGGACACAAATTACTTCCCAAGTTTTTTGTCAATTAAAAGTAGAAAAAAATTAAATTAAATTTTTTTTAGTATTTTTTTACTAATTTACACCATAACAGAAGTCAAATAAATAATTTTCAAGTGAATTTAAAAAATCATGCATTGTAGGGTTAAGATTTAGAAATTTTTTCTACACAATTAAAGTATTTTGTACGGAAAATGCGCACTACAAGCCTTTATCATAAAACTTTAAAAGTAAATCGGCAACTAAATCGTACTTATTTTAGCAATGTTGATTAACGATTCGGACTCAGTTGGGCAGCCATATTCTTCAGGGAAAAATTCTTCAACTATTTCAACCTAAATGTTTCCAGCATGAAACTCGATAAAAGAAGAAACGAAAAAAAGTCCTTTCATGCCACAAATAACCTACCTACCCCAAGAAACCCAAAAGAAAGCCTTCCTCCACGGAAAACATCCTATAAGCTCAGGCACAAAACAAACCACCCCAATGAAAAATGCATGCAAATCCCCTTCACTGATCATCACCGCACACACCAAAAAAGAAAGTTGTTTCCCCCGAACACATTACGCACAAAGCACATTATGGGAGTCCATAAAGGCCGCCGGCATTACGGAAGGGGTTTGTGCGTTGACAAGGCTTAAATCATGAGAATGATCCATCTTAGCCGCCACCTCCAGGGATAATGTTTCTTGTCAAGGACCCTCCCCGTCGCATTACACGGAATGACCTGGAGTTTGGAGGGATAGAGTGTCCTTAGAGCATCTCTTGTATGGTGACAGTATAACATCTCCTGATACCGAGAACGTGTGATTCCCAGAGTCATGAGTTCATTTAGTTTTTCGCTTACATTCTGAACCTCTTAGGATAAGTTGCATATGTGTATGATTTGGGAGTGAAAGAAATGAAATAAAATAATATTTTAGACGGAATGAAGATTCAAATATTAAAAAAATAGTTTAATTAGTTTAAATAGCTTAATATTACATAAATGGAGAATATTCTTATAAATCTTATCTGTTTTTTTAATTGAATATTTCAAGAATTTATTTCAACAAAATATAATTAAAAATTTCACAAAAGAGAAAAAACAATGGAATAATACGCACACAACATTGAAGAGACGACAACAACAAAAAAAAAGACGAACACATACATACAAAAAGAAAATAGTAGTTTTGAAGTACCAAAAGAGCTCGTAGCTCGTCCATGGTACCCAGTACCAAAAACTCTCCCTAAAAAATAATAATAAAAAAACTATTTTAAATAAAAAAAACTCTTTATTGGTAAAATAGTGGGACAGCAACGAAGCCAAGTGTTTACTAACTTAAAGCACAAATAAAAGAGATCAAAGATCCTTTAAAACCATATCTGCTAAACATTCTTTTTTATTTGTGCCTGCCTTCATTTCTGGTTAATTTTACTCTCATCACACAAAGCGTTATTATAACCTTAACAGATGTTCCTTTAGAGTCCTGGATATTTACATTTATCCCAAATGCATTTGGATAAAGGAAAATTACTTACACTGTGTGTGTAGGATTTGGCATCATTCTCTATCCCTGATTGCTTTCTAGCAAAGACAGTGATTTACCTATCCGTCGATTTTTCTATGGGACTTTAACGGTGTAAAATTTTACTCTCTTGCATGTTGGTCACGCATCGTTTCGGCAATGTTCTCACTAGTTTATGTCTTCCCTATGAAAGGACCATCGACCCAGAGGAGACGAAATGCCTTTGGTAAACGGGGAGCATCCTTGTGATTAGCTGCGGGTTGAATAGGGCGATTTTGTAGAATGAAGGTTGAAATGGAAATGCGCTAAGTGGGGGTCTGATGTCTTCATAACCAAAGGATCCATGATTTTTCGGGAAGTTACTGACTCTATTGATAATTTCCAAGGTTTATATATTTTTTCGTGCAAAACGAGAAATATTATACGGTTATTAAGTATGATAGGATAAGACATAATACCGGAGATGTATACTCGTAGTATTTTAGCCTAATAATTTACACATTTATATGACTGCATGATTAGGATACAAAATAATGATTTATCAGCAATTAAAATGAAAGTTGAAAATATGTGGAATGTTTTTATTGTATTTCGTGAGATCATTTAAAAAAACCTTTTCCTTTAATTATTGGAAGTTAAAAATTATATTGTTTAGGCGCATATTTTCTGGTGTTCCTCATAAGAGCATTTACAAAACATAAAATTTTTAGCTTGCGCATTAAGAACATCGATTTTAATACCAATTTAACACGTTCGCTGCCGCCACTTTTATTAAAAACCGAGGGAAGTACTCTCGTACGGTTATTTGACGTTTCGGATCGTCTGTGTACATTATATCTTTCTTGATATTTTTCCATTACCCAGAACTAACAAGTATTACCACTTCTTACTACTGCCAAGTTGGCGTCTTTAGCGCGTTTTTGCGATGTGCCCTATTCAACCTTTCCTAAAATTGTCATCAGTAATTATTTCATTTCTTTTCAGGTACCATAACTTTTTTTCCTAAAATTTTATAGTAAATTATTATCTAAGAAATAAATTATTATCTTAGTAAAATTTGATTGAACTTTACTATGAGGCTACCAGACGGCTTGATTCACTGTAATAAAGGTTTAAATCACAAGATTTTTACACCTGGACCTGTTATGTTGGCAATTTCTAACCACATGGGGACTGAATTGCGTTAGTTCTGTTATTGGATTGGATCAGACTCAAACAGAAAAGCTCTGTTGTGGAATTTAGATTGGATTGGATTGTAGGTATATATACATTTTCCGGTTTGTGTGCTTGATCTCAAGGATCCGCTTATAAACCTTCGTTAAGTAAGACAGACACAAACAGAATTTTTACTGACACAGAAGAGAGAAAGTACCCAGGGTGAGGCCAGAATCGAACCGATGACGGTACAGCTCTCAAGCTGCTAGCGTGGTGGGCAGCGAGTAAATGGTGTTTAGAGTACCAAGCTCATAATCAGAAGGTAAAGGTTCGATTCTAGAAAAATATTACCTGTATCATTCTGTGCCATCCGTACCACTGGTGAAATTAGGTAAGATACCTGAAGGGCACACAAGAAATTTAGGATGGGCTAGGCTTTTTTTTAATGAGCGCTTTGTGCTTTGATTTTAGAAACGTTACCCCCAGGACCTTGCTAAACACTTACCCAATTATGCGCTGATAGTTATTACCCCGCCGTGGAAATAAAAACAATATTATGCCCATCATGCAGATCAGAATTTCATACAGGCCTTTTATGATAGCGCAGTGTTTCCCAACCTTTTTCGGTCCATGCCCCACCAAAGCCTTTCTAAATTTTTCATGCCCCCCCCCCCGATCTCAGTGGCAATTATAGAAATATATTTTGAGAGGGAGCCAAAATTATATCTTAGCCCCTCCCTCCTATGTATATTTAATAAGTCTAATGAAGCTTTTCAGAACATTTTTAGGTAGAATTTGCTAGCTAAAGAACTACAGCAAGTTATGAGTAAATAAGTTCTAAGTACCAAGGGGGGTCTGGGGGTCCTCCCCCAGCAAATTTTCGGAAATTTGACTCAAGGAAGCAGGTTTTAACTAGTTTGGTACCCCTAGTTGGGGGAAATTTTGGATATAAATTTTTAGGTAAGATTTGCATTTTGATGAACCTAATGTAAAAAAGTTTCAAATATAAGCGTTCTAAAAATAAAGATATCTTGGGTCATCCCCCAGAAAAGGTTTGGAAATTAGACTCTAAAAACAGGGTTTCAACTTGGTTTTGATACATACTGGTCCAGATTTCAGACATTTATTCTCAGATAGGATAATAGGATCAGATTTTTATAAACTTCTTTTTAAAAAGTTTTTTTTAATTTTCCCCCTGGATTATTCCCACCTAGGGGGGCAATTTGGTTGAAAATTTTCAAATTGCCCCCCTAGAAAATGATATTGCCCCCCGGTGGGGCGTGCGCCCCACGTTGGGAAACACTGTGATAGCGTATAGCTGGTTTGATGAAAACACATAATCCTAGCTGTTAATTTCAGTATGAGAAAAATATATAAGCTCTAATTTCAATAAAACAGTATCATAAGAATAGTAATTGACAAAATGTTATACCTATTTTAAATTTATTATAAAAATAAAGATTTTTTTTTGAAAATGCCGGAATCGAACGATTTCGCTGGTTTTTAGTCCGATGTTAAAGCATAAATTGCTAGATGGCATCGTGTGAAACGAGATTTTACAAATAGAAGAAATTAGGAAAAGTCTTAAGTAAAATATTGCCAAAAGACACCAGCTTGGCAGTAGATAGAAGTTGTACATGTTGCCTGCGTGAAATTACAGTGGCTAGAAGGGGATAGTGTGTCGTTCGCCAATACCAGCAATGCTAAAATTTTTCTCCTCGTTTCACTCCTCCGCTTGGTGTCGCTGCTGTTAGACGTGCATATAGGCGCCTGCGCATTGCGACTTTCAGCACCAAGCCGGCCAAAGCCATGGTATGTTGTTGTTTACGTTTTGCGAAATCACTGTACACGGCGTAAACAATAACATAGTCGCTGAGAATGAGAGTCGCAATGCGCAGGCGCCCATATGCACGTCTAACAGCAGCGACACCAAGCGGAGGAGTAATTTTTTTTTCAGTTTTCATCTTCGAACGACACACTATCCCCTTCTAGCCACTGTAGTGAAATGGAAGAGTACGGATTAATACATAGGTACAGATTAATACAGCTAGGTACAGATGGTCCCAAAAAGTGATAAAGTTTTAAAGTTGACATCAGCGCTCTTTTCTCAAGGACGCGCCAGCGCGTCCTCGGCACTGAACGTGTTAAGAGATAATAGTTGAACTAATTTATAAAAAATATCAATGGTGTGCTGTTAGTTTTTTTAAATTTAATACTAATAAGATAAGTTAAAACTATTAAAATTTTATGATATAAATTTGTCGAACAATTTCCCTTTATTCAGAGCATACTGAAAAAGAATTTCTATGAATTAATGTGAAACTTACCAATAACTTTTGTTTATTCAAACCTTTGATGATTATAATCCACGTAAATTACTCGTATACCTGTAAAGAAAAAGCAAACCTAAATGTGTATTTCAAGATCATATAACTCAAACATGGTTTTCACTAATAGGAATAATGGTAGCCAATATAACAAGTTTGGTGTCAAAAAGAATCGTTTCACAATCCTAAACTCTCTAAATTTCTATACTGAATACTCCAGTAGAATTTACATTGCATTTCAAATGCGTTAAACATTTTTTCAATTCTAAGCAAACCCAATAATGAACTTTCTAAAGAAAATAGTTTTGATTATATTGCAATTTTGTTGTGTGAGAAATTCTGTGAAAGTGTTGGCTAAAATTTACAGAGATAGAAAATGTGTTCTTATGGTGTTGTTTCAATCCAAATTTAAAAAAATCTTTCCGATTTTAAACATTGTTTACAAGAATGTTTTTCGAACACTTTGCTGGATAGTACACCCCAAGCTGGACAAACGTGTAAGATTCGTGCAATTTCTCATGTATGACTAAATTTCATTTACTTGTTGTTGCAATTACGTAAACTTGACAGATTTGGTATCAGCTGTGCTACTAGACATTTCTATCACTTTCCAAACATATTCAAACAATATATAAGTATAAGGTATAAATTGATGAAAACTTCCACGACCTGAAGAGTAATTTATTCCGTTTTCTGGGATGGATGACCGTGTTTGTTGGAATTGATTTCCAGACGTTTCACTCTACTCTTCGGAGAGTTTTTAGTAGTTGATCTTTTGCCATTGATGATGCTCTCTGAAGAAGAGAATGAAACGTTTGGAAATAAATTCCAACAAACACGGCCATCCATCCCGGAAAATGGAATAAATTACTATAATAAGGTGTTTAAGTGTGCAATCCAGAGATATTTTAACACCTCTGAGAGGCTGTTTCACGCATTGAAAATCGGAAATACGCTTAAAAACTAGCCAGGCGTATTTTCACGCTTTGAATTTTTAACAAAGGTTAAGATTAAAAAAATGTACCACCGAAATAAAAAAAATATCAACAATCATATTTTTTCTACTCAGATTTGTAATATTAAATTAATATTTAATTTAGAATGTTTGATGTAAAATAAACAATTTTATTTAGGTTAATATTTTCTACCAATGCTATAGTTGTTAAAAACCAAAATAACATCCTCATTTTTTTCTATTTCAAAAGTAAGCGTCTCTGTGCATATTTTAATTCCGTATTTTACTCCTCCTAAAAAGTCGAGGAGTATTTTTAATACCTCCAAAAAATCTTTGTAATAACACTGGTTCTATCTAACAAGAGTGTCCATATTTCCCTTTGAAGCAGTTGCTAGGTATGTGAAAGAAATTTGTGATAAACCCTTGCGAATTTGTCAGTATGGTTTTACTCCTATTTTTTATTACTATACATCTGATATTTTCATAGAAGTTTTAAAAATCACATCATCTCACACAAAAAAGTCGCCTAAAGAATCATCAATCCATTCCTTATCTCCGCCTTTATCTACATCGAATTACTTATCCAATAAGATCACATACGCGGCATCCAATAATAACACAAGTTTATTCCCCCCGACGAAGAACACCAAAAACCATCATACCGAAATCGAATCATCAGAAAGCACACACGACCCAACCGGACACAGAAGAAAAAAAACTCAGAATTATCAGGACCAGTTCCATTATCAGCAACTGATGAAACAGCCCTCAACGAGAAAGATAGGCTCTAATGGATGAAACAACAATACCAGACGTTTTTCTTCCCAACATCGATTAGGCGCTAAAGCAAGGCCTTAATCCTCTCAACCTGCGGTAAGAGAAAACACTCTCGTGCCGGATTTTTGGCTTTCGCTGGCTCTGTGTTATTGTGGTTTTGATTGAGATTTCAAGTGGAAGTAACTGGCTATGGAGGTGGCAGTGTGTTTGTTTGAATTGTGTGTGGTGCGTTTGGAGTTTTTGTTTGCTTTGAGTAAAGAGACTTTGGAGGTAGTTGAGCTGCTTTCGTGGAATAATAATAACATTGTGGTTTGAAATAGCAACACAGAGTATAAATACCTGCAACTGCAGCAGGCTTAGACAAGAATGAAGGATAAGTCATATTTTACTAAATTTAGGCGTAGATACCGACTGAAGCGAATATGATTATGGAGTATTCCTATGATTCGTAGGACCTTCGGATTGGTATCCTTTGAGGCTCGCATCTCGCCACAAACTTAATAACAAAAGAGTTAACATAAAATTAATTCAAAAAATAAAAAGTTATTTTTACGAAGGGGCATATTAGTTTGTCATAATAATATTAATCAAACGAAAAAAAAGCCATTAAATTATAATTACATAAAACACAAACATTTTTTATTTAACAAATCCCAAAAAATTAATACACATAAAAACTTCCTACGAAAATTTTTAATAAGGTTTACAATGATCACTGACCCATTTGTGGCCACCTTCTTGCCTAATTTTAAATAATACGAGTAAGAGGCATCAATGGTGTTAAAATTCATAGACATAGTATATTATGCCATCTGGTAAGCAGTTATATAACCCTCAGAGATACCACTACCACTACCACAGATCACATCAATTAAAGATGATAAAGAAATCAATTCATGTATACTTTACAAAAAATTTGAAAATTGAAATTTTTTAAACAGGTGTAAAAAGGGAGTTGCTTGCGAAAGGACTCTTTAAAGGAAATTAATCAATCAATTAGCTAAGAATAATTTGGCGGAAGACGTAAATTTGTATGGTATACTTTATTTATATTATAGTTATTCACGTTTTTCTATTTTTCAAACTGCATTTGAGCGTTCCCTGATAGTTTGTACACGCTTGGACAGTGCTTAAAAATTTATGACCCACAGAAACTACTTATTTTAAAAACATTATCAAAGTTCAGTGTTCTTAATGGTTATTTCCAAGACTATTGTGCATAATAAAATGGTAAACGAGTATGGTGTGAGTTTTAACTGGTGCTATTAATGTTTAGGAAATTTTACAGGCACATATACACTTGGTATCTTCAACAAAAATAAGTTTTAACGGAAAAACATCACCAAAACCCAATAACAGAGTTATTTGTGTATCAATTTGTTTGTTTCCAAAATTTGGTTAAAATAACCGTTTTGTCGATCAAAACGCAATATTTCACAAAACCCGTTACCTTGACGTTTCTCATCCTCCTAAATAAAAAAGGGGGTATTTTAGGGCACATCCATCATCAAGAGGTCCAATATCGATCGAGTAGTCCATACAGAAGGGACTTTTTAAAAAATGAGTTTTAGTGCGTGTCAGATACAGAACTTTCTTTTGTTTGCAAAAAAAGAGATAAAGGATTTTTAAACCATAAAGAAGCTGGTTCGGGATCTTTTCCTGTAACTTTGGTATCGATAACTGAAGAATAACGAAATGTTACAATCTGGAACAACATAAAGATAATAGGATATGATTTTTAAAAGAAAACGCTTTAAAGCTCATGGTGGTTTGTAACTGGAAATGGATTACAGAATTGAGAATTTCAAATAAATTCTATAAGTCTTATTTCCCTAAAAAACTGTCTCTGCCATTTATTAAAATATTTCCAATAAGAGTGTCTTTTTGATACAAAATCGTTTCAGATGTTGACAGAAGACGTTAGTTTTACGTTTGTTGTAAAAACCTGGCCAATCCATTGCGATGAAATTGTGCAAATAAAAATTATTTTTCATGCGGCGGTATCTCGTAACCGCATAACACTAATTTTAGACATACCGAAAGCAAGATTAATTACTACAATTAATTAGCAAAAGGGAAGTGTTTATAATTTAAAGAAAAATACGATTTTCTGCAAGTCATGTTTTTTCCTACATTGAATTACTTTATTTCAATTAAAATAAGATCTAATTAATGTTGTTTGAAGACGAACAGAATGTGTTCCAACGTTTATTTTATTCACTAGATATTTCATAAATTTTATACAAAAACTAACTTTTATTTGTATCTATTTATTGAAAACGAATTGTATTTGATATTGAAATATCATAAAAATTAATTGCATTTCATTTTGAGAACGCATAGATGTAGCTGAATATTGTTCAAAACAAATTTTGAAAGATTTTTCAACAGTTTAAATCGAAGTCTAACTGCTAAAATGGGAAAACCAATCTCCTAAATCACAAAGCAAATAGCCAAAATGTTAAGAAGCATCTCAATTTTCTTTCCTAAATGAATCTGATAAGAAAAATCCGGCAAACCCAACAAAAAACAACCAATCAAGACACGCACTTGTCAGTTGACACAACTTTCTTTAATTACTTTTCCATCCGAAAAAAAATCACCAAACCCAACCCAACAAAACTCACTCAAGCTAGTTAAGTGCACAACTCCCGACGACACACACAAAAAGAACCAAATCCAGAAGAAGTCTCCGAGAGAAAAACCACAAAGGAATTGTTGAAACCACTCTCCTGCAAAGAAAACCGATTTTGCTTCCCTTCCTACTCTCTTTGTTTTCGGCATGGAAATATCGAATGGCTTTTTATCCCCAACAACGAATTTCTTGGGGGATGCAAATTGGGGAGTAAATTGGAAACTCAACGGTTGGTATCCGAGGGATTACTCTGGGTTTTTTGTTTGAGATGATTTGTAGTGGAATGATTACAAGCGCTAAGTTGGAGAACGAATCGTTTATGCTGAAGGTATATATGGCTAATGAGAGGGAAAATAGCGAGGCGATTTGCATGTGTAATTTGAGAGTGATTATGGATAGGTACTGTGATGGCTATGGGTTGAAGAAAAATGGGAATGGTTGTGCTTTGATTTCCGGAAATTTATGAATCAAAATTACCATGTCCCCATTTACATTCCATTCCTTTACAATTTTGATCTAGCTCTTTCAAGTAAAACTGCATAATATAATGCTTCCTGTTCTTGGTTATGATTGGAAAATTTGCCTTTAAATCCGAATGTTGCAGTCGGGGATCGCTGGATCTGAATACAGAATTGACGCATGTAGTTGTTAGCAACAAAGATGAAGAGCTCCATCAGTCATATAAATGTTTATAAAAAGGATTCAAGTGATGCATTCAGGTTCAAAGTAGATAACGAGGTTGTTTCATAAATCACTTGAATTTTGTGGAATCGTTAAGAAAAATTTACTTGTAAAAAATTCTCTATATACCTTATTAATTTTTACACTTTAAGTCAAGGGAAAGTATTGTGTTTTTTAAATTTTACTCAATGTAATATTTTTAAGGTCTAATAAATCAAAATAGAGTAACTTAACTTTCGAGTGAATATTCAATGCTTAATTTCTTAAACAATCACTATGTGTATGCAAATTTATGATAAAAAACATAATATCTATCAAATTCACCAACCTTCTCAATCAGAGAACTAGGATCTACTTTGGAATGAATTTTTACATAAAATAAAGGATAAAAAAAGAGAGGCTAGAACTAGGCATCTGTATTTAGTTATCAAAAAGCTTCAGGTAGTATTGAAAAAATTGAATCAGTAGAAATATAAATATAATCAATATAGATATAGAATCAGTATAACCTAATACTATGTTGAAATAATCTGCCATAATTTATTTAAATAATTTTTTTTCAATACTTTAGAGAATGTACGAAATCAGAACCGTATTGTAACAGTAAGTACTTTACGTGACTCGAGGGTTGATGATTTGACTTAATTTTTAAAAATACACCCTCAAATAATCTAAACAACCCTTTCTTTTAAACCTTCCCTCTACACTAAAACCAATCTCCAAACTTAAAAACTCATCCTCACCTGATAACTCTCTCTATTAAAACTCCCCAAGATATTATCTACATTTCTGCACGTGCACACGCAACCCGGCTTCTTTGCACTCAATTCATCATATAAGCCCAACTAGCGATGAGCCGCTTTCTCGCTCTGGCTTTAATTAATGACCAGCAGGCATTACTTCTCCTTGATCCACGTGAGGAGAAATTAATGTTAATGGGTTACTTACTGGTTCTTGGGAGCGTGGGATACGGCTTAATTTAAAAATTATTGCGATGATTGTTAAGGTTTTCACAAGGGATCTGGTAAAAGAAGAGATTAGAGGAAAGGAGCTTTTGGTGTGGGGAGTCAAAGTTGTTTCTGATTGATTGGTGAATATGTATTTAAGTTTTGAGGATATTTTACCTTGTAGGGTGTAAATATATGTAAATTTTTTATTACACCAATGGCGTTTGCAGGTTAAAGAATCTTTAAGAAATAATTTATTTGATAAGTTGTTTTATCATTACATTAAGGACGACTTTTAAATAATGAAAATAAATAATTTTTTCTTTCACATTTTGCTCATTTGGACCAAATAAATACCCCTTTTCAGATTTTTCAAAAAATAATTTTATGAATTTTTTTAACTGACAGCTTTTCCTGCCAACCGTCCTTAGTGGGGTCCAAACTCTGACAAATGAAACGTCGAAAAGAAATATAATTAGATGGTTTACAATTTTGTTGAAAAAAGGTTATCATACATAATTTAAATAAATAATACATATAAATATAAGTGAATGTGGACTTGACTGTTGATATGGGGTCCAAAAAGGGCATTTCACCCCTCCTGAATAAGGCATGTTCAGTCCGAAATATTGATATTCACCTCATTTCATGCATTTAAAGTAGCCGGGCTAGTACTTTTTTTTAAGTCGGAACCCTTACATTTCAGTACTTCAGCTAACTTTCAATTAAAAATAGTTTTATTTCTATCTCCCAGGCTGAGACATAGGGACTTTTTTACCCTGCCAGACTATTTTATATTCTCAACTTTCACTATTTTGGATACCTTTGGTTAATTTTTTTGTCTTCCGAAGCTTTTTCTCTTCATTGATAGTCATTCTCTATCAAAATAATCAGAATTACTATATTCATCTTTACGGTCAGATTTCGCATATTCCCCACAGAAAATGATGAAAATTACTCATCAACTTGTTAAAAACTAAGCATTGAGCCAAGAAATGTGGTATATAAATAGCTAATATCATAAAATCTAATCAAAAAAACATTAAAATTATGATCTCAGGGAAATATTTTGGCAAACAAATGTATCATTAAGATCTCAATATAAGATAAGAATTCCCAAATGCATTAAAATAATTTATTTTCTAATGTTACTTATGAGTGATCCCTGAATGTTTTGAACTCACATTGGACGACTGGCAGGAAAAGCTTCCAGTAAAAGAAAACTATCGCTATTGGCAATTTAAATACTCTCATTCCATCTATAATCGGCAACAATATTTAGAATGGAATCTTATAAAATTTTACAATAGAAATTAGTCAAAAAAATTACTGAAACATTGGATTATTTTGGCGTTTTCCAAATGATCTCCAAGCTATCTCCAAAATGTGGTGAAACACGGTCTCATTCGAACATTTCAGTTTTTTACCTTCTACATTATTTGAGCTTTCAACTGTTAATCATAGACGACAGCACAACTGCAAAATTATTTTTAAGAGAGAAAATGCTTGTATATTTTTTTACTTTATATGCAACAAAGGGTTAAGGAGGTCAAGGAACCGAACCCTGTTTGGAAGAATCACAAACGCCATTTAAAAGAACATTTTATAACCAGGGTTATTTATACAACATTGATAAATAATGGAATGGCCTACTTTGTGTTGTGAATCGTATGTTTTTATCTTTAAGTCCCGACCCGCATTTTAAAATTTTACATGCAAAGTTTATAGCAGAACAGTTTAAACTACCTATAACTTTCTGCATAACGTTTTTATAATGACTTTCTTTTCTTCAAGCCAACATAAATATTTAACATTCATTATTCATTATGCATTTATATAAATTAGAAAATCATTAACATTCCTCTTTTACTGATGACATTAAATGTAATGATGGTATGATAAATAGTGTATTTCAAAAACATTGAGAGGAAATGTTCTAGCAAAATAATAAATAGACTTTAGAGAGAATTCATAATTGTGCCCTTTCATATCAGCATAATTATTTTAATAAATTCTTCAAACAAACAAAGATAATCACTTTCATGTTCATAACATGTACAAAATGGAATATGAAGTACTCATTTAATGGAATCTTTTGGAATTCATACGTTCTCAAATTCTACGTATTATAACTTATTCATAAATAATTTAAGGTTTGAATCGTAAATAGGTTTGAAATCTTAGTCAGTCATATAAGAAAAGTAAGTTAATCATTTCACTTTGAACATGAATAATCGGTTAGGTAGGTATGCATTGTAGTAACAGCTAATTGAATATGAATTCTTAAGAGAATAATATTCAATTAATTATGTATTTTGCTTCCCAACTATTAAGATTGCATTATTCAAATGTAAAGAAGTAAAAAAATAGTTGAAATTTGCACAAATTCGACAATTCGACACTTGTTTTTTTAAATTAATAGAGGTTAAAAATTAAATAAAAAATGGATAGTTAAAATGGAGGTTAAAATGGATAGAATGTAAAATCTTCTAGTATTCAAAAAATATTTCGAAAGCATAAAACATTGTATGCTACCAACGTTTCTAACTTAAATAAATAAGAAATATTCTTATCGTAAACGATTTAACTAAATTAAATTAATTATGGCTGGATGGATTATGGATAATTAAATTAACTAATAATGAAGAATGACTTCAAATAAATATGTTAAGAATATCTTATCTAGACCATAGACCATAACCCTGACTTTTTAATTAAATGTCCTACATGAAAATATAATTTAAAGAACAATTGAGATTTTAGAAATTCCTTTTTCCGAAAACAATTCATTTCGAAAATAAAAATGGAGGCATTCCGTCTTCTTCTTGAAGTACAACATAAACTACTTCTTCCACTAACTCAACCTAAAAAGCGCAACAAACCTAACTTCAAAGCAAGAGCAAAGAAAGAACTTCTTTCCCCAAAAGCAGACACCATTTTTTATTTGCAAATCACCGCTATATCTCGAGAACACAGCATTATCATACAGCTCAAGATGGCGATTTTAGCCAGGCTAGTTTCTTTCTTCTACGACTACCAACAAAGGGCAATGGCGACCTTTTTTTTATCTACAGGTAAAGCATTTTCATGTTGGGCATTTGTTACAGGTTCACTTCGGGGCCTGTCACAGGGAGCCTGAGGCGGAACAGAATGAAAAGGTTCGAATGGGACGCCATTTTTCTTCTTTGATGGGAAAACGAATAGCACCGTTGCTTGAATCCCTGAGACAAAACCTTTATATTATTTCCGGAGAAGGTTTAGTTTTTTTGGATAAGTTGAGAAGCAAAAGGAAGTGGATTCTGTTGAATTTGTTTTACTTAGCTTTAATGGTAAAGTATCTATTGAAATTAGGTTCACACATTTTTAGAATTAGATATTTATTATTTTATTATCATAATATCTATGTAATAATTACACTGCTGGCCATCCAAAATGGTACACCAAGAAGGAACAGAGATATCAGGCCCTAATTTATTTCTATGATTGCATATAGTATTAATGTGAATTGATTAAAAAATCGGCCTTCCTGGATGTTATTGGGCCGAGAAAATCAGCAAGGAGTGTTCTCTCCATAGGTGTCCATTACCGCCACCCCACTCCATAGTATTGAGTGCAGGAGGCTCTAAATGGACTTTGAGGGATCGGAGGACCATGTTGCGTCCACAGGTAGTCAAAGTTCATGTGGTGAACCAGCGGACGTTGCATACCGTGCTAGGTGATTTCTCCTCTTTCATCGGACATGTTTTGTGGCGTTGGTTCTTAAGAACGGGTAGGTCAGGGTAAAAATGCAACATAGGGGGATAAGAAGAAAGCTTGGACATTGAGTTCATCACGTGGTTGTGCATTTTTCTCTTGAGACTAGTCCGCAGGCGAGGGTTGAAAGTAAGGATAGACAACAGGTTATCAAACCGCAATGCTGCAGCTCTGGTTGGTCAATGTGCCGGTAAATCATACTGAGGAGGTGTGGGAGTGGAATGCATGTCATTTACAGTGCAGGGGACTGCCCGTTTGGCAAGCATAGCTTCAGAAAAATTCCATTCTTCAACACATGATTTGGCGTTGGCAACAGTGCTCTAAATAATAAAATGGACATCTCAATGTAATGGCACAGAGTTTATGAGAGTATCCCAATGCGGTCTGGAGCACCACGATAATTGGAGATGACTTAACGACTGCGAGAAAAGAGAGCACTCGGCTGTTGATTTTGTAATCTTCAGATTTCTTCTTTACGCAGAGTAACGAGGTAGTGAAGCATGGGATTCCACTCCCACACCTCCTCAGTATGATTTAACTACACATTGATGTACCAGATCTGCGGCATTGAAGTTTGACAACCTGCTGTCTACCCTTACCTTCAACCCTCACCTGCGGACAAGTGTCAAGAGAAAAATGCACAACCACGTGATGAACTCAATGTCCAAGCTTTCTTCTTATCCCCCTATGTTGCATTTTTACCCTGACCTACCCGTTATTAATAACCAACGCCACAAAACATGTCCGATGAATGAGGAGAAATCACCTAGCCCGGTATGCAACGTCCGCTGGTGCACCACATGAACTTTGACTACCTGTGGACGCAACATGGTCCTCCAATCCCTCAAAGCCCATTTAGAGCCTCCTTCACTCAATACTATGGCGTGGGGCGGCGGTAATGGACACCTATGGAGACAACACTCCTTACTGATTTTCTCGGCCCCCTAACATCCAGGAAGGCTAAATTTTTAATCAATTCACATTAATACTATGTGCAATCATAGAAATAATTTTGGGTTTGATATCTTTTTTCCTTCTTGGTGTACCATTTTGGATGGCCAGCAGTGTATATTCAATGCCATGGAGTAAATGTACCACAAAACTTGTTAACTCAACAGCAAATATTACTTATTTCAATTTTAGTTTGAAGCATAAACGTATAATTTTTACTTTCTTTGATGAAAAATTTATAGTATATTTCACTATAGGATACAATTTTGCCGTAACAATGTAAAAATTGTAACGCCAATGTAACGTCAATGTAAAAATTGTTAGAGTTAGCTCCTTGTTTCTGCATGCGCTTTTTATTTTTCTCTAATAAAAACACAATATAACACCATAATTTTCTCATAGAAGATTTATGAATTTTGAGTCCAAATTAAATTAAGTTGGAATACAAATTTATTTTCATAAATAAAAATGTATACTCAAAATGATGTTCGGGAAAACGTTTGGATCTCTTTAAAGGACAATGTTAGTTGTCAAAACCTAACGTTTTTGTGAAAATTATTTACAATTTGATAAATATTACATTTTGATTGTTAGACATAGTGAAAAGCATATGGTTTAATTATTAAAAAAGTATTGGGAATTTAGCTGAGGTGGTTAAATTATTTTTGAACTATGAAACAAAACAAAAGAACAAACAAAGCAACTAATTTCAAAGTTACATGTTCATAATACACATATGTATTCTGATTCAAAAAGGTAAACATAGATAAATATTCAAAGCGGAATATTAATTATCTCGAAGTAAATTTACATTTATAATAACGATTATACAATTTCGGAATCCCAAAAGCGAAATCGCTTCACCCAAATAGTCCACATCCTTTTTAATAGAACCATATTTAATTCCAAGAGGAGTATACTCCCAAGATCAGAAGTTCATTTCTCGAAACCATTCCCTTTAGTAAAGAGTGGAAGGGTGAAGCTCCCTTCAAGATGATCGGTAAACACGGAGCTATCGTCCTCCGAATTCCAATAAATCGATCTGGCATTGGCAAACATTTCATGAGACCTGACAGCTTTTAATATGTACTAAGGACTCGTCTGGAATTCGGGGAAGTTTAGAAAGCGGTTCTAAAGGGTTTTGCGTTTTTTTTCATTATTTTTATTTGGTGCATTGACTCGCACTGGAAACTTAATTGGTCTGGGAATAATATGATGGAGGAAACCATTTGGGGATCCCCCGGAAATGTATTGTGTTTACTGGCAATGGTTTGGGAAGTGTCTCGATGTCGTTTATTAATGTTTGATGTAGACATTTTTTTCTTATGATAGGATTTTTAGTAGCATAAGGAGTTTCTTATTATTAATTTACTAGTTGGGTAATAGTGAAGTTTCATAAGATAAAAAGTTTAATATCGTGATAAAAAAAAGAACAAAAATTTCAGACGTTCTTTTCTAACCATTTGCATGGTGGCTGTAAGTACTATGTTGCTCTAAAGGTGATAATCATCTACTCTTTCTTTTTAATAGTTTTAAAGTAACTATGCAAACTTCCTAACCATGCCCTAAAGAGATTATACGTATCATTGGATAGCGCAGAGTAGTTTTACTACTTACCAAGGCATTTTTTTTCGTGACCAAGGGGAGAGAAAAAGAAATGTTTGCAACAATTTTATTTCATTAAAACAATTATCATCACGAGTTATTAAAACTGTCGATTGCCTAAAAACACATAAAAAACAAAAAAAATCAGTTGGAACAAGTTGGGATTACCAGACGTTCCAAGATGGAAACGCAACGTTAACGATAAATGGACATTTAAGATTGAGAAGTATCAGGATGTCACCGGAAGTGATACTAAAATATTAACCCTTTCCAGTCATAGCCGTCCCTACTTTTCCAAAGGACCCAAAGGTAATCTCTGGCACCTTAAGATTGTAAGGGTTAAATATCTCGATATGGTATCTCAAAAATGCCATATTTTTATCATCAGTTTCTATTCAATCTACTCCCTTCCTAACAGCTTATACGAAAGGAATAAAATAATTCGTCATGCATTTTCATTTCACGAAATATCGCCATTGCTTAGATAACCTAAAGATATCAATGAAAAACTCACCAGACATAACCAAGACTTCATAACTATTCACAGAACAACAATTTTTAACATAGGACCAAATACCTTCCCTTAATAAACCTAATGAGACCAATATCACCGAACATACCAAACAAGTCCCAATCATCCCTTCTCCTGATGTCATTAGGGACATAAAAATTAAATCAGGATAATCCCGGGAATAGGGAACGCTGGAAAAAATATAATTGAATTTTCCGAGAGACTGCCTTTATTCGCATGATAAGGACCATAATTAAAATTTGATAGAAAGTTCCGAAAATTTTCTCCGGGAAAAACCTTCGGAAAAAGAAGACCATTGTCTGGTATGTTTTTAAATATTGTAAGTCACAAAGTGGTGGATCAGATACTAGGCTAATATGTCGGCTATGAAAGAAGTTTGATTTATGTTGAAGAGCCGGGGTAACTAGCTTATAACTCTTTTTAGGAAAGGGTAAAAAATTCGCTATAATTAAATAAGGATTATTGTGAAGGTTATTTAAGTAGGTGTCGTGGATTTTTTAAAAATATTTTTGTAATGCGGGAATTGTTTAGATTAAAACTCCTTAGTCGTGTCATTAGTTAAGTTTTGAAATTTTTTGTTTAGTATTTTTTTTAGTTTACGATTGGGGGGGATTTCTTAATAGAAAAGCTAGGTTATTATAGCCTACGGCGATAAATTTTCTTAGGTGCAAATTGGTTGAAGACAAATGATCTTTCTGAAGCTATAGAATTAAATAATTTCATAAAAAAGTACCAGCAATTTTTCATATTTTATATAATACTTACTGTTGCAAAATTGTATCTAATACTTACTGTTGTTCCTTCTTACTTATTATGCCAATGAACTGCAGATCACAAAGGATATGAAAAAAAGTCACGTGCTTTTGAAAGAGAAGACGAGAGTACTTTGGAGGGGAAAAAGTAATCTGAGATAGTTGGTATAGAGAAATTTGCTTTTAAAAATAAATATAAAAGGGTTCAAAGATAAGGTTTCGGTGTTTCTATGAAGTTGCGCCCCTTGATACCCGGGTCATATGAAAAATCGGGGGCTATAGTCCCAAAATTGAGATCCTCGCTAAAAAAATGGTATGTTTTTCCAAAGTTGATCCCATAGGCCAGTAGTTCCCCAAGTGGGTTCCAAAAAAATTTAGGGGTTCCATGTGACAAACTTTATTTCATTAAAAAATTAGAATGGTGTAAAAAAATAAGAATCGACAGTGCCCCGGATTGGACCCAAAAAGGTTCTCAAAATGAGTTAAAACCCTACTTTTACTAGTCGAATTTCAAAATTTTTCCTAGGGGAGGATCCTCAGACCCCTCCGCACGATACCACAAGGGGATCTTGCGTGATACTTTGGAAAATCACCAACATTTGTACATTTTTGCCATAAAGGTGATTGTCTGGAAAAGTGCCCCCCCTTGTGCTGGATTCGCACCTGGTTTCATTTAATATCAGGTATTAAATTTTGAAAAGTCGTTGCTTTAAAAAATATTCAGGGTTCCGCGATCATCGGCAACAAATTTGGGGGTTCCACGACCAAAATAGTTTGAGAACCACTGCCATAGGCATAGGACATGGGCAAGATCAAAGGTAATTTTTCCTTGAAAAACTTACTAAATCAATAACTAACTAAATCAATAAATCTAAAAACTAAATAACTCACTAAATCAATGATTTAATAAGAATAATATTAAACCAAAACATAAAACTTGATTAAGACAGTAAAATCATAGAAAATTAGTCACTTTAATGCAGAAAATCAGTAAGTACCCTTTTTTAACTTCCCTATACTAAACGAAGATATCTTTTAAAAACTATAATAATACAATTGAGTTTATTCTAACCGCTAAAAAGCATTGATGTTTTTAACACTTCAACTACTCTTACATCAACTACCTATAGAATAAATCTATTCACATTTACAGAACGTTTTCCTTCTCTATACTACCTTCCTAGAGTAAAGAGTTTCACACTAGGGTGAAAACAAACAAACACTTTCAAAACTTCCTCCAACACAAATAACAACTGACACCGCTGTATAAAACATGGGCTAACAAACCTTCCTTTCCTAACGAACTGTGCGATACAGTTTTTAACAATCCCTTCCGCTCTTCAACGCCACGGCCTTAGTATGCAATATGACCTTAATTTTGAAAGAAAATTTTGTCAAAAAGATGTGGAAGAGGTGTCAGTTATTACGTGATCCTTTTACTTGATTAAAGGGTTCTTCTCTAGATAGGCATTCTTGACTTAAGAAATTTAAAGGATTTTTTTACAAGTGGTTTATAATTTTTAAAGAATAATTTGTATAAGTACTTCTGTAATGAAAAATAATCAGAAGTTAGAAGAGAAAAGATATTCATAAAGAGCAGATGGAAGTATTTGAAGGGGTTTTATCAGAATTTTTTTTTATTTGTCCAATGCAAAAAATATAAATTTTTACCTAAAATTTGTTATAGTAAAGATGTTTACAAGGAAAATAGCCAAAACTTTTTATAAGAATAATGTGTGGTCTAGCAATCAGGATAATATATGAGCTTCTTATATTTTTAACTGATGCATATTTAATATGTTTAACGAAGTTTCACTGATTTCTTTTCTTTGGGACAATAATTACAATGATTCCCTTTATTATTAAGGGGAGTGGACACTACCCAACGAGTTTATGGTTGGATAGAAAAATGTCTCGTAGGGAATACTAAATGAATAAATATTATAATCCTTTGACACTGACTCAGACTTAGATTAAGTATCAAGTTATTTTGTACTTTATATTTTATTTCATTTCGCTTTATGTCCTTTCTGTGTGTATTGATCTGTTTGTTTGTTTGTGTTATTGTTAAATTTGAACTTTGAAATAAAAATTTTAATTCTATATACATGTATATATTTTCAAAATTATTGAAAAATAAAAGTATCAGCTGTTGGAGTGTGCTACATAGTGTTATCAAATTGATATCAAATGAGAAATACCAAAAGAAATAGCTATCTGCCGATGTACCAGCCAAATAGTGAGTATCTGAGAGTGAAAACCGAATCCCTGTTTGGCTTGAATGCTAGTTTCTATCCATATGTGTGGTTGAATAAATGTGGCCCCCTATGAAAAGTGGTTGTGCGAGTGAATATGTGTGTGGCGCGGGTAACAGCACCTCAACTCCGTGACTTCGGTCCACACTCCTTGGGGCAATTCATGGATCAAGGAATAGTCCAAAATACCCGCCCATCAGTTTAAAAAAATATCTAAAAATCCACCAAAAAATCTTCAACCTCAGTCCCCTACATCTCACAAAACCTCCCCCTTCCAACTACAAAGGTTGACCCTCTCCTCAAACAATAAGGCACCCGATTTGCTCCTTCCTCACCAATCACACACACACACCCGAATGAATTTTAAACACACACACAGGAGAAGATCGATGGGGCTGACCCCGGGGCAAGAACGAGATACTCCCGTGGGAGGGGAGAAGCAAATTTCCTCGATCCCGAAATCAAGAAACTCCTCCGCTGAGAAATGTTCCCTTTTATCCCGTTTCGTGCCGGATCGAAATGAGTAGACCCCTTTTTTGTCTCCTTCTCAGGGGGTAAAAATATATTGATTGGGGTCTGGATTGCTGATGTAGCATTCGGGTGTTGGAATG
The DNA here is from genome assembly GCA_024610705.1 of Tetragnatha versicolor. Classification (NCBI taxonomy): domain Eukaryota; kingdom Metazoa; phylum Arthropoda; class Arachnida; order Araneae; family Tetragnathidae; genus Tetragnatha; species Tetragnatha versicolor. Next base: position 18,344,173 of record JANDEH010000008.1, read on the forward strand.
TGAATGGAGGGTGTTTCTTATTGTCTTGGTTCATATTACTCGTTGCGATCTGTTATGTATTGCAGATCAGGGTTCTCTTCCAAAGTATGGCCCGTGAACTAAAACTGACTCGTCAGTTTCTGAAATGTGGCCTATAGTAGCTAATTAAATTTGTGGTCCGTGGTTAACCAAATCGACTATCCTTCTTATGAGTATACAATACCAGAATGTTACAAAAGTCCCTTTCCCCTTATTTGGAACATACGCGTCTGCTAGGGTCATGGAAGTAAGGTCTACCCCTAGGTAAGTGACCCTGGAGGATCCATTTAGATGGCTTACAGCACCCCTAGCGGAGAAAAAAAAAGTTCAAAAATTATTTAAACACTAAAGGAGATAGACCAAAAATCTCAATTATATATTACTGTTGCCAATGTAAAGTAAGAAAAATATGCACTTTTACTCGTATGATACCTTTTTTAACAGCATATTATATCTCGGAAAATGGAAGTGTCAATTTAGTGGGAAATGTTAGCAAAGGTTAACACCTGTTACCATCGTACAGCACCTGTTAGATTTCAAATAACATTTAAAGGATTCAACCATTTTTTAATAGAAAATTCATCAAAATATTTTAAGATAGTATCACACAGAGTAGTAGAGTAACATATGCTACTGTTACCTGTTATGATAATAATGCCTAGTAAAAAATAGCAATTTCATCTATTTCTTGCTAAAAATAATTCACTTGGCTAAAATAAAGTACATGTTTTTAAAAATCCTACAACGGAGTTTGAATTAGCTTAAACAAGAGTTTAAAAAAAGTAATAAAAGAGCAAAAAAAGTTAATAAATAAAAAGGATTTGAAAGCAAAAACAAAATTGTGAACCTATGTTAATAACATTACATTGAACATTTTTCTAGAAAGCTTCATTTTGAAATCCTAAAACTCGGTTAGAGTTACCTGAAATACGAAAGTAAATAACCATTCGTGGTAGAAAACTCCCCTTACAAGGTTGATCTGAAACTTTATAGCTTAGAGAACAGCAACAAAAAAATCCTAGAATTTCACGGATGAAAGTATACCAGTCATAAGTTAACCGAATAAAAGGAAATGGGCAAGAAAGATTATTTTTCAGCATTTTTACAGTTGTCTTTTCTTAAAATACAGAAAATTCAAACTGTTTTCCTAGAACTTATTTTCAATGGACTATTATCTTTAAATTCAATTAGGGTTCTTCCTCCTAATACAAATTAAGGATTTCTAAGTATAAGAAATCTAAAAGGTTTTGAAAAAGTATATTGAAGAAATTTAAGGGGTTACGAAAAACTAATATAGAAGCATCGTTTTAATAAAATATTAATTTCGTACGAGCCATTTTTCGTTTGCTAATAAGAAATACTTTAAAACCAAAACCACAAAGACATCTTAAAAACCCCTCTATGTATACTCGTAACTTAATGATGTTTATCATTATTCTTTTCTACGTTTAAAACCATTTCAATGATATATGGTTGAAATTACATTAGAGCAACAATTTAATAGTAGTTAGCCATGATTAGTTTCAGAGAGAACTGAATGAAAGGATAAAGGCTCCACAACTTCACATTCTTTAAGTCATCAGTCTTGGGTATTTTCGTAATATTTTATGCAAAGACTTTTACCCCAAATAAAAGTTTAAAGTTAGATAGTTTGGCTAAGTAAGCATATTTTATAGCATAGTATTAAAATGTTTTTGACAAAATAAGTATAAGATACGCAAAAATGTTTCTTCTTTTTAGTAAAAACACTTTATTAATCTTCGATTTTCAGCTTTAGGTCAGCTTTTAAGGGCAAAAACTTGTTTAAATTCTAAAATAGACTTGGAATATTTGGATTTAGCTTTTTAATATTATTTTTATGTGTTCGTTTTATTAATTGAATATGAGAGTTCTTACAAAAATATAGTGTTTTATTATTTATTTTAAGTAATTGAAGAATGACATATGCGTTTGAAATAGGTTTGAAATTTCTTCACAAGTGAATGCTCAAGTCCCAATCATTCACATATTATTTAATTTAGGATTTAGTCTATAGTATTACAAAATCAGAACTAAATGAAGTCAACAAACGAATCAATCATCAAAAGTTTTCTTTCAGCACTAACTGTAACGAAGAAACAGTACTTACACACAAAGAGTAAAAGTATTTTGTAAAAAAAATTATTTTTCAGAAATATTGAAGACTGTTAAATAAATGATCCTTGCCCAAGAATTTTAAAATTTTAAGTTCTCCTCTATTAGTTATATTATAAGATTTATCTTATTAAACCCTATTGGAAAATTTTTTTCTGGTGTTCCATAAACCAGTATGAATTATACTGGATCCAGTATCATTTATACTGGTTCCAGTATCATTTATACTGGATCCAGTATAATTCATTTTGGTTTATGTAACACCAGAAAATTTTTTTCCAATAGGGAAAAGTCCAAATATTTCTTTCGAACAATAACATGTATGTTGAATCTTTTTAGCTTCTTTTTAAGAAGTTTTCCTCAATCGAATCCGTTTTTATCCTTAGAAACAAATGAAACTTTTTTAGCTGGAGCTTATATCAATATATGAATACATATATATATATATATATATATATATATATATATATATATATATATATATATATATATATATATATATATATATATATATATATATATATATATATATAAGTTATTTCAAACTATATTTCATCTAATTTTTTTAAATTTTAAAATAAAATCACCAAAGAAAATTATTATGACTTCATGTTTTGCTCAGCAATACCAATTGAGAAACTACTTTCCACAATCAATAACCTGTTATTAAGTTACATACTAGTCAAAATATTGTGTAATAATTTTACAAAATATTTATATAGAAGTATATCTTACATTCCCCGACTAAATCCTTGAACTAACAAAAACTAAACCAGGTTTAACAGGTGATACCCCCACCAACCCCCACCATCCCACAATCCCCCCACTAAAACCCATAAACAAATCAAAAATACCCTGTCCCCATCAACTTACCTCAACTATCTCCTCTATCAACGCATCCCCATCAGGGTCAGAACCGGAGTCAGGCACTCAGGCACCTATATCCGACACAACACCGAGGGAAAGAGAGAGAGAGTCAGAGAGTCCGGCCGGGCACCACCATCCGGCATCGTCGGGGGGCTGAGAGTGGGGAGCTACGGCGGCCGGACGGGACTACTTTACGACGGCGCTTGTTGCTTCGGCGCGGAGGGACACAAGAGATCCTTGCGCACAGCACTGTCCGGCAGCGGCTGTTGTTGTTAGGGGGACATGGCGGTGGGTTCCGAGGAAATCAAAGAAGGGAAGACGTTGGGGGTGTTTTTGTGGGGGGTATAGGTTAGAGGGAATCATACTTATGACATGATTTAAAGTACAGTACACCCTCGTTATCTTACAAACCCTTTATGTCTCGAAAAAATATTTCCCCTTGAAATAAAAAAAAGCATTCTTCTACTTTTTTCGTGTTACTCTAAAACTTGTTTTCGGGTTCCTTCGATTTCGGGATATTGAAGTTATATAAATCTTATGGTTGATGGTTTGATCCATAAAAATTTGGTATGGAAAATTAAAGTCGATTTCAGGTCTGTAGTTAGACTTCTGTTTCTAAGGGGGATGGATTCCGAGTCAAAATCTAAGTTCCTTAAAGCTTACATTATGGATTAAATGTAGTTTTATAGAACACACTTACTGGTGCAATTGGAACCTAATACGTAAAATGCCGTTATAACGAACTTCACGGGACCGTAAAATTCCTTCGTTGTAGCGGAAATTTCGTTGTAACCGTACTATCGTTAATTCAAATAAAACAGTTGAGGTCTAACTGGACTTTCGTAATAAAGGAATTTTTCGTTGTATCGGTATTCGTTGTAACGGGATTTCACTTACTACGTTCTCATATGAAAAGTTAAACTACTTTAAGTGCTAATCTAGTTTAAGTAAAGAGTGTGTGAACGAACTGTCTTAGATTTGAACTAGTTTAGCAAAGATAAACTGTCTTAACTTTAAGATAGTTCCCCAAACTATCTTAAATCCTAAGATAGTTTAATCTATCATTAGACCTTTAGAATTATAAAAATGTCATAATTTTAAAAAAAACTTAGTTAATATAAGATTTTCTAAAAACATTTTTTAAAATACAGTGTGAATTGGGGACGGATCTGAACACAATAAAGATGAATTCAACCCATAGAGTTAGTACAAATAGAGACAGCTTTAAACATCTGCTCCGTTGTTCTAAACGTGGTCGGTCTCCCATTTCCCGCTGCCACTCACACTTGACATTTTAAACCAAATTGGCTACTAAATCCCTTTTGTGGCGTTTTCGGTTTTTCGCGTGGCTTTTTCACTCGTTAAGAAGCTACGGCAAAAAACGCCCGCCAAGCTCATACCACCAAGCGCCAAACTTTGCCAACTTCCAGTTCTTACCTAGACCACTAAATCAGCAATTTTCTCCCTTAAATACTTGTTGGTTGGTTGGTTGCTTAAGACCTTTGCTTGCCTAACGTCGGCCGCTTTGTCTTCTTTTAAATACTTGTTTAAACGAATCGGAAATGACTCGTATCGAATTGAGAGGGTTCATATTAAAGTGTGAAGCTTTTTTTAAAGAAATTTCACCCCGCAACATTATAAAAATACAGTTTAAAATTGATTTTTTCCGAATCCGCGGAATTAAAAAAAATTACAGATAAAAAACTAATTGAGATAAAAAAAATTTTCTTCACTGAACGATACGTCATTGTTTTTTCTCGAGCGGCAAACTGTCGGTATCTTTTTTTCATCATTTTTCTGGGATGAGGAGCAGTTTGTATACCTCAAAATCCACTCGCCTACGGGACCTCCCATGTTAAAAATTTCTTTCTGCCACTCACACAGGTCCGACTCTTTTCGACATGCAGGGTTGCCTTACCGAGAAGAGTAAGCTGTCTCCATATTAGTACTAACTCTATGATTCAACCCAAGATTTGAATTCCGTCCGTTTTGGTCTCCTATCAATCAAACTTTACTTTTTCTTCAAATTCATTGTTTTAAACTTTGCTAGCTTGAAACTACTGCGTTTCTGGGTTTTCTTTTTAGAGTGAATGAATAACAGCAACGATAATTACCCACAAAACTTTTGAACTTTTTAGAGGAAATTAGATTGTGTTTTGAAAATAAAGATGAAATAACTAGTCGTGAAAAATCTACACGCGATGTTTCATGTTAGGTTTTGTTCTTTTAGCCACCGACACGTTCTCTTTTTTGCTATATTCTCTGTCTTTAAAACTATCTTAAGGGGACATCCAGAAATTACGTGAGGTCAAAAAGGGGGGAGGGGTTTGGAAAAATCTCACCAAGGGGGGAGGGGGTCGATTAAAATCTCACGTCAACTTTTTAAGTTCGAAATTATACGATTTTCTTTTTTTTAAGTATGAGAAAGGAATACACACAGACAAGATACTGCAAATTATTTTTAAAAAGTTGTAGGTAAATCTCACTTGGGGGGAGGAGGAGTAGAGCAAAATCTCACTTAATCTCACCAAGGGAGGAGGGGGGTCCAGATTTTGGAAAAAAACGCCTCAGGTAATTTATGGATGTCCCCTAATGCTGATATACGGTCATTTGAAACATCATGGTAAAATAAAAAATGAATTTAAAAAGGTCGAACTATAGATTATACAATATACACTTTAATTACTTGCTATTAATCGTAAATTTCTTCTTGTTGTTAAGCCTCAGATGCATGGTAAAAGTTTCAAAAGTGTAAAAATATTGTTTTCCTTACTCTGTGGTTTTCAAATACCACAAGGTTATTAACGGCGAAGCCTGCTTTTACTCCGTATGAGTGGAGTCCTTGAAGGGAAACACACGAGAGAGGACGGAGGAGCAAGATATACATCCAGTAGGGTGGGTTGGGGTAAAATGGGTCAATTTTGGGTACTTTCACATTCTAAATTTTATTTCATCAAAACTATAACTTTTTAATCATTTCTTTCAATTGGATCTTGACATTACAATCCTCCAGAATATTTTTATCTAATTTTATCAAATATTTTTTAGTTAAAAATTGGTTAAACTTAGCATCAAAGTAATGACCTATTTTACTCCAACTTTGGGTAAAATGGGTCTCTTTGCAAAAATATGTCCAAAATATATTTATTACTAAATATACATGAAAATAACAAAAAAGGCAATCGTCTAAGCCGTTTTTATCTGAAAAATTTGTTTTAAGTTGTACTTTAATGAAATTGTAAAAGTCCGAAGCTAATGAACATTGTTCAAATATAGCAATTAAAATACTTTATTTGGATAAAAAATAAACTTGTATGACGGTTCAATGTATATTTGAAGGAAATAAGTTAAAAACATTGTTTTTACTTAGTACAGAAGCCCTCCTAACTATGACCCATTTTACCCCAAGTACAAAACATTGTTATAAAAGATAAAATATTTTATATTTTTCTAAGCTGATTGGCTTGAAATGTCTCTCGGACTTTCTTTTATGGAAAAATATTACAAAAGTCTGCTGTAATTTATTACAATATATAAATATTTTGGAAGTTAGTAAACCCTGTTTTTTCGACAACGCCATTTACCGTTCAAATAAAATATTTTTTCAGTTCTTAAATTCATGAATCTAAATTTTTGACAGTCGGAAAATGTTGCCAACAGATAAAAGATTATAATACAAAAAATGAGCGAAAATAATTCAATTTAAATTTAACTTATATCGAGTTAATTAAAACTGACCCATTTTACCCCAAGACCCATTTTACCCCAACCCACCCTATTCACTGCATCGTAAATCCCTTAATATAGATATTCTTAGGAGACCACAATTGATGAAAATTTATATTCGCTTTGTCAATCCTTTAAAGTTAAAAACAGTTTTCCTAGTGGTGGTGATCATTTTACCCATTTTATTCCTCAGATTGAGAAATAAATTCAGTTATCCCACTTTAATTTAAAATAAAAATTCCTTAGCAATAATATGAAAAAAGCACTTAAAAAATTCCAAATCTTTACTTTTTATTATCAAAAATTAGTAAATAAGGAACTTGCATGTGTCAGATTTTCATAAACTTTCAAGTGTTCCGTATAGTTTTTTGGAAAACAAAAAGAAATATTTTGTCAATTTTTCAAAAAAGTGTACAAGTAATTAAATATTTTAATTTAAAAGTCGAGAAAAAAAACACGTGACTGAAAACGCGAAGTGTGTTTGCATGCATAGTGACGTAGAATTCCATCGGGCAAAATCGCAATCAAAATTGAATTTCTATGTTTTAGTTGATGATTTCTTTTTTCTGAAGTGTCCGATATGAATGTTTTAATAAATATTTACCTTCTAGACACTTCTGGTGACGGTCAGAAATCCAAAGCAAACATTTTAGGCAATGTCAATAAATTGTGACGTCACTATGCATGCAATTAAGCGTTTTCAGGTGCTTCGGAAAAGACGATTTTTGATAATTTTTTTGCAATCAAAAAATTTCTCAATCGGCCTCAAATTTTGTGTAGTGGCTAATTTTTGCGTGAAGAATAAATTAAAAAATAAAAAAATCATGCAAGTTCCTTATTATTAGTAAATTGGTTATAATTAAACCTAGTATTAGCGAATCCTTTAGATCTAAATGACCTGTATTGCGTCACTAAAATTAGGTTGGATGTAAGTCAGGTGTCAGCTCCAAATTTCTTTAATGCAATAGAAATGTTTATTTCTCAGAAGCTTTTTCAATGAATTTAGAAGGTCTTAAATTGTAATTAAGCCTAAAGATACCATTGATACCTATTTTTAAATTCGCCTACGTAAGATGTGAGTGAGAGCTCTGATTTTTAGAAAAGTCATTCCAAATATGGAATCGCAGTTACCCGGAAAATAAGCATCACCGTAGTTAGATTACTCTGGATCGGTCTATATTATCTTGAAAGTTAGGGCCTATTTATTAGGTCATCCCGAAAGTTTTGTCACTCTTGGGAGCATCTGTGTGTTTATAAGATATTTTTGATACTTTTCCATTATGCGATAATAATATAAACTGTAACTTTATATACAGTCAACTTGGCATCTTGGCTTGGTTTTGGGAACTGATCGACAACTGGGCTTTCCTTAAATCTATGATAACTTGTTACTTCATTTCTTTTCTGCTTAAAATTTTGCATTTTTCATAAAGTTAAGATTTTTAAATTAAATTAACTGGCTACTTCCATAAAACAATTAAAGATTTAAGTATTTTAGGGCCATATTCAGATCTTCGCCGACGGCGAAAAAGTTGAGCTAAATAGTTGAAACGGTATTTAGATTGACTTTTTCTCGACTCACTTTTTCGAAATCGCTGACGGCGAAATTACCGACTTTCTCTTCTCTCATTGGCTGAAACTGCGCTGAAACCTTGGAAACAGTTTGTTTACATTCTTCATTTGGTTGTACTTCGTAACAAAAATCGGGCGTCCATCTTTAGGGAAATTTGCATGCTTTGATTAGTAAGATGTAGAGTCATTAATGTCTGGATTGATATATTAAAATATTTAATAAATTTAACAAGAATGAGAGAGCACAGAAGAAAAATGGCACAGCTGAGATAAGAGTCGACCATGCCAAACCAACACTCCTTGCCCTGCTTCAGATTACTCCCGATAGCAAAGAAAAATTTGAGGTATGTAAATAGTTTTTTTATTTAATTTTCTCATTATGGAATCTTTCAGAATTGGTAAATGTTTGTGTATTCAATATTTCGGATCAATAATTAGGTTATGTTCCGTTAAATATCGCCAAGTTTGTTTTGGTATCAAATATTAGAAACATAGCTTCAACTATTACTAATCTTAATAGGATAAAAATGTTCATTTAGTATAAAATGGAATAATTTATAATGTTTTTAATGTTACACAAATCGACGTGGCAAATTTCTTTTTGAATTGTTATATTTTAAGATTAAGAATTCTGAATAGACTCGGAAGTCCAATTCAAGATTTGAATTAAGAAGGTGGATGTGTTCAGTACTTTTTTTATTCAGAGAAAGTTATAAATGGAAAGCTTTAAAATAGATATATTTAAATGTTTATTTCAGTTGTAATAATATAAGAAATAGTTTGTGTTTTAAATTCATGAAAGATATCATTTTTGCACAGAATACATTAGTTATTACTTGTAATTCTTGATTTTTTTTATGTACAGCTTATAGCATTTTTTTGCATTGGAATATCACTATCACATATTTAAAGAATTCTTATTCTATCGCTTTCCATTAAACTAGCTTCCTTCAGCAAAAAAGTGTTTTTTAATTTTAGGATAGTATTAATTAAATTAAGAAGATTACACCAAGATAAAAATCATTGAATGCGAATATAAACATTTCAATATAAATAAATAACAATCAATTATGCTGTTAAATAATTTTTTCTTGTAAGTAATTAATATTTTCATTTTATGTTTAATATGCAAATAAATTTTTTTCCAGTTCAACTAAAATACATTTCTGTAAATCCAGAAAGAAGTATTGAAAAGGGAAAATTATAAAAGTTTAAAAGGATGAAACTTCTATATAAACTAAAAGTTATCTTTTAAAAAATATTTGATAAATAGTAATGGAAATTAATCAATTATTTATTTAAATTGTTTTGAGGTATTGTTATTGTATTTGATAATTTATGAAAAAAAATTTCCTCCTGTGAACAGTGACAATCCATACTCAATTAACCAAACAGAATCATTATTGAGAAAAGAGTTGTATAAATGTTGGAACAAATTGGTGTAGTGCTTACTTTTTTTGTTGATAATAAATAATATTTTTTGTGATTAGAGGAGTTTTTATATTTTTAAGATTTAGTTCATATAATATACTTTGAAATTATCACAAGTTACACTGTAGTCTAACTGGAGTAATAAAAATTTTTTTGTAAAATCTGCCTCATTCTTTCTTACATGTTGTACTAATAAATTTCAATTTAATACAGAGTAACTGCAATAGTTCACACATTTAACTGTAAAAAATAATTTTTGCTCCATTGAGCGGAAAATTCTCCAACAAATTAAGTATGCAGTTTAAAATATAATAAGTTGAAGAATATTTAATACAAAATTCCTAAACTTTTATTGAATCTATCGTAAAAATAAAAAAGGGAACTTTCAAATATTGTGTAGAAATGAAAATAGTATAAGTACTTATTTATTTTGTTTTATAAGCTTGCAAAGTTTCAGTTTATAGATTTAAAAAGTGCAGCTAAAATTGGGAAATGATAATTAAGGATTAGTTTACTGTACCAATAAGGTGAGTATTATACTAAACTCTTAATCAACCAGAATTATGAATTATAGTTCCTACTTCCTAACACCTTGTATTATATTGAATTTAATGAGTAATTAATTCCTTTTATGAAAAGATATTTCCATGTAATCATACTTTATGAAATAACTTTTTTCTATTGAATTTTTGTTTTCTACCCCAGCTATTATCTCTCTTTTTCATAACCATTCTTTCAAAATCATGCAAGAATGAATTTCCAAAACATACTTGGAATTAAATTTGGGAAATGAAGCATTACTGTTATGAGTTACAAGAATTACTTGGTTATGCTCCTTTAAAAGGTGCAAAGCTTGTAGAAATAAGAAAAGATGAAATATTTTCTTTTTCTTTTATTGTTTTTATCAACTCTTTAATATGTGCGCTCAGCTAAAAGCTTCAGCTTGGTTTCTAGTTCACTCAAACAACACAAACAAGCGACTTGCAGTCATGGAACTAGGAATATAGGGAACTGCCGTGGTCTATCTCTCCAATGGATTTCCCAGCCGCCAAATATAAGTGACATAGAGGGAGCTACGTGTGCATATTTGGTTGATCAGAGGAGAGAAATCGATGGGTAGAGACATATGCTTGCTCACTAAAAGCCGCTTTGTCTTAGTTTTTTTCATGGTGCTTGATTGATAAGTTACATGCGGAGCGGAGGAGGACACAGCTCTCGCGCGTTCCTAAGTTAGTTACATGTTTCAGCATATTTTCTACCTAGCGATTTCACTTTTTCTCATGTTTTATTTCAAGAAGACGAAGCCGCGGTTCTACCAAGCCAACCAACCAACCGCGCACGTAGCGCCCCCTAGGTCACTTAACATTGACGCCTGTCAAAGTTAATACGGCAGTTCCCTATCTTCCTAGTTCCATGCTTGCAGTGCAGATTGAGTTTGTTTACACTTTTGGGAGCATGTGAATGCATCAGTGATGTTTTCCCGCCTTTTTAGAGAGGGATTTTATTGGTCGCTAAGCGTTTCACGTCAACAACACAACTAACCAATGAGCTGAATCTCCGAGATTTCTGCGTCCTTTCGGAAGAAGATCTGAATACGGTGAAAAAGTTCAAGGCGAAATAGATATTTCGAAATCGTCTCAACTATTTTGCTGAACTTTTTCGCCGTCGGCGAAGATCTGAATATGGCCCTTAAACAAGTGTGGACAATTTAACTTAGATTTAAATTTTGTCTGGGGCATCCGGAGAGTTTGATCACAATCATTCATATTAAATTGTTGGATTGCTACCTCTAACCCTCTATTAGGAATGATCCGGATGATCATTTGCAGGAATCTAAATCGCTGGAAAATCTACCGCCACTCTTCAAAAGTACTATAAAATTAGTTTCAATTTATGAAATAAATAAGAACTTCGGTAGAATCTTAATATGACTTAGAATTAAAGTTAAATTCCTTTGAATATTAATTTTGAAAGTTTTCAATTAATGGCAACTTGAAGTAAACAAAATCTTATTAATCGTAGAAACTAGGAAAGCTCGAAAAGTGAGCCAACAAAAAAGAGCCAAAATACGCCAAATTGGCTTTAGATAGAAGTAGAAGTACTTTACTGGTTTACCGTAATAGAAAAGTACCAAAAAATACATTGCATACAGACTGTCCCTGAAGCGACAAAACTTTCGGGATGACCCAATACACGATGCCAGTATGCATGCTAACATTCCAGTAAGCTCTAAATTATTGATTGTAATTGTAATTGTATTTTATTCTGCTATTATTTGGGATTTTTCTTTCTCTATGCAGCATTTAGACGCTTTTAATCGTTGGCGTTTCGCTACTGGAATGTTCTACTAGCATGCCAGTTGGCATCGAGAAGAAAAATCTCATAAATGTAAGAAATTAATATAAAGCAAAATATTTTGGCAACGGGGATTTTATATAAGGTTCATCAACCCTCGCTTTTAATCAATGCTGAAGAATATCGCTAAGTAGGCAAGCTTACCTTCAAAACGAACAACAAGAAGATGCCCAAATGCACTGCAGACTTCGCGGAATTCGCCCTAGATCTTTACCTGCACTCGAACGAGACACCGGTAGACGTCAAAGAACTTGATAAACTGGAGCCTAGCCCTTTCATGGATCGAGCAGTCCAAGTGCTGGATCTCTTCGCACTCGGCCACTGCACCAAGTTTGATCGGGTGCTCAAGAAGACATTGCCCGAAGGCATGAAGACTGAGGCGGACTTCTTAAGATTCGCCATCCCAAAGTGTCTGAAGCTTTTCGACGAGGAAAGATACTTTTTCTCCTTGATGCTGGTGGTTGGATTCTTGGCAGAGCTGGTGGAATATCTGCACGACAGGAGAGGCTGCTACCTTTTCGCACAGACCGCGTACAAGTGTCTGGTGGCGGTATTCAAGAGGCGGTTTAAAGAAGCTTTCGATGATAATGGGGGATTTGGAGGTCTCGATGACTACATCAGTTCGGTGTTGAGCGATTTCACAGGCGACAAGAAGTTTGGTTCACTGATCACCATTCTGAATGGAGGTGATAAGGATCTAATGAAGAGGGTTGCTGATCTTATAAGGAACTGTCACGACCCAGAGGACGTAGATTTTGTCCTGAACGATTACGAGCTTTCCATGGTGAGTGACATTCAAGCGACTAAAAAGGAGTGGTTTGACCCAGACGTGGTTGACGATTTCCCGGTTGAGCTAGACAAATCGATCAGCACCAAGAATGCTGATTTGAAGCCTGTTTATGAAGCTAAGAAAACTCGTTCGGAATCTTCTTGCGATGACAGCGACGATTACTTAGACTCGATTTCCCTGCCTTTTACTGACGATGTTTCCGATTCCGATTACGAAACGTCAGGGTCTGAAAGTTACGAGCCTGAACTGGAGAATATAATGGAATCGGTGGCAGTCAATAGATTGAGATTAGAAAAACCAGACTTGTACGATATGAAAATGTCTGCGGTTCAGTGTCTGTTTTGTGGAGAGAAGTGCTATCAGTATGCGAAATACATCCTTGGAAAACACTGCCGATTGGTTTTGACGGAGAGAACATCAAAGGTGAAATTGGTTCTGAGGAGACTTGCTTCAAAAGTTAAAATATTTAAACGGTTTAACATAAGTTGGAATTGTACAGCAATCTGAGGTAACTAATGATGTAACTTTTTGTTGAATATTTATTACTTGAAAAACTTTAATAGCGTCTAAAACCTAAGATTTTATTTATTACAAAGTTCCATTCTGATTTGGAATTGCATTACGTCTGAGCTGAAAACAGCTAGAAAGAGCTTTTGTATAGTTTTATTAGTGTTTTTATATTTGAATATTGCATGTTGATAAAATAAAATATTGTTTTGCATTTAATCGACTTTCTTGTTTAGGGAGGAATTAGATGTAAATGCATTTTAAACAGAAGAAACTTGTTATTTTTTAGTTCTTCAATTCAAAGTTTTAGAAAATAGTAAAACTTTTACAAACTGAAATTTAATGCATATTAGAAACTTTTGGGTAATTTAAATGGATGTACAGTTTTCAATTAACTCTACCTTATTAGAAAAAATAGAAATCAATGAAGATTTCTATACCTACCGAACAAGTGTTCGTTAATTTTATTTCGCAAATAAATTAGTAGAAAAAGATAAGATAATACGTAATACTTATCAAAATACATAAAAAAATTCAAACAAAAACTTGTTTTGACACAAGGTTTCTAACAATTAAATACAAAGTTTCAACCATACTGTGCATTTTTTAATATTGCCTTGTGTTAAGATTACATTTTTCTTTCGTAATAAATTTATTTTATTCCCGGATATTTTAAAAAAAATTGTCAGTTTCCATCAAACCCTTTTGAATATAAACTAAGAATAAAACTCAAAAATCTGTAAATTCTCCAAAATTTTAAAATGCATTAAATACAAACATTTTAATCCCAAGTAATTTTTTTTATGAAAATACTAACTCTTTTGAGAAAATCTCTTATTTCTCATCTTCCCATGATCATACGCAAAAAAAACATTAATTTACGAACTAAACCACAAAAAAGAACTTCCGAAACCCATGAAATCCAATCCACGGCACTTTCCCATCCACTCCGTTCCAATCTAGCTCAGTTTAGCCTCTGCTTGTTCAGATCCGACCCACCAGAAGGGTTAAGCGATTGTCTGAGTGCTCCCTTCACCCTATAGCGTCATCAATCACCGTGGCTCCTTACGCTCTGTGGTGACAAAGATCCACGATGTCCGGCACTTTGGGAAAATCGAGTTACAGATGGAATCGAGGAGGATTAGGGGCGAAATTGATGGGTCGAGATCCTTTTTTTAATATGAGTGTTGAGATTTTTATTCAAATGGGTTAGGTTAAAAATAACTTTAACCCTTTATTTACCGACGGTACTTACAAGTACCGCCAACTTTAAAATTACATAGAATAACCATCCTTTCGAATAAGTCCCGCTGGAGCAGTGGTAGCGTGCCTGCATAGCATGCGGCAGTTCCTGGGTTCAATCCCCAGTTATTACTTTATTGTATTTTCTAAACATAATATCAAAAATAAAGTCCAAACGCATGCGCATTTAGCACGGCTCGTTACGCTCCTGAGACAAACGTGGTTCTATGATGAGTATTTTAGCGGGAAATGCGAACAGAATTAACTGAAGTTGTAAGTTAAGCTGCCATTTCGATCGGATTCACATGATTGTCATTTTTGTTCCCGCAAAAAAGTAGTTAAAGTCAAAAGTTAAGTGTATTATTTTTAAGACTTATTACTGCGATAAAAAAAGCTATGTTTTTCTTGTATTGTAAGAATATTTTAGCACTCCGTGTACTGACAGTACCCAAAAGTATCAATTTAAGTAATTGGCTCTAGCGGATTCAATTTTCCAAAGATGATTATTTTATTTATGTATATCCCTTAATTTTCAATTTAGTGACTCAAAAAAATATTTGCACGAAAAAAATTGCAGCGAATCATAATGCGGTAAATAAAGGGTTAAGATCGTAGGTTTGTAAACTTTCAGAAATGATAACTGAAACGCCTTAAAATGTAATAGGATTGAGGATAAATGTAACTCAAAAATCCTGATATCATTTTTCATTTTTCAATCTTGACCATTATACTGTGGGAAGACTGCCATCTGTTCCAATAAAGTCCAATTCAAAATAAGTGTATTATATGATAAGATATGTGTTAAAACACTTTTGACCTTTTTGCATAAGTTGGGTGAATGTATGTTAAACCAAGTATGTTGGTTATAAACTCAGTATAATGTAATGGAAACTATTTGAAGAAGCCTTCTTTACAATATGGGTGAGGTGGCCTTCTACAACGATGTATCAAAAGGCAGTTGAGGACTGGACTTCAAAAGATGCTGTGCCAAAAGTAAAAAATATGAGTTAAATCCGAAAAAACAATCTAAGTAACAAGCTAATCAACCTAATCAGCAACCTATAAAGTTGGCTTAGCTCCACAAAAATTATAAGTAGTTTAAAATTAGCCCAAAAAATGGATTTTTATGTGTATTCCTATGGGGAATCAAATTTTAAATGATCAATTGCAGAAAGTTTACTTTTTGGAACAGATAGCTTTGGAAGTCCAGTTGTCTATTGTAAACCAGAAAACTCTAAATATCGGTTTCATATTAAGAGAAGAAGTAGATTTCCTAAGTGCAAAATAAAAATGTGACATTTTTCAAATTTTTAATATTTTTACTTAATTAAAATTTTCAAATTTAAAAAAAATGCTTTCCCCGTTCCCTTCATATATCTGGCTTCATCTCGAACAGAAATTTAGAAAATTAAAGGCTGAACTATATCTGTAAACTGGGAGTAATTGTTTGTTTTTAATTTTGTTTTCATTTAAGCAGTGGATATATGGAAAATAACTCAAAATCACCTTTCTGCATCTTTCTGAAGACCGTATTTACAGAAAATTGAAAATGAAATAAAAAGAACAAAGAATCACAAACGTTTGAACTCTCTGAAATGTCTAAATCAGAAGAAGAAACCATAAAATCAATACCTAAAAAACCACCCCCACTCCAATTCAACAAGATAGCTTCAATTATAAGAATTCCTTCTCTAAAAATTACAAAATATCTTTCCAACATGGCGCCCCCTGCAGTCTTTCGTCTCTCCATTAGAACCCAGTGCATTCGTTCCAATCAAAGTTATCTGTCTCTTTCCCCGGGAAACTTCCGCCACCTTAAACCAGCGTAAGCATCGTAAATGGCTAGGGGAGGCAGACAAGGGGACATTTAAGTGAATATTCCCTTAGAAAAGGACCTCAGAGTCCTCTTTTGCTTGTTTGTTTACGAGTAGGAGGAGCAGGACATTGCTTTTCACTTAAGATGTGCTGAGGGTGGGCTTAGAAGCTTTTGTAAGGGTGGTTATCTATCAGTTGGGAAGCTAGTTCTTTGTTTGGAATGCCGCTTTGCCTTTGATTCTGTGGTTCTTAAGATCTGAGTTTTCAGTCTGAGCCGTTTATTGAAAGCTTTAGATTTACTTGGCTGTTCTTTGTTGTGAAGGAAAATTGTTTTTACGGAAATCTTATTAGACTACTTATTTATGTTCTTTATGTTCTATTGCAAGGGTTTCCAACTTCCAAGTACTCCCGGGCCGCAAAAAAAATCTCAAGCCAAGTGGCGGGCCGCAAAATAATCTGGCTTCTTTTTTATCCACGATTATATACTTTTCCGGGGGGGAAGAGTCTTTAGAATGAACTTTTTTTGGCGACAGATGGACGAAGGTTTTATATTATACAAACAATAGGTGTTACTGTTATTTCAAAAATTTCAGAGGATATAATAATATTTGACCCTTTACGTTGTTTTATACTGAATATTACTTAAGGGAGGGCTTTATCCTGAAAATGTTTGTAAATTTATCTAAAAATAGCGTTTCAACTATCAATTAATTTTTGTAAACTTCATTTTATCCCTTTAAGACTACTCTAATACGCTCAGACTACGACCTTTGCTAATACGCTCAGGGGAATTTCAGATTACTATACAACCTTCTTCTTGAAAAACTTGTAATTTTTTTACCATAACCCCAAAAGCAACTCCATAATCTAAGACAGGTATGGGCAACCTTTTTGAGTCTGCGGGCCGGACTCAAAGATTGTAATGACGTGGAAGGCCATATAAGTCGATACTAGGTAATTTTGAAAAAAATGAGTGTTTTTTTTATTTAAAATGTAGTTATAGTACTAAACATTAATTGAAAAACAACGTTTATTTTCACACAATTTATAAATTTTTTTTTAAAACTGTAGACAATTGTTTTGGGGATCAATGGATCCCCTTCTTCAGTACAAAAAGACGAAAATAAACATCAAATCAATAATTTAAACATAACATGAAGGCAAAAAGTTACAGTTTAAGTGAAAATACAATAGAGGGAAAAAACAGTTTGAGTTAAAAATACAAAAGCATGGTTAAATTACAGAATCAATACAAAGGTAACCAGATGGGTGAGAAATAAGGAATGCTATTTAAATCATTAACAAGGAAATCAGAAAATTTATTTATATAAAACGATTCAAAAAAATCAAGGTCACTAGGTATATTACAATTTTTAATAATGGTAGCAGATGAAAATTCAAAGTTATGATTGAGGTTCCAAACATGTTTAGCTATGGATGATTTGTCAAATTCTTGCTTTCTGACATAACCCTCATGCTCTTTAATTCTAAATTTTAACGCGCGCTTTGTTTGACCTATATAAGATAAACCACAGTTGCAATAAATTCTATAAATACCAGATTTATTAAGTGTTTCTATAGGATATTTAAGATTAGAAAACATAATTTTATTGTGTGGGGAAAAATTTTTATAAATTGTGTAAAAATAAACGTTGTTTTTCAATTGATGTTAACATTTGCACAAGATTCTTTTCGTTATAGTACTAAAGTTAAATATTAATCCAGACTAGAATTATATTACCTTGATTACGCATTATTAAAAGTATAATGCTTAAGTTACATTAATCTCAGCCCCTCCCATCTATATTTAATAGGTCTAGTGTAGAACTACAGTACATTTTTGGGTAGAGTTTGCGTTTTAAAGAACTTGGTAATAAAGTTACAACTACCAAAGGGAAGTCTGAGGGTCCTTTCCCGAAAATATTTGGAGATTTGATTCCAAAACACTGGTTTTTAACAAGTTTACGTACACCTATAGTTCGAATGTTTTAGATTTGCATTTGTGAGTAGGATTTGGATTAACTTATTGTAAAAGAGTTTTGAAGTATTAAGTTCCAAGTCCTGGGGGGGCTGGGGGATCCTCCCCCAGAATTTTTTTAAAATTATCCTTAAAAACCAGGGTTTTAACTTTTTCTGGTACAAAAATGTTCCGAGGGCTGGAACAAATCACATGGAGGGCCGGAGGTTGCCCATATGTGATCTAAGAGCTAAAAAGAGGGGTTCGGGGATTCTCCCCCGAAAATTTTTGAGTTTTAGTGTACTTAAAGGGTTCTGAAGCTACTATTTGGTGGGTTTTCAGTGAGCTTCGCGGGCTGCACAAAATGACTCGGTCGGCCGCATTCGGCCCGCGGGCCGCCAGTTGGAAACCCCTGTTCTATTGTATGGTATGACGATAAAATTAGAAAGTATACTTATGAGTAAAACAAAATTTTTAGAAATTTCTTAGAAAAATAAATCCATTCAGTGGCTGCAGCCAGATTGAGGGGGACATATCCTCTGAGAGTTAGAAATTTTCCTTTTTTGACCAGTAGAGAAGGTCTTAAATTTATCCCATATCCCCATTCCTATATCACCCTGCGAATTTTTTTTCTGGATACGACACTAAATCTATTAATTTTAGTATAAATTTAGGAGTAAAAAATTTTAACCCAGTTTGCCAAGGGACAATAAATATTAGCCACAATAATACGAATGTCGATCAATTTTTGTTGAATTTTAATTCTTGAAAATGAGGTAAACATTTCTAAAATGAATGAAATTTTGAAAAAAATTAACAGTGTGAATCTATTTTAATAAAATAAATCGGAAAAAATATTGTTTGATATTAACCATTTTTTTAGTAATCAATGTAGTAGTATCTAGTAGATGCGATATTGGCCATCAAAAACCAAAACTAGCAATGCCGATATTATATGCCGATTATTTCAGTGGGGGTAGTTTTAACAAAAACAGTACCTATTAATTATAAAATCGATTCTATCTAATGTTTTAGTTCGACTTGGAAACTACGCTCTTAATATTAAATATATTTAATATTTTTTCATGTCCAGGTCCTCTCTTACTGCTACCATCAGTGCATGCAAACCGAAAACAAAAATTATTTTCAAAACATTTTGTGTTTCAAACATCTAAAAGAATCTAGTTGTTTACCAAATTATATATTTACAATTTGATCCGTAGAAACACCTTAAAAAACTGTTATTTGCCTAAAAACACAGGAAGCATGCTATGGAAATTCACTAGCAAAGTTTTCTTGTTATCTAACATTCTATCTTTAAAGATATTTAGTATTCTGCCTGATTAAAAAAATTACCTTTGATGCAAGTAGCATAGCAATGTTTTTTAGCAGTAAAATTGCCTGGAATCCAATTAGTGAGCTAAGTTCACTGTTGGATTCCAGGTAAGAGTACTAAGGGTACTTTACTTTTTAAATTATAACTGGCGATTATCATTACTAATTCAAACATAGCATTAGGAAGTTTCTCTAATAAGAAAAAATTAGTTTCCTGAACTAATTTTTAGTTAGCATAGCTAAATTTCTGAAAACTCACGTATCCGCGTTCCACACGCTTAAGTTTTACTTTAGTCTAGACTCTTTAAAGAAAAAGAGATTAAGTTTCAATTTAGTAGAAAAATGAAAGGGAGGCGTAGGAAATAGAGGGATAAGCTTTTCTTTAGTATAATAATGTAAACAGTTATTTGTAATAATTATTTTACTTATGAAAAATTATCATTAAAATTAGTATGGTAAGGTTTCTTAAGTTACAAATTGATATTGTAACAGATAGTTCCAGTTACATAACTTAAGTTATGAACTCGAGAAGAAAAATACAATTATTTTAAAATGAAAACTAATTTTGGTGACAAAAACATTTTCACTATTCATCGAGATCTTATTGGTTTCTAAGCCGAAGTAATACTTGTATTTTTATAAATGAATCGGTTTTATAAATACACCAAAAAAGTTTTAGAATACAATTAGTTTTCTTATCGTTCTATGCAACTGCTTTTTAATTATTTTAATGTAATGTGTTATGTTACAAACAAGTATTCCATACTTTAAATCAGTGATTCCCAACCTTTTGTGGCCCATCGCCCCCTTTCTAGAGGTTGGCTAACACCTACCGCCCCATTGATGAGATTGTATGTCTAATTGTAATCTGAAGTAAAGTGTAAATAATAAAGCAATTTTATGTCCGGGAAAGTTTTTGTAAATAAGACTCCAAAAAACATGGTACACCTCTTCCGAATTTTGGACATACATTTTTAGGTAGGATTTTTATTTTGATGAACTCAATATAAAATTTTTTTTGAAAAAGTACAAAAGGGGAAGTTTGGGGGTCCTCCCCAAGAAAATTTTTGGAACTAAGAAACAAGGTTTTAACTTGTTTTGGTACATTAAGTCGGAATACAGTACAGTACTATTTTATTTTCCCCCTTTGAATACTTATTGCCCCCAATCGCCCCCCACTTATTTATCGCCCCCTTGATAACACAAATCACCCACCTGGGGGCGATCGCCCCCATGTTGGGAACCACTGCTTTAAATGAATCAAATGCCAGTATTGATACTTCTGGTGCTATTTTTACTCTGAATTAAATAGAAAAAACAAATGATAGACCTCATTTCTGATATCTAAACACAAATATGTAAACTATGGAAATATTTGTTCCATTTTAAGTAATAGAATAGAAAATCCATGTGATTATTATCACGAAAAATACCATTGCTAAACTCTCATAAAAGATATCAAACCACAGCATGCAGAAGCCTTCCCATTTCCAAAATGCGTAACCTACAATATCCAAGCACCGAAGTGCCTGATATCCCAGTTTCACAATTCAAACAAGCTGCTGGTATTACAACACTAGAGCTGTCAAAACGGAGAAAATTAATGCACCATACCGGGTGAAGCAACACTACCCTGCTTCACAAAAGAGCTTCCAAAGCGAAGGGCTACTAATTGGGCAAATGGAATCCGTCTATTTGTTAGAGAATAGTTTTATCTATGGTTAGGAGGGTCGAAGGGGTGTTTACACATTGGATGTATTCAACGAGGAGTGGTGTCAATATTGTGGGGTGAATTATTGCCAGAGTTGTTTGGAATGCGCTTACGGGGAGTATAGGAGTTTATAAGTAATATTGCAAGTATGGGTTGAAGTTCGGCTTGGGTTTCAAATTTTAAGTTAGATTTACGGCAAATGTATTAAAATTATGACGTTGTTTCATACCGTAACATTATTCATTTCAATGGATATTTTTAAAAATATATTTAAATTGTAGGTATTGGAGTTCTAATCATTAACCCTTTCAGACATAACCATCCCAAATTTTCCATAGGAACCAAAGGTAAATAGTGGCGCCTTAGGAATGAAAGAGTTAATATCACATACGCATGCTGCTCACACAAGCAATATTAACGCGAAGTTGAGTTGAAGATTGATTTGATACATTTGCTGACAAAATTTGTCGCTTCGTCTGCTCTTTACGTCTTCGGTACTAATACTTCTTAATTACATATTAACTTGTGAATTCCTTAGGATGGGGAGAAATCTATTAACGCGTAATTAGTATTCTTCTTTCCTATTAAATTTCACTTTAAAAATAGAATGTATTTTGTAAACAGCTTTACGCAATCCATTATTATGAAAGAAATTCCTTCAGAAAATCCACAAAAACCTACCTAAGATAATTTTTTTGCACTTTTTATGTACAAAATCCTTAAACTTTGAATTTATTAAAACATGGCTGATACCCCCTCTCATAAATTGTGCAAGGGAAGGAACCCAGGTCTTTCCTTGACCCTTAAATTCTATAGAAGCACCTGCTCCAGTTTCTCCCGCCAAGCAAGTGGTCACATAAATTGCCCTTCTGATGAGGAAACCTTCTGTTTTTACCCCAAATGCCACCAACACCAAGCTTCATCACGCCACATCCTATAGATTGCTTGGGTCTTTTTTCTCTGGGAGGATTTACTCCTTACTCCTTCACGTCGTCAACTTTGTATTTGTCAACGGGTTCTTAGACTTGGTCTGACCCAAAAAGCACAAACGTTGAAGATTCGTCGAATTTTCGTCATGCATGGCCAAATCTCGTTTACTTTAAGTAGCAGTTATGTAAATTTGACATATTTGGTATGAGCTGTGCTATACTCAGTTGCAACTTAACTTGAGCCTGTAGAAATATGCTGAGAGCAACCAAAAAAAGTAGTTCCCGCGAGGTGTCTGAATTTTGAGTGAAATTTAGAGCTTCAATTTTGAATAATGATTAGTTTTTTAAATCCGCGTATATTAAGCATCTTTTCATCCCGATATGCATAAAATGTTCAGTATTATTATTTTTTAAAGTGGCGTAACGCGTAGTAGTACAACTCGCTCTCAAACTCGGCAGCCAATAAGAGCTTCTAGCAACCCAGCAGGCTTTCTGTTTACTCATATTTTCTTCTGCGTGGCCATGACGTCAGGCTCAACTTAAGTTGCATTCGAGTATAGGACTTTGTCGGACATATGTCGGAGATAAGTAACAACAACAACAACAGCAGAATCTACTGAATTAATCTAGAAATGTATGCGTTCTGTTGTAGAAATTACAACAGAATAATCAAACATTAGCTTTCACCACTATCATCCATGAGATAGCATTTCCCCTTTCCACCCACTTCGAAAAGCCCCTTTCGACATCTTCAGACCCGTCATTCCCAGTTTCCCTGCCGTAATTTCCGATTGAAATACTTGCCGCTTCGCTTATCACCTTCGAGAGCTGTATTATTCCGGGAGGGGTCGTGGTAAGCCCGCTGTGATAAGAGCCTCTGCTTTGATGGGTTTATGATTGGATTGGGAGTATCGCGGTGTGCTAATTATAGGAGTAAGCCAGATCAGAGGGAGATAGGGAGATACGAATTAGTTTTTTGCAGGTTGGGGATATGGGGGAAATGATGTGGAGATAATGGCTGTTAGGTAGATAAGTTTAAAAAGTCAAATAGTTTTTGGATTTGGGTTTGGTAATGAGACAGCAATGCTAATGTTTTTTTTAGCAGTTTTGTATCTAGTTGGTTATAATAAAAAGCTACATTTTTATAATCACATTTTTTTTGTATCGTCGAATGAGGAAGTTGCATGATTTTTTTTTATTTTTTTAATCGATTCCTCTTGCAAAAATAAGCAACTACCCAAAATTTGAGGACGATCGAGAAATTTTTTGATTGTCAAAAAAATTAACAAAAATCCACTTTTTAAAAGCGCGCGAAAACGCCAAGAGTTTGGATGTGACGTCATCTTATACTAAACATTGTTGTAAAGCAATGGAGTTGATGGTATTATTGTTGATGTCATCTTATAGTTTAAACAATAAACGTTTTCAGTCACGTGTTTTTTTCTCGACTTTTAAATTAAAATATTTAATTACCTGTACATTTTTTTGAAAAACTGACTAGATATTTCATTTTACCATACAAAAAACCATACGGAACACTTGTTTGTTTTTGAAAATCTGACACATGCAACTTCCTTATTAATAACGAAAGAAAACTTGCGCTAAATTTTGCTTCAAAAGTTTTTTAGAACAAAGATTGTGATTGTGAGAAATAATTGCATTTATGTGTTTAACCCTTTATGCCCCGACGGGACTTATAAGTCCCACTTCCCAATGTTCCAAATTCGTCCAATTTTTGTCATGTAAGGCCAAATTTCGTTTACTTCTAGTTGCAGCAAACTCGGATAAAGAGAAAACTTCATGATATATTCTATTTTGCTTTACTTAGAAAAGTAAGGATAAGATTAAAATTACACTAGACTCGAACCTGATAAAATATTCAACTCGTTATTAGCTACGCTTGATTTTGTTAACTTTTACTATCATAGTTTCAAATGATATTGCTTATTTTTCTTTATAAGAAAACTATTTAGGGTCACACAATGCGATAGTATGGAAATATGTGAATAATGTATTCATTATTATCATTTTTTTTTAAATATTTTATCCTTTCTTTGTGTAAGAGTGTGGTTCGTATAATCTCCCAGTTCAGCTCTGAATTTCATATTTATATATCATAGGCGAGAGGGACACTGGTTGATATTCACAAACGAAAATCCATATTTTTCATTCACTAGGGAGCTACCGCCCCCTGCTCGCTATCGCTCACCAACCCCCGTAAACTGCTGACGCAGGACCTTTTGGAATTGCTTCGCAATTCCCACAAATTCCAACTCGCTGAACTTAATACACTTTATTAAACAATTTACAGAAAAAACGTTAACCAACTTTCCAAAAATACGTCAGCAAATCCCCTCCATGAATAAATCTCCCTTAAAAGTTTGAATATGCCGAACTTGTCAAAAATTTAAACGAAATATTTTTTTAAATATTCATCTTAATTATTTTTAATCTATGATTATAAAAATAACTAATTCTAATTGTTTATCAATATTTTGACAAAACAAAAACCATTATTTTAAAGTAGCTTGTTAGTATAATATGCCTAGTGTTTTTCATATTTTTTAAACCCAGACTTGTTAAACAATACCGTTTAAGCAATTCAAAATAATAAGAGAAAAAACATCACTCTATGTTTACAATTAATTTCGGTAAAATCAGACTAAAAATTATAAATATTGGACAAAAAGTGTGAAATTTTAGTATAAAATGGCGTACATGTAAGTTCTTAGAATATGTTTTTATCAGTCTTTGAGTGATATTTCATCAAGAAAGTACTTTTTTAAAATATGAAAAAACATGTTTCATCTTATAATATAGCGTCAATCGGTCGTTGTGATTGGATGCATAATAATTTGATTTTCAGTACTTGCTTTGTAACTGCGACCTTATCCGTCATCTAAAAAAATGGAAATATTTTAAAATTGAGAATTTTTTTTGAAAAATCGAAGGGCCTACTCGGAAATCCGGAAAGAATCCAGACATTTTGATACCTAATATGTGTCATTCGGTTCAGTAATTAAAAAGCCTTTCTCTGGAAACCGTTCACCAAAAACTTTTTTTTAGAATAGAGAGATATTTATGCTTCTGGACTATCAGTTTTGTTGCCAATATCTCCCAAACAAAAATGTTAAGATAACATTATTCGGTGGTAATTTCAATGTATTAAGATCATTTGTTTTTTAAGTAGAGCTGCTACGAAATTTAGAACAACTACTTAAATGGTATTTTTTGAATGTTATTAAATTTTCTAGAACCTGATAAACATAAAACTTACGTCTTTTCTTTTTTAAGCAAGTCACGCAACCTTTAACAAAAAGTGCAGATGTTAGTAGAGAAATTCAATGCATAATTATTCATTATACCTTCTGCATATTTCTGTGTTATGTAGTAATATCTTTGTGAAAGAATAATAAAGAAAAAAAATGGTTTCATTTTGTGTAAATCCATGTTCAATTCCGTTAACGGTTCTGCTAAATATCTCCAAGTTCTTTTAATGATAATAATCTTATCAAATGGGAAAGCACATAAAATAAATACAAATAAATAAACATATGATACGCCAAGGGGACATAAAAAGATCCCATTCTGGCGTTATAGAAATTAATAGATTAAAAATACAATGGAAAATAACCAAAAGAAAAGAAAGAAAAACACTACAAAAACAAACACCAAAAAGAAGAATTCTTCAACAAATGGAATAAATACATATGGATTCAATATCAAGTAAAAAACACTGTGATTCAGTTTTAAAAAATAATTAAATAAATAAATGAAACAAAATGTATTGAAAATAAAAATTTTTGTTCCTACATTGCAAAGTTTGCGTTTGAAAAGTCTGAGTCCAAAGTTTTGAGCGCAATAATATTCAAATATCTACACATTTTTACTATTTTATTGCTAAACTGAAGAGTTATGTACAGAACCTAAATTCATAAGCGTTTTTAAATTTGACCTTCTAAAATAATGCATTAAAAATTTTAAAAATTCCAGAAAAAGGTAATTTGTGAGTCTGTATCATAAACAAAATGTTTCGGAAAGTTACAATAAAACAACGAAACACATTTAATGGTTCCCGGATTGACACGCTAATTGCTTAACTCATAAAACTTAAGTACATCATTGAAATCTCTTTCTTAACGTGTATCTTAACATCCCTCAATTTCTCTAATCAAACCTAATTGCACAAATTTCGTGTTTGTTCCCCAGAGCTTTAAAAGGATCTTTATTACTTCTCTTAACTGCCTTTCCTAACTAACCTCCCCAGAAAACTAAATCACGAAATCCACCAACTACTCATTAAATCCTTTATAACCAATTTTATCGGCCATTAAAAGAAACCCACCTCTTCGGAAACGCAATTCATCGGCAATCAATTTCACACTTTATTTATCTTCATAATGATAACTCATCATCATTATCAAGGCTTCTGCCGCTGTGAGGGTTTTTAATGTTGTAGTGAAAGACGTTCGCCTTGACTTTGTGAGCCAAGCCAAGCGTTAAATTGAAATTTTCAAGACGGGAGAGGGACACTTGGGAAAGATCGATATTTTCCTCATTATATCTCTTCTGCTGCTAGGGAATACATCTAAACTCATCCTCTGAAGATACCCAATCAAGCAATCAAGTAAGTCTTCAGCGGGAATTATTGGGTTGGATGTGTTTTGAGGTTATTTTTGCTCATTGAGGTTTCTTTTTTTGGTGCGCAGTGGTGTATGATTTTAAGTGGAATCTAGAGATGGATGGGTTTTTGAGGGGTGGAATCATTTGTATAACTGCATTAATAAGAAATTGGTTTGAAGGGTGATGATGTGGAATGGAGTGGCTGGAAATTTAAAACTTACCGTTGCGTAGTGGAAAGAAATTAAAATTCCTGAAATGCATCTTATTACACTTCGCCTCTTTCGACTGGCAAAGTAGTAAAGGACTCAGCTTATCCTTTGGGAATTTGCATGCATAAACTCAGCTTAATTTTGCAAAGGGTCCAAAATTGTTAAAAATTAAATTATACTTAGTATTGTTAAAGTATCAAGTACAAATCCTTGTAATAAATCTTCTAATTGTAATTGTTAATTTCATCTCATAAAAAATGTAATCTTGTTTAAGATAAAAATCAGCTTATTGAATTTTTTATTTTGTTCTTAATACTGTTTACATAAGATATGGTAACTATACTCGGTTCATTTTGAATAGGCCCCTGAGAAATAGTGCTTTTAGTGTAAAAACATAACCATGGTTACGCTCTTTGCGCAGCCAACAGTAAGCCTTCTTTACCACTTTGCTGTTGATAGTTGCCATAGTTACCGATTTAGTGATGGGGGAAGGAAATGTACTCAGGGGCCAATTCAAAATGAATAGAGTATAATAAATTCTGTTTAACACTAGCTATGTTTAAAAGTTCTTTAATGAAATAAAGGAATTATATACCTTAGTATTGATATTAAAACTTAATGTCTCAAATAAGTATTTTCAAGCATTAAAGTAGTTAAACTTTCAAGTTCTTGTCTTAAGAAGTGTTGAGATTTTGAGCGAGTTGTGACAATCAAGTTATTTATTTCTAATCATCTTGATTTACAGAACGATTTCCCAAATGCTTATACAGTACACGAATAAAATAAATAAACCTCATCACATTCCTTTTACAACACATTGTGAAACATTTCCTCTAATGAATGACAGGCATTTATCTATCCGAAAATTCCATTCATCGTAAACCCTTTTTATTTATATTAGTATGGAAATAAGCTTTTAGGACTAGATAATCTAGAGATATAAAAATGAACTATAATCTAATTGGTATGTGTATTATAACTATCATAAGTAATACAAATAGTTATCATTTATTATCTTTCATCCATTATAATTCAATTGTGGTGTCCTATTTTTGTGGAGTTATGACCCTAAATGTCAGCCATAAAAAAAATTACAATTACTCATTCACAAAGAGAAAATGCATTGCATAATGCGTATTTAATTGATGACCAAAGAACTAAAACTATTTTTTAAATTAATTAGTGAAACATAGAAGTAACTGTTTCATGTATTGCAATAAACGCATTTATATGTAAATCATAAAACTTAATCTATTAGTATGAAAGTTCTAATTAAATGCGAAGAATCCAAAAAGATATTTCCAGTGTCTTCGTTAGGAAAGCCATAATATCACAATCCTTTTAATTTACCAGATATGAACTAAAAGTATCTTTGGTCATCTAAAACATAACATTTATTATAGTACGGCTAACCAACCAACTAGATATCATCTGTTAATAAGCCACCAATTCAAAATTTTTGTTTATTTCCAAAGTTTGAAATTCAGTGTCTGTAGATATAACTGACCTTTTGTACAGTCTCCCCAATAGTTAGCTTCACTATATACAATCTACTATCAAGGAAAAACAATTTCTTCTGATATTTCATTAATATCTTTGTAAAAAGGTGAAGTTAGCTTTACTAATCTCTGCATAGTTTCTTAAGAAAAAGAATGCAAGTTAGATTTTTTTGCAATAAGAATATCATTTGAAAAGACAATGAAATTCAGATTTTTATGTACTTAAATGTACAGTTGAAATCGATGCTAAACATTAAGTAAGAAAAAATATTTTTTACCATTGACTTGACAGTATTCTTGATTTCTATTAGTTAACAAACAAGCCTAAAATAAAAATTTGATTTTTAATTAGTTTACTTTCAACACGGATGTACCTAACTTATTAAAATATAATATAGAAGGAAATTAAACTGATTTAAATCCGTGTGTATTACAAGCAACAGACTAAAAGTACAACTACTTAGGTTTGACTTTAAGTTTGAAGTGGTTTCGTAAAATGTGTTTACCTTTTACCTGGGGTAACTTTATCATAAGACCCTGCATAACCTCAAGTTATAGATATAGCTAGTTCCAGCGAAGAAAGTTATACCTATGATTTAAAGGATCAATACATTACTCTTAATAAACCACAACTTCAGTGAGAGGGAACAAATTTTCAATCCCCGGTTTTCAGGAAATAAGAAATCCATACTTCCGGGCATTGCACCTAAAGAAAATCCACAAAACCGAACTTCAAATCGATCTCTTAAAAGAAATAGAATGCACAATTTCTCGGTATGAAATAGGCCTTCCGCCTCGGAATGCTTTTTTCCCATCAGAAGCAAACAAAACTTGGGTTATATTGATTTTCCTCACTGAGTATTCCTTCCATTTTCGCATAAAGCGCTTTAAACTGGAAGAAAACCCTTCTGAAAGGTTAGCCTGGCATTGTGTCGGATGCCCGGCAACAGGTCGGGGGGTAGTTACTATGAATCAGGCAGGTGCGCTGGCCTTGTTTCTTTTGACGTAAAGAGATCAAAGGATCGGCCTTGATTTAGAAAGAAATCTTTTTATGGTCATGCGTGAAGTTGACGTTTTGATGAAAAGAAAAGATTTGAAGTTGAAGTTTTTCCAAGTTGTTGTTCGAGTTGGGTTGCTTAAAACTTGAGGTAACAAAGAATGTGGAGAAGGTGGGTTTGTGATTTGTAGATGCAGAGTATGACAAAGTTTCAATAAGTTTTATGTCTATTTTAAGTATAAGTATAATTTTGCAAAAAATACCTGTTATAGGCGGATTTCATATTTAAATTTAAAACAGTTCAATAAGGAAAAGTATTTCTCTATAGCATGTTTTTATTGAATAGATCTATAGTTTATAAATTTATATCTAGAAGAGAAAAGAATGAATGACACTGACTTGAAAATGATAAATAAAATCTTAAAGACATATGACTTATTCATTTTAAATTTGAATACAAAAAATAAATAGGTAAACAGGGTTTTTTGTGATGGATAGAGGCTATGTTAAATATTTTAAAAATATTCTACCTATAAAATGTATTGTTTGAAACACATATGCAAAACTATATCTGTTATATAAATACCGCGTGGACTAACAAGAATAATCATGTATTTTTAATTTAAGGTATTCAGGTACTAAAAAATATGAACTCCTTTTAATCTTTTTCACTTGAGATATTATTTTAATGTTTTCCAATAAGCAATTTGTAATAAAACGCATTTATTTTTTAGGGATTTCTACGAGAACAATCATAATTACAGTATAAAAAATTATAGAAAGGGCAGTGTAAATGTTTCAAACAAGTTCTTTCCCCTTACCTACACTATGCTTTACCATCTCGTCAAACTATTTAACATATCTACGATATTCCATATTTTTATTAATATCACGGGGAAATAAATTTGATTTATGATTCTCATGAGAAGAAAGATAAAACCTAAATGTTCTCTTGATGATGATAAATATATCCCAAGAGATTTTAGCTATTATATCGTTCTTTTCTGAAAGGATACTAAATATTTCCGGTATTTTCAACGAAGAAAAGTTATAAAGGGTCTGAAATTACTGGGTGTGCCTATTAGAAGTATAAGCCATTTTGATGAAAAATAAAAACAGTTTTCATACTTAAGTAATAGTGTCGAACTTCCAAAAAAAGATCATTTCTAATAAATTTACACTTTAAAAAACGAGTTTATTATTGTATTTTAACATGTGGTTGGGAAAATCTCAAGTTAATGAAAGATTTCGCTTTTTTGTCATTTTTTATTGATTTATACAATCTTGAATTTGATACAAAATATACGTTGCCAACTAAAAAACGAGGTATTTTTACTGTACCTTTCAATCGGGCGTTTTTCAAACTACATAATGATTATATTCCTCATTAGCGTATCACTTATTGTAATATACAGACTGAATATTTCATTCAAAAAATTGACAGCAAACGTCAAAGGAATTACAAATGCCTAAGTAAAATTACCCCCTTATAATCGCTTAAGTAATATTAAATTAGGAAAGTTTCATATTATTTGCAACTCGTAGATTTTAACTATTCATATCATGCGGGAATTGTAAAAAATAATGAGTATTTATTAAGATCATCACCTGAATATTTAATTTCATAACATTGCATATTTAAATTTACTAAAATAATTTGAGGGATTTAAAATATGTTATCGAGATTATGATATATTACGGTACAATAAAATCACGGTGCACACACCATTTAATTAAATATAAATATTTTATTGAATTTATAATGAAATAAGGAAAATTTCATAATCCTTGTATAATTTATTTTGTGGAAATTTAATATCAATCAGATAATATATTATTTAGTTTAATATAAAATGAGGGTTTATAATTTCAATTCATCCTCAAACTCATACCTCAAGGGTCCCTATCGAGATTAATCATAAATATTGAATATTTTGCAAGTTTTCTTTCATTGAATGCTTAATACCTTTAAAATAAATGCATATTCAGCACTCCTGTTTCTCTTTCTAATAAAAAAAAGAATTAATAATAAAACTTATAAGTAGTCTTTACTACATGTTTTGCAAAATGTACTCAATTAATTTTATAGCTCTGTTTTTGAAAGCTTAAACTTTTTTACATAGTATATTGTGTATTTATAGTTATACTAGTTACACCTGATAAATCCTTTCATTACTTATTTTAAACTGGATCTGAAGATAATACAGAATTTAGTTTCTTTACATAAATACGTATAAGTATGGTATTGTAAGAAAAAACTTAAGTGTTTCTAAGTGTTATGTTAAATCATATTTAGTCCTTTAGGAAAACTAAAATAAAGAAAGCATCACAAGTTTTGAAAAATATTAAAACAAACACTTCATTCTTTTATGTACCTTATTGACTTTGAGCTATTGTTCTATCGTCGTTTCTATTTTCTGATGTTCTTATTTTCGTGTTTATGAAAATTTATGCTTTTTATTTAAAAAAAATTTGGTTGTAAAATTTTGAATTAAGCAAGCAAGAAATCCAGATAACGTTTTTTACCTTATTTTCTATTATATACTCAAAATAACTCTGGAAAGATAAATATTTTCTGCTTCATATCCTAATCTATATGTAGGTGATGGGACTGTATTAACAAGCTGAAAATTTTGAAATGAAAAAGCAAGAAAAAAAATTTCAGGTGGCTTATTGATCATTTTCTAAGGATCCTTTTTAGTTCCCCGACAAATGCTAGTTTATAAGAAAGGTTGGTCTAGCAAAAGTTTAAGATTGTATGAAAACTGTTTATATATAAAAATTCATAAAATATTAATGGGTTACTTTAGGAAAATTTCTTTTCATACTTATAAATGCATTGTTTCTCTACGTGCTCCAAATTTCTCCATTTAAGCTTTTTCGAGTAAAGTTTCGCTTCTTGTGTAAAACACAAAATCCATTCCCCCTACTTAACTGGTCAAAGGGAAGGAGCAGACTCTGGCCTTTATGGCTTGATTTATGATTGGTGGAGCTCATATTTTATCCTTCTAATTCATTCCCCTGCGGAATTCGGCTTTTATTTAATGGTTGAGCCCTATTCCCTCACCGGTTGTTATTCCGAGGAAACTAAGAAAAATAGAGATCGAAAATGTTTCTCAAGAAAAAATGGGGACAATAATAAATAATCCATACTCGGAGAAAAGAAATGGACATCATGGAAGAAACTTTCGAATCATACCTTTGAGGCAGATGTTTTATGGGCCATATTGAAAGATGCAGGACATTTCCGGAATAATATCATGTAAATGAAATTATATCAAAACGAAACAGGAAGATTGTTTTAGCGAATTGGAGATAATTTCATCACAAAACATATTAAAAAATTCAGTACCAATGAGTGTGTACCAGTATTTCCATGGGTAATCAGTTAATTTTGATCCTGTGCATTGTGTAAAGAAAACAGAATTTTTTGAGGTAGTATCTGGTTTCTACAATATAAGTGTTCGAGTAGCTAAACGTTATTTTGGTTGTAAATAATTGTACGAAAATATTGTATGTTATTTTTTGATGAAATAAAACTTATTTTGATTGCAAATAACTAAATAATAAAACTTTTTGATTGTAATAACACGGTCACGAAAACGGAGATGGGCATCATAGGCCATGGCCTACTCTCCGCGGTAATGAGTAGAGAGCCTGTATACGAGAGAGAGGCGACAACTCAGTATAGCGCGCGCATATCGGTAAACAGGTTTTCTGTTCGCCACAGCCGGTTCCCTCCATAGGATTAGCATTGGACTCGAGACAAGCGGCATGATACAGTTTGGACAGAACTGGATGCGCAGAGACGCTTTTAAGCGAGTTGTCGTCTCTCTCTCGTATACAGGCTCGTAACGTATAGCATGACCTAAACACACAATTCCATCTACCATGATTTAACGCGAAACTAGCAAAGCTTTGAAGGCCCTTTGATCACCAGATCCAAAGCCGAACAAGACAGGCTTGGACACGAAAGAGACCCCAGATACATTATGACTAAACTCTAATTCATTTACTGCATTCCTCATCCAGCTCTGCAGAGAGCTAGATTGAATAGACGCATAAACTAGACTTTAAGCAGCCGTTTCATCAAATCATGTCCTCAAAATTAATGAATTACCCGCGTTCCAAACACGGGGGGAGGAGGACGGCACTCCGATTGGAACGAAGGAATATTTTATGTCCCTCTGCACGAGAAGGCTTAATCCGGGGTTATTATGGATGATCTGTAATTTGGGACAGTTTATGTGGAAGATACGCTTCGTGATGATTTGGGCCAAGCTTCGTTAGGAATTGAGTTTTAGCTTTTAATTCCGAGAAGGTTAATTTTTAAGAGTTATGGTAAATGGTTTCGATTTTGAAATTGTGCAAAAGATGTTGGGATGAGATTACTCCATCAATAAGTAGAAGCAATCTTTGATTGAAACTAAACTAAACTTAAGCCAATTAGAGTGGATACAAAATCTTTGAAAGGACTTCATAATAAATCAATTGGAAGTAATCATGTTGTGCAGTGAAAAGTTTAGATAAAGCGAATTTGAAAATGCATTTGTATGAACTAAAAATATATGATTAAAAAATTTAAATCTTAAAAAAACAATTTTGATCTTGCCAATTACGCTTTCCGTAGCATTCATTCCACTATCATCAATTTATAAAAAATTGTAGACCTTAAAGTTGTAGGTAATCACTTCTTATGACGAAAGAAAAGTCATTTAGGTCTAGAAAACTTAAACAAATTCTTGGACATTGCTTCTTGTAGATTTTAAATGTATGAAGCCCCTAAAAAATTCGTATATTATGTAACAATATTTTATTTTAATAATAAAATGATTTCACTTCATAAAAAATAATTGAAAACTTTTTTCTTTGACTCTTGGTGCGTCATCGTTCTAGATCCCTTTTAAAAATTTTAAAATTTCACGTCGATGAACAAATCAATTCATCGAACGGCAGTGAAAGATATGCAGAGGTAGCAGATTTCTAAACAAAAATTAATCTCTCATTTTAGCAACACTTAAAAAGCGATCAAGAAGTAATCATGAGAAAACACCTAGTTGTGCTGAAAAGCTTGCATGATTGTTACAAAAATAGATTCAAAGGTTCCAATAATTTCAAACAAGTTCAAGGATGTGATGGGTGGCAACCGAAGGTGCCTGAAAAATATTTTATGTGTAACATCAAATATTGGAAAAGGAACTACAATTTGTGATAAAAGTAGTTTTAAGGAAAATTTTCGGTCGAGCAATCTTTAAGAAGAGGTAAAGCTAAAAAAATTTTTAAGATAGAACAAAGTCTAAATAATGAAAATTTCCTTCAATAACACTCAAATCCTTCTGAATGCAAAAGAAAGAAATAGTAGGGGAGCCCAGAGTGTTTTTGTGGATTTACTCGAGCGCGTCAGATTATCATAGGGGGGATACCTTGCATGCTTTTGAGTAACTCCACCAAATATAAGCCCTCCATGTAGGGGGGTTTGTCTAGAACAGCCCGTCAGATTTGTAAAAAAAAATCGATCCCTGGATTTACTCGAGCGCGTCAGAAAAAGATAAGTTAGGTTAATTACCAGCTACAAAGTCTAAGTTTTCTAAAATCTGACGATTTGAGCGTGACGCAAAGGAGTGGGAGGGTTACAAAGTTGCAAAAAAATAACGATGTCTGTACATTCTCGAGCGCGTTTGAATTTTATTTTATTTTGAAGGAAATAATGCAAGAATCACGAATATAATATAATCTGCCGATTTCCACAAGCCGAACTAATAAAAATCGTCTATGGAGTTAGAGATTTCCATTACGGCCTATGGCCGTGGACTCTGTTTTAAATAATCAAAAATTTGGGGGAGGTAGAGGGGCCCTAGACAAGCATATTTTGAATAGGGATGGTGGGGCACAGCCTTACCGTTAAAGAGCTAGGACCTAATGTAGTGCGAGCGCGTTTCAAAAGGCCGTTTTTAAAAGGTCCGTGTGACGAAACAAAACATAATAAAATGAAAAACATTATTGCATGAGGTATAGGAATATCCGTACACTTAAATCCTCAATGTGATAGAAATCGGACCACTTGCTAAATCGTGGGGGGAGTTTTAAAACGTTCAATATTAATCTCTTAGTCAAATAATGGAGTTCCCTTAATGGTATTTAGAAAAATGGTGATCGGAGAAAGA
Source organism: Tetragnatha versicolor (assembly GCA_024610705.1). Lineage (NCBI taxonomy): Eukaryota > Metazoa > Arthropoda > Arachnida > Araneae > Tetragnathidae > Tetragnatha > Tetragnatha versicolor. The sequence goes on from JANDEH010000008.1 coordinate 18,380,053, forward strand.
ATTTGCAATGATCAAACAGTTTCAATGATCAATGTTACGATCATTGAAAATTCCTTCCCCGATCATCATTTTTCTAAATACAATTAAGGGAACTCCATTCTTTGACTAAAAGATTAATATTGCACTTTTGAAACTCACTCCACGGTTCAAAAAGTGGTTCAAATTCTATCGAATTCATGGTGTATGTAGTAGGGATACTTCCTTACCTCATACAATAGATTTTTTCATTTTATTATGTTTTGTTACGTCTTACGGGCCTTCTAAAAACGGGCTTTTGAAACGCGCTCGCACTACCGATGGCGGATGTTCTAGCTGTCAGATTAAAAATATCCCTCAACATAATGGTCAGATTTTTGGCAATTCATGGCTAGAACATCAAACTGCACCTACTGTATAAAAATCTGACGCGCTCGAGTATTTCAATTTTGCGATTTTTTTTTTGCATTTTCAAAAATTCGCTACGTTCTTGCGTCACTTCCAAAACGTCAGAATTTTGAATGGGAACATTTTTAGGGTTCATTTAACACCCCCTCTAAAAATCTGACGCGCTCGAGAAAATCCATTTTTTTTCTGTTTTCTACCGCTCCGGATGGCCACCCCCACCACGCAAATCGGCAGATTAACATACCTTGGGTATCAGAGATACGTTGGAGCATCAAAAATATTAAAATCTGACGCGCTCGAGTATGTACATGTAACTGTTTTTTTTTACAAATCTAACGGGCTGTTCTAGACAAACCCCCCTACATAGAGGGCTTATATTTTGTGGAGTTACTCAAAAGCATGCAAGGTATCCCCCCTATAATAATCTGACGCGCTCGAGTAAATCCACATTTAGCATCATGGGCTCCCCTACTAAAAGAAAATAAACAGCGAGGCTGACCAAACTCAAAAAATGCGAAGGTCACAAAACAAGAAGATTCCGAGGTCACTTTTCTATATCAGTCATAACTTTTTACAACCCCTCAAAAACATCCACAGCAAGACGGCCTAATTCTGTAACATATGAATACCTGCGATATCGGAAAACTGATAAAAAAAAATAACGACAGAACCAGTCCAAGCCAGAACCGTAAACCACGTCCAAAAAGGACACAAATGATGCCCCGGTACTAAACATCTTTATTGCGACATAAAACCTGTCCTATGCATTCATACCCAGCTTTGTGCTACCAGGGAGAGGGAGACTAGTACTACGTACTAGAGTGATGCCGAGGCTTTAATGAGGGGTTAGGCTATTTGGAAATATATCGGTGACATATTTTCGACATCGGTCAAAGGAGACATCAAATTGGGTGCCTTCAATTAGAGGGATACGCCACTGTGAAGCTGGCTATTGATTTTGCAATGATGGGAAATAAGGGAAGAATGATAATTTCTTTGATAGTTGCAGGTGTTCTTGAGAGGTAATGGGAAACATTATCGTTAACGCCGAAAGGAAATTTGGAAGTTATAGGGAGGTGCGAGTGATTAATGACAACTTGTTGACAAGATTTCTTCCCTTTAGTTGCACTGTTTTTATGTAAGACTAGCTGATATGCCCGGCCTTGCACGGGTGAAGAGTATAAATTTATTATTTATGGCGTTTGCTATCAAAACCAGCTCTTTCCATATTTTTTTGAAATCCCCTTTTTCCCATGTTTTGAAAATTTAGAGGAAGAGGGTCCCTTAATGACCTGGCAAAGGGATATAGCTCAAATCTAGCGTATTCCAACCCAAAATTAGATTAAAGGGTGAAAACTATGATCTCAACTGTGAAATTTCAGATCATTTGAAAAAGTTAAGTGAATGTCATTTATTTAAACTCGTAAAGACACAAATATTAACTGGTAAACTGGAAAAAACCAATTTCACAACACTTAATTGAACAAAAAAACTGAAAAAAAAAGCATGAAAAATCGTGTTTTTGCATAAAAATCAGCTCATTCCAACCTAATTAGTGTAATTACGCCCAAGGTAATGCAACTGTAATGAAAGTGAAAAACTAATCAAATTCTAGGTGGTTTTGGTTTTACCAACAATTAAAAGTTTAAAAAACAAATTTAGCTTTAGAACTGTGGACGTGAGAAGTTTTTTGTCTCTTGTAAAATTTCCAAAAATGGAATAAGCCGGTTTTGATAGCAAACGCCTGATTTTTAAGTTTTCCCAAATACATTTCTAATTTTATATAATCAGCATTTACCAATCATCCCGGTATCCCAGGCGTCTTTTTCATATTCCGGTGTTCCCGGTAACTTTTCCTATCCCTTTGTTTCTAGTAATTTTTCTTATCCCGGTGTTCCCGGATGGACAAAAATTCCTTCAGTACTCAAGCAATATAACTTTTGAATGATTTCCACATTTACAACATGGAAAAAATATTCTAAAAATTATTTTAAATTTCTCAGATTCCTTAATTAATCATTTCTTTAAGAATAAACGTTTTCGATGAAATTATTCAATAATTAAAGCTTATTCCATTTTGCAATTTAAGAAAATAAATCAATCTTCTCTAGTTGAAAGGGAGTTTTAGTAGTTTTTGGTTTGTTAACCAACTTTCTTAAAAGCTAAAATATTATCACTTTTTGATTTTACTTACTCGTTTCCATGGAGACATTTTAACAACAATGATATTCCATAAAGCTTTTAAAATTTAAAAATTAGATAAACTCTCAAATAAAAATAGTATGTTAAACTATACTTAAACTTTTAAATTTCATGGAAATAGATTTTTAAATTAGTAATATAATTTTTAAATAGACTTGTACCTAGTGTTTCTATTAAAAACTTGTTGTTTAGCATTAAGTTTTCTTTGTAACAATGGAGTAAGCAGATCTCTTCTTGAGGAGAAATAAAGCTATTTCAGCAAAATGACCATAAAAAGGGTCGAAAGAGGGTCAAGGGGTCATTAAAAGTTTTCGAAACATAGCCTATGTTTTTCCTTGGGTTTTTTTACGTAGGTATACCAAGTTTGGGGCAGATCGGAAGTAAACTGTGGATTTGTATAAAAGACAACCATACATACATACATAGCCACACTTGATTTTATTATATTAGATAAGAATTTATTCATTTATTCAACAATATGAAGGCAAAAATTGAGGAAAATCTGTATCGAATTTCTTAGGTGAGAGTCATCAAGAAATTTACTAAGATTTAAATTACATTTATTTTTCCTTAAAAAAACTTGTTTTCAGCTATAAGATCTACAGGCCAGATTAAAAATTGTTATTCTCTGCTTTCAAACTCTTTGTTATTAAATTTAAAGAAATCTGAATTAATTAAAAGTGTTTGTATTCTACCTAATTTTCTGTCAGGTAAACAATTACTAAGTTCAAAGACAAATTTTATTTATTTTTAATTAATTAATTTTATTTATAAGAAACATTTATTGGAAGGCATTAGTTTATGATTCTTAATATTTAATTTTTTAATCACCGAACATAACTGCATACATCTGTGATAAAGCGTTATCTGAAATCATAATACAGTTTCCAAGACATGGTATAGTACCAATTAAATAAATCATTTTAAATTTCTATGAAATATTTCCTCATGAAACAAATATTATACCATTATCAAGTTAGTCGCATGCATATTGTCAGAAAAAATAAAACTAAAATGACAATGCTAATTTTACACTTCTGTTCTAAAGAATTATACTTATTGTATCCAAAATTAAATATACTCACATTAAACAATCACAGTGGTATTAGTCATAAGTTTTTCCTTCCACTAGTATTCAACCAAAAATGGGAATGCAAACACAGCTTGTCGTGACCACTTACTAGTAACTATCTTTTTGTGAATGTTTTATCAAAGAATGGCAACAAAGGAGTTGCTTGCGCGAGATTGTAAATATTATTATTAGTTTTTAAATTGTAAAGAAAAATAGTTTCCCTGTTTGTACATATAATTTTGAACCGCAATTAAATTCTATCTCAATATCTCCTCTCGACTTGAATATTTCCTCATCTTACCCTCATCTGTTCAGGACAGCAGTCCATACACTTAAAGAAACGAAACATCTGGCGCCCCCGGGTGGGCTGGCATTGTTCTGAACGATGAATCGCAGGTGAGCGAAACAGAACCGATTTCCATCTTGAAGATTTTGAAGTATATTTTAATGAATTATATGAAGAACGGACAAGTATTTTGTCTGTATTTTTATTTTAAGATGATAGTAAAGATTGAAATTGATTTTCATCTTGAAGATTTTGAAGCATAAGATCAGTAGTTTGCTCTGTATTTTTATTTTAAGAAGATAGTAGAGATGGAAATTATAAGAAGAAATAAAACAGCGCAACGAACGGCTTTTAGCAAGTCGTATATCAAGCTAGAAAACTTATTGATTGAGGATGATATTGATATAGAAAAAATAGAAATTTGTTTACAATGGTTTAAACGAAAGGCAGAATCCCTAGAAATAGCTCATGTTGCCTATTTAAATGGTTTATCTAATGACGAAGAATTCATGACTGAATTTGACGTAGTCGAAGATTACAGAGAAAAGGTTGTAAGAATAGAAATGAAATGTAAACGAATATTAAATGGCGCTTCGGAAAGAAAGAAAGTAAAATATAACGAAAGACGACAAAATGAATTAGAAAATATATCTGAGGAGAAAGACAAAAAAAATGATGCTAGGAATATATCTGAGAGAAGATTAAAGGATTACAGAATAATACAGACTGTCGAGAAACAGAAAAAGAAAGAAGTTAACCAGGATAACACAGAAGAGAAATCGCAAAAGGTTTCCGATGATGAAAAAGAAGCTGATGAGCGTATAGATGATGTGTTTTGTAAACACAAAAGATCTTCAGAGAATGAGAAACCACCAGAGATGTGGCAAGATGAGAAAGATGAAGAGAAGGTAAAAGAAGATGATGGTGAAAGGCAAGCACCAAGTGATGAAGAGAAGGATGAAAATAATTCTGGACAGAAGAAACTAAGACAGACAAAGAAGAAAGGCAGAACAGAAGACAAACAAAGACAGATAAAAAAGAAAGACAGAACAGAAGAAAAAGACAAACAAAGACAAAAAAAGACAGACAAAGACCGAATAAGACAGAAGAAACAAAAGAATTCTGAACAGAAAAGAAGATGGAAAGAAATATCTTCAGGACCTATGAAGCCTGGTGATAGAGAACTAAGAGAAGATGGAGGAGACAGATGGAGAAGATCTGAAGGCAAGGTCATGAGAAAAAACAAGTCTAAACCTAAGAACACATCAAACGGAGTTACTCCAGAAAAGAAAAGAGCTAGGAAAATGAAACCTAAAATAGAAAAACAGGAATTTGAGATCAAAAGATATGAAAGAGTAAAAATTGGAAGGAAATATATTAGATGGAAAGAAGATATGTTAAATAGATTATTTGGAACCTCCCCCACAAAGAATTGCCAAACTCATATAGGGAACCAATAAATGACCATAACCGATCTACCACCATCCTATTAAGATTCCTCGAAGAATGGACTTATGAACAGTATTTTTCTCTTTTTTATTTTTTGACAATATTGACTTTAAAATTAATTAATGGTAACTCTGCTTAATTTGAAGTTAGTTATTGAATTTAGCTTTAAGATATTGAATTAGGTTAACTTAAACCATCCATATAGTTTTTGTTTGAGTTTATGTAACCAAAACTCAAAGTGGGGAGAATGTCGTGACCACTTACTAGTAACTATCTTTTTGTGAATGTTTTATCAAAGAATGGCAACAAAGGAGTTGCTTGCGCGAGATTGTAAATATTATTATTAGTTTTTAAATTGTAAAGAAAAATAGTTTCCCTGTTTGTACATATAATTTTGAACCGCAATTAAATTCTATCTCAATATCTCCTCTCGACTTGAATATTTCCTCATCTTACCCTCATCTGTTCAGGACAGCAGTCCATACACTTAAAGAAACGAAACACAGCTATTGCCATACATTCTCAAATAATGAAAATCCAAGCAGTTTATTACAAAGTCAAGATCCCTCATTTTTCTGTCCTTAAATCACGTTGCGAAGTTTTTCTTCATCCAAACAACACTTATTACAAATCCTAACATTAGCGGACCCACTCCCTTTAAGACGATGTGTCTTAATCATACAATTAGTCGCCTAAAACTAATTACCCTGCGGCTAGGAAAGAATGTTTAATTATCATTCCAATTAACACTCTTTTGTAACGGCCGTTTGGATTTTTTTTTATTTTAACACTCACCGTTGCCAACGTTCTCCAAGTAATTAGTTTAAAAAGAGCACAATTCCCCTACTCTAGACACCAGTTCTCCTGAAGACCGCCTCAGAATTCCGTTGTCGTGCTCTCATTGAAGATAGAATGTAAGGGGTCGAGATTAAGTTCATTTTGCCCAGTGTTTACCTAGAAGAATAAAGATTCGACTCATCTGACGCAAAAATGGTTCCCAAAAGCGATTCAGTTTGTTTATGTTGGGTCACCTCAAGAGCTTTAGAGAGGCGCTAGAAATATTTTGTGAGATTTCCACGGATAGAGAATGTAATTACCACAAAGTATGGTGATTAAAGACAGGAATGAAATTAAATTCTGTTTTAAGGGAACCAAGACGTTTTCGTAAACGAAAAATGCTGTTATTTTCTTTATTGAAAAAACCCTCTCTTTTAAGTTTAAGCAATCGCATGTTGATAAAAATTTGTAGACATAATCTGTACACTATTTCAACCAGGTTTATAAAAAAATACTTAAAAAATCTGATAAATATTTTAGAAAAAGAATATCAAAAAAGTACTTATTCTATGCAGCCTTATAACAGTGATGGAAAGGTACGCTCGTAGAAAAAGTTTCTGAAAAAAATTCACTAAAAATGTTTAGGTATTCTAACAAATATATAAACATTGGAATGAAATAGTTTTTGTTCTAAATTATTGATTATATTTTTTTAAATTATAAAAGTTGAAAATTGAAAACGCGTAAAAAATTACAGTTTTTTTTACACATTTTGGACCCTAAAAAATTTAAGGTCACAACACCCATAAATTTAGTTTTAATGTATGCATATTATTGTGTTTTTATCATTATACCAAGTTTCATCTTATTTGAATGAGTAGAATTTTATACGAGCGTACCCAAAGATGAGAAAAACACATTTTGAGAAAATCAAGAAAAACCGTTATAAGTGTTCTTTAACTAGGAATTTTTCTTGGAATCAGGTTTCAAACCTACATATGTTATACATTTTTGGGATCAGCGTGAAATGTAGTTTTTTTAAAGGTACATTTGAAAAATCGATTTTTGAAGGTCCCTTTAATTCTTGTTGGCATGTTTGGTTATTAAATTTTTGCTTTACGTTTGTTTTTCAATTTTTCCTCGTCCTCATCACCACTCATTTTGAGTTTGAAGATAATTCAATTTAACGCCCTTTAAATGAAACAGTAGGTACTTTCATTTTTTATTCATTTAAAAATTATACACAAGGACGTTTACTCTTTTGAAAATATGTAAGAATAAGAAATGAATGTAAGAATAAAACAATGATGCTTTATTTTATTAATAAATTCTTTTCTCGGAAGTATGTCCTGATAAGTATAATAAATAGTTTATTTACATAATCTCAGTTAGATAAATTTTAAATTTCAATTTTAATGAAGTGAAATTAAATTATTAGATTTTTGTAGGAAGTTGAATCTATTTTCTATCTTACTCCATCATCTGTGTTTTGTAATTTTGTGCATAACAGGGAAAATCATGGGGTGCCATTTATAATTTTTGTATTCATCATCAACTTTTATAAATTCAAAAAACGAATCAAATGCAGTTAAATTTTTAATCATGCCAGTTTAATGCTTTTAATTACATGTCAAAAGGTGAACTGTGAAGGCTCACAGCTATAGATTGATAAGGGATTTGATAAGATTTTGTGGCAAAAAATTACAGCTTTTAATATTACATTTATTTTGAGTATAAATATCATTTATTCTGTTCAAAAAAGATATGCAGATGCTAACTGAAAGAAATATTTTACGTATTTATAAATGGCAATTAGGGCTAACGTAAGCGAAACGAAAATCCTGCATAATTCAGTTACTCTAGAAAACCAGTAGATAGATGAATGAAGTTCATTTAACTTATAAACGACCTTTTGGACAACTGTTCATTCAAATTTTACAACCTTGTCTCGCTCTCACTTACATACACTGAATTAATCTCTCCCCTTGCCAGAGAAGGTGGTTGTCAGGATTTTCTGTGAACTAAATGAATGATCGTGTATGACAGTTAAGGAATTCTTACTTGATTCAAGTATGCGGATAGGTACTCTTTATTATGAAAAACATAAATAACCAAGTTATCTAAAGTGGATTGCGGAAAAATTAAGAAATTTCTGAAAATTTATCTCGATAAACACAAAAAAATATGGTGTAAACTTCTAGCTAAAATTAATCCATAGTGTTTTTATTGAAGGTTATATTTAACCCGATTTGTTTTGAGAACCAAATAATTCGATATGCTCAAAATTAGTCAGTTATTATTTAGCAATATGGAAATTAAGAAAATTAAAAATCACAAAGTACCATTAAAATTTTTGAATACTATAGGTGAAATAAAATCCCTCTTGTAAAATGTTATCGATTTTTTTAAATCATTAAAACATTGTGTAGTCTAGGTATTTATTTTAAACATTATTAAGGAAAATAGATTTTTTTAAACTGAGATGCTTTCACACTACTAATATTCTTGTTACTCAGGTTTCATGAAAAACGTCCCTTTTAAGTTGATAGTAAAAGATCTAATCTTAAAAGCTTCCAATATATTTTCAAAATATGTTAGAATTAAAAAAAGCTGTAAGCTTCTCTTTAGTTAGATACTAGCGGATATGCCCGGCCTTGCACGGGTGGAGTGTATAATTTTTTTTAAATTAAATTTTCTCAACATACATTTATAATTTTTTAAATCAGCAATTACCAATCATCCCACTATCCCAGGCGCCTCTTTCATATCCCGGTGGTCCCGATAATTTTTCATTTCCCGGTATTCCCGGTAATTTTTCTTACCCAGTGTTCTCGGTAATTTTTCCTATCCCGGTGTCTTTTTTCATCTTAATAAAGTAACGGTAATTTTTCTTATCCCAGTGTTCCCGGTAATTTTTTCCTATCCCGGTGTTCTCGGTAATTTTTCCTATCCCGGTGTCTTTTTTCATCTTAATAAAGTAACAAATTTGAAACTATAATAAAAAGTCTAGTAAATTAATAAGTCTAGTGAACAAAAAGTAACAAATTTAAAACTATAATAAAAGACTAAAACTGACTGAACTGAAGTAAACTAAAAAGTCTAGTGAACCGTCTCATTTGAAACAATGTTTTATTTTCAACTCGTTTTCCATGAAAATAATTTACACTTTTCCATTAATATTTCTATTTTTAAAGAAAATATCTTAAAATAGAGGAAAATAACGTTTCAAAATCTCAGATAGCGGATATGCCCGGCCTTGCACGGGTGGAGTGTATAATTTTTTTAAATTAAATATTCTCAAAATATATTTATAATTTTTAAATCAGCAATTACCAATCATCCTGGTATCCCAGACGCCTTTTTCCTATCCCGGTGTTCCCGGTAATTTTTCATATCCCGATGTTCCCGGTCATTTTCCTTATCCCGATGTTCCCGATAATTTTCCTATCCCTATGATCGAGGTAATTTTTATGTCCCGGTAATCCCGGTACTTTTTTCCTATCCCGATGTTCTCGGTAATTTTTCTTTTCCCGGTATTCTCGGCAATGTTTCCTAGTAAATTAAAGAGTCTAGTGAACAAAAATAACAAATTTGAAACAATAATAAAATATCTAGTAAATTTAAAAGTCTAGTGAACCGCTTCATTGGAAACAATGTTTTATTTTCAAGTCGTTTTCCATGACTTTTCCATAAATATTTAAATTTTAAAGGAAAAAAAATCTTGAAATAAAGGAAGGTAACGTTTGAAAATAAATTATTTGAATTTATTTTAGCGTTTTCACAACTTATATCCTTTTTAAATGGACAATTATAGAGTTTTTCCTGTTAAAATATTTGATTTTTGGAGGTTTTCATCTCGTTAACAAAGCAGATCTACTCTGGTAGAGAAATGGAGAAATAAGCGTTTCGGGCTATAAATTCGTTAATTACTCAAAAACGTTCGATTTTAAAGCTTTGAAAACTATCCCAAGTTACTCCCCGACTCGGAATACGTCTAGTTTGGTTTCGGTCCGTGGCCTATTTCAAGAGATTACCCCGGACATACCCACACACATACATACATACATACATCGCCCGTAAGCCTTTTATTTATACAGAGATATACTTCTTAAAATACGCTACTAGTATAGTTTTCCTTTAGCCCTTCCAATCCTGTTGTTGTTGTTACTAATTCTCATTGGTCTAGTCGAAGCTAGACCAAGGCTATAAGTTTGTAAATCTCAAAAAAAACATACACCAAAAGAGGAGTAGTCAGAAGGTCCCTCACAGTTAGTCCCATGCACTCTAGAAGATGTGCAGGGGAGGCCTGAGCTGATGCACTTTTAGTGCAGATCTGAAAAGTCTTTTCACCGTTTAAAAATTTAAGGCTCCCAATATGTCCACTCCTAAGTCAATCCTAAGGCTCCCGAGCCTATTTGGCGTGACTAGAAGTGGGAGGGTTAAAAAGTTATATTTCCTTATCATTCTATATTATATCCATGTCCTTAATAAGTTCAAAACTCAAGCTCAAAATCTTTTAACTATGTAAAACTACACAAAACGAAAGCTTTTACTACTACTGTAATTAACCCTCGCGTCAATTCACAAAGAATTAATATCTTTCACAGAGAAAAAAATTAAAGTAACAAAAGTTGACGGAAACAACCCACACAAGAAGTGTACACAGTAGGCCTCGTCATTACCGGCTTTAGACCCGTATGCTAATGATAATCTAATGGTCTTTCTCGCGCCGATGCACTAATTAGGGAAATCTCTTGTGTTGTTAATTAGGGGTCTTCGGGCATTGTTCGTTTTTAAGGACAGGGAGAGTGGGTATTCATCTCGCGATTTTTGGTAAATTTAATTGCGCCGAAACGGATTTTGAGGACTTTTTTTGGTTTTCTGAATAGATGATATTTTTGAAAGTATGAAATGATGGTTGTTTGAGTTTCTTTGGTGTTTTTTGAAAGTGTGTATTGAGAGTGAAAAATGGTTGAAAGGAAGCTTTGCAAAGGGTTTAATGAACATGTTTGAGGAATTTCGTGAATATTTCGTTGGTGTTGCTCGTGGGTTGTGAATGGAATGGTGGTGTCAAATTAGAACCTTTTTAAAGGATTCGCATAAATGGGACAAAAAGATATTTTTAACGCCTAAATATTGACGTAATTTAAACACTTCCTAATATTTTGGAGTTGTTAAAAATTTAGAAAAAAAAATCATTCTTGTTTTTTTTACAAAAATCCTTTTCATCTTTTTATAAAGTTTTAAGCTATTTTTAGAGTAGAAAAATTCTCCAATCTTGTTCGGATTGGAGATTTTGTCTGTCCAGGAAAACCGGATTTCCGAAATTTTTCATGGAACTTTATATCTGAAAGTGAACAAAGTAAATAAGAATTTATCTTCAAGTTCGTAAAAACGAGATATTGATTTCAGTTGGCAGAGGAGGTTGGTATTAAGAGTGATGGAATGAGTTCTTCCTTCGGTGATTTGATTTTTTTTGTCCGATTTTCAATGACCAGCCGAATCGATATTGCCAAGAGAGATATCAAAAAGCTGTTCGGCTTTTATGAATATGTCAGGAGGTAAACGATTGTAAAATTTTATGTTCTGCTCTTGATTGGAATTTTGTTGGAAGCATTTTAGAGCAAAAAGCAAATTTTAGGGGAGGCTGTGATGGAGTGTAAGGTTTTATATTGAGGGAGAGACGTGGCGAACTAAAACAGTGGATGACCTTCTCAGCATTCATCAATAAACCACCATGTTGTGATAAAACTTACCACTCATGTAGATGTAATAAAACCCTGAAATCGTGATCTTAACTTTATAGATTGAAAGCAACCACATATACCTTAAAAAAAAGTTACATTCGTTAACACTTTTTTTAACCACCACCTATTAGACGGAAACTAACCAATCAGAGCGTTCGTTAGAAAACTAGCAATCCCTGAGTAATCAAGTTCTTCCGAACAACAAATTAAAGCGTTCGGAAGTATTATTCTATGTAGAGTGTGAAAGTAACATTGGCATTTTGCCCGTCTTGATTGGCTGATCATTTTTGGTTTGATTTCTGTGCCTCGAAAGATGGGATGATTTAGGCTAATCGCGCACTAGAGACTTCTGTCGCGGCGACTTGTAACACTAGTCACTCGAGAGCAATGCATTTCTATGGAGAGATTCTTGGCAATCGGCCAAGAGTCTCGTTGCCAATGCGCGCGCTCTAGCTTCTTGCAATAGCCAGGGTGATTATTTTGTCTCTGTCACCGTGACATAAGTCTCTAGTGCGCACTTAGCCTTACAATCATATAAGTCCAGTTAAGGTTTTATAAAAGTTACTTGCCCTGATGTTATGTTCAGATTGATTGGTTACATGCAGTGTTATTCTCAGGATTTTTTTGGAGGAGTAAAAATACTCCTTGACTTTTTTAGGAGGAGTGAAATTTATTTATGGGGAGTGAAATACGGAAATAGCATAAACTGTATATAAAGAGACAAATTTGTTATGTAAACGCCTTTTTAATGGACAAACTGAAATAGAAAAAATGAGGATGCAATATGGAACTTGCATGTGTTCCCGAATTGGGTTCTAACTGTTTAAAACACAGGCCAATATCGTCAGAAAGCGAAAAAAAAACTTTTTAATCCCCTCATGTGAACAAAAATTTAATTATTTAAATTTTAAAATGCCTATTTATCACGGTGTATGAAAACGACCGATGATTGGTTGTGACGTCACGATCTCCCTTCCGCCAGTACTCATACCGGAGCACGTGCGGACTTCGCGAGTTTTGAGAGCTTTTAAGTTTGATTTTTGAGAATTATTCAGATATCATGGCGGAATTTCAAAAAGCCCAGAGTGATAATCTACCATATGTTTCTGGGGAGATGATTGTAGACTTTTTTGAAAACAATCGGAGTTACATAGCGTGTGAAACCAGTGGATCTGTGGCAGCTCGATGGTTCGAGTCCGTGGTTCGAAGTCCTCGTGACTCGAGTTCGAGGTTTCGTATAGGGATGCCGCACACAGGTTGGATTATACAGGAACTGATCGGAAGAGAAGATGGGTTGGAACGCCAATATATTTCAGGCACGACGGCAAGAAAGTTTACAGATGTTCCCGAGTGTTATTCGTTTATTTTGAATCTTTTAGCCAGTCAATAAAGTTAAAGTTTATACCTTCTGTGTATGCATTTCTTGGAGTCACTGTGAGGAGTCCACACCACCACAGATTGGTGACCCTATCAAGGACTCGCATCAATCATCGTAACACTTCTGGGATGCAAAGGATGGCTCGTTGGAGTTTCTAGGTAAACCTGTTTGAATTGTTCCGCCGCGTTCGCTTGTGTCTCTCTGGGGTACTTCTGTTTTTTTGTGTGCTGTATGATGCCTGGGGAAGAGGATAAAGATATGCAAGGTGAAGGTGTTTCACCAAGCACTTCTGCCTCTGGTGTAGGTAAACAAACGGATGAATCATCCGGTGAAAATCCAAGTGCTTCTGAGAGTCATAAAATAGCTGTTAAGGTCCCGCCTTTTTGGCCGAACAATGTTAAGCTGTACTTTGCTCAAATTGAGGCAAATTTTCGAGTTTCGGGTGTTGTTACAGAAGAGACCAAATTTTACACGTTAGTTGCCGCTCTTGATCCGCAAACGTTAGCTCATGCTTCTGATTTAGTTTGTGATCCTCCTAAGCAGAACCCTTTCTCTATATTAAAGAGTAGGTTAATCTCTGAATTTGAGGTTTCACAAAATAGGAAAATCAAATCTTTATTAGAGGATTTGGAGTTAGGGGACCGGAAACCATCTATGCTCCTTCGCCAAATGCAGGAGCTGAGCGAAAACCATGTGGACGATTCTTTTCTTAAGAGTCTATGGTTGAATAGATTACCCGAAAATATCAGGACTGTTCTTAGCATTAGTTCGGAAAGCCTTCAGAAGTTGGCACAGATGGCGGACGGGATGTTTGAATACAGTTTCAACAACGTGAATTCGGTAGCGGTGGGACGTACTGAGGCAGATAACCCTTATCATGAATTGGAGGCTAGGATTACAGAGTTATCAAAGGAGGTAAGTGCCCTGAGAGGTGCCATGCAAACACCGCCTAAGAGTTATCGGGGTAGGTCTTCGTCAAGATCGAGAAAGAATAGGGGTAACTGGATGTGCTATTACCACTTTCGTTTTGGGGAAAAAGCTCAGAAGTGCACAGAACCGTGCAGTTATAAAAAAAACGGGCAGAACCGTCAGGAATAGCGGCAGTTTCTGATCGTCCGGTTTTAAGCCGCAGGTTATTTGTTCAGGACTTAACGACCAGAACAAAATTTTTGATTGATACTGGAAGTGATGTATCGTGTTACCCCAAGTCCTACCTTTCAAAAACTAGTAATCCTAACTGTATAACGTTATTTGCAGCGAATGGTTCTCAGATTCAGACATTCGGTACTAAGCTATTAACTCTTAACTTGGGTTTAAGGAGAACATTTAAGTGGCCGTTTATTGTCGCTGATATAACTAGACCAATCATAGGAGCAGACTTTCTCCAGCATTTTGGTTTAGTTGTTGACTTAAACAGACGGAGCCTCACGGATCCACTAACTAATATTAAGTGTACAGGCCACTCGGGTCGACATGAATTGCACTCGCTTAAAACAATTTCTGGGAAAGGCAAATACCATGAGTTATTAAGCCGTTACAAGGAAATAACTTTAGTCAATTCCACTTTCCCTAATGCAATTAAACATAACACTGTTCATTTTATCCCAACTAGAGGTCCACCGATAAAAGCAAGGGCACGACGTTTGAATCCGGCGCAACTGAAGGTTGCGAAGCAAGAATTCGATTATATGCTAGAGAAAGGCATTTGTAGGCCTTCTAGGAGCAGTTGGGCTAGTCCCCTTCATATGGTCCCCAAGGGTGCATCGGACTGGCGCCCAACTGGAGATTACAGAGCCTTAAACGGAGTTACGAAGCAAGACAGTTATCCAGTCCCACACCTGCAGGATTTTTCTTATGCGCTCAAAGGTAAGAATATTTTTTCAAAAATTGATCTTGTGCGGGCTTACCATCAGATCAGGATAAACCCCGAGGACATTGAGAAAACAGCCATAATAACGCCATTCGGGCTTTTCGAGTTCCCATATTTAATGTTTGGATTATGCTCGGCTGCACAGACTTTCCAGCGTTTTATTAATGAGGTCTTGCAGGGTTTAAATTTTTGTTTCGCGTACATTGATGACATTCTCGTTTTCAGCGAGGATTCTTCGCAACACATGCAACACCTCGAGCAAGTTTTTAAACGTTTTTCGGAGTACGGCATCACTATAAACGAGGCCAAATCGGAATTCGGAAAACCAGAAATTGTGTTTTTGGGTCACGAGATCAATAATTTAGGTTGTAAACCTACAGAGGATAGGATAGTAGCTATTAAAAGTTTCCCGAGACCGGAAACTGTAAGTGAATTGCGTCGATTTTTAGGGATGGTGAACTTTTACCACAGGTTTATCCCTAGGATCGCTGAAATTTTGGCCCCTCTGCACAAATATTTAGTGGGTTCAAAAAAGAATGATAAAACGAAGTTGGATTGGACAGCGGAGGCGGTTTTGAGTTTTAGTGCTATTAAAGATGCGCTTGTAAATGCGGCGCTGCTATATCACCCTTCAGAGGACGGCAAACTAGCCCTGGTGACAGACTGCAGTGATTTCGCGATGGGGGGTGTATTGAATGAGATTTCTGCGGCAGGTCCTCGACCTCTTGGGTTTTTTTCAAAAAAGCTAAGCCCAGCGCAGAGGAAGTATTCTGCGTATGATCGCGAGCTTTTAGCCGCATACAGCGCTATCCAGTATTTTAGGCATTTACTGGAAGCGCGTCCTTTTACCTTATATGTTGATCATAAACCGCTTACTTTTGCTTTTCAGCAGAAACATGACAACGGTTCACCAAGGCGTGTGAGGCAGCTGGATTTCATCTCTCAGTATACTACGGACATCCGTTTCCTGGCTGGTAAAGATAATACAGTAGCAGATAGTCTGTCGCGTATATGTGAGATCCAGTTTTCCTCTTTTGCTGATTTGCAGCTTTGGGAGCGATACCAGAATTGTGATTCTGAGCTCCAGGAACTTTTGCAGGGTAAAAAAGGATTTTCAGGAAGTTTAACTCAGGTAAAAATGCCATTTTCGGATGTTTCTCTGTTTTGTGAGGTTTCAGGTGGTGCCAACAGAGTTTTTGTTCCTGGCCCCTTGAGGAAGAAAGTTTTCGACCAATTACACGGGCTAGCACACCCTGGAGTAAAGGCGACCAAGGGTCTAGTTTCAAGTAGGTACTTTTGGCCTTCTCAGAACAAGGACATAGCGTCTTGGTGTAGGGGTTGTGTACCGTGCCAACAAACAAAAGTGCAAAGGCACACTAAAGGCCCTGTACTACACTTTTTGCCACCGGACTCAAGGTTTGCACACTTGCATTTGGACTTGGTCGGGCCTTTACCATTTTGCCAGGGTTTCAGATACTGTCTAACAATTGTGGACAGATTTACCAGGTGGCCAGAGGCCGTCCCTTTACCAAATATTTCTGCGGAAACTGTTGTGAAAGCTTTTATGTTTAACTGGATTGCTCGTTTTGGTCTACCTCAGAGAGTCACTTGTGATCGGGGTGGGCAATTCGAATCTGGTTTGTTTCAGGTGCTGTCGAGAACCTTTGGAATTGAAAAGTTGAGGACTGCAGCATACCACCCGGCTGCCAATGGTATGGTGGAGCGGTGGCACCGGCCATTGAAGCAGGCTTTGGTTTGCAGTGGCACTAACTGGGTAGATGCCTTGCCAATGGTTCTTCTTGGGCTACGCACTGTGGTAAGGGAGGATTTAAACGCTGCAGCATCACATCTCACTTATGGCACCGCTTTGCGGTTGCCTGGCCAATTTTTTACGGATGATAGAACTGAAGTTTCTCTTCCTAGTTATATTTCTAGGTTCTTGGATCTGATGTCTGGACTCAGACCGTGCAGCCCGGTGCACCATGATCTCAGGGATGTTTATATCCCCAAAGATCTGGGGTCATGCACCCATGTCTTCATACGTAGAGGACCTTTTAAGAGAGCTTTGCAGCCGCAATACGAGGGACCGTTTCCGGTGAAAACACGTCTAGCCAGGGATTTCGTCGTTCTGGTCAACGGGACTGAGAAGGTCATTAGCATTGACCGCCTGAAACCGGCTTGCCTGTTACCCCAGTCTCCATCTGACTTGGTCCGACATCCTCCTGAGCCTGTCCAGTCTCCATCTGACTTGGTCCGACATCCTCCTGAGCCTGTCCAGTCTCCATCTGACTTGGTCCGACATCCTCCTGAGCCTGTCCAGTCTCCATCTGACTTGGTCCGACATCCTCCTGAGCCTGTCCAGTCTCCATCTGACTTGGTCCGACATCCTCCTGAGCCTGTCCAGTCTCCATCTGACTTGGTCCGACATCCTCCTGAGCCTGCCCGGCGTCCGTCTGCCTCGATACTGCATCCGCCTGCCCGTGTCCAGTCGCCTGCTACTAGGCAGCAACGTCCCGTGAGGGTTCCGCCGAGTTCTTTAAGGGTTTCACAGCCTCCTACAAGGACACAGCCACCTCGTGTAGTAAGGTTTCGACTCCCCCAAGTGGAGTCTGGAGGGGGAGTGTGTGGCAGCTCGATGGTTCGAGTCCGTGGTTCGAAGTCCTCGTGACTCGAGTTCGAGGTTTCGTATAGGGATGCCGCACACAGGTTGGATTATACAGGAACTGATCGGAAGAGAAGATGGGTTGGAACGCCAATATATTTCAGGCACGACGGCAAGAAAGTTTACAGATGTTCCCGAGTGTTATTCGTTTATTTTGAATCTTTTAGCCAGTCAATAAAGTTAAAGTTTATACCTTCTGTGTATGCATTTCTTGGAGTCACTGTGAGGAGTCCACACCACCACAGATCTAAGGCAGAAAGGTAAGAGAACTTCACTTTGTTTCGATAGTCGGTGTTAAATAAAAGAATTAAGTTATAAAAATACTCTAAATTAAGAAAGTTAAATTAAACATATCTTTGTTTAATGTTAAAATAATAGTACAAACAATCAAAACTCTTTTTAGGAGAGTTCCTATTCTCTTTTCAGAGATTTAATTGATCAAATTCTTTAGCTGATTTTTATGCCAATTAATTTTGTATAAAGCAAGGTAAGTACTTACCCCATGTAGAGATGGAAAATTTCCGAAAATTTTGGGAAAAAAACGTTTTTTTTTCCAGAAAAGTGGGGAAAATTGCCCTTTTTTTGCATAGAAAAGAACAGTTTTTGTATACATATTTTTTTGGAAATTAAATAATCATTCATTGTATAATAAATAAATCATCAGTAAAATAAAATATTATATTATGAATTAATATATAAATTAATCATTAAAAATTATTTCATAATACTTCAAAATTAAATTTCATTTTTTCAAGTAAAAATAAACCCATTTCATAAAAACGTGGGTTATGTTATGTGGTTCAAATTTTATTTTTAATGTACTGGATTTAATAATTGTTTAAAAATTATCAAATTTATCATAATTGTGCATCTTTTCTGTGTTCATTATAAAAATTTTTGGAATGCACATTTTTGTTAATGTAGAAAAATAGCAAGTAATATTTAGATGTATACATTAAAATTAGTTTATTACTTGCAGTTTACATTTTTTAAGTTAAATTTTTTCATGTGTGACATTAGATATCTAAAGAAAAAGCATTTGCAAAGTAACTGCAATATGTTTCTGAAAATATTTTTTTATTACAAACTTAAAAATTTTCAGTTTTTCCCGAGTGGAATCTTTTAACTTTTTAACGAGTCTAACTTTTTTGGGGAAAAATGCTTAATGTATGGTTGAAACTTAATTTTTTCTTAATCTTAAAATCTTTTTTTAAGTATTGTATAAGAATATGATTTCAAACATTTTTAATTTATATCGGTAAAATAATTCTGTAAAATATTTGAGATTAACATTTCTATTTTTTTTCGGAAAGAAATAAACCCTTCAGAAAAAAAAACAGAAAAAAAACAATTTTTTTCCTTAAGTTTACGGGTTTTTTTCCGGCCATTCCCATCTCTACCCCCGGTACTTTTCTTAACATAGCATGGTTCAAATTTCCTTAGACTTCATTAGTAACACACAACAATACAAACAAAATTAATTGCAAAAGATTAGATATTCTGATTTTTTAGAAGGATATTTTTTTAAAACTCAAAAACAAATCATTTTGACAAGATTTTTATGCTTTTGAATGCGGTGTGGATTTGCCCTTCAATGGAGAAAATAGCTATATATAACATTTATTTTAAGAAGAATTTAAGCAAGGGGACTTTTAGCAAGATCCCTCTTCATGGCTTTCAACCATTTAAGCCGAAGTCCAGGATTGGTTCTCGGCAAATAAATGAACTTTTTGTCCGGTGTCGTAACGTTTGAGTTTTTACAACACTGCACTATGCAATATTTGTAGGCAGCTGAGGCCATATTAATCCAAAAAATCTAATAGGAAAAACGCTAAACAAATGTCGGATAGGATTGCGAAGCGTATGCACATTGTTCGAAGGTAAACGAAAGAGGCGAACGGAGATCGTGACGTCATGAGCCTGAGTGTCACGTGACATCCGTTTTAGGAGGAAGTCGGAAATCGTGATTTTAAATTCAAATATAAATAAAATTTGTGCGTCAAAAAATTATGTGTTGCGTTTTTTTAATGTTTTGAAACATTTTGAAGCGATTTATCAAGCTTCTAAAAAATGTGCAAGTTCCTTATTTTGGTTTTTATAACAATTATAGCCTCTTTGTTAATATAAGTAGAAAATATTAAACATTATAAATAAACTAATTTATTTTGCGTTAAACATTCTAAATAAAATATTTATTTAATGTTACAAATTTGAGTAGGAAATTTTTTTATTTCTATGGGGTGCCATGCATTTTGTTTCAAAACATTTGTTAAAAATTCAAAGCGTGAAAATACGCCTGGCTAGTTTTTAAAAGCGTATTTCCTATTTTCAATGCGTGAAATACGCTCTCAGAGGCGTTAAAAATATCACTGGTTACATGTGAAAACTCCGATTGACAAACAGCTTAGCAAAGTCTGTAATGGTATTAAACGTTTTCTAAAAGGACATTCTAAAATTAAAGAAAATTTTTTTAAATAATCTTGGAGAACTAGTTTTTATTTTCCATTCAGACGTTGATTCTATTGTCACAAGGGTGTCTGCGAAAATTTTCATCCCATATTTTGAATTGTGTTGATTAACTTCGATTGTAGAAACACGAACAAAATCTTCAGAAGTGTCTCATTTATAGATACATGGAATAGAAATCGGCTGTTCAATTGGTTGAAGTGACTTTCTCGTTCATCATGCTCACGTGCCAGTGTTTTTCTCTCCAAATGGGAAAGTCTATACAGAATTTCCTGAAAGAAAATATTAACACTTTAACGTTACTGTTTAAAAAGTACCTACTGGTACCTAATGATAAGTGTCTTTGTGTGGTCACTCAATGTTAGAAAAATTTTTTATCTATTCATTTAATTTACAATATAAATTAATTTGGTATTTTGTGCAATGTTAGCATACTTTATCTGCAAAATCGATTGTACTCAATTCTTAGGGCAGAAAGGGTTTTTGTTTAGGGTTTTATCTCTCCAATGTAAGAGTCGGATAGGTATAAATACCGACTGAAGCTAATATAAACTCCGAAGTGTACTTTTGATTCGTTGGACCTTCGGATCGGTATCTTCCCGTGGTTCGCATAGTTCTACACTATGACTAAATGAACACTTTCTGAACCAACCGTTATTATTTAAGGGGGTCTGGGACACAAAAATCGTCAGATTTTCAAAAAAATTTTTTGCTTTTAAAATGTAAACTAGTTTTTTCCTGCTTAAAATGATGCTTTTATTATGTTTCTATCATAAATAGAACCGGAGATACAATCCTTTGTTTCCGGCTGTTTTGGTAAGCATTCTATGTTCTGCATTCAAATCCGTTTTTCTCTATGATGCGTTTTTTCACTGTTTCTCATTTTTAAATTGGTATAAGTCACGAACCGTTCAAGATAGATAGTTGAAATTTGAAACACATGCTATTTATTCATTTTACTTCAATTGTGATTCAGCAAATTAAAAAATTTTATTTAGTTTTTAAAATATGAATTTTTAAAAAAAAAGTAATAACGTAAAAAATTTCAGGAATTTTTTACTTAATTGTTTGTATTTTTCCAAATTATCAATATTTCTTAAAATGCTGAATCTTAAATAAAGATAATAGGTTTCTGTTTGATTTAGTGAAAAATTGATTAGTAATATTTTGAGTTATATCAATTTTAAACTACCCCTCATTTTTTGACAAAAATGGAATTTAAAATTTTTCAAAAGTTTTCTGAAAAGTTTTGGGTAGTGATTTTTACAATGAAACCGATGTTTTATCTTCACGAAAAATTTCAAAATTTTAAACTCATAAATTAAAATTTTTTTCTGAAGTGTCCCGGACCCCCTTAAATGTTTATATGTATAATTTTTGAAACTTATTACACTTCTGATGCTGAACTTCTGAAGTCTAATTTACGCCGTATAGCTGAAAATAACTTATACTAACTATCTTTAAAACACACATTCTCACCATGTGAAATCCACTAGAAGAGATATCAATGTCCCTATTGATATTGGGGAGACTAGACACATGACCACTATCCCAAGCACAGAGTCCTTTTCTTTCGTAAACCAAAAGGCTCCCAACAAATTCATCCACAAAAACAGAACGTGCCAAATGAAAGACAGCGTGTAAGAGAAGAGACTTACGATCACCCACCGGCGTCGGTCTTGGCGTAGGGTGCTGCTTCCTGAACTTTTCAACCACCCCCGAAAAGTCTGAAACAAGAAAAGTATGCTGAATTGATAAAGCTAAAATTTTAATAATAAAATTAAATTTTGTTTCCGATTCTTTATTCTTGAAAATTGTGTGTTTAACCCGCTAGGGCGCCCGACTGTGAGGCCCGGGCACTTACACATAAACTTTCACAGAAACTCCCCTCTTCAACATACACGGATGAAACCACGTATAGCAGCTCCAAAGGTTTCATTTTATAACCACCAAATATCAGAAATATAAAATATAAATAAAATATATATAAAATAAATAAAATAAAATATAAATAAAATAAAATATCAGAAATGTGGTATAATTTTTTCTGATATAAGCTATTTGGCTTCTGAATCAGGATTTATAAGCACGGTACATGAAACCCCTTACTAAGCCATTTTTATTATCTTAGCAGCATGTGAATTTACTTTACATGTAAATTCATGAGGTAATTTTAATATGCATTCGCACAAATACATATTAAAATTACCTCATTTTTGAAACTTCTGTTCCTGACTATTTTAAAAATATCAAGAAATAGATCCCAACATTTTCACTATTCACTTGAAAGTGTAATATTTATTCGGTTCAAATTCCGCTAACGTTCCCTCTAAATATCGCCAAGATATTTTAACGCCATAAATTCAAATATCAACAAATTTTTCAGATTTTTATTAATAAACTGAACAGTTATTGATCTAACTAAGCATTTTAATCTATGGCATTTAAATCTAATTTTAACCTATGAATTGAGTTATTATTATGTATAAACTGACTTACCCTTTTCGTCTTAACTATTTGGAAATGATGTAAACATTCTGCACAATACTCGCTGTCGGTATCTTCTAACTGTCTCTCCAAGCAACTCTTATGAACATACTGCATGGATCCTGTACTTAAAAAATGTAATTTAAACGCATCGTTTTATTAAATATATGGAAGTGTTATAAAAGATTATTTTAAATATTTAAATGGATAAAAATATAGACTTATTTCATTTTTTTTATTTAATAAAGATGAATGTAATTTGCTATATAGGTTTGTAATATAATTTTTCATTACAAAATACCGACAGCGTGCTACTGTTACTCCGATCTTTAAATCTGGTTGTAAAAATCACCTTTCTAATTACCGCCCTATTTCTATTTTACCCTCATTCTCAAAAGTCATTGAAAAAATTATATCTAAACGTATGTTCAAATTTTTAAATTATACAAACTTCTTCGCAGGAAATCAATATGGCTTTATAGATGGACGTTCAACTGATATGGCTTTACTGGAATTTTCGAAATTTATTTACAAAAGTATAGATAACAGTAAACTTACAATAGCAATTTTTCTTGATATAAAAAAAGCCTTTGATAATGTTAATCACTCAATACTAATCGACAAATTAGATAAGGCAGGTTTTCGGGGTGACTCTCTTAAATGGTTAACTTCATACTTGTCAAATAGAACGCAAAGGGTAAAAGTCGATAATAGTTTAAGTAATTATATTCTTACTAATCGTGGAGTGCCTCAGGGGTCTATCTTGGGGCCTTTATTTTTCCTTATTTATATAAACGACTTTTGTAATTTAAACTTATATGGTAAAATAATAACCTATGCAGATGACACAGTTTTACTTTATTCGTGCTCCGATAATTATGAACTTCTAAACCAGATTGAAACTGATTTGTTTGAAATAGAGACTTGGTTTAGCGCGAATGATTTGACTCTAAATTTAAACAAAACTAAATATATTCATTTTAGCCTAAGACAAAGTGATTTAAACTTAAACTTCAAATATCATTCTTTATCTTGCAATAGAAACTCCAATAATTGTCACTGTCACATCCTTCAATCAGTTAATAGTATAAAATATTTAGGTTTATTTATCGATTCAAATCTTAAATGGAAAACGCATATAAATGAGCTAGGGAAAAAATTACGTTTTGTTCTATATAAACTTTTCCACTTTAAAAATAAAGTTGCTTTAAATTTTCTAAAATCATTATATTTTGCTTGGTTTTATTCGTTATTTAATTATGCAGCTATCATTTGGGGTGGGGAATATAGATCCAATCTTCAACCGTTAATTTCTATACATAATAAATGCTTCAAACTTCTGAATCACCAATCTAGTCCCCATAATTTTAGGTCTCTTAACCCTTCACTGCACGGTGTGCCGAATTCGGCACATACCAATAAAACTCCTAAATTTTCCCACATGTGTTAAATTTAAGTTATCTGAGTTTTGTGCCCCATCTAGAACATACATATATATAATATTAACTACTCAGTGTGGATCTATATGGCAGCTTCTCACTGATTATTAGGTTTTTATGTCTCCATAACAGTTGCATCCATTTTGTATGGAATCAAAGATTTTGATTGATCTTTTTTTTACCAGTAAATCTTGAAGATATCGCTTGGTAAATTAGGTGACATTTATATACACAACATATACTTCTTATTTAAATTGATTTTTCGTAAATACAATTATTACACCAGCTGTAAATCATGTTTTTAGG
This sequence comes from Tetragnatha versicolor, assembly GCA_024610705.1. Classification (NCBI taxonomy): domain Eukaryota; kingdom Metazoa; phylum Arthropoda; class Arachnida; order Araneae; family Tetragnathidae; genus Tetragnatha; species Tetragnatha versicolor. The sequence goes on from JANDEH010000008.1 coordinate 18,404,578, forward strand.
TTTGTGCCATACCATAAAAAAACCATATATCTTAATGAAAAATTAAGTCTGGAATTTTTTAAATATTTTTCCTGTATTCGTGGCTGTTAGAAGATATTAAATTATTTTTTTCAAAAGAAACAAAAAAATCGTGCAGTGAAGGGTTAAGTTATTACCATTACGGCATAATGCTTTTTATCGCATTCTACTTTATATTTTTCGTAATAAATCTCTTTGTAAATTTAGAACCAGGCAATATAATACTAGATCATCTGAAATTTTTGAAATTCCAACATTTTCAAAGGACATATTTCGTAAACACTTCTTTTATCTTGCACCTAAATTGTACAATAGTTTACCAACAAATTTAATTCAAACAAATAGTTATTCTGTTTTCAAAAGAAATCTTTTTGAATTTATAATTAACATCGACGACCTGGATCTGTATTTCTCACTTTGAAGCAAATTTTTCATTTTAAATATTATTCAGCCTTTTGCCAATAATATTGTGTGTGATTTTGTCGTGGTTTTCTTGTGTTTATTTATAGTTTTAATGTATTTTTCCTTTTTTTTTCTTTATTTTCGTTACTCAGTTATGTATTTAATTTCTTTTACGCCTGGACGGGATTTTTTTATTTCCCCTTGGCGTATAACATTGTTTTTCTGTATTTATGTTTATTTTTCTTTAATTGTTAATAAAAATTATTATTATATTATATTAAAATTGAAAAATTTTAGGATGGATAGTTCAAAAGTACTGAATTTGCTTTTAAAAGTAAAAGTGTTATTTTCTCGGAATATTATACAAGGTATTCTCGTAGAACGAAATATGTTACCTCACCTGTGCACTGGCATGGTTTTATCAGGCTTTCTCTAAATTCGACGAGATTGTAACAGATCCTGCACATTGCAACATCGTCATCATCCATTTCAAAAGGACTGGATCGCACCAATCCTTCAAAATATCGACACCTCAAAAAACTGTATTATTTAATCTTTGCGGATACATTTCGTTTGAAATTTTGCACTCCTATACTTTTTTGTCAGATTTTCCGAAGTATATAAGAACCTCTAGGTGTGTTCAAATAATTATACCTAATTTTAGCAATAAATGATTATTTTTTGAAATTCTACCTATTATGAAAAATATCACGGATATATGTTTATAGAAAGAAGTGAAAGGTATTTTTGATCAAAATGGGTTGCTTCGTCTTCCATCTATTGCTAGTATTTTAAAAAATTTTTACTAGCTAATATTTAAAAAAGTAAGAGTGTTGTTTGCGTTGTGTGTATGTAGAATGGGGTTATTTAAAAATATAAAAATCATTCAACGAGAATTAAAAAACAGTTTGTCCTCTGGTTTTGTGAAATTTAAATCATGAATTTCTTTTTTTTTATCTATCTCAACAATATTAATAATGGAATTGGAAAGGGTTAAGCCAAAGCTGACTGGATAATAGGTTAGCCGAGATTCGGAAACGATTAAAATTAGAGATGTAAGGGTAGAAAAAAAACCGGTTTTTCCCGCCTTTACATAATAATAATAATAATAATAATAACAACAACAACAACAATTTATTAACAATAAATAATAATATACAAACACACAAAAGAAAAGAAAAGAAAAAATACATATTGTTAACTAAGGGGCCAAGGGCCCTTCCAAGTGAAAACATTTCGTTTGTTCAATACATTTATCTATACAGGGTGTCCCATAAATAATGGATCACACTTCTAGGGGGGATAGTAGACACCTAGACGAGTCAGAATCACATAGGATTTGGGGGTCCCAGACCAAATCCCAGGGAGTTAAAAATGGAGCGACACCCAAAAAAAATTATTGAAAAATTCAATTTTTAGAAGAACTACTATCGGTAAAAATTTAAATATGGTCTCAAAAACTGTGGTTTAATATGATCTTGAAAATTATCTTAAAAGTTTTCAGTTTAAAAATTTTTTTATTACAAAAAAAGTTTAAAAACCCCAAAAAAATGTGAAAACTCTGCAAAAACTTTATTTTGTATTTCGAAATCCTTTCTTTTGATTTAATAATCTGAAATATCATAGTCAAAAACCCTTAAGTCCAAAGTGTCACGTAAAAACCATCAATATTAAACGCTTGAGAGCCTGTTAAAGCATGGTTTAAGTCCGTTTTATGCGCCCGCTAACTGCTGTTTTGGAAACGGCTATAAGAAACCAGATCGCGCCGGCAAAAAACGAACTTTAACAGGATTTACAGCTAAGATCTTTCAGATAATAAAATCAAAAGAAAGGATTTCGAAATACAAAATGAGGTTTTGGCAGAATTTTCACATTTTTTGTGGTTTTTTAACTTTTTTCATAATAAAACAAATTTTAAAGTGAAGACTTTTAAGATCATTTTAAAGATCATATTAAACTACAATTTTTGAGACCATAATTAAATTTTTACCAATAGTAGTTCTACTACAAATTGAATTTTTCAATAATTTTTTTGGGGTGTCGCTCCATTTTTAACTCCTAGGGATTTGGTCTGGGTCCCCCAAATCCTATGTGATTCTGACTCGTCTAGATGTCTACTATCCCCCCTAGAAGTGTGACTCATTATTTATGGGACACCCTATAAAAATCAATGTCTGTCTGTTTGTATGTATGTATGTACACTGTAAAAAAAGAACGTCTTTTGACGTATTATTTTCCGTGAATTTTTCATGGATCAATTCCGTAAACTACAAAACGGAATTTTCATCGTGAAGTTTCCGTTTTTTAATTTTCCTCTCCTCACGCATGCGTATTGTACGATTTCTCCACTAGTTCTGGTAAGACTCAAATATAGTTGTAAATAAGTAATGGAAGTTTGTGCAAGCGTCTCAGGCGAAACGAACCTTCAGCAAATTTATTATGGGTAAGTAAGTTAAATATATTGTTTTTATTTTTTGTATTATTGGCCGTAATCGGGAATGACTAGGCTGCCGACGGGTAACCGTTGTGCGCATGATCGGGTTAAAGGCGTGGCTTTAAAGTATTTAGGATGGAACCTAGCCGAGCTCGAATGGGGTTATGGTAGCGCGTCAGTCTAGAGTGCACATTGTCGTAGGTTCGAACCCCAGTAATTATTTTTCAGTGAATTTAATTTTAAATTTTTATTATTCCATTAAAAATTGCAAGAATTAATTTCTCTTGTTTAACAGTCATTCCTTATTTAATTAAATTCATTGTGTTTTTTTAAATGTTTTACTTTATCTAATTTTTTTTTTAAAAATTTTTAATTATTAATTAATTGAAAATAAAATTATTTCGCTAAAATATTTTATAGAAACATCAAGAATCAAGTCCACAAGGATGCGCATTGCTTATAAAGTATAAAAATCTTGCAGGGATTGTGAAATACAGTACAAAACAGTACGTCGGCAGCCTAGCAACGGCCGTAGTAAACGTTACCATGCTTTAAAATAGAAATACTCTGATATACTATTTTTAAACAGATATTTAAACATCGTACGATCGCTTTATTCACCACGTAGCTGAAGTCTTAAAATATTGCATACCTAACTAGTCTTATTAGATCGCAAAAATGTGATCTAAATAGTTGTGATAACTTGTAACTTTTGATTAGACTTGTACTACTGTGATCGGTAGTGTAAATTATTTAAAAGAATCGTCTATTTGGATTTTACGGATTGTTTGTCATTTTTTTTTCAAAATTATAATCAGGAATATACTGAATCACAATAATATTAGTAATAATACGAACAATCCCTAAAATAACGGAAAGTTCCACTCCAATGACGAAAAGATATTAAACGAACGTTCTCTAAAATAACGGAAGGTTTCCCTCCTTTCACAGAAAAATACAAAACGGACATTCCCTCAAATGACGGAAAAAGAAAATACGGATACCTTCTCAAATGATGAAAATAATCCGGCAGCTGTGCTGCCGGGAAATTTACGTTTATTGAAGAAATATTTTTTTACAGTGTATGTCCTTTATAGTTTTAAACTTTTCGAACATACATTAACTATTAAACTATACCACGTTGATCTACTCGCTCTAGGGAAGGTTTCTGAATAAAAAAATTTAAAATCGAAGCGTCCCAACAACTTTTTTGGCCAATTTTATGTTTAAAAACCCATATTTCATGCCAAACTTCCGGGAAACCCTCATTGTTGTAATTATAAAAAGAGAAGATGTAACATTAATTGTTGTAGGCAAATTCTCCATTGTTGCAGTTTAAAATCCATTGTTGTAGCATAAACATAAAAGTGGCTGCTTTATTTAACTATTTCCGCATTTGGACTGGCGAAGCCCATCTGTAACACACCAGAAGAATTTTTTTAAAAATGAACTGGCGAAGCCCATCTGTAACGCACCAGATGATATTTATAAAAAACTGAAACCCGGGCGAAGCCCGGGTCTAGCGCGTCAGCGCTAGAATATTATAAAAGAGAGAAAAAAGAAAGAAAGAAAATGAGAGAAAAAAAATTTACAAAAAGAAAGATTTATACACCAAATAAGAATCCAAACAACAAATAAACACACATAAATAGACATTTTCAAGATAAATAATAAAATTTAATGGCAAAATACAGAGCACAAATATAATTTAATCAGTTTTTTGGCTCTGTATAACATAATAGACCAATCTTTCCCTTTTTTTCATTACAAAAAAATTAAATAGATGGAAAATCAAGACTATACTATAATATAAATAAAAACAAATTTTTCTTAAATAATATCTTTTTTGTATTTGAGGTTAAATAATATGGGAGTTGATTATAAAGAAGTGGACCTTTATACAAAAAACTCTATATTAAAAAATATCTTGTCTATTTATTTAATACAAAAATATTTAATAGCCTGTATGAATCTTAGTGAGCTCAATTAGTGATATTGCCTGTATTAAGTAGGGTGTTTAAAATACGTATATTAGAGTATAATAATCTATTTCTGAAAGTATTTTTCCTACATACGTATACTTCCAATTATAAATGTTCATTTTAAGAAGTGCAAATTAGATGGGACTAGTTTCAATTCCGTTGGGGTCTACAAATGCAGAAAATAAATTTTTAAAAGGCTCCCATAGATTAAAATTTCCAATTATCCAAAATGTTTTTATTATTTTTTGAATACGACACAAAACTTTGACTTAATTATTTGAATAACAAAGTTTAAGTAATAAAAATTAATTCAATTGTGTGTAAGTTTTTTTTGGTTTAGAGAGGAGGGGCTTCTGAACCCGCCCATTAGCAAAAAAAATTGTCTTCATTTAAGTAAAAAATACAAAACTGCATAACACTGAAGAATTTGCGAATTTGCGAACTTTTTTTCTTTTTTAGACCTGAAAAAGAGCAATTTTCAATATCTCCAAGAATATTCACAATATTCTAATGAAATGTTTTCAGTGAATTTTTCATAGCATTGAAAAACAGTATTATTGTTAAAGCTTTTGCTGTATCTCTATAAGCTTTTCGCTTATTTTTTAACGTTTTTATTTCGTTGCTAGTGGCGCTGTAAGTCATCTCAATGGATTTTCCGTAATACCTAGGGGTTGACCATACCCTACATCCATCACCCTAGGAGACTGGTTAAAAATAAAAGCCGTGAAAGGGGACTTGAAACACCCTGTATAGGTTAAGGTGTTATGGTTATTGTGTTTATTTCTTATCTGTAACAATAAAAATTTTATAGTTTGCCCCCTTGCCCGCAATAGCTTTCTAACCTGTAATCTGTAAAGAATTGCGTCGAAGTAACCGGGGTAGATGAAAGTGAACGATAGTGAGCTGTATAGAAATCAATTGACTAATTGAAGTTAATTTACTTTTTAATTTTAATTTACGTGTAGAAATTAATTTACTTTAATAATTTTGTTACTTGAGCTATTCTCATCAAACTTTAACTATCATATTTTAAGGTCCCTATGCCCTCTTGTACCTATAATGCATAAAACTGAAGTTTAACACGGTACATTGTTCTCCTAAATATGAAATATTAGCTCTCATGCTGATTCTGTAGCTTAATTCATTTTAACCGTGAAAAAAATACCATGGGATTATACACTAGCGGAAATAAAAATCCCAACACCAAGAAGGAAAGGAGATATCAAAGTCAAATTTATTTCTATGATTGCACGTAGTATCAATGTGAATTGATTAAAAAATCAGCCTTCCTGGATGTGAGGGGGCTGAGAAAACCAGGGAGGAGTGTTGTCTCCATAGGTGTCCATTACCGCTTTCACACGTCATGGTATTGAGTGACAGGGGCTCTAAATGACTTTTGAGGGATTGGAGGACCATGTTGCCTCCTCAGGTAGTCCAAATTCATATGGTGCACCAGCGGATGTTGCATACCGGGCTAGGTGATTTCTCCTCATTAACCGGACTTGTTTTGTGGGTGTTGGTTCTAGAGAACGGGTAAGACGGGGTAAAAATGCAACCTAGGGGGTTAAGAAGAAAGCTTGGACCAGGGCCGCCGATAGGGGGGGGCAAAAGGGGCACTTTTCCCCGGGCCCGGGGATTTTCCCAGACCTATAGGGGCCCGTAAAGAATCTCCATCTTGGGATACACTACTAAACGTTTTGAAACAAGAATACCCATTCATAGATTTTTCTCCCAACTACCCCTTCTTCCTGAGAACGGGCCCCGGGCCCCCTCCTCCCTGGCATGCAATCTCCAGCGTTTCCTAACTAAGATAATTACCACCACTACCACACACACGCTGCAACACATTCCAAGAATTGTCACAAGATAAGGGCCCGAACCGGACACCCCCCAACCCTATTTGCGGAAAGGTCTTTCTTTAGCCAGAACAAACAGGAAATGAGGCCCCTTTTCCTCCCCTTGACCAAATGGAAAATACCACAGAGGACAGCGGAAACAATTTTAGTTTCAAGCCATTTACCCATGCAGACCAGGTGGATGAAGTTGTAGAAAGCGTTAGTTAAACGTGTATTCTGTTTATAAAAATCGTCAATTTTTTTAAAAGCAATTAAGTTTTTTCCCGATTGTTTGAAAGTTACCGTACTTGAAAAAGTTGGTAACGTTAGTCTTCTAAGATGACCGTACCGTAGGTCTAGGTGAGTATTCTATTCATTTTTTATATAATAGAAATTTCAGCTACCAAATACATTTGAAAGTATTATACATCTTTTTATTTTTCTAGTTGTTTCTGTCTCTTGTTTTACATATGCTGGAGGGTTGTTGTTTGTTTAATTTTCTTTAAAAAAATTGAAGTTTTCGATAATGAAAAGTTTTGTAAACCATAAAAAATTTACTTAGAGAACAAGAAAATATATTCCATTATTAAATGGAAATAAAATATAAGAATCGGTTGAAAGAGTATACGGATTTTGTATTACACTAGTTGTTTTTGTCTCATGTTTTGTATAATGTTGGTGTTGGGGGGTTTTAAGGGCATTGCTATTTGCTTAATTTTCTTTTAAAAAAAATGAAAATTTTCGATGATGAAAAAATTTAAATCATTAAAACAAGAAAATTTATTACAATATTAAATAAAAATAAAATTTAAGAGGATTTTTAAATTTTGTTAAAAAGTAATGTATATTGTCTGTGTCATTTAACAGGCTGTCCCAAAATTAAATAATATACTCTTACAAAATTAATAAAAAATAAAGGAGATAAAAACATACGGTTTGTTGACTAGCCTGGGAGTTTTTTATACGAAATTTCATTCTCCACACCCACAGAGACTTAAAAAATTAAGGGTTTAGGAATGCTACAATTTAAATGTTTCTTATTCACAAATCTATGAAGCTTAATTTGCCAAATTGCTTTAAAATACGCAAAATACGCCAAGAGCTTTACTACGCTCAGTTTTACAGGGTAAAAAAGCATGACAAATTGGGTAAAAAACACCAACAATCTATGTGTTTGAGGGTTCCCCCTTGAACCCCGTTCTAGCAGTGGCGGATCTACGGGGGGGGGGCTTTCGGGCTGAAGCCCCCCCAAACGTTTAATATTTTACTAAGTTTGTCAAAACGCAAAAAATCTATATCCGAAATTCGAATGAGGTGTACCAAAACGAGTTGAAAAAGTGGGGTTTTTGACTTAAATTTCCAAAAATTTTCTGGGGGAGAACCCCCATACCCCCCTTTTAGTAGGATAACTCACTACCCTTTACGTATTATCATAAACAAGAAAACTCAATTGGATTATGAAAATTCTTAGCCCCCCCAAACCCAAATCCTGGATCCGCCCATTGCGTGCTAGATGGGTCATTTGTTAACTAATTGAGCCATCCAAGTGTTCTTTAGGATCATAAAACTAAGGGTGGTAACAATTTAAACTGGATCTAGGTAAGGGGCTTGGACTGGGGGGCCCGCTTCTCAACTTTGTCCCCGGGCCCGGCTTGGCTCTCGGCGGCCCTGGCTTGGACATTGCATACAACATGTGGTTGTACATGTTTCTCTTGAAATTTGTGTCCAGGACAGGTCTGAAGGTAAGGGCGGACAACCGGCTAAAAAACCTCAATGACGCAGCTCTGGTTGGAAGAAGTACTGGTGAATCATACTCAGGAGTTGCAGAAAGGGAATCCAATGCATCCCCACTCCGTTACCCTGCATCACCACTCCGTGGAACGATTAGAAAATCATCAGCTGAGTGCGCTCTCTCCATTGTGTCTTCAAACTCATACCCAACCGTCGTGGTGCTCCAAACCGAAGCAGGATTCTCTCATAAACACAATGTCATGAAATTGGGATTTTGATTCCCTTACTTCGTGCACTATTGGAAACAGAAAGGTCCATTTTCAGCTCCTGGTTTGTAGACAAAGATGTAAGAAGCTATGCAGACCAAACGGACAATCCGCAGTACTGCAAACGACATCCATCCCACTGCCGCTTGTCCTCAGTATGATCTACCGGTACTTTGGCCAACCGGAGCCCTAGTCTGAGGGCATGCGAAAGATCTGGAGTACGGATCGTGACGTCAGATGCGGAGCGATCCGTCTCGGACACTATTTCCGAATCTCTTTTTCGCATCTTCACCGAAATGGCAAGTCTCGGGCACAAGAAAGCCTACGATACGAATTGGCGGTCGAGGCGAACATGCATGCGGAGGAAATTAAGCTCCTCCCACTTTCGATACGAAGAAAACCAATGAAAAAATTCCTTTTTCTCGATATTTTTCATCGTAATCGGTTTTTTCGCGCTTTTTTCTTGTTGACTATGCTGCTTGATTTTCTTCTAGTTTTTATTATTTTGTGTGAAATATTTAATTTACTTTTCTTAAATTTTTAAATACTGGATTATTTTTTTCTTTTAATCATTAAAATTATAAAGGAGCTGCTGAACTCCTGAATGGAGATCCTTAGTGTAATATTATTCAAACTTAATTTTTTAAGGACATTTTCATATTTTCTCTGTTAAAAATAGATTTTTGCTGACCTTATTACAATTATTGTATTGAAATCTAATTCATGATCCTTTTTTTATGTAGGAAATTTTTATTTCAATTGATTCTTTAGTATTCTAATGAACTCCACTAGTCTTACATAATTGGTTCTTACAATAACGTTACTTTAAAAAGAAGTTGTTTTATAATTCAATATTCCATTTTTTTGTTTTGGAATGGCAAAAAAGGTCAAGGACTGGAGAATCAAAGAGTTGTCCTCCACCAGATGCATGAGGAAGCAAACAGCAGCTATGAGTTCTAAAGCGTACCAATTAAGAAATAATTGCCAATAAATTTATTTTATGTATAAATGTGTACCTACTTGTCTCTTATTGAGCAGCAGTTAATTTTTATATCTAGTGCTCTATTTATGCCAGGAAGAAATCTCGCTAAACATGGGCGTAGCCAGGGTTCAACTTGGGGGGGGGCAAGCAGGGTCAACTTTTTTTTTGTTTGTTGAGATCAATTTTAAAGCCCCGTGAGAGAAACCTGTCTAGTTTCAACAGGGGGTCTGGGGGTCCTCCAGAGAAAATTTTTGGAAATATGCCCCTAAGAACATGGTTTTAAATTGTGTTTTTGGTACACGTAAAGTCAAATTTGGACATACATTTTTAGGTAGAATTTTGATTTTAATGAACTTATTACAAAAAAGTTTGAATAATCCAGGTTAAAATACTAAAAGGGGGCCTGGGGGCCCTCCCCCAGAAAATTTTGAAAATTTGACCCTGAAATACTGGGTTTTAACTTACCTAACAGTAACCCCCCTTGGCTACGCCCATGTCGCTAAAGGTGAGCTTCCCACAATTACTTACAGCATCAGCAGCGGGCCTGTCAAAGGAGTCTTGTTTTTTCATTTTTCTCAACCCCAACATGGAAAAGGACCACTGAAAATGTATGCTATGACCGGGTGAAAGTCTGTTAAGTAGATTCAATATGTACAGGTTTCTTATAATATCCAATGTAAAACATTAAATATATTATGTATTTTAATTAGGGGCATGACTATTTCAACAGCCTGATTAGACTTAAATTTTCAAAAATTTTAAGTAACTATGCATATTTTAAGACAGTGAAATAAAAAAGTTATGAAACTCAAACATCATTAAGGTCAACAAACACTTAACATGTTAGGATGAAGTAGGGTAAGTGTAACCATAATTTTTTTGAAATATCAGGCTGTGTGACCACAAGCCCCAAGGTCTGAGCAATGCCTCGTTATATTGACATGAAATATTTGAATTGTTAAGAGAAATGTTTGTAGTAATTAAACACTGTAGATCTAAAAAAATCAAAATCTTAAATGTAAAAATGAACTAATTTCAGACCAAAATATTAATAATGAAAACTCAAACAAATAGTATATCTAATTCTTATTTATTGTTTTCAATTTGTTTAAAATATGTATTCAGTGGTCTGTTCAAGTAGGCACCTTTACTTTTGTTTTTGGTATTTTCACAAATTCACCATTACATGAATAGGTACTTTCACAAATTAAGTTTTAGTAATATAAGTACCTTCACAAAATACATTTTTGTAAAAAGTTCTCTAGGAAGCTATAATCTTCTTATAGTTAAATTTTTAGCCATTCTAGATTTAATTTTCCTTTTTTCTTGGATTTAAATAATTTACTAATTTTTTGAACATATTTTCACAAATTCACATAAAAATTTTCACAAATGAACACTAGATTTTCACAAAATAGGCACCTCTTAAAAAACCTAGATAGTTTTACATATACAAGTGCTTGAAAGACTAGAAAGTATTCTACGTGTTTTTAATGACAGGGATGATACTTTTCATTCACTTTTGGTTCATGAATTCATAGAAAAATTTAATATAAGTAAAGAAAGTTTGTCAAAATATACAGATCAAAGATACAAATCAAAGAGCTTGCAGATGGTGGCTCACCATTACAAGAAGAAATTGTAATTAATAAATAAATGTAATGTAAATAATAAATAAAGTAGAACATGGTTCATACACCTCTTAAAAGTCCTGAAATTTTCTTTATTTTTTTAAGACCCCTTAAAACTCCTGAAAATTCTGTTTTATCTCCTGAATTTATCCTCTGACTCCTAAAAAACATCTCTCTGAGAGCAAAACAAAGTTTTATTATCAATTCGGGGGAATTAATTAGTTTTTTAACTGACAGAACTCCATTGAAGCACTAGAAAGCTGTTTTATAAAGCGTCGAGTTACACAGACTTTTAAAAACTTTTCAACTAAAAACTACATTTTGGACTTTAATTTCAATAACTGAATTCAAGTTAATTAATGCAAGAGCAGGAGCAAAATATTTAATGACTACTTCAAAAAGTGTATTCTAAAATTTAAAAAGTAGAATGGGTTTACAAACATATTATTAAACATACAATTAGGAAGTAATAAAAAAGGTACATGCTTACTAATAAGACATTAATCGCAAAATCACCTTTGCGATTAACAAAACTGTTCGGTCGAACAAGAACACTGTCTTCCGATGGACAGATTATGTTCACGAAAGTGCCATCAATGAAGCCAATGATGCCTGGGAAATCCGTCTTTTCATATATCCGATGTTTAATAGCATCTTGCTCCTGGATAGATGGAAATCTGAGGCATCAGTTCCTTCACTATGGCCCTCAAAACACAATCTATCGACCGGTCGACAGATTTTTGGCTTGTTGCGATGAACCGACTGTTTGTCATATCTTTTTGGTAGCTTCCCCAAACATAAAAAGTTAAGGCAGTAAGAACCTGTGACATTAAAACATACATTATTATCTATAATCTTAGGAATCTGAGAAAACACAAATGAAAGCTGAAAAAATAGCTTTGTATCTTATTAAAAGCTAAGGTTAAGAGAAGATATTTGGGCGATTCAGTAAATAATTTAAGGATATTTTTACAGGTGTTTTAAAACAATCTTAAGCCGACAAATTGTAAGTAAACATTACAGATTAGTTTTTGCATTCAACACATATTTTAAAAATAAGTAATTACTGAATAGAGGAGACCAAAGTACAATGGACCACTTGAATTGAGTATAATAGTTTAGTGTCCTATTATATGGTTGAGCTCCACTAAGTTTTCCAAATCCAAAATTTTCAGTGAAAACAGCAGTCAACTTTCAAGGGAAACATTTATTTTTGCATACCTTAAATGGATTATCAGGAATAAAATTGCTCATTAGTCAAGTAAAAACATGATTTTTTGGTTAGTTCTAACTTCTCCGGGGGAGGATTTTCTGTTAATTTTATAAAAAAATACAATATTTTGTAGCTTCTATTGATGGAAATTAATTAAGAATTATTATACCAAAAAATAAGAACAGTTTTTCTAAAATGCACCTACACTAACTTGAAGTGTTAAGCCGCAATTGGGTAGCTCATGTTTGATTGCTTCACATACTTCCACAAAAACATCCTTCGACACTCTAAAATTTTCAATAAATTGCTCACAGGGGTCTGTCCAGACTTTTTGTGAAGGGTCCGATTTTTTAAAAATTGTGAAAATCTACTCGTAATTTTGTGAATTTTGTTAGTGTTAAATTAGTTCTTCTCAGCCAGGAGCCTGTTTTTGTGAAAATAAGCTCACAAATTTGCAGTATTGTGAAAAATAGTGGCCATTTAAAGGACAAAATACTTTGTGAAGGGTCCGTTTTTAAGGTTAAATAAAGGTGAAAGGTCCGTTTTCACAATAAAACATTTTGTGACCCAAATTTCTTCTAAACTGACCCCTGGCTCATCTGTGAGGGCATAAAAAGCATCCTCTCTTGCGTGAAACACTCTTCTAGGAATACTTTCGGCATTCTCGAGAAGTCCTACGTGTACATCCGAAACGCAAGCAGACATCTTTGTTTGTTTACGTTTACGGATTGCGGCACAAACACTTTATTTTTGGCCGGACTAACCTTTAACAACTTAACCAACACAATGCTTCTAATGTTTGAGCCTCCGTGACATTTAAGAAATGGGGGACCATGCATGGTCAAAATCTACAACTGAGATAGCATAGAATACTGTTGAGAGTATGCCTAGAAAAGTAAATAATAAGTCCATACATATGATTACGCAGACAAAAAATTGGCGGAAAATAAACAAAAGTTCGATACCTAAATTTTTCTTCATTTTAAGTAGAGGGAGTCCATCGGCTTCTACTTCCCGAGATCTTGGTTGGTTGGGTTTTTAAGGCGCATGACCCAAGATAGGGGGGTATAGCCCAAGATCTAGGATTCGATATGCTAGATTCATAGTATTTTAGCTTAAATCTTAACTAATTTTCATATTACTTCGATATTTAAAAAAAATTTCCAATTTTTTCCTTAAATTTAGTACTAGGCTACACTAGCGTTCAGTTTTCAGTATAAAATGATGGGAAAATAAGAATGTGGAATTTCAGTTTTGCAAATCAAATTGTCGGATTTTAATTTTGCTAAGCAAATTGGCGGATTTGAATCACATGTATGTAAGTCTATCTGGAACAGCTTTAGAAAAGGTCCACTTTTGGCAACGGCTGAAAACCTGGCCGCTATGTTTACCTACGATTTTGAAGCTGATTGGTCATGAAATACTTGCAACATGGCGACTACTTCAAAAACGGACCTATTCTAAACCGTCAATATTTTCATTTGAAGCATCACATCTTGATATATTTGGTCCAATACTGTAGAGTAATGTATAACCGATATTGCATGTCGTGTAAAGAAATAATGGCACAGCTTCGATAAGAGTCTACCATCAGCTGCCATGTTTACTTACAGCTCTAATAGATCTATGTGGTTGTATGTCATCATTTGAACAGTGGGTAAACATGGCGTCTGGTCAACTATTATCATAGCTGTTCCGAAATAATTGGTTCAAATCCATTAATATTCCCGCTAAATATAACCATTCTTTTTTGATCGCCATATACTCAAATATCGACAAATATTGATAAACTAAAAAGTTATCAATTTAATTAAATATTTTTATCTACGAGTTTTAAATTATTTAGCAGGTTTTCTACTTATTGGTGTCCAAAAGATAATGGAGATATTTAGCGGGAACGTTAATGGAATTGAACCAAATAATTTTTGCATTAAAATGAATAGGAACTTAGCCAAAACTAGGTATAAATGGGAAAAGTCATACAAATGAGAAAAATCTAAACAGTGCTTTACTGTAATGTATGTTCCGAGGAATCACTATAGAATCGTTACAAGATTCTTCATATTCACATTTCACCATATTCACACTTCATATTCACAGGCACTGATTATAAAGCCCTCGTGAGTGGGTTTGCAGTGGTAGTCCATCGCGCTTCCACGCCACAGGTCCGGGATTCAAATCCCAGGCTGGGCAGGGTCCACTCAGCCTTTCATCCCTTTAGTGGGTCCATAAACCGAGGACCAAGCATGCTTGGGAACTAAACACTGGGGGTCTCACGTTGCGCTGACCACCCAACCAGGACATATGCCCAGGCCCCAAGGTCACGAAAACGAAGATGGGCATTGTAGGCCTTGGCACACCAGGGCTGTTGCGCCGATTGTTTTGGTTTAGGAGTGGGCTTGTAGGCAGCACCCGGTTCTGGGCTTGTAGTGCACTATTGCATCTCTCTTGGCCGATCTCCGAGAGGAAGGGGATGAATTAAATGGAAAATCTGTAGACGTTCAGGATCTCGCCTCGCACTGGTGTCATCAGCCACAGCTCAAGATGAAAACCACGGTCCCCTAGAATGGAAAATATAGATATTAGGAAAAAGTGATACTACATCTTTTTGGTACCTACCTCTACCATAGGACGACATAAGCAGCAAGAACCTGCGACAGAAAAATAATACACTAATACATAATTTTCCTAGTCTTGGAAATCTGAGATAAATGATAACTGAAAAAATAGCTTGTATCTTTTTAAGAGCTAAGGTTAAGAGAAGAAATTTGGGTGATAGAAAATTTAAGGACATTTTTAGAAGTATTTTAAAACAACCTAAAGCCAACAATTGTAGGTAAATATTACCGTTTAGTTTTTGCATTGATCACATATTTTAAAACAGAAGTATAATTACTAAATACTCTAAATATTACACATGGTTAGAGGAAAGGTCTTAGGGGAGGATTAGGAAGTATTTTAAAACATTCTAAAGCACAAAAGTAGGTAAATATTACAGATTAGTTTTTGCATTAGCACATATTTTAAAACGGAAGTAATAATTACTACTATAAATATTACACATGGTTTGAGGAAAGGTCTTAGGGGATAGGATTTTCTGTTCAAATAGTAGGTGAAATTGATGGAATTAAGAATTATTAAACCAAAAAATAAGGCAAGAGGTTTTCTAAAATGCACTTACATGAACTTGAAGAGGTAGGCCTAGGCCATCATCCGGAGCTCCGGAACTGAAGTTGTTGATGAATTTATTCAAGTTCACGAGGTAACAGCAGCCATCCGTAGTCCGCTCTTTGATTCTTCTCAGATTTGTGCAGTTATTCTTTTAAAAAATTCAGGAGGGCGATGTGTAGCACAGACGTCGCCATTTTTTCGTGTGCGGATCACAGCTTTCCGCCAGCTTATCGGAGCGGAAGTTTGCATGCGAGGAGGCCGGAAGTTTCGTATTGGCTTTCATATCATGCGCACGGAGGAAAAGCCCCGAGACTAGCGATTGCGGAAATGCTACGAACGTGACGTCAATTTGACGTCACGTTTCGTACTCCAGATCTTTCGCATGCCCTCTGACTAGGGCTCTGCTTCATTGAGGTTTTTTAGCCGGTTGTCCGTTCTTACCTACAGACCTGTCCTGGGGACAAATTTCAAGAGAAAAATGCACAAACACATGCTTTATGCAATGTCCAAGCTTTCTTCTTAACCCCCTATGTTGCATTTTTACCCTGGCCTATCCGTTCGTAAGAAGCAACGCTCACAAAACAAGTCCGGCTAAAGAGGAGAAATCACCTAGTCCGGTATGCAACGTCCGCTGGTGCACCATATGAATTTGGACTACCTGAGGAGGCAACATGGTCCTACAATCCCTCAAAAGTCATTTAGACCCCATGTCACTCATACCATGACGTATGACGGCGGTAATGGACACCTATGGAGACAACACTCCTCCCTGATTTTCTCGGCCCCCTAATATCCAGGAAGGCTGATTTTCTAAGCAATTCCCATTGCTACTATGTGCAATCACAGAAATAAATTTGACTTTGATATCTCCTTTCCTTCTTGGTGTTGGGATTTTTATTTCCGCTAGTGTAATTCGATTCATTAGAGAATGCCCTATAATATTAACTTGGAAAGTAATTTAATAGAAACGTTTTAGAAATCACAGATAAGAATATTTACAACTATTAATGCAAGATAAAACTAAAACCTTAATAAAACTATACTAACATACGAAAGGAGAATTTCACCATTTATTGCTGGTTAAGCGGATAATAGGTAGAATCTCACAACTCTCAAGCGTCACCTCCAACCGTGGACCGGTTTCGTCCTTGTTAGGACTCATCAGCACAGTATAGTATGGTAATGCAAGAGAGCGAAGGGCAAGTACTAGTCTAGCCGACTATAACTGAAAAAGTGGTGACCATTGATTAGTCCTCCACTCATCTGCTGGAATGACAATGGCATACCTAGGACGGTCCTCCACTCATCTACTGGAATGACAATGGCATCCTAGGACAGTCCTCCACCCATCTGCTGGAATGACAATGGCATTCCAGCATAGAGTGGAGGACTAATCAATGGTCACCACTTTTTCAGTTATAGTCGGCTAGACTAGTACTTGCCCTCCGCTCTCTTGCATTACCATACTATACAGTGCTGATGAGTCCTAACAAGGACGAAACCGGTCCACGGTTGGAGGTGACGCTTGAGAGTTGTGAGATTCTACCTATACTAACATACTTATTGATAATCAGAAACCGTAATATAGGGAATCGATTTTATTTTTTATTCAGACTTGGAGAAACAATTATTATTAGCGGGTTCAAGAAAAATTGGATGACATATTTATAGCTCTGTTTTAAAAACTTCAAGTACGGGAACTCTGGAACCTAATTTTCAGGAGAGTCTCTTTCTTAGGTCGAAGAGGAACAGATTAAAGGGTTGAATCACCTTCAGGATGCACTAAACTCACATGCCAGTGTTGTTCTCTCCAACTGGGAAAGTCTATACAGAATTCCCTGCAAGGAAACACCTAATAAATATGACTTCATATCAAAAGTTCATAACTGATTTTGTTTGAGACATTTGCAAATCTCGAATTAGTCGAATCTAAAAACTTTTTTCTTGTTGCCAATGAATTACTATAAGCTTACAAATAAGGATAAGACTAAGATTTTTCTTTTTGTTTTCTTTGTTTATTTCATTACATCAAAATAGATGGGATTAGTTGAATTTAAGGTCTTCATCAATTATTTGTTTGGACCATTTTTGCATTTTATCAATACAATTTGAATCAACTTCATAACAAATTCCCTAAATTGAATCAGGGACAAGATGAATTTTGAATAAAATATCCTTTGTTGGAAGAGTTCTTATCCTTGTTTTTTGCTAGTTGAACGTCTAGTTTCTTCTTTTTTATATTAATTTATCTTTTTGATCAAAGTCATTCATGTATTCGAACTTTTGATGATAATTTCCTTTTATCCAAGATTCTTCGCTTCTTTATTCAAATTTTCTGTTATTAATCTTGTCTTCAGACGTGATGTCTTTGTTTAGCGAGATATGAATGACTTCTAATCAAAGTTTATTTATGACCAACTGCTTATAATTATTATATTATGTTTGGTCTTACCTTGTGCAAGAAAAAATATTAATAAACATTTAAGCAGGTAGGTGATATAAATCATTTATCTATACAGTGAGTAGTAACCTCATAACCATCTTTTAAAAACACATCGTAATATCCGGTAAAATCCTAGGAGCCCACACCATTGGGGACAAACCGAAATAAAGCGCTAAACCAGAGCAAGATGGGCCAAGGGAAATCTAGTGTATTAGAGTAGGGTTACCAAGATGGCGGAATTATCGCCAACTTTGGCAAGGGTGTGGGCTCTGCTAGGATCCAACCGTAATATCCTTACTTAATGAGATCCCACGAAAGACGGAATAACTTCATTACAGCCACCAGGAAAATCGGAATCACAAGCGTGATTCTGAACAAAGAGTCGTCAACCTTCATGAAATAAGCGGCTCCCATCAAGTTCAGCCATAAGGAAAGTGCGAACCAAGTGTAGGCAAAAGAGTAGGCCAATAGGCGGACCATCACCCTCGGGTCTTGTTGAAAGAGAGGAGGGGCTTCTGTGCTTTTCAACCATTCCCAGAAACTCTGAAACACGAAAAATTGTCTGAATTTGGGGGAAGTCGATTACAGGATGATTAAACTAGTCCGTTCATTCTCTATAATCCAGATTCCTGGCTTGGAGTACATAATAAAGCTCCTAAGAACTAACCGGTTCAATTCCGTTATAGTTCCCGCTAAATATCGCCCATCTCTTTCGAACACTCAATATTCAAATGTTAACAAATTTTTCCAATTTTTAATGATAAACTGAACAGTAATAGATTTAATTAAGCATTTTAATCTATGAGTTTGAAATTATTTAGCAATATTTATACTTTATAGTGTCCAAAGGAGATTGGCGATATTATTATTAGATTAGATTGGCTATTCAACTAACCTATACGACCCGTAGTTTTTGTAAAAATCACCACAGAAAAGGTATATAGCGTCACATTGTAATGGAGTGTGAATTGGTAGAGTTCTTTAGAGGTTTGGTATGTACAAGGAATCTTTCTGTGCAGAGTTTGAGTGGACTTATGAAACACTCTGAATGATTTCAGTTGAAGTTCTTATAGAGATTTTAATCCGTGCCCTGTTTTGGTCTCAAATAGAGTAAACTTTGAAGGAAAAACTGGTTGGAAAAAGTTAGCATTCGTTTAAAAAGTTATTAGTGTGCTTAACTAGCTAATCTTTTTGATACTTTAGAGGAAAGATTACTATTGAATCCTATGGAAATTTTTGGTGGCTAGAACTGAAAGGTTTAATTTGAGATATGATTGAAACAAGAGACTTACTCTTCTCGTCCTGGTTACTCTGAAGCGATATCTGCAGATTGAACAAGACTTGATGTTGCTCTCTTCTAACCATAACTCCATGCAACTCTTGTGAACATACTGCATGGATCCTAAAAGGGAATATTAGTAACTCGCAATGTTCATATTTAAGCACATCTGCGTTCTTTAAAAATAATAACTATGGACAATAACTATAAAGGAATACTATGTAACCGTAAAATGAATGATTCCTCTTACCTCTGCAACAGCAGGGTTCGACCATGCGTTCCGTATCTGAAATGGCATTGAGACAGATCCTGCAAGTTGGTGGGTTATTCTCCATAGCAAAAAGTCTGGATCACAGCACTCCTTTCAGAACTCAACTCGAAGGCTTAACTGCATAAGCTTTGTAGGTACGGTTATTTTGAAAATTATAATTTTTGTCAGATTATAAGGGTATTACGCCGCCTTGTTTTACCCGGTGTGCTTATATTATTGAAATGTCCTATTTAGATTTAAATTAAATATTGATTTTATTCTTTGAAATTACGCCTATTATGAAAAATTTTCAAGTAATTGTGTTGTTAAAAGTGTTTTGACTGAAGAGTTATTTGCAGACAAAATTGGGTGGCCTTGTTTTCTCTCTATTTCCAGTGTTAGTATATTTATATGTGAAAGGGTATGCAGGTTGATGCTTATTGCACATTAGGGTGGGTCAAAAATATTTTTTTACATTTTCCCAAGGGCACAGCGACAGACAAAAAGGTGCCAAATGGTCTCAAACTAACATGTATGAAATATTATTCCATTACGATAACTCTTTTTGCCTTCGGATTGATGTCAAAGTTTTGATTAATATAGTAATTTCATGTAAAAATGGACAAACGAAAATCGGGCTTTTACCTCGATTGGACGAATCTGTCATGAATGTAAGCGTGCAAAATGGTATAAAAATCCTCATTGAAGACTATAAAACAATTAAAAAGGAAACCAGAGTTGAAATACTTGAGTTGTAATACAACAGATTTTGAAGAATATCAATGATTAGAACTGGCAATCAAATATTTCTTTCTGGAATCATAAAATGTGCGAAACCTTTATTCCCGGTTGAGTAGGATGGTAAAAACATTAAATTTAATAAAAATGGATATTTCAGAAGGTGGGTACCTTTTGTTGGTTATAAGATTTCAACCCCAGGAGGATATTTGGATAATATTTAAAGGTTGAGGTTTTCTTTGAAATTTCAGTGGCATATTAGGGATAGTCCATCCCAAGTGTCCCCATAGGAGTCCTTAATGATAAAAAAATAAATTAAAAACGCATTTTAAGTCAAATTTTGAAATATTTTCTTAAGAAGAGCGGTAGATCAGCGTTTTCAGCTCAAAGCTTAGTATTATCCTCCAAATTTTTAAATTAGCTAAATTAATTTTTAGAACTTACTTGTGTTTATTTTAGACAGTTAAATTTGCTATATTTAAACTTTTATGAACGCATAAGGGAATGCTAAGAAGCTATTTTAAGTCAATCCTCCCTCTAAAGAAGTATAATTTATGGGTCTGGGTTTCAGTCTTTTGCTATAGAACAAAATTAGGTAAATAATTACTGAGGCGAATCTCATCATGATATTGCTATTGCCTATGAACAAACTATTCATTAGACACTTTTTTTAACACATTTTATGTGATCACATTTGGATCCCAAAACCAGCCAATGAAATAACTGTCCGCTGAATTTTGAAAGCGCGACATTTATGAAAAATACAACTATTTCTACTTCTAAAATTTAAAAATATAGTTTTACACAGGCCATAATTGAGGGAGAATGTATCTGATCTACCAATATTCAAAATCTGCCACTTACAATCCACTGTTTGTTGGCAAAAAAGATCCTCCTATTCTACGCCTGTTTTGTATGATAATGATTTATATTGCCACTTTGAAAGTTGTGTTTTTGTATTAAAAATGCATAAATGTGACAAATATGATTAAAATTGCTTTTAAATACCCTTATAGTCCACTGAAAATAGCGAAAAAAAGGGCCGAACCTCGGACAAATTGCAATAAAAGGTTTCTCAACGGTTTTCACTTAGGAATGACCTCAATAATAACATACTAAAAATCGGCCACAATCGGCCGGGGGGAAGTTTAATTTTTTTTTAATTTTTAAAAAATGGCCGAAAAAATATTTCAAAAAATCAAATTATAAAAATAGAGACTTATGATACATGTTTATAGGCTATTTTTCAGTGCTGAATACGAATATACCATTTAAATTTTAAAAAATTTAAAATTTCAATTTTTAAAAATTAATTCAAAATTTGGAAAGTCGAAAAAATTAAAACATCGCTCAAAACCACAAAATAATTGCAAAAGAAATAATTTAAACGGTTTTCAATTAGAAATGACTTAAATAATAACATACTAAAAATGGAAGAAAATCGGACAATAAAAAGTTTAATTTTTTTCAAATTTTCAATTTTTTTTGCCTCAAAAATCGACCTTTTTAAAAATTCTTGTTAAAAACGTTTGAGGCATTTACCAAGGTCATTTTTCCATGGATGTTGTAGGTATATACCTCTATCACATAAAAAAACCACAATTGGTGATTAAATCATTAGTTAATTAATTAATTTATAAAAATTAACTTTGAAAATACAGGTAGAATCTTTCAATCAAGTAATAAGGAAAATATTTAGACAATATTTGGTAATAAATCATTTTAAAAATAATTAAATTGAAAAAGGACAAAATATCTTTCAAAAAATTAAAATTTTAAATTAATTTAAAAAATTTAAATTTTTTAAAATTTTTAAATTTTGTAGTATATGCATGTGATACATGTCTCTAGGCTATATTTTAGTGCTGTTTACGAATATCACGCCAACTTTTCAATAAAATTTAAATTAACTGTGGAAAAATTGAAGCATTTTTCTCAATAATTTTGTTTTTTATGCCTCAATTTTTCCACAGTTAATTTAAATTTTATTTAAAAGTTGGCGTGATATTCGTAAACATCACTAAAATATAGCCTAGAGACATGTATCACATGCATATACTACAAAATTTAAAAATTTTAAAAAATTTAAATTTTTTAAATTAATTTAAAATTTTAATTTTTTGAAAGATATTTTGTCCTTTTTCAATTTAATTATTTTTAAAATGATTTATTACCAAATATTGTCTAAATATTTTCCTTATTACTTGATTGAAAGATTCTACCTGTATTTTCAACGTTAATTTTTATAAATTAATTAATTAACTAATGATTTAATCACCAATTGTGGTTTTTTTATGTTATAGAGGTATATACCTACAACATCCATGGAAAAATGACCTTGGTAAATGCCTCAAACGTTTTTAACAAGAGTTTTTAAAAAGGTCGATTTTTGAGGCCAAAAAAATTGAAAATTTGAAAAAAATTAAACTTTTTATTGTCCGATTTTCTTCCATTTTTAGTATGTTATTATTTATGTCATTTCTAATTGAAAACCGTTTAAATTATTTCTTTTGCAATTATTTTGTGGTTTTGAGCGATGTTTTAATTTTTTCGACTTTCCAAATTTTGAATTAATTTTTAAAAATTGAAATTTTAAATTTTTTAAAATTTAAATGGTATATTCGTATTCAGCACTGAAAAATAGCCTATAAACATGTATCATAAGTCTCTATTTTTATAATTTGATTTTTTGAAATATTTTTTCGGCCATTTTTTAAAAATTTAAAAAAAATTAAACTTCCCCCCGGCCGATTTTGGCCGATTTTTAGTATGTTATTATTGAGGTCATTCCTAAGTGAAAACCGTTGAGAAACCTTTTATTGCAATTTGTCCGAGGTTCAACTCTATTTTCAGTGGACTATTATTGGTGAGCTTTAAATAATTACTGACAAAAAAATTATTTTATAACATTTTTAAAAAATATGAAAAGTTACATATTTTTGTTCCATTTGAGGCCAATCTGGAGGCAAAAAGAGTTATTATAATGGAATAATATTTCACACATGTTAGTTTGAGACCATTTGGCACCTTTTTTTGCTGTGCCCGATAGAATTTGTAAAAAAATTTTTTCGCCATAGGAAAATGACCCACCCTATTGCACATTGCGTTACTTCTTATCAGTAAGAATAGAAGGTGTAGCTCCCTTATCATACAATAAAACACTGTTATAGACATTTCCGTACTTAATTTAAATCATAAGGGTTTATTATGAGTGGTGTTTAACTGCAACATACTAATTAGGAACATGAAGTTTTCTTTCAATCCAAAGACACTTTTGATGAAAAGTTTTACCTTAGTTTCTTGAATTTTGATCCTTTAATTTTTTTATTGTATAATATATTCTACAACACTTAAGCTATTTGAGATTCTCTTTAAGAATAATCCTAATTTTTAATCAAAAATATTATTGCCCTCAAAATCTATGTATTATTCTTGTTATTATTTACCTTTTAAATTAGTGAATAAACAAGTGTGATAGTCTCAAAGTTGAATACTTTGCTCTGCTTTTGTGAATGGGGTGTAAAAATTGTCAAGCATATTAAATTTAACGAAACGTATAGATAATTTAGTTAAACTGTTGCATTCCTTTAAAGTAAGAAAATCCCTTTTGTTTCAATCAACCCCCAGAAATATGGTGTAAACTCACAACTCTCAAGCGTCACCTCTAACCGTGGACCGGTTTCGTCCTTGTTAGGACTCATCAGCACGGTATAAGCAAGCTCAAGCACGGTGACGCTTGGGAGTTGTGAGTTTACACCTATTGTCCGCTTAACCAGCAATAAATGGTGAAATTCTCCTTTCATTTCCCCAGAAATATGTTTGAAATTTAAGTTTCATTCTTTTCAAGTCTTAAAGAAAGAACTAAATTCAAATTTAATTTTTTTATTTGTTTTATATTTCATAGGGAAGACCCAGTATAACTAAAACTTCAACTTATCGTTTATAATAATTTTCTCTGAAGATGATACAATGCAACTAATAGATATGAAAAATGTATCAAATCCAAAATTGTGAATAGTTCTTAATGTGTAATCAATATTTTTTAAAAGGAAGTATTAATTTTAACTTCTTTGACGCACTCTTCATTTTAGAATTATCCGAGTTGAACTAGGATACTAGGAACTTTTAGGTGAAATAATTACAATAAAACAATCTCTTTTTGAAGGGTAAAGTTAATATTTTAAGGAAACCTCAAAGAGTCGAAACGGTTTTATAGAATATTCAGCTCCTCAAATCTAAGTCGTCTTCAACGCACTAAGCCGTATTTCCAATGTGTCCTACATTTTGTGAAAACTTTCCGTGGCAGCAAAGGTAAGAAGCCAAATGTGTTGCTTATCTTGACATACCCAATCTAAATGGAAATTCTTCGACTACGGTTTCAATTTTATTTACTCTTGGAAGTGCTTTGAATGTAATACATCAGCTTTGATATGTACGTGTTAAATCTTTTTTTTAAAGATATTTTCGTATTTTTCATGGTTGAATTTTGAAGTAAAATTTTTGGACTAAGAGTAATTGAATGAATGAGGTTCTTTTGTAAAAAATGGTTTAAAAAGAAAGTCAGTTTTTTTTGTTTTTTTTCGGGAGCTTTAAAAGGGATTTTTATGTACTATGATTTAAGGGATAGCAGTGTAAAACTAAAATAAACAAGTAAAAATACGTTTTTTGCAATACGCTTTTGTTAAAATGCTCTAAAAATTCAAAAATCATTGATTGGGTGTTGACAACTAATTTATTGTGGAGTAGAAAATAACTCTTGGTAAGTGTAAAAATTATCTGATGTTCTGGAGATTAAAAAATAAAAGCGTGTTGACTAGTAATTTGGAAGTTTTTTCTCAAAGGAAATGCAAACAGAGAATTAGCACGCATAAATAGTAAATAGAGAACTTAATACCCCTCGTCTTAGATATTAAGAAAAAAATTTTCTTTGCACCCCACATTATGTATTAATACTACTCTTATCCTTTCTTTAACTAATACTATCATCCCTTTATAAGTCGATAAAACTACTTTTCAAAACTGTAATTAGAAACAGTTTGTAGTGACATTAAAACAACTAAACTAAATTTCTCCACAATTTACATTATTCCATTACTTGCAATACAAAAACCATAAAGAGAATCGATTTGCCATAAAAGAAAAATAATCGAGTTGCTCCAAACCGAAAAGATCTTGGCAACATTAAACTAAATTAGATTCATAGCTTGCCTAACACTGATGACGCTGCAGATTAAGATGTCCTAAGTGAGTTATTTCGTTTTACTTCCTTTCTCCCCTTCTCTTAAACGAGGTAGATTTAACTGAACATCCAATTTTATATAATCGTCCTCATCAACGATAGGGAAACTGAGTTTTAAATGGACGATAAAAAGGGAAAAATACTTTCAATGAGTGTATTCATGTTTAGTTTTTGTTCCTGTGGTAGAACGTTATTTTTGGATTGGGGTGCTTGAGAATTAGATTTATTTTAATACTCTCCGAACTTTTCACTTTCTTCCTTTCTGTTTGACTATTTTGTTCTTGACGGGAGCATCTGTATATGATGTTGATATAAAGTGGGGGAATACAAATTTTAATTTTTGCATTTACGTGAATTATATACGATGTAGCTTTGCGTATGCTTTTTAGGGGACACAAACTAATTATATTTTATTTAAACTAATGAACCAGTAAAAATGCTATGAGTTGATTTGTGATTAAATTTCTAAAACTGAAATTCACACTAACCACTGCGAAAATCTTGAAATAGCGGTTAAGAAGGTCTCTCAGATATGTTCTGTGTCGTGAATATGTCTTTTAGGTTGGTTTTAGGTCTTATATACAGTCCAAACGAAGTGTCTGAATTACTCCTCATATATTGTACCACAAATAGCCTCATACCAAACATTTCAAACAACATATCTTGCTTTTCAATAATTTTCAATGGTAAAATTATCAAAAAAAATATTTTAGGAGAAAATGAATATAAAAGAATGTTTTAGAATCTTTTATTTATTTCTATAATCCTATTTTAACCCAAGTATAAAAACATCTTGAAACAATAAAATCTTTAAAAACACCGTCAAGTGGGTTTTACAAATAGACACTGGTCTTTTTCGAGGGAAATGAAGAAACGGGTATGCTTTGGTAAAAAAGGTGTTCTAACAAACAGTTAATTCCTAAACTCTCATCTTATACGAACGCTTTGATTTCTTATTACTAACAAAATTTGAAAAACTTTACATTTTATCATCATAGCATTTCCTATTACCTAAAAATATTGTTCGTAAAGAAGTCCGTAGGAAGTAAAGAAAATATCAAACCCATGTTTCATCACAAAAGTAAATAACTTAATAATACAAAGAACTGAACCATTTTTACAATATTCATCATAATTTTCAACTATTACTTCCACAATATACAGGGTGTGTCTGGAATGGTGCAACAAACTTTCAGGGATGAGAGTAGACACCTAGACGAGTCAGAATCACATAGGATTTGGGGGTCCCAGACCAAATCCCAAGGAGTTAAAAATGGAGCGACACCCCAAAAAATCATTGAAAAATTCAATTTGTAGAAGAACTACTATTGATAAAAATTTAATAATTGTCTCAAAAATTGTGGTTTAATATAATCGTTAAAATTATCCCAAAAGTCTTCACTTTAAAACTTGTTTTATATGGGAAAAGTTTAAAAACCACAAAAAAATGTGAAAACTCTGCCAAAACCTTATTTTGTATTTCGAAATCCTTTCTTTTGATTTGATAATCTGAAAGATCATAGTTGAAAACCCTAAAGTCCAAAGTTTCACGTAAATACTACAATTAATATTAAACACTTGAGATCGTGTTAAAGTTTGTTTTTTGCGTTCGCAAACAGCTGTTCTAGAAACAGCTCTAGAAAACTGTTTGCGACAACTTAACAAACAAACTTTAACAGGATCTCAAGCGTTTAATATTGATTGTATATACGTGATTCTGAATCGTCTAGGTGTCTACTATCATCCCTTAAAGTTTGTTGTACCATTTCAGATAAAACCCTGTATGCCAATAAAAACAACTACATTCCAAACAAATAAATTACTCCAAGAATTTATTTTACTCCTTCCATTAGTATTTCAGATTCTGATTGCATGCAAAATCCCCCAATCCAATTGCATTAAATAAATCTCTAAATAAATGAAGTAATTACTAGGAAACACGAGGAAAGAAAACTTTAATTAATGATAAATAAAATATCCCGAATAGCTACATTAGTCTCCTGAAGAAGATTCATTATTACTGTCAAGTTCAATTAAGAATTAATTTCTCAACCGTTAGTAATCGCTATATTAGACCAGTGAAATTCACATCAAATTCTTATTAAAAAAACTGGACCTAACCACCGTTATATTCAAAAGATTTGGTTGCTACCATTTTTAATTTCTCAAGAACAATTACTTTAAAGTCTTGCTTTGAGCTTCCAAGTTCAAGTCTTTTTGAGATTTAAGTAAGAAACTTTTTGTTTTTCGTTACTTTCAAACGAATCAAAAACGCCTCACCGAAAAGTTAAGATGTCAAGATATTAATTACATTTTGAAAGCAAGGAAATCTTTTCGGAAAGTCACTGTTCCGGAAATATCGCAGTTTAAAAGTCTGAAATCTAATACTATTTTTAGAGACGCTTTTTATTAAAAGAAGAAAATGGCCTTTAAACTGGCTTCTGGAAGGTGGACGTTGTAGCTAACATACGGTTTTAACATGAGTTTTTTTTCTCTAGATATTAAATTTTTAGGCTCGATTCTTGCACCTGCAACTAATCATTCTGTTTATAAAATCTATGGTTTGTTTTTATAAACACTTTAACTTTCAATATCGAGTCTGAAAAATAGTTTCGACACATGATGCAAAATTGTTTGGAGTTATATTTAGATTTCTTGATTTTTTTCACTTATTCTCCAACAAAAACTATTCCCTGAACTCTTTTTTAAACAAATTAAGGGTCAAAAGGTAATTCTGATAAATACTAAATTAGTTAATTTGAAAGTTTTGAATGATAAGTTTGAAATATTAGGGCGCGTATGATATTAAGGCATGTATGGTTCTGGAGAAGCTTTGATGAATTTCTATGGCGGAAAATTTAAGTTTGATATTTCGGGAGATATAGTATACCTTGAAATTCCCTCATGCTCAGATAAACCTCTATCACAAGGAGGACCGATATCTAGTATCCAAAATTGAGGGGGAACACTGTTATTGGGATAATTAACAAACAGTTTCTGTGAAGGCAGACATCCACCTAGTAATATTCAGTATTAGGGGCTAACAATTTATAAAGGGCTAAAAATCAGGGATGGGATGTAGGGCTAAAAATTTATATATCTCTTAGATTCTTGAAAATAT
Source organism: Tetragnatha versicolor (assembly GCA_024610705.1). NCBI lineage: Eukaryota > Metazoa > Arthropoda > Arachnida > Araneae > Tetragnathidae > Tetragnatha > Tetragnatha versicolor. The sequence continues at coordinate 18,433,313 of JANDEH010000008.1, forward strand.
AGTCGTACTTTCACATTATGTAAATAACATTCGTCCCTCTCATAGCCGAAAAAGTTTCATACACTGTAAAAATACGGAACGTTACACAGAAAGTGGTGGATATAAGTTGTTTTCATACCTAAATACTCCCACCTAAGCTCAGAAGGAGGTCCCACTACGGAGGGACCTAGTTGGGAGGTCCTTCCGTATCGCGATGTAACATTCCTCAATGTATGGAGAATTTCTATCCACCACTTTCTGTGTAAAGTTTTTTTGTATAGTGATACTAAAAACCCCTGAAAAATATATCGTGGATAAAAAGGAGCCTCAACTTGTTCTTTCTATTGCGGCCCCCGAACACTTGGAAGTTGGAAACCCCTGACCTATCCTTAGCGAGATACGTTTTTTACCTTTGGCAACTAAGGCTATGGATAAGGCAACTAATGCCTTAATAAGAACATAAGGATTCCGAGCTATCGAGGAAACCAGCCTCGGAGATGCTCGTAATAGGAAGTAAGAAGTAAGTAATAAACTCTTGAGCTAGAACATCCCGGCATTTCTCCAACTCCCTCTCTGCCTTCTATGCCTGGCCGCAGTAAATCCTGGTCACCTTACACGCGAGCTTTTTCTTCGGGATTTAACGAGGCGACACGCGAGGCGAGTGCCTCACGCGAAGAGATTAATTCGTTTGTGGCTAGTAAGGCAGATCACGCTACTTTGTGCCGGTGTTGTTGTCTTAATGGGCCTTGGCAGTGATTTGGTTTTAATTAGGGGGTTGTAAGGTGCCCCGTTAAAGTGTGATGGAGTGATGGCTATGATTGAAGTGAGTACTGATGGTGGTTAGTTTGTTAGAATGGATTGTGATGGTTGGGTTTTTGTTTCAGAAGCTTTTTGAGTGATTGTCACCGTTGTGAATGGTCGTAATACCGTAATTTTCTGAAGTCCTTGTAGTCTGTGAACAAATCTTAAAGTGGGTAGGCGTTACTAAAAAACAAGTTACTTAATCGTGATAAAATTTCAGTATAAACGCTGCAGTTGTATACAGGAAATTTTGTATGAAATGTTTTATAATCACATGTATTATTGTTATGTTGTCTTTCTATGGTCTAATAATGATTTAAATTTCCACGAATATCTTACTTCAGGTGTTCAAAGCACAAAATAAATAGTAAAAAAGTGCTAAAGGTGATCACATATTGATTTGTTTACAAATAGGTGCTGTAAAGATGTAATTCATTTAAGTTTTTGAAAATCATGCAATTTCCTTTTTCACGTTGTTGCATAATGCTGAAGCGAGCAGAATTTGCAGTATTCTATGAGATGCGATGTAGATTACGCGTGGAAATTCATAAATGCAATTGCTTTTAATGACTTTCTCTTTCAAAGGTAATAAGTTGAAAGATATGAACTTAAATTGAAATTTTCCCAAATCTAAACCTCCTCTTACATGAATTACCAACTACAATTGATCTAGTCTGATTACAATTGATCTAGGAATTTACCAACTTATATGAACCATATACAGCAATGTCTAACCTCTATTATAGGTATCGTGAACAGCAGTGATGTTTGAAGCGTCTGACGAGCATAACTCGGCTGCCATAGAACATGACGGGGACATCCTGACGGGAGGACCACACCAATAGTCATGCAAAACTAACCATGGAAATTAGGACGATAGCCGTTGAACATTTGAGTAATGATATGACTGCGGTTGTGGATCCAATTCATGAACCTGCCTGGAGTAGGCATATATATTTGTCTGCATCATTTTAATGTGATATGTTTTGTGTACTGTAATTTGAAATATTTTTTATATAAAAGATAATTTGAAGTATAATTGTTTTTACGAAATTTTCTGTTGGTCAGCATTAGAGTTATTTAGAATGATAAAATGTGTATAGAGGTGACCTTACAGTTTTATTGATGAAAATATCCCAGAAATGACCTCAAGTGTTTATGGTAATTAGAAATGAATTACGCAATACATTTTCGGATGTAAAATTAATTTTAATACATCCTAGAAATACATCTGAAAACATAGCATAGTAACCATATGTTGAAATTCTTTGTATTTAGTATATCTCTGTTAACAAATGTGAAGATAAACCGCAGTTTTTTTTCTAAGAATAAATATCATTATAATCTTTTAAAATTTTGTATCTTTGATTCTAAATCTCTTTAATAAATATTTCCTCACATATGTTAGGCATTTACTAAAGTATTGTATTTATAGATATAAATATTGTATTTCTTTTAAAGATGTGTTAAAAATAGGATGAATGTAAATTATATTTATTTTTCAGAAAATGTTTGTTAAAACTGATTATTTTTTTACCCATCTCATCGATGTTTTTTTACAAAATATTGGCATTATAATAATTATAATGTTCTGCACATAAGCATAATAATTTTATTCAGCTGATAACTTTTCTGTTCGATATTGCTTTCAGATAACCTAAAAGCAGGGAAACTTAAATACAATGCAGTTTTTACCAATCCTCAATCCACTATAATTCAAACAAAAAAAACAAATAATTATAAGTATCCATTATCCAATCTATTTGATGATTAGCGTTTTAAAATAATAGTTTTATAATATTAGCATAACAGTTTGGATTTTGTTACAAAACCCCTCCAAGATCCCAGTACACGCCCACCATAAGCCACCTTCAGCAACTCAATTCAGGTCATCTCCACCCAGAATACTCTCCAAACGGGGCTCACATAAAGAACCCTCATCCATCCGTTTCCTTTAAAGAGACCCCCTCAAACTTTCAAGAAGGAGTAAAGCCATCAATTCAAACTTCAATACCCCGTGACGCTTCCGAGACCTAATCGAATTTGCATACTGAGGGTATTACCGTTTGCATAATTTTACACTCGCCCTGGGCTTTGGGAAGGAGGTGGTTAGGTAACATTAGATATTTTCCGAAGGAAGCACACGATTGGGGGGGTTCTCTAATTCAATTAGTTTGAGAAGTTTAAAAGAGCGATGGGGTTTCCTTGTGTTGGTTGGGAGATGGATTGGTGAGGGAGTTTGGGGTGGGGTGAAATATGGGATTTAAGTTGGAGTTAATCGTATGGGTGTTTAAATTTTTCTACTCATTGAAGTTCCTTGCTTTTTTAGTGCATTTTAAACATACATGTCATTGCTTGTATGTTTAAAATACATTAAAAAACAATTAATTATCTTAATTCCTTTGAATTTTGAGAAAACTCCAGCTCTCCAGCGTTGCCTCCAGCCATGGACCGGTTTCGTCCTTGTTAGAACTCATCAGCACGGCATAGGAAGGCAACGCAAGAGAGCGGAGGGAGAGCTTTTAGTCTAGCCGCCTATATCGGAAAAAGTGGCGACTATTGATTAGTCCTCCACTATCTGCCGGAATGACCGGTCTATGGCTGGAGGCGGCGCTTGAGAGCTGGAGTTTTCTCATACAATCCTCTAAGGCTAAACGCGCACTAGAGACTTCTGTCACGGTGACTTATAACACTAGTCACTCGAGAGCAATGCATTTCTATGGAGAGATTCTTGGCAATCGGCCAAGTGTCTCGTCGCCTGTGCGCTCGCTCTAACTTCTTGCAATAGCCAGGGTGATAATTTTGTCTCTGTCGCCGAGACAAAAGTCTCTAAGCAGTGGTACTGGTGAAGAACTCTTCTTTTCAATGGAGTAATGGGAGTGGAACCCATCTTGCGTAATCCAGAAAGTACTTGCGGACTGAAACTACTAGGAAAAGCTGTGATACTCCACATACACCCATTCACTCGCACAATATTTTTCCAGGGAGGTTACGACAATCTAAATATTTAATTTAATCTAAATAATTTCACACTAAGCCTCTTCTTTTTTCATTGGTTTCTCTAATAATATCCAATATTCATATGTTAAAGGTTGACTTTAAATTTAATAAAATACACGTAGGTCAGAAACCATCCCACATTTTTAGAACCGGCTGTTGATTTTGGTCCTTGAATTAAACTTAAACGCCCCCTGGCATGAAGTTAACAAATGTGAGATTGAGGCCAAAGGAATTTAAGACCCGATGGGAAAAGGCTATTGGGCATAAACCACAGATCAACGGTTACTCTTAGGTATATTCCCGCTTTACTTACACTGCATCAGTCATATCTTTTGATTCGCCATAAAGTCTTAATGCGATTTTATCTATTCCACATCAATGCCCATTTCCATACACAGCAGGTCTAGGGAGGCCAATAACCTCCCATCATATCAACTCCTGTTTTCCCCAAAGAGAGAGTACTAGGGGGATAAAGCCTGGGGTTGCGTGATCCACGTGTCAGACACCCGTCTGATCCCGATTCGCATTAGGGTAGGGGTATTGCGATTTCGCACGTGACTGGTAGATCAATATGCGGCCTTTTCGTGAGGCTGACCGCTGGGCAGTCTTCGCTGGAGGACTAATTAAACGGGGGAAGGAGATAAGAATGGTATTTGATTGGGTAGGGGAGGTTTTGTAGGAGGAAGTATAATTACCATGAGATTGTATAAATAGGTAGCTTTTATTAGTTGGAAGTAAATGTATCCAAACAATGTTTTTTGCTTCAACTTTAACCCGGTTTTCTTTAGTTTAAAAAATTGGTAATGGTAGTCATATTATTGGAACTTTTTTAGTATGGAACATAAAATGGCAGCTTTCTGATTGCTCATTGAAAGCTACTTAATGCTTAACCCTACAGTGCATACTGTTGCCATTTGGCAACACGACATTTTTCCCAATTTTCATTTTCTACTCGAACTTCCATTTCCAAACGACAACACCATTCAATAAGTACAATAAATATAACATTTCATTGTTGTAGCACTTTAGATTGCCAGTAAATGGCAGCAGGGGTACTATTTTGAGACATTTGTTAGTAGCTAGTGAGACAAAAGTCAAGACAAAGAAAACGCCAAAATAAAAGGACCATATAAATTAAAATAAAAAAAATTTCCAGCAAGAAAAGAAATTGCTTTGAAAAGATAACTTGTTTTTTTATATTTTTAGATCATTTGGTTTTATTTCACTTCACAATTACTTTCACAAGGGACACAAATTAATTTCACAAGGACAAAGTTTTTATTTCAATTAAAAGTAGAAAAAAAATTAATTTTTTTTAAGTATTTTTTTACTAATTTACACCATAATAGAAGACACATAAATGATTTTCAAGTGAATTTAAAAAATCATGCATTGTAGGGTTAAGATTTAGGACCTTTTTTAGGTGATTCTGAAACTCCAACAAATGATGAATTAATAATGATGGAGGATAACTTCCAAAAACAAATGCTTGCAACTTTTTTTTTATCCCGTTTTCACAGAATTCTTGTTTTTATTCTTTTGATTTCGATACTAATGCGAAAAGGGAATGTGCTTTCTTACACAGTACGTCAATGCAAGGAAAAGCAACTTTTACAGGTCCACTTAGCTATGCGGAAAAGTACTTTAAAACGTATTTACAGTTGAAAAGTTTGTTTTCTTGCACAAAATCTAAATTCAAGGAAAAATAGGTTTTACAGGTGTCTATAGCATTGTGAAAGGAAAAAAACTTAACAACACCGTTAGTAACATTAACTAAGCTTCTAACTGGTAGTACTAACTTACACTGTTAGCTTCTTAAAAAGTTTAGTTTAATCGGAATTTTTTTACTTTAAATTATTTTTACTTTATTCCTAAGGAGATCATGTATGTCTGTGATGCAAAGTAATGAATGGACTGAATTATATCATAACTTAAAGAAAGAAAATATATTTTTGGTAATTTATCATTTTAAGAAATAAAAATCCAAATCCTAAAAGAAATGTTGGCAAAAGTGACTAAACTGAAGCTTTTGCTAACTGCTCTTATCTATAGAAAGCAGATTGACAGTTTTTTGTCTCGTGTCAAGTTTTAGGATGGGGAATTGAATATTGGAAAATAATAATTTTAACTCACAATTTATAAGTTTTTTACAGAGAAATCTTCTGAAAGTTAGTGTTAAAATCTCCCTCCACAAGTTTAAAACATGAAATCACGTATCCGAAGAGCACATATTTCTCCATAACACCCTCAAACCCACCCAACATCACAACAACCAATACCCCCCATCAAAATTAGCCCTAACCACCCTCCCAAAACACACCCATCCCCTCAAGGAGGCTTCCCGAACTTCCCCCATAAGAAGAGGCATTCCAGCAGGCCGTTAACTGTAACTGCCGCCGCTTTGAGAGGGATTACGGTTTTAATGACCCGGCCGAAACCGCCAGAGCCGTTCCGCTCGGATTTGGCGCCAGATAAAATTTCAAAGCCAAGGATCTCCTCTTTGATCGCCACCTACGAAGCTAATGGCGGCCGTAATCCCCGAGTCATAATCAAAATTAAGCAGGAAGTGTCGTGATCGTAGTCTAGACTCGGTCGAAGAATCGATTATTATTGTTATTATGGAAAGGGTGTATCGGATTTTGGGTGGGTGGATGTTGATGGGGCGAGGGAGACGTGGGACTTAAGGGGAGATGTTTTGTATACGACAATGGACGTGATTGGATCTATTGGATTTTGTGAGGGTTGGCGTTATGCATTTGATGTGTTTCTGATGACCCTTTTATTACTGATAGAAATGTTGTAACGAAGAAAGTGGTGTTTTTTAAATACATAGACACATGCTGACCCATAAAAAATTTTAATAAATTTTAAAAATATCTTTTTTTTGTAGAAGTATAGGATAAACCAAAATTCTTGCTATCTGTTTAATAATCAATAACAAAAAAATAAAAATACGTCTTTTGTTTCATTTGTACTTGAGAGACTCATAAATTTTCGTAAAATTTTTTTAATCAGTAATAATTCATGATCGATAACAACAGGATATTTTGAGAATTATAATAGGAACCTCAAAGATTGTTTTCCTTTAAGCTCTCAAAATATTACGTTGCTATATAAAACTTTGTGAACTACTGATTTTCAAAAAAATTGTTACGAAAATTTAAGTCACCTTAGTAGGATGCAACAAACGCCGTATTTTTTATATATATTCTTCTTTCTTAACTAGGAGGCGCTGTATGTCATCTCAAAGATTGTTTTCCTTTAAGCTCTCAATTACGTTGCTATATAAAACTTTGTGAACTACTGATTTTCAAAAAAATTGTTACGAAAATTTAAGTCACCTTAGTAGGATGCAACAAACGCCGTATTTTTTATATATATTCTTCTTTCTTAACTAGGAGGCGCTGTATGTCATCTCAATGATCGATCACTTACCTAGGGGAACACCTTACTTTCATGACCCTAGGGGATGTTGGTTCCAAATGAAATCCGGGAAACGGACTTAAGAAACAAGCAAGTGTAAAAGATCAAAATTTTGTTTCACCAAATTATTAATCACCCATCCAAACACTTAAAAATGGTCTATATTATAAAAACGCTCAAGATAAAGAAAGCTCTTACTTATTCAAATCTTTATCTAAACACCAACGGGCAATTCCACGGGTAACTGACTGACATTTTTTCAGAAAAACGCTTAGTATTTTGCTATTTTCTTCCCAAAAATAAATGATAAAAAAATACTTTCCACCCAGTTTATTGCTTTCTTGTTAGCTTAATCTAATGGCACAATTAAATTTTCAAAATATGTTTTTATTGATTTTTTAAAAATTTTAAAGGAAGTGGTAACTGACTGACATTTGTGAAACATTTATGTCAGTCAGTTACCACGTCGTTTAAAATTTTTTAAAAATCAATAAAAACATATTTTGAAAATTTAATTGTGCCATTAGATTAAGCTAACAAGAAAGCAATAAACTGGGTGGAAAGTATTTTTTTATCATTTATTTTTGGGAAGAAAATAACAAAATACTAAGCGTTTTTCAGAAAAAATGTCAGTCAGTTACCCGTGGAATTGCCCTATTAAGTGTATAAGAAGTCTGTACCCTTAAAATATCCTTGGTTGCATTATCGTCATAAAGTAACCGTAATTAAGATCAAGATTTCATCCAGTACAATAACCTATTTGCGTTTAAAAACTGCAATAACCTTCAAATAGCCAATTAATGTCAACAAAGACTTACTATCGTCATTTTAAAAAAGAAATTGGAGATGAAGGCCGAGCTTGCAAAAAACGTAAGTGGAGAGCTATTTTCCAGGAATTGGAGAGCACTATTCGTTGTTTAATAGAAGTAATCAATTTTGATAAGCATTTTATAAAAACCTCGCAAATAAACTTCTAATTTACTCGATGATGAGATTTGTCAGTTTTGTTCCCCAGGCAAAGTTTAGTGGCTAAATATTTGCTTAAGTCGATTTAATATTATGTTGGGTTAACATTGTGTTGCTTAAATAAAGGAAGATTATCTATGAAGTTATTGGCATCAGCTGTAGGTATTAACAAATAGTAAATGGGAGAACTACAGTGTTTTTGCTACCATGTTTTTTATTTAAATTGAAAGGGCTCGGAAAAAAGATACTTCTTGGTGAAATAAGAACCATCCGTTTAGAATTGACTTTTTAAGCTATTAATTGCACCCCCATATAAAAGGAATAATCGATCACAATTCAATTTTATAGACATCAAGGCAATTTGCTCGGCGCAAGTTCAGAGTTGCGTATGCTTGGCGAATTTTAGCTGTTTAGCGGCACATTTATACGCCAAATAATACTTTTAACATGAGTTAGGTTTACCATATTAGTCATCTTTAACGCTAAAAACTTGGCGCATACACAAGTCTGAACTTGCGCCATTTGCTCTTTAAAGGACGTTTTCAACAAATTTTTATTTTTTATATCAGTTCTTAAAAATCTGAGAAGATTTTCAGTTTTTAAAACACCTTATCACTCTACTGACATTTTAGTTACATAAGAATCCTTAATAATTATGCATATCATGTTCCTTTTAGTTACATAAGTATTATGAATGAATTGGAGATTAAAAGAAAAGAAAAAAGAAGTAAATTAAAAGAGTCCTTTGAAATTTATTGAAAGATAGAAGAAAAAATAAAAGGCACTGGCTATTGGCACGGCCTTTTTTCAACTAAACTCTACTCTAATGTCCACAGCCCGGCGTTCCATTGGTTCCATCACTAAGCGCCGAGACTGCTACGTATAATCACGAGACCTACAGCGCATGCGCCACGGGCCGTTTGGGCCGTGCAAATAGACACTTCGAAAATAAAAATATACTATAAAAGGGGGGAATAAATGTAAAATATGTTTGTGAATGTATTAAAGTTTCAGTTTGTTTATATATTTTTATATACTTTTCTAATAACCCTACTTTGCGACAACAAGTTTCACTGCACTTCATTTATTTAACTAGAAGGTTCACTTTTCCCAGAAAACACGTTTAAAATTTAAAATTATGTATAAATAATATCCACACCAAAATACGTTCAAAGTACCCAGCCCTCAGTTTTCGTTCTGACATAAACATCACTTGGTCCAGTTCCGTCCCTATTGGACCAACATCGCCAAAAGACTGAAAAGACGCACGGCCTCGGCAACTACTCGGGTCATTTCCTCTCCGCTCGGCTCTCCCGAACCCAGCCGAGTGGTTCCGAAAACGACTCAGATTGTTTGTGATGGTCGAGGGAAAAAGTTTCGGGACGATGGCGAGGGAAATATACATAAAAGAGGGGTCTAGGTTTCCTAAGTATTCATTCCATCGGCATGGAGGGTTGTTTGGCTATACGGTATGAAAAATCGCTTTCCCCCGGCGATAGAACGTTTGGGGAGAATGTTTCGGAGTTTGAAGTTTTTGTTCGGAAGGTTTTCTCTTTTGCGAGAAAGATAGTTGTTGTTTTCCATGTGGAGTGTATGAGCTATGGGATTAGCTGAAACTTTGGTTTTTGGGAAATTGAAGTTTCTGTGGTAAGGATTTATTCTTTGAAATCCTGGATAAGGCTAGATATATAGATGAGGGGGGATTTTTTTCTATGTTCCAATATTTACATACATATTTTTTACACGTATAGTAATACTTTACCTTAGAATTTTATGAGTAATTAACATTTAACATATAACTCACCCAGAATACAGTTTCCTGATAAAGAAATTCAATACTTTAAAGAAGCCTAAATATTGAGGAAAGTGCAAGAAATATCAGGATTGCATTCAAACCTTTAATTCTGTAAAAAAGTTTTTTACTTACCATTTGTTTCTTCTTATCTGAAGTCGTTACAAATCAATTTAAATAGTCTCCGTTTAAAAGATGTTTAAAGCATTTAAGATTGTTTCTAAACATTCAGGGGCTTAATTCCAGATCAAAATCATAAATTAATTACATAAACACAATTAAAAATTACACACATTACTGATTTGAAAATAAAATAGCAGCCAATTTTGGATATGAAATGGTGTAACATAAGAAACTAAGAGATATTTCTTAAGCATGAAATAAATCCTCACTGTAGTTTGTTTTAAAAGTTTAATGTGTAGAGGTTATTCTACAAATATGGTCATTTCTTTTAAGTCCCAATATTCAATTCCCCTTCATAGATTTATTTTCGATAAACAAGGGGGACATTTGTTCGCCCCTAAACGCGACATAAAAATGAAATTTGATTTGGTTGATTTACCATCCTGAAAAAAGTAACAAATGAGATTGAGTTGAAGACGTTTAAGAGGTAACAGAAGGAAGGCTAAAAGCTTTCACAGAAGGAAAGTATGGGAAAAGAAATTGAACATTGACTAGAAACAAAACTGCAATCTCTCTTCCCCTTGACTTCAATCCTTTTTGTGGAATTGAGTAGTTTGGTTCGATTTCAAACGGTTTTCCTTCGTTTTCTTATTATGGGGTCGATATTTCGGGTTTCAAATATACATTCATGGAGTATTCTTCTGCCAATCATGATTTTGGAAGAGAAAAAATATGTCATCTTGGTGTTAGAATTTAATTTTATATTTATAAATTAATATTCTGGTCTTATAAAGCTGACACACACATCAATATAGAAATTTTAAAATAAAAAGGCGTAGGGTGTTATTGATATATTTGATGAGTCTGTTCCCCCCTATTATGACACATGTACAAATATTTATACCTTATTTCAATTTATATTTAAATGAATATATCCATCTGAATAAAATAACTCTACATGACAGCCATAGTGTTTACATGCATGACTTGTTATAAATAAAATACAATCAAAATACGTTAAGAGCTGATATTGAACTCCAAATAATATTTAGAGCAAATAAAATAGTAAACTTACATGAAAAAGTTTTTCTTTTCTACTTTCCATAAGTTCTCTTTAAAACTAATTACCACAAAATATAATCCTGAAATAAAAGAAGAATAAAACTTTTAACAAAATAATATGTAAAAGCAAGCTAATAAAATTCTTCAAAATCTCTCATTTATAGCTTTCTAGTTGCTGTGGAAACAGCTGAGAAAACTATACTTGTGAAAAGTTCGATCGTCTCAGCAATAGGCAACTCAAGCAGTTTTATGAAGGTGAACTTTTGCAATCATTTCAAATAAAAAATTGACATTTTCACTCTGGATTCTACGTTGCTTTAAAGGTCAATTACACGCTTTATGCTTTGAGAACAAATGAAATAGAACATTGTTTATTATTGTTTACAATTTCGCATGACAAATCATGGATTTTTTTATGAATTAACTTGAAAAATAATTTTGCAAAGTAAATTAATTTTATTAAAAAGCTTAATAGTTACTTGTGAAAATGAAATAAAGAGCAAAATATTAAGTAATATTTAATTTCAGTCTTATGTTATGAATTAAAAAGCATTATTTCAATTCTGTATTGAATCCAACAGTCACAGCTTGTGTTAATTGTGAGTGGTGCATCGTCTATTAGAATTGGGATCCATTTTAATGTATTGTATACTCCAATGGATGAATCTCCACTGTTTTTCCTCCATATTTAGGCTTTGCCTTTCATGTGTTAAGTCTATTTTCATAATTTTTAAACTATAAATTTAAATATTAAAAGTATATTTATTATTTATGCTTAAACAAATAAAGGAAATGTCGTTTAAGAAGAGAAATGAGATAGTTTGAGAACGATTTATTACATTTTTATCTTTAATATTGCCAATTTCCTCACGGATGAATTGTGTACTGCATGTGTTCAAAGAAAGCAACGTTAACCCGTTAACGCCCAGCGTCCTCGTTTGAGGACAGTGCATAAAAGGGTGTGTGAAATCTTTCTTTTTTTCGAAAATGGTTGTTTATTTTGCATGACGATAGATGGCAACACTACAAAAAATGCCACAAATTATCATGTGTCTGGGTTTGTTTTAAGCACCTTGATTCGGCTCGCGATTTTGCGCTTTTTTCATGTATTACACTTGCGTTGCCTTTCTGTCTAGCTACATCGGCTGAAGTCTAGGTAATAATTTTATTTTCTCTATTATTTCAAATTAAGGTCATGTGTATACATATAAAAGAAAATAAGTTACCTTTAAAAAAATTTCGTTTCAAAAATGACGTCCAATTTTGCTGTCCTCGTTTGAGGACGCTGGGCGTTCCAGACAACTTTTTCAGATGTCTACTCATTACAGTTTTTGGATTTTTTCGATCTACTATCGTGTTAAAGTTGTTCTTCAACTTTTATAAGGTACTTAATAATATTTATTTTTGTTTTAAAAGGGTTTTTAGTAGTTACAATGGATCATAGGTTCTTACCGATTGCAGAATCTCATGAATATTTGTTTTCCCAATAAATTGTGAGACCATAAAAGGCAACAAAATGGTTCGATGACCTCTGAAATCTCGGAAAAAATAGAAAAAGAACCTAAAGGGGATTTGTGAACATAAATTTAATAAGGGAAGTAAAATTTCGATGCGACATATTTTGTAAAATTATATTTTGATCACCTTGTTTTACCAAATATCATACCAGATGCTAGAATTTATTCAAAATTAACGCGCATTTTGATCATGTATCATATGTATTTAGTTTTCATGTATTTCACACATTCCTCATGATCCCTTAATAAAACGTTTCCCTCATTTTCAACTATCACACCTCGTACAAAACAAAAATCTGTACCATTGGATTTACTGAATAGGAGATAAATTCTTAAAATTGATAAAAAATAATGCTAAAAAGTGTAGTTTATAATTAATTTCATATTAAAGTCTTATAAAATACTGTAACTAGTCCATTTTTAGTTGTTTTCCATCAATATAACGTATATATATATACGTTATTTTCCTATTTGCTGACTTTTCTGAATCTCTTGATTTTTTTACGCCGGAACGCCCAGCGTCCTCAAACGAGGACGGGCTGTAACTTCCAAACCAATTAATAAAATGTTAAAATTTTTGATTTTTTGTCTTAATTGGGTCATAATTACACCAATTTGAAATAATCATACAAATATTTTCGGTAGAATTAATTCGGGCGTTAACGGGAGCTGCAAATAACCTTTCGAAACCCCTCCATTCAGCCCTAAATCAACTGGTTCCCATTCCACTTGTAGCCTCCTTAAATGTAATCCCTACATCGCTATAATTACATCACACAACAGAAACCATAAACCTAAAGCACAGTACAACCTCATTGCATCGTTTTCAAAAACTCCTCTGGGTGCGGCAACCAAATACACTGTAAAAAATAATCCTGCAAAAAAACAGAAAATTTCTGGCAGCAAAAGTTGCCAGAAAAAATCTGTAGGTTGAAAAATCCTGTAAACAGAAAAAAGCTGTAACCTACAGGTAAATGCTGTAAAAAGGAACTTTCTGTCAAGTGGGCTACCGATTTTTCTGTTGCCTCTCAGTAATTTTCTGCTTGTGCGCATGCACTTATTTTAGTAGAGTTTTTTTAATTTTAATTAATTGAAATCCGGGGATAGAACCCGCGACCTACCGCATGCTAAGCACGCACGCTACCACTGAACCAAAGAAGATTCAGTATAACGTTGCCAATAGCTTTATTGGTTTTCAATGCAGTAAGTTTCTGTTTAAGTACAGATAAGCTAAAAAACTAGGTAAAAGCTGTTATTTTACATAAAATAAATAGAAGTGCGGTGGGAATGTTACATGACAGAATATCTCTGTAAACATAAAGTCACTGTTATTGAAATTTCTGTTTTTCTACAGTTTTTTTTTACAGTGTACGCGAGAAAGGAAACCTAAGAACAGCCCTCCATCCCCAGAAAAGGTACCTTCGAAAAGCTTGGAAAAATCGAAAATGGCTGACGCAAACGATATCATGAAAAGGGAGAGGGACCGAGGGGGATTTATGGCAATCGATTTCAGATCGTCCCTCCCTCTGTATTCCAATCACTTTCGCCTAAAATCGTCTTCACCAAGGTGTGATGAGAATAGTTCCAAACGCCTCCACCCAATGATTCGAAAAGCCAAGTAAAGGTCGGTTGCTCCATGTTTTTGGAGCGACCTTTGGCGGTGTTGACTGTAAAGGAGAAACCTGATAAGTTTCTCCCCCATTCGTTCAGATACGTGATGGGAAAATTTTTGAATTTTTTTTTCATTTTGTTCTTTTGTTGGTCTTCCAGGAAGTTGGTGATTTCTTAAGATTCCTCGGATGGATCTTTTCAATGTTTGATAAGTGATATAGGCCTTGTTATACCTTTGGAGGTTGAAGTTGGGTGATTCGCAAAAGACTAATTTTCGAAGAATTTCACTCGGTGAAAGTTTCTTGAAGAAATGTTATTTTATAAGGTTTCCTTCTATATGAGGGAGGAAATGGTGAAATGCCTGATGAATTTAAGAAGGTTTGAAATGGTTTCAAGGAAAGAAGTGCTTTTCAAGGGAAAAGTTAAGTTCTGTGCATAATGTGTTTAAAACTTTCTGAATATCAACCGAAGATGATAACAGGAGAATAGTTTCTGAACGACAGAGTTCGCGAACTTACAAAACATCAAGTACTAACTGCATTTTCTATTCGCTCTTCACACAAATTTAACGATTCACAAAGCTTAGAAATTATTAGGTAATTTTTCTATTCATTATTTTTATTCTCTATAGAAATATAAACAAACATTGAACAAACGCAAACCAATCACTTCACACTTGTTTTTAATAAATTCATGTAGGATTTGTGAGAACAAAAAAACTATATCACCTCTTTCTCCTTTTGTTTTCTCTTTGATTATATTCTAATTATATTTCCTTTGGCGCGCACGCGAATGTTAACGATTGGATGCTTCTATTTTATTTATGAGTGTGAATATTTTTTTATTATTTATTGTTCCCTTTTTTTGCATTTGACAACAGCCTGCGAGCCGATCGGTAGTGTTTCTTGTCTCACCTTTGGAGAGCAAGTGTGACGCATGTAAATTAGCCCCTTGAGAGTTAACTCATTCCCAAGAATCGGAATTGTTTTTTTTGGTATTCTGAGCACATTTCCCACAGAAATGGGGGTCTCGGCCAGTATGTAAGATAGACCATCCCACATCGATATAAAGAAGGATCTTTAAAGTATGCGAAGTCATGAGATGAACAGTTTTAATTGAAATGATTGTTTTGGGATAATGATTTTGAAGACACACTTACAAAAATTGTCACCTCCTTTCATCTTTCCTTTCTTACAAAAAAATATTAATTGCTTCCTACTATTCACGTAACCTGTTGTTGTACTATTAATAGCCACTTTCTCCGCAAACCTGCATCTTTTAATCTCGTCAGGAATGCTTAGACCAAACAATCTGTACCTCGACCATCACATTTTTCTAAACTTCCGTAAACAGACCTAAACAAAAAGAAAATTCGCAAACAGGCCATATAAAAAAGTGGGAAAAAATGAGGTCATTTTCTTAGCTTTAAGAAAAGAAAGCTTTCAGTTTTTACGAGTTCATCTCTTAGGATGTCTTTGTTTTGGTCTCTCGGGGCAATGTTGCCTTGACCGCTCCCGAGGAAATCGATTGAGACGTGGATTAGATTTGCGCGCTCCGTTATTTTTTTTCTATTGGACTAACGGAGATTGATGGATAGATAGATGGAAGACGAGGGGTATGGGTGAAGAAAGTAGTTAAAAGTATTGTTTCTAAAATAATTTAGTATTTCTAGTTGAAAGGTTGATAGTATGTTTTGTTTGAGACATTTGCTGGCCGCGAAGCGCTTCTTCTTCATCTAAAACTGACTTTTTCTTTTTGCAAATGAATTACAATATTAATTCTTCAATTGAGCTTACAAAAGAAGATAAAGCTATTTTTCTTTTTGTTTTCTTTTTTTTCTTAATGTCAGAAATGACAAATTCGCGGTCAGCAGTTTTCTTAGAAAATCAACTATGAAGTCAGAATAGCTGGGATTGGTTAAATGTAATGCCTTCATAATTGTAATTAATTGTATAACTATAATTGTAATTAATTAATTGTCTTCATAATAAAGTAATCATAATAACAAGTGAATTCTTTGTTTGGAGTATTTTTTGCATTTCATCAATAGATGATCATTTGAGTGAATCAACTTCATTACCAATTCCACTAACTGGATCAGGGCAAGATGAATTTTGAGTAATATATCGTTTGTAGGAAGAGTTCTCCTTATTCTTGGTGTTAGTACTTCCAGTTTTCGGTTTTTTGTTATTAATTTATCTT
The DNA here is from genome assembly GCA_024610705.1 of Tetragnatha versicolor. NCBI lineage: Eukaryota > Metazoa > Arthropoda > Arachnida > Araneae > Tetragnathidae > Tetragnatha > Tetragnatha versicolor. Next base: position 18,449,789 of record JANDEH010000008.1, read on the forward strand.
TTTGATTGAAGTCATTCATATATGTGAACTTTTGATATTTTCTTTTTATCCATGATTCTTCGTTTTCTTTTTTTACCGAATCTTGAAGTGGCAAGCTTACACAATTCTTTCATTGAGCACAACCCTCCGTTTTTGGAGAGAAGACATGCACTTTAAGATAGAATATCATAGAAACCATAGGAAACTACATAAATAAAGTTCTACTTAAAAAAGGACATTATTTTTTTCTCAATAAATCTTCTAAATACAGCCATTCTTAAATTTCCATGGAACAACATTTCATGGAAGAAAAAAGATATTACAGTAAAGCACCGTTTATACGTCTTTCAAGGGACCGACGTAAGTCGACGTATAAATGAAAAAACGTATAAACGAAAATGTCCTTAATTATTAGGTTTATAACGCTCCTAATGCATATTTACAAAAATACATTAAATTTTAGGTTTTTCTTTTGTGGGGTCATTTAGCGATCAAAAGAATTCTTCTCCTCTGCAGGGGGTGATGGAGACCCCATAACCAAAGATAAGAAGGGCCATAAAACTGTAGTGTAGCTCATCCCGTTATCAGTTCAACGAACTGCCCTTTTACTCCCCCCACTCCGTTGGTCAGATCGCTCATGCCTCCCACAATGGCCAAGGAATGCAGTGCTCTTCAACCTTTCTTGGGAAAATTTTCCCACGGAATAACAACTGATACTGGATATTTTCGAATTTAAAGACAGCCGAAAACGACGTATAACCGATATTGCGCGTCGTATAAACGAAGAATTTTTGTATTAAAATGAATAGGAATGAATTGGGACTTTGCGAAAACGACGTATAAATGATAAAGTCGTATAAATGAGAAACGTATAAACGGTGCTTTACTGTACTATAAGATCTTCTACAGATGTAAGAAAAGACGTGTATTATTTTTTTTACCTTCAATATTTTGAGCTAAGTATAATTTCAATATCAGTTAGCAGTTCAGGTCAATCCAGGACCCCAACACAGGGTACTTGTCCGATGGTGTCTGCACGAAGGATTACCCAAATCAAATTAGATTGCAGGGAGTGGGATGGAGCGTGTGAACTAAATAAATTCTACCTAAATAAATAATTGTAATGGAGCATAACAAACTTGCAGAGAAGAAAAGTGACTAATTAGTCGCCTATGTAGTGTTGCTTGTCTAGTAACTGGAAAAATTTAAAAATGGAAACATGCATACGTTTTGATAAATTCTAATACAAAATTCAAGCACTGCGCTTAACGGCTAATAAAAATTACTCTCTAAACGACTTCTGCAGATAATAAATAAAATACATTGTATTTTATATTTGAAAATAGCAACTGAATTAAAAATTTAACTAAATGGTAATTGGAAATTATCAATTTTTATGAGTTCTATATTAAAAAATAAGAACACAACAAACAAATAAAACCTAATGTAAAGCTTCTACTACCGACACTTGTCTCACATGACTTGTTAGGATTGAAACCTGAATCAAGTTGTAACATTATTACAGGAGCTATGCCAGGTTTATTCACAAAGAAAAGAAACGAAGGTGAAGAATTCAAAAAAATCACATAGAAGATAGTCTTTTCTTTGAAACAAATGAGGAAAGGAGAAGTATCTCTCCGGTTCTGCTCCTCTAACGAGGATATATGAGACTTCTCACAGGATTATGAAATACACGAGTGACATCATTTCAAGTCGCTTTATCATGATTTTCTTTGGTGCGCTCTTGAATTTCGAATAAACCAGGTTGAGAACTTTCATATTTTTATATGATGAGAAGTGCTTTTAATATTTCAATAAGTGCTTGAATAAAAAAGTAGTTCTCTATCCTCTTTTACTAACAGAGGAATCAATGTGAAGCAAGGGAGTTTGAATGTTCCCCCGAGTGTTATGGTCAGAGAAATGTTTTTTGAAGCACTACAGCAGAGAGTAGTTCACCATTGTTCTTTTTTGTGTTTCGGGATACACTTGCATGAATTCCAAAGGGTAGGAAAGTGGAAATTTTTACAACTATAAGTATTTTATAAAGGTATTATCTCTTGAGAAAACACCTGGTGGAAAAATATTAAAGTATAATTTCGGTATGAAATGGTAATAAGAACTTGTGAGTGCTCCTGAATTCTAATATATACTCAGTTTTTAATTGTACACCAAATGGGACATTGGTATTGGTTCTCAATTCAAAGAAAATATGCTGTTCGGGCCTTGTTACCTTAATTTATGTTCTTTCTTAGGGGGCGCTGTAATTCTTTTATATTTTAGTTTATGTAAATTACTGATCCTAGTTAGATGGCGCTATGTGCATAGTTTACTGTATATTATGTGTTATTTGTGATAATACAGAAGATATATAAGAGGCCTGTTGTGTGTGGCCTACAAATGCGTTTTATGTTGTTTTTATTTTAACCAAAAATGCCCGTTGGATAAATTCCAAAATATAAATCCTATGCACTCTGTATGCAGTATTTGGGGGTTCTCTTATAGAATGTATTATCCCGTATCCTCATGGGCATTATTTGAGTAACTTTTCTTTCATTTCCTTGAAAATCACTCATACTGACGCCCCACATATTGTTATTTAATAAACCATATTTTACCACTAAACTATGTGGGGAAACATATTACTACATAACTGTTACCCTCCAAAATTTTTAGATCGATTTTTTCCAGGTTTCATTAATTAAAATAATACTTAAATATTTCAGTAGATGATTAAGGAATCTTGTAACTAACTTTTCAAGCCTAAAACCAAACCAGTTACGCTAAGCGATAGCACCGATAGCAAGAGCGCCATCTAAGCTCCAGCGAGAGAAAGCACAGCAGTTGAGATAAATTTAATTAATTTTCCGGCGTTCCCCTTCTGTAATCAGCCGTTCTTTTTGACAAGTGCCAGGCAACACCCAACGACCAATTAGCGTCATGCAGGAGTGGCGTTCGACGCTTTTTTGTGACCGAAGATTGAGACGCGTCAACTTTTTGTTGTTGTTGCCACGAGTCAAGGTGGAATATTCGGCTTTGTGGAGACGCTTTTTTTCCAACTGGAAACAAGGGGAAGTTTTTGCTTTCATTCATGACAGGAAGTTTCGTAGGGGGGTTGAATATGAAATGCCATACTTTGCTCAGTTCGTGAGTTTTAGGGTTTGTTGCTGAGAATAATTTTCTAAAAGAAACCTCCTTATAAAGTTGTTTAGTTGAGAGATTGTATATTTAGCTATTCAAAGATAATTCCTTGTGTTTAAGAATAAAAGTAAAGAATTAAATGAGTGTGAAATAAAGCCAATTAAAATAAAAGACACTTTGAAATCATTTGCAACTTATTTTTCTACTACATTAGATACTATTTTTACAATTTTTGCCTTGGTTATTTGGTCACAATGGCTAAACATAATTATTGAATGTCAACTTTTAGTTTGTAATAGGCAAATTATTAAGCCACCCCATGTTCTCCAATTGCAAATATACAGGGTGTCAAGAATGACTAGTGTTTTGGTAATGTTTATTGTTTTAACTGATTGTGGCATCCATCTCAAATATGTTTTTATCTCGAGGAAATAAGTAAGATATTGTTTTTAAAATTGAGTTTGAAGAGAGTTTTTTGAAAGTGCAGTGATCAAGATTGATAAGATTTCCCTCTTTTGTGTTTTAATGTAAATAGTTTTTTACCAAATTTAATTGTAAATAAAATGGCCTTCCTGAGTTCCTAACGTGTTATTCAATAGATAATAATTCATTTCCATTCGACATCTGCCCGCCACAGAAGGGCCCACCTCGTCGCTATCGGGACATTTTTTGGCATCCCTGCTCGAGATCTGAATTATTAGTGGATAATATTGGATCAATTTTCGTAATGGAAGTATTAAAAAAGTTAAGAGCTCCTTTGAGGTCTTCATTTACAAAGGTAGAGAAAAAGCTAACTGAACTATTATTGGCTGAAGTTAAAGATTTAAAAGCAATCGAGTTACAGTTTGCTATATTAAAAGATACTCTTGAGCGAATAGAAAAAATGAATGACAAAATTAGTGCAGTTTTAAAGGCAACAGCCCATGAAGAACTAGATGACGGATCTCTAGCTAGAGAAATGGAATCTGTGGAGTTGTATAGAAACAAGTTTACGGAGCTAGAGATAAAGACAACCAGGGCACTACGTCAATCAGTCAAGGTTGAACCAAAAGGGGTATCGAACTTAGAAGCAATAATACGAAATTTAACAAAAATTCTTGAGGATAGGAAAATGACCCTGTCAAGAAATGATGGCGAAAGACGAACACCAAGCGTAAAAAGGGAAGAAGCCGAAGCTGAAAAAAATAAGATGGGTTGTGAAGCTGAAGCTGAACCGGATGAACACGTGAAAAGGGATGAAGCCGAAGCTAAACAAAATAAGTTGGGTTGTGAAGCTGAAGCTGAACAGCATGAACACGTGAAAAGAGAAGAAGCCGAAGCTGAACAAAATAAGTTGGGTTGTGAAGCTGAAGCTGAACAGGATGAACGCGTGAAAAGGGGAAAGGCCGAAGCTGAACAAAATAAGTTGGGTTGTGAAGCTGAAGCTGAACCAAAGAAGTTGGAGCATGAAGCTAAACTAATGAAGATGGAACTGGATCACGAGGCTGAAGTGAAAAAGTTAGAATTGGATCACGAACACGTGAAAAGGGGAGAAGCCGAAGCTGAACAAAAGAAGTTGGATTGTGAAGCTGAAGCTGAACCAAAGAAGTTGGATCGTGAAGCTAAACTAATGAAGATGGAACTGGATCAGGAGGCTGAAGTGAAAAAGTTAGAATTGGATCACGAACACGTGAAAAGGGGAGAAGCCGAAGCTGAACAAAAGAAGTTGGATTGTGAAACTGAAGCTGAACCAAAGAATTTGGATCGTGAAGCTAAACTAATGAAGATGGAACTGGATCAGGAGGCTGAAGTGAAGAAGTTAGAATTGGATCACGAAGCTAAACTGAAGAAGTTGGATCACGGAGCAAAATCAAAGAAGTTGGATCGGGAAGTCGAACTAAAGAAGTTCGATCGGGAAGCCGAACCTAAGATGCTAGAATTTGAGGGAAAAGAGAGACAGGGTGCTTTTGAGCTAGAAAAGCCTAAAATTGAGATGCAAGGCGAAGATGATGAAGAGTATTGGAAAAATATTGCTGTATCTAGAGCTTCAAAGTTCAAAAATTCTGGATATAAACGACAAAACAAAGAAAGGTTTAACAAGCAACAAAATGGGAACGGAAAGGGAAAACGATATAATCAAAATAAAGAAAACGTCTGCGTTCCATCAAAGAAAATGAAGACTGAGGATTCTAGCAAGGACAAATCCACAAACAATGGAAACAACAAAGAATTTGGCAAAAGAGAATCTACAATTGATGATGATAGACCTTCTTCAAACAAAATAAAAGAAACTGAGAAGAATTTGAAAATCATGGTTAGAAAGACGAAGATAGGCAACGATGCGGATTTGTGGAAAGACCCGATGAAAGTTCAAGAAGAAGCAAGACAGACGTTTGAAGAAAATCCAACAAAGATGAAAAAGGTGTACGTTAAGAAAAGACATCGGAATATGATTTTGGAGCCAGGAGAGATCGTGGTTCGTCGTCCAGCTACGGCCACTGGAAAGCCAACCAAGACTCAACCAAACTACGGAGGCCCCTTGGTGGTAACAGACATGCTACCAGGAGATCCAATTCATTAGACAAAGAACCCACGAATTTTAAAATAACTGACTTTTTAGAAATAAGAAAAATAAGTATAGATAATTATTCATCTAGTTAAAACGTACTAAGTTTTTTTTTGAGTTTCCTTTGAGTCAGGAAACTCAAAGGGGGGAGGATGTCAAGAATGACTAGTGTTTTGGTAATGTTTATTGTTTTAACTGATTGTGGCATCCATCTCAAATATGTTTTTATCTCGAGGAAATAAGTAAGATATTGTTTTTAAAATTGAGTTTGAAGAGAGTTTTTTGAAAGTGCAGTGATCAAGATTGATAAGATTTCCCTCTTTTGTGTTTTAATGTAAATAGTTTTTTACCAAATTTAATTGTAAATAAAATGGCCTTCCTGAGTTCCTAACGTGTTATTCAATAGATAATAATTCATTTCCATTCGACATCTGCCCGCCACAGAAGGGCCCACCTCGTCGCTATCGGGACACAGGGTGTTTCAAAATTGCGTTGCACGGCTTTTATTCGGCACCAGAGCCTCCTAGGGTCTTGGAAGTAAGGTCTACCCCTAGGTAAGTGAGCCTGGAGAATCCATTGAGATGACTAACGGCGCCCCTAGCGGCGAAATTAAAAAGTTAAAAAAATTAATTTAAAAACTAAAGGAGATAGGGCAAAAACCTCAGTGAGAGTATTGTTGCAAACGTCAAGAAGAACTCATTGAAAAAAATTTGATCAAAATATCTTGAATATTCGCGGAGATATTAGCATGTGAAAATAGCACTTTTTCAGGGGTCAAAAAGTAAAAAGTTCGCATATTTGCAAATTTTTTTCCTTTTTTCATTAAATTTTGTGTTCTTTCAATCAAAAAAACCCAAAACTACACAATAACACTGAAAAATTTGCAAATATGCGAACAACAACAAATTTTTACACAAATTTTTAAACAAGTGTAGTTTAAAAATCCAAATATATAGGGCATCACTCTTCCATTGAAATAGTATGGGATGAATCCTTATTCAGTTTTTCGTCGGAAATAAAAAGAAAAATCCTTATGAACCAGGGTTGGCTGGATTGGACCCAATTGGGTTGGACCCAATGGGTTTTTTCAAAAAAACCCATGTGAAAAAACCCACATTTTGGACCCATTTTTATGTTTTTTCAAGAAAAATCAAGATTTTGGCAGTTCCTTCAAAATTTAATGTTTTTTTTTTCAAAGTTAAGGATATTTTTAAAATTTTAATGGGTTTTTTCAAAATTTAAATTATGTTTCAAAAATTAAATGGTGTTTTTTTCAATTTCAGGGAGTTTTTTTAAAAAGTTAAATAGGTTCTTTCATTATTCAGTGGGTTTTTTCATTATTGAATGGGTTTTTCAAAATTTGGGACGTTTAAAGTTCAAACTAGATGTAAAAATTAAAGAAGATTTTTTTTAAAATTTCAGTGGGTTTTTTTCAAAGTTGAATAGATTTATTTCAATATTGAATGGGTTTTTTCAAAGTTTTGGATATTTTTTACAATTTCAGTGGGTTTTTTCAAAGCTTAAAAACTTTGAAAAAACCCACTTAACTGTGGAAAAACTGACATTATTTTGACAGAACACATTTAACATAGATAGAACTCACTAAAATTTGAAAAAACCCAGTTACTTTCTAGGAGAAATCCACTTAATTTTGAAAAAACCCACACTTTTTTTGAAAAAAAACCAGTTTTATGTGGGTTTTTTCAGGGTTTTATTGAAAAAACCCGAAAAAACCCGACCCACTTGGGTTTTTTCAAAAAAACCCGGGTTTTTGCCAACCCTGTTATGAACATATAAAAAATTAGAGCAAAAATATAAAATATTTCATAATCATTCGATCCTAGAATCAATTAGTTTCACAAACTCGAACACCCAAAGATGAGCGCAATATGGACTCAAAGCATAGATTTTTTTATTTTGAAGATACTGTTTTCCAACGATATTAGGTTATATTATATTTTGAGCAAAAAATTTATTAAACGAAAGATAATGTAGACGCAAACAACGTGTTGTTATCTCTTTAAGTTTTTTTCTACGAATTTTTAAAGTTAGGGTTCTTTTTTGGAACACCCTGTAGATACTACTTCAGGCAGACCGAGTTTTGAATTATTTAAAACTTTTGACAACTTTTCCCACTAGGATCGCATCATATCGGGTCTATAACGTCCATAACCAGTAGGATAAACACACTGACAAATAAGGAAAAACAAAGGCGTGTTTTCGAGACATAACTGCTGACGGTTGGCCATTAACGGCCATATTCACCGGTAACTTGACCGGTGGTTAAACGACAGTCAAGCTTCTGATTGGCCGTTGAAGAAGGAAAACTTGTTTTCCACCAATCAGATATTTGACTCCCTGTTAACCGTCGGTCAAGTTACCGGTGAATACGGCTGTAAGCCATTAAGCCCCGCCTTCAACTCTGTGGATTTGTTTTGCAAGATGTTAACTATTGCCATCTACATTTTTAAAGATTTCTGCACCTAGGTCAGCCTGTAGTAGTATCTAGTAAGCCGTGGTTAACAATTTGTTTTCATCTTCAAACCAACTGAAAAATGCACGTCATAAAATTCTGACCTGACAACAGAATTCAACAGTATCCCAATAAAATTCTTAAACACAAACAATAAGGTTCAAATTTTTGAATCAAATAAGCTAGTTGAATCCAAAAATGAAAGAAATCATATTTGCATCCTTTTTGCAGGAAGAAGAAAAAAAAGCATTTTACTCTTATTTATAAGCAGAGATTTGTTTTTCTCTGGGATTTTCAGCTACTTAATTAATACTTTAAACGATCATAAAAGATTATGCTTCCAAAGAAAACTAAACTACAAAACATTTTCTGTTTAGGAGACGAACTTTCCTTTTTTTAATTTTCCCACAGATTCTTCAAATTCTTGGATTAATTACTTGTAAATTCTAAAGCCTCAACTTCGGATAAAAAGGAAACTCGGGTTTAATTAAAGTTTGAGAAGCTTGAAATTTTTCATGGAAACTGAAGAAAGGGATTTTATAGCAAAATATCCCCAGTATGACAATAGATTTAAATTTTTTGTATCAATAATAATCCATATGGGAATCTTATGACATGTTTGAGGTAAAAATAACTACCATATCAAATAGAATATTATCGGCTTAAAAATCAAATAAATTATTTTATTTACGCTTGACTACATTACATACACCTACCAGCACCTCCCTAATTCTGTTTTAAGAAAAAAATATATTTTGTTCTAGAAAATGAAAATGAAAACCCATAATGTTGGTGTATTAGGAAAAAAAAAACAATTCCAATAGTCTTCTGTGATTCCCCTCATAGTACGGGAGATTAGGGTGTCTCAAAAAAAACTTTTTTTCGAAAAACCTCGCTCCCCAGGGCTTTTCCCATTCCTTTTGATCCCAAAAGATAGTATGTGAAGTTTCAGCCCCCTAAGTTAACTCTAGGGGTTGCCTGTAGAGCCCCAAAGTTTGAAAAAAGTGGAAAAAATGACTAAATTTCAGAATTATCAAAAAATTTATTTTATGAGTGAAACTGGATAAAAATGGTTCAATTGTGTTACTTAGGACTTATTTAGATGGGTTATATTTATTTATGTGTGATAATTGTACCCTATAGCCCCTGCTATTTAGGATTAAAACGTACTACTTAGGGACATTGCGCTCACCAAAGCTTATAATGCACTACCGGTGGACGAATTGAATTGAATCCGAATTTATTTGAAGGAACTCCCTCAAATGATGCCATTTAGTGCTAAATTGATATTATAAACTGTAAAAGCCAGTGAAATAACAATAATGATGCCCTCCACTGAGCTTATAATGTAAAAAGTGATTTTCTTCAAAATTGCTCGTTTCCAGCTGATCAAACCCAAAATTTGTACTAAAAAAGGGGGTTGTTGTACTTTTTTAGATACCAAACTTTGAAACCTTTATAGGGGTTTCATTTTTAATAAGTAGAACTAAGTTTTAACAGCACAGATCGGAAATGACATGGATATTTCCTATACCAGAAGTAAAAATCGGTTTTATTTTTTTAAGTTAGGAAAATTACTCCCTTTTAACGTATTAGTGGTGGTAAGTTTTATTATAAAACTTCTTTCTTAACATTTCAACCAAGATTCACACGTATTAAACTATTTTCCTCATTTAAAAAAAGAAAATCGATTTTAACTTCTGGTATTGGAGATATCCGTATTATTTTCGATGTGAAGGGTTTAAAATTAACTTCTACTTATAAAAAATGAAGCCCCTATAAAGGTTTCAAAGTTTGGTATCTAAAAAAGTACAACAACCCCCTTTTTTAGTACAAATTTTGGGTTTGATCAGCTGGAAACGAGCAATTTTGAAGAAAATCACTTTTTACATTATAAGCTCAGTGGAGGGCATCATTATTGTTATTTCACTGGCTTTTACAGTTTATAATATCAATTTAGCACCAAATGGCATCATTTGAGGGAGTTCCTTCAAATAAATTCGGATTCAATTCAATTCGTCCACCGGTAGTGCATTATAAGCTTTGGTGAGCGCAACGTCCCTAAGTGGTACGTTTTAATCCTAAATTGCAGGGGCTATAGGGTACAATTATCACACATAAATAAATATAACCCATCTAAATAAGTCCTAAGTAACACAATTGAACCATTTTTATCCAGTTTCACTCATAAAATAAATTTTTTGAAAATTCTGATATTTAGTCATTTTTTCCACTTTTTTCAAACTTTGGGGCTCTACAGGCAACCCCTAGAGTTAACTTAGGGGGTTGAAACTTCACACACTATCTTTTGGGACCAAAAGGAATGGGAAAAGCCCTGGGGAGCGAGGTTTTTCGAAAACAGGTTTTTTTTGAGACACCCTAACGGGAGATGGCGTTAAAATAAAAAATTCATCTACTCGTATACGATTTTAATATGACAGGATAGTGTTAGTGGTGCTGATCATGGAATTGAGCGTCAGCTGGTCAGGTAGCGGTGGGTTGAGCGTGGGGAGGGGGTCTAAGTTGCAAAAAAAGTGAAAAATAAATTCATCTTCTCGTGTATGAAACTTGGTGGAAATGGTAGTTTAGGCCTTCCTGATTACAAAAATGACCGTCAGCTGGCTGAGTGGCGTTGGAATGACCGTCAGCTGGTCACGTGAACTTCCAAACAAAAAAATTATCTGACAATGCATGGAACTTGGTAGGGTTGTCAATCTCTATTACATGAAGTAATAACAAGTTACTAGTCTTCAACTTACACTAGCAACTCATGAATTAATATCTTTGTTGTACTAGTAACTCGTTATTATTTCTGTAACAGAGATTAACTTCTACCAAGTTTCTTGCTTTGTCAGATAAATTTTTTGTTTGCAAATTCACGTGACCAGCTGACGGTCATTCCACCACCACCCAGCCAGCTGACGGTCATTTTTGTAATCAGGAAGGTCTAAACTACCATCTCCATCAAGTTTCATACACGAGCAGATGAATTTATTTTTCTTTTTTTGTACCTTTGACTCTCTCCCCACGCTCAACCCACCGATACCTAACCAGCTGACGCTCGATTCCATGATCAGCACCACAAACACTATCCTGTAAAATTAAAATCGAATACGAGCAGATGAATTCTTGAAATTTAACGCCAGCTCCCGTACTATCACTATATAGCTTGTATTCTTTGTATATTTATTTAAATGAATAATGTAACTGAAACAAATCTGAAATAGCTTTTATAATGAAGGAACAACCTTTTTTTTAAAATTAACATTCAACGTTAGCATGAAAAAAGAACCCGTTAGCTTATAACATAAGATAAAAAAAAGTTGATTGACAATTAAAACCACAATATAATACTCAGTTTTTTACTTTTATTATTTTAAAAAGGAAAATTATTAAATTATTTTTCTTTTAAAGGGGACATAGCAAGAATATGAACACAACCTTAAACATCTATATTCGACGAATTGATAATATTCGCCTTTTTGAAGTCGATAAAATGTTTATAAATGAACCCCCTTTACTTAGCAAACACAGTTAGGGTTTTTGGGGGGGGCAAACCCTCTACACAAAAATGAAAAATTTACAATCGCAATGCATTTACTATAGACCCAAACTGAACTTCTGCATGAACTAACAGGGTTCAAATCAAACCAAGCGCTCACATTATCCCAAACCCAGTCAGCCTGTACTGCATCATCCTATTTCATCAACACGAGTCACTGCTTTCAATGTTCATTTAAACCCCATACAAAAACATAAGCTCAATAGTAATCCCATCAAACCCTCCATGCTAATTCAGTTCACCCGAATTCGATTAATCTCTACTAATCCGTATTAAACCGTGTGTCCAAAGAAGCCTATTTCGCGTCTTCGTCTCCCCTTTCAGAGAGATTACCTCCGGCCTTCCTATTGGCTCTCTCGCTACAGCATCGGAAGTGAGCTTAATTGTCAGCTGACCGTTTCCTTAGGTGTTTAATTTAACTATCAGAATGGTATCTTTTCACAATGAAGGGAGGGGGTATTGTTCCATTTTGAAAGAGATGGGAGACGGGTGTCTATGGAATATGCTTTCAGGTGCACCTCAAACTGCGGAACTGTAGGGTCTTGCATTGTCGAAATACATCCTCTGAATTGCGATGATTTGATGTCCCCGTTTGTATCGAAAACATACTCTATAAAACATTTTCTGGTTTTTAAATATAGCTTTTGTCAACCAAAATAAAATAACTTGTTTAATAACTTTTTATTAGCACTGCGTACTTAAGGTGAGAACAATATATCGAAGGTTATTTTATTACACTAAAAACAAAACATATATTGAAAAACTTTTTACAATATAAAAGATTAGATCTAAAGGTAGGGAAAACCCCTACGAGAAAAGATAAATTAAATACTAAAAGTTAATTTATATAAGTTAAGACCCTTTATATAAGTTTATGTATAATGGGTTTCCAGTTAGCTCTAATATTAAAAAAATATTGTAATGATATAACTTTAATAACACATCCTAGGATTACTCGAACACTTGCGTATAATTTCTACTAAGAAGTCTCAAAAAAGATACTCTGTAAAAAATGTTTTTTGCCAGTGTTTTACTTTAAATGTTAGAAAATTATTGAAGATAAAGATTCTATGTAGAATGTTCTGTATAAATTTTTAGGTTTCTTAAGTATGAAATCTAAATAAACCATTTAAATAATACAATATATTGAAAAACAAAATAATGATTAAAGTAAAAAATTTTATTTGGTGCGTCATTCAAGAAATAAATAATTCAAAATGTATCGAAGACGAAAAGGCAACAATAAAATATGCATTCTACGAACACAACCTAAAAAAACTACCAGCACAAGAGCTAAGTATATTATCAATTCAACAAAAAGCAACACCTAAAGTTCAAATCAAATTACTATATCCTCCACCTCATTTTTAACTTATCACCTTCTTCAAACCATCTCATTATCACTACAAGCCCACCATCAAACTTTTTTTGCTGATGATCTCAAAAATAGAGATATACAGACTCTTGATGCTTCTATCTATTTAATAATTTATCAACTCCCATTCCCCCATTAACGAAAAGGCACTAACCCCCCTTAATACGTGTGATAGCCCCCCAGGAATTACATCATCCTTTCAATCAAGAAGCGATTACGTTTGGAATACGGATAACTGCCGTATCAGCGATTCCCCGAAAAAGCTTACTTTGAAGATTTCCCGTTCTACCTTCAATCTAATGGGTGCTGCAACGAAAATGTGTTCTTTTTCTGTTCCGCCTTTGAGGGTTCGGTGTTTTTTACGGCACTTCAGATTAGTTCAGGGGTAGTTTTGATGAGTGTGTGGGTGTTTGTAATGTGTGTGTTGGTGTATGTGGGTGGTGGGGCTTGAATATTTTTATAAAAAGAGAGCTATTAGATTAAGTATACATGAATCTTTCATAACCTACCCACAGGTGTTTGAGCAAGACTGTTGGAAATAATGTTTTTAGTTTTACACTGTAAACGGCAAGAAATTTCAAAATCTTTAACACTTTCATCCTAGCCGGACTAAATTTTCCATGGGGTTTGTTGACAATATCGGGTGGCTTAGGTTTGAAAGAGTTTAATAGCCGTTTTGGGGAAAATATTAATCACTGTTTAAAATTTTGCGCTAATTAAGATGCATTCTGATTTATTTTTTTGAACTGTGGCATTGAAACAATAGTTAGCGTATTTAAAAGTTTTTAATGCCTTAAGGTTTAGTGAATGTTCCAGGTGGGGTAGAGCTCATTTTGTGTGGAAGGGGATAATATAACCATCACTCATACGCCCACTCCTCCCTCGACAGGAAAAATTAGCTTACGTAATAATGAAGTTAGTGATTATTTACTTCTAATTTGTCCTGACAACTTTACCAACATACAACGAAAGGCAATATAAACGCAATGTTAAGGCAATATAAACGAAAAAAATTTATTTAAAGCATCTGTGAAATACAGCTATTATTTTTAAAACCTTGGTGCGTTGATTACTCGTAAATGAATGAATCACTTACATCAGAAATATGTCAAATGTCCTTTTTTATGTTTTGAAAAAAACTATTAAAACTGTATAAAAACTTCTTTTATGAAGGTGTTTAGTAATTTTTGTAAAGAAGACCTCATTTGGGTATTTTGCCGACAAAAAGATTTTCTTTAAAAAATGTATCCCTTCCGAAATAAATTATTGAAATTTTTGCATTTGACAGGTTTCTACAATTAAACAGTTTTTCAAGCCTATTTTCAGAAATAAGCTCTAATTTTTTAATGATTTGGTAATAAAATTGGCTATATTACTTGAAGATAACATTTTCTTTTTATATACTAAACGATAAAATTATTATAGATTTATAGATTTATTATTTTTCCTCTTTTCGTTAGGAAATGTATAAAAATACTTATTTTTTTAATGATTTTAACTTCAGACTCAAAATTAGCTGTCAGCCAATTCAAAATGTAAATATACAGGGTAATTCAGAAATAATCATCAATAATTGGGGGGAGGTAGAGGGGCCCTAGACAACCATATTTCGAACAGGGATGGTGGGGTGCAGCCTTACAGTTAAAAAGCTAGGTCCTAATGTAGTGCGAGCACGTTTCAAAAGGATGTTTTTAGAAGGCCCGTGTGACGAAACAAAACATAAAATGAAAAACATTATTGCATGAGGTACAGGAGTATCCGTACTACTTAAATCCTCAATGTGATAGAAATTGGACCACTTGCTAAACCGTGGGGTGAGTTTTAAAACGTGCAATATTAATCTCTTAGTCAAAGAATGGAGTTCCCTTAATGGTATTTAGAATAATGATGATCCGGGAAGGAATTTTCAATGATCGTAACATTGATCATTGAAACTGTTTGATCATTGAAAATTCCTAACCCGATCATCATTTTTCTAAATACCATTAAGGGAACTCCATTGTATGACTAAGAGATTAATATTGCACGTTTTAAAACTCACCCCACAGTTTAGCAAGTTGTCCGATTTCTATCACATTGAGGATTTAAGTAATACGGATACTTCTGTACCTCATGCAATTATGTTTTTCATTTTATTATGTTTTGTTTCGTCACACGGGCCTTCTAAAAACTGCCTTTTGAAACGCGCTGGCACTACATTAGGTCCTAGCTCTTTAACGGTAAGGCTGCGCCCGACCATCCCTATTCGAAATATGCTTGTCTAGGGCCCCTCTACTACCCCCCAATTATTTATGATTATTTCTGAATCACCCTGTAGAAATCTTCAAAGTCAATCAGATAGTGTTTAGATGCAAATTTTTCAAACGATTTTGCTTTAAAAGCCTACTAAATATTATGATATAGGATAGGGTATAGATTTGATGGCCCTTTTTAATAAAGTGATTCATAGATACAAAATCACAATCACGTGGATGTAATAAATAGCCACAAACATGACAATTTTTTGAATATATTACTACCAAAACGTCCTTAGTTTTGAGATTCGTACAAAACCTTTAATAAAGTATAGTTTTACTATGTCAAAAATCTAATCTATTCTAAATATGTTCTGATGGACCAAACCTCAATAGAATGAACTTTTCCAATCGCGGATACTGTTTGCATGTTATGAAATAAATAAAAAACAGCATCCCAAACAACTAGCAGGTGAGCCGGAATCAATGAAAATCTCCGCAGTTAAGTGCAGAAACCAGACAAGCGACGTCGCTTGACATGTTTCTACACTAAAGCTGAAATTTAACATGTTGGAAAATTATTTTGAATTCATGTCATTTTTATTATTCCTACACTAAAATGAGAGTTTACCCCTACAGAATCACATAACCCCAATAACTCTTTTTTGAAAGAAAAAAGTGGCGTTTAACATGTTTCAGAAATAAGTGATTCAAATATTCTTTACATAATGTAAAAAATAAGGAAAACAGTAGCTAAAAATAATTTCATCAGCGAGCTAGAAATAATCCTATAAAGATAAAGGCATCCAAGTTTTATTTTCATAAAAAACCCTTTATTATGAATACCAACGAGACAAAACGGCTTCACCAACTTCTATTAGTTATGACAAAGATTGGGTACTTAGTTCCAACCTCGTAACTGCACCACAAACTTTGCCAGTTTCCACAACCACTTTACGTGAGCTTTCTTTTCACCTTCTTTCTGGGGTCTTTTACTCCAATAAATTCCTTTTAATCGCATCACCCTGTTTGCGCTTGGCAAACGCAAGATCTGATTAGGGGAGGAAAAATCAGTTTTCAAAGGGGGAAAATCTCTTAAAAGAGTTCCAGTGCCCGAGAGTTCCATTTTTTCTTTTGTTATTATCATTATTCGACTGTGGCCAATTTTTCAAAATTGGTAGTTCACCAGTACTTAAAGCCTGTCTAATTTCCACCCGGGAAAAGAAGATAAAAAATGAATTTTTTCCCCTTTCAATAAAAATGGTAACAAAATAAGTTGTGGAGTTTCTTTTTTCAGAGGAATAAACTAAAAGACTATTTTTGTATTTACTCAACTTTCTGGAATTAGATATACACTTATAAAATAAATTCGTGTGTGTTACTTAGAGAAAAAATTTTACAAAAAAATCTAATCTATTTTTTATAAAATCGTGCATCAATTTTATGATTAATTTAAAATAAACCATAAATACTTCATGATCGTTGAATAATTTATTTTTTAACGATTTAATGCCATTAAATCAGTGAAGAAATAAAAAATAAATGTCATCAGGGTGAGAATATAAGATCTCTCTAATGTGGGTGATAAAATTGATTTTATGGGTATTTAATGAAGTAAAAGTAACACTTAATTTCAAAAACTATAGGTAAATGAAATTAATAAGATATGATATTCTGAACTTTCATTTCCATTACTATTTAGAAGTAATTTTGAGTAAGACGACAGTTTCTTTAATTTTATTTGTAGTACCTTTAAACCGTTCAGTTTTAGAACAGGCAAACCCTTTTTTATGTAAAAGTATTACTGTTTATTATAAAAAATTCTATGTTAAAGTATTAACATAAACATATCTTTTTAGTTCAAAATAAATTTTTTAATTTTCTACTATTAAACATATGTAAATCAGAATTTGTTTATGAATATCTCAGTTTGTGCCTTTTCCCCAGTTAGATAAATCTGGACTACTTTTTACTTCATTTTAAAAGCTAAAAAACAAATTAGATCTTTTCAGCCATTTTAGTTATTAAGTAGCCATTGAAAAGAATATGTAATTTTAAAAATATTTTTAAAGATGTGTTGAACTTCCTATTCAATTGCAGTGAAAACTTGAAGGTTAAATTTTCACAGTCATCTTATTCAATAAAGCGTTCCCAAGTCCTTTGTACTAATTTCAACTCACCTTATCTTTTAGAATCAAAAACTATAAAACTGCTAAATGCAAAGTTCCCTAGAATAAATCTTTAAGAACATTCATTAGTTTTTTTTCACACCTACTAACGATCTTATATTTATCGATTATTATTTTATGCTATTGTTAAAAAACTAAATAGTTTCAGATGTTATAAAATGCTAAGTACAGTCGTAGAAAAAAAAAGTGAGACAGTTCGCATTGTGAGCGAACTACTGGGGTTAGGATGATAATTTTTGTGTCATTTTTCATGATTTAACTCCTTCTTGAAAATAAAATATAGTTTATGTCCTTAGGGGCCGTCTACATATTAAACGAAGCACCAACTTTTGTTTTTCCTATGGGCGACATCAAAGATTATTCCAGATTCTGAAAGAGCACCCTTTAAAACCCCCCAAAACCAATTTTCATGTCATTTGGTCCCAAAATAAAGCCAGGAGTTGGGGTTGAAGTTCGTCGAATTTACGTTGAAATCTCGTTTTTCACGTTGAATTCTCGTGCGGGGTTGATGGTTGTAAGGATCAAAATCGAGAATTCAACATAAAAAACGAGATTTCAACCTAAATTCGACAAACTTCAACCCCCACTCCTGGATTTATTTGGGGACCAAATGACATGAAAATTGGTTTTGGGGGGTTTTAGGGGGTGCTCTTTCAGAATCGGGAATAATCGTTGATGTCGCCCATAGGAAAAACAAAAGTTGGTGCTTCATTTAATATGTAGACGGCTCCCTAAGGACATAAACTATATTTTATTTTCAAGAAGGAGTTAAATGATGAAAAATGACACAAAAATTATCATCCTAACCCCAGTAGTTCGCTCACAATGCGAACTGTCTCACTTTTTTTTTCTACGACTGTACCTTTAACATTTGTTGGTATTCCAATCGCATAAAACGATGCTCATTTTTGCCTCAAAAACAAATTACAAACTGACATAAACAGTAATTTCTTGTGGAGCCTAATGGTGAACCGAAGAAAAAGTATAACCTGAAAAAAATATACGTAAACAGAAAAAATGAAGCAAATTAATTAAATACATGTCAGAGTCCATAATACAACAGCTGCAAAACTTTCACCTTTTCTGAATACTTTTGAAAGAAAAAAATAGATTGTCATTTTGGAAACAGAATTTTCGATTAGGCGCAATGAAGTACCAGAAATAAAAATTCCATGGTGTACTTTCGTACGAAAAAACTTGATTAAGTTCTCAGTTGTGATCTTCCTGCCCTTGTTTACCTTAATAACAAAACTGGCTGAGAGAAATGAAGAAGCAATGGAGTCTCCTTTTGACAATGAAGACACTTCACTTGCACAAAAGCACGAAAAAAACCTATTTTTGCTGTTTCATTATCGAAATTTATAAAGTTAGAAATTTCTCATAAGCACGTAAGGGATTTTTAAGTTGTAAAACGACTGAAAAAACTTCTTTAAACTTCACCTTTAATGTAAACTTTGTTGATTGAGATTTAAGTTGATCTAATGAAATACTGTGTTGTGTGCGTGTGTGTGTGTGTGTTGTGTTCATACTTCTCTTTCTTTAGGATGTTTAAGATAGATAAGAATAGGTAATGATTGTTTAATGTAAATGATTTACAATGCATGAAGTGAGATTTATTCAATGTTACTAATAAATGTGTACTACATAGTTATATACTGTTTAATACTTGATATTTTTTCTATGGAACTTTACATTACCCGTTGAAAACCCATGACGAATATAATAAAACACTTAAGCATATAAATTTTTATATCAAACTAGCTGATATGCCCGGCCTTGCACGGGTGCTGAGTATATAAATTTATTGTTTTTAAGTTTTCCCAAATACAATTTCTATTTTTGTATAATCAGCATCTACCAATCATTCCGGTATCCCAGGCGTCTTTTTCATATTCTAGTGTTCCCGGTAGCTTTTCCTATCCCGGTGTTCCTAGTAATTTTTCTCATCCGGGTGTTCTCGGATGGACTAAAATTTCTTCAGTTCTAAAGCAATATAACTTTTGAAGGATTTCCACATTGAAAACATGGAAAAAATATTTTTTAAAATATCCTACAAATTGCTCAGATCCCTTGATTAATCATATCTTTAGGAATTAACGTTTTCGGTGAAATTATTCAATAATTAAAGCTTATTCCACTTTCAAATTTAAGAAAAAATCAATCTTTTCTAGTTGAAATGAGTTTTAATAGTTTGGTTTGTTAACCAACTTTCTTAAAAGCTAATATATTATCACTTTTTGATTTTACTTACTAGTTTCCATGGAGACATTTTAACAACAATGATATTCCATAAAGCTTTTAAAATTTAAAAATTAGATACACTCTCAAATAAAAATAGTATGTTAAACTATACTTAAACTTTTAAATTTCATGGAAATAGATTTTTAAATTAGTAATATAATTTTTAAATAGACTTGTACCTAGTGTTTCTATTAAAAACTTGTTGTTTAGCATTAAGTTTTCTTTGTAACAATGGGTAAGCAGATCTCTTCTTGAGGAGAAATAAAGCTATTTCAGCAAAATGACCATAAAAAGGGTCGAAAGAGGGTCAAGGGGTCATTAAAAGTTTTCGAAACATAGCCTATGTTTTTCCTTGGGTTTTTTTACGTAGGTATACCAAGTTTCGTGCAGATCGGAAGTAAACTGTGGATTTGTATAAAAGACAACCATACACACACACATACACACACTTGATTTTATTATATTAGATATTTTATTAAAACTTTAATAGAAAATAATTAATAATTTTAAATATAATAAATTTAATAGAAAACTTTTTAACCTCTCATTACATTTGTCTGGTATAGACTTTTTCTTTACTTACTTTAAACATTTTTAAAAAATTAAAAAGTTACAAACATACCAATAATAAAAAATATACTTTTTACCATCATTAATATATTCTTATAAATTTTTCATGTAAGTTAACAAAATTTGTGAGATTTTAATAACCTTAGCCTTAAATATTCCGAACTTACAAACCCCAACCAACTACCACCTTATGAGAACTAACTATTCAATAAATTTTCATTTTAAATGGTGCTTAACACATAAATATGTAACCTAAAATAATTTTGAAACTGTACTCTATGTTCTAACTATATCCTAAGTATAACGTATTTTAAAAATGAAATTTGGTAAGAAAACTAAAATACGTTTTCACTCACAAACAGTTCTTTTTTTGTCTGAAAAAGTCTCAACTGGTGAAAATTTAATATTTGTGGGAAATCCTAAACGAAAATTCACAGAAAACATTACTTTTTCAGTACTGGGTTTGTTATGTCGTAAATCTTACTTTCGCTTGCTGAAAGCCCGGGGCATTCCATTAAATAATAAAGCATGAAAAATAAGCTGTCAACGAATGTTTTCAAATATACATTCAGTTTACTAGTAAAATTATTTCACCGTTTTATCCAGAAAACTGTTAGAATTTCTTTAAACGTATCACATTTAGTATCTTTTGATGCACAAAAGCTTTTTTCCTTTTTTAAGGAAAAGTTTACAATATAATAAAATATTTATTTTACCTATGTGAAATAACGCAAGAAATAACCCTAACTTTTAGACATACTTTTTATAAACGTTTCTTTATATATCAACTAAAAATAAATTTATTTTAGTGTGTGTTTTCTTTAAATTGAATGATGATATTAAGGTGGATATTTAATTAGCTTAGAAAAGACATTATTTGTATTGTTCACATAAAAAGTAATTATGTTTCCCATATAAAAAGATATTTTCGGTTGTTATAGAGTACACATTTTAACCCTTTCGGCACCAGAACATCAAAAAAGTGAAAAAAAACTTTTTTTTCTTCTTCTCAATACATCCAAAATGCCCCTATATTTTGTCTGGTAAAATTTTTTTTTCTTGTGAGCACCTATTCCTAGTTATTTTTATGAGCTTCATTGAGGCCATATTTTTTTTCATTTTAACAGAAAATACCTGGTTTAGAACTTATTAAAAGACATGATCATAACATTAGAAGGTTACGATATAAGAAAATATCTACCAACCTATAAAAAATGTTCTGCCGAAGCTAGTAGAGGAGAGGAGGGTATTATGGAACAGTCGGGTAATATGGAACACCTGAGTTTCTGCTCCCCCTCGTGTTGCCATCACGTGGCAATGCCACAATTGTCTTTAGAAATCCCCCATGATGCAGTGCGCAAAGAGTTAAGCTTTTTGTTCTTGTCTGATCAGTCGAAGCAAAGCAAAGTGTGTTTTAGGATTTTCGGAAGTTTTTGACGGTAAATGTTCAAACCTTTTAACCTACAGTAACTATGAGACTTTGATTTTGTTGTTAAGTATAATGCATACTAAAAGATCAGTAGTTTCTTATACTGCAGTCGTTTTTTAGCTATCCATGTTTTATTGGATGGTAAAAGGGATCATTAGTACAAGATGGCCTGTCGGGTATTATGGAATATTCCATAAGCAAAGGATCAGAAAAAGACGATTATGTTTGTGACTGTTGTAAATAGACTCATGAACAAAACTATTTGAACGTAAATTGTTAAATATATTTTTATATGTAAGCATGAAGACTTTCACAGCCGAGCCGATTTGATTAATGAAATTCATTTCTTTCGGGCTTGTAGGCCGTGGTCTATAAATAAAAGGTCCAGACGTTTCGTCGGAAGCTGTGTCCGACATCATCAGTGAAAAAAAAACTTTTTATTTTTAAAACTTTATTTTTTTCCACTGATGATGTCGGACACAGCTTCCGACGAAACGTCTGGACCTTTTATTTATAGACCACGGCCTACAACCCCGAAAGAAATGAATTTCATTATATTTTTATAGTTAAGATTAACTGTGTTCTCTAAGGTCTAATTAGTTTTCAATAGCTGTAAATCCAACTATTCCATATTACCCGACTGTTCCATATTACCCTCCATTTGTAACTTTTTCTTAAAGTACATTTTTTTATTAAGAAAAAATAAATGCTGATTTATTTTACCATTGGCCCTTCATTGTCATTAGTTATAGTATGTACTTAAAATGATTCGGTGGATTTTTATTAAAAACCAATAGAGTTATTCTTAAATATATAAAGGGTGTTTTTAATACCTTCCATTTAGGAACGAATTCAGAAACCATGTAGAAGTCTCATATGTGATCTACATGAATTAGTGAAGTCACTGATGAAAAGAAAATAAATTTGCGTGTTCATATCATGCAAAAATTGAGCTCATAAGTAGGAGCTTCATATAAGGCCCGTGCGGTGGCGAGAGGGTTAAATTTTTCACTTTATTAGGTAGTATTTAGGTTAATTAAACAATTAAGAAAACTATTCTTAAACTATTCTAACTATTATTAAACTATTTCAACTCTTAGAAGCTAACTTATTAATAAGTAATGTTGTTCAGTTTTTAATACTTTAAATCAGTTAGTCAAATGCTAATTTTTATGGTTCTATTTGAAGAAAGTATTTTTTTTCTATTTTTGATAGTTTTGACTCATTTTTTTAGATAATTTATGTTGTTTTATACGCTTTATAATTTAGAGAAGCCATGTACTTCTGCCAACTTATTCATCCTACAATATTTTGTTCAAAGGTTACGATGCTCTGGAGAAACTTACAAACACTGAAAAACATAAGATTGTGTACGAAATTCTAAACTTAAATACTTTTTAGTAAGAAAAACTATCGTATTTTGAAATTTGACTAACTTTGAATGGGAAAAATGACAGTAACTCTAAAAGAACGTAAATAAAAGTATTAAATTCTACAAAAAAAGGTTTTGAAGAAAGTCAACCGTGAACTTCATGAAGTTGGTTTTCCAATTGTAAAACATATTACTGGACCAAAATGAAAGTTGTTCAACTCCAACTCTTGTCTCGTCAATAATATCTAAGTTTTAATTAAGACACAAATAAAAAAGGAATTTCTTTTTCCCAAAAAGTTGTAATCGAATCAAGACGATCCCAGATAATCGATAGAGAAGCTTAATCGATTTCTAAAAGTCTTCAAGCGAAGAACCGGCAGCAGCGGACTTCCGCTCCACAAAACGAGAAAATTTCCTGCACTCGAATGGCAACACAAAGCTAAAAATGAAGAGAACAAACATTACGAAGTGAAGGGAAAGAAGAATCCTCATGCTCTTTATCAGTGAGCTTCTGAACCGGATATGGAACAGATTGATCTCTAGGGTGCTGTAATTGAGGAACAGTTCTCGAACTGAAAATTTTTTCTTTCTCTTCGGTTCTTCTAAACACGGAAATGAGTGCGGGTTCGAAAAGTAGAGTTGAGTTAGGTCATGCTAGACATCGGTGTTAAAAAGAAGTGGAAAATAAAATCATGTTTTGGCGGGAGTTGAATAACTGGTGGTTCCGAAGTGCTCGATGCGAACAGAAAAATACAAAAGAAGTTTTTATGGCTTTTTTTTGACAGTATGATATCTTTGGAACTGAAGAAGTTAAAAACAAAGAAATGCTTTTTCGATTTACTGCTGGAAAGAAAGAGAAACATACAATAAAATAATGGTAAGTTAAGTAAGGTTTTTTAACATCCAGGCAGTAGGCTGGAAGTATTAGGCAAAGATAGATAAGTCTGGTTTCATACTGAAAACTTCAAATAAAATCACAGTTATCGGCTTTTAAATACACTACAAATAATTTTCTTGCATTGTTCCTGAAATGGTTCTGCACGATTTATCCTAATTTTAGGGCTAAAAAAGTTATAAATAAGGATGACCACATAAAACAGAAAAGTATTCAATGGCCATTTATAAACATTTTAGTCGTACGCAGAGAGGAAAAAGTAGTTTTCTTCGTATGTCCCTGCTATTTAAACAACCCTTAAAAAGTCCTAATAATAAAAATAAAAACCTTTACTACAATTATAAAGTAAAATGATGAATAAAGAACTGAATAAATAGATAAAACTGTAAAAACTGATTCTTTAAGAAATCAAGAGACGAATGAAAGAGAACCTATAAGGTTTCTAAAATCTTTTCATTCAATTTTCAATGCATTCTTGTAAATACTTGTTTTTTTTTGCTGCGGTAAAGCTTTTTGAGGGGAAAAGCACATCTTATACTTTTTCAGGACTAACTTTCAACCATGTCTCGGAAGTCCCAAGTACCACTATACATATACAACGTATTTCTCCTATTTATAACCTAAAATTGCATTTTTCCAAAATACCAATCCAGCTCCACACATCGAACCAAGTCAACTTAATGCTCCGCTTTCCTTCTTATTCATTAATATCCTTTTAAACGAAAACGCCTCAAAAACTCTTCCTTACAAACCTTCAAAAAAATCATTACTCTCTCCCGGTTGCCAACGGCCTCCAAAGAAAAAACACCATAAAACAGAATTAATTTTCCAGGCAAGCGACGAAACCGTATCAACCGCAAAATAAAACCTTTTTCCCAGGCTAGGAAATCTTTATTTAAAACCCGGTCTCTGTTGTAAGCGTAGAAATGTAATTGGAATTTCTAAGATTTCCGCCCTCACTTTCAGGATTAAATCCTTTTAACCGCCATTGCTTTAATGGAATCGGTCGCACATTTGAATAATTGATGGTGGACCGTGCCTGGTGTAAATATACACACCGGGATTTCTGTTCTTTATTGGCGCGGTGTTTGGCGGATTGGCGTTAAGAGATCGCATCAGAACAATAAGAAAATATTTTTGGGGTTGCGTTAGTTGGGTAAGATACTGACATTGGATTGTGTATTCCAAGAAAGTGTATACTATTCTAAACAGCAACTTAAGTTGAACCTGACGTCACTAACAAACAAAGTAGTTCCCATCGCGGTGTCTGAATTTCGAGTGAAACGAAGAACGTCAATTTTAAAATATACGATTATTTTGTTAAACCCATGTATTTATAGTGTATTTTATCACGATTTGTGTACCGAAACTCCTCCTAGCATCGTAACATGCTTTGTGTTTACCCACTTTCTCCTTCTGCGCAGGCGTACTGGGTTCAGGAAACGTTGCTGTTGGGCATAGTTGGATGTAGTCCTTCCCATAGTAGTTTTGTGGGAACAATTCCATACTTTTTAAAACTATTTTATTACTTTATATTTTATTACTATTTTATTTTTTATTACTTTTTAAAAGCGTTTCATTTCAATGTCTAAGGCTAAGGTATAAAAAGTATTATTATTTCGTATAAGCCAATACTCTGTTCATGTTTTTAAGCATGATTTTTTGTATGTATGTCTTCCAATGTTTTTTTTAATTTATAGAAAATTCAGTGAATATTTTGTATTTAGAACTAACACAAAAGATGAGTCAACACTAAAAAAATATAAATCACTACACTGGGTTTTTCAATTACTTATAAAAAAGGCCTACCCAAAAATAATTTTCAAATGAAACCAATAATAAAGTAAGATTGTTCTTTATCAAGTTCATCTTAAAGCCCTAGATCCTCTACCTTAAGTAGCGACATCACGCTCAATCGGCCGCCATTGTGGGGAGAACTCACTACTATTGACGATAAGCAAGACTATTCAGACTAGTAGTGAGTTCTCCCCATAATGGCGGCCGATTGAGCGTGATGTCGCTACTTAAGGTAGAGGATCTAGGGCTTTAGTTCATCTATCGTGAATTTATTACTATTCAACTATCGTGAATTATTAATCAAAAATAATTTTCAAATGAAACAAATAAAAAAGTAAGATTGTTCTTGACCAAGTTCATCCATCGTGAATTTATAAATATGGGCATCAAACAAAACTATAAGTTACCTTTTCGGTGTGTGATTTATCTTTAAATAATGAAAAACATCCTCTAAGTTTGACTCAAATATACAAACTTAATCGTTAACATGGCTTACTGTGATACGGTAATTGAAACACGTAGCGGCTGTACCAATCCTGCAAAAACCACGTACAGAGAAAGCTTCTCATTCTCGCCACTACGAGCGCATTACCGACCCCGAAATCCTCGCAGTCTCAATAAAAAAGACGCTTATTAACGATGTTTTTCCCGGTTTTTCCAATGTATAAGGGTCGGGGGAAAGGAATTAGATATATATGCTAAATTGGTTCTTTATTTCCCTTACAATATACATCGACTGATTTACTTAATGTTAATACATTTATGCTCCGAGACCACCGATATCTCCGAAATACGTCTGAATATCTTTTAAGTTTTTTCAAAGCACTTTAAAGTGAAAATCCATTTTAAAATTAGTTTGTTCATGGAAATTTTTAAGAAAGATTATGAAAATAATCGTTACATTAAAGCGAACGATAATGTTTTTAAGTCCCACTCTTTTTCCTATGAAACTATAAAGGAAAATTCAAAGTTATATCAGTAGGAAATAGAAATACATGCAATATTAACTTTCATAATTTCTTGGATTATAAAAACCAGCTCACTATTATGATTCAGAAATAGTGCTAATTCATCTATAATTCAGCCCACTTTTTTGCAATAAATATTAAATTGCCTACAGCTTAATATTTTATGAAAATGAGTTATTAATATTGAATTTAATTCTGAAAAAAAACCCACAAGAATATGTTCATTTGATTTTCAAAAGTTCAAACTGGAGTTCATACATAATAATAAATAACTCCTACAGAAGGTTCATAGTTCTTTTAGATGTAGCAAATGGTATAATTTAAAATGTTTTTAATTCACTCTTTTTTTATGTACATTTAAAGGAAATGAACAACAAGATTCAACAGAAAATGAGAAACAATGTTTATTTTTCAAATTTCTATAAACATAAAAACCTTTTTCACATGAATTCAGATTTGAGAATTTTGATTCAGATTAATCAACTTATCTGCAATCAAGCCCATTTTTTAAATAATAAATTTCACAGTTTTATGTTTTTTAAAGTAAGATTACAACATTATAATCTTCATTAAGCAACATTAGACAAGTCAACAGGGAAATTAATAAGTAAAATTTTCAGTTTGACAACCATGGTTGCAATTAAATTGATTTAATGATGAATTTACTAAAAAGCAAAAATTTACAACTGTACCATTGAAAAAACATTAAAATTGATAGGTATTATTTCATAGTAATAATACCTATAAATTAAAATAATTATAGGTAAATTATAGGTATTCTACGTGTTTCAATTACCGTATCGCAGTAAGCCATGTCGTTAATTACCCTTTTAATAGTCAAAATAACTTTTTACTACTCTGTTAGATAATATTACTGCTTCAAAAATTCCAAAGCTAAAATGTACTCGAAAAATCAGACATACAAATCAAGGAAAGCACAAATTCCTACTAAAAAACAGCGCATAAATAATGCATTAAAAGCTTTATGCATAATTCATGATAAATATTGTGTTCACACACATTATAAAAGAAATTTTACTCAGGAAATGTGAGACTTTAGCCCAACTATCTCCGATGCAAATGTCGAGTACTGAAAAATGAAGCACACGAGATTTTATGTTATCTTATAAGTTTTGATTGCGAGAAAGTTTTATCAAAGGTAGGAAAGTTCTGTTCAACATTAATGTTATTTAATGGCAAAGGGAGATGGGAATGGATGAAAAATCACATTTAATAATCCCTGGTTAATTTTGTAAAAGGATGTCATCCTCTTATTTTTCCGTTAGTGTCTCTCCTAGCCTAGACTGGAAATTCTTCATTTTGGCGAATAAAACACTACTCATACGAATAAAAAAAGCTACCTCATTTCGTTATTAGTGAAAGAAAACATAATTGTAAGTTTTACCAAAAATAGAGTAACTGCTTTGGACAAAATATTTCTCATATTATTTCAAATAAAATCTTCAACTAATAAAAAGTGCATGTATTACTAAGGTCTGATATTTTATTCCTATGGAAAAAATATAGAAAAAAGAGCAGGAAAATTGGGGTCTGTAAATTTCTTCTAGTTATTTTACCTTCTCTTCCTATTTATTTTTATCTTATTTCTGTTCGATGTCTATTTCATCATATTTTATGAATCTTATATCTTTATACAGTCTGTTTTATGTAATCATCTATTCTACATAACATTCAATTTATTTTTCTCATTACTTAATTAAAATCTAAAAAATGTAATTACATTTCTATTCATTGATTAATTGTAATTCTATTCATTGATTAATTATAATTCTATTCATTGATACACAATACATCTAAATAGTACGTTTTATTTTATGGTAGTGAAGCCCAGAGTGTTAGTTGGCATTCTGTCTTAATTTTTTTTACCTCAAGATAGCTAGAGTACTGGAATTTCGGTGGTGAGTAAAAATTATAAAGATACGATATGCACCAAAACTATTTCTTTTTCTATGAGTATTACAGAAAAGGGACATTTACTTACATCAAAAACCAAAAACTATGCCAGCTAATTCTAGTCTTTCATACTTAACTTTTGTCCCGCGGAATAAAAAGTTACATATTTAACATTAGTGTCTCGAAAATAAGATGTCATTTGACACGATTCCTACAAACTAGCTACATCTGATATTCTTCACCAGTGGTTCCCAACCTGGGTGAGATCGCCCCCAGGTGGGCGATTTGTGTTAGCAAAGGGGCGATAAATAAGTTGGGGGTGATTGGGGGGCGATGAGTATTCAAAGGGGGGAAATAAAATAGTACTGTACTGACAGACTGTATTCAGACTTAATGTACCAAAACAAGTTAAAACCCTATTTCTTAGGGTCAAATTTCCAAAAATTTTCTGGGGGATAACCCCCGGACATAAAATTGCTTTATTATTTACACTTTACTTCGAATTAAAATTAGATATACAATTAGAATGAAAAGGGGGGCGAAAGGTGTTAGTCAACATCTAGAAAGTGGGCGATGGGTCACAAAAGGTTGGGAACCACTGTTCTACACCTTAGCAACACCCCGAAAAATCTCCTTCCTCCCATCTTTCCCACCGAGTGTTCGGTTCGTGCTATCTCCCACCCCACCCCAAATCGACCACCTGTTATCAACACAAGAAAACCTTCCGTATTCCAATCGGAAAAAAATCCGAGGGAACGAGGTATTGGAAAGTCTTCAAAAAACGTAATCCCCACCGCCCCTCCCTTTCCCCATCGGGAACCGCCCACTAATTTCCTGGACGTGTTTCTATTTATAGAAGAAGTGTGCTCTGCACCCCTCCCGCCACCTGGGGGGTGGACCCACGCCCTCTCCGATCGATCCCTGCGGTCGGCGTCTTGGGGTGGATGGATTCGGAGACATTCCGGAGGTGGCTATTGCGGTTTGGATTGGAATGTTTTTAGTACTGCTAAATTTACTGAAAAAGGACCCAGAGTTGATCCTATCGAGACCCTAGTGAAGGCTCCATAATTATTTTTTCGAAAATCGAACGGTTTAACAAATTTTTGTCCACATTGTCCAAATTTTGGGGAGGGGTACTGAAACCTTCGATCCCTACTTCGGGGTCCTGAAAAGCGTCGCCCTTAAGAGCGGACCTGACGAACCGAAAACGTGTCAACCAACAGATTAAGTCTTAATCTTAAATTTAAGACCTTGAAAAGAAGACCTTACTATTAATAATAAGGTCTTTTTTTAGCATTAAACACACTCGCACGTATGGTAAACCAAGGTTTATAGAATATAAGGTTGGCTCTTCCCTTAGAAATGAAAAAAACTCGTGACGTCTCGTTTCCGCGGCCAATGACGTCATTCTTGACGCCTTCTTTCAACCAATCACTTTCACTCACTCAGTGCTTTCACTTTGAGTAGGATAAAGTGGAGTTGGCGAAAGTTACAGGTGGCGTGGGGATTTATAATTCAGAGGGAAGATATTTGATTGCTTTTGTTTTCAAATCGGCAAATAACTTCTTTTCAAAGCATTTTCTTAACCAAGAACTAATTAATAACCTCCTTCTCTGCGGCCGTTACCAGGGTTTTTTTGGTAATCGATCTAAGATTTCATTAAACGAATTTTCAAAATGATTATTGTTCCGACATAATGCTTTGTTCTAATATGTTAATCTTTATTTTTGTTAAAGAGCTCTTAACTTTGTTAATATTATTTGCTACCGAAAAGGCAAGGAAAAAGATGTCGGTCCAATCAACATTTCCCTTTTTACTTATTTCCCCCCCATAAAACCTTACGATTCGCTTTATTAAGCCTGATTGGCTAGTGGAATCTTAAGCACGTCATCGAGACAACCTCTTCCGCTGCCAGTGACGTCACCATTAGCACTGCCTGATGCCACCACCCCAGTATCTAATCCTATTTCCTTTAAATTACACCTTTTAATGAATCCCTCAACCATAAGAACGCATGGTAACCAAGAGCCAGCACGTAAAATGCTCCCCGAACTAACCACACACCCCTTCAAAATCAATCTCTCCCTCTTCATACCTCCTATTATTATTTCCACGAAAGGGGGCTGATTAAATTTGCATCCCTCCGGGGTAGGCTGCAAACGACGAAGGGTGGTTGCTAATATCGCCCTCCCCCCTCCGGTTGTTTTAGGGAGCTCGAGAATTATTAAATTCGTCGCGCGGACATAGTGCCGTGGGTGAGAGGGTATTGATTAATTATTCAACTTTTGCAAGTTATGTTGGGCAGATGAAATGACTGACTTTTTAAGTGGCGACTGACAACCATAGTTAGGATGGAATCGCTTTTGGGTGGGATCAGACGCAGTATCCATCGTGTGCAGTTTACTGTAAAGCTGGATTCTAATGTTTATGTGATGAGGGGGAAAATTTGGCTTATAGTTTGAATGTGGAGATTATGTATTGACGCGTGGATGCTAATTCTGGGGTGACCAGTTGCGGCTCGGACTAGTTGCGGCGTAGGAGCACATGAGCACGTGAACCCTCCAAAAAATCGAAATAAGTCAATAATAACAAAGAAAATCTATTAAATATATTCCAACTTGTACCTTATTCAGGATGAGATTCTTCTGTTCTAATTGGGATAGTTTTACTTAATTGTATTTTCCAATTTCATGTGTGAACCCTCATTTAAATTACCTACGAGCCGTTACTGGTGGTGAGCCCATTTATCAATCAAAGTGCTCAGAAAATTCTTTTTTGAATAAATACCACCTGAAACTAATCGCATGACTTTCGGTTCGACGTCCCTTGAGAGTTCCTTTTATCTCTAGGATACATTACATAGTTTCATCTGATATATATGAGCTGGTCAGGATGAAAGTGGTCTAAGTCCAAAAATTACAAAAGTTGAGTTAAGTGTGGATCTGGATAGAGTTTTAGGTCCTTTATTTAGTGCAATGGCTGGTTAAGCGAAATGTTAAATTTTCGGCCCTACACAGCGACTCAAAAATTCGCTCCTTATCGAAACAGCACTTTTCGTCAGGATGAAAGTGGTCTTAGTCCATACGCCCGTTCCGTTCGGTGAGGAGAAAAATCAAGGTCATTAACGCCAGCTGCAGGAATGGGGGATCTCTAAGCAATTGAAATCTGTTTACTATAAAGAGAAAGGCTTTTTTTTTCTAAACTTTGATTACATATTTTTGGCTGACCCCTTTTTGTAAGAAGATATCCGAAAACAAATCCTCGCTTTATTCAATTAGGCGGGAAAGCTGTGGTCTTTTAATCATCGTGGGCCGTGGCTAATACAGAGGATTCAAACACCGAATCTAACTTATTACAGACACATCATGTAAGTTTTTTAGAATCCATTATAAACTACAGTAGGTATGCTAATGCGTATGCTAGTAGCTTTAGGTACTGATGTTGGTTTTGAGATAAATGTATAAATTTTTATAAGGTTTAAATTTACGTTTATGGCACTAGATTTTCATTTTAAAACCTGAGTGAAGTTACCTTTTTGATAACATAATGCATAATTTAAAGGATTTTTTGGGGTTCTGAATAATTCAAGTTGCTATCGACTAGCACTAGCCAATACTTCTGTGAAATTAAATATAATTTTTTCATTTTAACAATATCTTTATAAGCAATGTTGTTTACAGTGTTATAACTGTTGAATTTATAAAAACAACGATGTAAGAAAATTTTTGAATTTTATCAATAAGGTACTTGTTGTAAATATTAAACAATGCAGTACAACAACGTTTAAACCGTCTACATGAAATTGTATTTTTAATAGAAATTTTAAATTTTTAAATTAATACTGAAATAAACAAATAATATTTATTTTTAAAAATATTGTTTGGGATATTCCCAATTAATCTTTTTTGTATAATATCAGGGATACTCAAAATATGCCCCTCGGCTCGGGTAGAAACTCCGGCCCTACATAAACCCTATGATTTATATAAATTACGCATTGAAATATAAAATAATCTTTATATGCTTTACCTTTTTTCTTTTACTGTTTCCATACAGAAAACATTTTGTCACCTAATAACAATACAATTAATACGAAACCAAATTTTTAATTGGTGTTTCAAGGAATAAATGTTATTATGCCTATAGTGCAGTTAGAGTGGGTCCCAGAGGAAAAAAGATCCATAAAGTAAAAAATAAAAAATTACCAGTGGTCAAATGGGATTGACCAAAGTTCAAAGGATGCCCAAAACACCAAAGAGACAAATAGAGAAGGCCAGGAAAGCTAAATAAGGCTAGAAGAAGTAGATTGACCACTGGTCAAGAGATATTGACCAGTGGTCAAGACCAAAATGTTACCCGTCTCAAGGCGTTTGGTTTGAGCCCATTGTGACTTTCTTCAGTGCCAAAGTATTGAAGTAGCAAAAGGTTGACCGGACTGACCAATGGTCAACCGGAACCAAAAAGACATGTTATAACAATAGGGGATACAAAATATCAATTTGAAACTCCAACATTTATTTTATGATGATTTTTAGCCATATAGAGTAACCTTGACCAGTGGTCAAGCAACCCAAAATATTCGTAAGCTACGCATCAAAGTCACACAATGGAACAGAAAAATAAAATCAAATTTTGTACAAACCAGTCGCCCGTGAAGTCGTCCATTAAAGTCAATTTAAAGCACTTCCAGTTGAAATTTGGTAAAATTTGTTCCGCAGCAAAAATTGTATCCATGGCTAGAGACGAATCCACCCCAGAAAGTAAAAATATTAGCAATCCTGATTTTTTGGAGATGTTTTTAGAAAACCTTCAATTACACAAAACGAAGTTCAGTGGACTTAGACCATTTTCATCCCAACCAGCTCATATTTTGGTAGCACTAAGAAAGTAAATTGTACCATTTATAGTACTACTACTACTACAACCAACTAATGTTGCTTTAAGGTTTAAGCGATAAGTTTTTCCAATTAAAATAATAATAATAATAATTTTATTGGACAAACAAAAGAACAGAACAAGAAAAAATACAAACGCAGTTGATCGAGTACATACATATCCCAAAGGAGCAACCGCTCGTCCATGGGGTCACAGAATATCTTTGTTAAAAGTAAGATCAAAAATAAAAAATCGATTTGGTTTATAGTGGAAGAAGTTGTTGTGCTTTAACACTAAAATAAATAAAATATCCTTGCCATTTAATCGAAAAAATATTGAAATTCTAAAATACGATTTTACGAAAGCCATTGAGTGATAAAACTTGAAAAAAACCTTGTCGATCATTCTTTTATAATTTTAAGACAAAAAAATACATTATAAACACAAAACACAATGCCCTAGTAGTAATGTATAATACACATATAACCCATCCTGTCATCTTCAAAACGTATATACAGACTCACTTTCCAATACACTTGAAGCTGCCGTAGTTTAAATATTTTACCCTTTAAGTGTCCCACGATTCCTTTTGTCTTAGCATCTAACGTGATTCGGAAGATCTCTACAATAGATACAACCACAAAAAAACTGACAAATAGAATAGTTCTATCGGTGGCCGTTAAAATTTTATGGCTGAAGTTTTACTTCCTCTGAAGCTGGTTTGTGAGGAATTACTCCACTTACGTTAGGTGTTGACAAAAGCTTTTACTACTTAGACGCGCGACTTTATGGACCTGGGATTTATTGTTTGATTCACCAAGACGTTAAAAAAGTCTATTATGGTCGCAGTTTAAGAGGCTTGATTTTGTTTCTAGTCGTTATGGTGACTTTATAATTTATCGAAAAATAAATTAAACTGGGTTTTAAAGATCTCTGGATAGATTGCAATTTATTTGGTAGTAGAGGGAAGATACGAGAACGCTTTTTATATTGGTTAGAATCTCAGAAATTGGTTTAACCAGAAAATATTTTTACTAAAAAATTTTTTATTGAAATTCAATCATCTATTTTGATTTTCTACAATAGATACTACCATATGATTCCATTAAAATATGATGAGCACATTTAAAAAATTCGTTTACTATACATGATTTAAGAAGAAAAGAACAACTTTAAAATAAGTACGAGTCATTTTAAAGTGATATTTAAATAAATATTTTCTATATTCACTATGGAAATATATCTATGAGCTCCAAAAAAATTAAAGTTATAGTTTTGAAAATAATTTACGCTTTTATTTTCATCTTCAAGATTTCAAGAACAATTCATGAAATTTTGATACCATGGGTAAAGATACGGGGCCTTTCATTGAAAGTAACACAATTTATGAATATCATAAAGTAGTATATAAAATAGTTATATTCTCTCTGTAGCAACCCCACATTTAAGTTTATTTAAAATTTTTAACTCTATCTCAAAAGTCCATTAAATTATTTCACCCCATAATTTGTCTCCAGGGAAACAATTTTAATATCAAGAGATAAAACCTTCCATCTCAATTAGCTCGCTGAAACCAGTGAGTTTCGTAAATATTAGTCCGTAAAACTACCCAAATCCCAATTAGAAGCAATTAACATTTAATGGAAGGTCTGGGACGACTTAAAAAGCTTCCGCGGGCTACGTTCGATTGCCAAATGGGCTTCTTCGCTTCTAGAAAATTCTGTCGAAGAATTACCATAAATCAAGAGTTGGGGAAAGTTTCTGGGACGTTTGATTCACTTAAAGTTCAGCCGTTAAGTTTCTCTTTTACTTTCATCGGTCTTTTCTCTATCTCGGTTAGGGGAAAAGTTTGTATTTTTACTAGAATCGTTCAGCGACGATTTTTGAAAAGGACTACTAGATGAAGTGCTTAATGTAAATTAGGCTACCGTCTACTTTTGAATTTTGTTAGGTAGTGAATTTTCCAAACCGACCATGACTGGGTCAACTAGTAATGATATATATAACGTTGGGAAACCTTATAAAGATTATAAAGTAAAAGGTCAAGAAATGAATTTTAGTCAACCAAAATTTAAAATGTTGATTCGTTGGAGAGGCCTAGCTGTAAAACTATTACCATAACTCGTTATTACACATTGGAGTTGTTTGAAAATGAAAATTTTTTGCATTTGATTCCAGTCTTAAAAAGTCATATTCCGGTGTTATTTGGTGGTTTGGCACTGAAGCCATTTTTATACTGATTTCACTGTATGGCTGTTTTTATTGGGACAAAGACTAATCATAATCTTGGCTACCGCTTTTTAACTAACTTTTATTCCTTCATTTCAATCAGTCGGGAAATAATATTTTTACGATTTTGGAGGCATATATCTCTGGGTTTTACGATTGGTTCAAGAATCGATTATCCTTATCTGGACACATTTCCCTACACTGTGTGCATTCTGGGAGTTGTTTTGATCAAATTGAACTCTTTTTTTATTGGAACAAAAAAGACAAACACACATTTTCAGTAGTTGTTATTTCTCTGTAGGATAGTGTGTAGTGCAGTGCAATGAAGTATAACGTCTGCATTGTTCTGCATTTTCTTAGGGATTTGTCGAAATTCTTAGTAGAGCTAAAAAAACTATTTTATGTATTTTCGTGTGAAAATGTCTGTCAAAAAAATTATGAAAAGTAATGAAAAGCAATTACTACTTAGTAATTGCTTTTCATTACTTTTATAAATATTATTACATGTATTTTTGTGTTAGTTTAAATAAAAAAATAGCAAAAATGTATTTTAAAATTTTTCAACCCACTTTTCTACAGCAGCAATTTTTATCTAACATCTACCAATTCGGTAATAACGTCACTTTTTGCTAAATATAGCTTCGGTCTCCACAGTCGCCACACATCAAAAACAAAAGCAATGAAGAGTAAAAACTTCTCACAAAAATCAATTCATTTGCTCATAAAACTATTTAAACTAGAAATTTCACAAAAATGAGCACTATCTTTAACAATATAGCTACCCACTGTGTATATTCTACATCATTTAATATTCCATTCAGTCGACCCTAACTCTAGGACTTAAAATAAATCCGTGTCACAAATTAGTCCCGTCCACTGATGTCCTTAGTAATTCAAGTTGACATTTCCAGGATTTTCGTGCCGAACAACAAAGCAACTGGTCTCATCCGGTTTATTTGTCCAGCGTGAATGCCCGGAATGCGCATTGGCGCGTAATTAGCGCGAAACCTGCCGCCAAGGCGACACCTTCATCCAATCAGCGTCCCGCTAATTGAATAAAGAGGCCAGAGAGGGAGAAAAGTTCTTGATCTAATATTTAAAATTATCCTTGATGCTGTGGGGGAAAGGGTTTTAGGGCGGGATACCCTGGTTGAATGAAAATGAGAATTAGTTTCGTGTTTTGATATGAAATAATAGAGTATGTTGGGTAGTTTCAGTAAAATTTACCGATTTCTGGTTTCATGCATGGCTTATATCATGTGAAAAAATTCCAGTATATTCCATAATAGCTAACAGAAAATCATTTTTTGAAAAGCTATTTAATTATTGCTTTAGTTACTTATAGGTATACCATTTTAGTGAAATTTCCTTAATTTTACTATCGCTTGATTTAAATTGGAAACAACGTTCTATGGAAATAAAATTATGCACCTATAGAAGAATCTGTTTTTTACAAGGGTTCCCCCATTTCTTGCACAAAAAGGTACCAAAAAGGAAATGTTAAAACTCGAAAAATGTAGACATTTTTTTAATTCGTCAAACTTTTTATATTATGGTTAAAACTATTTTTATGTAAATTCCTTTTGTTTTACTTTACAGTTATTTCTCTATGTTTAAGTAAAATTGTTTTTAAAGAAGAAAGAAATTACTAAACACTTACCAAAAAGGTATGGGAACAGTATTGTCAGTCTTATCATCCCCAAAGTTTTCATTGGATTCAATGGCGGCTTAGAATTGAAAGGATTTAAGTTGCTACATGAAATTGTCTATGGTTTACTTCCCCCCATAAAATTTTATATTAAAAGAGTTATTTCACTCATTGTACTTACATTTCTGCCAATAGTTTCTAATGCATTAATCAATGTTTTACACAAAATATTGAATAAGCTACAGAATTGGATCAAAATGAGAGAGAGAAGTCTTTTCAAGAGTAAATTACAAATCCCTCCACAATATTTATCGCATATTGCACCTTTTATTATCTATATATTTATTAATACCTTCATGGAGGAGTGGTCGGACTCCTGCCATTTATGGGCCTCACTTTCTCAGGAGCCGCACCCCCTTTGCCTTGAATCCTTGTGGAGCTTGGGTATTCCAAGTGGCACACGACAACAACAACAACAACATTAATACCTTCTTTTTTCAATAATCTATATATATAAAAAATCCAAATACCACTGACTGATTCATTCATAACACTCATCACGAAATCTCCAAAACTGCCGGACCGATAGGCTTGAAATTTGACAGAGACCTTCCTTTCGGCCATTAGACGCGCACTAAGAAACGATTTTAAAATCGAACGACTCCTTCCCTGCTTTTCGGCGCTTTTTCGACTCCGTTTTACCCATTGAAATAACATTACACATTGTTGAAATGCATAAAAGGCAGGGTTTACTTCTTATCTGAAGGCGACGTCTTGCCTCACTTGATAAATATTATTTAAAAACATTGTATAACTTAAAACGGAGTTAAAGACGAAAAACAGCGTAAATTTCTAATTAAAAGTTAAAACGGAGATTAGAAAACTAAAATAAATTGAAATAATTAATTTTGAAACATTAATTACATTACTTTAATATTATCAAAAATAAATATAGAGCGTGTTGGTTCACTAGACTTGTACAGTACTGCAAACAAAAAACGACTCAGTCTCCATATCTCCAGAACGGCTCGTGATACAAAGACAAATAAGGTATCATTTTTCATGATTTTAAGTATTCTTTTACCAAAAAAATTTTCAAGTTCTTGGTGGGTCATCTTCATATTAAACGAAGCACCAACTTTCGTTTTTCCTATGGGAGACATCAAATATTATAATTTATTCTGAAAGAGAACCCCCCATAACCCCTAAATACGAAGTTTCATATGTCTGCGTCCACAAGTAGACCCCCCAGAAATTTTTAAAATTTGAAGCATCCTATGTTAAATTTCCTATTTCAAACTTTCATCGAGCCTTCTCTACGAGTACTAGGCCAGGATATTTCTGTGCGCTCTGTAGGAAAGCGCAATACCTAAAAACAGTCGCCAACCATCGAGCCAAACTCATATCACTAGTGAAAGTTATCCAAGAAAGAAATATCAAGACATATAAAATACATTTGTTTCCCTAGTGAACGGCAAGAACTTCGAATGTCAATAATTCCAAAACTAATCGGAATTTAAAAAAAAACGAAATGTCAATCTTTTTATAAAAAATAATCGTATGTTTGTTTAAAATATCATAGTTCTACCATGATTAGTTTTTCTTTTATAAGAAAAAGTTTTAAAAGTTAAAAAGTTTTTCCGACGATTTCATTATTGGCTGAAATTCATCATATTGTTGGGTGGCCCTTACTGTTAAATCTAATTAATTCCTATAAGTAGGGATCCCAACTTAACATTGCGTTGTAAATTATCTAAAATTAACCCAGTGACATGAGAGCAGAATGATCCTGTGAGACATAAAATACACTTGGTGAAACTTAACATTTTTATTATTGATTAAGGTTCTAGAGTAATACATTTAAAATTTGATAAAACATATACACAAATAATTGAGAGAGAGAGAAGATGCTAGACCAATGACTACCACTTACCCCGTTCGTTGATATAACTAGACGGATCATCTTTGGCTAGGAATTACCAGGACCATCATCTCGGACTCTTCTTGTACTCTTGGAACCCGTGAACTCCCGTGTGTATCTGTCTCTGTGTCTGTCTCTGTCCCAAAAACTCCTGCAGTCATATTTATACCTTCTCCTCTATTCTCCTTCAACCTCCAATCCCTGCATTTTCTACGCCCACCTAGATACCATCAACTGCATAATTGGGCTTCGGGGACCATCCCTCTGTCCCCCCTTGAGATATCAGAGTTTACCAATGGTCAGAGTATAATTTTATGCGTAGTTGAAAACTCACCCTATTGGTTTTACCTTTCCCCTTTGATCCTTCACTTACGGCCATATTCACAGTCACCAGAATCAGAGTTAACACCTTGGCGACGGAGGGTCAAGTCCAAAAAACCCAAAAACCGTATTCATTGTACACGGTTCACACCGAAAACTGTGTTAGAGTTGATACCCCAGAGGCCGAGGTGTCAACTCTAAAATCAGAATCAGCGCATGCGCAGTCGCTACTTCTCCATAAAACAGAGAAATTAAATGGCGGCACCGAAGTTTTTCGCAGAGCAAATTTCAACAACCGAACCAGAATATTAAAGCCCGAGTGAACAAATCTCCAACGAAAAACAATTTCTACGATGGAATGAAGAACATAGAGGTAAGTTTTGTATAAATACCTCTCGTAAAAATGTTTATCTGGAATTTTCTCATTGCATACACTACTTGATAACTACGAAGTAAAACATGATGAGAGACCTAATAGATCGGCATTAAAATATTTTCTTATTTACTCCTATCTACAATATTTATTTTCCTCTTGTTTAACGTTTTATGTTTTGAATCAATTAATAACTTTTTGAGTTCTTATCTATTTATGATTTTAAAACAGTCAAATCCAGCCCAGGCGAACATCTAATAATCTAGTTTAAATTGAAAGTTTGACAAGTTATTGTAAATAAGCTGTTAAAATATTCATTAACCATAAATATAATCAGTTAAATTACTATTTTAATGCAGTAGCACTATATACGAGAATTGTTCCGTCTTCCGTTTGTTTATTTTTCATTCTGCAAACGAAACTAATGAAATAAGAAATTGAATTTCTGATGTTAAAAAAACATTTGTTAGAACCAGAACACTCATTTATAATTCTTTTTCTAAGCAAAACATTTGTTTTAATGTATTGGGCTTTCAATGAAGAATAAAAATTAATAAATTATTTATTATTAATAGTTTTAGTTTTAAATTGTAAAATAAAATATTTTACCACAGTATCATAATTTATTTCTGTTTCTTATTTGATGATGTAATAAATTATACAAAATAAAGGTATGTTTTTATATTATGTTTATTTTAGTAATGAGAGTAGTAGAAAATTATTGAAAGGTAAAGTATGACAATAATAGCAAATATTGTTTCAAAAACTCATGGTCTAAATTAGTATAAGGATTTTTATGTTCAAAAAGTTGCTCAAATTACTATTTCTTGAATAAAAATGAATGTTATATTTTAATGTTGTTTAAGAATATGTATTTTTTATATTAACTTACAGGGCTAATATTTTAAGAACTTTAATTCTCTTTCTACAAATCAGATATCATTTTTAAATTCAAAAGAAATCAAAATTTGAATTATTTTTAAAAATGTGTTATTTATTGCATGGAAGTTAAATGAACTATCCAGACAGAATTGATTGCCTTTTTTAATATATTGGGAGAACTCAATACAAATCCTAGCTTATTAAGTTCTTTTGTTTCTTATTCTTTTCTTATTTCATTTTTGTTCATATTAATTTTTGCTAGATTAAAAAAATTAAATAATATTGAGTAACCACTTTGAGTAAGTACATTTTAAAATTTATTCCACAAATAAAAAATATAGTATGTTTACAGCTGTTTTTGTCCCTAAATTTTGTAAAAATATGAGTCTTTAACAACTGAAATCATTAAAAAATAACGTTTATTACAGTCAACATCTAAAGGAAAAATATTTTTAACCCCTAGTTTTGTTTAATAGCTTTAAAATTTAATATTCTTATCAAGGAAAGTTTCAGGGAAGTTTTAAATTGATAGGTAATACTCTGATAGGTATATAATATCTTGTATATTGTTTCAAATATATTTAATATTTTCTATTTATTGAGTTTCAACACATGTAGGTTTACTACAGAACAGGTTTCCAAAATCGTTCCAGACATAACGCATACCTTATATGCTATGCTTTTGTGTTTTAAAATTTTAATTAATACTAACTAAAAGCTAATTTATAAAGGTCGGGTACCTACTATAAACGTAATATACTAAGCACTTAAAAATTAGTTTTCTTCTACTCAGAGCTCCCTTCATTATTTTTTATATCGATGGTTATATTTTTCGCTCCAAGAGAGCAGCTGATTTTGGTTGAAGTTTCTTTTGCCACCTGCATTTCTCTACACTGTTTTTTATCCATTATTATGGTATAGGTTTTAAGTTATTTCTATAATCTAGTTCCTTTTAAATTATTGATAAATGATAGATTGCTCGTATTTTAATCTGAGCACAAATAATGTTAATTGCAAAAATTAAAGCTTAAAAAAATAACCGATTCAATATTTTGTATACATATTAAGAAAAAAAAGGTCGGCAGAAAACTAATTAAAACTATGCCAGCACGGGTACAATACTAACTTAATTCTCATATAGACGACCCGAAATAAATGGATTAAGGAAATATTTTGTAAATAAATTGTTCGCCATAAACGATCAAAACGCTTTAATTAATGTTTTTGCCTTTGAGTTTAAAGTACTAATGATTAGATAAATATGTTGCTTTATATGGCAGTGTATAAATATATCAGCAGGTTAAAAACTCGAAGTAATTAATTTTATTTGATGTATTATAGTTTTACAATTGCATTACACATAGCAGTTAAAAAGTTAATTCCGATTTTCGCATGAAAACGTTATGGATCTAATAGCATTTAAAAAAAACGTCAAAACAAACACGTGTTTGTATTTACTAAACAAACAAGTTTCAAGTGACACGCTTCTCTCTACCCAATCAGAGAAGACCTTAAAGCGTGAATCAACCTCGCCAAGCAATCGCCAAAGCCAGCGCCAGTGTCAGATAATCCGAGTACAATGAATACGAACTCGGATCAACTATGAGTGAACTTTTTCACCCGTTGAAACTAGTGCTACCTGACACCGGTGTCAACTCGAAAACTGTGAATATGGCCGTTAGGGTCCTCCTATCCATAAATCCCGACTCCAAGCTATTCTTCTAACTGTCAACCCAGTCAAAGGACTTTGTTTAATTTATTTGTTGTAACTCTAAACTTCCCGGGGCTTGCAGGAGCGGAATAAATAACCTCGAGGGATGCCGACGTATTTCGGCTCTCTTGACCTTTTACCTTTTACATTTGGTTAGAAGAGTCCTTCGCACAGGCAATTAACAAATGGTGAGGGTGCGACCATAGTAGCAACTCAACATTCCTGCACCTTCTCCGGAAAAAAAAAATCGGAACGCATTTTTTCCAAAATAAATTTTGATAGGAAAGGGGGTTAACCTACGAACGGGGATCGTAATCATCGTCCCTCTCTCTCTGTGAAAACCATTGTTGGTTACTTGAATGAGGTGACATGCTGCACCTTAGCATAAAACACAATAGAAAGACAGTGAAATATACAATACATAAAACAAAACTGTTTACTCATATAAATATCTACTTGGGAGAGAAAAACCGTAAGAAAATCTAAACTGAGGAATTGTCAGCGAATCAAACATTATCAATTAAACTCTCCCGTATTCACCATCCTTGTTAGGTTAATCGTACTCAAATTTAATTTACCATTATACCTTCTATAAGTTACTTGAATTACAAATTTTAAAAAAAAATCCATTAGACTTGCACAGTTTTGTAAAATTCATTCCAAATACTACTTATGAATATTCTTTCTATTAAAAGCAAGTGTTTGACATTCCACTAAATTCCATTTTTTTTTTGTATATTTGAAAGAATACAATATTGAGGAAAACTTATGCTGTGAATTCTAGTTGATTACTAAACTTATCACATATTATAATAATAGTAAGGAATGGAAAAAAAATCCTGCTATTTAAATTATTAAGCACAGTAATATTATAACTGATGGTATATAAACAGAGTAAATAAAACTAAAGTGATAATGTAACTAGAATTACAAACAATGACTATTGTAATAAAATAGCCTGAAAAAAAGAGTAAGATATCCACAAAATTAATGCCTTTTTTAAAATAGTTGTTTTGATATGTAGATATCTGAAAGAAAAGATTTTTAAGAATAACAACAATATTAATGAACTAGTAAGTGGATTCCATGATGTAATCAGCACAAAAGTAGTAACTGTAAAATAATAACAAGTATATCGAGATTATAAGTATGATTATAAGAACCAGATAAAGTTCAGTGGGTTCGTATTTAATTTTTTTCGCAAAGTTCATTCCATTATACCTGATGAAACTTTGATAAAAACTGCTCTTCAAAAAGTTCGTTATGATGGTTCGAACAGTCTATAAGAACTAGATCGTTCTCGGAACGGAATGCTCAATGTAGGTGCTGGGATGTAG
Organism: Tetragnatha versicolor; assembly: GCA_024610705.1. Classification (NCBI taxonomy): domain Eukaryota; kingdom Metazoa; phylum Arthropoda; class Arachnida; order Araneae; family Tetragnathidae; genus Tetragnatha; species Tetragnatha versicolor. Next base: position 18,493,767 of record JANDEH010000008.1, read on the forward strand.
GGATGGGTGCTTGTCAGAGCACACCACAAATGTTCCATATTGAGCCATTGAGTTAACGGAACCACCGATTATTTGACGTAGCACAAATGTTCAATTCACAAATGTGAGAATTGTCATAGCTCCTAGTAATGAGATGTCTGGAGCCGCAGTCCCATATGCCGGTGGGCATGAAGGAATAGCTACGAGTAGCATTTGAAGCTGAAGAGTTCGTTTCAGTAGTTTCGGTAAGTTCAGGTTTGGAGCGAAGTTTGGGCTCTGAAACGCGCGCTTGTAGAGGCAGATCCTGCCGTCACTGTTCTTTTACCAAGCCGGATATGCGAGAGCTCAGAAGAGGGCACCTGCCCTGCTGGGGAAGCCTCGTATCGGTGAAGTCGGCTACCGAACGACTGTTTTTCAACAGTAACTTACGATGTTCCCGTCAATCGCAGAAGGCACGTATGGGCACAGGTGCTGGGTGTGGAACAGGGCGGTTTGTGCTTTCCCATACCAATCTGACCTCCACATCGTGACGGAGCGCCTTGTAAAGCTTCAGTAAAGCTTGCATGGGTTACTAACCCGATTTGTCCATGTACGAGTCAGAGTCACAGGTTTGTGTTTTGTCCAACGTAATTTAGTACTTGGTCCTCTGACATATCAGGTGTTGTCAGATAGCTAGCTGTAACCAAGGGTAATATAGTGGACAATCAATGATCAACACACTCTCTCTCAAAATTAAAGTTATTATTTATTATCGTTATAATTAAATCACAGCTTAATATTACAGCCAAATTAGTCACTATATACTTAGTAAATATTATTTTTTCTCTTAACATAGATAACCATTAATGTTATATCCTTAGGAATTATAGCATAAGGCTATGTTCTAAGCTTCTAAGATTTACTAATAGTGTTAAATTAACTGTATTTGGAATTGTGGAATTTAGGATAGTCAACCTATTCCAAAATACTAATATTAATTTTTTTAGCACTTAGCAAATATTAGGATTCATCCATACACAACAAATCAATAATTACTTTCTATATTAAAATGTTTTTTTTTTTGTTTCACCATCATTATCTTAAAATTATTCGTTACTTTTGCAAGATTGTCTACCTTCGTACTATATCCATTGTACATCATACTAATATACCACACTATAACTCTGTACAGTCAATAATAACTAGGTAGCTCTCAATCAACACCTTCACTTCCAAATCAACAATTTCTATTTCCAAAAGGACACTAGGTTTTCCCTACGTTAGCGTTTCCTAATTTTCCTATTTATGTCAAAAGAAATTTTCAATGGTTCCTTCAACTTTCCATTTTGTGTTTGCATTCTATTTGCTCAGATCCCATGGTAAATTTTTGTCTGAGAGAAATCAACGCCAATTATCGACGGCATCTTAATTTTACCAACCCTTATTCTTGGGATTTACGCGTGTTTCTTTCCATACCCTTGCCATTATATTATTCTCGCGCACTTTCATGTGACCGGAAATATCACTGCTCCCTTATCAGTACTCCCGACTGGCCATTAGCAGCCGTGGTTTGGGTTCCCTTTGTGAGGGGTCAGTTCCGTCGGCGCCAAGCTCAGCTGGTTCTCACGAAAATTTTGTCACTCTAGGGGGAGGGAACGGGTTTTTTCTTTTATTCTCAATGCTTCGCGGTGTTGTTCTAGTCCCTTCCAGGGTCTGCGCAACCATTTTTGCTGGGCTCAGTTCCCATAGTACGGCGACAAGCAAGACGGAGTATTCTGTGGCTTAGTATCATTTCCCTTAGTTTCCTAACTTTGTTTCCTTTCAGCGGATTTTCCTGAATTTGTTACAGTTAATTTTTGTTTTCTGAATATATTGATTAACTGCATGTTTACATCCCCTTGTTCCCGGGATGAACTTAAATACACTAAACATACAATTGACGCGCCATACTTTATTTCCATACCTCATATGTCCTGGCTCACTTATTTCCTACCTTTTCAGTTACTCTTCATTTTGAGAAGAACGAAAAAAATTCAAGTTTTTCCAGTGAAGTTACAAATGCCAAGTTGTTTCTTTCTATTTTTTGCCAAGGTCAAGGTCTTCATGTCGGTTAATCCGACATCGTAAGTTGTTTTATCATTTTAGTTTTTCAACATTTGTACACTAGTTTTTTTTTGTTTAGTTGGTTTTGTTTTAATGTTAGGCGAGTTCCACCATTCATTAATTTCCGGTTGATCAGGCCGTATTTTAATGCCTAGTGAACCTCAGTCTAATTATATGTCTGACATTTTACACAATTAATAACCCAACACATAAACAACATATACACCCCATGGTACCCTGTGGTATATATGGGTCTATCTTGGGTGTTTTACCCTGATTATTACCATTCTGTACACTATTTTCACAGTTATTTATTTATTTATGTGATTTTTCCTCTGTACATACATTTATTATTAACTACTGAACAATCCAGTGATTAATTTTTATTGGTAGTTACATATTCCGTATAACCGCTCAGAAAAACTTTTTTTCCAATATCTCTATAACTTTTCCTTTTCCCACCAATTTTCACTTTATGATGATTTTTCTACAATAAACCTATCCGTGCTGCATTTACTGTACACGACAGTGTCGCTCACATCCCGAGGCAAATTGTAAAGCACCTGTTGAGTATCATGCCGGGTTATCGCCTTCGAGCGAGAGGGGTGTGGGGAAAATCTAGCGGTGACATTCCTATGAGTCATGGGGGGTTTGGGCAGCAGCAGGCAGCAGCATTGAGGAGGCAATATTATCTTCTGTGATTTGGATTGTTAGTTAGGAAAAAAAATATTGATATCGTTTTTCTCAATATCAACAATCTGTTTAGTGATTTCTCTTAATCCTTTTTTAATTTATCCGCGATTCTTTTTTCTCCCAAAAAAGCCAACATTGAGGATTGTCCTTCCCGGACTTCTTCCTCCGTAGGGCGCGTGATTCGCTTGGCCCTGCTGAATAAACGAGTGCCCCTATCATCTGCATGCACCTCGGCAACCGTACTCTGTTTCCGTGGTCGAAGGGAAAAATCGCGTTTTGGCAGATTTTCGTTGATACGTTTCCGTTTTCTTTTGGGTTTTGGTTCATTTGTTTTGTCAGGGTCAGTATTATTTTCCCCATTATCCTCTTTATTTTGAGTTTCTACTACCTCTGGTGTTTTGTTGCTTTGTGGGGTATTTCCCTGATTCTCTGTGTGGGTATCGCGATTTGCACTCACTGTATTTTTATTCCCCGCATCACTCCTATCTCCATTATCCCTTTGAATATTTTCAGATATTGTGGGTATGTTAGGAGAGTCTTGTTTTTCTAACCTGTTGGCACCCCGTCTATTATCAGACACAATGGGTAAGGGAATGTAATCGACCTCATCAAAGACAGCATGGGGTAGTTGTTTGGGTAAAGTCTGTTCAACATGTTCTGGATTTTCTTCCCTTATTATTAAATTGTCATTCCTTGAGGTATATGGTATCAGTCGTGAGGAATGGACCCGCATTAATTTTGCTCGTGGGTTATCTATCTCCTGAATAGAGTAATTTACTGGGGTATGTTTTTCCATTATGCGGAAAACACCTTTAAAATTCCTTTTCTTAGGTAAGTGACAGTTCCTGTCATAATGGGGTTGGTGTAGAAACACTAATTGACCTATTTGAAATTCCCTTAATTTAGCCTTTCTATTTTGATAGTTCTCTTGGTTTTCTGCCGATTTCAAAATATTTTCGCGAATTATTCTCTTAATTTTTCCCAAATTCTGCATTCTCAATTCTATGTACTCAGGGTAAGGGTTAATTACATCTGACTTTGGTTTATTATCCGCATTAATATCATCTGGCAGATCAATATCGTATCCATACAACAGAAAACTGGGCTTTTCCCCTGTTGTAGAATGAATTGTATTGTTATAGCACATTTCAAAATTTGGGAGTTCCTTATCCCATTGTAGGGTCTCTCGCGCTAATATTGATATTGTTTTACGCAATGCCTTATGACTAGCTTCATTAGCACCATTTGTCTGGGGGTGGTATGGAGTCGTGTATAACTTTTCGATGCCCAATTTTTCGGCAGTTGTTTTAAAAAGTTGGGCAGTAAAATTTGTACCGCAGTCCGTCAACAAAAATTCCATTCTACCAAATTGACTTATATAGTCATAAAGTTTGTCAGCTGTATTTATAGCTGTTTGATCTTCCATCGCGTACAATTTCATGTACCTTGTGAAATGGTCAATTACGACCATTATATATTGTTTATTCTGCGCGGTTCGTGGTAATTTCCCTACAAAATCTATTGACACGACCTGACCTGGTCGTTCGGGAATTAAGTTTCTTTGAATTGGAACCCTTTGTTGCCGATTTGGGGATTTAAAACCAACACATTCCTGGCAACTATCCACGTAGTTTTTAGAGTCCATATATAAATTTTCCCAGAAATACTTTTCCCGAATTTTGTCATAGGTCTTAACATGACCAAAGTGAGCATTGTGACCATTTGCTAAAATTACAGGTTTTAACTTGTCGGGAATAACTATTTGTTCTACTTCGTTACAACCTATACTTCTCTTTATTACGCCCAAGTGCATGATTAGGTCATCCCTAATAAAATAGTTATTTTCTGAAGGAGTTAGCTCTTCTGGTTTAGTTTCTATTTTGTTCCTCAGTAATACCAATTGTGGATCCTTTTTTTGTTCTATTATTATTTCCTGTAAATTTGGTACATGCCTAACTAAGTTAACGGAGTGGAAATCCCTCGAAAATATATCCGCCGCAAAGTTTTCGGCTCCGGATATTCGTTCAAAAACGTAATCAAATTCAGCCAAAAACATAAGCCAACGACTAACGCGATTTGCTGGGTTTGGTAGGTTTTTTATTGTTTGCAGGGATGAATTATCACATCGAATTATAAATTTTGTTCCATATAAGTAATGTGTATAAGACTTCACACTTTCAACAATAGCCAATAGCTCTTTATGCATTATGGAATATTTTAACTCAGTAGTATTTAATTTACGTGAAAAATATGAAATAGGGTGAATTAATCCCTGTGAATCTTTTTGGCCTAACATCGCTGCAATAGCGTTATCTGACGCGTCGGTTGACAAAATGAACTGTTTATTATAATTTGGATGGGTTAAAATAGGTTTCTTGGCTAACCAATCTTTTAGTGTAACAAACGCGTTTTCTTCTTGTTCAGTCCACACAAATTTATTCCTTTTCTTTGTTAATTCTGTTAGTGGAGTGGTAATATCACTATAATTTGGCAAAAATCGTCTATAATAACCACATAATCCTAAAAACCGTCTCGTTTTCCGTACCGTGGTTGGACGCGGAAAATCTTCGATTTTACGTAAATTTTCGTCCGTGGGAGTGATACCATTAGCATTCAATTTATGCCCTAAAAATTTAATTTCCCGTACACCAAAGATACACTTTTGGGGATTTACGGTCAACCCAAATTTCCGTATTCTTACAAACAATTCTTTTAATTTACCGAGCATTTCCTCAAAAGTATCACTTCCTAAACAAAAATCATCAATATAATTTGCGATATTTAGATTTTTGATGTCTGCAACAAGCTTATCGGTTAATGCTTGTAAGACTCCCGGGGAGAAGTTAAGTCCCTGTGGTAATCTTTTATAAGCAAAGTTTCCGAAAACTGTATTGAAAGTAGTTATGGCCCTATCCTTAGGCTCAAGTGGGACTTGAAAAAAGGAACTCTGCAAATCTAAAGATGCGAAAAATTTTGATCCTCGTAATTTCTCTAACAGGTGGTTCGCGATGGGCATTTGATATTTTGGAAACTTTATAGCTGCATTAGTTGCGCGGTAATCTTGGACAATACGATAAGTAGGTTTATTAGGACCGGAGGTGCCTTTCTTCACAAGAATTACAGGGTGTCCTATGTGCGAATCAGACCTTTCAATTATATCCGCTTTTAACAATTTTTCTAATTGAGTTTGTATTTCCTCTCTCAGCGCGTGTGGCACTGGATAAGCCCGTTTACTTTCAATTTTAGAAAAATCAACTGAAAAGTTTGGTGAGATTTGGTCTGTTAACCCTATGGTCTCAAGATTATCACTAAATATATCTGCGAACTCTTTTAACAGGTTTAATAAGGAGTTTCTCTGAGAGGGTTCTAAATGATTTAATTGAAAATTTTGGGGGTTGAACTCTCTTATTCTTCTTTTCCTTATATCTTCCATTGGCCTAAGACAATCTGGCTTAGAAATACCCGCGATTTTAGTATGTTTATTTAAAGATATCCTATCCGACGATTTATTTACTAAAGTTAAGTAGGCTTCCTTATATTCATCTACGTCAACTTTCTCATTTTGGATTTTTATGTCAGGGTTATTTAGGACAGATGTGATACTGATTGTATCCCCTTGCTTAACTGGTCCTTCAATTATCACCGATACGTTTTTGATTTGATTAGGTTCCAGAACACATTTTCGTATTAGTTTAGCATGGCTACCCTGTACATTATTGGTTGAGGGTTCTGCATTTGCGTCTCTAATTTTGACTATCAAGTTATTTGATTTCAATACATATTCATTAAAGTCAACAATTAGTTTATATTTCTCCAAAAAATCGAAGCCGATTATTAAGGAGTAATTAGCGCAAAAATCTTGGTCTACTACGTAGAATACATGATTTAGCATTTTATGACCCATATTTACAGGCAACTGGTAGGCTCCACTAATATTAAGTTCATGACCTGTAATTGCATTTACCGAGATGGGACTATGTATTTTCTTTATTCTGGGGTCGGTTTTTATCTCATCAAAGGTTTTCCTCTGGATTATTGATATACTCGCCCCTGTATCCACCAGTCCCGTGCATATTTTCCCATTTATTTTTATATTGATTACAGGTAAAAAGTAGTTTCCTCCAGTTTGACCTAAGATTTGGGTGTTTAGTTTATGTGTCTTAATTGTGTCGGGGTCGATAGGATTTGACACATTAGCTACTTGCTTATTTGTTTTTAATATCGGCCCCGTCGGAAGTTTTTTGGATTTTGTCCTATTCGATTGTGGGGGTTTCTCTCAATGTGGGAATCATAGCTTTGGTTAGAAAATTGCAATCTGTTTCTACTTCCACTACGGTTCCTAACTGATCCATTATAGTTATTCCTAGGGGGAAATGATCTACCTCTATTTTGTTTCCCTTCTATCACTATAGCCTCTATCATATTGTGAATTTTGAGGGTTATACCATTGAGCCTGTCGTGATCTGTTATTATTTTGGATACTTGGGTTTGGGTATCTGTTATAATAGCAATTCCTCGTACTATGGTTTGTTTTATAGCAGATTTCACAATATTCCCCGGTATTATTTTGCAAATTTTCTCGTGCCTTACTTAGCTTTAGATCCTCAATCTCTTTTGACAGAGCAGATATTATAGCATGCGTTGATTGCATGTGTTCATTTAAGACCGAATTTGAATCAATGCTAGATACTGCGTATAAATTTTGAGGTTGCAAAATTTTGGAATTGGATTCAAGGGTTTCCAAAAAGTCTACAGCTTCACTCATGGATTTAGGATCTTTCAAAAGCAAATGGGTTTTGTACTCATCCTTGATACCTTCTAATAATTTTGAAAGTTTTGTTTGTTCATAGAGTTGATTTACATGCTCTAATGTGGTGTCAACGTTTCCAAAAAAATTTACTGTGGCAATTTCTACTCGGTGAGCGAATTGCCTCACCGTTTCGGATGGAAACATGCTTAGTTTTGTAAATTCCATCTGGTGCGTTACCCGACTAGTTTTTGCCTCAAAGAAACTTAAAAATTTTTTCTTGAAACACTGGTAGTCGGTTTCGTTGGACAACTGGGGTGAATTAATCAGATGCGTAAGCGCGTCCCCCCTTATTCGAGTCTTAGCTATTTGCAGCCTATCTGCGTCCGTAAACTCTGTTGGTTTAGCGAAACTCTCAATAGTATTGAAAAAATACTTAGCAGTTACGGCTGATGCGTTATCGAAAATCGGGATTAGGGATTGACATGCACTTATTTTCGATAGAGCAGAGGGTTCTATTTGAGGGGTATCTAAAGTCGGGGCCATGTTTATACAATTTCTTTTCCCAATTCAGTATAATTAATACCCAAAAAAAATTCTCCCCTACCAATACAATATACTCATTGAAAACACTGTATCATACACAACCCTTATACATTGACAAAAGCACCGTTATATCATGTACAGAATTACAATATGGCATACTCTTCGATTCACAAGACCAATCTGCTTCATGATATCCTTTCCCCTTAATTTTTTCTGAGTTAAAATCAAGAAAGGGAACGGCACCACTTTTGTTGGGTGGCCCTTACTGTTAAATCTAATTAATTCCTATAAGTAGGGATCCCAACTTAACATTGCGTTGTAAATTATCTAAAATTAACCCAGTGACATGAGAGCAGAATGATCCTGTGAGACATAAAATACACTTGGTGAAACTTAACATTTTTATTATTGATTAAGGTTCTAGAGTAATACATTTAAAATTTGATAAAACATATACACAAATAATTGAGAGAGAGAGAAGATGCTAGACCAATGACTACCACTTACCCCGTTCGTTGATATAACTAGACGGATCATCTTTGGCTAGGAATTACCAGGACCATCATCTCGGACTCTTCTTGTACTCTTGGAACCCGTGAACTCCCGTGTGTATCTGTCTCTGTGTCTGTCTCTGTCCCAAAAACTCCTGCAGTCATATTTATACCTTCTCCTCTATTCTCCTTCAACCTCCAATCCCTGCATTTTCTACGCCCACCTAGATACCATCAACTGCATAATTGGGCTTCGGGGACCATCCCTCTGTCCCCCCTTGAGATATCAGAGTTTACCAATGGTCAGAGTATAATTTTATGCGTAGTTGAAAACTCACCCTATTGGTTTTACCTTTCCCCTTTGATCCTTCACTTAGGGTCCTCCTATCCATAAATCCCGACTCCAAGCTATTCTTCTAACTGTCAACCCAGTCAAAGGACTTTGTTTAATTTATTTGTTGTAACTCTAAACTTCCCGGGGCTTGCAGGAGCGGAATAAATAACCTCGAGGGATGCCGACGTATTTCGGCTCTCTTGACCTTTTACCTTTTACATTTGGTTAGAAGAGTCCTTCGCACAGGCAATTAACAAATGGTGAGGGTGCGACCATAGTAGCAACTCAACAATATACTGGCATTTTTTGGAATTTATACATAACTAAATAAATATTTTTTCAGTTTGACATCTGATTCATAAAAAATGCTTAGTTCTCTATTTTTTAAGCTGTAAGAAACGGTGTTAAATATTCTTATATTTTTCTAACATCATATTTTAAAAAAGGTTGTGATTGTAAGAAATAGTAATTCTTGCATTGTGTAATACTTTATTATTCTAATATTCCCTAATATTATATTTTATCCTGCTACCCTCCATTAAACACTTTTGATTATGGGTCTCGCATTCATGTCTGATGAATTTTCTCATTTTGTGAATATTTAATCTTAATTAGACTATTATACGACTAAAATTAAATGTATCAAAATTTTTCTGCGTCGACCACCTACCCTTATCTCGGTCCCCAAATTTCATTGTCGGGTGACCCGTTCTAGAAAGTTGGAGAGAGAAATTGACTTGTTCGATATAACTCTTTCAAGAAATTTCATGCTATTTGTCAAAAAATAGAATTTGTATTCTATTTCATCCTTTCAACCCCCAAAGCTGAGTTATTCTTTTCAAGATAGGCCACCCTGAGTGTCCCCAATCAAATTTTTCAGTCCTGAAAACATTATAAACTGGATAGTTACTCTTTTTCTCAGTAAAATATAATTTAAACTTTTTTCTGCCCCAATCAATATCCCCGCTCGGTTGAGAATGAAAGTTCCTTATTATCGCATTACCAGTTCTACAGAGTCTTATAGATTTCTATGTTATTACACTAAAATGGACCCTATTTTCTCATGAAACATTATAAATAACTCCTAATATTCCATTTAACGCTTCCATCCCACCTTAAAATGTGAGGAAAGCTTTTCTAAAGGGGTGTTCTACAAGTCAAGCATCAGTCTTCTTTATTTGCACCACTTATGACTCTACTTAAAAGTAGAAATTTTTGAATTTTACTCCCACGAAGAGTATCAAAACTGGAATATTTTTTTCTGCCCTTCTCCCCCTACCTAATCACAGGTCCCAAATATCTACCATGGTATTTCGTATTGTTTAGTATCTAAAGGGAAAAACTAGCCTGAAATGTTTGCTTCTTCATGGTGAAAAATAAGTTTTTGAACGATTCAAACTTTAAGAATTTCGTGTTCTTTTTGCCTTCGACTTTCAGCCCCTATTTTATGTAGGCACACCGCTCGAAAACCGATTTTTTGCCATTTTCCCCCATTTAAGTATCCTTTTACAAAACATTTATCCTTTTTTGGTGCCGAATTTTTTTTATATTTTCGTGTTTTTTTTTCTACCCTTCTCCCTATCCCTAGAGAGCTTTGACAGATTTCTATTACCGCAATTCTTCTTCGCCTGAGAGTAGAAAGGCACCTTTCCTTTCGTTAATTTACGGCTATAAACAAGAACCTCGGAGAAAACGGGCATACAATTTTTTACATTCGGCTGTCCACCATTGCGATTCGAAAACTACAGATTCTAAGGAACAAAATGGCCATTTTCACTAAGCATCTTCCCAAAAAAGCACACAAAATGTAGTTAGGAAACCCGCTATTACCAGAACTAGTCCTGACTTAAAAGCACAAGTATTTGAGGAAAAAAATGCGCCAAATTATAGATAAGTCGCCAAATGTATTTAAGCCGATTTCTGTTTTGAGCTCTGACCGATACCAATTTTTGCTATCAGGAGATAACTTATCGGATTTTTCTAATTTTTAAAAATTTCTGGGGGGTCTACTTGTGGACGCAGACATATGAAACTTCGTATTTAGGGGTTATGGGGGGTTCTCTTTCAGAATAAATTATAATATTTGATGTCTCCCATAGGAAAAACGAAAGTTGGTGCTTCGTTTAATATGAAGATGACCCACCAAGAACTTGAAAATATTTTTGGTAAAAGAATACTTAAAATCATGAAAAATGATACCTTATTTGTCTTTGTATCACGAGCCGTTCCGGAGATACGGAGACTGAGTCGTTTTTTGTTTGCAGTACTGTACATTCACTAGATTTTTTATTATTGTTAGCAATAAGTTTTTACTTTTTCAAAGTAGCTTTTAAAGAAGTTGGTTATCATAATAAAATTCTCCCTGAATTACTTACTCATCTGGATTATTTTCGGATGGTTAGAAGATTTTTTAAATAGTCTGAGATGACTATAATAATTTCTTTTGTTATAATTTTTATTTATTATGCTGTATTTATTGATTTGATAATAGTTAAATGTGCAACATCGGAACTGATTGGGTTTGGGTAGATATAAGTTACAGGGATGAAAAAAGGCACCGTGAATACCGGGATGAAAAGTTACCGGGAACACCGGGATATGAAGAGTATAGGAAACTTAATGGGAACAACAGGATATGGAAATTATCGGATATACCATAGGATATGAAAAATACCAGGAACACCGGCGGGTAATGAATATTATTGGGAACACAGGGATATGGAAATTATCGGATATACCATAGGATATGAAAAATACCAGGAACACCGGCGGGTAATGAATATTATTGGGAACACCGGGATATGGAAATTATTGGGAACACCGGGATATGGAAATTACCGGGAACACCGGGATAGGAAAATTACCGGGAACACCGAGATGAAGAAAATTACCAGGAACACCGGGATAGGAAAATTATTGGGAACACCGGGATATGGAAATTACCGGGAACACTGGGTATGAAAATTACCGGGACCACCGGGATAGGAAAATTATTGGGAACACCGGAATATGAAAAAAATACTGGGGACACACTGGAGTGATTGGTGATTGCTGATACGAAAAATCAGACACATAACTTGATAGAACTTAAAAAAAGGAATTAATACCCTCCACCCGTGCAAGGCCGGGCAAATCAGCTAGTCTATATATATAAAATCCAAATACCACTGACTGATTCATTCATTCATTCATTCATTCATAACACTCATCACGAAATCTCCAAAACTGCCGGACCGATAGGCTTGAAATTTGACAGAGACCTTCCTTTCATCCATTAGACGCGCACTAAGAAACGATTTTAAAATCGAAAGACTCCTTCCCTGCTTTTCGGCGCTTTTTCGACTCCATTTTACCCATTGAAATAGCATTGTGCATTGTTGAAATGCATAAATTGCAGTGTTTACTTCTCTATCTTGAGGCGACGTCTTGCCTCACTTGAATGAATATAACTGATTAACATTTATACATATTTTATTATTTACAACAAAATTTAAGAAGAAAAACAGTGTGAATATCTGTATTTAAATATTATAACAGTTATCAGAAAACCGAAGTAAATTAAAGTAATTAATTTACTTTCTTTAAGATTTTAATTTCTCAAAAATATATATATTTAAATAGCAAGAATTTAAAAGTTTCCAAGGAAACAGAGCTAAAATTTCATTGCTTCATAACGGAATTGGTTTACTAGACTGTAATCACTAGATTTTTATTATAACTAGCAATCTGTTTTTACTCTTTCAGAGAAGCTTTTAAAGAAGTTGGTTTTATTAAAAAGAAGACAAGCTTACTTGATAACTTTTTATCGAGGGATTTTTGAAATTTATTTTATTTTGAAATTTATTTTTTGCGGAATTTTAACCCATTAATGCCCAACTTTTTATTTTTCTTTAATATTTGGTAAAAACATAGTAAATAGCCTAAAAACAACTGTAAAAATAGTGAAAAAAATTCCAGGTTAAAATTTTAATTTCTACACAAAAATTAAAAAACGTCCCTAAAAAGGGACGTCAGGCACGAATGCCCCCGTTGTTTTTCCCTATAGTAAACGGATGGTAGAAAACTGTTTTAAAGCCTCAACAACATCTTCTACCTTTTTAAGTGCAGCAAAAGTGATCGGAACCATACTGTAACATGAATATGAACAAAAAATATTAATTATTTATCCAATTAACTGTAAAATTAACTCTAATTAACGTAATTTGAGCATTTTTTATGCTCTAAAACACGTTTTTTCCTCCCAAATCTATGTTAATTGCATATTAATAAAGGTTTTTAATTGAAAAAGGCATTCTTTGTTTATGTGTTACCTAATATTAAGTATTAATTACTTTTAAACACCTCAAATCCATCAGAATATCTCAATTTGTGAAGTTTAAGTCTTTCAAATGCCCATACTTTTTTCATTTCATTTAATTTAATTGTGCGGAACACGAATTTCTCCCCAAAAATCAAGCATTAGTGGGATGTGCATTGGCAAGCCAGATGATATAGATTGATCTGCAGTATAGAACACAATGATTAGCGACATCTAATTAGAAAAAAAGCCGAAAATTTATCACAAAAGCGACTTTTTTGGCAATTTTAATGACAAAAAGTCATTATAACTAATGATTATTAAACTTATAATTAAAATATAACCGGAATATATTTGCATAAGTAATAAATATAGTAAAATAATTAATTTATTCCTTTTAATTAATATAAATTAATTAATTCCTTATAATTTAAGACTTTTTATTCCATTAATTTGGCAGAAATAACAGTATTTTCCAAAAAAAATAAACAAAAATAATAAATTTATTAGCTGAAATTAAAGTAATTTTATAAATATCAGTTATTTAATTCATTTCATAAGAATCAAACGCGTTTTTATGAAAAAATAAAGGAAACACTAGCATTTCACTATGGGGAAAACCACGGGGGCATTCGTGCCTGACGTCCCTTTTTAGGGACGCTTTTCGAGGGTCCAAAATAAGGTCAAGATAAAATATTTTGGAAAAATAAAAAAACACCCCAACTGATTTAATGTATAAACAGTAATATATATCGGCATTGAAATTTTTTTAAAATAACAACTAGGATTTTTAAGTTTTTTCTTTTAAAATTTTTAAAAAAGCACTTTTCTGAAAAATTCTATCTTCCAACTTTAAAAAAAGTGAAAATTTTTTAAAACTCTGCTTTCTTCTTGTGTTCTTTATGTTCTATGAAGATCAGAGATACACCAGTGCAAATTTTGATTCAAAGGAACAATTTTTGTAGAAATAGGAGGATTTTAAAAAAATGTCCCTAAAAAGGGACGTCAGGCAGTAATGGGTTAAAAGGATAGCGGGAATACTTTAAAAAAATTCTGTTTAAGATTTTAAACACTGAATTTCAAATGACAGAGATGATTTCAAGTAGATTGTTTTTATCACATAGGAAGGATAAATGTTTAATAGACAAAAAATCGGGATGGAATGAGATATCACAGTTGGAACTGGGATGAGAAAAAGGCACCGGGAATACTGGGATGAAAATTATCGGGAACACCGGGCTATGAAAATTATCGGGAACACCGGGTTATGAAAATTATCGGGAAAACCGGGACATTAAAATTATCGGGAACACCGGGTTATGAAAAGGTACCGGGAAAACCGGGATATGAAAAGGTAGCGGGAACATCTGGATATGAAAAGGTACACTTTAAAAGGTACATTTTAAACACTAGATTTAAAAAAGAGATGATTTCAATGTGATTGTTTTTATCACATGGAAAGGATAAATATTTGATGGAATGAGATGTCACAGTTGGAACTGGGATGGGGAAAAGGAACCGGGAATACCGGGATGAAAATTATTGGAAACACCTGGATATGAAAATTATCGGGAACCGGGGGTATGTAAAGGTACCGGGAAACCTGGGACATGAAAAGGTACCGGGAACACCGGGATACGAAAAGGTACCGGGAAAACCGGGATATGAAAAGGTAGCGGGAACATCCGGATATGAAAAGGTACCGGGAACACCGAGATATGAAAAGGTACCGGGAACACCGGGATATAAAAAGTTTCCGGGAAAACCGGGTTATGAAAACTATCGGGAACATGAAAATCGGAAATGAAACTATCGGGAATATGAAAAAGTACTGGGGACACCGGGGTTATTGGTGATTCGAAAAATCGGACATATAACTTGTGAGAACTTTAAAAAAGGAATTAATACACTCCACCCGTGCAAGGCCGGGCAAATCAGCTAGTTATAATAATAAAGCAATCTACAGCATAAAATAAGAGTGAAAATACAATAAAGTTTGCCAAGTTACGCAACGGTAAAGATTGTTAAGCCATCACTAACTCCCTCCCACAAACCATCAATGCACCTTCTCCGCTTAATTCGATAGGACTTCCTCCCTCCTACAGATATGACAAAATCGACACCTACACCTAAATTGCTTTTTTTACTCTGGCCGTCCTTTCTCTTCCAACCTGCTGCACAGTCCTTCGTTTTGGTCGGATCCTATTAATACAGTGCGAGGGGAGATGTTATTGAGCTCCACACCTCGGGCTCATTGCGTTACGAGGGTTTATTTGATGTTACCCGTTATGGGGTTTTAGGATGAAGTGAAGGGAAGTAATGCGTGGAATTGATAGTCTATGGGTGGGTGTTTTTTTCCTGGGGGATGGGTTTTAAGTGCGGAAAATTGGGATTTGACAAGTGGAATGTTTCAAATGATCAGTTTGGGTTAATTATGTGCTACACTTCGGGTAATTGATGCAGTTATGATGTATAGTGGTGTCCTTTAAAAAAACCCCACTTTTTCACTTTTCCTTCATTAAAAGCTTAAAAAATATGATAATTAAATCGAACAAAATGGTGTTGTAACGGCTCATCCTCCCCTACATTTTAGTGCTTAGTATTTTTAATTCCAACACTCCGTTACAAATTGGCAGACAATTAAGTAAGAATCCAAAAAAACCCAATTTTCCTAAAAAAAACCCCATGTACCCTAAAAAAAAACCACGCTTGAAAATACTCAAAAATTTAAGAAAAAATATGATTGAAAGGTTTATTTTGATAGAAAAGAGAATAATTAAGATAATAAAAACCAAATTCATTACAAATTATTTCTAAAATTAAAATAGTGAAAAGTTTTTCTACTCAAGAATTTTGCCTTCAAAATACAACGACAATAGCGTTTTTATTGTTGTATTTTGATGAAAACGACCTATTAAATACAAATACTCAATACAATTTTCATAAAAAGACTTAAAAACGGTAATTGGAACTGATATTTTATTTTAAACCCCCAACTATCAACTCTCTAAACCCATTTTCGAGTAAAACTCGGTAAAATGCTATATTTTCACGGAAAATGGCTGTTTTTGGTATCATTGAATTTTTTTCAAAAATACTGAAAAAAACATCGAGAATTACTGAAACAACTATTCTATTTGAGTAATTAGTTGTATATCATGAATAATATTAAAAATTTTGCATAATTTTTTATTTATTTTATCATTTATAACAAAAGGAAAAGTGGGTTTTTTTAGGCACCCTATGGGTTTTTTTCACCCCTCATTTCAAAGACTGCCGTAAGGTCCCTAATTGTCGGACTGAGCTGAAATTTTAGTATTTTATTCTCATAATAACGGGATAACACAAAACCACGTGAAGAATGCTTTAAAATGTTTATAACATATATTTTACAGCATCAAAATCTGCATAACTAAATCATATTTTTAGCCCAAAATCGACATTTTCTATTTATTCAAAGGCACTGTATATTTGGACGGCCATTTTTTAACCAAACTCTACTCTAATTTCCACGGCTCGGCGTTCCATTGGTTCCATCACTAAGCGCCGAGACTGCTACGTAATCACGAGACCTACAGCGCATGCGCCACTGGCCGTTTTGGCCGTCCAAATATACACTTCGTTATTCAAATAAATAAGTAAATAAACGGTTCTTTGACATGCTTTCAAGTTCCCTGCCACTCTAAATGGCTTGGGAAGACATGGGAAATGAGAATTTAAAATTATTTTAATTATTTATTTAACATATCCCGATGGGTTTTTTTAGGGTACAATTTGGAGTGGTTTTTTTTTAAAGGACACCTCTATATTTTATAACCTTTAATGTCATATACCTACTAATAATTGCTTTTTATGCCCATTTAGATCCTTTTTCACTCAATACCATGGCCTCTGGCGGCGGTTATGGAGACCTATGGAGTCAACACTTTTTACTGATTTTATCGGCCCCCCAACTTCAAGTAAGGGTGAATTTTTTATCAACTAATCTTCATACGATAGGTAATCATTGAAATAAATTAGGCATTGATATCCCTTTTTCTTCTTGTTACGCTATTTTTATAGCAATGAGTGTATTTTTTCAATTATTATCAATTGTTATTCAATTATTCTCTCTGTATTTTTTTTTCAATTATATTTTGTAAAATTTTACCACCTTAAACAAACCCTGCTTTATCGTAAAATGTATCCAGTTTAGACCCAATTTAAAAAGAAAAGCATAAATTTCTAAAAAGTAAAGTTCTCTCCAAAGCTAAATTATAATAATTTCGAAACTCCCGTATCGAAACAAACCTTCCCCTAAGCTAACTTTAATTAATACCCTAACAAAACAGCTAGAGCTTTTCCAAATAGTTAACTTTAGAGTGAAACATCCAATGAATATTAATACTCATCACCTGAAACTTCCCCGCGATGAATACTAATACAAAAATCCCCTCCGCGTAATTACATCGCGATAAGTAGATTTCGTCCCCTGCGAAAATAAAAGATGCAAAAGCGAGATCAAAGCGTGGGTGCTCTGACGAAGAGGTACATCATAGGATGCGCTTTGAGCATCTATTCTCATTGTGTCTATCGTGGTCAGTCGATCATCATGAAACTAGCTGAAAACCTTTAAACTTTTTCTGAAGAGAGATCTCACTCATCTATATTACTCCCAATGTTACGACTACTCTTTGCCACTGACTTTCCAAACCATGTTGGGTTGACACACCGACGTTCCCTCTTTAAATATCACCTCTACGAGTTTAGCAGAGAACTGGCTAGCTCAAATTGAGTGAAAGAAGATTACCAGTGAACGTGAGAGGGTCGTATACTTTGCTTAATAAACCTCTGCTCTGGTTGTAACTGGGAGAGAAACGGGGCTTTGAATAGAGGCTGGCTGGTTGTGAGGGGTCTTCAATTTTGATATGGAAGGGTAGAATAGGGTGTTATAATGTTGTAGGTGTTAAGTAAGGTGCTTTTTGGGGTAAAACATTTTGGAAAGATATTGTCTCGTAAAAAGTAGCATCGCGGAAAGTTTTTGAAGTAGTTACAACAAAATCTATTCCAGATTTGAAATAGGAACAGGGCACTCTCATAATTTTTTAATGCAATGGTATTCTTGGATGTAATAATAGGAATTTTAATGGATTTTTCAAACATTGATAAAGGAGCCAATTTTAATTATGCAAAGAACATTTTGGTTTAGTTTACGGAAGTTTTATGATAAAAAGTTTCTACAATTATCCGGTCACTGGTGGGTCCAGTGCAGGATATTTCACTTCATAAAGTTCATGAATGCAAAAAGTAATGTAAAGCTCAAGGTTTGCAAACGAATAGTAATAATCAAATAT
Source organism: Tetragnatha versicolor (assembly GCA_024610705.1). Taxonomy (NCBI): domain Eukaryota; kingdom Metazoa; phylum Arthropoda; class Arachnida; order Araneae; family Tetragnathidae; genus Tetragnatha; species Tetragnatha versicolor. Next base: position 18,512,269 of record JANDEH010000008.1, read on the forward strand.
TCGTGTCGGGGGCTTGAAGTATCGAATAAATTACACTAATTTGTTGGGAGTTTAAAATGCACATATAAATAGGTCATGTTTTCATATATCCCATTAACTTTAAAACCTTCTGAATTTCCACTCAGAAAATCAGTTAATATATTGAAGAAAGTAAGGAAGTGAAGTATAACTCCTTTGTCATGTAGATTTGAGAAGTAGAGTAATTCTAAGAGAAAGTTCTTCCCACACCCTCTATTTCAATACCCACATTCCCTTTCATGTAGATAAATATATCGGATATTTCTGGCTAGCGTTGGCGTTCACTAAGAATGGAATTTGAACGCTTGGAGCTTCACGCAAATTTACAAAACGCTTCGTATCTGGCTTTTAACCAGACTTCTTAACCATCTGGAGGCCCTTATAAAGCAACACCCCTCTAAATAACCATTTTTTCTAAAATTGAAATTACAACGAAGTGATGTTGAAATATTTGAAATAATTTCAAACGCATGCTAACAAAACTAATATCCACTGTATTTTTATTTTAAAAACCCCGGCTAAAGTTTTTTTAAACTTAATAGAATTCCACTGAAAACATGAAATGATGTTTTAATCAGATTTGCTTTTATAGTAAAATACACTAATATCAAATCAGACTATAACATTGGTATATTGTATAAGTTCCTTTGAGACAGAAATTATGTTTAACTTCTGATATCCATGGACAATAATAAATTCTAAAACACCGATGGTTTTAGAATAATTTTAAATAAAAACAAAAGCATCTTTATCTGAGCATCCATTTTATCTTTTATTGATTTATTTCTAAGTTCTCTAAAATGCCTTCTCACGTAAAAAATAAAATAATTTAAAACATATTATCTGTTTTAATATATTGCTTAAAAGTAGCTTCTAAAGCTAAAATTATATGTATAAAGTTGTATGTATAAAAAAGAATAATTTTCTACACATCGATTGCTTTTTCCAATCATGAAGTTTGGTCACGTGACCAAGTCACTTTCTTTTCGCTTAGTTGGGACAGATTTTCATAAATACAGTGCAAGTAATAAAATGATGATTTGCTTATTTGGTTTATGTAAACCACAGAGTAATAGAGTTGTAAACTGACTTTTCTTCATTTCCTTTTTGAATGTTACTGCAGATTTTCATTTATGTTACAAACCCCATAACCTTTATTCTCAATTTTATTTTACTTCTTTACACTTGACGTAAATGTCAATTTGAAAATTTCTTGGCAATGTAAAAAAAAACTTTGATATATTGCTCTATAAAACTTCAAATATTTTGCCGTATATTTTTGTATTGATAAATTGTAAAAAATTGTATTTACTAAAACTTTTAAGCGTTCATCACAAACTTTTGATAGATTTCCAAGTTTGAGTACAATATTTTGACATTTTTTACTGAAGAATCAAATAAATCACATTTATAACCTTACAAATGGGTGTAAAAACTTGCTAAAGCCAAAGTAAAAATAATTTTGGCTTTTGCTGGTTGTTTTTTTATAACAATAGTCAGTTTATAACCCGAATAGACTGCTGTCTGGTCAAAACATTATATTTAACTTTCAAATTATTTTCGTGTTAACGTTAATTTAAAAATCTCCAGAATAAATATTTTAAACATATTTATCACACATTTCAAGTATAAACTACTTGAAAAATAAATGCTTCACATTTTAATAGGTAGTAAGATTTGTAAATCTGTCTTCCGTAGGAGAAATAAATTTTTATGACACCATCTTAATCGTATTGTATGAAATTTATTAAAACATCCTTATCCAATCCTTCTTAAAATTTGAGATAAAAAACAAGAAACTGCTATAAATTATCTATCATGTAGTTTTATTGTGATTTATAAATGTAAAATATAAATTAATGTTAAGAAAATACCTTAAGCATGTCTGATAAAACATTTTTAGAGGTGTCCTAAATAAGGCTAACATTTTAAAAGTTAGTTACTAATAACTGGAAAACTAAAAAGGATAAAAAATGCGCGGTTTGACGCACTCTCAGGAGTGGACGGACTCCACTAAACTCTTCAATTAAGAGTAACACCTTGATACACCCGACCTTCAACATCACATATTGCTTATTTCTCCTAAATGTAGAATAATTCGTATAATGATGGGAACATCAAAGTTCAGCACTTTATCCCAGATTGATCTTGAGTCTTATCGCACATTTCCTTTTGCAAATTAATTCTCCTTGCTTTCCCATCTGATATAATAATTTAATTTCCGAGAATACCTCGCTTTGATCCACGTTGGAGGGTTACGAGAGGATTTATTCTCCCTTGAGGGATCTCTTATCCTCATATTCCACTAATAATATGATCAGATTTCAGAAGATGTATCTTGGATACGACGTTAGTTTAATTTTATTGGAGTAGAGTATGTTAAAGGAAATTAATTTCTTCTTATGAGGCTTGAAGTTTTATTTAAGAATACAAATATTTTCAACTTGTGTGTATGTAACTTTCCATTGAAAAACCATTACCAGTTTTACGTGTTCATTTAAGTCTTTTAAAGGTTAGAATCCCCCTAAATTCTGCTCACCAAATGTTTACGATTATTTGACAGAGCGGTATTTATTTTTATTTGTAAATTATATTATAACTAATCAAAAATTATGCTATGAGTAGGCATTAAAGGATGATTTTACTATAATCTATTATATCATGCATTCTCTTTTTTTGTTTCAATTTTCATTAAAGAAATGTTAAGAAAAGTTTATAATTTTCAAATAAAAGTATGTACATTTTGTGGTAAGTCATTTTGTGTGGTTATCAGTAAAGCTTCCCAACAATTTTTTTTCTTCAAACAAGTTTTGAACCTGTCTATTTTTAATCGAGCAGTACCTGAAATTTTTCGGTTCTACACGAAAACCTTTTTTTTAATTAATATTCGAAAAGATATATCTGTTAAATCTCGATAGCCATTAATAGCATTGAAAGAATTCTCATAAGAAATAGAATTACCACACACTGCTTTTACTTTGGGCATCAAAACCTCAATCTCGAAGTGTCTGAAAAGTGAGAAGGAATTGCGATTATACGTTAAAACCCCGTGGCAACTCCTCTCCCCCGATAAAACTTTATGCGCAGAACTTATTTGCAAAGCTGCCTGCAAACTTTGAAATTCATCTCTTCGTCCTTATCCAATAGCCTGCTGTCAGTTAGGATTCAAATAGATTGGCTGGGTAGAAGGTTAGCTCACAAATCTCCTTTCTTTGCCTCCGCAGAAAAGTCAGTTTGATCGAGGGTCTTTTTATAGGCTGTCATGTTTGCCTTTAGAATTTAACTCGTATGTTCTTCTTCTTAACTTCTTGAGAAAGGTTTTTAAACGTAAATTTTGATCCAGTTAATCGTTGGTGCAGTAATGTAATGTGGCTAAAAGAAGCCTCAAACCCCATGTTTAATCTTTTTTATCTTTGTTTCACACCTGCCGCTTTTACAACCAACGGCTAAAATCTAAAAGATCTTTTGTAAAAGCGTGATATTGAGATAAAATATAAAATTTTTGATTAACTTTTAGCTTAAAGGAGAATGAAAAGGAAATGGTTTAGATATTTACTCTTAGAGTTAATTTTTCTAGATTCCTGTGAACTATAATTTTCAGAGTAAAAAATTTCGGCACTGAATTATTATTTTGTTTTAATAAACATGATTCCCGACAGTTTCTTAAAATTTATGTAACTTTGGGTGAGTAGAAAGATAAAAAAATTATTTTAGAGCCTTCATTAGATCCTTCCTCTTCGGTAATTAGTTAATTTAATTAATTTTTGAGATGATATTAAAATAACAGGTTCGAAATTAACATTAGCTGCTTTAATTTGAGAATGTTTAGGTTAATACTTTCAGGTTACTAATTTCGTATTTAATGACTTTTCCTGCCCTGTTATAGTTTAATAATAGTTGACTTTGAGTTTTCCATTTGTAATAATTTTCCATATATCAGTAAAGCTTTGTTTAAGGTGATTGTGCTGTGGATGACCCTTGATAATTACATGGCTCAGATTGCATCTTCCTATTGTTTTAGGATCAATTTAATCCAGTGTGGTCTATGCCGCGGGACACATTAGCCCTCGAAAATATTTTCACGGCACACGGCGACAAAATTTAATGCTTATCTAAATCCGCTTGTCAGTTTTATTCTAGATATGCATCAAAAATCACATATGCGGATCAAATTTTCAAATAATATTCAGTGGAGAACCCCTGAATCCCATTTGAAGTGTGTTTTGGACTGAGAGTTTAAAAGGGACAGTAAAATAGTATCAGTAAAACACTCCAGTTTGGGACAGTAAATTATATAACACTAGCGCTGACGCGCTGGACCCGGGTTTCACTTTTTTAAATAAATATCATCTGGTGCGTTACAGATGGGCTTCGCCAGTCCATTTTTTCTTTAAATTTATTCTGGTGTGTTACAGATGGGCTTCGCCAGTCCAAATGTGGAAATAGTTAAATAAAGGAGCCACTTTTTATGTTTATGCTAAACTCCAACAATCGATTTCAATCTTCAACAATCGATTTCATGCCTACAACAATTAAAGTTACATCTTCTCTTACAACAATGTGGTTTTTCCCTGAAGTTAGGCATGAAATATGGGTTTTTAAGCATAAAATTGATCAAAAAAGTTGTTGGAACTCTTCGATGTTAAATTATTTTTATTTAGAAACCTTCCTTGGAGCGAGTAGATCAACGTGGTATAGTTTAATAGTTAATGTAGGTTCCAAAAGTTTAAAACTATAAAGGACATACATACAGACAGACATTGATTTTTATATATAAGACTAGCGCTGACGCGCTAGACCCGGCTTTGCCCGGGCGCAGCAGCGCTGACGCGCAAGACCCGGGCTTCGCCCGGGTTTCAGTTTGTTTATAAATATCATCTGGTGGGTTACAGATGGGCTTTGCCAGTCCATTTTTAAAGAAAATTATTCTCGTGTGCTACAGAGGGGCTTCGCCAGTCCATTTAAAAAACTATTCTGGTGTGTTACAGATGGGCTTCGCCAGTCCAAATGGGGAAATAGTTAAATAAAGGATCTATTTTAATGTTTATGTTACAACAATGGATTTTAAACTTCAACAATCGATTTCAATCTGCAACAATCGAGAATATGCCTGGAACAATCAAAGTTACATCCTCTTTACAACAATGTGGTTTTGCCCTGAAGTTAGGCATGAAATATGGGTTTTCAAGCATAAAATGGGCCAAAAAAGTTGTTAGGATGCTTCGATTTTAAATTATTATTCTTCAGAAACCTTCCTTGGAGCGAGTACATCAACGTGGTATAGTTTAATAGTTAATGTAGGTTCGAAAAGTTTAAAACTATAAAGGACATACATACATACATACAAACATACAGACAGACAGACAGACATTGATTTTTATATATATAGACTAGCGCTGACGCGCTAGACCCGGCTTTGCCCGGGCGCAGTAGCGCTGACGCGCTAGACCCGGGCTTCGCCCGGGTTTTATTTTTTTTAATAAATATCATCTGGTGCGTTACAGATGGGCTTCGCCAGTCCATTTTTAACCCATTAATGCCCAACTTTTTATTTTTCTTAAATATTTGGTAAAAACATAGTAAATAGCCCCAAAACAACTGGAAAAATAGTGAGAAAAATTCCAGGTTAAAATTTTAATTTCTACCCCAAAATTAAAAAACGTCCCTAAAAAGGGACGTCAGGCACGAATGCCCCCGTTGTTTTTCTCTATAGTAAGCGCATGGAAGAAAACTTTTTAAAGCCTCAAAAACATTTTCTACCTTATTAAGTGTAGCAAAAGTGATCGGAACGATACTGTAACATCAAAAGGAACAAAAAACATTAATTATTTATCCAATTAACCGTAAAATTAACCTTAATTAACGTAATTTGAGCATTTTTTATGCTCTAAAACATGTTTTTTCCTCCCAAATCTATGTTAATTGCAAATTAATTAATATTTTTAATTGAAAAAGGCATTCTTTGTTTATATGTTACCTAATATTAAGTAATAATTACTTTTACACACCTCAAATCCATCAGAATATCTCAATTTGTGAAGTTTAAGTCTTTCAAATGCCCATACTTTTTCCATTTTATTTAATTTTATTGTGCGGAACACAAATTTCTCCCCAAAAATCAAGCCTTAGTGGGATGTGTATTAGCAAGCCAGATGATACAGATTGATCTGCAGTATAGAACACAAAGATTAGCCACATCTAATTAGGAAAAAAAGCCGAAAATTTATAACAAAAGCGACCTTTTTAGCAATTTTAATGACAAAAAGTCATTATAACTAATAATTATTAAACTTTTAATTAAAATATAACCGGAATATATTTGCATAAGTAATAAATATAGTAAAATAATTAATTTATTCCCTTTAATTAATGCAAATTAATTAGTTCCTTATAATTTAAGACTTTTTATTCAATTAATTTAGCAGAAATAACAGTATTTTCCAAAAAAATAAACAAAAATAATAAATTTATTAGCTAAAATTAAAGTAATTATATAAATGTCAGTTATTTAATTCATATCATAAGAATCGAACGCGTTTTGATGAAAAAAAATATGGAAACACTAGCATTTCACTATGGGGAAAACCACGGGGGCATTCGTGCCTGACGTCCCTTTTTAGGGACGCTTTTCGAGGGTCCAAAATCAGGTCAAAATAAAATATTTTGGGAAAATAAAAAAACACCCCAACTGATTTAATGTATAAACAGTAATATATATCAGCATCGAATTTTTTTTAAAATAACAACTATGATTTTTAAGCTTTTTCTTTTAAAATTTTTAAAAAAGCACTTTTCTGAAAAATTCTATCTTCCAACTTTAAAAAAAGTGAAAATTTTTTTAAATTCTGTTTTTTTCTTGTGTTCTTTATGTTCTATAAAGATCAGAGATACATCAGTGCAAATTTTGATTCAAAGGAACAATTTTTGTAGAAATAGGAGGATTTTTAAAAAACGTCCCTAAAAAGGGACGTCAGGCAGTAATGGGTTAAAGAAGATTATTCTGGTGTGTTACAGATGGGCTTCGCCAGTCCATTTAAAAAAATTCTTCTGGTGTGTTAGAGATGGGCTTCGCCAGTCCAAATGTGGAAATAGTTAAATAAAGGAGCCACTTTTATGTTTATGTTACAACAATGGATTTTAAACTGCAACAATCGAGAATATGCCTACAACAATTAAAGTTACATCTTCTCTTTTTATATTTACAACAATGTGGTTTTGCCCTGAAGTTAGGCTTGAAACATGGGTTTCTAAGCATAAAATTGACCAAAAAAGTTGTTGGAACGCTTCGATTTTAAATTATTTTTATTCAGAAACCTTCTCTGGAGCGAGTAGATCAACGTGGTATAGTTTAATAGTTAATGTAGGTTCGAAAAGTTTAAAACTATAAAGGACATACATACAAACAAACAAACAAACATTCATTTTTATATATATACTAGCGCTAAAGCGCTAGACCCGGCTTTGCCCGGGCGCAGTAGCGCTGACGCGCTAGACCCGGGCTTCGCCCGGGTTTTATTTATTTTTTATAAATATCATCTGGTGCGTTACAGATGGACTTCGCTAGTCCAAATGTGGAAATAGTTAAATGAAGGAGCCACAACTTTATGTTTATGCTACAACAATGGATTTTAAACTGCAACAATCGAGAATATGCCTACAACAATTAATGTTACATCTTCTCTTGTCATAGTTACAACAATGTGGTTTTGCCCTGAAGTTAGGCTTGAAACATGGGTTTCTAAGCATAAAATTGACCAAAAAAGTTGTTGGAACGCTTCGATTTTAAATTATTTTTATTCAGAAACCTTCTCTGGAGCGAGTAGATCAACGTGGTATAGTTTAATAGTTAATGTAGGTTCGAAAAGTTTAAAACTATAAAGGACATACATACAAACAAACAAACATTCATTTTTATATATATACTAGCGCTAAAGCGCTAGACCCGGCTTTGTCCGGGCGCAGTAGCGCTGACGCGCTAGACCCGGGCTTCGCCCGGGTTTTATTTATTTTTTATAAATATCATCTGGTGCGTTACAGATGGGCTTCGCCAGTCCATTTTTAAAGAAGATTATTCTGGTGTGTTACAGATGGGCTTCGTCAGTCCATTTAAAAAAATTCTTCTGGTGTGTTAGAGATGGGCTTCGCCAGTCCAAATGTGGAAATAGTTAAATAAAGGAGTCACTTTTATGTTTATGTTACAACAATGGATTTTAAACTGCAACAATCGAGAATATGCCTACAACAATTAATGTTACATCTTCTCTTGTCATAGTTACAACAATGTGGTTTTGCCCTGAAGTTAGGCTTGAAACATGGGTTTCTAAGCATAAAATTGACCAAAAAAGTTGTTGGAACGCTTCGATTTTAAATTATTTTTATTCAGAAACCTTCTCTGGAGCGAGTAGATCAACGTGGTATAGTTTAATAGTTAATGTAGGTTCGAAAAGTTTAAAACTATAAAGGACATACATACAAACAAACAAACAAACATTCATTTTTATATATATACTAGCGCTAAAGCGCTAGACCCGGCTTTGCCCGGGCGCAGTAGCGCTGACGCGCTAGACCCGGGCTTCGCCCGGGTTCCAGTTTTTTTTAATAAATATCACTTGGTGCGTTACTGATGGGCTTCGCCAGTCCATTTTTAAAGAACATTATTCTGGTGTGTTAACAGATGGGCTTCGCCAGTCCAATTAAAAAAATTCTTCTGGTGTGTTAGAGATGGGCTTCGCCAGTCCAAATGTGGAAATAGTTAAATATATGAGCCATTTTTATGTTTATGCTACAACAATGGATTTTAAACTACAACAATCGATATCATGCCTACAACAATCAATTTTACATCTTCTGTTGTTATATTTACAACAATGCGGTTTTGCCCTGAAGTTAGGCACGAAATATGGGCTTTTAAGCATAAATTGACCAAAAAAGTTATGAGGATGCTTCGATTTTAAATTATTTTTATTCAGAAACCTTCCCTGGAGCGAGTAGATCAACGTGGTATAGTTTAATAGTTAATGTAGGTTCGAAAAATTTAAAACTATAAAGGACATACATACATACATACATACAAACATACATACAGACAGACAGACAGATATTGATTTTTATATATATAGACTAGCGCTAAAGCGCTAGACCCGGCTTTGCCCGGGCGCAGTAGCGCTGACGCGCTAGACCCGGGCTTCGCCCGGGTTTTATTTATTTTTTATAAATATCATCTGGTGCGTTACAGATGGGCTTCGCCAGTCCATTTTTAAAGAAGATTATTCTGGTGTGTTACAGATGGGCTTCGCCAGTCCATTTAAAAAAATTCTTCTGGTGTGTTAGAGATGGGCTTCGCCAGTCCAAATGTGGAAATAGTTAAATAAAGGAGTCACTTTTATGTTTATGTTACAACAATGGATTTTAAACTGCAACAATCGAGAATATGCCTACAACAATTAAAGTTGTATCTTCTCTTATGATATTTACAACAATGGGGGTTTTCCATGAAGTTAGGCACCAAATATGGGTTTTTGAGCATAAAATTGACCAAAAAAGTTATTAGGATGCATCGATTTTAAATTATTATTCTTCAGAAACCATCCTTGGAGGGAGTTGATCAACGTAGTATAGTTTAATAGTTAATGTAGGTTCGAAAAGTTTAAAACTATAAAGGACATACATACATACATACATACATACAAACATACAAACAGACATTCATTTTTATATATATAGATAGATAGATTATACCACAACAATTTAATGGTTTTATCGTTTCTGCAACTTTATAGTTTTGCTTAAAAATCAAAATGAAGGGAACTCTCAAATCAGTAGATCCTATAAGTTACAGTTAACAGTTAGATTTTAATTTAACAAATAAGAACATCAAATAAATAATGGTTTAAAATATCTGATTGAATAAATAAGTAGTGTTTTAATAATCCAACTAATTTTCGCATTCCATCTGCAGCTGCACTGCAAGAATATTATCTAAAGTAAAATTAGTGTCGATATTAGTGTTCCAGTTTTTAAATAAGCTCGACTTGCTGGAATTAAAGTACTAAAATGAAATTTCTCTTTCTATTCTTTTCTCTGGCCTAACCTCCCTATAAAAAGTAAAATTGGCCCCCAGGTAGCTAAAGGTTGGACCCCACTGAACTTGATCCATAAATTGTACCCACCTTTTTGTATTTTTAATCCCCCTTTTATATATCCCCTACTATGTATCCCTACTACTTATTATAAATCCATTTTTTTGTGTTTTTAGATAAATATTTAAAAATTTAACATTCAGTATGATTAGTTTAATTGAATACTAGGTTGAGAAGTTAAAAATTTCAGGTGTACGAAAAAGAAAATCATATTATAATTTGTAAACTGGGTCTGGTAAAGAAATACTTAAGGTATATTGCTATTCTCTCACCCACCCTCCATATACTCCTAAAACAACAACCAGAATTTTTTTTGAAGAAGTCCCTGTGTAAATTAATTAAAAGACGGAAAGAATAAAGGAAATGGGCTTTTGAAAGGTTCTTTCATTGAAAAGAAAAGAATGGGAACTTTGTTATTTTAAACCTTAACTTTTTCCTCTTGCCTCAAAGTACAAAGACAATTCTGGAGAAACTGTTCTCGAGCTTTGTCTTTTGTTCAAGATTTAAAAATGCAAAGATATCCATTGTTTTATCTGTTTGTTCAAAAAGTGAAAGGAGTTAGGATAGATATCTTAAACCTCTTTATAATCACTCAGTAAAAGATAAGTTTATCTAAACAAGAACTCCCTTGTTTACGCAGTGCTCAAAGATATAATATAGAATACACCCTGTAACTGACTTTTTTATAATGACATTCAGTGACTGTTTAACATAGTTTTCTTTATAAATCTACGAGTTTAATCCCTGTAATATTAATATTTCTGCTAATTTCTGCTTTACGCACTCCTTATAAAAGTTGGAAATTTTCTTGTAGCATGTTTTGTTTTTGCACTCGCGTCCGAAAATTAAGGATAATTTTATTTCTGTAATAATAACAAAAATCTTTGTTCTTTATCAACAAAATTCATGTCATAGGATCTTCAAAATTCATGTCATAGGAAATTACCTTAACAATAGTTAAAGGGGATTTACAGATGCCCGGAGTCATAATTTGTTCATTTTGAATAGGCGTCTGAGAAATAGTGCTTTCCCCCTCGGTAAAAGCGTAACCATGGTTACGCTCTTCGCGCAGCCAATAGTAAGCCTTCTTCGACACTTTGACGGTGATAGTTGCCATGGTTACCGATTCAGCTTGAGGGAAGGAAATGTATACTCAGGTGCCAATTCAAAATGAATAGAGTATAATAATCGAGTTCCATATTCATTCGGAACGGTAGCAAAGATAAATCTCAGATATTTGTAAAGGATATGATATTCTTAAACTCAATGCATGATTTTAAGTGTGTGAACTATCTTAAAATATGATTTTTAGACGATATTAAACGAAAATTATATTAGGTGGATTTTAGCTCTTGGATCCTTTATTCGCGGGTGTTTATGCTCTTATGCGTGTTTTTTTCGACATAACATATCTCTTGGGAACTTAAAAATTACGTTATAGGTATTAATATTTGTGTAATTATTCCCAAATATTCAAATTATTCTTAATTTTAAGACACGAGATTACTTAAAAATATACAAATCCAATATTTTTTAATATTTTATAAAAGTAAAGTATATTTTGCGATGAGCTAAAACGATATGAACACAATTTCTTTTAATTGCATTCACACATAAAAAGTTGGTAAACTTCCCTATTTTAGACTCTATTAATGAAGTTTGAATCCATAACAGACCCATCTAAATCTTAAGAATTAAGGGTATTTAAATCATCAAGATTGTTCATGTTTCAGAAATTCTCCATAAATTTAAGATGCATGTTTAAGAATTATTTCTTTCACACAAATCCCTTTATTTATTCTTAAAGAACGTTGTAAAATTGTTTATAGAAGTAGTTAGTTGTAGAGACAGACAACAAGAAAATAAAGGGTATACAGGGTGTTTCAAAATTGCGTTGCACGGCTTTTATTTGGAACCAACGCCTCCTAGGGTCATGGAAGTAAAGTCTACCCCTAGGTAAATGAGCCTGGAGAATCCATTGAGAGGACTTACAGCGCCCCTAGCGGTGAAATTAAAAAGTTAAAAAACTTAATTTAAAAACTAAAGGAGATAGAGCAAAAACCTCAATAAGAGTATTGTTGCCAACGTTATGAAGAACTCACTGAAAAAAATTTGATCAAAATATCTTGAATATTCGCGGAGATATTAGCATGAGAAAATAGCACTTTTTCAGGGGTCAAAAAAGAAAAAGTTCGCATATTTGTGAATTTTTCAGGGTTATTTTGTAGTTTTGTGTTTTTTTAGTTTAAAGAACACAAAATTTAATCAAAACATCAAAAAAAATTGCAAATATGCGAACTTTTTTCTTTTTTGACCCCTGAAAAAGTGCTATTTTCACATGCTAATATCTCGGCGAATATTCAAGATATTTTCATGAATTTTTTTCAGTGAGTTCTTCATGACGTTGGCAACACTACTCTCATTGAGGTTTTTGCTCTATCTCTTTAAGTTTTTGAATTAATTTTCTTAACTTTTTAATTTCGCTGCTAGGTGTGCTGTAAGTCATTTCAGTGCATTCTACAGGCCCACTTACCTAGGGGTAGACCTTACTTCCATGACCCTAGGAGGCATTGGTTCCGAATAAAAGCCTTGCAACGCAATTTTGAAACACCCTGTATATGTTACAGTTAATATCTGAAATTAGGTAATGTTCAGAAAAACTACGGTAAAATGAGAATTACCTTATAGAATTATACCTTATATTATATAATTAGAGGTTAAGTAAAAAATATTTCATACTTTACTTAGGTATTCCGAACATTACCAGATTATGAACATTAACTGTAACATAAACAGTATTTATACTCATTTCTATTACTTATATTACACTGGGGAACAGCCATTTCGTTGACTTAGAACTGTGACTTGTTTTTGAATCACTTTTAGCCCCTGAATCCGAAAGTAACTAGAGTTTTTGTCTATCACATCAACTTTTTAAGATACAGGGTACCCCCAAAATGTGCGTAAAAAGCAAAATGAATGACTTTGAACTCGATTTTCAGGGTAAAAAACCATTACTTTAGTCCTTAAATTACACGCAAGAGGACACTAAAAGTTCAAGTTTCTAAAATATGAAAATTTGTAACAAATGGATAGGTTTAAGGGGTAATTACCCCCTAAAAATGCATTAAAAACGTTAAAAATGATAGAGGTTATTTTACAATATTTTTTCTTTTATTTTTTATGCAATTTCTCTTTAAAAGGTCTTAACCCTTCCCGAAGGACCCAAATTTAATGAAAATAGGCAGCAATGATTTTTACTGAAAGCGGTTGAGGTGTTAGCGTCCCCGAAGCACCCGTGGAAGGGTTCGGAAGACTCTCTGGCGTTTCGGGAACGCTAACACCTCAACCACTTTCAGTACAAATCATTGCTGCCTATTTTCACTAAATTTGGGTCCTTGGGTGAAGACTTTTAAGGATTAAGGGTTAAGACCTTTTCAAGAGGAATTGCGTAAAAAATAAGAGAAAATAGCGTAAAATACCTTTATTCTTTTTAACGTTATTTTTGCTTTTTAGGGGGTAATTACCCCTTAAACCTATCCATTTGCCACAAACTTTCATATTTTAGAAACTTTAATCCTTCCTGTTCTATAGGATGTAATTAAATGATTAAATTAATGGTTTTTGGCCCTGAAAATGACCCCGAAACTCCAGAGAGTCATCCGAACCCTTCGGCGGGTGCTTCGGGGACGCTAACACCTCATCCGCTTTTAGTAAAAATCATTGCTGTCTATTTTATTAAATTTGGGTCCTTGGGGAAGGGTTTAGACCTTTTAAAGAGGAATTGCGTAAAAAATAAGAGAAAAAATAGCGTAAAATAACTCAATAATTTTTAACGGTTTTTTTGCCATTTTAGGGGGGTAATTACCCCTTAAACATATCCATTTGCTACAAATATTCATATTTTAGAAACTTTAACCTTTCTTGTCCTCTCGGGTGTAATAATTTAAAGACTTTAAAGCAGGGGTTCCCAATAGGTGGTCCGCGGACCCCTGGGGGTCCGCGGGCTGTGTCCAAGGGGTCCGCGAAATGTCACCGAGAAATTAAGTATTTTTTATTTTCCTAAATTTGAAGTAACCATTAACCTACTCAGCAGTTCATTCGTTAGTTTTGTTAGTTAATTGTCACTGTAGTACTAATAGATTAATGTAGGTGGTGCAGCCTCTGTTTACCACCAAAAATAATCCATGTCTTTGCTTTTTGCAATTTTTTTATTGAAAATACGATAGTTTCGGTTTTGAATACATCGAGTTTCGGATTTGAAATCAATGGAGAATTGCAGCATCTCTTAAAATTCTAAATATTATATTTTAATTTATTAAAAATTCTCTCCTGATTCCAAAAATAAGCTAGTCTCTTCCCACAAACTTTTTTTAAGGTAACTAGGGAGCTACCGCCCCCTGCTCGCTATCGCTCGCCAACCCCCGTTAACTGCTGACGCAGGGCCTTTCGGATCGCTTCGCAATCCCCATAAAACCCTGCTCACTAAAATTATTTATTTATAAAACATTCGTTATAACAATTAGTAGAAAAACGTCAACCAACTTTCCAGAAGCACACTCTCTTAAAAGTTAGAATATTTATTGGTTAAATTATCAATAATTTAATCAACACGTTTTCCTTGAAAATATCCATCAAGTCTGCTCGTGCTATTGTTATTCAATATTTACAAAAACGTTCAGCAATGAATCTGTTAAATTTAATATAGTACCTAGTAACTCGTCAAAATATCTAGTGTTTTATCATTCAAGTTTTAGTTTTAAAACAGACTTTTTAAACAATACGATTTAAGCTATATAAAATAATAAGAGACAAAATCTACATTGCACTCAATGTTTACAAACAATTAATTTTGGTGTGTGAAATTGTATACTTGAATAGTAGATCTGTGAGTTTCTGGAAAACTCTTATCAGTCTTTTAAAATATTTTATTTAGAAAGTACATATTTTGAAGCGCATTTTTAAAGCGTGAAAGGAATTATTTTCATCATTAAGGAATAGCGTCGGTTGGTCATTGTGATTGGAGGTATAATAAATTGTACGACAGTTTCTTGCTATTAACTGCAACCTTATCCGTAATCCAGAAAAATGGAAATATCTTAGAATTGAGAATTTGTTTAGAAATTCTAAAGGCACTTTGCACATCCTCAAAAGAATCCGAACAGTTTGATACCAAAAACATGTTATACGGATCAGTAATTAAAAAGCCTTTCTCTGGAAACCATTTACAAAAACTTTTTTTTAGAATAGAGAGATTATGACATATTTTAATACAGAAAGCTCCTAACAACGTGACGTCACATGTGTATCTTGGGAAAAATGTGGGAAACACCGTTTTCATCGAAACACTAGACTAGGCTGTAAAAAAACTAGAGCTCAGTCTTTCCGGTCTTTCAAAGCGGGATGATAATAACAAGAAACAAGCGGGAGCAAGGCACATTTAACGTCACAAGCTGTTTCAGCTCAGACAGAAAATAAACTATTTTGGATTGAAAATAACTTAAAACTTAGGGCTTTGAAAGGTAAATTAAAATGTTATTTGGAGGTTTTAAGCCATTCTGAACACATTAATATTATAAAAATTGACTTCAATTATCCATTGTTGCCTAAAATTGATTGAAAATTTAAGCCTTTAAGTTCAAGGTGTCCTCGTCAGTAATTTAAATGTTAAGGGGGTCCTAGGCAAAATTTTATTGGGAACCCCTGCTATAAAGTAATGGTTTTTGACCTTGAAAATCAAATTCGAAGTCATTTTTATTTTGCTTTTTATTTACAATTTAGGGGTACCCTGTATCTTAAAAAGTTGACGTGGTAGAAGAAAATTAACAACAGTTTTATAATCAGTGTGCCCATTGAACTCTTAAACAGCAAAAAATCGAACTCAACAGAAATTATGTTAAAAATTGTTCCCTAGTGTTATTGTTTATAAGTTTTAAAAATATTCTTGAGAATTAGCTGGGCTGAATCAATATTTTTTATAGTAACGGAATAATTTGCATAGAAACGCTCAACAATTAAATATCTAGTGATCCTACTAATTAAGGTTTTGAATGTAACTTTTGGTGTTCCTTATTTTTATCATTGAAAGGACCAAAATAGAAGTTTTATTTACAAAAAATACATTAGTGTAATGTATTTCAAACAGAAAATCTAATTAATTTCTGAAAAATTCCATTAATATAATTCCAACTCCATTTTTTTGCATTAGAAACTTTTAAATTTTTATTAAAAGTTAATTTTAAAAAGTTACTTTGATAACATATCTTGATTTACAATTAAAAGCATTCTTAGAATCATACATCTAACTGAGCAAAGTTAATGCTATGAGACTCGTCCTTAAACATTTTACTTTACACTTAGTAAACAATAATTTTAGGGTACAGTACACACATATATATTTTACAGGGTTTTTTTTGACACCCTTTACCAAAAAAAGTGACGGATTTTCATATAGTAAATAAAAACTTATCTATTTAAATGAATGGTCAATGAATCACAATTGATTGAATAAAATTAGCCTCAGTAAGATTTTATGGAAATTAACCAAGTTTATTCAAATATAAACTGCTACATACAAACGTATTAGGAAATGGGGAATGGCTATAGGATTCCCTAGATTTGTATACATTACTGATATTTATAGTAAACTCTTGGTATGGTAATGAAACGTTTTGATTTGAAAGGTGTTTCCAAATGTCATCATGCAAAAATCTTTACGAAGTTTCAAAATAAAGCAAAGGGAGTAATGGAGATAATTTCCTACGGGAGAACTTCAGCTGAATTATAACAATCAAAACTGTACTTAATGGATACTAAAATTTTATATATTTTACATTGAGTACAAATAGCCGAGTGTTAAAACCCGTAACATGTAAATCTTATACCACCATTCAAACCCCGTAAACTAATAAATATGAAATATCTCGCCTTCATTCCAAACTATTCACTGAATAAATTATCAAAGGCCTTCATTAAAACCTTATTAAAATTCCCGAATGATAAATTCCCCCTTTTAACGGTGCGGTGAAATCGAGAAAGTTTATTGAAATGGCTTTCAATAATATGCGAGTGTGCTTAAAATACCCGCCCAGGCGCATCGCAAATATGTATTTTAACAAATAAGGGATGCGATGCTTCAAAGATTCCGAGAGTCTCCCCCTATTCGATTGGAAATAAAAACTAATAAATTAAACCCGTTACTTTCGGATCGGTGCGGCGTCTCTTTCATATTATCGCTTCTCTTCCGTTGCCATGGATACTCCATACAGGATAGACGATGAAGCGCACCTTTCGGAGTTTTGGGTAGGTTTGAAATTTAATTTATTGCAGATGCAATATTGCTTAGAAAAATAATCATGTAAGGTCATTCTCGGTCCTTTATTTGTTACTTAATAGTTAAGGATGTTTGATATTTATTCTCAATGGCCTAAATATCTTCATAATAAATTATATCCTTTTTAGCAACTCTGCTCTGTAGATTAAAGTAGGTCTGTGAACCACTTCCTCTAGTTTATTCAGTACTGTAGTAGTTTTTTTTCGAATCCTGGGAAATAAAACTTAAAGATTAAAGTTTAAGAAAGCTAATAGAACTAAAATATACAGAATGATTTTAAAAAATACAAGATGATTCAAAACTAATGGGCAGAAGTTATAAGGAATGTAGACTACCCTAAGACAATTTATAATCCTCCCCGGTTTGGGTGAGTAGCGAAGCAATCCCGAGGAGCTGTGTTTTAGATCACGGACAAAAAGAAATTCAAGTCCAGTGTCAATAATCATATTTTAACTGTTTTACAAAACATAAAATTAAATTTTTACCTTAAGGGATCGGGTCGTCCTTGAAATGCGACAATAATAATTTCGCTATTGTCACCTTTTTATTGTACCACCCCCTTTTTTTGTAAAAATCACAGTTATTATAAAGTTAATACATGATAATTGACATTGTAGTTTTGCCCACAATAACAGATTTTTCATTGTTTTTGGTAACTTTTGCTCGCGCTCTAGATCCTCTTAGTTGCTCCTCCACCCACCCAAACCTGTGTGATTTTGAATTGTCTTAGGTTCTAGGGTTAGTCTGCTTCCCCAGTCTATATTTGTCTTAGGGTTAGTCTACACCCCTTATCATTTCCCCCATTACTTTTGAATCATCCTGTTTGTTAAATCGATATTTGAAAAAAAAATTATATCCGAGTAGTATTTGAGTGCATATTAATATTCGATAACTTAAAAAATCTATTTTATCCCTCACTTTATGAGTCTTTCAAAGTCTCATGATCTACTTGGTCTGCATTATTTAATTAAGTGGAATATAAATTAAACACTTTGGTTAAACTCTTTTGACACTACCCTCTGTAAATATTCCATTGGATTCAATGGCAATCTAATATTGAAAGGTTTAAGCCATGTTACTCATAATGGAAAGGTGAAATTTCTTTTCTTTAAAGGCAAAAGAAGAATTTGCAGAACTGAAAAAAATATTCAATAACACAAAAATCTCTCATCAAACGTTTCGAATAGTAGTAGGTAATATAGGTTCATCCTTACCAATAGAGGTTCCTAGAAAGCCATGTAATTAAATATCATGAAAGCCTGAGTTCTATCTATAGAGGTTCTGTCTAACAAAATATGAAGCTTTTCTTTTATCACATAACCAACATCCATTCTATCTTATAGAAAAAAGTATAAAACTTCATTTTTCGTGTTGCAGTGAAACGGTAAAAAATTACATGAAAAATCACACACTAATAAAAAGCGCGCATTGTTCGCCAAATATTGCTTTCTCAAAGTTTTCTTTTTAATAACGAGAACTAGATAATAGTGATTGGTCCTTAACAGTGCCCAAGGCAAGTCTCTTCCTGGATTCATGTGGCCTTTACTTCTTCAGATCCAATATTTTACCTTATCTAGACAGGTTTCTTTCATCCAAAAGAGCTAAAAAAGTTAAAGGGATTATTATTTGCTCTGCTGACAGCTTGGCGATCCTTTAAATCGTTTATTCTGCTTATTTGTTGATCTTTCTTCGATGACTTTCCTGAGGCCTCCTCTTGGTAGTTTTTTTTGTCTGGCTGGTCCTGTTGCTCAATCGTTATCTTTGAGAAATGTTTGGATCTCCTGGGGTTTAGCATTAAGTCCTCTTATATATCTCATTGAATAGTACTGATTCCAAGATAAAGGGAAAACCTTTTTTAATCATTAAAAATGAGACATATAATGTATGCAATGCATCATCTATGTAATGAATAAAAATTAATTCAAAATACGGTAGAACAAAAAAAATTTTTTTGGGGGGGGGAAGAATTTCTGAAGATATGCACTTTTTCTAGAAAAGTGACGTACGAAAGAATTTTTAACTTATTTTTGAGGGGAGAGAGCGATAAGACTCTTTAAAAGATATATTCTTATTGGTTCCATTTTCTTCTGTTTTGAATAGGAATATTGCACACATCATTGAGATAAAAAAATCTCTAATTATGTCCTTTTTAGGCCTATAACCAATAAATGAGTATTTTGGGATGATAATAAGGATTTTATTCTGTAAATTTTCATTAATTTGAAGGTTATCTATACCATACATCCCTGATCATCCCATCATATTTCGTTAGGAAAAAAAACAAATTTCTGTTTTACGCTCATTCTATTTTGGAAAAAGTTTTGAAAGTACCAGTTGCAAATACAAAACTTCAGTCTAATAAGAGGACTCTGCGGTCCCAAACATTTTCTATCACCATTATTTCTGATAGTTTTCAAACGTGCATGAGATAGGTTAAAAAATGCTTTTTTTGCAATTATTTGAATTTGAACTTAAATAAGGAACTTTATTGAACCTGTAATGAGGTAGCACAAAAG
The DNA here is from genome assembly GCA_024610705.1 of Tetragnatha versicolor. Lineage (NCBI taxonomy): Eukaryota > Metazoa > Arthropoda > Arachnida > Araneae > Tetragnathidae > Tetragnatha > Tetragnatha versicolor. The sequence continues at coordinate 18,532,275 of JANDEH010000008.1, forward strand.
TCATCTTCAATTTTATTGTTGAATCTATAGTCCGACCACCATGAGAAAAACTTTGACAAAAAAAAACTTAGAAAAGAAGTTCAAATCTAAATGGTAGTGACACAGATATTGAAAAAAATCTTTATCAGCGCTTATTAGATTACCCTTACCCCCCCCCTAAAAAATTGAGAGGAATAATCCACTTCCTTAAATATTCCCACATTATTGTACGACGTCAAACGTTTTTCTCGTGAGACGGTAGGACTAAACTAATAATTTGTAGTGTATCAAGTGTGAGAGAAATAAATCAACAATAGGAAAATTCCGCTTTTATTGCACAAACAATGAAACAACTGTTAGCTCAATAGTGATCCAACGACCCCACAATGCCAACTCAACTCTGAAACTATCACATGCCGATGCCCCCGGTTTTGTTCAGCGTTTGTCTTTCGCAGAACATTCTTTCAGCCTTTCGACCCCTCGGTACTTGGGACTGAGGACTACACTTGTTGCCACACTTAGTCTTACAACAAGATTGGTCATTCATGCACTTGAGAGAGGGTCCACACTCGTCTTTACATAGGTCGCAATCAGATTTCGGTGAGGATGGACAATTTCCTAAAATTTTCAAATTCATTAACAAAAAATGAAAGGAGCGGTGTTCAAATATTACATAAGCAATTTTTTGGTCGTTTTTGACCCCCCTCCGCTCTTGTCAGCAAAGACGAGCAGAGAAAACCACACCCCCTGATAATTACGTAAAGAAATTGCCCGACCACCCTCCCCCCTGAAAAATCAAAATGCTTGAAATTTTTCATAGTTTAATTTTTTTGTAACATTTATTTTTGGTTGAATTTTGAAATTATTTATTCAAGAAACAAGATGTTTGTAACATCTGACGTAAGCATCATTTATACACCCATCCGCCCTTGTGAGAAAAAGTAAGCAAAGAGCAAATAACCCCTCCCTTCTAGGTTCTTACGTGATATTTGAACGTCCCTAAAGTTACCCATAAGAAAGGGGATTCGGAACACTTAAATTTTGCTATTTATTTCCCTTTCAAATTACTGTCATGATGAATTCACCCCAGATAACTATTTTTATATCATTAGTTATTAAAGCTATTCCAACCCAATTCCAGAAGTGTTTTATAATTGTAATGTCCCAGCAAAAAAAATCAACAAAATTTCTTCAAAAAAGTTAAGGAAATTTGGACACTTTGTCTGCAGTTTTCTTTAGGAAATTTGCAGTTTTTCTTTAGATACTCTGCAGTTTCCGCTGAAGACTGCTGAAATGCCTTTAGAATGTATTTAAAACTGCTGCAAAAAAACTGCAGACTTCTTTGAGAAAACTGCATTTTTGGCACTTTTTTGAAGGAATTTTATACATGTTTTTTTGCTGGGGTTGTAATTAATTTTGTGATATAGCAAGAAAAAGAAGAAAATTGCAATTCAATGTCCTATTTAAGATCTTGGAGTAAAAATGTATTTAAATTACTCCAAGAAAAATGGAGGGCCTGGGAAATTTTTATTAATTTTCCTCTAAAAGTACTGCATTAGCAGATATTGAGACCCTTTATATTACTTCTGAAGAGAATGGTTCCTTTATTAAACCACAGAATCATGGGAAGCAAATTATAAATAGATGTCAAAATTTCGAAGGGTTGAGGAACCTGCCCCAGAAAAATTGTGTCGGCATAACTCACTGACCGCAGCTCCAGCCTCTAGAAGGTACTCCTTTGTTGACGTCTGGCGTTTGTCTGCAGACGTTCCCGCATTTTTCACGGCAGCAGGACATTCCCTGGTCGCAGTCGCGGTCACTGCCGCAATTGTCAAAGCATTGGTCGCAGTCCGTGTTATCAAGGGACTCGGGGCAAAAGTCTGAAAGAAATATTCAAAGACTTTCAAGGATGATCCTAACAAATTTAGCATAGTTAGGAATTACACAGGGCATGTAAATATTTAGTAGGGAAAAAAGATAACCATATGACCAGGTTAAGATGTTTATAAAACCACCAAATTTAAATCGCACAAAAGAAGGAAATGGTTCGTGTGCTATTTTTTAAAGCAACATAAATATTGAGGCACAAGAAACGTCGTTAATTAAATTTGTATCAGTTCTTCTTTATCGGAACATGCAATTACAACCTGTTATTTTAAAAACGTGTCTATCGAAAATCCATTGGCGGGGCCATTCATCTACACAAAACGCGACTATCTTAAAATGGGTCAAATTTTAATGGATTTTCGAAAAAAACATCCTTAGTTTTTGTACTTATAAAAACATTCTTGAGGGGCGGATTGGGGGGGGATTTTTATATGGTTAAAGGTATATTAGATAAATCCAGGTTAGAAGAAATTAAAGTTTTAACATTACCCGTCGATTACACTCTTAAGAGGTGTTTCCGTTTCCCCACTGGGAGAAATATGATTTTCTAGGGAACAATTTGAAAATTTTCAACGCAATCACCCCCCAGGTGGAGCATGGACCACCAGGTTTTATTTATTTTTCAAGAATAGCTTTCAAAAAAAAGACATGGGTGACACAAAATTTAGAAAGGCTTTGTTGGAGCATGTACCAAAAAAAAGGTTGGGAAACACTGCTCTAAACTTTTTAATATTTTTCTACATAGAAAAAATGAGCGAAACACCGAAAACTCCTTTTACTGAGTATATTGCTTTTTACTAAATTAAAACATATATTTATTATTGTAATGAGATATAACTAACAAAGCTTAACTGCTAGCTAGTTATCTTTGAATCACCATTTTGGAACGAATCCAGCAAGGGATTGTAGGGTACTTATCAGGTTTGATAATGCACATGGGCTTATCTTTAAATTTTCAGCGAATTTTAAATTAGTGCGCTACTGACACCTATTTTGGTATAAATTTCCTGTATCTGGCCTTTATGGCCAATATAAAATAATTAAATTAGCCACCACATATTTTTAGAGTCAACGATACAACCTGAAGTTTCGAATTTCTTTATAAAATTATTGGATACATATAAATAAAAAAACCATAAATTTATAAAGAGTTTAAAAATGTGAAATTTTAGTATTTTAGTGCATAATATTTTATCATATAAAAAATATTAATTTATTAAGAGTTAAAAAGTGTGAAATTTTAGTACTATTTTAGTGCACAATATTTTATCATCTTCTAGTTCCAAGCAAAAGAATAAAACTAATTACCTGCTTTAACTTCTAAAAAAGCAGCAAAAGTTACGAAAGTTATTAATGTTAGGATCTTCATGTTCTAGAAAAGAAAAACAGTTTAGAAGGGGATACTTAAATTTCAGAAAATATAAAAATTCGTACTCAAGAGGTTATATTAGAATTACAGCTAACTCCACCTGTCTCACTTTTGGCAGATTTAATTTTAATTAGACTGATAAAATATGTAAGTCAGTGACCCATACATTTTATATTTTACCCAGATATCAAGTGTCCCACGACTTTTTTACCCTTATTTCATGTAAAAATCATTATTTTGTAAGTTAATTTGTGTCAATAATTTTTTTAAAGTATTTGAAAGTGTCAAATATTTTTAAGATTTTAAAGGCGTGCTAAAGAAGATTTGTTATTTCCGTTCTAGCTTGGACATTTCACATTATTTTAGGCTTATAAATACGCAGCAAAAAAGGTTTTATCTTACTGTAACCTATATTACCCATTCATGTGGGTAAACCTTTTGCGAATTTATCCTAAACACATATGGGCTGCAATGCAAAATCAAAAGAAATTGAACGAAAATGCCAGTTCAAGATTGTTATCAAGACTAAAAAAGAACTTTGATTGATAAGTGATTCTTGATTCATTTTAAAGTGTTACAAAAACTAGTTTGTTTATATTTTTCTCACTTTTAAATTTTTTATATTTTTAATGGAATAACTTTCTTGTTTTCTCATTTTTTTCTCGTCAGAAAAACTAGACTTTGGCTCCGTCGTGAATTTAAATATTTGATATATTTCAACCCCGATTTAATACATAAAATACTCCTTTCCATTCTTAAAAAAAAGTATCTAATGATGAATATAGTACTAAATAACTTACTATGGAATTACGAGTACAAAAAAATGTTGAATGCCAAAAACCAGCATGCTTATCGCGTGAAAAGGTTGCATGTCAATCAATAAGTAATTGAACGAAAGGCCAAGAAAGCATACTTACTTCTCTCGTTGCTTCTTCAAAAGTCACCAACATTGGTATGATATTACCATTTATACTTAACGGTAATCTTTTTTATCTGAACTTAGCACCTGTATCCTAAAAAATTTTAGACAGGAAATATGGTAGTGATTATATAGGGATGAGATGTCTTGTGATGTTTGATCAGGTATCTAATTTGACTAAAACTTTGTTTGTGATCAGTAGGCAAATCCAGTACCATTATTGGGAACTGACGTACCTAAATCGCATATATCGCTTTGACTTTCTCGTTTTAAAATTATTTGATTTTCAAATTTTAAAGGATTTCTCTTTTCGCCTTATCCCTATGCTTAATTCTTCGTCCGGAAATCAAATATTAGGAATAGAATCGATTCCAGAATAGAATGAATAATCAAAATCCTTGGATCACAGTACTCAGGATTGTCTTTTAAAAAAATTTAAACGATTAAACTTCTAAATTAGGGGTGGCCAACCAAAATGATCTTGAGGGCCACTTTGGAAAACCACAATACTACCGCGGGCCGCATATAAAATTTTAGGATATTAGCTGCTCAGAATGACAGGGAAGTTGAATAAATTATGTATAGATTAAGGATTTTTTTTATTCTTTGTGTGCTTACTTTAACAATTTCCTAATTAAAATATTCATTTAAATTTAAATTGACCTTTTGGAGCAATTCTAAGAATGCCTTCTCTATGAACTAAACAGGTACAGAGTTAAAAAACACAATGAATTACTAAGTAAGTTAGGTTACCGCTTTGGGCCTAAATAGAAATTTATGTAGTTAAAAATGTTTAAATTTAAGAATGATTTCAACCTAGTAGCCCCTGAAAAAGTGCTATTTTCCCATGCTAATATCTCGGCGAATATTCAAGATATTTTCCTGAATTTTTTTCAGTGAGTTCTTCATGACGTTGGCAACGATACTCTCACTGAGGTTTTTGCTTTATCTCCTTTAGTTTTTTAATTAATTTTTTTAACTTTTTAATTTCCCCACTAAGGGTGCTGTACGTCATCTCAATGGATTCTCAAGGCTCACTTACCTAGGGGTAAACCTTAATTCCATGACCCTAGGTGCTCTAACTTAAAGTGCTCAAGTGGTGAGTGGTGGGCCGTAAAGTCTGTGGTGTATATAGAAATTTATTTCGGGAGGGGGGCCAAAAATTATTCCTCAGTCCCTCCCAAAAAGTTTGAAGTAGAAAAGGGGGGTTTGGGGGCACTACCCCAAAAAATATTTCAAAATTTTACCCGAAGAAACTGGGTTTTAACTTGTTTTGGTATACCTTGTCCAAATTTCGGAGGGGGGCAGGGCCCCTTCATCCCCCCTTATATGCCCCCTTTTGCGTAAAGTAATCAGGCTCCTTTTGCAACCATGATTTTGTTTTCTAACGGCTTAATGTCAGTTTCTTTACGTAATTATTATAAGGGCGGTTGGGAATTGCTTACCTTGCTGACAAAAGGGGAGGAGGGAGTCCAAAATGACCAAGAAAATGTTGTTACATAATATTTGAACGGCTCAACGGCACCTAAGAGGTGAGTGGGGGGTTCGGGGGTCCTCCCCCGAAAAGGTTTTGAATTTCAGCTAGCTAAAAAGTTTTCTGAATCTGGTTTTGGGAATCTGGTAGTACTAAAGTTTTTTTGTGTCATTTTTAGTGAATGTCGCGTGCCACCGAAATACCGGTCGCGTGCCACCCAGTGGCACGCGTGCCATAGGTTCGCCATCCCTGCCCTATTGTATAGTTAAAATTTTTAGTTGACAAAAGCAAGATGAGGGAATCTTACCTTCATCTCTCTTGGCTTATGTTGAAATTCTTCAACATTTAAAAGTATTATGGTACTTTCTCTTTATTACAGTATGATAATACTTTTATCTAAACTTTTCACTTTGCTATTGCTTTTTAAATGTTTTAACTAACCTAATTGGAATGATATTTTATATTATGTTTCAAACATTTATCCAAAAAGGGCTGCCTTCTAAATACTTAATGTCTCTCAGAAATCTACAAGAAAACAGGCTGTATTTACAACTTATGTATACAACTTACCTCCAGGCTTTTATACTTATATTTTCGGGCTATATACAACTTTCCTCCCCTTCGCTTCATATAACATCGATCTCCCAAGGATCCCTTCCCCCGAAAAAATAACAGTTTTTTCTGTGTTTTGCAAGGCGTGAAATTGCTTAGCCCGGGAACGTAAAAATGCCCCTTCGCCGCAGTTATTTTTCCTATCCAGGAACGGGATAAATAACAGAGAAAAACCCTTCAAAGGAAGGAGAGTCATGAATATACAACCCTTGTTTTCAAGAAGTATTACTCTTTAATCCCAATACTGATTCAAACGATGAAATATTTTTAACATTATTAGGTGGTGTTTGTAGATTATTACTGGTCTGGATTTTTGGAAAGTGGTATTTTGGAATTTTACTGTTCCCTTTTGAAGGTTAAAAAATATTTTCAATAACAAAATGATAATACTTAGTTTAGTGAAAAGTTTTAATAAACCCGATAAACCCTATTATGAACAAAACAAGAAACATAATCTTACTTTTAAGCTAAAAACAAATAAAATACTGGATATATTCTTTTTAAATCCGTGAATCTTTTTTAACTACTCATTTTTGATTAATGTTGTAAAATTTTGATGTTATTAGATGATGAGTATTAGAAATAAAAGAAATACTGCACCATTTTCATATCGATTAGGAACTTTAAAGTTGTGGACTCTTTACTTATTCTTTTTGACAATTTTAGTTTAAAATGAACCATGTATTTTAATTTTGAAATTCTTTATAGTCTGCTTAGAAAGTTAAAAAAAGGATAAAGAAAACTATCAAAACTTTAAAACACATTTTTTATACGGAGAAGCATTAAGTCGTTTAATTTTATGGTAAACAATTCTTGTATGTTTATGTATGAAAAAAACTGCAATAACTGTGTAATAAAAGCATGATAGTTTTGTAAATTTAAATTTTATGATGTACTTAAGGCTTAAGCAGAACATTTACAATGTGTGTGAAAAGAACAAATAAAATACGAAGATCAACATAAAACTCTAATAGCTGTATAACATTTAACTTAAGCCTTAGAACACGCATTTTAAATGGAGCAGGCTTACATTTCTATTTTCTGGTGAACAATTTTTATATTTTGAGAAGTTATTAAATTCATGTAGTATTTTAAGATTACTTTTTCTTAAGATCAAAACAACAAATGAATACTTAAATAAATTTACCCCCATAAAATGCTCATCCAACCAAACCTTTAAACCCTTTAAACCGCTTAATAATTGACATTTAAGATGAAATAATAGTTTAACTGCAACTAAAACTTTTGACACGAAAAAAATATCGGAAATTTACATACCTCCATTGACATACTATTCACAGTAAACTAATAAAAGTCGTAAAACTTATTCCAGAAAACATCACGAAGCAACCAAGTCTGCACATAAACGAACTATTCTTTCTTCGTAACGCATATAAAATTCGGACGTAAAAGCCCTCAGTGGTCATATAAAATCCTAAACAATATTTATTAGCATACTTTTACAACCGCTCATGTCTACAGAAGTTTGGTTAAGACATGCACGGACAATAAAAAGAGGCTGCCACAGCAACAGCGTTTTTCCAGTGGAGCGCTTAACTGCATTCCATTGCTTTACACCTGAAGATTGCAGGGTCTTAAAGTGTCCAGACGTCTTTCTCACGTAACAAAAAGGAAGCTCTTAAAACCTACCGAAGGAGTTTGTTCAAAGCCCGGAAATAATGGGAATGGTCATAAAATTCACTGTGGAACCCCCTCTCTTGAAGTAAGGTTTCGGAAACTTTTGTTCTGTTGATGCACCCTTGAAGTGGGAAGTAAAGAGACGGAGACAGTTTTTCGTGGTGTTTTGAAAATACAAGAAGACATGGTTTCTAAACGCACCTAAACATTTTCGGGAGTGGGAAGGTGGGTGATATGTTTAGAAAATTTTTGAGTACTTTCGAAAATCTGTCATTGAATGGAAATCTTTCTAGTTGAACTATAAACGGCGCAAGTTCAGAGTTGCGTATGCTTGGCGAATTTTGGCTGTTTAGCGGCACATTTAGAAGCCAAATCATTCACTTAACATTAGTTAGGGTTACCATATTAGTCATCTTTACCGCTAAAAACTTGGCGCATACGCAAGTCTGAACTTGCGCCCTATAAACTTGGTTTTAATATTATTATCCTCATTTCCAAGACGATATCAAGTTTAGGAAGACGGCAATATTTTGCTATCCATATTAATCCTTTATCTACGGAGTTTTTTCTAAAATAATTTAACTTTTCATTCTTTGATTGAAGTTTTAACCCTTTCCGTTTTAGCCGCCCTAAATTTTCATAGGATTCAATGGAAATCTAGGGCTATTAGAATTGAAAGGGTTAATGTATTAAAGTCTCATATGTTACATTAAAAGCAAAATAGTTCACTAAAGGATCTTAATGGCTCATTTTTTGGCGCAAGTTCAGAGGTGCGGATGATTGGCGAATTTTGGCTATTTAGCGCCATATTTAGAAGCCAAATGACTCTTTTAACATTAGTTAGGGTTACCATATTAGTCATGTTTACTGCTAAAAACTTGGCGCATCCGCACCTCTGAACTTGCGCCCATTTTTTAACCTTTGAAATATAAACCAATAAAAAGTTCCTTTCAATAGATTCTCTAAGAGAAGATTTAGAGAATCAGAAACTAAAGTTTTGTCTCATTGCGACTACAAATAAAATAAGTCGTAAACGATAAACTAAATGTCCGAAAAGTATTATGTTTCGTTTCTGTCAAAGAGCTTAACGCAAGAGTCCATTAAATATAGCGTGTAGAGAACCTATACATTAAACACAATAACCTTATATTTCCTTTTATTTTTCTAAAAAGCTATTTATCAGAATTTTCATAAAAATGAGCCGTAAGTCTATTCCTCATTAGCTTTAAAAACCCAAGCTTCTGATTTTCAATAAGTTTGCAATCAGCCTATGCATAACATCCCACGCACACATTTCTCTTTAACATTCTGAATTGCGCTTCAAAAATATCTGTTTTAATCCTCGATCTTCGCAATTACTGAACTCGGGGAAGAGTTAGCTCTCTTTCTCTTTAAATAAAATCGGAAATATCCGGCAAATATCTCAAAAGATAATCGATTCTTTTGTATAATCTAGTGAAGTAAAACGAAAACAAGGGCTCTCTGTGCGAAAAAAAAGATGTTTTTATTACCCTCTTAAAGATAATGACCCGGGGCGTTATTTTAGATTATTTTAACGCTTTTCCAAAAGCTTTTTTTTATTCTGGTACCATCTGTGAAAGGTTTGAAAAGAACGATATAACGCCAATGTTTTTATTATGAACTCTACATCGTTGGAGGGGAAGATATCCAAAACCAAAGCAAAAATTTGCTTTTGAAGGTTAGTGAATGTGAAAACGTATTGATCGTCGTTTTTGTGCGCTTGTTATTGATTAAAAGTGTTTGAAATTTTTTTAAATATTGTTTGCAGCACATATTTTAATCTGTATTTATGTTTATTTTCCCGTAGGTGACAAAGTTTTAGTAAGTGGTAGCTAGAAAATATCTCAAAACAGAAAAGTTCAATAACATTGTTTCCTGTTAAGGTTTTGGATCCATGTAAAGTCTTTTACATTTTGTTACTAACACTTTAGTACCTAGTGTAAAAATAAAAGTTTCTCTGGTGATTTATATTTTGTAGCAATTTTCCTCTTAAATGGGTTATTTGTGCATAAACCTTCGGGTATTTTCCTTAATATTTACAGGGTGTCCCAAAAATGACAAAAATCAATAACTAATAACTGGAAAACTAAAAAAGATAAAAATACGCTAATAAATACTATAAATGAAACATAAATATCGTTACATCCTACTTCTGGGAGTAGGATGCAGTAAACCACGTATTTTTTTTTCTTTTTTAGTTTTCGAGTTATTAGTTATCGATTTTTAAAATACGTCAGACTTTTTTGGACACCCTGTCCACTTTATCCACATATTTACTAATATTTGTTGTAAACAGCAACGTGACTATCATTAATCGACTTCATATGAGAAATTCCTGGATTAGCAACTAAAGGATATTCATGGATTAGTTTAGCATCATTATATGATGACATCATGGATCCGAGTATCAACATCATTTGAGTCAAATTCCTTAATCATGTTTAGCAACATGAACATCTTTTGAATATATAATTTCACATTTACTTTTTTAAAGTGACAAAACACGTACTGAAAAGTTCAAATGCAAATATTTGCATTTAAATACTTTACATACATAAGCTTCCTAAACAGTTATAAGTTTAAATGTTTCTTTATTAAGATTAAAGCTTACTGTATTTAGCAACGCAATTTGCTCTTCTCTTTAATTCTAATCTTAGAGGTACCTAATTTCAAATCCACCCACTTCTAAATCTAGCTCTCAAGCATACAAACAGGGATTAGTCTTTAAAAAAAATTATCACCATAAGCTCTAAACTTACTCAGAATCTTGACCAAATAAAAACCATTCTAAAAGGGCGCTCAGTAGAAAGCTTTCTTGAAAGTATCAGTTTATCTAACGAGTTTATTAAACCCCAGTTGGGCTGCAGGAAATGTACAAAATCCCTCCCAGGAACCAACTTTTTCCCAGAGCTGGACAGTTACAATTCCCCATCGTAGTTAAAAGGGAATTGGAGCCCTATGCGGGGAAAAAAGTTAATTAAGTGATTAATTAGTTCATTACACTTAATTAAATTCGGTTCTGAAGGCTTTACCTGATATCCCAGTCTTATCGGCTGGAATGGGTTCGCCCTGTCTTAAGGGGTAACAATAGAACAAAATGGTGGGGATGGGTACCTTTTGATGGAATAGAACACCGCTAGAGGAACTGTTCGTTCTTTGTGCATGAGCAGGTTTCGAAGAGAATTATGAAGGTCCTCTTCACATCACTTATTTCGTAATTTAGTCGTGTGTTTACCCTAAAGGTGAATTTCGATTGTGGGACTAGAGATGCATTTGCAATTAAAATTATTTTAGATTGTTTAGTTTTCCTGGTGTAATAATATCATACGAATTTAATCATTTTGCTTCTGTAAGTATTTATTCGTATTCTTCGCATATCTTTTATTAGTTGTTGGCTTTTAGCGCGACTTTTGAATTTATGCCTGATTTGCTAATTTTCTAATTGTACTTTAAATTATTTCATCATTCTTTTGATTGTAATATCATAGTGGAGATGGTAGAATGTGAGTTTAATTAACATTCGCTTTTGTGAACATATTAGCCTTTGCTAGTATTGTCGGATATACTGAAGTTTAGCTTAACGCTAGATCACAAAACGTCAAACGTCCCAAAGAATGGGTTGGGAAACATTATTCAAAAAAAGAAATCAAAAAGATATTTTGAAAATATATATTTGTATATATTTTGTATTATAAGAAAATATATACCCAACCAACACCTACGATCAAGATTCGTCTTATTTCGTTCATATATGGCTAAATTTTGTTTATTTCTAGTTGAAGATACGTAAACTTGACACGGTATTACATCACGATCAACTCTTCTTTAATTAAACTAGTTTTATTACGTCAGTTCATCCAATCATATTGCTATATTCAATCATGCATGTTATTCACCTTAATATATGCATCTAAAACATATTATACACCATTTTAGGGGTAATTTATGCACATGCTAATAGTATGATTGCCAAATACACAAAGTCACGAAAATCGACCCATAATGCACCGGTACCCAAGAAGATAAGACACATCTCACAGCGAAAGCAAACACGTGACCCGACTGTCCAATCCGTCTCCAGAACACGGACGGCAGCGATTTTTCCATCAAGAAGAAAATCCCGACCCTAAAACCTTGTTGATACCAAATTTAAATATTACACAAGCTCTGTCATGAATAGCAATGAGGAAGTATCGGTCCCGTACAGAGGAAAGGCGGACTTTTTTTCCCTACGCTTTTTCGACTCCGGGAGAATTTACAATTTACAAGTTAAGTTGAGACTAGTACATACAATGAATCTTTTTTTTTATAAGTTGTGTGTTTTGGTTTTTTTTTGTAGGTATTTATTTTTTGTGCTTGAATTTTAATGTGATTCTAGTTTGTTCAGAACATTTGGCACAGTATACTTTTTTACAAAGTAAATAATTTTTTTATTAGTTGTGTTGTTGAGATAGTTAGTTAAAAAATATTTTAAATACTGTCATACTTTAATAAGAGTGAAACCGCTCTGGACATACTTTTTCGTTTCACTCATCAAGGTTTGAAGTATAATTTCAATTCTCTTATCCATATAAAAGGAAAATGATGAAAAATCTATTAAACAAAATGATAACACTTTTATTTTACAACTTTAAAAAAGAAAAAAAATTTAAAATCAATTTGGTTTGTAAAAAAATTTTGGTTGGATTTCATTCAGTCTTAATGGTTTCTATTGCTACAGGTTTCATTAAATTTTGAAATTACTTGGGTAGTGGAGTTCATTGATTGAAACAAGAATTTAAATTTTGTACTCGGTGCCAATTTTAGTTTTTAAATGTATCTTTTAAAAGAAAAATTACTAGTTTTACTTACAGTTAATCTTAAACATTAAGCTTAACAAAAATCAAGTAATTGTACAACTGAATTTATTATGAATTTAATGGAACTAAAAATGGCTTATAGGGAAGTAAGATATTTCAAAATAATTTGCTGAAAACACAAACTGACACAAACATCAAACTATAAGATCCTCACAAAAATATATACAATAACATTTCCAGTAAAATATGTTGAAAATATGTTGAAAATTTCGAATATAAATTCCATTTTCATAAAGACTTCCCTGAAGAACGTTTATTCGCCCCATCTTACTCAAATCCTACTTAGTTGAACTAAACTAATCAAACAATTCTAGACCTGAAAATCGAATTACTCTGCAGCTTGAATTGAATTTGAATGCGCTAGCATTAATGCCAATAAGGCTCAAAACAGGAACTAGAAGGTCTACTAATTCACAAGAGTTAATCTGAAAATGGCTGGTAATTCAAAATTCAACCTATGATTCAATGTTTAATATACTGGACAGAGTATTAGAGAGAAATCTAATTCCATCCTTGTATGATGTTTACATAATGAAGACTTATTCAGATAAATAATGAAGACTTCGCCATTTGGCTTTCAAATATGACTTTTAAAACCGAATATGGTATTTCATCGTAATATCGGGTAGATAACCCAATGTTTTTACTAATTCAAAAGAACTTTAATACTTTTAGATTTATCTACCTAGTTGTGGCCTATCTGTTAATATTTAATTTTGGTTAGAAAACAAGGAATCTTGGATCGTAATACAAGGAAAACTTTAATAACTCTCAACAAAATATATTTAAACATGGAAGAACTAAGATTATATACACTCGTGTCCAAAAATTAATGATAACTTGATTTTTTTTGTGAATAATGACTCAAATCTTAGTTCCTGTAACGTAATTTTCAGGGACCCCAGATATAATAATATAGGCAATATATGCAAGGTACATATGGAACAGGTAAATAGCCGAAATTCAAAAGCAACGGTTTTAGTTCTTAGACGATCTCATAGCTTTAATTTCATTATAAAGAACTTTATTTGTGTCATTCCAAAAACTTATTCATCCTTAATTTTTGAACACAAGTGTAATTCTGACATTGATGAGTTGTGCAATCATTATTTTTCCAATGCAGGGAATTTTTTATGTATGAATTAATATGTGTACATGTACATTTTAAATAGTATTTGTTTAACTTACTAACCCTTAGAAAGTTCACAAATTAAAAACTCCATCATTTTAAATCATCGGCAAGCAAAAAAATTACCCGTAACACTTCTTATTATTTTGTTGGATTTTTCATATAGATTTCATTCAACATTTTCGTCATTTATGGCCTTTTGGAGAACGGGATTCAAGAAAACCGCTAAATAAATGCACTCTTTTTTTATTCTTAAAAGGAAAATAATAAGACTTTTTATTCTGTTCCTGCCTCATTGGTATGGATCTTAGAATAACTCCTGTTGAAACTAAGTAGTATTTAAAATCAAAAAGCTCTAAAAAACAAAATCCATGATAATGTAAGAAGGCATATTTCAATATCAAAATAATTAGTATTCAGGGAATCATTTTTCTCAGCAGGTATTCCTTCCTCTAGTTTCAATAATTTGACGGCCACTGAACGGTCGAAGATATAATACGTAAGTACAATAACTTTTTATGCCTTTCTTTTTTGTTTTTCTTAAAATCCGTTAACCAGAAAGTTTAAATCATAAAGATTTTTCAAAAAGTCGCATTCTAAATTTTGAAAACAAAGCGTTCCACAAATTGTTTTTTTCTTTACTACAAGAGTGTTATAGAGGAAAAACAATATTTACAGGTGGAGGTTGTTTCTACTGCGCAACATTCACCTGGAGCATAAAATCTTTTTATTGCAGTTAGTTCTGAGTTCTGACTGTAAACGATAAAAGAAAGAACACTTAATTATTCAAGCAAATAAATAACCAAAATATTTCATTTTATATATGTAAAAACTAAAGATTACATGCTTATATTCGACTTCATTTACGGAAGTCCCATTTAGCATTCACTCGGAACGTGGCGACATCTTCACAATTTAGAAAAAACTAAAAGATCCATCACTTTTGACATTTTAAAAGTTTGATTAATAAGAATTTTATTATGCTAAACATATTAATTTCAGAATTGGCATGATTAATTTCATAAATAAATCAAGTTTAAATGTTTACTTTAGAAAATAATTTTTATGAGAACATTAAAAAAACACTTTCTATTAATTATAGAAACCGTTTTTATTGGAAAAGTTTTAGTATACTTAAAAAAAGTCTAAAACTAATAGTTTATTTTATTTTATATTTTAAATGCTTGAAATGTTTTAAAGGATAACAGGGAAGTATTAAATTAATAAAAAATCTCGTAAAATGTGTTCTTTTTATTTAGCTTAATTAAGGGTAGATGTCAACACCGCAACTGATTTTTTTAATCGATGTGCATCAAAGTGTTCTTGCCTTCATAATTATGAATTAATTAAGATGAAATAGTAATTAAGAATAATGAAAGGAACATGGGTTCCTTAATTAATTAAACAACTCGAGATTTTATTGCCCTTATTTTGCAAAACAAATTCAATTAGTATAAAAATATATTTGAAAATGCTATGAACTCTAACTAAATGCTGGTTTTTATAAGAGCTTCTAGCTTCTACTACGTATTATTCAAAACAATCGAATAAAAGGATTGTTTCACTCACAAATAATTCGCAATAACATATCAAATATCAGCATCAGGGAGCATATTCATTTAATTATTTCTTCGCATTTTCATATTCTTATCTATTTTGTTTCGTGAAATAACAAGCTTAATGAAATCTGGAGTTGTCAAATTAATTAATGAAATAATTTTCATTCATTTATTCTTAATTACTCATTATCAAAATATTCCTTAAGATATATTCATTTGAGTACCCCCTTTTCTTTAAGGCTGTGTCATTTTGTATGCTTATACAAAATATTTATTAATGATTTCTCCAAACGGAAACAATTTTATTCCACAACAAAAAAAATTTACAAAAACACATCTCACATATACTAAATAAACTTTTATTTCTCTAACTCCTCGTCTTTCAAGCTTTCTTCATCAGTCAAAAGGGGGCTTATTTGCTTCTCAAAGTCAGTGTCGTGAGAGTTATCAATCTGCAGATTTCGCAAGTGTCTGGCCTCGTCCCCCAACGACAGGTCCTCCAATGAATCGACGCTGTCGACAGTGATCAGTTGAGAGGCATCGGTGTCTTCTAATGGCTCATAACGAGGTGTTTGCCAACTGAAACTTGAACTAGAATCGTCATCGTCAATGCGGTTCGATCCTTGCGATTTCAAATCCTGTGAAATATAAAAATATTTTTTTCTGTACGCAGTTTATATAGATATTTTGATAAAGATAAAGTATCGTTATCAAAATTCCTGAAAATCCTTCCCTTCTTTTCACTCTCTCTAACAATGATAATCAGTTAGTTATTTTTAGGGAGGGAGATAGGAGGAAAAAATTAATTTAAAGAAAATCTAAGAGAGAAATTACCCTTTCCTCAGATTTTCTTTTCATCAATTTCTTTTTCTTCTCCCCCCTGTTATCCCTATTAGTACTCCTTCCCGTTTCCAAGTAAGAATCAGGGCCGTGTGGTGGTATGAGGCAAAGAGGCGGCTGCCTCAGGCGGCATTTTTCTAAGGGCGGCAAAATTCCCCTGAAATTTTGATTTTTTTTCCTTTTTTTACTCTATTGAAAACAAAAACTCAAATCTTCA
This sequence comes from Tetragnatha versicolor, assembly GCA_024610705.1. Taxonomy (NCBI): domain Eukaryota; kingdom Metazoa; phylum Arthropoda; class Arachnida; order Araneae; family Tetragnathidae; genus Tetragnatha; species Tetragnatha versicolor. The sequence goes on from JANDEH010000008.1 coordinate 18,548,778, forward strand.
AAGTGAAAATTTTGTTACAAAAATGTTGACCTCTTTAAATGACCGGTTTTTGAATCGTGTAACAAACAATTTCCATTTTTGAAACTAATTAATGGTAATTTATTTATATTACCAAAAATTGGTTAGTTTTCCACAAGCTACAAGGCGTTCACTTTATGCAATTACCCCATAATTAGATAATTATTGGGGGAGTTATTACGTATTTATACTTATTATTTAATTACTAATTTATTATTTATGGTTAATGTTAATTAATTTTATATTAATTAATTCGAAGTATTAATTACTTAAAGGAAAATACATAAGGGGCGGCATTTCTAGGACTTGCTTCATACCTGATAAATCTACCGCACGGCCCTGGTAATAATTGTGGAAGAGAAATCAATAAAATAAACATTAGTGAAAATATAATAGTAGGGGAGAGTGTTGTACCTATGGACAAAAATCACGTTTGGATTTTTCTAAGACAGGTAAAATCATATTTTTAACATTTAAAGTGCCCAACCTATTTATAGTCCAAACCTTAGCAAAGAGGGTAAAATTTTTATTTATATTTTTAATTTAAAATTTTTATTTATTTATATATATATAGCGGCCACTTATTTAGATCCTTTTTATTTTCAATTTTTAACTTAATAATTAGAAATATTAAATGTTATTAGGTAAAATATAAGCAGAATACTTATATTTTACTAAAATTTACTGGTAAATAATGTTAAAGGTAGGTAGAAATTCAAAAATTACCATTTACCACTAAGTTTGAAATGGGGCCGCCTTTTTGGAAATTATTTCTATGTATCGCAAAATCTTGGTTAATATACTATTTTATAGGTAATTTAATATATAAATATTTATGTTATGCCAAAATAAAATTTATTTGTATGTAAAAACGTTAAAAATAAAAAGGATCTAAATATGTGACCGCCATTTTGGAAAATCCGCCATATTTGATACATTGAGGGGGAGGAAACTTATATGAATATTATTATGACTTAATTCTAACCATATCCTGTAAAAATTACGAACTTATCATCATAATTTTACTTACTATAAACATTAGTGGACGCCATTTTGGAAAATCCGCCATATTGGATAAATGACTTATCGTAAGAGAAAAAAAACAGTTCGCCATTAATTTTACTACTAAATTTTAATCATTTACTGTAAAATTTATAATTTTATTAACAATTTTTAGGAAGTAATAAGTTAAAAACGATTGACCGCCATTTTGGAAAATCCGCCATATTGGCTAAAGGATACGGTTAATTTTGGTATACGTTTCACCATTGTTTTCTACGGAAAATTTCCTATAAGAATCACCCATCAAACTTTCTTTTACAATTTGTTCCACTTGAACCCCTTTTTTGAGCTTTCTTGGACGGACTATAGGGTGTTTAAGATTTTATACCATATTTTACATTAAATGCAAAATAAATCAAAAATTTTAAAAGGTAGTTTAGATCACAAAATATTTGATTTTTCATCTAAAAATCCCTTGAAAATAATCACCGACAAATAGATAACCATTTAGAATTAATTTAATGTGCATTAAAATGCATTCACTTTAATGAAACCTGATTCAAAAACGCCGATTAGCTACAGACACCCACAAGAATGTGTCCGTAGGTACAACACCAGGTGTTTCTGCACTTAAGTGTCTATAAAAAATAAAAGAATTGAGATCTGGCAATTTCTAATATCAAAAATAAAAAGTCAAAATCTCGGGGATTCGCTCCTTATATCTCATTTTATCGTATTATAATTTAAGAGGAAGAAAAATATTAATGCAGTAGTGATGCACTAAAAAAACTTTGAGCACCTAAAAACAGCAAATTTATTATATTAAATATAAATATTATTTTAAAGAGCTGATTTCACGTTAGCAACTAGATAGCATCTGTTTACATTCAAATTCAACCACAAATTCAAATTTCCATTTTTTCCCGAATTTTAAAACTCGATGGCTGAAGGTACAAACCTCCTTAGGTACAGCACTCTCCCCTATATTTTAATTTAAAATGCAAATTCAAACACGGGGATAAAAAAATTATTATTTTTAAAAAATCATGCACCTTGAATCTTGAATTATTAATTTGTCAAAAGATCATCAATTTATTTACGAACTCCTTTTGAGGAAGATACCACTTAGAAAATCAATGGAAAGTTTAACACTGAAAGGAACATTCGGTATGGAAAGCTTCTTTTAAAAATAAGGTAATAAAACTAGTCTGTTCATTTAGAATTGGCGCCTGAAAAATAGGGCTTTCCCCCTCGCCAAAAGCGTAACCATAGCTACGTTCTTCGCGCAGCCTCAGAGACTAATTCGTTGGTTGTACTTTTCTACTGCAGTTGAGGCTGGCTTGAACATATAAGGCGCATCTTTAGGATATGTTTATATTCTTCCGGTTTATGGAAGTCAGGTGGGAAAAAAGTAGTGATCCTTCTTTGACGTTGATATTTGCCATGGTTACTGATTCGGTGGTGGGGGAAGGAAATATTTTCAGGCTCCTATTCAAAATGAATAGAGTATAAATAAATATATATTGTTTAATGATGAACTTTGAAAAGCTAATAGTACTTAAAACTATGATTTATAAGGATATTAAATAAGCACAAACTTAAGCAAAGTTGATGATTAAGATAATAAGTAGCGTAACAAAAAGTATTTTCCTCAAACACTGAATCAACTCATGTTAAGCTCACTTCATATGCATCTTCAAATCCTGTTGCCCTTCTGTATTCCTCTCTCAAATCACACTTCGACATTCGTTCCTCCAAACGACCTTTAGAAGGACTCTCTACTCTTTCTCCACTCGAACTCTTCTCAGGTCCACTACTCTCTTCTTCCTCCTGCCCTCCATCTGCTTTCTGGAACACCTTGATGTCGCACCAGACCTTCTCCAGTGCAGGCAGCAACCTGAATATGTTGTCGCCGAAGTACTTGCAGACGTCCATCAGTTGGGAGTCTTTGATGGACCAGCCGACTGCCCCGTTTTCCGTCTGGATCTGGTCCCAGGTTTCGAATCCGTGCAACACGGATTCGTACAAGTCCCGCATTGCCCACACGTCCAAGTACCGACTCACGTGTTCGTTGGCGTCGTGCATCTGAGACCTTGTTAAGGATTGCCAGAGTTGGTAGGCACGTTGCAGGCATCGTCCGGTTTCGGCTGAAAGGAAACAAGGTTCAATTCCGTTAACGTTCCCGCTAAATTAATATCGCCAATCACTTTTGAACGCCATATACAGTAGAGCCCCGATTATCCGCGAGTGCCACGAAAGAAAAAATTTAATGATGAGAGCAAAATTTAGAGAGAGGTTGAGAGATTTTAGATGTAGAGCAAAGGTTTCTGCTGTACTGTACATATTTTAAAAGTTTTACGTATCATATTTTTTGTACAATAAAGCATAGTTTTTATGCTGAAATATTTTTTTCGTGTTTTTTCCTCATTTTCAGTCTTTTTTCTGGTTATCCGCGATTTTCGCTATCCGCGGTACCCTTGCCACCCAATTCCGAGGATAATCGGGGCTCTGCTGTATTCATATATTGCCAAATTTTTTTATTTTTCATTATAAACTGAACAGTTGTTGATTTAATTAAACATTTTAATCTATGAGTTTGAAATATTTTAGCAACATTTCTACTTTTTGGTGCCCAAATAGATTGGCGATATTTAGCGGGAACGTTAAAGGAATTGAACTGGAAGCAAAAACACATTGGAATTTATTTTTAAGGTTCAGTCTGTCCCGCTGTGTATCGCCAACCTGTTTTAGACTCCAAATATTAAACAGTTATCAATAACATCATACAGTTATCAATGTGATAGCCATAAAAATTTGGTGAAATTTGAATAGTTGGCGTTTAAATCAGCTTAGCCATATTTAAGGGGACAGTTAATAACTGTAAAAAATACAAATAACACAATGAAGTGGTGGAAAGAAATTGCCGCCATATCATTGAGAGACGTTACACCACAATACGGAGGGACCTCCCGCCTAGACTCGAAGGGAGGCCCCACCTATGTAATTTCTTGTGACTATGTAATTTCTTTCCGACACTTTATTGTGTAACGTGCGATATTTTTTATTTTACAGTGATAGAATCGACCGGTTTTTACTCTCTGGGCATCTTTCTTACTATCGGTTCTGATTAAATTTTTATTGCATTCATCTGATTTTAAAGTAAAAATTTCAAGGACTTCGTAATTCAAATATTTTATAAAGACAGAATAAGTCAACAAAACTTTCCCTACAGGGAATAATTGATAACTTAATAAATTTTGCGGCATTATTATTTTGAAGCTTACTTCTATCCCCATTTGCTAAACAAACTATAATATACTGATAATCCTCTCTGCTTTGCTGTGACATATTTCACTTGGAGTAAAAATGACGTGTGAAAACTTTCTAAAAACAGTATATTTTGAGGAATTTGTTGACATTTTTATTTATGTTTTTTAAAATCTATTTTATCTCCATGATACGGTTCTTTCAACCAGTGTTGACATATTTTCTTTTGTTTATAAACACCGGAAAGCTAAGAAATCGTGATCTCGTTGCTTGATGGCATAGAAAATTAATTTGTTTGGTAATTTTATAAAAAACTTTTATCTAGTTTCATTTAAAACTTTGAATACTTTATATTCATTTAAAAAATACGTAAGACCACAGAATTCATACTTTAAACATTAGGAACTACATTTGAAATGTTTTAAAATGAATTTATGAAGAGTCTTCTTTAAATAAGATATTTGCGTACATATCAAACCCTATTTGAATTGAATTGAAAAATATTTTTAATCTCTTTTCTAAAGGAAGAGAACAAGTTCTTCTAAACGTAGAATTTAGAAAAGCTTATATGAATAGATAACTCAAGAGCCAGCCCAGTAATCATCCACTTGGCCAGAGAAAATATTAAATTGTGAAATAATTTTATATTTAATGTTAGTTTTACGTTACAGAAAAGTAATAAAAAATGTTAAGTATACAAATTCTTCTCGCCAAAAGTAACAAAACTTTCGAGTTGACCTAATACACCCTACCAAAGTGATTGATTTTGAGTCAACCTTTACTCCTTGAAGCATCCTACTGCAAACTTAAGTGGTAACTAAATTTAGCTCACCTCTTGCTAGAGATAAACTCCCTCCACGCCATATGGTAAACTAAAACCGCGTTAAGAGTTTTAAGTGATGCGCTTTGGTCGACTGCCCCCAAAATTGTTACAGAGGTTGTTTGGTTATTTCCGTCGAGAACAGCTTTAAGTTTACATCACTTTTTGGAGGTTTTCAACTATGCTTGTGGACAAAGAATTCCAAAGTTTACTAATTAATTATTTTATTCTAGTCATTTTACTAGGCATTCTATGGATTCTTTATTTTGGAGTAAGTATTCAATAATTTTTTACTACATTCATTTAAAAAATGTTAAATGTTTTGAACTATATTTATAACTTTTGAAACTTTCAGAGTGCTTAGATTATTGTTGGTGTAACTAAGTATACATTTTGTGGGAAAAAATGCTTTACAATTAATTACTTAAGTGGCTAATGATGCATTTTTAAAACTTTAGTATAAATTATACACTAAATAAAGAAGAGAGATTGGAATACTGTAATTTTTTCTGAAGACTAATAGTAAAACGTTTTAAGTAGTTTTTTTTCAACAGAAAGTTCACATATTTTGTGTAAAAATATTTACATTTTGAATTTGATATGGTACTATTCAAATCAGGCACAAATTCGGAGAGAGGGCACTCCGAAAAGTGCCTCCTGCCCCCCCCCAAAAAAAAAAAAGATGGAAAGAAGAGAAAGAGGAAAGGTGTAAAAAGAAAATAAGAGAGAAAGAAATGAGAAAAAGAAGAAATTACGTACATTTTGTAAACCTGAAAAGTTTCCGTCATTTAAAATGTACTTACGGCCGTATTCTGTGCTACTTAATCAGCGATTAACCACCAATCAAAGAAGGAATTATGGACTCTGATTGGTGGAATCCTACTTTGATTGCTGTTTAATCGCTGGTCAGAAAGCACATAATACGGCCGTTTGTGTATGTGTTTTCTGTTATCCCTTTTATCTTTCCCTTTTACTTTCTTTTCCCTTTTTTTACTTCGGGGGAAGGGCACTTTTACCGGGTTATTCGAACTTTTTTTAAGAGTCTCATAAAAATTAATGAGTTTAAATAAATTTGCTGTCATATCTCTCTTGATAAAAAATTATTTTGTTAGTGTGTCTAGTTCCAGAGAGACATTATTTCATTTTTTTGCAATTTTTTCTACTCTTAGGCTAAGCGCGCACTAGATACTTTTGTCTCGGCGACAAAGACAAAATTGCTTCCCTGGCTATTGCAAGAAGCTAGAGTGCGCGCACATGGCGACGAGACCAAGATCACTAGGCCAAGAATTTCCTCATAGAAATGCATTGCCACTGAGCTATAAAACAAACTCATTTGTTTTATAGCTCAGTGTGCATTGCTCTCGAGTGACTAGTGTTTTAAGTCGCCGAGACAGAAGTCTCTAGTGCGCGCTTAGGCCTCCTTTTCGAATTTCTCGTTCGTTTCGAATCTCGTTTTTAATCTTACGTTCAAGTCTTCCCTTGATTAAAATATGTGTCTGCATCCCCAACTTGATCATAATATTCTACGTATAGAGAGTGCGCAAAAGGGGTGATTTTTACATAGGAATATTTTTTTTAATTTCAGTTTACGTTATGGTGAGTGTTTTTTCTTTGAAAACTTATATTCCAATTACAAATTCATGTTATTAGAGTTTTAGAAAAATTTCTAAGCAATTTTAAAATTTCTCTCTCTAGTTCTAAATTTACACCTGTGAAGTTTAAAGGAGCACTTATCTGATATGAAGTTTACAACGTGGCCTCCTTTTCCTCCTTCTTAAACGGGTAAGCAACTTAGGACTTTTTGTAATTAAGAATTTTGATTGCAATTCTATATAAATGTTATATTGTTTTAAAACTAAAATAGAATAATGGATTTTTTCATTCAAAGGAAATTACTACAAAAAACTGTAAAACGTTTTTTCTAAGTAACATTCTGCATGATGTGTTCTAATTTTTGGTGACTCACTCAGCCAGCTTGACATCTTAAATTTCCAATAAATGTATTCTTAAATTTGGTGCATTGTTTATTCCTTACTGTAACCTGGCTACGCGGTACTGGCTTCCTAAATACGAATCCAAAGTAGTGCAGTCCTACTTTCTACCACCTTAGACAAAATATTAGGGGCTGCTGATCACGTAGGACACTAGGATAATAAAGATAAAAGGGATAAGATAAGAGGCATAAAAATGGTGATGAGGGATACCAATGTGCAAATTTATTGTTGATTCCTATACTCTGTTTTTGACATTTTATGAGTCAATCTTATCGTTGGTCTTTACCCCACTTCAGGGCCGTATCTAAGGGGAATTTAAGAGGTTTAACCCCCCAAAAAAAGTTTGACATCAAATTTTATACTGTTTTTCCCTTGAAAATTCTGTACCTTTCAAAGAGCATCGGGAGAAACCAAAAAAATCTCAAAATGTGTTAAAACACTTCTTTAAAGGGTTAAAATTCAAAAAACAATTCTGGGGGAGAACTCCCAAACCCCTTACAAAATTTTGATGTTTGTTAAACATTGTTCCCGTGAAAATTCTGCCATTCATAAGAAACGCTTCCCTTTCGATGCCTCCCAAAGAGTTTCAAAAGAAGATAAAATACTAGAATAATGGAACAAATTCCAAAACAAAAATTTTGCTGGTAGACCTCTTGGCCCCGTTCCGTTGAAACTTTTCTACTTTGAAAATGGTATAATGGAGCTGTTCTCTTTGAATTTAACTGGCTTCAAACTAAGCTAAAACGATGGAGGAAATGTGACGTCAGACGGATATAGTCCAGCCTACTCTCGTTAGGAGGGTACTTTAGAAATGACGAGTACTCCCGAAGCAAGATTCTGTTAACGGCCCTGCCCCACTTAAAAAAACATCCTTGCCCGCTGCTCCCCCAACCAAAAACTGGAATGAAACCCCTGCAAATATGTCAAGTTTACCTCAGACCCGGAAACGAGAATCTGCAGTCCTCGTCCAGCCAATCTTCATTTTTTTCTCATTGGCCAAACGAACTAATTTCATAACGGGTTTTTAGAATTTTAACCAATCAGATGAGGATTGGCCGACAATCTCCGGTCAAAGCAATATGATGTTATGGATGAACTCGTGAGAATCAAAAGTAAATCGGAATGGGACGATTGGGCGCGGCCGTTTCGGCGCTGGCCGTTATTTGGGCGCCGGCCCGTTTCGGCTCGAGACAAAATTTTTTTCTTCTAATTTTTAGAAGGATTATGAAAGAGTTCTATTTACTTTAATTTTATTTTTGGCGCCGAAACGGCCAGCGCCGAATCGGCCCGCGCCCAAACGGCCAGCGCCGAATAGTAGTAGACCGACGATAAATGAACCTCAAAAATAAATAAACTTGTCTTCAATTTAAGTAATTAATTATCCTCAAACTATAAAAGTTGATAATGTAAATAATTATCAAGAATTATAAAAATTAACTCTTTTGTTTCCAATTTCACCAAATCGATAAAGCCATCCAATAAAATTATTAAGCATTATGTACTTTAATCGAAACCGTAACGCACTCAGCTTTGGTCGAAAAAGGTAAACAAACAAAGCTAAAGCTGCCCAACGTAATGAAATCGCGCAGGTAACATATCTTTTACTTTATTAATTTAATTTATATTTTCTGATTAATATGTGGATAAACCTATCCATATTAAAGTTTTCAAGTAACTTATGGAGACTCCTGTTGCAAAATAAGATTAATGTTGATTATAAGCCATTTTCTACACATTAGTGTATTAATAAGCTGTTTTCTTTCATAGGTTATAATGTGTACTGTATTATTCTGCTTCAAAAATAATAATAGATTGTCTAAAGGAAATAGTGTTTTCTATTTCCAATCAAGGTAGGTAGTAAATAGTCTTGGATGTTATTAGTTTGTTGTAGTTACCAAAGAATAAGCAATGATGTTATTGTTATCTAGTTCTGACATAATTTTATAAAATTGAATAGACAAACTTAAGAATAAATAGCCAATAATACTCAATGACAATACTCCATTCACTGTTTCACGTTCTGCTCAAAACAAAAATGCATTGATCCACAGCCCATTAATTTTGCTATTGAAACTGATGGTTGACGGATAAAATGTAAGAACTTTAGTAGTCTAAAAAGCTATTTAAACTCTAAATAATATGTGCAAGAAATGAATAATGAGAAATAGTTAAGGTTCAAAATCCTGCCCCCTCCCAAAATTATTGTGTAGTTATATGCTTTATGAAAAGGACTCGGGTTCATAAAAAAATAAAATATGGTTGAGATTCTAGCAATGTAATAAGTCTTTAGAAAATACTAAGTAGGCTGTCTGTAACAAAGAACTGGAAACTAGTGGGTAATTCCATGAAACGTGTTACCCAGAGTTGAAAAAACCTCCTTTTAACCCTATATATTTTTAAATATGGTTACATTTAATTGAAAAAGGTTTGGAAGTATTGTTACACACAGTTCTGCAACAGTCAAAGCTTATTGTTTGTTCTATGAGAAAAAATTTTCCAAAATGCATGGTTTTTCCAATTTTTTAGCAAGAATTTAGTGAATTTCAAAGCTCTGTGGAATGACCCTAGTACCTTATATTTTAAAAATTTTCCAATTAGCAAAGATTTAGGATTCCTCCACTGAGGGATTTTACAAAACCGTGATTATCTATCTACCCTTAAAAAATCCTTCATTTTGCTTTAGCCCCGCTCAGTCATTTTAAGGTGACTTTGTGAATCAATTAATAAACTTTCACTTCAAGGTTTTGGGAATTGCTTTTAACTTTCAACTAAAAGGGGGGGTCTGTGTGTTCTCCCCCAGAAAATATTTTGAAATTCGACCTTTTAAAAATGGGTCAAACTCATTTTTAGTGACATGTGATTAGACAATTTCAAAATCAAATTTCTGTGCTTCAATTAGTGCTGAAGCTGGATTTTTTTCTGGGAGAAGGGCTTTTTGAAATTTGACCTTTTAAAACAGGGTCAAACTCATGTTGTTGTTGTTACCAATCCTTCATGACTAGATCTGATCTATGAGTCCATGTACTCTGGCAAAGTCAGTGACTAAAAGTGGAGATGATCTTAGGTCCTCCACTCCGAGACCCAGGCAGTCGAAGATATGCTCCAGAGAGGCAGAAGTTCTAAACAATGTTCCGCCCCCCCCGGGAACGACGCCCATGTTCCTTTCCAAGTAGAACTCTGGCTATGCCAAGCTACTTCACTGTTGACTTTTTGAAAGAAGAAAAGCTATTCTATTAAGAATAAGAATAAAAATCCTTCGTGCAAGACTGGCTTAATTTAAAAAGGCAACGGTTTTATTTTGCACGTAAAATATTTAAAAATAGTACAATGCTTCGGGCAGGGTTGGCAAAAAACCGGGTTTTTTTAAAAAAACCAAAAAAACCGGGTTTATTTGGTTTTTTTGGTTTAAACCAGGTTTTTTTGGTTTAAACCAAGTTTTTTTAGAATTTTTTTTTCAGAATAAGTTATTTTAGCCGTGATGTTTGAAATTGAGTTGTAAATGAGACATTTATTTCTGGGGTTGTTTATAATTGATAAATGATTTGTATATTTCAATTAATTAATTAAAATTAAATTAATTTGTTTTAAAAAAAATTTTTGTTTTTAAAATATTCCAATTTGAATATCTAATATTATTGTAGTGAATAAAAATTAGTGTTAATTTATCTTGGATAAATGACTGAAATAATCAAATTATTTATCTTAATTATATATGGATTAATTTATGAACTTAAGAAATTTCTTTAGAAAGAGAAAATATTATTTTTTAAATAAATAAAAGGGAAATGTAAGCAACTAATGTTAATTGAAATTGGATAAATGATTGAGATAATTAATCCGATTAGGGAAATTAACGGTTTTTTATTAATTTAGTAAAAAAAAACCAACTGGTTTTTATCTGTTTATAAACAAACCAACTGGTTTTTAGTTTTTATCATTAAAGAAATCAACGGTTTTTATTAATTCAGTAAAAAAACCAACTGGTTTTTATGACTGACAAATAAGACAAATTGGTTTTATCAATTAATTAAAATCCAAGCCATATTTTATCAGTGAAAAACAGATAACTTTTGTGTATCTTTAGTTACTCTTTGAAATAGTGCTTCATTTTAAAGGAAATTAATAAATGAACTATCTCTTGCAACATATAATAAGTTTAACTTAAGCATTTAAGGTTAAGATTAGAGAGAATTCAATAATTAAAACCATTAAATTAAACAATTTCTGATTTTTAATCACCTTAAAATGTCAATTTTTTGATAAATCTGACCTTTTAATTTTGTGCAAAAGATTATACTTAACAACACTTTCTTTAAAAAAATCCTGAAAATATTTTATAATTTCTAAAAAAACCAAAAAAACCAAGTGGTTTTTTTGGTAAAAAAACCACCATAAAAAAACCATGGTTTAAACCAATGGTTTAAACCAAATGGTTTAAACCGGCCAACCCTGGCTTCGGGGATACTTTGATCCTCTTCGTCAGCAAGAATTCTATTACTTAGAACATCTATTACAATATTCTATTACTTAGTAGTCTGGAATTTTTGTTAAAATAAAGAAGTGCACTTTTCTATCTAGTAATTTTCTTATGACTTTACAACATAGGTTAATTTATAATCTGGTTTTAATCTCTAATATATTATCTTTTTCGGTAGAGAGTTACATTGACAATATGAACTACCTCCTAAAGCTTCAAAAAGTATCCGTGAGTTGCAGGTTTTCACATAATGGTCTGAGATCCATTTCGAATGTGTTCTCTCAAGGTTCTTGCAGTTTAGATGTAAGTATAAATTTTCATTTTCTATTGTAAGTAATAAAGAAAAATAGGTAATTTGGTGTTATCCTGTCAACTGTACCGCTGTAAATGAAAATGCATTGCCAAAGCCCATTATCTGTGGTGCTGAAACTGATAGTCTACAGCAGTGATTCTCAACGGGGCGCTACTGCCCCCTAGAGGGCGGTGGGCCTGTTTTGGGCAGGAGGGAGTGGTAAGGCTTTTTTGGGTGGTAAGGGGGCAATGAGCATATTTTGGCATTCAAGCTTTGTCTTGAATCCAGAAGGGACACTATAAGAAGCGTTTAATTTCACTTTTTTCGTGCTAAAAATTAAAAATTTGCTGGGGGAGGACCCTTAGACCCCCTTTCTGTAGTGATTTCGAACTGATGGTCTAATTCAGACTGCAGGTTATCCCTGAGAGCTCTGGAAGTGGGCTGCACCAGCACATTTTACAACTAATTTTGGCTGCCTTAAGCAGCCCATATTTAGTATTAGGGGATGAGAACAAATGTATAAAAGAATAAAAACACATACATTTAGTTGGCAAATTAATGTGTAGAAATAAATTTTTATATTTGAAAGGATATCAGCGGGTAGCCAAGTTCGAGTTTGACAAATTTGGTGCCTAAGTTTACTAATAATGTACTTAAAAATACTTAAGATATTAAGTAATCACCCTTCCCAATATCCTTTAAAATTACAGAATTTTCTTAGTTGGGACGTGTAAAAATTTTACACACCATACTACCATTCAGGGGAGGGAGGGGTGTCTTCAAAATACCACGCTCAGTCACAGGGGGAAGGGGGCTTAGGGTTTCGTCACGTAGTCAATTTCCTCTAGTCAATGCGACAAAATTAAGCAAAATTAATTATTAAAATTAGACAAACAAAGCCAAATTAATTTTTTTAAACTTTCTATTTACAAAAAGTGATTGAAAACCATATTTATGAATTACTACATAAAAACTAGAGGGGGAGGGGGTCTTGGCATATACTACGGATGGTCACCAAGGGGGGGAGGGGGGTCAAAAATTGGTCACGTAGTATGGGTACATTCCCTTAGGGGGGCAGTTGGACCGCGGATAGCAGTCTCATTGGAATTCCTTACATAGATGTTCCATTTAACATATTTAAATTTGCCGTTCTGATAATACTGATGCATCAGAACCGATGCATCGATGCTCGATTAAACTCATTCAGAATCTTAATTCTGATGTGGTTGAGGTTATAAATCGATTTCGATGAGTGCTTAAATCGGATCCAATGAGTGAGTTGGCGATGTTATATATCGATGTCGATGATTGCTTAAATCGGATTAGATGTTGAGTGGACGATATAGGCTCTACATGGGGTGGGCAATTTAAGGGTTAAATCGATATTTTGTTATGCATCGATTTAAGGCCCTGTCCTACTATCCAATTTTTATCCATATTTAGTTAATATAATGTCTCCTTATATTATGGAAATGGTTTTTTCATGATCATAAATCAATTATATATAAAAAAGTGGGGAAAATATTATGTATGGAAAATATTATGTATAAAAAGTATGGAAAGTTTCAAATCAAGTAGTTTTCCATTATGCTAAAGCTAAGCATTAATGTGCATCTAAAATGGTATAGAACAGCGGTTCTTAAACTTTCAATAGCTGCTGCCCCCTTTGTGTAACAGCCAGACATCACTGCCCCCCAAGATTTCAAACACCCAGAGCCGAAACTTGACTTTTGTAAAGGGTTAACTCAGTTATTCCTAAGGTACTCCCTAACGAGTATATTTATACGTTTTGAGTTTTAGATTACATTAAAGTAGTATTTAAACTATACTCCACATTATGTTAAAATTTTACATTTACTCTCAGTAATAATGAGGGGGTCTCCCTGAGAAAATTGTGAAAATTTGCCTCAAAAAGTAGTATTTTAGATATTTTTGAGACATTTTCGGTTATACCCAAAGAGAACAGTTCCTTTTAATCCACAGAATTTTCAAGGGAAAAAAATTAGCGAAGTCAAAATTTCGAGGGGGATAGGGATCTTTCCCATTAAAAGTTTGAAATTTACCCCTTTTAACTAGTGTTTTATCTCATTTTGACACTCTTTGGGGAACACTCAAGTAACCTTTGAGTATTCAGTAACTCGCAAAACTCCAAGGAATGCGCTGAGGACACCCAAGGTTCCATGGACCACAGTTTAAGAACCGCTTGTATAGAGTAACTGAGTTATTTAGTGTGAAAAAAATACCCTGTAAAATCCCTATAGGAAAACACTATTCAATTTTGAAACATGCCTTGTGTTAAGACTTAATTTTTTCTCTAGAATGAGCTAGTCATTCATATCCAAAATAATTTTAGTTTCTCAATTAGTTTTTGAGAAGACCCATCAAAACCTTTGTATATTAGGATCATTGTAAATCACTATCTTTATGCAACATTAATGGATTTTTATTGTATTATAGAATTAATTTCATTTACTGAATCTTAAAAACATTAAACACAAACATAATATTATTTATTTTAATGCTGATTTATCAATCGCACTAAAATTTCAAAACAGTAATAGTACTCAAATGAAGGCCTAGATGGGGTTAGGGTAAAAAGATCTTGCATCTCATAAAATTATTTTGAGTGTTATAGTTTTTTATAAGAAATGTAACTATAAAGGTGAGGAAACAATAAAATGAAATTTTAAGAGCACTATTTGGCTAATAAAATAAAACAGTTATAGAAATAATAAAAGTGTTATTTCCTTCATTAAAAATTTAATTTTTTTCATTTTGATGATAAGATGGTTGGTGTTGATGGTTTTCCCCTCTTTGATTTTACAGTAATATCCATTGTCTTTACTAGTTTATAGATAAGTGAATGTATAATAATATTATTTGCCGACTTATATATTTTAAGAATAATTGAATTTTTCTTTCATTTTCAGGTTTCGAAAAAACTCTTTTTGAGACTGAGTTTGCCATCTATCAGCTCCAGTAGAACTTTTTGGGAAACATTCCCTTATTTAACACGTAATCTGTATGCAAGAGATGGTTTTAACCCAGATGAATATCAAATAGTCTGCAGAAGCAAAGTCTTTAATTACCTTTTTTATGGCCAGCTAATTTCAGAAAGTGCTATTATACTTCAGGTCCTTTATGGATTGAATTTTATTTTTCAAGTTTATGTTCTCAAGAATCCTGTACCAAGAATCGATACTTTCGGCCCTATTCCAATTGAATACAATTTAACATCATTCTTTGTATTGTCGCTTATCAGTTTCCAAATTCTTTGCGTTTACCATTGCGTCCAACTCATAGTCTTAAGAATCTATCACAAACTAGATTCAGGTGAATATGTTATCATTTCAATGTCCCATAACCCTTTCAAGCATAGAAAGACATTTTGTAAGAAAGGTGATGTAGAAAATTTGAATGTGGAGGGTGCAAAAGCTTTTTTAGGAAACTTTAGATGCAAAGGGAAAAAGTTTTTCATTAATCCTAGTACCTTTAGAAATATGTCAGATTACATAGGTTTCCTTGGAAATAATTATGAGGATTAAGAAGAGTAATCATATCTTATTTGAAAAGTGCTTTTGTTTTAGGTTCTAATTCCATTTATGAATGGTATTGCTTGAAGATAGAATTCTTAAGAACATGTTGTCATTTTATTCATTGTAACTTAAATTCTAATAAAGAGTTATAATTTTTTCAATGACTTTACTATGTATTTATTCTTGACATAAAGTTGAAAATACACTATGTCCTGTGACAGCAGTCTGACGTAATGTTTATGGTTTGGGGATTGTCCTGTTTGGAAAGTCAAAGAAATTTATGACCGGGGTCCTTTCCAAAATAGTCGCTTGCACAAAATTGTAATTGGGTGCTTCTAAAACCCCTACTCCTTGTAGCCGTAAACAGCCCCTCAATACCCTCTTTGACTGAGTTGATCTTGTAAGGAAGTTTAACAGTAGATTTCTACATTAGGGAGTAGTGTGTTTCTACCTTAATTGGTTAGAAACTCTTCACAAGTTATTTTGTGCCCTTTTAGATTATAAATAAATTGTCCGACGGGAATGAGAGGGAGAAAGTTAGGGGGAGTCTGAAAATCAAGTTTCAAAAAATGAAACACTACTGTATTGAATATTTACTCTATAACCACTAAGAATTTTGTAGAGTTTAATAATGTTAACTATGCTCAAGTACAGAACAGTTATTAAAAATGTACATATTTAAAAAAAACTATGTGAAAAATTATTGTTGGATTTATTTTCGATCCTTAAACTTTGTGCTGATTCAAATGGGTCTACTAAATTGTAATTCAAATTTTATTTTTTTAGCTTACTGCCCTGGTGGTAAACTACAAAATAAGCAGTTTAACTTTGTAAAAGAAATATTCTAAAAACAAATGTTAGACTGTTTCAGTTTTAATATTTTGATGGGTTCTAGATAAAAAGTTCTTCTTTACATTCAGATAAGTCTATTCTAGGCTTTTAAATTCACCAAAAGTGACTTAGTGCCTTTCACATGTCAGCCGACAATATTTAGTTTAATAAATAATATTTCTAAAAATTCTAATTCTTTTTCTAAGGTAATATAACAACACAAACATAAAAAATAACATTTTGTTTTAAAATTACCCATGCTATGATGCTTTTTATTAGTTCTTTACTCTCTGATACAGTTGCTCACAGTATATTTTATAAACTAAACTAACTTGTTTTTATGTTTCTAATGTTTTATTAACCAAGCTATAAAGTTACAACAAATAAGAATTCTTAAATACAAAAATTACAATAATAATTATAAAAACCAACTTATTTACTTCTTAGTATATGCAATAACAAATTCATTAATAGTTTTAATAATTGTATTTATTGAAAATAAGAGGGGATATATTTGTAGGTACCACCATACATGGGAAAAAGAAAAGAATGCCCAGTAAAAGTTTTCAAAACCTGAAAAGCTAAATGCAAACATTACAATTACACATTATATTACACTTACTTGTAAGATTCACTGCAGTTATAGTTTATATCTATTTCTTAATAGAAAAACTAATCATATTTTCATTATGTTAACATAATTATGGGAAGGAATACTGAATCCCTAGAATCCAGTATCCTTTGAAAGAAAGCATCATGTATCCCTAATATGAAATGAAAACAAAACATTCGTTTTGTAAAGTAAACAATTAAATGTTGTTCACTAAAGAAATTAATTATTCAAGAAAGTCTATACTTTAAAACTACAGCAAAAAAGCAAAATGGCTGAAAATGCAAGTTTTTGTGTACAAATATAACTTTAAAATTGTAACTAGATTTCAAAGCTCTACTAATTGATTTTAGTATATCGCACCCTTGCTACTAAAGTGGCACAACTCAAAAATTGTAATTTTTTTAGTTATGACCGCCATTAGGCGTAGTTTTCACATCTCTACCAATCTTCAAAAGAGCCAGAAGTTGCATTGAAAAATCAGCCGCCAGATGGCAGTTATGGCGTTTTGTTGTAATCAAGATGGCTATGATTCCTTCTACTGAAATGCCACATCTTGAGTTGTCGTCCAGCCGTCGTTGAGTATGAACTACTAGAACAATGGCTAACGATCATAGTTTGAGATGTATCGTTTTTCTTATTGACAAATTCAAAAATACTAAAATGTGCCTAGTCAGTTTTTTGCAATTCCTGGAAAACATAGTTTTTTGAGTTGTTGCACTTTAGAAGCAAGGGTGCGATATGTATCCCCTATTTTATTTTCGCTTTTTAGTATTATCAAGTAACTGTTTTTCTGGCAAAAATATCACATGTTTCATCCACTCCATATAACGTTTTCAATTATTTCTTATCCCACCCCTTTTTTGAAATGGTGGAAGGCTAATTACCTCTCGTAGTCAAAGTGTGTTACAAAAACCTTTCTGATGACGGTGTGTAACTTGAGAGCTACAGCTCCATATAACTCCTTCCCCGGATTTGCCCCTGATCTATATGCATTTTTTAAAGTTTGAAATAAGTCTTTCAAGATCTCTATCTGAATTAACAAAGATAGTAAGCACATATCCATTTTATTATCGATGAAGTATAGCGTTTTTTTTACATAAAAACTTGACTTGTGTGTTTCTTGATGTTAGCTGTTTGATATAAGCAATCGTTTGAAAATGTGCTTCCAGAATATAACTGAAACTATACTACACATTTTGTATCGAACTTATTATCTTGGCTAACGGCAATTAAAATGAACAAAACTAAGAAAAAAATATGTCAAAATCTGAAGTTCAGACTAGCTTACCTTGAAATTGAAATCTGCCATTTCCTCTTGTGGATCTTATTTCAATGTCGTATTGACATCAAAAACCGGAAATTTAAACACTCTTTAACTGTATTAAAAACCCAAAAAGAAGTGTATCGTCCTCATGTCTTCAAGTATTAAGAAAAAGAAAAATGATTAACAAGGTTTTGGGTTTATGCTAAACTGCTTATGGAGGCTTTTATATAAATGGATTAAGTCACAACACAAATCTGTATACGTATGTATAACCATTAATCATGTATATTGCATTTCCCCTTATAAAATTTTGATAAAGAGCCCCCTTCAAACATTATAGAGACTGTCATTTCTTGGAAAGGAATTTTCATCAATAACTTAGAAAATGCAGGAAACAACTTATAATTGAGACAAAAAAGTTAACTATACTTCTTCAGTTGTCATAAATAATTGTTTCTGACTAATAAATAGTGGTTTAATTAGCGCAGAAAAGACCGAAACGACGTTCATTAAAATATTTAGGTTGTTCTTTCATCCTCTTTCTTATATCCCTTTCTCTCTACAGGATCTTTCTCTTATCTGTGTTTCATTCTCTTTCTTATTCTCTTTCATCGTTTATCTTTTTATCTTTATCCAATGGTGAAACTTTTCTGGCTTTTTCATTAGAAAACAATTTAAAATTGAACGAGGTAAATAGTAATACACTTTCAAAAAACATTTTTCCTCTGACAAAAAAAGTTAAGGAGTCTTAAACAAAATGAGGTTATTATTAATTTCATTTACTGTAAAATTCTCCTAATATTTTCCAGTTAAAAGGGAATTTTAAAATTTAGGTTTTTTAGTGGAAAAGTATCCCTTGGTCTTAGATAACTTCTCCTTTTAACTAAGGAGTAGTTTGGAAGGAAGGACTAGCTTACAGTTCGTCGAGGAAAATGTTTTTAGTACGGCCATGGATATTTAAAAATATAGACATTCCCTTTATATAGAAAAAGGATGTATGACGTGCGAGTGCCATAAACATAGACCTTGAAATATGCCAAGGGTCTCTCTTACCTCTAATGGCCATACGAAAGTTTTCTCAAAAGGGCAGGGGCTTCATTTAGAAAGGGCAACTACTACTCCCTAAAAATCCTAACTTTATTCAATTTTTTGTAACTTTGTTAAGGATTTATCAAAAATATTTTAAAAAGCTGTTTTAAAGGGCGAGGTTTACAAATTTTTTCTGTGGATACCCCTGAACCTCCTTTTTTTGTTGAAGCTTCAAAACTTAAAATGTCATAATATCTGTACTAACTTGGAAAAAATAATCTCTTTTTAAAATAAATTAAATAGCAAATTAAACATGCATTTTTTTTTGTTTAAAGCCAAATTAGGTTTGGTTGGTTCATGATTTGCCTATTTTTTCTAACCCGGAGATGGGGGTTTTAAATCACCTAAAATTTGAAAGTCCCTTAACATGCTTCCCTAACCAAAACTTTAAATAATTCCCCTCTAAAGGGTGTCGTGACTTGGATGCAGGCGCGAATCCAGATCCAAGGGGGGCACTGTCCAGACTGCCCCCCTTGGAAACAAAAAGGTTTTCAGAATGAGTTAAAACCCTACTTTTACTAGTCAAGTTTCAAAATTTTTTTTTCCGGATGAGAACCCCCATGCCCCATAGCGGTATCACAAGGGAATCTTACGTGATACTTTTTAGAAAATCACCAACATTTTGACATTTATTGTCAAAAGGCAAAAGTGATTTAATAGTAATAATAATAATCTTTATTCACATGAAAAGAACACAAAATACAGAAATTATGTACATATATTAGTAGCCAAGGGGATAAATTAAGTAATCCCGTTCAGGCTACCTAAAAATAAAATCTTACATAAATAGATTAGAAAAGAAAGAAAAACCAAAAAAGATTTAATAAATTAAAAATTGGCAAAAAGCTTGACAAATTGAAATGATTTGCTTCAAATGAGGTGAAAATACAGATCCAGATCGTCAATATTTATTAAGAAATTAAATAAATTTCGTTTAAAAGAAGATAAATTATTAATGCTAATTAAGTTTAGAGGCAAACTGTTAAATAATTTAGGTGCAAGGTAAAAGAAGTGTTTAGTATAGATATCCTTGGAAAATTTAGGAATCTGATAAATTTGAATTGATCTAGAATTATAAGTTCTTTCTCTAAAATCACACAAATAACTATGACGAAAAATATAAAGTATGATACGGAAGTATGCATTATATCGAAATGAGAGTAAGTTAAGGGATCTAAAATTATTAGGGCTGATTTGAGTATTTAGAATTTTAAATATTTTGTTCTGTATTGAAATTATTGGTTGAAGATTGGATCTATATTCACCACTCCAAATGATAACACCATAATTAATTAATGAATAAAACCAAGAATAATATATAGTTTTAAGAAAAGACACACCAATATTATTTTTGAGGTGGTAAAATTTACACAAAACAAAACGCAATTTTTTTACCAGCTCCTTGATATGAGATTTCCATTTTAAATTTGAATCTATAATAAGGAAGTTGCATGTGTCAGATTTCAAAAACAAACAAGTGTTCCGTATGGTTTTTGTATGGTAAAATGAAATATCTAGTCAGTTTTTCAAAAAATGTACAGGTAATTAAATATTTTAATTTAAAAGTCGAGAAAAAAAAACACGTGACTGAAAACGTTTATTGTTTAAACTATAAGATGACGTCAACAATAATACCATCAACTCCATTGCTTTACAACAATGTTTAGTATAAGATGACGTCACATCCAAACTCTTGGCGTTTTCGCGCGCTTTTAAAAAGGGGATTTTTGTTAATTTTTTTGACAATCAAAAAATTTCTCGATCGGCCTCAAATTTTGGGTAGTTGCTCATTTTTACAAGAGGAATCGATTAAAAAAATAAATAAAAAATCATGCAACTTCCTCATTAAGCCTAAATATTTTATACTGTGAACTTGTTCAAGTGTTTCACAATCGCAATTAAAATAACTATGACGGAGATCGGAATGAAATTTAATATTAAGATTACTAGATGTCAATCTAAGATTAAAATAAATGTATTTAGTCTTGTTTGAATTTAGAGTTAAGTCATTTATAGAAAACCATTTTCTGATTTCTATAAGGTCAGTTTCAATTTGTGATTATTGAAGTTCCTGATTTGTCTGCAAAAGTGTCCCCCCATTCGAGACTTGCTGGATCCGCGCCTGTTTGGATGATAAGTTAGGGAACTCCTAAAGGAAAAACACTCATGACTCAGTTCACTTTCAATATGAAAAATATTGTATAGAAACAGCATATACCTTTAAAGAGAACGCCCAATTATTCATAACGGGAAAAGCCTGACCTTAGCCTCAATATTTCATAGCGACGTCAGAAGCGACTGAGCCTACCCCGTCCTCAGAGAAGAAAGGTGTGTTAATTTTCTCCTTAATTCCCGAAGGTGAATGAAGTAGAAAACGTTCCATTTTCCTCTCGAGGCCTTCCGTCCCTGTTTACACGCTACCTTTCGATTGTTTATACCTGTCTGTCTTAATATTTTCTCCATGTTTCGTCAGTTACTCCCCGAGGTAATTGATAATTGTTTACACTGGTGTGAACAGGCTTTTTCCCTGCTTCGGTAAGGGTAATGGATTGGTAATTCGACTACTGTTTCGAAAGTTGGGTATTGGGGGCTCTTATTTATATGCGATAGCACTCCTCGATCGTTTAATGGTCATAATGTAAGATCTGAAAAGTTGAAGACATAAAGGTGTTACTTAAGGGAATTAATCGGTTGTGTGTCAGGAAAGTCATTAGATACGTGAATTCATTAATTGTTTCAAGATTTGAGATATAAGTCGGATTGGGGAGAATGTATTCATTTTATCGGACACGCCTAAAGCATATTGAGTTGAAGGACTCGATGATAAGAGTTCACACTTATGAGAAAAAAATACGGGACACACAATGGCAGAATTCATGTGATATTTCATACCTAATTGCAATAAATATCTATCATTTAAGTTCAAAAGTGTCATAAGTTATGCTACAAACAACATCTATACTACAATTTGGTTCACATTCAGCCAAACTTACTGAATTATAGGATTTAGTTTAATTCTTTCAATCCTAGTCTTCCAGAGATTGCTATTGAATTTTATGTGAAACTTGGGGCGTCAAGGTCTGAGAGAGTTAAAATGTATTCAGTATTTCAGATTTAGAACGATATTAATTTCAAATAATAAGAAACTATTTTTATATGTATCAAGAAAAGTTTTCTCCAAAATAAAAACAAATATAATTTGATTTAATATTTTGCTCCTTTAATGAGAGTTGACCATTTATTTTTTATACATATGATTTAGAAACCTTATAGCTTTTCAACTAAGGAAAATTTAAAATTTTTCATGAAAGATAAAAGTTAAATTGTAATTTAGCTATTAGTAAAAAAAGAGATTTGGTTCAATTTCTAAAATCAGATAAAGCTTTTCAAACTTAATTTTCAAATAGTTTCTTCATGTTCAAAGCTACCTGAATGTTTATCAGTAACATACACTATTCAAATCTTTAATATCATCCATCGGGTTGCATTCAGTTGTCTCTAAAATTATTAAGAATGATAAATTGACTGTTTGTCTATAAAGTTGACCTAGTAACCAAAAGTTAATGGTGGTATCCAACTCGTAGAAGTCCACAAACCAATTACTCATAAAATTAATTAAACATCTACGGACCACCCTTATAAAAATTGATTAATAATGAACTAAACGAAACCAAACATTCCAATAAAATTAAAACATCCTATGTTTTAAATATTATATTTTTTAGTTAAAGCATTAACTTATTCATAATGATAACGCGTAAAATTTTTGGTTGGAAATTTTATGATCTTTGAGAACACAATAAAAATTGTTTATTTCTATTTTATTTTTATTTTCCCTGTTATACGCAACGGGATACAAATTTTTATTTTATAAATTTTTTTATTTAAATATTAAGTTAAATAACAGGATACTAAAACTTACTACAAAAGCAAATAGTATGTATTAGTCGAAGACTATCAGGGGGATTAACAGTATAGACGGAAAAACCTTTTTTCCAATTTCAAAACGCTATACCGTGGAAAACTTGCCTCTTGGGTAAGTGTGTAAAATGCAACATTTTTTTTAAATCGGTAAAAACTGCCTTAGCGCATCAGCCCTAAAGTTTGAAAAAAATACGCTATTTTCATTATTTTTCGAGAAACTCGAATAAAATAAAATAACATCTAGAAGATACAGGCACGGTCGTCGATTCCAGGCGGACAGGGCGGAGGACGCCCCCCCCCCAATAATTAGTAACGTTGTTTAAAAAACTTTATTTTTAACTTTTGTGGGAGACCGAAAATTTCCTGAATGTGTTTCTCCTACCTTTAATCATAAAGGATCGGGCCAATTGAGGTGTCGTATGGGGGCGAACCCCCCATGATTTAGTTTACAATTTCTTCAGAATAGATTGAAGCCAGTACTGAGATGGCTGAGATTGAAGGACATAATCTCAGCAAAAACATTTTGCTTCTAGCAAAAATAAAAAGGCAAGTCCCCCTCCCAGGAAAAATTCAATTACAGCACTAAATTAAAGCATAGAAAATTTGATTTTGAAATTGTCTAATCATATAACACTGAAAATGAGTTTGAAATCGTTTTAATAGGTCAAGAAAATTTCAAAAAAATTCTGAGAAAGGACCCCTAGACACCCTTTTGGTTTGAAGGTTACAAACAATTCACAAAAGCTTGGAGTAAAAGTTCATTAATTGATTTAAAATCATTGGATGGGGGCTTAAACAACGTAAAATTATTTCTGAGGTAGCTAATCAGGTTTGGGGGAAATTCCTCTGGGAAGCGAAATCTCAAATCCTTGGGTCGGATCCCCTCCAATTTTCAGGAGCCAACGACACCAATGGATAACAGGCATATATTAGTAGAACAATGACCAGAAAAGATATTGAGATAAAAAATTAGAATAAATTTTACAATACTTTGGTAGTTTATATAACAACTAAAAATACACGTTTTTACTAAAAATTCTCATATTTCGCAAGAAATATGCATATACTACAAGCATATAGCCGCTCTCCTTCGGATGCTTTTATTCCTTCGTTAGACAAAGGGAATCAAAGCCTCTCTTTGGTATCACATGTAGCATCTTTTCATGCTTATAAGCTACAATAATTTTTGATAAATGACAGGGTGGGTTTGCCATTTTTCAAATGATAGTAATTTACATTTAGCGAATTCATCTTATCAAATAAAATTACACTTTAAAAGTTCAAAACATAAATTTAGACGTTTTTAAACCTAGTCACGTATTAAGTACATCATCAAGAATCCCACATCTTTATCCATATTTCAAAAATATTAAAAAAAACCGAACGGCATTGACTCATCACAACTCTCCCACCGACCTTTTAAAACGGAACTGGTTACTCCCATCCCAATCATCTATCATTTCATTGTACAAAACTTTCCATAGTTTCTCTTTTTTCTGAATAAGCGGTTTCCTGGTACGAACTACCTGGATCAAAATCCTTTCTCCTTAACCTTCAGACCCGATTATCAATAAAGAACAACCAACTAACTTTCCTTTCAACGCCAGGAATAATTATAAGCTACATCTGGAACACCCAATTCCGTTCCATAACTTGACCGAAGGTCACTTCGGTATCTTGAGCCAAGGATCGAACGTAATGGTCCCTTCAAAAGCGGTATTGAATTCGAATTTTTTTATTGTTTATTTTGATTTTTCTGAACGGACCCCATTCGGACGCTCGTGAGTACACAACTTGTTTTGCATCTTGTTAACCTTGCTCAGATTTTTCAGAGTATATAAGGGCAAGTCCGTCCAGTGTTGAGTTACTAGATTCGTCTGATCCTAGTGTACTCTCAATCATCATGATCGCTAAGGTGAGTTGATTTGAGTCTCTTAGTTGATGAAGTATTCGAACCTATGGTTGAAGTTTAAATTTGTCAATAGAATTCAAGTTTAACTTTGTTTTTGAACCATCGTATTAACAAGAAACTTTTAAAAAGTCAAAGAAAAAAAGCTTGATGAAACAATACCAATATTTTTTTGTCTTATCTAATGTTCTAAAAAGTTATTAATTTTTTCGTTTTTATCATTTTTATTGTAGCTTTGTAATTTAATATAAGTTTACATTTTAAATTTTTCTAAAGAAAAATCTTGAGTGTCTTATATTTTGGGAATTTAGTAGTGAATCGTTACCTTCAGATGCATAATTTTTTAAAACTATATTAAGCGTTTAACTCAACAAACGTGTACCTTTTAAACATTAGCCTTCATTAATATTTTAAGAATTGGATATTATAATATGAAAAAATGTTTTCAGTGAAATGTACGAACGCCGCCCTTTTGAGTGAAATGTAAAAATGTAAATAACATAGCTTATAAACATATTTTTTTTCTACAAAAAACTTTCCTTAATTCCGTCGTAATTTTTCTGAATTAATATAGTTTTACCTAGATCTGATCTAACTAACTTCCTTGCCAATATTTATTTTCGTAAATGCAATGAGAAACAAAAGGTAAAAACAATTTTGTTGATATTAATCATTAATATAATCATACAGTTCATTTGAAGTTCAAAATTGGTCAATAATTCAAAAAATAAACCTAATCCTCCGTCCTGTGTTGACTTTTTTGTAAAATTTTAAATCAATTTCAAAATTTCAATTTTCAAATAATCAATTGCGCCATTGATAAATCATCAAATTCCAAAATGGCTGAGCTTGACCCATAACCCATATCAGGGGTGTACCCAGGTTTAACTTATGGGGGGACCATAATTTAAAAACTTTCACAGCAACAGAAACTGCGAAGTTTTGGGAAATATTGAAGAATAATACATTTTTTATTTATTCAAAGTATTTAAAACTTTTCAAAGTATTTTTTCAAAGTATTTAAAAACTTCAAAATAAGGATTTTTTAGAAATTATCTTCAGATGTCATTTTATCCAATAAACTTTCAACTTTCTGGGGGCATGTGCCCCCGTGCAACCCCCCCCCTCAGGATCCGCTACTGACCTATATGTATACTTAGAGTTTAAATAATTCATACATGAGTCATAATGTAGGAATCCTATCGTACATATTTTTTTCGCCACAACCCGCCCTATATGCTTTATCTGTCCATCCATCCTTGTAAAAGATGTAAAGCATTGTTTAAACGACAACTAATTCAAACTCTCCTTCCTCAGGTTGTTTTCTTCTGCGCTGCCTTGGCAGCTGCCCACTCCACCGCCCTCCTGGCCCCTTCCGTCTATGGCCATGGCCTGGCCCCCGTAGCCCCCGTCTACGGCGCCCCACTCCTTGCCAAACCCGTAGCCCCCGTCTACGGTGCCCCACTCCTCTCCAAGACCGTGGTCAGCCACGCCGCCGCTCCCATCGCCTACATCCCCAAGGCCCCTCTGGTCTACCCCGCCTACGCCAAGGCCCCCGTCGCCTACACCACCACCTACGCCAAGGCCCCCGTCGCCTACGCCACCACCTACGCCAAGGCCCCTGTTGCCTACACCACCACCACTGTTGCTAAGGCTCCCCTGGCCTACACCTCCCCTGTTTTAAGCCATGCCGGACTCCTGGGAGCTGCTCCTCTTGCCTACGGACATGGTGCTCCCCTTGCCTACGGACACGGTGCTCCTCTTGCCTACGGACATGGACTCCGATATGGATACGGACATGGATACTCCACTGGACTCCTCGGACAAGGACTCACCTACGGACACGGGCTCGCCTATGGACCCGGTCTTTATGGAGTTGGAAAGGTCGGATATGGAAAGGTTCTGTACTAAATTAATTGATTTCATGTTGTTAATTTATCATACAAAAACCTCATTGTGAATAACTGCAAATAAAAAATGTACATACCATACATCGTTTTTTGATTGTTTTTTCTGCAAACTCAAGATGGCTCATATCAGAACAAAAAGGAAATAAGATGACAATAAAAATTCACTAGTTATGTAAAAAGTGACAATTCATACCTCAAGTGATTATATCTCGTAATCCCACTTCACTCACTCCTTTCAAAAACGTAATATCTCAAAAAACTTTATTATTCAGGAGAGTGGTTTTAAAGTTTAAATTAGATTGAAATCCATTAAAAATAAATATTAAACAACATATTAAATTTTTTTACTATACAGCCTAAAGATATGGCTATTTTTCAGGGCTATACTACTTTTTAAGGGCTTTCTAAAAACAGACACAACTAAAAATCGTTGATTTTTGAGATATGACGTTGTTGAAAATAAAGCCCTGGATAGCAAAACATATTGACGTTGCACATCATGTGACGAGGGATGCAGTGAAGATGCAGCAAGTATCTGTAGAGAAAATCGCTACTGAGGTCATGGTAGCCGACTCATTGACAAGAGTGAGCGACTTGTGGTTTAAAAATTACTTTATTACTTAAAAAAATTAAGCTTTAAACTGGGCAATTAGAATGTGTTTTCTTTCAATTTAACTTTTTTAAAGCATCTTTCGAATATTCTGAGATTCGTTTAGAGTTAAAGTAGAAAAAAAACCTGAAATTTACACAAATTTTCATTATTAAAAAAATAACTTTGAAGACATGGAACAACAAACGAAATAAGAAATTGGGTTTCACAAAAAGAAGATAAACTTTTAATTTTTAATTTAATTGAACTTAATTTGAGGTTTATCCAGTTTTCAAAAAAGAAGGTAAAATAATATTCGATGCGCATTAGTTTCATTTTCCTGCAAACCGAAACCTTAAAAACGAAACTACGTATGTGACGTAACGAGAACCCACATTGTGGTAATGCTCTGTGTTATTGTATAAAAAAATACCTTCCTTTTTTGAAAAAAATGATTTTTTCCATTAAATTTGTATAAAAATAGAGTTAATTTTGGATTTATGACTTGTCTTAGATAATAATCTTTCAGAAAACTATTGATTTGTAGGGTTTTTTCTTTTTTCCTTGGATCTTCAAGTGAAATCGAAAAGATGTCCCAAAATTAACTGCAACCTATCAATGTTTTATTTCCCTTGCAGAAATCCAAATAAAACAAAATGCAGGAGAGAATTCAATAATCATCAAAATACTATTTTTAGAGATGCATTTTGAAGTAAAAATATTTTCTACAACCTTCGATGGGGATACTGTGCTTCCGTAAACTTAAATATTATCGAAAAGTTGAAGATTTCCACCGATGTTCAAGCTTTCTAGTGAAAGCAGATACAACTGGTATAAAATTATAATTATTTAGAATTTAGTAATTACTATTATGTTATGTGTTCTCCAGCTGATTTTAACATTAAAATATTTTTTAAAGACTTCTTGCAATCTATGATCTTTGAGTTAATACTTTTTATTTGCGGGTTTATAAAGTAGGTTAGTACCAATGTCGTTGCTATATATATACTCTTTTCTTATTATTTAAAAAGGCTTAAACTATCAATAAATAAACAATTCCTTTCTCCTACAATCTATTGTTGGTTCAATACCGTTATCTTTCCGTTGAATATCGCTTAGCTTATTTGCTTCCCAAATATGTATTTGTTTATTTTATTTAGCTAATGAAATGTACTAAAATCTTATGGTTTCTTTAACTTAAAGGTTGCATAACTATATATTTACTGTAGCTGTAGTGAATTTACAGACAATTTCGATCCTCAATGAAAGCCCTGGCTTTGTTTTGTAGTTTATTAAAGGGGAGGTCGACTTGTTAAAAATTATTCCATATTCAAAATAATTTCTGCAAACTCTAGTGATGTAGTTTTCTTTATTCACCTTATCCTTACGTTCAAGTAAAATTTAAATTGAAATGCTTACTTTTATAGAATTTTTATAATTATTAGTGGAATTTCATAAATTTTTAATGTCCGTAAGTTAGTATTGAAAAGCCACAAACTTGAAGCTAAGACCATTAATTCATTAAATGCCTTTCCAGAAGATTATTTGTATTCATAAGAATAAAAAATGCAGGGCTCCCAGCAGGTCTCTTTTTTCCCTAAAAGTCTCTTTTTTCACCTGAGGTCTCTAAAAGTCTCTTTTTTAGGATGAAGGTCTCTTTTTTACCTTTTTTACCTACTTTTAAGGGTTAGATTTACAAAAATTTTCTGGGGGAGCGCCCCCAGACCCCCTCTACCTTTGAAATTTTTATGTCTTTTTATATCCTGTGATTTTCCTTTGAAAATTCTGACCTACAAGATATCGGTCTCTTTGGGTGTTAGCAATGGGTCAACAATATTAGTTGAAATAATACTTTAAAGGATAATTTTCCCCAAACTTTTCCAGTGAAGAACCCTCATCCCTGTATCTTTACTTGGGGTTCATATTTTATACTAACTGCGAACAAAATTTTACAGGGTCTGTTAGTTTGAATCAATTCTCCCCCCTCCAACCCCCCCACAAAAGTCTGGTTATGGGTTTCAAGTGTGAAATAACTTTTAGGTTGCAGAACTGTATAATCAAGGCATCTATTAGGGTAAAATACAAAAATTTTATGGAAACCATGGAAAAATTTTTATGTGAAAAATAGTCTGAAAAGTATTATCCGAAGAAATTATAAGTATTATGGATAAGGGAAGGTACCCATACTACGTGACCCATTCAGGGGAGGGAGGGGGTTCTTCGAAATACCACGCTCGGTCACAGGGGGGAGGGGGGGGGCTTAGGGTTTCGTCACGTAGTCAATTTCTTCTAGTCAACACAACAAAAATTAATTATTGAAATTTGCCAAATTAAGACTAATTAAGCCAAATTAATTATTAAAATTAGACAAATGAAGCAAAATTAATTTTTTTAAACTTTCTGTTTGCAAAAAATGATGACAAACCGTATTTATGAATTACTACGTGAAAACTAGAGGGGGAGGGGAGGGTCTTGGCATATACTACGGATGGTCACCAAGGGGGGGGAGGGGGTCAAAAATGGCAAAAAATGAGTCACGTAGTATGGGTACGTTCCCTAACCTTATGGATGGTACCTTATTTAGCGGCATAGCCAGGATTTTCCTTTAGAGTTCCAAATAAAATGCACTATTGTAAATCAATGAAATTTCTGTAGTTACCCAAATATATTGGTCATTTTTAACTATACTCCTCTGTTAATTAAGAGGTTAACTCCTCTATGTTAATTAGGATCTCTCCTCAAAAACTTTTTGCGAATTTGCCCCTTGGAAACAGTGTCGAACTCGTTTTTGGCCTCAGGCCCATAACTATATATATATTTGTTTTGGGGATTTGACTCAATACTTATGAGAGTTTTTACATGCTTTGTTTTAAAACGCTTACTGTGATAGGATGTTAATCTGTGTGCAATAAGTCTAAAGTTTGAGGGCGCTTCACCAGAAAAATTTTGGAAATTTGATCTTTTGAAGCAGTGTTTTAGCTCATTTTGAGACCTTTTCAGTTACATTCAAAGACTTCCTTGTAAGCCACACTGAGTTTCAAAGGGATGTTTGGGGTCCTCCCATAGAAAATATTTGTTATTTAAACATTAAAAGAGTAGTGTGTAAACTCACATGTTTGAGCCCTATTGGGTTATAACTACTAGTAAAGAGGATCGCTCTTTTAAAGTGTAGAATTTTTATGAGAAACACAGTATCAAAATTTCTCCCTTGAGTGGCAACTGGTTATAATAAAATCAAAACTATAGGGTCTAAAATATTTTAGGTCTGAACCCAAAGAACCCCCCCCCTTTTGGCTACGGCACTATTTTTTTATTCAAGAATAATCTCAACTTTTCAGTTTTTTTAATTTTAATTTGATTCAAGTTACGAAAAGTATACTTTCTGTTTTGAAGGATTATCCCAATATTTCATTTCAACATTTAAAAATTACCTTGAAAATATATACTTTTTTATTATTTTAATTAAATTTTTTTGTTGTACCAAAAATAAAAAAACAGAATTACAAGTTCACATAGCCATCTGGGATCTCAATCTTTGGCAATCAATCGCCTTTTTATCTAATTTCTACATTAATTTTATAACATTAACTATTTTGTGAGGATAAAACTCTGAAATTTTTGTTTCATCGACCTATTTTTTTTTTCATGACACTGTTAAATTTTGACTTAAAATTTTGGTCTCTTTTTCCTCTTTTTTAAAGATATTAGGTCTCTTTTTTCCCTAAAGACAAACCAAATGTCTGCTGGGAGCCCTGAAAATGGTTTGTCTTATTTTTTAACAACTATTCATAACAACTACCATTTACCAACATGGATTTTTCTTTGTAATTGACGGTATAAATTTTGAATTCAAAGAAATGAAAGTTTCAGATTTACTTAGCACTAAAGAATTGTTTTTCTAAGATAAAGGCATTTTTATTACCCCTAATGTCGATTGCAAAAATCATCATATTAAATTGTATTTTAGAGACAATTAAGTTATAAGAAAATTTCTCTCCTTCACTTAGAATTTTGTTTTTGTCATAGTTTAGTTTATTTTGCAGGTATTTATTTCAAATTTTCACAGTAACTTAATTAACTTTCCTTGAATATAGATTAAGTAGTGTAAAACTACTTTTTAAATAGTAAAGTTAAATTTTACTTTATTTTGTCCTAAATTGTTTTCTAGACTGCGTTCGACCATGGCTTATTAGCCTGAAACTTTAATCTTATGTCTTGTTTGGCGCTATATGTTCTTATGAGGACCTAGCGCCAATAAAACCTAAACCACCACCACCACCTAAATTGTTTTCTCCTGATTATCCTCTTTTTCAGTCTAGGTGTGTGGCTTTCATGTATGATCAGCAGTCCGCATGTTTATTCAACTAGAACCTGTCAGAGCCTCTGTTCTGGATGTATTAGTTTGTTGCGTAGATATGGTTGTAAGTAATCATTACTTCTCTTTCTTTTCTCGCATAAAAATCTTTTTAAAAATAAAACTAAATCAGACAGTAAAATTACTTATTTACAGGGCCATATTCAAGGGGGGGCTTTGGGGGTTCAACCCCCCCCCCAAATTTCGACGTAAATTTTTAACTGTTATTCCTTAAAAATTAGCCTTAAAATGCATTAAACCCCTATACTTTTAAGGTTCAAAATTTTTCTTGGGGTGAACCCTCCTTAAACTTTTGAAATCTATTATTACACTTGTTCCTTAAAAATTTTGGGACTTACTAGGAGTGGTCCTCTTCGGTTTGCTTTAATCCCCCCAGAGGGGAAGTGGAAACTCGAGGGTGGAAAAAAGGGAAAAGCGACTCCAAAACAAGTTAAATCATGTTTTTAGGGTCAAATTTCCAGAAATTTTCTGGGGGGACCCCTAGACCCCCCCTTTTAGGACATTAGAAGACAATTTTTGGATTGAAAATTTTCAGCCCCCCCTAAAAACCAAATCCTGGATCCACCACTGTCTACTTACCTTGGTCACCAACAAAATGGACCTGGAGTTTCAAGAAAATTTTTTGCCAAACCCCCTCCAAAAAAAGTCTAGTTATGGCCCTGCTTTTTCATATAGTTTTTACCTTTTTATTAAAGATATTAGTTTTACTAAGCTTCAAGTCCTTCTAAACAATGATATAAGTCATTACTTTGAAATTTATTTTATTGTTTCTTGGATTTGTGTTGGGAAGACCCCTCTTTAACATACATTAGCCCCAGAATCTCTAGAAAGATGCTGTTTGATTTTTAATTTCTTTGAAACATCTCGATTACATTGGATAACAAATTTTCAAAAAAGTGGAACCTTCCGAGATGAAAACAGCCAATTCTTAATTAAAAAGACAGAAACAGCTGAATTGGCTTGGTTTTTTCTTTTTGTCATGGGTATGCATTGTTTAGAAAGTTTATATATTTGATACATATTAATCACTATAGTGTCTCAAAGAAACCTTTGTCTTTTAAAACATAAACATGGATAATACATAAAAACCCCTCACTGTAAATGGCTTTCCATTCTAGTTTGTCCAAATAATTAGTCATGAAGTTTCAGCTTTAATCAACTCTAAGTTTACATGTAAAGCCATCCCTAAAGTTTGAAAAAAGTGAAAAAAAATTTCAGAATTAAATAAAGATTTTGTGATTATTAATACATACCTGCCAACTTTTAGGGATTCTCCTTAAAATTTACATATTTACAGTTGTATGGATCAATCAGAAAATTTTACGGATAATGCGTTTCTTAACACTTAACCATTTGCGAAAACACAAAACATTCTAGACATAAACAATAAGGAAGTTGCATGTGTCAGATTTTCAAAAACAAACAAGTGTTCCGTATGGTTTTTTGTGTGGTAAAATGAAATATCTAGTCAGTTTTTCAAAAATATGTACAGGTAATTAAATATTTTAATTTAAAAGTCCAGAAAAAAACACGTGTATGAAAACGTTTATTGTTTAAACTATAAGATGACGTCAACAATAATACCATCAACTCCATTGCTTTACAACAATGTTTAGTATAAGATGACGTCACATCCAAACTCTTGGCGTTTTCGCGCGCTTTTAAAAAGGGGATTTTTGTTAATTTTTTTGACAGTCAAAAAATTTCTCGATCGGCCTCAAATTTTGGGTAGTTGCTTATTTTTGCAAGAGGAATCGATTAAAAAAATTAAAAAAAATCATGCAACTTCCTCATTTTCTCTAATATCTTTTTACTTCAAAACCAGATTTCTCTGCTAATCCCTGTCCTTACGATTTTCTTAACTTTGGTACTTTTACTGTGTAAAATTCTGACTTTTTTGTAAATATTTTTTGGACTTGCACGGTAGTCTCTTGACGCATGCTCACCAGGTAAATTTTCTTCTCCTTTTGTTCTGATTGCAATGCGGAAAAAACAACTTCACCGAGATTGGACATGTGATTCTTTTCTATCATCATGTTCCCCTCCTTTCACGTTGTTGTTGAAATTGGAAAAAAAATCCACTGGTCCTGTAGACCAGTACTTTGCTAATCTTGACTGTGCTGGTCCTCAACCAAAATAACTGGTCCGTCAAATTAAAGAGGATAAAAGTTAATTTTTAAAATTAATATATATTCAATAACTATTTAGAGAGTAAATGGTGCTTGCATCTTTCGTGACTCAGGCTTTCTTCTCCCAGTACTTTTCTATTATACTGGCGCAAATCTCACAAAAACAGACTTTTTGGTAACAGCAGACAGTTGTCGGAACAAATCACGAAGCAGACGTTATTCCGCTTGGTGTTGGTTGCATCATTATTGGTGAGCCTGCGCCGCATAATGGAAAAGTACCCTTCTCCCAAATGAATGTTCACAGCAAAAAAAGTGTCTAGAACTGTAGACTAGATATTTTTTCGTCACTGATCTGGCAAACCAGTGATTTTTTTACGGTAGTGGTCCGAGCAGTTTTTCAGTGGCCTCTGACCACCGCGATTTCGAACGCTGGTTTTAAGGATTGTTAATGCCAGAAAGCTTCTCCTGTTCCAATTGCTTAGCTTATTTAAAATAAGCTTTATCACTTGTGGCTGAAAATATTGATGGAAATTTAGAATAATTTCTGATAAAATCTAATAATAATATTAGATCTGAAATTGATTCCAAACATAAATTTAAGATAAGTACTATGCAATTAAAGTTAGCTGATTATAAGCTTGTTAAAATTTTGGTAAATATACTACATAAACTTAAGCAAGGAAATATCATAATTTTCTTTAATTATGGGAAAATATTTAACTACGTATATTTAGGTAATAAGGCATTAATCTGTACCTGTTTTTATTTGAAGTAATTCAAATTGTGTAATTTTGTAACTTTAAGCAAAATGTTTTACTGATGCAAGATTTCAAAAGTTGGCAAGTATGGTATATGATAAAAACCCAGAGTTGGGCAAACATTAGTTCTGAAACTAAAACTAAAAACTAAAACTAAATTAGTTCCGAACTGGAACTAAAAACTGAAACTATTAGTTTCAGTTTGACTTTCGAAACTAACTTTTGAAACTAAATTAGTTTTAGTTTCAAGTTGAAACTAAAACTAATTTAGTTCCAAAAGTTAGTTGCGAAGTTGCGAATAAAAACTAAAGTAGTTTCATCTTTTATTCGTAGTTTCGGAACTAAAAATGAAACTAAATTTTTTTCCTCGCGTTTTTACTGATTTGAAGGGATGTGTGTTTGTGTGTGTTTCAACGAAATATGGGTGCTGCTGCTGGGTGCGAGCAAGTTATTTTTTTCAGGGTAGTAGAAGAATAGATTCAAGTTTGCTACTCTCCCCACCTTTTTGAGTTAAACATCAAACGTTTTCAGAAACGTATCGAAGAATTGAGGGTGATGAGTCATTCATTACGTCTCAACGTTGGGTCGCGTTCTGGCGTATTCTCTATATCTATCTCTACATCACTGAAACAAGTGTTGCTTGAATCGTTTGCTTCTCCGATGAGAACAAGCTCATTTCTACGACTCACAAGTGAATGTTCAGATTCGGAAGTTTCAGGGGCGAATTCACGATCACTTACCCGATCACGGTCCATGTCTGAAACGTACTGCAGTCCTGATCAAGAGAAAAGTGGGACTGTCATGAAAATTGATTTAAAGCATGACAAATTGACACAAAGTGGTGAGACCAGTTTGGGTTTAAAATATACTGACGTTTATTCGACACACATAATAAGCACTTGGCCGACATACAGGGATCTCGTTTGAGTACAGGGAGACATCCGTAGGCAGATCCCAACACACTCAAAAATACATTCTAAAAAAGTAGAAAAGAGTAGATTTCGTCAATATCAACAACCCTTTGAACCTCCAGATTGTAGGACCCAGGCCAGGACCCACCTCTTCGACTGCTACTGTCCTCGTCTTCCGTCCTCGTCAACCAAGCTGTCCATTTATTTTATTTTACATAATTTCATTTTTGTTAGGATTGGTCCCGTTAGAATCAAAGTTTTCAGTCATGAGATTATTAATTTTACTTCCGAACATATCCCCTTCAAAGCTTCAAATTAGTAAAAAACGCGAGGAAAAAAATTTAGTTTCATTTTTAGTTCCGAAACTACGAATAAAAGATGAAACTACTTTAGTTTTTATTCGCAACTTCGCAACTAACTTTTGGAACTAAATTAGTTTTAGTTTCAACTTGAAACTAAAACTAATTTAGTTTCAAAAATTAGTTTCGAAAGTCGAACTAAACACTAAATTAGTTTTTAGTTTCAATTTCGAAACTAAAAACTAATTAGTTTTTAGTTTCAACTTTAGTTCAACTAAATTTTTATTCGAATAATCCCAACTCTGTAAAAACCTATAAACTAAGAGGGTAAACTTTAATGGAGATTTTGATCTGAAAATTTATTATTAACTAGAATGATTGTATTAAATTAACTTTCTGAGGTTTTGTCAACCTTTGGGATTATTTTTTGGAATTTTGACACCCCTGAAGGATATTTATAAGTGGTTATCACTGTCAAACAAATAGTATTCACAGGGCATGATTATTGATATTTCTTGTTTTTACCCTTTATACTTCATGAATCTTACTGTGTGAAAAAGGTTTATAACAATACTATTACCTTTATTATTAATTGTGATAAGTTTTTTGATAGATTGAATATTTTATTATCTGCTATCCTTCATGATATAAATTGGGGGTTTCCAAACCTTTAAGCAGCTTTAGAAATTGGGGAAAATCCCACTGGTCCTGCAAAGCAGTCCTTTGCCACTTACTAGTCCTCAACCAAAATGACTGGCCCACCAAATTAAAAAGGATAGGTTTCAATTTTTAACCCCTTTTTAGTTGCTGTCGCGTGTCATATGTACAATGCAAAGTGATCCAATTTTGTAGCAGTCGCACCTCATGCAATGGGCTAAAATTTTGCTACGCTATGAGTTTATGAGTTATTGCTGTAGTCGCCTCAGTACATTTTCTCAGCTCATTTCTCATTCTATACCAGGGATCTCCAAACTTTTCAGCCTGAGGGCCGCATTAGCCACTAAACAGTAGTTTGGGGGCCGACTACACACTCAAGGTTTAAATAAAAAAGTCAAAATCAGTGGCGACTCGTGGGTAGTTCATACTTGCCAACTTGTATGGATTTTCCGTAATACTTACGGATTTTCTTTAGTTTTATGGATTTACAGATTGATTGAAAAAATTAAGGATTTTGCGTTTTTGTCCACTTAACTATTGGTAAAAACGCAAAACACTCGCGACGTAAACGATTTTCTCTAATTGTATCTTTTTAGGTGTAATCTCACAACTCTCAAGCGTCACCACCAACTGTGGACCGGTTTCGTCCTTGTTAGGACTCATCAGCAATTTTAATTCAAAACCAGAATCCTCTACTAATCCCTTTCCTTGCGATTTTCTCAATTTTGGTCCTTTTATTTAGTGAAATTAGAATTTTTGCAAGTTTTTTTCGGATTCGCCACGTCGGCGAGTCTTGACACGCGCTCACCCATAAAGTTTGCTTCTTCTCGTGTTCCGTTCGCAATGTGAAAAAACAACTTCACTGAGATTGGAATTAGAGTTGATGTTTTTCAGGCTTGTTAATGTGAAAAGCTTCAAAAGTTGTCAAGTTTTACGAATGTAAGTTTACAAAAGTTGGCAAGTATGGTAGTTCAAATGGGGGTTCATTAGTGGGAGGTTATGATTTTAAAGAACAAATAAGTAACAGCCTTACAATTAAAACTCAATTGTTATTACAGGGTGGCTACAGAACCTGGAAATCAGGGATTTCAGGGAAAAGTCAGGGAATTTTATTAATCTGGAAAAATCAGGGATAAGTCAGGGAAATTCTTAAAAATAAGTTAAAATCAGGGAAATTTCCGGATGAGATTTTTCTTGCTTTGATACCTTGTGATGATTATTTTTTGCTTTCCTTAGCTCATTGAGAAAAATATTCTGCTTCTTATACTTGCATGGACTCAAGCATAACTCAAATTCCAAATTAAGTTTTAATACTTTATGTGTAATTTTTTCATTTTAAGTAAAACGTAGTGATTTTTTAATTATCTTGTATGCATGTAATGGTTCTAAGTACAGAGAAAGCCAGAAAATTAATAAATAGATTTAGTTCCTGTAAATCAGGGAAAAGCTGTAAGTTTAATCCTGGAAATCAGGGAAGAGTCAGGGAATTTGTTTTCTAAGTTTCTGTAGCCACCCTGTATTACAAAATTGTATTTACGAAAGAGAAAAAATGCGTATGTGTATTTAGTGAATTGTTGAAAATAAATCAGTTAAAATAGTAGTCAGTACATAGTTTTTTAACATGTTAGATCTCAGGCCAGTGGCTTTTATAGAAAATTATAGAAGCTTGAACTTTTATAGATGCTAGATTTTTGCACCAGGGAGAAGACCTAAACTCCCTCAAAGCCCTTCTTATACATATTTTATAGGTTTAATGTACCTTTTTGGTATATTTTTAGGTAGGATTCTCATTTTTATGAACTTAATGTATAAAAATGTGATTAATTGAGTTCATAGTTCACCACCCCTCCGCCAATTTCACATGCTGCCTTTAAGTGTTCCGAAACCCTTTAGATAATTAGTTATCTCATCTCATCTCACCCCAACTAAAATTCTAAATTATACTTTAAGAATGACAAAACTTGAACCCAGCTTTCTTCCAAACATTTCATTTAACCCGTTGGGACTCGCGGGGTCATTTTATAACCCCAAGCTCACACTATCATTCCATTTAATGGAAAACTAAACATCTGGGGATTCTTTACTTCTCAGTAGCTGGGTTTCTGACCCTTATCTACATGCCTGAGTAGTTTCGTGGAATTCGGTTTATTTTTCCGCCCCCCCAGACGCATTTTGTTAGCTTTCGGGGTAATGGAATGACCCCCGCGAGTCTTTTCGTTAGTGCTGC
This sequence comes from Tetragnatha versicolor, assembly GCA_024610705.1. NCBI lineage: Eukaryota > Metazoa > Arthropoda > Arachnida > Araneae > Tetragnathidae > Tetragnatha > Tetragnatha versicolor. Next base: position 18,587,669 of record JANDEH010000008.1, read on the forward strand.
GCATCCGTACTTTTGTACTCCGCCTTCTATACAACCCACTGATAAGGGCCCAAATCATTGGTAAACAAATTTCAAGAAATTCCCAGGGGGGTCTATTGCATTTTAGTACAAAGAAAAGGAAGACACAGGTGCAAGTATTTCAATACAGGCCCCCTTGACAGTTTTATGACTTGTAATTCACCAGACCACTGTACCCCGCCCCTTACATTCTTTGCTTTTGTAAAGGTTGAAGGAGCTAGGAAAGTGTATTGAGTTAACAAGTTTACGAAGAAAAAATACCAAAGTTTGAGTGTTAGGAGACAAAGGTTGGAAGGGGAGGATAGAAAAACTACTTGTGTCTGTAATTTGTGTTAAAATTTTTTTGCAAAGGTCACATTAATACCATCTGTGATGATTGTCTTTACCGAGAGAAATATTAAAGAAATTCGGTATATAGTATTTTGAAGTAGTTAAATCAATTTTTACATTGAAATAATTTGTGTTATTATGTTTCAAATGTGTGGATCGTGTAATAAGAAAAATTAATATCAAACTCAAAAAATTATTTCTCAGCGTAGAAAATATTGCAGATTATAAGTTTTAATGTCTAAAAATTTATGGTTCCGATTGAAAAAAATATTTTTAACGATGTAGAAAAGAGCGAAAAAGGTTGGGGTTATTCCATAACCCCCGCGAGTCTCAACGTTCGCCCGGGAGGCGCGAGTCCCACCGGGTTAAGAAGTAATAAGACTTAAGTGGTTTTATATAGGGAAATGCATTTCCTTTACAATACATTAATCTAAAATTTGTCAAAACATTTAGTTCTCCTCGCAGCACCCCTTATCTCTCTTCATGACACCCATTTGGGAACCCCTTATGTAAATGCATGGTGCCTGTGTAAATTTATAAATGCAAATATTGTTTCGTGATGGATGATTTATATCTTGTTTTCATTTTTCTACAACTTCAGTGTGTTTCAGCTCAACACAGAATGGGTACAGATTGAAGCAATAGACCTAAGCAGTGATGGTTCGTCGTGGGGATTTGGTATAACTGGGGGAAGAAGTACTGGAGTTGTTGTTAAAACTATTGTTCCTGGTAGTGTTGCTGACAAGGTATGCTCTAAAATTTTGTGTAATTTTAAACTTTACCTATTCTTATGTTGGTCTTGTTATATGATGGTTGTTTTTTTTTCTATCCCAATTTTCTCCTGAAAAAATGCAGCTTGAATTTTAAAATAATTTTGCTACTGGTGGTTAGGTATATCCTTGGCAGTCAAATTGTATCATTACCAGGAAAAAAATTTACATTTTTTACTAGTTATTTTGCCTACAATTGAACAACTTATCTTTCTTTCCCGCCAACCCATTAAGAGGGTAAAAGGAGAGTAAAGTAAGCTTCATTTTAGCAGGTTTAAATTATAAAAATCAAAACTCAATTTTGTAGAATCTGCAAAGTCTTAAAAGCTTGACAATCGAAGCTTTCCCAGTAAAAATTTTCTCATAATAGTACCAGATTATTGTTAATTTACTGACAGCTCTTGCTTCTGTGTATAAAATAAAAATAAGTGTGTTGGAAATGGGAAATTTAATTCTCTTGACAATTTTGTTCATAGCTTCTGAACCACTGTAATGTTTTCTGCAAAATAACATCAAAAATATTTTCCTCTTTCAGTTAATTCCGCATTTCTTTTTCCCAGGATGGTCGCCTTCAAATAGGAGATCACATTATTCAAATCGGGGAAATCAGCTTACGAGGCATGGGTTCCGAACAAGTTGCGATGGTGTTGAGGCAGAGTGGGCAACAGGTGCACCTCATTGTTGCCCGTCCCGGGGGCCCAGAAGACCCATCCGTGGTTCCGACCCGGGCCCTGGCAGAACTGGAGCAGCAGTTGGCATCTGGGACATACAGTTCAAACAATGATGGACAGCAACAAAATGGATATGAAGCCATGGATGAGGAAGCCTATTGCAGTAGTGCAGATAACGTATGCCTTTGGTTACATTTTCTTTTTGCACCATCCCGCATTAAAACTTATGTAGGCTTATTGACATTGTAACTATTTTTTCCCCAGATTCCAAAAGAGTCTGTGGTATTCAGAGGCAGAAATGATAGGCTTGACATGGAAAGCTTTGAAGTGAACTTGGTGAAGGATCACCAAGGATTAGGGATTATTGTTGCAGGTTACGTTTGTGAAAGAGGTGAATATTATGTTTGAATTCATTTGTTTTCATAAGAATAATCAAACTATTGATATCAAATTTATCCTTATTTTGTTCCATGTTTTCAAATGCTAAAATATTGATGTGATTAATCTTTCTTGCAGAGGATATATCAGGTATATTTGTGAAAAGTATAGCTAAAGGAAGTGTTGCTGATCTTTGCGGTGAAATTAGAGTCCATGATCAAGTTGTTGAGGTATTGTTTCAATACACACATAACACATCTTTCGCTATAAATATACATACTAGAAATATTTTAACATTTTTCTTTAGGTTAAGAATAGGTTAGTAGAGTTTCTCTGTTTGTGTAGATTGATAGAAATAATTATTACTCAAGATTATTATTTATGATTTCAAAAATACCATATCCTACTCTAACCATTTTTAAAATTTTGCTCTAAGTTTTATTGCTTTGCTTCAGGTGGATGGCCACCCTTTAAAAGGTTACTCTAACTGTGAAGCTGTAGAGATTTTGAGAAATACTGGGAAATATGTGAAGCTTCAGCTTGCCAGGTATAACCACGGCTCCAAGTTTGATCATCTGCAAGAAGCTATGGGTAAGTTGAAGTATCCTATTTAGAAATTTTCTTATTTTGATTGCTCTTATTTAAATGAGTTCCATTAAAATACTTCTACAAAAAAACTTATGAACTTGTTTTCTCTCATTTTAACAGTAATTTCATTGGGTTTTTATGTATCTTAACACTATATGAACTCCAAAACACTTAAGTAAAAACCTTCCAGTAGCATTTGGATAGAATATTATAATGCCAATTTGTAATTTTAGTATTGTTTTCTAAATTATTTTGGAAAGGAAATTGTTATGGGTTTTGAATTTTAGGATCAGAAAAAATTCATTCCATTTATGAACATGCCAGTGCTTCCAGAAAGTCTTTTTCTAATCCTAATTCATCTGATAACAGTATGTATTCACTTATATCTTAAATGTTATACCTTATTTATTAAATGTTATATCTGTATCTTAAATCCTTTCAAGTCTTGGATTGTCAGGTTTAAGAAATATGGATATTGAAAGGATCTTTGTCTGGTGATAATGCACTAATTAAATAGAATAATAAACATTGTGATGGCATTAATTCAATAAATAGAACAAGCGGATAAGGTTTATCCAGGCATCTCTAAAATAGTTGTATGTTTACTACTTTTTATTAAATTTACATTTTAAATGTTGTTCCTTTGGTTTTGTTTGTTTAAATAATAACATTGCAATATCTTTATTTTTATTTGGTTCATTTAAATTTTTTAGATTATTCACTAAATGTGATAAATGCAGAAGAAATAAAAGCAAAATGGGAGAAAGTCCTAGGACCTAGGAGTGAAGTAATAGTAAGTATCAAATAAATTAGCATTTTGTTCATTTATTAAAGAAACCAACCTATCAAATATCAATTTTAACTTTATATGGGTTTGTTATCTGATTTTTTGTAACTTTTCCTTTTTTAAATTTGAAAAATTGTATTCATGTGTCGATTCTCCTTCCCAGTTTACCATTTGATGTAAGCTGTTCATTAAACCTTCTGTATATTGATGACACGCAAAATCGTGTATAGTACTCTCAATGATATATTCTTATGTAAGAAACAACTATATATCTGAATACCTAATGTTTAATCCAATTTGGATTTAATATTCTAAAGCCACGACCAACAATCCCAAAAAAAGACTAATAAATAGTACCTAACTTTTTTTAATGTTCAAAATGTTTCACAGATTACATCTCTTCAAAAGAACGACAATGAAGTTGGTTTTGGTTTCAATGTTGAAACAAGGCGAGATGAAAATTCTGTTCTTCACCATTTTATATCTGATATTTGTAAAGGATACAGTGTGGATCGCAGTGGAAAATTATTTATTGGGGATGAACTTTTAGAGGTATGTTAAACAATGTTTTTTCCTTAAAGTGACATTTAAATCTCTTTTGATGTTCCAGTTTCTATAACAGTTAATATTTATTTATTTTTATAAAAAATATATTAGAAAATAAAAGTAGATTAGCAGTTAATTCTTTTTTTAGCTTTTTACAACTTTAAAAAATGTTATTCAGTACAAATTTAAATTTCTTGCAAACCAAGATTTTTGTAATTCTACAGTCTAGTTCACCCATGAATTTTTCCAAAATTTCTTATAAAAATTGGGAATTTAGTGGATTTTTCTTCTAATTTTCTTTGGGAAGCATTTAAAATTTATTCACTCTTTTGTGTATAGGGTATCTCTTAAATTATTCATAATTGCCTACTTCTCTGTACTTGACCCTGCTAGTAAATTTAAAAAACTGATTCCTACTTTTCCGCTTCCTCAGGTGAACGGAAAACAACTGCGGGACTCCAAATACTTAGACATTCTGACCGCATTCAAATCTCTTCCCTCGGACATTCTGCTGGTCTGTGGTCGATCTCATCACTGGACAAACAGTAACTTGTCCCTCATTCCCTGGTCCGAGCGTCTGGTCAAGGCCAAGTCAGACTCTTTCCTATTTACTCAACAGCAAAAGGATGACCTGGGCACCGACCGCTGGACGGATCGGCGATCTTTGGAGGTGCTGTCGGCTTTGGCAACTTGGAGCAGCGAGCCTCATTTTATCGACCTGGTCAAAGGGGTTGAAGGATTAGGGTTTAGCATTATGGAGTATAAGGTACAGGTTTCTTCTGTGGTTTTTAAAGAAATTTCAATGTTTATGTTCCCATTATCAGCTAGGAACAAGCTGTTCATTAACATTTTACCTTTTGTTGATACCTTGGAAGTTGGTATAATCAAATACAGTGGCGTACGCAGAATCTTTTCAAGGGGGAGGTTTTACTCAAATAAATTTGAGTGTGGAATAAAGCACTATTATTTCAGTAATTTAAACAGCTAGACAGATTTAACCTTTTATTTAGACAACATTGTTTAGCTAAATATTGATTAGATTTTTTAAGTTTATGGTCATATTTTTTTATAATAAGTTAAAATATTTGTTAATTAAAAAGTAAGAATTAATAAAACTAGAAAAAAACACACCTAATATAACAGCTACCAAAATAATAATAGTATAAATGTGAATATTCTACAGAAAACCAATTATTTAACCACAAAAACAAGAAAAAATAACTTACTAACAAATAGGGAAATACTCCAGTATACAAACACGCTAAAAATATTTAAAACTGCTTACTTTTCTGACTTCTGTAGTTCCTAAAAGCGCATCGATTATCCAATTCCTCGAGAAGAGAAGCACAAACACAACTGAAGTCCTAATGGCGAATGGCACTAAAATCAAACTCATGACGAAATTTCCCGCTCAAAACAAGCGAACGAATCGGAAAAGATCAGACCCCGGGAAATTTCTCAGAAAACTGTTCGGAAGTCGCGGTGTCCCAATTGATGTCTGGAGAAAGGGGCAGTGGCGGCTCGTCCATAGGAGCACAGGAGCACGTGAACACCCAGTGAAAAAGTAGAAACAAACCCAAATATAAAGATACATAAATATCAAAAGAAATACAATAAAAAATCATTCTCAATTTCTTTTTCATACTCAGAATCAAGTTTCTTCCCCCCCTTCACTTGTCAGTAAAAAAATTATTGCCGGAAACGCGAAAGTTTTGTGTTTATCGAATAAAGAGAAAACCACTCAAATTTTTTTCTTATCTTATATCCGCACGCCTTAGCTTGTGTGAGCGAAGAAACTGAATGAGTCCGAAGAAACCTCGACTTCTCCAGAAAAGAAGAGTTCAGTTTTTTTATTTTTTCACGGTAGTTAGAAGAAAGAAATATATCTTCAATTCAACTTTGGAGTGTACCAATTCCACCAAAATTTTCATTTTTTGACATTTTGTCTGAGCTCAAGGGGGGGGGTTTAAACCCCTAAACCCCCCCCCTTGCGTACGCCACTGATCAAATATATATCAGTGATATTTTCCCCTCTTACTTAAACAATTTTGTAAATGACTGGTGGGTTGTATAAGGGATCTACAATCAAAATGTTTGAAATTAATACCCAATTTTTTTAGAATAATAGTAAATTCAGATTTCAATCCCTCATTTGCTTTTAAAATGTCATGAACTGAAAAAATATAATAACCATAGCTTTTCTAATCAATTCATTATTAAATAGTTTCAATTTTTAAAAATTGTTAGCCTTGAATTTATTTGCATGAACATTCATAAAATTGCTTAATTCTACATATCTCATACTCTATGTTCCTTTTTTATTGAATGCTATCATAAGAAGAGCATGTTTTGCAAATGTATGCAAGTCCTCGCTTTGCTCATTTAATTCAATGTGATCATTTCAATATTTAGTTGCATTGTGTGCATCAGGTAGTGTGTAATGTTTTTTGGAATGCTTCGCTTTATGTTCTTCATTTAATACAAATCAGGGTTAGATCACAGCTAAACAACTAATCCAAATTCAAAATAACACCTTTTTTTAATATCTGCCATTTCATATTAGTTTTAACTGCTTTTAAGCTTTGTCTATTATAGGGGAGAACGGGGATGAATGGGACAAATTTCACATTTTTGCAAAAATTGAAAAAAATAAAAAAATTTCAATCCTGTAACACAGTGGTTCCCAACTCAAATATGTCTGCGGACCACTTCACTTAAATTTGAACATTTGCGGACCATCTCTATCCCTAAGGGGGCATCCATAAATTACGTGAGGTCAAAAAGGGGGGGGGAGGGGTTTGGAAAAATCTCACCAAGGGGGGAGGGGGGGTCGGTGAAAAACTCACGTCAACTTTTTAAGTTCGAAATTAAACGATTTTTTTTAAGTTTGAGAAAGGAATAATACCCACAGATAAGATACTGTGGTGATTTTTAGGCGGAATAATGTTCTTTTCCTCAAAATGCAAACGAATTGGATAGAATATTATTTTTAAAGGTTGTAGGTAAATCTCACTTGGGGGGAGGGGGGGTCCAACAAAATCTCACTAAATCTCACCAAGGGGGGAGGGGGGTCCAGATTTTGGAAAAAACACCTCACGTAATTTATGGATGAGCCCTAACTGTATCTGCAAAAGTTTAAAATTTTTTCAGTGCATTCATTCCTCATAGAGGGTCTAAAATTTTGCCTTTTTTCCCTGAAGTAAGGAAAACCGAGTCTTACAATGTTTCTTAATGGTCTAAATAATTATTAGTAGATTTATAAATTTGAAAGAAAGTACTTAGCTTGAAATTAAAGTTCAGGACAAATGGGATAACTAGGAATTGTGTTGATCACAAAAAAGTACACTGGACGTGAGTTCTGGCAGAGGGACTTCTATAGGTGAGGCGGGTGAGGCTAACATGTTCTTCCGAAAGAAACCGCGTTGAAAGTCAACAATTACTTCAAAGGGGCGATTAAAGAAGAAAATAGTTTATTTGTTCAAAAACTTTCGCATTTTCCGTAATAATTTTTCTTATATCATCGAGCAAACCTATATTTCACTCATTTCTCAGAAATTTCCTCTTTTCATACCATGATTTCTTGGAGACCCTCTGTCTGACCCTGACCATAGCATCCCAGTTAGCAGTATATTTCAACACTTCCACGCTTTGCTTCGTATCAAACCAAGTATAAGTCCGATCATTTGATTCTTTATTTGCTTTACCCAATGCCTCTCAGTTTTAATTAATCTGATGCAATACTTTTCCACATCATCACATTTCGTTTCTACTCTTTAATAAACTACTGCATAAAACTGTGGGAAATAAGAGAAATGAACAAATGATTTTCATAGGAGAGAAAGAGAACTTAACAATTTTTAATTTATGAGATGTATGATTTTTTTACTTATGTTTTTGCATATGTGGTGTTTTTACTATTTCCTGGAATGTGTGATTAGGAAAATTATTTTTTTAAATACCCACACATTTTTTGGATAAGTTTAAAAATATTCTCACGGACCACCTCTGAAGGCCTCACGGACCACCAGTGGTCCGCGGACCACCTGTTGGGTACCACTGCTGTAACAAGTTTAAAACCAATAATTGAACTCTTGGTTACATTATAAATGCGTGTATTCAATCAATTACCCATTATTTAAACTCCAAGAAAAGTTTTTATGAGCGCATGTATTTTGTCCCATTCATCCCCGTGGTGGGGATGGATGGGACACCGAGTGGGGATGAATGGGACAGTTAAAAAAAGTTTAAAAATTTATAAAAAAAACAAAGTTATTTTAAATATTGCAAAACGTTTAGCTTTTTAAAGGAACAACACACTTCTATTTTCCAAAGAAAAAAATTAAAAAGCATTTAAAGGGTAAAAAACAGCCTACATTTATTAGACTTTATGACGAGTAAAATTAACACATAAACTGAAGCAAATTCTTTTGTTCTTTCAGCTCAGTGGTTGAAGCTGGTGTTATTTCTATTAATGCTACTCGCTTTTTATGGGTTTGTACTTTTAGGAGTGCAAATAGATAATTTTTGATGCCTCATCTTCATTTGCCCCCCTAGAAAATTTTCAGAAATTTTATCTACAATCACAGCCATGGGGTAGCCAGGGGGCAGGGAGGAGCAGCTGCCTTTTCTAAAACACGATTAATTTACTACTAGCTGTTAAAACCCAGTTTTTAAGGTCAAATTTTCAAAATTTTTCTGGGGGAGGGCCCCCATACCCCCATTTGTATTTAAACCTTTATTATTCACAATTTTTTAAAAATAACAAGTTCATCAAAATCAAAATTCTACTTAAAAATGTATGTCCTAATTTTGGTCTACAAGTATCAAAAGCAGTTTAAAACCATGTTTTTAGGGTCAAATTTCCGAAAATTTTCTGGGGGAGGGCCCCCAGACCCCCCTTTGGTACTTTTAACCCCCACTATTTCAAAACAACTTTTCTTATATTAATATAAGAACAGATCACACGAATTAATAAAGTCTCTTAGGCGAAAATTCACCCAAAAATGCATAACAAACTACATTACATGTGTTAAATATACAATAGGAGGGGGCTGACAAATATTTTAGGCCCACTACCGTAATAAACTTTAATTAACCAGCACAGATTGAAAATGGAGGTTAGGGAAAATTGACACCCTTTATAAAATTATGTATATTTAAAGATTAAAAAGGAGTGATCCACCTCGATTTTCGAGTTTTCATTTTAAATTCTGGAGTTACATGGACAGTTCCTTCTATATTTTAACCCAAAGGATCCAAAAATGGGCTAAAACAGTAAATTAATCTTCAAATTTCTAAAATTTAAAAAAGAAAACAGGAAAGGTAACTAGAAAAATTTTAGGACTAACTCCTCCCGAAACAAAAGTCGTAACAGCTCCTTAGGCCTGAGGGTCCTATGGGTTTTGTCCCCTAGTCAAACTGTTGAATTTACGCCAATGGTACCTCCTGAAAACCCCCTTGCCCCCCCTGAAAAAGTGGGCGCCCTACCAAAGGGAAATTCCTGGCTACGGGCCTGCCTAACCCCCAAAGCTATTCCTCTCCTGCAGTAACATTCTCCCTGCCATTTTGAAGGAAATTTTCATAAAAATAGAGCATAAAAACCTAGCTTGTTTGAATAATTGTTTAACCATAGCATATTTGAGATGACAGTTGCAACTATTTGCTAATTAGGACTTTGAATATTTACACATGAGTTTGGAACATAAAACACAAGTTTAAACATAAATTTTTGCACACTGTTTTAGTAAACTTTATCAGAAATAACTTAAATGAGTTGAATATAGCAAGCTATTGATGGAAAGTTTTGGAAACGGGAAATGAAGTGATGATGGAACTGTCCCATTCATCCCCGCAACTCTTGTCCCATTCTTCCCCGTACCCACTTATTTTTGAAAAACTAAAATTAGACTAGGAAAAAATCCATGGATTTTCTTCATTTAAATTGGAAACTATACTAATATAAGTACTCTTTCAAAACACAGTAAAATTTATAGCTTTAGTTAAATTATTTTTTAATAAATAATTATAGAAGTAAAACGATAAAAGTTACTTTTGTTGGGAAAACACATTAAGTTGTCCTATTTATACAAAAATAGAAGCTGATGTCAATGAACACAATTTTTTGAATAGGCTAGGTACTACTATCTTATGGCTGAAATAAAAAAAATTTAAAGTGAAGTTAAGGTATAAAAAATTGAGCTGTCCCGTTCATCCCCGTTCTCCCCTATAATTGTATATATATTTTTTTAGACCGTAAAATATTTTACGTATTGTTTTTACCATAAAAATAGAAGTTTTTTTCTAAGTAATAAAACTTTTTGTCACTAAAGAAAATTATTTATGTGGCCTAACAAATTAAGCAAATCTAACCCTGATTACTTAATTATTTTTTCTTTAATGATATGTTAAATGCAATATTTTATCCCTAGGTTTTCTGTCTGGCTCAGTTTGATCGATTGAAAATGTCATGTTTGCTCAACAAAATATTTTGGCACCCAGCTCTGTTTTGGTATACTTTTTAACTTGCATGTTACCATTATTATTCTTATTTGTTTAATGATTAAATTATGTGAGGTTTAAGTTTTTATTCAAACTTTGGTTCAAAATATATTTCATGTTATTTTTATGTTGATGTTTAAGTTTTATGTTATATTTGTTTGAATTCAATTTTACTTCATTTAAATGTATATCCCATAACATTTATTAGTAAAAATAAATGCAGATCATAGATGTATCCTAATTTAAGCACTAAATCACTATCATTTCATCACTAAAGTAATCTGTTGCTGACAAAAAGAAGATATATGTTTTTAAGTTATCTAAGTATTGGGCTATTTATCAAATCTATAGTTACAAGGCGTTTTTTACGTTGAAAATTAACTGTTGCAAAACATCCAAATAAGTTGAGAATATTCTCAAATAAGTTTAAATGTGTTTCTTTTCGTGAATGCATTGTAGTTTCTTAAAATTACTGATTTAACAAAAAATTTAAGCGCATGTATGTAGGCACAATAAGCTTCAAACTCTTAAGAAAAGTTACTGGAGTTAGCTCGTTGTTGCCCTCGGCTGCTGTATTTAAAAGGTACAGGCAGTTAATTCAATGCAACCTTAAGATATTTTCTTTTGCTTTGACTTTTAATTTTTTATGGACAATACTATTTTTAATAATAATTAACTTTGATATTAGTAACATCGAAATTTTTAATTTAAGTAATCTCATAAACTAACGTCATGATTCAAAATATGTATATAATATGCACTTACGTTAATCATGTTCAACTAACTCTACCGTCTCCTTCTCTTATCCTAAGGACAACCTTGTCCCGAACATCCATGATGAAAACGTGATAATTGTGTGGAGCCTAGTGCCCGGTGCAGCTGCCCAGCGGGATGGTAGACTTTTACCCGGTGACCGTCTTCTGTCAGTCAACAACATCAATTTTAGGCACACCAGCCTAGATGTGGCACAGCAAGTGTTGAAACATGTGCCACAGGGAGTGGTAAGGCTGGGCATTGCAAGACCTACCACACTTTCCAAGAGTGTCCCTGCTAAGGTTAGTCATCTAATTTTTATTTGTTTTAATGTTGATAAATTATCTAAATTTCACTTTTTTATTTCAACTGTGAGATCATGTTTCTAATATCAACGTACATATCTCAAACCTTCAGTATTTATATTTTGGGGTTTGTTTTATAAACATGCACTTTGACAGACGTAGTGTAATATATTATTGGCAGTCTTAAACATTAATGAGCGTAATTAAGTTCTTGGCCTTAAAAGATTATTTTTGTTAGAAATCTCCAAAACTCTGAGTTTAGACAGTTCTTCGTTCAGTTAAAAATATAGGTTGTAAAAGCTTGTGATATTAATTATTATTTCTATAGAACACTCATTTAGCTTACCTTGCGTTGAAAATATCTGAAAATTTACTCAAAACATTCTTAAAGATAAGACAACATTGCTAACATATATTTAAATATGTAGGTAATTTAAAAAATCAACTTTTAATTCAGAAGCATAATTAGATGGCTACCCCTCTGACTGTTTACATTTAAGCTGCCATAAGAGATTACACTGCTGCTGTATTTTAGAATTGAATAAAAACACTAAGTACTTGCACTGTTCCAGATTTCATTCAAAGAACCATTGGAAGACAGGCGTGAGCTTGTTTCTAATGTATCTTCCCTTCGAGTGTTTGTGAGTGTCAGTTTTTTATTTTCCCCTTTTTCACTCCCTCTCTGCTGCTGATCTTCTGGTTTTTCCCTTCTAAGTAGTGACCCTGTTAAATTTTTAGTGTTTGGTTGGACTGTCTCCCTCTCCCCCAAAAAAGCATTTTTCATATATATATTTGGAAATCTTTTTAACCGTGGCCGAGCTCAAATTTATGCTGATAGCTGTTATTCCTGCTCTTTAACCCTTCTCTTTGCTCTAAACCGAACCTGGAAAATGCTTGAAACTTAAACTTTTGTTATTCTTGGGAATATTTTTTTGAGGAATCCATTTTTCATTTAGTTAAGCTGAAAAGTAAGTCTTCTGGTTTAAATTAAGGTTTAAGTTATTGGATTTAAGTTTATAGATTTCACGTTATTTTGTTGCTCGTGATTTACCTTCTTTTCAAATATAAATTTTTTTACTAGTTTTCTACTCCAAGTGTAGGTAAGATACAAATGAGTTAGTAATTGCTTAAAATAAGTTAATATTAAATTTAACCCTTTCAATCCTGAGCTGCTCAAGATTACCATTGAGGCAGGTAGCTCTGAAGGGGCTAAATAATTAAGTTAAAAGGAGTTTATAAATCTTTAAAAAAATTTAAAGATTATTAAAAAAATTTTACCAAAGAAAGAATTTTCTAAAAATTGCCTCCACTGCCTTTGACATACATTTGATAATCATTAAGAAATTTGATTGTGTTTGGTTTTAGTTTCCCCGCTCCATTACTTGCCTTCCTATTTCTTCTCTAGCTTAGTTTCCTTATTTTCTTGGCAAATATTGCTCTTAAAAAACAGCATTAAATTGCCCAATATAATTTAGTGTACACCTACAATCTCACGACTATAATTTAAATTTCCAGGAGTATAATGGTATCTGCCATACTTACGAAGAGCCTCTGCATATGTATGGGACGCGTTCTCAAACACCATCTTCTTTGTTCTCGTTTGGCAATGAGTCCCGCTGTTCCACCCCCTTTAGCAGTCCTGGCGGATCTGGCTCAAAACTGTGGGGCTTTGAGATGCCCCTTCTTCCATCAGCTCTTGAAAGAATTGTCAAGATTAGGAAGGGAAACAACAAGCTTGGTAAATAATTAATTACTTAGTAATATGATGTATAAACTCATCAGAGAAGAGATGTTGGTTTGATCTAGTTTTGACTTATTTTAATGAAAAAAAAAGATTTTTTTACTTTTGACCAGTGCTCAATTTCTAGAAATACAGGTTGCAGGAGCTATAACAGTCAGTGGAGTGTGGGGGTATTGCTAAAGAGATACCAGAAAGCTGTTCCTCATTGTTCTTGCTTAAATTTAACTGTTTTTAATTGTTCCACTTATAACCTGGCGTTACTCGCGCTATTCTTATGTAAGGAAGCTTATGCTTATCTGGTAATTTCTGCTTATGCTCAGGGTTCGTGCGCAGCCTTGAAAACCTGGTAAGTCCTTGAATTTCAAAATTTCGTTTTCAAGGCCTTGAAAAACCGTATTTTACCCTATTAGCCTTGAGAATCCTTGAATTTTAACTGAGCCTTAATTTTTTTTGGGTCTAGAGACTGAGATTGGATATTGTTTCCCCCTTCTCCAACACAAAATTTTTTTTGCATACACTTAAATTTAAAATGCTTGTAACAAAATGCATATTCTAGTAACTATGCACCTGGTTGACTACCTTAACTTTTAGATTTTGTACAATGTAAAATAATCAATTATATGTAGATAAAGATATTTTCGAAGTTACTAATGCAATATATAAGTTTATGAAAATTACAAGGGTTGTTTTTTAATTAACTTCCGTTTTGCTCCTGTAAAAAAAGTTGTGAGAATTTCGAAATAATTTTGGTACTGGTAGATAGGTAAATCCTTGAGGATCAATTTCCTACTTTTTTGGAAAAAATCGGACATTTTTCTATTTTTTATCGAATTTACAAGCACGCTCCTCGAACTTATTTCCCGCTTGCCCATAGAGAATTTCTCTTCCTTTAAACTCTGTTCGCATTAACAATAGACAATCTGCAGGCAGGTGATTTTTGCAGCATGCTATTGTGCATGTTTAAAACCATAGGTTTTGCATCTGCCAAGTTCCAGGCATTGGGGATTCTGGAGTTACAGCCATAATAAACAAGGCAACATCGATAGATTGGCAGGCCAAGTGAGGGCTGAGAGGAAAAACGGCTGTCTGAACTGATGCGAAGCTCAATGAAAAATCAAACTTTTCATGAAGCGGAATCGAAAAACTTGTGAAATGGTACGGTAAATGGTCTATTTAAAGGTGATTACATTGAAAAGTAATTAAAGATGTTAGTATCCTTCCGTAATAACCTTATTTTTAAATATTCATTTGGTTTTTTTATTTTTAAACTATCAAAAAGGGGAATATTTCGAAAAAGAGGATTTCTCTATGGGTTGGCGGGAAATAAGTTCAAGGAGCGTGCTTGAAAATTCGATAAATAATAGAAAAAATATCGGATTTTTTCCAGTAAAGAATGTAATTGATCCTCAAGGATGTACCTATCTACCAGTAGCAAAATTATTTCGAAATTCTTACTACTTTTTTTCAGGAGCAAAACGGAAGTTAATTAAAAAACAACCCTCGTATAATAGTTGGTGAATGGTGAGTAATAATAAGTGCTTTTGTCCCGATTGCATTTAGGGCATATACCTAGCCTTGAATTTTACATTTGAGATCCTTGAAAAGGCCTTGATTTTTTTCTCTCAAAAGGTGTATGAACCCTGTATGCTTTTCTGGATTTGTATTAATCAAAATTAAAGACCAGATGCACCTTTCAAATAATGTGTAAAATAACAAGGCAACCAAACATAAAATATGTTTATTTTATTTATAATAACTCTAAATCACAAAAACTGGTTGTGTAAAAATTGAAAATAAACCACCTGAAGTTGATCCCTTTGTTTTTTTACAAAAAAACACTGTCTTAAAAAAACTTGTTTTTTATTACCTTGTAGCGGTCACACAGCTCAAGGCACTTCTGCGGAGTTGAGCTGTGTGACCGCTACAATCTTGATTATTTGGTTGGCAGGTTTTCATACTATGTTGACCTGTTTCACCTTGTTTTTGAGAAGCTGCATCTAGCCCTCAGGAACTGAATTCAGAACAATCTTACTTAAATCAGTTTGTGTTAAATATATGCGTCTAGAAATCATCCTTAACTTTTGCTATCATTTATGGTTTTTAGGTTTGATCCTTGATATAGTAGACCGAGGTCAAAATGGCATGGTGGTCAAATCCATCCGTCCAGCCAGTGCAGTGGAGAAAGACGGAACAGTCCAGGTGGGGGACTACATTTTGGGAGTCAATTCTGAAAACATGCGGAACATCACACGGTCTCAGGCTAGGGCCATCATCAGAAGGGCTGAACTCACAAGCTCTGATATTGTGTGAGTATTTGAAAATTAAGGAGTTTTTTACTCAGGTTTCTCTTTTGTTCTTAACCCTTTAAAGCCTAGACCTCCTGAGATTGCCATTGAATCCTATAGAAAATTAGGGTGTCTATTACTGAAAGGGTTAAATCAAAAGAGGGTAATGAATATGGTTTATTAAGAGGTTGAAACACAAAAATCTTCTATAAAACATTGCCAGACTCATTTTTCAAACTTTTAAAGATAATCCCAGTTAATTTCATAATCTCCATATTTTTGCTGTCTTATTTTTATTGCTTTGTTATAGTAAGTGATAACTGATCGGAAAATTAAGTTAAACATGGTATAAATATGCATGCTAAAGATTTAGAATTTTTGGATTTGGAGAAAATTTTTTTTATTAAATGTGTCTAATGGAACTCTTCTTACCCCTTTTGAACTAGATGTTAAAGAAGCTTCATCGTAGTATTTCACTGAATAATGTAATTATTAATTATAAAAACTAACTAAATTAAAACTAATAAAAACCTATTTGTTTTAATTGTTTTGAAAAAAAAATAGCTTTCAAACAATGTATATCACTGACTTCAACTACTCACTGATATTTGTGTAGATCAGTGTTTCCCAATTTAGAGTGCATGTCCCACCAGGGGGCAATATAATTATCTAGGAGGGGGCAATTTGAAAATTTTCAACCAAATTGCCCCCCAGGCGAGCTGTGGACCACCAAGTTTTATCTACTTTCCAAGAAGGATTTTCAAAAATAAAAGACATTGGGGGCATGGAAGATTTAGAAAGGCTTTGGTGGGGCATGGGCCAAAAAAGGTTGGGAAACACTGATGTAGATTGACTATCTCAGTTATTTTTCTTACAGTATCTTGCTTTCATTATGTTGATTAAACTTGAATTTTTCAGAATAAAGTACATTCCTGGTGCTGATGCTGCTGTACACCAGCAGTCTGCAGTGCTTGCTAAAATTCACGAAGGAAATGTCTCCCCTACCCCTTCCATAATATCCAGGCAACCATCACCAAGGTACTCAAGATTGTAAAACCTCCAAATAATAAGTTTTCTTTTCTGATTTGTGTGTCTATGATTATTGATACCTCTAAGAAATGTTAAAAATATATTCTGGAAAAAAACACTGATCCTGTAAACCAGTACTCTGGTTTGCCAAATTTAAAAACTAAATGAAATAATAACATTTTATCCACTTTGGAGTTGTTTTAAGAAATATTCTTCATATTGGTTGAAGTAAAGTAAGTTGAGAAATAATTTATCTTAAGAATAATTTTTAAAAATAAGGTATGAATAAGTTATAAGTTTGGTTTAATTTTTACATGCCTGTAGGTAGAGCTAAAGTAGCAGAGAATTTCAGTTTTCTTGAATTACGTATAACTGAATTTAAATAGTGATGTGTTATAACACTTTTTAAGAAATAGAAGTACTAAGATTATTTTTCTTTGTGTGAAACTTGTACTTGCTTAATTTTTATTGTACTGCTTCTTTCATTAAACTTTTCACTTACATTAAAAATAATTTTCATCTAAGTGGTTACCTTTTGCCTAAGTGGTTGTTTTTCTTATTCCTAGTTCTGGACAGCTTTTTTACATTTAAGTACTTTTATATGCTTGATTCAAAAGTAAAAAGCAATAAATGTCTCCATGCATAAAAAACCCTTTCTTCCAACTATCAAAACCTAAGACCTGACTTCAGGTAAGTATTATGTCATTCTGTAGACACACAAAAATAAATTTGGAGAGCAAAAACCCTAAAGAAACCTTGAGATGCATCCATTCTTGTCTTGTTTCCCCTGGTGGTGATTAAACTCATTCTGTCTGAAGCCCCTAAAGTGCCCCTTGTTGCGAGCAGGCATCTCGTAATGAGATTATCTTATTGGATTGTCTGCCTCTGTACTTTTCCCCCGTTGCATGCTATGCTTTCTGTGCTCTCTTTGTGGAGATAATTTGTTAAAATATACTGCCTCTTTGTCACATTTTTGTGTTTATTTTCTTTTCAGGGTTTTTCCAGCTTATTATAGGTAAGAATTTTTGTCATTTTTTAGTGTTTGTGTACTTAGTTTTAGAATTTAAAAATTGTATTATATGTTGTGCTAACCATTTTTAATGGTGTTGTTTTAATCCTTCGATAAAGCTAACTTTACCACCTCTTAAATAATACTAAGTAAAAACTTTGCCCTTTTAATTTTTTACTTTGTTTTCTGTGGTACCTTAAGTATAACTTTGGTTTTCTGATCTTGTAACAAGGTTTGTATTTTTCTCACCGGTAGTTCTACTTTATTTCAAATAATATGTTTGAACACCTTTTCAAGTAAATTTATTTCAATTATTTTAAAAAATCAATATTTATTTTTTATTGTTGTTTTACAATCATATTATTTGGTGATAGCTGTGTATAATGATACTGTCTGTAATAGTAATTCTCTATGTCCCCCAGAGGGCAAAGCCAGCAATACATAACTGTATATGACACTTCCAAACTGTAGGTTGCATGTCAATTTTTAGTTTGTCACAAGGTATTAAACATGTCTAATATATTTTTTTAAAACTTGTGTTGATAATAGTTGCTTTAAACTTTATCAACTGACAATGTAGTAAAAAGAATAAATAAGGCAATGATACATAAAAACCCAATTCGATGTCAAATGAAAACAACAATATAAAGGAAATCATCTGTCACTTTAATGTGTTGATGATGCAAAATAATGCACTTGGGCATCTATTGAATTGAAATTTCCCCTTTAAACTAGTTTTATCTCTTTTTTGAACTCTTTGGGGAGCTCCTAAAGGGAAAAGCTTCTTGTAAGTGGCATAATTCTAAAGGGAAAAACACTGTATAACAGACGTAAAAATTTTAAAGGGGGCTAATGGTCTCCCCCCAGAAAATTTTTTGAAATTACCCCTTTAAACTATACTGCAACACATAATTAAAGGTCCACCATAAATTCTCAGAATCTTTGCAGTTGAAGTAAAAGTTAATGTTTGAAATTTGCATATATGAAAAAGACTTGTCTTTTCTAATTAAAAATATGCAAATTAACCTGGTGCTGCGCATGCGCAGTAGTAATTATGAATTTAGAGCTAATTTGTGCCTCACAATTATAAGTCCACGCTTAATTTTCTTATAATAAAGGCATGCAAATGAATTTGGTGCATTTAAATAGTTAGAAGCAGCTATGGCCCGTGGCTTAAAGCTTTCTGAAATTTATGAAAATAACTTGAATTACTCTACTGTGGATGAATTAAAAAAGCAATGGTTCTTACGTAGTATACCATCAACCATGCCGCTTAATCAAAAGTGTTATCAAATCCCATTGACTTTTCTATTGATGTACCGCTGAATTAGACGGCCACTGAACGGTCGACAGGATAATACATAAGTACCAAAGCAATTATAAAAACCTGAAAAACTTAAATTCCTTGATTTTTTTAGAAGGAGTGAAATTCATTTATAAGGAGTGAAATACAGAAATAGCATAAATTGTATATAAAGAGACAAATTTTTTATAAAAACGCTTTTTTAATGAACAAACTGAAATAGAAAAAATCAGGATGCTATTATGGTTTTTAATAATTATAGCATCTGTTAAAATAAGTAGAAAATATTAAACATTATAACATAAATTATTTTATATAATTATAAAATAATATAATTATAAAATAATATAATTATAAATAATTATATAATTATAAAATAATATAATTATAAATAATTATATAATTATAAAATAATATAGTTATAAATAATTATATAATTATAAAATAATTTATTTTACATTAAACATTCTAAATGAAATATTTATTTAGTATTACAAATTTGATTAGAAATATTTTTTTGATTTCGGTTGGGTGCCATGCATTTTTTAAGCAAAACGTTTGTTAAAATTTCAAAGCGTGAAAATACGCCTGGCTAGTTTTTAAAAGCGTATTTCCTATTTTCAATGCGTGAAATTCACTCTCAGAGGCTTTAAAAATATCACTGGTAATAAGTGATTTGTCTCAATTTAATGAAATTTGTTAAATAAATGAAAATATTATAAAAATGCTTTGGTTTTTCTCTGATGATTGTTAAAAAAACATTTTAGCACTCACACTATAAAAAGAAATTGTTTTTTGTTCAATTTTAAAGAAATTTTTAGGTGGACCTACAATACCTGTTGCAGTGTAGTGTTTTATCTTTTTTCAAACTCTTTGGAGAGCACTTAAAAGGGGAAGCTTCTTGCAAGTGGCGGAATTTTCAAGGGGAGAAACACTGCATAACAGGCATTAAAATTTTAGAGGTGGGCTGGGGGTCCTGCATCAGAAAATTTTTTGAAATTTAACCCTTAAAGGTAGTGTTTAACTCCTTTTGAGACTTTTTGGAAATCCTGGTTGCAGAATTTTCAAGGGAAAAAGAGTATAAAAATTTATGTCAAAATTTCTGGGGGGGATTTGAACCCCCTAATCCCCCCTTGGATACAGCTCTGTCCCAATCTAACTATCTTCACCCTTAATGCCCAGATCCCCATACTTCCCTCCCAAGGAGTATGGCCAGAGCAGCGACGGTGGCCAAGTGTCCCCCTTCAGCTTCCTGAGCGAGGAGCTCGCCACCCCCTCCTCCCTCTACACTCTTGACTCCTCCTCGGATGACCTGCTCCTCGATGACATAATGAAGGAGGAGACGCCCTCATCGGCCTCCTCATTCCCCTCGGTCGAGGACCGGATCCTCATGTTCCAGCAGCAGTCCTCGGGAGCCAAGTCAAAGTTCAGCAGGATGTCCACTTCGCCCAATATTTCGCCTGTGCAGGGTGAGCGGATTTGTATGTATGATTACCGCGTATAAGCTGTGAGTTTGGTGAAGAATTTCCAATTCAAAAATGAGGGTGTCGGCTTATACGCAGATCTATGCGTTTGAAAATATTGACAGAATTAAGTTGGGCAAAAACCCCTAATAACCCTTATTAAAAAACATATCAGCTTCCAATATATAAAATAGAGAGAAATTTTTTTTATTAAGTTCAATCTGAGTCAGAGTTCTCAAAAAGTTTGTTTCTACGAAAATCTGTTTTCATTTCACCGCACCTTTTCCTTAACTTCATGGAATTAAAAATTCTTAAACTGAAGGAATCCTAGACAAGCTGCAAAGAAGGTAAATTTTCTCTCGGCTTATATATATGTGGGTTTTGAATTTTAGGTCAATTTTTTTAATGAAAAGCATATCCTCAGTTTATACGCAGTAATATACAGTATTTCTCATAAAAATTGGGGCTTTCAGTGAGTCTTCCTTGAATGAAACAATTAGTGTTTGTAAAATATTTTTGATTAGATGTCTTTGGGGCACTAGGAAACAGGGGGTTCACCTTCTTAGAGTGCAGTTAAAGTTAAAGTGTTTTTTCGAAGTCAAACCTGGTGTGAAATAGATTTTTAGAGACAATATTTATTTTGAATTTCGATTTATCCTTTACCTAATTTATCCTGACTTACCTTTTTTAAATCAGCGCCTATTTGATATTTAAGTATTTAAAAACATAATAATCTAAAAAAAATGTAGCTTAGTTGAAATGTTTGTAAACTGACTTTGTCTTTGGCATTAACTTAAGGTTTTAATTCATTTTAAACATCATATTTTGCTCTTTTGGTTGGAAAATGACTTCTGGCTTTTATTTTGACTTTGCTATGAGATATAAAAATCAAGATATAATTAATACGTTGCCAAATGCCCATTTTAAGGCTGTGAAGCTTAAATTGTAAGCATTATAAGGCAACAATAATAAAAAATATCATGAAAAAAGCTAGTAGGTAGTTCTTTAGATACAGTAGATTTCACTAAAATGATACTTGTGGTACAGAGACACTTTCCTGCTCTCATCATGCCCTGATTAGGGGAATCTACTGTACTCATCAATTTCCTACTCTTCAAGTGATTGCACCAGTGTTAATTCAATATAATTTATTTACCTTCTGTTCTGTGATTCCACTTCATTCTCTGATATTTTCCAGACGAATCTCCCCAGCAACAACTGAGTCCTGACCTCCCTCCGACCCCCGACTCCCTTCCTCCCCCCTTCCCAGGCAGCCGCAAACCGTCCTCTGAACTGACATCATTCGGTGGCAGCCAGTGGGGCGTTACCCGTACCGTAGAGCTGCACCGAGAGCCAGGACAAGAGATTGGCATCGGGGTGGTCATGGGTTGCATCGATATACAAGCAGAGGAGGCGGAAGAGCCGACGCAGGGGATCTTCATCAAGCATGTGGTGCCAGAGAGCATTGCTGGAAGGGATGGGAGTATTAACAGAGGAGATAGAATTGTTGCTGTGAGTAGAGACTTGTTGTGTTATGGAGGGATGAGTAGGAAATATCCTTATCTAAGAAAGCAGAAATCAGCCTATCGTAGGTTCTCTTTATCTCTTTCAGTATGGCAAAAAAATTTAATTTAGTGCGCCTCATTTACAGGAAAAGTTATTTCTCCTCTAAGTGATAATTACAATGAAATAACTTTGCTGTCTGAAGGTTTAAGAGACATGTAAACGATCCCTTAACGATGTTTCAACAACAAGCTAATGTTTAAATTTATTGAATTCCTTTATGCCAAGATGCTTTATTGTGAGCTCCAAATTTGATTATTTTTTATCGTATAAGGTGATATACCTGACCTTAATCAAATCTAGTAAAGTTCATATCTTAAAAATATTGAATTCTAGACTAACAGTTTTTCTCACACTATCTCAATGTTATGCATTTTGTTTTATTGTAATGTATTGCAATTATTGATTGGTCCAAATAAGGCAACATGAAATAAAATAAATGTGACTCAAGATACATTAAAATTACTTCTTATTGATTGCATTTTTGGGTCAAAAAGTTTTTGAATAAATTCAAAAGTTATTTATTTATTGAATCTCCAAGATTTTTTGATAAAAATCACTTAGAGTTAATTTTAAATGTACATTATATTTCAATCCGGTACTTTCGTATTAGCCCGTCCATCGTTTTCGCCAAAACGCGCCAAAATACGGGATTTCATCAGAATCGCCGAAAAACACCTTTTTTTAACATCAGAAACATCTTTATAACATCAGAAAATAAAAGTTTCATGTGGTTGGGGGGGCTGCCGCCCCCCCCAAACCCCCCTGCCCTATCTATAACCAAACTCGTTGTGGGGGTAATCAGACACAGTAAGGGTTCAGAAAAAGGGGAATCAGTATTCTTGGATGAACCAAAACTACGGATATTTCTCGGTAAGAGCATAAAAATAACTTTTTTAGCACTAACTTACTTGCAAAATGGTCGATCCTACCACCGGCATGCATATGCAAAACATTGAAAGACTCTGGGGCTCGGCAAAATGGCGCAATAAAGTTCACCGTAAAATGACACGAAAGCATTTAGACTCCTACCTTTCAGATGCAGTCTTCATTCTTACCTTGTAAACACTGTTGAATTTGCTTTCAAAACAACCTGCGCGGTGCGCACACATTATTTCACCCATGGGCTTACCGATTTAAATTGTGCGCGCATGCGCCAGTGATCGGAACTAGCGCGATTTTGCTACGTTTTCCAGGGTTACTAGAATAAACTGTAGTGTTGCGGGGTATATCAGACTTGGCGATTTATCGCCCCTGTTGGCGAATGGACGGGCTAATACGAATGTACCTTCAATCCTATAGTTAGATTGAATCGTTCTAAAAATTCAAGTTCAAACCTCTTGAAGGATATTTCATAAAATTAAAATCTCTATATAGTATAAATCAATTTAATACTTATCCATATGTTTTGAATAACAAGCATTATCCTGCTTAGTTTAAATTAATGCTGTTTTTTTATAGGTAAATGGTGTTGATTTGCTGAACTCATCCTATAAAGAAGCTATTGACATCATTCAAAATTCAGATAATCCCATCAAACTTACTGTGCAAAGTTTAGTGCCTTGGGTATGACAGTTTCAAATTTGAATAACTCTCATCATAATTCTAACTAAGGCTCTCTATTACTCTCTATTATACTCTCTATTACTAATTTTCAATTCCATTCCATATTATTGATATTGGTGCTTGTGAAATGACTGGGTGGTCTATAGAATTGTTCTAATTCTGTGTAACTTGGGGATAACTTGAATGACCCTAACTAAAAGTAGTGAGTAATTTGAACATTTTTCTGGGTTTTTCAAACTTTCCATAAGGATATTTATACTTTTTTTAATTTTTAAGTTTTGATTATTTGAACTTAACTTTTCTACCTTGTGAAAGAAAATTTTTCGTATAAAGGTTTGCTTTTGTAGAAATTTAAAAGCTAGAGAAACAGGCAAAGTGATGTACCCATTTTTTATCTTCATTTTGGGTTTTCAGGTTAAAAAGGCTAATCTTCGGAGAGCTTCAAATTTGTTTCCAAAAAAAGTGTTTTTGTATCTTACCTCAATAAATTCACTGCAAGTAAAACCGAATGAATCAACATCCTGTTTAGACTGCCTTGATGCCATTTCCTAACTTGGTAATACACAGGGACGGTTTTTACAGCTGTGATAGACAAATAAATACTCACTACTGTGCCCTTAACAAATAATATGCAATAAGCTATCAGGTTGATCATAGTCCTTCCCCTATCTGCTGCCCATAAAATCAATTAAAGTAAACTTACTTTTCGATATAAAAAAGACAAAGCAAACTTTTAAAAGCTAAAAATTGATATTTTGTTGTTTTTCAATGCCTAGAATCAGAATTTCAGCATTAGAACAGAAACCTAGACCAAAATTTTTTGTTCGAACTGATAATTATGATAATCTGTCCAGTTCCCCACTGCCACCGATGGAGCTGCTGCACAAAGCCCGGCCCCTCTGCGCAGCCCGCAGCAACAGAGCACCTCCTTCCATGCCGAGAAACTGAAGCAGCGGAGCATGTCCGAGGATGAGGACCACATGCTGGACACGGACTTCCAAGGGAAGGTCTACACTTCCAAGGGGGTGGAGGTAGGTACACTCTGCGGCTCGCTCTTTTATCTATGGGCCTTTCTCTTCCTTACTTGCAGAAAAAGGCTGTGTAGTATTAATTGTGTAGTGGAGGAATAAAACTGGATACAGGCCGTTTACAAAATGGCTGCCGACGACTTCTCAGACACCCATTTATTAGAACTATGACATCACACAATGTATTTACATAAACACTTCATACATTACATATCAGTTAAAAATTTCCATGGTCCATGGTACAAAACTGTTATATGTGGCTAAAGTTTGGCCTTGATTAGTCTGGTATTCAAGCCTTCTTTTCCCCCTTCCTGAATTCATAGTTGGCTTTTAAGGTTTGAATATTGTCAGTGAAAACAAAGGGAGTTGTTTTTTAAGCTCATAATTATATTTTTTCAACTTAAAATTAAGCATAGGATACTGCATGAAAACTTGCTAGTAGTTTAGGAGCAAGCAAATTATGTTTGTATAATGATTGAGGTGCAGGCCAACATTAGACCAACAACTTGTATAACATCACCCAAGAGGTGTTGAAATTGTACTCTTTTGTGGCTACAGGACTTTATGCAAAAGTAAATGTAGCATTTTGGCTAAAAACTTGATATCTGCTTCATAATCACATTTTTATATGATTATATCAAAATTAGTTATATATATATAGGTTTACTATCACATTTTTGACATCATTGGGTTTGTCACATTTGTGTTTTGTAGATTGACCGAAATAGTGCAGGATACCTCAAAGTTTATGATGATGAAGAAGAAGAGGATGATTTTGGATATACAACTAGTAAGTGTAGTTAAAAAATAGTTAATATTTGTTTTGTCAATGTCTAACAGATTGTTAATTTCTTAAAAATTTGCAGTTTAATATTTGTTATGAAAAAGTTTTAAAGATGGAAATTTCCTTTCTGTATTTGATTTGCTATTTTTGATTGGCTGTATATTTGTTAGTTATGTATTTATTTGTCTATTAGTGGACATATCTGATGTGTGGTATTAATTCCTTTGCAGAAAAAGTGCAGAAGAAATACCGTGAATTGAGGGGTAATGTGTTTCTGTTGGAGATTGAGAAGGGAGCAAATGGAGTGGGGCTGAGCCTAGCAGGGAATAAGAACCGCTCCAAAATGAGCTCTTTTGTGTGTGGCCTGCACCCCAATGGAAAGGCCGCCAAGACTGAAAAAGTGCAAGTTGGAGATGAGCTCCTGGAGGTAAGAATCAATCAGACTTAAGGAGGAAATTTTAGTCAGTGGTCTTTCAAAGCTGTAATTTGTAACGAGTGCTGGAAACAGTAAGTATATTGCTAGTATAAAAACACCTTCAATAGAGAAACTGATAGAATTAAACAAACCACATGTTTGTTAGTTTGGATTGAATTATTGAAGTATTTTGATGTTTCCTTAGTGTGAATTTTTATT
Source organism: Tetragnatha versicolor (assembly GCA_024610705.1). Lineage (NCBI taxonomy): Eukaryota > Metazoa > Arthropoda > Arachnida > Araneae > Tetragnathidae > Tetragnatha > Tetragnatha versicolor. Next base: position 18,613,718 of record JANDEH010000008.1, read on the forward strand.
TAATTTCATTAGTTTCTGATTGAATATGGCCAATTAGCTAATATATAACCTTTTATCCTCTCACTTATTGCTTTATTTCAAGGTCAATGGAATTGTGCTGTATGGTAGATGCCACTTGAATGTTTCTGCTGCCATTCGAGGGATAATGACTCCAACTTGCAAATTTATCATAATCAGGTAGTTCTTTTTTCTTAGGAATTTGTTATGGTTATATGTGTTACGTAAGAATAAAAACCAGAACAAAAATTAAAATTTTTTAGGGCTGTGATCTATGAAAGTCTGTAAAGATTTTATCATCCTAATTTTGATATTTGTGATTGAAATTTTGTTTTAGATTTTAAAAAATAGATTGTGTTGTTTTTTAGGAAAGATAATAGTGTTGAAGACATGGCTGTAAAACCCATAACTCATTTCCCTGTTGACTTAGAAAATGAAGTAAGCTATTTCACTACATCTAAAAGTAATCTAATATGGTTCTTTATAGTATTTTAATAGCAATTAGATGATTGTGATTTTATTCAAAGATGTTAATATTGCTCTTTAAGAGAATATTTCATTCCTTCTTTAAATATATATTTTTTATGTTTTTGTATTACAGAAAATGGAAGATTTAATTTCTGCCCACCCTGGTGTTCGTACTGTCACCACAAAGAAGGTAGTTTTAAATTTTATATGTATGCAGTTGGGTAATGAAATGCACTATCAAAGTTCCAAACTTTATACCATTAACCCATTACTGCCTGAGGTCCCTTTTTAGGGACGTTTTTTAAAAAGCCTCCTATTTCTACAAAAATTGTTCCTTTGAATCAAAATTTGCACGGATGTATCTCTGATCTTCATAGAACATAAAGAACACAAGAAGAAAGTAGAATTTTAAAAAAAATTCACTTTTTTTAAAGTTGGAAGATAGAATTTTTCAGAAAAGTGCTTTTTTAAAAATTTTAAAAGAAAAAGCTTAAAAATCCTAGTTGTTATTTAAAAAAAATTTCAATGCCGATATATATTACTGTTTATACATTAAATCAGTTGGGGTGTTTTTTTATTTTTCCTAAATATTTTATCTTGACCTTATTTTGGACCCTCGAAAAGCGTCCCTAAAAAGGGACGTCAGGCACGAATGCCCCCATGGTTTTCCCCATAGTGAAATGCTAGTGTTTCCTTCAATTTTTCATAAAAACGCGTTCGATTCTTATGAAATGAATTAAATAACTGATATTTATAAAATTACTTTAATTTTAGCTAATATATTTATTATTATTTTTTTTGGAACATTCTGTTATTTCTGCTAAAATAATGGAATAAAAAGTCTTAAATTATAAGGAATTAATTAATTTGTATTAATTAAAAGGAATAAATTAATTATTTTACTATATTTATTACTTATGCAAATATATTCAAGCTATATTTTAATTAAAAGTTTAATAATTATTAGTTATAATGACTTTTTGTCATTAAAATTGCCAAAAAAGTCGCTTTTCTGATAAATTTTCGGCTTTTTTCCTAATTATATGTCGTTAATCATTGTGTTCTATACTGCAGATCAATCAATATCATCTGGCTTGCTAATGCACATCCCACTAATGCTTTATTTTTGGGGAGAAATTTGTGTTTTGCACAACAAAATTAAATAAAATGAAAAAAGGGTGGGCATTTGAAAGACTTAAACTTCACAAATTGAGATATTCTGATGGATTTGAGGTGTGTAAAAGTAATTATCACTTAATATTAGGTAACATATAAACAAATAATGCCTTTCTCAATTAAAAATCTTAATTAATTTGCAATTAACATATATTTGGGGGGGGAAACGTGTGTTAGAGCATAAAAAATGCTCAAATTACGTTAATTAAGGTTACTTTTACAGTTAATTGGATAAATAATTAATATTTTTTGTTCATATTCATGTTGCAGTATGGTTCCGATCACTGCTGCTGCACTTAAAAAGGTTGAAGATGATTTTGAGGCTTTAAAACTGTTTTCTACCATGCGTTTACTATAGGAAAAAACACGGGGGCATTCGTGCCTGACGTCCCTTTTTAGGGACGTTTTTTAATTTTGGTGTAGAAATTAAAATTTTAACCTGGAATTTTTTTCACTATTTTTCCATTTGTTTTGTGGCTATTTACTATGTTTTTACCAAATATTTAAGAAAAATAAAAAGTTGGGCATTAATGGGTTAATATTGCAACACATTTTGCAGTTTGGCTTTTGGCCAGTGGAAACTACTTTAGTTAATTGATTTTACTTTTTGCTTCTCCAGGGAGAACATGGCCTAGGTATAATGATTCTCGAAGGAAAACACGTCGAGCTAGGAAGAGGAATTTTCATTTCTGATTTGCAACCTGAAAGCCCAGCAGATAAAGTAATTGTTTTTAAAAAATTTTTAATCACAAACTATTGACTTCTTAAGTTAACAGAAGTTTATATACCAGAAACTTTTCTAGTTATGTTAGCTTGTAGTATTGTTACTCTTGATGTTATCTGATGGTTGTTTTCTCTCTTGATGCAATTCTGGATTTTATTTTAGGCTGGACTGTGTGTAGGAGATATGATTTTAGCTGTCAACAAGACAAAACTTATTGGTGCTGATTATGAACTGGTAAAAACTCTGAACTGCCCTTTAATTTCCCATAAATGTTTTAACGTTTTCAACTTTTTCCTACCATCTAAAACGAATTTAATACTATCCTTTCTCATAAGTGCACTAGATTTTATAGAATGAATTTAAAAGAAAAGCAAGATAGGACTGATTAAAATAAGGAAACATTAATAAAACTCGCCATAAAATTCATTTATAAATTTACCCTTTAATTTTCAATGAAAATATCTTTGATTTAAAATGTCTTTTAGGCTGCCTCTGTTCTGAAGAATGAAGATGGGCCCATGACCTTTTTGGTGGTGAACTCTCACAAGCCTACTGCAACGAGTCCTGTGCACAATGACCATGACCCAAAACCCAGAAACAGCCTCGCTCCCCTGCCTACTGAAACAGAGGCCAGGAGAAAAAGTATGACACTGATTTGTTCATCCTAAACTTTAAAAGTATCAGCTTTTTATAAAATCTTCCATTCCCATCTTCTGGTAATTTAAGGTAAACCCAGTTCTGTCCACCTTGAATTATTATTGGAAATTCAGACTAAATATGCTTTGGCATAATCTTGTTTTCTAAAAAGTAATTCTTTTCACAGGTTCAACACCCTCATCTCTTTGCCCCTCTCCTTCCCCTCTCAATGCCTCCCCCGGTGCCCCTGCCTGCCTCATCCCTCCCCCTGAGGAATTTTCTGATTCCAAGGTGACTCTGGATTTGGTTGGGAAGGAGATGGTAGTCGATATCCACCGGGAGAAAAATGGACTCGGCCTTGGTATTGTTGGTGGAGAGGATACGCCCATTGTAAGTGTTTTGATTCTCTTTACTTATTGATAAAAGTAGTTGAATGATGTGGTTGTGGTATTTTCTAGTTCTCGGAAAAGGATTCCTTGTGGAAAAATTTTGCAGGGCCTTAAAGATAGTTTGAGTCTTATAGATGCTTTTGTTGTCTGAAAACCAATGTAAAATTTGGCTGCTAGTTTTTATTGCATAAAATTGTTACTTATACTTATTAATAAATAAATAATATTCATCTGAAATAAGATAAACATTAACATAATTTGTGAATTTTTCTGTTATAAATAAAATGCTTGTTGTAATATAGTATTAAGTGAGAAAATAGCATATATTTAGAGACACTAGCTTGACCAATTTGAAAAATAATTCCATTTATGAGGCATACTAGGGTCTAAGGTGGCTAAATTTGAATACTCAATTTTCTGTACATTTAGTATAAAAGTTTCTTGTTTATATTTTAAGCAGCTTTAGTAATTTTCATATTGTATTTAGGCTGAGTTCTTGATTTTTATTTATTAAGCTTCATTAAGTTATTAATGAGGTAAAAAGAGATAGTGGAAATGAGTTCCTCTAGAACATTGATTGTACTCTTGTTTGGTCATATAATTACTGTTACTGAAGAAGATGTTCATTACACAGGGTTGCATTGTGATACATGAAATTTATGCTAATGGGGCTGTTGCCCAAGATGGGAGATTGAAGCCTGGAGACCAGATACTAGAGGTATAAAATTCTTACTCTTTTACATTTTTTGTTAAGTTACTATACCTATACTATGAACCAAGGATATTTCTCAGGCTTTATTCCTTTGGGCCAATTCTTTAGGTCCTGAATAAACTTATTCCAGTAGCATATATAGAAATTTATTTTGGGAGGGGCCCAAATATCTTTGATAAAAATTTGGTCATTATCAGGCCCAAAGCTAGATTTCTGCAATTATTCCTAAGCACTCTCTAATACGTATTTAAAAGGTTCAATGTAGTTTTTTAATACATTTTTAGAGGTGGGATTTGCATCTTGATGAACCTTATATCAAAAAATTGCAAATAATAGAGTTCCGAGTTCAAAAATGGGCATCTGGGGTTTCTCCCCCAGAAAATTGACTCCAAACAGGATTTTAACTCATAATAGTACACCTAGTTGCATATTTTTGAACTATCTTGTATTAATATGTTTTAAAACCTTAATTAATAAGTTAAATCCTTTAGCTAGGTTTTAGAAAAGTTTCAGATCTTTCTTTAATAATGATTGTTAAATTACAATGTTTATAATTTCATGTAAAATATTTTTCTTTGTGCTCCTAAATATAATTATACTTAATTTGTGTTTTCAATATTCATTATTTTTATTCTCTTCTTCCAAGGTGAACAACCATGATCTTCGGCATGTGACGCATGCTGAGGCAATTGCCATGCTTCGACAAGCTGTGCCCAATGTTCAGATCCGTGTCTACCGTCACAAGGAGACCTCTGAAACTTCTGCATTGGCTGAGTTTGCTGTGGAGCTTTTTAAAAAGCCAGGCAAAGGCCTTGGACTCACCATTGTAGGAAATAATAATGCACCTGGGGTATACATTTCGGAAATTGTAAGTCATGTTGGCATCCCTGTTGCTATGTTCTGTTTATGAAACAACCCAAGTCATGCTTTTTGTATCACTTCACTACTTTTTAACTTTAGTTACTCTTTAGGAAGGAAATACTTATTAATATATTTTCCTTAGATCAAGGGGGGAGTAGCAGAAGCCGATGGTAGTCTGATAGAAGGGGACCAAATCCTGGAAGCCAATGGTCAGAACTTGAGGGAGGCAGACCAAGAAGCTGCTGCTGCTTTTCTTAAAGTGAGTTGCTTGACTTGTGTCTTGATGTTTCTGGATCTATATGAACTGTTAGTTTTAGACTGTTTAAGAATATATATGGCCTTCTATGTAGTGTGTGTTTGAAATATTTGTTGCATTAATAAGTAGTTATTCCAATTTCAAGAGGTAATAATAAAATCTCTCTAAAGGCATAGTGGGGTAACAGACCTGGGTGTCACTTCTTCATAGGTTCATTTTCTGTGATACTATTTAACTTATTTTTTGATTTTTATATTTTATTTGTATTAAAAAAAGATAACATCTGAAAATGCCTGTTCAGATAATGGTAAAAAGTAAATCTGGCATATTTTGTTGCACTATGAAGAGGAAATGAACAATTGTTTTTGGGATGAATGGATCCCTAAAGTGATCATTCACCTTTTGGCACTTACAAAGGGTAGGATTTTGATGATAGTAATATTTACTTATATTTTCTGGTAGTCCAATGCTCTAATTTACTTTTAATTTTTCAGACTTGCGTAGGAAAAATTAATCTGAAAATTGGAAGGTTGAAATGTGAGACAAATTTACCCCCTAAAAGGTCTATGCACTGAAAAAAAATTTGCTTTTAATAAGTAAGTCTATGCTTGTTTTGTTAAATAGTTAGATCAGTTTTAAAAGTTTAATGCCTCTCTTAATACATTCGAGAAATATACAACTCTTGATCTGAAGGTCTGTTTAGAAGAAATTTGGATCCATTTTCGGACCCTTCACAAAATGTTTCATTGTGAAAATGGGCCCTTCACAAAGTATTTTACCTTAAAAACAGACCCTTCACAAAGTTGAAACGTACACTATTTTTCTCATTACAATTACTACAAATTTGTGAGCTTATTTTCACAAAATCAGGCTTCTGGCTAAAAAGAACCAATTTAACACTGACTAAAATTCACAAAATTATGAGTAGATTTTCACAATTTTTACAATAACCGGACCCTTCACAAAAAGTGTGGACAGACCCTTGATTCTATTTTTAATCTATTAATTTCTATTACGCCAGAATGGGATCTTTTTATTTCCCCTTGGTGTATCATAGGTTTATTTATTTGTGTTTATTTTATGTGTTCTTCCCATTTGTTGATAAAGATTATTATTATGAATAATTACTCATTTTCCTTTCTTTCTAGATGTACAGCACCCAAGTACCTTATTCTGGCATCCTGACTACTATGCTCTGCGCTTCAAACCCTATCATTTCAAGACCCCTTACCTGATCAAGGGGGCATTATCTTTTGGTCTCTTACCCGAGAGGTAAAAACTTGGGGATGTTTGCAAGACAGTTTACGACGTTTCTTCATCTTCCAAAAGAAACGTGTGTGTGCGTGCTTTGTTTGTAGGTTTATCGTTTGTTTCTCGTTGTGTGTCTCGGGAACAGACCTTTGTGTATGTTTGTGTACAGGAGCAATCTGTTGAATCATTTGAGAATATTTGTTTTTTGTTTGTTATGACTGTGTCAAGGTCTGTGCTCAGCATAATGAACACTTGGTAGTGTTTGGCTTTTGTGTATTCAGTTACTTTCTGAATCAAGAAATGTGTTATGGGTGGTTGATTTCAAATTATAGTTTTATTTTTCATAATGGCAGCTATTATAAGTTCTAATATTCAATTTTTTTTGTCCCCATGAAAGGTGTTATTCAAATTGTTTAGTCAAGGATCTTAATTACACCTTGGCTGTTATTTGTGAATACTCATGTGTTGAAGTTTAAAATTTCTGGAATGATATCTGGATTTTCATCCATCATGTGCAATTCATTTTAATAAATCATTTCAAGCTTATAAAATGGAACTAAAATTAATTAGAATACTCAAAAATTCAATCTATTTTTATTGGTTTGATTATTAAGTTTTCATCGAGATAGTACTCTTGATAAATATCGTCTAGTTTTCATTCACCTATTTCCAAATATAAAGAAAATTCATGTGTTTGATTCAAATGTTCTGTCAAATTATAATTACAACTACTTATATTCCACGAAGAGAAATTTTGTAGAAGCAATGGAAAAATATTCAATTGTCTGTAAAAGTACCTTTGTAAAGTAAAAGTATAGTGCATATATTGAGAATGTATATAATATAATGTAATGAAGAGAGCTTTTGCATTGGTTTTAGAAATTTAGACAAGTTTTGACCATCTTGTAAATTGACATTTTTAAAACTCGTAATTTTTAACAAGTTATTAAATTTCATAAAAACATTTGAGTTTTCTAAAAAAACATTTTTGATATCTGAAATGTTTGTCTGCCAACGCAAACAAATTCCAAGTATTATCAATATATTACCTGATATAAAAAAATTTTACATAATGGTTGCAAACTTTTTTTTAAAATTTCGTTGCTTTAATTAGGAAGTAATTAAGTTAAAGTCCTTCTCATTTTTACAAGGCTTTAGCCAATTCATAAAATTGTATAAAGATATTATTTTAGAAAAAATTTTCCCTCTTCAAGTAGGGCATGGCAGTTCAAAGATATCCATGTTGGGATCTCCATTCTTCCTAAACATAATATAAATTCTTAACTTGCACATTTCAAAAACTTCATGTTTTGAAGGTCTGAAATGTGTATTGTTAGTTTAATTTTGCATGTTTCCATGCTTAAATGAATAAACATAACTTATTTTCAGCCCTCAGTCCCAGAATTTTATACTGTTGGTATAAAAATATGTGTTGTATTGCTTATTAATTACCATTTGGGTAAATATTTTTGTGTTAAAATTGTGTTTTGTTACCTAACTATTCAAAAATATTTAACTTATCTCCACGAACTATTAATCTGGTTATTAATAGGATAATTTTGAGAAGGATGGACTATCTTTCTAGTTCAGCATTTCCTTGGTCAAAAGTACTTATTGTTTTGATTCAATGCTACATCAAATGTAAATATAAAGATGGGCAACTAAACACTAAGGACAAGAATTGAAAAAAATTTTATTATTCTATATTTTTCTATTGCTTAATACTTTTTAGTATAAGTAGGATCACAATAATTTAGTAACATTGTAGATATGTTTTCCTTGTGTGCCATGTTTCTTCTGGTGAAAAGATATTTTTGTTGATATTTTTAATGCATGCAATATTAGTGATTGCATATAATCTTGCACTTTTACCAACTTCTCTTCTCAAAATATTATGCCCTTTGTTAATCATCTAACTCTTTTTGTGAAGGAAATTATTCACTGTTGTAGTAATAAGCACACCAAAACTTAATCTGAGCACCTGTATTACCAACTGGATTGAAAATCTAATTGCTAAAAAATTTCCAGATAGATACTTTTTAAAATTGTGTACTTTTTAAAATCACTGAAAAATCCATCCAGTATTAAAGCCCTTTTAAAGTCTTCTCGGGGCTTTTATTGCTCATCACAATTTTACCCTATAAAGTGGTATAATATAGTTATTAATATTTTTATGTCAGCTAAGCATTTAAATAGTTGTGCAATTGCTCTGTCTAAAGAGCATTCCTAAAATCTAGGACAGAATAAACTATACTTTTCAGTTACAGTATACCAATAGCATAGCTACATAGTTTTCAATAGTGAGTTCTAATAACATTTTAGTTTTTCAGTTCCTAGTTTTCAAGTAAACAGTGGCAGGTATTTTAAGGTTATACAAAAGGGAGATGAAATTTTTCTTATAAAGAAAACTGAGCAACAAGAACCCTCTAGCTTCGGAGGGAGAAACATCTTATGCAGGGTTCCCACGGGTCAGGGAATACCTGAAAAACCTGGAAAAGTCAATGAATTTAAATTTTACCTAAAAAGTCGGAAAATTGCCAATTTTGGCCCAAAACCTGGAAAATCATAAAAATTCCTGGAAAATGAAAATTTTTAAAGTTTGTGTCAATTTTTGCTCTAGTAAGTGAAAAAATAGTCAATTTATTGAAAATTATGTGTTAAAAATGCAAGAAGTATCCGAAAAATGCGGTGAATTGCTAGGTTTTTTACCGAAAAATCTTAAAAATTGACCTGGAAAAGTCGGAATTTTATTTCTGAAAATGAGTGGGAACTCTGCTTATGACAAGACTAGTTTCGGATTGTAGTGGTAACTTTTGATGTAATAGCCGGGGTTTAGAATCCTTGTATTTGTTGTGGGGTGGCAAAGGGAATAGTTAGCCAGTTCCAAGCAGCCCACAGAGTGTATGACTCTAAAAATTACCATACTTCTCATAACTGCCAATGAAGGCCTGATTGGGTCAATACCAACTGCATTTGCAACTATATTTATTAGGAAAGGAAATGAAAAGAGCAACTTTTTGTGTATTTTGATATATTTATGGAAAGGGGTGATGAAGAAATAGATATGTCATTGGTATTGATCCTTTTTGGCCTGCTATAGAACCTATTTTTGGACTAGGTACTTGTTAAAATAGAAAGTTTCTGACTAGCTTCTGCTGTGTCTCTTGTTTTAGGTATAGCTGAATTCTTCCGGTGCTTTTTCCTGCACTGTTGGTTTTTAGGTTTACGAGTATCATTGCTAGTATCATTCCACTTTGAATTGTTTCTTTGTTTTTCGTAGAGGGAGGTCTCTATTTTATAGTCTGAAGTGCTTTATGAGATTTTAGCTTGTAGGTTGAAGGTGCTTTTTAAAGGATATAAAGTTGTTTTCTACTTTGAGAAATGTAAATAAATATCTTGTTGGTTTATTGTAGAAGCTGTATGTTGTAAACTCTGTGCTAGCACTGTTTGGTATAAGATGTGTTATAGGATATATATTTGTTAGTTACTTTTCCAGATTAAGTATATTGCTCTGTTAGGGTTTGTCTATCTATAACTCAGTTTGAATTTTTTTTGTGTTTAAATTTAAATGTTTCGTAAACCATTCCACTTGAAGCCTCAAATTCAGACCAATTCTGGTATTTTGTGTGCATTATTATTTATCATACTAATTTTCTTTTTCCATTAATAGCTTCAAAATAATTTGGTGGAAATATTTTCCACTATCACAATTTTTTCACATAGATAGTTTCTATTTTTTTATCAAACAGGCTGATGCTTATTATAGTTTTATTTCTATTGAAATGTTTGGTGGGTAGCAAAACATTGTTTTTTTATTCCACTAACCTCTCGCAATAATAGTTCATACTGTTTGGGAATAGTATAATGTAGTAAGCACTGATTTGTCAGTTCTTAATTAAGAATTTTTACCAAAATATTTCTGTCTATGAAAAGTATCTTTCATCATTTCACAATTTTAGCTTTTAGTATTCTAGTTTTGCGCAGTGTAGGTTTTCAAAAATAAAATACCATAGCATGTTTAAGACTTTGAACCTTGCTTATTTAGTTCAGAGAAAAGGTTTAAAACATTTCTGGAAGGAATCTTCATTAAAATTCTTCACAGGAAAAGTTTTTATTTCTCCAAGTAAAAAGAAGGTATCCTTTGTAGGTTTCTTAAAGTTCTGTCAAAATTTCTATTGGTATTCAGTTTATTATGCATGGTTAAAAATTTATATTATTTCTATATTCCTCACTTTTTTCACAACTTTTATTATTATCAGAAAAGCTATTTAGTATTGCTTCAATAATTAAGAATATCTAGGGTCAGTTTCTATTCAACTTATTCAAAGACTTTGATGCCAGAAAAGATAGGATGTGGATGCGTATAAGCTGGTTGATTTTTGTAATTACAATAGAGGAAAGTGCATTCAATTCTATTGGCATGCATTGAATTGAATGCACTTGGAAAGTGGTAAATGCATTCAATTCTATTAACTGAAATGTTTTTGATTACCTGATATATCCTTATGATATTGTGAACCTTGTGCTACCATGTTTTACAGCAGAATGATGCATTTATTGCTCATAAGAAGTTTGAATTAATTTGTTGACCAATTGTACATTTGTGAAATACCTAATTACTATCCCATTGATGTATGAAGTCTTCATATAAATTACTATTGACTATTCTAAAAATATTTTTGGCCTTGTACAAAGACTTTCTTAAGAAAAATATATTCCCTTGAGACATGTATTTTTCTAAGATGATGAACTTGCAGGTGGTAGCTGAAAGAACTTTCTCGGTTTGTTTGAAGTGTGCTTGGCGTGTTCAGTGAAAGTAAAGTTGAACGAAGAATTGAAGAACTGAGTTCTTTCTGTGCGACAATGTTGTTGAGAAGTGATATTACTGTTCTGAATAGCATGGTATGTTTTCCTTTGAATATGTAATTACAGATAGGTGTAAGTTGTGTGTGAAAAACATACTTATAACCGTGTCATCTCGTAACCCATTTTAGAGTTTCACTGAAATTTTCTGATCTATAATGTAAAGAAAGTTGGAAAATTTGATTTATTGTAAATATGATTTTGGGTTGGACATCTGAAAGGCTTGACGATCAAAAGATAGTTTCCAGTTCGCTTATGTTTTCTGTTCCATGCTAACCATTTTACTAAGATGTTGTAAGCTTATGATTTCAATGACTATCACTGTCTAGTTCTCTAGTTACTTAACACATTATTCAGGGGGAAGCTTTCCTACATTTGTTTATTGACTAAATTAAGATTTCGGGATTCTAATATTATTCTGCTGTAAGTTATCAATAATTGAAGGATTAAGTTACTCTTCTCTCTAGTTACTTAACACATTATTCAGGGGGAAGCTTTCCTACATTTGTTTATTGACTAAATTAAGATTTCGGGATTCTAATATTATTCTGCTGTAAGTTATCAATAATTGAAGGATTAAGTTACTCTTCTCTCTAGTTTCTTAACACATTATTCAGGGGGAAGCTTTCCTACATTTGTTTATTGACTAAATTAAGATTTTGGGATTCTAATATTATTCTGCTGTAAGTTATCAATAATTGAAGGATTAAGTTAACAAAGTCAACATACTTAATAATAGAATCCTTATAGAATTTATCTAATATATTATTTCCACTCTTTGTTTTATGTGTAGTAGAGTTTTCCAGGATCTGCTTTGTCCCTGAATAATATGTCATTAATGTTTAGAAAAGACAAATGCAATTTAAATTATTTAAAGGAATTAAAATAACTCCTTTTCACTTTCAAAAACATTTTGCAAGTTTCTCCAGACTTAAGTATGCTTAATAGGTGCATTACATTTTTAAAATAGAACTAATCTAGAAATATTTTTTAATGAGCTTGCATTTTTGTTCATAAAAAAGTTTTATGGCTTAGTATATAGTACTAATTTTCAAAAATTGCCAGTTGTCATTTAATTTAGGGGAACTTGGCTTTTATGTTGGTAGGCATGCTCGTGTCCATGGATCAGATGCTGTTTGTCTAATTTTTATTAAGGAATAATGTTGAACATGTCCCCTTTGCCCTAGGTTGATAAACTTAGATAAATTAAAATAATGTTGATGTAGGTTAACTATGTAATGAGCTGGATGCTTATCTTTTGATAGAAGCAAAGCCAATGTGTGTATAAGCCCAGCTCTGTAACCTTCGTCGTTGGGTTAGGAAGATCTGTACATAGTTCGTCTGTTTCATAGCCGCGTTGCATGGTTGTTCTACTGTACTTTTGCATTGTACCATAGAAGGTCTTTGATGTTTTTATGTGCAATATCTTAAGTAAATGAATCTCTGATCTCCATTTTCATTCTCTTTTCCTGGTGAAAGAAACACTTTTACCACGTCAGTCATCTGTAAAGAAAACCGCCATTTGTATTATTATTGTAATATTTGAAGCTTGCCGGGCAGCATCGGATATTGCAACCTGTTGTAAAATATTTTATCATTTGTTTAATAATAAATAATGTCTTTTCTAAATTGGATCTCTTATCCGTTAGTCCCTAGTGTTGCTGTAATTGTAGTTGGCGTATTGATGTAACGGGCACCGCATTTTGAAAAACGGAGGGAGTTTCATCTCACATAACAGGTAACAACAATTTATTATCCCTAATAAAGTTAAGCTTTAAATAGTTCACTGAAGGTGATAGTCATAAAAAATTTACGTTTTTAAAAGCAAATAACAAGATGATATCTTCTCTTTTAAATGTCAGTTACTCTCATATTTTTATTTTGTTTTGTTTTATTTTTCTAAAGCTTGGTATCATAGTGGTAGTGCACTCTCACACCACAGGGCCCAGGTGGGTCAGCCTTTCATACCTCTGGGGTTGATAAAATGAGGACCAAGTTCGCTAAGGGCTAACCATCCTGCTAAATCACTCAGCTGATTGTGACTTTCTGTCACATGTTATGCAACAGCTCTGCTCATACCTTCAAACTTCTACAGGTATGAGCAGACTCCTGTATTGAGCTCTGACCTGCAAACTCTATTATAAACAGCCTCACTGGGTGAGTTTGTTTATGCTGGTATTTAATGGTCTTAAGACCTAGATACTCCCCAAGTATCCCCTTTATTTAATTACTTCCCAGCATCGATGATCTTACTGGTCTAAATTAATACCTAACACAAATATTTCAAGTAAAAACAACTTAGGAAAGGCAAGCCCATCTTTATCTTCAAGACCAAGAGGCTCAGCATACAATCAGTCCCTAGTCCTAAACATTGTATGCCCTGAAGTGGACCCTTGCCTCTAGCCTGGGGGTCTCGTTCTGTTCCTGTAGGAGGGGCTCTTCTAGAGACACGGTTGCTGAAGCTGTCGAAGCCGAAGAGCTGGAGGTCGAGACCCCTTCGCGGTCTATTACGCACACGTGCCAGTCGTTGTTCCTCCACCTGGTCCAGACGATCCAGTGGTACCTGTAGGAAAATTGGGTGGTCCAATTAGAAGAATGTGGTAGAATAATGACTATGCATCAGAAAACCTCCATATTCATTTAGGCCCCCTGCTACATCATCAGGTAGCCAAAGTTCTTCTGGTGGGTGTACCCACAGACTTTGTATGCTATTAAAGGTACTTTTTTTCCATTAATCAAACAAATTTGATGCACAAAAGGGTTTCTGGAAAACGGCAAGACCTAGGTCAAATCTGGGCTAAAAAAGAAAACTGGCTGAATAACAGGCTGTCAAAACCTCATTTATGCAGCGCTGGCTTGTAAGTTTATATTGGATAACCAGGCACTGTTGTAATATCAATTGTGAATGCTGTGTACTACTCGATATAACTCAAAATTAGTCTGCTAATGGATATTTTTGCTCCATCCAGATGAACTTAATATTTCGTAAGCGGAGAAAAATAAAGACCATCTGAACTTTGAAAGAGACCCACTCCATAACCGCTCATTTAACTCTGCTCCTATTCATTGAGCCCTTAAAAAGCCCAACCGACTACCTTAATAAGTTAACTTTACTCACTTAATGCATAGGGTCAGCCAAACGACGTATGCGACTATCAGGAACACGGCTAGCACTACCACTGCCACAGTCTCTAGGACGGAGTGCTTGATCTTCTGGTAGTACATGGCCCCTTCCACGCACAGCCACAAGGTTGCTACCCCCAGAAGGGTGATGAAGACGAAGCATAACGAATCGGCGATCAGGTTACGACGTTCCCGGGTTCCGTTCGTAGTCTTTAACCACTCCCAGCAAGACTGGAACACAAAAAAGTTTAGTTTAACGTAGTTTTGAGGTTCTTTTTAACTCTTAAATGAACTCCAAGAGGCTTCCGACTTAAAATGACTGTCTTGTGTCTGGTGCAATTTTTCCTGTTATGGGTCAAGTGCCATAAAACACCAATTAACCAACCAACCTTCAATTGACTCCTTCCTTTGAGCCTTTGTCAAGGTTTCAAATTGTATGCCATTTGGAGGTATAGATAGGTTTTGAGATGTGGGTCATGATGGTAATGAAAATCCCTATGTTTATGGGAAAACTAGAAAATAAAATAGTATTATCAACTGGGTTGTATTTAAGGGAAGGTTCAAACCTGCCCCTGACGAAATTTCATGGTTATTTATGTGCTGGTTTACCTTAAAAATGTTGTTGCATGTAAGAAGGTCACTGAAAAGATCCCAAACGTCCAAAAATAAGTTAGGCCCGTATTTTAAGTGTCCAATTACCAAAAATTTTTTAGGGTTGTTCCAAACCCAACTTTTGCACTGGGAAACTAGTGTTTTATATTTAACTTTATGGGGATACAAATCATCATCATGTCCTAGTACCTTGTGGCACAAAAGGCCCTCAGTTTTGTTTCCCACCCTGCCCTGTCCGCTGCAGCCACCCTCGCCTCCTGCCAGCTGGTCCTCGTCAGGAGTCACGCAAGTCGCTACATCTTCCAGGAGCAAAATATCTTCAAGACCTAAGGTTTCTGTAATCTGTGTTTTTTAAAGGGATGGGTGATTGGCCCATCGCCCAACCTCACAAAGGAGGGACCCGGTTATACCCCCGGGCACTGGGTACCCATTTTAGGTCGCCTCTTACGCCATGCATGGGCTGCAGTGGGACTATTCTACCCCGGTCCCACACGGGGGGAGATACAAATCCTACTTGTAAAAATATAACAAGCTACACTGAGCTACAATATTTAAACACCTCCCCCCTCCAAAATAATCTAATTCCAATACGCCATTGTTCTAAAGTGACCATTCGACAGAAATCCATGAAATGGCTTACCATTCTCGTCCTGGCTGTTTTAAAATGGTACTTGCAGATTTCACAAGATTGAATATTGTTTGCTGCCAACCACTGCTCCAAGCAACTCCTATGAACATACTTAATGGATCCTAAAAATAATACATAATAATGCATTTTATGTGTTGTACAATGAACGAACATTTAGGCTATGTCAGAAAAATTTCAACATGGTCAGATTTTTCTCGTTTATAAATACAGACGAATTAACAGTGCAAATTGCGAAGTAGAAAAATATGGAATACATAGGACATGGGTAAAAAACATAGGATAACTATGAATCTATGAATACCAAGTAAGCTTTCTACAGTAACAGGAGGGGTAACTACATTTCCACACTTTCCTTAAAAGTTTGTCTAAATGTTCAGAAAAAGGTATGGTGGGAATTCGCTTTACCTTTACACTTGCAAGGTGTCAGCAAACGTTCACTACTTTGATTACTGAAGCAAATCCTACACATAGGTACACTTTCCAGTTCTATAGGGCGCAAGATCACTGGGTTCTCTTCAGAACCTCCTGGTCGTACGGAATCCGACGTCTCAGTGAGGGGCATAGCCTTTACAGAGCGGATTGGTTTGAATTTTTAGTTATCGTTATTTATTTGTTAACGAAGAAGCCCGATTATGAAAACTATTTTGTATTTGTATTTTAATTTTAGTTAATGGTCATGTAGGTTTATGCTGTTTTATTTTTAAGTTTCTTCTTGTCTGTAAAATAATATATTTCCTTCTTAATATAAAACCTTGCGATTTACTAGTTCATATTACCACTTAATTTAGGGCCATATTCTGATCTTCGCCATCAGTGAATCCGCCGGCGGCGTTTCCGCCCAGCGTGAATCTCATTCACCGTATTCAGATCGCCTTCCGAAAGAGGCGAAGATCTCGGAGAGTCAGCTCATTGGTTAGTTGTGTTTTTGACGTGGCGTGACGTTGAAACGCTCAACGACCAATAAAATCTGTCTATTAAAAGGCGGGAAAATGTCACTGATGCATTCACATGCTTCCAAAAATGTAAACAAACTCAATCTGCACTGCAAGTCACTTGTTTTTGTTGTTTGAGTGAACTAGAAACCAAGCTGAAGCTTTTAACTAATCGAACTTATTAAAGAGTTAATAAAAACAATAAAAGAAAAAGAAAATATTTTATCTTTTTTATTTCTAAACACTTTGCACATTTATCATAACCAAGTAATTATTGTAACTCATAACAATAATGCTTCATTTCCCAAATTTAATTCCAAGTATGTTTTGGAAATTCATTCTTACATGATTTTGGAAAAATGGTTATAAAAAAGGGAGATAATAGCAAAGGGTAGAAAAAAATATTCAATAGAAAAAAATTAGTTATTTTGTAAGGTATGATTACATGGAAATATCTTTTCATCAAAGGAATTACTCATTAAATTCAATTTAATGCAAGATGTTAGGAAGTAGGAACTATGTTTCTTAATTCTGGTTGAAAGACTCTCACTCTCACTACTCACCTTATTGTGCAGTAAACTAATCCTTAATTACCATTTCCCAATATTAGCAGCATTTTTAAAATCTATAAAACTGAAACTTTGCAAGCTTATATAAAACAAAATAAATAATACTTACACTATTTTCATATCTTCAAAATATTTGGAAGTTCCATTTTTTATTCTTACAATAGATTCAATAAAGTTTAGGAATTTTGTAAATAAATATTCTATATTCTTCAACTTATTCTATTTTTAACTGCATACTTAATTTGTTGGAGAATTTTCCACTCAATTAGCAAAAAGTATGTTTCAACAGTTAAATGTGTAAACTATTGCAGTTACTCTTTATTGAACTGAAATTTGTACAACATGTAGGAAAGAGTGAGGCAGATTTTAGAAACAAATTTTTAGTACTCCAGTTAGACAAAAGTGTAACTTATAAAAATTTCAAAGTATATTGTATGAACTAAATCCTAAAAACATAAAAACTCTTCTAATCACAAAAAATATTATTTATTATCAACAAAAAAAGTAAGCACTACACCAATTTGTTCAAACATTTTTACAACTATTTTCTAAATAATGGCATTTATTAGTAGATACCGTTTGACTTATTTAAGTATGGATTGTCACTGTTTGATGGTCACAGTTCATAGGAGCAAGTTTGTTTCATAAATTATATCAAATACAATAACTGTACTACCTCAAAGCAATTTAAATGAATAATTGATTAATTTCCATTACCATTTATCAAATGGTTAATTTTTTTAAAAGATAACTCTCAGTTTAAATAGAAGTGTCATCCTTTTAAACTTTCATAATTTGCCCTTTTCAATAATTCTTTCTTGGATTCACAAAGAACAGCATTTTAGTTGAGCTGAAAAAAATTATACTAGCATGTAAACAAAATCAAAATATTAATTACATACAAGAAAAAATTATTCAACAGTATAATTGATTACTATTCAATTATATATTGAAATGTTTATATATACATTCAATGATTTTTATGTTGTATGTGTGTGGTGTAAACTGTAAACTTCATAATTCAATTAATACTATCCTAAATTTAAAAAAAAACCTTTTTGCGGAAGGAAGTTAGTTTAATAGAAAGCGAGAGAATAAGAATTCTTTAAATATGTGATAGTCCAACGCAAACAAATGCTATGTCAGCTGCACATAAAAACAATCAAGAATTACAAGTAATAACCAAATTATATATTCTGTGCAAAAATAATATCTTAAAAATTAAAATATATTTATTTTAAAGCTTTCATTTATAACTTCCACTGAATAAAAAAAAGTATTGAACACCATTCATGTTCTTAATTCATATCTTGAATTGGACTTCCTCTAGTCTATTCAGAATTCTTAATCTTAAAATATAACAATTCAAAAAGAAATTTGCCACGTCGATTAATGTAACATTAAAAATATTATAAATTATTCAATTTTATACAAAATGAACATTTTTATCACATTAAGATTAGTAATTTTTGAAGCGATTTTTCTAATATTTGATACCAAAACAAACTTGGTGATATTTAACGGAACATCTAACCGAATTGATCCGAAATATTGAATACTAAAACATTTACCAATTCTGAAATATTCCATAAACGAGAAAATTAAATAAAAATACAATTTACATACCTCAATACATTTTTCTTTGCTATCGGGCGTGATCCGAAGCAGGGCAAGGAGTGTTGGTTTGACATGGCGACTCTTATCCCAGCTGTTCCATTTTCTTCTGTGCTCTCTCATTTTTGTTAAAGTTATCAATTATTTTAATATATTAATCCATACCAACATCCTACTAATCAAAGCATGCACATTTCACGCAAGATGGACGCCAAATTTTTGTTACGAAGTACAACCGAATGAAGAATGTAAGATGTAAACAAACTGTTTCCAAGGTTTCAGCGCGGTTTCAGCCAATGAGAGAAGAGAAAGTCGTCGGCGGTTTCGTATCCGCCGGCGAGAGAGCCGGTGAATCCGCCTTCGGCGTTTCAGACAAAGTGAGTCACGAAAAAGTTAATTTTAATACCATTTCGGCGGATACGCGCGGCGGATTCACTGATGGCGAACATCTGAATATGGCCCTTAATTGATAAATAAACATTCCTTTGGAAACATAGCAACTGGCGGACTGTTCGTTAACCGGCCTTAGCAACCAAGTCTTGTAGTAACATCCTTTGGTAGTCTGCAGTGACATTACATCCTAAAATATATTTTTTAAATTAGTACTTATCGTCATTTAATTTCTTTGTATTTGTTTATTTTTTTTCTTTACGAATTCCCACTCACAACAAAATATATTATCTATTCTGTCAAACTTGGTGTATATATGCAAGTTATACGCCTTTGTTCTACTCCATTCCATGTCCATTCCATTCATGCTTCTTTTACTGAAGAAGACTAAATTATACGAAGATGTCTACTCTGAGAAGAATTCAAACAATTTGCTACTAGAATACTATTTTCATTTATTAACCTATTTATCAAAAAACAGATGATTAGAGGTGCTACACGAGTTTTGAGTTCTAAGCTGTCTTCGGATTTCTATATTGGACAATCAGAGGGGTGTCCAAAGAAGAGGAAGATGCGATAGGAGGAGAGTCATGATAAAACTCCAAGACTTTCACGTGCCAATGTTGGTCTCTCCACTTGGTGAAGTTGACCCAATGTTGCCTGCAAGGAAAAAGTACACCTAGGTCCAGTTTATGAAAGTTTTATTGACAGTTTCACCAGTAAGCTCAAAATAACCAAACATCATTTTGGATAATAACGAACTAACCTCACCTTAGTGTTCTGACCGGATTATAGATTAGTATCCCTGCAGAATAAACAGCTATAGGTACGACGACCACAACCCCGATGATGGAGTGTTTTACGTTTAGGTAAAACAAAGCTCCCATTACTTCCAGCCAAATGGACGACAGTAACCAAAATAACATTACGGCGTAGATCATGATTTCGACGGTCAGTACACGGCGTTCGCGTTTCCCATCTGAGCTTTTCAGCCATTCACAGAAACTCTGAAATGTAAAGAGCAGTAGTGAATCGGAGACTATGTGTATTCTGGTAGTATATACAGGATGATAAAGCGGTTATGGAAACTTGTAAATCAGTGGTTCAGAACTCGAAGACGTTAGTGAACCACTTTTATCGTGTATCACTTAGAACTAACTGATCGCCGTGACAAAATTTAAAGGCAATAAATTATTTACCATGTTAGAATTATATACGTTTTCACAAAAGAGTATTATGTTTTAAAACAATTATTTCAAGAACTGTACTGTCACCCTTCAACAGTAACTTTTGGCCTTCAGCATCCTTTTTGCTCATCAGCATTTCTTTACTGTCCAACATCCTTTCTCTTCCGTATTCTTTTGGCCTCAATTATATTTTACTTTTACTAGGTGACCGCTATTTTTTAGAAATACCCCACCTCTCTTGGTGCCTTGGTCGACCTTTTTAATTTTGCAGGCAGGCCACTTTTAACTATTCACCGACCTCTGGTTAGAAACTGTTAAACTATCTATTGTAACTACTAGTATGACATTACTATGTTTTTGATTTCGAAACGATTCTCTAGAATTATTCAAAAGTTCCGCTTTCAAGATTTTAAAGATTTCAAAGTGTTTGTGAGATTACTTTTTTCAGAAAATGTGTATAAATATGTTTATGCACATCATTAAAACAAGAAACAAGAGTTACATTTACATTAAAACAAGTTACATTTTATAAGTAAAACAAATTGTAATAATCCTAATTTGTTAAGTAATATAAATTATTCTATCCCTCGCCCCATAATTTGAGAAACTATAAAAAAGAACTTACTGTTCTCGTTTTTATAATTTTGTAGTGGTAATGGCATAACTCACAAAAATCAACATTCAAATCCTCCAACCATTGCTCTACGCAGGCCTTATGAGCATAAAGCATACGCCCTATATTAATAAGAATGAGGTTCATATAAATTTATTGAAAAAATTATTTAAATTTGAATACCTTATTACTTTACCTTTAAAGTTTTTATTCTCCCCTGATTTATTTCTGAAAATACCTGTTATACCCAATACTTTTATATGTTTTTATCTGTGCTCTGTGATTTTATTTTAATATTTTTGTCATGTTCACAGCGATTAAAATATCACTATTGCTTTTAGTGTTTTATAATACGTACTAGGGCAGGGGTCGGCAACCTTTTGAAATAGAAGAGCCAAAAGTTACAATTTTAAAAATTTCCCAGTTTTTAAAGAGCCACTAAATTGTTTTGCTTCAATGTTATAGTATATGCTTATTATATTTTATATAAGTTGGGGAGCATTTTTTACACATTTTTTCTGAAGTACCTCCTTTCGGGTTCGGGCACTTTTTTACCGCAAGTTTTAGATGACTTACATACACGTTGTAAATTAATTTTAGTGACTTAATTTCAAAAATTTTAAACCATATAAATTCCTAGAAAAATTGGAGGATCTGGGGGTCCTCCCCCAGAAAATTTTTTGGAAATTTCTTCTTCAAATAGCTTTGTAGCTCATTTTTAGGCCTTTTTGGATTGCACCCAAAGAGCACCTTTCATTTTTTAAGTGGCAGAACTTTCGAGGAAAAATAGAATAGTTAAAATAAACAGCAAACTTGAGAGAGGGGTGGGGATCCCACTTCAGAAAAATTTTGGAAATTTTCTCCTTAAAGTAGTTATTTAATTCGTTTTTTAGAACTTCTATTATGACCAAATGAGGATACGCTCCTTATAAATCACAGAGTTTTCAAGGTAAAACAGCACTTATTTCAAAATTTTGAGGAGTGCTTGGGAGTTCTCCCCTGAAATTTTGGAATTTTTACCCTTAAAAGTAGAGTTTTGACTCACACACATCTTGAGAATTTTGGGTTACACCTCTCCTTGTGAGTATCATTGATTTGATTAGGTACTTAAAAATATATTACTGATTTTTTAAGGGTTTGATAATAAATTATTAATTTTTTCGTATGGAACTGGAGAGCCGCAACTTTACATCGAAAGAGCCGCATGCGGCTCGCGAGCCGCAGGTTGCCGACCCCTGTACTAGGGTGGTCCACATTCCTATGGGGAAAACTAAACTTCGTCCTAGACGCAACGTCGCCCCCTCTTTTTTTTACATCTACCTATAGTATTATTCTGGCAAAGTTTCAACTTCCTACTTCAGTTTTAGGAGGGTGCTCAATGGCCCTAAAAAACTGCACTTTTTAGTTTTTTTTTCGAAAGTTTGGCTAAATTGGCTAAAAAATAAGTAAAAGATAAATTATTTTTACACCTACTTTATTTATACACTTAATATATGATAATAAATTGAAAATAAAATAGTTAAAAACATCATTTTTTAAGTATGAATATATGAATTAAGTATGAAACAATATTCACGAATTAGTTTTTTGTTGACTAGGAAGCAACAATAGAAGGGCTGTTAAAGGGAATAATTGTTCAGATTGTGCAAGATTCACCAAAATTGGTGGAAATATAGTTTAAAACATGCTGAATCCAAAATCGACCAGAATCCCTCTGGCGGAAGTGCCGTTTGGGACTTCCGGTCAAAAACAAAATGGCCGCCAGCGGGCCTATTTTCGGTTCTTTTAATAATAGAAAGACATTTTTGGGGGTCAAATATTATGCTTTAAGGGTCAAAAAATATGATTCTGGTTTAAAAATATGCAATTTGTTTTAAAAAGTAACAAAAATTCAATAAAAGCTCAAAATAGTAATATAGTCCTATGACAAGCAGTTGCTTCAAAAAAAATTTTTTAAGTTATTTTCTTTGACGGTTTTATATGTTTTTTGAGGTGCTGATTCCGAATATCTAGTTCACTTTCACGTGGAAGGTCAGTTTCATATCAAAAAACGCAAAAATATGTGAAAATATTGCAAAATTTTCACTTTATTTTCGGATTTTTTCGTATATTTCAAAAAATATTAGTTTCTCGAAAATTACTTGAATTACAAAGTAAAAGTAAACAAAATTTCCTACAAAATGCACTATTCAACTTTTATTTTTCAAAGAATAGTTTTGCAGTTATAACGCACTGAAAAACAGGATTTTAACACAGATGATTTTAACGCATTTTTGCGGATCCGGAGAAAAATTTTGAAAAATATAAAAATTAAACTAAATACAATATAATAAGACATATTCACGCTTAGGAACATCAGGCTTTACGAAAAAAATTGTTTTTTAAGCACGGGAAGTCTAAAAGCAAATCCATAAAATTTTTAAAGTGTCAAAAAGAAGGGCCATTGAGCACCCCCTAAAAATAGGAGTAGAAAGCTAAAATTAAAGGAGGATGATACTATTGGCAAATGTAAAAAAAATAAGGGGGCGACGTTTGGGCTGGCTTGAAAAAAGTTTTTTTGGACCACCCTAATACGTACGTGTAAATTTTAAAACACCTAAAATTATGTACCGATTGATTTCTAGCCGCCTAATCATAAGGTACCAAATATTTTATTCGGTGAAAGCGCTTTAAGAGTAGAATTTCTCATTCTGTTGGGTTCCTTAACTTAAACCATTTGACCCTTCTTTTTTATAGAAACTATTTGTTGGGTTACAAACCTCCATTTTTAATAAACCTTCATTGTTTCCATGATGAGTTGAGAAAAGTGTTAAAATAAATCGCTTGTTTAGCAATTCTTAAAATACTAAATTCATTTAAAAAAATAATTCACCTTACCTGTGCATCTGCAAGGCTTGATGAGACGGTCAATGCTTGCATCCTTCCTGCAGATCCTGCACAGCGAGAACTGTTCCTGCTCGCTTGAGATCGCATAAATCTCACCTGCAGATTCTTCACTATTTAAATCCACCATAGTGAGTTAATATAGGATTCCCAGAGTAGATTGAGTTTGAACTTTTACTTTTATTTATGGTTAGTTGGTGGGTGTTTCGTAGGAATTATTTATTTGCACCTACATAGACTGCATTTTGTTTACATGATTTTTCATTTTGAGGGACATGCAGATTGATGCTTTGACTTTTTGAGTTGCTTTTGTCCGTAAGGATAAAATATCAAATTCCCTTGCATCTTTTTCCAGTACCTACAAAAAGTGAGCGCGAATCAAAATGCTAACTACAAAGCTTGTGCGAACAGCTCGATTCAAGTTATGGAAGAAGGGGGAGTTTCAACCAGGCCTTAAGCCAGGACACGACGTTGTCTGTAAACTGTTGAAAATATATTCGGCCCAGTATATATACTGGGTGTTTCAGAACTTCTAGGGGAGATAGGCAGATAGGGTACATCAAGACAAACAAGAATTGGTATGGGTTAGGGGGTCTCAAGTGGGGTTCGTGGGGTGAAAATCACGTTGGAAATTCATTTACCTGAAACTCCCTGTATATGCAGGATGTGTCAGATAGACAGATAACAGGGTGTTTCAGATAAGTGTTTCAGGACTTCTAGGGGAGGTAGGCACACCAAGACAAACACGAATTGATAAAGGTTAGTAAGTGGGTCGTAAGCTCTTCAGATACTCCAGAAGAGGACTTTAGTTACTCCAGAGACAGATCAGACTTCTGGCTGATGAGGATTAGAAGCACCAACAACAAATCAAAATGCTTTTAAATATTTTAATTTTTTTCTGTAAAGACTTAGAAGCAATTATTTTCCAAGGAGGTTATAGCTTGAAATTTGACATCAAAGCTCGAAGCCGGGGCTCTTGTAGTGGGCTCTGTGAGGGGGATTCAAAGACACGTTTCCTAAAGAAGTGGAAGAAGAGCTGGGAGTTGAGGCACCATCTCGATCCACGACTCGCACGTCCCAGTGTTGGTTCCTCCATATCATGCAATTAATCCAATAATGACTGCAGAGAAAACCTCAGTTCAGATAAAGTATTTCAAAAGTTCATTTATTTACAAAAGTGCCATTCTACGCAAAATGAAAGGGGGAAAAACACTTCCCCTGGAAGTTTTCACCTTGATTTCATTTAAATGTTATTTTTTAAGCTTAATTTGCAGTATTACTGCTTATATTTTAACATTCCAAGTAGATTTTTCAGGGGGGGAATAGTGGTTAAATACCATTCATTACCATTAGGGTGGTTCAACAATACATGGTAAAAAATAAAGTTTCAAATATAAACCGGGCCACCCCTCAATTTTTTTAGACTTGTTACAAGTCTAAAAAAATTGAGGGGAAATTGAAAATTGAATTAAAATTTCAATTAAAAAAATTGAAAAAAAAATTTACTGTCTACAATGTAGACAGTAATATTCTGGGAAAATTTCAACTTTATATCTCAACTGCAAGGGGGTGCTCAAGCCCCCCGAACTTTATAAGTTAGTGAATTCTACTGCAATTTTTTCAATAAATTGTTTTAAAAACTAAAAACTACCAAATTAAGTATGCATTTTTATTTTACAATCTCTTATCATAAGAATAAATCGATATATAAAGTACAAAGTAAAAGTTGTAGGTATTTTTTGCCCCTTGACAACAAAATTATACTATTGCGCAATAGTGTCTAAAACGGATTTCTTGCTAGTTTTTGATGGAATGTGGAATGCATTTTATGTTAGCTTCCACAACCGGCAGCAAGAATTGCTTATCTTCTTCATTATTGGTGATGTATATGAACTACTTTTAACTTTTTTTAAAAAATAAATAAGGCAAATACATTTTTTAGTAATACCAAACATATTTTGAACGATTATTAGGTTTATTTTGACAGTATAATTCATACAAATCCTAATTTTGATGAATATTGAAACCAGGAGATGGAAATCCCCGAAAGATTTTCGAGACACAGAACCTAGTGCCTTTCTTAGCCTTTTTTGAAGCATTGCTGAAATTTTCAGGGTGTTTCAGATAAATTTGCTGGCTTTTATTCTATCTTAAAAGTTAAAATTTCCCAGTACTGATATAATAATTTTTATTCACAATTAACAATCATAAAGGACTAAAAATTCCATTATTGAATAGATTAGTTAATAAATAGATTTTCAGGTATTAAACAAAAAAATAACAGGATTAAATCAACCACATTATGATTATATTTTTTAAATCCTATATTTCATCTTATAAGAGGGGATTATATCTATGACAAGACTTAGTTCAGTTAAGAAAACAGTTTAAAGCTTCTAACCTTTAAAAGCTCTTATTTGAATAAAATAAATAAAGAATGAAAGCAACAGAAATTAAGAATGGGAAATATTATAGAAGGAATAATGTGTTTATATGCAAATAAAAATGCAAATTCTCTAATTCCACTAATTTTTTTATCACATTTAAAAGATAATGCCTAACTAGAGTGGTCCATTGTACCCTGTATAGAGATTTAGCAAAAATTATTTTTAAAAATATATAAAATGTACATTTAACCTTTTAACTCGAATTGAATATAATAGTTTAGTGTCCTACTATATGATTGAGCTTAACAAAGTTTTGTAAATCCAAAATCTTCAGTGATAAAAAGCAGTCAACTTTGGAGGGAAAAATTTACTTTTGCATAATACCTTAAATAGATTATCAGGAATGACTCATTAGTCAAGTAAGAACATGATTTTTGGTTTGTTCTAACTTCTGTAGGGGTGACGTCTATTCCCTAAATTTGAAACACTTAAAACATAAAAGAAATATAAAAAACAGGGGGTTTTGTCCACTTTACCCTGTGATCCATTGTACCCCAGTCTTTCCAAATGATGTACTCCATTAAAAATAATTAAGAAATAATAATAATGTTAATAATCTACCATAAACAAAGTTTCTGCCAAAGAATTATGTGAAAAATTTGAAATACTTCTGAATAGTAAATTATAGGTCACATTCCCTATGGGCCCGCTAATGTTAAAGTTGAGGGTCATTGAGCACCCTCTTAGAATTTGAATAGGAAGCTAAAATTTTGTCTGGACTATACTGTTAATAGGTCTAAAAAAATTAAGGGGTGGCCCGGACTCTCGCTCAAAAAAAGTTTTTTTGAACCACCCTAATTACCATATTATGCAGTTAATCCAGTTTTGGCTGCAGGGAAAGAGGGGAACCTTGGTTCAGTTCATGTAAACAAATGGGGCTTTCCCATAAGTGTACATTTATTGACATGATTATTTAGATCCATTTTTCTTAGTAATGCCAAGCTAGAGAAAATTATATGGTTATCTCGTACAGTTCAAATGGGTGTACTCACATGAACGAACTACCATTGCTAAATTTCCTCAGAAAAATCATTAATTGATTGTGAAAATGTGCTCGCCCTTGATCAATGCAAATCGTTTATTTTTAATCGCCCTAAAGGACAACTTTTTCAATGCTGCAACCCAACCTGTTTTAACTGTCAACCAATAAATATTGTAGCACCTGCTGAAAACGTTTAAAGTTTCGTTCCAAAGTATATCAAAACTTTTTAACCCTTTATTTACAGACGGTTACTTGTAAGTACCACTAGTGCAAGTTTAGTACTGGTGATGGTTGGCGAGTTTTGGCTATTCGGCGCCAAATTTAGAAGCCACATAATTCACTTAACATTAGTTGGGGTAACTATATAGTGATTTTTATCGCTAAAAACGTGGCGCATCAGCAGTTCTAAACTTGTGCCGGAAATAATTTGGTAAATAAAGGGTTAAGACACATTCTCTCTGATATCCAGTCCGCATCCCCACTATAGTGGGGATAGGGGGGTCCATATAATGGACCTAATGACCCCCCCCACTATGTCATTTCCAATGTACTTACCATATAAATCCCACTGGACAGAAGACCAAAAGCATTAGTGTAATCAAGGTATTTGGCATGAGGACCACGATTCCTAGAATGGAATCATTGAGTTCCAGGTAGTACTGAGCTCCCACTATGCTCAACCATAGGGACGGCACTAACCACAGTAACATCAGGGCGTAGAATATGATATCGCCAATCATCTTGCGTCTTTGGACTTCCACATCAGGACTTTCGAGCCATTCTCTCCAGCTCTGAAACACCAAACGGGTGAAATGAATTAATAAATGAAGAAAATCGATTAAGGAATTTTCAACAATTTTTTTGTGAAAGCTGGATTGTTTTTTTTACAATATGGATAAGGTGCATCACAGAGAAAAGCCATGGTCTAACTAAAACGCTATTTTCAAATGTCCTCGTATGATAGAGGGCAGCACTGCAAATATTTGTTTGGTTTGGTTTTTGGGGTAACATATATTTTCCGGTATGTGTGCTTGATCTCAAGGATCCGCTTATACACCTTCGCAAATATTTGTGATTGATACAAAGGGTAACAGTACAATTTGGATGTCACAGTTGTGATTAGATATGACGTGTTCATTCAAACTCACTTTCGAAGGGATATTAGATGATTCGTAGATTGGGATTCTACTTCTCCGCCTCTCGTGACGTGACAAAAGAGGCGTGAGTTTGATGCGATCCCAGCGCCTTCAGGGCCCCTATCACAAGGCATACCTTATAATTTTTCGATTTCCATTAACGGCTATGGCCTTGGACTCTGTTTTGGTACACTGGGGTGCCATCGTCGATAATAATACAATAAACTTCATGAGATCACTCAGTTAACAGCCTCAGAGCTCTTTTTATTGCGGTTCAAACAATAAAGATAGTACTAATTTCGCTGCCTCCTTTTTAGAGTCCCTAACGAGAAACGATAGCATAAAAAACATACCTTTCTCTTTTTGATGGTTTTGAAGTGGTATTTGCAGATCATGCATGTATCAATGTTATTTGTAGACAGCCATCGCTCCAAGCATTCCCTGTGAACATACTGCAGAGATCCTATATTCAAAAGAAACTAATAATTAGGCTAAGGGTAAGGGACCGTTCAAATATTACGTAAGCACTTTTTTGGTCATTTTTAACCCCCCCTCCCCCTTGTCAACAAAGATAATAAGCAAACCTCAACCCCCCCACCATAATAAGGAAGTTGCATGTGTCAGATTTTCAAAAACAAACAAGTGTTCCGTATGGTTTTTTGTATGGTAAAATGAAATATCTAGTCAGTTTTTCAAAAAAATGTACAGGTAATTAAATATTTTAATTTAAAAGTCGAGAAAAAACACGTGACTGAAAACGTTTATTGTTTAAACTGTAAGATGACGTCAACAATAATACCATCAACTCCATTGCTTTTCAACAATGTATGCCTATTGTAAGATGACGTCACGTCCAAACTCTTGGCGTTTTCGCGCACTTTTAAAAAGGGGATTTTTGTTAATTTTTTTGGCAATCAAAAAATTTCTCGATCGGCCTCAAATTTTGGGAAGTTGCTTATTTTTTCAAGAAGAATCGATTAAAAAATCAAAAAAAATCATGAAACTTCCTCATTACGTAAGAAACTGCCGGACCCCCCCCCCGAAATTTCGACATCCCCATTAACAAGTACTGTTTTTTTCCTTGAAAATTAGGCGACTCGTACAAGTAGCCACAGAGTACTAGAACAGAGAGTCCGTCGCCTTAGAAGCTAAAGGAAATCGAAAAGTTGGATGGATATGGGGGCGCTGCGATCCCATCTACGTCACGAGAGGCGGGGGAAAAGTCTGATTGGTTGAGAAAAACTTTTTTCTTCTCCTTTGAAAATAGAAGATTGAGTGACAGTCAATCACAGGTTTGGTCACCAAAATGTACTGCCGATCTCTCTGTCAATCATTTATAGTTCCTCGTGGCCCCCTCATATCCATTCAACTTTTGAATATATCGTTTTGGCCCTCTGTTAGGATTTTTCTCTGTGCAAGTAGCTGTCTATTTTGGGTGTAACCCTAAGGGTTCAAAAATGAGTCGAAACACTACTTTTCGGGGTTACAATATCAAAATGTTAGGGTGATCCATCTCAAGAAAAAAGTGCTTGGGTCAGATTTTCTAATTCAATTTTTTGTTACATTTATTTCTGGTTGAATTTTGAAATTATTTACACAAGAAACAAGATATTTTCGATAATGCACCTTCTTACGTAAGCATCACTCATATCCCCCCTCCCCCCTTGTCAGCAAAAATAAGCAAAGAGCAAACCCCCCTCCCCCCTTAGGTGATTACGTAATATTTGAACGGTCCCTAAGGGGTTGCTTGAGTACCTCCAAAATAGACGTTCAAGGACATTGGCTATGACTATACGGTAGGTTTTTTTACCCTTGGAGTTTTAAATAAATGTGTGTTACTGTGTATACACTGAAGCCGTCTGAGGGTTCTATCCCAGAATCTTTTTAATGACTTAAAATTCAGGGTTCCAACTCCTTTTTTGAACAACTGGGACATTTCTGTGGATTGTTCCCCCTATAGTTGCTCTCAGAAATTTCGAGGAAAAAAACAATCTCTAATAGCATCATATAATGTGTAACTCCTTCATTCATCCTCTTAACTCGACCTTTCTCCTAGAATATTCCTTTAGTTGCACCGTATTCTTGAATATTTTGAGTTTATCAGAAAATTTATGTTTTTATTATTCAAAAATTTCCATAGGTCTCAGATTTTGATTCGTCGGAAGATTTTGAAACTTTTCTCGATGTTGGCTAATTAGCCCCAACTACGGAATCTTTCCCGCGCATTTTCAAACATTCGTTCTCAGTGCGTTCTAAGTATCCCCTAGAAGATTTTGTACTACAATAATATTGGATTCACCTCACCTTTGCACCTACAAGGTTTTATCAGACTTTCACTATTCCGACTATTAGTAAAACATATCTTGCACATCGGGGCGTTTTCCAACTCTGAAGAACTCAAGATCGTAGAATCATCATTCCCTACATCGGTTCCCTCCGAATTCTCTTGAGAATTCTGCATGCAGTCTTACCAGATCAGATATAGATTTGAAATTTATATTTAGTTATACTTTATAGACACTATCCATTTGTTTAATATTTCAGTTTGAAGGGCGTGTAGTTTGCTGATATTGGCTTTTTGCGATACTTTTCTCCGTAAGATGAGTGAAATGATTAATTACCTTGCATATCCCTTGTTTGGATTTGGCTTACTAGATACCTCGCACTTAGCATGTAAGCATTTCTTACTCTATTAGGTCACTTAGCAACTGTGGACACTTCGACTACTTTTTCACGGCACTCCGACCCCAGCCATATAATACCCCACAATGGACGTATTATTTTTATACTTATTGTAATTAACAAATTATACTTAGTGTAAATAGAATAGGCGGCTCTCCACCATGGCAACGCAATAGAAATGCAATGAGAAATGACTAGTAGTAAGCCGCCGATTCAAATTACACAGACTATAGTGTATAGGAAAGGTATTTTCTACTTTACTGAAAGATAACTTTTTACCTAGAGCAAAAATAGCTCAAACAAATTTTGTTTGATTGGGATGGAGCAGACCCTTAAAATCAGGCCTTTTCTTCGACTCAACATAGTTCATAGGGTCAACATAGTATACGGGGTTCCCAATAGGTGGTCCGCGGGCTGTGACCAAGGGGTTCGTGAAATGTCACCGAGAAATTAAGTATATTTTTTTATTTTCCTTAATTTGAAGTAACCATTATCCTACTCAGCAGTTCATTCGTTAGTTTTGTTAGTTAATTGTCACTGTTTGTCTGTTTACCACCAAATATAATCCATGTTTGTTTTTTGCATTTTTTTTATTGACTAAAATACGATAGTTTCGGTTTTGAAATCGATTGTTGCTGAGGGCAGACTTGTTTTTGCAAAAAAAAATTCAGCCTTTAAGTTCAAGGGGTCCTCGTCAGTAAATTAATTCTAAAGGGGTTCCTCGGCAAAATTTCCCCTGCCCTAGAGTATGCTACGGCACCCACTTTGGGAACCACGACGGGAGTATTAATGCTTATACACATGCGTGATGTAAATGATTAAAATTTCATTCTCATTTTGTGTATTAAATTATACTTTTGTCATATTCATCATCAAAACTTCTAAAAGAAGACACCTCCTTAATAGTACAGTTCTATTACTAAAAACTGTAAGATCAAATATGATCATTATTGGCTTTTATTAGTCATATAATTGGTTAATTCGTACTTCATTAGAGGTCACTGGAAACGGAAATATTGACGGAAACATCGATTAATCTCGTGAGTCACGATTTCCAAATTTTAATTAACATCGAAAGAAGTCAACGTTTGAAGTTTCAAGGATCGACGGTGGATCGCTTTAGCTTAAAATAAGCTCCGCCTACGAATTGGTTTATCTACTTTTTCAGTGGGCATCTGGCAATATTAATATCTTGTTCTGAAAAGAAATGAAGAAGTGAAACAAGTTTGTTTACAAACAATATTTTCAACGCATTTGTATTTTGAACTGTGTTTTAGAAGTCAAAAATTAAAGTATATTTAAAATGAATAAGATTTTTCGTATGAGAAGTAGGTATCTTAATGAATATTTTCTTTCGCTATAAGAACTTCAATTACAAAATAGAAATGCTGGGGGTTTTGAATTTGCTTGCTTAAATATTACTTTTGTTAAGTCAGCATATATGCGTAAAAACCGGGCCTGCTGGTGCCAAAAATGGTGATAAATACAAAATTTGGTTCAATTCTGTGTACGTTCCCGCTAAATACCGCCATGCTCTTTTGGACACCAAAAAGTAGAAATATTGATAATTTATTTCAAACTCATAGATTTAAATATTTGGTTAATTTTAACGGCTATCAAGACCAATCACCGAGGGTTGGCGAAAGTTAGGCGATAAAGGATTCTCTCTCAGTGTACTACAATGCTTAGTACAGCAACCTTAGATTCTATTACAATGTTCTCCATTTTTTCTTTACACAAAGTGCTTTCTCGCCAATGCCAGGCACGGAATGGGACGATTCGGCGCGGCCGATTTGGCGCGGCCGTTTGGGCGCTGGCCGTTTCGGCGCGGGCCGTTTGGGCGCCGGCCCGTTTCGGCGCGAGACAAAATTTTTTTCTTCGAATTTTTTGAAGGATTATGAAAGAGTTCTATTTACTTTCATTTTATTTCTGGCGCCGAAACGGCCAGCGCCGAATCGGCCCGCGCCCAAACGGCCGCGCCGAATCGGCCCCGCGCCCAAACGGCCAGCGCCGAAACGGCCGCGCCCAAACGGCCGCGCCGAATAGTAGTAGACCGTGCCAGGCATTGGCAAGAAAGCGTTTCGCCAAAATATCGGACGGATTCTTAAAATTTACCAGATATATAGTTAGATCAATAACTATTCAGTTTATCAATAAAAATCATATTGAATGTTGATATTTGAATATATGGTGTCCAAAAGAGCTGGTCAATATTTAGCGGGAACGTTAATGGAATTGAACCCTAGATTTTGGCAACCCAGTTCTATAGTAGTTGAATTGCTTATTCGCCAATAAACATAATTGGCAATACCAAATTTTGCCACTAAATATTGACTAGCTCTCTCTCTCAACTCAACACAAAGTATTGTAATTTCGTTGCCTTTCTTGTCATTATTACTTTGCTTTAGTTTAAAGCTCAACGGCTTGACACTTATTTACTGTATTTCTATGTGAATAAGGGGCCGTTCAAATATTACGTAAGCACCTAAGGGGGGAGGGGGGGGTTTGCTCTTTGTTTATTTATGCTAACAAGGGGGGAGGGGGGATATGAGTGATGCTTACGTAAGATGGTGCATTTTCGAAAATCTCTTGTTTCTTGCATAAATAATTTCAAAATTCAACCAAAATAAATGTAAAAAAAAATTGAATAAGGAAATCTGACGTAAGCACTTTTTTTCTGGAGATGGTACACCCTAACATTTTGAAATTGTAACCCCGAAAATTAGTGTTTCGACTCATTTTTGAACCCTTAGGGTTACACCCAAAAAGGACAGCTCCTTGTACGAGTCACCTAATTTTCAAGAAAAAAAACAGTACTTACAAAGGGATGTCAAAATTTCGGGGGGGGGGTCCGGCAGTTTCTTACGTAATTATGGTGGGGGGGTTTGAGGTTTGCTTATATTTGCTGACAAGGGGGGAGGGGGGGTTAAAAATGACCAAAAAAGTGCTTACGTAATATATGAACGGCCCCTAAGGGCAAATTTGGCAGAATAGATTCTGTTAAATGAAGGTCACTTAAGAGGAATTCTACTGTATATTCATTTTGTTGATGATATTTTTCAAACTTTTAGGTATTATCAGAGAGAGTACATCTTTGACACAAAATACAAAAAGCTTTGCTTCTGCAGCCGAGGTGAGTTGATCCATCAAACACTTTTGGTTTTAAGAATTTCTTTCTGAATATTTAAAATGTTCCCTTTATGAGAAATATAAGTTTTAAACATAAGAAAATATATACCCTTTTTAGTATCATACTATCCTATATCTAGTAAAATTTTATCTTGAAATAAAAAGAAATTTATAAAGACCTCCTTTAACTAGGTTAGGACATAATTGAAAACCCAATTGGCAAAGTAAATAATGTAACATTTATGGTAGTGATGGGCAAAATCGATAATTTTAGGTATCGAATACTTTGGTATCGAATACCTATAGGTATCGAGTACTTTTAGGCAGGGCTCGATTTCTAAAAAAAGAGGTATACCGGAACGGTAAAATTATTGGTATCAAAACTGAAAAAGCGAATACTTTTTAATACCAAAATTTAAGCATTTATTTTTAAATTTAAATTTATAAAATAAATTCAAATGTGTTGTACTAGATTAAGAAGAGTTTTCTAACTTAATTATTAATTGTATAAGACGACAGGGTTGGCCGGTTTAAACCATTGGTTTAAACCATGGTTTTTTTACCATGGTTTTTTTACCAAAAAAACCACTTGGTTTTTTTGTTTTTTTTAGAAATTATAAAATATTTTCAGGATTTTTTAAAGAAAGTGTTATTAAGTATAATCTTTTGCACAAAATTAAAAGGTCAGATTTATAAAAAAAATTGACATTTTAAGGTGATTAAAAATCAGAAATCTTTTAATTTAATGGTTTTAATTATTGAATTCTCTCTAAACTTAACCTTAAATGCTTAAGTTAAACTTATTATATTTTGCAAGAGATAGTTCATTT
This sequence comes from Tetragnatha versicolor, assembly GCA_024610705.1. Classification (NCBI taxonomy): domain Eukaryota; kingdom Metazoa; phylum Arthropoda; class Arachnida; order Araneae; family Tetragnathidae; genus Tetragnatha; species Tetragnatha versicolor. The sequence goes on from JANDEH010000008.1 coordinate 18,648,829, forward strand.
ATTAATTTCCTTTAAAATGAAGCATTATTTCAAAGAGTAACTAAACATACACAAAAGTTATCTGTTTTTCACTGATAAAATATGGCTTGGATTTTAATTAATTAATAAAACCAATTTGTCTTATTTGTCAGTCATAAAAACCAGTTGGTTTTTTTAGTAAATTAATAAAAACCGTTGATTTCTTTAATGATAAAAACTAAAAACCAGTTGGTTTGTTTATAAACAGATAAAAACCAGTTGGGTTTTTTTACTAAATTAATAAAAACCGTTAATTTCCTTAATCGGATTAATTATCTCAATCATTTATCCAATTTCAATTAACATTAGTTGCTTACATTTCCCTTTTATTTATTAAAAAAGTTAAATTTTCTCTTTCTAAAGAAATTTCTTAAGTTCATAAATAATCCATATAATTAATTTGATTATTTTACCATTTAATAATTAATCAAATTAATTATCTTTATCAATTATCCAATTTCAATTAACATTAGTTGTTTACATTTCACTTTTACTTCTCATTTAAAAAATAAAATTTTCTCTTTCTAAAGAAATTTCTTAAGTTCATAAATTAATCCATATATAATTAAGATAAATAATTTGATTATTTCAACCATTTATCCAAGATAAATTAACACTGATTTTTATTCACTACAATAATATTAGATATTCAAATTGGAATATTTTAGAAACAAAAATTATTTTTAAAACAAATTAATTTAATTTTAATTAATTAATTGAAATATACAAATCATTTATCAATTATAAACAACCCCTGAAATAAATGTCTCATTTACAACTCAATTTCAAACATCAATGCTAAAATAACTTATTCTGATAAAAAAAATTCTAAAAAAACTTGGTTTAAACCAAAAAAACCTGGTTTAAACCAAAAAAACCAAATAAACCCGGTTTTTTTGGTTTTTTTAAAAAAACCCGGTTTTTTGCCAACCCTGTAAAGACGATGAACTATACACCTTTTTTTTACAATGGGTTATACTTTTTTCCAACAGGGTGCCTCTTGTAGGAGGTGCCTATCATCAATGAACCATTAGTGTTGTATGTTTTGTCAATTTAGAGAATATAATGCATAATTTAAGTCCTTAAATGGTAGAATTTAAGATGTCGCTAATTTTCTTTGCAAATTTGCCCAGCGATCTGGCAAATCTGGTTCAAATAAAAAGGAATCAACACCAGGAGCGGATTGTGGGTAGTTCAAATGGGGGTTCCGAATCATGTTTTAAAAGAACAATTAAGTAAAAACGTTACAATTAAATCACAAATATTGTTAGTTGCAAAAAAGATAAAAATGCATTAAAATATTTCTTAAAATTTGAAATATGCCTTTTTCATATATTTTTTTGGTAGGATTCTTACTGTTATGAACTTAATGTGAAAACAAATATGATAAGTTGAGTTCTAAGTGCTAAAAGGGGGTCTGGGGGTTCTCCCCCCGAAAAAGTTTGGAAATTTGACAGTAAAAACAGGGTTTAAATTCATTTTAGGGTTTTTTTTTCGTACATAGAAAGATATCCGCTAACCTGATTAATGGGTCTTGTGGGCCGTAGTTAGGAGACCCATGAAATACAATATAATTTTTTTTTAGAAAAAGAGGTTTCAGAACGGCGTTCCGGCTGAAATCGAGCCCTGCTTTTAGGTATCGAGTACTTTTTTTTCAATGTCGGGAAATGAACCTTAAGAGACAATTTTTATAGGGCCTATCCATAATCAGACTGAAATTCAAAAAACTGAAAGCAATCCATCAGAAAGCGGGCTCCCGATCCCCGGAAAACAAGATCTTGAAAACGCCGAGCCGCTGTGCTGCGCCGCTCGGAGCCCCCGCGACGCGAATTTCAAATAGCTAAAAAGAAGGAGAAACACCAGAGCAGCACCTGAACCCCCCCCCGCCAAGGCCTCACATATTCCGATAACCCAATCCAATCCAACACACCTTCCCTGCGCACCGAAACCGAAATTAAAATGGCGGGAGGAAAGTCACACATGAACATCAGCAGAGCACGTAAACCTTCTCCTGCAAAACCGATCCAACCATCGGCAAACTTTCCCATCCCATCCCTGCCGAAAACTAGTTGATCAAAAAAGTATCAGTATGAGTATAGTATCATATGAGTATCAGTAACAAAACAGTATCAGTAGCAATATCAGTATCAGTAACAGTATCAGTAACAATATCAGTATCAAGTTCGAACTTGATACTGATACTCATGTCATATACAAAGCGAGTCAATGTGGAAGGAGTCGACCGAGAGGTATCTTCGAAGCGGTTTCGCGAGGAAAAAACCAAAGGCCGCGCCGCGTCAAATTTTGCTCGCGGAAGATTAACGACTCGGGTTTGAGCGTTGCGAAATGAAAACAGAAACTGGCTGCGTTTGATCTACAGTTGGTATTTTAAAGATTATTTCATTAAAAAATTTAAAACGAAATATGTCAATAAAGTATCGATACTTTTTTGGGTATCAAATACACCTGATACTTTTAGGTATCGAATACTTAAGTATTTGGTATCGATACCTGCCCATCACTAATTTATGGTAAAGTCAGTAACCCTAAATGAATATTTTTCTAAACAATAATAAAATACACAGTTGTAAAAATCTGGTTGAATCACATTCATAATCTTTTCAAGGTTTCAGTAATCCTGGAACTGAAAATTTAAAGACGAAACATTTTAATTCCAAGTTTTAGATATAAATTTGAAGTTTTTCAGTGATTACATCAGCTTTGAATTACTTCAGTACTTTTATTTTTACTATTAATATTTTCTCGCCAAGATATAATTTAGGAATAAAAATAAATGGCTTTGGGGCTGAAAGAGCTTATTTAATTTTCTTTTAGTTTCTATAAGATGTGATGTGGTGATTAAATAGATTCTGAGAGGCCCGAAAGCATTCACATCATAACCAAACTTGTGGCTTGACCGAAGAAATAACTCTACTTTTTGTTTGGTACTCGCGTATTATCCCATCGACTATTCAGCTGCTGTCCAATTCAGTGGCACAGATAATAGGATTTGATAACATTTTCGAATTCAGAGCCACTTTCGACAGAATAATACACAAGAACCTTTTGTTTTACTGATTTTTGTGTTTTAATTAATTTTTTATTTCTTTCAGAAATTTATAGAAAATATAGTGAAACGCAAACTAGTAGAGGCTTTAAAGGTACTATTTCTTTTACTGATGTTTTTTTTATAAATTTCATTTGTCTATTTTAGTTAGATAATAAAAGTAAAACTTTCATGTGTGGAATTAAGACAAAAAATATTGATAACTTTTTTTACTAAAATATTTTTGAATCTATTCATGGAAGTTTAATATGGGATTTTCTATTTTTGCTTAGCCTGATTACATTGAAGTTATTAATGAAAGTGCAAAACATAATGTTCCTAGAGGTATGTATTTAAGTTCGATAAAATTCAGTTTGTACAGTTGCAACTTGAAATTTTCATGTAATTGATAGGTTCTTGCTCTATATAGTTTTATTTAAAGCTTCTGAAATTTTTTGCTTCTCTATATTATGGATTCGATTTAATTTTACTAGCAGCCTCTTCACAATCTTTTAATTGTGAGGGGAAAGCATGCAATTAAGATTTTTAGAGTATGTATTTTTTTAAAGAAAATAAACTGTAATAACTTTAGAACACAGTGCAATTTGCTCTAAGTTGCATTATTGTTCTCATTCATACAGGAACAATTGGAACTTGTATAATTCATTTGGTATTTAGTTACATGTGCTGCAACCACTCTAACAGAAGTTTTAAAAAATATTCACTGACTGATTATTTTATTCTGAGAGGGATTAAAAATGTAATTTACTTTTTCTTTAACCAGTTTACGAGAGAATATTTCTTTAAAAAATTTTAAGGGTAGATTCCGCTACTTATGCTATGCTTTATACAGGTATGGCAAACTTATTTCAGCTGCAAGCCATTTTGATAAGTTATGAATTTTCACACTGACAGTCTGTATTAAAATACATTTAAGTTAGAATAATAGGGTTTTTAATACTTCAGAATTCAGTGTTCTTTTCTAAAACCCTTTATAACTTCTGAAAATTGTGCTTTTTTTCTTCTGACCTTACCTGAGTCATGATAACTTTGAGTGACATTCTCAAGGCTACTAGTATAATCTTTTAAAATTATTATGCTCAACTTTCCAATAATTTTTACATGCTCTTAACCCTAGATTTATTGCAGGATCTGCATCTCATATTAGAGTCACCATAGTTTCATCTATGTTTGATAAAAAGTCCCAAGTCCAGGTATGTACCTAAATGATTAATGGAAACTAAAACATTTTCTCTGTATTTTTCAGCTTATCACACTCTTATTTCAAAAGGTAATTTTATCAAAAGATGGTCTATTATTTTTCTTGTAACTACATTAACAAAGACAATTCTGTGAGGTGACACTGAAATGAGTTTTATGTTAAGTGGGTGTATAAAATGCCAACTTAAGTATACTTGGAATAAATTAATGAACAAAGTATATTTATTATACAGTAAAGCACCGTTTATACGTCTTTCAAGGGACCGACATAAAACGGCGTATAAATGAAAAGACGTATAATTGAAAACAATTTTGATTATTTGACTTAATTGGGACTTAGCAAAAACGACGTATAAATGTAAAAGACGTATAAATGGTGCTTTACTGTATATAGAATATCTAAGACATGCCTTTTTTTATTTTCATAATTTTCACAAGAATATCATCTTGTTGGAAGGGTAAAGCAGAGCAATCTGGAGGTGGCATAAAACAGTTTGAAGGTCTAAAGACCTAGGTTCTCCCTCAAATTTTTAACTGATTTTTAATTAGTATAACTTTACTTACTTTTAATTTAAGAATCTTTGAGTTTCGTCTTGGGTAGCAACAGGATTGAATTGAAGATCTTTCATTTGAAAACCTACCTTTTCCTCGTATTTCACTACATAAAACTGAGGCTTTTAAGGCCACAATGAGTGATCTCCAACAGCTTTACATTGGAGTAAACTCATGGTTCTCCAAACTCCTCTTGTGTTATTACCATAGGTGCCACTCTTCAGTCCTGAGGACAGAACCCCATCTTAACAATTCTGCGATTGGAATTCTGTCGGGTTTATAACAAAATTAGGAACTGATCGGTGTCAACTTGTACTGAATTTCAGCTTTTAACTCATATTTTACCATTAAAGTGCCAAAATCATTACTTATTCTTATGGACTTTTTTTAGTGGAATTCGTAATTGTTTTAGTCAAATGGAAAGCTTTTGTAACTGCGTATTTTATCTAGAATTGTGTCAATACCCCGTCAAACAAACGAATGCAGAAACATGTTTTTGGAAATTTTATCCTCTTTTTTATCTAGATAGTTCTGTCTTGAAATTTTTGAAGAGTGGCATCCATGGTTATTAGGGGTCATCCATAAATTACGTGAGGTCAAAAAGGGGGGGAGGGGTTTGGAAAAATCTCACCAAATCTCACCAAGGGGGGAGGGGGGTCGATTAAAATCTCACGTCAACTTTTTAAGTTAGAAATTATACGATTTTCTTTTTTTAAGTATGAGAAACAGATAAGATACTGCAAATTATTTTGAAAAAGTTGTAGGTAAATCTCACTTGGGGGGAGGGGGGTCCAGCAAAATCTCACTAAATCTCACCAAGGGGGGAGGGGGGGTCCAGATTTTGGAAAAAACACCTCACGTAATTTATGGATGACCCTTACATCATGTGAAACGAAGTTGTAGAAGAGTGGAAGTTGGATCACTTCATGAATTTAAAATGCATTTTAATGTCTTCGTCATGGTGTTTAGAATTTATTTGTATTCTATAAACAAAGATATGTTGAAAAAATTAACTTCACCAAACTTTTAACTAAGAAGTAGTTGGAAGAATTAACTTCTTCAATTCAGTTACTAAACACTCTAAGAGTTGCTTGGGGCATGGCGCAGTAGTAATCAGGGTTGGCAAAAAACCGGGTTTTTTTAAAAAAACCAAAAAAAACGGGTTTATTTGGTTTTTTTGGTTTAAACCAAGTTTATCAGAATAAATTATTTTAGCATTGATGTTTGAAATTGAGTTGTAAATGAGACATTTATTTCAGGGGTTGTTTATAATGGATAAATGATTTGTATATTTCAATTAATTAATTAAAATTAAATTAATTTGTTTTAAAAATAATTTTTGTTTCTAAAATATTCCAATTTGAATATCTAATATTATTGTAGTGAATAAAAATCAGTGTTAATTTATCTTGGATAAATGGTTGAAATAATCAAATTATTTATCTTAATTATATATGGATTAATTTATGAACTTAAGAAATTTCTTTAGAAAGAGAAAATTTTATTTTTTAAATGAGAAGTAAAAGTGAAATGTAAACAACTAATGTTAATTGAAATTGGATAATTGATAAAGATAATTAATTTGATTAATTATTAAATGGTAAAATAATCAAATTAATTATATGGATTATTTATGAACTTAAGAAATTTCTTTAGAAAGAGAAAATTTAACTTTTTTAATAAATAAAAGGGAAATGTAAGCAACTAATGTTAATTGAAATTGGATAAATGATTGAGATAATTAATCCGATTAAGGAAATTAACGGTTTTTATTAATTTAGTAAAAAAACCCAACTGGTTTTTATCTGTTTATAAACAAACCAACTGGTTTTTAGTTTTTATCATTAAAGAAATCAACGGTTTTTATTAATTTACTTAAAAAACCAACTGGTTTTTATGACTGACAAATAAGACGAATTGGTTTTATTAATTAATTAAAATCCAAGCCATATTTTATCAGTGAAAAACAGATAACTTTTGTGTATGTTTGTTACTCTTTGAAATAATGCTTCATTTTAAAGGAAATTAATAAATGAACTATCTATTGCAAAATATAATAAGTTTAACTTAAGCATTTAAGGTTAAGTTTAGAGAGAATTCAATAATTAAAACCATTTAATTAAAAGAATTCTGATTTTTTTAATCACCTTAAAATGTCATTTTTTTATAAATCTGACCTTTTAATTTTGTGCAAAAGATTATACTTTATAACACTTTCTTTAAAAAATCCTGAAAATATTTTATAATTTCTAAAAAAACCAAAAAAACCAAGTGGTTTTTTTGGTAAAAAAACCATGGTTTAAACCAGGGGTTCCCAAACTTTTTTGGCCCGTGGACCCCCTGACGACATTTTTCGTACCTCGTGGACCCCCTATGAAAGGGACCGTTTAAAAAGTAGCTAAAAATCTTATGTTTATGATATAAATTTCTAAACCATGCATAAATTTTGTAATTTTTTGAAGTGTTATTCCTGCACTTTTACATATTTAAAAAATTTTTATTTTTGCCTTCACACGGATACTCTTTCAAGGAAATTATAACAATCGAACATTTAAAAAGTTTGAAATAAAAACAAATCTACATTTCAAGGCACAAAAACTTTAACTTTAACAATATGTTTTGGACGCAAGCTTGTAAAAGTTAATGACTTATGAGTGAGTTATATTCATTTGCCAAATCATAAAAGCGGAAATAACTACAATTTATAAATGGCATGTTAAAAAAACAATATTTAATTGAGATCAACTATGAAAAGAAATCAAATTGTCATTGATATGGTTACACAACATTTTTAATGAAATTATAAAAATCACATTTAAAAGTTTGAAACTAAAAACAAATCAAAACTTTTAATATCATTACATTTCAAGGCACAAAAGCTTTTAGTTTTAAAAATAAAAATTTTGGTCGCGAACATGTCAGTCAAGTAATGGTTTATGAGTGAGTTATTCATTCACCCAATCATAAAATTTAAGAAATAATCACAATTAATATATGGCATGTTAACAAAAAATATTTAAGTTCAACTATGGAAAGAAGTCAATTTACACATTACGGAAATTGAGTTTTAATTTATGAAATTGAATTATGTGCGGCTGGTCAGGGGGCTCTTCACCCCGATAAGATAGAAATGATTCCATCGCCCCTACTCGCGTTGCGAGGACTTGGTGATGATAACCAACTTTTCATGTTACTAAAATTTGATTATAAATAAAATAAGTAAAAAAAAGATTTTTTAAAAAACGCTTTTATTGAAGTGTTCTAAAAGGTCAAAAATAATTTTTTCGGTTTGACAAATAATTTATTGGGAAGTAGAAAATAACTTTTTGGTAAGTAAAAAAAACTGATTTTCTAATCACTAAAAATAAAAGCGTGGGCGCTAGTAATTTTTAATATATTTTAAATTTAATTTTTTTTTACAGGACAGCGACACTAACATCCTTGCCAAACGGGGATTCGAACCCCAGACGTACGGCTTTGCATCAGTCAGATGCTCTAACGACCAGGCCATTACGTCGGCATTTATGTATAATTTTATATAAATAAAAATACCTAACAGAGAATTTAAAGTGAATCCATCCCACTCAAAACTCATGAATGAGAAATTTGTAAATCTAACGTCATAGAACATAGAATAAAGAAGTTAGAATATATAGTGAATTAAGAATGACTAGCGCCCACGCTTTTATTTTTAGTGATTAGAAAATCAGTTTTTTTTACTTACCAAAAAGTTATTTTCTACTTCCCAATAAATTATTTGTCAAACCGAAAAAATTATTTTTGACCTTTTAGAACACTTCAATAAAAGCGTTTTTTAAAAAAATCTTTTTTTTACTTATTTTATTTTCTACTTTTTAGTCATGGTACTTTTTAACAAAAACTCACAAGAAAAAATGTATTTATTTCAACCATATTTAATGTTATGTTAGGATGGAATTTTAGTTTCATGTATAACAAAAAATTTTCACATATCTGACAAAGTAGAACAATCCTCTGACGACTCAGCAGGACAATCAACTCCAAAGTTAATTTTAAAATCTATTTAATTTTGCTGGGTACGTTATAATAACAGAGCTGAGCAAGAAAAATACCTCGCACAAAGAATATATTCCTCGCATCCGCTCAATCACCGATGAAATCCATCGATATCAAAAAGATTCACAATAAAAAGAAAGCATTCAATAAAATAAAAAAAAACAATCGTAAGAAACTCAGAATTAGTGTGTGTGTATCAAGGAGCAAACAGTACCATTCAGTCTTTTCAGTAGTCAATAAATTATAAAAGAACATATTTTTCTTCTCGGCGATTTCTCGCTCTTCTGGCGATTTCTTTCTCGCGGTTATTATCTTAAATCGCTAATTATCTTAATTGTTAATTGGAAGGTAAAAAATCACGTTTTGAAGATTAAATATTGTAGTTATATACTTAGTATATTATCTTACAGGTTTTGGGAGCCATTGGCTTCACGGAATGTCTCAAATATGAATTAAAAGGATAACTAAAAACACTCGTTAATTACCTAAATTACGGAGGTTTTGACTAGTTGATGATTGAATATTGCATTGTCATCGAGTTTCCACCACGGTGCAAAGTTTCAGAACTTTATATCGTTTGGAAGTGCCTGAAATATTATGTACAAGCATCCGGAAAGAAAAAAGTGATTATTCGTCTATAATTATCGTAATTACTGGGCAATTCTCGTTTTGACTTTTGAATATGATGAAGTTATGCCTTATAAACAATTGTGCACGGTTTAGGGAGAATAGCCCCTTGGGAAAGGTATCAAATTCTGGTTTTTCTGTTAATTAAAAATACTCGTTAATTAACTTAATCCTTTGGTTGTTTGACTAGATAATGGTTGGATATTGGAGTGTCATGAGGGTTACACCGATGTGTAAAGTTTCGGGGCCCTGACATATCGGGAAATGCCCGAAAATCAAGTTTTAAAATTCCACGCGTAAAACGCCGCCAAAAGCAAGTAGAATAAAAGCGTTTAAAAAGACAAAATTTTTGAAACTCATCAAAGTTTTCCATTTTAATGAAATTTTTCCCGTGAACCTCTGAAAGTCACTGTGGACCCCCTAAAAGTTTCTGTGGACCCCCAACTTTCATTTTAATGCCCGTGGACCCCCTGGAAGTTGCTGTGGACCACTGGGGGTCCATATGGACCACTTTGGGAACCGCTGGTTTAAACCAATGGTTTAAACCAAATGGTTTAAACCGGCCAACCCTGGTAGTAATATTGAGATAGGTATATATATGAAACAAGTGTGGCGTTTGCAGCAACAATGAGTTAACTCCAATGTAAAAGGTGTTAGAGTTAGCTTGTTGGTGCCAGCTCCTCAGGTATGAAAAATGTATAGCTACTATGCACATAACCTACTTCCCATTATCGTAAAAAAAACTAAATTTATTTTTTTAGATGCCTTAGAATTTAAATTGTGTACTTCCTGTTGAATGACTCCTAATTAATTTAGACTATCTCACTTTTATATCTCAAATTATTTGCATTCTTATCTCATTATGAATTCAACAGGAACTGTGTTAAGTTGGTAACATTTTTTTCTAGAGGCACAGGCTTGTTAACAGTACTCTTCAAGATGAACTCAGAGGTCCTATTCATGCTCTTTCGATTGTTGTAAGTAAATTAAACTTATTGAATAATAAGTCTGCCATGAAATTTTACAAAATGTTTTTCCTTTCTCATTCTATTAAAAGATAATTTATGAAAAATATTTTTATTTGTAGGCTGTCGCACCTGAAGAAATAAAGGATGAAAAAATTGAAAGTTCAGAGTCCCCTCCTTGTCGAGGTGGATCAGGAATGAAGAAATGAGTTTATTCTTTTTTAGGCAATTGCATATGTATTTAGAGAAGTTAGTTTAATAAATTGTTTTCTAATGCTATTTGAAACTGAATGGAACCTGTTATTTCACGATAGACTGCTTTAATATGTCAAAAATTGGCAAGAGATATTGCTTTTACAGTTTTACTACCTTCCATTCTTAAGTTGAATGTTAAGAGTTTCTCTTTATGGTCTACTTATTTCTAGGTTAACTTTTATGAAAACTCGTCTTAGTGTGGACTTCAATAACACTGTTTCATTGAATAGTTATTAATTTCTCCACTATCTTAAGTTAAAAGATAATCAGTTCAATTAATAGAAACATACTTTTAACGCACAAAAAGAAAAAAACTGCTTTTAAAAGTTCAATGAAAAACATTAACTATAACAAATGTAGGATTTAAATGCAAGTTTGTCAGTATTACCTTAGAAAATCTATCAAAGTCATTCCAGATAATAAATTATTCAAATGAGACAAATTAATTCAGTTTAATTATTGTGTAAGTGTAATCTAGAATAATTTTGTGTAGCAGTCAAGTTATTGTTTAAACAAGTTATTGTTATTACTAATCTGAATAATCTCACAACTGGTTGTGAATCTTTTGGAAATAAAAATCCACTATTTACAGGGTAACATCTTTATATAACAAAAAGACATAAGTAGACCTACAGCAGTGATTTAACTACATTGTACAGTTATAAAAAGTACAAAATGGTGTAATTACAAAAAGATCTATAAATATATTATAAAACGAGCTTCAGAAAATACTTTTTACAAGAGTTTACACTTATATGCCAGTTAAGCAGTCCCATACACAAGTATGCAATAGTTTGAATAAAAACTGAAAAATGTACAATTTGCATTTACTTGCTGAGAAAATTTCTTGATACTGAATCCTTCAGTAAGTATGGCACTTTATGCATAATAACATGTAATCTCAAAAGATCCAATTTAAGTTGTTCAAACTACGAGGCCATTGGATGAGGAAGTTGTAGTTGAAGTCTAAAAAATAAAGAACAGCTTAGCAAAAATCAAGATGTATGAGTAATATATCAACATCTCGAAATTTCTTTTAAAGAAGAATAGAATTCTATCAGTTTTTAATTTTTAAGGACTAGAAAACTTGGGCTACAGCAGCTCATTGGGTAATTTTTATCCTTACTTATTGTTGAAGAATGGAATAGAAAAAAAATGAACTAATTTAAAAAGTTCTATTTGAATGTTTCAAATATATTCAAAGAATACTTTCTAATAAACTTCTGAAAATTTCAAGTTAGTGTAGGACTAGAGATTGATAGACTAACATCTTACCAAAGATGTTTGTGAACAATTTTGAGAATATTCAAAATTATTTGTAAAATCCAATACAGCTTAAACTTAAATTACAATTTTATTTCTTAGAAAATTTGTACTGAGTGACAGGAAGTTTATATTTTCACATAAAACTGGGACTCCTTATAATGGAATTAAAACACAGGCAAACTTAAATAAAACATTCAGTCAAGTCAAAACAAAAGTTACAGAAACAGTAAAATACAAGCTCATGCATCTATAAAAATAACACAGTGGGAACTAAAAATGCTATATCACCTCAACATCTGTCGGGTCAGTAGGAACAGCTTCAACACTGGTGTAAGAAGTACGAGACAAAACACTGTCACTTCTCTCGACAGTTTTCAGACGGCTAACATTCTCGACATAGCTGTCGCCCGACGTGCTCAGATCGGTAAAGATGCCACTCTCTTTGATTGAATGAAAAAAAAAGAATACCATGCAAAACATGCACACAACACCAATGCATCACAAAAAAGCACTAACATTTATATAAACTAAAAAGGAATACAAAACAAAACATTCTGGGAAAATAAGCTTTTTTCATGACTACACTGACTTTAATAAAGTGTCTCCGAGGAAAGAATAATACAAGTACTTTATTAAGAAAACTTCTCTTTCAAGAAATAGTACTCAGTTTAAATCACGTTGTTATAAAAAACATTAATCACGTTCTTTTCCCTTCCGGAAAAGGCAAATTTTAAAATAGAATTTCAACTTTCATATTCAGACTTATTGTGGTAACATAAATAGTTTTTAAAGTATGGTAAATATGCAAGTAATATTAGTTTCTATGTTAAATGATGGATGGTTTTTAAAGTACACTGATGTCTAAAAGTTAATCATAATTGGTGATTTTGTAAATAGTATTAGAAATTTTTATTCCTTATTCATGATCTTCATGCCATTTGATTTCTAAGTTGAGAATATTTGACTTTTAACCTTTAAAGATCTTATACCATTATGGTCGTTCATTAAGAACAAAGATTTTTGCCTGTTCACATAATTACCAATTATACTGAACTTTTGAATGCCAGTGTAAATCCGGAAGAAAAACCAACTTTTAGATTTTAAATGGATCAGCTCATATGGTACAGAAGTATGAAGGTTCGTGCCCCCAATCCTTTCAACTTTATTCACTACTAACAAGAAATAATGAGCTGAGCATGATATCTGAAAAAGCTGTTCATACCTGCAGAGCATTGCGATTGCTGGGCCATTGACCTCCTCTTGTCAGTCTCCACTTCTTCTACCTCTTCCAAAGGGTTGGAGTCGTAGAAAGTGGAGGATGCTCTCCCATCTCCCGAAGAGGAAGAGTTGCTCAGAGAGATGATGGACAGGGGTCGACGCCGGGGCTCGTTGTTATTATTGTTGTTGTGGTTGAAGTTGTCGGAGCTGGATACTGCAATGGAGTTTCGAAAACGAGGCACTGCAAAGTGTAAAAACATTGCTCGTTAAACTGTCTTGTGTCAATTTACTTTTAATGACATTGATTGGAGGGCAATCTTAAAAATGAGGAAGCCTGTTAAGAAAGTATTGTTTTCGTAACTGATTATACTTTGGTTTCATTCTCTGATTCATAGGAACATGGCATCTTCTACTCGACGATACTTTCCATGAGTAACCAGAAATGCTATCAATTAGAACATATTGAAAAAATGGTTCTCCATAAGAGGATAAATTATGGATTTGAGAAATTTTGATTCCTTGGGGAAAAATTGCTTGTAGTGGCCCTTTGTGTTGTTAATACAGTCGAATCCGCTTAATGTGATCACGGTTAATGTTATCAATCGGATAATGTTATCGAAATCAGCGGGTCCCGATCATTCCTATTTAATTTAATGTAAAATATATCGTTTAATGTGATCAACTATGAATAATCACTCCGCTTAATATTATCAAAATTTGTCCATATTCTCTTTAAAACGACCGCTTTTGAGTTCGAGTTTCATTTTGAAGGTCAATTTTTACAAGTAAAAATCTGCCCCATGAGAGCATCTGGTGCTTCTCTTTTTTCTGAAACTCAGTATGAGTTTGATAAAGAAAACATACCGCATAATATTGAAAGAAAACTGTTATGGGGGTCTGAATCCATGCTTGTTATTGGTTAAAGAAACCACCAAGATCGACGCTTTGCAGAAGATGTCTGATAAGAGATTTGAATTTTACCTTGTGTTTAATAAAAAGTAGTTTATTGGAGTGGAAGGATAAAATGGAGTGGAAAAAAGAGAGACCTTTCTATACCAATAAAAATACAAAGTAAGCGATTATTTTACTTTTATTAATTGAACTACTCTTATATTTTCCCCTTAAAATTTTACCTAGTTTAAAAATAGTGTTTTGAATACATTTATTTACATGACTTATTTTAATGCAAACAATCTAGTTACACTGTTAGCTGCTTTTGATATGAGATTATTATTGTTATCGATCGGATAATGTGATCAGTTTAGTCTCTGACAGTTGCGATCACATTAAGCAGACTCGACTGTAAAAGGATTCTTTAAGGAATAACTTTTCCAATTGCCCCCTAAATAAATAGTACAGTGAATAGTAATATGAATTTAATTAATAGTTTTTTACAGTTTAGGGGCCTGTAGATGGAAATTAACCAAATGCCTGGCTAGGAAGCATTTGTTTATTTCTATTGAACACTTGTGCTTTGCCTATCCTTACTTGGTAAGAATCTATTCATGAGAATTATAAATTAACTTTTTTGGTTTTAGCTATTATTTACCTTTATTCAGCTGTTGTAGACTGATGGAACGGTCACATATTTGATCATGACTAGGGGTGATGTCCAGACATGGCTTATTTCCGATTCCCATTGATGACATCTCTTCCAACCTTAAATCTAAATGGAGAAAATAAATTTGTGAGTTTTAAAATTATAATTTGCAGTTGAGTATTTGCCTTTTCGCCATATGTTTAAATCTCAATAATTTTTTTAGACTTCCTTCATCAATTGAACTGATTGTCTTTTTTATTCATTGCCTCTTTTAGAATAATGAGAACTAGATTATCTAGCATTATTTGAGAAATTTGCAAGTACATTTTCAAAGTTTAAACATAAATTTGAGCTTAAATATGTTAAGGCCTTCGTAAGAAACATGTCAACTCTGGGTTAGATGGGTAGGTTTAATAAGTACTAATTTTAATAAATATAAAAAATAGAAAATTATCTTGAATGGACTGACAACTCTTCTTATAGCCATACAATGAAACCATCAGTAAAATTTCAAGATTTTTTTCATATTCTGATTTTTCATTAACGATTCTTACTTCTATTTCTTTCTGCTTGCTTCCACAGCAAGCCACTGACTTCTTCAACCCATGCTTTCTTCACTTCAGCTGAAGGAGCTTGGAGGACACACAAATCTTGGGCTTTGCATTTCCTGAACCAGATCTCAAACTTAGTGGGGCTCTCACCCACCTGAGCAGTAAGGCCTAAATCTGATGTCTGAAAAACAATATTTCATTTATGTAAGCTAAACCAGAAATTCAGTATGAGAACAATTTCCCCTTGGCAGTGAATGCAATTTTTCCTGTTCTGTAAAAATTATTTGTGCAGTAAATAAAAAAATATTATTATTATAGGTCTGATTGAATTAAACTTTTTTTCCAGTTAATTAGGCTCAACTCAAGGGTTAAGAAAAAGTGCATAACTGGAAACAAAACCTTTAAGGAATTACTTAAAAGTAGTCATCCTAACATTTTGGTGTTAAAAAGAAGTGTAAACAAAGATTGAAAATCCCAAACTTGGGTGCGTAAAAGGGAGGGATTTGGGGATCTATCCCCCAAACTTGGAAATTTTTTTGGACCTTAGGAAATGTCTAAAATTACTACATTAAAGTACCAAATCCCCTCCAAAAATTTTTCTGGTTATGACACATGTAAAAAGACAGAAAAGTTTTTTCATTAATGCAATGATTACGAATATTTAGATGATGGTTATATTTAATTACATATTATTACCAAAAAAATTAAAAGGAGTTTCCTATTTAAATTTTAAATGTATTGATTAAAATATTTGTGTGTTTTTTTGAAGGTATTAAAAATAATCGACAGACGTTTTTAAGGAAAGTATACCTTTATACTGCTTTTATATTGGTAATAGTCGTGGCCTTTGCATTCAGGGTCTCTTCTAGCTTTACTGAACAGTATCAGATCTTCAAACAGGAATACTCGGCGTAAGGCCTTTCGAGACTTTCCTTGCCACACAATAAATTCATCTTGTCTTAACAAACGCCCTTGTTCCTTAATATTGACCTGACAAGAATAACCATTAGGTTAGAATTTAGTTAGACATAATTCAAGATGAAACGTAATAGAAGCATCAATTTCCATCGAGATTTTATACATACATCACACTCTTTCAGAGCGTCCATGGCTAGGAGATCATTTCCATGCCTTAACTGGAACCGCACCATCTCCTCTGCTGCCTAAAAATAATCAATCAAGAATGTAAGAAGGCACTCCAGAATCCACTCTTACATTTAACTGCACTTAAAATGGAGCTGCTTTTATTACAAATTAGAAAAACACAAGAAAACTACTCACACAAACTGGAATACAAGATATTTCCCTAAGACTAATTATTTTGTGAAGGTTGGATTGGTATGTGTTTAGCGATTTCTCCAATTCCATATTGCATAATTTTGTAGTTACTTATTGTAATTAAATATGAACTAAATAAAAACTAGAACCATGAATATTAGGACATTTTCTCAGCAAAAGTCATTTTTTACAAACACACTTACTTTTAAGTTATTGTAATGTTCGCTATTAGTTTCTGGACATTCTTTCAGCAATTGCTTCAGAAGAAGGGCATACTTTCCCATTCGTTGAACTGGCTTCAATAAATAGCTTGCCAAGTCCATTTTGTCTCCGAGCTCATGCTGCTTTTTCTGAAACACAAATAAAGATAAGACACAAAATAGTTTAACATTAAAAGATGACCTAGTTCTTTTAATAGGAAAAGATAATTTACCTTGAAGAAAATATTTCCATACTCTGCCATAAGGCTATCTGATTTAGGTTTGTTTTTATTGTATAAAGCATACAGGTAGAACTGGCTTTCCTGAAAACACAAATGAATTAGAGTGAGAGAAAAAATCATATAGCCCCATTAATTACATAGAGAAATATAATTAAACTGTTGGGAGAAAATTGAAAACTATAATTTACAACTTTTAAACAATTCTTAATATTGAAACATGGCACACTTACATATTTCAAGAAACACTGGCCGACAGAGTAGGGAATATTTTCACACTGCTCTAGTTCTTGCAAGAAATAGGAATGGTGAAATTCATAAATTTTTTCCAAATTTCCAAAAACAACATTCCGCTGACTTCTCAATGCTTGACTTACGTTGCTATTTTGAAGTAATGGAACATAATTCTGAAGAGAAAAAACTATGTTAGTTTTCAATCTTTATAGCAAAAATTCAATTAGCACATTAAACTAATGCTTACTTCTATGACATATTCTAGCGACTTGACATAGTCTCTTTCTGTTTGAATCATTTCCATCATGACAAGCTTCAAAGTACGACTGAAAATAAAACATTAGTATTGCAAAAGTATTTATTACTTTATGGGGAATGAGTAATTTTAAATTAAAAGATATATCCCTAAAATGGGGCATGATGAAGAACACTAAATATTAAGATTAATCATAATTTGTATTAGCTACGATAAATTTAAACAATCCTGAACAAGTAAAAGCTAGTACTCTTATTACATTTAAAATTAAAGCAATTTAGATTTTTTAAGCTGTTACCATTTCTGTTGATATTTAAGTTGGATTAGAAAAGTACACTAATACAGTAGAACCTAGTTAGAGCAACCCTTCATGGGATTAACAATATCCGATTGTTTTAACAAAAGGATGTTGTATCGGATAAAATTAGCACTATTGAAATAATCCATACTTTTCTTACTGGTTGTTGTAATCCAGGGGTCGCTATATCGGGAAGTCGTAAAGAGGTTCTACTGTATATCCAATTCCAATATATTTTCGAAAAGTCATATATTTGTTTAACAAGGTATCTTATTCTTATGAAATTTTATAGAGATCTTTTAAAACTCAAGTTTTTAGTGCCCTTCAGCTTTGAAATGTTGAAAGCATTCAAGGGTAAAACATTCATACTTGTTGGGAAATTTCAGAGACTCCATTTCTGCCGATTTACTGGAAAGGAGTTCTTCGAAATCGGAGCAAGAAGCACATCTCATGAGATGGGAATTCACAGGGACAGGTTTGGGGTGCTCGTCAGGATTGGAAGATGCATGGCTGGGAGAGGGAATGCTGATGCTAGAGGGTCTGCTCACATTATCTGGATTTCTATGGAATTTGGTGGTTAACATGCAACAGTAACAAGATCCAATCAAGCAAAAGCACGATATCATTATGTGAACGATAGAGTTAAGGAACGATTAAAGGCCTTGGTTTTTGCAAAAGCGGATAAACACTAATTGGAATATTTTACTATTTTAAGGCATGCAAGCAATTTTGAGTAATGAATATCTTACGAGAACTAAGACTCAAACTCTATTAATGTTTTGCATTGTTTTTCCAAAATGAGATTCTAAATCGGTAGGTAAGTTAGGGGATATTATCGTTGAATGTTTTCCATCCAGAAACAGAAATCCGTCCAAGGACCTGATTCAGCTTGATAAAACATTTAGAAGAAATGAAATCAGAACGGAAACTGTGGATTTAAAATGGTAACTTGTGAGCTCTCATTCCGAGATTCGAATCTAAGCAGATTCCTAGCCCACTTTTTGTGATGTGTTAAACAGTTCCACATACACTAGAACAGCTACTTACTATAAAAAGTTTCATACATTAATATATTTAAAAGTAATAGAAATCTAGTGTTAGCAGCATTTTGTATAATCAAGTGTATAATTATCTGAAACTGTGTGCAACAGAAGGTTCCAGAAACACACACTTGCAAATAATTATGCATTATACACTATAGATTTCTATTACTTTAATAATATATTAATGACTGAATACTTTTTTTATAATAAGCAGCTATTCTTGTGTTTAAGGAACTATTTAAAATGACCACAAAAAGATTAAAAGAAATCTGGCTAGATTCAAATCTCAGAACAATGAGAACAAGAGCTTGTAAGTTATCTATTGAAATTCCCCGTTTCTGCTCTGTTCTCATTTCTTCTGTTTTGTCAAGTGAATTGGGTCCCTAGTTATTTTCTCCAGGGCAAAACAGGATACAAAAAACTTACACACCAGTAATTAGAACATAATAAAAACATTTTCAATGAAATTTTTAATCCAATTCTATCCTAGACATTTTTATAACTTTCACCAATGATGAGTATTGTAAGTTAGTGCGGGATGAACCTTAAGTTAAATGGCTTAGCATGCAAATATACTAAATGGACTCAACATAGTAGAGACATCCTCACAAAAGGAGCAACCCAAAGCATACCTGTGCCTGTAATGAACAGCATCCTGCTGTCCAGAAAGCCTCTGCTGCTCCAGCACCTGGTTCTGCACCCTGATCTCCTCCGCATAGCGCTTCAACTCCGCCTCGCACACCTTCCAGTTCCGCCCGTCGTCCAGCCTCAGCCGCGAGGAGAGGCTCGCGTCGCTGGAGGCGGGCTTCATCCCGCCCACTCCCTCGCTCTGGACGTTCAGATTGGTCATGCTGTCGCTGGAAAAGGGGAAGGACTTCCTATGGGGAACAGCGGCGGGCTCCGGCGAATTGGTCCGCCCGAACACGAACTCCTCCGTCAGCGATCCGCGCTTGGCGAAGTACTCAGTCCGGCCTTTGCGCTGGGACAGGCTGAGCAGCCGTTCCCGGAAGCTGGTGGGGGGGTGGTAGCTGCTCGGGAAGGAGGTGTAGGACCCCACCGACTCCCGCTTGGTCTGGGACGCCTGCGAGGGGCTGTAGCCGTTGAGGTACGACTGGGACGTGGCTCGGTAGGGGGTGTTGCTGGACGAGAGGGGGTTCCAGAGGCAGGGTTTTATCTTCAGGTTGTCCAAGCTCTCGTTGATGTTGGGCCGTTCATCAAAGGTCATGCGCTCCTTGGCTTTGAGGAGGGTTTCTTGGCGGGCTTGCACCAGTTCCACAGTTTCTTCGTACTTGGCTCGGGCAGTCTGAAATGTGAGGTTTCAGTGAGTTGAGTGGTTAAGTTGGGTAAACTAAATATGTAAGCGATTCATCATCATGAATAGGAAATAATTTGCCGAGGTTACTGATTACTTAAAAGGTTGCTGAAACATAGGTCATTCAAGGCTTTTGTAGATAAATTTGAGGTTGGTTGATTTTTGGGTTTTTAGGGTGTTACTAAATCCCCATAAGAGGGCATAATGCCCCCAAGACAATGGATCAAAATTCTGGCAAATAAGTTATTTTAAAATACAGTCAAGTGGTGCTATGGGCAATGTGACAAATATAGGCATTATAAAATGATGCCAGAGTATATCAGGCAAAAAGATTAATAATCATTGATAAATGTCCTTGAACTTATCATATTGCCCGCCTTACTTTGAATATTATTAATAATGCTCGGTTTATCACTTTTTCCATAACATATTCATTATCTTAAGGTGCCTGCCTACCTAAAAAACGCCGTTTTGGACCGAAAATTCAAAAAAAATTTATTATCCTATTTCAAAAGCACATCTTTAGCTTTCCAAATCAGTTTAAATTTTGTCTTTATCTTTCCTAGAACCAAAGTTACAGAAATTTTACTCACAGCTAAATAGGCATTTTATTAAGGAAAAGGTAAAGAAATTCGCATTTTCTCAGAATCACATATTTGCTATTTTCCTTCTCCGCAAAACTGCATAACTCAAAATATTATGAATGAATTTCTATAAAACTTGGGCACAGTACTTGACATAATATGATTTAGGAGTCCTACTATTTTTTTGATTGTGGGTGTAATATTATTAATTTTATGAACAGTATAACTTAAAACTTCACTGAATTTTGGTGGGTTTTTTTTCATTTTTCACGTTTGGTTCTGTAACTTTTGATATTAAATAAATTTAGACCTAAAAGTAGTAGGCCTCCTAAAATATAAGTTCACGAGGATAACAAAGTTTACAAAACAAAAATATCTTCATATCAATTTGAGTTATGATGATTTGCGGAAAGGCGTTTTTTGGGATTTTTATGCATAAATTCTTCAATAATATGAAAATTTTAATCAATATTTAATTTTTTTTCATGTTAATCATAGTTTTTAGATACATTTAATTGTATTAACCACAAATTAGGTCAAAATTTTAATTATTTAAAAAAAAGCCTTTATAGGTAGGCAGGCACCTTAAACTCTTGGTGTGGTAAAAAACAGTAAGAAGGATTATTAAACAAAGATATACTTTTAATTCATGGAAAAACTCAGCCATCATCTATAAAAGACCCTTTTGATCATACAACATACATATTTTTAGCACTTTATCAACAAAATAGGTATTTTTTACATTTTTTCTCAGAAATTAATAACATGTAGACTACCTCAAGGGCATTGATCTCATGAGAAATATACAGTGGATGTATCCTTTAAATGTATAAGCTATTTAACACTCAAAAAACAAAATTACCTGGCACTGAGTCAACAGTGTTTCATTGTTGAGTTTGAGAGCTAGGGTCATCATTTCCTCAAAGACGCCATCCTCGATGTAAGGATGGGCTTGAAGATAAGAGTCTAGTCTCTTCATTATGGTGGTGAGTGCATTCACAGAAGTGGTAGAGTCCACTTTCATGTGAGAAACAAATCGCATTGTTTCCAACGACCACTCATAAGTCTGAAAAAGAAGGTTATAAAAGTCATTTTCATTGTTACTTCACACTTGACAAACATTTTAATCTTTAATTGTCCAATAGATTTTGTGATTTATACAAAAATCAAGGATATATCGAGTCATTTGTGCTAAAAAGAGATTCACTTTATGGGCTTTCACATGATCCTCAGTTGAATTTTATACAAATGATTATCCCAACTCATTTTTACAGGAAAAGGTTTTTAATTTTCCAAATAATTAAGCCTTGCTAACTAATTTTCTTCACAAATATATTAATTAAGTAAGAAACTGAAAATCCTTAATCTAGGTTTACTTTGTCTAACAGTTGATAGCAACGACTTGTATCTTCCAGTTTTTCACGGGCGTCTTCCAGACGGTCAGTGAAGTCATCCAGCTGCCTCTTCAAGTTGGAGCTAATGCCATTTTCCTTTTCTGAATTCCTTACTTTAGGTATCTCCTCCAACAGATCATTGCCTCTTTCGATTTGTCGCTATTGAAAGGTAAAGTAATTTTTTAATATCTTATGCTCCCACTAACTTAAACTCATGATTATTGCACTTTGAAAGAAAAGAAAAACTTAAAGCTGAAATTTTGCAATTATTTGATAAGTAAGGTTTATTTTTATAATGGATATTCAGTTTTAACTAAAACTAAATAAATTTAAAGATACTTTTTCGTTTAAATGATTTATGCATTTACATACCATAGCTAAAAAGTAAAACTTTTCAAATTCATTCTCTTGCTCCCGTATGGCATTTAACGTTTCAGCTAAGGTTTTGTGTTTCTTTAGGGTTTCTTCACCTTTTCGATGCAACCATGTTAAAACCTAGATAAAAACGTTTATTTTCTATAGCTATATGCTGTACATTTGTCAACTCTTTGAATGTCTATAGGCCATTAAACACAAATTTCCAATATCCAATTAAATTTTCCTTTAAGAGTTTGATAACTACAATGTTTTTAAGGGCCAATATCCAAAACAGATCTAACATCTAATATTCATACCTGACTAGATTCTTCTTCAAATACTTTCATCATCATACATTCCTGCAGTTTGTTTAACCTTTTGTCAGCTAGTCTTGCCAACCTTTGTACAACTTTTTTTAGCTGCTTGTAAAGCATCTTGCTTTTCTCTACAGCTTCCCTATATAAGTAATGTATAATTAGAAAACTACCAAATAATACGTCATAAGTATTTTAAAACTTTATAACTCAAATACCGAAACTATAAAATTGATGTAACAGAAGAAAGAAATTATTATAGCATACAAATTAAAAATGTAAATTTTTATCTACTCACTCGAAATCAAAATTGTTCTCAAAGTGCTTTCTGTAATCTTCAAGCTGTTTCAAAAAAGTAGCTCCTTCTACCTCCAGATAGCGCAGCTGTTCATCTTCTAAAACCTCCATTATTTGTTTCTTTTGCTGTTCAATCAATTCATTAGTTAGAACACTGGGCAACTGGCCATAACGGAGGTCTTGGATTAGCTTCACTAAGCGACAGCCCATTTGGTGGCAGCTTACAATGAATGGATCAAGGAACTACAAATAAAATATGCAAAATAAAATATATTGTTCTTTAAAAAATAGCTTAGAGAACATATATTCTAATAATTTTTCACCATGTACATTAAATATGATCATAATATATTTAAGTACAAAGCAATACTATTTAAATAAGCCTTTTTTCCCTGAAATTTATTAGTTTTAAGTTCAAATAAATAGACACTGGGACAAATCCCACATTCAGCAATCTTTAAGACATTTTTATTTTAAAATTATATTTTAAAGCTGAAACAATGAAATTTAAGCTTTGTACGCTGATCAAAAATAGCTTCTTAAAGAGAAATACAAATTAACTGAACAAACCTTATGAAATTCTACCCATGTGTGATGATCATACTTGTAAGTACCACTGTATTCTGGCAAGAGCTGGTCCTTGGCAACATACTTCAGTAATTGGTTTTCATTAACAATGGGTTCAAACTGCAAAATAGTAAGTTTTTTAGAACTTATATGATCAATTAAAAATTCAGAAAAAAATATCACAAGTAGAAATTGTTTTACCTTAATATGAAATATAGGATACTTGGAAGACAGTAACTCAACTTTATGACTTTGTTTATGCAGAGCTAGGACTAAACTTATTGTTCCGGGAACTGTTTCCTGTAAAAGTTAAAAATTGTTATAATAACTAGTAAAACACAACAAGAACACTATTAATAAAGTTTTAACATTTATACTTATCAAAAGGTACATTAAATTTTGTCTGGCAAACAAAAATATTGCAAATTAAGTAGTATGACTGCCACGAAATTGTACAATTGTTGTACAATATTGTGGCAATTGTTATGGAAACTGGTTATTCTCTTCAATTTTGGGGCGATGGTAATTCATAAACACTGAAAAAAGCGTTTTGTGCCAAATTTGTGTAGTCATCATTTAGATTTGAACTTCTTTGAAAGTTTTTTTAGCGATCAGACTATAGGCTATAGATTGCCAAAATAAATCTTGCTCTACTTGATCTTATGGCCTAACAAGCCTTTTTTTCAACCAACTGAAACAATTAGATGTGCATAAACTTGACGGTAAACTCAAAGTTTCGTATTTTTATTGACACTACAAATCAAAGGATGACTATATTGCACCACCAGTGTAAGCTAACTTAGATCCTTAATTTTCCTGTAAAGTATACTTCCTGTTTCTTAAATGCTACAAATATCAACAGACCTCCACAAGGGCCAGAGCTTTGTGAAGTATGGACCATGCACCAGGGACGGCAGCTTTACGACCATCAACGACTGCCAGAAAGCCCAAACACATCGTCTCCCTTCTGCAAAATAAAGTTGTATAAGCCTAGGGTTGATTTATATTTATAAATTTAACAAATAAACAAAGTATTAATTATTTTTATATCATTTATTCATTTTATTATAGAAATCCAACATTTCATCTGTCATCACAATCAAAGTTTTTAAAAAAGCATTAACTTTTTTTAATTTATGAAATTAAAAAAAATGCAATATTATTTCAGACATTTATAATATTAACACAAGTTTTTAAAATAAATGAATTTTAATTAAATAAAAATGATTAAGAAGCACAAACAAGATTTCCATTTCTATATCATGTTAATCTTTAAAAAAGTTACCATTTTTGTTTATGTCATCTAGTACAAAGTAATTAGTAAACTAAACAAAATAATCTTACTTGGGAATATTTTGGAAATAAAGAAGAGTTTCAGCCAAATCAATGGCATTTAAACTGTGTTCTTCAACCTTTCCTAAAGATATGTACACTATACTCCGACTGCAAATATCTCTGCAACCTACAATAAAGAAAAATTAATGGAATAAGTACAAAATTAGGATAGATTAAAACAATAAAAAAGCTGATAAAGAAGTATCAGCTGTATAAAAAACTCCTCATGTCTTCCAGTGGGGCCATAATCAATTTGAGACATTCTCTTGGGGAAAATGAGTCAGCTCTCCTTATTCTGTTGAGGATTAGCCATTGGGATTGCCAGAAAAACTTTTCAAAGGGGGATATAGAATAAATTTGGACCTTTTATATAGTCAATAAAGAGAAATGTCCTAAAGAAAAGGGACATTTCATAAAATTTCTTGGCCCAGGGCTTACCTCCTATGTCATGGGCTTGGTTGCATGCCATGGCTAAGAGCAAATTTTTTTTATATTTTAAATTGAATTTAATTGAAAAATAGAATAATGTTTTCCAAAAGCAAATCACATAGTGCCCCAAGAAATAAATTATTTAATTTATGCATGAAACTTAAAAATTAAACAAAAACAATATTATTCTTGTCAGGACCTCTTATGCCAGAACCTCAAACTTTAACATGAACTCAATGACATCAATTTTGGAAGTAGGAATCAATTAAATACCTTACCTGGCATGATGGCTATTTGGAAATTGAGTGCATTTTCAGCCAAGTCTGTTATTGCACAGGGCTGCCTTATTTCTGGGAGTGGACTTTTTCTGGATGTGGTTTCAACTTCTACAGCGTTTTCACAGGGTAGGATGCGATGCTGCTTCTGTTCTGTATCTATAAATTGTAAAAATAAAAAGCTTGAACTAACAATTTGTAACTGCTTACAGAAGAAGGAAAATATAAAGATGCTATGCTCTTTTTGTGATTATTCCCAGAATTATTTCAAGTAAGGTACGAATGTTTTTTTTATTAATTTTTATAAGTTATGCATTTAAATCAGGTGTTCCGGAACTATTAGTCATTGGCAAATTTAGGAGTAAAATTCTATGGAATCCCTGAAAGCTGGTGGGTTTAATGATTATTTTCCTGCACAGGGAGCTCTCATCTCGGATGAAAATAAAAATTAAATTCCTATTAAAAATAATGAGGGCTACATCCCAGAGATTTTTAAATATTATCTGGCTCATAGCATTATTATATCAGAAAACCAATCCATGTTTTTCAAAAAGATATTTGATCGTTTAACTCGCACAGAATGTAAATTGATGTCTTCTTTATTTTAGTTTGGCAATAATTTTTTATTCATTCAATAACTTTTTAAGAATCTTGAGACAATGAAAATGTATAACTAATTAAAATTCCTAAATTAAAAACCGTTTCAATGTCCAGATCGTCCGTGATTTCATTAGTTTCCTATTGAAAAAAAGTGCAAAAGGATAAATCCCTTTTAATTATCACTCAATAAACTTAACTCTAGGATTAACCATCCAAACCATATAGATAAACAGCAGTGATCCCCCTAAAGGGCGTCAGAAAACTAAAAACTTCCTTAGACCTTTTGCCTTAAGGAATTCACACTGTTCACTTTTGCTGTTCATCCTGAGTGATTCACTATAGAGGAGATTAGTGAAAACGTCACTTCCGGTTTCTTGTTTTGTTTGGAAACGTTGATTCGATCCGTGATTGGTTACATACGGATCCGTACTGTCCGTACAGTTCACGGAACCAATCACAGACTGAATTTACGTTTCCAAACAAAACAAAAAACGTCACACTAATCTCGTCTATTGGGAATCGCTAGTTTGCATAGAAAAGTGAAGGAGTAAAGAGTGAAATGCCAATCCACAATTTTCACTTTGGATGATTCCTCCAAGATGAAGATCAAAGGTGAAAAGTCTGAATGAGCCTTTACCACATTCCTTCTTTTCATATTTAGAAAATAAGCTCTCATACCTAAACCCATCTTACTCGCTCGCAATTTACAGCACACACCAGGGTTCACCGATTGTTTTCCATCCAAGAATCCAATCGATGAGATAATAGGCGGACAGGTATAAGGTAATGCGAGTTCAAGGACTCCCATCGGCCAGCGCTCGGTGTTAATGAATGAGATAAGGATCAAAGGAGGAGGATTCAAGGAGCGGATGACTCACAATGCATTGATCAAGATAGATTTTTTATCATTACTTTTTCCGAGAAGCTGTGGGTCATTACACGTGCTCCATTCATCAATAGTCTCACTTTCATATCTCGTATATAATAAGCGGATTTTCTTTTTAGCTGCTTATGCTGGTATAAGCCCTGGGTTTTGAAAGGTGTAATCTCGTAATTCCTCGGCAGCAGTGACGGTTTTTATCCAGGCATACGTTCTTGAGTCAATTAAAGGATTTTTAACAGATAGGGAGTTAGATGCCTTAATCCGTTGATTGTTTTACTTTTTGATAGGAGTGCCGGATGAATGAAAAAAAAATACACGACGAGCTTGATGTGAATATGGAAACACATTGCCCACTAATAAGGCATCCAAATCTACAGAGCCAAATCTACAGAGTAGGATTCAATTTTTAAAAAAGTTGAATTTCAAAATTGAAGTATATTTCTTTAATAATGCCTTTTCCGGAAAAAAATTATCTTGTTAGAATTTTGGGGCAGGTAAATAAGAGGAATGGTAAACTTTTATCATAAGTCGGGCATCTAAGCTGCAAATGAGAATAAAAAAACGTTTCTCAGACAAAAAAAAGATTAAAAAATTGCTTTATAACGCAAATACTGCAGTATATAAAGAACGGGGGATCCCTATTTCATAGATTTTTGAAACAAAATCTTAATCTAAACATTCTCTTGACGAAGCATTAAAATTTGATACCTAAATAAGACTATTTCAGAATCGCAATGTTAATGATTCCCAAGTAAACTGTAACGATTTAAGTTTCAGAGATAAGATCACCGAGAATAATTCACAAGGGTACGGAAACTAACACCAGGAAGTGGATCAATGAATCAAAGATGCCGTCAGAAATTAGTATTTTAAGAAAAGGGAGATTTCAAGACGAGATATGAAACGAAGGCCATACACACGTCTTTTCGAAATACAACGAAAATCTCGTTAAAGTGAACAAACCATCATTATGCAAGCATGAATCAATTGCATCGGAAATGTAAGAACATTATTAAAAAAACACAGGACAGACGATAGAGTACTTCATTTTTATCTAAAGCCTCCTTCTATACATTTAATCAGTTTAGTTCCATCAACTTAAAGACGCCTGTAAGTCGATGGATCAATGATAACTCAGAAGTTATCTGTCGTTAGTTAACTAGGATAAACGATCTATTAATCAGCTTTACGCAAGGTCAATTTATTCTAATTGATTATTACTGCACTAAATTTAATTAGTAGCAAGGGAATACGACCAGTTGAATTTTCTTTCTCTCTAATGCATTTAAATGAATATTTAGAAACATTGAAATTATGAAAAATGAAAGATCATTTTTAAAAACCAATGATACATGACGTTTTTCTGCTGAATAACATAATATCAATGGTCGTATTCAAGTTTTATAGAAATGAACACGACCCCAACAATTAATGCGGAAAACGTAAAATAATTTGTGAGGATTACAATTACTTTACATTTGTGCTTATAACTAATTTTAATGAGTGATCTCCACTGAATAAGTATAAAAATACATTTAATAAGAAATTGAAATTGGCGCGCTTCACCGCAACAAGGGTACATTCGCCGTAAAAGTACATTTACAGGGATCTCCGAAGTTAGTGCTTTGCTAAGAAGCAAACATTTTACACGGGATCAGTTCAAAAAATTAATTAAATTCCAAGGATGTTTGGAGGTATCTTTTCTTAACCAACCTAAACCTTTTTTATTGAGGTAAGTGTGTTTTCACAATGAAAATATTTGTTGATATGTACATACATGGGAATTTAATGTTAACCCATCCACGTGATTTCGACTTTCCCGATTCTTTTGCAGGATCAGTTCAAAAAACGAATAAAATTCCACAGAATATGAGTATTTTTACATATAGTAACCAACTAAAACTTTACAGAGGAAAGTGTGTTTTCACGGTGAAACTATTCTAATGTTCTTTCGGTTCACCATACCTTCCGAGATTTAATGAATTTGGAATCCCGCTATAATCTCATCTTGTTGTCATATCGAAACATTTTCAGCTATATTCACAGCCATTAACGACGGGCAGTTCAATAAAGGATTCCGCTATCATAGCTAATTTTTCTATCTTTAGCTGCTAGTTAACACTGACGGCTGTGAATATGGCTATTTGAGTTGCAAAACACCTTTTTTTAAATAGAATTTTGAGGACTCATTGGGAATGAAATTTTGTGGCAATTGATTGGAATGTAAACTTTACCCGAGCAAAACTCCTCTTCACTTGCCAGTGGTGCAAGTGGCGGAAGAACCTCCTCCTTCCTCGGTTCTTCAGCGGCAGAGGCATCCTTACTCGGCGATCCGCTGTCAGTCTGTACCCAACTGTCCCTGGTGCACCTTAAGCGGTTCCGCCTCCAGCTGCCCTCAAACAGTTCCTCTAGCAAATGGCCGACAGCCACTCGACTTAGCCCCTCCTCCCCAGCAACAAGCAGGCCACGCCTCTTGCTGTTGCTCTCCGCCTCATCGTCCTCGTCCTGGTCAGAGGAGGCGGACTTAGAGGTGGCCACCAAGGCGGCCATTTCTTCCGTGAACTCCTGCGCGTCGAGGGATCGCTCCCTGATTGGTCCGGAGGTCTCGCACCTCCACTTGAGGGAAACGCCCACTGGCGTAGCTAGGAAGTAGAAGTCCCCCGTTCGGAGGAAGGCGGGGTCTGGGTCGGCGATGTGGACGATGAGGCAGCCTCGGGAGCAGAGCGGCCAGCCGGCGGGAGGCTTGCGCTTGCGGGTCTTGCGACTGTGTCGGTGCTTTTTGGGTCTGGGCCGGTCAACTGGATGAAGCCGCACCTGGAAAAAAATAAATGACATTCAGCAAAAGCTTGCATGACATTTTAAGTACCAATAGTTTTAAAGTAGAAATATAAGACTAAGCTAAACCATCTGAAAGATAATAGAAAATATACTTTTCATCACAACGGAAAATGTCATTGATGGGTGATTACAAAGCAAATAACCATAAGTACTCTGAAAAAAAATGCAACGGGAATGCAGTTATTGAAAGTTTCGAAAGTCCGCCCAAAAAGTACTCTTACTCAAACTCGTTATTGATGAAATCAATTTTTTAGGTTATCAAAGAACTGGTTTAGGTATACTAACTGAAATAAATACACTACCTCTTACCATAAATGGACTTTAATTTCCTTTGATGGAAGAAACCTACTAGTCCTCGAAATCCAAGTATTCAGTTTTTTAGTTTGCCCATTCTTATGCGCTTACACTTGCGTAGGAGTTATAAAAAACTCCCAACGTTATCCCATAAAAAGAATCATCCTACTTAAGCAGTTTTTAATCAAACTTTGGTTTGGTTAAGAGATTATTGGTTTCCCCTTACCCTACACTGATTCAAACTGTAAGCTAAAAAGAAAAGCAACTAACACTTACAATTCCTAAAAAATGAACACTTTGATCAACTGCAAATGATCACAAACTAAATATTGATCTTTGAGCAAAAAGAAAATCGGTCTCTTCCACGAAATCCCAAAAACAAAGTCACCCATGCGGTCGCATTCTTATCTGAGTATTCACATTCACTTTCCACTCATTTTGAGGTCGAACCCACATCCGCTGCGGCATCCCCACCCAGCATACACCCGTTAGGCACTTGTCCTTTTCCCAAAGAAGAAAAAAAAAGAACATTTTCATTTTTATTATTTTCTACTACAACCCTCGCTGCGAGGCGTCGACCGCTGAACTTCCACAATCTGCCATTCAGGACTTTTCTGCGGACAGCAATTTTTATCCATTAGCAACCGAAAGTGTCACCGCGATGCGTCGCAACTTGTTTCTGACAAAGGAGTGCCATCCCCTTGTCTAAACACGTTGTGTCGCAATCGCGGGACCTTGAACGGGATGACTAATTTTAATGAAAATGCAATGAACAAATTCTTTTGGGACTCGGGTTGAGTCCCTGTTTTGGAACCTGGAATGAACACCTGTTTTGAAGGGTATAGGTAACTTCTGAATTGCTGTGGTCATTACGGGTTCTAAACCAATTTTGTTGTTTTAATCCGCCCTACAAATACGGATATATTAAGATTTTTTATGTACTTTTATATCAACTAGAAACAATAGCCGTAATTAGACCAAGGCCATTTTTGTGTAAAACCAGGCGATTCGCTTCAAGGAGACAGCGTTAAATTAAAAAGCCAAATTTATAGAAGTTACGTCATTGTCCTCAAGAAACATACGTTTTATATCCTTTAGATCAGAAGAGAATCCATAATTTTGGTATGAGGGTGTACAGATTCTTCATTCTTTAACGTTTTTCGAAAAAATTAATGGATGATCCATTATTTTTTATTAAAGTCAAGAGTTTAAGTTTACCTCATGGGGGAAGCAATCCTTAAGTGGAAGGGGTTAAGCTCATTCGGGCCTTAGTCCCTACAGACTTATAAGCCAACTTTTTTTTATTAAGAAACAGCATGTTGAAGAAATTATCCTTATACTTGTGATAACAATATGTCAGTTATTAAAAAGAAATTTTAATTTTTCTTAAAAAACATTTTCCATGCCTCAGTATAGAATAAATAGCAAAATAACGCCATTTCTTGCAAAGTAAAATCTTCACGAGAAATTCTAAAATTAAACTGAAAACATCTACATCAAAGGAGAAAATCCATTATACATTCGACATCCATTTGAGCCCACATTTCCTTTCAAAATCACCATTTGCATGATCCCACCAGAACACCCAAACATCTTCCGCGCAAAACCCAATCAGTGGGAACACAGACCACCAAAACCCAGCACATCAAGAGCTTTTCTTCAGAAGGAACACTATTTCCAATCTAAGAAATGGATATCCCGATCTCCTGTTACGATTAATGAGGAAATGCAAATGGATTCTTGCCACTTGCAGTAGCTACAGCCATTTGCTTTGTCAAAAGATCTGTTGGATGAAAAAGGAGCTGCATTTTAATGACGTCAAGAGCGGCGCATTGAACCTCGCCTCTTGTCCACTATAACTTCAAGAGGGAATAAAAAGCTTGGCTTCAGCTAAGATTGTCGTTGGAATCGTTTCAACGTCTCATATCGTCGCCTTAGAATCAAAAACTACTATCTCTGAAAATTCACGCAGCTTGATTCACAGTAGTTGTTCATTCTACTCGTTTTGTTGGCGGTTTTGGCGTTGTTAAAGGGTTGCTGCTATCCATTGTTAATTCACTTCAGTCCTAGAAAGGGAAAATATTGAAACTTTGAATCTTAATAATTCTAAAATTAATTCGAATTTTTTAAAAAACGAAACGACAATATTTTTGTAAAAAATAATTGTATATGTGTTTAAAATATTGTACTTCTACCATGATTAGTTTTTCTTTTATAACGAAAAAAGTGCTCTAATTTTTCATTGGCTGCTGCGAAACGAGCTAGATTCAATGTTAATCTTGGCGGTCTGATATCGTAAGCAGGTTGCCATATCAGGGGCAATATTTTCTTCATCTTAAAATCAAAATAATACTGCCTTCTGGTCTGATTCGGAAATATTCGGAATTGCAAGCGAGAAAGCTCATTTCATTGGTTCGTAAGCGTGACATCATCGAGCTGGCAAAGTGCCAAACCAATTAAATGAGCGCCTGCAACGATCTGAAGAATTTATTATTATTTTTTGATTTAGTGGTATTTATTGGTGGATTTTTTATGGGGAGTGGTTTGAATTGGCGTCTGATTATAAGTCGCCAAGGATCGGGGTCCCCGAAGTTTGCCGAACGGAGATAGTAGTTTTTGATTCTAAGGCGACGATATGTTCCATACTACAATTTTCTCGAAAGCGAGGCTTAGTATAATTTTTAAAACGAAGAGTCTAAATCCACGAAAGTTGACCCATGCTAAAGTATTAGCGAAATTCGTTAGAGTTGAGGTGTTGCTTTCGTGGATTTAGACTGTGCCTTTTTAAAACCTGGGGTTAATAGCAATTAAGCTGTTTTAAATAACTTTTTTCGTGCTCGGAAGAAAGGAGATCATACAAATTGACCACCAGAAAGAAAAGGGAAAACTTGTAAACAAGTCATGTCTATTGAGATTGGATATTGACGCAAAAATACCTTCTTAATTCGGAAGGAAAACACACTTACAGACCGTTCAGGTAGGAAGTGGTAATTTTCTTATGAAAGAAATCCGTGCAACTTTAAACACCGAAGCAATTGAGCTGCTCCGGATGAGTGGCGGTATAAGTCCAAAAATGTAAAATTTGAGGTAAGAGTGGATTTGGATTTCTGTTAGGGTCCTTGATATTGATGACACATCCATATTAAGCATGATACTTATAAGAACCCGTGTTAGAGGTTGAAGTAATGACGCAGAGGAATAGAAAATTATGATTAGATGAGATTAGATTTTTCTTCATGGGAAATGGTTAATACTGAGTTTGTTGAGGTAATTCAGAATATTATTAAAAAAGCTATAAACGCTATTATCTGTTAGGAATAAGTAGTACTAATTTACTGTACCACAGTCAGCGCCAAACAGCCTAAAATCCTTTCCCCTCCCTATCTCACACCTAAATGGGGTTCCGAACGCTAACATCAATCACAGCGCATACTCCCGCTCAATTATAACAGCACCGAAGACAAAGAAGCAACAGTCGAAACATACACGTGTAAGCCCACGAATTACACGACTTAGCAACTCCCTCTCATCCTACCGAAAAATCTATTTATACCCCCGCACACCGCATCCAGTCTTTGCCGCCCTTGTCTTTTTGACAATTATAGTAAGAGATGGCAGAGGGAATTGTTACCACCGCATTCCTCAGCGATTGGAC
The DNA here is from genome assembly GCA_024610705.1 of Tetragnatha versicolor. Lineage (NCBI taxonomy): Eukaryota > Metazoa > Arthropoda > Arachnida > Araneae > Tetragnathidae > Tetragnatha > Tetragnatha versicolor. The sequence goes on from JANDEH010000008.1 coordinate 18,682,805, forward strand.
CTCGAAAGATATTCACAACATCCATCATGAGTTGTCGGCACGGGAGAGCGAGACATCTGTAAGTCGTCAGTTTTTGTACAGCAAGAGGATTTTTGATAGCTCCGAAAAGGTAAATATTTAGCGTCGGGTGGATTTTGGGGATGTTCGCGGCTTGTAAATATATGCGCAGCGGGTCTAGTAAGGGATAAGGAATGTCTTGTAGCAGAAGCCGTGGTGTGGTGATTACTGGGGTAAACTTTCCAGAAAAGTTTGCGTAAACTTAAGATAAAAGAATATGGCACTTGAGTATGAATTTCATTGCGGCAGTCCCCTAATTTCATGACTGTTGGCGTTAAACCAACGTGTTCATTCAACTATAGTAATCAGTCACCACTAAATTTTGTAACAATATTTAGTTTTTTGCACTTTCATAATAATAATAAGGATAATCATTTATTAGTAGTTATAAAATGTTGGTACTTGAATAATTGCGTATTTAACGAGTGGAAACTACCAAATGCAACTACCCAAATGAACTAACAATAAAACCTAAATTAATAAACCGGCATTAAAAATAACAAGGTGGCAAGATCTCTCAACACAACCGTCAATCAAAAGCAAACATTAAAAAGTTTAATTTTACTACCAGAAACCAACAAGCGTATCACTCTCTTAATCATTGTTTAAAGGGGCAATACTTACACAGATAAGCTTAAGATTGGAAGGTTCACTGAAACTTGTTTACAACGGTTGTCCAGAGGGCAGACTGCATTTCAACGAAAAAAAATTCATAAATTTTTATACCTGAAATTAAATACCACCCCTTCAAAACTTTCAATTTCTTCAAACTTTCAAAAGATGAAAAAATAAATTAATACAGGTTCAAATTAATTATCTCACACAAGGACCTTTATTATAGGCAATGCACTCTCAAGACTTGTAAAATCGTCAAGTGAGCCAATAGTCTCAAGTCTCGTGAAGTTAAAAAAAAAATTGAGATCACCATACATTTGGATTTCAAACATCATAATCTAAGCTAAGTTATTATGGCCTTTTTCTTCTCTCTTATACCTATTTTACATTCATTCATTACCAATTTCTCATGTCTATTCTTTATCCAATCCCTTATTTTTCCTCTTTCATTCATTCTCCCTGATCATCTCTTATTTTATCTTCCTCAGCTATCATTCTCTGATCATCCCTTTCTCACTTCCTTTTGCTCTTTACTCTCTCTAGTGAGTTAATGTTTCCTTTCTTAATCTCTCGGCACTTAGATTGAAAAGGAATTAAAGAGACGATGAAGACAGGACAGAATATGATACAGAGGACAGAAGAGAAATTTCACTGAACCGTTTCACAGAATTTCACTAATGTCATTCTGTTCAATCAATACAAAGTATGGCACAATATACACTAGCGGAAATAAAAATCCCAACACCAAGAAGGAAAGGAGATATCAAAGTAAAATTTATTTCTATGATTGAACATAGTATCAATGTGAATTGATTAAAAAATCAGCCTTCCTGGATGTTTGGGGGCCGAGAAAATCGGTGAGGAGTGTTGTCTCCATAGGTATCCATTACCGCCGTCACACGTCATGGTATTGAGTGACAGGGGCTCTAAATGACTTTTGAGGGATTGGAGGACCATGTTGCCTCCTCAGGTAGTCCAAATTCATATGGTGCACCAGCGGACGTTGCATACCGGGCTTACGAACGGATAGGCCAGGGTAAAAATGCAATATAGGGGGTTAAGAAGAAAGCTTGGACATTGCATAAAACATGTGTTTGTGCATTTTTCTCTTGAAATTTGTCCCCAGGACAGGTATGAAGGTAAGGACGGACAACCGGCTAAAAAACCTCAATGAAGCAGCTTTGGTTGGCCAAAATACCGGTAGATCATACTGAGGACAAGCGGCAGTGGAATGGATGTCGTTTGCAGTATTGCGGATCGTCCGTTCGGTCCGCATAGCTTCTTACATCTTTGTCTATAAACAAGGGGCTTAAAATGGGCATTTCTGTTTCCAATAGTGCACGAATTAAGGAAATGAAAATCCCAATTTCATGACATTGTGTTTATGAGAGAATCCTGCTTCGGTTTGGAGCACCACGACGGTTGGGTATGAGTTTGAAGACACAATTGAGAGAGCGCACTCAGCTGATGATTTTCTAATCGTTCCATGGAGTGGTAATGCAGGGTAACGGAGTAGGGATGCATTGGATTCCATTTCTGCAACTCCTGAGTATGATTCACCAGTACTTTTTTCCAACCAGAGCTGCGTCATTGAGATTTTGCAGCCGGTAGACCGTCCTTACCCTCAGACCTGTCCTGGGGACAAATTACAAGAGAAATATGCACAACCACATGTTGTATGCAATGTCCAAGCTTTCTTCTTAACCCCCTAGTTTGCATTTTTACCCCGTCTTTCCCGTTCTCTAGAACCAACACCCACAAAACAAGTCCGGTCAATGAGGAGAAATCACCTAGCCCGGCATGCAACGTCCGCTGGTGCACCATAGGAATTTGGACTACCTGAGGAGGCAACATGGTCCTCCAATCCCTCAAAAGTCATTTAGATCCCCTGTCACTCAATACCATGACGTGTGACGGCTGTAATGGATACCTATGGAGACAACACTCCTCACCGATTTTCTCGGCCCCCAAACATCCAGGAAGGCTGATTTTTTAATCAATTCACATTGATACTATGTTCAATCATAGAAATAAATTTTACTTTGATATCTCCTTTCCTTCTTGGTGTTGGAATTTTTATTTCCGCTAGTGTATATGAACGGGCCCCTCATCAATACAGAGATCAAAGCCTCCGGCAGATTGAGAGAATCAGCCTTTATCGACATCTATTTTCGCCTGGCGAGAAAAATAAACCCGATCGGTTCATTAACAAATAAAATCTGCAGAGAGACGGCCAATTAAAACGCCATTTCGCTTTCAACCCAGAGGGCCTTTCTCTTTCTTTGCCGACCAATCGCCGATCTTGTTTTTGTTCGGTGAGAACGAAAGTTATAAGAACAATGTTCTCTTTGGAGAGGGAGAGATAATCTCAAACAGCTTTTTTCACCGTTTACATGTGAGTGAGTAGGGTTATTCACATAGTTGGTTGGTATACACACATTGATTGGCCTTGGGGTATCCGCGTCCGATGCAGACGGAATTCCGAGAACTGTTGGTTCACTTCCACGTTTTTAGTTGAATGCCGGTAAGCATTCTTTAGTTTGTTAAGTTTCTTTGGATACCACGTTTCGTCTTTTTTTTGTCGTCAATAATGGGGGGGGGTTCACCCAGACAAGGATGTTTTGATGCTATCCTATGATGAAGTGGCTGTTACACTAACAACTCAAAAAAGTGCTCCGAGGAAACATTTAAAAGCTGAACTACTCAATTCGTGAATCAAGCTCTTATTGGATGATTTAGTCATAACAGTTAAGATAATCCTCAAGCACGGACGTATTTAGGAGGAAGACCGTAAGGAGGCGGTTAGCTAGACACATAGGACACCCTGTTGTCACTGAATGCACTAAATTTATGCTATATATACTATTGAAAAATTGGTGATCTTTAAAGGTTGGGGGTCATTTCTCCCTCTAATCAATGACCCACGTAAATCCACCCATGTCGTCAAGGTACTATACTATTATCCGCATTCATAATATGGACTTCAGCGAAAATGGTATAGCGGTTGTGCCTACCTTTTCATTAATCTATGACCTATATGAAACATATTATACAACATGAAATTTGAACAGAGAAGCTTTAACTGAAAAAAGACAAAATACTGATTACAAACTATTCCTAATTAGCAAGATTTTTTGACTGATATGATCTAATACTGAAAACATATCTTGAATAATATGCCCAAATGCTATGAACAGAAAATATCTCGAGACTTTCTTTGTTCTATTTTGATATCAAAGAAGTGAAGGTAGCATGGAACTGCTGATGCATCCTCCAATAGGGTGTTGCAAAAAATTTTTTTTTAGAATTTCCCAGATGCCCCCCTCTGAAGTTGTTACAAATACTAAAACATTATTACCTGCAAAATTTCAGGTCTCTAGAACGGTTTTTGAACCCCGCGCCCTTCAAAAGTATGTTTCCCATGTTAAAGTATAGGGAAAATATTGAAAATATCGTCATTTTTGGCTCATTTCAATTTCATGAGCCTGAATGCAGTCAATATCGAATTAAAACCTATACATCATCTTTGGGATATCATAGTCTCAAGATCCTATCGGAAAAACATTCAATAGCACCTACTGGGGGGAAGTTCCACGGGGGTTTAAAGCGCCCTTTCACCGAAGAAGAGGATGCTCACCGTCGCTTGCAACGGGAGCTTGATGAAGGTCACACATAGGGGTTTTATTGAATATTTTTCATATTTTACTTCAGCTGACATCATCTGATAGCCTTGTATATCAGCTTTGGAATTGTGAGGCCTTTATCCAGCTCCCGCCGCAAGCGCCGGCGAGCATCCTCTTTATTCGGTGAAAGCGCGCTTTAAACGCCCGTGGAACTTCCCCCCAGTAGGTGCTATTGAATGTTTTTCCGATAGGATCTTGAGACTATGATATCCCAAAGATGATGTATAGGTTTTAATTCGATATTGACTGCATTCAGGCTCATGAAATTGAAAAGAGCCAAAAATGACGATATTTTCAATATTTTCCCTATACTTTAACATGGGAAACATACTTTTGAAGGGCGCGGGGGTCAAAAATCGTCCTAGAGACCTGAAATTTTGCAGGTAATAATGTTATAGTATTTGTAACAACTTGAGAGGGGGGGCATCTGTGAAATTCAAAGAAAAATTTTTTACCATAGACTTTTGCAACACCCTAATCCTCCAATAACTGTTTTTATATCTAAGACCCCAAGAATCCAAGTGACCTATAGAATTTAATAAAAAAACTAGGTACAATATATAAACATTTTAAACCAGATAGATACTATAACTAAAACAGTTACGGCAGTCAAGGTTATACATTAATCCTACAGTTTAGCCCAACCAATTTATTTAGCCATTGTAACTGGATACTCCATTTTAACTCCATCACATTCCACTGCACAGAAACCCAATTCATAAACTCTCGCGCCCAAATGTCCGGCACAACTAAAAGCTCATTCAGTTGTCAAAGTGTATTTATGTTCGGAAGTATTTTCTCAAGTCACTGGGAACAAGTTCGGAGCGTGTGATATGCGACCTACATAAACCAGGGAATTTATGAATGGGTGATTAAAGAGAAGCTTTTATTTTTAACCCACCTTGTTACAATGGATCTTTGGGTAAAAATTAATTTAAGAGAGGGAAATTTCTGGTGGGTCGAAATCTTGTCATAACAAAAACTAAACTATTTCCCATTACTTTTAAAGGGCAATCATTGTTCAGGTATAGGGAAACTCGTATCGTTTCACTTTCATTAAAGGTTGGCAGCCTACAAACTTTAACTTATTTTTGTAATTCTTCGTTTAGGTTTATAGGAGTCTAGAATGAATGAAGAATTATGCTATAACTTAACAAAAGTTCATTGCCTTACTAGTTGAGTTTAACTCAATATATTGTTACTCTGGTGAAAATAATTTCTTCCGCTCTTAAGATAAGTTTCAATGGATTAAATTCCGTAAAGACGTTGAACTCTTGGAAACGCTTATTGTGAAATAAATATCAAACGATTAGTAGATTTTAAATCAGTTATCGCCAGTTGTTATCGTGTGCCACTCGGACACAAGCTCCATAAGAATTCAAGGCAAAGCGGCTGGAACTCCTGAGAGAGCCCGATAAATGGAAGGAGTTACCAATAGAATTTTAACGTTAATTTTGAAAGGCTGAATTTCAAGAGGTTGACCAAGTCAAACCAAGTTTTAAAGAGCCAGAGAGGAAAAAATATTTTGACATCTCTCCGAAATGAGTTTCCAACATAGAGGGTTTCCAGTCATTTTCATTGTTGAAAACGCGCGGATACCTTGAAACTTTTGGCAATTCACACACACAAAAATCTAATTTATCCTTAGGGTGGTGGTCGGGTGTGTTTATGGTGCAATGGTCAAATATTCGGCTAATCTGCACTAAACGCAAAATGTTACAACTTTAATATTGACTGCTCAAATTTCAAGCACTCAACATGTCGATCTTTCATCTTTTGCGGGCGGATCCCTTCAGTGTCAAAAGAATGTGCATATTGTGATAGAGGATAATTGGTAACAAATGCCCACTCCAATTAGTATGGGTAATTGCTATACTTTAACCCTTTATTTACCAACGGTACTTACAAGTACCGCCAACTTTAAAATTACATAGAATAACCATCCTTGCGAATATATTGACGATAATTTGCAGGAACACTCTTTCAGTTATCCTCTTCCAGGATAAAAAGCAGCGAAGGTTCTATGATGAGTATTTTAGCGGGAAATGCGAATAGATTTAACTGAAGTTGTAAGTTTATAGCTGCCATTTCGATCGGATTCACATGATTGTCATTTTTGTTCCCGCAAAAAAGTAGTTAAAGTCAAAAGTTAAGTATTATTTTTAAGACTTATTACTGCGATAAAAAAAAAGCTATGTTTTTCTTGCATTGTGAGAATATTTTAGCACTCCGTGTACTGACAGTACCCAAAAGTATCAATTTAAGTAATTGGCTCTAGCGGATTCAATTTTCCAAAGATGATTATTTTTATGTATATCCCTTAATTTTCAATTTAGTGACTCAAAAAAAGTATTTGCACGAAAACAATTGCAGCGAATCATAATGCGGTAAATAAAGGGTTAACTATAAGAACGGTTTTCTATTTGTTTACCGTACACACGACCTGGCTACTAGAAATAAACACACTAATCTAATTCTGTCATTCCCAGTTTGGAGTCCACTCACAGCTTAGATTCCCAGAGAGCTGACTGTGAGCTCTTTTGAAAAATATTATCGCATTTTTAAAACACCCAGCAAATGGGCAGGGGTGAAAAAAAGACTCGACGAAAGATGTCGACGCCTAGACGTATCTACAAACACAGCTCACAAGCGAGTGGGATCCACCAAAAAATAACGAAAGGAAAACAAAAACACATTATCACCGACGGTAGAGGTTTTTTCTACGCTTGTTGACTCTTTGCCTTGCCCTCAAATGTCTGGGTGAAGAAGAGAGCAGATGGGGATTTTTTTACCCGGAAAGCCTCTTGATATTTTGTCCATAATCCAAACAAAGTGGGAGAAATTAAAAACGCGGCGATAGATGCTCGCAAGATGCTACAGTGCTGTCACTATCTATGAGGATAAGAGAAATGGAATTATAGCATAGAGAAAGGAGGTTATGTGGGGTAAAGTAAACCAACTAAGAAAGGACAACTTAATTAAACCTGGAGACAGAATGGACCTCATGAGTTTCTTACTATGTTCTTATTTATTGGTCTGCTTTTGGGCGAAACAGAGATTAACAAAGAAATAATTCATGGTTTTTTTACAGAAAACCAGGAAAAAATTTAAAATGAAAAGTTTTGTTAACGAAAGACTGCAAATATAGGTCATATTGCTACAGAATTTTGACAGACAATCTATATTCATACGAGATGGGCAGGTATCGCAATGTAAGGCAATATGTAACACAACTACAACTCATAAGGAAAAAAGCATGAGGAAACTAAATTTTCACTGCTTATAACAGTAAGGTTAGTATTTTAGTCTGTTTTAAACTTGGAAAAATGCAGCATTTCCATGAACGAATGATTAAATAAGAATGGTAGACTCGTGGAAATAGAAGGATCTCCTTAATTTCATGAAACGTTGATATGATTATTTCAACGAACGATTTATTAAATTATTTTCGTGTATGAAAATGCAGAGAATAACGAGTGAAATTTACGATGGAAATCCTTAATCAAAAACATAGAGGGTATGACAACAGTAAAAACGCTGAAGATCAACGCGTAAAACATACAGATTATATAAAGTTCTACAATCTACTGAAACTTCTATTAATTCATAAAGAAACATTTACTTCAACTATAATGGTTTCATAGTTTATCATAACCGCAGTGATTAAAAGTCTTGGACACCTGAAGTTTTCTACGGGAAACCTTTTGTTTGGTTTTATTAGGATTTTATGGCGCAAGAATCAAGTTGGGAAACATTTAGGATATCCCCCCCCCATAAAAAAGGTCATATTAGTCATTCTAAATACCAGTCCATCAAACGAACACCTTGGAAGACGTGTGACATCGTAGGTTTTAGGATCCCATTGTGAAGGCTCTCAATGAAAAGAAAAAGACACGTCTTGGAATGCTGAGTAAGTGTTAGTGAGGACATCAGATACAAAAAAGAAAGAATGCAGTAGTCACCTCAAAGCAACCGGAATTTATTACAAGCTACTCTAAATAATATTTTATTAACTGGATAGAAAATTTTAATAGAAATGAATCCCAGAGAAACAGGGCCCAGTGACAATAGAATTGAAGGTTTTTGATAAATTAAAACTAAAATAAAACACAAAGCGTGAACATGTAAAATATAGATCATTGATAAAATAAATTTTGTTGTTATTATGGAATACAATATTTCTTCTTGAGAGTCCTAATATTTCGTGCTATTTTTTTCCTATTTGCTGTGTAGTTTTTCTAAATCTGCAAAACCAGTAAGACTCAAAACAGACATGGGAATAGTTTGGATGTGAGTACATGGTTTGTAATTACCAATTGCGGTAAATTAACTTAGATGGCTGAACTTTCGCCCTGGAAGACCCATGAGGTGAGGTGTATATCTAGAAGTTGCGGTTCGCTTCGATAATTTCAAGCATATAAATGACACTAAATTGTAGAAGCACGCCCAAAGAGTCATTTTCCACAAAAACAATACCAGTGCAAGGAACCACGAGATCAGCATCTGTTTGTGAGGATTTTTAGTAACTTTAGAACTGCCTAGACAAGATTAGAGGAAGTGTTTTTTTCGGAAAATATTTCAGATTTCTTCATAGCTTTCTCTCCTTCTACCTCTTTTCCCTTTCTTTCTGACTCCATCCTTTCATTTATCTCTCCTTTCGGATTCTATTCAGCTCTCACATTCTCCTATTCCTCTTCTTTTTAATTTTCTGTTTTCCAGTCAATTCTCTTTTTTATCCCCACTTTCAATCATTTACTTTCCCTTAATCTGATTTTATACCACCCTCATTTCAGATGGATAGCAAGGTCCGGAGAGGTTTAAAAAAATTCTATATTTATTATTATCAAAGAAGCAAGATATGAAGTTTAAGAAGCAAGATATGAAATTAGCATTAAGAAAAAATTATTATCCATTCAGACTACACAAAATAAAGTCGGGATTCAAAAGAAAATATTAACTATAGTTGTTTCATAAAATAATAAAATACCTTATACAAAGTAGTGGAGGAATACCTGACCAAGTGTTTTTAACTACAGCATCAATTAAGAGTGGAAATGATTTTGTTTATTGGGACATCGTGGCATAGCGAATATATAGGATTTTTGTTTGAGGGGGGGGGGGCTAGGCACCTGGAAACTTGTATATTTTCACGATTCTCATTGCGAAAGGATTTAATTTTCAAATTTTAAAGGATTTCTTTTAAAGAAACATCATGAATTCCCTCTTTCCCTGAAGAGAAAGGGGAATTCAAATTAGTGAAGGAATTTACCAGGGACTAATCCAGGATTTGAAACTTAACCCCCATTTTTGTGAAAAAATTACACATCCTTTTAATTTTTGTGAAAAATTGTAAAAGCTTTTTCATTTTTGTGAATTTTTTTTAAGTTTTCTGAAGGGGAACTATAAAATTAATGAAAACAGCATTAAATTATACTTATTTCTACAGTTTTAAAGCAAATTAAAGACTTATTCAACCATAAACAATTCGTCTATCATTAAAAAATAAATTTAGAATTTTTGTGAAGGTGCCGTTTTTGCGAGTACATTTTTTGTGAAGGTGCCGATAAACGGTACCTAGATTGGCCTGCATTAGTCCCTGTTTACACTAACATTTGAAAAAAAAATCTTAGTAAAGCTGCAGCCCTATGGGACTATGCATACTCCATAGTACATTCGCCCTTGTATTACTACACATCTCCTACTTTTCCAAGGAAACGCCACAACAACCGAAAAATCAATCCACAAATAAAACCAAGAAATAAATCCCCACGTAAGTGTCCCATCTTGTCATTAGGAAGTGTCCACTCAATATAATTACGACACTAACGACAAAACAAACCCTTCCATCACCACCACATCTTCTGGACAGCGGAAGCCGCAATAAACTCTGGGGGAAACGTTATTACACCACTACTATACTACAAGCGATTGTCATTGTGCTCCTTCCTAATTGTCCCATGACTCATCCCGGTTGAGAGAGTAGCGGGCCATCATGATGGGCTATCTGGCCAGGAAAATCGGGTGGAGTGACCTCGTCGGAAATGCCGCAGCAGAAACAAGAACTCGTCTTCGGACGGTCGGGAATGTGCCGATTATTTATTATTATATTATGAGACGTAAACGATGACGGAGATTCGTTCTAGAACGGCTTTTTAGATAGGTATAGGAGAGGCCGTCGATGTGATGTGACACTAAATACAAATCGAGCGAGGCAATTTACACAGCTAATTAGTGGTACATGTTCTCCCATATTGTAATGGGACTTTATCATTGTAACCTATCAATTTTTATTGAACCTTATTGACAATCCATTTTGTACTCAAAACAACATTATCTAAAAACGACAAAGATAAAAGTTATTTAATTGGGGAGCCACCTAAATATTTTTATACATTTTAAATGCATCTATTACCTTTGATTAGCACAAACTAGCAGGCGTGATTCTATTGGATAGCCTTTTGAAGTTGCTCTTTTTCTAGTTGGTCAATATTAATAGTAGGGCAATTCCACGGGTAACTGACTGACATTTTTCAAGAAAAACGCTTAGTATTTTGTTATTTTCTTCCCAAAAATAAATGATAAAAAAATACTTTCCACCCAGATTATTGCTTTCTTGTTAGCTTAATCTAATGGCACAATTAAATTTTCAAAATATGTTTCTATTGATTTTTTTTTAAATTTTAAACGACATGGTAACTGACTGACATTTGTGAAACATTTATGTCAGTCAGTTACCTTGTTGTTTAATTTTCAAAATATGTTTTTATTGATTTTTAAAAAATTTTAAACAAGGTAACTGACTGACAAATGTTTCACAAATGTCAGTCAGTTACCATGTCGTTTAAAATTTTTAAAAATCAATAAAAACATATTTTGAAAATTTAATTGTGCCATTAGATTAAGCTAACAAGAAAGCAATAAACTGGGTGGAAAGTATTTTTTTATCATTTATTTTTAGGAAGAAAATTACAAAATACTAAGCGTTTTTCTTGAAAAATGTCAGTCAGTTACCCGTGGAATTGCCCAGTAATTTCTTTGAAACAGATTCATAAGACCTTTTCCCAAGACTCGGAGGTTGTGTTCTTATTGGTAAGCATATTGTTCCATCCAAGAAGATTTATGTTTTAGAGCTAATAGCTTTTTCTCAAGCTTTTTTTTTCGTGGAGTTGAGGTTTACCCAGAAAAAAATTCAGTTTTCGTAAACAGTAGGTAATAATTACTAGAAAAATGGTGACAAAAGCATACAGGTAGAGATGACAGAATTTTAGTAAATTTTTCAACTACATACTTTATAAAAGATACTAGTTTTAATACGGTCACACACAATCAATTTTACCGTCACTGTAAGAGAAATAACGGTTTTTAAACCTAAATAAAATATTCCCCTACTTTTTTATATCACGTCAACTTTTGTTAACTCTCTCATTCAAGGGGATCCCTGGCCTATCAAATAGAAACTCATTTCATGCAAACCCTATCGTGAAGAAGGCACGGGGGTGGCACACCTGAGAATGATTTCTTCCGAGATTGTCGCATTGTCAAGGTCAACAACACATTAGTCTCTTCGTTAATGGGGATGTTAAGTGGATGTAGCTGCGTGATGTCGGCCTCTTCCTCGATTTCGGGAAGGTTGCGTGTGGGAAGAAGAGAGTGAGGAAGACAGGTTCGTTAGAAAATACTTTCTTTCGATAATGCGGGATTAACGTTGAGATTTCAGAACTTAGAGAACTGATTTTGGTACATAAAGCTGACGAACATTAGAGAACACAGAAAATAAGGGTTTATAAACAGTGTCGATATTCGACTAATTGGCACGAAAAAATGTATGAAAAACACAGTGATTTCGTAGATTCAGAAGTTTGCATGCCAATGTTTTTTATCTCGACCTTTTAAAACTTAAGTAGTTTATGCTGATGTGTATGGCATTGATGACGTACTGGTACTATGGGGCCGTTCAAATATTATGTAAGCACTTTTTTGGTCATTTTTAACCCCATTCCCCCCTTGTCAGCAAAGATAAGCATACCTCAACCCCCCCACCATAATTACGTAAGACACTGCCGGACCCCCCCCCCGAAATTTTGACATCCCTTGTAGTAAGTACTGTTTTTTCCTTGAAAATTAGGTGACTCGTACAAGGAGCTGTAATTATTGGGTATAACCCTAGGGTTAAAAATTAGTCGAAATACTACTCTTCGGGGTTACAATTTAAAAATGTTAGGGTGGTCCATCTCCAGAAAAAGTGCTTACGTCAGATTTCCTAATTCAATTTTTTGTTACATTTATTTTTGGTTGAATTTTGAAATTATTTATGCAAGAAACAAGAGATTTTCGAAAATACGGCCCCTATGATACTGTTTATACACATTTTCTAAAACTTTATACCCATCTCTAAATTTATCGACGTCTATTTGAACCTGAGGTATCGATAATATATGTACTATGGTGCCCCTGCCAACTTAATACAAAGACAACTTGTAGTCTTGTGGCATGCTAACACCAAAGTGAGGCTAAGGCCACATGAATGTTTTCATTTATGATTTTTTCCTTTCATGAGTGAGAGAGAGAACAAGAAAATGGAAGATTAATAAAAGAAAGAAAGTAAGTAGGAAAGATTCGATAATGAGAAAGAGGATAAGATAAATCGAGAAAGAGGATTCAAATACATTCAAGAACGCGCACCCGAGAGTTGCAAAATCCAAAAATCATTTGCACATCGTCAAACTTCAATACATAAAATAAAATGAAACAACTTTAATGACCTAATTCTTGGGCCCTAGCAATGAAAAAAGTTCACAGAACTCTCGACGCCAGGCGCCGGCTGATCCCTAACCGGAGTCCAGGAGATTCATCCCATCTGGAGAGATGCGATGATTCACGCCATGAAACAAAAACCTCCGGAGAGACTTTTTAAAAAAGCGCGCCGCATCCGCAAAAATATAAACACCGCCACGTGAATCTCCATCCGCTGCATGCTGTGACGTCACGATTCGGCCTCGTCCGCCAGAAATGCTCTGGTGATGGTAGAAGAAGCGGCCGGTGCCAAGTACACACACCAGACGGTAGGGCTATTTTAGAAATGTGATTTATTGTTTTAGCGTGAGGATGTCAGGTTGGAAATTGCCTTCGAGTTGGCAAGAAAGATTGTTAAAAGCGAAACGGCTTAAAAAAATTAGGATGTTTAAAAGAGGAGTCTGTTTTGTGACAAGTTTTATAAATCTGTGAGAACTAGGAAGTTGTAAGATCAAGAACTGTGTTGTATAAGCTTTGGTTACTAGAAAAATTTAAAAGGGATTAATTTGCTGTGTCTTATTTCAAAGAACAAATAAGGTAATGCTTTTATACCACAACATGACTGGACTATTCAAAATCATTGGATCTTTCAAACTGGTTGATACCGGCAGAAGCGCAGCCAACCAAGGGGGTAATTTGAGACTATAACCGAAGATCAAAGATTAAACCGTAATAAAGGCTTATTCATCATCATCATCACATAACCCCTCCCTACAAACAAAAAATCCAATATCCCTCCCCGAAATTTATTTTCGTTGACCTCACTAAATACCAGAACTGAAGTTTTGGTATTCATAAAAGGTTTTGAAGACGCACATGATGCAATCTCATCCAGAAAATATTCATTTAGATATGCTATATTGTTTTACTTGCATTTGCATCACACAAAACAATCACTTATCCAAGGTTTTCAAAAAACCAACGACCCGAAAACTCTTCAAAAATTAGTTTCGCGTCTCTGAAAAACATGCAGCCACCAAAACTTGAAAAAAATGACACAACAGACCAGATAAGAAACAATTCAAGATCCCAATCAAAACCATTAAACAACTAAACGACATCCGCAACAAATGACCCACCACCCGAAAAGGCAAGCGATCCATAACCAGAGATCAGAGGCTACTCCTTTCGAAATCAACACACAGTCAATACGGGGAAAAGCCAGCCCAATAAAACAATGTATCCGGAAGGGAAGATGGTATCTGAATATGATAAAGACCCAGAGAAAAAGGTCGGAGTAGGAGGACGGCAAAATTAAATACACCAGGGCAAGGAGGGGGAGGACAAACACCGGATGCTGCGCCCCCTAACTTCCCTCTTGTACTTTTGGAAAATGAATGGATGGTTCCCAATTAGGAGGGGTTCACTGTGGCCTCTTTTAGAAGAACACCGCTCTGGCTGTAATTGAAGTAAAAGGATGAAGGGAGCTACTGTGTTGAATCATAATAAATGAGGGGTCATATATAAACTGTCTGTTGAGGGGTCGAAAAAACGTAGGAGTCACTAAATTAACTAAAATCGGTGAATATCTTCGTGATTTTTTTATAGCTGATGTAATGGGGTTTAGTGAAACTCTTTTGTGTAGTGTGAAATGTATGAGATTCACTAAAATTAGTCAAAACCAGTGAATATTCACCATTACTCTGATGGTTCAATTCCGTCGTCTGTCACGTTTAAAATCGTCGAGCTGATTTGGGGGCCGTAAAACAGAAATATATCGACAATTTTTAATTGTTTGTTTTTGCTTATAAAAGTGTATTTTTAATAAAATAGTTTGCAAATTATTGGGATATTTCAGTCGTTGGTTGTCCAGAAGAACTTAGCGATTTTTAATGAGACAGATAACGGAATTGTACTACCTAACTCATTAAAGGGATATTTAGAGAGATCTTTGAAGAAAAAAAATTGAGAAAAAAAATTTCTCAGAATAACCAATAACCTGCATTTTACTCTTTTACCCTTTCAGTCCTAGCCACTCAAAATTTCCAATGGAATTCAATAGAAATCTCTGGCAGCTTATGGGCTAAATTGATTTTAAACAAAATGTGTGCCAGACAATTCGCTTACAAAACTATTTAACTACTTCTTAAACAGCAGGAAGAAATATTTTTTAAACTTAAAAATATTTAACCCTTTATGTCCCTTAAGTCCCACTTCCCTATGTTCCAAATTCGTCCAATTATCGTCTTGTAAGGCCAAATTTTAGTTTACTTATAGTTGCAGTCATTGGCGTCGGCGGCTCCTGAATATTGGGGGGACGCCTCAAGGATTCGGGATCCTCTCCAATTGTTTTTACAAACTACTGGTTAACTACCCCAAAATAATCGTTTTCTCTTTTGCCCTCGTTTAAGAATATTAAGGTGGTTTAGAACCAACCAATTTACTTCTGTTCAAATTTTTTATAAGCCGTTTGTAACTTTTCACTATAAAGGGGGTCTGGCCCCCCCCCAGAAAATTTTTAGAAATTTGACCTTTATAATACAGGTTTAAACTCATTTTAAGTATTATAAGATGACAGTTTCAAAATTAAATTTTTTATGCTTTAAACCCAGTGCTGTAGCTGGATTTTTTGAGGGGTCTCATTAAATTATTATTTTTTTTAGCTAGAAACCGAATGTGATAATGTTTTCCCAATCTCTCACTTGCTTCAACCTACTCTAAATGAAATCGTGTTCTAAAAATGAGGTGACCGTCTCCTTCTTGTATACTCCTCTTAAATTAGGTGCCATTGGTATATTGTCGCCATCCTTTATGATTCAAAGTCAGAGAAACACATTCAATAAATAACATTCAGTACACACATTCAGTAAAGTTAAAAACTTAGTTTTTTAAACAATTTTCCCAATTATTGGGGGGGGGGACACGTCCCCCCGTCCCCTCCGGAGACGACGCCCGTGGTTGCAGTTATGTAAACTTGACGTGATTAGGATGAGGAAAATAACTTGGGGCATAAAGGGCTAAGCAAAATTCGTGAGTTTTCTGCACGTTTTTAGAAAAGTCAACTAAACACTATTAAGAAAGGGCCCTGATAAAAATCCCATACCTAACGAAATGGTCTATTGATAAAAAGTTTTGAATATCAAAGGTCTAAAAGGGTCATTGGTGACATAAACCTACATTGCACAAAATCTGTTACAGTTTATATTTCTTTTGGAATTCCCCGTTATCGAAGCCAGTTCAGGGCCCGGATGTTACCAGTCGCTCCCTCGAATTAGATCGTTCTTCTGAGGACCTGGGGCTAAACGATGACGAACGATTCTGTGTCAAGTTCGAAGCATGTCTACCCCAGCTGTGGTCTTACGACTAGAAGTTGACACAGTTCTTTCTAAAGACAAAATCCGCTAAATCGAGTGAAAAGGTTTATAGATACTTTTCATACGAGTCATAGATACTTTTCATACCAAGGGAACTTAAAAGTACAAATGAGAAGATATATCAAGGCTTGGGCAGAAAAAACATTGTTGCCTGATGACATTATTTGAGGAAAGGAACCACAAACATGAGTCAAAGGGTTGGGGTGAACTTTAAAGTCCAGTTTTTATTTAGTTTGGTTTCAAAAAGTTTAGTTTAGTTTGGTTCAATTTTAAAGTATGAATCAGTAGATTTTAAGGTTTATCACAGAGCTGTCTTTCAAGGATGGATCCAGGTTTAACTACTTGAGAAGGAGGCAAGGGGTTTTTTAAACATATTTCGCAATAAAATCCAAGAAATTTTTAAAATGTAAACAATTGTATTTTTTTTCTTCAGAGGATAACTCATACCTTTAAGCCTAAAAATTAGATTTTCAAAACGTGCCCCGGGCAACCTACCTCTATTGAATCCGGCCTCCGGGCCGTAAAAGATGGTAGCACAAAGAAGATACATCGAGCGGAAAATGACAGGAAATCGGAAACTTTCAACCGTTATCGATTAGGATCCTTCGTAAATTTGTGTTACTTATCAACGACAGAGGGAGGATTACACAATGTGTGACAAGACAGTGGGGACTAGACTTTGGAACACACAGCTTTCCTAAATGAGGGGACAGCAGTAGGTTACTAAGGTTATTAGAATAGAAATTAAATGAACTTTTTGGGTTTAATTTTGTACATTTTTGCAACAATGTAACTACCTGAAGATTATGTCCTTCAGTCCCAACAGAAAAAAATAAAATTACAAAATTCGGTTTTAAAATAAACACTGGAGCCTTCAAAGTTTAGAATATTTATTTTTAAAAAAACCTGAATATCTGAAAACTATCTTATTTTCTGGCATATGGGTAAAACAAATCTGCTGGACGTAGTCTAACTAAATCATTATTATTTCTTCCTCAAAATACTTTTGGAGCAACCGTTGCTTGCAATACAAAAAAAAGACAAATTGAACTTAAATTACCTCATGCCAACAACTACAACAAAATCTGCTATTCGACATACTTTCCCATTGACTCACATGCCATTTACGACCACCCAAAAATTAATACACCATTACATCAACATTCTATCTAACACCCTTTGATTTTTTTAAAATTTCACTCTGACACTCTTGGCATGTATGAAATTTTTTATGCACTTTACAAGTAATTTCAGTGTCAGGAATTTTCATTAGATATTTTCAATAGAACAGGTTACTCACCATCACTGCTTTGATATCCCAAACAAGTTCTGGATATAAAATTACTATTAATATACAAGGCCATCGGTAATAACAACCTCTTCCCAATGCATTTCTTTTAGCTGTAATTATTACTTCGAAAATAATGATTATTAGGGGGATCATTCATTAGGTACGTAAATCACCCAAGTTTTTTTTTGTCTTTTAGGCAATAGACTTCATTAGTTTTGAGAGAACAGAAAAAGAAGTTTTAAGAAACTGAAGTTGAAGGATGTTTTTTTTTCAATAAAATGAATGAAATACTGGAATGAAAATTGCATCATGGAGACTTGCGATTTCCTATTTCAAAGGAAAAGTCCAGCAGTTCTTTTAATTTAGTCCGTATCAGGTTTTTTTATTCTTTTTACGTACAATATCTGCGAAACTTATACAGACCTAAATCTAGGAAAATTATTTTCCAAAAAAATAAACTATATTTTGTTGAAGCACTTTAGGTTTCAAAAAGATAACCACTATTAACTATTGATCTAAATACTAACTTTATTCTTATTCTTGAAAATGATTGAGTTTATATTCTATTTTGGAGGGGGATTAGGGGTCAATTTTATTTGGGTTCGATCGGCTAAAGGAGAGGTTCCCAAACTGTTTGAGTCACGGAGAACTTTCGGTGGAAGAGAAATTCGTGACGAAGCTTTTCTTATGAAGAAAAAAAAATAGCCGAATATTTTCCCCACAAAAAATCGGACATCGGCTATAAGACATATAAAAGGAAATAATGGGAATTAAAAATCTAAGTGGAGACTGGAGAGGTGTTCAGAAAAGCCACAGATAGGGAGTCTATGGGGTTTAAGAAATATATTTTGGATTCTGGTTTTAACGTTGATAGCTGATTTATTTTTTCATATCTTCAATCGTACAGTTTGAATTGGTACTTTTCAATTTGAAAATTAAACACTTGGAAATTCCTAGTGACTTGAGTGTCAATTATATACGATAATGTCATTTACGATAAAATCATGCATATCGAGGTTTAAAATAAGGGAAGACTGCCACTAGAGCAGGGGAGGATCCAGCAGGGTCCCAAGGGGGGCACTTTTTAAGATTATCACCTTTACTTTAAGACTCAAAAAATCAAAATGTAGGGTTTTTTCTAAAAAGTAGCACTTAAGATCCCCTTGTGGAACTTTCTTCCCTCGTCTATACGTATGTGATTAAAAATATAATCCAGGGAAACAATATGTATCATAAACTATCACACACACATTGGAATCCAAACCATAGAATCTCTGAAGAATCAATTTGTAAACACTTTAACAATATTTTAGGCAGGGTTGGCTGGATTGGACCCAATGGGTGTTTTCCAAAAAAAACATGCGAAAAAACCTACTTTTTGGACCCATTTTTGGGTGTTTTCAAGAAAAATCAAGATTTTGGCAGTTTTGGCAAGATATTGAAGAAAAACATTTAACGAAATAACATACCAAAAACTGCAGTTGAGTGGGTTTTTCAAAATTTAAGAGGTTTAAAGTTCAAATTTAACTTATAAATAAATTAAGGAGGATTTTTTAGATTTCGGTTTCATTTTCAAAGTTAAATAGATTTCTTTCAAAATTTAATGGGTTTTTTCAAAGTTTAGGATATTTTTTATATTTCCAATGGGTTTTTCAAAATTTAAACAAGGTTTCAAAAATTAAATTGTGTGTTTTTTTCAATTTAAGGAAGTTTTTTAAAAGTTAAATAGGCTCTCTTTCATTAATTAGTGGGCTTCAAAATTTACGTCGATTGAAGTTCAAACTAGATATGAAAAATTAAGGAGGATTTTTTAAATTTCAGTGGGTTTTTTCAAAGTTAAATAGATTTCTTTCAATAATGAATGGTTTTTCAAAGTTTGGGGTATTTTTAAAATTTTAGTGGGTTTTTTTCGAAGTACAAAAAGTTTTAACTTTGAAAAAACCCACTTAACTATGGAAAAATTGACATTATTTTGATAGTTCACTTTAACATAGAAAGAACTCACTAAAATTTGAAAAAACCTACTCACCAGATGGGAGAAAACCACTTAATTTTGAAAAAACCCACACTTTTTCCGAAAAACCCAACCCTTTTGGGTTTTTTCCAATCCTTATTTTAGGGATTCCCCCAGAAAACTTTTGGGAAATAGACCCTAAACAAAAAATTTTTTATCAGCTTAAGCGCTTAATTAGAATAAAACCGAAGTCAAAGGAGTTTACTCAAATTTAACCCGCAGAATTTTCAAGGGAATAAGGAGTTTATAATAGACTTCAAATCTCGAAGGTGGAGGGGGCTTGAGGGTCTTCCCCTTGGAAATTTTTTTGAAACTTAATTCTTAAATAAAGTGTTTTAACTCATTTTACTACCTTTTGAGTGATACTAAAAGAGTACTGCAGAGGGGTATGGAGGTCTTACCCCAGAAAATTTTTAAAAGTTGACCTATAAAAGTAGGGTTTTTAAACTCATTCTGAGAATCTTTGGGTTCAAGGGGGGGCACTGTCCAGAGTGCCCCCTTGGATCCAGGTCTGCTAGAGAGAGATTTTTTAGATTCTGGTAGAGGGATATAAGGGCAACACTGATTTCGTGTAATTTTATTTTTGAAACTGGGGAGAAAATTATTCAATTATACAACCAGTTCGCTGTCATTTGGTAAGATTAGATTACAGGAGAGGTATGGATGGATTTAAGTGGGGAACCCTGGGGGAGTCATACTGGAAACCTTGGGGGCAAACTGTCCCTGAATGGTTTTGAAAACGTGATTTTCCCTAATTAAAAGGGAATTCAGTATTGGGACATTTCCCCCCATAAATCCGCCCATGTAGAGGGGATAGCTTGAGATCATGGAGGGGAGGGATATTGTAAACACCCAATAAATTTAAACTTAAAAAACAAAAGCACGAATTCAGTGATGTAGTCAGGAAAAAATTTAAAGGGAGGTGTTTAATTTGAGGGGAATATGGGGTGCTGTTAGGTAACTTTCTACAGACCACTTTTCTGGCATGGAACTGTTTCCTGACTTCTTTGGGGGGATCCATCCCCAACATAAAAAAACTAGCAGTATAAAAATATCCTTAATTCTTTTTTTTGTAAAATATTCCAATAATTAATAAATATAAGAAACTGTGGTTTATCAAACATCTTCTTTACCATAATTTTTTTGACAAACTGAAATTTAGAATTTTTTGAACATTGTGTGTGAAGCAGGATCCAATGTGTATCTGATATTGTCTACTATACTTCATTCCATACAGGAAATTTATGAAACATAAAATTCCAGAATAACTTATCATAAGCATTAAAATAGTGTCAGTGTAAGAAAAAGTATCCTTTCAACCCAAATAAGTAAATAATCAAAAATTTAACTAAATAAAACATCAAATTGCACTGAGTGAAAAAGTATTTCTCTATAAATAATATAGGTAACAATAACCTGTCTTAGCTTCTTATTCAAGCTCATAAATTTCATCATTGTATATGTTACGGGCAATGTGATAAATTGTGCATTAGTATTAATAATGCCAATGTGAGAGCAATGTTATAATATTCAATGGAATTTATCAATGGAATTCATCACATTGCCCGCCTCCACTCTGGGTATTAGGGGTGGTTCAAATATTACGTAAGCACCTAAGGGGGAGGGGGTTTGCTCTTTGCTTATTTTTCCTGACAAGGGGGGAGGGGGGATATGAGTAATGCTTATGTAAGACACTGCATTTTCGAAAATCTTTTGTTTCTTGCATAAATAACTTCAAAACTCAACCAGAAATAAATTTAACAAAAAAATTGAATTCGGAAATCTGACGCAAGCGCTTTTTTCTGGGGATGGACCCTCCAAACATTTTGAAATTTTAACCCCGAAAAGTAGTTTTTCAACTCAATTTTGAACCCTTAGGGATACACCCAAACAAGACAGCTCCTTGTATAAGTCACCTAATTTTCAAGGAGAAAAAAAACAGTACTTACTGTAAATAATGTCAAAATTTGGGGGGGGGTCCAACAGTTTCTTACGTAATTATGGTGGGGGGGTTTAAGGTTTGCTTATCTTTGCTGACAAGGGGGGAGTGGGGTTAAAAATGACCAAAAAAGTGCTTACGTACTATTTGAACGGCTCCTTATTAATAATGCCCAATTAATCACTTTGTCTGTAACACATATTTAGGTTGGTTGGTTGTTTTGGGTTTTATGGCGCAAGGTCCCTATATCGGACAACACATATTTAGGTGTTGGGTAGTCCAATCCCAATCTATGGTATGCCCCAACCTACCAGTTTATGGGGTAATTGGGGGGACGGGGAAGTCTATCATTAAAAACAAATCATGGAAAACTTTATATAATTGGATGTAATAATCTACTTCTGATGAGATTTTGAAACTATACTTTTAGAAAAGCAAAAGAAGAAGGTGAATGAAACACTAGACACATCACAATACGAGTTAATGGTAAAAATATGTTTATCAATTTAAAAGGGTAAAAAATGCGTTAAAATTATTAGCTTCATTAAACTTTTTTGTGGAGTAAAAACCCAATCTAATTTTTTACTGAAAGGCATGTTTATAGGTAGAATCCACACAATCAATTATTCTAAAATATTTCCAATACAAACTATTTAATTTTGAGGTAGTATCCACTATTGAATATGTTTTTCAAATTAACACAGGAGAAGTGAACAAAAATCTCCCACCAAAATAACTCTACCTGATTTAGAATTACTATCAAGGTTTAACCGATCCAATATTCAATCACATAAAGATTCAAGAAACTAAACTGAATATAATTTCTCCATGAAATACTTCAACCACTGACATAATGAAAAATTTTACAAAAAATTGAACATGACTAGCCCCAATGCTTGGAAATAATCAACACTGTAAATCTTATAGTCAGATTCCATAAATTTAGATAAATTATATCTTGTGAAACAAATACAAACATACGATAAGTTCAAAGTATCACAACACGATACCAAAACACTGTGTACATAAACTAAACAAACAAGTAGTAAGAGCGTTGATTCATTCCAACATTCCTCCTCGGAACCCACACACGAAGTATTTTTAATAAACAGAAGCTTAGGAAACACTTACCGGACAAAACTGCGAAGACGAAGACCTCGGAAATTTCTGTCAAACGAATAAAAACGTAAAAATATCCCACGGTATCCCAAGACAGCATTCGCAAAGCACTTTCTCACGGCTCTTTTTCACGTTCATTCACCAAATCTGCCGACAAGCAGAGTGCAACAAGCAACTTCCGGCGGTAGTCTCAAGTGACAAATTTTTCCACAAACGATTGTTGTCGGCGGAAGTGACGATTTCTCTTCCTGCTGCCATCTAGCGCCATAAATGGAAGTGATTTTCTTGGCGTAAAAACTGACAACATTTCTTCTAAAATTTTACATAACTTGATTTGTAACTTCTACTTCTTTCTTAGAAGCAGTCTTCAAATTTCTTCAGAGATACTGTCTTTTTATAGATATAATTAAAAAAAAATACAAAGTTGAATAAAGTAAATAAATAAAGTAAAATTTTTATTTTTCTCAGTAGTTTTTTCTAACAGTTTCCACTCTATATTTTTACCCCAAAATAAAACTATTAGAAATTTAAATAACACAGAAATTTGCTTCAAAAATATCAAAGAGCATTAGTGTATAATTAAGTAGGATTCCGTGTATGAATAAATTTTAAAAATTTTAAATTATTGGGTCTTGTAGGTTTCATGGAACGTCGCCAATACAAATTTATAAGATTTGATATGAAAATAAAATATTATGACGCCTACCTACAACGTTTAAACCTTTACGGTGTACAAGAGAACCCGTTTTTCTAAAATTATGGGAAAACAATTTTAGAATCATGTGAAAAAATAATTTCCTTTGGATTTGTATATTCCACTTTAAAATCTTTTTAATATAACGTTTTATTCTATTTGATTTCAAAATTATTTGTCTTTTGAAGGGCTCACTAAGCATACCTTTTTTATTCTATTATTAGTTTCTCAAAACAATGTAATTATTCCATCTCTATTGTACAACATTCAAAAATGTGTGTCAAGGGTTGACAGATTTAGTAAAGCAAGCAACTTAGAGGAAATAAAGCAATGTTTTACTTTTGTATTTAGACGCAATAAAATAGTCGAACAGTAGGCATAAGTTTCTTCATCTTTACCTAGATCAGCAGTTCTCAACCGGTGGTTTATGGAACACAAATGGTCCACGAAAAGATCCGCCATTACTAATAAAAATGGGAAATTCATTTAATTTTTTTGAATAGGAAGGCGATTTTTAAAATGGGAAAGCGATATACTTAAAACAAGATGGGTGATTTTTCGTTCTTATACGTACTACACTTTTTTGGTAATTGTAAAACGGAATTTAAAGGTCTTTAATTTATTTCAAATAAGTAGGTTTTAAGTGGTCAACGAATTTTTGCATGTTGGAAACCACTAACCTACATCAACATAATCAATAAAATAAATAAATCCTCTTTAAGGATTATCCTTAAAGAAGCCTATTGAAGCCTGTGATTAATACTTTAAAAATTTACAAACAAATTTAATGCATAAACTTTATACGCATTCATACACTTAATATATCTGATGTAACCATACATGCTCTCAAACTTCCCTAGATATTTGATGTCGTAAAATGCATTAGTTGTAATTCCAAATACTGAATGAAAAGATGTCACATCTTATAGCTTATTCCTATGGATGGAGTCCATGTTTTGGTCCCTTCCCTAAGTGCAAAGAAATATTGAAAGCCTCCTGATATTTAAAAATCTATTCTTTTAATTTATACAATCTACAGGGTGTCCCATCAATAATGGGTCACACTTCTAGGGGGGATAGTAGACACCTAGACGAGTCAGAATCACATAGGATTTGGGGGTCCCAGATCAAATTCCAGGGAGTTAAAAATGGAGCGACACCCCAAAAAAATTATTGAAAAATTCAATTTGTAGAAGAACTACTATTGGAAAAAATTTAATTATGGTCTCAAAAATTGTGGTTTAGTATGATCTTTAAAATTATCCTAAAAGTTTTCAGTTTAAAATTTGTTTTATTACAAAAAAAGTTTAAAAACCACAAAAAAATGTGAAAACTCTGCCAAAACTTTATTTTGTATTTCGAAATCCTTTCCTTTGATTTAATAATCTGAAAGATCATAGTCGAAAACCCTTAAGTCCAAAGTGTCACGTAAAAACCATCAATATTAGATGCTTGAGATCCTGTTAAAGCATGGTTTAACCCGTAACAGGGGAGGTGAAAAATTGGAACATACAAGGGGACGTGGGGTCTCAGAGACTCCGCAACTTTCTATATTTTTTAAAAATCGTCTAATTAAGATATGATTCTGATATTTCAGTACATTGTTATTTGAACATTTATCTCTTGATAGAAAAATATTTTCTTTAACTTTATGATGAAATAAACATTTTTTCCAGGCAATTTTCCGATAGACTTAAAATTATCAATAGAAACCATATGGTGCAATAAACTCTTTAAACTTAAAAATAAAAACGCATCTATTGTGAATTAACTGTTTTGTTTTTATGATTTAATATATAAAGCAAATTTTAATAAGAGAAAATTCTGTGTTGAACAATAGAAAATTTTTTTGACAGTACCTAAAATATCAGTTTTTTACCATTGCTTTCGAAGCATAAAATTTAAAAATTTTCACAGAAATCATCTTCACTGTCTTTTCCCCACTGAAATCACTCATAATTTCATCTATTTTTTAAAAAAAACTCTTCCACACAACGTGGATTAGAGATAATCATAAATAATCTCCGCGGACCTAGCTTCAATACCATGCGTACTAACTCTGGACGAAAACTGTTACACTGCAGAGGAGGTGGGGTCTCTGGGACTCCTGAAAAAGAATTTGTGGAATTTCCGTACTGTCGCACTTGTCAAAACTTGCTGATAAGAAGGGGTCAGGGCCAAGGTCACGAAAGGTGAAGCTAGCGGAAGAATCCATTCAATTTGACAAAGCATGTGGTAGGGGGGAGGGGAGGAAAATGTTGCGGAGTCTGGGAGACCCCACGTCCCCTGCTACGGGTTAAGTCCGTTTTTTACGTTCGCTTAGTGCCGTTTTGGAAACGGCTATAGGAAACAGTTTTTGCACGCAAAAAATGAACTTTAACAGGATCTCAAGCGTTTAATATTGATTGTTTTTACGTGTAACTTTGGATTAAGGTTTTACAACTATGATCTTTCATATTATAATATCAAAAGAAAGGATTTCGAATTACAAAATGAGGTTTTGGCAGAATTTTCAATTTTTTTTGTGGTTTTTTAAATTTTTTCATAATAAAACATATTTTAAAGTGAAGACTTTTGAGATAATTTTAAAGATCATATTAAACCACAATTTTTGAGACCATAATTAAATTTTTACCAATAGTAGTTCTTCTACAAATTGAATTTTTCAATAGTTTTTTTGGGGTGTCGCTCCATTTTTAACTCCCTGGGATTTGGTCTGGGACCCCCAAATCCTATGTGATTCTGACTCGTCTAGGTGTCTACTATCCCCCCTAGAAGTGTGACCCATTATTTATTGGACACCCTGTATAATTCATTCTGTGATTTTCTTAGGCAGCATTTGCAGCTCAGGTATTCTAAGACAGAAGGGAAACCCCATCAAAGTAACGATTTTATTCCTTTCCAGAGCTTCATCAAGCCATCTACTCAACTCAACCGGTAATCTTATTTACGCGGTCGAACTCTCCCTCGTAGAGAGGGCAAAAAGCTACATTCCTTCCGCTTTCCTCCGAATATAAATCTGGCCACAAACAAAAAAAACTGTCTGATGGGCACTCCCAAGGGGAATATATCGTCCAAAAAGCAACAAAAATCATCCTTTGCACACCGAAGTGTACACACATAAGTATTCATGGGAAAACTCTCAACTCAACTCGAGACGTGAGGTGACGGTGGCGACCTCTGTGACCCTGCCCGGCGCCCACGTTCACTTCACTTCGGATCCAAGAAAATTCTTCTCCGACTTGTTCCTTTTTCCTGTGTAAACACACCCAGTTCTTATTTCTATCTTTTGTGCTGTTCTGTAAATTGGTTCCTCAAATACTGTGAACCCCGTTTTAGAAATAAAAAAAAACTGCTGTTCTCTCTTTATTACAAGACTGGTAATTATGCTGAACTGTTCTGTAGTATCAATGGTTAAAAGAGCGTGTGATTATCAGTAATCATTGCCAGGTCATTTTACACTATTAGATGACAAAAGAGTTCTCTCATTATGTGTGAGCCTGGTTTGTATCATGCTTAAAAATACACATTCAGGGGTATAAAAAGGATGACCTGAGAATGCGGGTCAATCAGATCAGGTGCAATATTTGTTTCTTTTCGTTTGATATTTGCAATAAATCCAGTTTTTAATTGGATAGAACATATGTAACAACTCGGTAATAAAAGTTATTTGTGAGACAGAGGAAGTAGTAAAAGATGTTGAACTGAAGAGCATAGACCTATCTCTTCTTGAGCTGTAAAAGCGAAATTTTTTCTGATAACATTCTCAGGGGGATCACCTGAAAATTTGTGAGAAAACAAAGTGTACTGTTAGGGATCATATGGCGAATCAAGTGAGACGTCCTATGTGTATTCGAATTTTGACTTCTCAAACCTGTGCTTGATATCTAAAAACCACGTTCTTAAAAAATGGATTGATGGTCTATTTACTTTTTTATGATTACTTTTTATGTAAGCTAATTTTAATTGCTACGAACTGCATAACTTAGGTCAGATTAATAAAAGAAACAGACTGAAAAAGTTGCATGCTTTAGATAGAGAATTAATTTTAATATGTATGCCAAAAAATGCACACCATCGCATGCCAAATGTACACATCATTAAAACAAATAATCATTAAAACAATTGACTATCCTAAAAAAGTTGGAAAGACCGTTGCCCATCTTATATCCTCCTGAATCTCCCCTTGCTCCTTGTAAGGGAAGAACTCCCTAGAATAGACAGCCTCTAGAAGTTCTTTCTCCTCTTCATCATTCAAGTATAATACCAAATAAAAATATATAGGTATAGTCAGGGCTCGATTTCTAAAAAAAGAGGTACCGGAACGGTAAAATTATTGGTATCAAAACTGAAAAAGCGAATACTTTTTAATACCAAATCTTTAGCATTTATTTTCAAATTTAAATTTATAAAATAAATTCAAATGTTTTGTACTAGATTAGGAAGAGTGTTCTAACTTAATTATTAATTGTTTAGACGACAAACCTTTACACCTTTTTTACAGTGGGTTATACTTTTTTTCCAACAGGGTGCCTCTTGTAGGAGGTGAGACGGCTTATCATCAATGAACCATTAGTGTTGTATATTTTGCCAATTTAAAGAATATAACGCGTAGTTAAAGACCTTAAGTAAATGGTAAAATTTAAGATGTCGCAAATTTTCTTTGCAAATTTGCCCAGCGATCTGGCAAATTTGGTTCAAATAAAAAATAATCAACACCAGGAGTGGATTGTGGGTAGTTCAAATGAGTGTTCACAATCATATTTTAAAAGTGCAATTAAGTAAAAACCTTACAATTAAATCACAAATATTGTTATTTGCAAAAAACATAAAAATGCATTATACATATTTTTTAAAATTTGAAGTATGCTTTTTTAATATTTTTTATATGATTCTTACTGTTAATAATTTAATCTGAAAACAAATATGACAAGTTGAGTTCTAAGTACAAAAAGTCGGTTTGGAGGTTCTCCCCCGAAAAATGTTGGAAATTTGACAGTACAAACAGGGTTTTCATTCATTTTAGGACTTTTTTGCGTACATAGAAAGGTATCCGCTGGCCTGATGAATGGGTCACGCGAGCCGTAGTTAGGAGACCCCCTGAAATAGAATATAATTTTTTTTCCGAAAAAGAGGTTCCTGAACGGCGTTCCGGACCGTTCCGGCTGAAATCGATATAGTAATAAAATAAAGGTACTACTTTTTTATTTTAAGTGAGAAATCTTTTTACAAGAATCCATAACCATCACAGCGTTCCTTTTTCGGTCTATAGAAGATACCAGAACCTCCTCCACCTCACATTGTCCAGCACAATAATCCAAGGTTAATAAGAAAATCATTACTTCTAACAAACGATACAGGGCCTGTCACAACGGTAAAAAAACGAATAACCTCCATTCAAACAGAACCAACCTTCAAATCATTTTTCACAACAACAGAGGTTAATTTTCTACTAAACGAGACTCTCCACGGACGAGAGAGACGTTTCCTCTACTTATCCCATTAAAGCCGAACCTAGGTGATTCCCACAGGTGGTATTCATTCCAAAAGATCGAGTCGCGGGCGGCCCTCTGACCCCTGTGACGATCTATTCCGACCCCTGCGGGTCTTTTCCGGCATCACCCGACGCCTTGACTTTCACTTCACGCGCGGTGCTCTTTTTTTCCTTTTGTTGATCTCTTTTGTGACTTTTCGTGACCATAAGAATCGATTTTTTTGGATCGAGTGGAAGATATCGATACTTTGAGAATCGAATGGTTTTTCTTTCTAATGTAGCAGTTTTTAATGTTTAGTGCTAAAGAACAAACGGATGCTAATGAAAAAAGGTATTTGTATGGATGTTAAAGAGCAAAGAGATGTTGAAAAGGAAGCTGATGACCAAAAAGAGTTCAAACCTGGATCCGCCCCTGGCAATAACTGGTTCACGAAGATTTGATGTGTTGAAAATTAAAAAATTGGAAGACATCATCACCAAGAGAAATTAAGGTATCTGTGCGAGGAAGCCATTTGGGGTTGGGTATGAATAAAGTTAATCAATGCCAAAAATATGAAAAAAGTAATGTGGAAAAAGTAATCTGATGTGCGTAAAAAGTATCAAGAGCTAAGTTATGCTGATAAGGATTGCTCAGGAGCAAACGGATGCTAAAGAGCAGAGCGAGGCTGAAGACTAACTCCCTAGAAGTTGAAGGGGAATATCAAATTTTAAATTGGGTTTTACAAAAAAAAATAATAAGACATGACAATTGAGGGGAAGGGCACTTATAAGATGGGGTAGAAGTCTCCTAAAAATTTATCCAATCCAAAAGGACTTCTTCCAAACGCTTTCTTTCCTTCACCATTATTAAGGTAGCGATTCGATTCTTAGATCTTCGACTATTTTAGAATCGATTCCCGCGGGGACTTAATAGAAAAGTACCACCTTTACTGCCCTCCCATGATTTTGATTCGTTAGGTCGAGACATTTCCCACAGGAGGCTGTCGTAAGGTTGATGTGGGTGCAGCCACACGCCCTAGCGGTTTGTGTTGTGCAGAGATGGTGATTTATTTGTTTTGATTCGGTCATGTGGTCCTCCTCGGTCAAGTGGGTTGGTTTGATAGCTGAAGCTTTGCGCTTGTCAAACGATAATCTTCTTGCGAGAAAAGATCAAAAGATGCGCCATGTTTTTAATAAAAAGTATGAAAAAACAATATAAATCGGAGACAGAGAGGAGAACTTTTTAAAGGTTTTTAATGTAATTGTTGTCCGTGTGTGTGTGTGTGTGTGTGTGTGATTTTTTTCTTGACTAGGGGGCTCTGCCCCCTGCTCGCTATCGCTCACCAACCCCCGGAACTGCTTCGCAGTTCTTTGAAGTTCGCTTCGCGATCTTAGCGAGCAGAGCTCGCTTGTTTCATCTCAACCATCCAGTACAACCTGGAACTTGTCTGCTTATAGTCTGTTCATTTAGAATAGGCGCCTGAAACAGGATCAAAAACGCTCAATAATGCTTAATAACGCTCATCAGACAACTCCAGTGATCGATTTTTTACAGTATTTTAACTACTTCTGCTTAGGCTGCCTTGTCATTGCAGATGAAAATTTTTTCGACGATAATTAGAATAATTTCTTCTGATACATTACGTCTCAGGTGCTAATTCTAAATGAACAGAGTATAGTTAATGATCATTTAATATCGAAACTTTTTATCTCTCAAACTTTTCAATAATTTAATTCGGATCATTACCTGGAAAATATCAAAATAAAACTATTACTGAAATATTCCTTTTTAAATTATCAATAATTTAATGGATAGGGGGCTACCGCCCCCAGCTCGCTTACGCTCACCAACCCCCGTAACTGCTATGCAGCTCTTTACAGATCGCGAAGCGATCTGTAATATCTGCAATCGATCTTTAGCAGAGTAAAACAAACTTCCCGAAAATCCTCTTCCTTCCATCGGCACAAATTACACTCAAAAAAGCTAAATTATTTATTTCTCTAGTAGTTCAAAAAATATCGTAGTATCTTTAAAAGATTATAATTATTAACCAAGTCTATACTATATCGCTAGCAAACTTAGAGCAAAAATGTGCACCTCAAAACTTTTAAATTTAAATATCCGTGCTCGCGACAATCTAGTGAACAGGCAAATATAAAATTTAAAAACATTAAACACGTCTGATAAAGACCTACTAAAACTATGAAAAAAATGAAACTTTGATGCTTAATAATTCCAAAACTAATTAGAATTTTTTAAAGAATTCAACGTCAATCTCTTTCTAAAAAATAAGAATATAAGTGTTTAAAAAATCATATTGATACCGTGATTAGTTTTCATTTTAGATAGAAAAAAACGAAAAAGTGTCAAAAATTTCGAAAATTAAAAAATTAATTACTCTAAACCTAATTCGAAATTCGAAAAAAGGGCGACGTAGTGCACATCTTCATACTTCAGAGTATTAGGCTGCAAAAAAACATAGTTCTGCTACTAATAGATTTCGCTGAACTGGATTACGCGGCTAAAAAAGAAAAACTTCAACTTTGACCTTAAAAATACCCCAGTAATAATTATCACATCAGTTAGTTTTTTGTTCGAGAATGTGCCCCAAATATTCCTCTACAAACATTTCAAATTTCATAAATTTCTATCAATTAGTTTTTGAGATATGAGAGTTCAAAGAGTTGAAAAATTAAATTTTCTGAAACAGCGGCAGCGGCGGCGGCGGCGGTGACAGTAACTTTTTTTTAATATAGAGAGAAACATAAATCTTTTCCCTTTTTAGAAGACATTTTTTTTCCGTTGGAATGCAGTATGAAATTTTTCGTACAGGAATATTCTAATCACGAAGACATCCACCTCGAAATTATTTTAATGCTTAGTAAGCGTTAATACGTGGAAAATACTAAGATAAGCGACTAATTACACTTTAAAGTGAATTATATTATAGACATTTCGAATAATTATAACAAATAAAAACTCGATACTCCAAACTAAGAAAACATTTTATATGTACTACTTAGGTATTTTAATACCTGAATGATTTTTGAGTCTCCTCACATCCAGATCAAAATTCCGGCTTAAAAAACTGGGTTCTGAATATGATCAACTGCAATAAATTAAATTTGATGGTATCATGGTCAACTACAATACTAATAAGATTCTGTGGATCACCTTATTCTGCAGGGGTTTTTCATAAAACTTTGTAGAGAGCAGAGATTTTTGTGTAGGAGGGGCTGATGTACCTAAAACATGTATATTGCCATGGATCTTCCTTTTTAAAAGTATTTAATTTTCTAGTTTTAAAGGTATGTCCACCGGTAAGGACAGGTTGAATTTGTGTAGTGTATCCTAATTATAATTTACAAGACGGATTTTTTCTATTTAGGATAACTATACAACAGGATTCATTAGTTATCGTGATATGCAACCTCACGCCAATACCCGGATGACGAGAAACACACCTTCCCTCATCCGGCATCTAGACAGGACCGTGGCTGCAAAGCTTCATGATTCTGCAAAAACTCTCCAAGGAACGATCCATCTTCTTCAAGAACCGATGCTGGAGCAGCGTTTTCGAAAGACCTCACCTTTGGATATGGTTCTTTGACCCTACTTTGGATGTAGTATACATTACAAAAAAAAGACGCCCAGTGAAAACACTCGAGGTTAACGTCTTCTTGTTGTAGACAAACCAATCCTTGCTCTAAGCTTGTCTTTTGCTACCATGACAGTATTTGCATTACTGATGGATTCACGTGTATATCAATCCGAGATTAAGTTGTCATGGAACGCCCTTACTGGAAATTGATAGTAAAAAGGTACCTGAAAAAGTTGATAGAAGCTTTGTTTCTGGGATTAATAATAATGCAGATGGATAAGACTGGTTCAAGCTGACAGACGTGGGAGTTCTGGGTAATAGGAAAGGGAATATGCATTGAAAGCAATGGGGGGATATGATTTGAATGAAAATTGTTTTTATCTATATCTCGTTGTATCTTTTTACATTCAAAACGCTAATCATGTCTGCCTCATTTCCGTTTGTATCGAAAAAGATTATTTATCGGTGACATCTATTAAAAAGTTTGTTCCTTGACTCCTCCCTTTGAGTCATAAGACGTTGACAGATGTAATAATATTCTATATCTTTCATTCTATAATCCCCATTTTATTTAATTTTAATTGTATTTTTAAAAATCATTCATAGTAGTTGGACGGATCACGACCTTTCCTCTAGCACACCTTATATTCCCCCCTTTAATTTCCAGCAGAAATAAAATGAGATTTGGGAATATGGGAATTGATAGTTTTATTTAATTTCAACCGAATAGCAAATCCTTCTTTCAATTTGAAACCAGTAATTTCGCGCTCAGAATTATACAAGGAAAATATTTTATACCTGAGACTAACAAAGATACCTTTTATATGCTTAATAATTTTTCCTATGCTTTTTAAGACCATTTTTCTGCTCAAATTTATATTCTCCTTTCCTTCTTGTTGTCAATAAATCA
Source organism: Tetragnatha versicolor (assembly GCA_024610705.1). NCBI lineage: Eukaryota > Metazoa > Arthropoda > Arachnida > Araneae > Tetragnathidae > Tetragnatha > Tetragnatha versicolor. The sequence continues at coordinate 18,716,309 of JANDEH010000008.1, forward strand.
ATTTGAATTTCAAAAAGAAAATCATCATAAAATTTTAAATAAGACCGAATCACAACTAACTATTAAATTTTATACCCAACCCTTCAATTTAAAACAATTAAATTTAAAGTTTTAATTCATGGAGTAATTAAAAATGAGGGACTTGGAATGAATTCCATTCCAAATCTCCCACAGAGAGGAGTAGGATGCTCTGAAAGAACGGTGGTGCTGCCATCTTAAGGTGATAGTTTGAAATGCAAATGGACGCGAGGAGAGCAGATGGAGGAGAAGGAAGAAAAAATAGCCCCGAATCTCGGGTGTCGTTTTTTATCTGAGTAATAACGGCCCCTTACTCTGGATTAAAAACCTAAAAATTAATTTTAATGTGAGTAGTCTCAGGTCTGAGTTTGTAATAAAATATTACTTCATTCCTATTTATTCGCTCACAAAATACGTAACATACGTACGTAGTAATCCAAAATTTATTTCTTGGATAGCTAATTTGGAAAGCGAAATTAGAAAAATTACCGGAGTATTTATTTTCACTAGAAAATTATACCAGGTATCTGACACCCATTGCTGTATAATAGTTTTACCTCATTTAGTCATGACCGTCCTCAACTTTCTATAGGTAGTTGACATTTCGGGTGGTCTAACACTAAACGCGTTTAGAAGAAATGCATTTTGGCCTGTAATAAAAAAATTATCTTCTCAGTTCATTAGCAGATGAAGGAGTACAACTTTAAATTTATTAAACAAAAATATGTGTAGTAATGTAACTGTAAAGATGAAATTGACTCAAATCATTCAATTTTGCACCAGGAAGAACACATTAAATTGATTTAACCATCCGGTACTTTTCACACGACATCACATAAAAATATTAACTAATTAACCTCTTCCCTCTACACACCTATCATTTCTGAAATCCAATGAACCATGCCAGAAAAGAAAGAGAAAGCAAAACCCAGAAAAACGATTAGCCAATCCCACAAAAGGGAATAGCCGATCGGAATGCTCTAAAGAGCAATTAGTACTTAAAGGCGAGACAAGGGACTCTTTTATAAGCGCGACAAGGGACGCAGTGATTGACCGATGGAATGACCATTCGGGAAGTTGTCTCAGGGACAATGACTCGATGAAAGTGAGGAGGAATAGCCTCACGCCAAGGGAAGAGAAGCCCATTAGGGGTGAATTAGGACCCGAATAAGAGACACGCGTTCTGTCTGGGAGTAAAATATTACAGGGTTCTGAAGAGGATGTTAAGAGTCGTTTTTATGATGCATTAGGACTTCCTAGTAGTCCTGTCCCTGCCATAGGGTCCCGTAGGAATTTTTGACCTAATTTGTATGAGCGATGGAATTGAATAAAGGACCCATAGGAGAGTCAAAAAAACTTGGGTAGACATCTTGAATTTGCGGACGTTTTTTTTATGCGCCATTTTCCAAAATGGCGGACGCCGGCTCTATTTTCCTATATCTTTACTTCTAACACACTCACACTCCTCATTTTGGTGTCTAAATATATGTTTTTGAGGTCAAGTAATTGATTAAAATAGTTTCTGAAGTAATTATACTTTTATTTTTTTAATTAGTTTTTTTTTTCAATTTTAATTAACAATGCTATAAAAATGAAAAAAAAATTCCAGTTCCTAGTTTTTATTCGATAATTGATGTTTAAAATACAAAATATGAATATTTGAACAAATATTATTGTTACATAAGCGAACTTTCGGGAGGTAAATTTAATTTGAAGCTAAAATTAGGGATAAAGAGTCTACCGTTTACATTGATTCCCACATTTGCAATATTCTGTGCATGTTATATACAGTTTTTGCACTCACATCTGCTGGTTGCACATGCTGCACAACTACCTTGCATCAACAGTTCATCAGGCATTCTATTAAGGCATAAATCAGGCTTTTTTTTTGATGCTTTTGTACCATCATAAAAATTCCGTTACTCGAAGACTTTTATCCGGGAATCGTCTTTCGGAGAGGTTAATGGATTCCCGATTAACGTATAAACAGAAACACCTTCGGATATGGCCTTTTCTTATTGAATAAGAGGTGGGAGGAAGATCTGAAAGATGTTTATTCTTATGTGCAATAGGTACCGAAGTTCATCAAAGGTTTCACACTTGGAAGAGGGATTGATTACTTGAACAAGGAATCGCTCAGCTTCATTCATGGAATTCTCTTCGGCAAATCCTTGTAACGATATTTCACTTAAAGCTTTTAAAATTGACGATTTCGTACCTATTTTACTGGTTACATCACAGCCAGTTAAGATATGGGCCTTAATTAAAGTATTGCAAATTGCAGCTCTCAATTTGGAGGAATCAGGTTTGGAGGGCCAAGCAAGGTTCAACTTCTGTGTTCTTTATGATTATTGAATCTTTACAGTTATTATCCCCTGTGATAACTCCACTAAGTACTGTAGTGAAGTTGTTCAATTTTTAATTTTTAATGAACTAGTTGAAGCAGCCGATTAGAGCATCTCTTTATTCTTATTAGAACACCAGAATCTGTCCATCTGTATAGGAATGGGTGTATCTTCTTTGATTTGTATAAGTTCAATTGGGTGAACATTTCTCCATCTTTCTCTTTCCCTTCCTTAAGTGACTCTTCAATATAGCTGTCAAACACAAAGTCTACTCGTTAATGAAGTATTTTGTTAAATGTGAATGCTTTTACCAGCAGCAGCAATACTGTTTTTTGGGAGGTTAGTCTACTGTCTTTGGTTTCAAAGTTGGAAATATTAATTTCCTTTCCATTGTTGGCAGTTTCACTTTTGTGATAACGTCTGAAATTTTAAAATTTTACAAAACTATCATACCTGGCTACACAAATAAACCTGTGAAGCATTGTGTTATTGACTAAATTGGAGAAGAAATTGGATCAAACAAAAAATATTGTTTTCGGCAGCGTGATGTTATGGATACAGTTGTCGTAGTTGATTTTAGGTCACAAATTTGACAACTCAGAACTAAAGATATGCTAACTTTTAAAATGTATTTGATCAATTATGGACTAATACAAGTAACTACAAAGGAAATTAAAGAGTATACTTTGTGTTTGACAGCTATATTGAAGTTGAAGAGTCACTTAAAGAAGGGGAAAGAGAAAGATGGAGAAATATTTACCCAACTGAACTTATACAAATCAAAGAAGATACACCCATTCCTATACAGATGGACATATTCTGGTGTTCTAGTAAAAATAAAGAGATGCTCCAATCGGCTGCTGCAATAAGTTCATTAAAAATTCAAAATTGAACAACTTCACTACAGCAGTTAGTGGAGTTATTACAGAGGATAATGACTGTAAAGATTCAATAATCATAAAGAACACAGAAGTTGAACCTTGCTTTGCCCTCCAAACCTTTGTTGAAGAAGCAGATAAGCAGAATAATAATTCATTTGTTCAATGCTGTCCAGTCGGGAATAAAATGCCTCATAGTGCTATCAAATGACACTGATGTCATTGTTCTCATCCTTCAATACATATTTGAACTCTTCTGCCTAGGGTTGAAAGAATTGTGGATCAAAGTGGGAGAAAAAAAGCGCTATGTTCCTAAACGCAGACTTGGGAAAGAATTGAGAGCTGCAATTTGCAATACTTTAATTAAGGCCCATATCTTAACTGGCTGTGATGTAACCAGTAAAATAGGTACGAAATCGCCAATTTTAAAAGCTTTAAGTGAAATATCGCTACAAGGATTTGCCCTAGAGAATTCCATGAATGAAGCTGAGCGATTCCTCGTTCAAGTAATCAATCCCTCTTCCAAGTGTGAAACCTTTGATGAACTTCGGTACCTATTGCACATAAGAATAAACATCTTTCAGATCTTCCTCCTACCTCTTATTCAATAAGAAAAGGCCATATCCGAAGGTGTTTCTGTTTATACGTTAATCGGGAATCCATTAACCTCTCCGAGAGACGATTCCCGGATAAAAGTCTTCGAGTAACGGAATTTGGATGATGGTACAAAAGCATCAATGGTGTTCTAAAGCCTGATTTATGCCTTAATAGAATGCCTGATGAACTTTTGATGCAAGGTAGTTGTGCAGCATGTGCAACCAGCAGATGTGAGTGCAAAAACTGTATATAACATGCACAGAATATTGCAAATGTGGGAATCAATGTAAACGGTAGACTTTTTATCCCTAATTTTAGCTTCAAATTAAATTTACCTCCCGAAAGTTCGCTTATGTAACGATAAAATTTGTTCAAATAATCATATTTTGTATTTTAAACATCAATTATCGAATAAAAACTAGGAACTGGAATTTTTTTTCATTTTTATAGCATTGTTAATTAAAATTGAAAAAAAAACTAATTAAAAAAATAAAAGTATAATTACTTCAGAAACTATTTTAATCAATTACTTGACCTCAAAAACATATATTTAGACACCAAAATGAGGAGTGTGAGTGTGTTAGAAGTAAAGATATAGGAAAATAGAGCCGGCGTCCGCCATTTTGGAAAATGGCGCATAAAAAAAAACGTCCGCAAATTCAAGATGTCTACCCAAGTTTTTTTGACTCTCCTATGGGTCCTTTATTCAATTCCATCGCTCATACAAATTAGGTCGAAAATTCCTACGGGACCCTATGGCAGGGACTGTACTATAGGAGGAAAATGAAGTGTAGGAATTGTTGGGTAATCCGAGGGTAACGTTGTAGTTGTGTTGAAGAATGGCTGGAAACTGCTTCTGTAGAAGGCTACTTGGAGTTAGGACCTTAGATGGATAATAAATAGTAACATACACGCGATAGATGATGGATGGAAAGAGTTCCGGATTTTGCGGAAAATAATTCTTTCAGCAACAATTTTCTGGAAATCTTATAAACTAGGCAACAATTATCTGCTGCTTACTTTCACATTTTAACCACAACGATTTGTTATTTTGTATTGACAAATTTATCGCAGGAAACCTCGAAGTGCTCCAGTGCTGATCCTATGAAAACTTCAGGTATTGGTGTTGTGTGAAATCTTCCTAATTTGGTTAGTTGGATTTTGGTTGATAAAGTGCAATATCTTCGGTCAACTTCAGTCCCTCATTTTACCAAAATACAACAAACTAAAAAAAGTTGGCCACACTATCAATATAGAAGTTTTTTAGTTGTTACTCAACACTTTTGGTTAAAAACATTTAATTTTAAGTATCTTGCTTTCCAGGTATTTTTCAATCACCACATCGAGTTTTTTATAGTTCATTCGAACTCGAGTTATAAATTTTGTGGATCCCTGGTCCGTACACACACCAATTACAGACGATGAACTCTTTCCTAAACAAAAATATTCAGTAGACTAGCTCCACCTGTGTCCTTTGATAGGTTCCAGACGGTAAATAGGAAGCAGAAAACTCAGAACAAAACGATCGGAACAAAGAAAAAATAACCCCATCCCAAAGGCGTCAAACCTCCCCAGGAGGCTTCGCCTTCCATCCACTCTCTCCCCCGCAATATTTAGGAAACGAAAAAAACCTTTCTCTCATCTTGGAAACAGAGAAAGTGTTTTCCTTTCCATCCCACCTAGGTGGCTGCTTGGGCAAACACGAACGGATTGAGGTTGGGTGCTTGTTGCTTGCTGTGAGTGATGCTGGGAATCTTAGGGGTTGCGTTCCAGTTTCGGTTTTTTAGATGTGTTCTTTGACCTTTACGAGAGGGGTGGTTGGAGTTGGATGAGATGACTAATTCCTATAAGGAATCGGTTTGATTTGAAATGTCGTCTTGATTTCAGAGGAGCAGATCAGGAGCAGGCGGATCTGAAGAATTTGCCATCGAAAAAGCACTTTCTTCCTGTATTTTGTTAACTCTTGATAGAAGAGTTTTGATCCGTTTCATTGAAATATTGAACATCTAAAAACTTATAGCCTCCTCTAGTTAGTGAAATGTCCCGCTTTTTAGATTGAAAAAAAAATCTGGTCACATTAATGATAAGTTGTTTGACAGTTATCATTACGTAACTATATGTAACTGCAGCCTTATCCAAAATCTAATAAAATAAAAATATAAATTGAAATTTAGATTTTTTTTTTAGAAATTCAAATAGCATTCACAGAATTATCAAAAGAATCCGGTCATTTTTGTACCAAAATGAGTTACACGGATCAGTAATAAGAGTTTTTATCTGGAATTAGAATAGAGAATTTGTAGAATAGATGCATTTCTGTTTTATGCTGAATTGAATCGTTTATTCCAGAAACAAGTTAAACCCCATTGGATTAACACAGCGTTTAACTTGTTTCTGAAATAAACGATTCAATTAAGAAAGAGAAAAACAGACAGAGAATATGAGTAATGGGGGATATATACAAAAACAAGAGAAGAAAAAATGAATGAAATATTAGAGAATAAAATAAGATGAAATATTAGAATAAATATAAAATGATTTAGAGAAATGTGAGAAAAACAGGATGTGGTAAAGAGAGAAATTGAGCGACAGAAATAGGGAATGAGAAAGGAAAGGGGGGATACAATTGAAAGATACATGAAAGGACAGTAGAGAGAAATCAGAGAATAACAGAGGGGAAAGAGCAAGAAACAGAAACAGAGAGAGAATAAGTTAGGATAAAAATATAAAATAGAAAGTGAATAAGAAAAAGAAATATAGAGGGATACACTATCTAATATATAATTAGGCCGTCTGTTTAACTTTTTCATCCATTATATTTGTAAAAATCTAGATAAAAAGGCCTATATAAACGAGCATATTCAACACAGAAGTAACACAGATAGCCGTAAATGCATGGACTGAAAAATCCATAAGGATAGACTGCTCGCACATACAAAAATCGAGTTCCTTTTTACCTCTCCATTAAACCACATCTTATGCCCAGCATGGGGGAAGGAAGTTTACGAGGCGGACCGCGCAGAGAGCTTCCAGAACATCCACAGTTCCAGAACTCGCGCTGTAGGGATTTCAGAGACGACTTAATTGGTCCCAGGGGGGTTCTCCATCTCCTTCAAACGGAACGCGTTCCGGTCATTATGGACAGAAATAGCAGGATGGCGATGGGATGTTTTATTCAGGGGTAGAGGTCCCCCATGTCAATTAGATGGGAGTTATGCTTGTATAAATTGGGGGCTAGCCTGTCGTAACTTCAAAGAAAGGTGCGTTTGAGGTGTAGGTAAATAAGAATGATATGATAAGGATGGACGAAAAGTAAGCAACATGGAGTGTTTATTATTAGTGTAGTAGGGATTAAGGGGTAATAAAAGGGAGGATGAAGACATTAATTAGACCAGGGGTCGGCAACCTTTTGAAAGGAAAGAGCCAAAAGTAACAGTTTACCAAATTTCCCAGTTTTTAAAGAGTCACTATAATTTTTTTGCTTCAATGTTATAGTATATGCTTTAAAATATATATTTCATTTTAGATAGGGAGGGGGATTATAGTTGGGGAGCATTTTAATCCAACTTTTTTTCTGTTGGGTAAAAATGCTCCTGAACTAAAATCACTATTTCCTCCTTTCGGGTAGGGTACTACTTTTTTACATCAAGTTTTAGATGACTTACGTACGCATTGTAAATTAATTTTAGTGAACTTAATTTCCAAATTTTGTATAAACGATGTGCTTAAAAAAGAGGGTCTGGGGGTCCTTCCCCAGAAAACATTTTGGAAATTTCCCCTTCAAAATCGCGTTTTAGCTCATTATTGCCTTTTTCGATTGCACCCTAAGAGCACCTCTCATTATTTAGGTGGCAGAATTTTCAAGGAAAAATAGTATAGTTATAATAAACAGCACACTTTCGAGGGGCGTGTGGATCCCACTTCAGAAAATGTTTTGAAATATACCCCTAAAAATAGTGTTTTAATTAGTTTTTAGAACTTCTATAACGACCAAATAAGGATGACTCCTAATAAGTCACAGAATTTTCAAGGAAAATCAGCACATATTCCCAAATTTTTAGGAGTGTTAAGGAGTTCTCCTCCAGAAAATTTCTTTGGAATTCTTATCCTTAAAAGTAGTTTTGATTTTGACTCATCTTGAGAACGTAAAAATATATTTTATGATTTTTTAAAAGTTTTGATTAGTAAATTATTAATTTTTTCGTATGGAACTGGAGAGCCGCAACTTTACATCGAAAGAGCCGCATGCGGCTCGCGAGCCGCAGGTTGCCGACCCCTGAATTAGACGGATATGCTGGGAGGGGAATGGAGGTTAAGGAGCGTTCTAGAACGTTTAAAAAATTATGTTGAGATATAAATAATATTTTGGGAGCACTTCATGTGCCTGATGATTTTTTTACTTGGATTTATTTAAGAAGAAACTTGCACACACTCCCAAATCCAAGTTGATTTGATAATGCTAGCTATAGATAAAACCTTATGTAAAATTACAGAACAAATGGCCTTCTTTTACAAAGCACTTTACTCATTTTGCGCACTTAAATTTCTGCAACAGAAATTAAATGCGCACTGTAACAGTTTAAAGTCCTAATCAGATTTTGAGCCACCCATTACATTAAAAATTAATTGTGCCTCTTTTTTGTTTATGCTTGACTTTTTTTACCTTTCTTTCATTTGACCAAGGTGAAATTAAGTTTTATTCTTAAGGTTACAAATTTAAGTAACATTTTTACGTAAGCTTGACGATTAGAATTTCAGATGTTAATTTTCCTCCATTACCCTTTTTAGATATGTCAAGATTATAATGATTAAATTATTCACTTTAATCCTCATCCATACCGAACTTGTGAAACTTAAAGGACCTAAAAAAGTAGCAAATTGATATGTTGTGTTATCTTTTTAAATTAGATTACTCACATAGTCTTTGACTGTTCTGAGGAGACTGGCCGTAGGACTGAGATAATGAGCTTCCAGATGCTCTTGACCCACGTCTTTACAGCGGGACAATACCTGTTCAACCAACTGCTTTCGCACAGAAGCGAATGGTGTGTACAGAGTCCCCAGGTAGTTTTCGACCAGGCAGGTCACGACATCGTCTTTCTGTGGACAAAAAATGAATCCTCGTTAGAAATCAACTTTTCAAATATTTCCATAAAAGTCTGGTAAAGTAACTGGTTATTATGTTTCAAATTCCTTAAGAAGCATACCATCAAACACTGACAATTTTGTGTCCCTGAATTCTTGTCACCATCACAGTAAACGGAGTTTTAGTATACCATCGATGTATCGAACTTAGTTTCTTTTAAAACTTTGCTTCTAAAAATATCTAGATTAAGGAGTCGAAACTTTTAACATATTTTTATGCGAAGCATACAATATTGTGGCAGCCTAATAGAGCATTTTCAATCACATGACTCGGATCTAGCAACGACCTTGGAAACAGATTGTTTGACCTACAGTAGTTAACAGTTAAAAGAAAATAACCTCATGGAATACTTCTATTGGAGCATTTGATATCCCCATGACAGCAACAGATACCGCCGCACCTAGCAACGGTCTTAGCAACAGACTTTTGACCTACAGCAGGGAAGAAAATAAATGGTCGTGACGTCACCTGAAAACACTCTTTTGGAAAAGTACAGTTAAATCGAGTGAGAAAACTAAGGAAGATGGTTGATGTTAAATGCGCATGCATGTTGTGTATGTGTGTGTTTTAAGCACTAATTAAAAAACGTTCATTTTATGAAAGGCATGTGATTCCTCTTAAAATTTAAGGAACGCGGTTAATTTAATACTAGCTGTTAACTTGTTGTTTTTAATATGAAATAAATATTTTTTGATATAAAAGGGAGATATTTTCTATGAACTCATTCCTTGCATAATTTAGGTACAATTAATATATTAAGAGAAACAACATTTATTTTAAACTAAATATTATTCCCATCATAAATACTTTACTCCATTTTTTTGTAAGTACTAGGGGGCTCTGCCCCCTGCTCGCTATCGCTCACCAACCCCCGGAACTGCTTCGCAGTTCTTTGAAGATCGCTTCGCGATCTTAAGCGAGCAGAGCTCGCTTGTTTCATCTCAACCATCCAGTACAACCTGAAACTTGTCTGCTTATAGTCTGTTCATTTAGAATAGCCGCCTGAAACAGGATCAAAAACGCTCAATAATGCTTAATAACCCTCATCAGACAACTCCAGTGACCGATTTTTTACAGTATTTTAACTACTTCTGCTTAGGCTGCCTTGTCATTGCAGATGAAAATTTTTTCGACGATAATTAGAATAATTTCTTCTAATACATTACGTCTCAGGTGCTAATTCTAAACGAACAGAGTATAGTTAATGATCATTTAATATCGAAACTTTTTATCTCTCAAACTTTTAAATAATTTAATTCGGATCATTACCTGGAAAATACCAAAATAAAACTATCACTGAAATATTCCTTTTTAAATTATCAATAACTTAATGGATAGGGGCTACCGCCCCCAGCTCGCTTACGCTCACCAACCCCCGTAACTGCTATGCAGCTCTTTACAGATCGCTTCGCGATCTGTAATATCTGCAATCGATCTTTAGCAGAGTAAAACAAACTTCCCGAAAATCCTCTTCCTTCCATCGGCACAAATAACACTCAAAAAAGCTAAATTATTTATTTCTCTAGTAGTTCAAAAAATATCGTAGTATCTTTAAAAGATTATTAACCAAGTCTATACTATATCGCTAGCAAACTTAGAGCAAAAATGTGCATCTCAAAACTTTTAAATTTAAATATCCGTGCTCGCGACAATCTAGTGAACAGGCAAATATAAAATTTAAAAACATTAACACGTCTGATAAAGACCTACTAAAACTATGAAAAAAATTAAACTTTGATGCTTAATAATTCCAAAACTAATTAGAATTTTTTAAAGAATCAAACGCCAATCTCTTTCTAAAAAATAAGAATATAAGTGTTTAAAAAATCATATTGATACTGTGATTAGTTTTCATTTTAGATAGAAAAAAACGAAAAAGTGTCAAAAATTTCAAAAATTAAAAAATTAATTACTCTAAACCAAATTCGAAATTCGAAAAAAGGGCGACGTAGTGCACATCTTCATACGTCAGAGAATTAGGCTGCAAAAAAACATAGTTCTGCCACTAATAGATTTGGCTAAACTGGATTACGCGGCGAAAAAAGAAAAACTTCAACTTTGACCTTAAAAATACCCCAGAACTAATTATCACATCAGTTAGCTTTTTGTTCGAGAGTGTGCCCCAAATATTCCTCTACTAACTTTTCAAATTTCATAAATATCTATCAAGTAGTTTTTGCGTTATGAGGGTTCAAAGAGTTGAAAAATAAAATTTTCTGAAACAGCGGCGGCGGCAGCGGCAGCGGCGGTGACAGTAGCTTTTTTTTAATATAGAGAGATTGTTGCACAAAAACTGGCTGGCATATTTATAAGGTTAATTCAACACAATTTATGGTTTTAAAGATGGTTTATAACAATACCAATACCGCGAAACCAATTCGATTGATTTCTAATGGAAAAAAGAACAAAAGATTCAATTCAAAATAACGACAAACTCTTTACCCCACATCCGTTTGAAACAATAACGAACATCGATTATTATGAAACACTAAATAGAAAAGATTTGTAGCTTTCCCTGTAATCTTTATTGCCTCAAAATCGGCACATCTATTTCAGAGAATATAGCAGGGGATCACGATATTCGATTTCATCAACAGCCCTCTCTTACAAACACCCCCTTTGGAAGCTTGTTAATGCATTCACGAAGAGAAATGCACCTGCCCGCGTGACGGAACAAAAGAACGAATTATTAATTGACACGTTCTGTAACGAATAATGAGTCTGTGTGGAACGCGGCAACGTAGAACACACGTCCGTGACTACACATTCACCTGTTGCCATTCCGAATTTCGTGAACTTTGACCTCTCATGTCGAAATGGATGCGCACGGAATTTTCGAGATCTCCGAGAAACGGAATGAAAACATGTTATTTTTTAGAATATAAAACAAAAAAGCTTCATTATAAAAATATAATTTTACTAAACGAAATAAAATAGACATTTGAGGAAAATAGCAGGCAGTATGTGAGTTATCCAAGTTACACAAAATATTTCAGATAATATTGATATTTTCATTGTGCAGATAGAAACACCCTCTCCAAGAAAAATAAATCATTTAAATATATAAAGAGAAAAGAAGTTTATTCATGATTACCGGTTTGAGCTTAAGGATATCATAGAGTCAAATTTGTGGAAAATTGAATTTTATTATACTAGGGAGCTACCGCCCCCTGCTCGCTATCGCTCGCCAACCCCCGTTTACTGCTGACGCAAGGCCTTTCGGATCGCTTCGCAACCCCCACAAAACCCTGCTCACTAAAATTATTCATTTATAAAACATTTGTTATAACAATTAGTAGAAAAAACGTCAACCAACTTTCCAGAAGCACACTCCCTTAAAAGTTAGAATATTTATTGGTTGTAAATTATCAATAATTTAATCAACACGTTTTCCTTGAAAATAGCCATCAAGTCTGCTCGTAACTATTGTTATTCAATATTTACAAAAACGACGTTCAACAATGAATCTATCAAATTTAATATAGTACCTAGTAACTCGTCAGTCTAGTGTTTTATCATTCAAGTTTTAGTTTTAAAACAGACTTTTTAAACAATACAATTTAAGCTATTGAAAATAATAAGAGACAAAATCTACATTGCACTCAATATTTACGAACAATTAATTTTGGTGTGTGAAATTCTATACTTAAATAGTATATCTGTGAGTTTCTGGAAAACTCTTATCAGTCTTTTAAAAATATTTTATTTAGAAAGTACATATTTTGAAGCGCATTTTTAAAGCGTGAAATTAATTATTTTCATCATTAATGAATAGCGTTGGTTGGTCATTTTGATTGGAGGTATAATAAATTTTACGACAGTTTCTTGCTGTTAACTGCAACCTTATCCGTAATCCAGAAAAATGGAAATATTTTAGAATTGAGAATTTTTTTAGAAATTCTAAAGGCACTTTGCACATCCTCAAAAGAATCCGGACAGTTTGATACCAAATATGTGTTATACGGATCAGTAATTAAAAAGCCTTTCCCTGGAAACCGTTCACCAAAAAACTTTTTTTTAGAATAGAGAGATAAAATTTTATTTCCAGGTTTGACAAGTATGTACTAAATACACAGAATTTTACATAGATTAACGATTATATTTAGTTGGAAATGATTTACAATAAGATGATTTTTGAGGATAAAGGGATTTAAGTTGAGTCATCCCGTCAACGTTATTCCATCCCATTACGGCACAGTCAACGTTGAGGACAGTATAACAGAGAATAAGGGGTGTTGAAACCCTTGTCACGGCAAAGTGGCATGCTACATATTAAATGTACCTTTTCTCAAGATCTATTATAGATACCAGCTTGAAAATTTTAACATACCTTAGTTACATCTATTTCATTACACTGAAGTGAAAGTTTGGCAAAAAAAATCATTAATTTTTTAATTTTAAATTTTTTACACTTTGTCAAAACCATAAAAGACCGTTTTTTCGATATGCCTTTTCTCAGAATCTGTAACACATACAGATTTGAAATTTTAAATATAAGTTAATTATAGATGGGATATTATACTGAGGTTAACCATTTGTAAAATTTGCTAATTTTTTAAAATTTTCAGCTAATTCCGTAAAAAATTTTAAATTTTGTGCAATTTCATCACAAAATATTTAAATAAAAAAAATATGATTGTTTTTTAGAAAATTTTTAACCTCAGTATAAACTAGGGAACATAATGAGCTACCATTAAAAAATTATATCAATAGGTACAGTAGATTCTGAGAAAAGGTACATCGAAAAAATGGTCTTTTATGTTTTTTGAAAAAGTGTAAAAAATTTAAAAATAAAAAAATAATTATTTTTTTGCCAAAATTTCTCTTCTGTGTAATGAAATAGATGTAACTAAAGTATGTTAAAAATTTCAAGCTGGTATCTATAATAGATCCTGAGAAAAAGTACATTTAATATGTAGCATACCACGTTGCCTGGACAAGGGTTCCGACACCCCAAGAGGTAAAAAAGTGACATTAGAGAAAAAGAAAAGTCATGAAAAAATATGAAGGAATTGTTAAAAATGAGAGAGGGAAGAAGGATAGAATGTGAGAAAAAAGAGAAAGAAGAAAAGGGATTGTGAAAGGAAGAACAAGAGTGGAAAAGGAGAGACAGATTGAGAGAGAAAATTTTTTGGAACAACACATTCCGTTGCATTTCGTGTAAAATAAATCACTAGAGAGAAGATCCACCTAATATCACATTTTTCTGTAGTAACAGTAACTTTCATGATGACAAATATTCCGGATCCTCAATAAAAAGCACCATTGTGGTTACGATAACATAAATTGTGGTTACGATAACATAAATTCTAAAATTTTTAAAATAGTCAGTAAATATCACTGCAATTTTATCCAATCTCTTTTGAATCAATCAATTAAAGAAGGTAAATTCTTTGAAGCTCTTAAATACTCTACTATCGTACCTATTTTAAAGAATGGAAATCCCGATGTTTTCACTAATTACCGCCCAATTTCTTTGTTACCTGTGTTTTCAAAGATAGTGGAAGAGGTGGTATCTACAAGAGTAAAAAAGTTTTTGACCAATAGCAATTTCTTTTCTAACAACCAGTTTGGCTTTCGAGATAATTTAAGTACCACAAATGCCTTAGTAGAATTTTCGACCTCTATTACTAATAACCTTAACAACAATTTAAAAACCGCGGCTATTTCTTTGGATATAAGCAAGGCTTTTGATAGTGTCAATTATGAGATTCTTCTTTATAAATTAAATAGTGCTGGTATCCGAGGTAACTGTTTGAGTTGGTTTCGTTCATTCATATTAAACCGGAAACAAAGAGTTAATGTTAGCAACATTTTTAGTCTGTTTATTGCCTCAAAGAAAGGTGTTCCTCAAGGTTCACGGCTAGGTCCTCTGTTATTTAATATATATATCAACGATTTTTGTAAGCTAAATCTACTGGGTAAAATCTTAACTTTCGCAGATGACACAATTATTTTATATTCTGCTAGATCGTATGACCAACTAGAAAATTTAATTAATCAGGATCTATTAATAATTTACAATTGGTTCGCAAGTAATGAACTAAAAATAAATGTGAACAAAACTAGCTACATTATATTTTCCTTACAGTCCACTTTTCATGAAGATCTTAAATTATACTTTTGCGATTGTGAAAATAAACAGTGTGAAAATCATTTTATCAAATACACTCCAACAATAAAATATTTGGGTATTTTGTTTAATAAAAACTGGAAATTCAAAGATCATATAAATTCAATAGGTAGTAAGTTAAGATACATTTTGTTCAGGTTTTATCACCTAAAAAAATATATTAACTCTGATTTACTTTTGAGAATATATTTTGCTTGGGTTCAATCTCGTATACAATATGGAATTTTGATTTGGGGTGGTGACTTTTATTCAAATATCAAGCCTTTGCTTACTATACAAAAGAAATTTTTAAGTTACTTTCCTCTTAATAATATTTTAAATGCACGTCAGTTATATGTTCTCAATTGCCTTATTTTTCTGAAGAAATATCCTGGCTATGCCACGATAAACCAAAATTTTCCCTATAACCTTCGAAATCATAACTACTATAATATACCTATTCCTCACAAAGAAATATACAAAAAACACTTCCAATATCTTTCTGTCACTTTTTTTAATAAACTTCCAAGCGAAATTCAATCTCAAACTAACATTAAATACTTTAAGAAATTGTGCATTGCATATATTTTGAGTCAAAATAGCATTGAGTCCTTATTCTAATTTTGTCAGGTTTAAATATCATCATTTATTAATTTTTTCTCTATAAACATAGAAATTGCCAGCCAAGCCTTTTTGTTTTCCTTTTTTATTTTTTTGTTCTTGTATTTACAATTAATTTTTAAGTGTCTCGTGTTAAAAAAAAACAACTTCTTCCACCATAAACCAAATCGATTTTTTATCTTTGATCTTACCTTTAACAAAGATATTCTGTGACCCCATGGACGAGCGGTAGCTCCTTTGGGAAATGTATGTACTCGATCAACTGCGTTTGTATTTTTTCTGTTCTGTTCTTTTGTTTGTGCAATAAAAATTGTTTTGTCCAAAAAAATAAAAGTACAGTTTTCCCTTACAAAGGAGGCTCCAATTAAGATAAAAACTCACATCTCATAAACAAGTTGTCAAGAGCACTAAACGAGATCAAGCGAAAACGAGAGAGAGAGAAAAAAGGGACAAAAGAAAGAAAAATTCCTTCGCAGAACCCCTGCCTTACACCCGACCTATAAATATATTTATTACCTCTCAACATCCAGGAAGCCCACAACTAAACACGATTTTATATCCATCATACCCAACCCTCCAACCGGGAGCTGAGGCAAAATGGAAACTTCCTACGAGAAAGGTCTAACTTCTGATCCTCTCAACTCTTTCCCCATTTTTTACACAGTCAAATAAATGATGAGGGCTCTCTACCCCCGCCGAGAAATTAATCAGCCTGGAATGGCAACGTTTAACCACCCCGAAAGGAGGACGCTGATTTACGGCGGCTTCACGTGGAGGGAGAGGGCATGGAATGGAATAAAAAAACGTTCTTTTAATCTCCTTCCTCTCGAAAATGGATTTACAGCTACAAAGAGGAGATTCGAGATGATGGGAACATGTGGGAGAGAGGACAGGAAGGGTTGAATGGGGAGATTGAAAGAGATGGATACGTTGGGAATTATGGGGGAAGCTGACTGAATGGCAATAGTTGTATTATCGTTTGCCCGTTAACCGGATTTTTCCAGTAATAACTATATGATTACTTTAGATTCCTGGGAAGGGAATTTTTAAAGGACATTGTGTAAAATGATGCTGTAAGGTTGAAAAATTTATTAAATGAAAGTTAATATAGTATGACAGTAGAGTCCAACCTTTAGCTACCCTTAAGGGTAAATTAAACTTTTTATAGGGAGGTGAGGGCTAGAAAACAGTAAAAAAGAAAATTACTTTTTTATTTTAACACAAGCACAAGCTTATTTTTAAACTCTGGAAAATTTATTTCACTTTAAGGTTCAGTAAGACGTCTTAAATTGGTATTATTGGTATTATTAAGGTCTTAAATTGAATACGCAATGCAAAAAATGCTGAATAAAATTATCTGATAATTTTATTCCATTGATGATGAACTCCATAACAGAGGTTGAAGCGTACATTCTTTCTTAATAACCTCGACCAAAGCCAATCAGCCCGGATCTTTAGTTGATTAAAAGGAAGTTTTTGTTTGAACACTTATTAACACTTTTTCTTAAATTTTTGAATCCGCGTTACAGCACTTGGTTAAAATAAAATAGCAACAAAAAAATTTGCTTATAATGAATTGGTTCTAAATATAGCCGTGGAAAAATTAACGTTATTTTATTCAACAGATTTTCTAATGGATCAACTTAATAATAATAATAATAATAATAATAATAATAATAATAATAATAATAATAATAATAATAATAATAATAATAATAATAATAATAATAATAATAATAATAATAATAATAATAATAATAATTGATTCACTAACTAATTTAACTAACTAATAACTAATTTATTCACAACTTTTATAAAAGCCACTATTTATTGAATAAATTGGATATTCTATATATTTTCCTTTATAATATTTTTTCTTCGAACAAATATTGGAATAAACACGAAAGAGGGTAAGTATTCAATCAAATGAGTTTACAAGAGATATTACAAATTTTAAACCTTCTGTTAACTGTGACCAGAAGGTTCTGAATGAACAAGGCAAAACGAACATAATCCCTGCCCAAAATATTCAACTTACCCTTGACAAAACAAATGAATTCAAACATTCCCACAGGTACAACAGCCGCTGTCTCATTATACAACACATACACCCTTCCAAACCTCTGGCTTGAACTCTCGATATCTGGACCGAGACACCAACAACATGGCACCCCTCCCTCGGTCCGACCCCGACAGGAACAATTGAAATAATCCTAATTCGAACCCAAATATCGGTCTAACCCTGTTCGCCCCTAATGGGCAGGGATCACGAGACACCCCTAATGGCACAGAAAGGGCCATATTGTTGTTGTGGGCGCCGTTGGTTGAAGGCGGTTGACCCTCTTGATAGTCGTTTTTCGCAACGATACAGAGTGTTGTGAAAGAGTCGGACTGTCGATTATTAGCAATGCAGATAGATCTTGATACAGTTCGTATGTGTTGAGGAAATAGGGAGTTGATGTTTTGCGGTGATAGGGTTAATGAGGGATTGAGTGATAGGGGTTGAGAGATGGTGTAAGTTGAACTAAGGGAAATGTTCGCTCTCTGATTGATTTTTTATCACTTTAGATTTGTTTGGAATTATTAAAGGAAATGATCTTTCTCTACTCTGGTTACTCTGACGGTTGATGCTCTTATACGCTGCAGGTGAAAGAGTCGAGCTCCGTTATAGTGAACCTTCACGGGATAAAGAGTTTCTTATTTACTCCATTTTCCGGGATTGATGGTCGTGTCGTTGGATGGCCGATTTGGATGGGATTTAAGAAAATACAACTACTTCAATAGAGCAATAGATATATGGAACGCATTGCTAGAAAATATAGTAAATTCGAAGGGGTGTATGAGTTTAAGCTAAAACTAGACAGTTAGTGGGAATTGGTGGATTAATAAAAAATGGACCAGCCTTGTTGGGCTTCAAGACTGTAGCTGGTCGACAATATTTGTATTTGTATACGATAAACATTGTTGGAAAGCAATGGAGTTGATGGTATGATTGTTGACATCTTTAAACAATAAGCGTTTTCAGTCGTGTTTTTTCTCGACTTTTAAATTAAATTATTTAATTACCTATACATTTTTTTAAATTGACTAGATATTTCATTTTACCATACCAAAAATCATACGAATCACTTGTTTGTTTTTGAAAATCTGACACATGCAACTTCCTTATTGTGGTTATACTAATATTTTTTTAATTTCTTTTCAAAATTCACGTTAATATGTATTGCAAATTGTATATACTTTCAGTAGTAATCATAGAATAGTAACCAACTTAATAAAGAATTTAATTCTTAATCAACCAATGGAATTTTTGCAAATAAGAGTTTACTTTTAAAGATATTCGCATCGCCTCATAGAAAAATATAAAACCTTGAATAATAAATTACACACATACATAAATTTCAAATGTCATAAAAATGGCTGATTTTTATGACACTCTTGAATAGTATCATTTTTAAATTTGTCCAAAATGAAGTATAACTTAACAGCATCGAACCAAAAAGTTATGAGTTAAACATAAAAAACTTCAGACATGCATTTATAAATACATTTTACATTTATGGAGTATTATCTCCTCTCCCCCGAACTACGGGATGTGGTGGTCCCTTTATTATTATTCCGTAACTGACACTCGCCGGATATCCTTTCCATTCATAGCTACTATAGCTCCACTCCAGCCAGCCACGCGTGCGGTGCATATGCTGTGAATGAATGAATAAAAATGGAGAAATGTGACACTTTGAGGGAAAATTTATCTTTGAAGGAAAGTTAAATCAGCAAGTTGTCAAGTAAATACCTCTTGCGGTGATGATTATGAATTAAATATTTTTTCATTGTTAGAGGAACAATTTTTTTTTCAAATTGATGCGATAATGTTTGCATGAATCATCTTACATCATGGAACAAACTGTAAACGATGCTATTTTTATAGATTTTTTAAATTTTACCTGATTACACTTGTACATGAAATAAAAAATAGTTTTATTATTAGAGTTTTCATTGAAAAGAACATAATTTTCCCCAAAATATGTGCTACATTTAAATGTACAGTAGAAGCTCTTATAAAAACCAGCTGTCTCACCTTTTGAAAGAGTTAAAATCCTCAACAGTGGCCAAATTGCAGTTATTTTAGACCCGATCTGTTGTTTAAACAAAATAAATCTCAAATTTTCATTGGCAATAAAATGATGCAACTTAGCAACCACTAGTTACTTTGGTAAAAAAGAGAACTCTTTCTTTTATAATTATCTAGATTCTAGACTATAATCACTAGTAAGAATCAATTTCAAGATGAAGACTTTTCTTATAAAAAACAGACTATTTAATTACCGATATTTACAATGTGAGTTCCTCTGCATTTGATTTGGTTGGTTTGGTTGTACTGGTTTTTGCTCCAGATTACTCCTTGCTTTTACCAGTTTTCCTTTTTTTTTTTCCTTGCCATATAATCTGTATTTCTTTGATATGTTGAGTCATTTAAATCGGGTTATAGTTTTTGATTTTTGATTAAAATTTGTCTATCTTCTTAAAAAAGTCCAACAGTGCCTTTGCCTTTTCCCTTCCCCCCCTCTCGAAGGATGTTATCCACCTGTACGATATGGGTATTGCTCCACATTTTTTCCGCAGTTCTTCTCTTTGAGTTTCATAAAGTGGGCACATTAGTAATATATGTTCCAGTGTTTCTTTTCCCGTTTTGCAATTACAGTTGGGAGTTCCTCTGCATTTTTTTTCCAAAAATCTTTTTCTCTTTTATTTATAAACATGATGCCATTCACTTCCTTTTCTTAACAATTAAATATAATAAATTAAATTAAAATAAAGTCTCAGTTCAGTTCACTAGTACTATTTACAAAAGTTCACTAGTATTTACAACACTTTCAAAAGGTGAGACATCTGGTTTTTATAAGACCTTCTACTTTATGACTGTAATTTATAACAAATTCCTTGGGTTAAATTATTTCAGAAATTAATGATTGAATAGTATTTTTTATTAAGCTCACCTTGGTGTTTTTACAGAAGTTAAATTTCAATTGTAAAAATAGTAGAAGAGAACACAAGTTAAAATATAATTGATACATGGTATGCATATTTATTTTTAATATGTTATGATGCGTAATATAAAACTTGGAAAATAAAATACTTCAACTTCAACACTGTCTTATATTTTTTTAAATCCAATTTTTTCATTGGATACTTTTTTAAAATTTCACAACAAAAAAATTAATTTCATGCAAAAGTGTATATTAAGTTTCACACAGACTTCACACACAGGCTTCTCTTATTCAGAAAGACAACTCCTGCAACAGACAGTTTCAAAATAACCTAACTAAAGAAATTCAATGAACCTAGTTTCCCCCATCTACTCCCCAGCCCCTTCATTCACTAAAGTACCATTCCCAGAAGAAAAAAATCCATATACACTACTTCCAAGTGTCCGTTAAGAAGAAGGAGGAGCATTCCAATGGCCATGAGAAAAATCGTCTGCGACCCTTGATTCAAGTCAAAGGATTGACCCCGGCCGCCCCACTCTCCTTAACCCACATGGGACATCTCTCAGGACCTGTGTTTCCTCAACTCAACTCCTTCCCAATAATCCCTCGCACATTGTTTTCCGCATACCGAGTCCCCACACCCCGTATTTGCGATGGAGTAAGAAAGAATAGGGTGCGCGTTAAGATTCTTTTTTTCCCGATTCAAGTTGATCGTGTGCCCAGTATTTCTTGCGCTTTATGTAATGTTTCGGTTTCATTCCCCCTCTTCCAATTATAATCTGTCTCTCTCATTCTTACTATCTCTTTTTATCCCTTCAATCTCCCTTGTTTTTCTTTTAAAATCGTTTAGTAGTCGTGTTTATCTAACTGAATAAAACAACTTGAATATAGGTTCAATTACTACATCTTGTGCCGCAAAAATACAACCAACCAATTACATTTAACTCAAACACAAATTCATAGGGTAAATCCTGAGGTTCACCTTCTTATTACTTTTCACAACACATATTTAAAATGTACTACCACTATTAACTCCACTTTACCCCCTTCAAAATAACTACTAAAAACTCCGTTACAAACCAATTATTACCATAATCCCTTCTTAAAATTATTCAGGACGCAGCTGCAAAGATGCGCTTCTAGGAAAGACCTCACAACGTGAACTTCTGATTGATTATTTTGAAACAACAATTTTCTTTCATAAATATTAGTACAAACGATTGGTAGAAATTATAAAGGACGATTCATCTTAATTTTTAAAAAAGTATGCATGATAAATTGTATCACACTTAACATGAACAACCTAAACATATTCTTTAAATATTAGCCTAATGCACAGAGTTTTAAGTATCATAACAATAGAGGGCAAAATACATTCATTGTAGTATTCTCACCATCACTCTCTTTTTCTCTTATGTAGATACTTTACGCATAGGATTAAAAAAGAATGCAGCAAAAATGTTCAAGATTCGTCCAATTTTTGTCGTGAATGGTCAAATTTCTTTTTCTTCTAGTAGTAGCACTTACGTAAAAGTGACGTATTTGGTGACTTTTCTACCTCACTAATACTTCCTCCCAATGCCACACACTCTCCTTCTTGTTCAAGCAGGGATACACTCGATGTGCACTCTATTAATAGCCACTCACATGGTATTTGCGGACACCGTGTTTCCCACAGCCGTAAAAAAGTCACAACAAGCAAACGGCGTAATTGCACTTGAACTCTCCTCCAGAGAAATCGTCTGTATAGTAATCGACTTCGCAATATGGGACGGACGGGCCCAAGTCCTTCGGAGTTTCCTTTTATTGGTCGCTTTTTGCAGCAATTTGTAGTAACTGGGTGGCAACGAAAATAACGGCTCTTGTTGTGACTGTGAGAACTCGGTAGACGTGATGAGCATGAAATTTCATTTTTTGTTTCTGGTTGGGATATTAATATACTAAATGGACTCAATTTCGGCATGGAATTTTATCGGTGCATTATTTTAACCTAGTAATTTCAAAGTTTTATAAAGTTACACACTGTCCTGGTAATTTAATTTAAACGGGTTACCAACGACGTATGTTTTCCTTTAAGTATTATGATAGCATGGTATACCTCAGTCTGATTCTTCGGTGTATTACCTCTTTTGTGAGAGTTGTTTTAACCTAGTAGGCTTTACAAAGTATGAAATGATGATATTTTAAGAAAGAAAAACGTGGGAATTTCGAAATATACCACTAACTTAGTGACAAGATATTCGTTATAATTTAGTAGCACAAGTAGCACATCTATCTCGTCTATTCCTTACAACTAAAATTTTCAAAATTTTGTTTTGTAAAGTAGAAGTTACTGTAAGAATCCCTTAAAATGAAACATTTTGTAATTTTAATTCACAATTTATATTTTATACATTTGAATGGTGAAAGCATAATGTCTTCAAATTACTTGAATAGAGATTCACAAGAGTCTTTAACGTAAAAAAAAGGAAGTAATAAGAAAGAAGCTACTCTATAACAAAAAACATTTAAGCCAGAAGTTGAATATATTTTAGAATCTTTTATAACACAGTAACCACTGTTATCGACACAAATAAATATGTACGTTCAGCATTTAATGAACACCTTGTATCCAGAAGTAGAGTCAATTACTTAAGCATGTTAATTATATTCATACAAACCAAAAAACAATGTTGTTAAAAAAGAAATGAAAATCTCCTACAAAACTTTTGCAACGCAATTACACGGCCTGAGTCTCGGATTAAGGATACCCAAATTATCAACTCAAATAACAGAGCGAAATGACTGGATTATGTCACAGTACACGTAAAATCATGTTCGCCATGAACAAATATCCCATTAAATCCATGTACGAAAAAATTTAAGCCGATACTCTAATAAGAGATTGCGAACAGAAATAGAAATAATTAACAACAGCAACAACATGAATTAGCAACAGCCCAGCAGGCCGCTGACCTTTATCGTACAGGAGGAATCCATCAGCCTTGATTCATTCATAATCCCTATTCAAATGTCGGTGCAGTCCATCCATTCCAATCAAAGGTGGAAGAAGAGAAAGGATGATCCCTCCGTTCCAATTGGAATGTGAAATCGAAGTTCTTTTGTATTCGATTACATACAACAACAAGGAGTAAAAGTCCGAAGTCCGTTCGCGTGCCGACCCACATTCGGTGTCCAAAGACGTCCCATTGTCTCGGACACGCGAAGACTGAAGTGGACACCGACCCTTTCTTGTAGAGGTCAAGCGGCGTTCTTTTATAAAAAGTGAAACAAACAGGTGGAAGTTGTGAAACTTGACATGGATGAATGGAATGCGATCCCTTTCCCTTTGTTTTTTAGTAGTGAAGACTCGTAGGTGATTTCTTGACGTGTCGGGGTGATATGCCCACAGTAGCGGATCCAGGAGGAGGGTGGCACGTACCCCCCACAAGGGCAAAATTTTATTGGATAAAATGACATCTGAAAAGAATTTCTAGAAAAATCGTAATTTTGAAGCTTTTTAAATGTATGCCAAAAAATATATTATCCTTCAATATTTTCAAATATCACAGTTTCTGCTGCTAGAGATGTTTTAAAAATCCTGGTGCCAAAAGTCAAACCAGGATCCGCCCCTCTATGCCCGTGAGGTATGAGAATAAAGAAATAACCTAAAAAGAAATTATCATGCTCTAAATTTTCTTCAAGACTTTTCCCGATTCCTCTACTTCTACTGCATTATAGATTCAGGAAAACTTAACTGAAATTAATAATTACGATTGAGGAGCTATAGTAAAGGTTATGGGGGATTTAGCTGATACATTTAACGGTTACTCTCTGTTATTCGATAATCGGTACTTAAATAAGTACTGTAGTTCTTGAAGTTCTTATACAATACCTTTAAAACAAAAAAATAAGGAGTTTAAATATTTTGTTACAAAGCGAAAATCACGGAATTCTACATGAGAGAAAGAACAACATGAGGACTTGTTTAAGAAAATGTGACACAGCCAACAGAGAAAAATTAAATATAATTTCAAGGGGAATTCTAAGTGAATTCGAAACATTTATATGCTGGAACATGTCTCATAATCCAGTTATCTTTTGTGAAAAGTGTGTTAGAAATGAGGATTTTGTTACACACTCCTTCTTAATGACCAATCTAGAACTGTCCAAAACGATACAACGAATACTCTATATAGTATGACAAAGGTGAGCATCATAATTCAACTTGACAAAATTCTGGTGGAACGAGTAGAAAAAGAGATATCACTTCAGAGATGAAAAAAATTGATAAATAGGGAAAATGTAGTGAAGCATTTATGATAGAATGTTGGTTTCCACAGAGATGACACCAGAGTGGATGATAACAACCTGAGGTGACCCTCAAACTCGATACATCCCACGATAACTGCACAACCCTGGTGGTCACTACGTTATCATCCACGAAAACAACTGAGTTACAAATCTGACTTCAACGATAAGTTCATCTGAAGAAATAAAGCCATCAAAAGTCAGCATGAAAGTCTCCGTTCCGTCAAATAAACATCCCAGATACGACCGCAGCGACCTCTCAGAGACGACAATGAAGTAAACTGTGAGTAGCGATAGCATCTTCATGGCTACTATTATCTCTAACACCGCGCAGCGTGAACCGACTGCAGACAAAGGACCTCATTACTATAGTCAGAGGCAGAGGATCCGATGCCTTTGCCGACATGGACATAAAACTTCTGCTGTTATCTTTGGATGGAACGACATTCCTGGGTTGTTGGACTGCCGGCCGGTCTTCAACGACCTCTGGCGGTAGGATATATAAACTGTTCTAAGCTGTAAACTTTCTTGAGGAGAAAATATATAAAAAAAGGGACAAAATGTATCTATCAGCAAGGTCGTCGATCCTGTGGTGAACAGCCTTCCCCCACAGTGTCTGAGATATTTATTCTGAAAGTTCTTTTTAAAGTTTTAGTTATAAAATCTATTAAGTCGTCCATCCCTAGTATTTTCCTAGTCCTAGTATTTTCTACTGTTGATGACAACAATGTCTATTAGTTTAATGAATGAATGCAATGGTTATTTTATTAGCCACACACAGAAGTGTGACAGAATACATGGTTGTCCAATATAAATTACTTTTATAAATATAGTCAGTAAAAAGATAATTAATTGCTTTACTTAGATGTTTTTATGAAGATTCATATTTTCCCCTATTCACAGTCCAAATGTACCGACTAAACTAGTCTCAATTGGAAATTCTAAACTATTCCTCTGATAAATAGGAAACGTTAAAATATTTTTTGAGAGGGCAGCTACAATTTAGTACTTATATTGAAGAGCAAAACCAGGAACTTAAGTAAATTTCTTAACAAAACTGAAAGATCTCAAAGCTGAAATATTTCCCCAAAAATGCCAAAGCTTTCATTACTTAAAGATAGGTACTTGTGATACCTAAAGGAATTCGAAATTAAAGTACCTAAAATATACCCTTAAGAAATATAAAATCATTGAGTAAAAAAATAGTGTTTATTTAGCAACCACATCAGGATGAAACTCAAAACTTGAGCTACGGACCCTCCTTCCCGATTTGCCAGTACTGTTAAAGAGAAAGGAATGAAGGTTTCACTGTCGGAAGTGAAATGAAGCGGTGCGAGTTTGACCTCACCTGATGTTCGGAATGGTAGCGTGATACAGGTGTCATTAACAAAAAGTGAAATTGCGGTGTTTTCACCACCCAGTTCATTGAAGTGTTTCCAATGGCGTTTTGCAGAGGGTCAGCTAAATATACATCCTGTGCTTTTGGTGAGTTTATGTGATTCATGTATCCAAAGGGAAGCAAGAGGTTTCATTCCTTACTCTTATGATAGCAAAAATTAAAACTCATTACCTTGAATCACAAAGTAAAATTTTCAAAAACATAAAACGACGTTATTTGAACTTAAGATATATTTTTATTGTATGATCGTAGGATGTCATTATTACAAAGTAATTCTTTTAAATTAATTTTAGCTTTCCCATAGGGTAACAGTTTTAGATCTATACTTACTTTAATAATGGACGTAACATTGAGAGTACCTGTAATCCGGTTTTCAAAAAATTGGCCTATAGTGCATTGTTTATCTTTAAAAGAAGAGTATACCAACAACCATAGGAGAAGATATCTTAAGTTTTTTCAGCTACTTTTCTGGTGGTGTAAATGTAAATACATTTATGTTAATAGGATGGACTTTCAAGAAGTTCAAGTTCACAAAGGAATATGCAATATGCATGTAACTGAGAGGTGATTGTATGTCACTATACTCCGTGTAAATAGAATAGGCGGCTTTTCACCATGGCAACGCAATAGAAATTTAATGGGAAATGACTAGTGGCGAGCCGCCGATTCAAATTACACATACTTATATCAGTACTCTTATGTTTTTTTGCAATGCCGTGATTCAGGGGCGTCATTTCAGTTTTTTGTTGGGGGGGCAAGGAATTTTTTTTAAATGGGTCTGGACCTTACTGTAACTAGGTTTTTTTTGGCGGGGGTTGCCTCAACTTAATTTTTAAGGTAATTAATATCATGTCAAAATTTGAGAACGTGAACTCCAAGGAAAAAAGGGGGGTCTGGGGGCTCACCCCCAGGAAAATTTTGAAAATTTGGTTCTTAAAGTAGTGTTTTAGCTTGTTTTGGGACCCTTTGGGCTGCATTCAAAGAGAACAGTTTCTTGTAAACCACATAATTTTTCTAGGGAAAAGAGTCTTAAATAAACGTAAAAGTCTTAAGGGGGGCTAGGGGTCCTCTCCCAGGAATTTTAATTCCCCTTTTAACTAGTGTTTATCTCTTTTTAAACTCTTTGGGGAGCTTCTAAAGAGAAAAGCTTCTTGTAAGAGGAATAGTTTTTAAGGGGGAAAACACTAAATAAGAGACATGGAAATTTCAGAGGGGGGCTGGGGGTCCTCCCCCAGAAATTTTTTGAAATTGAACCCTCAAAAGTAATGTTTTAACTCCTTTTGAGACATTTTGAGTTGCACTCAAAGTTCCTTGTGGAAGTTACAAAATTTTCAAGGGACTTGCAGCTATTTTTCACAATACAGTGGAAACCTTGGGGGGGCGGTTGCCCCCCCCTGCCCCCCCTTAATGACGCCCCTGCCGTGATTTAAAAGCAAAAAAAAACAAACATACTACTTACACAATTCTACCACAACAAAAGTTCAACTACAAGATGTACAAGGCAAATAATAAAAGTTGTGCAATTAAGAGAACAAAAATTGTAGATAAAAGGTTAATGTATTGTTACTTCAACTCAAATAACAAAATTTTAAGCAATTATTGTCTTTCAACCTCGACAAGCTTAGCAGATCCGCATATGCGCAGTTGAAATTTTCGAACAATGACAACAAGCCGAACCAATCATTGCGCATTCAGAATATTTTCAAACAATTTAACATTCCGACTCGCACACGCAATTCAAAAAAAGACCATGCTGACATTTTCCCACCCTTAAAGCACACATATGAGTAATGGGTCGTAGCAAAAAAGACCCATGTTTCTCTCATTCCAGAAGGACGAACATCTCTGCAGCCTTGGACCACTCGCAACTTCAATATTTATTCTCATGGTGTCGATTCAAACGAGATAGCCTTAGCATTGCTGACTTTTCTGATCAAGATCCGCCCTGAGA
Source organism: Tetragnatha versicolor (assembly GCA_024610705.1). Lineage (NCBI taxonomy): Eukaryota > Metazoa > Arthropoda > Arachnida > Araneae > Tetragnathidae > Tetragnatha > Tetragnatha versicolor. Next base: position 18,744,657 of record JANDEH010000008.1, read on the forward strand.
GTATTGTTGTCGATTTATTTTTTGTAGGAGTGGGTATTCCCCTTATCGTAGAGGGTGTGTCGGAGATGAGTTATAAACGGATCTGTTTTAACTTTTTCAAGGTCAATAAGTCGTGTGAGGAGAAATTTCTGACAGAAATATATGGTAAGCATAAGAGGGGTAAGACATGAATTTTAGTTAATTTTATACTTAAATTTGTTTGGGAGTCTTGCTGGTAAATACGGAATATTTTGTGTTTTATTCGGAAACAATTAAGGAAAACTTTTCAAGTAGGGAACTTTATCTAAGAAGGCTATAAAAAACTGTTGTTTCTGTATTTTCTCAAATAGAGCCCCATAGAATGTAGAACAACTTATGTAATCAAATTTGCCAATCTTTTATTGTATAACTTCGAAATTTGAAGTACGTGTCATGAAGGCATTATTAAGGAAAATAGATTATACCGTTCGGATCTTTTTGAATCACTGTGTATCTAAAACTTTTAAAAACAATGCTTTCTTTTAGGGATGTACTTTAGAAGGACATACTATCCACGCAATAGTTAGAAGGACTTGAATCAGTGGTCAAGTTGAAAAACAATATTTGGGCAGAGACTCGCCTTTTTTTTTTGACTAATTTTCATATTTTTAACCAGAAACCACATATTTCAGGGGACGGCGCTCCCTTCGTCCAACCCAATCTCAGCACTGACTTGAATGAACATCTGTTTAAGAGAACGAAAAGCAATTATTTTAACAACCTTGACATTGGTTAAAGATGAAAAAAATCTAATAATCCCCAAAGAAGAGGTTCCGAAACCAAGTCGAAATAGAAATAAGACCAATGACATATAAGTTAAAACAATAGTTTTTAACCGCATTCAATGGTCCAATAATACCCAATTTCCATTTTCATGGAAAATGAAATCAAAACAATCCAGTTTCTGTCTATTCAATTCTCGACCGACTGTCATGGAAAAAACCCCGATTCATCATGTCTCTTTTCAGCCTCCCCGGACGATACCATATTCAACCAACTCAGGGCCCCTTAAGCAATCAAGGATCAACCTTAGTAAGCTAAATAACAAGGTATGCCTATCAAAAGTCTCCTACAGGGGGGCCGATAGCAATAATTTGCTTCCCTGTACAGAACCTCTTGGTGTACTTACAACACTAGGAATGCCGCCTAACTACCAGAGAAGGTATCTTGTATTATTGTCCTTTGATATTCGAAGCACGTATTGCAAGGGATGTGGCGGTTTTGGATCTGAAATATACATTGGTTCCCCCTGTGTTCAGTTTGCAGCTTGTGTTCAAACGGATGCTAAGTAAAGATAAAAGAAATGAGCACTTCTAGGACCTACGCGACGCTGGATTTATGAATGTCTTATAAAAAAAGTTACATGTACGGTAGATGATATCTACAGTAGATAACCGAGGATGGAAATAAAAACGTGGAATAGCCCTGGTAGGGCCAGGTGTCCTGTTGGGATTTTAGTGTAGTGCTTTCAGTGATTGGGGTACTAGTCTGAGATATTAGGGAAAGATGCATTGATAGTTTTAAAAAACTGGATCCGAGGTATCAGACCTATTCAAACTACTTTCGGTTCTTTTGAGAATGATAGTGGTAATGGCTAGAGTCAATGCGATGTCTAATGTACAATTTACATTCCACAACGCCACATGTAAAACTGACAGATTTTACTTAAAAATAAATTTATGGGAGAAACTTTATAAAAGTAACTTTTAAAATTATACTTAAATTAAATGGAGAAACTGACACTTAACTTTCCTATGGTGAGAATTTTGGAGGAATGATTTTTTGAAAGATGTTTTAAGAATATTTTAATGTACGTATTTTATTGATATTTTTTACCAATGAAATTATCTTTCTCAACAACATTCTGGTTGTTGACGAGGTCCATGGTTGCTCTGCTATCTTTACACTGGCTATACCCCAAAAACCTTTAAGGGAGTAGCCTAGTTTTTATATAAATCTATTTAATTAAAAAAACTTATAGTTCATCTCAATTAAACTACTTCACCTAGTTATTTTTACAATGACCAACATACCTCTTGGGGACTAGTCATTTCCCTCAGTCACTGTTCCATCCATATTTATATCGATCCTGTGTAACAACCCACTCTATCCATCACAGGATAATCGATTCAATTTCCATTTACGTCCGAGCCGACCACCAGTAATAGCCCATTCAGCTCTAACAGAGATCACGACCTTGTTCTCCTTGTGCAATTGCACAATGCGGGGAGACAATGTGCCACAAGTAGAGGGACGCCGCCTAGCTATGTAGGCCACTGGGACCGCAGATGATGATACCGTCTATGTGGATCTTTTGAATGAATAATGCTCTGTGTGACATATCCGGATAGACGAAGCGTCTTTTCTGGGGATGGAAATGTTCGGACGTCGTTTGAATTTGTAGTACGTAGTAGTTTGATGGGATTGTGGGAGAATGTTCGTAATTACCCTCTCACAGGTTGGAGTTATTATCGATTAGGCATGCTCAAATAAAGTATTCATGATGTTTTGAGATTGTTATGATGGCAGTTATTGTTTTTATTAGGGAGAGAATCGCTTGTGAATGACAAGTTTTGATTTGGAATGGTACGATTTTCTCCTTGCACTAGGAGTGTTGAATTTATAAATGTGGGGCAATACTTTCAGTTGAGATAAGGAAATAGAAATAAGACCTTGGAAAGAAACTTTGAAATAAACAATGCCGAAAAACTTGCTATTAAGGATCAAACCATTTATGACTACTGACCAGAAACTCAGAAACTCAAAGTTGCTTATGTCTTGTAACCAGGCCCGTATTTAGGGTTTTTGCCGCCCTGTGCATATCGATTTATTGCCGCCCCCTTTATTTCATTTCCTGTTTTAAGAAAAAAACCATTTGTTTCTTTAAAAGTCTACTACTTAAAGGAGGGGTCTTTACCTTTTGACACAAAATATCAAAATGTTGGGGATTTTTTAAAAAGTATCACTTAAGATCCCCTTATGGTACGGCTGGGGGGTATGGGGGTCCTCCCCCAGAAGAAATTTAAAAATTCGACCTTTAAAAGTAAGGATTTAACTAATTTTGAGAACCTTTTTGGGTCCATCACTTTTATCTTTTGACACAAAAATTCGGGGATTTTCTCAAAAGTGTTCCGCAAGATTCAATTGTGGAACAGCAGAGGGGTATGGGGATCCTCCCCCAGAAAAATTTTTAAATTTGACTGGTAAGAGTAGGGTTTTAACTTATTTTGAGAAAATTTTTGGGTCCAAGAGGGGGCACTGCCCAGAGTGCTCCCTCTTGGACCCAAATGGTGAAATTAGTATTTAATCCTATTTAATTAAGAATAGAAAATCTTTTTTTCTCACCGACTTTTTTCCTATACGCCGATCCACTCGAGCAAGCGCAAGCCCATCCATTTTAACAAAAAAAACCCAAGCTCCTTTCCCTGAGATGCAGGGTAACAAACTGACAGTATCGGGACGAAGATTACCAATTTACCATGTCATCTGATCTGGTGTCTTCTCCATTCAGGGATACAAAATACATCGTTCTGATATTTTGGGGGGATGTGACCGTTGGATGTTGGGAATGACTCAACCCTAGAAACTAGAATCCACCCATAATGAAAACTGTGTGGTACATTTTTTCCAAAAGTTGCATTTTGAATTGTTGTAATCTGCCGCCCCCCAAAATTTTGCCACCCTGTGCTATAGCACATGTTGCACGTGCCTAAATACGGCCCTGCTTGTAACTATTTATATGGATTTCAGTACACTAAAAATATAAATGAAATATATGAAAATTATAAATGGAAGACCACGGTAAAAAAGAGAGACCTGGAAGAATATTCTTGAGGTTGTAGGGCCCACACGGTACACGGTGGCTATCGTGTTACTACTGAAGAAGAAGAAAAATATAAATAACTTGGAAGCTTAAGAAGCGTGAAGAACGAGGGCAATTCAATTTTAAATAAAATACCATTAAGAGGAGTTCAAACATAAGAAGTAAGGTGACACGAAGAACTTCAATAGCGAAGTTATCACGCAAGTAGCAATAGTGACACAAAGTTAACTGTTAATTTTCATGGATGGGAAATCAACTAGATACTATTTTATACGTATACTTCCGTATAACATATATTTTGAGTAGCTATTTCTTTAAAAAGAAAGAACCTTTCTTTAAAAGTAAAAATTCGTTGTCTCTCTTTTCTGTTTAATTTTTCCTATAAGAGCTTCAGATATTTTTAATTTCTTCAACTATAATATAAAAGCAGTGTGTTAATCACATGTTAAATAAAATTGATAAAAATAAGAGATATGAACACTTTAAATCTCAGAATAATATTAAATTTTTATCTTTTTATTAATCTGTTATGTAAGGCCTTAAATTATTTTTATTCATGCTATAATGTGAAAAAGGGTAGTACTAAACCAAACTTTGGGAACTTTAGAAACGAAAATTATTTGAACGTTTTTTGAGAACGAGACGAACAAACCCCAAGTATATGTATCTAAATTTAAAACAAGCTAAATAAAGCTACTCGAAAAATATTCTTTGTGTCTCCATTAATTAATTTCAAGAAAAGTATTCAAAAGCCATGAAACGAATAATTTGAAACAACAATTCAGATTTGAATCATTATTAATTTTGAAAAAGAGTAAAAAAACTACCAGGGGATTAAGTATGTAAAACGACAACATCATTCTAATAGTTTTTTAATATCAATACCTTCTATAACATCTCCACTCAAACTAAATAGGTGGTATACCGACGAAAATCCGCCGTTCCAAGAAAAAAAAGCGCGAACAAAACACAATAAACGGGGACAACTCAACTCCCCTCGTTGGCAGCTGGCACGCGCGAAAGGAACAGCTGAAGAAATGGAATACCAGCTGGGACATCGCAAACGATAAAACTGGTAGTTTTTCTCCTTTTCCACACTTCGCCGACTGTAGTTTGGTCTCCCCAATTTCATTATATACCCGTTTTTTTATGTCTGTTACATGATTCTTATGCTGGAGAGGTCCAGGTGCCCTTTGTATTATATGTGTGCGAAGGATCGACTAGGGGGACACGCGACGTAGCAATTAACCTTTGGTTGAGTGAATATAAATATTTATCAAGTTCATGTGGAGAACTTTCGCTGAATTAAAAGTACTTGAATTAGCTTAATGGAAGAAATCTGCTATTAATTTAACTGCAGTCTTATAACCTTAACTTTTCATATTGGTCTGAAAGTCAATTTAAATTTTATAATCTTTAATTACTTAATCAAAGAATTAACGAATTTTTAAAAGTTTGAAAGGTACTTTAAAACTAACTGAGGAAGTTTTTTTAGTTGGAAGAAGTATTTTTACTCCTATAGGCCTTCCATTTTTTTTTAATTTTCGATTAATTGTTTTTATATTCATAAAACAAAAATAACTTTTTTATGAATTTTTGACCCTACATAAAATTTTAAAATTGATGATTTGCTTAAGAGCCAGGGGAAAATAGAAATGAAAGCCCTATAATAAATACAGGTTTACCAGCAATATTTCCAAAAAATTTTCTTTTATGAAATTTAATACAATAGTAAGGAACTGAAAAAGTATAGTATAATTTCTTTTGAAAACAATAATAGAACTTGAACTAACAACGTTTTTACTCGATTAAAAAATACTGGAAAATGCTATGGCACTGAACCTAACTTTTGATTAAATGAATTATAAAATATAATGTTTTTAAACGGTTCGTTGATATGGTTGATACATTTTACTCTCATCATTTGTTGTTTTTATTAATCGTTATATTTACTGAAACTATGGGTCCGTATTCTAGTCATTTATTTCGTAGGATTTTCCTCTACGCAATTTCCGATGAGAGAGATTCTTTTTATGAGTGATACATTTCTGGAGAATAAAACCTCAGTCTTAAAAATAATATTTACAGTTTATTTCTAAAAAAAGGCACTGGAGAGGTTAAGTAAGTTACTTTAGATTCGTTTCCTAAATCGTGGGTAGCAACTTAAGGAAGCCCCTATGTTAAACATAACTCTTCATTGTTCTATGTCACTGGGAAGAGGATCTCGAGTTGAACACCCATACATTAATCTCTCCCATTACTACAAATCCCGAGATTATTACGTCCCATTACCTTCTAAACTACACCACAAAAGAAAGTAAAAGCACATCTGGCCTACTCTGAACGACCACTCGCGCCTATAAATCACAATACCGATAAACCCAACTACGCTCAGAGCATTACCCTTGTTTGGGGTGTGAGGGGGAGGACGCAAAATACAACTAACAAGCAACATCCTGCCCTGCCCCAAATTTACCCTCCACCCGAATATTATTATTATTAAAATTTCCGCGTTGTGAGAAAGAGGATGCCCGAGTTGGTTTTGACTGTCTAGTACGATTTCCTGTTTTTGGGAGACTGCATTGGATCTAATGAAGTGAAGTATCACCATCTTCAGTCTGTCTGGTAATGATCAAAAGCAGGATTGCTCATATCGGGGAAATACTCCAGACGGAAGCGTTTTAGTGATTTTTGGGGAGTTAAAGACAAGAATGACGGAAGTGAGTGAGTGACAGGAGGTTACTGTTGTGTGTGTGTGAGGATGTTGGTTTGATAATGTTAAGTGGGTGAATGATTGTGGAATTAATCTTTTTTTCTGTTGGGATCTTAATTGGTTGCAAATTTCAAGTTAATTGAAGGAGAAATGTAATTGCTCTCTCGAAAGAAATATTTACGAAGAAAAATGGATGAATTTAGAAGCTGATTATATTGATAAATCTTTTGTCTTCTTTGCAAATTTGGTGAAGATGTTCCCTGATAAGGCAAAACCTAGAACCGAAGAGTGGTGCAGATGGCAATGCGGGATAATTTCTGTAAAAGGTAGCTTGGAAAAACTTGGTGAGATTTTGATAGGATTCATTCAATTTTTTTTCGCAAAAATGTGAATGAAAAATAGGAACGTTATAAATATTTGAAGAATATAAATATACAGTAGAACCCCGATTATCCGCGAGCGGATGATCCGCGGTGTGGATTATCCGCGAGGGCCAAGAAAATTTTTTTTAATGATGAGAGCAAATTTTAGATGAGAAAAGAGGGATTTTAGATGTAGAGCAAAGGTTTCTGATGCACTGTACATATTTTAAAAGTTTTACATATCATGGTTTTTGTACAAAACATAGTTTTTATGCTGAAATATTTTTTTCGTGTTTCGACCTCATTTTTAGTCTTTTTTCGGGTTATCCGCGAATTTCACTATCCGCGGTACCCTTGCCACCCGATTCCGCGGATAATCGGGGCTCTACTGTACTTGAATTTTAGTTTAAATAAGATTTAAACAAATATTTAGCATTGAGTTTGTTCTTTTTGCAGTTTCTATCAATTTAATTTTTTTTTGCTAAAATACAGACGTATCCAACCAATTTGTTATTTTATAATTTTTTTAGAACTTTTCTTTTTTATCCAATTTACCCTTTTTTGTTGAAGTTTTGTTATAAGCTAAGTTCCCCAACGAAAGATAAAGATTCCTAACACCATAAGATATCCTCAATACTTTTTGTTAAGTGTCAAATCAAACAGTTATTCTCCAACAATAACTCCTATGTAACTTGTGTCGTTAAATACAATGGTTTAATCACTATGATTCCACAGATTTACAAGTGAAGCAAAGTACTTATTTGCCTACTGTTTGCGTGCTTTCCTACTTAAACACATCAATTTGTTTTTCGTTGACTGCTGGAACAAAAGAAGTAGTAATTGGGTTATCTTTAAGATCGGAAAAGTACTTTAAAGTATAGATTTAAATAAATCCTTACTGACAACTATACGTCACGTTTTAGAAAAATGAAATAACTTTGTACTATATTTAATTCAAGTTATATCTGTTCTAAAATACATTTTTCATTTAGCAAAAGAAATTGTTCCCTTCATCAGTTACTGAAGGGGATAATTACTACGAGAAGAGGGACAAGGAATCTGTTATTTAGTTTTAAAATTTCAATGGGTGGAATACACTCCTAGGTCATCTCTATCTAATCTATTGTGGCATCATTTTTGCAGGGAAAAGGCATGGGAAGATGGAAAAGGGTAGTCATATTCTATTTCCGTTCAGTATAAAAACCAGATTATTTCGAAGATTTGGAATAAGTCTTATTTCAAAACAAGTAATAAGTAATCAAAGTGATAAAGTAAGTAAAGTGATAAGTAATCGATTTAAAACCATTTGCATTTTTAAAAATGATTGTTGCAGCTGCAGAAGTGATTATATTTCAATCAAACCTTATTTGCAAATTCGAATTCATGACAGAATAATTTTCATATAAGTTTAAGAATTGTTAATGTTAAATATTAGAATATTTACTTTTTTGTTACTCAGTTTAGGCCAATTAAAAAAGCCAAAGAGTGACGGTGAAATAACGTTTTTCTGTAGAACTTAAATTTTCCGACCGTTTTGGAATATCCAAATATCTACTACATCTACAGCAATAGGCAATGAAATGGCATGATGCCAGTCGCAAAGACAAGGTTTAAGAATTTGAAACAATAAAACGTTTTCCACTTTTGAAAATATATTTTTGAGTTTTATTAGATGTTCTTTTTTCCTTTCTCCTTAAAATAAACGTAATTTTTATAGGATTTTTATATTATTTTAGGCTCATATTATTATTTTTTTCATTCTCCTCTAAATTTCCTACCATTTAAGCGTTCCGACCTTCCTTCGTCCCGAAAGTAACGGTTAATCAAGATTAAATTGAAGTGAAATCCGGATCTGTCTAATCAACTAACCCGAATCTCCAGGTTTGAACACACATAAAAATATAAATCCAAACTTTCTTCATTACCCATAACGTCATCAATGTCAAATCTCTTAACAACCAGTCCCAAATTCTTTATAATATATTATCGCAAACTCCTGCCTATTAACATTTCAATTTCAAACAAAAGCTCATTGTGGTTGCCAAAACATGCCCGACTAATTCGGTCAAAGGTAAACACGGACCAAACAACAAACAGCCCATATTTTCTCCGGGGCATACCTCTTCACTTATCTTCGGCCCTCGGAGGAAAAGAAGAGTGAAAAACAATGGACAATTAAAACGAGTCCTTCTGTGATTCTCTCAACTCTTCTCGGTAGTCCAATTAATTCCATTCTCTTAATAGGCCCGGCCTACGCACCGCACACTGTCCTGTGACCCGTTCTAATTATCGTTTGCAATAGGGGTTTGGGGTGGGGTTAGGAACGTTGTTTCCAGGAGTCACGAGCACGGAATGGAACATTGCGTTGTTTTCGGTTTGTTCGTGAGGATTGGATTGAGAGTAATTAATGACACAGACGGTTAAAATATAGGCTATCGTTCGGTTGAGAGTGATATTGATGTTTCCAGTTATTGCTTTTAATAACTTTCGAATTGGTATGGTCGATGGAGCGGTTCGTTGGATTCTTTGAAGCGGTCTGTTAAGAGAAAGGATTACAGCTTGGTCGATATGATACAATCAAAACGATATAATGTTAAAGACAATACGAAGCCATAAATTAGCTTGTGCAATGTAAACAAATGACGTAATTTTAATTTTACCATATACCCTTGTTTAATTTGTTGACATGGTGAAGAATGGCCGAGGAGGAGAGAGACCAGGCGGGATGGACCAGCTGGTCCCAGGCAAGGGCTGCTGCGGCAGACCGAAGAGGGTGGCGGGTGGGGCTGAAGGCCCTATGTGCCACGTAGGTACGAGGAGAGCTATACATTATATATATTTTAACCCTTGTTTAATAAAGCTTTCTTGAAACTACTATGAAATAATAAATTTACGTAAAGGTGCAGAGTCGTTGAGTCATCTTGAAAATTGGTGTAAATCATAAACTCTGATATTGTAGCTACTCACAAAATATATTATTATCCAAAGAAGAAGTTTCCTCCCAACAATCCCATTTTGTCGAAAAACTTGAACGTAGTCGGTTAAGCGTCGGTAAAATGCAGAGTATAGATTGGAAGTAGCTCAAAACCGTCTACCTTTTACCTCTCAGGAACGAACCCTCGAGCACTCTAACAAAGTTTGTGTAACAGATGCCTCTTTCACTCTAACAGGTCTTATTTATCTCGATAATTTTAATTCTCCAGAATCTTAACTTTCCATTATCGCCCCAAAAGTCATTCATTCTAATATATACAATAATTACAATAATTCTAATAATTACAATATATTCTCATATATTGTAAGTTAAAAAGGTCAGACGAAAATCAATTGCACTATTGCACATGATAAAAGGTTTATTAAAAGCCATACAGCGTTTCGGGGATATGGATCCCCTTCATCAGAGGTGATTTTTGTCTGACCTTTTTAACTTACAAGTATATACACAGTCTGTGGCTTATTCTTCAACTCATATATTGTTAAGGAGCTACTCTCCATCACTCCCTAAAACGCCATAATTTTTTTTTAAAAAACATGGGTGGATTCAAAAAGAAGACAACAAGAGGCAAGCTAAAGAGTTTGGAGGACATGCTGTCTAATACGCGTCTGATACACATCTCAAATCAAATCAGGAAATACCCTGTAAAAGTTAGGCATAGCTCCCATCCTAAGCAGTGCTTGGTGCCACATATCGCCTCTTCCGTGCAAGACTCACACAATTGCAAAAGTCGAAATCTTTACTCTACAGGAGCTTGGCGTGGCAATACATCTAGATAGGTTGCCAAGTCGATAAAGTCGAAGCAAGAGTTTAATCTTTCGTAATTATTTCAATTGGCGCTGAGATAAATCGCCAAAAACGGCTTCTTATATTTTAACGCGTGAATCACGGCTTAACAGCATCGCCCATCTTCTTATATTCTTAACTCAAGTTAAGCACCTTCAGCCACAGTCAGTACTTGGGAGGGTGACCACCAAGTATCGGCACGTTTTCCCCCCTTTCTCGATCTCATATTTAAATACTTTTCTGGAATGGACCTAAACCTGTCATTGAAATTATTCAGCTCGTATTAATGAATGTGTATTATAAAATACACAATTTATTAGAAGACTAGTTTTTTTAAATACTTGGATTTTATCCGAAATATATAATTTTACTTGAGATTCTTAGGGGTCATTCCATGTGAAATCTCAACACGGCTCTCAACCTGACCCTGTCAGATTTTAATGAAACTTTCAGGAATTGTTCCCTTCTATGATATAAATGAGAAAATAATAATAATTATTTTATTTACTGGACAAATAATTTTTACAGAATACAGGGGAAAAAGCTTTTATTATTCAACTTCACCAGTATTTCTTTATTAAATATTTTTGAAAAAAGGAAGAAAATGCAATTTTTTGCATTTTAATGTATTATAACTCCAGTTATATGTGTTCGAGAAAAATCTATCACCCATTGTTGTAAAGATAATTTTATTACCTTTAATTTGATATAAAGTTTGACTATGCCCATGAAAAAAATTTACGTTCATGATTTTTTAAATAAAATCTTTAAAAAAGCAACGTTGGTATCCTTCAATTTCCTTGAAAATTATACATATATTTAGCAACGTTATAGTTTATTATATTTGAAATTTAAAGAGTTGGAACGCCACGGGATCAGGGGTTAAAGCAAAAAGAGCTTTTTTGAAGTACTATTTCGGAGGTTAGAGTGACCAAACATGGCGCAGAACCCAGTATTTGGCCACTTTAATTTAAAAAGAACTTGCAAAAGTGATAAAAAACAACTCTTTTTGCTATAACTCCTGATCCCGTGGCGGTTTCATTCTGAAAATTTCAGATATCATTATTTATAACGTTGCAAAAATTGTGTATAATTTTTAAAAAAATTGAAGAATACCAGCATTGTTTTTTAAAAGCTTTTTCATTTAAAAAACCATTTAAGTAATTTTATTTCAAGTACATTGTCAAACATTATATCAAATTAAAGCTTGCAAAATTATCTTTAAAACGAGGGGTGATGGATTTTTCTTGAACAAATAAAACTGGAGTTATAAGACATTTAAGTGCGAAAAATTTAATTTGCCTACTTTTCAGGAGAGTATCTACCTATTACTTATATGCCCCGTGTAAAGTAAAATACACGTAATTTTGATCACCTTTTTTAATGAGTTAAAATTTTCTCTGATCGTCAGAGTTTAATTTCAATGACTAATTATTGTTTCAGAGCAATCAAAAGGTATTTCACGATCCTGTTAGCATAATTCTCACGAGGAATCCACCGATAGTCGATTAAAAAAGGGGTTTTCATGATAATTTGCTCAGGAAATATAGTCTACATTAAAAAGAGGCAATAAAAGAAACGTAATTTAATTAAAAATACAAATATATTTCTAGGTTCATTCATTATTTAGGTCAGAATATTTCGATAACAGGCAGATCCTCTCCTGAAAATTAAAAGCAAGTGTGCGCAAGGAAAGAGAAAAAACGCAGCGATGCTTGATAAACTAAGGCTTGATATGGTCACCCACCCACATACTGACTGAGCCCGAAGGTGCTTAACTTCTGTGAAGAAATTTCGATATTCGATTTGCCAGCTAAACCACGGTCTTAGATTGAAGCATATAAAGTCGTTTTTGGCGATTTTTTTTAGCGCCAATGGAAATAATCCCCTAAGATTACACTCTTGACTCGACCTTTTCGACTTGGCGACCAATAAAGAAGTTCTTCCACGCCAAGCTCCCGTAAAGTAGACATTTCAGTTTTTGCAATTGTGTGAGTCTTGCACGGAAGAGGCGATATGTTTAAGATTCGTCCAATTTTCGTTATATACAGCCAAATTTCGTATACTTCTAGTTGGAGTTACGTAAACTTCACATATTTACTAATACCAGCCATGCTACTAGGGATGATAACCATCTTTGAAATTTTCCATAAACATTGAGATTTTCAACAACAAAAAGTAACGAAGACAAATTTCGCTTACCTTACTGACCCTTGTCCACCTCGGAAAACTGACCCCTGGCAAAGCACTCCTCAACACGGACCTACCACTTTGCGTGGGCGAAAACTCATTGGTGGACACCGACAGTTCACCACTACCCCCTGAAGCACTCCTCTCCAGAGAAGGAGTGGTGGTCGACGACCCCTTGCGGTGTCGCCAACACCGCTTGCTCCGCACTACCACATCGTCCGTCTGCACGCCCTTGCCCACCTTGTCGTTGCAGGGGCGTCTTTCTGTTGAGGGGGGCGGTTCCATGGCCGCCGGCTCAACCTGGGTCCATGTTATCCGGTGCAGAAGTGGGGTGGAGTTGGCGTGGAATGGTCGCTTGAAGTATTTCGGAAAGAGGCCGCTGGGGGTTGTGGGTGTCTGGGTGATTGAGGCGCTGGTGGCGGGTAGAGTGCTTGCGGTGCGCGTGAGGTTGGTCTGATATGGAATTGCCTGGAAAAAAGTGAAATGGAGTTAGAAAGTTGGTTTTACAATTCATATATTTCCTAGATTTTTTAGTTAACATTTGTCTATATTGAACTAAAAACCTGCAAAACTACATGACGATTTTAGAGAATCTTGAGGCCTGAAAAAGTGATATTTTCTCATGCGAAAATCTCCTCTAATATTAAGGATATTTTCATGAAACTTTTTTCTGCGTGTTTGTCAAGATATTGCTAGCAATTTTTTTATGTTTGTTATATCGAATTCAATGCTTAAATTAATTTTTAAATTTCTCGTTTCACCGCTAGGGGCATTGTAAGCTATTTAATGGATTCATTCACCATGGCCACTTACAAAGGAGTACACTTTACTTTCATGACCCTAAGAGACGTTGGTTCCAAATAAAGTCGTGAAATGGAATTTTGAAACACCTTGTATAAAGTAAATATTATCGTCCCAAGTTCGTAAAAATATTAATATACGATGTTTTCAACTACAGTGTGTAAAAATTAAGAACTTCTTTAAACAAAGCATTTTATAGAAGAGTGATTTTGAACATGTTTTTCGCGGACCATAACTGATTTGCGAAACCGTAGAAAGCGGTCAGCGAAATATTGAAGTGGCACGACACTTATAAATGATATATGCGTTAGGGGTCACCTAGGGAAAATAAGATATCTTTTCGAGACAGCTATTACATGGTCCAGTTATCATGCATACTGTTATGCATTCTATAATGTTTACAGCATGCCCCCCCCTAAATAAGAGTGGTCGAAATTTCAATAAACAACAAATACTGAAGATAAAAATTATGCTGAAAAGCAAAGTCCCAGAAGGAAAGGGATGTTGAAGAGAAGGGATACTAAAAGGAAAAGGGTAGCTAAAGAACAAAGGATTACTCAGCAGAAAAGAAATGTTGTGGAGAAAAGATATGCTGAAGAGTAAAGCGCTTGCTCTGCAAACCCTGAAGAGTGTGTGTTTTGCATCTACTCACCAAGTGGTGTTTGATAGAATTTTTAAAAAATGTGCCCAGTATAATCATTAAATGCAAAAACATTTGGTACTCTTCTAGAATACCAGCGCAAACATCGCCAAGCAGATTTTTTGGTGACAGCTCACACATGACCTTCCGAAACAGAAACAAGAGTTACCAGCGGTTGCATCATTATTGGCGACTTAATCGCTTGCGCCGGGATTCTGGAATAGTTACGTGGTTGAGGACCATTGATTTAAAATTACTCTCTTCTTCTAACTATGTGTTCTACGCTGACCTAAAAAGACTTCATGGGGGCTCCCGAAACGGTGTGTTTAGAATAAGATGTCATCATGAATTCAACTATTGTTACAAGTAATTAGATACTTTTTAATTTATGATTCAACATATTTAAATAAAAGGTTTAACCATAGTCATACATAAGAAAGAAGTCTAGCAGGTATCCGAAAATTGCTGGAACCTCTCCCTGCTCTTTTTTAATAGATATTTATGTCGAGTTTCTTAGAAGAGCATCTATCATTCATTTCTTATTTTACCACTTTCTAGCCTCCCTTCTTAGTTTCTGAATTATATCTAACTTAATGGAGATCTCGTTAGATATTATAAGTACGTTTCCAAACTAGAAACACAGTCTCAAATAGAACCTTCCACGTTACCACTCATGTTCGATAACATCTCTTCTCAGGACATGTCCAATCCATGTCACACCACTCAATCAAATCTAAGCACTCTTCGAAACACAACACGATATTATGCTGTTCATTTCCCGATCAAACTTACACCACACCTGGTGACCCTGGAGCCAAATAATAATCCCTTTGACAACATCACCCAGCTGGGGCGGAGGATAGGCTCGGAACAAGAGAAGATGGAATCGAACGGAGTGAACGACGACGACGATCCCACATGAGGGTGACGTCGGTTCAATGTCCCTGACTTTTTTATGAGAGCTCTCCCACTCAAACTCATTACTGAGATCTGGTGGGAGTTGGGGATCAATGTATGCTTCAGTGAAAAGAGATGGGTGGGGATAGATATGTCTTTGAGATAGAGTACTACAGTGATGAGCTTGGTTGTATTGGATTGTATTAAGAAAATTATTTTGCATTTAAATTTGTAGATTTTAGGTTTCTGTCTGAGTTTTTATTGAAGTTTTTGGGCCAATCTTGTTAGTTGGTGGATTAAAGTAGTTGGTCTTACTGGTCAAAATGGTGACAACTTCCACTAAACGAAAAATAGTACCAATTCAGTATATTTATTTATTGCTCTTGACTAGGTTTTCAAACCATTTTTTAAGCATAAACACCTAAAATATTACTAAGTTGGGATAGTATATTAAGTACATTTTTAGCATTTAGGGACAGCTTCTATATATGGTTGAATTTGTGAAATGTTTGGTACTGAGGAAATAAAAAACGTTCCAGTGGACTTTGTGGGCGAACGGCTAGGGTTAGAGAGATGATTTGAGTGTCATTTTACAGGATTTATTGAATACTTGAAAACAATAATTGACTATTTTTCTCTCAGAGGTCATCTTCTGGCGCAGCGTAATAAGAAGTTCAAATTTTTACATGGAAGACCCCAATTTTTATTCGATTTTTTGAAAGAGCATACTTTAGAGACCCTAAAAACCAAGTTTCACTTTATTTGGTAATCAAGAAAAGCAATTGCAGAGTGTCAAAATTTGAATAAATCATAAGGAAAGTCTAAAATTAGTCGCCAACCGCCAAACACGGAAGTTTGGTAACCTACCAGCACTAGTGAATCGATTTTCAATATATTTATTTTTAATTGTTGAAACAGAGAGAAGTTTATTTTTAAAATTTTTAGGTTTTAAAATAAGCGTGTATAAAATATATTTATGATTAAACTATTTTAATTTTTTTTCTATTTTAGTTTAGTGATATTAATTTTTCTACATGGGAATAAATACATAAATTTCACGCTAGATGGTAGGAAAGGTATCACAACCCCCTCCATAGGGTTAAATACATGTTATTAGTGCAGATAAGATAGAAGTAGATTGTCCTGCTCCCAGGTTATAAAAATTAGTTCAAATTTAAAGATATATAATTCCTATATTTAGTTTATTTTTATTATTTAACAAACCCTTCCATTTTCAAACTTAGAGGCGATATTTCAAACTTAGAGATATTTAATTCCTAAAGCTAGAAAGGAAATCTTTAGAAAACACTTTACCTATTTATCCCCAAAACTATTCAATAGCTTGCCTAATCACATTAAATCAGAAACATCTGCTCTAAAATTTAAAAAGATTTTAAAATTATTTGTTTCCTCAATAGTTGACATTGAACAATATTTTTAAAACATATGCTCACTAAATAAGATTATCTGAAGCTCACCCTACAGCACCTCACCATCATTTATAATCACTATTATTAGATTTATGCCTTGAGATTACCCGTATTTTATTGATTTAATCATCTAAACTTCTTTTCTTCCTTTCTTTCTTTCTATCTTTTCTTTTTCTTGAAAATTCATTGATGTATAATCTTCGGTCACCTGTAAGAGTCAATTTGACTCCTTGGTGTCTCATACGTGTATTTTTGTCATTTTCCCTTATATTTTTTGTTTTGACCTTAACTATGTATATATATTAGTAAAAATAAATTTTGATTTGATTTGATTTGAAGAGGCAATTTTACTTTATTGCCCTATATTTTAACCCCTTCTCTGTCGCCGTCGTATCCCATACGTCCAAGGCGAAGTGGCTCATTTTAGTAACGGTCGCACATCATGCGACGGCCAAATGTTTTGCAGCGCTATGGGTTATTTTACTGTTGCAGGTGTTCCAATACACTTTCCTTGCCATTTTCCCATTCAATTACACATGCAAAGAATTTAAGTGGTGGAATTGACTGGTCTGGTTATTTAAAAGTCATAAAACTGTCACGGACCTTCCATTGAAAGTTCTCACGACTGCTTCTTCCTTTGCTGACTCCCTGAAACTCAATAGCCCCCCTTGGAGTTCCTGGAAATTTTGTAGATAGATGTTCTTGACTCCTATCAATCGTCTGAGTAAAGGTCAACGAAGCGTGAAGGTCAGTATTAATTTTGTAATGCAGGTGTATTGCAGAAAAAACGTGAGAACAGAAAGCGCAGCATATATTATATTTAAGTATTCTTCATGTGGCAGATATTTAATTATCTTTGCACTTCAGAGAGAGTCAAAAATATTCTTTTATATAAATTCATAACATGTTATTAAAATAAACTAAGGAAAAATGTAATGGGGCTAAGAAGGTGCATTGCTGGAAAAACTGCAGATCAGTAAGCGAATTATCAAATATTTCAACACTTGTAAAATGGCCAAAAATGACACGGGGATAAACATTTTTGCCCTTTTCAGTATTAAAATGCAACACATTTTAATTTTAGAACATAACAAAATTGAAAATTATGGGTCAAAAATTGAAAATTAAAGCGTCGAAGAAGGGTTGTAAGTTATTATCTTTACCAGCAGAAGTAAGAATCCTTTTAAAAATAATTCCTTACAGCGGAATAAATTAAAAAGGAATTGAGATTATAAGTATGGTATGTTTAATTGCTTTTTATAAATAACTGCTTAACTTGAAGCTACCTTTTATTGGATAGGATACTATTCGTATAAGCCGCTCTAGAGGGTAGGAAAGTATTACAACCTGCTCATTAGACTTAACTCATTGTTATTAGTGCACTCATTGTTATTGCTCTTCTGCATGGGCATTATTTAGGGGGGCAACCGCCCCCTTAAGTTTCCACAGTTATGTGAGAAATAGTTGCAAGTCCCTTGAAAATTTTGTAACTTCCACAAGGACAAGGAGCTTTGGTTGCAGCCAAAAAGTCTCAAAAGGAGTTAAATCATTACATTTGAGGGTTAAATTTCAAGAACAAGAGGGAGGACCCCCAGCCCCCCTTGAAACTTTGACGTTTATTTGCAACTTTTTTCCCTAGAAAATTCTGTGGTTTACAAGAAACTGTTCTCTTTGGATGCAGCCCAAAGGGTCTCAAAATGAGCTGAAACACTACTTTAAAAGGCAAATTCTTAAAACTTTCCTGGGGGTGAACCCCAGACCCCCCATTTTTTCTTGAAGTTCACGTTGTCAAATTTTTACATTATATGTAATATCATTCAAATACTACCTTTTAGTATTCTAACACTTAACCTATAAATGTGCTCGTTAGGGGATACCTTTAAAATGAAGTTGAGGCACCTCCCCCAAAAAAAGTCTAGTTTTGGTGTGGTCCAGACCCACTTAAGAAAACCATTGCCCCTCTCAACCAAAAACTGAAATGACGCCCCTGCTCTTCTGCTTCCAGTTGAAAAAATTCCATTTATGCATTAGTCTAAATTTGAATGTATTAAAATTGAAAAATCAAATTACTAAATAAAGTAAGACTGAATTTTTGAATTTGTAGACTAGAACTTCTGCCTAAGCTCCGAAAAATTCACAAACAGAAAATATTATTTAAAAAAATTCTCTATAGGATAATGTTCTCTTCATAGAAATTCTCTTGCACTAGCAATCACTAATTTTGAAAGAGTTTCAACTTTTAAAAGAACTTAATTAAACAGCAGAAGTTATGTTAATGCAAATGACAACGTTAAACATTTTAAAAATTAAACAAACTTGTTCTTCTAATTTCTTTCAACCTAAATTATTAAGGAAGCAATAAGTATTGATATTTCACACATATGTGCAAAATCACTAAAGTAATTCACTATGTGATTTGAAAAGTAATGCAAAGTGTGTGTTAGAAGTAGAAGAAGGTAGGTTTCTTTAAAGGAGGGATGGAAGAGCTAAAGATCGAGAAATATTCGTTTATTAATTTTGTCATAAAAAATATGAGAAATTTCAAAAAACTTCAAAATTCAAAAAGTTTAAAAATAGTATCTAAATCATTAAAATTTTTGTGTGATGAACATACTTATTTTTATTTATTTGATAAAAAAAACTGTGAAGGAATGCTTTTCGACATGGTGTTATGCACAATGCACATCCCTTGCGAGTGTCCTCAACTTTAGAGGTGTTAATCATTATAATAACTATTCAATGCATTTAAATAGAAAATTTCAATTTTTGTCCCGATAACTTTACCTTGTCTCGGGCCATAGGTTGTCATATTCCATTAAGTATGCGATAAACTTGTTGTTTTAAAAAACTCTTATAAGAAAATTTCAGTTATTAAGTGAAAGATTAAAAATGTAACCTTTCTCTCATATTCTATTTTATCCTTCTAGGCCCCTAGAAATACTCTTAAACAACCGAACTGAATTTCCTCCATTTTAGGACATTTTATCACTTTAATTACTATTGAATAAATTAAATCAGAATGTTTAACTTTTCTGCCCCACTCATCTTCCCCTGCCTCTAGTCTTCATCCTTCTATCCTTCGAACATTCTACTTCATTTGGTGCGAACTATAAAATATTTTCGATTAAATATACCTGAATTTCGTGTTTTTCTACCTCAGTTATTGTTGCCAGATTTTTGTTATCGGAATTCTTCCTATCTTGAAGGAAAGAAAAATAATACCCTTCGATTTACTTATTAGTGATTTTTAATTCAAACTAGAGTAAACAGGGAAGCATTCGAATTTTTACATTCTACTTTATCCTTCCACCACCCCACCTGGAATGAAATTTCAGGTTCTGTTAAACCTCCATCCCCTCTCTGGCGTAATGACCATCCAATAAAAATTAAATACGAATTAAAAGGATTAATTTTGACCACAAATAACGCAAAATTGAAAGTCGTCGGAATTTCTTCTGCCCCCGTCACTATCCCTAGTCGCATACCCTATGCGCCTATACCATAGCGATTCGTAAATAACATATTCCATTGAAGGCTTCTTCACCATAAATAAAACTGAGGTAATTTTCGTGTAGTTTGAAAACGTGTAAATAAAAACCAAAACCCAAGACGCGCCAAATCAACGATAAATCGCTCCATTGGTTTCATACAATCGTATCTGAGAAAGGAGCCACATATAGTACCGGTTGTGCTTGGCGACTCTCAACTTCATTCTCTCCGCCGAACAGGGTTGCTCTACTTGACCAGAGCTTCCTGCCCGACAGGCTAGTTTAAGCTTGGCGTCGTAAATGTTACCTCCTTCGGAACGGGTTTGTTTTGGGGTTGCTGGTACATTCGTCACGCATGCACGACCGCGTTCATTCGAATTCGAGGAGGAAACACAACAGGGGGTCCTGCAAATGAAAACTTCATGTATCCCAGCTCAACGATAGACCGGTTTTTTTTGGTTATCACGACGGTTCGGCAAACTAACTTAAAACATTTAAAAGTTAATTATCTATTCATAACTCCTATAAATTGATTTACTGTTAATTGATATAAGTGATTTCAAGATGGCCTTGTTGTTTTCATGGAAAGATTTTTTCGGTTAAGAAGTTTGAATAAATAAATGCTTGCTGAATATAACAATTTTATCCATGTTAAGTAATTAAGAACATTAATTACAGATATTTCAATTAAACTCCGCTAAATTTTTTTAATATTATGATCTAGGATATAGATTTGACATCCCTTTTAAATAAAGTGATTCATAGATCCAAAATCTCAATCACATATATGTATAATAAATGACCACACGCATGGAAATTTTAATACGTATATAGCTACCACAACGTCCTTAGTCTTGAGAGAGATTCGTACAAAAACTTTAAAAATATGGTTTTTACTATGACATGACTCTAAAGAATGATTTTTCCAATCGCATATACTATTTTTATGCGCTTAAATAAAAAACTACAGTCTTAAAAAAGCTGCAGATGAGAGTGAATTAACGAAATCCCCCGCAGTTCAAGTGCAGAAACCCAGTCAAGCTACGTCGTTTAACTTCGTTTCCACATTCCACACTAAAGCTGAAATATAACATGCCAGATAACTATTTTAGAATCACGTTATTTTTATTATTTTACACTAAAATGTGCGTTTACCACTAGTTACAGAATCCCATGACACTTATAACTCATTTTTGAAAAAAAGTGCCGTTTGACTTGTTTCGTAAATAGGTGATACAATTTTAACAGTTTATTTTCATTAATACCTGTTTTTAGATTTTTTTAATTATAAAAGTGGTACATTTGAGAGAAAATAAACTGTTAATTATTTTTGTGAAATATATTACTTTTTCAAAATATCATAGTATGTATAATTACCAAAAAATATAGTTAAATAATTAATCATTAATTTTTTGACTGATTTTTTTATGGATATGCGAAAAATGGTCATGGTCAGCGAAAACCGTTCATTAATACTATTATTATTATCTCGAAAACTTAAGATAGAGAGAAACTGACAACTGCACATCGTAGAGTAGGTGCTAAATTGTATAGAAAAATTATTTTATTAACTAATGGTTTAATAAAAATAGCCACCAAAGCAGGCTTCAGACAAATTTAAAAGAACGATACGTAGATACATGAAAATTAATTATGACAAGCCATGGTCGATTCTTTTAAAAGACAGGGGTGGATTGTGCCGCCTATAGACTGAACCAAAATTTGCCGCCTATATATGCTATACATCATACTAAACTAAACCGAGGCATCATTTCAGTTTTTAGGTTGGGGGGCAAAGATTGACTTGACTTTTGGTTTCTTATTTTTTATTGGGCGGCGGGGCGGTCTGACTGAACATCATTTTTAAAGGTCCCGAGTGTATTTTTATCTGAAGTGTTAGATCACTTTGAAGTAATATTTTACACGAAATGTTACAATTTTACAATGTGATGTCGAAGTAAAAATGGGGGGTCTGGGGGTCACCCCCATAAAAATTTTGAAAACTTGCTTCTTAAAGTAATCTTTCAGCTCATTTTGAGACCCTTTGGGTAACAGTAACAACGAGAACAGTTCCTTTAAACATCATTGTGCTTTTTTGAAAGGACGTTCTGCTTTTTCCAGAGCTTATGTTAAGTGTGTTTCCTATTTCTCTTCTCCTTTTATATTCAGAAAAAATTCGGCAGTCAAAAATTTGCCGCCAACTTAAATTTTCCACCGTAGGCTATAGCCTAGCTAGCCTATTTAGAAATCCGCTTTTGATAAAAGAATTAAATTCCCTTCACTGAAATTTCAGAAAAATCGAACGAGAACAACGCCTTCCAGTTTTAATTCCAGTTTTTGCATAGCAACGAAGACAATGGGGATTATCGTACGTCGTTGGACAACACGTGTCAAGATTCAAACGCTTGTTTCTTCGTTTTTAAGACAGCTGGGACCTTGAAATTTTAATATGTCGTTCCAACGAATTTTCCAGAGAATCTATAAAATTTTCAGGGGGCGAGGTCAGTTAGGGGGTCGTAAACTAATAAAACCCCGTTTTAAAGTAAAAAAATGGCGGGAAAATTTATCAGCCCGGGTTAGAGCGATACGCCGTTCGAAAGCTCTTTCAAAGTTTCACAACATACTAAAATTTCAAATAAATCGGGCGGGAATTTTTCAAACTGGAATTTTTTAAATATCTCCTAGTGACCGGAAATCGACTTTGCAAGGCTTATTGAACAACTTAATATTAATTTATAAACTCAAAATTTGGATATATTGTACATGGAGTAGATGTCTGCAACCTATTAAAGTTTCGAAGGGGTGTTGTAATTTGGGGGGGCGTATACGAATTTAATAAGATATAAAGTCGGAAAAATTATTATTCAAATTCTATGGGACTGGTTTCTTAGTGCGACACGTACTTTTACTTGTGTATGAGTCAGCTACAACATATAATTTTTTTCAAAAATGTACCTCTACATTTGGGAAAAAAATTGAGCTTTTTCGAAATTTCTTTAAACCCCCAATGTAGAACGCAATTTTTACATGTTCCCCTAAAAATTTCAAATTCCTAGTACCGTTTTTTATAAGCTTTCCGAATATGTAAAGCATAAGAATGCAAATTAAGAAATAACCAAATCGAGATCTCAAATCTGACCAATATTCGAGAGTCAATCTCGTTTAGGACAAATAAGCTCCATTCTGCTTTCAAAAAACCTGGATGACGTCAAAATCACCATGGAAACCCGTAATTCTGGAAAAACTTTGCCATAACGGTCCCTTACTCAAAAGTAAAATCAAAAAAAAATTTTAAATTATAATTATCGATTTATTAAGGATTTGCGGACTTGTGTTTTTTGAGGGTAGTATCGACTTTTTTTCTAACTCTAATAACTACCTAAATTATTTTTCGATTGGTATAAAAATCGGATATGATGGACATCTAGAGGTCAACGTTAAGTTTCATTAGCCGAAAAAACGATATTTTAATATCTATTGTGCTCAAAACGCGAAAAACCGACATAGGAATGGGGGGCGCAGCCGCACCATTAAAGAGCTAGGACCTAATGTAGTGCGAGAGCGTTACAAAAGAACGTTTTGCTAAGGCCCGTTTAACGAAACAAAACATAATAATTAACGAAAAAACCTTTTTTAAAAACAACGTTTTTAAAATAAACTAAAAAGTATAAAATAATTTTTTGTAACTCCTTGTAAAACGAAAAACGTTGGGGATCATGCATTAGATATTTAATTCATCAAATTCATTTAACCAACTTTCATCATTCATTAAAATAATTTTAAACTTTAAATAGAGTGCCAAGAGTAGTAGCTGAGCTGTAAATATTACTGCATGATCCCCACGTTTTTCGTTTTACAAGGAGTTACAAAAAATTATTTTATACTTTTTAGTGCATTTTAAAAACGTTGGTTAAAGGTTTTTTCGTTAATTATTATGTTTTGTTTCGTTAAACGGGCCTTAGCAAAACGTTCTTTTGTAACGCTCTCGCACTACATTAGGTCCTAGCTCTTTAACGGTGCGACTGCGCCCCCCATTCCTATTCGAAGTATGCTTGTCTAGGTCCCCTCTACCGCCCCCGAAATATTGATGATCATTTCTGAATCACCCTGTAGATTTTATCAAAATCATTAAAATCGTACCGCTTAGATAGACTATTAATTACTAAAAGTTTAGTTACAATGCCGACAAAGAATTCGTCACACATTCCTTGTCCATTTTTCTAAATATAGAAGTGGCACCAGTCCTTGTTTACGTGTGTTTAGATAAGAAAATCGCCCGTCCTTGAACAACAAAAGACAGGAAACAGAAATTTCCCTTCAAATAATAATTTTTTTGTAGATTTAACCCTTTCATCAGACCCATAGCCCTCCAGTCATGCAGCTAGATCTTAGAGCATGAGCTAAAATCCCCTGTCATTTTTAAGAATAGACTCGTCCAGGCTTGCATTCCTTCGTGAACGACATTTTCGAGCGCATCGCTGCTGAGTCATCTCGTTTGGCCAGTTTGGCCCATCCGCGGGTGGTGGGGAAAGTGTCCGAAAGATATATGACCGGGGAGGGGGGTTGAGGGGAAAATAAGCGGGAGCATTTCCGTTGTCTTGGGTGAAGTGCACTTAAAAATCACAGAAAATTTCAGCATAACTTTATGCGTAATTCGTGATAAAACTCTGGGTAGTTTGGGAAATAATAGTATACTTAGAATTGAAGGTTATTTTCCAGAAATCAATAAAACGCCACATTTTAAAAAATGAGTTAGGGGGTCAGAGTCATGGGATTCTTAAGTTCACATTTGCAAAAACAAGAAAAATTTTTTGTTTTCAAAATTAGTAGGTAGTAGGTTAATATTTTGCTTTTACTACTGGAAATTTTATTTACGACGGCATATACATCAGCGGCTTGATTGTAATCATAGTAGTACAATTAATTGACAGTAAAAGTTCTTTAACTAAAATTTAAAATTATCCGACCAATTTATAGGAGTGTACCGTTGAAAGGGTTTATGAAAACTGCCCACTAACCAAACCAGAAAGTAATAAAGCTATAAAAAAATTTTATCGGTTTGTAATTGAAATTGATGAGAAATTGTTATTCTTAACTGACATTCTGATTTTTATTTCCAAATCCTTAAAAAAGTTGGGGATATACAGGGTGTTTCAAAATTGCGTTGCACGGCTTTTATTCGGAACCAGCCCCTCCTAGGGTCATGGAAGTAAGGTCTACCCCTAGGTAAGTGACCCTGGAGGATCCATTGAGAGGACTTACAACGCCCCTAGCTGCAAAATTAAAAAGTTAAAAAAATTAATTTAAAAACTAAAGGAGATAGAGCAAAAACTTCAATGATAGTATTGTTGCCAACGTCAAGAAGAACTCATTAAAAAAATTTCATCAAAATATTTTGAATATTTGCGGAGATATTAGCATGCAAAAATAGCACTTTTTCAGGGGTCAAAAAGTAAAAAGTTCGCATATTTGCAAATTTTTCAGTGAAATTGTGTAGTTTTGTGTTTTTTTAGTTGAAAGAACACAAAATTTAATCAAAAAATCAAAAAAATTGGCAAATATGCGAACTTTTTACTTTTTGACCCCTGAAAAAGTGCTATTTTCGCATGGTAATATCTCCGCGAATATTCAAGATATTTTGATCAAATTTTTTTCAATGAGTTCTTCTTGGCGTTGGCAACAATACTCTCACTGAGGTTTTTGCTCTATCTCCTTTAGCTTTTAAATTAATTTTTTTAATTTTTTAATTTCGCCACTAGGGGCGCTGTAAGTCATCACAATGGATTCTATAGGGTCACTTACCTAGGGGCAGACCTTACTTCCATGACCCTAGGAGGCGTTGGTTCTGAATAAAAGCCGTGCAACGCAATTTTGAAACACCCTGTATATGAAAAAGGGTTTCAACTCTACGTTTATTGCAGAAACCGGTCAAGTACAAAAGTTTTAAATTTTCTTTTAAGAAGAAAATAGTTATAGGTAAGGCACCCCAATTATTATGATATGGTCGGACTCAAGACCTCAGAAAATTTATACATAAATTTTATTAAATTAATAACCACATTAAATTTTTCTGACTGGCAACCTTTTTTTCGGTCCCTACCATAACAGAAATATCTAATTATTCAAATTTAAATTTATTCAACAACAACACAACACTGAAATATTTTTTACATCCCAAAGGAGCTAAATAGGCTCTCAATTATATGTCTTCAACTAGACAGAAAACACAAAATTTAACCTATTATTGGGAACAATAGAGTATTTGTTTTTTTTAACAAAAAATAACAATTAACTGCCTAATTTTAAGTATTTTATTTGTAAAAGTTTAAAGTATCAAAATGTTTTTGAAATGATTACTGAGCATCAATTCAATTAAACCTAAAAATGATATTTACATTATTATAATTATTGCTATCCTACAGGAAAAAAAAGATATACACCTTACTAGTTACCCTAGACTAAGTCTGCAATATTTTATATTCTTAAAAGCTTACAAAAACGGAAAAAGTTTTTATTAAATTTTAACGAAATTTTTTAAGAACAGTAATTGTAATCGCAAATGAAACTAAATATTATGAATGTAAGAGTTAGTTGTGATAGAGTCACCGCCGAGGACACGTCCCCCCAATAATGATAATAAGGGACAGTTTAGAAATACTGTATTTTAAACTTTTGAGGAAAAACCGAAAATTTTCTGAATGTGTTTTCCAACCTTAATCATAAAGTATGCCCCCAATTTACCAACGGCATCTAACATAAGAGGCCCATATAAGAGGGGGACGGATCCCCATGATTTTCCATACGAAAAACAAAAGTTGGTGCTTCATTTAATATGTAGACGGCCCCTCAAAGACTTAAATTAAAGCTTGTTTTAAAATAGACGTTACATCATGAAAATTAGCATTTTACAGTATCTTTCTAACCCCAAACAATCGCTCACAATCGTCTCTGTTTCGATTTTTTTGCGGCCGACTGACTGTTTATTAAATCCTAGTTAGTGAAGGGATTTTTATTGAAATCTAAAACATTGTGAGGTGCAACATTAGGGGGAGTGCAAACAATCATAATCCTCTTTCCCCTCGACTCCTTTCTGAATCTAGCATCTAATAATAATTTGCGTCCAAGCTTTTCTTTGACATAACATTTAGAAAAGGAAGCGCTATGACACAAATCAACTCTAAGTTAGGGACCTATTTTTACCTACAAATCCAAAAACATTTTCTTGAATATTGTAACCAACTGGATTATAAAACACTTTTCCTTTCAATTTATTGTTTTTGTGTAAACATTTAAAATTTGGGTTAAAAAGGGAAATTAAAAAAATGTACCATTCACAGATTACACCGTACAATTTCAAAGGTAATTTTGCCCTTATTATTTTTTATTGCAGACACATTTTATGACTGAAAGTATTTTATACTCCATGTTTCATTTTTAAACTTTCGTGCATAAATTCAGAAAGAAATTTTTATATATCTTTATCGAATTTTACCTCTAATTTACACTGTAAAAACTAAACGAAAAAAACTCAAAACTCGTTCAACGGGTCATTTTGAAGAAATAATTATTTGTATTGGTAAATAAAAGAATAAATAACTAGAAATTTAGTTAAATTAAATAGTTTAGTTAAATTAAAATAAATTTCATTACGTAATAAAATATCTAAATCTTTATATTTGAAATGTGATAAAAAAACAGTAATTTTGAAGTTTGTTTTGAGTACACTACACAACAAGCAGTTCTCAACATCAAGCATGTTTATCTCATACATCACCCTTGACAGGAGAGTCCTCCCCCAATTTAGACACCCTTGAAAGGACATTCCATACCCCAAATAGTCTTAAATCAACTCCGGCTACTTATCGCACTTGTAATTTGCCAATAGTTAGCCCCCGCGCCAAGATACCAAACGAGCAACCGAATTCTGGCAGTGCAGCGCCCGTTCTGGCGCAAACAGGTTGTACTAGAGGCGGCGGGTTTTCCAGATACGATTGTATGAAACCAATGGAGCGAAATCGCCAAGTATAAAAAATAACTGGAACGTTTTTTTCCTCAGCTGTACATCCCTTTTAAGACTTGGATGTCAGGACAACCGACACATTTAATATTGGGTACCGAGATATATTAGTTTAATTTTTTTTTAGAAAAAGCTCTGAAATGTACGTTCAAACTCCTATATCAGTTTTCTTTTTTACTTCTCCTCTTTGTCACATTCTCTCTGATTCTTTTCTTTTTCTCTCTTATTAAACCTCTCTTCTAAACTAACGTGCAAATAGTTTATGAAAGGAAGGAAGCAACTTGGATGGAGTTGGTTAAAGACTATTAATCTAGCTAGCATAAAGTGGATATCCGTAAATTCTTAAACAATCTACTGGACAAAAATAAATTTCATAAATATTTTCCCCAACTAATTAACATGATTAAGTGGAGAAAATTTAGATTCCTAATGGTTTGCAATATAAAACTGAAGTAAACGAGATAACTTACAACGTGCATTTAACTTACAAAATAACTTATAATATTAAATAACACAATGAAAAACATTTCCCTAAACTTTGCACAAAAGGAGATATACTTTAGACTTTAACTTCTCATTTTATACTGACAAAATAAGATAAATGAAACTGTAAAACTTTGATTTATCTTCAGAGCCATTACCGACACAATAAAAGCCAACTTTAGTTCATTCAATCTGAGCGGAACCATGCAACCACAAACAACTTCCTCAACCTATCACAGCGGTTCTTAATGCCGACACAATAAACTTATCACGACCATCACAGTGACAACTAAACTCTCCTCGACCGCCAGAAAAAAAACTTTCCTTCACAAATCCCACTCTAATTGGATCCCTATCCAATCTGGGTTAAGAAAGCTCTCCTCTGATTGGTCACGCTTCATCGATGAGGGATTTGACCAACAATCGAATCGCCGATTCTGGAAAGTTGGTTGCGATCGAAAATAACCGAAGGCGAATGAAGGGATTGTCTTTGATTGGTTTGCCAATGACCAATTTGAGGTAATGGCTGTGGTGATCGTAACGTTAGGGTGAAAAGTAAATAAATTTCTATTTCTTACAGGGAGAGGATAAAATCGAAAGTGGGAAGTATTTTCGGAGGCGTATGCTCCGTGGGGTTCTTTTCCTGGGTGATTTTTTGTGTGTTGGTATTTTGGGAATGTAAATCTATAATAGGAGAAAGTTTTGGTTTAGAGATGCTGTTGCTTGTGCTTGGAAAATAATAAAAAATATTTATAAGTACACATGTAAATATAAGTTCCATATTCTGGTTGATGACTTGTGCGTTCTAAACTATAGGCAATCTAAACTTTGCGTTGATAGGAAGCTGAAAAATCTAAATTAATTTTATAACTAATTTTTTAATATAATTTCCGTACAAAAATTAATTTCATTAATCAATTACATTATCTTTGATTTATTTTAATTTTATATAACAGGTAATATTCTGAAATAAATAATCAATTTATAAAAGCATGTATCGCTGTCTTTTATAAAGAGCTATTTATATTATCTATATCTCATCTAATATCTATATTAGTATTTGTAGTATATTTCTGGTATTTTTGTATTTTGTTTTTCTAGTATTTTGGGGCACCTTTGAACACATTTTATTAATTTTTTTTCTAATTTTTTATAAAAGATACATATTCAAACACAGCTAATATATTAAATATTGTCCTTTGCGCACCTAATAAAAAAGTTTTCCAACCAATTAGTTATTTTAGGAAATTCATTAAAACAAATTTAAAATGTCCCAAAGGTACCACTAGTGGCCCACCTTGGGGCACTTTTACGAATTAAAGATTATCTAAGTAAATTTAAATGTTCCCTATCTCTTTGAAATTTTTGCCAATTCCATGTATATATTTGCGACAAAATTTATATTTATTCTATTAACAAATAGAAAAGACATAGTTTTAGGGTTTTCGTTGAAGAAATGTAGCCAATAGCAGTTTTAAGTTTTAAATATGTATAAGAGAAAACCGTGTATTAAATAATTTATTAAATATTGTATTAGTTTTATTTTTAAACAAAAAATATTAATAAGTATGCAGCATGAATGTAGTGTTCCATGATCTGTTGCAATTTTAAAACCTAACCTAAGTAGATATACACAGATATGAAAAACCTAATATAATTTTATTTTGTTTCTTTGGAGAAAATTTAATATCGGGTGAGAAAACTCCAGCTCTCAAGCGTCGCCTCCAACCGTGGACCGGTTTCGTCCTTGTTAGGGCTCATCAGCACATAGTGGAGCCAGATAGTGGATAGATAGTTTCCAGCAGATAGTGGAGGACTGATCAATGGTCACCACTTTTTCCGTTATAGTCGGCTAGACTAAAAGCTCTCCCTCCGCTCTCTTGCGTTGCCTTCCTATACCGTGCTGATGAGCCCTAACGAGGGTGAAACCGGTCCACGGTTGGAGGCGACGCTTGAGAGCTGGAGTTTTCTCACACATTCCTCTAACCAGAGGTTACTGGTGAAGAACTCTTCTTTTTAATATAGGGTGTTTCAGATAAGTGTTTCATAACTTCTAGGAAGGGTAGGGCATACCTAGACTACTCAGAATCACCCACGAACGGGGGGGGCGGAAATGCACCCCTAGCGAGTTAGGGATTTTATAAGCGGGCATCGGAAGTTGCAAAATTCCCTGTGGAAATGGACTTGAACTTTTTTATATCGAATTAAAACCATCTTTTCAGGTATTTATTCCATAAAACAAATTAAAGAGCTGAAGTTTCAGCACCTAAATTGGTTATTATGTAACAAATGACGGAATGAGGTATTCTCACGTTTTGAGATTAAATATTATTAAAATAGTAGATAAAAAAGCATGAATTTACATCAAGTATTTTCGTAGCCTATTTTCCGAGATATAAATTTTTGAAATTTCGCTTTTTGTTTGGGCGCGAAAACACTTTCGAATCACAAATCATGCGCTGTGAGGTCACATCCAATAGAAGCACGTTTTCTGATCACGTGACTTTTCTGACGTTTTGGCAAAAATAAAATTGAATTTTAAATTATTTAAAACACATTTTTGAACTCAAAAATCAGAAATTCGGGAGTTTTGAACCATAATGTATCAAAAAAGTATAAACTCAAGCAAATCCCTCACTCATGCAAATACCTCATTGAATGATTTTGCCGGGTTTAATTCAATCGGAACAGTCAATTTCCACTTGGATTATACAACCTCCCATGTTGGCTTATAAAAATACAGGTCGCTAAGGGTGCATTTCCGACATCCATTCCTATGTCATTCTGAGTCGTCTAGGTGTGCCCTACCCCTCTTAGAAGTTATGAAACACTTTTCTGAAACACTCTGTATATTCAACTCAACTATGAATAAATTTATTTTGATTTGGAAACAATCTTTAGTGACAGAGATCATTAAAATTAAAAAACCAATTTTCAAAACATAAAATAAAAGAATTCATACTATGTACTTTTTGTTAGTTGAAACATCAATCAATATCACTCAAATTTTATTCCTGTTTGTTATTTAGAATTCATATAACATATTAAAGGATGAAATTGAAAAAAAACAATTCAATAGAACAAAAATAAAACAGAAAATGTTAAAATCATTAAGTTTAAATTTGTAAAGATTTCTACAAATACTTTCAAATAAAATATTTTGTTTTGGAGAGAGTACAATATATCATTTATTTTCTCTTTAGTAAGAACGTTTTAAATACAATTAAGGATTTAATTTCACGTAAAGAGAATATGCAAGAGTTATTATGGTAAGTTTTAGTCAGAAACCATTAGGACATAAGTAATGAATTTCAGACATAAATGTAAACCAATTTTCTAAAGGACTGCATCATTAGTAAGTAAATAAGAAAAGCAAAGGCATAAAAACTGGTATATCTTTATGTTTATCATCTTCCTACACATAGATAAAATTTCATTCGAGGAAATAGATTTCACGGAAATGCATTCCAAAATCCAAAAGATACGCATCAAAAACGATGGATTAAACACCATTAAGCAAATAAAATACCCCAACCAGACTAAACACCTGAATAACAAACAGAAAGCAAAAAAGAGCTCGATTTCACTTAAATCCATTGTGTTGGAAAAAAGATCTAGTTATCAGCCTCAACACCAGTATGGCCCACAGCCTCAATAACCTTAATCCCCCTCCTTTTTGTTAATAAATTTTTCTCAACATGTTTCTTCTTATCTCACACAGCAAACTCTGAAAAAAACCTTTTGTTTAAACAAGAGCTCTGCGTTAAAATTAATTAAACCGGGCTTCGCTGGCCTTGTAGAGTTGGTAGCCTTTATGAAAAAGTTACCGCTGCAAAATCGTTTGCTAAAAGTAAGAACGTTTAAGGGCAATGAGTGGGGAGGGCAAATGATTTTTTGAGTGGGGGTGGAAGGGGGAGAGAGATCAGGCACGTGATATAAAGGGCGGAGTTCGATTTGACAAGTTTTTTGGAACACACCCTCGTGTTATATCCATTGTTCGTGCAATAGCTTGGATAATGTGTTAGTCGTTAGCTGTTTTTAATGGCTGCTTTCTCAATAAAGGGTTGGCAGATGTTGAGATGTATTAAGTGTTGAGTTTTAATTGTGAGTGGGTTATAATTTATGACTTTTAAACGATGGGTGAGTTTTCTATGGGATTTTATTTTATTTTGGGGTAAATGTTACAAAGAAAAAATTGTTTATTTTTTTACAAGGAGTCTTGCAAAATAGCTATTATTAATTTACCTGGGATTAAAGTGGATAGTTAATAACTTGACCCAAAGGAAAAAAAATATCAACGTTGAATGTAAATTAATACTGTTATAAAGTTTTAAAATTAAACATGTATATAACATTTAATCAAAAGAAATAATACTTCGAAATATTATTTAGGAACAAAACAACTATAACTTAGGGATTCCAAGTTGAAAGAAATCATTACTTACATTCACTTTTTTTATTAAAAATTATCAATGTTTATCATAGAAAGGCGTGTTTTTCCGTATCTTTGGAACAAATAAGAACCAAATACCAATTATTAAGAAAAGAGTTAAAAGTGAGTTGAGTATCAAAAAATATCTTAACATTTTTGTTATACTTTTAGTTTTAGAAACTCGTTTTCTCACGTATGTTTTGAATAATTAGGTGCAAAATAATAATTTTGAAGAAAAGAGTCACAGTTCCAAAAATATCTTAAAACTTTTAACTCTTATTTTATCTTATAAGTAGTATTTAACATTAGCATTATACATGAAAACATGTTTCTTATTTCGTTCCCGTTGGCTTTTGGCATCCTAGAGATAAAAATTGGATGGTGGCGTATTTCGGATTTTCTTGTGTTAGGAAAGCTTTTATACCCATTTAAAAAGTTAACCCGGGAGGACACGCGCTACTTAATGTTACTAAAGGACGCGTGCAGGGCTTCTCAGGTCCTGCAAACCATTTTCCGTTCTAAACGTTCAATGCATTCAAAATTTTTATCACAGAAAGTTTAAATGCATAATTTGATTGTTGAAAGTGCATAATATATATTGACTGCTTTTCATTAAGATAGAATATTCGCTCTCAAAATAGGACTAAACCATCCCAATGATAGAAAATATTTTTCTTAGGAAAAAATGTGAAAAAAATTGGGTAACAATTTAATTTAGTGGTATTCACCTTAAATTTCCTTTCCTGCGAGAAAAAATATAGATGCAAGTTACTTTTGGAAACCTCTTTGGTTAAAAATGGAGCCAATCCTCACGGTTTTTGAGAAATTTCAATAAAAACAACAACCTAACTCGGAAAATAACATACCTATACTCTATTTAAATTTAAGGAGGAAACCTATTATAATTTCCACCTATTTAAATATAATAGGTGGAAACCTTTTAGGAAGCTATACGGGTTTTCATGTCTTTTGATTAAAAATGAGAGTATCTATGAAGGTTTATTTAAGCGTCGGGGCCTTGCAGGCCATGCGCGTGTCCTCGCGGGTTAAAGAGATATCAGCATTTTTAAAAACACATGTTCCATATTTAATGATTAAATTCCGGATTTGGGATACAATAGATCCAGTGTAAAATTAAAAATAAATAAATATAAAACTGAAAAGTGAACACAGGAATTTTTATATGGCAATCACAAAAAACTATACCGAAATGAGAGAGAGCACAGAATAAATCCTCTAATTTCAACATATTTGAATGTAAATTACCATTCACTTTCATGCCAACACCCTTGGTTTACCCCCAAAAACCTAAATGATGCCCTTAGCACATAAAAAAAAACTTTCACCCAGACGTTCAAACACAGACATCATCCTCACTTTAACTTCAAGATACCATCAACACCAATCACTTAAATAAAACGTTTTTTTTCAGTTAACCATACCCCTTATA
Organism: Tetragnatha versicolor; assembly: GCA_024610705.1. Lineage (NCBI taxonomy): Eukaryota > Metazoa > Arthropoda > Arachnida > Araneae > Tetragnathidae > Tetragnatha > Tetragnatha versicolor. The sequence continues at coordinate 18,779,182 of JANDEH010000008.1, forward strand.
CCCTGAACAGCATTTTTTTCTCTATAAAACTGGGGGTTCATGACTACACGAGCGGGATTTCTTCGCGAACGGCGTCTCGTGACGGTTCCTCACGAAGCAACGCGCATAGAAGGTCGCAGTCAAGGACCAACTAGTTGGAAAAAATACCACCGAAAGGCAAAATAGCAGAATTATCATTACCTGTTGGTTGGTAAACAATGCGCGAATTACGGAGTTATCTGCCAGCGAAAAGAGCTGTTATTTCGCATTCGGATGGGTGGTTTTTGGGAAAGTATATGGTGTGTGGATCTTTTACATAAGTGGGTTCGGAGGAAATTCGTTTAATAGGGGGATGATTATATGGGAGAATCGAGGAGGAGGTCGTTTTCGGGAATTTTGTCGTGCATTCGAAAGAGCTATTTTGGATTGTCGCGTTCTGTGGTGTTATTTATTCAATGGAATACATCGATTTAACTGGAGAGTCGTTAGAAAAACAATCATGTCATTTCAATATTAATAATGACTTGAGAAATTTTAAAAAGGCCAAAATATGGGTGGATTATTTTCCCTTATATTGTTCTGCCACTTTGTGTGGATGAATGGTCTCGATGGTATCAGAAACATATGTTTTTAAAGACTGAAGCGGTAATGTCTGGTATAGGGAGTTGATTTTTGATAATGTTCTTTTAAAAAAGTGATAAGATCTATTCAGAGGAAGACGTCCTTAAATATAATTAAACATTTGAAGTATGACATTATTCATTCTGCAACAATAAAGTGTCCTATCCTGTGTTCCCATTCTACCCAAATTCTGTACCAAAATTTAGATGCTGAGACTTTTGTAGTATAGGAGTAAGATCATCATAATAAGATCAATAATAAGATATCACCTAATAGGAAAATAAGTTCAATACTAACAAAACTTCAAAACGATTCTTTCATGGCACCTTTCATTGGTGTCAATACTAATTTACATGTAGTTTCTGTGCTTTTTATTTATTTTTTTCTTATTGGTATAGCTATAGCAGCATCATGGTTCCTTAATTTCAATTTTCAAAAGACTTATTATTCACTGCGCTTTCACATCACTTACATTATCATCACCGTTTTATGAAGATTAGCTAAAAAAAATAGTAAAATTTGCTTTGATACGCATTTACTTAAAAACATTAAAGAGCTCTTGGATGTCATAAAAGTAAAGACTATAACTAACTGGTTTTCTGTCCTCATTCATGAAAAGCGAATCGTTTATGCAAATTGGATTATTCAATCCAACAGCTGCGCTTCCGTCCGTATTTCGCTGTCATGCAGAAATCAATGAATGAAATCACGTGATAGCCTCACATTTCATCGGAAAATTTCATTCATATTACACTACTATATTCCATTACGTTAAAAGAAAAGGAGACTCCGCTAATCAATCACAGAAGCGTAATTTTACTCCGGGCCATAAGGTAGTTCACCTGTTGACTGACCTTGATACTTTTATAAACGGGTTTAAATAGGAAATGTGAGATTTTGCTTAGCTTTACTTCCCTAGTATCAAATTATAGACTTATTTTGCATAATTTTATCAAATTGGAGAGTTACGATACCTACGGTTGTATTGGGTTTCAATGGAAACACATAAATAAAGCGCATTTGAAAAAAATTGCAGAGAGTAAAGTAGTTATACTGGAGATTTTTATTAACGCTTTTGAAATTTCCTATTTGATAGACGCTGCTTACTGTTGAACAAACACATCAAAACAGTTGAAGTTCATGGTTTAAAGGGGGAAGTAATCCGTTTAATACCAGAATCCGCATCCTTAAAGTTATTAACACAGTTTGACTTTAGAAGATCAGAATTCTTAAGGAGAGACTGAATCACAAAAGATTTCAAATTCAAAGAAAAGCGTGTTGGTTCAACACCAAAAATAAGGCAATGTTACAGTATACATCCTACAAACTACAAGTCCTAAATTTGTGATAAACATTGATTTGGGATCCTTTTATAGATTCCTTTCCATGTGGCAATTGTCTAATTCAAAATTTCAATGATCAGCCTCTAAAAACCTCTCCAAAAATGATATCTGCATAAAAAAACACATGTACTGGTACAGATAACCTTTAACGGCTCAAAACTAAGTTCGTAGGACTTAAGATACTATCATTCTGATAAGCTGACTTAATAAATACTTATTACAATAAAAACAGCTTAAATCAAAAGTATCCAAACACCCTTTACTCGAATTGCCAGAGGCCAATTCAAAAGTCTATCTTCTTCGGAGGGCAAGTAGACCTATGTCAGGGATGGCGAACCTTTTTCGATCAGTGTGCCATTTATATTACCGTTTATGATTTTCAGGTGTCAAGTGTGCCACTTGTTATTTTTTTAAAAATTTCTTTAAATCCTTGGAAAATGAAATCCTCCTTTGAGGGTCGATAGTTTAGAACAGGAGTTTCTAACTTAAAGTGCAAGTAGTGAGTGGTGGGCCGTAAAGTCTGTGGTGTATATGTTACAGTTAAAGTCCGGAAATCAGTTAATTTACAGATAACCTAGGTAATTTGCAGATTAACGAGGGTGATCCGTTAAAGAGCGAAATTTTTTTCAATTTCTAAGATAACCTAGGTAATCTTGAAATTACCTAGGTATTCTGCACCCTACCGACTAGACACTCGTTAATCTGCATACTACCTGTGATCAGTTATTTTACATATTAACGAGAGTGATCCGTTAAAGTACAAAAATGTATTTTATTTTTATAAAAATTTTAAGGTGGTTGGGGGGGCTGCCGCCCCCCCAAAACCCCCCGCCCTAATTATAACCGAACTCGTTTTGGGGGTAAACAGTAACAGTGGCGAATCAAAAAAGGGGGCTCGGTACTTTTTGATATTACACAAAACACGCTAATCACACAAAAATAGTATTGAAATAGCAATTTTAATACAAATAGAATATAAAAGTACCAACTTAGATTTTGTATCAATTGTGGTTTTTCGATCATGATTTCACAGTGTATATTTCAATGAGCATTAAACTAGCAAATCTTTATGAAAGCGCTGCGTAATCGGCTTCCAGCCTACCCTAAACTATTGCTAGGATTCGCGATCGATTACATTTCTTAAACCCTTGCCCAGGTTCCAGTGATCTTTGAATTAACGTTTGTTAAAAAAGATATTTCAACAGCTGGGACACTTGCTTTCGTTAAAAGAAATCTCTGTCACTCTGAAGTCGGAGCTTCAACACAATTGTTTTAAAATACCCGTTTTAGTAGTAATTTACTGAACTTAAGCTTGTAAATTTACTGTACTTACTTGCTTGTATTAGTTTAACTTTCAACGTGACAACTACCAGTGCTACGCACTAAATTTGAAATCAAAACACCAAATATGACAACAAACTACGTATTGAAACCCGACTGCGCAGGGGTAAGCGCATGACGCAGTGAGCACCTCAACATTTTAACAGAAAGTATTCAGCGAAACAAACTATTTTGAACTTTAACTATCAAGAGGCCGTTATAGTGTAGATTCATTAGGTAAAATGCGAAAAACTCTAATATCCGCACATTAACGACAGAAATCAGTTAATCTAAAGTTTACCTAGGTATTCTTTAGAATAACTAATTTTCAACTTTAGCGGTAACATATATAGAATTATTTCGGGAGGGGCCAAAAATTGTTCCTCAGTCCCTCCCATGCATCTTTAATAGGTTTAATGCAGATTTTTAATACATTTTTGGTAGAATTTGCATTTTCTAGAATTTAATCTAAGAAAAAATGTTAATAATGAAGTTCCAAGTAAAGGGGGTCTGGGGGTCCTTCCCAGATAATTTTTGGAAATTTGACCCTAAAAACAGGGTTTTGAACAAGTTTTTAGTGCATCTAAGTCCAAATTTCGGACATTTTTAGGTAGGATTTTGATTTTCATGAGTATTATAAAAAAAGTTTGAAGTAGAAAAGGGGGTTTTGGGGCACTCCCCCAAAAAATATTTGGAAATTTTACCCGAAGAAACTGGGTTTTAACTTCCGAATTTCCGGTGTCCGAATTTCGGAGGGGGGCAGGGCCCCTTCGCCCCCCCTTATATGCCTCCTTTTGCGTAAAGTAATCAGGCTCCTTTTGTATCCATGATTTTGTTTTCTAACGGCTTAATGTCAGTTTCCTTACGCAATTATTATAAGGGCGGTTGGGATTTGCTTACCTTGCTGACAAAAGGGGAGGAGGGAGTCCAAAATGACCAAGAAAATGTTGCCATGTAATATTTGAATAGCCCAACGGCACCTAAGAGGTGAGTGGGGGTTCGGGGGTCCTCCCCCAAAAATTTTTTGAATTTCAGCAAGCTAAAAAGTGTTCTGAATCTGGTTTTGGGGAGTTTTCAGGTAGTAGGAAATATCTGGTTTAGTACTAAAGTTTTTTTGTGTCATTTTTAGTGAATGTCGCGTGCCACCGAAATACCGGTCGCGTGCCACCCAGTGGCACGCGTGCCATAGGTTCGCCATCCCTGACCTATGTCATGTGCTCCAAGCGCCTTTGGATGCTGCCAGTCATACTATTAGCTGCATGGTCCTTTCTCGGGAGGGCATCTACCATTCTCTCACGACAGCCGATTTTTTTATAGGAGTTAACAGACTAAGGGACTTGGTCTAACTTCGTCAAACCAGGAGAAATTGAAAAAAAGAATATGAACAGTAAAAACGTTTCCAAAATCAACTCGACAGGTAGCACACCGTGTCCACTCATCCTCATTGGCATTGACATTAAAACCCTGACATTGGCATCATTGACAATTGACATTCACAGCACGGGTGAGTAAGCAGTAACGCGGACCCCTCCCAAACCAACAGGCCCTCTCCTTCCATACTAACAAGCCGGGCTGAAACACAGTTTTCTCATATTATGCACTGTTGTTCAATGAACGGTCCAACGACTATCGGCCGTATTAACCATCGTGGTTCAACCATGGATTGAAGGATTATCCGCTGATCCTAAGTAAAACGTTATCAACCAGCCCCAACTAACGAATAACCATCGGTTTTTTCACCCAAAATCTGACCACCCAACTTTGGTGGGTTATCCGTGGTTTATTTTTGCGAAAATGGACATTTAAGAAGAATTTGATCACAAATTATATTTATATTTGAGTATATGTGCTTTAATCATCAAAATAATGGTTGCTTAAAGTGTAATAATAAAGAAAAGCTTCTCATGAAAGGGATTTAAAATGTCATGAACCAGAAGGTTTAGAGTTCGCTCTCGTTTTGATAGATGGCGCTCTTAAAATACTTCAGGTATTAAATATTTAGTAGGCTTTTACTTAAGTTTCAAAATTTTCCCCTTTTAACTATCAATTCCTTTAAATTCTTTCAAAAATAGTCTATTTTTAGAGAGGTGAAACAATATATTTAGTTACGTGTGAGTATTTTAAAAATAATATTGAAATAAACCCATTCAGTATAGCCATAAGATTTCGAGGATTGTGGAAACAATTTCGAATGTAAAGCAGGAAATATAGAACACCAGTTCAAGTCATTTTCTGTAATTGGTTGTATAGTTATTATTAGTTGCGATAGAAATGTTTTAAAGCAGGTAGATAATTTTACGGGAAATAATTTACACTGAACTATGAACTTTCAGCCAACAGCGCGGACAGCCGGGCTCGATGCCTGGCGTCATCGCGGTCCAATCAGAAGTGGCGTTACATACAAAACTGTGGTTTGAAGAAACCATGATTTTTGGATGTTGGTTGATAAGGTCCAAATCTCGTCATCGGAAAAACTTCGACCATGGTTTGTACGATTAGTGAATAATCTGTGGATCGGCTCGCGTTGGTTAATACGGCTGACTGTGTGGTTCGAGTCGTTACCGCGTGACGATCCGTATCAACGACGATCATAACATTACGCTTTGATGGATTTTGTGTGCTGTGTTGGAAAAAAAGCCGGACGCTTTTTGCGCGTGTCCGATTTGGTGGTTCAAGGTCGGGTGGGTGGGTCGATGTTGGTGATTGAAAAGGGGAGGTGGTGTTCAGTGTTTAATTTGGATAAATACATTATGTTTTCAGAAGAAGTGTGAAAAAGGTTGAGTGATATGGAAAGAGAGTGAGGACGAGAAAGGGGAAATAATGGAAAAAGTAAGGTAGAAGAAAAAGGTGATGAGGAGGGGAGGTGAAGAGAAGAAAAAAGTGAAGAAGAGAGAGATAGAAGATGGGGAAAAGAGGAGAAAGAAAGGACATGAAGAAGAAAGGAGAAGAAAATGAAAGAAGATGTTTTCAAGAGAAAGATAATGAAGAAAAAATAAAAGGTGGTTTCTGTAGGCGAGAAGATATTTAGTACAAAAACATTTGATAAGAGAAGATAATATTATAAACAAACAAATGATGTTTTTTGCAGTGATATAGCCAGAAAAATATTTTTTTCCTGTTAGAAAGTATTTGAGACTATACAAAAACAAAGCTCCTTGAAGTCACATATTAATCATTTTTCTAGAAGTGAAAATTAAAAATTCTTAGAAATATGTATTTCTAACAAATTTTGATGTGGTTACACTCAACGTCCCTCCCTTAAACACGATGAATAAGTGCACAAAACATTTAATTAGCATAAAAATCCCTTAAGACAAATGGAAATTTAGAAAATGCATCCTTATATAAGTAGTCATTTAATAATGCTTGCGTAAGGCATAATGATGGACAGCCAAAGATATTTTGGGTTCAAATTTACACCATTAAATTTGTCAGCAAATCACTAAAGCTCTGCACTCCGTCTTATGTAGAATTAAAAATCAGCACGCACTTACAACTCATTAACGGTATGCCGAGGTTATTATTGCAGATGCAGATTGATTGATTAAGATGCAGATTGATTGATATCTGATGTTAGATGAGAGAAGCAAGAGTCCAATACCATTTCAGAAATGAAAAACATATTCATAAATATGGGAGAATTCCCATACATACCAGAAACAAGTGTACAATTTTATAATCAAGGACAGGTTTGGCTAAGGAAAGTATCAACCTCTGGCTAATGCAGAGAACGTCAGCATTAATTTAAATATACGAACAATTAGATTTTAGGTTAAACACTGATTGTAGAAGTTTCATTAGAAGATTCACACTAAGCAAATTACTTAGTTTTCTGTCTTTTAAGCATAAAATTCTATCTTCTTTCCTGAAACTAATAATTTAGTGATTTTATGCAGAGGGATTGTTTGGGAGCAAAGACTAAAGAGTAAAATTATTAATTATCTTCATTATTAATATTAATAATGTTATCTTCATTATTAATATTAATAATGAAGAAAAAAGGGGAACAGATAATTGGAAATACAATAAAGAGGAAAAGAATAGAACGAAGAGACAAAATCCCCTAACTATCCCAGATCATCGATCCAGTGCGTTTTGTAATATAAAATTCCCGTTGGCCTAATCTATAAAATATTGCACACATTTTGTAACTTTTAATAATCACTCTGTTTCATCAATACAACCACATATACTCAGTTGCAACTTAACTTGAGCCTGTAGAAATATGCTGACAGCAACCAAATGTAGTTCCCCGCGAGGTGTCTGAATTTTGAGTGAAATTTAGAGCTTCAATTTTGAATAAGGATAAGTTTTTTTTAAGTCCACGTATATTAAGCATATTTTCATCCCGATATGCATGAAATGTTCAGTATTATTATTTTTTAAAGTGACGTAATTCGTAGTAGTACAACTCGCTCTCAAACTCGCCAGCCAATAAGAGCTTCTAGCAACCCAGCAGGCTTTCTGTTTACACAGATTTTCTTCCGCGTGGCCATGACGTCAGGTTCGACTTAAGTTGCATTCGAGTATAGTGAATACAACCTGATGAATAGGTATACTATAAGAAAACATAATAATATGTCCCAGTGTTGGTAACAATGATATTCATACAAAAATCTTGTGCCATAAAAAGACAACCATCCAATCATACAAAAGCAAAAACTAACCAATTCAAATGTCAACAAACGGCAATATCGCAGTCAACAACCACACTCTCATCGATCACCCACCCACAATTCCAGCATGATGTGTGAATCGAAATCGAGAAATAAAATTCCAAACTGGTTCGTTGCGTATATTTTTACCCACAATTCTCCTCTTTCGTAAAGATTAAAAAAAGCTACCGATCGATCACAACAACAAAAGTAAATCTCTGTATAAAACGCAGTTACTCAACCAGAACCGTACGTTCGGTCTTAAATCTACTACACATCTAAATCTGAAACAAAGTGCTCTCTAAAGGGGCTACAAAACGATCGAACAAACGTGATGAGAACGGTAACTTTCTTGAAAGACTTGTTGAGCTCAGCAATGCATTATGCATTGAGTTTCTGGCTGAATACAAAGAGGACAATGATAGGAAAAAATATTCGGAGGTAAGCTTTTACGGGCAATGGGTGATTTATTCCTGCGGTTAGACACAGGAGTCACTTGAAATTTCTTTTTATGGTGCAGGAAGTTTCAAATTTCAAGAAAGGAAGGATAAAAGCATATATTTAGGGCAAGATTTGTAATAAAACTGTTTTACTAGAGTAAGTCTTAGTGGTCAATGGATGGCTTGCCCATTCGTTATTATTTCTCCCAAAAATGTTAGAAATTTCCAGATGTTTAAATTGTTTAAATGAGATTTCTTGGGTGTCAACAAATAACATTTTTAATACACTATATATACACCCTCTTGTTTGTTTGAAAGTTCTTTTCCAAGGTTTCAATAATATCAGATTGAAAACGCATTTAGTCACTGCTATGCCTTATTAGGAGATTTGGTTTAAAAATTATTAATTTTTTACGCATTGAGTATTTAACCTATTCCTCAGAACATGTATTTCATTTTTATGTATATGTTACGGGCAAAGTGATTAATTGGGCATTATTAATAATGCCCAGAGGTGGAGGCGGGCAAAGTGATAAATTTCATTGATAAATACCATTGAATTTATTACATTGCCCTCCTCCACTTCGGGGATTATTAATAATGCCCGATTTATCACATTGCTGTAACTTATATACGTTATGCATGTGCTTGTGCATATTTTTACCTTCTCTAAAGGTTTAGGGACCAGAGAAAAAAGTAGACTATACAAGAACAAAAAAAGAGAGAAAATAGATATCTATAGACTTAGAGAGAATATATTTAGAGCTAAAGACTTCAATAAATTAATTTAAAAAAGATTTTGCTATTGTTAACACATTTTAATTTTTGAAAAAATTTTATTACAAAATGTTAGAGCAGGATTACATAAAATTATTCCAATTATTTTTTCCTGCACAATAACTACTTTTTAACTAAACAGCGATTATATCAGAGGTCAAAACTTTTTCTAAAAAAATTCTGAATGGATGTCTATGGATAACATCAAGATGTACGCCGCGAATTCACTACTAACAAGATTTCCTGGTATTCCGTTTGTAAAAAGTTGACCTCAAGGTTCTCTCTTCATGAATATCCTCTCATCTCTTACTTTCTTAGTTATTGATCTTTTTATTATTTTAATATCATTTACACACACACGTGGATTTTTCAAGGATGTACATATCGAAAATTAATTCAAGATGTGGGTTTTTTTACTCAACACGGAGCAAAATCATGATTGACCTTCAATTTCATTGCTAAGGTTTTAATTTTTCTTCATCAGTTTTCAAAGTTATCTTTTTACTGAAGCAGTATGGTTAATTTCTCCATGAAAAAAATTACTTTTCACACGTTATTGACGCAATATTCGGCATCAATTCTTAAGGCATACGCATTTCTTTACAAGATGTTATTAAAGAAAACAACGCACACAGAAATAAAAAGTTACTTTGTTAATATCAGTAATGTCATATCACAGTCATATCCCATTGACTTTTTACACATTAATTCAAACTTTTTCAAGTTATAAGTATTTCTAATTAATCAACATGCGTGAAAATTTTTTAACTCAATTTTTTCAATACAAATTAATGAATCATGAATAAAATATGGTAAAACAGAATTTCCCTTAAAAAAGTGTTTAGGTTAGAAATTTTTCAAAAATTATTTTTAACTGCAAATTTATATTTTATCAAAGAGAAAACGATAAACATTAATTAGTCCACAGATGTGATACCAAAAAATCAATGTATAGTTATTTCACTGATATCTCACTGTGTTTTGTTACAAAAGAAAAAGAGCTGATTTTATAATTATGAGAATAGTTTTATTACCTATCCAACCTTTTCGGGGTAAGTTCATCCTGCACGGTACCTTAAAAATCAAGATTTTAGAACTATCTGATGATACTTCAATTATTTCTATTCATACGAGAGCCAAATATCGGTTCTTTACCCATCATGTCAAATAATTATCTTCCAAAATTAACTGCCACTGTGCTGAAAACTATCTAACTCCAATTCAAATCCCTCATCTGACATTCTAGGAAGCTCTCATCTGCATTATTCAAGAGCCTGTTAAACTAATGACACCCTGGGAAGATCGCCTGCACAAAGAGCTTTTAATTCTCTCCCCCCCTCCGATCAGAATCACTCACTCAAAGGGGGGAGGGCATTGCTCGGACACTCGACGTTTTCTCACAGACACGCCCGCAAACGAAAAAAGAACAAGTCCGCAAGCCATGGAGTTAAGATGCACGTAGATGGAGCATGGTGCATCAACCCTGGTGGAGACCCATTATATACAGACGTGAGGCGAGAACAGTATAGAGATTCCATGGACGAGGCGGGTCAATTTGAATTGGTCAAAATTGAGCATCTCAAGAATGATTTAAGTGCAAATTTAGAACTTGAGGTAATATTTGTGAGGTATTCGGTACAATGTGGTAGTAGCCGAAGTCACAAATTAAATATTAAATGACTAGTGGGATTTCTAACTTCACGAAAATAGGTTTCGCGTGCTTTTTCGTGATTATGCTTAGTGAAAATAGCCATTTTGTTCCTTAGAATCTGTAGTTTACGAATCGCGATGGTGGACACTTCGGGTCTGCGCCAGGGGATGGTGAGAGGCGCAGAAGTGGAAAATCGACGAGTTTCAATTTTGTGTTGTTTGGAGTCAAAATGGTTCCTTTTACTTTTTTAATTTGCTCAAATGCTCCATAATACGAGAGAGGCGAGGGAGGACTAACGGGACATAGAGTTTGGAAAGGATCAGTTAACTCCAGTAGAAGGGGTGGAAGGATAAATTGGAACGTAAAAATTTGTAAGCCTATTTTCTCTGAGGCGCAGGCTTACAGTCGTCCATTAACGTAATGAAAGGTGCCATTCTTTTCCTTATTTTCAGGCGAGAAAGAGTTGCGATAGTAGAAATCTGGCAAAGCTCACTAGAGGTAGGGAGAGGGGCAGGAAAAAATTACGAAAATCAGCAATATCTCCTGAAAAATAATTTCTTTTCTGCACCAACTGGGGTTGAATGTTTTGTAAATTGACACCAAAAATGGGTAAAATGCATTAAACCGATTTTCGAACGATTCTTCTACTTAAAATAGGGCCTGAAAGGTGTAGAAAAAAATAAGGGGAAATTCTCAACTTTTAAGTCTTTTAAAAACTTATTTTTCCTCGTGAAGAAGCACTAATTTCAGGCTAATTTTTCCCTTTATACACTTAAGAATACGAAATACCATTGTAGATATCTGGGGCCTGCGATTAAGGAGGGGGACAGGGGCAGAAAAAAATATTCCTGTTTTTATACTCTTCGTGGGAGTAAAATTCAAAATTTTCTACTTTTAATAGAGTCATAAGTGGTGCAAATAAAGAAGATAGATACCTGACATGTCTAACAGCCCGTTAGAAAAGAGTTCCTCCCATTGGAAGGTGAAATGGAAGGGTTAAGCGGAACATAAGGAATGATATGGGATGTTTTGAAAAAAATTGTGTCTATTTTAGTGAAATAATGTAGAAATCTATTTGAGCAGGTTCTATGTAATCTGTAGAACTGGAAATGCGACAATAAGAAACTTTCATTCTCGACCGAGGATAATAATTGGGGCAGAAAAAAATTTAAAATTATACTTTACTGAGAAAAAGAGTAATTATCCTGTTTAAAAGGTTTTATGGACTGAAATTTTTGATTGGGGTCACTCAAGGTGGTCTATCCTGAGAAGCATAAACTCATCTTTGGGGGTTGAATGGATGAAATGGAATACAAATTCGATTTTTTGACAAATGGCGTGAAATTGCTTGAAAGAGAGTGATAATAACAAATGAATTTATCTCTCCAACTCTCTCGAATGGGTTACCCGACAATGGAATTTGTGAATCAAGACAAGGGTCCGTGGTCGGCGCAGAAAAATTTTATACATTAAATTTTAGTTTGTATAATTGTGTCTAAATAAGATAAAATATCCCTAAAATAAGAAAATTCATTGCAGACATGAAGGAGACCCATGTTAAAACTGTTTCTTGGAGGGTAAGAGGATAAAATAGAATATTAGGGGGTATTACATTTTACTAAAAAGTGAGTATTTCTCGCAAAAAGTGCATTAAAAGGATTCGATTTTCCAATTTTACTCCATGGAATATGAAACGTTTAAGATAAATCTGTAGTATTAGGCAGGGGAAGGTTAGTTGGGCAAAAAAAACATGTAATTAATACAAATTTAAGACATTTAATTATTTCTCAAAAAATTAGAATATTATAAAGTTTTTTTGTCTTAATTTTGTAATAATTACAGGTTTTTTTTGCCCAACTAACCTTCCCCTGCCTAATACTACAGATTTATCTTATACGTATCATATTCCATGGAGTAAAATTGGAAAATCGAATCCTTTTAATGCAATTTTTGCGAGAAATACTCACTTTTTAGTAAAATGTAATACCCCCTAATATTCTATTTTATCGTCTTACCCTCCAAGAAACAGTTTTAACATGGGTCTCCTTCATGTCTGCTATGAATTTTCTTATTTTAGGGATATTTTATCTTATTTAGACACAATTATACAAACTAAAATTTTAATGTATAAAATTTTTCTGCGCCGACCACGGACCCTTGTCTTGATTCCCAAATTTCATTGTCGGGTAACCCATTCGAGAGAGTTGGAAAGAGGAATCGATTTGTTTATTATCACTCTCTTCCAAGAAATTTCACGCCATTTGTCAAAAAATCGAATTAGTATTCCATTTCATCCATTCAACCCCCAAAGATGAGTTTATGCTTCTCAGGATAGACCACCTTGAGTGACCACAATCAAAAATTTCAGTCCATAAAACCTTTTAAACAGGATAATTACTCTTTTTCTCAGTTAAGTATATTTTTAACTTCTTTTCTGCCCCAATTATTATCCTCGGTCGAGAATGAAAGTTACTTATTGTCGCATTTCCAGTTCTACAGATTACATAGAACCTGCTCAAATAGATTTCTACATTATTTCACTAAAATAGACACAATTTTTTTTCAAAACATTCCATATAATTCCTTATGTTCCGCTTAACCCTTCCATTTCACCTTCCAATGGGAGGAACTCTTTTCTAACGGGCTGTTAGACATGTCAGGTATCTATCTTCTTTATTTGCACCACTTATGACTCTACTAAAAGTAGAAAATTTTGAATTTTACTCTCACGAAGAGTATAAAAACAGGAATATTTTTTTCTGCCCCTGTCCCCCTCCTTAATCGCAGGTCCCAGATATCTACAATGGTATTTCGTATTCCTAAATGTATAAAGGGAAAAATTAGACTGAAATTAGTGCTTCCTCACGAGGAAAAATAAGTTTTTAAAAGACTTAAAAGTTGAGAATTTCCGTTTATTTTTTTCTACACCTTTCAGGCCCCATTTTAAGTAGAAGAATCGTTCGAAAATCGGTTTAATGCATTTTACCCATTTTTGGTGTCAATTTACAAAACATTCAACCGCAGTTGGTGCAGAAAAGAAATTATTTTTCAGGAGATATTGCTGATTTTCGTAATTTTTTCTTGCCCCTCTCCCTACCCCTAGTGAGCGTTGCCAGATTTCTACTATCGCAATTCTTTCTTTCCTGAAAATAAGGAAAAGAATGGCACCTTTCATTACGTTAATGGACGACTATAAGCCTGCGCCTCAGAGAAAATAGGCTTACAAATTTTTACGTTCCACTTTATCCTTCCACCCCTTCTACTGGAGTGAACTGATCCTTTCCAAACTCTATGTCCCGTTAGTCCTCTCTTGCCTCTCTAGTATTATGGTGCATTTGAGCAAATTAATAAAGTAAAAGGAACCATTTTGACTCCAAACAACACAAAATTGAAACTCGTCGATTTTCCACTTCTGCGCCTCTCACCATCCCCTGGCGCAGACCCGGAGTGTCCACCATCGCTATTCGTAAACTACAGATTCTAAGGAACAAAATGGCTATTTTCACTAAGCATAATCACGAAAAAGCACGCGAAATCAAGTTAGAAAACCCCCTAGACCGGTGAAAGCAAACCCCCAAGAAATGCAAAGATAAATCAAAGGGAGCTATGGGGCTGACTCTCGGAAATTAACCCGTTTTCAAGATATACTAAAAAACGTCTTTCTCTAGTATGAATTTTATAACTTATTTTCAAGACCAAAGTGAAAAAAAATTAAAATAACATTAACGTTTTACTAATTTTAAACTTTAATAACTCATCGCAGCCCGATAACTAGACTTTTTTGAGGGGATCCTTTAACGTAAAAGGATTTATAAGACTCCCTGGAAGGGATTTGAATTTATGTGCACTTAATTTTAAAACTTTGTATACAGTACAGATTCCGAAGCATAGTTTGGAGAGAAGTTTAGGAGTTCTTTCCTATAATTTGTTTTTGAAATCTGACACTTAAAACCATTTTAAGACACGTAGTTTTTTGTGATTTTTAAGGGAAAAACTAAAATATTATAAAAGTAAAAAAATATTTTTGAGGGGATGAATCCTTGAACTTCTATCTCCCGTTACGAGCTTGAGTCATGTCGATTCAAACTCTTTGGGACTTCAGCCCCCTCCAGTCAAAATCCATCGCAAAAATCGCATTGACTGAACTTGAAAAGTCTGGTGTTTCATCGCTATTGAGCGAATGTAGTAGTTTCCCCTCTAGCTCATATTAACTCTATGTTCGGACCCGGTTTTGGTTTTGATCAGGTTCTTCGGGCGGAAGGCCATTTATATCCAGTCGCGTTATCTATGTACTCATTCAGAATAACTGTCCGTGCCCGGGTATCAATCACCTGTCTTATCGAAGGGTTTTTCTCACGTCTGTGGCCGAGGTAAAAAACAATAAGGTGTTTTTTTAATATCTGGTGGATACCTGTCGGTCTTGTTCCGAGAAGTTTATGGAGCGGGTCTGATGGGAATTTTACCGTACTGTGTATTTAATTACTTTTTTTTTCACAAACACACAGGGATTATTGTCCCTTGGGCCGTTGAACGCTTAGAGGGAGACACGATAGAGAAATATGGTCAATAGTTTGAAAAAATCTGTCAGAAAAATATTACTGTAAGCTTGTTTATTTATTGTAAACATTTTTCAGATGATTCGCTTTCTACATTTTAATATTTTTATCCACCTTTCTTTGGGATAATAGAGAGAGAGGGATAAAAAAAAGAGGAGCATATTTCTACAAAAAAAATCAACCTTCATAACTTTAAAGAGCATATACGGCCCTTAAACAAGTTAATTCATAAATAATGAACGCTGATTATTATTATTACTTTAATAACTATAACTAATATATTTTAATTGGTAAAACTGGTCAATATTACTATAATTAAGCTAATTGTTAAAAACAAAAAGAACTAAAGAATTAAACCACAGATTCCTGAGATTCAGATTTTTCATAGATTTTAAAACTAGAGTAAACCCATGATTAATAGCGCATGATTAAGAAACTAGTGTTTATGAATGAAAATTAAAATTAGAAATTAATAGTGCGGAAGATAAAAAAATTAATGAAAGGATGATTGTACTAAATATTTTTCTAAACAATGCTCCGGGCTTCCTGACCCTGCAAAATTAATTGACCAACCAATATGATTAGATCCTTTTAAGTTTCTATTTGATATATCCTAACGTTATTCTTAACAAACTATTACTTCAGAAAGCTGCATGCGGTCCTGAATCTAGATAAATTCAATCTACCAAAAAGATCCAAAATGCTTATGCAAAACGAATAAGATCTCTTTCAATTACCCACATCACTCCCTCCGCACCAAAAACTTCTACCATTTCCCAACCAAATTCTCACCACGCATTAACGTCCACCTCTTTAACGAAGCCCATTCCTAATGACGCCCCAAGCCGCTTTACGACGCCCGGGACCACACAGGGCGCTAGGGCGGCGCCTTTTGCTGCGAATTTAAAACCGAGTTTAATGGAAATAATGGCTCCGAGATAACATATACTACATGCGGTGGGGGTGGGGTACCCCTTGATTTCACTTCCGGTGGTTTTCTACGCCATTGGAGGGCCAATGAAAATCGAGTTAATATTTATTTTGAAGTGGTTATTATAATGTCGGGTCTGACTTCAATTAAAGGAATTGAATTCACGCTTTTTGAGGTTTGGTGTCGGTGCTCTGGGCCACCCGTGGTGGTCTGAAATGTGTGTATTTTGCTAGAAAAACAGTTTGGGGTTATTTCAGATGGTTTTATGGGTTCAATTCCATTAGAGTCCCCACTTAATATCGCCTATCTCTTTTGGAACCCAAAAAGTATAAATATTGCTAAATAATTTTAAATTTATGGATTAATATATTAAATAAGATGTATAACTGCTCAGTTTATCATTAAAAATTAAAAAAAAATTGCTTGTATTTGAAAATTAAACGTTCAAAAGAGATAGGCAATATTTAGCGGGGACTCTAATGGCATTGAACCGTTTTATGATAAATGTTGTGGTGATTAACCCAATAGTTCAGTGTTGTTAAATTCATTTTTTATGTAAACTAACATTTACAAAAACAATTAATAGTTCTTGTTTCCGTTAAATATTTTCCCCTTAAAAACGTTAATTACTTTATTATGGTTGTATGAATAAACCTTTTTACATCTGTAGATTGGTATTCATCTTGCAGCATTTTGTTAAACTCCTATTTCACATTTTAGTTTTAGTAATTTTTTTATTTTAATGCTCATTTTTAAAATCTAGAAATTAGTTTCTTAAAGTATTAAAACAAAGTATTTGTCCTTTTCTTTCTAATTTTATGTATGAAACTATACAGAAAATTTCGAAAAAGAACTCGAAAAATATCAACTAACTCACTCACTTCTTAAGAAGTTAGGGCTATATTTAGAAGGGTTAGGTGGAGGTTTACTATCCCTGATAGGCATACTATCCTGAAGGTGCCAATCTTTGGTTTTGGTTATCCTTAATCAGAATTAAAAAAACAAAAAATTTTCCCGCAACGAAAGTGGAACGATAGGATAAGCCGATTTTACAGGGAGAAGCTCGGCAAGGAAGCTCTCTGGCGCTTCGCTAAAAAGTCTCAAAATCAATGAATAAAATATAATGAGGATTCTGGACCAAGTTTTTATTTTATAATAGTTACAGTGAGAGATTTCTGGTTGGATTGTATAGTTGTAGAAAATCTTGAATTTTTTTTCCCAGATAGAAATCGGGAAATATAAAATTCTAGGTTTTCCCTGGTTTTAGCAACTATATTTTAACGAAGTTTTCCATTCTCGATTAATTTCTTTGTTAAATCCTCCCTTCCAGTAATCAGAATATTTGAGATCAAAAAGTTGATAATACATTTATACCCAGGTATAAAATGATATTAAAGGTATGAGTTATATCCTATTACTATTTATAGGAAGTTCATAATATAAAACGATTAAACCAACAAGTAGCAGCAGTATTTTTGTTTTCAAAAATAAAGAATACCAAATAGAGAAGGATAAAAATGATCAGAAAGTTAGACAACTGAGTGTCATTTTGTTTTGATAATCTAATTTGGTTAAATGCTTTTGAACTGTTGTGCTTAGAATTCAAAGCAAAAACTAAGATTATTTTCTAGCTTTAACAAGAAATTAAAAAACAATTATGCTACATAATATTCTTTGGAGAACTATAACACACTGATTTTTTTTACTTTCACGAAGTTAAATGCTTTTTAACTCAAAGTGGGTCACAAACACATTGATTATTTACATCACTGTGTATCTTTACATAGAGATATTGAGATAATCGTAAAAACAAATAGGATAAGAATAGATAAAATGGTTTACTAGAGAGAAAATATTCAAAAGTATTTTCCCAAGCTGGGATAAGCCATAATTATACGTTCAGCGTTATAATATAATCTTGACCTGCTAGAATTTTTTATCAAAAAGCTTTGTAGTTCGGTTAAGGTTATAAGGCAATAATTTTCGAAAAATAAATGTCCAATAGTATTTTTCAATTTCTAAATATATTTGTCTTTGTAAAAAGATTGAAGAATGAGAGAATGGGCATCACCCAGAAAATTTATATTTCGGGAACACATTCAAATATCCCTGCGTAATACCTCTACTATTTTTAAATTCCATTTACGCGCTCAAAGGTTTGAGAGTGAAAGACAGCAGAAGAATGAGAGAAAATGGGAATGAGAGGAAAAGGAAAAATGATTGGAAATAAGAAAAAGGACAAGAAAAAAAGAAAAATCGAAATATTATCCGAAACGCAAACAAATTTCCCAGCATCTCATTCTCCGAAGTGTTAGCGGTTCAGTCCACAATAAAGGATAGAGGTGGCCAGGTGAGTCGAAGTGTCACCTCAGCTGAGGATCAATATGGACGCAGGTGAGGGGTCTGACCCCAAACGGAGTCGTGACGTGGGCGGGGGAGAGGGAAGATCACCGCACGTGTCTTCTGTCACCGCGGAGAAGAATCGTTTGCTAAGCGGGTAGTGGGAAGATGATGGGCGGTCTCTTCTCCGTTCAAACGAGAGTGAAGGTGGTTATAAGAAGCGTTGTTGGGCGTTTAATATATGGTTTTGTCAGTTGATTTTTCAATTGGATGGATATAGGCAGTCAATAAAATATTAGTCGATTGAAATTTAAATATTTTGATTTGGTTTTGATTGTTCTCATAATTTAGGAGAGGCTTGTTAAATAATTAAATGCCCAAAATGGTGAGTGTCTAAATCTGACATGATTTTTTAGAGATAGGTCCTTAAAAAAGAAGAGGAAATGGCTGTAATTAACTCGTATCAAAAATTTAGTGAGCATTCTTTGGTTTAATAAAAGCATATAATTTATTGAATCATTTTCCAGAATTGTTATCCGTGTCTTTCCAATTGTTAGATCAAAACCTCCGAAGGAGAGGGACATTTTGATGAAGACGACCTACAATTATGGAAAATTATTTTATAAATTCTTTGGTTTGTTATCGATAGACGATAGACATTTTGTACTTAAATGATGCCCTCTTTTTTATGTAGGATCATGGTCTACCAGCTTAAGGTCATACTTGCTGCAATATGGTCTCACTTGATTCTTTCGTCATAAAACTATTCTTAAATATTTAATCAAACGAAAAAACCCACCCATAAAGTAACTAACTTTTAATAAAACAATGGACTTAAATAGCATTTAAACATATCTTGGGTCACTTTTAAATATTAAATCTGTAAATATTTATATTGTGGCATCCCATCATTAAAAATTGAGTAACTCGAAATCTTGTAGTGCTAATATTTGATATCATTGAATTTCAAGATACAATTATTAAGTAAAGCTTTAGATTATTTTATAAAGTCCTAAACACAAATCAAAACGTAGGGAAATCGGTAATTTAAAAAGCGCATATTCTTTTTATCAGATGTGATTTTTAATGGGTAAAAAATAAATAAAAACTGTTAAATTTAATACGAATTTATAAACAACAACATGAACTTCATGTAATTTTAATTCCAAGGCGTTGAGATAGCAAAATGATTGCTATATTATCACAACAAAATATATTACATTTCAATTCAGATTTGTATGCCGAAAAAATATGCAAGTCAATATTGGTCAACATACATGTATGGCAGTACGCAAACGTGTATCGACCACTAACGCCTTTGGTAACCCATATATCAAATGTTTCCCTTTATACGGGTAATGTTTACTCAACCCCTTTAGGTATCCCGGGCAACGTATTCCAACAAGAGACATATAGGTCAGGGTTTCCCTATTAATTTAAAATATTTAAGGAAACTAAACATTTTTTCCAGAAGGATAAATTTAAAACTTTCAATAATAATTGATGAAATAAATGCTTCAACTGATATAATAGTATAAATATCAATGATCATCATCACTTTTAATAGATAATAATTATAAATCTTTAATTATAAGAACAGAGAATATGAAGAAAACATTAAAAAAAGAAACAACCCAAAGCAACAAAAAAGTGTCAATAACAATTGGGTAATTCTTATCACAAATCTGCTTAAGGGAAAAATATTTACCATCGAAAAAGTTCGAAGACCGATAAAGGTAATACTATTTAACTGTTTTGTCTTTAGAGAAAAACAGCTAACAAATTGAGGTTTAGCTCATAGAGAATAAAATAGTTGAAACGATATCATAATCTAATGAAAATGTTTCATAAATCCTTACCTAAAGGTTGTTAGAGGTAAGGACGCACTTCTAAAACTACCACTTAGGTAGAAAAAAAAATTAGTTAAGAAAAGCGGGGTACCTCAACTTAAAACATTCTGTTCCACGTAGTCATCTTAAAGTAGAATTAAATTTAATTACTGAGAAAATGTAAGAGATAAAATAAACGAACAAACACCCAAAATTTATAAGCATTCCTTGGCTTGCATAACCCTTCGCCCACATTAAAGTAAAAGTAGTTCCCTTCTACTAACATAATACTTCGTGTTTAAAGGAACTATAAGTAAACAAGTAACTAAACGAGCTGGAATGTAAATTATTTTTAGAGTGTTTACTTTTAAAAAAGGTTTTAGACAAACTTGGAATAAAAAAATTGCTTTAAAATTGTTATTGGGGTATATGTAAGAGTTAATCAAAAAAGAGAATTTTCGGTATAATAACTGTATTGTCTTTTTTGATTATTGTATGGCAATAACATAATATAACAAAAATTATTTATTCCTTTACTTGTTCAGTAGAAAAAAATATCATATCAAATTTTAATTTTTTATCAATAGGTTAAATATTAAAAAGAATAACTTAACCCCGTCCTGGGTCCTGTTCGCTTGAACTTGATTTAAAAACAAAAAAAAAGAAAAAAAACTGAATTAATTAATTGGTATAACACCCACATAAGTATTTTGTAGGCTTAATTTATACACAAGAATACTGGCTGAATTAAAATAGTGAATCTGATAAATGAAGCGAAACCTTGTAAGGAGGTTATAAAAAAGTTTCAAAAATGAAATTAATTTTTTGAATATATTTAACATTTATCATTAACACTATGCTGTTTTAACGTAAAGTATTTTTCTATACTGAGCAAATTGTATATTTAATTATCACGTTAGAAAAAGTTACAGAAAAATAAAAAAAATAAACAGGAAATTAATTTATAAGAAACTCATAACATAACGCTAAAAAGTAGAACCTACTTAACGTGTTTCACATAGATTGACTATAATTAATGAAGGGAAAAACAAATACGACAAAATAAATGATTGTTTTAGTAGAAAAATAAAATAAAATATTATATTTACCTGCCCTTCCGGCGAAGGACGAAGCATAACCCAAATTAGCGTATAATTCCAATTCCAATCGAGAGTCAGAAATCACACAAAATTAGTCACACAGCACAAACACAAACAGATAAAATATCGAAATATCCAAAATTCGGAAACAACAACTCCGCGTCCACCATTCGCTCGTACGAAATCTCGCGCGCAAATGAGCCCGAATTCGTTCTCTCCTCCGAAGCAGCGATGCGGCAAGAGAGCGCACGCGATCCGCTCGCTTCCGCCTCCTGATTGGTCGAGAGCCGACGAGTCTATTGTTTGCCGATCGGGTGGCGATTTTTTTACGGTGTATCGCAGATGGCGGCGGAGTGGGTTGTGCGAGGGCAAAATTTTGCCGGTAGTAAATTGAATTTTTTTACAGTTTATTGTCGTGTAGGTGTCTTGGAAGACGACGGGACAGTTTATTCCACAACAGTCCGCCTCTCACCTCAGATAAACGGAGTTGGGTGTGTTCTTTTTCGGACGACAGAAATTTTCACTTTCGATGCTCTAATGTCACTTGTCACCTTGAAATTACAAGAAGATTGCTGTAGTAAATGTATGTTTCTGATAACCGTGCCACCTGGTTTGCTAAATGCTGCAAATTAAATTATATCCATACATTGGTCTTACAACATGAACAGATAAGAGTAAAATTAATGATATTCAAACAAATTCGTAACAATTTGCTTTAAAAATTTCAATTTAAAATATTATGTTTCATTTAAGTGAAATATACATCTTTTCTTTAAAAAAGAACCCTTTGATTACCTCAGTAATTATCATTTTAACCAATTGAAATTGTAGCATAGCTCATCAGTTTTCCAAATTGAGGTTCATTTCTTTCAAAGAAAAGTGAAAACGCATTTTATAGCTATACCTTGTTGGTTTTCTTTTTGTAAAAAAAATTTATTTCTTCGTACCACATGTTGTTTTCTATACATCCGGTCTACCAGGTAATTTGATGTATATTCTTATTTATCCCACTATGAAACTTTTGACTTTGATTAGACAAACATTTTAACTAAATATATACCAAAGTATAGAGTTTTGTTATTTAAAGTGTATAAAATTATATATAGTGTCATTATCATGAAGTATCATTTCTGAAATAATCATTTTAGTAACTATGTCTGTATAAAAGGAAGCTATAAGTAATTATGTTATTAAAATGACCAAATTTAGTTTTGTATTCTTCAATATAAAACTAATTTTTTTTGTGGAAATATGCTTATTTTTTATGCATTAAAGTTTTATTACAAGCCTGATAAAGTGGTAATTGTTCTAGATGTAAAATTAAAATTCATTGAATTATTTATACTTTTATTGTTTCATTATATTTTGCAGATTTTTTTCAAAGAAAAATTTTGTCCTTTTTATTATTTATACCTTTTTTGATTTTCTTAAACTATGTGAAATGTTTTATCCCTTTAATTAGGTCCATGCATTTCTATGAATTAAAAACCCCATTTTGGATCTTCTCTAATGAACGAATTTCCCATCGTTTATTTAGAAAGTATAAATTATTAAGGCATAAAGAGTATAAATACTGTATGATATCACTTATTTGCAGAAAATTCTATAATCCCATTCAAAAGTTATAATGAAACCAAAATTCACACAATGTCTTGCATGAGTAATTCATAAAATGAGAAGATATAATCATGAAATTATTATTAAGAAACAAAATAAAAAACACTACATCTTTAATGTTGAAATGGGTATTTTTCTGTCCCAAAACATTTCAGCCTGCATAATTGTTTTTCCTACCAAACCATCATAAAAACCTTTTCACAAATAGTAATTCATTCAAACTATATTTAGCCAACATGAACTTGCAAAAATAACACAAAACGTACTTAACCACTGATTTCAAAAACATTCCTTTCCAAAAAGAACAATTACGAAATGCTTTCCGAAAATCACGCACTTTCCCCACAAGTTAACATAAACGTTCCGTTATAATTTCCAATTTAAAAATAACTTTCTTTTCATTATAAAACAATGTAATTGCAGGTTCTTCGCCATGTTCCTAAACCTTTTTATCTTCTTCTCCGGGATAAAATAATCGTTTGGTCGGTGGCAACAACCGCGTCCATATTGTTCCAGACTTGTCACGATCTTCCCCACAATCCTCTCTGTCAAAAACTGAAGGACTAATCATTCCATGTCACGAAGCAACGTAACATCTGCTTTTTGGGGATTGAGCTCGTATCCAAATCTTTTATGGGAGAGTCTATATATGTTGGAGAAAGGTGCGCGCTTAATGTAATAATAATAATATTATCATCTGTGGAATGGTGATTTTGAAAGTGTTATTGTCATACTGACCCTGTTTCTGTGATCTACCAGAAATTGCTGATTTAATCGCGTTGTTTGCATATTTTGTAGTTGTTTGTGTGGAAAAGTGAGTTTTTTTTGTGTAAAGGAGATGGCCGAATTAGAATGTTTATGTTATACCTGATGTCGGTACTATATTAAGATAAGAATGAAAGTCTATTCATTCCTTAAGAATTTAAAACAACTACCTGGCTTTTTAATTAAGCTTTGGTTCTTTTAACTATTATTATATTTTTATTCTGCAATAATATTGCTAATACTGAAATATTTTTCCAAATGAAAAGTTTGTTAAATTTTTATCTAAAAATTATTTCAAATGAATTTGTATCTAATATTTTATTTAGTTTCATTTTCTGATGATCTTTGTTGCATCGACGGAGGGAGAAGATTTATTTAAACTAAAAAGTTTTCCCTGTAATTTAAATTCTATGTTTCAAAGTAATTTGGAATAATGTTCTACAGGAATCCTTAACTTAAATTTTAAATGGCAAAAAATCAATTTTGTTTTTTAATATTCAAATATAAAAAAATATTTACTAAAATATTTTGGGGAGACGGACCTAATATTTGGACGGATTGGGGGATGTTCCGCATATTTCTAGGGGAGATGCCCCTCAACATCCCGTTGCGTTATTTAAAAGTTTTATTTGAAGGTTTCTTTCTTACGAGAATGTTTTCTTGCAAATAAAAGAAACAATTTGGGTAAATTAACAGTCTATCAACTTATTGGTAAAATTGAAGGAGAAAGTGGATAAATAATTGATAATTAATCAATGTCTTAATTATTCAAATAATTAAGATTGATAATTAATCAATATCTTAGTTATTTCAAATGAATTTGTATCTAATATTTTATTTAGTTTCATTTTCTGATAATCTTTGTTGCATCGACGGAGGGAGAAGATTTATTTAAACTAAAAAGTTTTCCCTGTAATTTAAATTCTATGTTTCAAAGTAATTTGGAATAATGTTCTACAGGAATCCTTAACTTAAATTTTAAATGGCAAAAAAATCAATTTTGTTTTTTAATATTCAAATATAAAAAAATATTTACTAAAATATTTTGGGGAGACGGACCTAATATTTGGACGGATTGGGGGATGTTCCACATATTTCTAGGGGAGATGCCCCTCAACATCCCGTTGCGTTATTTAAAAGTTTTATTTGAAGGTTTCTTTCTTACGAGAATGTTTTCTTGCAAATAAAAGAAATGATTTGGTTAAATAACAGTCTATCAACTTATTGGTAAAATTGAAGGAGAAAGTGGATAAATCATTGATAATTAATCAATATCTTAAAACTATGCTTTTAATATAAAATCTATTGCTTAATGCTACTGATAGTGCCGTTTCTACTCAATTCAAATAATTTTGAATTTATGACATGGTGTTACAGTTTGTCTTGCCGCATTACAAACTACCCCTGTTCCTCCTATGTTATAAACTTTAAGATACAATTGACAGTAGTTGACATCTTTTAAGTAAATACTCCAGACCAAAGATCCAAATACTATATGGCCAAAACATATCAATGAGTTTCAAAGATGTATTCTCTGAACACAAAAGATCGGAAGTCCCATTTGAACACATAGAATGTTCCACTGAAATCCTCTACACACGAAACGAAGAAAAATAATGTTCACTTCGCTTTACACCCCCATTTCGATCCCTATAAATCTGAGCATCACAATGGAATAATTCCACTTTCTCTTCACTCATTCTTTCCTCGCGTTTTTATTAAGTCACCAATCGGAAACACTTAAAAATTATCGTTGCGGATATTTCTCTCTTCTCCGATGGCAACATTGTTATATCCGCCATTTTGTCTGGTCGCTTCCGCGCGGAAGAATTGAATCCAGGAGGGAGCTTGTGAATAGCTTTTAACGATTCATTGTTTTCAGGAATTGACTAATGAGAAGTGTACCTTTATGGGGGTGTAAATCAGGGTTGGCAAAAACCCGGGTTTTTTTGAAAAAACCCAAGTGGGTTGGGTTTTTTCGGGTTTTTTCAATAAAACCCTGAAAAAACCCATATAAAACTGGGTTTTTTCGGAAAAAGTGTGGGTTTTTTCAAAATTAAGTGGTTTTCTCCTATAATGTAAGTGGGTTTTTTCAAATTTTAGTGACTTCTTTCTATAATAACTGTGTTCTGTCAAAATAATGTCAGTTTTTCCACAGTTAAGTGGGTTTTTTCAAAGTTTTTATACTTTGAAAAACCCCACTGAAATTGTAAAAACACCCCTTATTTACTGAAACCTGGTTTAAATTTTGAAAAAACCCACTAAAATTTAAAAAATATCCTAAACTTTGAAAAAACCCACTGAAATTTTTTTTAAATCTTCCTTATTTTTCATATCTATTTGAACTTTAAACGTCCTAAATTTTGAAAAACCCCATTCAATAATGAAAAAACCCACTGAGAATGAAAGAACCTATTTAACTTTTTAAAAAACTCCCTGAAATTGAAAAAACACCATTTAATTTTTAAAACCTAGTTTAAATTTTGAAAAAACCCACCAAAATTTCAAAAATATCCTAAACTTTGAAAAAAAACACATTAAGTTTTGAAGGAACTGCCAAAATCTTGATTTTTCTTGAAAAAACCCAAAAATGGGTCCAAAAGGTGGGTTTTTTCACATGGGTTTTTTTGAAAAAACCCATTGGGTCCAACCCAATTGGGTCCAATCCAGCCAACCCTGGTGTAAATTATTATTTACGCAGTATCAATATGGTCGGCTTGTATAACTATGAGAAATCTAATTGGTTGGCCATTAATATTGTAAAAAAAGTAAAATATGTTTCGGAGATCTGCGAAAATTGTGACATTTATTCGTAGTATATGGAAGTTTTAGCTAAAATTTCAGATTTAGAATATTTAGTTAGGATGCATTATGTGTTTAGTCCGACCGTTACGATAAAAACTTTGACAGAAAAACAAAACTTTGAAAAGAAGTTCAAATCTAAACATAGTCTCACAGATTTGGTGCAAAAATGTTAAATTCAACGTTTTAAATTACCATCACCCTTACCTACCTATAAGGGGAATAGAATAACCCGTTTCCATAACAATCATCAGCGACGTCCAAAGTTTTTCTCGAGGCGGTCGGACTGTAGAGTATAATTATCTATGAAAAATTGATGAGAAATTGGATTTTACCTATTTATCAAGTGTAATACCAAATATTTATGATAAGAATAACTTCAGCAAAATATTCTCATTTCAAAATAGTTAAATAACACACTTAAAATAACCACACTATACAAAAAATACCATCTTTATAACTGCCCAATAAACAAATTTAGAAAACTTCAGACATGGGTTAGAATTCTATTTTTGAAGTGATAAATATTCCATAGTGAAAATACCTTCTCACGAAGTTGGTTCCCGTATATACAAGAAGTTGACCAACTGAAAAGAAAGAATGAAGATTCCAGCAAAACATATGCCATGGAATATCCTTGAAATTAATGTTCCGAAAAAAGGTTCAAGCTCCACAAAGAAATGTTCACTTCAATATTTGAAATTTTCACGAAAACACCTCAAAAAGTCTTCACTCATCATCTAAATCGATTTAAACGTAAAATTACAATTCACTCTGAAAGGAGTGGTCGGGGATAACTTCCGCTCCAGGCAGTTACTTCACATCAGAAGAACAATTCAAAAGTTCCTTAGGAGCAAACGAAAATTTAGGTGATGCCAAAAATTTTTATTGTTTCCATCTTAAACCGGATCGAGACAAAGCCAAGCTTATCCCTAATTGCTCGCGACCGTAGAGGCCCAAAAATCAAAACAACCACTTGTGAGGTCCATTTCCTAGAATAGAGTGTCACCACAAAGATCACCCTGGCACTTTCGTTATTATTGCTATTATTATTATTATTATTATTATTATTATTATTATTATTATTATTATTATTATTATTATTATTATTATTATTATTATTATTATTATTATTATTATTATTATTATTATTATTATTATTATTATTATTATTATTATTATTATTATTATTATTATTATTACTATTATTATTACTATTATTATTATTATTATTACTATTATTATTACTATTATTATTACTATTATTATTACTATTATTATTACTATTATTATTATTATTATTATTATTATTATTATTATTATTATTATTATTATTATTATTATTATTATTATTATTATTATTATTATTATTATTATTATTATTATTATTATTATTATTATTATTATTATTATTATTATTATTATTATTATTATTATTATTATTATTATTATTTGTTCCCCAGCAGTGGCAACTGCTCAGGAGAAGTGGGACAGTGTCTGAGGTTTCGGAAATAGCCATGGAAGGGTGAGAAGGAGGAGTACAATAAGGCTGCACGATCCCTTTCAAACGAAAGGGGTTCTTATTTAGGGTAATAATTAGGATGGGTTGATTACTGAGGGGAGGCTGATGCCTTGTTCCGAGGGTGGAGAAGGGTGTGTTAATGTACATCACGGTTTCATCCTGAAATAACTTCCGTTTTAGAGTGAAGTATGGTGTTTGAGAGTGAAGATCGTGGGAGAGCGAGCGATCATTGATTGCACGGGGTGCTGAAAATGTAAAGATGATTCATAATTTGTGTTTGTCTTGATATTATAAGGTGGTTTGGGTGTAATAAAACTTTGTTAAATTTAGTTATTTGAAAGAATTGGTTTCATTAAAGCTTTCTTTTCCTTGCTTAGTTCTTGCATTTTTACTTAATTCTCGTATTTCTTGCACTAGTTTACATTATAATAAGAATTGAGAAAATGGGGAGGAGCTACTATGATAAAATAAAAATTGAAGAGGAGGAATGATTCAGGATGAGAAAGAGAGACATATTAATATATTTTTAAGAGAATGACAGAAATAAGTAAGAGTAAAATAATTAAAAAAGGGAATATGAGAGGGAAGGTAAGGAGAAAAAGATTAAGAAAAGGAAGGAGTGAAATAGCACTAGGTCAGGGGTCGGCAACCTGCGGCTCGCGAGCCGCATGCGGCTCTTTCGATGTAAAGTTGCGGCTCTCCAGTTCCATACGAAAAAATTAATAATTAATTATCAAATCCCTTAAGAAATCAATATTTTTAAGTGCCTAATCAAATCAATGGTGTAACCCAAAGTTCTCAAGATGAGTCAAAACTCGACTTTTGAGGTTAAAAATTCCAAACAATTTCTGGGGAGAACTCCCAAACACTCCTCAAAATTTTGGGAATATGTGCTGTTTTCCCTTGAAAATTTTGTGACTCATGAGGAGTGATCCTCATTTTTCTGAACCCCCCTCGAAAGTTTGCTCTTTATTATAACTAGAGTATTTTTCCTTGAAAATTCTTCCACTTAAAAAATGAGAAGTGCTTTTTGGGTGCAATCCAAAAAGGCCTTAAAATGAGCTACAACGCTATTTTGAACCCTCCAATTTTTCTAGGAATTTACTTTGTTTACAGTATTTGGAAAATAAGTTCAAAAAAATTAATTTACAATGATCTAAAACTTGATGCAAAAAGTACCAGAACCCAAAAGGAGGTACCTCAGAAAAAATGTTGCGTAAAAAAATGCTCCCCAACCAAAATCAAATATAAAAAGCATATAACATAACATTGAAGCAAAACAACAGTGGCTCTTTAAAAACTGGAAAATTTTGTAAATTGTAACTTTTGGATCTTCCATTTCAAAAGGTTGCCGACCCCTGCACTAGGTTCACAGAGTTATAGGATCAGAGTATTTTAGCTACATTCCATCACTGTCACTACATTTGTTCTATCTGATAGTAGGCTATCCTTTTTCAAGAGAAAGGGTTAAAAGTACAGTCGTAGAAAAAAAAAGTGAGACAGTTCGCATTGTAAGCGAGCTACTGGGGTTAGAAAGATGGTGTAAACGCCAATTTTCATTATTTAACGTCTACTTTAAAAAGAGCTATAGTTTATGTCCTTAGGGGGCCGTCTACATATTAAACGAAGCACAAACTTTCGTTTTTCCTATGGGCGACATCAAAGATTATTCCGGATTCTGAAAGAGCACCCTCTAAAACCCCCCAAAACCAATTTTCATGTCATTTGGTCCCCAAATAAAGCCAGGAGTGGGGATTGAAGTTCGTCGAATTTACGTTGAAATCTCGTTTTTTACGTTGAATTCTCGTGCGGGGTTGATGGTTAAAAGGATCAAAATCGAGAATTCAACGTAAAGAACGAGATTTTAACGTAAATTCGACGAACTTCAACCCCCACTCCTGGCTTTATTTGGGGACCAAATGACATGAAAATTGGTTTTGGGGGGTTTTAGAGAGTGCTCTTTCAGAATCGGGAATAATCTTTGATGTCGCCCATAGGAAAAACGAAAGTTTGTGCTTCGTTTAATATGTAGACGGCCCCCTAATGACATAAACTATAGCTTTTTTTAAAGTAAATAATATAAATAATGAAAATTGGCGCTTACAGTATCTTTCTAACCCCAGTAGTTCGCTTACAATGCGAACTGTCTCACTTTTTTTTTCTACGACTGTACTATTAATAATCCTGATTTGTCTTTAGCTATGAAAGGATAAGTAAATACTACTCCCACTAAGACTCTGGCATCCCTCCTCGTGTAATTCTCAGCACTAAACATCGATAAAAAACCCTTGAAACCTAAGCCAACTTCTGACGAGTTCATGAAACGCACCACTAACTACTCCCCGAAAAAAACTGCCACAAGCCCTTCTCTTCTCACAAAGCTTCCAACACATCAAGCAATGTCATCCAACTCATCCTCACAGACCGTCCCCAGTACAGTCTCACCATCCTCATCACAGAGCTTTTTACATACACACATGATAAAAAGAAGAAACTGAGAAGTCAGGCTGGTATTATTTTTTTATAAAGCGTCGTCCATTTGTAACTGGAAGACGCCACAGTGCTGTGTTGGAAAAATAGACGGAAAGCACGATGCAGCTGTGGTGAGGATCACGAAGTCTTGTTTGTTCCGTCTCTTCTAGTAACACAGAGAAGAGAGAGAGAGAGAGCAGGAAATGTCTGACCGGACACGATCTGAGTTTTGAGAGTTCCCGAGAAGCACGATTGGAATCGAGTGGTTTGTTTTGATCGAAACTTGTGGTCAAGGATTTGAATGGCTTTCTGAAATACCCCATATCGAAGAGAGAAATCAATAAAAATTATTTTATATTTAGTGAATGACCCTGAGGTCAGTTAGAAATATGATGGATGGTTTAGTTGGAAGTAGGAGAAGTTAGATAAAGTTACTCTAAAAAGTTATCCATCTAAGTTTCTGTAGAAATTAAGAAATTTTAATAATTCAAGGAATATTTTTATTAATAACTAATTTACGCGAAAAAGGAAAATAAATTCCCTCACGAATTCTTTTCTGAAATGAAATTTTGATTAGCTGTTGGTTATCCACATAATTTAAAAAAATAATTTCGATAAACCACACAACATGCTGTAAACGAGATGTTAGTTTGCTGAAATGGATAACTTCCTTTCTGTTTTTTTCAGGATGTGATAAAAAATGAAAAACTAATTGTTTAACAAGCTTTTGAGGATAATGCTTTTTTATAAACTTGATAATGGATTTAGTAGTGTTGTTCGGGGCTACACTTCTTCTTCTGAATACTTTTTTCTAAGCATTTGAAAATTTCAGCTCCCCTCCGAATGAATTTTTATCAACTCACATTTAAGTAATCAAATGTATATTAAATACTAACTACTACTTTTAATACCAATACTACTACTTTTGTAATCTCTGTATGTTTTTCCGTACCTGTTTTGATTACTTTTCTTTTGTGGTGTAGTGAATAAATGTCCATTTGTATGATTTGTTTCACCACTTGGAAGGGCACCTGCGCGTGTTCCTTTGTGGTATAAGTTTATATTATAAATTTATTATATATTTTAATTTATTTATTATTATTTATTACTTATGGATGTCTCAAACTATCTTATAAGTTATAATAATTCAGGTATTTGATTCGATAATCCGATGCCTAAGTTCTACTATTTGGTATAGAAAAAATATACTTTTCCCTTCTCCATTTTCAATCCCTCGAATCATTGAACCTCATCACTCTACCTATTGTTTTATCTTTATTACTCTATACAGTGAACGCCCAAGACAACTTCCAGGGCCAGCCCAGACCAGAAGATAGTGACAGGAGATAGCTAACGAAACGTGTTTTGAATATCCTGTGCAAGGGAAAAACGCTGGATAATATTGACGCAGATTTGTATTGTAAGCCATATTGAGTGAGTAACAGCCAGAAGGGTGTTGTAGGGTCCGGGGGTTTATGGGTCCCTTATCCCCTTAGCA
Source organism: Tetragnatha versicolor (assembly GCA_024610705.1). NCBI lineage: Eukaryota > Metazoa > Arthropoda > Arachnida > Araneae > Tetragnathidae > Tetragnatha > Tetragnatha versicolor. The sequence goes on from JANDEH010000008.1 coordinate 18,811,400, forward strand.
CAATGTCATAGCACGACTGTATTCACAGGTGCTTGTGTACAGAGGCGTTTAGTACACGTCCCACTAACTCGTAAAGATTTGAGTGAAAAAGATCGTAAAAACAACCCGGTGGGCTTCATACTATACACATCGTGCATTGTTGATTGAGGTTTTTACCTCTGAAATCTTAATATGGAGACATCTGGTGGATTTTATGATGTTACATCAGGTTTGTTTGTAGGGGTTAATTCATAAATATATTCAGGCCCTAGAGGAGGTTTTCCTAGAAGTCAAAGACACTGCTGTAGGGGAACTGTTTCCTATTGAGCTTATTGTATTATACTGTATATCTAAACCATACATGGGTGTCCTATCCGTAAATGGACCACGGAAAGGTATAAAAACTTTAATTTAATAACAACAAAAATAAATTTATGTTGCAAAAATTGAGGGTTAATAATATCGATATCGCATATAAGCTATGGTTAAATTTCAGGTGATCACCCTTAGTTGTTTGTAATATTTTACGCTACACTACTTATAATCCAAAAACAATCTTTTTTAATCGTTTTAGCTTGGGAAGACAATTTATGCAGTATAATATGTTATTAAACTGTTGCAAGGTTGCAAAACTTAAATTATTAAATTATTTTCAATAGAAATTTTTCTTTTTAAATCTGACTGAACACCACCTCCTATGAATTGAAATATAACTCTTCTCTCCTTTTCTTATCTTTCTCTTAATTCTTTCAAATAGTTGTGTACTGAATTTTACTCATCCTTATCAGACTTCATCTCCTCTCATCCCATCCTCTTCATCACTCATTGACTACATCCCTTTTTTAACTTCAATACTTTCAAACTTATGAATTTTTTTATCATCTCCACCGTTTTATCTTCTTTAATCCGTCGATCCCGATCCCTCTTCATCCTTCTCCACCTCTTCATCCCTATCCTCATCCTCTTACTTTCTGGATCATCATATCTTTTTCATCCCATGTATCATCTAGCCTCTCGCCCTTTCCACCCCTCTCTTCCTTCCTTATTCTCTTACCTTTTCCATAATCTTCATCCCTTACATTCTTTTCAGCACTCTCATTTTATCACCTCTCTAGATAATCTTCATCCTTTTCAACAGTATCATCAACATCCCAAGGAAATACACTTTCTAATATAAATTTTTGATAAGATAAATTTAAATATTTTTCCTCGTAAATTTGTAAGCGAAAAACTAAATTTATTTCCACTTAGAAGAGCCAGGGCTCCTTGTTGAAAAATATTAAATTCTCTGTTTTTTGTTAACAACGAATTATTTTTAGTCCTAAAAATACTTCTTTCATGTAAAATGTTCATCTCTCCTATGCATAATTAACAAATAATATTTAATCCAAGCGCAGAAACAGCCAATTAACATCGAGAAATTTCTTCCAGATGGACACATTACAATCTCATCAAATTATTCGTCTTTCCCACCACCCTGCACCTCTCGATGCCACTCAACCACAACAAAAGAAAAAAACACCAAGCTCAAAAACGATATCACCGCGAGAAGTGGCGAAAACCCTCATAAGTGGATTACGAGCAGTTCCGATATGGGATGAAAAAGAGGGACAGATTTGCCGGCTCCAGATCGTCTGCAGCAGTTTCCATCAGCCACCCCCTCTACATCCCGAGGGGACCGTTCCATGATCACCCAACCCGCGCAGATGGTGAGGATCCCAGACTGGTATCGTCTGTGGCTGTCCCGTTACTCCCCTCCCTCTTCGATGTCTTTTTAGAACGGCGCCCCCGTTATGAATCTGTCGAACGTTAGAATCGAATGTGAGCGACCGCTCACCCCCCTCTCTGCACACGTCTGGGATCGGTTGATTAATTGAGTGGTTATGGAATGAATCGAATTGAATTTCGGTTTGTAGGAAGGGGATATGTTTGCACCTGTTATAGTGTTTCCCAACAAAAAAAGTAACTTGGTGTAAAGTTACTAAAGCATTACTAATATTACACCAGAGCTTTCATACTATTTCTCAGCATATACTAAGATCAAATAAATTTAAATAACCCAATTTATAGATGAAAAGAAGCAGTGAAAATTGTTATTTTGAAAAAGCTTTTTTCAACAAATTAATTGTGTTAAATTTATTCCCTAATTTACATCAAGTAACACACTATAATAAAAATTTATTTAATACTCTACTATTTATGGAGTAGTATTTAATAAAAATTATTAAAAAAAATATATTTATTAAATATACATAAAATAAAGAAAAGAAAAAGGAACATGAATAAAACGGGATAAAAGAAAATGTGTGCCTCTTGTACCTTACCATAAACATAAAGTATGCCCAATTTGAATATTGATCCAAAAATACTTCCTAAATTGATATAATTTTTTAAGGAGTTTTGATTTTATACATGTATAGTGCTGTCCTTTAAAAAAACCCACTCCAAATTGTACCCTAAAAACCCATCGAGATATTTTAAATAAATAATTGAAATAATTTTAAATTATCATGTGCCCTGTCTATGTATGCCATTAAGAGTGGCAGGAACGTAAAAGCAAGTCAAAGAACCGTTTATTTACTTAGTTTTTGAATAAATAGAAAATGTCGATTTTGGGCTAAAGTTATGATTTAGTTATGCAGATTTTGATGCTGCAAAAATATATGTTATGGAGACTTTACAGCGTTTTTCACGTGGTTTTGTGTTATCCCGTTATTATGAGAATAAAATACTAAAATTTCAGTTCAGTCCGCCAATTAGGGACATTACGGTAGTCTTTGAAATGAGGGGTGAAAAAAACCCATAGGGTGCCTAAAAAACCCACTTTTCCTTTTGTAATAAATGATAATATGAATAAAAAATTATGCAAAATATTTAATATTATTCATGATATACAACTAATTATGCAAATAGAATAGTTGTTCCAGTAATTCTCGACTTTTTTTTCAGTATTTTTGATAAAAACTCAATGATACCAAAAACAGCTATTTTTCATGAAAATATAGCATTTTACCGAGTTTTACACGAAAATGGGTTTAGTGAGTTTATAGTTGTGGGTTTAAATTATAATATCAATGCCAATTACCGTTTTTTAAGCTTTTTTTTATAAAAGTTATATTTATTATTTGCATTAAATAGGTCGTTTTCATCAAAATACAACAATAAAAACGTTATTGTCGTAGTGTTTTGAAAGCAAAATTCTTGAATAGAAAAACTTATCACAATTTAATTTTAAAAATAATTTGTAATAAACTTGGTTTTAATTATCTTAACTATTCTCTTTTCTATCAAAATAAACCTTTCAATCATATTTTTTCTTAATTTTTTGAGTATTTTCAAGCGTGGGTTTCTTTAGGGTACATGGGTTTTTTTTAGGAAAATTGTTTTTTTTGGATTCTCACTTAATCGTTTGCCAATTTTTAACGGAGAGTTGGAATTAAAAATACTAAGCACTAAAATGTAGTGGAGGGTGAGCCGTTACAACACAATTTTGTTCGATTTAATTATCATATTTTTTAAGCTTTTAATGAAAGAAATATGAAAAAGTGGGTTTTTTTAAAGGACAGCACTATATAGCATTTTTTGTATTAAGTTCTTTAAAATAGTTTTTTAAAACTAGTAACATTATGTGTACTTTGTGCTGGTATAAAAGTGAAAGCAATTTTCAGAAACTAAGTTTTACTTAATGGTAAAGGGTTAAAATATTTCCTTTAAACTTTAAAACAGAAAAAAAATTGTATAACCAATCTGATATTTTATTTTAAAATACATTTTTAGGAAGCTTATTGATGTATTAAGGAGATAGTAAAAGTTCCAAGGTCATCTAGACTTCATTTGATGTGACTGATGTGACCAAAAACTAAGGTAATCAAGTATAGAATAACAAAACTAACTTGAATGGAACGTGGAATTTCATCTGTTTCGCAGGTCTTAGCGCTTCCTGAAATTTATTAACACATGAAATCAATGAAAACATCGTAAAGTGAAACTTATAGAGCGAAACGTCTCATTTCTACGAGCTTTATTATACAAGACAGACGGTAGAATGAGTTCTTGATTTGCTTTTTTAACGAATCTACAAGTTTGTATGTATATATTGTATATTGTATAATGATACGACGACTGTAAATAAGGAGCTAAACATATTTTGAGTAGAGTCAGATCCCAAATAACGAATTTACTCTTTATTATTCAATTTCTTTCATTCTTTTTCTCCTTCTTTATGTTTTTCTCGATCTTTTCTCTTCCATATTATCTGTCTCATGTATTTTTTCCCTGTGATCTTCTTTACATTATCATTCTATCTCTTTCATTCATTTTTTCCCCACTCTCTTATTCACTTCTCATCTCCAAATATTGTAAGGATCAAGAGTCTCAAAGAAGGTTACAAGGTTTCATCAAGGAAATCATTGTCTAATCTCTAAAGAATCAAGTCCATATATTCAACGTAAACCTTGGCAATGGAAACATTTTTGACCCTTAGCCCTCCCCCTTGAAAAAAATCTGGATTCGCCAATCGCCACATGTGATGTAAGTTTTAAACGTTAAATATTTAAATGCAGTCAAATTTTTATGATTGTCATTGACAACTGCATATTTTTATTGGATACTTTTCAATATTAATGTTTTAACAAAACAGCTTGGCGATATTTCACGGGATAGTTAACCGAATGAGACCCTGATTCACTGATCAAACCATGCATAAATATCTACTCCTTACGTCTGTATTCACTATCTACTTGACCTAAACTTAACCGGAAATCAATCTTTTTCGACAACTCTGATTAGATTAAAACTTTTTTCCTTTTTTCAACTACCAATTAGAAGCTTTTAGTCTGGGTTAACCTCATGTTTAAATAGTGGAAAATTATAGCAAGTTTGTGTGTGATCAATTTTAAATTCCTAGGTCCAAATTAAATTTTTTTACACTTTTTAAATCATCATTGCCTCATTGATACATTTACATTTAAAAAGTTGAAATCCAACAAAAGGCCCACAACAAAAACCACATCCATTTTACAATAAAAGGGGAGACCACTCTCCAGTGGGTTCGGGGCGACTCAATTCATTAAGGGGCCGGCGTCTTTCGGGCTGGGAGCCCCGACACGTGCTCCCGACACCCGGGGCCCCAACTGTCCGTGACTAATGCCCCCCTAGCAGGTAGGGCGCAGGTTGGAGGAAGATGCGCCCCGGCGCCAACCGGGCGCCAATTTCATGGGGTCAAATGATGCGCGCCATCTTCCGTCCCCTCCCTCATCGGCTCCTGGAGGATGCTCGAGATGACTCCTCCTGTTCCTGAAGATTGTGTGCAGGTGTCTTTAGTTCTGGCGACTTGGTGGAGCCTTTGGTGTTGTGAATTTGCATGTCTGATTTGTTGTTGTGAGTCATTGAGTGAGTCAAATGATGCAAGGCTTTGAGTCTATACTTGGAGAATCCTGACTTGGAATGTCTTAATGTCATGACTCATTTTCCCATGGTAATTAAAGAGCTGAAAATTATGAGTTTTTTTTGCGTCTGGGGTAATCTCTGTTGTGTTAATAAAGTAAGGGGGTTGTCTTTGACGGCCACGGTATTCATCTCTTACCTAACCTAAGGTTAACCTGGATTCAAAACTTCTAATTGGAAAGTTAAAAAATGGAAACAAGTTATAAACCTTTCAATCCTAAGGATTTGAGGGCTGCATGAGTCATCTACATATGAGACGTCCATAAGCCATATATGACTCTCCATAAGTCATTAATCATGTATTCATTGGAAAATGTGGGACAGATAGATCTGAAAGGGTTCAGCCTATGTTGTTGAAAAAGCTTGTGCCCAGGTTAACCGTAGGTTACGTTTGTGGGGAATACAGCTATAAAAATGTGAAATTAAGTTTTGTATAATAAGTTAGTTCTTTGAGTTCTAAGATATTCTTTGAGTTCTATAAGTTTTTTGAGGGCTGTGCCTTCTATTTTTAAGACATCTTATGTGACTGCACATTAGAGGTTGGTTTTTACAGGGTCTTGGAGAAGCTATATCCCACCCATTATTTCAAGATGCTCAAATATTTTCAAAAATATATATAATCAGGATTCTTATATTTGTAACTCTGGGGTTACAATATTATTATCTTCCAAACTATCCAGTACGCCCATTGGTCTCAATCCTTAATCCATCCATGTGAAATTTTAGAATAACAGTTTTTAAAGGGTAATTGTCAACAGAGCTTTCGATTAGAGATGTTTTTAAAGTTGGCGGTGACTGGGTTAGGAAATCAGTATTTGTGAGAGTGTGAGGCACCATCCTGTTATTATAGTTATACTCAGTTGCAACTTAACTTGAGCCTGTAGAAATATGCTGAGAGCAACCAAAGAAAGTAATTCCCCGCGAGGTGTCTGAATTTTGAGTGAAATTTAGAGCTTCAATTTTGAATATTGATTAGTTTTTTTTAAATCCATGTATATTAAGCATCTTTTCATCCCGATATGCATAAAATGTTCATTATTATTATTTTTTAAAGTGGCGTAACGCGTAGATTTTCTTCCGCGTGGCCATGACGTCAGGCTCAACTTAAGTTGCATTCGAGTATAGTGGGTTATTATAGTTGTTTTTGTTATTATTTACAAAATATTGTAATTTTAAGGACTGTTAGAATGATTATTCTGTGAGGGGTATCTCTTTTAGATATTTAATGGGAATAAAAGAGAAAAGGAGAAAAAAATTGATTCCGACCCTAACAAACTGCAGGACCTGTTTGTTTCGGACCAACTGATTGATTGAAAGACACTCAGCTTTTTGCTTTCCCCTAACCTCTCCACAGATGGCAGAGCTAATTCCACAAGATTACATCTCCCAAATTCACACAACCAAAACCCACCCCACCACAACAATGAACGGAACCCCACCACAAAAAAGCGTAAACGCTCCAGTTAATAAAAATCCCGTTAAAAAACCCTCCCCCTACAATCAAAGCCACTGTTAACCCTTTCACCCTCGATTTAAAAGCGAAGAGGGGGTGATTGCGTAAATCTAATTTGCTCTCTCTCTCTCTCTCTCTCCATCCTCCACCCCTCGTGAATATCGTTTGCAAGGGAAGGAGGCAGATGGCCCGCAGACGATTCGGCGCCGCGGAAGTAAAAAAATCGTAATGAAGTGAAGTGAGCGAGAAAGGGGAGAGTGTTTATGGAGAGAGGATAGGGGGGAGTTGTGAAGAGTAGATCATGGATTGTTTGGGTTTTTTATATAGCGTTAAGTGGGGTGTTTGGGAGGTTGTGTACGTTTGGGACCTTTTTTAGGGTGGTAAAAAGTATACGAAAGTTTGGGAGGGTGTTTAGGTGATGATAAATATTGGTGGAAGGTTTGGAACTGCAGAGTTCACATGTACTTTATAGAATCACTAAATTATGCTCGGTTACTCTAACTGTTAGCAGTTCTTAAACTGTGGGGCACACGGGCACGATACCTCCAGATGGGGGGCGCGTGCCAAAGACCGGGAAATTTGAACTAAAAGGAAAACAAATAAGTAAAAACCCTGTTTTTTAAGGTCGAATTTCCGAAATCTATTTGGGGTACTCCCAGACTTCTTTTTGTACTTCGAACTTTGTATCACAAACTATGTATGTATTTTGATTTTTTTTAGTAATTATTAATTTTTTTTTTGGTCCTAAAGATTGTAACTTAATGTATTTTCAGTTCAGTCTTTCAGTTATTTTCATATGAAGCTTCAGTAATAGTTCAGCCAAAATACCAGTAATTGATTTCACATCTTTCAGGTTACTTCATATTTCTTTAGTGCTGGTTATGTTGTCTGTTTTTCTCCAATAGCACTTGTATTTTAAACGCAGCACTAAGTAACTGTGTCCTATGAGTTGCTGTGATACCTATGATAAAAGTTATACTAAAAATAAATAGAAGTATTTTAATAACCATACGGGAAGAAAGTATACAGCAAATAGTTTGACTATCGTTAAAGGGGGAGGGGAATATTTTAATGAGAATATGAAGGATATCAGAAATACTATCGTTGTACTGTTAACAATGATAAAATAATAATAAAAATTTATTGATATACTCATTTTGAAAAAAAAAAGCAGTGAGTAATTTTATTAGTATTGTAATTATTCAAGTAAAACACATTAGTTCTCAAGTTGTGTTATACCTGTTACAACAACCCGTTCAGGCAACACAAATTTGTAATATCAGGAACATAAGAACATGTAAGACCCGTAAGACAATAAAAAAGAAAGGAAAAGAATAAACCCAAAGATTAAATTATGCATTAATTTAGAAATAAATATTTAAATAAACGCATCGTAGTTAGTAACATCACTTTTATCTATATTTCGTTCCGCTAGGAAAATGGATTTTATAAAAATGAAGCCAGTTTTGTATATTTTGAAGGAGTCTCTCAATTTGCATGTTTTCTGAAGATTGAATAAAATAGAGTGGTAACGGAAACAACTCTTCAAGTCTTCAAGGATTTCATTCTATAATAATTGAGATATTTATTTTCTTTTCAAGAGTACGTGACTTTTCGCACTCCTTACCTGTCACATTATGTGATTGATCTATCACCAAATATGCAATATTTTTTCATTTAGCAACAACATTAGCATAACAGCTTGCAAGTAATAAGATTCATGCTAACGCTCTGATTCATTTTGCTTAACGTGGAAGACAAACCAAATTGTTGTTTGTTATACTACTAAGGATAAAGAAGTAAAACGTAATTTTTTCTTTTGATCCATTATATTTTTTAATCTTCTTAAAGCTAGTTAAACAAATCGTTTGTCATAGCATTGAAGAGATTAAATCTTCTAATGTGAATGCTTAAAAGAGGCAGGAAATACAGATCAAATTTTAAAAAAATATACATGAAAATAAAAAGTTAGATAATTTTATAATAGTTAGATAATTTTTCTAAAGGCTAAGATTTTGGTTTTAAATTTTATCAAAAGGTAACTACATATATTTTAGTTTCAAACTTTATCTATAGGCAGGATTTTAAGTAAACTAATAGAAAAGTAAACTTTTACCTAAAGATACGGATTTTAGTTGCTGACAGTCATTATATGAGAGAAAAAAAGTAAACTTGACAAGTAAAGTAAACGTGTGATAGACTTTCATAACGCAATAAAAATTAAATAGGTTTCACCAAAAGATAAAAAAATTAAGTAAGATTTACATAAAGGTATATAAAAACATTTTAGTTGCTGACATCCATTAATTTAAAAAGTGCTATTTGTGTTTATACCTTTATAGGTTTTCATTGTATAAATGAGTAAGTGAGTGAGATTAAAAAGAATAAAGTGTAATGATACAAATATTCAGATACACCGAGTTCTTCGATATTTCGTCTACATATTTTGAAAGTTAAAAACTTATCAAATCACTATCTTCAACTACGCGTATTAAAAGCTCACTATTTTTGACCATGTCTTTAAAATCCAAGAGACCTAGAAACTAATTTACTTGATTTGTACACTCCGAAAATAATTCCAGTTTCCCCCGTTTAAAAGAATTGTTAACAGAAGGTGTTTCAAACAATGTCTTGACTTGAGGGAGGAACTCGTGAGAAATGTCAGAAGGTCATACAAGGAGTCCTAGGAAATCACACTGAACGGAGGACTAGTTTAGGACAAAGAACATTTAAGCAGCGGGAAGGGAAGAAAGAATATGTTCTCTGTAGAGGGAGAAAGTTATCGGGGCACCTCAGGGTGTGAGTTATGGAGAGCTACTTCTCAGAAAAATCTGTTGTGCAAAAGGAAACGTTAATAGGGGAAAGTTCTATTCTGAAAGTAATTTTAACTTTCATGTTCAAGTTCCAGGTGTCCAGGTTTCACAATCTGGAAGGAGGTTTCATGATAAGATTTTCTTCTTGCATCTGGCATATTATTTCCAAAATCTTGATTCTCTTGTGTAAAGGAATAGTTATAAGTTATGGCAAAAATCAATTCATTGGATGCTTGCAATGAAAGTTTTATTTTTTACTAAAAAAACGGTTTTCTGATAATTTTTACCAATTTTAGTACTTCAACTCTCTCTCTCTCTTTCTTCTTTCATTATGTCTCTTACTTATTTTTCTCCTCTAATACTTCCTAATGTATCTTTAAAAAGTGTACTGTATCTTTATTTCGGTCCCGAATGAAGTGCAAGGTTTTGAATTAAGCACTTCTATAAACTCTAAATTTGCCTGCTCTACCCAGTAACTTAAAAGAAACCTTTTTACTGAACTGATTCTTTCCAATAATTGCCGAAAACCTCCCATACTGTATTTAAAATGCCTTAAACTTTAAAATAAAGGACAAATACAAAAGTTCCCGCAATCTGCCCAACTAATAAAACATTCAGACCTTGCTCTACTAAACCCATCCAACCATAGCACCCTTCTGACCACTTGACCACCAATAGGCATGTTGACACTCATGTCCCCATCTTACTCATCCTGATAGGTCACAGACCTTGATCACACATCCACTAACAAATCAACATCATCCTACTAAACAGATCACAGGAACTCTCTCGATTAGATTAAATCATTGTTAGGACCAACTAATCAGCCGTACCCACTGACCCACGAGGTTGACTTTCTTATCTGTCTCGACCCCTTTTTTCAGGGCAAGGTGACATCCAGATCGAAACGGAACTTCTCGAAATAAACTTAGCGCTCAATTTATAAGAAGCACAATGTAACGGTTTATATAGAAGGAACAATAAGTTAAAAGATTGACGGCAGTTTGCGACTTCCTTTCATTCTGTTATTGATCGGGAGATCGGGGAGCCATTAGTTGTGAAGTTAGTGAACAATGAGGGGATCTTGTAAGTCAGTACATCACCTAGTTCAGAGGACAGGAGAGTATTTATGGGATAAATTCGTGTGGGTGTTTAGTTACCACAGGTTTAGCCAATTCGTCTTGCCTATGGTGGTAATCTGCAAGGTTCCTACCTTGTTAAAAATCGTTTTATGCATAAAACATCTAATTATATCAAAGCTATTCTAAATCTGTTATCTTCCATTATTAGCTTATTTTGAGAATGGGTGAAAGTTTTGAGTGGTTATTTAATTGATATGATTCCAGATATTATTAAATTAAATGAAGCCATCTTAGAGAAGATTATTCCCCATTCTTTCCTTACTTTTTTCTTACATTTTTCTCTTACTTAAAATTCTTTGTTTGATTTTGGACAACTACCCAATATAATGAAATCAAAACTATGCAATTACATATAATAAGTATAATTTTTCATAAAATTCAAATTGAAAAATTTAAAGTTCTTTTTTTGTTTTATGTATGGATGAATAATACCTATCAAGAGGTAAAAGTATTTTAGGTCATTTTACATAAGAAGATTTGGTACTTTTCCATTATACTGGCGCAGGCGATAAAGTCGCCAATAATAATGCAACGCCAACGGAAGTTGCTCGTATGATTTCTTCCTGCGACTGTGTGTTATCGCCAAAAAGTCTGCCCGGCGAGATTTGCGCCGGTATAATTGAAAAGTACCGAAGGTTTCAATAGTTGTTGAAAAAAATAAATGTTTGGGAAAATGAAGCTTTTTTGAATAATGCTTTCTTGAAAGCACTTACTTATTTAAAGATTCCATAATTAACATTTTAGAGAATTATAACAAGATGAAGAAGTCGAAGAAAATAAATAGTAAGTGAAAGAAAATTTTATTCATCAACTAAATTATGGTAAATTCTTGTTCAATGTAAATTAATGTAAAATTAATAAGCTATCAGACACTTCAAAGTTATTTGCACCAATTACCACTGAACAAAAAACACCTGTTGAAGTGAGAAAAGGAAACTATTCACACAATTCCAACGCAGGAGAAGAGGATGAATGCGAATTAAAATAATGGTCGCTCGCTTAAAGTTCACCGTAAATCAACCTTTATCTGTGTTCATCGGTTTGTAAGGTATTCTTTCGTGACCATTCACTCTGTGGTAGAGCTATTACAATAATGAATGACTTATTAATCATAAGTCAATTTCTACTCGCGGAAGATCAGGATACGATACAGATCTTCGGACAATTATGACGGCTTTAATTTCTATTTTTACGATCAAAGGATTACCAATTTTTAACTTATGATGTGACCATTAAGTGTTTTTTGTGAACAAAAGCGGACAAATTATATTAATGTAGAGTTAAAATTCATTAAAGATAACTTACATACTTTAAAACTAATAAGTACTAAACTTTACTTTACTACTTACTTATACTTGAAATAAAATATAAGCATTACATTATTTTTCAAAGAATATTAGCAAAACGCCGTACTAAACTTACGTAAAAAAATCTGATTTGGTGGATTAATAATAAGTTATGCATAGTCCTATCATTAAAATATCATTGTCAAATTCTTTAGATGTTGCCATGTCTAAATAATTTGTTTCTTTTCTAAAGTGTATTCACACATACAATCTTTTTGTTGGATTATATAATTCATTATTTTTTATTTGTGGAATTAATATAGGGTGGGTTGGGGTAAAATGGGTCACTTTTAAGATACTTGCACATTCTAAGTTTTATTTCATCAAAACTATTACTTTTTAAGGATTTCTTTCAATTGGATCTTGACATTACAATCCTTCAGAACATTTTCATCTAATTTTATCAAATATTTTTAAGTTATAAGTTGGTTAACTTTGCATCAAAATAATGACCTATTTTACCCCAACGTGGGGTAAAATGGGTCTCATTGCAAAAAGATGTCAAAATATATTTATTACTAAAAAAACATGAAAATAAGAAAAAAGGCTATCAGCTAAGCCGTTTTTATCTGAAAAAATTTGTTTTAAAATGTACTTTAATGAAATTGTAAAAGTCCGAAGTTAATGAACATTGTTCAAATGTAGCAATAATACTTCATTTGGAGAAAAAAATAAACTTGTTTGACAGTTCAATGTATATTTGAAGGAAATAAGTTAAAAATATTGTTTTTACATAATACAGAAGGCCAAATACTATGACCCATTTTACTCCAAGTACAAAATCTATATATATAAAATCCAAATACGGGTGATTCATTCATCATCATTCATAACACTCATCACGAAATCTCCAAAACTGCCGGACCGATAGGCTTGAAATTTGACAGAGACCTTCCTTTCAGCCATTAGACGCACACTAAGAAACGATTTTAAAATTGAACGACTCCTTCCCTGCTTTTCGGCGCTTTTTCGACTACGTTTTCCCCATTGAAATAGCATTGTGCATTGTTGAAATGCATAAATTGCAGTGTTTACTTCTCTATCTTAAGGCGACGTCTTGCCTCACTTGAATGAAAATAACTGATTAACATTTATACATATTTTATTATTTACAACAAAATTTATGAAGAAAAACAGTGTGAATATCTGTATTTAAATATTATAAAAGTTATCAGAAAACCGAAGTAAATTAAAATAATTAATTTACTTTCTTTAATATTTTAATTTCTCAAAAATAAATATATTTAAATAGCAAGAATTTAAAAGTTTCCGAGGAAACAGAGCTAAAATTTCATTGCTTCATAGCGGAATTGGTTTACTAGACTATAATCACTAGATTTTTATTATAACTAGCAATCTCTTTTTACTCTTTCAGAGAAGCTTTTAAAGAAGTTGGTTTTATTAAAAAGAAGACAAGCTTACTTGATAACTTTTTATCGAGGGATTTTTGAAATTTATTTTATTTTGAAATTCATTTTTTGCGGAATTTAAAAAGGATAGCGGGAATACTTTAAGAAAATTCTATTTAAGATTTTAAACACTGGATTTCAAATGACAGAGATGATTTCAAGTAGATTGTTTTTATCACATAGGAAGGATAAATGTTTAATAGACAAAAAATCGGGATGGAATGAGATATCACAGTTGGAACTGGGATGAGAAAAGGGCACCGGGAATACTGGGATGAAAATTATCGGGAACACCGTGTTATGAAAATTATCAGGAACACCGGGTTATGAAAATTATCCGGAAAACCGGGATATGAAAAGGTAGCGGGAACATCCGGATATGAAAAGGTACACTTTAAAAGGTACATTTTAAACACTAGATTTTTAAAAAAAATGATTTCAATGTGATTGTTTTATCACATGGAAAGGATAAATATTTGATGGAATGAGATGTCACAGTTGGAACTGGGATGGGGAAAAGGAACCGGGATGAAAATTATTGGAAACACCTGGATATGAAAATTATCGGGAACCGGGGGTATGTAAAGGTACCGGGAAACCTGGGACATGAAAAGGTACCGGGAACACCGGGATACGAAAAGGTACCGGGAAAACCGGGACATGAAAAGGTACCGGGAACACCGAGATACGAAAAGGTACCGGGAAAACCAGGATACGAAAAGGTACAGGGAAAACCGGGATATGAAAAGGTACTGGGAACACCCGGATATGAAAAGTTTCCGGGAAAACTGGGTTATGAAAACTATCGGGAACACCAGGTTATGGAAAAAGTACTGGGGTGATTCGAAAAATCTGACATATAACTTGGGAGAACTTTAAAAAATGAATTAATACACTCCACCCGTGCAAGGCCGGGCAAATCAGCTAGTATTTTTATAAATGATAAAATATTTTTTAGTTTTCTAAGCTGATTCGTTTGAAATGTCTCTCAGACTTTCTTTTATGGAAAAATATTACAAAAGTCTGCTGAAAATTATTACAATATATAGATATTTTAGAAGTTGGTAAACCCTGTTTTTTCAACAACGCCATTTACCGTTCAAATAAAATATTTTTACATTTCTTAAATTCATGAATCTAAATTTTTGACAGTCGGAAAATGTTGCCAACAGATAAAAGATTATAGTACAAAAAATGAGCGAAAATAATTCAATTTAAATTTGATTTATATCGAGTTAATTACAACTGACTCATTTTTCCCCCAAGACCCATTTTACCCCAACCCATCCTACTTAGTTTAGGTAACCTTTACCATTTTTTTTGTTAATAACTGTTTTTAAAAGAATGTGACTAAGTTTTATTCTTTGAGAATATATTCAATTTTAAATGAAGGCTGAGTAATATTACGCTGGTGTTTAAAATCAAAGGAAACTTCACATTTGTTTATTTTTTCCCCACATCTAATAACCATATCATGACGAAAAATTCCGTATGAATATAAGTTGATATACCTAATACCCAGTACATTAATTTTAAAAAATTATCCATAAGCGCTGCATGAGTAACAATAGTCCGAGTTGAAAAGTATGAAAAATTGGTTTCAGAAAAAAATTAGGATTATGGAGGGTATGATCCTCCTCCTCCCAACATACTGGTGGTAAATAAATTTTCAGTTCATAAGTTCTACTGTTTTCAAAACATTTGTAGAACTAAATTACGCTTTATTTTATTTAATTTTTACCACCTAAAAAATAAAATTGATTTGTCGTTTCTAAAAACTTTATATTTTTCTTGGTTCTATTCTTTAATAAATTATGGTGTTCCTGTTTGGGGTGGAGAATATAAATCCAATCTCCAACCTTTAATTTCTATTCAAAATAAAATATTCAAAATTTTAAGTCAGCAGTCGTATCCTGATAATTTTAGATTACTAAAATTATTGCCTCTTCGTCACAACGCTTTTTTCCGTATTATACTTTATCTTTATCGTAATAAATCTCTATTTAACACTATAGCAAGACCATATAATACTAGAGCTGTAGCAACATATCAAATTCTCAAATTTTCTAAATCAATTTTTTGTAAGCATTTCTTTTACCTCGCACCAAAATTATACAATAGTTTACCTTTAAATCTAACCTCCATTAATAAATATTCAGAGTTCAAAAGAAATTTATTTGAGTTAATAATTAATATCGACGACCTGGATTTATATTTTTCACTTCAATGAAGCATATTTTTGTTAATGGTTTACCAACTTGCTGCCATCTTTATTTAGCTATTTTTTTACAGTTTTATGTTTGTGTTGTAATTTGTAATATGTCATTTGTCCATATAATTTCTTTTTCGCCTGTACGGGAAGTTTTTTTCCCCTTGGCGAATCACATTGTCTTACTTTTCTGTGTTTGTATAATGAATGTCTAATAAAGTTGTAAAGTTCTAATAAAGTTGTAAAATTTAAATGTGATGAAGTGTAACGATTTTTTATCCTTTTTATTCTACCTCATTTCTCAGCTAAATAAAAGTTTTTCAAATATGTAGGGGTAAAAATACCCAGTAACCATTTCCCACAAACAGGTACTTTCTTCAAGCACTTTTCATGTGTTCATAACTGCCTCTCTGAAACAGCACTTAAAAACCACTTCTAATTTGTCTCAAGTTCTGTATCTTTGTCCGATCACTCGAAAGTATCAGTATTGCAGTAAAGTTGGTGGGCTTAGAACGCAGTTCCTGATTTGATAATAAGGAAAAATTTCATAAATCAATGAAAAAATTTGTAAGTTTTCTCATTTTATGTTATGGATTCCAGGCATACCTAACTTCACACCCTCCCATCTATACAAATCTTCATAAGTAAACCACTATTTCACTCAAATGTGGACCAGGAAATCGCCCATAACTCCCCATCCGTACAAGGTCAATCAGTCTGGAGGTTAGGCGTTTAATTGTCCATTAATATCAGACGCTTGATTGCAAGAAGGGCGGTGGCAACGGGCCTCCTCACGCCCTCTCGCGGGGTAGCGCGTCTTAATTGGCAACAGGTGGCATATCTAACCGTGACCGTAGCTGAACGTGAGCCTACTGCACAATGGGCAGAAGGGCCTAGCTGAAGATGTCCTGGCGTTTGGGAAGAGTATTGTATGTATGTATCGATTGGATGGGTTTGTAGAACATTGAAGGGGGATTTTATTTCTGTATGAGACTCATTAAGTCATTTAGATGGTTCTTTAGTAAAATGAAACTGAAGAGATATTGTGGAGTTAACGAAATCAGAGTCTTGACGCGCTAGTAAGTTACTAGGTAAAGAGGAAAATTTGGGGAACAAAAGAATGCCTAAATCTTTTTAGATTATGTTTACATTTTTAGTGAAAAAGTTTTGTAGAGTCGGTAGAGAGAAAAATTTCAAAAGGATAATTGTCTCTAACATTGTTCGAAATAAACAGGAATTGCATACTTGTTTGAATTTCTTCTTAGCTAATGTACAGATTTTGATGAAATTTGGTATGAACTTATTGGTTGATCTAATACCCAATATAAATAAGCATTCAAAAATTATTATACACATGCATGTACTGCACATGAGTTACATTCTTCAGAGTTGAAAGGTATGAAACAGCAGTTCTAGAATCAAACAAAAAGTGATTCTTCAGGGGGTATGATCCCTACTGACATGCAGATGCAGACCTTCTTGAGTAGGTTTTTGAGGTTTTGTTTAGTTTAAATAATGAAAAATAGAACGAAATACATCTCTTATGCATTCTATTCCGAAAAAATCCTATCAAAAGAAGAATTTTCTAGAAAGGTGGTATATATATTTTTTGACGTTTCCTCGGTCTTAATAGAACCATAAAAAGTATCAAAATTACGGATTACTGGAAAACGACGAAAAAACTATGAAAACGTCTGCTATTTTCGGATGCTATTTCAGGTCCATGATCACCGCATTTGAATTATTATTCCACGAACGCAGCTGGCAAGAGCTTTCCCAGTTCGTGACACTGCTCTATTAAGTGTCGAGTCCGAAGAATAAAGAAAAAATATGTCGCATACATTTCCTCACCCGAAAACCCCCAACAAATCAATCTACTCCGACGTTTCCTTCAACGCGGAGAAAGTGTTGCCACTTCGGATGGAGAAATAATAAAAAAAAATACGGTTGTCGTTTGCAGTTTCCTCTTTGCAGATTTGTGCGAATAATATCGCTGGAGGGATAAAATATCGTCTGTTATGGAATGATAATGATCCGAACACAAACAGATTAGAGGGCTGCGGAAAACAATGACAGTTTTTTCGAAGGGAATTATTATCATGCTTATTTTTTTCAAGAGTAATTTATTTGTTTTTCCGAATTGATTTGATCCGTCGCTTGTTGAGATGGGCTGATCTCAACATCGTTTTCTTATCTTACAGAAGCGATTAACGTTGTTAAACACTTTGTCTTTTTTATGAAAAAACAACAAAGAATGGGCCGATTTATGTGACGGAAGTTTTACCAGGCAAGTATATGTATGTAACGGTTAGTATCCAATTCGTATCATTGAATGATTGATTCTGAGTTTTATGCAACTCGTTAACTGAACTTCATTTAAGGCTTACTGCAATTATTAGGGAAGCTTTTGGGCTTGGTTTTCCATTAACCGATAAGAGTCTTCCAATTCAAAACTGTTTCAATATCGTTTTATTTCCTGACACTTATTATATTTATCAATGTGTTTGCAGGTAGACGGTAGGCTAGCATGTTGAGCTCAAAATAATAGCTGTGTTTGATCAAGATGAAGTCCTGAAGATTGCTTCGTCGTCTTAAATTAATGACCCAAGCAACAGAACAAACGTTGAAGATTTGTTCAATCTTTGTCATGTATGTCCGAATTTCGTATACTTCTAGTTGCAGTTACGTAAACTTGACATATTTGGTATGAGATGTGCCAATAGAACAGTATCCTAGTGTTAAGCAGTGTCGTGTCCTAGGGACGCTATTGCATTCACCCCCCCGCACACAAAATTTCTGTGATCATTAGTGTGCTGTAATTTTTGTAAAATTTTTGGCATATATAGAGCGTTCCAGCCTGGTTGTTCCTTCTTGTGGATTTCCAAATATGTTCAATGTTTTTCATTCAAACTGTCTCTTATTATAATTATATAATTGATGGGATTACTAAAATTGTGTCTGTTTTTTCAGGTGAAATACATTATGAAGAAATGAGTAAAGGCAAGCAAAAGTTGGAGATTTTGTGTTCATAATTCTTCTTGAATATTCTTAAAACTTGATAAATCTCTATTCTGTCTAAGTGCCTCTTTCTTAAACTCCTCTTAGAAGATGATGAGATGGTGAGATTTAAAGAAATTCAAGGAATTATGTTTTATTTTTAAGTACCTAACTACTTCGAGAAAAGCTTCTTGAAAAAAAAGGACAAAGGTTAGCTGCATCAGGTCACACAACCCTCCTTCTACAATCCAATAAATATCATGTGATAAATTCAATGTATCAAAGACAAATCAGTCAACTGGACATGAAAGAACATTGAAATCATCATCTCTGTTGCACAGATAGAGATGATAGTATCTCTCCCATCAAATCACGAAACACAGATCTAAAATTACACCCATACAAAGGAAATAAACGACCTTTTTTACGCGTCCGAAGGATCTGAAGTGTTACCCAACACAGATTCGTACACGTTGGTCCGTGGGATAGCATCAAGCCGCGGACCATCTGTTGACAAGGTGAGCCCTGCCGCGTTTTTCCCTTTCGGGGAACAAAGGGAGCCAGATATGAATCTGGCAACGGTGGAAATGTGGATCAAGAATCGATTGGGTATCTGAATCGGAAAAATTCAAAGCGAAAGGGAACGGTTCTGATGGAGACAATGGGAAAGAGTAGAGAGACACGAAGGATGTATTTTGTGACCTTCTTTTTACACTTGTTGGCGGCGGAGAGCAATTTGTTTCGATCGAGAGTTATTTTCGAACCGAATGGATTGGTCTGTCGTGAGGGAATTAATAATAAGCAGTAAAGATAGAAAATGTTGTAGGTGTTCTAATAAAGCCGAACTTGAGAGTAGGATTTGTCTTTGTTTTTGATTAGTTTTCTTCATTTGTTGCCACCCATTTGTGAAGTCCATCGGTCACTGTCAGCTTTTCGTTACTTTAGTTGTTATCTGAAACACTGAAACTTTGTTACAGTACCGGAAATAAAAATGTTAAAGTGTATATTGCAAGCGGGCTGGGGTTAGAAGGTTACTTCCCCAATTTTCATGATTTAAGCTCAACCTAAAAATTATAATAATGACTATTTTTATTTTTCACTAAGAGGTCATCTTTATACCTTCCCTTTATACCTTTTTACCTTCCCAATGGCAGCCCCCAATTTTTATTCCATATTCTGAAAGATCACAAACCGAAAATCCCTTAGAATCATTTTTATAGAAAGTCATAAAAGAAAGTTATGAGCAGTAGAAATTTTAAATTTTAATATAGAAAAAAAACTGATGTTCCATCTGAATTTTGATTTTACAAAATAGGCCTTTTCCCCATTGCTAATATAGAAAAATATGAATGAAAAAACTTGTATCAAATTTTTCTAATAGCTGTGTCTAATATTTACAAAATGGGAATTTTAAAGTTTTATTTTGAATTTATTTAAATAATATTATTTATGCCCTTCACAGTAGATATTTAACCATGATTTTTCGAAAATTTGTAAACATCTAGACTAAAAATGTTAATACATATATTATTAAAGTACTATACGAATCCCCCCAAATATAAAGATGGTTTTAATTTTAAACGTAACTCAACTGAAACTGAAAAATATTATTATAACTTTAACCTAGAAAACGACCACCTGAGGTGCAGAAAATAACACCACAAATATGTTATTTCGTTTTCTAACACCAATGAAAGAAGGACACCCATCTAAATAGAACTAGCCCTTTATAAAAAAAGAAAACCTTTAAATTAATTAACTTAATTTCCTTCAAAAAAAGGTCGAAACCACAGAATGACCAGACCACCCAGCATTATTGCACCCTCTTTCAAATCTAATAATGAGAGCTGAGAAGTTATTCCGCAAAACCCGACGTCAAAACAAGACTAAAAGATACCCTGACGAGTTGAGTAATTTATTTCTCCCCTCGTACTCGATGGGAAGATTAAATTCCCACGCATAAAATATCCGCATTTCGGGGTCAATCGCGAAAGAACACAAAGAGCAGTAAAACTGTCAAGTCGATGATGCGGAGAGGCAAAGACGACTCTGTATGTCTGTGCAGTCAAATTTTTTCGTGTATCTTTATATGAATGAAATTAGGTTTGGTTAACACAGCTATTATAAAATGTTTCAAATATTTTCTCAGGGGAAACAGGTCGGATATGAAGAAGCTCCCTTGATTTCGTGTCTCAACTCAACTCTTTTCGTTTCTTTCATTTCATTTCTTCTTTTTCCTCTTTCATTGCCATATTATGCATTTCTCTGATTTATATTTCTCGTCTTTCACTTATTTCTCTCTTCTTCTCTTATTTATTTTATGTTTCTGTTCTCTTATTGCTTTTTTATATCAGTGGCGTAGCTACGGGGGGGGAGGGAGGGGCGGTCCGCCCCGGGTGTCACCCCGAAGGGGGTGTCACCCAAACAAGTGCATGGCACTTTTTTCAAGTTGTATGCTTTGCTTGGAAAAAATTTTAAGTCACTCTACTAATGAAATAAATTAGGGTTTAACAAATCGGGTGTCACCCCTCAAACTATGTGGGAGAGTGATACCGAAGTCTTCGAATTCTGCCCTAAGTTGGTAAATATGCTTTCCTTGAACAAAAAAAAATTGATAATCCTGGAAAATACTCATTTGGCTGGCTATCTAGAAGGGGTGACACCCAACCCACCCAAGCTTAAAAATTTCGAACGTAGTTTTAAATATAAACGTTAGAAATATAAGTGTAAGAATTGATTTAAATAATTAACAGTTTTTAGGGGTATGAACTGGGGTTTCACCCATCGAGCTTTATTTAGAATTTAGATGATACAAACTTTCTCGATCACACATAAATGTTTTTATTGAGCGAAAAAAAATAATCATTAAATAAATATAAAAATTATTAAATGAGTTCAACCCATTTGGAGAAGGGTTTCACCCCTTTGGCTAGGGGGGACATCAAAGTTTTCCAAGTTGTTCAACAAAACCAATTCAACTGAAAACTACTATGAGATTTAAACCCTTCAACCAGGGTGTCACCCATTCAGCTAGCTGAGAGGTGACATTCAAATTCAAACTCTAGTTTGAATAGTTTTAAAAACCAAGGTAAAGGGTTGGCAGGGAAAAAAGTCCATCACACAGATATTTATTTTAATCTTAAATGAGTAAATTTTAAATTCACATTTTACCTCAGGAAATTTCTGAATAAACCAACTGTTTCATCTTCTGGTTTCACTAGCCATCGTTTGAAAATTTTTCCCACATAAGAAGGGTTTTATCAGGGGTGTAACCCAGTGTCACAAATATCCAAATATAAGTTTTTTCACTATATTTTGAGATCATATTTCAAAAAAATTTCTAGGGGAAGGCCCCCAGACCCCCTCCTTTGATTACTTGGATGGAACTCTATTAACTGGCAATTTCTATTAAATTAATGTATGAAAAAGCTAGATTGAGCCTATTAAAAATGCTTTAGGAATAATATTTTAGGTCCCTCTCGAAAGAAATTTCCCTGTACGCCAATGGATTGAATTATCCGAATATGTTGACGAAGGGCGTAAAAGGGGGGAGCCCGAAATTCGGACCACGTTGTATACAAAAACAAGTTAAAATCCTGTTTTTAGGGATAAATTTCCCAAAATTTCCTGGGAGAGGACCACAGACCCTCTTTTGTACTTGGAACTTTGGTTAAAATGCAAATCCCACCTAAAAATGTGTATCCGAAATTCGAGCTAAAGGCCTCAAAGCTAGTTAAAAATTTTGATTTTTGAATGTTTTTTTCTAAAATTTTCTGGGGGAGAACCCCCAGACCCCCCTTTCGTAGTTAAAACTTTATTACACGCAACTTTTCCTATATTGAGTACTTCTTCATGACGAAAATTCCGCCTTAAATGTATTAAAAAGCTACATTAAACCTATTAAATATGTATGAGAGATGCTGAGGAATAATTTTGCGCCCTTCCTGAAATAAATTTCTATATACCGTTTGGACAGAAGAATAACTTACATCATAACTCGTTGTTGCAAAGTTGGGAAATTAAAGGCAACGGTAAATTAAAACCTTCAATTTTGAAATTTTTAAGGTTCCACCTGAGACCCTTTGTTCTAGACTGGTGTCGCAAATTTTATTATTTTTTATAACCGAATTCCAAAAGGGGGTGACACCGAGAGCTTCCGCCCCGGGTGACACCCAGGCTAGCTACGCCACTGTTTATATCTTTCCTTATTTCTCTTACCTCACTTCTTTTATATTTTCTCTATCTTCTTCTATTTCTTTTCTCTCTCTTATCTTATTGATTTTAACTCTCTTCCATTATTTCTTTTACATCCCTTCTTTTATTTTTTCTCTTTAATTTCTTCTATTTCCATTTTATCAATCTTCTTCTATTTATTTTTCTCTCTTCTCTTATATCTTTTAATTCACTTCTTATTTTAATTCTTTTTCTATCTTCTTCACTTTCTTCTCTCCCTTCTCTAATTTCTTTTCACTCTCCTCTCTTATTTCTTTTCACTCACTTCTCTTTTTCCTTTCCTTCGCTTCTCTTATTTCTTTTCGTTCTTTCCTATTATTTCTTTTCCTTTTCTTCTCCTATTACTTCTTATCATTTCTCTTATTACTTCTCTTCTTTCACTTTCTTTCTTTTCTTTCTCCTTTTTTTACTTCTTTTCTTTCTTTCTCTTTTTTCGCTTTTCACTATCTTCTCTTATTTCTTTAATATATCTTCTTTTATTTCTTTTCTCTACATTCTTAACACTTTCTTCTATCTCATCTCTTATATCTTTTATCTCCCTTCTATTACTTCTTTAATATATCTTCTTTTTCTTTTCTCTATATTCTTACTCTTCTCTCTTTTCTCTTATTCTTTTATATCCCTTCTCTTATTTTTTAATATATCTTCTTTTCTTTATATTTTTAACACTTTCTTCTCTCTTCTCTCATTTCTTTTAACTCCCTTCTTTTATTTCTTTTATCCACCTGTTTTACTCCTTTTATTTTTCTCGTTTTATCAATATACCTCCTTTATCTTCCACAGCTGTCGGATGTCGAAATACGAATTTTAAACAGTGCATTATTTCATATCATAGACAAGCTTATTAAAAAAATCCTAAACCCCCTCATGAAATACTCAACCGTGACCGCGGAGTAAATTCTGCGGGCAGTCAGTTAACTTCCTCACACAGTTGTAACCGCGACGTTGCCCATCAGTCACGCTACACACATGGCCAATTCCTCCGTTAGAGTTGCAGTTAAGTCCTCTGCTGCGGTGGAAAACAAAAGGAACTCTCCAAAAAATCCTAGAATCGTTTGATGAGGGTGCATTGTGAGGGTGAAAGCGCGGGAAAATCCGAAGTGGGGCTTTTGTCTCACGAGCACCCACATGTGGGGTGGATTTCGGGACATTCTAATAATACTGGATGGGAAATTCTTTTTTAGTTGAAGGGGTGTGACGGGTTGCTTGATGCTATGAAAAGTTGGTGCCAGGTGTGGGTTTAAAATTTCAACGGGAGTTTTGGAGGGGGTAATATGAAATAGGGGTATTGAGTTCTTTGTTTTTCTAGGGCCTATTTAAAAAAACGCGTTTCAGACTAAAAGGCAAAGGCAATCACTTTGAATAAGCAAGAAAAATAATATTGGTTTTGCATAAGATAGAGATTTTATTCAAATTGTATGACGTCATTTGGCTGAAAAGAATTAAACCATAACTCAACCCTCGATATTAATATCTTTATTTCTATTTTTAAATAAATGACATTTTACAAAAACTATGCGATTTGAAATCGGCCATTAAGTGTGCAGTCTTTCTCCAGCTTTTAAGACTATACGTTGTCAGAAAATCTTTACTCTGTTCCGTCAGTGGTATTTTAAAACTTCTGATTGCAATAAAAATAAAGTAAAAGTATTTTCGTTGAATTACATTTTTGATCAAGCTTGGGAGAGAAGAGGACCTCTGAGGGTTTTTGAGAAATACTTTTTAGAAAAATAACAACTTTTGCAGTCTATAGAATGGCGATCCGCAATCCCTTTTGGAGTCGTGCTGGACTGGATCCTCGCCTGAATTAAAAGAGAAGGTTATAATCGTAAGGTTACTTGCTATCTGGAAAGGAGAAAAATAAATTGGATGGAGGTGAAAAGGTTTCTTTCTCACTGAATATCTCCCACCTCAGACTTCATTAACTCACCTCATATGATAAAACCGAACATTCCTCACACTCAAAACAGTTTATCTCGTACAGGGACTTCGACACGCCTTGTGAGAGAACCAAACCTCCATATTTCTCATGGAAATGCCCATCACTAAACGTCCACCAAACTAGGAAACGATTCCGTTCGACCCTAATCAAAAGATGAGCTCTCCGAGATAGCCCGAATCGATCCCAATTAGGCAAATAACAACCTGCGACAC
Organism: Tetragnatha versicolor; assembly: GCA_024610705.1. NCBI lineage: Eukaryota > Metazoa > Arthropoda > Arachnida > Araneae > Tetragnathidae > Tetragnatha > Tetragnatha versicolor. The sequence goes on from JANDEH010000008.1 coordinate 18,836,580, forward strand.
CATTCGACAGTCGTCCGTTCGAACGCCCACGGACCGCCCCTCCTTCATCACACGTGAATGGGGGACGTGCAGCTATGCGAGTATTGTCGTCTGATGTCGTCGATGATGCCAACTGTGGAGAATGCTTAATGAAGGCGAGAGATAAGACTGACGGTCCGGTAATAATTTGGGAGGTGAATGGGGAGGTTCTGAATAGACAAATTGGAACCAGAGGGTTCTCATAATTTTAAATAATTAGTGAGAGAACAGGTGGTAAGTAGACTAAATCGCGTTATAAAAATGGATAGTGTCTATTGTAGTGAGGGGTATTTCTACTCAGTACATTTTTATTAATTGTTGGTTTTCCGTCCTGAAGGATGCCAGCCATTCCTAACATGTGTTTTCAAGCACTCTAACAGCCATATTCACAGCCATCAGTGATGCGAATACTCAGCATCTAAAGAAACAGGGGGGTAGAGCCCCCCCAGCAATTAACCAAGAAACCAAGGAAAATCCTGATTTTTTTAGACAAATTTCAAAAAAATTTCTTTAAGAAGACCCCCAAACAACATTTTCTAATTCGAACTCTATAATTAACCATTTGTTATTATATTGGGTTTATCAAAATGCAAATCTTACCTAAAAATGTATTAAAAACCAACATTGAACATTTGAAATGGATGGGGGTTGAGGAATAATTTTGGGTCCTCTCGCCCAGTAATTAATTTTAACTAATTTTTTAGAGAATAGTTGGTCCCCTCTCGAAGTAAGTTTCTACACTCCACTAAAAGAATATAAAATTAACTTTTTGCTGACTTTGATTTGTGTAATCTTTCTTTGACCAAGAATTTTTCACTGACGATTGTACGTATACGTAGTGAATAGGGGGAAGTATTTTTAGTTATCAAATAGTTACCTCGAGTCATTATTGTTCATGTTTAGTCTACTTACTGATACTCTTGGGTACTGAAATACTTTTGAGGCTTAGTAAAAATTACTGAAGCAAAATATGAGTATAACCAGGGCTCGATTTCAGCCGGAACGGTCCGGAACGCCGTTCCGGAACCTCTTATTCGGAAAAAAATTATATTTTATTTCAGGGGTCTCCTAACTACGGCCCGCGAGACCCATTCATCAGGCCAGCGGATACCTTTCTGTTGGGTTGTCCCATAAGTTCTGTTACTTTTTACGAAGTTTCGTGTTTGAAATTTTTTTTATGAAAAACTGGCAATAGGGGGAGATTTCAAACAAAAGGGATTTTGATATATGTATATTTATGAACATAACGTTTGATTTTGGTAGTTCTCGTGATATTATTTCTTTTAAAAATGGCGGTTTGAAAAAAAGACCGCAAACTACGATTTTATATCGACGACCGATACGAAACCGATATAATCGACGACCGATATACGAAAAAAAAGTATTAAAATAAATTAAAACCATGTTTTTATTGTAAAATTTCCAAAATTTTTTGGGGGGAGAACCCACAGACCCCCTTTTTGTACTTCGAACTCAACTTATCATAATTATTTTCAGATTAAGTTCATAACAGAAAGAATCCTACAAAAAACTTTTAAAAAGGCATATTTCAAATTTTAAAAATATTTTAATGCATTTTTATCTTTTTTACATATAACAATATGTGTAATTTAATTGTAAGGTATTTGCTTAATTGTTCTTTTAAAACATGATTGTAAACCCCATTTGAACTACCCACAATCCGCTCCTGGTGTTGATTCTTTTTTGTATTGAACCAGATTTGCCAGATCGCTGGGCAAATTTGCAAAGAAAATTTGCGACATTTTAAATTCTACCATTTAAAGACTTTAACTACGCATTATGTTCTTTAAATTGGCAAAATATACAACACTAATGGTTCATTGATGATAAGCCGTCTCACCTCCTACAAGAGGCATACATTTGGAAAAAAAATAACCCACTGTAAAAAGGTGTTTAAAGAGTTCATCATCTTATACAATTAATAATTAAGTTAGAACACTCTTCCTAATCTAGTAAAACACATTTGAATTTATTTTATAAATTTAAATTTGAAAATAAATGCTTAAGTTTTGGTATTAAAAAGTATTCGCTTTTTCAGTTTTGATACCAATGATTTTACCGTTCCGGTACCTCTTTTTTTAGAAATCGAGCCCTGAGTATAACTGAAATGAAAAAAATATCGATACCTTATTAGTGCAGTTATTCAGACTCGTCTGTGGTAGGATAATTAAAAAAACAGTAAAATTCTTAATTTTGTATTGGACAATTAAAATTAATGCAAAAATTGTTCGTTTGTATAGACTTGGGTGAATCCTAAAATAAGAGATAACGACGTCTTCACCCATAACCAAAAATAAGTCTATAACCTCTGGGGGTGAGGTTGCAACTTCCACAATAGGTACTTGAATTCGAAGACTGTGAGACGTCGGAATTTTAGTCTCAGAATAAATTGCATTTGGAGTCCTTTACCAATGATATCTCATTATTTTACTTCAGTACACATCGTACATCTACATCGCATCTGTCAAAAGAGTATAGGATAATTATTTCAGACAATAAACAAACCCTTAATAATCAGGAAGGTGTCCCAGATGGACACCTTTCATAATCGATTAACAGCTACAACAGCCGGATGCCCAGTGTTTGTTTGTGCATGCAAAGCAGAATGACAGCCGAATGGCGTAGACGTTTATTTATGCATGCAAAATGAACGAACGCTTCGCCAGTTCACACGTGCAGTCAGCTCACGGCCATCAAAAGCATACTGACCGCCAAAAACGTCGGTGTTTTAATAAATCGAACAAGTTGTCAACTATCGATGGGCCTCAAGTGGATTTCTTAAATATAAACTACTGGACTGAATGAAGCCGTTCCTCTAAATTTGGATGGACCGTGGGGATTTCATTCAGAACTCTATTTTGCCCAATAATTTTATTATTACAATTCGACAGTTTGAATTTTAGTTTTGTTCAATAAGAATTTAATGTTTAAAAATCAACGTGATTTCCTATTTGATAACAATAATGTAGATGTTTATGTATATCTCAAACCTAAAATACATTTGTTTTGTTACTGATTATTTCATTTTATTTTTTGTTGAAGAGTAAAGTTGTGCAAAATAGCATAGAGAGGCTCAAGTAAAGAGATGCAAAGAAACATGGAAGGTAGCTCGAGAGCAAAGGGATGCATATAGAAGTGTAGATTATGAAAAGAAAGCGGATGCAGAAAAGCAAAGAAAAGGATCACAAGTAAAGATGTGCTGTAGAGCAAAGATATGTGTTAATAAACAAAGAAGCTTAAGAGCAAGGAATGCTATGAAGCAGAGATGCTGAAGAGTAAAGGAATGCTAAGAAGCAGAGAGGATCTAGTGCAAAAATGCTTAAATGAATGAATGTTTGGAGTAAAGAAATTGAAGCATTGAGATACAGAGCAAGGTTTGTGCATGAATGATGTGTATGAGAATGTTGAAGTAAAGGGTTGATGAATAGTAGAGTGAAGCTCAAGAGCCAATACAAGTTTAAGAAGAGAAAGTGCTGAAGTGTAAAGAGAAATAAGTCAAACAGCACTTTTATAGAGGCACTTTTCTAAATTTATAGGTGAGAGACAATTTAAAAACTTCGGGCAATAGAACTACAAAACACCATATTATATACTCATTACTTGGAAATGTTTTATTCCTGAAGTATGAAAATTTTTCACACATCTAGAATCCTTTTTCACGTACGTATATTTACGCAACTCCGTCTCAGGTCTTTAACAGCGGTGCCAAATGTGGTGCTGCCATCTATGATGGAACAGTAAAAGTTTCTTCACATATTTTACAATATTCAGTGTTTTGAAAATTATAGTAAATATCTAAAACAAAACATTAAAAAATCGGGGGGGAAATAGATAGCAGGAGTTTTCGTGTTTAGAATTTGTATTTCTTTTTAATTTCTATGTACTTATTATTAATAAAAATTAAATTCGAAAGATAAATTAATGATTACCAACTAGTCTTTATCACTGTCCCCTTTCAATCATCAGTCTTTTTAAAGTTTTTCAATTGAAAAAAATATTTTGCATCTATATTTTCTTCACAAATAATAATTAAAGGAGTTGGATTTATAAAAACTTTCTCAATATTTGAGGACATTTAAATTTGTTAAAATTTGCTCGCAAAAAAAGACGAATAAACATGTTTACCTTTTCAAGATTGTTCAAATGTAATTAAGATAAAATAAAAAGTGGATATTAATTTATGTATAACATTAAGATTTTAGAAGAACATAAAACACAGTGTGGTGTGACTTCTTAAAGTAAAATATTAATATTACTGAGAAAACAGTTGCAGAAACAAAGATTTCTTTTGAGTAGTTATTGGATGAATGCTCCTTTCTTGCAACTTACTCATTTAAATAAAAATTAGGTACTGTATCTAAAATATATTCCTCAAAGATTGTATGATAAATCATATCTTTGGCCATATAAAATAGATGGCAGCACTACAAAATTTTAGACTACGTTTAAATGTTTGGTATAGATTTCTCTTAAAAATAATAAAGCTACAGAACAGAGAACACTTTATTTTACACCACATAGATTTTTTATGGTTAATTTAACTGAGGTAGTGGGGATTAAAGTTATAGTAATTTGACGGTTATTAAATAATAATTAAAATTAAAGAAAAATAAAAGAACTTTTTGGTTCAATCAGCACAAAATATTAATTATTTTAATTTAAAAAATGCTCATACAGAGGGTCCTATAAATGTTGGGTCACACTTCTAGGGGGATAGTAGACACTTAGACGACTCAGAATCACATAGGGTTTGGGGGTCCAAGAGCAAATCCCAGGAAGCTAAAAATGGAGCGACACCTCAATAAAAATTATTGAAAAAATCGATTTGTAGAAGAACTACTATTGGTAAAAACTTAATCATAGACTCAAATTTTGTGGTTTTATACAATCTTTAAAATTATGCTAAAAGTTTTCACTGTAAAAATTTTTTACTACGAAAAACAGTTAAAAAACCACAAAAAAATGTGAAAAATCTACCAAAACTTTGTATTTTGTATATGGAAATCCTTTCTTTTGATTTGATAATCTGAAAGAACTAGTTGTATACCCTAGAATCCAAAGTTTCACGTAAATACCATCAATATTAAACGCTTGAGATCCTGTTAAAGTTAGTTTTTTGCGTGCGAAAACAGATCCAGAAAACAAACGTTCAGGGAAAATCTACGAGTTACGGATTGATGCTCGCTAAATTTCTCGCCATTATTTGAGATACTAGATTCCTCGAAAACTTTCGCCAACAACAAATCGTTCAAGCTTGCTTGGCGATCTGTAGTCTGTAGTGTAGGAGCTTAGCATGTTTTGCCAAATTAGGAGAGAAAAGAAAGTTAGCGATCATCTATCCACTGCCCGAAGAAGGGTGTCGAGCCCATCATAAAACTCTAAATAACTCCAACAAGTTGGGAAAACGGGAAATCAGTATTCTTTAAGAATTTGTCACGGTCTAACGACACTAGTAAATTTTTGTTATTCTAAAAATATTAAACTAAACACAATCCCTATAAAATTCTTCATAAGAGAATTCAATAATTTATTGATAAAGAAAAACTATCATAAAGTCACATTCGAAAATGAAGCTCCGCAGTTCTCAAAACCCAAATTACCCCACCCGTCACACCCCAAAAAACAAACCGACACAATCCTCCCCCCCTCAAAAAATCACCCCATCCAAAACCACCCCGGCAAAAACCAACCGCAAACAGTCCAAAATCCACCCCCTGCAAACAAAGTGAAGAATAAATAAAATGAAATCAAAGGGCGGGAATTTTCAACTGTCACACCGCATCACCGCTTCAATCTCTCACGCGGTGTCGTCGCTTTTGCAGACGATTTTCAGCAGAGGGGATGAGAGGGGTGTATTCGAAAGTGGTGTCGGTTCGATTGGAAGCGAGCCGTGATGCCGGAAAGTGTCGTAGTGAGTTTGTGGTTGAAAACGATTGAGGAGAGATGAATTTATGTTTCGTTAACGTGTATTTCGTTCAGAGAAGTTTTGATTTATGTAATGAAAGTCGATTCAAAGTTGCTTTTGTCTGCAATGAGAGAAATGACGCTTCCAAATCAGATTAAATCAATGTTTTCATTTTGATATTAAACTTTTCCGGTCAAGTAACGACGACGCAATTCTTTCAATTTTAAAATACCAGAGATATTCGCCCTACTCAGCTTTAAGAAATTTAATTATCACCACTCAAATTATATTTGTTTTTAAACGCTTTTATTCTACTTGCTTTTGGCGGCGTTTTACGGGTGGAATTTTAAAACTCGATTTTCGGGCACTTCCCGATATGTCAGGGCCCCGAAACTTTACACATCGGTGTAACCCTCATGACACTCCAATATCCAACCATTATCTAGTCAAACAACCAAAGGATTAAGTTAATTAACGAGTATTTTTAATTAACAGAAAAACCAGAATTTGAGACCTTTCCCAAGGGGCTATTCTCCCTAAACCGTGCACAATTGTTTATAAGGCATAACTTCATCATATTCAAAAGTCAAAACGAGAATTACCCAGTAATTACGATAATTATAGACGACTAATCACTTTTTTCTTTCCGTATTCTTGTACATAAAATTTCAGGCACTTATAAAATTTCAGGCATAAAGTTCTGAAACTTTGCACCGTGGTGGAAACTCGATGACAATGCAATATTCAATCATCAACTAGTCAAAACCTCCGTAATTTAGGTAATTAACGAGTGTTTTTAGTTATCCTTTTAATTCATATTTGAGACACTTCCGTGAAGCCAATGGCTCCCAAAACGTGTAAGATAATATACTAGGTATACAACTACAATATTTAATCTTCAAAACTTGATTTTTTACCTTCCAATTAACAATTAAGATAATTAGCGATTTAAGATAATAACCGCGAGAAAGAAATCGCCAGAAGAGCGAGAAATCGCCGAGAATTGGTGCCCATCCCGAGGAATAGCGAGAGAAGGTAAATATTCTACTTTTATAATTTATTGACTACTGAAAAGACTGGATGGTACAGTCGTAGAAAAAAAAAGTGAGACAGTTCACATTGTGAGCGAACTACTAGGGTTAGAATGATACTTTTTGTGTCATTTTTCATGATTTAACTTCTCCTTAAAAATAAAATATAGTTTATGTCCTTAGGGGGCCGTCTACATATTAAACGAAGCACCAACTTTTGTTTTTCCTATGGGCGACATTAAAGATTATTCCAGATTATGAAAGAGCTCCCTCTAAAACCCCCAAAAACCAAGTTTCGTGTCGATTGGCCGACAAACAAAGTCAGGAGTGGGGGTTGAAGTTCGTTGAAATTACGTTGAAATCTCGTTTTTCATAGATTTTGATCCTTTCAATCATTAACCCCGCGCACACTGTAGGAAATTTCAATTAGAAAAATTTGCGCCAATCTCCTATCGCCAAAGACACACAACCTAGGAAAATTACAGTAACCTTACGGTAACCATAATCTACTAACTGAAATCAACACATTTAGGCTAAGCGCGCACTAAGAGACTTCTGTCTCGGCGACTTAAAACACTAGTCACTCGCAGTGGCGGATCCAGGATTTGGTTTTGGGGGGGGGCTAAGAATTTTCATAATCCAATTGAGTCTTCTTGTTAATGGTAATACGGAAAATGTAGTGAATAATCTTACTCAAACCACTAAAAGGGGGGGTCTGGGGGTCCTCCCCCAGAAATTTTTTGGAAATTTAAGTCAAAAACCCCACTTTTTCAACTCGTTTTGGTACGCCTCATCCGAATTTCGGATATTAATTTTTGTGTTTTGACACACTTAGTAAAATATCAGACGTTTTGGGGGGGGCTTCAGCCCGAAAGCCCCCCCGTAGATCCGCCACTGGTCACTCGAGAGCAATGCATTTCTATGAGGAAATTCTTGGCCTAGTGATCTTGGTCTCGTCGCCATGTGCGCGCACTCTAGCTTCTTGCAATAGCCAGGGAAGCAATTTTGTCTTTGTCTCCGAGAGCAATTTTGTCTTTGTCTCCTAGTGCGCGCTTAGCCTTATTGTTTAAACCTTGATGTTGAACGTAGCCGTGTGGTTTAACGGTTAGTGTGCCTGGTCGCAAATCTCTAGAGCCAAGTTCGAACCCCAAAGCTTCCGTGTTCTTGTTTTGCTTTTGGAAGTTTGTGGATGCGTCGAACTTAAACTACCGATAGAGTTAGAATTAATAAGTTCTTATTTTTTACACTATTAATTTCAGTAAAAGGGAAAATTAACCTACTTTTTTGTGCATGCAATATTTTTTATTTGTTTTTAAATTTTGATGATATTTTTAAATAAAAGTTAACAAATTAAAAATATTTAAAATTACAATTTTTTCAGATGAAAAAATTTCGAAACAATACTTTACATTATTCGACTAAAAATTTCGCCTGCATTAAATTTGAAATGTTTTTGAATTACATGAATACAGTTTGAAAAAAGAGTATTCGGTATGAAGATTGCAATTAATTACAGATTTCATAAAGATATTTGTGGTTTTAAATATAAATCTAAGATCAAGAAAAGTCGTCACTTAATAAGAACGGTCTCATCTTGCATGCATTGTTTATTAAAAGGAATTCAACGTTTTATCTTTGATATTACATGTTAGCAAGACATGAATTAAATTACCCATGACAGAAATATTATCGAGTGGCTGAATTTTGGATCACACATCTTTCCCACATGATGCACCCCAGGGTTTACACCATCTCTTCACTTATACCCGGCTCATCCGAGGGTTGCACCAGCCGCCTACCCCTACAGTAGTTTTCAGGGGTAAGGCAAACAGCGTATGCGTATTAAAACTACCTTACGCAGCCAGAGGGCTCAATGCTGGGAATAAAAGTTGACTTACATATTTAACTAATAATAAATAAAATAGTGGTGACTATAAAATAAAAGATTAACACTATAATAACAATTTAGCTACCACTTTTTAATTTAATGTTATTCCTTATACGTATAGTCTATCATTTATTGCATTCAACCTGGAATTTAGAGCACAGCAGATCCAGCCGCTATTGTCACCAAACATATGGATGATATCGTTGGTTCTCACCGGTACTGGATTTAGAAACTAATTTTGACAATTTTAAACTAGTTTAAGTGGGATAGATGAGGTTAAATAGAAATAGGGACTTAAACAGGTTGAGTTTGTAAAATTTACCATTAATTAATATGCTGATCTTTATTGAGGCTCAAGAAAATTATCAATGAAATAATTCGAAATTATTCGAAGGTAATTTATTGAAAATTTATCAATGGCCACACGATGATGCATTTTTCATTTTTTCCTTAAACCCCCAATTGTTTAAAATGTCAAGAAGCTTCAAATCGTCGATATGATTAAAGTTAATCAAGTTTATTAACTTTGAAATTTAAAGATTGACTAGTCAACATCTTTCATATTGATATTTTGGTATCTTATTCATCAAGCACATAGGTTCAGAAACTTCAATGTTTATCCTTAAAAATTAATAATAAACTCTGTATCCAACCAAATGAAACATTAATCGTAATTAATTATTAAAAACACGACTGCAGAATCATTAAAATCAGTATTTGAAAATTTTTCTATTCCTATTTAAATTGCAAATTTTGCAAATTTTAAACTTTGTAATTGCTTTAATTTTTCAAGACTAGGGGGCTCTGCCCCCTGCTCGCTATCGCTCACCAACCCCCGGAACTGCTTCGCAGTTCTTTGAAGATCGCTTCGCGATCTTAGCGAGCAGAGCTCTTTTGTTTCATCTCAACAATCCAGGCTCGTCGGCTTAATTAATGCTCCTTTGATACAGAAGCTACTCATCTCTCTAGTTTATCAATGATTTAATTCGAATCATTTCCCTCGAAGATATCAAAGTAAACTGTTTCTAAAATATTCATCTCTTAACTTCAATTCTTCTTTCTTCAATTATTGAATAGAAATGTTTTTAAAAAAATATCAAGCAAGTCTACCAATTATCATCAACCAACTTAGAGTAAAAACAACCCTTTAAGAAACTTAAAATTTTTAATATGCACGTAAACATCTAGTGAATCGTCGGAAATTAAAGAAATAAGACGCATAAAAGTAAGCTGTTTCCCTAGTGAAAGACCAGAAAGAGAAGAAAAAATTGAAACTTTGAATCTCAATAATTCTAAAACTGATTCGAATATTTTAAAAAACGAAACGCCAATATTTTTATAAAAAATAACTGTATATGTGTCTAAAATATTGTACCTCTATCATGATTAGTTTTTATTTTATAACGAAAAAATCGAAAAAGTGTCAAAAATTTCGAAACTTTAAAATTGAATTACTCAAAAACTAATTCGAAATTCGAAAAAAGAGCGATGAGGTGCAAAACTTCATGCCTAAGAGTATGTGTATGCAAAAAATCACGTTTCTGCTGTAAATAGATTTTGCTGGAGGCGAACTCGCAGCAGAAAAAAATAATTTTCGACTTTGACATTAAATAACTCCAGGACTAATTATTTAATTAATTAGGTTTTGGAACGAAAATGATTATCATGCATTTGTCTACCAATGGTCAAAATTTCATAATATTCCTTTGAATAGTTTTTGCGTAGTTAGAGTTCAAAATGTTCAAAAATAAAATTTTCAAAATCAGCGGCGGCGGCGGTCACTGTTACTTTTTTTTAATATAGAGAGATAAGTTAGTTGTCGTAGGTGGAAATTGAAAATTATTAGAAACATCAATTAAATATATGCTAAAAATACCTCAAAAAATCAATCAAACTATCTGTATTAAAGTATTTTTATAGGAATTTTTGATCCGCAAAAATATGATTTATTGTTTCATTAATTAGTTAAATTTCTAGCTCTTATCAACGAAACCACTTTCATAATTTCGCGTGATTATTTATTACCTTTATTAAGATTTTTATTCCCTTTTTTCCGGAATTATAAAAACTTTATTTTTAAATAATAACTATCAATAAATTATTATTATTTGTAAACAAACGGCAATAAAAATTTTATAAATTTGTTTTAAAGGCTTTAGATTTGAAAAAAATATTCAACATCTATTCATCTTTGTGTTTGCCTGTATCCCTATATAGGTTAACCTTGAACAATGAGGCATGGGGAATTGCGGGGCAGAACCTGCAACCTATTGATCACGAGCTTCTTACTCCACCAAGTAGGCTACCACTATAGGGTATTCTAATTGAAAGACGAAATCGCGCCAAAATATAGATAAATAGCCGAATCTTCTTTAACTTTTGTATGAATTGTGCCAAAACACAGATAAGTAGCCAAATCTGCTTTAACTTTCGTAAGAATTAAGCAAAATTGTTGCCAATCTTTCCTATTAGAAGTAAACTTCCCAAAATTTTCAAACCCCCTTCCTGGCTTTGTTTGTGAGCCAATCGACACAAAATTTGGTTTTTGGGGGTTTTAGAGGGTGCTCTTTCAGAATCTGGAATAATCTTTGATGTCGCCCATAGGAAAAACAAAAGTTGGTTCTTCGTTTAATATGTAGACTGCCCCCTAAGGATATAAACTATATATTATTTTCAAGAAGAAGTTAAATCATGAAAAATGACACAAAAATTATCATCCTACCCCCAGTAGTTCGCTCACAAAGCGAACTGTCTCACTTTTTTTTTCTACGACTGTACTGTTACTGTTTGCTCCTTACACACACACACACACGCACGCACGCACGCACGCACGCACGCACACACACACACACACACACACACACACACACACACACACACACACACACACACACACACACACACACACACACACACACACACACACACACACACACACACACACACACACACACACACACACACACACACACACACACACACACACACACACACACACACACACACACACACACACACACACACACACACACACACACACACACACACACACACACACACACACACACACACACACACACACACACACACACACACACACACACACACACACACACACACACACACACACACACACACACACACACACACACACACACACACACACACACACACACAAATTCTGAATTTTTTACGGTTGGTTATTTTTTTTAATTTTAGTGAATGCTTTTCTTTTTCTTGTGAATATTTTTGATATCGATGGATTTCATCGGCGAGTGAGCGGATGCGAGGAATATTCTTTGTGGGAGGTATTTTTCCCGCTCAGCTCTGTTATTTTAACGTACCCAGCAATATTAAATAGATTTTAATTAACTTTGGAGTTGATTGTCCTGCTGAGTCGTCAGAGGATTGTTCTACTTTGTCAGATATGTGAAAAATTTTTGTTATACACGAAACTAAAGTTCCATCCTAACATAACATTAAATATGGTTGAAATAAATACATTTTTTCTTGTGAGTTTTTGTTAAAAAATACCATGACTAAAAAGTAGAAAATAAAATAAGTAAAAAAAAAAGATTTTTTAAAAAACGCTTTTATTGAAGTGTTCTAAAAGGTCAAAAATAATTTTTTCGGTTTGACAAATAATTTATTGGGAAGTAGAAAATACCTTTTTGGTAAGTAAAAAAAACTGATTTTCTAATCACTAAAAATAAAAGCGTGGGCGCTAGTAATTCTTAATTCACTATTTATTCTAACTTCTTTATTCTATATTCTATGAGGTTAAATTTACAAATTTCTCATTCATGAGTTTTGAGTGGGATGGATTCACTTTAAATTCTCTATTAGGTATTTTTATTTATACAGGGTGTATCTGAAATGGTGCAACAAACTTTCAGGGATGATAGTACTCATCAAGACGAACAAGAATTGGTATAGAAAGGGGGGTCGCAAATAAGTTTTAAGGGGTGAAACCCCGGGGTGAAAATCTGCTAAAAAAACTTGCATATTTGTGTAGGAAGAGACACAATGGTTCGATTCCGGTAGTTATTTTGTAAAACAACTTCAAATATTACTAAGCTAGTTTTCCCACCAGTAACACTTTTGCAGTCGACAGGAAAAAAAACTTCGCCAATCCGTGATCGCCAAATACTTTTTTTGTGATTCTTACGGAAACTCAAATTTCTATGTAGTAGTACCATTAATGATTAAATTATAGCTTAGTTGGTAGCGTAACAGTCTTGCAATCGTAAGATTGCGAGTTCTGTCCTACTGTATGAAGTTGTTCGTTTTTAAATTCATATAATTTTTTTGAAAGCTATAGTTTGAAAGACATTGCAACATGTTTTAAAGTATTAAGATTTCATTTGGTCCCTTTTAAATAAATTTTTTTAACTATACTAAATAAGTGTTTTTTTAAATAGAAACATATTGATTAATTAATATCGTACCTTTAGAAGTAAAATACTAACACAAAATGTAGAATTAGAGATCCCTGCATTTTTAATTCATTATTAGTACTATTTATGCAATTCAGGACAATGCACAGCTTTTAAAGACAAACACGTCCTTTAAGCCTTAGTCTGTGAAACCAGCACTCCCTTCTCAGCTGTGCAATTGCCCGCAGTTTCGCACCCAGGGGTCAGTTAAAGCCCTGGATGGAACAAGCGTAGCACTCGCACAAACCCTAGGGGATTGGTAGCTAACTCCCATAAGCAATGCATGAGCACTGCTATCGAGCTAGCTACTGTGACACTGTAAGGATTCATAGCGATAATAAACAAGAGAAAATCATTTTAAAAGTGGTAGATTGCCGCTGAGCCATCCAGCTGGCTCGTTTTTTAACGTGAAGAAATTTAGCATTTTGAAGATAATGCCTACAGTCTAAATAAGAATTGAATAAAGAAATTGATTTCTACAAGATATTTGGAGAAGTGGGGAAAGATTAACAGACTGACGGCCAAGCGAAATCGAATAATTTTGATTGAATAATTTAGGAAATGATGGAGTGATTGGAAAAGCCATGATTTGTTAGGTAGGAGGAAGAAGGATTTATGCCAAAAACTGATAGCTGAAGTTTTAAAGGAAAAATAAATTTAAACACAAAAATTGGAGGAGGGGGTGAAACATCACTAAAATACTATTAATTTTACTAGAAACTAGTTTTAATTAAGTCACCACTCTGTTAATTAATTTTAAATGACTTTGTCTGTGTACTGAGGATGGGCTGTACATTACAATCCGCTCCTAGGGTGTCGGTGCGTTTGAGGCTCATAGGTTAAAACAATTTGTCTGTCCTCGAAGTCGGATAACGTAAACCCCTTAGGGAAAGTGCCCGTACTACGTTACCCATTTATTTTCTATTTTTGACTCCCTACCTCATTTTGGTGTCCACCCCCTTCTAGTTTTCACGTAGTAAATCATAAATACGGTTTTCAATTATATTTTTTGCAAACAGAAAATTTTAAAAATTAATTCGGCTTAATTTGTCTAATCCTAATAATTAATTTGGCTTAATTTTGTCGTATTGACGAGAGGAAATTGACTACGAGACGAAACCCTAAGCTTCATAAACTCCCCTCCCCTCCTTCAGCACAAAGAAATACTAAAATGGCCGAGCTCGCAACCCATCTCGACCGTGTATTGCTCGAACTTGTAATTTTTTTAGTTTTGTCTCATCATGAAAATAACAGTTATAATTATGTAGTCACATCTAGAATAAGAGAATTTAAGTATAAAACTGTATAAAATGCTTAGGTTTTTAAACTCTTTTTTTTTCTATTAACACATTATGTTTCATACAAAATTTGAGTCATCATTACATGTTCATAAAGGTTGTTTCACAAAGAGCTCCCTAGTTTAAAAACTAATAACAAATAGACAAAACAAGATAAAAATACCCCGTGATCTGAAATGTCTTTTTTTAGACTAAAGAAATTCTTAACACAATTTATTTTAAATCGGTAGATTAAAAAAAAATAATACATGGCAGAACAAGATTTTGTGAAACGAAGGAAAAGCAGTCCTCGAAATCCTTATTATACATTGTAGGGAAATAAAATTTACGGAAGAAACGATTTCCGAATAAAATGAGAATCAAATACTTTGTAATCTAATTAATTGATCGTTGATTTAAAAACAGGGATTTCAGGGATTGCTTTTCCTTCATTTCACAAAATTTTGTGTTGCCAAATTTTTTTTAACTATCAATTTTCAAAAATTCGTGTAAAAAATTTTAAACACCTGTCAAAGTTTTGCGTTGAGACAAAATGCGATTTAAAGCATTGTAATTACCTGAAAAAAAATTACCGTAAAGAAAAACACTACAATTTAGAAAAATCAATAAAAATTCTCAAAATACTGTTACACATCCTTTAATTTTGTCCGATTTTTGAACCTCAAGCCATAAGACCCCCAAGCCATAAGACCCACATCCTTTAATAGTACTCTTTCCGTGTATTGCCCAAAAATTATTGACATGACAGAATCCACAATCTTACGATTGTGAGTTAAAAGATTCCGGCTCATTACTCTACCAAGTTGAGCTACCGTTTTAAAGATAAAATAGGAAACGAAAAAATTGCGCCAAATGCCTAATAAGTTGCCAAATTTGGTTGAACATGCATTAAAAAAGCGACTGATCGAATAAATCTTTCGCTACTAAAAGATAACTTCCTGAAAAGTTACAGTTAAAATTTCTTTTTGCAAGTACGGGTTCTATTTTTTTGGTGTAAAAAATTACGGAATCGAACAATTGTGTCTCTTCCTGCACAAATATGCAAGTTTTTTTGCTGATTTTCACCCCGGGGTTTCACCCCTTAAAACTCATTTGTGACCCCCTTTCTATACCAATTCTTGTTCGTCTTGATGAGTACTATCATCCCTGAAAGTTTGTTGCACCATTTCAGATACACCCTGTATAAAGTTATACATAAATGCCGACGTAATGGCCTAGTGGTAAGAGCATCTAACTGCAAAGCCGTACGTCTGGGGTTCGAATCCCCGTTCGTCAGGGATGTTACTGTTACTGTCCTGTAAAAAAATTTAAATTTAAAAAATTACTAGCGCCCACGCTTTTATTTTTAGTGATTAGAAAATCAGTTTTTTTTACTTACCAAAAAGTTATTTTCTACTTCCCAATAAATTATTTGTCAAACCGAAAAAATTATTTTTGACCTTTTAGAACACTTCAATAAAAGCGTTTTTTAAAAAATCTTTTTTTTTACTTATTTTTATGTTATCCTTTGAAATTAGAACTTTTACATTAGTAATTTTCATTTCAAGGCGAGATGGCTAGAGTTACCATATCCTAGTAAGGTTACATTACGGACGGACTCGTCGCTCTCCGGTAGACTACGAAGTACTTAACAATGGCCGATGCTAAGTGTGTTACATACTCTTAATTAAAAAAACGTGAGCATGATATTTTAAAAAGTAAGTTTATGTATTTATTATGAGTGGGAGTTATGTATGTATTAGTTACAGTCAGAAAATGTGTTCGTATAGTGTTCGATCCAAATTTCGAAAAATCGAACACTTTCAGATTCTAAACGCATTTTACAACAATATTTTTAGAACACATTTCTGGATAGAACTCATTTCTAACACTTCCCAAACATATTCAGGCCACTATCAGCACACAATTAAGGTGCTAAAGTGCTCTTACCAGACAACAAAAACAAAAGTGTTGTGTTATTAAATTGAGAAAAAAAGTGTTTATTTTAGTGTGTGGAGCATTTGCAGTGAGTCCTTCCAGCAGAAACAAATACCAAGCATATAAAACTGATGCATTAGGTGCGACAATATTTGACTCGCCTCGAAAATATAAACGCACATGAATCTCATGCTCTTCTATTCGCAACAACAACGTGCAACATCCCTGTATTAATGAAGACGGATGGGGACCTGTCGCATCGAAAACGAATCGGACAGTCTCCATTGCAGAACAGATTCAACTCGCGACTCTTCATGGAACTATACTTGGCAATAGACGATCTTTTAACACCTCGGCTTCCAGTGACGCACTTACATGGTCGGCGGTGGTTTCAGGGGTATCGTATGTTGGGGCAAGATGGGAAGATGGTAACGTTTCCGATGCATACCCCACTCTGACGACTACATTGTAGTACGAGTGGACTCGCTTACTCGTCCTTTATAAAAATAAAATTTTGTTATTCCTTCCCTCTCTCATCAAAGTGCGATACTGACGAGGAGTAATTTAATTTTAAAGAGACTGCAATTACAAATTATAACTCTTAAAAGATGGACTTATTATATAAAATTTTACTGTTATTTAGTGGTGACTACGATTAGTATAATTATTATCTCACAATTAAAGTAAAAAATAGCGTTATTACAAACTTATAAGTAATCAGAAGGTGTGTATTAAATTTCAGATTTCATAATGCTAAACCCTTAGAGGACAGATAGAGATGTAGAGAATCCTAAAGAGTGACTATGATAATTTCTCAAAAGACCCCAAAGAGCGCATTCCAGTAATAGTTTTGAAATTGCAAAGGCAGCGATAAAATGCGAAGGTATGCCAGTGCTTATGTCGGGTACTCCTTTTCGGAGTTGGAGCAATAAGAATACTCAATATTAAAAAATTAACAATAATTGTAAGAAATTTAATGGCAGTCATTTTTAAAGTTAATTTAAAGAATTATTGCGTTCAAAGATGACGATGAGCAGTAGAAGTTAAAAATATGGGAAACAATAATTCAACATGACAAAATTCTAACAGTTTGCTTATTATAAAACGTCAAACTTTTCCCTGGTTTTATATAAATTAAAATCCCATTTACCGAACCCACAAAACCCCCCCATAAAATCCCTATTTGCTTCTATTCTATCTTTAACAAATAATCCCTTCCCCACAAAAAAATCCTCGACATTTGCAACCTCTTTGCAACAACAAAACGAAACCTTCGATCCTCCACACCTATCCGAACTTAATCAAAGTTCGACTCACCCCCACATAAATCAAGCGGAGGGGGGGTGCGATAAATCAAGGGGGCGCTCCCCCCGCCGAGGGGGTGAAAAACAACCCTTGTCGCAATATTTCTACCTGAGTGGGGCGCTGGGGCGTAAAGTTTACAATTGAGGGGATCGCCCCGGCTATTAGGGAAGGGAATGTGAGGGTGAAGAAAAATTCGGTGAATCTTTGGCGTTCTGGGGAGCTGTTTTCGATTTGCTTTAGTGAGTTGATTGGCTAAATCGATGTTTTTAGGCATCGATGTATACAATGCACGCAAAAATGAACACAATTTTATAACACTTTTTTTGTCCTCAAATTGGCAACACTTTAGTTGTGTTTGTGTTGTAGGGTAGAACAAGTTAACACTTTATTGTGCTCAAATCACAAAAAATCACAAAATCACAAAAAATCGCAAACATTTTGCTCCTTTTTTTAAATGTTCTTATCCTTCAAAATTACAATTTTTTATCATTTACAAAGTTAATTTTTATGAACAATATTAACAATAAGGAAGTTGCATCATTTTTTTAAAATTTATTTTAATCGATTCATCATGCAAAAATAAGCAACTACCTAAAATTTGAGGCCGATCGAGAAATTATTTGATTGCAAAAAAAATTAACAAAAATCCCCTTTTTCAAAGCGCACCAAAACGCTAAGAGTTTGGGATGTGACGTCATCGTACGTTTTGAACAATAAACGTTTTCAGTTACGTGTTTTCTTTCGACTTTTAAATTAAAATTACCTGTACATTTGTTTTGGAAAAATTGACTAGATATTTCATTTTACCATACAAAAATCCATACGGAACACTTGAATGTTTATGAAAATCTGACACCTGCCACTTCCTTATTATATATTTTAATATTTGCTTTCATAATTACAGCGTTCATAAAGCAGTCCTTTAACAAAGTGAATATGTTTTTTCTCACCTATTTATTTATACCTACAGAATATAACCCAAGTATAAAAAGTCAGTCCCAGAAGATAAATGTTAAAACGTATATCTCACAAAAGGAAGACTCTTTCTCCTTTCCTTGATATTCCACACTAGTCCAAACACCAACAGAACTTTCCTCGCTTTGCAAATGACCAGAGGTCAACCCTGAAATTTTGCATAAACAAAACTCCGCTGTCCGTCGTCCATTTATTGATTCCAAAGGCCCGTGCGGAGAATATTAAAAACCCCTAAAACCACCGACCAAAAACGCACCCCGGGTATAACATTTCACCCCGCAAATCCGATCATAGAAGAAATATCGTCCGGGAACAACTCAACGCAGGCGGGAATATCTGTAGAGGCGAAAGGAATTGAGGGGGCATCCAACCTTTTTTTTATTGCAACGACCGTGCTAAAACTAAGAATAAAAACACATCATTTGGAATTATTGGAGCAAGTTTGGATAAAAATTACAGATGATTGTGGAAAGCAAGTTTAATAAAAGAAATCAGACTCATAAAAATCATCGCCTGTTTTTCTAGTGAACGAACAAAAAGCAGAAAAAATTGAAACTTTGAATCGTAGTAATTCTAAAAAAAATTCGAATTTAAAAAAAAAACGAAAGGCCAATCTCTTTATAAAAAATAATTGTATGTGTGTTTAAAATATCATAGTTCCACTGTGATTAGTTTTTCTATTACAACGAAAAAACCGAAAAAGGGTCAAAAATTTCGAAAGATATTCCAAAATTTAAATACTCCAAAACTAATTCAAAATTTGAAAAAAGGGCGACGAGGTGCAAAACTTAATACTTAAGAGAATGCGTTTGCAAAAAATCATGTTCCTGCTGTAAAAAGATTTTGCTGGGGTCGAACTCGCAGCAAAAAAAAATAATTTTGGACTTTGCCATTAAATAACTCCACAACTAATTATCAAATTAATTAGGTTTTGGAACCGAAATGACCATAATGCATTTGTCTACCAATGGTAAATTTCAAAATATTCCTTTAAATAATTTTTGGGTAGTGATAGTTCAAAGTGTTCAAAAATAAAATTTTCAAAATCAGCGGTGGCGGCGGTGACTGTCTCTGCTACTTTTTTTTAATATACAGGGTGTCCCATAAATAGTGGGTCACACTTCTAGGGGGGATAGTAGACACCTAGACGAGTCAGAATCACATAGGAATCGGGGGTCCCAGACCAAATCCCAGGGAGTTAAAAATGGAGCGACACCCCAAAAAATGTATTGAAAAATTCAATTTGTAGAAGAACTGCTATTGGTAAAAATTTAATTATGGTCTCAAAAATTGTGATTTAATATGATCTTTAAAATTATCGCAAAAGTATTCACCTTAAAAGTTTTTTTATTATGAAAAAAATTAAAAAACCACAAAAAAATGTGAAAATTCTGCCCAAACCTCATTTTGTATTTCGAAATAATTTCTTTTGATTTTATAATCTGAAAGATCATAGTTGTAAACCCTTAAGTCCAAAGTGTCACGTAAAAATCATCAATATTCAATGCTTGAGATCCTGTTAAAGCACGGTATAAGTCCGTTTTTTTCGTCCGCAGACTGTCGTTTTGGAAACGGCTATAGGAAACCAGTTTCCGCACGCAAAAAACGAACTTTAACAGGATCTAAAGCATTTAATATTGATGATTTTTACGTGAAACTTTGGACTTAGGGGTTTACAACTATGATCTTTCAGATTATAAAATCAAAAGAGATGATTTCGTAATAGAAACTGAGGTTTGGGCAGAATTTTCACGTTTTTTTGTGGTTTTTTAATTTTTTAATAATGAAAAAAATTTTAAGGTGAAGACTTTTGAGATAATTTTTAAGATCATATTAAACCACAATTTTTGAGACCATAATTAAATTCCTACCAATAGCAGTTCTTCTACAAATTGAATTTTCCAATAATTTTTTTGGGGTGTCGCTCCATTTTTAACTCCCTGGGATTTGGTCTGGGACCCCCGATTCCTATGTGATTCTGACTCGTCTAGGTGTCTTCTATCCCCCCTTGAAGTGTGACCCATTATTTATGGGACACCCTGTAGAGAGAAACACCAGCAAACTCCTCGTGCAAAGTTGTTCAGGAAACAGCTTTGGAAAACTGTTTGCGCACGCAAAAAACAAACTTTCACAGGATCTCAAGCGTTTAATATTGATTGTATTTACGCGAAACTTTGGACTTAAAGGCTTTCAACCATTATCTTTCAGATTATCAAATCAAAAGAAAGGATTTCGAAATACAAAATTTAAAGTTTTTGCAGAGTTTTACATTTTTTGTGGTTTTTTTAAACTTTTTTCGTAATATAAAAAATTTTAAAGTGAAAACTTTTAAGATAACTTTTAAGATCATATTAAACCCCAAAATTTGAGACCATAATTAAATTTTTACCAATAGTAGTTCTTCTACAAATTGAATTTTTCAATAATTTTTATGGGGTGTCGCTCTATTTTTAGCTCCCTGGGATTTGGTCTGGGACCCTCAAATCATATGTGATTCTGACTCGTCTGGTAGGTGTCTACTTTCCCCCCTAGAAGTGTGACCCAATATTTATGGGACTCCCAGTATATTGCTTATAGTTACACTGGCACACAAAAAAAAGAAGTGGAATGTACTTTGGACCGGACCTACCTACCGACATGTATTTCGACCCGCTGAATCTGAATTTCAAGTCCGTTTGGCCCGGTCACCCTCCAGTTTTGAGTAAAATGCCAAAAACCTCAGAAAAGGCCAAAAATTGCAGTCACAGCAATGAACAAATTTTTGTGGACCCGGATCACGTATGATTTTTGTGTATTCTAAATAACTGAATATAAATTTAAAAGTTAATTAGCCCGGTGAGCCGTCCAAATTTGAAAAAAAACGAAATGAACCATGAAAAAATGAAAATGAACCATGAAGTTAGTCACCAGTTGAAGTTTTTGAGAAAAGTTTACAAGTATGTTAATTAACCATACTCATTAACCATACATATATCCTTACATATTTAAAAAAAGTAATGACTTAGAAATTAGAAAAAAAATTGTAACGGAACCCAGTTTTAAACGTACCTCAGTTCTTATATTTATTTGATTTTAAGCACTGTAGCCCAATGGAACTGTGCATGCAGGACTTTCTACTAAATGCTACGGCTATTATTCATAAAATAGGACAACGGTTATAAGTAATAATTTAAATTACTTCATTGACTGGTGAGCATTCATCAGGGGTGCCGGATCTTGCCGTTCATAGATCCTTGAATTTTAGCTCTTTTTGCTATTTCTAAACTTAAAAATATTTAGAACTTGATATATTTCCGGGTCAATATTTCTTTAAAATTTTCCCTCAGAAAGTTTATTAAAAGAGAAATATACATAAAGACGCCTTAAATAAAATGAAACTTTTCTTTAAAATTTTCTTACAGTTTTCTATTCAATAAAGTTGCTTTTAAACCTATACAAAAACTTGTTCTTTTCCACTTGCATAGTATGTAATATTTTTTTTATCTACAGTAGGTTTCAACACGTTCGCGTAAGCTATATATAGGAAAGATACCTTTCGTGGATTCCATACAATTTATCCCGACGAAGATATTTTTTGAAGAAAAAAAATGTGTCATCATGTGCGATAAAAATTCAAATACTATTCTATTCAAATTCTATACTATTGTACGAATGCCTGCTCCGAAGTAAATATTTCATCTTGCTTTCTGAAAACGCATCCAATACCAAATATGCAAATATATACATTTATAAAAAAAACCATGTTAACATTTTACACAAACCTTTTTTTAACGTTAACCAGATATGACGTCATACATTTTTTCTGTCGCTATTTTCTCAAAAAAGAGTTGTATAGGTATAGTGTTCTGACCATTTTTATGTACTCTCCCACAGGGAATCTTGCTGTGCGGAGTTTGAGCAGACTCTGAAGTACCCACTATAATTCGAATAATATATCTTGTAGTACTAACTCTGAATGTCTTTTAAAAGGTAGGAGTTGCTAAATAATGTTAAATTATTAATTCGTTCCTCATTCCCTTTAGTTGTTGTTGTCTTATGCCACTTGGAACATCCAAGCTCCACCGCAGAGCGTACAGGATTTTAGGCAAAGGGGGTGCGGCTCCCAAGAAAATTGCCTTTAGTTAAAGTTGTATTATTTATCACTCTGCCTCAAGGCCGTAACCAGACTTTTGTTTCGGGGGGTTATGACTCATCGTTATTTATAAAGTACGTCCCATTAGTACGTCAAGTTTCAGATAACTTAAAATTAACGTGCATTTGAATTTTATTAAGTAGGGTTACTTGGGGTAAGTGGGACACCCCCTAAAACTTTAAGGAAATTTCACACATGCTCGCATTGATTATGTTACAGCTTGTCATTCCGATGAGTTTTGCATATATTTGAGAATTGTTTAATTTATTTTTAAGATTATAGAACTAATTTAAAAATAGATTCCCACAATGAATTTTTTGGAGAGTTCAAGACGCCTTTTTAAAGAAGTTTTTCCAGGTAAGTTTTCGTTACATTTTAATGTTTATTGAACTATTTTGCAGAGTTTGACCTAAAATACATGCGGCAATATGAAATTTTTCAAAATTTTTAATTTTGAAGTGTTTAAGAGGGGGGTCCCACTTACCCCATAGTTTTAGCATGGTTGGGGTAAGTGGGACCTCTCAGTGTGGAGTAAGTGGTACCCCTCTTTATTTAGTAAGTGAGACCCCTTATTATGATATAAGTGGTTCTATAGGGTCCCAAATGATATAGGAACTATTACTGAAGACATGGGCGGATTTAAGGGGGGTTCTGGACACACGCTAGTAATTAGCACCCCAGGCCCAAAAGTCTACAGACACGGAGATGGGCACCTCCTGATGGGCCACTAGGCCCGGGCAGACTTTGATTGGGACAATTTCCCCCAATATTTTCAGAAAATTTCGATTTATAGTAGCAAGACCTTTTACTCACCACTTCAAAATTCATAAATAATTTGATCGACATTTTATATCAAATTTGCGTTTTAATTTAAGTTTTGGTGAGTAAAGTGAAATATCTCATCAATAGTGTTCATTCTCATTTAGTGTGTCCGATTTCTTTTTTATCTTACAATATCTATTAAAGTGCCAAAATAAATCTTAATCAACCTTATTATGTTTTTTCAGCACTATTTTATATATTTAAGTAAAACATATCCCCTTTGGCCTTTCAAAAAATTCTTTAAAATACTTATTTTGCTTTTTATTCTATTCTTACCTTGTCATATTGATTTTAATGTGAGTAGATTTCTCACTAATGGTTACAGTTACAATAAAATATTTTGTGAATGAGTCAATAAGTCAAATTTAACCCGTTCAAAATTCTTCAATTGATCACCAAAAGTGCCCTAGGCCAAAAAGGGGTCCCACTTACCCCAAGTGACCCTAATGTCAAAATTTTGCATGCTATGTGAGCTCTAAATAAAATTAGGTGGATATTGGGGTTAAAAAAAGTTGTCTCTAAAACTACTTTTCAGCCCATTTTGAGACCCTTTGGACTTTTTTCTTCCCAAGGAAACTGCTCCTTGTATACCCCAGAATTTTCAAGGAGAAAAATTATAAATAGACGTAAAGGGGTGGTTAGTTCGGGTGGTCTTACACAAAAATAAAATTTCTAAATTTGATCCTCAAAAACAGGGTTTTATTTAATTTTGAAAATCTCTCGCAAGAACCCCCTAACATCCCCTTCTACACGGAATTCCAGCATATCGCACCCTTGCTACAAAAGTGCCACAACTCAAAAAACTATGTTTTCCAGGAATTGCAAAAAACTGACTAGGCACATTTTAGTATTTTTGAATTTGTCAATACGAAGAACGATACATCTCAAACTATGATCGTTAGCCATTGTTCTAGTTTTCCCTGGCTGGACGACAACTCAAGATGTGGCATTTCAGTAGAAGGAATCATAGCCAGCTTGATAACAACAAAACCCCATAACTGCTATCTGGCGGCTGATTTTTCAATGCAACTTCTGGATCTTTTGAAGATTGGTAGAGATGTGAAAACTACGCCTAATGGCGGTCATAACTCAAAAATTACAATTTTTGAGTTGTGGCACTTTTGTAGCAAGGGTGCGATATAGTAGCCCCTGCTTGTGTTTAGTTTTCAAATTTAACTGTATTTTCGACCTTTCTATTATAACAACATAAAATTTGCTTGGTTTTGCTATATTAGGCTGTATGGGTGTTGTGGGGCTATCGATGTTATTGGCCTATTTTTTCAGATGACATTCAGGAACGCCCTTTCCGTCCGTGCCCAAGCCCCCTGATGAAGAGGCATGGACGGAGTTTGCTTGCATTTGTAGTGTTCTATTTTTTAAGATGGAATTTTTGCTAACGTGCAGTATTTGCCTAGTTTGCTTTATTCAATGCGGTATCAAAATCTAAAGTTTACATTTATTGATTCGTTTACTTTCTATACGGACCCGCTCTGTGCCACTTTTCTTATGGACCACGCTGGGTTACCCCCGATTCGCGCTCTAGTCAACAATCTTTCTCTCTTCGCGTGGAATATCCGGCAACTGCTTATCGCATTTGCGCTGGACGGTCGACAATTGGCCCAAATTGGATTGGCCGGACTGTTTGTCCGGTTCATTCTTAGGAGGGGTGTTGTGTCCGGGGACTTTGTTAAGGGGAGGTCAGAGGGTGGCTGTTGTCCGCCTTGTTCTTTCTTTTGGGGGTGTTTGTTACTTCTGCCTTATTTTTTTCTTTTTAAGGCCGTGACTTGAGTATTGAGTATCTGGGGATATTTTTTATGTCATATGTTTTGGGGATTCGTGTGATGTGAGGTTTAGCTTTAATCGACTCTGTGGTGTCAAGTTTCTTTTTTTAAGGAATTTAGTTTGATTTTTTTTAGGTTTGTGTTTTGGGGGAATTGTGGATGTTGGAATTTATCTCTCTAACGAGATGGTGAGAATTGGGGATTTCTGTGGTTTCGGGTTATCGAAAAGCATTATGAGAAAATTGCTCTTTTTAAGAACTAAAAAAAGTACAGATTCGTAATGTTTAGTATGGGCGTTTGAATGAAATTTACATCTGGCCAAGAGAAAATTGATGAAAAATCCATTAAATGTTTTAGGCTTTAATTTTTATTTAGTTTATAAGCTCTAATGAGTAGAGTTACTATAAATGTAAGGAATCTAGAACTTTAATATTATCTCTTATGACAAGGTTTTGTTTACTATTTGATACTTGCTCTCTTTCTCCTTCTTTCTTAATTAAATATTTCTCTTATCTCTATGATTCTCATTCATCAGTTGTTCCCTCTTCCTCTGATTTTTCTTCCATCTTTTTATTCTCTTTCTTATTTTGTCTCTATCATTTCTACTTCTATCGAATATTACACGAAAAATGTGTACAAAAGTCAGCTACGTTTGGAAAACCCGGTTAACTTTAAGACCTTGCAAGTTTGAGTACTCTGTTTAAGATATCCTATCCCATCTCTTTAAAACAAGATAATTAAGATTATATTTTAAAAAAATAAGACGGCAAATTTATTTCTAAAAACCCGAAAATAGTTCAAATGAATCCCCCACAAAAACTAATATCCAATTCGTCTCTTCCGCTATCCAATCTTTTCTCCTTCAAACTCAATCTAGCCCATCAAAACTACAGCAAAGAGCTTATCCTACGAATTCTTCCGCAAATTTTCTTCCATGGGTCTTCAACGTTTAGGTAAAAGCCCTCTGCATTAAGCCAAAAGCCCGCATTAGCTTATAGATTCCATTAAAAAGGGTTGTTCCACATCTCACCCCAGAGACACCCTTAATGGAGGGCTGGGGACCCGCTTATTACCCCAGCTCTTACCCCCCAACGAATGGATGTTCTTTAAGCAATTCCCTTTGTTGAAAAGTCATTGTTTGCCATTTCGTTTGGTTGTTTGTTCATGTTTTGGGAGGAATTTGATTGATTTTAAAAGGAAATTGTGTATTAATCTGTGGTATGAAGGCAAAGAGGATTCGATTTGTTTTTCTGATGGAATTAAAGGTTTGAGAGATTTCGGTTGAACGATAAAAGGGGTTTTTATTAATCCCATTGAATTAGGGAATTTCTGTGATCACAAAAGGGGTTTAATTTTGGTATGTTTCTGGGAACGTGGAGTTTTGTTCTGCATGAAACCATTGTTTACAAAGCTCTTTTTTGTTTTGCTTCTTATCAGATGTTTCTTGGTGATTTGATAGAAAGGTTATACGGAATAAAAGCTTTATAGAAATTATGATTAAAAAAACACTTTTATGTTGAAACAGGTGATAGAGCTGAAAGGGAATAAAACCTGCAAATAGAAAGGACTCTAGGGATATTATTTATTGTAGTGTTTCAAGAATCATAAAAGTAGCATTACTTACTACATAGTGTTTTAAAACATACTGAACAAGCAAAAAACACAAAAACAAAAGTAGAGGAAAGTTAGAGGCTTTCTGCAACCTCATTAGACAAGAACATTAGCAAAAACTATTTTTATAAGGTACTTGTACCCAATATGGACAGGGCTCACAATATGGACACCCCTAATATCTTAAAAAGTAAGAAACTCGATCGAGAGTTGGCACTACATGTTCTTGAAGAAAAGCAGTTTAAAAGATAATATAGCCTGGAGAGTGCAAAAAAGCGCGCTGTTCGCCATTTTGAAGAAAATTCGTGTTTTCATGGTGTGCTGATAGTAATTACAGGTTAAGTTTAAATTCTTATTAGATATGGTAAAATTACTTTAAATATTAAAAAGTGGAGTGTTTTAGAAAGCGGATAAAACATATTTTCGTTTGCTATTGCGTATATTGCTTAAAAATGTTTTCTTTGTTTATTTATTACAAGATTAAGTATATCTTAGGGCATTTTCAGTGGTAAAAGGATAATGTCCTAGTACCCGCCCATTAGAAATAAAAAAAAAGATTAAGTAAAACTACGCCCCTGTTCCTAATATGGACACCTTATGTCCACATTGGAAGTACAGCAAGTGAATCTTCAGATTCAGAAATTTATAAATTTATCATCTGTTTCATGTTATTTTAATTAGCTATTTCATAATAAATTAATGTTTATATGTATTTTTAATCTTAATTATAGTATCCGTACATAACATTACGAAGTTCATGTTCTGAAGATATTTACTGTGCCCAACTCCCCCGAAATACTGAAAGAAATATTTTTTTATCCCCTCTTCCTAAAATCCCTTGGAAGAGTGGTTCTTCCATACACCCTGTGTAGAAGGTCAATAAGTAGCCACCTGTTCATAATAGGGACAGGTGGTTCCTAATATGGACACTTGCGAATATTTTTTTTGTTTTTATCATTGAAAATAAACCAGAATAATTACAAGGTCGCTAATTTTAATAATAATAGTCAACAGTCCAGGGATAGTGGTCATACATTTTTGGAGTCCTATGACGTATACAAGGGGGTGAAAAAAATACATTTTCCTTAGGGTCTTCATATTAGGTACAGATACCTTATTCGTTAAAAAAGTCTTTGTTAAAGAAATCAGACATGGTTTATTATCTTACTCATAATAATTATTTTTAGAGTTTAGAATGTAAAAAATTATATCCCATCGCATAGAACATGGAATCTTTATTAGTACATCAGTAAGAAACACATTTTAATGAACAAATTTAACAACACCGAAAAAGTCAATCCCTTTATTTTTCTCTAAATAATTCAAAGTCAATATGAACTCGACGATGAATACAATAATGGTGAATATTTTAATTGGATGAAGGCATGGAGTTCTGGGCCGAAAGCAATCAGTTACCTGAAAAGAAAAATCAGTACGGTTGAATAAAAATTCTATTTCAAGGACTGTCTAAAATGTAATCAAACTAGTAAAATCGAACCTAAAAAGTTTAGAGAAAAAAATGCGACAATAGATTTGACAATGTCGATTCTAAAGTCGACCTCTTTACTACAAAAGCTGTTTCCAGTTTTTAGAAATAAGTTAAAACATGATTATTATTGACACAATATTTTTATTTCTACCTCCAACCATTTACTCACTATCACTAATCATTCATTGCTTTTGAAAAGTTTTTTTTGCCAATCTAGTGGATCATGGTTAGATATTAGATCTAGAACTTTTTACACTTTTTTCTTAGATATTCTACATTGTCTGTGCATAGTTTAATACTCCTTTCATTTTTGATCATGATTTTTGAATCGTCATATATTTCAGAATACAGTAAACCCTCTTTATCTCAAACTTTGATGTCTTAATAACCTTGTATCTCAAAAAACTATTTCCCCCTTTATATAAAGTATTCATATTTATGTTAATTTTAATTCCTGTGTCAAAGATTTTTTTTACTAAATCCTTGATAAGTAGAATGTTTTAAAGCTCTCAAATATTTTTTCTTAAGAAAAATGCTGAATACCCCCGCATGCACACATTTTTGTTCTTATTCTTTTTACCATGAGACCTTTATTTCTGGTCTATCTTCTATTCTTTTGTTTACTTTCAATTGATATATTCAGACAAATACGGATTTAATTTAATAAATAAATTTTCTTTAATGGGTTAATCTCGTTATCTCGATTTATTTTTTCTTGAACCTTCAGTTTTCAGATAGTATTGACTGCATGGACTGACGTACAAGTTTGAGGGCGCTGAGCAAAATGCTCATTTGTGGCCCTCAACATATCTTAAAATAAAATTAAAGTTCATTTGACATAAAATAACAACATAAATAAATCTTAAATCCACGTGTAATCAATGCGTAATATTATTTACTCGAAATCTTTATGCTCATTTTATTGATTTTAAATTTATTAATTAAAAAAATTACGTTACACTCTTTCACATTTTTAAGCGTTTTTTAGGGTGTTCTTTGAGATGGGGTTCAAAGCGAATGCCCCCGAATGCCCTGTCAGAAATCCTGCTCTGATTGACACGTTCAGACACGTCTCAGATGATTTATAACACCCTTAAACTATCTCAGAACTAATATTTTTCATTTGAGAGATCTTCCCCTTGACCCCCCTTTAAGCGTTTTATAAATAAGTAGGACCGTTGTGTCTGGGTGTCTATGTATAGCGAGCGTGGCTGCGACCAACGAGCTGGATGAGGCTTTTGTTTCCCCCGATGTACTATATTTAGAGGTGACCTTTGGCCTATAGAGCGGCACTCTTCAAACAATGAAGGCAGTTAGCAAGGGGAAAACTAGAAGATAAGTTCCCCCTTTCTTTGAGTTCAAATTTTGATCCTTAGTAACTTACAACGAACAACAAAAGCTGTCTTATAGAGCCAAGCTCTTCAAGTACTGGAGGGTTCAGAAAACGAAAGTAATGAATTTAAAAATTAAAGATAAGTTAGATATTAAGATTTCTCAAACTTCTAAGCATCAACCTAGTATAGGTACATATTTTACTGATACTTTTATAGGTATATTAACTCAATGGATACTTTACTTTCATTGATATAGTTTGATTTAAAAAAAATAGATTAATATTCATCGAAGTTAGAAAAAAGTAATTTTATTTAAAAGTTTTATGCATGGAACTTTTCACGATTGAAGGATACTACGAAGATATTAGGATTTCCCTGATATGAGTTTCCCATTAAAAAAAATTGGTACTATTAAATATTTCCTGGTCTAATTCATCAATTATAGTTTGCCATTCAATCCTCGATATTAAAAAGTTTATACATTTCATTTCCCTGTAAAACTTAATAAAGGGTTTGGAAAGGATGTATCACAAACTGTACAGAAGTTAGCTAAAAAAATCTTATGCAGACATTGAGAAAAAGTCTCAAAAACCAAGTATAATTTCTTGAAGGAACCTCAATAGTAACTTAAAATATTGCGTTATATATAGTAGCGTGCATTTTAGTCCAGCAAATTATATACTGATTCCTTTTATTCTAATGCTCCCCCCATTTAGATATTAAACAATTCTTTTGCCATTACTTTAACCACATCTCAACGTAATAAATACTGCTCCACCTCCATACATCTAAATACTGCTGATACTCCATTGCAATACCCACAACATCCATAGACGATTCAACCAATTCAACCAACTTCACTATAACTTAGTCTCCAAGTTTTCCGAGCAATAGCTGTTATAAACTTCTCCGTAAAAGTGGCAGAGGCCCGGTGAAGATGGAAGGGCTATTGACAAACATCCTTCAAGGGGACCTTTTTCCAAGCCATTGAAGAACGACAATTGGGCACTAGATGGCCCGTTAGGACGGATTCTCCATCAGACGATTTTTCGCTTTATAAAACTGGATTCCGGTGGTTCTATAAATTGCCGCAGATGAGCCCCTTTTGAGTAGTTCTCTCTCTTGTGGGTTTTCATTGTGGGGTAGGAGTAGGAGTGAAGTATTTGGGTTTTGTGATGGTTATTTACCGTTAAATTTCTGTACTTCTTATGAAGATGGTTTAATTTATTTGTTCGACTACCATAAGAAAATATTTTTATATAATCTGAATCAGTGTTTACCAACCTTTTTCGGCCTATGGCCCATAAAAACCATTCTTAATTTTCCATGTCCCCATGCATTTTTCGGAAGTAAGTTTCTTGAGAAGTAAATAATACTTGAAGAAGGTTACCCCACCTGCGGGGGTCAATTTGGTTGAAAATTTTTAAATTGTCTCCTGGTGGGCGTGTGCCTCACGTTGGGAAACTGTTCTAAATATTTTTTGTTTGCATAAAAATCCCAACTATTAAGGGAAATCTTCAATATAGAATACTCAATACTAATACTGTATTATCGATACACATAATCATAAAATATATTCAGCTATTTCATTCAATGATAACGATGCTTTAATTTACCTAAACGGTGTCTTTATGAATAAAAACTAGCTAAAAAGAAAAATTAAAAAAAGGAGAATTTATCATTAAAACGCTGTTAAAATTTGATTTAAAGTATATCTTTTTTCTTTTCCTTCTTGAAAAAAATAGAGTTCGTGAGAGTCATGAGGCGGGACTACTTTTAGTATCAAGTATATATTTCATTAGCATTTAACCATATTACATTTCTTTGGTTCTAGATAAGTTTCAAATAACAGGTGATAAAAAAATCGAGGAAAATAGACAAACACAACACATGCACAGAGGTTCTCAAGCTGTACTGCGATTCCTACTAGCAGTTCTTTTTGATAAACCCTTGATTTTTAACCAAAAAAAATAATACTTAAAAAAACATATTTTCAATCAAACAGCAATATGTAATGTGCTGAGAGAGAACAGTTTAGTTTCAGTCTATTACCAGTCTTATTAACGTCGTTAGTAATCGTTTATTACATTAAATCAAGATTCTATTTTAGGACATTGATAACAATTAACTTTCCACACAAACGTCAGTAATATTGAGTATTAATCAGCTAACTCAAATTAGTAAAGATTTACTCACATTGTTTCCCTTTCGCTGTTCACATCCTAAATAATTCCCTCCTGTGAATTGCAAGTTTGCATAGATACACTTCTAACTTAGGATGATTCCTCCATAAGGAATATACCATAAGGAATATCAGATGTGATAAGTCTGAATATACCTTAAGGATGCGTTTCATATTTTTGTTTTACAAGTATCTTCGGATAAGTTCACACATGATATTTAAAAAACTACCTCCTATGTATACACAAATAATACTTATAAATCTTTCCCACAAAATATACCTTCACCAAACCTTACTCCGCAACAAAATTCCCCCACCCTTTCAAACTCCACAACCGGAACCACAATTCCTCACCCCCAAAAAACCATTCACCCTTCTTTCACGGGGAAAACAAAGACCGAAATCCCTTCTGGAAGGGGGAGGGAGGGGGGGGGGCGGAAGGAGAGAAATCCCCTGAGCGATATTTATGGGGGTTGGCGACTGATGGACGGTGGTTCGCTTGATCGACGACAGATGGCGCGCATCTGAGGAATGACCCTCCGATCCATCTCGTGGCTTCTTTCTCGTCTCCCCCTCCAATTAATTGGCGATTGGAGCGGTCTATGATCTTGAGCTTCATTTTGAGGAGTCTTTGGGTTCGGTATAATGATAGAGGGTATTTTGTGGGGATAGTTGGTTGGGAGAAGTGTTTAGAAAAGTTATCGATGTTAAAAAGGGTAAGATATATTCCGGAACGATACTATTTTACTTTTTGACATAGAAACAAAACTGATTTCATTGTATGCAAGCTGTTTGATCCTAGCTTTGGAATAAGATAATAGGTGAAGGACAAAATTAGGATGACGATAATATGGTGAAGTAAATGAGGACGATATTTTTTCCCCGCAGGCGTCGTTGTGTGTGTGATTCTTCTAATCTTAATCTCTTAAAAGTATGCACTGACTGCATAATTTGGATTTTCTTACGAGTGACGAAGATGGGTTGGGAGAAAAAGAAAAGGTGAAAATTAGAAGAGGGAAAGAAAGTAAAGTAAGGAATTAGCAGAGAATTAAGACGGATAAATCAGTCTCTACTTTCCATTTTATCTCCTAATCTTTCTCTTTTTTCCTTATTTTCTCTCCTGTTTGTACAGTTTCCTCAACAAATCCAAACTATTAATAAAACTTCAAACGTAATATTTACTCCATTTTATTGGATGGATGGCCGTATTGGTAGGAATTTAACTCCAGACGCGTTTCACCCTCTTCTTCGGTAATTAAATTCCAACCAACACGGAAAATGGAATAAGTAGTTACTTGTTAGGTCGTGGAAGTTTTCATCAATTCAAACATAATAGTTTCCCATATAAGTGAACAAAAATATTGTATAGGGGGTATATCATTGTACAGAATATACGTTTAGAACCTTGATTATGATTTTTGATTATCTATCCACTTCTAGCACAGCCCACTGTTGTAGATTGTAGACTGTTATTTGTCTCAAATTCTGAGACAAAAAAGTCTAGGAATTCCTTGAAAAGGTTTGAATTAACAGCTAAAAGGTCCAAGTAAAAATGTAGTAAAAGAGATGAAATTTTATACGCGACATACATATATATAGTGTTTCATTTATTACATTTCTGAAGATATCATTAAGAACTTCATTGCACATTTATTACATATAACCTGCACTAATAACGTCTCTCAATTTCATAGCAAAAATTAATTTTAAATATCCACCTCCACGTATTTTTCTAAATAATATCAACAAAGCTTCACCATAAAGTTAAAATTTCCTGGAGCAAACCCAAACATTTTTTCAGCATAAAAACGTAACTAAACAACCCATTCCGATCCCCCAAATTACATAAAACATATTCAGCAACTCCCCATTAAATAACAAAATATTTACCCTTCGAGAACCCACCCACATAAAAATAAACATCTCCAACCCAACATTTAATTCACATGAAAAACAACAATAAGCTTATAAGAGTCTCTTAACATGGTAGTCCTAAAAGGTCAATACAGAGTTGTTAGCAATTTAATGCCCTATGAAACGGACCGCAAATGCAGAACCCTCTTTTCCGCCCATAAAACATCATTACGGTCATATTTGTCCTTCAGACACCCCCCAGAATACTCGGAATACTTTACGGCAATGGCCCACTATAAAATCTCGGCACCCCCCTCAGGCTAAAAATGGATCGATCCCGTTTTGAGGCCTATAAAAAATGTAATGTGGCGTATTTTTGAGGGCTGCGACTTACCCTGGAAATTTTAGTGGTATTCGGGTAAGAGATATATGGCATCGCTTATCAGAAGAGTGGTTGATGTACTGTGCATTGTGTTCGTTTGAGAAGTAAAGGAAGATCTCGAGTGGGGATTTCTTTTCTCTTTTGAAGAGTGAGAGGGGGAAACCGATGGGTGGAAATTTCAAGGTCAGGCTGGGTTCTTTCAATCAGGGGCTTAAGGTTTACTCTTAACCCGGGAGCAGTCGCACTGGGTATCTCATACCCAGGCGCGCATTCTAAGTTGCATAGCGCTCCCCCTTTTTTCCGAAATGTGTGTGCCCTCGTGTAGCTGAGTTCAAGGTCACATTCTTCAAGTTGCAAGGTCAGATAAAAATTTAGGAATGCGCTGTTTCCGGGAATCGAGGCTTTTGGGTATGATATACCCGCGCACGTGCCCGCAGACGTGTCAGTTTTGGCTGTGGATTCCGTTCATTCGGCAGGTATGAAGCGGTACCTGAGTAAGGAGGATGAAATAAAAGGCTTCATGAAAGGAGAATTTCACCAATTATTGCTGGTTAAGCGGACAATATTGCCTTTATTGTCCGCTTAACCAGCAATAATTGGTGAAATTCTCCTTTCATGTACCTTGCCTTTCTGGAATTAAATCTGTCCTAGGAAAGCCATTGTCTTTCCAGCAGATGAGTGGAGGACTAATCAATAGTCACCACTTTTTCAGTTATAGTCGGCTAGACTAGTACTTGCCCTCCTCTCTCTTGCGTTACCATCCTATACCGTGCTGATGAGTCCTAACAAGGACGAAACCGGTCCACGGTTGGTTGACGCTTGAGAGTTGTGAGTTTACACTTAAAAGGCTTCGTTCTTTGATTGAGACAGTTTCTAAGGATGTTGATTATTATTTTAGTGAATATTAAGAAGGTATTGGAGTTTATGATGGTCAATAGGATGAGGAAACAATGGAAGTGGATGAAGAATAAGATAAAATTGATGATGAAAATTCAGAAAGCCTCAATTCTGCGGAAAATGGAGAATATTACCTAGGTAAAAGTGGAATAAAATGAATGAAAGAAAAGTTTAGAACCAATGTCAGAGTGGTGGTGAAAAATATTATGACTACAATCTCTAAAAATACAAATGATTCTCGAGCCCCTACAAAGATTACATTCAAAAAATGTCTTTGATACATCATCAAAAACTACCCCATAAGAAGCAAAACATAGTCAAAAAGAATAAAAACGGGATTCGAAAATATGTGAGGTTTGCGGTAGCAAAAAAGGACCTGAAAATACAACACTGTTCTGAACTGTGCCATAAATATATTTGTATGGAACACATAACTCAAATTTTTTAGGATTGCACAATAAATGAGAGAAAATTATTTTCATTTAAAGTACATCGATGGTTATTTATTGTTTTATGTCTGATTTTGAGTAATATTATTAGTAAAATCAAGCAGGTTGAGTGTTAAAATGCGAGAATCCATACCTGGGTATAACATACCCACCCGCGACTACCCGCGTTCGTTTGATAGGTGCGACTGCTCCCGGGTTAACATTAAAATATTTTTTTAATAAAATATTATATTTTTTATACGTTTAGGTATCAAAAAGTATTTTAACATTGATTTTTAAAACGATTCTTTTTCTTTTTATAATTTTGGAAATCCATAAACACATCGACCAGTAGCTTCTGTGATAAAATCATTGTAATTTTTGTTATTTATTTTTATGTTTCCCTTATATTGAGTTAAAACATTTAAAATTACTCGTGCTCGTGATTTTATTTTATTTTCCCCAAGTGAATTATGTATTCTACATATATTTATGAATGTGCTCTGTTTATAATAAATTATTATCCTCTTAATGATAGATATCAAATACGGATATTAATTTAAATAGACAGCTCTAATATTAGAAACCAAGATTAATTACAAAGTTTGTTTTCGAAAATGTAGATTTTTTTTATTTGTGAAAAAATTTGGAAAACTATAAAAATATATCTAAAATGATGTAAAGGTTTCTAAGATACAAATGCTATCAGAATTAAAAATAAACAATACTAAATTACAACGTTACCTGTCGGTGACGTCACGGGTTGATGTAAGAACACGCCCCACTTTCTAGCTACCTAATTGCCAATTAGGTAGCTAGGATGTGTGGCGTGATCTTACGTCAATCGGTGACGTCATTGACAGGAAAGGTTGTAATTTAGTATAAATGATATTGGTGATATTGAAGACTTCTCAAACAGTCGCTAAAATAATGGATTTCATTTTGTTTTTATTTGCATTTAATCACTGGGAAATACAGATATGTCCAGAAAATAATATTACTGCTTTTGCACTGTCAAGAAATTAAAGTTCCAAACTTAATTGAATTGTTACAAAGGTGATAGGATACAGAAAAAAATAAAAACAATCATCCCAAAAACCGTTTTAAAAACTATACCTTTCACGCATGATAAAACAACAATTTTTGACGAAATAACTCCCAAATAAAACTCCACACTCCCCCATCCATCTCCATTACATTAAAACATAAAAACCCCAACCAACCAAAAGAAAAACGAATCCCTCTCTAAAGATCCGAAAATTATTTTTAACTTCACGCACAACTGAAACCAAACCAATCGTTACCGAAACGTTTAATGAACGATTTAAAATCCCCCTCTCTTTCCTTTGAACATGCCGACCCGATAAAAAAAACGAACAAGAAAAAATAACGGAATTTCTCAAAAGGAACAATTATAAAACCAGTTCCGAGAA
Source organism: Tetragnatha versicolor (assembly GCA_024610705.1). Lineage (NCBI taxonomy): Eukaryota > Metazoa > Arthropoda > Arachnida > Araneae > Tetragnathidae > Tetragnatha > Tetragnatha versicolor. Next base: position 18,873,719 of record JANDEH010000008.1, read on the forward strand.
AAAATGTCCCTTTCTCCTTTAAAAATGAAATCTTAGCCGGGTTATTACACCCTATCCCGGGATTCGTCTTTTGATGATTTGTAGCCCCCGGGTAGTTTCCTAATTCGAATACAAAGGAGTGGAACTAGTTCTCGCTCGGGTGGACTCCCCTTGTGGAGGATCGTTTGCCACCCCCTTTGCCCTGGGGGTGGTGATTATCGATACTGTTTTAGAGGGGCTTTTGTGCTGGAGAGGTAACCAATCTAATTTTTCTTTCCTTTGCCGGCTTTAACTACGTAATGAACTGTGGACTGGGGAGTGTGCTAATTTTTACCGATTTATTATTATCATTGATTGGGGATTGAAGGTTGTTTTTTTGTTGAGGGTATTGATTCGCACTTTTGCTTTGATCTTTTCGTTTTTTTAGGAAAGTTTTTTTATTTTGTGGTTTAGAAAGTTTGAACTGTTTAAAGGAGTAATTAGATGTATATTTTATTTGAGAAATTATAGCATGGGCGGCAGCGTGATGAAGCTACGTTACTTTGCTATCCAGGGATTTTAGTTGCGTCACTCACTCTACTCACTAAATCTTCGTGGAACTTAAAAGAAAACTCCATTCTGTATTTTTTAATTTTTAAAACGTTATGCTTGATTACAGATTGTGTTACGAATTAAGAATGTATTCATTTTGTTAAGAACAGTTTCAGGTACGTTAAAACACTATTATAAAACAGTTTTCTCCCTTCTTATTTAGGTATTTAATATAAAAATATATTTTAGCTCAGAATGTAATACACTATACTGCAGAGATCATTTTGCATCGCTGCTGACTAAATCTCACAAAATATCTCTCTGAAAAATTAATTTTTTAAATTGAAATCATAATGTACTCATTGAACTTTTCTCTGAAAGAATAAATTAATCTTGTAATTTAATACCAGCTAGTTGAGAGGAATTTCTACTTCAATGGCGATAGTAAATTGATCCTATTTATTTAGGAAAGAGTGTCTGGATTCTGAACATTCCCGATAAAACACAATTTTACCTCAACATAATTTAATTTTAGGATAAGGTGTCCCATATTTCATGTAACCAATCACCATGTAAACAGAACCTACACCACATCGTCTCTTAGCCTTTCTCCATCCAAATATAGGTTTTAGGCTAAGCGCGCACTAGAGACTTCTGTCGCGGTGACTATAAACACTAGGTCACTCGACAGCAATGTATTTCTATGGAGATGACTCTTGGCAATCTGCCAAGAGTTTCGTCGCCTGTGCGCGCTATCTAGCTTCTTGCAATAGCCAGGGTGATAATTTTGTCTCTGTCGCCGTGACAAAAGTATCTAGTGCGCGCTTAGCCTTACGGGAATCTACCAATGCAGAAGGCATATTCAACAAGACACACCACCACTTTTTCCATCCATCGAAACCAGTTAAAACAACGATTATGCATCATCATCACAAAACCGCATAAAAACCTCGCTGTTGACACTCGAAAAGTCACAGGGGCGAAAAACCATCACCATCATCAAAGGGGATGAGCTTTGAGAAGAAAGCGGGCATCCTCGAGATCCTCCCAAGACGTGATCCGGATCAAAAGGCGCGCTCATCCCGACAATGCCTGTGACCCCCCGAGTGGAATGGAGTGGACTCTTCCCCCGGGCCAGGTGCGCTACGCTGCTGTAGGCGGACTTTGAAGTCTGCTGAGGTCAGGCGGTTTTCGAGGGGAAAGGGTTAATGTTTGGGTGAGTGAATGAGTGAGGGAATTAGGGCGGGATTTTTTAATGTCTTGTGTGGATGTGCTTTTTGGGTTGGGTGATGTTAAATGGAGGGAGGTTTTCGAGATGTTTCGATTTTTGTTTGAAGATTGAAATGACGTCAAAGTCTGGGTTTACATATAGAGTGTTTCAATAATTCATCCCCATCACAAGACGGTGATCACGTTTTATAGCTTTTAATTGGAACCAAAGGGAAGTAAACTAAGTAATTGACCATGCTGGATCCATTGAGACTGTTTACGGCACCCCTAGTGGCGGAATGAGAAAATTTAAAAAACTATGGGAGATCGAACAAACACTTAGCGAGACAATTATTTTGCAAAATCATGACAAACGTACTGAAAAAAGGTTAATTAAAAGTTCTTAAATTATAATATCATGTGAAAATAGCACTTGTTATTGTTATTGTTGTTGCTCAAAGAGAAATAGTTTGCTAATTTTAAAGTTTCTTTTATTTTTAATTAAAATGTTTCTTTATTTAACTAAGAAAAACCTCAAAACTACATGATAAACTTTCCTTTTTTCGAGGCCTTAAAAGTGCATTTTTCACATGCTAATATCTTCTCGAATATTTTAAGACAACTAAATGAAACTTTTTGTGTACGTTTCTCATAATAATGCAAACAATTTACTCAACGAAGTTTTTATTCTATATATACTTTAGTTTTTAAATTAATTTTTAACTTCCTTATTTTGCCTTTAGGAAAGCTGTAAGTGGTCTTACTGCGTTACACATAGTCATGCATTCTGCATAGAATCTAGGGGTACACCTTACTTCCAAGACCTTAAGTAAGAGATGTTGGTTTCAAATAAAATAAATCGACTTTTGAAATATCATATAAGGATGCATAATTAATACTTCTAAAATGTTTCTTTTTTCCAATTTGTGTTCTTAATCACTTGAGACTTCTAAACACACAGATTTCTAGAACACAGGTTTTCTAAAGATTTGTTGACTTTCATTATGAAGTCTAAATAATAAGTGTTTGGATTAATGTTTCAACCTTAATTAACCACAATTAGAATTGAAGAAGGATAGAGAGAAATTTGGAAGGAGAAAAAATAATAATACAATAATATAGAGATATTAGAGATTTGTAAGGTATAAAGATAATAACAAAATATATAATGAGGAGTGATTTTAAGATTAGATATAACGACAGATATAAGGGGAAAACAGAGATTAGACGGTTGAGGAGAGGAGATAGATTGAAAGAGAGAAATAACAACACCAAGAGAAAGCGAAAATATGTGATTAATATGGTAGAAGGAACGAAAGAAACAGAAGGAAGTCGATTTAAGAAGATAAATGGAAGTATATAATGTTTTAGGGGAGAGTGGTCAACAATGAGACACTGTACACAATGAGACCAAATTTCTTGCAGTTTTGAATCTGGCTGCACAACATTTGTATTCCTATGGCAACATGAGAAGTAGAATCTTCAAATTTTCATTCGGTTTTGGTTAGTGTGGCGTCATTTTTCGCAATCCCATTTACAAAAGACTGTTTTCATGTAAGAAAAGTAAATTTCATTATTAGTTTTTATAACTTTATAATTTTTTCATATAACAGTTGAAAAAAATTGGTGGTTTCATGATATACCATAGAATTTAAGGAACAAATCAATGTGTTATAATAACCCCTATTCCTATAACTGCCAAGATGGCTTTTGTTTAACTTCTGTCATTGCAGCCTGTACACAATGAGACAAAATGAGATTTGGTTTCATCAGACGAAGATCTGAATGTTGATGAAAGAGCAATTGTTAACGATGATTCTGAAGATGATATTTTGCCTCTGAAGGGACCTATACCGGCTGAAGATTTTGAGGAACTGGATAGAAGTCCAGTAAAAGGAGACTATGTTCTAGTGCAGTGGTGCCCAACCTTTTTTTACCGGAGGGCCAATTTGCTTTTGAAGATTTATCTCGCAGGCCACATAAAAAACATTTTTAATGATTTTTCTTAACATGAAGAAAAATTACAAACCCGCTTTCAATGAGTAGTTTTGCACCTGTTTGGAGGATAAATTTGTAACTCTCATCCTTAAAACTGAATTAAGATGATTTGATTATCTGTTTCGTTTCGTAGTGTCTCTTGATATTGTGTTCTTTAAACACTGCCACAGTCTCCTGACATAAGACGACGGTTTATTTTCTCGCTGAATGAAGAATTATGAATTTGTCAACTTTTCTTGAATATTTCGGTATTTCGAGTGAATCTTCAACTTTTTACGATCGAACTTTTTTCGAAGTTTGGTTCTAAAAGATCCTTATAAACTGAATTCAAATGGCTAACTGATACTGAAAAACATTTATCTAATGGAAAATTCCCCATATCTAGAAAAAAATAGTAAAAAAATATTACCGAATGTTGAAGAATTCCTTTTTTATCATCTTTTTTTAGATGGAAGTGCCATAATATCTCGCATGATGTCTTGGTTTTCTTGAAAGATTTCTGAAAGTGGTTTTTGTTTTTAAGATTTACCGAGTCCGCGGGCCACATGAATCAGCCTCGCGGGCCACATTTGGCCCGCGGGCCGTAGGTTGGGCACCACTGTTCTAGTGGAATTTAATGCAAAGAAATCTACCTTTTACATTGGAAAAGTTATTGAAGGCAAAGACTGTAATGGGGACTTGGAAGTGAGCTTCCTGAGAAAAAGTGAAAAGATTATTGGGAAATTTGTACAGCCAAAGGTTCCTAATGTAGCATCTGTTCCATAAATGGACATAAAAATGATATTACCCCAGCCTGTAATGTTAGGTTTGATTAAACGACAAAAATATCTCATTTCATTTGAAGTCGATTTTCGATTCATTAATATCAAATAAATGTATAAAATTTAAAAAGAGAACTTAGTTGCTTGTTCCATTACGAATTTCAAAGCTGTTTGTATTGATAAATGTCCAGATCTGTAAAAGTTTTCTTCATAAATTAATATTTTAGTATAGTAAATTTGTGTCTCCATGAGTACTACCACTATCGTCTCATTGTACCCCATATATGGGGTACAATGAGACAAATTTAATGTTTGTGTAAATATATTTTTATAGATCAAAATAAAAGTAGTATTTTTATAAACTGTACATCCTTAAATAGTATAATAACGTGTTCATCTAAAAATATTTTTAGAAAAATTTTAGCTACTAGGGAGCTACCGCCCCCTGCTCGCTATCGCTCGCCAACCCCCGTAAACTGCTGACGCAGGACCTTTTGGAATTGCTTCGCAATTCCCACAAATTCCAACTCGTTGAACTTAACACACTTTATAAAACAATTAAACAATTTACAGAAAAAACGTCAACTAACTTATTAAAAATACTTCACATCCCCTCCATGAATAAATCTCCATTAAAAGTTTGAGTATACAGGGTGTATCTGAAATTGTGCAACAAACTTTCAGTTGTTGTTAAGTGTTAGTTAATTATTTTATTTAAAATTTTGAAATTGGTAAAATGTAGTACAAATTTTGAAAGAAGTGAAAAAGGTACTACAATTTACCAATTTCAAAATTTTAAATAAAATAATTAACTAATTCACTGAGGGTCAATTCCACCGGTTTTCCATTATATAACAATCTGTGGACAATATCCACCGAAAAATGACCTTTTCAAAAGCCTCTAAAGTTTTTTGCACAAATTTGAAAAAAAAATGCATTTTTCGCAAAAAAAAATGGAAATTTGAAAAAAAATTTAACTTCTTTAACTCGTAAAAATTTTAAATTTTAGTATGTTAATATTTAGGTCATTTCTAAATGAAAACCGTTGGATTTATCTCTTTGGATGTTTTTGTTAGGTTTTTAGGGGGTTTTTAATTTTTTCATATAGCTAATTATTCAAATTAATTTTAAAAATTGAAATTTCAATATTTTTCCAAACTAAATGCAATATTCGGTTTCAGCACTCAAAAATAACCTATAAACATGTATCACATGTCTATATTATTGTTTTGGGTTTTTTTTTAATTTTTTTTCGGCCATTTTATAAAAATTTGAAAAAATTAAACTTCCCCCCGGCCGATTTTGGCCGATTTTTAGTATGTTATTATTGAGGTCATTTCTAAGTGAAAACCGTTGAGAAACCTTCTATTGCAATTTGTTTGAGGTTCGGCCCTATTTTTCGCTATTTTCAGTGGACTACACCCAAAAAACAAACTTTAAAAGGATCTCAAGCGTTTAATATTGATTGTATTTACGTGAAACTTTGGACTTAAGGGTTTTCAACTATGATCTTTCAGATAATCAAATCAAAAGAAAGGATTTCGAAATGCAAAATAAGGTTTTGGCAGAGTTTTCATTTTTTTTGTGTTTTTAACTTTTTTCATAATAAAACAAATTTTAAAGTGAAGACTTTTGAGGTTATTTGAAAGATCATATTAAACCATAATTTTTGAGACCATATTTAAGTTTCTACCAAAAGTAGTTGTTCTACAAATCGAATTTTTCAATGATTTTTTGGGGTGTCGCTCCATTTTTAACTCCCTGGGATTTGGTCTGGGACCCCCTTTCTATAACGATTCTTGTTCGTCTTGATGAGTACTATCATCCCTGAAAGTTTGTTGCACCATTTCAGATACACCCTGTATATTAACTCGAACTTATCAAAAATTTAAACGAAATGTTTTTAAAAATATTCATCTTAATTATTTTTAATCTATGATTATAAAAATAACTAATTCTAATTGTTTATCAATATTCGGACCAAACAAAAAATATTATTTTAAAGTAACTCGATAGTATAATATGCCTAGTGTTTATCATTCATATTTTTTTTAAACCCAGACTTGTTAAACAATACCGTTTAAGCAATTGAAAACAATAAGAGACAAAACATCACTATGTTTACAATTAATTTCGATAAAATCAGACTAAAAATTATAAATATTGGACAAAAAGTGTGAAATTTTAGTATAAAATGGCTTTCATGTAAGTTTTTAGAATGTTTTTATCAGTCTTTGAGTGATATTTCATCAAGAAAGTACTTTTTTTAAAAGGTGAAAAAACATGTTTCATCTTAAAATAAAGCGTCAATCGGACGTTGTGATTGGATGCATAATAATTTGATTGACAGTACTTGCTTTATAACTGCGACCTTATCCGTTATCTAAAAAGATGGAAATATTTTAAAATTGAGAATTTTTTTGAAAAATCGAAGGGCTTACTCGGAAATCCAGAAAGAATCCGGACATTTTGATACCATATATGTGTCATTCGGTTCAGTAGTTAAAAAGCCTTTCTCTGGAAACCGTTCACTGAAAACTTTTTTTTAGAATAGAGAGATTATAGTGTCAAATCTAAAAAATAAAATAAAATTTTTGTCTCATTGTTGACCACTCTCCCCTATAAGTTGAAAGAAAACAAAAGATGAATTTGAGAGAATATGAGTGGGAGAATAATAATACTAATATTAATTTGCTGAATAATTTTTATTAAAACAAAATATTAAAAAATAAAATAGTGAATAAGTGGTAATGTGTGTTTGAAAAAGGGACATTAAATTACCGAAGAAAATTACCGAGAGAAAGATAGATAAAATCTTAAATATAATATTCTGAAAAAATAAATACAAATTTTTTTTGGGCAAATCTGTTTATGATACCAGTTTTGTAGTACCGAAGTAAAGTAATTAATTTAAAATTATTTGTCAAAACTAAGTTTGCAAAGAATCCCCCCGAATTACAATCCACAACAAAACAAATCGCGATTATTTTCGCTCGCCAATTCCGCCATCTCGGCGCCCATAAATGACCGTTTAATCAGGAGGGAGTGAGAATATTCAGCACTTTTTGCAGCGGCGTCCATTTGTTACTGAAACCTGTTGGACAAATGAGGAAAGAAGGTGTCTCCGGGTTACTTTGATTCTTCTGATTTTCTTGTTTATTTGAGGGAAGCGGGAATTAATAACTGTGCTTTTGCTGAGGTTCGGAATGTTCTTTGAATGAATTAGGGCTGAAATGGAGATAATTTCTCGTTAGGATTGAGGAGGTTTTGGAAGAAGTTACTCTGATTGGGTTAGGGGTAATTTATGAGAGTTTGGGAGGAATTTCATTAGTGTTTCATAAGAAAGGCCAATAGAAAGATTGATAAATTCTTCTTCGCTTAGTAAGGAATTTCTTTTTTTTATAAAAGAGTAGATATTAATTGAAAAATAAGTATTTATGGTAGTTTGATTTATGTTTTGTCAGAATACCTTTAAAAAGTGGTTCTGCAGTCAAACCTCGTTATAGTAATTTTTTTATCTTTAACTTTTAAAGTACTCCAAAAGATTTTCTCCTTTTTTTATTTTTAAAAAAGTTTTAGAATATAAATTAAATTTTTAAAACTTCTTCAATGTGGAATTGATATTAAAAAACTATTTCATCACTCCCAAAGTTCCATTACATAATGGAAAAATAGTTTAGTGGGTTAGCAAGGAGTTTTAGGAGGCGGTCAACCTTGAGTCTACCTACCTGACCATCAACACAAAATAAATTGAATTAGTTAATACCTCATGAAGCATTGTGGTACTAAAAACAATTTTTTGTAATTTAAATCCTACAATTGCAGTATTTTATCACAATTTCTGTTATGCTATATTGCAATGCTTGTCTATACTATACAACGACCAAACAACTAAACAAGAAGGGTTACTCAACTCACTCCCCAATTTTTTCCTTGGGAGAGGGAGAGAGAAACCCGGGAAACAAATCGTGAATGTCATCTGACAGAGTGGACATTCGGAAGGGGGACTAACGACCCTTTAAGGGTGGCAACGCGATTAGGGGGGCGAGAGGGTGTCCTGGAGAGGGGCAGTAAACTTCGTTACGCCAACTTCTTTCATGGGCCGCACGTGCTACATTTGACTGCTAAGGGGTGTTGCGAAGATTGAGAGCATTGATTCACCGTCTCTGGGATACATTACACAGGGTGTTTCAGATAAGTGGTTCATAACTTCTAGGAGGGCTAGGGAACACATAGAAGACCCAGAATCACCTAGGAATAGATGGTCGAAAACTCACCCCTTGCGACCTAGGGTTTTTTATAAACCGGCATGGGAGGTTGTTAAGGGTGCATTTCTGACCCCCCTCATTCCTAGGTGATTCTGAGTCGTCTAGTTTTGTTCTACCCCTATTAGAAGTTATGAAACACTCATCTAAAACATTCTGTACAACGGTTCAGAGACTGGAGATGCGAAGTGATCTTTGTAGTGATTGCTGATTTCACTTTGAAAATTTTCGCCCCCTTAAAACTCATAATTGACTAATGGTCTTATTCCCTACCACTTAACCAGTGGTTAACGAGCAGCTACAGAGAGGAAATGTACTTTTCGCTGACTCTGATTGGTAGAATCCTTTTTCAACCGTTGGTTAACCGCTGGCTGGTCTGGTAGCAGTGAATAATGCTCTAATCAAAGTAAAGTAAATATTTTTATAGGTAGAAGAAAAAATATTAATATATTAATAAAAATTTTTAGTAAAAAGTTTACTTCCAAGAACACCTTTTCCCCAGTACCCATCAACGAAAATAAATTTTCTAGCAATAACAGTTGTATCCTATGTTATTACGGAAATAAGAATAGATACGCACTGTCAAAACATGTCATTACTATCAAGTACAGTTTGACTCCTGTAAAACCAATTTTTCTTTCGTTGAGTAAGTAGGAGGAGAAAAAAACGTGAGACAATGATCCTTATGTATGTTTGTGAACATAAACATCTCTATCATATAATAAGATAACACAATTAAATAGAATTTACATAAAAAAAAAAACTTTTTTATAAAACCAGTATTTCCTTACGTTGATTAAGTAGGAGAAGAAAAAAATATAAGGATGTGATTATTATGTGGGCTTGTGAACATAAAGACATCTATCATATAATGTGTGACAACATTAAAAATTTACACAAACAAAAAAACATTGTATGGTAGTTTCTTTATTTTAATTGAGTTACAACAGATATTAAATACTGCCAAACCTGTCCGCACTATCGAGGACGGTTTGACGCCTGTAAAACCAGTTTTTCCTTTCTATGATTTAGTAGGAGGAGAAAAAATACGTTAGTCAGAGATACTTTTGTCTGCTTGTGAATATAAACACCCATACAATATAATAGGACTGCAGTTTAGTAGAATTAACATAAACTCAAAACACAATTCAAATATTTTTTTACTTTAATTCACGCCTGTAAAACCAGTTTTTCCTTTCGTTTAGTTAGTGGAAGGAGAAAAAAAATGTAAAGATGTGATTCTTATGTGCGCTTGTGAACAAAAACACATCTATCATTTAATGTGTGACAACAGTTTATTAAAATTTACTCAAACTAAAAAACATCTTAAAACAATATATTTATTTTGATTAAGTTACAACAGATATCAAATATACTTCCAAACCAGTCCGAACTATCGGACGGTTTTACGCCTGTAAAACCAGTTTTTCCTTTCTATGAGTTAGCAGGAGGAGAAAAAAATTAGTTAGACGGTGATCCTTTTGTGTGCTTGCGCGTTTTGTGAGCATCAAACATTCAAATAAAATTCAATTACTTTTGCATTAAAAACAATGAAGGTAACATTGTAAAACTTATGAACTAATAGTTTTTAAGATCATCAAATAGTTTTTAAACCATTATGTAACATCCACTCCACACACAAACTTGTTTACATCATACCGAAACACACAACTCTAATTTACTCAATTAATTCCTCTAAAACATTCACACCCACTCAAGCAATTACCTCCACAAAACAACATGTGCCAGAAAGAGAGAGAGAGGGGACTGAACCAGAAAACAACCAGCATCACGTATAACGGAAAGAAGAAAAGCAACAGCAGAAACAACAAGAAAGAGCACAAGGGAGAAGTCGCTAATCACTAAATCAGCAAACGACCAAGGGGTGCAGAGCGCATTCTCTTAATCGCTGCGCAAACGATCAAATTGAGTTGTCGGCAGTCGGGATAATCAAATCATTGGAAATGTATTCCCCCACCCTCCCCTAATTCACCCCAAAAGGGGTTTTCCATTTAATTATACCGACACTGTGCTTACTTCTCCCTCTAAATGGCATTAGCTTGCTGCCCCATTACCTGTGTGCGATAGCGTCACCGCCTTTTTATTAACAAGATTCGCTCTTATTTGTGATAACGAATGAAGCTTATTAGCGATTAATTGTTCTGATTAATTATTTAATTAATTGGGATGATCATTTGTTTCTTTTGTGTGTTGGTTTATTGAGGTATATCTCACTAGAAGCTTTTTTTATCAACGTTAATAGGTTGTTCAGAAAAAAATCATAGGAATCTATAATCTCATTGAAAAGTTCTTTAGTTAGCTTTTTAACAAAAAAGACAATTTAATTTTTTAGGATATGTGAGTAATTTATTAACTGTACTTTGGAACATTTTAGGTGGAAAAATTAATCAGAAATTATTTAAAAAATTAAGATGATTATAATTTAAGTTTGGTTTTAGGGCGTCTTTACCTACTTGAGTGATCTTTATTAAAGTTTAATTTTAAAAGAGCATTAAATGTGTTTTAACTCATACAAATAGGATGGATTGTGGGTACATATATTTTCCGGTTTGTGTGCTTGATCTCAAGGACCCGCGTATAAACTTCGTCAAGTAAGACAGACACAAACCGAAAATTAGATAAAAAATTACTAAATTGTTGCTCTTAATATTGATTTTATTTGAAAATGATTTAAGTCACATAATAACGTTAAAAAATTTCTTCTTACTTGTTTTTAAAATATGCAACCACATCAGACTCCTCTCTTTACCTGCCCTCATTCAAACGAGACTCCTCTCTAACAGGCTGTTATAAGTTCCGAGAAAAAAATAATTGCTAATTATTACTTTAAAAGTTTGTCGAAAGGTTCTTGAGTCTTCTCATAGTCCAGTAACTTTAAACATCACAACATGCGTCAAATCAGGTAGTTCTGATTTTTTGCACTTATTTATGATGTTGGCCTAATGTATAATCCAAGTTTGTGACCTCGAGTGCCGAACGCAACTTTGTCAAAAATTGAAAAAATCGTTTTTTTTTTAAATTTTGTCGATTATAACCCTAAAGGACTAGTTTTTGAAAGAAACTTTCTTTGAACGTTTTTAAAGTCGACTAAATTTGCTACAATATGATTCTAGAACTGTCTCTGTAGACCCAATAGTTTCCGAGATTAAGCCTTTCAAAGATTATCATTTTTTTCGAACTTCGCAATTTTTTGCACTAACTCGAATAACTCTAGCAGAATAAAGTTACGAATATTGAAAAAAAAATGATAAATTTTGAAAGGCTTAATCTCGGTAACTATTGGGTCTACATAGACAGTTCTAGTATCATATTGTAGCAAATTTAGTCTACTTTAAAAACGTCTAAAGAAAGTTTTTTCAAAAACTAGTCCTTTAGGGTTATAATCGCCAAAATTTGAAAAAAACCCGATTTCTTTGCGGTTTTTTCGATTTTTGACAAAGTTGCGTTCGGCGCTCAAGGTCACAAACTTGGATTATTCATTAGGCCAACATCATAAACAAGTCTGCAAAAAAAATCAGAACTACCGGATTTGACGCATACTACCCCATACGTTTAGGGGACAAAGTTACTGGACTATCATATCAATGGTATAAATTAATAATGATGCAATCAAATGGAAAATAAATTTATACATTTGACTATTGTTAGAAATCAAAACATAAATTCAACAGTTGCGCTTGAAGCTGCAAACTGATAGAAAATATGCGAATAAATATAAATAAGACCAAAGAAAAAAGAGAAATTCAACACTCCGCTCAGGCGTCTTCATCAGGGGGACATGACCTGAGCAGAGGGGGTGTTTCTGAATGTAGAGAACTAAAAGTTCTAAACTACATCTGTCCCCAACACCCAACAAGCGAAGAAAAAAACAGAAATACAGAATGAATAAACATGAAATAAACTTATAATATTTAAGCAGAGCGGAGATTGAAGAAGTAATCATTTGATAGAAGTAGTCCCTTCAACTCTGAAAATACAATTTCCAACAAAGTATAAAGTTTTTTTAATACTCCTCTATAACCTGAATTAAAGCATTACCGGCTTTTACCATGGCCATGCTTTTACGCGGTTGCATATGATGTATCTTTAAAAGTTTATCGATTTATGAATACATTATAGTTCCTTTATGCATGTAAAAAGCCCAGATTTGCCCATTGAATTATTCACATTTTCTTGCACAACATATTGAATTATTCCCTCATAAAAGTTCCCGAAAGGCTCAAGTTTTGATTCTTCACCGAATGAGGCATTAAATTCATAAACGCTTCTGCAGCTAAACACCCTGAAATCAAAATGAAATGAACTTTCTTATGCTAAAGAACGACACATCTCCGAACGCAAATAAGAAAAAAGATAAAGGAATAACTCCCACCTCGCCTTTTCACATCCGCCTCTTCACTTCTTTTCATACTTCTCCCCGAGAACGAAAAAAAACCTCAAAAAACAAATAAAACCCTTCAACTTTTGCCACACAACTTCTCCCGGTGAGTGACGTCACAAAAAACGGCGGGTTGCCAAACAGAGAAACATAATAATAATAATAAAAAAGAATCTCCATTCAATCAATATCCAAAAATGGCAATAATTCAGGTTTAAGCGGCGCTTTTTGCAGTTTTGTCGTAAATATCGAAACGGTGGGGGGTGTTTGAATTACCCCCCCTTCCAAACGAGACGCGAGCCGAAGAGTTGGAAAAGTGGTTCGAAAGGGGGGGTTACGGCGTTATTTCACACTCCATTTGGTTTTCGACTTCTGCCGCACCCCGCCTTTTTTTCCCTCGTCGTTTGAAGAGGAGGAAATATTTAAGGCACGCGAAATGGCAACAGTGGATCAAGTCGCACGGCGTTTAAATAAACGGAAATTTGGAACGTGGGAGGGAGGGGTGTTTTTTTTGCGTTTTTTTTCAGGTTGCTTTCGTTTTGAGGGGTTTAATTCAAAAGTGCAATTTGTTGTGGGACGTGTGTTGGTTCGAAATTGGGTGATTTTTTAAATATGGTTGTCACGCCACTTTTTTATAACCTGAAGTTATAAGCACGGACATTATCATTAAAGATAAGTAATGCTGTTATTATTTTATGGCATAAATTAAAAAGTAGCAAATTATTGGAATAAAAATATAAAGGTTATTTTATATCCGTGCTTATTTTTCAGAATTTTCCTTTTCATTTGCCATGAATTACACTGGTCAACACTCATTTTGATGGCTGGAATATTAAAGCTGTTTTTGTATATATTCGACCTCCTGATTCCGAATATGACATCCGTTTTTGCTCATCAGCTCTAGTTTTTAAGATATTCGAAAATTAAGTTTTTTCACTTTTGACCTACCTTTTATACAATATGGTGCTATAACAATGACTTAAAAATAAAAAACCTAACCACCCAAGGCTTTTCCTATTCCTTAGGCTCCCAATAGATAGTGTATAAAGTTTCAGCCCCCCAAGTTAATTTTAAGGGGTACCTATAGGGCCCTAAAGTTGAAAAAAAGTCGAAAAATTGGTCTTTTTTTCAGAATTTAAAAAAAAATATTTTTGAGTTTAATAATTTGATAAAACTGGCTAATATATGTTTTTTAGAACTTATTCAGACCGCTAAAAATATTTTTACTTTAAAACTGCACCTCTTTAGAGCGATTTTTTAGTTTTTAGGCGAGAATATGGGTCATTTCGCTCAAAAACGCTTGGTACCAATAATGGTGGTTGAAACGAATTAATTTCGAATTTTTTAGAAGTAAGTCATCAAAAAAGATGTCCTTTGATATAAAACTGAAATTTCATATGATACAGATCAGTGAAAAAAAGCATTTTTTCCAATGTTAGGGCTTGAAAGCGCGAGAGGAGCTTCTACTGTTTTACTGATCTTTATCATGTGAAATTCAGTTTTACATCAAAGGACATCTTTTTTGATGACTTACTTCTGAAAAATTCGAAATTTATTCGTTTCAACCACCATTATTGGTACCAAGCGTTTTTGAGCGAAATGACCCTTATTCTCGCCTGAAAACTAAAAAATCGCTCTAAAGAGGTGCAGTTTTAAAGTAAAAATATTTTTAGTGGTCTGAATAAGGTCTAAAAAACATATATTAGCCAGTTTTATCAAATTAGAAAACTCAAAAATATTTTTTTAAAAATTCTGAAAAAAAGACCAATTTTTCGACTTTTTTTCAACTTTAGGGCCCTATAGGTACCCCTTAAAATTAACTTGGGGGGCTGAAACTTAATACACTATCTATTGAGACCCTAAGGAATAGGAAAAGCCTTCGGTGGTTAGGTTTTTTATTTTTAAGTCATTTTTAAAGCACCATATTGTATAAAAGGTAGGTCAAAAGTGAAAAAAACTTAATTTTCGAATATCTTAAAAACTAGAGCTGATGAGCAAAAACGGATGCCATATTCGGAATCAGGAGGTCAAATATATACAAAAACAGCTTTAATATTCCAGCCATCAGAAAAAAAGTTTTTTTTTGTAGACCAGTGTTATTAATTGAAAAAAAAAAGCAAAAATTGATTTTTTTAAATTAAACTTTATTGTGAACTTATTTTTTAAGGAGAGAGATATTTAGTATAATTTATTAGAATATTTTCCACTACCTGACAAATTTAAAGCACACACAATCAAGTGGATAAAATTATAAGACAGTAAAGGTTATTTTTTTAAAGATAATTTAAGTTACTAACTTTGTTAACAACTTAAAATTAACACTCTTATCGCTATACTCTCTCGTATTTAATAAGATTTATAGGGGTTTAAAGAAAATTCTGGAATGGAAATGATAACTTAAACATTTGAAATCGTTATTTAAAAACTATAAATACAGGGTGTTCGGAAACCCCGTGGACAAACTTTGAGGGGGGTAGAGGGGACCTAGACAAGCATAATTCGAATAGGAATGGGGGGTTGCAGATGCACCGTTAAAGGGCTAGAACCTGTTTAAGAAAGGGCTAGAAGCAGGGTTGGCAAAAACCCGGGTTTTTTTGAAAAAACCCAACTGGGTTGGGTTTTATTGGGTTTTTTTCAATAAAACCCTGAAAAAACCCAAATAAAACTGGGTTTTTTTCGGAAAAAGTGTGGGTTTTTTCAAAATTAAGTGGTTTTCTCCTATAAAGTAAGTGGGTTTTTTCAAATTTTAGCGAGTTCTTTCTATGTTAAATGTGTTCTGTCAAAATAATGTCAGTTTTTCCACAGTTAAGTGGGTTTTTTCAAAGTTTTTATAGTTTGAAAAAAACCCACTGAAATTGTAAACACCCCTTATTTACTGAAACCTGGTTTAAATTTTGAAAAAAAAACACTAAAATTTAATAAATATCCTAAATTTTGAAAAAACCCATTCAATATTGAAAGAAATCTATTCAACTTTGAAAAAACCCACTGAAATTTTAAAAAATCTTCCTTATTTTTTATATCTAGTTTTAACTTTAAACGTCCTAAATTATGAAAAAAACCCATTCAATAATGAAAAAACCCACTGAATAATGAAAGAACCTATTTAACTTTTTAAAAAATCCCTGAATTTGAAAAAACACCATTTAATTTTTAAAACAGTTTAATTTTTGAAAAAAAAAATATTAAAATTTTACAAATATCCTTAACTTTGAAAAAACACATTAAATTTTGAAGGAACTACCAAAATCTTGATTTTTCTTGAAAAAACCCAAAAATGGGTCCAAAATGTGGGTTTTTTCACATGGGTTTTTTTGAAAAAACCCATTGGGTCCAATCCAATTGGGTCCAAACCAGCCAACCCTGGCTAGAAGGCTGTTTAAAGGGAGAAGGCGTTACTAAAGGCGGTTTTCCTAAGGCCCGTTTTACAAAACAAAATATAATAGAATGAAAAAAAATTATTGCATGAGGTACGGCAGTATCCATACTACTTCCACCATAAATTTGAACAAAATTGGACCTCTTGTTAATCCGTGGGGTGAGTTATAAATCTTGCAATATTTGTTCCCTTAGTATAATGATATTTTTTAAGGAAGTTGGTTTAAAAAATACCATTACACTAAGAGAACAAATATTGCCCCTCTACCCCCCTCAAAGTTTGTCTACGGTTTTTCCGAACACCCTGTATGTTGTAAAATTTGAATACCATTTACTTATGTATTTCAATAAACTTCCAAAAAGTTTTATACTGCAGTAATTTGTTGAAGTTATTTGTAAAACTTAAAAACATTTTCCAAGAAAAACTATATTGCTTTATTTGATAGGAAAATAATCTACACTGTGAATGATCTTGTGTAATTTTTGTCTCAAACAGAAAATTTTTGGATCTGAACATGATACCCTTGTGATTAGGCATATGTGACTTTAAAATCAATTAACTAACCATCAGCACATCCAAATGTTTTGGGTTTATGTAATTTTAAGAGAATCGCGTTATAAAAGCCCAGAACTAGAAATCTGTTTTTAAAAAAAACTTTCCATACTTTACTGATCGTAAAGTCATCCCAGAAGAAAACGTAAAAAGGAAAAAAAGTACGTTATTGGGAACATCTCGTATTTTTAAAAATATAAAAACTAATATTTTTCCAGAAAAAAATGTTCTAAATTCAAAAAGGACACGAAAAGTTTTTAAAAAGTTTCATCAATTCAATAATCAAATGCTAATGGGCAATTCCATTATTTTTTTATTCGATAGAGGTTCCCAATGGAGGAATATATGGGCCAAAATTTTTTTTAATTATGATGATTATTTATTTTTTAATTTAAGTTAAAATTTGACTTTTAAAAAGGAAACAAACGAAAAACGTCAAATGTCAAAATGTGACGTACTTCAATCCTATATATTGATTTTAAACAATGCTTTAACTATTTATTCCATTTTCTGGGATAGATAGCCGTGTTGATTGGAATTGAACTGATGATGCCCTCCGAAGAAGAGAGTAAAACGTTTGTTGATCAATTCCAATCAACATCCCGGCAAATGGAATAAATAGTTATTACTCTTCAAGTCGTGGAAGTCTTCATCACTTTAAAATGCTTTAATTGTTTAAACAACTAGGGAGCTACCGCCCCCTTCTCGCTATCGCTCACCAACCCCCGTTAACTGCTGACGCAGGCCCTTTCAGATCGCTTCGCAATCCCTACAAAACCCTGCTCACTAAAATTATTTATTTATAAAACATTAGTTAAAACAATTAATAGAAGAAACGTCAACCATTTTTACAAAATCACACTTTCTTAAAAGTTAGAATAATTATTGGTTCTAAATTATCAATAATTTAATAAACACGTTTTCCTTGAAAATAGCCACCAAGTCTGCTCTATTAACTATTGTTATTCAATATTTACAAAAAAGTTCAACAATGAACCCGTTAAATTTAATATAGTACCTAGTAACTCCTCAAAATGTCTAGTTTTTTATCATTCAAGATTTTGTTTAAAAACATACATTTTAACATTTAACATAATAAGAGACAAAACCTACATTACACTCAATAATAATAATAATAATTTATTTATTGACAATTGATACATGAACAAATGAGAAAAAAGAAACCCATGACCTGGAGGAAAAGATCCTATACAGGTATAATACATACATGAAAGAAAGTGCAATGAAAATTAAATACAATAAAATTATACTTGAAGTAAATATACAATAAAAATAAACACTAGTAAGTATACAATAAAAAACTACTTGTGATATACAAAAAAAGAAGTAATAAATTAATAATACATAGAAATGGAAGAGATGTACTAAGTGGCAAAACGGTTTGATCTCGGGGAGTTTATAATTAAATTCAGTCAGTTTTAAAAGAACTGCTCAATATTTATTATTGTTAATAGGTAAAATTTTAAACGTTTTTTAAATATATTACTGGTTATACTGTTTTGAATACTTGGGGGTAAGTTGTTGTAAAACTTTGGGCCAAGATATGAGAATATTTTACGCATTATTTCTTTAGTGGGATATGGAATTTTGTAGATTTCATTATTTCTTCTTGCGCTAATCAATAGTTTTCTTTCACAAAAATACGGATTTTTATATAAATAAGCATGTTTTATAATAATAAAAGTAACGTAGCAGAAGAATGTTTAGACTTTGGTACATGAAAAAATTTGTATGGTCGGTTGAGTTTAATATAATTTTTATAAATTTATTTTGGAGTGAGTTTAAAGCTGCAAAATTACTGGCATAATCACCACCCCATGCAGTTAAACCATAAGAAAAAAATAGGGTGAACCCAAGCATAATACAACTGCAGTAAAAATTTGCCATCAGTTGAATAACGGAGATGTTTGAATCTAAATAGCAGAAATCTTAGTTTTTTGACGACATAGGTTATATGAGTTTTCCATTTTAGGTTTGAGTCGATAAAAATGCCAAGGTATTTGATTGATTTTACATTTTCGAGGCTTACGCATCGACAGTTGGAATTAGTAAGACAAGTATCTAAGTGATAGATCAAAGATAAATTTAAGTCAGTGATTCTATGTAAATTGAAAGTTAAAAATTTAGTTTTATCAATATTTAACTTGAGACTATTATTTAAGAACCAGGATCTGATAGTGATTAGATCATCATTAATTAGTTGGTTATAATTCTGTTTTTTTTAAAACTATATAGTAAAGTTGTATCGTCGGCGAAAGTCAAAATTTGTCCATTAAGTTTCAAGTCACAAAGGTCGTTAATAAAAATTAGAAATAATAGTAGTCCAAGAACTGATCCTTGAAAAACTCCACAGTTAATGGGTAGTATATTACTAAAGCTATTATTGATCCTGACAGTTTGTTTGCGGTTAGACAAATAGGATTTAAAAAAATTATAATAAGTTCCACGAATACCGATTGTATACAGTTTATGTAACAAGATTTTATAATTTACACTGTCAAAAGCCTTACGTATATCCAAGAAGATAGCGATTGTTATTTTACTATTATCAACACTACGATAAATAAAGTCAGTAAATTTCAACAAAACCAATTCAGTACTTTTATTTGGTAAAAAACCATATTGGTTTTGTGAAATACAAACAATGTTTGCAATACAATAAATTGTTTGTAATACAAACAATTTATTTTGGTGTGTGAAATTCTATATTTAAATAGTATATCTGTGAGTTTCTGGAAAACTCTTATCACTCTTTTAAAGATAATTTATTTAGAAATTATTTTGAAGGGCATTTTTAAAGCGTGAAAGGAATTATTTTCATCATAATATATGGCGTCGATTGGTCGTTGTGATTGGAGGGATAATAAATTTTACGACAGTTTCTCGCTGTTAACTGCAACCTTATCCGTAATCCAGAAAAATGGAAATATTTTAGAATGGATAATTTTTTTAGAAATTCTAATGGCTTATTGCACATCATCAAAAGAATCCGAACAGTTTGATACCAGAAATGTGTTATACGGATCAGTAATTAAAAAGCCTTTCTCTGGAAACCGTTCACCAAAAACTTTTTTTTAGAATAGATAGAGATTCAAAGTCATTGTTGGTTTTCATTTTAAAGTAAGGCCGAAACAGATCTGACGTCATTCAATCCTAAACAAAGACAAAGTGAGTGTCGATATTTATTTTAAAATATTGAATTAACTAAATTTTTTTTTAACTTTTCATGTCGATTTTTGAATTTAGATCTATTTCCTTTTTTACTGGAAAATGCATTTCTTTCTATTTTCATAAAACGCTGGTATTGCCCATGCCCAATTGTTTTGAACTCCAAGATCTTTGTTTCGGATTGAATAACGTCACATACTGTTTTCACGGAATTATTTAAAGTTAAGCTTTGAAGTTAAAATAAAAAATAAATGGACTCC
This sequence comes from Tetragnatha versicolor, assembly GCA_024610705.1. Classification (NCBI taxonomy): domain Eukaryota; kingdom Metazoa; phylum Arthropoda; class Arachnida; order Araneae; family Tetragnathidae; genus Tetragnatha; species Tetragnatha versicolor. The sequence continues at coordinate 18,894,241 of JANDEH010000008.1, forward strand.
ATAACTACATAAGTTTTTGTACGTATATTTCTGTCTTGGATACCTCCATCAAAAAAACAATAAAGTAAAAATTCAGGGATTGCCCATCGTATGTTAAATTTAAAACAAATCAAAAGATATACATTGTTTATCACTAATTAAATAAATCTCATTAATTTAAACTATGACAGAAGCAATTCAGCGCAACCTCACCAATCCCCCATTAGGACACACATCAAAGCCTTTTACGCACGGTGGCAAACCAAGTGAAAAATTAACCGGGACTTACGCCGTTCTTCTTCTCACCTCTCTCATAGAAAGCCGAAGCTGCCTCCGTCCGGTATGAAAGAGGCAAAAGACATCATATCTTTATTGCAAACACGCAAATCCCTTCTTTTATTGTGGGATTTTCTCTCTCGCCAGGAAGGGTTAGGTGTTCCGCTTTTTTTTACTTTCGTTCTATCTATCTATCTTGCTAGTGGGGGTGGAGGATTTTGGAATTTTCGATGGGGGATGTCGGTCTTTGTTCGCAAGATTCGGAGCTGGGGGTGTCTTTGGAGTGGCCGCGTGGTTTGTGGGGTGGGGTGGTCTGGTGGTTATTTTTTTGCTGTTAATGTATATGAGAGGTTGGGGATGAGATGAGATTATGGTTGTGACAAAGTCGGTTTTAAAATGTTGGTAATTATATTTTTGCCGGTGTCTTATTAGTTTCACTTTCGCAACGATGTTTTCCGAATAGCGCTATAATAAAAGCAGTAGAGGAAGGTCTACTTTCCTCACCTCTACTACTCACCCGGAGTGGAAGGAATCCAACCAAACAGAAAGGGAAACTTGAAATTCATTCTTTTTTAATCTTGATTAAACAGGCCAAAAAATTACAAACAGACTAATAATTTTTTACCAACCTAAACTCCATAAAATCAAATCAATAAATTTAAAACTAACCTAACCTCCCAAAAAATCAAGAATATAATTTCACAATTTCACATCCTTTAAAAAACCATTGCCAAAAGCTATTCCTGAAATGTTTATAGTTCACGAGTAGATCGGCGAGTTGCAACATATGTTATGATGAGAATATCCAGCAAAAGTTATGCAGAGTTGCTTCAAAAAATTCCTCTTGCTATAAAATAACTGCAGACTTCTTAAAGAAAACTACCCTTTGTACTGCAATTTTGGAGATTTTTTTGGTTTGGCTGGGTAGTAATGATAACTTTGGACTATCACAATCCAATGGGATTGAACCAATTGATTCCAATTGAAAACAAACCCTTGAATTTAAAAGAAAAAGGAAAAGAATATTTGAGAACATTGTCATAAGAACTTTCTGAGAGATAATTTTAAATCAAGATTACATAAGTGATGTTCCAATTCGATACCAAACAGTGCAAATTAAATAGTTCAAAACTGGAAAGACCTCCAAAAAACTTCAAATCATTCAAATCAACAAGAGAAATTTTCGAACAATACACGTTTTTGAATTAGAAACGTATGAGTTGTACAAGTTGCACAGTAACATTTTCTGCATCGCGCACTTTCATAAATACAAGACTTAATTGGATCAAAATTTTCACACAATAGTAAATAAACCTTCTAACACCACGACCACGAGGAGATATTTGCAGGACTTTCTACATAAAAATTTCGCAGCATCAATGAGGAAGTTGCATGTTTTTTATATTTTTTAATCGATTCTTCTTACAAAAATAAGCGACTACCCAAAATTTGAGGCCGATCGAGAAATATTTTGATTGCCAAAAAAATTTTACAGAAATCCACTTTTTAAAAGCGCGCGAAAACGCCAAGAATTTGGGATCATCGTACGTTGACTTCATCATACGATAAACATTGTTGTAAAGCAATGGAGTTGATGGTATGATTGTTGGCATCTTAAACAATAAATGTTTCAGTCACTTGTTTTTTTTCTCGACTTTTAAATTAAAATATTTAATTAAATTACCTGTACATTTTTTTTTTGAAAAATTGACTAGATATTTCATTTTACCATACAAAAAACCATACGGAACACTTGTTTGTTTTTGAAAATCTGACACATGCAACTTCCTTATTACTCAAATTTCAATACATTAATCGATCCAAATTAAGAGTAAATATCTTTCATAGCCAAACAATCAAGACTGAAACGGATCCACTTGTTACAAATTCTTCATTTCACAACCAGATCCCCTGAATTCAACTGAACACCTCTACCCGATCTGGAAACAGTACATTTCCAATACAACAAATTAACAAACTGCTTACTTAAAACCAATTTACTCGCCTCATCACATTAAACTCTCCTACTTCCCCATACCCTCAAACAAAAGACACTGACCAAACCCCTCTGGGACCAGTCCACTAATCCCCTCCAATTAATAAAGGCCTTTAAAACAGGGGAGAGAGGCATATATCCGCACTCTTCCGCAGTCCGGCCGGACCGGATCCGCGTTCGTCCGGACACCCCTTATCAGTTGAGGGGGGAGAGCAACTAATTGCGGCCATTGTTGGGCCCTAATGATGCTTCTATTTTTACCCCTCCCCCCTTGTAGAGGAGAGGGGGAGTGAGCTGCGAAATTGGAGTCCCGTGGAGGGGTGCAGGGGTTTGTTTGGAGTTGGTAATACGTGAATTTGATTTTATGAGGAGGTTTAATTGTTACGCAAAGTGGGTAAGTTGACTGTTTTAATATTCATCGATTTGATCACATTTTACGCATTGCATTAATATGATTAAGTATGAGATATCAATTTAGAAGGCATATAAGGTTTTAAAAAATTCGAGAATATCTAAACTTAAAAAAAAGAGATACCTACTCAAAGTATTGTTATGTAACCCGATGTTAGAAAACTGATGTAATTATTTGAATTTCTTCAAAGATAGTTACCTCTTACCCCCTTGAATTTTAGATGTAAAACATTAATAAATTATATTATTTGGATCTACTTTTAGAAACTATTTTCCGACTTGTTATAAAAAGCGGAGGTTATATAAAATAATTTTTTTTAAGTAAAATAGTCACATCGGTATGTTCAGTGTTTGGTGGGATTATATTTTGTAGCAGACATAAGAAAAAAGTTAAAACTAATATAATGTCCAAAATAAATTATCCATAATTATTGTTCTACTGCTATTTATTGATAACCATAATAATTGAAATAATTAAACATTGGGTATATTTTATATTACTTCAGTTAAAATTATATTTAGTCAAGTTCAATTTAAACCTATATTCTATATCATCAGTTCGTAAAAAGTCATTCCTGTCGAAGGTAAGAAAGTTAAACATATTTTTAAGTAAAGATATTTCATAGCAGATATTTTTATATAATTATGATAAATAGTTCATTTTTACTTAATAACTAATGCAAAAAGCAAGAAGGTGAGAAGATACAGGTTAAGGTTCATTTTTAATTGAAATATGAAATATATTAAAATAATATTAAAAATATTACTTTTGATAAAATAACAATAAAGGTCTTGATAACATCTTACATAATATAAATTTAATTTAAAATAAACAGTTAATGATAATAAACATAGGAAATAACCATATTGAGAAACTAATCTTTAAGGTTATATATTAGCTAACATTATTTTGAAATTACTAATCAGAGCTAGAATAGTTTTATGAAAATGTTTTAAAAATTTAAAAGAAAAGCTTAAGTTTTACAAAAAGGAAGCTATTATAATATAGCTATTAAATTATAACAATTTTTATGTTTCCTTAAAAAAAAATTTACCCACCTTGTTAATTGTAATTGGAGGGGAAATTGTTTTCACTGCATACTTTCTACTATGAAGGAAAATATAGTTTTACAGATAAAAGTTTGATATTGTTTGTTTTGCTGCACACTATGCGCTAGGAAAAAATGTGTTATGCAGGTGCGATCGTCTTACTATATATTCCCTCCCTTATTTCACAGAAAGTTGATATTCTATTACAGTACAACAAAACTTCCTATAGACAACGTTTGTTTTGATGCTTACTATCTGTTGTAAAGGAGAATTTCATTTCACATAAATGAACGGTTCTACTGCAGAACTTCATATAAAAAAGAATACTTCGCTAAATTCCTTCTTATTACTTAAATTTTACTAAGGTGAATCCCTTCTCCATCAGTAAAAAAACTAATTAGTTAACTAGTTTATGGTTCATCCCACAATCCGTTTTATAAAACCTTAAAAGTCATATTCACAGCCATCAGCGTCATTGTTAAACAACAGCAGATAAAGAAAGAATAATTAGGTTTTTGCGGACTGTGATTGGTGGAATCCATCTTTGACCTAGGGTTTAACACCAACGCAGATGGATGTGAATATGGATAAATAAGGCTCTGTATCACTCCCGACCCTTCAATAACCTACTCTAATGAAAATAACGCTGAAACATATGAATCTTCATTAACTCCTTATCTTCCCCTTATCCCTTACCTGTTACCTGACATTAAGAGGCCTCAATCACCCCCCCGAACAAATATTCTTCCTCGAATCATCATCCGAACGCCCCTCGAATAGGAAGCGGTAATGAACCCAACCCTCCACACTCCTCGGGACCGTCCCGCCGCTTATCGTCCGGACTTAATGTTCTATTTCAAGAACAACCCCCGCATTAGACGATCATTTGGATCATTTACACTCCCAATTATCCACAAAAGCAAGAAGAATCCCTGTCACTTAAGCGCGTAGAGTCGGGAGGAATAGGGTGAGCTAGCTTGGGAGATGTTAGATTCAGGTTTGCACCTGCTTTAGTAGTAGTTTCCTGTGTGGCGTTTATTATGGAATTGTTATTTGATATTCTTTTGGAAAAGAACTAATTATATGTATATCTTTATAGTTCATGTATTTGTGCAGATTGAAGTCAATATTCAAGAAAACTAATCAGAATGTATACTGCTCTGGGGATAAATAACTTTCAAAGTATTCAGTCAAACATGAAAATGGAGTCTTCCGGGCTTATAGGCCGTAGTCTAGAAATAGGAAATCCAAACGTTTCGACCCCTTCTACGGGGGTCATCATCAGTGGATAAAAGTTAAGAAAACTTTTATTTTTATTTTTCTTAACTTTTATCCACTGATGATGACCCCCTTAGAAGGGGTCGAAACGTTTGGATTTCCTATTTCTAGACTACGACCTATAAGCCCGGAAGACTCCATTTTCATGTATAACTCCGGCCGTAGAAGCCTTCGTAGTGTTATTCAGTCAAAACCATAAGATTCATTAATAACTATTGGCGCTGGTAATCTTCTCCGCCCACAATGCTTCGTGAGATTGGATGGCAACCACTTACAATACTTCTTAAGGTAATTCCTCTAAAGTTCTTTTTTCAAGTTATTCAAGGTAAATATCGCAATTCACACAAATTATTTCCAACCTAAAAATAGCACAAGGCGTTTTTTAAGACAGACCAACGATTTTCAGTTTAAGCTATATTTTTGTAAAACCGATATGTTTAAATTTTCATTTTTTCCTCGCACAATTGAAGAATGGAACAGGATCCCAAATGATTGTCTTTTTCGAATCTGTGGGTTATTTTGTTTCCCAACTTAAACAATACTTACAATTTATATTTTTGCTTTTTTAGTGTGTATGTTACGGGCCATGTGATAAATCGGGCATTATTAATAATGCCCGAAGTGGAGGAGGGCAATGTAAAAAATTCAATGGCCTTTATCAATGAAATTTATCACTTTGCCCGCCACCACTCTGGGCATTATTAATAATGCCCAATTAAGTTTTCTTTAAATTGTTTCTAGTTTTGTAACCCCCTGCTTGGCCCTTAAATGGGCCGCAGTATGTCAAATAAATAAATAAATAATTTGTGAAATTTTCATGAAAAAGTACATAGATTAAAGACTGTTCAGGAACCTAAAGAGATGCCATTCATAATCAATAACAGCTATAATTCACAGCCATCAGTGTTGGTGTTAACCTGCAGCTAAAGACAGAAAAATTAGCTTTTCGCTTTTTTTTATTGGTCGAATACTTTTTTGACCAAGGACCCGGTTTGACTTTACACCGACACTGATGGATATCAATATGGTAGTAAGTGTATGAATTCCATCGTCGTTTTATGGTCTAAAAATTTTGTTATTTACATTACATTAGACAGGATTTGAATAATGATTAAACGAGATTTTTTTTCATTTCTAATAGGCTAATGATAACACAAAAAACGATGCCTGATTTTTAAAATTGTCTACAAAACATTTTGACCTGATCTTCCTCTGAATATGTAATTATATTGTTGCAACTCGACGGTCAACTAGTGAACTGGAAACATTTAATGAATAACTTTTGGCAACTGTGTTTAAAATGATGTGAAATTGTGAAATGATTATTATTGTTTTGAATTTTAGGTAGTTAGTTTAGTTTTAAATTTATGGATTGGAATTTTTAGTAGGTTAGTTTAGTTTTGAAATTTATGGAATTTATTTGTTTTGGCTTAGATTAGTTTGAAATTATTTGTCTTTCTGAATCTTTTGGCAAGTTAAATCTAAATTAATAAAGATTGAATATGAAGTTTACATCTCTGTTTGGTCTATCATCTTTCCACTCCGGGTGAGAAGTAGAGTCAAGGAAAACAGACCTTACTCTACTTTTCTTATTAGTACTAGCGCTATTTGGAACATTGTGGCATCCCTGCCGGGATGTGTGAAGGATGACGTCGGAAGCCACCTTAAGAAAGCAGAGAGGTAGAGTTAGAAGTTTGATCCAGAGTCTAATAGAGTCATTAGAGTTAAAGTTAAAGGAAACTTTATTAGACCTGGATTCATTGAAGAAAGATTTAGAAGTTTTAGAAGTGCAATCAGGATATTTAAAGCAGACGGAAGAAGATTTACTACCGTTTTATACTGAGGACAATGTTTATAAAGAAATAGATGAAGCTGAAGAACTGAAGGAAATAATTATAAGATGGAAATTTAGAGTAAAGAAAGCTGTAACAGTACAAGAATCATCACGAAGATCAGACACGAAGCTGTCTGAATTACGGAATTTAGACATCATTGGAATCTATAAGGAAGATAAGATGACTAGGAACAGGAGAGAAGAACCAAGGGTCCGGACCAAGAAAGACGAGACCAAGGAAACCTCGAAGGAGAGGTTCCCCAAGAAACAGCAAGAAGATCCGGATATCTCCCTCAGTGGGGAAGAGTTGCAGAAAGCGGTCTCTGCCGAAACAAAGGATGGTGTGGCAGTGATCGTGATGATGGAGCCAGAGACCTCGGTTGATGAAAAGAAGTCGGAGAACGTTAGCTCTGCTGAAACAGCCGGAAGAGCTGAAGTGATCGTGATAGAGACGGAGCCAGCTGTTAATAAGAAGAAGCCGATGAATACAGTCTCTGCTGAAACAAGCGAGGTAGCTGAAGAAATCATGATGGAGCCATATCCCTCTAATGGCATGAAGAACAACACTGCACCAGAAAAGAAGGATGTGGGTGAAATTGATGGAGCTGATTGCCACAAAGATAGACCCCAACGTAAAGGTAGTAGAAGGGATAGAAGAAGTAAGGAAGTAAAAGAAAAAAGAAGGAACAGAAGAACCACCAAACGAACTGACATGGGTTCCGCAAGTAAAGTGCCTAGAGGATCAAGGACGGTCCCACATTCGATTGCTTTGCCAAAAGTTACTGAACAGAGTTTTGTAAAGAAAATAGTTCCCAGATTCAGATCCCCATCTAGCAGACCTCCTTGTCGAGTTGTTCCAGATTGAGCTCCATCGATGGGACCTCAATGGCGGGAGTGTGTTGCAACTCGACGGTCAACTAGTGAACTGGAAACATTTAATGAATAACTTTTGGCAACTGTGTTTAAAATGATGTGAAATTGTGAAATGATTATTATTGTTTTGAATTTTAGGTAGTTAGTTTAGTTTTAAATTTATGGATTGGAATTTTTAGTAGGTTAGTTTAGTTTTGAAATTTATGGAATTTATTTGTTTTGGCTTAGATTAGTTTGAAATTATTTGTCTTTCTGAATCTTTTGGCAAGTTAAATCTAAATTAATAAAGATTGAATATGAAGTTTACATCTCTGTTTGGTCTATCATCTTTCCACTCCGGGTGAGAAGTAGAGTCAAGGAAAACAGACCTTACTCTACTTTTCTTATTAGTACTAGCGCTATTTGGAACAATATCATTTGAATAGTCAGTTAGAAGAAGGGAATAAGTCCAAAAACCAAGTTTTGAGAAAATCGAAAAAAAACTGTATAAGTAATGGAATTTTCATTGTATAACCTTCAAATTTTTACTGGATATTCAAAACCCTATTTAGAAAACAGAGCAATCACCAAAATAAATATAAGTACATTAAAAAATATTTTGCGGTTAAAAAAATTTGATGGACTTATTCCCTTCTTACACCTTAGGAAATTTTTCTGAAGAAAAATCTTTAAAAAACCATTAAATTGACATTTAAATTTTAATTCTTCTTAGTTCACACTCAACACTATATTTCTTCTTAGTTCCCATAACAAAAAGGAGAAATAAGAAGAATAAGACAAATAATATTCAAAATTATAATGAAACTGAGTCATTATAGCAGTATCAATGGAGTAAGTGAATATGAATGGAGGCAAACATTCCTTGCATAAAAAATTTTCCGAAAGTACTTTTAAATTAAGAGCAAATTTTATTTTGTCTTAGTTTGCAGTATGATTAATATGAAAAGAAAGACAAATTAACTGTTGATTCAATAATGTTCGAGTCCGACTTTATATTTTTATGTTTACTGTGCTACCTGCCCAGCCTTATTTATAAAACCATTTTATGTTAATTTATGTTAATGTTAAACTGGCCTGGATCTTGCCTGGATCTTGATATGTATATACATAAATGTTCAATGATACATGCATCCTTCTCATTTACTGTAACCTCCTCACCGTGTGTTTCAAAATAAAAGCCGATGATTCAAAACCAGTTTCTTTATTGAGCATAGCCTCAAACATTAACTTTAATTTCAAATCAAATTAAAAAATACAATGAAAGGACATCGGTTTCGCAAATTCAAAGGGCTATATCTGCTCATAAGGGATCGATATTTTCACCCTATTTTCACTCATGTGTAGAGCAAAGCTTGGGGATGTTTTTAACCCTTTCAATACGGCAAAAAAATTTAGTGCGCTTCAATACCGGGAACTGATATTTCTCCTCCAAGTGATTATTAAGATGAAATAACTATTTTGTATAAATGTCTGAAGGTCCAAGAGACGCATAAACGATCCCATAACGACGCATCAACAAAAACAACGATATTACAAGCTTTATTGAAGGGACAGCGTATGTCCCGCCGTAAACCCAGAGGACCTGCATACCGGGACAAGGTATATCCCGGCCGTAATCCTGGAGTCAGCCTGGACAGTCCTGGGACAGCCTTTGTCCCGCGGCCGCTTTTTGTTAATTGCAAACTCACACCTATTGCTAGACCACCAATAGTCGTTGGATCCGTAATTTGAAGAAAATAAAGGTGCAAAAATGCAAGAGCTAAGCGTTGGAATCGAATGAATAAACTGGCGAAAGTTTCACTTAAACTTTATGGTGGTGACTGTATTTTTGCAACACAAAAGAATTATTTGGCATAAGAGTCAACAATCGAACAATATTTTGGTGATTTTCGCTTGTTTAATCATTTGGGGGACTGACATCAGATAATCATGGGATCACACAAGAATCATGATGCAGCGGAACTTGGAGTTTTTTTCTGTTCCAAGATGATTTTCAGTAACTGGGACATATGTTGTCCCAGCCGTAATTTTAAAAAATTTCCAGCCTGGGACAGCATGTTGTCCGGTGCGAAAGGGTGAAGCACAAAAAGTCAATTTGTCATTTTAAGGACTTATTCCCTTCTTCTAACTGACGATTCATTTTCAAACCCTTCATCTATTCAACAATGTGTCCAAAACTATTTGAGTGGGAAATACACACTTTTCTTTCCATTACATTTCCCTCCGGCGGTGTCCGCTGGAAAGGACGTCAAGATTTGCCACAAACGTAGCCTCCCCACCAATTTGAAGAAGCTTTGCATTTAAAAAAATGTTGTCTGTTTCTTAAGTGGTGAGTACGGTCGCCGCTGCTTGTTACCATACTTCACTTTGATAAAGCCCCTGTTAATTTTTTAACGTTCTTGTTGTTCATCCTTGCTTGTCACAGCTTTTATATTCTTCTTATTTTTTATAGTAGCCTCTGATTTAATCAATCGCCATGTAAATTGTTGTACGGTGCATTACCCTCTCACGTGGTAAACCAAGAGCCTGACCTGTTACGTCACAACGAATTTTCAAGCCATTCTAAAAAGACGATTTTTAATCACTTTTTTCTAATTAAAAAAAGTGTCAAATCAACCTGGAATTTCGCACAAATCCCTATTTCAAACCTTTTACATGCTGATTTTCTCAAATGGGAACATCACTTTAGGGAATTTTTTCACCAATTAATTTTTCATGCAGGAATTTGATACTTGGTAGTAAGCAACTTAAAAATATGAAGTTATTTTTACGTGCAAAAGTTTTTCACGTGCAATTTAGTCCTTTTTGTAGAATTTATATCAAAATTACATTCAATTTCTGATAATTCTAAATAAACTTATTTTTAAATAACACTGTTCAATAAATTTTACCTTTAAATTTTTCTTTGATGAAAATAGTCATTTCATATAGATTTTGGGTCGCTGAATACGAAAATCGCCATTGTGATTCTCAATGGACTCAGGATTTTCGGGGAACAGCCCCTCCCCTTTTTACGTTTTTCGACGACTTTATAACTTTAAATTTGATTGTAAGGGTCAAACTGCATTGCTTTAGTCTTCAAATGTCCTCCCCCAGGGAACAAGAAAAGTTCAAATTAATAAAATATGATAAATTTATAACAAATGGATAGGTTTCAGGGGTAATTACCCCCCTAAAAACGCAAAAAAGTCGTTAAAAATAGTAGGATTTGTTACCCTATTTATTCCATTTTTGGTGAGTAATTAGCAATTCAATGAATATATTTCCAAATGAGAACATTGGGGTTTGAGGTTTAGTTTTTGAGGGGATTTGTATAACATGTAAGAATTCAAGTTATTTCCTGTTTTCTTTAATTTTTTTGAGCTTTTTCTGTCTGAAAGGGTCAAAACAAGTTAAGAATGATGCTTCAAATCACCAAATCAATAATTTTTATGTGTTCGCCTGATTTTTAGAGGAATATTTGCCAAATCTGTATAACAAGATTCCCACAATTGTATATTTTCTATCTTCCTGGCCGTTTAATTTTTTGTAATTATCATTAGGGGTTATACAAAGGGCAATAAGTGGAACACTTCTGAAGACTTGTGAGCTTTTTTTTATTCATGTGCTCTTTTTAACAAACAAATTTTAGAAATAAAAATGAAGAATTTTGAAATTAATGAAAAGTGTGCACATCTGATAAAAACTCTTCTAACGGAACTTGGATTTAAGTGATATGCGATTCAGTTTGGAATCTTCCATGAGAAACGCAGCTTTAATGAATCAATGGAGATGATTATGATTATCACTATTGAAATCTAATTAGACTTGAATACAATTTTTGAATTTTATGCTAGATATCCGTATAGAAAAGTAATTAAATTATAACTAATTTTTCACACGTTAACATAATTGTTTAGCTTCGAAGTCCACTGGAACGGAATAGTATTACCCAGAAAAGTGTGTAAGAATAATGCTATAAAACAGGCCATTTTTTAAGGGATTTTCACTGCGGGGGCAAAATTCCAAAAATTGTTCGTTAATGCTTTGTTGCTCTTTTAGATTGACATTAAGGGGGCATCGAGAGTGATGCAGGGACCCTCTAAATCTATAACAGTACCTTTAACGCCTTACCCCAAGGGATTTGGGGGTTTCTCCACGTAGAAAATTTTAAAAACTAGAAGCAAAAAGGCGTTTTTAGGCCCAATAGAGACAGCAAAAATTTTAGGAAAAAGGTTAGGATTTTCTTCATTTTAAATGTCAACACACCAAATGAAATTATATTGGTCTGATCGAGTGTTGATTGAAAGAAATTTTGGTGCAATTATCAGTTTACATTTTACGCTTTGGGGGCAAAATAGACCACTGCGGGGACATTTGGCCCCAAACTTCTTACTTAAAAAATGGCCTGCTATAAAAAGTGTCACATACTGCTGAACCAACGATAGTAAAAGGGTCACGTGATTTTGACAACGCTGGAACTAGTATTTCGGAGAGGAGACAGGTGGAAGTTGAGGGGCAGTTGATCGAAAGAGGAAGAGACATTTGCTTGTATATAGAAGCAAGACCCCAACTATCACCGGTGTTCCCAACCATTGGCCGTGCAAAGTCTGTAAAAATCAAGTGACGTGACCCTTTCACTATCTTTGGCTGATCAGTACGTAGTAAACATGTAAATTTTTCCATATAAAAATCTATAAAATTTAATCCAATCGTCCAACTATGAGTAATAAAGATGATCCTAAAAATACATATTTAAAATTTGGACATGTCTTTAAAATGTCCAAAATTGAGTAGAAACCGGTTTATGTCATTTTATTTGAATAAATTGTGAAATATATGCCTTTTGGAAATCCCCCCATCGGTCAAAGACTTTTAACATATGATTCAATTGAGTTGTATGATAAAAATAACATTAAACTATAATGCATGTTATATTTTAACAGATGTGTCTGCATATTCTTTGTTTTATATTACAATACAAGCTAGTACTATTTTTTTTGGGGTGGAATTGGTACATCCTCTGCCTTTCCCAACAGTGCAAACTTAGGGTGGAACAGAGTATAGTATACGCTTAAGAGAAATAACTAAGACTTGATATGTAAATAAAAGAAAACCTGAGCAATTTTTTGTTTTTCATTGTCCAAAGGTTTTGGAATAAACGAGATTATTTTTGCAAATGAGTTTTTCGTGCGGACGTTACACTAAGTGGAAACGCACCTTTAGGGATGCTTTTCGACGCGCTCTCTATATCTGCCCCTCCTCCACGCTTAAGCGGCGTTCTTATCGGGCTTGAAAAATGGCGGTAATGATCATTGCCTCTGTGTTTTTGGTGGCTTTTGTGGGACCAACAGAAACGTGTCGAGGCAGCAATAATGGCGACTCGGAATTCAGGTGTCGCAGGGAGCAGATTAGGTGATGGATGAGAGGTCGGGACACAATGAGGGACGCTCGGAGGGGTGACAGCCGAATGAATTGTGATGAGTGGGTGGTTTGGGTCTGCGAAGAAATTAGGGGGCTCTAATGAGCGGAGGGCGAGGAATTAGGGACTGGGGCTTTTTGCGACAAATATTTATTGCTTAAGAATGCTGATTTAGCCAGTAGTGTTATCTGGGTGTTCCTTGTTCTACTTGTATGTGGAAGGTATGAAAGAGAAGTATTTGTGTCACTAATCATGCTCTCTGAAAGTGCGAGTTTGAATGTGGAGTTTTTAAACGCTATTGGGTCTGTTATGGATTGGTACATTATCCTTATCACTAAAAACCAATTACAGATATAATGTTCGCTATGCACATCGCTTCCAGGTATAGATTGCCCTATATGTGATACTATAAGATACTGTGAAAATAAACTATCAGAATTGAAATTTAACGCGTCAGATTAGCCCATTAAGTCCTAGTCGCCCCAAATTTTCCATAGTATCCTATAGCAATATCGAGCGGCTTAGGATTGAAAGGTAGTTAATCAGATTTCTATATTTGATAAATTACAGTTGGTTGTTTTTGCATATCTACAGACCATGCTGAGGAGAAAAGTGACGATGAAGAGCAGAGGGAGGCTTAAGAGTAAAGATATGATAAAAATTGAATCGTCAGTTTGAAGAAGGGAATAAGTCCAAAAAATGACAAATTGACTTTTTGTTCTTAAAACGATCACCAAGCTTTGTTCTACACATGGGTGAAAAGATTATAATTTTGAATTTTATTTGTCTTATTCTTTTTATTTCACCTTTTTGTGGTGTAACCTAAGGAGAAATATAATTTAAATGTGAATTTAAGGGTTTTAAAGGTTTTTCATCAGAAAAATTTCATAAGGTGGAAGAAGGGAATAAGTCCATCAATTTATTTTGACTATAAAATATTTTTGAATATACTTATATTTGTTTTGATGATGGCTCGGTTTTCTAAATAGGGTTCTGAACTTTCAGTAAAAATTTGGTGGTCATACAATGAAAATTCCATTACTTATACAGTTTTTTTCGATTTTCTCAAAACTTGGTTTTTGGGACTTATTCCCTTCTTCCAACTGACGATTCAATTAAAGGGACGGTAAAGAGTAGACAGAGAATCCTAAGAAAACAATTAAGTTATGCATCAAAAAATGCCGAGGAGAAAGGTTATGATAAAGAGCAGAGGAAGGCTCAAGAGAAAATAGATGAGGAAAATAGAAATAGAGGCACAAGAACAGATATTATCAAAAGTAGAGCTACAAAATTTGAAGAGACGATTTTTATGAGGGTTATTTTAACTTTATTATTTTATCTTGATTGAGGTAAGCATTATAGACATAAATTGATGAAAAAACACAGAGTATAGAATAGAGCTTAACAGAGGATTCATCTCCATAGACGCTAATGTCAACTTTTTTAACAATGATTTTCCCGTAGACAACTTTTGGGACATAGGGCCACTTCCTATAGTTCCACGTCACTCCTTCTTTCTGTCATTCGCCCATTGAAGCTGTCACTCAAATCCAAATCGGAAGTGGAGGGAAAAGAGCAGCACTGACGAAATTAAAATGCCGCTTGATAGAAGTTCCATATCCAACAAGGAATCACATTCGCATTTGGCCTTCTCTGACTGGCTGCTAGTGAAATTAATTATAATCTGCAAGCATGAATTAAATTAAGTACCTAAAGAGGAAAACTGCCGTTTGGAATCTCTGTTAGCTCTTTAGTCTGTGGATAAAAACTAGTTCAAGGCCCACTTATTGTTTTTTATTATTTATATTTATATATTTGTTTGGAATCACTGTCTTTTCATTTACTACCAACAATTTTCATTTTTTTTGTAATTTCTAACTTAACTTTTAATTTTAAAGCGAAATATCACAAAGCAACTTTTTTTAACATACCTTGATCTTCAACTCACCTCTCAATTATAAAAAAATAGTAGTATTACTCCTCCCCCACCAGCTTCCGTTCCCGACTTCCAACAAAGGCACGAAACCAAACACACGCCCAAAAGACAGGTGCCGATTTCCCCACTCATCAAAAGACGTCAATTGGCCATCAGTCAAACCCCCTCGAAACGGCGTTCGAAAATACCCCGGAAAGAACACAAACACAACCCGTCTCCAGACTTAACTAGTCCGCGTGCTGTTGCATAATTATTCCAATTACCTTCGTCTTTCTTCTGTAGGCTGCCAGAATAAACAGGCTGCCTTTCAATGAACAGCCCCCGGTTTACTACTATTAGTCTGTGGAACAGCTGTGGTTGATGGATATATACGACGGGAGTAACTAGTTGAAGGGTGTAGTAGTGATCTCTCGGGGATGGTGATTAACTAGGAGAGGGGGTCGATGACCCTTTTGGAGGTGAACATCCCGTGGAGAATTCTTTGGGAGGGATTGCATTTAAGCTTTCTGTAAAATAAAGCCAAAATTTGATCTTTAAGAAAAAGTGCAAAGCAATGTTTGAAATCCATTAAAAGAAGTACGGGAAACCCCAACATTATGTGATAAAGGTATGAAAGGTCTTGCAAAAGGCAGCTGATCCTTATTTCGTACCCAAACAATTTACCTTCTCAAAAATAAAGAGAAAACGACGATAGTTTTCTAACGTTATCAAATCCTCATACAGTATGTAATTAGTGCTGTTTTGTGATGATAAATATAATTTTATGTAATTTTAATTTATAATTTTATGTAATAAGAACTACGAGGTTTTGGTTTGTTTTAGACCCTAGTATTAAACTCAAAAGTCAGAAAATTCTTTAAAAACTGTAAACAAAAACGTTTTACAATTATCAATATATGCAATGGCTCCAAATGTATGCATATTATGCATACAATACATAATTGGAGCCTTGCATGAAAGTATCTTGAAATTTTTAAAGTAAGTTTCATAAAATGAGTTTAGTAACATGCTTTCTAGATCCTTTACTGTTTAATTCTTGTATACCTCTTAAAATAGAGATTTTATGCAAGTGTTTCTGAGTAAAATAATCGAAATAACATAATTGTAATTTATTATTTGTAATTCTACAGTTTTAGAATTACTTTTTGTTACTGTACCTCTTTAGAATACGACTAAAAATGTTAGTTTTTCTAAAACTTGACTGTCCTCCATAATCATGTTCACTTTTATTAATTACCTTCACAACATCTTACATCACCATCTTTATCATTAATACGATACCCCGACAGCTACAGTTTTTCAAATCAAAATATAAAAACTAATTTACCATCTTACCGCTTCCCAACGAAAAGAAAAAAAATCCATCTCCCAACATCAAACAAAGTCACCCCATCCCCCCCCCCAAAAAAATGTTTATACCTTCCGAAATATTGAATTACCAATTTTTCTCCCGCACCTCAAAAAACCACCGAAACCCAACAAAAATAGGAAACAAGCGGAGAAGAAAAAACGATGACGATAAAAACTATCGTAACCGTCTGCATATCGCGTTCGCTTCGTATCCATCTCTTTTCGAATGATGAATGCGATGTTCGTTTGTCAAGTCATCTCCGACATCTATTTCTGAGACTCTAATTGGCGTAGGCGGGGAGCAGGTGTCGGCTGCTTCTCTCTTCACAAGGAGCTCCTTGTCACCCCTTTCGGCCCGTTACCAGGTGGAGGGAAAGAAAAAGTGGACTCGTCCCTGTTTTCGGATGTGGTTGAGATTGGAAGGGTTGACAGGGGGTGGTATCGAGTGTTGGTTTGGTGTCGTTGTCTCTGAGGTAGGAGGGTTATTGAATGATTTTCAGGCTGTTTTACAATGGATGTTTGAGATTTGAGTGGGTGTGGTTGGGTGGGTAAAAAAATGACAATGACAAAGAGACGTTTATAAGTTTGTATTGAAAGTAACAGTTCAGTTATTAACATAAGTTAGTTTTGTCTAGAAAGTATTAAACTGAAATCGGGATACCCATCTCGTTTATGTTTCGGTATCCCGAATATATATGGGTGGGTAACAATTGTTAAAAGCTGTCAAAAAGAAAGCTTTGACACTTTATTTTTAACTTCATAACTCTTATCGTTGGACACCAATATACAGGGTGTTTCAAAATTGCGTTGCAAGGCTTTTATTTGGAACCAACGCCTCCTAGGGTCACGGAAGTAAGGTCTACCCCTAAGTAATTGAACCTGGAGACTTCATTGAGAGGACTTACAGCGCATTTAGCGGCGAAATTAAAAAGTTAAAAAAATTAATTTAAAAACTAAAGGAGACAGAGCAAAAACCTCAATGAGAGTATTGTTCCCAACGTCATGAAGAACTCACTGAAAAATATTTGATCAAAATATCTTGAATATTCGCGGAGATATTAGCAAGTGAAAATAGCACTTTTTCAGTGGTCAAAAAAGAAAAAGTTCGCATATTTGCAAATTTTTCAGTGTTATTTTGTAGTTTTGTGTTTTTTTTGTTTAAAGAACACAAAATTTAATCAAAAAGTCAAAAAAATTTGCAAATATGATAATTTTTTCTTTTTTGACTCCTGAAAAAGTGCTATTTTCTCATGCTAATATCTCGGCGAATATTCAAGATATTTTCATGCATTTTTTTTCAGTGTGTTCTTCATGACGTTGGCAACAATACTCTTTTTTTTTTTTTTTTTTAAATTTTATTTATTTATTATTTTTTTAAACAAAGTAAATAAAGTATTACATCACCTGGGATCGTTGAACGATCCATGTAGGTGAACAATAAACAGTTGGTTACAATTAGTTGCACATGAAATTACAATAAAAAATTTAGACATGGTTGTAAATAAAAGTATACATTACATGCAAACAAGAAAAAAAATATAAGTATAATATCTATCAGGAAATTAGTAGTGGCAAACAGGGTGTCGAAAATTTGGGTTTACTATCTGTCGTAAGGTAAGTAGTAGTGCAAAAAAAAAATAAGAATTGATTAAAATTACTCTAATAATGCAAGATCAAACAAAAAAGTTTTCAATGTCCCCAATAGAAAACAAAAAGTCTTTTAATTTCTTTTTAAATGCATGTTTGGTTTGACTATTTTGAATTTCCAAAGGTAATAAATTAAAGAACTTAGGGGCTAAATAAAAGAAATTTTTGCAAAAAATAGTTTTTTCAGGTTTAGGTACAGTATATAACACATTAGGTCTTCGGGGATTTATCATGTTTCGCTTTCTGCAGATATCGGAGTTTAAGTAGATAGAGACTTGTTTTAAAGTAGAAGAGGTAGCGAATAGGTAAAATATTCAATAGTTTAAAGTTATCAATATTAATGGAATGTGCTTGAGGTGATAACAATCTTATAAATCTTTCTTGGAGTTTACATATTCTTTTTAAATTTATCTGATAATCTCCACCCCATATTATTAAACCGTAGTTAATTCGAGATTGAACCCAAGAGTGATACAGAGTTAATAGGAATTTTCTGCTTACTTTTGGCCTTAGATGATAAAAATTTAGCATTATTAGTCTTAATTTATCAGCAATATACTTGGTGCAATATACTTATACTTAGCAATATACTTATTGGGGTTTTTGCTCTATCTCTCTTAATTTTTAAAATAATTTTTTTAACTTTTTAATTTTGCCGTTAGGGGCTCTGTAAGTCATTTCAGTGCATTCTCCAGGCTCACTTACCTAGGGGTAGACCTTACTTCCATGACCCTAGGAGGCATTGGTTCCGAATAAAAGCCGTGCAACGCAATTTTGAAACACCCTGTATATATTTATATATTTAATAAATTCATCAAATACAGAATCAAATAAATCAAACTTTTCTCTTAAAGACCTTTACCTAACCTTCTCTTTATACCTTTAAACAAAATAATTTTTTATATTTAAAATATACTTTGGATTTTTACATCATGAGAGTAGTTTTAAAATGATTTTTTAATCTTTTTCATATTATGAGGAGAAATTAAAGTTAAAAATTTGTACCATATGTTGTTATTGATCTGAAAAACATTTTTAACCCCTTTCCACTTTAAAATTATAGGTTTTATCAACTAACCCCCCTAATAAAACAATAGAAAATAAAAAGAAATATTACCAAACAAATATTTAGGTAATATTATGATTATAAATTTGTTAATTAAAAGGAGTTTTGAATAGTTAATACTAAATTTATTGTGGGACTGTTCTCATAATAATACAAAACTCTACTTTTTAAAGAGAAATTTAATGAACTTTTTTACAATCATTACACATTTTAATATTTTGCACACCATGATATTCAAACACAGTTTACATGCTGTTTATAAGTGACCTTATTCTAAATTAGGTAAGTTCTTTCCATAGGAACGAGATCCACAAGTCCTTGGATGCATCAGTAGCTGCATTTGGATTCCCACCAACCGTTCCATCTCAGTCCTTTCAACGCCTTCCATCGTGCATAACGAATCACACTCTGAAATGCTTTCAAAATGCTCGAGAACGCAAGCCCTGACTTTGAAGTATCCGCTTTAATCAAGTGCGAAATTTTGTTCTTTGCCAATGGTTGACACTGACAGGTTATTCATCTTGCTGAAAGAAAATGGAAATTTCAGTTTTGTGTTAGGCGCTTGAGTTTTCAAATAAAATGATTATCTGGTAAACATAATATGACTAGTATATAACTTTATTTTACAGTGTAAAAAATTTAAAAATTGTAATGAAATTGAAGAAGTCCTAATGTTCTTTACTGTGAACATTTTAGTGTGTGGACCACACAACAGTTTATTACAGAGAAGTATAAATTTCTGTACAGAATAAATGTTTTAATATAGATTTCATGTTGTTAATCTATGATAGGCAAGGGAGTAAGGGGGATGCAGCATTGAATTTATTCTCATATAAACGTATTTTCAAAGTATAAAATGTGTATTTTTATTGAATTCAGATTGAAGGAAATAAAAATTTCAAGAAATTAGCATTCCAATTTTAATAATTTTATCATTGTCACGTGATATCATCTAGCCATTCGATTGGTTCTTCTCGTTTGTCACATCACCATAGCATTTGAACAATTAATCCATTTTATAGTATTTAACCTTATTATTCTTTATTATGATGATTTATCCTTATAATCATCTCTAGTACGATCATTTATTCTTATCAGCATTTATTATACTTTATTCTTTAAATTCTTTACTATTATTACATATTTTCTTTTAAACATTTTTATTTATCCTAATCATTTCAAAATAATTTTTATTATTATTCTTCATTTGGTCACCATCCTTATAAAGTCAATCATTATTCCTCATTCTTTTTATTGTTATATCTTCATCCTTTCATGTTTAATACCCAGGTAGATCTTCATTATTCTTCATTCTGTTTTCATCCTATCATATCCTTTATCCTTATTAGTCTTCAATATCTGTTTATTTTTCGTTTACCTTTTTCTTATTATTGTCTTTGCTATTCCAGCCTATCTTTCTTCAGAATTTAACTCTTGTTTTTCTTTATTGTGATTTTGACTAAAGTTAAATTATTTCGTTTATAAAGAAAATCATATAATATATGCTATCTAGATTGAATTGAGTACAGGGTCACAAACCTGAAAAATTTCCATAAACCCACCCTTCATACACCAATTACATCCAACTCCTCACGCTTAATAGACACCGAAAAAGAGATTAATTGGACCCCGACAACTCCCACTCCTCATCTTCACCCTCCTATCCTCCCGCTCCAGACAACTCCTCAATCTCTCTCCTGCTGCCACCGCAACTAACAAAATAACACACAAAAAATTCACCCGGAAGAAAAAATTCCGAGACTCCGACACAAGCCGAAAACGATCTTAGCGGCTGAAAAACCGTAAATCTATTTCGAGGCCGAAGGTTTTAAGTTTAATTGGCGTGGGTGCGAGCCCCCTCGACCCCCCCTAGAAGGGGGGGGAGGGAGAAAGAGTGATGATATCGTCTGGCAAGTGCGGTTTAGGATCTACGACCTCAATGTGCTTCCAAATAATTCCCTGTGTTTTTGTTGGGAAGTTGGTTTCTTTTCTATTCTCCTCGGTTGTGTTTTGCTTTTTGAAAAGAGCTGTCAGCGAGCTTGAGGGTTTGAGTGTTGGTGTCTTTGAGTAGGGTAATGAGGGCGTGAGAATTGAGGTTCATAGGGTTTGAGTTGTTTGATTGAGATGAAATGTTGAATGTTAACTCTTTCTTCTTTTGAGGGGGTGTTAGGTAAATCAGTTAGTTAACACTGATTTAGATGTCTGGGTGGAGTTGTTTTAACGGTCGGAAAATCCGGAGACATGCTTTAAGTCCGGAGGGTTTACTATTTCATTAGTTAACTTTGAGAAGACGTTTGCAAATATTTTGTTTGGATGAGAGAATAAATAAATTTTTCCCTTTCACAGTAAACTTAGCTTGATTAGAATATCCCAAGCTGTTTTTTCATACGAATTCGAATAAAATGTATTGCTTAATATATTAATTAGAATAATAATTGGTACTAAACTGACAAAAATAAATCAGAAATCTAAAGAAACATAGTGAATAGTAGTTATAATTAATTCATTATAAAAATGTTATTTACGTTGCATCAAAAGTGTTGGGATCTTTTTAACATGGTATTTTTAACTAAGTTATAATATTATACAAAATTGTTAGTAAATATAAGTAGATTAAAACATTGTAGATGCGAAATATTTAGTTGATTTTGAAATTAATTGTTTTCAAACTATCATATCCAAACTTCTTAACTTTGTTTTATCCTTCATTTTTAATGATGTCTAAACACTTAAAATTGTTTATTCCATTAGTTTATTTTGTTCCAAACTTAATTACTTGGGACAGTGAAAAAATCCCAAAAGTTTCACTTTGACTAACAAAGAAAGTAAACTGTTTATTTTGATACAAATAAGCATAGATGCGTGAGCGTCAAATATACAGTGTTTTTATTTAGAAAAGTCTATGTATAATTGTTTAGTGTTTAGGCAACACAGATAAAAACAAACGAGTTTGATGTTTCTTTCCACGGGGGGAGTAGGGAGGGTTTCATTCCCTCCTCCCAACCCAATAAATAACAAGAAATAGGAATCCCTCATAAAACAGTCCTTCTAAATTGAGTTATGTAATGGATGCCCATTGGCTATATTAAGAGCCTTATCAATTACTACAGCCCTCTAATTTCTTTCACAAACTTTCATTGGAATCTATAGTAACTTCTTTTATTTGCCATTGATCAATTGATCATTGACACAAGAGACAATGGTGAGTATAATGCAAATCTAATATAATAAAATTGAATGTGTGTATGTATGTATGGTTGTCTTTTATACAAATCCACAGTTTACTTCCGATCTGCACCAAACTTGGTATACCTACGTAAAAAAACCCAAGGAAAAACATAGGCTATGTTTCGAAAACTTTTAATGACTCCTTGACCCTCTTTTGACCCTTTTTATGGTCATTTTGCTGAAATAGCTTTATTTCTCCTCAAGAAGAGATCTGTTTACTCCATTGTTACAAAGAAAACTTAATGCTAAACAACAAGTTTTTAATAGAAACACTAGGTACAAGTCTATTCAAAAATCATAACTATAATCTAAAAGTATAATTAAATGAAATTTAAAATTTTAAAACTGGTAAGTATAGTACAAAATATTTTTATTTGAGAGTAATTTTTAAATAAAAAGTTTTGTGGAATAGCATTGTTGTTAAAATAATCTCCATGGAAACGAGGATGAAAAATCAAATGATGATCATATTGTAGCCTTTAAGAAAGTTGGTTAACAGACCAAAAACTAGAGTTAATATTCAAAACCCTTTTAAGTGAAAATATGGTATTTTTCCTTAAATTGCAGGAATATGTTTTATTTATTAAATTTTATACCAAAGATATAATAAAATCATGAAAATACGATTAATTAAGGGTTCTAATTGAGCATTTTAAGTTATTTTGGGAAGAATATTTTTCTAATATTTTGTTGTTTTTTATGGGAATCATGTGGTAAATGCAGAAATGGTTCAGAATTTAAAATGCTTGATTCGACCAAGGAGGAAAGAGTAAACAGGAGACGAAATATACATGCGCAGTAGCGCACAAATGAAGCCGGCGATCTCGGGCGGCTTTCCTTTGATGTTCCTTTGAGGCGGTCTACTTCCCAGCATCCCTTGCGCGTGGCTTGTTTATGTTTTTTCCTCGTTGTTTGTGTTTTCCGTGCAGTTTTCATACAATGCGGCCATACATTGCGTTTTTACCCTAAAATTAAATCAAATTAATAATATAAAAGTCTGCTATTTAAATTGATTGCAGTTTTGAAGTCAATCAAATCGATATTTAAGAAGCGAAATTCAAAGCATTTTCAGAATCGAAAGCGCCTCGCCAGAACAGGGTTTTAAACTGTTTTTTGTAACACGTAATCCCAAATTTGGATACATTTTTAGTTAGAATTTTGATTTTAATTAAATTATTTTAAAAAAGTGTGAGTTATAAAGGTTTTGTAGGAGATGAGGAGAAGGAATTAAGCATTTAGTTTTATTTATTTATAAAAGACATTTACTTAACAATTGAAGAATTTATTGTATGCATATATTCACTCAATCGGAACTGCAGTTGGAATGCCGGCAGCCAAAAAGAACATCAGAAATAAAATCACGAAGGCCGCCGGAAGTAAATATAAACATACCCACGTGCTTTAGCACAAAAAGAAAACAGGTAAAAGAAAAATATGCATTGACTCCAACAGGTTTAAATACTAAAGCGGGGCCTAGGGGCCAGGAAAATTTGACTAAAAGTAAAGCAACAGTTGATTGAATACATCATGAGAGCGAAATGGCTTCGAAAACTTAGATTTGAACTGGACTGTGTTCTTGTTTTCAAGACCATTATGTGCTCAAAATCGATTATGTGCCTACTCAAATTTAAGATCTTTATTTGTTTAAAATCTACACGGTACTCAATTTTAAAAACATCCTATTTAGAAAGTACTCTTCACATGCTCATTTTCGAGACTTCAATCTTCTAATAATCGACTCAAAATTGTTTATTTTTAAAACCCCCTATTGTTAAGAAAAAACTTTACCTAAAGCTCATTTTTTAGATCTTTATTATTCACTCAATACAAAGCTTTTTGAATTATGAACATCTGTTAACTAACTGCAAATAGCAATGCTTTCTTTCTTAGAAGAACATTTAAAAAAAGACCTCTCGTCAAAAAATTGAGAGCATTTTTTAACAATCTACCAATATTGAGACCTGAGTTTCTTATAATATTGAGCAGCTTTCATTTGAAATAAATGTGAAATGAACCCTTAAATCAAAGTTATTCATAAAATAAATAATTATAAAATTTATTTAAAACACAATAAAATGACACTTCACTTGAAATTATTTTCATAATAAAATAACAGAAAAATATTACATGAGAATTATTCTGGAAATAAGTTTTTAAACACAGAGCAAAATACAACACACAATAAGTTTATATGGAACGTAGGACCAAAATGTAAATCAGCTGATAATTTAGCTAATAGATAGGTAGAATGAGAGAACAGCTTCAAAATAATAAGTTGACATCAAGACATATAAATGTAAAATACAATGTAAATTATTTTTTTTCTTGAAATGATTAAAAAACACACTTATATGGGCCATAGAATATAAAATCCTAATTTTAAATTATGCAAAAACTTTACTCATACATCATTCATGATTTTTTCAACTGTTAAGTCACAGCCATTTTTGTATTTTAAATAGACTTATTTTGCAAGATCAAAGCTCACCAACCCTCAAACATATCAACAGTTAGTTATAAGATGTGCCAATCACCCCCAATTGTTCATGAGGCATGAACTCGATGAAACTGACACTGGGTCCAAACTTGGTAGGATGTTTTACACCCCAAGGGGCATCCCTGTAGGTATTACGACACACTAACCATAAACTCCCAAGAAAATCCCCCCGGAAATTTTATAACTATTGAAATTTCTTATATTTGTCAGCAGAGTAGCACACTAAGGTACGTCGAACCGCACTTATTTCAGCGGACCAAATCGTAATAGTGCGGGAAACTTGCCTACCCATAACAGTAACTCGTGTGTGAAATTTTAGCCCCATCAAATAATATCTTCTGTTCTGAACCTCGGCCTAAAGTTTTGAATTTTTACCAAAAATTTGCTATTTTGCAATATTTCTTACAGTTCTGGGGTCTTCTGATGCACAGATTTTTTTCAGAAGGTGCGGTAAATGTCTAGGGGGATTATTCCATGAACCCCGTCCTCATTTCCACTTTTCCCCCTACGCGAGCGGGGGTTTTGTGGGCGAGCGCGCTGCTGGTAATGTTGGCTTTCCCTCCAAACGCCATCGCTGCGCCCGCCTTCGTAGCCCCTTTTGTGCATCAGAACCTCACATAAACCAATTATTTTCATGAAAATGACCCAGAACCCACCATTGAGTGGTATCTTTCCATTAGGTTCCATGTTTTTATTATTATTTTTTATTTACTTTAATTCCTATTTTACAAACAATTTTTTTTAAATCTACTTTTAAACAAATTGAAACTGCCAGTTAAATGTCGATGGGAATGTATTGCGTCTAAATAGTGGAAGTTATGCAGTCATATTTCATCTTCGGGGAACCTCTTTAATTAATTTATGAGAGAATCTGACAAAAACCTTCCGAGGAAGAGCAACCATTGGTGGTATAGCTAGAAAAAATTCCGGATAGTTATATTCATTTCTCGGAGGGAATTTGAGTTAATTCAGTGTTATATTTTTTAATCAAGTAAATATATCTCCATATCCCCCTTGATTACGCCCATGGCACCCCGCACTTTGCTGGAAGCTCTAGAAACTAACTGCAAAACCTTTTTCTTCGCTGAAACTTACTTCGAGATTTCCGAATCCCCACTGTCCTATCTTAGCCGATCTATCAGTTTTTAAGAACTGGTAGAACCGTAATTGGAGCACTTTCCCAGTCTGTCATTTTAACATTGTTAAGCCTAAGCTGCGAACACTTACAACCAATTGTTTGTTCTCTTGCCTACATAATCTTGTAGAGCGTTTTCTCTAACATAAATCTTGTTATCAGTCATCATGCCCAGCAAGATGTTTTCCAATACTGAATCAAAGAGATGTCACTTACCGTCTTTAATGGATTTTTAAAGTTAAAGTATAACATTGAACCATAGTGTAACGTACCGTACACAATAAATACACCCAGACCCCCATCGGTTGTTGAGGGAGAGGGACCCCTTGGAGCTGGATGAGATAAGTTGGAATTTTTGAATATAATTGATGAAAATAAGTTTGCTGATTTACCTCTTCTTGCAATCCACATTTAGGGATCGATGCACTCAGTGCCTCCGAATATATACCCTATATATTCGAACAAACAAGGGGGACTCTATGCTACCTCTAAAGAGATATTATAATGAATTATATCTCAAATTTATCTGATTAGTTTTATGGAATGGGCCGTTCAGAAATCATGTCATTGGTGGATGTATGTTCAGGCTTTCGCAGCTTAGGCTTTCAAAGCTAAACGCTATGTTGAAATGGTAGCTTGGGAATGTGCTCAGATTACGGTTCCACCAGTTCTTAGGAACTGATAGAGGGGATAACATAGATCAGTGGGGATTTGGAAACCTCGGAGTCACCGTTTCAGTGAAGAAAAAGGTACTCCAGTTAATATAGTTACTAGACCTTCCTGAAAGATATGTGGTGCCATGGGCGTAATCAAGGCAGATATGGGGCCATATTTACTTGTTTAAAAAAAGAAAACACAAACTAACTCAAATTCTCTCCGAAATATAAATATTACTCTCCTGAATTTTTTCTAGTAATACCACCGAGAAGTGCTCTTGTTCCTAAGGTCTTCGTCAGATCATCTCATAAATAAAGGAAAAGAGGTTCCCCGCTGATGAAATTTGACTGTATAACTACACTTTTTAGACGCAAAACATTCCCATCGACATTTAACTGGCAGTTTCAGTTTGTTTAAAAGTAGATTTAAAAAAAATTGTTTGTAAAATAGGAATTAAAGTAAATAAAAAATAATAATAAATACATGGAACCTAATGGAAAGATACCACTCAATGGTGGGTTCTGGGTCATTTTCATGAAAATAATTGGTTTATGTGAGGTTCTGATGCACAAAAAGGGCTACGAAGGCGGGTGCAGCGATGGCGTTTGGAGGGAAAGCCAACATTACCAGCAGCGCGCTCGCCCACAAAACCCCCGCTCGCGTAGGGGGAAAAGTGGAAATGAGGACGGGGTTCATGGAATAATCCCCCTAGACATTTACCGCACCTTCTGAAAAAAATCTGTGCATCAGAAGACCCCAGAACTGTAAGAAATATTGCAAAATAGCAAATTTTTGGTAAAAATTCAAAACTTTAGGCCGAGGTTCAGAACAGAAGATATTATTTGATGGGGCTAAAATTTCACACACGAGTTACTGTTATGGGTAGGCAAGTTTCCCGCACTATTACGATTTGGTCCGCTGAAATAAGTGCGGTTCGACGTACCTTAGTAGCACACTGTCTTCTCATCAGTACGAGGGAGGAGAGAGTAAACTCTTTCCTCCATGATCAGAAAGGACTGCAAATTTATATTTTTTACTTCTACCATAAGAAACATTTAAACTTAATTTAAATTATTATTTATTTTAAAATCATAAGTATTGAAATTAATTATTTAAACATTAAAAAAACAGGATTTATTGTATGATTTGGAATATGTGTTTATACAAATAAATCTAACTTACAATTTAAAAAAATATTTATCGTTTTAAAATAAAAAGTTACAAATTGCTTACTAAACAAATTTATATGATAGTTTTAAAATTAATATATTAAATATTAGTTCATGATTTAATGTAGATTTTTCCCTTATATATTGCATACAAAAAACAATTTAAATGCAAATAATTAAAAAATAAAACTTCACAAACGAACCCAGGTTGTTTTGATGTGAAGAAAGTATTCTACTTACTACTTTAATTCATCTGCATATACAGGATTGTAATGACAGGATAGTGTTAATGTTGCTAATCACAGAATCAAGTGTCAGCTGGTCAGGTAGTGGTGGGTTAAGAGTAGGGAGGGGTCAAAGATGCAAAAAAAGTGAAAAATAAATTCATCTGTTCTTTGATGAAACTTGGTGGAGATGGTAGTTTAGATCTTTCTGATTACAAAAATAACAGTCAGCTGGCTGGGTGGCAGTGGAATGACCTTCAGCTGGTCATGTGAACTAGCAAACAAAAGTTATCTCACAATGCATGAAATTTGATGATGATGTCAATCTTTGTTACATAAGGTAATAACGAGTCACTACTAGTTTTCAACGTTGTTCAATGGTGACTTTCCAAGAGTAAGGATTTGTACTAGCAACTCAAGAATTAATATCTATTGTATTAGTAAGTTGTTATTACTTTATGTAACAGAGTTTGACAACCCTACCAAGTTTCATGCATTGCCAGATAACTTATTTGTATGCAAGTTCACGTGACCAGCTAACTGTCATTTTTGTAATCAGGAAGGTCTAAACTACCATCTCCATCAAGTATCCAAAAGAAAAGTCAAGTCAAAAATGTTCAACTGTAAACAAATATTAATGAATAATTTTGTGATTTTTTGCTTGCGCCAAGCTATTAGAAAAGTACCGCAAAGAGTTGTCAATTAATTAATTAAAGATAACAATTCTAAATCAATCAGAAATTTTAAGTAAACAATTTAAATAAAAGAGAACTAAAGCTGTGTATCCAGCTTAGTAAAATCAAGTTAAACAATTTTTCTATGGACGAAGCATCTAAATCTTTATTAGCAAATGTCTCGATGTATATTAACTGCTAAATTGTGCCTAAACTTCACTGGTACAACAAGGTTAGTGTTTTAAACTAATATACCTACTTATTTGAATTAATGTCTGTATGAATTCCTCATACAAAAAGTCTCATAACAGTATACATATTTTTAATATCTTTACTATCAACTAAATTTTTATGTTCTATTATATAACAGCAAAAATGTTCATCGAATTCACTTGATTCATACATGTTATAAATAATGTACGCATTTTCATCATACATGAACATTTTAACAATTTTGCCAAAGAAAAATTAATCATTTTCACAATTTACAAGTACACAGCTTCATCTTGTATACCAGGTGCCATTATAGCACCGACACTTGATAACGCTGGTAACATTGAGAGCATTTTATACGCTCATAAAGGCCTCTGGACTCTTGTTCCCAACTCCGAGGAGAGCGGACGTGCAATTTCATCGCTCCCTGATCAGGGCTTGGGGGGATCGGTAACAGTCTCCGGAGAAAACTATTCAGCGGGAGCCAAGTCTTGTTTGAGAGCTCAGTAGAACTCATCACCAGTTCATGGTTTCCCGACGCTGATGGACGAAGGAGCAGAGTTGCAGGTTCCGGCTGAGGATTTTTTATTCGCTATCAGGAAACCAACAGCCGCTGTAGACTACAAGCCGGTGAATCTGGCAGATTTGAAGAAATAAGGGTTCCGAATTCAAGCTGCATCTATAATACAAATTTAGAATACTAATTACTCCAAGAATATGTGAACTAAATTTTTAAAAATGTTTTTCGCAATAGATAATTCTACTGTGTTAGGGGCCATTCATTAATTACGTAAGGATGATTTTGGCAATTTTTGACCCCCCTCCCCCCATATAAGGGTACGTAAGATTTTTCAAACCCCTCCCCCCTGTTCTTACGTAAGATTCCATTATGTTTTTCAAAACAATAAAATGTTAGAAAACTCTCCGTTTGACGTAAATCAAAGATTTTTATTTTTCAACAGATAAGTAATATTCTTGCTGTTAATTACATATTACTATTCTATTATATGATTATCTCTTGATTAGAATAATTGAAACTTGTTTATATTAACTAGGAAAATCTTACGTAAGAATTGGTTTGACCCCCCACCCCCCAAGTAAGGTTATGTAGAGATTTTTCCAACCCCCCCTCCCCCTCGGGACCCTTACATAATTAATGAATGGCCCTTTATACCTTTCAAAGGTTTTTACCTCTAACAATATGTGACTATTTCATATTATCAAATATATTTACATTTATTTGTATGTATTTCTGTTTTTATGAATAACTTTCTCAATTACCTTGGCAATTAATTACTTAATTTGATATGAAAAAAGGCATTATAGGAAGACAAACCTGAACGGAAATAGCAGGTTAAAAGTGACTTAGTAAAAGACTAGCATGACATAGACCGTATAGTCTCACAAGTATTAAAATTTAGTTAATAAATCCATAGGTTCCCAAATTTAAAAGTTTGAGAATCTATGGGTTAGATCAGGGGTTCTCAAACTTTTAAACATCGCGACCCACTTTTGAGAAACAAAATCTAACGCGACCCACCGACTTCAGTTAATATTAATTAACTGAACTGAGATAATTATCCCATGCCCCCCCCACAGAATTTTAACTTCTCTGACTGGGGGTATTCACCAACTATTTAGTTATAACAATAAATTATTACATGCACGTATTAGAAGTGATCCCTACAATAAAAAGGGGGGTCTGGGGGTCCTCCCCCAGAGAAAATTTTAAAATTTTACCCTTAAAAACAGGGTTTTAACTTGTTTTTTTAGCAATATGGGATAAATTGCAGTTGCATCATTTCCTTAATTTTTAATTATTAAAATTTGCATCGCCCCCCCCCAGTGTGGATGGGGAGATACACTGAATATTTTGTTTTCAAATTTTATTTGAATAACCGACTAGATTTGTATTATCGGCACATTAAAGTGACATACATAGTACGTGTATTTACATTAATTGTCTTTTCTGTTTGACACCAAGTAGTGTAGTTTTTTCTCAAATTTTTATTCTTTTTATATATGGTAATTTGATAAATTTCAAAAGTTCAAATAATAGTTTGATAGCTCAAAAGTCAATAACACCACATTTGTAAAAAATTTTAAAAGATACTTCATTTTCAGAAAAAATAAAAATCTTCTCGCGACCCACAGTTTGAGAAACTCTGGGTTAGATGATAAGCGGAAGAGATTATATAAGTGCCAACAAAAAACACTAAAAATTTCAGTAACAAAAGAAAATTAGTGTAATACTCAAACTAGGAAGTAAACAAACAAGATCAATATTAAAACTTGAGTAAATGGGCGTAACTTTATTAGTTCATAATAACCCATGGTGGATTTGGAAATGTTTTTGGACATTTTTAGGAAACCTTTTAACTTCTATTAATTATATTATTGCTATTGAGTCCCTTTGCATTTTGGAATTCAAACTGTCTAATGACATTTTTCGAAATCGCTCCAAGAGCATGTAACGTAATAGGGGAAATTCTATTAACCTCAAAAGGAAATATAAATCGTTCGTTGAAATACTTATGCCTCTAATTTGTGGGTGAAAAATGGCGAGCACATGGTACTACGTTTACGACCATTACCAAAAACGTTAGTTGTTTACGATTATTCCATCATGCCAAATGGGCTTGTAACAAAATGTTTAATGTTCTTAGAAAAGAGTATCGTAAGATATGAATGGGTAAAGATGTTATGATAAAATATACAATATTAAATAACACTATATAACAATTTGAATTGAAAATGAACGTTACTTACTTTCAATATTTGGGGTATATTCCTATATTCAAGGGATACATTTTCGTTTCTCATCTTCTCACCAACTCAAAAGCCGAGGAAGAGGAACCAAAAGTTCTTGTTCTTCATATTAAATAAAAGCTGCTTTTGATTTCACGATCGTTTAGAGCACCTGAATTATAACAAAAACAATGTCGCCATCTCCTCATGAAATCCGTTTGTTTATCGTCGAGCGCCTATCGCAGCGCATGATGGGAAGCATACCGCTGCGCAGAACTGGCCGAGAGGTGTCACCACTACTTCATTTTCTCAGCATTACATTTCGTCTCCTGTTTACTCTTTCCTCCATGGATTCGACACCTTTCACTCATCAAAATATAGGCACGGATCCAGCACGCCTCCAAGAGGGGGGCACTTTTCCAGACAAGATCCCCATTGGTACCATTGAGGGTATAGGGGTCCTCCCCCAGAAAAAAAATTTAATTTGACGTGTAAAAGTAGGGTTTAAACTTGCGTTTTTGGAAACGTTTTGAGTCTACTTTTCAACACTATAACGTTTACTTTTTCACCCAAAATGTCAAAATATTGGGGATTTCCTAAAAATTATCACTGAAGATCCCCTGGTGGTACTAATGGGAGGTATGGGGGTCCTCCCCCAGAAAAAAATTGGAAATTAGACCGGTAAAAGTAGGGTTTTACTCATTTTGACAACCTTTTTGTCCAGAGTGCTAATTTTAAAGAAAAAAAAATCTCCATCTCCACCCGTGCAAGGCCGGGCATATCAGCTAGTATTATTTAAATAATGAAACTGTTTAAGTATTTTTTCAATATTTAAGTATTGTCTTTAAATTTACTTTAGCATTTTTCGTTAAAGATTTTTTTCTTTTGGCTAAACGTTGTTTAAATCTTATAATGTGATTGATCTACTTTCTGTTTTAAAATTTACCTGCGCGGCTCAGCGGTTTAACAACGTTTAACAAGGGTAATGTTCGTTTTTCTGCATACTGTTTACTATGAAGGAGAAACAAGTTCTACAGGTGTAATGTTGATTTCCAGGCCAGATTAAAAAAGTGATGCAATAATATGAAGAAAAAAAGATTTTTCGCTCGAATTTTGGTAAAAATATTCGAATTAAGCTAATAAACGTAGCTTAAAGTTTCCTAGGAATTCTAAAGGCCGTATAATGAACCAGAAACAGGTATTCAAAGAAGTATTCAGCTAATCAGATTCGATGATTCCTTCCTTGGTCGGTGATTAACCACTGGTGATGTAGTGCAGAATACGGTCTTTGATCACCTTGTAATAACATCTAGTAATTAATTATATAACATCAGTAAACTTAGAATAAGCTATTTTAAGAATTCATTTTTATCTCACTTTTTAAAATTTAATCAGCACAAAAGAGTTTTTGACAGGGAATTTCTTAAAAACTGCCGTCTAAAAGGTCTGCAAATTGTTTGATAAAAATCTAAAGAAGTATGTCCTAGATAGAGTTTTTGAGAACCTAAAATTTAAAAAAGATATTTGAACTCTACAGAACTTCCAAACAATACCAGATACTTCATCACACCGTATCATCTTTAAAAAAACCCTTTGAATCATCACGCTCAATTCCTACGTGAACGCCCCTTCCGTCTTGGGACAGTAAAACACCCATCCCAAAAATTACAAACACCCCTAAACATAATCGAATAACAATAACAGACCCCTTAAAGTCTCCACACACTTCCCAACCGGGACCGACCTCCCAAAAAGATCCGGAGAAACACGAAGAAAGCCGAGCCGATCGGCGAAGATCGCCTTACTACAACAGACATCACCTTACACGCCTGCTAAAAGCCTACGTGCCCAAAAAGAGCAACAACGGTTTTGAAACATTTACGAACCGTTCCGAAATCCCCCCGAAACGGGATTAAGACGTGACGCGAAATCCGAAAAAATCCATCCCGAAGCCCCCTCCTTAACAAGAACTCTCTCCTGGGGGGAGGGGTACTAAATAGATTGGGGGCTGGATGTTGTGGGGGCGATATTGTTTTCCGGTTGGTCCCTGAAAGGTCCCAAAATGGGTTGGAGATGAGCCGTTTGTTGAGGTTTGAAGTGGTGTTTTTTGGCAGCGCAGCGGTGGAGGTATTATTTCATGGGGTTTAGTGGGGAAATTTTAAAAGTTTTTATTTAGGGAATAGTTCGCTTCTGGGAATGAGAAAGTGTGTCGGGAGGGTTTAAATAACTAGCTTCGCTTATCGTTCTGAGCATCGGTCAAAATCGGTTTGGTAAGCGAAACTTGTACTAGTTTTAAAAATATAAGCAAGGGAGAAAGGGGAGAGTTACTAACAATGGAAGATTTGAAGAACTGATTATTATGGATATTTGGAAAGGTTTGGTGAGGTGTTTTTTTCTTCGTTGTTGAAAAAAAGTAAGGATGCATTAGTTCTGTTCAAATGAAATAAAAATAAAAACCGCTTAAAATAATTTGATTAAAATATAACAGTTTTTTAACTAAGAAAATTGAGAATTTAGTTTTAGTACCTGCAAAAAATTCTATTATTCCGCTTTTAATGTAGGTTTATTTGGTTGAAAAACAAGATCTTGTATGTGTAAGAGACCCTCCGAAACTTATAAACATTTATATTTAGAGTCAAAGAGTCTAATTATGGATAAAAGATATTTACAGTTAATCCCCCCAATATTTTATACTATTTCACATTATTTTAAAAAATTGTAAAAAGCTTTTAAAACCTATACAGTTGAACAGTTTGTAAATTAGTTTATAAGCCCCTTTGACATTGGATACTATTAAGATAACCTGTAAGTCAATTTTGTTTTCAAAAATACTGTTTTATGTTTCTCAGTAAAAGCTAAAAACAATTCAAAAATTATTTTACCAATCGACGATATTGTCAATACGGAAAAAACTACACTGTTCGATCAATAGTTTAATCCCGTGAATCACCTTGTCCTAAAAACCAAATTTGACCTACATTTTCCGAGAACAAACGTGGTTTTTTTTACATTTCGAGTGTAAATCAGAAATCCTACAAGTTCACTCTCTCTCTAGAATAACGTTAAAGCGACGGTGCTCTTTTTATCTTGGGTTTCTCTTCTTTTTTGTGTTGTTGTGGTTCTCTCTGGCATGGCTGTTTTCTATACGTGTCCCCTGTAGTATCGAATAAACGATGAGGCATACTCAAGGGCTTCATATGGGGATTATGATACTGCTTTAATGACCTATTGTGGATTAAATGACAATCATACGTTAGAAAAGGAATTATTTGGGAAAATTAAAACTTTGAAGTAAGAAGCAATTCCCATGATTTTAAGTTAATGGTACAAATTTACACTATATGAAAACTATATTTCCTGAGATGAAAAAAGGAATATAATTTAAAAGGAATATTCAATACATCAAAGATGAAAATAGAGCATCATACACCGAAAAAATTTAGTTGCTATTTTATTCTGTAATAAAAAAACAGTCAATTCATGTAAAATTTGCGAAACAGTATCAAAGCAGGATGATTCTTACATGTCCTCAAGTTTGTTTTGTTAAGCAGCTTTGCCAAATAGGGTAAAACCAAACTTTGTAGTCCAAATAGGGTACGGAATTGTAAGAATATGAAGTAATAGAGTTTTTACAGTTAAATAGTTTCAATATGGAGTAACTATCAATTCAAAAGAAAAAAAGACGAATTCCCTTCCGGGATCAGTCTTTTACAGAGCTCTTTTAAAAGAGGAATCATGTGAGTGTGACCTGCAATATTTAAAAAAGGACTGTTATATGCTTTGATTCACTAAATTTGTAGCTACAGACACCTCTTGTAGATAAGTCGTGGAGCCTTATAGGACCTATGGGGTGCACTTTTGCATCAGGGGTTCCCAAACTTTTTTAGCACGTGAACCCCCTGACGACATTTTTCGTACCCCGTGGATCCCCTGTCTAGACCGCCTTTTTTTAATTTTTGCCTTTAAACGATATTTTTAAGGAAATTATAACAATCAAATATTTAAAACGTTTTAAAAAAAACAAATCTAAGCTTTTAATATCACTACATTTCAAGACACAAAAACTTTTAATTTTAACAATAAGTTTTGGTCGCAAACTTGCCAAAGTTAATGGTTTATGAGTGAGTTATTCATTCACCCAATCATAAAATTTCAGAAATAATCACAATTAATATATGGCATGTTAACAAACAATATTTAATTAAGTTCAACTATGAAAAGAAGTCAAATTATATATCACGGAAATTGAGTTTTATTTAATTAATGAAATTGAATTATGCACGGCTGGTCGGGGGCCCTTCGCTTCTATACAGGGTGATTCAGAAATAATCATCAATAATTGGGGGGGAGGTAGAGGGGCCCTAGACAAGCATGTTTCGAACAGAGATGGTGGGGCGCAGCCTTACCGTTAAAGAGCTAGGACCTAATGTAGTGCGAGCACGTTTCAAAAGGCCGTTTTTTGAAGGCCCGTGTGACGAAACAAAACTTTATAAAATGAAAAAATCAATTGCTTGAGGTAAGGAAGTATCCCTACTACTTACACCATGAATTCGATAGAATTTGAACCACTTTCTAAACCGTGGGGTGAGTTTCAAAAGTGCAATATTAATCTTTTAGTCAAAGAATGGAGTTCCCTTAATGGTATTTAGAAAAATGATTATCGGGGAAGAAATTTTCAATGATCGTAACATTGATCATTGAAACTGTTTGATCATTGAAAATTCCTTCCAAAATAATCATTTTTCTAAATACCATTAAGGGAACTCCATTGTTTGACTAAGAGATTAATATTGCACGTTTTAAAACTAACCCCACGGTTTATCTGGTCCAATTTCTATCACATTGAGGATTTAAGTAGTACGGATACTCCTGTACCTCATGCAATAATGTTTTTCATTTTACTATGTTTTGTTTCGTCACACGGGCCTTCTAAAAACGGCCTTTTGAAACGCGCTCTCACTACATTAGGTCCTCTCTTTAAGGGTAAGGCTGCGCCCCACCATCCCTATTTGAAATATGTTTGTCTAGGGTCCCTCTACCTTCCCCCCAATTATTGATGATTATTTCTGAATCACCCTGTATAAGAGAGAAATGATTCCATCACCCCCCTACTAGCATTGCGAGGACTCAGTGAAAACCCATTTTTATATTATACTAAAATTTGATTATAAAAAAGAAAATTTTTTAAATTTATCAAAGTTTTCCCATTTTAATGAAATTTTTCTCGTGAACCTCTGAAAGTCACTGTGGACCCCCTAGAAGTTTTTGTGGACCCCCAATTTTCATTTTCATGCTCGTGGACCCCCTGGAAGTCGCTGTGGACCACTAAGGGTCCATTTGGACAACTTTGGGAACCACTGTTATAGATAGATCTATAGTAGTACCTACTATGAATTTATACACTGTTTTAAAAAAAATTCAACCTTTCCCCTAAAAGCGGTTCATCAAAAGCTGCACCCGAAATGTAGGGAAAATTTGAACTAGTTTAGAGCTTGTTTTTGGTGCTTTATAATTAAGTTTTCTGTGCATGAAAGCACCGAAAACATGGTTCAAATTCTCGCTACATTTCGGTGTTGCAGCTTTTGTCGAACCACGTTTGTGGTGAAACAGCCCAACCTTTTACCACAAAACTGGTGAAAGGTTGAACTGTTTTTTGAACAGTTTATAAGTATTTAAAAATAATACCATTTATATACTAAAATTGGTCCAAATAATTTGATCCTACAATGAATAAAATAGTACTCATACATAAGAAAAGTATTAAGCATCACCTACAAACGCTCCTTTTCGTAAACCTTCACAATACCCACCTGCATCCCATTCCCTGTCCCATTCCTTTTTTACAACTCTCGAATTTCTCCTCCCGTCAAGGCCATCCCCCTGACTGATGGACAGGCCATTAATCAGAAACGTTTGTCTCCAAAATGTCGCAACGACGATTGTCTCCCCGAAACCATTGTGACTCCGCATCCACAAATAAATTTCTTTATCGGATAAGAAGAAAAAATCTCTCCACAGGTGTTGTCAGTCCGGGGGTCGACCTGAGTGACAAGCGATCCCAATGGAACAATTGGGGCTGTTAGAACTCGAAACAGTGTTCCATAGAGGGTGCAGTCAACACCTTTGGGTGAAGCTGTTGTGTTGTTGGACGTGTTCCATGGGTCTCGAGAAAATTTTAAAGTATGCGTGATTAATTGACTCTGTGCGCGGATTGAGAACAGGGGTGGCTGGATGTTGTTTTGGGGTGGAATTGGATAGTGGGGTTCGTGTTGCTGAAGCTACTGTTGAAATGACAAAGGTGTCGGGTTCTTTTCTCTTTCGTGAAAAATGGTGGTGAAGTTAAAGTGAGGTGAGTTTTTTGTGTTGAGGGTAGACCTAATCATTAATCCTAGAAATTAAGTAGGATTACTAGGATTATTATATAATGCAGAAAGGTAGCCCCTGTTAGGTATATTTTCAGTTGTTTTAAGAGTGGTTTTTGATAATTTTGTAGTTATCAACTTTAAATGTAGATTAACTGAAGAAAAACTTTGTTCATTGTTGAAGATTTTTTTATTATCGTCGTGTCTAAATACAAAACACAGGATTCAGAGAATTTAACAATAGTGATGGGCAGGTATCGATACCAAATACTTAAGTACTCGATACCTATAGGTATCGAGTGTATTCGATACCCACAAAAGTATCATACCTATAGGTATCGAGTGTATTCGATACCCACAAAAGTATCGATACTTTATTGACATATTTCGTTTTAAATTTTTTAATGAAGTAATCTTTATAACACCTACTGTAGATCAAACGCAGCCTGTTTCCGTTTTCATTTTGCAACGCTCAAACCCAAGTCGTTATCATCCGCGAGAGAAATTTGACGCGGCTAGGTTTTTCCCCCGCCAAATCCTTCGCCTGTATCCACCTCCAGGGCCGTAGCTACGGGGCTTTTTGATGGATAGCTTTCAGTTTTTTGAATATTAGTCTGATTATGGATAGGCCCTAAAAAAATTGTCCCTTCAGGTTCATTTCCCGACATTGAAAAAAAGTACTCGATACCTAAAAGTACTCGATACCTATAAGTATTCGATACCAAGGTATTCGATACCTATAAGTATTCGATACCAAAGTATTCGATACCTAAAATTATCGATTTTGCCCATCACTATTTAACAATGTGTGTTATGACCATGAGCATTATTGACGGCCCTGACGATCTGTTCAATGCCGTCGTCATACAGATCCACTGCAAATGGTAATACCTCCATCTTCCTCAAATCCGCACTAAAGACCGGGCAGGCAAAAATGGGAGTAGGGGTTAGTTGAAGAATGTCGTCTTTTATAGGGGAACCTTCTCGTATACCTCTAATTGCTCGTTTCAAAGCAGTAAAACTGTCTTTATCTCATGAAAATACAAGTTTTTTTCCAAAATTTATCAATCAAACCATTTAGTATCCTTAGGTTTATATTTTAGTTACTTTACAAGTCAGTGTATGTAAATTTAAACTTCTTGATTATACAAACTACTAACTTAAATCAAAATAATTCACACTTACTAAAGGTTTGAGAACATTGTAAAAAATACACAGAAAAAAATTTAGAATAATGTTTAATAGTTTTGTTCATCAAAGGTAAACCTGTACACATTTTATATTATTATTATTAGGCTATGGTTGGGTTTCTCGAACAAATAAACAAAAAACTTCAGATATATCTAAAAAGTAGTAATAGTGCTTTCACAAAATTGCACACGAAATAAATCGTTCTTAAACATTTCTCCTCTTAAGTATTTGCTTTTTGTAGAAATTCACAACAAACAAGATTACTTCTCTCACTCATCAAAACGATGGATACGCCATTAAAACTTCATATTCCTCACATTTCTCATTCATTCAAATTCATACAAATACACAAAAAAAACTAATAAAATCATAACCATCAAAACTCTTCAACTTATCACCCCCACTCCTTTATGCCGAAAATACGGCGATGCATTCAAAGCATAACGTCTCACTTAGCCTCCCCCTTGACGTTTGATTGACCCGCTGCTGAAGCAATAGCACCCAGCAGACTGTGTTTCGTATTCCCCGGACATGAAATTTCAAGAGCAGCGTATTAACATTACGGGATAGTGCTGATTTCCAAGTCAAATGAAGACTAAATTTTGCCCACTTGGCGTTTTCTTCTTTCGCATCGCCAATTTCCGGAGCTCACGAGTCATTGGCGACGGCTTTATGCGCGCCAAAAGTTGATATTTCTTCTCTTTTTTTTAAACTCTCCTAGAGTTTTGAAGGGGAAAGGTTATGTCCTTTTTTGTGTTTCTGGGGTACAGTGTGTGGA
The DNA here is from genome assembly GCA_024610705.1 of Tetragnatha versicolor. Classification (NCBI taxonomy): domain Eukaryota; kingdom Metazoa; phylum Arthropoda; class Arachnida; order Araneae; family Tetragnathidae; genus Tetragnatha; species Tetragnatha versicolor. The sequence goes on from JANDEH010000008.1 coordinate 18,934,214, forward strand.
CCCTTGATTAGTTAAATTTCTTAACCAAGTGAATTGTGTACATTAGGTTTAGAGTGATGTGTAAGTAAGTGCGTTGCAGTGTTTTTTAAGTGTTTTCAAACGCATTTTAAACCAACCCAGTATGTATCAGGCGCGGATCCAGCACGGCTCCAAGGGGTAGGGCACTTTTCCAGACAAGATCCCATTGTAATAACATTGGGTGTATGGGGGTCCTACCCCAGAAAAACTTTGCAATTGGACTTATAAAAGTAGGGTTTTTACTAATTCGGAGAACCTTTTTGGGTCCAAGGAGGGCACTTACACCTTTACTTTTTGACCCAAAATATCAAAATATTGGGGATTTCCTACAAAGTATCACTCAAGATGCCATTGTGTTACTAATGGGGGTAAAGGGGTCCTCCCCCAGAAAATTCTTTGAAATTGGACGCGTAAAAGAAGTGTTTTAACTCATTTTGAGAAAATTTTTTGGGTCCACAGGGGGGCACTTTCCAGAGTGCAACCCCCTGTATCCGCGCCTGGTATGAATTGAATATGTACGCAGCATTTGTCAAACGTTTACAAATTTATCCCACTTTTTTACGCTAACAAAACTTAAAATAGCGATGTAAACTCACACAGCGTGTGAAAAAAATCATAACTTACATAACACTTGGCGCTTCCCTCATACTTTTCACACGCATCCAATACAAAACTCCTGGGTGGCCTCCATCTCACCCAACTGTAACACCTCCCAAACGAAGATCCTCAATAACGATATCACTCACTCGAATTTATTCGGTCCCAGCTCCCTCAATCAAGCCCCTCTTGGCACTCCGTCAACCCCGTTCATCCGAGCAGAACCTTCGAAACACCCCAATCAACCGGGTTGTCGACCCCGGTAGAACAAGACTCTCGAATGATATGCAAAGACTCTCTGAGGAGGAGGAAAGGATGTTGGCTGAGGCTGTAATGTTTTTGCCTGATGGATGATGTCGTTGTTGTAACTATGTTTCTCAGCGCTGAAGGATAAATCAGATGGGAGATGTTTTCTTTGGGGGATGTTTAGTAAGTTAAAGGCGATTTGAGGATGTGTTAAGATCTCTTTTATGGGCGCTTTTGATGTTATTGGAAAGATACCACGATTATTTTTTATTAGTAAATTTGTTATTTGCCGCAGTATTGGCAGCCTAGTGTGTGAGCAGAGGTTTTTGAACTGTTGAACATCGCGACCTTCTTTATAATATCAGAATCCAACGCGGCCCATCCCTCATCTCTTCAGTTACCGTATTTAATGTTTTCTGAAACAATGTTTTAGCCCAAAAGTTTCTTTTGTTCTTAAATATGAAGAAAATAAACGTTTTTCGAAATGGGATTTCACAATGTGAACTTTAATGAAAATCGACGATTCTGCCACAAATACGTTGCTTTCCCTGCATATCACTTGCAGTGCAAGGAAAAGCTAACTTCTCTATCTATCTCTCTCTCTGCGTAGGTAAGTGGTTTTTTTTACCCTACAGCAGTTTTCACTAGTTTTCCGTCAAAGTTGGACGGTGTGGTATATTCACTGGCCAAAATTACCCAATTAACGAGTAGTATTATACAGAGTTTTTCTTTAAAAATCTGGGCAAAAATTTCTACACATCTGCTTGAAAATCCTAAAAACCTCGTTCAGGCGTTCGGACATCCATCAGGAGTATACAATTAATCAGTATAGAAGGTCTGGATTGCCACAATGTACTGGATATCAAGGACTAGAAATGCTACCTTTCATCAAAGCTCACCAGTCAAAGTGTAAATAATTTTAAAAAATGTAGGGAAGTTTTCTGTCTTTATTTGTTTGTAACTAGTCTCGCTCATTTAAGTAAATTACAAACCTTAAGTCGTAGGGTTTGTATATCTTGCTTTTGGAGAAAAAATACGGTGTGGCAAAATCCCTCAGTTGATAATTTTGTTTTGATTTTTTTTAATTATTCCTTTTCAGATTTTCTCGCAATCCTGAAATACTGACAGTTTCGGTAATCGTGGTAGGGTGAACTGCCCAGTGAATAAAAATTCCCAGTAAATTAACAGTCGACCACATAAACTCAAATAATAAGGAACCTAGTTGTTCTGGAGACTCCCGATAATATTCAGTGTGAGAAAGCCCAACCTCGTGAATTTTCATGGTTTTAAGCTTATTCTATTTATAAAAATGATGTAAGCTAAACTAGGAGTAATGCCGAAGGCATAAAATTATGCCCTTCCAGTAAATGAATGGGGTGTGTTGATCAGAAAGTCTATGTTAATACATGGTGTTTCGAAAGTTTGCTTCACGGCTTTAGTTTTAAACAACAGCGCCTCGTAGAATCATGGGAATAAAGTTTTTCTATAGTAAAGTGACCATGGGGGAATATATTGAGACGGCTTACCCTTAGTGGCCAAATTAATAATTTAGTCAAAAAATCAAAGAAGATACTACAAAAACTTCATTTTGAAAAAGAAATGTTTATTGAAATTAGTCACCAGTTTAAGTTTTTTTGGAAAAGTTTTATAATACTTTTTTGGTTTATTCAACACTGTGAAAACCAATTAATCTTATGATTTTTTCCAAAATATTAAAACTGGTGACTATTTTCAATGATCGTTTACTGTGTAAATCGCAGTGTTTTCACTAAAAAATATATATCATCAAAAGTATCAACTTCTGTGATCTGAAAGTACTTAAACCAGATTGCCGAGAAAAAGCCTGTATGGAAACTCCTTCTTAAAAATTGACTTAGAAAAGATCTGAAAATTATATTTGAAGTGTGAGAATCACAAATCCGAATGCTAAGTGTTCATTCAATGGGCAATAGTTGGAACGTTTAAGGTTAAACTACAGGGTGATTCTGAATTCATCATCAATATTTTGAGGAAAGATAGAGGGGACCCAGAAAATCATATTTCGAACAGGAATGGGGGGACGCAGCCGCACAGTTAAAGAGCTAGGACCTAATGTAGTGCGATAGCGTTACAAAAAGATGTTTTGCCAAGGCCCGTGTAAAGAAACAAAACATAATAGAATGAAAAAAAATATTGCATGAGGTAAAGCAGTATTCGTACTACTTATACCATAAATTTGGTAGAAATTGGACCACTTGCTAAACCATGGGGTGAATTTTAAAACGTGCAATAATTGATCTTTTAGCCAAAGAATGGAGTTCCTTTAGTGTAATGGTATTTAGAAAAATGATGATCGGGGAAGGAATTTTCAAAGATCATGCAGAATCGCCTATTTGTTTAAAAACTGTATGATCATTGAAAATTCCTTACCCGATCATCATTTTTCTAAATACCATTATACTAAGAGGGAACTCCATTCTTTGGCTAAAAGATTAATACTGCGGGTTTTAAAACTCGCCCCACGGTTTAGCAAGTGGACAAATTTCTATCAAATTTATGGTGTAAGCAGTACGTATACTTTTGTACGTCATGCAATAATTTTTTTTCATTTTATTATGTTTTGTTTTGTTAAACGGGCCTTGGCAAAACATCCTTTTGTAACGCTCTCGCACTACATTAATTCCTAGCTCTTTAACGGTGCGGCTGCGCCCCCTATTCCTATTCTAAATATGCTTGTCTAGGTCCCCTCTACCTCCCCCCAAAATATTGATGATGAATTCAGAATCACCCTGTATAGAAGAAAAACCCTACTACACCCCTGAGTTGTGGTTTTATTCATGATTAGTCGAGTTACCATACAAATGAAAATTAATAAGTGCTTTCCAATCAAAATAAGTATCTTCTGTTTCGGGATTATTAGTAAAAGTATATTATAACTTTTAAAGAAACTAAATAAGTATATAAAAAAGTATACAGTAACTTTTTAAAGAAAAAGAGGACCTTCATCTAGCAATTTTGTTAAATAAATAATTTTGCAAATAGTATTTAGATCCGTGGGATATATTATTGCATTCCTCACGCAATAACCACAAACTAAATAAAAAATTCATTATAAAAATTACTAGTAGAAAATCTTAAAATATCTTTCAATGGAGAAAAAACATAGGAGAGAAAGATAAAAAAGAAAGGAGAAAATTTCTTCTAAAAAATAGCAAGCATGAAACATAAAAAGAAATCTATATAAGCTACATTTACTACCCTTTCCCTTTTTTACGTACAGTATTCCTGGACCTACAGTAGTTCCGTCAAGTTGTTAACATTAGGTTTAGTTTGTGAGACAGTCTTTGTAACCCACGAGAATGGATGGCTTGGAGAGATGTCTCGAGTGTCTAATTGTGCGTCTTTTGTATTGCTTTGCGATGCCGCACCTGAAAGTATGCGAGGGAGCCTCACAAGTAATTGAAGACAGAGCAATGCGCTCTCGAGCTATTTTTGTGTAGAATTAGTGAATGACGCTACGGTGACTAATTGTATCCTTGGTGTGTGGTAGTACGACGGAATTAGGATCTGTTGGGATAAGATTTGTAGTCGGTTTTGTTACTGCTGGAAACGTTTTCTTGAGGTAAAAGTTTGAGTGAATTTAAGGAGTACACTGCAAGCTCTCCATATAAAAACAAACTCATTTATTTACACTTTTTTATCCTCAAATTGACAATACTTTGTAGTTGTATTGTCAGGTACAACTTTAACAGCTTATTGTTTTTTGATAGTGTTCTGGATATGTTTAGAAAGTGTTAGAAATGTGTTTTAAAAATAGTGTTGTAAAAATTTATAATATGAAAGTGTTCTTAAATTCGGATCCGAACAGTATGAGAAAACACATTTTCTGACTATGAAATTTTACTCTCTAACACTTTTACATTACTACTAAATTTTTCTCACATAATACATTCGAAACAATCCTTAATCACAATAGAATCGGAACTATTTTGAATAAAAGTGTTCATTATAGTGTTTACTAAGCGTTATACAAGTGTTTCACGCAATTCCAGTGTAAATTGGATTTTGAGTGACATATTAAATGAAAGACAATATTTAGCTATCAGACAGATAACTAAAATTCTTTCTTCAGAATGTTTCCAAGAGAGAGAGGGAGAGAGAGGAGGTGAAAAGAATAATAATGAATGGAAGAGAGGTAATTAAGAGAAAAACAGTAAAGAGAGATAAAAGAGAAAGAGAGAAATACGAGAGGAAAAGTATGAAAAAAACTTTTTAAATATACTTCACAGCAACGTTTCCTGAACCCAGTACGTCACTTCGCGGAAGGAGAAAGTGATTAAACACAAAGCCTGTTGGGTTGATAGGAGGAATTTCGACACGCGAATTGTGATAAAAAGACACTATTTATACTATACATGGGTTTAACGAAATATTCATACTTTAAAATTGACGTTCTTTGTTTCACTCGAAATTCAGACACCGCGATGGGAACTACTTTGTTTATTAGTGACGTAGTAGGTTCAACTTAAGTTGCTGTCTAGTATAGAATTATTTTGTAAATATTTTGTCATCATAAAAAATGCGAACTTTTTCTAAGATTTTTAACTTATTTAAAACTTCTAAATTTCAATTAAAAAGGCCGTAATAAAGTTGTTAAAGTTATTCTTATTCTCTAGAGAAAAGAGGAATAAGAAAAAAGAGGAATAAAAAGACAGAGTGGAGAAAAGAGGGAAAGAAAAAGAGTTGCATAAGAATAAGATGCAAAAGATAAAGAGATGGAGTGTGAATTATTTTACGGAAAAAAGAGGGATAAGGAGAAAGAGAGAGGTAAGAGATAAGGAGGATAAACGAAGGGTTAATTCAGGGAAAACGATATAGAAAGGAAAAAATTATATTTATGTAAAGGTTTGAGAGCAGAAAAAGGGAAGAATATATGAATCAACGAAAGAAAAGTATAAATTAGAGATCATAGAGGGAAAGAGTGAGAACAGAGGAATGGAGAGACGCACGAAGAGAACGAGAGAGAGAGGTAAACATTTTCCGGAACGGCGTTCCGGCGGCGCATCCACCTAAATCACTCCACATCCCATTTCCCGCAAGAACCCCGTTTTTGACACCTCCCCATCCTGTGCGGCGCAAGGTGTCTCTGCCAATAATCGCCCCGAGCGGCGATTTGTCTCGGCGCCCGTTTCCGACAAAACCACAATTAGCGCCCCCCGCTCTAATGAACGAGTTCTCTCCGCGGTTGCGGCTAATGAATTGGAAGCGGCGGATTTAATTACACCTCAACCCCCCCTCTCTCTCGCAGTCTAATGACTCCCGGGAACAAGTGCCTTGCCCCCCGTGGGGGTGTTGAGGGGTTTTTGCTCGAGATTTTCTTTCGAGGTTTGGAAGTGGACTTGATGGTGATGTCATGTGGGGTAAAAGATTGTATTATAGTTTGATATCGATTACGACTGTTTATAAGGTTTGATTTATTATACAGGGTGTCCCAAGATGTATACAGGGTGTCCCAGGGTGTCTAAGTCCACACCCTTTAATTTTTGAACCCCTACACTCTTAAAACTACTGTCTCAAAAACAAGTAAAAATTACTCAAATCTGAATATGTCACGCACTCAAACAGGCTCCGATCCAAATTTATTCAAATTTGAAAACATGCATGTACTCATTTTTGAAAATGTGCAGATGCTCATAAATCAATCTTCATGTGCTCATTTTTAATTTGTTCATGACATTCTTACAAAAAGGGTGCAATCTATATCAGTTATACTATGACGTGGACCAGTAAGTTAAGTGCGACGTCACAACGTTGTGTTACACGTTATCGTTATCACACACCAACCTAAAGATACTTTCGTTAAATTGCAACTATTTCAATTTTCAAATATAAACTAAAAATAAGCATAATTTGAGTGGTGACAATTAAATTGTTTGAAACTGAGTATGTTTGGTGTTTCAAAATTGAAAGTATTGGGTCGTCATATTTGATCCAAAATGTTTCATACCAAAATGAGAACATCGATTCACTCAAATTTGAAACTGTCATTTCTCTCAGTGTACAGATATAGTCATGAAAGTGGGGTCTAGGTATAGTAGAGTGACCATGCCCTATCCGATGAGATAACTTTCAACGCCCTCTAGCGGAAATGTTAAGAGTTATAATTTTGCTTTTAAAAACTTTTAGATATTTACTAAATCACATCTCATGGATTTATTTAAAAGCAGTCTAACTGTTTCAATGGTTAATGGGTTAATGATTTAAAAGCTTTATTTCATTTCTTCTAAGTTTTTAAAACACAATGCTTTCAATTTTGAAACATTAGACATACTCAGTTTCAAACAATTTAATAGTCACCACACAAATTATGCTTATTTTTAGCTTATATTTGAAAATTGAAATAATTGTTATACATCAAAAGTAACATTATACTCTATTCATTTATAATTGGTGCCTGAGACGTAATGTATTAGAAGCTTTCCAGTTACCACTTTTACCGCCAATGCATCGCGGGCTTGGCGCATGAGCATTAAGTATTAAAAGCAGTTCCTACTGGTAATAATCCTCGAAATTTTTTTCTTTTGCAATAACAAGGCAGCAAAAACAGAAGTAGTTAACCCTACAATGCATGATTTTTTAAATTCACTTGAAAATCATTTATGTGCGTTCTATTATGGGGTAAATTAGTAAAAAAATACTAAAAAAATTAATTTAATTTCTTTCTACTTTTAATTGACAAAAAACTTTGTCCTTGTGAAATTAATTTGGGTCCCTTGTGAAATTAATTGTGAAGTGAAATAAAACCAAATGCTCTAAAAATATAAAAAACAACTTATCTTTTCAAAACAATTTCTTTTCCAGCTGGAAATTTCTTTATTTTAATTTATATGGTCCTTTTATTTTGGCGTTTTCTGTGTCTTGACTTTCGTCTCACTAGCTACTAAAAAATGTCTCAAAATAGTACCCCTGCTGCCATTTACTGGCAATCTAAAGTGCTATAACAATGGAATGTTATATTTATTGTACTTATTGAATGGTGTTGTCGTTTGGGAATGGAAGTTCGGATAGAAAATGGGGAAATATGTCGTGTTGCCAAATGGCAACAGTATGCACTGTAGGGTTAAAATACTGTAAAAAAATCGGTCCCTGAAATTGTGTGATGAGCGTTATTAGGTGTTTTTGATCCTACTTCAGGCGCCAGTTCTAAGTGAACAGACTATAAGTTGGTGTGATAACTTGTAACAACAACGTTCTGACATCACGCTCAACTTACTGGTCTGCTTCCCAATTCTAACTTGGTTATTATGGTCATCATAACTGTGACACATTGCACCCTTTTTATAAGAATGTCATGGACGAATTAAAAAATGAGTATATGGTGCTTTATTTTTGAGTATCTGCACATTTTCAAAAATGAGCACATGCATGTTTTCAAATTTGAGTAAATTTGCATCGGAGCCTGTTTGAGTGTGCGTTACATACTCAGATTTGAGTAATGCTTACTCATTTTTGAGACTGTCGTTTTAAGAGTGTAATCCTGGTCAATACATAATCATGTGCGAAAAATCCCCAGAAAACCCACGATCTCAAAAAGCAGATTCAAGTGTAACAATGCTAATGGAGGGCCTTACCTCTTGTTCACTCCGTGTCTGTCTTCAGGCAGACACTGTTTGCGTTGGTTGATGCCTGCTCCATCGCTTTTCCCGTGAAATCCATTAGCGGCGAGGACGGACAGCGAACAGGCATTCCTGGAAACAAGGGCTAAATTTAAGAAAACTGACAGAAATCTCTGTGTTTGCTTAGACGAGTTTCGTTATTAAGTACGGTTGTTTCTTTTTAGTCTAAATGCAGGTTTGTTTGACGCAATGGTGGGGTTTTTGGGGCTGAAAAGGGGATTAAGTGGAGCAGGTTACCTATTGTTTTGAAGTTTAGTTTAATAGGAAATAGTAAGGTTTATTTTTAACATAAAATAAGGATATTAAGGATAACAATAAATGATTAAATCAATACTTGATCACGGAAATTACGAAAGCATCGTCGGATAAAAGCAATAGAAATTATATAGGAGGTCCATTGGTCCAAGACAGCTGAAAAATATCTTGAACGATTTGCAAGAAATCGACTGGTGTATTATTGTTAACCTGATGATTATTATTTAAATAACGTATACATTATGTAAACTCTCAGGCTTTCACGGCCGGAATTATCAATTGAATTCATAAAATCAAACTTATCCGGGATATAAGGCCGTGTTTATGTATTCGTATTTATGTTTTCACTGATGATGTCCTCCACAGAGAGGGACGAAACGTATGACAGTAATAAAAATAGGACACGGCCTTATATCCCGGATAAGTTTGATTTTATGAATTCAAACGTATACATTATTGATTATATTAGTTAACCTTAAAATAATAAGAAAATTTTACATAAGAGATATGTTTTAAAATTAAAATAAACTAAGTTGTGACCTCTTGTCTGTTTTATCTCGCTGTCAGTCTTTTATTAAAAAAACTATTTTAGGGCATTCATGTTGTCAGTGGATAGGCAAGCTTTCTGGAGCTCCTAGCTTATAGGACAAGTATGACTGTATGTCTACTGATGCTATGGAATTAAGTAATAAAAAAGTTTGTAAGAATAGAAAACCACCGTTTTTTGTCTATTGATTATAAGAGTTTGGAACCACATCATTTTACTTCAAAAACAGGTCTTTCATTTCTTATATCTAGAAGAATATTTAAATGTAATGCTTGAAAGTATTTATCCTAAGCCCCTATTAACTCCTATTGTATTAACAATTCAACTCTTTTTTTATATTTTTAAGGGGTTTTTCCACATTCGTCGAACCAATATCCCAGTGTTGATGGCAACTATGTACCTTTTTCCCTATCGTTATTCAATTCTATCTGCGAGAGCATAATCCCTTCCATTTCTTAAAGTTTATAACGTCAATCGTAACTAATAAAAAACTTTTTATCTGTTTTAAACACTGTTATAAACAGGCTTCAAACAAACTTTTTCAACAGTGCACCATAACAATTTCCATACCAGAATTAGCCTCTCCGCATATCCCCCCATCAGGGCATTAAACTCATCCCCTCCTAAACACTTTTTAATGACAATAACAACAACAACAACTTCCTCTTTTTCGCGCCACATTTCCCAAGCATGCCTCCCCAACTTTCAAATCGAATTACCCCACAATTTTTTTCCACCCCTTCTTCCGCAATTTAGTCTGCCCCCTTTTTTTCACACCCCCGGTAAAAACCCGATCTCCCCTGTTTCCCGAGTTATTTTTCTCTGCTTTAATTGGGTTGTTAATTACAAGTGATGAATCTCGACTGGGCGGTTGATGTGAGTTAAGGAGATTAGCCTGTTATAAAGTCATTAATTAGGATTTCAGTGCTTGAGGGTTTTTAGCGGAATGTACTGAGTTAATTATCTAATTTCGCACTGAAATGTATTTGAAGCATTAATATTACCTGTTATTTACAGCAGAAAGCTGCTTTATGTTTACTTTTTGTAAAAGTATTATTTCAATATTTTAGAGGTTAAACGCTATGTAACAAAAAATTCGGTTAATGTGATCTGTGCCTTTTTTAATGAAAGTTATCAAACAATTATTCAGACATTTTTTATGTGCCTATGCTTTTTTATTTATTTTTAATTTAATGGTGAAAGTTGTATATTGTTTGTATTCACGAAATTCCTAAAAAAACAAACAAACCTTTTCACCAGGTTACCAGGTTAATTTAAATTCTGGAATGTCTGCTTCTCCCATTCATTTATCCATCTTAAAATGACGTCTTGCCTCACTGATAAATTTTATTTCAAAACATCTTAAATTTACAACGAAATTTAAGACAAAAAACATTAAAAATTTATATTTATTAAATAAAAAAAGTCATCAGAAAATTCAAATTATTAATTCAAAATATTATTTACTTTTATTAAAGATTTTAAATGAGCTGTGTCAACTAGTAATCGGAGAGCTGACTTTCCGGAAGTTGATTAAACTAAAGCCCTGGATAGCAAAGTTTAGTAGAAAGTAACGTAGCTTCATCCAGGGCTTTAGATTAAACCAGGTGAAATGGTTTTTTTAGAAATTTCGTAAATAAGGAATTTTAGTTTCAACAATGAAATAAAAAATTATCTCATTACAATAGGATTATTAGAGGCGTAGGTTAGAGAAAACAAAGAAAATGAAAAAGCATCTGAAATATAAATGACTTTTATAAAATTTGAAGGGAAGAAAAAATGAAATAGTCTTTTAATTTATATGGGCTGTGGTTCTTGGAAAAATATGTCATGCATTCTACTTTTGTTAGCACGTACTTAGTGCCATTAAGAATTAAACCAAAACACATGTATTGAACTAAAAAAATTAAATTAAAAGTTGGTTAACAATTTTGTTATTTTTAAATTATTGACGATTTGATAAGAACAAAAGCTTGTAACTTCAGCAAGATTATTAAGCTATAAAAATTTTTAACTGTATGGAAGTTGACTCTGGAATGAACATTAAACGATTTTCCATCTGAAAACCAAGCTCTATTTTGAAACTTCACAACATATTAAAAAATAAATGTGCAATACACATTTGAAGTTTGAAAAAAAGCATTCGTATTTATCCAATAAAGAACTTTTCAAACTTCAAAAAAGTCCATTTCACTTTTCCAAGAACTAGTGCAAATAAAACTCTCACCTAAATCCCACTCGTTTCTCCCATTCGTAACTAAAACAATTTAAAACCCATATTCAACTGTCACATCGAACAGAGAATCGAATGACTAATACATTTTTAAAGCGTCGAAAAACTACCACCCCTCCCTCTCGAAAACGTGCTGGAACAATCCGGAAACTGCATTAGTCGTGTGTCAAGTCATAAAAGAATAATAAATCACTCGCGGATCGCCTTTTGCTCCTTCTTTCTCCCACCCCCTCAGAAATAAGATTGAAAGTGTTGACCGCTCACGTATGGTTTCGTTTCTTTTGATTTTTCCTCTTTTCTCTGTTTCACGATGTGCTGAATCGGAAAAAATAATTATTCATGAGCTGTGTCTTATACTTTTATTATGTGTTTCTTCGGTATTAATGAAAAGATGATTCCTTTTTGGAGTTTTCTGATAGGTTTGAGGATGGGATAAGTATTTTTTTATGGGACGAGGGAATTCTTGATGTAGGGAGTTGGGGATTTTGTGATTTTAAGGTTTGGAGTTGGTGTAAAAATCTATAAAATAAATTAAGGTTTTATTTGATAGATTTTTACCGTTTAAAGTTACTTAATTGACTTTTAATTTAACCAAACTAAATTAGGTTTGTGAAGGAAAGTAATTATTACTATTCAACTATTGAACAAATGCAAGCTAAAAAAATCTTACGTCAAAACTGTCCAGAAGAATTTTTGTTTCATATTGTAAATGATTGAATTTAATTGGTGTTAAACTTATCCTTTTCGCTTTTATATTTTACAGATATTTTATGAAAGTATCAATTAAATCAAACATTAGCCTGGCAAACTTTTTTAACCACTACAGGAAGATTCAATAGCTGTTTTTAACTACCGAAGTAAGATTAAAACTTTTTATATTTAATCTTATATACTAAGAATATCAAATATAGTTAAGGAATTTTTCCTTAAATGAAATTATAAATCTAATTTTTGATAGATTTTTATGGTTTAAAGTTACTTTATTAACTTATAATTTAATTTATAGATTTTTATTAAAATATTTTACAGGAAGATTCAATAGCTGATTTTAACTTCTGAAGTAATATTAAAATTTTATATATTTAATCTTATAAACTTAGAATATCAAATATAAATAAGAAATTTTTCCTTAAGTTAAATTATAAATCTGATTTTTGATATAGTTAAATTTATGATAAATAATGAATAACTAATGAACAACAATATTAATTATTATTAAAATCTTATAGTAAAAAGTTTTAAATTTGCTTGAATGTTTAGAAAAACTAATTTTATTCATATAATGTGTTTTCTACTATAATATTTCTAATAATGTATCATTACTGATTGCCTTTGTTTATTCACACTTGCGCGGAATATAAAAGGATTTTAAATACACTATATTCATAATTTTAAGGTTGATAATTTAGTTTAATTCCTTAAAACTTTCTACTGGCTTATTTTGTATAAGCATGGTATATTTTATGTTAGAAGTTTATTGAAATATTTGTACCAATGAAGTCAAATACATTTTAAAGCTTTTTCAGAGAAGAACCACGAGTTGAAGACTTAATATTTGAGTATAGTATGTACTTTGTTCAATAAAGGAATAAGTAGGTAATATTAATAATAATCATTTTTTTCATATTTTAGACAATTCCTGAAAGACCTTAAATTATTGTCACTGGGGCGCAAATTAATATTTAAATGAAGGAGTTTGTGCTATACCTTAATGTCCAATTCATAACCAAAATACATATTAATTATAAAGTAAAAAAATAGTTTCATGAAATATCAGAAAAATAATAAATATATTTAATAGTCACGCGTAGTTATCTAATTTTTAAAACTAAAAAAACTTTAAATGGAATAATTTTTTAGACCTATGTTGAATATGTTTAAAATCTATGAAATATGTCTTATAATGCATAAAAGTTTACAGTTTAAAATAAATTTTTTACAGTTTTAAACCCAATGTGCTACATAAAATTTATTTCATCATATTTAAACATAACATTACTAATGTATAACTTACTAAACAAATCTATTTCACCAAATTCTGGGATCTTTATCTGCTTGAAGGGTAGTTTTTTTTCCTTTTCCACTCATGTGTAAAAGCGAAGGTAGTGATTTTTAGCACAAAAATAAATTTACCATTTTGTGACCTAATCCCTTCTTCCAAGCTGACGATTTAATTTGTTTTTAACCATTAAATAGCAACAAACATCGTCACTTTTAAACACAAACCCGATTTTATGAACTGCCCCGTGTAACTCAACTTTAAAACATTTAAACAAACAAATAACCAAATGATAAAGTAAAACTTCATTAGGCAACAAAAGAACATTTTATTTACAATGCATTTCAGAAACAGTTTAAAAACCAACAGTGACTTCAATAGCACTTTTTGACCAGATAATAAAAGGACAACAGCAAAAATTAACACAATATAACTTTCACATTCAGAAATTCTCAATATATAAAACATTTAAACACCAAAACCTAATGTTATCCAATAATCATCGTTTCTCATATTTATCAATAATTTTAAAAACAATATTAATATTAATAAAATTAACTTTTTTAACTTATGCTTTTTAATTATCACAAACTTTAAATTTATAAATAAAATAAAGTAATAGGGTCAACCGCCCAGTGAATGAACACTTAGCATTTGGGTTTGTGATTTTCCCACTTCAAAAATTTTTTTCATGGCTTTTTCTCGGTCGATTTTTAAAAACAAGGTATGTTCCCATACTGGCTTTTTCTTGGCAATATGATCGAAGTGTTTCCAGACCTCAAACATCAATAGTTTTGAAGGAATCTTAATTTGAGTGAAAAAAGGGCGATAGACCCAGTAAATGAACAAAGTTTGCCCTAAATATGAACAGTGTCTTCCAGTGAATGAACACTGAAAAATAACATGTTTTTTTTCAATTGATCAGCCTGCGTTACATAAAATAGAAAATGTCTTACTAAGAACTCTAAAATTTCTTCATTGAATACAAATACACACAAAAACGGTGCTTAAGGATAAATTTTAAGGCTGATAAATTTTGAAATTACGGATGAGGCAACATTATCTCCCAGTTGCTGAAAAACTTCAAGAAACAGAAAATGTCAAAATTGTGTCTCCAAACGCATCATGATCCAATGGATATATCATCTCAGTTATCCCCCAGGAGCTTAAACAAGCGCAAAAATTGCACTTAGGGTAGTGGTACCAGTAACTGGCAGTTTAAGAGCAATACTATTAATTAATTAGCTATAGCTACTTTATAAAACTATCCTGGAAAAAACTTTCTGTTTTGAAAAATAATAGAAGTTTCAATACTTATTTAGGGTACAATTTGTTTGAATAAGTAAACATTTTCTATTTTTAAAATAATTTTTAAGTTGGAATGGTAGCTACCAGCAACTGACATACGGGGAAAATTTTGAGGACCAATAACTAACATGTCCTGTATCAATAACTGGCGCATTGAAATACCTTTAATAAATAAGATTTTAGTTATTAATTAGCATAAATGTAATAAAAAATAGCTGCCGAGGCAAAGAAAACAAAATGTTAAACTTAAAAATCCAATAATGAGAACTTTTCTACGCTGTTTTGCTTTATCAAACTTTAATATCCATTGTATCGAAATATTTTTGATTAGATTTAGACAAAAAGATTCACAGTTGAAAAACATAGGTATGCATAAAAATATAGAATTGAACCAAACAAATATAGAATTCTGATAACTAAGATCTTATTAATTTAGTTTAATAAGATTTATTCAAACGTTTTTGTTTATTTACCTTCAATAATGATTCATTGATCTGCAGTCTATTTAGCTTGTTTTGTGTTTTGATTCGGAAATATTTTTTTAAAAATCGTCTGTCATTTAATTAAAATCTTTGTTTGTAGTTTTATTTGCATTTTTTTAAAAGTTGGTGATTATATTTACACGTATTATTTTTATTTCAGTAGTAATGACATCGATTTGTTTAAATTAGACACGGAAGAAAAATATATTTCCTTAATTTTTTTCAGCATTAAGCCGACATTAAAAATTTTTTACACTAAATGCGAATTTTCAATTTATTACACTTAAAAACCTTAAGTGGGAAATTAATACTGCATAAAGTTAAAGATTAATGTCTTAAATATTAAGAGAGACCACCATTTATTTCAAGCTCACAATAATAATCTTACTATTAAGAATTAAATCTTTGTTCATTTACTGGTAAATCTTTGTTTACTCTTTCCAGTATGTGAACACTTGCACTTTCTAATCAATATACCCCGTTCATTTACTGGAAGGACCCAATTTTGATCATTGCGCATTTTACATAGTTTAGCTTACATCATTATGAATAAGTTAAAACCAGAATTATGAGGTTTTACAAAAAATGCATTTTTCCCAGTGAATGAACACCTGTTCATTTACTGGGAAATCTCAGTTTGCACTCCCAGTAAGTGAACACCCCCTTATCTATCGCAATTTTAAAAGTACAGCTTTCTGAATTATGACATATCAAAGAATAAGTCTTAAACAGTTGATAAAAAACAACAACGATCATGATAAATGCAATTATAAGGTAGAAAAATATGAATGAATCAAGTCAAATCTTAACTTACCGGAGACTTTTTCATGAGCCTGAAGCTCGAGTGACAATAAATAAATTTTCACAGTCTGAAATCGGAATATATGGTTAAATCAACGATTGCCTGTCCTCTAGGAGGTCTTCCTGCAACTACTAAAATTCAGTGATAGTCTATAGCGAGTTCAAATATCTTAATATTTGAGATAATACGACCATGTGTTCATTCACTGGGAGTGTTCATTCACTGGGCAACCCACCCTATCTGCATTGGAAACTCAACCCTTTTAAATTTAATGTCTTGGTCATTTACTGATTTTTTCGTACAAATACTAATGGAAATGAAGAGATTGAAAAGATTTCTACGATTTACAATCTTCTAAGTGAGCAAAACTGTATCATAGAATCTAAATATGCTACTAAAAGAATTTAAAGTTATAAAAATTTACATTAAGCTATAATACATATTTTAACAGCACAGTTTCGGAATATAAATCTAAAGAAAGGAGTAATTAATTTTTTTCAAATGGAATGGAAAAGTTTTACCTCTCTTTTTAAAGAATATTTTAAAAGCTGTTAGAGTTAAATAAAGTTTAATGAATTTTCCTGAAATAGAAAATACCATTTCTGAAGAACAATATTTTATAACATAAAAAATGAACACACAATAATTTTGATTAGACATAATGAAGTTAATCCATTTTGATTATTCATTGACATATTAATTAAATTCATAGAAATGATAATAGCAAAGATTTTGATTGGACTAGCAAGTTGCAAATTTTAAAACTTTAAATTGTCAAGTGTTATAGAATTTCATAATCTAAAAACATATTGCACACGAACAGTTTTAACATGCTTAAGTTTCAACGATATATTTATAAAAATGCATCTTCAAAACTGAAACCTGAGAATTATTTTCTTTATGAGGGAATATAAATTCAATAAATATTTTGGGAAGAACATATTCAAAAAATAGTAAAATGTGCCGCTTTTAAACTAGTAGCAAATATGAGAAATATTTTTACATGTGAGTCAAACTATAACTAACACACATCAGTATTATGAAATAAATAATTCACCGGTATTGCATCATATCATACAAATGTACAGTGTATACAGAGAGGGGAGGATACCGTACTAAAATATTTATTACGTAAAATCAATAGTTAGTAATATAATTAAATGATTGCTTAGAACGATATACTTAAAAAACTTTCAGCATTTCAAAGCAAAATAAATTAATGAATAGTTTTTTAATGTATTTATGCTCTTTACTTTCGAAGTTTTTAGCAAGTTGCTCCTTTGGGATAAAAAATTTATGAATCAATGTATTCTCCCCCTATTTTTCTTTTTTGTATATTTTTGTCATAGTGTTTTGTATTTTGTTTATTGTAATAAATTTGATTTGATTTACTGAGTTAGGAGTTTAAAAAATAATTCACTTTAATACATCTTACAACGTAAGTAGGTAAAACTTTGTAACTTGTATAAATTAAAAAACTTTAATCATTTAAATTCAATCTGGTTTACTTATATCACAATTAATATCATTTAAAATCCACAAATCTTTTAGTTTCCTTTTTTCAATATATTTTGACCCAATCTACTATTTCTTTTGTCAAATCAACTTTATAGATCTTACATTGATAAATTTGTAAAATTGATAAAGCATTACACTTTTTTGCAATCAAATTTTTTTCTTAGAAATTTAAATGGTTAACTGAATAACGATTTTTTAATTTAACAGATTCAATTTTTTATTCACATTAATATCTAGTTTTCAATCTTATACCAACATATTTACTTTAAATAATTTTTAGTAATAGATGTTAGTTAAACTTCTATTAGAAACAATGTTTAAATTCATAAAATAAAGAATAAGTGTTTTTTGGTGTAATATAGTTTTGAAAAATAATTCAATCAGTAGGAAAGCAAAATTAATTAAAGGAGTTACAACTTAAACGACAGGTTTGTGTATTGAATTCCATAACATTCGATGAACATCTGTATTGGTCCATTCAAATCCGTCTCAAACTTGATCGACAGTGACGTTTCCCTACGTCATCACCGCAGTCACAGGCTCCTCCCCTCTCAAGATACCGACACGAAAGAGGTAGTCGCAACTATAAAACTCTAAACGAGCAACAAGAAGAAAACAGTAGAAGATGGCGAGAGACAGAAGACACGGTGAAATAAAACGTCAAAAAGCGAAGAGAAGAAGAGGACTGCTGTCTCTCCTCATTTCACGCCATCAGGCGACGTGTCCTAACAAGTTTTGTTCCACATTGTAGCAAAGAAAGAGGGGGAAAGAGGTCAGAAGCGTTCTAAACAGGGGGCGGGAATGTTAGTGGAATGTAGCCTCAGTTTGTGGGCTTATGGTCGAGACACCAGAGTCACTATTTCAGTCAAGTACATTTGAGCCCTCAATTGTCAACATCTGTGGCGTTGGTCAGGTGCCAAGGTGACAGCGTGCACTTGGAACTGAAGTGAAATCAACGCGCTCTGGATCCCCTTCCATTTGAAAATGCATTCACAGACTTTGTGGCGGCGTGCACACTTAGTGGAAACACAATTGTCTCGTGCCTTCATAGAGAGAATTATCACTTATGAACCCCGTTGGATCACAGCTAGATTTCATACACAGCAAAATGCAGTTATTGAACTTTATATTTAATGTATGGCTATTACAAATAAATCCATCAGATAGTTGTCGGGAAAGTTATGACACATCCTCATAAAGACATTTAAAAAATATCTCACGTAAAGTTCAAAAGCAGTTTTAAATCATCGTTGAAATTACTTCATATGCAAATCCCTGTACTAAATAAAGGGACTATTTTAAATTTTTAGAGATAAAACTTTAAATTGAAGATTCGTCATAGGTTTTCTAACAACCACTATAAAAAATATTCAAAATATGCTCAAAAATATAAAAATTTGAAATCACAAGACAAAAACTTATTTATAGTGTTTTGTATATTAATATTCTACACTTTAATGAATACGTAGACTCAAATTCAACATGGTATTAAAAATATCAAGATAAGGAAGAAAATTGAGAAAGTTTCCTAATTTTTCAGGAGATTTTAAATCAAAGATGCATCATGCGTTTTCTGAAAAACTAATAAATAGTATACAAATTGATGAAGCATTCATATTTCAATTAAAATATCCTTAAATCGATTCATAATTGAAGGGGTTGGAGGATGAAGGAGCTATGTTACAAGGCCTGTCCCGAAAGTAACGAGACTGAATTCCAGTCAGAATTAGGGAATTCAGTCTCTACTTTCGGGACAGGCCTTGTAACATAGCCCCTTCATCCACCAAGCCCTTCAATTATGCTTACAATATTCTACATTCAAATATATTCACAGGTAAAAACCTATTCAAAACCATAATTAACATTTTAACTGCTAAACTAAGTCATAAGTAACATTTCTTGAAGGATTTTAAGAGTATTAAAAGCTTTTGTAAAATCCAAATTAATTTTTAAACAACTTACATTATTGTGTTCAAAAATACCAAAAATAAAATGCCTTTTATTGCACAGGGCAAATATCCTAAATTAGTTATTAAGCTATTTACCATATTCTTACGAATTCATTTATATAAATTTGAAGGTGATATTGAGAATTCTAGAAACTTAATGGTGATCAAATAAGAATGATTAAATTAAATACAGCAGTAGTATTTCATACCTTAAGTTTTTTTTAAAAATTTGAATATAATTTTCTAATTTGAAAATATTTTTAAGTTTCTTACTTTTACTGATTTAAAATACATTTTTGGAAATTTTATGGGAAATTTCTAAAAATTAATACATTTAATAAAGTTTAAGGTTTTTTATAAATTTCAGAAAAAATAGAATTACACAATTAAGTTTTAAGTAAAAATTTTAAAAAATTAATATTTTAAAAACCTATTAGCAATTATACAGTCCTATAATAATATTACTTTTAAGATGTTAAAATATTTTCCCAAACTCAAATTGAATTTTTAATTTTATATTCTGATATCAAAGGTACTTTTTCATAAAAACATAACAGGAAATTTACAATCAATTAAATTAATAAATTATTTCAATCCTTAGAACTGTATTGGAAATTAACCACGTCATAATAAAATTCCTTAAACATCAACTAAGCGATTGATTTTTATATCACGAATTAAAGAAGGGACTAGAAATTTCTTAATTAAACCTTAAGAAGACTAGAACTACTCATTAGGAACAAAATTTATCAGAAAACTTGAAAAGATATTGCACATTACTTGTAAAATATTGACTTCAAGTCATAAAGTTTGTCTTTACTTCAATGATTATGAATTTAAAGAATCTTATTTATCTCCGTCTTTTTAGACACTATCTCACAACTCAAATTCTTTTTTAAAAACGCATTCAGGTATTCTTAGGAAAAATAATGCGTATTTCTTAAGTTATTGAGCTTTAATTTGATAAATTCTAATACACCAGTATTTACTTAAAAAAAATATTTCTTAAGTAGATTGAAAAACTTGCAAAATAATCCAGAATTCGATTCATACATTTTTGAGCTTCTAGAAAAATGACCTAACACTTTTTTATTGCATAGATCCTCAACCCTGGGTTTAAATGTTAGACGTTAGAGACGGTTAAAAAATTAATGATTTGTCTGGAAGAATGGTTACATGTTGAGTAGTTACCCTTAATTTCAAGACTAACAGTTTCTAAAAAGGTTTACCAGCAGTTTAAGTTAGCCCTACACAATCCTTCTGGTTGGGCCTATAGTTTTTAGGGTTTCCTTACAGTCTAGGTGTCTAATAGGTCATATGCAGTCTTTCAAAGATAATAGAACTAAATAACCACTTGTGACTTCTCTACGAGTCTCATAACCGTCATAAATACATTTCCTTATTGAAACTATTGTGCAAGTTCTTATTCTGTCGTCATTCTGTTGGAACATACTTTTCTTTCTTCCATTTCAGCAAGTCCTTGCCCTCCAAACACTGGTAAGTAAAAGACGCCTTTCAATTTTGCAATCACTGTTAAGAGGGCTCAGAAAAAGCATCTAGGTAGATAGATCACAATACGTCGCATCCATTCTATCAATGTGCATCTATCTGAGTGTACCTGAACTAACACCCAGGTAAAGTCACTGATAAGTCTTGTCAGTAGCGAGATTTTGGTGGAATTCAAAAGGGAGCATGGAAAAACTATTTATGGTAGATCTCGATCAGACATCATTGCTCATGGTTATAGATAATCCACCGGTTTTCTACACCTTCTGACACTAGTGAGAAGATTCAATTAGTAGGTAAAGGATGAATATGTAAAATTTTCTAATTAGATCCGAACTGGTCCTTGACCGTCTAATATTAGAAAGAGTACTTAGAGGTAGATCTTTTTTAGACAATATTTAAGCCAGATGTCTACTTTCCTATTCCAAGGTGCCAAGTTAATGTCTTTACCCTCAAACCAACAAAGTAAAGTGTCCCAAATGTGTACCCTTTAGATATTGATACAGTCATTGGTGCAGAGTCCTCTCACTTAAGTCTAGATTTTTAACTTTACCCATCCACCCCACACATATTAGTATATTAGTTGGGTCAACTAACAAGTGTGTATTCCGTTATCCTTCAAACTCCTCTAGCCCATTTCATGTGTATCTAAATACACAAAAGCATTGAATCTAGATATAAACTTAAATGTGTCAACATTCCAAACTATCCATTCAAAAAGCTTAGGTAATAGCCCTAGCACCCAGTTAATTATGTAAATTCTTCTCCTTCTACGGCGTTTCCCTTCAAGCACTCATTAAAAGATTCCACAAGGAAAACGGGCCTATGTAGGCCTTGAAAACTATTAATCCATCCACAACCATCTTGCAAATGTGCTGTCTGGTAAGTTAGATAGATGTTCTTACCCTTGAAGACTTTGACGAAAGTCTTATTACTAGTGTCTCGGCGACCCTCGATGTAACGTTCTGTCTCTTTAGATACATGTTCCTTCTTATCCACGGAATTTTTTCACCAGAAATCCCAAAAGGTCCCTACCCTCCATTCTCTGTACTGTCTCTAGCTCAGGTAAATGTTCTAACCCATTGTTAAGTCCTTTCACCAGTTTCTAACCTAATTCCGATGGTTTCCTACCTCTTTACCTATCTAGGGAAGCTTTCTCACTAGCGTCTAGGCAAATCTATAAAGGTCCCTAACTTTCAGGGCCTGTGCTGTCTGTCTCAAGAATCTTACCCATCTCCCTTTCTTGATGAATCCCGAAGAACCCTACACTCGTTGTAACTGTACTGGTAAAAGTCCTCTGACCAAAGCGTCCAGGTGAATGTGCTGTCTCTAGACCTTTGTGGATGCCTTGTGCCGTGGCCCTCCTCACACGGCCATGTGGAGGGGGGCGTGCGTCCGGCGTCAGAGGTAGAACTCTGGTGAGCTGGGGTTGCTGGGCTGGCCCCCGCTAGACACGCTGGGGTCCCTGAGCGCGTGCAGCTGCTGTCGGTAGAAGTCCCTCTCCTGGCATGCGCGCTCGAGCTCTTGCCTGAGCCTTGCCATCTCGCCCTGAAGTAGGCGGTTGCGGGACTCGAGCTCGTGCCGCTGCGCCAGCCGCTTGGTGCGGCAGTTCTGCGCGTAGCCGCGGTTCTTGAGGGTGCGCCGCTTCTGCTTCATGCGGACCACCTCCTCGCGGGGGTAGCCGTGCAGCCGCTTGTTGAGCTCGCGCACGGTCAGCGAGATCAGCTGCTCGTCGTTCAGGAGGTCCCCCGAGGAGGTCCGCGGTTGCGGTTGCTGCTGGCAGCTAGACCCACCAGAGCTGCTGCTGCTGTTGCTATTGCTGTTGCTGTAGTGTTGTTGCTGAGGCGGGTCTAGGTGGTGTGGGCGGGCGCTGGGGGGAACGCCTTGCACCTCCGGATACTCCCGCCGACCGCCTCCGGATAGTAGCCACGCCTCCATGTCGGCGGCGCATTGGGGAGGTCGAAGGTCGAGCGGGCCGTCTTGGGAGCCGTACGCGGGGGTGCCCCCTGCGTACCTCAGGTTCTGCGTCAACCACAGCATCCCGTCGTCGACGCCGGGGGTGGTGGGGACGAAGGCTGGCGAGGGCGGCATGTGGCACGGAGGGGTGTCCGGGGGGGTGGATGCCGCCAGCGGCACGGGCTTGCGGGGGCATGACCACCCGTGGTCGGGAGGCATGTTGTGTTGCTGCTGTGGCTCCATGCCGTTCCCGCAGGCCACCACCCCGCTGTTGTACTTGGCGCGGTGCATCTCCTGCTTGACCACCTCCTCCAGGTGTTCCAGGTCGAACTCCTGCACATAGTCGACGCCACCGGTGTCCATCATGGCGCACGGCGGCCCCCCGGGGGGGTTCCAAACCCCGTCCGTAGTCGCGTCGGCGGCCTGGCCGGCCTGGGGCGCGGGGGCTGCGGCTGCCGCGGCGGCCGTGGGCTCTGGGCGCTCGATCGGCGGGCCTCACCCGCGCCGCCGCTTCTCCGGCATGTTGCTTTAAATAGACAGACGCCGCCGCCGGAGTTCGTCTTCTTCTTCTTCTTTGTTTCACACGGCGCGGGGAGGATAAAGAACCTTTAGATTGTTCCTCTTAATCACCCACTCGAGCGCTGTTTCTCTTTTTACGAAGCACCTCTCTCTGAAACGCCTTCAAAGAGCCATCCCTCGTACTCCTCTCCGAACAGATAACACAAAGCGGGTTAGTTATCGTCGCTGTTAACCATCCTTTGCGAATAGTCCTACTCTAACACGATATCACCACTAACTCTCCTATATCTGTGAATATTTTTGGTCACTCATTCTTCCAAGTCCATCCACAAACGTTTTTCTAAAATTCCATTATCAGTCACAGGGTAACCACATCATTCCAAAGTTTAAATCCATATTTGGAATTCGCAACTCCATCAGTCATCACAACAGGTGACCTCCAAATCCAGTCCAAGGGGGTAGTGTATCACACCTCAGCACTTCGTCAGCACAAAAACCCCCGGTCAGAAGGGGGGAATCAGGCCTATTAGAGGGGAGAGAGGGGTTCGATTGATTCCTGCAGACGATCGCTCAAATTCCACATCGCTCCCCCATCGGGGGGAGGAGGTCACCGCCGATAATCTCAATTAACCAACCGCCCCCTCGGTGTTCAGGGGGTCGAGGGACAGAATAAAAAGGGAGCCGCAAAAAACCGTCGTCAGCAGCGGGAGCAAAATAAAATCGGCATCACTCGGGATCTTTCAGAAGAGAAAATCATCGTGAGAGGAGCAGCCCGTCAGCATTTTCGCGAGAGAGAGAGAACGGGACTCTCCGTTGCTGCTCTCCTGGCTGAAAACTTTTGCTGACTCAACTTCACTCGGGATCCGGGACCGCTGGATATTTATGAAGCGGCTGACGTCACCCCCGGCGAAGGGACCAATGGGGAGCGCCGACGTCAGCCTCCCCCCGAGGAGGGGGGAGGGAGGGACGGAGGAGGACACGCGCTTTTTGAGCGCGGCGGGTCGCGCAAAACGGCACGTTTTTTGGCGCGAACGGGACCCACCCCGTGGTGTGGACTTTTTCGAATTAATTAAGTATGGTTTTTAAATAGTTTTAATTTAGTATCGACTCGTGAAATGGTTTTGTTTCGTGTTTTTGGAGGCTTCGGCGGCTGTTTTCCAGGTATATTTTGCATGTGAACTTTGTTGTGTTGTAGGTAAAGTGCTACCCGTCATGTTAATAGTGTTAATTACTCTTTGAGTAAAAAGTGCATTTATTTGAAACATTAAAAATGTATTCTTATCACCCGTTCTGGTCTTTTCGAGTTTCCGAGGCATCTGGGGCTGTTTTTCGGTTACAAACTGTTAGCGCCCTGGAAAACTTTGCAAAAGTGATTTAGTATATTCAATGAGAGTTTATTATATTTCTATGACTGAAAAGTTTAAGCTTCAAACAAAAATTTTTGTTCTTTTTTTATAAAACTTTTTTATTATCTTTAACCTTATAATATTCCCTAGGAAAAACCTTAGAAATAGCCCAAAAATTAGCTTGAGCTTACTACAGGGTGTCCCAAAAAAGACTAACATTTTAAAAATCAATAACTAATGACTCAAAAACTAAATTAGATATACGAATACGCGGTTTGTTGCATCCTACACCTAAGACTCCCAGGAGTAGGATGTAACAAATCGCGTATTCGTATCTCTTTTTTAGTTTTTGAGTTATTAGTAATTGATTTTTAAAATATGTCAGTTTTTTTGGGAAACCCTGTACATAATTTGTAAAATTCTCTCACTTTTTATTGTGAAGGTAACTGTAGTTATTTTTTTATCTTAGAAAAACTCATCATATTTTTCAAAACGTAAACGCTTGACCACCTTTAATAGTTTTTGTGCGGTCATATTATCTGGTTAACACCAAACTTTGATTTTCGGAAAAATTGTTATTCTTTATCAAACCTTATATTTAAATTGTTTAATTATTTAATTCTTAAGAAAATGTAGTTAAAGTTAAGCTTAAGATAACTCCATGTAATTGTTTAAGTATTTTTGAATAAATTTTATATGACTTTAAAAAATATGCCAATTTTTAATATTTTTCCCATAGAAGTACCAACTTGACTAAAAATTTAAAAATCTTTTAGTAGTACCAATTTCGTACAAGTTATTTATACAAAATTATATTTAAGCAGTATTAAATCTTCTTCTTTTCATGTATTTAAGGCATTCCTCTTATTTTTCTATGTATTGCCCGGTATTACTTTGTGCATCAAAGTGTAATTGTATTTTATGAATTACAGTAAATTTATTCAAAATTTCAATTGAATCGAAATTATTTCTATTATTAAAAGACCTTTGTTTTCAAAAGGGAAAGTGCAATACTGTCAGATAAATGGAATACTGATAGAACTCTTAACAATGGATTTTAAATTTTTTATTGTGAATCAGAATTCCTACAAAGCTTTCAGTGGGGACATAGCAGATGTGTGGGTGACGATATATATTCTTCTCAGCAAAAACAGGATTATCTTCATAAAATTAACTTTAAATAAATAAACTTTGTATCAATCTTCAAATATTTTTTAGACTGGGAAAAAGTGTTACGGGGTTCAGATTTACTAACTTTTGATTAAAACTTATTATTAGTTTTAAGTGAACGGTAGGTTTAGATTATTAAAAGGCTTTACTCAATCTACTTAACTTATCCTGGACCGTTATTATTTTCCCGTTTAATTATTATTTCGTTAAAATATTTTTGAAAAATAATTGTTTGAGTTTTAGATACATATCAGTATCTTTTTTAAAGGAAAAACACAGAAACTAGAAAAATATTGACACATGAAGCAAATATAGTGTTGAATTTTATTGTAAAAGAATCCCAGATAATAAATGAGCAATCATAAATTAGTTAGTATTATAATTAGTTCATTCTTATAATTTTGTAATGCTTTTCAAGTAATGAAATTTACATACTTCAATACTTTTCAACTTACATTAAAATGCTTAAACGCTTTTTAAGGGGTCTCAGAATTCTTAACTATGCAAAGGGTTGAAGTAGTATCACACAAAAACTAATTTCTCTAGAAACTTAAAATTTTAACCACATAATGACTATGTATCAAAACATAAATACCAAAAATTTCAAAAAGGTTTGATGGTTTTTATAGGGAGTAATCAAAAAGGAAAAAAATTCACTCTTGCCAAGATTTTTCAAAAACTATTCAAGTTATAAACATGAAATTAGGTACAAATACTTATATTCGGGTACTAGACCTACTATTTAAAAAAAGATACTGTTAAAATTATTTTTAATCACAGTTTTTTAAAAAATAAAATTTTTCAGAAAAGCGTTTTTTTAACTTATATGAAAAAAATTATGTTCCATAGTAGATTTAAATGTGAGGTATAACTTTTTAAGTACCTTAAGACGAGTATTTAATTAATAATTTGCTAATAAAAATTTTTATCTTTTTAAAAACTGTGATTAAAAACAATTTTAACAGTATATTTTTTTAAAATAGTAGGTCTAGTACCCGAATATAAGTATTTGTACCTAATTTCATGTTTGAATAGTTTTTGAAAAATCTTGCGCAGAGGGAAACTCCTATAAAAACCATCAAAACTTTTTGAAATTTTGGGTATTTGTGTATTGATATATATTTATTATGCGGTAAAAATTTAAAGTTTCTACAGGAATTAGTTTTTGTGTAATACTAGTTCGACCCTTTGCATAGTTAAGAGTCATGAGACCCCTTAAATGCATTAAAAATATTCTGAAGTTCTTTTAAGTTTTTATTCAATTTTAATGATAATTATTTTTTATGGATATGAAACAATAATATCACACTATAGTACCTACTTTCTATTAATATTCTATATTATTTTCTTAGGTCTTTAAGGTTGTAAAGAATTGTGTTTTTTTAATTTAAGAGTATTGATAAAATGTTTTATTGTTGTTATTATAAAATTAACCATTCTACACTTAATATAGCAACTGTAAAGAAGGCAATGATCAAGTATTTAATAAAATACATTATGTGAAGTTTTTCAACAGTAGCTGGAATTAGATACAATTTTTATTTTATAAGTTATAAAATTTATCGTAGTTTAGAAACTACATTCTTATGTATAATACTTATGTCATAATCAGAAGGATATAAAAATGACCAGACTACATAGTAAGATCATATTCAAATTTGTTGAAATAGTTTTCAGAATTTTTCAAAATATTTATGTGCTTATTTAATTAGATAAAAAAATAAATGTAATGTTTATTAACACCATACTTTTTTTATATCTCCTAAGGTTCTAAAAGTTTAACTAGGTGCTAAAAATATAGTGTTTGAGAAATAGATTTGTCATATTTTTCCGAAGAAGATTTAAAACATCAAATAAAAAAATTAATAAAATAAACCAATTCGGTTTTTAATTTTTTTAAGTTGTTTTATGTTATATTTTTGGTATTTTACTTTTTAAAATAGGTACTCATACTTTTACTCTTGTCAATACCAAATTCTTAATACATTGATAAATATTTATAAAATTAAAATTATAGGGGAGAGGTTTTTTTTGTGTGTTAAGAATTGTTAGGATGACATAAAATCATTTAGGATATTTATATCCCTAATATTTAACCATTAGTTAAATTCATAACAGTAAAAATACGTATATGTAAAAGTATTTTCCTTTTTTGTAGTTATTAGGTTGTACTTAAATAAAAAGTTATAATTGTTAAAACTATTTCAAAACTAGTCTTTTAGTTACTTATGTTTATCATTAAAACCAAGCTAAAATTTACTGTAACATTTTAAAATTTGAAGATCTAAAACATTGGAATAGAGGAATTTGATTTTTTTAATATATTTATTTTTTTATTTAGTGTTAAATTACTTCATTTAAGCTAGCTGCATATCAGCTTTTGTTGTCCAGTTTGTAAAGTTGTTTCCTTTGCAGTATGAATATTGTGAATGTAAAACAACTTTTACATGTTACTTACTGCAAGGCAGTGAAGTATACATATGAGGGTTTCTTAAATTAGGAATGAATTGTAATACGTCATATAAAAAATCGCAAATAATTTAAAATAAATACATTGATATTTATTTAGTTATATTTTTACTCCATATTTCAAATCTAAAGATTATATATGTTACGGGAAAAGTGATTAATTGGGCATTATTAATAATGCCCGGGCAATGTTATAAATTCAACAAAATTTATTAATGACATTTATCACTTTGCCCGCTTCAACTCTGGGCATTATTAATAATGCCCAATTAATCACTTTGCCCGTAGCATATGTAATCCATTCTACACTGTATGTGTATACGTCTACTTCGTTTTTTTTATGATGACTTGAGTTTTTCCCACAAAAGTATGTAATTATTAGATCGATTTTAATAAATTCGTGAGAAGTTTTGACCAGAAATTATTTCACTTTAAATTAATTGATTTTGCTCTAGAAAATTGTTTTTAGTTATCTTGTATTCCTACAGCAACTGAATCAAATAATTTACCACAAAACTACACTGTAAAAAATAATCCTGCAAAAAAACAGAAAATTTCTGGCAGCAAAAGTTGCCAGAAAAAATCTGTAGGTTGAAAAATCCTGTAAACAGAAAAAAGCTGTAACCTACAGGTAAATCTCTCTATTCTAAAAAAAAGTTTTTGGTGAACGGTTTCCAGAGAAAGGCTTTTTAATTACTGAACCAAATGACACATACATGGTATCAAAATGTCCGAATTCTTTCCGGATTTCCGAGTAAGCCCTTCGATTTTTCAAAAAAATTCTCAATTTTAAAATATTTCCATTTTTTTAGATTTCGGATAAGGTCGCAGTTACAAAGCAAGAAACTATGAATTTTAAAACGATTGAAAATATATTTCACTGGTTTTTTAACATTCAAATACATTAAATAATCATCTTTCTATTTATCACACTAATTTAAAAAATATATATTGGATTCTTTTTAACAATATTTATATTCTTGCTGTTCGAAAGATTTTAATTATATTTAAAACTAATGTAAAATTAATTCGAAGTGTATATTTGGACGGCCAAAACGGCCAGTGGCGCATGCGCTGTAGGTCTCGTGATGACGTAGCAGTCTCGGCGCTTAGTGATGGAATCAATGGTACGCCTAGCCGTGGAAGTTAGAGTAGAGTTTAGTTAAAAAATGGCCGTGCAAATATACAGTGCCAAATTAATTTATCTTTTATTTTTAAATAATTAATTCATATTTTTATATTTATCTTTATCGTTGTGGCAACCTTCTCCTTTCTATATTTACACTAAAATATAAACTCGCTTTCAGAAATTTTGAACTTTTGCATTTATTTATTACAATAATAATTATTTTTATATCCTTTTGCAAGTTATGTTATTTAAGGTAGTAAAATGTAACTTTTTTTATAATGCCAAAACGCAAAACTAGATATGGCGGGGGAATGTTTTAGAAATAAAGATAAAAATCGAAAGTCGGAACATTCGTGTCATTGCTATGAAACTGACACAATTTCGATGTTTATTTGTTCTCATGAAGCAAAATTCTAATTTTTCGTGATGTTAACGATAATTATTACATTTTTCACAGACAATCGATGAAAATCATTACAAATTTTAAGAAAGTAAATTTTATTCCGGAGATGTTTCAGTGATTCTGAATGGATCTGTGTGAGAAAAACATTACCTTGGGGAAATGGTAAAAGAAAGTTTACACTGCTTTGTTGCTAATTTTCTTGGAATTAAATTGCGGTCCGCCAATTCATATTGCCATAAAGGAACTGTTAAAATTTCGCCGCTGAATGAATATTCCCCATTTTTGAAAAAATACCCTAGAGAAGTAGTTCCCCTGTTTTACGAATGTTTTATAAAGTGAGTAAGTGCTGTGAGCTGTGTTTTGTGAGGATGGCAAAGCGATCCTAAAGTATCTGCGTCAGCAGTTAACGGGGGTTGGCGAGCGATAGCGAGCAGGGGGCGGTAGCTCCCTAGTGCTGTAAAAAGGAACTTTCTGTCAAGTGGGCTACAGATTTTTTTGTTGCCTCTCAGTAATTTTCTGCTTGTGCGCATGCACTTATTTTAGTAGAGTTTTTTTAATTTTAATTAATTGATATCCGGGGATAGAACCCGCGACCTACCGCATGCTAAGCACGCACGCTACCACTGAACCAAAGATGATTCAGTGTAACGTTGCCAATAGCTCAATGCGAATAGTATTGGTTTTCGATGCAGTAAGTTTCTGTTTAAGTACAGATAAGCTAAAAAACTAGGTAAAAGCTGTTATTTTACATAAAATAAATAGAAGTGCGGTGGGAATGTTACATGACAGAATATCTCTGTAAACATAAAGTCACTGTTATTGAAAATTTCTGTTTTTCTACAGTTTTTTTTACAGTGTACACTACCGTTAATAGCTATAAAAACAGCACCCATCCATTTTAATATCTCAATTAATGATATTTAGAGGTTATATAATTAATAATTTATTCCTTTTATTACTCACCTTATCCACCCCTACTTCTTTTCTATCTCCAAACATTTAAATTAAACAAATATTTTCATTCCTCAACAACTGCCGTATGTATCCAAAAATATAAGCTCAATGTATCCTTAAATGAATTAATAATAATGAAGAACTTTATTAGAAGACATAGAAGACATAGAAAAAGGTTTATTGTTTTGGGCGTTGCCCGTTAACAAATAACACAAATAATTTTAAAGAAGTTGACATGATCTTTGAATTCAGATTAAAAAAAAATTAACATATTTTCAAAAAAGTATATACAAATCACTGTAATACAAGTTAAGACAGTACAAGCCAAGTGCAGGAGAAGAACTTTATTACACATAGAGAACAAACACAGAAAAGTCAGAAGTAATGTGATTCGCCAAGGGGAAGGAACTTCCCGTACAGGCGAATAAGAAATTATCTAGACAAATAACATATTACAAATTACAACAACACAAACACAAAGCTGTATAAAAACAATAGCTAAATAATTAATTAATGATGGCAGCAAGCTGTTAAACCATTAACTAAATATGCTTCATTGAAGTGAAAAATATAAATCCAGGTCGTCGATATTAATTAATAACTCAAATAAATTTCTTTTGAACACTGAATATTTATTAATGGAGGTTAGATTTAAAGGTAAACTATTGTATAATTTTGGTGCAAGGTAACAAAAAATTGATTAAGAAAATTTTGGAATTTGATAAGTTGCCATAACTCTAGTATTATATTAGTGAGAACTTTTTTCCTAAAATTAGTGTAAATTCAAAATCTGTGTATAAGCCTGTATAAAAATTGGTTCAATTCCGTTATAGTTCCCACTAAACATCACCAATCTCTTTTGAACCCTCAATATTCAAATGTAAACTAATTTTTCTAATTTTTAATGATAAACTGAACAGTTATAGATCTAATTAAACATTTTAATCTATGAGTCTGAAATTATTTAGCAATATTTATATTTTATAGTGTCCAAAAGAGATTGGCGATATTTAGCGGGAACTATAACGTAATTGAACCCAAAAATTAATCCATTATAAAATTATGATGCATGAGTTGCTAATTCCAAGGATAAGAGGGAACTGATAAGTCATTTATTTAACTTAAAAAATAAATATTACATGATAGTTTTTTATATTTAAAATATTTTTGTATATGATTCTGAAATGCGGAATCTTGTTGGTTTGTTAATATTGCACCATCACAGGCTTCTTAGGAATCGTTTATTTCATCAGTATTTTTCAGTGGGTCATTTTCCTCAGAAAAAAATGGTATTTTTTGCATTACGTAATATTTACAAATCTAAACCTTGGAAATCCTACTTAACAATAACTATTTTTTAAATTACGTCTGAGGATGCTGTTAATGTTTTTATTATAGATCAAAATGCAATTTCTCCTTCTGAATGAGTGCACTTAGTTCCGTTACTTCTAAAAACTCTTGAATAATTAATTTTTTATCAAGCTTTTTCAATACCTCCTATTTACTACACAATTATTTTTGTTGGTTGTATTAAACATTACAAAATTAAGTTAAAAGTTTATATTTTAGGTATTCCACTCATACTAAATGAAAACTAATTCAAAAAGTAATTAAATGTTTAAAAAATTCAATTTCACGTGATTATGTAACTGATTACATCAAAAAGGCAAGAAAAGTACACATTGGCCGTGGGGAGCCTAGTGGTTAAGGCATCGGCCTTGGGATCGGAGGGTCCCGGGTTCGATTCCCGACACCGCTGAAGACCCATCGAGTATATGCAGAGTACGTGCTCGTTAAATCTGTGGGTCCGAAAGTCCTGAGGTCGGTCATGGCACAGTTTACCTTGGGTCCAGGTGTCTGGAGACTATTTCCCTCCCCTTCAGATGCATGTCAAAATTGTGGAGGTGGTGATAGATGGTGGCGGCATCTATCATCCGAGACTTAAGTCTGACTCCTGCCTTTCATGGGCCTCACTTTCTCAGGAGCCGCACCCCTTTGCCTTAAATCCTGTACGCTCTGCGGATGGAGCTTGGATATTCCAAGTGGCATAAGAAACAACAAAGTACACATGGAAAACATAACTCAAACTAAAAAATGACACCAGTAAATCTATAGGTAAACATGAAATCAGGATATTTCTAGAGCTCCCAAATCGAAACAAAAGGAGAAACAGATAGTTTGCGATGAAGTGAAAAACCCATATCTTCAAAAATGTAATCATACTATTTTTTATTTGAAAAATTAACCAAAACAATACTTACAATCTGTTACATTTTTTCTGTTTTTAAATCATACTTTGGGAAATGCATGTTTCCATTTTTCCAATACAGGGATGGATTTCACAGTTCACTTTGTTTGTATAAAGTAACTTTAAAATAGATGATAGGATTCACTAGGCAGTTAGATGTTTTCTACCCATCTTTCGTTGCCTGTCTCAGAATGAGGAAGTTGCGTGATTTTTTTAATCGATTCTTCTTGCAAAAATAAGCAACTACCCAAAATTTGAGGCCGATCGAGAAATTTTTTGATTGCCAAAAAAATTAACAAAAATCCCCTTTTTAAAAGCACACGAAAAAGCTAAGAATTTGGGATGTGACGTCACCGTACGATGACCATTGTTGGAAAGCAATGGAGTTGATGGTATGATTGTTGACGTCATAGTTACATTTTAAACTATACGTTTTCAGTCACGTCTTTTTTTCTCGACTTTTAAATTAAAATATTTAATAACCTGTACATTTTTTTTGAAAAATTGACTAGATATTTCATTTCACTATACAAAAAACCAAACGAAACACTTGTTTGTTTTTGAAAATCTGACACATGCAACTACCTTATTCCTTACAAAATTTTCAAAAATAAAGCAAAGCTTTTCAGTGTTAACTTACATCAACTAAGACGAGTTGTAGAAACGAGTTAACAAAATAAAAAATATACTTATAAAAATTTTAGATTTTAAATGAGGAATGAAATTGAATCGTCAGTTTGAAGAAGGGAATAAGTCCAAAAATTAAGTTTTGAGAAAATCGAAAAAAACTGTATAAGTAATGGAAACCGCCAAATTTTTACTGGAAGTTCAGAACCCTATTTAGAAAACAGAGCAATCATCAAAACAAATATAAGTGTATTCAAAAATATTTTACAGCCAAAATAAGTTGATGGACTTATTCCCTTCTTCCACCTTATGAAATTTTTCTGATGAAAAAATCTTTAAAAACCCTTAAAATCACATTTAAATTATATTTTTCCTTAGTTTGCACCACAAAAGGGTGAAATAAAAATAAGACAAATGAAATTCAAAATTATAGTGAAACTGGGTTATTAAAGCAGTATCAATGGAGTGAGTGAATATGAATGGAGTCAAACATTCCCTACATAAAAAAAAGTTTGAAAAACATTGAAATTAAGAGAAAATTTTATTTTAACTTAGTTTACAGCACAAAGAATATGAGGAGAAAGAAAAATTAACTTTAATTCCAAATTAGCTTAAAAAATACAATGAATGGACATCGATTTCACAACTTCAAGGGGCGATATCTCCCTATAGGGGTTAGTTATTGTTCCCCTCTTTTCACCCATGTGTAGAGCAAATCTTAGAGATTGTCTTGAGCACAAAAAGTCAATTTGTCATTTTTTGGACTTATTCCCTTCTTCAAACTGACGATTCAATTATTGTTTTGTCTGTGAAGTAAAGTTCGGGATCGTTGGATGTATTACCTTCTCTCACACTCACAGGCACTACAAATGAACCTGCTACCAAAAAATTCCTGGAATCAAAATTTTCCATCTTTAAAGATATGTAACTACAACACCAAAAATATGTTTTTTCATAAACCTCCAATCCCCCAAAAAATCCCTAATTAAAGTACCTCTCAAACTCCATCTCCTTCGCAAACCTAAAAAAACTTCATCA
Organism: Tetragnatha versicolor; assembly: GCA_024610705.1. NCBI lineage: Eukaryota > Metazoa > Arthropoda > Arachnida > Araneae > Tetragnathidae > Tetragnatha > Tetragnatha versicolor. The sequence continues at coordinate 18,969,188 of JANDEH010000008.1, forward strand.
TCTCTTCATCAACCATCTACTCCCAAAAAAGAGTCAGAACATCAAAATTACCTCAACCTCAAAATCAGCTGCACCCTTTCACAAAAATACCTAAATTGCCTCACAACTTAACTCCAGGTGTCCCAAGTGTCGAGGTGTCGATCCAAGAGATAGGCATCACCATCCTCTGTTAGATCAATCCCTAGATAGGTCCCCAAATAGATCCCATCAGTATGTTCGCTCCCTTAGCTAATCGGGCTTTTTTTCTTCATCAAAAGGTAACACCAGAGCTGTCAGAGTCTACACGAATAATGGTTCGCTTGTAGAAGGGAAGATTTTTGTAGAGATAGCTTCTTCAGGTATTGAGTTGCTGTTGAAAGATTAATGTGTCTGTAAATGTTTGCGGCGGGGATCTGACGGGGGTTTGAGGGTTAAGTGATTTTTTGGGGGATGCAGGAAGTGAAGGGTATTTTGAAAATGGAATGATGTGATTCTTTACCGGTGTGTCGAAATTAAAATGTTGAAACATCCGTGAAGATGTTTATCTAATTGTTCTATCAAATTTCTCAGATCAAATGAAATAACAATTAACTTTTTCAAACCTGATTTTTTGTCAGAAGAAAAGTTAAAATTTTCGGTTGTTGGTACCTATAGTTTTTGATAGTGAGTTTTATAATTGATATTTTGATTTATTTTTCTCTATCAAAAGTCAAAGCAAAAAAAGTTTGCTTGGCTGATTTGCATTAAAGAGATCCTAGGTATAGGTCCTTAATAGACAAAAAGCGCCTGACACCGGATTTAGGATCTAAAAATGCATCAATCGTGCTTCTCTAAATTAGACAATATTAAAAGGTGTAAAATGTTGATACAATCATACCAAAGTTCAAGATCATTTTAAAAAGGTGAGAATATGTCAATTGTTTTTTATTTGGAAAGAACACATTAAAAATCAAATTGCTATAAAACTTTATAAATCAATTTCTTATTAACCAAATTCATTATTTAGAACTAAATCAGGATATAATACGAAGAAAATTTAAAATTTATCTATGCTATGAAACCACATCTATGAAACACAAAAGTTAAACCATTTCTACGATATCTTAAACTTAAACAATAGAACAAATCTTTTCACAAGATAAAACTAAACCCAAAACACAATCCCTCCAAAGGTTCGACGCAAAATTTAAAAAAAAATCCCTTCCTTAAAACAAAAAAAAAATCCCCATAGCGTGCTCCCAAACTCATAATCACCATACACTTTATAAGTTTCTTTTTCCATCACATGTATTTCCATAGCACAGGCCTCTACAGTCAGATAAGAGCGAGCGATTGATCCAATTGTGCCGCGATACAGGTCATGCCGGGGCTTATCGGGGAAGCCTCATCGGTGCCGCCCCGGCCTCGGTCCGTCAGGAATAGCGAGCGGCGGTCGGGGCTTACCTGCTCGTACGGGATTCGGTTTCAAGGTCGTTTGTGGGTTTCTTGGTGGGAGAGGTATTAGGAATAAGCCGTTAATGAATTATGGGGTTTTGAGATACTCACGGCGCAGAAATTTCACTTATACAGTCGACTCTGCTTTGAGTGATCACATTTGTCTAAAAGATCAAAATGATTACTATATCCTGTTGAACTTGATCCAGTGATCACTATATCCAGTTGATTACTATATCCAGTGTCAAACACTAACGCGAGTGTTTGTGTTGAAATCAAGACTGGTTTAGTACCCTTATTGAATTATTTAAAACGATTTTCAAATATGTAATTTGCAACTTAAAATGTTTTCAAAGAATGATATAAGAGCGGATTAAATAACATTACCAAATTAATGACTCATGCATGTTTATGTATTGAAATTGGCCTTAAATGGGGAAAGGGAGATTTTTAGGGGGTTTCCACCAAATTTTCATAAAATTAAACGATGTAATAATTTTATAAAATGATACATTTTGGGTTGATATAAATAGTAGAGATCGGGACCAGTCAATTTCGATAATATTATCCGATTGATAACATTTACCGTGATTTTATTAAGCGGATTCAACTGTACTTACTTTATAGTATGCTTTTTACGTTTTATAATGAGTCAACAGACGACTGGAACCATTTTTGTAGGTTAAATATACCTAAAATTAACTAATTTCTATACTTCACTTCTTTTTACAATGGAGAAATAAGCTGAGATCCAGTACTTCTCAGAGCAGTGTCCGAATGCCGAGTAAAATTAGGCACTTCACTTGAGAGATTTGATTCGTTTGTTAAATCCATGCATATCCTCCTCAAAACACAAAGAAAAATTGAATCGTCAGTTTGAAGAAGGGAATAAGTCCAAAAAATGACAAATTGACTTTTTGTGCTCAAAACAATCTCCAAGCTTTGGCCTACACTACACATGGGTGAAAAGAGGGGGAAAATAACTAATCCCTATAGGGAGATATCGCCCCTTGAAGTTGTGAAATCGCTATCCATACAATTAAAATTCCATTTCTTTTTTTCGATTTTCTCAAAACTTGATTTTTGGACTTATTCCCTTCTTTAAACTGACGATTCAATTGTGGTTCATGCCGTAAGTATCTTAAATAGTGTCTTAATAGTTGTTAGGTCCTCCTTAAGGGTAGAAAAGTGGCATTGAAAAAAAATTTTTTGCAGGGGCCAAGGGGTATACTAGTATATCACATTGGATGCATCAGGACTCAACCACTGCAACCAAATTTTTTAAAGTTTTAACCGAAATTGTTATACTTAGTTTATTTGAGTTATTTAGCCACACACATATGAAATACAAGGTTATAAAAATTAAGTTTTATTATGTTTTTATGCCAAAATCACACTAATTACAACTTTTTAGCATCATTTCTGAATGACTTGGAATGGAATGCCTTGTAACCGTCTTCACAAAAAAGTACACAAGATGTAGTTACAAAACTCCCTAATATTTATCAGATTCATTTGTTTCTCTCGCTCTGAGAAAGCAACTGATTTTGCAGTATTTTTCTCGATGTTTCATTTGCGTTCTTCTTTTTTATGTTTTGGACAATGTTATATGCATGATAACCCATTTATTGAAGTATCGAAACTATCGAACCAACAATTTTAGTAAACCATTTTCCTCTCCAAGGACAGCACAACGAGGAAATTCTACAGCAGCCCTTCTCACAGAAACGGGAAAAAAACTTCTCAATGACTAACCCCTCTCCCCCACCTCATATTTCTGGACAAGCCATCCCTAATCCTCCCCGGTCAGAGGGGTTAACTGGGCACTCAATCCCCTCTGCCATTGATTTCTTGTCTCTTATGTGTCTGGCCTATTAGGTCGCTTTGGGTAAGGGCCACTCTGGGGACGGCCTTACATAAACAGCTCGATTCTTCGATACTCCGCTGCCGCTATTAAGGCGAAATATCGCTCTTGCTGGTGCAGGACAGATCAATTAGGGGAGTGTTTGATACTCATGCCTGGTGGAAAGCGAGATTAGGGTGGTATCTTAGGGTGGGTTTTGTCGTTGGGGTGATATAGTTGTTGTGTGTATGGTTTTTGAATCTTTCGCCTTAATTATTTTACAAAAGGGGGATTTTTAAGGGCCTTTAAAACAAAATAGGATGACTTTAAAGGAAATGTGTGTATATTGTTAATTAGGGGGAGGTGGAGTTCGTATTTGAGTTCAACAAATTAAAAATTTATAAAAATGATAACTGTTGGAATCGAACCATCAAATAATCGAAATCAATCAATAAATTCTACCGTTCTCGCATCTTACCTGCGGGCCAGGCATTGACGCCGGGCTGACGTCAATGCCGAACTCTATATATTTCTAATTTGAGTGGCAAGTGACAACTCGCTCCCCACTCTCGCCTGTTCTCATGACTTAGCTGCTGTTTTTAAGGACTTTAATAAATATGATTTTTATCTGATCTAAAGTTGTCTTCATCCACCACTCTGCTAATTCTTGGGCTAGTAAGCCCAATAATAACAACAACTATAATAACAGCATGTCATATAGAGCATTAGGTTAATCTAAAAAAATATCAAAATGATGTCCCTCTTAAAACCCATTTCATTGAGAAATATTATCTTTCTGTTTTTTTTTCATAGGTATAAAATATTCTAATTCTTTATCACTTGAGTAAATTTGCCTGTTACCACTAATTCAAATAAAGAGGGGCGCCAGTTGTGTAATAAAATCCCATTTTTCTAATTTAAGATAAATTTTATAAAACATAATTGAATGATATTTCTTTCTTTCTTTAGTTAAATTAATAATTTAGATTATTTTCTAATATTAAAAAAATGATTCCAAAATTTCTGAATTTTATAAATATACTACCTAAGGTTAAGCACGGAGAGGAAAATGTTCTGGACTCGGGGGTGGTTCATCACCTAGTAACAAGTATGATGAAACCTTGTACACATAGTTTGAAGGTAAGGGGTGCTCACACACCATATTTATGTCGATTTTTGATGTAAGTTTGCTTTTAAACATCGTTTTGTTAATGACGCATGTATGATGTCATATTACAATTTATAAAAATTCAATATTTCTTTATCTCTGAATGTAATTCTTTGTTCTGATTCATGATAAAATATAGATCTATTTACTTGCTGCATTTCGGTTCAATCAAAGCAGTACTAGTCCATTTTACGCATTTACCACTCCGTGATTAACTTTTGGATGTGAGTCTATTTTTACCTATCTTAAACAGTATGTGCTAATGTAGAATATTTAAAACGCAATGAAAATAAGATGAAAACTTAACTTAAATATACCAAACTCTTGTACTGAAACTTGATGGCGAAAAATTTTGCAAATTCCTACTAAAATAAACTGGGATTGCTTTTGTATGGGACAAACAATCTATTTCCCAAATATTTGATTGGTAGGTAAATTATATAAATATTTTTTCTTGATAGAATAATATCTTATACAGAAAAAAGTTAAAATTTAAATAAAAAAATTTTATTTTTTACAAATTGAATTTGAATATTTAATATTGTTTTCTTAGCACTTCAAGCAGTTTGTTTTCTTATCTTCAACAAAGGAACATTTTTTGATATTACAAACTATCTCCTGTTTCCTGCATCTATCATTTAGTAATTGAGAAATTTAACATAATCTTTAAAGACCATGTTGAGAGACCAACCAAAAACTGATTGGTCACACTTAATAGTAGGGAAACTATGGTATAAGATATCATAAGAAGCGAAAAGAAGGAGCGATTTCCTACATATTCAAACAATCTTATAATGTGGTCGTTAAATAAGACCTGGGTAGACTTAAAATGTTAAGTACCTCTGAAACAGAGTGAGTACCTGAAACACAAAACAGGCCACACATAATGACTACATAAAGTGCTAACCCAGCGGCCCTTCCTGAAAATCACCCTCATAATGTTTCATAATGAGTTGTGAGAGATCTCACAGCAACAGTTGGTTATTAATGAAGTTTCTCACTTAATTCCCACAAAGATATTTTCCAAATTGTTTGAATAAGACGGAAATAACTTAATAGGGGTGTATTATGAAGGGAGTTTCGTTTAATTATTTTTGTTATTATTCTTGTTAAAACATATCTGTATGATACTTCCTCTTAGCTATTGTGAATTTTATGACTTAAATGTGGTGTACTTTAAGAGTCGGATTACATAAAATGGAGGGATATTCAGATATTTTCAAGAATAGTGCTGTTTCCAGAACAAATTGTTTATAGTTTTCAACAGAGGATGTCATGTTCCCCATTTTTAAACTTGTGGTAAAATTTTAATAATAAAAAGTTTTTTGTTTGACAGAACATTTACCTTGTTTGGTATTTTAAAGAAACTTTTCCATTAACATATAACGATAACTCAGATCAGACTATGTAAAACTGTAGTTAAAAATTTTACTTTATGTTGCGTTTTGATTGACGGGATAAAAGTAACCTCCAATAGAAAAATATGAACTATATTTATATTAAGTGTAAACTCACAACTCTCAAGCGTCGCCTCCAGCCATGGACCGGACCGGCTGGAGACGACGATTGAAAGTTGTGGGTTTACACTTATCAGCTAACCAGCTATAATGGTGAAATACTCCTTTCATTTGTATTTGTATTATTCTTTAAACAAATTATCATCCATTCCTTATTTTATATCCTCTTTTACCAATAGTTTCATCTTTAGAAAATTTAAAAATAGGGTTGCTGAATTATAATCACCTTGGCTAATTTAAAGACTAGGAAGCCTGGGGAATTCGAAAATAACACTTAAATCTCATGGTTCTTAGGTTCTTAATAAATTTTCAAAACATTTCTAATTTTTTCTAAAAGAAACCTCTGTCCATCAAGTATAAAGCAAGCTAGATGATGGAAACGCCTCTTTTGAGTTTCCTCTGACAAGCGTAATAGCTCTTTAAGTCCAGCATTAAGAACGAGTAATTAATTTTCTATAGGGCCTCATTCATTGTTAATTGTCACAGCGAGAGGAAAGGGACGCTTTTTGTCACAGTTTTACTCCTTCCTCTTCCCACTTTGTTTTTATGTTTGACTTAAAAACGCTGAAAGTGGAAAGGGAAAAAACCATCTCGGTGGTGAAAAAATATTAATTTTCTTCTTTCATGGCGGTCGTTTTCTGGAGTTTTTTTAAGAGGCTTTTTATGATGGGTTGAAAGAGTTAATCATCTTGCTGACGTAGTTGCGCATTTAGTTGAGGGAAATGAAGATGGTAATTTCGTAATTAAGGTTAAAAAATGTGTTCATTATCAAATGGAGTCGAGTTTTGTTTTTATGTTTCGGGGGGGGGGGTGAGAACTTTTTCTCTTACGCCTTCCTGTCTCGGAAAGTTGCTTTTTAAGGTAGATCGTAAGAAGCGAGTCGTAAATCTCGTATGTTTTTCCTTCAGTTGCAGTTCAGGTTCTTAGTGCTTTCTCTCTTTGCCTTCAGTATGAGTTTCCTCAAAAGTACCATCTGAAATTTAATTTAAATTTAACCCTTCATCAACTGACGGTACTTAGTAATACCACCAACTTTAAAATTACATAGAATAACCATCCTTTCGAATATTGGGATGAGTGTTTTAGCGGAAAATGCTGATTGATTTAACTGAAGTTGAGCTTTCAGCTGCCATTTCAATTGGATTCACATGATTGTCATTTTTGTTCCCTCTAAAGTAGTTAAAGTCAAAAAGATAGTGTATCATTTTTTAAGACTTAAAACTGCGATAAAAAGCCACAGGGGAAAGTGTTGTACTTTTGGATAAAAAATCACGTTTGGATTTTTCTAAGACAGGTTAAATCCCATTTTGACCATTTAAAGTGCCCAACCTATAGTCCTAACCTTAGCAAATAGGGTAATATATTTTATTAGCTAAAATCTTCAAAATTGGATTTGGAATGCCTTTTAATAACTTGACGAAATTTGTGCCCATAGGTACAACAACGTGCTCTCCCTATGGACAGACCCAGTTGTACCTGTGGACACCCTTAAAAAGGAAAGTTTTAGTTGAAAAAAGCTTAAAATGAACATTTTTATTGGTGTATAACCTTTTAATAAACTACTTCAAGCATTTTTAAAATTTGAAATGGGTTTTTTAAAGTAATGTAGTTTTAGATCGTAAATGATCATTAAAACGTAGTTGATTGATAAAAGTCTTGATTTTTTACCAAAAATACATAAATCACATGGAATTTTGAGATCGGAATTAGAGGTAATAGTTCCATCAATCATAATGAATGATCAGATCACTTCACTGATCCAAAAATAAAAAAACTTTTTAATCAACACTTAATGAGGTATTCTCACGTTTTGAGATTAAATTTTATTAAAATAGTAGATAAATAAACATGAAGAATGACGTTTACATCAAGTATTTTCGTAGCCTATTTTCAAAGATATAAATTTTTGAAATTTCGTTTTTTGTTTGGGCGCGAAAACACTCTCGAATCACAAATCATGCGCTGTGAGGTCACATCCAATAGAAGCCCGTTTTCTGATAACGTGACTTTTCTGACGTTTTGGTAAAAATAAAATTATTTTAAAATATTTAAAACACATTTTTTAACTTAAAAATCAGAAATTTGGGAGTTTTAGACCTTAATGTATCGAAAAAGTATAAAATCAAGCAAATCCCTCACTCATGCAAATACCTCATTGTGCAAGCATTTGGTGCTAATAACCTTCGCAAATCTTCTTTGGTTGAAATTTTAGGTTTTAAATAATAATTTAATAATTTAATAATAATTTAATTAATTTTAAAAAGAAGTTTAGATCATAAAATATTTGATTTTCATCTAAAAATCACTTGAAAATAATCGCCGACAAATAGATAACTATTTAAAAGAAAAATTAGTTAAATAGATAACTATTTTTTATTAGAGAAAAGTTATCTGAATTTTACACCGAATTCTCAAGAACTTTTTAACACCGAATTCTTAAGAACAAACTTTCTAATTTTGGAAAACGAGGTTTGAAAAGGCTCACGACATTTAACTAACACTTATTCATTCATGTAAACTTTGTCAATACTGAAAAAGGCAAAACCAGGCACACTTTTTGTATTTTAGATGATCATCTTCCTTCTATCTTAAGAATAAATCTTAAAAATTTCGCTTCATAAAATAAGTATAAAATACTTTGAACAAATTTCTAACTTTGATATTTTATTACCTTAGCCAATGACTTTTAAAATAGAAAAATCTTACGTATCCAAATTTGTTTTGCTCTTGTCCCCGAGATATATCTCAATTTGATAGGATGTCCATGAATACAAAAAAAGCAAATTAAAGTAATACAATCTAACTTCTCCTTACAAAACCAATATTCCATCCATAAAGCGTAAAACTCCTCATAAAAACACTTCATCCCCTCTAATTCTTTAATTAATATGTTAAAGAACTTGATAGTAGACTAATTAACTTTATTGATAGCAATTAAATTTAATCCTCAATCTAGTACATCTAATAAGCAATTCTTAATAACCCGGTGTTGTATTCTGCTAATTAAATCAAAATGTATTAGTTTTCGGTCGGTCAATTTTCCGAGCTTAATGAGATTGCTTTGACTAATTAATTCGTAACCAAATCCCTACCGATATAACACTATTTCTAGCAAAGCGTCTACAGAATACTGAGGATTTCGTATTTTAAAAAGATTTGAATCTTTGAAAGTTTACACGCCATTATTTTTTGTCAAAGAGAGCAGTTGTAAAAGTTTTGAGGAGTGTTAAAAATATTTAATTTATAAATTACGTTGAATGCGATTGTAATTGTTTATGTTTTTGAAAACTAGCAAGAAATTATTATGACGGTTAGGAAAACTTTCACATAAGCTGGTTATTAGTAATATAATGAGTATATCTGGCTCCGAAACAAATTTACTCAAGTGTAAAACATGTGTAATCTCATTTCTACATATAAAATCATGCAGGTACTAAACGCCGATACCTAACGTGATCATTTTTGAGTAAGCGCAAGATTTAGACATTTGGTGGTATTTATTGACCATTATCTTGCTGACAATAACGGCCATCGGGGTGTGACGAGTCCATAATGTTACGTTTCTACAAACATTAAGTGCCCTCCTTCTCTTCATTGTTTTTTGACATGTGAAAGAGCATATTTTTTTATTAAATTTGTTGATGAAACGTATAAATATAAAAAGCATTTTAAAAGTACCGACAAATTTCTTTTGAAACTTCGTAGAATTATTACTTACTTCCGTAAGCCCCGTATAATATACTTGGTAGTATACGGGGAACTTTTATTTGTGTGTTTAATAAAAAAAATACCCGAACACCCCTCACAACCGAAGAATCCATTACCAATCCCATCCCAGATATTAACTGCCCCCTAAATCAACCGGACACCCTCACAAAGGACGGAACGATTAGGGGCCAAGCGTCCGAAGGGTGGACCATCCTTGAGAGTGTCCGGAGAGGGTCAAGCGGACCATCGGAAATGGGACCCTTCCCTCCATCTTCTCCTCGTCAGCCACAATATCCGGTCAGAGAGATTAATAATATCGATCTCCGCTGCTTCTTTTTCTTCTTTCGGAGAGGGGGGTCGGATAATTGAATAGAGTCGGTTGATCGAGGTGGGGGTGGAGGACCCTTCGGTGGGGTTGAGGTGTTTTATTTGTCACTGAATGTGTGTGTATGGTGGTGTCGCTTGTGTGGATGTCGGTTGTATGCTCGATGTGGGGTTTTTCTTGGGATGTTGATAATGGTAATGAATCTTCGTTTTTCATTGATTTAAATAGAGTGTGTCGAAATCGTTCATGAAAGGGTGGACCGTAAAAATAACTTAATGCGACGTGTTCCAAACGCTTGTAAAAACAATTTAAATACAGTATAACTTCGTTATCTCGAACTTTGGTACCTTGAAATCTTTTATATTTCGAAAAGAATATTCCCCCTTGAAGTTAAGTATTCTCTATTTTCTCTCGTTATCTTGAAAACTCGCTATCTCGATATTGTTTATAATTCCCCTTTATTTTTGAGATATTGATGTCATAAGTATTGTATTTCTATATGTTTCATAAGTTACGTAGAATCCTTAACTGTAGGTTATTTACTTTGCACGTTTTGGTTACATTTTGTGTAATTGATTAGCAGTTTTTTTTGCATTTTTACCTTCCCTGTGCCAAATCTGTATGAGTTCTTCGCCACATCTGTTAATTTTGTTCTTAATACAGATTGAGATTAAAAATACAGCATCGCTTTTTAAAAATGGCTTCTTCTTAATTGATTCTTTTGACTCTTACCTTGTCTTTATTTCCACTGCTTTAATCAGTCATCTATACTTTATAGTAAGGAAACAATCACAATTAAATTGCTTGAAACAAACTATGAAATAAAGAAAAACGCATTTGACAAAGGAAGTGTCGTATAAAATCAGGATAGTTCATAATAGAGTGAAAACACCCTTTACTTAGTAATAAAGAAGCAGTGAAAGTAATTGGACAATACTTTTCATGGAGGCGTTAAATATGAGTTCGTATCTTTTAGAGATTTCTTATACCAGGTAACAACGTTGTTGTAAGAAAAACAATCTAATATCTACATAGAAAATAAATAGTGAGTCATATTATACTGCAAATGTTTCATAACGCTATGCTTTTCTCTTAAGGATTCCTTTTGTTGCCCATAAGAACATATCTTAAAATCAATCTAATACAAACTAAGACACTTTTGCTATTAAAAAACAAAAATTGAATTTGAAACCATCACTTGTCAATTTATATTTGACACCAACCCAAAAAAATCATACATTTTTCATCAAACCTTTTTAAAGTGCTAAATAAAACCAAAGTTCCCCCCAAAAAATCCCCATCCTGATTTTGACCAGTCACAAACAAAGAAGAAACGGCCATCAGGGCCAAGTCGTAATTCCAGCTTCAAACTGCCCTCCCCTGAAAAATCCCAAGGCCAAATAAAAAAAAGAGCGGGAAAAGGGAAAGGGAAAAAATCCCCGTGACATCTGATAACGGTTTTATTTAAACTCATGCGCCATTTTTCCCTTTCTCCTTCCCGCGGTATTGCGACCGATGGTATCAATGCAGGACCCTCTTTTTGTGACATCCGGAATGGCAACACTTCTGCCGCTTGGAGAAGGGGGAATTTAAAATAGGACTTGTTTAGGGTTAAGTGAGGAGGGTCCAGATTTTCGCTGAGTGGGCAGGTTTTTTTGTTCCACTGTGAGGGGCTTTGTTCTTTTTTTTCTGGACGCGATGTTTTCATTTTAGATTTCATTTTAAAACCTGACAGGTTTGAAATTGCGAGTTTCGCTCGGTGACACATAAATTTTCGCTGTAAAGTCAAGACACGGTTTTCCCGGGCTTGTATGGTTAGAGGGGACCTTGGGATATAAATTTCAAGGCAAATACGCATCAAACCCAAACGGGTATTTGATAGAAAGAATGAAAGAACTGTGGCCCATTTTAGAGAGATTTTTTCTCATTTTAAATTAGTTCCATTGAACGTTAGTTTTATGATAGTTCGATAAATATCCAGAAAAAAGAAAGGCTAGATTTTTAAAACTAAAGATTTATCTAATTAACAATTTCAAGTTAACTTAAAAATATATTTTTCTCGAAAACTCATCTTTCTCCCAGCATTGAAGGGCCAAGGGTTTAGCTCTCTTATATATTTCAGTGTCTAACTGCACTTGAGACTATTTGAATGCATTTGCTCTTTTTTGTAAATAAAATACCCTTATCCATCCATGAAAAGCTTAAAAGATGGAATTCAAACACAATGGTCATTGGCTACTTGATTGCAACAGCTTAAACATGATATAATTTCCTCTACAACTTATAGGTAGCATAAATATTTTACTGAATAAGACTTGAAAACTCTACTGAAGGTGTACGAAAGTAAATTTTTTAAAGGCATAATAGGGTATTGTGACTCATTGATGTAAAAGATAAACATACGACTGAGAATCCTCAAATAATTATTGTGGTGATTGATTTTGGAGCAAGATTATACTCTGTTCATTTTGAACTGGCCTTGAAAATATTTCTTTCCCCCACCACCGATCGGTAACCATAGCAACTATCGTTGTCAAAGTGGCGAAGGAGGCTTACTATTGGCTGCGCACAGAGCGTAACTAGGGTTACGCTTCTAGCGTGGGGGAAAGCACTATTTCTCAAGCGCCAATTCTAAATGAATAGAGTATAAACGCAGATTTAAAGTGCTTAGCATTTATAGCAACACAAAGTTATTGCATTTTGTATAGAGAAAATCTTAAGAAACGCTAATAAATTTTTTTCTTAAGGTGTATAACGGTAAAAAAGCACACTTCAGCGTGGCGAATATAAGGAAGGCGTGGAGGAAGTAGTTAATAATTAGATAAAGAAATTCATCAGATAACTCATGCCAATGATGGTTAAATCCAAAACCCAGCCTCGTCTTCACCAAACAGACCAACCGAGGGGAGGACATTACCACCCCTCATCGTCTTAATCTGCCTCCTCGAGAACCCCATTGTGCAGAGGGGACATTAAAATCCCACTAATCTCGCGAAAAGCAACAGATGGAGACAAAAGGAAGAGCCTCAATGGGAGATCCTCTCTTTTAACGCTGTGTTTAATTTTGTGACGTCTTCATATGAAGAGACAAAGGGAATATCTCCGCTAACGAGACCGACTCGAACTGAGTCGCATTTGTCTCTTGGAGATGGGCATCTTGAGGGTTTGTTGGTGGTGGTTAACTTGTTGGTGGCGCCAAGAAGGGAGGGTTTGCTCGGTTTCCCATGCAGCACATACGCCTTATTTAGGTCATGTATGACCAAATTTCGTTTACTTTTAGTTGCATTTACGTTAACTTGACATGTTTGGTATGAACTGTGCTACTAAGGTTCGGGTGTTTTGGGGGTATGTGAATGGAGAGAGGTGACTTATTTTGTGGTACTGATGTTTCTTCCTTACAATTTTTGTACTCTACTATGGCTAGAAATGTACTACCGCCATGCCAAAACTAAAGCCCTGGATACTCTACCTTAAGTAGCGACATCAAGCAATCGGCCGCCATTATGGGGAGAACTCACTACTAGTCCTGGATAGTCTTCAGCTTACCAGGGCTTTAGCCAAAACCTCCGAGCCCGATAGGATGTAGACTAGGGTGTCCCTTATATGACAAAATTTGTCTTTCGAATTTGAAAACGGATGCCCTCTACTTTTTTATAAATGCCTTGACCTTTTCAGATATAAAATTTTATCCTTCTACGATAATATTAACCCGTGCCGAATCTTCTCCAAAGTTTTCAAAATTAGAGATTCTCTAACTTAACTCTCTTTTTTAAGTTTGAGGCAAGTGTTGTAATTGAGTGATTTAAGTAATTCTTTAACTAATTTAGGGACCAGAAACACTTCAAAACTCATTTTTAGTAAGTAATGATAATGCTATTAAAGGGAGCGTATTTCATTAAGTGTATCAATCAAATCAAAGTCTGCCCGGGCCTAGTGGCCCATCAGGCGGCGCCCATCTCCGTTTCTGTAGCCTTTGGGCCTGGGGTGCTAATTGCTAGAGGGTGTCCAAGCCGAGTGGCTAGCTCAACGCTGGACCACCAGTTGATTCCCCAAGCGAGCTTGGTCCTCATTTATCGACCCCGGAAGGATGAAGGGCTGAGTTGACTCATGACCAGCTACCCAAGGAGAAGCCGCAAGGCATCGAACCTGGGTCGGTAATGCTCATAGCCAGGCACGCTGACCACTACACCACCTCGGCCACCATTAAGTGTATACCTATAGTTAATAAATTAAAACATTAAAATTACTCTATAATAAGTTAAACCTCTTTAAATCACTGGTTAATTAAGTAAAAAAATATCATTTTCTATTTATAAGATTTTAATAATTAACAAGGAAACATCCGAGTGCTTGCACCAAAAGTGCATTCTAACACCATCAAGTACCCCCAACTCAAAAAATACCATTCTGATTAACCAAGTTTGATTATTTACCTCCGATAGAATTCAGAAAAATAATCCATTAAAACAAAAGATTTTTCACTTGATATTTTACAAACCACCTCCTAAAACTCTAATTTCCCCACCGCCACTCCGGAAACAAATTCCAGAGAATCCCGATCTCAAGTTACTACTCAACTCGCTTCCGGGAGAATCCCGTTGGAAATTTTTGTAACGAGATTAGATGTTTCTCTCCTCCTTCCCGTCGTCTTTCTTTCACCCGATTCGGATTCTTGTGGGGCGATCGGGGCGTAGAGATGATAGAACTAGAGATCGCATTGACTGTAAACCTGGCGTGGAAAGTATGAGTGGTAAAAAGGAAACGGTGTTTAGCATAAAGAATCTTAGTTTGACCAAATAGTTTCATGGTAGAAAAATTGCATTTCTTCAAAAAGGATAAACGGATAGATTTGAACACTTTCAATCCCAGACTGCCCGAGATTACAGCAGTTAACGTATAGAAAATTTGGGGCAACCAGAACTATAGTCTGTGTAATTAAAATAGGCGGTTCGTTACCATGGCAACGCAATATAAATGCATTGGGAAATGACTAGTAGCGAGCCGCCTATTTTATTTACACAGACTATAAAATGGTTAAAGAAATAGTGATGGGAAAATGAATCGTCAGTTTGAAAAAGGGAATAAACCAATTTTTGAGAAAATAGAAAAAAAATCTGTATAAATTTGATCTGTATAATTAAATTGAAATATTTATAGAAAAAGGGAAATCATCGAAACAAGTATAAGTACATTCAAAAGTATTTTACGGTTGAAAAGAGTTGATTGACTAATTCCCTTTTCCCACTTAATGAAATTTCAAGGAAAGGAAATCCTTAAAAACCACTTAAATTGACGTTTAAATTATATTTCTGCTTATTTCACACTACAAAACTGATAAATAAAAAGGCTAAGACAAATGAAATTTAAAAATCTAATGAAACTGAGCCATGATAGCAGTATCAACGGAGTAAGTGAAAATGAATGGAGTCAAACCTTTCATAGGGTAAAAAAGTTATAAAAACGCTTTTAAATTAAAAGCAAATTTTATTTTGGTCTAGTTTACACCACATACAATAAGAACAGAGAGACAAATTAACTTTAATTCCAAATTAACTTAAAAAAACACAATGAATGGACCTAAATAAGGAAGTTGCATGTGTCAGATTTTCAAAAACAAACAAGTGTTCCGTATGGTTTTTTGTATGGTAAAATGAAATATCTAGTCAGTTTTTCAAAAAAATGTACAGGTAATTAAATATTTTAATTTAAAAGTTGAGAAAAAAACACGTGACTGAAAACGTTTATTGTTCAAACTGTAAGATGACGTCAACAATAATACCATCAACTCCATTGCTTCACAACAATGTTTATTATAAAATGACGTCACATCCAAACTCTTGGCGTTTTCGCGCGCTTTTAGAAAGGGGATTTTTGTTAATTTTTTTGGCAATCAAAAAATTTCTCGATCGGCCTCAAATTTTGGGTAGTTGCTTATTTTTGCAAGAAGAATCGATTAAAAAAATATAAAAAATCATGCAACTTCCTCTCCTCTTTCTACTCATGTGTAGAACAGATATTGGAGATTGTTTTGAGCAAAAAAAGTTAATTTCTCATTTTTTACTAAACTTATTCATTTGACATATTCCCTTTTTCCAACTGGCGATTCAAATATCTTGTAAAAAAATTTTCTTAAATTAGAGCAAATGTATATTTTGGATGCTTCTGAATAAAAATGAACTCTTTCTCTCAAAAGAAATTTCTTTTATTTTTTTTTTCAAATAATCTACAATACGTAAATTTTACCCCTTTACTCAATAAAAATTGTTTAATTATTTACGATATAAATTAAAAATATTTGTATATTCATAATGTGTAACTAAAATTTTTTTTCGTTATAATTTATATTTTTGGGACTAACAGGCTTATAACCAAAAATTTCATACTTTGATGTGTTTTTCCTCTTTTATTATTCGCTTCGTTTTTATACATTACACAGCATTATTAGTTTGTTCCACAAAGCTTCATTTATATAAGTTCATACCGGTACTTTCCAATACCCATCTGTTCTTTCGATTCAAAATAGTTTTTTAACTAATAAATATAACTAGAAGTTATGTTGCAACAGTTTTTACTCCCGTGAAAATAATGTATGTATGTATTGTATGTCATGTATATTGTAATCTTCGTAAATGGGCTTCGGCTTAACACGAATAAATTTCTTCTTCTACTCCCCTGAAAAGACTTTTTGGGAGGTAGCATTCAGAAGAAAAAGAACTATTCTGCCCAACTTCTGATCAGTCTTTTAATTTAGATTTATTTAAACTACATATGAAGTCCGAAGTTTTTAAAGTCTGAATGACATTTGTCTTGTTGGCACCGTTGTTCAAAGGCAGAAAGCGGTCAATGTGTACTCTATTTCTTTCCATCTCTATGAATCGGAGCCATTGGGATGTTTTATTTCTTTAGTTGGCTGTGAAATGTGTCATGTTTCTTGCGGTGGGATTCAATCTGCGACGAAGCTGATAATCTTTGGGGGTGTTTGGACCGTGTTGGGATTTTTGACCCGAAACGATTTCCGTTTGTTGGTTTATCGCATTTTTAGAACAACGATGGCTTCTTTTCCTGTAAGAGCTCTGTCGTTAAATGTTATATAGGGAGAAATGTAGGTATTTGGGATATTTCCTTTAACCTATCATACTTAAGAGAAAATGAAGGCATATAAAACCTTTTCCTTTTTCATCCCGATGTGTAAGGGTTTAAAGCAAGTTTAAAGAAACGTTTTACCAAAAAATTACTTAATGGATTATATTCAAATAATTAAAGTCGAATTTAACAAAAAAAAGTTTTTATTCCTTAAAAAATCAACAAGCCGTTTTCGGCCCAATAAATTGCAAAAATAGAAAATAAACCAGTAAAATATACTATATTGTTGGCGACAACAAATAGTCATGTTTTGATTTTGTAATTTTTTACATATTTTCGATAAAGCCAAGACTTTCATTTTTTAATGTTGATTTGTAAGTCAATAATTTTACATTCAGTATATTTTTGAGGCACTAGCCTTTAAATTCTCGATTTTATAGCCCTTAATAATTTTTATGCGTACTCTTACCCTCCAACCCGCTACAACCAACATAGCTAATTGTAATTTACCTCTACGAGAGAAAACTAAAGAAAGCGTTTTCTCAAACAAAAATAGGTAAGCGAAGGTTAGGAACATCGTTTTCGAGTCTCGGAGAGAAACTTGAACCTCTTCCAAGAAGATAATACATCGGGGCTAGATGGATGGATGAAGAGGAAAAGTGAAGGAGAAAAATCGGTTTGGGGCGCGGAAATGGGCAGAGCCGGCTCACTGTGTGTTTCTATGGGAGAGTTTCCGCAATTTTTCTGAGAGCGACTCTTCTGTCATGGAAAACTAAAAGAAGCGAGACCACGGCCAAGAAAGCATGACGACGAGGAAATTGTCTTTTTTTTTCTTTTGAGGATCATGTGGTGGGATGGAGTGTGGTTAAATGAATACCTGGGTTGGTGGAGTGATGTTTGGTCAGGTTTATATAGGGGAATGTTTTGGAAGTTTTAAAATTGAGGGATTTTTTGAGATTGATGTAGGTTTCTGCGGAATTATCTAACTAAGTAGTCTAAAATCAAAATTATAGGATCTAAAACCGATGTATAGATATTAGTTTCAGAGTTAACAGGTTGTGAATCACATTTCTTTAAATGAATCTTCTCAAACTTTTCGTTCTCAAGGACTTGTGACTGATTGCTTCTTTTTTGTAATTAATTGTGTGTTTCAGGAGAAATACTGTAACAATTAATTTTTACTTATTTCCCCGTTAATTTTATAGACAGAGAGTAAAATTGATACATACTACAAATCTGAAAAAAAAATTGCATCCTTCAAGTATTTAAGAAAAAAGACGCCTGTCAGGAAATGATAGTGAGTTTAAAGGAAAACTTAATTCTTTCTGCGTCAAGATTAAATTAGAATCATTTGAGAAAGGTAAATTTTAATTTCTTGCATAGAAAGACGGTATTAACATTATTTCTTTTGAAATTGCCTTTCACTAAAGGAAAATTTTTAAATAATTGATACGGATCAAATTATTTTAAATAACTCATATTTTCTTTTTCTTTGAAAATTATCACACACACATAACAATTTTTAGTTAAAAGTAGCTTACTCACAATAAATTGTTTAGTCCTTCTATTTAATCTATAAAAACTTAAGTCCTTACAAAATTTTTATATTTTTAAAACCAAACAATCTCGAGAAAAGTTATTCGCAGTAAAAAAAAGTGCCCCATTTTCTAATAAATCACTAAAGCTGAAATCAATTTTTAACCTCCAGGAAACGTCACGAAGATATCAAAATCATCTTCGTATAATGAATTCAAGAAACTCAATACTTCCTTCAAGATTATAAAAATTTATTTCGCAAAAATTCCCTCAGATTTCCTCCGAATTTACCTAAAAACAGCTTCACCATTAACTTAATCACCCCGTTTTATACCCCCAAACCACCCCTTTAGAACATTAATGGCGCGAACAACAGACGATCACATTGCAGCAACCCCCTAAAAAGAACAAAAAAAGTCGTGGGAGGTACAGACCCACCCCCGTTCCCCTATTACCTCAAACGTTTACCTTAATTAATAGCCAAGCGGAGAAAAGAAAACCGTGAAATGCGATGCTTCATTAGGTGGGCTTATGGCAAGAAATAAAGGTTATTGTTTACTCTCCTCCGATTGGCTACCTGTGGCGGCTGCTCGCAGTTAATTGGTGAAGCTCAATTAAGCCTCCATAATGTCATTTCAGCACATTATCCTGTTGGACTCATTAAGATGTTGGCCGTGCAGAAAGGAACCGGGTGTGATGGCGGAAATTTCGTTGGCTTGGTTTTGCAGAAAGGAGATAAGTAAAAGGAGGGGATTTGGAGGCTCGGTGGGAATTATAATCGTATCTGTATGTTTGTAATCGAATATGTTTGATTTTAAAAAGTTGATTCTTTCCATATCAAGTATATTAGACGTATTGATCATCAACAAAAAGGAAGATTCAAGTATATGATAGTCTAGCTAAAGAGTTTAAAAGAGATAGTTTAGATTGGTCTTTTTGTTTTCTTCCCTAAGGAGCCGTGCTTGAATTCAGTTTTTTAATGTTCCTAATAATTAGAGATTTAAAACAAATTAGTCAAATTAAAATCCAATCAAATATTATTTAAATTTAGATTTATATATTGATGTATCATAATGTTTTGGTAAAAATTTTGGAAGGTAAAACAATATATAGTGTTCGTTATTTTAAAAGGGCTAATGGAAAATGTTGCAAATGAGGATTATTTACGCCCTTTTATTGGAAAAATGTATTAATTATTTTTATTTTACTGTGAAATAAAACTCCCAAATATTGCATTAATAAATAGCTATTTTTAATAAAAAAAATTATGTTGATATGAAATATGAAATACAGAGACTGTGTACTCACGAAAAATCAGTGATTTTACATGAGCATTTCAATTTTAAGACTAAAATGAATGCACAATTTTATGAGGGTAAAGAAAACTCTAAATTAATGAAGAAAAACTTTTTTCTAGTGCCTTTTGTAATAAAGTCATATATTCATTTTTAACAAAAATTTTCAAATCCATTTACAATTCTAGAGCAAAAGGGATCAAGTTTAGAAAGGGGAGGAAACTATTTGTGTATACCTAATGTTTAAATAAAATTATGAGTTACCATATTAAAATTTATTTAAAAAGATCTCGAGAATTTTCATAAATTCTAGTTAGCATTTTTTTATTTTAACTAAAACATTCAAGCCTTCCTTCAATATAAATATTTTTAACCTTTATTTCAAACTTGTCAAGTTATTTTACTAGTGCAAAGTTAATTTACAATATTATTATAAATGTACCTTCTAGAAAAGTAATTTTTTTATCCCTACACATAGAAATATTGCTTAGCTTAGATAAACTGATATTTTGCACATTAAGTGTGGTTCAGTTCTGCATACCCCTACACATTTAATTGCTATATTAGGTTACAACTCATTGCCTTAAACTAGAGTAACCCAACTCCTCTTTTCAAAGGGATGAACTATAGAGAGTTCGTAGGGGTATTATTTTAAATATCATCTATATTTTAAAATAATGATGATTTATAGATACACATGAGAAAATAATAATAATTTTACCGTGTTACGGTGTTTTTAAATATTTCTATTGAAGAAATATTCAGTTCAGTTTTTCATTTCAATTTTTTATGTAAAAAGCTTTTATGATCGAAACTTTAATGAACATTTGAACATATCCATTACCGAATTCAAAAAGTAAACGTGTCTTTTTTGGAAGTTTTTCCAAGACATTTTAATTAGTATTGGAAAATTTTATGAGAGTCTAATTTATTTATACCTATAATTTCCCAAAATTAATGCTTTATGTATCAATATTAGGGGTACTGTCATAGTTCCAGGCTATGATTTAATAGATATTTTTATACCAGTTTTAAATCTTATTTTAACATTCCGACTAAGTATCTGAGCTAAGTGGCCTCACAATTTTGAAAAAATAGTATTTAAAAAGTGTAGTACACAAATAATAATAACGGAAAGCTACTGGGGCTGTAAAAAATTATGGCTTGTTTTAATATTAATAATGCAATTTAAAATATTAAAAAAATAATAATTTTCTCAAAATATTTAAGTTAATGTTTCATTCTTCAAGGCAATATTGTAGTTTCAATAGAAATAAACTATACTTAAATTTTCATATAAAGCATATTTACCCCTCAGCACACTTCACTTTTTTCCCGCAAAGTCCAATTACTCTCCATAAAGCGTTCTTTTTAATCCCAAAGCAGTACATCACAAGTACGAGTGACTAATTGTTCTCATTTGCTTCTAAGCACCTCCCGAACGATAACACTTCGATCGCACTCCAGGGAGGCCGCAAAACCACCCACAAAAAACCACCCCTCACCCAGATAAGGGTGTTAATTGAGCAATTTAGGGGACCATTCCTCTTTTTGCCCGAGCCTAAATCACTTTCGGGAAATATTCTGCGGATGAAAAAGATATGGCCGACGCTGTATAGCGAGATTTTTGCGCTTGGTAAGCCGTGTAAAAAATGGTGCCTTTGAAACGAGCTTGTCGGAGAACGAAATTTTGGTTGATTAACGTGGGGTAATTATGGAAGTTAGTTACTGGTATCACGGAATCAGCATTTCTGTAGGTGTTTGAATTCTAACAATGGGATTTATTATGACTGATGGAAATTTTTGCTATGTGTGCAAAACGATAGCTTATATAATATATCGTATGATAAATATAAATCATATGTTTTTATGTTGATAGTAGGGTGAATTTTTCATCTTCAGTGAAAGAAAAGTTCACCACATAATCTCAAATATTAAGGAATTTAGTTGCTCTGGAGGCTCCCGATAAAATTCAGAAGTAGCAGCAAGATCTTATTTGAAACAATCGTTCATTCAAGTAAAATCTTTGAATCAATTTAAAGCCAGCTGCATGTGATCGAAAAAGAGACCTGTAGGTTTAGAATTAAAATCTTTCAGTCACATTTTTTCTGAACTTTAATTGTGCATCAGTTTATGACTTTTCTTCTTTTAATCAGTTATTCAAGTGTTTTCTTTGTTAAATATTAAAGTAGAACGCTACATTTTGTAAACTGGGGGAGATAAAGGGGTGTTAATTTAATGTAACTGTAAACCGGTAAAATAAAAATGCCTTGTAAAAAGATCATTTAATAAGGTGTTCTTATAGTTAAAGTGACCATTATTAATATATTGAAAAGGCTTACAGTGCTCTAATGGGCGAATTGGCAATTTAATTAAAACATCAAAGAAGTTAGCACGAAAACTTCATTTCCAAAAGATGTTTAACCCATTAACGCCCAAATTATTATTTTTTGTGCAAATTTAATAAAAATCATGAATCTGGTGTATTTTGCCTTGAATATGAATATTATGAACAAATTTTGTGAAAAAAGTCATTAGTTTCGTTAAAAAATGCTGATCTAAAAATAGATCACTGGGCGTTCGGAGGATATTTTTTGTCACAGAGCTACGTTATAGTAGAACCTCAAAAAATCATAAAAAATATAAAATAAATAGGCCTATTAGTATTTTTCTTTAAAAAATGCGTATTTATTTATAAATATGTGGAAAAATAATGAAATAACTATAAAATTAAATAATTTACCCAAGATATATTACATGAATAGCCTATGTTGAAAGTAATAATAAGTGAAAAAGTGGGAATTGAACCAAGAACTTTAAATTTATAAGTATATTATAGAATTAAGATTTCATAAAATTGTGTATTTAAGTTAAATAAATTGCATCAGGTTTTTTTTAATTTTATGGATTAGTTTTATCATAAAATAATGATATTCATGAAATAAAATGCAACTTATTCAGCAACATTCAAAATTGCTGCGTGTTGAAGCTTTTCGCAGGCCTATTCCAATTAACTTACTCCCCTGCCATAAC
This sequence comes from Tetragnatha versicolor, assembly GCA_024610705.1. Classification (NCBI taxonomy): domain Eukaryota; kingdom Metazoa; phylum Arthropoda; class Arachnida; order Araneae; family Tetragnathidae; genus Tetragnatha; species Tetragnatha versicolor. The sequence goes on from JANDEH010000008.1 coordinate 18,992,109, forward strand.
GGCAATTTTAAGGTTGTAAGAGCAGTTTTAGGGCAAATTTAAAAAAAAAATATTACAATTTTCAATTTGAGATTTTTACATTTCCTCAAAAACCTTTAATTGTCTAATAATTTTACCTATAATGTATTTTAAAACGAATGCTTGCATTGACTTAAGTTGTATCAACAAATAAATATGAATAAATTTGAGTACATAATACTATTTGCAGTCCTGTGATTTACTAAGTAATCAATCAATATTGTCTACCTTTCATTCATCCACCAGAGAAGAAATTATAAAATTTAATTATCAATAATATAATGATCAATTTCTTAAGAAAATCAATATTTGTGTCCATCCTGAACATTACTGAGTATTCTCATTTTCATTTTTTACAGTTTATAGTAGAAAAATCTGAATAATCGTATTGAAGCAACACAGAAAAAATGAACGCCCGAACGCCCAGTGATCTATTTTTAGATCAGCATAATTGGGACGTAATTTTTCACTAAATAAATTAGTTTTCCCAAAACTCTGCATTTTATCCTAATAGCTACATCTATAAAGATAAAATAAAATCTGAAAAGAATTCAATTGGTTGTATATTTTTATAGTTTTCTCGTAAAACATGAACCAAGATGAAAAAACTGCAAAATGAAACCCCTAGACAAAGTTCTGCCCATCACTGTAACAAAATAAATGTTGCAAACGAAAAAAACACATGATATTATTCTTAAGGAAGGCTTTCTCTTGCCATATGAGCAGTTTTGTTTTTGTGGGGTAAATTTATGGTAATTTAAAAGACCATTTCTGACACTATGTTTAGCGATCTAAAAATAGATCAATGAGCGTTTATGGGTTAATGAATTGCTTAGTTTATTCAACCATGTAAAAAAACAAGTAAACTTATACACTTTTCCAAAATACTAAACTGGTGACTATTTTCAGTTTTCATTCACTGGGAAAAAGGTGTTCATATTTAGAGCAACATTTGTATATTTACTATCGCAGTGTTTTACTAAAATCAAAATATCTTCAAAACTTTCGATTACTGCAATTTGAAAATACTTTCAACATATTTCCGAGTAAAAAAACTTTATGGAAAAATACTTAATTTTTAACAATTGGCCGAGAAAAAACCCCGAAAATGATACTTAAAGTGAGAAAATAGCGAATCCAAATGCTAAGTATACATTCACTGGGTAAATTCCTCCTATTTCAGCTTCTTTCATAGCACAAAAAATAAATAAGACAAATAAAATTAAAAAATGTGTTGTAAAACTGAGTTATTGAGGCAGTTTAATGAATATCAATGAAGTCAAACATTCTCTGTAAAAAAACTTAAAAAATAAAAAAAAATTTTTTGCTCAGTGCACAAATAATATGAATGAATTACAAATTAACTTAAATTTTAAACTAAACATAAAAATACAGCGAATGGACATAGATTTTGCAGAACTCAAGGAGCCTATATATGCCTATAGGATTACTTATTTTCCCCCTTTTTTCACTCTTGTTTCGATAGAAGCTTCGAGATCTCTTTGAGCACATTTAATCATTTTGCCACTTTTGATCTTTATTTCCTTTTAAGACAGGCGATTCAATGGTAGTCAAGTCACTTAAAAATTAAATTTAACAAATATCTAGAATTTTATACTCGGCCTTCTGATTATCAAACTACTCTTGGAAGCCAAGGGAAGGCAAAACTTCTAAACGAGAATTCAAGTGGTAAAGTTTTTCAGTCTACCTTATTTACAGAAGATATTCAACATTGTCTCTTGGACTCCTTGGCATCTCATCATCCGCTCAACTGTTAACCCTCTTAAAATATCTATGTGATACAGACTTGACTATTAACACTAAAAATAGACAAGTTCGATAACATTACAAGGCGTTCCATTCTTTAGGTCCCCCTGAGTATTCATCTAGCTTCGTATTAACTTCTCGCAAATAAGTTATGCAGACGGTCATTTATATACTTAAGTCATACCCTCTAGCATCTTAAAGCAATTTAAGAAGTTTCATACTTTAGGACTCGTTAAAATGTCTATGTGATACAGACTTGACTATTAACACTTAAAAATAGACGAGTTCGATAAACACTTTAAAGCGTTCCTTTCTTAAAGACCCCACTAAGTATTTAAATTAACTTCTGGCAAATAAGTTATGCAGACAGGCATCTATACTCATACTCAAGTCTTCCCACTATTAATGCATAAAAATAGACAATCCGTATTACAGCAATTTAAAGCGTTTCCCACTTTAAGACTCGTTAAAAGCACGTCGAATGCCCATAAAGACCTCCCTCCATTGTACTCAGTGACTTGAAATAGACACTTTTACCGACATCTGCTCGGAGTATGTAGGAAAACAGTACTTTGCCAAAAGATAACTCCTTTCTAATAGCACCTCTCTCCGGGACAGGAATGTTGGAAAACCTCCAGAAATTAATTAGAACCATTGTTTCCCGAAGATCTCGTGATGGACACGGAGCGAGGAATCGTTAAATTTGTCCCCGCATTTGTCTGTGGTAAATTCTTGACGCTGCTGGCTTTTCAAGAAGCTTTAGAGGGAATTGAGCGTAGGGATCTGAAAAATCGTTCGTTTCGATTCCGGAATCGATTCCTGAGGTTCGATCCTTCGATTCTTAAGTTTCGATTCAAGCCTGGAATCGATTCATTAGGGACAGTATCGACAAACTTGAATAGAACTTACCTACACTCAAACCTGCTTTTGTGCGGTACTTTTTTGAGTAATTTTTTATTTTCGTGGTCTTTTTTTCTGCGATTTTTTTTTGTTCGGTATATAAAAACTGCAGTAAAAAAGACCGCACATTTGAAAAAGTGCGCAAATAAAAAATCGCACAAAAAAACAGGTTCGAGTGTTTTTCAATCACAAATCAAGGATAATTAGTAATTATTATTATTTTAATTAAAACCAGCAAAATATTATTTAATTGATAATTAAATAATAATAATTAATGATAAACACTTATAATTTATAAAACAAAATTGTTAATTAATTAAATAGAGAAAAAAAATAATTGATTGAGAAAAATTTTTTTAATAATTATCTGTATTTTTAAGTATATAACATATTAAGTGACATTCTTAAAATTCGATTCCTTCTTCAAAATATTAATTAATAATCAAAATACTAATTACTTGAATAAAAAATTTAATATGTCTGTATTAATTAGAAAATTAAGTACGATTCCTAAGTTCGATTCCTGCTGGAATCGATTCCTTCAAGGTTCGATTTCTTGGTATCGAATCCTAGGCATTCGATTCCGGGATCGATTCTTTCAGAAATAGTTAGAACCTTAGGAATGCGCATGGCGGGTGTTCAAGTTAAACAGGAAGTGGAGTGTAGTTAGCGGCTGTGTGTGGATGAATGAACGAAGAGGGGTTTTAACTAGTGTTTTAACTACTCGTTGTGCTTTTGTGTGTTTGGTCTTGAACTTGGGAGGTTTATTCGGGTCATGGTTGGATGCAGATGTTTGCCGTTAAATGAATGAACTGGAACCGTTGGAGGAAATAAGGAGTACTCACAAAAGTAATTATTTTTATTAAAACAAACAAAAACCCCCGGGTACCACATTGTATCACACGGGTGTTACTAAAATAACTAAAATTTGACAAGAAAAAACACCACAATGCATATAAAACATTAGGTTTTAATTTTTGGTGATATCAGGCTTAGGTTAGAGGCATAAGAGGTCTTCAGAGTGCTTGGACAATTGGTAAACTTAAGGAAAAATCAAATTATATTTCATTGGAAATCAATTTGCTGAATTTTGGAGCCCTTTCATATTTATCTGTTGAAGCTTTAGTTTGAAAGTATTTATCTTGGTGGTATATTTCGCGCGATGTAAATGATTTGGGGCTATAAATTCAAAAGCTAGAAATATAATTTAAAAACCAGATCCCAATAATTTACTGAATGTAAGTTTATGGACTCACGAAACGACAAAAAAGGATAATCTTAGCTTTCTCATTAAAAATCACAAAGAAAATAAAAAATTGAGTGCGCACTTTTAACCGACGTGACGGGTAAAAGGTACCCCTGGTAATGAATATTACCTCCTGCTGACCTTATAGATTAATTACGATGGGAAGAAATTTTATGATCCCCGGTTTAAAGTTTCACCAATTTGTGATATTTTTGTTATGTTTTTAATCCAGCAAAGCATTAATTAAATAAAAATTGTTATTAAATTAAGTTTTTTATTTCGAAGTTTTTTACTTTGTCCCTTAAAATCACATTAATAAACAATTCGGGACAAAAACGAACACAATCGGACTCTTGGTTCAGTCGCAATCCAAGAAGGCGGTGTTTTTTTTCAAAATGGCGGATTTTCCCCAGGATAGAATTTTGGGAATTTTAGGATATCAATCCCCATAATATCCTCCACATTTCCACCTATTTTTAGCCTGTTATATTGAACGTTCGGGTCAATGTCTAATTTGCTTGCACTAATTATTTTCAGCAAAATTATTAAAACTTATAAGCAATAAAACTTGTTTTAACAAACTTAAGTAAACTGTTGACTTTTCTTTTAAGCTTTCTTTTAGTTATACAAAATCTATGAAATAATCAGTCAGAAGGTTTATTACGATTACATAAACATAGCTTCACTATTTTGTATTCTAAAGCTTGAACCTTAGTTCCCAAACTTGACTTATATCTTGTGCTTCAGGTTATTTCAAGACTCATTCGGTTCTCTGAATTTTTCGCCTAGTTTAAAATCTTAACTTTCTTCACCATAAAGTGGCCCCGAATTCATAAAAGTTGTCGGAATATTTATTTGCAAATTGTTTCCTCACATATCCCCCCTGAGTATGTACCAAGTGCTCCGCAGGCCAAATTTTAGGAACCCTTGCTTAAAATTTGCTTTTCTTTTTCAACTACTAATAAGTAGTTTGATTCCATGTTAACCTTAGGTAAGGTTAGTGGTGAAAAGAAATGGTATAAAAACAGTATAATCAACTAATAAACCCCTGTGATAAGTACAATTCTTTACCTAAATTATTAAAACTCGAACTCTGATGCTTGAATCTCGATTCCGCAACTCCATTACACAGACAACTCAATCTTACTATCACAGAGAAGCCAACCATCAAAGACCCCATCCTTCTCTCCCAATTGAATGAAATCACCGCTCCTTAAACTCATTGGCACCATCATGAGGGTAATTGGCGGGCGGGCGGGCGGCGTGATCCAGCGGAGCATGGGGCGGCGCCCCAGGGCGGCGATATGCGCGGCGCAGCACTTTCAGCCCCTGCCTAATGAGGGGGAAGGGCTTGCCGGGGCGGCCGGCACAGCGGGCGGTTCGCTCCCTGCGAGACAGTTTAAGGCGAAGTAGCTACGATTTGGACCGTTTTGAGTTTGTTTCAATCTATATTCTAAATTTGGTATCAGATTGCTTGAGGTGAAAGGGTTTTGAGGAAAATTCCATTGAACTCTGATAGTGTCCCTTGATTTGTTTTCGGTTTGACCGTAGATGGGTCGTTTTTGAGGGCTAGTTTTTCTCGTCTCGTGAAAAATTGCAGAAATTGAGGGTTCAATAAGGAAGTTGCATGTGTCATATTTTCAAAAACAAACAAGTGTTCCGTATGATTTTTTGTATGGTAAAATGAAATATCTAGTCAGTTTTTCAAAAAAATGTACAGGTAATTAAATATTTTAATTTAATAGTCGAGAAAAAAACACGTGACTGAAAACGTTTATTGTTTAAACTATAAGATGACGTCAACAATAATACCATCAACTCCATTGCTTTTCAACAATGCCTAGTATAAGATGACGTCACATCCAAACTCTTGGCGTTTTCGCGCGCTTTTAAAAAGGAGATTTTTGTTAATTTTTTTTGCTATCAAAAAATTTCTCGATCGGCCTCAAATTTTGGGTAGTTGCTTATTTTTGCAAGAATAATCGATTAAAAAAATATAAATAATCATGCAACTTCCTCATTCCGTTAACGGCACCACTTAATGTTGCAATTCTGTTTTAAGCTCCATATTCAAATATCGACAAGTTTTATGGTTTTTATTGATATAACTGAGAACACAGTTATTGATATAACTGAACATTTTAACCTACGAGTTTGAAGTAATTTAGCAATATTGCTAATTTTCGGGGTCCAAAAGAGCTTGGCAGTATTTAGCGCAGTGGTAGAAGTGGGTGAACTAAAAGTGGGGGGATGGCCTAGCCCAAGCCCCCCCCCCAGAATTTTCTTTTTACTCTGTTACCTCCATCTATATTTTTTGCATGGTATGCGTATATTTTTTGAAAGTATTAAACCCTAAATAGTTCAATAAATATTTTGAGCATTTTTTGTGAATTTTTATTGATTTTAATGATGCCTAAGTTTTACTTATGCTGCTGTTACTTGCTTTCTAATTATTTTTTTAAAGAAGAATAAAGAAATTTCGTTTGTGGACCTTTATTTAATTATTGGATTTTAGATTAACCCCTGTCAAACACAAATATATCAATTGCCCCTTAAGTGAATAAATATCAGGCATATAATCTTCAAAAGCTATCATTATTACTATCAAATGCTATCTTCAAATGCTATCATTACACAAAACACATTGATTATAATTCAGTTTAATAAACATAGTTTCCCGTTTCATTACTTCATAAATTTACATTACCATGCAAAATGTCTCTCCTTCGCGCACTTCATGACAAATGTTGGTCTATACGCCTCAGCAAGAAAAATAGAGGGGGGTTTGGGGGTCCTCCCCCATAAAATTTTTGAAATTTTGATCCTTAAAAGTAGTATTTTAACTCATTTTTGGACATTTTGGACCCTTTTTTACGCACAAAGGGTTCAATTTCTCCTTGTACCCTCCAGAATTTTCAAGAGGGAGCAATACATATTTTATAAAAAGCCGAATTTTAGGCGAGGTTGAACCCCTAACAACATCTTTTGGATAGAGCCCAAATTAAGTAAACTTAAATAAATAATTTAAATAAAATTAAGGTAGTAGTAGTTTTGAATTCGCATATTTTCATATAAATTTAAAGAAAATTAATTTTTAAAAATGTAGAATGAAGTGCTACATTTAATAACAGATGTTGAAAATTTTTAAAAGTTTTACTATAAAAGTAGTTGTAAATAAAGTGCTTTTATGACATACACTTAAATTCAAGTTCTAATTTTAAATATTTAAAGAAATAAAAACCACACCTGAACACCGTTATCGTTCATTTGATTCTCCACATGATCCTTTTTAACTTGATGTAAATATTCCACTCCTCTGTCCTCGCATCCGTATTCCGTAATCTTGAAACCAACCACTCAAATTAATTTAGAATTTAGGATCTAAATTAAGTATTAAATAACAGAAGAGATCTATAAGCGGGCGAACAGCAACCGCGGAGAATGATAATTGTTTTGAGCCACTCACATCATCTCCCCTCTCACAAAATATTCCCGCCTTTTTTGTTTAAACGTTTTTACTTTTTCTGCAAAAGAGATTATGTGCTCTTGGTTAATCTCTGTGGCATACCTTTTTTGTAACAAGGGGAGACGTTGTTTATACTTTGAGGGGGTCGAAAAGCAGCTCTCTCTCTGCAATTTGTTTACGCGTTTTTGTAATGCGAGAACAGTCTCCCGTGTACGTATTTTCTGAAAAAAAACCCACCCCGACTCATTCTTATAAACCTGTCAAACATTCCTCGGAAGATGAGAACAGAGAGACCTCCACGTTACGTGTGTGCGAAGTTTGGAGGACGGTTTCTCAATATGAACACAATGGGCTACAACGTTGACGAGGGTTTTGTAATTTTTCAAAAAGCGGTGCGAAGAATTTCAGTGGTTTTAGAAGTGGGGTGTGATGATTTTTAGTAATTAAGAAGTGGGGGGATGGATTTTAGTGGAAATAAAAGTGGGGGGACGGATGGGTATTTTTACGAAAAGTGGGGGGACGCGTCACCCCGCGTCCCCCCGCACTTCTAGCACTGATTTAGCGGGACCTTTAACAGAATTGAACCAAATTGAGTTACGTCCCACATGCGTTCTAGGAGAAATTAAAGTCCTTCCAATGTTAACCCTTTCAGTCTTAGCCTCCTCAAATTTTCTATATGGATTCAATGACAAACTCGGGTGGTCTAGGATTGAAAGGGTTAACTAATGTAACTCTAAACTACTTTTAAAAAGCCTCTTTAATGAACACTCTAAATTTACTTTGGAATACCTTGAACGATAACCAAATATTAAGGAATCAAAGTAATTTAAATTATACAATGCAGTTATTATCCAGGTACAGTAAAATACTTTTTAACTTCTGTAAGAATTTGTTACTTTGTTCATTGTATTTCATTAATTTATTACCTTGGAAAAAGTCTTACCTTAGAGTAAAGATGTGTTAAAAAAACTTTATATTCTGTACCATTCTCTTTTCACCAGAGTAAATTTTATAGAGCTATAAAAATAATTTACTTACTTTTTAATAGTAGTCTAAAGTTACGTTACTAACAATGGAATGAACCATTTGATCCTTTGATTTTTTTCTCAGAAAAAATGAAATCTTAATGTTCTCTCCTAAAAAGTGGTTCTATATTTGGAGGGCTCAGAATTAAAATGGACCAAGTCCACTTTTTGATCCACCAAATGATCCATAATACAAATTTTACTAATCCACGTTTTGAAGTACTATCGAATGAAATAGTAGATGTTGAGAATTATAATTGGATTAAATTATTACTCTTAACCACACATTTTTTATTTGATGGTAAACCATTTATTAACAAAGTTACCAATTTATTAAGACTGGGGATGAAATAAGAATTTTTTTGGCTAAAAAAGTTTTCATGGGAGCTATAGGGCTGTGCTAAACTTTTATTGACCTCAGTTGTATGGTCCTCTACTACAGAGAAAAAACTCCGTAGGCTACTTGCGGTCAATTACGAACAAAAAAAAACATCCTTGAAAGAAGATGGTTCCCCAATTATTCTCTTATTTCCCCCTACTGCCTGAACCAGGGCTGCTCTGCACGTTGTAAAAGTCTAGCACCAGCCATAAAGAGAAACTTAAATGAGATATTGATTATTATAAATTGTTCTTGCTACCTCTTTTGTGTTATCTTTTGCATGAACAGACCATTGAATAATATAATTAAATCATAATTGTTACCAAGCCCGTTTTAGTTAAGGGCGTGAAAATTGTTGGACATTACTGGAGAAATGTCACACAGAAAATTCAAATATTTTCACACTGAAAATTAGAAGTTCCTTTTTGGATCAAATAAGATAGCTTACAGAGACACTATCTCACATTCCCCAATTCAAAATTCAAAAACCATCCTACAAAAGTTTTTCAAGGTGTAGTCCCAGGTACATACCAACCTAAAAATCCCCCAACACTAAAAGCAGCACCAACATTTCTCCAGCGAAAAAACGATACATGTCGATCACATGAAGAAAACAAACGACCGTTGCCATTCACCAAAACATAAAAAAACTGTTCATTAGAAAAAAACGTCACTTAATCTCTTCGCGGCAAACGAGGCGTTCTTCCCGAAAGAGGGGTCCGCGGGCTGATAAATTTAGAACGTAATTTAGCGAGAAAGAATACATTGTTTCCGGGCTTCATACCCTAAATACTCGCAGACAATTATCGCTTTCTCCGCATTTATCTTCTCACGAGATGTCAGCGCTGCCAAGGAACCAGCCGATGGGGCTACCCAGCCAGAACGGCGAGGAACCGATAGGGATCGCCTTGCCTGCCTGTTGGATATGGAACTGGTGAACAGAGTTCCTCAAAGTTTCCTAGCGTTGGTGTGTGTGGGGGGTGGTATTTTTTGGGGGGAGTCATATTGAATGGGAGTAGTTTGAGGGAATAATAATGTATTTGTGCAGAGTAATTAAATCGTCAGTAAGTTCAAAAAATGGCAAAATGACTTTTGCACTCATAAAAATATCCAAGCTTGGCTCTACACGTGAAAGGAAATAGCGAAAAAATAACTTCTCTCTATAGGTAGATATTGCCTCTGAAATTGAGCGGAATCAATTCATTGTACATTTTTATTTAATTTCAAATCTAAGTTCGTTACTTATTCTCTGTGCTGTAAACTAACCAAAACCTTTTCTTTTAATTAACTAGGGGGCTCTGCCCCCTGCTCGCTATCGCTCACCAACCCCCGGAACTGCTTCGCAGTTCTTTGAAGGTCGCTTCGCGATCTTAGCGAGCAGAGCTCGCTTGTTCCATCTCAACTATCCAGTACAAGCTAGAACTTGTCTGCTTATAGTCTGTTCATTTAGAATAGGCTACTGAAACAGTATAAAAAACGCTCAATAATGCTTAATAACGCTCATCAGACAACTTCAGTGACCGATTGTTTTTCAGTATTTTGACTACTTCTGCTTAGGCTGCCTTGTCATTGCAGAAGAAAAATTTTTCGATGATAATTAGAATAATAACTACTTTTAATACATTACGTCTCAGGCGCTAATTCTAAATGAAGATAGTATAGTTAATGATCATTTAATATCGAAACTTTTTATCTCTCAAACTTTTCAATAATTTAATTCAGATCATTACCACAAAAATATCAAAATAAAACTTTTACTCAAATATTCCTTCTTAAATTGTCAATAATTTAATGGATAGGGGGCTACCGTCCCCTGCTCGCTTACGCTCACCAACCCCCGTAACTGCTATGCAGCTCTTTACAGATAGCTTCGCGATCTGCAATATCTGCAATCGATCTTTAGCAGAGTAAAACAAACTTCCGGAAAATCCTCTTCCTTTCATCGGCACAAATAACACTCAAAAATCTAAATTATTTATTTCTCTAGTGGTTCAAAAATATCGTAGTATCTTTAAAAGATTTTTAACCAAGTCTATACTATATCGCTAGCAAACTTAGAGCAAAAATGTGCACCACAAATCTTTTAAATTTAAATATCCGTGCTCGCGACAATCTAGTGAACAGGCAAATATAAAATTTAAAAACATTAAACACGTCTGATAAAGACCTACTAAAACTATGAAAAAAATTAAACTTCGATGCTTAATAATTCCAAAACTAATTAGAATTTTTTAAAGAATTAAACGCCAATCTCTTTCTAAAAAATAAGAATATAAGTGTTTAAAAAATCATATTGATACCGTGATTAGTTTTTATTTTAGATAGAAAAAAACGAAAAAGTGTCAAAAATTTCAAAAATTAAAAAATTAATTACTCTAAACCAAATTCGAAATTCAAAAAAAGGGCGACGTAGTGCACATCTTCATACTTCAGAGTATTAGGCTATAAAAAATCATAGTTCTACTGCCAATAGATTTCGCTGAACTGGATTACGCGGCGAAAAAAGAAAAACTTCAACTTTGACCTTAAAAATACCCCAGTAATAATTATCACATCAGTTAGCTTTTTGTTCGAGAATGTGCCCCAAATATTCCTCTACAAACATTTCAAATTTCATAAATTTCTATCAAGTAGTTTTTGCGATATGAGAGTTCAAAGAGTTGAAAAATTAAATTTTCTGAAACAGCGGCAGCGGCGGCAGCGGTGACAGTAACTTTTTTTAATCTCTCTATATTAAAAAAAAGTTACTGTCACCGCCGCCGCTGCCGCCGCCGCCGCTGTTTCAGAAAATTTAATTTTTCAACTATTTGAACTCTCATATCGCAAAAACTAATTGATAGAAATTTATGAAATTTGAAATGTTTGTAGAGGAATATTTGGGGAACATTCTCGAACAAAAAACTAACTGATGTGATAATTATTACTGGGGTATTTTTAAGGTCAAAGTTGAAGTTTTTCTTTTTTAGCCGCGTAATCCAGTTCAGCGAAATCTATTAGTAGCAGAACTATGTTTTTTTGCAGCCTAATACTCTGAAGTATGAAGATGTGCACTACGTCGCCCTTTTTTCGAATTTCTAATTAGGTTTAGAGTAATTAATTTTTTAATTTTCGAAATTTTTGACACTTTTTTGTTTTTTTCTATCTAAAATGAAAACTAATCACGGTATCAATATGATTTTTTAAACACTTATATTCTTATTTTTTAGAAAGAGATTGGCGTTTAATTCTTTAAAAAATTCTAATTAGTTTTGGAATTATTAAGCATCAAAGTTTCATTTTTTTCATAGTTTTAGTAGGTCTTTATCAGACGTGTTTAATGTTTTTAAATTTTATATTTGCCTGTTCACTACATTGTCGAGAGCACGGATATTTAAATTTAAAAGTTTTGAGTTGCACATTTTTGCTCTAAGTTTGCTAGCGATATAGTATAGACTTGGTTAATAATTATAATCTTTTAAAGATACTACGATATTTTTTGAACAACTAGATATTTTTTGAACTACGATACTTTTTTGAGTGAAATAAATAATTTAGCTTTTTTGAGTGTTATTTGTGCCGATGGAAGGAAGAGGATTTTCGGGGTTTGTTTTACTCTGCTAAAGATCGATTGCAGATATTACAGATCGCGAAGCGATCTGTAAAGAGCTGCATAGCAGTTACGGGGGTTGGTGAGCGTAAGCGAGCTGGGGGCGGTAGCCCCCTATCCATTAAATTATTGATAATTTAAAAAGGAATATTTCAGTAATAGTTTTATTTTGATATTTTCCAGGTAATGATCCGAATTAAATTATTGAAAAGTTTGAGAGATAAAAAGTTTCTATATTAAATGATCATTAACTATACTCTGTTCATTTAGAATTAGCACCTGAGACGTAATGTATTAGAAGAAATTATTCTAATTATCGTCGAAAAAATTTTCATCTGCAATGACAAGGCAACCTAAGCAGAAGTAGTTAAAATACTGTAAAAAATCGATCACTGGAGTTGTCTGATGAGCGTTATTAAGCATTATTGAGCGTTTTTGATCCTGTTTCAGGCGCCTATTCTAAATGAACAGACTATAAGCAGACAAGTTCCAGGTTGTACTGGATGGTTGAGATGAAACAAGCGAGCTCTGCTCGCTAAGATCGCGAAGCGATCTTCAAAGAACTGCGAAGCAGTTCCGGGGGTTGGTGAGCGATAGCGAGCAGGGGGCAGAGCCCCCTAGTATAGAGAGAAAATGTTTTTAATCTTTTTTTTATCCAGTTACATATTCAATATTCGATATCAGGTAATTGATCTGCCTTAATGACTCAGTTTCCTAAAATTTTAAAATTTATTTATCATATTCTTTCATTTTCCCAATTTTGTTCAGTGAACTAAGCAGAAATATAATTTCATTGTGAATTTAAGTGGTTATGAAGATTTTTTTTAGCTGAAATTTCATAAGTTTAAAAAAGGGAATATGTCCGTCAGCTTTTTTTTCAACGCTACATTTTTTTAAAGAAAGAATGTACTTATATTTTATAAATGATTGGTCTATATTCTAGATAGGATCCTGAATACCCAGTAACAATTTGGTGTAAATACCAATAAAAATCTCATTACACACTGTACAGGGTTTTTTTTCTATTTTCTCAAAACTTGGTTTTTACTATGGTTTTTACGCTTATTCCCTTTTTTCAAATTGATTCGGTTAGATAGAGTATGTCTTTCATGTATACTTTCATGTATACTTTCATGTATGTCTTTCATGTCTTTCATGTTACAGCCTATCCAGTGCAGGATTTAGGATGTAGGGAATTTTTTACAGGACTGGACAAATTTTAAATGTCAAAATGAGCGTTAATAGTGAACTTATCATAAGTTAGTAAGTTAATGTCATTTATGGATAACTTATTGTTCTGATTGATGATTTGCTCGTTGAATGCAATCGAACCCACTCCTCCATTCTATTTTAAATGGTCTATAAACAGTTTAACACTGAGAGAAGTTAGTACTTTAACCAAAATTTAATAAACCTCTGTTAAAGAAATGTAACAAGAATACTACGACATATTTTTTAAAACGAAATTCCCCTGTTTCCTCACGTACACTTTTGGGGTATTAATTGAGACTCGCGGGGGTAATGGAATAACCCCAACCTTATTTCACTCTTTTCAACGTCGTTAAAAATATTTTTTCAATCGGAACCATAAATTTTTAGACATTAAAACTTAACTGATTAAAAAAACTTGTAATCTGCAATATTTTCTACGCTGAAAAATAACTTTTTCAGTTTGATATTAATTTTTCTTATTACACAATACACACATATGAAACAAAATAACACAAATCATTTCAATGCAAAAATTAATTTAATTACTTCAAAATACTTCATAACGAATTTCTTTAAGATTTCTTTCGATAAAGACAATTATCATTATGGTATTAACGTGGGCTTTGAAAAAATTTAAACATAAATTACAGACACGAGACACAAGTAGTTTTTCTATCCTACTTCCAACCTTTGTCTCCTAACACTCAAACTTTGGTATTTTTTCTTCAAAAACTTGTTATCTCAATACACTTTCCTTGCTCATTCTCCATTCAATACAAAAGCAAAGAATGTAAGGGGTGGGGTACAGTGGTCTGGTGAATTACAAGTCATAAAACTGTCACGGGAACCAGTATTGAAAGTACTTGCACTTGTGTCTTCCTTTTCTTTGAACTAAAATGCAATAGAACCCCCTGAGAATTTCTTGAAATTTGTTTACCAATGATTTGAGCCCTTATCAGTGGGTTGTATAGAAGGCGGAGTACGAAAGAACGGATGCACTTACGAAAAGACTCGCAGGGGTCATTCCATTACCCCAAAAGCTAACAAAGTGCGTCTGGGGGGCGGAAAAATAAACGGAATTCAACGAAACTGCTCAGGCATGTAGATTATGGTCAGAAACCCAGCTACTGAGAAGTAAAGAATCCCCAGGTGTTTAGTTTTCCGTTAAATGGAATGTTAGTGTGAGCTTGGGGTTATAAAATGACCCCGCGAGTCCCAACGGGTTAATTAAAAACTAGTTTTCCGAAAACCATGACATCTCTATACTATACAGACCCCAAACATCAAATTTCTTAACTCAAGAACCAATTCCTTAAATCCCAACCAAACAAAACACATCAGAAACAAACACAAAACAGTGTAGAGGAACATCAGCTTAAAGGCCAACCTACAACAAAAGGGGGAAGCAGCAGCAGCAACAACAACATTAACATTTTTCATCAGCTGAGGGGCGAGATAGATTTTTGAGAGGAAGCCAAAACCACCCCATACCCGTCACACCGCCCATGTAGGGCTTTCCCTCCTCACGTGGTCTGCAATGGCTTCCCTGCCGTGACGCAAAAATCCCCATTCATTTCTAGCTACGTATTGTTTCATACCTTTAAAAATAAACTCGTTGAAGGATTTTATTGACACCAGATGGCGACACGAGGGGAAGTTAAGATTAATAGGTATGACGTCTAAGGGATGTAAGTATTTTGTTTGCGCGTTGTTTGACCAATAAGTGGGGATAATTTATAGTCCGTTACCTTCGTTTTATCGGTAATGGGAAATTTTTGAGATAGGTCAAGATGTTTCAAGTGTTAGAGCGACCTTTTTTGAAGAGAGTTATGAGCTCTTTATGACTTTTAACGGGTATTTTTTAGGTAATGCGTATTTTTAGGGAGCAAGGTTTTTGATACTCTATCCCCTTTTTTAAGTACAATTGCGTCAATAGCCAAGTGTATTTTTAAAATGTCAATGTAAACTGGGGGATGAAAAACAGAGACTCTTGTTGAAAATTATGGGTGTTCTGATTTTTAAAATAAAATATTTTTTATCATTCTGGTATATTTTATAAGACAGTTCATGCACACTCCTGTTTTAACAAGTTATTTAAATTTTGCTTGTTTATAAACGTAATGAATGACTCTATAATGCAGTATATTTAAAGTTTTACAAACTCTTGAACTCTTTTAAAATGTTATTGCTTTGAAATTTAATGAAGCAGTTAAATTAATGAACTTGAAATACACAGGTTTCTTAAAACGTAACCAACATTTATGGGAGAGAGGGCATATAAGATTTGAGAATTATTTTGAGACACATCATTCAAATTAGAATAATTTAGATTTAAAACTACTCTTTCTAATGTTGCTTTACTTAAACTACGTCTTAAACCTTAAACACGTTTGAATAAAGGCAATGATGAACTAGGATGCAAACAGTTACCAAGACTTGTTCTGATAAATAAAAAAGCCTACATATTGGAATTATTAAAGAAACTGTTTCCTATTTACTAGACGACATTGAGTAACAATCTTGACAGAGTTTTCACAAACAGCCTTTCATCACAACTAACCATAAAAAAATTACTACATGGATCTATTCCCTCTATCTAACTGCCACGCTTTTCATCACAACCGCACCGCCGAAGAAGGAGCAAAAAACTAAAAAAAAACTACTGTCCAACAGACGATGTATACCCACTTCAATTGTGGAGGACATCCTTAATTGGACTCCCTCAAACCACATGACGTCACAGCGGTCACTCCCGCAATTACGAACGAGGGGGAGGGAGGCAACAAACAAAAAAAAAGAAAAGTCCCAAACCACCCCACAAAAAAGAAACAAGACGGGAGAAAGCAAAAGTGGTCTTAACAAGTTGTAAAAAACATGGATCCAAGCAATACACGGAACATAAAAATATGATAGACGCTCTTACAATCTAAGGGAGAGGGGACATCTTTTTGTAGTTTTTCCTCCCGCCACCAAAGGCGCTTTTTCCGAACAGAAGGAATCATTAACCAGCTGCTCGTTTGCGGTCGCGAAATGTCGTCTGCCCAATTACACCCGACCCCCTCGGTCCCTCCCCCTGGGATGTTCGATCGAACGTCGAACGCAAACCCCATTTGACTTAGCGATGTTCATATTTTATATGGCATATTCTTCCACTTCTATTGACTAAGCCCCCTTTTTTTCTTCTTTTTTGCAAAAGGCGCTGCTCTATCTTTTGTATCTGATCTGTTATTTTGGATCTATAAGGGATCTCCTAAGGAGTGACGGTGGGGGCTTTTGGATATTTTGCTTGTCGGATTAATGTGGCTCATAAGGGGGGTTATGTTCAGTAATTCGATGGTATATACAGAGGGTTTTTATAGGCATAGGGTTATTTTTCCCCGTTAAAAACAGTTTTATAGTAATGTAAATTATATTGTTTGTTTGATTGCAAGTTTGATTGGAGAGTAAAGTGAGCTTCGGTTTAAATTATGAGTTACAATCATGATAAAGAAACAAATATTTTAATAGCTTAACCAAACTGCCAAATTGCTTCAAATTTAGTTTGGGGCCCTTAACAGGTGTTCCACGATAAGTTATGATAGACGTTGTTTTAAAATTGAATTACCTAATGTAAGTTTTTCAATGTTGTCTTAATTAAGTTTAAGTTTATTTAGAGAGTATTAAGAAATTTAATTCCCCATTTTAATTGCAAAAGTTAAAGAAATTCTTATTACCTTTCATAACTTCATGGTCTTTACATGTCCTTACATGGATTCTTCAAGTCGTTAAACCCTTACAGCCATATTCACAGCCATCAGCATCGGTGTTAAATCCTTGGTCAAAGAAGGATGCTACCAAACAGTCAGCGAAAAACCCCTGATTTATTTTTTGTATATTATTTGGGGTATTTTATATTTGATTCACAGTATTGCTTTTCAAAAGGTTTGAAATATTTTCTTTAATTGAGACTCTATGATAAAGTAGTAAAAAAATATATAGTTCTCTTGTTTTACTAAAGTACTGAAGGTATAAAATAGTTAGAAGATATTGATTAAACTTTTTATAAAAAAATTAAATACTTTTAAAGTACAGTCAAGAATGTTTTTATATCGTACTTTTTCGTGAATCTTTTTCCTGCTCTACTTATTAATTTCAGCGATAGCAACCAATAACAGTAGATCCTTTTTTTAACGCTAGTGGTTTCGCTTGTTCGCCTTCTCTGGCGGTGCTGACAAACATTGCTTAGTTGATCATAGCGTTCAAACTAAACAAACACAAGTTTAAGTAACATTTGTTGATTTGTTGGCCAAACGGTTTTGCAGAAAGTCCAGAACACGGAAGTGAGTAATAAGGGGTCAAAAAACAAATCCAACTCCACTCAAATCTTAAATTTTACAATTCACGCCACTGTCATTCCAAGAACATCATACATTCCCCCTCATTAAGTAGGTGACATTAGCCGCCTGACTTACACGTCTCCGTAACAAGTGCCCATCCCCCAACACCCCTTAATTAATACCCCCTAGAGGAGAGTTTTCCAAGAGCGCATACAAAAGAGGGGTTCCTGAAGCGAGAGATCCACCAGATCGTAAAGAGTTTGTTGGCGGAGTCACCGGAAGCCTGGGAAGACAAGTTTCCCGAGGTGTCAGAGGGTCGCCGCCGTAGAGAAACCAGGGATAGGGGAGAATCTAGATCATCTTATACTAGACAATTTGTGTAGAAGGAGGCCTTGTAGTTCGGTTCGAGTGAGACGTCATAAAGGTGGGGTTTTCCGTAATGTTATGCTTCTGGGAAGCGAAACATTACGGAAACTTAATTGAAAACTTAATTTTATAATAAATCGGGTTGGATAACTTTCCAGGGTAATTTAAAAACATTTATTATCAAAATATTATTTTTCATCTTTTGCTTATAGTTTGCAATATAAGTTTAACTAGAAGAGGGAATAGATTTTTGTACAGCATAAATGTCATTCATGTTTTTTTCTCCTTTGATTTCAGAGGGCTTCAGAAGGGATGAACTAGAATTGCTCTCCCCAAACAAAAGGGAGGGAGAAGATTAATATCTTTATAATATGACAAATAGTTCTTTACTTTATAATGAAAATTCAATATTCTACTTAATATTTAATGGTAATTATCATCAAAATGAAACATGAAATCATAAGTTGTTTCGTAAAACCAGTTTATCCTCAAAAAATGCATTAATATTAGTACCCAATAATTCCGAAACAACTATTTTATTTTCTAAATACTGATATATATGAACTAAAAGCTTTTTTTTCATAGAAAAGAAAAGATTACATTGTGAAGAATTTTAAAGACATCTATTTATTGGAAGGATTTTTAAGAATTTTTAAAAAATTTCACGTTTCCTTGTAAAGAGTTCTTACACAAACTGAACTCACGGGGCGGGGATCCAAATTCGTCTTCATGACCCAGGGCCCATGAGGGAAAAAATAATTCATACAAACTTTGACACTATTTTTTTATCTTTCTTTTCACATTTTCTCATGATGAAATCAAAAGACATTATCTTACCTTACAATCCCTCAATTTACACAAATCATCTTCCACCATCCATAATGACCATGCAGGAATACCCTCCAATGTTCACTCTATCATCCCAATCCGTCTACGGCCGTCGCCGAGACGTCTCCGATGCCGAAGGAAGGGGTGATTTGTTGGACAGGTGCGCGCGATGAAGTAGGAGGACGTCTTGGGAGTCGGTGGTGAATGTCGGCTGATTCATCGCCCACCTGTTGAATGGGTTGAGGTGATTTATCGGCCGAGGGGAGCTTCTGCTGATATTTCATTTTAGAAAAATCAGCTCGACAGAGGATTTAAGATGTGGTAATTTTATGGTTGGTAATTCCTGATGTGGAATCGTAACTCATATCTCTGTTGAGGGGATTTATAATAGATTAGGACTTGAAAAGATTTGTGGGAAATATTGACTATAAATTATTTACTGTCTGTATTATTATTAATATTAATATTAATATTAAGTCAAGTACATGTATTTCAAATAGTAGAAAATGTTGGCAAATTATGCTTACTTTTCAAAAATTTAGTGGGTTATTTTAAAAATATGATTGCATGTTTTAAAAATTTGTACAATTATCTACTCACTGCTCTAATAGTATGCAAAAATATACAAAACTTAATTATTTATGACAAATCGAAAAAGGTATGTTTTTTCAAGCATCGCGAGGTCTGAAAGGTACTAACTCCCCTTAAAAGAAAATTAAAATATTGGATTTATCGTTACACTAATGTGTTGAATTACAAGCATTTTTTTATGTTTATGGATAAATTGATGATAAAATGCTAGACCATTCTCGATTAAAATAGTTAATTTATTTTCTGAGTGTAAAATCCTTATAAAGAGCAGGTTAATTTTGTATTAACGTCAATATTTCAACTATAGGTAACCGAATACAATACTTGTGGACACACTGGAGTCTTATTTTTTTAAACTTATTTCCAAAATTTCTCTGTTTTAAAAATTTATTATCATCTGTAGTTCTGAAATCATGGTTTGTATTTGTATTAGAGGATCTGCAGGGCCTTTCAATTGAATTAAGGGCTTTAAAAAGTTGTGTAAGATGATTTTTTAGTCTTAATTGAGTTTAGGAAACTTAAAAACTCATTACCCGATATCAAACAAACCCATACAATTTATCCCAGGATGTTTTTAGTGGTAATGCAATATGGCGTCTGTAATTAGATCACTCATAATTAATTAGAGCTCCAGATGATTTTATACACATCAATATCGTCTACAAATGGTATTTGTGAAAGAATTTTGCGGCATTGCGGCATTGCGGTTTCAAGGATTTACATTGGGGATCCAAAATTCCAAAGGGAAGATGGGATGCACGAGAGATAAGACATTTCCAAAATGGCGAATAAAATCGAATGTGCATAACCATTTCTTTAGAACACCGTAAATCTAGAATATGGTAAAACATCGAATATCCAACATCCCTGTGGTCTGAAAAAGAACATGAAAGAACGGAACCATCAACGAGTGAGGAAAACTACCATAGGATCATTCACACTTGTTTCCATTTTAATATTAATTTTTGAGGAATCATCTAAAGTGAAAAGTTAAATTGGCGTTTCACTCTTTACTTCTTCACTTTCCAATGCAAACTAGCAATTCACAAGAATGAATCACTCAAGATGAACACTGAAAGAGAAGCAGTGTGAATGAGCCTTTAACGTAACAGTCGAGCAACCTTTTTCTCTAAATGGTACACATTTTAACACTGAGCCACATCAACAAGGTGTCAGCATTGAAATTTGTGGCAATTTGAGAATACACGTTATCCTTCAGGTGTACCTGTTTATTTGAATCTTCGGTTTACTTTAAAACTTTAAGCAATGTTAGTCCTACTCCAATAGAACCCCTCTCTGTAAGATGTTAAAAAACTAAAAAAATTGGGAGACTTATAAATAAACTTCTCTACTTAAACTTTCACAGTAAACAACACTTCTCCAACATTTCACCAAACACTCAATCTCTATCTACACTTTCACCTCAAAACCTCCACCCCCCAAAAAAAACCACATACGCACCACCCCAAAAACCCCACCCTAAACCCCCTCAGAACTAAAATAAAACCCAACTCCCTTGACACTCGTAACACTCCCATGACAGAAAACGGAGAAAAAAATTGAAATATTAAACAAATAAAAGTAAAAACCCCCGTCCCTCCAAGTGGAAGGAACCTTTCGTGTAGACCAGGACCGGAAATAGGACCCTGAACCATTGTGAGGGAGGGGGAGGAATAAAATTCCACACCTCCCCCGGCCTTACATGGACCCCCCCCCCATCTGATGTGACCGATCATGCAGAATGCGAGGAGACTTATACATAATTCTTCTCATTGCTTTCCGGTTCTATCTGGATCTGATTCCCTGTCTTGTTTAGGAGGGGGGTGGTCATATTTAAGCGAGGGGTGTTCTTTTGACCGGTGGTCAATGCAGGGTACGTATTCATGGAGGGGACAATGTGGGGAGAGTTGGGAGATGCTTTGTTGGAGTGATGGGGAAGATGTGTTGGATTTTTTTTTCTGAATTGGTTTAAGTTGCGACTGCCATGAGATTGTATTGGTTATGATGTGTGCTATGAAGAGAAGATAGTAAAATTACTTCGGAGTTTTGAGCTTTAAAGGGAGAGCTGGAAAGAAATTTGAAATGGTTGTTCTTATTTATAGAAATAAGAAAATTTAAGTATTAAAAATATACAATTGGAATGTATGTGTTAATATTTTCGTTGAGATATCAGTATTATGTGTATATTTTAAGTTATAGTTTTCAACTTAAAATAATTTTTATGAAATTCACCAATTGAATACATTTGAAACAAACGAGATCTAAAAAGAATTCCCCACAATCAATAACTTTAAAGGAACACTAATTCTGAAACGAAAAAATGTTTCATCAAACATGATGGAACTTTTAAAAACTTGATTTCTAGGCATTAAGTGTAAAAAACATCAAATGATGTTTTTCTTTAATTTTTACTGATAGATATAATAATTAGATACTTAGAATTATCCAAACATCCGAGTAAGTATTCTAAACAATCATTCAATCATCATTAATTCATAAATATATTTTATAATAGTATCATAATATTAAGTCATTCTCGCAGTATGCAGAATAATTTGAATTACGTAAAACCACTTTGAATTATTGAATCATAAAATATCCAGACCCATCATTGATTTGGCTAAGCTGGTCTAAAATGTAGAACAAAATGTAAGTTTTTCTAAACAAACAAAAAGGGGATGAAATAAAAAAAATGAATGGGAGGAAAAATGGGAGGAAACCTAAAATTTTCAACGTCCAAAAATAAACCCTACAGAAATAAGTTTTAAAACCCTGCTTTTTTATTTTATAAAAATATAAAATACAATTTTAATATTTCCACTTGCAATTATGAATTCTACGCCACGAAAATAATATTTTACTGTTTATAAATTTTAACACAGATATAGAACAGCATAAATTCAAACATTTCTATACAATCTCCAAAATAAACATTCTCCAAAACATCCATCCATCGTAGAGTACGGTGGTCATCGGTTCTCATGAAAAGAACATTAAGTTCATTCGAGTCGCCCCCGTAACTTGAAATCCATTGTTCGAAATGGGACGAGGGGGAGGAGAGGAAACTTTATCGCCGCTTGTCGTCTGCAGTCTTCGTCAAAAGGCCCCCTCACCCCTCTATGTGGTGAAAGAAACGACACATTAAACTTAAAGAATCGCTTTTTAAGAGATTCGATGCCAGCGCCGCTGTGAAAGGGAGGTAAACGTGGATTAAAAGGTATTTTTTTAAAGTATATAAATGGTTATTTAATTCTTTCCAGAAACTATTTGTTTATTTTAGTGCATATTTAAATTTTGTTTTATTTGTTTTTTTAAAATACGAGTATGTTGATTTTTTTACATGGTTACTAATAATAACTAACGCAAATTGAATCGCTTATTTCAGAAACAAGTTAAACCCCATTGGACTAACGCAGCGTTTAACTTGTTTCTGAAATAAACGATTCAATTAAGTTATTTTATTTGAGATAAAAATTTTATTATTTTTAAAATTATTTATAAATTTCTTAGTAATTAGTTTAGGGAATTGTTA
Organism: Tetragnatha versicolor; assembly: GCA_024610705.1. Classification (NCBI taxonomy): domain Eukaryota; kingdom Metazoa; phylum Arthropoda; class Arachnida; order Araneae; family Tetragnathidae; genus Tetragnatha; species Tetragnatha versicolor. The sequence continues at coordinate 19,015,341 of JANDEH010000008.1, forward strand.
GTTATGGAAATTGTTTAATTTACTATTTTTTGTAACTGTTGCTTAAATTTAGATGCATCACAACTAAATAACGATTGAACTCATAAAATCAAACTTATCCGGGATATAAGGCCGTGTTCTATTTTTATTATTATCATACGTTTCGTCCCGCTCTGTGGAGGACATCATCAGTGAAAACATTATAAATATTTAAAAACACAATAACAATAATGCAGCGTTCGTATGATAATAATAAAAATAGAAAAAGGCCTTATATCCCGGATAAGTTTGATTTTATGAATTCAATTGATAATTCCGGCCGTGAAAGCCTGAGAGTTTACATAAATAACGATTCTTAAAGAAAAGGTTAGCATGCATTCTGTCAAATAGTTTGCTCTACTGCATACTGTTGACTATCAAGGAAAAAGTAGTTCTACAGGTGTAGAAGCTTGTAGAAGTAACCACCCGTACAGGCTTACCTTTACCTTGACATACAACCTTTACTGTTAATGCTTTTGCAATTTTATAAGGTATGCTTTCAATAAGTATGATAAGTAATTTGTTACGTATGATATTTTAAGTCAAATATGACTAGGAATTATATAAATCATTTTTGGGTCATCATCGTTTCATATTTTAAAAAATTTTGAAGGAAAATTAATTTTTCCGTTTACTGATGACTATCAAGGACAACTAGTTTTACAGGTATAAAAGTAGACTTCGCAGAAGTAGTTGATATAAGTTGATAAAAATTCACATGGATAATAATTTTTAGCTATGAGAAAAAGAATGAAGCCCGATGACATACTGGTAGTGCTTAGAACTCAGCGGCACGGGTTCTATTCCCGGATTGGGAAGGGCAGTCTCAGCCCTTCTTCCCTCTAGGGTCGCTTAAGTGAGTAAGCACCAAGTTCGCTTGGGGAAACAGGGCTCTAAGCATCAGGCTAAGTTACTCAGCTGATTGTGACTTTCAGTCACACGTCAGTCACCACAATCAATACTAATGAAAGTTGTTTTATATATTTTAATTTTATTCTTGAAACAAAACAATTTTTATCGTTACAAATATCATTATCAGGGGTTTCTATTTTCTGGATTTTCATAGTCTGGATAAACGAAGTTACAATTATCACCTATAATGAATCCTAAATTTGAGACACTTAAATTTTTTGCGTTTTTAATCACATTAAACCATGCAACATGCTACTTACAACCATGCAATCTCTAAAACCTAGAATTTCGTACCAATATTGAACGTACATCGTCATTCACTCACAAAGTTACTCCCCTATTAACATATCCCGCAATATAACTCTAAAAAGCCTCCTTCCCATCAAACCACTGCCCCCACAAAACAACACACGAGATAAAAACAATCTCCAGTCCACATGATAAACCGTAATCCGGGGCATCTTTATTAAGATGGAGCCTCAAAATTTATTCATGCACCCCATCCCAAATCCCCCAAATCCTCAGGGGGGTGGCCCGGAAGGATGGACAAATTTCTCATCTCGGCTGCCCCTTGGAAATCCCCACTCTGCCTCATCTAGCCAATAATCGTAAGGAGAAGCCATCGTAAATGTCTCCGCCGGATCTGAAACTTGATTTTTATGACACATGGTTGGCGGAAGAATCATATTTGGCGAGGATTCTTCTTTGGCCGGTTGTCTTTTGTTGCGCCGCGGAGGAGTTTAGGGGTTTGATTTATGGGGGGCGATTTCCTCCTTTTTGGGGAGGCTGTTCTGGTGTAGGCCGGTGACACGCTTGGAGTGGTCATTGATGGTTTTGATTGGTGATGGAGATAAGATGGCGGAATTCCAGACGATACTTAATTATTTTTATGTTATGAAGACGACTTATTGGTTGATTGGTCAAAAGGAGGTTGTGGTTGGTGGGCTGTTTACTTAAAATTCCATAAATGCTTGAGTAAAATCAGGAGTTTTTTGTTATTTTTTAGAAAAATCATTAGTAAAAATTTAATTTCGTAACGCGCCTATTTTGATTAATAACCATTTAAGACCTACACGGCTCAAATATTCCATTAGATTCAATGGTAATCTCGGGCAGTGTTAGGATTGAAAGGGTTAAGAGTGTCCTTGAAATTAGCATCGTGTAGATTCTCAACCTGTTGTTCGAGGGTTGATTACAAGTGTCAATGATTTGATGAAGTTTTCAGGGGTCATTGGATATGAAAAGCTTAAGAATCATTAGGTTTGATTTTGTGTCACTTAGACGTGTGGTCTGTGGGAGAATTTCAGGTTTATTGATTTAGAAAAGTGTCTTGTGGTCCGTGGGTAAAAGGGTTAATGTGTAATGTGGGTAAAATGTTCCTAGTAGTTATAATTATTATTGCTATTTAAAAAAAACTTTATTTTATCATCGATTTAATATTGGCATAATGTTAAATAAATCTCGATTAATATCTTGTGCTAGTTTTACCTTAGAGGGAACGAGGGCATGAAAGAAAGGTACAGAGAGAAAGCGGGAATGAATGAGGAGAGGAAATGAGGGATAAAATGAGAAGATAGGGGGAATGAAAAAGAAAATGGAAAAGAGAATGAGAAACTATAAGAAAGTATGGAAAAAGATAATGGAAGAAATGGCGAATAAATGAAAATGAAACAGAGGGGACACAGAAAGTATAGAAGAGAGGGTGGGATAATAAGAAGAAAAGAACGATAGGTAGAGGATAAATGAGAGGTATGGATAAGATAATGAAATAGAGGTGGATTAGATAGAGAGATAAAATTCAAAACTATTTTAGAAGATAGCCTTCAATAAAGGATTTAAAAATCAATCAAACTCCAATACAAACCTCTACACAAGCTACACAAATAAAAAAACAACACTAAAAAACTAAGATACAAACCGAGATAAACTCACCATCCAAGACGCCGACCACTTCACCTTCAGAAAACGTCGCTTTCAAAACGAAGGCCCTCAATTAAAACAACGGCTCGAGAACGGCCACAAAAATTGCCATCTTCCTTTTGAACCGTGGACGTCGAAAATAGGTAAAAGGGACGTCAATGGGCCCAATCAGCGACGGCGGGACACAAGCGACTCGTTATCGACACACTCGAGTGAACGTGACCTGCCTCAGGGCTCTCCCACCCTCCCTCTTGGAGAGATTTCGCTTTTGGAACACCGATTAGGCCCCTTTTTTCTCCTCCTACACCCCTCAATATCGGTCTCGATCGATGCCGTTCGGTTAGTCACTGCGTGTCGCGACGTGTCGGGCCCCCTCTTTCGTCACGCAGATTGGGGGATTAATAAGTGAATATCTGCGGTGGGTGGAGGGATTAAGGACGGACTGTTGTGCGTAAGGGGGTTTCTGTTTCGCAGATGAATGGGGGTGGTCCACCTTGTATTGAAAACTCCTAGTTGTGCACGATATAACCGATATTGAATGGGTTTTTACGATATTAAATTGATGATTTAATATTGGTTAGTTTTCAATGATCTATCGTGTATTGAAATGCAAACTTCAATTTGGCGCGATATTAACCGATATTTAATGTTGTTGTTTTCCCATTAGGGATGGCTGGTACGAAAAGCTGCCGCGAGACATTTTATTTTGTATTGCCCCCAATGAAGGGTATGTTGTTGTGGTCACTTTGTATTGAAAACTCTATTTTTGCACGATATTAACTGATATTGAAGGGTGTTATTATAATATTAATTTGACTATGTAATATGGGTTAAGCCGTGTTCTATTCTACTAAGGATATACAGAATACAGAAGTTGTTAAAGGGACAAATACATTAATTTGATGAAATTAAAAAAAGTAAAAGGTTTTCCATCAAATTGTATGCAAAGGAAACAAGATAATTTTATAATATTTCACAAGGCGTAATTTTTATCCTAATATTGATAAGTTTATTATTATCCTAATATTGATTTAATTAGTTGTGTAATAAAAAGTTTCACCATAAAGTAGATACTATTATTAATAAGATGTAACTTACTTATTTATTTTTATAAATATTTTTTAGTTTAAATATTTTAAATTTTTGGTGAAACATAACCAAAAACGCTCTTGCATTTGAATATTTTTACTGTTAATTTTTAAGAATTAAAGTGTATTTTTGCAAGTAAAGAAAAAATATTTTAAAAGATTGTTTTTTAATCTTTTAACTTGCTTTTAAAGAAGAAGACTTAAAATAAAACACCCATTATAAAAAAAGATAAAATCAAAAGATGAAACACGCATTATAAAAAAAGATAAAATCAAAAGATGAAACACGCATTACAAAACATTTCTTTTAACAAAATCTACACTTTTAGAAGATATTACAAAATGTTACATCATTTATTAAAATTATCGATTGATTAAATATTCCCGTATTCCAATTCCCCGACAAAGAGGATTGATCATCATTCCTCACTATTCCATACAAATTTGCAAAATTAATTAATTTCAAAAGATATCCCCATTTTAAAGGAGTAATCCAAACAATAGCATACATTTACCCCACAGCATGAACATTCCCATTCATCAATAAAAGTAACACGTTCTTTTTCCATCCACAAAGTCAAAACTGTGATCTAAAAACATCTATGGCCTTCTTTACACTCAACGTAACATGAATATCTCTGCAAACAGGTGCAACCAATGTCCAGTGATGACCCTCCATTTTTCCAAACAGGCCATTTCTTTTACGCTAACGTCCCCTTCTCCGTCGGAATACGAAATAGGATACGAGAATTGTTTTTACGTATATTCAGACACCACGTTATGTTTGAATGGCGTGGCAATCCTGGTTTAAAATGTGACCATAGATGGTAACTTAACATAGTACTTTTAACTTTTTTTACTCAGGTTGAATTAACATTCGAAAGTAGAAAACTAGCATCTTATTCGAAAGCTTAATTCGTCTCATTTTATAAGTATACTTCTTGCAAATATTTAATGTTGGGTTTTAATACATAAAAACTGTTATTTCAACAGTTTTCTATACTTACTACGCCTTGTATTGTCATTACGTTTTTAACTCTGAAAAAGAAAAAATGTAATTTGGAGAATTTCCGTAATTTACATTATAATAGGAAAGTTCTTAACTACAATTTCTAGAAGCACTTATTTAGTCCGACCACCACCAGACAGGTTAATTTTATGGTTAAATTCAACCTTGAAAATTCTTTCCGATACAATATTTATTGTTTTAACTACCTTGAACACTAAAGTTTGTGATGAGCTCATCGATTTATGTATGACAAGTAAGTAATGTATTTTTATTCATAGCAAGTGAATATTTATCTACTTGTGCAATGTGCATGTTTCAAAAATATTATTTCTTACAACTTCTTTGTGAAAACTTTTCTTTGACTTAAGTGTGTGTGTTTCACCGCCGTGTATCTAATGAAGAGAAAAACTTTCTCTCAAGTTCTAAGTGGAACAAATTAAGGGATCGATGTTGTAGAAACTTCTGTTCTTAAATTAATGGTGTAACTAAGGGTCACGTAGAAACGTCTGGACAAACCCGTTTCATTTGTTCTTCCAATTCCAGAGAACTTCTATTGATTAAGGTGCTACCCTGTAATTAAGTGAGACAAGTTGTACAGGAGGGGTTTTCTGTTGCGGGGTTTAAAGAATGCAACAAAAATATGTCACACAGAAATAGTATTTATAAGTTGTTTTGATTCGATGTATAAATTAATGCATAGCATTAATGCGTTCCCTGAGAGATATTGTTATATCTTGAAATAATTTCTACTTTCAGTTTTAATTCATTTTTTATTAAATATATTTTTAAGTTTTGTGTAAAACTTCTAACAATCAGTGAATGGGAATTTGTGGTTTTGTCGATATCAAAGAAAATAAAAAATATGTTTTTTTCCTGACTTAAGAGGAAAGGATAAATCCAATGGAATTTATGTTATGTATTTTATGGAAGGACACAAATATTATAATTGAAAAACAAAAAACTGAGTCATTTTTTCTAAAGTTTCAAAATTTGATCATTTGCTGCACAATTTTAGTACTAAATCTGGTTAAATGGAAACAACCGCTTTTGAAGGAGTCTACCTATATAAAGACAATATTATAACATTCTATGTTATTGGGTCTTTATCGCTACTTGGTTTTTAATTACCATTACCAAAAAAGTTTATTAACAATCTTAAACTCTTAAAGGTAATATTGAAGTTTAATCAAAACGAAACTAACAGCCTATACGATCCAGCACCCACCTCCTAACCTTCTTAAAAGTTACGAAGTTACAACTCTCCTCTCTCCCCTCTTATTTGATAAGCCCTGATTCCCTCCGAAACAAAAGCACCAAAAAAGGCGGCGAAGGGAGTATGTGTCCATAAATGAAGCTATCGATTCAAAGGCGAAAAAGAGTCCTTCGGAGTTTGTTCAAAGCGTTAGAAATGTAAAGCGCGGGTTAGAAATGGAAAATCCCTCTGAAATCGTAGTCACTAGATGGAGCATCGGCTGCAACCCTATATTAGAAGAGGAAAAAGAAGTTTTTAACCTAGATAGTCCCGGTAGACCAGGGGTTTCCAAAGAATGCTCTTACCTTAGTTACACAGATCATACCTAAAGCCCTGAATACTCTACCTTAAGTAACGACATCACGCTCGATCGGCCACCATTATGGGGAGAACTCACTACTAGTGACGATAAGCTAGACTATCCGGACTAGTAGTGAGTTTTCCCCATAATGGCGGCCGATTGAGCGTGATGTCGCTACTTAAGGTAGAGTATCCAGGGCTTTAATCATACCAAATATGTCAAGTTTATAACGTGTCTACTGCTGACTGGATTTACATAGTCTGTAGCCCGCTTCTTTATTGGACTTACAGTTAACATATAAAAGGATTAGCTACCTTGGTCCATATGTTTTAAAAATGTGATCTAGTGAGTCCCGAGGAGAGGCTTTATGGAACCTTAAATCTGACCTTTTGAAAAACTGTGGAGTTTGGGTTGGATAAAAATTACCTTTTCTTAGTCATATACGTATGAGGGATTATTTTTTTACACGAAAAAAAATTTTAAAGCACGTAGTTATACACCCCCCATATGCATACATATAAGCACACATATGTAAAAGTTTCAAGAGCAAACTTCCAGAAGGATTTTTTTAAATTTAATTCAAAGAACTTTTGTTTCTTTTTTTTAAAGTTCCTCAATATTTTCTATGAGAATATAAAAAGCTGTATAATTTTTTAAACTTAATAGGAGATTTTTTTTCATTTTGGGCAAAATATTGCAAAATTTTACGAACGTTAATTATAACTTAAAATTCGTAGGTCAGAAGGTCTTGTTTAGTCAAATGAATTACTATCACTTTTTAGGAAACAAATCAGTTTTGCTATCTCCCCATCCATAGAGATGTGTGTGTGTGTTAGAGCGATTAAGCGACGAGATGTTGCCACGGCCTTTTCAACGGGACGACACTCCCACCGCTCTCTCTACACCTTCCTAACCCACGTAAAAATCCCGATCTCCGCGAGAAGTCTCCTCTATTTGGTGTTGCTGCCCTAATGGACGACGTGGGGCATCATGCATTTTTAAAGAGGGCTGTGCTCCCCTTTTTGTTTGAGTTGGGCCGGAAGGAGGAATTTTAACGAAGAAACGGACTGGCGACAAGAAGAACCTTTCACCCTCATCACTTGCTGCGAGGGAGGAGATTGTTTGGGTTCCGGGGGTTCTTTTCGCTTCTTGCTGCCGATGGGGGGTGCAATTAGGGGGGTTATTATTTAAGGGGGAGGGGGATTTTTGAGCTGTTGTATCGGGCGGGAGTGAGCGAGGCGTTAAGGTAGGGTCGTTTTAATCGGTTGAGAAAAATGAGAAGTTGCTTTTGGGGGGTGTTTTATAGGGAGATAAGTTCTTGAATTGAAGGATAACATTGTGACTATTGAGAAAAGAGACGAAAGATAAAAAAGACTCAAAAAAGAGATTAATAGTATAGCTCATACCAAATATGTCAAGTTTATGTAACTTCTACTAGAAGTTGGGGTCCTCCCTCAGAAATTTGACCTTTTAAGACAGGGTCAAACTCATTTTTATAGGGTTATATGATTAGACAATTTCAAAATTAAATTTCTATGCTTCAATCAGTGCTGTAGATGGATTTTTTTAATAGGAGAAGGTTCGCACAATAATATTACGTACTTTTTTTGCGCGAAACGAAAATTTTTTATTGAAATAATGTCCCCCAAACTCAGCATTGGATTCAACCTATTCTAAAAGAAAAAGTGTTCTCTAAATCATGGGGAGTACGTCCCCCTCTTATATGCGCCTGTTATGTTAGGTGCCATGGGTAGATTGGCGCTATCCTTTAAGATTAAGGGCCGTATTCAGAAACTTTAACACGAGATGGAAACGAGATGAGAACGAGATGGAAACGAGAACGTTATGGAAACGATGAATTTGAAACGATATTTTCCCGAAACACTAACGGGAGTTTCCGATCCTTTCCCTCATTGGATAAAATCTCCTACGTCACCAAGCAGACCAAGACGAGATATTTTTTTCAGCCAATCAGAGTCAGCTAAATTTCTCGCTTTTGATGAGACGGGTGCTCTTGAACGACCATTTCCAATTTATCGTTTCGTGATCGTTACGTGAGATTTTACAACGTTTCCATCTCGTTCTCATCTCGTTTCCATCTCGTGTTAAAGTTTCTGAATACGGCCCTTAAGGTTGGAAAAACATTCAGAAAATTTTCGGTCTCTTTCCTAAAAAGTAAAAATAAAGTTTTTCTAAACAAATTTCCTAATTATTGTAGGGGGCACGTCCCCCCGTCCGTGACGCAGTGCTTATAACTCTTAATAATTTTGTATTTTGTCTATTTTTAGTAGCTATAAAGTTAGTTTAGTTAGTAGTAGTAGTAGAAGTTCAACATTGATAGCTTTCTTAGCAGCTCTTTGTTTTTTTTAAAAATGGGCGATCTAAACATAAAAATTTTAACAAGTATTTTAAGTAACGAAAATCTCTAATATTACATACATACAACCAACTCTATAACAGCTAAATCCTACTTAAAAAAACCTTTGCTTATGTTATAAAATGAAATAAGCAGTTAAAATCATCTCAGTACCTTCTCTTTAAGGAATGTCAACTTACTTACACAAAGTTTATGAACTGGTAGACTTATGAAGTACTGTATGGTGCAGAAAGAAGAAGCTCTTGCTTTTATAGCGTAAACACTTCTTTTGCCAAAGTCAACTCCGAAGCTACCGTTGTTGAAAGTAGGATTACTTGCTCTTTCGCACCTAACATCAACACGAAGGTGGCGTTTGAGTAGATAAACAAAATACTAAAAGTTATACGACTATTAAGTGATCAAGAATAGCTCCAAGAGCAGTTCCCAGGTACTGGAGCCTAAATACCCACTTAAAATTTTATTCGCTCATAGGATCAGTTTTTTTTCTTTGTTATCCTCGTTGATATTGATTCGTAATATATCATAACTTTTTAGTATTTTCTTGAGGTACTTCTTGGTTTGAAAGTCGGCAAAAATTATTCTGAAACGTCTCTAATGGAAAACAAAATTTGTAGAATCACTAAAAACTTATTAAAGGAGGGTTGAAAGCAACTTTGAACATCCTAATCTGAAATCTTTTCATGGGTGAAATTGATCCAGTGAGTTGTAAGATGACCTTCAGTATCTCTACTTTTCAGTTTTTTAAGATATTGGTATATCCACTTTACGAGAAAAGCCATCCTTAAACCTAATGATCCATTTAGTGAAGATCAAGGTGAACTGTATTAATAGATTAGGCTAATAATGAGTAGGTTTCTTTTTTACGGAGGGTCTTCTCTAGTCCAATATAAAGAATTTTTAGGGTATAACTCTAACAAAATCGTGCTGCTATAACAGGGTGTATAAAGAAGTCTGCTCAAACTCTTCACAGCCAGATTTCTTGCATGGAGTAGATAGAAAGTGTCCAAAGACCAACTAAATCTCTACAAAAATTATTTCTCCCATAGTTTTCGAAAAAATTGCGGCAGAAAAAGGTATGATATCTCATCTAATTTGTACTATAAAGGTTTAAGAAAAACGCAAACATGTTTTTGTTTAAGTTTCCACGTTTATATATGTTCATAATATTCATTTCACATGCATGCGCACTCCGTGGAATGGAATAATTAAGTTTTCATAGGATACATTATCATTCGAAAAATTTAAAAAACCGTCTTGGAGGTATGAGTTCAATCGGCAAATTTTATCCACTCCACGCTAGGAATTTTTCTGTGCAGAGTTCAGGCGGACTTGTTGTAACTCTCTAATATAAAGTCTGTAGAAAAACTTGTTTATCGGAAACCTGCAATAATTTCACTTACGGCCGTATTCTCCGGTAATTTGACTGGGGGTTAACCGAGAGTCAAACCTCTGATTGATGGAAAAATAGTTTTCCTTCTTCAACGGCCAATCAGAAGCTTGATTGTCGTTTAATCGCCGGTCAAGTTACCGGTGAATACGGCCGTTAATTAAGCTCTTACCTTAAAAATCCATTAATTTTTTAAATTGTTGGACAAAACGCATTTATGAAATAAGCTACTCATATCTACTATACTTTCGTTCCGGAAAAAATCTATCCAATCTCAGTTACATATCACAAGACGTCTGAAGCATTCTTCAGCTGCGAATGAAATTTCACTTCCGTGCCGATTCTCGTTACCCGCTTATTAATTTCCTCCCTCCCTTCCAGGGGTGTCCATCACCCGCCGATGACCAAGCGGGGCGGAAGGAGAGATGACCGCTTGCTGGACACTGCTGGCGCCAGCGGGACACCTCGGCTGACAGAAAGTTCATTCCTGATGGAGATGATTCTTTTGGTGGGTGTATTGATGAAGAAAGAAGTCGAGAACAGCAGTTCGCAAAATTTTTTCGTAATCACGGAGAAAATTAGATGTAATTGATGGTGTGTGAGCAGAAAAGACGTAGTTCTGAAAATCCTTTTATATTTTACTTCTTGGGAATATGGGAAGAAAAATTTTTGGCAAAACGGTTACGTTTATTAATGACAGCCATTTAAATATTTGAATTTTTAACTGATCAGGAAATAACAACAAAACGGTGGTCAGATTCTCAACCGTAAATGCATATTTATGTTTTGTTATTAAATGAGTTAAGCAAAGTTTTATAAGTCCTAATATTATAAACTTCTGAAGTTTTGTGTAGTTTCTTGCAAGAACTCATTGTTCTGCAAAACAAAAAGTCAAACCTTCAGGTTAGCAATTACAAAAATAATTTCACCTTTGAATTCTGCTTACTTCATACCTTATTAAACTATAGGTATAAATAAATATCATCTGGATTTAACAAAAGATGTAGAAAATTCGTATAGTATTCAATAAGGAAGTTTAATGCGTCAGATTTTCAAAAACAAACAAGTGTTCCGTATGGTTTTTTGTATGGTAAAATGAAATATCTAGTCAATTTTCAAAAAAATGTACAGGTAATTAAATATTTTAGTTTAAAAGTCGAGAAAAAACACGTGACTGAAAACGTTGTTTTCAAGTAAAAAGTAACGATGTTTAAAAAGTAACGATGACGTCACATCCCAAACTCTTGGCGTTTTCACGCGCTTTTAAAAAGGGGATTTTTGTAAATTTTTTCGGCAATCAAAAAATTTCTCGATCGGCCTCAAATTTTGGGTAGTTGCTCGAAGATTAAAAATTATAGAATCGATTAAAAAAATATAAAAAATTCATGCAACTTCCTCATTGCCAGCTATAATAAGTGCGGCCGCTTTTTTTACCGGCTAATCAACAAGAATTCTTGTTGCAAACTTTTTTAATTACAGAATGATTTTCAGAACAGCGTCTTTCATTTTGTCAGTGATCACTTGGGCTAAAATGAAAACATTTCTTGCAGAGGGCTAAAATGTTACGATGTGCACTGTCTTCTGTGCGGAAAAAGGTAAGTTGAGAAACTATACTGATCTAGAAAATTAATTGGAGGGGATTAGTTCTTTTCCATTTTTTATAAATTGTATTTTATTTTTTCAAAAATGTTTATTTTGAATAAATATTTTATATTGTGTCTGTTTTTCATTATTTGTATTACTTTTCACTTAAGCTGGTTATTTGTGGTAAAATAATAAAACTGAAGATATAGAAAATAAAGGTTTTAGGATTAGCCGGAAGCAAAGACCAAGTTTTCTGATAAATCACCAAAAAGTAGCAAATACCAAAATAAATAACAGTTATAACAGTATCATTAATTATAGTATCATTATATCATTAATATTAATATCATCTAGCTGTTGCTTTTAATGTTATTATGTGTAATTTGTAAAAAAAAACGTTGTGAATAAACTCTAATTGGGGAGATAAGCACTCGGCAAATCCTTAAGTTTCTAAAACAATAAAAATTATATTAAAAGTTTTCTAAATAAAAAGTCAAGCAAAAGACTTCTAATGATGCTATATAATCATTTTCACATGAAAAGAAAGAAAAAATTAGTACAATATCATTAACTTTGAAAAACATTAAGTTTATTTTCTCATAACTAGTTTTTCAAATTGAACAAATAATTTGTTAACAGATAATCAAGGTTGATGAGTTATATTTGACACTAAAATAATATAATCTATCTTGTATAGCTCATTATATTGATAGTTGTGACAGACATTACTAAATAGGGATAGTTGTAACAAAATCCATTCATATTAACGATGGTAAAAAACGATGAATTTTTCACTTAAAATAATTATTTTCCTAATAATTAAATATGAAGTTAAACTAGGATTTTTTAAAATTAAAATACTACTATTTTTAAAAAAAACTAGCTGTTACTAAATCCTGCTTGTACACGAAAATTTTTTAAAACTGAAAATTGGGTTCATTTCCGTTAACGTTCCCGCTAAATGTCGCCTAGCTCTTTCGGACACCAAAAAGTAGAAATATTGCTAAATAATTTCAAACTCTTACTATATTAAAATGTTTAGTTAGATTCATAACTATTTAGTTTACCAAAAAAATCCGAAATGTTTGTCGATATTTAAATATATGGCGTTCAAAAGAGCTAGGGCCGGATGCAGCTACGTTCTGCGGCGATTTTGGGACCGGTCGAATCCTACTTCCAAACAACTCAACTAACGTTGTCCTGAGTCATTTTCCCTAAAGCCCTGGATCCTCTACCTTAAGTAGCGACATCACGCTCAATCGGCCGCCATTGTAGGGAGAACTCACTACTAGTGAAGATAAGCAAGACTATCCAGACTAGTAGTCAGTTCTCCCCACAATGGCGGCCGATTGAGCGTGATGTCGCTACTTAAGGTAGAGGATCCAGGGCTTTAATTTTCCCGGCATGCCGCTGATTGGTTTTCAAAAACGTCACGAACTACGTCAATGCACCACGTGCATTTGATTGTACCCTGCCTTTCCCGCGCTCTGCGCGTTCAACCAATCAGGAGGAAAACGATCCCCGATCCGCCCCGATTGCCGTAAAACGCCACCTCTGGAGCAGGCGTTCTTGGGCGATCATTATTAGGTGAAATACGGTTCTTTAGCACGTCGCAGAACGTTGCTGCATTCGGCCCCTAGGCGATATTTAGCGGGAACGTTAGCAGAACTGAACCGAAAATTGTGTAAAGTGTTTCAAAATCATAACATGAACTTCGTCAAAATTTTAAGGTTAGGTTATAGAAACAGAATAGTTTTAGAATTATTTATTTAAAAATTGTCAATGGCAATAATAAAAATAACGTTATCTTCCCGTTTTCTGTCAAACTCTCGAAATTAGCTAATAGCTTATAATTTCAGTTGCATTGAAATTAAAATAGTGTTTTATTTTCATTTTATAAAAACCTTTTAGTCCCCTGAACAGAACAAAAAAAGAGGTAAGATGTTTTCGACTGTTAGAAAAGTCCAACCATCCTTAGCAGAACTGGCGGGGTTTATTACAGGGTATAGTATTATGAAATAGAATATAAGTTTTAAAATATCCCCTTTATAGAACTAATTTATATTTCCAAGATAATGAATAATATATTTTTGACAAATGACTGCAGTCCACAAAAGTAGCAGGTGTGCAAAATTTATTTTTTTATTTCCCAAATTTTGTTAAAAAAATGTTTTTATGAATAAAGATATTAATTGAAATGATACTTGAGAATTACATCTGTTTTTTCGCCTAATGCACCTATCGATAATTAGAGCCAACTTGAGACACACAGTTTAGTTGTTTGAGTTTCAATAGATGGCAGCATCACATTTATTTGGGTGCATCCTTTTTTTAAATAAGAATTTGCAGATTTTTCTTTGACAAGAAAAGGTGTATAGGTAACGTAGTATTAGATTTAAACGAGGCAACTTTAAATAAATCGTATTTATCCAAAATTTCAAAGGCAAATTTAATAAAAGAGGGAGAGAGTATTATGAAATAGTATTATGAAGTATGTAGATTAGGGTGTATCGAAAAAAACTTTTTTTTGAATTTGATGATGCCTTAGTGCGGAAAAGTTGTCTAAGGTGGCAGAGAGTACCTGTAAATTTTTTCAGAATTTTCGGATAATATCTTGTGGTGCCGCCAAGGCCCTGAAGGTCCCTATGTTAATCCAATGGAGCGCGCAAGCCAAGAAGGCCGAAAATTGGTTTTTCGCCCCTCATTTCTACCCTAATCACACGACGAATGTCTTCACTCGAGTTATGGACCCTATATGATCTAGGCTATCCGAAAAAACTTGAATAATAGCCTAAATCTCTATATTATGTTGATTGTGGGCTCTGATTTGAACTAGGAAATACGCGATTTTCGACGAAATTGGAGCATACAAAAAAACGTGATATAGATATTTAGGCTATTATTCAAGTTTTTTCGGATAGCCTAGATCATATAGGGTCCATAACTCGAGTGAAGACATTCGTCGTGGGATTAGGGTAGAAATGAGGGGCGAAAAACCAATTTTCGGTCTTTTTGGCTTGCGTGCTCCATTGGATTAACATGGGGACCTTTAGGGCCTTGGCGGCACCTCAAGAAATTATCCAAAAATTCTGAAAAAATTCACAGGTACTCTCTGCCACCTTAGACAACTTTTCCGCACTAAGGCATCATCAAAATCAAAAAAAAGTTTTTTTTCGATACACCCTAATGTAGATTAGGTGTCCTCTTAAAATTATTTAAATTTAGTACTAATTAAACTGTTAAATTCTTCTCTTAAATATATTTGTAAAAATTCAAAGATTTAAGAAAACTTTTAAGGCAACCATATCCAATTGAATTTACTATATTTTCATGTTTCTGAAATTTTCTAATGGTTTCCTTGACAACTCCCTGGCTCTTTTTCTACCTTTTATGTATTTCCCTAAATTTCTGGATCACAATGATTTCTCAAATCCTAAAACACTCCCAATAATTCACAATAGAAGAATTTCACTTTAGGAATACCTAGTCAAAAAATATGTACATATTTCTCATGCCCCCTCTATATAAAGTAAAGTTTGCGATGAATCTCAACGTGTTTCTCTTCATAAAAAATCAACACAAGTAATCGTTACTTTCACAGTACAGCTCCACACCACATGGTTTGTAATATTTCAAATGATTACAGCAACTCATATCTTAGTACAGGATTACCAAAATATTTAATTCCTAAATCAAAATCAAATAATTATATTTATTGAGCCGTTCCACATAAACACCCAGTTACTTGCTGGATGTCGCAAGATATTAATAATTTGCAAAACTAAACGCGTGGTATTTTATATAAACTCTCGACATTCTAGAAACTAAAAACTCCATATACAGCATAAGCAAAAAAGTACTCAAAAGATTCCTTTCACTGCTTGTACAAAACGAAAACCAGAGCAGTGGCAAAGAAACTACTTCCATCATAAGTCGCAACAACATAATGATCGAAATCATGTTTCCACAAGCACAAAAATGTCATAGCAACATCCTGATTGCACTTTTCTCCAACCGTTACTTGGCAAACTATTCGGTACCTGTCCAAGCACAAAGCTCGCACACTCTCGCGAATATCAGCAGATACTTTCATAGCAAGGTCCGTCAAAGCATCCTCTGAATATTCCTGATCACTGAATTGTTCGTTAAGAATTCGTTCAGAGATTTCTTGAATGACTCGTGGCTTGATGGTGACTGTAGGTCCCAGTTGGTAGGTACAACTTTCGTCATAGCGAGGTTCAGAAGGCTCTTCTTCATCGTCCGCTTTCAAATTTTCAGCAGTCTCAACAGGAAGGATTTGAGTAACCGTAAATATTCCCACTTCTTCAAATTCCTCATCTTCGTTGTCTAGTTCGCTTGCCATGTTTCAAACGATACGGGCATCTCAGAACGTGAGAGCTGCAAAAGTAAACAGAAGTTGCGATGGAAGCTTCTTCGTTGCCATAGAAACCAGTTCGTCGTGCTGCCATCTTTATTAGAAGAGTAAAAATATTTTCGGTTTTATTTTCCCGCAGCCGCAACTAGATTTAGTATAATTTATTTTGTTCCATCGAAAAATCGGTAAAACTTCAAAATTACTGCAAATATTTACTGTGAAAATTGTTTTCTAAATTTTATAAAAAAAATTCAGCATTAAATATCCTTTTCTACTTAAAATGGTCAGTTAGGGTAGTCTGATGGTGTTGTTCACCAGTCAAAAATTATCATACATTCATTTCTTAACTAATACATTTTAGCAGCAATAATTTTTTCTAAAAAATTTCAGTTATTTATACTCAGCTTCATAATTTTTCTAGAAAGAGGTTTGACAATGTAATGTTTGATTGGGGGCACAGAAATAGCTAGAATAAAAGAATGTAAAATTACGTAAAACTGTGAACAAATTAAAAATATCTGGTAGTTTCCGTTTTGCAATCAATATTTGGTTATGAAACATAACCTTTCAATCACAAAGGAGCATTAATTGCTTCAACTGAAAAAATTATAACCTGATAATTCTATTGGGGGGTCAAAGGGAAGGATTATTTTTAAAGTTATGGGACCCATGTTAAAACTTTTTCAGGGGTCCAGGAAATTTATGGGTGGCTTTGGGAGTATATAATTGATTAATGGGCTTTCTGTTGGCTGGTTAAAAGGCAATAATTTCAGGAACAACTTCCCTCAAGGTCAATAACAGCATATTTCAACAATGAGTTAAAGTATTGACCAATTTTACCAATGTCACTATTCGACAATAAAGGAAATCAAACCATTTTTAAATATTGCTTATTATAAACAAGCGATTACCTCTCCATAACTTTTAGCATATGAGTTACAAAATCGTACTAACTTACCTTTAAACTTATTAAAAAACATATAGACCCACCATTTAAAAAATAGTACATAGTTGTCTTCTTCATTACCATGAAACCATAAACATTATTATTGTTAAGATGAAGGAAAACACCCATTTCACAGAATTTATAATTAATTTTTACTTTAATTTTAATACTGCAAGGTAACTCATTGTATAATTTCAAAATTAAATACTTATTACAAAATTTACAAGGAAGCCTGTATATTTGTTAGCAACAAATTGATAAACAAATGAAGTAGACAATGTGATAAATTCAATAACATTAATAACCTTACCTACTATTTTAGGCATTTTTAATAATGTCTAGTAAAAGTGGTAAAATAAAATGTATTACTTAAATCACTATTGAAAGCACCCAAAATAATAGACTTAACACATTTCATTAAACTTCAAAAACTGTAAGTAATTTAGCAAACTAACAAATAAAGCTAAGTAAGAGTTTTAATTAAATTATCTTTCTATTTGAACAAACTACTTATTTATGCTTTGATAATTAATTTAGTTTACTTTAAAATAAACATTTGTATTCTGATACAATACATAATGCCAATCTGGAATTAAATTTTTAGGTTCCCTGTTAGTTACCATCCTCAAGAAATTTTTACCAACAGTTTTTAAGTAGTAACAATCTATACAGTTTGAAAAAAAATCACCATACAAAAAATATATTGGAAGAAAGACAACTGTCTTGGCAGGCCCACCCTTCAAAAGAAAAGAAAAATCTAGGATATACCAAAACTAATATTTATTATAAATACTGATGTATAAAATATATTCAGATCAGTCAGAGTGAATCTCCTTCTGGAAGCTGCTTGTGAGCTAAGTACAGAAACCCTATACTTGATAAAGCACTGACTAAAAATATCACATCAAACCATCGATGATAGAAATTAAATTGCAAATCTCCAAGAACTTCAGTTATGATAGATCTAAAAGAAAAGAAAGAAAAATCAAAAGTAGTGCGTTAGAAAATTAAATAGCTTTGAAAAAAATAACGGGTCTTAAAATAGAAATTTGATATATTTTTAGCTAAGTGGTTAATTCTATTTTAAGAAAATATTAGTTAAACAGTTTCGGAATCTATAGAACAGGTGGGTACATTCGGTCTATTCACACAAAAAACTTGCCAATGGAACTTTTTGAGCAGTTTTAGAAATTGTACAAAACCTTATCAAAGCACTGAATTAGAAAGCTAAAATTAAACTATTTTTTGAAAGATCAAGGCAATTTAACTAGGCACTCTAGTTTTATTCCTATGGAGAAAAGAGCAAACATAAAATTTAACCTAATGCTACATGATTCTGATTTTATCATCAACCCAACAGATGTGTTGATAGTAAATATCAGAAAATTCATTGCTGAGATGAGATAACAAATTAATTTAAAATTATACATATTCATAGTCATAAAAATCTTAATTATAGTGTATTAATAAAATGCACAAAAAATTATTTTATTTTTGAATAAAATTTTTATTCACATTAACGTTTTTAATTAGGATGAAAGAGCATTTAAATACCTGTATTCAGATGGCATATTCATACGAATCAACAAAACTGATGAGACAAAATACATTCCCTAAAATATAAATATTAATAATCAGTAACTTTGTAAACAACCTAAAATCCTAACAACTTAATCTGTTTTTAGTTATCATATTTTAGACTTTAAAAAAAGATACATTCACTCATAAAAATCTGGTCTGTTTTTAGTTATCATATTTTAGACTTTAAAAAAAGATACATTCACTCATAAAAATCTGGTTCTAAAATATTTGACTTATAATAGTTTATTTTTTAAAAACAAAACTAAGGAAGAGGTTATACTGTGCTGTGCAATATGGCACGCTAAGAGTAGAAGTTTTAAGGATATGGTAAATGTTTAATGAGTCAGAATAACATTAGGATTTCTTATTTTGCATCATATCCCTTATAGCTTATCTTTATTTTCATACAATGCAAACTTTCTATAAGGTATTATTTGCATATAAAAAACATTCTTACCAT
The DNA here is from genome assembly GCA_024610705.1 of Tetragnatha versicolor. Lineage (NCBI taxonomy): Eukaryota > Metazoa > Arthropoda > Arachnida > Araneae > Tetragnathidae > Tetragnatha > Tetragnatha versicolor. Next base: position 19,034,551 of record JANDEH010000008.1, read on the forward strand.
AATTTGAGCAAAAGCTAACACAATGATGTTTGATGTTTTGCTGCTAGATATTGCATAAAAGAACTGAAATAATATCAGATTTCAAGTATTAGAAAAATATAAAAGCTCAAGATCACATAATATATTTACACACATTATGTTTAATAACACTCTTTTTCGTTACCTTTGTTAAGGTGATAAGAAGTCCCCTTATTGAAGTCACTACTATTACTCCTATTAATATAAATGAAATGTATTGGGACCAAAATTTTACCTAAAAATAAATTTTCTGTAATTAATATGTGGGGTGTAAGCAAGATATAAAATGTAGTGCAAAAAAACATTGAGTAACACCTGATGATTCAAATTTTTATTGGGATGCTAATGCTATATAATATTTGGGTTTCAAAGATAAAAATGTCTTTAAAATGTTCATCAAATATTATAATAAACAACCAATGACATAATATTATATCCAACTTATACGGAAGAAATATGACAGTTAAGACAGTGGTGATTCAATAATGATACAGCAATGAAAAAATAATTTAAGAATAAATTGGAAGGAATCACTAACTTAAATAAAACAAAATTGCTAGAATTTATATTCAAAAAGTGATTAAATAACCTTTTTCAAGAAAAAAATTCATCTTACATCAGAAAAAACTCAACATAACAGGAGGTTTTGTGTATGATACTCAACAAATAAATTAAAAAATCATTACAGAAGTAAAATATATTTCTTCTATATATCAATGCCATTGAGTAATAATTTATGAGATAACTGATATGAAAAAAAAACATCTTTCAAAAAGATTAAACTACTAAAAGTGGCTCAACTGAGGTAGTTGGTAAAAGAACCAGATATCCCCCGTTTCAAACCAAGATTATTCAGTTAGATTCGCTAAATCAGCGAATACATTTACCATCATTGTTGCCTTGAAATTCCACTCCTCACCTGTCAGATATGGATAATTAAACTGCAGGTCTGGAAAAAACCTTGGTCTTATTTCAGCTTTCAGACTTAAGTCACAGTGTGGTAATAGATCTTTGAGGTACAAGGTGATAAATAGCTACCTTTTGCAAAAAATCTAAGGAGGTCGATATCATTGGAGCTGACCACATCTAGTTGATGTAACCGCTTGAAATTAAAAAAAACAATAAATAATATACTTATGGTACAAACACAAGGGTTGCTGTTTTAACTCCCATATTTATCCAAACCTACATAAAGTTTATACAGCAACCCTAAAGCCAAAAATCATCTTAAGTAAATTTAAATTGAAAGTTGAGATACCTGGTTCTCGTACCAACAGCCTTAATTGTAAAAATATGTGCTAATGAAAATAAAACAGAACTTACATCAAAATTAATTCCCATATAGTTTACAGCTATTTCTATGCCTCTAGTAACAGGATCAACTTTTCCAACTCTGTCAAACAAAATGTTGAATGTACACTAAAAAGAAGCCTAAGTTACAACCTGTATATAGAAGCAATTCTTAAATTTCCCAAAAAAAAATTAAATTAGGTAAACATAAATTAGTATAAAATTGTCCTTATTAATACATACTATAAATATTTTCCATGTACAATAAAATGAAAAGAAGAATCCCAAACAGTTAAAGTACTTTCCTTTCAAAGTCTTTGACCACTCTATTCTTTCCTACAAAAAATATTTCATTATTTCTATGCATTAATAATCAATCATCAAAAATCTACACTTTACTTTAAAACAATTAAAGTTACACTATGATAAAAGGGTTAGAGAACTTATTAAATAATGTTAAAAGTTAAAATAAGTTTTATAAAGGTAAATTTGCATAAGAATACAAGAAATAATATATCTTTCATATAAGAGAAAAGATTAAGTTAAGGTTGAGAATAATTACAGATGTTCCAATGTAACAAAACACATTAAAAAATAATAACTTTTAGGTTGTACTATTAGGCTGAAGTCATAAGTTAAATAAATATTGGTAAGGTCTAAAAGTTATTTTGAAGACAAGAAAACTTGCAAGGTTTTTCTCAATTAAATATTTAATACCTCCCAATTTAAAAATAATTTAAACATGAAGTTAATGAAATAATTAAAAACAAACCTGCATATTATGAACATTGACAGTCTCCAGAAACAGCTGACGACTGAGCTCTTCAAGAGCTTTCACTTCTTGTTTTAACTGACTGATATCTTACCAATTAGGTTAAAGAAATACCTTAGCTCAAAATGGAATGTGAATTATAGCTCAAATAAGAGACAGATTTTCTACTTAAAACTATAGGTAAACATATTATAGCTTCAGTTTTATCTTACAGTGAAACCGAATTTCTCAGAAAGGATACTTTCAACTGAGCCTCCAGCTGTTACACTTTTCAGCATTCCCCACAAGCCTGAAGTTTGATGTTGTTGCTCCCTAGCACCCAAGGCTATTCTGGAAAGCAAATACTGTATTTAATTCTTCTAACAGCAAACTAGGCTTAACTTTTTTAAACCACATAAGAGTTAACTTTATAAGCAATATTTTTGAATGATTCTACAATATTGTATTTTATATAAAAGGGTTAAGCTACTTTGCAAACATTATGCACCTGGTAACAGAATTTCATTTATAAATCAGAAGCTAATTTCAGAAGCTTATATTCATCTGCAACTTCAAATGATGCAGGGCTAAACTAAATATCCTAATAAATAACTGCCATTTCAAAACAAAATGCCTAAATAATTATTTATTCAGTTTAAAATTAAAATTAGAGTGACAGTATATGAAGAGGAAAGTAACCTTGAAAGAGTGCAAAGAAAGGCGACTTAAAAACGAATAAATATTTCAAAGTAGAAATCATTACATTTTACAGTTCTCTATGAACATCTTATCTTGGATACATCAAATAATTTCTTTTAGTTTTTGTAAGTTGGTATATTAATATGAAAGCTTTAAAATAAATCTGTAATGCTTTCTTCCATACTGTGAGATTACTGCTACAGAGATATCGCGGAAATAGTTTCATTAATTTCTCAATAAAATGAGTTAAATAAGGTTAATGCATAGCTGCCAATTCTTCTGGTTTTTTTTTTCTTTTTAATGAGTTTTCCAATTAGTGAGTAAGTTAAAAACTCATTAAAAGCACTGCTAGTCAAAACATTGAAGAAATACATCACCTCATTGAATCAGTTTGGACCCAGGAGGTTTTACCCGAAGATTGGAAACTGAGCATCATCTGCCCTATACACAAAAAAGGGGACGTCTTGGAATGTACCAACTACAGGGGAATCAGTCTCCTATGTGTCTTTTACAAATTATTTTCCAATATACTGTTTAGTAGACTGGTAACTTATACAGAAAACATTGTAGGTGATTACCAATGTGGTTTCCGTAAAGGAAGATCTACCACAGAACAAATCTTTAACATTAGGCAAATTTTAGAAAAAACTAGTGAATATGGCATAACAACACATCACCTCTTTGTTGATTTTAAGACTGCTTACGACTCAGTAAACAGAGAATATTTAATTGAAGCTATGAGGGAATTTGCAATTCCTGAAAAACTTATAAATTTGGTTACCATTACTCTGACTGAGACAAAACTTAGGGTTAAAATTCAGAATAATCTCTCAGAACCTATTGTTGTTTCAAATGGGCTCAGACAGGGTGATGCACTGGCCTGCTTGCTTTTTAATCTTGCCCTCCAAAAAATCATAAAAGACTCCAACATTAATACTCGTGGAACTATTTTTAACAAGTCTGTTCAGATTTTTGCGTTTGCTGACGATATTGACATAGTCGCACGCACTCCCGAGTCACTTAGAGAGGCTTTTACATCTCTAGAGGCTGCAGCCAGCAAAATGCATCTAGCAATCAACCAAAATAAAACTAAGTACATGCCCTGTGGTAATAACAGCAGCCCCTATTTAGAAATTGGGGATTATAAATTTGAAACTGTTTGCAAGTTTAAATATTTGGGATCAGAGGTTAACACTCTCAATGATCTAATGCCTGAGATCCGTAGTAGAGTCACGGATGCTAACCGATGTTTTTTCGGTCTCAAAAAATACTTAAAGTCTAGCTTCACAAGCAGAAAAACGAAGATTCTAATATACAAAAGCTTAATTAGACCCATTCTTACATACTCTGCTGAGACCTGGACAATGACAGAAAAAGCTAAAGATATCATTTCTATTTTTGAAAGAAAAATTTTAAGAAGCATTTTTGGCGGCATAAAATGTAACGATATCTGGAGAAGAAGAACCAACTCTGAACTCTATAAATCTTTTAAGGAACCAGATATTGTAAAATATATTAGTATTCAGAGAATTAAATGGGCAGGACACCTAAGCAGAATGGATGAAAATCAAATAACAAAAAAGATTTTCTCGGCCACACCATTCGGCACCCGAAAAAGAGGAAGACCTAAACTTAGGTGGCTCGACTGTTTGGAGACTGACATGGGAGTTTTGAGAGTTAATAACTGGAAGTCCATGGCCAGGGATAGAAGAGCTTGGAATTCGATTCTGAGGAAGGCAAGGGCCCACCCTGGGCTGTCTGGCCATTGAGGAAGGAAGGAAGGAAGGAGTAAGTTAAAATTTCTTGAACTTGATAAGACGTAATCAGACAATAACCGATAAATTGAATAAAAAACAAAAAGTTGTACGATTTGTTAATAATAACCTTAAATCTCCTGGCTAAATCGAAAGATTTGGCAGCTATGTTTATGTCATGCTTTAAGTGGAAAAAAACTTTTAGATAGTTTCTCAGAATTTTCTTAGTAAAAAGTGCTTTGAATATTTATTATCAAATAAAATACATAAATTGGCATTTCAAATGTTTTAAAATGATAAGAATAGGTAGTACTAAGTGCATTCATACCTCTTTTTCTTCATTATTATCATATCTAAAGTCTGCATTACTTTCTTTTCTTGCATTTGAATGTCGTATGGTGTAACATTTCTAAAATAAATAATAAATACACATAAGGTATACAGAAGTTACTAAAACACCTAGTACTTAATATTTTTAAAAATCAAAATAAAGCATATTTTCACAATCACAAATCAAATGATGACTGATCTAATTTAAGCCTTCAAATTGTCTGCTTTACATTGAGGATATATTCTTTGAACAAATAGAGCTTAGGAGGAACTTAAGAATAAACAGTTTAGTGGAGATAGTATGTTTGAGAAATGCAAATTTTTGGGTTGGTTGGTTGGTTGGTTAGTTGGGGTTTAATGGCGCGAGGTCCAAAAAATCGGACAAAAAGCGCCAAAACATTGTTTAAGATTTAAGCAGGTTTTAAAGCCATTGTCGGGTGTACTCTATACACCGATTTTAAAAATTCACAAAAACAAGATGATCATGAAATAAAATCTACAATTCTTTCGTAATTCTGATGAAGTTTAAAAACAAATAGTGATGGATGATGTGGATGTTTTAAAAGATCGAGTAGATCAGGTGAGGATGTGTTAAAATATCGAGAGTAGACCGAGTTGAAATAAAAGCAAGACGTTAAAATATGTTTTACAGTTAAAATTTCATTGCAATGAGGGCAGGTTGGTAGCGGTTCTCCAGCCAGAAGAAATCTGTGTGTCGCTCTTGAATGGCCTATTCTGAGTCAAGTCAGAAGAACGTCTAGCCGTCGAGATTGATGTGACGGAATAGGAGATACTGTTGGGTGGAGATTAAACAGTTTGTTACTATAATCGCAAATTTTTGGGAGTAATTTAATGCACTGGCCATCCTAAATTAAACTTGTTGATTGTTTTATTTAATTCACATTGTATTATGTTTAATCACTCAGAAAGTAATTTGTTTAAGATGGGGTATTAATTTTAAACAGATACAAAATTCATGCATTTTTATATTTTGACACCTAGAGAAACAAATTAATATTATGTTATGTAGTAAAGATTTAACTTCTTAATGCTAAATTTTGAAAAACTAAAGAAAAATCATACTACCTCATGAAATATGTCATAGAAGTGTATGGATAATTAACAGCACCAAAACCAGAAAGAAGAGCCATCAGTGTTACTCCAATGACACCGATTCTACTAACTCCTTGTTCAATAGAGAATATCCCTGTAACAGACAAATAACTGCAGTTAATTCATTAGTTTTAAACCAATTTGTAAATGCATACAGTATAAAAGCAGTGTACAATCACTCTAATATAAGTAGAAATAACTTAATATTATTCTAAAACAGGGGTTTCCAACTTCTAAGTACTCGCGGGCCGCAATCGAAATCACAAGTCAAGTGGCTGGCCGCAAAGTAATCTGGCTCCTTTTTAACGATGAAAATGTTTTTGGGGTGAGAGTCTTCAATATGAAACTTTTCCAGCAAAAGAGGGACGATGGTTGTTTTCATATTTTGAATGTATGCACTACTGTATTTCCCAAAATTCCAGAGGATATACGATTTATTTACTCTTATACAACTCGTAGGAATACTGAATATATTTAATATTCTGAATATTACTTAAATGAAAAGGTCTTCCCCAAGAAAATGTTTGTAAATTTTCCTTAGATAATTTTTTACCTAATTTTTTGATACTCCATTCTGTCCCCCCCTCATGATACAGGTTATAAAAGCCTTGATACCACCTTGCTCAGGGGGAATTTCAGGTTTTACAAACGACCTCTCGAAACTTCTAACTTTTAATTCTTGTACCAAAGAAAACGATCGAAGCTAGTCCATAATCTAAGAGGTATATGGGAGGGTCGGGAGTTCTCCCCCGAAAAAATTTTGAATTTTAATGTGCTAAATGTGTTTTGAAGCTACTTTTTGGAGAGTTTTCAGAGAGCTTCGCGGGCCGCATGCGGCCCACGGGCCGCCAGTTGGAAACCCCTGTTCTAAAATATTCCACTTTTTTTTAAATTTTATCAATGTTTTTTATTCAATTTCTCATGCAAAAATCTGACAATCACACATACAAATGTTTTTTTTTTCAATAAAAAAATTTTGTCAAAAATGTTCTTTTCAGAAATATGTGAAAAGAGCTGAGACCAAATTCAGGTGTATATAAACAAAACGCCAATCAAATTTATTCATTCATATTTAGATTGAAAAAGTTTATATCCCGGGAGGACGCGCGCTACTTTCTGTTACACGGGGACGCGCGCGGGGTCTCTCAGACCCCGCAAACCTTTTTCCGTTCTAAACGTTCAGTGCATGCAAAATTTTTATCACGGAAAGTTTTTAATTGTTCAATGTGCATTATTAGTTGACTGCTTATTAAGATATAATATAAGACTATTTCATTAAACCATTTCAAATGTTATATATCTTATAGTAATGAAAAAGTATTTTGAGAAATTAAACAAAAAATATTTTATTTTCATTTAATAATATCTTGACTAAAATGCAATACTAATTTAATACAATACATAGATATCCTTGACTATAATACAATAACAATGTAATACGTATATTTTATGCAATACGTAAGTTTATTTCACATATATTTTTGATCCTATCTTTGTACTCCCCTAATAAGATGAAATTTTAAATCATATTCTTACTCACATAATTAAATTTAGATTAACAGGTCACTCACTAAAATAAAGGATAATGGGTTTCAAGTTGAATTAATATAACTATAATAATACTTATAAAAGAAACGGCGGCTAATAATTGAGTCAATCTTCTTATTTCATCTTCATAACTCAAATAACGAGGCATTTTGCAACATTCACTTTGCTCTCAAATTACGATTGAATTATTCCTCGAGAAGCACGCTGATGTAATGATGCGACAAGCTTTTGACTGAGATAATTTGAAAAGCACCCTAGCACTCAAGACGACGTGTCCAAGATTGTCTCATCTTCAAAGAGGGGCCGACCCCTGTAGCTGACCATTTGTTTGGACATGTGGTGATGGGGACAATAGTCGGCTTCCTGGAATCAGACTACCAATTTTCTTTCCCACGGGAGGGGAGGGGGGAGGTGGACAGCCCTGAATTCTTCGAAAATATACCAAGAGAAAGCAGGAAATGCAATGGAATGTGAGCGGAGATAACGAATTTCTTTGGCTAAACTGAACCGATGTTTATTTTCTAATTTCTTTTATTGGAAGAAAAATTATGGATTGTAGTTACCTCTACCTTACTTTTGGAAACTTCTTTGGCTAACTCGCACCAATCCTCTCAGTTTTGGAAGCATTTCCTTAAAAACAACAACCTAACTCAGAAAATAACATGCCTACTTTATTTAAACTTTATGAGGTGATAGGTGGAAACCTTTTAGGCAGCTACACGGAGTTTCATATATTTTCATTAAAAATTAGAGTTTTTATGAAGCTTTATTTAAGCGTTGGGGTCTCGCAGACCCCACGCGCGTCCTCGCGGGATATGGATAGATATTTCATCATGGAAAGAAGTAAATCAAGATATAAAAACATACTCTTTTAATCAACAATAAGTAAGGTTTTTAATGCAAACAAATAAATTTAATTAATTGTGATGTCACATTTTGCCAACGTTTCAGTTTGTGACATTAAATCTAAATTTAAACTTTGAAATATTATAGCTGTTTTCAGCATAGACAGTTGATCGTTAGAATCTGATTCCAAGCTGAGGTCATGAATGAAAGATTTGTGGAGAGGTGGCTACAAGAGCTTCTTAGCACTATGATTAATGGTCTAATGTACTATTCACAGGTTCGTCTTAAAGAAGACCAATAGCAGAAACAAATTTTATCAGTTGTCTTGCAGGAATACAAGATAGTTTTTTAAAATATAAAAAATGCAATGTAAAAATATTATTTTACACATGCATCTAATGAAGCAGATCTGGCTTTTGTGAATGATTTTCTACAACATAACAAATACAATGTAAAGAACAGTGACAATACACACCATGTTTAGGACTTAATATAGGAAAAGGGTCTCCAATTTTCCAAAACAAGTACATGTATCCTAGCCATGAAGCCACAGTTAACGGTTTGATTAACTGTTTTTGAACTAAAAAAATAAATGCTTAGTAAAAAAATAATGGCATTAAAAACATAACTTCATAAAAACTTTTTCAAAGAATATCAAATTTGTTCTTTTCGATTACATTTATTTTAAATTCTTTTGAAGATTTTATTCAATTATTTTTAAACTTACTTCAGTAAAAATTAGTTTAGTAAACTAAATGTAACAAAACTTTAATTTCCTTTAAAAATAGGACTTTGCATAAAAATTATTTTTAAATATCTATTGTCTTGTGCCAATACTTTTTTTATCAAATGTGAGACTTAAAGTTTCAACTTTTTAAATATTGAAACAAATATACAAATACAAGTACAAATTAAGTCGACCAACTACAGGCGTAAGCCCAGCAAGGTTGGTCCAGTCTTTTTAACCCAAACTACCGGAATCCCAGTATCTGTCAATTTTCCTCTTGAACTCGTTTACCCCACTTGAATTTACAATTGTTTCAGGCAACGCATTCCATCTATCCACTACCTTATTAAAAAAATAATGCTTTCTACAATGCGTCTTAAATTTTACTTTATTCAATTTCAAATTGTGACCCCTTGTTCTATTACTACCCGTATTGAAATCTAGTCCCTATGTGTCCCCTTGCTTTACCATTTTAAAAAGTTGAATCAAATCCCCTCTAATCCTTCTTTTCTCTAGAGTGAACATATTTAGCTTCTTTAATCTTCCCTCATAACTTAAACTGGATATACCCTTGACCATTTTAGTAGCCATATAAATTATTAATATATGATTAAATTTCAAAGACAAGGTAACATTTCTAACAAATTGTAGCAAATGCATTTCTTAAGTTTAAGAACAATTTTAAAAGTTTTTACTTTACATTACCCAATAAATATAAAATTTTTAAAACATTGTCCTATAAATTTATATATGTTGAATACTTACTGATACGAATATTACTTAAAATGAAGTACCCAATGTAAAATGGAAGAATCACTATGAGCATGAAAAGTATAGCATATAATCCTATCTTCCAGTGAATGTACCTAGAACTATAAAGCCAATTAATGTTAAGATCTGTTAAAAAATGAAGTTATTATTAATTACTACCTAAAATGCAATTCAACATAAGAAATTAAACAAATTCTCAAAATAAAATGTCATAACCGATTTTTGGCTTTTTCCATTTTGTGAAAAAATACCCAGTTTTTGGCTCGAGAATACTCTCCCTGAAAGTATGAGGGTTGGTTCTTTTTTCAACTTCCGTTTTGCTCCAGGAAAAATAAGTAGTGGAAATTTCTAAATAATTTTGTACTGGTAGATAGATCCCTGAAGATTAATTGGTCTTTTTTTTTGGAAAAAATCAGAAATTTTTTCTATTAGTTATTGAGTTTACCAAGTGCACTCCTCGAACTTATTTCCCAATAACCCATAGAGAGTTCCTCTTTTTCCTCATTTTTACAGTTTTTGATTAGTTAAAAATAAAAAAAAATTATGTTTAGAAATAAGGTTATTACTGAGGTTAGAACACCTTTAGTTAGTTTTAAACGTAATCACCATGAAATTAAGCCATTTATTGTACTTTTTCATACGTTATCCGACACCTTTTCATAAAAAGTAAGACGTTTTGTTGAGCTCAGTGTCAGTTTGGGCAGCCGTTTTCCCTCTTAGCGCACACTTTGCCTGAGAATCAATCGATGTTGTCTTCTTTATTAACGCAGTAGCTCAAGAATGGCCAATGCCTGGAAACTCAGCAGATGCAATACACATGGTTTTAAACATTCACAATTGCATTCTGCAAAAATCACCTGCCTGCCTATTGTTTATTGTTAAGTGAGCAGAGTTTGAAGAAAGAGAAATTCTCTATGGGCTATCGGGAAATAAGTTCAAGGAGAGCGCTTGTAAATTTGATAACTAAAAGACAAAATTTCCAATTTTTTCCAGTAAAGATGCCTATTGATCTTTAAGATTGTCCCTATTTACGGGTACAAAAATTATTTCAAAATTCTTACTACTTTTTTTCAGGAGCAAAACAGAAGTTGGAAAAAAACTCTCATATTTGGGGATTTTAAATAAAAATTTAAAATAGGATTTCAACTCCCCTGATTTCAGAAGGTTTCTTTTAGACCTATAAAAAAGATAATTTCAACCATGCCACGTCATAATCCCTAGGTAAATGAGGTAGACAAATTTTGAATTATAGCATGCCAAATAGTCAGGGTACCAAATGGCAAAAAAGCTGTCAACCTCGAAATCGCGTATAAGGAAATTTTTTTGATGGTTTCTGGTAGAGTCAATAGTGTAGATTTCAAAAACGGTTGATGAGAATAAGTGTGGAAAAATTAAAGCATTTTTCTTAATAATTGTTTTATATTCGTCAAAAATGCTAAATAAAAATGCTCCAGAAAAAGGTTATTTTAGTTGTCTGTTTAAAAAATCTTGCAAAAATGCAACCACGCCAAGTTGGCGATTTTTTGCCAACTTAACAGCGATTCCCCCTCTTAAGAGAGGGATGAGCCAAAATTTACATAAAATAAATTAACTTCACAGTGAAAAAGGGCTATTACATAACTTACTTGGAATGAAGAACGCCTAATATTTCAAAAATAATCAGTTCAAACATTGTGCAAGACAGGGAGAAAGTAATTGAAAAGATAAGCTGAACAAGTACATGATGGACCTGAAACACAAAATGCTATAGGCGAAACTAAAAGTTTTACTTACATACAGCATTGCAGCTCATGCATTATTCCCCAGCAAAACCTTTTTAGGATATTACATTTTGGTACATTAATATTAGCTGGGTCCAAATGCCAGTGTTTTGATAAATCACCACAAATTAGCAAATATCAAAATAACAGTTAAAATATGACGGTAAAACTCTAGAAGTGGGTTCGGGTTGGCGCCTCTTGGGGAATTTCTTGTTGCCAATTTCACTTTGATAGGCGCATTTTGGCACAACTACTTTTCTTGGCAATTGAACCCTCTTTTAGAGATGAGCGAAATATGTCAACTAGCAATGTTGCTTTTTATATTTTTAAGTGTAATATGAAACATGTTGCAAATAAATTCTGATTGGAGAGATTTGTGCATGGCTAATCCTTAAGTGCCTAATATATATTTCTAATAGTTAATAATGTTTATAGAGCATTCAGATTCCTACCCTTATCTCCCACCTACATCTGTCAATCAATGCTGATTACATTACTGTAAGGACAAATCATGATATCAATAAATTTTTATTCATGTATTATAGAAGATCAGTCGGTTCAATTCCGTTAACATTCCCGCTAAATACCACCATGCTCTTTTGGACACCATAAAGTAGAAATATTGCTAAATAATTTCAAACTCATAGATTTAAATAATTAGTTAGATCAATAACTGTCAATCAGAAAAAAATTATTGATATTTCAATATATGGCGGTCAAAAAAGCATGGCGGTATTTGGTGGGAACGTTAACGGAATTGAACCGAATAATCAAATTAGAACCATCAACTTTGTAAGCAATATGAAAGAGCATAAGCACCCAAAATATAATATGCGCAGGGTAATGAAAAAGTCATCTATAACATGCAACCAGATTTTAATGACTAAAAACTATGTCTAAATTTTAAAAAGACTTTAAAAGCATAAAACAAATACTTCGTAATCTCGAAAGAGTTTCTTCATGAAGAAAACCCATCCTCCAGCGAAGAATAAAACCTATATAGTTAAAAAAATAATTAGAAAAAATTATAGGTGATATTGCATTTCTGTGCTTTTAATAGAACATCCTTTTACCTGAGTGACAAAAACTATCAATGTATCTTCAATTAGAGCCATGGTTATTGGCATAAACTAAATTTAAATCTCAGCAATACTAAATCAAAGTGTCATATCGAATATTCTAAATACAAAGGCTTAATGTAACTTAATTTTTAAGTTAAGTTATGAAATTTGACATTTCAAGACAGATTTTTAAAATAGAAAGCCGGGCATTTTTCATAACATCTTAGTTTTAGCAGACGAGACAGACAGCTCAGCGGTAATGTTTTTGTTTACTTTTACGACATCGCAATATCGTATCGAATCGGAATAAAATAATCGTTTAGTTCTGAATCTGAAACAAAGCCACGGAACAGTTCGTAAGTTCTTACGTTGCACAAGCGTCTTCGTATCAAACCCACAAAAATACCAGAGTTATATGATTGGCTGAAAATATACCACGTGATCACCACCTTTCCTCTTGTTTGAAGACTTGTGTTGTTTGAATGAATCGATTTATATAGGATCGAAGATCGAATCGAATCCTCTCATCCCTCACTCCATCACATTAGGCCTGCTGTGATTGTTTTTAATTTTCATTCTCTTGAATATGAGAAATTTCATTATGTTTCGTTTAACATATTGTTAAATTAACTTCAAGAAATAACATCTTTTTAGAAAATAGGATTTTCCTCCACATACAGTAAGTTTTGCAATTCCTTTTTTAGTTTAAATCGGAGACGTTTAACCCTCCATCGCACAGTGAAGTATTAGTCCTGAAAACCAAAGATAATTCGCTGCATTCTTTTTATGTTAAAGCCAAGTAAATGGCCTATAATTGTTAGTATAATTAAATACACTAATTTAAAAGGAAATTTAAAGTATTCACTATTTCTTTTATTGCTATGTTAAACTTCACAGAGAAAATATGAATGAATTAATATTATTATTATAAGTTGGTTTATTTCCCCCAAGTAAAACCTGGGATTGTGTATATGGCATAACTTGCAAAATTTCGAATTTCCAACTGAATATCTCGTTTAATTTACCCACGCTCACTCGGCCTGCCGCTTGAAGAAGGGAAATTATCTACAAACGGTATGTACCTCTCTTTTATGTATTGAATCTGTGTTTTTTATGGTGGGGGGGACACCCCCCCAACCCCCCGTATTCATTTTTAAAAATTACCTTTAAATTTGTATTATATATGTGCTTTTTTTAACTTTTCGTTTGTGGTCAAAGTTTAGGTCGCGATTGAATCTGTGTTTTTTATGGTGGGGGGGACACCCCCCCAACCCCCCGTATTCATTTTTAAAAATTATCTTTAAATTTGTATTATATATGTGCTTTTTTCATCTTTTCGTTTGCGGTCAAAGTTGCGGTCGCGAAATCAGCTCTCAGCGTCTTTTAGCATAAATTGCGGTCATAGTTGCGGTCGCCAAGTTGGTCGCCAAAATTTGGCGACCAACTTGGCGACCTCCCCGATTACGGAACAATCCCCGTGTATATTTTACATTAGTGTGGTAAATTTGTCTTTCACCATAATATCCATTTTTGGCGAGATCCGTTTTGTCAAAACTGAACTGAAAGTTGTATAAATTAACTTTTAGACTTGAACCATATCATTCTAAAAAGTTGACAAAATGGTTTACAAGATATATGTGGAAATCTCACAAAATATATAAAGGACTAAAAACAAAAATATAGGTTAATGAAGCGAATCCGGCCCGTAGCGCCAAATTTGGCGATAACAATTCAATGCCATCGGTTTTGCCCTTGGCGACAAAAAAAATCACCAAATTCAGCTTGCAGGCCGGATTCGCTCCATTTACCAAAATATACAGGGTGGTCCTTAATTCATGGTATAAACTTCTAGGGGTGTTAGAGTACACCTAGACGAACAAGAATTGGTATAGGAAGGGGGGTCGCAGTTACACCGTTAAAGAGCTAGGTCCTAATGTAGTGCAAGTGCGTTACAAAAGGACGTTTTGCCAAGGCCCGTTTAACGAAAAAAAACATAATGAAATGAAAAAATTTATTGCATGAGGTACAGCAGTATCCGTACTACTTACATCATAAATTTGATAGAAATTGAACCACTTTCTAAACCGCGGAGTTAGTTTCAAAAGTGCAATATTAATCTTTTAGTCAAAGAATCACATTCCTTAATGGTATTTAGAAAAATGATGATCGGGGAAGGAATTTTCAATGATCGTAACATGGATCATTGAAAATTCCTTCCCCGATCATCATTTTTCTAAATACCATTAATGGAACTCCATTGTTTGACTAAGAGCACGTTTTAAAACTCACCCCTTGGTTTAGAAAGTGGTCCAATTTCTATCAAATTTATGATGTAAGTAATACGGATACTGCTGTACCTCATGCAATAAATTTTTTCATTTCATTATGTTTTTTTTTCGTTAAACGGGCCTTGGCAAAACGTCCTTTTGTAACGCTCTCGCACTACATTAGGACCTAGCTCTTTAACGGTGTAACTGCGACCCCCCTTCCTATACCAATTCTTGTTCGTCTAGGTCAGTGGTTCCCAAAGTGGGCGCCAGTGCCCCCTGGGGGGCGCTGGAGATTTTTAGGGGGGCGTTGGGAAGCTCAGAGAAAATTGGGGGGCGCTGGAGAATTTTTGGGGGGCGCTGCTAAATTTTCCTTAGGAATGATAAATTTTCCTTCCCGGCTTCGAAAAAAATATATTGTGTTCGTCATTTACAGACAGCATTCAGTTGCAAAGAACTTGAGCAAGCGCCTCCATTAATAGCCTTCATTACATTATAAAGGCTATTAACAAAATTAGATGTAATTCTTTGAAAGACAGACAGCTTTGTGTGGGAAATGATGAGGATTTTAATCAGTTGCTGCTTCACACTGAATTTCGTTGGCTATCAAAGGGAAGCTTCTTAGTTAGATTTTACAATCTTTTTGAAACAGTGATAAAGTTTTTAGAAAACAGAGATGTTGAATTTCAAAAGAAGTTATTGACTTTTAAAAATGATATTGCGTATTTAAGAGATATTTACACCATTTTTAACGAAGTGAACTTGCAATTGCAAGGCGATGAATTAAATCTTATTAAAAAGAAAAATATCATAATCAGTTTTATGGGGAAACTCTTGCTATTTAAGCAGAATTTGGGAAGAAAATATTACAACTTTTCTAAATTATCAGAAGTTCCTGTTGCCAACCAAGATTTAAATATTTATTGCAAACATTTGGAGGTTCTTCATGAGGATTTCCAAGACCACTACAACAGACATCCTCTCTTTGGATATACCAAGTTGGGTCTTGGTAGATCCTTTTTTGTTTTTTTCAAGAACGTTCTGGAGAGCCACATTTAGAAGAGGAACTGATCGAAATCAACACCAATGAAGAACTTAAGCCAAGATTCAAAAAAGGGAATGCAGAATTTCGGCTTCAGAGCTCAATCCCAACACAATATCCAGCATTGTGGAACATAAATCAAAAACTTCTTGTTGCATTTCCCTCTTCTTATTTGGTAGAGAGAGGTTTCAGTGCAGTTTCCAATTTGTTATCTAAAAAAAGGAACCGATTGGAGATAACTGAAAGGGGGGACTTAAGGCTATTCTTAACAAAGCTTACTCCAGATATTGTCAGGCTAATAAATACCACCGAGTTCATCCATCTCATTAAAATTGTATATGCATATTACTGCGGTGATACGGTGGAAACCATTTACAAAAACTTTTTTTTAGAATAGAGAGACAATAGTGAAAAAAACCGTAATTAATAATAATATGATAATAATTATAAATTATATGATATTAAGTTAATATTAATATTGAAAATAAGAGGCCATTAAGTTGTCAAAGGGGGGCGTTTGAAAATTTGGGTCTTCAAAAGGGGGCGCTGGTCCAAAAAAGTTTGGGAACCTATGGTCTAGGTGTACACTAACACTCCTAGAAGTTTGTACCATGAATTAAGGACCACCCTGTATTTTAGCTTGCTATCCATAATACCTGAAGGCGGTGGTTCTTAAACTGTGGTCAAGTTTTGAGAAAATCGAAAAAAGAAATGGAATTTTCATTGTATGGATATCGATTTCACAACTTCAAGGGGCGATATCTCCCTATAGGGGTTAGTTATTTTCCCCCTCTTTTCACCCATGTGTAGGGCAAAGCTTGGAGATTGTTTTGAGCACAAAAAGTCAATTTGTCATTTTTTGGACTTATTCCCTTCTTCAAACTGACGATGCCCAAAACTAGAAAAAAACATTTCAAGTGATAAGTTCTGTTAATTTTAACTCTTGGTTAAATTTGAATTCAAAGTTTTTTAAACAGTATAATTAATTACTTAGGGAATATTTTTTGTGTATTATGTTCGTTTCAGAAGAAGGAAAGCAGCATAAAACTGGGTGAAGTTTGTTTTTGAATGATTCTTTGGAACATCAATTACAAACTTTTCTCAGTTAACGGATTGTCTCATCATCAGAAGAGTGTCCAGTGAAGATCCTTCTAAAGAAGAAGAACTTTATTATTTACATAGTAAACAAAGAAAATTCAGAAAACACATGATTCGCCAAGGGGAAAGAAAATTCCATACAGGCGAAAAATTATGTAAACAAATTTATTACAACAACAGACACAAAACTGAACAAGAATGATAACCTAATAATTAAATAATAATGGCAGCAAGCATACTTGTATAATATTTTACACGAACGCGCAAACGGCGTTCGCAGAAAATTTTGCCCTCTGCAGAAAAACTACAAAGAAAATTTTTTTTCAGAAATTTTTCTGCAGAAAAAATATGAAAACAATTTTTTTAGAATTTTTTATGCAATAAAACTACTAAAAAATTCTTTTTAGAAATTTTTCTGCAGAATTGGATGGATTTTAATACATTTTACCTGGTAAAATAAGGTATAAAATATATTGAAAAATTTAAAAAAGAAATTCTAAAGCCATAACTCCACCCATGCAAGGTCAGGTATATTAACTAGTTGATTAAATTTTTCAATCCTGCCGATCTATCAAAGATTTTACATCTTTCATTTTTAGATAGAGCAGTTATTAGGAATCTCCAATTATGATAAAAAATACAATGATGTAAATTATTTAAAAGTTTTAAAATCACTAGTATGAAAAATTAGTATCAATGTAAGCACAGATAAAATCCCAATTTGGGTATTTCAGTAAAAATGTGTTTTTTTTGAGAGAGAGAAGGATTTAAAAATGTGTAAATTCTTGCAGAAAATTTTTTGGAAAAATTTAAGTTCGCAGAAAGGTTTTCATTTTATACAAGTATGGCAGCAAACTGGTAAGCTATTAACTAAAAATATGCTTCATTGAAGTGAAAAATATAGATCAAGGTCGTCGATATTAATTAAGAACTCAAATAAATTTCTTTTGAAAACTGAATATTTGCATGGTCCATGACAAAAAGCGGTCTTGAACATAAGTCCTCTCGGCTGAGTCCCAAACAGTCCCAAGATTCTACAAAATAATTGCGAAAGATGGCATTTAAATATTGTTAATGGATTTATAGATTAAAAGGTAAACTATTATATAATTTTGGTGCGAGGTAAAATAAATGTTTACAAAAAATTGATTTAGAAAATTTTGGGATTTGATAAGTTGCTATAGACAGTGCTGAATACGAATATTCCATTTAATTTTTTTAAAATTAAAATATCAATTTTTAAAAATTAATTGAAAATTTGGAAAGTCGAAAAAATTTAAACATCGCTCAAAACCACAAAATAATTGCGAAAAGATCATTTCAATTTATTTCAATCAAGTTCTGCCCTTAATATTAAATTTCACTCTTCATCATGTAATGGTCTTCTTCATTGCAACTGTCATTTGCTGCAACAAGTAAATAGCATAAAATATTTAGGTCTTTTTATTGATTCAAACCTTAAATGGAAAACTCACATCACTGAATTATTTAAAAAACTATGCTTCGTTTTAATCAAATTGCATTTTCTTAAAAATAAAGTTCATAAGTCATTTTTAATTGCCACTGTATATTTGAACGGCTTTTTTCAACTAAACTCTACTCTAATTTCCACGGCTAGGCTACAGCTCGGCGTTTCATTGGTTCAATCACTAAGCACCGAGACTGCTACGTAATCACGAGACCTACAGCGCATGCGCCACTGGCCGTTTTGGCCGTCTAAATATACACTTCGTTTTTTTTAATTACTTCGTACTTTCGTATCATTCTTGGGCTCAATCGTTAATAAATTATGGCATTATATAAATTGATGAAAACTTCCATGACCTGAAGAGTAATTTATTAAATTTTCCGGGATATTTGTTTTATTTTCAATTTTTATCAGTTGATTTTTTGCCACTGAGGATGCTCTCCGAAACTGAGAGCGAAACGTTTGGGAATTCCATTCATCAAACATGGCCATTTATCCCGGAAAATTTAATAAATTATGGCATTATAGTTTGGGGAGGTGAATATAAATCTAATTTGTCTCCTTTAATATCAATTCAAAACAAAATTTTCAAATTATTAAACTATAAATTTGATCATCCCTGTAACTTAATAATAAATTTAAAAATTTTACCTATTCGCCATTTTGCATTTTATCAAATGTTACTTTTTTTACATCACCATAAAAATATTTGCGACTTAAAAATTCATACCTCAAATAGAAGACCCACAATAATATTTAATATTCCCCGTTTTCATAAAGAAATTTTCAAAAAACATTTTTTTTATCTTGCTCCTAAATTATATAATTTTTTGCCTATAGAATTTCAGAGTTTTCCATCTCCTAATATTTTCAAGCGATCATTATTTAATTTTATTTGTAACATTGATAATTTGGATGTTTTTTTCCGTCTAAATCCAGAAGCATAAAATTTTTAAGCCTTGCTGTGCCTTTATTTTCTTTACTTAATTCAATTGAAGTGTATATATTGTACCGTAATTTCGCGCATATAGTCCGCGGACTATCTGTGTTTAAAGCTCAAATTTTTGAAGCTGCGGACTATCCACCAGTGCGGATAATACGCTGGTTTTTCACGGTTAAAATCGTTGAAATTTAAAAAAAACACGCTGTGGTGAACTGCCGATGGATCAAATATGATGTTAATGTAATGGGGGGTTTTCGCTAATGTAGTAGAATTTGTGATTAATTAAAATATGATTAATTAGTAAGCACTGTTTTTTTATTTGTATTTAGCGTTTTATTTCTGAAGGTATATTAGTAAGTTCTTTTTTTTCTATTTATACTTAGTTCTTTGTTTCTAAAATACATTAATATTGCCGTATTATAAAATAACGTAATTTCGGACGTATAGCCCGCGGACTATCCGGTGGTGCGGACTATCTGACGATTTTTGAAAAAATGTTTACATAAAATTGTGTCTGCGGACTATACGATGGTGCGGACTATATGCGCGAAATTACGGTAGTTATTCTAATTCTGTTATTATACATAATGTTTTTCCCTACTAAACTTACTTAATTATTTATCTTCATATTATGTTACTTCTTATTTTTTCTGTAAAAATTGTAATTTTTCTTTCGCCTATACAGGTCTTTGTTTCCTTCAGGCGAATCATAATTTGTTTTTCTCATTCTTTGTGTAATATATGTGTATGTATAACAATAAAATTGATTTGATTTGAAACTCATGGTACACAATTAATATGGTTTTTACAGGAAAAATTTATGGTCTCTACGACTATCACTTAAAATAAGAAAAAGCCTTACTTATTAATGTACTTATCAAATCCAAATATGTGTACAGTACTTATTAATGAATGATTTGGATGCATTTTACTTTCCCGATATTATTTCCCGATCTTTCTCACAAAAAATTAATTATAGACTATGTAAAAGTGCTTAACAAATCATATAGTTATTGTATGGAATCAAATAAAATTATGTTTGCTGAAGAAATCCCTTTTTTTCTTCTTAAGGTTTACTATGTCATTTTATCCTTATATCGGGTAAAATGACAAAGTTTCTACTTTTTTCGAAAAGTAAGTTTTTGAAAAAAAAAAGAAAGATTATGATATTACTCAATTAGGGGGTGTTAGAGCATTATATAAACATTTCATTGGCTTAGAAAACTACAGGAAATGTAATCAAATAGTCTCTCACGGTTGCTTTGAAAAAGTGGTATGTCATATTAGCCTGATCTCCCTTCTCCCTACTATTATTCATTATATGGCTGGTATAATTTAAGTAGTCTTGTAGCATACTAGCAGGACGCATACAGTCTCAATTTATTTTATATACTGACTAAAAACTAAATGCTTAAAGTTTAAATGGTGTTATGTATTACCGCATAGCAGTGGCGGATCCAGGATTTGGTTTTGGGGGGACTAAGAATTTTCATAATCCAATTGAATCTTCTTGTTAATGGTAATACGGAAAAGGTAGTGAATTATCCTACTGAAACCACTAAAAGGGGGGTCTGGGGGTCCTCCCCCAAAAATTTTTTGGAAATTTAAGTCAAAAACCCTACTTTTTCAACTCCTTTTGGTACGCCTCATCCAAATTTCGGATATAATATTTTGCGTTTTGACAAACTTAGTAAAATATTAGACGTTTTGTGGGGGGGCTTCAGCCCGAAAGCCCCCCCCGTAGATCCGCCACTGCAAGATTTGTTTTTAGTTTCAAACTTTTTAAATTCTGAAATTTTATGATTTGGCGTTTGAATAACTCACTCATATAAGCCATTAACTTTGACAAGATTGAGTCCAAAACTTATTCAATTGTTCAAAAAAATTTTTTAGGATATTTATCTGATAAAAGCAAGGTTAAAACATTCTAAATAACACTATAAGAATGAAATAAATATGAATAAATGAAATTTGATTTTTTATATCAAAGTTGAAGAAATATTAGCAGTATCAAAAATAAGTTTTATCCATCGATATTACGACACATCAATGAAGATGAGCATTAAACTTACGTTATACCGAGGAACGTTCTTTACGTATTATTAAATACATGCTAAAATGTCAAGAATATTAATTTATCCCAATTGAAATGTTTGCTTTAGAGGTGGTTCAAGGCGAGATATTTAGCAAGGGAGTTTTCAAATACTCCACGATGTAAGAAAGTAAAGATTGTAGCAGGGCCGCCGAGAGCCAAGCCGGGCCCGGGGACAAAGTTGAGAAGCGGGCCCCCCCCCAGTCCAGGCCCCTTACCTAGATCCCGTTAAAAAAAAATTTCTACCCTTAGTTTTATGACCCTAAAGAACACTCAGGATGGATGGCTCAATTAGTTAACAAATGACATATCTAGCACGCAGTGGCGGATCCAGGATTTGGGGGGGCTAAGAATTTTCATAATCCAATTGAGTATTCTTGTTAATGATAATACGTAAAAGGTAGTGAATTATCCTACTCAAACCACTAAAAGGGGGGTCTGGGGGTCCTCCCCCAGAAAATTTTTGGAAATTTAAGTCAAAAACCCCACTTTTTCAACTCGTTTTGGTACACCTCATTCGAATTTCGGATGTAGATTTTTTGCGTTTTGACAAACTTAGTAAAATATTAAACGTTTGGGGGGGGCTTCAGCCCGAAAGCCCCCCCGTAGATCCGCCACTGCTAGCACGGGGTTCAAGGGGGAACCCTCAAACACATAGATTGTTGGTGTTTTTACCCAATTTGTCGTGCTTTTTTTACCCTGTAAAATTGAGCGTAGTAAAGCTCTCGGCTATATTTTAAGGTAAATTATGTTGAACACACATTATCAAAATAATTAAAGCAAAACAAATTATTAAAGAATTGCAGTCTATAAAGTACTAAAGAAAAATTGTGTAAATGTCTTTCCTTAAGCCTTTAAGAGTTCAAATACGGCAACATTTCTAGAACAAACTTTATTTTGCTTCTGTATAAAATTCTCCTATTTCACAAAAAATTGTTTTAATACGTATTATGTTATTTTAATTATATTTCAAACATACCCTCGTATGAAAACGGAGGTTACTGGTGAAATACTCCGTTTTCATACCCTGCCTTTCGGAAATTTACGTCTGTTCTAGGAATGCCAAAGCCATTCCAGCAGATGAGTGGAGGACTAATCAATGGTCACCACTTTTTCCGTTATAGTTGGCTACAGTCCGTGTAAAACTAGTAGTACTTTCCCTCCGCTCTCTTGCCTTGCCTTCCTATGCCGTGCTGATGAGCCCTAACAAGGGCGAAACCGGTTCATCGCTGGAGACGACTCTTGAGAGCTGGAGTTTTCTCATACCCTCGTATGTTGTTATGATTAAAGGAATCACATATTCCAAAATAAATTTTAAATTGATTTTCATAAACGTAGTAAAATTTTTGTTTGAACATGCCTTTTAAAAATATCATTAAAAATATGATTCTATGATATATTCGGTTTCTGTAAATATTGTACTAATATAGTTATATTATATTTATACGGGGGGTCCCAAAATTAACTGAATTATTTCAAAAATTAATAAAAAATTAACTAAATGAGATAAAAACAAGCGCTTTTCTGCAAACTACTTTTTCAGCCTGGAAGTTTTTTCAACCCAAAACTTCATAGTTCTCAGCCGTTTCTAGAAAAGCATGAACTCAATCGAAAAACAATGGCCCAATTACTATTTTAAAAAACAGGGTTATTAAAATTTGAAATAATAATAATAAATAATTCTAGAATCAAATAAAAATTATATTGAACCCTTCTTTCCAGTTAAATTTGCGTATTTTAAAGCAATTTGGCAAATTAAGCTTAATAGATTTGTGAATAAGAAATATTTAAATTGTAACATTCCTATAAACCCTTAATTTTTTAAGTCTCTGTGGAGTATGAAATTTCGTATAAAAAACTCCCAGGCTTTAAGAGTAGTCAACAAACCGTATGTTTTTATCTCCTTTATTTTTTTATTAATTTTGTAAGAGTATATTATTTAATTTTGGGACAGCCTGTTACAATGACACAGACAATATACATTACTTTTTGACAAAATTTAAAAATCCTTTATTCTTAAATTTTATTTTTATTTAATATTGTAATAAATTTTCTTGTTTTAATGATTTAAATTTTTTTATCATCGAAAATTTTCATTTTTTTAAAAAGAAAATTAAGCAAATAGCAATGCCCTTAAAACCCCCAACACCAACATTATACAAAACATGAGAAAAACAACTAGTGAAATGCAAAATCCGTATACTATTTCAACCGATTCTTATATTTTATTTTCATTTAATAATGGAATAAATTTTCTTGTTCTCTAAGTAAATTTTTTTATGGTTTACAAAACGTTTCATTATCGAAAGATTCATTCATTTTTTTAAAGAAAATTAAACAAACAGCAACCCTCCAGCATATGTAAAACAAGAGACAGAAACAACTTAGAAAAATACAAAGATGTATAATACTTTCAAATGTATTTGATAGCTGAAATTTCTATTATATAAAAAATTAATAGAATACTCACCTAGACGTACGGTACGGTCATCTTAGAAGACTAACGTTACCAGCTTTTTCAAGTACGGTAACTTTATCGGGAAGAAAACTTAATTGGTTTAAAAAAAATTGACGATTTTTATAAACAGAATACACGTTTAACTAACGCTTTCTACAACTACATCCAATGGGTAAATGGCTTGAAACTAAAATTGTCTCCACTGTCCTTTGTGGTATTTTCCATTTGGTCAAGGGGAGGAAAGGGGGCCTCATTTCCTGTTTGTTCTGGCTAACGAAAGACCTTTCCGCAAATAGGGTTGGGGGGGGTGTCCGGTTCGGGCCCTTTCGTACCTTATCTTGTGACAGTTCTTGGAATTATTGCAGCTTGCAGCTGGTGTGGTGTGGTGGTAATTATCTTAGTTTGCATTCCAGGGAGGAGGGGGGCCCGTTCTCAGGAAGATGAAGGGTAGTTGGGAGTAAAATCTATGAATGGGTATTCTTGTTTCAAAACGTTTAGTAGTGTATCCCAAGATGGAGATTCTTTACGGGCCCCTATAGGGCTGGGAAAATCCCCGGGCCCGGGGAAAAGTGCCCCTTTTGCCCCCCCCTATCGGCGGCCCTGGATTGTAGTGCTGGTTATACACTGATTTTTTCATTCTATTTCGTGCTAAAAACAATTACATTACATTTAATTATACATTACATTAAAATTATAAGTTTTTGTGTCATGAAATGTAGTGATGTTAAAAGTTTAGATTTGTTTTTATTTCAAACTTCTTAAATGTTTGATTGTTATATTTCCTTAAAAATATCGTGTGAAGGCAAGAATTTAAAAAAAGTTTTAAAAAATTATGTAAAAGTTGGAAATCAAATGCTTATCAATGCACGATAAAACACTTGAAAAAAAATTACAAAATTTATGCAAGGTTTAGAAATTTTTATCATAAACATAAGATTTTTAGCTACTTTTTGAACAGTCCCTCTTAGATAGGGGGTCCACGGGGTACGAAAAATGTCGTCAGGGGGTCCACGGGCCAAAAAAGTTTGGGAACCCCAGCTCTACAACATATAAAATTTTGGAATTTTTGGCATTTTTTCTAAACACAAAGTTCGTTAAAATCTCGAAATATTTGAATGAAAATTCGGCGCCCCACCCAGTTCGAAAGGTCTTTTTTTTCTGCACAACATTTAAACCGATAAGATTTATTTTTCACTCCAAGGGGAAAAATTGCATAATCGGCTTATTAGACCAACTTCCCTTAATGATAAGACTTTGAAATTTTAATATGTTGTGAGGGCAACAGTGGACTAATTTCTATTAAAGTTTCGGAGCATAATCTAAATTAGGGGGCCTTCCAGAAATTAAAAACAGCTATAATCGTAATTAATTAATTAAAAATCATCTGATTAACTAATAACTTAGTTCTAGGTGTCTAAAGTTTCCTCAAGTTACATGTGACAACATATTAAAATTTCAGAAAGATCGATAAAGAACAAGGGGTCGAATTCCTCGTTTCCGTTTGCCCCTAGCAACAAAGGATCCAGACAATGGAAAAGTTCGTTGGACCGAATGGCGCCCGGTCGGTTATGCGCTAATTGAAGGGGTTCTAATTGAGGAACGACTCTGAAATTTTAATATGTCATTAAATGTGCGACCCTAGAGATTCTATTAACTTTTCGGGTATGTGCTACTGTTAGGGGGTCGTATACAAATTAAAACAGCTTTCCAGGAGCGAAATGGCGGGAAAAATAATAGACACCGACTAGTGCGATACGAATTCTGAAAGGTCTGTAGAAGTTGTACAACATACTGAAATTGAAATTTTAATATGTTGTTACTGGAGGTGATTTCTAAAACCTATTAAAGTTTCGAGGGTTAAAGTTAATTAGGGGGCCGTATACGAATTTCAAAAGTCAAAAAGTCGGAAAAATTCTCATTCAAATTCTAACGGACCGATTTCTTAGCGCAACACGTACTTTTACTCCTCTAATCATAAGCTACAACATATATTTTTTTCATAAATTAATTAAAAGATTTTTGGTCCATTTGGGAAAAAGTTTGAGATTTCAATATATTCGTTCAAACCAGATTGTAGAGCGCAATTTTTACATGATCCCCTAAAATTTTCAAGTTCCTATTAGCATTTTTAATGAGCTTCCAGAATACATAAAGCATTATTCTGGGAAATAATTAGATTTTAAATGGTGATCTCGAATTTGGGAAATTAACTAGAGTCATTCGCGTTCAGGACAAGTAAGCTCCATTCTGCTTCAGAAAATCCTGGTTGACGTCAAAATCACCATGGAAACCCGTAATTCTGGAAAAACCTTGCCATGACGGTCCCTTACTCATAAGTAAAATCAAAAAAAAAAATTTTAATAATAATTTTCGATTTATTAAGGATTTGCGGACTTGTGTTTTTTGAGGTAGCATCGACTTTTTTTCAAACTCTAATAAATACCTAAATTATTTTTCGATTGGTATAAAAATCGGATATGATGGACATCTAGAGGTCAACTTTAAGTTTCATTGGCCGAAAAGACGAAATTTTAATATCTATTGTGCTCAAAACGCGAAAAACCGACATTTCTCGGAACCAGAACGCAAAATCGCGGAGGGCTGAATTTTCATCCCAATTTTTTAAAATTCCAGATTCTGGAAGCTATGACATCACACTCCAAAGGTTACAGGTCGTCGACCCGGTAGAAATTCTTTAAAGTGTTTTTTTTCTATGTTTCAGGTACATTTCAAAATCGGACCTTAAAAGGCGCCGGAAAATTAAAATTACCGTCAGAATTTCATAATTGAATACGTTGCTCATCGAGAGGCCTATTACTAGAAACCAGTGTTGAAAATTCCGTTACTCATTTTAAATTACTTAAAAATCTATAAATCCCTTCGTTTGCTATGCACACCTACAGTGTTCCGGAAATTCCTAATAAAATCTTTAATAACGCCCTTATCTCAACGAAACTCCAGAAAATAATAGCCAAACGGATGTAGAAAATTAACGCACCCTTAAAAAAATTAATTAAAAGGTTTAGTATTTTAAAAGAACCCGCGAATACGAATCTCCTAGAAAACCAGCACTTTGGTTCTGAAACTTTGAAAATTCGTAGCTCCCGAACCGAGTAAGATAAAATTACGAAACAGGTCTCTAAAAATAGCCTGGAGTCTTACTAAATGTTTCAAATGATTGTTACAAAATTCTTAATTCTGTGTTTCTCCATTTGAAGGATTGACTTTTTTAAATGTGTCAATCTAAATTTAAGGAATTTTTCATAAAAAGTAGGGGAGGGGAGAGTGGGGCACCTTTGGACACTCCACTTTTCAGAAGCAATTTTATACTAGTTATGAACTTGTGTACTTACGAATTGGAAGGACCCTTATAGGTTTTTATGAATGACCCTAAAATCTACTCTACTTGGTGCGTGTGGATAATTGAATCGTCAGTTTGAAGAAGGGAATAAGTCCAAAAAATGACAAATTGACTTTTTGTGCTCAAAACAATCTCCAAGCTTTGCCCTACACATGGGTGAAAAGAGGGGGGAAATTACTAACCCCTATAGGGAGATATCGCCCCTTGAAGTTGTGAAATCGATATCCATACAATGAAAATTCCATTTCTTTTTTTCGATTTCCTCAAAACTTGATTTTTGGACTTATTCCCTTCTTCAAACTGACGATTCAATTATTTATATTGGTTTTCTTGTTTTGCGTGTTGCAAAGTTACAATCACTTATAGTTGGAAATCATCTATATATAAATCAATGTCTGTATGTCCTTTATAGTTTTGAACTTTTTTCGAACCTACATTAACTATTAAACTATACCACGTTGATCTACTCGCTCCAGGGTAGGTTTCTGAATCAAAATAATTTAAAATCGATGCATCCTAATAACTTTTTTGGTCAATTTTATGCTCAAAAACCCATATTGCGTGCCTAACTTCATGGCAAACCACAATGTTGTATATATAACAAAAGAAGATGTAACATTAATTGTTGTTGGCATGATGTCGATTATTGTAGTTTAAAATCAATTGTTGTAGCATAAACATACAAATGGCGCCTTTATTTCACTATTTCCACATTTGGACTGGCGAAGCCCCAAGCCCATCTGTAACGCACCAGATGATATTTATTAAAAAAAGTGAAACCCGGGTCTAGCGCGTCAGCGCTAGTTTTAAAAAAAATAAGTGTATTTATGTTAAAAATAGACCTATTTAATAAGATTTTAAGAAAAAAGAGGAAATTATTAGCTAAATTTAATTTCCTATTTTACGCGCTATTTTTGTCTCCTTCAACACAGGTGTGAATATAATTGGCGACTAAAGAATAAAATATTAAGTAATTAGATTATAGATCAAACATATGTAATGAAACCTTTTCATACCTATAATAAATTAATTTTTTCCTCGAATGGTAGGCAAATGAAACCTCTGAGGTATATTTATTAAAATTAAATCAATTTATACATTTTTCTAATATACTTTTAGGTTAACTAGCTGACAACTTAGCTGGTTAATTAGCTCGGTAAGGGTGCTATTATTATAATTTCATAGACATAAATCCCCAAATGTGACACATCTCTAGAGGTTTTAGCTGAAGAAATTTGTATAATAGACCTTTTTATCACTTTAATGGATATTAAAGCCTTTTTTTTTTAGCTAAACCTCTCACAGCTTCTATCGTTTAGATTATAGGGGTCATATCGAAAGGTTAATCCCCTTTATCATTGGTCTTCTACCTTATTAAACTATTTAATGTATTTGAACCAATTTTATCACATTAACTTAACAATAAAAAAATTTTTTTCTCTTTTTTTAAACCAAGGGGGGTAGAAATCATACCCTAGAATTCTCATAGGGGGTCTAAAAACTCATTTACTATCTATTAGGGCCAAAATCAACAGGGAAAGACCGGGAAGAAAGTTTTTTGTGACTTCGTAATGTTCTAGGGCAGGGGTCGGCAACCTTTTAAAACGGAAGAGCCAAAAGTAACAGTTTACGAAATTTCCCAGTTTTTAAAGAGCCACTAATTTTTTTTTGCTTCAATGATATTGTATATGCTTGATATAATATATTTGATTTTAGATTGGGAGGGTGATTTTAGTTGGGGAGCATTTTTACCCAACATTTTTTCTGTTGGGTTCTGTCCCCAACTAAAATCACTATTTCCACCTTTCTGGTAGGGTACTTTTTTATATCAAGTTTTAGATGACTTACGTACACATTGTAAATTAATTTTAGTGAACTTAATTTCCAAATTATGTATAAACGATGTGAATTACTGGAAAAAATAAGAGGGTCTGGGGGTCCTCCCCCAGAGAAAAATTTTTTGGAAATTTCCACTTCAAAATCGCGTTTTAGCTCATTTTTTCCTTTTTCGATTGCAACCTAAGACCACCTCTCATTGTTTAAGTAGCAGAATTTTCAAGGGAAAATAGTGACAGTTATTATAAACAACAAAATTTCGAGGGTGTGTGGATCCTACTTCAGAAAAATTTTGGAAATTTTCCCCTAATAGTGTTTTAATTAGTTTTTAGAACTTCTATAAAGACCAAATGAGGATCACTCCTTATAAGTCACAGAATTTTCAAGGAAAATCAACACATATTCCAAATATTTTAGGAGTGTTAAGGAGTTCTCAGTTCTCACTAGTTCCCAGAAATTATATGGAATTCTAATCCTTAAAAGTAGAGTTTTGATTTTCACTCATCTTGAGAACCTAAAAATATATTTTCTGATTTTTTAAAAGTTTTGATTAGTAAATTATTAATTTTTTCATATGGAACTGGAGAGCCGCAACTTTACATCCAAAGAGCCACATGCGGCTCGCGAGCCGCAGGTTGCCGACCCCTGTTCTAGGGTTCTTGCAAGGAAATTCGCTTTCGAGGACCTTCACTATGAAATTGCTAAATAGTGCAATTTCATAGAATAGAAAATAGTTTTAGAAAATAAAATCTGATTATATCAAAGTTAAGAAAATTACCTATTTAATGACACCCTAACCAGGTTTCTGGGACAAACGCTTTTAGTTTTATGGGGCTAAAACTATCAAATTTTTGTGACTCTTGTTTAGGGCACTCTTCTTTAGGGGGGTGAGACCTAAAAAAAGTCGAAAAAATTTGTTCCCCATGTTACTTGTGACCACCCTAATATTAGATCCTTGTATAAAAATTAGAAAAATTATTTATTAAAAAGTGCCCCACTCTGCCCTAGGTAGTACTAGTTTATCCAAAACTAATGAAGTGTTTTACCTTCATAAAAATTTATTTTCAATTATTTATTTCAACCTATTTCAATGATTCTAATGTTTTTACTATTATAGAACCTTTTAGAATTTGTTATTTCCATATCAGGTGTTTAAGGTCTAAGAGTTTTTATTTTTCCAACAATAAAAATATTGCTTTTTTTCAGGTGATTCATTGTGAGGACAGTAATTACGGAGATTATAATCAAGAAATATTTAGGAAAAAGTAATTTGAAATTTAATAAACTGTGTTGTAAATAATTTAGATTGTCTTTTCCATACTGTCTCTGGATATTACCACTATAACAATCAATTAGGCCAACTTACTTTTTAATTATATGAATCTATGTATGATTTAATTACAAATTTTAGATAATATCTAACTCCAGGGTTGAAAAAAAGTGTTTTTAATCAGGTCTTTTTTTGTTTTTGTTAAAACCAGTTTTTTTAAAATTTTTTTGCCTTCCTCATAAATATTATAACTATTCCTGACTATTTTCCATAATGAATGCATTGAATGAAGATTTTATCAATTCAGCTATTATTTAAACAAAGTGATTTCATTCATTTATTTAATAAAATTAATTTTTATTAATTAAGTTAAAATTATGTATATAAACCAACAGGGTTTTTTTGCTGCATTAAAAACTAACTGTTTTTTCTATCATGAAAAAGAAATAGTTGTTATATGCATTTTTAATAAGATTTTAGTTTATTTATAAATAAAAGCCAACGGTGGTTTTATAATGGATTCAAATATCTGGTGTTTATATAATTTAAAAAAACCTGAAGAATTTCTTTTCAAAGCATAAAACCAAATGGTTTTTATAATGCATATTTAAATATCCAGTGCCTAATGGATTAAAAAACATGTTTTTTTATAAAAAAAAACCAAAGGTTTTTTTAAAGCATAAAAACCAAGTAGTTTTTCCAATACTTATATTTAATATATGGTGCTTATTGAGTGAAAAAAAAAACAAATTGGTTTTTAAGATGCATTCAAAAATCTTGTTCTTAATAAATTAAAAACATACAGGTTTTTTAATAAAAAAACCCAAAGAGTTTCCTTTCAATGTTTTTTATAATACATATTTAACCCGTAACAGGGGAGGTGAAAAATTAGAACATATCTCAGAGACTCCGCAACTTTCTATATTTTTTAAAAATCATCTAATTAAGATACCATTCTGATATTTCAGTACATCATAATTTGAACATTTATCTCTTGAAAGAAAAATATTGTCTTTAACTTTATGATGGAATAAAATTTTTTCCAGACAATTTTCCAATAGACTTAAAATTATCCATGTTATTGAATTATCGTTGCAGTCTGGGAGACCCCACGTCCCCTGCTACGGGTTAAATATATACAGTTATTAGTTAATTTTGTAACCATAAAAATAATTACAAAAGTAGGTCCGAGTAGTTTTTCTGTGGCCTATGCCTCTGACAAGCAGACCACCGCTAATTTCAAACACTGCCTAAAGCTTCGTAGGGGCTGATCATGGAAGGGAATAATGCTACATAGGGGCTGAAGATCATTGAATCCTTTAAATTGCAAATAGAATCTACAAGCACAAACGGGGCTAAAACTTTTAAACTTCTTGAATATTAAGTAATTAGTGCAAGACGCTAGTAGCAAAGACTTTTGGAGGTGCTTCTCCAGCAACACCAAGTTGAAAAAGTATTTTAAGGAAATAAAAAATAAAAATAAATCTAACCTCTTTTCATTGCTACAATTTCATCATGTAAATACAGAAAATAAAATTTAAGATGTTGAAATTTACTTACAGTCACAGCTCACAGAACTCAATTTTATAATGGGAATGCAATTCTATACTAACTAGCCTGTTTCAATTAAACAATAATGGAAAGTCAAATAGAAGCATGGGCGGATTTAAGGGGGTGCAACGACCCCAACTTTTTGAGAAAATTCCATTTTTATTGGGGAAAATCATGTTTTCAAAGTCATCAGGGGCAGCTTGCACCCCCAAGTTTCCCAGTACGCACCCCCAGGGTTCACCATCTAAATCCGCCCATGAATAGACGAGGTAGAATTTTTGATTTTACAATTATTTAATGGGATGAGGTTTTGCAATGTAAAAAGGCAGGACATTTTACTCGCGAGGGAAGATTAGGGGAGACCGGGGAGGGATGGGACACTTTTTCCAAGAATATTTTTTTTAAATTTAATTTTCATGGTATAAATTTGAAACTTTCAAACTAACATCTTGGAACATTTTAACATGTTTAAATAATATAACCAAAGTGATAGCAAACAAAACTTAGGATTTATGAACGAATTAAAGTAACCTCTAAAAGTGTCCCATCCCACCCCGGGCCGGGGTAGGACATATCTTTTTAAATTAAAATTTAGGATTACTTTTTAAATATATGATTAAAAACCACAAAGATGGAAGTATTTTACACATTTTAAAGATTTATTACAAAAACATCAGTTATTTTACCCTATATTTACTTCGAAAAATCTAACTTAAGTGAAAAATACAAAATAGTTAAAATTCTTCTTTAATATAAAAAAATATGTTTTCAACTGCAATACTAATCAGTTTCAAAACAATGGTATCTAAAGAATTGTATGCAATAGCTTGTATTTAGGTATTGAGAGGAATTGGTCATGGTGTCCCATCCCACTCCGGTAGCAACAGTTTTAAAAAAGAGGTTCTTTCAAAAGAACTGTAGCTTTTAGGCTTAACTCAACTATATATTCATAAAGAATACATTATTCTGTTTAAAAAAACAATATAAACCATTAAGAAAGCAACCAAGAATCAGATTGAAAATTCACTTTGAAAAGTATAATACTTAGTTACTTTTGCTAGTTAAACCATCTTTTTCATTCAGAAATTTGTATAAAAATATGAAGCCATGGTGGCTTTACCTGGTGGAACACTCAAAAACTAATGTTATTTATAATTTTAAGATTTATTGAAGGTGTCCCATTCTACCCAGTGTCCCATCCATCCCCAGTCTCCACTATATTTTTCCCAGTTGTAATTTGATTGGATGTGCTGTAGCTCCATGGACGAGCCGCCATTAAGTAATATAAAACCACATCTATCAGCTTTCCAGAAATCTTTCAATCATGTGCCAGAAATATGAAGATAAACATACATCAAACACAAACAGAACACTGCAGACATTTTAAGAATTTCTATTATTGAAGGTTTAAATATTTCAATTCATGGTTTTATTACAATAATTAGTAAAGTACACTATACAATATTAATACTATGGGTCTTAGTAAAATTTCCAACTGTTATTTTAACTTAATTACTTCTCAAAGACTAAAGGTAGTGTGAAATCTCTGAAATCTGTTACTTAATAGTACCAAAAAATTTGAATTTTATGACCAGTAATCCTAAGGCATTAGTTTGCAAACATTCAACTTTTAACCTAATTAGAGATCAATTAAGCCATGAAACTATTTATCCTTATGTCAAATTCAGCTAAGATAACTAAAAATTCTGGGCCATATTATATAAGTCCATGAAAAGTTATCAAAACACGAACACAAAATGTAAACAAATTTTTCAATTCCAGAAAGAATCATTCGATTACTCAGCATTCGAAAGATCGGAACGAATGATCTCCTCCATGATCTGAATAATAGGAAAGAGAAGCCCTATCACATGATATGTTTGAGCCAATCATGTAGGTTTGGTATTTTAGTGGGTTTGATTCAAAGAAACTTTTTTACGACGATTTGAAAAAATTTGCGAAGTGTATATTTGGACGTCCCAAACGGCCCGTGGCGCATGCGCTGTAGGTCTCGTGGTTACGTAACAGTCTCGGCGCTTAGTGATGGAACCAATGGAACGCCGGGCCGTGGAAATTAGAGTAGAGTTTAGTTGAAAAAAGGCCGTCCAAATATACAGTGCCTTTGAATTACAAAAACTACGGAATTAAAATTGGATTGAAAAAAGAAAAAACAAGAATGTACCATGCTTACACTTGTCTTAACATAAAAAAAAGCATTAACGCTTTGTTTGAGACGATGCGATTTGTGCGTTTAGGTTTTTGATTTCTTGTCGCTTTTTATTGGTTCTTGGCGCAGAGCTGAGTTTGGGTATAGTTTGGGGGTGGACTTCCCTTAATTATTTGAACCATCCCCCGAAATGTATTAGATGTTCTGAAAATTTTCTGTGGGAGGACGCACAAACTTTCCTTTTATACTTTAATCTTTATTATTTTCTATTTTTTATGAAACGTACGTCAAAGTGGATAATTGCAGTCAATTTTTTTTAATCTTAATGTGTTCAGAATGGCCTAAAACCTCCAAAACATGTTTTCATTTGCTTTTCAAAGCCCTAAATTTTAAGTTATTTTCAATTAAAAACAGCCTCTTTTGTGTCTGCGCTGAAACAGCTTGTGACGTGAAATGTGCTTTGTTCCCGCTTGTTGCTATAATCCCCATAGAGGAGATATAACAGTTATATTAGGAGTTGTTATATCTCCTCTATGATAATCCCGCTTTGAAACACACTGAGCTATAAAAGTTTGTTTTATAGCTCAGTGTTGAAACAATGAGCACTAGTTTTTTTACAGACTAGTGTATCGATGAAAACACTAGTCCCACATTTTCAAGAGGCACATGTGACTTCACATTGTTAGGAGTGTTAGGACCTTTCTGTTATAAAATATGTCATAATTACTTTTAAAAAAGTTTGTGGGGAAAGACGAGCGCATTTTTGGAATCAGGAGAGAATTTTTAATAAATTAAAATTGAGTATTTAAAATTTTAAGATTTGCTGCAATTCTCCATTAAAATCCTTCCTAAAAACGAATGTCAAAAATTTGAACTGTATGTATCGAAAACAAATTTAAACCCTGCTTTTGGGATCATGTGGGGAAAGACGAGCGCATTTTTGGAATCAGGAGAGAATTTTTAATAAATTAAAATTGAGTATTTAAAGTTTTAAGATTTGCTGCAATTCTCCATTAAAATCCTTCCTAAAAACGAATGTCAAAAATTTGAACTGTATGTATCGAAAACAAATTTAAACCCTGCTTTTGGGATCATACTTCAAAAAAAAATCTGGAAAATTATTTTATTAAATTCTCTTAGATG
The DNA here is from genome assembly GCA_024610705.1 of Tetragnatha versicolor. Taxonomy (NCBI): domain Eukaryota; kingdom Metazoa; phylum Arthropoda; class Arachnida; order Araneae; family Tetragnathidae; genus Tetragnatha; species Tetragnatha versicolor. Next base: position 19,069,915 of record JANDEH010000008.1, read on the forward strand.
CAAATTCTACCTAAAAATTATTAAAAAGCTACTTTAACCCTTTATTTACCGACGGTACTTGTAAGTACCACTTCCCAATGTTCCAAATTTGTCCAATTTTCATCATGTAAGGTCAAATTTAGTTTACTTATAGTTGCAGTTACGTAAACTTGACATATTTTGGATGAGGAAATTAATTTGGTAAATAAAGGGTTAAACCTGCTATATGTATGAAGTGCTGAGGAATAATTTTGGGCCCCTCCCGAAATAAATTTCTATATACTCCACAGCTTTCATGCTGTTATTTCTTGTAGCTATAGATTTTATGTAATTATTTGCTTTTTACACCTTGAAAAATTAATCTTCCGAAAAAGTGTTTCGCGAAGAATTTGTCTCTTGAAAAGTGCTCAGCCACTTAAAAAGTTTGAGAACCCCTGCCCTAAAGCTCAGAAAATTTAGTCAGAATTTTATCTTATTGAAAACAAAGTGCGTATTAAAAATTTAGAACCTTTACAAAACTGGAAGAACATTTGAAAAACTTAGTACGCTATCACAAATAATGAACGGAAAACAAAAGGACTTAGATAATAGAAAGATAATGTTCTCAAAAGTCGAGGTGTCGGAGAAGTCATTTGTATAGGCGCCATTAAATAATAACGCATTTCCTTCCTTCCTAACTACTTTTTTCCTCTTCTGTATTTTTTGAAAAAAAAATATCTTAACGCTAACGATGAAATCCAGCAAACCATGTTTTATTCTTTTATTTTTAATTATATATATGTTACGGGCAAAGTGATTAATTGGGCATTATTAATAATGCCTGGGCAATGTGATGAATTCAATAAATTTATGAATGAAATTCATCACTTTGCCCGCTTCCACTCTAGACATTATTAATAATGGCCAGGGTGGAAGTGATAAATTTCATTGATAAATGCCATTGAATTTATCATATTGCCCTCCTCCACTTCGGGCATTATTAATAATGCCCGATTAATCACTTTGCCAGTAACATATACTTAAAATTTTTTATCAACTTCTCTCCCATTCTTAATTAATTTCCATATGAAGGTAATAAGTGTTATGTATTACCACTTTTCTCACTAAATCCCTGCACTAAACTCTTAGCTTGATAAAATATTGAAAAATTTATTAAAAATTGAAATTATTTAGCAGGGTTTCTACTTTTTGGTGTACAAAAGAGCACGTCGATATCTAGCGGGAACGTTAACGGAATTGAACCTTTAAAATTAAATTAACACAGAGTAAACTTTAAAATTGCTTTCCACGTTATGCCTCATCTTTGATTCTTCTCCGTCTATTTTATCCATTGACTTTGATACTAAAATTCAAGTTGCCATTTTGGAACTTGAAGTTTCAAAATAACGTAGGATTCCTGTATCAAGGTATCAAGCATAGTCTTAACTGTGTGATCAATTTTAGAAATGTTCAAATGCATGGAAGAACTTGGCTCATACAGTTATAATATCACGTTTAAATATTATTTTTGATTTGAAGATCGTATGACCATGTAGTCAAAAATCAAATTATGGGTTTTACAAAGAGTGCTTTGTATAACTTATAATAAAATTTAACTTTTTCTCATTTTTTACTTAGTAAAAAAATCAGAAAATTATAGCTTTAATAAACTTTTTTCCTTAAAAAAATAAAAATAAGGACTTAAAATATTAAGTTATCCTTTTAAATAAATCAACGAAATGATTTGGCTATATTTGCGATTTTGCGTCCTAACTACTTTGACGGTTTTTAAAGGGAGGGATAAAAGAGACTAAAAGAGAATAACAACAATCTATTTCTATTGTACATTTTACTAACATTCATTCTCTCCCTGTTGAAATCTTCGGTTTTTTATAGAGTTTATGGAGTATTTATCCTTAAGGGGTATGTAATTAATTGTCTTTTGGCCTCTTTATAAAGACCAATGAATTATTATAATCTTTGACTACCAATACTTATATATGAGTAAAAATCGTTACATCCAAGGCATGTTTTCCTAAATTTATGTTTTATTTCAATAAATAATAGTGGGCCAAAATATTTCAAATTCAACAATAAGTAAGAAACTTAGCTACTTAAACCTAAACAAAGCAGAAGAAAAAATTTTGCAATTGGAATATAACATATAAAATGTTCGTTAACAATTTGTAAATTAATCAATAACTGTTTCTGCGTTCGTGATACTTGACTATATGGGCAGCAAGTTGACTTTTGAAAACGAATTCCTTATCGCAACGATCACAAGAAAACCTTCTGTCGTTGGAATGGTACCTATAATGGGCATTTAAGTTACTTTTATCAGAGTAGACTTTAGAGCAGAATTTGCAAGCGTAAGGCTTCACTCCAGTATGAATCTTTTGATGATTGTCACAGTTTGATTTCCTTGAAAATCTTCTACCACAAAACTCGCATTGAAACATTTTTTCTCCATGAGTCTCGACATGCTTCTTCAAAGAGTTGACCAAATCGAAGCCCTTGTTGCAAACTTCACAAATGAAAGGTTTTTGTTCACTATGTATTTGGTAGTGCTCTACCAAGGACAGAGATGTTGAAAACTTTGCTTCACATAAGTAACAGACATAAGGAGTTTGATCACCGTGTACTATGTAATGTCTCTGAAGACTCTTTTTGTAAAGAAACTCTTTACCACAGAATTCACAGAATAAAGGGATACCTCCATTGTGGGAGTAACAGTGATTTTTGAAGTTACTTTTGTTTAAGAATCGCATTTGGCAAATTTTACATTCAAACGACACGCATGGACTGTACAAAACTTCTTTCTCATATTTGGTCGGTATTTTTGGCATCTCTCAAGAGTATTTTCAAATACAAATGTAGAAATTATTATTAAAGACTTTAAATACTTTTCAGGATGAACAAATAGCCTAGAGACACTAATATTTTGTTAAGGAAATTATTTTTAAAACCTTGAACAAAATTAATAATTTGTTTACCAAATATTCTATTGATTTTTAAGAGATGATGCCAAACTTTAAAACAATTTGCTCTTACTTGGACATAATAATACGATTTTCATTTGTATATTTCGAACTCACACGTGAAATAAATGTTAAACATTTTGTAGAACTTATTGAAAGAAATATATTAAAAACAATTAACATACATTAAATTTGAGAAAAGTATCAAGAACACTAAAATTGTATTCTTCTTACTTTTAAAAAACATTTCTTTATAACCAACTTATGTAAAGAAATATTTAAATTGTTTAAAATTTGATTACAACAAAAATGTGATAAATATTTAACTTTGGATAAAGTTTAATTTTCAACCATAATTAAATATAAAGTTTAATAAATTGATTTATTTGAGCTAATTTGTTACTTTAAAAAGAATATTGTACTTATTGTACAATTACTTATATACTAAATTTTTTGTTTAATTTTAAAAGAGACATATGGTACCCTCCGAAAAATTTTACTGTAAACTATATTATGTCTTTTGAAAATTATAAACCTTCGAGTTGAAAAAAAACTGCTTCTATCTATCTAATAAAAGGTAGTAAGTAGAACAAGTGTTCTTCTCAAAATTAAATTGTCATTTTAACCAGAACACAGCTTTATCAGAGACCCAGTACCCAGTAACAATTTTTATACTTTTTCATGCCTTTATAGTGTTTAAGTTCTAGGAATTAAAATCAAAGGTTTTTTTGTGAACTTACATTAACCTCTTTTATGAACTTGGGACTTTAGGCCATTTGTTATCAAACTATTCTATATAAATTGTATCGTAAAAGTTTGTCATTTTTTAGCTGAAGACATGTTCTTACTTAGTTTTAAAATTTATCCTTCCTAATATAGAAGCTTTATTATTAGAGTGATTTTCGTGACACAATCGGATTCTTGTCTAGAAAACATTTAATTCATTATTGATCCGTTTAAACCCGTTTTTACACAAAAAACAAATACTATCTGAGTTCTAATCCAATAACAATGCTATTTTTATCTGTCGATTATTTTATTTCACCCGGGTGGTTTCTCTCTATTAAAAAAAGTCACTGCCGCTGTTTCGGAAAATTTTATTTTTCAACTATTTGAACTCTCCTAAAGCCAAAACCAACAAGGGTTGCTGATTTTTTTAATTTTTTTTTAAATAAAAAAATCGGATTTATTTGATTTAAATCGGATTTTTTTTATTTAAATCAGATTTTTTTTTATTTAAATGAATAACTAGCTCTGAACTTCCTGAAACTGGTTAACAATATACTGATATTGTAATTTAATTAATTGAACTAATTAAAGGGAGTTGTGACAATGATTTCTAAAAAAAATCTATGCCTCATTTTTGTGTAAAAATTTTAATCAATATTTGAATTATAATAATTCAGTTAAATTAATTTTACTAAAAGTATTATGTACTCATTTCTTTAAAATACAATTAGTAATAAAAAATAAACAACTTATTAACCGTCATGTATACATAGAGAATAGAGCTCTATTCGCTGTAGTTAAAAGAAAACAATAGTTGGAAAACATGACCAACTATAAAAGCAACTTACGATAAAAATCATTCACATGCTCGTATTTTAAAAAGTTGGTGTACCAGATAAAAAAACTAAAATATGTTAATTCTTGTTTATAGTTTATCACAATTATTGTTTCCAAACCCTGCTACTTACCCCTTTTTGTCTTTATTTTTGTTATTGGTAGTAAAATTTGTTCTTGAAATTGCAGGCAATTTTATGTAGACTAATCTAAACCTATCTCCCAGTTACATAAACCCTAAACCTATCTCCCAGTTATCTAGCAGAATTAAAAAAAATTGTAAAATGCAAATAATCTTGCAAACCATTTTAAAGCATACACTACTAATTTTTTATTTAAATTGTGCAAGTTTAACATTTTTGATTTAAATCATGATTTTATCAAAATATATCAAAGTCTGCCCGGGCCTAGTGGCCCATCAGGCGTTGCCCATCTCCGTTTCTGTAGCCTTTGGGCCTGGGGTGCTAATTACTAGCGTGTGTCCAGGCCGAGTGGCTAGCCCGACGCTGGACCCCCAGTTGATTCCCCAAGCGAGCTTGGTCCTCATTTAGCGACCCCGGAAGGATGAAGGGCTGAGTTGACCCATGACCAGCTACCCAAGGAGAAGCCGCAAGGCATAAATCATGATTTTAATCGTGATTTAAATCATGAGCGGAATGCATAGCGAATTATTTGTTCTTGAAATTGCAGGCAATTTTATGTAGACTAGCCTAAACCAGGGGTCGGCAACCTGCGGCTCTTTCGATGTAAAGTTGCGGCTCTCCAGTTCCATACGAAAAAATTAATAATTTAGGGGAGACTCGGATAAAACCGGGACCCAAACTTTATTTGTTGAATATTCACTTTATGTGTGATCAAAACAGTCAATACTGGTGCTAAAACGATAAACTGGACCCTTATGCAGAAGAAAAATAGCAAATACATCATAACCAATAGCAATATAGATCATAAAAGCAAACTTTTCAGATGTGTAAAAGGTCCCGGTTTTATCCGACCTATTCGGACAAAACCGGGAACGATGGAGAAGAATCAAAATCAGATAGTAACTTCGAAGAAACATTATTTATTAAAAGAAAAATAGCTGGGAATGGCATTCTAAACTTTGAATCGATATAAAATTTTCATAAAATAATATTAATTTAAAATAAATCCTTAAAGACTTTGCTTTTAGCCAAAAGGGACTTAATGGAACTTTTTTAAGAATAAAAATCGCAGATGAAATTTTGGTCTTTTTAATCCACATTGCTGCAGGCTTCATGTGCCCACCCCTTACATTGTCGGCACTGGATCCACATTTCTTTAGATTTGGATTGTCCGTAAAAGCCTTTGCATCCCGGTTTTGTCCGAACATGCCATTTTGAAGAAATTTTATTCTAGCGTTGACCAAACAACTCCAAGGTAAGAATAAAAACCATAAAATAATTAGTAAATAATGAGGTATCTATACGCTACACTCACCTAAACTGAATCTGTAGGTATTTAGGATCGGTAGACAAATGTGTCAGACGCTTTCGTTTTAAGATTTTGTTGTGAAATTTTAAATTTCTTCCCTCAGCGAGACGGGTTTGTAAATATACTTTCTTTCCACTTGACGATGTCTGGGCACCTGCCTGGGAAGTAGTTCTAGCCGATTCCGCCAAATATCACCAGTAATCAAGGAATAAAGCTCAATTCCCCGTTTTGTCCACCTACCCGGTTTTGTCCGAGTCTCCCCTACTAATCAAACTTTTAAAAAATCAGAAAATTTATTTTTAAGTTCTCAAGATGAGTCAAAATCAAAACTCTACTTTTAAGGATAAGAATTCCATATAATTTCTGGGGGAGATGTCCTTAACACTCCTAAAAATGTTGGAATGTGGGCTGATTTTCCTTGAAAATTCTGTGACTTATAAGGAGTGATCCTTATTTGGTCGTTATAGAAGTTCTAAAAACTAATGAAAACACCATTTTTAGGGACAATTTTCCAAAATTTTTCTGAAGTGGGATCCACACCCCCTCGAAAGTTTGCTGTTTATTATAACTGTACTTTTTTCCTTGAAAATTCTGCCACTTAAAGATACGTGCTCCTAGGGTGCAATCGAAAAAGGCAAAAATGAGCTAAAACGCGATTTTGAAGGGGCAATTTCCAAAATTTTTTCTGGGGAATGACCCCCAGACCCTATTTTTCCAGGAATTCACATCGTTTATACAAAATTTGGAAATTAAGTTCACTAAAATTAATTTACAATGTGTACGTAAGTCATCTAAAACTTGATGTAAAAAAGTACCCTACCCGAAAGGAGGAAATAGTGATTTTTTTACCCAACAGAAAAAATGTTGGGTTAAAATGATCCCCAACTAAAATCACCCTCCCAATCTAAAATGAAATATATATTAAGCATATACTATTACAATGAAGCAAAAAAAATAGTGGCTCTTTAAAAACTGGGAAATTTCGTAAACTGGTACTTTTGGCTCTTCCCTTTCAAAAGGTTGCCGACCCTTGGCCTAAACCTATCTCCCAGTTACATAAACCCTAAACCTATCTCCCAGTTATCTAGCAGAATTAAAAAAAGCAGCGGAATGATCCGGTATAAACTATTTAGAGACGGGAGAGATAAATAGTTCCAGTATTAAAAGACTGTTTTATATTGAGCGGACGAGGGGGTTGTGCTGGACTGTTGAGATGAAACAAGCGAGCTCTGCTTCCTAAGATTGCGAAGCGATCTGATAAGAACTGCGAAGCAGTTCCGGCGGTTGGTGAGCGATAGCGACCAGGGGGAAGAGCCCCCTAGTTAATAAAAAATCATTATTTAAAATTATCAGAAATAAACTAACTCAAAGAATTCAAAAAGATGTTTCTTAAAATAAAAAATAAACTTTATTGATCTACATTGCATGAATTTATGCATTCATTTAAGGCACAAAGACAGCTGACTCATGAGGCTTTTCTTTGGAGAAAATAATACTTTGGTAAATATATAACTATATCTTTTCTTAAGAATCATATAAACATGTTAAAATGCTATATTATGCGTAGCAAAAATTGTATTGCTTCATCATAAAAATATAAAAATATCAATTTGAAGAGTCTGTACAAAATTGTATAATCCTTTCGACATCAAAAGGACGAAATAACTTATTATAAAATCACGTTTGAAGTTTTCATGCCGCACATGAAGAATATCGTGAATACTAAAATTCCAAGCTGTAAAAGAGAATATAAAAAATTAGGAAATTTTAAAAAATGCAACACTTGAACAACTTTTTGAAGGAGTCAAATAAAAAACAAACTTTTGCTTTTAAATGAATTATTGGTAGCCGGGACTCTAGTTAAGAGACAGAATCAATAATTATTTTATTGTTAAAATTTATTCAGATTCATTAGACCCCGGGGAACACTTATAGGCTTGGAAGGAGGCAGGGATCGACTTATAAGTTTGGGGGCCCAGGGCAAAAGATCCATGTGAAGACTTATTTTAAAATAAAACTTAAATTTTTTTAACGTAAAAAAACAAAAAACAACCATTTTTAATGTAAATTTAAATACAGCATGAAAAGTAAACACTTAAAATCTTCATATAAGCCCAATATATAGTTTTTTTAAATCATTAGTTAATTTATTTTTAACTCTTTCACATTTTCTTAGTTTTTTATAAGGGTTTGTGGGCCCTCTTGAAATAAGGCCCTGGGCAAGTGCCGTGAATGCCCACCCAGAAATCAGGCTCTGGAAGGAGGCTCTTACAGATTTCTATGGAAACGGCATATATCATTTTAATAATGAAATTAACCGCAAAAACTGGGAGGAAATGGGAAATGGCAGTGGATCCATTCAAAAAAGGAAAAACTTTAAAAGGTGAATGAAAATAGAAAAAACCATCTCATGGTTTTAAATTTTGCGACAATGCAATAAAAAAAGATCCTCAATATTAAAAAAATGCGACGAATTCTTGTCTCGATCCTGTATATCATGTCGTGCTCAAACAGGTTAAATGAATGTAAATTTTTAAATGAGATTAATTTAATTCGTTTACTTACTTGTAATAAGAAAACAGCTGCAGCCACTCCACCAACTGCTGCTGCTTTCCCTCTTAAATAATCAACAACTTTATTGTAACAACCCTAAAAAGAGAATCACAACGTTAAAAGCTTTTAAAACACTATCTAACCACGAAAATACCAAAAATTATTAATACTATATACAAATACAAATACAAATACAAATTAAGTTGACCAACTACAGGCGTAAGCCCAGCAAGGTTGGTCCAGTCTTTTTAACCCAAACTACCAGAATCCCAGTATCTGTCAATTTTCCCCTTGAACTCGTTTACCCCACTTGAATTTACGATTGTTTCAGGCAACGCATTCTATCTATCCACTACCCTATTAAAGAAATAATGCTTTCTACAATCCGTCTTAAATTTTACTTTATTCAATTTGAAATTGTGACCCCTTGTTCTATTACCCGTATTGAAATCTAGTCCCTCTGTGTCCCCTTGCTTTACCATTTTAAATAGTTGAATCAAATCCCCTCTAATCCTTCTTCTCTCTAGAGTGAATATATTTAGCTTCTTTAATCTTCCCTCATAACTTAAACTGGATATACCCTTGACCATTTTAGTAGCCCTTTGCTGAACCCTTTCTATTGCATCAATATCTTTTTTTAAGTATGGAGACCAAAACTGAACAGCATACTCTAGATGAGGTCTCACCAAGCCTCTGTATAGTGGCAAAATAATATCCTCGGACCTTGAAGAAACAGTTTTTTTAATGTATCCCAATATCCTATTAGCCTTTTTACTAGCAGATGAACACTGATGAACCCATTTAAAGTCCTCATTTACTATCACCCCTAAATCTTTGATCATATTACCTTCTTTAACTTTGTCCCCTTGCAGATAAAATTCTGCCCTACCATTCCCCCGACCCATATGAAGTACCTGACATTTCCTTATGTTAAAGGACATACTCCATTTTTCAGCCCATTGTGATATGATATCTAGATCCCTTTGTAAATTTTGTACCTGCTCCTGAGCATCTATCAAAATTTTGTAATATGGATACATATTTTATCGAATAATCCTTAATCCTTTATTAAAGTTAATTGGAACTTAAAATTTTTACTAAAAACCTTTAAATCAGTTTCTGATACCTTAATGTCAATTTTAAATTATTAAGAAGATATACTAAATTCGATGAAAAAGATTGAAATAAGTGGAAACCCTTTTTTTTTTCGAAAAATATTCCTTTGATAAGTCATTTCAAGTTTTTCAGTTTTAACTTAAAATTAAAAACTATATAAAATCTTTTCAAGCAGCATAATTAAAAGTAACTAAAAACTACAATACGAAAATTACTGTAGAATGTATTAATATAGTTTTTATATTTAATTTTTGGTTGAGTAAACTGTGTTTTCGTAAAAAATATGTATTAAAAAACAGATACTATTTAGTATTGAAATGAAATTTTTTGAGGAATAAAAATCATACTTCGAGGGTAGAACATAGAATGTAAGAAGGCTTAAGATGAGTAAAAAAGGCTTACATATGATACATTATATTTATATTTTTTACAATTGGTGAAATTGGAGCTTACAAATTTCCTATTCCAAGAAATATGGTTTTATTATTACTCACGTCATTGTGAGGTTGACCACTATCTTGATTGTAACAAGAATGTGGTATGGGTCTTGGATTATTAGGGTCTGTATTGTAGTCTTCAGGTCCATTCACACCACAACATCTAAGCTAAAAATAATTAATAGAATATAATAAATGTGTGTATCAAAAAAGTATATTTAAAGAATGTATCGTCAATTTTACAGAGAAAAATAAAAATATTAATTATTATCAACAATAGTAAATTAATTAGCAATAATAAATATAGTAGTGGTATTATAGTAGTAGTAGAGTAATAACAATTATTATTAATATTACTACTACGGATGTAATACAAAACTGGAAAATCTAATAAGATTATTTAATGAATAAAATAACAGTTGAATAATTAAACAACGTGCTTTTAATATGATTTACTGTAGTAAATTATAAAGTTTAATTTAATAGTACTTTTTTAAAAGAAAAATAATTTTATAGGTATTTGCTAAAAAGCTATAATTCTTTGAATTATAAATTAGTTCTATTTATTTCTAAACTGTTAATGTGTATAAATAAGTTTTATAAAAATTTTAGTTTACTTCAATTTGAGGTACATATTTGCATGAGTGAGGGATTTGCTTGATTTTATACTTTTTTGATACATTATGGTTTAAAACTCCCAAATTTCTGATTTTTAAGTTCAAAAATGTGTTTTAAATAATTTAAAATTCAATTTTATTTTTGCCAAAACACCAGAAAAGTCACATTATCAGAAAACGGGCTTCTATTAGATATGACCTCACAGCGCATGATTTGTGATTCGAAAGTATTTTCGCACCCAAACAAAAAACGAAATTTAAAAAAAATTTGCATCTCAGAAACTAGGCTACGAAAATACTTTATGTAAACGTCATTCTTTATGTTTTTTTATGTACTATTTTAATAAAATTTAATTTCAAAATGTGAGAATACCCCATCTTGATTCATTTTCAATGTCTTAAGCTGACAACTAACAATGTAGCTTATTAAGTAAATAGCTCTGTTGATTGATACAAATAAATTTAAAATTTTTTCTCAAAACTGAAATTGAAATTTTAATATCGATCACAAAACCAAGATTTTAAAAAGAAAACATTAAATACAGAATTCATTAAAATGATTCCCTGTAATAGTTCTTTCCAAAGTTTTTTCAATTTCAGATCCAAACTATGTATTATTTACTTTCAAATGCTCGAATCAGGTTAGAAACATTGTTGGACATTCTACCTCTATTTGGTGTGTAAAGCAAATATATCTCGTTATATCTCTCTCACCTTGGTTTGTAAAACATTGATGAAATACTGTTTATCACTATCTTCCATCATTCCTCGCATTGCTACCGTAGCTTTGAGTTTTACATCTTCTTGAAACTAGAATTGAAATGATGTTATTATTAGTATTGTTATTCGTAAGAGTCAAGTTTTAAAAAAATATTTTGATCTTTCGTTTAAAAATACTTTTATTCGTTCAAATTACGATTTCCAGAATACTCAAATCCTCTCCCACTATCTGGTATTATTATTTTTTAATTAGCTGTTTCTTTTTATACTTCCAATGCTCTCCAGTATCTTAGTAATCCTAATGGATTAATTTATATATCCCAGAGAAAAGAAAGGAGTTTTCTAGTAAGTATTTTACACACGAGTTAACTTTTTAACTCAATCTTTAAAAAGAGTAGAAATGAATATTGCCCTAATTGAAACTATTTTCCAATGTATTTGAATAGCTTTGTTTTAAATTCAAATTGAAATAATTTTTTTAAACATTTTTACCTGTTAGAATTCTAACCATGTCAGAATTTTTCCAGGTTTGGGACGAAAATCCCATACAACCTTTTCATTTTCAAATTCCCTAACTATTGGATTTTACACAAAGAATACCATTTTCAAAAGAGACCGCAATGAGAAAAATTTCACGTACTTTTCTCGTGTAATTTACACGATAACGTGCTTAATTAATAAACACGCTCATTTCTTTCTTTAAATAGAAATAAATTTGGATTTATAAGGAATATGAGGAAATCTCAAAAATGTTGATCAAACATTTTTCGAAACAGATTCTTCTCTGCAGTATTAAAGTTTACAGGATGCTCTTAATATGGCCAGTCGTGCTCAACGACAGGATATTCCATTTACTTTCTGTCTTGTTTCCGCTATATGGAGGGTTATATTTTCAAATAATCTAAATTACTTTTTAACACTTTATTTTATTTAACTTTAAAATAGAGTTCTCTATAGTGTCCAGTAGGGTGTCCCGAAAAAACCGAAATTTCTCTGATCGCTTAGCGGTAGTGTGGAAAAGTTGTGAACTATACCATCACTAAGAAAGGGGTGAAATATTTAAACTGTGGGTTAATATCTTCTGTTGCCTCACGAGGCCTAAAGTTCTGAAAATTGGACTAAAAATGACTAAATTTCAAAAATTCATAAAATTTTACGAATTTTAGCCATAGGTTTGGGGTTGCACTTAAAATGTTCTATTATTAACCAACTACAACCGAAAAAATTTCAAAACTTTAGGTTAATACCTTCTTTTGCTTCATGGGCTATAAAATATAGAAAATTAAGGCAAAATCTCGAAAAAAATGCACAAAACACCCAGGGTGTCCCAAAAGAACCCTTTTGTTAAAAAACCTCGCTCCCCAAGGATTTTCCCATTACTTTTGGTCCCAAAAGATGGTGTGTGAAGTTTTAGCTCCCCAGGTAAACTGTAGGGTTTCCCGGTAGGGCCCCTAAGTTTGAAAAAAGTGAGAAAAATGACCAATTTTCCGAATTTTTGAAAGTAAATTTCAAAATTTATATTGTGATAAAACTGGTTCATATGAGTTTTTTAGGACGTATTTAGAGGGATTTTATTTACTTACGTTTATTAACTGTACCCTAAGCGCCTAAAGTTTTTGAGTAAAAAGTACTACTTTTAGTGACGCTGGCGCTCATTAATATAGGCGCTATAGGGTACCAGTTCATTAACGTAAATAAATAAAATCTATCTAAATACGTCCTAAAAACTCATATGAACCAGTTTTATCACAATATAAATTTTGAAATTTACTTTCAAAAATTCGGAAAAAAGGTCATTTTTCTCACTTTTTTCAAACTTGGGGGCCCTACCGGGAAACCCTACAGTTTACCTGGGGAGCTAAAACTTCACACACCATCTTTTGGGACCAAAAGGAATGGGAAAATCCCTGGGGAGCGAGGTTTTTTTAACAAAAGGGTTTTTTTGGGACACCCTGATGTTTTGTGCATTTTTTCGAGATTTTGCCTTAATTTTCTAAATTTTAAAGCCGATGAGGCAGAAGAAGGTATTAACCTAAAGTTTTGAATTTTTTTCAGTTGTAGTTAGTAAACAGTAGAACATTTTAAGAGCAACCCCAAACCTATGGCTAAAATTCGTAAATTTTTATGAATTTTTGAAATTTAGTCATTTTTAGTCCAATTTTCAGAACTTTAGGCCTCGTGAGGCAACAGAAGATACTAACCCACAATTTTAATATTTCACACCTTTCTTAGTGATGGTAGTTCACAACTTTTCCACACTACCGCTAAGCGATCAGAGAAATTTCGGTTTTTTCGGGACACCCTAGTGTCCAGTCCAAGTACTTTATTATTTGTAACTTCGTGGAAAGTATATAGAATTCTACTTTTATGCAAGTTATTTCAGTGTTTCTCAATTATTATTGATGCATGGATGGATTATGATGATGGACTGGACACATTAAATAATCCACAGAGGAGCTTTTACTCCTTAATTAGTCAGGGTAGGATACATATTTTTCGACTATTATAGGTGGAATGCACATTATTACTCTAGGCTATTAATTCTGGCGATGTTCAAAATTGAGATGGTTTTTTTCATAAATCACCACTCGTGACATCAATGACATAGGTTGAGAATCACTACCCATGGGGAACGGGGAATTTGGGGTCTTCCACCTAAGAAAGTTTTTTTGAATCATATGGTAAAAAAAACAATAAGCTATTTCTTGGTAATTCGAGGGGGTTAGACATGGCCCTCCAGGCTCAATGATACCAGTCCTGGTCTGAATATTGTGGTTTGAGAATCGCTGCGTTAGTGCTAATAATGACAAATTGCACCATTTGAAAATTTTCTAAGAATGATGTAGATAAGTTGGGGCATCGGGCATATTTGAAAGAACTTAAAATTTTTAAATAATTTTTCTCAATATGTTACCAAACAGGGATCAAATGGAAAACAAATTAATCACAACTAAAGAAGGTCTGGTTCTTAAAGATGCTGAGTAAATCCACATTTTTGAGGTAGGATGGTCTTACTTTAAATTTAAAAATATTTTTTAAATTACCAAAAGAACAAAATTATAGTTTAAGTTTTACTCGCAATCGTTACTCGTAAATCTCATCCTTTCCTTTCAAATTATAAACATAAGGTAAGGTTCTATACATTTATGTTTGAAATAAAAAAAACCTAGGGTAAGGCAAGGAAAATATGATATGCCATTATAACATCAACTAATGATATCTAAAAACATAATAATGTGCTTCAGCAATTGTGTAAAGCCTTAAAAACTTTGAATAAGGATATAATAAAAATCAGATCGACATTCAATGAAGGAAATACACAGTACTTACATTTTTGTTGGTCACTGCTGTCCATACTATAGCCATGATTGCTATTTCCAATAAAACTATAATCGCAATAACTATAGTGAACTGAAAAAGAATAGATATTTTAAAAATAAATAAAAAATTTGTGAAGTAGCGTATCCCTTTTTTAACATCTTTCTGAAAACTGAGTCATAGAATATAAAGATATTTCTTAAAATTTCAAAAGTTACTTAAATCTGTTCTTTGGTATACAATTAAATATATCTTTGAATATCTAGAAATTTATGAAATATAATAGTACATTATTAACTTACATATAGATAATTTTGTTTTGAAAACAATCTTCACTTCTCAGAAAATTTAAATTAGTACACGTTTAAATATTTTTTTAAACTTTCTCGTAAAATCAAAACATAATAAAACCATATTATTTTTATAAAATTTTCACATTCAAATCTTTTAGGAAATACTCCTAAAAGTTATTACGGATATTTTGACACAAATTAAAAATTAATACAATAAATGTGCGGTTACTTACTTCATATTACTCTTAATTTTGAGAATTTCTACACTATTTATTAAATGTATAGCTTGAAAATCCTGTGGAACTAAATCTTTATTCTAGAGAAACTGAACTTATTAAATATTTTATCTCAAAGAAATGAACCATAAAAATTTAAAAACTATTTTACAATTGCGCGATTAAGTTGACTATTAATATTTCCTTCCATTCAATGTAGACTTTTAACTGCTTTTCTTACTGATACAAACTAATTCCATTAAAGTTAAACTTTTCTTAATTAAAAACAAAATCTTAATTACTATATACGAAGTATTCTCGAGACTTACAATGATAAGTGAACACATCTTGGCTGCAATGACCCCATGACATCCGATGAACCCGACAATCATGATGACAACTCCGACAATGATGAGGACTGTACTGGCCGCGGTGAACTGCTTCATGTCTAGGTGGGACTCGATGTTCAAGAATTCTGGGTCCACCTTGATCCAGATACCCAAGGCGGTCATCACTGCCCCTAGAGCCTTTGGATAGATTCAGACAATGCCAAGTTTTCAGTTTTGGGAACATTTGAATAAGTTTTTCTCCTATTAAGTTTTTCTAGATTTGAATGTCATGCGTATTTAAGGATCAAAATGCAAGTATTATTAATGTGAATAATATGAATGTTTATTTTACATCAAAATAAGCATGTGAGCTATCTTCGTAATCGTTCAGGATATTAGCTAATATTGTCCAACATTTGGACGGTACATAAAATTGAAGAAAAATATCGGTTAATATAGATATGAGTTGATATAAAAATATATAAGTATGGAATAATATGAGCTTATAAAAATGGTTTTAGAACTTATTTTCTTGCTTATGTAATTTGTAAATACTGATCTTAAAAAATTTTACAGAACTTCCGGTACAGTTATTTTTTTAGGAACATTCAAGAGGTTTATAGAATTCAAGAAATTTGTTTTCATTCCTTATTAGTTAAATTAAATAATTAGAAACTGAGTTTATATTATCTAAATATAATATTTAAACTAGACTGATTGAAACTAAATTGAAACGGTGTCGTGAAAATTAAGGTCAATGTAAAAACCGGTTGGTAAATACCTAACCAGTCAAAAATAGCTACATTTAGCCCATGTAATAATTTTTTTATTGATAGGAATTTACCGACCGGTTTTCACATTGACCGGAATTTCCGTATAACCATTGAAACAAACAATTTTCACCCTGAAAAATATTAGAAGTAAAAAAAACGTGGATATATTGGTTATTTCTTGCAATGTTAAGTGCATATAGTATTTCCCTCCCTCCTTAAGAAATTGATTTCCTTTTAATTACAATACTCCTAAGATATCTCCAAAAAACAGAAAAATATCGCGATACATTTCCAACTATATTATTGCTTGAGAGCACCACGTATATAATAAATAAAAGTTCAAAGCATAAATTTAGAATGAAAAGTCTCTCAATGCGACTTCGCTCATTGTTTTCTGAATAGCCTGCTTTCGTCACAACCACGTGACGCAAGAGTCCTTCCGCATGCAAGGCTTTTCCAACTGAGAATTAGAAATACTGTTTACTGTTTAATCATCCGTGGTATCTGCCTTGGACTCAAGCTGTTCACATTAACGCTTTGTATGGAGTTGTAATATTACAGCTCATTGCGCACTGAGATAGACATCTGCTTAATTTGACATTTATTTCAAGGAGGTATAGTTAACGCTAGTATTTTGTTTCAGATGGTAGAATTAGGTTAATCAGAATTAGTTTGAAGCTTGTTTTTGCTAGTCTAAATTTCAACTTGATTTAAAATGCGAGAAAAAAGGGATAGCATTTATATCTTGCATTAAATGCTTAGTTGAAACTTTTGAGAAAACCTTCCTTAAAATAGAAGGATCAAATCTTGTATATTTTCTATTCCTAAACTTCTGCGGATAACGGCAAATCACACATGTGAAAGTTTTTAATTAGGTTTAACTAAAATATCTACTTATAATATCAGCTAAGATAAATTTTCATAAGATGATTTTCAGCTAAGATAAATTAGAGGAAATATTCGGTACAATATGTTTAAAATAAAACAAATATATATTTAGGGAAATATCTTCTTTTGGAAATATTCATAGTTTTTGTTTATGCTTATCTTTTAGGTTAATAAGATAATAAACGGTTTTTATAATAGAAGTTAATATCAATTGTGAGATTCTTTAATACTTCAATCCCCCAACTTTGTTAGCCTATTTTCAGCTACATTAGGTTTTTCCTATGTCAGAAAGAGATAACATATAGGTATGTAAACAAAACTTTATCTGACGAACTCACGATAAGAAAAGTTTTTTTCCATTCAGTGCAATTTTCCAGAATAATATAGTATAAACCATTTTTTATGTATCTTAAAAGTCGCTAAACTTCAAATGAAAGTATAAAAACTGAATTTAAATTTTTTTCTCCAAAAGTTTAATCGGGCGTTCCTTTTGTTGTGCACACAATTTGTTAAAGCCAAGTTATGTTTTACCTACCTTTTAAGAGCTGTCAGTTGGGTTAATCAGTAATTATGTTTTATCATCCATTCATTTATTCATTGAAGAGTGTTTTAACTTCTTTGTCTTCTAAGAAACGACAAAAGCGAGATTTCTGTCATATCGTCGGAATTTATTTCTCATCCCTATATTTTCTTTGAAAGCAATACCATTACATAAATGAGAAGTTTTTTGAAACTATAAAAAAACATTAAAAATTACAATTTCAAAATAGTCATTCTTATTTTTCGTAATTGTTAGTTTATAAAAGCCTTAAAATCATCACATCGGAATTTATTTGTGTTTTTATTAATATAATAAAGAATTTTATAAACTATACTTATGGATTGTTAACCAAAGGCACTCTTAACCCATTAATACCCAAATTATTTTCGATCAAAGAAGAAAACTCGAACTTTAGCCCATCCCTATTACAAAATAAATGAAGCAAACTCAAAAAACACAGAGTATTAGGATTGAGGGATGTTTTCTCTTGCCATGTGTGCAGTTTCGTTACTGTTGGGTGAATTTAAGGTAATTTAAGAGAGCATTTATGACTTTATATTTAGCGATCTAGAAATAGATCACTAGGGGGGGCGCTAATGGGTTAATGATTGTTCCCTACTGAATTTATTTTTGTTAAGTATTGGGTTATTAAGTATTATATTATATTGTGTAAAAATTCAAATTTAATTCTTACTCGTTAAAACAAAAACTCATAAAACAATTTAGCATTAATTCAATTCAATGACAATCATGATAGTTATTTTAAATTTCAAAAAAGTGTTACGTGTTTAAGTTAATCTTATCCTCAAAGTATTTAAAAATCTTCCATATTTTCACCATGGATAAAATTGGCCGCATGAGAGCAAAATTATTTATCCTCTTTTCAAAACCGATGCCATTTAATTGTCAATAAACAAATTTCATAGTCGTCAAATTTAGAAATTAATTTTATAAATTTTTATTTCATCAAAATTTCTTCTGCTATGCTCAACAATTTTAAAAGACCTTAAAGGAAAAATAGGACTGTATCAGTTTAAAAATTTTTACGAAGGACCAATCCTTAGGGGAATATTTTCCCCTCTGAAGAGAACTATTCCCTCAACGGAACGTTGCCAACCCTCCATAAACCTCTCACGTTCGTTTCGTAAATCTCCCATTAAACCATTAAAAGAACTAACGATCAATATCTCACCAGGCGAGTTAAATCTCATATTGATTCATTCATTCTACCTTCTAGACAAGAACTTAATTATTCAGCGTTAAGAAAACAGCACTTACCCATATCAAAAGGTTGATGATGAGCAGTATGCTCCGAATGCAAGACATTTTCGCTTCGGAGTGGTCAGGTTTGTAAACAAACTCTGGTCTCGATGGAAACGACCCCGATTTCCTGTCCTTTTTCACGCTCGCGTACTCGGGGATGTCACTTCTCTGCGGATGAGTGCTTTCTACTGCCGCTGCTTCAACCGCGTAATCTCTGACTGGCGGCTTCGGCGGCTTCTCACTGGGGGCGCTGCTGTTTCCTTCAGACTCATTAGCGTTATCTGTGTCTTTGTCCATCGTTTTTTCTCGATAATTGCGATGATAATCAAATGAATCCGATGGAGTTATTTTTATGAAGGTTGGATAAGGGACTGTTTGGGGCGCTGGTTCTGTTGTGCAAAAGGTGGACGAAGGGTGATAAGGGGAAGTTTAAAGTTCTTTTTATGGTGGTATCTTTGGTGTTTCCTTGGTGACGCTGATTATTACGAGGATTCTCAGAGTGGAATGTTTGAAGTGTGGGTTTTTTAATGGAAGCGAAACTGATAAGTTCGTTGGACTAAGAAATGAGCTGTTTCTTTGAGTTGCACACCTACACGCCATAAAATGTTTCCCTTCCGTTTGATTTATAGTATCCGCGTTGAATCATTTGAGGCGTGGAAATGAGTAGGGGCTAAATACTGTCCTGAAAATGGTTTTAAATTGATAATTATGATAAACAAGGCAAGTATTGAATAAGTGGGAATAAAAAGAGTTCAAAATGCAAAAGACTTCTAAGTGGACTTACATAAGTTTTCATTAACACTAATTCTGAGGAATATAAATATATTAGGAGCTCGTGAAATATGTGCAGTTAACATAATGAAAGATCCTTCTGGAAACTAGAAACTAACAAATATTCTTTAAAAATTTGCAACAAATATTCTTTACACGACAAATATTCTTTATATTTCTGCAAATATTTTCTACAAATATTCTTTAAAAGACATTAAATATTGTTTTAAGGTCTTAAAACCTTTGACTCACTGATAAAATGAAAAGGAATTGCTCTATCTGCGGTAGAATTTCAAGTGGTGATGCTAAAAAGCTTGGCTGGCCTTGAGGTTCTCTAATTCTAATTTTACTCCGACATGAAAGTAGAGGACGATGAATATTCACTACCTAAGTATCAAATTAAGTAAACTGACAAAAGAAAATAATATTTCTCTTCTTAAATTCTTATTGTTAAAAATCCAACAGCCTTATTGGAAAGAAAGTTCGGGGCACTTTCACGAATTAAAAAAACTAATAATTTCTAAACACATTTTGTACATTTTTAGGGGTATAAATTCACTAACTTTTACAAATTTTCAGGAATCCTAAAAAGTTATAGCATTTTCAACTATACTTTAACATAAGTGACGGTTGTAAGACAAACTTAAAAAAAGAAAATTTGGGTTACCAGTTAGTAATTAAATTAATACGATAGTTAAATTAATTCAATTTCAATCAAGAAAACCTTATCATCCGCAACTATTTTAATTAGTATCTCAATTACTATTTTTCTCTAGGGGAGACCGGGGTTGGTTGGGGTAGTTTTTTTATGTGCAACTCTTTTGCTGTAACACTAAGAGAAAATATGTTTAATGCTTTAGATAAGTTGCTATTTGGAATAAAAATATACGTCGGGATAATAATTTTCTCACGCGTTTAATTAACTTTAAAAAAACTCGAAATATCAGCTCTCGACTATCCCAATTGGCCCCACACCCTGGGTAAAGATGAACAAATTTACCAGTCTGTGAGAAAAACATCAGCAGCTTTTCTTTCATAAAGATTCAAAACAGACTGCGTTCCAAATGAAGTTTTGGTAGAAAAGTGTACCCTTACCTTACCATCGAAATTCCAGAGCTCTAACTCCTTTCTGTGGCAATAAATAAAGGCAGAATGCCAACTAACCCCGGTCTCTCCTATTTATAGTATCAGTCTTCTTACTTTCGTTATTACTTTTAAAATACCACATCCCTTCCTTCGTCAACTTCCCTCTCATCCTTTTAATCATCTTTATTTCTTCATCCTTTCATCATCTTTATTTCTTCATCCTTTCATCATCTTTTCCTCTCTCATCTTCTTTATTTATATCACCCTCTTCCGTAATCCATTCTATCAGAAAAGAGAATTAAGGTAACTTCTCATGCTTTTAATCCTTTCTTATATTTTTTATCCGTTTTCCCTCCAATCCCCAATTCTCTTCGAATCTGTCTTCTTCATCCATCATATCCTTTCTCTCTCCCTTTTCACTCTTTAATACTCTCACCATCTTTAAAATATTTATTTCCTCTTCCTTCTTCATTTCTTTCATTATAATTCCTCTCATATAAATTATGAAGAATGATTACTAACTTTCTGTATTAATATAAGACCTTTTAATTTCGTCAAGGTAAAAGGTTCCGAATGGATAAAGTATTAAAATCTATTCGTAAACAATTCCATTGAACGTCAAAATACCGAAGAAGTTGTTAAATTTATGAGTCGCACTAGTGACTCTGAGGGAGTTTTAATTCATTTGAAGATACTGTCATTACCGATGGCTTAAATACCTATTATTACCTATGCCCCTACTAGGGTAACTAATATAATAACTAATGTAAGATGGGATAAAATGGTAACTTGTCTGTGCTAAAAGCTTAACAGATATTTTCAAACTTTTATTTTCAGACACAGTTCCATTTTGAAGATAGGTTTTTTAAGCAGCCTGAAGAATTTTTTTATGTTTTTATGAGAGCATGAACACTGCAGGTTAGAGCCGAAAACCGTTGTATATCCTTAAAAAGAGGATTAAGAGGTGAGTAGAACACTCTGGGAAACATGATCAAACAAAATGTGTAAGAAACACTTTATTTCTCTTAAATTCTTACAAAATCCATTCTACACATTGTTCTGAACACAAAAGAAAAGGTGTCATGCTTGCGGTTCATTAAACAAATTTCTCATTCCACTAATAATAATAATAAAAGATCGAAAATCAATATGTAACACAAAAGTGACTATACATAACATCAACAGCACATTTCAAAGCAAGAGACTGCCAAAACTAGGGGCGGGCGGTGCCTAATCTTTGGTATTGTCTTTTAAAAAGACGTTTTGATGCAGTCCTCAAAACCTTCTCAGACAGTCTCACATGAAGTACTTGGACTCTACATCTAGACTCTTGATGAGACATCCCGCAGATAGGAGGGCGAGAAGTTGCAGCAGAAGGATTGGTAGAGCGAACCCTCCGATGAGACCAGCTTTGTTTCTGAGGTAGGTCAGCATTTTGGTAGAGCAGCCCTGAGGTAGAGAAACATGTGTGAGATAATTCTCTAGAAAACTCTAGTGATTCATGGGAAACAAATTATCTGGAAACTATTTTCAATAAGAAGTGTATTTACTATACTGTGTGTCTTGTATCAAGTGGTTTCGTAAATTTCACGGTCACGATTCCATTTAAGAAATATTGAGTATTTTAATTACTATATCAAAATTTGAAAGACGGAGGGTGTGAATGAATAGATCCTCACTTTCTTAAATTCTTAATTGATACCCCTATTATATGTTATTTAAAATAACAAAAAATATTAATTTTGACAAGAGACGTCCTTGAACCATGTGATGTTTGCTATTGAAAATAGTATAATGAACTACTTTATTCAAAATGATTCAAGTACCTACCTTCGAAAGTGTTTATAATGAAGTTTTTTATATTTTCGGACATAAATTAAATATTGTTTTAGGTTTAGAAAATTGATAAAACTTGGATGGCCAGTTCATGGCACTCATCGAACAACCTACACATATTTATGTCCAGCGTATTTCATACACATATTATTCAGGGTAGGACTTTACTTAAGGTGTGGAAATCTAGAGTGTGTGTACTAGAAGATAATATAGTGTATGTCACACACATAATATTTAGGGCAGGAGTTTATTTTAGGATGGGAAATCTAGATTATGTATACTAGATACTAGAAGATAATATAGTGCATTACACGTAGAATTCAGTGTAGTAGTTTACTTCAGGTAAGGTATGGAAATCCAGATTATATATACTAGAAGTAATGTAATGCATTTCATACAGATAGTATTCAGTACAGGAGTTTATTTTGACAGTAACAATCTAAATTAGGTATGCTAGAAGATATATAATTATAATTTAGGAAACAAAAAGAGAAAACATTGATTGAAAGAGAGAAAAAGTATTTAAGAGTAGAAGAAACAATTACTAGCTTAGCAGGAAATAACTAAGTCTATTTCTACCTGAAACCGAAAATATTTTGAGATAATTCATTAAGCTATAAGGAAGAAAAATAGAAGTTTCATCTAACCAAACGTAAATTTGAAATTTCTCTAAAAGAAAAACCTAGTTCCACAATCAGTTATATATAGTTCCAGAAGTTATCAGTTATACTTCCCAAGTAGCAAAGGTTTTCAAATATACAAACCACTATACTTCGACAACATCAAGTGATGTTTTACTTAGATTTAATTGGAAAAGAAAATTGACTACAAACACAAAAGAATGAGGTAGGTACTTACTAGTTCAAATGTTGTTCCTGTAACTGGATCGTTGCACGAATTTGGATGATCCCCCTTATAGTCCTTTGAGTTAATTGCTCCACAGCACTGCAACTAAAATTTGAATGGGATTTGTGATGAAGTTCGGACCTCTTAATATTTAAAAATGTTTTCAGGTAGGTAACTGAATTGTTAAAAGTAAATCCTTGAAATACTACGATATATTTTTTTTAAAACATCGCTTCCCACAATTGGGTATTAAGACCCCAGAACACACATTTATTGTAAACCTATTGGGTATACAATGTACTCGTATACTCTATTTGGGGTGAAGTAAAATAATTCTATACCCACTTAAGTAATAGGGGTTGATAAAAGAGCTGAAAGAACTATGTTAGCAAGGTACAGTGATGTAGTAGAAAAAAGTTTCGTAAGAGGATATTGGGGGGATATGGTGTAAATTTACGACCTATCTTGACTTATCTAAGGTCAAAAAAGGAAATTATGGGGGTATATCGTTCTACTACTGTATGGCGCTGGCCGTTTCGACGCCAAAAATAAAATGATAGAAAATAGCCTTTCATAACCTTTCTAAAAATTAAAAGAAAAAAATTTATTTCGCGCCAAATCGTCTCATTTCGGCGGTTATATACCCCCAAATGACAACGCCTCTGAGGTGAAAAAGAACATATTTATTCTCATTCTGATAAAAAATCAAGCAATTTGAGAAAATTTTATAACTTTTCCATATTTTTGCACAAAATAGTTACATAGTCCATGTTTTTATTAAGATCTTTGATTTCTTGGTTTTATCCTTTAAATTATACCTTAAACAAATAGATGATGGACTGAACTTTCAGAAAAACATTCATAAGCCAAAACAAAAAGGACTCGGTAACAAAACTCTTAAATTCAATGGGATATAAAGAATTCCTATTTTCAAGTATGATAGATTATTTGGTAATTCCTAACCTCACCAATTTACATTCCTGGTCATTGCTTAATCTTGATTTCTTCACTTTTTTATCAAATGTTGTATAGAAAAAAAAAGACGCAAAAATTTCAGAGGAAAAGACAAATCATGAAAAGTTACACTTCACCAATACATGGTACTTACATGGGACTGAAGGAAGTCAATAAAATATCTGGAAGTGTCGTCGGCTTCTCTTGAATTTATCTGATTTTGTATTTGTCTCTCCAGCTCTTTGGTGATCTATGCGGGAAAAAAAAGAATTAAGATGGATATAAAGTATGATAAGGTTATAAAAGTATTGGATTTGGTAATTAATTAACCATTTGATCCAGAAAATGTTTGAAGAAATGCTAATATTTCAATAAAACGTTGTGAAATTAAATTAAACCAAAAACAATAAAATGGTATTACTTTGAGTTAAAATAGTAATAGTTATAATGTTATTATAGATAGACTACTGGCGATGAAGATTTTGTATGCATTAATTCAATACCTTTTTAGCATTTTCTAGCAATAGGAAAACTTTTTCAGGTATCAATATCATGGCATGTATACTAACACAATTTGTTGTGTTGTTGCTTATCCCACTCGGTCGACAGCAGTCATCAGACCAAGTCCATGAATCCGTGAGTCGTTAAAATAGAAAGACTGCGCCAGAGCACAACTGTGGATCTTCTCGCATCCAATACAAATCATAATATGTCTTTAACACAATTTAAGAAATATTAAATCTAAATGAATGAATAGAGCATTTGCCGGTGAAAGTTTTTACATACAATATAATTAGTATTTTCAAGCAACATGAAAACTTTTTATCCTCCATAAACATATCATGGACGAAGATTAGATTTTCTGGATTAATTAAGTGGGTTTGTGGCAAAAGTAAAATTATTAAAGGAGATCCGTATTTCGAAAAGAAAAGATTTCTATACAGATATTACTTACTGTTTTGCTGTAGGGTGCACTCCACATCATGATTACAGCTGCTAGCTGCAAGAGGAAGATAATTCCAAAGATTGCTATGTACTGAAACAGAAAATAAGTGTTAAAACAATGAAGAAATAAAACAAGAGTAAAAAAAGTCCAAAAAAGTATTTAAAAAATCAAAATATGGAATAATTTGTATATTTGAATTGAAATTGTATACATTAAGTACATATTAGATTAAAAATTTAATGGGTATAATGAAAATGCTTGAACAAAACATCAACACTCCATTACATCCAATAACCATTAATGGTAAGGATGATTGGCTTTATAGAAAGTTTTTAACCGGATTAATTTGGGTTTATTTGACCTAAAATGTTTTTATTCACTAAAAAACAGATCTAAGATGCTGTAACAGATAACATATTGACCCGACTCAAACAGAACAGATTTAATCTTAATAAAACAACGAAAACCAATTTTATAAAAAAAAGTATCGCTCACCGCTATGAGCAGCCACCGTCGTTCCGTGGCGGCCCCGAAGCACCCCACGAAGCCCACGATGAGGATGACGAGAGAGGCGACGATGAACATGATGCACACCGAGTGGAAGTTGTCAACGTCCAGTGTCGTCTCATACTCCCAGAACTCAGGGTCCACCCGGACCCACACTGATAGGGACAGCAGAATTAGGCCTAGAATCTGAAAATAACTTTATTTGAATGAAACTTATAAATACAACATCCTTTCAGGGATGCAGAAAATGTTTTTACTTCCAAGATTTCCCCCAAAACTTTTCAAAGTGATAAAGACCTACAAAAATTCTGAATTACTGTATCGGTATCAACATCTGGTAAATTTTTATTACTGTACTGAAATTCAATTCAATATTATATACTTTTCCTCGAAATTTCCCCAGATGACTGACATTTCCCCCAATCCTAGATCGCCGGATCGGACATATTCTGCATCCCTGCATCCTTTATTAGGAGTAAACTGAATCGATTCAATTTTTGAAATATATTCCCATTCCCTTGAATTATCGTCAGTTTGAAAAAGAGAATGAGCCGTCGTATTGGCCTAGTGGTTAGAGCATCTGACTGCAAAGCCGTACGTCTGGGGTTCGAATCCCCGTTCGGTATGGCTGTTAGTGTTACTGTCCTTGTGTGTGTTCAATTCACCTATACGGGTGAATTTGTACAAATTTAAACAAAATTTAAAAAAAAAATATTAAAAAAAGAGAATAAGTCCAAAAAAGGGGCAGATTGACTTTATGGCAAATGACAAATGACTCTTTGTGCTCAACAAGATCTTCAAATTCCATTCTACCTACACATTACATAAGTGGAAGGAGGGAAAAATAACTACTACGTATGTAGGCAGGTGGTACTTGTGGAAAGAGTAAAGTAGGGGAGTAGTTTTGGAGAAGTAGGGGGAACAAAACATTTTTAATCCACAATATAAGACATAATAGATCTGAAAACAATGGGTAATGCCATTATTTTTTGAAAACAGAAAAAATGCATTTTTCCAGTAAAGGAAATAGATCTAAATCCAAAAATCCACATGAAAAGTTTCAAAAAAATTTAGCTAATTAAATATTTAAAATTAAAACCGCCAAGCCTTTTGTCTTTGTTTAGGGTAAAAGTACGTCACAACTGACTCATACAGACTTTAACGAGAAACCCAACAATTCTTCTTCTTCTTCATCCAATGCCTGTCCTTGGCCTTACGGCCATTAGACGTCGAGCTTCCCAGTAGCGCAAAGACAATTCATTAGGAAGGTGAAGAAGGCCGTGGCAGGTAGACAAGTGGTTACCGTCCATTCTGGACGACTGGCAGAGAGGGCATATGTCTTCAGCAGCCAACCCGAGGCGGTGGAGATGAGCTTGCAGGTAGTCATGACCCGTGGTTGTTCGAAACCGGGCAACCGCTGAGGGTCTATCAAGGTGCGATGGGATCGGCCCTATAGTGGCCAGACTCTCCCACGGTTTGCCGCTGCTTTGGTTTTTCAGGATGGTTTTGGTCATTTTGTTAATGGCAAGCGTTATTTGGTTTTGAGCCGCTCTAAGTGTGGTTGGAGTTACCCAACAATTACTTTGATTTGTTTAAACAATTAAAGTATTAATGAAATTAATTTCTTTCGGGCTTGTAGGCCGTGGTCTATAAATAAATAAATAAAAGGTCCAGACGTTTCGTCGGAAGCTGTGTCCGACATCATCAGTGGAAATAAAACAGCGTCATTAAAATTAAAATTAAAGAAATGAATTTCATTAATCAAACCGGCTGTGAAAGTCTTCATGCTTACAATTAAAGCATTGTTTAAAATCAATGTATAGGGTAAAAGTACGTCACATTGGGAAATTGGACGATTTAACGCCCTTTTTTAAAGTCGAACTTTGAAATTACATAAAAAAATAAATAATCATCGTAATTAAAAAATTTTGCGCGTATATTCCGCTCTAGGGTACCTCTATCGAATAAAAAAATAAAAAATAAATAGTGGTATTGCCCACTGTTTCGGGGATCAAAAGATCCCCTTCATCAGTGCTAAGTAAGAGATTTTAAGATTGTAAAAGATCGTTAAAATATTATTTTTATAAAAAATTATTTCTCAGCCCTCATGCATATTAAATAGAGTATCAATGTAGCTTTTTAATTTAATACACTAGGGGGCTACCGCCCCCTGCTCGCTATCGCTCGCCAACCCCCGTTAACTGCTTGCGCAGAAATTTTCGCAATCCTGACAAAACCCAGCTCACTGCACTTACTCACTTTATAAAACATTCTTAAAGCCGGGGTATTACTTCTCCGGGGTATTCTTTCAAAAATGACTGATATTTATTCAGTGGCGGAATTTTAACAGTTCCTCAAAAGTAACATGAATTGGAGGATCGCCCTATAATTCCAATAAAATTAACAGCAGAGCAATGTAAACATTCTTTTACTATTTCCCCATCAAGGTAATGTTTTTTCACAGATTCATTAAGAAGCACTGAGACATCTCAGGAATAAATTTAACTTTCTTAAAATTTGTAATGATTTTTATCGATTGGCTGTGAAAAATGTAGTAATTATCGTAAACATCGGGAAAATTTAGAATTTTATCTTCATTAGAACAAACAAACTTCGAAGCTGTATCAGTTTCATAGCAATGACACGAATGTCTAGACTTTTAACATTTTCGATTTTTATCTTTATTTCTAAAATATTCACCCGTGTTATCTAGTTTTTTTTGCGTTTTGGCATTATGAAATAAAAAGTTACATTTTACTACCTTAAAAAACATACCTGCAAAAAGATATAAAAATAATAATTATTGTAAAAAATAAATGCAAAAGTTCAAAATTTCCGAAAGCGAGTTTATAAATATTTTATTGTAAATATAGTAATGATTAGGTTGTCACGTTGCCACTACGACAAATATAAATATAAAAATATCAATTTATTACTTAAAAATAAGATATAAATTAATTATACATTATTTTTAAATATAATTAAAACCGTTTGAACAACAAAAATATAAATATTGTTAAAAATAACCCAAAATATATATTTTAAATTCGTGTTATAAATAGAAAGATGATTATTTAATTTATTTAGTGAAATATGTTTTCAATTGTTTTAAAATTCATAGTTTCTTGCTTTGTAACTGCGACCTTATCCGAAATCTAAAAAAATGGAAATATTTTAAAATTGAGAATTTTTTTGAAAAATCGAAGGGCTTACTCGGAAATCCAAAAAGAATCCGGACATTTTGATACCTTATACGTGTCATTCGGTTCTGTAATTAAAAAGCCTTTCTCTGGAAACCGTTCACCAAAAACTTTTTTTTAGAATAGAGAGATTTTTAGGTGGAATTTGGAGTCATAAAGAACTTAATGTAAGAAAAGTTGTGAGTAATGAAGTTCCAAGTACCAAAGGGAGGAAATAGGTTTTTGACTAAATTTGATAGTCCAAATTTTTGATGAACATTGTTTTAAGTAGGATTTGCATTTGGATGAACATAATATAAAAAAGTTGTGAATAGAGTAGAGCAACGTGATAAAGTTTGGAATGTAATGTTGTTAATGTAGGTTTGGAAAGTTAAAAAATGTAATGGATAAACAGATAGACATATGTACATTGTTTTTATAAATATAGGGTAGGTGGGGGTAAAAACCCGCACGGGGCAAAACCACGCACCGCGATTTTTAATTGTTAATAATCGATTCAAAAGTTGAAAACCAGGTGGTTGGTTTGTCTTATTGTGACCTATCATTCTACGAAAGTTCGTACCCCTAAGTCACTCATGAGTTGAAAAAATGCTGTAAGTTTGTTTTTCATCATTTTGATGTAATTTTTCTGATCTTTTACTTAAACATTATATAAAATAGGGCTTCAGGAGAAATACAAACACATAAGCCAATGATAAGAGAGCATTTGAACTTCGGTTTCGTGTTGAAATAATTTCCTTAACATGTCTCTAAAAATAATGCTTGTTTTTCAAAATAAAGTGAAACGGGGCAAATACCCGCAGGTGTTTTGGGGCAAATACCCGCATCTTCAAAACTTTGGGAATTCACCCCAAAAGGAAATTAGAATCTACAGGGTCCCTAAAAAGTTGAATAAAGGTTTCCGAGATATCAATCCTCAAACGGAAACCCTTTTTTCTCTCTTTTGAAAGATATTGGGCACTTTGAAATGAATTGCCACAACAGATTGACAATTTTCATTAAAACGGATTATATCTAAGTTTAATATTGTTGGTTAACTTAAAAATATTAAAACAATATATTAGAAATCCATTATCCGCGAGCGGATGATCCACGATTGCTACGAAAAAAATTTTTAATGATGACGGTAAATTTTAGACGACATTAGAGAGATTTTAGATGTAGAGCAAAGGTTTCTGCTGTACTGTACACATTTTAAAAGTTTTACATATCATGTTTTTTGTACAATGAAACATAGTTTTTATGCTGAAATATTTTTTTTTCGTGTTTTCACCTCATTTTTGGCCTTTTTTCGATTTTAGCTATCCGCGGTACCCTTGGCACCCAATTCCGCGGATAATAGGGGCTCTACTGTATTAAGATGATTATATCTAGTGTTTTTATGATGAAACATTTTGTTTATCCATGTTTATTTCATTTGGACACGAAAATTCAAAAGTGCGTGTCTTTGCCCCATTTCGCGAGGCAAAGACCCGCAATTTTTTTTTCTACTAAATTGTCAATTTCTCTTGAAATACTATCGATAAGAGTATAAATTTGGATTGGTTTTGTAGGTAACATCTCAATCTAACACCTCCAATTGAAATTTCGGGATTATCTACCCCCTATCGATCACAATGTTAAAAATACTGAAAACTGCGGGGCTTTGCCCCCACTTACCCTACATGACCTTGAAATATTTGTTTGCGGTTTGCATTAAAAATATGTTTGTGTATTTCTAAATAATAACCTCCCAAAACATGCTTAACAAATGGGGCAAGCAAACATTTTAAAACTTTAAAAATTTGATTTCTTCCAATAAAATGAATCATACCTAGAAATATGCCTGTTTGCCTAACCCCTGATAAGAAATGAATTTTTATCACTTATCTCAAGCACCGGAAAAAAAAGATATTATAAAGATCTCCAGCACTGGGATCTGACTACAATTGCACTTCTATTCAGAAACAGTTTAAATAAAAAAGAGAAAAAGCACTATCTTATCTTACGTGAGCTTCGAAAACGTTACCTTTACCGGGGCTCATGATGTCAAGACACTTTTCAGCTATCAAAACACAGAATTCAAAGGGCAGTTAAAGAGTAACGGAAAAGGATTTCACTTTCAAAATTTTATTGTAATTATTTTTCAGACTCAGAGCATCCTTTAGAAGTTTTTTTTTTCAACATAGTTATTTGATTCAAATTACATAGTGGCTATAATTCAAATTGAAAAAGAGATAGAAGAGAAAAGTGAGGCACGTTGGGACATGGCCCACCATGGGACATCTTAACTTACAGACCTTACTTAATTCAGCTGATATAACACTAATGCATGTAGAAACCTAGAAAATATACTAAAATCCTTTTATCTATGTGCATGTGCATATGTCCTCTTTTGTGCGACTATAAAGTCTATTTATAAAAAATCATTCATGTTTTTTTTTAATTTTTGAGGTTGAGGTGCAAAGTTACTATCATGGGAAGTTTAAAAAAAGAATAAAAGAAGTGTACTTACATAATCATTGAAATTAAAATAAGATAAGTGTACCTATATGTTACGGGCATTGTGATGAATCCGGACATTATTAATAACGCCCGCGTATTTGGACTAGTGATGTGGGTCGGAAATTTTTCCACTATGTTTTTCGGGAAAACTTTCGGCTATTTTTTATTATGTTTTTCGGTTTTCAAAATATGTTGGAATTGGCCCTTTTAAACTTTTTCATAAAGCCTTATAATTTTCAACAAAAAAAATATACATATACAGTGATATTTTTAACGCCTCTGAGAGCGTATTTCACGCATTGAAAATAGGAAATACGCTTTTAAAAACTAGCCAGGCGTATTTTCACTCTTTGAATTTTTAACAAACGTTTTGAAACAAAATGCATGGCACCCCATAGAAATAAAAAAAATTTCTACTCAAATTTGTAACATTAAATAAATATTTTATTTAGAATGTTTAACGCAAAATAAATTAGTTTATTTATAATGTTTAATATTTTCTACTTATATTAACAAAGAGGCTATAATTGTTATAAAAACCAAAATTGCATCCTCATTTTTTCTATTTCAGTTTGTCCATTAAAAAAGCGTTTATATAACAAATTTGTCTCTTTATATACCAGTTTATGCTATTTCCGTATTTCACTCCCCATAAATAAATTTCACTCCTCCTAAAAAAGTCAAGGAGTATTTTTACTCCTCCAAAAAATCCTAAGAATAAAACTGTACACATATATAATTTAACACACATGCATACCCCCACTTTATGCTAATGGCAATTAAATATAGCGTTCAAATTTTCAAGAAAAAATATTAATATTAACACATAACTCATTATTAGATCAATTACAATTTTAAAATATCTCGTTAATACTTTTTTCTCAAAAATAGTAAAAAAATATATATATAAATATTAAAGACGCATTAGAAAAAAGTGAAAAAAAAATTGAAGTAAAAATATTAACATTAACAGACTGCTTGAGGACATCAAAAAATATTTTTTACGTTTTGCACTAATTTATAAAAAAGTGTACAAAAATAAAAATTTTGTATTGGTTAGATGATAATATAAATTAAATTTTGTTTTTATACAGACTTACACATCACTTTTATTTTGTTAAAATTAATATTTTCATAGTTTTGAATCTTTTAACTCAAGAAACACAAAGCCATATTGTTTGTGATCCACTCATCTATGATGTCTTTATTTGCTTTGTTTTATTAGGTTCTCTTTTGTACCCAATTTGTTTCTCTTTCAAAGAAGTAAAATTAGTTTGATATAAATTTAATATTATTGTTATTTTTTTGCATTGAAATCATTGTATTTGATAACTTTCTTTGTGGTATATTGGAACTCGAAAATAGTAATAAAAAATTTCATTTTCTTTGTGAGAAATATGCCTGCCAGTAACTTCAGAATACTATTTTGTTTTCACTTCAATTATTCATAGGTCAATTTAGTAAATGAGTAATGAAAAAATTTCTTATGTGGCATCTTTTAATTGAATATCCAGACAATTCATACACCCACCCTTCACTATTTATTATATTATAACATTAAACATGATTTAAAATTTTTAAATCATGGGTTCAATGCTTTATTAATAAGTTTTTTATTGTGTTTTATTTTTGGATGAATCTCAATGGAACTTCATCCAGAATTGATGAAAATACTCCAGTTTTTTTAATTGCCTCCTTAATTGCTGCCTCCAGTGATCGGAAGTTAAATTTAACAATACTTTATTATAATTTAGTGGCTTGGAAAATTTTCCGGAAAATTTACTGGACAGTTTCCTTTAATCCTTTATGCCATTTGGCACCTTGACTGCATTTTTGGCCTAGTAAGGTTGCACTTGGCGTTGAAAACGATGATTTTCAAAATTAATTTTCTCCTCTCCTTATGAAATTCCGCAGCTAGTTTTTTCACAGTAAGTGTTTTTATCATCTACTAACCCCGATAAAATTTTCTTCTATTTCTGTGAGTATAGCCTGAGAACGTTTCCTTGTTAGAAGTTATTAATTTAATGAAACTGATTTTTCTTGTACCAATTTTGTCAAGAAAACAAATCAGTCATCTTGCCTTTTAAACCTGTTTATCACGGATACTTTCGGGGGGAAATTGAACTATAACTATCGTTAAAATTTGAATATTCTTACTACTTGTCATTTAATATCAGAATAACTATAATACAATAATGCAATTTTATGCAATAAATATATAAATTAATAAATAATTCTTTATCATCTTGTTTCAAAGACAAAACATTATAATGCCTTTTTTCTAAAAGAGATCGATTTTCTGAAAATTATCTAAATATTATCTATTTCTCTGATTCTTTTGGGTTATCAATGATTCTTTTGGGTTATTTGAATATATCATTCCTTAGCTATCTGATAATGACTTGTTTTAACGAATATTAATCCTAAAATAAACTATCTGAATCCGTTTGGGATGAATGATTTAGATGCTATCTTAATTCAATTGTGCGACCAAGTCAAGACAACCAGGAACCTTGGATACCGTGTTCATTTACATAGATAGGCACTTATCACTATCTAATCATGTAACCTACATCGATACAACATTTGAACTTAAAATTTCAGAAGTATCAAATCAAGTAGTTTTCGAGACTAATCAAGTAACTTTAAAAATATAGTAATTTAAAAATCCTTAAACTAAATTTTTATAATCATTTTGACCCATTTATAAGACTAACCTTACTTAGAGCAGATTATTTCATAATTTTTTAGCAAATCTAGGATTTTTGTTTTGGCATGGCGAGGTCCTAAGCATTTAGTATAGTCGTGATTAACTAAAAAGTATTTTCTTCAGTTTTCATTATAAATTTTTAACTATTGATTTTGTTATCAAAATAGGGAGAAATTTTTTTTGAATTGAATGGATTTTTATTAAAATCTAAAAAGTTAGAAATGACTCTCTGCTGGGCCTTCAGTCCCCCCCTGAATCATATTTCTTAGGCAAAATAAATAAAAAGCTTTATGAACAATTTATTGGACTCCTTGTTCAAAAAAAGTCGACGAGAATAGTTAAATTTTTTTTATTCTCGAATCAGGAAGGGCCAAACCCCAACATAAAGCAGCAACTATTGGTTACGGAAGTTAAACAATTTATTCCCACCTCTAAAACAAACAGTCGAACTAGGTCGCTTATATGGACGGTGTTTTTCCTATGAATCTTAAATAGATAACAAAACATTTTTACCTATTACTGATAAAGTATATGTTTTTGCGAGTTTTTAAATCTACAGACAGTTTCTACAAAAGTATCCACCTTGTAGATTCAAAAGGGGAGAAGTGTTTTGAATTGTTTTCTTGATTGCATAGATATATATTACATTTATTATTTTTATACTTCATATTTTAGTAATATACTAAATTGAAAGAAATATTTACAACCATATAATATGCACCTTCTTTAAATAACCTTAAGAATTTACCTAAAAGAAATTTTAAATAATAATATTATTTATTTATTTATTTAATTTTCTATCTTTAGAAAACTTTCCTCGGTGTTTTTACAAGTGATATTAGACCTACAAATCTACATCACACAAACTACACTTTTTTATCTATATAATCTAACTATCTGTGTACTAACTACTTTTTTGAGGCACAAGAAAAATCAGCAGGTAAAAAAATCGTTTTATCCATTTAACCCGACCAGACCGAATCATTTTGAACATCCAAACTGTGTGATCTTTTCTCCCTTTCTCGATGATTTATAAAATTTAATTACATAAGCGAACACCAGTAAATTTTAAGTATCCTTTTGACCCTCCAAATTACACGATATATTTTTTTTGTCCAGTGGCGAGTTAAATTGTCATAATTCGACCCGCATCACAGCCAAAGTTGTGCAGTAGGCCTGATTTAGAAATAATAAATTATAATTCAGTTTTCGGTCAAAACTCATAACTTACGTATTAACAATTTATTTTTAAGAGCATCCTGTAAGTACAATTATTTATTAAATTTTCCTTTATATAGATTTTATGACATTTTAACTCATATTGCAGGGATATTGATATGTTTAATACGTCGTTCATAGTTTTTAAGAAAGCGTGAAAATGTTTTACTTTTTAGTTGACCATTGTAATTCTGTAATTGAAACATTTGTAATGTACCACTGTAATTTTATTGTTCCATTGACCGCCACATTTTTCTCCACAGTAAATGGATTTTTACCGTAGTGTGTGTTGTCTTTAAATAATTAAACTTCCGTTAGAAAGAAAGAAAGAAAACAAAATCCACTTACCGTCAGGAACAAGTTGAACCCCAGCACCAGATACTTGAGATGATGCGCCTTGATGAGAGGATTGCTCTGTCCGGCGATCATCTCGGGGTAAACTCCATCCCTCGTCTTGACCGGGATCTTCTTTAACTCCATCCCCTGCTCCACATCGCTCGGTTGGGGGTTGAGCTTCTCCCTCTCGGCCACCTGTTCGCTTTCCTCGTCCGAAGTCGGGTTCTCCTCGTCTCTTTTACCTACTCCCATTTTTTCTTCCTTTAATATAATTTACGATTCTCTATTGAAGTTTTATTATGGTTCGGTATACACGGACTTCCGTCGTGCCTTTGATGAAGCCGAAGTAGAAAAGGAAGCGGTTTCTGAGAGAGCTAGGCGTTGTCTCGGTTCGCGTTGGGAGATCAGGTAAAGGTGCGTTTTTTTGGAGAGGGCTCTTATCAGTTATGGCGGTGATAAGGTGAGCTCGAAAAGGAGATGTTATGGTGGTGGTTTGACGTTCGCAGACGGATTCGTCATTGGGGGTGAGCTGGTTAGGGTTTAAATGGTTTCCGGTTGTTGCCATATTAGGGATTTTCAAAATGGGCGGTGGTAATTTCCGTTGAATTCAAAATAGATTTCTCATCAGTTGGGGAGTACGATATGCACCGGTGATGTAATTCCATGAGATTAAAAAACGGATGCCTAAAATTTATAACTGAGCTCGAATAAGTTATCAATAAATTAGTAAAGATCGAAATTGAAATTATATAGCATCATCGAACACTTTTGGGAATCACATTTTCAAGTTCCGTATAGGATCTTTAAAGTTAAAAGAACACTTTAGTCAGAAAAGTAAAAGTTGTGACTAAGAGTGAAAAAAAAGCCCTGAATATTCATGAAATCCGGAAGACTGTTATGCTGATTAAGCAAGTGAGACAACTACCATAAAACTCACTGGTAAAGCCGAACGCATCACTAAAAAGTTTGAAATTTCGCAAATATCTTGAAACCCTCCGTTAAAACACAGCAGGGTAAATTGAAAAACCCTGGACAACTCCGGAACATAATCATCCCTGACTATATTTGACCTAAAATGTCCTGTCTTGTTGAGTTCTTCTTCGGTACTTTTTCTCTACTTAACTTTATAACTTTGAAATGATGAACGGATTATTTAAAAAATCCGTTTTAGGGTGGCCTGATATTCAAAGTTATTCTTAATTATTTATGACACCAAAATTTGCGTATTTGAAAGGGATTTCTAAAATTAGAAAATCTATTGATACATCTTGATAAAAATATAGTTTAAAATCCAGCAAGCAGTCCCAACTACCTTGACATCTTAAATTTTTTAAACAAGACGACCATAAAATTTAGGAAAATTTTTAGAAGCTTTAGGGTGCATTCTAGAAGGATAGTGAGATAAAATTAAGTTATACATAAATGTCATTTCTAAAATTTAACATTTCAGAAAGCATTTCCAAACTGCTGTATCAATTGCAGCAAGATGAAAAATTCATCATAAGTTAGATTGTTTCCATATGTGTGACCCTACAAAAGTTAAATATTATAAAGAGAGAGATACGTATATAGTATTTTACTAAAGTAATAAGAGAAGAGTTAAAGCAGGGGTGCTACTGACTTCAGCTTAAATCCAGGAAAAATACTACAATAACAATCTGGAATCAATGGAATTCTACAAAATTATGAATATTTACAGATGTAACATGCTTAAAACAGAATATTTACAGAGCATACATGCTTAGAACCAATTTAAGACAGGATTCTTGATAAGAGATGTTGAGCACCATGCACTATTTTTTAATTGGTTCTAATTTTGCGTTTCCTTGTTAAGCTCTAGATTTTTGAAGAACTAGGAATTCTGGGATTCATGCTGTTAAAATACGGATTTCTGGAGGTACCCCAGAGAAGTAGCACTCCTGTTCAGGTATAACTTATTACAATTTTAATAAATACTTATAGTACACTTTTTCTATTCTTTAATTAAATTTTAGGAAGCGGATGTTTAAGATTGAGCAGTATTTTATTTAAAAGAATAAAAATTTAATTTAAACAATGGCAAAAGTTAAGAAGCGATTATGCTCTTTGAATAAAATCAAGGTTATTCTTGTTTTCATGGAACTCTTATTTTGAGTTAAGTGGGCCCTTTCTGTCTCCAAATCCTAACACATTTAAGCAACTAATCTTATTAAAACTGTAAGAATACAACCACCCATTTACATAGTAGCAAACATTTTATTCATCTTCTATGTAAACAACATTGCAGATGACATTAACATTTATGATAAGTGAGAAAGGCAGGAACATTCAAAATGCAAAAGCAATGACACTGGATAAAGTCAATCAAGCAGTTTCACACATGCAGGGATGAAAAGCTCCACAAAATACCAAGATGATTTGTGCTATCACTTTTTACACCACAAAATCCTTGAGAAAAAACTCTCAAAGGAAAAATCAAGATTCTTTAAGAAAAATGGGAAAAATGAGATTATACTAAACATACAAAAAATAGTAATTTCTATTGAAGCAATTATTCTTGTTTCTTTATTTCTAGGGAAGTAGAGACTCTAAATAGTCAGCAAATGTCTCCATCCAATGAACAAGAATAAGTAGGGAAGTATTTGATTGCTGGTACAGGTACAACCTTTTAACAAGTATGTCATTATAAAAATGGCATATATACTGAAACTGTACACATTAGATAGAACACACAAAATGTACAAAACATGTGGTTTGCCTGAAGTTTCTTACAAAGTACACCTATTGTCATAATGGAAAAATTTCAAAACTTTCATTTGGTTTAACTTAATGATAGATGGGTAAAATGATTTGTTAAACTTTGTGAACTTCCAATCAAAGTTTTTTAAACAATATTAATTTTTGGTCCAGTATATACAGGGTGTTTCAAAATTGCGTTGCACGGCTTTTATTTGGAACCAATGCCTCCTAGGGTCACGGAAGTAAGGTCTACCCCTAGGTAACTGACCCTGGAGAATCCATTGAGAGGACTTACAGTGCCCCTGGTGGCAAAATTAAAAATAATTAATTTAAAACTAAAAGAGAAAGAGCAAAAACCTAAGTGAGATTATTGTTGCCAACGTCATGAAGAACTCACTGAAAAAAATTTGATCAAAATATCTTGAATATTTGGGGAGATATTAGCATGTGAAAATAGCACTTTTTCAGGGGTCAAAAAAGAAAAAGTTTTTTTTAAAGTTCGCATATTTGCAAATTTTTCAGTGTTATTTTGGTGTTTTTTTAGTTTAAAGAACACAAAATTTAATTAAAAAATCAAAAAAATTTGCAAATATGCAAACTTTTTCTTATTTGACCCCTGAAAAAGTGCTATTTTCACATGCTAATATCTCGGGAAATATTCAAGATATTTTCATGAATTTTTATTCAGCGAGTTCTTCATGACGTTAGCAACAATACTCTCACTGAGGTTTTGCTCTTTCTCTTTTAGTTTTTAAATTAATTTTTTTTAACTTTTTAATTTTGCCGCTAGGGGCGCTGTAAGTCATGTCAGTGCATTCTCCATGCTCCCTTACCTAAGGGTAGACCTTACTTCCATGACCCTAGGAGGCGTTGGTTCCGAATAAAAGTCGTGGAATGCTATTTTGAAACACCCTGTATAGGTGCATTTTCTCTGTTAAACCCATGCCTTAATGCTTGAATAAACTTTTAATGTATAAAAATGTCAAGAACAAAAGATATTAAAAGGATTAACTGTTGAGAATTCTAAGACAAATGACACATATAATGGGAGTGAAAAGTTTCAATATTTAGATACTTTTCCATTGAACAAATTTAATCACACTCATAAGTATAAACAATGTTTCAGTTATATTTGTGACTATTGAAGACAAAATTTTGTACTCGGTTGTAAGGTTTGAAATGTATCCTTTTAAGCGTAGCAAACATGCAAGAGCTGAATATTCTCTATATAATCAGTTCCAAAAATGTCTTTTTTGAACAGATAAAATAGAAGAAATAAAGGCCTTTGCTAAGTTCTTATATCACAAAGACAAGTGATTACGTAATTACCTAATGACTACAACTCTTTCCCATTTCTCAGTTCTCAACAATGATAAAAGCATTTATACATTAATTTGTAAAACTGTACTAAAGCTTAAGCATTACAAACTTACATAACTTTGTTGAAATTTCTATCAACACTTAAAGAAATTAGCAAATCAAAAATACGTTTTTCTAAGTACAATCCTTGGAAAGGTTAGAATAAGTACAATATTTTTAAGAGGCAGTTACTCTTATAACATTCAAAGGTTTTGATTTTAGGGACAAGGATAAATTGGAACAAAAGTTTTAACAAGTACACTAAATAACGTGTAAATGTCCAAAGCTTTATACGACATTGCAACATTTTCCAGGTTTATAATTAACTTGGTTACATAGCACATAGCAATGAAAAATCAATAAGCATATTTACATGATTTTCCTAAATTCCTAAAAACATTTAGTTACAGTATATTAAAGATATCTTTAATTAAAAAATAGTTAGCAAATATATTCAAATAATCAAATTCTTCAAGCTAAACTGCAATTTAATACATGTTAAACCATTCGGGTTTTTCTACTTGCCAACCTGAGTGGAATTATTTAAATACAAGATATCTAGAATAATTTTAACTTAGATATTACAAAGTAAAGTAATATATCAGGTGAATTCAATCAAAAGGTAAAATAATTAAATTATGAGTAGATACTAATG
This sequence comes from Tetragnatha versicolor, assembly GCA_024610705.1. NCBI lineage: Eukaryota > Metazoa > Arthropoda > Arachnida > Araneae > Tetragnathidae > Tetragnatha > Tetragnatha versicolor. Next base: position 19,110,555 of record JANDEH010000008.1, read on the forward strand.
AATTTATTTAGGTGTTTTACAAAATGTAACATCTCTCATTCAAAAAGATTAATAGAATCCTAGTCAGGGCGAACAAATTAACTAGGAAACTAGTTTAAAGGGGACTCAGTACCAAAAATTTAGTCAAAATTTCGAATTTGAGATTTTGCCATAAAAAAGGAAGATTATATGAATATAATTATAATGATATGAGGTTTTTAAATATAAGAATTGTGAGGTGTTCTGACCCAAAGATAGGCTTACTGAAGCATAGTTTTCAACCTTTAAACGGGTTTTTCGTAAAACAAGTTTTTTATCATTTAAATATCTAAGGCTTTTTTTCTAATTGTCCAAATCACTTGAAACTTGGTAGTCATTATCAGTAATGTATGTTAAACACCTCTACGTATGAATTCTGAAATATATTTATTACAAAATTTTTTACAAAGCAAGAAAGTAGAAACTTGGCATATTTTTTCAGAAAAAATGTCAAATTTCAGATTTTCTTTAATTTTTCAGAAACCCTTGTAGATATTTAAATTCCCATATGTAGAGCTAACAATATATGGTGGATTAATGTTGAGAAAAATATCAAGTGAAAAGAGTGTATATTAAAGGAGGAGTAGCATTTTGAAGTAGGGTAATTTTGGCCTCTTTTTTTAATTTTTGAAATAAATCAATTTTTGAATTTGCTTTTTGTGCTAAATATGAATTAGTATAAAGTAAATACATAATTTAACACCTAAAAAGATAATAAAATCCTGTTAATAGAGTAAAAAATGTTTTTTGTACTGAGTCCCCTTAACACATCCATGCAAAATTTAAAAGAAAAGGTAAAATTTAGTAATTTCAACTGTTGTTGGCATTATGGTGAGGAAATAGGAAATTTTTATAAATAAGAAATAGGAAATTTCTATCAGAATATAATCATACAAGGTAAAATCCCCAATCAAAAGCAACTGCTTAAATATGATAAGCTTCAGAGATCAGTAAATCCTTGTAAAAGCAAATATTAACTGCCTGGAAAATAGAAGGTTAAGAAAAGAATACTGCATGCAATTTATTACATCTTTCAAAAAATATTGAATCCCATCAGCCTTTTACATTTTTCATATAATTTATTTGCATGTTATAACAATGATCCTCACAATAATTTATCCTTCACTTTTCAGACAGTATAACAACACTCTGAATAAAGTAATTTAATTCTAAAACTATAGCATATGCTAAACTCATCGTAGTTTATATCCAAACCTTTAAAAATATTTATACCTAATCATATACTAATTGGTCCATTGAATATTACTTTGAAGTGTAACAAGCATGTATATATAACAGTTTTAGTGTAAAAATAAAAAAAATCCCATGAAGTATGTAATGCTAACCAAGAATAATTTTGAAAACACTAAAAAAATGTCCACTTTTTTACTTAGTTCTTAATTTAATATTCGTAAATTTTAATACAATATAAGTTTGATAGAACAACCCCTTGTGGGATCAACAATATATGGCCGTTTGACGAATGAATGTAATAAGGAATATATTTAAAATTGTGACACAGCAATCAGTGATTTAATTACTCGTCACTGTAACATAGGGGTTGCTATATAGGGGGATGTTGTAAAGAGGTTCTGTTGTAAGTAAGAAAAGTATAAGTAAATTTATGTAACATTGAGTACAAATTAATGCATGACAATTTTATGATTTAATACAAATGGAGTCAAAAAAGTTCATTTAAAAAAATAATTCTGAAGAAAATAATAAATTGTGGGACACTTGTGTTCAGTCAACCTATTAACTAAAATTACAAAGAATATATGGCAGTGATTTACTTATTCAAAAAATAAATGCAACAAATAAAACAAGAGATTGACCAAAAGATGTCCCAGTAACATGAATTAACACTGTTTGGCATTCAGATCATATCTACACTTTAAAACCATTGTGTATCTGGGCAATATTTGTAATTTGAACAGCATCGAAAACACATTTAAATCTTGAGCAGCTCACAAGCCAATGGCAAAAATGAGACACAGAATCCTGATAATGATGATGCAAAATAAATTAGGAGCGTTCCGAAACCAGCAAAAATATATGTATATCCACACCTACAGAGCTTGTCCAATTCATCAATATGCATGCTTAAGTTTCCATACTGAGATTCAGCAAAGCAATGCTTTGACAGTCACCAAGTCCAAACGTATCACTTCTTTGCTCTGATGGGTCGCACGATTTAGAGAGCCATGATTATCGAACTGCCAGTTCATAACAGATGTTTGATGTGTAGTGCAAACAAAAGAGGCAGCAGCAGGGCAGTGAAGGAAGCGCAGAAGGACGAAGCGGCAGTGTTGCAGAGATTGTAGTTGCAGGTACACCTCTTGGTGGTGACAGCTTTGTTGGATTCGGTGACGCAGCTGCCTGTCATTGGGTCATCAGGCTGTAGGCAGTTTCTCCTAACTTGTTCAACCACCCCTGGAATAAAATATTCAAATTTAAAAACCACTATATAAATGGTATATAATCTCTTCTTAACACGGCTGATACTAAATTTTGAATTATGAAATTGAAGGGAACAAAGAATAGTTTATCCAGGCAAGAATCTCATCAATTGGATTTTGCAATTTAATTGAATTATGTTAGTGAAGAGTTCTTCATTATGAAATATCAACTTTCCAGAACAGATTTGTTATTGGTCTTGATACAGATTTGATGGCGCTAACTTGACATCTCTAGCCAACTCTAGCTCCTTTTTTGTCGTGGAGGACCTGTATCATATCAATAGTATGAAATTTTTCAAAAACATTTGTGTATACTGTGACAAGTAAATCAGTCAACATGCTTCCAAATTAGGCTTTCAAATACAATTTCATCTGATTATTTCATTCAACAAGTTTATTGATTAATGAAATGTTTCACAACAAGTTTGATTTCCTAAAATCCTAAATAGAATCCCAAGTTCTTTTTGTTACATAATTGAAGTTCCTATTTAATCTAAGGAAAATAAAAAGTTATGATAGGTGATGTTTTGGGTTTGAAAACATGTTTGTGAAAGGAAAAGTAAAGGGTTCGCAGTTGATATTACATTTATGGCCTATATCAACATTTAACTTTTACAAGCAGAAAATCCTAAAAAAAAATTCCAAGTTTTTGTCACTCATGAGGACATTTATAAATATGTCTGTTTAGTGGGAGTTGAAGGTCTGCTGGAAGTGGTAGTTATAACCAGGGCCGTATTTAGGCACGTGCAATAGGGTGTCCCGAAAAAAATTTTTTTGACTTTCGTTAACGGAAGACCTCCAAAATTTGCGTAATTGATTGTAGATTACAAAAATATTTTTAAAAACAAAATTAAACTATATCTTCAGGGCTCTACCTTTCGTTAAAGTTTTAGAAATTACCCTTTTTATGGAGATTATTCGCTCTATTCCTAATTTCGGCTCCTAATCTGAACTTTAAAAAATATTCTTTATATGTAATGCATACTGTCTGTTTTCATTCGTGAAAAACATCTGCTTATCTGCCCGTGCATTCTGCACAAGCCATCTGCACTTTTGCGCATACCTCTATGGCGCATACTTTAGGCCTGCTTTGATTTCAAGAAAAAAGCGACTGTGGTTGTTTATTTCATTTAATCGGATTGATTTGAAGAAGTTCTTTTCTTCGGCATTTATATCAGAGCTAGAACTGCTTGAACTTTAGAAAATTACCCCTTTGGACACTTTCTCCATCCATGAAAGGGAAGGCGGCGTGGGGCATAGCATAGGAGGCACGGCAAGTTTCAATTTCACGTAACTTTTCAACATTTTAATTCCATCAAGTTTCAACTTGTTTTGAGAACTTAACTTACGAGTGTTATCTTCGTAGCAAAAGTTATCTTTATGCTTTAAAAGTACTGTTTTAAAGTTCAGTTGTGATTTAAAAAATGAGTTCAAGGCGTAGTGATACTACTTGTTCTATATTGGGACCATATAAACAACTTGACGATAGACAGCTAACAACTATAAGAGACGTCATTAATTGCATTTTATATGTCAAGAGCGACCTGAAATGGAAGAATAATGGACAGGATCCTCCCAATTCAGATGTATTTGCAATTGTTTCTGAAGAGATCAACAATATTTGGACAAAAGCTTCTATTCCAATCGTAACTAAACAACGAGTTATTCAATTACTGAAATACTATTTCAAAAATTACCTCAGTTTGAAAAGATACCCTCAAAAAAAACGAAATGTTATTTTTCAAAACAACCTGGAGTGTTTTTTAGAGTCATCTGAGAAGTTATTTGACGTCTGCTTGTAAATGCAGTTCATTTGAATCCTGTTCATGTTTGAAACCTATGAAAGTTCCTATCAATGAGAGAAGTTTTTTAGGGGATCGGAGAAGTTTTTTAGGGGGAAAATAGGGGATCGTTACCATCGCAAAGAAGTTCTACGAGAGCACATTTCAATTTTAGCTGAACCTGGATCATTTTATTTGGGACACATATCGCCAAATCGAGGCACTGCAAAGGAAATTTGTAATTCCATCACAACTTATCTAGAGGATCAAGGTTTGGATTTAAATGAAGTGATTTGTGTTGGATGTTGTGATGGAACGGCAACTAACACTGGTTGGAAAGGTGGTGTGATTCAATATTTAGAGAAGCATTTTGAAAGCCCGTTACGATGGTGTGTGTGTTTGCTTCATACCAACGAGTTACCCCTTCGTCACTTATTCTTGATCTTAGATGGTCGCACTTCTGGTCCTACTGAATATTCTGGACCTATTGGAAAAGAATTAGCTCTATGTGAATTCAAAACCATTGTATCTTTTGTGCTGTCTCTGGTAATTTGCCTTACTTGCCTAAAAATTTGGTCAAAGAACTAAGTACGGATCAGAAATATCTCTATGAGATCTGCCAAGCTGTCTCGATTGGTTTATGTTCTCCTGAGCTGGATAATCGTCAACCTGGAAAAATGGCCCACTCCAGCTAGTTAACTACGTGGTTAAAGTATACGCTCCAATTTAGTTTCTTATAAAGCAAAATGCCTCTTTTAAGGATGGAGCCAAACACATTTTTCAGTTAGTAACGTACTCTCGATTTTTACCAAAAAATTTGAGATGTGTTGCTAATTCTGTTGTACAAAGAAACGCTTTCTTTGCACACCCTGAATACTTACTTATCAGTATGTTGTGTGATGAAAGAGATTATATCCGGGAACTAGCTTTCCGAAGAATTATAAAGGCTAGAGAAGCTGAAAGGAACATTAACAGTAGGATTTTTAAGCATCCAAAAATTAACTTCTCTGCAACAGATTACTCTGAAATAATCGAATGGGGCGAGTGGTCAGATTACAACTCCACCGGTCCTTAGACATATTTCAAATGAGGACCTTCAGATTATAGCAAAGTGTAAGAGCTTGGACATAGTTGACTTTCCTTGCCACACACAATCTCTGGAAAGATGTGTGAAACTAGTTACTGAGGCCTCCCAAAGTGTAACTGATGTTAGTTCCAGGGATGGCTTCATCAGAACACGGCTTCAATCTCCAGCAGAAATGCCAAATTTTGGACACAAGAATGAATTTAAATTTCAGTTTGGTTATTTTATATAAGATCTATTTTGTTTATTATGATTTTCAAAGTCATGTTTCGTTTACTTCTGTAATGAAATTCCCTTTGAACTTGAATATTTTATTAATTTAGGCATACGGTATATAGGTCTGAAAAACTAAAAATTTACAAAACTTCAAGGTGAGGTAGAGCCCCAAAGATGACATGCAATTTTATTTTTTTTACTTTTTTCATAATCTGTGTGAAATTACGCAACTTTTGATACCTCTTCCGTTAGTGTAGCTCAAAAAAAATTTTTTCCCATAGACCAACGGGACACCCTAACGTGCAACATGTGCTATAGCACAGGGCGGCAAAATTTTGGGGGGCGGCAGATTACAACAATTCAAAATGCTACTTTTGAAAAAAAATGTACCACACAGTTTTCACTACGGGTGGATTCTAGTATCTAGGGTTGAGTCGTTCCCAGAATCCAACGGTCCCATCCCCCCAAAATATCCGAACGATGGTGTTTGTTTCCCGGAAGGAGAAGATCAGATGGCATGGTCATCTTTGTTCTATCCTGATATTGTCAGTTTGTTACCCTTCATCTTAGGAAAAGGAGCTTTTTTTGGTTAAAATGGATGGGCTTGCACGAGTGGATCGGCGTATATAGGAAAAAGGTCGTTGAGAAAAAAAATATTTTCTATTCTTAATTAAATAGGATCAAATACTAATTTCACCTATTTGGGTCCAAGAGGGGCACTCTGGACAGTGCCCCCTCTTGGACCCAAAAATGTTCTCAAAATGAGTTAAAACCCTACTTTTACCAGTCAAATTTCAAAATTTTTTCTGGGAGAGGAACCCCATACCCCTTGCGGTTCCACAATGGAATATTGCGTGACACTTGAGAAAATCCCCAAAATTTGGGGTCAAATGATAAAAGTGATGGACACAAAAAAGGTTCTCAAAATTAGTTAAATCCGTGCTTTTAAAGGTCGAATTTAAAAATTTCTTCTGGGGGAGGACCCCCATACCCCCCAGCGGTACCATAAGGGGATCTTACCTGATACTTTTCAAAAACTCCCCACCATTTTGATATTTTGTGTCAAAAGGTAAAGACCCCCACCTTTAAGCAGTAGACTTTAAAAGAAACAAGGGGTACTTTCTTGAAACTGGAAATGAAATAGAGAGGGCGGCAATAAATCGATATGCACAGGGCGGCAAAAAACTTAAATACGGGCCTGGTTATAACTGTGTGAAGATCCTTTCGAACTTGTTTTTTTTCACAGTTATTGCAATGCTTAAGAAGACATTTCATAAGAAATTACGATCTAAAAACAATAAAAGTTTCCATTCCTCAAAAGACAAAAATAATTTTAAAAATTTTATCTGTTGCACTAGGGTTTAATTTAAAAGTGTGATACCACAATCATGGAGAAAATTGTACTCCTTAAAGATTGTTTCATTGTTTGACATAATTTGTAAATGTAGAAAAATTAGCATTAAAAGAACTCTATATGAGTTACGGCAAATAAATAGATACTCAAAAGGTTTCAAACAAATTAGCTCTGAAAGCCATTGTACTCCAAAACTCTGAAGTAGTGTAAGAAAATATTGATGAATGTAGCCTACCATGCGTTATAAACTGGATTTTGTTATATTGGGAGATTGAAATGAGGTATTTGCATGAGTGAGGGATTTGCTTGATTTTATACTTTTTCGATACATCATGGTCTAAAACTCCCAAATTTCTGATTTTTAAGTTCAAAAATGTGTTTTAAATAATTTAAAATTCAATCTTATTTTTGCCAAAACGTCAGAAAAGTCACGTTATCAGAAAACGGGCTTATATCGGATGTGACATCACAGCGCATGAAAACCATTGTGTTTTCTGTTTTCACGTGATCAGAAAACGGCTCCTATTGGATGTGACCTTACAGCGCATGATTTGTGATTCGAAAGTGTTTTCGCGCCCAAACAAAAAACGAAATTTCAAAAATTTATATCTCAGAAACTAGGCTACGAAAATACACGATATAAACGTCATTCTTCTTGGTTTTTTATCTACTATTTTAATAAAATTTAATCCCAAAACCTGAGAATACCTCATTGACTGTTGATATTGCAATTATCAAGAAATTAACCAACCATTTATCAACAAACTTGCTAAAATTCCACTAAAAAGGGGTATACAGTACACAGAATCAATACTCCAAAAATTTATTTTTGTGTTTTATGAATGGTTTATTCTCACATAGTAAATGACTGATTCAGAATTAAGTGCTTTTAAGAAGATAGGTTCAAAGTGTACATTGAATTATTGGGCAAAATACATTGATATACATTTTTACAAATTGTAGGGATTGGCTTATGCCACACACCCGCTCGTGCTAACCAAGTGCAACCCTAGCCGACGGTTGTGTTGTTAGTGGTAAGTTCATATGAGAGAATGTAGCTGGTAAGAAAGAGAATGATGTTAATTATTGAGATATTTCTGATGATTGCTCTCGTTTGCTTAAATTTAAGGTTCTTACGCATTATACCGTCGACTTTGCCGCTTAAACAAAAACATTATCAAATCCCATTGACTTTTCTATCGATGTAATGCTGAATTAGACGGCCACTGAACGATCCATGGGATAATACGTAAGTACCAAATTTAAATATTATCTGTATAGTCCATGTCTGTCCTTGTCCATAGTTATAAACTTAACTGTCTCATTAATGTGTGCAATTCTTATAATATGTTTACACTTAAAATCTCAATCAAAGTTGCCGCCAATTAATAGTAGCACTTAAATTTATTTTTAATAAGTATTGAAGCACAAAAAATTTAGGTATGTAGGAAATTTTAAGTAGAGAATAAATAAGGAACATTAAGTATATGTTCTTTTTAAGACCAATTAACATTTTTTTAAACTACAAAAAATATATAGAAGCTTTTCAAACAAATTTATTATATTTTATAGTTTTGACAGCTGCAAATGATCAATATATCATTATATATCCCAGAAATTCATGTGTATAACACTTGTTAGAAATTTTTGATTTCCCACGCCCTTATATAATTTTCTATGAAAGATTTATTATTTCCTTTATGAGAAAAGAAACCATTATATATCCCAGTATGTATATAACACTTCATGTGTATAACACTTGTTAGAAATTTTTGATTTCCCACGCCTTTATATAATTTTCTATGAAAGATTTATTATTTCCTTTATGAGAAAAGAAACCATTATATATCCCAGAAATTCATGTGTATAACACTTGTTAGAAATTTTTGATTTCCCACGCCTTTATATAATTTTCTATGAAAGATTTATTATTTCCTTTATGAGAAAAGAAACCAAGTTTATTTTACTGTACTGTTCTTACTTTTTATGTTGAAAAAAAGTGTTTTTATGCAATTATTCAGGAAAAATACTCCTTTACATAGTAATGCAAACAATTGATTTTTTGAAACGTGCTAAAACGGAGTTATGACTTCATTATTTAGTTTTTAGTGTTGTGAGAAAGGGTTTTAGAGAAATATATAATTATTCAAGAAATATTTTGTTCGTAATTTTTATTTTTGGCTAGAACGTTGTATAAGTAAAAATAACCTAATTCTTATTAGTAACAACGAAATTTAAGATGCAAAACAAAATAAATGTATTTGTTTTAAATTGAATTAGTGTTATTTATCTTTTCTTCAAGTATTAGAAGCATTTTCGAGCTCAAAAGATTATTTTTACCTGTAGAAAAGCTTAGCAGTCAAAATGACTGCATCCGGCGGTTCTAGGTATGCGGTACTTGCTGGCGGTTCTAGTGTTAAACAAAAATGTTATCAAATCCCATTGACTTTTCTATTGATGTAATGCTGAATTAGACGGCCACTGAATGATCGATGGGATAATACATAAGTACCAAATTTAAATATTATCTGTATAGTCCATGTCTGTCCTTGTCCATAGTTATAAACTTAACTGTCTCATTAATGTGTGCAATTCCTATAATATGTTTACACTTAAAATCTCAATCAAAGTTGCCGCCAATTCATAGTAGCACTTAAATTTATTTTTAATAAGTATTGAAGCACAAAAAATTTAGGTATGTAGGAAATTTTAAGTAGAGAATAAATAAGGAACATTAAGTATATGTTCTTTTAAAGACCAATTAATATTTTTTAAGCTATAAAATACAAAGATTTAAAAATACTGAATGTGTACAAAAAATATTTTGTTTGATAAATTTAATAGAATAGAAGACTTTTAGTTAAAGTAATCAAGCAAAAATCATTAGTTTTTATAAATTAACCAAAACAGTAAAAAAATAAATTACCATTCCTGTCCCTGTGGACTACCGTTTGACAACCATTAGGACACTCAGTTATAGCAACAGCATTGGCTTCAAAATGTTCATCATTACACAAAACTGTTCTGTTTGGGGCATCTCTAGGTGAATAGCTGCATGTATAGCACTTAATACCTAGAGCTGAAATAGAAAAGAAAATGTAAAATACTCGAATTTAAGTTTTAAATAAATAATTTTTAAAAAGATAATTTAAATATAGGTTAAATTCCAATATTTATCCCTTTAATTGAAATTTGAAAATAAAGCTTTTAAAAACTATATTCCATTATGGATAGATGGCGCCATCTTTAAATTCAATATTTCATTTGGAAGTATTTTATAACACCATTACATTAACATAAAAAAATAAACTCTAATAAATTTAAAAAAATTCTTAACAAATTAAATAGCAACAAGTTGAAATGTTTTTGCTTTCCAATTTCAGATGAGTGAATCTGCAATAAAAGCTTGAAAGAACAGTAACAGAAAACCCAGTTTTTAAGTCAAAAATTATAGCTTTATTAAATCCTGAAAAGCTTATAAATCTGCATGACCTACAAGCATGAGAAGCACACTACTTTTTATGGTTCATGCCTTCATGAAATTTTCTAGAGTAGTTTTGAAAGAAATGGACCAGTTGTGCATTCCCTGCCATTATGGTCCACCAATTCTCAAAAGAATGATATTAAGGGGTTTTCTCTGACACAGTGGCGAATCCAGTAGGGGGGGCTGTGGGGCTGCAGCCCCCCCAGGAATAAGACATTCAAGTTTTGGTAATAGCAATAAAGCCAAGAAAGAAATTTCAACACGTAGTGGATATTCGGTTTGTTACTCAAATTCCAAAAATTTTCTGGGGGAAGACCCCCAACCCCCTCGAAATTTGGAATCTAATAAGTACGGTCTTTCCTTGAAACTTTAGGGATTTTCAAGGAGTGATCCTCTTAGAAGTAACCTAAAGTGTCTCAACATGAGTTAAAATGCCACTTTTAGGGGCAAAATTCCAAAATTTTTCTGGAATAGGAACCCCTAAACCCCCTAGAAATTTTCCAATTCATAATACTACTACGTATAAACTTTTTTTCCTTGAAAATTCTGCCGCTTACAATGTGCTCTTTGGGTGGAATCTAAAAGGCTTCAAAATGAGCTAAACACTATCTTGAGAGGCAAATTTTCAAAAATTTTCTGGGGGAGGACCCCCGGACCCCCCTTTTGCTTAGAGTTGACATTTTTACACAATTTTGAAACTTAGTGCACCAAAATTAAGACCTTACGAAGTCATCTCACCTAAAACTTAGTAGGTATTCCTAAGATTAGACCTCAGAAAAGATGTTGAGTAACCCCCCTATACAAAAATCTGGCTACGGCACTGGAAACCCCCTCCCCCTTTCAGTTACTTACATTAATATTTGAACAGCCCCATAATAGCAATTAAGTTATTTGTGAAACTCAGCCCCCCCAGACAAAAATCCTGGATTCGCCACTGCTCTGACATAATTTTTATTGGTTCTTACCTATTATACCGTCGACCATGCCGCTTAATCAAATCCCATTGACTTTTCTATTGATATACCGCTGAATTAGACGGCCAATGAACGGTCGACCGGATAATATGTAGTACCTTTTTTTTCTATAAAAAGCCTCACAGGGAATTTTGATGTGAAATACATGTAAGTTTATGCCCAAAAAATGTATGATAAAAATGTTTTATCTATGTACAAAAAAATGGAAATATTTTTAAATTGAGAAATTTTTCAAAAATTTAAAAAGCGTTTTAAAAAGCTTTTACTCCGAATGGTCTTCTTGGGTCCATTTCGATACCAAACATATTACAGAAATAAAACACTAAAACATTTCTTACTTGCAGGTATAAAAGCAGCAAATAGTGTGAATAAAAGCATTGTAGTTTTGATATTTAGAGCATTTGCTTTCGAACTCCTAAAAGAATTCCTGCAAGACAAAACTTAAGTTTAGATACAAAGCTAAAAACAAACACAATAGATTTAAATTATGTAAAATGAAGTATAGTCACACATTTCAAATACACAGAATACTAATAACCTAGTATTTAAAAAATCCGAAATAAAGAATATCAATTAAATCAAATTAAATTAAATGTCTACGAAAAGATCAAGATCAAAGAAACCGCGCAAACGCCAAGGGATTAATAACAAAAACACCCAAGAAGTCGCCAGATTTTGTTTTTGAAAAGTTTAGGAAAAATATCGATGATTCAATAATCACTCCAATATTTAAATTTTTCCTTTATTAAGACGTCCCCAGACGACCATTACTAAAAAGAAATAACAAATATCATATATAAGTCTAAAAAGAATGTAAATTAGTTTTTAAAAAACATCAGAACAAAATTTCAATTCTATAATGTATTCAGATAGTTCAATACACCAGTTTTCGAGCACGCTCGAACGTGCGTTACGTCAAACAACAGACTACGAAAATTGAACAAACTTCACACTTTTATATGGGTATAAATTTAGACTCTTTGTAAATATTACCCTTGCCATTACAAAAAATCTGCCGCTAAAATAATAGCAAGAGTCTAAGAGATAGAAATAATAGCTATCCTACCCCACAGGCCTCCCTTTGTCATCAGTCCTCTCTAAGGAATTCTCTATTTATCTTCTCGAAAATATTCATACACCGAGGATATTTCATGCAGATGACAAAAGCCAGCAAGAAAACAAACTCTTTTTGATGGCACCTTCAAGACAAGAGCTGATAAAGACCATGTGCTCCGGATATTGACTTGGGGGCCCGCGCCATCGTGACTGGGTCAGTACGGTTTCCATGACGACCAGGCTAGCGTCTCGCCCGGTTGCCGTACTTTAGATCAAAAGACGGATAATTTGCTGTTGTCCGAAAAGTACTTGCCGTAAAGACGCAGACAATGAGGCGGGCCTTTTTGAGGGAAAAGTTCGGGGAGTGAAAGGGGTTTTTGTTTGGTTTGGTCCAGTTTCGGGAGCAGTTTATAACCATGGGATGGGTGCCAACTGTGAAGAAGGATAACCCGTAGCAGGGGACGTGGGGTCTCCCAGACTCCGCAACATTTTCCTCCCCTCCCCCCTACCACATGCTTGGTCAAATTGAATGGATTCTTCCGCTAGCTTCACCTTTCGAGACCTTGGCCCTGACCCCTTCTTATCAGCAAGTTTTGACAAGTGCGACTGTACGGAAATTCCACAAATTCTTTTTCAGGAGTCCCAGAGACCCCACCTCCTCCGCAGTGTAACAGTTTTCGTCCAGTGTTAGTACGCATGGTATTGAAGCTAGGTCCGCGGGGATTATTTATGATTATCTCTAATCCACGTTGTGTGGAAGAGTTTAAAAAAATAGATGAAATTATGAGTAATTTCTGTGGGGGAGAGACTGTGAAGATGATTTCAGTGAAAATTTTTAAATTGTATGCTTCCAAAACAATGGTAAAAAACGGATATTTCAGGCACTGTCAAAAATTTTTCTATTGTTCTACACAGAATTTTCTCTTATTAAAATTTGCTTTATATATTAAATCATAAAAACAAAACGGTTAATTCACAATAGATGCGTTTTTATTTTTAAGTTTAAAGAATTTATTGCACCATATGGTTTCTATCGATAATTAAGTCTATCGGAAAATTGTCTGGAAAAAATGTTTATTTCATCATAAAGTTAAAGAAAGTATTTTTCTATCAAGAGATAAATGTTCAAATAACAATGTACTGAAATATCAGAATCATATCTTAATTAGACGATTTTTAAAAAATATAGAAAGTTGCGGAGTCTCTGAGACCCCACGTCCCCTTGTATGTTCCAATTTTTCACCTCCCCTTTTACGGGATAAACTTAGTTTGGAAAGAAACTTCTCCTGATTACTCTTCTCTATAATAAATTAGTCTGAAAGAATATCCTGCAGTAGGCCCAGGAATAACTTACAAATATCCAATAAAACAGACGCAGAATACTCAAACAGCAAAGTCTCTTAAGTCATAATAAGGATGAAGGTTTTGGGCACATTCTTAAAAAGTATAAAACAAGCAAGAAGTCGAGGATGTATTAGTTCTCAGCAACAGGTGACGTGCCAAAAAAGAAGGTTAAGCTAGTTCTAATGTTCTTAAAAATATTATAGCGAAGCTAGTCAAGTCAAGTGCTTCATCACTCTCCTTGTCAACTACCAGATATTCACCGTTAAAAAAGTATCAGTTAACAAGAGACATTTGGCAGCTCTCCACTTTTATCAAGTTATATCCAATATGCATATTTTTTCCCCAAAATGTTCTTAGGTAAAGTCGAATATGCTAACTGAAGATTTTTTCTCTTCAATTAGTTTTATGTAACAAATTCTGGAATGAAACGATGTCCCTGTTTTTTTTAAGTCTAATATTTGTTTAGTGTCAATTTCCGATCAGGATATTTCAGCTCTCTCCCCAAAAAAACATATTCGCTTTCGATCCTGCAATGGATTACTATTCGGCCATTGTATTATTCGGACTATATTAATCACGTGATCTGGAAAAACACACTCACTATCACCATACCTCACTATAAACTATCTCTGTGGTAACCAATTGCATGCTCAGTAGGTCAAATAAATGGGGAAAATGTGAAATGTGACGTCAGACGGATATAGTCCCTTCTGTATGATTTCGAGTCGTCTGGGTGTACGGGGTACTGGGTGTACTCTACTCATCCTAGCATTTTCTTTCTAATGTACATACAAAAAATATGTGATCCACAGAATATTTTTTTAAAATTTAAGTTTTCTATAAAAATTTTTCATAGCAACAAAAAATTTTAGTATTTGGTGTTTTTTTCAATTTGCGAGCTCTGATTTGGCAGTGGATGAGGAGACAGTGGACACAGTCAAACCTTGAACACAAGTGTCTGTGTGTGGTGTAGTTACAACTTAAGAATTTTACCTAAACTCTCAAAATATCAGATCCAATGAGACGTCTCAATGTCAGATATCTTTTATATCGCAACCCTTGCATTGGATCTATGATGACTGTGCTGGGGAAAGACGGTAAAATAAGGACGTGTCAAGTCAACTTTACGAGGCGGTGTTAATTTTATTGAATAATTTCGCTCAACAGCTAAATATTACTGAGCCCTCATATTTACGATGCAATTTCTGAACGATCCCTGCACACCACACAAACAAGAAAAAACTGTTGCAATCGACGTCAAATCCGCTCTCGAAATTGGCGACGATCCCATAAAACACCCCCAGACAGGCGTCGCCCACGAACCCCTCCCCCCTGATTACCCTCCCGCAACCCTCAAGAGGCCATTAACGACCCCTCGATAAAATATTCCCTCCGGGGTATGCCGCTATCGGGCAATAATCATCCCCATCAAAAACGCATAACAAACACTGCGGCGTAAAAAAAAGTCACCTTCGGCGGAGAAATTCCCTCAATTACATCAGCGATTCCGTCGTAAATGCTTGATTAGAACCATTACGTTTGGGTGGTATTCTTACAGGGAAGTGGCTTTCTACTCGAGGACATTTTTGCTGAAGTAGAACCTATACCTTCGTCTACTTTCAAAGTAAATTAACAATATACGCTCAAAGGATAGGGTAGATGATTTTGAAAAACATAATCTCAATATGAACTACTCAAGAACAGGTACTACTATTAAAATAAAATCAATAAAAATTTATTTGTAAGCTATAACATAGATGAAACTAATAAATCAGGATTAAATGTTTAACAGAGATCCATAGGCACCGACTTTTATCAAATATTGTGGGGGGCCATTACTAAACAATAAATACCTAGTTATTCCATATAACAGCAGTCCTTAAACTTTCGATCGACACTAGTGCTAGAACTCGCCCCATCCAAGATTTTGAACATCCGTCATCCAAAATATTATTCCTAAAGTGCCCTCTAACAAATACATTTACACGTAAAGTTTAAGATTACCTTAAAGTATTACTCAAATTATATTTCACATTATGTTAAAATTTTACAATTACTTGAAGTAAAATAGGGGGTCTGTGGAAAAATTTTGGAAAATTCCACAAATTTTTTAAAAATTTGCCTCAATATAGCTTATTTTGCGGCATGTTTGGTTCCACCAAAAGAGATCAGCTCCTTGTAAAACATAGAATTTCCAAAGAAAATATTATAACGAAGTCACAATTTCAAGGGGGGCTGG
This sequence comes from Tetragnatha versicolor, assembly GCA_024610705.1. Taxonomy (NCBI): domain Eukaryota; kingdom Metazoa; phylum Arthropoda; class Arachnida; order Araneae; family Tetragnathidae; genus Tetragnatha; species Tetragnatha versicolor. Next base: position 19,126,564 of record JANDEH010000008.1, read on the forward strand.
GGGGACCTCCCCCAGAATTTTTTTAGAAATTTGTCGCTTTAAACTAGTGTTTTATTTATTTTGAAACTCTTTAGAGCCCTCGAAGGTCCGTGGACCCTTCTATAAAACATTTGAATAAAAAGCGGCGCAATATTTTTTAAAAATTTATTCGAACGCAAAACATTAAATTCTTATCTTGAAGAATGAAAGTGGATTTATAACGCTTTTAAAATCAACGGCACATGGTTCGGGAGGGATTTGACCAGACATTTTTCTAAGGTACCTACTTACGAGTAATTTATTACTTCAAGTGTTAGAAGACTTGCACATTTTATATTAGTTTTATGAAATTAATTTCAAAATTTTATTAACATTGAAAATTCATAGTAAAGCGATATTTGGAGGATCCTCCCAAGAAAAGTTTTGGAAATTTCCCCCACAAAATAGTGTTTTAGCTCTTTTTGAAGCCTTTTTGGGTTACACCCTTAAAGCAGGGCTCATTTTAAGCGGCAGAATTTTCAAAGAAAACTAGTATAGTATAATAAACATCAAAATTTTAAGGGGGTTTAGGGGTCCTACTTCAGAAAAATTTTGGAAATTTGCCCTAAATATAGTGTTTTAATTCATTTTGTCGACGCCTTCTCTATATGTTATACAAAAGAAGGATCACACTTGGAAGTCACGGAAGTTTCAGGGAAAACTGTACCATAAAAGATTTAAAAATTTGAGTGGGCCCCCCCAGAAATTTTTACCCTTGAAACTAGTGTTTTAACTCATTTTGAGACCGATAACAAATGAACGACGTCCAATAAAATTGCCTTTTTTATTCATGAAAGAAAAAATAACGGATATTTTTTAATAAAATTATTGGGGGGGCTATGCCCTTCTTCCAACATTGTGGGGGCTCAATCCCCCCCAAACCCAATGGAGTCGGCGCCTATGCAGAGAGCTAATATGGAGATGTCAGCAGACATTCCATCGAATGCCTTCTTTTTAAAATATTTTCATGAGCTCACATATTTTTTAGAATTGAATATACAATGCAACTTTGGTAAAATTTGAAGCTGAAGAGATCATGAAAAAAATTATATTAGTTCCATCATCTAGACATAATTTAAAGGATGTTTTGTTTACTAACAGCATTTATAAATGTTTTACGAAAATGCTGATGCTTTAATGAAATCAATTATCGCACATATTTTTAGGCCACTTACTTAATAAAACATATTAGGTAAAGTAATATTATTTATCTGATTCTAATTTTTATATTATAGTAGTATTTTTGACACAAAGCAATTTTATAGTTTAATTCAGATTGTCCTACCTAGAATGATTTCACTATTAGTACCTATACTCACAAAAGGTTTGTTAACAATTTAGTGGTTTAGTGACTTGGTATCCCAACATATTTAAAAGATATAACTTTCCATTGATTTTACGGATCACTATTTCGGAAACACAGATTTAAATAAAAGAATGATAAAAAGGGAAATCTTTGCTTTAACTAGGATTTTGATGCATTCAAGTTATCAGAAATGATCGCACAATTTTTTCAGAAGCGTGTATTTATGAAAAAAATTACTGCCTTGAGCTCTGTAATAGTATACGTATATAGTATTCTTACAACTATCGCTTAGCTTCTAGGCTAAAACCTATCAGATCACCTCCTGTATCAACACAAACATTAATCTCCGATGTTTTCATCAAAAATAAAGCAAATAAGCACTCACCCCACTGCACTCATTTCATAAACCATCCGCGACTTTGATCAACCCCTCTCGCGGAACATCCCCATTACATCTCACCCCGTATTAATTACTCCTCAGCAAAAGCAATTATCCTCACCATCTTGGATTACCTCCCCCATCCGAGGGGGTTGGCATGCTCCCTACCACCGTCCGTGACGTTACGTATTCCGAAAGTCAACTCAACTCGTGCGGGAGCTAGGGTGCGGTGGTTTTGCTCAATCATCCATCCCCCTCATGTTCCTACCCCTATTGTAATTAAGCTAAGGGTGTTCGTCAGAAAATCAGCAATAAGAAGTGCCGCAGAAATTACTCGCCTTTTGAAGTTATTGGGGTAGAGATATAATGGAGACAGTGATGATGCCTCTCTTTAAGGTGTTATTATTATCTTTGGGAAATCGTTAATGGCGTAGATGGAAAAGACGGCGAGAGTAGTGTTTTAATATAGTTTCAGAGCAGCGTTTCTATCAGGCCAATCAGTAGACGAAGAAAGACCAAAGTGACGTCTTTTTGATGAGATTTGTCTAAATTTGGCTCACCGGATTGCCGAAACGAAACAATGGGATATACGTATTAATGATGCTCCTCTGAATGTAAGATGCACTGTTGTGTGTGAAATATTTCCAAGAAAGTGTTCTAGTTTTAATTTTGAAATTTGCATGTGCATGCATTTGCATGTGCATGTGCTTAGACGTTCTTATGGAATAACCTTTAGGAGGATGTTCAATTGTTCATTAGGTGTGCTTTACACATTTACCCATCATAAGATCGTGTTTTTTTAAATATTTATTATTTCACTGATTAATTTACCAAGATGTAAATACCTCGGGTTATCATCTAAAATACATCATTACTCAGAAATTTCTTTTTACGGGTGAAAAAATTTCAAAATACACGCAGTGTTATTCTAAATCACGTACCATGCACATTTTTGGGGGCTTTGGGACTGCGAATTTTGTCTTCTATTGGTCCTGGTTGATTGGAAAACATGTATTTTTCAGACACCCGGTGATTTTTCCAACAGTCAAATCTGTATCCTCCAGCAAATTCCTCCATTAACCAACTTAAAGATGATAACAGGGTAATAAGAAAGGGTAAATAAGAAGAGGTTAGGGCGTAAATTATAAAATCTAACACACAACATTTCTTAAAACATCGCCGAAAGAACAAACAAGGAAAATTAAAAAAACGCCCATTTTTCGTGCCCTTTGGGTAAAATTCAAACCCCAAAATATAAAAGACTCAGTCTCCACAAAATCGATACCATCAACCTATGGCAAAGATCGATACATAATTGCGTGATACCTCCATGAGTTCGTCTTCAAAACTCGAGCTTTCCGTTTCAGACGCAAAACAGACGTTAGAAAGACATTAGACATCGGAAAAGACCGCACGGAAAATGGCGAGAGGGATTCAAAGAGCGTTTAATGACGTGTAAAACTCGGCGATGATGGGAAAAGAGCTTTTCTGGGAGAAATAGCTCAATTTCTCTTTAATCATCTAGTTTTAAACAAGGGGAAAGTATGTGAAAAAAAAGGAAACCTTTTTTCTGGATAAGGGGTGAGGTGAAATCAAGGGGGATATTTTTGAATGATGGAGTTTTTTGAGGTGGTGCACAGGTGCAGGTGCATGAATATGAATTGTGCGTAATCTTTTCGTTAATAACCCCTCGTTTAAGGATTTTCTGTGGGGGATTAAACTGTCAAAATAAATTTATTCGATGTGACGTGAGAATTAATTTGCGTATTTTTGGGTCGTTTTGAAAAGAACTCTAAAATTATAAAACGCATAGATTCCCAGTTTACATTATTCATATAAGCTGAAACCCGTTCTCAAACTCTTGTCACATTTCGGTTTACAAATATATTAAAATTTTTATCCTTAGTACTTCACCATTGAATATAACAAATTTTTCGATTGCAAAATTGATGAAGATGAAAAAAATAATGAAGGGTAATAGGAAGTTATGACATTTAAGCACAAAAGATGAATTGTTACTTCTCCACTCCAATTCCAATTATCATGTAATTGGTTAAACTCAAATGCTGATGTGATGTCACCAAATTGGAAATCACCATTTTAATTTCGAACAGTGTGATCAAACCTTTCGTTTTGAATGACATAAAATGAATCAAATTGTATGCGCACTTAGGTACATTCGGCATACCTTTTGAAAAATAGTAAAATTCAAGCCAAACAACACATTAGTTTTTAAACATTAATAAACATGGTATTTTAATTCAAATACCTTTTGTGTTTTGGGAATAATTTACTTCATACTTTCATAACTCCAATTTCACGTCAAAAGAGAGGGAACATAAAAAACAAATGAAATTTCATGGAAGAGCTACACAACTGTATTTACGTGGATTTTCACTTAGCACATATGAAAAGAAGAAACAATTGTTTCAAATTGAATCGTATGTTTTATTTCATGAAAGCTATGCAACATACACACAAATTTTTGCGCCGAGACTATAATTGTGTTAGAATTATAAAGAGCATCTAACATTTTCTACAATACAGTTTCAAATGCACTGTATATTTTAAATTTAAAGCATTTTTCACCATAATTGAGTTTTTCGAGAACATTTCGCCGTATTCGTTTTCATTTATAAATCAATAATTCTGTCAGAATCAAGTTACGCTACGAAATGGTATTTGCCGAGCATCGCTTTTTGGAAAACTTTTATCGAACTTAAAACGACATGAAGACAAAAATTTAAAATGGCGGGAACTTTCCCTAGGAGAACCGCCTTCCAGGATAGTCGTGCACGAAAGATAAATTGGCTTCTGATGGCCATGGAGAGCTGATAGAAACGGAATATATAGCTCAAACTTTCAAATTTTTAAAGCTCTTTTAAAATGTATTCAGGAATGATGGGAGATGATTAAAGAGGGGGAAAGTTTATTCCAATTTGTTTTAGTAATCAGTACTGTGATGAATATTTTATTTGATCTTCTAATTAAAATGATACCAATAATAAACAACCTAAAAGGTTTTAACTGATACACTTTTTATGCTGCTTCATTGTGTTATACTAAGGATGAAGAGTTATACTATTAACAAATGATGTATTGATTTTAAAATATACTATTCCAAAAGAAATAAATGACTACGTTCATCACACAAGAGTGGGGATTACTTTATAGGTAATTGACTTTTTAAAAACTAATCTGGGAGAGCAAAGCTATAATTAGAGAGGAGAGAAAAAACAAATCCAGAAATTTAGATTAGTGTTTATGGTATATATACTCAAAAATAGCTTAATAAGGTGTTGAGAGATAACATAGAATATATATGTTTTTGTAAGAAATATCTGTTGTAACGTATAATGACAAAACTCAGGAAAACCGCATATTTCAGAGTAACAAGTTTTCATTTTTTAAAAATGCATCATAAATACATCATTATTCACGAATAAAATTAAAGAATTCCATAATTTTCCAACTACAAGCTAAAGAACAGAGAAAACGTTTTTTATAAAACCACCAAGAACTAAGCAAGTTTTAAATAACTTTTAGACCACGTTTTCGAAAAAAAAAATTTAATGGAACTCGGTTACAAAAGCTTTCAAGAAGCTCACGAAACATCACGTCTATCGCATATACACCGCCTAGAAGGTCGTGCTTTTTGTTTACATCAGAAGAGAACCTTCCTACCCCCATAAAAGAATAAAAATGGCACGTGGGTAACTTTTTACACTACAAAACAGTGAGGGACGGGGAAGTCACGATCAGGGCACAAAACCTGACAGGCAAAAAAGCATATTTTTTAAAGGAAAGCGTTGGAAAGTGCAATTTTTAAAGTTAAAGGACCTAGGACTAAAAAAACCCTTATACTTATGCAGATACGTGAGTATGATCTTCAAAATGAAGAAAATACTTCTACTAAAACATTTTTTGTTATAACACAGATGATGGTTATTGTTTATGAAGGTAGGGAGAGGATTTAAGGACTTAGCAGACTAGCAGACACACTGTAGGGCGGAAGGGTCAATTTTGAAAAATCCAAATTCCAAATATGTGAAATCTATTTGCATTTAATAATTGAAATTACTCTTTCATAGCATGGTTTATTAGATTATTTATACTGGCTTACCAATAAAACCTATGGAAAGCATCAAACAAGGAGTGTGGTTTTATAAAAAGGACAAAGCTTGATTTCTTTCAAAAACCAACTCACGTTGATTTTTTCTTGCACAAAATGAGTCAAAAATATTTTGTCTTCCAAGCAAACTTTCTAAGAAGTTTTCTGAAACACGAGAATTTAGAATTCCAGATTAACTTACACGTTTCGTACTTTACAAGACAGATGTTTTTCCTCTCGGGAGACTTTAGAAAGCATTGATGAATGAATAAACACATTTTAAATTGGGATCAAAGGGTTAGAAAAACTAATCGTGCAGATATTATCAGCAAGATATCAATTCAAAGTAATTGCGGATTCTAAAATGACAAATGAGACGAGTCCGGATCATTGGATACGCTTTCTCAATAAATCTTTCCTACTTCCCGATCAATAGGACAAATCACCCAACTACCCTTTTCAACCCATTTCCAACTGAAACGATCGTCAATGAAGGGCAAAACGAGATAAGGGCACAATCGTTGAGAAGCCATTTCGCGGTGAAATGCCGATTATTAAGTGCATGGAGCATAAATTATCGTATAAGACTTATTGATTCCAGCAGTAGGCAACAGTCGTATGTGACGTGATGGACAACTATTAGCTGTGGGGGCCACGACCTCGGTTTGCGAAGGCCGCCATCGACCGGTAGGGGATCTGCTGACAGGTGGAACATGGAGAAGATTTCGGATTTGGCTGAAAGGATCTTATAGTGAAGAGAGATGGTTTGTTAGAATGTGTTGAATGAAGTGAACGGGATGTAGATAGTTGGAGAGAGCAAATTGGTAGTGAGATGATCCAAATACTATGTTCATTGAGCATTCTTCACAAAATTGCTTCAAGAGATGGGGATCCAACTAGAAGCATGAGTTTGCATCTCTAAATCCAGAAGGATATGACGTAAGAACGATAGTGTACAACTATATCAAATATACATCAGGAATGCAGTGGATATAATTATTGGCGATAGGAAGAATAAGATACTTTATCGAACACACATTTAGGCTTATAAAGGGTATTTGAATCGTGGTATTGCATATGATCATTCGATACGTACCGATGCAAATTAAGTATCACTTCCACCTGTTGCTATATAGTACAATGAGTTTGCATGTCTAATTAAGTGATTAACATGTTTTTTTCATCAGCAATAAGGCCTTTGGATGAAAGTGCCTAAAGCCTAATACAAAATGGAAAATTAGGACCGAGTAAATTTCTTAATTCTTGGGGTTTTGATAAGTAGCGAAATATACAATATCTACAACATATTAAGTGTGAAGTATTTTGGATGACCTGTGCTTTTGAACTTCCAAAATGCATTGAACTTCTAAATCTAGCGGCATAATAACGATAAAATCGCCAAAACTCAGACTGCTTAGCGGATCCTCATGCATAACGGTAAACGTTAAAAAGCAACGGAAATATTACAGATAAACATGAGCGGATAAGGAAGCATCAATCACAATCACAAAGCGTGAAACTCATACCAGCATGACCTATTCACACGTTTAAGTCCGAAAACAACAAACGCGGTTTTCGACACAGGTCAGCTAACTTGGCGAAAGGGGCCTGTTTAAGGGGGTTGGATAGAACAGAGAAAAATATTCTCCAGATTTTGACTCCCCAATGCACTCACAAGATGAGGTTTCTTTCAGCCGAGAAAAAAAACAACTAGGAGTTTTCGTGGGAGGCTTAGCAGGTGGCGTTATTGCCAGGTTGTAAGGGGGCAGCAAAAACCAAACTGCAAAATAAATAATTCATGGTCAGAAGTTGAAGATTAGAACTTTCGAAAAGATTCTCAAAGAGGGTGTTTTAGTTAAAGGGTGAAATAAATATAAGAGAGCGTTTGCGAATTTTCTAAATGCGCTGTTTGTATTCAGTTCTTGTTTAGGTGTTTGGAAGGATTAAATTTGATTCGATTCTTGAATGTAGTTCCATTAAAGAATTATGTAAAAGGCCATTCCTTATTTTTCTACTACATATGTTTGGATTAGAATGGCAGTACACTTTCTGTCATACATTTAAAAAATCAATTGAAATAACTGTTTGGAGTTTGAAGTAGTTATATTACGATGTAAGGAATAAATCCTATATCAAGGAATCTAATATCACTTTGATATATGGCAAAAATAAAAAAAACATGTTTCCAAGAGAAAAAAATATCTGCAAGTCAATTTTTAAAATTGGGTTTTCTCACTCAAAAATTATGATTAAAAATACAATATATTTAAAAATACCAAAGCTTTATGAAGTTCAAAGTCATCAACTAAATGGATCGATCACCTTCAGAACCTAACTTTTTCTAAGCATACCATCATCTATAAGGAACACAAACGAATGGGCTTAAATTTATACGAATATTTTATAAACTCAAATTATAAAATATTTTCGGACATAAACCGTTATTCGAGCCAATATGACCAAAATGGTAGTACTTTAGTCAATGAACACTGCACACAAATTCTGGGTTGAATATGAAACTCCGACCTCAGAAACAATCTCAAAAATCTTAAAACCCCCAACGAACAAAGCATTTCAAACAGATCCACGACACTGAACCACCTTACTAATTAGATACCAGAAAAGTGAAGGGGAAGACAGCCTAAAGGCTGCTTCTCTTTAATTAGATACCCCCCAAGTGCATGGCTTGGAACAATAAAAGCCCGGCAGCTAGAAAGTTACTTCCTCCTCCATTTGCGAAAAGGACAAGAGCTGCGGGGGAGTATTTATGGTTGTTTGACTAGGGCTTTAATAACGGGCGATATGGCTCCTCCAAGCAGCTAATATTGAAAGAGGGAATTGCTGAGGGGACAGTTCAGAAGATCGGGGTGTTTGGATTTTTTACATAATGGGGTGTCAGTTTGTAGACGAAGGAGTGTTGGTAATTTTGTTTGAAAGTGAACTGTTTTAGGGATATGAGATTCTTTGTTTAATAAGGGGGATTGAATGTGAGGTGTTTAAAGATTTCGAGTGTGATTATTATGACTGGAGCTTTTTTTTCTCTTAATAAAAATAAATGGAGAAAAGGTGAAGGAAACAGAGCACATCAAAAGAGCAAATTGTAAGTTAAGGCTGAAGACACAATATTTTTCGGATGGAACGTGATCTTTTATTCCTAAACGTGAGATAGAGAAGGGATAAAATCAAAATTTTGTCAAATGTGCGGATATAAGAGGAAGACCAGGGGATGTTGCAGTGGAATCATATTATTATTAACGTAATAGAATACAAAAAATGTGACGGGAAAAATCCTTCACATATAGAAATTTAAAAACATTAAGTCGATCTCAAAGAGTTTCTCCATTACTTTGAACTTGTGGCAACCAGTGTAAACTCACAACTCTCTCCACGGTTGAAGGTGACGCTTGAGAGTTGTGAGTTTACACTTATTGTCCACTTAACCAGCGATAAATGGTGAAATTCTCCTTTCATTTATGGCAACCAATTCAGGATAAATGAGTTTTTAGGTATTAAATGTTTAACATCCAAAGGATTTTGGAGGTAAAATGCTAAGAAATTACAAAATAGGAGCTTTAGTAGCTTTACAAAATAGGAATAACACCTCTTTAGGAACAAATCATCCTCTATGCATAATCAAGAGATAATAACTTTTTGAACGACACACGATAATAAAATGTTCCCATTGCCTCCAAGTCTAAATCTCTTTAGTTCCAAAGAAATGTTGAACTTTATGAAAGAGTATCCATTAAATCATCACACTCAAACCAAATCAGAAGAAAAGAGGAGAGACTTGCAGTGTAGAATGTCGTTAAGAGGCGTCAGCGATCTTTTACGATGAGTAATTAGTAGAGCTCAAAAGATTTGATAATGAGACCTCCATCTTAATCGGAAGCTCAGAGATTGATGATAATATACTCTGACTAATGGCTGAGTTACTACAGCAATTTAAGTTCCATTTATCATTATTATTTGTAAAGATTTTGAGTGTAATGATTGAGAGAAATCAAGAGTCATGAGTTTTTTCAGGGACAGTAAATAAGACAGGTTTAAGGATGCACTACTCAATCAAAATTATGGTTATTTCTCCCGTAATTTAATGGTTTGAATTGGTTGAAGTTGAAACATTTCATCTTTATTGTAATCAAAATCTTTAAAAATCCCTTGAGTGCAGTGAAGCAGATTGCGTTTGTTAAAAAAAACAATTATAATTATTTACCGGATACTATGAAAAGGTTAGCAAATAGCTATGTATGGTAAGTAAGAGAGTATGGTAAACTTTATTAGGGAGAAACCTATTTAATGAATTAGCTTCTTTAGCATGCGTTGAAAAATAAAGACCCTTCAGATTTTCAACGAGATCATTTCTGCAAAAAGCAGGAGAGGAGGAACTTTCAACACTTCTTATCTTTGGATGTAGTTTATACAGGACAGAAGTGCTCAAAAACACTTCTTATCGATGAATTTGATAATTGATTTGATAAATTAATGATTTCCTCTCATTATTTTTTCACATATTTCACTATGTCTAATAGTCCCAGGCGGAAAATTCGCCATTAATATTTTCTCAGTTCAGAGTGGTATAAAAATATCTTTCGAAAATCGAAACTTTTCTTTTTTAAAGAGTGTTTACATATTGACCGATAGTTTTTTTTACCCTTAACATTCCTAGAGGTATAACATTTTTCAATTAATTTTTACATTGGTTTGTCAAAACTAAGTTGAATGAATTTTGAAATCTTCACACAAAATTAGTTCTATGTACCAAAATGGAGAGGGTTTAATACATTTACGCTAGTGTATTTTATTAAAAAATTATGGGATACAGGCACTGGACAAAAAAATTTTCGTGACCCTATTTTAACTTTTAACCTCAAATTAAACACTTTGAAACTACAGAGACAGTAAATTGTTTAGAAATAAGCTATTAGGTTTGGCAGTATACTAGACATCCTGACCTAAATAATAGTAAAAAGAAAGAAGCAAAAGAAAATATACCAAATAATACTTGGAGGAAGCTCTAAAAGGCAAGGTTAAATTCCCATAACACGTGATAAGAATAGAAAAACCTCTTCAGTGTTGACGAAAGAAGTTTAAATTTAAATATTGAAACATTCTACGCCCACTAGTTTATTTAAACTCAACCCACGTCTTGACGAGTCAAAATGTTAAACGGTTTCTTCCAAACCAACATGAAATAGATGACTTCACTCAACTGATAAACGTTCTGTTAGCTGTGGCTTAAACACGGAGATGATGAAAAATACCCCTTTGAAAACAATACGGAAGTTGACATGATGTAAAGTCCTTGACAATGGAAATATCTGAATGTTTTTTTTAGCTATTTTTCAATTGAAATTTCGAGTTATGGTTAGAGGACACAAAAGGTCAAATAAATGACTTTCAAAACCATTGTTTAGTCTGTAACATGATTGGGTACATTTTGTTAAGTTCAATAAAACATTAATGTCTGCTACCACATTAATGTTTGAAAAAGCAAGGAGATAGGAGGGCTTAGCTAAGGAGACAATACAGGGATATGTGTTACAGTTTAATAGCTGTAACTTAATGATGTTTGTGATGTTATACATCCTTCTTAAAAAATTTAAATCTTTCTTAAATAGAAAGACGTATTGCTGAAAATCCTTTTATTTTGAAGTAACCTTATAAGAAAGTATAATTCTGTCTATCAGAAGGCATACAACTATAGAATAACAGAATTCAGACGACTAGCACAAAGAACTGCATTTATGAGTTTTTGGAATGATACAGTGTTTAAAAATTTTTAAATCAACTAAATTTTTTTCCGTTTACCTAGAAAAAGTTTTAATATCTATACTTCTTTCTCACTTAGTGTTAAAGTTTCCTTTCTTCCTTCTCTTGGAAAAATATAAGAATCTGAGTATTAATAATCCGAAAGCTTTTTGTTTTAGAGGCTTAAAATTTGGTTTAGCCCCTACAGATCTCTCCTTTTAGAAATCAAGCCCTGCTTATTACCTACTATTAGTAAATCCATTCTAAAAGAGGAAATTCGTGGAACCTCAGCAGAATTAAGTTCAGAGGGATCCCTCCCACAGTTCTTTTGCAGCAGACAACACAAACCGCCCCATTAAACTCCCCCACCACCCAACACCATCCATCTCCCCTGCAGGAAATTAATATAACAATAGAGATTTATGTTGGGAATCACACCAATTGGCAGCGATAAGTCCGCACCCAACAAGGGAGGGAGATTGGATCAAGAGAGGGAGATCTATCGAGTATCTGTCACTCGAATCGTTTGACTCAGTTGACAGCTGGGGTGGGTCCCGCGGATTAATGGAGTCCCATCAAGTGTTTTATTCGAATCGGCACTCGACTGGGTGAGGAAGCGGATTTAGGCTTAGTTCTTAGTCACTGTGATAACTTAGTGAAGGGACGACTCATTTGTGAAGAAACAGTCTGCACAAGGCCCGTATCTAAGACTTTTGTTTCGTGGGGGAGGTTTGACCCTTCAACATTTTATCCTTACATCCTTATAGTTACTTTTTTACATCAAGTTTTAGATGACTTACACATTGTACATTAGTTATGGTGAAGTCAATTTCAAAATTGCGTAAACAACCTGAATTCCAAGTAAAATTGGAGGGTCTAGGGGTCCTCCAACAAAAAAAAAAATTGGAATTTCTCCCTTTAAAATAGCGTTGTAGCTTATTTTGAGACCTCTTAGGATACACCCTAAGAGCAACGCTCATTATAAAGGCATACTTTTTTAGCCCTTCTGTGTTAGACAAGATAAGCATCATCCCTCCTAAAAAAAAGCACAGAGTATTTTTTTTTATTTTGAGGGGGGTTTAGGGGTCTTCCACCAGAATTTTTTTTGAATTTTTACCCTAAACAGTAGATGTGAGACTCATTTTGAGATCTTTTAGGTTACACCACTCCTACTGAGTCACATAATTTTTTAAGGGAAAAAAGTCTAAAAATGTATGTCAAAATTTCGAGAGGGGTTTGAAACCCTAAACCCCCCTTGGATACGACCCTGAGTCTGCAAGTGTTTGAGTTGTAAATGTCAGGTATAATTTTCGTGGAATCAGTTGGAAGTGCCAGCAGTTTGCGAAAAGGCCACAATAATACAATAATGCAAGAAATAATAATAAATTTCTACTAATAACAAACAGTAAAATGGAATACTACTGTGAATAGGAAACTTTACTAGGAAAGATGACTGAAAAATCCTGTCACTTGGAAAAAATGGGCAACCCAGCTGCCCAGTTTTTTCCAAGTAATGTTTCTGAAAATTAACAAGAACGACGCGCAAACGTTCTTCAGAAATACTATCTAGAACTGGTTGGGTATTTTTCAGGAACGTTTTTGAGTTTTTACAGCAACGTTTTTGATATTTTCCATGAACATCATTACTTTTTTTTAAATGGGCAACCCAGCTGCCCAGTTTTTCTAAGGAAAGTGCCAGGATTTTTTACAGTGTAAACACGATTTTAAGTATTCTTGTATTTAATAACAATATCAGTACTTAAAAAAATAATATGGAGTTCCTAAAATAGAAAAAAATATTTCAGTTAATATTTCAGTATTTTATCAAAGATCTTGGGGAATCTCTTCAAGGGAATCTAAATTCGTGCTTGGATTCAAAAGACTTTAGAAGTAGATCCGCAGCCATTTGTAATTCAGCCACTAAAATGCAACAGAAAAGTAAACAATCCCCCTCTTCCACAAAGAAAAAATTACACCAACATATTCAAACATTTCTCTCCTGTTTCATTTTTCCAACGCAAACACCGAACTCGAACCCATAAGTAATTCGAACTACAAACACTCGATACCGGAAAGCACTCCGTTTTGTAGAAAAAGAAGCACAACGAACAGATTTACCCCATCACAACCATCTATTTGAAAAACGACGCAATTACCTTGTGAAAGCAAAGAAAAGCAATCAACTTTTTCGTAAACCCCCTCTTTCAGCTTCCACGTTAGGCTTAATCGCCGCAGAACATCAATGTGGAAAGCAAATAAATAACAACACCTCCCCCACGCCATCATTTTCCAGAAAAAGTATTGAATATCAGAATTCATTCATTCCTTCACGTATACGTAAATCCATAGATACAATATGAAGTAGAGAGGGCATCACCTGTAACACTATACGTAGCTGTCACAGAATGGGAGATGAAGGGGTAAAGTAGTTTCAAGGCAAGGATGTACTAATTCTTCGACTGTGGTAGTCGCCAAATAATGTCAAGTGTCCTGTACCGGGCAATTATATATAGTGAAATTGCTTTTCAGAACTTTAAAAGGAAATTAAAGTAAATTTATATAATTGCAGCCGATAGATGCTATAGTGGAATACGAAAGTATAAAATGAAATGTAATTCAAAGAAAACAAAGGTTTATTTACCATGAAAAATTCTAAGATAAATTTTAACAAACGCAAGTAGGTGCGGTTGAGGAAATGTTGGGCATATTTGAAAGAATAATTATATAGAAGTATTTTTGGGGTAATAAGAAAGAAATGGTGTGTGCATGGGTCTAATGTCCAAAAAGATCGAACGCTCATGCAAGAAATCTATCACCATGTCTGTATGACCATTATTCTTGTGTTATTAAACGACTAAAGAAATTGATAGGCTAAAAGTTATTAGGATGGATAAAGACCCATCTATTTAAATAGTATCCAATGACAGATCAACTGAAAATAAAAAAAGGGGAAGACCGAATTTAAGATGGCTGGACTGCTTGGTAAAAGACCTTTTGATTGGAAAACGTTGGTAAAGACTAGCTTGGAAAAATAGACATCTCATGAAGCTAAGGCAGTCGGAGTCGATCCATTGAGGAAAGAAAGTTACTTTGTAATAGTAATTTACTATAGCAAAGGCAAATTATCATCATTATCTTAAAAACATAACACAAGTTGGTACTATAATATTAATGACATTATGCAGGTAACCGTATATGTTGGCACAATTGCTTTCATGGGGATACAAAGACTCGATGTGCATGTCTATTCCTTCTGACCCTATGGGTAAACCCTAGCCAACAGGTGCGTCGGTGGAGTCGGAGGGAATTCAATTCCGAATGGAATAACTCCGAGGATCGAATCTCTGGAGGGAGGAGGAATCTGTGTTGCAGCTTCTTTTGAATTTAAAATGTATTCTCGTTTGAGTTTGAAATATCGTATCGACCCCTCTTTTGGTTCCAGTGGCCACAGGGATTTCTCGACGGCAAAAAGGTGATTTTTTACATCTTCGTGTTCTATTAATGGAGAGGATTTACAATGAAGTGCTTTGAATTATCAAGGAATGGAAGGATTTAACATTTCTGTGTGTGGGATAATTTAGAATTCATAGAAAATGCTTATAGAGATAATTAATTTTTGATCGTAACAAAAATGGATTCCTTATTTTTTTCATCATTTATACATTGATTAATTTTGGAAAATGTTCTCTGTGGAGGATGCAGTTTAATCAACAAATTAGTTTACAGACTATTAATGAAAATATTTCCTAAATAAAAACTAAAACGATTCCAGTAGATTGTGTAAATGAATAGAATAGTAAATGAGTTTTTATTTAGCAGGCATAAGAAAAAATGGCCCTTCCTCTTTTTTTCTCAAAACATCACTCGATCCCTTTCTGTGACTATGAATTAAAGTAGTATTTAAAATACTGAATACTGTATCAACACAGGTAAAAATACATTTAAAAATACGTAAACAGGAAAGTCTATCGGGAGTTATATTACTTTAAGATCACGGACGAAAGAAACCATTTTCCAAGGGAACCTATACCTATTTCAGAATATTGAAAACTCTTACATAGAAGCAAAAATTTGAGAAAAGCATGGATTCGGATTTCTTTTAAGATTCTTTACCTGCTGCCTGCTGGTTTAGTCTCCCAAGTCAAAAGCTCAATAAGTGGTATGTAAGAACTGCCTAAAAAAGGCGCTCCCCTTTGGAACAACACAGGAGCAGATATAGAAAATCTCTATTATCACAAAACTACGTTCAGTGAACTTAAACCACTTTCATTCAAACCAGCTTAACTATACTAAACAGTGTTGTTGTTGTTTCTTATGCCACTAGGAATATCCAAGCTCCATCCGCCAAAGCACTTACTATTAAACAGTGAGTGTGATCACCGACTCCCAAAATACAAAGAAATATAAATCCTCCATCTATCATCTACAGGGAAAAAATTTGTCGAAATGACGTAATTCCCTTACACACTCCGCAACAGGTTCGTCCCTCCCCTATCGCAGCTTTAAGAAATAATTCCATTTTTCCCCACCCACTCTCTCGACTTTTCACCTTTCATCTTCCCAAATGAAAAAAAAATTCGGAAAAATACTCCTCACGAACGAAATAGAACTCCAGAGAGAGGATGGAAGCCCCCTTCACATCGAATCCAGTTCCACATTCATCTCTCAAACGTCAGGGGATGAATGTCCCCCGATGCACATATTTCTCTATTGGCCGAATAATAAGCCTGGGGAACGACTAAGCAAAAAATTTATATGCACCCCGTCGAGAGGCTATCTCGGAAGATATATATCCGTTTGTTAAAAATAAGGGAAAAAAGCATCTTACAAATGCATGAAACGGAGGGAGTAATCTCTGCTGTAGGATGAGTCAGAGGATGAACAGAGAGATGAGGACAGTCGGTTGTGTCTGTTTTCCTCTGTAAGGAGTTGTTTGTGAGCTTTTTTATATCGGTTTCAAGTTATCTGAGAAAGAAAAGAGCGGAGGTGGGAGTTAAGTGGCGTTTCCACTTATCCGGTGTCTCGCGTTATGGGAATCAGGTGTGACCAATGGACGAATGACGGCGATGACAATGAGTAGAATTTAAATGATAGATGTATGTGTGTTTACTACTCATTCAACACAAAATATTATATAAGTATTCAATGTGTGATGAACAGTACTTATAAGAAAGAATGTTTGAAATAAAATATACAAATTTTAAAAGAAACGTAATGATGACAAACCATTATTAGATGAGTGAAATGACGAAAATGTCGCGTTACATAAAAAGTAAAACGCCGAAGAGTACTTTTACCTACTACCCGTAATAAAGTTTTTTATACTTGTATCTTATAAAATAATACTTATATCTTTTGCAAACATTCTCATTCTCTGCTCCTTTTCCAACATGTGGAGTAGCCGTAAAAAAACTCAAGAGGGAGAAATATTGAAATTTGAGGGACGAATGGGATAGCTTTTTATGGTTTAAAAAATTACATTTCTAGGTTTTGAAGGAAGAGTATATAATGAAATTTTACCTTAGGTTTGACAAAAATCTGTTAATAACTCATTAGTTTCCAAAACACGAAAGAGTAAAGAATAAGAGATTAAAAACTACGATCATGGCTCATCTCATGTTAAGTGTTTTGAAAAGCATCACTGCTTTATCAAATCAATCAATCTAGAACCCAAAGAAAAGGGGTATTTACATAATCACGCATATTTCTATTCAACAGTAAATTAAATTCGAGTCAGAAATCAACCAAACCCCTCAAGGGATCAACAGGGCACAAAACGAGATAATTCCCTCATTTAACCCCACCTCTCGAGAACCCAAATTACCCCTCTCCCCACAAACAAACAAAAGAGGCAAACGGAATTATTGTTTTTCCGCCACTATTATCCAAGCCACTTGTGGCAACACCACTCATCACCAGTATCCATGGCAACGTACGACTCGGACGGAGAAAGATCTCGCCTTTATGAATAATGCATTATTTGAAGCTTCGCTGAAAAGGAGCAACTTGCCTTCCAAAAACGAATTACCCTCGCTTCGAAATGGATGATTTTGTGTAAATGGGGCTGTGGGATTCCTAGCGTGGAAAGAATTTATTCTTGGCGTTACAAATGAGGGTGGAGCAGGTATTGGATTTTGGAGGGAGCTCCGCCCAGTCCCGTTTAGTCCTTTTCTCTCTATCTTGTAATTTTCTAAATATTCCGGAATGACTTCCAATTACAGAGAGAATGCGAAACGGTTTGGTTGATTCGAATGGACTTGCATAGTTTTGGGGAGGAGAGGAACTGCTCAATTTGATGCTAAAACCCCGAGTTTAATTAGTTTTTTCCTGTTGTTTCGTGCAAGCTCATTTAAAAAGGGTAAATTGTTTATTTATTGTTATTAAAAATTTCTGCAGCAGAAATTCATTCCGATTAAAATTTTGAAAATGGAATGAGTAGTTCAAAACACAAAATACGTTCCATAAACAGAGTTTTAACAGTTCAGTAAGAGAAGAAATACTAGAATGTGATAAAAATCTTTGAGACAGTAGAATATATAAGTCATTAGAAAGCTTTTGTTTCTAACAAATCTATAATGCAGTAAGAAAATGATGTTAATGTGGGTGATGGAAAAGAAAAACAGAACTGAATCATGAATAATAAGGAAAGGGGTGTTCTGCTAGAATATGTTTCACGCATATAAATCTCTAATCACTGATTAAATCAATTAACAAATGCACTGTGAGACAATGTCCTTCAAACAATGCATTTCCGTATGCATCGTGAAGACAGGTGATGGTTTCAGATCTAATCGAACAAATGATTATATTCTCATTCCTTAGCTAGTATTAGGGAAGATAACCACAAATAATTGCATTGAATCGTGAATTTTTTACATATCAATGGCTATTTTGCATTATGAAATGAAAGATTTTTCCGTGACTTTAATTGAAATATTTTAAGCTGATTGGTATGCTGTGGGAAGTATGCTGAAACGACCAATGAAGAGTGTGATTTTATTTTACCAAGTGTTTCTCAGACATGAAACAATATTGGAAAATATCCAAGTAGGACAACACAACAACAGATCACAGGGCACAAAGGTCGTTACTTTTTAATTATACGAAGTGGTACTTAAACTGCCAGTGATAGCTTACCACCGTAAACACCATAAATTGTGTTGCAGCATTAAGTAGAGCTTTACAATAAATATAGTATTCGAAGAAATGAGGATGATAATGTAAAGAGATTACCTCAATATTCAACTGAAGTTATTGTTAGTATATCCAGGATTCAGGATAGGTCCATTAAAATTAATTAAATGTATTGTTAGTATATCCGGGAATCAGGATAACTGCATTAAAATGAGTTGAGAAGGAATAATGTAATTTTGGAAGCATTCAGGACAACACAACAAGAAAGTTATTTATAATTAATCTTTCATGCATGGTTTAGTGAAGCATTAAAACCATGAAAAACACGGGGGGGTTGAAAATGAACAGAAATTTTAAAACAGTTAGGTTAAACAGGAGGTTTGCAGTAGAAACACTACCACTCAGATCCTATTAGATAGAATATGATCTTAATGATATATTATCTATGATATGAATTAAGAGAGTCAGATATTTTAACTGGGACAATAATACCGTTTGAAACTATTGTGAAGCCATCAGGATTGTACTTATGAAATTTGTTTTTGTTTCGGTTGCCCCATGTCTCACATTTGCCCCAGGTTGGAGGAAAAGACGCATTAAAACTGTAAAATTTTCAGAACATTTTCGAATTTCTCCGTTTTTCTTATGCGCTCCAAGGTTTTCTAGGTAACCCCACCTGTACTCCTAATACTTTTGCAGTTTTCGTAATTTTTCCATTGGTAATTTTCTACCGTAATTTTCCTTTTTCGCAGTTTTGGAGTGCTTGAGAGCGAAATGATTATACTGGAATAGCATTTGTTTGAGGCTGCTACTTTGAACCAACAACACAACAATAAATCAAAATGCAAACCCTAATGTTTTAACTACTGCATTACACACCACGAAATTAAGCATTCCACACACGGCTCTTTAAAATTGACACCCCCTTCCGTCGCCTGTATCCTTCCGCTCCGCACGTCCTTTTCAGTATGCCAATTAAAGTAAATATTTTTTTATTGGGGAGGGGATAATCCCATCCGAGAAAAAAGAACATGCTTCTTGATGACGGCATAATCCCGGTGGTCGGTAATAGCGACTGTCATCAGCGTATGTAAATTTCTGTCACCTCATTTGCTGCAGGAAAAAAATTCGACCGGACTCAGACTTCGCGGTTTTTGTAGGCTTGAATGTTTTCCGAAGAGATTAGACGGGAAATTAAAGCGGAGGAGGCAATTAAAGGTTTAAGTGGGTGCATTTTTTAAAGAGATGGCTTCGGGGACTTGAATTTATGTATTAAAATGTTGTGAACCACGGTGTAAAAAATTCCCTGTTAATGACCTGAGTAATTTCATTAGGTTTAAGACTTGCGCGAAAAGATAAAATGTAACATAGTTGAAAGAATGAAACTCTCACACACACAGAGAAAGGTTTGAAAAGAAAAGGCAAATGGAAATTTTAGTTTCAACTTACAACTGCTTTTTTTATTTGCTTCATAAAAAAGCATAATACACGGCTACTCAAATATTCGAAAAAAGGTATAGAAACTGTAGCTAGCTAAGACGATGGGACTAACTCAAGGGAATGACTCAGGAGGGCTATCACTCCTAGGGTCACTCCCTCCACAAGGTAAGAAAAATATTCTATTCTAATAAATATAATATTGTTTCGTGCAAGGCTATCCTGTCTTTGAAAAGGAAATTTAGGTTTATTCTTTACTTGAAGTCTTTTTTCTCTAAACGTTGAAAAGGCACCATTGCAAAACGAATCACCTCCCCGGGTAGTTATTATGTAAATATCGATCAAGTGGGCGAACGCGTGGCTGCCCGAAATGATTACGAGCTAGACGCGAATCCACTCGCTCGGTTTAATTCGGCTAACTTCGCTATAGGGCAGTAGTATGCAGATTCGTCCCATTCGGTATTCCACGTGAGTGCTCGGTAAGAGAGCGTTTAAGAGGGGAGGATGGGATGTGGATATTGTCCACAGGGTCCCGTGAGTGTGTTCAGTGAACTCCACTTTGATTCGATTAATTTCGGGTTGCTTTTGGGTTCTGGATGGATTAGAGAAGAGAAGGGGGAGGTCATTGAAGACAAACGAGACAGAAAGAGGGCATACACTGTTAGCGTTTTATTTTAATTCTATAATTTTAAAGAAATATAATTCAGGACAAATGCAATGGATAAATAGCGGGTAATGCCGAAGAAAGACTGTGTGCCTTAGTGTAGATATACACATTAAAGCGGACCAAAGATACAATGGTCAAACGGTCAATTTAAATTCACTATTTTGTTTGTATTGACATTGATAGATTTTTCATAGTTGAAAACACTAAGAGGAAGTTATACAAGTTCAAAATATACTGCAAATTTGCCCATTATACTAGATAACAACGTTTCTTGTAGGTGACATCAGGGGTTGAAGGGAGGAGACGCCATACTTTATAGCTACCTTATTATTGACGAAAAAGACAGCTAGTGATGAATCTCTGTCACGCCAATTAGGTAGCTAGAAAGCGTACGCCTCCATCCTTCAACCTGTGGCGTCACTGACAGAAACGCAATCTACTGTATTAAGGTAACTTTATTTTGACTTAGATTTCACTTAACAAACGTACTAAAAAGATTAGAACGAAAAGCACGAGAGAGAGAGAGAGATATTTCCTTTTGAAATGATCAAACATCTAAAGCCAATGCATGAAAAGAGCATAGTCTGGCACTCTCAAGTCATAACTATTTATAAAATAATTTCAGAAAAAAATTATGACGTAAAAAGAACTAATTCACGTCTCCAAAAAACTCAATACACATTAACCTCAAATAAATAACAATCCAAAAGACCAATGTCAAGCAAACTTCCATCCACAAGACACACGGAAATCTGACCAATGACAGCCCGAATATCCTCCCAGATGACTTAGTGCCTCCAAGGCATGATGTAATGCGCTAAATCTGTCTCATAATCAATACCATTACGTATTTAACTCAGAGGGGGCTGGTCACCGTTCCACTCACGATCGCGAATGCACCTGCCCCGTGTCAAGGGTGGACTTCTTTTTTTCTGTGATCTCGCGTGATGGGATCTTAGTTCGCCCCAGGGGGTTGAGTTGGATCACTTGTGGTTAAGGTTTTTGGACGTATGGGTATGAGTCTTTCGATTATTCTGAATGAATATAAAAATGTTTTTTTCTCTGGCGGTGACCTTATAAGGATATTGTTTTCGTTTGTGTGGCCAGGTTTTTATTTATTTATTATTTTTTTGAAGTCGCCTTCAAAAGATATCCAAATCCAATCCACTCTTGTTAGATAACTTTTACAATAGATTTTTTTAAATTTCACTTTATGTTCTTAATACGTACCTTGCTATTATCAACAGATTATAATAATTTAACTACAGGGGAAGATTGCAATTTCTAAATATTAATGAAATGATACCACGAATTTTTAGTGATTTTTATTAAAAACACTTAACTTTCTTCCTCTTAATTTTTGGATTTTCCTCTGGTACAACTACTAATTTTAAAACAACAAACAGAAAAATTACAAAACACTTAATTCCTCGACACTTTTAATTCACATTAATAAATCACATAATTTTGGATGTAGGTCGACACTCTATAAGGTTTAGTGATCCGTTTTTTTTTCAAAATATTTTTTTCAATTATGAAATGCTTAAAAGTGAAGTAAAGAAAATTATTTAGGGGTAAGAGATGGTTTCACTGCCCTTTCCAGTACCCTCATCATTCCTGGCTAGGCCCCTGGATAGGCTAGGTTCATCACTCCTGCCTAGGCTAGGTTCCCTGACTAGGCCCTCGTTATTTGGTTACCCTTTTTTAAAAGTTTATACACTGATTGACAACTCAAGGTTAATAAGATAATTGCAAAATCATGGACAATTAAGTCCATAGAGAGTACATCACAAATGATTAAACTATAATAATGCTACTAGCATTAGAGCTACCTAAAAAGGACTCATTAGATTATCTATAAATCTTTAATGGACTAATGGATGGGGTTAAATAAGAAGACATTACGAGTATATACGGGTCTCTGAATACTTTAATTTTGACGTAATTTAGAAGTACCCCTTCTTTGAATTTCAAACGAGTTCACCTTGGTAACACTATCATCGACTTAGGTAAAAGAAACTACCAGATGAAATTGGATTTCTAGGCTGAAAATGATCGAAAAGTGTTAATTTTGTTCCTCACGAATGAGATAAATGATAGGAAGGGAGTTAACTTAGAATACGAACTCATTGAATTGAATTTGTTCCTTTCAGTTGCTATAGTGATGCCATAGAGTACATTAACCAAGACAGAAACTGTGGGTCTATAAAACAACTGAGTCATTATAAGTGGAGAATAAATACGTTAAAAAAGACTAAGTTGTGTAATAAAAATTATCTAGTACCTAAAATCAGTAAAACGTTGAGGCCCCATATGAAACCTAGAACGTTTTTTCATTACATATTTGATATAAATAGAAAATTTTTTTGCTTAAGAGGTTCGAACCGCAGAGCTTCATTCGCTATTATCGTAAAAGGTGAAAATAATCTCAGAATCTAGAAGAAATTGCGATCTTTTACGATGAAGTGTGCGCTATCTTTCACAATTCCCATACGACCAAAACGGTTTAAAATTTTCAACAGTATTTTTCAACCTTTTAAAATACTAAACTATCACTTGCTGTTAGGTAAAAATAAGAATTTCAGCATTTTTCTAAAACTAAACTTTTTCTCTACCTTAAAAACTTACCCGCCACTGCCTAGACACACAGGATAAGCGTCTACAACTACATAACCCAAATTCCATACAAAATCACTCAAGAACCTATAAAAAACACAGAGAACCCTCCAAATTCAAAGAAAAGTCAAGAGACACTCAAAGGAACAATTATCTACCCCAGTTCCATCACCCACCAACAAAAAAAAAGATACGGCCACCGAAAATAACCAGACCTTACGTCAACACCAACTTCTACGAGCAAGAAAAGAAATATATTTTCTGTGCACTACTCCCGCAACCTCGACTTCTTACAAGCGTTTCTCAGCAAGTGTTTCATTAATGTAAGGAGCTATGGCCATTTGTCGTAATTACTCGTATCTCGAAGCACCAGGAGAGGAGTCAAAGGATGCGCTGGAGCACACTTCCTCTTTTAAAACAATCAGGCGCTTTTTCGGGACATTAAGAAAAGGGGAGCGCAGATAAAACGTCGACACGTTTTTATAGATGGAATGAGTGAGTGAGTGAGTATGGGGGTGGAGAAGTGATATTGTGTCGGCAGGCGTTGGGTGCTTTCGGTGTTTTAATGGGGCTTTTAATGGTGCTAAAGAAGAAAGCCGAAAAGCGATTGTTAGATGGATTTATATTGCACATGGTGGTGGGAACTTACACGTATAAAAGAGAGAAAACATCTATTGAGTATATAAATAGTAAAATGTGAATGGAACAGACAATAGATCATATGAGATGAGATCCAAGCTGTTTATTTCTGTGTGGTTAAAGTACTCTGTAAATTTCTTTAAGACATAGGTCAATCTAGCAATTGGTTGGACACAACGAAGTGGTAAAGCAATTCAAAATATCTTGATACTTCAAGAAGTAAGAAATGAGTAACAAAAATCCGTATCACAAATATCTCTTTAAAAAGGAATAGTCCATAGATTTCAAATAATATTTACTCGTAAAATTCTCAGGAATATTGTGGATAGTAATAGCATAGGAAAATATAACTTTAAAAGATTCCATGTACTCCACCTATGAATATAAGATTACTTCTAGAACTCCCAACGAACAGAAGAAATCAAAGGGAAAAAGGCCCCTTAAACCTTGAAGGCATAGAAAATAGTAACAATATTAATTAATTGCTTCTTTCAAGAATGGATAGTTAATAGATTCAACAACAAAGATATTACCTGCTTAAAATCGTTAATCTTTAATATGGGCTACTTATTATAAATTTTAAGCGAATGTTTATAGCCAAGAAAAAAACATTAACTATGATTGCAAGATACTATCTAGACATATTTTGTTGGGCCACCTGTTTGAAATATTAAACCACCAGACACTACAAGCAGCAAGGAAAGCCACAAAACCACTTGACAAGCCCACTTGGAAAACCACTCGGCAGAACGTGAGAAAATTACCAAACCGAAAAAACCAGCCGGTATACTTAGATCCTTTTGCACAAAAATAAGTTCAGCGTAAACGTAGAAACAGATAAATCATTCACGCACTAGTCCGAGCCGCAGCGCCACAAGCGGCCTCAACTTGCACAATCATCCGTTATATCCCTCTGTTGTATAATGCCCCATGAGGAGGGAAACATCTAAACCTCCCACGCAAGCAGAAGCGAATGAATGAATAGAAAGATGGAAAAAGACCACACCTAGTAAACAAACAACCAGAATAAGAGCAGAGAAACCTGCTCGTTTTTTTCCTTTCAGAGAATGGCAACGTCTGCCGTCTGTCATGTTCAGGTGTCGTATGTTTTTGTGGTGGAGGATCAAAGGGGATTATTTCCAACCCGGAGTGAGTCATTCCTGAATGAGGTTTTTCAGTCCTTCGTCATTCATTGCATTGTTCTTTGTTTTCTAACGGAACAATGATTTGTCCCGTGTGGATTTTAAACAACTGTAAAAACTTAGAGTAATCGGGCACACAAACTTGGAATGTTTGTAATTTTTAACTAACGCAGTGGTTGCCAAACATTTTGCAACAAGGAGCACGCTTCTACTGACGCGAAATATACGGAAAATTTAGGAATGAACCTAAGGCCTTTCAAGAAAAATTGCTTTAGAAGTTGGAGTAGGGTTTGATGTGGAAGCAGTATTGTAAACTGCGAAAGGATAAAAAAATTATGAAAGCATATAGATTAAGCAGATAAATAAACCATATATTTCTTAAAGTTATTAATAAACTTATATCTGTAATAGTAACCGTGAAGTTAAGTTCAGAAGGACAAAGAAGGGAAAAGTAGAAATTAAGATTTTGTTAATTTAACTACACACACAAAATTTTGTGGAGACGGGTCTTCCCTTTATCCATATATATTAAAGATAATTCACAACTTTGAATTAAAAATATGTTTCATCAAAATTTCGACACACGATACAAATTTCAACTGTTTATTTAATGCATTAACAATTCTTTTCTAAAAGACACGCATTCTGATACGTTAAAGGTGTTGCATATCCATGCATAAATAAACATGCAACAGTTAAATATTCAGTCCTGTCATTAGTGAAATGGACCAAAACCATGAGGATGCATAAATCAAAGCGAAAAGTTTCGAAATTACTTCAATAACAAAGTTCGCATACATTAGGATCAAATACACATTAAGACTCATTGTGTGAAGTGCTGAATGGCTCTGAATGAGTCAGAATTGAATGAAAACTAAATCCTAATGAACTGCACTTGGCACTAAGGGGACTCTAGTTAATCCGGCCTGTTCAGGGAGAAGGCTTTGTTACATAAGTTCCATATTGATTTGTAGAGATGATAACATTGCACCACCAAGACCCACGCTTTCCCATTGATTTCTAACCTTTTAGGACTGTTTCCACAATTGAGATGTTTGGGGCAACAATGAGTTAACTTCAACATATTTACACATTGGAGTTAACTCATTGTTGCCCTAAAACTGTAAACTCCTCAATTCCTATCGTGTATTCAATTATTTGTTGGGGAGACATTCAAGCTTGACCAAATAAACGTCACAACATTTAAATCAATATATGAACGAAATTTTATAGATTAAAAGGGATTAATTCCTCCAGAATTAATCTTATGATAAAAGATAATGTTATTTATGCATGAATATGACTTATAGGTAGGTGGTTAAGAACCAGAGTTGTTCTTGAAACTTGCAAACAAATAAATTACAAAGTTCTTGGGGTTTTATACGCAAAACTAGTTAATATTTCCTCTTTTTTGGCTTTAAGAAAATTTCCCTGACAAACACTTAAGTTTGTCCCCGCATCATCAGAATACATTTTGTATTTCACGTGAAACTTGTTGCAACTTGTCTCCAACCAACTATCTCAATGAAATAGTATGTAGGTATGTAGAATCTACAGCTTAAAATTTCAAAATGGTTTATCACAACTTTGGATAAGGTATAAATAAGTTAAAAACATGGACCATAAACGTGAGACGTATGAGGCAAACTATGTTTTATTAGTATTATTTTTCAAAATAAAATTAGCCAAAATATTTTAAGAATAACAACGTTTCTTAAACTGCAACTTACTGGACACACCTATATTCTTCAAACGTTTAAACTAGCAAAGGATAATAGATACTTCGAGCGTACACAATACAATGGACGTTTTCTAAGCTACACGTAGAAAACAACAAAAATATATCAACGAGCGAATAAATCGCCCGTGATGCACTTATATCCCCATGAATGCACCCAATCAAATCAAATATCCCCGAGAAAAAAAGCATCCTCTCAAGATGGGTCCACTCTAGAAGGCATTCCTGCCCAGAAAACATCAACAAGTGGTTCCTCCAGAGTGGTACATAGGCATCTGAAGAACGTCGCCCCTCTCATCGATTGGAATAAGGCGCCCCGGCAGCTACAACCCCTGATGTAAAAGGATTGCGACTCAGAACAATCGGATTCGAATAAGACGTTAGAGAAGGAACGAGGGAAACAATTCGGACTGGAGTAGGGAACGTGGAATTAAACTTTTACAGAGGAAGGATTAGCTGAACAGGATGTTACGAAGAGTTGTTTTTTTGGGGGTTAACATTGGAGTTAAGATAAGAGAGAGAGATGGGTGTTGAGGTAAGAGTTAATGGTGACGAATAGAGATTACTTCAGTTGATTTAATCTTTACCTGAAAGTGTTCTTAAAATTTTGAAAGAGAATAATGAAAACATAAAATATTTTTACAGTAGAATCCTCGATATCTCGAAAGCGAAGGGTCCCAAAAGCAAAATCAAGGAATCGAGTTTTCGAGATAAAAAGTTTATAAACTCTATATATAAAATTCATTAGTACTTTATCTCAAGAGGAAAATATTTTTTCGAAATATAAAGGTTTTGAAGATAAAAAAGTTCCGAGATATCGAGGATTCTACTGTAATAAGTTAAGAACTTTTATGAGACAAATTTACTCAATTTTCCAAGGAACTCATTCAGGGTTCAAGTTTAATGAGTAAAATTAAGTACTCTTTAAGGACTTTTTAAAAAATTTTAAGGACCTTCTTGATTGCAATTTAAATTTAAACTGTAAACCTCAAAAATTTAGAACGTTGAACTAATAATGAATGCGGTTCAGAGAAAGATCATAGGAATCTCAAGTTTCTGACGATAGGTTATCCGCATAGGTTATTTTTCCCACATTGCAATCTGAGCACAACCAGCATCCTGCCAAAGGTGTTCGCGGGTGGAGCGAATTTCTTCCTGAAAATTCGTAACAATAAAAATAGAAAGGCAAAACTTATAGAAAAGTACGCTATGCTAATATTTTTGAAAAAATCCCTTTGAAAACTGATATAAAAAGAAAAAAACTGCATTCTTCAGAAAATTAAGGACTCTAATGGATAAACTAAGGACTTTAAGGGCCCTTTTGTAAGGACTAGGACAATCTAAGGAGTTTTTAAGGACTGTGCGCACCCTGTCATTTTTGACCCAAGTATGAATATCGTGATGATGCTAGGATAGACATTTACTAAAAATTTCACGGTTTCGAATTGGTGGAAAATCACCTGTTTTCATTACACAAAGCACGGTTTTGAACAAATAGGATTCGTCTTTAAAACACTAGGGAATGACCCTTGACACCTGTTCATATCACGAAAAGCTATTTACATGGATCACGAAGTCCATCCAGGTGTGTTTGAGGGTCAGGTATCGTATTCCTTTGTTTCAAATACGATTAACTAAGAAATGAGAGTATTCGAAATAAGCGAATTTTTGGAAGGGTTTCTTTTACGTTGAAAGGAAATAAATAATCATCTCCTGAAATCCGCAAGATCAATCAATGTAAAGGACATATTTCGTTTTAAATAGAAACGAAGCATAAAAAACATATAAACCAAACACTATCTCAAAATTACACTTTATATTTTATTAACTAATGATAATTAATTCTAGGCAAAATAATTCACGGTGGAATTTAATGAGGCATAGTTTTATAATACTTGATATGGTTATAAACCTTTTTCTTCAAAAAAACAAATTCAAATTATTTTATTTGGAAGCAACGTCACCTAGGGTCATGAGAGTAAGGTTTACCCAAGGTAATCCCCTAAATTGGCTTACAGCTTCCCTAGCGCTGAAATAAGAAAAGTTAAAAAAAATATTTAAAAACTGAAAGAGAAAACAAAAACTTAGATCAGAATATTATTGGCAATATCACAAAATACGTGCACAAAAAATTACACGAAAATATCTTCAATATTCTCGGAGATATTAGCAAGTGAAAATAGAACTTTTTCAACCCTCAGAAAAGAAAAGGTTTGCAAATTTAGAAGTTTCTAAAATTTTTTTGAATTTAAAATTTTTGTCTTTTTAGCTAAAAATACCCACAAAAATGCAGGATAACATTGCAAATTTACAAATTTTTTCACTTTTTCTTTTCAGAGGCCTAAAAAAAGTGCTTCTTTCGCTTGCTAATATCTCTTCGAATATTTATGATAGTTCCATAAAATTTTTGTTATGTGTTTTTTATGATATTGCTAACAATATCGTAATTAAAGTTTTTGTTCTATCTTCTTTAGTTTTTTTATTTAATTTTGTTTAAAACTTTTAATTTTGCCGTTAGGAACGCTGAAGTCTGAAGACATCTCAATGGATTTCCCATGATCAATTTAAGGGGTACCCCTTGCTTCCATGAACAAAGGAGACGTTGATTCCAAATAAAAGGCCTGAAACTGACTTTTGAAACTCCCTGAATAAGAAAGTATTAGCAATATTAATAAACGTTTTCAATCTTGAAGAAACTATTTAATCATCCTTTAAAAATAAGTAAAAGAACAACAACCCAGACAAAACTTTTAATCCACTAAAAAACAAGGTTTTACATAAAACTCATCCACCAATTAATGTAAAAAGCAAATAAAACAATTCAAAACCCATTTCGCCAAACTCTTATCGTTAGAAATTTCTCCGAAAAGAATTTCGCCTCATCCCCTAAAGGGCAAAGTAAACCCCTCCTGTATCTTGGGCTTCCGTGCAGCAGCTAATTGATTAAAAGGCACAGGCCTGCTGCTTGTCACGCCGTTGTCATAATCGAGAAGCTTAAGTGACACGACGGTGGCAACAGCCCTAATTGAATCATGGCCTTAATAAGTGAAGTCGCCGCCGACACTGCGAAGAAATATTGTCCGAAAGATGAGTTTTCTTTTGTTTGGGAAATTAAATGGGGAAAGTAAAATTTGGCAAATGCTTTTCTTGTTTAGCTCGATGAATATCAATAAAGGTCTGCCCAAACTTGAAGAATATTAACGAGATATTTTTGATGGGACTGTCAAAAGGATAAATAGGAGTAAAGTTAGGAGAGAAGAGAATTTAGATGAAAAATTTAACCTGGATCACTTTTTTACATCTGACAGTTCTTTAAAAATTTGAATTTTCTACTCTGATGAAAAAACTGAGTATGAAAGCGACCTATTTTCCTCCTTATAAATTAAGTGGATTTAAAAAAATGGAATTAACATATTACTTAAAACATTGGTGATTAATCAAGACTTTTTTATAGCAGTCGAACAAAAATCAATATCTACCTAGAGAAAAACAAGCACTCTAACTTTAAACCAATATCAAACCAAGTCTATTATAAAAATGACTCTCCCCGATTGAGCTCAGTGTAAGCGCTTGGGTTAAGAGTTTTCAACTTTTAAATAAATAATTCTTCTCCCACTTGCGATTCATCACTAACCAGTAGGAAAAATAGCGTACACGACGAAAATCCATTGCTTACTGATCTCAAATAACGTTAAAATATAAAAAAAACTTTGAAAATTTATTCAGGTAATCTCCCTGCCCTCTACGTCAAAATACAGAAGCACGATACTTTAAAAATCTCGCCGAGGGAAATTTTCAAAAGAACCCCAGAAGCTCTGTATCTCCCTTCATCCCAAACTAATTACGTTCCTCAAAAGATTTTTTTTACGTCCACCGAAGACGGGCACGTTTGCTCAGCTGCCCTCAGTCTCGTGCACTGCAAAGCCCTCACCTGAACAATGAATAGCAATCGATCGCATTTTCAATTTTCTTTAGCCCAACTTAGTAGCCTCCTCAATACAAAGTTTCCCTCCTACTGAAAGGAAGTAAATAACCCTCTCCCCTAGCGCAACTTAAAAAACCGTAAGTGGCTTCATACAAAGCACCCCCCCCAAAAAAACATCGATTATATCAACCCATCTGGGTTTTTGATGGACTCCCTGCAGTCGAATCTCAAAACGAGATGACAAAAAAATCATACACCCCCTTCCTGCGACAGTCCGTGTATTTCATTTCTCCCCACGCCCGTAAAACATTCATCTGCACCCCCGTCGTAAAATTGAAAGCTTCTTTGTGTGGTGCACGCTTTACCAGTAATTTTCTCGAAAAGCCTCGTGTCCAAAATCTGGAGGGGGTAACTTACAACTCCACTTATTCGTCCCCCCTACGGCTGTTAAAAAAATTGCGAGTGGTGCTGTTCTTTCCGGTGCATGATGCCATCCCCCCCTGCATTAATTTTTTGGAGAGCCCCCTTCCGGCTTAAGGGGCAGGACTTCCGGTTGTAGTAGCTGAGAGGGGAGACACGTGGTGTAGGGTAATTTATTTCGTGGATATGTGGGAAAGAATGTCATTTTTTTACAAAATGGTTTATTGAAAGACAAAGCATTATAAAATACCTAAATTGTTAAGTGTCATAATTACGTGCATGTACAAGCTCTTTTTCTTAGAGGAACGGATAACGAATGGTCTTTGACAGTAACGGATTGTTCCGTCATAATTTACTCTTCTTCGGTTTTAAGTTACGATTTTTCTTGACAGCTGCACTTTGTGTCAGGCTTACTCAATGGGAGAAAAGAAAGGTTTTAAGTTCTCTAATGTGCTCTAGTTAGGTAAAAAAAAAGCAGATATAGAGAATAGCAGTCTGAAGTGGAGATTTATCCATTTTATTTATTTTTAAAAAAATTTATTAAATCAAAAAGGATCATTCTCCGATTAATCAGAGTCAATTAAATCTAATTATACAGAATGTTTCAAAATTGCGTTGCACGGCTTTTATTCGGAACCAGTGCCTCCTAGGGTCATGGAAGTAAGGTCTACCCCTAGGTAAATGACCCTGGAGACTCCATTGAGAGGACTTACAGCGCCCCTAGCGGCGAAATTAAAAAGTTAAAGAAATTAATTTAAAAACTAAAGGAGATAGAGCAAAAACCTCAGTGAGAGTATTGTTGCCAACGTCAAGAAGAACTCATTGAAAAAAAATTTTTATCAAAATATCTTGAATATTCGCGGAGGTATTAGCATATGTGAAAATAGCACTTTTTCAGGGGTCAAACAGTAAAAACTTCGCATATTTGCAAATTTTTCAGTGAAATTGTGTAGTTTTGTGTTTTGTTAGTTGAAAGAACACAAAATTTAATCAAAAAATAAAAAAAATTTGTAAACATGCTAATTTTTTACTTTTTGACCCCTGAAAAAGTGCTATTTTTCACATGCTAATATCTCCGCAAATATTCAAGATATTTTGATAAATTTTTTTTTCAATGAGTTTTTCTTGACGTTGGCAACAATACTCTCATTGAGGTTTTTGCTCTATCTCCTTTAGTTTTTAAATTAATTTTTTTAACTTTTTAATTTCGCCTCTAGGGGCGCTGTAAGTCCTTTCAATAGATTTCTCCAGGGTCACTTACCTAGGGGTAGACCTTACTTCCATGACCCTAGGAGGGGCTGGTTCCGAATAAAAGCCGTGCAACGCAATTTTGAAACACCCTGTATAAAACTCTATGAATAGGACATGTAGATACAAAAGCTATTTTTTATTTATTTATAAAACTTGGTAATGATAAGTTTTAAATTAAAATACATTTTTTATTGACAAATTGTCAATTCTTATTGTTTTTATAAACGAAGTTTCACTTACTTTATATTATGAAAATACCAAATTACTTATGGATCAATAAAACTAATTTGGGTGTGTGATAAATGATTGCAACTAAATTTTAAGCCTTTACTATATTCTTACAGGTTGCAGTAAGTAAAATACCACTGTAACATTTGTAGCCGTTGTACAAATTTATATAAATTCAGTTCTAAAATTTAAAATAAGAATTTAGAAATTAAGAAAATTAGAGAAGTAGAATTTTTAAAAAGGAAAAAAGTTTTTCTCTTTTTGGCACTTATTTGGAGTAGCAGCAGGCTATTTTATATGATTAGGTAGTTAAACCATTAAAATTGTTTTTTATAGGTTAAAACTTTATAGATAATAACTTCAGGTTACGTGAAATTTATATTATTTTTAAGGACATAATTTCAGTTAAATTATATAGGATGAAAAATTTATATCAATAATATTTTCCAACAAAAGTATTTAAAGCATGATTGGTTTTACTGTATATTAACTTTGAATTATGTTTATTGAACAATAAACATAATTGAAAGGAATTAAAGTAATAAAATGCTGTCAAGGCTGTAATTTTATTAGCAGTAAAATAAAGTTCAATTTAAAACTTAAAGCTTCAAAAAGTATATAGTTTGGAAAATGGTGATAATTTTATTACTTTGTGTCATTAAAAGTATTCTTAATTACATATTGCAACTTTTAAAATGTATCAGTAAGGCCAATAAACCTAATTTATTGTCAGATTACATTTCCAACTAATATTATCATAATGCTTTTAAAATTATCTCCATGGTTACTCAACTAACGAACGAAAGCAGACTCTCTGACATTGTGGTTAAAGTTATTACTTGGATCGTATCAACCACAAAACCATTAACATTTGACGATTCAAACGAACATCCTAAAACCAAATGGAAAAACGAACCATTTGAAAAGTAAAACTCACCTTCGATTTCCTAAGCAACGCACTGGACCTTTCGTTTAACAACACAAACTGTAGAATAATCCGTTAATAAATCCAAGCAAATTCTGGCTTTCAACACTCCAAACAACCAACTTCCAATTAGAAATCAGAGAAAAACTGTTTCGAAGAACAGGGGGTTCTTTTTTTTGACAAAATCCACACGTTTTTACCACCCACGAAGCGGCAGCAGACGAAATAGAACGTTTCTGGAGCTGAGCGGTCGGCGTTCTGCTGCTTTTCGCGCCCAGATATCTTGCGTGAGGGCTTTGAAACCACGTGACACACACTGGATCGTTCCATTCCCCGTTATGGCGGGAAAATGGGGGCCTTTGCTGCGAGCGGGTTTTACTAGGATACGCTGGGGTCAGGAATTTTTGTATCACTTGAATGAGCCTGCAACCCAATATAAAATTGGATACGGGAATTTATACAGTGGGGAGTGAGGGGCAAAGAAATTATTTTATGTAACTTTATTGTCTGCGAATTTCCAAGAACAAAATGTCATTTTTGGATCAGGGGATATGAGCCATGGATGAAGAAACGCCTTCTTTTGATATATTTTCCGGCTTTTAAGATTTTTTTTCAAAGTAGGGGTGGCTGGATACTTGATTCCCAATTCAGTTTTTTTCTCTGCTGCAAATAATCAGATTTCAGAAATTTTTGACATGAACAATGGTATGCTATCGCTATCCCTCTCACCAAATAATATTTTTTTATTTGAAATTAATCAAATAATTATAGTGCTGTCCTTTAAAAAACACTTTTTCATTTTTCCTTCATTAAAAGCTTAAAAAATATGATAATTAAATCAAACAACAGTATTGTAACAGCTCATCCTCCACTACATTTTAGTGCTTAGTATTTTTAATTCCAACTCTCCGTTACAAATTGGCAAACAATTAAGTAAGAATAAAAAAACCTATTTTCCTAAAAAAAACATGTACCCTAAAAAACACACGCTTGAAAATACTAAAAAAATTAAGAAAAAATATGATTGAAAGGGTTTTTTTATAGAAAAGAGAATAGTTAAGATAATTAATAATTCTGATTTTTTTCTTTAGAAAATTACAATATGAACATAAAAATAGCATTTTTGTTTAAAAATCAAATTTGCATTGTGTAAAAAATTATATTAGTTTTACAAACCTGTTATGATGGTTTCGATAAGTCTTTCACTCTCTGATACAGTTGTACACACAATATATTTTATAAATAAGATTAAGGTTTTTTTTCTAAATTAGTAGTTCTATAGAGAAAGCAAAAATTACAACAAAGAATACAAAAACCCCAATCATGAGTATAAAAATAAACTTATTTACTTCTTTAATATGCAATTACAAAATTAATTAAGAGTTGCAATAATTTTACTTATTGAAAATAAAAGTGAAAGCGTGTGTTTATCGGAAAAAAGAAAATAAAGCCTAGCAAAAGTTTTTAAAGCCTAAAAATTTAAATGCAAACATTGCAATTACACTATTTTATATTTATTTATCATATTGACTACAGTTTATATCTATTAATAATTAGAAAAACAAAAGTAATCATGTAATGGGATACTTGATCCCTGGGATCATGTATCCCTCGAAAAAAGGGATCAAGTATCCCTAATATGATATTTATACAAAACATTCAATAATAAATCGAAGGTTCACTGAACAAATTACTCAATTATTAAAGACAGTCTATACTTTAAAATTATACTTAATTTAATTTTTAAAGTTGCATTGAAAATTTACTATGAAAATTAACATATTTGTCTTTTGAAAAAGTTTCCTTGCCACATTCAGACAATTATTTATTAAGCTAAAACAAAAAGACTGAAAAAGACCAGTTGCTAGATTTTGTGAAAAAGTATGAATTGGGGCTAGGTATCAAAGCCCTTCTTATTGATTTTGGTACATTTTTGGATTACGGGATCAAGTATTCCCAGTCTCCCCCATATAATGCGAAAACTATTTTGCATTTATTATAAAGTATTTATAAATTTAATGAAGAAATCTTTAATTAATTTAATTTTTTAATTAAGTTAAATGACGAACTTTTGATTTTTAATTTATAACATTAAACTAAAAACTTAGTTGAACTTGTTTTAGTTTATTTGTGAATGATTAAGGCGTAAGAGATAAAGCCTGTTGAGTCCTAAATCAAAGAGTGTCCAAATTGATACTTTGAACTAAAGAAAACTCGAGTAAAACTCTAAAGTGGTATTTTTTACAATTTACTTTGCATAATTTGAATGGGAAAGTTGAAATTTGAATTTTATGGATTTCTCCCAAAAAAGCTTTAATTCTCATTTCAGGTTTAATTTGAGGAACATTCCTTGGAGAAACTTCCTTCTCCTTGAGATAAGTCTAAAAATTACTCTTTTATTAACACTACTTCAGACCTTACTTTTCGACATTTCATTACAAATGCATTTGAAATTTTATTAAATTTACTAGCTGATATACCCGCCGTTACTCGGGAAAAAAAGGATTTTCAAACTGGGTAATAAAATAAATAAGAATTATTTTCTTCCCTACTTAACCCATTACTGCCTGACGTCCCTTTTTAGGGACGTTTTTTAAAAATCCTCCTATTTCTACAAAAATTGTTCCTTTGAATCAAAATTTGCACTGATGTACCCCTGATCTTTATAGAACATAAAGAACACAAGAAGAAAGCAGAATTTAAAAAAAATTTCACTTTTTTTAAAGTTGGAAGATAGAATTTTTCAGAAAATAACTTTTTTAAAAATTTTAAAAGAAAAAGCTTAAAAATCCTAGTTGTTATTTTAAAAAATGTCCAATGCCGATATATTTTACTGTTTATACATTAAATCAGTTGGGGTGTTTTTTTGTTTTTCCAAAATATTTTATCTTGACCTTATTTTGGACCCTCGAAAAGCGTCCCTAAAAAGGGACGTCAGGCAGGAATGCCCCCGTGGTTTTCCCCGTAGTGAAATAATATTGTTTCCTTATTTTTTTTCATAAAAACGCGTTCGATTCTTATGAAAGGAATTAAATAACTGCTATTTATAAAATTACTTTAATTTTAGCTAATAAATTTATAATTTTTGTTTATTTTTTTTTTGGAAAATACTGTTATTTCTGCTAAATTAATGGAATAAAAAGTCTTAATTATAAGAAATTAATTAATTTGTATTAATTTAAAGGAATAAATTTATTATTTTACTATATTTATTATTTATGCAAATATATTCCGGTTATATTTTAATTAAAAGTTCAATAATTATTAGTTATAATGACTTTTTTTCATTAAAATTGCCAAAAAAGTCGCTTTTGTGATAAATTTTTGGAATTTTTTCTAATTAGATGTCGCTAATCATTGTGTTCTATACTGCAGATCAATCTGTATCATCTGGATTGTTAATGCACATCCCACTAATGCTTGATTTTTGGGGAGAAATATGTGTTCCGTACAATAAAATTAAATAAAATGAAAAAAGTATGGGCATTTGAAAGACTTAAACTTCACAAATTGAGATATTCTGATGGGTTTGAGGTGTGTAAAAGTAATTATTACTTAATATTAGGTAACATATAAGCAGAGAATGCCTTTTTCAATTAAAAATCTTAATTAATTTGCAATTAACATAGATTTGGGAAGAAAAACGTGTTTCAGAGCATAAAAAATGCTCAAATTACGTTAATTAAGGTTATTTTTACAGTTAATTGGATAAATAATTTTGATTTTTTGTTCATATTCATGTTACAATATGGTTTCGATCACTTTTGCTGCACCTAAAAAGGTAGAAGATGTTTTTGAGGCTTTAAAACAGTTTTCTACCATGCGTTTACTATAGGGAAAAAACACGGGGGCATTCGTGCCTGACGTCCCTTTTTAGGGACGTTTTTTAATTTTGGTGTAGAAATTAAAATTTTAACCAGGAATTTTTTTCACTATTTTTCCATTGGTTTTGGGGCTATTTACTATGTGTTTACCAAATATTTAAGAAAAATAAGAAGTTGGGCATTAATGGGTTAATATTTATCAACCCCCCTTCATCCCGCTGTTTTCATAAATTCAAAGCAAACAAAAAATAAATACTTTCCTGAAATCTAAAATAAAACAAAAAAACTTTTTGAATTAAAGTGTTAATAACCGAATTTTTAAAATTAAAATTAAAAAAGGTCGGGGAGAGACCCCCTGAACCCCCCTTGGTTGATTCAGAAATTTTTTTTTGGAATTAAAGTGTTAATAACCGATTTTTAAAATTAAAATTTAAAAAAAGGTCAGGGGGAGACCCCCTGAACCCCCCTTGGTTGATTGACAAAAGCGTTTTTGGAATTAAAGTGTTAATAACCGATTTTTAAAATTAAAATTAAAAAAAGTTCAGGGGGAGACCCCCTGAACCTGAACCCCCCTTGGTTGATTTATTACCAACTCATTCATTAAAGATTTGCCTTCAAACATGAAATAAAAGTAGACATCATTTGAATTATTGATATCAACTTTCTAAAATTCTTCTGATGAAATATTGCTATTTTAAATTTCTATTGAATATAAAAAAGTTAAAAATTTTCGGTGAAATAGTTTTAATTTATTGTAAAAATTTATTTTATCACAAATTATTTCTTTATCTGATTTAAAAAAAATTCTACTCGCTATAAAATATTTTTAAATAAATATTTCTAACAATAGAGGTTTTGCGTCACTTGGAAGGAGCAATAACCGTTATCAATTTAAAATTGAAGCTAGGTATAAGAATTTAGAAAAGGGCCAAAAAAGACAGCTTAGAATGGTTTGAATTCAAAAATTCTTTTTTGAAAACCTTCCCGATTGTGTGAGGAACAGCATGCTAAAATTTCATGCTAATCGCATTAATAAGGTGGGCGATAGAAAGCAAAAACTAAAAACCGGAGTAAATATTCAAACCCCCGTGCACCCCCTCCAGAATGAAATATCGAAAAATCCAGAAATTACTTTCTTTGAAATATTCTTAAGAAGATAATACCAACCGGTCGCTTCGAAATAACAAATTATTAGTATGTTTTTCTTCTAAAATGTAAAACTTTGTTTATGCTCAGTAAAATTGGGTTTTTGAATTTTTTAGACCCCTTAAAATTCGAATATCGAAAATTTGAAAAATGTCTTTCTAGATATTGTATCTAGGTACCTTTCTGTTAAATTACAAAGATCTGGGGTCATTTGGGACGGAGCTAGGTTCAAAAACGTAGAAATCACTCCAAGCACCCCTGTGGGTCAGAAAAAAGGAATTTCGAAAAATCCCTTCTTAGTGCGCCCTTACACCGTAAGGTCTTTCACCACACCAAGTTTCGAGTCTTTAGCCCCGGTAGATTTTGCTGTGCGTTGATAGGTGAATCGATCGATCGATCGATGAATGGTAAAGCTCCTTTATTATCTATAATAATAAAAGAGCTTTACCATTCATCGATCGATCGATCGATTCATTCATTCACCTATCAACGCACAGCAAAATCTACCGTGGCTAAAGACTCGAAACTTGGTGTGGTGAAAGACCTTACGGTGTAAGCGCGCACTAAGAAGGGATTTTTCGAAATTCCTTTTTTCTGACCCACAGGGGTGCTTGGAGTGATTTCTACGTTTTTGAACCTAGCTCCGTCCCAAATGACCCCAGATCTTTGTAATTTAACAGGAAGGTACCTAGATACAATATCTAGAAAGGCATTTTTCAAATTTTCGATATTCGAATTTTTAGGGGTCTAAAAAATTCAAAAACCTGTTTGTGCTGAGCATAAACAAAGTTTTACATTTTCGAATAAAAATATACTAATAATTTGATATTTCGAAGCAACCTGTTAGTAATAGATTCTTAATAATATTTCAAAGAAAGTAATTTCTGGATTTTTCGATATTCCATTCTAGAGGGGTTGGACGGGGGTTTGAAAATTTACTCACGTTTTTAGTTTTTGCATTCTAGCACCCACATTATTAATGCGATTGGTATGAAATTTTAGCATGTTGTTCCTCACACAATCGGGAAGGTTTTCAAAAAAGAATTTTTAAAATTAAAGCATTCCAAGCAGTCTTTTTTGGACCTTTTCTAAATTCTTATGCGTAGCTTCAATGTTAAACTGATAACGGTTATTGCTCCATCCAAGTGACGGAAAACCACTATTGTTGGAAATATTTATTTAAAAATATTTTATAGCGAGTAGAATTTTAAAAAAAAATCTGATAAAGAAATAATTTGTGATAAAATAAATTTTTTGCAATAACCAAAAAATATTTAACCGAAAATTTTAAATTTTTTTTACAAGTAATAAAATTCAAATAACAATAGTATTTCATCAGAAGCCTTTTAGATGGTTGGTGTCAATTCAAATGATGCTTACATTTATTTTATGTTTGAAGGCGATTTCTTTTAGCGAATGAGTTGGTAATAAATCAACAAAGGGGGGTTCAGGGGGTCTCCCCCTGACCTTTTTAAATTTAATTAAAATAAAACCGGTTATTAACACTTTAATTCCCGAAGTTTCTTTAGGTTTTATTTACATCTTAGGGAAGTGTATTTATTTTTTATTTGCTTTGAATTTTATGAAAACAGGGATGAAGGGAAAAATAAGTATTAAGTCAATAGAAATTGCTGTTTAATAATAGACCTCTACCTTTATTTTGAAGCGAAGGTGGAAGATTTTGCCACAACTATGCATTACGAATTGGAGAAATAGATGGAGGATATTGTGAAGGGAATAAAGATATAGCACCTTGAAATAAGGGGGCTAAGAGGGTCTCCTTCCACTTTTTTATAATTTGAAAATATCACTCTTAAAAATGAGGATTTCACACATTAATTCTTAACAGGTGGTGTTTTTAAAGTTTTTTATGTCTTAAGGAAGTAAAGCATAAAAGAAGAATTCTAGCGGGAAGCCAGTTGACCCTATTGCCCCTAAATGACGCCCAGGAAAGGAATATAGGGAAGAAAATAATTCTTATTTATTTTATCACCTAGATTGAAAATCCTTTTTTTCCCGAGCAACGGCGGGTATATCAGCTAGTTATAGATATAACTGCTTAGATAAATTTCAAATTTATACAACTAATTTTTATTAGTGTTTTAAATATTAAAATTCAAGCAAAAATTTTATAAACATTTAACATTTTAATGCAGTTTTCACTATCCTTTAATTTGATTTCCCTGTTTTGGCAGGAGTTAATAATGAATTATACATTCTAATTCAAAAGTTTAAATTCACACAACACATTTAATTTATATTTATGAAGAAAAGAAAATTAATACTTTTGTGTGTACCTTTTATGTCTTTCTTATTAAAACGAAGAGTATAACGAAAATAATTAAAACAATTTATTATCGATATTTACAAATGTTTGCTGGTGGGTATTTTATACTTAAGAGTTTTACTTAAAATGAAACCGGATTACCTATAAGGATGAAAGTACAGTAACATCATTCTGTTAGCTTCTCAGAAGGGTAATTAATAAAATGACGTAGTCACACTTCCTGTTCGTTATTTAAAGTGTTTAAGTGATGTTGTTTTTCTTTAAAAAAAATATATTAAGGGATTCTTTGGTTGGATTGCGTAACAAACTCAAAACCTCATGTTTGTACCGTTGATGTTTGTACCCAAAGATTTTATAAATTAGTTCATTACCCATTTTGAATACATTAATGCATTAAAACGAATATTAGTTTACATGTTTATACGTATAAAAATTATGGCTTCAATTTTCAATGTAGTTTAAAGACTAATTGAATAAAATAGTAAATTTCTTGCAATTAATTGAAAATTGACTTTAAAAGGTATCCCGAAATTTAATACTTAAAAAGTAATAAATTTATTTTCCATGTCATTTTTGATTTTAAAGAAGACACAGCTTCAAGTTAATTTCTAATTTTAACTTAAAATAAATTTTAAAACATTATATGCTAATATTACATGAAACATTGATTATCACTATTTGACCCTTAACAAAATATCAAAAATATTTTTTTTTCGTTAAACCATAAATTAAGAGAAGCTTTTTCACTCCCACGAGTTAAATTTAAACAGAAATTTAAACTATTAGGCGGATATGTGGAAGAATTGGTATTTAAAAAAAATCAGTTGTTGTTTTGCAGCACTAAAACAAAAGTTTTTCCAATGCACTTTGAAATTACACAAGGACTTTCTTTTTCAAATTTACAATATTGGAAAATCTAAGGTTGAATGGGTTTAGAAAGAGAGTTTCTTACAGTTTACTTTACATAAGGGGGAAAACCTTTTTTATAATTCTTACTTCAAAATAATAATATATTTTTAACTTCAATTTAATGTAACTAACTAACAATATTTGGTGGCTTATTTCTAATTAAAAACTTCATAAAAAATATATCAATAGTACATTCATATAAATTATAAAAGAAAGCAATATTTTCCCTTTCAAACTTAGTTACAACTTACTTACACACGATATTTGCAAGTTGTAACGTAACATTAAGCACAGAATTAAGCTATTAACAATCAGAATTTTTTCAATACTTTATTTTGTTAGTGAATGAGAATAAAATTATTATGTTGATAATACCTCTTAGCAGACCTAACTTTCTTACTATCCAACTGTTGTAGCATGTAAATTACATAACATCGGTTCGTAAAATTTATACTAATGAAAAAAATCCCGTATTTAATTAGTATTATAATTCCTTATGAACCCAATTTAGAAATATATGTCCACGCATTTAACGCATTTTTTAAAACGAATGCTGAAAATAATGTAATTAAAAAGTAATTATAATTCTGAACTTTCCACTTAAAAATTGCAACTGCGAAGTCTTAATTAATATTCTTTAAAAAGTTCTTAATGCCTCCCACAAAACTAAAAATCGATTTTTACTGTACACATTCTTAAACATCATATAAAAAATAACAGAACTGGAAAGGTGCCAAAACAGAATTAATTGCACAGCAGCATTTCGAACTTTTGCCCTCAAGAATCATCTGAGAGCATTGTTTTATTCCCCTGTTTATTTTAATCGTCTGGATTTACACCGCAAAGCACTTAGGCGGGAACATTCATTAATTTGGGAAGGATACTTACATTTTTATGTGTTCCGCCAGATTTTCGAGCCAGCTGCTTTGATTAAGTATCACTGCGATACTTATTATTTAAAAATGTTAAGGAAAACGGGTCGAAAAATATAAAAAGATTGACTTTAGGAGGAGTCGTTGGATTTCTAGTTTCAACTCACTTTCATAAGGTGACAAATGTCATTTGCTTCTGACTTAAGTAAAGTAAAGTTGATGTAGGATAACGAAGTCATCTTTGAAAGTGATTGTATTTTGTTTGTATTAAATAATAATTGCAATGCTTTTAACTTATATATTTTTATTTCCATTTTAATTACCAGACTAATATGCCTAGTCTACAGCAAAAATGGGGGTTTCATACAACAATCGGGTGCCACTTGCGGATATACTGGATAATAGATTATGATGCTAATGATTATAAGAGTAGCGCAAAAGAGTTGCCAAGAAGAGTGGCACCCGGTTGTAATATAGCACCAAAATTTAATGCCAAATCTTTCTTTTAAATAAGAAAAAGTCTATTTTTTCTATACAACTTAAATTGCGTTTCCAAATAGATTTAGAAAGTTTTCCCCAAATGTATTATCAATAATCATCATGTTGATAGTCTCAGTTGGTGGTAATTTACTCTTATGCAATTTTTGAGATTAATTATATAAAGGATGTTTCTTATGTGGTTATTTAATCATAGTTGAGCATCTTTTATCATCAATATCGAAATATCTGCATACACTTACAAAACATTTTTAAGCATCAAAGGAAGGTTTAATATCACTTTTATGAACTATACATTGGATAAAAAACTGGTCAATAAAGTAATTTTTAGTCATTTTCTTGAATTGATAATACTTTTCCATAATCGTGTGTTTCAGTATTATAAAATAATGCAGGGAACTTTATCTAAAAGTAATGCTTATCACGATGAGATACAAGTTTTGAATCATAAAAATGCACATGTGCTGGACTGAATATTGAATTGTTAAAATTAGGGATGGGAAATTTTAAACTTTAGTGAAAATATTTTATGTAGTAACTTGTGGTGAAATGTAAATAAAAGGTAAATTTTAATTTTCTTTTATTTCCGTTAGATATTATTTAATTTTTTCGAAAATAATATCCCATTTCATTAACTGAAGGGGAATGAGGAGTAGTTATCAAGTTAAAATAACTTTGATGATCTCTAACAATATTTTCGATTTCAAGTTTTAAAATATTATCCAATAAAAATTTAGTTAAGATTTAAAATAACATCTTATCACTTTAACTAGCTAGATCAAAGATTTTCAATAACTTTGTATTATTTATGGGTCCAATCTTTAAATTGTGACATAGGCACAACTTGCTATGCGTCTGTGGTTATTTAAATAATATTAAATCTCACCTTCATCTTCATTTAGAAAATAAATTATTTTCTCATTTCAAAAGTTTTCAGCAAACAATAACATTTTTAATTATACGCCAGTTTTTTGTTTGTCGGTTAGTTATGTATGTTATAGTTCTGTATTTTTAATTAATCATTTAATAAATAAGTAATATTCGCTAAATACAATGTTACTGTGTTTAGAAAAATACCTAATAGAGTTATTAAAAGATATCCCCAATTGACAATTTTTTAGTTATTAAATATGAGCAAAATCATCTGTTTCTGCTGCCAATACTTTCAATAGAAAGCTAGCTGCCAATAGAAAGCAAGAACAACCTTCAGTGTGTTACAGTTACAGTTACCGATGAAAATACTAAGATGAATAGGCTACTACCTGTTCAGTGGTTGATATTCTTGTTTTATGCCATTTATTTCCCTTGTCTTGTGGAATGGATATATCATCATTATTTTGATTAATTAATCTAGATAAGGAGTTGCGTCATGATACAGATTAATTTTGTTAGTGTTCAGTTTTGTATTGTAATTGGTTATAGGCATGAAACATATCGAAGTATTAAATGTAGGGGACTGAATATAAATGCATAATCTCTTAAAAAGTATGTCTTGCTTTTTACACCATATATCTACCAACACGGACACGAGATTTTGGAATAAAATGATTTCCAGTTT
This sequence comes from Tetragnatha versicolor, assembly GCA_024610705.1. Lineage (NCBI taxonomy): Eukaryota > Metazoa > Arthropoda > Arachnida > Araneae > Tetragnathidae > Tetragnatha > Tetragnatha versicolor. The sequence goes on from JANDEH010000008.1 coordinate 19,171,345, forward strand.
TTGCTCAAATGTCAAATATGTTCATGCAGCTTTTCTAATCTTTATCATGAAGCATAAAGCTGCATCAAAATACAAAAAAAGTAATCATAACAAATTATTCACCATATCAAAGCTATTTAACATAAAAAAGTTGTTATTTAAAAATATGGAAAATAGCATTTTCAGGAGAAACATTTTGCCTCTTTGACCGAAGAAAGACCCGGAAATCATTGATTGACAGATTAATGCTGGGAAAAGGAAAAGTTTTAAAAAGTTCTCGCTTTGGAAAAATTGCTAACTTAGTGGTAAAAAAGTGATGAGCTAAAGAAAAAAGATTTCTCTCACGTGAGAAATCGACCTTATAAAGAAATATGACAATATCTGTTCTTAATTAAGATATCAAAACACAGTACAAATTCCTTGGAATTTAAGCTCTTATTAATTGTACAATCTCATAACTATTTTAGCATATATATAACAATTTATAAGTTATTTTAATTTAATAAAATGTTTGAAGTTTTTCGAACTTAATTCACATTTTTTTCTTAATAATGTTTAATTAATAATTTCTTAACACTTTTGTTTGCAAATATAGTAAGCGTATAAATCAAATTACTTATTTTTGCCTTAAAAATGTGTGTTTTAAAATGGAAATTTCGTACTATTTTGAAGAAAAATAGCACAAAAGTTAAGTCTGATAAGATAATTAATTTATTTGATAGAATACTATACAATCATCAAAAATTTTAATGTAATTTCTAATAGAAAGTTATTATTACTTTTTATGTGGTTTTTATCCTTCAAATAAATCTGAAATAAAATTCTAAAATATGAATTTGAATAATACTACTAAAAATGAAGAATTATGATGAACTAAAATGTTCATTACTTCTTAATTATGTTGTAAAATGTTGGAGTTTCTCAATACAATAATAAAAAAACGCTTGGCACTCATGTATTCATTTTTATCATGAATAGACATGTTCATGTTCAAGTTCATATGTATTCAATCATTTTAAACAGAAGCACAACCAGGGGCGCAAGGTTTTTAAATTCAGTGGGGTTGCTCAAATCACTTAAACATTTTTCATGTTTAAACCAGCATTTTTAATACATTATTATACAGGGTGTTTCAAAATTGGGTTGCACGGCTTTTATTCGAAACCAACGCCTCCTAGGGTCATGGAAGTAAGGTCAACCCCTAGGTAAGTGACCCTGGAGAATCCATTGAGACGACTTACGGCGCCCCTAGAGGCAAAATTAAAAAGTTAAAAAAATTAATTTAAAAACTAAAGGAGATAGAGCAAAAACCTCAGTGAGAGTATTGTTGCCAACGTCACGAAGAACTCATTTAAAAACATTTGATCAAAATATCTTGAATATTCGCGGAGATATTAGCATGTGAAAATAGCACTTTTTCAGGGGTCAAAAAGTAAAAAGTTCGCATATTTGCAAATTTTTTTTATTTTTTGTTAAAATTTTGTGTTCTTTCAACTAAAAAGACACAAAACTACACAATAACACTGAAAAATTTGCAAATATGCGAACTTTTTACTTTTTGACCCCTGAAAAAGTGCTATTTTCACATGCTAATATCTCCGCGAATATTCAAGATATTTTGATAAAATTTTTTTCAATGAGTTCTTCTTGACGTTGGCAACAATACTCTCACTGAGGTTTTTGCTCTATCTCCTTTAGTTTTTAAATTAATTTTTTTAACTTTTTAGTTTCGCCGCTAGGGGCTCTGTAAGTCATCTCTATGGATTCTCCAGGGTCATTTACCTAGGGGTAGACCTTACTTCCATGACCCTAGAAGGCGCTGGTTCCGAATAAAAGCCGTGCAACGCAATTTTGAAACACCCTGTATACCCTGAAGAAGTCCACAATAATTAAAGCCCGTTCTGTTCAAAATTTTTATCTGGATCTTATGAAAATCTATTGATAAATTCAATCAAGAGTGGTATTTCCTTTTTCCATATAATAAGGGTAAAAATCGCCTTTTAATCGATACTTTTAATAGATTTTTCCAATTGAAGTAATTTTTTGTAACAATAATCAGCCACACAGTAGATTTAAAATTTTTATCCATATCAAAACTATGTTTATATTGTTATTCTGAAAATATTGCTTTCCTTAATCTGAAAGGATTAAAAAATATTTAAAAACCATTGTGCCAAATAGGAAATATTTACTGTACTGTACATTTTAACATTTTCAGCATATTAAGGACTGTTCCTTTTGTTGATAAAATTCATTTCTCGCCCCACTATTTCCTATGTTCATTTGTTTAAAAATTCTTAAATACATAAATTTATGAAATTTCAATTTTCAAAATTCGTTAATATCTTTACTACGAAGCGCCAAAGTTGTGTTAGTAGTACATTTTATAGACGGTTTTTAATACTTATCCAACCCAACTCTTTTAAGTTGTTGATGTTTTTCAGATAGAAAATGCCAAATAATTATATTTGACAGGGTAGTTAAACATTAAATCTGTTGAAAAAGTAGACAAAGAGAGCTACAGAAGCCTAAATAAACTTAATTCAAAGCTAATTGTCATTACCTAGTAAAAAATCACGAAGTTCTAAGATCGAATATTTTTACTTTTCAAATCGATATAAAAAGCTGCATAAAATGCCTATGTTAATAATAGTGTTTAATACTTATCTTTTATACTCAACTCTCAACTCTTTTAAGATGTTTTTCAAAATGCTAAAATTTATATTTAATAGGTTAGTTAAAAATTATGAATTAGTATTAAAATTCAATTTTTTTTCATCTAAGCATCGGAAAAACTTCAAATGCGATCTTTCTTGCTCTTACATAAATTCCCTAGCCTGGTTTCGGCTTCATAAAAATTATACACAGTGCACATTAGATATAAAAACTGAAGGGACTAATAAAAAATATTAGAATCAAATCCGAATAAAAAAATAATATTTTTATTGAAAGGAAGTTTGAGAAACCTAGAAAAAAATGGGTCAAAATGCCACAGAAACTTTGAAAGCAGATTTTTATGTAAAATGACCCCCTGAATCCGAATCCCGTTTTTCTCCATCAGCCTTAGATTTTCGGGGAACAGCCCCTCCCCTTTTTACGTTTTTTGACGACTTTATAACTTTGAACTCGATTTTCAGGGTCAAAAAGCGTTGTTTTTGTCTTCAAATTGCCTCCCAGGGGACAAGAAAGGTCACTAATTTGAAAATTAAGAGATATACATAAATAAACTAATCATCTTAGGAAAATTAAATCCGATAGATCCAATAAATTATGTTTTTTATCGCAGTTATAAGTCTTACAAAAATAATGCACTTTATTTTTGATTTTAGCTACTTTTTTGCGGGAGCAAAAATGACAATTATCGGAATCCGATTGAAATGGCGCAGCTTAAAGCACAACTTCAGTTAAATCTATTCGCATTTCCCGCTAAAATACTCATCCTAGAACCTTTGCTGCTTTTTATCCTGTAAGAGGAAAATTGAAAGTGTTCCTGCAGGGTATCGTCAATATATTCGTAAGGAGGGTTATTCTATGTAATTTTAAAGTAGGTGGGACTTTTAAGTACCATCAATAGATAGGGGTTAGAAGCAGTCAAGACGGCTAACATTCTAACTCTCAGAGAAATGTTTTCATCATCCGATAACCACAATACAATTTGATTTCATAGAAAAAAGTTTTTCCTTGACTTGATTTATATTGATCATGATCAGGGACATCAGATATTAATCGCTTATACATTAAAATATAGGTTGTTAAATATTTTACTACTTATAGATTGAAAATGTTTTAATCAAAGAATGGCACCTTGAATCTTCACATCTTCATGATATTTCTCAAGGAATAAAAAATGTAATAAGAGAAAATATACTTTGAATACTACATCCAGATAATATGGTTTGAATATAATGTACTGAAGTGCTTATACAGAAGCAATATTTGGGTTTCTATCCCATTCATTTTCTTTCTTTTCTTTTACACTATATTTCTTTCATTACAAAGAGTGAAGAAGGTGCGTTAATATACTGTATATTAATATAGTATGCATAAAACTATCTGGTATTGCACAAAGGCATGAAATAAAACATGCCTCTTAAATATCCAGCCATTATTAAATTGATAATTTACTGAGAGAGTACAGAAAAGGAACTTTTGAACTGTGTGGGTGTGATTGAAAAACCCGTTTTTCTACTTAAATGGATATGTAAATCATTTTTACCTTTTATGTAATTTTGACTGAGCAAGCTTAATTCGTCAGAAAGGTAGATTTTGCAGTATATTAAACAAAAGGCATAAAGATGAACTACTTATAAAATTACTTTAAAAAATTTGCTATAAAATACTAAACTATAAAGTATTTTAATTTTAAAAAAATACTAAGTGAAAAAAGGTAAGTGAAGATTTAAACCATACGCATAAACTGCGTTCTTTAAACTACAAAATTATATTTAATTATATGTAAGATGTATTATATATAACATTTCCCCAACGTATTAATACCAATATGCAGAAAATTTTGAAGTATAAGATGAAAAATGTAAATTTAAAATACGAAATACATTTGATCACTTTAAGAGACAATTTTCTGTATTTTTTTACTGTTAGTAAAATAACTTCAGCTTAAATAATAAAAAAAGTTTTAAAAAGACAATAGTACACTTAATCTTACATTTTCAACCAATAGTTTCAGAAAGTTTACACGTTGAGACATTCTATCCCACCTTCTAATACTCATAAAAATCTACTCAAATTTAAACTGTTTGTTTATCAAAAAAAAACTCGAAGCATCACTTACAACACAATATAATAGCTTAAAAGCCGCCAATTAGACGGATTTCCACATGAAACAATGCATCGATCCTAACTAAGTATCTCCAACTCGGCAGGTCCTACGAGGAAAAGTCGCCTTTTCCCTGAAGTAGGAGGCCAGTGTGTTTCTCGGACACTGTCCACGCAGAAGAGAGAGTATCCCAGTCTAGAATGAAGAACGACAGAACCAGCCGGACACTAGAGATGACCGAGTCTCAGAGGGCAGAGAGGCTAGACAAGCATTTGTTGGAGAAAGAGGTGAGGTGGTCTTTTTTGTTTGTTCTGTTTGTGGGTGCGGTTTGATGTGTGGTTATGGGTTTCTCGTGATGTACTTTTGGTTGTATATTGATGGGATGTGTTTGGCAGGTTGCTTGCTGAGTTTCTATTTTGACGATGAGTTGAGATATTAGAGTATATTTGGCTTGGGTGGGATGGGGAAAGTATTTGTTTTTTTTCTATCTTTTTCTACACCCTTTCCCCTTTTGCACTTTAGTTCTCTTCTTCTCTCTCTTATTTTTCCTTACGACTTCTTTTTGTCTTCTGCTCTTCTCTTTTTTATCATTTTCTTTTTCGCTGCTCTCTCATCTTATTTATCTCCTCCCCTCTTTGCTCTTTTTTTATCTCTTCTTCTCTCGCATTCTTTGATCTTCTCATTCACGATCCTTTTACCTCTCTACATATAAAGTTAAAGCTTCTTGATGAGATGAAGATGTAATGTTAAAAAATAGTAGGTACTATCTCTTACTTTCATGCAATGAAGCGGTATTGAAAAGACAGAGTCAAAGTTTAAAAATTACTTTTACTTCTCGGAAATACTTCTTTCGTACCCCATTTTCTTATGGTTGATACTTGCTATTCTGTAATAAAAGCGTTTTATTGTGGGTATAAAACCTTTTTTCTGAACTTGGCTTAAATTGAAGTTAATACAAAATTTTTCAACTGAGAAATTTTTTCAAATTTTTTAATTCGCAGAAAAACCTGTGTTTTAATATTAAAATTAATGATGTTTCATTGAAATTCCGATACGTGAACTTTTCATATATTTTTATATCAAGTAAGATGAGGTTAAAGAAGGTCATTCTATCGAAAGTTTTTCCTCACAAATTTACAAAAGACATGATTATAGTAAACACTTTCACAATTTTAAATAACGTTCATAGCTTAGATAGTAAGCTAATTTTTCTCCTCTAAAAATATCGATACAAATTAAGTTTTAAGAAAAATCATGGTAATCGTTTGAGACCGTTACTCCTTCTTGATATGGTTAGAATTCCCCTCGTTTTTACTTAATTCTAAAAAGAATAGTAAGAAATGGCAAATAAAAGGAATTTAAATATAAAATCCGAGCAAGAATGTGTAACATATTTTGCGTGAATGAATAAAAGAATTAACTAAGTCGTAAATCGCCAAAAAAATTCTTATACTACTTTCCCATTCTAAAAAATATTAATACAAAAACACAAATTTCAATACACTATTAGAAAAAACAAAACAAAAAAAGACCCTTTTCCCTTTTAAGTTTTATTTCTTCAACAATATTTTTAAAAATTTAATAAATAAGATATTATTGGTTAATCAGTGTATTAAAAAATCATAAAGCTTTGAAACTATTCATCAAAGGGATTATAATTTCCGTGTTTAAAGTTACTAAGTCTCGGCTAGTTACAAAATGTTAGCTCGCATCAATGTTAAACCAGCTCTAAACCACTTTACCTTAGAATAATGTCTGATACTATAAAAATTTCCACTTAATCCATCCCATGTTTCAAACTCTCCCCCAAGAGTACAAATTCTTTACTCCCGAAATGAAAAGCCGACGAACTTTCAACTGGGGAGTTAGTTCTCAAGGGTATTTTGAAGGAACTACGGCTCAAAACACACTACGCGGCTTATAGTCGCTACTGCAATCAATTTCCATAAAAAAAAGCATGGAGAAAGCCTAGTCCCCTATCTTGACAGAAATGAAGATTCCGGTCAAGATAGGGGGAGTCTCAGGCTGAACTCCATGCTTTTCCCCTCTTTGATTGATCTATGTCGCGACTTATGGTCGCTAGGTGTGACTAGGCTCTACGAGTAATCGTCAGTTGACAGCTCTCAGTTTTCAAAGTTAAAAGCGTTCCGGTTTACTGTTTCTCACACTAATGACTTCTTATCTTGTATTGATTGTAAATTCTTATTGTAGAAGAAAAATTCTAAGTAATTCAGCAATCCTTTCATCCTTCCTATCCGCTCTCAAATGTGTACATAGAGATAATTTCCATTCCCTTCGATACATTATAAATGGTATGAATTTTAATGTTCTGTACAATATTAACTTGACTATGGCTTAAGCAAACTATCACATGGAATGAATTTTAAACTTTAAAAATGTATAAACTCATTTTTCATACCAATTGTTTTTTGGCTTTAAAGTAATATGGTTACGTTGGTGATTTTTTATATACGATTGCAATCGGCATGTAAATTTATCAAAGAGTTTTCTAGAAATAATTCCGAAATTTATTGTTTAAAGAAGTTTTGAAAAATGGTTCGGTGTGAAAAGATTTTTGCTTTTTATGTATAATTTTATGGGTAAATTGAAAGGGTAATGTTACCCTTTACCCTAACTAAAAACCAAGAAAAAATTAAATTTGAAAATCATAATTTTCTTATTGTTTAATAGTGAAATTTGAATTTGGTAATATGAAATTTTTAAAACTCTTTATAAGTTAAAAAGTAATTTTGTGCTTACATATAATAATTATGTAAATATTAAAAACTTTTCACAATCCCAATAAGTTTTTAAAGTCTATACAGAAAGTTGCAAGAAAAAAAACTTCAAGCAAAGAAAAGCATATTCACTAAAGCGTAAAAGAAGATTCAAACTGATGAAATTTACATACGCATTATACTTATTCAAATCACCATCAAATAAATGGCTGTAGCATAATTGCCGTACTTTAAAACCATGATGTCCTAACGCATTGCTTTTGTATATAAACAAAGACAAAGAATGCCACACACTGTCTCTTGCACATTCCTTTCTTCTTTTTCCTTCTAACCCCACCACAACCTTGAAATAACTACTTCCTCTAAATAGCAAAGATACACCGGACTTCGATACTTCGATAAATCTTGCATGTTGGGTTTAATTTTTAATCTTAGAACAATAGAAGATTCACCCAACCCGTCTTATTTCTAAACTTGGATTTACTAACGAATTGTGTTAGATAATAACGTCATGTTGATACCTTAAGATAGACCCCACGAATCAAGGTCAGAGCATTTAAAAAGCTTTAAGGAAGACACCGGGAATTATTTAATATTACACGCATGTATCTTGTGCACGTTTTATTGTCTTGCAAATGCTATTATTCTATTATTCGGCAATAAAATTGATAATATTTTATACTAAACCATGTTGTTACTTCTTTTTTTAGACTGGAGAATTTACGTGTTTTGTTTTATTTTGAAAAAGGAAAGTGTTAAAGTTGATTTGATAGCAGTTTTTTACTGTCGTGTCACCAGTTCATGTAATATTTCCTGTTAAATGTATTCTATAGAAAATACACGGTTAAAACATCCAAAAAGTTCTTGATATTACACTGTATACTGCTACTCTTTTTATCACCCGGAAAACTTACTAAAATACAATAAAAGCGTCCAGAGTTCTAAAAGGTAGCATGTTTTTTCAATTGAAATTTCTCGAATTTTACAGCATTTCTGTAATTACTTTCAAGTGAAATAAATTATATTAAAGGTAACCTATAAATAATAAGGGTAAGTATTTAGTCTACAATTGGTTACTTTCTCAGTATGGTAAATAAAATTGAGTTTTAAATTATTTTAAACACATTTTTAAACTTAAAAATCAGAAATTAGGCAGTTTTAAACCATAATGTATCAAAAAAGTATAAAATCAAGCAAATCCCTCACTCATGCAAATACCTCATTGTAATTGTAGTACATAATAGCAATACCGGAATACAGTCGAATCCGCTTAATGTGATCACGGTTAATGTTATCAATCGGATAATGTTATCGAAATCGACAGGTCCCGATCATTCCTATTTAATTTAATGAAAATTACATCGTTTAATGTGATCAACTATGGATCATCACTCCGCTTTATATTATCAAAATTTGTCCATTTCTCCTTTAATACGACCGCTTTTGAGTTCGAGTTTCATTTTGAAGGTCAATTTTAACAAGTAAATGCCTGCTCCATGAGAACATCTGGCGCTTCATATTTCTGAAACTCAGTATGAGTAAGAAAAATAAAACATTCTGCATATTATAATGAAAGATAACAGTTATGGAGGGGTCCGAATCCATACTTGTGATTGGTTAAAGAAACACCAAGATCCACGCTTTGCAGATGTTTCTGATAAGAGATTTTGATTTTCCCTTGTTTACTGGAATTCAGATTATGTAATAAATAAGTGGTTTATTGGAGTGGAAGGATATAAAGGAGCGGGAAAAGAGAGACTGTTCTATAAAAATACAAAGTAAGTGATTATTTTAATTTTATTAACTGAACTACTCTTATATTTTCCCCTTAAAATTTACCTAGAGTAAAATTAGAATTTCGTATACATTTTTTCGATTACATGATTTTGATTTTAAAGCAAATAATCTAGTTACACTGTTTGCTGTTTTTTTATATGGGATCGCTTATTGTTATCGATCGGATAATGTTATCAGTTTAGTCTCGGACAATTGCGATCACATTAAGCGGACTCGACTGTATTAGATAGGAACAGTAGCGGATCCAGGGGATGGTAAAAGTTTATTTTTATTGGATGCTGAAGAAAATAATTCAGAAGTCAAACCTGAATCGATGGGAATAACCTGTAAACAAAATTTAATAAATGAAAAAAAAATCATTAAAGATCATTATCATAACCCTCAATGTCAGGCTATATTCCTCTTTAATAATAAATTGAATGATGAAAAGCCAAAGCTACTCCATTATATTTCTCATACAAAGGAATGATTTTTTGAACAGGGCTACGGGAGCTCCCGCTATGGGGGGACGATGGACGTGAACCTGTACGCGACCAAGAAGAGCGTGTCGCAGGGACTGATGGCCATCGCGCTGTTGACGGCCAACGCTGCGCAGCTGCGCTTCATCCTGCGCGAGGGCGACGACAACAGGTTCTACCTGCTCAACGTCATCTGCATCGGATTCTCCATCGCATTCCAGGTGAGATGTGGAAAATTCTCAAGTTCTACACTGCAAAAAATAATCGTACAGAAACAGAAAAGCTCTGACAGGCCAAAGCTTTCCTTCCATAAATTTTCTCTGTTGACTTAACTTTTTCTGTAGGGTACAATCGTTTTGCAACAGCTCATCAATCAGTAGAGGAATTCCGTGGAATGGAAAGCCCAAGCAACTTTTGCTACCAGAGCTTTTTTTTTATTTCTGTACGATTATTTTTTGCAGTGTAGACAATGCCATTCAGTCAATGTTCAACCATTTGCTAATCGACGAGTATTGATAAGCTTTACCAGTGCTGTAGCTAAAGCAAAATAATAGGAAGATTCACATCTTCTCTTTTTCGCATTATTTGAACCAAAAAGACCATATTTTCCCACGTCCACCCCCAATCTCAGCACTGAGCTTTCCGGTAAAGCGGAAGTGAACGCAATGTTCCCAAGTTTATGAATTCATTAAGGGCTCTAAATCTTAAGACAGGCCCCAATATGTTCTATGTCCTCAGTCTCAAATCCACCTAAAATATAAAATTCTACCGCGTTAGAAGTATATTTTAATGTACGAAAGATTTCTCATCATTTATCTTCTTAACTAGGCGAGTGAGGACCCCCTGTCAATAGTCGTATAAAATTTTTCTCTCCCTATTTCTAATATCCTAACTACAAGTAATTCGTTTCCCTTTCACACTTTCATTTCTCTATCTTTCTCTTATTAATCTTTTTCTTTAATTCTTTCCTTCATTTTATCGCTCTCTACCTCTTTCACTATCCTATTTCTAAATAGTAGTTCTGATTTTATATTCATCTTTTTCCCTTTCAAAACTAAAAAAAATAGCTTGTTTACTCTATATCCTCTTCTACTTCATACACAGTCTTTGTTTTCCCTTTCTTTTTCTCTCCTTGAAGAATCTTGATCTGGATCTTCTTCTTTTTCTCTTTCATTCAATCTCATAACTACACTATTTTATCATCTTTTTTTAAGTAATTATCTTTTTCTCTTTCTACTTCTCATTCTCTCTCTATGAAGAATCTGATAGTTTTACTATAAGGTTAAGTATGCATAAAGAAAACTGCATTAGCCCTTTCACTCCTAGGCTGCCTTAGATTGCTATTGAATCATATTTAAATTGAAACTGACTGAACTGAAATGAAAACTGGGCACAATCCAGTAGGTCCGCAGTTCACACCATGAAAATTGCAAAGCCTAATAATTTAACTGTAAGTTCGGGTAAATATTTTTTGAAGTTAATAAGCAGAAACCCATTTCCTGCCCTACTATGATTGAACTTCACTCAAAATAACTTTTTCAAGTCAATATTTCGCAAATGGGGATTACAAATTGCTTCAATTCCTTTTTATCGCTCAAAATCATCAATTATTGGTTTCTCTGTTTTTAGTTAGCTGTAGGAGTTCTCTTGATTCTGAACACTCGCTACAACATCAATTTGGGGAGGGACCAGCAGAGGGCAGAGTTCATCAACAACATTACGATCATAGGGATATTCCTTATCTGCGTCACAAATGTATTCGTCTCGGCATTCGGTTCAACACCCAGATAGATTCCAATTTTTACATTTGTATTTTTTTATTCATTTTGAATGTTACAGTTTCATTATGTCTTTTTTTTTCATTAAAAAGGTTTTATTATATCTGCTTTTAATTGTGTCCCTTCAATATTGATTTTTATGATCATCAGTTTTTTTATGTTGTAAAGACCATAACCAGTCTGGGAAGATGACCCGACGACAAAGAAGGGTCCAAGTTCAGATTTGCAGACGCACTACATTGGCAATGTATTTTGGGCAAATACACGCCAACTAACGGGATAAGTGTTTCCAGAAATCAGTTAAAGTTACCATAAAAGATTAATTATCGCCAAGCACCTGCAAGTCTGAACTGTGCCCAAAATGCTTTGACACTATCAGTTTTATTTTATTTAAACGATGTTCACCATAAGTTCTTTTTAATTATACTTAATTAATTTTAATTACATTCTCCAGCAATACTGATTTATAGTGACGAATTTCCAGCTAAATAAAATCCTTTTTGAAAACTGAAGCAAGCTACCTATTTCAGTCGAACAAAAGGAATTATCAGTATTGAATTGAATTTATTGGACATGGACAGTATATTTCCATTCTCAGTAGTGTAATCCATATTTCCCAACAATTTATCCAAATAGTTAAAAATTTTCATTAAAAATAACCATTTGTCGTTTTGAAAATGACATTGTGGTCAAGGATATAAACATCCTACATATTTTTGACACAAAAAGTGTGTGGTTTGAAACCTAATTTCTTATGTAGAGCATTCAGGAAAATAAGATGAAACGATTTTCTTCTGTACATCATTTTCTTCTTTATTAGATTTTGCTTCAATTTAGCTTCGATTTTGTTATAAACACAAAATCGGTACATTTGAGGTCAACTACTATTTCTACGTCATTTATGACGGAAGTCTTCGCTGAAGGTACATTACATTAGTAGGATATTATGTACCTTCGGCCAGGACCTCCGCTCGATACTTGGAGCCGATGCTAGGATTTCACGATTTTTATTAAGTACAAACAATAATATACCGATTGAATACAAAGATATCAGATTGATAAAACTCTAAAATGGGTTCATAAGGCTAAATAAAGATTTTAATATAAAGTTATGAATGCCATTGAGATTATTCATCAATAGAAATAGCCCTAGATCCAGTTACATAGACCTGCAACGTCTGACGGCGTCTTTATGATCTCAAGTTCTAGAAAATTGAAGTTTCAGATTCCTAATAAGCTAGCATCTGGAAAATACACTCCCCTTATCCTAGCAGGGGAGCCAGCATCTCATTTCTCTGGCCGTAATCAGATTAGAATCTGTCGCTCCATTTGCTTCTGCTAGTTTTAATCCCACACCCTCCTCTAGCAAATGATGTGCTGCTGGAAAAGCGGATTCCAGGTTCGCCTTTATTACAAGCGAGGGAAGTTTGTTTCCCTGCCAGGCTCTTTCTGCTGTTTTTAATTCAGTTGGTAGAATTGTTCGAGCGTAATTTTTAACGTGAGATTTGCACTAATTGAATGAAGTAAAAGTTAACAGTGGTGAATGATTTTTTATAGAATGGGGGCGCAAGTCCAGTACTTTTTATTTTATTTTTTATTCGATAAACGTATCTAAGAGAGGAATATACGTGCAGTTTTTTTATTACGATGATTATTTATTTTTTAAGTTAATTTCAAAGTTTGACTTTAAAAAAGGGGGCGCGAAAACGTCAAATGTCAAAATGTGACGTCATTCAATCCTAAACATCGATATTAAACAATGGTTCAATTGTTTTTTTTAACTTTTCCTGTCAATTTTTAAATTTAGATCTATTTCTTTTACTGGAAAAATGCATCTTTTTCTGTTTTCAAAAAATGCTGGTATTGCCCATTGAAAAAAGAATGATTCGTGTGGATTTTACAACTTTTTCTAGCTATTATTCGTAAAGCTAAATAAAAGTAAGAGGTTAAATGAAAGAATTTCAAATATTGGTTGGAAATAAGAGAAATTGTATCCATATAAAACATTTGTAAGTACTAATCAACTTGAGGTATTGGGTGTCCGTTTCAAAAAATTACTTTTTAATGACGAAAAATATAAAATGTCACAAAATAAACTTCGAAAACAGTAGATAACATTTAAGTGACCAAAATCATAACCCTTAAAAGCCTCTGGAATGGGAATATTCCTAATGTAATAGCTTCAGAGCTCATCTTAAAATGGAATATGCATAATTATTTATTTACTCACCTTTAATATTTTGAAATTTTAAAAAGAAAAATTAATATCGAACGAAATAACTTTGATAAATTCTTATTATTTTCCCAAACATATACCTAAAAGGTACTTAAGAAATTATCTGAATAAACATAGTTCACTTGGTTTAATGCTGCAATCAAAACAGTGGCGTAGCCAGGATTTTCCTTTGGGGGGGGTCCAGTGGGAAAAAATTACTATTGGATATCAAAAAGTTTCCACAATTGGAGAAATAAAGTTATAATTTTCACATTACTTTTAATTTCTTATCAATGTTAATTAATAATTAATAATTTATTAGTAATTAGTGTAATAATCAAGATTAAGTATTACTTCGAATAAAAGTTCTCATCCACATAATTTTTTATAAGGTGCAGAGACCAGTGGCGGATCCAGGATTTGGTTTTTTGGGGGCTAAGAATTTCATTATCCAATTGAATCTTCTTGTTAATGGTAATACGGAAAAGGTAGTGAATTATCCTACTTAAACCAGTAAAAGGGGTGTTTGGGGGTCCTCCCCCAGAAAATTTTTGGAAATCTAAGTCAAAAACCCCACTTTTTCAACTCGTTTTGGTACACCTCATCCGAATGTCAGATATAGATTTTTTGCGTTTTGACAAACTTTGTAAAATATTACTGTTTTTTTGGGGGGGCTTCAGCCCGAAAGCCCCCACCCCTGTAGATCCGCCACTAACAGAGACCATCAAAAACAAATTAAGAGTTTTCAGTAGCTCGAGCTCCATATTAAAAAGGGGGTTTGGGGGTCCACCCCCAGAAAACTTTTGGAAATTTGATTTTTAAAAGGAGATTTTTACTTCATTATGAGGTGATAACCGAGAAGCACGTCAAAATTTCTGAGGCAGTAGTTGTTGATCCAGGATTTGGTTTTGGGGGACAAAAAATTTTGAAAATAAAATTGAATCTTTTAAACGATTATAATATTATAAAGTTTAAAAATAATCGTGTTCGAATTACCGTAACGGAGGTTTGGGCTTTGGGGGACCTACCCCAGAAATTTTTTGGAAATTCAAGTCTAAAAATCAGGTTTTCAACTCGTTTTGGTACACCTAATACGAATTTCAAACACTATATTTAAGGGAATTTATTATTTGCTAGGAGTTTTGTATTTTGACGAACTTATCATAAAAAAGTTGTTTATTATAGTTCCAATTCACAAAGGGGGTCTGGGGGTGCTCCCCAAAATGTTTTTTTGGAAATTGGACCTTAAAAACAGGGTTTATTCGTTTGGTTCCCTATGCCGCCTCCCCCTTATAACGCCCCTCAATTAATACGTTTGTTATGGTCGAACCGGGGGTTCCCCCGGAAATTTTTAGATTTTTAGTATGCAAAAAAGTGGATTTTAGGCACTTTTAAGGAATATAGACGCCCTCTTTTGAGTAGCCACTGCAATATTTAACGCCTAAAAAAGGGTACAAACATTTTGGGTCGGGCCCATGGGGGGGGTCCGGACCCGGGGACTCTCCCTTGGCTTCGCCACTGAATCAAAATAATGTACCACAAAATCACCAAATGCGAATGTTGAAAAGGCGTTTAAGGTAACACTAAAATCAATCACAGTTCTAGATAAACATACAGCACCTAATGGAACAAAAATATGCACCCAAAAATCAATATATTCCAGCAAAAATCCAGCGAAAAAACTTCAGAAACGTATTTCCTTCAAACAGAGAAGGAGCAATCACTTTTGAATTCCCTATCTTATACCCAAAGGATAAACCTTCAGAGAAAAGGATATCGAACTAAAGCTATTTAGTATTCAGAAATTCCACCATTGGTATCAGAAATCTGACTCAAGTTCCGATCTTCACGATACGAATTATTTGAGAGCTTTTACTTTAATGGGGTTCCTAACAAAAGAGCCGTAGAGCATCTTTATTGTGTGACTCATCCTTTTAGAAAAATCGATAGTTCTTTGGGATTTCCCAGTTGAAAAAATCAATCATTCTGTTTGTACCATTTACTATCGCTTAAATGCGATGATTTAATGTACTTTATTTTAAGGTTAAAAAGGAGGATTTGGTGTATTCAAGCTACCAAGCACTCTGCAGTATCTCCTTCACAGAGGAGATATAACATCTATGATTTCCTTTCATTGATCTTTGAGTATATGATGGTTATTCAACTAGAAAAATCTTTACTAGTTACCATTGAATTTAATGGCAAAACTTAATATACTAATACGTGGTAAAAGAAAACGTTTTTCTTTTAAAGATTTAAAAAACCGGATGAATGAATGTTATACTTCTGTACCAAAACTGATTCGTTGATTTTTCGTCCTATTTTTCAAAGAAAATTTCTAAATTGGTTTATAAAAGTAAGAAAAAGCTTATAGAAGGAATATGTAAACTGTGTAAAAAGCTTCTCAGTAAGTTTTTACGTTTTTTATTTCATTGAATATTACTTGGTTGATCGTACAGAATAAAGGAGTTTTTAAGTGTCATTTCACGATTACCAATTTAAAACAGAAATATGCCTTGGTGATATTATTTCCCAAACTTATGATAAAATCAAACAATAGAGAATAAGGTGGTTATTTTAAAATATTCAGATGACAGATTCTTGCACTGAATTTGATGCGAACTTTTCCAATACGACAAAAACAAAACAATGGGTAATAAGTAAGAGTTACAAAATTTGGTTTCACATGCATAATTTTGTTTTGTTTGCAAATGATGATGAACGCGTGTGGAGAAATTATACCTTTTCCTTTCCATCACAGTGATTTTTATAACTGTTTGTAACTACTAATGAATTCACAATGATACTAATTAACATTTGACACTTTCTAGTTATAGTCGTTTTGAAAACTGAAACTTATGTCCCTTCTTAGATGTGAATTATTGTAATAAAATGTATTTTTCTTTTGTTATGTTTAACAAGATAATGAAAAGCTTAGACCAGTGGTTCCCAAAGAGGGTTCCCGGAAAAAATTTAGGGGTTCCATAAAATAAACTTTATTTCATTAAAAAATAAGAATGGACAGCGCTGCCCCCCTTGTACCCAAAAATGTTCTCAAAATGAGTTAAAACTCTACTTTTACCAGTCAATTTTCAACATTTTTCTGGGGGAAGGCCCCAATACCCCCAGCGGTACCAGAAGGGGATCTTGCGTGATACTTTTAGAAAATCCCCAAGAATTCGACATTTTTGCCAAAAGGTAAAGGTGATTGTCTGGAAAAGTGCCCCCCCCCTGAACCCGTGCTGGATCCGAGCCTGGTTTCATTGTATATCATATATTAAATTTTGAAAAGTCGTTGATTAAAAAATTTTCAGGGTTCCACGATCATTGGTAAAAAATTTGGGGGTTCCACGACCAAAATAGTTTGGGAACCACTGTTTAGACTAAAATAAACGGAAAAAATTCACAAGGTGGTTAATTACATGGTTATTCCGATTAGAAAGAGTAGGGTGGGGGTTGGGGTAAAATGGGTCACTTTTAAAGTACTTTCACATTCTAAGTTTTATTTCATCAAAACTATTACTTTTTAATGATTTCTTTCAATTTGATCTTGACATTACAATCCTTCAGAACATTTTCATCTAATTAAATATTCTTAGTTATAAAAGTTGGTTAAACTTAGCATCATAATAATGACCTATTTTACTCCAACGTGGGGTAAAATGGGTCTCATTGCAAAAAGATGTCAAATATATATTTATTACTAAATATACATGAAAATAAGAAAAAAGGCAATCGGCTAAGCCGTTTTTATCTGAAAAATTTGTTTTCAGTTGTACTTTAATTAAATTGTAAAAGTCCAAAGTTAAGGAACATTGTTCAAATGTAGCAATTAAAATACTTCCTTTGGAGAAAAAAATAAACTTGTTTGACAGTTCAATGTATATTTGAAGGAAATAAGTTAAGGACATTGTTTTTACTTAATACAGAAGGCCTCCTAACTGTGACCCATTTTACCCCAAGTACAAAATATTGTTATAAAAGATAAAATATTTTATATTTTTCTAAGCTGATTGGCTTGAAATGTCTCTCATACTTTCTTTTATGGAAAAATATTACCAAAGTCTGCTGAAATTTATTACAATATTTAGAAATTTGGAAGTTGATGGTAAACCCTGTTTTTTCGACAACACCATTTACCGTTCAAATAAAATATTTTTTCAGTTCTTAAATTCATGAATCTAAATTTTTGACAGTCGGAAAAAGGTTGCTAACAGATAAAAGATTATAATACAAAAAATGAGCGAAAATCATTCAATTTAAATTTGATTTAAATCGAGTTAATTAAAACTGACCCATTTTACCTCAAGACCCCAACCCACCCTATAAGGGTAAATCTTTCAGTTTTTCTATTCTCTAACTTACGAGCACTTTAATTTAAATTTTCACTAAAACTTGAAAGTTAAATGCTTGATTTTGTATTCCTTTCTTATTAAATTTATGAAAGATAATAAATTGAAATTCAAGTTATCTTTTAATAAAAAAAATTTTAACGATAAACTATTATACAGTTTATTCTTATTTAGCCTTCTCTTGAAATGTAAAGTTTACTGGTGATTAACTTGGTGGATTTGCAAAAGAACAACTTATGTAAATTGAATCGGCGCGGCAGTTTGAAAAATGGATAGGGGGCCACATTGGCACATGGGGCACGGACAAATTCATATTCGGACAAGCCACTTATCTCTATGTTTAATTCAATTTAAAATTCTGAAAAAATACCAATAGGTAGCTGTATTGGTACGACCCTAAGCCTGAATTTTCAAAGCAATGGGCCCATTGGAACCCTTCGTGTTTGAAATCTGTGGTCGATACAGAGATTAGTCAATTGAGGATTTCTATCCACAAATATTGTACTAGTAACTGTAAAATTTTGAAGTCTTCAATATTTTATGAACAATATTTATAAATAGTTATCGGATTCGTGGATTTAAAAAAATCCCCGAATCCGATAACTATTTCTTCCGATACAGTTTCTTAGAACGGAATTAGCTTCATGTTTATTTTATATCAATAATATATCTACCCTTACCCTCAGTTTTAACAAAAGGAAAGAACCCATTTCTTCATTTTTCAAAAGTACGTCAAGATAAAATACTGCACCCGTATAAACGAAAATTCGTTGAAAGTCATTAAGACAGCAATAAAACTGGGGGATGGATCCGAAAACATGGAAAACACTCATTGGCGTTATTGGCTCAAAAAATAATAGTTGCATGGCATCAGAAATGAGGGGCAGACACAGTCACTGAAAATAGTCGCTCGGAGTCTTTAAGATCCTTATCAAGAGAAGGGAGAAAGCATGGAGTTGAGCCACCCTTTGACAAGGATCTTAACGACTTCAAGCGACGATTTTCAGTGACTGTGTCCTGACCCTTAGAGTGCTCAAGATGATAATAGGAAGAATTTCAAGAAAATGAAGCCATCAACAGAGCTCAAGCATCGTTAGCAATTTGATGCAAGGGAGTAATTTACCCTAATTTCCCCCATCTTGCTCCAATTCTCCTCCGAGTTCGAGCTTCAACTTCGGATTTTGCAGCACTTAAGCACATCTGGATAGTTTCGGGGTATAATGCTTAGATTAGAGTGTGACGAGAATTATTTTTTAGTTTTAAAATTTTATTAGTTTGTATAAATTTTTAAAGAGTGGAGTGGTAGATTTAATTAATTTTTTTTGAATCAAGTTTACAGGGTGTCCCAAAAAAGACGGACACATTTTAAAAATCAATAGATAATACTAACTCAAAAACTAAAAAAGATAAAAATACGCGGTTTGTTGCATCCTACCCTGCAGATGCAGACGCATGGGTTTTGAAATACTACTTCGAATAGATAAGAGAAAAAAGAAACTAAACCAAAAAGATGAGGAAGAGAGAACATAAAGAAAGGTGAAAAAATTAAATGGAGAGAAAATACTCCTACCCTATCTTAAGAACTTCTTCCAAATTTTTATCATCTCATTCCTACATTATATTATCTTTTACCTTAGATGTTCTAGCTTTTAAATTTCGCTTTTTTTTTCTTTTCCTAGAAACCCCTATAGCTCATGGTAGCTGATGGATCAACATTAAGTAATAAGAAGCCGGGTAGAAAACAGAAGAATAGCAATAGATCAATTTATTAACACAAAGCAGATGCATATACAATTTTTACATATAGAACGCCACCTGGCGGATGAAAGAAAACAAAGTTACGACACTTGCATAAATCGAGCATTTACATAAAACGGGAGGAAAGTTCGATTCCCTACAGTAGCGAAAGCTAAAAGAAGAAACAAACGATTTGGTAGAATACACGTACAGCTACCATGCCTCTAACATTTTTGCAATCAAATTATTTTTTAGAGAAAACACGTGTATTCAAAGAGTAAATGTTTACTTATAAGTAATAACTTTTATTAGTTGAAATTAAATTAATAAGGTAATGAACAATTAAATAAATTTAGCTATTTTATGAAGTAATTTTTTTCTTGAGCCACATCACTTAAAAAACTTGATATTAGACAGGTTGATTATTATTCACATTTACTTTTTGTAATCAGTATAATTTTGTATTCAATATATCTTCTTCAGCAGCACTACAGCCTGGTGCAGGCCAAGGCTTTCTCTGTCTGCATCCTCCAGGCGGCACGACTTTTTGCTATGTTTCTCCACCTATTAATTCCCAAGATCTTCAAATCTCTCTCCACACAGTCCAACCACCTTGTTGCTGGTCTACCTCTTCTTCTTGTACCCTCAATCTTTGAAAAAGTTAGTTTTTTAATAGGGTCCAAATCTGCACGTCGAAAAACGTGCCCCAGCCATCTTATTCTGTTGGATTTAATAACTCTCAAGATGTTTGGTTGTCTGTATTTAGTATATATTTCATTGTTATACAAACTTCTCCATGTATCGTTTTCCTTCACTGCTCCAAAAATTGACCGAAGAATCTTTCTTTCAAAAATGAGTAGCCTGTTTTCCTCAGTTTTGTTAATTGCCCATGTCTCACTACAATATAAAATGATCGGCCTTATAATGGTTTTGTATAGATTTATTTTTGTATTAATGGAGAGGAGTTTAGATTTTAATTGACTCTTCAAACCAAAATAACATCTATTTGCCATCAAAATTCGATTTCTAATTTCAACCTTTATCTCATTTCTACTAGTAATAAGTGTGCCCAAGTATTTAAACTGGGTGACTCCTTCAAAAGTGTAGTTTCCAATATTAAGCGACTGTACATCATTTATTCTAGTGCTTACCACCAAAAATTTTGTTTTTTCCTCGTTTACTGCCAATCCCATATCCTTGGCAGCACTCTCAAGGGCAATAAATGCCTCAATATATTGTCCAGTAAATCTACTGAAAAAAGGGTCAAACCGGGAACAAATTGATACTATTAGTTTTTCAACGGTTTTCACTTGGGAATGACCAAAATAATAACATACTAAAAATCGGACAAAATCGGCTCGCGGGAAGTTTAACTTTTTTTTTATTTTTAAAAAATGGCTGAAAAAAAATTTCAAAAAATCAAATTATTGTAATCGAGACTTATTATACATATTTATAGGCCATTTTTCAGTGCTGAATACGAATATACCATTTAAATTCAAAAAAATTCAAAATTTCAATTTTTAAAAATTAATTCAAAATTTGGAAAGTCGAAAAAATTAAAACATCGCTCAAAACCACAAATTTATTGCAAAAGAAGTAATTTACACGGTTTTCAATTAGAAATGACTAAAGTAATAACATACTAAAAATGGAAGAAAATCGGACAGTAAAAAGTTTAATTGTTTTCAAATTTTCAATTTTTTGGCCTCAAAAATCGACCTTTATAAAAATTCTTGTTAAAAAGGTTTGAGGTGAATTTAAGGTCATTTTTCTATGGATGTTGTAGGTAAATACCTCTATAACCTAAAAAAACCACAATTGGTGATTAAATCATTAGTTAATTAATTAATTTATAAAAATTAATGTTGAAAATACAGGTTAACTCTTTCAATCAATTAATACAGAAAATATTTAGACATTATTTGATAATAAATCATTTTAAAAATAATTAAATTGAAAAAAGACAAAATACCTATGTTATTAAATATACCAAAAATATGTTATTTTTTAAGTCATTTCTAATTGAAAACCGTTTAAATTACTTCTTTTGCAATAATTTTGTGGTTTTGAGCGATGTTTTAATTTTTTCGACTTTCCAAATTTTGAATTAATTTTTAAAAATTGAAATTTTGAATTTTTTTTAATTTAAATGGTATATTCGTATTCAGCACTGAAAAATGGCCTATAAACATGTATAATAAGTCTCGATTACAATAATTTGATTTTTTGAAATTTTTTTTCGGCCATTTTTTAAAAATTTAAAAAAAAAGTTAAACTTCCCGCGAGCCAATTTTGTCCAATTTTTAGTATGTTATTATTTAGGTCATTCCCAAGTGAAAACCGTTGAAAAACTAAATGTATCAATTTGTTCCCGGTTAAGTTACAGATTGCCTGTTCTAATAACATTATAAACGTACTACAGTGAAATCCCGTTACAACGAAGATTAAATTCTACGGTCCCGTGAAGTTTGTTATAACGGGTTTTACTGTTTCAATTTTAAGAATAAATAAATCGGTTTTTTAATTAAATTTTTCAAAATGAAGATAATTAAAAACATGCAATGAACAGAAGTATTCAAATCGAAATTTCAATTTAAGAGTTAAAACTGAATAAAATTCTGCAAACTGCGCAAATGCTGCAAGTCATCCCAGTTGAGTATTTTCTTTTTTCAATTTTTTGATCTGTGTTAACTGTAATTTTGGTTTTATAATAGCATTATAAACTTGTTTATTTTGCTACCAAATTCATTTCTTGGTGTTGGGGCTTGATGTCGTTACCGTTTTGATGGTCGGCATTCAGAAACACCCCTCTATCCATGTCCAAGCCCCCTGATGACGAGGCATGGTTGGAGTTCCTGGTTCATATTTTGCAATGAACAGAGGTTTTCTGGAGACTGCCATGGATGTTCCTCACAATCAAAATATACTATTATTAGGAATTAGATTACTATACTTACCAGAAAGGAAAGTTATAAATCATTCCCATAACTTGTAGGATAAGAAAGAAAAAGTGTAGAATTTTTTTTCAATTTTTAAAGGTAACTGAATTTTAAAAAAATTAAAAATTGAAAAATTATTATTTTTTAGATTTAAATACTATAATGAGTTTTTGATGTTCTTATAATTAAGTTTTTTAGAAATTGGAGAAAAGATTAATGATATAATTAGTTCTCTAATGATTTAAATGAAAGTAATCACACTGAATTAAAAATGTTAAATTTATTTTTACAATTATGTATAAGGCAAGGTTGTTAGGTATTTAAATACAAGTAACTCAAATACCAAGTAAGTTACATTCAAAGTATTTTTATTTACTATTATTTTTTCAGTGTTGAACTCATATTTTTACTTAAAAAACGTAAAGTACCTAAATACTTTAGTATTTAAGTACTTATTTTGTACTAAGATGCAAATTTAGAAACCTAAATTAACCATTGACAAAATATAAAAAAACATTATTTAAATCTTATTACACCAATACTTATTTACAATAGTGCACATCAATGACACAACTCCTACTGATGTTTTGTTCCCATTTATTACTTGCATTTTAAATTTTGTTTCGGGTTTTCTTTCCTACCCTATTTCTGCATTGCAATAAGTACACCCTAGGGTGTCTCAAAAAGTGCGTTTTTTTGGAAAATTTTGAAAAGTGATCGGGCCGTTAGCTAAAAAGTTTCCTTTTGGTGTTAGAAGGTCAGTTGCAAAATTAAAACTTATTCTGTTCACTCTAACTATTGCCTCAACGAGAGCGAAATCTCTATTATGAGAGGCAAGCAACCTCTACCACTAAAACACTTACGCATCGCAATGACCTTGAAAAACTGTCATTGTTGACCGAATTTTCAACTTAAAACATCAAACTTAGCAAATAAAAAAGATTTGGATTTCATGGGAATACCCCCGAACCAGAGGTTAACATTTCAATAATGGCATTAAGATCCAAACGAAACGTTGAAAAGTAATAAAAGCAACCTCTGAAAGAAAACACTTAATTAGACATCTACTGCATGATAGATAAAATTCTTTTTTCTACGGTATCATATTTTATTCGTATCTTGAATGTAAACATTCCATAACACCAGGGGAAAGTAAGGAGTGTGTTGCTTCTCTGCGAGAGTGAGACATTAGGGTGTTTCAAAAGTCTATGGGTAATTCTTTTTGTCAAATTTACCAGATGCCCCCCTCTCAAGTTGTTACTAATACTAAAACATTATTACCTGCAAATTTTCAGGTCTCTAGGACAATTTAGACCCCCGCGCCCTTCAAAAGTAGGTTTCCCATGTTAAAGTATAGGGAAAATATTGAAAAGATCGTCATTTTTGGTTCTTTTCAATTTTATGAACCTGAACGCAGTCAATATCGAATTAAATACCATACATCATCTTTGGGACACCATTGTCTCAAGATCCTATTGGAAAAACATTCAATAGAACCTACTGGGGGACGTTCCATGGGGGTTAAAAGTGCGCATTGACCGAAAAAAGAGAATGCTCGCCGGCCCTTGCGGCGGGAGCTGGATGAAGGCCTCACATAGGGTTTTACTTCCCAAAACTGAGATACAAGACTATGAGATGATGCCAGCTGAAGTTAAATAGGAAAAATATTCAATAAAACCCCCATGTGAGGCCTTCATCCAGCTCCCGCCGCAAGCGACGGCGAGCATTCTCCTTTTTCGGTCAAAGAGCGCTTTTAACCCCCCCCCCCTGGAACAACTTAACTTTGAACTTATTTCAAAGATTTGGATTAGATTACCTATAAGTTTCATTTTAAAGTCTCCTACTGAATACTACAAGAAGAATCGATTAAAAAAATAAAAAAAAATCATGCAACTTCCTCATTGTTCGAGTGAAATGCACCAGTTGGAACTGAAATTATTGAAGAAAAAATTTTCTATACATTTGAAGGAAGCACAAGAAAATTTGACTATTTCTGCCTACAAATAAGCACTTTTTAATGACTGGCGTTATGAGAAAAAACTAAGAACGATAATAAAAAAATTTATTACTTTTTAAGCACTTTATTATAAGGGCCTTATAAATAAATACAAAAAGTAAGTACTTTTTAAAGTTTTAAGGTTAGGTACGCACATTCCTTGCGTCACAAAGCAGAAGGTTAGTGATTGATAAAGAGCAGCAAGAAGAGCCCTCTGTTTATTTTTTTTTCAATATTTTGTTTTTACGTGAGAAGTTGATTCTGGAGCACTGCTCTATGAACATTTTGTACATTTTAAAAACTTCTCAAACCCTACAACGTAATCTGCACACATCTTTAGATATGTTGAGAAACGGGATTTATACAGGGTGTATCTGAAATGGTGCAACAAACTTTCAGGGATGATAGTACTTATCAAGACGAACAAGAATCGGTATAGAAAGGGGGGTCCCAGACCAAATGCCAGGAAGTTAAAAATGGAGCGACACCCCAAAAAATGATTGAAAAATTCAATTTGTAGAAGAGAATTCAATTTGTATTGGTAAAAACTTAATTATGGTCTCAAAAATTAAGGTTTAATATAATCTTTAAATTTACCTTAAAAGTCTTCACTTTAAAATTTGTTTTATTATGAAAAAAGTTAAAAAACACAAAACAATGTGAAAACTCTGCCAAAACATTATTTTGTATTTCGAAATCCTTTCTTTTGATTTGATAATCTGAAAGATCATAGTTGAAAACCCCTAAGTCCAAAGTTTCACGTAAATACAATCAATATTAAACGCTTGAGATCCTGTTAAAGTTATTTTTTGGGTGCGCACACAGCTGTTCTGGAAACAGAGAAAACTTCTTGCGCACCTAAAAAACAAACTTCAATAGGATCTCAAGCGTTTAATATTGATTGTATTTACGTGAAACTTTGGATTTAAGGGTTTTCAACTATGATCTTTCAGATTATCAAATAAAAAAAAAGGATTTCGAAATACAAAATAATGTTTTGGCAGAGTTTTCACATTGTTTTGTGTTTTTTAAATTTTTTTCATAATAAAACAAATTTTAAAGTGAAGACTTTTGAGGTAATTTTAAAGATCATATTAAACCACAATTTTTGAGACCATAATTAAGTTTTTACCAATAGTAGTTCTTCTACAAATTGAATTTTTCAATGATTTTTTGGGGTGTCGCTCCATTTTTAACTCCCTGGGATTTGGTCTGGGACCCCCTTTCTACACCGATTCTTGTTTGTCTTGATGAGTACTAACATCCCTGAAAGTTTGTTGCACCATTTCAGATACACCCTGTATATTGCATAGAGGAAGGTGTTCTATAACAGCTTTCTGCAGAAATATTTCATTCTTTACTCCTCTTTAAAATATCCATATAGAATATTATTTTAGAATAAGAATTTATAGAGAAATAGAAGAAATAGAGAATTTATATTAAGCCGCCGAGAGATCTGAGCCTGGGCCAGAACCAAAGCTAAACTGGATTTAACTGTGTTTTATCAGATTTCGCAATTACGCGAAAAGCTAGGTTCCAAAAGCTAGGAAGCGCCATCTGTCTGTCATTCATGGCATTTCTTTTGACGGGAAAATAATTGAATCGTCAGTTTGAAGAAGGGAATAAGTCCAAAAACCAAGTTTTGAGAAAATCGAAAAAAACTGTATAAGTAATAGAATTTTCATTGTATAATCACCAAATTTTTACTGGAAGTTCACAACCCTATTTAGAAAACAGAGCAACAATCGAAACAAATATAAGTATATTCAAAAATATTTTACAGTCAAAATAAATTGATGGACTTATTCCCTTCTTCAACCTTATGAAATTTTTCTGATGAAAAAATCTTAAAAAACCCTTAAATTCACATTTAAATTATATTTCTCCTTAGTTTACACCACAAAAGGGTGAAATAAAAGGAATAAGACAAATAAAATTCAAAATTATAGTGAAACTGAGTTATTAGAGCAGTATCAATGGAGTGAGTGAATATGAATGGAGTTAAACATTCCCTGCATAAAAAAAGTTTGAAAAAATTTGAAATTAAAACAAAATTTCATTTTAACTTAGTTTACAGCTCAAAGAATAGAAAAAGAAAGACAAATTAACTTTAACTCCAAATTAACTTGAAGAATACAATGAATGGACATCGATTTCACAACTTCAAGGGGTGATATCTCCCTATAGGGGTTAGTTATTTTCCCCCTCTTTTCACCCATGTGTAGAGCAAAGCTTGGAGATTGTTTTGAGCACAAAAAGTCAATTTGTCATTTTTAGGACTTATTCCCTTCTTCAAACTGACGATTCAATTATTGGTTGGTTGATTTCATAAGATTCAAAAATATGCTTAAAAGGAGCCACAGACGAGAAACTTGGTCATCAACCGGGTTGATTATTTTTCCAAGGATCGTGAACCTGGTTGACAAAAATGCAAGAAATGAAGAAAAATTAATCAGATTGTAAGAAATTAATATATTTTTATACTTTAAATGTAAAATTATACTTTCTTTAATTATTCTCTGTTGCTAAAATTATATATTTTTTAATTTTTAATGCTTAGTTTTTTTATTTTTCTACGCAAATTGACGACCAGGTTGGCGACCAAGTTGCTCGTCTGTGGGCCGCTTTAGTATTTATTTTTTTTTATTTTAAAGATAACTTTTTCATTCAATTAAGGAAGTAAAAATTTTTTGAACTCAAAATGTAACAGAATTATCTTAAAGTCATTAATATTTTGATGATGATGTCGTGTCCACGACGAGTTGAAATCAAATATTGCCATGGGCGAGATGACAGCCCTTGCAATTAATACTATTTTATTATTATATTTAATTTAGATAGCAATTTAAAAAATTAAATTGGTAATAGTATGTAAAATATTAAATTTAGTTTCAATAATGATTAGGGGAGAGTGTTGTACCTATGGACAAAAATCACGTTTGGATTTTTCTAAGACAGGTAAAATCACATTTTGACCATTTAAAGTGCCCAACCTATAGTTCTAACCTTTGTGAGTAGAGAGATATTTTTTATTAGCCAAAATCTTGAAAATTGTATTTTTAATCAATTATAATAACTTGGAAAAATTTGTGTCCAAAGGTACAACAACCTGTTGTACCTATGGACAGACCCAGTTGTACCTGTGGACACCCTTAAATTGGGAAGTTTTAGTTGAAAAAAGCTAAGAATGAACATTTTTATTGATGAATTACCTTTTAATAACCTATTTCAAGCCTTTTTAAAATTGAAAATATATTTTTTAAAGTAATGTTGTTTTAGATCGTAAATGATCATTAAAACGAAGTTGAATGATAAAAGTCATGATTTTTTACCAAAAACACAAAAATCACATGGTATTTTCAGATCAGAATTTAAGGTAATAGTTTCATCACGGTCATGATTGATCTGACAACTTCACTGATCCAAAAAAACCCAATTCGATCGACACTTAGTTGTGCAAGCATTTGGTGGTAATAACAGTAATAATTTGGTGGTAAATCTTCTTCAGTGGAAAGTTTAAGTTTTTTTAATCATCATACTTAAATGTGATAGGGTGCTTAGGGTTTTACACCATATTTCACATTAAATTCCAAGTAGAATAATAAATTTAAAAAAGTAGTTTAGATCACAAAATATTTGATTTTTCATCTAAAATTTACTTGAAAATAATTGCTGACAAATAGATTACCATTTAGAATTAATTTAACATTTATTAAAATGTATTCAGTTAAATGAAACCTGATTCTAAAACGCTGATTAGC
Organism: Tetragnatha versicolor; assembly: GCA_024610705.1. NCBI lineage: Eukaryota > Metazoa > Arthropoda > Arachnida > Araneae > Tetragnathidae > Tetragnatha > Tetragnatha versicolor. The sequence goes on from JANDEH010000008.1 coordinate 19,199,875, forward strand.
TACAGACACCCACAAGAACGTGTCCGTAGGTACAACACTTATGGTGTCCGAAGGTACAGCATCAGGTGTTTTTGCATTCAAAGTTCTATAAAAGATAAAAGAATTGAGATCTGACTATTTCTAATATCAAAACTAAAAAGTCAAAATCTCGGGGATTCCCCCATATATTCCATTTTATCATATCATAATCATAGAGGAAGAAAATAATTAATGTAGTGATGCACTAAAAAAAACTTTGAGCACCTAGAAACAGTATTTTTATTATAGAAAATTTAAATAATATTTTAAACAGCTGATTTCACGTTAGCAACTAGATAGCATCTGTTTACATTCAAAATCGACCACAAATTCAAATTTACATTTTTTCCCGAATTTTAAAATGAGGTGGCTGAAGGTACAACCGTCCGTAGGTACAACACTCTCCCCTATAGTGGAACATTATTGATAAATATTATTCTTATACAATTCTTCAGCCACTTTTTTCGAAGGATCAAGTCGCAGGGAAACTCATGGAAAGATACATAATCACCCCCTTCCACACGATATTTCTTCTTACGTGTCTTTCGTGTCCAAGCCCCCTGATGAAGAGGCATGGATGGAGTTCCTGGTTCGTATTTTTTATCTAATATTGATAGATTCTAGCTGACTTGCAGCATTTGCGTAGTTTGCAGAAATCTATTCAGTTTTAAATTTAAATTTCGATTTGAATACAATAAGGTACACAACAATTCACTATTGTCACTATTAAGTTGAAAAATCTAGTCGAGACAGATCGTTATTTAGAAAACCTTTATGTTTATTTCACAAGAAAACAACTGCAGACTAAAATGATTGGTTGGTTGGTTGGTGAGTTTTTACTGGTTTATGCTCACGATCGCTTTTACCAGTGTTCCTTTGTTGCCACTGAGGTTGTTCCTTAAGTTCCTTTTTATGAAGTAGTTCTATCGGTACTACCGCGTATGATTAGGGAAGAGTGATTTTTCCATATGTCCTTTTCTTTTACCATCTTTTGCTGTTTTTCATAAAGTTTATGAGCGCCTGGGCCTTCGTCTTCCCATTTTCTGTAAAATCCGTTAACCATTTGAGGGAGAGGGGAATTATCCCCATCTTTTTCCTGAGTTTTTCTCTTTCCTTTTCGTAAATTTTGCATGAAAGAATTATGTGTTCCAAGTCTTCTTTCCCATAGCCACATTTGCACCCAGGATTATCTAGTAAGTTGCATTTGGCGAGGATTTCGTTTGTGGGGGTAGTTTTGGTTCTCAGTCTAGCTAAGATGACGTCGTTGTTCCTGTTGCTTGAGATTTCTTGTAGGGTCTCTTTGTTTAGACTCATTACGTCCGGGAGAAGGTTCCTATATTTACTCCGTTCCCATTCCTCTCTGCTGGATTTGATTTGTTTCCGTTTTATCTCTTGATCCACATCCTCGGGCGCTATCCATCTTAAAATGCATTCCTTGTTCAGTGCTTCTTTGGCATATTTGTCTGCCGCTTCGTTTATCTGAAGACCCGAATGTCCTGGTATCCATATTAGTCTGATTTTTCCTCCTCTCTTACTTGCTTCTTTTATTTCTAGTCCCAGTTTCAGAATTATTGTTTTAGATTTGGCGTGCAGGTTTTTTAATGCTTCCAGCACCAAGAGACTATCTGAGAACAGGAAATAGTCTTCCTTTTCTTTGACATATTTGTTGATAGCTAAGATTAGAGCTATAGCTTCTCCAGTAAATGTGGAATTGATGGGTGGGATGGTTCCACTCAGCTGGGTTCTGGTCTTGAAGTTTATAATTGCGACTGCGCATGCATCTTCCGTTTTTGCTGCATCTGTGGCAATTATTGTTGCGTCTTTTCCTTCCGTGTTTATGTAATCTTCTAGTAGCTTGTCAATACCTTCATGGGGGTTCCCTTTATCTATTTGAAAGCCTAGTTCTTTGGTGATTATTTCTACTCCATTCATCTGGTCCCATCTTGCTGGTTGTTCTGCTTTTACTATTTGGCTTGACTCTATTTTTAGGTCTTTATATTCTAGGTTTAGATCTAGTCCAAAAGGGCATTTTTGAAAAATTGTATTGGAACTGTTTTCGTTGATATAGTTTATCTTTTGAATCAGATGAGATTTGTTTTTTATTAATTTTGTAAAGAATTTGCAGTTTCTTTGTTTTATTCGTTTGGTTATATCGGGTTGTCTCGATTCTGCATATAGAATTTCAATCGGGGTCCACTTGGGGAGACCCATTGATTGTCTTAGAATAGCGTTATACATTCTCATAAGTTTTTGCTTGTTGTTCTTTGAGGTAAAGTTTGTAACGTGCGATCCGTACTCTAGTTTGCTCCTCACGCACGTATTCGCTATTTTTTGGAGATCGTGGCTCCTCACTCCCCATCCTATCCCCGCTATGGCTCTGAGGATATTTAATTGTTTCCATACTTTTTCTTCGCTCTTTTTGAAGTGATAGTTGAAGGTGAGGTTGTCCGAGAACCAAATACCTAGTATTTTCTTTTTATCTGCCCAAGGTATTTTACCTTGGCCCATCTCGACGTCAAACTGACTCTTATCTCTTTTGTTTGAAAGATTTATTAATGTGCATTTTTCCGGTTGTATATTCATTTTCCATTTTCTGCACCAGTTCGTTATTCCACTTGTGGCTTCATTGCAGTTTCTTTTTAGCTCTTCTTTCGTTTCTCCGGTTATGATCAGGTTAATATCGTCTGCAAATACTACCATATGAGTATGGTTGGGGATCTCCATGAATATGTCGCTCATGTAAAGTGTGAAGAGTAGAGGGCTGATTACACTGCCTTGAGGCACGCCCTGGTTTAGTGTTCTGTAAGAAGAGTAGGTCTCCCTCCAGCGGACTTTAATTTTCCGATCATGTATACGAACTCACTTATCCATTTTGCAGCATTTTCAGTTATTCCCATTTCCATTAGTTTTAGTATTAAGCCGGAAGGCCACACCGAGTCATACGCTGCTGCTAGATCTAGCGACGCTAGTACTACGTATTTCCCTTGGATTCTTCCCTTTACAATCTCCGTGAAAATATCAAAAAGTGCCTCTTCGCATCCTTTATTCTGCACGAACCCATAGTGATGTAGGTTCAGTATGTCATTTTCAGCTATAAACTTCGTTATTCTTTTGACTATTAGCTTCTCTAGCCACTTGCTCAAAACTGATGGTCTGTAGGATTTGATATCCGATGCTTTTTTACCTTGCTTTTTGATTGGTACAACTATTGCTTCTTTAAACATTGGGGGAACTTCTCCTTTTTCCCATAAATTGTTGAAGATTTGAAGAATTTTTTCTAGGTTCTTTACGGATAGTTGTTTTAACATCTTGGCCGTTATTCCATCTGGTCCAGGAGCTGAATTTCGCATTTTCTTAACTGCTTCTGTTAGTTCCTTCAATGTGAAGTTTCCTTGTAGTTTGTTTTCGTTTCTTTTGAAGGAGAGGGGTATTAGTGGGGGAGGTGTTCTATTTGAGAATTCAAGTACGAACGCATTTGCCTGGGCCAAAGGCGACGTCAAAGTAACACCACCCACTTCGAGTACGTTATTTGAGTCAGTTTGGTCCAGGTTTTTTCTTTTTAAGCTTTTTAGGATCCTGTAGATGTTTTCGGTTTTTCCCTCTTTTTCACATATTTCTTCCCAGTATTTCCTGGCGAGTGCCTTTAGGAGTTGCCTCAGTTCTGCTGAAGTTTTTTTGTAGCTTGTCCATGTTGTCGCATTGATGTTTCTCTTGGCCATTTTTAAAAGCATACGTTTTTTCTTTAGAAGTGCCGAGCATTCCATCGTCCAGTATGGCGGGGTGTTGTTATTGTTTCTTATTATTACCTTCTTAACTTTACTCTCTTTTTTTGCCGACTCAAATTCATCGTAGATCTTGTCAATCCCAGGTATCTCTGTTTGGTTGTCTAGTCTGTCGTTGATCGCTCTAGAAAAACTGTTCCAGTGGATTCTCTCACATGTTGTTTTTCTTTTTGATGATATTGATGGTAGTTTGATCCTGATCACGCTATGATCACTATCGAAATTGTCCTCTGTGATCGTGATTTCTAAGTGGTTCGCCAAGCTTGCTGTGCATATTGTAAGATCAAGTAGTGATTGATCTTTACCGTGTGTAAAATGCGTTGGTTTGTCTGAGTTTAATAAATGTAGGTTGTTGTCTTCTATCCAATTTATTATTTTATCTGCGTCTTGAGATTTTCTGTTGCTACCTAAGACATGGTGATGGATATTGAAGTCCCCTACGATTATACTGGGTTCTGCTATTTGTTGGGTTAAGTAGTTCAGCCACATATTAGAAAAGTGTCCTTTTGGGGAATAGATGTTGAACACTTTCGTCCTTTTTCCGTTTAATTCTATTTCTGTTCCCTGTAATTCGTTATCTGACGGAGGGGGGTTCAAGATTAGTTTTTTCGAAGGTAGTTTGCTGCTTATTGCTGAAAGTAGCCCGCCTCCATGGGCTCCCCTATCTTCTCTGTAGATTATTTTATTTTTTAGCCGTAAGGGTTTTGTTGTGTCCAAAAACGTTTCTTGTATTAGAATGATGTCCGAATTTAGGAAAGGTTGCTGGGTTAGCCATGTTTGTTTATTGTTTATGCTGCGTGCGTTCCATTGTAAAATATTTATTTGTTCGCTTTTATTCATGTTTCAGTTATTTTTTGGTTCTATTGCATTTGACCAATCCGTCTCTTGAGGATGCTGCATCCATACGTCGACATGTGATTGGATAAATGCTTCAAATTTTGAGGTTAGGGTTTCTAGGCTTTGAGTTAGTCTTTCTATTTTTGCGTTGATTTCTTTCATCGGGTTTTTTATGTCGTATTCTGTTTGTTCTCCGGCCTGATCTTGCTCCATTTCGTCGTCGCTTGATCTTTCATCTTGGGTTTCTGTGTTTTGTTCTTTTGTTTCATCTTGAGTTTCTGTATTTTGTTCTTTTAATATTTTCTTTTTCTTTTTTCGAGGTCTTTTCTTTTGTTTTCTCGCCTCTTGTTCTGTTGAATTGCTTAATCTTATGAGCACTTCTTTTAAGTCTATCATCAATTGACCTATGCCTTCAGGTAGGGCTTGTTGATTGGCGCTTTGAGTTACTACTTTGGCATATGAATATTCCGGGTCCAGGATTTTCCTTGCCTCTTGAATTGAAATATTTTCTGTTTTGGATCTATTTATGATTTCCTTTTCCAGTTGTATTTTGGGGCATTTTGGGTCTATTGCGTTGTGGTCTTTTCCTTCGCATCTAAAGCAGGTTGGGTTTTCCTTTTTGCAATCTTCTGGTGAGTGATTGTCCCCGCATAGGTGACATCTTAGCTCTTTCGAAGTGCACGTTGTTTGGAAATGATTCAGTTTGCAGCATTTGTAACAAATCTTGGGCTTTTCTATAAATTTTTTGACTCCGAATGACATATTATCGAAGCGGATTTTTTTTCTCTCCACCCTTCCCAGTTCTTTGATCAGTATTGTGTTGGATGGATCGTCTTTTCCTTTTATTTTGAATCTTATGATCTTGTGTACATATATCTCTTTGTCTCTTAGACTTTCTGCTATTTCTTTTACCGGTAGGTCTTTGTCAACATCTCTAACTACATACTGTGATGTGATCGAATCTTCGTATACAGTTGTTTTTATCTTGATGTTATTTATTTCCTCCAACTGTAGTATCTTGTTAACAGTATCTTGACTTTGGGTGATTATCATCAGCCTTTTTGATCTTGTCACAATTATTTGATCGTCCTACTTCAGGATATTCTTGAAGGTGTTTCTTATGATCGTGTGTTTCGTCGGGATCTCTTCATCTTGTCCTACTATTCCTAGTTTTACCGAGGGACATCCGTTGTTCAGTGCATTTTTTATTTGCTCATTTATTGGTTCCGGATTAATGTATAATCTCTCCGTTTTTTGTATCTTGTTTTGTCCTTGTTGTCCTCTTTGGTCATCTTCTCCGTCTTCAAGCGCGTGTTTCCCCATCCTTCAGTCTGAGTGGTATTCCCACTGAGGGCCGACACATCCGTCTTGGATTGTCGAAAACCTCAGTGCCTCTAATGAAACTAAACAAAGATTTCTTATCAGCTAGCTTGCTGTGTCCTTTACTTAATGAAATTGAACTTAATAATCGCTTCTTGTTTCAAATAATGCTAATTATCCAACCTTTTCAGCTTTCCAACCAAACACAAAACTTATTCATCTATCATAAAAAACTAACGAAAATCTCCAATCAGACTAAAATGAATTTTAAGACTTATCAATTTTAAAATGCGATGCCAAAATTTTAACAGTAATTTGGATATTAAACAGTAGTATCAACAAAACTGCTTATCTCTCAGTCAATCATAGTTCCTCGTAGCGCCCTCAAACCCTTCCAGAATCACTGATGAGCTATAAAACAAACTGGAGTGACTAGTTAGCGTGCCGAAACCGCATCACACCACGGAAAGGATTTCCATCTTATTTTAATTTTCCCCATCTGTTAAACAAGTTGTATACACAGAATGAAACGACCATTCTAAATTTTTGCTCATAATATTTTAAAAAACAGGCATGGGCGGATTAAAAGATGGTCATGCGGGGATTGCCCCGATTGCTTCTAGCACCAATAGTCTAAGCGGTTAACGTTGAAATACTTCACTTTTTGATGATGGGATGACACTTGGTACACTGATTCCAGGGACCATAAGAATCAGTTTTCGATCAGGAGTAAGCCTCAACTTCCCTTAGAATTTAAAATATTTAACTTTTTGTGAAATTTTTAAATTCGCGTTTTACCAGTTAACTATCACACTTTTCAACATGTGAGGTGACTTTTCTATACAATTTGAGGGCGTAGACTACAATTATGAAGTCAAAAATTTCATAAAAGTGGTTTTTGATATGTTTTTTTTTAAACTAAATTTAAAAATTTTAAATGTTTAAAAACACAATGCAAAACGTAAGTTGGTATCTTGAAATTTTTACCATATATTAAGCTATTCATAACTATCATAAATCCAAAATTTCAAGGCTTTTCGTTTATTATTAACCGAGACAGGAGACTTTGAATTTGGAAAATTTTCAAAATGGCGGCCATGTTGGATGCGAATACTCATCGAAAACTTCCCATAACTCGGTAAATTTTTGGTCAAAATGAAAAGATAAAACCTTTTTTGAAAGAAGAGCAAAGTCACTCCCCTATTAAAACATTAAAAGAGCAATAAAACTTTTTTAAATTGGTTTTAAATGAACTCTAAGATAGATTAATACTTTACTATGAGAAGCATATTAGACGCTTCAAAAAATGCTTTCTTGGTGAAAAAAAGTTCTAAATATTTTACTAAATGTTCACCCTCAAATAAATATGCGACATTAAACCATTTGAAGGAAAATTTTTCCTTACAAGCGCCTGGGTGCAAACGCGAAAATACTTAATAAACGCGCGCTTCAAATGAACTTTTTCTATAAAAGAATCAAAAAATTGTACTTCCTATTAGGATTTTCGAACTCCATGTTGAAGAAACAAGCATTCCTCATCTTAGGTGTCAGAAAAAAATGCATAAAATTCAATTTTTCAGGTTAAAAAATTGCATGAAATGCAATTTTCAGGTTAAAAAAATTACCTTTTAGACGAGAATTTTCAAGCTTTTCTATTTAATGCATTAAATCATGAAACATCGTAGACATTCATGATATATTAAGAATATTCAAACTCTTACCGAACACTTTTAAACAACTATTAATCGTTGTGTACTTGCTATATTTTTATGAAATTCGAGTAAGGGAAATGCATCAATCATTTCCTTTAATAATAACACCCTTTGAACCTAAAACATTTTGTTTTTAATCATTATATCAAATAAATTGAGACAATGAAACCTAGAGATTTAAATCACAACAAACCTTATAAAGAATAATCAACTTACATTGTAAGAAGAAAATATGAATTAAGCCTTTTTTATTTTATAAGAACTTTAGTTTTAGAAGTCAAGACTTACCAACAAGTATATAGTTATTTTCAATATCTGTATATTAGGGTGTATCGAAAAAAACTTTTTTTCGATTTTGATGACGTAATAGTGCGGAAAAGTTGTCTAAGGTGCCAGAGAGTACCTGTGAATTTTTTCAGAATTTTTTGATAATTTCTTAATGTGCCACATTGGCCCTGAAGTTCCCCATGTTAATCCAATGGGGCGCGCCGCCAAAAAGGCCGAAAATCGGTTTTTCGCCCCTCATTTCTACCCTAATCACACGACGAATGTCTCGTCTCGAGTTATGGACTCTATATGATGTATGCTACCCGAAAAAACTTGAATAATAACTTAAATCTCTATATTATGTTGATTGTGGGCTCTGATTTGAACGAGGAAATACGCGATTTTCGACGAAATTCGAGCATACAAAAAAACGTAATATAGATATTTAGGCTATTATTCAAGTTTTGTCGGATAGCCTAGATCATATAGAGTCCATAACTCGAGACGAGACATTCGTCGTGTGATTAGGGTAGAAATGAGGGGCGAAAAACCGATTTTCGGCCTTTTTGGCGGCGCGTCCCATTGGATTAACATGGGGAACTTCAGGGCCAATGTGGCACATTAAGAAATTATCCAAAAATTCTGAAAAAATTCACAGGTACTCTCTGGCACCTTAGACAACTTTTCCGCACTATTACGTCATCAAAATCGAAAAAAAGTTTTTTTCGATACACCCTACTGTATATATATTCATTAGAAATTAAGAATATCGGAATATATCCAAATCTTTCGCTAATAATCACCGTACATTCATTTGTATTTCATAAATAAGTATACATGTCAATATGATAAACTTACCTGTATGGAGAAATAGAAAAGTAAGGATTTTTCTTATTATTAACTAGCTGGTATGCCCGGCCTTGGTGGAGATATAGCTTTATTTTTTTAAAATTTGCAATACATTCTATTACATCTTATTTTAACGGGTGAAAAGTATTAAATTCCATCCACTTGTCACGTCCAAGGCCTTAACAATAGTAAAATGTACACTAAAGTTGCTTTTATGAAAGTTAAGAAAATTTTCAATTGAAATCATGTGTGTGTTCCGATGGAGACACAGTAAAGAGTGTATTACAAACTTTTAATACAAAGATTTCATAAACACATGAACTAAATAAAAATTATTAAAAAAGCACAGACTGAAAGCCAATCCCAATGAAAATGGGACAAATACAATTATTTATATAAAAAGTTCCTAGAAGTATTTAAAAGTAAGGTGAAAGACTTACCAGGCCTATGATGCTGTACAGCATACTTCGCACATACACTCAACGTAGTACTAGTAGCATCCAAAAGTAGTCCAGACACGAATTTGAGGTTCCTGATTATCAGGAAGAAGACCCATGACCAATGCCATGGAATGTCCCCATGAAGAGAAATTCCAGTTAACTGATTAAAGTAAACAGGAGACCGGATGTATCCCCACAGAGGGGTAAGATAAACAGGATCTTCATAGGAACTTCTAAGATAGTAATAATTTTAAGTATTCTTAATATATCATGAATGTCTACGATGTTTCATGATTTAATGCATTAAATAGAAAAGCTTGAAAATTCTCGTCTAAAAGGTAATTTTTTTAACCTGAAAATTGCATTTCATGCAATTTTTTAACCCGAAAAATTGAATTTTATGCATTTTTTTCTGATACCTAAGATGAGGAATGCTTGTTTCTTCAACATGGAGTTCGAAAATCCTAATAGGAAGTTCAATTTTTTTATTCTTTTATAGAAAAAGTTCATTTGAAGCGCGCGTTTATTAAGTATTTTCGCGTTTGCACCCAGGCGCTTGTAAGGAAAAATTTTCCTTCAAATGGTTTAATGTCGCATATTTATTTGAGGGTGAACATTTAGTAAAATATTTAGAACTTTTTTTCACCAAGAAAGCATTTTTTGAAGCGTCTAATATGCTTCTCATAGTAAAGTATTAATCTATCTTAGAGTTCATTTAAAACCAATTTAAAAAAGTTTTATTGCTCTTTTAATGTTTTAATAGGGGAGTGACTTTGCTCTTCTTTCAAAAAAGGTTTTATCTTTTCATTTTGACCAAAAATTTACCGAGTTATGGGAAGTTTTTGATGAGTATTCGCATCCAACATGGCCGCCATTTTGAAAATTTTCCAAATTCAAAGTCTCCTGTCTCGGTTAATAATAAACGAAAAGCCTTGAAATTTTGGATTTATGATAGTTATGAATAGCTTAATATATGGTAAAAATTTCAAGATACCAACTTACGTTTTGCATTGTGTGTTTAAACATTTTAAATTTAGTTTTTAAAAAAAAAAACATATCAAAAACCACTTTTATGAAATTTTTGACTTCATAATTGTAATCTACGCCCTCAAATTGTATAGAAAAGTCACCTCACATGTTGAAAAGTGTGATAGTTAACTGGTAAAACGCGAATTTAAAAATTTCACAAAAAGTTAAATATTTTAAATTCTAAGGGAAGTTGAGGCTTACTCCTGATCGAAAACTGATTCTTATGGTCCCTGGAATCAGTGTACCAAGTGTCATCCCATCATCAAAAAGTGAAGTATTTCGCCCTTTTTTGCTCTTAACCGCTCCGACTACAAATGCCCCGATTGCTGCGAGCAATCATGGCAATTAAACCTTCCGCGTCGGCACAATCGGTAGCTTGTTATAGTATCGGAGGTTGTCACTCCAGTTTGTTTTATAGCTCAGCGTCCAGAATTTGAAAATATCGTTTGGACCCTGTGTTAGGATTTTTCTGTGTGCTGCAAATTTTGAAGAGCAGAAGCAAACCAACCAACCAACCCTAACGAAGTAGCGCTTTCAAGCGGTAAGATCGGGAAACTTCCAGCGCCGTCGGTTTTTTTGATCTTTTGGGTAGTGGATAAGCCTTATAACCTACGGTCACGATCAAGTTTAGCCTTGGCAGAACATTGGGTGAGTCCCTGGAGAGCGTGACATCAGAGAGACTTCGCAATGTTTCCCCAGCGCATGCTCAAAAGAAAGACACACTCAACTATTTGAATAACCGGGAAAATATATAAAATTTTTTTCCCTCTCTAGCGATTTGAAAGTGGGCGGGGTTAATTGAGAAAGAGCGGTTGCGAAAAGAGAGATCGTATGCGGATTGTAGAGAGTCAACAACGTTACGTCATATTATCTGGTTAGTTCCATCGTTATCACATAGAAACTCCACCGTCTCTGTGCTTTCCCCCTCGGTAAAAGCGTAACCATGGTTATGCTCTTTGCGCAGCCAATAGTAAGCCTTCTTCACCACTTTGACGTTGTTGCCATGGTTACCGATTCAGTGGTGGGGGAAGGAAATGTACTCAGGCGCCAAAATTCAAATGAATAGAGTATATCGTGTGCGTGCATGTCCAGAAAGTTTCCCCAAGATGTAAGCGATCTTTTGCTTGAGGGCTTGAGCTGATCTCAAACTGTAACTTTTTATATTGGTAGGCCATCTCAGGTAGTTAAACCTTTAAAGTTGTACAAACAAATAAAAATCAAGCTAAATAAATCAAGCAGATCAAATTGAATATACTTTTCTGTGATAATAGATTCTTAATTTGAGTTTTTTAAGCCCTAAATTTCAGAACCAATAATGTTGTTTGAGTATGTGCTAATGAATTAGAATTTCGAAATATATCTCCAGGTGTAAGACATTCCAGCTTTGAACATTGTGATCACAGCGTAACCATAACTACTAATACTCGTGTGACGTGTATAACCAAAAGCAAGTTGACTAACCAAAAGCAAGAGTAAACTTATCAGATCTTTGTAAAAACAAATGGCTTCCTTCTGCGACTTGAATCCAGGATACTTCAAGCAGTTTCGTGGCATTTTGGTGATTGCTGAAGCGGTAAGAAAGTTCTTAACTATTTTCCATTATAAATGATATTTTGTGATCCTTTTGTTGTTTATCTACTCATTTAAAGTTTTGTGCGTTATTTCTAATTTTAACTAAAATCTCCGATAAAATCTAGATTGAAGAAGTCTTTTTTAAAAGTTTAAAATGTATTAAGGTTTCAAGAACTTCAATGCATTAACAATTTCTCCCAAATATTTTAAGAATTTCCTAATATAGTCTTAAATTTGTGTATTGTATACATGCAATAACAGTAATTACGATCAAAGCAAACAAATGTTAAATTCCAGAGATGGTAATAAAAGCATCGTTACAGTAACAAACTTCATTTTCTTTTATTTTGTTGATGTTTGCTTGGGAGAAAATTAAATTAAATTACCTTAGAATCAATCCTAGACGTTGTTATAAATCTCCTTTAAAACACGACCATTACAGTAGAGCCGTAGAGCCCCGATTATCCGCGAGTGCCACGGAATTTTTTTTTAATTGTTAAGGTGTTTCTACAGCAAGAAACAAAAGCGAGTGACTGATTTTTCTAAAAAGGCGTAACTGAACACATTTTGTTAACAGTACAGAGTGTATCGTTTTTTGTTTACTGTTCTTTATTTTAGTGATTTAGATTTAAAGCAAAGGCTTCTGCTGTACTGTATAAGTTTTAAAAGTTTTACATATCATGTTATTTGTACAATAAGATATAGTTTTTATGCTGAAATATTTTTTTCGTGTTTTCACCTTATTTTTTTTAATTTTTTTTCTGCTTATTCGCGATTTTCACTATCCGCGTTACCCTTTCCACCCAATGCCGCGGATAATCGAGGCTCTACTGTCTACTGTAATTATAGCTTGATAAATACCTAATGATTACCACAACAATAGTTTGGTAAAATGGTTGATCAAAGCTTATGAAAACAAAGCACAAAGTAAGTTAAACTTACTTGTTAATTGATTAATTTATTTTTGTTACAGATTCTTAGCCTGGTATCTATGGCATCAATAAGTGCAGGCTGTCAATCGCTACCGTTCACTCACCATCTTTTTACCACCTATGGATTTTATTGCAAATCCCAAGATACGTTTCTGTTCGTAGTATCAAGCAGTTCCTTCATCACTTCGATGCTTCTGTTCTTTTGCTGTTTTTTGTCCAAGAAAACAGACACCAGTCTCCACAAGACGTTTTTTGTAAGTCTCGACGACTTTATGGTTTAATTATTAGAATTATATTTTGAACGCCTTACTCACATAAGAGGTTATAAGCAGGTCAGGCATGAGATTCTTCCGATTTTTGTCGGATTTTCCGACTTTTCTGAGAATTTTCAGATTTTTCCCTCAATCCTCCCATTGCAAAAAATTCGCTAAAGCCTTTTGAATTTTAGGATCAAATTTCCCAAAATTTCCTGGGGAGTACCCCCAAACCCCCCTTTTAGTACTTTGAACTCTATTTTTCAAAAAAATTTTATGTTAAGGTCATTAACTTGCACATTCTACCTAAAAATAAATTGGAAAACAATATTGAAAATGTCGTTCAGGCAGTTTTTCCGACTTTTTTCTTTTTTGTCAATCTCATCCCTGAAGCAGGTACGGTACATACATTAAGCAGGCGCAACATATGGCTTCGGGGCAGCATGTGACCCATTCAGCCCTGTTTTAATAAGTTTACTGCACTGTAAAAGATATTATACGTTACTTTACGCAAAAATTCGTGGAAAGAAGTTGCCTCAATATCATTGAGAAGTAACTCCGCGATTAGGAGATACCTCTCATCAAGACTCGGTGGGAGGTCCCATTCAGGTAGAAGGTCCCTCAATGGTATTGAGGCAACTTCTTTCCACACTTTTTTGCTGCAATTTTTTTACAGTGTGCCACTTGGTCAGAGGTTAACCAGCAGCTAAAGAAAGAAAATTAGCTTTTCGCTGACTCTGATCGGTGGAGTCCTTCTTTAACCGGTGGTTAACAGCTGGTCAGGTAGCTGTGATGAATAAGGTCTAAGTGTTGAATATTTTTTTAAAAATAGTACCTATTCAAAATATCCCAATTTTTGTGTTGTTTAGAATGAAGAAAATACACACTAGCCTATGCCTCTGACCTATAAAGGGAAGAATCGGCTTTCAAAAACTAAAAAAATAGTTTAAATATTGAAATTTATTTCCCTCCTTGTCATGAACAATGAGTAGGAAAGTTAGATAGATTCTTTGACCCACAAACCGGCTCCAATCTATATTTTGACCCACGTTCAATGAAGATAAATAAAAATAAAAAAGGGAAGGTCTAATCCAGTGGTTCCCAACCTTTTTTTCGTCCATGACCTACCAAAGCCTTTCTTAATTTTCCATGCCCCATATGTCATTTTTTTTTCGAAAATCCTTCTTGGAAAGTATATAAAATCTGGTGGTCCATTTTCAAATAGCCCCCTAGAAATTCATATTGCCCCCACCGGTGGGGCGTATATGCCTCGCGTTGGGAAACACTGGTCTCATCTAAAGAACTTAAACGATCAATACAAAAGTAATTAATACATTAAATGGGATAACGTTTTTGAATAAATGTAAGTCAACTGAATAATGTCCATTCGATATTTTTACTTTACACTTTAAATCAATGTACTATGCGTATATTGAAATTTGTTTAAAAAATTACGTAATACCAGAAATAAGGTAATGTGGGTATAGTGGACACTGTACCAATAGTGGCCACATAGCTGATTAATTTTAAATAAAACGAGTTAGAGGCATCAAACAGTGTCAAAATTCATAGGCATAGTAGATTGTACAATCGGGTAAGCTGGAAAATTATCACCGATACCACAGATCAGCATGGGAAGGATATTTAAAATATTTGAAAATAACATCGGCCGAGTGACTGAAATTTGATTTCGCTTATTGAATCGCGTAACGAAACGGGTACTTCGGAAATGATTTTTTTGTATTTATTACCGTTTGATTGACTTTTAAATTTATATTAAGATCAAGAAGAGTGTAAAATTTGTTACTGAATAAAAATTATTAGAAAATATTGATTTTACGAGGATTTATGGGGGTGGCCACTTTACCAACACATTATCTTAGATTTTCCAATAGTGGCCACCGCAATGGCTTCAAATAGAAACATAAATAATATTTAATTTGAATCAGTTTTTCTTCATAAACTGTTGATTGTGCTTTAAAATGAGTGTTGTATGAATTTTGTTTCATTTTGGCTTTGGGAATCAAGGTTTATAAAACATTGAATTGCATGCTTAACTCCTCTCAAATCCGCTACAGCATAGGCTTTGGGCCAGAACTATCAAGTATTTTTTTAAATAAAGCTAATTTGATTTGATCTAAAATACATTTAGTTGGGAAGGAAGATTTAATTAGAACTAAACGACTATACCAAAACCCCCTCAATTTCATGCATAAACCCCTCATATAGGCAAAAAAAAGAGGTGTCCACTATAGATGCAAGAGGTGTCCACCATAGATACAACAGCTACATCGAGGTGGCCCCTATAGATGCTATTTGGAGTACTTTTTAAAAATTAATTAAAAATACTTTACCCAATCTATCTAAAATTTTTAATGGTAAAATCGAAAGAAGATCCAATTAACCTGAAAATAGGATGATAACCGTTTCCAAGCAAATAGGTTGGTATTTATTAAGAATTTAAGCAAAAATGTTCCTTAAAGTGTCCACTATACCCACATTTACCTTAAGTACGTATCAAAATTATGGCGAAAGGCAGGGCCCGATTTAGAAAATTTGTAACACTAGGCTCAACATTCAGGAAGGGGCCCCACGGTACGCAGCACCTATGTGTCATCACAACTCCGTGCAGGAGTTAGGTAATTTGGATTGTATTAATACAAGTAAAAATATAAAAGTTTACGTGGTTTTTAAATGTAGGTAGTAATATAATCACATAATGTTTGCATTTTTTGGTCAACAAGTAAACAACCTTCTAGGAAGTATAAAAAGTTATTTCTACTAATAAATTTTAATTTACTTTTCAAAATTAGGGGCCCCCACATATTGTGAGGCCCCTAGGCCCTAGGGCCCGGCCTAGTAGGCCTAATGGTAAATCAGGTCCTGGTGAAAGGTTTTTAGAATTCTCGGTTCTTACGTATTAGTATTATCCCGTCGACCGTGCCGCTTAATTCGAAAATACAGGGTGTATCTGAAATGGTCAGTGGTGAATCCAGAATTTTTGTCCGTGGGTGGCTGAGTTTCACAAATAACTTAATTCCTATTATGGGCTGTTCAAATATTAATGTAAGCAACTGAAAGGGGGAGGAGGGTTGCCTGTGGCCGTAGCCAGATTTTTGTTTAGGGGGTTACTCAACATCTTTTCTGAGGTCTAATCTTAGGAATACAAAGTTTTTGGGGAGATGACTTTGTAAGGTTTTAATTTTGGTGCACTAAATTTCAGAATTGTGTAAAAATGTCAACTCTATGTAAAAGGGGGAAAAATTTTAAAATTTGCTCCTGAAAATAGTGTTTTAGCTTATTTTGAAGCCTGCTTTTAGATTCCACCCAAAGAGCACCACTAATTGTAAGCGGCAGAACTTTCAAAGAAAAAAGTTTATAGTATTATGAGTTGGAAAATTTCTAGGGGGTTTAGGGGTTCCTATTTCAGCAAAAATTTTTAATATTCCCCCTAAAAGTGGCATTTTAACTCATGTTGAGACACTTTAGGTTACATCAAAGAGGATCACTCCTTGTAAATCCATTAAGTTTCAAGAAAAACTCGTTCCAAAATTTCGAGGGGGATTGGGGTGTTCCCCCAAGAAAATTTTTGGAATTTTTACCCTTAAAAGGTAGGGCTCCGATTCATTTTGAGACCCTATGGGTAACACCACCGAATGTCCGCAACGTGTTGAATTTTCTTTTTTTGGCTTTATTGCTATTACCAAAACTTGAATGTCTTATTCCTGGGGGGGCTGCAGCCCCACAGCCCCCTTCTGGATTCGCCACTGGAAATGATGCAACAAACTTTCAGGGATGATAGTAGACACCTAGACGAGTCAGAATCACAGGATTTGGGGGTCCCAGACCAAATCCCATAGAGTTAAAAATGGAGCGACACCCCCAAAAAATCATTGAAAAATTCAATTTGCAGAAGAACTACTATTGGTAAAAATTTAATCATGGTCTCAAAAGTTGTGGTTTAATATGATCTTTAAAATTACCTCAAAAGTCTTTACTTTAAAATTTGTTCTATTATGAAAAAAGTTAAAAAACCACAAAAAATATGAAAACTCTGCCAAAACCTTATTTTGTATTTCGAAATCATATCTTTTGATTTGATTTCGAAATACAAAATAAGGTTTTTCATATTTTTTGTGTTTTTTTAACTTTTTTCATAATAAAACAAATTTTAAAGTGAAGACTTTTGAGATAATTTTAAAGATCATATTAAAACACAATTTTTGAGACCATAGTTAAATTTTTACCGATAGTAATTCTTCTACAAATTGAATTTTTCAATGATTTTTTGGGGTGTCGTTCCGTTTTTAACTACCTGGGATTTGGTCTGGGACCCCGAAATCCTATGTGATTCTGACTCGTTTAGGTGTCTACTATCATCCCTGAAAGTTTGTTGCACCATTTCAGATACACCCTGTAAATCAAATCCCATTGATTTTTCTATAGCTGTGCAGTTGAATTTAAAGGCCACACGGTCGACTAGATAGTTAGTAAGTACTGAATTCGCATTTCTTAATAAAAAAAGATTAAGACATAGTAAATTTGGTAGTTCTTAAATTTGTACAAGACAAAGAGAGGAAAACGTAAAGCTTAAAAATTTCCTATGTTTCAGGAGCTTTCAGTTTACGTGTTGTACTGTTTCCTGTTCCTGCTGTCAAGCTCAATTCTAATGACCGATGTTACGAAGAGAAATCGTGACGCAGAAGAAAAAGAAGATGGTTATAGTGGCATCTTAGCTGGAAGCGTTAGTATAGAACGATATGGATTAAAAACTTCGGCTTTTTGTAAAAAATAGTACTACGAATTTAATTCGGATATTTTACTTGTTACAGGTGTTTGGATTCTTTGCTGCTATAGCTTATGGATTAAGTGTTATTTGGCACTTTTGTTCTCGAAGAACATCCACAGAAAGTGGATGAGAGATTGGTATTGTGTTTGTTAATTTGTATGAGAAATTTTCATGTTTCCTCCAGGAGGATCCTATGCACGGGATGGATAAATAAATATGCATCTTACATGTTCTCAAATTGCTTTGCCAACCCTTTTTAGAGGTGGGACACACAATTTCATTACTATTATACTAAAAATTGCCCGAACTATCTACAGCAGGGAAGAGAGAGAGAGTAAATAGGACAGGAGACGAAATATGAATGCGTAATTGCGCACATTTAAAGCGGACCGGGCTCTTATCTAAAATACCTATGACATGAAAGAAAAACAAATTTCTTTTCTTTATTAATACTTTTATAGCATTTGTTCTATAACACTCAATTCACATTAGTAAAATAGTAGTAACAATAAAAAGAGTTTTTAGACCAGGATCATCAAAATTTTTTGTTTAAGAAATTAAAAATCGTGTTAAAACGAACAATATTACTTTCTATACCTAATTACACTAGCGGAAAAAAAATCCCAACACCAAGAAGGAAAGGAGATATCAAAGTCAAATTGATTTCTATGATTGCACATAGTATCAATGTGAATTGATTAAAAAGTCAGCCTTCCTGGATGTTAGGGGGCTGAGAAAACCAGGGAGGAGTGTTGACCCCATAGGTGTCCATTACCACCGTCACACGTCATATTATTGAGTGACAGGGGCTCTAAATGACTTTTGAGGGATTGGAGGACCATGTTGCCTCCTCAGGTAGTCCCAATTCATATGGTGCACCAGCGGATGTTGCATACCGAGTTAGGTGATTTCTCCTCATTGACCGGACTTGTTTTGTGGGTGTTGGTTCTAGAGAACGGGAAAGACGGGGTAAAAATGCAACCTAGGGGGTTAAGAAGAAAGCTTGAACATTGCATCCAACATGCGGTTGTGCATGTTTCTCTTGAAATTTGTCTCCAGGACAGGTCTGAAGGTAAGGACAGTCTACCGGCTGGAAAACCTCAATGACGCAGCTCTGGTTGGAAAAAGTACTGGTGAATCATACTCAGGAGTTGCTGAAATGGAATACAATGCATCCCCACTCCGTTACCCTGCATCACCACTCCGGGGAACGATTAGAAAATCATCAGCTGAGTGCGTTATCTCCATTGTGTCTTCAAACTCATACCCTACCGTCGTGGTGCTCCAAACCGAAGCAGGATTCTGTCATAAACATAATGTCATGAAATTGGGATTTTCATTTCCTTATTTCGTGCACTATTGGAAACAGAAAGACCCATTTTCAGCCCCTTGTTTATAGACAAAGATGTAAGAAGCTATGCGGACAAAACGGACAATCCGCAGTACTGCAAACGACATCCATCCCACTGCCGCTTGTCCTCAGTATGATCTACCGGTACTTTGGCCAACCAGAACTGCTTCATTGAGGTTTTTAGCCGGTAGACCATCCTTACCTTCAGACCTGTCCTGGGGACAAATTTCAAGAGAAAAATTCACAACCACATGTTGTATGCAATGCCCAAGCTTTCTTCTTAACCCCCTATGTTGCACTTTTACCCTGTCCTATCCGTTCGTAAGAACCAACGCTCACAAAACATGTCCGGAGAAAGAGGAGAAATCACCTAGCCCGGTTTGCAACGTCCGCTGGTGCACCATATGAATTGGGACTACCTGAGGAGGCAACATGGTCCTCCAATCCCTCAAAAGTCATTTAGAGCCCCTGTCACTCAATACCATGACGTGTGACGGCGGTAATGGACACCTATGGAGACAACATTTCTCCCTGGTTTTCTCGGCCCCCTAACATCCAGGAAGGCTGATTTGTTAATCAATTCACATTGATACTATGTGCAACCATAGAAATAAATTTGACTTTGATATCTTCTTTCCTTCTTGGTGTTGGGATTTTTATTTCCGCTAGTGTATTTTTAAGTATATCAAAGATGTAATTAGTTTTGAACTTTTTTCTAGTTGGCTTGTTAAATTTTTTCTGTTTTTTAAATTACACATTTTCCACTCTTTTTTAATGGATAAATTTACTAAAAAAATACATTTTATTTGTACATTTTTGCATTTTAAATTACATGGAAATATCACAGCCCTATTTATCATTTATGTATCCAACTGTCACACAGTTATCGAAAACTGCTATGCAGTACATTTTAAATTAATACTCACTCTAAAACAGTGTTTCCCAACGTGGGGCGCACGCCCCACCGGGGGCAATTTGAAAATATTTAAACAAATTACCCCCCAGGTGGAGCCAATCCAGGGGGGAAATTTTAAAAAAAACTTTTTAAAAAGAAGTTTATCAAAATATGAATCTGATCCTATCATCCTATCTATGAGAATGTATGTCTGAAATCTGGACCAATATGTATTAAAACCAAGTTGAAATTGAAACCCTGTTTTAGAGTCTAATTTCCAAACCTTTTCTGGGAGATGACCTAATAAGATCTCTTTGTTTTTAGAAAGCTTATATTTGAAACTTTTTTACATTAGGTTCATCAAAAGGCAAATCTTACCCAGTGGCGGGGCTATAGGGGCTATAATAGCCCCCCTTAGGACTTAAGTTCAAATGGAAATTTTTCGAAAAATTCAAAAAAAATTGTAGTTTTTTTACATTTCAAGCTGTCCAAAGAGCTTTCTTTATCTCCTAAACATAAGCTCCTTCTAAGATTTTTCCTTAGGACATTTTTTAGCACCTGTGTTTTTGAAGAATCAATGCACATATTAGGGGAAAGTGGATTTTTGCTCCTTGCATTTGTATGGAATCAATTCACTAATATTTAAGGAGTTCAAGAGTTTTAGCCCCTGCAAAGCATTTAGCCCTCTGCATGTTTGTAGATTTGAGTTGCAATTTAAAGTATTCAATGATATTTAGTCCACTACGAAACATTACCCCATTTCATGATCTTTAGCCCCCTACAAATATATTAGCCCCCGCAAAACTTTCAGCACCTGCGTTTTTGAACTATAAATTAAGAATTTAGAGAGGCCAATGAGCTTTAGCCCCTACAAAACATTAGTTCCCTTAAATTTTTATATATTTGGTTCACACACAACTTGATGAGCTTGATTTAGCCCCCTCCAAGATAGAAGCTTTAGCCCCCTCTGCTCTTTTATAAAAATGGAATTCATAACTTCAAAAAAAGCTTTCAATGAGCTTTAACTACAAAATCTTTAGCCCCCCTACATTTTTATAGATTCGATTTACAATTTTAAGGGCCCAATGAGCTTTAGCCTTCTTGCGTTTTTATGTATTTTAATTTAAAAATCTTTAGCCCGTTAACGATTTCACAATTTAAAGAAGTCTCTAAGACCCCTTTTAAGAATTAGCCCGTTCACAATTTAATGAGTTTTAGCCCAAACACCAGCACTAACCCCTCAAAAATTTTTAGCCTCTGAGCTTTTTATATATAGATGCTTTTCACTTTATAAAGATTTCAATGAGCTTTAACCACTAAAGAGCATAAGCCCCCTCCAAAATATTTAGCCCTTTACATTTTTATAGATTCGATTCAAAATTTAAAGGGGCCAATGAGATTTAGTCCAAGATCTTCATCTTCCACCTGGTTTTTACAAAACTAACTTTTTAAATGTTCCGATGGGGTCTCTCTTAGGATCTTTAAGGTCATTTTCATAATTGGAATGATCCATTTCGCTTCATAACAAATAGTTTTAGCTAACTTGTTAGTGGTACTTCTATGGATCTATTTTAAGAAATTATAAAGTAAAGAGTAAAGTAGAAAAATTACAAAGTAAGTCAGGGGTTCAAACCGCCCCCCTTGAAATTATCATAACCATATTTACGTATGTCCAATTTTTCTCTTCGAACAGAAAACATTATTTTCGGGTGTCATTCAGAGGTTGCCAAATGACCAAAATTGAGTCAAAAAGCTACTTTTTCGGGTCAAATTTCAAAAAAATTTCTAGGGGAGGACCCCAGACCCTCATTTATATTGGGGGCTATATATTAATCGCTAAACTTTGAAATTAAATGCATGATAGTTACCTAAAATATAATTCAGAAAGATGGTTTGGAAAATATCTGGCAGAAACTCTCAAAAATGAAGCACTAACTTTTTTTTTCAATGGGGACCCCCAATTATTATGAGATTTTCTGAAAGGCCATCCTTCAAAACCTTTAAATTCCCAGTTTCATCCAGATTGATTCACAATTAAAATTTTTTTAAAAAAATAAAAAAAAATTTCAATTTTAAAATCGTGAAATATTTTTATGGTAATCGATTCAGGTAGTAATTTTATGATGAAAGCCAAAATTTCAATCGATTTCACCGAATAGTTTTTGATAAAAACGAACTTTAATCTTAAGGGGCCGTATACCGTTGCCGAATGTATACCGCGAATGTTCTTTCTCGTTCGTTTTTATCAAAAACTATTCGGTGAAATCGATTGAAATTTTGGCTTTCTTCATAAAATTACTACCTGAATTGATTACCATAAAAACATTTAAAGATTTTAAAATTTAAATTTTTTTTTATTTTTAAAAAATTTTTTTAATTGTGAATGAAACTGGGTATTTAAGGGTTTTGAGGGATGGCCTTTCAGAAAATCTCATAATAATTGGGGGTCCCCATTGAAAAAAAAGTTAGTGTTTCATTTAATATGAAGACGACCCCCTAAGGACTCGAAAATTTTTTTGGTTAAAGAATACTCTAAACAATGAAAAATGACACCTCTTTTGTTTTCCTAACCCAAGTGGTTCACCCGCAAACCCCACTGTAACGTTTTTTTTTGCGGGAGCTGTACAATAAAAATCTAATAATTTTTTACCATCTGGCTCCATTCATAACGTTTGGTTGACACACCATTAATATTAATTTTGATACAAATTTAACTATTCATTAATTTAAGTAATATTAAATAAATTATTTATATTTGATTAAACTAGTAAATATTAATAACTACCTTTATAATTTTAGACATTTTTTAAATGACAAAAACGCATGGGAAGTATCAACTTCAATATGATTATATGTTAGCTCTCCCCTTGCCAACGTTCTAGATCCGCCACTGATTTGAGACAAAATTAATAGAAATGATGGACATTCTTTTCTGAAAAGCAGAAAAATGCTCGATATGGGCAAGCGAATAAAAAATTCTATTAGCAAACAATGTTCCGAAGTCACCCTCCCAAGTATTACCCGTACCTGGAAGTGCTTAACTTCAGTGATGAATAAATGTGCTAGTGTTGGTTTAGACTCGATTTAAGCAGCAACCATACGAAACCATATTTGGCTATATTTATTTCACTTCCAATTGAAACAATCGACAACTACTTCAAAATGTGTCTTTTTCCGATGTTAGATGTGGGGTATTGCATTAACAAGTGTGGAAAATGTAACTTGGATTTAAATTTTTTCTGAGGCATCCGGAGAATTTGATCGCAATCCTCCATATTAAATAAGGAACTTGCATGTGTCAGATTTTCATAAACTTTCAAGTGTTCCGCGTATAGTTTTTTGGAAAACAAAAATGAAATATTTTGTCACTTTTTCAAAAAAGTGTACAAATAATTAAATATTTTAATTTAAAAGTCGAGAAAAAAACACGTGACTGAAAACGCGAAGTGTGTTTGCATGCATAGTGACGTAGAATTCCATCGGGCGAAATTGCACTCAAAATTGAATTTCTATGTTTTAGTTGATGATTTCTTTTTTCTGAAGTGTCCGATATGAATGTTTTAATAAATATTTACCTTCTAGAATCTAGACACTTCTGGTGACGGTCAGAAATCCAAAGCAAACATTTTAGGCAATGTCAATAAATTGTGACGTCACTATGCATGCAATTAAGCTTTTTCAGGTGCTTCGGAAAAGACGATTTTTGATAATTTTTTTTGCAATCAAAAAATTTCTCAATCGGCCTCAAATTTTGTGTAGTGCCTAATTTTTTCGTGAATTAAAAAAATAAAAAAAAATCATGCAAGTTCCTTATTGCTGGATTGCTACTCCTACTCTGTGGCTACTCCTAATCCTCTATTAGGAAAGATCCAGATGATCATTTGCAGGAATCTAGATCGTTGGAAATTCTACCGCCGCTCTACAAAAGTAGTATAAAATGAGTTTCAATTTATTTAATAAATAAGATAATATGACTTAAAATTAAATTCCTTTGAATTTTAATTTTGAAAGTTTTCAATGAATGGCAACTTGCAGTAAACAAAATCTAATCGTGTAGAAACACGAAGAAACTAGGAAAGCTGGAAAAGTGAGCCAACAAAAAAAGAGCCAAAATTCGCCAGATTGGCTTTAGATAGAAGTAGAAGTACTTTACTTGTTTACCGTAATGGAAAAGCACAGAGTACTAGAACAGAGAGTCCGTCGCCATAGGAGCTATTGGAAATCGAAAAGTTGGATGAGTTTGGGGCTATTTTGGCGCTGCTATCGCATCAACGTCACGAGAGGCGGGACGGAAAAGCCTGATTGGTTGAGAAAAACTTTTTCCTTCTCCTTCGAAATAGAAGATTGCGTGACAGCCAATCACAGGTTTGATCTCTCTGTCAATCATTTAGTTGATCGTGGCGCCCTCAAACCCATCCAACTTTTGAATATATCGTTTTGGACCCTCCGTTAGGATTTTTCTCTGTGTGGAAAAGTACCAAAAAAGGCCAGAGTTGCGTATGCTTGGCGAATTTTGGCTGTTTAGTGGCACATTTAGAAGCCAAATAATTTTTTAACAAAAGTTAGGGTTACCATATTGGTCATCTTTACCGCTAAAAACTTGGCACATACGCAAGTCTGAACTTGCGCCCCAAAAAATACATTGTATACAGATGCTCCCAAGAGTGACAAAACTTTCGGGATGACCACAGAGTACTAGAACAGAGTCCGTCGCCATAGGCGCTAATGGAAATCGAAAAGTTGGATGGTTGTGGGGCTATTTTGGCGCTGCGATCGCATCAACGTCACGAGAGGCGGGAGGGAAAAGCCTGATTGGTTGAGAAAAACTTTTTCCTTCTTCGAAAATAGAAGATTGAGTCTGTCAATCATTTAGTTCATCGTGGCGCCCTCATAACCATCCAACTTTTGAATATATCGTTTTGGACCCTCTGTTAGGATTTTTCTCTGTGGGGATGACCTAATAGTATGGGAGGTTGTCACTCCAGTTTGTTTTATAGCTCAGTGAGCGCAAGTTCAGAGTAGCGTATGCTTGGCGAATTTTGGCTGTTTAGCAGCACATTTAGAAGCCAAATCATTCACTTAACATAAGTTAGGGTTACCATATTAGTCATCTTTACCGCTAAAAACTTGGCGCATACGCAACTCTGAACTTGCGCTGCTCAAAAAGGACCCTCTGTTAACCCTTTAAGCCCCAAATTATATTCCTCACCCTCATCCCAAATATGTCAAGTTCTAGTCAGGTCTAGTCTAGGGGGCGGCTTCGCGCGAAACTGCCCAACTAGCACGCCGCAACGACCCGAGAACCCCCAACCCCGGAACTCTAGCACACCCACCCAACACCAGGGGGTCGAGAGGTCTGGGCGGCGTGCTAGGGGGGCAGCTTCGCGCGAAACTGCCCAACTAGCACGCCGCAACGACCCGAGAACCCCCAACCCCGGAACTCTAGCACACCCACCCAACACCAGGGGGTCGAGAGGTCGGGGCGGCGTGCTAGGGGGGCAGCTTCGCGCGAAACTGCCCAACTAGCACGCCGCAACGACCCGAGAACCCCCAACCCCGGAACTCTAGCACACCCACCCAACACCAGGGGGTCGAGAGGTCGGGGCGGCGTGCTAGGGGGGCAGCTTCGCGCGAAACTGCCCAACTAGCACGCCGCAACGACCCGAGAACCCCCAACCCCGGAACTCTAGCACACCCACCCAACACCAGGGGGTCGAGAGGTCGGGGCGGCGTGCTAGGGGGGCAGCTTCGCGCGAAACTGCCCAACTAGCACGCCGCAACGACCCGAGAACCCCCAACCCCGGAACTCTAGCACACCCACCCAACACCAGGGGGTCGAGAGGTCGGGGCGGCGTGCTAGGGGGGCAGCTTCGCGCGAAACTGCCCAACTAGCACGCCGCAACGACCCGAGAACCCCCAACCCCGGAACTCTATGGCGTAAATAAGACTCAAGACTCAAGAAAATTCTAAAAATAATTTTTTTTTATTTTAATATTTTTAAAAATATCAATTAAAAATTTAAACTGTACTCAAAACCACTTAATAAAATCAAAAGTTGTAATTCAAATACTTTTACCTAAGAAGTGACAAAAAGTATTGAAAAAGACAAAAATTTAAATAAAAATTGTCTTTATTCAATCAATATTTAGGTCATTCATCAAACACGGCCATCTATCCCGGAAAATGAAATAAATTAAAATATTTAGGTCACTTCTAAAGTAAAAATGTTTGATTTACGACTTTTGATTTTATTTAGTGGTTTTGAGTAGAGTTTAATTTTTTTAATGATATTTTAAAAGATATTTTAATTAAGTAACATTTTCGTTTTCACATTTTAGAACAGAATAAGCAATAATTGGAGATTGGTTTTAATTGTTCAGGCGTTCAGGGTGAAACCAAAGTCCATACAAGCATCACTGGTATTGCGGAAAAAATACTGGCACTCTACATCAAATGTGACAGAAGTTCCCATAATACCTTGGCTAGATTTGCAAATTGCGTCTTTCCTTCCGTGAACGAATCAAGTACCTACCAGACCTGCAGGCAGTTTAATGCTGTCCAGGGGTCCCTGCAGTGTCTTGGACTCCAAAAGCAGGACCTAACATCTGACCCTATATTTGACTCTCAACGACCTATTCGAACCAAGACCCTCTATATACAAGGATACAGGATACTCTGTATACATACCCTCTATATATCGTTCCTAAATGGCAGCAAGATGATTTATACCTCAATGTTTACATTTTAAGCTGCGATGCTTGTGAAGAGATAATACTAGCTAGATAATAGCTTCTGTAGAACATTTTTTATAGGTTGGTAGATATTTTCTTATTTCGTAACCTTCTAATATTATGAGAGAGATTAACCCGGGAGCAGTCGCTCTGGGTATCTCATACCCAGGCGCGCATTTCAAGTTGCATAGCGCTCCCCCCTTTTTTCCGAATGAGTGTGCCCTCGTGTAGCTGAGTTCAAGGTCACAATCTTCAAGTTGCAAGGTTAGATAAAAATTTAGGAATGCGCGGTTTCCGGGAATCGAGGCTTTTGGGTATGATATACCCGCGCGCGTGCCCGTAGACGTGTCAGTTTTGGCTGTGGATTCCGTTCATTCGGAAGGCATGGAGTTAGGAGGATGAAATGACCTGAGTTACCTGAATAACCTGAGTTAGGAGGATGAAATGACACGGGGCTTCGTTCTTTGATTGAGACAGTTTCTAAGGATGTTGATTATTATTTTAGTGAATATTAAGAATATATTGGAGTTTATTATGGTCAATATGATGAGGAAGCAATGGAAGTGGATGAAGAATAAGATAAAATTGATGAGGAAAATTCAGAAAGCCTCAATTCTGCGGAAAATGGAGAATATTACCTAGGTAAAAGTGGAATAAAATGAATGAAAGAAAAGTTTAGAACCAATGACACAGTGGCGGTGAAAAATATTATAACTACAATCTCTAAAAATACAAATGATTCTCGAGCACCTACATCCATACATTCAAAAAATGTCTTTGATACATCATCAAAAACTACCCCATAAGAAGAAAACATAGTCAAAAAGAATAAAACCGGGATTCGAAAATATGTGAGGTTTGCGGTAGCAAAAAAGGACATGAAAATACAACACTGTTCTGAACTGTGCCATAAATATATTTGTATGGAACACATAACTCCAATTTGTAAGGATTGCACAATAAATGAGAGAAAATTATTTTCATTTAAAGTACATTGATGCTTATTTATTGTTTTATGTCTGATTTTGAGTAATATTATTAGTAAAACCAAGCAGGTTGAGTGTTGAAATGCGAGAATCCATTCCTGGGTATAATATACCCACCCGCGACTACCCGCGTTCGTTTGATAGGTGCGACTGCTCCCGGGTTAATATTAGAATATTATTATATGACCTCGTCCGATTTCTGTCAGACTCTTTAGAGGAAACAACAAAAAAACAAAGTTTCAAATATTTATTGAAAAGCTATTTGTAGTTTCCCTGCATAAACTACAACTTGAAAAAACATTCGAATTATCAAAGAAAGTCTAATGAACATACAATGCTAACAAAAACTTACAGAAAACAGCCCAAACTCACATCCAAGGGTACAAGGGAAGTGTGGTGCTGGAGCAACCTAAATTGATAAGAAACATGTGAGACGAAAACAGGATAATAAATACAAAGCAAACATTTTTAAATCGAGCAACTTTCAAAGCTATTAATCATATTAAGTTTATTTACTTCACAAAAATATTTACAAAACACAAGGAAAAATGCATTCGACGCCAAGGGAAAAATTCTAAACGATACCTCAAATCAATATATTTTTGCTTTTCTTTTAAATTAAAACTTGAATTAACTTTGAATTAGAACGAGTTTATGTAAAACCATTTGTGGCAAGAACTTTTATTACTTAGTTTTGTGATCAATCTTTATACATAAAACATTTAAAAAATGCTTTAGGGTGGTAAATAAAGAATTCACAATAGAGAAAAGACATTAAACAAGAGACCATTTTAGAATTTATGGAGACTAAATCCATTTCTCAATGCAATATGGAATAAAAGCCTGTGTTGACTTTTCTTCTGCTTTCAGTAATCATGGAAAAATTCAAAACTGATGACATACCTTCCTAGAGAAAAAGCCAGGGGAAACTTCTTTAAAGAACCTTCTGACGAACCTCCCATCAAGAAAATCTTCTTGCATGTCCCAACACATCTCGTGGAAGTAATAAGCCATCTGTAAAGAAATGTTAAAATTAAAACAAGCTTATTATTACGCGCGTCTAGCTACGTCAGAAAAGCAAGAATTTTAGGAATGCTGATTCAGTAATACATCTTTCCCTATGCTCCTTTCAAACGGCGTTTATTGGAGCGCATCCAATTTTTCAGGTTAAAATATTGATTTTTATTCATTTTATAAATATTTTTTTTCTTTTTCACTGACTTCTACACATTATTAGAAACACAAATTTATTATTGTCAGGCATTTTTTTTGTAATTGACAATCATGTGCAAGATGCTATTTTTCATACACAAAAAAAATGAATTTCAAACCATTCTTGTATGCCTGTAATTTTAATATTAATTACTTTTGTATAAAGAATTACGAAATTAATTTTCCAGTCATTAATTCGGCTGTTTACTCAATAGCCAGACCGATTCATTGCGTTAGAGCAGCGTTTCTCAACCTTTTTACTCTTACGGAACCCTTTTGATAAAGTCCAAGTTCCGGGGAACCCTAGTGACCATGCAACATTGGCGTATATAGAAATTTATTTCGGGAGGGGCCCAAAAGTATTACTCAACCCCCCAATACATATTGAAAATAGGTTTAACGTAGCTTTTTTATGCATTTTTAGGTGAAATTTGCATTCAAGAGAACTTAATATCATATAAATTATTGATTAATAAAGTTTTAAGTAGGAAAGGGGGGTCCTGCCCCAGAGAATTTTTAGAAATTAGACCCAACAAACTGGGTTTTAAATTGTTTTTGGAACATTTAATCCAAATTTTGGACATACATTTTAAGGTGGGATTATAACTTTCATGAAAGCATAATAAAAATTATACAATTTCATGTACTAAAGGGGGGTTTGGGGGTCCTCCCCCAGAAAGTTTTTGAAAATTTGACCCTAAATAGCAGGGTTTTAACGTGTTTTGGTATGCCTAGTCCAAATTTCGGGGGGAGGGAGGGCCCCCTCGCCCCCCCTTTTATACGCCACTGCAATGATACAATATTTTTCTTGCTGTTTTGTCCTCTCTCAGAATTTATTTTGAAAATTCTCCTTTAAACTAGTGTTTTATCTCCATTTCACACTTTTTGCAGAACACCCAAGGAGAAAAGCTTCTATAGACAGCAGAATGTTCAATGGAAAAACACTGTATAACAGGCGTCAAAATTTTTGAGTGAATTTCGGAGTTCTCCCTTGAAAATGTTTCGAAATTTGCCACTTAAAGTAGAGTTTCAGTGTATTTTAAGACCCCTTGAGTTTCATTTGAAAAGAGCAGCTCCTTGTAAAACACAGATTTTTCAAAGGAGTAAATGTAATTAATGTCAAAATTTTAAGGGGGGCTAGGGGTCCTCCCTCAGAAATTTATTTTGAAATTCCCCTTCAAGCTGGTGTTTATCTTCTGTGTCTTATCTTTAGAACACCGAAAGGCTACGGAAGCAGAAGAAAATGTTCAACGGAAAAACACTGGCTCGCATTTAGCTGACTGTTCCTTAACTTAGTTAGGGTTATCCTAAAATGTACGAAAAAAAGATTTTCGGATCCCTCGCGGAACCCTTTTGAGGGAGCCTCGCGGAACCCAGGTTGAGAAACGCTGCTTAGAGTACCGACTACCGCAGCATTATGGCAGTAAACGAGACACCGAGAAAGTAGATTTATTTCATTGAAAATCACCCGATGGGTGCTGCCAACCTGTCACGGATTTTCCTGAAAAGTTTATGTGGAAACGAACATGATGAAAAAAGGCCAAAACATTTTTTTCAGACTTTTTCGATCATAACTGACGTTGTAGGGCCATTATAAAATTAGACTGAAATCCTCAAAACGCCGTTCTAGAATAAGTAATATTAGTAACTTCAATAACTTTCTTATTTAGCATCTGATCTAGATAAGGTTTGTGTCATTTTAAAGATACAAACTAAATGATAAAGTAAAAAAAATTCCGGAAATAGTGGATATTTTTTTTAAATCCACTAAAAGAATTTAGAGAAATTTTTTTAACCTTTTTTAAGGAATTTTTAATTTGTTGAACCCCACCTTTTTTTCCCAATACACTCAAACCTGTTTTTGTGCTAACCTTTTATGTGCGATTTTTTATTTGTGCGACTTTTTGTGCGATTTTTCCCTTCGACTTTTTTTGTGCGGTGTATGAAAATTTCAATTCTGAAAAAAATTCTTGTATATCTGGCTTGTATATCAGGGTGGAGCGAAAAAAACTTTTTTTCGAAATTCAAAAAGATACCTATGGCAAAAGTGGTCTTTTGTTATAAGATGAAAAACCGTGCAAAAATTTTTGAAATCGGTCAATATCTCAGTTCGCGCATTGAGCTTAAGTTTATCAAAATGCTTAAAAATGAACATTTTCCGAATTTTTTAAGATAATATTTAAATAAAATTTATAGAAATATTCTCGCTTGTAACCTCTTCATAAAAGCTCAAAAAAGTAAAAAAAAAATAAATTTAATGTTTATTTTTACAATATTTGGGTGCGCAATTTTTCTTGAAAAATGCGAAATTTTCGAATAATTGGTAAGTTTGTTTCATTGTGCAGCACTTCACCCATTTTGTTAGTTTCATCCTAAAAATAATTATGGAATTATTTTACATTCGAAAATCATCTTAATCTTAATCTTACAATCGGAAACCATCACTCATAAAAATCCCATTCTCAGATGAGAGTTAAATTGAACGGCAACTGCATTAAATAACTACATAGCTCGTAGTATTATTTCTTATCTTATTGAAAAAGAAATTTCGTTGGAAAAAATCAGGTAATAGGATGTGATTTTACCGTTACGAACACCGGTTGGAAAATGGGGCTATTCGTCAGTTAGAACGGCAAGTAGGGAGACCTCTGCAATGGAGCATTTGTCTACTACATTTTAAGGAACTTCCCTTTCGCCATATGTTTCATTATTTGGATGGAGTTACCACAGGGCCCAAATCTTTTTCGGGACCCATTGGAAAACAGCTCAATGATTGTGAAAAGCTCTCTATAGTCAAGTATGAATCCATTGACTGTTTCATTCCCGAAATAGACCGAAACATGTTGAGTAAAGACCAACAGTATTTATTAGACATATGCAAAGCTATAAAGTCAGGGGACTGTCCCGAAGATTTTTCGTACCGAAATACTGGCCCACTATCACATTTTAGATGGATCACTGCTGCTAATAGAGTGTTGAGATTGAACTTAAGTGTCCTCAGCCCTTCTGAAAGCTTAAAAGAGATTTCAAAATTTATCTTAGTCATACATGCGTGTGTGGTTTAAAATTATAAAGAATAGTTCTTTCACATAATTCAAGAATAGTTCTTTCTGCATGTTTTTCATGCAGTTCAAACAACTCGATTAGTCCAGTAACTTGGTAGTTTTTTCAGGAAAAAAATACAGAAGTTTTTTTCTCAACGGTTTTATATGTTTTCGAGGGTGCTGAATCCGAATCTGAACTTTGCATACAAAATTTCGAATGGCATTTTGGTGAAAATTCGAAAAAACCCTGAAATTACTAAGACTAATAGTTTGGCCGCTAGAGCGCGTTGAAAATAGGGCAAAATTTGCGCCTGCGTGTAAAAATCCAGAAAATCGAACTTTCATCTAAAAAATAAAGTATTTTATTAAATAAGGTACTTTAAAAACTAGTTTTATATTGTTTCACATGAAATAAACCATCTATTTAGTCTATTAATTAGTATATAAATGCATTTTCCTCAGCCATTTTCCTTAAGAACGCAGTTTCAATAGAAGACAATACTGTAATGATAAGTAAGTCGCTTGTTGAAGAAAACATACAGAAGTTTTTTTCTCAACGGTTTTATATGTTTTCGAGGGTGCTGAATCCAAATCTGAACTTTGCATACAAAATTTCGAATGGTATTTTGGTGAAAATTCGAAAAAACGCTAAAATATCACCCCATTTTTTGGTTTTTAGCTTGTAGAACGGAAAGTATGAGTTTCTCGTGAAAATGTTAAAAGTAAAAAATAAAGATGATAAAACAAGCTATAAAATTGTCATTTACAATTATTTTGTCCGACTAATAGTTTGGCCACTAGAGCGCGTTGAAAAAAGGGCAAATTTTGCCCTGGCGGTGGAAAAATCCAGAAAATGACCCCTCTTCTTTTTCTTCTAGCCTTACAGCCCTTTGTGAGCCTTAGCTTGTTGCACAATTCTATTCCAGGCAGCTCTGGATCTTGCCTTTCCTTTCCAGTTCTGTACTTTCATTGTCTTAATGTCTTCCAAGACATCATCCCTCCATCTTTTTCTTGGGCGACCTCTTGGTCTTGTTCCCATGGGTGTCCAATTTAGCTTTCTTTTTATTCCTCTATATATCATCTTCCATTCTCTCTATGTGTCCTAGCCATGCTAGGCTTTGAGATTTTATAAATCTAATTATGTTTTTACCTTTAATGATTTTCTCCAGTTCTAGGTTTGTTCGAATTCTCCATTGACCATTTACCTGAACTGGTCCCATAATCTTTCTCATTACTTAGAAAATGACCCCTATATTCCTAAAAAAGTCATATTTCGATTTAGATAACTAAGAAAAACTACATTTATAATTTCTTACATGATATAACCCCATTCCCGAATGGAGAAAACCATTATGTTTATCACTTTAAAGAATATATTACTAGGATAATTTTCTGTGACCATGTAATTTTATATTATAACCAAGTTATGCTTAATTTCATCCCTAACAAATCAATTGGATTCACGTTCCTGGGTGTAGAAACTGAAAAATAAATATATTTGTTATCATTAATCATGCCAGGAGATTTTATAATCTACAACAGAAAATTATAGTTTTCCAGAAAGAAAAATGATTCATAGATTTTATAAGTTTGTGAGCAGGTGAGGATAATGTAAAAAGCAATGAGTGAAGTAGATAAAAAATTAACTTTTAATGCTTAACAAAAGTTTTCATAGTGAATCGGTGCCTAGGACAAAAAAGAAAATAACAACTGGATTTTTCTTTGCCTAAAAAACCTGCGTTTTTGGAAGGGAATTCATAAAGAACATTCAATGAATAAATAATATTTGAGACAAATAGTAGGATTACATCATGTAAGAAATTACAAATGTAGTTTTTCTTAGTTATCTAAATCGAAATATGACTTTTTTAGGAATATAAGGGTCATTTTCTGGATTTTTCCACCGCCAGGGCAAATTTTGCCCTTTTTTCAACGCGCTCTAGTGGCCAAACTATTAGTCGGACAAAATAATTGTAAGTTACAATTTTATAGCCTGTTTTATCATCTTTATTTTTTACTTTTAACATTTTCACGAGAAACTCATACTTTCCGTTCTACAAGCTAAAAACCAAAAAATGGGGTGATATTTTAGCGTTTTTTCGAATTTTCACCAAAATACCATTCGAAATTTTGTATGCAAAGTTCAGATTTGGATTCAGCACCCTCGAAAACATATAAAACCGTTGAGAAAAAAACTTCTGTATGTTTTCTTCAACAAGCGACTTACTTATCATTACAGTATTGTCTTCTATTGAAACTGCGTTCTTAAGGAAAATGGCTGAGGAAAATGCATTTATATACTAATTAATAGACTAAATAGATGGTTTATTTCATGTGAAACAATATAAAACTAGTTTTTAAAGTACCTTATTTAATAAAATACTTTATTTTTTAGATGAAAGTTCGATTATCTGGATTTTTACACGTAGGCGCAAATTTTGCCCTATTTTCAACGCGCTCTAGCGGCCAAACTATTAGTCTGACAAAAAAGTTGTAAATAACAATTTTGTAGCTTGTTTTATCATCTTTATTTTTTGTATTTGACATTTTCATGAGAAACCCATACTTTCCGTTCTTTAAACAAAAAACCAAAAAATGAGGTGAAATTTCAGGGTTTTTTCGAATTTTCACCAAAATGCCATTCGAAATTTTGTATGCAAAGTTCAGATTCGGATTCAGCACCCTCGAAAACATATAAAACCGTTGAGAAAAAAACTTCTGTATTTTTTTCCTGAAACACCCTATTTTTGACACCAAGTTACTGGACTAGATATCTATCTGAGGATCTACTTCATATAGCTGATCGAGTTGTTGAACGCAATGCATTCTTCGCACACCCGGAAAACTTATTGTTGTCAATGATTGTCAATGAAAGTGTCTCAGTTTGACAGATCGCAGTCGAAAGAATCTTGAAAGCGAGAGAATCTGCCTGTGGGGTAGAAAGGATTAGAAATTTTGTTCCCCCATATTAAATTTTAATGCAACGGAGTACACAGATATTATTGACTGGAAATCATGCACAATCTATCCTCCACCAATTTTAAAAGACGTAAGTGTTGAAGATTTGAAATCATTAGTGCATTCTACAACAGAGCTCACTGCATACATAATGAAGTTCCCCTGCCACACTCAAGCAGTTGAGAGGTGCGTTAAGCTTAAAACTGAAGAATCAACAAAAGTTTGTGGTCAGAAAGCAAGAGATGGCTTCATGAAATCAACTTTATATTCAAGATCAGTAATGCCAGATTTGTTTGAAAAAAAAATTAAATTTATTCCTGTTTAAAATTTAATTTTTAAAAAATCACAAAAATTATGGTTAGTTGGTTGGGTAGGGGGTGGGTGGAACTCGACGTGCAGCCCCCTCCCCGTGGTGAAATCTGGGCTGTTCTTACAAAACGGGCGAAAAGCTGCACAGTGAAACAAACTAACCAATGATTCGAAAATTTCGCATTTTACAAGAAAAATTGCGCACCCAAATATTGTAAAAATAAACATTGAATTTATTTTTTTTACTTTTTTGAGCTTTTATGAAGAGGTTACAAGCGAGAATATTTCTATAAATTTTATTTAAATATTATCTTAAAAATTTCGGTAAATGCTCATTTTTAAGCATTTTTATAAACTTTGAGCTCAATGCGCGAACTGAGATATTAACCGATTTCAAAAATTTTTGTACGGTTTTTCATCTTATAACATAGGACCAATTTTGCGATAGGTATCTTTTTGAATTTCGAAAAAAGTTTTTTTCGCTCCACCCCATTGTATATCTTGTCTGCAAAACTACATGGTACTGAAAAAGGTCTACGGTAGGTATAGAAACTGTTTCTCAATTCAGCTGTAGGATGGGGATTGCGTTACGGTCCGAATGTAAGGAGTTTTTCAATTCAGCTGTACTGAATACTAATTGCAACAATGTAGCTGCTACGGTCCTACGTGACACTTTTTTATGCGGTCCTTATTTACCGCATAAAAAAGGATTTTTTAAATGTGCTGCGAAAACTTTTTATAGCTACTCGCGAAGTTTGGTGCGATTTTTTTGTGCGGTCCCTATTCCTCGCACAAAAACAGGTTTGACTCTAGGTTTGACTGTACTGCAAATCTCGTGTATTTCATCAGAAAAAATTCAAAAAGATGTTTTTAGTTGGTTAACTTAAAGAATATGAAAAGTGGAAATTTTTATTAATTTTTTTTATTTTTTAAGGAATTTTTTAAAGGTAGAGCAACTTTCAAGACCTTGTTTTTGGTTGTATTACAACACTTTCGTATTTAGTCATAAAAATAACTAATAAAAAAGTGGCAAGTTTATTCTCCTTCATGAAAGAAAGTACATCAATAAAATTCGTTGATTGGAAGAAAAAGGCGATATTTAAGGAATCGTATTCAATATAATCATTGCCATAAAAATAGCGCACCAAGAAAAGAAAGGGATATCAAAGCCAAATTTCCATGATTACCCATTGTATGAGGGTTAATTGATAAAAAAATTCAGCCTTCTTCGATGTTAGAGGCCGAGAAAATCAGTAAAAATGTTGACGCATAAGATTCCTCAAGTGTTGAAGATTCCTTAAATCTCAACCTTTTCCCCCTCTATCTTTCAATCCACGAATTTTATTGGCAATTTTTCGACGAACACACAAACTAACCAGGATGTTGCTTGCAGGAAAGGAGATTCTCTCCATAAAGGCCTTAAGACAGACCACTTTAACATGAATGGGGAAGGAGACAGGAAGCTCTAATCCACCTCAGGGGACCTATTCATGAAACAAACAAAATTAAAACACTTTTGACTAGCTGAATATATTATAAATTCAAAAACATAAGGGTCTAACATAACATAAGACACCTGTTAACAGGTCCTTCTCAGACCTGTTAAAGATCGTCGTGACCCTTTATCTGCTACGGGGGTATACAGAATTCCTTGTTCATGTGGGGCAGTCTACATCGGAACCACCCGACGTTCTATAAAAACCAGAATTGCAGAGCACAAGAGGCATTGTCGCCTATATCATCCTGAGAAGTCGGCCGTGGCAGAGCATGCTTTAACAAATGGGGACCATAAAGTACTGTTTAATAACACCGAAATCCTGGCAACAACCAACCATCAATCCATCCGATTAATAAGAGAAGCAATAGAAATTTTCAAACACAAGAATAATTTCAATAGAAAAGAGGAGGGTGTTTCCATTCCGAGCGTCTGGCACCCGGCACTTAAGAAATGCGGGATAAAGCCAGCACAACAATAGTATTAGTATCTGATCTCATTTTCATTCCACGTTAGCATTCACGCTGTAATTGTTTGGTATTTGTTTTTATTTTCAATTTTTATCAGTTGATTTTTGCCACTGAGGATGCTCTCCGAAGCTGAGAGCGAAACGTTTGGAAATTCCATTCAAACACGGCCATCTTTCCCGGAAAATCAAATAAATGTAACCTAATATTGATTAAATGTTTTATTATTATTAAGGGTTTTCTCTTAAAGATCATATTCTGTAGCAACGTACAGTAATACAATCCATATTGTTAATCACAAAGAAAAAAATGCAGAAGTTATTATCTCATCGGTTTTATACATTTTCGAAGATGCTGAATCCGAATATCAACTTTGTTAACAAAATTTCGCATGGGAACATTGAAAAAAATTCGAAAAAATCCTAAAATGTTACCCCTTTTTTGGATTTTTCCTTCTAGCACGTAAAGTATAGATTTCTCAGAGAAAAAGTCAGTTTAAAAGTTAAAGTACTCTAAACAAGCTTAAAAAGTCAATTACAGAATTTCTGTTAGACTAATAGTTTGGCCTCTAGGGCGAGCTAAACTTAAGACTATTTATTCCCAAAGATGAAAAACCCAGATAAAATCAACTAGGGTCTTAGAACACCTTCATGTTTTAGGTTAGGGTACTATAAAAACATACTTCATAATTTTGTACATGAAATAAAACTAAATGAAATTTAAATAAATGCTTTATTATTGGATGATTTCTGTAGAAACGGAATTGCTTAGATAAGAGAGTATGAGGAATCTAATTACATATTTTTTACTCAATTCAAAAACTGATAAAACGAAGTAGAAAATGAATAAAAAACAATAAATTGTATTAAAAGTTCATGCATTTCTAAATGATAGTAGCAAATGATGTGTTTCATGATAATTAACAATGTACAATATTTTCTTCCCTTGAAAATTTGACAGAGCGTTTTCACCTTCTCGAATTGGAATACCCTGA
This sequence comes from Tetragnatha versicolor, assembly GCA_024610705.1. Taxonomy (NCBI): domain Eukaryota; kingdom Metazoa; phylum Arthropoda; class Arachnida; order Araneae; family Tetragnathidae; genus Tetragnatha; species Tetragnatha versicolor. The sequence continues at coordinate 19,238,118 of JANDEH010000008.1, forward strand.
GATAATTGAAGAAAAATTTCATCTAGAATTGTATTTAATTAAACCAAAGTCTGTTTACACTAGCTAGACATATTTTTGAATTATTTTAGGGATTAATTAATTCTATTCTACAACTGACTATATCGGACATAGGCTGATTCTTTTTCCCACTAGAGGGCGAGAAGGGTAATTAAATGGGACCCCCGTGAGTTTATGGCCTTTGAGTTGGAAGACAGCGTTCCTTTGAAATGGGATTTTTAAATAGGATTGCGAAAACAAACCCACAAACGACGTCCAGACAAAGAGGAAGCGCACTGTCCGTTATCAGTGGTGCCCAAACCCGAAAACGGACAAAAGACCCCCCGCAGAGATAATGACACCGCCTCCTTTGTTTTTGTTTTTAGAGATTTATTTATGTCAGAAATATTTTTCCCAAAAGAATGGGACCTCCCAATAACTTGGGATTTTGAATTGGGTTTTTAAGATTTATAATATTTACGAATAATACGCATACTTAAAATTATGCAAAAAGCATGAAGCTTGTTAGACTCTGAAAATACTTTTACTCTTTCTAACTATTTGCAAAACAAATTTCTCCACTCTTGGTTTCAAGACTTTAATTGACTTTTTTTAGCTTGTTTAGAGTACGTTAATTTTTGTATTGACTTTTTCTCTGAGAAATCTATACTTTACGTGCTAGAAGGAAAAATCCAAAAAAGGGGTAAAATTTTAGGATTTTTTCGATTTTTTTCAATGTTCCCATGCAAAATTTTTTTTAACAAAGTTGATATTCGGATTCAGCATCTTCGAAAATGTATAAAACCGATGAGATAACTTCTGCATTTTTTTCTTTGTGATTAACAATTAAAACATTTAATCAATTAATATTAGGTTAGTTTGAAAGGTTTTTACGTGTAAAACATTTTAAATATGCTTTTATAGTACTATGTTCTAAAATATATGGGTTTTTCGAGCTGCAAATGAAAATTTTTGGATTTTCCACCGCGGGGACGGAAATTGTCTGACTTTCAGCGCGCTCTAGCGGCCAAACTATTAGTCTGACAGAAATGTTATGATTGAATTTTTTAGCTTGTTTAGAGTACTTTAACTTTTGTATTGACTTTTTCTCTGAGAAATCTATACTTTACGTGCTAGAAGGAAAAAACCAAAAAAAGGAGTAAAATTTTAGGATTTTTTCGATTTTTTTCAATGTTCCCATGCGAAATTTTGTTAACAAAGTTGATATTCGGATTCAGCACCCTCGAAAACATATAAAACCGATGAGATAATAACTTCTGCATTTTTTTCTTTGTGATTAACAATATGGATTGTAATACTGTACGTTGCTACAGAATATGATCTTTCAGAGAAAACTTTTAATAATAAAACATTTAATCAATTAATATTAGGTTAGTTTGAAAGGTTTTTACGTGTAAAACATACGGAAATTGTCTGACTTTCAGCGGGCTCTAGCGGCCAAACTATTAGTCTGACAGAAATGCTATAATTGACTTTTTTTTAGCTTGTTCAGAGTACTTTAACTTTTGTATTGACTTTTTCTCTGAGAAATCTATACTTTACGTGCTAGAATGAAAAAACCAAAAAAAGGGGTAAAATTTTAGGATTTTTTCGATTTTTTTCAATGTTCCCATGCGAAATTTTGTTAACAAAGGTGATATTCGGATTCAGCACCCTCGAAAGCATATAAAACCGTTGAGAAAAAAACTTCTGTATTTTTTTCCTGAAAAAACTACCTAGTTACTGGACTACAAGACATTTATGACAATATGGGAAAAAAGCGGATCACACCTTCACACACAGGATTAGGGGAGCTAACTCGTCCCCACTATTATATCTTAGCGAAGCTTTAATACAGAAATAACGAAATTAAAAATACTAAATTTGTTCTGAATAATGAAGGAACCTATTAAACTTCTTAAAAAACTCACTGAAACTGATAAAACACCATTTAATTTTTAAAACTGTTTAAATTTTGAAAAACCCATTGAAATTTAAAAAATATCCTAAACTTTGAAAAAACCCATTAAATTTTGAAAGAAATATATTTAACTTTGAAAAATATACTGAAATCTAAAAAATTTTCCTGAATTTTTTATAACTAGTTGGAACTTTAAGCGTCTTAAACTTCGAAAAAACCCATTCAATAATGAAAAAAAATTTAAAAAACCAACTTCAATTTTAAAAATATCATAAGCTTTGAAAAAACCCATTCAGAATATTGAAAGAAATCTATTTAACTTAGAAGAAACACTTAAATTAAAAAAAATCCCCCTTAATTTTTTTTAATAAAGTTTTAACTTTGAACTTTTAACGTCCTAAATTTTGAAAAAACCTTAATTTATTGAAACCTGGTTAAAACCTTGATGGTCAATTCCACGCAAAAGTGGACATGAGAATATTTTTTAAAATTTCATTTAAATAAATGTTTTTGGTTCGAACCGATAGACACTGACCAAATTTTTTAAAAATAACAAAATAAATTAAATATTTTGAGTTCATATAGTTTTTATTGTTAATTACTTTAACTAAAATTGAAAATGAAATATCGATATATATATGTCACTTTGTCACGTCTGTCACAATTTTAAAAATTATTATAGAAAAATCTTCCATAAAATTTGGAAATTTCAGTGTTTTTTACGGAACTTCACCTTTATATAAAATTGTAAAAAATTCTTTGGACATGAAATACATGCCAAATCAGAGCAATTGAGAAATAATTAAGTCATGGTCTCTCAAACTCGTGTCATGTATGTCACGGGGTATTTTTCTCTCATAAACTAAAAGTGTTTTCATTCAGAATAATTATTTTTTTGCCATTTAGGAACCTTTCATGTATATGCACCAGAACACATAAAAAATTAAGATAAGTTAATATTAAGTACTTATTTGAAGCTATAATGTTGTCCGATGTCATGTCTGTCACAAAATGGAATTGACCTGATATGTTATTTCGTTAAATGTTTTTCTTCAAGATTAAAACTGCCAAAATCTTGATTTTTCTTGAAAAAATCCAAAAATGGGTTTTTTTGAAAAAAAAACCATTGGGTCCAATCCAGCCAACCCTTCCCCAGGCACTCTTTGAAATGTGGTTCCCTTTTAAATACTTGAAAAATAACTAGTTTAAATGTATAGGACTGGTGGACTGGGTATTGAAAGTACTAGTTTTTAAAACTCAAATGATAAAAATATAATTTTTATCTCGAGATTGTATACTTTGAAATAAATTTTAAACTCAACCTGTTAGTTGTTTATGGTTTATGAAATGTTTATGTTTAAACCTTGGTGTGCTTTTAAATATTGAAACAGAAATACTTTGTAGATTTAAGTTAATGATGACAGCTGCCTGAATAAATTTAAGCATGGATGATGAAAAAAATTCAAAGTATTTGATATTTTTAAGTACTTTTTTGTTTCAGTTTAAAAAATGAGTTTTTTCTTATATTCCTAAAACATACAAACCTGTAAAAAGAAAACAATTAAGAACCTTAAAATATTCAGAATTTACCAAAATCTACAGGGAAGTTATCGTACCTAACGTAATCTTTGAGCACTGAGCAGTGGTTCCCCAACATGAAGAGGAATGTGGACCACTTAGGCCTTAAGGCTCCCTGGTCGTCAACATGCGATGTTTCCAACTAAGTTGCCAGTTTATAGGGAAGTTGATGGTTGAGTTTACTGCATTCTATTCACCCTGATGGAACCCATTGGGAGGTAAAAAATAACTTCGTGCGCATGTGCTAAGTAACAATTTTGCAACAAATATTTGGGGAAGGAATCTACTTGTTTCCTTGCTCCCTTATCCCAGTTTCAAATTATGCCGTATATTTTTGGTTTGGGTTGTAGGTTTTCAAAGTTCAAAAGTCCATTTCTAGATAATTCGTGTTTTAAGAGGATTTAAATGAAAAATTACACGCACCTATAATAAAACGATCCCTCTGCTTGTAAAGTTTAACCCTTTGCTTTGTGCTATCTCGTAGTCGTTTTGTAGGGAAGTGACCAGTCGCTTCGTTAAAATCGCTGTATGTAAACCGGCCCTAGGTAAACCCCCATCAAAGCCTTTTCTTTAAGGTTAGCTTAAGTTTCCAAACCTTTCCCCTCAACCACAAAACCCAGCTCCCTTATTTCCAGACCCCCTTCCAAGTCCTCCTCGGAGCCTCATATCCCATCTCCGACACCTGCCGTCAGTGAAACCAGAGAGGCCGGAGGAACCGCCCAAAATGCCTCGTACTCGCGCGCCCAAAACGAGGTTACCGTAAAAACAGCAGCGGAAAGGAAACCCTCGATGTTGAACCAAGCCAAGGAATACCTGTCGTGGAAGATGAAGGACGTGTTCGACTGGAATGGAGCTTACCTTAAGCAGCTGCGAGGGATTTTGGTCGCTGTTGAAGTAGTAAGTTCCTTCGAAATGTAGGTATAAGGTTCCAGAACTGATAGTCCATGGCCATAGCTGATAATGGAATCGAAAAAACATGGGGAATGTCTTGTGATAGGGGCCCTGTTGGCGCTAGTCTCACATCAAACTCACGCTGTCAAGAGAGGCGGGGAAATAGAATCTCAATCAGGGAATAGAATGAATGGACCATATTCATGCCACGCCCATTTAATCACGTGATGGGGAAAAACAAACTCACTATCAAATCATATCTCACTACAAGCTATCTCTGTGGTAACCAATTACAAGCTCAGTAGGTCACATGATGGGTAAAATGTGACCTCAGACGGATTAAGTCCATTTTACCACCTACCCTTCTTTCAATCATAGACATTTTCAGAGCTGTCCTCTACCTTTTATTTTTTATTAGGGTATTAGGGTGTTTGAAAATAGCGTTTTGGACCCTCTTTTAGGATTTCTCTCTGGAGTTAAAACTGTGTGATGAAGATAATATTTTTTTCATCATACCTAAGGTGTCCAAATTTTAAGGTTTTAGAAAATCCTGCTGGAAAATTTAGTTGTGCTACTGGTAAGCATTTTTATTCTTGCCGCCAACCCGAGAGATTTTAAAAGATGAAGAATAAAATCTCGTAAACAATTTATTCGCTGATAAAATATCGTAAGTAAAATAGACAAGAATCAAACACAGCAGAAACTAAGGTTGCGTCCGAATAGATTAACCCATGAGATCAAAAACTTCAAGGTTAAAATATCATCTCGTATTAATGAATAAACGGTTTTTAATTAAGGTCTTGAAGACAGCATTTCATCAGCAAAGTGAAGTTTCTCCAACATTTTTATCAGCCCTGCAAAGTAATTTTAGCCTTTTTAGTTACAGAAGTGCATTTTTCATTCATTACTAATTCGACTCTATCCCATTGACTAAACATTACGTTAGGCGCTATGAAGTAAAGCATCATTGTCAGTTCTCATATAATCATAATCCCGTGTTGTAAACTTATTTAAAAGAACGATATTTCCTCGGTGTTTTTGTGTTTTCTTTTTCAGATATCAAGCATGCTGGCGATGTCATTGATCAGCACAGCTTGTCAAATGTTACCCTTTGGCTTAGGACGCGAAGAGGGATCTCATGGCTTCTTTTGCCAATCAGCTGAGACATTTCTGTTTGTTATTTCGTGTAGCTCATTCATATCTTCTTTACTCATGCTCCTCTGCTGCCTTCTCTCAAAGAAAACAGCAGTCAGACTTGCCAAGACGTCTTTCGTGAGTTCCTTTTCAATACTAGTACGAGTGAAATGTTGAGTTGATATAGTTAATGAAACTCTTACAGCACTTTTTCATATTGGATTGTCTTTGTAAAATGCTGGATCAAGAAATCTTAAGCTAGTTTTTCCAATAAATTTTAAATTAAAAAACTATTTTATTATGGACGTTTATTATGAAGTAACTTGGGAAATATAGGGGAGAGTGTTGTACCTTTGAACAAAAATCACGTTTGGATTTTCCAAGACAGGTAAAATCACATTTTGACCATTAAAAGTGTCAAAAACCTATAGTCCTAACCTTTGTGTGTAAGGGGATATTTTTTATTAGCTAAAATCTTGAAAATTGGATTTTTAATCATTTTTAATAAATTGAAAAAATATGTGTCCAAAGTTATACCTATGGAAAGACCCAGTTGTACCTGTGGAGACCCTTAAAAAGGGAAGGGTTAGTTGAAAAAAGCTAAAAATGAACATTTTTTTGATGCATTACCTTTTAATAACCTATTTCAAGCCTTTTTAAAATTGGAAACAGATTTTTTTAAAGTAATGTAATTTTAGATCGTAAATGATCATTAAAACGAAGTTGAATGATAAAAGTCTTGTTTTTTTACGAAAACACATAAATCATGAGGGATTTTCAGATCAAAATTTAAGGTAATAGTTTCATCAATCATGCAGATTGATCTGATCACTTCACTGATAAAAAAAAACAATTCGATCGACACTTAGTTGTGCAAGCATTTGGTGGTAGTAACTTCCGCAAATCTTCTTCAGTGGAAATTTTAAGTTTTTTTAATCATCGTACTTTAATTCGAGAGTGCTTAAGATTTTATACCATATTTTACATTAAATGCCTATTAGAATCAAAATTTTAAAAAAGGAGTTTAGATTACAAAATATTTGATTTTTCATCTAAAAATCACTTGAAAATAATCGCCGACAGATAGATAACCATTTAGAATTAATTTAACATGCATTAAAATGTATTCACTTAAATGAAGCCTTATTCTGAAACGCCGATTAGCTACAGACACCCACAAGAACGTGTCCGTAGGTACTACTACACACTTATGGTGTCCGAAGGTACAAGATCAGGTGTTTTTGCATTCAAAATTCTATAAAAAATAAAAGAATTGAGATCTGACGATTTCTAATATCAAAACTAAAAGGTCAAAATCTATGGGATTCACCCCATATATCCCATTTTATCATATCTTAATTATAGGGGAAAAAGAATTAATGTAGTGATGCACTAAAAAAACTTAGATAATCTAAAAACAGTAAATTTATTATATAAATTAAAATAATATTTTAAAGATTTAATTTTACGTTATCAACTAGACAGAATCTGTTTATATTCAAAATCGACCCCAAATTCAAATTTTCATTTTTTTACCGAATTTTAAAATGAGGTGGCTGAAGGTACAACGTCCGTAGGTACAACACTCTCCCTTATATATTTTCATCTAGGGAGAAAACGGATGGAACTAATTTTTAATAAAAAAGCTGTTTGTAAATGATATAAAATGTACAATAATTTAATTTTAAAGAAGCTTTAAAAGCTAAAAATATGGATGTTTTTTAAAGCAATTTAACTCCTCTTATGTTTTAGAAGGTTTTTCTTGTTGAATTTAATAAAGTTCATAATTTTTTCTTATTTTTTTATAAAATAATTATTACTTTATTAAAAGCTCTGAGAAGAGATTTACTGTAAATATAACATGATTAAATAGCTTTGTGCATTTTCCAGGAACTGTCATTTTATTTGCTATATTTCATTTTCTTCTTAATGTCCTGTCTGATTTTAATATCGAAGATATCAAACAGAGACCCTACGAAGTTACCATCAAAAAGTTATTACAATCTTTCTTTAGCAGCAGGAGTAAGTATTATTTATTAATTATTTTAATTTATTGTATTTAATTTATTAATTTAGTTATACTTTTTAATAATATATATATGTTACGGGCAAAGTGATTAATGAGGAAGTTGCATGATTTTTTATATTTTTTAATCGATTCTTCTTGCAAAAATAAGCAACTACCCAAAATTTGAGGCCGATCGAGAAATTTTTTGATTGCCAAAAAAATTAAACAAAAATCCCCTTTTTATAAGCACGCGAAAACGCCAAGAGTTTGGATGTGACGTCATCTTACAATAACCATTGTTGAAAAGCAATGGAGTTGATGTTATGTTTGTTGATGTCATCCTACGATTTAAACAATAAACGTTTTCAGTCACGTGTTTTTTCTCGACTTTTAAATTAAAATATTTAATTACCTGTACATTTTTTTGAAAACTGACTAGATATTTCATTTTACCATACAAAAAACCATACGAAGCACTTGTTTGTTTTGGAAAATCTGACACATGCATCTTCCTTATTGGGCATTTTTAATAATGCCCAGAGTGGAGGCGGGAAAAGTGATAGATTTCATTCATAAATTCCATTAAATTTATCACATTGCCCGTGACATATATATTAGTAAGCTCTGTCCTCTGCTCACTAGATATAGTGAAAACTGATCGTATCTGACTCATATTAGCTAAAATTCCTTAAATTGAAAAACAGATTACAACAATTTGATATTCATATAAAATTATTTTTAAGGGGATTTATTTTTGTTTCGATTGTTTTATGATTATGGTAAATAACCTGCACAAATTTGTCTTATGTGATTTACATTTCCATTTATTTTAACAGTCCTTTTTCTCATCTCGACTCATATTTATGAAATAACACTACAAAACAGCCTATATTTTAAATAAAAAAATTAGCTCTCAATATAAAAAAAGCTATCTTGATGCGCTTTTTTAAATGAAAACAGTGTGATTCCTAAATTTAATGTCAACAAGTAAATCCTTTTCTTTTTTGCAGGTCTTTGGAAATATTGCTTGTATAGCTTATGCTTTAAGTGTTGCTTGGTATTTCGTGACTTTTAAACATTGTGTGCATGAAGTCTAATCTTTCAGTATAAACGGAATTGTAAAAATGCCGTAAATAAAGATATTAAGATTTATGATAAACTTAGAATAGAATTGAGAATACCTATAGTATTTCCACCGTTAGAAAACCTTTGATATTACACATTGTGTGGTGATGGTCGTTTTAGAAACGAGTTATTACCCTGAATTTTGGAGGTTAGGGCTATTTATGTGCTAAAAGACCAAATTTGTGTGGTTATACTTTAGCTTTGTTTCTTCTTTTACAAATACAAATACAAATTAAGTCGACCAACTACAGGCGTAAGCCCAGCAAGGTTGGTGCAGTCTTTTTAACCCACACTACCGGAATCCCAGTATCTGTCAATTTTCCTCTTGAACTCGTTTACCCCACTTGAATTTACAATTGTTTCAGGCATCGCATTCCATCTATCCACTACCCTATTAAAAAAATAATGCTTCCTACAATCCGTCTTAAATTTTCCTTTATTCAATTTGAATTTGTGACCCCTTGTTCTATTACCCGTATTGAAATCTAGTCCCTCTGTGTCCCCTTGCTTTACCATTTTAAAAAGTTGAATCAAATCCCCTCTAATCCTTCTTTTCTCTAGAGTGAACATATTTAGCTTCTTTAATCTTCCCTCATAACTTAAACTGGATATACCCTTGACCATTTCAGTAGCCCTATGCTGAACCCTTTCAATTGAATCAATATCTTTTTTTAAGTATGGAGACCAAAACTGAACAGCATACTCTAGATGAGGTCTCACCAATCTAGATGAGGTCTTCTATGCTAGATGTATGAATTTTGGAATTTTCTGATATTACATCTTATCTCATAATCAATCCAATCTTTTAAATCTGATTTATTGCATCTGGTCTCATCTTATCAGAGAGGGATTCGGATTTTAGCTTTAGCAAAAATAGTTATGATGATTCAGACATTGCAGTTCTTTCTAATTTTTTTTGTCAACTACACAAATTTCTAACGTTGTACTCAAAATTTAATGACTTTAAATTAATAAGTTATCATTAAAAGGATAGTCACTTTTCCAAAAATAGCAATTTACCTTAAAGTGGTTAAAGTGTTGAAAAAAAGAGAGAAATGAAGTGAAACTTTAATTTGATGTATAATGGGCTGAACTGATTCTTAGCTTATTTTGTTAAGTACTGCATTTAAATTCATACCAGATCCCCTCTTCTTATGGACGCGTTTACTCATGGAAACCCTGTTCAAAGTTTTCTGCATTTCTGTTTAGTATTATAAAGTATTGTATTTATGAAAATGAGTAGTTTTTTTCTCCATTTCCCAAAAATGAAAAATTAGAACTGCATACTAATTTATAGGGTAGTTTTTGACGTAGGTAAATTTTATTTTTAATTAATATTCTCACTTTTAGTACTAAATCTTTAAAAAATCAGATTTAAGCCCAGATAAAAAAAATCAGATTAAGATTTGACTTGCACACTGTTTATTGGGAATACCAGTTTTTTTTTTCAAAGCAATGTTTTTATCTGAAAATTATCCAAGTATGGTCAACTTTAAGAAGAAAAAATACCAAACACCTTTAAAAATGAAGATAGTTTCTTTGAATTTTTATCTCAAAGCTACAAATTTGATGTGTTTGACTTATTTCTGATATAAACAATTCATAACGTTTACGTTAACCAGCTCTTTTAGCTGTATGAAGTTGGTTACCATTTCTGTATCTCCCAGTAATTAAAACCAATTATTGAAATGATTATTCATGTAACTAATTGGTTCTTTCATTTTTCGATAATTTATTGAAACAGTAAAGATAGATATATAATTTCTTAACCATTTTTTAAAAGTATGATCTAATTTCCAGAGCTATAAAGTTTACCACAATAAGCTTTCACTTCTTGAAGTGAATTTAAATTTTAAATTTTCACCACTTTTAAATGAAATAAAAGTAGTTACCTTGAAATTTTTTTTAAACTTGCAAAAAAGCAATTTGTAACACAGTTTTACTTTTTATTTTTTAAGTCTGTTTGCAACATTATGGTTAAGGACTTGATTAATGCAATCTCAATTTCAAACTGAACGGTTTGAAACTCAAATATTCTACTTTTATTTACTTGTAAACATTATTATTTTTAAACACAAAATTTAATGAAATATTACTTTAATACTGCATCCTGTGTTAATGGACCTGATGAAGAAGAAAAAATACCCTTACCTTGACAACAGCTTATTCTTCCAAGAACTGTAACTATTTTAATCAGAAGAAAATAATAATTGTAGTAGTTTATTAATTAAATTAAGCATTGGGTGGGTATATATTATGCCATTTCTTAGTCAGACTCAGAACTAAATTTTACAAAATAAAGGGATGGCAACGAACTAAAACGGATAACACATTTTATTACTTCTCTAAAATAGAAAAACTTCAGAAATAAATTATCACAAATAACATAAGAAACTCATAAATCATATTTAATAAATTTCATCTGAACTGAAAATAAAATTTCATGACAAAGAAGTTCCATTTCATAACTGCAGTTGCTTTTTAGATTTATTAAATGCTAGAATTAAATATTTTATTTAGTATTCTTTACATAATTATATAAAGAATACTAATTTTGGTTGAATTGGCACGCGTATTTAATTATCTGGGACATCATTAAACAAATTCGGGAAATGTACGAAAACCTTACAAGAGGATTATTAGTTTCTAGTGACCTTGAATAGAAAGTTCATTTAAATAAATAACAGTTCTTAAGAAAATTTATACCCTTAATAACCAATTAAAAACCTAATTTCGTATTTTACTCATAATATCACACGAACACCGATAATAATATGAAATAAACATCTTACCTTTTCTCTACTCTAATAACCAATGTTTTTTTCGTGATATTTATTTAAAATGTGAATAAAATCAGGGATTTCTGAGACTTTTTTTTGCATGAGTGCACATGTTCTGTGGATTATCTTTATATGAGTATTATTACCGTTTGTTTTTCTTCCTCAAAAAGTACTCTTTATAAGGATGTTTTAAGTATCTTCACAAAATTTTAAAAACCAAATTAAAGATATAGTTGTTAATAGGGATTAAATTGATTTTTAAAAATTGTTTAAACGAAATGCAAGCAAAACAACTTGTTCTCAATCTTAACCTACTGTTTCATTCAACAGTAAGGGAGTTCTTTCAATTATTGTCCAAACATTGACTTTTTCATACTGAACAGTGATCAAACACATGTTTCAATTACTAAATCAACCTTTTCCCTGCTTTCTTTTTTTTAAAGCAAAATTTTGATTTCACATGATATTGTCACATTATATTGTTCTGATGAAATTGTACAGATTGTGAGTTTCCCTTTTTCAAATGTTCAGCTTCTTAGCAAAAAAATATCTCACTAATATTGATTTTAATTTATTCACATATTGGTGTTTAGCTTCATTAATGTAAATTAAGCAGTTTGGTTTCTAATTCGTGAACCTTTATTTTATAACTTGAGAGAGAGAGAGAATTGAACCAATACCATTTTTATAAACTGAAGTTTTGCTAAGCCCAAGAAGAAGGAATTCAGTTCTATGCCGTAAGTTGGTTTAACTATAGAAATTAGATTCGTTAAGCTTTTTTACATTGGGGTAAGTAGTAGGCAGTAGCAATGAGGAGGGTCCTATGAAGGCGCTATTTTTGAAATTTTTGGATTTTGATGAATGCAGACTAATTGACAAAACTGTAGAAAGTCTATCAGCAAGAACGTAATATTATTTCCACCTATTTGAGACAACATGGGTGATGCTAAGATGAAACAAGGCTAGCAATTATTTTGGTCTCTTTTTATAACAATTTTTACCATTTGGTTTCAGATCTTTTTACAGCTTTGTCTGATATTTCTAGGGAAAAAGAAAAACATAGATTTCTATTTAAAAACAAAAAGAAAATCTATTTTATATCTATACTAATGTGTTTTCTAGTTACCTCTCACAAGTAAAAAGACGCTGCTTATTGTGATTAGAAATTCTTTTAATAGACAGTACAGATAAAATAAGGCAAAGCAGATCCAACAAATCCCTGTTCCTGCTTTGCCTTATAAAGTACAGCTTTTGTTTAAACCTCTATTCACAATTACACCGAATTATTCAGCTGTTTACGTTATTGCACAAAACTATAGGCTTGCATGTACATCAAAATGAATTAGCAATAAATCAACCATTATCTTCATAATTTCATTGCAAAACGAGAAATGATGCGTTAGGCGGCCTGATCTGATAGGTCGGGGACCCACCTTCAGAAAGAGCCTGCAAATGTTCCGGTTCGTGATATCGCTGGATTAGTAAGGGTTAATAGGGTTTAACGCTGGGGTTAATAGGGTTTAAGGACTAACGAGCACACATTCCAGGATTGAAAGGTTTCAGAGGAGAAACGTATAGGAAACGTTAAAGCACCAGCCCTGGAATGACAAAGAACTAAAAGTTAAGTCCTTGGGAGGTTTTCCCTCTTTTTTTTTATTGACGTTTGTTCTAAACGAAAGATACTACGGCTCGCTGTAATGGCTGGAAAAAACCAGCAGTGCGGCAGTCAGATGTGTTCGATAAATTTCATTACTCGATATCCTCTAAACACTAATATTACATTGAGCATCAGAATGTAGCTGTGAGAATTGGTTTTCTTTATTTTTTTAGAAAGGGGAAAATAACAGTACCAAAAATGACAAACGGGGTGAGGCGATGTTACAAATAGGAAACTCAACCGACTACTGTTACTATATACACAACCGTAAGAGGCAGTTCTCACAACAAGAATTGCTTTTACATGATATTTGACCTTTTTTTCGGCGAGGAATTGTGTTTTAGGATGTTTGGGAGAAATGGTGTGTTCAGGTCCATTCCATGTTTTTTAAAGCTAATGTATTTTGAGATCAGTTTTCTTCAGTTAAACTGAAGGGTAAAACGTAAAAAAGGTTTCTAATGCTTTTGTTACAGGCGATACACCTGTGAAAGAGAGATCCTTATAATTCTGTTTTTGGCTTCGAAAATGTTTTGTCCTCACCTAACCAGAGCTGAGACAATTTTTCTGCCCACTAAATAATTTGGTGTGAGTACGCGTGGATTCGTTTAAAAATTGCAGATACTGCATACAAGAAAACATAAGTTGTACGGTTGAAATCTCATGGCTACAGTTCATTGTGCGAAACGGCTCACTTTTTTTGTGCCGCTGATCCAACTGTGTGGCTTTTTTTTGTTTGGGAGTCCTCAAACACAATGAACGGTTGTGTTGAAACTCAACAGGTTACACGGTTTTTTAAAGGGGATAATCTTCCGTATAAGGGGCTAGCTCGCCAAATAAGATTTTCGCCAAATATGACAACCCTGTCGAGAGTACTCTTATGTCAGAATGAGAGAGCACGCTCGACGTTTGCTTGGCGCTATCGTTGACAACTTTTTACCCCGTTTAGTGAAAACTTACCAGAATAATTCATTTCTCTCTTCCTGAAAACAAAGCGTACCCAAGTTAACTACAATTAAAAGCATTGAATGAGAAACAACAACGTAATCTTATCGTTGTTTTATGTGTGATCGTTATATATAGTTATCGATACCTCTCTTATTTCAGCCATGAGGTATATTTACAAAGGAGTACTTTTTTTTTAAAACGAGGTGGAAAAATATTTTTGTCGTTCACTTCCTTGCGGTTCTAGAGCAGTTTTTTCGAAACCTTAACAACATGACCGAAGACCGAAATTTCCTTAACACTTTCTTAATATGAGTGAACCTTTTTCACATAAATACAAATTTATAGTTGGAGTATTAAATAGATAAAGGAGATGAGTCGTGGTATGTTTAACTACATAGAAGCGATTAATTTTAGAATTGGGGATACAATTGTAAAGACTTTCTCCCTTCAGAAAAGACTGCTCCAGAAGACTGACCGAATTATGTAATGGGAATAGGCGAAGTGCACACTGTTTTCTTACATTAAGGATAAAGCATCTTAGAGTGAAAATGTATTTTGTGGGGATAACTCATCACCGCCAAACTCGTTTGACACAAGTCTTGGATTTTATTCAATCCAAACAATGTTTCAAGTATTTTGTATTCATTTTAAAAACCAACATGAACTGAAACAGAACAGAAGGAAGAGAACCTAAAGGTTATTCACCGATGCGAGATATCTTTTGTTGACAACATAAACTCGGTATATCATTCAAAAGGACAATATATAGATATACGTTTAATACAACAACATCGTCGTTTAGTTTGCTGCTTCATGTATGTGTTTGCTTCATCATCACCAAGTTCAGGAAAGTTCTCTGAGTGTGTGTGTGTTTCATCAAAGCGCTGGTGGGTTCTGTAGACAGACGTCTTTGGTCGACGTCATCGTAGAGAGAGTTTTTCTAGGGTTTTTAAAAAGCCTTCATTCGCTCATAATTGTCTCTTTGCGTTCACAGACGTTCACAGCAAGGAGTTCTATTGCCCGTGAATCACCTTCTTCTAAGAAACTCAGGACCGAGGCATGCGTAATTCCCGCCGGTTGGGAAACGCTTCCGATGCTGCTTCTGACTATTATTATTATTATTAATTATTTATTTATTTATTATTATTATTTTGAAACGTTTTTGTCACCAAATGCAGAGTGGCACCTATTGAGACTAGATCTTCCATGATAAATACATATATATAATACACAATGTTCACGAAATGAAACGGAAGATTAAACAAGACAATGCATAGCAAAAAACTGCACCGCACTACGAGAAGTATTTACCATCATTCTTTGAATACAACAAACGAACATGTGGGTGAACGTGAAATGGTTGCGCTTGTACGCCGACATTCCTGACCTTTCCCTTGCCACAAAAGACCACACTACAGATCTGGGGCTCTAGATTTGCAGTAGAGTCCTTTTGTAAGTATAAGCCACTTCTGTTGCCTTTCTCGCGGGGGTCGAACTTATGAGCTTTCAGAGTCGGATGGAGAAAATTTTTACATTTTCCTCAAATAAATCGGCCTGTTTGTTTCCCGTCAATCGCGCATACTTCGGGGTTGAGGGTAATTAAGACGTGCCAGCGAGAGAGCTGATCCGTGCCTGCTGAAATGCCTGCACACAATAACGGCATGCC
Organism: Tetragnatha versicolor; assembly: GCA_024610705.1. Classification (NCBI taxonomy): domain Eukaryota; kingdom Metazoa; phylum Arthropoda; class Arachnida; order Araneae; family Tetragnathidae; genus Tetragnatha; species Tetragnatha versicolor. The sequence continues at coordinate 19,253,820 of JANDEH010000008.1, forward strand.
TGCACATCATCGTTATTATAATAATTATAGGGAAATGAAACACAAAAACTCGCGTATATCGAAGTACACCTCCAACTGAAGCATCACAAATGGAACTTGTGCACTATTTATTATAGTAGTCGTTCGAAAAAGGGGCAAATATATAATAAGTTATTATAAAACTTTTTTTGTTGTTGTGTGTGTGTCAAGTGGGCTTCGAGTATTTCTGCTTGTGGTCGTAGAAGGGGGGGTAGGCGGGGGTGAAGAAGTGGGGGGCGTAGAAGCCGAGAGAAAAACCACAAAAAACTCACATTGTGCAACGAACAGAATACACCAAAAGGCGAAATTCTGAAGAAGATCATCGGATCAGAGAGATATCTAAGTCGTATTTGAGAAGATCGGAAAGAAGAACTCATAACGAATGTATCATCTAGCTCGCAGGTGGCCCGAAAAGCGTGTAACGATAGAGAAAAAGAGAGGGGGACGTTGATGAGGGGAAAGAAAAAAAAGAGGAGGAGGGGTGGCGAGGAGTGGCGTTCCTGGACAGAAGAAGGACACAAGCAATAGAAAACGAGAGGGATGAGCAAATAAGAGTTCAGTAGAGGCCACACCCTCTGAGGTTGTTGGCAATGATGACGTCAGTGACCGCGTCGAACACGAACTGGATGTTAGTGGTGTCTGTGGCGCAGGTCATGTGGCAGTAGATTTCCTTTGTGGTGGATTTGTTCTTTGCTTCGAATTGAGCCTGTATGTAGGCCGCTGCTTCGCCGTACTCCTGAGCACCTGAAACACAAGAGGCGGCACTTCAACTGACTGGATACAAAAGTCTTACGAGGAAACATTAACACACAGAAATGAACGACATTTTTATAGGGGTTAGTAGATGATTCACGGAACACTTACTGTGAAAAAATTGGTTGCGTAATTACAGTAGAAAATATTTTTAAAAAATCTTAATACTCACTTTCAACGCCAAATGCAACCCTGCTTGGCGAGAAATACAGATAAACCGCCAAATGCTTAAATGAACTGTGGTCACGTTTTAATCACCAATCCAAGTCACTAAGGCGAGTTAACAGAAACCAATTTTTAATATTAATTTACTCCTCTCCTAATGATTCCATAGCTATTTTTTTTTCAGAGTAAGTGTTTTCTTATGCCAATAAATTTTTGGTCCGTTTTTGTGAGTTAAGGGAAAACCTACCGTTTACTTCGGAACTTTTCCTTGTTGATGGCCTGTTTAATTTTTCATTTAAAACTACTTTTCTCGCTGAAAATTTCAGTTCTCGGAACTTCCACTAAAGTTTACAAAGCCGCTATACGGTTTGCAGATGGAAAGTAAAACTTTAAAATACTAATAACAGTTATACTTAAAAACGCTTTATAAAAAATAAAAAGTTGTATCTTCTGGATTCAAACATAGCTTATATGGAACTTACAAATGCATATTTTAGAAGCCACTTTAAATATGTGTTCCCTAAAGAGCCATGAAATCCCCATATAACTAAGTTAGATTACATGAAATAAAAACCCATGCCGGATAATAAATGTGGATGACAGAAAAGAACTTATTTAAAAGAAAAGTAAAAAGAACCTACGAGAAATAAAATACTAAGCAATATGAAATAAGAGACAGTAAATGAAACTAGAGTTAAATAAGAACTAATTCGTACAAGAAAATAATTTAGGGAAAAAGGAATGTGTATGAAGTTGTAGCTTGTTTTTTTTAAATAATAAAGTAAGATTGTTCGGTTTCACCGAACCAATTTGAAAATTAAATTCAAAGAGAAAGACAAAAAAATTTTAAAACCAGTAATATGAATTTTTTACTGATTAATTCTACTATTTTTTAAAATAAAAATTTCGCTTCTACTTGTTACAATGGGCAAAACCACTATTTATTTTTTATTTTTTTATTCGATAGAGGTACCCTAGAACGGAATATACGCGCAAAAAATTTATAATTACTATGATTATTTATTTTTTATGTAATTTCAAAGTTCGACTTTAAAAAAGGGTGTTAAATCGTCCAATTTCCAATGTGACGTACTTTTACCCTAATACATTGATTTTAAACAATGTTTTAATTGTTTAAACAAATCAAAGTCATTGTTGGGTTTCTCGTTAAAGTCTGTATGAGTCAGCTGAGACATACTTTTACCCTAAACAAAGACAAAGGGCTTTGCGATTTTAATTTTAAATATTTAATTAGCTAAATTTTTTTGAAACTTTTAATGTGGATTTTTGGATTTAGATCTATATTTCCTTTACTGGAAAAATGCATTTTTTCTGTTTTCAAAACATGATGGTATTGCCCATGAAAGCCTTAATTTTAGAAGAATAAAGGTGGATAATGACACTAAAAAGTTGAGAAACACAACCCTAGTTTCCTATAAAAAAATTTTTAATCTCCTTTTTAAGTGTGTTTAAAATACTGTACTAATACCTCTAACTATGCAGAAGTATAGTTGTTTTTGCTGCAATAAGTATGTGTTCACTGTAGAACTTGTTTTTCCTTTATATGTTGTTTGTTGCAGTGAAACCAACTAATGGCAAATATTTGTCAATCTTAATAATATAAACCAAAATGCAAAAATATCAATTCTTATTTTTAAAAAAGATTTAGTGAACTAATTTGTAGTGATCTAGTGAGTAGTTTGTAGCTTTATAATAAAACCTTATTTTAAAATTATTCATACAAACAAATAAAAAGGAAGACAAATATAGGGTTCAAACATTTCTTTTATAAAATATTTAAGTAAAATTAATTTAAAAAGTGAATTAAGTGCTAATAACTGAAGTTTAATTGATGTAATCTTCGTATCGATAAACATAAAACAATGGGCAGTCCTCATATTAAAAAAATACAGAAAATTAATTTTCCCACTAAAAAAGGGTTCTAAATTTAAAAATCAATCGACAATCAACCCCTATATCATGTTTGTATTTTGTCTAAAATCAACATTAAGCATGAATTTGTTTGCAGAGTTATTTTTATGTGTTTGAAAGATATATTTTTCTCTTAGGTGTATGTACTGTACATAGTTTATGAAAATCTTCTCCCAAAATGAAATCGTACTTTAATATATGATTTGTAGAAGTTTAAAATAGGAGAGAGGGGTTAATAGGCATAGTTTTTGATGTGTTACTTCATTTCTGTAATACTTAAAGATAGTTTATTTTATGCTGTGGATTGGTTTTGGCTTAAGCGCATTTAATTTACCTAAAAATTAGTACAAAAATTAACTCTCGACTATGCCGATTTTCCCCAAACCCAGAGCGACTTGGGGTTAACTCCCAAGCTCCATAAACGTACAAGATGAAATTCCCAATTTTCATCATGTATGGACGAATTTAGTTTACCTCTAGTTGCAGTTATGTAAACGTGACATATTCGGTATGTGCTGTGCTACTATGATTGACATAAGCTAATTTGTATATTAATTGTTTTGGTAAAACACTGCAATTTTTGGAAGGAAATATGTTTATTTTATTTTATTTCACATAATTATGCCGTATTTTTGGAGCCATCTTCTTATTTAACGTTCCAGCGAGAGACCATGTACCCTCAAAACCATGTACCCATATTCCCTCAAAATGTAATTTACCCATTTACATATCATGACCTTTTTCTAATTTCTTGTTATAATATTTCAATATTTTTCCTTCGGGTTCCATTTGATCATGATGTGTATTCAAAAAAGTTCCTTCTTTCCGGGTAAATATGCATTTGTAATTTCTAACATTTCTCCTTCTGTCACATTTACATTTAAAGGTATGTCTACTTGCTTTTTGAGTAAATTATGTATCAAATTTTCAACATACGGTTCATAAAATATGTGTAACATATTATCTTAATATAAAATTGCATTAAAACGGAGAAATTTTACGCAAAACAAATATGTAACATGGTTTTTGTATTATTTCTCCATTAGAATGAAATTTTTAAACAAAAACAAACATGTAACATGTTTTGTTTAGGATGAGCTAAAGCTTTCTTTGTACACCACATATTTTATACCTCATTAAATAAGGTTTCTTGAAACAGTGTGCTACATTTTCCTTACCGGTATATTCAGGAAAACAAATGGTTAAGGGAGATTTTCGAATTTTCTCTTCGAAAAGATCCTTCTTGTTGAGGAAAAGGATGATCGAAGTATCTGTGAACCACTTGTTGTTACAAATGGAATCGAATAGTTTTAAACTTTCTTGCATTCGATTCTGCAAAAGAATACACATTAGTTTGACCAACTTAACAAGCACTTAGATCAATTAGTTCACACAATTTTAGCAGCAATTTATAAAACTAAAACTTTCAAACTAATTTTATAGTGTTTTTTAAGTATAGAAATTTTATAAAGAGATAACTGTTCTCCGTTCATGTTTTTAGAATGTGAACCAGAACATATATCATAAAAATAATTATCATATTAGATTAAAGATAGTACCCGCAGCTTTTCAAAATAGTTAACCTAGGATCCTAGGATAATACGAGCTCTTTGGCTGAACCATTTTACTAGTTCCAACTCCATCAATATAATAATAATAATAATAATAATAATAATAATAATAATAATAATAATAATAATAATAATAATAATAATAATAATAATAATAATAATAATAATAATAATAATAATAATAATAATAATAATAATAATAATAATAATAATAATAATAATAATAATAATAATAATAATAATAATATTGATTTTTATGAACCCTTTGGTAACGGTGAACTGTTTATTTCTTGAAGAAATAAATTTCCGATCAACGGTTTTTATTCCACAATAAAATCGTCATAAGATTAAAAAACTAAAAAATCTTACAATAAGGAAGTTGCATGTGTCAGATTTTCAAAAACAAACAAGTGTTCCGTATGGTTTTTTGTATGGTAAAATGAAATATCTAGTCAGTTTTTCAAAAAAATGTACAGGTAATTAAATATTTTAATTTAAAAGTCGAGAAAAAAACACGTGACTGAAAACGTTTATTGTTTAAACTATAAGATGACGTCAACAATAATACTATCAACTCCATTGCTTTACAACAATGTTTACTATAAGATGACGTCACATCCAAACTCTTGGCGTTTTCGCGCGCTTTTAAAAAGGGGATTTTTGTTAATTTTTTTGGCAATCAAAAAATTTCTCGATCGGCCTCAAATTTTGGGTAGTTGCTTATTTTTGCAAGAGGAATCGATTAAAAAAATTAAAAAAAAATCATGCAACTTCCTCATTGTTTCGGGGATCCCATGATCCCCTTCATCAGTGTTACAAAGATGGTAAAATTCTACAGACCAAACATATATACCACAGATCCACTACAAACACCAATAGCAAAAACCCAACAAATTTCAACAACAATTATTGTACATACAATACAACAATTATTGTATGATTTTTTTAATTTTTTAATCTTATGACGATTTTATTGTGGAATAAAAACCGTTGATCGGAAATTTGTTTCTTCATTACCTTCTCCACAAGGATTTTAACTCTACTTTTTATTTCTTGTTTCGTGGCGATTTAATTTAATGGAGTTGGATTTAACTATTGAAACAATTTTCAAAACTTAAACTTCTATTTTCTAAAAGATCAGGAGTATTTCTCGCCTCCCACTGGCTCTCGTTCATCAACCCCTGTAACGTACTCAGCTCTAAGCGAGCAAAGCTCGCTTGTTACATTTTACCAACTATTCTACTCATTTTGAATAGGCCACTGAGAATATATCCTTCCCCCAACACCGAATTAGTAACCATGGCAACTATCAACTTCACAGCGACAAAGAAAGCTGTACAAAAAACGTAACTATGGTTACGCTTCTTGCGAGGGGGGAAGCACTTTTTTCAGTGACCTATTCTAAATGAGCAGGTTATAATGACAACTTTCACACATATCATCTAAAATATATTTTATTTATCTTATCACTAATTTATTAGAAGGCTTTTAGCTAAAAAAACCTGTTTGGAAAATACTGCAAACACCAGATTATAACCAACTAACTTCCCTAAAATACATAATAACCAACTTTTAAGAAATTTTAAAAATTTTCATTGAAAAATTAAGTAAACTACTTTTACTGTTCTCTGTGTTAAGGTTTTTTAAAGAAAAAGTGCAGATATACTACAATAAAAATCGGTATCAAATTAGAGTAGGTACCTTTGTTTTTAGTTAACACTTTACTACAACATAATCAAATAGTTTCTATATCATACAGTATCAATTATTGTTTCTTCTTACGTAATTATACTCAAATTATAATTATTTCTGCCAAGTTCTCTTAGAAATACAGATTATTCCCATTATCAAGATAATCAAATAGATTCTTCGATGACTCTAGCAAAATCACTTATACCGTCGTTAAAAGTTGGTTATTTACGATTGATGAATGTCTCTTTCACCACCACGTAAGATGTGATCTTAGGCTAAGCGCGCACTAGATACTTTTGTCACGGCGCCTGAGACAAAATTATCACCCAGGCTATTGCAAGAAGCTAGAGCGCGCGCATAAGGTGACGAGACTCTTGCCATAGAGATACATTACTCTCGAGTGACCTAGTGTTAAAGTCGCCGTGACAAAAGTCTCTAGTGCGCGCTTAGCCTTAAGCAAAACATGTGTTGATAATCACTCTATTTTGTCGATGCAATATGAAAGTAATGGGAAGGTGAAACCCATGTGTTGTTTTGAATTACGTAAAAATTCACTGACAGGTAAAAAAATGTGTCTTAATTCTTTCATTAATTATGCTAACTGAGGATAAAAAATTTCTAATCCAACCACACGAACCACATCTTGAGAGTAAGTTTAAATTCTATAAATGAAAAAATTCGTGAATCTTTTGTATAACTATTTTAAAACTATTTAAAACAGTGATACATATCTTCTTTCACAAAACTACATTTAAATATTTTATACACGAAACTTTAATTACACATAACAAGAATATTTTAGAAACGTTTGGTAAAATTTCGGAATCCTGCTTCTAATTTTTTGTATGAAATTTAAAAACTAGTTTCCTCTCAAAGGATTTTAATCATGGGATACATATTATCATTAATATACGATCAATAACGAATTGGTATTCATATAAAATTATACAAAACTAACTTCATAATTTTTTCATTATGTAAATCTGTTTTTATCGTTTCATGTAAGGAAAATAGTACACAAATTTTTCTTTCAGTATTGTTTTTGATGAGATAAATAACTGTACTCTGTTTCCACCCTAAGTTGGCAGTTTTGGGAAAGGCAAAGAATGTACCAATCCACCCAAAAAATAGTACTAGCTTATATTGTAATTTAAAGTAAAGGATATGCCGACACATTTGTAAAAATGTAACATACGAGGGTTGTTTTTTAATTAACTTCCGTTTTTCTCCTGAAACAAAAGTAGTAAGAATTTCGAAATAATTTTGGTACTGGTAGTTAGATACATCTTTCAGGTTAAATTTGCCACTTTACTGAAAAAATCGGACATTTTTTTCTATTTTTTTATCGATTTTACAAGCGCGCTCTTCGAACTATTTTCCCGCCAACCCATAGATAATTTCGTTTTCCCTTTTCTCCGTTCACTCCGTCCGCGGTCAGCTGGCCAGGCATTAACATTGGGCAGATGATCGCGGACGGAGCGAACGGATAGGGAGGAAGCGAAATTATCTATGGTATGGCGGAAAAATAGTTCAAGGAGCGCGTTTGCAAAATCGATAAAAAATAGAAAAAAAAGTTCCGATTTTTTCAGTAAAGGGGCAAATTGAACCTGAAGGATGTATCTAACTACCAGTACCAAAATTATTTCGAAATTCCAACTACTTTTTTTCAGGAGAAAAACGGAAGTTAATTGAAAAACAACCCTCGTACATTATAGTTCATTGTGATTTTTAGCATATTACTCAATTTAATCATATGTTGAAAAGTCTTTAACGAAGCGAATGAACACAGAACATAGCCGGGTAGAACGGGCAACCCATTTCGGTTGGTTGGCTGGAAACCAGTTTCCTGGCTGCGATTCAGTCACCTTAGCTTTTTCTTCAGTTCCAACTTAAGGTGGAACAGACTAACTTCCAATGCAGATGTATTGAGTGCAAATGAAAGCAATTATTCTGTTGGAAATCATTTTCGTTTTTCCAACACCTTTTTTTCGCGTGACTTACAGTTGTTTCGTCCTCGTGTAGTACTTGATCATACTCGCTCATAGCAACGCAGAATATTATAGCTGTCACATCTTCAAAGCAATGAATCCATTTCTTTCGTTCGGATCTTTGACCACCAACGTCAAACAGTCTGAAAGAAGAACAAGTATTATCACTTTGTTGAATATCCGGGACATTTCCATCATGATGATTAGTCAATTTTGAAAATAAGTAATAATTTCGTTTAAATATAGAATAAATACTATTATGTAATTACTTAACAACTTAACTAAAAAATTTTTTTCATGATGATTCATAATAGGCATGTCTTTAAAAGCATTTTCCTATTACATGAAGAAATTTTCAAAAATAAAATTAAAATGGTGTTATAAAGCGGTTCTTTAAAACATTGAAATTAAACACTGACGCACTAATAAAGTATTATGAAAACCTAATTAATATCAAAATGTATCTTCTTTAAATGCGATTAATCATTTGGTATGAATACTAGAGGTGGTATATGGTACTAAAGAATTTTGTAAATTAAATTATTCAAATACTAACATAAATACATGAACTTAAATATCATAACATAATTACAAATAGTAGATAACAGACATTAATTTTAAAATATCTCTAAGCCTTTAAAAGTTTAGTTCCCCAATGCAATAAAATTACCAAATTTTTTTTCACATAAAATAAAAATAAAGAACCAGAATAATAGTTACTCATGCAGTACATGAATAATTTAAATGACTTCTTTTAAATTAATCTGTGTTATTGCAAAGCTAATTTTTACACATTAAAACTTTTGAATTAAATGACAGGTGCAGCAATTTTCTAAAAAGAAAGACAATTTGAATATTAATTCATCCTTTTGCTATATCAGACGTAAAAGAAAAGCTCGATGGTCTATTAAATCTTATACGGGTTAGGGGTCAATGACCTATATGAGTTCATTCGACAAAAAACAAACACATAAAACACTCTAATGATTTATCTGCTTAACTATATCTTTATTAATTAGCAACTTTTCTACAGATAGTTAAAAATTGGTAGATAGTTTTCTTAATCCTTAAATTTCGTTTTTTAATATATTAACTATTTTATCTGCATGCAAAGAATAGTCCCTCATTATTTGCCTTTTACTATTCACTATTTATTTCCTTTTTTTTTAAATTTAATCTTATTAAATTTTTAAGTTCTGTAAAATGGGTATTAAATAGTGATTTCCATCTTTAAGTTTCGTATTTGTTTCATTTTGCAGCGAAAATCAAACTTATCAGTTATCACTATCACTTTTGCCACAAACAACACTAAAGTATTTCCTATTACATTTCTAAAATACAGCTTTACAAAGTTAAGGAGATTAATGGTATGCTTTAAAATTTTCGAGACGAAATTGTGGGATTACAAATGACAAGCACAAAATGGGGAAAAAAGTGTAATGGAATATTGAGATAAAGGATGCGTGAAATCGAGTTACTTGAAATTTAGGTTCTTGAAAGAGAAGTGAACTTCTACGATTCCGGTAGTTTTTACTCGCGTTCTCAGGATATCTTGTTCTGTGGGCATGTAATCCTTCTTGCACAAGCGATCCAAGTCGTCCAGGAAACTGAAAGACAACACATGTGAATTTCCTTCACAAATGGCACAAAAACATGTTAAAAATATCACACCAATAGAAAATTATTCATATGTTCCTTAAAAGCAGCGATAGCAGGAAATATTTTCAAGCGCCAGTTCAAAATGAACAGAGTATAGTGGACACTTGAAGGAAAATTTTTGCATAAATTCTCAATAAATACCAACCTATTTGCTTGGAAACCGTTATCATCCTATTTTTAGATTAATAGGATTTTCTCCTTTCGATTTAACAATTAAAATTTTAATTAAATTGGGTAAAGTATGTTTAATTAACTTTAAAAAGTACTCCAAATTGCATCTATAGTGGCCACATAGAAGTATATAAGAAGTATAGTGGACACCTCTCTTTTTCTGCCTAAATGAGGGGTTTATGCATGAAATTGATGGGAGTTTTTGGTATAGTCGTTTATTTCTAATTAAATCTTCCTTCCCAACGAAATGCATTTTATATCAAATGAAATTAGCTTTATTTAAAAAAAATACTTGATAGTTTCCGGCCCAAAGCCTACGCTGTAGCTGATTTGAGAGGAGTTTAGCATGTAATTCAATGTTTTGGAAACCTTGGTTCCCGAAGCCAGAATGAAACCAAATTCATACAACACATATTTTAATGCACAATCAACGGTTTAAGAAGAAAAACAGATCAAAATTCAATGTTATTTAATGATTTATGTTATGATTTTATGTTGGTTAAGTAGCCACCCCCATAAATCCTCGTTAAGTCAAAATTTTCAAATAAAATTTATTCATTATCATTTTATACACTCTTCTTTATCTTAATATAAATTTAAAAGTCAATAAAACGTAAATAAATACAAAAAAATCAGTTCCGACCTACCCTTTTCCTTAATAGATTCAATAAGCAAAATCAAATTTCAGTCACTCGGCCAATGTTGTTATTTTCAAATATTTAAATATCCTTCCCATGCTGATCTGTGGTATCTGTGTTAATTTACCAGCTTACTTTATTGTACAATCTACTATGCCTATGAATTTGGACGCTGTTTGATGCCTCTAACTTGTTTTATTAAAAGTTAATCAACTAGGTGGCCACTATTGGTACAGTGTCCACTATACCCACATTTAACTTAAATATGATATTTTCAAACTTTTTATTTAGGTAGTTTGATGTTTAGTTTAGTTTTTTATATGTTTAGTTTAGTTCGTATTCACTTTAGGTGCAATTACTTTAACCTATTTAATTTGGTGGACCAGTCAATTTGGTTGAGGACCAGTAAGATTGCCAAAGCACTGGTCTGCATATAACTTAGATTCCCCCCCCCAATTTCTAACGCTGTTTAAAAGCAACATTTAGGGTTTTTTAAACATAATAAATACAAGTTTTAAAAATGCAAAAAATTGTATAGACCCCACTTTCAACACCTGTTATTTACAAATGACAGGCATTTGATAACGAAGCCACCAACTGTATAGTTCCTTATATTTTTAGCAACAAAATAAAGATTATACACTATGTCTCATTTAATTTACAAAATTGTGTAGATTGTCTATAAAATTAAATCCCAAGATCACCACCCAAAAAATCTTCAAAAAAGATTCTTTTTGCGATAATAAGAGAAAAGTTCAGTTCTTTCATATTAGATTTTCTACTTAAAATAAATTTATATCTTAATACTTTTTTAACAGAAAAGAAAAACATTTATCCTAATATTTTATCTCATAAGAAAAGCTATCAAAGAGGGCTCAATTCTGCTAACTGTCCAGTTGAATATCTTCAAGGTATTTTAGACGAAAAATATTTAAATTTTATCGAGTTTTTATGGTTTTTATAGATGTAAATGGTATATTTTAGCCAAAAATATTTCAATTTTCAGTGATACTCCCTATATTTGGCGTCTAAAACACCTTGGCGATATTGAGCGGGACAGATAACGGAGTTGACCCAAAAGTGATATGAGAGCGAATAGAAATACGTGGAACTAATTTATGTTGCAACTTGTTGTTAACTTGTAAGTCATGCGAATATCCTGCATTCTATCATCGATTTAATAACAAATAACAATACTTCCATCAAGTAAAACTAATAATCAGTTTAAAAGAGCTATGGCAATTTAAGAGGGAATAAATCAATAAACTGAAAAGTAGGAAAGGCATCTCAAACGCCGCGGATTTGAATTAAAAAGCTTCAGGGTCTCAATTTCGCAACAAAAAAAAAGCTCAAATGATCGAACAAAGAGTTTCACAAGACCATACACTAGTCCCCCAAGTGTCTCGTACTTCATTCTAAATCTGAAAGTTTCTCAATATCACATATTACACAATCTAGAGACTGAGAATGTTTTTTTCTTATCACTAGAAGCAAAACAAACAGATGTTGCTGTCGTTTTAATGCTAAGGGACGAGTGTCGTAGGCGTCATATAGCAACGAAGGAAGAGTTTCAGGGGTGTGTGCGCGTGTGGGAAGTGTGTAGGTTAGTGTATTTTTATAAATTATGGTATGGTTGAAAATAAGATTAAGAGGCATGTATAACGAAGGGTACCATGTAGTTGATGAAGGCTTTATGAAATTATTCCTTAAAATTTTTGAAGGATTTCTCATGACATTTAGCCGACTAATTTAGTTAAATTCATGATATTTTAAAAATGAGTATTTTTGTATTATTTTATTAGAGTTTTTTTACTTTAAATTTTTTTTTTCAAAAGATATTTTTTTTATTGACTCCTTGGTAGCATACATGTATTTCTCCCCTACCTGATTTGTCTCGTTCTTTTTTCCTCCCACTCTCTCCTTAGTTTATGTAATGATATAATGATAACAATAAATTTGTTTGTTTGTTTGTTTTAATGGGAAATCTTACAGTTTGGCATAAAATTTTAACTTAAAATTATAATAATTTAATTATTAACCAGCTTATTCCGTAAGAAAGAAAATAACTTTGTAACAAAACTCTTTCGTGAAACAGTATATAGTTTAAGTTCCCTTCTCACCATCCATTATATCTGTATCAAGAACAAATGGTCTAAGAGCTGGAAGCATGTTTTACGTATCATAAGGTGCGCGAATTTTTTCACCTGCAATAAATTAGATTGATGCTGGCAAACCAGAAGCTAACAACGGACTGCCAGTCTAACGGCCGTATTCTGTGCTACTTGACCAGCTGTTAACCAACTATCAAATAAGGAATCGCCGACTCTGATTGGTGGAAGCCCTTTGACCGCTGATTAACCATTGGTCATGTAGGCCGTTAATTTGTCGACAAATCCAAACAATCAGGCAATCCCTAAACACGCGTAAGAATCCATCACAAACCTTTTACCCTCTTCAGGGGTGCTCCATCAGTTTCGAAAACAACAAAGCAAGAAGAAGCAATCGGGAGCTTCAAACCGGGAACAGGGGGAAGAGAGTCCGTACAATTCGAGCATCGGTTTCACGGGCCGAACCAAGGAAGCCACACCGCGTCTTCCTGAACAATCAAAGCCCTCTCCTGTCAACACGAGGCCTTGTTGTTGGGGCTCGGCCATCTTAAATAGACTGATGACTGGATCAAGGTTTGTTGGACAAGGCTGCTTTGGGTTAAGGTTTAGAGGATGAGGGATTTGTAGTGTGTAGGTTAAAGTAGGATAACGTGAGGAGATTATTTGATGAGAGAGAAGGTAAGTGACGTTTTTGCAATGAAAAGTTAGTGAGATTACAGATTGGAATGAAGGAAAAATTGGTTGTATTTGTAAAAAGAAGCTAATTTAGCGAAATAGAATTTATCTATATTGTTAGATATTCTCCATAAACACCACACTGTAAAAAATAATCCTGCAAAAAAACAGAAAATTTCTGGCAGCAAAAGTTGCCAGAAAAAATTTGTAAGTCGAAAAATCCTGTAAACAGAAAAAAGCTGTAACCTACAGGTAAATGCTGTAAAAGGGAACTTTCTGTCAAGTGAGCTACCGATTTTTCCGTTGCCTCTCAGTAATTTTCTGCTTGTGCGCATGCTTGTGGACTTATTTTAGTTGAGTTTTTTTAATTTTAATCAATTAATATCCGGGGATAGAACCCAGGACCTACCGCATGCTAAGCGCGCACGCTACCACTGCTCCAAAGAAGATTCGGTATAATGTTGCCAATAGCTGTATTGGTTTTCGATGCAGTAAGTTTCTGTTTAAGTACAGATAAGCTAAAAAACTAAAAAAAAGCTGTTTTTTACATAAAATAAATAGAGTGCGGTGGGAATGTTACATGACAGAATATCTCTGTAAACATAAAGTCATTGTTATTGAAAATTTCTGTTTTTCTACAGTTTTTTTACAGTGCATCTATATTAACACTCCTGTAGGGACCGTGTGAACAGCAATCTTATTGATACAGGCTAATACGAAAGTTATACAATTTACAAATATACTCCAAATTTATATTTTTCGGGTTTTCTTTATAATTGCATTTGACTTTACTTAGCATTTGAGTAGCGAGTGTAAACGCAAAACTCTTTTTATGACATTCTACCTGCAAGAGTCAATTAACATAAATCACGTTGGGAGTGCTAATATTGATTGTTGTTCATGAAGAAATTAATTAATATCAACAGGTTTAGTTACGTTAAGATACTTTAAATGAAAAACTACAGTCTCATTTTAAATGTCAAATCCTCCAATTAAAATACAAATGGAAGTGTTAAAATAATAGAACTTATCTTGGGAGTCCCAAGATAACTGTCCAGCCCCTATTACTTTTGAACCCCTACAGATAGAGTCATCTAGGTCTAGTATCGTAACCATGCCCTATCTGATGCGGCAACGTCCAACGCCTCCTATCGTCAATGTTAGGAGTTGTAATTTTTTACTTTAAAAAATTTTAGATACTTGCTAAATTAGTCAATTACAAAGTTATAGAGCAGCATTGGTTTAGTACGAAAAGACACCTTATGCAGAGAAATGCCTTACATAAAACCCCTATTAGGTAGAATTTACGCAGTTATACGACCTAAAACGCTTTTCATAAGACGACAGTTGTCTTGGTAAACCCTGTATTTTGTTTACTTTGCTTTCATTTAGGTCTCTTAAAAAAGTAAGTGCTTTCAGATTTATTAACTAACATTAAATGAAAGATGCTAGAATTTAAAATTATACCTCATACATTTTTCACTCAAATAAAGAGCGTGTAAAAGGAAGGGATAAAAATGTGACTATGAGAAGAGAAAGCGAAATATATTAACCTCGTTTGCATAGAAATTGGAATTAAACGTAAGAATTGAAAGGCTAATGTTCCGTTTGAACCCCATGAAAAAGCTTTTACTACGCGTGTACGCCCGCCATCTCGGATAAAAATTTGTTTCTTGTGTGTGCTTTTAATTTGTTTTAATATTTTGTTATTGATTTCAACAGAGAAAAGACGTTATACAAAAAATAAATTAAGATTAATTTCAAAGTAATCATTAGAAAAATCATTGTATCAGTTTAAAACAAACGCTTAGATAGTTGCCTTTCCCTCGATGCATTTTTCCATTCCCATGCATTCGACTATCATATATATTTATTTAACCCACTTTCAAAAAATCAATAAATCCATAACGGACTTAACTCCCCGCTGAAAAATAATACCCCCCTCATGGAACATACACTCTCTGCAAAATTAATTTTAAAGAATCCTCCCCCGGATCTCCAGCATCACGTGACCCTTGCCACCACGTGTCCCTCTTTCTCCGTCCCCCCGAATCCCCATACCTCGCCAAAAAGAAAGCTATCCTAATTTAGCCGCCTTAAAAAAACGGAAAGTGATTGAAAATGTAGAGCCGAATGCGGTGGTATAGGATCTCGAGCCCCCATTTCCACGATTGTTTTGATCGATCGGGGCCTAGTAGTTACATCCGGTATTCACAACATACTTGTAGTACTACGGTCCCCAGACTCACTGTAAAAAATACGCCACATACAAAGAGTGGTGGGAGGTCCCTCTGTATCGCAGTTAACATATCTCTATAATGTATGGAGGTAATGTCTTTCCGCAGTTTTTCTTTTACAGTGCTTCTGCCGGAATCTAGGGTCTAAACGACGACAGATGTCCTACATGCAACCAAATTAGCTATCCACATAATCTCTTTTGATAGGCAATTTTATCATAAACTACATTATCTCTAAGTTTATGTAGACGATACCAGAGAATACTGTCAAGTCGACCATCGTTCGCACAGCACTACTTATTTAGACTTACGGACGTCCAAACTTCATATGAACTCTTTGTGCTTTTGGAGAGGTGTTTACATACACACCAGTGTCTTGTTTAAAATCCTTGCAAAACCGAGAGCCAGAATATCTTCACCAATACAATATGAATGGACAACGTACCCAAGTCCCAGTCGGTAGCCTTAACCACAAATATGAGAGGCGTCTGATTTTTAATCTCAGAATAACACTATTTGGAGTTATATATCCAATGGTGTTAATGCTATGCATATAATAATTCACATAATACCTTATTGGTTTATATCTAATCGTTTCCCAAAAGCAATTCTAAAAGTGGGCTAACTTCAAACGACTCATTATATTATTAGTCAAATTATTATCCTTACTGTGCTACATGACAAACGGTAAACCAGCGATTAAAGGGATTCACTCAAAATTAGATTCGGCGATTCCTTATTTGATAGCTGGTTAACCGCTGGTCAAGTAGCACAGAATAAGGTAGTTAGACTGGTAGTCCTTCAACTCAACTGATGACTGTGAGATCTGAAATTGTAACTGAAATTGAAGCTCGATCATATTCCAAATTCTATTTGCTCATGCGTGATACAAATCTGTAGCGTAACTTTCCCACTTTACTTCAAAAACTATAGGGGGAATAATACAATCGACACTACTTTTCCCAAAAGATTATTTCTTCATTCTGTGAACCTAATAATTGGTCTTGATATCCGAAAGCAGAGATACAACCATATTTTCAAAATTAATTTTACCAACAATAGATTATCAAATTACTGACTTTAAGCAGAGACCCGTTGAACCTTTCAAGTTTGTCTAACCCAAAACATATTCTCAAAAACTAAAGGTTGTGAAAATACATTTAAAAAGGATATCCTTAAGATAACATAGCTGTAATCTAAATCGTAACAAACCTTCACACAACTTATTTTATCATAATTTTAAAACATTAAAACTAATGCAGTAATTTATGGTACGCGCAGCTCTTAAAACAAAAATTAGTTAAAAATATCAACCCTCAAATATAATGGGTATTATAAGAACAGGTGAAGAGTTCAACAACTTGTATTGCATTAAATATTCGAATACAGAGAGTTGATGAACCAGTAAAGAGTAATTCATCATGTGTATTCCTTACATTAAAAGAAGTTTGTTTAAGGATAATGAAATAATAAGAAAAAGGATGCAGTGTCTTACTATTTGGCGCTATCGTTGAGCTGGTACTCGTTGGATCGTCCAAAACATTCCTGAACTCCAGTGTCAACCCAGAGTCTCTTCATTGCAAGAGTGAGCTCTTCCGAAAAGGGCTCTGTGTCTTCCATCCGCGAAACTACGTCGAAAACCATTTTGCCGTCCGCCTGAAAAACAACACCAATGATGTATAATATTTTCCCATATCATAGAGCAGTATTCGTTGTTTATATTATTTAAAAATCATAATAATGTATCACGGATTAGATGAATTAGTTCTAAATTATTTTAAATGAAAATGAAAACAAACAACAAGTTAGTATTATTAAACTAGTATTATCAAGTACTAGTATTATTAAACGACAAAATTGAACGTAGCTGTTATTAGGGGTCCATAAATTACGTGAGGTCAAAAAAGCTCCAGCAAAATCTTGCCGAATCTCACCAGGGGGAGCGGGGAGACCATTAAAATCTCACAATTAAACTTTTAGAGTCACGTACTTTCTCTTGACACAAAGTTTACGAACAATGCGCAGATTAGTAAAAACATCGAAACATTAGACAGTAGTGATAATTACAAGTTAAGGGGCCATTCATTAATTACGTAAGGATGATTTTGGCAATTTTTAACCCCCCCTACCCCCATGTAAGGATACGTAAGATTTTTCAAACCCCTCCCCCCCTATTCTTACGTAAGATTCTATTTCGTTTGATCAGTTCAAACTCGAATAAAAAAGACATCTGATATACCCTCATTTTCTTAAAATTAAAGCTTCGATAATATACCGAGATCAGCTGCATTTTTAAGTTTTTCTGGGGTTATTCAATAGTTATTTGATCGGAATTTGTTTACATTAACCTGAAAAATCTTACGTAAGAATTGGTTTGACCCCCTCACCCCCCAAGTAAGGGTATGTAGAGATTTTTCCAACCCCCCTCCCCCTAGGGACCCTTACGTAATTAATGAATGGCCCCTAAGACCAATTGCTGATTTAACACATATATGCATCAAAACTTTTGCAATGCGTATTTTAAGTGTCATTCCAATAAAACGAAACCAACATGGCTAGAACGTATCAAAGAAATTGATTTATTTGAAAGTTATAGAGAAAATATTACGTGATAATTAGAAGGGGTGGAGGGGGTCCATCAAAAAATCTCACTAAATCTAACCAAGGGTGAGGAAGGGTTTCAAAATGTGGGGGGGGGGAACATCTGAAGTAATTTGTCGACGTAATGGATAATTTAACAGCAATATTATTTGTTTGTCCACCAGCACGACGGTATAATCTTTACCACACCCATTTTTTCGTATATGATATATAATTAAATGAATTTAAGATAGATAAATTTGACACGTGAACACCTCAGTCAACTATTGAACTTTTTCTGGTCCAAGAATAAAAAGGGGTATACCTTAGTGGACCTTTTAAGCTGATTCAAATAAGTTTTTTTTCATCACCCCTGGATTTTTAAGAAGCTCATTTTAATTTTGGGAGAAAAAATGTTGCATTTTACAGTATTAGACTAACTTGAAGTAAAAAGGTTGATTTTTTCCTGTGTATAACATAAGTAATGTTCCATTAAAGTATACAGCAAGAATTCTCAAAGCGTGAGAAAAAGTGCGAAAGTGTTGTAAGGGACAGAACATGCGTTCTAATGGTGTTGCGATCGAAATTTAAGAACACTTTCGGATTTTTAAACTTTTAAAAACCTTATATAGATATGAATCTTTAAAACCAACAAGTATAGAATATACATCTAAAGCTGTTCATGACATTGGTAACATCGGGTAAAAATATTATTTTTCTACTAACTCCGCTTAAAAATAATGACAAGCTTTATACTTTTTAAACGAAACATGATCCCAAATATACAGGGTGTCCCACGAGAAGTGGCCCAACCCCTTTAACTTTTGAACCCCTACAGATATAGTCATGAAAGTGGGGTCTAGGTATAGTAAAGTGACCATGCTCTATCCTGTAAGATTACTTTCAACGCCCTCTAGTGGTGAAATAAGGAGTTAAATTTTTTATTTTAAAAACTATGTGAGGTATGTGAAAAAAGTCAGTGACTAAGTTGTAGAGCAGCATCGATTTAGTAGGAAAAGACACCTTAAGCAGAAAAATATCTTGAATAAAACCCCTTAAACACACGCTCAATTAGGTTGAAATTACGTAGATTTTCTTAAAACGCTCCTCGCAAAGCGAAAATGAGAAATTTTTATTTTTATGACTTAAGTAAATGACTAAAAGTATTATTAATTCATTAAATTGAAAATTTCTCATTTTTGCCTCGTGAGGAGCGTTTTAAAACGTAAAATCTACGTAAATTCAAGCTAATTGAGCGTGCATTTTAGGGGTTTTATTCAAGATAATTTTCTGCTTAAGGTGTCTTTTCCTACTGCATCGATGCTGCTCTACAACTTAGTCAGTGACTTTTTTCACATACCTCACATAGTTTTCAAAATAAAAATTATAACTCCTAAAGTTTCCGCTAGAGGGCGTTGAAACTTATCTCATCGGATGGAACATGGTCACTTTACTATACCTAGACCCCACTTTCATGACTATATCTTTAGGGGTTCAAAAGTTAAAGGGGTTGGGCCACTTCTCGTGGGACACCCTGTATAACTACCGTAGACCGTTTTTCTGTCCTATGAAAAATCTTTTAAATTTCATGACATTGGAATCGATCCAGCATTTGATGAACATAAGAGTAACACTGTGACGAGTAACATATTTCAAGGGTAGTTATAAATGCTAATTGCTTAAACGTAAATAATTGCTTTAGCTTTCTTTTAATTTATTAATTATTTTTATCTAATTTTAAATTATCCCGTGTAGCGTTTAACTGAAAGCGAACTTAGTATCACCAATGTTTATCCATAAAAGAAAGTTGTTGTTTTTTATGAATAAACAACCTTTTTCTATGTATTTTTATGGAAAGTTAATTTTTCGTGTGTAATATTTCTTACTCAAACTTAAAAAAACCCAAAACGTAGTAGTGGAAGCAATACTTTAAAGAAAATATTCCAATTAAAAAGTACTTTATTAAATGTGAGAACTCCAGATCTCAAGGATAACCTCCATCCATGGACCTCTTTTCATAGTTTACTAAACTTTTTAATGAAACTTGCATGCAAATAGGAATTAAAAAACGTCGTTGTTTCTTATCCTCAAAAGGCACCTCCAGTAGGTTTTTGAACGCCAAAACAAACAATAATAGTAATAAGGATATCGGATATTAAAATTATAGAACATTTAAAGCATATGATAATTTTTAAATTAAAAAATATCTTAATGGAAATGTGTTTGATGATATGGAAAAAAATAATAACTTCACTGTTGTTCTTAAGTAATTATAATTCGAGTATTTATTTTTAAGTTTAATGTTTTCTATATATATATATTTGCATACTTTAATTCAAACATTCTTAAATAATTATTAAATAATGAGAACATTTTTTTTATTTAATTATTCTAATTTTGTAAGTTGACTCTATCTCTCCCCTTTACAAAGCATTGTATAAATTCATAGAACTATAAAATGCTTCTTTAAAAACTGTTACATAATAGGAAGAAACTGTAACGAGATATTTTAAAGAAAATGAGCAAATTTGCAATGTTCTTAATTTAAATATAATATGATTGTTTACTTATATTGAAATAAACATACATACATTGCAGTAAAAATTCGGCATGCACTAACGTGTTTTCAATATCTATTTGTAAAATTTTTCCAAGCACTCAACCAAAATTAAACCTATGTAGGACACTTTTTTTTTTAGAAGAAGAACATTTATTTTGAAAAAAAAACAACAATTCATACGAAATTAGACACATAAAAAACAAGAAATTGATGACAGAAAATTTGAAAATTGACACAGAAAATTTGATGTATGAGTTGCCCAGGAGTCAGAGACCCATATGGGCAGCCTATAGAAAATTATAATGTGATTACAAATAAAAAAACAAAAACAAAAAAATGCATATAAATTAAAATAAAGAATTGAAAGTGATCGCAGGGCAAGGTTCAGATTTACTTCCATTAAATAAAGATTCAAATGAGCGTTTGATTACATTTTATAAAAAGTCTTCGATATTTTCCATTGTAAAAATGTAGATCTTTAATAATTTTTTAAACTTAGAAGGGGACTACTCGGATTTTAGATTTTCGGGTAAAGTGTTAAAGAATTTAGGTGAAAAATATACATAGTTTTTATGGAAAATTTCTTTTTTTTTTGCTTTAGGTACTAGATATAAATGTTTTGAACGTAAATTATAATTTAAATTACGTAAATCAGAGCTATTATCTTGTTTAAAAATATAAGTAACTGCTTTGGAGAAAAAAAGGTGCCGAAGAGGTAATATATTTAGTTTTTTTAGAGATCAAATAAAGGGAACTGTCTACGACTGCTTAAAAATTTAATGATCTTGTTCTGAATTTTAACTATTGGATTAATATTTTCTAGGTAATCTCCTCCCCAAACAACAATTCCGTAACTCATTAATGAGTTGACCCAGGAATGATATAATTGAAGCAAAAAGCTCCTACCAATTATCTTTTTAATAAAATAAAACTTGTGGAGAATAAAGCGTAGTTTGTTGGTTAAGTATTTTGCATGGGATTTCCATTTTAAATTAAAATCTACATCTAATCCGAGGTATTTTATTGAAGATACTTGTTGAAGGGGTGGGCAATTACAATTTATCTAATTTAATCTAACTTGTATACATAATAACGTCTTACATTTTGTTCTGGCAAAAAGCAATTACTGACAAGTTAGAAGCTTATATAAAAATTTACACTTTTAATTATCATTATTGAATTATTCAGAGTGTAAAAGGAAAACTATGGTTCTATACGTAGACTCTATGTGGAGTAATAATAAGAATAGGAAATTTAAAAGTTTGTGCTTAAAAATATGCATACCAATTTACTACCTTTTATTTAAATGGAAACTTATGATTAAGAAAATTATAATAGCACCGTGTCTTGATTACAAAATGTGCAAATAATTTGGTAGTTTAAAATTTTAAAAAATATTTATCTTTTAAGGTATAAATATGTTACGGGCAAAGTGATTTATTGAGCATTAATAACAATGTCAGGGCAATGTGATAAATTCAACGGACTTTATGAATGAAATTTATCACTTTGCCCGCTTCCACTCTGGGCATTATTAATAATGCCCAATTAATACCTTTGCCCGTAACATATACAAATGATGATCTATTATTTAGAAGAAATCGGGGGGAAAACACAAAAATAATCACTTGCAGAATAATGTAACCTTTTTTTAAATATATTAGCGGATGAATGTTTAAAGAATAAAAAATACATATGACGAATAAATTTACTCTATTAAAAAAGTCTTACTAAATAATAGCAAAATTGATACTTACCTCCCTTTCATTATTGCCAAAACCAATGCCTAAGTTAGGCATTGCTCGTAATATGGCTACCATAGATTGTATTGTGTTACTATAAACAACAGGCTTGTACTGTTTAAAATCTTCTTGCGTAAATCCACTGTCGTGGATAATTCTGCAAAGGAATGGAGACAGTCAGAACCCAATACAGAATATGTATAATATAAAAATTAAATACTTTTTGTTATGCAATTAACAGTTATTTTTCATAACCTATTTTTCATTAAATTAGAAATGAAGGAAGAATTAAATAATAAGTTAGACCAAGATTCACATTATTTAACTCATTTACAAGTTTTGTTGGTGAGAAAATTTCAGAAAGCACAACAACAAGAAATACAAGTTGATAATTTCTAAAAAAGTTTTTAACGACACCTAAACTATTCTTAAAAATAAGTATTAGTTCAGTTTGAATTGTATTATTATAGTTAGTACATATTTGAAACGCCATCGTTCATTTACAGATACATGAAGGAAGATACATGCGCAAGTTCCATGCATTTACATTTTGCTTCACAATTTTATGCTTTGTTTAAACATTATGTATGGATAAAAATCAAAATAGGAATGTAAAATTATAAGAACTACATTAATTCACTAATACAAAAATGTTAATGCATCAATACCAGTGATATATTTTGACTACATACTGGTTTAACTTTAAAAAGTTTATTATTTGATGTTCCGCAGTATTAAAAAATTTAATTAAGACCACAGGAAGCTATAAAGATTGTTTCACAATAAGAGAACAATTAAAAGTTGTAATTTATGTAACATTAAAAATATTTAGCATGCCATTTCAGTGGGAAGAGAACTATTTATGTTCTGTACAACAAATAGAACGTAATTTGCAATGGAAAAACTGTAATAAGGATTTTATCACCTTTCTTGAATTTTATTTAAAAACTGTTGTGTGTGAAATAAAACTGTATAAAACGGAAGCCTATCATAATTTCTAAGGTGTAGTTAGTCCAAGTTAATAGACAAGAGGTTATTCTCTTTTGCAAGCAGCTGAAAATATTGGGTTCCTAATCTCTTATAGATCCAATAGGACGTGCTTAAAGTGAAAACAGTAGGAGAAAAAGTATCTGATGTTCTTAGCATCAGTATAAAAAACTTACCTAAAAACGATATTTTCTCCTTAAATAAATACTTATTCTTTTTAAGTATTTAGAAATTCATTCAATAACACATACTAGTTACGATAAGCATTTATATTTTGAATTTTTATGAGTGCGTATCAATTTAATTCCTTTTTCTAAGCTCATACAAAATAGTTTGAAGTTCATCAAGAATGAAATTAATATTAAGTTAAACTGAGTTTACACAAAAGTAATTTTTAAAACGCCCATGCAATGATAGGGATGATTAAATAAAACAGTTCATTCGTTAAAACGATATTAAAGTGTCTCAATAGTTTATCCTCTAGCCCCTTTATTAAAATAAATCTCTTAAATCTAATATGTTTCCTGCAATAATACCTCTAACATTTCAAAAAATCATTATTCTCACACTTTTTCCTCAAATTTCCCTTATACTATAATCTAAAAATAGTCCATTCTTGAGCGAAATTAGTTCCCAACAAAGTAGAAACATAGTAACCAGAAAACCAGGTGGGGAAATAAGATGATTTTGAACTGTTGACATTTTGAAACATCGTGGTCATTATCATTGAAGACGGCCTCTGTTTTGCAATATAATCCCTCTCTACGGGGATTTTTCTTCGTGACGTCACAAACATTTACGTCAAGAAGTTTAATATTCAGTTCATTTTTTCTAGCTCTAATAAATTTGTTTTGCAACAGTACTTCCAAAATAATTTCAGACTTATTTTTGTGATCATGCTCTAAAACTACTGATGACTGCAGGCTTAAATAACAGTTGTTTAAATTTAATCAACAGTCTAAAATTTGCTACAACAAAGTTTTTATAGCTAGATATTATTTGTCATCACGCAAAAGTGTGCTATTTTTATAAATACTCTGCTATTTATATTTATTTCTAAGCTAATTTTAAGTTTGTTTTGTAAAAAAAGCTATATTTTAAGGTTTTAGGAACTAAACCAGTATTTGATAGAAAAAAGAAAAAGAAGTTTAACAACAAAACTGACCACATATCAAAGTTTTTAGGCGAAACAGTAAGCTAAATGTCCTATAGTAGGGTTTTCTATATTTTTATGAACAGTCTTTTTACCTGAAGACAGAGCTAATCATGCTGGTTGTTGAGAAAAAGTATATTCAACCAATGCAAAAAAAAAAGTATTTTGAAAATATTATTGTTGTTTCAAAAAGGGTGGGTTGATCCCCCCTAACGTCTCCTGTCTAACTTCCCCCAAAGTTTATTTGATTATATTTGTATACCTATTAAAATAGATTCATCAAAGTGAAAAGTTTATTGCTAAGTACTTATAGTTGAATTTAAAGTTTTAAGTATCTACTTAAAGATTGTTAAACGATTGTGAATTCAATCCAAAAAAACCCATTTTGTTACTTACCACAAACGGTAATTTTATAAAAATGTTTTAAAAAGAAAATAATAGCTTTTATAGGTATTAACAAACATCTCTATTTCAATTTTAGTTACTTTTAACTACAAATATAGTTATTTAACTAACCATAATGTGTTTTAAATACATGTTTAAAGGCTAAACAATTGAAGGATTAGAAATGAACAACACGTTTTTTTTGCTGGCCCTTAAATTAAACGCCCAATGAATGACATATTTTAGTAACATGCAATTATTTAAAAAACAGTTTAGATTATTTTTAGAAATGCTATCGTCTATTTTCTAAGAGATAAACAAACAAACCTAAAACCTTAATTAAAAGCATTTGTCATATGATTGTAATTAAATTTATAATGCTAATATTGTTAAAAGTAATATTTTTTCACACGCCTTAGTTTTTTAAACCGAAAATCACTGAAAATCAAATCAAACCACTTATTTAGTAAAATAACACTGTTCAAAAAATTTGACCTTCAAAATTTTTTCCTTGATTAAAATAGTCATTTCCTATAGATTTTGAGTCGCTGAATACGAAAATCACCATTAAAATTTTCAATTGACTCAGGATTTTCGGGGAACAGCCCCTCCCCCTTTTTACGTTTTTCGACGACTTTATAACTTGAAACTCGATTTTCAGGGTCAAAAAGCATTGCTTTAGTCTTCAAATTGCCTCCCAGGGGACATGAAAGGTTCAAATTAATTATATTAAATTTATAACAAATGGATAGGTTTAAGGGGTAATTACCCCCCTAAAAATACAAAAAAGTAGCTAAAAATTATAGAGGTTTCTATACGCTATTTTTTCCTCTTACTTTTTACGCAATTCCCGTTTGAAGTGTCCTAACCCTTCCCCAAGGACCCAAATTTGATGACAATATGCAGCAATAATTTTTACTAAAAGCGGCTGAGGTATTAGCCTCCCAGAAGCCCCCGTGGAACAGTTCGGAAGACTTCCAGAATCGCGAAGGCGCTCGCGAGCTCAGGAATTAATATTGATGATTTTGAAAAGATTAAAAATGACGTTTTTCTTATACTTTGGGTCTATCCTAGGTAGAAACTCTTCAGTTCTTTAACAACTGACCGGTTTTAGGGAGTGAGGATTCCATGTTTCAAGATGTTAATAGATTCACGGCTGTGGATAACAATTAGGGGGCATCCCCTTTAAAACTGAGGGTGATGGAGGAAATGGTGAGGGTGGTGGAGGATGGGGTGATGGATTGTGGGTGATGAGGGTGATGGAGGGTGTCATATTTGAATTCAGCAGATCATTTTCCACAAGAATCAGCTGAAATTCAGTTAGTGGCTTCAAAATTTTTTTTTCATCACTGTTTAACTCTAAGTGCCGCATTGAACCCTTCCGTGAGTGCTTTGGGGGTACTCTTACCTCAACCGCTTTTAGTAAAAATCATTGCTTCATATTGCTATCAAATTTGGGTCCTTGTGGGAGGGTTAGGCCCCTTCAAACGTGAATTGCGTAAAAAATAAGGGGAAAAATAGCGTATAAAAACCTCTATAATTTTTAGCTATTTTTTGCATTTTTAGGGGGGTAATTGCCCCTTAAACCTATCCATTTGTTATAAATTTATCCTATTTTATTAATTTGAACCTTTCATGTCCCCTGGGGGGCAATTTGAAGATAAAGCAATGTTTTTTGACCCTGAAAATCGAGTTTTAAGTTATAAAGTCGTCGAAAAACGTAAAAAGGGGGGGGCTGTTCCCCGAAAATCCTGAGTCAATTGAGAATTTTAATGGTGATTTTCGTATTCAGCGACCCAAAATCTATAAGAAATGACTATTTTCATCAAGGAAATTTTTTCAATGTTGAACAGTGTTTCCTGAAATAAACGAGTCATTCCAAATTTACTCGCAGATTTCATGTCCCGAAAAAAGTAATAATTTTTGTTTCTTTTAAAATAATTTGTTCCTTTGACTAAATATCTTTACTAACGCTTAATGTATAATACAATTTGCCCATTAAGAAAAAACTTGGCTTACATATAAAATCATCAGAATATTTTTTTACTTCCAAAATGTAACCTCTGTTACTGTCGAACCAACGATAGTAAAAGGGTCACGTGATTTTGACATACTCGGAGGAGAGAAAGGAAGAAGCTGAGGGGCAGTTGATCGAAAGAGGAAGATACTTTTACTCCCTATAACCTTAGTTATACCCTCTATATACATAAAAAATCAGTATATTTTAAATAATATTCCGGAATAAGCACTCAAAATCTAGTAAGGAAACCCCCTATTACATGATATTAACAAAGGTTACATACTAAGATTTAAGATAAGATAAGACTTAGTTTAGCTATAAGTAATTTACTCCTAAAAATATTAAATATCAGTAATTATGTAATCTATTAAATAATTTATAAGTTCAAAATAAATGTTGTAAAAATATTAAACTATTTTTAAAATGGCACTCACATTTTTCTGGAAAAGTTTAGGGTTAAAAGCATACAATTTTCTAACAAACCTTAATACTTAATTATAGGTATTTTTTTTATTTATCTATCATTTTTCAGTCAGTTTTCAGTTTTAACTTTTTAAGGACATCAATTTACAACTCATTGGCCAGGAGGTTTTTTTTGTAACTTGCTTCTGTATAATAAAAAAATTTACAGGTAAGAGAGTTCAAATTCTTGCCCCAACCTATCTAGATCTTATTTTCTGACTAAAATTCAAAATACTTTTCGTGACAGCTATGTTTCATAAAGTTTAGACCTTAAGAATAATACAAAGGAAAAATTATTACCAAATTATGAAAAAAAATTTCGTTGTAAAAAGTTTAAAATATGCAAGTAAATTTGGAATGACCCAAACATAAAAGATTCAGTTATGTTTATACAAAATTTTAATAGTAAGTAACGTTTACAAATTATTTGAAATTTTTAATCACAAGTATTAATTAAGTTATTAAATCAAGATAAAACAATGCATGCATAATATTAGGAGATAATTATACAAAGTTTAACGTTACACATTGTTTATCTTTACATTTTTTGTAGTTTAATATATTCTTGTAGAGGTAAATTACACTTTAGAATTATAGAAACAAATACATAAACTTTTTAACATACACGAATATTTTTAATTAGATACCTAAATAAAATATCAAGCATTCTGAAATAATGTGAAAACAAACATAAATTTTTGAACCAGCATTACATTTTCTATCAACTTAATAATCCCTCCTAAAAAGACCGATGAAACGTGATATTTTGGATCAGAAGTATGTCGTTCCCCAGTTTCTTCAAATTTCTTCCTAGTCAATTTCCAAATTTACTCTAAACTTTAAACCTCGAATGTTTGGCGACGAAAAATACCCCCATTACCGCCAAACCTCTTTTGGACGTCAGCGCTGACGTCACACCAGATAGCTCTTTCACCTTTAGCATTAATTGCTAATGCTAATGAAAGTCAGGGATACCGGATGCTAAAAATAGGACACTTTCTGCTTCTTTTTTGAATGCGAGACTCCTATGATGTTATTGTATTTCTTTATTTTCATCAAGAACAAAAAAAAATCATAAAAGCCGCACGGAGAAAGAGAAATTTCTTAATAACATACACAAACGATGGGTGAAATAATTTGAAAGGCGAAAAGGAGGCCTTCTATTGGAAAAGTTTGCACTAGTTTACCATCCAAACCAAACCAGAGGGAGAACTAACTATGCATATTGTGTCTACCTACGTCACTGTCAGGGCAAATAGCCGAATTATCTCATTGTTACGCAGTTTATTTGAAAAGCAAGAACATTGGAGATGCTGAGACTACAAGGTGTATGTAATACAAAAGACGTCAGAGACAGACAATCTTTTAGAGATCAAATAAAAAACGAAGACCTGCAAAATAAAAGCTTATAAAACTTTTACTTTTGTTTGCTCTTTTAAATCTCATTTGTTCTCCTTATAAAGTTAATAAATAAATATCGTAGAGAGTGCTAGCTAAATCATAAAAGGATAGCGATAGGGAAAAAACTGGCATTCGACTTTAAATTGAAGTATTCAAATTTGGTTACTTGTTAGTTAGAATTCATTTCAAATATTATCGATAAAAGAAATAAATTTATGATTTAAGAAATATGTTAATATTACAGTTCATTTTGGGCCAAAAACAAACCTTTTTCAAAGTGCACTAAACAAAGTGCATTATCTCAAACGAAATTCATGGCCTAATATCTAAAGAATAATTTTATTGCTAAAATTTACATTTTTAAAGGCTAGTTTTCCGTTCTAAATACGAATATTCTATAATAAAATTGAAAATAAAATCCCTAAAAATTATTTAAAAATTTGATAATTGAAAAAGTTAAAACATCTCTCAAAACAAAATAACTTCAAAAGAAGTAATTCAAACGGGTGAAGTATTTCAAAATTCTTCAAATAACATAAAATGTTTCATGCATTCAAGTTTTTGTATAATAAACAATATAGAAGGCGTGCACCTTGTATTTTCTTTTTAATTAGGTACCATAGGAAAATGCAATGCCCTACCCACCAGTACAATGTTTGTGTGTAAGAGTATTTTAACTAAATAATGCATGCATATTTTTAACAAATTAATAATTATCTATTATAAATTAATAAATACTATCTATATGTAATTGCAGCTTTGATTTTTTTAATGTTAAAAACACACTTCCGTAGTGTAGTGTGGTTTAAAGACTCATGAAAACAGGCAGTTTAACTTAACAATCTCATATTGAAATTGAGAAAGGAGTGAGTTATATTTATTTGCCAGACTGACTGCACCTTGGGTGCCTGTGCCCACTCGTTGAATTATTGGGGAAGCAAATATTAGTATTTACTAATTAGAAACATTGAATCTTTGAAATTTCAATTACGGCTCATCAACGTACTTAAAGTACGTTTACTCCTTACTTAAAGTACTGCTTACGTTATTAATTTTCTTTTCTAATCTCTCTATTCTAAAAAAAAGTTTTTGGCGAACGGTTTCCAGAGAAAGGCTTTTTAATTACTGAACCGAATGACACATATATGGTATCAAAATGTCCGGATTCTTTCCGGATTTCCGAGTATAGGCCCATCGATTTTTCAAAAAAAATTCTCAATTTTAAAATATTTACATTTTTTTTAGATAACGGATAAGGTCGCAGTTACAAGGCAATTACTGTCAATCAAATTATCATGCATCCAATCACAACGACCGATTGACGCTATATTTTAAGATGAAACATGTTTTTTCATCATTTAAAAAAGTATGTTCTTGATGAAATATCACTCAAAGACTGATAAAAACATATTCTAAAAACTTACATGTCATTTCATACTAAAATTTCACACTTTTTGTCCAATATTTATAATTTTTAGTCTGATTTTATCGGAATTAATTGTAAACATAGAGTGATGTTTTGTCTCTTATTATTTTCAATTGCTTAAACGGTATTGTTTAACAAGTCTGGGTTTAAACAAAAATATAAATGATAAACGCTAGGCATATTAGACTAACGAGTTACTTTAAAATAATGGTTTTTGTTTGGTCCGAATATTGATAAATATTTAGAATTAGTTATTTTTATAATCATAGATTAAAAATAATTAAGACGATTATTTTTAAAAACATTTCGTTTAAATTTTTGATAAGTTCGAGTTAATATATATTCAAACTTTTAAGGGAGATTTATTCATGGAGGGGATTTGGTAAAGTATTTTTGGAAAGTAGGTTAACGTTTTGTCTGTAAATTGTTTAATTGTTTTATAAAGTGTATTAAGTTCAACGAGTTGTAATTTGTGGGAATTGCGAAGCAATTCCAAAAGGTCCTGCGTCAGCAGTTTACGGGGGTTGGTGAGCGATAGCGAGCAGGGGGCGGTAGCTCCCTAGTATTAAAAGATAAAGAAATAATTATTTTTTTTTCACAAAATGTTCCCAGCTTCAGTTATTACGCTAATAAGATATTTATTACTCTCTTATAGAGAACTTCTGAATCCAGTGAAAGTTTTTATAATTGTAAAAACTAATACTATTTTTCTTCGACATAGAAATTATTTCTTCATTTCCAGAGTTTTGATAAATCCATCTTCCTTATCTTA
Source organism: Tetragnatha versicolor (assembly GCA_024610705.1). NCBI lineage: Eukaryota > Metazoa > Arthropoda > Arachnida > Araneae > Tetragnathidae > Tetragnatha > Tetragnatha versicolor. Next base: position 19,284,914 of record JANDEH010000008.1, read on the forward strand.
AAGAAAATAAATTCGAAGAGGACGAAATTTAGAAAGATAATGCATAACGAAGATACAAGAAGACCAATCATTAGAATTTCCATTGGGTATTGGGTAGCCCAATCCACTCCCCCCCAACCTTTCAGTTTATGGGGTAATAGGGAGGACCGGGAATTCTTTATTGTAAAAAAGGTCAATACATACAAATTCCACAGTATAAAAGTCTAAAAAAAACAAAGCTGAGAAAACAGATTAAAAATGTTGAAATTTAAAGTAAAACATTAAAAAGCTTTGACAAAATGCGATACTCAAAATAAGTCATATTGTAAAAAAGGTTAAAATATAAAGAATCCACAGTGTAAAAGGTCTATATATAAAAGTTGAGTAAAATAGATTTAAAATCTTAAAATTCAAAGTAAAAAATTAAAAAGCTTTGTCAAAATGCGACACATTCAAAGTGAAAGCTCCACTGCCGCAACCCCTCATCTCCGCCTCCGAGGCCAACTTGAGGCATCCGGTTGTACCTGAGTTGCACCTGCCATAGAATTTCCATTGGGGTTTGTAATTTTGTTTGGGAAATGCCATAAAGCAAAAATAATAATAACAATTGTTCAAGACGCACAACAAAGAATTGTTGACGTTTGAATTCAATTTTAGACGAATGCTTTTAACTTTTCACAATAATATTTGAATACAGTTTAACAGACCAAATCAAACTTATTATAACTGCTCAGCGCACTTGGTCTTTTGCCTGTTATCAACAACAAATTCATAGTTCCTTGCTGGTGCGGGAAAATTATCTATCATCATTTGAAACACTTCCCCTTCGTATCTTTTGCAGATATAGAAATGAAGGGTTGACTACGGTTGTCTGTAGTTGCGAAGGTAAAAGGGGGTACATTCAAGGGAAGAAACAAAGTGTTTCGGGATGGGAATGTTAAAATTCCCGAGATTTTCGGGAAGTTTGATCGATGCATGGAAAATCAGCAAGTATGAAGGTTTAAATTTTGTTACACTATCTCCAGTAGCATTGATGTGATCAATTTGTGATTGGTCATGATCGTCATAATAACGCATTTGTGACCAACGTGACCACTAGCATGCTAGCTACTGGCATCTTGAAAATTGGGCTTGACTGTGGGCATATAGAATACAATACTACCTTTTACGCTTAAAGAGGGTAAATCATTCGATTTAGCATATAAGTGGCTTTTCCTTTTAGTTTCAGTTAACTTTCAAACATTTCAAAACGTATATCGTTTATATACATTTCAAAAGTACTATCACTACCAACCCCTTCCCCAGAAAAAAAACTACCGCCGCCATAATAACGATCAGAGCTCTATGATCAGTGCAGTGTCACCATACCACCCACCATGCCCGGCGGAACGCGTGTTCCAGCGGTGAAAGATCCCATGTCGCAATAAATTCCGGGCTGGAACCCTGCCAAGGAAAGGAAGGCGTTCACCGGGACATGCTATTTAACCTACTGGGGGTTTGATAAAGCCATCTGTCACCTTTCTTCTATCGCGGGATCGCTCAACTTTTTTTTTATTCCTTCGCCCGCCCGGGAGCTACTTAGCGTAAAAAAATTTTTCCGGAGAGATTGAACTTGTTGCTGAGACTTCTTGTTGCGTGCGATCATTCGGTTGATGTATGTAGAGGGGGAGAGAATTGATGCTTTACTTCACAGCAACGTTTCCTGAACCCAGTACGTCACTACGCGGAAGGAGAAAGTGAGTAAACACAAAGCCTGTTGGGTTGATAGAAGGAATTTCGATACGTGAATTGTGATAAAAAGACACTACTTATACATGGGTTTAACGAAATAAATCATATTTATTTTAAAATTGAAGTTCTTTGCTTCACTCGAAATTCAGACACCTCGCTGGGAACTACTTTGTTAGTGACGTAGTAGGTTCAACTTAAGTTGCTGTCTGATATAGACGTGAGGCTACGGACTACTACACAGCAAATATTCCATATAAAAATAAACATATTATAAACACGTTTAAGACCACTTTTTTGTCCACGAATTGATAGCATCTCTTCGGTTATGTTGTTATACTCTGTTCCACCTCAAGTTGACACTGAAGAATAGGCTACGGTGACCGAAGCCAATCAGCCGGATTAGGCTGCCCGTCCAACGCCGTTCTACCCGGCTCTACCCTACGGACTATATTCATTCGCTTGGATTTAAAGACTTTTAACGCATGATTAAATTAAGTTTTATGATAAAAATACCGATAAACTATAATGTATGACACATTTTTACAAATTTGTCTGCGTATCCTTTATTTTAAATTGCATTACAAGCTAATACTATTTTTTCGGGCGGATTGGTACAACCTCTGCCTTTCCCAACAGTGTCAACTTAGGGTGGAACAGAGTATAGGTAGAACACTGTATCATTTTATTGTGTTTGAAATGTACCTCACCTCCGTGGCTTCGGTCCAGAGGTGCTCGCTGGGTAACGCTAAGTAGGTACGTACTTCTTAGGGCATTTCAGTAGTAAAAGGATAATGTCCTAGTACCCGCCCATTAGAAAAAATGTTTGAAATGTGATCTATCCAAGAACGTGCGTTATAAAAATAGTGTTGTAAAATATGTTTGAATTCTGAAAGTGTTCTTAGATTTCGATTGCAACACTATTAGAACGCATTTTCTGTCTCTCACAATACTTTCTAAACTCTGTTCACACACAGCACAATTGCAACACAACCGAAACGCTTTTGAGTAGAACTGATAATTACTGTGCTTACGGTAATGTCACAAAAGTGTTTCTCGAATTTGCAGTGAACACTTAAGTTGTGTTTTTAGTTACAACACTTTATTACCTTATTGTGTTTTGGAAACTTTGCTCTATCTTGGAGATCTCTATCTTTTAAAAATAGAGTTCTAAAATATGAGATTTTGATCTTAAGGGGTTGTTAAGTTTGGGTCACAGCACTAAAAGAACACATTTATTTTTTATCTCTGTGGTTTTTCAGCAACACTTTTACAACGCTAAATTTTTCTCCCGCAACACGTTCGCAATAAAATCACAACATAATTAAACACTTTAGAAGCATGCATTATTGTGTTTACTTACGGTCGTATTGACCACTAACCTAAGGTAAACCTGTAATCAGTACCTCTAATTGGTAGTTGAAGAAGGAAAACAAGTTTTAGGCCAATCAGAGTTAATGAAAAATCTTGATTCCAGTTTCTCCTTGGGTCAGGTTAGTGGTGAGTACTTCCACAGCAAAAATGTTTCACGGATTGGCAGCTTAGCAAATGAAAGTTTCTGCATTGTTAGTTGTGCTCTAGAGAATAAAACACTATTGAATCAGGGTTTTGAAAAGCTGATTACCCTCTTAATAATTCCTCTGATGCTATCAATATCTTTCAAAATTATCTTGGTCAGAAAATAATAGATACTTTGTATAAGATGAGACGAATACATTAAGATGAATTATAATTTTGTAAACAAATTTTCGGGAGGACACTAATCACAGTAGTAAAAAAACCCACAGCGAAATATTGAATACATTATATCTTAATTTAAAATCGCGCTCTCTGCTTCATTCATACATTTCCAATTTTTACAAATAAGGGTTTTAGAATTTTTTAATCTATTAAGAAAGATGTTAGCTTTATAGAGTGTAAAATGCTATTGCACAAAACTAAATCAATTAGTTTTTTTAAAGAACTGAACTTTCTTTTAAATTGAACTATTGACAAATGCATGGTAATAATGAAATGAAAGGAATTTTCTAAAATATCAAATCGAATTCCAATATCGCTCATAAATCCTTATCGTAAAAGCATTTTTGATAGACGTATACAGGGTGTACCTGAAATGGTGCAACAAACTTTCAGGGATGATAGTACTCATCAAGACGAACAAGAATCGGTATAGAAAGGGGGGTCCCAGAACAAATCCCAGGGAGTTAAAAATGGAGCGACACCCCAAAAAAATCATTGAAAAATTCAATTTGTAGAAGAACTACTATTGGTAAAAACTTAATTATGGTCTGAAAAATTGTGGTTTAATATGATCTTTAAAATTACCTCAAAAGTCTTCACCTTAAAATTTGTTTTATTATGAAAAAAGTTAAAAAACACCAAAAAATGTGAAAAATCTGCTTAAACCTTATTTTGTATTTCGAAATCCTTTGTTTTGATTTGATAATCTGAAAGATCATAGTTGAAAACCCTTAAGTCCAAAGTTTGACGTAAATACAATCAATATTAAACGCTTGAGATCCTGTTAAAGTTCGTTTTTTGCGCGCGCAAACAGCTGTTCTGGAAACAGCTCTAGAAAACTGCTTACGCACCCAGAAAACAAACTTTAACAGGATCTCAAGCGTTTAATAATGATTGTATTTGCGTGAAACTTTGGACTTAAGGGTTTTCAACTATGATCTTTCAGATTATCAAATCGAAAGAAAGGATTTCGAAATACAAAATAAGGTTTTTGCAGATTTTTCACATTTTTTGTGTTTTTTAACTTTTTTCATAATAAAACAAATTTTAAAGTGAAGAATTTTGAGGTCATTTTAAAGATCATATTAAATCACAATTTTCCAGACCATAATTAAGTTTTTACCAATAGTAGTTCTTCTACAAATTGAATTTTTCAATGTTTTTTTGGGGTGTCGCTCCATTTTTAACTCCCTGGGATTTGGTCTGGGACCCCCTTTCTATACCGATTCTTGTTCGTCTTGATGAGTACTATCATCCCTGAAAGTTTGTTGCACCATTTCAGATACACCCTGTATACTAATACATGTATCTCCCATACTAAGTTTTTCATTATTAAACGCATTTTAAAAGTTTTCCACCCAGTAAATATAGTATAGCATCATAGTTATTGCTGTTCCTTACACAGTTTATTTCTCTTCATTAAAAATGAATCAGTGTACAAATTAAAATATCAATCTTGTCATCATTCAGTCGAAAAGTTTTGTAATAAACGTTATAATATTTTTTTAGTATCTTAGATTGCTTTTCCTTTATTATAAAAAAAGTGTTTTCAAGTTACGGTCTCTTGGGTAAGGAAAATCCAGTCAATATGAAATGTTTTATTCATAAAGAAATTTTTGTAAATGTCATTTTAATGTCAAATTAATAACATAGTTCGAAGTATTATCGCCTCTTAACGAAATGGAGCATCAAAATCTTTTGAAAAATTTTGATTTAGCAAAACTAACACGATAAGGACATGACAAATATGTTATCATTGGAGACATAGAAAGTAAAAACTATAAGGTGGGTTGGGGGAAAATTGGTCACTTTGTAGGTACTTTCACATTCTAAGTTTTATCTCATCAAAACTATGACTTTTTAATGATTTCTTTCAATTGGATCTTGACATTACATACTTCAGAACATTTTCATCCAATTTTATCAAATATTTTTTAGTTATAAGTTGGAAGTTGGTTTAACTTAGCATCAAAATTAATGACCCATTTTGCTCCAATGTTGGGTAAAATGGGTCTCATTGCAAAAATATGTCAAAAACTATTTATTACTAAATATACATTTAAATAAGAAAAAAGGCAATCGGCTAAGCCGTTTTTATCTGAAGAAATTTGTTTTAAGTTGTATTTTAATGAACTTATAAACGTCCGAAGTTAATGAACATTGTTCAAATGTAGCAATTAAAATGCTTCATTTGGAGAAAAAAATTATCTTGTTTGACAGTTCAATGTACCTATATTTGAAGAAAATAAGTAAGTAAATATTTTTTTTACTTAATACAGAAAGCCTCCTAAATATGACCCATTTTATCCCAAGTACAAAATATTGTTATAAAAGATAAAATATTTTATATTTTTCTAAGCTGAATGGCTTGAAATGTCTCTCGGACTTTCTTTTATGGAAAAATATCACAAAAGTCTGCTGTAATATATTACAATATATAGATATTTCGAAGTTGGTAAACCTTGTTTTTTCGATGTTTTTTCGAAACCCTGTTTTTCAGTCCTCAAATTCATCCAAATTTTTGACAGTCGAAAAAGATTGCTAACAGATTAAAGATTAATAAAAAATGAGTGAAAAAAAATTCAATTCAAATTTGATTTATATCGAGTTAATTAAAACTGGCCCATTTTACCCCATGACCCACTTTACCCCAACCCACCCTATTAAGAATACAAGAAAACCGCTTTCAAACTATTTTAAACAAAAGAAATAGTAAGGCTAATAAGTGCAGACTAGATACTTTTGTCACGGTGACAGAGACAAAATTATCACCCTGGCTATTGCAAGAAGCTAGAGAGCGCGCACAGGCGACGAGACACTTGGCCGGTTGCCAAGAGTCATCTCCATAGAAATGCATTGCTTTCGAGTGACCTAGTGTTTATAGTCACCGTGACAGAAGACTCTAGTGCGCGCTTAGCCTAATTCAGGCCTTTTAAAAGTTTATCAGAAAAATATTTTTTTTATTAGAGAAGAGTGGTTTTTTATACTATACTACGGTTTCTCTCTTCGAAGGCTAATTTGTCAATTTAATGAAAACAATTGTTTGCAACTTTCGCCCACCCTTAAATTTATTTGAAAACACTTTTTAGTGAACAATTTCTAATTAAAATGGTTTTCGTACAACGTTTGCTGCTATATATTATTTAAAAAAATTCTGAAACGAATGAAAGATAAAAATTTTAAAGATTAATTACTTCGGTGAAATCAATTTTAAAAACAACAATAGCTGTTATTCTAGCTAAAAGCAATTTTCCAAATAATTTTAGGTTGAAATGAACAACTTATAAATAGTCAGAATTAGAAGAATAGGAATTTACGCATTGAATTAGAACACTGTGGAAGTGTATAAAATATTGCCTAGGCCAGAAGTATTTAACGGATTCCTTGACAATCCTTAAATGGAAAAGTATTCAAACTCCTGACATCATTAGTCGAAATTCAAACATTAATACATCATAAGTGATCAAAATATAGTCCTATGAGTTCTTTTGAACATAAAAAGTATCCCGACATTTTAGTACCTTATTAAAAGAAAAAAAAACGATTTCAAACAAAATATTTAACTAATTTTTATTAAATAAAAATATTTACTAAATACTTTATGATCCTTCCCTTCTCATCACAGATCACATCAATTTCCTAGATGAGTCGATATCGACCTCTAGGATCAATGGAACCTTAAAAGGGATCAATAAGCTCTAAGGGAAGTTGGGGGTCGATGAGGGTTTTCAATGTCAATGGAGGGCCTGCGATAATGCTTTTAACTTATTTCACCTAACTACTACATTTATCATAAGCTAGAATGCTAGTCATAGTAAGGACTGGAAACCTGTCAAACATATTCCAGTTCACATATGGGAATTTTTTTTGAACTTAGCATTTTACTAACTGTCAAAAATTAGTTCATTCTCCTAGTTTAAGTTCTGAGTTTAAAAAAAATTTAAGTATTAACAGAAACGGAAAGGGAAAAGTAACATAAATGCAAAAGTAAATTGTTAATAAACCTTTTTTTAGTGTCGAGGTCAACTCTTGTATACTTCCACAATGTGAGGAGAGTTCCAATAAATACATAATAAAAAATATAAATTAAAGGTTTATATAGATGAGGATATAAATTAAAAGTTTATATATTCTGAAACATCTAGTAGCAGGACAGATTTTAATTACAGTTCCTTTATTCTAGTCGCTAGCATCCATTGCCTGGAATCCTCGAACGGCAGACTAACTTATCCCGTGGATTAATCGCAGGGCTTAATTTTAAAAAGAATGTAATTTTCATCAGTAAATAACTGATTAATAAAAGTCTTCGTGTAATTCACAAATTAGACTTTATAATAAAAGAGATTAAAAATATATATAAATGAACAATAGCTGGGTTTTTTTACATAACAAGGGAGCTACCGCCCCCTTTCCGTTATCGCTCACCAACCCCCGTAAACTGCTTACGCAAGACCTTTTGAATTGCTTTGCAATCCTCACAAAACACAGTCCACTAAACTTATATTATAAAACATTAATAAAACATGTAGCTTAAGAAACGTCAACTAACTTCCCAAACCTACGTCACAACTCTCATCTCCTTGAGGTCACAAGTCTCATCTCTTAAAGGTTCGAATTCTATTAACTCTAACTTATCATAAATTTAATCAAAATGTTTTCCTTAAAAATATCCAACACGTCTATTTATAACTATTATTAATCAAAACATTCTGAAAAAAAAACGTACACCAAAGGATCTTTTAAATTCAATATTGAATAACTCGTTATTATACCTAGTGTTTATCCTTCATATTCTTGTATGAACCCAGATTTTTTTTTGTTAAACAATACCTTTTCAGCTATTGAGAATAATTGAAAAGACAAAACCTACATGAGATTCAATGTTTACAATTATATTTCAATTATCAGACCAAAAATAAAATTTCAGACAAAATTTGTGAAATTTTAGTATGAAATATCATATACCATGTAAGTTTTTAGAATAACTTTTATCAGTATTTGAATGATATTTAATTTTTTTAATAATAATAATAATAATAATAATAATAATAATAATAATAATAATAATAATAATAATAATAATAATAATAATAATAATAATAATAATAATAATAATAATAATAATAATAATAATAATAATAATAATAATAATAATAATAATAATAATAATAATAATAATAATAATAATAATAATAATAATAATAACCAACTTAAATTTTGTGTTTTTTCTTTTTTTTTCTTTTTTCGATTTAATATGTAACTTTTTTTGTGTGTAAATAAATTATTGTTATTATTAAAAAAATATTTAATTTAGAAAGTATTTTTTTTAACACGTGAAGAAAATGTGTTTCATCATAAAACATGGCGTCAATTTGTCGTTGTGATCGGATGTTGTTAGTCTTGCTTCGTAACTGCAACCTTATCCGTAATCCAAAAAAAAATTAAATATTTTAAAATTGAGGATTTTTTTTTAGAAATTTTAAGGGCATCTTGCACATCCTAAAAGGAATCCGAGCAGTTTGATACAGTAATTAAAAAGTTTTTCTCTGGAAACCGTTCACGAAAAACTTTTTTTTTGAATAGAGATATTCAAAATTAAATTATTGAAGTAGAAGTTTAAGAAAGGTTAATTTGAGTTAGAAACACCATATCATATATAGTTTTAAAAAAATCCCGACTTTTAGATTTTATAGAGAATTAGTCACTAATAAAGATCTTCCCTTTACCTATTCGATCCGGCTTTCATTCAATAAGAGAGCATTCGCAACACTATGCTAAAAATCTTATATAAAAATACAAAAATCCTCATTAACCACTACTATTGCTTCTTAACAATAATTTTAAAGATGTTTAATATCTTTTAATTGATAGGGTTGAGTTCATATGAGTTAAATTTTAACTGTAAGAGCACGCACAAAAAGATTTTGAGTAATAAAAAGTTGAGAATGAAAAAGATAGACTCAAAATTTCTACTGTGCACTTTTACCCGCCTTTCCCCTATGGCCTACCCCTATGCCATCTTAAAACATAGATACCAGCATGAAAATATTATGTGTAAAATAGATACATAAAGTTAGGCTGAAATTAATCTAAATAAAAGTAAGCATCCCTATTCAAACAAACCATCATCAATCCTACTACTATTATAATTGTGAATGTTTGTCTGGATGTTTGTTACTCTTTCACGCAAAAACTACTGAATGGATTTTAATGAAATTCTACCATAATGTAGCTGATACATCAGAATAGGACATGGGCTATAATTTATAAAGAGAAAATCAGTCCTTCATTCTTTTTTTCCCGTTTTTCCTGCTTTTTTTCACTTATTTTTCCGTGTTTGAAAACCTGTTTTACCAGTCATACAACGAGTTAAAAATAAAACATTGTTTCAAATGAGACAGATCACTAGACTTTTTCATTTACTAGATCTTTTAGTTTAGTTTTAAACACTGGTTTTAAATTTGTTAATTTGTTCACTAGACTTACTAATTTACCAGACTTTTTACTATGGTTACAAATTGGTTATTTTATAAAGGCACCAAGATATTAAACATTATCAGGAACATCGGGATTGTAAAAAGTGACAAGAACACCGGGATTGGAAAATTAGCGAGAACATCGGGATGGAAAAATTACCGAGAACACTGGGATAGGAAATTTACCATAAAGACACCCAGAATACCGGAATATAAAAATTACCGTAAACACTGAGATAGGAAAATTACCGGGAACGCCGGGATTAGAAAAATTACCGTGACCACCGGGATAAGATTACCGGGAACACTGGGATAGGAAAGAGGTGCCTGGGATACCGGGATGATTTGTAATATTGCTAATTTACAAAATTATAAATGTATTTTAAGAAATATTTTAAAAAATTAATTTATTCACCCCACCCGTGCAAGGCCGGGTATAACAGCTAGTTGATTATATTTTTAACTATGACCTTGAAATCATCGATTAGTGCTAAATCGTAAATTTATAATGATATTTTTTATCAAATCATAGGTGTGCAATTTCATGTGCAACTTCATAAACCCTCCATTACACCACTTCTATTAAAAAAATTTAGTTATAGTAACAGTTTTTAACACCGACCAACTTCCATCTAGTACAAGAATTAGGAAGTTGCATGTGTCAGATTTTCAAAAACAAACAAGTGTTCCGTATGGTTTTTTGTATGGTAAAATGAAATATCTAGTCAGTTTTTCAAAAAATGTACAGGTAATTAAATATTTTAATTTAAAAGTCGAGAAAAAAACACGTGACTGAAAACGTTTATTGTTTAAACTATAAGATGACGTCAACAATAATACCATCAACTCCATTGCTTTACAACAATGTTTAGTATAAGATGACGTCACATCCAAACTCTTAGGCGTTTTCGCGCGCTTTTAAAAAGGGGATTTTCGTTAATTTTTTTGGCAATCAAAAAATTTCTCGATCGGCCTCAAATTTTGGGTAGTTGCTTATTTTTGCGAGATGAATCGATTAAAAAAATATAAAAAAATCATGCAACTTCCTCATTATTTTTATCACAGAGAAGCCTGTTAACACAACATTGTGTTTTCAGTAGAACTTTAACACAGTTTCAAGCATATTTTTCTATAAAATTATAAGTAAGCAGTAGTTAATTTGTACTATTATTAAATGAGAATCCTTTAGGAATTTTTTTAAAATTCTAATATAAAAAACATTAAAAAATTATGCATGAAACAATGCGATTTATAAGAAACAACTTTAAAAAACTACTAAACTCAAACCCTTCATTAGCGTTTCCGTAGGGTTATTTACCTTTACCTGCATTAGTATTACCTGTATAGAACCTTTACCTGCATTCTCGATACAATGAAAATTAATCGTAAGTTTGAAAAAGGGAATAAGTCCAAAAACCAAGTTTTGAGGAAAAATCGGGGGGGGGGGGGAACTGTATAAATGAGGGATTTTTGTTGTATAACGACAAATTTTTACTGATAATTCAGGATCATATTAAGAAAAAAGGGTAATCATCGAAACAAATATAAGTACATTCAAAAGCATTTTACAGTTGAAAAAAATTGTTGGAGTTATTCCCTTTTTCAACCTTATGATATTTTAAGTGGAGAAATATCTTAAAAACTACTTAAATTGACGTTTATATTATATTTCTGCTTAATTCATAAAACGTAAGTGAGAAATAGAAAGATAAGACAAATAAAATTTAGTAATTATTATGAAACTATCTTATTATCAATTCATCTACAGAATCAATGATGTAAGTTAATATGAAGTGAGTCAGACATTCCCTAGATAAAAAAAAGTTAAAAACACATTTAAATTAATAATAATAATAATTTTATTTTTCAATTTTCTGACGGTACTTTATTAAATTGAAAGAAAAACATAGGAATTACAATGTTCAACAAATTTGACCTTCAAAGTCATTTATTATAGACTTTGGGTCGCTGAATACGAAAATCTTCATTAAAATTCTTAATTGACTCGGGATTTTCGTTGAACAGCCCCTCCCCCTTTTTACATTTTTCGACGACTTTATAACTTTAAACTCGATTTTCAAGGTCAAAAAGCATTGCTTGAGTCTTCAAATTGCACCCCAGGGGACAAAAAAGGTTCAAATTAATAAAATATGATAAATTTATAACAAATGGATACGTATAAGGGGTAATTACCCCCCTAAAAAGGCAAAAAAAATCGTTACAAATAGTAGGATTTGTTATACCCTATTTATTTTGCATATTTTTTACGCAATTCTGCTTTGAAGGGTCCTAACCCTTCTCCAAGAATCCAAATTTGATGACAATATGCAGCAATAATTTTTCACAAAAAGCGGTTGAGGTGTTAGCGTCCCAGAAGCCCCCGCGGAAGAGTTCGGAAGACTCCCAGAATCGCGAAGGCGCTCGCGAGCTCAAGAATGAATATTGATGATTTTGAAAAGATTACAAATGACGTTTTTCTTATATTTTGGGTCTATCCTAAGTAGAAACTCTTCGGTTCTTTAACAACTGACCGGTTTTAGGGAGTGAGGATTTCATGCGTCAAGATGTTAATAGATGCACTGCTGTGGATAACAATTAGGGGGCATCCTCTTAAAAACAGAGGGTGATGGAGGAAAATGTGTGTCATATTTGACTTAAGCAGGTCATTTTACACTAGAATCAGCTGAAATTCAGTCGGTGGCATTTTGACTTTTATTTTGCACAGCAATTTAACTCTAAGTGCGGCATTGAACCCTTCCGTTGGGTGCTTCGGGGGCGTTAACAGCTCAACCGCTTTTAGTAAAAATCATTGCTGCATATTACCATCAAATTTGGGTTCTTAGGGAAGGGTTAGGACCCTTCGAAGAGGAATTGCGTAAAAAATAAGCAAAATAAATAAGGTATAACAAATCCTACTATTTTTAACGATTTTTTTGCAATTTTAGGGGGGTAATTACCCCTTAAACCTGTCCATTTGTTGTAAATGTATCATATTTATTAATTTGAACCTTTCTTGTCCCCTGGGGGCAATTTGAAGACTAAAGCAATGCTTTATGATCCTGAAAATAAAGTTTAATGTTAAACAGTTGTCGAATAACGTAAAAAGGGGGGGCTGTTCCCCGAAATACCTGGGTCAATTGAGAATTTTAATAACGATTTTCGTATTCAGCGACCCACAATATATGTAAGAAATGACTATTTTCATCAAGGAAATTTTTTCATTGTTGAACAGTGTTATCTGGGGTTTAAGAACCCATCATAAAGATGAACAAAAATGTACTGTAAATTAAAGAAGTACACTGACATAAAATTAATATAAAAAACTTACTAAGTAATAAAGAAACGAGAAAAAATAATAATAAAATACAAATTTATAGATCACAAACGTACAATAAATAAATTTTAAAAAAGTAAAAATAAATAAATTGAAAAGAAAATTTGGCACAGTAGCTTTAGGCATAAAAATTACTCTTTGCTTCTATAATTTAAAAAAATCATCTAAATTATGGGTTTCAAGCAAAAAAATTGTATAATGAGTTCTTAAAATTTAGCTTGAGGGGAATATTTTGTAAATCAAAAGGTAAAAGTAATATAAGTATAAGGAAGTATAAGGAATATAAGTAAGGTATAAGGAATTGAATAACTTAAGAGTTAGCTAGATAACAAAAATATTTACGGAAAATTTCTTTTTTAAAACGGGGGATTTGATAGATTTTGTTTGGTCTTCTATTTGAAATTGCATTTTTCTGTAATCAGATGTTTTTATTAAAAGCAAATTTTACTTTGGCTTAGTTTACACAGCAAAGAATAAGAACAGGAAGACAAATTAACATTAATTCCAAATTAACTGAAAAAATGCAATGAATGGGCATCGATTTCGAAACTTCAAGGAGCTAAATCTCCCTATAGGGGTAGTTATTTTCCTCCTCTTTCCACTCATATGTAACAGTAACTGGTCCACTGCGCAAAGGGCGGGAGGGGTGGGAGTAGTACATGGACAACTAAGTCCTTAACCTCCTTCTACATATAAACAGAATTTTGTAATTAGAATTTAAAAATTCATATGTAGAGAAAAGCTTGGAGATTTTTTGAGAGCAAAAAGTAAATTTGTCATTTTTTGGACTTATTCCCTTTTTCAAACTGGCGATTTAAATATAAATGGAGGAATTAAGTATTTTTATGAGGTAGTAATTAAAATCTAGAACTTAAGAGAAAAATAACAACACAAAAAAATTATGGAAGCGAAGTTTTAAAAAATTGGAAATGAGGTTATTGATGGATTGGGTAAACGTAATTCAGATTTACACAAACTTTCTAGTTACAGTTTTAATGCCTGAATCACATCTAAGAATCAACTGAAGAGCACCAAGTGTTTATAAAATTCTTAAAAAACTTTTTATTTGATACAAACAGTTTTTAGTTAAATTACCTCTATTTGTTTTTTAATACGGATTAGTTACAGCTATACATAATTTGTTCGTTATAACAATCGTACAAACGGTAATAACGGTATAAAAGCAATTATTTGTTTTTATTGGAATTCCTGTTGGGGTTATTGTACTATATGTGCCTTTGATGCTTCTTCAAACACTTTTCTAGGTTACTAAGTTTTCAACAGGCATATATTCGTTTACACCATGGTTTCTCAAACATTTTCAAGAATTTAGCCCCTTTTTAATATTTTTTATTTTTCCATATAAACCCTTGACACTATTATAACAACACCTTCGTTTAAGAAATAACTTTTAAGGGTTCAGAAGTTTTTCACTTAAAAAAGAAATCATAATACAGTCACTCCTGGATAAGAATTTTAGTATGGATCGAAAGTGTCAGTCCCGGCCCCAAAACACCAAAAAGAGAGAAAGTGAGCTTTTCTCGTGGAACCTTTCCTTAACCAATGGTTAACCGCTGGTTAAGAGGCATTGAATAAAGTCCTTAAGCTTCTTTGAACATCTTTGAAGGCTCTAATCGACCAATAGGGAATCATTTGGTGTCTTAAAATATTCTGGTTTTTGATTTTGTGAATAATTTCAGTTGATGTTATTAGGTAGAATAAAAAAGCTACAATACGAAAAATCCTATAGCAGGATAAGGCTAGATTGATAAGTTCATATTCACATTGACTTGAAAATAATCTTATAGTCTAATGTTTAAGACGGCCTACCAAAATACCTGGGAGCATCAAAAACTTCCTTAAGTAGAATTTTTTCCTGTTATAAATGGAATTGGAAAATTCTTACTTAAGTTCAGAATCCGAATATCTTGAGATTTGTAAATTTTTAAATAAATTATATCATGCCAGCGATAAACACATTTCACTTATGCGTGTGACCCCGTGAAAGATAAAACCCATTATTTTGCATATCTATTGGTTTGGTTGATGGTTTTTAACTACGCAATGCTTATAAGAAGATTTGAGGTAAGGAAAATGTACGAGATTACCAAGTCGTAGTCACCGTACTTGCGAAATGGGACGATTTGGCGCTGCCGTTTGGCCGCGGGCCGTTTGGGCGCCGGCCCGTTTCGGCACGAGACAAATTTTTTTTTCTAATTTTTATAAGGATTATGAAAGAGTTCTATTTACTTTCATTTTATTTCTGGCGCCGAAACAACCAGCGCCGAATCGGCACGCGCCCAAACGGCCAGCGCCGAATAGTAGTAGACCGCCGTACTTGACCTATGGCAAAGTGCAATCCCCTTTTATAAATGGAACAAAAGGACATCAAACCCGTCTAAGTAGAATACTGGATATATTGAACAAAAAGGTAGGTCCTGAGAGATTTCCTCTATTAATTAGCCACATCGGCAATTCCTGAAGCCCCCTAAAAACAACCAATACCCCCGAAGCCACCCTCAACCAAACGTCCTAACCCCTTCCTCAAGATCCACCCGACCCCAATAACAAGAGTCACTCACCCCAACTGTTGATGTCTAAAGAGATAGGAGAGAGATAAATATATATAGGCTCAATTATCATAGGCATGCGTGTGCCGACTGAGATTTAATTCGCAGTCGGTCGATGGTCCGATCGATGAAATCAATGTTTCTGACAGCCAGGGAAGAAAGAGCCAAGGTCTCTCTCTCTCGCCGGTGTTTTTTTTGTGTTTTTCTGCTCCGAGCACATGTTGCGGACTACTCGGGGTGACGCTGTTGTTTTTGCGTCAGGGGGTGGTCAAGTGGGGATTGTTTGGATTGTGGGAGGTCTTTTTTTGGAAATGAAATGAGGATGGGGGGTTTGACCTTCGGAGTGTGGCAGTTTGAATCGATTTTGATGCGGATGAATTTATGGTGATGGTTGCTTTGACACTGATGACACCGTTGAGTATGTTATGCCTCGTTAGCTCTGTAAGTAAGAATTTTTACTCAGATGGTATCAATCACCAAAACTTTGTTAACATAGGAATAATTAAGTACTTCCTTAAGAAAACTGTAGCCTCCATGAACCCCATCTATTTCAAAATCATCTTCAAAACAAGTAAATAGTCCAGTTTATTAGAATAGTAAACAATTTACCCAATTATAGCGACATAAATTTCAAAGCTTAAAGATGATATTGTACTATTGCATAATGGCCAATACCTCCATTTTTTGAAAACAGAAAAAATCATTTTTCCTGTATAAGAAATAGATCTAAATTCAAAAATCGACGGGAAAAGTTTCAATAAAGTGAAAATCAACTATCGCTTTGAATTTACAACAATCGCTTTGAAACAAAAACCATTGTTTAAAACCAATGTTTCTGGTTAAATGACGCCACATGTTGTCTTCGCCCCCCTTTTTTATAGGGGAGAGTGTTGTACCTACGGACGGTTGTACCTTCAGCCACCTCCTTTTAAAATTCGGGAAAAAATGTAAATTTGAATTTGTGGTCAATTTTAAATGTAAACAGATGCTATCTAGTTGCTAACGCGAAATCAGCGGTTTAAAATATTATTTAAATTTTCTATAATAAAAATACTGTTTTCAGGTGCTCAAAGTTTTTTTTAGTGCATCACTACATTAATTATTTTCTTCCTCTATGATTATGATATGATAAAATGGGATTTATGGGGGAATCCCAGAGATTTTGACTTTTTAGTTTTGATATTAGAAATCGTTAGATCTCAATTCTTTTATCTTTTATGGAACTTTGAATGCAAAAACACCTTATGCTGTACCTTCGGACACCATAAGTGTTGTACCTACGGACACGTTCTTGTGGGTGTCTGTAGCTAATCAGCGTTTTAGAATCAGGTTTCATTTAACTGAATACATTTTAATAAATGTTAAATTAATTCTAAATGGTAATCTATTTGTCAGCGATTATTTTCAGGTGAATTTTAGATGAAAAATCAAATATTTTGTGATCTAAACTACTTTTTTAAATCTATGATTCTACTTGGAATTTAATGTAAAATATTGTGTAAAACCGTAAGCACCCTATCCCATTTAAGTATGATGATTAAAAAACTTAAACTTTCCACTGAAGAAGATTTACCACCAAATTATTACTGTTATTACCACCAAATGCTTGCACAACTAAGTGTCGATCGAATTGTTTTTTTTTGGATCAGTGAAGTTGTCAGAGTAATCAGCATGATTGATGAAACTATTACCTTAAATTCTGATCTGAAAATACCATTTGATTTTTGTGTTTTTAGTAAAAAATCAAGACTTATCATTCAACTTCGTTTTAATGATCATTTACGATCTAAAACTACATTACTTTAAAAAATCTATTTTCAATTTTAAAAAGGCTTGAAATAGGTTATTAAAAGGTAATTCATCAATAAAAATGTTCATTCTTAGCTTTTTTCAACTAAAACTTCCCTTTTTAAGGGTGTCCACAGGTACAACTGGGTCTGTCCATAGGTACAACAGGTTGTTGTACCTTTGGACACTAATTTTTCCAAGTTATTATACATGATTAAAAATCCAATTTTCAAGATTTAAGCTAATAAAAAATATCTCTCAACTCACAAAGGTTAGGACTATAGGTTGGGCTCTTTAAATGGTCAAAATGTGATTTTACCTGTCTTAGAAAAATCCAAACGTGATTTTTGTCCATAGGTACAACACTCTCCCCTATATAAAGTCAAACTTTGAAATAAAATCTAAAAATATGTAAGCATCGTAATTAAAAAAATCGCTTGTATTCCTCTCTTGGATATTGGAATAAAAAATAAAATGAAAATACTGGAATTGTCCATTATGCCTGTTTATTGTAAATAATCGTCTATTTTTATCAATTTTTAGTGTTTTAAGGTGATTTCTATGTTTTTTTCTGTGATGTAACTTGACTTTTATCAGCATAACAGTAGTACTACTGTCTACTATGAATAAATAAATAAATATACAGCTTTCTTTTTCAAAGTTTTAGGAGTAAAGTATTTTTTCTAAATCACATAAAATGGTATGACTTCTGAATAACGATCCAGTCTATAACGATATACTCTAAAATCTTGACAAAATCAATGCCAGAAATAGCAATTTATCGATATTGGTCCTAAATCACATATAAATGGTAAAACTTCTCCAGTCTATAACGATATACTCCATAATCCTGGCAAAATCAATACCAGAAATAGCAATTTGTTGACAATAATTTGTCTCAGACAATGTTTTTCTTAGCCTCTTAAGTATCGTTTTAGAAAGGTTTTTACTGCATAATATACTGATAAACGGTTTCTTTGGAAATTATCAACATCAACTATGATCAACTATCATCACTCAGCAGATATATTAAGCTAGACAAGGGAACTAAAACCAAACATAACGTAATTGGTTATGGTATTTAAATATATGACCTTGAAACCATTGATTTCTCCTTTTTTTCTGATATTGTGTAACTGATCCTCTAATATACATTGCAACTATTTAAATTTCCTGTCTGTAGGAAGACAATGAGGAAGTTGCATGATTTTTTTTTATTTTTTTAATCGATTCCTCTTGCAAAAATAAGCAACTACCCAAAATTTGAGGCCGATCGAGAAATTCTTTGATTGTCAAAAAAATTAACAAAAATCCCCTTTTTAAAAGCGCGCGAAAACGCCAAGAGTTTGGATGTGACGTCATCTTATACTAAACATTGTTGTAAAGCAATGGAGTTGATGGTATGATTGTTGACGTCATCTTATAGTTTAAACAATAAACGTTTTCAGTCACGTGTTTTTTTCTCGACTTTTAAATTAAAATATTTAATTACCTGTACATTTTTTTGAAAAACTGACTAGATATTTCATTTGACCATACAAAAAACCATACGGAACACTTGTTTGTTTTTGAAAATCTGACACATGCAACTTCCTTATTGCCCAATAAGTAAAAAATAGTAAGTGGAGAGATAAACTGAGGTAAATTTAAGTTTTAAAAACAATTATATTAAAAAGTGCATTAATATAACAGTATCAAGTTACAGAAAACTTTAAAAGTATATAACATTGAAAAGTAAAACTAGATAAATGAATAAAACTAGGAATTTTCATTCCAGCAAAAAAAATATGCAAAATTTTTTCAAAAAATTGAAGGGGATTTGGACACTTTGTATGCAGTTTTCTTTAGAAGCTCTGCAGTTTTTCATAAGACCACTGAAATGCTTTTAGAATGCATTCAAAACTGCTGTAAAAAAACTGTAGACTTACGTGCTGAAGTCCTATAGCTGCAAAATAACAATTTCTTTGAGAAAACTGCACTTATGACGCTTTTTTAAAGGAATTTTGGATAAGTTTTTTGCTGGGATACACAAAAGTAAAATATATAACTAAATGTTTCTTAGAAATTTGCAATTTCTATACTAAGTTTTAAAAACATAAAAATAACACAATAAGATTTAATAGATAAGATAAGTTGGGAAAATTTAAAGAAACACTTTTTCTTAAGAACGCAATTTATAATTTCTTTAAAATTGTACGCAAAATATATCTTACTACACCTCGATAAGTTATTATGGGTTGAATGTTTAAAGTTGAAACTAACTATTTCTTAGTTTACACTTAAACTCTACAACGTATAAATACAAAAAATGCGGGAAATGAATAAAAGTATTTAAACGTTTTAACGACTGGGGAATAACGTTGGGAAATACCGATAACAATAATAACACTTGAATAACGGTAAAAAGGTCGAGTGGAAATTTTTCATTTTTTGAAATTCATCTTATTTTGCTCTATATCTTCTATTAATCAATAAAAATATTGAAGTTGATACAAAATTAACCCCCTCTGCTTGCGTACATATTGAGTTTCTGAAAATATCCATATTTTACTTGATTAATGAGTACGAATGAAACATTGACACTTTCGGATGAGTTGGTTTCTTTAATCCAAATGATAAAGGTAGCATCTGGAATTATAATGTTGGTAGTAGAAAATGTGACTTGCTGCTTTAGGGATAAGATATTGAAAGTGCTTATTTTCTCAATGATGGATTAGCATGGAAATTATTAACACTAGAACCGCGGCAATTTCCGTATACCTAAAACCGCGAGCTGGGTCAAATTGGCCCAGGCGCATAAAATTCAGTTTGTAATGCAAAAAAACATTATTTGAGAACAGAATGTTATTTAGATATTATTTAACTCCTTTTTTGAGGTTAATGTTACATTATACACAAAAATTATGATAATTAATTTGGTAAAATAAGCAAAAATGTATGAAAGATTTAGAACTCATAACATCAAAATTGAATTATTTTTATTCTTACCAGAATTTATTTTACTACCAGTTTATTCACAATTAGAGCAACTTCTTTTTATATCCTTTGTACATTTTCCACATGTAGGTAAACCGCAAAATGAACATTTATCAACAGTTTTTTTTTGCTACACTTAGGCGCTTGACAACGGACTCTCTTTTTCAGTTCTGAACTTTCTTCAGGGTTTTCTTTCTTGACAATTTTATTCATCATTGTTTGTTTACTTGAAACGTGAGAGTTACGCAGCTCTTCAATAAGTTGTTGGAGAAATTCCTTTCTAGAGATAATTTTCCCCGTGGTCTCTTTGTACAAAATCCACGAATTAATTCCAGCAAGATCAAGAATATTATAGAAAACATGAACTGGCCACCTTCTAGATCCAGCTTTCACGGAATATTTTCTTGCCATTTGGTCGGCAACATCAACACCAAATTTTGTCGAATTATAGAATGATATTGTTTCTGGTAGCTTCTTTGTATGATTGTTATCAACATCCACTGTGGGGTGAAGAGAGCTCAACAATAAAACGTTTTTGTTCTTTTTTCCTTGGTAAACTGTCAATGTGGTTGATTTATCGTTCTTTAGTAAGATTGAGTCGTATAATGGCTTCTTCATTTTTTTCACCGATTCGGGAACTTCTTTGCGACATCTTCTTATGGTCCCGGTCAAGCTTGTTTTTTTCGTTTTCAGCAATTCCGCAAGTTTTAGAGTGGTGAAGAAATTATCCGTCGTGATATTGATGCCTTTATTCTCGAATGGTTCTAACAGACGTAGGACAACATATTCAGATAGAGAAATATTTTCTGGCCGCTGGTTATCTTTCCCCAAATATGGGAAACCATTCAATACATATTTACATGCGCAGCATGCGTTGAAGTGATAGTATTTTCGAAAACAGGGGTCAGTTCTATGTTGTCACAAACTGGTTTGTTTAGAATACTGTGTCCCCTTTTCGATGAAAGGGGAGGGAAAGGGGAGGGACCGAACTGATAAGACCGAAATCTTCACATTCCAAAAACAGCAGGGAACCGTGGGAACTATTGCACTGTACTGTTTCACCGTTTTAGATGTTATTTATTTTCTCAAACTGGTCTTTTGACCTTGACCTTTGAAAGGAAAGAGGGTAAAAGCAAGTTAGAAGGCATTGGGTCAGGATGACCCAATCCGCGGTTTTAGGTATAGTAGTTTATTACAAAAAAACCGTCAAAGCTAGGAGCTTAATTTTTCTACAGCTAATTATTAACAAGGATTTAGGAAAAGTCACAAATTTTTTTAAACTTAAGTTTGTAACTTTTTTAGAAAAACGAAATTAAAACTCGATTTGGGTCAAAATGACCCACTCCGCGGTTCTAGTGTTAAGGCACTTCGTTAGCAAACGTTATTGGAAAAGAAATTAAGTTTTGAGTTTATTTTCTAAGAGAAATTCTTGAATAGGAATAGAAGAATTTATAATTGATTAAAATATCTCAAATCTTTTTTTGGAATATCAAAGTACATGTTATAAATAAAATCTTAGAGAGAGAAAAGTAGATCTGACTTAAAAGGTGTCAATCAAATAAAAAAAGAGCAATAATTATCAGAAACTATTGTCTATATCCCATAATCACAAACCAAATATCAGTATTATAAATAATTGTATTTTTATATAATGATACTAAATTTGCTGAATTGTCGGCAATTTTCAAGTTTATGTATAAAATTGAGATAAAAACACAACTGCTTCTTTGTAAACAAGGTTCATCTTTCAGGTGCATAACTCAAGCATTATGAAGAGGGGCTATACATTTTGTATCAACTTAACTTGTTAAGATAAATTTCAGAATATAATTTTTTAAAAACTACAGTTTCTATTTTCAAAAAATTGCAACGACTGCTTCTATGTATTATTAAATCTCGGTTTGCATTTCTATCAGCTGGGCACTCCAATTTATTAAGGAACTAAGCGGTTTAAGTGGATATCAGTTGTCTTGATTGAGTTCAAAAATCTCAAAAACCTAATTACCACTTATACACACACTGTTTAACACAGAATTTCTTTAATTGTGATGCAATCGATTATGGTGTTAGTAATTAAAAACTCCAAAATTAGTTTGAGCTTCAGTTAATAGTTAATCTACGTACTCATCCATAGGGGAGAATGTTGTACCTACGGACGGTTGTACCTTCAGCCACCTCATTTTAAAATTCGGGAAAAAATGTAAATTTGAATTTGTGGTCGATTTTGAATGTAAACAGATGCTATCTAGTTGCTAACGTGAAATCAGCTCTTTAAAATATTATTTAAATTTTATATAATAAATTTACTGTTTTTAGGTGCTCAAAGTTTTTTTTTAGTGCATCACTACATTAACTCTTTTCTTCCACTTTAATTATGATATGATAAAATGGGATATATGGGGGGAATCCCCGAGATTTCGACTTTTTAGTTTTGATATTAGAAATCGTCAGATCTCAATTATTTTATCTTTTATAGAACTTTGAATGCAAAAACACCTCGTGTTGTACCTTCGGACACCATAAGTGTTGTACCTACGGACACGTTCTTGTGGGTGTCTGTAGCTAATCGGCG
Organism: Tetragnatha versicolor; assembly: GCA_024610705.1. Taxonomy (NCBI): domain Eukaryota; kingdom Metazoa; phylum Arthropoda; class Arachnida; order Araneae; family Tetragnathidae; genus Tetragnatha; species Tetragnatha versicolor. The sequence goes on from JANDEH010000008.1 coordinate 19,308,077, forward strand.
TTTTAGAATCAGATTTCATTTAACTAAATACATTTTAATAAATGTTCAATTAATTCTAAATGGTAATCTATTTGTCAGCGATTATTTTCAAGTGAATTTTAGATGAAAAATCAAATATTTTGTGATCTTAACTACTTTTTTAAATTTATGATTCTACTTGGAATTTAATGTAAAATATGGTGTAAAATCCTAAGAACCCTATCGCATTTAAGTGTGATGATTAAAAAAACTTTAAATTTCCACTGAAGAAGATTTACCACCAAATTATTATTGTTATTACCACCAAATGCTTGCACAACTAAGTGTTGATCGAATTGTTTTTTTTGGGGGGGATCAGTGAAGTTGTCAGATCAATCAGCATGATTGATGAAACTATTATCTTAAATTCTGATCTGAAAATACCATGTGATTTTTGTGTTTTTGGTAAAAAATCAAGACTTTTATCATTCAACTTCGTTTTAATGATCATTTACGATCTAAAACTACATTACTTTAAAAAATATATTTTCAATTTTAAAAAGGCTTGAAATAGGTTATTAAAAGGTAATGCATCCATAAAAATGTTCATTCTTAGCTTTTTTCAACTAAAACTTCCCTTTTTAAGGGTGTCCACAGGTACAACTGGGTCTGTCCATAGGTACAACAGGTTGTTGTACCTGTGGACACAAATTTTTCCATGTTATTATAAATGATTAAAAATCCAATTTTCAAGATTTTGGCTAGTAAAAAATATCTCTGTACTCACAAAGGTTAGGACTATAGGTTGGGCACTTTAAATGGTCAAAATGTGATTTTACCTGTCTTAGAAAAATCCAAACGTTATTTTTGTCCTGAGGTACAACACTCTCCCCTATAATATACGAATGGTTTCTAGTTAAGGAATTGGTAATAAGTCCTGGGGGTAATCTAGGATTGATAATGTAGTGGATGTGGCATGCCTACGTTTTGTTTCCCAAATAATGGAACACATTTGGTTAATTTGGAAACTCTTTCAAAGAAGGTTTGCCACCCCCTGTTCTATGAGGATAAGCGTTGTCGTCGGGATTGGTTGAGTGCAACAAGTGAGCTCAGATCACGAAGTAATCTGTAAGGAACTGTGGAGCATTTACGGGGGTTGGGGAGAGATAGGGAGCAAGGGTTTGTAGCTCCCTAGTTTATAAAAAAAATAAGAAGTTGTCTATATACACAAAATTTTTCATGCTTTTGAAAATTTTTAAAAAGTATTATATTTTTAAACCTGCAGTCAACACTTCATCATCATTCTCAGGTCTACCGCATAGCAGCCGAGTACGCTAACCATTAGGTCATGAATAAGTAAATAGGCAAATAATTTAAGGAACTCTGACGAAAGGATCTTGCATCCCTGAATCAAGCGAACGTAATTTTAACATCTTTTGCAAGTGCAAATAAAACTATGTTTTTAATTTAGTAAGGGGAATACATGGTTTGTAGGGGAACAAATTTCAACAAACAAAGGTTTTTGAATAATTTTGGCTCTATTAGATGTACTTAATGGGAAAATGAAAGTTTATCAAAATCGAACCTGAATGGTCGGAAGTGCTGGGTTTTTTTTCCAAGATGACCGCTAAAATATAGAAAATAAAAAAAACATACTTTTTGTAAATTAAAGGGTAAATAATCCCCAATTTTGATTTAAAAATAAATATTTTAGGCAGTAAAAGGCTCTAATAAGCATGCTGCTTAATTTAAATTAAATTTATCAAAATATGGTGACCGAAAGTTGGTTAATTTTAAAAATGACGCTTGGCTATTAAAGAATAACTTAATATAATATTCAGTAATATCCAAAAGGGTGAAGAATTATTGCTATTTAACCCTACAGTGCATACTGATGCCATTTGGCAACACGACATTTTTCCCCATTTTCTACTCGAACTTTCATTTCCAAACGGCAACACCATGCAATAAGTACAATAGATATAACATTTCATTGTATTAGCACTTTAGATCGCCAGTAGATCACAGCAGGGGTACTATTTTGAGACATTTGTTAGTAGCTAGTGAAACGAAAGTCAAGACACAGAAAACGCCAAAATAAAAGGACCATATAAATTAAAATAAAAAAAAATTTCAGCTTGAACAAAAAATGTTTTGAAAAGATAAGTTGTTTTTTTATATTTTTAGAGCATTTGGTTTATTTCACTTCACAATTAATTTCACAAGAGACACAAATTAATTTCACAAGGACAAAGTTTTTTGCCAATAAAAAGTAGAAAAAAATTAAATTAAATTTTTTTAGTATTTTTTTACTAATGTACACCATAATAGAAGTCACATAAATGATTTTCAAGTGAATTTAAAAAATCATGCACTGTAGGGTTAAGGTTTAAAAGTCAAGAACTTTATTAATGATGCAAGTATTTTCCATAGGGATTAATATGGCCGCAAAAAGCTGCAGTTCGGTCCCAACAACTGTGTTTCATGGCCAACCACATGTAGGTCCACTTTTCGATCCTATACAATTAAGATAAAATTGCAACATCACGAATGTTTCCAGTTTGGGGTTTTACCAAAAATATATGTACTTAGATATTAAAATTTTACCGGGATGTTTTTCAAAGACGGCCGCCGATAAAAAAAAAGATACCCAAAATACCATATTTTAAAGCTAAATAATTATTTGTGGGTTGTTTTGAATATATTAATGCCCGCCCAAGCGTGCATTAAAAATTATATTTATGTTATTTTACTCTCGAAAAGGTTGAGAACCAATGACTTAAACCACTACATCTAGCTAGACTCGACGTTTTGGCACTCACAAGAGTACCGAGATGTTTACTAAGACCACCCTACGGATAAAATAAATTGCTTCCTTCCAACTTAGTCCTTTCGTTATCCTTAAAAAAGATATCTTGAGAAAAAAATTTTGTTTGTCTTTTAAAATCCGGTAGGGGTAAAACAAGATCGGTTTCTGTGTAGGTGCCGCTAAAATGACAGCATCGTTTCTTTGGAAGCATCACATGCAAAGTTCTATTACTTTTATGAGAAAATGCGTTTGTAAAATGCCACATATTGTCTCTTTGCAGCTAAGTATGTTTCTATACGTATATTACAAATACCTTCCTAAACTACTGCACTGACGAGGACCAAATTCAGTATACATGTGTATCTGTTCGGTATACTGTGTATTATCATCATATATGTTTCGTAATTTTAAATTTGTAGAGAGGATAACGTTTAAAACTAAATGTTTTTATTATTTTCTTAAAAAGGATCAAGACTGAAACCTTTGGCAGTAATGGACAATTTCAGTTAATATTATTTTACATTGGATTGAATAAACTGTATTTTGAAATTATTTTTAATACTGCAGCTTATTTTCTCTTTCAAACTCAAAAGGCAAATTGTTAACAATACAATAAGTTGAATAATCTTGTGTTTTCAGATTAATTGTTAACATTGTTAATTAATTGTTAACTGTATTTAACGCCAGTATTTTCTGTACACTTTCTCGTACGTAGATAGGAATTACAATGTGTTTTTCTTTAACGCGGGGATTTCTATCATTCATTCTACTATGAGAAACTGTAGAAGGTTTGATAAAAAAATTCCAACATTAATAATTAATGGCAAAACAGGGATAAGTGGGATTTTTCGAGAATTAAAACGAAAGTTTCGACCACTTAGAGTACCAAAAACCTCTATAAGGGAAATTTCTGAACCTTTTTAAGTGGAATTAATACGAATTTAGAATTCAACTAATTTAGATTGGACTGCTTAAGTTTTTCAAAAAAAATAAGATGGTGATACATTTTTTGGGGGTAACTGTTAAACTAATTAAATCTTAAATAGGTAATTTCGTATATTAATAGAGAGTAATTACTAATAGTAAAAACTGTTCTTGCAAAAAAAATCATGATGTTTATCTAACCACTTAATCCGTATTTACTATCTTCAAAAGGTACAAATGACTTTAATACATTTAAGAAAATAAGCAATCTAATAAAAATAATTTTAAGATAGATTATTTACAAATGTTCACAACAGCTTGCGTATACCAAACATAATGGGTATTTATAAATTGCAACTTTTGCTTATAGCTATAAAAAACTACTTTGAATTCTAAAACACGATAACATTTATAGTATGAAATCTTCGTCCAAATTCCTTGGAACTATCTCTTTAATTTATACATAAAGATTGACGTCTGTTCAAAAGTAAAAGCATTATAAAACAAAGAATAACTTTGTATGCAGTTTTAAGTATTTCAATAGTATAGCACCCCAAAAATCCAACATAATTTTACAGAATGTAGTGCACTTAAAAATTTATATTAAAATCCTGGTGATATGAAACCTAAAGTTTCATTCACACTGTTTCACTTTTACTGTCCAACTTGAGTGATTCACTCCTGGGAAACGCTAGTTTGCATTGAAAAGTGAAGGAATTAAAGAGTGAAACGCCAAACGCAAATTCACACTTTTCCCTATGGAGGATTCTTTCAAAATGAATACAAAAGTTAAAGTATGAGTGAGTCTTAAAACCTCATTTACACTGTTTCCCTTTCATTGTTTATCTTGAGTGGTTCACTACAGCGAGTATCACTTTTTTTTCAAAGAAAACTGAAAGATTTAATAAAATGACAACTTAAAGTTTCCATTTTGGATGATTCCTCCAAAATGAAGATCGAAAAGGAAAAATCTGAATGATCCTATAGTCTCTGATTGAAACCAATGGAAGTTGAACCACTCGACAAGCAATACCCAAGAAATCAGATGACGTCCATAAATTACGCGAGGTCAAAAAAAAGGAGGGGGCAAAACAGAATATAACCGGTGAGGGAGTCAATTAAAATCTCAAGTCAACTTATAGTTTAGAGATGTCTTTTTTTCTCTTATCTTCCTTAGCTAAAGTTTATGAAAAATGCGCAAAATCATGGACTCAATAGCCAGTCAGTCGTGATAATAATTACTAGTATAAGACCATAGTATTTTTTCAACGTGGATTTGTATCAAAATTTTTGCAATGTGTGTGTTGAGCGCTGTGCCGACAAGGTGAAACAGGGAAGTGGCTAGAAACTTTTCTTATTTAAGTTATAGAGAAAATCTCACGTGAGATATTGAAGGGGAGGATGTCCAAAAAAATCTCACCAAGGGAAAGAAAAAGGTCCAAAACTCCAGGTTATTAATGGACGTCCCCTAGGACACCCCCTTATATATACTTAAAGTAGAGTAGATAAATTTATGCAACCATTTAAAACCCACCATCCAACAAACGAAACTGCACATACAGTTTAACTAACTTCTTCGATCAATGTGCAAGGTGCCATGTGACCACCATTAACCCCACACCCCGCTTTCCCCTTCACTCTTCAAAGGGCAAAGACCCTACAGGGACCGAGTCCCGGGACCCGACCCCGAGAGTCTCGACCTGCAAGGTGGCCCGACCCACCGAAGAAGGCCCTTCCATCCAACCCTTTTTTACAGGGCTGCAAGAGCATTCGGAGCCGGCACACAACATGGCGGAGGCGCCAAGCAGATATCGATCGAATCTTTTTAGAACGAATTCCGGAAACGCCGTTCCCCCTGCTCGCTCCACCCTTCTGGTGTTCTTCGCTCGGTTTCCTCCTCTCTCTAGCGAGGTCTTCTTGCGAATTCGCTGCTGCTGTCGGGAATGACGAATTATAATAAGGAGAGTCATCGGTCCCATTCTGCAGACGATTTTGGAGGTATTTAAGGGGGCCTTGTTCTTTTGCTGAAGTGGTTTCTCATCTGGATGGAGAGATTTTAGGAGTGGGGTTTAAGGAGGAGAGTTTCATACTTGACATGCGTTGTTTCATCGAGATTCTACTGAAATTGTGGTAGAATAGTTTAAACTAATTACAAAAATGCAACAAACGTAGCTCCTGTGACATTTTTTTAGTTTCATATCCCTATTAGTAACGAAAAAAATTATTTCTTCTTTAAGTATCAACGGAAGCCAGCTTTTTTTCAATCTTTTCTACTCTCCAGAACCTTTACGACAATGTTCGAGTTCTAAGGAACCCCACAAGTAACAATATTGCATTATAATACTTTTATATTGTGAATGAAAAACTGAATATAAATGTCATAGTTCGTTCATTGTAAAACAAACTCAAGCATAGGCAGTTTTAATAACATAAATGAGGACTGGACTTCAAAAACTATCTAAGATCTCAAAAGTAAATTTTCTGCAATTGATTATTTTAAATTTGATTTGTCAAAGGAATACACATAAAAAGCCATCTTTTGGGCTAATTTTTAAACTACTTATAATTGTTGTGGCGCTAAGCCGACTTTATAGGTTGTTGGAGATTGTACTTGGATTGTTTTTTCGGGTTTAACTCATATGTTTTACTTTTGGCTCTTAGCTCCTTTTTGAAGTCCAGTCTTCAAATATATTATGATATTTCTAACAACTCCCTAAAACGTACAACCTCCCTAAATACTATCAAAAAAGGAAATCTTTGACATTAACGAATAGTTTTTAAAACAATTCTACTTTAGTAAAATATTTGGCCTTTCTTTGTTTTAAATTTTGTGAGTATAACATGCTTGAGGATATTTCCCCAGAAAATACTCGTTAATTTCACTCATAGTTTTTAAACTCTTTAACCCCTGAAACTCAGAAACTTTCCTTCCTACACCTTAAAAACGACTAGTTACTAGTTAATATCTAAGACAAAAAAGGAATGCTGAAAAGCAGAGTAATATTTGAAGATCATCAATTTCGTAAAATAAAATTTTAGTTTCAGTGGTAAAAGTGAAATAATATTTATTCCATTAGGAAAATACACATTGAGTGTAAACAATACTAAAGCATTTTATAAGAAATTAAAAATATTAAATATAAAACGAGGTACTTAATTTAGCATTAAAAGTGCATAAGCGCAGGAAAATTATTCATAATTTATAAAAAAATGGCATTTGATTTCTTAAAATTCAGTTGGTTTAACCGCTTGAAAATATTAGAAGTTCTTCATAACCTAACAATTAAAAATACCTAAAACGGAGGGCGGGATCACTCGATTGATAACACCACCAGTTTATTTTCATGAGGAACAAATTAAAACGTTTTTGGAAAATAAATTATTCAATTCATAAATACATATCCACGGGTATGGGGAGGGAACACAGCTCACATCGGAAAAAGCATATTAAGTTCTTAAGTGGCCTATAAAACATTGATCGAGGAAATGGGCCATAAGCCAAATGTTAAAGCTGCACGTAAACTGGCATGAATACGTGACCATTTCATTGCTTAATAAAGTATCCTTTTAGCATACAAATACACTTTCTGAACGCGCTTTTCATGAAAATTTCCCTTCGTGTTAAGAATGCCTCATTCCAGTATCAAAGCTAGAAAAAATAAACCCATTGCGATGGTAAACAATGAATGGAAATATTGCTGTTTTAAGAAGTGATGAAAGTTAAGACACACAAATTTCCGAAGTAAAAGGATGTTTGATTGATAAAATTTTCTCAATACATCATGGGTAATTTTATAAAGAACCACACTCACAACTCTGTGTTTAAACTTCTAATTTAATCTATCATTTATTTAAGATTAAGATGCGAAATATAGGAAAGCATATTAATATAATATAACTTCAACGCACTTTCAGGAAAAGTTGTCTATGAAAATGTTATTTGAGATGGAAGTAGAAAATATTAAGCCTATCAAGAAGCCCTTTTTTAAGAAATAAAGTTTTGAAAAGCGTCTGAAAAAAATTGCTTAAATATTTCCATAACATACATTCATTTTCTATAAAACTTCATTTGCAAAAAAATATCTCTGAAAAATAAAATTGCTCAGCCAACGTTGTTGTTTTGGCTTCACAACAATACATTTTTGACTCGAACGTCAACCTAACCTACGCCTGTAAAACGATTTTTCTTACTATGGTACTTTACCAAGGGGGAAAACAACTTTCGCAAAAACATCTGGGAGCAATAATTTGTAATTTTTATGATACATGCATTAACATCATTGCCTAGTCCTACAGTTATATATCATGTTTTTAAATAACTTTAAAATATATTGAGTATACTTTTACGTTTTATAAAAGTGTGTTGAGTAAAAAAATGCTACAATATTTGTAAAATACCCACTATTAAAACGTTCAGTTAAAAATTTACGTGGTTGTGCGATCAAATTATATCATCACACATATTTTGATCAAAATATATGATTGAATGCTTTATTTAAAGTGCGAAAATGTAGTGTTAAACATAAACAAACTGCTAGTCATTATAATATTCACCTTCACATTCTCATTTTTTAATTAAAAAGGAAAACGCAATTATAATCTAGATTTATTCTTTTTCTCTATATTACTATTCAAAAGACCCAAAAAATAACCCGTAATTAAAATAATGGTATCACCCAAAATGAATTTGTTATTAGTAAAAGGTTGTTTGGATCTCTTTAAAACAGATTCATTAAGAAGAACCGTTAAATTAATCTATAAAATCATTTTAAAAAACGACTTTTTTCAAACTTTTAACAACCATTATAATCAATTTTTGATATTCTCTCCGATAAGCTACACTTATAAAATTTGCATACTGGCGCAGTCTCGATAGCAAATGAAAAAAAACTTTTTCTAAAAACTCCAAATAAATATTTATTGAAACAAGATGATTTTTATACGTATATATTTTTAAATTGGTAAATCATATTTCTTTAGAATAGGACTTCAGGGGACTGTAAAAATTATAAGCCAGTCTTTTTTTTTAAATTTTTAAAAATTTAAAATTTGCACGTTTACAGTACGTTAAATCCTCTTTAAAATTACTTTCATGGGCAATTTTGAATCTAAGGGATAAATATATAGCATACACACAAAAAATATTTTATTACTATGCTTGCTCATCTATTCTTTTATTTATTTTACAGGTTTGACTTTTAAAAGGTGGCGAAAATATTAGGTATGCGACGTCACATTGTCCGAAACAATGATTTAAGGGTTCAAAGTGATTGTTGATTTTCACTTTAAAATATTGAAAAAGAAACGTGAAAACAGTATGTTATGTCAGTTCCTCCGAAACAAATGGTTTGTGAGAACTACTTTAAAATTTTTATTATTATTTAATTTAGAATATTGAATAAACTATTTTTTTAACTTTTAGTGTCGGTTTTTTAAATTTAAAACCATGTTTTTACTGGAAAAATTAATTTTTCTGTTTTTAAAAAAAAATACGGAAATTGCCATTATAAGGTATTTATAATGGTTGCTAGAATAGGTCACGCTTTGTGATTGTACTTACGGAATAAAGAACTTTCCTCGTTATTTTAAAGTTTTTATTTAATTCTATATGCAAAATTATACCACCACAAAGCAAAATTTCGATTTCAGGTACGTTAAGCAACCTTTTCAGTAAAGAAATATTTGTTAAGATGTTCCTCACAAAAACAAGTGAGATGTCAGGTATTGCAATAGTAGTAAACAATGGAATTTCCCCCTTCATTTTGGGTTAAGAAATATTTTAGATTGATAATTTATCGTAGAAATGAGTAATTAACTCTGTTTTAAAACACACTCTACAACTAGTAGGATTGTATTAAAAACAAACATGTAGGTGACAGATGAATAGATGTGCCAAATTATGTTTTGTCTTAAACAATGAGAATTTGTTGCACATGTTAAAGTTTAAAAAATATTCTTAAAAAGATGAATAATATCATCTTTCGAACAGTGACAAAGGGGATTTAAGCATTCCAGAAACAATTGTTTGTTTTAAATTCCATCATGTGCAATAAATTCAAGGTTTTTTTCCAACAAAAAACAAACAAGTAGGTACCGTGAATCGTTAAGTCAGGTTTCCTCAACATTTCAGGCCACACGGTATTTTTTCCAACACCTAAATCTAAATTTGAAGTATAGTATCAGAAATACTTTTATCTTTCTTAATAATAAACTTATAATATTTTCCCCTAAAATAAAATGCGAAATTTCAGAAGTCTAACTTTTTCCTTATTACCTTATCCTTTATATTTCCAGACACTTAATTCCCGCTAAAACGTTCGCTTAGCACCTACGCTAGAAGTATCTACGATCATTAATTCGATTTTATTCTTTTTAGTAAATTTAAATAAAACACCACATTAAACATTTTTAATGAACAATTAAGTTACAATCTACAATTAAATTACAACAATTAAATTACCAAGGATAAAAGCGTGATAAAACCGCTTAATAGCTCTATCATCCTATTTATTCAAGTCTAAAGTATCCATAGTGTTTCCTTTGTATAACTTTGAGGGTATGAAATGTAATCGTTAACCTTTTACCTGCCGATGTTCCCAAATAGGAACATCATTTGTGGGAATTTTTTCACCATTCAATTTTTCATGCAGGAATTTGATACTTGGTATTAAGCAACTCAAAGATATGAAGTTATTTTACATGCAAAATTTTTTCATGTACAATTTAATCCTTTTTGTAGAATTTATATCAAAATTACAGATTTTTCGCTCTTCAAAAAGTTGCACAAGTTTTTATTAATGAAAATTTTAAATAAATTTAGTTTCAATTAATTTTGCTGTGTTTAGGTAGCTTAAGTACATATCTTCTCATTTGGCTTGACAGAATAGCTTCATATTCCAATTTTGGAGAGTAATAACCAATTCTATGTATATGTTCCCAAATGGGAACATCGGCGTTTGGGGTATAGCAATTGAGGGGATTTTTATAACAAAAAAAATTCAAGTTATTTCCTATTTTCTTTAATTTTTTGAACCTTTTTCGTCTCAAAGGATCTAAACAGGTTAAGAATGATGTTTTAAATTTAAAAATAAGTAATTTTTATTTTTTCTCTTAATTTATGGATAAGTAAATGCCAAATCTTTATAGCAGATTCTCACACTTGCATATTTTTCTAACTCCCCGATCGATTAATTTTCAGTAATTATCATTAGGGGTTATGCAAAGAGCATATTTGAAGTGTTTCTGAGGACTTGCATACATATTTTGTTCAGGTACTTTTTTTACATAAAAATTTTAGGAATAAAATAGAAGAATTTTGAAAATAAGGAAAAGTGTGTACATCTTAAGACCCTCTTCTAACGTAAGTTGGATGTAAGATATATGTGATTTAGTTCGGAATCTTCTATGAGAAACACGGCTTTAATGAATAAATGGAGATAATTATGATTATCACTTTTAAAAGCTAATTAGATTTAAATGCAATTAGTGGATATTATGCTAAATAACCGTATAAAACCGTAATTAAAACTATTTTTTCACTCAGAAACGTAACTGTTTAGCTTTGAAACGCATCGGAACACTCTTATGTATTTTTTATACCAAAATATTACCCATAGTGCACGAAAAATGTACGGAAAAGCTTCGCGTACGAAATAAACATGTCAATTTTTTCTTATGAAAATCTATAAAATGTTACCCAATCGTCCGAGTATGGGTAATAAAAATGAAAAAACCGTCCAATATCATAAATATGTTCCTAATTATTGAGTACAAACCTATTTCAATCATTTTATTTGAATTGATTGTAAAATATGAACCTTTTGGAAATCCCCCTAAAAACTTCACCCCAAACACCGATGTTCCCAAATGGGAACATCCTAAAAATCGTACTTAGGATTTTTTTTCAGCCAAAAAATGACCAGAATGGTTTTAGTAATGTTGAAACAAGCCATTTAAGCCAAAAATCAGAATCGTTAATTTGAAATTTGAATTGCGGCGTTTAAAAGGTTAAACACTAGCTGCATTATATACAATCACCAAATATACAAAACTCAAATTAATTTTAAAAAAAACAAGAGAAATTAATGTTAGGTGGAAGTCACAGTTAGCATGGTTAGTATGATGTAACTCTACTTCCCTTTCTGACAAAACTAAATAACTTTACCATCTATTTTTGACAAATCATTAGTAACATCACAACAATATTCAACTCCAACATTCGGTCTTCCAAACTAAAAAAATCACTAGGCCAACTTAAAACCCCATTCACAAAAAACTAAACCCCATTGAAAAAACTTTTAGGGCAAGTAGGTCCATTCACTGATCCACTGGCCCAAACGGGAGGCGTGTCCCACACTATCATCAGCCTGAGTGGTCATCAATGAATCCGTCTTCTTTCCGGAACCAATCGATGCATAATCGTAATCGAAATATCGCGGCCCTTCGGCACAATGGAGTGCTGTCACTCCAATGTAGATCGAATGATCAGTTTGACCTTTTTTTAGAGATAGAATGGAGTTACGGATCTTTGAGGGACTAATTTTTCTCGACAGGTTATTGTAGTAGGAGATAGATTGAGTATGTTGTATCTGGGGTGAGTAGGAAAAAGTGTTCTGTGCCAGGGTGGTTATGGATAGTTAGGGCTATTGGGAGGTGGTACCTGAAATGGGTGGTTCTATAGAGTCAAGGATGGTGTTTGGATTTATAGGGCATGTAAGTGGAACAGCATGAATGTGAATGAATAATGATTTATTTCATCAATTTGCTTCCATTTGTTATTAGAAACGGATTAAGTGATGATGAAGATCACTATAATCTACTATATACAGTAATACAGCAAGAATTATTCTTTACATTATCTACATTATTACATTTACATTATCTATGAAAGTACAAAAAGTGTGAAAAAACTGCAGTTAAATACCGCAAATAAATATGTTTGAGAACTTAAAAGTTTGAAAAATCCCAAAACTCTAAACTTTTATACCCTTTCCTTTTCTCTATCTCGGAATGAATTTTTTCACGAGTACGTAATTGGAAAACTCTTAGAATTCAACCAAAGTTCCACTTTGATTTCGTTTTTAAATAGTATATGTATATTTTTAACGTAAAATCATCATATTTAATCAGTTAAAAACAAATCCATGCTTAAAGTTCATTGATAAGAAAACATGGAACTTATTCGTAAAAACGTTGGTTTAAGCGTCAAAACTTAAAAATCCAGATATTCATGAAGAAAATTACACACAGATTCTGAAAAATCAAAAATGATCTGGTAGAAATAAATCTTCAAAATTATTTAACTGTTTACGGAAATTTTAACAAGAAAATTTATCTCGTCGCTACTTTGGACCTTAGGAATTTAGATTTTTTATGTACCTTTCTCAAACAGAAAAACAAAAAAAAACAGAAAATATAAATTTCCATAATAATCAGCCACATGTGTAAAATTTCTAACATTTCATTTTGTTGTAACCATCTAAGTCCTTAAGTTAACCGAGTGTCTTTCATGGATTCTTAAGTAATGAGGTTATATAAAAAACAAGAAACTAATTACCGACTCTTATAAAAAAGCATCCCGAAATCAACTCTAAAATTAAAAACCTACTAAAATTAGGTTGTAAAAACACAGTTTCAAACTGATTCGTTTCCCTTCACACCAAAACAATAATAACACGAGTTCTGTTCCCCTATTGGTAGAATTTTCGTGCTAAAAACCATTCGTACATCACAGTTAACGTGATGTCGCTATGGCTACTCGAGAAACGCTCAAGTGTTGCCATTCGTAAATGGAAAATCTATACGTGGGAAAACATTCAAGAGAAATCGGTGGAAATGAATGGTGGATGGCAATATATAGGGTGTCCGAAAATAGGTTGGTAGATAGGGGGTTTTGGTTGGAAAAAAAGGAGTTTACCGTACTATCACCTATATTTGAGTTTTGAAACCCTTCATGTCTAGAAGGTCTTGCAATAACTAACACATAAGAGAGCAAACAACTAATTCCTGTTTTCACTGCGTGTTAACTATTAAATCAATATATTTTTTCAGTAAGAGTTATTAATATTCGTTCTCAATTTAAATTTCTAGCTTTAGGTATTATAATAAAGGCTTGGTTCAGGAATAAAATTTAATAACCATATGAGTTAAGAGCTATGTTAACTAATAATCAAAGAAATGTATAAAATGTCGATTACTTATGGTAATGCAACTTATGTAGTACGAAGCTAACAATATTTTAAACAAACGTATACGTTTAAAAATAAAAGTTAAAATCAATGTATGTTATGTTTTTGTTTACGTATAAACTCAATAACTTGATTAGTGTAATATTCAACTAAGCCCCCCGTGCATTTTGCCTTTAATCTACATTTCACGTAAAACATGGTTAAATCAATTTCATATAAAACCTTTTAAGGTAGTTATTGAATACAGGATATTTTAAATTTTGCTGTCATGCACACGAGTCAAATACGAACATATGTATTACAAAAATTGAATCCCATTAAAATTTTATCAATATTTTTGACATGTTAGTTCTGTCAAATACACTCATAATTAGCACTGTAGACCCTCAACATTTTGCAAGCTAAATCTCAGTTCTGGATACAAACGAGATAAAAAATCTCCAACTCTATTTCATACATAATTTAAACTTATTGAACTAACAAACCATTCTGTGCATAATAATAAACGAACGAATTTACTTTCCATACCATTCTTAAATTAAACTGAAATTTGTATCGTTTATTTAATAAAACAAAAACTTTTCCAGTATGAATAAAGCTTAACATAATTTATAAAATTTTGTTCTCCGAATTCATATTACTGACTGAAAAAAAAACAAGAGTAGCAGAAGCATGTGTACTTCACCATCTCCGAAAAATTTCTTCGTCAAAGCTATTTAATTAATGCTCATAAAAAATAAATCGTAAAAACTTAGGAAAAAATTTGTTTTTATAAGAACTTTGGAAAAGAAAAATGACAGTTTACGAAACGACTTCTTATCTACAGTATAAACCACATTTTCGTTTTATTCAAATTACTATTTCGTTTTATTTCGTCTTTTAAAATTAAGTATTTGCCAATAATTGTTGTTGTTGTTGTTGTTGTTGTTGTTACTTATCCCTTTGGTTACTTATCCCAAATATACCACCATTTATACCGGTTTATTTGAATTCGAAATCAGAGCAGTTTGATTATCTGAATGAAAATAAAATTGTTTTTGCCAAGGACTCCATATTAAGGAAAAAAGCAAAATCCATCATCGATGAAGTAAAATTTACAAATTAAAGAAAATATCAATGCAAATGAAATTGAAAAATATATTTAGCGCAGTAAAATACTAAAACCAACAATAATCATACCGCTCTCTTGCAGGAAAAACTTTAGACGTCTTACGATGTTGTGATTTTTCGAAAAACGGATTTGTCTAATCAATTTCTAGGTGACAGTAATTTATGAACGCTGAAAAAAACACAATTTGAGAAAATATAAATTGATTTAAACTTACACGACCTGTAGGGTAATTTAATCCATTTTCCGGAATGGATGGTCGTGATGTTTGTTGGAGTTTAATTCCAGACGTTTCTCCCTCTTCTTCGGAGAGAATATTCAGTGGCGAAAAGATCAACTACTAAAAATTGAAATTAATTTTTAGTAGTTGATCTTTGTAATCACCATGAAAAAATTAATTTGAGAAAAATTTCCGTGATTATCCATTTGGCTTTGTACTTCTTTTCCGAGTTTCAGTTTTTTTGTCAAAGTTTTGTTGTCCTGGCGGCATATGACTACGCTTACTCATACACGGCATACTCTTACTAATGCACTATTTTTTTTTCAAATACCATAAAGACTATAATGGATTTGATAACTTAATATCGGTTTATACTACACGGGTTTGAAGATGAATCTTTAAAAAGAAAATTCTACTCTCGCCTAATATACGGATGGATCTTTTTATGTGTGGTATCTCTATAAAACCAGTTTAATCCAAATACACCTTGAAACATACGTCATAAAGAAACTATAAAATAAAAATGTCAAAATAAGTCCGTAACTTCACGCGGTACAAAACATAGGGCCACCATGCTTTCTCTACGAGATTGATAAGTAAGAATACGTAACATTAAGAGGCCGTAAGCTGTGTCTCCGTAAGAAAAAAGAATCCCTCTCCCCACAATTAGTCACTAAACTACCGCATAAACAGACTAAAAGCAACCCTTGCTCAACCTCCCTGTATCTTCATCGATAGTCTTAACATCGCTGAGATAGAGGGATACTCATCGGTTGCGCGATGTTATCTTTAGGACTGGATCCTTTTAGGCAAATGAGATTCAGAGGATGTAATCGTTTCCGCAGATAGATTTGCTCATGATTGTTTTCAATATTTCCTATAACGCTTTTAATGCAGGGTGTCTCAAAAGATTGGTGCCAAACTTAGCATGAAGGTATGTCATGTCCGCCAATGTAAACTGTATCTACTAGAGCAGCGTTTCCCAACCAGGGTTCCGTGAAGCATTCACATGGGTTCCGCAAGCAATACGAACACGTAGGGTGTATCGAAAAAAACTTTTTTTCGATTTTGATGACGTAATAGTGCGGAAAAGTTGTCTAAGGTGCCAGAGAGTACCTGTGAATTTTTTCAGAATTTTTGGATAATTTCTTAAGGTGCCACATTGGCCCTGAAGTTCCCCATGTTAATCCAATGGGGCGCGCCGCCAAAAAGGCCGAAAATCGGTTTTTCGCCCCTCATTTCTACCCTAATCACACGACGAATGTCTCGTCTCGAGTTATGGACTCTATATGATGTATGCTACCCGAAAAAACTTGAATAATAACTTAAATCTCTATATTATGTTGATTGTGGGCTCTGATTTGAACGAGGAAATACGCAAATTTCGACGAAATTTGAGCATACAAAAAAACGTAATATTAGATATTTAGGCTATTATTCAAGTTTTGTCGGATAGCCTAGATCATATAGAGTCCATAACTCGAGACGAGACATTCGTCGTGTGATTAGGGTAGAAATGAGGGGTGAAAAACCGATTTTCGGCCTTTTTGGCGGCGCGCCCCATTGGATTAACATGGGGAACTTCAGGGCCAATGTGACACCTTAAGAAATTATCCAAAAATTCTGAAAAAATTCACAGGTACTCTCTGGCAGCTTAGACAACTTTTCCGCACTATTACGTCATCAAAATCGAAAAAAAGTTTTTTTCGATACACCCTAACGAACAGTCAATGACGATTTGGGGGTAAAAGGATGCCCTTTTACCCACAAAAAAAGTTCTAAATATACTTTTGGGCATGCTATAATTGGAATATCTTTTCCAGTGGAGAACACCTCGGTCCCCTCTTTTAAGGAAATGGAAATTTTTCAAATCAGGGAGTAAAGTTAAAATCCCCAAATATTTTTTGCAAGAGTATCCCCAAGAAAAAAACTAGGTATTTCCCAACAAAATTGAAAAAACCTAAGCAAAAATCCTTTACAAATGTCCAACAGTTTTACAATTCAGTCAGCTTTGACAATTTTTTTTAAGAATTTGTTCTATTTTTAGGTTGAGCTGCATTTTGTAGGTAGTAATTAAAAAAATTTATTTATTTTTACTTATAAAGGAGGTATATTTTACTTTCTACTCCGATTGTAATTGTTTTGAAACGAACGACTTGACAGTTATTTCCTATTGTTCTTAAAATCTAAAAGCGATAAAATAAAAAGCGATATTTATTAGGTGTTCCCTTAGGCTAAGCACGCTCTAGATACTTTTGTCACGGCGACTATAACACTAGTCCACTCGAGAGCAATGCATTTCTATGGCGAGATTTTTGGCAATCGGCCAAGAGTCTCGTCTCCTATGCGCGTGCTCCTAGCTTCTTTCAATAGCCAGGGTGATAATTTTGTCTCTGTCGCCGTGACAAAGTCTCTAGTGCGCGCTTAGCCTTAAACTTGAACATTGTCACGAGGGTTAAGTGATGAGGAAAAGGTTGGGAAACGCTGCACTAGATGACAATTATTTTTGCCGGCAAATTTCAATAATTTCTGCCGGTAATAGGTAATGATAATTACCTTTCCCATAGAATTAAAAAGTTAAACGTTGCACCTTTTCCAGTGGACATTCTTCTTCAGCGGACACAGCTTATATTTGCGGACATGAGTTCCGAAGAAAATATTGTTTGTCTTGGCATGAAAATCCCGCATGTTTAGTTTTACATCAACCTTTTGAGACACCCTGTAGATGGCAAAATTTCACCACTTACTATAAAGTACCGAATTCGAATTTTACCCCAACGTGGGGTAAAATGGGTCTCATTGCAAAAAGATGTCAAAAATATATTTATTACTAAATATACAAGAAAATAAGAAATAAGGCAATCGGCTAAGCCGTTTTTATCTGAAAAAAATTTGTTTTAAGTTGTACTTTAATGAAATTGTAAAAGTCCCAAGTTAATGAACATAGTTCAAATGTAGCAATTAAAATACTTCATTTGAAGAAAAAATAAACTTGGTTGACAGTTCAATGTATATTTGAAGGAAATAAGTTAAAAACATTGTTTTTACTTAATACAGAAGGCCTCCTAACTATGACCCATTTTACCCCAAGTACAAAATATTGTTATAAAAGATAAAATATTTTATATTTTTCTAAGCTGATTGGCTTGAAATGTCTCTCAGACTTTCTTTTATGGAAAAATATTACAAAAGTCTGCTGTAGTTTATTACAATATATAGATATTTGTAAGTTGGTAAACTCTGTTTTTTCGACAACACCATTTACCGTTCATATAAAATTATTTTTCAGTTCTTAAATTCATGAATCTAAGTTTTTGACAGTCGGAAAATGTTGCCAACAGATAAAATATTATAATACAAAAAAAAAAAGCTAAAATAATTCAATTTAAATTTGATTTATATATTGAGTTAATTAAAACTGACCCACTTTACCCCAAGACCCACTTTACCCCAACCCACCCTATATTCCAGACAGATTTCTGTGAACACAGACTAGATATCGCAAAAAACACCAATAACTAAGCTGAAAAGATACTTCAATATCATTCCCGGGTAAAAAAATGAAATTGAAACTGAACCTTTTCTATGACATTCAAAATCAACACACACAAGCCATCTATGATATACTGAGCTGAAACATATTTATCAGTCACTATATAAATTAATGCTTTGGGAGACGAGATGGTGTTATGCAATGTGAAGGGCAAAATGTTAACTTTGATAGTCAAGTATCAAATTTTACTATTGTTAATTACCTAATAGTGTCAGTACAATACAACTTAATGAAGTAATGGTTCAAATGCTATCTTTTCCTTTATCTATACTCTGTTCATTTAGAATAGGCGGCTGAGATGTAATGTATTAGAAGCAGTTACTAAAGTAATTATCATCGAAAACTTTATTGTGCAATGACAATGTAGTCTAAACCAAAGTACAGTTAAAATACTGTAAAAAATCGCTCACTGAAGTTGCGTGATGACGGTTATTAAGCGTTTTTGATCCTGTTTCAGCCGCCTATTCTAAATGAACAGATTATAGTATTTACTCGTGTTGCCCAAAGCCCTGTTTTGATAGATCCCGAAGCAGATAAGTGGTAAATAAACTGCAAATTTTAGGTATTCAGTTACGCATAACAGAAATTTTGAAATTATGTCCTAACAGACAAAGCGGGTTCTAAAACGTGGAATAACAAACGGTGTGTGAATGTATCGAATAGTTAATTTTCGAGTACTATTATTTGTTCACAAAAGTACTGATAACTAAGCAAATGTTGATTCTATAGTTATCTGCTTTAGACTTTGCGACATAACGCTCCATTCGCAACTTACGGACGGTCCCACAGACCGTCGGACATGACCAGGCTGGAGGCAACACATTCACCCCTTCTCCCGTAACGTAAAAGTAGAACAACGTAAAGAAGAGATTCCCATTCAAGCCTTAACCCCGCGATAAACAAACGGTCTGGCGCTAACCGGCCTAAAAATAAGGCCCGTGTCCCTCGCTGTCATCATCCGCTCGATGAACGTAAACAAATAAGGCAAAGGAAAGACGAGGCCTAAGGTAGTTCCTGCTCTTTCTCCTCGGCTCTCTCTGATTCAGAAAGGAATGAAAGCGGTGTGCGAGCGATCCGGCGGTATGCTTGGGAAATGATCTCGAAGTGCTTGTTTTTCCTTTTCAGGGTTAGGTGATTCATAAATCTAATTGTGGAGAAGAAAGGGGGTGTTCACAAATTACGTAAAGATTTCACGGGGGTTTGTACAAGTTGTGATAAATTTGAGCATATCCTTCCTCTTTCCATTTAGTCCAGGCAAAACTTTATACTTTTAAAATTTGTAAATTGTGAAGTACATACATGACTATAGGCTGTATTTTAGTGCTGTTTACGAATATCAGGCTAACTTTTCAATAAAATTTAGGATAAGTGTGAAAAAATTGAAGCATATTTCTTAATACTTTTGTTTTAAGTGCTTCATTTTTTACACACTTATTCTTAATTTATTAAAAGTCTTTTTAATTAATAGTACAGAAGGCAATTTTATAAAAAAAACCAGCAATCTCAACTTTTTGAAAGAGTGGACTATGGTGAAATTCCCTAGTCATCGCCATGTCTGCATGGTTTTATTGCCAATGAATATTTTAGATTTTTGTTTTATTTCAAAAACAAATCGAGTCTAATCGGTTGCCAAGTTGGCAACCGCAAAGGACCAGTCAAAAGGTGAGGCAGCTGGTTTTTATAAGAGCTCTCCTCCACTGTGTGCTTAATATACAGAAGTCCTCTATCTTGACCCTTTCAATAATATATAAGCTGCCCGAAATCATCATTGAATCATATGGAAAGTTTAGGACGGATAGGACTAAAGGGGTTAAAGGACTTCAAAAATTAAGTTCTGAATGTAATGTCAAAATTTATGCTTACGTTTCATATAGGTAATTTCGGTACACTCTTAAAATGACAGTCTCAAAAATGAGTAAAAATTACTCAAATCTGAGTATGTCACGCACTCAAACAAGCTCCTATCCAAATTTACTCAAATTTGAAAACATGCATGTACTCATTTTTGAGAATGTGCAGATACTCAAAAATAAAGCATCACGTACTCATTTTTTTATTCGTCTATGACATCATTATAAAGAGGGTGCAATGTGTTACAGTTATGATGACCATATAGTGACGTTACTATGACGTTGGAAGTAGACTAATAAGTTTGAGTGTGACAACGTTGTGTAACACGTTATCGCACCAACTTAATGTTGCTTTGATGTTTGGAGTTGATATACTCCAAATATTTCAATTTTTAAATACAAACTAAAAATAAACATAATTTGAGTAGTGACTATTAAATTGTTTGAATCTGAGTATGTCTGGTGTTTCAAAATTGAAAGTATAGGGTGGTCATATTTGAGACAAAAAGTTTCATACCAAAATGAGAACATCGATTTATTCACATTTGAAACTGTCATTTCTCTCAGTGTATGGTCCGGAGAACATAGAATACGATTACACCCGTTAGTATTCCTCGTAATTCTGAATTTAAAAAAACCTAACTGTGGGAACTAACGAAATTAGTTAATTCTAAGGTTTAAACCATCAAAATCCATACTCTCCCATCAGTGCACGTCCAATCGCATTAAACTCATGTGCAACCAAACATCGCCACCTCTCTAAAAACAATAACGTCCCGCACAAGAGAGGAAAGGGGGAAATTCTCGAGAAGAGAAGGAAAAAACTCTCCCCCCAGATAAGAAGAGTGATGAATTCAAATTGACTTTCATTCACTCGGTCCAGATCAATCAATATTCTGGGGACCGAGAAAAAAAAGAGTGCTGATCGAGTTATGAATGATGGAGTTATCAGTAAAAGCTCTGTATGAGAGAACGAGAGAGAGGGCAGGCTGCAGCAGAGGATAAAATCGATTGTCTGGCAGAATCGATTTCACGTGTTCTGCTGCCGCCGGGCGAGGCGAGTGACTTCTTACTTCCGTTGGTCATTCCGCTCCGTTTGGGTGGGTTCGTTTCGCCGGTATTGTTGGGTTTTTTGAAAAATTTGGGTTGTGTCAAGACCGTTTATAAAAGAGGCCTTGAAACTAGGTCTGACGTCATGGGTGTCGTTTGTAAGACTGCCCCATTGGGAAGGGTCTCCCTCATGCTCAAAAACGTACTTTTAAGAAAAGTCTTCGGGTTAGGAGTTAACTTGCCAGGGATAATAAAGGTTGTAAAGGTGTTAAAATATTTTATTTACTATAAAAATTATACTTACTTTGTGCAATATTCTTGTATTTTAGAGTTTAGTTTGTATAACCATAAGACTAACATGGCTGGAATTTTATTTATCTTGCCTGTTTGGGTCTCTCATAATTAAATTTTTAGATATTTTAAGAACAAATTAAACCCTTAACAGTGACAGAAATATTCATTAAAAATGGAATTTTTTTACTATTTAATTTTTTTGTTCTTTTGGATTACACACACATTTTATTCAATTAAGAGGAAGATTATCCGAACATAATGTCTCCCAATCTCTAAAAGAAGAAAAATCACTATCATCATCGAAACGAACTCAGTTTGGGCTTCACAAAACGGAAACGTTAATTTTTCTCAACCCGAACTCAGTTCGGGCATCACAAATTCTGCACGTAGTAGTTGCCCGAGCTCAGTTCAGGCGACACTGTTAAGGGGTTAATGATTAACTACAGATAAATTCTTTTATTTACTACATGAATTTAAAACGTTAATGTTTTAAATAATTCTCAGTGTTAATAATTTTAAAGAGAAAATCATGTAAAAGGTACGGTGCTATTTAATGACATCACCTAAAATTGAGTTGTAACGCACTACACAGTCTTGTTTAACCCATATTTATAGTTCGAGCCACCCAAAGCTTAACTTTTTTCTGACTCCGTACTTCACATTTTTCTACAGCAATTCTTTCGAAACTGAAAAGAGTTCGTGTGTTTATAAATTACTAATTTTAAAAAATTAAGACATTAAAGCGCATTTAACTATAGATATGTGTGTGCATTTTAGTTTAAATAATAATTTTAAACCTTTAGCTTACACAAAAGTTTGTAAGAACTATGCTTAGTTATACAGTAGGGCAGGGGTCGGCAACCAGCGGCTCGCGAGCCGCATGCGGCTCTTTCGATGTAAAGTTGCGGCTCTCCAGTGCCATACGAAAAAATTAATAATTTATTATCAAACCCTTAAAAAATCAGTAATATATTTTGAAGTACCTAATCAAATCAATGATACTCACAAGGAGAGGTGTAACCCAAAGTTCTCAAGATGAGTAAAAACTCTACTTTTAAGGGTAAAAATTCCAAAATTTTGTGGGAGAACTCCCAAACACTATTCAAAATTTTGGAATATGTGCTGTTTTCCCTTGAAAATTCTGTGATTTATAAGGAGTGATTCTAATTTGGTCATAATAGAAGTTCTAAAAAAAGAATTAAAAACTACTTTTTGGAGAAAATTTCCAAAATTTTTCTGAAGTGGGATCCCCACCTCCTCTCTTAAGTTTGCTGTTTTTTTTAACTATACTAATTTTCCTTGAAAATTCTACCACTTAAAAATGAGAGGTGCTCTTTGGGTGCAATCCAAAAAGGTCTAAAAATGAGCTACAAAGCTATTTTAAGGAAGAAATTTCCAAAATTTTTCAGGGGGAGGACCCCCAGATCCTCAAATTTTTCTAGGAATTTACTTTGTTTACAAAATTTTGAAATTAATTCACTAAAATTAATTTACAATGTGTATGCCAAGTCATCTAAAACTTATAGTAAAAATGTACTCGAACCCGAAAGGAGGTACTTTAGAAAAAATGTGTAAAAAATGCTCCCCAACTAAAGTCAAATATAATAAGCATATACTATAACAGTGGTTCCCAACCTGTGGGCGATCACCCCCTTGTGGGCGATTTGTGTTATCAAAGGGGCGATAAAAAAATTGGGGGCGATGAGTATTCAAAGGGGGGAAATAAAATAGTATTGTACTGACTGACTTTATTCAGACTTAATGTACCAAAACAAGTTAAAACCCTGTTTCTTAGGGTCAAATTTCCAAAACTTTTCTGGGGGAGGACCCTCAAACCCCCCCTTTTGTACTTGGAACTTAATTTTTCAAAACTTTTTTTAATTTAGTTCATCAAAATCAAAATCCTACCTATAATTCGGAAGAGGTGTACCATAACTAGTTAAAAACCTGTTTTTTGGAGTCTTATTTCCTAAATTTTCTGGAGGAGGACCAACGGACCTAAAATTGATTTTATTATTAACCCTTTACTTTAAATTAAAATTAGATATACAATGATAATAAAAAGGGGGCGAAAGGGTGTTAGTCAACCTCTAGAAAGGGGGCGATGGGCCACAAAAGGTTGGGAAGCACTGTACTATAACATTGAAGCAAAACAATTTAGTGGCTCTTTAAAAACTGGAAAATTTTTTAAATTGTAACTTTTGGCTCTTCCGTTTCAAAAGGTTGCCGACCCCTGCAGTAGGGTGTCCCGAAAAAACCGAAATTTCTCTGATCGCTTAGCGGTAGTGCGGAAAAGTTGTGAACTACCATCACTAAGAAGGGCCTGCAATATTAAAACTGTGGGTCAATATCTTCTGTTTCCCCAAAAGGCCTAAAGTTCTGAAAATTGGGCAAAAAATGACCAAACTTCAAAAATTCATAAAAAATTTCGAATTTTAGTCATGATTGTGAGGGTAGGCTTAAAAGTTACTATTTAATATACAAATACATCTGCAAAAAGTTTTAAACTTATAGGTTAATATCTTCTGCTGCCTCAAGGGGCCTAAAGTTCTGAAAATTGGACTAAAAATGACCAAACTTCAAAAATTAATAGAAAATTCCAGATTTCAGTTATGATTCTGGAGGTAGTCTTAAAAGTTACTATTTAATATACAAATGCATCTTCAAAAAGTTTTAAACTTATAGATTAATATCTTTCCCTCCTTATTAGCTTTAAAATTTGGAAAATATACAAAACTTCAAAACAAAATATACAAAACACATACCTTATTTTGATGATAGAAAAAATTTATTTTTCTGGGAAACTGAGAAATAACATCAACATTATTGCTTGTAATGATTTTTGGTATTAAATTTTGACATTTGCATTCTTGATTCTAGTGTCGCTCTAACAAAGGAATCCCTGTTTTGCGGGCCAACCGTTTTTCCGGAGGCTGCAGTGACTAATTTCACAATACGCTCAACAGCTTGTGTATGCGAAGGGAATTTAATAAATTCCCAGCATTCTGTAGGCATACCGTCCTCAATCATCTTCATAAGTATATAAGAACTAACCTCTCTGAGAACTGGAGGGGATGTCACATAACAAGATGCCCAGTCAATGAGATCTACATAGTCTTTGGCTTCAAAGTTAAGTACAGGAACGACAAATGTGCGAACACCTTCTCCATCTCTGGTACATTCTCTAGCCTTGATAATTCACCGAGCTGCAAGGGTCCTAATGTGACATCTATCATCAGTTAACATGGCCAAAAGCATGTTTTCTGGAGCAGCAATATACGTCACGATACTTTTTAGGCAAGTACCGAGATTAATTAATGAAGTGCCACAGATGCCTAGAACCGTCTTTTATGGAATGATAAATCTTTATACGGAACCATGAGGGTGCGTAGACTCGCAGAATAAATATAACTAAAGTAAGCAGCTTGTGTGATGGTTCTGAGGCAGATATGTAAATCCTAAGAATTCTATTGGCAGTTGTTAACCAACGGGCCAAGTTCAAAGTACCCGGTTCCCGGTTAGCTAGATCTGAAGAACAGACGCCAGAACTAATGGCCGTGCAGATTTCCAATCAGTATTTTTGATCCGAACTGAGGAATATGTAGATCTCATTGACTGGGCATCTTGTTATGTGACATCCCCTCCAGTTCTCAGAGAGGTTAGTTCTTATATACTTATGAAGATGATTGAGGACGGTATGCCTACAGAATGCTGGGAATTTATTAAATTCCCTTCGCATACACAAGCTGTTGAGCGTATTGTGAAATTAGTCACTGCAGCCTCCGGAAAAACGGTTGGCCCGCAAAACAGGGATTCCTTTGTTAGAGCGACACTAGAATCAAGAATGCAAATGTCAAAATTTAATACCAAAAATCATTACAAGCAATAATGTTGATGTTATTTCTCAGTTTCCCAGAAAAATAAATTTTTTCTATCATCAAAATAAGGTATGTGTTTTGTATATTTTGTTTTGAAGTTTTGTATATTTTCCAAATTTTAAAGCTAATAAGGAGGGAAAGATATTAATCTATAAGTTTAAAACTTTTTGAAGATGCATTTGTATATTAAATAGTAACTTTTAAGACTACCTCCAGAATCATAACTGAAATCTGGAATTTTCTATTAATTTTTGAAGTTTGGTCATTTTTAGTCCAATTTTCAGAACTTTAGGCCCCTTGAGGCAGCAGAAGATATTAACCTATAAGTTTAAAACTTTTTGCAGATGTATTTGTATATTAAATAGTAACTTTTAAGCTTACCCCCACAATCATGACTGAAATTCGAAATTTTTTATGAATTTTTGAAGTTTGGTCATTTTTAGCCCAATTTTCAGAACTTTAGGCCTTTTGGGGAAACAGAAGATATTGACCCACAGTTTTAATATTGCAGGCCCTTCTTAGTGATGGTAGTTCACAACTTTTCCGCACTACCGCTAAGCGATCAGAGAAATTTCGGTTTTTTCGGGACACCCTATTATACAGGGTGTTTCATAAGTTCGTTTCGCAGATTTTATTTGTAATCAACGTGTCCTAGAGTCACGGAAGTAAGGTCTACCCTTAGGTAAGTGACCCTGGAGAATCTATTGAGATGACTTACAGCGCCTCTAGCAACGAAATAAAAAAGTCAAAAAAATTTAATTTAAAAACTAAAGGAGATGAGCAAAAACCTTAGACCTCAAAAAAGAAAAAGTTCGAAATTTGCAAGGTTTTTTTTATTTTTTGAGTAAATTTTGTCTTTATTCAACTAAAAAAACACAAAACTACACAATAACACTGAAAAATTAGTAAATTTGCCAGCTTTTTCGTTTTTGAGCCCTGAAAAAGTGCTATTTTCACCTGCTAATATCTCCTCGAATATACAAGATATTTTCATGAAATTTTTATCAGTGAGTTCTTCATAACGTTGGCAACAATACTTTCATCGCTGAGGATTTTGCTCTATCTCCTTTAGTTTCTAAATTAATTTTTTAAACTTTTTTCTTTTGCCACTAGGGGCGCTGTAAGTCATCTCAATAGATTTTCCAAGGTCTCTCACCTAAGGATAGACATTTCTTCCGTGACCCTACGACACGCTTGTTTCAAATAAAAGCTACGAAATGGACGTATGAAACACCCTGTTTATAGACTTCTTAAGTAAATTTCAAGTTCTAATTTATTTAGACTTTTACTACCTATTTATATCAGAATACAATAATACATTTTTCAGGGGTTTTTCACATTATGTTAAAGTAGGTCTGAACAAAATATACGACCAAAGTTAGCCTCCCCAACCCACTTTTTGCGGCTCGACAAGTCTTAAATAATTTTATAATTGTAAAACATTTAGGAAAATTCAATGATAAAAAGGTAAATGTTTGTAAGATTTTACAAAAGAATTCGCCAAAGTAAAATGTTGAACTATTTATTTTACTTATAAAAAATAAAATCGCAACTTTCAAAAATTTAATAAAAAAAGGCAAAAATATAAAAATTTCATTAAAATTTCAATGTAAAAACTTGAAGTATGTTTTGAACACAGATTATAGCTTATCCCTTTTTCACTATTATTCAATTTTAAAATTTTTCTCAATGGCATGAACTAGAAATAAGAAAATTAAATTGAACTCTTGGCCCCCAAAGATCGGCTCAGATCTATTTTTTGGCCTGCGGCCACTTAAAAAGGCAAATTTTGGCCCACAACGAAATTGTGCAGGTCTACTTAGTAGAATTAGCATAGGATATGGAGATGTTTTAGAAATTTTCTGGTTATGATAAAAAAAGAACAATTTTCTGAATACATAGGGTGTGCTATACTCTGATAATTTGAAATTTCCCATGGCATAGCAAGGGAGATCCACCCCAGTTGTCAAGTATAAAAAATAAGTTGAACCACTATTTCTAGAGTGAAATTTTTGTATAATTTGGAGGGACGAACCTCAGACCCCAGCGTAAAACTCCGTATTATCCGCATTACCCACACAATTTGAGAGGCAAGGTTAAATTATTTTTTATATTCAATTAAACAAAGTAACATAATTATTTTTCACAGTTACTTATCAACGACCTGCGACTTTATTGATATTCCATAGTTTAGCCAGCACCTTTCTAAACTAAACGTTGCCCCATACCTAAGATAAATGTGTAAAGAGCATTACTTAAAAGCAAAACACCAGGATGTTAAGAATTTTGAAAAGTATGTTCAAAGTTATTTATATTCAAAATATAAATAAACACAAAAGTTTCCCACAAGAAAGGTAGGCGTAAACTGGCGCGAAGGAAAATTATCGATTTTAAAGATTTTGAAATGTATATATCAGGGGGGTTATCTATAAATACTTTACAATAGCCACCCACTCTTTTGTATCTCTCAAAGAAGAAAGAAAGTTTTCTAAACGCCTACTGGCCACAATAGCGGGGATTTCATTAAGAATGGAAGTAACTTTACGTTATAAAACTTGTAAAGTATAGACTTAAGTTAAAAGCAATAATCACTTAACAAATATTCATGTCATACTTTCACTTTTTTTTGCTCACCGTTATGATGGAAGTAGTTAGTTTTAGTTTGTCTCAAAATTTATAATTCAAAAATTTTTAAGTTTAAATTATAAAAAATTTGACTGCGTAAGTGTGACACACATCCCATGAAATCCGAAATTCAAGCTAATGCTAAGCGCGCACTAGATACTTTTGTCACGGCGACAAAGACAAAATTATCACCCTGGCTATTGCAAGAAGCTAGAGCGCGCGCACAGGCGATGAGACTCTTGGCCGATTGCCAAGAATTTCACCATAGAAAAACATTGCTCTCGAGTGACCTAGCGTTTATAGTCACCGTGACAAAAGTCTCTAGTGCATGCTTAGCCTAATAGATGGTAGGGACAAGATTTATTACACTGCTTAAAAAAGTAAAATATATTTTAATAATAATAATCTCTAAGAGACCCGGTTTTATAAACATAATATTTGTTAAACAGATAAAAAAAATACTGATAACAAAGGTTTTTCATAAAAATGTATGGTTCTTCAACAAAATTTTTGGGAA
Organism: Tetragnatha versicolor; assembly: GCA_024610705.1. Taxonomy (NCBI): domain Eukaryota; kingdom Metazoa; phylum Arthropoda; class Arachnida; order Araneae; family Tetragnathidae; genus Tetragnatha; species Tetragnatha versicolor. Next base: position 19,337,050 of record JANDEH010000008.1, read on the forward strand.
AAAATATAAATATATGCTAACATATTATGTAAAAGAAAATTATAAGAAACCTCCATGAATATCTCTTATCAAGTTATATTTATATAAGTAATCCTATAATGCTGTTTCAGAGCACAAGCTACCCCTGTATGTAATATTTGAAATTGTTTATTCTTATGAACCCGAAACCAGCATATAATCTATCCGCCTAGTCTTTCACATCTCCCCAAACATTGGGGCTATAATGACCGACACCTGATACCTCAAGGGAAATCAAAAAGAGCAAGTATCAGATCTCTCATATCATCCCAACTACAGAATTTTACATCATTTTACCCTGCATTTAAAGGTTACTTTATTATTTGATACAAAGCGCATATCAATAACTTTGTTACATCATTGTTTTAATTTTAGCGTTTTTAATTTTTTGGGGTTTAAAAAATCCTTTTTAATAATAACTAATACAAATTTGTTTTCAAAGGATCTTTCAAATAATCTTGATAAAGCATTGTTTCGAAGTGGAGTTAAACCATTATACCTAAGGAATCCTTTTTAAAATGATTATAATATTTCTAAAATTATCCATGGAAGAAATTTCATCATATAATAAGAGTATAAATACTTTAAACTATGTAAAAAATGGCAAAAGGACTAATATATTTTCTGATAATAATAATACCAACTTCTAACTCTAAATTTAAGATTTCCCTACAACGATGAAAAATATGGTTAATGTAAAAAAAGATTCTGTCTGGTTCCTTATCGATCCCCCAAAACCGACACATATTAAAAGTTGAATTTTTTCAAGATAGATTTTACTTGCCGAATACGACTATTTCGATAACGCACAATGGAAATACATTATATCCTTAACGTAAGAGCAATAATTAAGAACTTATTTTTAGCAGGCGAACTTGAAGTAACCTAAAACGTAACGCTTCACATAAGATGCATTGGAAAATGTATGTAGAATATTTTTACCAAGAAAAAAGATTTAAATAGCAATTTTATAGAGTACGTATACCTATTGAGAAAAAGATGAGTTCTTGAGAGACATTGTGGTGTGTTTCTTAATAATAGAAAAAAATCATGCTTTATTTTTACTGGTTTTGATTATTAGGGTGTTGCAAAAGTCTATGGGAAAAAAATTTTCTCGATTTTCTAAGATGCCCCCATCTCATGTTGTTACAAATACTAAAACATAATTATCTGTAAATTGTCAGGTCTCTAGGACAATTTTTGACCCCCGCGCTCTTCAAAAGTAGGTTTCCCATGTTAAAGTATAGGGAAAATATTGAACATATCGTCATGTTTGGTTCTTTTCCATTTTATAAGCCTGAACGCAGTCAATATTGAATTAAAACCTATCCATTATCCTTGGGATATCATTGTCTCAAGATCCTATCGGAAAAGCATTCAATGGCACCTACTGGGGGAAGTTCCACGGGGGTGAAAAGCGCACTTTCACCGAAAAAAGAGGATGATCACCGGCGCATGCGGTGTGAGCTGGATGAAGGACTCACATAGGGTTTTACTTCCCAAAGCTGAGATACAAGGCTATCAGATGATGCCAGCTGAAGTAAAATAGGAAAAAGATTCAATAAAACCCCAGATGAGTCCTTCCTTGATCCAGCTCCCGCGTCGTCGCAAGCGCCAGCGAGCATCCTCTTTTTTCGGGGAAAGCGCGCTTTTTAAACCCGTGAAACTTACCCCCAGTAATTGTTTTTTCCGATAGGATCTAGAGACAATGATATTCCAAAGATGATATATAGGTTTTAATTCGATATTGACTACGTTCAGGTTCATAAAATGGAAAAGAACCGAAAATGACGATATTTTCAATATTTTCCCTATACTTTAACATAGGAAACCTACTTTTGAAGGGCTCGGGGTCAAAAATTGTCCTAAAGACCTGAAAATTTGCAGGTAATAATGTTTTAGTATTTTTAACAATTTGAGAGGGGGACATCTGGAAAGTTCGAAAAAAAAATTGCAACACACTATTGACTATATATTTTTCTTCCCCAAAAAACTCATAATTAGTTTATAATTACATTCTTTCCCATAGAGATAGTGCAATGAGTAAAATTTCAACTTTATTCCAAAAATTTGGGACTTCATTCCAAAACTGATACCGTATCTTAAAAAGTAGGAACCAAGGGATTTATTTGGGTCTAAACGCTTCGAAAAAAGCAATACGTTTTAATGCTTCTGCTCCATCCGCCATTCCTTCTCCATCTCTGTTTATCTTTCTATTTTTCAAACCCTTCACAAAATATCTGGAGAATGTAAACATTAGAATTTAGAACTACTATATTCTCTATAAATACAAAGTTAAAATTAAAGACCATTCCTACATTGGTGGAAAGCATACGAAAGAGTATATCAAAACTTCACACTGGGTTATATCGCAAAAATCAGGATAAAATTATACCTTTAGAAAAGAACAAGTTAAAAATTATAATTAAAATAATTTTGTGTACTAATAATACAGAAGTAGTAATGTGTTTTGTGCTTAACATTTTACTGATATCCTAGTGTTCTCATCTTGGAAAGGTTCACCTATTGGAAATTCTAGTAGTTTTTTAATATTAACCAGAAAAGGTTTTTCCGATGTAGGTCAATCTGTTTCTTTTTTCAATTCAAAATTCGCAATAGGTGTAGATAACTGATACAATTTGAAACTCTGTGTTTTTAGAGTCAAATTTCCAAACATTTTCTGGGGGAGGACCCCAAAATCCCCTTTTGTACTTGATACTTAATATTTGTACTTAATATTTCTTTCATTAAGTTTTCTGATAAGCGAAAATTCTACCTTAAAAATGCATAAAAATCGACATCAAACCTATTAAATATACACAGGAGAGTATTAACCTATTAAATATACTCTCTCTCTCCCCCTCTCTCTCTATCTCTCTCTTCTCTCTCTCCCACCCTCCCTCTCTATCTCCCTCTCTCTCTCTCTCACTCTCTCTCTCTGTCTCTCTCACTCTCTCACTCTCATTCCTTACATTTATCTCTCTAAAGGATCTTATTAATACTTAAAACTTTCTATGTTCGTTTCGTTTTGGAGGAACCATCCAAAGTGAAAAGTATGAGTGAGTGTTTCACTATTTACCCCTTTACTTTTCAATGCAAGTGTTAGATATTCACAGGAGTGAATCACTCAGGATAAACAGTGAAATGAGCCTTTACTCTCTTATACGCTCTCATCTCTTTAACTCTCTTTCTCTGTTCATATTTCTTTTTCTCCCTTTATGTCTCTATGCCAATCTTTTTCTTCCTTTTTTTCACTCACTCTCTGTCTCTATCAACTACATTTGCTGTCTCTTCCTCCATACCTTCAATATCACACTCCCTCATCTCCACTCAGTCGCTGCACCATTACCAAAGTAAAAACACCAAATGAGTAAACTTAAAGGAAACACTAGTCCTCTCATCTCTCCCCAACATCGGTATAAAGAAAACCTCCAATAAAAAAACCCAGATCTTCCCATTCGTAGCAAAAGCGAAAGCGCACCTGATGTGCCGGTCACTCGGCCTCAGATCAATCAGCGGCAGGGTCGGCCCGGCTGAGCACAGTCCATTAAACGGTAGCTGCGGACGTCGCAAGCCCCTGCGCATGCGCCCCTCTGCCACACCCTTCTGCGGTGGCGGCCCCCCGAGAAAGCCCTGCTGCGACCGGCAGCGTGCTCCCGCCCGACTACAGGTGGCAACGTGGAGGAGTCTTTTCCAAGTCTTTGCCCATGATGAAAGATTGGGGAATGAGGTTTAGGAAAAAAATCAGGGGTGCAGAATATATGTCGGAAAGGCCGAACAAGTTTCTGGGGAAATTCCTGCAGTTGTGGGAAAATTTTTGCCGAAGTTCACAAAAAAAACTCTACAAATTCAAGTTGTTATTAGTAACAAATATTTTTTGGCTGGTGACAAAATCGTAACCTCCTACCTCTATGGAAATTAAGTGAAAACCACGGAATTACTAATGAATAGAAGAAAACTTCGGATCTACCCCGAAAAGACGAGTTTCTTTGGTTAACCCCTGGAAGTTTGCCTTTTCTTGCGTTTTAATTGATATGCAAAGAAAACAGCATATTCGTGGCGGAAATAGATATTTTCTCACAAAAAATTAGGATTCTTTTTCAAAAATAAAATGAAAATACTGGACATTTTTGGGGAAATTTGAAAGAAACTATTGAGACAATTTTTGGAGAAATTTTAGTCAAAACAAATTGTGTTCTTGGGAAATATGGGGCCCCGAAACATTTTCTTCACCCCTGAAAAAAATCACGGGATGTTTTTAAAGTCGGGTATGCAAATATTTATTACTTCATTTCGATCCAGCTAAAAAAATTTGCGGAATTTCTTCAAAAAAAGTGAAGGGAATTTGGACACTTTTTTTACAGTTTTCTTTAGAAACTCTAGTATTTTTATAGACACCTGAAATATCTTTAGGAATGTGTATTTAAAACAGCTATAAGAACTGCAGACCTAGGTGATAGGTTTCAAAGTCATATTGCAACAAAATAACTGCAGACTTCTTTGAGAAAATTGACGCTTTTCTGGAGAAATTTTGCATGCGCCTTTTTCAGGGGGATCCCAGTTAAGCTCTTGTAAGTCTAACGCACTATACTCAAACGCAATGTTTCTTGTCCATGGAGAAAAGATGCTGGGAGCAAAGAGAGGAAGTAGTTCCCAGCGCTGTGCCTGAATTTCGAGTTTAAAACTGATTATCATTAAAGAAATACTTCAGGTTACTTTGATCCATTCATTTATAGCGATTATTTGTCGTAATTTTCGAATAACGTTGTTCATTTTAAGTTTTACGAATGCATAACGCGGAGTATTCTTCCGCGCCTCGTGACGTAGTATGGACAAGAAAGACTGCTGTGAAGTATAGTACGAGTTTACAACGAAGACGTACCCATTTAGAGCGGGTTTTTTTATAAATGCGCATGAAGTTTTAGGAAACTAACTTTTAGATTTAAGCGCAAAATTTTGGAATTAGGGGCACTATATGTTATAGAATTTACTATATAAATACTATCTTGCATACTATAATATCTCCCAATACAGAATATAGCTCAAGTAAGGGGGGTCGCACTCTGGACATTGCTCCCCTTGGACCCAAAAATGTTCTCAAAATGAGTTAAAACCCTACTTTTACAAGTATATTTCAAAAAAAAATTCTGGGGGCAGATCCCCATACCCCCGCCAGCGGTACCACAAGGCGATCTTGAGTGATACTTTGTAGAAAATCCCCAACATTTTGTTAAGAGTTAAAGGCGATGGTCTCGAAAAGTGCCTCCCCTTGGAGCCATGCTTGATCCACGCCTGAGTAATATATCGTACCTGAATTTGTAGATCAATAGCATTATCTCTCAATAAAATATTGTGGAAGCAGAACAACGGAAGTAGAAGTTATTTTAAATATCCATTGGTTTCCGGCTAAATTTTATTGTACAAGTAGTTAATGAATAAGTACATTAAGTAAGAGTTTAAATATATTTTACAGACTACCTACATATCGCAGGAGAAAGATCTATCCATTATTAAATTACTAAATATTTCTCAATTTTATTTATGACCTAGATTCCCTATAGCAGTTAATTCCTTAAGTGAAAAATTAAGCGCTAAGTTTTGTATTTTTACATTTGTTACTTACTGAGCGATTACGTATGGGGGAATATTCTGATTATGTCATGAATTTAAATCTCAGAATGAAAATTTTTGATTATCATGTCGAGTTATACTAACTTAGGTGCAAAAATCACAAATTCGAGAAAAGATTTCAAACAATGGGTATCCTTTCCAGAAACTATCATGCAAAATAATTCTTTCAGACTAAAATAACCGCTAAAAAAACTAAAAATTAGAATTAAGAGAAACATTCACTGCAAATTATAATCCAGAATTCATTTACCAAAAAAGTGTATGAGAAAGGATTTTAAATTAGTGAAAAATAAGTATGCCTTACAAAATAACTGCGCCCACATTGGGAAAAGTAGATGCTTACAAAGGAAAACAATGTATTATAGTAGACTCGAAATTACAAACAAAAATTCCTAATGCTAATTAATAAAAAATGATGCTAAGGGAATTAATTTTTTAAAATTGATTTCATTTCAAAGAAATTTTTCAAATCGTTAGTAATATGATTTCAACCCAGTACATAGTAACGTCACATAAAAACTATCTAAAGGTGAAAAAAAGCTCTTCAAAAAATTAAATGCACATTTTGAGAGTTGAAGTTTGGAACTAAATAAATACGTTTATGTTTAAAGGAATTCCTGTAAGGTAAAGTCAAAAGGGTGATACTGTATATAAATCCTTAGAAATCATAATATTATTTTTTAATGAAAATACGTCCAAATGTATCCTTAGGAGCTTGCTGAAACATATCTTCCAGTGTAATAGAAGTAATCCATTTTGGTGCCTTTTCTGAAAAGTAGTATCCAATGGAGCTGTGAATCTGAAAACGAAACTCTGGGTGGAATATTTATCTATGTGAAAACGGTACTTACTTCATCTGTTTAACAATGGTGCTCTTTCCTGATTCACCGGCTCCTATAAATTAAAAAAAACATGTTATGAAACATGAATTGTAATGATCAGTCTTTCAAATCAATATAAGCAAAATATTAGTGCCACGATCATGTTTATACTAAAATGATTTACAGTTTTCATAATTGTTAATTTATTTCTTTTATTGTCTGATTAAATTTTACCTACTTCACATATTTACATAAGTTACCTACTTTTTTCATCTGAATACCACCTAATTCTATCTTACTTTTTTAGTACCGCCAAAATTATTCGTTTTATTAGATTTTGCTTGTGATTAAAAATTCACAAATTTTTAATTCTTAAAAAATACTTTATATAATTTAAAGATATTTGTCATAAACGGATGATTTAATGAAAAGATGAAAAAAATTGCAATGATCTTGAAAAGCCCTTCCATTTTATAATTTCTCCTAAAATAGAACTTCCAATGGGCAATACCAGCATTTTTTTGAAAACAGAAAAAAAAGCATTTTTCCAGTAAAAGAAATAGATCTAAATTCAAAAAATAATTGACAGAAAAAGTTTCAAAAAAATTAATTAATTCAATATTTATAAATAAAAATTGACAAACCCTTTGCATTTGTTTAGGATTAAATGAAGCAAATTAGGCCTTACTTTAAATTGAAAATCAACAATCACTTTGAATTTAAAACCATTGTTTAAAACCAATGTTTCGGATTAAATGATGTCACATGCTATTTTCGTTTCCTTTTTTTAAAGTCAAGCGTTGAAATTAATTAAAAAATAAATAGACATCGTAATTTTTAAAAAAATTTCGCTTATATTCCTCTCTTGAATACCTCTATTGAATGAAAAAAATACTGGAATTGCCCATTATAAACTCTCCGAAGAAGAACTTTGATTTAAAATGAAATGATAATTGCACCCAATAATTTTAAGACGTCAAAAAAGTTTATGCTTTAATATTTTTTAATCTTAATATACGGTTATATTCATAACTGGACAATAATTAATTTTATAAAAAACTAATTTAAGCCATATTAACTTATTTTTATTAGCTATCGGTGTACCAATTTTTCGTAGAATGACTCCCTATTACAGTTAAAAGTGTATCCAGTATCTTTCATATTAAAAGTTAAAGAATATTAAACATGTAAAAATATAATTTTTAATAATTATAACGACTAAATAATGATAAAAAAAAACAAATCTTCAAATTGTTTATATGTTGAACTCTGATTTGATAAAGGACTCTATTTAACTTAAAAAAGTTTTTTCCTCATGTAGAATTCCTTCACGCATCATAGAATCCATACGTTCAAACAATATAAAATGCATGAAAATTCATACACTTTCAAAAATATTAACTTATTACTACTTAGAGGGAAATAGGATCAATAACTTTTTAAATCAAAAAAATTTCTTTCCATAGTGATAATTGACTATTAAAATCGCCCTTAATTCATAAAATTTATGACTTTTTCATTGGAAGTCACATAAAGCAAAGTGTAAAAACTTAAGTGTTGTTTGCGGACATGAAAACATGATTCCTTTGTTCCTAGCTAATGATTGTTTGGTGAAAAATGTAAGACATGACCTTATCAAAAGGGGATAGTGAGGATTATTTATGCTTTTTCCCTGGAAAATTCAGTAGGTTCGGTCAACTTCCGGGATCACATAATGACTCTTAGGTTTGTCTAAAGAATATTTTTTCCGACGTCTAGCGCGTCAGAGCTAGTTAATTAATATAAAATTGATTTTATTCTATATCAACTCAAAATTGAGAGCTGAATTATGAAATTTTCTCACCTGCTTTTTATAGTATATAGACCGATCATGAAATGTCCAATGGAAATGTTTATTTTGCATGAATTAGTAATTGGTTTTTAAAGATGTGTTGTGATTTTTTAAAACTTTCCGTGTATAAAAAGAAATCAAGTTACGTTATTTAAAACATGCTTGGGTTTATTACGTCATATTAGTGAAATATGTAATCACGCTTCATCTTATAGTGTAACATATGAAAAATCACATCCTGCAATAAAATCCAGTAAAAATTTAATACACTAATCACTAATGCATTAAATTTATTATTCAATATTTTTTAAACTATGGCCTTTAAAATAACTATTATATCTATTACATTACCTATATAAATTTGCAATATGGTTTCCCAAAAGATTTCTAATTAATGAAAGTAGAGAAAAATACGGTTAAAGTGAAAAGCCAAACAAAATTCACTAACTTCTGTTTAAAGATGTACTAATATACGATATAAATATGAAAAACTCCCCCATATATCCTTAGCAATATATCCAAAGATATTAAAATTTTTCACAATTTTAATTGTACTTTAGGTAATTGGCTGTTAATCAACTTAATTAATTTATTGCTTTTTAAGTTTTTTAATAAAAGCAAACCATATAAAAACTAGAACATCATTGAAAGAATAATATACTTTCAGTTTCAATCAAATTTTAAATTTAACACAAAAATATTTTACTGTATTTATATTTGAAGGTTGTTTATTCTTATTCTTCTTGACCTAAAATAGTCTTGTTTACTTGGTTTATAATTGAGAAATGTGAATGAAAAATACTTTCTCATGCGTTTTCTAGCTATTTCCTTTATTTTAAACAAGAAAAGAGAAAAGAAATGACCTTTGACCTATGCTTCAAATTTGATACCTGACCTCTTTGCGTGTACTATGACCTTTGTTAGTCCACCTTTAGAGGATAATATGTTGATTAAACTAATATTATTCGAATAAATCAGTTGATAATAAACTAATCAGGCAAGAGATAAAGCTAATTACGAAATTTATCTCATAATTTGTTGTGTTGAACCAATTGTTAAGAGTTTAGAAGGAAAATTTTCAGCCGCTGTTGATAAAGCTGTTCTAATGAGGTAATAGACAAATCCTTGACTGTTCAAATGATTTCTGAATTGTGCGGAACTGATATAAATTGAAATGATGAGGTTCGAATGATGATTTATTTGTTGATGGTAATAAAATGTCTAAATATAGTTTTACCACACCATTGAAAAGGTCATATACATTGCCTTCAGTAACAGTGATAGAAAAAGCTTTTTTTTTCTTAAACCAACAGAAGCAAAGAAGTTCTGAAATTATATTCAGCTATAAAACATAAAAATAAAATGTTTAGATCATTAAAATAATGTATAAATTTCAGATAGGTTTTTAATTTAAAAACAAATATTTGTTTAGTTTTTTTTATATATTTAAAAAACAATAGGAACAATTGGAAAAGCAATTTTTTCTGAAACATTTCCCATGCGTAATACTCTCATTAAAGACAATCAAGAATGTAATTTTCCTGTTTTAAAAGTTTGTAAACTAAAGTTTAAGAAATAAATCTAGTTATGAATATAAAAATATAATTTTTATGTACTAAAAATAGGTTATTCATTGTTTTTTTTGTCAATTTTAAATTTGAAACTAATTTTTTTTATTATGAACCAAATAGTTCAAAGTATTACCATTTGCATCAGAAAATATGTGAGTTTTGCTATCCAACCATTAAATTTTATCCTTTAATATAATTTTAAGCTTTTGAAATTAATTTTCTTATTAATTATTCCCTATTAATGTTAATATTAAGAAATTAAATCCCTCCACAAATTTGATATAGGTGTAACGTTAGAATAAAAACACATATTGGTATATTGATGTCATATTTTGTTATTAATATTTATAAAAGAATTTTTGACATTTTCCAGCATATTAATGGAAATAATTCTGTTCGATCTATAAACAACTTTATGTATTTAACTTATTGTAGTACATTTAATTTTTACCACAACTAGTTACTATAAGATCCGATTTCATGGGGCCCTTTATGAGAACTAAATAAATTTTTACTTTTCAAACGTATATTTTACATTTTATCAAAACTTCATGCACATTCTTTATTTATATGAAATAAAAAAATTACTTCGAATATATCATTCATTCTTGTCATTTATTAATAACCCAACTAAATCCAACTACAACTACCCAACTCAACTATTTATGTATTAATAAAACACTAATGGGGATATAGAAGTCTATTCACCACACTTGACCTATGTTTCACCTGTTCTCAAGCTTTTTCGACAACTTTGATTGGCTTAAAACCTGTATCCTTTTTAACTACCGATTAGAAGCTTTGATTCCAGGTTAACCTTAGGATATGTTAGTGGAGAATACGGAAGTAAGTTACATTTAAAGTAAGAAAAAATGTTATACGTTGTAATTTTTTAACATTTTAAAACTTTTTTTCATGATTTATTAATTTAAAACATTTAATTTTTACTTCACAGAGAAAATTTATGTGATTAACAGTAAAATTAACCAGCATACAAATCATAAAGCAAGAAGAGAAAACACGTTAAGCATTCGCATTACGTTTATCCCAATATATTAAACAAAGTGCTTTAAAAGAAAGCCAAAAAGCGAGTAAAATTTTGTATGAAATTCACATGAAATGGAATTCAATATATTAATAGGTAAAACTGAAACCCCTTACGTATTAAAAACTTTAGTAATGCTCACAACTTAAATCTCTCGCCCCATTTTTATATTAAAAACCTGGTGTATATTTATGAGTAGCCTAGATACAAATAACGTTAACCTAAATAAGTTTTAACAAAGTAAGACTCTTATTAAAGTACATTTTGTGGGGTGGGGGTTCCATAAGCTAAAGAGCGATAGCCTACACCCCATGAAGCAAAATCGCTTCGACTAAATTGTGGCTCACAGCTTGGCACCTTGCCAAAAGAGGGCAACTGGCCGTAGCTTCCACGGGTTGACAGAAATGTAGGGCTAAATTATTGGTAAAATTTAGGTCACAGATTTTGTACAAAGTGTAAAATTTCCTTTGCCATTTTATTTGGTGTATATTCCATTGAAGGAAGGTAGCTGTACTTAAACACAATTATTCACTACTTTTTGTAATGATATTGCTACAAAGTAGAATTTTTTCTCTATACTCATTGTTTCAAAAAAATAATGCATGCAATAAATCTCAAAAAGTCCTTTATTTCGAGATCTAAAGTATTATTTTATTACTAAAAAAGGTCGGAATAAATATATAGCAGGTTAGACTTATCTCTAGAAATTATAATCACTTATTTTCTAGTTCATAACAGTACATGCAGTTTTAATTTATCCCTAATTTATGTATGACTTTACATATATAGCATTCAAAATAAATTATGAAAATGTAAATCTTAAGTAATCAGAATTAGTTGCAACAAAAGTTGTTCGTTACATTTACTTCCTATTATTAAATAACTTAATTTTTATATTTAAACCAATTTTTTTATAATAAAAGGATATTTTAATCATCGTATTTCCTCTATACTTTTTATTTTTCATCTCAATGATGATATTCAAAGAAAAAATATTATATTATGTATGGGTACAAGGAAAAAGTTCTCATTTACATCTTAACACAGTTACATATGTAAAATTACTTTCAAGTAATAAGGGAGTTGCAAGATTTTTTTTTATTTTTTTAATCGATTCTTCATGGAAAAATTCGCAACTACTCAAAATTTGAGGCCGATCAAGAAATTTTTTGATTGCAAAAAAAATTAACAAAAATTCCCTTTTTCAAAGCGCACCAAAACGCTAAGCGTTTGGGATGTGACGTCATCGTACGTTTTGAACAATAAACGTTTTCAGTTACGTGTTTTCTTTCGACTTTTAAATTAAAATTACCTGTACATGTGTTTTGGAAAAATTGACTAGATATTTCATTTTACCATACAAACAACCATACGGAACACTTGAATGTTTATGAAAATCTGACACATGCAACTTCCTTATTATTAGCTTTTATATTATAGTTATTAGTTAGTTATATTTACAGTAGGTATACGTTTCGTAAAATCTTTATTTTAAAAATGTAAACTTTTTAACAAAAACATTCTGTTATATTTTTTATAATTTGATTAATATTATTATATCATACTTTATGATTAAAACCCATTGATTAAATCATACTAAACAGTAAGTTGGCTAGCAGCTTTTTGGGAGACCTAAGCATTAGAAGAGAGAGAGTGCTTGAAAAGGGGGTTTCTTGTGTGAGTGATTGGCCTAGCCTAGATTCTCCATTTTAGCTTTACTTAAAAATCTTCCAGGAAATATAAGATAGGAAATGTGATGATAATTTTTCACTCTCACAGGAAAATCAGAAGAGTTCAAAACAACTAATGGCATAAAAAATAAGTTCATAATTTAATCAAAAAATGAAAATGAAAGAATGGGGTTTTTTACTTTTTACCAGTAGTTTCTATGAAAAACGTAACAATTGATTTTCGTTATTAGTTTATTCTACAAAAAATAATGTGTAGTTTTGAAAAATCATCCCCTACGATTAGTTTAATTTCCTGAAAACTGATTTATATGGGGTAGCAGAGTCACAACACAAACAAAATTGGAAGTTTAACTAAAGGGTTGTAATAGATCAACAAAAATTACACGCTGGCATTTAAAACGGTTAACGGAATAAAATGTGTTGGATGTTAAAACTATCCTATATATTTTTGATGATGCAATAAAACTGTAATAATATTGAATAAATCTGGGCAAAAAGTATCAAATGATGTAGGTATTTGAAATTATTCGCTTGTTTATTAGTTTATTCGCTTGTTTATTTATATGTCCCTTAAAAATCGAAAGTCGGGGAAACTTTTGCGACACCCCCTATTTTTTTCCTTTTGGTGTTCTAAGAAAGTGTGCAAAATCTTAAATCGATCAGAAAATATTAACACGTGCCTCAAACGGCCTAAATTTGGGAAATTTTGACATTTTTCTCATTTTTTCGAAAATTTCTCAAAATGCCTTAAAATATTATTTTGTCGAATAATAGGGCTTTAACACATCTTAATATTCATATTTGACCGTTTTTCATTCCTAGCTAGACGAAATTACCCAGTTTTTAGCCTGGTCATCAATTGGAAAATTATCAAATTTGCCCATTTTATACTGAGAATAGAGGATACAAAAGTCAGTGGGGAATGACTTAACTAGATATAATAACTAGATACCATTTGTAGACGATATTGATGTGTAGATAAATTATCTGGAGCTAAAATTAATTACTAGCATTTTAATTACAGGCGCCATATTGGATTGCATTACCACTGAAAAAAATTATGGGATAAACGGTATGGGCATGTTTGGTATTGGGCAATGCGTATTTGAGTTTTCTGATCTCAGTTAATACTAATAAAATCCTTAAACCACCTTTATCGTCTCTTTACTCAATTCGAATGGCCAGCAAATCTTTTATTACCATAACTATAGATGATAAAATTATAAATGCATAATAGGGGCAAGAGAAATTATGAAAAAATATTGAAAAACTATACTTCAGTATATACAGAAGTATTGTATAGTTGAAAAGTTGAAGTTGATAGAAAATTAACCCACTCTTCATAATGATTGAGCCTACTACACCCAGATAAGTCATTAACCATGTTTATAGATCTTGTATTTCATAATTTTTATACATAAACATAAAAACTTCCTGCAATTCAGCAAATTAGTAACATGAAAAGCCGATTAAACACTGGTATTTGGTTCTTAGCTAAAAGAATTTTAAATACTAAACTACAGTTTCAGTAACTCTTCAACTTTTCTTAGTATTTTTTCGCACTATGCAATTTTCATTTGGGATAGAAAAGCCGAATCTGGTCCTTGTCCCATAAAACTCCTCAATTTTCATTAGTGAATGTTCTTGAAGAAGAAATTAGGTTTCAAGTTGATTTTTTGATAGATTTATTTATAAAATTAAATTATTTTTAACTTTCAGTATTTTTTAAGAGTCTAAACTGTATAAAATTTTCCAGAGTGAAGTGTAGCTCTCTGACTTTCTGACTAAAAGGACTGGTTTCAGCAACCATTGTCAATAGTTAACATATTATCATCACAATATCAGTATCTAATCGGTTTTTCATGTTAAAGGAATATTTTATGCTCCTATGTATTATAAAATCACGATAAAGCATAAAACAGGCTTTAAACACAGTAAATGGCTTATATTCTGAGTGCAGTAGGATCAATCATCATGAAGAGCGGGTTAATTTTGTATGAACTTCAATTTTTAAACTAAGTTACATAATACAATACTTCTGTATGTGCTGAAGTCTAGTTTTTCAATATTTTTCTAGAATTTCTCTTTCCCCTATTATGCATTTAGAATTTTATCATCTATAGTTATGTAATAAGAGATCTGCTGGCCATTCGAACTGAGTAAAGCTCTTTAAAAAAGTGGTTTAAGGATTTTATTAGCATTAACTGAGATCAGAAAACTCAAATACGTATTGCCCAATACCAAACATGCCCATACCGTTTATCCCAGATTTTTTTTAGTGGTAATGCAATCCAATATGGCGCCTGTAATTAAAATGCTAGTAATTAATTTTAGCTCCAGATAATTTATCTACACATCGATATGGTATCTAGTCATCAATGGTATCTAGTTATGGAATTACGGGGTTAAAAGTCATTCCCCACTGACTTTGGTATCCTCTATTCTCAGTATAAAATGGGCAAATTTGATGATTTTTCTATTGATGACCAGGCTAAAAACTGGGTAATTTCGCTTAGCTAGGAATGAAAAACGGTTAAATATGAATATTTAGATGTGTTAAGGCCCTATTATTCAACAAAATAATATTTTAAGGAATTTTTAGAAATTTTCGAAAAAATGAGAAAATGTCAAAATTTCCCAACTTTAGGCCGCTTGAGGCACGTGTTAATATTTTCTGATCGATTTAAGATTTTGCACACTTTCTTAGAAGACCAAAAGGAAAAAAATTAGGGGGTGTCGCAAAAGTTTCCCCGACTTTCGATTTTTAAGGGACACCCTATTGTTTATATGGATAAAATAATGAAACATAGTGAGATTTAAGAAACAATAGGTGTATTCCACTCCAAAAAAATCAATTATCCCCCTGAAGAAGGAGTATTCAATTAAGTGCATCTTCAATGCAATAAATTAATCACAATATTGATTCGGGATTCGTAAAAATTCTGATGCAGATTAAATTCATAAATCCTCTACCAAAGTTTAATGCACAATTTCATTTATCTCCTTGAAATAAAATTTTTCCATCCCATTTTCTATGAACATAATGAATTCATTTTCTATGAATTTTGTAATTTTTACCACATTTATTTACCTATTAAAGACAATAATATCCATTTAAAAGTTACAAGATCAATCAAACACACTTGTGTCCAAGGTGAAAATCAAACAAAATTGAAAAACGCTTTAATTCCTACAAATTAAAGATAAATTTGATTTGTTTGGGATATAACGACACATATCGTATTTTCATAGTCTCCAGACATAAGTCGAAACAAACACATGGGAGTGCTTCAAAACCCAATTTAGAGAGCTTTTACCACCATCCCATAAATGATCCAAAAGGGCTAATACTCACCCAAAATCAAGAATAAGGAGGT
This sequence comes from Tetragnatha versicolor, assembly GCA_024610705.1. NCBI lineage: Eukaryota > Metazoa > Arthropoda > Arachnida > Araneae > Tetragnathidae > Tetragnatha > Tetragnatha versicolor. The sequence goes on from JANDEH010000008.1 coordinate 19,353,035, forward strand.
GTCAATATCGTCTATAAATCATACTTAAAGATATTCAACGCACTTAAAATTATGGATGGAGTGCAGGAACATCCCATCCTTCATAAGAATAAGAATTTTTCTCTAAATAACTCTCACATGAACGCTTCGGATACCGTTCAGAATGTTTATTGAACTCTATTATTAATGAAAGGCCTCTGTAACCCCTTAAACTATTGCTAGGGTAATTTGATTCCGGGCCACATATCCCACTCCTTCCTATATGGCATGAATATCATTGCACATTCCCGTATCATGCCACTGTTCATCAAAAGTGATTCCCACCAGTGACCACTTAGTTTGTATAGAAAAGTACCATTCATACTTTTCACTTTGAATGATTTTTCCAAATCTTGTAAAGATATTTTTCATGACTCACACGTATTTTTATATGTATTTAATTAATTAAATGAAGCTACTAAACTCACTAATAATTACGCAGATTATTTTTAAAACAAATACCACTAAATTCATAGAAGCGCAAGACACGATTGAAAATATTTTAGCAATATTTAAATAAATCCCAATAGCGTTGTCAATAATCGCCGGATTATGAATTTTTGATATCATGTACGAGCTATTACTCTTCTGATACCTCACAATTAAAAAAAATATTTTCCTTTTATTTATTTAATAATTGGTATTTATTCGTTTGTTTTTCTTCTTATTTTTTTGTTGTTTCGGTTTCTTTCCTCGGTGTGCGTGCTGTTGTTCTATTAAATGTAAGCTTGTAATCATGATTTGTAATAAATTGATTGATTGAATAAGTTTTAGAGTTACTGAATCTCCCCTGGAGCAGTGTAAAAAAATTAACATCAAAAGTGATTAAAATAAAAAAACGACGTTTGATTTGCACATAATTTATTAAAAGATCTTAAAAACCAGACACGTTTCGAGGGTATAATGAACCCTCTTCGTCAGTGAAATTACTATGTAAGAGAAAAAATGTAAACATGGCCATCAGTAATATAGGCAACAACAAGATTACTGATGGCCATGCTTACATTTTTTCTCTTACATCGTCATTTCACTGACGAAGATGGTTCATTATACCCTCGAAACATGTCTGGTTTTTAAGATCTTTTTATAAATTATGTGCAAATCAAACGTCGTTTTTTTATTTTAACCTAATTTGCACAGTTTTCCATCTATATTTTATCAAAAGTTATGTCTGCGAATGATCCTTAAGATTTGTGATATTATTCCAAAAATAAAGCTGCCCTTAGTTTTTGAACATCACGAGAGTAAAAAGTGCCATTATTGGAATATAGAGTCATTCACGTGTTTATGCAGGGGGATAACGAAATAGAACTGCATGGAATCAAGTAAGACGAAATCCCTTTTTAGGCACAGCGAAAACAACCAAAAAATCCACCTACGAAAATTACAGCCCTCATTCACCTCTTTCGATCCACCCAAAGAACTCCGCCGCTATAACAGCCCTCATCGTGGCGGGAGAGAGTGAGAGAGAGAGAAAGAAAAAAGACCGTTTTCTCTCTTTCTCTCTCGTTGGATCGAAGCACCTGCTGCATCGGGAGGGTGATTAGCACCGGGCGGGGCTGGCGTGCAGACGACCTGTCGCCCGTCCTCAACAGATTCGGGGGGACGGTGGTCATTCAATCGAATGGAGTGGATTTTTTTTCGAGAGAGATGCCCTTTTCGTTTGCAGAGTGGTGTGGAAGGCAGTGTAGTAGGTTTTATGGTGGTGTATATTGAAATTGGAGATGCGATGTTGACATATTTTCTGAATTAGTTTTAGAGAGTATTTTTGGAGGGTATAGTTTTTGAATATTCACGATATAAATCTGTATTCCCCCTACAAATTTACCTACTTCTATAACACTACCTAAAGCGATCCTATAAAGTGTAAGATAACAGTCAATAATCCGATTCATTAGTGTATAGTAAATAGTTTTGCCCTATATTAATCATATTTTTTTTTTAATTTTTCAAGATAAATTATAATATTATTCATACTTTTATAATTGTGTTTATTTTTAAGTACTACCTACGTTTTATGAGCTTTGTTTTATGAATAAATTTTCTGTGATCTTTCTGTCATTTAAATGGAAATATTTTCTTTATTTTATAGAGAGTAAATGAATATGCTGAGAAGAATTGAGGACAATTTTGTTCCAGCCGAATTTTGGCTTAAGAATTGCCTCAAAAAATTATTATGTTGTTATTCCAAACTTTCAAACCTCAAGACTCACATTTTTAGAATCTTTAACTATAGTGGATCTGTTTCATTCACAGTATATGTTTTTGTTTATTTTCTTCCAAGCCAATATCTTCAGAATTTGCTGTAATACCAGTGTGAAATAACTCTCATTCATTCATGAAAGATTCATGATAAAAATGACAATTTTCATTTTTTTCTTTCAAGCAGAAGGGGAACTTCTACTCTATTACATTTTTTAAAATATCCACAGCAGTCGAAATGTTTACTAAATTTTTAGGGGATTTAAGTTTTAAAAATAATGAAACATCTTTTAGGATGCTAATCTCTCATTTGTAAAATTGGAGAACGATACACACTTTAAAATTTTGTTGTGACCTAACAAGTACTGACTCTCAATCCAGCAGCCATAAGTCTGTTCGTTTAGAATAGGCGCCTGAAACAGGATCAGAAACGCTCAAAAACGCCCAATAACATTCATCACGCAACTTCAGTGACCGATTCTTTAACAGTATTTTTAGTACTTCTGTTTAGGCTGCCTTGTCATTGCACAAGAAAAATTTTATAATTACAATAGTAACTGCTTCTAATACATTACGCCTCAGGGTCCTATTAAAAAAAACAGAGTATAGCCATCCATAGACTAGGTTTAAAATTATAGACAAATGGACTAATCTATGCATCTTAAGTTTTCTATTTTTATACATAAATCGAATAGGAAGTAAAATCCTAAGATATCATCCCACTTAAGAAAGTACCATGTTGAAACGAGTAGGGACGGTGAAATTTTGCATTAAGTAAAATAGTACGTACTTGGTTATTAATATTTTTGTTTTCTATTTACTTGAAATATTTCAGAAAAAATTTAACTTGAATCGATATTTCCTTTTCAGTCTTCTCTCAACGATAGAAAGGCAAAAATCCGTTAACTTTGAAACATAAATTGCAAAAAATTTCAGTCAGTAAAATAAAAATATTAATTGGAATAATGTACATCAACTTGAACTAAGTACTAGAAAACAACTACTGTTTATATATTTATACTGCTTATATCTAAAGAGTTCATAAAAGGATCTAAAAGTGTTTGAAATGAGGCAGATTTTAAAACACTTCTCCTAATGTCCCAGAAAAGTGTTTTGCGGAAAAAATCAGTTAAATTTTGGACATATTTTTTTTAAATTTACTGTGATATGAAGGAATGTATATAAAAAACGCGGAAAAAATCTGATTGGACTAAGTACTTGTACTTGCTCATTCATGCATTTAGAGTAATAGTCATTCAAACCATGGGTTCCAATTAGAATCTAGAAGTCTTTCAATTAAACTCTCTAAGTAATTATAACAAAAATACTAAGTATTATTACAAATATCCCCTTACATCGCACCATTCTCGCCCAGTAAACCTCAAACGGCTTCAGAAACGCTCAAACCTCTAAACCTCTCTGAAATCTCCCGCGTTTCCCAACCTTAAAAACATAACAGATGAGTCCATGTCTCCACAAGTCGATCTGGCTATCTGAAGGAGGGAGCTCGTGACTACTCACTAAAATCTTCCTCTCCCGGTTGTCAGAAGAAGACAGATCGGATCATGGGGTGCCTTCGCTCGAGGTTGGGGAGGAGATAAGAGATAAACACCCTCTCTCTTTCCCTCCTCTTGGCTTGTCGATTTTTGGTATGAAGAGAGGGGAACAGATGGAGATAGGAGAGATACAGGGCATGATGTACGAGGCGAAATTTAATCTATGGGGTGATAAGTGTTAATTTGTTTATAGAGACGAATTTGTAGGGAGCTTTGTAATGATTATAGAAAGGGGCTGACCCAAATTGCGTTTGTAGTCTTCCTATTTTATTGGCTTTGAATAAAGCACTAAATGCATGCACCCTCGTATATTAAATGTTACACCGAGGTACTACATAGGTTTCGTTATGTAAATAATAACTCATTGCAAAACTAGTGTTTCTTGGAGGGTATACGAAGTATAAAAGGTTCATCCTTTTTGTTTTCTTCGTTAAAACCTCTAACAAAACAGAATTGCACAGTTCTTTTTTTTGTTTTGTTAAACGTCTTTCTTTCATTTTTCATGCTCTTGCTTTATTTTTTAAGAATGACTCATTTTTGCCTTAAACAGATTCAGATTAAAAGGATTATTTAAAATCGAAATTATATTAGGTAATTGAAGGGATTGTTTTGTTTAGTAAAACGTATTAAGGAAAAGATAAATAAATTTCAAATAAATAAATTTTAATTAACCCTTCAATATCAATATCAATTTCAATATTAAAACCTTGTTTTATTTAAAAAATGTAATAAAATGTTTTTTAAATTTGTTTTGAGGTAACTAAACACGTACAAGTTATTAATATTTCTTTGGCATTTTCTTAAATTAAGGGGACCAGAGATCTTAAAAGTAGTAAAATAAACAATATAAATTAATGATTATTTTATATAATGCAAAGTCAAACTCTTCTTTATATATTTTTATATATGCTATTAAAATTGAAAATTCAAACGGTCTTATTTTTAATCATTTAATAATTTATTTTTTAATTTCTAAATGCTCCTCATGCATTTCGTTTTCCTTTAATTCCATCAAAATATACATTTATAGTGGTGTCCTTTAAAAAAAACCCACTCCAAATTGTACCCTAAAAAAAACCCATCGAGATATTTTAAATAAATAATTAAAATAATTTTAAATTCTCATTTCCCATGTCTTCCTAAGCCATTTAGAGTGGCAGGGAACTTGAAAGCATGTCAAAGAACCGTTTATTTACTTATTTATTTGAATAAATAGAAAATGTCGATTTTGGGCTAAAAATATGATTTAGTTATGCAGATTTTGATGCTGTAAAAATATATGTTATGAACATTTTAAAGCATTCTTCACGTGGTTTTGTGTTATCCCGTTATTATGAGAATAAAATACTGAAATTTCAGCTCAGTCGGCCAATTAGGGACCCTACGGTAGTCTTTAAAATGAGGGGTGAAAAAAACCCATAGTGTGCCTAAAAAAAACCCACTTTTCATTTTGTAATAAATGATAAAATAAATAAAAAATTTTGCAAAATATTTAATATTATTCATGATATACAACTAATTATGCAAATAGAATAGTTGTTTGGGTAATTCTCAATTTTTTTCAGTATTTTTGATAAAAACTCAATGTTACCAAAAACAGCCATTTTCCATGAAAATATAGCATTTTACCGAGTTTTACTCGAAAATGGGTTTTGAGAGTAAATAGTTACGGGTTTAAAATAAAATATCAGTGCCAATTACCGTTCTTAAGCTTTTTTTATAGAAATTGTATTAAGCATTTGTATTTAATAGGTCGTTTTCATCAAAATACAACAATAAAAACGCTATTGTCGTTCTGTTTTGAAGGCAAAATTCTTGAGTAGAAAAACTTATCACAGTTTTAATTTTAGAAATAATTTGTGATGAACTTGGTTTTAATTATCTTAACTATTCTCTTTTCTATCAAAATAAACCTTTCAATCATATTTTTTCTTAATATTTTGAGTATTTTCAAGAGTGGGTTTTTTTTAGGGTACATGGGTTTTTTTTAGGAAAATTGGGTTTTTTTTGGATTCTTACTTTTTTGTCTGCCAATTTGTAACGGAGAGTCGGAATTAAAATTGCTAAGCACTAAAATGTAGAGGAGGACGAGCCGTTACAACACAATTTTGTTCGATTAAATTATCATATTTTTTAAGCTTTTAATGACGGAAAACTGAAAAAGTGGGTTTTTTTTAAAGGACACCACTATACGTATTTTCTTTACTTTTTAAGCATTAGTAAGTTAAATTATATTTAATCTTTCTCTTAAAAAGGTGCTTTTGGGTTGTTTTTTGTGTTTTCGTTATCTATAAATTATCAGAATCAAGTTTCAATCCTTAGATATCTTAAACTTTCCTCATTAAACATGTTTTAAAAATTTGGTTAAATTATTTTAATTAAAAATGCACGAGGATAAGTTTAAAATAAAACATTAAATTACCTTTTTTAAATTTAGAAATATATATATTTTTTAAAACTATTACATGTTTATTATGTGTTTTCGTCCAAAGTATGATGAAATTTTACAGGGGAGAGTTGCTCAAAATGGGTATATCGCCCAAAGTGGGTAGGGGCTCGTATGCTCCCGGATGAAACCCGAGTGTCAAAGTTATGTGTATGCTGTGATTAACTGAACACTCCCGAGTTTCCATCAACTCCGATAGAACATCAGATTTTTAATATGATGTAACTAGGCGCAACATAAAAAAATGACGATTTTCTTTAAATAATTTAAGATATGTTCCTTTTAAATCGTCAAAAGTTAAAACATTTACAGTGTTGTTGATAGTTTAATATAACTTAGACAGACTTAGATCTTATACTTAGATCTAACTTTAAAATACTGTGAAATGACCGGCGTTTTTTTATACATATTTCTGAGGTTTTAACCCCCCTTAAAGTAAGAAAGGAGCTTTTGGACAAAGCACAAAGACACAGTAAAAATTACTGCCTGACATTTCTATTCTCTAGTTTCCTCTTTCAAGTTTTTTAGCAAGAATTTGCTAGATTATCATTTTTAACCAGGTGTGTAAAAAATGTTTAATTAATCAAAACCTAATATTATTGCGAAATACACTAAATAATTATCACACTTTCTAACAATAGTTGTAGTTAGTAATATAAAACAACAGAAAATAATTCTCACTTGAGGCATATCAACTAATAAAATGCATCGAGTTCGAGTATAGAAATAAAGGTAGCTGTTTTGAAGTCGTGGGTCTATTTTCTTCAAATAATATTTTTAATTGGATATTAAAGCACAATAAAATCTCTTTTTCATTCCTACAAATTAATTTAGTGTTTGTGTCAAGTGTAGAGTTGAGTTGTTATTATTTTTTGGCACAAAAGTATGAAAGAAATATTCAAATATTTCATTCGTTTACTTCACAATTTTGTGTTTTACTTTAACTTGTAAATTCACTTAAAATTATACATAAAAATAAATTATGTGTAAATTATTTATCTCAACCGTAATTTACGTATTTAAACTCATATTTGTAAAGAAACAAATAAATAGATAACATAGCTAAAAAATATATTTAAATTCATATTTAAAGTAGAAATTTGGCAAAAACTACAAAACACACACAATCTATCTTGATAACTTTTTTATACCCACATACACAATTTATACCAATAAATATTCCTCCCGTATATTAGAAGATAAGCACAACTTTGTTAGTTGTTTTTACTGCCTATCTTACAAAGTGATTATTCAAAACCGTTCGAAAGTTTATTTTCCAAAAATAAAGAACGTATTTTTAATTCTTTAGCTTTTTCTTCAATACACTGAAGTATTTAGTAGAAATATTGGTTATAAGGAGTCTTCTATATTGTTATTTCCAAGTTAATGCTAATCAACTCACTACCCACCATTGAAATTATGGATCTGTAAAACTGTTCTACTGCGTGTATACAATGTATGTAAGAAAGCCAACACTAAGGTTCTGGATGGCTCCTCTGAAACCATTGCTTATCAAACCTTATTTTCTTTTTCATATCTTAGTTAGTGCCATTTCCAATCACCATAAACTTTTAACTATATACTTGTTTATATTTAATGTTTGTGTGTTTATCATTAAGAAAAATTTTCTTTTTTTATTTAAATGTTTCCTTTTTTAAACAAAACTTAAGAGAAACATCAAAAATTAAATTAAAAAGAGGAGATGTTTTTTTTCCTTATTAAAATAAGTAAATCAGAGTACTTTTTAACAAAAAATATATCCGGGTAAAATATTTTTTGATCATTAGTTACACATTTATAAAAGAGAAGAAATTTTGGTTATGAATAAATGCAACTAAAATTAATCTGCAATACATTTTTACAAAATTTTACAAACATAAAGGAACATTTTAAGGGGCTTACATCTTTTATTAAAGATTATTTAAATTTTTTTTTACAAAATAAAAAAAATCAATGTAATACTTAATTTTAAAAAAGAAAAATTGATCGCAATAAAAATATCAATAATCTCAACTGATTTCATATATAATATCATACCTTCATTAAATTTTAATTGTTAATTTAGTATCACATTCCATGTATTTTAAGAGTGTTTGAGTTTTTGCATCATATTTTTATAATTTGTATTGTACACTTGAGATTGAAAATCTTAGTTTTATCTAGAAATTTTCAACAGTTTTAATCATTAATTGAAAAAACCGAGTTATATGAGGATTCTCAAGAGGTTTTATGCAAAAAAGTAAATATATTTATTAAATGGTCAAAAAAGGCGTTTTCACAAGAAAGAATTACAACTAGCTACATTATGGCGTAAAAACTAAAAGGATCTATTTGCACTACACATATTTCATTATCTGTTTTACAGCAAATTTCTCATAAGTGTTCTTCTGAGTTCCTAACACCAAATAATTAGAAAAGATGTATCTAATATTTTTACCTAGGTATAATTTTAAAAAAAAACATCCCTGCAAGTGCTTGTACACAAATTGATGTAACTACTTATTGCAAAAACATATAATTTTCCCTTTTTATATTTAATACCTTATCTCCTCCTTAGAGTATACTACTATGCATTAAAATAGCTTTTATCAATGTTTACACAAGAAATCTCTCTTGATAGTACAGAGTGTGGTATGTAAATATTTATTTGTCAGATTATTTCTCTTTGATAAAATATGTGTGTGTGCTATCCTTTTCCTCAATGTTTAAAACCGTAACCCAAATACAAACTATCATTTCCTTTTCAAGTACGTAAAACTCAAGAACAGTTATATTTCTTCAAAAATACTTTAACTCTTTACAATATATTTACCACTTTCCCAAAAGTACTGTTCAATGAATCAAAGTAATCATTTGCATTTAGGGTTTACATATATAATCTTCTACAAAGTAAACAATGGATGTAAATATTTTTACACCTTAAATCCATTTTAACCCCTTTTGCACACAATATTTTCCATCGTTTTCCTCTTGTCCAAAGCACATTAAAAAACCATCTGTTTCATTCAGGAATACATACAAACATACACCTATGCACACAGTCCCAAACCATCCAAACAGTAAATATATCGATATAAATTTTTTTTGTATCAAAATCTTCTTTTACCCCATCTGTTCACCCCCAAATACCTCCTTTCCCTTCTCCTCCCGCATCTTCTCTCCACCTCAACCCCTTACAACTCTTAACCTCCTCACAGTAGTACTATTTTAACAAATTTATATATACACTAAATTTTTTCAAAGGTGTGTATTATCTTTAACATTTTCCACAGTATACGGAATACATTACACAAAATTACAGGCTGAGAACTCTTATCAATATCTTAACTTCATAACTGTACCTAGAAGTGTTAACAATTCTTCAAAGATCAATATTCAAGCAATTTTAATTAATTCGTAACTGTTTAAATTATCTTAACCATTTTCTCCAAAATACGCAATACTTTACACAGAAATACAAGCCTATAACTCTAATCAATCTCTTAACTCCACTACAGCACCTAGAAATGCTAATAATTTTTTAAAGGGTTTATTCTGACTCTTTACGTTCCTTAATCATTTTCACCGGAATACTTCCCTTTACCTATAGATCTATAATCTCTATCTATCAATACTTCGTACAGAATTGCCAGCCTTAGAACTCTAATCAATCTCTTAGCTTCACAACAGTACCAAGCAATATTAATAATCTTTCATAGGCATTTTTTTAACTTTTGCATTACCTTTAACATCTTCTCCAGTATAGGGAACATTTTATACAGAATTGCAGCCTTAGAACTCTAATCAATCTCCTCACTTTACAACAGAACCAGGCAATGTTAATCATCTTGCATAAGCATTTTTAACTCATATTACATCACCTTAATCACCTTCTCCAGATTAGGGAGCATTTTATACAGGACTACATCCTTAGGACTCTAATCAATCATTCACCTTCACAACAGTAGATCTCACCAATTTTAATGCTAACATTTTATTTTTCAAAGAAAAATGTTTTTCGCCCTCCTTACACCATCCCTTTCTCCGCAACACAGAACACTCCACACAGAATTACTCCGACCTTTCACTCCGAATCACTTAGAACAAGATGGGGGAGAGTTAGGCCTAACTAGGGGGGTGGGGTAAACACACACACACAGAGATAGAGGGAATAGAGGAGCTGGGGGGCTCACCAAGTAGGAGTAGCTTAATATCCTTGGCTGCTTGAATGCCATCCTCCTTGAGGTTCTTCTCGATCTGCTTACTTCTAGCCAAAGCTGCCCTTTCCTCGGCACTCATTGCACACCCCATGGCCGACTGGTAGGGTGCGCTTCCTCTCAGCAGTAGTACCCGTAGCTCTCCGCAAGCCGCCTTCACCAAACGAGGATGGCCGAAGAGAGGAGTCGTCTTCGGCAGACAGAGACCATTGCCTCCTAGTGCATCAGCGGAGGAGGTGTTCCGAAACGCGGGGGAAACGCTCGCTCGCTCGGGCTGGCTTCTACCTGTACTGGGGTCTCTCCGCTCTATCTCCCGGGCCCCTCCGCTATGATAATGAGAGGCGACCAGCGGCTCGGCCGGCCAATCGCTGCCCGGTTGCCATGGCGACCCGCATCACCGCTCGCGATGACGTCAAACGGTTTTCGTCGCCATCTTGGCTGCGCCGTGGCGGGAGGGGAGGCAAAAAAATCGATGCGGTCGTCTGCAGTATCGTTATCGAAAATATAAACCGGTGGATATGAAGGATAGACCTACCGGGGGGGAGGCAGCAGCATCTATCTCTCTCTTAAGTGACTCTTCCCTCCCCTTATCCCACCACACGACCCCTCCTCGACCCCCGCGAGATGACCACCACCCCGGTCTTCCGTGCATCTCTTTCTGCCCGGTGCTTACGTCAAACGATTTGTGCCCACCACATTAAATTTGTGTGCTCAAAAACTTTTCACTCTCTTTTATTATAAATCCATGCGAGAGATGCATAACTTATCCGCTATTCTGCATGCTATCCGCTATTACATGCTCTTTTTCATCTTCATCTATTCACTATGCATAAAAGGCCCCTTCAGAAAAAGCTGCACTGCAATTTTAATTGCAAACACGTATTTGCAAATTTAAGAAAAATAACAAATGTACTATGTTTCTTATCTTCTTATATCCGTCATGCATAAATGCCTAATCAAAATAAATGACTAGAATCTGTACGAACACTTGCACTATTTTTTCTTTTCTAGCAAATTATTAAAGAGTATTAATCCATACTCCGCAATTAGCTTTATTAATTTATCTATCGTGTATAAAGGCTCCATTGGAAATGGAAAGTTAAAAGCATATTCAAAACTTTTCTTACTGAAACAGTTTGCAAGATAAGGCAAAACAGGGCTTATCTTTTAGTTATCTTAAGTTATCCATCATAACGCATAAGTTAAGTATCAGGAACAAATATTAAGACATCGCATTTCAAATTTAACTTGCAAACAATTGTTTGTCATTTTAAGCGAATACAGGAATTGGGTTTTCTAATAGGTTTAAAAGTTTATGTTTCTTCAGAAATCAATCAAAGAATAAAAACCATTAGGAAAACTTTACTTAAAATACAGCATGCAAAGAGAAAAATACAATGATTATATTTAGTAATATATACATTTTTGAATCCTCCATCTTGCATACGCCATCAAAATTAAGTATAAAAGTTATGTAAAATGTTTTCAAATCCTGAAAATTTTTTACATGTTTGAAAACTAATGTGTATTAAGTAAATTTTAGAGTTCCCACATCCAAAAATGGTCACATTTTTTAAAACCTAAAAAGTTAAAACCCTAAACCCTTTTATAGCCTTAAACATTATGCAAATGTGCTAAGAGGAAAATCTTTGTACTGATATATTTTTCTGTAAAAAAAAGAAAATTTTGGCATATTATACCCAAATGTTAATTCATATGATTCATTCTCCTGGCATAATAAACTTTTCGCTATTTTAATGAAGTAGTATTTTGCAGTCTTTTATAATTTCTTTTTTATGATAGCCCATTTATTATGAGCCTCCAATATTATATCTTTTTAAAGTTGTATAATTTACAGTTACCCCATGTATAAAATATTTAATAATTTACATTCTTTATTAAATCAAATCTTATATAAACTATAATTTTAGTATTTTGAAAGATTTACAGAATATTTTAGTGAGCGGTTTCTTTTGTGTTTTTTCTGATGTACCCAAAGGAAAATTAAATAAAATGGCAATTGAATTCTTTAAATGCTTCTTGAACCAATGTTACAAAGTTTTAATAGAACTAAACCATAGTTAAAATACTTTTTTACAGAAATATATCATGCATTTTTATTAAAAGAACAAGTTAATGTCATTAAAGTAGCTTCCTAGATAAAATTTGAACAATTTTGACTTTAATAAATTATGCTATTACAAACTAACCTAAGTTAATCAAATTTCATAAGTTTAAACCGAAAAGATTTAAATTTAATTAAATTTAGTTATTTGCAATCCCTTTAAAAGCAACAGATATAGGTTTTATAAATATTAAAAGTATTTTTGAAAAATAAGGTTATTAAATTTTTGATGCACTCTATATATTTTTTAAAAAATATTATATTTATTTTATTTTAACCATAAAATTTATCATTAGCAATATTAAAACAATATTAATTAATTTTACTTTGTTTTTCATGAAATAACCCTAAACTATCTTCATAATTTTTCTCTTACATTTACACCTACTTAAAAATATCATAAAAATATGAACATGATTGTATTTTGGATCCAAAGTTGTTAACATGCTAAATAACTATACATCCATGCTTTATTAAGTGTGCAAATTGTCACACACCATAAATCTATATAATATTCCAACGGGTTCTCATGCATGCATTTTATTTATGTCAAATATAATTCAAAAAAAATTCACAAATAAGACCTTCAATTATCAACATCAATACAACGCATATTAGCTTTTTATTATTATTATTATTCTACCTTTAGTAGAGAAATTATAATTAAATTAATAGAAAACGCTTTATTAAGTGTGCAAATTGTCACACACCATAAATCTATATAATATTCCAACGGGTTCTCATGCATGCATTTTATTTATGTCAAATATAATTCAAAAAAAATTTACAAATAAGACCTTCAATTATCAACATCAATACAACGCATATTAGCTTTTTATTATTATTATTATTCTACCTTTAGTAGAGAAATTATAATTAAATTTAAAATATTCTTCTTCACAGTACAGCTTATTTTTGCACAATATGTAAAATATAAAACTTATGCGTCACTCTCTCGGTATTTTTTAATAACTTTATTTGCAAAAGGATTCTTAAATTAAATAAACAGTTATTGACTGAAACAGCTATTAAATATAATCCAACCATTTTTGTAAATCGTTCTTTGCATTGCATACAAATTTATTAGTTTTATTTAGAAAAATTTGTATAATTTAACTTGTTGAAGACTTATTGGTAAATTATGACAAAACTCTAAATTTAAGAATTTTAGAAAATTTCGCATGTTTTCTTAAAAAAATAAATTTTGTGAGATAAGTTTTAAATTTTTTTAAAAGTTTCTTCACATCATCGTTTGTATCAGGAATCCTATGTCAATAAATAATTTCAGTCTTTCTTAGATTATTTCGCAAGATCGCTTCCATTAAATTTCATTATCAGCATATAAAAATATTTAAAAAACACATTTAAGAATAAAAAACTAGGAAAACTGAGTGAAATTTGCGTTGGTTAAGCGTTATTAATGTTACTTTCAAGCAAGTATTAATATATCAGTTACAAATTTTTTAATTTTTAAACATAAAACTTCTTTTAAAAAAATATTTAATTTAAATTATAATTTTGATTAAAAAAGCTTATATAGTTCATAGTAGAAACAAATAAGAAATGTAATTAAATTACACTAATGTATTAAATGTTAAACTAATGAAATTCATATAGATTAAATACACTAATATTACCGAATGACCATATGTATATTTATAAATTAAACCTGTTAAACATTAGAACAACTTAATAAGAACTATGTAGTATTACATCAAATATTTTACTGTATTAAATATAAAAAAAATTGAAACTAAATGGTAAGTCTTAAATATACAGGGTGTTTCAAAATTGCGTTGCACGGCTTTTATTCGGAACCAGCGCCGCCTAGGGTCATGGAAGTAAGGTCAACCCCTAGGTAAGTGACCCTGAAGAATCCATTGAGATGACTTACAGCGCCCCTAGTGGTGAAATTAAAAAGTTTAAAAAATTAATTTAAAAACTAAAGGAGATAGAGCAAAAACCCCAGTGAGAGTATTGTTGCCAACGTCAAGAAGAAGTCACTGAAAAAAATTTGATCAAAATATCTTGAATATTCGCTGAGATATTAGCATGTGAAAATAGCACTTTTTCAAGGGTCAAAAAGTAAAAAATTCGCATATTTACAATTTTTTTAGATTTTTTGATTAAATTTTGTGTTCTTTCAACTAAAAAAACACAAAACTACACAATAACACTGAAAAATTGGCAAATATGCGAACTTTTTACTTTTTGACCCCTGAAAAAGAGCTATTTTCACATGCTAATATCTCCGCGAATATTCAAGATATTTTGATCAAACTTTTTTCAGTGACTTCTTCTTGACGTTGGCAACAATACTCTCACTGGGGTTTTTGCTCTATCTCCTTTAGTTTTTAAATTAATTTTTTTAACTTTTTAATTTCGCCACTAGGAGCGCTGTAAGTCATCTCAATGGATTCTCCAGGGTCACTTACCTAGGGGTAGACCTTACTTCCATGACCCTAGGCGGCGCTGGTTCCGAATAAAAGCCGTGCAACGCAATTTTGAAACACCCTGTATAAGGATGACTGTATTAAATTTATTATTACTTGAAAATAATATAAACAACAAAAAATGCTGAGTCATAACAATTTTTAATAAGATGAATCAGTCTGTTTTACGTATCAGAATTTATATGTCTATAATTATTCTTTTGGTTTCAATATTAGAATGCACTATTAATTAATTTATTTCTTTGAACTCACAGTATTGAAATTTTAAAGCTTTTTCATTTAAATTAAATATAATCTACAGTTTTAAATAACTTTAAATACTGGAAGAAAGCTTGAAAAGCATAAAAACCATTACAAATATGTTTCGTGTCAACTGCTAACAGAGACGATAAGAAAGCAAAAATTTTATTCGAATTAGAAACGCAAGGCAATCCAGTTAAAAAGTCTGAATGCTTTACGGGGCGATTAAAGAAACTTCCTCAATAATCTTTGTTAAAAATAAAACTCGTATACTTCTTACTTAATTAGTGTTAGATCATGTACATGCGATCATATCATAAATTTGTTTTTTTAAGTAAATGAAATGTTAATGTGCCGAATAAAAAATTCAATGAAAGTGGTTTTTATAGCTCATCATAAAATTCAGAAAAATGTTGATCCACAATATCAGTTATAAGGTTGATCATAAAAACTTACTTATATCTATCAGAAATATTTTCTTTGGAGTAATTTTATTGTAATGTTAAAATAGTTGTGGGCTACGTTCCAATAGAGCTTATTTGCTATTTGTGATGATAAGGTCTAAATAAGATTCATAGTTTTTTTATTTCAGGGATAGCCAACCCTTGGATCGCGTGCCACAATGTGAAAGGAGGAGAGTAACAACCATGGCATGAGAAAACATTGAAAAATATTTTTTACGTAATGTCGTTTTTTTAATGTCGTTACGTTGTACGACATTTATGTGCTTTTTGTACGTTAATTGGTTTATTATGAATAAAATAACTTTAATTTAAAAGATACCTACCATCTTTGGTCTTTATTTTCGTTTACAAGCAAATTTTTGATTTGTTCACAAAAAAGGAACAATTCCCATCAATGCAGGAAATAGCTACCAAAATCAATGATGCTCAAAACTGTGATCGATGGGAAAAATCCAACATCGATTGATCTAAAAAATTTGATACTTACACAATTTTTAATTAGTTTCTACTTCAAGGAGTTAATTGTTACCCACTTTTTCTAAATAGAAATTAATAACAAAAAGCCCCCATATTTCTCTGAGAAGCAACTATAAAAACTGGTTTCATTTACAAAGGATATAAATTGTAGATATTGAATTGATTAAAATCAAGTTTGTACATTTGTTTTATTTCCTATATTTAAGAACATAGGAAATAAAACAAAAGTACAAACTTGATTTTAATCAATTTCCTATATTCTTAATTATAGGAAATAATCATTGCACGAAAAAATTTTATTTGCGTGTAAAAATCTCTTAATTAGCTTTTAGATCTTTTTATGTCTTTATTAGAGAAATTTTAAGATTTGATGTGGCTCGCATCATTTTATTTTCCAAAATATCGCATTATTCCTAAAAAGTTCACCCCTGTTTTATTTACTTCCCTAAGAAGACATTTTTATTAGATCCTGTATTGTATCTTCTATTCCATTTTGTAGACCTTGTAATTATATTGCAGCATTCACAACTGTTAAAGTAGGATTTTAATGATGGTTCTAATCAAAGAATGTTGCAAAACAAAAGTTCTTCAAAAAGAAAAGCTCTTCCTATACCATGCTGATGATCCCTAACAAGGGCGAAACCGGTCCACGGTTGGAGGCGACGCTTGAGAGCTGGAGTTTTCTCACAAAAAGTTCTTCAACTTCGGTAAAAATAAAAGTATGTGAGAAAATTACATCTAACATTTTAACCCTACAGTGCATACTGTAGCCATTTTTACATACACGACATTTTTCCCCATTTCCTACTCGAATTTCCATTTCCAAACGGCCACAACATGCAATAAGTACAATAAATATAGCATTTCATTGTATTAGCACTTTAGACTGCCAGTCGATGGTAGCAGAGGTACTATTTTGAGACATTTGTTTGGAGCTTGTGAAACGAAAGCTCCGACACCGAAAACGCCAAAATAAAAGGACAATATAAATTAAAATAAAAAAAAATTTCAGCTTGAAAGAAAGTTGTTTTGAAAAGATAAGTTGTTTTTTTATATTTTATTTATTTCACTTCACAGTTTATTTCACAAGGGACAAATTAATTTCACAAGGACAAAGTTTTTTGTTAATTAAATGTAGAAAAAATTAAATTATTTTTCTTTAGTATTTTTTACTAATTTACACCATAATAGAAGTCAGATAAATGACTTTCAAGTAAATTTAAAAAATCATGCATTGTAGGGTTAAAAAGCCCATTCAAATTTTTTAAGTATTAACTCAAAGTGGTAAAAATCAGAGAACCCATGTTAAACATTATAAAATGTGAACTCTTAAGTATTGTCTCACGCTTTCAACTTTTGAGTGCCAAAAAGTGATGTCTAACCTAATAAAATAATATCGGTGTATGTATAGTTAAGTCGTTATGCGCAATTTGAAGATACCTTTATAGCATCCTCCTTTAGTGGCAATGTTCGGATTTACCACTTGTATCTTGTCGGGACGTATCACTTGTATCATTTCCTCTCAAACCCCAGTCAAAAAGGCTTAAAATAAAGGTTTACAAACTATTAGGCTAAGCGCGCACTAGGAGACAAAGACAAAATTGCTCTCGGAGACAAAGACAAAATTGCTTCCCTGGCTATTGCAAGAAGCTAGAGTGCGCGCACATGGCGACGAGACCAAGATCACTAGGCCAAGAATTTCCTCATAGAAATGCATTGCTCTCGAGTGACTAGTGTTTTAAGTCGCCGAGA
This sequence comes from Tetragnatha versicolor, assembly GCA_024610705.1. Classification (NCBI taxonomy): domain Eukaryota; kingdom Metazoa; phylum Arthropoda; class Arachnida; order Araneae; family Tetragnathidae; genus Tetragnatha; species Tetragnatha versicolor. Next base: position 19,370,964 of record JANDEH010000008.1, read on the forward strand.
CAGAAGTCTCTTAGTGCGCGCTCAGCCTTATGCACACATGCTTTTTATTAAGAGCAAAACAGTTTTTTCGACTACTGTATAAAGTTGGGAAAAAGCAGTTACGTCATATTGCGCTTTAAGCGACGTACTTTTTTTGACATGACAACTTCTATGCGTCACGTTTCGTGAAAAAAAAGGGAACTAGAGATCTTAAAAGTCAATAGAAATTAATGATTATTTTATAATGCAAGGTCTCTCTCATATTTTGATGAATGCACCTAAAATTACGCTAAATAAACTGAAAATTGAAAAAAACATCTTTAATTTTTTAAATCAAATTTAAAATTTTTATTAAAAAGGCTCCTTGCGCATTCTTAAATTATGAAGCTTTAAGGTTAAAAAATTGTTTTTTAAAAAATCTATTTTTATCCTGTTTTTGGTATCTAAAAGTTGGCGAAACCAAGTTTTCAATCCTTAGTTATCTTAAACTTCAATCATTGTCTTAATCATGTCTTAAAATTTTGGTTACATTATTCTAATTAGGAATGGAAGAAGATAATTTTAGAATAAACCATTAAATCATTTTTAAATTTACTATATAGGGTGTTTTTATAGGTTTTCTTCCCATGATGAAATTTATACATTGCATTAGAAACTAAAAAAGTAAATTTGAAGGTCCTTAATTCCCTAAAATGATCACTTGAAAGTATATCCACGAGTGTTTTACTATTCTAAACAAACATTCTTCTGCACAAAGTGTTTTTCTCAACTTACCTAAAAATATGTTACTGACTATATTCTTGTCTCAAAAATTTTTTTGGAAATGAGTATGAGAGCTCCGAGCCTTGCTGCAAAAGGATGCAGTAATCAAAGATACTGAATATACTCGAGGCACTTCAGGTCATTAGACTTAAGTTGACGCCTTATATACAGGTTGTTTCAAAAGTCTGTTTCACGGCTTTTAAAATGTTTCCTAGGGTCGTGGAAGTAAAGTGTACCCTCCCTACAAAGAATCAATTTAGATGAATTACAGCCCCCTTAGGGCCAAAACAAGAAAGTCTTAAAAATGAATTAAAAAACTAAAGAGATAAAACAAAAACTTCAGTGAGAAAATTGTTTGCAATATCATAAAAAATGCACAGAAAAAAAATTCATGAAAATATCTTCAGTTTTCGAGGATATAATATATTATCCCGATTTCTGTGGTAGAAAGATATTTATTAGCATAAGAAGAAAACAAAATTCCATGTCCCTATAAAGAAATCGAACACAAAACATTTTCGTATCATGGCCCAAAGTTTTACAATAGCTTACCATTGCATTAAATATTCAAAACAGTATACTTAATAAAAAAGTTCTTTAAAAACATTTGGAATCTTACTCAATAATCATAACTAATATTGAGCATCTTTTTAAATTGACGGAATGAAATTTTTAACTCCCCAATATCACCGTTTCTCCATGCGCTTTTCATATCTTTCTTCATATAAATATTCATTCGTTTCTTTTACTTTCATTTCTATTATACTGTCATTTTCCTTCTATTTGTATTGTCTTCTATATTTTAGGGGGGGTTGAACCTCTAACCCCCCTCATTACCCCTAATGGATATGGCCCTGGTTTTTAAAGTTCACTCAATAAGAAAAATTCTGCTTGTGAAGATTTGCAGCAGTAATTTCTTTTGACAGACGCCTAAACTGCTTGGTTTGTTATGGATTACAGGAAACTGGAGGAAAAGTGTAGGACAGTGGTAAAAAAATATAGGAAATACAGGACAATATAGGACATCAGGGGTCAAGAATATAGTGAATATAGGATAGGACAACCTCCTGTTTGATGTTTCAGGTTCTCTTTTTGTTATCTTTCATTTTAGGAATAATTTTTAACATTTTAAAGATAGTTTGAATTATTCTATTCTGCATTTTTAACGGTTATAACTCTAAAACTAAAGTGTTACCTAGTAATAGAACGTTTTTATGAATGTTTTTAAAGATGCAGATAAAACTTTTCAAAAATTTATACAATATTAGAATATTTTCTCCTAAATTAGAGGTGATAAAAAATAACACTTAAAGCGTTACATCCTCAAAAATAGTAGTTCATCATAAAAAATCGTGAAAAAAAAATAGGATATTTTGAATATTTTTTAAAACATCATTTTTATTTAGAACCTCGCAATATTTGAGGAGGGAATAGAAATAGACGAAAAAAATATATATAAGGGGAGCGAGATCCTCTCCCTGAAATTCGGATTAAGTATATTAAAACGAGTTAAAACACTGTTTTTAGGGTTAATTTTCAAAAAATTACTGGGGGAGGATCCCTAGAGCCCTCTTAAGCTGACTGAAAATTTATTTGTTAATATTAACTTCATTAAGATGCGAATCCTACCTAAAACTGAATAAGAAACATTGAATATATTAAATATGCATGGAAGAGGGCTTAGGAATATTTTTGAGCCTCTTCCCCCGGTGCAAAAATCTAGCTTTGAGCCTAAAATAAATAAATTTGTTAGAGGATATACAAGCTGATATACCCGGCCTTGCACGGGTGGAGTGTATCAATTTATTGTTCTCTTAAGTTGTCTTAAATTACGCGTCTGATTTTCTTATATCAGCAATTTACAATCATCCAGGTATTTTTTGCGCCTTTTCCATACCCCGGTGTTCCCGGTAATTTTTCCTATCCTGGTGTTCCTGGTAATCTTTCATACCCCAGTGCTCCCCGGTGCCTTTTTCCAACTTAATAAAGCAATAAGTTTAAAAATAAAAGATCTAGTAAATGTAAAAGTCTAGTGGAACTGTGTCTAATAACAATGAAAATATGCGAAAGAATGAAATATTTTCAGCTATTTTCCTCTTAAACAAATTTCACTTTACCATTAATTTCCATAAATATTTTTATTTTAAGAGAAAAATCCTAAAATAAAGAAAAGTAATGTTTGAAAATTCATTATATTAGTTTATTTTGGTGTTTTCACAATTGATCTTGTTTTTTAATTAGACAATTATGGAGTTTTTCTTATTAAAATATTTAACTTTGAAGTTTTTATCTTATATTTACAATAGTGAGTCAAGCATATCTACTTCAGTAAAAGTGGGGGGAAAGCATTGTTTTTGGCCATAAAATTGTTAATTACGGATTAAGGGTTAATATTCGATTTCGAAACTTGGAAAACTTTGCCGTGATCGTCCTTGCTTCGAGATACATCAATATACCGAGTTTTGTCCACGCCTGTGGCTTAGTTTGGGAGGAGATGCGTCCTCCACACACACATACCACATACGAAACACATAGGGTCCCACGAAACACTCCACCCACACACATGTTTTAGTTATACAGAGATTTGCGCCCCTCCCGAAATAAATTTTTATATACGCCACTGAAAAGGATGCTGATGAGCAGATAGAAGCTCAAGAACAAAGGGGCGATTATGAGCAGAGAAATGCTCAAGAGCAATGGGATACTGAAAAGAACAGGGAACAGAGATGCTGAGGAGCAAAAATTGGCTCACCAGGAAAGGAATACTGAAGAGTAAAATGATGTTAAGTTAAGGAGCAAGGAATTTATGGTTCTTACGCATTATCCCGTCGCCCATGCCGCTGAATTTGAAAAAGTAATAAAACCTATTGACTTTTCTATAGCTGTGACGCTGAATTAAGCGGATGCTGAACAGTTGACGGGATAATACATAAGTACCGAATTGATAAAGGGGGAGTAAAGATACAGTCGAATCCGCTTAATGTGATCGCATTTGTCCGATATTAAACTGATAACATTATCCGATTGATAATAATAAGCGATTTCCAATCAAAAAGTAGCTAATATAGCTCTGGATTATTTGCTTTAATATTAAAGTTATGTAACCGTAATTAATGTTTTCATAACAATTTTACACTAAATATGTACTTGGCAACTTAAAATTTTTAAGGTAAAATATAAGAATAATTAATAAAAATAAAATAATCGCTTCCTTTGTATTTTCAATTTATGTTAACACTACACCTATGCGATTCCGCTCATAAATTTGTTTTCTTTCGACTTCTTGACGAGATATCATTGGTATTTTTCAAATTCCACTAAACAAGAAAAAAAATCAAAAATATCTTATCAGAAACATCTGCAAGGCACCGATGGTGATATCCAATGACAAGCATGGATTCGCTCCCCCCACTTTAACCGTTTCCTTTCAATGTATGAGGTCGGAGAACATCGAATGTTTTATTTTTCTTACATTCAAAGAAAAGAAACATAACAGTGCAACTGTGAACTTACACTGAGTTTCAGAAAAAAAATTAACCTTCGAAACTAAACTCGAAAGCAGGTGTTTTTTAGGGGATATGGACAAATTTCGATAACATTAAGCGGCCTGTTGATCCATAGTTGATCACAATAAACGATGCATTTTACATTAAATTAGATAGGAATGATCGGGACCAGTTGCTTTCGATAACATTATCCGATTGATAACATTAACCGTGATCACATTAAGCGGACTCGACTGAACTATTTAAAGGAGAGGTATCAAGACCAGAGAAAGGCTAATCAGATATTGTGGGTGTAGAACAGAATAAGAATCAAGAGATGCTAAAGAGCAGAGAGATACAAAAGAGAAAGGGTTGCTTAAGAGGGGTTATATTTTTAGATCAGTGTGCGTTAAAAGACGCTGATAAAATCTGTTTATGACTCACAGTAGTCCTGAAAGTGGGTGCGGAGAAGAGATGTCAGAGTAGGATGTAGTTGATTTTATCTGTAAAAATAATTCAGTTGCAAGTGCAAAGGCTATTAGTAATTTTTTAAATCTGCGTCTTAATACCTGGGGAAAGCTAGATTTGGAAAATTTCCTCTAGTATAAAGATAAAATCGGAATAAAATAAATTTGAAAATATTATCTTTAAATATCAAGGTATAAATCCTTATTTTTATTCGAATTATAATACAGCATCTAAAGAGCACAACACTTGATACAACAGATTGCAAGTTTCTAGAGAGGGGCAAAATACATTCATCAATTTTCCTTTTCTTTCAATTAATGTAATTTTCGAAGATAACTCCTTAAGACCCAAATCCTTACCCACTTTTTACAACACGTTAAAATATATAACATTCCCACCCTCAGCCGTTTATACACAACTCGTCTTTCATTGGTTCAGCTAACTTGTTCTCCACCCTCTAGCGGCTGAGGATTGCGTTTCCAAACCCCCTAAAGTTTGGCTATGACATTTTGAAACACTATGTATAATAATTGAGAGAAAACAGAAACAAAGTTAAATAAGTTGGAAATTTATCCAAGGATAGAAAGATTTTCCTCCTTGTGAGTATATAGTTATAGGTCAAACTTTATAATAAAAAGTTTGTATGAAAGTGAGTATAAAGTTAGAGGTAGTATAGAAGTTAACTTTAAAGGTGGAAACCTAATCAATGGTATCCATTTCAATACAATTTTCATTTCTCTTAGCCTATCATAGCGAATAAATGACAGAAAAGTTTCTTACTTCCTATCAATAACCTATACCCCCATGAAATGAATAAAATTTAAACATTTTAACACTGATGAAGTTTATCAAAATGTAATTGAAGTTATTAAAACCTATTTTTTGTAATTCATAAATAAAAAATATTTTCAAAAACACTTTTGATGAATGCATTGTTTTCTAAGAGTTCATTATTAATGAAAAAATATATAAATTCCAATTAAAGAAATTTAACTACACTGCTCACAACAATTAAAGGATATTGGTGGTTTTGGTACATATTGGCAAGCAAATAAAAAATTTGCAGTGGTTCAAGCATTTTTCATAAACTTTGGGCCATTTCAATGCTAAATCCATGCAGTTATCAAAAAAAAATTTTATTTTTACTTTTATTTATCAAAATTGGAAAATGCACATTTTATGTAGTTAAGCAAAAAAACTGAAAAATCTATCAATACTTAATTGAAACCCCATTTCGCTTGGGGTATGCTTTCTCCTGACTTAAAATAACGTTGTGGGACTGTTTGCCACCATGTTGGTTTGTTTATTTTTGAGGGGCTGGGGTGTTTTCTCCATTTTCCCCTTTTAGAGCATTTTTCAGTACCTGAGCTGTTTGGGAGGTATTGGATGGGCAGAAATTGGTTTCTCAAGCATGTCCTAGACTTGTTCTATTGGATTCATGTCGAGAGAACGTGCTGGTCGATCCCTTTCCAGCGATTTCTTCATCCTGAAGAAAATCATTAACTAAGGTTGCACAATGTTTTCTGCAATTACCATCCCTGAAGGTTAAATTATCACCGATTTCTTCTGCATGAGGGGCAACCAGATGTGTAAGGATATTGACCTTATTATCCTCAACCATCAGAAACGGTCCCTTTAGCTGGGGGGGTCTTTATTCCATAGATAGAGATGGTGCTCTATTTCATCACTCCATATCTTCAAATCTGACTTCTTCATGTACAAAAAAGGGGTTATTTTGTGTTCCTTGTACCCACCAGACAAAAATCAGAAGTTATCAGGATGAACTGAGAGTCAGATTTGAAGATGTGGAGTGATGAAATAGAGCACCATCTCTATCTATGGAATAAAGACCCCCCCAGCTAAAGGGGCCATTTCTGGTGGTTCAGGATAATAAGGTCAATATCCTTACACATCTGGTTGCCCCTCATGCAAGAGAAATCGGTGAAAATTTAACATTCAGGGATGGTAATTACAGAAAACATTGTGCTACCTTAGTTAATGATTTTCTTCAGGATGAGGAAATCGCTAGAAAGGGATCGACCAGCACGTTTTCTCTACAGGAATCCAATAGAACAAGTCTAGCACATGCTTGAGAAACCAATTTCTGCCCATCAAATACCTCCCAAACAGCTCAGGTGCTGAAAAATGCTCTAAAAGGGGAAAATGGAGAAAACACCCCAGCCCCTCAAAAATAAACAAACAAACCTGGTGACAAACAGTCCCACAACGTTGTTTTAAGTCAGGAGAAAGCATACCCCAAGCGAAATGGGGTTTCAATTAAGTATTGATAGATTTTTCAGTTTTTTTGCTTAACTACACAAAATGTGCATTTTCCAATTTTGATAAAAAAAAGTAAAAATAAAATTTTTATTTTGATAACTGCATGGATTTAGCTTTGAAATGGCCCAAAGTTAATGAAAAATGCTTGAACCACTGCAAATTTTTTATTTGCTTGCCAATATGTACCAAAACCACCAATATCCTTTAATTGTTGTGAGCAGTGTATAAAGAATACATCTACTTCAGATATTTTATTTTATTTTACCATCTGATGTATATCTTAATACCTGTCCTAGAAAAACAGCTTAAAAATGATTTTGTACTATATTTTCTTCACACTGATATTAACACTATGTGATCTTCCTTTATAAACAAACAAAAATTGTGTGCAAAAATGTTTTTAAAGAATATTTTAAAGCAGGAAACAAACTTCCAATTCAAATCTTTATTTGATGGTAATATGTACATTAAGTTTCTGTGACACAATCACAATACACACATTGTTGTTTACCTTTATAATAACCACAACAAAAACCAAAACCTAAAAGCAAAATAGAAGATGGGAATTACTATTCAAATCTTAGAAAATACTTTAAGTGAACAATATTAATTAGAGCTTACTGAAATGAAAACTGAAAATATTAGACATTAATACATCATAATATCATGTAGCATCATGACCATACATGTGATTACTCTGACAATAAATTGGCTGAAAATATTTTTAAAAAACTTTTGATGACATCCAAATTTTCCTTCCCCGAGATCTACGATTCGAGATGCTAGTCATATTTTTTAGCTTAAATAATAACTGCTTCTCTTATAATTTCGATAATTTTTTCGATTTTATATTAAATTTATTACTGGGCAACCTTCGCGGCCAGAGTTTTCAGTAAAGAAAAGAATTGGAAAATCAGAAAGTGGAATTTGAGTTTTGCAAATCGAATTGTCGGACTTTTAATTTTGCAAGCAAATTGGTGGATTTCCGCCAATTGGCGGAAGAATCACATGTATGCATGACATAAGAACTTTATGAACAAGAGATGAAAAAACTGGTCCTATTTAAATGGAAGCAATAACAAAAATAGCATTAGGCTAAGCGCGCACTAGATACTTTTGTCACAGCGACTGAGGACGGTATTCAGACATTCGAGATTTGGAAACTCACTAGTAGCGAGATCGAACAGTGAGATGAAAATTCGTATTCTGACTGCCAAAATCTCCCGGCCGAAAGGCGAACTCGAACGCTCGAACCTCACCAGCTCCTCGGCATTCGAGTGTTCGAGAGAATTCATTTGAGTGAGTCTCTGATTGGCTAGGCGCCTTCCGTGACGTCAATTCTGAGCCAGAGCCGACGGGTTAGCTTACGAGAGGAACTATTTACGCAAACAAAAAATGAGGGAAAAGTTCCTAACAGTTACCCATAGAGGAACATATTATTTGCCTTAACGCTAAAATTGTAAAGTTTACTGAGAATATGCTAAAAAAATTTTGTTACGTATTACGTTTCAATGGGATAGCTGTATCGTTGTCACAGTTGTTTGTTTGAAAGGCCGGCTGGAGATGGCGCCACTACTGTCCAAAAATCTCGTTTAAAGCAAGATTTTAATTTTTATATTAGAGTTGTTGACGATACAAACATGCGTTCTTTTACATTCATAATTTATTAATTACTTTTTTGCAACACATATCAAATCTCAAAACGACATTTTAGCACTATTGGATGCGAGATGTATACCATATTTCAGCTGAAAAACACGTGGAGGAATCATTCCCAACTTGTCACGCGTCTCCTAATTGGCCACGAACTTTGGCGCCAATCAACCAATAAGCGAAAGAGTGAGGTCTCCTCCCATCTCACCGGTGGGATTTTTGGATTCAGAATAGCATTTTTAACTCGAATGGTGAGGTCGAACATTCGAGGTGAGTTTACAAATCTCGAATGTCTGAATACCGCCCTGAGACAAAATTATCACCCTGGCTATTGCAAGAAGCTAGAGCGTGCGCATTAGGCGATGAGACTCTTGGCTGATTGCCAAGAATCTAGTCATAGAAATGCATTGCTCTCGAGTGACCTAGTGTTATAAGTCCCTGCGACAGAAGTCTCTAGTGCGTGCTTAGCCTTAGAAGCAAACAATCTGTTCTAGTTTTTTTCACGAAACCATTTATTTCAGAAAATTCATTGTCAAATTTGGAATAATTGATGCATGTCACAAAATTGACAAATATTGAGTTGTCATGGTGTTCTTTAAATTTCAATCTGGATCAAACGTATATGACAAGAAATTAAAACTGTAATTATGTAACTATTTTTTTATTCCTGGGTACAACTGGTAAATGATTTTAGCATTATGGTGGGCTGATGCAATTGTCTGTGAATTTTTGTAATTCAATTAATTACTCAACATATTATTTTAACAAAACTCAGTCTTATTGTAAAGAATGCAACATGCTGATTTAAATGAATAAAAAACAACTACTATAAGGTGAAATTGGTTTTAAACAATGAATAATTAATGAAATAATCATACCAAATACAAAAGAAAAAAATTAAAAGCATACTTAGTCTTATTCAGGCTCCAAATTAATGTTATTTCCAAACTTGGCATACAACTGAACTTTTAGATCAGACATAATTTGCTTCACAGCACCCTGTTGATCCTTTAAGTCTTTTATTTCTTTTTCAACAAATTCCTTCTTCTTTTCAATCATCTCTTGTGTTTCATCTACACTGGTAAACAGAAACACATCGCCTATTCTAAAAGTGAGAGGAGTTAAGAACTTTTTTAAAAAAAGAGGAGAGTTCCATGGCAAGAAAAAATTGCAGTCAATTTAAATAAATGCGATTAGATTATTTGGAGCAGCGTTTCTCAACCTTTTTACTCTCACGGAACCCTTTTGATAATGATCAAGCTCCGGGGAACCCTAGCGTCCATACAACAGGGGCGTATATATAAATTTATTTCGGGAGGGGCCCAAAATTATTACTCAACACCTCAAAAGTATATTTAAAATAGGTTTAACGTAGCTTTTTAATGCATTTTTATGTGAAATTTGCATTCATGAGAACTTAATATAATAAAAATTGGGATTAATAAAGTTCCGAGTAGGAAGGGGGGTTTGGGGGTACTCCCCCAGAAAATTTTTAGAAACCCCACCCTAAAAACTAGGTTTTAACTCGTTTTTGGTACATTTTGTCCAAATTTTGGATTTGCATTTTTAGGTAGGATTGCAATTTTCATGAAAGTATTATAAGAAATTGAAAATAATACAATTTCATGTACTAAAGGGGGGTTTGGGGGCCCTCCCCCAGAAAATTTTTAAAAAATTGACCCTAAATAACAGGGTTTTAACGTATTTTGATATGCCTAGTCCAAATTTCGGGGAAGGGCAGGGCCCCCTCGGCCACCCTTATATACGCCACTACCATGCAACAATATTTTTCTTATTTTGTCCTCTCTGAATTTATTTTTAAAATTACCCTTTAAACTAGTGTTTAATCTCCTTTCAAACTTTTTCTCCTGTGGAACACCCAAGGAGGAAAAACTACTTGAGACAGCAGAATGTTCAAGGGAAAATCGGTGTATAACAGACGTCAAAATTTTGAAGTTTGGGAGTCCTCCCTAGAAATTTAAAAGAGAGTTGAGAAATTAAAGTAGAGTTTCAGTGTATTTTAAGAACCTTTGGGTTACATCTGAAATGAACAGTTCCTTGTCAAAGACAGAATTTTCAAGGGGGAAGTATAATTAGCGCGAAAATTTCAAGGGGGGCAGGGGTTCTTCCTCAGAAATTAATTTTGAAATTCCCCTTCAAACTAGTGTTAATCTTCTTTTCAAACTCTACGTAGAACACCCAAGAGCAACAGAAGAAAATGTTCAACGGAAAAACACTTGCTCACATTTGGCTGGCTGATGCCTAATTTATTTAGATGGTTATTCTAAAATGTAAACCAGAACAAGAACAAAAAAAAGATTTTCGGATCCCTCGCGGAACCCTCGAGGAAGCCTCGCGGAACCCCAGGGTTCCGCGGAACCCCGGTTGAGAAACGCTGATTTGGAGCATGAAAATACTTATAAAATTTATGATTGTTTCATAAATGTTAAAATTTGTGATTGGTTGATAGGTTGTCATACAACCATGACCAACCAATTATAAATTTTAAAATTTATTTTTAATTTAATGCAAACAAAAATTAGCATGCTTCATTCAGGCATCTGTTATAAAATTAACATTTGATTTGACTCTTATATTTCTTTGCAGATATTAGTCCAGGTGTAATGCAATGAAAAAACTGAGATAAGTGGAGCATCAAATTGTTAAAGTTATATTCAATTTTACCATTTTAGGCAGATAGGTCTCCTAAACACCTGAGTAAAAAAACTTAATTTCATATCAATTCATTAGTTTATAAGAAACTACTAAGAAATGTAGATTTTTGGGAATTTTGATGATATTGAAAAGATTACAAATGACGTTTTTCTTATATTTTGGGTCTATCCTAAGTAGAAACTCTTCAGTTCTTTAACAACTGACCGGTTTAACACGTTCACGCCGGCGCCGATTTTCATGTTTTTCGCTGCGAGGCGGCTCTCGACTTCAGGCTGCGCTTCATCTGGCGGCGCAACCCGATAAGGCCACCCGTGCGGGCCACCGGTGGACCACGCCACCCCATGGGACAGTCTAGTGTGGGCCACCGGTGGACCGCGCCGCCCGATGAGACAGTCTTGTGCGGGCCACCAGTGGACCGCGCTGGCGTGAACGTGTTAAGGGAGTGAGGATTTCATGTTTCAAGATGTTAGTAGATGCAGGGCTGTGGATAACAATAAGGGGGCATCCTTTTAAAAACTGAAAGTGATGGAGGAAAATGGGTGTCATAGTGGACTTCAGCAGGTCATTTTGCATAAGAATCAGCTGAAATTCAGTCGGTGGCATTTTGACTTTTATTTTGCACAGCAGTTTAACTCTAAGGGCGGTATTGAACCCTTCCGTGGGTGCTTTGGGGGTGTTAACAGCTCAACCGCTTTTAGTAAAAATCATTCCTGCATATTGCCATCAAATTTGGGTCCTTGGGGAAGGGTTAGGACCCTTCAAAGAGGAATTGCAAAAAAAAAAAGCAAAATAAATAAGGTATAACAAACCCTACTATTTTTAACGATTTTTTTTCATTTTTAGGGGGGTAACTACCCCTTAAACGTATCCATTTGTTATAAATTTATCATATTTTATTAATTTGAACCTTTCTTGTCTCCTGGGGGACAATTTGAAGAATAAAGTAATGTTTTTTACCCTGAAAATCGAGTTTAAAGTTATAAAGTCGTCGAAAAACATAAAGAGGGGGAGGGGCTGTTCCCTGAAAATCCTGAGTCAATTGAGAATTTTAATGGGGATTTTCGTATTCAGCAACCCAAAATCTATAAGATATGACTATTTTCATCAAGGAAATTTTTTCATTGTTGAACAGTGTTATTTAACAAAAGGATATGGAATCTTGTCCTTGTCAATTGTAAGTAAAAGATCAGATTCTGCATCTTCCAAAGCTTGCATTTCATTCTGTAAAAGATATACATAAAATATTTAAACAAGAATGACTTATCGAAAATATACACAGAATTTTTCATATTATTGCCCATTAGACAGCCATATTAACCATCACGAGTAGATTGAGAGCTTAATCGCAGATCGTATAAACCCGGATTGATGTTTAATCGAGGACGAGATTTGGTTCTTATCGACCAGCATCCGACAATCCCGGTTTCTTCAATCCGAAGGGTTGAATGTAAGGCCACTTCTGATTGGACCGCGATGACGCCAGTGATCGAGTCCAAGCGTCCGTGCTGTTCGCTTAAGTTCATAGTCCAGTGTATATTATTTCCTATAATATTCCCCACCTGCTTTAAAACATTTCTATCACAACTAAAAATAACTATACAACCAATTAACCTTCCTACCCTCTTGAAAAAATAGTCACATATTCCCCTCGTGGGGTCTCTGAGGACCCCATGCGTAAAACATGCGTATGACTCTAATAAAGGTTAAAAATTCCTTAAATGGAGAAGAATTGTCATTTTTTATTTCTAGAAAGATGCTTCAGAATAATTTATCCAATTTTTTTGGTATTTTTCTCATTTTTTTCGTCTTATTACGGCTTAATTGGGTTTCTTTTGATACACGTTTTTTATAACATCTGGACCTTCAAACAAGAATTAAATTACAGAAATGAACTACATTGAAGTTGTTTTACTTAAAATATTTATAATCACACTGTTTAAAGCATACTAGTTGATATACCCGGTCTTGCACGGGTAGAATTTAGTAGTTTATTTTAAACGATTTATGAAGCTGCATAGATTCTCTATTCTGCATTATCAGCTACCTGTCACCCCAGATTAATTTATTTAGTATTATGAAACATGTAAAGTTTGGATTCTTCTTTTTAAAATTGAAATAATACAAAAAAAATGATCGGTTCAGATTTCTTAGTGAAATCAGTATCTCGCTTGCTTATGTAAGTTTTAACATAAAATTGGTTTTTTTCTTGATAATTCTTCGAAATCACATTCTGGACTTCCGTAAACACTCATAAATATTTGAAAGCATTCTTATTTTTCAAAGAAGACTGAATATAAAAACCTATTTACAATCAACCATGAATTTATATTGTTTTTGTAAAGAATGTGTTCAACAGGAAGTAATGGCGACAGTTGTCTGAGTTTTTTTTGCTGCAACTGTTAGATACTCAAAAGATTTCTATAAATAGCATATTTTTCTTAGAATGTGAATAAAAAATTTAAGAAATAGCGAGTGATTCAATGTATTTAGCCGCAATCTTCTTTTTGTAAAAAAAATGACAATTTCTACGAAAATATCTTTCTAATATTTCTCCAAACGTTCTAAACAAACATGCAAACCTTTTTTTATCTATAATACAACAAAAAATAAAATACTAAACTTTATTTGATACTGTTTTACCGCCATTCATGGATGGGGTCTCAGAAGACCCCAGAGGGGGAATATGTGACTATTTCTCCCAAGACACTTAAAAATGGAATAATAACTCCAAAATTTTTACCCATTGTAAAACTTTGCGTAATTAAGGAATAGTAGCATCGGAAATTGTCAAAACAAAAATGCATGGGAGATATCAAGCGTCAAAGTGCGTCTGGGGTCGAAAAAGACCCCAAAGGGGTAGGAAGGTTAATAAAAAATGAGTTGAACTGGTGTCCTTGTTTTCCTGCTTAACATTCGGAATTGTTTTCACAAAACTGGTTATCTGATGCAATCCCTGTATGAGATTATTTCAATAATATTTTTAAAATACTCACACGTATCTGAAAATATTGATTCACCTCTCTAAAAATAGACTATTTTTGAAAGAATTTAAAGGAATTAATAGTTAAAAGGAGAAAATTTTGAAACTTAAGTAAGAGCCGTACGAAATATTTAAAACCCTTATAAGTTATTACAGCACCATCTATCAAAACGAGAGCGAACTCTAAACTTTTTGGTTGATCTCAATCCGTGTCCTTTCCCGATCAGTAAATCTTTATTATTACATTTTAATCAATCATTATATTGATGATTAAAGACATTAAACGCAAATATAAATATAATTTTTCATCTAATTCTTATTTAATTGTTCATTTTCGTTTGCATTGCAAATTATCCTCAGATTAATCCGCCAATGTTGGGGGATTAGATTTGAAGCTTTGGATCCAGGCTTAAGCTGCCAACCTTGACTGGTCGATAACGTTTTACTTAGGATCTGCGGATAATCCGTCAATCCGGGATTAATCCGTGTTGGTCAATACGGCTGAGAGTGAAACAAACATTCCTATGGTAGGAATAGTTGGTTGGTAACAAATAATAATTATGGCCAAATAATTATCCAAAATATGAGCTCAATCATTTTGTACAGAAGAGTTGTACAATAAACAATCATGGCTTCCAAAATTCAAACGTAAGAAACCACTGGGAGCGACTTGAATTATACTAATTTAATAATTAAATCGGATTTTATGATGAACTTAAATCAATTTAATAAAATTATATATATCGCCCAGTCCTACTATCGATGCCATTCATTGGCATGAGCTTACACAAGTATCTCATACTTTAGATTCCCTCAAATTGAAGTTATCCGATGACGCCAGCGCCATATACCTTTAAACTTTTTTGACAAATTAAAAAGATTTGAAACTGGTCAAAAATTATTGCAACAAATTATAAGAAGATTAAAAACTTGGTTCCACTTTTAAGTATTTTTAGATGTTGATAATCATTCTTCACACTAAAATATAAAATTATAATTTATTCTATATTTATCTTTTAAAATTTTTTTGACAGCATTGACCTCTTTAGCTTTCAATTCTTCAATAATGTCATCTAGCTTTGCATTTTGTCGAGCAAATTTGTTGATTTTCTGCTGATCTTCATACGATACATGCATGCCACTATCCTAGAAATAAAAAATAAAGAGGCTAAAAATATGGTAACAATTACATTTAACTGAATAACAAAAAAGAGAAAAATTCAATGGAACAGTTTCGTTTACTATGACAAGTGCCGACTGCCAAGTGAAAAAAATGCAAAATTGTAGCACTTTACCGCCAAATGCACTGTTAATTTTTGAATAAAATAAGCCTACGTTTTACTACTTTCTTTACAATATTAAAAAGTAACAGTTAGTTTTAATTTTACATTCAAATCATCAAAATTTAATATTAAAAAAGTTAATACTGTTTTAAGAGTTATATTTAACTAAGCCAAACCTCATTTTTACTATGATAAGGGATTCAGAGGTACAGCTTTAGAATAGGTCCAGTTTTTGAACGGTCGCCAAGTTGGCGGTATTTCATGGCCGACAGGCTGTGAAAATGTAGGTAAACATGGCGGACAGGTTTCAAATATGGTGGCCGGTGCCAAGGTCGCCAAAAGTGGACCTATTCTAAAGCTGTTCCGATTCAGATATAATTATATCCTAAGCAAATCCCAAATATTTTTCGGTTGGATCCTAGCAGAGCCCACACCCGGCCAAAGTTGGCGATAATTCCGCCATCTTGGTAACCCTACTTTAATACACTAGATGGCACTTGGCGCCATCTTGTTCTGGTTTGGCGCTTTATTTCGGTTTGTCGCCAAGGGTGTGGGCTCTCCTAGGATTTTACCTATTTTTCTTTACTGAAATTTTTTTGGTGAAAAATGTCTGACCCCACCTCACTTTTCAAAAGGTTGGGTGGTATACTGGTTTGGATTATATTCTGTGTTGCATATGTCCCAATAAAAAAAATCCATTAATGGCTAAAATAACAACACGAAATTTGTTATATTGGTTAATAGATAAAAGAAGTAAACGTAAAAATTTCACAAAAATAAGAAAAGCAAATAGATATGCATCATGCACATGGTTTTACTATCAATTTGTATATAAAGTAAACTAGAAAAACAACAATGAAATGTAATAGAAAGAAAAGATCGGTTTAAAATCTTACTGTGGTTCCAGCCATTTTTAAGAAATCGTATTAAAGTAGCCAATTTTTTGAAACTTAACCGAAGAATGGTTGAAATTTGAGGTGACAATTCGATTTACAACAAAAACAAAAATAGAGGCATGTAATGGTGATTTGTAGCGATAGAATAAGTTGACTTCTCTTCCACCCGCTCCCACCCAAGTATTTTATAACAAATTCGAACACAGTATTAGAAGCGAGGACATTTTTTGAATTTTTCACTAGTTATATTAATTTGGGTCTTTATAAAAAAAGAATGTGTTTATTGCATGTATGAATGACATTTAATTGATTTTTTAGAAGGAATTGTACATCTCAACTCTATGTGTACATTCTGATTTCTGGAAAACTTTGCCCTTCGACTCATTTTTAGTACGAAAAGAAAACCTTGAAATTTTTTAATACCATGGCTTTTCGAGCATTTATGCAAAAATATGTCGCTACTCCTGGAGTAAAGAGATGGTTTTTCAATCGAAAGGGCTACAACAAGTATGGCTTGTTGCACGATGATTTAATTTACGAAACTCCTGAAGTAGAAGAGGCCATTCGTCGATTGCCCCAAGAGGTTAAAGACGCAAGAATTTACCGTATCCAAAGGGCTATGCAGTTGACCCTCGAACACCAAATTCTGCCTAAAGAGGAGTGGACGAAGTTTGAAGAATGCCAAAATAACAGATACCTCTCCAAAATTCTTGAAGAAGTTGAGAGAGAAAAGAAGGAACGAGAAATGTGGGCTAAAAACAATTGATTAGATTCATTAATTTCTTATTCTTTTACTGTATATGATAGAAAATGAAAATTGTGCTGATAAATTACTAATGATCCAAAATATGGTTTATTTTGTGCTTATTTCTTCTCTTGTTTAGTAGTAAAAGAGACACAAATAAAACTTTAAATAAATTCTTCCCTTTGTCACTGTCTGAAAGATTTTAATCGATAGATTATAAAAGAATAATCGGAACAGCTTTTGTCTACGGGTACGGCGACTTTTAATCCACTGGGCGCTTTTAGAAGACACCAAGTGGCCTTATATTGATACTACGTATCTAAGGGGTTATCGCCTTGGCGACTTTCAAAAGTCGCTGTACTCGTAGAAGAAAGCTGTTCTGAATAATCAGTGCTTATGTATTAGCCTGTTGTCTATTTTGACTATTGTTACTTGGCTATATTCTGCCATTTACAGTCAACAGGTCCCAAACATTCTCCCCTGGTTCTGGTAAAGAAAGCTTAGAGTCCATATAATAGTATGCAACTCATAAGTATTTCCTTAATTCAGTTGTTAAATCATGTTTCGAGAAAGTTTAATAAAAATACAACAAACTCGGGTGTATATGGTTAAAAGGGAGGAGACATGGGGCCCCTCATTTTATATTCAATCTTTTTTTAAACTCTAGAC
Source organism: Tetragnatha versicolor (assembly GCA_024610705.1). Lineage (NCBI taxonomy): Eukaryota > Metazoa > Arthropoda > Arachnida > Araneae > Tetragnathidae > Tetragnatha > Tetragnatha versicolor. The sequence continues at coordinate 19,388,840 of JANDEH010000008.1, forward strand.
TGGATAAAAATAACTAATAATTCAGTCTTGCAATTTTTAAAGAGTAGCTCCCTTAGATATGTAAAATCGTAAAACAATGCAGGTAAGGATTTCTGCATTATAAGCAGGGTTGGCAGGTGTCTATTTATGCATTTGCTGCAAGGATTTCAAATCTGTTTTTATTTTTACAATCTGGATCAAAAGTTATTGCTATTTTAAGTTTTTATGTCACAATATTTCCTTTCCACTCCAATCTTCCATTTCTCCCACCTACTTAGTGATTGGTTGTTTTACAACACCTGTTTTAAATAGATTGGTCCATTCAGAATTCCTTGTAAGATATGTTTCCTCACAGATATGAGTGATTTTTGGACAGTAGAAAATAGCTGCTGCTGCTGCTAAAACAGTGTTCTAGCTGTTGAAAGTCTGCTGTGTGTGTTTTAGAAGCCCTGATTTCCAAATTTAAAAATGAATCGAAATAACTATTTAATTATAATTCATATTCAATGTATACTAAAACTAAGGAGGAACATTATAATTAAACAAAAACAATGCTGTATCTTGCTATTATTAACAGCCTTTTTTATTTTTAGCGTATTTAAATTGTTTTGGGGGTTTTGACAGTTTAAACCTCTGTCATGTCGGTTAAAACCCAACCCTGATTATAAGCAATGTTTATGAATATAAGCACAGGAAAAAGTGGAAGGGGTTTTTGCAAGGCATCAAGGGAAAAAAAGTACTTATTTGACATGCCAATCTACTAGATCAAAGTCAAAAGACCGGTTTAAAATACAGGCTATAGTTCCTTTTCTGACTAATTGTGTGGAGAGAGGGTTGGTTGATTGCATATCAACGGCGAAGAAGTGATATAAACAACCTGATTGAGCTTTACTTAAGCTTCTTTGTTCCTTCTCCAGGGTAATCCCAGAAATCCAGTTATTTCAAAAGGAATCCCAGAATTCCCAGTTTTAAAATTTTTGTAAATCTAGAGCTCTACAAGACAGCATAAAACTCCGAACAACAGATTTCTGTCCTAGGTTCAATATGAGATTTGGAAGATATTATTACCTACTGAATTTCAGTACATTTTGCCAAAAAATGTCTGTATTGCGAAAATACCCTTTAACTTAAAATTTAGGGACTTATTTACGTTTGTGACCAATTAATACCTTTGGAACAACAATTTTTTAAAATCTAAATGTTCTGGATTTTGGAGCGTTCCGGATTAAGATCCATTACCCTGGTATATTGAGTGTAAGTCAGTTAAATTGCACTTTTCCACAACTTTTCAATAAAACCCATTTTAACAAATAATTTTCAGATCTAAAAATTAATTTTTCTGCATACATAGGCCAGGTGATGATTCTGTCATCACTCTGTTAGTAAGTTGTTTGTTGAAAGGTACAAAAAAGTGAGGTGTGCTATAAAAAATTTGCCAGACATCTGTGCTGTCCATCAGATGGTTGCCTGAAATTGGCCAATGGATTTTCCAATATGTTTGTTGCTCAGTAACACTTAACACATTGTTGTAGATTTAACTACAGTGGCTAGAAGGGGATAGTGTGTCGTTCGCCAATACCAGCAATGCTAAAATTTTTCTCCTCGTTTCACTCCTCCGCTTGGTGTCGCTGCTGTTAGACGTGCATATAGGCGCCTGCGCATTGCGACTTTCAGCACCAAGCCGGCCAAACGTAAACATTATCGTTTACACGGCGTAAACAATAACATAGCCGCTGAGAATGAGAGTCGCAATGCGCAGGCGCCTATATGCACGTCTAACAGCAGCGAAACCAAGCGGAGGAGTAATTTTTTTTTCAGTTTTCATCTTCGAACGACACACTATCCCCTTCTAGCCACTGTAATTTAACTGCCAATCTGAAAGCAAAGAGATGTAGAGACAGATTTTGCCACTTTTTTGTATGAAAAAATTAATTCAGGAAACATTCTAAAAGTATTGTCAGACTACTATGTTGTGTTGAAGGTCTTAAAGAAATTATAAATGCATAAGTTGAACTTTAAACTCGGAGTTCTAAAATTTTAATTTAAAATAATTTATTTCACTTAAACTATATTTTTTTACAAAAAAATTATGTGCCACTGTTTTAAATATAAAATAAGAACTTACTTTTGAAATTTTAACTATATTATGTCATGGCATTTTATAACAATACTTCTTAATTTTCTGGCCTTCCTTGTTATGTCGATACTTTTTATCTCAAACTTTTTTACCCTTCTCTTTGACTTTGTCATATGGAGATTATACTGTATTTGAGTGAACCCTTGGGGGCATACTGGAAACCTTAGGGGCAAACTGTTCCTGATGGCTTTGTAAACATGATTTTTTCTTATAAAAATGGAATTTTCTCAAAAGGTTGAAAGGCATTGCCCCCCATCACCCCCATAAATCCGCCCATGCTGAGTTCTCTTAAGTATTATTAATGTTTGTTATTATTAAAGTTTGTCTGTCCTCGCTTGGCGGTGGGAAGCGGGGAAATCCAAGTTCGAGCAGGAGTGAGGGAAATCAGGGCAGCGCAGGGTATCAGGATAGGGAAATCAGGGTCAGGTTAAGCGCCCCATTGGCAATAAGGGGATGAGGGAAGGGAGGTAGAGTAGTTCTTGGCAAGAAGTAACCAGTTTGGGGTTCTCTCCATACCTATCCAACCCCAGCGAGAGAATAGCCTTCCCCGTTTGGTTTTACCACTACCAACTAGCCAGGACAGGCAAAATTTAGTTGTGTGTTATTATGAGTTATTTTAATTTTAAATAAAAAAACAACCAAAAATACTTTAAGTCAGTGACAGATCAAGGGCAGTTCACAATAGTATTTCAAGAATACTGTTCAGTAAAAATCTTGCAACAATAAAGAAATTATGTATATACAGTCGAGTCCGCTTAATGTGATCGCAATTGTCCGAGACTAAACTGATAACATTATCCGATCGATAACAATAAGCGATCTCATATAAAAAACAGCAAACAGTGTAACTATGTAGATTGTTTGCTGAATCAATCAATAAATGAATCAAAATAATGTTATCGTAATAAATGTATTCAAAACACTAATTTACACTGGGTAAAATTATAAGTGGAAAATATAATTAAAATAATAAAACAATTAATCGCATAATAAAATTAAAATAATCGCTTACTTTGTATTGTTATAGTAAGGTCTCTCTTTTTTTCCGCTCCATATATCCTTTCACCCCAATAAACCACTTATTTATTACATAATCTGAATTCCAGTAAACAAGGGAAAATCAAAATCTCTTATCAGAAACATCTACAAAGCGTGGATCTTGGTGTTTCTTCAACCAATCAAGTATGGATTCGGACCCCCCCCTATAACCGTTTCCTTTCAATATAATATGCGGAATGTTTTATTTTTCTTACTCATACTGAGTTTCAGAAAAAAGAAGCGACAGATGTTCTCATAGAGCAGATGCTTACTTGTAAAAATTGACTTTCAAAATGAAACTCGAACTCAAAAACGGTCGTTTTAAAGGGGATAGGCACAAATTTTGATAATATTAAGCGGAGTGATGATTCATAGTTGATCACATTATACGATGTATTTTACATTAAGTTGAATAGGAATGATCGGGACCTGTCGATTTCGATAACATTATCCGATTGATAACATTAACCGTGATCACATTAAGCGGATTCGACTGTATTAATATTAACGGAAAGAAAAAGAAATTTCACTGGTACGGAGTTAACTCATCCACACTCACAATAGGATATATCTTTGTTTTGATTACTAAAGACAAAAAAAAGAAAATCCTTAGTTCATTCCCTTACACAAGTATGATAATCTAATATGAAAATGTAGTTTAAATATTCTTTTGAAATCTGGTTTGTTTTTCAAATTACATGTTGGCTCAAAGTATTTTTTCAAAGATAATAAAAAATTTAACTCCAGTACAAACACACAAAACTAAGATATTTTAAGAAATTAATCACAAGTTTTGAAAATGCCTGATAAATTAGAAGCAAGTAGAGCTAAACTGAAAAAATGCAAGCTGCGACACACTTAAAGAGTGCAATCAGCAAGCCAACAGTGGCCAGCGTAGATAAGAATTTTTTCTCCGAGTCAGCATAGTGAATGCTTTCCTGCCTGCCTGTTTCTTGGTCACACGTGTGGTTGAAGGCAAAAAAGTAGTAAAGCAATGAAAGATAACTGAATGAAATGATTACTCTCAGAAGTTACGTAGCAATTGTTTTTAAACATTTTGAATAGAAGAGGACAGGAAGGTCATCCTAAAAAGCTTTCAATTTGAAATAGATATTTATATAACTTCTTTATTTATTTCAATTAATCAACTTATTTCATTTTGACTTGGGTTTCATGTGCTCCTAAGGACCAGCCAACAATGCTTTCAGCTGAAAATTCAAGCTAAGTGTTTAACATTGTTTCTATAAAGTTAAGTATATAGTGAGAATACAAAAAAATTACATTGTTTAACAATGCTTTAATAGCATTATGTATAGTTATCCTGTAAAGGGTTCAATTAGGAATATATTTTTATTATACAGTCGAATCCGCTTAATGTGATCACGGTTAATGTTATCAATCGGATAATGTTATCGAAATCAACAGGTCCCGATCATTCCTATTTAATCCAATGTAAAATGCATCGTTTAATGTGATCAACTTAGTATCAACACGCCGCTTAATGTTATCAAAATTTGTATATATCCCCTTAAAAACGTCCGTTTTCAAGTTCCGTTTTGAAGGTCAATTGCTTTTTTTCTGAAACTCAGTATGAGTTTACAGCTGCACCGTTATACTTCTTTGGTTTGATTGTAAGAAAAAGAAAATATTCCATGTTCTCTGCATTCATAGAAAGAAAACCATCCTAGAAAACTGTTTAAGGGGGGGGGTCGAAATAATGCTTGTGATTGGTTATCACCATTGGCGCCTTGCAGATGTTTCTGATAAGAGATTTTGATTTTTTCCTTGTTTAGTGGAATTCAGATTAATTTAAGTGATTTATGTTTGGCCTTATTCATGTAAATTTTTGAAAGTTCGCGTTGATCTTGTCTGGATGTCTGGATATCAAAAGAAAACGAATCCATGGAGCGGAATCCATAGAGTTAGGCGGAATCACATAGGTGTGGTATGTACTATTACTATTACAAAGTAAGATATTATTTTAAATTTATTTATTGGATTACTCTTATATTTTACACTAAAAATCACTAGTTACCAAGTACATAGTTAAAAATGATTTAAATACATTAACTACGATTACATAATTTTGATTTTAAAGCAAACAATATAATTACACCGTTTGTTAATTTTTTTATATGGATTCGCTTATTGTTATCAATCGGATAATGTTATCAATTTCATCTCGGACAATTGCGATCACATTAAGCGGACTCGACTGTACTTTAATTTATTTAAATTGATTAACTTATTTCAATTTGACTGGGGGTTCATGTGCTCCTATGGACCAGCCATCACTGTTTTCGTCTGAAAATTAAAGCTGTGTTTAATATTTTTTACTAAGTTTTGTTATTACACAATATGTTTAGGACACAAAAAAGAATAAATTTGTTTAACAATGCTTTAATTGCATTATGTATGACATCACTAGCTAGTGATTAAAATATATACAATGTGAATCTCTTTACATAATGTTATTTACATATAAAACATAAGGAGTGCACCATAGAATTTATTTACAAAATGCAGGAGCAACAGCTATAACCTTCAGATCATGTGCAGTAGTAAGCAGCAGAATAACAGCAGATTTCTAAGATAAAAAGAAAGTGAGTAACAAGAAATAATTTTCATTGGAATAGGCAAAAATGTAAAAAAAATTACTTACACTGATAAGACCAGCAGTTCTTGCAAATTCTGTATGACTTTACAGCATTTATTAAATAAAGCCCTGAGTTAATAAACCCTAAAATCTAGAAAGGAGATTGAGTTTTAGTATTAATCATAAAACAAAAAGAGAAATTTATGTTATAAAATATATTATTTTAATTGAAACTGGCATTATGTATTGAAGAATCTAAAGTAAATATTCTCATAAATTACTAATTCTTGTTAGAAAAACAACAATTTCTTCATAAAATGGATATTTTTTCTTTATATTTGAAATTAAATGTCTAATTTAACAAGTTATATATAATTACACCACAGTATTTTAACAAGTAAAAAAATTTAACTTTAAAAAGCATGGTCATTGTTAACAAAAAGTGTGGGAATCTTATGAAATAGAAGGATTAAAAACTTTTCCAATACTCCTTAATTAAAATAATCTGAAAATGAATAAACCTACTTGACAGAGTTTATTTACATATAGGTATAAAATATCTATATATATAAAATCCAAATACCACTGACTGATTCATTCATAACACTCATCACGAAATCTCCAAAACTGCCGGACCGATAGGCTTGAAATTTGACAGAGACCTTCCTTTCGGCCATTAGACGCGCACTAAGAAACGATTTTAAAATCGAACTACTCCTTCCCTGCTTTTCGGCGCTTTTTCGACTCCGTTTTACCCATTGAAATAACATTACACATTGTTGAAATGCATAAAAGGCAGGGTTTACTTCTTATCTGAAGGCGACGTCTTGCCTCACTTGATAAATATTATTTAAAAACATTGTATAACTTAAAACGGAGTTAAAGACGAAAAACAGCGTAAATTTCTAATTAAAAGTTAAAACGGAGATTAGAAAACTAAAATAAATTGAAATAATTAATTTTGAAACATTAATTACATTACTTTAATATTATCAAAAATAAATATAGAGCGTGTTGGTTCACTAGACTTGTACATTCACTAGATTTTTTATTATTGTTAGCAATAAGTTTTTACTTTTTCAAAGTAGCTTTTAAAGAAGTTGGTTATCATAATAAAATTCCCCCTGAATTACTTACTCATCTGGATTATTTTCGGATGGTTAGAAGATTTTTTAAATAGTCTGAGATGACTATAATAATTTATTTTGTTATAATTTTTATTTATTATGCTGTATTTATTGATTTGATAATAGTTAAATGTGCAACATCGGAACTGATTGGGTTTGGGTAGATATAAGTTACAGGGATGAAAAAAGGCACCGTGAATACCGGGATGAAAAGTTACCGGGAACACCGGGATATGAAGAGTATAGGAAACTTAATGGGAACAACAGGATATGGAAATTATCGGATATACCATAGGATATGAAAAATACCAGGAACACCGGCAGGTAATGAATATTATTGGGAACACCGGGATATGGAAATTATCGGATATACCATAGGATATGAAAAATACCAGGAACACCGGCGGGTAATGAATATTATTGGGAACACCGGGATATGGAAATTACCGGGAACACCGGGATAGGAAAATTACCGGGAACACCGAGATGAAGAAAATTACCGGGAACACCGGGATAGGAAAATTATTGGGAACACCGGGATATGGAAATTACCGGGAACACTGGGTATGAAAATTACCGGGACCACCGGGATAGGAAATTTATTGGGAACACCGGAATATGAAAAAAATACTGGGGACACACTGGAGTGATTGGTGATTGCTGATACGAAAAATCAGACACATAACTTGATAGAACTTAAAAAAAGGAATTAATACCCTCCACCCGTGCAAGGCCGGGCAAATCAGCTAGTTTGGGTATAAAATATTTTCAATGACACATTCACCTCACCTTTTTTATTTTATGAATTACTCAATTTTAAAGATTGTTTATTTCTCTTTGAAAGGGTACCGTAGTTTTTACTTATTAACAACTCTGAATGGAATTGTGATAAAATTGTCTAGGCTTGTTTTATTATATTTTTTTAATTAGATTTTCAAACGTCATAAATCTATTACTTTTCATACTAGCGAGTTTTTGAACAAGTGTGCACATTTCATAAAACATGAAAAATACAATCCAGAATCCAAATTTTTAACCTAAGTTTCATTTTACTTACAGCAGCAGCAATTTTATGAGAATAACCAAATATCTCCACTGAGTTGGGGGAGTTCACATATAGAAACAAGGCAGCACTGGTTAAAAAGCAAAGAGCACAAGAAGTGGACCAAAATATCACACCCTAAAAAATATGCAAGATACATGTAAAGGTTTTTATGAAGTAAACACAATAATATAAACACTATTGTTTTAACAATAAAAAAGACCTGGTGCACATAAATGGTAAGAATAGAACACATAAACCAATTGTTCGTTAATTCACAAGTAATATTTTGGAATTGCCACCAGTGCAGTAAGTAGCAGATTGGACTTAGCAACAAAAATTTTTTTTGGGGCAAGAGAGGCTACTTTAAAATTAATTTAAGGCTACATTTTTAATCTGTGACTTTTTTGTTATTGAAAAAAACTGACATAATAATTGAATCGTCAGTTTGAAGAAGGGAATAAGTCCAAAAAATGACAAATTGACTTTTGTGCTCAAAACAATCTCCAAGCTTTGCCCTACACATGGGTGAAAAGAGGGGGAAAATAACTAACCCCTATAGGAAGATATCGCCCCTTGAAGTTGTGAAATTGATATCCATACATTGAAAATTCCATTACTTTTTTTGATTTTCTCAAAACTTGATTTTTGGACTTATTCCCTTCTTCAAACTGACGATTCAATTACAAATGCACTCTTCTAGTTCCTTATTCTATCTCTAAATGGGTTAAGGCAGTAAAAGATAATTCCGACCACACAAGAAAATAGGTAGGTAGTGTGATTCTAAGCTATGCTATTTGTAAATCGAGCATTGAACATATTGTTATGAGGTTTTTACTATAATAAAATATTTAAGTTATGTATGGGTTCCTTTTCATACAGTTATTTGGGGAATTACTTTTAATTAAGTTGGGTTTAGATTAACAGTGTATATGACTAATGTGAAGTTAAAAAATTCTAATGATATGTTACTGTAAAAGTTTGATTCTTTGAAAGATAATTTTGAAAATTAGTTTTATTCTAGTTGGAATAAGTTCTAGAGTATGTGTTTATATGACAATAATTCATTTAAATTGTTAAAAGAATGTACCTACAATATGACTACTGATTTGAAATTTGAGCACAAAAGTTTTAAATACGCAACTTCTAGGGCTTTAATCTGCAACTTCTTTTTCTGATGTTTGGCAAACGTGATGTATGAAACTATGTACCTGACTATTTTTTAAGATCTCAGAGTTTTAAGATAGGCATGTTAACTCTGAACTACTCACAGCATCTCCCTGTACACAATTAGGTGCTGTAGTAGTCTCATTAAATGAGACAAAGCCATTATAATTATACTAAGCACACAAAGAATTTACTACTCTTCATGAAGTTGAAGATATTATACAATCATGTAATGAATTAATTTCAAAAAGTTCTTCAACCAACCAGAACTGTTCTTTCCATCAAGGCGCAAGATAAGTGTGAGATAATGAAGGAAAACAACAATATGCAGGTGATTATCATACAAGCGCATGTGCAAAGGTAAAAGAAGGTCTCCTGCCCACTTCCTACAAAACCTCCAGTGGATGAGGAATAAGCAGGCCGACAAGTGTCTCTAAGGAGCTGCATACTAGCATAACATATGACCTGAAAAATTGAAGTAACTGGAATCAAAATGGTTATCACTCAAATTGAACAATTTTTTGGTTCTTACGTATTATCCCGCCCACTGTGCCACTGAATCTGAAGACGTTATCAAAGCCCATTATTGACTGGTTTATAGCAGTGCCGCTGAATTTGATCACCACTGAACAGCCGACAGGATAATACGTAAAAAACAATATTTACACTTGCATACCTGCCAACATTGTGATTCTAAAAAAGGAAGATTTCAAAAATCAAGGTACCAATGGCATTATTTTCTTAATCGAAGTCCAGACTATCTACCATAGTTACTATTAATATGTAGCATGAATGGATTTCTTCCAGTTCAAAAATCAAAGAAAAACAAATTAACAGATTAAAACAAAAAACACATTAAAAAAACTAATATCAGATCCATACACAAATTTATTTCTTTTCAAATATTGTTATTAATGTTAATTTTTTGAGGCCTGATGTGCAAGATTCGGCCTTTTTTTAGAAAATTGTTATGTGTCCTTTGCAAAAATAGGATGCTTTAACAATTTGGACAAAAAACGGAAGAAATTGATTGAAAACGGATGACGGAAGATTCTCCTAAAAAACGGAAATCTTCCGGCTAAAACGGAAGAGTTGGCAGCTATGCACTTGAAAACAATTAATATAATACCAATGTAGCTGTCTTGTGTACTTAAAACAAGGCAAAGCATATAATTGCATGTATTCCCTCCTTTAAAAATTCCATATCCTCACACAGTAGCAGGTGGGTGGCATGGGGGAACACACTCCCTCAGAAGAGTAAAAATTTATTGGATAAAATGACATCAGAAGATAATTTCTAAAAAGTTGTAATTTTCAAGTTTTAAAATGCTCTAATGTGTAGCTTTATGGCCAAAAAAGTATTTTATCAATATTACCTTCAATAGTTGCAAAAACGTAGCAGTTTCTGCTGCTGGAGATGTTTTAAAAATTCTGGTGCCCCCCCAGAAGTCAAACCTGGATCTTCCTCTTTCCTCACAATATATACTTCAAAAGCGACTATGTATTACTAGGGTGTTTTTTTTTAAACGAAAGTTCGAATTTTTTTCGGGGCACCCCCTCAAAAGGTGCCATTTGATATAAAACTAATATTCTGAGAGTTACAGATCAAAAAAATAATATTTAGACCCCGTCCCCGAGCGTCAAAGTTTCATAAAAACTCTAAATTTTGCACGTTTTTAGCTATAAAATCCAAACTAATGGTTGTAAAAATACAAAGTGGGTCTCATTTTGTAGATAATTTATTTAGCTTCAACTTTTATAATTGAAACTTATTTGTAAAGCTTACAGATCATAAGATACGAGGGGTTTCATTAACTCCCCACGCAATATCTATTTTTTAAGAAGTGCCAGGAAATTTCTTTAAATTTATCAGCTACCGTAAAATGGTTCAATAACATATAAATAATAGTTTTAGACAACATAGGTACAAAATTTAATATATTAAAGAGCAAAAAATTTGTTTTTCGTATACTCCTGTTCATAAAAAATGCAACACCATGAAGGACTTGTTAGATTTTAATGAAATTTACACAGCAAGTGATCTTTGTAGAAACAAATCTATCTATCTATCTATCTATCTATCTATATATTACTAAAAACGTTTGTGGCTATGTATGTATGTATGTGACGCATCTCCTCCCAAGCCACGCCGCAGGCGTGGCTAAAATTCGGTATATAGACGTATCTCGAGGCGAGGACGATCACTGTCAACTTTTCCAAGCTCGAAAATCGAACAATTACGCGTAATTAGCGAATTTATAGCCGAAAACGCTTATTTCTCCATTTCTCTACCAGAGTGGATCTGCTCGACTCACTATTGTTAACGGAATTAAAACCTCCTAAATCAAATATTTTAACAAGAAAAACTCGATAATTGTCCATTTAAAAACTATATCAGTAGTAAAAACACCAAAATTAAATCAAATAATTTTATTTCAAACGTAATTTTCCATTTTTTCAAGATTGTTTCCTTTAAAATTTAAATACTTATGGGAAAGTTTAAATTTTTTCACATGGAAAACGACTTGAAGATAAAACATTGTTTCAAATGAAGCGGTTCACTAGACTTTTAAATTTACTAGATTTTTTATTGTAGTTTAAAACTTGATATTTTGTTCACTAGGCTTATCAATCTACTAGACTTTTTATCATCCTTTAAATTTGTTACTTAATAAAAGCACCAAGATATAAACATAAACAGGAAAACCGGGATTGTAAAAAGTATCGGGAACGCAAGGATTGTAAAATTAGCGGGAAGATAGGAATAGGAAAAATTACCGGGTTATAAAAATAAGGGATAGGAAAATAACCATAAAGACACCGGGAATACTGGAATATAAAAAATTACCCCGAAACACCGAGATAGGAAAATTACCGGGACTACGGGGATTAGAAAAATTACTGGGAATACCGGAATATATAAAATTGCCGGGAACACCGGCATAGGAAAACGTACGGGGAACACAGGGAAAGGAAAAATTACCGGGAACATCGAGAGGGTAAAAATTACCGGGAACACCGGGATTGGAAAATTACCGGGAAGATCGGAATAGGAAAATTACCGGGAACATCGGGATAGTCAAAATTACAGGGAACACCGGGATTTGAAAATTACCAGGAACGCTGGATAGGAAAAAGGGACCTGGGGTACCGGAATGATTGGTAATATTGCTTATTTACAAATTTATATAAATTAATTTTAAGAAAACTAAAAAAATGAATTTATACACTCCACCCGTGCAAGGCCGGGCATATCCGCTAGTATATAACTAAAAACGTTTGTGGGTATATATGTATGTAACGCATCTCCTCCTAAGCCACGCCGAAGGCGTGGCCAAAACTCGGTATATAGGCGTATCTCGGGACGGGAACGATCACTGTCAAGTTTTCCAAGCTCGAAAATCGAATAATTACGAGTAATTAGCGAATATATAGCCAAAAACGCTTATTTCTCCATTTCTCTACCAGAGTAGATCTGCTCGACTCACTATTGTTAACGAGATGAAAACCTCCAAAAATCAAATATTTTAACAGGAAAAACTCTATAATTGTCCATTTAAAAAGGATGTAAGTTGTGAAAACGCCAAAATAAATTCAAATAATTTATTTTCAAACGTTATTTTCCTTCATTTCAAGATTTTCTCCTTTAAAATTTAAATATTTATGGAAAAGGGTAAATTTTTTTTCATGGAAAACAACTTAAAAATAAAACATTGTTTCAAATGAAGCGATTCACTAGCCTTTAAATTTACTAGACCCTTTATTATTGTTTCAAATTTGTTATTTTGTTCACCAGACTCATGAATTTACTAGGAAACATTGCCGAGAACACCGGGAAAAGAAAAATTACCGGGAACATCGGGATAGGAAAAAATACCGGGATTACCGGGACATAAAAATTACCTCGAACATCGGGATAGGAAAATTATCGGGAACATCGGGATAGGAAAATTATCGGGAACATCGGGATAGGAAAATTATCGGGAACATCGGGACATAAAAATTACCTCGAACATCGGGATAGGAAAATTATCGGGAACATCGGGATATGAAAAATTACCGGGAACATCGGGATATGAAAAATTACCGGGAACATCGGGATATGAAAAATTACCTGGAACACCGGGATAGGAAAAAGGCGTCTGGGATACCGAGATGATTGGTAATTGCTGATTTAAAAATTTTAAATATATTTTGAGAAAATTAAATTTCAAAAAAAAAAATTATGCACTCCACCCGTGCAAGGCCGGGTATATCAGCTAGTAAATATATAAAAACGTTTGTGGCTATGTGACTGGGTGGAGGACACATCTCCTCCTAAACCACGCCGAAGGCGTGGTCAAAACTCGGTACATAGACGTATCTCGAGGTGTCGATTGTCACTGTCAAGTTTTCCAAGCTCGAAAATCGAATAATTACGAGAAATTAACGAATTTATAGCCGAAAACGCTTATTTCTCCATTTCTCTACTAGAGCAGATCTGCTCGACTCACTATTGTTAAAGAGATGAAAACCTTCAAAAAATTAAATATTTTAACAGGAAAAAATCGATAATTGTCCATTTAAAAACTATATCAGTTGTAAAAACACCAAAATAAATTCAAATAATTAATTTTGAAACGTTTGTTTCCCCTATTTTAAGATATTTTCCTTTAAAATTTAATTATTTATGGAAAAGTGTAAATTTTTTTTCATGGAGAACGACTTTAAAAATAAAACATTGTTTCAAATGAAGCGGTTCACTAGACTTTTAAATTTACTAGATATTTTATTATTGTTTCAAATTTTTTATTTTTGTTCACTAGACTCATTAATTTACTAGGAAACATTGCCGAGAACACCGGGAAAAGAAAAATTACCGGAAACATCGGGATAGGAAAAAAGTACCTGGATTACCGGGACATAAAAATTATCTCGATCATCGGGAAAGGAAAATTATCTGGAACATCAAACATCGGGATAGGAAAATTATCGGGAACATCGGGATAGGAAAATTATTGGGAACATCAAACATCGGGATAGGAAAATTATTGGGAACAGCAAACATCGGGATAGGAAAATTATTGGGAACATCGGGATAGGAAAATTATCGGGAACATCGGGATATGAAAAATTACCGGGAACACCGTTATATGAAAAATTAACGAGAACACCGTTACATGAAAAATTACCGGGAACACCGGGATAGGAAAAAGGCGTCTGGGATACCGGGATGATTGGTAATTGCTGATTTAAAAATTATAAATATATTTTGAGAAAATTTAATTTAAAAAAAATTATACACTCCACCCGTGCAAGGCCGGGCATATCCGCTAGTAAATATATAAAAACGTTTGTGGCTATGTGACTGGGTGGAGGACACATCTCCTCCTAAACCACGCCGAAGGCGTGGTCAAAACTCGGTACATAGACGTATCTCGAGGTGTCGATTGTCACTGTCAAGTTTTCCAAGCTCGAAAATCGAATAATTACGAGAAATTAACGAATTTATAGCCGAAAACGCTTATTTCTCCATTTCTCTACTAGAGCAGATCTGCTCGACTCACTATTGTTAAAGAGATTAAAACCTCAAAAATCAAATATTTTAACAGGAAAAACCCGATAATTGTCCATTTAAAAACTATATCAGTTGTAAAAACACCAAAATAAATTCAAATAATTAATTTTGAAACGTTAGTTTCCCCTATTTTAAGATATTTCCCTTTAAAATTTAAATATTTATGGAAAAGTGTAAATTTTTTTCATGAAGAACTACTTAAAAATAAAACATTGTTTCAAATGAGGCGGTTCACTAGACTTTTAAATTTACTAGATCTTTTATTATTGTTTCAAATTTGTTATTTTTGTTCACTACACTCATCAATTTACTAGGAAACATTGCCGAGAACACCGGGAAAAGAAAAATTACCGAGAACATCGGGATAGGAAAAAAGTACCGGGATTAATGGGACATAAAAATTACCTCGATCATCGGGATAGGAAAATTATCGGGAACATCGGGATAGGAAAATTACCGGGAACATCGGGATATGAAAAATTACCGGGAACACCGGGATAGGAAAAATTACCTGGAACACCGGGATAGGAAAAATGCGTCTGGGTACCGAGATGATTGGTAATTGCTGATTTAAAAATTTTAAATATATTTTGAGAAAATAAAATTTCAAAAAAAAATTATACACTCCACCCGTGCAAGGCCGGGCATATCCGCTAGTATATAACTAAAAACGTTTGTGGCTGTGTATGTGGGTGGAGGACACATCTCCTCCAAAACCACGCCGAAGGCGTGGTCAAAACTCGGTACATAGACGTATCTCGAGGTGTCGATTGTCACTGTCGAGTTTTCCAAGCTCGAAAATCGAACAATTACGAGCAATTAGCGAATTTATAGCCAAAAACGCTTATTTCTCCATTTCTCTACCAGAGTAGATCTGCTCGACTCACTATTGTTAACGAGATGAAAACCTTCAAAAATTAAATATTTTAACTTGAAAATTTCTATAATTGTCCATTTAAAAAGGATATAAGCTATGAAAACACCAAAATAAATTCGATTACTTTATTTACAAACATTATTTTCTTTTATTTTAAGATATTTTCCATTAAAATATAAATATTTATGGAAAATTGTAAATTATTTTTTCATGGAACCAGAGTTTTAAAAATAAAACATTGTTTCAAATGAGACGGTTCACTAGACTTTTCAATTTACAAGATTTTTTTATTGTAGTTTCAAATTTGATATTTTGTTCACTAGGCTTATCAATTAACTAGACTTTTTATAATCCTTTAAATTTGAAACAGAAAAATAAACAGGAACACCGGGATTGAAAAAAGTATCGGGAACACAAAGATTATAAAATTAGCGGGAACATCCGAATAGGAAAAATTACTGGGTTATAAAAATATATCGAGAACGCCGGGATAGGAAAATTACCATAAAGACACCGGGAATACCGGAATATAAAAAATTGCCGGAAACATCAGGATTTGAAAATACCAGGAACACCGGGAAAGGAAAAATTAACGGGAACATCGAGAGGTAAAAAATTACAGGGAACATCGAGAGGTAAAAAATTACAGGGAACACCGGGATATTAAAATTACCGGGAAGATTGGGATAGGAAAATTACCGGGAACATCGGGATAGGCAAAATTACCGAGAACACCGGGATTTGAAAATTACCGGGAACATTGGGATAGGAAAAAGGGACCTGGGGTACTAGGATGATTGGTAATTTTGCTTATTTACAAATTTATAATTATATTTTAAGAAAACTTAAAAAATAAATTATACACTCCACCCGTGCAAGGCCGGGCATATCCGCTAGTATATAACTAAAAACGTTTGTGGCTGTGTATGTGGGTGGAGGACACATCTCCTCCAAAACCACGCCGAAGGCGTGAACAAAACTCGGTACATAGACGTATCTCGAGGTGTCGATTGTCACTGTCAATTTTTCCAAGCTCGAAAATCGAACAATTACGAGTAATTAGTGAATTTATAGCCGAAAACGCTTATTTCTCCATTTCTCTACCAGAGTAGATCTGCTCGACTCACTATTGTTAACGAGATGAAAACCTTCAAAAATTAAATATTGAAACAGGAAAAACTCGATAATTGTCCATTTAAAAACTATATCAGTTGTAAAAACACCGAATTAAATTCAAATAATTCATTATCAAACGTTATTTTCCTTTATTTAAAGATTATTTTCTTTTAAAATAGAAATATTAATGGAAAAGTGTAAATTTTTTCATGCAAACAAATTTTGAAAATTAAACATTGTTTCTAATGAGACGGTTCACTAGACTTTTCAATTTACTAGACCTTTTATTATTTTTTCAAATTTGTTATTTTTGTTCACTAGACTCATTAATTTACTAGGAAACATTGCCGAGAACACCGGGAAAAGAAAAATTACCGGGAACATCGGGATAGGAAAAAATACTGGGATTACCGGGACATAAAAATTACCTCGAACATCGGGATAGGAAAATTATCGGGAACATCGGGATAGGAAAATTGCCGGGAACACCGGGATAGGAAAATTATCAGGAACATCGGGATATGAAAAATTACCGGGAAACCTGGGAAAGTGGAAAATATCGGGAACACCGGGATATGAAAAATTACCGGGAACACCGGGATAGGAAAAAGGCGTCTGGGATACCGGGATGATTGGTAATTGCTGATTTACAAAATTATAAATGTATTTTGAGAAAATTTAATTTAAAAAAAATTATACACTCCACCCGTGCAAGGCCGGGCATATCCGCTAGTATATAACTAAAAACGTTTGTGGCTATGTATGTGGGTGGAGGACACATCTCCTCCAAAACCACGCCGAAGGCGAGGTCAAAACTCGGTACATAGACGTATCTCGAGGTGTCGATTGTCACTGTCGAGTTTTCCAAGCTCGAAAATCGAATAATTACGAGTAATTAGCAAATTTATAGCCTAAAATGCTTATTTCTCCATTTCTCTACCAGAGTAGATCTACTGGACTCACTATTGTTCACGAGATTAAAACCTCCAAAAATAAATATTTTAATAGGAAAAACTCTAAAATTGTCCATTTAAAAGCTTTATCAGCTATAAAAACATCAAAATTAATTCAAATAATTTATTTTCAAACGTTATTTTCTTTTATTTTAAGATTTTTTCCCTTTAAAATTTAAATATTTATGGAAAAGTGTAAATTTTCTTCATGGAAAACGAATTAAAAATAAAACATTGTTTCAAATGAAGCCGTTCACTAGACTTTTCAATTTACTAGATCTTTTATTATTGTTTCAAATTTGTTATTTTTGTTCACTAGACTCATTAATTTACTAGGAAACATTGCCGAGAACACCGGGAAAAGGAAAATTACCGGGAACACCGGGATAGGAAAAAAAAGTACCGGGATTATCGGGATATAAAAATTACCCCGATCATCGGGATAGGAAAATTATCGGGAACATCGGGATAGGAAAGTTACAGGGAGCATCGGTATATGAAGAATTACCGGGAACACCGGGATATGAAAAATTACAGGAAACACCGGGATAGGAAAAGGCGTCTGGGATACCGGGGTGATTGGTAGTTGCTGATTTAAAAATTATAAATATATTTTGAGAAAATTTAATTTAAAAAAAATTATACACTCCACCCGTGCAAGGCCGGGCATATCCGCTAGTAAATATATAAAAACGTTTGTGGCTATGTGACTGGGTGGAGGACACATCTCCTCCTAAACCACGCCGAAGGCGTGGTCAAAACTCGGTACATAGACGTATCTCGAGGTGTCGATTGTCACTGTCAAGTTTTCCAAGCTCGAAAATCGAATAATTACGAGAAATTAACGAATTTATAGCCGAAAACGCTTATTTCTCCATTTCTCTACTAGAGCAGATCTGCTCGACTCACTATTGTTAAAGAGATGAAAACCTTCAAAAAATTAAATATTTTAACAGGAAAAAATCGATAATTGTCCATTTAAAAACTATATCAGTTGTAAAAACACCAAAATAAATTCAAATAATTAATTTTGAAACGTTTGTTTCCCCTATTTTAAGATATTTTCCTTTAAAATTTAATTATTTATGGAAAAGTGTAAATTTTTTTTCATGGAGAACGACTTTAAAAATAAAACATTGTTTCAAATGAAGCGGTTCACTAGACTTTTAAATTTACTAGATATTTTATTATTGTTTCAAATTTTTTATTTTTGTTCACTAGACTCATTAATTTACTAGGAAACATTGCCGAGAACACCGGGAAAAGAAAAATTACCGGAAACATCGGGATAGGAAAAAAGTACCTGGATTACCGGGACATAAAAATTATCTCGATCATCGGGAAAGGAAAATTATCTGGAACATCAAACATCGGGATAGGAAAATTATCGGGAACATCGGGATAGGAAAATTATTGGGAACATCAAACATCGGGATAGGAAAATTATTGGGAACAGCAAACATCGGGATAGGAAAATTATTGGGAACATCGGGATAGGAAAATTATCGGGAACATCGGGATATGAAAAATTACCGGGAACACCGTTATATGAAAAATTAACGAGAACACCGTTACATGAAAAATTACCGGGAACACCGGGATAGGAAAAAGGCGTCTGGGATACCGGGATGATTGGTAATTGCTGATTTAAAAATTATAAATATATTTTGAGAAAATTTAATTTAAAAAAAATTATACACTCCACCCGTGCAAGGCCGGGCATATCCGCTAGTAAATATATAAAAACGTTTGTGGCTATGTGACTGGGTGGAGGACACATCTCCTCCTAAACCACGCCGAAGGCGTGGTCAAAACTCGGTACATAGACGTATCTCGAGGTGTCGATTGTCACTGTCAAGTTTTCCAAGCTCGAAAATCGAATAATTACGAGAAATTAACGAATTTATAGCCGAAAACGCTTATTTCTCCATTTCTCTACTAGAGCAGATCTGCTCGACTCACTATTGTTAAAGAGATTAAAACCTCAAAAATCAAATATTTTAACAGGAAAAACCCGATAATTGTCCATTTAAAAACTATATCAGTTGTAAAAACACCAAAATAAATTCAAATAATTAATTTTGAAACGTTAGTTTCCCCTATTTTAAGATATTTCCCTTTAAAATTTAAATATTTATGGAAAAGTGTAAATTTTTTTCATGAAGAACTACTTAAAAATAAAACATTGTTTCAAATGAGGCGGTTCACTAGACTTTTAAATTTACTAGATCTTTTATTATTGTTTCAAATTTGTTATTTTTGTTCACTACACTCATCAATTTACTAGGAAACATTGCCGAGAACACCGGGAAAAGAAAAATTACCGAGAACATCGGGATAGGAAAAAAGTACCGGGATTAATGGGACATAAAAATTACCTCGATCATCGGGATAGGAAAATTATCGGGAACATCGGGATAGGAAAATTACCGGGAACATCGGGATATGAAAAATTACCGGGAACACCGGGATAGGAAAAATTACCTGGAACACCGGGATAGGAAAAATGCGTCTGGGTACCGAGATGATTGGTAATTGCTGATTTAAAAATTTTAAATATATTTTGAGAAAATAAAATTTCAAAAAAAAATTATACACTCCACCCGTGCAAGGCCGGGCATATCCGCTAGTATATAACTAAAAACGTTTGTGGCTGTGTATGTGGGTGGAGGACACATCTCCTCCAAAACCACGCCGAAGGCGTGGTCAAAACTCGGTACATAGACGTATCTCGAGGTGTCGATTGTCACTGTCGAGTTTTCCAAGCTCGAAAATCGAACAATTACGAGCAATTAGCGAATTTATAGCCAAAAACGCTTATTTCTCCATTTCTCTACCAGAGTAGATCTGCTCGACTCACTATTGTTAACGAGATGAAAACCTTCAAAAATTAAATATTTTAACTTGAAAATTTCTATAATTGTCCATTTAAAAAGGATATAAGCTATGAAAACACCAAAATAAATTCGATTACTTTATTTACAAACATTATTTTCTTTTATTTTAAGATATTTTCCATTAAAATATAAATATTTATGGAAAATTGTAAATTATTTTTTCATGGAACCAGAGTTTTAAAAATAAAACATTGTTTCAAATGAGACGGTTCACTAGACTTTTCAATTTACAAGATTTTTTTATTGTAGTTTCAAATTTGATATTTTGTTCACTAGGCTTATCAATTAACTAGACTTTTTATAATCCTTTAAATTTGAAACAGAAAAATAAACAGGAACACCGGGATTGAAAAAAGTATCGGGAACACAAAGATTATAAAATTAGCGGGAACATCCGAATAGGAAAAATTACTGGGTTATAAAAATATATCGAGAACGCCGGGATAGGAAAATTACCATAAAGACACCGGGAATACCGGAATATAAAAAATTGCCGGAAACATCAGGATTTGAAAATACCAGGAACACCGGGAAAGGAAAAATTAACGGGAACATCGAGAGGTAAAAAATTACAGGGAACATCGAGAGGTAAAAAATTACAGGGAACACCGGGATATTAAAATTACCGGGAAGATTGGGATAGGAAAATTACCGGGAACATCGGGATAGGCAAAATTACCGAGAACACCGGGATTTGAAAATTACCGGGAACATTGGGATAGGAAAAAGGGACCTGGGGTACTAGGATGATTGGTAATTTTGCTTATTTACAAATTTATAATTATATTTTAAGAAAACTTAAAAAATAAATTATACACTCCACCCGTGCAAGGCCGGGCATATCCGCTAGTATATAACTAAAAACGTTTGTGGCTGTGTATGTGGGTGGAGGACACATCTCCTCCAAAACCACGCCGAAGGCGTGAACAAAACTCGGTACATAGACGTATCTCGAGGTGTCGATTGTCACTGTCAATTTTTCCAAGCTCGAAAATCGAACAATTACGAGTAATTAGTGAATTTATAGCCGAAAACGCTTATTTCTCCATTTCTCTACCAGAGTAGATCTGCTCGACTCACTATTGTTAACGAGATGAAAACCTTCAAAAATTAAATATTGAAACAGGAAAAACTCGATAATTGTCCATTTAAAAACTATATCAGTTGTAAAAACACCGAATTAAATTCAAATAATTCATTATCAAACGTTATTTTCCTTTATTTAAAGATTATTTTCTTTTAAAATAGAAATATTAATGGAAAAGTGTAAATTTTTTCATGCAAACAAATTTTGAAAATTAAACATTGTTTCTAATGAGACGGTTCACTAGACTTTTCAATTTACTAGACCTTTTATTATTTTTTCAAATTTGTTATTTTTGTTCACTAGACTCATTAATTTACTAGGAAACATTGCCGAGAACACCGGGAAAAGAAAAATTACCGGGAACATCGGGATAGGAAAAAATACTGGGATTACCGGGACATAAAAATTACCTCGAACATCGGGATAGGAAAATTATCGGGAACATCGGGATAGGAAAATTGCCGGGAACACCGGGATAGGAAAATTATCAGGAACATCGGGATATGAAAAATTACCGGGAAACCTGGGAAAGTGGAAAATATCGGGAACACCGGGATATGAAAAATTACCGGGAACACCGGGATAGGAAAAAGGCGTCTGGGATACCGGGATGATTGGTAATTGCTGATTTACAAAATTATAAATGTATTTTGAGAAAATTTAATTTAAAAAAAATTATACACTCCACCCGTGCAAGGCCGGGCATATCCGCTAGTATATAACTAAAAACGTTTGTGGCTATGTATGTGGGTGGAGGACACATCTCCTCCAAAACCACGCCGAAGGCGAGGTCAAAACTCGGTACATAGACGTATCTCGAGGTGTCGATTGTCACTGTCGAGTTTTCCAAGCTCGAAAATCGAATAATTACGAGTAATTAGCAAATTTATAGCCTAAAATGCTTATTTCTCCATTTCTCTACCAGAGTAGATCTACTGGACTCACTATTGTTCACGAGATTAAAACCTCCAAAAATAAATATTTTAATAGGAAAAACTCTAAAATTGTCCATTTAAAAGCTTTATCAGCTATAAAAACATCAAAATTAATTCAAATAATTTATTTTCAAACGTTATTTTCTTTTATTTTAAGATTTTTTCCCTTTAAAATTTAAATATTTATGGAAAAGTGTAAATTTTCTTCATGGAAAACGAATTAAAAATAAAACATTGTTTCAAATGAAGCCGTTCACTAGACTTTTCAATTTACTAGATCTTTTATTATTGTTTCAAATTTGTTATTTTTGTTCACTAGACTCATTAATTTACTAGGAAACATTGCCGAGAACACCGGGAAAAGGAAAATTACCGGGAACACCGGGATAGGAAAAAAAAGTACCGGGATTATCGGGATATAAAAATTACCCCGATCATCGGGATAGGAAAATTATCGGGAACATCGGGATAGGAAAGTTACAGGGAGCATCGGTATATGAAGAATTACCGGGAACACCGGGATATGAAAAATTACAGGAAACACCGGGATAGGAAAAGGCGTCTGGGATACCGGGGTGATTGGTAGTTGCTGATTTAAAAATTATAAATATATTTTGAGAAAATTTAATTTAAAAAAAATTATACACTCCACCCGTGCAAGGCCGGGCATATCCGCTAGTAAATATATAAAAACGTTTGTGGGTATGTATGTAACGCACCTCCTCCTAAGCCACGCCGAAGGCGTGGCCAAAACTCGGTATATAGGCGTAACTCGAGGCAAGGACGATCACTGTCAAGTTTTCCAAGCTCGAAAATCGAATATTTACGAGTAATTAGCGAATTTATAGCCAAAAACGCTTATTTCTCCATTTCTCTACCAGAGTAGATCTGCTCGACTCACTATTGTTAACGAAATTAAAACCTCAAAAATCAAATATTTTAACCAGAAAAACTCTAAAATTGTCCATTTAAAAGCTTTATCAGTGGTGAAACTACCAAAATTAATTCAAATAATTAATTTTGAAACGTTAGTTTCCCCTAATTTAAGATATTTTCCTTTAAAATTTAAATATTTATGGAAAAGTGTAAATTTTTTTAATGGAAAACGACTTAAAAATAAAACATTGTGTCAAATGAAGCCGTTCACTAGACTTTTAAATTTACTAGGTCTTTTATTATTATTTCATTTTTCTTATTTTTGTTCACTATACTCATTAATTTACTAGGAAACATTGCCGAGAACACCGGGAAAAGAAAAATTACCGGGAACATCGGGATAGAAAAAAATACCGGGATTACCGGGACATAAAAATAACCTCGATCATCGGGATAGGAAAATTATCGGGAACATAGGGATAGGAAAATTATCGGGAACATCGGGATAGGAAAATTACCGGGAACATCGGGATGTGAAAAATTACCGAGAAAACTAGGATAGGAAAAATTACCGGGAACACCGGGATAGGAAAAAGGCGTCTGGGATACTGGAATGATTGGTAATTGCTGATTTAAAAATTATAAATATATTTTGAGAAAATTTAATTTAAAAAAAATTATACACTCCACCCGTGCAAGGCCGGGCATATCCGCTAGTAAATATATAAAAACGTTTGTGGCTATGTATGTGTGTATGTGGAGGACGCATCTCCTCCCAAGCCACGCAGCAGGCGTGGCCAAAACTCGGTATATAGGCGTATCTCGAGGCGGGAACGATCACTGTCAAGTTTTCCAAGCTCGAAAATCGAATAATTACGAGTAATTAGCAAATTTATAGCCAAAAACGCTTATTTCTCCATTTCTCTACCAGAGTAGATCTGCTGGACTCACTATTGTTCACGAGATTAAAACCTCCAAAAATAAATATTTTAATAGGAAAAACTCTAAAATTGTCCATTTAAAAGCTTTATCAGCTATAAAAACATCAAAATTAATTCAAATAATTTATTTTCAAACGTTATTTTCTTTTATTTTAAGATTTTTTCCCTTTAAAATTTAAATATTTATGGAAAAGTGTAAATTTTCTTCATGGAAAACGAATTAAAAATAAAACATTGTTTCAAATGAAGCCGTTCACTAGACTTTTCAATTTACTAGATCTTTTATTATTGTTTCAAATTTGTTATTTTTGTTCACTAGACTCATTAATTTACTAGGAAACATTGCCGAGAACACTGGGAAAAGAAAAATTACCGGGAACATCGTGATAGGAAAAAAGTACAGGGATTATCGGGATATAAAAATTACCCCGATCATCGGGATAGGAAAATTATCGGGAACATCGGGATAGAAAAATTATCGGGAACATCGGGATAGGAAAATTATCGGGAACATCGGGATAGGAAAGTTACAGGGAGCATCGGTATATGAAGAATTACCGGGAACACCGGGATATGAAAAATTACAGGGAACACCGGGATAGGAAAAGGCGTCTGGGATACCGGGGTGATAGGTAGTTGCTGATTTAAAAATTATAAATATATTTTGAGAAAATTTAATTTAAAAAAAATTATACACTCCACCCGTGCAAGGCCGGGCATATCCGCTAGTAAATGATATAATTTTCAGAACAAAGGAATAAAATTTAATATCGAAAATCGGTGTTTAATATCTTCCATACGCGCTGCAATGAGAGCCTCTAAACGACAGGTCATCGAATCAAACAGATTGAAATTTTGACTGAGGAGGTGATTTTCATCTAAGATTCATCCCAAATCCAAAGTTTGCCCATATTGGCAACATAACAAGCATTTTAAGCATGAGGACAAACCAACGAAATTTTAGTCAAGCTCCATAGGTGAAATTTTGGATGAAGAAATTTGTCGAGAAAGAAACTGTCTTTATTGGATGTAAAGTAAGTTTGGAACATTCCAAAAAACATGTGTACGGGATTTGTTCTGATGAATTACAGCTTCAGGATCGCTTCAAATGTAGGGTATAACTTTTGGCTCCAAAAATTTTTAGAAATTTTTTTAAGAAATGAGATTGCCCTCATTTTTTATCCAATGAGATTGCCCATCGTACCCAGTAGTGCTCCAGGTCAAAACACTTCTCTTCTTCACCACAGACTCAACATAAAACACTCCAAAAATTGCGATTTTCGGCATAGCGTCCAAACCCAATTTAGGTGTCATTTTAACAAAAATTGATGGGGTATTTCCTTAAAAGGTCAATTTGTTATGAGTAATCTTGCGAAAATATTTTTTGTGGATCCCATGGTAGCTTTATGCACCGATGGAATTCCATCGATGGAGCGCTGTAAAAAAACGATACTTGGTGAATTTTGGTGCAATGGCGACCGATTAACTGATGAAGCAGACAATGATAGACCTGTCACAGTATTCTAACAATTTGAAACATGTCGAAAAGTCACTCAATGATCCGGCACTGCCATACGAATGAAGCCTTTTTCATCCCAAGCTGACGTGACTATAAGGGGTCCAGACCCCAATTTTCAACTCGCCTCACCCTCTTTGGGTCTCTGCTTTCAAACCCATATCAATATTGTCCAGTTTCCCTTTATCTGACGAGCGGTAAAACAGTGTGAAAACACCCCTCCCTGAAGTCTAACATTAATCCTCTTTAAAACTCTGTTAAAGTTTCATATGACATCCGTTAAGGTCTAAGGGGTATAATAAAATCGAATGTCAAGATAATCAACGGTAAACAACCTTCTTACAAGCCCTTAACGTCCGGTTACAGCCCCCAAATATACGAATAAATCAGTGGTTGAGAAGACACTGATCAGCTCGCGCATGCGCTATAAGTCTGAATTTACTATCATTTGATAATAAAATCATAATGAACATACCCTGAAAATTTCAAGTTCATCGGACAATTCCTTCTTGGTGTTGCATTTTTTATGAACAGGAGTATATATATCTGTTATTTTTTTCACAATTGTAAAATAATTCAAATAAAATATATAAAATAATTTTTCAACTACTTATTAAATGAATAAAATGTGTAAAAGTTGATAAACAAGCAAAAAATACAAATTAATATTATTTTTAGTTTTTTCTAAAAAAAGAAATTTTATTTTCATCGCATTGACAGTATTTTTCATAAGATCTCCCTATTTTAGAAGTAGTTTTGAAAGCAGTATTCGACACTACCCCTATCTGAAGTTCTTAAATTTAAATTGAACAGATGTAATTAAAATTGTACAAAGTTCGAGTTGATGATAAAGAAGTCGATTCAAAACTAATTATCATTAAAAATATTGGAAGTTTCATTTCTATGCAGTAGGAAAAATTCAGAATATCTTCTAAGAAAGTAATCTTGCAAGTGCTTGGTATTTATAAGGCTTGATACATCAAATATATCTAGGTACCATTGTATCATGCTAGATGTAATGCAAAACTCCAATATTGCGTGAAAATTTTCCTTTTTAAATACAATTGTATGTAGCCCTTAAAAAAGGTAGCTGTAATCAAAAGTATCTGTGGTATTCTACTGATATGTCAAGGGGGTTGGTAGGGGACCCGCCATCCCCCTTCCCCCCCAAAAATCAGACTAGGTGTCCAAAACAATCATGCTACATGCTAGATGTACTACAAAAGCTATGAGTTATGAAAATTCCAGTCAGTATATCAAATAGCTTTATCAGACCTTTAAAAGTAGAAAAGAAATATTAAATCTTTTGAAAAAGTTCATTGTAAATGAAAATGAAATGATGAAACTGTCGATTTCGTTGCTGAAAAGATAATTAGACACTTAAATTAACTCTCACTGTTATTATTCTACTTTCACATAGTCTTCAGCTAGTTTTATAGTTCCTCCTCATAACACAAAAGCATGTTACCTTTAATTTATTTTTAAAGCTTTCTGAGAATTCAAAAGTCTCGGGGTTTAAGTACCACAAACTATTTAAAAAAATAATAATGCTATTTTTGATATTTCTGCATTTTTTTCATAACTAACTACAGTTTTTACAAATTTAAGTTCTTGATATGCAACTAATGTTGCATCTAGCTCAGAAAACCAAACTGTAATGAAGGTGTGTAGTAGAATACCACAGATACTTCTGATTACAGCTACCTTTTTTAAGGGCTACATACAATTGTATTTAAAAAGGAAAAATTTTCACGCAATATTGGAGTTTTGCATTGCATCTAGCATGATACAATGGTACCTAGGGATATTTGATGTATCAAGCCTTATAAATACCAAGCACTTGCAAGATTACTTTCTTAGAAGATATTCTGAATTTTTCCTACTGCATAGAAATGAAACTTCCAATATTTTTAATGATAATTAGTTTTGAATCGACTTCTTTATCATCAACTCGAACTTTGTACAATTTTAATTACATCTGTTCAATTTAAATTTAAGAACTTCAGATAGGGGTCGTGTCGAATACTGCTCTCAAAACTACTTCTAAAATAGGGAGATCTTATGAAAAATACTGTCAATGCGATGAAAATAAAATTTCTTTTTTTTAGAAAAAACTAAAAATAATATTAATTTGTATTTTTTGCTTGTTTATCAACTTTTACACATTTTATTCATTTAATAAGTAGTTGAAAAATTATTTTATATATTTTATTTGAATTATTTTACAATTGTGAAAAAAATAACAGGTATATACGAAAAACAAATTTTTTGCTCTTTAATATATTAAATTTTGTACCTATGTTGTCTAAAACTATTATTTATATGTTATTCCTGGCACTTCTTAAAAAATAGATACTGCGTGGGGAGTTAATGAAACCCCTCGTATCTTATGATCTGTAAGCTTCACAAATAAGTTTCAATTATAAAAGTTGAAGCTAAATAAATTATCTACAAAATGAGACCCACTTTGTATTTTTACAACCATTAGTTTGGATTTTATAGCTAAAAACGTGCAAAATTTAGAGTTTTTATGAAACTTTGACGCTCGGGGGCGGGGTCTAAATATTATTTTTTTGAGCTGTAACTCTCAGAATATTAGTTTTATATCAAATGGCACCTTTTGAGGGGGTGCCCCGAAAAAAATTCGAACTTTCGTTTAAAAAAAACCACCCTAATGTATTACTTTCATACTCTCATGGTTCTCATCCATTCACTAAAATAACAATTTTTGGTCTTTTAGGGTTATTGTTTTTCAGAGGCTTTATATTCTAATTATCTTAATGGTAATTTATTTCTATTCTGATTGAAATTGTGTCCAATATTTTTTAACTCAATGCTTCTCTTGAGAACACAAAAACTTAGGTATGAGGTACCAGGTACAAAAGGCCGTATTTAGGCACGGCAAAATTTTAGAGGGCGGAAGATTACAACAATTCAAAATGCTACATACTATACAGTTTTGAAAAAAATTTACCACACAGTTTTCACTACGGGATGATTCTAGGGATGAGTCAATCCCCGCATCCAACGGTCACATCCCCTTAACAAATCCGAACGATATAACAAACAAAACAAAAATACTACACAACTAGCCTGTTTTCAAGACCCCTTTTGTGTGAAGGATCTGGAAAAAGTGGTATCCTTCACCCGAACCTAATAAAGTTTCCCCAAACCTTATGTATTGCTTCTATGGAGCTGGCAGGAGCTTCCCCCAAACCATGATCTTAGGTTCGGGCACTTTTTCCAGGTCCGTGAAGGGGGAGGGGTAGGCCAATTATCCGACCCTTTTCTTTCAACACCCCAATAAGGGAACGTACCCATACTATGTGACCCATTCAGGGGAGGGAGGGGGGTCTTCAAAATACCACGCTCGGTCACAGGGGGGAGGGGGGGGCTTAGGGTTTCGTCACGTAGTCAATTTCTTCTAATCAATACGACAAAATTAAGCCAAATTAATTATTGAAATTTGCCAAATTAAGACTAATTAAGCCAAATTAATTATTAAAATTAGACAAATTAAGCAAAATTAATTTTTTAAACTTTCTGTTTGCAAAAAATTATGGCAAACCGTTATTATAAATTACCACGTGAAAACTAGAGGGGGAGGGGGGTGGGTCTTGGCATATACTACGGATGGTCACCAAGGGGGGGGAGGGGGGTCAAAAATGGTAAAAAATGGGTCACGTAGTATGGGTACGTTCCCTAAACCAATTAAGATAATCCAACTCCTTGACAGGAAATATTAATGGCCTTGTTTTCCCAGAATGGGGAAGACACCAGATCAGATTGCACGATCCTATTCCGTTCCGTCCCAATATTGTCATTTTGATACTCTGCATCTCAGGGAAAGGAGCTTGTATTTTTTGTTTGTTAAAATGGGCGGGCGTGCTCAATTGAGTGGATCGGCGTATAGGAAGAAGGTCCAGTGAGAGAAAAATTTTATTAAAAATACCGCAGCTTGAGGCCTATTTTATAAGCAAGGATATTCTTTTCATTACAAAGGTGGGTTGCCTTTTGTTAATTCAATGGTAATCTCATTTTAATACACTGCTTGCACTTTAGCAATATTCTATTTAAATTCAATGTTATTTTCTTTTTTGAGATATAATTAGATTTCTTCTTGAAAATATTGGCATATATTTAATTAATGAGCAAACAATTTTTCCCCGTTCTTTTAAAGAAATAAGATTGTTTCTCTCTAGCATGGCCAAAGCAGGGTTTCTTTTTTAACTAAAAAATTATCTTGCAATTTACTTTTAAAGGGATATTGATGTTTTAAACCCTCGATTTGTAATCTGCAGAAAATTTAAGCCCTTATTCATTTAAAATGGAATTAAATATTAATTTCACCCCATCATTAAGCAGAAGACTATTAAAAGCGGGGTATTTTCTTGAAACAAAAAATGAAATAGGGGGCATCAATAAATTGATTTGCACAAGGCGGCAAAAACCCTAAATACGGGCCTGGAGGTACCTAATGCATATCTATTATTTTACATTGACCCCAATATAGTCCATTAGAATGATTGGTAATAAAAGGACAGATTGTTTTATAACAGAAAATTTAACTCATTATAACAGCCATATATTGTTGGACACACAAGGAGTAGTTTTTATAAGGTTCTACTGTTTTACTAGTGATGCACAACCTGCGGCCCGCGGGCCACATGCGGCCCGCGAACAATCAATATGCGGCCCGCGAACTAATTTGGATATTTCAGATAATCCCTAACTTTTGTTACTTTCCTTTTTAACCGAGAAAAAGTGACGATTTATAGCGGAAAAAAGTCGCGAAAATCGCGATTTTTCGAGTTTCGTTTTGCTTGCGAAGTGTTCCGTTCCTCCCGCGATTTTTTGGCGGGCACCAAGTTGAAGTTGGCTTCTTCTTGTATTGTTGGTGCGATGTGAAAAAAACAACTTAACAATGGTTTGAAGTCAGAAGTCAGGTGTTTTGTAATTGCAATGCAGGACAAATTTAAGCCTGGTCAGAGGAGTCTAATAAGTCTAGTGATACCTCTGACATAGTTTTTTATCAATTTTAGTGAGCATTTTCAATAAATTTTTCTTAAGGATTTCCCAAGTTCTAAATTTTTGCAAAAAGATCACTTTGAAACAAGATTCAGTGTATTTTTTTTTTAATTCTTATTAGATCATAACCTATTTCAGATATGCTATCAAGGGGGATAGCAGAAGGCTGGGGACCTGTTCCCCCCAAAAAAAATCGAACTTGGTTTCTAAAATAAGTTAAAACCCTGTTTTTTAGGGTCAAATTTCCAAAATTTTTCTGAGGTAGGACCCCCAGACCCCCCTTTACACTTGGAATTCTATAATTACCATTTTTTTATTAATATTAAGTTAATCAAAATGCAAATCTCATCTTAAATATATGTCTAAACTAGTCAATGCTTTGTTTTTTAGAGTTAAATTTACAAAATTTTTCTGGGGGGGACCCCTAGAACCCCTTAATGGTACAAACTTATACATTCACATCTTATATTAAGTTCCTTGAGATGCAAATTCAACCTTATTGTATTATTATTTTTACTGTTACTCTGTTTGCGGCCCTCCGTGTCTCAAATCAACTATGTGAGTGGCCCTCCTCCCAAAAAGGTTGTGCATCCCTAGTTTTACTAATTACTATCTATCACTTAGCCATATTTTAAAAAGTGAATTCTACAGAATTCGGACTAACTACAAATTCTTGATAATAATAGTGTATAAGTCTATGTATTACTGTATAAATTAGTTTAACCCTTTCAGGACGATAGCCCTCGAGCCGCGCAGCTAGGTCTTTCGCGCCTGAGATAAAATCGAAGCTCATTTTCACAAGTGGACTCGTCCGGTGTGTTTGTGTTTACTTATCGCCAACGTCGATAGCGGAGAAAGGGGGAGGAGAACTGTCCGAATGATTTACGACCGGGGCGGGAGGTTTGGAAAGAAAACGGGAGGGTTTCCGGGGAATGAAACCACATTCTTGGGTGATGAAACCACTTATAGCAGGCATAAGATAGCTACGAGTATGATATTTAAGAAAATTTTCTTTAAACTTTTTTCATGGGTAGCTCAAATTAAAATTCTGCTTAGTTTTAAAAAATAGGAGTTCAGATTTGAAGCACTTACTCTTCATAAACCATTCAAATGTGTACAGCAGTATCTACAAAAATTTCGGGATCTGCAATTTGCAATTAGCATTTTTTAACAGCCAGATAGATACTATAAATTAGAAGCCCGCAATCTGAAAACTAATTACAAAATTTTTTTATCCATTGTAATTAATAACTAAACGTTATTCTTAACAGTCTCGTTTGATTTTCAAATCCTTAGAAAATTAGGAGCTAAATACAAAAAAATAGGCTAAAAACAGACATAACAGGAACTAGTCAAATATAATTAATTAATATTTTGCTAAGAAAAATCAATTTCGTTTAGTGAATGTATATTAAAAAGTAAATAAGTTATATATAAAGTTACAAGTTAATAAAAGTAAATATTACTTTCTTACTTTTAAAGAAAATTTTGTATTTTCTTGTGAGATAAAACTTACTAAATAAAAAAAATTGCAAATTTTAGTAACAAAAATGTTCTTTTGAAATAAATCTTAAACATTTAAATTTGTAAAGGAAAAATCATACTACACATTATGAGTTTTTAAAGAATCAAAAGTATTTATTGCAATCATATTTACACAACACTTTTACGATTATAATTAAATTTTGAAAAAAATTCGATGTGCTACACTGCTACAGACTCTTCTTTGTTCATTAAAAATATAGAATTGAAAGTAAAGTATGAAGTAATAGAGTGTGCGAATTACATAACAGTTGGAATTAAATAAGAAGAGGAAAAAAAAGTTTAAGATTAGCATCCTTAATTTTCTAATAATGAAACCATCCTTAATTTTCTAAAAATACACAGTCCCCTGTGTTATGCTCTTATTTTTGCGTCTAACACTTTTCAATAAAATCCAAAATAGTTTTTTCACCGTTCAGTTCATAACATATTAATAAGGTTGCTTAAATTTAAAGTGTTACAGAATGTTTTTGGAGTATAAATTTATTTATGTATATCGATATCGTAAATTTATTTCTTGAAATTCAAAACAATTATCTAGTAATTGGTTTATAACATGAGGTTTTGTAATATTGCGGTCAATGTATATTGTCATCTTAATATTAAAGTAAATTTGATAGTACAAAAAATTATAGCATGATTGAGATATTGAAAACCAATCACAAGTTTTACTTTTTATTAGTTTAGAATTAATTGCCCGAAATTTCTAGCTTTTTTTTAAAGGACATAATTAAAACTTTGAAACTATAAGGTATAATTCAACAAATTGCAATCTCTGGGGGTACAAGAGCCGAAGAATTTTAATTAAAAAGAACATTTAATTCTTCAAGTTATAACATTGAGATCGCACACAGCAAGCACTTGAATTCAACAAATACATGTTGCGAGGACTCAACCAAAACGAGTTCTTATCTCGAAAACCCCTCGCGAAAATGCCCACACATACATCACTCTTGACAGGCAAAACCTCCCCTAATTTGACTCGCTTGACTGGCCACTCCATACTACCCAACCCCCTCAAGCGCCCGAAAAAGCGCCCGTGCCGTCCTGAACCGGAGTAAAAAGTTTGGGGCGCCTTCGTCCCGAAAGGGTTAAAAAATATAAATATTTATTTAAAAATTTTAAACAAAAATTAATAATAAATTTATTTAAACTGATTTAATAAATGCATATCCTTAGTCATCTATACAGGGTGTCCCATAAATGTTGGGTCACACTTCTAGGGGGGATAATAGACACCTAGACAAGTCAGAATCACATAGGGTTTGGGGGTCCCAGATCAAATCCCAGGGAGCTAAAAATGGAGCGACACCGCAAAACAATTATTGAAAAATTCCATTTGTTGAAGAACTACTATTGATAAAACCTTAATCATGGTCTCAAAATTTGTGGTTTAATATGATCTTTAAAGTTACGCTAAAAGTTTTCACTTTAAAATTTTTTACCACGAAAAAAAGTCAAAAAACGACAAAAAATAGCGAAAAATCTGCCAAAACTTTATTTTGTATTAGGAAATCCTTTCTTTTGATTTGATAATCTGAAAGATCATAGTTGAAAACCCCTAAGTCCAAAGTTTCACGTAAATACCATCAATATTAAACGCTTGAGATCCTGTTAAAGTGTGTTTTTTGTGTGCGAAAACAGCTTCAGAAAACGAACGTTCAGGGAGAATCTACGAGTTACGGATAGATAATCGCTAACTTTCTTTTCTCTCCCAATTTGGCGAAACATGCCAAGCACTTACAGATCGCCAAGCAAACTTGGGCGATCTGTTGTTGGCGAAAGTTGGCGAGGAATCTCGTGTCGCAAATAATGGCGAGAAATTTAGCGAACATCAATTCGTAATTCGTAGATTTTCCCTCAACGTTTGTTTTCTGGATCTGTTTTCGCATTTAAAAACAAACTTTAATAAGATCTCAAGCGTTTAATATTGAGGTTATTTACGTGAAACTTTGGGCATAAAGGTTTTCAACTATGATCTTTCAGATTATCCATTCAAAAGAAAGGATTTCCAAATACAAAATAAAGTTTTGGCAGATTTTTCAAATTTTTTTGTGGTTTTTGACTTTTTTTCGTAGTAAAAAAATTTTTAAGTGGAAACTTTTAGCATAATTTTAAAGATCATATTAAACCACAAAATTTTAAACCATGATTAAGTTTTTACCAATAGTAGTTCTTCTACAAATTGAATTTTTCAATAATTGTTTTGGGGTGTCGCTTCATTTTTAGCTCCCTGGGATTTGGTCTGGGACCCCCAAACCCT
Source organism: Tetragnatha versicolor (assembly GCA_024610705.1). Taxonomy (NCBI): domain Eukaryota; kingdom Metazoa; phylum Arthropoda; class Arachnida; order Araneae; family Tetragnathidae; genus Tetragnatha; species Tetragnatha versicolor. The sequence goes on from JANDEH010000008.1 coordinate 19,423,514, forward strand.
ACGTGATTCTGACTTGTCTAGGTGTCTACTATCCCTCCTAGAAGTGTGACCCAACATTTATGGGACACCCTGTATATTTTAGAAACATAAATGAAATAAATTATTTTAAACACTTTAATTCCCATTAATAAACCTTAGTTATATGTTACATGTAAGCTTGTTATACTGTTGCTGAATCTGAAGAACAATACTAAACTTCTACTGTGCCGTTGAAACACTAATTGCAGTGAACAGTTGATGCATTAATGATGAATAAGTACTAAACCTCATTTCCTCAATAAAATTTCCTTTTTAAACAAGACATGAAATGTTAGAGAGTACACTAGTATTTCACTGAGCTGCTTCTTAATGTTAATATCATCTATAATACAAAATTATAGAGAAAGAACTTTATAATATTAATACCATTTAAAAGTAAAAAAATAATGCAACCATACTTACAATTTCACAGACATTTAGGATACCTTGAAAGCTGTTCACATATTTTGAATTCCATCCCAACAATTTTGAATTTGGCTTATTCTCCATGACAAACATATGTTTATGAAATATAACCTAGGAATATAGGAAAATATATGTTAATACACAAATTTACTATTATTTTTAATTTTACCAAGGTAAAACCTCACTGAACGAATATGAAATGCCAAATGGGAACTGCCAGTTTTAATAGTTTGAATACAGGAAACTATTTATTTTCTTTATTACACACTTTCAAATGCTCAGAAAAATAAAAGAGTTAACTTTTTACAAACACGTATGAATAGTATAGTTTTCAAAAAATTTATTCAATAGACGAATCGCTCAAATTTACCAAAATTATGAATGCTTCGTTTGTCAATAAACAATAAACACGAACTACTGAACTGTTGCCATATAGCATAACAGAATTAAAAAGTTGGTTTTACACAAGAGCACAGAGTAGTATCTTGTTCATGTTTGTCCTCAGTAGTGGCGTCATCAAATTAATTTGTTTAATCCAAAAGTTTCTTTGAATCAAACCCACTAAAATACCAAACCTACATGATTGGCTCAAACATATCATGTGATAGGGCTTCTCTTTCCTATTATTCAGATCATAGAGGAGATCATTCATTTCGATCTTTCGAATGCTGAGTAATCGAATGATTCTTTCTGGAATTGAAAAATTTGTTTACATTTTGTGGTCGTGTTTTGATAAATATAATATGGCTCAGAATTTTTAGTTACCTTAGCTGAATTTGACATAAGGATAAATAGTTTAATGGCTTAATTGATCTCTAATTAGGTCAAAAGTTGAATGTTTGCAAACTAATGCCTTAGGATTACTGGTCATAAAATTCAAATTTTTTGGTACTATTAAGTAACAGATTTCAAAAATTTCACACTTTAAATAATGAAATTTAGTAATTGTTTTTAAGACATTTCAACTACCTTTAGTCTTTGAGAAGTAATTAAGTTAAAATAACAGTTGAAAATTTTACTAAGCCCCATAGTATTAATATTGGCCCCGTTTACATGGACCACTTTAAATCCCGGGATTAAAGCCGGGTCGGGGGAATCCAGAATTCGTGCTAAAAACCCGTTTACACGTCCAGTCCTCAAATGCCGGGATTTGACGTCACTGATCACGTGACTTGTCGAAGTTGCGTAATCTCTCTCCCATCGTTCGATGTTTTGTTAATTTATATTTTGAGAAAAAAAAAGAAATTAAGGTATTTTTAGACAAACAACTTAAACTGATGGTTAATTAACAAAAATCCTGATTGCTGAATTCGGGTTTCTCTTCAATTCTCGAAATTTTCTATTTTAATTTCGCATGATGCAGAATTAGACTAAAAATTTAACGGGGGTAGAAATTCCTTTAAATCAACAAAATATAATTAATATTAACAAAATGATAAGCTTTACACTAGGAACAATGTAATTAGCAAACATTTCGATTGCTCAATAAAAAATACTCTCCAAAATTCTATGGATGATTAGGATTTAATCACCTCCACAAACCTTAAAAATGTAGTTAGTTAAAAAAGGAATTTTTAAATAAAATAAATTAACTGTGTGTCAATTTAATAATGTCAATCAAATTTAGATTCTAGAGAATTCCGAAATTTTTTGGTATAGAGTAGGACCTTATGGGTTCAAAAGGAATAGATGCACAATAAAAATATATGAAGATTTAAAAGATTTATGTGTTGAGGTATAACTCGCCTAACATCCCTTTTTGTCTAGCGAACAGAAGCAAGAAAAATAAATCTTGCAATAAATAGTACTAAGGCTATGTATTATATTCAAGAAAATAAATCCTAACTTTCAATATTATTTAGGTTCTAATGATATCACAGAAAGAAAATAATTTTTATTAAAAAAGCATGTACCACAGCATGTAAGTTGCCATAATATTTGGGATCTGGTTATGTATTAAAGTGGGTAATATGTACTGAAAAAAATTTTAACTTGGTGAAATTTGCCATGTGTGTTTTTCATTTTATTACAAATGAATTTCTAGAAAAAACAGTGATGGACAAATAAAAGGCGAATGGATATTACAAATAATAAGAAATTAAGACATAGGTAATTAATACAAGATGTATCGGTGAACCGAAAAAAGTTTGCAATAATTGATGTCCCAAATAAACATGAAAAAACCTCATTCGGTTTTATGTTTGGTCACTCAGTTTTATGTTTAAGTGGTCGACTGAAAATTTTTATGAAAGTTAGCAAATTCACATGAGACATCCAGTTTCCATCTCCTAAAATAATCATTATTCATTAAAAATAAAAAGATTAATTAATACAATATTGATAAAAAAACCTTAAAATTAAAATGGGAATTTTTCCCAATACTAAAAAACATCAGGACTTTTCTGCTAGAAAATAATTTATTTTTTTCAGTTTTGAACACATCACACACTCATTCTACTCTAAGTTCTCACAACACAAAATAAAATATAAAGGTATATAAAAATTTGTGTGCTACTGTTTTTTCATTAAGGCATTGGCCAACTCGTCAACATAGAAACTTGCATATTCTGTAATCTGTAAGGCTTAATATTGTCAAGCTGTTGGGGATGCCACATATTGGAGACTCTTCTGATGATACAATTGACAACACCGAGAAAGATTTGTTATTGGATGTTCCAAAGAAACATTCAAAAACAAACCTCACCCAGTTTTATGCTGTTTTCCCCCTTCTGAAATCAAACATATAATTCACAAAAAATAACAAGGTATTTATAACAATATTGTTTAAAAAACCTTAAACTCAAATTTAACCATGAGTAAAAATTATCAGGAGTTATCTTTAATTTCTTTTTTGACCATTTTAACATTATCATAGATAAAATGATCTTAATAAAAGCCAACAAAAGTAATATTAAAACCAGATAAAAACAAATATTTTAGAATTAACTTCGAACAAAGTATAGAAACATTTCAGTTCAATATTCTGTAATCCGTAGGGCTAAATAGTATTGCCAAGCTGTTGGGGACGGCAAATGTTAGACACTCTTCTGATGATGATATATAATTGACAACACCGAGAAAGATTTGTTATTGGATGTTCCAAAGAAGCATTCAAAAACAAACCTCACTCAGTTTTATGTTGTTTTCCCTTCTGAAATCAAACATAATTCACAAAAAATAACAAGGTATTTATAACAGCATTGTTTAAAAAACCTTAAATTCAAATTTAACTATGCGTAAAAATTATCAGTGGAGTTATCTCTAATTTCCTTTTCAATTTTGCACATTTCTTATCACATTCTTTCTATTGAAAATTCTTGCTAGTACTAATTGTTTACTATGCTATCAGCCCATTTGCAAACACAGAAACTGTTTCGAGAACAAATTCAACAATACATAACATATTTCTTCAGATGTTTTACAACAAATTTAATTATTGCTGAAATGGTCCATCGCTAACTTTTGTACCCAGAATTTGTTTACTTTCAAAATAGAAACCAAAGTAATATTAACACCCGATAAAAACGGTTTAAGATTGAAATTTAAAAAAACAATCAAATTTCAGTACAAAAAATTCATAAACTTTTGGAGATTTATGAATATTGTTCGTGAAAATACACTTAAGATATTTAACGAGACAGTGTATTGACTTTAAACCCAAATTTCATATTACTTATGTAACCATCCACTTGTCTTGTCATAACGGTACACTTGATGGCTTTTAGAAAAATGAAAATTCACAACAATTTAACCAAAACACTGGACTGAAGTGAGAGGGCAAGCCAAATTAATACGAGTCTGCTTAATGCGATTGCATTTATCCGATATTAAACCGATAACATTATTAGATTGATAATAGTAAGAGATTTCACATAAAAAGATGCAAACAGTAAAACTAGATGATTGTTTGCTGTAATATTAAAATTATGTAATCCTAATTCAAGTTTTTAAAACAATTTTACACAATATGTACTTGGCTACTTGAATTTTTTAGGGTAAAATTTATAATTCCAAGTAGTCCAATAAATAAAAAAATAGACGCTTACTTTGTATTTTCATTCGTGTTCATCAAGATATATTATCGCTAGTTTTCAAAATTTTACACAGAAAAGGCTCAGAAACATAACCACAAAAACCATGTGATTTCAAATAACACAAAAATCTAATTCTCTTATCAGATATATCTGCAAGGCGCCGATGGTGATATCCAATGACTAGCATGGATTCGTCTCCCATTAACTGTATGTATCAGTCAGAGACCTTCGAATGTTTTCTTTTAACAATCAAAGCAAAGAAACATAACAGTGTACCAGTGAACTTATACTGAGTTTCAGAAAAAAGTAATTGACCTTCACTACAAAACTTGAAAGCAGGTGATTATTAGGGCATATTGACAAATTTTGATAACATTAAGTGTCATGTTGATCCCCATCCATAGTTGATCCCAGTAAACGATGTATTTTACATTAAATTAAATAGGAATGATCGGGACCAGTTGATTTCGTAAACATTAACCGTGATCACACTAAGCCGACTTGACTGCAGTTATATTGTTCACCAAGAGAGGGGTCAGATAAAACTGGATGAGATAACTTAGTTGTTATCAATGAACTGCATTAGTTTTAAAAGGATATAGTAATTTTAACGAGTTCATTATTCCCAGTTTTGAGGGGTTTAGATGGCATATAGACAACAAATGTTAATATAAAGTATATACTAATGTGTGTGCTTTTGATTTTCAAAACTTAAAAACCTAGCATAGGACAATATTTTAGTGTAAACAAAAATATCCAACTTCTCTAACATGATGAGATTTCAGATACAGGATACAAGTAATCCATCTTAGAATTATTGTTTCACCATGATTTATCATAGTGGAAACAATATAGCCCTTAATTTACCAAGAAACTTAAAAGTTCCAACATAAATTTTATAAGAAATAAGGAAAATTAGAATGGTTAGTTGTGCTTGTGATCGGTAGTATGCAACTTTTTTCTCCGATTTAAAGGAATTGAAAAACTTACCTTACTTGGAGAGGAAATCCTGTTTACGATAAAAACCTGGATTAGTTATTTCTTGAAGTTAATTTCACAATATTTAATTCGAAAAATAAATTTCTCATCTACAAGTTAAAGCTGTAAACAAACATGGAGGATTTTACAAAGCGCAATGCATCATGGGAAAGCCGGTTTCAGAAATTCCAGCTTTGAACCCGGCTTGCATTTTCGCCGATCCCAACCGTTTCGTCCAATGAAGATTCAAGATATTTCCACAATACTGCGTGGTCTTGAATGGGGTTGTCAAATTTTGGCATAATTCGCGTTTTTGGAGAGTTTTGAGAATATGTTTAGGAATACTCAAGAGTTCTGAATGTTCTGTTTTACAATTTTTAGTTTCATGAATTATACCTAACGAAAGCATTTTTTTACAGTTTAGCAAAGTTTAAGCAAAAGTTTTTTTTAAACCTTTCTTTTAATCATCTCATCACAATATATACATTTCTCTTACATGTTCCTCAAATTTGGCTGTATTTCTTATCCTTGGTTTGCAACAATCACACACAGTTTACTTTTATTTAGATTTACAAAATATGTAGATTTTTTAATAATAAATTATTTCTACAGAGGCCGTTCAAATATTATATAAGCACTTAAGGGGGGACGGGTTTGCTCTTTGCTTATTTTTCCAGACAACATGGGAAGTCAGTGACGCTTACATAAGATCTTACTAACACTGCATTTTTGAAAATCTCTCGTTTACTGCATAAATTCAAAATTCAACAAAAAATAAATTTTACTTTAAAATTTGTTAATACAAAAAAGGGATCGGGCAGTTTTCTTATGTAATAATGAGGGAGGTTTGAGGTTTGCTTATCTTTGCTGCCAAGGGGAGTTTCAAATGTTACCCAAAATATACTTGGATATATTACCATGTGAAAATTAGCAGGCCTCAAAAATGAAAAAGTTAGCAACTTCACAAACTTCCAGTGTCCTTATGTAGTTTTGTGTTTTTTTGTTAAATAAAGACACAATTTAATCAAACATTTAAAAAAACTGAAAAGTGTTGTTTTTACATGCCACATATTTATCGCCACGAATAATCATGACATTTTCATGAATTTTTTCAGTGCGCTTTTAATTCCAATGACAAAAATACTCTCATTATGATTTTGAGTCTATCTCCTCCTTTTTTAATTAATTTTTTTAAATTTTTAATTTTGCCTTTAGAGGCACTGTACTGTAAGTGTAAGTCTTCTCAGTGGATTTTTTATGGTCACTTACACATGGGTAGACCATATTTCTATGAGCCTAGGAGGCATTGGTTCCAAATAAAAGCAGTGAAACTTACTTTTGAAACACCAGTATATATTTACTTAACCCTTATAAATTTTTGGTCTATATACTCTGATTTCGTTTCATAATAAAACTTACACACAAGTGGGGAGTAAGTCTGAATTCAGATAATTCATTTATTCACAGAATTCATTTCTGTAAAAGTTAAATTTCTGTTCACAAAAAACCCTTCAGTTATAATTCTGTTAATCTTTGGATTAACATACTTTTAAAACATTATATTACATAAGCATGATTAAAACATAATTACATTATATTAGTAAAAATGCTTACATAACATAATATTTATTAATGAATCAATAATATTAGAAAATATCCTTATTTATAAATTTCACACATTTTCAAGTAAAAATGACTTTATTACTGTATATTTAATACAGTCTCATTAGAATAGATTTTTATTACATACCAAAGGTTAGATAAGTGAATCAGATCAAAAAATTTATTATGTACATAACTGTCAATTACGAACAAAAGTAGATTAAAACTTTTAAATTATTATATTAAACTTTTAAAGGATATTTTACTTTTAACAAATAAGATAAGTACTATGGCTTTACAAAAATTGACTGAGATCTAAAATATCCCACCCCCTATTCCGCTAAAAATGTATAAACGAAAAAAAAAACACAGAATATATCCAAGTAATTTTATCGCCAATCAGAACACGCCCAATTTAACTGCCAAGCAAAATGTAACAACTAGTACTAGAACAACCTCAGACTTCGACGCATGCGCCTGAGTCTTCGTTGGACGAAACGGTTGGGATCGGCGAAAATGCACCCGGCTTCGGAGGTGGAATTTACGATTCCACCTTTTTTTCGGCATTGCGGGTTTAAACCGAGCCAAATCCCGGGATTTGTGTCCATGTAAACGGGGCCATTGTATAGTGTACATTACTAATTATTGTAATAAAACCATGAATTGAAATATTTAAACCTTCAATAATAGAAATTCTTAAAATGTCTGCAGTGTTCTATTTGTGTTTGATGTATGTTTATCTTCATATTTCTGGCACATGATTGAAAGATTTCTGGAAAGCTGATAGATGTGGTTTTATATCACTTAGTGGCGGCTCGTCCATGGAGCTACAGCACATCCAATCAAATTACAACTGGGAAAAATATAGTGGAGACTGGGGATGGATGGGACACTGGGTAGGATGGGACACCTTCAATAAATCTTAAAATTATAAATAACATTAGTTTTTGAGTGTTCCTCCAGGTAAAGCCACCATGGCTTAATATTTTTATACAAATTTCTGAATGAAAAAGATGGTTTCACTAGCAAAAGTAACCAAGTTTTTTTCTTTTCAAAGTGAATTTTCAATCTGATTCTTGGTTGCTTTCTTAATGGTTTATATTGTTTTTTTAAACAAAATAATGTATTCTTTATGAATATATAGTTGAGTTAAGCCTAAAAGCTACAGTTCTTTTGAAAGAACCTCTTTTTTAAAACTGTTGCTACCGGAGTGGGATGGGACACCATGACCAATTCCTCTCAATACCTAAATACAAGCTATTGCATACAATTCTTTGGATACCATTGTTTTGAAACTGATTAGTATTGCAGTTGAAAACATATTTTTTTATATTAAAGAAGAATTTTAACTATTTTGTATTTTTCACTTAAGTTAGATTTTTCGAAGTAAATATAGGGTTAAAATAACTGATGTTTTTGTAATAAATCTTTAAAATGTGTAAAATACTTCCATCTTTGTGGTTTTTAATCATATATTTAAAAAGTAATCCTAAATTTTAATTTAAAAAGATATGTCCTACCCCGGCCCGGGGTGGGATGGGACACTTTTAGAGGTTACTTTAATTCGTTCATAAATCCTAAGTTTTGTTTGCTATCACTTTGGTTATATTATTTAAACATGTTAAAATGTTCCAAGATGTTAGTTTGAAAGTTTCAAATTTATACCATGAAAATTAAATTTTTAAAAAATATTCTTGGAAAAAGTGTCCCATCCCTCCCCGGTCTCCCCTAATCTTCCCTCGCGAGTAAAATGTCCTGCCTTTTTACATTGCAAAACCTCATCCCATTAAATAATTCTAAAATCAAAAATTCTACCTCTTCTATTCATGGGCGGATTTAGATGGTGAACCCTGGGGGTGCGTACTGGGAAACTTGGGGGTGCAAGCTGCCCCTGATGACTTTGAAAACATGATTTTCCCCAATAAAAATGGAATTTTCTCAAAAAGTTGGGGTGCGTTGCACCCCCTTAAATCCGCCCATGCTTCTATTTGACTTTTTTGCCATTATTGTTTAATTGAAACAGGCTAGTTAGTATAGAATTGCATTCCCATTATAAAATTGAGTTCTGTGAGCTGTGACTGTAAGTAAACTTCAACATCTTAAATTTTATTTTCTGTATTTACATGATGAAATTGTAGCAATGAAAAGAGGTTAGATTTATTTTTATTTTTTATTTCCTTAAAATACTTTTTCAACTTGGTGCTGCTGGAGCAGCACCTCCAAAAGTCTTTGCTACTAGCGTCTTGCACTAATTACTTAATATTCAAGAAGTTTAAAAGTTTTAGCCCCGTTTGTGCTTGTAGATTCTATTTGCAATTTAAAGGATTCAATGATCTTCAGACCCTATGTAGCATTTATTCCCTTCCATGATCAGCCCCTACGAAGCTTTAGGCAGTGTTTGAAATTAGCGGTGGTCTGCTTGTCAGAGGCATAGGCGCATAGGCCACAGAAAAACTACTCGGACCTACTTTTGTAATTATTTTTATGGTTACAAAATTAACTAATAAGAACTGTATATATTTAACCCGTAGCAGGGGACGTGGGGTCTCCCAGACTGCAACGATAACACTGTTCTACAAATTTGACCTTCAAAATTTTTTCCTTGATGAAAATAGTCAATTCTTATAGATTTTGGGTCGCTGAATACGAAAATCACCATTAAAATTCTCAATTGACTCAGGATTTTCGGGGAACAGCCCCTCCCCCTTTTTACGTTTTTCGACGACCTTATAACTTTAAACTCGATTTTCAGGGCCAAAAAGCATTATTTTAGTCTTCAAATTGCTCCCCAGTTAACAAGAAATGTTCAAATTAATAAAATATGATAAATTTATAACAAATGGATAGGGTTAAGGGGTAATTACCCCCCTAAAAATACAAAAAAATAGCTAAAAATTAAAGAGGTTTCTATACGCTATTTTTCCTCTTATTTTTTACGCGAATCCCGTTTGAAGGGTCCTAACCCTTCCCCAAGGACCCAAATTTGATGACAATATGCAGCAATAATTTTTACTAAAAGCGGTTGAGGTGTTAGCCTCCCAGAAGTCCCCGCGGAAGACTTCCAGAATCGCGAAGGCGCTCGCGAGTTCAGGAATTAATATCGATGATTTTGAAAAGATTACAAATGATGTTTTTCTTATATTTTGGGTGTATCCTAAGTAGAAACTCTTTAGTTCTTTAAAAACTGACCGGTTTTCGGGAGTGAGTATTCCATGTTTAAAGATGTTAATAGATGCACGGCTGTGGATAACAATTAGGGGGCATCCCCTTAAAAACTGAGGGTGATGGAGGAAAATGGGTGTCCTATTTGAATTCAGTAGATCATTTTACACAAGAATCATCTGAAATTCAGTAAGTGGCTTCAAATTTTTTTTGTACAGCACAGTTAAACTCTAAGTGCGGCATTGAACCCTTCCGTGGGTGCTCTGGGGGCGCTCTCACCTCAACCGCTTTTAGCAAAAATCATTGCTGCATATTGCCATCAAATTTGGGTCCTTGGGGAAGGGTTAGGACCTTTCAAACGTGAATTGCGTATAAAATAAGAGGAAAAAATAGTGTATAAAAACCTCTAAATTTTTAGCTAATTTTTTGCATTCTTAGGGGGTTAACTACCCCTTAAACCTATCCATTTGTTATAAATTTATCATATTTTATTAATTTGAACATTTCTTGTCCCCTGGGGGGCAATTTGAAGATTAAAGCAATGCTTTTTGACCCTGAAAATCGAGTACAAAGTTATAAAGTCGTTAAAAAACGTGAAAAGGGGGAGGGGCTGTTCCCCCGAAAATCCTGAGTCAATTGAGAATTTTAATGGTGATTTTCGTATTCAGCGACCCAAAATCTATAAGAAATGACTACTTTCATCAAGGAAATTTTTTCAGTGTAGAACAGTGTAATTCAATAACATCGATAATTTTAAGTCTATTGGAAAATTGTCTGGAAAAAATTTTATTCCATCATAAAGTTAAAGACAATATTTTTCTTTCAAGAGATAAATGTTCAAATTACGAAGTACTGAAATATCAGAATCGTATCTTAATTAGATGATTTTTTAAAAATATAGAAAGTTGCGGAGTCTCTGAGATATGTTCTAATTTTTCACCTCCCCTGTTACGGGTTAAATATGTATTATAAAAAACCATTGAAAGGAAACTCTTTGTTTTTTTTTATTAAAAAACCTGTATGTTTTTAATTTATTAAGAACAAGATTTTTGAATGCATCTTAAAAACCAATTTGGTTTTTTTCACTCAATAAGCACCATAATATTAAATATAAGTATTGGAAAAACCACTTGGTTTTTATGCTTTAAAAAAACCTTTGGGTTTTTTTTATAAAAAACATGTTTTTTAATCCATTAGGCACTGGATATTTAAATATGCATTATAAAAACCATTTGGTTTTTATTCTTTGAAAAGAAATTCTTCAGGTTTTTTTAAATTATATAAACACCAGATATTTGAATCCATTATAAAACCACCGTTGGCTTTTATTTATAAATAAATTAAAATCTTATTAAAAATGCATATAACAACTATTTCTTTTTCATGATAGAAAAAACAGTTTTTAATGCAGCAAAAAAACCCTGTTGGTTTATATACATAATTTTAACTTTTTTAAAAATTAATTTTATTAAATAAATGAATGAAATCACTTTGTTTAAATAATAGCTGAATTGATAAATCTTCTTCAATGCATTCATTATGGAAAATAGTCAGGAATAGTTATAATATTTATGAGGAAGGCAAAAAATTTTTTAAAAAACTGGTTTAAACAAAAACAAAAAAAGACCTGATTAAAAACACTTTTTTTTCAACCCTGGAGTTAGATATTCTCTAAAATTTGTAATTAAATCATATATAGATTCATATAATTAAAAAGTTGGCCTAATTGATTGTTATAGTGGTAATATCCAGAGACAGTATGGAAAAGACAATCTAAATTATTTACAACACAGTTTATTAAATTTCAAATTACTTTTTCCTAAATATTTCTTGATTATAATCTCCGTAATTACTGTCCTCACAATGAATCACCTGAAAAAAAAGCAATATTTTTATAATATTTTTATTGTTGGAAAAATAAGAACTCTTAGACCTTAAACACCTGATATGGAAATAACAAATTCTAAAAGGTTCTATAATAGTAAAAACATTAGAATCATTGAAATAGGTTGAAATAAATAATTGAAAATAAATTTTTATGAAGGTAAAACACTTCATTAGTTTTGGATAAACTAGTACTACATAGGGCAGAGTGGGGCACTTTTTAATAAATAATTTTTATACAAGGATCTAATATTAGGGTGGTCACAAGTAACATGGGGAACAAATTTTTTCGACTTTTTTTAGGTCTCACCCCCTAAAGAAGAGTGCCCCCTAAACAAGAGTCACAAAAATTTGATAGTTTTAGACCCATAAAACTAAAAGCGTTTGTCCCAGAAGCCTGGTTAGGGTGTAATTAAATAGGTAATTTTCTTAACTTTGATATAATCAGATTTTATTTTCTAAAACTATTTTCTATTCTATGAAATTGCACTATTTAACAATTTCATAGTGAAGGTCCTCGAAAGCGAATTTCCTTGCAAGAACCCTAGAACATTACGAAGTCACAAAAAACTTTCTTCCCGGTCTTTCCCTGTTGATTTTGGCCCTAATAGATAGTAAATTAGTTTTTTGACCCCCTAAGAGAATTCTAGGGTATGATTTCTACCCCCCTTGGTTTAAAAAAAGAGAAAAAAAATTTTTTGATTGTTAAGTTAATGTGATAAAATTGGTTCAAATACATTATTAAGAGTTTAATAAGGTAGAAGACCAATGATAAAGGGGATTAACCTTTCGATATGACCCCTATAATCTAAACGATAGAAGCTGTGAGAGGTTTAGCTAAAAAAAAAGGCTTTAATATCCATTAAAGTGATAAAAAGGTCTATTATACAAATTTCTTCAGCTAAAACCTCTAGAGATGTGTCACATTTGGGGATTTATGTCTATGAAATGATAATAATAGCACCCTTACCGAGCTAATTAACCAGCTAAGTTGTCAGCTAGTTAACCTAAAAGTATATTAGAAAAATGTATAAATTGATTTAATTTTAATAAATATACCTCAGAGGTTTCATTTGCCTACCATTCGAGGAAAATTAATTTATTATAGGTATGAAAAGGTTTCATTACATATGTTTGATCTATAATCTAATTACTTAATATTTTATTCTTTAGTCGCCAATTATATTCACACCTGTGTTGAAGGAGACAAAAATAGCGCGTAAAATAGGAAATTAAATTTAGCTAATAATTTCCTCTTTTTTCTTAAAATCTTATTAAATAGGTCTATTTTTAACATAAATACACTTATTTTTTTTAAAAACTAGCGCTGACGCGCTAGACCCGGGCTTCGCCCGGGTTTCACTTTTTTTTAATAAATATCATCTGGTGCGTTACAGATGGGCTTGGGGCTTCGCCAGTCCAAATGTGGAAATAGTGAAATAAAGGCGCCATTTGTATGTTTATGCTACAACAATTGATTTGAAACTACAATAATCGAAATCATGCCTACAACAATTAATGTTACATCTTCTTTTGTTATATATACAACAATGTGGTTTTGCCATGAAGTTAGGCACGCAATATGGGTTTTTGAGCATAAAATTGACCAAAAAAGTTATTAGGATGCATCGATTTTAAATTATTTTGATTCAGAAACCTACCCTGGAGCGAGTAGATCAACGTGGTATAGTTTAATAGTTAATGTAGGTTCGAAAAGTTCAAAACTATAAAGGACATACAGACATTGATTTATATATAGATGATTTCCAACTATAAGTGATAGTAACTTTGCAACACGCAAAACAAGAAAACCAATATAAATAATTGAATCGTCAGTTTGAAGAAGGGAATAAGTCCAAAAATCAAGTTTTGAGAAAATTGAAAAAAAGAAATGGAATTTTCATTGTATAGATATCGATTTCACAACTTCAAGGGGCGATATCTCCCTATAGGGGTTAGTAATTTCCCCCCTCTTTTCACCCATGTGTAGGGCAAAGCTTGGAGATTGTTTTGAGCACAAAAAGTCAATTTGTCATTTTTTGGACTTATTCCCTTCTTCAAACTGACGATTCAATTATCCACACGCACCAAGTAGAGTAGATTTTAGGGTCATTCATAAAAACCTATAAGGGTCCTTCCAATTCGTAAGTACACAAGTTCATAACTAGTATAAAATTGCTTCTGAAAAGTGGAGTGTCCAAAGGTGCCCCACTCTCCCCTCCCCTACTTTTTATGAAAAATTCCTTAAATTTAGATTGACACATTTAAAAAAGTCAATCCTTCAAATGGAGAAACACAGAATTAAGAATTTTGTAACAATCATTTGAAACATTTAGTAAGACTCCAGGCATGTCCAGGCTATTTTTAGAGACATGTTTCGTAATTTTATGACTCGGTTCGGGAGCTACGAATTTTCAAAGTTTCAGAACCAAAATGCTGGTTTTCTAGGAGATTCGCATTCGCGGGTTCTTTTAAAATACTAAACCTTTTAATTAATTTTTTTAAGGGTGCTTTAATTTTCTACATCCGTTTGGCTATTATTTTCTGGAGTTTCGTTGAGATAAGGGCGTTATTAAAGATTTTATTAGGAATTTCCGGAACACTGTAGGTGTGCATAGCAAACGAAGGGATTTATAGATTTTTAAGTAATTTAAAATGAGTAACGGAATTTTCAACACTGGTTTCTAGTAATAGGCCTCTCGATGAGCAACGTATTCAATTTTCATGAAATTCTGACGGTAATTTTAATTTTCCGGCGCCTTTTAAGGTCCGATTTTGAAATGTACCTGAAACATAGAAAAAAAACACTTTAAAGAATTTCTACCGGGTCGACGACCTGTAACCTTTCGAGTGTGATGTCATAGCTTCCAGAATCTGGAATTTTAAAAAATTGGGATGAAAATTCAGCCCTCCGCGATTTTGCGTTCTGGTTCCGAGAAATGTCGGTTTTTCGCGTTTTGAGCACAATAGATATTAAAATTTCGTCTTTTCGGCCAATGAAACTTAAAGTTGACCTCTAGATGTCCATCATATCCGATTTTTATACCAATCGAAAAATAATTTAGGTATTTATTAGAGTTTGAAAAAAAGTCGATGCTACCCTCAAAAAACACAAGTCCGCAAATCCTTAATAAATCGAAAATTATTATTAAAAAATTTTTTTTGATTTTACTTATGAGTAAGGGACCGTCATGGCAAAGTTTTTCCAGAATTATAGGTTTCCATGGTGATTTTGACGTCAACCAGGATTTTCTAAAGCAGAATGGAGCCTACTTGTCTTGAACGCGAATGACTCTAGTTAATTTCCCAAATTCGAGATCACCATTTAAATTCTTATTATTTCACAGAATAATGCTTTATATATTCTGGAAGCTCATTAAAAATGCTAATAGGAACTTGAAAATTTTAGGGGATCATGTAAACATTGCGCTCTACAATCTGGTTTGAACGAATATATTGAAATCTCAAACTTTTTCCCAAATGGACCAAAAATCTTTTAATTAATTTATGAAAAAAATATATGTTGTAGCTTATGATTAGAGGAGTAAAAGTACGTGTCGCACTAAGGAATCGGTCCGTTAGAATTTGAACGAGAATTTTTTCCGACTTTTTGACTTTTGAAATTCGTATACGGCCCCCTAATTAACTTTAACCCTCAAAACTTTAATAGGTGTTAGAAATCACCTCCAGTAACAACATATTAAAATTTCGTGTTGATCGGTTAATATTAAGGCTTTCATTAAGCCTGTAATAGGCGATTTCCGGTGTCTTGTAAATTTTCAAAAAATCGCAGTTTGAATTCATACCAACGGATTTTAATGAAATTTCAGTATGTTTTAAAAATTTTACAGACCTTTCAGAATTCGTATCGCACTAGTCGGTGTCTATTATTTTTCTCGCCATTTCGCTCCTGGAAAGCTGTTTTAATTTGCATACGACCCCCTAACAGTAGCACATACCCGAAAAGTTAATAGAATCTCTAGGGTCGCACATTTAATGACATATTAAAATTTCAGAGTCGTTCCTCAATTAGAACCCCTTCAATTAGCGCATAACCGACCGGGCGCCATTCGGTCCAACGAACTTTTCCATTGTCTGGATCCTTTGTTGCTAGGGGCAAACGGAAACGAGGAATTCGACCCCTTGTTCTTTATCGATCTTTCTGAAATTTTATTATGTTGTCACATGTAACTTGAGGAAACTTTAGACACCTAGAACTAAGTTATTAGTTAATCAGATGATTTTTAATTAATTAATTACGATTATAGCTGTTTTTAATTTCTGGAAGGCCCCCTAATTTAGATTATGCTCCGAAACTTTAATAGAAATTAGTCCACTGTTGCCCTCACAACATATTAAAATTTCAAAGTCTTATCATTAAGGGAAGTTAGGTTTTTATGTCTCCAAAACAGTTGCATCCATTTTGTATATTAATCAAAGATTTTGATTGATTTTTTTACCAGTAAATCTTGAAACTATCGCTGGGTAAATTAAGTGACATTTATACACAACATATACTTCTTATTTAAATTGATTTTTCTTAAAAACAATTATTACACCAGCTGTAAATCATGTTTTTAGGTTCGTGCCATACCATAAAAAACCATATATCTTAATGAAAAATTAAGTCTGGAATTTTTTAAATATTTTTCCTGTATTCGTGGCTGTTAGAAGATGTTAAATTATTTTTTTTCAAAAGAAATAAAAAAATTGTGCAGTGAAGGGTTAAAGGAAAATTTTGCCTGGGTGCAAACGCAAAAATACCTTATAAACGCGCCCTTCAAATAAACTTTTTCTATCAAAGAATCGCAAAAAAATCGTGCTTTCTATTATGATTTTCTAACAAAATTCTTATTTAAATTGATTTTTCTTAAAAACAATTATTACACCAGCTGTAAATCATGTTTTTAGGTTCGTGCCATACCATAAAAAACCATATATCTTAATGAAAAATTAAGTCTGGAATTTTTTAAATATTTTTCCTGTATTCGTGGCTGTTAGAAGATGTTAAATTATTTTTTTCAAAAGAAATAAAAAAATTGTGCAGTGAAGGGTTAAAGGAAAATTTTGCCTGGGTGCAAACGCAAAAATACCTTATAAACGCGCCCTTCAAATAAACTTTTTCTATCAAAGAATCGCAAAAAAATCGTGCTTTCTATTATGATTTTCTAACAAAATTCTTATTTAAATTGATTTTTCTTAAAAACAATTATTACACCAGCTGTAAATCATGTTTTTAGGTTCGTGCCATACCATAAAAAACCATATATCTTAATGAAAAATTAAGTCTGGAATTTTTTAAATATTTTTCCTGTATTCGTGGCTGTTAGAAGATGTTAAATTATTTTTCAAAAGAAATAAAAAAATTGTGCAGTGAAGGGTTAAAGGAAAATTTTGCCTGGGTGCAAACGCAAAAATACCTTATAAACGCGCCCTTCAAATAAACTTTTTCTATCAAAGAATCGCAAAAAAATCGTGCTTTCTATTATGATTTTCTAACAACATTTTAGCCACTTAACTTCAAGTTTAAAAACAAGCATCCCTTAATCTTTTGTATTAGAAAAAAATGCTTAAAATACAATTTTTCTGGTTAGAAATTACCTTTCAAATAATTATTTTCTAGACAAACCTTTATTACTTACTGCGTTAAAACATGAAAAATCAATGAGATTCATTATATATTAGAATATGTGTTATATATACATTTAAGCTTACCGAACACTTTTTAACAAGTAGTAATCGTTGTGTATTTGAAAATACATCTAATAATTTCCTATGTGGCAGTGGCGGATCTACGGGCGGATTTCGGGCTGAAGCCCCCCCCAAAACGTCTAATATTTTACTAAGTTTGTCAAAACGCAAAATATTATATCCGAAATTTGGATGAGGCGTACCAAAAGGAGTTGAAAAGTAGGGTTTTTGACTTAAATTTCCAAAAATTTTTAGGGGGAGGACCCCCAGACCCCCCTTTTAGTGGTTTCAGTAGGATAATTCACTACCTTTTCCGTATTACCATTAACAAGAAGATTCAATTGGATTATGAAAATTCTTAGCCCCCCCAAAACCAAATCCTGGATCCGCCACTGCATGTGGTAATACATAACACCATTTAAACTTTAAGCATTTAGTTTTTAATCAGTATATAAAATAAATTGAGACTGTATGCGTCCTGCTAGTATGCTACAAGACTACTTAAATTATACCAGCCATATAATGAATAATAGTAGGGAAAAGGGAGATCAGGCTAATATGACATACCACTTTTTCAAAGCAACCGTCAGAGACTATTTGATAACATTTCCTGTAGTTTTCTAAGCCAATGAAATGTTTATATAATGCTCTAACACCTCCTAATTGAGTAATATCATAATCTTTCTTTTTTTTTTTCAAAAACTTACTTTTCGAAAAAAGTAGAAACTTTGTCATTTTACCCGATATAAGGATAAAATGACATAGTAAACCTTAAGAAGAAAAAAAGTGATTTCTTCAGCAAACATAATTTTATTTGATTCCATACAATAACTATATTAGTTATTAAGCACTTTTACATAGTCTATAATTAATTTTTTGTGAGAAAGATCGGGAAAGTAAAATGCATCCAAATCATTCATTAATAAGTACTGTACACATATTTGGATTTGATAAGTACATTAATAAGTAAGGCTTTTTTCTTATTTTAAGTGATAGTCGTAGAGACAATAAATTTTTCCTGTAAAAACCATATTAAATGTGTACCATGATTTTCAAATCAAATCAATTTTATTGTTATACATACACATATATTACACAAAGAATGAGAAAAACAAATTATGATTCGCCTGAAGGAAACAAAGACCTGTATAGGCGAAAGAAAAATTACAATTTTTACAGAAAAAATAAAAACATAATATGAAGATAAATAATTAAGTAAGTTTAGTAGGGAAAAACATTATGTATAATAACAGAATTAGAATAACTACAATATATATGTTACCGCTAAAGTTGATAATTAGTTAATCTGAAGAATACCTAGGTAAACTTAAGATTAACTGATTTCTGTCGTTAATGTGCGGATTTTTGTGTTTTTCGCATTTTACCTAGGGAATCTACACTATAACGGCCTCTTGATAGTTAAAGTTCAAAATAGTTTGTTTCGTTCAATACTTTCTGTTAAAATGTTGAGGTGCTTACTGCGCCATGCGCTTACCCCTGCGCAGTTGGGTTTCAATACGTAGTTTGTTGTCATATTTGGTGTTTTGATTTCAAATTTAGTGCGTAGCACTGGTAGTTGTCATGTTGAATGTTAAAACAAGATAATACAAGCAAGTAAGTACTGTAAATTTACATGATTAAGTACAGTATATTACTACTAAAACGGGTACTATTTTGAAACAATTGTGTTAATGCTCCGACTTCAGAGTGACAGAGATTTATTTAACGAAAGCAAATGTCCCAGCTGTTGAAATATCTTTTCAACAAACGTTAATTCAACAATCGCTGGAACCTGGGCAAGGGTTTAACATATGTAATCGATCGATAATCCTAGCAATAGTTCAGGGCAGGCTGCCAGCCGATTAAACCGCGCTTTCATTAAGATTTGCTAGTTAAAGTGCTCATTGAAATACGCTGTCAAATCGAGATCGAAAACCACAATTGATATAAATCTCAGTTGGTACTTTAATATTCTATTATTATTGTTTTTATATTCTAGTTTTAAAATTGCTATTTCATTACTATTTTTGTGGGATTTGCGTGTTTTGTGTAATATGAAAAAAGTACCAATCCCCCTTTTTTGATTCGTCATTGTTACTGTTTACCCCCAAAACGAGTTTGGTTATAGTTAGGGCAGGGGGGTTTGGGGGGGCGGCAGCCCCCCCAACCTCCTTAAAGTTTTTATAAAATAAAATAAAATTTTGTACTTTAACGGATCACCCTCGTTAATATGTAAAATAACTGATTACAGGTAGTATGCAGATTAACGAGTGTCTAGTCGGTAGGGTGCAGAATACCTAGGTAATTTCAAGATTACCTAGGTAATCTTAGAAATTGAAAAAAAATTCGCTCTTTAACGGATCACCCTCGTTAATCTGCAAATTACCTAGGTTATCTGTAAATTAACTGATTTCCGGACTTTAACTGTAACATATACACTTCAATTGAATTAAGTAAAGAAAATAAAGGCACAGCAAGGCTTAAAAATTTTATGCTTCTGGATTTAGACGGAAAAAAACATCCAAATTATCAATGTTACAAATAAAATTAAATAATGATCGCTTGAAAATATTAGGAGATGGAAAACTGAAATTCTATAGGCAAAAAATTATATAATTTAGGAGCAAGATAAAAAAAATGTTTTTTGAAAATTTCTTTATGAAAACGGGGAATATTAAATATTACTGTGGGTCTTCTATTTGAGGTATGAATTTTTAAGTCGCAAATATTTTTATGGTGATGTAAAAAAAGTAACATTCGATAAAATGCAAAATGGTGAATAGGTAAAATTTTTAAATTTATTATTAAGTTACAGGGATGATCAAATTTATAGTTTAATAATTTGAAAATTTTGTTTTGAATTGATATTAAAGGAGACAAATTAGATTTATATTCACCTCCCCAAACTATAATGCCATAATTTATTAACGATTGAGCCCAAGAATGATACAAAGTAATTAAAAATGACTTATGAACTTTATTTTTAAGAAAATGCAATTTGATTAAAACGAAGCGTAGTTTTTTAAATAATTCAGTGATGTGAGTTTTCCATTTAAGGTTTGAATCAATAAAAAGACATATTACTTGTTGCAGCAAATGACAGTTGCAATGAAGAAGACCGTTACATGATGAAGAGTGAAATTTAATATTAAGGGTAGAACTTGATTGAAATAAATTGAAATGATCTTTCGCAATTATTTTGTGGTTTTGAGCGATGTTTAAATTTTTTCGACTTTCCAAATTTTCAATTAATTTTTAAATGATATTTTAATTTAAAAAAAAATTAAATGGAATATTCGTATTCAGCACTGTCTATAGCAACTTATCAAATCCCAAAATTTTCTAAATCAATTTTTTGTAAGCATTTATTTTACCTCGCACCAAAATTATATAATAGTTTACCTTTTAATCTATAAATCCATTAACAATATTTAAATGCCATCTTTCGCAATTATTTTGTAGAATCTTGGGACTGTTTGGGACTCAGCCGAGAGGACTTATGTTCAAGACATGTTATGTTATGTTTGTCATGGACCATGCAAATATTCAGTTTTCAAAAGAAATTTATTTGAGTTCTTAATTAATATCGACGACCTTGATCTATATTTTTCACTTCAATGAAGCATATTTTTAGTTAATAGCTTACCAGCTTGCTGCCATACTTGTATAAAATGAAAACCTTTCTGCGAACTTAAATTTTTCCAAAAAATTTTCTGCAAGAATTTACACATTTTTAAATCCTTCTCTCTCAAAAAAACACATTTTTACTGAAATACCCAAATTGGGATTTTATCTGTGCTTACATTGATACTAATTTTTCATACTAGTGATTTTAAAACTTTTAAATAATTTACATCATTGTATTTTTTATCATAATTGGAGATTCCTAATAACTGCTCTATCTAAAAATGAAAGATGTAAAATCTTTGATAGATCGGCAGGATTGAAAAATTTAATCAACTAGTTAATATACCTGGCCTTGCATGGGTGGAGTTATGGCTTTAGAATTTCTTTTTTAAATTTTTCAATATATTTTATACCTTATTTTTTACCAGGTAAAATGTATTAAAATCCATCCAATTCTGCAGAAAAATTTCTAAAAAGAATTTTTTAGTAGTTTTATTGCATAAAAAATTCTAAAAAAATTTTTTCATATTTTTTCTGCAGAAAAATTTCTGAAAAAAATTTTTCTTTGTAGTTTTTCTGCAGAGGGCAAAATTTTCTGTGAACGCCGTTGGCGCGTTCGTGTAAAATATTATACAAGTATGCTTGCTGCCATTATTATTTAATTATTAGGTTATCATTCTTGTTCAGTTTTGTGTCTGTTGTTGTAATAAATTTGTTTACATAATTTTTCGCCTGTATGGAATTTTCTTTCCCCTTGGGTAATCATGTGTTTTCTGATTTTTCTTTGTTTACTATGTGTATAATAAAGTTCTTCTTCTTCAGAAGGATCTTCACTGGACACTCTTCTGATGATGAGACAATCCGTTAACTGAGAAAAGTTTGTAATTGATGTTCCAAAGAATCATTCAAAAACAAACTTCACCCAGTTTTATGCTGCTTTCCTTCTTCTGAAACGAACATAATACACAAAAAATATTCCCTAAGTCAGGGGTGGGCAATTGTTTTGTCTCGGGGGCCACTTTATTAAAGAAGAAGCTAACGGCGGGCCGCAGATTATGTAAAATGATTGCATTACCATAACTTTGCACATTTTACAAGTATAATTAAGAAAAAAAGAAATAATAATGTGATGCTGTATATCAAGAGCTGATCCAGCGTGGGTCCAAGAAGGGGGGCCACTTTTCCAGACCATCACCTTTCTTTTAACACAAAATGTAAAAATATTGGGGATTTTCAAAAAAAGGATCACCCAAGTAAGTGTGGTACCACTGAGGGGGGTATGGGGGTCCTCCCCCAGAAATTTTTTGAAATTTCGCTTGTAAAAGTAGGGTTTTAACTCATTTTGAGAAAATTTTTGGGTCCAAGGGGAAACACTGTCCAGAGTACCACCCCTCTGAATCCGCGCCTGTACTATATACAGCACAACTTGGATAATTTGAACTTAATTTCAATGATTTCTCTTGGTTCCTTCAGCTTCATATTAACTGTTTCTAATTTTTCATCATTAAAAAATTATAATAACTACTGAATATGTTGAAGAAATAAAATTTAACGAGTTTTGCATAAAATGTAACCAATTTATCATGATAATAACAAACACTGCACTAGTATCAAAGTAAATTAGAAATCTCAGAATCAAATCATCCCTTTTATTCACAAAAAGGTAATCCTTTCTGAAGAAAATCTCTCCACAATCTTAAGCAAAAATTAAATAGAACACGGTCAAGAAAGACAAGGAATTCACAGTGACAACTACGCGTCGCGTTAATGAAGTGAATGACCCCTGAAAATCCAAGACGGTGGAATGGGGGTGTACTTGTGGATGGGGTAGGGAGGATCTCTGTCTTGACGTCAATAAATTATTTATGTTTTGAACCCCCTCTCTGTCTTTTCGCGCGCGGCCATTTCTCCCCCTTTTCTTTCTGCACCCACTCCGTGCAAGAGATCCTTGACCCACCACCTGCATCTGGAGGATTAATTTTCGTGGGAGGCGAGGGAAGCGGAGCCGAGACGACGTTACAAGAAGTGAAAGCAAGACTGAAATTGAGCTGATTCAAATGTGAACGATGCATGAAATGTAAAACATTGAAGTATTAAATTCAGATTTTTCTTATTTTTCCGTATGTCTTGGCGGGCCACCAAATATCCCTTCGAGGGCCGCATGCGGCCCGCGGGCCGCTATTTGCCCAGCCCTGCCCTAAGTAATTATACTGTTTAAAAAACTTTGAATTCAAATTTAACCAAGAGTTAAAATTAACAGAACTTATCACTTGAAATGTTTTTTTCCAGTTTTGGGCATCGTCAGTTTGAAGAAGGGAATAAGTCCAAAAAATGACAAATTGACTTTTTGTGCTCAAAACAATCTCCAAGCTTTGCCCTACACATGGGTGAAAATAACTAACCCCTATAGGGAGATATGGCCCCTTGAAGTTGTGAAATCGATATCCATACAATGAAAATTCCATTTCTTTTTTCGATTTTCTCAAAATTTGACCACAGTTTAACCCTTTATGCCCCAAATTATTTTCCTCATCCTCATCCAAAATATGTCAAGTTTACGTAACTGCAACTATAAGTAAACTAAATTTGGCCTTACATGACGAAAATTGGACGAATTTGGAACATTGGGAAGTGGGACTTACAAGTCCCGTCGGGACATAAAGGGTTAAGAACCACCGCCTTCAGGTATTATGGATAGCAAGCTAAAATATATTTTGGTAAATGAAGCGAATCCAGCCCGCAAGCTGAATTTGGTGATTTTTTTTGTCGCCAAGGGCAAAACCGATGGCATTGAATTGTTATCGCCAAATTTGGCGCTGAAAATCTACGGGCCGGATTCGCTTCACTAACCTATATTTTTGTTTTTAGTCCTTTTTTATTTTGTGAGATTTCCACATATATCTTGTAAACCATTTTGTCAACTTTTTAGAATGAAATGGTTCAAGTCTAAAAGTTAATTTATACAACTTTCAGCTTTCAGTTCAGTTTTGACAAAACGGATCTCGCCAAAAATGGATATTATGGTGAAAGACAAATTTACCACACTAATGTAAAATATACACAATCCCAGGTTTTACTTGGGGGAAATAAACCAACTTATAATAATAATTTTAACTCATTCATATTTTGTCTGTGAAGTTAAACATAGCAATAAAAGAAATAGTGAATACTTTATATTTCCTTTTAAATTAGTGTATTTAGTGATACTAACAATTAAAGGCCATTTACTTGGCTTTAACATAAAAAGAATGCAGCGAATTATCTTTGGTTTTCAGGACTAATACTTCACTGTGCGATGGAGGGTTAAACGTCTCCGATTTAAACTAAAAAAGGAATTGCAAAACTTACTGTATGTGGAGGAAAATCCTATTTTCTAAAAAGATGTTACTTCTTGAAGTTAATTTAACAATATGTTAAACGAAACATAATGAAATTTCTCATATTCAAGAGAATGAAAATTAAAAACAATCACAGCAGGCCTAATGTGATGGAGTGAGGGAGGGATGAGAGGATTCGATTCGATCTTCGATCCGATATAAATCGATTCATTCAAACAACACAAATTTTCAAACAAGAGGAAAGGTGGTGATCACGTGGTATATTTTCAGCCAATGGGGTATTTTTTGTATTTTGTCTTAAATGGAACAAATATTAATTGCAAATGACTTCTTAATATTCACCCTTTCTCCCTTTTCCATTCAATCAATGAATTTTCTTTGTTGTACTTCTGAAAAAGTTGATCCTTCTGGGAAGGTGAATAGACTTACCTCTTTTATTTGTTCCATTTAAGACAAAATACAAAAAACACCCTTCTGAATTTTTTTTATGTTGAAGAGTATAAGATTTGCAATATTGTGACAAAAAATCAAAATGGTGAAAGTTGGGGTTCTACCTTAAAAAAATTCTTTAAAAAATATACAAAAAATTCAATTTTTCACCTTTTTTTATTTTTTAAAAATTAACAACAAAAAACACCCTCCTGAATTTTTTTTATGTTGAAATATATGAGATTTGCAACATTGAGAAAAAAATCAAGAGGGTGAAAGGTGGGGTTTTACCTTTAAAAAATTCCTAAAAAATTGTTAAAAAAATTCTTCCAAAATTTCTTTTAATGGATTTTTCTAAAAGTTGATCCACTATTTCTGGAATATTTTTGAATTTTTCATTTAGTTGGTATTTTTATCTTTAAAAAGACACCAAACTTATCTATATCAGATGATAAATAAGAAAGTTATTGAAGTTACAAACACGCATATTACTTCGTCTAGTGCCGCCATTTTGAGGATTTCAGTCAAATTCAAAATGACCCCACAACGTTAGTTTCGATCGAAAAATTCTGAAAAAATTATTTTAGCCTTTTTTCATCATGTTCTCTTCCACATAAAATTTTCAGGAAAATCCGTGACATGATGGCAACAAGATTTTTTTATTTTGGGTGATTTTAAATGAAATGAGCCTCAATAAAGTTAAATTATTTATTTCTCTAGTGGTTCAAAAAATATCGAAGTATCTTTAAAATATTATTAACCAAGTCTATACTATATCGCTAGCAAACTTAGAGCAAAAATGTGCACCTCAAAACTTTTAAATCTCGCGACAATCTAGTGAACAGGCAAATATAAAATTTAAAAACATTAAACACGTCTGATAAAGACCTACTAAAACTATGAAAAAAATAAAACTTTGATGCTTAATAATTCCAAAACGAATTAGAATTTTTTTAAGAACTAAACGCCAATCTCTTTTTAAAACATAAGAATATAAGTGTTTAAAAAATCATATTGATACCGTGATTAGTTTTCATTTTAGATAGAAAAAAACGAAAAAGTGTCAAAAATTTCGAAAATTAAAAAATTAATTACTCTAAACCAAAATCGAAATTCGAAAAAAGGGTGACGTAGTGCACATCTTCATACTTCAGAGTATTAGGCTGCAAAAAATCATAGCTCTGCTGCCAATAGATTTTGCTGAACTGGATTACGCGGCGAAAAAAGAAAAACTTCAACTTTGACCTTAAAAATACCCCTGTACTAATTATCACATTAGTTTTTTGTTCGAGAATGTGCCCCAAATATTCCTCTACAAACATTCCAAATTCCATAAATTTCTATCAAGTAGTTTTTGCGATAGGAGAGTTCAAAGAGTTGAAAAATTAAATTTTCTGAAACAGCGGCGGCGGCAGCGGCAGCGGTGACAGTAACTTTTTTTTAATACTAGGGGGCTCTGCCCCCTGCTCGCTATCGCTCACCAACCCCCGGAACTGCTTTGCAGTTCTTTGAAGATCGCTTCGCAATCTTAGCGAGCAGGGCTCGCTTGTTTCATCTCAACTATCCAGTACAACCTGGAACTTGTCTGCTTATAATCTGTTCATTTAGAATAGGCGCCTGCAACAGCATCAAAAACGCTCAATAATGCTTAATAACTCTTATCAGACAACTTCAGTGACCGATTGTTTCTACAGTATTTTAACTATTTCTGCTTAGGTTGCCTTGTCATTGCAGAAGAAAATTTTTTTGACGATAATTAGAATAATAACTGCTTTTAATACATTACGTCTCAGGTGCTAATCATAAATGAACAGAGTATAGTTAATGATCATTTAATATTGAAACTTTTTGTCTCTCAAACTTTTCAATAATTTAATTCGGATCATTACCACGAAAATATCAAAACAAAGGAAGTAGGGGGCTACCGCCCCCTACTCGCTTACGCTCACCAACCCCCGTAACTGCTATTCAGCACTTTACAGATCGCGAAGCGATCTGTAATATCTGTAATCGATCTTTAGCATCAGAGTAATACAAACTTCCCGAAAATCCTCTTCCTTTCGTCGGCACAAATAGCACTCAAAAAAGCTAAATTATTTATTTCTCTAGTAGTTCAAAAAATATCGAATTATCTTTAAAAGATTATTAACCAAGTCTATACTATAACGCTAGCAAACTTAGAGCAAAAATGTGCACCTCAAAACTTAATTTAAATATCCGTGCTGCATTTTCGCCGATCCCAACCGTTTCGTCCAATGAAGATTCAAGATATTTCCACAATACTGCGTGGTCTTGAATGGGGTTGTCAAATTTTGGCATAATTCGCGTTTTTGGAGAGTTTTGAGAATATGTTTAGGAATACTCAAGAGTTCTGAATGTTCTGTTTTACAATTTTTAGTTTCATGAATTATACCTAACGAAAGCATTTTTTTACAGTTTAGCAAAGTTTAAGCAAAAGTTTTTTTTAAACCTTTCTTTTAATCATCTCATCACAATATATACATTTCTCTTACATGTTCCTCAAATTTGGCTGTATTTCTTATCCTTGGTTTGCAACAATCACACACAGTTTACTTTTATTTAGATTTACAAAATATGTAGATTTTTTAATAATAAATTATTTCTACAGAGGCCGTTCAAATATTATATAAGCACTTAAGGGGGGACGGGTTTGCTCTTTGCTTATTTTTCCAGACAACATGGGAAGTCAGTGACGCTTACATAAGATCTTACTAACACTGCATTTTTGAAAATCTCTCGTTTACTGCATAAATTCAAAATTCAACAAAAAATAAATTTTACTTTAAAATTTGTTAATACAAAAAAGGGATCGGGCAGTTTTCTTATGTAATAATGAGGGAGGTTTGAGGTTTGCTTATCTTTGCTGCCAAGGGGAGTTTCAAATGTTACCCAAAATATACTTGGATATATTACCATGTGAAAATTAGCAGGCCTCAAAAATGAAAAAGTTAGCAACTTCACAAACTTCCAGTGTCCTTATGTAGTTTTGTGTTTTTTTGTTAAATAAAGACACAATTTAATCAAACATTTAAAAAAACTGAAAAGTGTTGTTTTTACATGCCACATATTTATCGCCACGAATAATCATGACATTTTCATGAATTTTTTCAGTGCGCTTTTAATTCCAATGACAAAAATACTCTCATTATGATTTTGAGTCTATCTCCTCCTTTTTTAATTAATTTTTTTAAATTTTTAATTTTGCCTTTAGAGGCACTGTACTGTAAGTGTAAGTCTTCTCAGTGGATTTTTTATGGTCACTTACACATGGGTAGACCATATTTCTATGAGCCTAGGAGGCATTGGTTCCAAATAAAAGCAGTGAAACTTACTTTTGAAACACCAGTATATATTTACTTAACCCTTATAAATTTTTGGTCTATATACTCTGATTTCGTTTCATAATAAAACTTACACACAAGTGGGGAGTAAGTCTGAATTCAGATAATTCATTTATTCACAGAATTCATTTCTGTAAAAGTTAAATTTCTGTTCACAAAAAACCCTTCAGTTATAATTCTGTTAATCTTTGGATTAACATACTTTTAAAACATTATATTACATAAGCATGATTAAAACATAATTACATTATATTAGTAAAAATGCTTACATAACATAATATTTATTAATGAATCAATAATATTAGAAAATATCCTTATTTATAAATTTCACACATTTTCAAGTAAAAATGACTTTATTACTGTATATTTAATACAGTCTCATTAGAATAGATTTTTATTACATACCAAAGGTTAGATAAGTGAATCAGATCAAAAAATTTATTATGTACATAACTGTCAATTACGAACAAAAGTAGATTAAAACTTTTAAATTATTATATTAAACTTTTAAAGGATATTTTACTTTTAACAAATAAGATAAGTACTATGGCTTTACAAAAATTGACTGAGATCTAAAATATCCCACCCCCTATTCCGCTAAAAATGTATAAACGAAAAAAAAAACACAGAATATATCCAAGTAATTTTATCGCCAATCAGAACACGCCCAATTTAACTGCCAAGCAAAATGTAACAACTAGTACTAGAACAACCTCAGACTTCGACGCATGCGCCTGAGTCTTCGTTGGACGAAACGGTTGGGATCGGCGAAAATGCATCCGTGCTCGCGACAATCTAGTGAACAGGCAAATATAAAATTTAAACATTAAACACGTCTGATAAAGACCTACTAAACTATGAAAAAAAATGAAACTTTGATGCTTAATAGTTCCAAAACTAATTAGAATTTTTTAAAAAATTAAACGCCAATCTCTTTCTAAAAAATGAGAGTATCAGTGTTTAAAAAATCATATTGATACCGTGATTAGTTTTCATTTTAGATAGAAAAAAACGAAAAAGTGTCAAAAATTTCAAAAATTAAAAAATTAATTACTCTAAACCAAATTCGAAATTCGAAAAAAGGGCGACGTAGTGCACATCTTCATACTTCAGAGTATTAGGCTGCAAAAAATCATAGCTCTGCTGCCAATAGATTTTGCTGAACTGGATTACGCGGCGAAAAAAGAAAAACTTCAACTTTGACCTTAAAAATACCCCACAACTAATTATCACATGAGTTAGCTTTTTGTTCTAGAATGTGCCCCAAATATTCCTCTACAAACGTTTCAAGTTTCATAAATTTCTATCAAGTAGTTTTTGCGATATAAGAGTTCAAAGAGTTGAAAAATAAAATTTTCTGAAACAGCGGCAGCGGCAGCGGCGGTGACAGTAACTTTTTTTTAATATAGAGAGATAGAGAGATATCTCTCTATATTAAAAAAAAGTTACTGTCACCGCTGCCGCCGCCGCTGCCGCTGTTTCAGAAAATAAAATTTTTCAACTCTTTGAACTCTTCTATCGCAAAAACTACAGGATAGAAATTTATGAAATTTGAAAGGCTTGTAGAGGAATGATTGGGGCACATTCTCAAACAAAAAGCTAACTAATGTGATAATTAGTACTGGGGTATTTTTAAGGTCAAAGTTGAAGTTTTTCTTTTTTCGCCGCGTAATCCAGTTCAGCGAAATCTATTAGCAGCACAACTATGATTTTTTGCAGCCTAATACTCTGAAGTATGAAGATGTGCACTACGTCGCCCTTTTTTCGAATTTCGAATTTGGTTTAGAGTAATTAATTTTTTAATTTTCGAAATTTTTGACACTTTTTCGTTTTTTTCTATCTAAAATGAAAACTAATCACGGTATCAATATGATTTTTTAAACACTTATATGATTATTTTTTAGAAAGAGATTGGCTTTTAGTTCTTTAAAAAATTCTAATTAGTTTTGGAATTATTAAGCATCAAAGTTTTATTTTTTTCATAGTTTTAGTAGGTCTTTATCAGACGTGTTTAATGTTTTTAAATTTTATATTTGTCTGTTCACTAGATTGTCGCGAGCACGGATATTTAAATTTAAAAGTTTTGAGGTGAAGATTTTGGCTCTAAGTTTGCTAGCGTTATAATATAGACTTGGTTAATAATCTTTTAAAGATACTTCGATATTTTTTGAACCACTAGAGAAATAAATAATTTAACTTTATTGAGTGTTATTTGTGCCGATGAAAAGAAGAGGATTTTCGGGAAGTTTGTTTTACTCTGCTAAAGATCGATTGCAGATATTACTGATCGCTTCGCGATCTGTGAAGAGATGCATAGCAGTTACGGAGGTTGGTGAGTGTAAGCGAGCAGGGGGCGGTAGGGGGCGGTATTCATTAAATTATTGATAATTTAAAAAGAAATATTTCAGTAAGAGTTTTATTTTGATATTTTCGTGGTAATGATCCGAATTAAATTAGTGAAAAGTTCGAGAGTTAAAAAGTTTCGATATTAAATTATCATTAACTCTGTATACTCTGTTCATTTAGAATTAGGGCCTGAGACGTAATGTATTAGAAGCGTTATTATTCCAATTTAAGTCGAAAAAATTTTCTTCTGCAATGACAAGGCAGCCTAAGCAGAAGTAGTTAAAATACTGTAAAAACAATCGGTCACTGAAGTTGTCTGATGAGCATTATTAAGCATTATTGAGCGTTTTTGATCCTGTTTCAAGCGCCTATTCTAAATTAACAGTCTATAAGCACACAAGTTCCAGGTTGTACTGGATAGTTGAAATGAAACAAGCGAGCTCTGCTCGCTAAGATCGCGAAGCGATCTTCAAAGAACTGCGAAGCAGTTCCGGGGGTTGGTGAGCGATAGCGAGCAGGGGGCAGAGCCCCCTAGTTATTTAAATATTCATTTGTTATTAATTCTTACTATGGAGTAACTCTCGATAAAATTATTTGTGTTGTTTGAAAGATATGACAATTGACCATTCATTTAAATTTACAAATGAATTTTATTTTAAAAATTATTTATTAAATGTTATGATTGTGATAGTATGAGGAAATTATTTTATTAAAAAAGATTCCTAAGACTTAAATTTTGTAATCAAACCAGACACTTAATTTAAAAAGAAAATATTCCCTTATAGCCAAACAAAATAAACTAAGAAAATGCATTTTATAAGAACTAATAAATGTTTTTTGTGTACTTATGTTTGTTTTACTAGCTGAAAATTACCTACAATCAGGTAAGGGAACGTACCCATACTACGTGACAACGTGACCCATTCAGGGGAGGGAGGGGGGTCTTCAAAATACCACGCTCGGTCACAGGGGGGAGGGGGGCTTAGGTTTTCGTCACGTAGTCACTATCTTCTAGTCAATAAGACAAAATTAAGCCAAATTAATTATTGATATTTGCTAAATTAATACTAATTAAGCCAAATTTATTAAAAATTAGACAAATTAAGCAAAATAAATTTTTTTTAACTTTCTGTTTGCAAAAAATGATGGCAAACCGTATTTATGAATTACTACGTGAAAACTAGAGGGGGAGGGGGGGTCTTGGCACATACTACGGATGGTCACCAAGGGGGGAGGGGGTTAAAAATGGGTCACGTAGTATGGGCACGTTCCCTAAGTTTGGTGCAAAATGCCCTAGAGTGGGCCATGTGCCATAAAAAGTCAATTAACCAACCAATCAATTGGGTAAGTAAATTTATCACTAGTCAGGGAAGTGTAATATTTTCACGTCAACTAAATTCTAATGTTCTAAAAGATATTGCCTTCTTGAATCGGTTAACTTCATAGTTTTGCTGAACTGTAGATTTTAATCGTTAAGGATTTTCAGCAAAATGTACATGCCAGTGTACTGATGCCTCTTCCAAGGTGAATTGATCAATAGTCTGTACAGTGCAATATAATTTCATGTCTATTATTAAATTCTGTCTTAATCTGTTTCTTGAATATTAGATTTTTTTGTTAAGTTTTCAAATTTTATTAAGGAATATTGTTGATGTTTTAATTTTTAATAAAAAATATATTCACTAAATGCTTCTTTCATTATTTTTCAAAGTAAATTTTTCCACTTTTTACACCAGGTTCTTTTTTTGTTCAGTATAAATAACAGTTGTAAATCCAGTTTTAATAATTAAACAGTGAGTGGAAAACCAAAAAAAGCAAAATAATATGAACTTCAATTCTAAAATGTAATATTGATTGCATTGGAAGTTAGAGGGACCCAGAAAAATCTTACACATGTCCAAGTAATAAAAACAAAAGTTTTAATGCTTTATTATAACACCCAACCAAAGGGTTACTAATTATTATGCATAAAGGAATTAAAAAATACTATAGTGATTTGTTGCATAACATTATTTAAAACTTTTAAGAATGATTATTGGAATATGTAACATTCCTCAGTTCTATAATTTTTTTTATTGATTGGGATGGCATGTGGATAATGTATAGGGTATTTTCACATCTTGATAAAAACTATTATATCAAATTTATTTAAGTCAGCAGGACAGAAAAGTTGTACTGGTAATTAGGGATAATTAAAAAATGTAAATAAAAAGGTTTAATCCAAATTTGTCTGAAAAGTTTCATTCATGGGGAAAAAAGTGCAAAATGATTTGTGTTTTTTGCCTCATTTTTTTAATAAACTGATATAATTTTACTTTAATATTTTTCTTAGTATTTCTTCAATATGTTATAAAATTAAATAATAATTATACAACATTTTTGTACTTAGAAGTATAGTGACTAGAATAAGTCACTATATTACGTCCATGAAGTTGGCCGTGGCGTGTTAGCTGTGGCAAAATTGAATAGTACACATCGTTACTGCTTCGTTACTGCCTGTTACTGCCGCATAAATAATCGTTACTGCCTAGGTCCTACTATTAAATTTTTAGCAAAACCTTATGCCACGGCCAGGTTCATGCTAGCCGTGGCACTTTCGATTTTTAAACAAAAAATGAGTGTAAGATATTCCTTTTCGTTACTGCCTGTTACTGCCACCAATATTATCGTTACTGCCTAAGCGGATTGGTGTAAAAAATCAACATGTCTGCAACGGCCAAATTCCATCAGCCGTGGCATGTCCGCAAAATTAAAAACTGATTATGCCATCTTAAATAACTTCGTTACGGCCCGTTACTGGCACATAAATAATCGTTACTGCCTCTTTTTATTTTCAGAAAAAATCAACTTTTTGCCACGGCTAACTTCCACAAGCCGTTTTTCCAGCCGGGCAGAAAAAATGTTTCAAAATCAAACAAATAACAGCTTAATGGATCCTATTTCGTTACTGCCTCCACAAATTTTCAGAAAAAAATCTAAATTTTCGTTACTGCCTCCTTCAATTTTCAGAAAAAATCAAAATTCTGCCACGGACAGGCCATTTTTGCAGCCGGGCAGAAAAAATGCTTAAAAATCAAACAAAAAACAGCTTAATGGATCCTATTTCGTTACTGCCACATCAATAATCGTTACTGCCTCCTTCAATTTTCCGAAAAAATCAAAATTCTGCCACGGACAGGCCATTTTTTGCAGCCGGGCAAAAAAAATGCTTCAAATTCAAACAAAAAACACTTCGTTACTGCCCGTTACTGCCTCCTTCAATTTTCAGAAAAAATCAAAATTCTGCCACGGACAGGCCATTTTTGCAGCCGGGCAGAAAAAATGCTTAAAAATCAAACAAAAAACAGCTTAATGGATCCTATTTCGTTACTGCCACATCCCACATCAATAATCGTTACTGCCTCCTTCAATTTTCAGAAAAAATCAAAATTCTGCCACGGACAGGACATTTTTGCAGCAGGGCAGAAAAAATGCTTCAAAATCAATCAAAAAACAGCTTAATGGATCCTATTTCGTTACTGCCCGTTACTGCCACATCAATAATCGTTACTGCCTCCTTCAATTTTCAGAAAAAATCAAAATTCTGCCACAGACAGGCCATTTTTGCAGCCGGGCAGAAAAAATGCTTCAAAATCAAACAAAAAACAGCTGAATGGATCCTATTTCGTTACTGCCCGTTACTGCCACAACAATAATCGTCACTGCCTCCTTCAATTTTCAGAAAAAATCAAAATTCTGCCACGGACAGGCCATTTTTGCAGCCGGGCAGAAAAAATGCTTAAAAATCAAACAAAAAACAGCTTAATGGATCCTATTTCGTTACTGCCACATCAATAATCGTTACTGCCTCCTTCAATTTTCCGAAAAAATCAAAATTCTGCCACGGACAGGCCATTTTTGCAGCCGGGCAAAAAAAATGCTTCAAAATCAAACAAAAAACACTTTAATGGATCCTATTTCGTTACTGCCCGTTACTGCCACATCAATAATCGTTACTGCCTCCTTCAATTTTCAGAAAAAATCAAAATTCTGCCACGGACAGGCCATTTTTGCAGCCGGGCAGAAAAAATGCTTAAAAATCAAACAAAAAACAGCTTAATGGATCCTATTTCGTTACTGCCACATCAATAATCGTTACTGCCTCCTTCAATTTTCAGAAAAAATCAAAATTCTGCCACGGACAGGACATTTTTGCAGCAGGGCAGAAAAAATGCTTCAAAATCAATCAAAAAACAGCTTAATGGATCCTATTTCGTTACTGCCCGTTACTGCCACATCAATAATCGTTACTGCCTCCTTCAATTTTCAGAAAAAATCAAAATTCTGCCACAGACATGCCATTTTTGCAGCCGGGCAGAAAAAATGCTTAAAAATCAAACAAAAAACAGCTTAATGGATCCTATTTCGTTACTGCCACATCAATAATCGTTACTGCCTCCTTCAATTTTCCGAAAAAATCAAAATTCTGCCACGGACAGGCCATTTTTTGCAGCCGGGCAAAAAAAATGCTTCAAATTCAAACAAAAAACACTTCGTTACTGCCCGTTACTGCCTCCTTCAATTTTCAGAAAAAATCAAAATTCTGCCACGGACAGGCCATTTTTGCAGCCGGGCAGAAAAAATGCTTAAAAATCAAACAAAAAACAGCTTAATGGATCCTATTTCGTTACTGCCACATCCCACATCAATAATCGTTACTGCCTCCTTCAATTTTCAGAAAAAATCAAAATTCTGCCACGGACAGGACATTTTTGCAGCAGGGCAGAAAAAATGCTTCAAAATCAATCAAAAAACAGCTTAATGGATCCTATTTCGTTACTGCCCGTTACTGCCACATCAATAATCGTTACTGCCTCCTTCAATTTTCAGAAAAAATCAAAATTCTGCCACAGACAGGCCATTTTTGCAGCCGGGCAGAAAAAATGCTTCAAAATCAAACAAAAAACAGCTGAATGGATCCTATTTCGTTACTGCCCGTTACTGCCACAACAATAATCGTCACTGCCTCCTTCAATTTTCAGAAAAAATCAAAATTCTGCCACGGACAGGCCATTTTTGCAGCCGGGCAGAAAAAATGCTTAAAAATCAAACAAAAAACAGCTTAATGGATCCTATTTCGTTACTGCCACATCAATAATCGTTACTGCCTCCTTCAATTTTCCGAAAAAATCAAAATTCTGCCACGGACAGGCCATTTTTGCAGCCGGGCAAAAAAAATGCTTCAAAATCAAACAAAAAACACTTTAATGGATCCTATTTCGTTACTGCCCGTTACTGCCACATCAATAATCGTTACTGCCTCCTTCAATTTTCAGAAAAAATCAAAATTCTGCCACGGACAGGCCATTTTTGCAGCCGGGCAGAAAAAATGCTTAAAAATCAAACAAAAAACAGCTTAATGGATCCTATTTCGTTACTGCCACATCAATAATCGTTACTGCCTCCTTCAATTTTCAGAAAAAATCAAAATTCTGCCACGGACAGGACATTTTTGCAGCAGGGCAGAAAAAATGCTTCAAAATCAATCAAAAAACAGCTTAATGGATCCTATTTCGTTACTGCCCGTTACTGCCACATCAATAATCGTCACTGCCTCCTTCAATTTTCAGAAAAAATCAAAATTCTGCCACGGACAGGCCATTTTTGGCCGTGGCGTGTTAGCTGTGGCAAAATTGAATAGTACACATCGTTACTGCTTCGTTACTGCCTGTTACTGCCGCATAAATAATCGTTACTGCCTAGGTCCTACTATTAAATTTTTAGCAAAACCTTATGCCACGGCCAGGTTCATGCTAGCCGTGGCACTTTCGATTTTTAAACAAAAAATGAGTGTAAGATATTCCTTTTCGTTACTGCCTGTTACTGCCACCAATATTATCGTTACTGCCTAAGCGGATTGGTGTAAAAAATCAACATGTCTGCAACGGCCAAATTCCATCAGCCGTGGCATGTCCGCAAAATTAAAAACTGATTATGCCATCTTAAATAACTTCGTTACGGCCCGTTACTGGCACATAAATAATCGTTACTGCCTCTTTTTATTTTCAGAAAAAATCAACTTTTTGCCACGGCTAACTTCCACAAGCCGTTTTTCCAGCCGGGCAGAAAAAATGTTTCAAAATCAAACAAATAACAGCTTAATGGATCCTATTTCGTTACTGCCTCCACAAATTTTCAGAAAAAAATCTAAATTTTCGTTACTGCCTCCTTCAATTTTCAGAAAAAATCAAAATTCTGCCACGGACAGGCCATTTTTGCAGCCGGGCAGAAAAAATGCTTAAAAATCAAACAAAAAACAGCTTAATGGATCCTATTTCGTTACTGCCACATCAATAATCGTTACTGCCTCCTTCAATTTTCCGAAAAAATCAAAATTCTGCCACGGACAGGCCATTTTTTGCAGCCGGGCAAAAAAAATGCTTCAAATTCAAACAAAAAACACTTCGTTACTGCCCGTTACTGCCTCCTTCAATTTTCAGAAAAAATCAAAATTCTGCCACGGACAGGCCATTTTTGCAGCCGGGCAGAAAAAATGCTTAAAAATCAAACAAAAAACAGCTTAATGGATCCTATTTCGTTACTGCCACATCCCACATCAATAATCGTTACTGCCTCCTTCAATTTTCAGAAAAAATCAAAATTCTGCCACGGACAGGACATTTTTGCAGCAGGGCAGAAAAAATGCTTCAAAATCAATCAAAAAACAGCTTAATGGATCCTATTTCGTTACTGCCCGTTACTGCCACATCAATAATCGTTACTGCCTCCTTCAATTTTCAGAAAAAATCAAAATTCTGCCACAGACAGGCCATTTTTGCAGCCGGGCAGAAAAAATGCTTCAAAATCAAACAAAAAACAGCTGAATGGATCCTATTTCGTTACTGCCCGTTACTGCCACAACAATAATCGTCACTGCCTCCTTCAATTTTCAGAAAAAATCAAAATTCTGCCACGGACAGGCCATTTTTGCAGCCGGGCAGAAAAAATGCTTAAAAATCAAACAAAAAACAGCTTAATGGATCCTATTTCGTTACTGCCACATCAATAATCGTTACTGCCTCCTTCAATTTTCCGAAAAAATCAAAATTCTGCCACGGACAGGCCATTTTTGCAGCCGGGCAAAAAAAATGCTTCAAAATCAAACAAAAAACACTTTAATGGATCCTATTTCGTTACTGCCCGTTACTGCCACATCAATAATCGTTACTGCCTCCTTCAATTTTCAGAAAAAATCAAAATTCTGCCACGGACAGGCCATTTTTGCAGCCGGGCAGAAAAAATGCTTAAAAATCAAACAAAAAACAGCTTAATGGATCCTATTTCGTTACTGCCACATCAATAATCGTTACTGCCTCCTTCAATTTTCAGAAAAAATCAAAATTCTGCCACGGACAGGACATTTTTGCAGCAGGGCAGAAAAAATGCTTCAAAATCAATCAAAAAACAGCTTAATGGATCCTATTTCGTTACTGCCCGTTACTGCCACATCAATAATCGTTACTGCCTCCTTCAATTTTCAGAAAAAATCAAAATTCTGCCACGGACAGGCCATTTTTGCAGCCGGGCAGAAAAAATGCTTCAAAATCAAACAAAAAACAGCTGAATGGATCCTACTTCGTTACTGCCCGTTACTGCCACAACAATAATCGTCACTGCCTCCTTCAATTTTCAGAAAAAATCAAAATTCTGCCACGGACAGGCCATTTTTGCAGCCGGGCAGAAAAAATGCTTAAAAATCAAACAAAAAACAGCTTAATGGATCCTATTTCGTTACTGCCACATCAATAATCGTTACTGCCTCCTTCAATTTTCCGAAAAAATCAAAATTCTGCCACGGACAGGCCATTTTTGCAGCCGGGCAAAAAAAATGCTTCAAAATCAAACAAAAAACACTTTAATGGATCCTATTTCGTTACTGCCCGTTACTGCCACATCAATAATCGTTACTGCCTCCTTCAATTTTCAGAAAAAATCAAAATTCTGCCACGGACAGGCCATTTTTGCAGCCGGGCAGAAAAAATGCTTAAAAATCAAACAAAAAACAGCTTAATGGATCCTATTTCGTTACTGCCACATCAATAATCGTTACTGCCTCCTTCAATTTTCAGAAAAAATCAAAATTCTGCCACGGACAGGACATTTTTGCAGCAGGGCAGAAAAAATGCTTCAAAATCAATCAAAAAACAGCTTAATGGATCCTATTTCGTTACTGCCCGTTACTGCCACAACAATAATCGTCACTGCCTCCTTCAATTTTCAGAAAAAATCAAAATTCTGCCACGGACAGGCCATTTTTGCAGCCGGGCAGAAAAAATGCTTAAAAATCAAACAAAAAACAGCTTAATGGATCCTATTTCGTTACTGCCACATCAATAATCGTTACTGCCTCCTTCAATTTTCCGAAAAAATCAAAATTCTGCCACGGACAGGCCATTTTTGCAGCCGGTCAAAAAAAATGCTTCAAAATCAAACAAAAAACACTTTAATGGATCCTATTTCGTTACTGCCCGTTACTGCCACATCAATAATCGTTACTGCCTCCTTCAATTTTCAGAAAAAATCAAAATTCTGCCACGGACAGGCCATTTTTGCAGCCGGGCAGAAAAAATGCTTAAAAATCAAACAAAAAACAGCTTAATGGATCCTATTTCGTTACTGCCACATCAATAATCGTTACTGCCTCCTTCAATTTTCAGAAAAAATCAAAATTCTGCCACGGACAGGACATTTTTGCAGCAGGGCAGAAAAAATGCTTCAAAATCAATCAAAAAACAGCTTAATGGATCCTATTTCGTTACTGCCCGTTACTGCCACAACAATAATCGTCACTGCCTCCTTCAATTTTCAGAAAAAATCAAAATTCTGCCACGGACAGGCCATTTTTGCAGCCGGGCAGAAAAAATGCTTCAAAATCAAACAAAAAACAGCATGTTTAAGGATTAATACAAGAATACTTTAATTAAAAAAAATTATTATTATACCTATTATTATTTAGTATCCTTACACTCTTATAAATCTAAATTTCAGTACACAAGGGAAAATCGAAATCTCTTAACAGAAACATCTGCAAGGCACCAATGGTGATATCCTTTTACCAATCAAAAACATTGATTCTACCCCATAGAGTTAGTACAAATATAGAGACAGCTAGGAACATCTGCTCCATTGTTCTAAGCGTGTCGGTTTTTCGTTTCGCTGCCACCCAAAATCGCATTTTTTTGCCTTTGCCAATTTGGCCTCTAAATCCCTCTTTTGGCGTTTATGGTTTTTCGCGTGCTTGCTTTTTTCAGTTGTCTCCAACCAGTGGGCCCTATCTAATGTTCTTTTTATTTTTTGAAGGAAAGTTTTAAAAATTTTGCAGCTTTAATAACAAAATATGAATGTTCTAAATCTCATTTTTAGTCGATGCTTCCACCAAAACAATGCTACTCGTATCTCCAAATTTTTTCTGTTATTTTCTTCTTTAGGAAATATATTTCCCCCACACAAAAAACAGGTATTTGATACTATTTTTTGTTAAAACTGTCTTTGGTAATTCTACTTAAAGATATTCTGTATTTTTTTATTTTAATTCGAACAACTTAAAATTACAAATAATTTAATATTTCAAAATGCCAATTAAAACACGATTGCTTAAAATATTCCAGTGACAAATGCCATTTAAAAATCCCCTTTATCTTATCGCTATCAAATTAATATTATTCAGAAGAAAAAAAACTAATATTAAGTGCATGCATTCCTTATGTTTAACTTCATGAAATGTTTATATTTCATACTTCAATTTTTACACTTTTAACTTTTTGTTATCTTGATAAACACTTAAGGAAAAGGTTTAAACATTATTTAATAGAAAATTTAAACTATTATTTATAGCTTGCAAAAAAAATTATTTTATTAAGTGAAAAGTTAAGGAATCAGTTAAGCATTTCACAAAATATTATTTATTAAATTTTTTCCAAATGAACTACTAAAACAAAATAGCGTATTTTTCAGTTAATTGCCAATCAAATTATTTTTGTATTTAAATTTGTTAATTAAATTAAAATATAATAAGATAAAAATAAGTTTTTATTAAAATATAATAGGTAAACTAAGTTAATTTCTAAGCAATCAGATTCGCAACTCTTCACCATTTTTCCTGGAATAAGAGAGAAAAGTGTGATTAATTTAAACAAAAAAGCTCATAGTTCATAAAGTTAAAGCCAGATGATGTGGTCCTGTGGTCGAATGTCACAAACCATCACCTGGTGTTAGGAGAGAATTACAGCTGCCCTAGATTCTTTGTGCCTTAGATTGGCGGGAAAATCCATAGATATAAGTTCAAGGAATATTCTGTGTCGTGAATTATTTTAGGTAAGATAATATTTCATTAATACGACTGTTTTAAATTAAACGAACACTGGAAGCAAAATTTCTACTCTTAATTCCTCTCTATATATTTTTTCTTATTAGTTTAACAATGCAGTAAGTTAAAAAAGAAGATTCGGTAATGTCCATAATTTTTAAAAATATCGCTTGTTTCTTGGAAAGAAAAGATTAACACAGATTACTTTACTGTAAGTTTCCCCCATCAAAAAATAAAAATAAAGAATTAAAAGAAGATTAGTAGTAAGAACTAAAAAACTTAAATAAAAATTTAATTTAATAAAAACTAATTTGACATTTATGCGTCGAGATGCAGAAGTATTTCAGATAATCATGGCCTTTACAAATCAAAATCAAATCAGTAAGTTATTTCGAATGACCACATAAAGAAACTACGGCAAATACGCGCGCCAAGCTCAAACCGCCAAGCTTTGCCAACTTCCAGTTTCTACCTCGGCCACGAATTCAGCAATTTTCTCCCTTAAATACTAGTTTAAACGAATTGGAAATGACTCGTATCGAATCAGGAGGGTTCATATTATATAATGTGAAGCTTTTGTTAAAGAAATTCCCCCAGAAACATTATAAAAATACAGTTTAAAATTGTTTTTTCCGAATCCACGGAATTTAAAAAAATCACAGATAAAAAACTAATTCAGATAGAGAAATTTTTTCTTCACTAAACGATTCGTCATTGGTTTTTCTCGAATGGAAAATTGTCGGTATCATTTTCTCCTCATTTTTCTGTGAGGAAGAGCAGTTTTTATGCCCCAAAATCCACCCGCCTATGGGACTTCCCATGTTAAAAATTTCTTTCTGCCACCCAAACAGGTCCGACAGTTTTCGACATGCAGGGTTGCTTTACGGAGAAGAGCAAGCTGTCTCTATATTAT
Organism: Tetragnatha versicolor; assembly: GCA_024610705.1. Taxonomy (NCBI): domain Eukaryota; kingdom Metazoa; phylum Arthropoda; class Arachnida; order Araneae; family Tetragnathidae; genus Tetragnatha; species Tetragnatha versicolor. The sequence goes on from JANDEH010000008.1 coordinate 19,465,669, forward strand.
GTACTAACTCTAACTTCTACCCCCTTCTGTAACAGTTTTTTTTTCATATATTTCTATTTATCAATTGTTTTCTTTTTTTTTACAAGCAAAGCCAAGAACGGTGCAACTGTGACTCATAAGCGCCACATGCTCTAGGGCGGGTGGGGCAGATGTTTACTCGTAAAAATTGATCTTTGAAACGAAACTAAAAATTCAGATGTTTTTAGGGATTATATAAAAAATTTTATTACATTAACGACGTGTTGATCACATAAAACAGTGAATTTTTCTTTTAATATAATACGAATCATTGGGATAAGTTTATTTCAATAACATCCTAATTGTAACATTAATTGTGATCATAATAAACGGAGCCGACTGTAAAGGTTTTGAAAATCATAAATGCAACTTACTTTTTTCTCTCTTGCGCCCCAATGTGAATCGGGCTTTGGAGACAAACGCAGTTTATTTTGATGGGTGTAACTGCTAAAAAGGGAAAATTCCCTCCCACTGAAAGCAAAGAATAGAAGCGAAACAAAGAAAAACACACAAATTTGGCCAAGTTGTGGACCAATGATATAACATTTTTGGAATCCCGCTCATTTCATAAATATTTCTGAATCGTAATTATAAGATTGCTGCGGCCGTTGGTCTATAATTCCATCAACAACCCCACGCTTTCCTCCTCTCTGTCGCCGGTCAAGACATATCTTTTTGACTCCAACGTAATCTTACAATTGCCAATATTCAAAATTAATTCCTGATAATTCCAACATCCGGCAACCTTCAAAACTTATTTTAATTAGACTTAGGCTACTTGTGTTTTTAATGGCGATCGCCATCTCAGATTTGCTTTACCCTTTGCACACAATTGTTACACACATTGTGTTTTACCCTTTTTCAACCCTTTGCACACAATTGTTTACCATCTCGTATCTTTTGATTTTCCCGAATCTATGTTGCTCCGATCTCCATCAGGTTATAGAAGCCGATATTTGTTGGAGACACAGTCGGGTCTTCCGAGGCATACTTAACGAGTTGCTGATGTGGTACTGTCCCGGCTTCAATCATCATACATGGCCAGCATTTATCATCATCGTGCCGCTTGTTCTATACCCCAGGAGAAGCCATCCAGATTTTGAGACCCTCACCAAAATATGACAAACTGAAATCTTCAAACATTTCCCGTTATAGATTGGCAAACTAAAACGTGTCCCCAAATTGTGTCTATTCACAGCAAACGTATGACTAATTGTGACCATTTAAATAGTCTGTGTAATATAAATCGGCAGCTCGCTACTAGTCATATCCCATTGTATTTCTATAGCGTTTCCATAGTGAAGAACCGCCTAATCTATTTACACGGGGTATGATAAGCGGTATCCATGTCTGTGTGATTTGTTCTAAAAGTTGATGGAGGCAGTTACGAAAATTTTTATGGCAAAAACGAGAAGTAACGAAATAGGATACATTAAGCTGTTTTTTGTGATATTTTGAAGCATTTTTTCTGCCCGGCTGCAAAAATGGCCTGTCCGTGGCAGAATTTTGATTTTTTCCGAAAATTGAAGGCGGCAGTAACGATTATTGTTGTGGCAGTAACGGGCAGTAACGAAATAGGATCCATTAAGCTGTTTTTTGTTTGATTTTGAAGCATTTTTTCTGCCCGGTTGCAAAAATGGCCTGTTCGTGGCAGAATATTGTTTTTTTCTGAAAATTGATGGAGGCAGTAACGAAAATTTTGGTGGCAGTAACGGGCAGTAACAAAATAGGATCCATTAAGCTGTTTTTTGTTTGATTTTGAAGCATTTTTTCTGCCCGGCTGCAAAAATGGCCTGTCCGTGGCAGAATTTTGATTTTTTCTGAAAATTGGTATAGGCAGTAACGAAAATTTTGATTTTTTTCTGAAAATTTGTGGAGGCAGTAACGAAATTTTGATGGCAGTAACGGGCAGTAACGAAATAGGATCCATTAAGCTGCTTTTTGTTTGATTTCGAAACATTTTTTTTCTGCTCGGCTGCAAAAACGGCTTGTGGAAGTTAGCCGTGGCAGAAAGTTGATTTTTTCTGAAAACAAAAAGAGGCAGTAACGATTATTTATGTGGCAGTAACGGGCAGTAACGAAGTTATTTAAGATGGCATAATCAGTTTTTAATTTTGCGGACATGCCACGGCTTATGGAATTTGGCCGTGGCAGACATGTTGATTTTTTACACCAATCCGCTTAGGCAGTAACGATAATATTGGTGGCAGTAACAGGCAGTAACGAAAAGGAATATCTTACACTCATTTTTTGTTTAAAAAAAGTGAAAATCGAAAAAAAGTTAAATCGAAAGTGCCACGGCTAGCATGAACCTGGCCGTGGCATAAGGTTTTGCTAAAAATTTAATAGTAGGACCTAGGCAGTAACGATTATTTATGCGGCAGTAACAGGCAGTAACGAAGCAGTAACGATGTGTACTATTCAATTTTGCCACAGCTAACACGCCACGGCCAACTTCATGGACGTCACTATATTGTATACTTAGAAGCTGTACAATTTCAAGAGGAGTGATGATAAGTATGAGAACTAATGCATGAGAACTAATGCAATGAGAACTAAGTACAAAGCGAGATTAATAATATCCAAAAACGTTTAAATTGCCAAAAAACAGTTATAACGGAAGAAAAATGTGTGGTATATTATAACAGGGTATTTTGACTCAGGTAGCAGTAGCAATATAACCGGAAAAATAAGCAAAAAAAAGAAACTAAATCGATCGGATTTGCCCATTGAAAGTCATGGGTATTGAGCAGTAGAAAAGCGAGCCGCGCCACCTTCCCACGTCATAGATCACGTGGTTAAAGCGAATGAGCCAACCTTCTCTCTCTATAAACCTTGGGCGACACCGTTCGGCAAGTTCTGCACACCATAGCCTCATAGCTAGGGCATATCCTACCCATGATTCATTGTGCGATGCTCGCGAGGAAGAGAAGCTGATTTCGCGAAGAGAGGCGAAGAAGGAACGTCATTCGCTCCGTGGCAAAGTGACGTATATTTCGTCACCTCTCTCCTATCTTTCCTCCATGGTTAAACCCTATGGTTTAACCAATGAGATGATAAATGAGGATTGGCATGACGAGAACCAGAGACTCTTGGTAAGAAACTTCTTCAGCGAAGACTTGACTAGATAGGAATATCATCAGGGGACATCCATAAATTACGTGATAGGTTTTTTCCAAAATCTGGACTCCCCTCCCCCCTTGGTGAGATTTTGCTGGACCTCCTCCCTCCCACGTGAGATTTTCATTTACCTACAACCACGGACGTATATAAGGGGGGGGTTTAGGGGGTCCGGACCCCCCCCCCTTGGCCTGAACATCCATCAATTTTTTTTTCAGTCGAATACCTTATTTTCAAATCTTGCGCACAGTCAAGCACAGGCGCTAGAGCTCTTCATAATGATTAAAGACTCATGATTCATATTCATGATTTTCACTTCATTAATGATTCATAGAGATAAATCTCTCTTTTCCATAGACATAGAGTATATTCTTTCGTGGGTGGATTTAAGAGCTAGCGAAAGACTTCTATCACATGGCTACCCTTGCCCTACAAACGGAGCCCGATCGCGCCTTCAGACTATCGACGACAAGCCGGAGGTGTGTCTTTTCGTATTGCGCAGTCTTGTTCTCTAACTGCTTATTTGTGTGCACGTGTGAGTGTTACTGAATAAAAATAAACGAAAGTCTTTAAAAACTCTATGAAACGTACTACTCAGCAATCTCAGTTGGTTTTTTTTTCTGAAAACGAAAGAGAATTACCTCGCGAACTTCCACAAAATGAAGAAATAGCCGAAGCGGGTCCATCCACAAAAAATGACAATGAAGCGAAAAGAGGTAAGCCCTCTCTTATGAAAAATTATATTTGAACCAGAAATGAGAAAAAATGGTGATAAATATTTTGTTACTTTTCCTTTCCATAATATGATCGGTTGTTACATCTAAAGCCCTGGATACTCTACCATATAGAGGATTTAGGGCTTTAGTTACATCCGCTTACACCACAGATTCACAGAAATTCAATTTTAAGTAAAGTAAATACAGCCTGGTAGTCCATGCCCCACCTGGGGGGCAATTTTATTTGAAACTTTCAAATTGCCCACCTAGAAAATCATATTGCCCCCCGGAGGGGCGTGCGCCCCACGTTGGGAAACACTGCTTTAAATGTTATTTTCTCTGAACTTTTGTTCGGTTAAAGTTTCCGCACCATAAAATCATCGACTTATCTCTAATTCTAATGAAAATGGTTCTTGAAAATTACAGCGCATGTTAAAAATTGTATATAAGTACTGAAATGAGCAAAAATGTTCGTTTTTAGTGAAGACATTTTTATTTTACAAGTGTTTTTAGCAAAATTAAATTGCAAATTACTGGGAAGATTTCACACAGATGAATAATTTTATACTGCCACTGCTCTAGAAGCTGTTGATTAGTGCGATGAATTGTTTTTCCCTTTAACCAAAAAGCTTCTTATAATATTAGCTACACTCCCTGTGTCTACTGCGACCCCTGAACGAAGTTTCTCTCCTCTGAAGAGGTTAAAAACCTACATTAGTAATAAAATGGGAGATGACAGACTTACTGGAGAGTGTTCATCGGGACTTGGCGGTGCAATTGGATTCAGAAGAAATTAAAAATAAGTTAGCATCTAGGCGTAAAAGGCTAAATTTAGTACTTTAAAGTAATTATTTTATTTATACTGTTTTAGCTTTGTTTTCTTTATCGTGCATAAATATTTTACAAACCTTTATTATGTTTTATTGAAAGCTTTGCTTGAGTGTCAAATGGATTTTAACATAAGTTTATGCAATGTGTTTGCTTTTTTTTTGAAAAATAAATTCTGGACCCCCTCCTTGTAAAAGCTATAGCTACGTCCGTGCCTACAACGTTTAAAAATAATTTTCTATCCTATTCGTTTGCATTTTGTGCTTCATAGCACCTAAAACTTTTACATTATTAATGATGTGGGGGAAAGGACATTATGTTATCATCAGGTTTTCTTTATTATAAAAGTCACACAAAACTATTTAAAATTTTACAATATCTAGCTTAAAATCATAATACATATTTACCTATTTATTCCATAGACATTCATTTACGCCAGAAAAACTACCAATGAAGTTAAGAAGTGATCTACTGAATTTTAATTGGTTACAACAAGGTATCCCTATCTCCACAATTAATTTAAAATATTAGCGGTTAAAAGATTACGTTGGACGGAAAAGTTATGACTATATAGTCTGTTTATTTAGAATAGGTGCCTGAAACAAGATAAAAAAAGCTCAAAAACGCCTAATTAACGATCATCACGCAACTTAAGTGACCGATTCTTTTACAGTATTTTAACTACTTCTATTTAGGCTGCCTTGTTATTGCACAAGAAAAATTTTTCGATGATAATTTAGTACGGCGTCAGTTTTCTTCTGCACTTGTTTCTTCCTTTGCCTATCCCCTGAAGTTCAATTAAACCACCTAGTATAGATCCTTGAAATTTTGTAGACAGATATTATGGATCTCTATCAATGCTTTGAATAGAGGTCAACGCAGCATGAAAGCCAAGGGAAATTTTTAAATGCAGGTGTATTGCGAGAATAACTCAGAAAGTGGATGTTTAATTTATATTTAAATCTTTTTTAAGGTAGATAATAAGGATGTTGCATGTGTCAGATTTTCAAAAACAAACAAGTGTTCCGTATGGTTTTTTTGTATAGTAAAATGAAAAAACATTGGGAAAACAAGTGATTATTAATAAAAAAATGTGAATGAACATGTAGCAGAATATGTATTTATAGCTTAAATATGTCAAAACATGTAAAACAAAGTTAAATACTACTATCCTACTACTATTATAATTGTGAATGTTTGTCTGGATGTTTGTTACTCTTTCACGCAAAAACTACTGAATGGATTTTAATGAAATTCTACCATAATGTAGCTGATACATCAGAATAGGACATGGGCTATAATTTATAAAGAGAAAATCAGTCCTTCATTCTTTTTTTCCCGTTTTTCCTGCTTTTTTTCCACTTATTTTTCCGTGTTAGAAAACCTGTTTTACCAGTCATACAACGAGTTAAAAATAAAACATTGTTTCAAATGAGACAGATCACTAGACTTTTTCATTTACTAGATCTTTTAGTTTAGTTTTAAACACTGGTTTTAAATTTGTTAATTTGTTCACTAGACTTACTAATTTACCATACTTTTTACTATGGTTACAAATTGGTTATTTTATAAAGGCACCAAGATATTAAACATTATCATGAACATCGGGATTGTAAAAAGTGACAAGAACACCGGGATTGGAAAATTAGCGAGAACATCGGGATGGAAAAATTACCGGGTTATAAAAATTACCGAGAACACTGGGATAGGAAATTTACCATAAAGACACCCAGAATACCGGAATATAAAAATTACCGTAAACACTGAGATAGGAAAATTACCGGGACCACCGGGATAGGAAAAATTACCGAGACAACCGGGATAGGAAAGAGGCGCCTGGGATACCGGGAGGATTTGTAATATTGCTAATTCACTAAATTATAAATGTATATTAAGAAAACTTTTAAAAAAATTAATTTATACGCCCCACCCGTGCAAGGCCGGGTATAACAGCTAGTGTAAAATAAAAATGGCCTGAATCAATTCAAAATCCCTTGAAACGTGTAGAATTTGAGAGGTCTCTGCAGTATCAGATTTCTGAAAAGATGAGTAATAAGGAAGTTTGCATGTGTCAGGATTGGGATTTTTGTTAATTTTTTTGGTAATAAAAAAGTTTCTAGATCGGCCTCAAATTTTAGGCAGTTGCTTATTTTTGCAAGAAGAATTGATTTAAAAAAATAAAAAAATCATGCAACTTCCTCATTGTCTTAAACACCTCAGACAGTCAAATACATGATTTCATATAATGCTATCTATATACAGGGTGTCCCATAAATAATGGGTCACACTTCTAGGGGGGATAGAAGACACCTAGACGAGTCAGAATCACATAGGATTCGGGGGTCCCAGACCAAATCCCAGGGAGTTAAAAATGGAGCGACACCCCAAAAAAATTATTGAAAAATTCAATTTCTAGTAGAACTGCTATTGGTAGAAATTTTATTATGGTCTCAAAAATTGTGGTTTAATATGATCTTTAAAATTATCTCAAAAGTCTTCACCTTAAATTTTTTTTTATTATTAAAAAAGTTAAAAAACCACCAAAAAATGTGAAAATTCTGCCCAAACCTCATTTTGTATTTCGAAATCATCTCTTTTGATTTTATAATCTGAAAGATCATAGTTGTAAACCCTTAAGTCCTAAGTTTTACGTAAAAATCATCAATATTAAGCCCTTGAGATCCTGTTAAAGTTCGTTTTTTGCGTGCGAAAACTGGTTTCCTATAGCCGTTTCCAAAACGACAGTCTGCGGACGAAAAAAACGGACTTAAACCATGCTTTAACAGGCTTTCAAGCATTTAATATTGATGGTTTTTACGTGAAACTTTAGACTTAAGGGTTTTCGACTATGATCTTTCAGATTATTAAATAAAAAGAAAGGATTTCGAAATACAAAATGAGGTTTGGGCAGAATTTTCGCATTTTTTTGTGGTTTTTTAAATTTTTTAATAATAAAAAAAATTTTAAGGTTGAAGTCTTTTGAGATAATTTTAAAGATCATATTAAACCACAATTTTTGAGACCATAATAAAATTTCTACCAATAGCAGTTCTTCTACAAATTGAATTTTTCAATATTTTTTTTGGGGTGTCGCTCCATTTTTAACTCCCTGGGATTTGGTCTGGGACCCCCGATTCCTATGTGATTCTGACTCGTCTAGGTGTCTACTATCCCCCCTAGAAGTGTGACCCACTATTTATGGGACACCCTGTATATAAAAATCAATGTTTGTATGTATGTATGTTTGTATGTATGTCCTTTATAGTTTTTAACTTTTCGAACCTACATTAACTATTAAACTATACCACGTTGATCTACTCGCTCCAGGGAAGGTTTCTGAATAAAAATAATTTAAAATCGATGCATCCTAATAACATTTTTGGCCAATTTTATGCTTAAAAACCCAAATTTCATGCCTAACTTCAGGGCAAAACCACATTGTTTTAAATATAACAAGAGAAGATGTGACATTACTTATTGTTGTAGGCATTTTCCCTATTGTTGCAGTTTAAAATCCATTGTTGTAGCATAAACATAAAAGTGGCTCTTTCATTTAACTCTTTCCACATTTGGACTGGCGAAGCCCATCTATAACGCACCAGATGTTATGTATAAAAAAACTGAAACCGCTAGTTACATTTTATAAAAAAGACTAGAAAAATCGAGGGGAAAACTGGAATCCAGCAAGGGAATGTTCCAAATAGCGCTAGTCGAAGAGCAGTAGAGTAAGGTCTTTTTCCCTGACTCTACTTCTCACCCGGAGTGGAAGGACTAAATGCCAAACAGAGAGTTAAACTTCAGATTCATACTTTAATAATTTTGAGTAAACATGCCAAACAATTCAAATCAGACTAATAATTTCAAAACTAACCTAAAATCAATTCATTAAATTTAAAACTAAACTATCTTCCTAAAATTCAAAACAATAATTTCAAACTAAACTAACCTACTACAAATCCAAATTCCTAATAATAAACATTTCACAATTTCACATCAATTTAAACACAGTTGCCAAAAGTTATTCCTTAAATGTTAATAGTTCACTAGATCCGTCGAGTTGCAACAGGAATTATGAAGTTTGAATACTTGTTAAGTGGGGAAAAATCACTCGAGGACAAAAACTTTTGCACTTTTCTTATACCGTAAAACGGGGTGAATCGGATCAGCGGGATGAATCGGATCACTTTTGAAAAAAGTTTTTTAAACCATCATAGCTCCGGTTCTGTTAGAGTTATAAAATCAGGATGAATTCTGACTTATTCTATGCATTGTTTAGAAGTTGTTTCAGCCATCAAAAATTATTTTGCGATAATATCTTAGGTCTACCACGGTTTTGAAGTTGAATACAAAAAAGGTCACAAAAACGTGGCTGTCAAAACTTTACTTATTGAACCAAGAAAATAACTTTCTTTTATCAATTTTCGGTATCCCCCGTGCGGTACCAATAATTCCAAAGAATTCTTTGCAGTCAATTTTAAATAAATGGTAATTCCGATTTTTGCTGAATTTTTTAGTAAAACAAGTCTATTCCGACTACTGATGCGGGGTGAATCGGATCAGTCATAAAAATGCGTGTTTGAAATTTTTTTTTGAAAAACTGGTGATAGTTGGAGATTTCAAACAAAGGGAATTTTGGTTTATGTATATTTAAGAAAATAATGTATGGTTTTGGTAGTTGTGGTGGTATTATTTCTTTTCAAAATGGAGGTTAGAAAAGAAGACCGCAAATGACGTTTTTAGTTAAATTTTTTGACCGCTTCAAAAATTGGAAAGAATGCAGGATTCATGGCTAATAAAAGTTTTGCTGTATGTTTACATTAATGTGTCAAAGTTTTAAGGTTAACCTATAAGTTTTAGATAGGAAATTTTGATCTCTAACATAAAACATATTGCGAAAAACCTCTCTCAGTATTTGTTGGTCATTCGAAAGAAATTTTCACTAAAACGACATAAAAATCAACAAGAAAACGTACATATAGACCCAGATGTTTAGTAATATGCCGTATATTAAATTATCTTTGAATATAGGTGCATAAATCAGTGCGATATTTAAGAGCGCATTATTTTTTAGCTTCTGAGAATTCCACTACTCGCTAAACTTACGGTAAAGCGAACGAAGCGATTGTTTTCTACGAATGAAAACTCTAAGAAAAGCAACACTTATTGTTCGAAACTGGAAACGGATAAAACAATAATGTTGTGGAAAAAATTTCAATGCTTTAATAATTAATTTATTTCAGAAAAACATCTGTCTTGATTTTATTTCATACACCAGCTGCTCAACGGAGCGAGTGAAGTGCTAAAGAACAATGGAAAATTACCAGTTATATGCAGTTTTAAAGCCGAAATTTGCTATCTTAAACTTATCAAATCATCTCAAATCTTTCACATCTTAATTTAAACATTGCAAATATACAGCAAAACTTTTATTAGCCATGAATAATGCATTCTTCACAGTTTTTAAAGCGGCCGAAAAAAATCTACGAAAATCGTTGGCAGTCTTCTTTTCTAACTATCATTTTGAAAAGAAATATAATACCACCAGAACTTCCAAAAACATAGATTATATTCTTAAATATACATAAACCAAAATAACCTTCGTTTGAAATCTCCACCTATTACCAGTGTTTCAAAAAAATTTTCAAACATGAAACTTTGGTAAAAAAAAATTATCATTACTTTTCTGAAAACCTTATATTTTATTTTTAAAAATGTTCATTATTTAGTAAAATGTATTCATTTTACCTTATTAGACTATTTGAAGGCTAATTTCAGGATCCTGTATCACTTTAAGACGTAAAAATTGCGTTTTTTCCACAAAAACTGGCAGTGATCCGATTCACCCCGCATTGAGGGTGAATCGGATCACGGCACTTAAAAATTTATATAAAATAAACCCTTCAAGATAATTGAGTTTTTTCAACGGGTTCTTAAAGTATTAATTGGGACTCGAAATATTATTTTCAAAGCATTCCAAAATCTTTACTATTAAACTTTCTGCAGCAGTTCCAAGTTCAAAATTGATCCGATTCACCCCGGTACATAGTTGAATATTATGCATGCACATATTTAAAATTAAGGTAATAGAAAACAAAATTGAAATTTTTTGCCAACTTTTCAAGGATTCGGCCAATGGTGCGTAAACGCACCATTTAATTTAGATAAAAAAATTTTAAGTTTGTTTATAGCATTTTGTACTGTTATTTTATTTACAGAACTTGCAACCTTAGCCCATTATAAAAATGCATGATTGAACTCAAATGGAATAATTATGCATATTCAAACATTTGAATTTGTCATAAACCGGACCAACCTTGTTGGGCGCGGTTAAAACGACTTGGATGAGCATATAGGTTCAAATTATCGTATAAAAATATAGCTTTATGCCTTATTACTTTTGTATTAAACGTGTTTTTTTAACTAACAATAAGGTTTAATGCTTGAGTAATTTTAATCTAATCTATTCCATAGGTTGTCTCGCTCACGCCGGAGAATCAATAGAAGTGAAGTTTAGGGAATAGTGACTTGAACAAAGTTCAAGATTCAGTCAATTGTATGGAAAAGCTCAAACTGAAGAGGCATCGTAAAAAAAGAGTCCTTTGCGGGAAAAACTATGACACATTATATTGGTTTAATTGCCAGCACAGAACTGCATGCACTTTTTATTATATAAGCAAAGAACAAGACTTCGTTTGTATTAAAGTTTTATTTACAGAAACAAGCATCATATGCATCATAAAATTACATAACATAGTCTATTCCCAATACAAACCACAAACACGTCCTTTTTTTACAACTTTATTTAATTTATACAAAACTTTTACAATTGAAAAGTCCTCTAGTTTTTTGCATTTAAAGAGTTCAGATTATGGCTGTAATCAATTATATTAATTCAATTTTACTTTATAATTTTCATGATGTACTTAAGTGGTTACTAATTTTTCTATAGAGAAGTTTTCTTCAGTTAATTTATTCTATCACTGTCTATGAATCTATAAGAAGTTAGTACGTAAAAATAACTTTACTTTTATAGTTACTGTATCACCTGTTATTAATCTATAACAGGGTTTGTACTCCCAGCAGCCGCATCGTAAATATAATCTTTTTCAGGGAATTATAAAATACATTAAAGCAATGTTTTGACAAGGCCGAAGGTAAAGCTGGAGATTGAAATAGAAATTACTCAAATTAGGATTCAAATTTAAATTGAGGCCTTTCAAATCCGTAAACCACAAGATCCCAATTCAATCCCTCCAAAAATAGCAGAAAAATATGGCTTTTAGGTGCCTCTAAAACATTATAAAATAAGGGCCTTTAGATGGTCCTTGATAACCCAGCAAAATTAACAACCTTGCCATAACAATGATTGGTCTGTACACTTTTACCATGAAAATTAGGTAGTTTTCCTTTGAAAGCATACCACAGAATTCGCACAATTTCCTGATACGTGATACGCCTTTTTAAACAAGAAATGTTTCACGATACTGTTTGCCAAAAAAAAAGTGTGTCTAATTCCATTATATGTTCAAACCCTTTCAGTTCTCCTAGATCACCCGAGATTGCTAATAAATCCTGTAAAAAGTTTAGCGCGGTTAGAACTGAAAGGGCTAAAACGGTGAAAAGTACCAAAAATTCATTCTCATGTCATTCTAAAGGGCCCACAGCATCGACTAAAAATAGAAGCTTCTAACTGCAACGTAGAGATCAGGTTAATGGGGGGAATCTCAAAGTAGTTCCACCGTCCGTTTTCCCCACAGGAATTTAGACGACACCTTCTTTTCTTGCAGTTTTAAAGTTCCAGGTAAGGAACAAGTCCATTGTTCAAAATAATAATGAAAGATGTGCTCGTTAATGTGAGTTGTTTGCAGGTGGATTCGAAGGGGTCTCTGGTATCGTAACAGTAGTGGTTGCTGGCTTGGACTGCCTCCATTCCATGAACAAGAAAAATGCTCCAGCGCCGTATGCAACGAAGTTGAATAATCCGAAGCACTGAAAGAACAAATTTTATAATAAATGTGCGATTCTTCTCGAGCAGTGGTTAATTCTAAATTTATTACTAAATATTTTAGCTAATTTTTACGTTGGAATATTTATTTATAACTTTTTCTAAGGCGCAAACTATCGTCACAACTTTTACAGATAATAGTCATCAGCATAAATATTCTTAATCCATAACTCACTGCAAAAAATAATCGTACAGAAACAGAAAATCTCTGACAGGTTGCCAGAGCTTTCCTTTCCACGGAATTTCTCTGTTGACTGGAGCTTGTATACAACGACTTTTTCTGGAAAATATTTAGGGAAATAACCTAATTTCCGATGTTGGAAAAAATGAGGCACCAGTCTGTATAGAGACAATATGTTGTTAAAAAAGCAGAATATTGCTGATGTATAAATCCCCTTAAATTGTGAAACGATCGCTGCATACAGAAAAAGTTCCGTCAACAGAGAAATTCCGCAGAAAGGACAGATCTGTCAACTTTTGCTGCCAGATCTTTTCTGTAGGATAATTTTTTTGCAGTGCTCGTTCATCACACATTACTTAAAAACCTCTATTTAATGGCCAGTTTGTTTTATGTGCTCTACCAGGTCCTTTTGCGAACCTCTTTCTAAACCCTCAGGCACGAACCACACTTTGGGACGCGGGTCCAGTGTTGGAAAGAAAACCACTGTTCTTGGGGTATTAAATTTTACTATCGTCAATACAAAAGTTGGAAGACTGTTTATAACCTCAATCCGCTTAAAACTTGAATACCGTGGATAAAAGGTTTTTACTTATTTTTTGTATTGAATGAAATTTTCTATTTTTAGCTCCATCTTATCTAAAAATCTATTTCCCATTATATACTTACTCTATTTCTTTTTTATTCATACAATAACTCCACAACACTGAACCTAACGCTTCAAGTTATTATTATATAGTTAATGTATAAAACCTACCCCAGCAGCAATGTACGCTGAGTAGAAATTATGGAAGCTCAGCACGTAATGGTAATCTCTTCGGTTGGTAGCGGCAAGCTGAACCACTGATACTATGAAATAAAGTACCACTCCAATGGCTGTGGCGATCAATTCCTGAAAAAAAAATATGGTTTTACTTAAAACAAGATAAGAAAATCATGTATTATTAATTTCAGGGACTTGAATTTAATTGTAGAGTATTATATCTGTGCTTAGCATTATTTTCATAGGGTAAATAAATATCATAAAATATTTTCCCGGTATCTTGGACATTGAGAGATAAAATTACAATCTATATTTGAAAATATTGAGTAAATTTAGACTTTATCAGCGAAAGATTTTTAAGAATAACCTTTTTGTAATAAAAGAACTATTCAATATTTAAGTTAACCATGTAAGGAAATCAATCCCAAAGTTTAAACCCAATCTTTGGGTGAAAGATTACTTGTACATAATATTTGACGACGTATCGGCCGAGTGGTTAGAGCATCTGACTGCGAAGCCATACGCTGGGGTTCGAATCCCCGTTTGGCATGGATGTTAGTTTCTGTCCTTGTGTGGAATGAATGTGGCCCCCCCTGTAAAAAGGGGTTGTGCGATCGAATGCGTGTGTGTATGGCGTGGGCAACAGTACTTCACCTCCGTGGCTTCTGTCCACAGGTGCCCACTGGGTAACACGAAGAAAGTACTAATTACGGCATGTCTGTTGGTCAATGAACTCTGTTATCCGTAACTGTTCAATTACCTGCCATTGGAAATAAAAAAAACATAATATTTGATATCCCACTTCTTAATTTTTGGGATATTATTTGCTTTTTTGGATATATATATACTTAGAAGTATATTTACAATGAGAAGCCATGGTACGGAAGGGAGCAGGCGCTTGATGGTGAAGAAGTAGATGATACACAAGATGAGGGTGATGATGAAGTAGGTGGCAACAACGAACATGAAGAAATTGGTGTAGGTGGTGACAACAGGGGAGCCGCATGCCATGCATAATATGGCGAATAACTGCAAAGAAGGAGTGGTGTTATTAACCAATTAAATGAATATTTTGAAGTAAACAAGTACAATATATACAGAATACCATCAAGGAAACTTTCAAGATGGAATATACAGAATGATTCAAGAATAGAATTGTATAAGTTAGTGTCTATTAGCAGGGTTTGCTTGATTTAAATCACTTGATTTTTTTAAATCATTGATTTAAATCAAAAATGTTAATTTTCCACAATTTAAATAAAAAATTAGTTGTGTATGCTTTAAAATGGTTTGCAAGATTATTTGCATTTACAATTTTTTTTAAAATTCTGCTAGATATGTAACTGGGAGATAGGTTGCCTCTACATAAAATTGCCTGCAATTTCAAGAACTAATTTTACTACCAATAACAAAAATATTTATGACAAAAAGGGGTAAGTAGCAGGGTTTGGAATCAATAATTGTGATAAACTTAACAAGAATTAAAATATTTTAATTAATTATCTGGTATACATCAACTTTTTAAAATACAAGCATGATGTGAATGATTTTTATCGTAAGCTTGCTTTTATAGTTAGTCATTTTTTTCAAACTCTATGTACATGACTGTCAATTAGTTGTTTATTTCATTTTATTTTTATTGCTAATTATATTTTAAAGAACTAAGTATACACAATACTTTTAGTGAAATTAATTTAACTGAGTTGTTATAATTCAAAGATTGATTAAAATTTTAACACAAAAATGAGGCATAGATTTTTTTAGAAATCATTGTCATTAAAAGCTATTATTGATTTCACAATTGGGCAAAAATAGTTATAGAAAGGATAAGAAGTTTAGTAACTGATAGTATAATTGTTCATTCACTATTTTAAGATGGACTTGGGCATTTCACCATGATATGGCAGCGAACCGCTCCCCTTAATTAATGCATAAAATAGATCAAAATTGGGATATTAAGTAATCCTAAATTATTATATCACATTGAAATTACAATATCAGTATATTATTAACCAGTTTCAGGAAGTTCAGAGCTAGTTATTCATTTAAATCAAATAAATCCGATTTTTTAAATTTTTTTAAAAAATCAGCAACCCTTTCTATTAGTCCCCGCTTAGCAAAGCATCGGTTTCAATTGAGATAATAGTAATCTTGATATGTTATGATGTTCAGTTATGTTGATTTTAAAAAATTAGTTGGTTAAGTTACAATAAAAATATTATTATTTAAACATTTAAAAAAAGTTTTTACAGTTTACGCACTCTTCGCACAGCGAAGTGCTATATAAGATGACCTAATGTCTTCAAAACTCATAGCTCCATTTCAACGTTATTTTAAACAAAAAAAATCATAAATTTAGAAAAATGTATAAAAGTAATCATGGTTTGTCGAAATGGAAAAGATCAGTTTTTATGTTTTAAATCTTGCAGGGGAGATACAGCCCTATAAAATCCCATGGATGGCTAGGGAACTAGTATTTCCTATCTTATATATTAAAATAATTGGGTTTTTCTTTCCGCCGGCCGCCAGGCCGAACCCCCCAACCGATTTCGACAAACTCGGTCTCGATTGAAAGCTTTCCACCCCTAGATGATCCCATTTTAGGTCGCCTTCCTCCAAAACCTTCCATTTTAAAATTATGAGTTCTTTTCATTTTGCCCCCATGTTAAGTCTATGGAGAGGTTCCGTTCCGCCAGCCGCCAGGCCGAACCCCCCGACCGATTTCGACAAACTCGGTCTCTATCGAAAGCTTTCCACCCCTAGATGAGCCCATTTTAGGTCGCCTTCCTCCAAAACCTTCCATTTTAAAATTATGAGTTCTTTTCATTTTGCCCCCATGTTAAGTCTATGGAGAGGTTCCGTTCCTCCAGCCGCCAGGCCGAACCCCACGACCGATTTCGACAAACTCGGTCTCTATCGAAAGCTTTCCACCCCTAGATGAGCCCATTTTCGGTCGCATTCCTCCAAAACCTTCCATTTTAAAATTGTACGTTCTTTTCATTTTCTGTAATGTTAACTCTATGGAGAGGTTCCGTTCCGCCGGCCGCCAGGCCGAACCCCTGAACCGATTTGGACAAACTTGATCTTAAAAGAAAGCTTTCCACCCCTAGATGAGCCCATTTTAGGTCGCGTTTCTCCAAAATCTTCCATTTTAAAATTATGCGTTCTTTTCGTTTTGCTCCAATGTTAACTCTATGGAGAGGTTCCGTTCCGCCGGCCGCCAGCCCGAACCGATTTGGACAAACTCGGTCTTGAACGAAAGCTTTCCACCCGTAGATGAGCCAGTTTTAGGTCTCATTCCTCCAAAGCATTCCATTTTTTAATTAAAAATTGATTTCAATTTGCCCCATTGTTTTTAGTCAATATTTTTACCAACACAGGCAAAACGTCCTTGAAAGAGCGTGAAGAAAATCTACATTGAAATTAAATTTCAAAGTTTTGACGGTTCACTAGATTTATCCCAATGGGATACTAGAGCCGTATTGAATTCATAAAAAATTATGTTACATGTTTGATTGAAGTACTTCTTTCCCCCTTTACACAGAAGGGGATAAATATTTAACTTCAAACAATGAGACAAATAAAAATGAAAAGAAAAAGAAGAAGAACATTTTATTTTTTGAAAACAACAATAGACAATATGCATGATTTTCAAATTCATTTTAAAAAGAAAGAGCATGAAAAATTACGTTGAAAAATGCTAATTAAACTGCAATTCGATCGAATAAATTCGATTTAAAACGCATTTAAAGTTGCTCTGACGTCACTATCAACAAAAACTTCAGTGCTTGACGATTCTGACTTGTGACGTCATACTTCAAGTTCAAATTACGCGCGAAAGGCATCCATTGAAAAGCAATGGTGTTTGCATTTATGTTGGGGTTTTTTGGTAGCCTGTAGTTTCTTATTTCGGCAGCTATGGACGGCCCTAAACAAGTAAAAAAGTACTATAAAGGATGTTTAGTACCTATGTGCAAAAATACAAGTGTTAGAACACCGGATGAATTGTTTTTCTCAGTACCAAAAAATGAAAGAATTCGTCATAAATAGTGTAACTTTATGCTTAGAGACACAAAGAAACAAACAAAAACGTGATGCCAGCTGCATAAAATGTAATAATTCATAGCAAAAGAAAACTAGAATTTTTATGATACTAGTACATTGACATTGCTATAAATGGAATGCTTGATTATCATCAGTTTAAATTAATAAACGAAAGAATTTAATGAAGTCAAATAAATTATTTACTGTTGCAACAGTTTAAAAATTCAAAGATTTTTTGGTTTTTAAATGTGTTTTACATTTTTATTTTACTAGTGATATTTTAAATATTTTATACTGACTAAAATTAAACTTAATATTGTGAGAAAAAACCTACAAGACATTCATTATTTATTTACAAAATTTCCAAAGTTAGTCCAAATGCTAAGAAACTGAATGAAAATACAAGAAACCTGTACAAAAGGAATAAAATTTTAATTCTAAAAAGAACATTTTTGAGTTTCAAGAACAGTGTTATCCAGTCTTAACCAGATGCATAACGGGAGAATTCAAAAAAGTAAGTTTTTATGCTCCATGTGCTCAAAACAGTATTGCCTGAAACAAATATCTTGAAGTATGACGTCACACAAGGTTACGCCCCGTTTTGAGTCAGGTGACTTAAGGGCTTTTTTTAAACACTTTTTGCGCTTAAATTAAAACTTTTTGTGATTTTTTAAGTTGATTTTTGTCTTTTTCATGATCGAATTAGTAAATTGGGTAAGTTTTAGGATGTTTCGTGACATAGTGCATATTGTCTATTGATACAAAATTAGACACATAAAAAACAAGAAATTAATGACAATAAATAAATACAGAAAATTTGATGTATGAGTTGCCCAGGAGTCAGAAAATCAAATAATAATTTAAAGTGGAAGGTTTTGGGAGGATGCCACTTAAAATGGGTTTATATCGGGGTTGTAAGATTTCATTTAAGAACAAGTTTGTACAGATCCGGTTCGGTGGATTGGGCTGACAACCGGTCAAAATAAAATGACAATTATTTCAATGTAATAAATTTGTGACACTGCCATGTGAAATCGGAGACAAAACCCCTTTCGAAGATAATGAATTAAAACTGTACATTTAATGATAGGGAATGAATAAATACGAACAGGTAGTAACGAGCGAATCTCGCTTCACCGCCAAAGAAGGCCAGCTGTAAAACCTGGCTTTGCCGGGTTGTAACAGCTAGTTAACTATTAAAACAAAAAAAATACTATAGGGTAGGTGGGGGTAAAACCCCACACGGGGCAAAACCACGCATCGCGATTTTTAATTGTTAATGATCGATTCAAAAGTTGAAAACCAGGTGGTTGGTTTGTCTTATTGTGACCTATTGTTTGACGAAAGTTCATACCCCTAAGTCACTCATGAGTTTAAAAAACACTGTAAGTTTGTTTTTCATAATTTAGATGTAATTTTTCTGATCTTTTACTTAAAAATTACATAAAATAGGGCTTGAGGAGAAATACAAACAAATAGCCCAATGATAAGATAGCAATTCAACTTCAGTTTCATTTTGAAATAATTGCCTCAACATGTCTCTAAAAATAATAAGGCTTGTTTTTCAAAATAAAGTAAAACGGGCAAATCCACGCAGGTGTTTTGGGACAAATCCACGCAGGTGTTTTGGGACAAATCCACGCAGCTTAAAAAGCTCAGAAATTCGTCCCAAAAGGAAAATGGGACTACTTGATCTCTAAAGAGGTTAATAAAGGTGTCCGAGATGCCAACCCTCTACCTGAAACCATCCTTTCTCCCTTTTGAATGATATTTGGGCAATATGAAATGAATTGCTACAACAGGTTGACAATTTTCATTAAAACTGATCATATTTGTATTTAATATTGTTGGTTGGCTAAGAAATATTAAAACAACATTAAGAGGATTATTTCTAGTGTTTTTATAATGAAAAATTCTGTATATCCATGTTTATTTCACTTGGGCACCAAGATTTACAAGTGCGGGTCTTTGCCCCATTTTGCGAGGCAAAGCCCCGCGATTTTTTTCTACTAAATTGTAAATTTATCCTAAAATACCATAGATAAGAGTTTAAACTTGGATTGATTTTGTAGGTAGGATCTCAATCTAACACCTCCAATTGAAATTTCGGGATTATCTACGCCCTTTCGACGACAATGTTAAAAATACTGAAAATTGCGTGGCTTTGCCCCCACCTACCCTACCGTAAAATTGGGTATCCTTGCCCAATGGAGTTTTTTTTCAAATGGAGTTTTTTTACATTAAAAGCAAATAAAAGTAGTCAATTAAAACAAATTTGACAAAGTCAAGTGGTTTATATTATTTTTAACATGTTTTAACTGTAGTATGAACCCCTTTTAAAGTGTGGATTTAAGTTTTAAATATTTTTTTAAGTTTCAAGAGTTTAAGTTCAAGTTATTTTTTTAAGTTATGATTAACAATGCCACCTGTTGGGTCTAGCATTAATAAGTAGATAATTTAATTTTTTCACACAGATATAACACTTAGAAACACTTTTCGATGCTTGGGCCAAAGTTACTTCGTTTTACGGTATATATAATTTTACTATCGATTCATGATTTTCGCATTGACTTAGCAAACTAAACGGATAGGGGAATATTGTAAAAAAAGTTCTTATGAAACTATTCTTTCATTTTTTAATTAATCATAACTTGTCTCAAAATATTCAAGCAAAATAAGCAGCAGGTAATTTATATTTCACACGTCACCAGAAACCTTGGAAAACTCCAATATATCGGTAAATTACCCCAACAAACCGTCAAACATCTGGCAATGATTGCGATTTTAAGGACACAAAAATGCAATAAAGATGCCTGGCGAGTTTCTCGCGTAAAAGTGCATTGAGAAAGAAAATGATTAATAACCGTTTCTGCTCTTTTAAGAACTCTTAAAAAAGGAAAGGACACGCATCCTCATAAATTTATCCCACTAAGATAGGTGTTGATTCGCAGTTCGCATGCTGCAGTTTGACAACTTTTACGACGGAATTGTTCCAAGCATTTTACGAAAAATTCAGCTGATGATCGAATACTATTGTTAGCATGGTTTTTTATCGCATATTTCCCCAGCAAGTGTGAGGAATTCCGCGTTTAGCTTTTTGTCCATAATCTTAATGTTGCTGAGTTTTTAAAGTTTAAAACAACATTATAAATTAAAGAGTAAAGAATCTTAAAAGCATATTTTTCTACCAGTTTTTCAAGAAGTAAACAAATAAAAATTGTAATCAAAGTAAATGTATCTTTAGGAATGTGTTCAGAAAATAATTAAAATTTATAAGATTTGACAATAAGTAACTAATAAAGAGTAAATAAAAAAATATATCGTATAGGTAAGGAAAATATTATTTTAACAACATGCTTTCAAACAAGAAGATATAAAATAAAGGAAAGAACATTTAGTTTGAGTTAGACCAATGATTGCATTCTAAACGTCACATTTTTAAATGTTACATTTTTAGCAGCATCCAAAAACATTATGGATACGTCAAATAATTTAGCACTTTGGTTGGACAAAAATTCAACCCCTTGACAGTTGGACAGTTCTATTGCATATTACATGCGTGTATTTCAAATTTCAAGAATAAAAAGAATTGGAATTGTGTAGGCATCAAAATAATAATATTAAATGTGCATGTTTGAATCACATGAAGAAAGAGAAACGTATATAGTCACTATTCTTTTATGAAAATAAAATTGGATAATCCAATAAACATAAGCATCTTCGATGCTCGAACAATGTATGAAACTTCTTTTCACTTTTCGAAAGTAAAGACATAGTGACGTAAATTAGAAAAAAGCATGATTCTTCTTTGTCATAGAAAAGTGAGTAAGTAAATACATAGGTAAGTGTCGAAGGATAGTGAAATTTTAAGATTATTATTTTTGAATGGAAAAAATTAAAAATGTGAATGCTATTGTTTAAAACACGGAAGAAAACCCTCAAAGTGCTTCCATTTCATTGAAGTGTTGTGGAATAACAAATGCTTTCGCATTATTGCTTTGTTTTTTCTGCATTAACGATTTATATTGCATATTGTATTTTTATTGTTTGAGAGCAATAAATGTAATGTTTAGTTTAATGATTTAAATTTAAACTATAAGTATTTATACAGAATTCATAACAGAAAATTAGTAGTTTCAATAATTTTGTATACTACTGAAATAGAAGTTTAAATTTAATTTTTCAAGAAAAAAATTTTTTTACAAGTAGTACTGCAAGGTAGGTAGGTAATAGGGACGGAGTATCCCTGATCATTGTTGATGATGCAAGTGGCCTCATATGTATTTGAAAGTAGCATTAATCAACATTTCCTAAATGTTTAACGTAAATTTAGATTTCCTTTCCAAATATGTTTTATCTTCAGGAGCCGGATGAGATACAATTACGAAATTAAAAGAGGAAATATAACATATAAGTATATTTGTATGTATAAACTAAAACTAATAATGATTCATTTGAGGAAGAATGATAAGTCAAATTTTAAAAAAGTATGTCAAGTAATTTATACCAGCATATTGCAAGTACTAAAATTTATAAAATATGCCAAATCATCGTACAGCTTTCTTTTCCATGTGGTGTTTCGTGACAGAGAAATTTTCGAGTACACCAGGAAACATTTATGATATCACTTTTATTGATATTATACAAATGAAAAATCAGGAAAGTATTCTTCTATCTTCTTGCTTAAAATGCATTATTATTTCACAAATTAGTTAGTTCTTGAATGAAATTTATGCAGCAAAAATATCCGAACTGCCCTCCGTTGTTTAACAAAATCAAAATTATTAAATAACGTTTCAGAAGCAATTTGAAAACTCTCCACAAAGGTCAAAGACACCTCCTCTGCGTGATACGAATTTTAAACGAAGCGAACTTTTCTGTTCGGCTCCCAGCATGGAAGGTATTCACGCCATGCAATTAAAATCGACATACGCCTTTTATTTCTAGTTCTGATAGAAAATAATTCGGCTTCCAGCTACGAAGAACGTTACTTTGGTTAGGATAAGAAGGGATCTAATTATAAGGCTTGAAGGGATTATTCATTAATTCCAACGAACTTTACGACGGCCCATGCTGTTTAACACAATATGTGAGGAGGATTTTAACTTAAAACAGTAAGAAACTCTGAATCTGTATCAGGTGTGATAAAGTTTACTAAAGTAGGAAGGAAGAGTGAGACTATTTGTCTGTGTCTATTTAAGAGATGTGTTAAAATATGAAGGTGTTATTAAAATATTTCATATGAGATAGAAACTATTGAGATATACAGGTTGAATAAAAGGTTGGCCCCTTCAAACTTGGTGTAGATGTAAGTAAAAAAAACTATATAGCAGTATAGAATGTTTCGTTTTTCGTACATTTGAGGATTGGAAAACAATTATAGTAAAGAGACTCCTTAAAAATAAGTTTCGGAATGCTATTCAACTAAAACGTCCATTTTCTAACAGTAAACTATAAGAATTCTATAAACCCTTCCCTACACAATTAAAAGTAAATATTTGAATTTGAGCGTATAAAATAGTTTAATTGCGTGTTAACAATGATCTCCACAATAAAAAGGGGGTCCTCCCCCAGGGAAAATTTTGAAATTTGACCCTTAAAAACAGGGTTTTAACTTGTATTTTAGTAATATGGAATAAATTGCCGTTGCATCATTTCTTAAGAAAATTCTTAAAGTTTGCAATGCTCCCCCCGGTGTGGATGGGGAGTCCTAGTTTAGAAACACAGATTTTTTTTTCAAATCTCATTTGAATAACCGACTAGTTTTGCATTATTGTCACATGACACACATGTATTTACATTAATTGCCTTTTCCGTTCGACACCAAACAGGGTAGTTTTTCTCAAATCTCTCTTAATGATCTTATTTTTATTCTTTTTACTATATATATGGTAATTTTTTAAATTTCAAAAATCAATAATACGTCTGTAAAAATTATAAAAAGATACAAATATTCAGAAAAATTAAAAATCTTCTCGCGACCCACAGTTTGAGAAACTCTGAAATAGATAGTATTTGGTATCATTCGTTTAATCTATTTATTTTATCACTAAAAATGAACACCTTAAAGAAGGTTTCAATTTAAGACAATGGCAATTTAAAAGCAAAAGAAAAAAAAAATGCAAAGTTTAATATAATATAACTACCCAAAACGGTTAAATTAAAATTATAATGAATGCGGAAGTGCAAAAAGTATTAAGATTATCTTTTAATAAAGGTCTTTGCACAAAAAACTATGCTCCTTAATTTAATAGTTTCAAAGTAAATGTTTTTACATAAAATTGTTGTTCTAAAAATTGCATGCAATATTTGTAGAATCAAGACATTTTAATTATACGGGAATAACAACTGCTACTTATAACCAATAAAGATAGTTTATGAGAACTAATTTATCTTAAAACTATTGGGGTGAAAGCAACACACGCACAGCAGCTTATGTCTTCCCTAGAATTTGTATGCGCGATCTATAAAGACATAGCAAAATGCACACGGATCATGATACGATGCCACTGCTAACAATTTCCCCCTAAAAATACCCCATTGTAAGGAGGTCAAACCTCCATTTCATAAATTCCCTCTCGTTCAAACAAGGCTGCCAGAGCGTAGACGACATAACATACACAAAAGAGACACCTTCCCTTATTTCATGCAGTTCGATGAACTTGGCTATAAAAGCGGAATAGGAAAATATCTTGAAGACTACCGCATTTCCATATTGTTATCAGAGATGCAAGCCTGAAAGACATTTGGGAAGGACCATTTTTCTGAGATTGGAGAACCGGAACAGTTCAGAGAGTTCGTCCACATGAAACAATTTTGGCTGTAATGGTTTTGTGAACAACTTACATTGATTTTTAAGATGAAAAATGCAACGATTCGAGATTACAAAGCGTTTTTCGGATGTTACAATGGAAAACCTCGGATTAAATGTATTTGTTACTAACGTTGGAATGATTTGATGTGTTCTTTATATTATAATCCTTCCCCAGAGGCATTTTGTTCTTTGCTTCAGTGAGCCGGAGCCCAACAAAACGTTTTAGGGAAATTAAAGTTAGATCCATTGTTATTAAGTTTGTTACAATCAAAATCTTTATTTCTTCACACCTATTTTCAAGTTTAAAGACATACTAATTAATTCGCTTGTAGTGTTAGAGAGATGATAGTGAAAAATACTACCCAAGTAGCACAAAAACACTGGCCTTTAAAAAACGAACAATATAGACGTGGTTTGCTCGTCAATACTGTTTTTCCGACATTGATAAGAAAATAAAGAATTAAATTTTTCAAATAGGGTTTAGTATAGAATGTTTTTAATAATTAAAAATCATACAAAGTGTTCGACATTTATTAACATTTGCGACAACAGCCAATATTATAAAAACAATGATCAAAGTCTCCAGTGCAACCTTCCTTATATATTTTTCATACCTTCAATGAACATGCCCATGCTAATGAAGCTAAATGTAATTTATATATATGTTACAGTTAAAGTCCGGAAATCAGTTAATTTACAGATAACCTAGGTAATTTGCAGATTAACGAGGGTGATCCGTTAAAGAGCGAATTTTTTTTCAATTTCTAAGATTACCTAGGTAATCTTGAAATTACCTAGGTATTCTGCACCCTACCGACTAGACACTCGTTAATCTGCATACTACCTGTAATCAGTTATTTTACATATTAACGAGGGTGATCCGTTAAAGTACAAAATTTTATTTTATTTTATAAAAAGTTTAAGGAGGTTGGGGGGGCTGCCGCCCCCCCCAAACCCCCCTGCCCTAACTATAACCAAACTCGTTTTGGGGGTAAACAGTAACAATGACGAATCAAAAAAGGGGGATCGGTACTTTTTTCATATTACACAAAACATGCAAATCCCATAAAAATAGTAATGAAATAGCAATTTTAAAACTAGAATATAAAAACAATAATAATAGAATATTAAAGTACCAACTGAGATTTGTATCAATTGTGGTTTTCGATCTCGATTTGACAGCGTATTTC
This sequence comes from Tetragnatha versicolor, assembly GCA_024610705.1. Taxonomy (NCBI): domain Eukaryota; kingdom Metazoa; phylum Arthropoda; class Arachnida; order Araneae; family Tetragnathidae; genus Tetragnatha; species Tetragnatha versicolor. The sequence goes on from JANDEH010000008.1 coordinate 19,491,345, forward strand.
AATGAGCACTTAAACTAGCAAATCTTAATGAAAGCGCGGTGTAATCGGCTGGCAGCCTGCCCTGAACTATTGCTAGGATTCGCGATCGATTACTTATGTTAAACCCTTTCCCAGGTTCCAGCGATTGTTGAATTAACGTTTGTTGAAAAGATATTTCAACAGCTGGGACATTTGCTTTCGTTAAAAGTAATCTATGTCACTCTAAAGTCGGAGCTTCAACACAATTGTTTCAAAATACCCGTTTTAGTAGTAATATACTGTACTTAACCATGTAAATTTACAGTACTTACCTGCTTGTATTATTTTGTTTTAAAATTCAACATGACAACTACCAGTGCTACGCACTAAATTTGAAATCAAAACACCAAATATGACAACAAACTACGTATTGAAACCCAACTGCGCAGGGGTAAGCGCATGTCGCAGTGAGCACCTCAACATTTTAACAGAAAGTATTGAACGAAACAAACTATTTTGAACTTTAACTATCAAGAGGCCGTTATAGTGTAGATTCCCTAGGTAAAATGCGAAAAACTCAAAAATCCGCACATTAACAACAGAAATCAGTTAATCTTAAGTTTACCTAGGTATTCTTCAGAATAACTAATTATCAACTTTAGCGGTAACATATACACTAGCGGAAATAAAAATCCCAACACCAAGAAGGAAGGGAGATATCAAAGTCAAATTTATTTCTATGATTGCACATAGTATCAATGTGAATTTCTTAAAAAATCAGCCTTCCTGGATGTTAGGGGGCCGAGAAAACCAGGGAGGAATGTTGTCTCCATAGGTGTCCATTACCGCCGTCACACGTCATGGTATTGAGTAACCAGGGGATCTAAATGACTTTTGAGGGATTGGAGGACCATGTTGCCTCCTCAGGTAGTCCCAATTCATATGGTGCACCAGCGGAAGTTGCATACCGGGGTAGGTGATTTCTCCTCTTTCTCCGGACATGTTTTGTAAACGTTGGTTCTTACGAACGGATAGGACAGGGTAAAAATGTAACATAGGGGATTAAGAAGAAAGCTTGGGCATTGCATACAACATGAGGTTGTGAATTTTTCTCTTGAAATTTGTCCCCAGGACAGGTCTGAATGTAAGGATGGTCTACCGGCTAAAAAACCTCAATGAAGCAGCTCTGGTTGGCCAAAGTACCGGTAGAGAAACATGCACAACCGCATGTTGTATGCAATGTCCAAGTTTTCTTCTTAACCCCCTAGGTTGCATTTTTACCCCGTCTTTCCCGTTCTCTAGAACCAACACACACAAAACAAGTCCGGTGAATGAGGAGAAATCACCTAGCCCGGAATGCAACGTCCGCTGGTGCACCATATGAATTGGGACTACCTGAGGAGGCAACATGATCCTCCAATCCCTCAAAAGTCATTTAGAGTCCCTGTCACTCAATAACATGACGTGTGACGGCGGTAATGGACACCTATGGAGACAACACTCCTCCCTGGTTTTCTCGGCAGCCTAACATCCAGGAAGGCTAATTGTTTAATCAATTCACATTGATACTATGTGCAATCATAGAAATAAATTTGACTTTGATATCTCCTTTCCTTCTTGGTGATGGGATTTTTATTTCCGCTAGTGTAGATAATTTAGATATCGATAATTTCCGTACAAAAATAATGTTAAGATCTTTGTTTTAAAAGGGAAGAAAAAACAAAACTAATGTTTACACAGCAAAAAGGTCCTATTTGAACCGTAATATCTTTCTCGATCAGGAATTTAGATAGGAGGAGCTCTCTGAAACTATCACACCTCGACCATTCTAACCCGAATTAAAAACAGAAAGTTATTCCAAACAAAAGCCAAGCAGGAAACCCATACCAGCAATGACTAATACTACCAATAAACGACCTCCTATTCCCAGTCCTACACTTCCTACGTATACGAAACAACAAGGAGACCAACGCAAAACAAAGACCTCAGAGATCCCACGAGGTTCAAGTAGGACAAATATCACACAGAAGGCTGGTTCCACAGTAGTAGCATGTGGGAGATTCGTCTGTTACAGACGAAATGGGTGCTGACAATGCTAATAATTGGGAAAAGAAGAAAAGGTGACCCTAGGAACGAGAGGTCGAGAACTTCTAAGTGGGGCAAGATAATCAGTCAGTCGTGGAATACCTTCATTAGCAAGTTTGTTTTAGATTTTTCTTCATACTGTGTCTTGAAAAATGCTATGTTCATAGGGAATATAGAAAGGGAGTTAGTTATTTGACAGGTGGGGACATAATTTAAGGGCGTATAAAGAAATTTATTTCGGAAGGGGACAAATGTCCTCTAAATATTAGTCATTATGAGGCCCAAAGCTAGATTTTTGCACTGGGTAATTATTTCTAAGCCCCCTTGCATGCATATTTAATAGGTTCATAGCTTTTTAATTTATTTGTCAGTGGGATTTGAGGGGCTGTGGGGAGCCTAGTGGTTAAGGCATCGGCCTTGGGATCGGAGGGTCCCGGGTTCGATTCCCGACACCGCTGAAGACCCATCGAGTATATGCGGAGTACGTGCTCGTTAAATCTGTGGGTCCGAAAGTCCTGAGGTCGGTCATGGCGCAGTTTACCTTGGGTCCAGGTGTCTGGAGACTATTTCCCTCCCCTTCAGATGCATGGCAAAATTGTGGAGGTGGCGATAGATGGTGGCGGCATCTATCATCTCATGAGGCAGAAGTCGGACTCCTGCCATTTAATGGGCCTCGCTTTCTCAGGAGCCGCACCCCCTTTGCCTTGAATCCTTGTGGAGCTTGGGTATTCCAAGTGGCACACGACAACAACAACAGTGGGATTTGAATCTTAATGAACTTAATGTAACACGAAATCGTGAATTAAAGAGTTTCAAGTAAAAAAGAGTGGTTTAGTAGGTCCTTTCTCCAAACATTTTGGAAATTTGACCTTAAAAAATTGGGGTGTTAACTCGTTTTGGTAAGTCCTAATTTCGGGAAGAGGAATTCTAAAATTCCTAAATTTGGGTCCTAATTTCCCTGGCCCCTTACAACGCTTCCTTCTGATATAAATGCAAAGAAGAATCGCTTTTAGGTTTTCAATACTTCAGTAAAAGTCACAATCAATATTTTCTTGAATAAAAATTTATCAAGTTTATATTCAAATAAGTGGGGAGTTCAGAGAAGGAATCAAAATTCAGAAGACTCCCAAATGGGGAGGAGGATACCAATGATACCCCCAGTAGAGTGGAGGAAAAAATTCCGAGAAAAATATTTAGATTTCTTGGGGAGAGGATGGATATGAAGTAGGCAACTTTTTTTTTTATTTCGGATGGATATGTCCTGATATTAACCCCCCGGAACAGCTCGTTATGTTAGTAATAGAATTTATTAGAATATCAATTGATGAAAAAAAGTTTTGTTATTAATGGATTTATTAATAAATGTCAATTGTTAGTCTCCGGAAACAGGAAACACGTTTTTCTGAATGGTCTAGGTTTTCGTTTTTCCCCAAAAGGTTCCCATTCATATTCACCCATAGAACACATGTCAACTCACAACACTCATCCCATAAATAAAAGTAAAATCATGTATGTGAGTTTATGCATTAATATCATGGGCACACGTTTCAATGTTAAGAATAATTAAATGAAAGCTAAATTAATGCCTAAATTTTATGAGTAGGATGCTAAAATTGAAACCTGTTCAAGGCTTGACGTATCGCTAGGCATACCTCTATATCTGAGATCTAGTATCGACTTTTCCAAGGATTGTTAATTAAAAGATATGGCTGATTCACCGCAGGTGTATTTTGTACCAGGAGTTAAAGTAGACGTTAACCATAAACACAGCAGCTGGATAACGTAATTACTGAGAAAGTTTTATGATCCCATGTAGTCTATTTTGAACTGCAACTGCAATAGTGAAACTTTACGGTAACCTATATTCCAGGCCAAAAACAAACACCCAAAAAGGGGAAAACTACAAAAGAAGTCTGAATTAGTTATGAAACCCCTTCGAATAGCTCTTAAATTTCTTTGTCTACTACTTCCCCCCTCCAAAAAAACACAATTATGTTAAAAGTGTGTTGTATTTATTTAAATACTTTGAAATCATTTAAAAAACTAACTTCGCTAACTACAATTAAATTACTGTCACAAAATTAGCATTTGGCTTGATCCATTACCAACAAATGTATTGTTTTGACTTAAGTTAAATACCATTGACCTATTACTTAAGTCAAATCTCTGAATGAAAAGTTTTTCATTATAATCTGGAAGTTAATAACTATACAGAAGGTAAAAAGAAAACCTTTTCATGGTTCTTAACTAACGAGAAACATTTCACTTTTCTCCTTAAAATTGAGATTTCTCAACAGATAGAAATACACATAAAAAATGACATTAAAAAGTATTTAGTCATTCACTAAAATCCGTCAATAAAATTCTTTATTATTTAATGATATCACAATGAGTTTTGTTTTTCTTACTCAAGATTTCCCATTATGATTAGTAAATGATGACTGTTTAAAACATTACTCGGTGGGGGGAAACATTTAAGACAAAATTAGAGCAAAATGCACAAAAAAAATTTTTTTCACATCATCACAGTTCAGTGCACTCTTTTAAAATAAAAAAAGGTAAAAACAACTTGTTAGGGTGAGGTGGATTATTACTTCCTCACTTGCTTCTTGAAAGATGGCACTTGATAGCAATCGATAGCTATTGAAGCGATAATGAAGAAATACGATCCAAAGCACACGAAGTTGTTAATGTGACTCCTGAAGCGTAACGTAATTTTTTATATAATAGTACACGATTTATTTCCAGATGAAGTGAAACAAAAATTATCTACATAATAGATGATGGCAGAGTTTTCTTATTTTAAAAAAGTTTCAATATTTTAAAGATTACTAACGGAATTAACAGACCCATGTTACTACAGGGGTTCGACACTTAATAGAAACTTTAATGGTACAGTCGCAGAAAAAAAAAGTGAGACAGTTCGTATTGTGAGCAAACTACTGGGGTTAGGATGATAATTTTTGTGTCATTTTTCATGATTTAACTTCTTCTTAAAAATGAAATATAGTTTATGTCCTTAGGGGGCCGTCTACATATTAAACAAAGCACCAACTTTCGTTTTTCCTATGGGCGACATCAAAGATTATTCCCGATTCTGAAAGAGCACCCCCTAAAACCCCCCAAAACCAATTTTCATGTCATTTGGTCCCCAAATAAAGCCAGGAGTGGGGGTTGAAGTTCGTAGAATTTACATTGAAATCTCGTTTTTTACGCTGAATTCTCGATTTTGATCCTTACAACCATCAACCCCGCACGAGAATTCAACGTGAAAAACGAGATTTCAACGTAAATTCGACGAACTTCAACCCGCACTCCTGGCTTTATTTGGGGACCAAATGACATGAAAATTGGTTTTGGGGGGTTTTAGGGGGTGCTTTTTCAGAATCGGGAATAATCTTTGATGTCGCCCATAGGAAAAACGAAAGTTGGTGCTTTGTTTAATATGTAGACGGGGCCCTCTAAGGACCTAAACTATATTTCATTTTCAAGAAGAAGTTAAATCATAAATGACACAAAAATTATCATCCTAACCCCAGTAGTTCGCTCATAATGCGAACTGTCTCACTTTTTTTTTCTGCGACTGTACTTACGTATTATCCCATCGACCATGCCGCTGAATCCGAGAAGCATTACCAAATCTCAAGACTGGTGCTGAATCCAAAGGTCGCTGGTGTACGGTCGTCGGGATAATATGTATGAACCACTTTAATTTATATGTTCATGAAATCATAAATTTAAATTGCACACCCAGCAGCAGAATAAAGATTCAAAAATAGCAGGTCCTTTATTACTCAAGTTGAACTTAGAATTTTAAAACACAAAAATGTATACTATTTTTTAACACTAGCTTAATTCACAGTGCTTTAGAAAAACCCTAGGTTTCACAACATTTTGAGCTTAACTGAATGTATACATATAATAAACCTATTTGTTTTATAACTTTTAAAATAGTATTTAAATAAATGCTTCCGTAGGGGAAGGAGATAACTTTTAGTTACTTAGAATGGTACAATTATTTTTATGAATTCTTCGTCATTCATTTACAGGTGACGTTAACCCCCATTTTTACCCTTGATTATTTGACCATGGAATACCCAAGTCACGAATTGTGTGTATGTGTGTTTTGGATATTAAAATACCAATAATATAACGATGCAAAAGCTTTTCGGATACCTAGGAAAATTATCAATAAATTAAAATTCATCGAGAAAATGAAATCAATGAAGAAGTACAATTTCAATATATTAAAAACTCGTTTGTCTAGAAATATTTTTAGTGATAAATTTTTGTTTTTACTTTTAAAGGATGATTTCCATATGGAAAGCAACACTAAAGATAAACAGGTAGAAACGGATAAAAAATTACAATAGAAATTTTAAAATAATCGTAAATAGGTTATCTTTTTAAAAATAAAAGTTTTTTCTCTTATCCATTTCGGATAAGGAAACCACGAAAAATCAACTTACTTTTTAACATCACTATCTCAGATTTTTATTAATTTTTTTGTTTTTCTCACTCAGACTTTAAAAACTAAATAGTTTTATCTAGAGATATTGTATGGTTTCGGAGTTGTAACAGCTGAGTAAAGTGTCCATACAATAAACCAAAATACCCGGTCCCTATACCAGGTTGAAGTGTTCTAAATCTAAAGGTTCTCTTAATTAAGTTGACAAGATGAAATTCAAGTCATATGAAAGTATTTTTGTGCTCTTTCTAATGTGGCGAAAAATGCCACAAAAATGTTAGGTTATAAGGGGACATCCATAAATTACGTGAGGTGTTTTTTTCAAAATCTGGACCCCCCCTCCCCCCTTGGTGAGATTTAGTGATATTTTTCTTGACCCCCCCACGTGAGATATACCTACAACTTTTAAAAATTATTTTCTATCCTATTCGTTTGCTTTTTGTGCTTCATAGCGCCTAATTAAGTTATAATTAAGTTAAAAAGTTGACGTGAGATTTTAATCCACCCCCTCCCCCCTTGGTGAGATTTCCCCCCCCCCTTTTTGACCTCACGTAATTTATGGATGTCCCCTAAGCTTTAAAAATAAACCTAAGCTCAATTTTTAAGTTAACCTGGTATTGCCCATATTTTTATCTTAAAAATAACAGAAATAAACATGCAGTACTACTGTTGCCGGTTAATTTTTGTACTTTTAAGAAATATAGTAGAATATGTTTTTTCTTTTCTGTCAAATGAGAGAAACTTTCCGTAATTTAAAGAAATTTGAGAATTCCTTTATAGAAGTTACTTTTTTTAATATTAGTTACTAAAGGCGGTTATATAAAATTCATTATAATCATAAGAAATTTCATATTTTTTACCTATCTAAAATGATTAGCCTCCTTTTAACTAAATGATGACGAGAAATTTTCATGTGCACATACTTTTAAAAAAAATTATTCTTTCTGTGGTAATTTTATTAAATCATAATTCGCTTGGTGGAAAAAATCAAGGAAAAAGAAAGTTTTCTCGGCATGCGCAAAATTTTCGTCAAAAAACAATAGAAAATCTAGAGCAAAAAGAAGTTTTTTACAGTGTAAGTAAACTGTTACTAAGTAACAACGTTAATGGTTTAGTTTAAAGGGTCTCTTGTTTAAAGTTACGTTTGAAAAACGTTATAAAAAGGGAGAAATTCTATTGAAACAGATAATAATCAAATCTCAACACAATTAAAATAATTAACAATTGATTGAAGCATGTAACCCTCAATTATAGAAAGGATGATAGAGAATTCATTCATATAATCCATTATCTTTAAAATTATTTCAATACTGTACGGAAAAAGTGAAATTCGGTGTGTTTACGAAGAGAACTTCATTCCAAAACTTTAAACCGGTTCCCCGTCTAAATCTTACGAAAGATATCCAGAGCTTAGATTCATCCGATTGCACCGCACCTACCCCACGAAAATCAAAAACCTCAAGAACTTATCTCACACCTACCTGCCTCCTATAAGTAATCCCCATCTTAACCTTGACATTCAGTAATCCCGAAAAAGGTGATATTTCATCAAACCAGGTGGGAATATCCACACTTATTACAAGCAGAGCAGAACATTTCCTACACAAATTCCCCATTTTCCGGTATTTCTCACAGCGGGAGAGAAAGAAAAACGACAAAAAAAAAGCGGAGATATGAAAAAGCCGGTACATAGAAACGGCGAGGCCAGTTAAAATAAATGCCGTAATTAGGCACAAATCGGTGATGTTATGGCATTTATCTCGTTTGAATGGGCAGTTCTTTGAAGTTCATGTCATTGCTTCGAGCGTCCATAGAGAGGTCATTTGGGAGAGATTTACTTCCCCGTTAGTGAGATGAGAATGAACTCAACGCCGGTTTGATGGACCGGTGGTCAGAATACTAATCACATTAAAAAATCTTTCACACGATTTGATGCATTGCTTCAATTCAAAATTTAGTTTTCTACATTTAAATGTAAAAAAATTGAATGCATTGTTCCTATCAAGCTGTTTAGTAAATGCTCATTCCGAACCTTCATTCTTCTTCATTAAAAGATTCTAGAAAACCAAAAATATAAAAAGGTTCAGTAAGCATTTTCCAAGAGGCCTTCAATAAACGTGCTTTTTATTCTTAGTATTCTCAAAGCCAATACAGTAAATAATGACCTAGACTGCATTGCGTTTTAAGTCAAATTTTACACTTTCATTAGACAATGTATTTTTATATACTAATTTCAATGTTCTCACTAGCATTAATTCAAGGACATCGGGGAATAGTAATAGTATGCAAAATTCTAACCTTTTTATTTCAAAAACATCCAGTTTACGGTGTCAGAACAAAAGAGTAAAATTACGAATTTGGAGTGAAAAAGTTTAAAAGCAAATTTAAAAAATAAAAGTTTTTGCAAATGATTTTAACTGCCTTTAGTTTTAAATTCGAAGAGAAAATATCCAAGGGAGGTTCCAGCCAGAACAGGGTGAGGGCCATTCTAGAAGTCAGATAAAGAACAAACTAAAAAATTTGTTATCAGTTTTTTATTAGAAAACGACTAAAAATATCGCATTTAAGACCTGCTGGGGGTCTGAAAATCCTACACCACAAAAAAAATTAAACATGCTGAAAAATGTGTTTTGAAGCTTATTTGTAGAAGTTCTCGATAGAGCAGTGGCTTCTTCCCTAGAACCGCCACTAGCAATATGTATACCAAAATTATAAATTTACATATATGTTTTTAAAAGCAACAAAAATATGTATTGCAGATATAATTTAAAACTGTTTAACAAGAAGAAATTGAGACCGTCTGATATGAAACATATATGACCCAAAATGCTCTTTAAAAACATTAAATATTTGCGCGCTTTGGAAGAGAGACGAGAGGAAGAGGACTGGTCAAAAAAGGAGGAAAATTCTCTAAATACCACGAGGGGCCGGACGGTGGAAGGGAATGCCGACAGAATTCTAAATGATCCAGTGACCCTGAATTCCATTTTGTACGTGACGGAATTTCCGATGAAAATCGAAACTGAATCACAAAATAACCGGAAGTTAGGAAAGAATTCCATTATAGAAATCTTCTACTTCACGCTAAACACAAGCACGCGCACATCAAACAATAGAAAAACAATATTTACGAACCAGCTGGACCATCTTCAGAATTCCGGGAACTGTTTTGAAATAATAAGGGTTTAATTCCAAGTTATCCGCAACTCCGGTTGACTCTGCTTTGGCGCTGACTTTAACTCCAGCAGAATGAGAGGTATCCGTCTTTTGGGTGCTGGAAGTCTGCACGCTGATTTGGCTTGGGCTTACTTCAGAAGGAGCCATCATGTTTTCTTTTTTTAAAAACACAGAAGAAACACGCACGACGAAAACGAAACTCCGCTGCTGCGCGCCTTCTTTCCAAACAACAAAATCGTTTGAAGTTCAAAGCGATTCTGAGACGAGTGGAGGTGTTCCGTTCTTCTCTTCGCGAAACCTGTTCGAGAATGTATGCGTGAGTATGTTAGCACCTAGGAACGAATGGCGTTGGAAGGATGGCGTGGCCATGAAACAGTCAGAATTAAAGTGACGTTCTAGTCGGGTAGGGTATAAAAATTTTTCAAAGGCGGATTGTGCAACGTCTACCTTGCATGTGGAAAGATGGACGTAGGCTCAGAAATTTCGCCTTTGTTAAGTTCGTTTAGCGTAGGAGCTTTGACTCGCCATCACGTTTAAGTGCGGCTCGTGAGGGCATTTTGGCCATATAAAAAAGGTAAACAAATAAATAAAAAGGTAGAGGCCGATAACGACAGCGATATAATCTGAGGAAGTAGTTTGAGATACTTATTTCTCGAATTGCATAATGTGCTAACATTGTCTCTGTGTATTTTCCCCGCATATCAAACATGCGTTTTCTATCGGGTGGTGAATTGAAGAGAAAATATATTGGAAGAAATGTATTTATTTAAATAATGAGGTAGATTTCTATGAAGTACCCGATTTGCATAAATAGGAATTTTAAAATTAGATTTGACTATCTAATTAAAATTCAAAGGGAAAAGTGTCACGTTCTGTATACAGTATTGAAGATGTTCATGAAGTACAATTTAGAATGAAAAAAATGACCTTGCCTTACGATAGAAGCAAACAAATTAAGGAACATTAGTAAAATTATTTTTTTGTAGATTAAATTAAGTGTTCTTTTATGTTTTAAGCAAAGGAAATCCACTTAATTTTTTTCCTCTCGTTTGCTTCACTGAGAAAAAAAAACTTACCCTACCCTTTTTTCAAAAACCCCACCTTCTTTAGCCATTCAAGTTTAGCTTTATTTTTTTAACTATTTTTTTAGCCTTTTTTTCCATTTATGAAAAAGCAAAGACGGGTATTCAAATAAGATAAGAAAATCGGTACATAATTTAGTTAGAGCTATAAAAAGTATTTATCAAGTGGTTTGAATCAGAATCGAATCGTAGGTGTATTTCTCTCTTTATACAAAAGATTATTTGTGCGTGGGAACATTGTGTTTTTCTATTTGCGTTTACTTTTTAACATCACAAATCCAGTTGTTAATTTTCGAAAACTCCCTCCAAAAGTCTTAAAGAATACAACTTCGTTGTGCTCAGGTGTTACAAGAAAGTAATTAAAGGCACCTGAGAAAAAGCTTCTCCATATTAACCTAACAAAACAAACTGACTATGAATTTATGGCTGTTTTCCAGCTAGGGAATAATTTATTACAACCGTAATTTTCTTAAGAAATTTTAACGCATTCTCTCCCTTTCGCAAAGTTTATCCTCTGACATAATTTTTGTTGGAGTTTACAGATTAAAACACTTCGTGAAAACAAATTTAAACGACATATTAAATATTTATAAAGTAACATCGATTATAAAAATTGTTTTTATCCACTACTATTTAATTTTTACTTACTATGCCATGTTTTGAAAAAAAACAGCACGTATTATTTTAAGATAAAACCATTCATAATTTCTATGCTATCCACTATCCTAACTATTCATATTTTAATAACTATTACTATTACTACTTTGGTTAGCAAGTTCGTAAATTTCAAAGATAATTTTAATATTTAAAAAAATAATTATATGCCTCCAATATAGGTAGTTATTATAGATAATAACTATGATATGATTCACCTTTTCAAAACTAGCTAAAAGCATTTTCTTTGTTTTGACCTAACACAACACATTTTTAAGGAGAACAAAAAGAGATGGAAACATGATTTTTGTTTTTAAAAATTGGATTATTTACTTTAATTGGTTTATCTTTTTATTGTAATTGGTTTATAATGCAGCGGAAGAATTAAACATATTGCAATTTTTTTCAACCGCACCGTAGAATTATGAAAAACGTGACTTTTAATTTCATAAGACTACAATCTAGATGTAAAGCATACTTAAGAGGATGTTTAACTACACATTCAAAATGTCAGTAATGATAGTGATTACAGAGTGAAATAAAATAGACTTTTCTTCCAGACAGTGACAGCGTTGTTATCAAAATTAGCTTGTTGGTTTGGCGGTCGAACTCAATTTCAAACGTATTTTGAATGTGGTTTAGGAGATTTTTTCATTAATAATTACACAAATTTGTAAAACCAAACCATCCGATAAAGCAATAATTCAATTTTAATCATTTAATAAATTGCAACTCGGCTAATCATATCAAAAGTACAAGTGAATTCAGGGCGGGGTTTTTGGTTATAGAGCCCAGGGCGCAACCTATCACAGCTTAACCAAAATTATTTAATTCTAATATTTTTTTTATTCTTAATCCTTTTTTTATGAAATAAATAAATTAGATAATTTTATGATGATAGATTGAAAAGCCCCCTTCGCTATCTGTGAAAAAATTTGAACAATAGAAACACGAATAAAAACTAAAAACGCATTTGCTTCTCCAACCTTGTTCTTCACGTTTATTGTTTAAAGAAAGCTTTCACTATTTTTTGTCGAAAACATTGCGTACTCCTCTGCAAAGAGGAAGGTTCGCGAAATGACTTGAAATACTCTTTGCTAAGAAAACCCAAAACTCTGAAAAGGTATTTATTCTCTTGGGATATTTTCATAAAACCGTGTAAAAACTTATAATAAACAAATCGTCACGAAAAGTGTAATGTAATATTTAGGTTCCCTTATTCTAAAAGATTGAGAAAGATACCAAAATGTAAATCCCTGAACAAGCTAGCCTACACTTTTTTCCCGAATACAGTCTTGATCACATATTTTTTTTCTGTGTCGTGAGAAAGCAGTTTTTTAAAAAAACAGAGGGTACTTTGTACTTATCTTATACGCTTTTGTTTCAAAGCAAAAAAGAACATTATTGAAGTTATCTAGAAAATACATTCGACAAGATTTATGGATCAAATACAAAAGAACATCAGCCAAATTAAGAAAATGTATCAAAAGCTGCAAAAATAACTATTGGCATAATCTTTGCGAAAGTAGTAAAAATTCAAAAAACATATATAAAATCTTAAAAGCTCTCAGTTTCCCCCCAGATAACAGCTGTTCCAATAATGTATTTATCATAAATAACCAAATTATATCCAACCCACTTGAACAAGCAAATGCTTTCACAGTCCTAATTGAAAAAGAAAAAATCAAAGAGTATATACCTTACGATCTAAGTTCTAAAGGAAATGAAGAATACAATAATCCATTCACAATAGATGAACTAACTATTGCAATCAAGACGTCAAAAAATTCAACTCCCGGCCCCGACAAAATAAATAACAAATTTTTAAGACTTTTAAACTACAAACAGTTACAAATAATTTTAAATTACTTCAACGAAAGTTTCAGCACTGGCACCATACCTTCATGCTGGAAAAAGTCATATGTCATCCCGATTCTCAAACCAGGAAAAGAGAAAACGACAATAGAATCATATAGACCAATATCATTAACTTCAGTAATATGCAAAACTTTAGAAAAGATGATACTAAACAGATTAAAGAAAGTAACCTCTACAGATTCTTTCAATAAAAATCATGCTGGCTTAGCCCCTAGAGATGTTGGTTACATCCAATCCATAATTTACAACGACATCTCCAACGCCAAAAACGATAAAGATTTCTGCATCTTTATAGCATTAGACATTAGTGCAGCTTATGATTCTGTACATATAGACGGATTAATTTATAAACTACTAAATCTAGGCATCAGAGGAAATATAACCAAGTGGATCGAAAACTTTCTTAAAGATAGAGAATGTCAAATTGCCTGGAGAAACTGCAAGTCAAAAGTTATCAAAACACACAGAGGCATAGCTCAAGGAAGCGTTCTTAGTAGCTTTCTTTTTAACATATATATGTCAGATTTATTTGAAATATTCCACGATGTAAAATGTTTAGTGTATGCTGATGATATATTTATTTACTCCAGACATCCATTGTTAAGTCAAGTTATTCTAAACTTACAAAATGCCCTCGATAGTTTATCAAAATGGTGTAACTATTGGAAGCTAACTCTAAGACCAGAAAAGTGCAACGCAATAAATTTTTCTAACAAGAAAGAACAACCATGTAACAACTTCCATATCAATGGACAGAATATTCCTTGGTGTGAAAACATCAAAGTCTTAGGTCTATACTTTTCGAGCAATCTCTCTTTTAAAGCGCACTTCACACATCTCAAAAAGAAAATATCTCGCAAGATAAATGTTCTAAAAAGAATAGCTGGCACGTCATGGGGATCCAGGTCTCATCATCTAATCCAAATTGTGAACTCAACCATCCGAACCACTATAGACTTTGGATGCCAAGTATACTCCATAAGTTGTAAAACGGATTTAGAAAAACTCGAAGTCATATATCACTCAGCACTACGCATAGCTACTGGTCTTCCTAAATGGACCCCCATACCATTACTTCTAAAAGAAGCGGGACAAATATCCTTAAATCAAAGACAAAAAATTCACCTCTTGAAATTTGGAATTAGGCAGATTGCCAATACTGAAGATTCTGTTTTAGCCAACTCTTTCCTTTCTCAATCCAAAGAACCCCGTTTGAAGAGACATCAACCAACTTATTACAGATTTCAACAAATAATGAATTTTTATGAAATTAAAGTAGAAAAACTAATCTCTGTTAAAGCAGATATAACAAGACATCCAAACCTTAAACTGTGTCTCAACCAATATGCATTTCAAAACAAGCAACTATCCCACGAAGAAGTTCAACTTTATTTTAATATCTTCAGGCAAGAATATCTACGTAATAAAATAGTTATTGCAACAGATGCTTCAATGGATAAAGATCATATAAAAATTGCTGCAGTAAATAAGACACATCAAACCACTAAGTCAGGTGCTATCCCTCTTCACAACAGCATCTTTTCAGGAGAAGCAATGGCCATCATCATAGCAATAGAAGAATTTATAAAAACTGAACTTCATTACATCATACTAACTGATAGTTTATCTGTTTTAAAAGCTCTAAAATCCGTTAATCCAAAATCGTGTAAAATTATAATCTACCTCTATAATATCCTAAAAATGGCTCTAATAGAAAATAATAAAAAAATCGACATCATATGGACACCAAGCCACAAAGGCATACAAGAAAACGAAGAAGCAGACCAAGCAGCTAGAAATGCTCCCACAGATATAATCAGAGATGTCGTTTCCCCAGAAGATCTCATAAATGAAATAACCAAGAAAGTTCTAAAAGAAAATGAAGAAACTTGGAAGTCAAGCAAGTATTACAATAGTTTTAGACACATGAATGGATTAACTCAAAAAGATCAACTTTTAACCCCAAATAGGAAATCAGATGTCTTAATAGCCAGATTACGTACAAAAACCCTACCCACCAAAGCCATACTATTCAAAACAAACCTTTCCCCAAACCCTTTCTGCTCAATATGCCAAGAATATGACTCGAATGACCATTTATTATTAACTTGTAAAAAATATACAACTCAAAGAATTAAACTAATGAAAGACATAAATTCAACATCTGCGGATTTCTCAGAAATATTAGAGATAACAGAAAAAAACAAAAGTAGGAAAATTTCAGCACTATCCTCCTTTCTGAACTCCATAGAACTCTAAAACACTCCGTATTCTAAACATACTCTATGAATATATAAATGAAATAAGAAGATAAAGAAGAATAAAAAATAAGAAGACGAAGCAACTCTTCGGAGTGGGCAAAAGTCTCTACTCAATCAACCAAGAACCAAGTTTCAAAGCGTATTTCCTCCTTTTTCAAAAAGACGGAGAAAAAGTAATGGCATAAGCTTGCAAGAACCGCTTCCTACTGTCAATGTCATTGTTGTCTTATGGTAGTTATTTAATTCCTATAGACCTTGAAACAAATTAGTACCATTTGAGGGAAACTAAAATATGAAAACTTTTGGTGCTAAATTATTAACATTAAAATTCATACTGGCAGGAAAAGAGTCCTTTTTCTCAGTACTAATGTAAAATGAATTGAATTAAGATTTATATTTATCTATCAGAACATTTAACATAAATTTTATCAAATATTTTCAATTTGAAAGGAATTTCATTAAGGGTTTAAAAAGGTTATGATAGGTCAAAAGGTACACAGATAAATGAAAATAAAGAAATTTGAGGAACATTAAAAAGGAAGATGACCGACTAGTTTGTTATCCGTAAAAGATGTAGTATAGTTTCTCGTAGAAATAATGGGCATATACAATGGGCCATGTTTTGAAATGTCTTAGTAAGGAGGATGTACAGCTTGTTTGTCCATTTGAGTGTGACAGATGACCTTCAGAAAAAACAGCATGTGAGAAGTAGAAAAGTTCTATATATTTGACCATATTGAACTTAAAATAAGGTAAATAAAACATTAAGTGTAAATGCTATGAAAAAATTTGGAGGGAATGACAGTGATCTAGATGGAACTTGAGACCACACTGATTGAGAAACATCATTGGAAGTATTATCCATTTTAAAACACTACTTTGAAACTCATGATACTTATTTATAAACAGTTTTTACTTTCATTATCAATTTCTTAAAATGTAAAACAAGTAGTAGATGTGAAACAATGAAAATGAAAAGTTCAACTCCAATGTCTTGACGAAATTCCTACTAGCTATAAAATTCCTTAATTTATGATAAAAAAATTTGTTCATGAGAAACATTTTTGTTTCTCTTCTGTGTTATTTTCCAAAGGATTTGCTTCACCTAATATTAACAATACATTGTTAAAAAAGATTTATAATCACGCTTAGCTTGCAACCTTATAATTTATTTGCTTTGGTGTACCTATTTTGATGTAGAGAAAGTGCAGAGCTTCTAACATAAGCTACTAAGAACACTATCTTTTCCTAGTTTATACATCCCTTTTTCTGTTTGAATAACTAGATATTTTCGGGTTTGTTTGTCTGGAATATATCTTCAATTAAACTGGTTGTTTAGTTAAATTATCAACTATCTTATAATTTAGTTTTAATTTATAAGATAGAATTTAAAAGAAAAGTGAAAAAATTTACAGTCCAAATGTTCATTAAATATATATCTTATGTATAGTAATTGTATTTTATATTTATTCAAGCTAAGAAAACTGATTAATAAGAGATAAAAATATTTCGTATAAATCAAGTTTAATATAAACTTTAGAAGTTGAAACTTTTAGTGAAGAAGTTGTTTATAGTCCAATTTGTTTTCATAATGCATAAAAATATTTAGGCAATAGACCGTGAGCTGGAAACATGGGAATTCAACTGAATAAGTTATAAGTTAAAAAATTGCATTTGAAGTACTACCCTTCTTTGGCAGTAACATTCTGACAGTGAAAAGTAATAAAATATCAATATGATTATCAATATCAATATGACCATTAATTAAAATATATCAATTAGCAGCGTTTCTTTTAATTTTTATATATTTTTCTTTAAACGTTTCTACTATAATTCGATCTGAGACATTTGCGCATGGCTAATATTAAAATACCCAATATGGTACTAATGTCATTATGATTTCAATTAATCTAAATCCACCCGCTTTGAATAACAAACTATATTTCAAGCAACACCGTCTTCAAAATTTAAAAATCTTACAAGGTGATATTTTAAAATGTATTCACATATTTTACGAATTAAAGTAGATGTATGATTATATCCAATAAAAAAAGCTGTGTTACTTTTAGGACAGACGGAACTTTTATGTCACAGAAATCGTAAATTAAACGACCAACCGGCCCATCCCTCCTCAAATTTATCCCTTTATGCAAGAAACCTCAAAACCCAGAAACCAATAAAGGAGATTGAAGGGAGTTATAAATCTTGTCGAGCTTCAAATTGACCCTGAAATACTCCATAAAAGACATCAAAAATTTTATGAACCAAAAAGGTTGTAAAGAACGGACACATTCGACATTCATCAATACATAAGAAACGGTCTGGGATAGTTATAAAAACTGATGGGGAAAGTCAAGAAATTTTAAATAATAAGTACATTTTTGCCTCAAATATATTTTAGTGTAAAATATTTTTTTAAGTATTTCGACTTCGAAATACTTAAAATTACTTGATTTTTGAGTATTGATACCAAAAGGACGTTTTTTTCCAATACTGTAATAAAAGTATCCTGTCCGTTTTATAGCTTTTCTGATAAGATAGCCGCGATGTCACCTGTCAGAGTAGCCATGAAAAAGCAAAGATATAACGTTCCATTGATATCGATCAGAGGGATGTAGTAGATATGTGTTATTGGAATTGAGACGGAGTTATGAAAAGAAAACATTGATGGAACAAAGTGGAAACGATTGTGCTAGTTTTTGAAATGAACCAGTGTTTGAAAAGACAACAGATAGTTTATAATGTAGAAACAAGTGACGTTTACGAGATTGCATAAAAATCCTTTTATACACTTTAAAAACAGGCATGAGCTGAAATTTCGTCCCTTCGGCCAAAATAGAAATTTTCTAATGTATTCATGCTCTGTTTATGCATAATGATAATGTATTGTATAATGAGTATACTTCTAGGAGTTTACTTTAGTATACTCCTTTACTTCTATTCGTGATAACAACACGACCCAAGCAGCACAGGTGTTCAAGATTTGTCCAATTTTCGTCGTGTACTGCCAAATTTATTTTACTTTTAGTAACAATTACGTTAACTTGACATATTTTGGGATGAACTATGCTATACTAGGGCAGGGGTCGGCAACCTTTTGAAACGGAAGATCCAAAAGTTACAATTTACAAAATTTCCCAGTTTTTAAAGAGCCATTAAAATTTTTTGTTTCAATGTTATATTATATACGCTTATTATATTTGATTTTAGATTGGGAGGGGGATTTTCTAAATTTGTGATTTGTTGGGGAGAGGTATATCCAACATTTTTTCTGAGGTACCTCATTTCGGGTGCTTTTTTACGTCAAGTTTTAGATGATTTACATGCACATTGGAAATTAATTTCAGTAAACTTAATTTCGAAAATTTGTAAACTCTGAGAACTTCCAGAATTTTTTTTTGAAATTTCCCCTTCAAAATTGCGTTTTAGCTCATGTTTAGGCCTTTTTGGATTGCCCCCTAAGAGCACAGCTCAATATTTAAGTGGCAGAATTTTCAAGGGAAAATAGTACCTATAGTTATAATAAACACCAAAATTTCAAGGGGGGTAGGGGCCCTACTTCAGAAAAATTTTGGAAATTTGCCCCTTAAAGTAGTGTTTAATTCATTTTTTAAGAACTTCTTAATTAGACCAAATGAGGATCACACTCCTCATAAATCACATAATTTTAAAGGAAGAACAGCACATATTATGTTCCAAAATTTTGAGGGGAGTTTAGGGGTTCTCCCCATAAATTGTTTTATCCTTAAAAGTAGTGTTTTGACTCATCTTGAGAACTTTGGGTTACACCGCTCTTGTGATTCACATATCACATTGATTTGGTCTTTAAAACATATTTTCTGTTTCTTTAAGGGTTTTAATTAATAGGCAATTAATTTTTTCGAATGGAACTGGAGAGCCGCAACTTTACATCAAAAGAGCCGCATGCGGCACGCGAGCCGCAGGTTGCCGACCCCTGTACTAGGGGAATTGATTGAATGAAATTGTTTCTTTTTAAAAGCATAACTTATTATTTCTTTAGTTTTATGGTTAAAAACACATCTATTTTTAAGTATAAAAATACAGAACATAGGTGAAATGCATAACTGCAGAAAAAAATAAAGATATAATATTAATGATATAGTTATGTATTTAATAAGTTTAAAAGAAAATTAAAGCCATTTAGAAAAGTACAATTATTGCATTAAATGCTCACACAGTTCATCTTTTGGGCATTTTGCAACCTGTTAGCATCATATTTATCAAGAAAGCACTTATACTATTAAGATAAAGAAATATTTCAACTTAACCGCCTAAAAATATGAAAAATTATAGTTTTAAGAAACTTCAGTTTAAGCTAGAGTTTAAGAGTAACTTCAAAATCACTATAACTGTTAAATGTAATCTGATAGTTTTTAAAATGTGTTTTATACGGTTATTATAAGCCTGAACTCGTTAAAGTTATATTAATACTTTAATTTAGAAACCGATTTACATTTTTTGGAGATTTATACTGTCTATTGAGTATATTATTTGTGCCAAACCTCGAAGGGATCGTTCTTGAGAGAGAGTTGTTACAGGAAGTGGTCACTCATAGAAGTTTTATTAAAATAGATGACATTTTTTAGTCGAAACTTTATGAATTGTTAGTCACAAGTCATCCTAAATATCTCCTTTTATAATAACTCTTCTGCCGAAAGAAGATAAAATCGGTTAAGTATATAACTCAACCTCTGAAAAAACATCAAAAGAGAAGCCGTAACCATGAAACGGCGGAAGTGAAGAAACATTCGACTTTCCAATCCGCCCTTGGAGTAAATATTGGTGTGGCACACGTACCCGTGCTGTTGAACAGGTGGATATCACCATCATTATGACTAGGTCCGGAATTGCTTCATTCCCATTGACGACAGGGAGGGTGCATTCGGGCGAGGAGAGGTGTTTTTTTTGTAATGTGAAATTCACATTCCATTACACTAATTTGTCGAATTTCTTTTTTTTTTCAGATAAACATGTTACTTTAATTAGTTGGAGTTAGTTTGAATTTGAAAATGAGATGTGGATGTTTTTGAATTTCAGTGTTGGTTTCATTGGATATGAATTCCAGTTCTTTAGTTTTTTTTTTAAAATTAAATGCTGAATAGGGGAAAAATGTCCATTGTTCTTTCTTATTTTAGGCAACAATTCATTATTTTAGAAAGATAATTGTGTGCAAGTCAAATTTATACTTGCTCGAGGAGTTTCCTTATTTTTATCTTCTACCTATTTTTTTAATTTTTGTTCTATATGCAGATGGAATCCTTATCCATTCTTAATATCTTCATTAGAGTTGTGAAAGGTAATAAAAGCTTGTATGAGTCTAAATTAAGCTATTCTTCATTGGGGCTTTTGTAGTATATTGATAATTTTTTCTTACAACTTCAACTTCTAAACGCAAAAATACATCAAGTAAGTTGTATGATAAAATGCATCTTGATTAATAAGTGATTATTTTCACGACACATTTTGGTTAAGTAAATGAGATAATAATTAATAAACAATAGAAGAGGGATTCATTCAAGGATTAGAAATTTAATCTAATTACGAATAAAAATGTGAAAAGAAAAATAAATTTTTCTCATGTGAAAATCGAGGTAAATCACTCTGTAATTTCGTCTTGGGTATAATATCATGATAATAAGGTATATTTACATACCATTACCCCCTTTTACTGATTTATTTTCGTCTACTGGAAAATTTTTATTGATCCTGATCTGCCCTTTCTTAACAAAACAAATGTGGAAAAGTAGGCATAGTAGGGTAAGTTTGGGTAATAAGTCGCACTTTCGAGGTCTTTCAAAGGTTGGGAAAATATTGGATTTCCTCTTCTATAAAATTTTTTTCATTTTTCTCATGTGAAAAACGAAATATTACTCTGTAATTTCATCTTGAGTATGATTATGAACTATTCTACTAACAGTAAAACACCGATCCCTTAAACTCAGTGCGCGCTATTGCTCCCGTATTACCCAATATTTACTCCATGTAAGTAAAATCTTAGACTTTTCTTGAAAGAGGAGAAATAACAATGAAAAAATCACAAAGGAAAAAAACTCAGAACCTCAAAAATTTCATGTATTTGATGTGCTTACAAGATTTATTCCCCTTTTTCATTACATTAAAACTGATTTCTCCACGAGCTCCAATTTTATTTTCAGACAACATATACTTATTAAGGATAAGTAATTACATTCCATTTGTAAAAACTGAATCTATTTATTTCTTTTTAAGTAAAAACACTTGGAGGTAAAAATATTCAATTGTAATTCAGAACAAAAACTTACAACTTCCTCAGACGGCTATTATTTCAGACAAAATAAACCTATTAACTGAAAAATTAAACCATATAGCAGTAGTAAAAACAAGTATAATCATTTGCTTAGAAAGGCAGTCATCTTCATCAATGGAAAATATGAAAGACATTATTGCTGATTGTCCGCTCTATTGTAGTTATACTTTATTTTAAATGTTCAAGGTTAACAGTGCTACAAGTCTAATTCTGCCTTTGAAGGCTACTTATAACTTTAAAGGTCTCTTTCCCTTTGTTTTTCATGGGAGGTTAATAAACAAAATTAATATATTTTTATTTAAATTTTGTGTTGATTTAATTTCAGTTCTCCATATTTATTTGGACAGTTTAAACCTTTTAAAGTGTTTGTTATCTTTATTCAAAAATAAATGTGGATAGCAATATTATTTTTCAATCAAAATTATATATTGATAGACAAATTATTTCAGAAAAAGAGAGGGTGTAATAAATTATTAGATAAAATTAAATCTGAAATAAAAAGAACAATCCTTCCAAATATTTCAATGTAAAAAATATTTTTTTAAGAAAGTCTAAGTAAATATTTTTTTCCAGAGATATCACAATATAAAGGGGTATGCATGTATAAGTCTTCACAAAAGTGTAGCTTGTAATATTGGTGATTGTATTGTTTCTAAATGCAGAAAATAAGCACTAAATAGAAAATAATAAGACTTTCATCTGATGGTTTTAAGGGCTAAGAAAATATGTGGTATGGGAAAATATGGGTGTCTTAAATTATTAGTGGGATATTTTGTAAAAAAAGTAACAGACAGTAAAAAATTACTAAATGTAGAGCAGTATACACTACTAAAGACTAAAAAAATATAATCAAACTTTAAATGAAATAATTATTGATTATATTTCTTTATAATATTTTTTGTTGTTAATTTACAAAGCTCATCGAATATTAATATTTGGAGAAGTACATCAACAATGATTTCGCATACATTTATAGTTAATAATTTAATAATAATATTTATTAATGTAAGTTTTAAATCTAAATTTATCACACGCTCTTGCATATTAAAAATAGAGTATTACCTAAAACAGCGTTTACATTACATTATTTGCTTCCTAAAAATTGCTGAAAATATAAGAACAATTCAGATACAAATTTATTATAAGATGTATTTAATTGATATTATATTATTCCTTTTTGCGTATTTTGTAGATTTGAAGTATTCACACATTACGAGCCAGTGATTCCGTATGGTAGCTTTTTTTTAACAAAAATTCGAAAGTAAACCACGCCGAATGTTAAAATACTATAAAATCTAAACAAATAAACCATTTTCTCAAAAACGCAAATGAAAAACCCCTAAATAATATAAATGAGAAATTGCTTGCTTAAACAATAATGTAATAATTGAAGTTAGTTATTTCGATAGTGTGTTCTTTGTGTAGTTTCTATTAATCATTAATTAAATTTTTCCAGCTAAAAAAATGGGTTATATTAGCATCTGCTAAATATAATATATTTTAGGTAGGTATGGTGTAACAAACCACAGAGTACAACGATAAATAAATTCTTTATTTTCTCATTATAATAATCAAGTTTATTATTTTCTATGAAGAAATTTTACTTTCACTCACAAGATAATTGCAACTCTGCACTAACTTGCTATTAAAATATTTCACGATTATACAATTTTATGAAGAGAATACAAAACACTTACTTGAAAATCTTTTATTACATCTAAAAAATGAAAATACATAGGTGTTAAAAATGGGAAAATGCGCGAAATAATTACTGCGCATGCCTTACATCTTACAGTATGGGAGAAGTACTTTGCCTACTCATTCATTAAGATTTATCCTGTCGCCATACCCACGAAACTACACCAAAGTGAAGTGAATGGGTTTTTTTTGTTATGATGTTACTCAACTCAAAATGGCTGGTGTTATTTTGTTTACGTTTTGACGAGAAATCTATTCGATATCACCTCTAAAGAATGGGATTTTCCCTCTTATCTAGTTGACGTAAGTTTTCCCAAACCGAAATTAATTTTGATTGGTAAGTTTTGCAAAATAGCAGGATTAAATATTAATTTTAATTTGTTCAAAATGTATTGTTTCTCATTTAGCTAGCTGTTCAATATGTATAAGGTTTCTGATCTCTCAATTATCTTAGGAAGTGGATTAGTAGCTCTTAAGTAATAGTTTATATTTTTGAAAGTTATTTTAACAAATTCTTTTTTTAGATCTAGTGCTGAGGAAACTTTATTAAGAACCAGATAGTAATTATCTTTTCAACAAGTTCGTATGCATGGAACTCGTAGTTTTCTTTGGATTAATAGAAGAATAAGATGAACTTATTCTTATTATTAAGTTACCTAATGTTTTTTACTGGTATTCCAAGAAAGCATGTTAATCTTTCTTATAGAGTTTTCATTGTGTGGAAATGTCAGAAAGTTGATGCTTAGTCAAATTTGTGCAAATTGTCTTATTGACAATTTTTGCTGTCTAATATACTTAGGATTTTTGGTAAATGAAGCAAATCCGACCCGCAAGCTGAATTTGGCGATATTTTTGTCGCCAAGTGGAAAACTGAAGGCATCCGAGCATTAAATTGTGATTGCCAAATTTGGCGCCGAAAAGCTGCGGGCCGGATTCGCTTCATTAACTGGATTTTTTGAAGTAGTTAAGCTTTAATAATTGCCTGTAAAGATATTATGATTCTATTATTTAATGCTTTTTTTTTTCATTTATAAAGTTATATTATTTTGGTGTTGTACAAGGATATAATTAAATTTATATTTTGATGCATGCTAACAGTTTTATGATGCTTACATACAACTGGGATTTATCCATCCTACTTGTTGGGTTTTATCACAAAGCAAAGTAAAAGTGCTGAGAGCAGAGTATTCATTCACATATAAATTATATTCTTGTTAGCAACTATGGATATGATCATTGTGATTTTTCTGTAACCCCCACTGCTAGTTTTGGAAAATAACAAATTGTACAATTCTTCTATTATTTAACCTGTTGAAAACTGTAAAGATATTTTAAGTACCAAATATCCCAAAAATTATTGTTGACGTCAATATAACTAGGTACATATTTTAATTGATTGGTTTGCAAGCTTTAGTGAAACTTCTAATATTAATACTAAAGGAAAAAAATTATCTGGTTCATGTGTGGCAAGGAAAGTTACACTACTGAAAACATTTGAGACATTTTTTTGGCACTAAAAGTATTAATATAAGTATTAATATATTTTGGCATATTTAATATCATATATACAAATTAGTTTCAAAGTTACTTGGATCTTCTTCGTCAAAGAACATGTTTAGAAAGAAGACATCTTTACACTGATAAAGAGGGTTCAAGTATCCTTAAAACAAATTTGTATGTTTTTAGAATTAATTTTAACTTTTTGTGCTAATAAATCATGTTTTTTTCCTTAAATTTGTACAACCTTGGACAGTTGCTTTAATCAACACATTTTTGAATTAGTTTTATGAACAATTTTTGTTCTGTATCTTAAAAAAATTTCATAAAAGTAGGATTTAGGGAGAGCAGTTGTTGCCTCCTCAAAATGATGCCTGTGGGTAGAAAAGTAGTTGGTATCAGTAACACATTGTTTTAAGAACACAAAAAATAATAAAATAGTTGCCAAAGTATGTCTTTCTCTGCTAGGTGGTTTGGAACTGCAAAATCCAAGTTCGAGTAGGGGCATGGGAAATTGGGTTGACTTGTCTACTAAGCATCTTGGTTACTTAAGCCACTAAAAAGCAGAAACAAACCTTTTAATAAGTGCAGATATACCATTTCTTACAATAAAATAACTGTGTTTCATAACAAAATTGCATAGAATTGTTTAAAATATATTTCTATAAAAATTTCTCATTATTTCTTTATAAAGAATTGGATAAGTGTTACTCTGTTTTAAAAACTTGGCTGTTTGAATTTAACATCAGGGACTAATACAGGTCAATTTTGGTACCGTTTATCGGCACTTCACAAAAAATGTACCAACAAAAACAGCATCTTCAAAAAAATTATTTATCGACATCTTCACAATAATGATGCCAAAAATTGGCTGCTTCACATTAATGACTTCAATAAAAAATTCTATGTTTACTAAAATTTATTCGCTTAAAAACAGTAAATTAATGCAACTTTAATAAGTTCCCATTAAAAATAGTTTTTAAAAATATTGCATAATATAAAAAGTTCTTACAATTTTTCACAAAAATTAAAAAGATCTTCCAATTTTACACAAAAATGGGGGTTAGATTTAAAATTCTGGATTAGTCCCTGAACATGGTCTTATCTACTAATAAAATCCAAAAATTCAGATAAAAAAGGATATCTATATTAATTTTTTTCTGTACATTAAAATCACATGAATAAATTCTTTACCAGTGTTGAATGACCCAACTGTTATTAATAAAAATTATGCATTATTAGGTTATTTAATAATCTATTTTTCTATTGTGCTCATTTTGTTTTTCTCTTTCAGCTCTACAGAAAAAATATTTCAAGATGAGGGAAGGACGAAATAATGTCAACCAAAGTTCCCGAGCTGTGATGTTTGACTCTCCATCTCACATGGGAACCCTCTTGAGTGGACTCAACACATTACGAAGCAAAGGTCTGCTTCTCGATATAACTCTCATTGCTGGCGGTCAAGCTTTTCAAGCTCACCGAGTTGTTCTGGCTTCTTGCAGCGATTACTTCCGTGCCATGTTTACAGATGCCATGAAAGAGAGCCAGCAGAGTGAAATCTGTTTGAATGGTGTCACTGCAGATGGAATGCGATATTTGCTGGAATATGCGTACACTTCTAAACTTGCATTGAGCTTAGCCAACATTCAGGATGTTTTGTCTGCTGCCAGTCATGTGCAATTAGTAGATGTTGTGGAGGTTTGCTCCTCTTATCTTAAAGAGCAGCTGGACTTAGAAAACTGTGTAGATGTTGCCACCATAGCAGAGTTGTATTCCCTTCATAAGCTGCTAAAGGAGGTTTACCTTTTTATTTGCGGCAATTTGAGGAAGTTTTCGGAAAAGTCAGAGTTCTTCCGGCTGTCTCCGTTTCAGCTGGAATACATACTGAAGTGTGACTTTCCAGTTGATTGTTCTGAGAGGGAGGTTCTAGGGGTAGTGCTCAAGTGGATTGAACATCATCCTCAAGAGAGACTCAAGTATACTCACCAGTTACTGAGATTTATTCATTTTAGTGAGGTGTCTTCTGTAGATATTGCCCGGTTGTTTGAGTCTCCGCTTTTTAAGTTTCAATTCCCGTATTTTGCCAGCACAAGTAATTGCAGAAACCTGTGGCACGTTCCCAGGCATTCCGTATGGCAAGAACAACGAAGTCTGGCATTGGTAAACTCTCGGGGAATGGAACTGGCCATTCTGAAAGTCGGTGGCTTTGGTATAAGCGGAGTAACCAATGACATTGCTTACTACCTTTCTAGTGCAAGGAAGTGGCGATACTTGACATCGATACCTCATGTGGAGCAGTGTAATTTCGGCACAGCTGTTCTCAACAATGAACTGTACATTATTGGAGGTTGCTTCAACCAAAGCCTCCAAGAAAACGTTCATCCCTTTGGCTTTCGGTACAACCCCCTCACAAACTCTTGGTCCACAATGGCACCGATGCAGAAAGAAAGGTGCCGCTTCTCCTTGGGTGTGGTCAACAACAATCTCATAGCTGTTGGGGGAGCAGGAGAGTCTGGGGACTTCGATGTCCTAGATGACAGTGCACCCTGTGAGAAATACGACCCCTTATCTGACTCTTGGACTCCAATGGCATCTCTACCAGGCTCGAGAGCTCAGCATGCAGGAACTGCCTGGAGAAACTTCTTTTATGTGTCAGGTGGTCTTGACCAGGACTTGGTTTTGAACTCTCTGTGGCGGCTCAATATCGACACTGATCACTGGGAGATACGAGCCCCGATGATAACTCCTCGAGCAGACCATTCAATGGTATGCTGTGGTGATAAAATATATGTGTGTGGAGGATGGTATGAAGACGAAGCTACTGGATCAAAAGTGCTGGTTGATACAATTGATTGCTACACTGTATCCAGAGATTCCTGGGCAGTTATAACTAGCGTTCCCACACCTCGGTATCATGCCGGGATTGTGGTCATTGGCAAGTGGCTTTATATTGTTGGTGGGTTCCACAGCGCAACGACTTTTGACCGCGCCAGTGGTGTCGTAGAGTGCTACAACATGGAAAGTGGAGTGTGGACGGTTGGGGATAACTATCCTCAGGACATTTGGGAACATGCGTGTTGCACGCTGTATGTTCCTCGATGCAGGGATGACATGGAAGTTATACCTGATAAGAATCTGATTTAAAATTGTTGATAGTTTTATGACAGAACCTCTTTTGGTATTTGTTTTTAATCGGAGGTGAAACTGCTGAGATGGTTGCATTATGTAATATAGTGTTGAAAAGTTTATTGCTGTTTTCAATGTTGATATAAAGCAAGCTTGGCTGAAATGTTTACTCTGGAGTGAGTTTAAATGCAATTATTTTTCAATGTAGCATCATTATTTTTTAGAAAGCGATCATGATGGAAACATTTGTTTCTAGATACATCTTATCTTTATTTCATGGCAGTTTTATACACTATCTCCAATCAATTAAAGTATGCCCCCAGCTACTCTGATTTCTCTGCTGAGATAATGGGATGCTATGGGTAGTCTATCTAATGATTGGTCTTTAAACTCGTAAAACTGCTGTAAAATATTTTAATAATTTATTTTAAAATACTTAATTTAAATTATTTTAAAATCTAAATATTTTATCATTTCCATCAAGTTATGTTTCAAATGTATGTGTAGATACATTTTTAATTTTTTTTAACTTTAAGTGCAATTTTCTTCTTTTTAAACCTTTTATACATCTATTTATAAGAAGGTCAAAAGAAGCTAAATGGAATATCGTTCAATTTGAAAAAAACATTTAGTGGACAGCTTTATTTAAAAATTTTGATAAACATTTTAGCTTTTCTTGTGTTTTGTAAATAAGATATATATTGTATTTAATATATCTTTCCTGACTGAAATGCACAAATATATGTTTTATGTATAAATATTATAAATATGTAATAACCTTCTAAGAGGTATTTTCCTGTGCAGATGCCATAAAATGACATGCAAGTAAAGCAGCATTTTAGTCATTATTTTTTATTTGTGATACTTACAGTAGAAGATTGCTGCTATGGCAAAGTAGATGGTTTTTGTACCGTTTAGATGAAAGATACCTACTGGTGCTGTATGCTTTTTACTAGAAGATGACAGAAATGTAGAATGTTTTAACCTCCAAAATATTCAGGTAACATTTCAATACATTTCAGGTTGAATATAACCTGTTAATTTTTTAAATTGTGCCTTTGATACATTTAAAATCAGAAGAAAGATTAGAAAGTTGTTTTAGAATTAGTGGATATTTTTAGCTTGTGAATTAAATCACATAGGCAGTGCAACTTGGATGATCTGAATGGAATCTTCAATTCAAAATCATGTTTCTTTTGCTCCCTTGAGCTTCCTATTAAATCAATGTTTAACATTTGTGGGTAATCATATTTTTGTTTTTAAGTATCAACATTTTGACCTTTCATCTTTTAAAAATTATCAAGAATAAGACTTAAACAGCTTTTTCATGTGTTATCAGATTTGTTTTGGCTATAAATTACTTCACCATCTATTGATAAGGGGCTCGTTCTTTAACACCTCTCGCAATATTGTTGTATCGAAAGTGGTTTTAAAAAATGGAAAAACCGGTTATCAAATCTTTAGTGGTGTTATGCTGCTATTATTTTGTTGTAGCTCACCGACTTTTTCATCTCTATCTTAGAATAAATCTCAAACCAAGCTAGATGATTTTTAAACAAAAGAACATAGCTTTCAAAAGGAGGAGTTGAAAATTCTAACAAAAGGTCCTTGAATTTA
Source organism: Tetragnatha versicolor (assembly GCA_024610705.1). Lineage (NCBI taxonomy): Eukaryota > Metazoa > Arthropoda > Arachnida > Araneae > Tetragnathidae > Tetragnatha > Tetragnatha versicolor. The sequence continues at coordinate 19,521,153 of JANDEH010000008.1, forward strand.
ATTCAGTGAATTTTTTTATTTAGCAAATGGACTAGTTATAGAGATAATATACTTTTACCTTTTATAACTGCATGAGAAATGGGGTTTCAGCTATATTATAATTTACTGTATTTAATGTAATAATACTGTAGCATTAGGGTTATGATTTTTTCAGATTTAAAAGCCTATGGTGGCAAATGATGATTATTGGTCCATAACTCTCAAAAATAACTATTATTTTTGAAAACAGTGAAAAAAGCTTGCGCGCCTAATAAGATTTTGCATAAGGCTGAAGCACTAAAAGGCAGTTAATAAAATCTTTTTTGAAGCTGAATGTAACAATTCATAAAAATTGTTTAAATTTGTAAAAGGGCTTTTCCTATTCCTTTTGGTCCCAAAAGATTGTGTGTGAAATTTCAGCCCCCTAAGTTTACCCTAGGGCCCCAAAGTTAGAAAAAAGTGGAAAAATGACCAAATTTCAGAATTTTTAAAAAAGTATATTGTGAGATTTATGTTGTTATAAAACTGGTTCAAATCTGTTATTTAGGACATTTTAGATGGTTTATATTTATTTAAGGTAATTAACTGAACCTATAGTGCCTATAATTTAAGAGTAAAAGGTACTAATTAAGGAGGTTGCGCTCATCAAAGCTTATAATGCAATACAGTGGTAGAAAGTTATTAATTTCCAATTTTCTTCAAAAGAACTCTCTCAAATGATGCCCTTTGTTGTACCATTCATACCATTATAAGTTAAACTTTTACGTAGAACTTTAAATTTCTTAGATTAATTTAAATTTATTTTATTCTCATTTTAAATCTCACAGATCGGAACTGACTTGGGTTATTTCTCTACCAGAAGAGAAAATGGGATTTCTTTATTAAAGTTAAGAAAATTGTTTGATATTTGTAAATTTTTGTTCATATTTTGATGAAAGAAGGTTTCAATTAAACTTTCCCCCAAAACGTTGAAGAGAGGTAATTTTCATATAATTGCATAAGATAAAATTTATTTTTATTTCTGGTATAGGAGAAATTTATGTCATTTCAATCTGTACAGTTTAAAGATAAGTTCTACTTATAAAAAAATCTATAAGGGTTTAAAAAGGTATTTCAAGGTTTTTGATCTGAAAAAGTACAATAACCCTCTATTTTAGGGTAAATTTTGGAATAGATCAGCTAGAAACAAGCATTTTCGCACAAAAGTACTTTTTACATTAAAAGTTCAAAGGAAGGCCTAACTACTGTTATTTCACTCGCCTTTATTATTTAAAACATCAATTAAACAATAAATGGTATCATATGAGGGAGTTCCTTCGAAGAAATTCGGATTTAATTCATTTTGTCCACCGGTAGTGCATTATAAGCTTTGGTGAGTGCAACGTCCCTAAGTAGCACTTTTTAATCTTAAATTACAGGGGCTATAGGGTACAGTTAACACATAAATATAAATAATCCATTTAATTATGTTCTAAAGAACACATTTGAACCAGTTTTATAACAATATAAATATAAAAATATATTTTTTAAATTCTGAAAATAGGTAGTTTTTTCAAATTTGGGGCTCTATAGGCAAACCTAGAGTTAACTTATAGGGTTTAAACTTCACACACTATCTTTTGGGACCAAAAGGAATGGGAAAAGCCCTGGGGAGTGAGGTTTTTGGAAAAAAAGTTTTTTTCCGAGACACCCTAGTGATTGCTATATTAAGTGAAATGATGTTAGGCATACTTGTATAAAATAAAAACCTTTCTGCGAACTTAAATTTTTTCCAAAAATTTTCTGCAAGAATTTACACATTTTTAAATCTCTCTCTCTAAAAAAAACGTTATGACCGAAATACCCAAATTGCAGGGATGAGTTTATCTAAAGATGGAAAAAGTGCGTGGTGGGCTTAGTTTTGTGTAATTTTTTTAATGTGTGAAACAAATAATTTTAACAAGAAAAATTTTAATTTAACTGGGTTATTCTTGGGAGGATTTTAACTTCTTTAAACTAAACTGGCATTAAACTCATGGGCGGATTTAAGGGGGTGCAACGCACCCCCAACTTTTTGAGAAAATTCCATTTTTATAGGGGAAAATCATGTTTTCAAAGCCATCAGGGACAGCTTGCACCCCCAGGGTTCACCATCTAAATCCGCCCATGATTAAACTAGTCATTAATATTGATAGTCTAGATAAAAATATCTTTAAACAAAGAAAGATACACATTTCACGTTATCTTCATTTGCATGAAAATAACTTAAATCGGATGAAAATTTAGGAAATCAGTTAAATACTTGGATAATTTATTGATTACTTTAAATATAATTAAATTACTGAATTTTTTTACCAATAAAATTTTTGCTAAGTGAAGAAAAAAGTCAAATGAATTTTAAAAAGTATTATTAGAATCTCAAATCAAATCAGATATGTAATACAGGAATAATCTAACATGATTAAAAAACTGAATTATTTTCTTAAGTTGCTTCTCAATGTAGCCTTTCAAAAATTTTGCAACTTAGAAAAACCTCATAAGCCAGAAAAACGGAACTTTCGCGAAAAATCGCTATTATTTTTACTTCCGGACTTGTTGGCTTCTAACTACGGTTAAGTTTTTTTTCTACATCGCAAAAACAACGCCATACGAAGCTGACTTCACCTTAATGTCCGCGGCCGTCCAAGAAAGCATCGCGGATGAAACGGTAAACTCTGCGTGCAAAAACGGAACTAACGGGAGAAGTTGCGATTTCCCGACTTTCGCGATTCCAATTCTTCCTAAAATCGCGATTCCGCGGATGGAAGCATTTCCATTTGGTGAAAAACAAAAGAAAAATATATCGATCCAATATAAATTCTGCAGAAAAATTTCTGAAAAAAAAATTTTTTTGTAGTTTTTCTGCAGAGGGCAAAATTTTCTGCGAACGCCGTTCGCGCGTTCGTGTATATTATACAAGTATGATGTTAGGCGCGCAAGGTTTTTTCTCAATTCAAAGAAAATAATGCCATAAAATTAACATATGGGCAAAAGTTCATCGAATGCAGCATCAGGCTTTTAAATATTTTTAAAAAAGTCTCAGAATCATAACCCTACTGTAGCATGTATTACATTAATTGTTTTTTCTGAATGCTTACTTCTTTAAAAAAAAAAGTAAGCAGTCAATGGACCAGAAGTTTTTAAATTGAAAGATCAAACTTCTCTTCAAATCAAAGAAATGGCTTAATTTAGTTTTGAAATGGTCCTTTTATCTTAGAATTATCCAAGTTGCTCTGTAGGTAGAATCATCTCAATTAAAGTGCTTTCAATATCATTCTTTCACCATTCTTGCTTTAGAAAATGATATTATTAAATTGTAAAGTTCAGTTCCATAAAATAAGGATTTTTAAAAAAGTTTTAGTTTTTCATAGTTTTGCTTAACTATTTGTTATTTTACAATGATTTTAAATTTACCTATTTTTTGATTGATCATGGCTGTGCTTTTATAGATGTATGTATGCTCCCTAGTATCAAACATTTTAAGTTACCATATATCATTTATGTGAATTTTTTGACACTTTTTTTTTACTATTTTACTCAATGGAATGTTAACACTTGATTTTGTGTATTGATCAAAACGAATTTCTCAAACCTTATATTTTAAAGAATGTTATTTTATCACTACTTTAAGTTTTACTAAATACTTGATACAGTTACTTTTTTCCACTTGAGGTAGTTAAAATGTGATTAACTTAGAATTATAGTCTTTACTCTTAATATAAATTAAATTATGTGCGTTTTTTACCCAACACTGTAAACTTTACTACCTCGTATAAGATGTTTATCTAATTCTCTCATCTATACATAAATTTATACAAACTGATCATGCATCTGGTCCTGATATCAATTAAAATGATGGAATCTGTGATATTCCCCTAAGCAATATTCTATCTTTACACGTTATGATCTAGTTTTTAACATTTGTATTTTACCATCAAAATTCTTAATGCTTGATTTAAAAATTTACAATTTACTTTAGCTATAAAAACTAGATGGAATTTCCATTTTTTCAAAATATTTACTCTGACATTTTTATTCTTGGGATCTAAAAAACATAATAAATAAGGCTTCAAAATATTTAAAAATTTGTTATGTATTTGAAATACCCATGTTACTTTTTAAGTTATATTTATTGATTTGCAAAAAATAAAGGATTTTTCTGTTGATAATGTTGTGTAAGTATTTTAGTTGTTTATAATTTTAGAAATTCATCATTTTCACTGCTTTTTATCACATACTTCTACAATAGGGGAGAGTGTTGTACCTACGGATGGTTGTACCTTCAGCCACCTCATTTTAAAATTCGGGAAAAAAAATGTAAATTTGAATTTGTGGTCGATTTTGAATGTAAACAGATGCTATCTAGTTGCTAACGTGAAATCAGCTGTTTAAAATATTATTTAAATTTTCTATAATAAAAATACTGTTTTTAGGTGCTCAAAGTTTTTTTTAGTGCATCACTACATTAATTATTTTCTTCCTCTATGATTATGATATGATAAAATGGGATATATGGGGGGAATCCCCGAGATTTCGACTTTTTAGTTTTGATATTAGAAATCGTCAGATCTCAATTATTTTTCTTTTATAGAACTTTGAATGCAAAGACACCTGATGCTGTACCTTCACACACCATAAGTGTTGTACCTATGGACACGTTCTTGTGGGTGTCTGTAGCTAATCGGTATTTTAGAATCAGGTTTAATTTAACTGAATACATTTTAATAAATGTTAAATTAATTCTAAATGGTAATATATTTGTCAGTGATTATTTTCAAGTGAATTTTAGATGAAAAATCAAATATTTTGTGATCGAAACTACTTTTTTAAATTTGATTCTACTTGGAATTTAATGTAAAATATTGTGTAAAATCCTAAGCACCCTAAGTATGATGACTAAGCACCCTTTAAGTATGATGATTAAAAAACTTAAAATTTCCACTGAAGAAGATTTACCACCAAATTATTATTGTTATTACCACCAAATGCTTGCACAACTAAGTGTCGATCGAATTGGGTTTTTTCGGATCAGTGAAGTTGTCAGATTAATCAGCATGATTGATGAAACTATTACCTTAAATTCTGATCTGAAAATACCATGTGATTTTTGTGTTTTTGGTAAAAAACCAAGACTTTTATCATTCAACTTCGTTTTAATGATCATTTACGATCTAAAACTACATTACTTTAAAAAAATCTATTTTCAATTTTAAAAAGGCTTGAAATAGGTTATTAAAAGGTAATTCATCAATAAAAATGTTCATTCTTAGCTTTTTTCAACTAAAACTTCCCTTTTTAAGGGTGTCCACAAATTTTTCCAAGTTATTATAAATGATTAAAAATCCAATTTTCAAGATTTTGGCTAATGAAAAATATCTCTCTACTCACAAAGGTTAGGACTATAGGTTTTGGGCACTTTAAATGGTCAAAATGTGATTTTACCTGTCTTAGAAAAATCAAAAAGTGATTTTTGTCCAAAGGTGCAACACTCTCCCCTATAATGACTAAAAATTTTCTAATTCTGTCATTTTTATGAGTTTTAATTGCAGCTAATGTTGGTAGGTTTTAAATTTTGGTAAACGTGTGTATAAATTTTAGTACATATGGTTGCAGCCAAAGCAAGAATGGAGGGTATAATCCCTAATTTAATCAATTAAATCTAAGTTTACCCTCAGTGGCGAATCCAGTAGGGGGGGCTGTGGGGCTGCAGTCCCCCCCAGGCATAAGACATTCAAGTTTTAGTAATAGCAATAAAGCCAAAAAAAATTTCAACACGTTGCGGACATTCGCTGGTGTTACCCAAAGGGTCTCTAAATGAATTGGAACCCTACTTTTAAGGGTAAAAATTCCAAAAATTTTCTGGGGGAAGACCCCCATGGGTGCCACTTTACAGTACGGAAGACGGAATTCCGTCTTTTGAAAATTTTGGCAGACGGAATTCCGTCTCGATAAAATCGTAGATCAAAATTCAAATTTCCATCGGATAATTTTTATTTCTTTGCTTTATTTTCCGGTCCCGATGAAAACTGAACTACGTTGTCTTCTTGCATCTACGCTTGCTCCGTAGCCGAGGGGAAATCCGCGGAAAAATCGCAATTTTTCGCAAAAGTTTCGTTTTTTTTGCGGGAGTGTTCCGTTCTTCGTGCGACTTCCGTGGACGGCCGCGGGTGCCGATTCAAGTTGGCTTCTTCTTGCGTCATTATTGCGTTGTAAAAAAACAACTTTACCGTAGTTAGAAGCCCACAGGTTCGATGTTCTGGAAATCGGGAAAATAACAATTTTTCGCGACAGTTCCGTTTTCCCGCGACTGCCTTTCCTACACCAACTTTACTTTGGTCAGAGCAGCCTGATAAGTCTAATAAGATTATTTTTTTTCTCTATTTTAGTCAGTATTTTCAACTTAAGAGGATTTTCTACTAAGTTGTAAATTTTTACTGAAAGGTCACTTTACATCAACTTAATAAGATAATACAGTGTATTTTTAATCTGTTATATTATAACATGTTTTAGGCATCTGATCTGATTTCAGATTCTATATAAAAAAAACTTTAAAAATACACTTAATTTCTTACTTTTTTCTCTACTTAACTATAAGTTTTTGACAATATCGTTTTTGCAATTTAATTATTACTTTAATAATTATTCTATTTGCTAATTTCTTTTTTTTATTTGAGTTTAGTTACATTTTGACTTTTAAAGTGGTTTTAAAACCTGATTCGGGAATGTAATTGGTATAGTGTGTGTTTAAAGCCGTGTAATAAATTTGTCTTTCTGAAGTTATATAAAAAGGTACTCCTTGAATTTTTTAAAAACACTCCTTGAAACTCCTGGAATACTCCTTGATTTTGATTTCTGAAAATTTGTATGAACCCTGTATGCATTTATCAGAATATTTAGGTATCAGTTCAAGTACTTTTTGTGTATTAATGATAACAATTGAAAGACTAACTTTTCAAGTGTAATTCAATAGTATTTTTGACTAACTGATAATATGTAGGTTAGGGTGTATCGAAAAAAACTTTTTTTCGATTTTGATGACGTAATAGTGCGGAAAAGTTGTCTAAGGTGCCAGAGAGTACCTGTGAATTTTTTCAGAATTTTTGGATAATTTCTTAAGGTGCCACATTGGCCCTGAAGTTCCCCATGTTAATCCAATGGGGCGCGCCGCCAAAACGGCCGAAAATCGGTTTTTCGCCCCTCATTTCTACCCTAATCACACGACGAATGTCTCGTCTCGAGTTATGGACTCTATATGATCTAGGCTATCCGACAAAACTTGAATAATAGCCTAAATATCTATATTACGTTTTTTTGTATGCTCAAATTTCGTCGAAAATCGCGTATTTCCTCGTTCAAATCAGAGCCCACAATCAACATAATATAGAGATTTAAGTTATTATTCAAGTTTTTTCGGATAGCATACATCATATAGAGTCCATAACTCGAGACGAGACATTCGTCGTGTGATTAGGGTAGAAATGAGGGGCGAAAAACCGATTTTCGGCCTTTTTGGCGGCGCGCCCCATTGGATTAACATGGGGAACATCAGGGCCAATGTGGCACCTTAAGAAATTATCCAAAAATTCTGAAAAAATTCACAGGTACTCCTGGCACCTTAGACAACTTTTCCGCACTATTACGTCATCAAAATCGAAAAAAGTTTTTTTCGATACACCCTAATGTAGGTATTATTTATTTAGATTAATTATCAATAAATAGATATTCTTGTTAATGGGATAACAATGACATTATATGCGTACCATTATGCATATACGAGGGTTGTTTTTTAATTAACTTCCGTTTTTCTCCTGAAAAAAAAGTAGCAGGAATTTCGAAACAATTTTGGTGCTGGTAGTTAGATACATCCTTCAGGTTCAATTTGCCACCTTACTGAATAAAATCGGACATTTTTTCTGTTTTTTATCGATTTTACAAGCGCGCTCCTCGAACTATTTTCCCGCCAACCCATGTAGTCCAGTAAATCTACTGAAAAAAAGGGTCAAACCGGGAACAAATTGATACATTTAGTTTTCAAACGGCTTTCACTTGGGAATGACCTAAATAATAACATACTAAAAATCGGACAAAATTGGCTCGCGGGAAGTTTAATTTTTTTTAAATTAAAAAAAATGGCCATTAAAAAAATTTCAAAAAATCAAATTATTGTAATCGAGACTTATTATACATGTTTATAGACCATTTTTCAGTGCTGAATACGAATATACCATTTAAATTAAAAAAAATTCAAAATTTCAGTTTTTAAAAATTAATTCAAAATTTGGAAAGTCGAAAAAATTAAAACATCGCTCAAAACCACAAAACTATTGCAAAAGAAGTAATTTAAATGGTTTTCAATTAGAAATGACTTAAATAATAACATACTAAAAATGGAAGAAAATCGGACAATAAAAAGTTTAATTTTTTTCAAATTTTTTTGGCCTCAAAAATCGACCTTTTTAAAAATTCTTGTTAAAAAGGTTTGAGGCATTTTCCAAGGTCATTTTTCCATGGATGTTGTAGGTATATACCTCTATAACCTAAAAAAACCACAATTGGTGATTAAATCATTAGTTAATTAATTAATTTATAAAAATTAATGTTGAAAATACAGGTAAAATCTTTCAAACAAGTAAACAGAAAATATTTAGACATTATTTGATAATAAATCATTTTTAAAATAATAAAATTGAAAAAAGACAAAATATCTTTCAAAAAATTTAAATTTTAAATAAATTTAAAAATTTTAAATTTTTTTAAATTTTTAAATTTTGTAGTACCATATGCATGTGATACATGTCTCTAGGCTATATTTTAGTGCTGTTTACGAATATCAAGCCAACTTTTCAATAAAATTTATATAAACTGCGGAAAAATTGAAGCATAAAAACAAAATTATAGAGAAAAGTGCTTCAATTTTTCCACACTTATTCTAAATTTTATTGAAAAGTTGACGTGATATTCGTAAACAGCACTAAAATATAGCCTAGAGACATGTATCACATGCATATACTTCAAAATTTAAAAATTTTCAAAAATTTAAAATTTTTAAATTAATTTAAAATTTAAATTTTTTGAAAGATATTTTGTCTTTTTTTAATTTTATTATTTTAAAAATGATTTATTATCAAATAATGTCTAAATATTTTCTGTTTACTTGTTTGAAAGATTTTACCTGTATTTTCAACATTAATTTTTATAAATTAATTAATTAACTAATGATTTAATCACCAATTGTGTTTTTTTTAGGTTATAGAGGTATAGGACCTACAACATCCATGGAAAAATGACCTTGGAAAATGTCTCAAACCTTTTTAACAAGAATTTTTAAAAAGGTCGATTTTTGAGGCCAAAAAAATTGAAAATTTGGAAAAAATTAAACTTTTTATTGTCCGATTTTCTTCCATTTTTAGTATGTTATTATTTAAGTCATTTCTAATTGAAAACCGTTTAAATTACTTCTTTTGAAATAATTTTGTGGTTTTGAGCGATGTTTTAATTTTTTCGACTTTCCAAATTAATTAGTGATGGGCAGGTATCGATACCAAATACTTAAGTACTCGATACCTATAGGTATCGAGTGTATTCGATACCCACAAAAGTATCGATACTTTATTGACATATTTCGTTTTAAATTTTTCAATTAAGTAATCTTTATAATACCTACTGTAGATCAAACGCAGCCTGTTTCCGTTTTCATTTTGCAACGCTCAAACCCAAGTCGTTATCATCCGCGAGAGAAATTTGACGCGGCTAGGTTTTTCCCCCGCCAAATCCTTCGCCTCTATTCACCTCCAGGCCCGTAGCTACGGGGCTTTTTGATGGATCGCTTTCAGTTTTTTGAATATTAGTCTGATTATGGATAAGGCCCTAAAAAAATTGTCCCTTCAGGTTCATTTCCCGACATTGAAAAAAAGTACTCGATACCTAAAAGTACTCGATACCTATAAGTATTCGATACCAAAGTATTCGATACCTATAAGTATTCGATACCAAAGTATTCGATACCTAAAATTATCGATTTTGCCCATCACTAAAATTAATTACGATTTATGAATAAAAGATAAAATGATTTAATTTTTAAAAATTGAAATTTTGAATTTTTTTGAATTTAAATGGTATATTCGTATTCAGCACTGAAAAATGGCCTATAAACATGTATAATAAGTCTCGATTACAATAATTAGATTTTTCGAAATTTTTTTTCGGCCATTTTTTAAAAATTAAAAAAAAATTAAACCTACCGCGAGCCAATTTTGTCCGATTTTTAGTATGTTATTATTTAGGTCATTCCCAATTGAAAACAGTTGAAAAACTAAATGTATCAATTTGTTCCCGGTTAAGTTACAGATTGCCTGGACCAGCGGTTCTCAAACTGTGCTCCGCGGAGCCCTTAGGGCTCCGCCAAGCATTTCCAGGGGCTCCGCGAAGAAATTTGAAATAAATACATTTTTTGATAATTTCTAATTTGCTTTTCTCTGAAATGTTATATAAATAACTTTCTATAGGTGTTGGTAAGGTCTGCTGGTTTTTGCCTTTTTCAGGTCTTTTTTGGTTTACCAAAACAAGTTAAAACCCTGTTTTTAGGGTCAAATTTCCAAAACTTTTCTGGAAAGCAACCCCCAGGATGGGACGATTTGGCGCTGGCCGTTTGGGCGCCGGCCAGTTTCGGCACCAAATTTTTCTTCTTCTAATTTTTAGAAGAATTACGAGAGTTCTATTTACTTTCATTTTATTTCTGCCGCTGAAACGGCCGCGCCGAATAGCAGCACACCAAGGAACCCCACTCCCTCACCTCGCAAATTTATTACTCAGCACCTTTTTTTTATAAAGTTCAGCAAAATCATAATCCTACTTAAAAATGTATGTCCAAAATTCGGAGTAGATGTACCAAAACCAAGGGAAAACCTGTTTTTAGTAGAGTCAAATTTCCAACCCCCCCCTTTATAGCATTTGGAACTTAATTACACAAAACGTTTCTTATATTAAGCTTTTTAAGATGCAAAATCTGCCAAAAAATGTATAAAAAGCTACATTTACCATGGGAGGGGATAAGGAATGATTTTGGACCCATGTACTGTAAATAAATTTCGATATGTACCTCTGACGTATGGTCTAGCAGCCCCCCAAAACAGCTCTCGATTTCAAAAGAAGTAACTTTTAGGAAAACACAATTTACAGATGTACAGATTTCTGTATGAATCCTTTGTTCATGCATCTCGGGCATAATGATTAAAAAGTGATAGCTTTAATATTCAGAAATTTAAAACCATGTTATTTAGGGTCAAATTTCCGATATTGTTTTGGGGGAGGACCCCCAAAACCCCCTATTGTACTTGAAACTTTATTATTGTCAATTTTTATAGTAAGGTCGTTAAAATTAAAATCCTACCTAAAAATGAATGTCCAAAATTTGGACAATGATGTACCTAAAAGGCGTTTAAAAAACCGTTTTTAAGGATCATATTTCACAAAATCTTTTGGATAGGAAGGACCCCCAGACCCTTCTATTGTACTTGGATCTTAATTCGTCCCTTTTTTTCTTACAAATAAATTATTTTAGATGCAAATTATACCTTAAAATATTTTTAAAAGCTACGTTAAACTTTAAATATGCATGGGAGGGGCTGAGGAATAATTTTGGACCCCTCCTGAAATAAATTTCTATTGTGCTTTTATTTCTAGAAGCAATGGGTTTTATGTAATTTGCTTTTTATACCTTGAAAAATTTATTTCGGAAAAGGGCTCCGCGAAGAATTTGTCTCTTGAAAAGGGCTCCGTGACATAAAAAGTTTGGGAACCCCTGGCCTGGACTAATAGAGAATTCGGCTTTTTTTTCTCCCTTCGCTCCGTCCGCGAGCAGGCATTAACATTAAACAATAGTAGTAAAGGGCAGGTATCGATACCAAATACTTAAGTACTCGATACCTATAGGTATCGAGTGTATTCGATACCCACAAAAGTATCGATACTTTATTGACATATTTCGTTTTAAATTTTTCAATGAAGTAATCTTTATAATACCTACTGTAGATCAAACGCAGCTTGTTTCCGTTTTCATTTTGCAACGCTCAAACCCAAGTAGTTATCATCCGCGAGAGAAATTTGACGCGGCTAGGTTTTCCCCCGCCAAATCCTTCGCCTCTATCCACTTCCAGGCCCGTATAGCTACGGGGCTTTTTGATGGATCGCTTTCAGTTTTTTGAATATTAGTCTGATTATGGATAGGCCCTAAAAAAATTGTCCCTTCAGGTTCATTTCCCGACATTGAAAAAAAGTACTCGATACCTAAAAGTACTCGATACCCATAAGTATTCGATACCAAAGTATTCGATACCTATAAGTATTCGATACCAAAGTATTCGATACCTAAAATTATCGATTTTGCCCATCACTAAACAATAGGGTGTATCGAAAAAAACTTTTTTGATTTTGATGATGCCTTAGTGCGGAAAAGTTGTCTAAGGTGGCAGAGAGTACTTGTGAATTTTTTCAGAATTTTTGGATAATATCTTGAGGTGCCGCCAAGGCCCTGAAGGTCCCAATGTTAATCCAATGGAGCGCTCAAGCCAAGAATGCTGAAAATTGGTTTTTCGCCCCTCATTTCTACCCTAATCACATGACGAATGTCTTCACTCGAGTTATGGACCCTATATAATCTAGGCTATCCGACAAAACTTGAATAATAGCCTAAATCTCTATATTACGTTTTTTGTATGCTCCAATTTCGTCGAAAATCGCGTATTTCCTCTTTCAAATCAGAGCCCACAATCAACATAATATACAGATTTAGGCTATTATTCAAGTTTTGTTCTCCACCACCCTCAGTTTTTAAGGGGATGCCCCCTAATTGTTATCCACAGCGACAGCAATGCACCTATTAGCATCCTGAAACATGGAATACTCACTCCCTAAAACCGGTCAGTTTTTAAAGAACTCAAGAGTTTCTACTTAGGATAGACCCAAAGATAAGAAAAACGTCATTTGTAATCTTTTCAAAATCATCAATATTAATTCCTGAGCTCGCGAGCGCCTTCGCGATTCTGAAAGTCTTCCGAACTCCACGGGGGCTTCTGGGACGCTAACACCTCAACCGCTTTTAGTAAAAATTATTGCTGCATATTGTCATCAAATTTGGGTCCTTGGGGAAGGGTTAGGACCCTTCAAATGGGAATTACGTAAAAAATAAGGGGGAGAAATAGCGTATAGAAACCTCTATAATTTTAGCTATTTTTTGCGTTTTTAGGGGGTAATAACCCCTTAAACCTATCCATTTGTTATAAATTTATCATATTTTATTAATTTGAACATTTCTTGTTACCTGGGAGGTTATTTGAAGACTAAAGCAATGCTTTTTGACCCTGAAAATCGAGTTTAAAGTTATAAAGTTGTCAACAACGTAAAAAGGAGGAGGGGCTGTTCCCCGAAAATCCTGAGTCAATTGAAAATTTTAATAGTGATTTTCGTATTCAGCGACCCAATATCTATAAGAAATGACTATTTTCATCAAGGAAAAAATTTTGAAGGTCAAATTTGTTGAACAGTGAAATAGGCCATTACTTTGATGCTAAGTTTAATCAACTTATAGCTAGAAATATTTGATGAAAATGTTCTGAAGGATTGTAATGTCAAGATCCAATTGAAAGAAATCATTAAAAAGTAATAGTTTTGATGAAATAAAACTCAGAATGTGAAAGTACCTAAAAATTGACCCATTTTACACCAACCCACCCTATTCTACTACTAAGCAACGGAATGTCCACACTAAAAATAATGAAATTACTTTTAACTTCTATTTGTAGGTAAGAATTAAATTTACTTTTTCCTCCAATCCTTTATCTCCAAGTCAACCTGCTTATTCCATCAGAAACCAACTTTTTAATGTTTTGATCCTTGTGTGCTTTCTACAAAGATCTGCTTAAATTATACATTTTATTCCATACAATTAAAGCAGTAGTGTTAATCTTAAAGAGCAAATATACATCGTCGCTCTTAACTTCTTTTCGTTTAGTTTAGCTTCCACGAAAGTGTTCCAACCTTTTTGATATGAATTAAAGCCAGGACATAATCATTATTTCTCACCCGAGTTTCCTCCTACTCGGGAATCCTCTTTATGCACCTTATTTCCAAGAAGCTCGCGAAACTTTCATAAATCAAGTCCATGCTAAGCCACCCCTAGTAGGTGGGATCAAACGATTATGGTGGACAATAAATGTTCGGTCCACCCCCGCAAGAATGTTTTTGGAATCGAACGCGCCATCTGGTTGTGTTCCCGTAAAGAACTGGTGGAAAATGTGTTTTTTTTACAGAATTATTCTGTTTCATGCGTCATTTTATTTTTTCTTCTTTCTAGCCAATAATGTAGGCATTGCGTGCTGATAAAAAAAGAGAAGGCTTAGGATTGGAATCATAGAGGAGATATAACAATGGAGTGAGCTTTCCCATTGAATCGCCTTCAAAAAAGAGTAACCATCATCGGTATGGGCTCCTGGCGACGACTGGCGCGTTATCGCTTTATTGGCAGTTTCAAAACTAATAAGAGGTCATAAAAATGATTCAAAAAATTTCGTGATGGTTTTTCAGTGATTATGCAGAAACTCTAAATATTTTTATTGTAGTTTTTTTTCTAATTTACTAACTTTTAAAAGTGGAGATATATTGAATAAAATAGGTCTTGACCTTACATTGGATGTTTTATTTTATTGTCTGTAATTAAGAATCATTATATTCCAATTTAGTGATTTACTTAGAATTCAAATTTTTATAATTTTTGAGAAAAGTATTTTACCTCTCTAAAATCGTTTTTGCATTTTCAAAAATATTAACAAAATTTTTCACATTTTTGCAATCAATATCCGTGATAGGGGCTAAAAATTAAGCATAAACTGAATGTGCACAGCCCACATTGATAATTTTATTAAAAGATATTTTATTAAAGATTATTAGATAATTTTATTAAAGATAAAGAAAAGAAAAGACCATTTTCTCTTTGCTATTTTCATTCTTTGTTTTTTTTATTTGCTCCTCGATATAGTGCTGCAGTTTATTTTAGATGAAACCTAAAGAGCACTGTTCATGATGAGCAACAAAATTTTCGGGGCAAGGGGTTAAGTTCACTATCTGAAGGTAAAGGGAGAAAAACAGTTTTTTTACTTAGCATCATATCGAAGAAGATTTATGTCAACTAATGTAAGTCCTTTTTAATCTTTCAGTTTCTAAGGTTGAGGTTTGCTCTTTTTTTCAGTTAATGCTACTCGTTCTTGGTGGGTTTGTACTTTTAAGAGAGCGAATTGGTATTTTTTGATGTGCAGACAAAAATCTCGAAAGTGATTCCTTTCATGCAATTATATGACTTTCTTGCCACCATAAAGGAATTTTTCTTTAAATTTGAGAATAAATGCCAGCTTAGTCTAAAAAATGGCTACTAAATACCAAATGTAAGATGAAAGTTGCATGTATTTTCACATTTAATAATTGCATAAGTTTGAAACATTAAATAAAGGAAATTTTTTATAAATATTACATCAAATACATCCAATTTTAGTTAACTTAAATTAAAAATTAATAAATGAGTTGTATAGCAAGCTTTTTTAAAGGAAAGTTTTAAAGCCAGAAAATGAAGAGATGATTGAACTGTTCCATTTATCCTTACAGCTCTTGTCTTATTCATTCTCATACCTACTTATTTCTAGAAAACTTAAAATAAGCTTAGAAAATAACCATAAATGTTTACCATATAAATTATAAAATATACTTACAAGTAAATTTTGATATAGAGTAAAAATTTCAGCTTTAGTTCATTTTTTAAATTATATTTAAAGAAAGAAGACAAAAAATTAATGTTTGGTGTAAGAAAAAACATTTAGTAGTCCTGTTAACACAATAATAGAAGCTGGTGTTAATTAATACAATTTATTAAATGGTGTAGAAATCACTATATTCTGCTTGGAATATAAAACATTTAAAGTGAAGTTAATACATAAAAAATTTAAAGGTCCCATTCTTCCCCCAATCTCCCCTACTGTATTTTCTCATGTGCTACATTCTTTTGATGCTGAAATAATAAAATATAATTGAAACACAATTTTTTATTAAAATGTAACAGGAAATTTTAGTAAAAAGTCAATCAAATAAGAAGTTAACACTTTTACAATTAACTTACACATTTCAAGTTTTCAAAAAGGTTAAGGTTCTTGAAGTACAATATCAATCGAAAATCTAAGAAAAGTGAACTTCCCTTGTCACTAGACAAAATATGTCTAATTTTCTATCTCGTTTGGGAGTTCGAACAAATTCTACCCCTCTGGGACATTTGAAAGTAAAATTAAAATTTTTACTGTAACTAAATTAGGTGACAAAGAAAAAAAATTCACAAAAGAACCTTGATTAAAAATTTAAACCATAAAAATTAATTAGAGTACCTATCCAAATTCTGAACACTTGAATACAGTTCGTTTTTTTTAAGTAAAGCTAAGAACTTTTTGTTATAATCCAAAATCATGCAAGGCTAAGTTAGTAAAAATCTAAGTTAGTACAAATCTGAATGGATGCAGAAGTAATTAAAATACATGGTAATTTTACATTCTGTAATTTCATTAAAGAAATGTTATAGTAGTAAAAATATGCAAGATTGTCAAAGTTGGGCATATGCAAATATTATGTTAGACTTCAATAACAAAATGTTATATCTCTAACTTCTAATTTAAATTACTAAATTATATAATCAAAACCTAAATCCTTACTAAGAATATTCATAAAAAAATCCCTGAAATTATTTATAATATGTATTAGAGAGTAGGTACATCTTTTTTAATACTACAATTTAGACTTACCAAAAGTGTAGCTTGTAAAAATTAAAAAGTATATTCTAGGAACTTAATCTTAAAAAAAACAACTCTCAAATTACAAAGATTTAACAATAAAAAAGCACAAAAATTTGTCAAACAGTATCTCCAAATCTAGTAGTTATTTACATTTAGTTGGTACCTTTTGATTTAAACATAGTATGGATTGTCACTATTTGATGGTCATTGTTCCTCGGAAGAATATTTTTATATAAATTACAAAATACAGTATAACTTTACTTCAAAACAATTTAGCAGATGATGAATTTATTAATTTCCATCTTTCAGAATGGTTATTTTCCTCAAAAGATAACTCAGCATTAATAGAAAAATTTTAAGTTGACTTCTTCACTACTTGAAAAAAATTCTTCAAATACACGCCATCAATGAAGTTAGTACATAATTTTACAAACACAGTTTGCTCTCTTCAATATTTCTTTCATGTATTCACAAAGAACAGCATTTATATGAAATAAAAAAATTATTATTAGCATGTGATCACATAAAATGTAAATAATTACAAGAAAAAATTAAATTTTATTACTGTTTAATGACACATTGAAGTGTTTATAATTCGTATTCCCATTAATTTTTTATTTCATTATAAATTTCTTAATTAAATTAAAATTCAATTCAATTTAAAACAAAAAAACCTTCTTGCTCAAAAAAATTATTATGTAGTTAAATGGAAAACGAGAGAATAAGAATTCTTAAAATATGGGATTTCCTAATGCAAGAGAAAATGCGTAAGAATAAGAACAAGCAAAATACTTAAAAAAAGACATATTCACATATTCAATAAAAAATTACAAGTAATTCGTAATTTATAATCTGGGCAAAATATAATGTTATAGGAATTTAAAGCACGAGCAATATCGTATTTCTTACAACTGAAATAAATAAGAAAAAGCTTAATTGAGAACTGAGAAGCAAAGTAAACAATAGCTAACAAACATATAAAAAGTTTAGTAATATAACTTTCACTGAATTAAAAAAAATATTGAATATTTACCTTCTTAATTCCAATCTTGAATTGACTTTGCAAGTCTATCCAGAATTCTTGATCTAAAACTGATTTCAACTAAAAATAAAAACAAAAGCTCGCCGTCGATTTAAGTGACATGGAAAAAAATGGCGACGGCGGCAAATTACGAGCTCAAGTGGATTGGCGAGTGGTTGGGCGGCGGCGGTGTGACGTATTGGCGGCGGATGTGACGTTTTGGCGGCGGAAGTGACGTTTTCCCATTGCCTTAATGTTAAACGATGTTTGCCACTGTTAAGGTTTGCCATTGCTCACTCCACTGTTATATCTCCTCTATGATTGGAATAGTAGTCCTCTGCTGAAAATGCAGATTTTTTTTGATCTCGTGATTTTTAGAATTGAAAAACGTTGGAGGTTACGAACCTCTTAGAATATACTTGCAACCTTTAAGTTTTTTTGTTCACTATTGGCTTAGAAAAGGTTTTAGTTAGAAATAATTGTTAAAGATTTAAAAATTCAGCTGCAAAATTTATTCCTAGTCGACGCTAATAGTGTCCAATTCAACCAAATTATGGGCAACTTTAAATAGTTTTCTTGAACATTTCTTTAACAAGAAACAAGTTGCATATCACCCTTGCAATTTGATCAAGCTTTCTTTGTTGTAATGTTAAAATTCGTTTGTAATGTTTTTCTCTTATTCACTTATTTTTGAAAAAGAATGTAAATGTCCATATATAGGGTGTTTCGACTAGTCCGCTTAAACTATGCACAGTTTTTGAGAAATTGCTACAGAAAAAGGTAAGACGTGATATCTGGTTTCTACGCTAAAAAGGTTTTTGGAAAAGGTGAAAATGTTTTAGGTATATTTGCAAGCTATAGGATGTTTAAAATATCCATTGCGAATACATGCGAGCACCGTGAACTGTAATTATGAAGTCACATACATTTTTAGAAAAAATATGCGTTGTGGAGGTACAGTTCTCCGGGCAATTTTTATATACTATACCCAAGGAATCTCTGTGCAAAGTTTGGATGGACTTGTCCATTTTTTTTTCATTCCTATAAACTTACTATACTTAGAAGTAACGACAATAAATAAGATTAATGTGTAATATAATTAGAATGAAATGTTCCCTCACTCACATTATGAAAAAAAGTATAAATTTTCCCAAATATGACATGTATTTTCGCTGGGGTGGAATTCTTATTTTCCACATTTAAATTTAAGTAAGCTAAAAATGAAATGATGGAATTCTTTGGTTGAATTAAGATCTGTTTTCTAAAATCCATTTTAAATTTCTAGTACTATGAGAACGTTTAGTTTCTTTCTGGTTTTTTGTCTTCTCAATCATGATAAAAGTTTTAATCTAATTTTTTATTGCAAAGAGAACCAGTTCAAAAGGAGAATATGGCGGAGACAGCTAAATATTTAAGATTAAACTTCCTTAAGTCCCTTTTGTAACTACTTTTGGTTCATATGGCTGGACAAACAAGAATCTTGGCATTGAAAATGATTGATGTCTTGGAATAAGTCCAATTTTTAAATGTTCTTAATTTTTCAACCATAAAAATGAATAGAAGAATCTGCTTTTTCTACTTAAAATGATTAAAACTGAAGTTCATTTTAGAAAAAAGTTTACGGGTATTTTTCTTGAATATTTTTGGGATGAACTAGGTATGTGAACTGTAAAATTTGTCCCCTGTCATGATTTTAGGAAATGGTATGGATAAAGTTCGTAATGACTCATCTCTGTTTTATAAGCATGGCATATTATTCTTACTTGGAAAAATATGTAAAGACACAGTGTTTTTATTGTAGACAATATGTCAGTGTTTTGGAACGATATTAATTTATGTCTATTTTTTCACGAACGAATATTTCTGCTTTTCCTATAAGAAAGAGAACAATGCAAGAGGATACGTGTCTTGCAGAGAAATCAACTTGAAAAGACCATATTCCGATGCAGGAAAAACGGCTTTTCACACAAATTTTCGTATATTTTAGAATTCGTGTTGGTCTGTTGAGCTTGAGATTCAATCTTTCTTGGAATGACTTGGAAAGACAAAAATTTAGATTCGATCTTAACAAAGATTGAAGATTTTTGAGGTTAATTCTATTATTTGATATTTTTCTCATTATTTACCCCGTTATTTATCCAAGCTACTTTGAACGTTATATACAGGGTGATCGGAAATTACGTGGACAAACTTCGCATGGGGGTAGAGGGGACCTAGACAAGCTTATTTTGAAAAACTAGAGGGGACGCAGATGCACCGTTAAAGAGCTAGGACCTAATGTAGTGCGAGGGCGTTACAAAAAGCGGTTTTCCCAAGGACCGTTTCCCAAAACAAAACATAATAGCATGAAAAAAATTATTGCATGAGGTACAGCAGTATACGTACTACTTCCACAATAAATTTGACAAAAATTGGACCACTTGCTAAACCGTTGGGTGAGTTTTAAAACGTGCAATAATTAATCTTATAGCCAAAGAATGGAGTTCCCTTAGTATAATGGTATTTAGAAAATGATGATCGGGGAAGGAATTTTCTTTGATCATGCAAGATTAATTATTTGTTTAAAAACTGTATGATCATTGAAAATTCCTTCCCCGATCATCATTTTCTAAATACCATTACACTAAGAGGGAACTCCCTTCTTTGGCTAAAAGATTAACACTGCGCGTTTTAAAACTCCCCCACGGTTTAGCAAGCGGTCCGATTTTTGTAAAATTTGTGGTGGAAGTAGTACGGATACTGCTGTACCCCCATGTAATAATTTTTTCATTTTATTATGTTTTGTTTCGTTAAACAGTCTTTGGGAAAACCGCTTTTTGTAACGCCCTCGCACTACATTAGGTCCTAGCTCTTTAGCGGTGTATCTGAACCCCCCATTCCTTGCGAAATGTGCTTGTGAGGTCCCCTCCGTCCCCTCTACCCCACGCGAAGTTTGTCCACGTAATTTCCGATCACCCTGTATTTGAAAGGTTGATTAATATCTTCTATGCTATTCTTCTTTACTGGTGACAACAATAAAACTAAGGCAATTAATTGAATATTTGTTGTCCAAAATAATTTGGTGATTTTCAACAGGGTAGATAACGGAATTATACCTTTTTTCCCGTATCTCCACCCACATATTTCATTATAATATTAACTTAATCCAAAGTTGATTTAAAACTAGATGTAATGTAAAAATAACCTTATGAATTCAAAGGATTCAATAACATCGTTTCTTAATTTTTTTAATTCTTATTTCCCTCCTTTCCCACTTCTAAGAACCCCATAAAATGGAAATATCTCGATGTTTCACAGTACATCTTAGACAATCATCACCGTATATCACCATCCACCCACCCCACCACAGTGAGGTACCTCAACCCTACTTAAACCAACGCCTCAGTTCCGCAGTTCCCCACGAGATGGCGCTCTCCTCACTTATGGATCGAGAGATGAGGACGTTGGTAGCCATGGCGGTCTGAATGGGAAATATCTCCTCCGCGGTCTAGATCATCTCTTCGTTACAAGAGCATTCCAAAACGCATATTCACATCAGAACAACCTCGATTTCTGCGTTAACTCTCCCTCGAAGGTAAGCCGGATATTTTTTAGATGATTTTTGAGGGGGTTTTCTGGGGACGGAAATCAATTCTGGCGATCTGTTTCAATAGTATCTCTCTCTCTTGTTTGAACCTCAGACGGTGCTGCGCGCACAACTTTTGCCAGTAGTGTGTCTAGAGTGGGTTAAGGGGGCAAAAATAATAAGGAAAGTGGGCAGGCGTGTGTCCGACATTGATCGAAAGAGGTAGAGATAGACCAGGAATGGTTTGGTGGATATTATTTTTTTGTAAAGGAATTTTGGGTGTGAAGATGAAGAGGAGTTATAGGAGATATTTGTGACTTTTATAAGCGGGTGCACCTGTACTGCATTCATGACTATTCCTTTTGTTACCTTTAAACTTATGAAAATGATAAGGGAGTTGGGATAACCTCTGTTGAGTTGCTTTTAATAGAAAATTACCATATTATCCTGAAATTTAATCTCTTTGGCAGTGTCTACCGTAGTTTAGGATAAATACCTATGCACATTGATTCATTGGGGTTTATGAGTATAGTTTCATTAAAGCATAAGAATAGAGTACTAAAAAGTATTAGAACGAGAAAAGACAGAAAATAGTGCTTAATATAAAACAAAAGATCATAGTTTTTTTTAAAGATTTATATGCTTATGATATGCATCGAAATATATGAAACTAAATTTGATTTTTAAACTTTACTGCTTATGCATGCTTTGGTGTATTAGGTTTACTTTTAGAATAAAAAGATAAGAATACACTATCCGTTTAGATTATTATCAAAACTATTAATAATGTGAAACCATATTTAAGTAATATATTTTTTCCAAAGGATCTTAGAACAGGATTTTTCTCTTAGTTTTCGATTCGTCTATTCTTTAGAAGTTTAGACCATGAAAATTATGCTTTTCTGAATGTAATTGTATTAAAGTGCAATTTTAAACACATGATTTCTTTTTGCTTTTCATTATATTTAACGTAATTTCATCGATATTATTTTAATTTTTAAAATTAAACATCAAACCACTTTTTGTGGGAATGGAAATGGCGTTTCCATAAATCTAAAAGGCTTTGTGAGAAAAGATGTTTATAAAATATCCTTTAATAATGCAGTGGTTCCATAACTTTCAGGGACTATCAAATCCACGGATCTATGGACGACTCCATCCATTCTTTGAAAACTTCTAATTCCGTGGTTTGGTATCCTCTGATTTAGGGAATTAACAATTAAAGATAATAGTCTTTAACTTAAAATTTACAACTCTTTGATTCTGTTTCGAAAATGTACGAAAAGATAATTTTCGGGAAAGAGAGAAATAACCTCAATACGTTTCACTGATGTAATAATGTTTGTTCGAGACCTTTTGGACGCTTACCAAAACAATTATTTAGATACGTGACCCATTTTCACCTTTTTATAAAAGGGGGCTATATCTCTTTAAAGTAGATAACTGATTGACCCTCATCTTTATAACAAATAATGATATTTTTCCTGTATTATACATGCTTAACCATTTGAAGTAGTAGTAATAGAAGAATAAAATAAGAACGATTTATAATGTTTTCAATAATGAAATATTATTTGCTTTTAGCAAAAATTTTAAAAGGGACAAAAAAGTGCTTTAGCAAAAGGATAAAATAGCAACTTAGATACTTCGGGTTTCTCTGGTTTGAAGAATGTAAAATTACTAGAAACATACTCAATATGCTAAATATTTTATAAAATCCTTATATATTATTTATTTAAACAAATTTAAGTGTTTATATTCGACAAAAATTTAGAGCATTCAGATTTTAATCCCATTTCTGCGAGAAAAGAAAAGGTCTGAAATATTTAGCATTCTAAAGTTTTCCTTTGCATTGCGAAAAAAGCCACCATAGTGGATTTCCTAAAGTGGATAAATCGTTTTTATTGCACTTGGATTCATCAAGTTTTCCCGACTACTGTAGAACCCGTTTTACTGTTAGAGCACTCTTTACAAGGAGAAAGAAACTTAACATCGCAAAATATGGATTAGTGTGTAGAGGACGGAATCAATTTTATACTTTATATTTTCTTTCACATTGTACATTTTTAAGGCATCGAATGCTTTAATCCGTTCATTTTACATCTTACCTAATTGAATTCGTTACCTAAAGTTTCGTCAAAGGTATCCAGAATTAGTAGTAGATAAATACCGTTTTCCCATTATTGTAATCTTGTATAATTTTCATATCGTTGTTGTTTCCATATAATTTTTGTTTTAAATTTTGCTCCATGCTGAATTTTTTGTGTACTTAACTCTTTAAGTTCCGCCAATTCTTTTATAAGTAGTTTTCTTTTGCTTTATTATTATTATTTGCTTTATTGCTTTGTTTTATTAGTTTTCAAGTGATTACCCCCCCCCCAAATTCTCAGAAAAGCATTCTGGGAATATTTTATCTTTGATTCTGTTTCAAAAACGATTTTACGATACTTTAATTCAATGTAAAAGGTAATTATATGATCTACATTTTTATTTATAACCCTATATTTGCTTAAAACATCCTTAAATATTACAAAATATTTTGAATACACAGAGAAACGCGAGAAATCTCCCCCATTGAGCGGTCTTCCTTAATTCACTTCTCTAAACATTTTTAATGGCAAAGAGAAATTTACGAAAGCTTCATCTACTTTAAAAAATAAATACTTCTTTTGAACGCCATGCACTATCATTATTCATAAAATTTTCATAAGCTCATATTTGCTTCCGTATATCTTTTGAGTGCTTTTCTCGAGCAAATATTGTTTTAACAAACTTTCTCGCTGAAAATTAAATTGAGCATCGTTATGAATTGAATGAAATTAGCGTTTGGTTTCAACTACAATATTTATGTATTAAAGTTCACCAAAATTTATTTTAATTACCCACTTGCGTTCATTTGAAAAGAAGTACATACCAAACAGTATTTTGTTTTTACTTTTACTAAAAGGAACCGCATTCCTACTTTGTTCAATTTGATTATACATTATTTGAACCAAAATTTAAAAATTATTTGGTTGTGTACGCTCTATAGCTCTATTGTTCTATTCATTGCTTTGTAGATACATTATTGTTATGTTAACTAATGTTAACTTATTGTTATGTTAACTAATGTTAACTAATTAAAAATGTTATTTAAGGTATTTAAGTTATTTTGTTTATTTTAATGTTATTTTAAAAAAATTTTATTATTGATATATGAAGGAACCTAAAATTTTAAATTTAAGTAAGATAAAATATTAAAATACATAAAGATGAAAAACTTTAAGTACTCTTGACAATTTATACAAAAAGAGAAACTGCTTAGTTACCCTAAAATGTATAATCCCAGCATAAAATATGGGGAGAAATATTCAATGCCCTCAATGTTAAAAAATATGGTTCTCTCATCTTACTATCTTTCTTCTTTTAAAAGTACACGAAAATGCATTATTAAGCATAAAAAACGCGGTTCGGGAAGAGCCATAAAACAGTCGGTATTTGATTTACACGTCGAAAAAGATTTTAAATTCAATTCCCAAGCTTTTCGGAATAAAAATATCAAGTAAAGAAAATGCTTTATGAGTGGATTCCTCCCCTCCACTAATGCCGAAGATTACTTCCTTTAATTTCAAAAATGGCATTCAATCACCCCTTGAGAAACTCGGATTTTGTCGTTACTTTCTATGTTCTTTTGGCAGTCGCTTTCTTAAGTAAAAGATGATGATGTGGCTAAGTTGAGTTGCCGGCTTCCTGAACCTTGGCCCACATTTTGTTAATCGATCTGAAGAAGGGAAAGGCTCAGCTGTAGAACGGACTATGTAATGGTCGCTGGAGGATTTCGAATTTCTCTTTTGTTTCTTTTGCGGTCTTAAAGTTAATCTGAAGTTTTGGAAGTTTATGCTAACACCTTGAATTTGGTTTTCAAACTAGGTATTGATTTGCAATCAAGAATCTATATCTTATTCTTTGTACTTAAGCTAAGCATGAGTTTTAAATATTTATAAAAATTTGCGTGATTCTCAAGCGATTATTCTTTTCTCGTATTTTGTTATTAAACATTTATGTATGAGAAGGGGTTGATTTATAAAATTACTGTACAGAGTTCAATACATTTACAATTTAAATTGTTTATTTATAAAATATTCTTAATATAAAACGAAAAAAAAAACCGTTTTAAATATTTCAGTTGGAAAGATGTAAACATTAATGCACAGTTATATTTTTCGAAATAATTTAGTTATATTAATCCCCTTGATTACTTTCCGTCACATATAGTGTCTAAAAAAATTAGTTTTATTAAAATTTAGTTATATTATTGAGGCATTTTAATCAAACGTAGTTTTCCTTTAAAAGGAAGTCTTTAGCTGAACTAAATTTTGAAAATAGTTAACTATTATTATGCTAAATGTTGAACAAGTAAAGCCGTTCGAATGAAAAAGAGAAACTCAGCATTGGGACAAAAAAAATTCCTTCTCGCCTCGAATCTTTACTCTTTAGGGAATCTACACAGGAGTATTTTTTATGTTCGGAATATTATTCTTTTCTCTAAAAAATATAAGAAAATGAAACAAAGCTATTGAAATTCCTTCCATGGGTAACTTTATGAATGCGTTTTTCTTAAAACTACCTTTTGTTAAGCTCTTTGTTTTTTATCCAAGCAACCTCAAATGTTCTTTAAAAACTCTTAGTAAAAACTGCAATTTTTAAATGTACGAGTAATTGTCCATAAGTAGATAATTGTAGTTCCATTTTAGTTGGAGCCATAATATCTTCCTACGAATATTTTAAATTGGTTCTCTTATTATTTTAAATTAAAGAAGATATATACTAACTTGAAACTTCTTTAAAAAACGCACTCTTATCTTAACCAGTAATTGCTTGTAATATCGCCTAAGGTAAACTTTATGGCAAAACATTTTTCCTTTTATATTTAAAAAAGATAATCTTCTTTACGTATACTTGTTTTATTCATTCAATATTTTTTAATTTATAAAAAAAAACTCATTATCTGTTTCTGGAGACAAGATAAATCGATAAAATAAGGAGATTTCAAAAAAAAAATACCAAGAATAAATAAGAACAAAATCATAGACGACACAAAAGACTTCTAAAATTTAATTAAATCTTAAATCGTGGTCTCAATAAGACTTGCTCCGTCCATCTTTTTATTATGTTATCCTCTTCCTTTAATTCGTGCTTTAAAACCATTAACTCGAGCCTGCATGATGTAGAGTTGGCTGAAATGAGAGGGGTTCAACACATTATCTCCAAGTTACCCATTTTGTTCTTTTTATGCTTCCATTTCTCTTATAATCGTGAAAATTGAGGTGGATTATGTCTTAAGAGAGTTTTTCTTTTTGAAGTCCAGTTTATTTTCTTGAGAAGGGAGTCTGGGTTTTTTTATGTATACATTATTTTTTCTCGGCTACACTGCGCCATTAAAAAGAATTTTTCTCTTTCTTTCAAAAAGAGTCAATTTAGTTTTACAGCACCGCAGGGAATTGTGGGAAAGCTTAGCAGAATTCGTTATGTACCGAAACGTTTTCTCAAGTTTCGTCTCTTTTGTTCTTTAAACACGGAGAAGAGGATAACTTTATTTTTTTGGACGAGATAATACTTTTTGAAGTTCGAAGTAGTTGGTTCCTTTGTGTCCTTGTAACGTCTAGAAGAGCAAGAAGTTTTTTCTTGTTAAACCTTTACGAGTTAATTAACCCTTGGTTTGTTTGCAAACGGATATTGAGTTTAGTTGATTTTCAGGAAAAAAGCAAGTTAATTTCATTAAATCACTGATTTATGTAGAGATTTTTATTTTTCTGCTGTTTAGAAAAAAAAGAAGTTTCAAAGGAAGAGTTGCACTTTTCCGTCATTTTGAGAAAAAATTGTACTAAAAGAGAGTAACTGTTCGTTTTAAACAATTATTCGTTAATTGCTTTCATAGATTAAATGCTTATTCCTAATGAGGGGATTAATATTTTAAATGATGAACCGAAAGAAAGAAAATATCCCTTTTTGTATTTCATAATTAAGGGAAGCTATCACAATTGGTTTTTGAATTATATAAATTCTGTTAATATCAACTTATTAAAAAATTTTTTTGAAATTTAATATTCATATTTTGTTTGATTCCTTTGGAATTTATTTCATTCAATAGCTGACCGTCCCACTAAAGTTCTCTTTTAGATATCTCCATGTTACAGTCCTTTAAATTTATGATAAACTTTAACTTTCAGTTTTAAATATTTAATGTTAAAAAAATTCCGTACAGATTGACTTCCCTTTTCAAATGTATAGGAATACAAATTATTTTGATACATCTGTGTACTTTGGTACAGGGGTTAAGAACCTATTTCTAATAAGCTATGATAAGCTTTTATATTTGCGATAAGCGTAAGAATCGAACATAAAATTTGAATGTCATTTTGAATACTGATTATTCCATACCATGGAAAATATTCTCAGTTTATTCCTAAAGGCAACACATCACATCATTTGAATTTTTCGTCATTTTTAGCAGTACACTTTAAAGCATACTATCAAAACAAAAAAAGAGTGGATCTACCCTAAAGGGTTGGGAAAAAGCCCTTTCACTTCTTATTTTTCTGTCTTATATATCAACCGAAAACTGTCAAATAACTCTCGCGAAGCAACGTATTTCTTAAGACGGATTTTGAATACAAATAGCGTTTTCTCACCGGAGAGAGGAGAAAACGTCTTCGAATATTTTTTTTAAAAACGTCGGTCATTTCAAATAAGAAAGCAGATAGAGGCTTCAATGAATCGATGATTGCTATGGTATGCTAAAGAGATGCTCCATAAAGGGCTTGTTTGAAGTAGTAATTTTCAAAAGGGTGCGCCGAAGGCGCTGTTTGGAAAGGTATCAGTAGATTTATTGATGGGAAATGTTTGTTGTAAATCGGCTGATATTTTGAAGTTTAGGGAAGAAGAATTTTTAAGACAGATAAAATAACAATTTCAATCAGACAGATAATGAGCAATACCACTATTTATTTTTTATTTTTTTATTCGATAGAGATACCCTAGAGCGGAATATACTCGCAAAATTTTTTTACTTACGATGATTATTTATTTTTTTATGTCATTTGAAAGTTTGACTTTAAAAAAGGGCGTTAAATTGTCCAATTTCCCAGTGTGACGTACTTTTACCCTATACATTGATTTTAAACAATGCTTTAATTGTGAGAGAACTCCAGCTCTCAAGCGTCGCCTCCAACCAGCTTGAGAGCTGGAGTTTTCTCACACATTCCTCTAACCAGAGGTTACTGGTGAAGAACTCTTCTTTTCAATGCTTTAATTGTTTAAACAAATCAAAGTCATTGTTGGGTTTCTCGTTAAAGTCTGTATGAGTCAGTTGTGACGTACTTTTACCCTAAACAAAGACAAAGGGCTTGGCGATTTTAATTTTAAATATTTAATTAGCTAAATTTTTTTGAAACTTTTCATGTAGATTTTTGGATTTAGATATATTTCCTTTACTGGGAAAAATCATTTTTTCTGTTTTCAAAAAATGATGGTATTGCCCATTCACCATTAAAAATAAATCATTTTGACCATTTAAAGGGTTACGTGCGAAGAGCGGACATCTAAAAATCGTGCAATGAGCGGACTTTGATAAAAAATCGAGATCGAAATCGGTGATTTAGTGATTTTATATGCTATTTGTATAAATATAAGCTATATTTTAATGTTCTTCTTGTGTGGAAAAAAGTAAAAATCTAGAAAAGTGTTTAAAATATATAAGTCTTGTAATAAAGATGAGAGTAAATAAGTAGTGTAAATACAAATCTCGTCTGCATTTTCATTCAGCAACTTAAAATACAGTAAAACTCAATGAAACAAGCACTCACATAGAAAATAAAATTTTGAATTCCAACATCAGAAAAACTCGTTTGAGGTGTAATCAGTAACAGTGACAATCCAGAAAAAGGAGGCTCGGTACTATTGGATGGTACACAAAACACGCAAATCACACAAAAAGAGCATTAAAATAGGCAATATTAATACAAATAGCATATAAATCCCTAACTTACCGATTTGATCTCGATTTTCAATCTCGATTTTTTTTATCAATGTCCGCTCATCGCACGACACCATTTAAATTGCCCAACTTATAGTCCCAGCCTTAGTAAATTAGATTTATATTTTTATTATATCTTATTTTTTTCCTAAAATATGGATTTTTAATAACAAAATTTGTGTCCATAGGTACAACAACCTGTTCTCCCTATGGCCAGACCCGGTTGTGACTGTGGACAGCCTTTAAGAGTGAAGTATTAGTTTAAAAAGTTTAAGTGAATATTTTTTTAGATGTATTACCTTTTAATGGAACAATTCCTCTCATGTAATAAATGAGAAATTGATTTTAGAGCTAAAATTATCATTAAATTGAAGGTTAATAGCTTCACTTATTATGCTGTGATTGATCTGATCATTTCACTGATCCATATTAATCTGTAAAATTCAAATAAAATCGCAAAAAAAATTCGATTGACACTTAATTTGGCTAACATTTGGAGGTAGTAACTTTTGCAAGTCTTCTTCGGTAGATATTTTAATTTTTAATATTTTAATTGTTTTCAATTTTAATAATGTTGTGAAGTACTAAGAGTAACTTTCAGCATCTAAGTAAACAAAAAATTTATTATCTCTCTATTCTAAAAAAAATTTTTGGTGAATGGTTTCCAGAGAAAGGCTTTTTAATTACGGATCCGTCTAATAAGTTTTTGGTATCAAACTGTTCGGATTATTTTGAGGATGTGCAATAAGCTTTTAGAATTCCTATAAAAATTCTCAATTCTAAAATATTTCCATTTTTCTGGATTACGGATAAGGTTGCAGTTAATAGCAAGAATTTGTCTTACAATTTATTATTCCTTCAATCAAAACGACCTATCGACGCCATATTTTATAATGAAAATAAATCCATTCACAATTTAAAAATGCGCTTCAAAATATTTTATAAATCAAATATCTTTAAAAAGTTGAAAAGAGTTTTCCAGAAACTTACCGATATACTATTTAAATAAAGAATTTCACACAAAAATAATTTGTTTGTAAACATTGAGTGTAATATAGGTTTTGTCTCTTTTATAAATTTCCATTTGATAGTTTTTGCGTTTTGAGAGTTCCCAAAGTGCTCAAAAATAAAATTTTCAAAATGAGCGGCAGCGGTGCGGCGGTCACTGTTACTTTTTTTAATACAGAGAGATTTGCATAAACTGGATATTTGTTCTTGGACAAAACGACTGAGTTAATTTCAGATTTTATCCAAGGTAGAGGATCAAAGGAACTATTTACAATCATTTCAATTCCATTCAAATTTTATACATGTTTACATTTCATTTATAGAGTTTAAAATCAATACCGAAATAAAGTTCTGCTAAGACAATTATGTTGTTTTCAATTCCAATTAGTGAATAATCAAAATAAAACAAAATGTATTTACTAAAATCTTTATAGCAATAAGCTTTTAAACAGTTTTGTAATTGGCTTAAAGAGAATATTTACATGAAATTACAATCAAAGGTTCCATTTCAAAATATGATCATGTTTGTAGATTAGTTTATTAAAATTGTATAATGAGAACTTCTTTTATAATAGTTTTTAAGTACGAAACTTCCCCATTGTCAATAAGTTAATTTTAGTTTCGCTCACAATACACATATAAAATAAGAAAATATTTATAACTTGACTTTTCAAAGAATCTTATTTTTACGCTTCCTTTACCCATACTTAGACTATATTTAAACGAAACAGCACTCGAGACGAAGAGAAAAAAATTAGAAAAAATGTTATGTTCAAGTAGTATGAGACAATCTTTCAGGATCAATAATCTTTTCCATAGCTATGAATATAACAAGAGAAAAAGCTAATCGATGGTGTAGCAACCCCTCCTCTTCTGAATAGGTTGATTCGATTATTGTAAAGGAATACCTCATTAAAGACTTCGACTAGACGTTTCTCTTCACAGGATTCAATTATTTAGGCTCTTATGTTTTTGAAGGAGAACTGAAGCATGTTAATTGTTATTCACATTTTGGTTATGAAGGGATTGGGAGCTTGTTATTTTTTATGCTGTATTTGAAGTGTAAGGTTAAAACCATGTGTGGGTATGGGAAGAGAATAACATTTGTGTTTCTCGATACGCGTACTGGTGGGGATATTTTACAAACCGATGTTAGTGTATAAAATTCCTGTTTTAATTTCTGTACGTTTAACTAATTATGAGTTTTTATTCAATAGATTTGTAGTTGAGGGTTTGTGATTTAATTTTTTCTTAACAATTTATATTAATAAAATTTTAGCTATATTCATCAGTTTTAAAAGAATAAAATTAAAGCAACTTGTCTATACTATTAAAAATAACACATTCTTTTTTTTAAATAAATTATTTGCATGTTAAAAATTTAATTAAAAATATAAAGTTTTTTATATAACTTACTCTCTTATTACTTTTAATTTACATTTTACACATTTTAGAGTTAACATAAAACTGATAAGAATTAAGGAGAACATCTCTCATAAATGCAATCTATCTCTCACCGACAAAGGTGGCAATTTGACTACTAAAACAGCATTTTGAAATGTTTGGTTTTTATTTGTTTATTACCAACGTTGTGTTTACGTTATACTCAGCACAAAGTTTTTTATATTGTTTCAATACTTATTGTGTTTATAAAGTAATGTTTTTAATAATATAATCGTATTTATAGCCAAGGCAAAACTATTTTAAGACATTTAGAGATTAATTTATAATTTGTATAAAAGTGGCAAAAACTCAACTTATGCTAGAAACAAATAAAGTTAAAAATTTACAGAAAGTTTTACGTTCTAATTGCACATTATCTTATGATTCATCAAGGCAAATTATATTTTATCTCCTAAAATATAAATCTCAGTAAAAAAAATATAAAAAATTGTCTACTCCCTTTTTCTACATCATTTATTCAAAATAATGTTATGTATTAAGCATTTATATTCAATACATAGAAATCTTTCGTATCCTAGGATAAATAATTGCCTATTAAACCCAATCTAATTGAAGATTTAAAATAATCTAAGGGTTTTACAAGTGAAGTAACTGTAACCACAACGCGAAAGGGATTCTTAGATTTTGATTTGATCGCTGCTGTAACGTCACTCCTGAAGGAAGTGATTTAAAATACCTCTTATTAGAATTCCTACCATCGATTAGTGTTTCCGACACAGCTGTTGCCAGAACTGCTGGAAAAAGATACCAGAATCAACGGGAATATATTAGAAAGAGAGGAGGAAGTTTCATAAAGAAGAAACTTGGAACTAGGCTGCTTTGTTGAGGAAATGAGTTCTTTTGAAAAGGACAAAAATTTAGTTTGTGAATCTCCTGGAAGTTAAGGTAGAGTAGAATTTTCAGTGACAAAGATATTGCTGAAGGTGTATTAACGAAAAGATGTATCCGGGGTTCTTTCAAAGATTAAGTTTTAAATTGTATCTAAAACGAGTCAGATGAGTTGGAAATAAGTTAGTTCATAAACTGGCTTCATATAGAACGATTTTAAGATTTTCTTCTGCTATAAGACGAAAATTATGTTTTAATATTTTTACCCTGTAAATAAGCCTGGATTCTAAAAATACCTGTAAGTATATTGCGTATTTTAATTCAACATTTAAAATTTTTTTTAAGAAATAAAAAAATTGGGTATCGTAAATGTCCGGAAACTTTTTTCAACTGAACTTTAGATTTTTAAACGCGTGATCGATAATTTTAAAAAAGTTTTGTTTTTTTTCTGAATCATCTATCATTATTGTCAGAATTATTAGAACATAATACAAGACATATTATTACCGTAAAATGGGGTAACTTTGGCCCAAGCATCGAAAAGTGTTTCTAAGTGTTATATATGTATGAAAAATCACGTTATTAATGCTAAACCCAATAAGTGCAATTGTTTTCAGGATATTCTTAAAGCGGTGTCTTGATATTCCTAAAATACGATCACTAGAAATGTTCCAACTTGAGTAGTATCAAAATGTCGATTTTTATTCACCATACAACTTTTCTTTGGAAAGGCAATAAAGAACATGATTCAAAACACAGCTAGGTCCTATTTTTCGGTCATTTATGAAGTCCTCCAACAGTTTTTAAATGTCATTATTTTGTTTCACTGCGTTTCTTGACAATTATTAAAGTTTTATTATGTTGGGGTAACTTTGACCCACGATTTGGGGTTACTTTGGCCCAATGGTATCTGCTTAAATATAAGTGAAATACTCATTGAGTTCAAAGAAGCAGTGGTTTAGCATGGTTGAGAAATTCATTCTAAACACGAAATACATTAAAATTATAAGATAGCAGCCTTAAATATAGTATGGTGAAGATGGCATCATTATTGTGAAATCGATGGTGTTCGAAGAAACATCAGTTTTTTGTTTCAAAAGTGGATTTTATTCCACAATTTAAGCAACCAATTTATCAAAATATGTACCTAGGATGTTAAAATACTAATAACTGTTCATGTATGTCTTTTATTTGAAAATTTATTATGGTAACTCTAAAATGAAATCAGTTTTGTGTAAGAAAACATGTTTTATTGATTTATTTTCTTATAAATTAAACTTGAAATGAACTTTGAATAGATTTTTATCATTGATAGGTATCTTAGCAACACTTATAAATAGTTTAGCATTGGCTAAAAGTAACTCAATGCCTTAACTTTGGGGGTTTGGGGGTCTGGGCCAAAGTTACCACAATTAAAGATAATTTTGGCCCAAAATTTCAAAAATTCATTAAAAATATTTTAAATTTAAAATCACACTTTAAAAGCGGTTTATATTGAAGCTGAACATGATAAAAATATTATAAGCCACTGACTTTTTCAAATTTGTTTGGATTAACCACTTTTAGTTGCTTTTAAGGCAAAAAAACCCCACTCAATTTGGGGCAAAGTAACCCCATATTACGGTAATGATTATAAAACAGATTATTATCAGGTAATATAAATCTTCATGTATAACGTGAGATTTACAAGCTTAAGTGAATTCAAAACCATTTTTGATAGTGATTTTGAAGGAACTAGGTATGGAAAAAATATACTAGGGCTTATGAAGTAGTTTTCTTTGTCACAATATTACTCCCAATGGTTTTCAAGAGTTCTTCTAATTCATATTTTCAGTATCTTTCTTAAGTAATATATAATATGATCTTCACCTATCTTGTGCTAAAAATATATTCAGTTAATTATTTTTTTTTACAGCTCTTAGTCCTTCGGAAGCTCAATTTTCGATAATCGCATTTAAAAAAACACTTTCTGTTATAGTTATTTAAATGCTAAACTCAAATAAAGTTACAACTTTATCCAACTTTCAGAAAAAAATAAACCCCATTTAAAGCAGTAAAAATATCCAACAATTCTCTCTCTCTCTCGTTTTTGATAACTCACAACAAATAAAAAGACGGCAAAGATAATGACCAGAACGGTTTTACATCAACTTTTCACATAAAGTACAACTAATGAATTGTTATCGTTCTCCTGTTGGCAGACCTTTCCCGCTATCTTAAGCCTTGAGAGAGAAATTTACTTTTTTCCCTTTCAAAAAACTCGCATTTGCTTCTAACTACTCGAGCAAACAAAAGAATCGATTTCAGTTCTTCTCAAGGCACAATTTTTTTCCTGCCAACTCCTCCAATGAGGCGAGCATCTAATCAGGAGCTACTGCCGGGTAATTGCCACTTGTTCCCGTGTGTTTCCGGAAAAAGTGGGAAATAAACGGCCGCAGAGAAGACTGACTTTGCAACGGGTGGGTTTGATTGGAAGTCTGTGAAAGAAGCATCGATTTCTGGTTGAGTGTTTCATTCGATGTCGGAAAGTGAACTGGTGGCGAAAAAGTTTGTGTTTCTCTTTCCAATTCAGACATCAAAGCGTTGAATTACCTAAGCCATGCTGGAAAGGCGATGGTTTATCTGGGATCTAGCGCTACGCTCTAGACTAGTCCTTGTCCTGACAGTATATCAGGTTTAGGAACGAGCTAGGAATGTACACTTCGGATGTATCATATCGTGAAAAACGAAAATAACAAATTTTAAAGCTAAGTGTTTTATATGCAGTATTTTTAAAAGAAAATTTATCATTAGGAATGAGAGGGAGAAAGCACAAATATACAATAAAAACAAAGGAGAACTGTTGCCAGGTTTAAAATCAGTGTTTGTAAATTTATAAAAATTAAAAATTTTATTAATAAAAATTCCGTCAGCCTAGGGGAAAAAAGGATTTTATTCCAATAAGGAAGTTGCATGTGTCAGATTTTCATAAACATTCAAGTGTTCCGTACGGTTTTTTGTATGGTAAAATGAAATATCTAGTCAATTTTTCAAAAAAATGTACAAGTAATTAAATATTTTAATTTAAAAGTCGAGAAAAAACACGTGACTGAAAACGCTTAGTGTTTAAAAGTACGATGATGTCAGCAATCATACCATCAACTCCGTTGCTTTCCATCAATGGTCACCGTACGATAACGTCACATCCCAAAATCTTAGTGTTTTCGCACGCTTTGAAAAGGGGGATTTTTGTTAATTTTTTTTTGCAATCAAAAAATTTCTTGATCGGCCTCAAATTTTGGGTAGTTGCTTATTTTTGCATGAAGAATCGATTAAAATTTTTTAAAAAATCATGCAACTTCCTCATTATCTTATAACATTGTTGTTGGTATTGGAGTTTTATATATTAAAGTTACCTATTATCTTACAATATGTTAAAATTATTTTTTAATAAAAAATAATTATTTGACTAACTGAATCCTGCAATTTCATGGAATGAACATTTTCAAATTTATATTTTATTAATTATTTTTTTCATAACAAAATTTTTAAGTGTGAAATATTTTAGAATAAATTTAATCTACATTTTAGATAAAAAAAATTCGGTAACTTGTAGGCAATTTTTGTTAAAAAAAATTTTTAATACTTTTTATTTGGAAAACCATTTTTAAAATGTCTACTTCATATTATATTCAATTTCATAGTAGTAATTTAATTTTCTTTTGCAAACATTATATTTTTCTTCTGATCTAAAAATATTTCTGATTTTAGTTTTAACCTAATTATTCAGAATTTTGTATGATATAAATTCAATTTAGTTAAATACTTTTTACAAAAATTATTAAAATAAATTTCTATTCATATTTATCATTTATATTTACTATTTCATTGAATACCTTTATAAAACGTTTTTTTTCTAATTACAAATATAGCAGTAATAAAATAAAACCATGAGTTTCATCTGCTAATTAATCCTTCCCACCTATAAACTAATTGCCTCGTATTTCATTATTGAGCCGGAAAAGTCTAAATATACGTAAATATGGAGCATTACTTATATATGGTTAATGATCATTGATATCACAATTCCTTACATCTCTAACTATGCAAAAGTTTGTTTTGCTGCATACTGTCTACTCTAAAGGAAAAGATAGTTTTACAGAACTTTGGGTCGTCGCTTGTTATGCAAAGAAACAAACTTATCAGTTTACTTTTTATGAAAATGTATCGTATTTAATGGTATTTTGAAGTCTTCTTTTGAAAAAGCTTCTTGTTC
Source organism: Tetragnatha versicolor (assembly GCA_024610705.1). Taxonomy (NCBI): domain Eukaryota; kingdom Metazoa; phylum Arthropoda; class Arachnida; order Araneae; family Tetragnathidae; genus Tetragnatha; species Tetragnatha versicolor. The sequence goes on from JANDEH010000008.1 coordinate 19,558,125, forward strand.
AAAAAAAGACATCATATAATTTTTTTTAATTTTCAATATAATTAAGATGGTTTTTAAGTGGGTGTATTATAAACAACTGAATCACAAATTTGAAATGAAAATTTGAGAATAAAGTTTTTAAAAACGATTAAATTCTTCAATTTTAAAATGAATCTTGCCCCCCCCCATTTTCCCCCATTAATTCTATATAAACTTTTTAAGATTTTTTTTCACTAATTTAGAAAAAATACTATTACGAGTTAAATATAATTATCAACAAAATTTTCTATACTTTTAAGTGTTCAAGTAGAAGTGCACACAAAGAAGGGGGTCTTTATTATACTTTTTAACTATCTAGTAAATAGTCAAAAATAAACATTACCTACAACATATATTAAAAATCACATGCATGAAGCCTGGCTTATATATTTGTTTAATTATACTTATAGGAATCTTCAATTTGCATTTTTAAAATAAAGATCTTTAAAAAAAATTCAAAATATACTTTTAATTTTTTTAAATCTTCTTATACTTTTGGGGGGGGGTACATCACACTCAAAATAAGATAAACTTTTTAACTTTCTTTAAAAATAATAATAATATCAAGGTCCCGTGCCGCTTCCAGGTATTTTTACACTGAGAATTCGAAGTGGTGGTCACTACTGTTATATGACATCTTGTGCACCGCCAGATGTCTCTGCCCATACAGCAGGGAGGGGCGAGTGTACAATCGATTTTCGGAATTGAGCTGAGTTGAGAGCACTCGCTCTCCGTCGTTAATCTCCGATGTTATCTGCGGGGGAGGCATGGCGCTTTCAGGTGCAGCGATTGGATTATTGTCATAATTTATGCGGTAATGGAGGTTTAGTGTCCTTCGTCCGGAATCGAAACATGCCGCACTTGAGGCGTGAAATATTATGGGTGCTCCTTTCTTGGGTTGGGTGTTTGACGGGCTATCGGCTGTAATTTTATTATAACCTATTTGTTTATGGTATTATGCTCTGGAAACAATCCACATAAAATAATATTTTTTGTGTTCTGATAAACATTAACTTAAATAAAAAAATTTTGGACATGGGATTTTACCCTTTATTTACCAAATTATTTTCCTCATCCTCATCCAAAATATGTCAAGTTTACGTAACTGCAACTATAAGTAAACTAAATTTGGCCTTACATCACCAAAATTGGACGAATTTGGAACATTGGGAAGTGGTACTTACAAGTACCGTTGGTACATCACAAAGGAATAGGCACTGTCTATTTGGACGGTCTTTTTTCAACTAAACTCTACTCTAATTTCCACGGCCCGGCGTTCCATTGGTTCTATCACTAAGCGCCAAGACTGCTACGTAACCACGAGACCTACAGCGCATGCGCCACGGGCCGTTTGGGCCGTCCAAATAGACACTTCGAAAGGAATATTAAAGGTTATGAAGAACCCTTCCAAACCTAAGCTGCCCGAGATGACAATTGAATCCTATGGAAAATTTGGGACGGCTCGGACGGAAAGGGTTTAACTAGTTCTTTCGTAGGTTTGACAAGGTTCAAAGCTTAGATACATAATTTCATTCAATTACCAGCCAGTAATGTAGTGGCTAAGCTCAGTGGAAAACGCTATAAGTAAAATATCTGAAACAACGCTAAATTCCTCTCCCTCCTATATGATAAAAATAACGGTTTGGAGTATTTACTTAGAAAAAAACATGCTTTAGAAATTAAATTGTCGAATGAAAAGTATCATGTTTTGTATGCAGTTTACCCTTCTTATCTCTAGATTCTTAATATCTCGAAAACCTTTATAATTTGGTAAAAATATCCCCCTTTGAAATAAAGTATTAATTAATTTTATATTTGAAAGAACCTTGTGTCATCTCGAATTTATTTTCAAGTCCCTTCTACTTCGAAATATTGAGATTATACTACTATATGTTATTATTATGTTCACCATATTCAGATATATTTTATTTACTTCATTGCGTGTATAAGCTTAAATGTTTAATATGTTTACTGAATTTTATATTGAAACAACATATTTTATATGTTTAGTTTATAAGTACTCACAGTGAAGCAACGAAAGTTCTATTATCAGTTCATTGAGAACTACATCTTTCTATATCCAATTAAAGACGATATTGAATGCAATCATCATGAAAGTTGTTAGTAAATACTTTATACATAAAAAGAAGCATAAACCGACATTGCTCCCACACCAAATTAACACTCACCTTTAGCTGAATTCTGAACGGCCACCTGACAAGCGCAACAGCCACAAACTATTGTTAAACTATTTAGCTCTGCTCTTTGGCTTAAATAAATGAATTTATGCTGAACCACTTATGTGACATTCTCTAATAATGGAGACGGAGAGAGGGGGCATCTCTTGATAAATTGCTCCCTGCCCCCACCAGGGGGCGTTAATTACGTCACTTAAAGATTCCTTTAATTAAAACGGCTTTCATTAGAGAGGAATGCGCTCTATTCGAATGTCACGGAGCATGTTTAGAACTCCGGGAAGCCGGGAACCACCCCTTGAATTGAGAAGGGAATGTTTCATTGTCTACGAGGTTCAGTTCAAGTAACTGAGAACAATACATGAAAACGGTAGGTCAGGTTGTGTAAGGAAAGGTATCGTTTTGAATGGTTATCATGACAGTGGTAAATATTTTACGGGTATTTATTTTTATAGGTGGAGGTAATAATGTAGAAAATCTGATAGGTGGTATTAAAACCAACTGACAAGGAGTTTAGTAAACAGATATTTTAATTTTGTATGTAGTTTACACCTCCATTCAAGAAAATGAAAATGAAATTCGAAGTTCAACAAGTGTCATCACAAAATAAGTTAAATTTTCATTTAGTTTAAAAACTCTCAAAATAAGTTTATTTTTGATATGATGAACTCTATTCCTACAAAATAACTAGTTTACTTTTAATACAGACTGAAATTTATAGTTGTGATTATTATTATGATTTTAAAACATTATCTTAATATTTTATTCCTGAAATTTTTTTTGTTTTTGTGGTTTTTTTCATTGTAAGTTATATTTAAGATTCTTTTTCCCAGCGTTTTGCAGCATTTTCACTTACCCAGGTTTGATTTCCTGATTTCAAGTTTGTTTTTTAGGATTTGTTATGAACTCCTTTTTGACCATTATATATAAAGTTAAGTTTATTACTTGAATTCATAAAAACCCTTATCCATATCGCCTGTTTGAAAACGAAAGTATGATGTTCAAAACAATTTATTTTTGAACTCTTAAAATTGTGAATTTGTTTTCCATATTTAAATATTTAATCAAAAAACTAAATTAATACTTTCTAACATTTAAATCGAAAACATAACTATAAATGTTAATTCTTGTAGTACTTTCAACTTCAATTTCCTATCGCAATAAGTCTAGAATGTGTGGACACAGCAATTGTTGGGTTGTTAATGCAATGAACATGAACCAGCAATTTGACTTGATTTACGACGGGTGTGGTGACAGCCGCTGCATGTTTCTGCGAATGGCCGAGGAAAGATATCGGGATATGCATGTTTATTTACGACAATGCAGAGTTGCTATCTGATATGGCCGTTGTATTGGTTAAGCAATATGTTGTAGGAAAATATTAGGACGAGGAAAGCGTTTTGAAGAGGATATTAAAAAGAACGGAGAGGAGAACGTTAAGATTATTTTGTGGAAAACATTATAAGATAAACTTCTCAAATTATATATTATAATATTGTTTTCAAAATGTAGAGAAAATAATAGGTCAGGGTGTGTAATTGTATATGTGAAAGAAAATTTAGATTTTACTTTGATAAATCCTAATAATGTGATTTCAGCCGAGTGCTTATCCTTATATAGTAAGCGTTTGGATTTACTTATTGTAGCATGTTATAGATCACACTCTTATACACCTATTTTTTATGACTGAGCTAGATGTTTTGTTAAATTGTAATTCCAAAAATGTTCTTCTAATTGGAGATCTTAATATTGACATTTTAAAAAAATATTCAGATTCAAATGCATACATGGATTTATTGAGTGGAAAAGGTTTTAAATCATATTTAAATATTCCAACCAGGGTAACAGAAATGAGTGAAAGTTGTATCGATCATATTTTCATTAGAACAAAAGACTTTCATGTAAAATCAGGATGTTTGGTTAACAATTTGACGGATCATTATCCAATTCTGTGTAAATTGTTTAAAGAAACTGTAAATTATTCGGAGGAAAATAAAATATTAAATTCTAAAATAAAAATTGATTATAAAAAATTAGAGACTATTGTTAGTAGTTCAGATTTTAAACAATGCTTAAGTAATATAATTGATTATACCTCTTTTGAAAATTTAGTAATGGATTCATGTAGAAAATCAATTAAAACAGTTCAGAACAGTAGAAATAAAAGAAAAAAATGGATGGATAACTACTGAAATTATACAATTAATAAATGAAAAAGAAAACCTGTATCGTAATGAGGAAGTTTCATATTTTTTTTTATTTTTTAAATCGATCCAACCTTACGAGAAAACCCTAAAACCGAGATATTTTTTAATTCTGATCATTATTTATTTTTTTACTGCGGCTTAAAGTTTGCGCTCTGGAAAAGGCGGGAAAAACAGCGATTTCAGATTCGTGATGTCACTCGGCATGTCAAAACGTTTACAACTCGCATCTCCTCCTAAACTACGCAGCTGGCGTAGACAAAACTCGGTAAATAGACGTATCTCGAGGCGAGGACGATCACTACCAATTTTTCCAAGTTCGAAAATCGAGTATTTACAAGTAATTAACGATTTTATGGCTAAAAACGCTTATTTCTCCATTTCTCTACTAGAGTGGATCTGCTTGACTCACTATTTTAAATATGAAAACCTCAGGATTAAATATTTTTATTAAGAAAAGCTCTATAATTGCCAATTTAAAAGTTAAATCAGCTATGAAAACACCAAAATAAATTCAAATAATTAATTTTAAAACATTACATTCTTATATTTTAAGATTAATTATTTATTAAGATTATATTTTAAGATTTAAATATTTTTTATTAAGTGGGACTAATCCCCATCTGGTCGAGTGAAACTAGACCAAATCCATGAGGTCATAAAGACCTTTTATTTTAATAATGAATAAACATCAACAATGCCTTTTGTTTGGTGTCGAGTGACGTCAAATTTGATTTTTGAGCGTTTGCAATTGCATCATTTGTTTACGACTTTTTTCAACTTTTATTTCTTCTACATCTCAGTAAATAAATTTTTGAGGAAAATTTGGATTGCAGATTTGGATTTTTCACATCTTATATTGTATTAATATACCCCAAAATCGAAAATTTAAAAAATATGAAACTTCCTCATTTAAAAAGAAATAAATTGAATATACAATAAAAATTACTTATAAAAAAGCTACCAAAGATCTAAAAAATAAAATTAAAATGGCCAAAACTAGTTATTATCAAAACGAATTCCTTAAATTAACAAAAACAAGCAAAAAGAATGGAAGCTCATAAACAATATCATTGGAAAGGGTAATAAAAAGAGTATTTTTCCCAATACAACTAACTTAACCAATTTAGCTAATAATTTTAATGACTTTTTTGTAAATGTTGCAAACTCAAAAAATTATAATCGGGCTTTAACAAGAACTTTATCTCATTCAAGTATTAACTCTTTTTATCTCTATGATTCAAATAATCAAGAAGTAAATAATGTAAAGGGAAAATAAAGCTGTTGGTCATGATAAAATTCCGATTATTTTTAAGCACAATCCCACCAAATTTACAACCATTATAAATAACTTGCTAAAGGCCAGTGATTTTCCAGATAGCTTGAAAGTAGCAGTGTTGTAACTCCCATTTATAAATCCGGTGATAGAGAAAATTTAACTAACTATAGACCAATTTCGATATTACCAATCTTCTCAAAAATTTTAGAGAAAATTATGAGGGATAGACTTACTAACTTTTTAAATTCTTCTGAATTTATTGCAGGAAATCAATATGGTTTTAAAAGGGGTATAGTACTGAACACGCTCTGAATGAATTTTTTACTTTGATATACTATAGTAGTATAAATGAAAACCAAAAAAGTGTTGCAATTTTTATTGACGTATCTAAAGCATTTGATTCAATAAATCATAATATATTACTTTATAAATTGTCAAGAGCAGGTATTAGAGGAATTCAACTTGATTGGTTTAAACCGTACCTATATAATAGAAAACAATACGTAAAACTGTTTGACAGATTAAGTGATTTTAAATTTATAAAAAGGGAGTGCCACAAGGGTCCATTTTGGGCCCTTTGCTATTTTTAATTTTTATTAAGGATTTATGTGAGTTAAGACTTTTCGGAAAAATTTTATCATACGCGGATGATACTGTTTTGGTTTACTCAGCTCAAAATTATATTACATTAGAAAGAAATATAAACTCGGATTTAATAAAACTAAAGGATTGGTTTCAAAGTAATGATATTTTAATAAATAGTAATAAAACAAAATATATAAATTTTAGTTTAATCCATAGGAATAGCCAAGACCTGAATATTAAATATCATGATTGTTTAAATACTTTGAATTGTAATTGTCTAAATCTTGAAAGAGTGGAAAGTTTTAAATACCTAGGATTAAATATTGATCAAAATTTGAAATTTAACACACATATCCAGTATTTAAGGATTAAACTTCGTTATAACTTATATTTATTTTATCATCTAAAAAATTACGTAGACAGATCCTTTTTAAATATTTTATACAGCTCATGGATTCAATCAAAGTTACAATATGGAATAATTTTTTGGGCAGATGATTATATTACAAATTTAGTTCCACTAATAAATTTACAAAAACGAATATTCAAATATATTGATGATAATCATCAAACTAATTTCCTATCTTTAAAAAAACTGCATTGCTTTAGATTATTAATTTTTATTCATGACAATATAAATTCATATGAAAGTAATGTTACCCAATATAATTTGAGAGAAACGCCTTTATTAAAAATTCCTAAACCACATAAGGAAATAATGCACAAGAGTTTTTTGTATCAAGGTAAACTTCTTTATAACCAACTCCCATATTATTTAACCTCAATTACAAACAAGATATTTTTTAAGAAAAATTTGTTTTTATTTATATTGTACTAGCGGATATGCCCGGCCTTGCACGGGTGGAGTGTAAGGTACCTGTGCCTAATATGGACACCCTAATTAAATTGTATTTTTTTCACCCCCTTGTACACGTCATAGGACTCCAAAAATGCATGACCACTATCCCTGGAATGTTGACTATCATTATTAAAATTAGCGACCTTGTAATTATTCTGGTTTAATTTTTAATAATAAAAACAAAAAATGTTTGCAAGTGTCCATATTAGGAACCACCTGTCCCTATTATGGACAGGTGGCTACTTATTGACCTTCTACCCAGGGTGTATGGAAGAACCATTCTTCCAAGGGATTTTAGAGGCGAGGGGATAAAAAAAAATATGTCTTAAAGTATTGCGGGGGAGAAGGGGCACAGTAAATATCTTCAGAACATGCACTTCGTAATGTTATGTACGGATAGTATAATTAAGATTAAAAATACATATAAACATAAATTTATTATGAATTAGCTAAATAAAATAACATAAAACAGATAATTATTTTACAAATTTCTAAATCTGAAGATTCACTTGCTGTATTTCCAATGTGGACATAAGGTGTCCATAATAGGAACAGGGCGTAGTTTTACTTAATCTTGTAATAAATAAACAAAGAAAACATTTTAAAGCAATATGCGCAATAGCAAACGAAAATATGTTTTATCCGCTTTCTAAAACACTCAATTTTTAAATATTTAAAGTAATTTTTCCATATCTAATAAGAATTTAAACTTAACCTGTAATTAAGATCAGCATACCATGAAAACACAAATTTCCTTCAAAATGGCGAACACCGCGCTTTATTGCACTTTCCACACTAAATTTTCTTTTAAACTGCTTTTCTTCAAGAATATGTAGTGCCAACTTTCGTTCAAGTTTCTTAGTTTTAAAAATATTAGGGGTGTCCATATTGAGAGCCCTGTCCATATTGGGTACAAGTACCTTATAAATATTTTTATTTTGATTTTTCTAAAAATACATTTATAATCATGTAAATCAGCAATAACCAATCTTCCCAGTATCCCAGTTACCTCTTTCCTATCCAAGTGTTCCCGGTAATTTTCAAATCCCGGTGTTCCCGGTAATTTTTCCTTTCCCGATCTTCCTGATAATTTTTCCTTTCCCGGTGTTCCCAGTAATTTTTCCTCTCCCGATGTTCCCGGTAATTTTTCCTTTCCCGATTTTCCTGATAATTTTTCCTCTCCCGATGTTCCCGGTAATTTTTCCTCTCCTTATGTTCCCGGTGATTTTTCCTTTCCCGGTGTTCCCGGTACGTTTTCCTATCCCAGTGTTCCCAGTAATTTTTAAATCACAGTGTTCTCGCTCTAGTAAATTAATAAATCTAGTGAACAAAGTAACAAATTTGAAACAATAATAAAATATCTAGTAAATTGAGAAGTCTAGTGAGCCGCTTCATTTGAAACAATGTTTTATTTTTAAGTCGTTTTCCATGAAAAAAATTACTTTTCCATAAATATTTAAATTTTAAAGGAAAATATCTTGAAATAAAGGAAAATAACGTTTGAAAATAAATTATTTGAGTTTATTTTAATGTTTTCATAGCTGATATCCTTTTTAAATGGACAATTATCGAGATTTTCGAGTTAAAATATTTATTTTTCGAGGTTTTCATCTCGTTAACAATAGTGAGTCAAGCAGATCTACTCTAGTAGAGAAATGGAGAAATAAGCGTTTTTGGCTATAAATTCGCTAATTACTCGTAAATATTCGATTTTCGAGCTTGGAAAACTTGACAGTGATCGTTCCCGCCTCGAGATACGCCTATATACCAAGTTTTGGCCACGCCTGCGGCGTGGCTTAGGAGGAGATGCGTCCTCCACATACACACATAGCCACAAACGTTTTTAGTTTATACTAGCTGATATACCCGGCCTTGCACGGGTGGAGTATATAATTTTTTTTTTAAATTTAATTTTCTCAAAATATATTTAAAATTTTTAAATCAGCAATTACCAATCATCTCGGTATCCCAGACGCCTTTTTCCTATCCCGGTGTTCCCGGTACTTTTTCATTTCCCGATGTTCCCGATAATTTTCCTATCCCGATGATCGAGGTAATTTTTATGTCCCGATAATCAAGGTACTTTTTTCCTATTCCGATGTTTCCGGTAATTTTTTTCCCGGTGTTCTCGGCAATGTTTCCAAGTAAATTAATGAGTCTTGTGAACAAAAATAGCAAATTTGAAACAATAATAAAAGATCGAGTAAATTTAAAAATCTAGTGAACCGCTTCATTTGAAACAATGTTTTATTTTTAAGCCGTTTTCCATGAAAAAAAATTTTCACTTTTCCATAAATATTTAAATTTTTAAGGAAAAAATCTTAAAATAGGGGAAACTAACGTTTCAAAATTAATTATTTGAATTTATTTTGGTGTTTTACAACTGATATAGTTTTTAAATGGACAATTATTGAGTTTTTCCCGTTAAAATATTTGATTTTTGGAGGTTTTAATCTCGTGAACAATAGTGTGTCGAGCAGATCTACTCTGGTAGAGAAATGGGGAAATAAGCGTTTTTGGCTATAAATTCGCTAATTACTCGTAATTATTCGATTTTAGAGCTTGGAAAACTTGACAGTGACAATCGACACCTCGAGATACGTCTATGTACCGAGTTTTGACCACGCCTTCGGCGTGGTTTAGGAGGAGATGTGTCCTCCACATACATAGTCACAAACGGTTTTATATATTTACTAGCGGATATGCCCGGCCTTGCACGGGTGGAGTGTATAATTTTTTTTAAATTAAATTTTCTCAAAATATATTTATAATTTTTAAATCAGCAATTACCAATCATCCTTTTATCCCAGACGCATTTTTCCTGTCCCGGTGTTCTCGGTAATTTTCATATCCCGATGTTCCCGGTAATTTTCCTATCCCGATTTTCCCGATAATTTTCCTATCCCGATGTTTCCGATAATTTTCCTATCCCGATGTTCCCGATAATTTTCCTATCCCGTTGTTCCCGATAATTTTTATGTCCCGGTAATCCCGGTACTTTTTTCCTATCCCGATGTTCTCGGTAATTTTTCTTTTCCCGGTGTTCTCGGCAATGTTTCCTAGTAAATTAATGAGTCTAGTGAACAAAAATATCAAATTTTAAACTACAATAAAAAAATCTAGTAATTTTAAAAGTCTAGTGAACCGCTTCATTTGAAACAATGTTTTATTTTCAAGTCGTTTTCCATGAAAAAAAATTACACTTTTCCATAAATATTTAAATTTTAAAGGAAAATATCTTAAAATAGGGGACACTAACGTTTCAAAATTAATTATTTGAATTTATTTTGGCGTTTTTACAACTGATATAGTTTTTAAATGGACAATTATCGTGTTTTTCCTGTTAAAATATTTAATTTTTGGAGGTTTTCATCTCGTTAACAATAGTGAGTCAAGCAGATCTACTCTGGTAGAGAAATGGAGAAATAAGCGTTTTTGGCTATAAATTTGCTAATTGCTCGTAAATATTCGATTTTGGAACTTGGAAAACTTGACAGTGATCGTTCCCGCCTCGAGATACGCCTATATAGCGAGTTTTGGCCACGCCTTCGGCGTGGCTTGGGAGGAGATGCGTCCTCCACATACACACATAGCCACAAACGGTTTTAGTAATATACTAGCGGATATGCCCGGCCTTGCACGTGTGGAGTGTATAATTTTTTTTAATTAAATTTTCTCAAAAAAAATTTAAAATTTTTAAATCAGCAATTACCAATCATCCCGGTATCCCAAACGCCTTTTTCCTATCCCGGTGTTCCCGGTAATTTTTCCTATCCCGGTGTTCCCAGTAATTTTCTTATCCCGGTGATCCCTTTAATTTTTCCTATCCCGGTGTTCCCGGTAGTTTTTCATATCCCGGTGTTCCCGGTAATTCTTCATATACCGATGCTCCCTGTAACTTTCCTATCCCGATGATCGGGGTAATTTTTATATCCCGATAATCCCTGTACTTTTTTCCTATCACGATGTTCCCGGTAATTTTTCTTTTCCCAGTGTTCTAGGCAATGTTTCCTAGTAAATTAATGAGTCTAGTGAACAAAAATAACAAATTTGAAACAATAATAAAAGATCTAGTAAATTGAAAAGTCTAGTGAACGGCTTCATTTGAAACAATGTTTTATTTTTAATTCGTTTTCCATGAAGAAAATTTACACTTTTCCATAAATATTTAAATTTTAAAGGGAAAAAATCTTAAAATAAAGGAAAATAACGTTTATAAATAAATTATTTGAATTTATTTTAATGTTTTCATAGCTGATATCCTTTTTAAATGGACAATTATCGTGTTTTTCCTGTTAAAATATTTAATTTTTGAAGGTTTTCATCTCGTTAACAATAGTGAGTCGAGCAGATCTACTCTGGTAGAGAAATGGAGAAATAAGCGTTTTTGGTTATAAATTCGCTAATTACTCGTAATTATTCGATTTTCGAGCTTGGAAAACTTGACAGTGATCGTTCCCGCCTCGAGATACGCCTATATACCGAGTTTTGGCCACGCCTGCGGCGTGGCTTGGGAGGAGATACGTCCTCCACATACACACATAGCCACAAACGTTTTTAGTAATATATAGACTAGCGGATATGCCCGGCCTTGCACGGGTGGAGTGTATAATTTTTTTAAAATTAAATTTTCTCAAAATATATTTATAATTTTTAAATCAGCAACTACCAATCACCCCGGTATCCCAGACGCCTTTTCCTATCCCGGTGTTCCCTGTAATTTTCCATATCCCGGTGTTCCCGGTAATTCTTGATATACCGATGCTCCCTGTAACTTTCCTATCCCGATGTTCCCGATAATTTTCCTATCCCGATGTTCCCGATAATTTTTCTATCCCGATGTTCCCGATAATTTTCCTATCCCGATGATCGGGGTAATTTTTATATCCCGATAATCCCGGTACTTTTTTTTCCTATCCCGGTGTTCCCGGTAATTTTCCTTTTCCCGGTGTTCTCGGCAATGTTTCCTAGCAAATTAATGAGTCTAGTGAACAAAAATAACAAATTTGAAACAATAATAAAAGATCTAGTAAATTGAAAAGTCTAGTGAACGGCTTCATTTGAAACAATGTTTTATTTTTAATTCGTTTTCCATGAAGAAAATTTACACTTTTCCATAAATATTTAAATTTTAAAGGGAAAAAATCTTAAAATAAAAGAAAATAACGTTTGAAAATAAATTATTTGAATTAATTTTGATGTTTTTATAGCTGATAAAGCTTTTAAATGGACAATTTTAGAGTTTTTCCTATTAAAATATTTATTTATGGAGGTTTTAATCTCGTGAACAATAGTGAGTCGAGCAGATCTGCTCTGGTAGAGAAATGGAGAAAGAAGCGTTTTTGGCTATAAATTCGCTAATTACTCGTAATTATTCGATTTTCGAGCTTGGAAAACTTGACAGTGATCGTTCCCGCCTCGAGATACGCCTATATACCGAGTTTTGGCCACGCCTTCGGCGTGGCTTGGGAGGAGATGCGTCCTCCACATACACACATAGCCACAAACGTTTTTATATATTTACTAGCGGATATGCCCGGCCTTGCACGGGTGGAGTGTATAATTTTTTTTAAAATTAAATTTTCTCAAAATATATTTATAATTTTTAAATCAGCAATTATCAATCATCCCGGTATCCCAGACGCCTTTTTCCTATCCCGGTGTTTGATGTTCCCAATAATTTTCCTATCCCGATGTTCCCGATAATTTTTTCCTATCCCAATGTTTGATATTCCCGATAATTTTCCTATACCGATGTTCCCGATAATTTTCCTATCCCGATGATCGAGGTAATTTTTATGTCCCGGTAATCCCGGTACATTTTTCCTATCCCGATGTTCACTGTAATTTTTCTTTTCCCGGTATTCTCGGCAATGTTTCCTAGTAAGTTAGTGAGTCTAGTGAACAAAAATAACAAATTTGAAACAATAATAAAAGATCTGGTAAATTTAAAAGTCTAGTGAACCGCTTCATTTGAAACTATGTTTTATTTTTAAGTCATTTTCCATGAAAAAAATATTACACTTTTTCATAAATATTTAAATTTCAAAGGAAAATATCTTAAAATAGGGGAAACTAACGCTTCAAAGTTAATTGTTTGAATTTATTTAGTGTTTTTACAACTGATATAGTTTTTAAATGGACAATTATCGAGTTTTTCCTGTTAAAATATTTGATTTTTGGAGGTTTTAATCTCGTTAACAATAGTGAGTCGAGCAGATCCACTCTGGTAGAGAAATGGAGAAATAAGCGTTTTTGGCTATAAATTCGCTAATTGCTCGTAATTATTCGATTTTCGAGCTTGGAAAACTTGACAGTGACCGTTCCCGCCTCGAGATACGCCTATATACCGAGTTTTGGCCACGCCTGCGGCGTGGCTTGGGAGGAGATACGTCCTCCACATACACACATAGCCACAAACGTTTTTAGTAATATACTAGCTGTTATGCCCGGCCTTGCACGAGTGGAGTGTATAAATTCAATTTTTTAAGTTTTCTTAAAATATATTCATGTAATTTTGTAAATCAACAATTACCGATCATCCCGGTATCCCAGACGCCTTTCCTATCCCGGTGTTCCCTGTAATTTTATCCTATCCCTGTGTTCCCGGTAATTTTTCCTATCCCGGTGTTCCCGATAATTTGTCATATCCCGATATTCCCGGTAATTTTTCCTAACCCAGTATTCCCGGTAATTTTTCCTATCCCTGTGTTCCCGGTAATGTTTAATATCCCGGTGTCTTTTTCCATCTTAATAAAATAACAAATTCGGAACAACTATAAAAAAATATCTGGTTAATATTAATAAATCTAGTGAAAAAAGTAACCAATTTGGAAATGAAATAAACGGTCTAGTTCTAGTAGTAAGTATAAGAGTCTAGTGAACCGTGTCTTTTGAAACAATGTATTATTTTAAACTCGTTTTCCATGAAAAAATAATTTACAATTTTCCATAAATATTTTTATTTAAAGGAAAAAATCTTAAAAAAAAGGATAATAACGTTTGATAATGAATTATTTGAAATTATTTTGATGTTTTCATAGCTGATAAAGCTTTTAAATGGACAATTATCGAGATTTTCAAGTTAAAATATTTATTTTTCGAGGTTTTCATCTCGCTTACAATAGTGAGTCGAGCAGATCTACTCTAGTAGAGAAATGGAGAAATAAGCGTTTTTGGCTATAAATTCGCTAATTACTCGTAATTATTCGATTTTCGAGCTTGGAAAACTTGACGGTGACAATCGACACCTCGAGATACGTCTATGTACCGAGTTTTGACCACGCCTTCGGCGTGGTTTTGGAGGAGATGTGTCCTCCACCCACATACATAGCCACAAACGTTTTTAGTTATATACTAGCGGATATGCCCGGCCTTGCACGGGTGGAGTGTATAATTTTTTTAAATTAAATTTTCTCAAAATATATTTATAATTTTTAAATCAGCAACTACCAATCACCTCGGTATCCCAGACGCCTTTTCCTATCCCGGTGTTCCCTGTAATTTTTCATATCCCGGTGTTCCCGGTAATTCTTCATATACCGATGCTCCCTGTAACTTTCCTATCCCGATGTTCCCGATAATTTTCCTATCCCGATGTTCCAGATAATTTTTCTATCCCGATGTTCCCGATAATTTTCCTATCCCGATGATCGGGGTAATTTTTATATCCCGATAATCCCTGTACTTTTTTCCTATCACGATGTTCCCGGTAATTTTTCTTTTCCCAGTGTTCTCGGCAATGTTTTCTATCCTAGTAAATTAATGAGTCTAGTGAACAAAAATAACAAATTTGAAACAATAATAAAAGATCTAGTAAATTGAAAAGTCTAGTGAACGGCTTCATTTGAAACAATTTTTTATTTTTAATTCGTTTTCCATGAAGAAAATTTACACTTTTCCATAAATATTTAAATTTTAAAGGGAAAAAATCTTAAAATAAAAGAAAATAACGTTTGAAAATAAATTATTTGAATTAATTTTGATCTTTTTATAGCTGATAAAGCTTTTAAATGGACAATTTTAGAGTTTTTCCTATTAAAATATTTATTTTTGGAGGTTTTAATCTCGTGAACAATAGTGAGTCCAGCAGATCTACTCTGGTAGAGAAATGGAGAAATAAGCGTTTTTGGCTATAAATTTGCTAATTACTCGTAATTATTCGATTTTCGAGCTTGGAAAACTTGACAGTGATCGTTCCCGCCTCGAGATACGCCTATATACCGAGTTTTGGCCACGCCTTCGGCGTGGCTTGGGAGGAGATGCGTCCTCCACATACACACATAGCCACAAACGTTTTTATATATTTACTAGCGGATATGCCCGGCCTTGCACGGGTGGAGTGTATAATTTATTTTTTTAAGTTTTCTTAAAATATAATTATAAATTTGTAAATAAGCAAAATTACCAATCATCCTAGTACCCCAGGTCCCTTTTTCCTATCCCAATGTTCCCGGTAATTTTCAAATCCCGGTGTTCTCGGTAATTTTGCCTATCCCGATGTTCCCGGTAATTTTCCTATCCCAATCTTCCCGGTTATTTTAATATCCCGGTGTTCCCTGTAATTTTTTACCTCTCGATGTTCCCGTTAATTTTTCCTTTCCCGGTGTTCCTGGTATTTTCAAATCCTGATGTTTCCGGCAATTTTTTATATTCCGGTATTCCCGGTGTCGTTATGGTAATTTTCCTATCCCGGCGTTCTCGATATGATTTTATAACCCAGTAATTTTTCCTATTCGGATGTTCCCGCTAATTTTATAATCTTTGTGTTCCCGATACTTTTTTCAATCCCGGTGTTCCTGTTTATTTTTCTGTTTCAAATTTAAAGGATTATAAAAAGTCTAGTTAATTGATAAGCCTAGTGAACAAAATATCAAATTTGAAACTACAATAAAAAAATCTTGTAAATTGAAAAGTCTAGTGAACCGTCTCATTTGAAACAATGTTTTATTTTTAAAACTCTGGTTCCATGAAAAAATAATTTACGATTTTCCATAAATATTTATATTTTAATGGAAAATATCTTAAAATAAAAGAAAATAATGTTTGTAAATAAAGTAATCGAATTTATTTTGGTGTTTTCATAGCTTATATCCTTTTTAAATGGACAATTATAGAAATTTTCAAGTTAAAATATTTAATTTTTGAAGGTTTTCATCTCGTTAACAATAGTGAGTCGAGCAGATCTACTCTGGTAGAGAAATGGAGAAATAAGCGTTTTTGGCTATAAATTCGCTAATTGCTCGTAATTGTTCGATTTTCGAGCTTGGAAAACTCGACAGTGACAATCGACACCTCGAGATACGTCTATGTACCGAGTTTTGACCACGCCTTCGGCGTGGTTTTGGAGGAGATGTGTCCTCCACCCACATACATAGCCACAAACGTTTTTAGTTATATACTAGCGGATATGCCCGGCCTTGCACGGGTGGAGTGTATAAATTTTTTTAATTAAATTTTCTCAAAATACATTTATAATTTTTTAAATCAGGAATTACCAATCATCCCGGTATCCCAGATGCCATTTTCCTATCTCGGTGTCCCCGGTAATTTTTCATATCCCAGTGTTCCCGGTAATTTTTCATATCCCGATGTTCCCGGTAATTTTCCTATCCCGATGTTCCCGATAATTTTCCTATTCCGATAATTTTCCGTCCCGGTAATCCCGGTATTTTTTCCTATCCCGATGTTCACGGTAATTTTTCTTTTCCCGGTGTTCTCGGCAATGTTTCCCAGTAAATTAATGAGTCTAGTGAAAAAAATAACAAATTTGAAACAATAATAAAATATCTAGTAAATTTAAAAGTCTAGTGAACCGCTTCATTTGAAACAATGTTTTATTTTTAAATCGTTTTCCATGAAAAAAAATTTACACTTTTCCATAAATATTTAAATTTTAAAGGAGAATATCTTAAAATAGGGGAAAATAACGTTTCATAATTAATTATTTGAATTTATTTTGGTGTTTTTACAACTGATATAGTTTTTAAATGGACAATTATAGAGTTTTTCCTGTTAAAATATTTAATTTTTGAAGGTTTTCATCTCGCTTACAATAGTGAGTCGAGCAGATCTGCTCTGGTAGAGAAATGGAGAAATAAGCGTTTTCGGCTATAAATTCGTTAATTACTCGTAATTGTTCGATTTTCGAGCTTGGAAAACTTGACAGTGACAATCGACACCTCGAGATACGTCTATGTACCGAGTTTTGACCACGCCTTCGGCGTGGTTTAAGAGGAGATGTGTCCTCCACCCACATACACAGCCACAAACGTTTTTAGTTATATACTAGCGGATATGCCCGGCCTTGCACGGGTGGAGTGTATAAATTTTTTTTAAATTAAGTTTTCCCAAAATATATATTTATAATTTTTAAACCAGCAATTACCAATCATCCCGGTATCCGAGACGCCTTTTTCCTATCCCGGAATTCCCGGTAATTTTTCATATCCCGGTGTTCCCGGCAATTTTCCTATCCCGATGTTCCCGGTAATTTTCCTATCCCGATGTTCCCGATAATTTTCCTATCCCGATGATCGAGGTAATTTTTATGTCCCGGTAATCCCGTACTTTTTTCCTATCCCGATGTTCCCGGTAATTTTTCTTTTCCCGGTGTTCTCGGCAATGTTTCCTAGTAAACTAATGAGTCTAGTGAACAAAAATAACAAATTTAAAACAATAATAAAAGATCTAGTAAATTTAAAAGTCTAGTGAACCGCCTCATTTGAAACAATGTTTTATTTTCAAGTCGTTTTCCATGAAAAAAAATTTACACTTTTCCATAAATATTTAAATTTTAAAGGAGAATATCTTAAAATAGGGGAAAATAACGTTTCATAATTAATTATTTGAATTTATTTTGGTGTTTTTACAACTGATATAGTTTTTAAATGGACAATTATAGAGTTTTTCCTGTTAAAATATTTAATTTTTGAAGGTTTTCATCTCGCTTACAATAGTGAGTCGAGCAGATCTGCTCTGGTAGAGAAATGGAGAAATAAGCGTTTTCGGCTATAAATTCGTTAATTACTCGTAATTGTTCGATTTTCGAGCTTGGAAAACTTGACAGTGACAATCGACACCTCGAGATACGTCTATGTACCGAGTTTTGTTCACGCCTTCGGCGTGGTTTTGGAGGAGATGTGTCCTCCACCCACATACACAGCCACAAACGTTTTTAGTTATATACTAGCGGATATGCCCGGCCTTGCACGGGTGGAGTGTATAATTTTTTTTAAATTAAATTTTCTCAAAATTTTTATTTATAATTTTTCAATCAGCAATTACAAATCATCCCGGTATCCCAGACACATTTTTCCTATCCCGGTGTTCCCGGTAATTTTTCATATCCCGATGTTTTCGGTAATTTTCCTATCCCGATGTTCCAGATAATTTTCCTATCCCGATGTTCCCGATAATTTTCGTATCCCGATGATCGAGGTAATTTTTATGTCCTTGTAATCTCGGTACTATTTTCCTATCCCTATGTTACCGGTGATTTATCTTTTCCCGGTGTTCTCGGCAATGTTTCCTAGTAAATTAATGAGTCTAGTGAACAAAAATCTTGAAACAGCAATAAAAGCTCTAGTAAATTTAAAGTCTAGTGAACCGCTTCATTTGAAACAATGTTTTATTTTAGTCTTTTTCCATGTAAAAAATTTACACTTTTCCATAAATATTTAAATTTTAAAGGAAAATATCTTGAAATAAAGGAAAATAACGTTTAAAAATAAATTATTTGAATTAATTTTGGTGTTTTTACAACTGATATAGTTTTTAAATGGACAATTATCGAGTTTTTCCAGTTAAAATATTCAATTTTTGTGGTTTTAATCCCGTTAACAATAGTGAGTCGAGCAGATCTACTCTGGTAGAGAAATGGAGAAATAAGCGTTTTCGGCTATAAATTGGTTAATTACTCTTAATTATTCGATTTTCGAGCTTGGAAAACTTGACAGTGACAATCGACACCTCGAGATACGTCTATGTACCGAGTTTTGACCACGCCTTCGGCGTGGTGTAGGAGGAGATGTGTCCTCCACCCAGTCAACCAGCCACAAACGTTTTTAGTAATATATAGATAGATAGATAGATAGATAGCGGATATTCCCGGCCTTGCACGGGTTGAGTGTATATAAATTTATTTTTTTAAGTTTTCTGATAATATATTTCTAATTTTGTATATCGGCAATTACCACAATCATCCCGGTATCCAAGGCACCTTTTCCATACTCTTTTGCTCCCGGTGATTTTTCCTATCCCGGTGTTCATGGTAGTTTCTCTCTCTCCCGGTGTTCCCGATATTTTCCCATTTTTCCAGTGTTCCCGGTAATTGTCATCTATCCCAGTGTTCCTGGTAATTGTCCTCTATCCCGGTGTTCCCGGTAATTTTTCTCTATCCCGATGATCCCGATATTTTTCCACTTTCCCGGTAATTTTCCTCTTTCCATGTGTTCCCGGTAATTTTCCTCTATCCCGGAGATTTCTCTAAGTGTAGTGAAGCGTATTTTATAAAAAAAAAATTCTTTATTTTCCACTCTGTTTCTATGAAAAGAATTTACATGTTTTCATGAATATTTTATTTTAGAGAAAAATACTTACAGTAAAGAAAAATATTTTTTAAAAATTAATTATTTGAACTTATTTTGGTGTTTTCAGAACTGTTGAACTTTTAAATGGAGAATTATTGAGTTTTTTTCTAATAAACATGTTTAATTTTGAGATTTTCCTCTGATTTACAATACTGAGCCAAGCAGATTTACTCTAGTAGAGAAATTGAAAAGAAAATAAAAAATCTAGTAAATTGAAAAGTCTAGTGAACCGCTTCATTAATGAAATTGAAAATAATTGAAATAATGTTTATTGAAAATAATGTTTTATTTTCAAGTCGTTTTCCATGAAAAAAAATTTACACTTTTCCATAAATATTTAAATTTTAAAGGAAAATATCTTAAAATAGGGGAAACTAAAGTTTCAAAATTAATTATTTGAATTTATTTTGGTATTTTTACGACTGATATAGTTTTTAAATGGACAATTTTAGAGTTTTTCCTGCTTAAATATTTAATTTTTGAAGGTTTTCATCTCGTTAACAATAGTGAGTCCAGCAGATCTACTATGGTAGAGAAATGGAGAAATAAGCGTTTTCGGCTATAAATTCGTTAATTACTCTTAATTATTCGATTTTCGTGCTTGGAAAACTTGACAGTGACAATCGACACCTCGAGATACGCCTCCACCCAGTCACCCAGTCACCCAACCACATAGCCACAAACGTTTTTAGTTATTTATAGATAGATAGTCCTGATTTTCCACCTAGTTAATTTTTTTGTGTAATGAAAAAAAGGGAGAGATTGGTCTGTTATGTAATGTTATACAGAGCCAAAAAAAGGTATTAAGTTATTTTTGTGCTCTGTCTTTTGCCATATTTAATTTTATTCATTATCTTGAAAATGTATATTTATGTGTGTTTATTTGTGGTTTGGTTTCTTATTTGGTGTATAAATCTTTCTTTTTATAATTTTTTTTCTCTTTTAGCATATATGTATTGAAGTAACAAAATTTTTTCACTTGGAAGGGCCCTTGGCCCCTTAGTGAACAATATTATTTCTTTTTCTTTTGTTTTGTGTGTTTGTATATTATTATTTATTGTTAATAAATTATTATTATTATATTGTTAATAAAATTATTATTATATAGAAAAATTATGTAATAAATATACCATGTAAGGGTTCGTTATGTTCCTTTATATTTTTTAAACAAATTAACAGTTAGACGTCCCAGTTTTTCAAATTTCCTTCAATCTATAAAGCTTTCTTTGATAAAACTTCAGGTAGTTATAAGTAAATCATACATGTAATATTTATCTAAACATTTTTGTTAAGTTTTGTAATTGTATTAAAAAAACTAACTTGAATTTAAATTCAAGTATCTATAAAATATCCTACATATATTTTCTACGTACTAAACTACTGTACTTTTGATAATCCTTCGGTTCAATTCCGTTATTTGTCTCGCTATACAGGGTGCCCCAAGATAAGTGTCCACCCCTTTATCTTTTGAATCCCTACAGTACAGATATATTCATAAAATTGGTGTCTAGTAAAGTGTCCATGGCCCTATACGATGCGACAACTTTTAACGCCTCCTAACGTTAATGTTTGGAATTATAATTTTTATTGTAAAAACTTTTAGAAATTTGCTATATTACTCAATACAAAGTTGTGAAGCAGCATCGATTTAGTACGAAAAGACACTTTAAGTAGAGAAATGCCTTGGATAAAACTCACTTCAATTAGGTATACTTGAATAAAACTGACCCATTGTTTTCTTAGGATCTCCACAAGACATCTTTCTAAGACTCCATTTTGCACTGTTTCAGGACTTCAACATGCAGATGAACCCGAACTTCCAAGTGACGCTACAAGCGGACCCAATGACCATGGCGGGCATCCCTCCCCCACCCCAGCCTTACACACACGGCCCACCTATGGACCAATCAATGGGGGACGGACGGCCAGCTCCCATTATTCGGTGCGATGCCCAATACTTAAAAACCGGGCCAGGAAGGCTAAAAGTCCTAGAGTTGGTGAGTAACTTCCGATTCTGTCTTTGAAATATAAGAAGTCCATAATCCAGAATCTGGTAGAAAGGTTTTTTTTTTAGAAGGAAACGTGCCCAGGAGTAACATTCAGAAATGAACGAAAATTTTACAAGCATAAAAGAACACTGAGCTATAAAACAAACTGGAGCGACCACCTCAGATAGTATAACATGTGACCGAACGTGCCGGCTCGGAGGGTTACAGTAATTTCGAGAACTGGGCAAAACTAACTAATTTCTTCATAGACTAACATTGCGTGAGTTAAACTTCTTGAAAACCACCTTTTTTCATGGGCGGACTTAGCTGGTGAACCTGGGGAAGCATACTGGATACCTTAGGGGAGGCAAGCTGTCCCTAAAGGCTTTGGAAACATGATTTATACTATATCCCTTATAAAAATGAAATTTTCTCAAACAGTGGAAGGGCATTCCCCCCATGACCCCTTTTAAATCCGCCCATGCCTGTTTTTTATGAGCAAAATTTAGAATGGTCGTTTTATGCTGTGCATCTGTGCTAACCGATGGGGAAAATTAAAAGAAGATGGTAATTCTTTCACTTCGATAAAGTGTGATGCGGTTTCGGCACGCTCAGTCGTCACTCCAGTTTGTTTTATAGCTCAAAGTAAAAGATAACTCTAAACCCTCCGGCCGGGTTTAAAAGGGTCTAAACCAGTATTTCCCAACCTTTTTCTGTCCATGCCCCACCAAAGCATTTTTAAATTTTCCATGCCCCCCATGTCTTTTTTTATCGAAAATCCTTCTTGTAAAGTTAATAAAACCTGGTGGTCCGCGACCCACTTGAGGGGCATTTTGAATGAAAATTTTCAAATTTCCCCTCTAGAAAACCATATTGCCCCTCTAGAAACCGGTGGGGCGTACGCCCCCCGTTGGGAAACACTGGTCTAAACAATTGTTGGGCCACAAAGAAAAGGACTGTTGGGCTCACGCGGCTTGCATGTTGTACAGCTAAAGGATAGAATGCCTGCTCAAAACTAATCATCAACCAGACATATCTGATGGGTGCCAACGACTGATAAGAAATAAAAAATCAGCCAACATTATCATTTTTGGATTTGCACCTTTTCCTGCTGAATGGGAAATCGATATTGATTCAGTTAACTGATTACCATTCTCGATCGATATTCTAAATTCGTGCCAATTAGTACTTGGGGTCAGGACTGGAAACTTTGTGTAGCCTATTAGGGGAAAGTTTCAATTTCCCGACCACGATATCAGAAATCACTTCGATCAGTAGTTGTCTCTTTCTATTCGTACAACAGATTGTGTCTAGCTGAACTAAATTTAATCGTGGAAAATTATATCGATGAATTTCTTTTCTAAAAGAATGACGCATATATTTTAAATAAAGTGACCAACTATTTTTTTTCTTTTCAAGGACTTGTGTAAAATTTTGTAATGGGTTCGTTTTGCCTTATAAATGTATTTTTCTATTAACTATTTTTACCAGTTTGTAACTTTCTAGTTTATTATTGGTAAAATCAAAATAATAAAACGACGTTTATGAAGTTCTAGAGCAGGAGTGGCCAACCCGCGGCCCGCTTGAAATAATTTTGCGGCCCACGAGATTTTTTTTCAAGTCAAAAGTTAAAGTTTTAAGTTGAGTTAAGGCCTCCCGAAATTCGGACTGTATACCAAAATGAGTTACAAACCTGCTCATTAGAGTCGAATTTCTAAAAATTTGCTAGGTAGGACCCAAGACCCCCCCTTTAGTACTTAGGACTAGTATTCACAACTTTTTTTTAATATTAAGTTCCTGTAGGTGAAATACAATTTAAATCAATTACCTAAATTTTTTAAATATACATTGAACCTATTTAATGTGCACGATACCTGGGGGCTAAGGACGAATTTGGAGTACCCTTCATGGTGCAAAAATCTAGCTTTAACTTTTAGAGAAAATTTAGGCCCCTACCGAAATAAATTTCTATATGCGCCACAGGCATTATTTCTACAGGCACATTTCCTATATGACCTAACTTAGTTTCGAGTAATTTTTAGTCTTTTTAACGGCACCTGTTTAGTTCCTATAGAGAAGGCATTCTTGGGGATCCTAAAAATCAATTTAAATCAGGGTTGGCCGGATTGGACCCAATGGGTTTTTTAAAAAAAACATGTGAAAAATCCCTCAATTTGGACCCATTTTTGGGTTTTTTCAAGAAAAATCAAGATATTGGCAGTTTTAATATTTTAACAAAGACATTTAACGAAATAACATACCAAGAACTGCAGTTGAGTGGGTTTTTTCCAAATTTTAACCAGATTTCAATAATTAAGGTTTTTTCATTATTGAATGTGTTTTTTTTAATTTAGGACTTTTAAACCTAATAAAAAATTAAAGAGGATTTTTTTTTATTTTCAGTGTTTTTTTTTTCAAAGTTAAATAGATTTCTTTCAATATTGAATGGGTTTTTTCAAAACTTAGGATGGTGAAGGGTTTTTTTCTAAATTTAAACCAGGTTTCAGTAATTAAGGGAGTGTTTTTCAAATTTCAGTCTGTTTTTTTTCATTATTGAACGTTTTTTTTTTCAAAATTTAAGAAGTTTAAATTTCAAACTAGTTATAAAAATTAAGGAGGATTTTTTTTAAATTTCAGTATTTTGTTTTCAAAGATAAATATAATTGTTTCAAAATTTAACGTTTTTTTTTCAAAGTTTGGGATATTTTTTAAAATTTCAGGTTTTTTCAAAATTTAAACTAGGTTTAATTTTTTTTGAGCACGGTTGACTTTTTTTCAAACTGAATAACTACCATAATTATATTATCGAACGAAAATTGAATATTATGCACATATAATATAATGCATACTACAAGATTCCATCGACTATTGATCGATTTATTAATTTTAATACGGTGTCATTTGAATATTACGCAGAAACTTTGGACAACTGTAGAGCGCGCTTATAGAATGAGGTCCAACTTAATGCAATACACCGTTTTAAACCGCCCGACGCCAGGTGCAACATATTAAAATTTCTTACACCGATCTCAAGCAGGAAGATATATTGTGAAAAATTTAAAAGTGTGCAAGAATAACTAACTAGTGCATTAATTTAAAACTAGTGCAAGAATTTAATACATCAATTACTAAAGATGAAGTACAGAAGCAATACCTTTTACAAGTTGTTTCTGAGTGTAGAAAATTATACCCGGACGTAAAAAACTACTCTTTCTAAACCTTAGCCTCTTTAATTTTGCATTATATTTTGTAAATTTTAAATGTTAAATTTAAATGTATTGCTATTGCATGATCTTAATTTTGTATAAATCCTCATTTTGTATGCTATGTGTGCTTTTGTTAATATATTTTATAATTTTAAGTGTATTTTAGTTAACTGTTATCTGGAATAAAAAAGTAAATTCTTAAAATTATTTTCACTTTACATCCTAAAATTTCACACTTATACGGTTAAAAAATGATAGTTTTCATGTAATTAAACCAGTAAACAATATTTAATGAATAAAAGAAAAAATCCCGTCTCTCCTTAAAAGATTGATATTGGGGGTGGGGTAAGGAATCCCCCTAGTATATTTTGATCTAACGGGTCACACAAAAAAGTTTCAATTTGAAAAGTTATAGCTTAGTAAATTATCTAAAGAATGAATCCTTAGTTTTTTTTCTACTCTATCCGGTTTGAATTTTATGGCAAAAAGCGCGCAGTTTTTAATGAAAAATCGCGCTTTTTCGAAACTTTGACGGCTGGGCGCGGGTTCGAAATATTATTTTTTGGTCTGAAACTTTCAGAAGAACAGTTTGACATCAAATGGCACCTTTTGAGGCGGTGTCGCGAAAATTTTAACGAAAAAAATTTTTCCCCATGTTATTGCCGACCACCCTAGTAAAGACACTGTGCTCTGCAAACAGCCTTTTTAAAAGTTACTAAAATTTAACCTGTAAGAATTGACGACTGCAATTCTTAACAATGGAATCTTAATCATTACAGGTCAACTGCGCCATCGGATTCCTATGCATCCAGTCGGCGACGTGCACGTCATGCCCAAACAGCAACTGGTACAGCTTCGTGGCCACCTCTAGTTTCTTTATCACCGGAGTGCTGTTCATATTCTACCTGACCCATGTCGTCGAGAAGCTCAAGTTCATGCCGTGGCATGCTATCGTGAGTTTTTCATAGAACGCTGTAAAAATAAGTCTGTAAAATTTTATAGAAAAAGCTGTCGGTACCAGTAATGGAAATCTACTGTTGAAAAACGGAAAGTCCATTAAAAGTAACAGAGTTACCGTAAAATAACACAAAAATAATGAAAATAATGTCCTGCTTGACGGATTTTTTCTGCAAATGTTCAGATTTTTCTGCAGAGAACTTATTTCCCCTGAATTAAGATGAATTTTCTTGAAATTTGTAATATAGATAAAATTTGTCAATTTATTATGTTATTCTATATTTGTGTTTAACTTAATGATCTTTTATAATGCTATTTAATATCAATTTTATTAACCGTGATGTTGTCGCATAACGTGAATCATGACAAACTCAATTCCGACTATTTTGAGTCTTAAATCAAAATTTGACACAGAACCATCCGAAATAAACAGCTTTGTGACAAAAGAAACCCTCGAACTGGTAATATGGCTGTATTTATTGTTAATACGTTAGAGAGAAATAGGTATGTTTTTTTCTAACTTTGAAGAGTTGAGAAAAAGGTGTTATGCCATGAAGCACCTAATGCGACGATATGACTATATACCCTTTTCACATATTAGAATAAAATATAGAGAAAGAATGTACATAATATTTTATTATTTTTACCGAAGTTTAGGTTTTACAATAATTCACCTCTTTATAATATTAATTAAAACATTTAACAGTAATCTAATGTCATTTACAATATTTTGCATTTAATATTGGTAACTAGAAAAGAACAGAAATTATTGTTTTTAAATATCATTCTGGAAAATTAAATAAGATGTCTTTCATCTCGTACATTCATTCACAGAAATTACAAAACGCAAATAAAAAGCACTTTAACAAAAACAAGCCTGTATTAATAATGTTCGATATGATTCACATCATCTTTATTTTTCACAATTTGTTTTCATAATTCTAGGAATTGTTATACACGGGAGTGTGGATCCTATTCTACATGATCGCGGCATTGGTGGTCTCTGTCAAGGGAGCCAGGGACGACGCGTGGGCCGCAGCTGGGGTAAGTGTAGCTTTCAGTGAGTGTAAGTGTAGCTTTCAGTGAATGTAAGTGTAGCTTTTATTTAATGTAAGTATAGCTTTCAGTAAATGTGTAAGTGTAGCTTTTAGTGAGTGTGAGGGCAGCTTTCAGTGAGTGTAAGTGTTAGTTTCTCACTTCCATATTTCGATACAGTACTTTGCTTACAAACAAAATTGGAATAAACAGGCATACCATCACGAGAAAAAATAATGTTAAATTTTTTTATTCAATTTGAATTTTTAAAAACGTTTTTGGTTTTAATATTTTACATTCATAGGGGTTCTGATGGTTTGATTTACATTTCGATGCAAATCTTATGCTGAAACTAAATGAAATTTTAGGGATTGAACATCGTTTAGATTTCCAGATATTCAAATTATTTTCTTAATGTTTTCATGAAAAGAATTTCCACCAGAGTATGATTATAGATATGTGTGTGATTCTAGAGTGGAAACACATAATACATACCCAAAGTTTAACATAACATTTATATATTTAAATAAATTAAATCCGTTGTATTTTATTTTGAAAATATTTGTGTGTTAACACGTATTGAGTAAATTTTTAATTTCTCTTTTAAGTTTGTGCTTAGGATAAATTTCAGATATCCAATCAAACTTTGATGTGTCATTGTGAAATCATTTCTACTTTTGGAACATAGGTAATTTCAAAAATAAAATAATCTTAATGAATAGATGGGAGTGTTATTTACAGCCTAAAAATAATTGTTGTATAATTTTTTGCATGTGTACGAATGTACCCCACAGATGTGCGAAACTGCCCCACCCATGGGGCAAATTCGCACGAAATTTCTCGTTTTTTAGATTGATGATATAGGTTAGAAATTCTAGATGAATGCGACCAATTATCATTCTAAAATATCGGGAAAGGTCTTAACTTTCATTTGAATCCGAGTTTGTTTCAATATCTCATCTAGATCCAGAGAAATATGCCGAAATGCACATTTTGTACGAATGTGCCCCACTCTCCCCTACCTAAAATTTGATTATAAAAAAGACCAAATTTTTAAATTTCCCGTTGACTCCCCTGGATTTCACCGTGGACCCCAATTTTCATTTTCATGCCCGTGGACCCCGTGGGAACCCCACTTTGGGAACCACTGGTGTAGGAGTGACCTTTGAGTGTGTCCTTATGGTGTTCTTCGTTGCAGTTCTTCGGCTTCGTAGGGGCGATCCTGTACGCTTATGACTGCTACTTGAAGTTCAAATACTGGAAAGACGGCATCCCAGCACAAGGAGAGAAGCCGGTCTCGCCAAGCTACGGTGGCTACTGAGAGCAACGAAACATCGCTGGTGACGTACGTCCTTTTCAGACAGACCTCTCTTTCCTTTGCTATTATAATATTTTGATTGGCTGCATTATGTGCTAGTAATGAAGAATTTACGAACCTGATACCATTTTAGCACAGCGTCCCTTCATCGTGATCTAGTCAAGTCGGTCTTCGGTTGTAAGACTATTATTTTAACATTGTATTCCTTATTTTATAATTTTGTATTATTTTTTTACGTTTTAGTTATGATTTTCGAATTGGTGTCCCGCCGAGCCCAACTTGCTCTCTTTTGCATGAATGGCATCATGGATAGATCACTACAGACAGTGCGACGTTGTTCGGGATGTATCGAAGACTGAGCAATACTGGTTCGAAAGACTAAATATGGGTCAATAATTTTCTTTTGTTCTTTGTACTTTTTATTACATTGGTTTTTTCGTCAAATATTTTTTAAAAATCATGATTTTAGCACTCTTCCCTGTGTTTCCAAATCATGTTTCTCGCCATTGCTTTAGGTAAATTTGAGGAATATTAATTTCTAAATCTTCATCCTGGTATGTTAAAAAAGGGCACATTTTAGTGGTATACTTTGATAATTTATTCTGTGGAGATTTATTTTTATTATTTTTCAAATTGTAACAGGTATTTCCGTGTAATATTTTATACCTTGATACATTAGATACTTATGAATTAAGTTTTTTTCTGAGAACAGTATTGGTTAAAAAAAGGATTATTGTAGTGTAGTGGTAAAAAAAAGAGAACGTAAGTAAAAGTATACACATAATTTAAAATTTATTTAAAAGACAAACACATATTTTTAAGGCAGTTGCTATTGATCGTGGGTTTTGCCACACCTTGATAGACCGCATTTTTAATAAGTTTATGAAGAAATGTGCGAATGAAAAAATTAAGCATGAATTTTCTAACATAATAGTTTTACCCTTTTTTCCTAAAATTATCTTCACATATTCTTATATTCTGAAAAAATTCGGGTTCTCTGTGGTTTTAGCTCCACTCAATAAAATTTCTTTTTCAAACCTTAAGGACCCTATTGAAACGGTTAACAGATGGGGTATATACAAGGTGATCGGAAATTACTTGGACAAACTTCGCATGGGGGTAGAGGGGACCTAGACAAGCATATTTTGAAAAACTAGAGGGGGCGCAGATGCACCGTTAAAGAGCTAGGACCTAATGTAGTGCGAGGGCGTTACAAAAAGCGGTTTTCCCATGAACCGTTTCCCAAAACAAAACATAATAGCATGCAAAAATATTATTGTATGAGGTACAGCGGTATCCGTACTTCTTCCACCATAAATTTGACAAAAACCGGGCCACTTTGCAAAACCGTGGGATGAGTTTTAAAACATGCAATAATTAATCTTTTAGCCAAAGAATGGAGTTCCCTTAGTGTAATGGTATTTAGAAAATGGTGATCGGGAAAGGATTTTTCAATGATCAGGCAAGATCCCTTATTTGTTTAAAAACTGTAGGATCATTGAAAATTCCTTCCCCGATCATCATTTTTCTAAATGATGTTCGGGGAAGAATGATGATTTTTATTTATTTATTTATTATTTAAAAAAATAATAAATAAATAAATAAAAAAGTTTTGATGAGAAATACCATTACGCTATACCATTACCCTTCTTTGGCTAAAAGATTAATGCTGCGCGTTTTAAAAATTCCCCCCCCACGGTTTAGCAAGTGGTCCGATTTTTGTCAAATTTATGGTGGAAATAGTACGGATACTGCTGTACCCCATGTAATAATTTTTTCATTTTATTATGTTATGTTTCGTTAAACGGCCCTTAGGAAAACTGCTTTTTGAAATGCCCTCGCACTACATTAGGTCCTAGCTCTTTAGGGGTGCATCTGCGCCCCCCATTCCTATGCAAAATAAGCTTGTCTAGGTCCCCTCTACCCCCATGCGAAGTTTGTCCACGTAATTTCCGATCACCCTGTATAAGATTTTTGTAGTTGTGGATTGTCCTATATTGGACAAACAAGACGCGCACTTTTCACTTCGTGAAACACTTTTCCAAAGACGTGCACTTCGGAAACACTTTTTCCGAAAAAAAAAACAGTTTTAAATGGGTTTTTCTGTGTTTATTGAAAAAGACCAAAAAACCCAACCCACTTGGTTTTTTTAAACCTGGGTTTTTGCCAACCCTGGTATGAGTTAACGTTTTTAAAAGAAATCTTAAGTAAACAAATATGGGAATCTAATTAAACTACTCTGTATTGCATCAACCAACTCTTTCTTGTAAAAATCATTCTTGTTTAAGTACTACATAATATACGAGTGTAAATTGTGTTTCAGAATTATAAACTGAATGTGGTCTTGTGTAAAGACGAAGTTTGGATACGCCCATAACTGATCCTATAATTACTGGGCGTAGCCTAGGGAAGGGTGGATGTCATCCTTTTGGATCGGAACTCGTTCATTATTTTGAACGATGCCGAAAACCTATAAATCGTTTTGCAATTTTGAAGAACATACTTTAATTTCATTTCTTGATAGTGCTGTTACTTATCTACACTGCTCAACGCAATTAAAGGATATTGGTGGATTTGATACATATTGGAGAGCGAATGAAAAGTTTGCAGTGTTTGAAGCATTTTTTATTTAACTAAGGGTAATTTAAAATCTAAATCCATGCAGTTATTAAAATAAAAATATTTTGAAATTGGAAAATGCCCATTTTGTTAGAAATGGTTTGGTTTGAAAAAAAGTGGAAAATCTATCAATACTTAATTTATATAAATTTTTTATAAGGTACTTGTACCCAATATGGACAGGGCTCTCAATATGGACACCCCTAATATCTTACAAAGTAAGAAACTTGATCGAGACTTGACGCTACAGGTCCGTTAAGAAAAGCATTTTAAAAGATAATTTAGTGTGTAAAGTGCAAAACAGCGCGCTGTTCGCCATTTTGAAGGAAATTTGTGTTTTTATGTTGTGCTGATCTTAATTACAGGTTAAGTTTAAATTCTTGTTAGATATGGCAAAATTGCTTTAAATATTAAAAAGTTGAGTGTTTTAGAAAGCGGATAAAACATATTTTTGTTTGCTATTGCGCATATTGCTTAAAAATGTTTTCTTTGTTTATTTATTACAAGATTAAGTAAAACTACGCCTTGTTCCTATTATGGACAC
The DNA here is from genome assembly GCA_024610705.1 of Tetragnatha versicolor. Lineage (NCBI taxonomy): Eukaryota > Metazoa > Arthropoda > Arachnida > Araneae > Tetragnathidae > Tetragnatha > Tetragnatha versicolor. The sequence goes on from JANDEH010000008.1 coordinate 19,589,522, forward strand.
CTTATGTCCACATTGGAAGTACAGCAACTGAATCTTCAGATTCAGAAATTTGTAAAATAATTATCTGTTTTATGTTATTTTATTTAGCTAATTCATAATAAGTTAATGTTTATATGTAGTTTTAATCTTAATTACAGTATCCGTACATAACATTAAGAAGTGCATGTTCTGAAGATATTTACTGTGCCCCCCTCCCCCGAAATACTTTAAGAAATATTTTTTTTATCCCCTCTCCTCTAAAATCCCTTGGAAGAGTGGTTATTCTATACACCTTGTGTAGAAGGTCAATAATGGCCACCTGTCCATAAAAGGGACAGGCGGTTCCTAATATGGACACTTGCAAACATTTTTTGTTTTTATCATTGAAATTAAACCCGAATAATTACAAGGTCGCTAATTTTAATAATGATAGTCAACATTCCAAAGTTAGTGGTCATACATTTTAGGAGTCCTATGACGTGTACAAGGGGGTGAAAAAAATACATTTTCCTTAGGGTGTCCATATTAGGCACAGGTACCTTATCAATCATTATTAACAAAAATTTTTTAACAAACAATCGTTTTTTAACAAAATTTTAAAGAAAACATAAAATGAATACAAAACAATATGCGCCGAGGGGAAATAAAATATTCCCTTCCAGGCGTAGTAAAAAATTTATACATTTACATGTGTGTAACGAAAAAACAGTAAAACTACCAAAAAACACAAACTACAAAAAAACCACAAAAAAAATCATGTATCAAAAATAGGCTGGCAAAAAGCTGGATTACATTAAACATAAAAATATGCTTCAAAGGAGTGAGAAATAGAGATCCAGGTCATCGATATTAATTAAAAATTGAAAAAGATTTCTGTTGAAGACAGAGTACCTATTCGTTTGAGTTAAATTGGTCGGTAAACTATTGTGGATGGTAAACTATTTACCGTACCGGTAATTGTACAATATGCCCTTAGAAAATGCTGGATTTTTTTTCAAAAATTTCAGATGATCAGTTATATTGCCTTAGTAAAAAAATTCAAAGAAAAAATTGTGTTCTAAATTGTGAAATATTTAAAGTAAAATACGATAAAAAGCATTATTTATTAATGGTAACAAATTAAGAAACCTAAAACTATGAAGATTAGATTGATAATTAAGAAGTAATGAGTGGGAATTTATTTTGTAAAGAAATTAAAGGTTGGGGGTTGGATTTATATTCCCCACCCCAAATGATAGCTCCTTAATTAAGTAGCGAATAGAACCATTCAAAATATAAGGATTTAAAAAAATTAATCCAACTTTATTTTTAAAATGAAAAAAATTATATAGAACAAAACGTGATTTTTCCCCAGCTCATTAATATGCGTTTTCCATTTAAAAGATTTGAATCAATAAATAATCCTAAATATTTTATACTTTGAACTGATTGACATTTTAGGGTTTCTATTACAAGATAAAAAATAATATCTGATGTTTAAATCTCTTCGTCTTAAGCTAAAATGGATATTTATTTAGTTTTGTTTATATTTAGGGTTAAATCATTAGCACAAACCAAGATTATATTTCTATTAAATCAATCTCTAATTCTAATTAAGAAGTTCTAATTCATCAGAGGACGAGTTTAATTCACAAAAATCATTTATATAAGTAAGGAAAAATAAATGCCCTAAAATAGACCCCTGAGGTTGGGGGGTCCCCCCCACACGGTTTGTAAGAGTGTAATTACTTACACTATTAACTACTTTTACCCTTTGAGTTCTATTTGATAGGTATGCAATTAACCATTTAAGTGTGTCACCTCTAAAACCAGCTTTATCTAATTTGTCGATTAGTATAGACGACATTAGTGTGACGTCACTTACTTGTTTCGATACGTTGATTCCATCCGTGATTGGTCCCGTACGGAATTACTTCCAATCACGGAACCAATCAACGCATCCAAACAAGCAAGTGACGTCATGACTAATATCGTCTATTGAGTGATTGACATTGTCAAAATCTTCTTTATGTCAAGAAAAATTGCTATTGTAGTAAGTTTACTATTATTCATACTTTTGTAAATAAACTTCGAAAATTCCAGCAAAGCCCTTTCAGTTGAACGGCCATGGAACAAATGGAATCCGGGAACAAATCCATTTCGATTGGGGGGTTATGGTTTCCCCGGACTGATACCAACGTTGTGCACCTGTTTCCAATCAAGTTTGTTAGGTTATTAATGAGGGGATGGGGTATTTTCTCCAACATGCTTTTAGATCATTTTCCAGCACTAAACTCCTCATCGTGAGGAGGAGAGCGTGCTGGTCAATCCATTCTTGCAATAACTTCATTCTGAAGGAAATCATTCAATAAGATAGCACAATGTTGTCTGCAACTATCATCCCTTAAGCCTTAAGGCTATGGTGGACACCAAAAACTAAAACTAAAACTTTTTTGTAATTCTTAACCTACATTCTTAAAATTTTCAGTGTTTGTTTATAAGCATGATCAAACACCCCTCACATATTTTCAAATAAAAAACTTGGTTAGTTTTTTTTAATTTAATTGTATTTTTCTAAATTTAAATTTAAAGAAAAAATTAACTAAATTTCAAAATGTTCCATGCGGCTTCAGTTTAACCCGATAATTTCAAAACTTACCTAAAATATCCTTCTTTAGTGTAAAATTAGATTCTTGTAAAAATCATTTGGTTAGTACTTGTGTGAAAAAAATACCCGTCAAAATAAGTGAAGTTTTTAAAATTCTTACGATATTTTCAACAAAAAAGTGCGTAAATGGCCATACTTTTTAAAATATATTTTATGTCATTCCCAATTATACAAGAACTTATAAACCATTAACTATTTATATCAAATCAAGTAAAATTTTGAAAAAAATTTTAAAACTAAGCCGCATGGAACATTTTGAAATTTAGTTAATTTTTTCTTTAAATTTAAATTTAGAAAAATACAATTTTTTTATTTGAAAATTTGTGAGGGGTGTTTGATCATGCTTATAAACAAACACTGAAATTTTTAAGAATGTAGGTTAAGAATTACAAATATTTTTAGTTTTAGTTTTTGGTGTCCACCATAGCCTTAAAGTAAAATTATCACCTTTTTCTCCTGTGTGAGGGGCAATCAATAGGGGTAAGGATTTGACCTGATAACTCTGGATCTGCAAATATGTTACTCTATATCATATCACTAAAACCCCTCAATATCTGACTCGTCTCGTTTCTCAATCCATCCTGATAACAGCTGATTTCTGTCAGAAGGGTGCAAAGCACACAAAATAATCCGATATTTGTGCATGATTATAAAGGGTTTTGTTCTTATTTATTCTCTGTGGGTTTTGTGCCCACACATTAACTAACTCAACCATTCTTTCATTTCAGATTGCCGTTGATACATCATCGGCAACGTTACCAATCCCCTCAAGTAAGACGAAGACCAAGTAATGGAGAACGTTTAAAGACGGTCAGCATGTCCTTGTGACATGCCATTCAGAAAAAAGTCCGACAATTTCCTAAATAAAAGGATTGACGCGAGGACTAAATTACTTAGAATTTGTTCTTAAGTATGTATTGCCAAAATAGATGATGGTTATGGCATATGACTTTGCCGCAGAATGCATGAACCAGCTTTATGTGTTATGTAGGATATCATGTGTCCCAAACCTTCCAGAACGTTTTTCAATCCTGATAATCGTGTGATTCACGGAAAAAGAAGCCTTAGGCAAACGATTTCTTATGTGTTTGTGTTATGTAGGTCTATAACCGCCATCTCTTAGCGATAGTGGAAACTATTGTGTAAGCAGCAGCAGACATCAGTGGCGAAATTTGGCTGTAATTTGGTTCATAGCTCAAGCGAAAGACGTGGAATATATTTTGAATATAAAGGAAGGAATTAGGATTTGAAGGAATTTTTTACTATTAGAGGATATTCTGTTTTCTCGGTCAATCGAGATATAGTTCAAGCACAATTTTGAATTCAAAGCTCGACTTATTAAATATTAATCAAGCATGTGCGAGTGTTAGCTCTATTTTTTACAAGTTTTCTTTTCTGTGAAGCACACTGAACGATAGAAGACTTAACCGAGTATATGGCATATTTTTACATGTACTTAACTCACTGTAAAGCATATATTATGTGGTAGAAATGACAGACTTTTAAGCAATACTGAAACCAGAACAGGTATTACGGTAGAATAACCTTAAAATTATTTGAATGTCACCCCCTTCACAACAATGAAAGTGGCACTGTTTTATTCCTATAACGCACTGTTCTTACTACAGTATTCAGGGATAGAATGGTGTTGATTTCTTATTGAAATATAAGTGATCAGATAACGCGTAAATAGATAAAAGATGCATGTAACCTCTTCTCATTTCTTTTAAATCACACAAATTCGATTTTTTTTAACAAGCGTACCAATTTTAAACCTTTAATATTTTTAAACTTTAAACACAGAATTCACGATTTTTCGCATATTTAATTCAATATCCCAAGTAACACAGACATTACTACTGCAATTAAAATTCTCGAAATCCCTTATGCAAATGATTTGAATGCAAATATATTGCATTTCAAACGCTCAAATGACACGTACAAAACCGAATACCCAAAACTAATTATTCTTTCAATTAAGCGAAATTCAAGCATTCTTGAACTGTTCATGTTTATCAAGAGTAGTGAAACAATATATAATTCGCTGTACTACAGTGAGGAAATTTGAGAGGCAATAATAAGCAAACATATCTGTCTGTATTTTAAATGTTACTGTTTGAATTGTGAATTATATACCCCATGTAAATATGAATGCTTATTTTACACTTTGTTTCAAGGAGAAATCTTATTTCCATTCTGAAAAAGTGGATTCAGCTTCTCTCTCATGGTTATTCACTTCAAGTTAACTACAGGTGTAAGAGCACAGTTAAAGTTTTAAAAATACCCATCGGAATATTTAAAAAAAAACATTGTTTTTTTAGCAATAGACAAATATAATTAGATGAGAAAGAAATTGAAAGATCCCAATAATTAAGGCAACGATTTTTCAGAAAATGCAGTTATACTTAAGCAACACCAAAATTAATCAATATGCTTTTACTGCTATTTTATCAGTTGCATTTCTTTTATCAAAGTTATACAATTATATTTCTATATTATCAAATATTAGTATTCAAATATTAGTTCTCAATTTTATATTATCCTGCTTGAATTAATAAATGTCAGTTATCCCATCCTACGGTTCATTACTTTAAATATTTTCATGTTGTACTTCTAATGTAAATAACAGGATGACTTAGGATATAGATACCAATAAGTAATAATGAAAATTTCAAGAAAATACAATACGACATAATGACATAATTCTTAACATAATAATACATAACATGGCAGAACTAATACGTAACATACATAATATATGTATTACATAACAATACATAAAATGGAATACATTATACATAACATGCATAATACATACATAGCATAATAATACATAAAATGGAATACATTATATATAATTTAAACAATACCTACATAACACGATAATGCATAACATGACATATTTAATACATATTACACATAATGCATATGTAGCACATAGTACATAATACATAACAACACAAGATACATATGCCTCAGCAACACCGTAAGATATATATGAACTTTAAAATCATGGTATCTCTTCAGAAGGTTTACCACAATGAATCCACTTTTATGAGGAAACAGATTTACTTCAGTAAAAGTGGGTGAGAATCCAAAGGGAACAAGTGTCGATGACGGGGGAAATGTATAAGAGAGGTGGGTACGATTATAAGTGGCCGAATATCTGGAGTTTAGCAATGTATCCTAACCAAAAGAAATTTCGGAATTTTACAAAGTAAGTTAAACTACTTGTTTTCTTTGTGCTTCTCGCCCATCCAAATAATAATTCAACTCGAAATGAACAAAAATGAGATATTTCATGAAGGTCTTAAAAGAAAGCGTTTTCATTTGTTTCCTTGGCTTTAGTTTAAAAAAACGCACGAATCATTTTCGGCCCGCAAGATTCAATATTCAGGGAAAATCAAATGTGAGTATATGATGTTTCAACCCAGTTGTGTACCTTTTCCCAAGCTTCTTTACAATTCTATTAAGCATTTTAAGATCCCTATTTTGATACGCTACGATGTCTTTTTGTAAGCACTAACCCATATTATATATTTTATGATAATATATTCATTTCAAAAACTAATTGGAGATCTTATTATATTGAAACCTGGTTTATTATTTTCCAAACAATTTATGCTTTAAATTATAAAAAATGACTTTAAAAAATTATAGAATTCATAGGAATTTCACAATAACCTATACTTACAAATATTTTGTTTTGTATTTGCTTAATAAATACACTTAATTTTGATACAATTCATGTTGCTTTGTATTAAAAAGATAATTTAAAACTTTAAACTTCCTTTTTTAGAGCATTCTAGCTAGCAAATGAAAATTTATTTTCAATGTTTATCGAATTATTTTTTAATTATTCATTCAAAAGGATAGCTACTAAGTAATTAACTCTATTATCGAGAATTTAAAAATAAATTTGAAGTCAAAAGATCTTAAATAAACTTTTTGAGTTTCAAAAGATAGGATTTTATGTAAGATACTAAAACCAGGTTCCATTGTGATGAAGTACTCGAAATTAATATTAATTATAACTAATTTGATTCATTAAATTATTTAAGTACAAAGTTAATTAATTAATTTTGATTGTACGTATGACAACAAAATCAATATTTTTGTGAGTTTAGATCAATTCTATGAATCTTGTGAATCTATAGTATGCATTTTTGGGACCACTGATTTATTTATTTTTAGTTGTGTGTTTTGATTAAGTTGCATCGAAACAAATAGTAATCTGTAAATACACGCTTATTCCCTTATGCATAAAATATTCATTGTTAAGTTATTGAAAATGTATATTAGATGAGATGAAAGCGCAAAATTTCTTCACTATACGACCAGCAACTTGCAGTAGGAGTTTGCTTGAATTCTGATGATTTAAATGTGTGATAGCGTACTGTTATCTGTGATCAAAAATATATTTTCAAATTTATAATCCTACTGTTGAAATTTGCTTTTCATAGTTCTAATATGGTCCTGTTTATGGTTATTTTTCTATATATTTTACGTGGTAAGTATCTTGGTGCTAGGTAGAAATATTATGTAGTGTAGATAGTGTGAAAATTTCCCTCTTTTGAAGGTTACTTAATATCGTTTGTTAGTTATAGTTAAAAATTATAACAGCTGTTTTGGTTTTACCTTCTTTAATCTGCAAGGAAAGGTTTAGATATACTTCTTCAAATATATTACACATGACTCTCTATGCAAGTAAAAATATTTTAACATTAATGCACAAAAATGTATTATAGAAGGAATTTTAAGAAACATATTTTATTCAATTACAAAATAATGGTGTATAAAGTTAGCATTCAGCTAGAAAATTATTTATTATCTCAAGCATAAATCTAATTTCTCATTCTCAAAATGAGATGCTTTGTAAAAAGGGAAAAAAATTTTAACTTTTATGGAAAAATGTATTAATTTATCAAAAAATTATTGAAGTTGAATATACATATGTAAATATAATCCGATGTATTTTAGAGAATTCTTTATAAGCAGCTCCTCAATTCAAAACAGTAGTCATGGTTTGGGGTAATTTTCAAAAAGAGAAAAATTTATTTAAACTACTATTAAATGTATATTTAAGTTCACTTTTAAAATAAAAATGGTCAAAACTCTACTTACGTAAAAATGTTGTTATGATTTACTTTGTAAAAAATGCCTTTTGCGCCAAAAATACAAATTAGTTCAATTAAATTACTGAAATGTAAAATATTAAATTAAAAAGTATTTTTAGGCCTTAAGTGTTTAAAATATGTCCAGTCAATGTACAGGATTCTTAATTTTGGGCATGTATTGTGCCTTTAATTTATCCACTCTATGCAGCTCATAGAATGTAGATGTCTTCCCTTATTTGTTTTAATCTCTTTACCTTTTAGTCATTTTTACTATCTAAATTTTAAAATTAAAATATTTATTGCACAGCTATCTTTAATTTTAACTAATTTAAAATTGTTAATCTTTAATTGAGCGGTTTTATAAACAAGATGTGCTACAAAATCAATGTTTCAGAACGGCTAACTGATCTGATCACATTTCAATTGATGTTTCCTTTCATGTATTCTTCCATAATTCCATTCTTCATTCATCTTACAGAATCAAACTAAATTGTACGAATCCTTTATACTCGAATACTCGATTACCTTTCAATATAGTGGTCCGTAGCATAAAGGAGTTGAGAGAAACAACGTGGACTGAGGAGGACATTAAAATCTCAAGCGAAAATAACAATCATTGATGCTTTGAATGCTGTGTAGCACCAAAATGTTATTTTGAAGTTTTGTATTGATGTTAAATGTTGAAAACGAACACGCACGATAACTCTTCTGTATAGAAGAAATCTGCCAAACTGACCCAATCTGTGTTTTTGTTAAAGTTCTGTATGTTGTATCCTCTTATCGTGAATGTGTGCTCTGTTTTGTCAGTTACATATCTATGACCAGGGGCGGATCTATGAGAATGGCATTAACACTTTCTCTCCTTGATATAATGCTCAAAGTAAAAGATGATTTTGACTATGTAAGAGAAATAAACTATTACAGGATATTTTAACATTATTGGAAAAAAGTTTTTAGTTATTCCCTATAATTGATATCAGAAGTATCCAACCGGTGATTGACGATGCATAATGATAATTTATAATTAAAGGAACCCTTTCAATATGAAGTATTTTCATTCCGCTACTGTGTTCAATATAATTCATTAAATTAAATCATCAATTGCTTAAATTATTTTGAATCCGCTTAATTTAAATAGTTAACTTAACAATTAACTAACGTCATTTAATCTATAGTTTTAGTTATTTTAACGGTTAAGTAAGTTTTTTATCAAAATTTTTAATCCAAAATCCTCCGCTTAACGTTTAAAATTTAAATCACCTGATTCTATTTAAGCCTATTTATGATAAAAAGTAATAAAATTTAATATTTGAAATGTTCTGTTGAAAACATTTAAAACGATATCTGTGGTCAATGTGGATCAGTTTGGGGAAAGCAAGGAATCTATAAATTCAGACAATCCCAAGTTATTTTTCTATCGATGGAGGTTTTTTATCTTTTGGTTTCATTTAGGGGGGATTAAAACCAGAACTAAACGATTAAAACATTCCTTTATCCGCCCCTATCTGTAACTAAGCCTTTTATGAGTCTTCCAGACTTTATCGTTCCATTTTAATTAATCTGGTTGTTTTTATTGATGTTCACCTCGACGATTCATATGCTCAATGACAAGAGAATAAAGTATGGAATTAAGTGTATAACGCGTAATGTTACGGTCCAATTGAAGGACAAGAGTTAGTGACTTCATCTGTGTAATAGTTATTACGGTATTTCAGAGCATAAGTTGTTAATTTTTGACCATCACATACTAGACATCATTTTTGGCCCCCGAATTTTTAGCTTTTTTTTAGCTTTTAGCTAAGCTGATAAATACGTCTAAGATGGTTTTTATTCCTTTAAGGATAATCATCATACCATACCTTACCTTGGATATACTTCTTTACTAATGTTGGTATGTCATATTTACTTTGGAAGGCCCAGGAAAAAATAATTGGCTATCAATCAACAATTTGGAAAATTTGGATTGTCAGGGGTGCAAGATCTTACAACGTTAGAACTCATAAAAGATAGAATACTCTTCACTGTTTATATACCGCCTAACACTTTTCAATGATTTTATTGGAATGATTGAAGAAAAGACGTATAAATAAATAGCCAGTTTGAAAAAGGGAATAAGTCCAGAGTCAAAGTTTTGAGAAAATCGGAGAAAAAAACTGGATAAGTAATAGAATTTCAGTTGTATAATCACTAAATTTGTACTGGAAGTTTAGGATTGTACTTAGAGTATGAAATAATCGTACAAAATACAAGTTTATTCAAAAATATTTTACAGTTGAAAAAAGTTGATGGGCTTGTTTCCCTTTTCAACCTCATGGGAGGAAATTTCGGCTGACAAAAAAATCTTAAAAAACATTTTATTCGACAATTAAACTATATATCTGCTCATTTCACAGTAAAAAAAGAAAAAATAGAAAGACCAAGATAAATAAAATTTAAAAATTATTATTACATTGGGTTATTCAGGCACTCTCAGTAGAGTAAGTGAATATCAATGGAGTTAAATTTCAAATTTAATTCAACATTCAATGAATGAACAGGACATCGATTTCGTTCAATGGGCTAATATCTGACGATAAGGGATCTTATTTTTTTCCTTTTTACATGAGTTGTGCCGATAATTTTGGAAAGGCACATTAAGTTGAATTTGAATTTAATTTGATACTTTGCATTGATTTAAATTAAATAAAAGACCTAGGACGATGATGAGTATCCTAAATGTGAGATGAACAGACGCAAAAAGTTAAAATTATAAATTATTTTTATTGATAATATAGGATGTATATATGATAGATTGTAACTGAACACATTTAGCACTATTATGAAATTTAAAAAAAAAACATTGCAAGAGCGATACTTGAAAATTTTTTTTGCACACAAATTTTTTTTGCAAAATTTGCCATTTTTTGAACTTATTCCCTTTTTTAAACTGGGTACTCAAATATTTTTAATGTTGATACTTAAAATTGGGTCTTAAATGAAATGTAATCATGGGTGATGGTCAATTTCACACAGTCAATAAGTTATAATACCAAACCAAGTATACTTTTATACTTTATTCACTCATTGATAGAAATATAAATTTGCATCAAATGGTACTAGATTTATGATGGGGAATTGAAAGAATCAGTACAATTTAGTCTGTAAATCCTATATCATAATAATCAATATTGTTATCACCCAAATTCCATACTAGAAACTGCTCAAGTAAATGGTTTTCTTCTCATCCTGTGCTAAAAAACAATTGATATAATTGTTTTAAGAATGAAATGAAATAATTAAGAATCCATTTCATTCTACTAAAGTATTCGCCAAAACTAATTAATTAGGATTTTTTCTAATTCAGTTACTATACACTGCACAAGGCATAGAATTTTATGTTCATAAACAGAAGGTTTTACAATAGCTTAACCTTTAAACGTCTACTCAACAACAACAGTTTATGTGTAAGTTTAGAGCAAAGTTTCTTCGACTGGATTTACGAGCGCCTCGTTCAAGGCATGACTAATTTTCTGGCGTATTCTGCTCTAAAAATATTCTTTACACCGAATCTTCTATGCTGCTCTAAACATCCTTTCTCTCAATACTCTGAATAGCTCTGACTTCCGAGAAGTTTCTTAGCAAAAACAAGCTATTGAGCGAGGCGATCGTAAAAACTATCGATGTGTTGTTTTCAATTTAGAGCAGCGGTTCTCAAACTTTCTATCGTCACGGACCCCTTTATGTAGCAGTCAGACGTCGCGGACCCCCAACATTTTAAACACCAAAAGCCGTAACCAGACTTTTGTTTCGGGTTTTAGATTAACTAAAATTAGTTTATATAAATCATATTAAAATTTTACAATTATTACTCAAAAGACGTATATAGATGTTTATTTCGAGAGGGGACAAAAATTATTCCTCAGCCCCCTATGTATATTTCATTGGTCCAAGTAGCTTTTTAGTACATTTTTAAGTAGAATTTGCGTCTCAGGGAAATTAAATATAAAAAAGTTATGAGCAATTAAGTTTTAACTACAAAAGGGGGTCTGGGGGGATCCTCCCCCAGAAAATTTTTGGAAATTCGACTCGAAAAAACAGGTTTTTAATTAGTTTTGATACTCCTAGTTAGAATTTTTTGAATATAAGTTTTTTTTTTGTAAGATTTGAATTTTGATTAACTTAGTGTAAAAAAAGTTTATAACAATAGTTTTAAGAACAAAAAGGTATCTGGGGGATCATCCCCAGAAAAGTTTTAGAAATTTGACCCTAAAAACACACATGGTTTTAACTTGGTGCTGATACACTTCCAAATTTCAGACTATATTCTTAGGTAGGATTTCGATTTTGATGAACTTATTTTAAAAAGGTGTTTAATAATAAAGTACCAAGTACTAAATTGGGTTTGGGGGTCCTACCCCAGAAAATTTTCGGACATTTGATCCAAAAAAACAGGGTTTAAACTTGTTTTGATACACCAAGTCCATATTTCAGGGAGGGGATAGGGCCCCTTCACCCACCCTTATATACGCCCCTGAATTACTCTGTGAGGGTTTGGGGTCTTTCCTAGAAAAAATTTTGAAAATTGGCCTCAAAAAGATGTGTTACTATGTTCATTTTGAGGCATGTTTTTTACACTTGAAGAGAACAGTTCCTTGTAAACCATTTAAATTTCAAGGAAAAAAATTATGCATTGAAGTCAAAATTTCGAGGGGGCTGGGGGTTCTCCCCTAGAAAAATTTTTGAAAATTGCCTTTTAAAACTAGTGTTTCATTTCATTTTGAAACTCTTTGGGGGAAGTCTAAAAGTAACTTGAAGAATTCCTCAAGGTAACTCGCGGACCCCCTAGGAAGGCGCCGCGGACCCCCAGGGGTCCGCGGACCACAGTTTGAGAACCGCTGATTTAGAGGATCAGTTTCGTGTCGAGTGTACCGTAGAAAATGTCCTTGATGTTCCCATAGTAATCGGAAATTCAAAGTGTATAACTGTAAAATGTGGCCTATTCCAGTCTTAGAATGTGAGAATAGCTACATTCGATTGAAACTGTATAATAAAGTCAAATTTTCTCTCACGATGTATTTGATGTAATTTGGGTTGCAATTAAATCTGGACTAAATTTTCTTTTCTTAGTCCTTATAAATAAAACTAATTTTAAATAAAGATGAATACGAAAATCAAAAATCACTCAAATTTTGTTTTAGATTTACAGTTTACACCCAACACATGTTATACTTAAGAATAATATACTTTATTAAAAGTTTTATTTATTCAAAAAATATTTTTTCAAAAAAAGATATTTTATATTTTACTAAATAACTAATTTTTAAATGTTTATGTGTGGGGTTTTCAAAAAATCTTGTAATATTTGAAAAATTTTATACAAATAATGGACTTAACGAAAAAATTAATCGGGTCTTAGTCCAGTAACTTGGTGCCAAAAAAGGGGTGTTTCGGGAAAAAAAATATAGTTTTTTTCTCAACGGTTTTATATGATTTCGAGGGTGCTGAATCCGAATCTGAACTTTGCATACAAAATTTCGAAGTGCATTTTAAGAAAATTCGAAAAAAACCCTAAAATTTCACCTCCTTTTTTGGTTTTTTGTTTGTAGAACGGAAAGTAGGGGTTTCTCATGAAAATGTTAAGTACAAAAAATAAAGAAGATAATAAACAAGCCATAAAATTGTCAATTAGAACTTTTTTGTCAGACTAATAGTTTTGCCGCTAGAGTGCGCTGAAAAACAGTGATTTTTTGGCCTTTTTAATTTAAAAAAATTAATTTATTAAATTATGAGAGTGTTTTAATAAACGAATTTATATGTTTTTTGCATCGCTGAACCCGAACTTAAAGTTTATTTTCATTTTGAAAGTCATCTTCTCATTAGAAATGGGAAAAAATCTAAAATTTGTGCTCTTTTGTTCCGTTTTTTACCGATTTTCTTAAAAAATATTAATTTCTCGAAAAATAGCATTACACCAAATTAAAGTATTAAAGTATTTTTCGATAAATTAATATTTTTCAGGAAAATTGGTAAAAAACGGAACAAAAGAGCACAAATTTAAGGTTTTTTGCAATTTGTGATGAAAAGGTGACTTTCAAAGTGAAAATAAACTTGAAATTCAGGTTCAACGATGCAAAAAACATATAAATTCGTTTATTAAAAAAACACTCATAATTTAATAAATTAATTTCTAAAAAATTAACAAGGCCAAAAAATCACTTGTTTTATCTTCTTTATTTTTTGTATTTAACATTTTCATGAGAAACCCATACTTTCCGTTCTACAAACAAAAAACCAAAAAAGGTGAAATTTTAGGGTTTTTCGAATTTTCTTAAAATGCACTTCGAAATTTTGTATGCAAAGTTCAAATTCGGATTCAGCACCCTCTAAAACATATAAAACCTTTGAAAAAAAACTACTGTATTTTTTTCCTGAAAAAACTACCAAGTTACTGGACTATCTACACTCATCTGACTTAGGCTAATCAAAGTATAGTGAAACACATTTTAGATTTGATTAGAAACCATTTTACACTACTTTTATTCTAGATTTAGAAAAATTAACAATATAAAACTATGTTTATATGTATCATTTTAAGTTATATATTCTTTCATTTTAATAATTTTCGGGCAAACTTGTACAGTAGGGTGGAACGAAAAAACGAATTTTGTCGAATCGTTTAGTGATAGGGCGCAAAATTTGCCTTAAGCCGTCAGTATCAATAGTTAAAAATTTTAAAATGATCAAAAAATATCTTGAGGTGCCTCAAAGCCCTTAAAGTTTCGAAAAAATGCTGTTTTTTTTACAAAACAACAAAAAATCCAATGATAAAATCTTTACAATTTGTTCATTATTTTTTTATGAGGAACTACTATTGTTATTAATATAATATTCCAGGTTTCCTGTTTTATCACCCTTTTTTTTGGTAGTAATATTTTTAACGTCAAATAAATTTTGTAAAGTTTTTTTTCCTGCATTATTGAAACATCAATAACTCTAGAACTATCAAACCTAAAAACGTGAAATTGGATTCCTTTTATCCGATATTGTTTTCTCTTTTCAGTGGTATGCATCATTGACAATCCCCTCCGAAAATTTTTTTTTATTTAAAATAAAATGTGAAAAAAATTTAATTTTTTTTATTTTTAATTTTTATTATTTTTATAGTTTTTTATTTTTATTTATCTATGATAAACATTTCTACCACGTTTCAAGTTAAATCAAATTTAATCGTGGAGAAAAATATAATTAATCGAAATTTTAGTAGGTTTTTAACACCCCTTATCAAAACACAGAAAAAGAACGATTACACTGTTCAACAATGATGAAAACAGTCATTTCTTATAGATTTGTGGTCGCTGAATACGAAAATCACCATTAAAATTCTCGATTGACTCAGGATTTTCGGGGAACAGCCCCTCCCCTTTTTACGTTTTTCGGCGACTTTATAACTTTTACTCGATTTTCAGGGTCAAAAAGCATTGCTTTATTCTTCAAATTGCCCCCAGGGGACAGGAAAGATTCAAATTAATAAAATATGATAATTTTATAGCAAATGGATAGGTTTAAGGGGTAATTACCCCCCTAAAAATGCAAAAATAGCTAAAAATTATAGATGTTTTTATACGCTATTTTTTCCTCTTATTTTTTACGCAATTCACGTTTGAAAGGCCCTAACCTTTCCCCAAGGACCCAAATTTGATGGCAATATGCAGCAATGATTTTTACTAAAAGTGGTTGAGGTGAGAGCGCCCCCAAAGCACCCACGGAAGGGTTCAATGCCGCCCTTTGAGTTAAACTGTGCTGTACAAAAAAAAATTTGAAGCCGCTAACAGAATTTTAGCTGATTCTTGTGTAAAATGGTCTGCTGAATTCAAATATGACACCCGTTTTCCTCCATCACCCTCAGTTTTTAAGGGGATGCCCCTGATTTTTATCCACAGCCATGCATCTATCAACATCTTGAAACATGGAAAATTCACTCCCTATAATTCAATTAAAATGTTATTTATTAATTAAAATCATTATGTGCTTTTATCTCTAATCTAGGTCAACTTAAATGTAAAATAGAATAAATCACTAGATATTTTTCAAGAATAATTTTCGTTGTTTTAGTTCTTGATTGTTTTCCAAAACTGTTATAATTTCTTACCATAGTGTAATCAGAAGTCATAAATAACAATCATTATACGAAAGGAGTATTTCACCAATTATTGCTGGTTAAGCGGACAATAAGTGTAAACTCACAACTCTCAAGCGTCACCTCCAACCGTGGACCGGTTTCGTCCTTGTTTTTCGTTTACCTTGCCTTACTGGAATTAAATCTGTTCTAGGAATGCCATGTCATTTCAGCAGATGAGTGGAGGACTAATCAATTGTCACCACTTTTTCAGTTATAGTCGGCTAGACTAGTACTTGCCCTCCACTCTCTTGCGTTACCTTCCTATACCGTGCTGATGAGTCCTAACAAGGACGAAACCGGTCCACGGTTGGAGGTGACGCTTGAGAGTTGTGAGTTTACACTTAACAATCATTATATTTCAATCAATAATAATCAATTATATTTCCTTTTAATATTTAATTGAATATATGCTTTTTATTTCTAATCTGTGTCAACTTATTGTAGCAGAACCATAACTACTTATAAAATTCCTAAAGTATAATAAGACAAAAACAGAAACAGTAAGCTTTACCATAATTGTTAAGAATTCATATTTAGTATATAGTTTGCAGACCCCTGAGAATCACTTAACTAAAATTACAATCTATAAGTAATTTTGATCAGTATTTAGTGAAAGTATTTAATGCTTTTAAAAGAAAACTTTTAACTGAAAATGTTTATTAATGAAGCACTTATAGCTGAAATTAACTAGAATTATACAATTTTTTAGTAATTTGTGATAATCTCAAAGCATTTCTTGATTGGTATTAAATTTTTACTCGTTAATAATAACTTTTTTCGGTTAAAATTTTTTTAAATATATTTTTTTGAAATTGTGAAAAAAATTGAAGAAAGGTAACAAGAATAAAGGAAACAAAGAGAATAAAATTATGAACAAAATGAGCTCCATTTCTTGTTTTAAACTGAATAGTTCCAGAGTTATGTCTTCTAGTAATGCAAGAAAAACAACTTAACAATATTTGCGTAACTCTAAATAAAATATTTCTCCCAAATGAAGGGCGATAAAAAAACAAAACTTGTGCCATTATATCTCTGATAGTAGTAGTTTCACATAAAAAAATCATGAAAAAAATTTTAGTGTTTAATCTTTGGTTTTTTTGTTGTTTTGTAGAAAAAGTGACAATTTTTTGAAACTTCAAGGCTCTTGAGGCACCTCAAGATATTTTTTGATCAATTTCAGATTTTCACATATTGACACTGATGTATTAAGGCAACTTTTCCGCACTATCACTAATTGAATATTCGAAAAAAGTTTTTTTTGGCCCTTTTTCGTTCCACCCTATTGTACAGTCGTAGAAAAAAAAGTGAGACAGTTCGCATTATAAGCGAACTACTGGGGTTAGAAAGATACTGTAAACGACAATTTTCATTATTTAATGTCTACTTTAAAAAAAATTATAGTTTATGTCCTTAGGGGGCCGTCTACATATTAAACGAGGCACAAACTTTCGTTTTTCCTATGGGCGACATCAAAGATTATTCCCGATTCTGAAAGAGCACCCTCTGAAACCCCCCAAAACCAATTTTCCTGTCATTTGGTCCTCAAATAAAGCCAGAAGTGGGGGCTGAAGGTCGTCGAATTTACGTTGAAATCTCGTTTTTTACGTTGAATTCTCGTGCGAGGTTGATGGTTAAAAGGATCAAAATCGAGAATTCAACGTAAAGAACGAGATTTCAACGTAAATTTGACGAACTTCAACCCCCACTCCTGGCTTTATTTGGGGACCAAATGACATGAAAATTGGTTTTGGGGGGTTTTAGAGGGTGCTCTTTCAGAATCGGGAATAATCTTTGATGTCGCCCATAGGAAAACGAATGTTTGTACTTCGTTTAATATGTAGAGTGTAGACGGCCCCCTAAGGACATAAACTATAGCTTTTTTTAAAGTAGACGTTAAATAATGAAAATTGGAGTTTACAGTATCTTTTTAACCCCAGTAGTTCGCTTACAATGCGAACTGTCTCACTTTTTTTTCTACGACTGTACGTTTTTTACTAAAGCTTCTGTCAAACTGAGGCAAACTTAAGATTGTTCTTTTAAACCCAAAATGAGTAAAAATTCTGGGTTTTCAAAAAGGTACTTTTCCAAACAACCCATTGGGTCCAAATCATCCAACCCTATCACAAAACTTTTAAAGGCCGGTGGCGGACCTGGAAAAAGTGCCTGAACCTACCATCTCAATTTAGACCTTCCTCAACAGACAAGTAATCGTTTATTTCCTTATAACTACATCCCATAGTAATAGTTTTAACGGAAACTTTCTTCCCCATTTCATGGCATATCCAGGCAGCTGGCGTCACGACACTAACCAGACGTTTTTTTTAAATGGCGTCAGTTAATGCCGATATAAAACGCTTAATGACCGGAAGGTATTTTCATGGAATATCAATGGCGCACTTAAAGCGGCATTTATGATAATGGGTTCTACGAAATGGCATTCCGGTAGTATTTTTATACGTTATCAATGAATTTTAGTCGTCAATCCGACTTGTTGCCGTTATCAAATCGCAAAGATGAGGTCTGTTGCTGTTTAAAGGAAGGTTTGCGATTGAAACTTCCTTCCGTTATCTTGAAATTAATTCGTGTCCGAAAGTCATTCGTGAAATAGTCGAGGTTTTATTGACCATGTATAAGGTATAAAGTTTTTCAATAAGTAGGTTAGGTACTATTTGATATCCCAAATCCTTGTAAAATAGTTTTGAAGATATTTCGGTTTAAAACAGAGGTTACGAAATTGAAAAAGTTAGGGATCCTTTAGCACAGTGGTTCCCAACTCAAATATGTCCGCGGACCACTTCACTTAAATTTGAACCTCTGCGGACCATCTCTATCCCTAACTGAATCTTCAAATTTTTAACTTTTTTTCAGTGCGTTAATTTTGAGGGTCTTCAATTTTAACTTTTTTCTGAGGTAAGGGAAACCGAGTCTTACAATATTTCTAAATGGAACTTCGGAAACCAAATAATATACTATTAAACTTAAAAGAAAAATTAGCATTGCATTAGTTTTATATCTAATTATTTAAAAACTAGCTGTTATACCCGGCCTTGCACGGGTGGGGTGTATAAATTTATTTTTTAAAATATTTCTTAAAATACATTAATAATTTTGTAAATTAGCAATATTACAAATCATCCCGGTATCCCAGGAACCTCTTTCCTATCCCAGTGTTCCCGGTAATCTTATCCCGGTGGTCACGGTAATTTTTCTAATCCCGGCGTTCCCGGTAATTTTCCTACCTCAGTGTTTACGGTAATTTTTATATTCCGGTATTCTGGGTGTCTTTATGGTAAATTTCCTGTCCGAGTGTTCTCGGTAATTTTCATAACCCGGTAATTTTTCCATCCCGATGTTCCTGATAATGTTTAATATCTTGGTGCCTTTATAAAATAAAAAATTTGAAACCATAGTAAAAAGTCTAGTAAATTAGTATGTCTAGTGAACAAATTAAGAAATTTAAAACCCACTGAGCTATATAACAAAAGTGTTAAAACCAGTGTTTAAAACTAAAATAAAAGATCTAGTAAATGAAAAAGTCTAGTGATCTGTGTCTCATTTGAAACAATGTTTTATTTTTAACTCGTTGTATGACTGGTAAAACAGGTTTTCAAACACGGAAAAATAAGTGAAAAAAAAGCAGGAAAAACGGGAAAAAAAGAATGAAGGACTGATTTTCTCTTTATAAATTATAGCCCATGTCCTATTCTGATGTATAAGCTACATTATGGTAAAATTTCATTAAAATCCATTCAGTAGTTTTTGCGTGAAAGAGTAACAAACATCCAGACAAACATTCACAATTATAATAGTAGTAGGATATACATATTATAAAAGACATTTAACCATTTTTATCAAGCTCTCACGAAATACAACAATAAAATATAATCCATTATTAATTACGATTGTTTATTTAATTCCGTAAAACTAAGTTAGAAAATTTAATAAGACAAATTCAGAAATATACCTTACAAATAAAAACTTCAATTTATCTCATAGGAGAGGCTTAACCATGTAACTTTCTTTATCTTTTATGTATGTACTAGCGGATATGCCCGGCCTTGCACGGGTGGAGTGTATAATTTTTTTAAATTAAATTTTTTAAAAATATATTTATAATTTTTAAATCAGCAATTACCAATCATCTCGGTATCCCAGACGTCTTTTTCCTATCCGTGTTCCCTGTAATTTTCCTATCCCGATGTTCCCGGTACTTTTCCTATCCCGATGTTCCCGGTACTTTTCCTATCCCGATGTTCCCGATAATTTTCCTATCCCGCTGATCGAGGTAATTTTTATGTCCCGGTAATCCCGGTACTTTTTTTTCCTATCCCGATGTTCCCGGTAGTTTTCCTATCCCGATGTTCCCGTTACTTTTCCTATCCCGATGTTCCCGATACTTTTCTTATCCCGATGTTCCCGATAATTTTCCTATCCCGCTGATCGAGGTAATTTTTATGTCCCGGTAATCCCGGTACTTTTTTTCCTATCCCGATGTTCCCGGTTATTTTCCTTATCCCGATGTTCCCGATCATTTTCATTATCCCGATGTTCCCGATAATTTTCCTATCTCGCTGATCGAGGTAATTTTTATGTCCCGCTAATCCCGGTACTTTTTTTCCTATCCCGATGTTCCCGGTAATTTTCCTTTTCCCGGTGTTCTCGGCAATGTTTCCTAGTAAATTAATGAGTCTAGTGAACAAAAATAACAAATTTGAAACAATAATAAAAGATCTAGTAAATTTAAAAGTCTAGTGAACCGCTTCATTTAAAACAATGTTTTATTTTTAAGTCGTTTTCCATGAAAAAAAATTACTCTTTTCCATAAATATTTAAATTTTAAAGGAAAACATCTTGAAATAAAGGAAAATAACGTTTGAAAATAAATTATTTGAATTTATTTTAGCGTTTTCACAACTAATATCCTTTTTAAATGGAAAATTATCGAGTTTTTCCTCTGTTAAAATATTTAATTTTTGAAGGTTTTCATCTCGTTAACAATAGTGAGTCGAGCAGATCTACTATGGTAGAGAAATGGAGAAATAAGCGTTTCGGGCTATAAATTCGTTAATAAGGAAGTTGCATGTGTCAGATTTTCAAAAACAAACAAGTGTTCCGTATGGTTTTTTGTATGGTAAAATGAAATATCTAGTCAGTTTTTCAAAAAAAATGTACAGGTAATTAAATATTTTAATTTAAAAGTCGAGAAAAAAACACGTGACTGAAAACGTTTATTGTTTAAACTATAAGATGACATCAACAATAATACCATCAACTCCATTGCTTTACAACAATGTTTAGTATAAGATGACGTCACATCCAAACTCTTGGCGTTTTCGCGCGCTTTTAAAAAGGGGATTTTTGTTAATTTTTTTGGCAATCAAAAAATTTCTCGATCGGCCTCAAATTTTGGGTAGTTGCTTATTTTTGCAAGAGGAATCGATTAAAAAAATATAAAAAAATCATGCAACTTCCTCATTACTCGTAATTATTCGATTTTAAAGCTTTGAAAACTATCCCAAGTTACTCCCCGACTCGGAATACGTCTATACGTCGAGTTTGGTTTCGGTCCGTGGCCTATTTCAAGAGATTACCCCGGACATACATACACACATACCCACACACATCGCCCGTTAGCCTTTTATTTATACAGAGACTAGCGGATATGCCCGGCCTTGCACGGGTGGAGCGTATAATTTTTTTTTAAATTAAATTTTCTCAAAATATATTTATAATTTTTAAATCAGCAATTACCAATCATCCCGGTATCCCAGACGCCTTTTTCCTATCCCGGTGTTCCCGGTAATTTTTCATATCCCGATGTTCCCGGTTATTTTCCTTATCCCGATGTTCCCGATCATTTTCCTTATCCCTATGATCGAGGTAATTTTCCTATCCCTATGATCGAGGTAATTTTTATGTCCCGGTAATCCCGGTACTTTTTTCCTATCCCGATGTTCTCGGTAATTTTTCATTTCCCGGTATTCCCGGTAATTTTTCTTACCCAGTGTTCCCGGTAATTTTTTCCTATCCCAGTGTTCTCGGTAATTTTTCCTATCCCGGTGTCTTTTTTCATCTTAATAAAGTAACAAATTTGAAACTATAATAAAAAGTCTAGTAAATTAATAAGTCTAGTGAACAAAAATAACAAATTTGAAACAATAATAAAAGATCTAGTAAATTTAAAAGTCTAGTGAACCGCTTCATTGGAAACAATGTTTTATTTTCAAGTCGTTTTCCATGAAAAAAAATTTTCACTTTCCCATAAATATTTTTATTTTAAACGAAAATATCTTGAAGTAGAAGAAAATAACGTTTGAAAATAAATTATTCGAATTTATTTTAGTGTTTTCACAACTTATATCCTTTTTAAATGGACAATTATAGAGTTTTTCCTGTTAAAATATTTGATTTTTGGAGGTTTTCATCTCGTTAACAATAGTGAGTCGAGCAAATCTACTCTGGTAGAGAAATGGAGAAATAAGCGTTTTCGGCTATAAATTCGTTAATTTCTGGTAATTATTCGATTTTCGAGCTTGGAAAACTATCCCAAGTTACTCCCCGACTCGGAATACGTCTATACGTCAAGTTTGGTTTCGGTCCGTGGCCTATTTCAAGAGATTACCCCGGACATACCCACATACATACACACCCACACACACACATCGCCCGTTAGCCTTTTATTTATACAGAGACTAGCGGATATGCCCGGCCTTGCACGGGTGGAGTGTATAATTTTTTTTTAAATTAAATTTTCTCAAAATATATTTATAATTTTTAAATCAGCAATTACCAATCATCCCGGTATCCCAGGCGCCTCTTTCATATCCCGGTGGTCCCGATAATTTTTCATTTCCCGGTATTCCCGGTAATTTTTCTTACCCAGTGTTCCCGGTAATTTTTTCCTATCCCGGTGTTCTCGGTAATTTTTCCTATCCCGGTGTCTTTTTTCATCTTAATAAAGTAACAAATCTGAAACTATAATAAAAAGTCTTGTAAATTAATAAGTCTAGTGAACAAAAAGTAACAAATTTAAAACCTATATGCCCGGCCTTGCACGGGTGGAGTGTATAATTTTTTTTAAATTAAATTTTCTCAAAATGCATTTATAATTTTGTAAATCAGCAATTACAAATCATCCCGGTATCCCAGACGTCTTTTTCCTATCCGTGTTCCCGGTAATTTTCCTATCCCGATGTTCCCGGTACTTTTCCTATCCCGATGTTCCCGGTACTTTTCCTATCCCGATGTTCCCGATAATTTTCCTATCCCGCTGATCGAGGTAATTTTTATGTCCCGGTAATCCCGGTACTTTTTTTTCCTATCCCGATGTTCCCGGTAATTTTCCTTTTCCCGGTGTTCTCGGTAATGTTTCCTAGTAAATTAATGAGTCTAGTGAACAAAAATAACAAATTTGAAACAATAATAAAAGATCTAGTAAATTTAAAAGTCTAGTAAACCGCTTCATTTGAAACAATGTTTTATTTTTAAGTCCTCTTCCATGAAAATAAAATTTACAAATTCCATAAATATTTAAATTTTAAAGGAAAATATCTTAAAATAGGGGAAACTAACGTTTAAAAATTAATTATTTGATTTAATTTTTGTGTTTTTACAACTGATATAGTTTTTAAATGGACAATTATCGAGTTTTTCCTGTTAAAATATTTGATATTTGAAGGTTTTCATCTCGTTAACAATAGTGAGTCGAGCAGATCTGCTCTGGTAGAGAAATGGAGAAATAAGCGTTTTCGGCTATAAATTCGCTAATTACTCGTAATTATTCGATTTTCGAACTTTGAAAACTATCTTAAGTTACTCCCCGACTCGGAATACGTCTATACGTCGAGTTTGGTTTCGGTCCGTGGCCTATTTCAAGAGATTACCCCGGACATACATACACACATACACACATCGCCCGTTAGCCTTTTATTTATACAGAGACTAGCGGATATGCCCGGCCTTGCACGGGTGAAGAGTATAAATTTATTACTTTTAAGTTTTCTCTTAAAATACATCTATATAATTTTGTAAATGAACAATTACCAATCATCCCGGTATCCCAGACGCCTTTCCTATCCCGGTGTTCCCTGTAATTTTTCCTATCCCGGTGTTCCCGGTAATTTTTCCTATCCCGGTGTTCCCTGTAATTTTTCCTATCCCGGTGTTCCCAGCAATTTGTCATATCCCGATATTCTCGGTAATTTGTCATATCACGATATTCCCGGTAATTTTTCCTAACCCAGTATTCCCGGTAATTTTTCCTATCCCGGTGTTCCCGGTAATGTTTAATATCCCGGTGTATTTTCCATCTTAATAAAGTAACCAATTCGGAACAACTATAATAAAAAATATCTGCTTAATATTAATAATTCTAGTGAAAAAAGTAACAAATTTGGAAATAAAATAAATGGTCTAGTAGTAAATATAAGAGTCTAGTGAACCGTGTCTTTTGAAACAATTTATTATTTTAAACTCGTTTTCCATGAAAAAATAATTTACAATTTTCCATAAATATTTTTATTTTAAAGGATTTTTATTTTAAAGGACGCCTTTTTCCTATCCCGGTGTTCCCAGTAATTTTTCATATCGTTCCCAGTAATTTTTCATATCCCGGTGTTCCCGGTAATTTTTCATATCCCGATGTTCCCGGTAATTTTCCTATCCCGATGTTCCCGATAATTTTCCTTATCCCGATGTTCCCGATAATTTTCCTATCCCGATGTTCCCGATAATTTTCCTATCCCTATGATCGAGGTAATTTTTATGTCCCAGTAATCCCGGTACTTTTTTCCTTTCCCGATGTTCTCGGTAATTTTCCTTTTCCCGGTGTTCTCGGCAATGTTTCCTAGTAAATTAATGAGTCTAGTGAACAAAAATAACAAATTTGAAACAATAATAAAAGATCTAGTAAATTGAAAAGTCTAGTGAACCGCTTCATTTGAAACAATGTTTTGTTTTGAAGTCCTCTTCCATGAAAATAAAATTTACAATTTTCCATAAATATTTAAATTTTAAAGGAAAATATCTTAAAATAGGGGAAACTAACGTTTCAAAATAAATTATTTGAATTTATTTTAGCGTTTTCACAACTTATATCCTTTTTAAATGGACAATTATCGAGTTTTTTCTGTTAAAATATTTAATTTTTGAAGGTTTTAATCTAGTTAACAATAGTGAGTCGAGCAGTCTACTCTAGTAGAGAAATGGAGAAATAAGCGTTTCGGGCTATAAATTCGTTAATTACTCGTAATTATTCGATTTTAAAGATTTGAAAACTATCTTAAGTTACTCCCCGACTCGGAATACGTGTATACGTCGAGTTTGGTTTCGGTCCGTGGCCTATTTCAAGAGATTACCCCGGACATACATACACACATACCCACACACACACATCGCCCGTTAGCCTTTTATTTATACAGAGATAGAAGAGGATAATACTTTTTACAAATGACAAATATTGTTCTGATGATACCGTCTCCGTTGCGTTTCCAGCCACAGGAGGTGTCGACATGGAGTGAATGTCCGTGGTCAACCACATTGTGGTGAACAGTATGAAGCAGAGACTAGAATTTGAAAGTAGAATTTGAAAATTTTTATATTGCTTTATTGTAGTCGAGAGAGACGAGAGACATGGCATCCGCTGGAGGGAGAATCCTAGAGAATCCTAAGCGCGTCTGCCTGAACCCCGACAAAAAAAGGGAGCGTCACAGCGAACTGAAACCTAAACTTGGGTTTCGATTGGATGTGAGCGCTAATTGTTGAGAGATTTAGCGGGGTGAGGAATGCACCTACCGCTCTCTCTCTTGTTGTCTGGGTCTCATGATCGGGCCTTACGGCTAGCGAGGGCAGACTGCTACAATCAGAAAAAGAAAACTGGACATGCACCCCGAAAGAAACCGCGTCGAAAGTCAATAATTATTTCAAAGGAGCGATTGAAATAGAAAGTAATTTATGTGTTCAAAAACTTTCGCATTTTCGGCTATAAATTTTTCTCATATCTTCGAAAAAACCTATTTCTTTTGTGTCTCAGAAATTTCCTCTTTTCATACTACGATTTCTTTGAGACCCTCTGTCTGTGACCATAGCATCCCAGTTTGAAGTATGTCTTTCCTTCAACACTTCCAGGCTTCGCTTCGTATCAAACCAAGTATAAGTCCGATCATTCGATTCTTTATTTGCCCCACCCCGACGCCTCTCTCAGTTTTATTAATCTGATGCAATACTTTTCCACATCATCACATTTCGTTTCTACTCTGTAATAAACTACTGTTGAATAAAATTGTGGAAAATAAGAGAAATGAACAAATAATTCATAGGAGAGAAAGAGAACTTAACATTTTTTATTTATGAGAATTTTACTAGACTAGAATTCTACTAGATGTGTTTTACTATTTCCTGGAATGTGTGATTAGGAAAACTATTTTTTTATTTCCACACATTTTTTTGGATAATCTTAAAAATTTTCTCACGGACAACCAGTGGTCCGCGGACCACCTGTTGGGAACCACTGATCTACAGCATACCTTGATTTTCAGCCCGCTCGGTTTTTTATCATTCCTTTTCTCTTCATTATCTGTTAGATCTTCAGAATTTTTGCCCACTTCCAAATATATCACCGACCTCCAGTTGAAAGCCACTGGTCTAAAACAATTTGGTAATAGGAAGTGATGTGCTTTGAATTTCGAACTTTACTGGAAGGATTTGTTAAATTTATTTAAAGAAAACATTGGTAACGTGACGTCGACTTCGACAAATCGAATAAATGACCAAGAGTTAAATCCAGCGCTTTAACGGCCGTATCGACCATCGCGAGTTAAACCGGAAGCGGGAGTAAAACCTCGCATTCTAGAGTTTAACGTTAACTCGAGAATGCGAGGTTTTACTCCCGCTTCTGGTTTAACTCGCGATGGTGGATACGGCCGTAAATGACCTTAATCATAATCGCATATCTGATTCGCTGAAGTTGTCGCGTTGGCAGTGAAAATAAACCCTTAAAGACCTTACCACAGAGTACCAGAACAGGGGGTCCAAGGCTATAGGCGGTGATAATGGAAATAAAAAAATGGGGTGTGCCTTGTGATAGGGGATCTGGTGGCGCTGGGATCGCATCCACTACTCATACAACTTACGTCACTTCCCGAGAGGCAAAGAAAAAAAAGCTTGATCCTCCAATAGCTCTCTGAAAGGATACAGGTTGAATGATCACGTCCATCCATCAGCTGTGACCACCCAAATGGTACTGCCTACCCATTTGTTAAAAACAGCTAGGATTGACATTTGCAGTGCTGCCCTCAACCATACGATGGGATTTGAAAATAGCGTTTTGGACTCTGCTCTGCTTTTCCTCTGTGGACCTTACCACAGAGAAAAATCCTAACAGAGGGTCCAAGACGATATATTCAAAAGTTGGATGGATATGAGGGCGCCACGAGGAACTATAAATGATTGACAGACAGATCGGCAGTATATTTGGGTGACCAAACCTGTGATTGGCTGTCCCTCAATCTTCTATTTTCGAAGGAGAAGGAAAAAGTTTTTCTCAACCAATCAGGCTTTTTCTCCTGCCTCTCGTGACGTAGATGCGATCGCAGCGCCAAAATAGCCCCACATCCATCCAACTTTTCGATTTCCATTAGCTCCTACGGCCACGGACTCTCTGTTCTAGTACTCTGTGGACCTTATGTTACTGTTTCAATATTACCTAAAACCACTGTGTAACCGTGTGTAACCTATTATCGTACAAATCAATAGTGTATATTTCACAATGTTGTAGAATCAGCTAAGGGGAACATAAAGACCGAGAGAAAAGGAAAAAATGTTTATACCCTTCAATAATCCTTTCATCTAAAAATTTCAGCACATGGTCGGGAAGGCTCTGAAACTTTTCCCACTGGATTTAGAGGATCTGTAAGTGTAATTTAGTTGCAACCAAACCTCATCTAATGAAGGCTACAATGTCAATACAGTCCTAATATCCTATTACAGAGGTTCTTAAACTTTTGATCGCCGTGGCCTCCCTTTATATAACAACCAGACATCGTGGCTACCCAGAGCCGTGAAAATACTTTTGTTTCGCGGGGGTGGGGAGGTTCACTCAACGTTATTCCTAAGGTACCCCCAAACGAGTACATATATACATTGAGATTACTTAAAAGTAATATTCATTTTGTCAAAATTTTAATTGTATTCCGAGTAATAATTTGGGTCTGGGAGTCACCCCCATTTTAGCTCATTTTGAGAAATTTTTAGTTAAACCAGAAGAGAACAGCTCCTTTGAACGCCAGAATTTTAAAAATGAAAATTGTAAATGGACGTAAAATTTCAAAGGGGGGCTGGAAGCAGTGATAATTTTAACGCCTCTGAGAGGGTATTTCACGATTTGAAAATAGGAAATACGCTTTTAAAAACTATTCAGGCGTATTTTCACGCTTTGGATTTTTCATAAACGTTTTGCTTAAAAAATGCATGGCACCCCTCTGAAATCAAAAAATTTTTCTAATCAAATTTGTAACAAATAAATATTTCATTTATAATGTTTAATGTAAAATAAATCATTTTATTTATAATGTTTAATACTTTCTACTTTTATTAACAGATGCTATAATTGTTAAAAACCAAAATGGCATCCTCATTTTTTCTATTTCAGTTTGTCCTTTAAAAAAAAGCGTTTTTATAAAAGATTTGTCTCTTTTTTTATAGGGTTTATGCAATTTCCGGTATTTCACTCCTCATAAATGAATTTCACGCCTCCTAAAAAAGTCAAGGAGTATTTTTACTCCTTCAAAAAAAATCCTAAGAATAACACTGGCTGGAAGTCCTTCCCGCTTTCAACTAGTGTTTTATCTTATTTTGAAACTCTTTAGGGAATACCACTCAAAGGTAACTTGAGTGTTCCCCAAGGTAAATCGTGAACCCCAGGAAGGCCTTGGGGACCTCCGGGGATCCGCGGACCACAGTTTAGAACCGCTGTGCTATTGTAATACAGCAACTATCCCCAAAACAAAAGAGCGCAAGAATTGAATGCTATTTTTTAACGTTTATATAATTCTATCTTATGCGTGAAACTCATAACTGTAACCCTAATCTTTTTTAACATAAATAAACAAAATGTGAATTTAGAAAGTTTTGAAGCCAACATGGAAGTAGTAGGTAAGTTTATTTTGTGTAATCCAAATTTTCGACGATAAATTATCTGCCATTATTTGATAGAAAAAAAAACAAAAAATACCCAAATTAGGAAAGAACCGGAAAATGCTTTTACAGAATGATTCACAATTTAAAAATGATTATACCTTGGGTATTTTAAAATAAAATGCTCTATATATTATTGGAAATCCATATTACATCATAGTAACCTGATTAAAGATCGCAGATTAA
Source organism: Tetragnatha versicolor (assembly GCA_024610705.1). Classification (NCBI taxonomy): domain Eukaryota; kingdom Metazoa; phylum Arthropoda; class Arachnida; order Araneae; family Tetragnathidae; genus Tetragnatha; species Tetragnatha versicolor. Next base: position 19,618,800 of record JANDEH010000008.1, read on the forward strand.
AGCTTTTATTAGCGTTTGGGTGTGTAAAAATATCGGATTAACATTTATTTTTAGATTATCTCCAGTTGATATATAAATTTAAATTATAGACTCTAAATATCCTGTTGCTAAAAAGATAGGTAAAATTTATACATTCACTTCTGATACTTGATATTACCATATTTTAATTGTCAGTTTCATCTATACAAAAAATTCCAGTTGGTTGTTTAAATACTTTCTTGACTGGTTAAATTCACTTCTATAGAGACTGTTTTTCTCTAAAACTGTATAATTTTCTATACTTCTAGTGAAGTCATGAAATATAAAAAGCTAATAGTGTTCCAATATTTACACTGCTTCTGATTCTTAAAATATTAAAAATATGTACAATTTTTTACCTTAAAAAATCCAGTGTTTTTACTTAATATCTTGTCTTATGTTTTCTCTTCAAAAGGGGGTTTAGCAGATCTTTCATAAGTAAATAAAGCTATTTAAGCAAAAAAGACAAAAAGGGGGGTCAAAAGTGGTCTAGGGTATGTTTTTAGAACTTCGAAATATAGTCTATTTTTATGTTTCAAAACTGATGTACGAGTAAGTATATATAAAATTTTGGTGCAGATCGGTAAAAACTATAGATTTGTAAAGAGCAACGTTTTCCATCTTTTTCAATACGGAACCTTTGTGGCAATTTTCAAATTCTGGGGAACCCCATAGTTCAGATTTAGATCGAGTTAAAAAAGAAAACGTTATCGTTAGTTGTTCATCGTTAGTTATATATCGTTAGTTGTTCATTTAAAAAATTCAATTAGTATTACATAAAATAAATAACCACGATAAAATTTATACAACGTTGTTACTAATAACACCCTACCTAAATCAAGAAAAAAAATTAAACAAATCATCAGAAAACGTCAATAACTGAATGATTTGTAAAGCTATTGGACATAAGGAAAAAATTTGAACTTTGGAGATTGTACTCCCTTATAGATTATGTTAAAGAATTTTACTTAAAAAATTTTGTTTTAAATCTTCCTCCCCGGAAATCAAAAAGTTTTTCTTTTGCACCCTTAATACGACTTGTACACAACTAGTTTATACTATCTTAATTCTTAATGGCTTAGTAAGATAGAGAGCGGCGCACAGTGGAGTATTTGCCCTGAAATCCGGGCCAAAAATATTTCGCTGCCTTTTTTTGATGTTCAAGCCAAGTTAATGTCCTATAATTGTTTTTATCACTAAATACACTGATTTGGCAAGCAATTATATAAATCTATATTATAATATAATAAGTTATGATAAATATTTAATTTATTTATTTATATTAGCTATTTGCTTTTTTATTGCGATGTTTAACTTCACAGAGAAAATATGAATGAATTAAAATTATTACCATAAATGAACTGGTTAGAATAAAATTGGTTTATTTTCCCCCCCAAAAAAAACTGGGATTGTTTATATTTTACATTGTGGGGTAAATTTGTCTTTAACCATAAATTCCGTTTCTGGTGAGATCCGTTTTGTCCAAACTTAACTGAAAGTTGTTTAAATTAACTTTTAAACTAATACCATTTTCAAACTAAAAAGTAGATAAAATGGTTAACAAGATATATGTGGAAATGTCACAAAATATATAAAGGACTATAAACAAAAGTATTTTTTAGCTTATCCATAAGGTCTTAAGGTATTAAAATTGTATGGTTAATTAAATATTTATTAATAGAAAAGTTACGAAAAGTATCTTCAGCAATATATAAGAGGAATATAAATGGGCCCTCATTTATATAGCTGGTTGATTATGAATGACCTTGGTTTTTCTTTTAGCAAAACAAATAAATCACTGAAAGAAACGTGGTGTAGTCGTAGTGTCGACTTATTTTACTTAAAAATTCTAATGAAAACTGTTTTGGATATGTGTGTAGTCGTTTTATAGGTCACCCTTGAGGCCAAAAATTAAACATTTAGCTCAACCATATGATATTTGATGCAACTCAAATAAAAAAAACCCTAAAAACTAATCCAATTTCATTCCTAACTGAATTTTTTAAATTTTTTGTCTTAGACCACTTTTATCCCGAATAGCTCATATTTTCGGCTGAACCATAAAACCAAATGAATCAACAAAAAAAATCGTGAAAAACAATTAGGAATTAAAGTTTAAACTGTCTTAATAAGAGCAAACGTTCCAACGGACTTTAACAATTCTTACAATTGCGTAAAGTAGTACTTCACAAAAAAAATTATTTCTCAAAAAGTGCACAAAAGTGCAGTAATTTTTGAATTGGAAGTGGTTCTTAAAAGTGTAATCTTTAATTCAAGACCGAAGATTTAATTGTTTTGGACGGAGGAATACGGAATTCCCTTTTGAAAACCTTTCTTAATTCTTATGTTGCATTTAAAAACGACAAAAAGTGAAGCATGTTTTGAGTTTAAACAGTTTTTTCAATAAGAAAAAAACTAAATAGTTCAAAACAAAAAATACCTTAAGAAAGCCCAGAAAATTTCTGATCCTATACAGGTATTTACATTTCATTTCATTCATCCAGAAGCTCACAAAAAATTATTTTCTAAACGTCCTAAAAAGTCAAAAATCAGTTGAAAAGGGCATTCACTTTCAGTGAAATCTCAACTTTGACAGAGGCTAGGAATCAAAGTATGCAACTCACAGCTAAAAATTTTACACTGATGGATGCGAAATTTTATTAGCTTTTCAGAAATATTATTTTTATGCCTGTTTGTAGAAGTTCGTGTTAAGCCTTTTTGGCCGGGTTTTCCGGACAAATACTCCACTGTGCGGCGGGTCATTCCCCGCAAAATTTCGCATTTTAGCCTGGAACCGCTATTGGGTGTTCCATATTTCTTACGGAACCTTTGCGAACGCTTCCCAGAACCCAAGGGTTCAGCGTATCACTACTATAGTAATTATATTAATTAACATATATACAGACGGGCACAAACACACATAAGGAATCTTATCACTTTCTTCAGCTATACCCTTTTTATTGTGAACATTACGATTAATTTAAAGGAACTCGAAAGATTTTTAAGAATAGAAACAATGCAATAGGTGGCTTTCCCTCTAAAAAAAGAAAAATTTGACTTTTAAAATCCGTGCATGTATTTCAGACGTGACTGGAACAATACTGTCTTTCTGAAGAAACACGTTAGAAATTTTTTATACTCAAAGCATCGGTATCCATCTATTCTGAAAGCGTTTTCAATAGCCGATAAAACTCGCTTTCCGAAAACAAAACGGCCATCCCAATCACCTTAAATCATATTTACGTCTCGCATACCTGCGATGTGAAGACAATACCAAATAAGCATTTGAATGGCGGATTTCCAAATGGGCTGTTGCAAATTTCGAAGGGAAAAGAAAAATAATTTTTTTTTCACGGTCACTGAAAATAAAGTATCAGCTTTGTTGAATTTCTTTTCTATGTGCACGGGGTGTCCTGACTACTCCTAAGTCTGTGATAGTTAATTTCCATTCCGTTTATAAAAGATGTAAAACGTTGTAAAAAATGACCACCCCTTTTTATCTGTAGAGTGTAGAGGGAACACTTTCCTTGGGAGTTATTCAAACTTTTCGGTAATTCAGAATTTAGTACTTTTTAAATGCTTTTATTCTACTTGCTTTTGGCGGCGTTTTACGGGAGGAATTTTAAAACTCGATTTTCGGGCACTTCCCGATATGGAAGGGCCCCGAAACTTTGAACATAGGTGTAAACCTCATGACACTCCAATATCCAACCATTCTCTAGTCAAACAACCAAAGGATTAAGTTAATTAACGAGTATTTTTAATTAACAGAAAAACCAGATTTTGAGACCTTTCCCAAGGGGCTATTCTCCCTAAACCATGCACAATGTTGTATAAGGCATAACTTCATCATATTCAAAAGTCAAAACGAGAATTGCCCAGTAATTACGATAATTATAGACGAATAATCACTTTTTTCTTTCTGGATGCTTGTACATAATATTTCAGGCACTTCCAAACGATATAAAGTTCTGAAACTTTGCACCGTGGTGGAAACTCGATGACAATGCAATATTCAATCATCAACTAGTCAAAACCTCCGTAATTTAGGTAATTAACGAGTGTTTTTAGTTATCCTTTTTATTCATATTTGAGACATTCCGTGAAGCCAATGGCTCCCAAAACCTGTCAGATAATATACTAAGTATATAACTACAATATTTAATCTTCAAAACGTGATTTTTTACCTTCCAATTAACAATTAAGATAATTAGCGATTTAAGATAATAACCGCGAGAAAGAAATCGCCAGAAGAGCGAGAAATCGCCGAAAATATCGCCGAAAATCGCCGAGAAGAAAAATATGTTCTTTTATAATTTATTGACTACTGAAAAGACTGGATGGTACTGTTTGCTCCTTGATATACACACACTAATTCTGAGTTTCTTACGATTGTTTTTTTTATTTTATTGAATGCTTTCTTTTTATTGTGAATCTTTTTGATATCGATGGATTTCATCGGTGATTGAGCGGATGCGAGGAATATATTCTTTGTGCGAGGTATTTTTCTTGCTCAGCTCTGTTATTATAACGTACCCAGCAAAATTAAATAGATTTTAAAATTAACTTTGGAGTTGATTGTCCTGCTGAGTCGTCAGAGGATTGTTCTACTTTGTCAGATATGTGAAAATTTTTTGTTATACATGAAACTAAAATTCCATCCTAACATAACATTAAATATGGTTGAAATAAATACATTTTTTCTTGTGAGTTTTTGTTAAAAAGTACCATGACTAAAAAGTAGAAAATAAAATAAGTAAAAAAAGATTTTTTAAAAAACGCTTTTATTGAAGTGTTCTAAAAGGTCAAAAATAATTTTTTCGGTTTGACAAATAATTTATTGGGAAGTAGAAAATAACTTTTTGGTAAGTAAAAAAAAACTGATTTTCTAATCACTAAAAATAAAAGCGTGGGCGCTAGTCATTCTTAATTCACTATATATTCTAACTTCTTTATTCTATGTTCTATGACGTTAGATTTACAAATTTCTCATTCATGAGTTTTGAGTGGGATGGATTCACTTTAAATTCTCTGTTAGGTATTTTTATTTATATAAAATTATACATAAATGCCGACGTAATGGCCTGGTCGTTAGAGCATCTGACTGATGCAAAGCCGTACGTCTGGGGTTCGAATCCCCGTTTGGCAAGGATGTTAGTGTCACTGTCCTGAAAAAAAAATTAAATTTAAAAAATATTAAAAATTACTAGCGCCCACGCTTTTATTTTTAGTGAATAGAAAATCAGTTTTTTTTTACTTACCAAAAAGTTATTTTCTACTTCCCAATAAATTATTTGTCAAACCGAAAAAATTATTTTTGACCTTTTAGAACACTTCAATAAAAGCGTTTTTTAAAAAATCTTTTTTTTACTTATTTTTATCTTTCTATTTCATCCCTCTTTTTGCCACTTTCTCTCCCATTCCCCCATTTCTTTCTCTTTTCTTTCCATTTTTTTAGTTAAGGGGTTAGGCATTCTCCCCATATTATTTAAAATTTCTCGACCTGATTTCAAAATTAGTTTTTTTGTGTTTTTTTAAAGATAAGTTAAAGTAATTTTCAACGATTATTTGTTACAACTGTTTTGACTTCGGCTGTATGATAATCTAGCGCTTGAGCTGATTAAAATAGAATTTTTAGGGTCTCCAAAATTTTTCTATGGAGGAACACCAGACATCCATCCCTAACGTAGTATTACATGTGTTGTCTGTTAAAATTTTAGGATTCACTTTTTTACAAGGTTCTGATTGCAAATATAATTTAAGAATTATTATTTCCCCTAGTTAAAATTTTAAACAAACGAGAGAGGGGGCCTGAGACATACTTTAAAAATCCAAAATTTGGACTATTGGCGTCTAAAGTTAAAAGTAATCCGCAAAAAATGTCCACCCCTTGGAGTATCCGCGCTAGGTCACCATTGGGTTCCCAGAACGTCTTTGCTGAGAATTACACCTCATTTAAATAAAACGTTTCGAAGCACCATCCCTTTCACTGCACGAAATTCATTAGTATACGCCCCCCGAACAAGCTTCCAAAACTGACCGCCAGAAGCGGGGCAGTCCCCATTTCCAGTTCTGTTGCCATAACAACGCCTGAAACATTTCCCCGCCACGCTTTCTTGTCCCACACCGAGCGAACAAAAAGAACAAAAAAAACATCACTCCTTCGGCATGCGGTGGCCGAAGCCTCATGGTAGCTGCTGCAAACGATATTGAACTTCTCGAGCCCGCGTGAAGTCAGCGAAGTTTCGAACACTTTTTAGCGGGCCCCGTATAATAAGAAAGAGCGCCAAACCACTTTTTTTCTTTTTGACGCCGCTTCGGGTTTTGAAGTCCAAGGCCAACGTTTCGCTTGACTTACTAGAAGTGGTGGAACTGCCACAACCCGCAGGTATTTCGAAGAATGCAACACCTTTTTCTTTGTGGGGGCTCCGGCCCCGTTCGCTCAATATTTTGGTTCCTGAATCTACCTCTGGGAATGGTAAGTGCTGATTTATTAGAATACTGTCTTGTTTTTGTTTTCTCTGTGGTTGTAAACATTCAGTAAGTTACAGAAACGCTTGGTACAAATATTTGCTCCGGACGCAATGTATTAATGATTATTATAATATAATGATTAATGTACATCTGTGATTTTAATGATTCATATATCTGATTGGTGTGTTCTGATTTGTAGATCAAATTTGTTGGATGGTTGGGATGAAGGAACCTATAAACCCCCACCTTGGATACGGCCCTGAAATGTGTAGAAAAATATTATAATATGACAGAAAAAACCTTAGATCTGATTAAATTATCCATTCTCATAATCAGTAGCAGTAGCGGATCCAGGGGGGCACGTGCCTCCCCAGAAGAACAAAAACTATCTCCAGATTAAAACACCTCTAACCAAATTTCTATAAAAAGCAGATTTTTAAAACTGTTTTATGCATTGCTATGTAGATTTATGGCCAAATATGGAATAATATCCTTCAATGTTTCGAAAATATCCCAGATTTTATTACGAAAAATAGTAACATGAAAATCTTGGGCCAACCACCAGAAACTCCAACCTGGATCCACCCTTGCTCATTTATATAGAAAACGTTTTAATGAATAACAAAATTCCTACATTACTTCATTTTTAAGTTTTTATTTTCCAAATTGTAACTCTTTCCCCAAACTCATAGCATTTAATCTTTATACCCCATCAAAAATTTTTTTCTAAAAAAAATAGTTTTAACAGTTTTCGAATTGGGACAAAAAAAGTAAGGTTAAAAATTGGCGTAATTTTGTGAAAAGAAGAATAACACTTTTTTTTTAATAATGTTGCAAAACTAAATTTTTAGCATTGGCATTTGGGGCATTAACTTTAGCATTTGGGAAAATTGGTTGTTACCTTCCTAATATGTTTAATTTGTGGAGAGGTGTATACATTTTTTACTGGGCATTGTTGAAATGTTATTTTTCAAAAAGATGTTTGCATTTGAAAAGGTTTGGGAATCGCTGAATTAAATGGATTACAAAATTTCCGCTTTCCCCCTCCCTCCCGAAAAATTAAGTCACTCTACACCTCTGTCTTGTTAAATTATTATTAACTTATATACTATGCAACTTTCACCGGCAGGACGTTTTAAATTAATCAATTTTGCTTGATAGTTTCTTTTGCAAAATGAAACTAATTTTTCTTATCAACCGGATTTCCTGATATTGTAATGAATATTTCATTGTGCAGACAATTCATTGACGCCCAATCAGGATGTGTAAGTATTTCCGTTCCGTATGGAAGTCAAAGTCAAGTCATTAGTGTATTTTCTCACGGGCGTTGTCGCCGGGGGGGGACGCGTCCCCCCCAATATTTGTTTAAAAAATTCTGATTTTAACTTTTGTGAGGGCGATCGAAGATTTACTGAATGTGTGCTTCTCCGGCTTGTAAGCATAAGGATGGTGCCAATATACCAATTGCATCTAATTTAAGAGGCGTATACAAGAGGGGACGGACACCCCACTTTTAGAACACGATTTCATTTAGAGCAGCGGTTCTCAAACTGCTCCGCCAAGCATATCCAGAGGCTCCGTGAAGAAATTTGAAATAAATACATTTTTTTGATAATATTTAATTTGCGTTGCTCTGAAATGTTATATAACTTTCTGCAGGGTGTTTCTTGTTAAGAACTTACTTTTGCTCCTTCTTACCCAAATTTTTTAGAGCTCTAAATAACCCTTAAATTTAAGTTGATTTTGTGGGGAGCTTCCAATGAAGTGAGCTCTGTTGATTATAGTTTTTTTCTGGTTTTTGTCTTTTTTCCCAAGTCTTTCTTGGTTTACCAAAACAAGTTAAAACCATGTTATTTAGGGTCAAATTTCCGAAATTCTTTTGGGGGAGAACCCCCAGACCCTCCTATATTGTACTTAAAACTTTATTATTGTAAATAATCATATTTATTGGATCATATTTCACAAAATTCACCCAGACTCCCCTATCATAATTGGAATTTAATTAATCACAATTTTTCTTACATTAAATTATCTTAGATGCAATTACATGTTTTAAAAAGCTACATTAAACCTGTTAAATATGCATGGGAGGGGCTGTAGAATAATTTTGGAACACTATTAAAATAAATTTCTATATAGGCTATTTATTTATGCTTTTCTTTCTTGTAGCAATGGTTTTTATGTACTAATTTGCTTTTTGTACTCTGAAAAATTTATCTTCGAAAAAGGGCTCCGCGAAGAATTTCTCTTGAAAAGGGCTCCGTGACATAAAAAGTTTGGGAACCCCTGATTTAGAGTGTAGGTTAAAGCAAGTGAGAGAATGGGAAACCATTAACCTAACAAAAAATTCTGTTTCTTGCTAAAAAAATAATTTAATGAGACCCCCTCAAAAAATCCTGCTACAGCACTCGTAAGCATAAAAAATGATTTTGAAACTGTAATCTTATAACACTTCTCTCTTAAAAATGTGTTTAAACCTGTATTTAAAAGGTAAAATTTCAAAAAAGTTTTCTGGGGGGGACCCCCAGACCCCCCCTATTTAGTGAACAGTTACAAACAGTTTTTAAAAAAAATTGGGACAGGAGTTAATTAGTTGATTGAAAACTACCTTAAAATTGTTAAATGAGGGTGAAAAAAAAACGATTATTTTTGGGACAGTTAACCAATATTTTGTAAAAAAACATTTGGGGATGAATCCCGAATCCTTGAGGCGTCCCCCCCAATTTTCAGGAGGCGACGACGCCAATGTATTTTCTTATATATATAAATATTTAATTCTCTTGCGCAAATAACTTTAAAAATATAAATATTCACATGAGTAATATTGTTATACAGCAGGGTTGCTGTCAAAAAAATCGGATTTATTTGATTTAAATCGGATTTTTTTTATTTAAATCAGATTTTTTTATTTAAATGAATAACTATAGCTCTGAACTTCCTGAAACTGGTTAATATTATACTGATATTGTAATTTCAAAGTGATATAATAATTTAGGATTACTTAATATTCCAATTTTGATCTATTTTATGCATTAATTAATTGAATTAATTAAGGGGAGCGGTTCGCTGCCATTTCATGGTGAAATGCCCAAGCCCATCCTAAAATGGTGAATGAACAATTATACTATCAGTTACTAAAATTTTTATCCTTTCTATAACTATTTTTGCCCAATTATGAAATCAATAATAGCTTTAAAAGAAATTGTGATAATGATTTCTAAAAAAATCTATGTCTCATTTTTGTGTAAAAATTTTAATCAATCTTTGAATTATAATAATTCAGTTAAATTAATTTAACTAAAAATATTATGTTATGTATACTTATTTCTTTAAAATATAATTAGTAATACTAATAAAATAAAATAAACAACTTATTGAATTGACAGTCATGTACATAGAGAATAGAGCTCTATTCGCTGTAGTTATGTAAAAGAAAACATGACTAACTATAAAAGCAAGCTTACGATAAAAATCATTCACATGCTTGTATTTTAAAAAGTTGATGTACCAGATTAAGAAATTAAAATATTTTAATTCTTGTTTAGTTTATCACAATTATTGATTCCAAACCCAGCTACTTTCCCCTTTTTGTTATAAATGTTTTTGTTATTGGTAGTAAAATTTGTTCTTGATATTGCAGGCAATTTTATGGAGAGTAACCTAAACCTATCTCCCAGTTACAAACACAACTAATTTTTATTTAAATTGTGGAAGCTTTACATTTTTGATTTAAATCAATGATTTTTTTTAAAAAATCAAGTGATTTAAATCAAGCAACCCTGTTATACAGTATATTCTCGATGTGACGAATTTTGTTACGTCGAACACCTCTGCTTCTAGAAAAAAAGGTACTCTTCTAGATCTAGAATACCGGCGCAAATCTCGCCAAGCAGATTTTTTGGCGACAGCTCACATCACCTTCCAAAACAGAAAACAAGGGTTACCAGCGGTTGTATCATTATGGGCGACTTTATCGCTTGCGCCGGGATTCTGGAATAGTACCGAAAAAATATTTTCCCCCAAAGACATTAGGTATTCCTCTAATTTTAACTACCACAATCCTATGTCTTTTCGCTAAAACCCTTGTTCTAACGAAATTTTTTCGGATCTTGGATCTTTTGTGGACGTTTTCTTGTTATTCTATATTATCATATTTCCTAATTTTCTATTTTGAAGCCTTCCTTGTTTCGTCGAAAACTCTTCAACTCGAAATATTTTAGCCGTCCACGTCCCTTCGACTTCCGTCTTAAATCGACAGAGAGTAAACGCAAGCATTTTGAGCTATCATGCGCTGTGCTCTTTATGGCCAAGTCTGTCTCATTATTTTGAATTAATATTAATTTTCGTATAAGGTCAGTCATTTGAAAAAGGGAGCTACACATAGAGTTAGTACTAATATAGAGACAGCTTAAACATCTGCTCCGCTATTCTAAGCGTGACCGGTCTCCCGGTTTCGCTCTGCCACTCACACTTGACTTTTCGAACCAACTTGGCCACTAAATCCCTCTTTTGGCGTTTTCGGTTTTTTGAGTGGTTTCACTCGTAAGGGGCCATCCATAAATTACGTGAGGTGTTTTTTCCAAAATCTGGACCCCCCCTCCCCCCTTGGTGAGATTCAGTGAGATTTTTCTTGACCCCCCCCCTCCCCCCACGTGAGATTTACCTACAACTTTTAAAAATTATTTTCTAAAAATTATTTGCATTTTGTGCTTCATAGCACCTAATTAAGTTAAAAAAAGTTGACGTGAGATTTTAATCGACCCCCCCTCCCCCCTTGGTGAGATTTTTCCAAACCCCTCCCCCCCTTTTTGACCTCACGTAATTTATGGATGACCCCTAAAGAAACTACGTCAAAAACGCCCGCCAAGCTCATACCGCCAAGCGCCAAGCTTTGGCAACTTCCAGTTCCTACCTCGACCACTAAATCAGCAATTTTCTCCCTTAAATACTTGTTTAAACGAATCGGAAATGACTCGTATCGAATCAGGAGGGTTAGGGCTCATATTACATAGTGTGAAGCTTTTTTTAAAGAAATTTCCCCTGAAACATTATAAAAATATAGTTTAAAATTGTTTTTTTCCGAATCCGCGGAATTTAAAAAAATTTTTGTAAAAAAACTAATTGAGATAGAGAAATTTTTTCTTCAATGAACGATTCGTCATTGCTTTTTCTCGAGTTTCAAACTGTCGGTTTCTTTTTTTTCATCATTTTTCTGGGAAGAAGAGCATTTTCAGGGCTCCCAGCCGATCTCTTTTTTCCCTAAAAGCCTCTTTTTTAACCTGAGGTCTCTAAAAGTCTCTTTTTTAGGATCAAGGTCTCTTTTTTTCCTTTTTTCCCTACTTTTAAGGGTTAGATTTACAAAATTTTTATGGGGGAGCGCCCCCAGACCACCTCTACCTTTGAAATTTTTATGTCTTTTTCTATCCTGTGATTTTCCATAGAAAATTCTGACTTACAAGATATCGGTCTCTTTGGGTGTTAGCAATGGATCAACAATATTAGTTGAAACAATACTTTGAAGGCTAATTTCCCCCAAACTTTTTCAGTGAAGAACCCTCATCCCTGTATCTTCACTTGGGGTTCATATTTTATACAAACTGCAAACGAAGTTTTACGGTCTGTTAGTTTGAATCAATTCTCCCCCCTCTAACCCCCTCACAAAAGTCTGGTTATGGGTTTCAAGTGTGAAATAACTTTTAGGTTGCAGAACTGTATAATCAAGGCATCTATTAGGGTAAAATACAAAAATTTTACGGAAGCCATGGAAAAAATTGTATGTGAAAAATAGTCTGAAAAGTATTATCCGAAGAAATTATAAGTATTATCCTGTTTTGATTATGTTAAAGGGGTATGAAGGATAAATATGACCTTATGACATCCTTATTTAGCGGCATAGCCAGGATTTTCCTTTGGAGGTCCAAAAAAATGCATTATTGTAAATCAATGAAATTTCTGTAGTTACCCAAATATATTGGTCATTTTTAACTATACTCCTCTCTGTTATTTAAGAGGTTAACTCCTCTACGTTAATTAGGATATCTCCTCAAAAACCTTTTGCGAATTTTCCCCTTGGAAACAGTGTCGGAACTCGTTTTTGGCCTCAGGCACATAACTAGATATTTTTGTTTTGGGGATTTGACTCAATACTTATGAGAATTTTTACATGCTTTGTTTTAAAACGCTTACTGTGATAGGATGTTAATCTGTGTGCAATAAGTCTAAGTTTGAGGGTGCCTCACCAGAAAATTTTTGGAAATTTGATCTTTTGAAGCAGTGTTTTAACTCATTTTGAGACCTTTTCAGTTACATTCAAAGACTTCCTTGTAAGCCACACTGAGTTTCAAAGGGATGTTTGGGGCCCTCCCATAGAAAATATTTGTTATTTTTTTTAAACATTAAAAGAGCAGTGTGTAAACTCACATATTTGAGCCCTATTGGGTTACAACTAGTGATGGGCAGGTATCGATACCAAATACTTAAGTACTCGATACCTATAGGTATCGAGTGTATTCGATACCCCACAAAAGTATCGATACTTTATTGACATATTTCGTTTTAAATTGTTCAATGAAGTAATCTTTATAATACCTACTGTAGATCAAACGCGGCCTGTTTCCGTTTTCATTTTGCAACGCTCAAACCCAAGTCGGTTATCATCCGCGAGAGAAATTTGACGCGACTAGGTTTTTCCCCCGCCAAATCCTTCGCCTCTATCCACCTCCAGGCCCGTAGCTACGGGGCTTTTTGATGGATCGCTTTCAGTTTTTTGAATATTAGTCTGATTATGGATAGGCCCTAAAAAAATTGTCCCTTCAGGTTCATTTCCCGACATTGAAAAAAAGTACTCGATACCTAAAAGTACTCGAAACCTATAAGTATTCGATACCAAAGTATTCGATACCTATAAGTATTCGATACCAAAGTATTCGATACCAAAGTATTCGATACCTAAAATTATCGATTTTGCCCATCAAGTTACAACTACTAGTAAAGAGGATCGCTCTTTTAAAGTGCAGAATTTTTATGAGAAACACAGTATCAAAATTTCTCCCTTGAGTGGCAACTGGTTATTATAAAATCAAAACTATAGGGTCTAAAATATTTTAGGTCTGAACCCAAAGAACCCCCCCTTTTGGCTACGGCACTATTTTTTTATTCAAGAATAATCTCAACTTTTTAGTTTTTTAATTTTAATTTGATTCAAGTTACGAATATTTCATTTCAACATTTAAAAATTACCTTGAAAATATACTTTTTTATTATTTTAATTAAATTTTTTATTGTACCAAAAATAAAAAAAGGACACAATTACAAGTTCACATAGCCACCTGGGATCTCTATCTTTGGCAATCAATCGCCTTCTTATCTAATTTCTACATTAATTTTATAACATTAACTATTTTGTGAGGATAAAACTCTGAAATTTTTGTTTCATCGACCTATTTTTTTTCATGACACTGTTAAATTTTGACTTAAAATTTCGGTCTCTTTTTCCTCTTTTTTAAAGATATTAGGTCTCTTTTTTCCCTAAGACAAACCAAATGTCTGCTGGGAGCCCTGCATTTTTTATACCTCAAATTCCACCCCATAGAGTTAGTACAAAGATAGAGACAGCTTGGAACATCTGCTCCATTGTTCTAAGCGTGTCGGTTTTTCGTTTCGCCGCCACCCAAAATCGTTTTTTTTTGCATTGCCAATTTGGCCTCTAAATCCCTCTTTTGGCGTTTCCGGTTTTTCGCGTGCTTGCTTTTTCGATCACTTTATCTTAGTTGTATCCAACCAGTGGGCCCTATCTAATGTTCTTTTTATTTTTTGAAGGAAGGTTTTAAAATTTTGCAGCTTTAATAATAAAATATGAATGTTCTAAATCTCATTTTTAGTCGATGCTTCCACCAAAACAATGCTACTCGTATCTCCCAATTTTTTCAGTAATTTTCTTCTTTAGGAAATATATTTCCCCCACACAAAAAACAGGTATTTGATACTACTTTTTGTTAAAACTGTTTTTGGTAAGTCTACTTAAAGATATACTGTATTTTTTTTCTTCTATTCGAACAACTTAAAATTACAAATAATTTAATATTTCAAAATTCCAATTAAAACACGATTGCTTAAAATATTCTAGTGACTAAAAAATACCATTTAAAATCCCCTTTTACTTATATCACTATAAGATTCCCTTAAAGGTATCGCTATCAAATTAATATCATTCAGAAGAGAAACAACTAATATTAAATGCATGCATTCCTTATGTTTAACTTCATGTCATGTTTATATTTCATACTTCAATTTTTACACTTTAAACTTTTTGTTATCTTGATAAACACTATTTAATAGAAAATTAAAAATTTAAACTATTATTTATAACTTGCAAAAAATTCTTTTATTAAGTGAAAAGTTAAGGAATCAGTTAAGCATTTTACAAAATATTATTTATTAAATATTACCAAATGAACTACTAAAACAAAATAGGGTATTTTTCAGTTAATTGCCAATCAAATTATTTTTGTATTTAAATTTGTTAATTAAATCAAAATATAATAAGATAAAAATAACTTTTTATTAAAATATAATAGGTAAACTAAGTTAATTTCTAAGCAATCAGATTCGCTACACCCCTTCACCATTTTTCCAGGAATAAGAGAGAAAAGTGTGATAAATTTAAACAAAAAAAGCTCATAGTTCATAAAGTTTAAGCCAGATTATGTGGTCCTGTGGTCGAATGTCACAAACCATCACCTGGTGTTAGGAGAGAATTACAGCTGCCCTAGATTCTTTGTGCCTTAGATTGGCGGGAAAATCCATTAGATATAAGTTCAAGGAATATTCTGTGTCGTGAATTATTTTAGGTAAGATAATATTTCATTAATACGACTGTTTTAAATTAACCGAACACTGGAAGCAAAATTTCTACTCTTAATTCCTCTCTATATATTTTTTCTTATTAGTTTAACAATGTAGTAAGTTAAAAAGAAGATTCGATAGTGTCCATAGATTTTTAAAAATATCCCTTGTTACTTGGAAAGAAAAGATTAACACATATTACTTTACTGTAAGTTTCCCCCTATCAAAAAATAAAGAATTAAAAGAAGATTAGTGGTAGAATTAAAAACTTAAATAAAAATTTGACAAAATTAAAGCTAATTTAACATAAATGCGTCGAGATGCAGAAGTGTTTCATATAATCATGGCCTTTATAAATCAAAATCAAATCAGCAAGTTATTTCGAATGACCACGTAAAGAAACTACGGTAAAAACGCGCGCCAAGCGCAAACCGCCAAGCTTTGCCAACTTCCAGTTTCTACCTCGGCCACAAAATCAACAATTTCCTCCCTTAAATACTCGTTTAAACGAATTGAAAATGACTTGTATCGAATCAGGAGGGTTCATATTATATAATGTGAAGCTTTTATTAAAGAAATTCCCCCAGAAACATTATAAAAATACATTTTAAAATTGTTTTTTCCGAATTCGCGGAATTTAAAAAAATCACAGATAAAAAACTAATTCAGATAGAGAAATTTTTTCTTCACTAAACGATTTTTCATTGGTTTTTCTCGAATGGAAAATTGTCGGTATCATTTTCTCCTGATTTTTCTGTGAGGAAGAGCAGTTTTTATGCCCCAAAATCCACCCGCCTATGGGACTTCCCATGTTAAAAATTTCTTTCTGCCACCCAAACAGGTCCGACAGTTTTCGACATGCAGGGTTGCTTTACGGAGAAGAGCAAGCTGTCTCTATATTTGTACTAACTCTATGTTCCACCCGCCTACGGGAGCTCCCATGTTAAAAATTTACTTCCGCCACTCACACAGGTCCGACTCTTTTCGACATGCAGGGTTGCCTTACCGAGAAGAGTAAACTGTCAAATTAATTCTGATCTTAAGGGTTCCTAAACATTAATTATATACACGAAAGTTACTATATCTTGTGATATAAAATACAATTTTTCTTTTTGTAAGGGTGAAAAACTTTTAAGTTTCAAAAAAAGATCAATAGGGTTTATCTTAAAACCATTAACAAAAGGTATCTCCCTTTCCTAAAGGTTTATCTTAAAACTTAAAAGATCAAAATTGGGGAAAACAGGTTAGTTTTTTTTAAAGATCAAATGGTTTTATCTCATGAAATCAAAAAAGGGGGAAGAACCTAATTGGGCTAGGGGCCCGCCTACATTTTTACTTTTTGAGGTAAAGTTTTCATATATTTTATACTTTACTTACATCCCTAACCCCTAACTATCTGTACCCAAGTTTTACTGATTCACGGCAGTATGTATATCGAAACTTTCGTATGAACTCAAATATATTTAAATTTCTTACCTATTATACAGTATAGGACCCCGTATCCGGCTCGCTCGGGACCGGCATCAGTCCGGTTTACGGGAAAATCCGGTTTTCGGAACAATTCCCGAAAAAAGCTCAGAAAGACCGCGTCTATTCGTAACACGCGATCGTAACGAAAATACGCGCAATGACGCGCAATCTGCAGGGTCGCGCGAGAGAGCAAAATAAATAATCTCGCGCGGCCCCTGGCATCCCTTTCGGCGCCGAAATGCGTTTTTTCTGCGTGCGTTTTTGGAGGTCACGTGAGTCCTACGGACCAATGGCTAGGCGTATTCAACCGGCATGCCGAAGCCGGTTTTCGGCCCGGCATAGATGGACTTTTTCTCGGCGCTGGAAAAACGTAAGCGTCACGTGATTAAAATCAATTACTTTAAAGATTTTGTACTAAAATAGTTCTTAAGTATCCATAAAAATAAACTTAAGACTAAAGAAATTAAAAGCTGAACTCACCTGATCGGACTTGTTTGTTTCGGTTTTGATACGATGCCGATTTTCGGCACGGTGACGAGTGCGCTGCGTTTTTTCCCGCGCGACTTTGGTTGCCAAAGTTTACCCCTTTTTGATTGAAAAAAGGGACTACGTCATCCGCGTGCCGATTTTAGGCGCCGAAAAGCGGAGTACATCGGTCGGAACTCACTGGATCCTTTCGGAGCACGGATTTGGAACTTAAAAAAAAATTTTTAATTTTGGAAAAACCGCCGGTTTTTGGAACACTCCGGTAATCGGGACGCCGGATACGGGATCCGATACTGTATTACCTATAAGATAATCCCATCTCAGTAAACCTTTCCTGCGTACAGCGTATTTTATTCGCTAATGAATGTTAGTTAGTTGAACAGGGTATTAAATTTATAGTCTAGGATCTCGCGAGTTAAAGAAATCTTCACTGTTCTGTTAAATTTTCTTGTTTATGAACGCTATGCAGTTTCGCAAAGAAAATGTCCTTCAAGCATTAGAAACAACACTCAGCATAATTAGCTACAAGGGATTCACTGACACGCTTCGAAGCAATACGTATAGATATTACATGCTGCATATAATACGATGAATGCATGTGCAATACAATTTCTGAAATGTTTTCCCTAATAGCTAAACAATAAATTCATATAATATGTGAAAGATGTCTTACCATGATTTAGTTACCATCGAAATTCACCAAACTTTTCATCCTATAATACGCTCAACAGCGTAATTAAAAATTATTCCGTGCTAAAAATAATTAAATCGTCGGTCATAATACATTAAATTTCCTTTTTTTTGGAAGTAGATGCTAAGTACCCTTAAAACTCATTGTTTTAGAATCCATTGATTGTGCTTACATGTTTCAACATAAAGTATTGCATTTTTAGTTTCCTTAGATATTAATGTTTAACAAACATAATTTTTAGTTTGTAATACCATACCTAGATTACTAAATAAGTGAGTTCTAAGTTTATCGAGAAGTGGTTGAAAACTTTTCATTTTTTATGTCTGTAAACATTCGAAACCACTTGGAACTGCTGGAAAATACCAAAAAAATCATTATGGCTGCTTAATTATGTTATTTTAAAACTCCATATTTCCCTAGGACACGCTTTCCGACGTTATGACTTGACCATGGGAAAAAAACTTTAGCTCGTGGGTCGATTCCCATGATGTCATACCGGTTGTTTTGCGTGTTCCAAGGGCGTCTGGTCTAAAACATGTTCTCACGTTTAAAGTCATTAGAGTGATGATTAATAATTATTCGAAGCATTATTCAGATTGGGATTTTAGTTAAGAGTTTAATCTGTTTTTGTGTAAAAAATAAACTTAAGAATTATTTAAGGTGAGAGGTTTGAGATTACACAAAGAAATCTTACAAATAGACAATTTTGACATGTATTAATAGACAACTTACAATAGTAAAATCTTACAAAAAATCACTATCTGCTCCTATTTATTGACTGACTGACGTATAAAATAAATAACATACACAAATCTCAGAATTTCTGTTGCTATGGTTGCAGACTTATTGTCGCATTAATGGGCCCCATTCGCGATGAAACAACTTTGGTAAATTGGGTTCTCGATTTTATGATAAAGTTCGACGAAGTGCTATGAAAAAGACCCATCTTTGCGTGTATAAAAGTTTTCTAAGGCAAAGAGTGTTTTATCAAAACATGAAAACAGTTCTTAAGTTGAAGAACCATTGAAAGACTTTTTTGTGCATAAATTATAATTGATTCTATCAAAATAATAAAGAATTGATAAATGATAATTATCATTTATAAATACATGCGCCTCTCCGATTTAGGATATATCGGCTTTTCCTTAAGTTTTTCTTGAGTTCTAGGAATTTTGTTTTCCTTGGAGGGATGTTATATTTGACAATACATTGATATCTATAAAACTAAATACTGTCTTTCAAGTAGTACTCAGAACGTCAACAGGGTACATGAAATGACAATAATTATAATGTGCTACATCTCAAAACTACTGCCAGGAACAAGTTAGTTAAATCACCAATAAACGTAACGCAAATAATAATTCAGCTCAGGCCTTTTTCCCGGGACATGATGGGACTACTAGATGCAATTGAGATCATTATTCCTGCTCGTATTAAAGCGCATTGTTCTGACAGAAGCGTGAGGGTGGTAAGAATGGTCTTGTTAAGAACACAATTTCGGAAATTGGGAGTTGAAAAGAAGATGACGTAACTGTCATGTGGCTGCTGCCTTTTGTTCCGAAGACTTCAAATGGGTATTCTGACCCAACGGCAAGAAATGTGTAAGAAAGATGGTGAATATTACTTCTTTGCTAGTGTTAAACTATTGTTGTCTTTTGTTTAGCTTTCGATTGAATTAAAGAGAACAAATTTCTTTTTGACCTGCTCGTGCGTAAGCTAATCGTTTCCATCTAAACGTCTTTTTTTAATTGGATCTCCTTTTTTTAGTCTATTTCAGTATTGTTATGTAAATTTTTAAAGTATATTAATGGATTGGAAATGTACTAATTTTCATTTCCACTCACAAAAACATGTTGTACTAGATTAAACTGGCGCACATATCATACAGCTCTTGCATATAACAACAAATTTTCCTGATACTTTAAACTTTTTTTTCCAATTTGTAAAAGATATCCCATTAATAATTCCTGTATTATATTTCCCTTCATTATACTCAGAACTTTACCAAAAGAATTTTAAAAGAGAGAATACAAGTAGCGTGCTAGAAAACGTTTAATGCATTATAAATCATTCATCAGCATCGATTGAAAAATTGAAAGGATTATTCTTCAAAAGAAAATAGACATAGTTTGTAAATAATCCGTAGAGCTTTTACTTCCTGCATAGAATGAATTATCGACTAAGTAACATTATCGTTAAGCAACAGGTAGTTCATAATTTAAAGAGTTTAACATTGTGGATCACACACATCACTTTTATTTGTTTTCGTTGCTAAGGATTTGATAAGCTGGTGCGTGCTAAGAGCTCATAGTTTTTCAATTTTTTTGAAGTAGGTAAATAATCAATACATGCATTTGTCTAGTTCTTCGGCTAAATGTTATTTTATCGGAATTTTTGGTTCTGAGATATTTTAATTTATTTTCTATAGGGGTGTAAGACATAAAAATTTTCAAATTTTTTTTTGGTGGGGAAGGGGAATATTCTTAAAAATTGCCCAGTTTATTCTGCTTAAAATGATGCTTGGATCATGTTTATCTTTACATACTTGGATAAAACCAAAAACTTTCTGCGCATAAAATTGCCTTTAAATATTTTCTGCAAAGTAATCCCCAGTCCTTTAAATTTTGCCTGAAGTCATTATGACAGTCACATTGTTCACCTAAATATTGTGACAATGCTTTTTGTGAGCAAAAACAGTATATTGCGTTTGGCATGCGTGTCTATGTTATTCAAGTATTAGTATTTTTATATATCTTAACTTAAATAGAGCGAAAATTTTTAGGATTTTGCAGGAACAGCCCATATATAGGCTGTTGTTTTGATGCATTTTATGTTCTACCTTTAAATACAGGGTGTCCCAAGATAACTGTCCATCCCCTTAAACTTTTGAACTTGTGGCGTCACCGGACTCGAGCTCTTTCCCTTGATCCCTGTGTCAACTCGATCCTGTGCCCTGTCTGGACTCGAACTCTTATCCTTGTGCTTATGACTACGTGTAAGAACTTTAGAACTTTACTTAGGAAACTTGTGGCAACGTCTCTATACTTGTGTATATAAGTGCGTAGCACTCTTCCTGCTTTTTTTCCTCTTTACTTGCCTGCCTGCGTGCTGTGCACGTGTATTGCTGTGTCGCTTATTCTAAATTACCTTTTACATTTTGTTAACTAATAAATTTGTTGTTATTGTTAACTATGTCTATTGGCCTTATTTGGAGTCTTTATGGTGGTGCAGTCTTACTTTAGACCAGCATCACTATAAAGTGGTGACCCTATTCGAAAACTTCGTATTACGCAGTAATTTTCAGCGACAGCATGCACTGCATTCAGGCAACCAAGCTCTAATTTGGATCCCATTTTTGGTGAGTGGAAATTCTTTTGGCTTCTTCTCTTGACCATGTTTTTGTTGGATGTGGGCTGGTTCTGTTAAGGGGTTTAGTTCACTGTTCTTGTGCCATTTCATCGTATACCCTTTCTTTGAATTTGTCTATCCGATAGTCCCTCATGACGAAAACAGAGTCAGAACCCACTGCTTCTGCTGCCCTACCCGACCTTAACGTGTCACGAGTAGCCTTTCGCCCTCCCCCCTTTTGGGATAGCAATCCTGAGCTATGGTTTGGACAGCTGGAGTCCCAATTCCACTTGTCCGGAATCACCGCAGACAGTACCAAATTTCATTCGGTAGTAGCTGCCCTGGATTCCAATGTTCTTTCTTGTGCGACCGACCTAGTTCGTTCCCCACCAACCGAGAGTATGTACATTACCCTGAAGCAACGCATACTTGGCCAATACGCGCAATCAGATTCTGCTCGTCTTAAGCATTTGCTGCAGGATGTGACCCTGGGAGGCAAACGCCCTACGCAACTACTACTTGAAATGCGTAATCTCGCGGGTGACAAAATTTCGGACGAAATTTTAACGTCGTTGTGGTTACAACGCTTGCCCGTCTCAACCCAGCAAATCCTGGCAGTATCCGGCGAAGCGCTGGACGGCTTGGCAAAGGCTGCCGATATGGTTAATGAGGTTTCTAGTTATACCATGGGCATTTCTAGTGTTTCCCGTGCAGAAAGTGTTGACCTAACCGCACTTAAGGAGGATGTAGCATTCCTTAAAACAGAGGTTGAACGTTTAAGTTCCGCCCTCAAGACTAGTGCAAGGGGCCCTAGTCGTAGTAGAGGAGCTAGTAAGGACAATTCTAGCAATCGTCCCGTTTTGTGCTGGTACCACAGTAAATATGGGAATAAAGCTCGTGCTTGTACTCAACCTTGTACGTTTTCGGAAAACTGTTAAGCTCGTCTGTTTTTTCGGCGGCAGATTACAATTCGAGCTCTAGCCGATTATTTGTAGTTGACAAAAATACCGGGTATCAGTTTTTGGTTGACTGCGGCGCAGCTTGTAGTTGTATTCCAAAAAACCGGGTTGGGAAGTGTAAACCCACAGAGTTAGTCCTTTATGCCGCAAACGGCTCCAGTATTAAAACTTACGGTACGAAAACCTACGATTTGAATTTCGGTTTACGCAGACAAATGCGTTGGAAATTTTTGATAGCGGATGTCTCTCATCCCATCTTAGGCGCGGATTTTTTGGAACGATTTGGATTAATGGTTGATGTGAAAAACCGCCAGCTAGTGGACGGATTAACATCACAGCGTTCAAAGGGAATAATCTGTTCCGGTCCAACATTGGGCTTAACCTTTGTATCAAATGAATCCCCCTATCATAAAATTGTTTCAAAATTTCCACAACTATTTGAACCTAATTCAAATATTCAGGCTAAAACCCATAATGTGACCCATTGCATAGAAACTAAGGGTCCCCCAGTGTTTGCCAAGGCAAGGAGGCTGTCTCCTGAAAAACTTAAGGTTGTAAAATCTGAGTTTGAAAAACTCATGCAAAAAGGTGTAATCAGACCGTCATGTAGCCCTTACGCTAGCCCCATACACCTTGTTCCCAAGAAGAATAACGAATGGCGTATTTGTGGTGATTATAGGCGTCTCAATCAACAAACTATCCCTGATAGGTACCCTCTCCCACACATTCAGGATTTTTCTTTTGGGTTAGCAGGCAAAAATATTTTTTCAAAAATCGACTTGGTAAAAGCTTACCACCAGATCCCTTTAGAGCCGAAAGACATTCCTAAAACTGCTGTAATCACACCTTTCGGGCTTTACGAATACGTTAAAATGTGTTTCGGACTACGCAATGCTGGCCAGACCTTTCAAAGGTTTATGGACCAGGTATTGCGGGGTTTAGATTTCTGTTATGCATATCTAGATGACGTGTTGGTAGCGTCACCCGATGCTAACACACATGAAAGGGATCTGGAGAAGGTGTTTCAGCGGCTTAGTGAATTTGGGGTCGAAATTAACCTAGCCAAATGCGAGTTTGGGAAGTCGGAGATCCAATTCCTTGGTTTCCAGGTTTCTGGTGATGGAATTGCCCCCTTACCTAGTAAAGTCGAAGCTCTACAAGAGTATAAACTCCCCAAAACTGTCGACGAACTTCGTCGTTTTCTAGCCCTGTTAAATTTTTACCACAGGTTCTTAAAGAACACAGCTGGTACACAAGCATGTTTATACGACTTAACTAAAGGGAAGACAAAAAAGGATAAAACCGAGATTGTTTGGTCGGAGACCGCAAAAAACGCGTTTTTGGAATGCAAAGAAAAATTAGCTAACGTTGCTCTTTTGGCTCACCCCGTTCCAAACGCTAACTTATCCCTAGTTACTGACGCGTCAGAAGTCTCGATCGGTGCTGCCTTGCATCAGTGTGTGGACAATAAAATCGAACCTTTAGGTTTCTTTTCTCGTAAATTGACCCCCACTGAGTGCAGGTACAGTACGTATGATCGCGAACTGTTAGCGATTTACTCGGCAATAAGACATTTCCGACACATGTTGGAAGGGCGTGAATTTGCGGTTTTTACCGACCATAAACCCCTTGTTTACGCGTTTCACCAAAAATCTGACAAAACGTCCCCTAGGCAGCAAAGGCACTTGGAGTTCATTGCTCAGTTCACAACTGATCTAAAACATATTTCTGGTAACGAAAACTCTGTAGCCGATGCATTTTCCCGCATATCAGCAATTCAGGTCCCTGGTCCTATTGATTATGATGAGATGGCACTCGAGCAGGGTTCTGATGAGGAATTACAGGCTTTGCTCACTTCCAACACGGGTCTTGAGTTGAGGCCACTGGTTTTCCCCCCATCGATTAGGGAAGTTTATTGCGACACAGCAAATGGAGTCGTTAGACCCTACGTCCCTAAAAATTTCAGGCAAAAAATTTTTGACTGTTTTCATGGACTCTCTCACCCTGGCATCAAAGCCACCATCAACCTAATACGTAAACGTTTCACGTGGAAAAATCTGGCCAAGGACTGTAAAAATTGGTGTAGGACTTGCCTACCATGCCAGAAGTCAAAAGTGAATCGCCACACCAAAACGGGGTTGAAGGCATTCCCCCTTCCTGATGCCAGGTTCAGTCATGTCCATATAGACATTGTAGGTCCTCTTCCAGTTTCGCAAGAGTGCCGTTACATTCTCACCTGCATCGACCGTTTTACTAAGTGGCCTGAGGCAATTCCTCTAAGGGACCAGACGGCGGAATCAGTGGCGAAAGCATTTTACGCCAACTGGATCGCTAGATTCGGTGTTCCTGACATTGTCACAACGGACAGAGGAACTAATTTCGAGAGCTCCCTTTTTGCTTCTCTCTCCAAGCTCTTGGGTGTCCACAGGATCCGGACAACCTCCTATCATCCTATGAGCAACGGCATGGTCGAGCGTATGCACCGGCAGCTCAAAGCAGCCATTAAGTGCCACGCCACCGAAAGATGGTGCGACAGCCTGCCTACCGTCCTCCTTGGTATCCGCTGTAGCCTCAAGGAAGACATTCAAGCCACTGCGGCGGAGTTGGTGTACGGCACTTCTTTGAGATTGCCCGGCGAGTTTTTCCGCAACTCCTCTCCACTGGAGCTTGCAGGGACAGACTTTGTTCAGCGCCTTCGCTCCCAGATGAGACGACTTCGTCCTGCGGCTGCAACGAGTCACTCTACGAAGGACACGTTCGTGCACAAAGATCTCCTGACGACGACGCACGTCTTCGTTCGTACCGACGCTGTTAGAAAACCGCTGGAGCAACCCTACAAAGGTCCGTTTCGAGTGCTGTCTCGCTCTGAAAAGTACTTCCAACTCGACATCAACGGTCGCCATGATACCGTGTCACTGGATAGACTGAAACCTGCCTTTGTGTTAAAGGAACCAGTAGTCCCTTCAAGCATCGTTCCTGTCGATGAGTCTACTCCTACTGAGCCGCAACGCTCAACGGTAGTGACTGAGCCCAAGACCACCGTCACGAGAGCTGGAAGACGAGTTCGCTTCGTGGACCGTTATCGTCCCTAGTACCACCGCACTATGGACTGGTGGGGGACCCCTGTGGCGTCACCGGACTCGAGCTCTTTCCCTTGATCCCTGTGTCAACTCGATCCTGTGCCCTGTCTGGACTCGAACTCTTATCCTTGTGCTTATGACTACGTGTAAGAACTTTAGAACTTTACTTAGGAAACTTGTGGCAACGTCTCTATACTTGTGTATATAAGTGCGTAGCACTCTTCCTGCTTTTTTTCCTCTTTACTTGCCTGCCTGCGTGCTGTGCACGTGTATTGCTGTGTCGCTTATTCTAAATTACCTTTTACATTTTGTTAACTAATAAATTTGTTGTTATTGTTAACTATGTCTATTGGCCTTATTTGGAGTCTTTATGGTGGTGCAGTCTTACTTTAGACCAGCATCACTATAAACTCCTTCAGATATAGTCATGAATGGGGTCTAGGTATAGTGATGAAGTGACCATAGATATCAACACTTGTTTCTATGCTGCAAAAAAAATTATTTCTAAAGCTTGTGAGACGTGTATCTTTAATCTTATTATGTCATGAACATATTCTTATTTAATTAAAATTTTAAAAAAAATCTCAAAATTTGCAATTTATTCAAATTTTTCGTAAAAAAGTGGGTATTTCAGGAAGGTTTCAATATTTTCAGAAGCATTATTTTTTATGAATGGAATTCGATTTCAATTAAACATCCCGTTTTTTTTATATATTCATATATCAAAGAAACATCTACCGCTTTTTCTTATTTAGATACATTTAATTTATAGAAAGAATCTAGTTAACTCAAAAGCTTTGCTTGTATTTAAAAACATTATTTGCTAAGGGGTGTTGGAACCCTTGTCACGGCAATATGGCATGGTACATATTAAATGTACCTTTTCTCAGGATCTATTATAGATACCAGTTTGAAATTTTTAACATACCTCAGTTACATCTATTTCATTATACTGAAGTGAAAATTTGGCAAAAAAAATCATTATTTTTTTTATTTTAAATATTTTTACCCTTTGTCAAAACCATAAAAGACCGTTTTTTCGATGTACCTTTTCTCAGAATCTGTTACACATACAGATTTGAAATTTTAAATATGAGTTAATTATAGATATGATATTATACTGAGGTTAACCATTTGTAAAATTTTTTAATTTTTTAAAATTTTCAGTTAATTCCGTAAAAAATTTTAAATTTATTGCATTTTCCGCACAAAATATTTAAATTTAAAAAAATATGAATGTTTTTTAGAAAATTTTTAACCTCAGTATAAACTATGGAACATAATGAACTACAATTAAAAAAATTAGATCAATAGGTTCAGTAGATTCTGAGAAAAGGTACATCGAAAAAACGGTCTTTTATGG
The DNA here is from genome assembly GCA_024610705.1 of Tetragnatha versicolor. Classification (NCBI taxonomy): domain Eukaryota; kingdom Metazoa; phylum Arthropoda; class Arachnida; order Araneae; family Tetragnathidae; genus Tetragnatha; species Tetragnatha versicolor. The sequence goes on from JANDEH010000008.1 coordinate 19,645,533, forward strand.
TTTTAGAAAAAGTGTAAAAAATTTAAAAATAATTATTATTTTTTTGCCAAACTTTCACTTCAGTATAATGAAATAGATATAACTGAGGTATGTTAAAAATTTCAAGCTGGTATCTATAATAGATCCTGAGAAAAGGTACATTTAATATGTAGCATAGCACGTTGCCGTGACAAGGGTTCCACTCCCCTTAAGAAAAGTTTAATGAACATTAATATAATTTTTCCAGTTATTGAATTTTAACCAGAACCGGTTTAATTTAATACAAGAATTCAAAGTTACCAGTAACAATGGATCTTTTTTTGCACCCTTTATTCTGGCATGTTAATTAATTTATTAAGTATCTCTTATTCAAGTATTACGAACTTTTTAGGCATCGCTTAAGCTTTAACATCACATACGATTCCTTCTCGGCTACTAGGAACACTCACTTAACCCCTGACACCAACGATAACTGGAGGAGTAATTTGTCTTTGTGTGGTGGCATCGGTCGGAAACGGCACAGGCAGGCGCAGATGTTTTTTTATTCCTTTGATCACCCACACAGCAGGTTTAGTAACATGACCGTCAAGGCCAGGGATAGAGTACTAAGCTATGATTGTGTCACAAGTTTTTTCTCCTTTGTTTAACGTACAGTTTTGACGAGAGATATTGGTACTTATTACCAAATGGGACATTTCCTTTCACTTTTTTTATTTGACTGAAGTCATCTTTTAAACACCTTGTACGTACAGATGAGTCCATGTCTAGTTGACCAGGGCTGTACCACGGCTTACTAGATTCCTAGTAAGTATATATCAATGGTTCTCAACCTTTTTAAAGCTACCGCCCCCCTAATGTGCGCAAAATTTTTCAACGCCCCCCACTAAGAAAATTCTGTAATTTAGGGTATAGGTAAGGGTAATTACTTTTATATTAAAATTTTAAGTATGTTATTAGTAAACTTAGGCACCGAATTTGTTATACTCGGGACTTGGCGACCAGCTGATATCCTTCGCAATTAAAACATTTATTTCCAACCATTAATATGCCTACTGAATATAAGTGTTTTTTTTTTCCTTTTTTTGAATTCCCATTTCCTACATTTAAAACTGATAATGGGCTGCTTAAAGTATTCAAAATTATAGCAGTAAAAATGTTTTGATGATCTTGTCCTTCAGACAATTTCTTTCCAATAGTCCTTTTGCAGCCCTCTTTCAGAGCTCTCAGGAATCATCTGTTGTCGGAATATATCCATCAGTTCGAAACTACTCCAGTATGGGGGTCCTGGGTGTTCCCCCAGAAAATTCTTGATTTTTAGCACGAAAAAAGTGAATTTAAGCGCTTCTCACAGTTCCTACCCCAGGAACTGCCACGAAGTTCGAACGCCAAAATATGCCTAATGCTCATCGTCGCACTTCAAAATCAAATCTCCCCAGGCCTAGTGGCCTATCAGGCGGTGCCCACCTAAATACTTAGCTTGTGCCCAGGCCGAGTGGCTAGCCCGACGCTGCATCGTCGCACTATACCGCCCAAAAAAGCCCTACTGCCCAATATAAGTTCACCTCCCCTCAGATTACTCTCACCGCCCCCCAGGGGGCGGTAGGGCCCCCGTTTAGAATTACTGGTATAGATAGTAACTTATCATCATTCAGTTAGCCATGGCTGTACGTAATAACATGGCATAAACATAGTTATTCAAATCTTCTTGAGTATAGAGAACTAGAAAATTCTAGAATACAAAATCCATTACTTTACGAATTCTAATGAAATATGTGGGTATAATTACTTTTCAATGCTATAAGGTTAAATTTTGTTGGTTTTTAGGGGAGTGTTAAAACGAAATATTTTACTTTGCTTCGTTTTTTAACTTACTTATAGGAAGAGTATCAAAGGTATTTTTTATACAAATCTATGCTATTTACTCGTGTTTCAAAGTCCTTCCTTTTAATTAATTATCGATCGATTAATATTCAAAAAGAGCACTATTCTGCACCATAGTGTAAAATAAACAAAGAATGGAATGGCATAACGCTCGGCTCTATTTGTAACAACTTATCAATCACCCATTACTTAGTAAGTATTGCATAACAACTTAGCTATTTAAGTTGATAAGTCCTTTTTCGAAAAGCAGGTAAATGGATGAATATAACGCTATCCATTTGGATCCTGGCATTCATAATTCATCTTCATGTATCCTAAATGGACGAAGAATAACGATGTTTGAAGAACCCTGCAAAACTATTGATGAATTACGAATTTGCGTGAGTGCAAAACGCTGTCATTTTTTCCCGTTGTTTCTCCGATATACTGTCACTGGAAACTGTCATTAAGTATTATTTAGTGCGCTTACAACAGATCAAGGATTTCAATCGTTTTTCGAATTCGCTTTTTTAACGACAGTTGAGAAAGTTGGTTAAATTTGAACTTCCAAGCGATAAAAAGGTATTTCTTTCTTCTTTTTCTTAGTAGTATTTTGATGTCGGTTTGATTTTGAAGCTAATAAAAGTATTTTTAACACTTTATTCCGTTATATGTCTACTATTTTATGAATAAATTTCTAATGTTTCCAACTTCCCTTCGATATTGTTCGCTGTCTTAATTAAATGTATCTGTGCTAAGAATGCGCGGCTATTCTTAAATACAAATACAAATTAAGTCGACCAACTACAGGCGTAAGGGAAGAAGATAATTTGGAAATTAAAATAAGATGCATAAACTCTCAAAATGGTTTTTTCTAAGGTAGCTGAAAAATGTCTCAGTTGTACGGTTCCTCGAAAGTAGGTACTAACCAATAGCCTTTCATTAAACAACTAGTTAAACACCGATAGGTCACAAAATATTCAAATAAAAGATTTTGATGTACCTATTAATTTTTTTCTTCTCTAACAAAGTTATTTAATGTTATAGTTTAACCTAATGCATTTTGCGTGATAGGAAACATTAAAGGCGCTACTAATAATATATTTGCGTGATTTGAAAAATATGTGTTCATCACCAAGATGAATCAGTTCGGTCATTGACCTCCCCTAATGATATCTGGAGATGTGCTTATGTACCCTCATCTTTACTTGCATTTTACTTTTTCGCCACTAAATTTACGGGTCATAACATTTTTAGATGCAGGTATTACATGGTTAACAAAGAAATGTTAAACACGGTTTTTGTTAGTAAGTTATTTTACCATCGGTTCACTTATTTCATTTTTCAAAACTTATTTTTAATTGCAAACTTTACTGTAACAAGCAATATGAAAATATTGTATTTGTTTGGGACTTTATAAATGTAATGTCGTTTCCAATATTTTGTTTGATAAATAGTATTTCACATATAAATAATATAAAAAGTTTAAAGTTTTATTTTTCAGTAAAAGTTGTCGTTGTGGTTGATTGATTAGACTATAGGTATTTTTAAATTTAACTTTTGAAACACGTTATTCGTTGAATAAAAAAACTTTCTTCAAACTGTCGTTTTAACTAAATGCATAACTTTATACTACTGAGGGCAGTGTTATTCTTAAGATTTCTTTTGAGGAGTAAAAATACTCCTTAATTTTTTTAGGAGGCGGGAAATTCATTGATGAGGGGAGTTAAATAAGGAAATAGCATAACTGCAAATACAGAGACAACTTTTTCATAAAAACTCTTTCTTTTTAATGTAAAAATGAAATAGATAAAAATGAGGTTGCTATTTTGGTTTCTAACTATTATAGCATCTGTTAAGTAGTTTTAGTAAACAATATTAAACATTATAAATAAAATAATATATTTTGCATTAAACATTCTAAACGAAATATATATTTAATATTACAAATGTGAGTAGAAAAAATATTACTTTTCAATTTCGGTGGAGTGCCATGCATTTTTTAAACAAAATCTTGATTAAAAATTCAAAGAGTGAAAATACGCCTGGCTAGTTTTTAAAACCGTATTTCCGATTTGCAATGCGTGAAATACGCTCTCAGAGGCACTTAAAATATCTCTGACTGAGGGTTATACTATTTAAGAGAAATACTCCGTTTTTCTTATAATTAAAAAATGGTTACCTTCTTTACTTACAAAGTTACTTAAATCTATCTGAAAGAGAAATTAAAGAAAATTGAACCTGAGGCCTATAAATATTTAGTGCGGGTAAAACGGAGATTCTTTGACAGCCAAGAGTAATCGCTGCGTGAACAAGTGACCCAAAATCGAAATTGTCCTTTTCCATAATAAAACCAATCCAAGGGGCGCCTCCAAGACGACTTTTCGAGCTTTTCATGGGTGGGAGGACTTTCTAATGTCAGAAGTATAACGCACTTACGATCAAACAGAGGAATGTTTGACTGGGGAAACTCTAAGCTTATGTGTGCTTTCTTAAAATATTTTATTAAATAACTCACGAGTTCCCACAATGTGTGGGGAATGCTGTGAGGGTTGCCAAGGGTGCCGCGAAGAGTTAATGAAAATATTTGATTGATAATATTTTCTAGTTTTCATACCTGTAAGAAATGATGGAATTACGCCTGTTCTTTCTCTAATCAATATTTGCTATCGAATACCTTCAGGAATATATCAGTAATATTTTAACTTCCGACCAAATTCAGTCGAATACGTTTAAGGGACATCCATAAATTAAGTGAGGTCAAAAAGGGGGGAGTAGTTTGGAAAAATCTCACCAAGGGGGGAGGGGAGTCGATTAAAATCTCACGTCAACTTTTTAAGTTAGAAATTAAACGATCTTTTTTAATTATGAGAAAGGAATAATACCCACAGATAAGATACTGTGGTGATTTTTAGGCGGAATAATGTCCTTTTCCCACACATTATTAATAATGGAAAAGTTTTAGGTGCTGTGAAGCACAAAATGCAAACGAATAGGATAGAAATTATTTTTAAAGGTTGTAGATAAATCTCACGTGGGGGGAGGGGGTCCAGTAAAATCTCATTAAATCTCACCAAGGGCTGAGGGGGGTCCAGATTTTGGAAAAAACCCCTCACGTAATTTATGGATGTCCCCTTATAGAAGTGAATGCGGGATGTAGGTAAGAATCCAGAAATAATATATCTTTTATACAGTTTCCGAATGAACCTAAAAACATGTATTCGATTTAAACCCTTTTTGAATCCTCAATCTTCAAAATTTACAACGGATGATCTGAAGTACGCGATTAATACAATATAAGTAAACCCTTACAAAATCGCCCTATTGCATGTAATATGTTAAAAATAATTAGTTTTTCATAGTCTCCCTCCTGTATATCTAGTAAAATTGAGTTACATCATGATGCAATTGACAATTGAATCGTCAGTTTGGAAGTCGAAAAAACTATAAGTTTATTCAAAAGTATTTTACAGTTGAAAAAAAGTTGAAGGGGACTTGTTCCCTTTTTCAACTTTCAATGAAATTTCAGCTGACAAAAAAATCTTGAAAAAAAACGTTGCATATCGTGGCTGGAAAAACGTTGCATGCCAACGTTTTGCAGCCACGACATGCAACGTTTTTCCAGCCACCCATTCAATTAAACTATATATCTGCTTAGTTTACTGCACAAAAGTGAAAAATAGAAAGACGAGACAATATAAAGTTATTAGTTATATTATGTAACTGGGTCATTAAGGCACTATTAATGGAGTAGAATATCAATGGAGTTAAAATATTCACTGGATAAAAAAGGGTGAAAATAATTTTAAATTAAAAGTAATTTTTTTAGCTTACAGCACAAAGGATAATAAAAGAAAGAGAAATTATATTAACCCTTTATAGGGCCATTTTTTTCTAGCAATGTTATGTTAGAATATTTTTGGGATGGAGATCGATTCATAAAAAGAAATTCATTTAGCTTTATTACCATTAATTTGATTTTATAATATATTTTTTTGTGGGAAATATGTTTCCCACCGCTCACTGGGAGGTGGTAAGGACATCTTATGTTTTGCATTTCTTTTTATATCGCATTACATGATATTTATAAAATATAATTTTCAAATTCTAAAATATACCAAAGGAATTACAAATTAGATATATTTTGTATTCAAAAATTTGAGAATTATACATATTACTTTCCATGGAATTTCACCGGAATCTACACGTAGTGGTGCAATATTGCAATTTGTACGAACGTCTTTGTTCTCTTCTCGTGTGCTTTAGTATAGAGCAGGGGTTCCCAGTAAAATTTTGCCGAGGACCCCCTTTACAATTAATTTGCTGACGAGGACCCCTTGTAAGTCATTTAACACAAACACGAAACAAAAAGCAAGTCTGCCCTCAGCAACAATCGATTTCAACACCGAATCTCGATGTATTCAAAACCGAAACTATCGTATTTTAGTCAATAAAAAAATTGCAAAAAACAAAACATGGATAATCTTTGGTGGTAAAAACAGAGGCTGCGCCCATAGAGGTATAAGAATAATAGAGACGGCATGGACGGCAACCCTGTGTTCCAAAGATCAATGCTAGGCAAAAAGAATTCTTTAACATTGGAGCTCCCATAGACGCGTCGATTTCGAAGGTGAAAAATCGTAATAACTCATAGAAAAATGATCGGAAAAAGAAAAAAAACACCTGTTTATGATGAAGAAGGAAAAGACTAATTATTCTGAGCTTAAAAATTTATAATATCTCCGAAACATTTTTATGAATGGGATTTTAAAAAACTTCGCGCCGAGTTCGTTCGACTTTCACGAGCTATATTCGATTAAATTTGACAGAATTTCAGTTTCAGGCACCGCAGCGCTCCTGTTTTTCCTATTTTTCCTGTTTTTTTCACATTAGCTCCTTTTTTCCTATTTTTACGGTCCATTTTATTTTTCCTCCTTTTTTCAGCTTTTTTATCCTTTTTTTCCTATTTTTTTAACCCTTGGGATCGACTTTCTTCGTTTATGTTTTGTTGTGGGTATGGATTGATGTCAATACTATTGGTCCATTGTCAACGCTTTGGCATACGAAATGGAGTGATTCGTTTCCTTCCTGCGGGACGCGGCGTGGCCGCCGCGGAGCTTCCTCTCCCGTTGAGGCAAAGCTGTCCTCCGTTGTTTTTAGCCCAGGAAAACGGCAGTTTTTCAAAAAATTTCTCACATAAGTTTTTTTTCGACGGTTTTATGTTTTTAAGGGCGCTGATTACGAATCTGAAGTTTGCTCCCAAGTGGGGGGCGGCTTCATATCAAAAATCACTAAAAATTGATAATTTTTTGATCTTTTTTCGATTCTTCGCCAATATTTAAAAAACTATAAATCTCTCGCAAAGAATTTCAATTACTAAGTTAAAGTAAACAAAATTTCCTACAAAATATGCTCATCAACTTTGATTTTCTGATGAGTGGTTTGGCCGCTAGAGCGCGCTGACAAACATCGATTTTTTGGCCTTTCCGCAAAAAAAGGAAAACGCGTGCTTCTACCCTCTACAAAATGAAAATTATTCAAGTTATCAACGAAAATTTTACACCACGTGAAAGAGCATTTAATTTTCTATAAAAAACGTACTTTCCATGATCATTGTTTGAGAAGGGGAGAGGGAGTGAAGCAAAGATCGATCATAAAACTGTTGCGGCTCTCAGACCAGACGGACTTTTGCGGTTGTTAATCTGCAATCTGCGCTTTATTTCCGGTATATTACTTTACCAATAAAATGGGTTGTTTTGGATAAATTGATGACTACGCATGCTTAAAAAATTAATTTATTTAGGAAATAATGGGTGGTTTAAGCGGAATTTAAATAAATTTTTTTAAATTCTTATATTAAATTATGGGAGTGTTTAATAAACGAATTTTTATGTTTTTTGCATCGCTAAATCCGAATTTCAAGTTTATTTTAATTTTGAAAGTCATCTTCACATCAAAAATTGCAAAAAATATCAAATTTTTGCTCTTTTTTTTCGATTTTTCGTCAATTTTCTAAGCAAATATTCATTTTACGAAAAATAGCATGCAACCAAATTAAATAACGTAAAATTTCTTATAAGATGCACTTGTTCATTTTTATTTTGCGAGGAGCGTTGTACATTTTATAGCATTTTGAAGAAAAGCAATTTTCATGTTTTTGTCTTAAGTCAGGAAACAGCTCTAATTCAGCGCGCTCTAGCGTCAATACCTCTCATTATAAAATTAAAATTAAGCAGTGCATTTTGTAGGAAATTAAATGTTCGTTCATTTAGAATAAGCTATTTGTCGGTAACTAGAATTTATTTAGAGCTGTAGTGGGCAAAATCGTTCATTACTTTTTTGTAGAAAAGCAAAAAATATCTTAATTTCAAAACGCTATAAAACATACACCGCTCCTTGCAAAATAAAAATGAACCAGTGCATCTTATAGGAAATTTTACGTACTTTAATTTGGTTTCATGCTATTTTTCGTAAAATAATTGTTTTAGAAAATCGATGAAAAATCGAAAAAAATTGAGATTTTTTGCAGTTTTTGATGTGAAGATTACTTTCAAATTGAAATAAACTTCAAATTCGGATTTAGCGATGCAAAAAACATTAAAATTCTTTCATTAAAATACTTCCATAATTTTACATAGGAATTAAAAAAATTTATTGAAATTTCGCCTAAAACACCCAATATTTCATAAATTAATTTTATTTAATTTTTTAAGCATGCTTATGCGTAGTCACCAATTCATCCAAAACAATCCATTTTTTTGTAGTAATATACCGGAAATAAAGCTCAGATTGCAGATTAACAACCGCAAAAGTCCGTTTGGTCTGCGAGCCGCGACAGTTTTATTATCGATCTTTGCTTCACTCCCTCCCCCCTTCTCAAAAAATGGTAATCGAAAGCACGTTATTTATATAAAATTAAATTCTCTTTAACGTGGTATAAAATTTTTGGTAATATCTTAAATAGTTTTCATTTTGTAGAGGGTAGAAGCGCGCGTTTTCCTTTTTTTGCGGAAAGGCCAAAAAATCGATGTTTTTCAGCGCGCTCTAGCGTCAAAACTGTCAAAACCACTCTTCGGAAAATCAAAGTTGACTAGCGAATTTTGTAGGAAATTTGGTTTACTTTAACTTTGTAATGGAAATTATCTTCGAGAAATTTATAGTTTTTGAAATATAAGCGAAGAATCGAAAAAAGAGCAAAAAAATTATCGATTTTTTGCGGCATCGCGGGAGCACTCAAAACGAAATAGGAGTCGGCACAGGCACAGGTTGGTATCCCTGTTGTGTTATTTTAACTCAGATTTAAGAAAAATATTCCTTTTTCTCGTATTTTTTTAAGAAAAATAATCCTTTTTTTTCTCCTATTTTTTCTTAAATTCTCCTATTTTTCCTATTTTTTTTACGAAAAATCGGCTACTTCTAGTATTATAAAATGAAGATTTGTGATTAGATTGGATGTGTTTTTGAGTCATTCAAATCAATATTTCTGGTTAAAAATTGTTTTTTACGAAGTTAAGTCATGAAATGAGCTTTGGCGGCCGTTGGCGATCGAGCTTGGCGCTTGTTTTGTGTTGGTGCGGGTTTAATTTTAGCGCGTTATTATTTTTTATTTTGCCTCTTTCTCAAGAATTCAAGAAGATAATTTCCAATAATTATTGAGGAATAATATAAATTCATATTCCAATTATTGAGATGCAGTTTCTAAATAATTGTGACTTTTTAAAGTTTCTGTGGATTTTTTTTGCCATATTGTAAAGACTATTTTTAGATTGCTGCTACATTAATGCTAAATGTATCAAAATAAGTTACCAATATTTACATTTATGTAATTTTTGTAACAATATTGTTAATAATATTATTATGGATATTTGTACAAGATTTGGGTACTTCTTTTAGAATTTTAATACCTCAATAAAATAATGTAATAATAATTATAATGTCTCCATCACTGGGGCTGTTTAAGAAAATTTCGCTTTGATATCCTTGAAATTTCATAGCACAAAATCTAATCAGTAGAATGTAATCTTATTAATTTAATTTACTAGTTCAAAAGCCATCAAATGTTTAATTCGAAAATATTTTTTCAGTTGCGAGTTTGCCATTAAAAAAACTGTAATCAGCAGATTGGTTGGTTGGCGTTTTATGGCATAAGACCCCCCCCTATTTTCAGAAAATATTATTTTGAAGCCACATACTCTTATGAATGAAGATTACCGTCACTCTTTTTCCTATTAGTTTTTGGGCGGACCTGGAAAAAGTTGTAACCTTCCCCCGAACCTTACCGAAATTTACCCGAACCTTATGTATTGCACCTATGGAAGCTGGCAGTGGCTTCCCCCGAACCAGGTTCGCAGGTTCGGGCACTTTTTCCAGGTCCGTTTTTGGGTATTTAAATTTTGAAGTTTCAAGCTTTTCGGTGCCTTTTCGGTTTTTGCTACATTGTTTGCTAAGATCGCGAAGTGATAAGTAGAGGGGGTTAACGAGCTTTAATGAGAAAGGGGATGAGTCTCCAAGTTAAATAAGGTAAAAAGTAGACCATCAAATTTCAAAGTAATAATTCACTTCACATATCCGTAAACTTCTTCCCTGTATGTTTTCGGATGTAATTCGCTATTCAAATTACACAATTTATGCACTTCTATATAAAAGCAAAATTAATTAACTATTTTTTAAATCTTTCTAACCACTTAAAGTAACAGTTTACTTTTGTATTCATCAATTTAAAATTACTTTCCTTTAAATATTTTTTTTTTTTTAATTGAATTTAAAATCTCCCCATGCTCCACAGAGTATAACATGGGGCTTACAGAAGTAAGTTACAATCTCAAATAAAAATAATAATCAGAACAAAACAACAGAATCAAAAGACACTTTCAACAAAATTAACAAATAATGTAAAAGTTTCTCTATTAGATATCATAGCAAAAGGAGATGCTGGCCAATTAATGTGCAATTTTCTCAAGGCCAATCTCAAAACTTTTCTTTGGGATGAAAATCTAGGGCAATCATAAACAATATGATGGACATCTTCTTCACCAAAACCACAGTCACAAGACGAAGAATGAGCCAAACCAAAACGATGAAGATACCTCCTGAACCCTCCATGACCAGTTAGAAATTGAGTTACTTTAAAGTTAGCATAGAAATGAGCACAAGACATACGATGGCCAATAGTCGGGAAATATTTCCTTGTTAATTCACCCTTCTCTGAACCACCGTATTCATCTGACCAGGTTTCTATAATGCTCTCCTTCATAATCCTTTTGTAATATGACTTCGGTATATTAGCAGGTTCAAACTCAATACTTAAATCTGTTGCGGACTTAGCCAAAACATCTGCCCTTTCGTTTCCAATCACGCCCGTATGCCCTCGAACGAAAGAAAAATACACAAGAGTCCCATGATCTCTCAAAGATTTTAGTTGCCGTTGTATGTCTGTGATTATATCGTTAAAAGAATTTATGTTTTTTAGAGCGTCTAAGGATGAAAGGGAATCGGTACAAATAAGATATTTCAAAATAGGAAAATCTTGCTCCGAGATCCACCTAATCGCAAACTTCAAGCACAAGAGTTCCGCCAAAAAAACAGTGCATTCATCCCTGATTCTAAATTGATAATGCTCAATCTCAGAGCCGTTTGCAAAAACTGCAAATCCAAAACCAACCTTGCCACCCAATTTACTACCATCAGTGAATAATACCAAAGGGAAACCATCAGTAACAGTGAGATTAAATTTTATTATTGTGATAGCATCTCTCTCGGACGGATGAGGGAGCTCAGAAGGAGGCAAAATTCTATCGTAGCTAGAGGTAGAACAAACTGATAGTCCTTCTCTGAAGGAAATGTTATGAAGAATTACAATGTCAATTGGAGGAAAGCCAGAAATCACATAAACAGCTTCGTAACTTATAGTCCGATAACCACGTATGACACGCAATAATATTCGTCTTTGTATTCGCCTAAGGTATCTAACATTAATTTTCTTCTTTAGCATCATACCCCAAACTCTTGAACCGTACATTATAAAGGGCTCAATTCCTTGCTTATAGATGAGGGAGTAAACGCTAAAATTGATACCATAAGTGTTACGAGCAATTCGACACAATCCCTGCTGCAGCTTTAAATATTGCGTGTGCTTTATCGTTGTGAATTAGAATAGGATATAGACTAGTGTTAATTTCATTTATGTTTCAGATAACAGATACTGGAATTAAAATTACTTAAATAAAATGTAACCTTTAAAAACAGAAGCTATCACTAATTTATTTTAACTGTAAAAAATACGATAGCATTGATACAAAAATACGAAACTTATAAGGCAACAAAAAAATATATATTCTGAGCGCCTCGCCGTGCCAAACAGCGCGATAACCTCGCCAAATAGCATGAAATCTCGTAACTCATAACTTTGACATGCTAGGCAGTCATGGGATCGCTCGCTTCCGTTGAAATCGGACCCGATTCCTCCTCTATTCTTCTTTCCTAACTCTATGGCTGCGCCACGTACATTAATTTATTTGTACTGCAGTGACAAACTAACAAAACTAACGAATGAACTGCTGAGTAAGATAATGGTTACTTCAAATTAAGGAAAATAAAAAAAATTCTCGTTGACATTTCGCGGACCCCTTGGACACAGCCCGCGGACCCCCTATTGGAAACCCCTGGTATAGAGCATAAACGGAAAATAGCTTTCCCCATCGACATTTAAAAATTAACCCATAGTTGGTATGAAGTGTAGGGGAGAGTGGGGCACATTCGCACAAAAAGTGCATTTCGGCATATTTCTCTGGATCTAGATGAGATATTGAAACAAACTCGAATTCAAATGAAAGTTAAGACCTTTAGAACGATAATTGGTCGCATTCATCTAGAATTTCTAACCTATATCATCAATCTAAAAAACGAGAAATTTCGTGCGAATGTGCCCCATGGGTGGGGCAGTTTCGCACAGGTGTGGGGCACATTCGTACACATGCAAAAAATTATACAATAATTATTTTTACGAACTAAAAAGTTTATGGCACTTAAAGTAAGGATAATTATACTAAATATTTGGCCCTTTCACATATTTTTCCTCTTAATTAAAGATTTTTTTACAAAAAGAAAACATCTTCAGAAAATATTGAACATCTAAGTTTTTGATGAGGAAAACAATTGTAGTAATGAAGAGTATATTTTGACATACTTCACTTAATATAATTAGTTAGAAAAAGGTCAACCAATATTTTAACTGTCAGGTTTTATTCGAAAAGAAAAGTGAACCAACAGCTCGCTTATTAACACCTGAAACTGAAGGTTGGGGAACTTTAATACAAAATCTTTTTGTATGAATGTTGAATCATTACTTACTGGGAAAATAAAAGTTTCTTCATTACTTTTAAAGTTTTAAAGTTTTTCATCATTAATTTTAAATAAGCACCCTTCAATTCCAAATTTTCTATTTGACCAACATAACAAAATTTTATTTTTAGTAGCAAATTCTATTAGAATAAAATCACTTAAGTCTAAGTCAATTGGTATTAAAAAATTATCAGGGATATTTATTTCTTCAATGTTTAAATCTGAGTCTAAATTCCTTAAAACTGAAGCTTTCTTAAAGTTGTTATTATTATCACCAAATTTTTAAACAATTACAATAAAAAACAATTAAACTTCAAGTTATTAAATATACTGCACTTTGCACTTACAGGGGTCGATCCAGGCGAAAATTAGGGCCCTTTTGCGGCCCCTTCACAAAAATTAGCTTCGATAAAACGGCCCCTTCACAAAATTAAACTTCGGAAGAACGGCCCCTTCACAAAAATAAACTTCGTAAAATCGGCCCTTTCACAAAATTTCTAGTGACAAAAAATCACCACTTTCAAATTTCAAACGAAGCCCTTCAAATATTCTCCGAAACGAACGCGATCCTTCGGTTGAAAAAGAACCATACAATCCATAGATCGACGAAAACAGCAGTTTGCGTTTTCAATCCGGCAACCCTATGCTCTGCAATGAATTACGGAAAAATATATTTTTCACAAAAATAATTTCATTTTCACAAAAAAATAATTTGATTTTCACAAAAATTATGAAAAACAGGCCCCAAAAATTAAAACCTGGATCTACCCCTGACTTATAAACATATAAATCACTTTCATAATCAAAAATGGGAAAGATGGGGCACATTAGCACTGTCCGAATCTGCCCCATCTTTTGGTGTACGAATGTGCCCCATCTACCAATTCAAGCTTACCACGTCCTAACAAGATATTTATAATTAAAGCAGGGAAATAAAACCTTTCTAGGAACTTAATTTAGTAGTGCCTCTACTGAATAAAATGCTGAATGTCCACTTGATAGTTATTTTTGATTGATATTTTACGCCAACAAAATGACAAGAAAATTTACTTTGCTGCTTCTAACGCTAGCAAATTTCTAGTACATATACAACAAAATGGATCTGAGCTTTGAAAATTCATGCCGGAGGTGGTAGTCATGCTTCCATCTACTGGTATTTTTTCAGATTTTTAAATTAATAATTACTAGGGGAAATGCTGTCTGTCCGAATGTGCCCCATGTGCGAAATAGCCCCACTCTCCCCTACAGGGTGGTTATAAAATAACATACCTACTTTAAAGTTCTCTACAGACGAAACTACTGGTCGAAAAAATCTGAAATTTTAAAGGAGGCATTTTGAAGGCATGGGAATTTTTTTCAAAGAAAAAAATTAGTGTATTAATTAATTTAATTTTCTAAATTTTTGTCTTATCTTTCGGACCGTAACCAGAAGTCTAAAAAGGTAAAGGCTTTAATGTTTATTCAAACTGTTTTATCAAATCAGACACTTAAGTTAAATAAAATTATTTATTCCTAAAAAAATTACTCAATTTTGTTGAGCAAAAGGGAATAGTTGTAATAGTTTTATAACCACCCTGTACTTCCCTCCCACGGCCTTATAAAGGGTTAAATCTCAAATTTAATAAAAAAAAATACAGTGAATGGACATCGATTTCGCCAAGTTCTGTCGATAGGGGGTATTTATTAGTTTCCCCCTTTTTACACTCATGTGTAGAGCGAAAGTTGGAGACTTTTTTGCGCACAAAAAGTCAATTTGCCCTTTTTTGGACTTACTCCCTTTTTTAAACTGTCGATTCAACTATATCAACTCCCCATCTAATTACGTCCCAGACATTTCCCATAGACATTCCTCCAGACGCTGCCGTCCGTCCGTCCCACCCGAAACCCTTCGATCCATCCGTTTGATGACAAAACTCTTCCCCGAAAACCGGACTCAAACAATCCGCTCTCTCCCATCGATCCACATCCTCCGACTCTCTCCTCCTTCTCAAATCCACGGAACGGCGCGATGGAGCTACGGTGAATACATCCTTCACTCCACTATCCGTTCCATTCATTCACAAAACAACGGAAGCTCAAGGCAGGTGAATCTTTCCCGGTCTCTCTGTTGTTGTTGTTATTGTTTCTCTATGTTGCCCTGTTGTAATCTCTTTTTTTTTGTTATTGTGGATGACCTCGTGTTCAGGTGGTAAAGGTGAGAGGTGGTGTCGATTTTGTTGTGGATAGAGGGCGCTGCTTGGAAGCGCATTGCGCCCTGTGCCCTTTTGGGGGCTGTGATTTCGGGGCGCAACGCTCTGGGTGTTGATGTCGATATCGTTTGCTTGGGGGGCAGTTTTGTGTTGGTGGATTTTATTTCAAACGTTTGCTATATTTTTCAGATTTTATCAGGGACAGTTTATTTGATATATTTGAATTGGTATTGATGAAAATAAGGGGGGATTCTGAAATTATTCCATGGATATAGTCCAAAATAATGTTTCTTGCAAATTTAGATGTTAGGTTAGTTTCGATGGTGTCGCGGACGTGTTAGCCATACTGCACTTTGATAGAGCCCAATTAAAAGAAAATATTTTTTTTTCATTTGCCGTAAAAGATAATGACATTCAACTGGTTATCCCGAACAAAACGCTAAAAATTTAACAGGGGCTCTATCAAAGTGCAGTATGGTAATACGCGTCGCGGATGTTTTGCCAATTCGGAAATTTCCTTCCTCCCGATTCCTGTTTTGTCTTTGCTTTATAGTTAGGGATTTGTAAGTTAAGGCCAACGAGATGGGGGTAGGAAATTTCCGAATTGGTGAAAGGCGAAACGTCCGTAGCTCCGGTTTGATGGTGTTAAATTGTGTTTGAATGTTTTTTTTCACTCGACTCAAATTAGTTTCTATCCCATTAAATGTTTTTATGCGTGAAATTTTAATATTTTGTAAACTTGTGGGGAAGAAAATATTATGCGAAAAATAGTTGACATTTTTCATTTACTCAAATGAACAAAACAAGGCAAAATATTTGGTTTAAAAAGACGAGGTATTTGCTTCATAAATTATTCTCCATGAATTAATTGTCTTAAATACCAAAAGATTATTTTATTTACCTATTATTTTTCAAATTACGTTTTATACTTTTTTAGAATATAGGAATTTCAAAGGGTTTATTTCATGACATCCTGTCTCTTTATAAAAGACATTGAAAAGCAAATGACAGGGTTTTTTTCAATCTGAAAAATATTTTTTCATCGATTCCGCATCCCGCAATCCCTATTATTTCTACTTGTGATAAGTAACCAAATGATCGAATACAAGATAACATACTTTAATCTTTAAAAGCGTTGTCCCTCCATTTGAAATATATTTTCGTTTTCTTTGGGAGAGATCCTTTATCTCTCCATTATTTTCTTCTGTTTAAAAAAGTCGTTAAAACTAATATAAACATGGAATATAAGTCTGGATGAAATTTCATAACTGCTTTAAGGTGTCCATCGTTACTATTTTTAAACGTCACTTTGACAGACTTTGATGTTCCGACATGTTTCAGACGTAACAAATTAGAGGAAGTACTCTATATATCCAATGAAATGAGAACACTTTAATTTCCCTTGTGTTACGTGCAGCTGGTAGTACTCTTTTTTTAAAAAACAGGATGTTTCTATGACAAACACGTGGAATATGTGTGTTCTCGCTTCACTGACTTATGAGAGCCTGGTTAGTTCTGTCGAATTAAAGTGAGAATAATAAAGTCAGAATGCAGAAATTTAGTGACACAAATCTGAATATTTTCAATGTTTTGTTGCGAGGATTGCCTGGCTATAGGGGAAGGTGAGATAATAAGATTCAAATGGGGTAATAAGAAACATTCCAAAATAGTACAGGATTCTTCTTTAAGTTTATGAACCTGATTTTTTTACAGAATGTTTACATCATTAACTGCTTTCTTTGAAAAAATAATGCACTTCCTAAGTAAAAGGGAAAGGGGGTTTTAGCATGTTTCTTATTACCCCCAAGCGACTGTATATTATTACCTCAAGAGGGGTAATAAGAAACAAGCTAGTTATTTTACCAATTAAAACAATTAAAAATCAAATGAAGGTATTAATGTAATCTTCTAAGAGCATTTTATAACTCTAGTAATTTTAAAAAAATTTCATTAAAAATCTTTTGATATATGCCCAGTTAAAAATTAGTCTAAAAAAGTTACAAGTTGAAAGTTTTGAACAATTTATATTTTTATATTTAACATTTTGAAAATCATGAAAAAATATATAAAATATTGTTTCTCTTATTTCATTTTGTGAGACTAAAATTATTCTGACTGTTTATTTCCCTTAAAAATGAGCTAATTTTTTTAAAATTGGGATTTTGTGTCTTATTATTCATCGTTTTCAATAAAATGAAGTAAAAATAAACTTAATTGAATTTAAATTTTGGACTTGATAAATGAAATAAGAACAATAAAGTATTTAGATAATAAAGAGAAAAATTGTATAAATATATTTTAATGGATAAAATTCTAGTGTTTCTTATTACCCCATATTTTCGTTTAAATGGGGTAATAAGAAACATGGCACTTTTAAGAATGATCCACAACCCTAAATTGAAGAACAAAAGATGAATTATATAGCCCCTTTAACCTCCTTAAGAATTCACTAATAAAATTCCATAAGAATTTAATATAAAAAACAAGATAAATTGAAATAGTTGAAAAAGCATGACTTTAGGTGGATGATTTTGCTGGCCGCATGATTACCGAGGGATTTTTTCACTGAAATAATCATTCTAAAACAATAAAATTTTTATGGGATATAAAGTATGTCTTGAAGATATTCTGTGATTTTTTTCAGATATTTACGCCCACACACAAAGCTGCAAATCAAATGTTTCTTATTCCCCCAATTTCTTATTACCCCACTCTCCCCTATTTTTTGCAAGTTGGTGTATTAAGAAGATGGATGTAAGAAGTAAGGTTTTACCTTTTTTTGCGTTCTACTTAAATTGTTTTAATGTTTTATTTTTTAGAGCTAATAACTAATTTCTTCATATAAAATTATCCAAAAATAAGCAAATAACAAAAAACTCTTAGGTCTTGTTTTAAGAAAGTTTGTTTACTAAATAACCAACTCTCATAAAAGGTAGAACCTTTAGGATTTTTAAAAAGTTAAATGAATTAATGAAATAAATTTAATCATTCCAAGCTGTGGGAGTGGCTGAACAATCACTAAGATATTTCAGTATAATTTTGTTACATAGATTAGGTAACCAAATTGTTTTTTTAGTAGATCTTACTAAAAATACCTTAACATTTTATGTAAAAATAATGAATTATTATGCCCATGTTCTAAAAGTTATTTAATTACTTTTGTTAACCTGTACCCACTAAAAAGTTTACACAATAGCCTGCAAAAGTGTATTAATTACTTCTGGGTTAATTATATTCCTCTCTTTCAAAAAACCCCGTTTATTCCGACTTCCTTCTTCCATAGACTACCGATTTTGAATATCTGGCTAAAATAATCAAAATGGTTATCCACAAAAGTATTTAACTAAAACCAAAGTGTTTGGTCACAGTTTACTAGCTTGTAGAGTATCTAGTAAGGCGTGGAGATACATCAGTGACAATTGCTATTAATGATTTCATTTATCGTCACCAAAAACTCTATAACCTACTAGTACTACCATTCCAACTAACTGCTGTTCCTTCTATACGCCCGCCCACTTCTAGCCCTGGGTGAATCATTCATACTCTATTGTCAACCCAAGTGTTTCGCTTTGATGAAGCTACCTTTATAGTCCTCATGATGGATGCGAACGATGGAAAAAATGTCACCTTTTCTTTCCGAATATGAGAGTTCTTTTATGAGGACGCAATGGAGTGTGGGCTCTCTGCTACGGCACTTTCAATGCTATTTCAATGCCTTTCCGTTTCATCCCGCCCAAGGAGAAATGAGCTATTTAAAAAGTTTATAAATCAACTTAACTTCCTACTTTAATGGTTTTAAATCTAAACTGTTTAATCAGGCATTTCACAGTATTTATGTCATTTTGTATATTCCTTAACCATATTTTCTGTTTTTGTCATATAAACTTAAAAAATGTGTTCTATGCTTATTTGGTTCTATCAACAGTGAATATTATGAAAAAAGTATCAAATTTATGCCTATCACTGAGGGAAATATTATTTTACGCAGTCTACAAAATGTGACAAATACCATGGAATGTCCTAATAACAATTGGTTTCCACCTACATATGACAAAACATTAAATTTTGCTTACTCATTCATACATATCAATGAATGAATTCATTTGCGCTTGTTGGCCTTGGATTTCCTGGATAGTAGATTAGATTAATTGAATATCCACATGATACTGCCCGTACCACTGGATTGTGAATAAATAGGTAAACAAAGCTGAGTTATTTTGCCACTTGTTTGGTAAACTTTAGTTATTAATTGTAGTTAGTATAGTTTAAAGGTTATTATCTTAATTTGAACAGAAAATTTTAAAAATACCCAGTGTATTGGGTAGTAGTAGATTCTTGATTTGTTTGGTTTTAACAATTCCCAAGCTGCGAAAAAAAATTATAAATTACTGTTAAAGCGCATTGAATGTAAAAATTATTGTGTTTTACAAATTGCTGTGCGTGTGAAAATTTTATAAATATGTAAATTACCGTATTTTTGAGATTTTAATGTGTGAAGTAATTACAATAAAGTTCTGAAATTATCAAAAAGTGATTGAAAACTTTTTATTAATTCTTTTTGATACTAGGAGTTCTTCCGTAAGTTCTTCTAAAAATATCAAATTTTAAAAACTCCTTAATTTTTAAATTGATAATTCTGTATCTACTTTGTGCTTTGTGGAATCGTTCAATATTTAGTTGTTACCTTTATTAGAAATAGAAAATACACCTATTAACAATTAACGAGGCTCGATCATAGCATAAACTTTTTACTTAGTAGTAAGAGTTGGTTTGGTAATAGCGAAAACAGTTGCTTTTAATATGAGTGTATTATGAAAACTTCCCAATTCTTAGTAAATGTGCTTGAGAATGAAACTATTGAAAATGAAAGAAGGAGAGGGGTCAGAAAAATCCCTCATACCGCACCATTAATTTCTACCCTCATTGTCTTTAGCATTAGTTTTTTGTCTTCAAAGCTAAGTTCCATGAAACTGTTTCTCTGCCTCTTAACGAAAACTCATAGCTCATATGTTATCAAGACAAAGCACTTTCTAGGATAATTTTTTCTTCAAAGCCTTCGAAAATGACCCTCAATCACCGAGTAGCTTTCTCTAAAAGAGCCGCAAATTACTGTAGCTGTTGCCATACGCGCTTATCTCAAGTTCCATAAATTTCAGCATTCTTACTTGCTGTTAAGTACGCAAATGAAAGCTGATATTATCTTTCGTATCACCCTTGTAATTTTCACACTTGCTTGCTACTTGGCATGTTTTTATGATGTACTGTGTTTAGTTCTATTTTTAACTTTTTATGTTTCAACGATTAATTTAATACTTATTTAGGGTGGTGTTTTCAAATGTGGCAATAAAAGAGTATGCATTAAAGATTTCATAAATTAAAATACCAGTATTTTTCAGAACTCCTCTTTACCAAGCGAATCGGTGAAAACCCTTTAGATTGTTTTCGTCTTAAAAGACATATTCTGTTAAAAAGTAATTAAATGAGTCTGCAGTGATTACATATTATAAAATGAAAATAATAAGAAACCTTGGTGGCTAAATGTCGGTAATTGGTTAAATGATCTCTCTCTTTTTAGGGGCCATTTAAATAGCCATTTTTGACCCCACCCCCTCATGAGCAAATATAGGCAAACCACACTCCCCCTCATAAATACGTTCAAGAAAACTGCCCGATCCCCCCTCTTTGTTCTTTTTTTGTACAAAATGTTTAACTGTGCCATATTCCAGTGTGCTCCATGAACTAAAACACTTTTAACCTATCGTTAAAATTTTCCTCGTAAAGTCAAACGGCTTAATTTTTTTCCCAGTTCAATATTTTTTTTGTAAAATTTATTTTTGGTTGAATTTTGAAATTATTATTAATGCAAGAGACAAGATCGTATTTTCGAAAAAGC
The DNA here is from genome assembly GCA_024610705.1 of Tetragnatha versicolor. Lineage (NCBI taxonomy): Eukaryota > Metazoa > Arthropoda > Arachnida > Araneae > Tetragnathidae > Tetragnatha > Tetragnatha versicolor. Next base: position 19,666,794 of record JANDEH010000008.1, read on the forward strand.
AGTGTTGGTAAGATCGTTAGTAAGCATCACTCACACTCTCCCTCGCCCCTTGTAAACTTGTACCTTGTACACCTTAACCTTTTGTCACTTGTACTCCCCCTCGTAAAATAAGCAAAGAGCAAACCCTTTCCCCCCTTAGTAATATTTTTACGGCCTTTTAGTGAATATTACCTAATTACACACACTCCATTGATATTGCTTACAAAAATCATGAAAAACCTTAAATACTTCTTAATCCTTGAATTGGTGTATAAAATGACTACAATTTAATATCTACACTCACACACTTTGTGTACTTTTCTCTTGAGCTGTTGTGAAAATACCCGAACCTCCTTTTTGCCATTTAACCGCTTGGTCATGATGTTGGCAGAGAAGGAAAAGTACTCAGCTGTTTCAATACGTGACTCTGCCATCAAAAACCCCTCTCTCTTCACACGTGTATAAAATTTCATGACTCTACTCACGCCTGTGCTGCCACATTTATGATTGGCATGGGCCATTAAAACATCTGGCTTGAACACGTAGACTGACAGGTGAAGAGGCAAGTGTGAATTTTTTTCATTCAAAATGATGCTTTTGCTTTTTTAGGTATTTGGTATACTCACTAAAATTTCGTATCGTGTGAATGAATCTGTAATTGTGTGCTTTCAAGTCAAACCTCCTTCTGTTTAAAATAATAAGCAAAGGGGAGTTCCGTGTACCTAGGGCCACCTATTTTCAAAGTCTCAAAACTTGTTTTGAGTTATGAAACTGATATGCACACATCCTAACACTGTTTACTTCTCATTTTGATTATTAAATACTCATTATGTAAGAAATTTATCGAAGCAGAAAGCGTTTTTTTAATTCTCAAAAGTAGCCAAAGGTACCAATTTGTTATTGTACCTAGGGACAGTATGGTGTGTACCTAGGACCACTGCATAAAATTTTAACATCACACTAAAAATATTCGTAAAGAAAGATACATTTTGAAATAAAATAATTTATTTTCTGTACTTTTTATGAAAAATCTCAAAGTTTAAAAACTTATTCGACTTTACAGTGTGAAAAATTGATACCAAATATAAGTTGCATACATAAGCAATTTATTAAAAAAACGACTAAAATACTAACAATTCTGTTAATCTGCACAAATGTACACTTCCTGGAGCAAAAATCAACGAAATCCCTAATTTTTAAGTTTATCTTTTAAAAGCTAATGATGGAAAGAAAAATAAAGTGTTTTTTAACCTGTTTAGTGAATTCATTTGAATATCCTTTTTTAGATCCTTCTATGAAACTCTAATTCCTAAATCTGTGCACTCGAATCCGTACTAAAACTTGTTCGTATTGATGATTCCTATCATCACTCAAAGTTTGCTGTACGTCAGATAGGGGAGAGAGGGGCACATTCGCACAAAAAGTGCATTTCGTCATATTTCTCTGGATCTAGATGAGATATTGAAACAAAATCGGATTCAAATGAAAGTTAAGACCTTTCCCAATATTTTAGAACGATAATTGGTCGCATTTATCAACAATTTCTAACCTATATCATCAATCTAAAAAACGAGAAATTTTGTGCGAATGTGGGTGGGGCAGTTTCGCACACGTGTGGGGCACATTCGTGTACACATGCAAAAAATTATACAACAATTATTTTTACGAACTATAAAGTTTATGGCACTTTGAAATAAGGATAATTAAACGAAATATTTGGCACTTTTACATATTTTTCCTCTAAATTGAAGATTTTTTTACAAAAAGAAAACAGCTTCAGAAAATATAGAACATCTAAGTTTTTGATGAGGAAAAAAATTGTAGTAATGAAGAGTATATTGCACATTGACATACTTCACATAATATAATTAGTTAGAAAAAGTTTAATCAATATTTTAACCGTCAGGTTTTATTCGAAGAAAAAAGTGAACCAACAGCTCGCTTATTCTTATTAACCTGAAACTGACGGTTGGGGGAACTTGTAATACTATATTATCTTTTTGTATGAATGTTGAATCATTACTTACTGGGAAAATAAAAGTTTCTTCATTACTTTTAAAGTTTTTCATCATTATTTTAAATAAGCACCATTCAATTCCAAATTTTCTATTTGACCAACATAACAATATTTTCTTTTTAGTAGCAAACTCTACTAGAATAAAATCACATAAGTCCAAGTCAATTGGTATTAAACAATTATCAGGGACGTTTATTTCTTCAATGTTTAAATCTGGGTCTAAATTCCTTAAAACTGAAGCTTTCTTTAAGATGTTATTTTCTGTTATCACCAAATTTTGAAACAATTACAATAAAAAACAATTAAACTTCAAGTTATTAAATATACTGCACTTATAAACATATAAATCACTTTCATAATCAAAAATGGGAAAGATGAGGCACATTCGCACTGTCCGAATCCGCCCCATCTTTTAGTGTACAAATGTGCCCCATCTACCAGTTCAAGATTACCACGTCCCAACAAGATAATTATAACTAAAGCAGGGAAATGAAACGTTTCTAGAAACTTACTTTAGTAGTGCCTCAACTGAATAAAACGCTGAATGTCCTCTTGAGAGTTATTTTTGATTCATATTTTACGCCAACAAAATGACAAGAAAATTTACTTTGCTGCTTCTAACGCTAGCAAATTTCTAGTACGTATACAACAAAATGGCTCAGGGCCTTGAGAATTCATGCAGGAGGTGGTAGTCATGCTTCCGTCTATTGGTATTTTTTTCAGATTTTTAAATTAATAATTACTAGGGGAAATGCCGTCTGTCCGAATGTGCCCATGTGCGAAATAGCCCCACTCTCCCCTACACCCTGTGCATTTTCTATTCTATGCCTCTTTCTTTTATTTTAATACAATGAAAACATGAAAATAAAATTTACAGATCATTCATTTGTGGCACTAAATCTCACAGAATATGATTGTGGTTGTACTAAGAGCCTACCCTATGTCCAAGGAAAACAGGTGGCTCTAGGTACAATGCAAGCAGTTTTGTACAAAATCTCTTATTTTGAAAAAACCACGAGGTGTGGAAACTTTTTCAATATCGCATTTGTTTTCTATCTTGAAAAACGAGATAATACCCAAAATAAGAAGAAATTTATTTGATTTACCTTTGAAGAAATAATAAATGAGTTAGCTTCAAAATGTAATTTTACACCTATGGAAAAAAAACTAGCCACAGCATTCTCCTGAAAGATTTAATAAGACTCATAACATGACATGAGCATTCATAATTTATTTGTCTGTTCTTGATTAAAATAAACACTTAAATCTCATTTTTACATGAAAAATTTGGATTGGTTGAATGTAATAAATGCCAGATTCGAACAATTGTTGCTCTTTTTGGCCAGATATGCGAGGTTTTTTGCTAATTTTCTCCCTTGATTTTCACCCCTTTAACCCCACTTGCGACCCCCTAACCTATACCAATTATTGTTCGTCTTGATGTCCCCTACCTCCTCTAGAAGTTATGGAACACTCATCTGAAACACCTTGTATTTTTTTGTGTATCTACATCAGTGGATCCCAAAGTGGGTTCCAATTTAGGGGTTCCATTGTACAAACTTTATTTCATTAAAAAATAAGAATGGTGTTAAAAAATAAGAATGAACAGTACCGCTCCCCTTGGACCCAAAAAGGTTCTCAAAATGAGTTTAAAAAAACCCTACTTTTACCATTCGAATTTCAAATTGTTTCTGGGGGAGGGTCCCCAGACCCCCCCCACGGTACCACAAGGGGATCTTGCGTGATACTTTTGGGAATGCCACCACCGTTTTGACATTTTTCACAAAAGGTAAAGGTGATTGTCTGGAAAAGTGCCCCCCCCCCTTAAGCTGGATTCGCCCCTGGTTTAATTTAATATCAGATATTAAATTTTGAAAATTCGTTGATTAAAAAATATTCAGGGTTCCGCGATCATCGGCAGCGAATTTGGGGGTTCCACGACCAAAATAGTTTGGGAACCACTACATAATGAAACTACATTTTAAGGTGGGGTCTGGCAAAACGCAACATCTCCACTTTCAGAAATTTTTCAGGAGAGCCCAAAAACGTGATACATAGCCCATTGGCTTCAATGAAAACGCTCATTTCCCCCCCGCTTTTTTTAGAGGAAATACCCACTTTTGGAAGAAGATATTTTTACCTCTTGTGGTAAACCTGGGACCTCAGTCCAAAACAATAATAAAACCTATTTTGGTCGGGGGTGGAGATGTTGAGTTTTGCCAGACCCACCTTCATTTGTGAAAACCATAAAAAGGTAACCGTGCCTTTTGTGTTCCAGGTCGGGAACACCACCCAAAATGTCTGGTAACCTCCAGGACATGAATCCAACAACTCCACAAGCACCATGGAAAAGTTCCCAGTCCTAAGGCGTCTTCCCAAACGCATCATCTGCCTCTACCTCACCTGCGCGATGTTCGGAGCGTGTGCCCTGTTCACCCTCTACATCGAGAGCGACTTCCCCCTCCCCTCCACCGTCCAGAACGTTGTGGAAGCCGACCAATCATCCCCAGGCTGGTCCTGGCAGCGAAAACCCATCATCGGCTCCAACAGCACTTCCGAATCATCCTTCAACGTCAGCAACACTTCCAAGTTGGGCAGCACCAAGTACATCCAACTCACCTCTGTGTCTCCTAGGACATCTTCTTCCAAAGGGACCACCCCTGTACCGGTTCCTACGGACACGTGCGATTCGCCGGTATTGGAGGACTCGAAGCTGATCCTGTTGTGGACTGGGTTCTTCGATTATTGGAATTACCTGCCGAAGGAGAACTTCGAGAAGTGTGAGAGGTGTCGCAATTGTAAGGTGACGAGGGACAGGTACAGACTCAAGGAGAGCGATGCTGTGATATTCCATTGCAGGGACATGTCTTTGTCTGACTTGCCTGCGGTCAGGTATCCGCATCAGAGGTGGGTGTTCTACTGTCTGGAGTCGCCGCCGTATTCGGACTTTCCTGGTCTGCAGTATATGAAGAACATGTTCAATTGGACTATGACGTATAGATCTGATTCGGATATAGTCACACAGTACGGGTCTGTTTCCAAAGTAAGTTCTGGTTTTCCATCTTCTCATCTCTGGTTATGGGTACACGTTATCTGAAATCTGGTCACAAGGTGTTAATATTGAAAATGAATCCATAGGGATACTACAGATTACAACGTTTCTTGTTAGTAACATCACGGGTCACACTTACTAGCTACCTAATTGGTGATAAAGCCAAAGTGAGCAATACTCAACTCTGACTCGCCAATTACGTAAGTAGATGGTGTGGCGTCTTGTCAAAGCTTCTCCTTTCTACCCGTGACGTCACTGTCAAGAGACGTTGTAATCTAGTAGTATAAGTTAAGGTAAACTAATCTCATTATCACAGGGGTCTCAGACCTGCGCCAATTGCGCCTAAGTGCGCCAAATAAAAAAATCTGCTACAAACTGCTACAATTTGTGTTATTTGCGCCAAAACTGCGCCAAAATTAGATTTCAAAGGACATTTCCGAAATTTCTATGTGATGCGCTATTTCGAAGCATCTCCTTGATTTTCATCATGAACATTTCTTTTTTAAGTTTATCTCCCTTATAAAATAGGTTTAAATCCGCAGCGTTTAGTCCGTTAAAATGTCTGAAAAATTGCGATTTTTCGCGAAGTTTCGTTTTTTTTGCGGAAGTGTTCCGTTCTTCGCGCGACTTCCGTGGACGGCCACGAGTGCCGATTCAAGTTGGCTTCTTCTTGTGTCATCATTGCGATGTAGAAAAAACAACTTTACCGTAATTAGGAACCCACAGGTCCGGTGTTCCGGAAATCGGGAAAATAACGATTTTCCGCGACGGTTCCGTTTTTCCCATGACTGCTTTTCCTACAGCAGCCTGATAAGTCGAATAAGATTTTTTCTCTATTTTAGTCAGTATTTTCAGATATAAAAAGCTTTTCTAAGTTGTAAATTTTTACTGAAAGTTCGCTTTATATCACTTATTAAGATAATACAGTGTTTTTTTAATCTGTGTTTTAGGTTCTGATCTGATTTCAGATTCTAAAAAAACCTTCAAAAATACCAATTTCTTACTTTTTTCTCAACTTAACTAAACGTTTTTCACAATATTGTTTTTCAATTTCATTATTACTTAAATAATTTTTCTATTAACTAATTTCTATTTGATTTTAGTTACATTTTGAATTTTAAAGTGGTTTTAAAGCCTGATTCGGGAATGTAATTGGCATAGTGTGTGTTTAAAGCCGTGTAATAAATTTGTCTTTTTGAAGTTATATAAAAAAGTACTCCTTGAATTTTTTAAATACACTCCTTGAATACTCCTTGATTTTGATTTCTGAAAATTTGTATGAACCCTGTAAAATAGCTTGCTTCATTTATTTATTGATTTCATATTTTGTAGAGGTAATGTAATGTTTTTATTGAAATGATATGGAACTGAATGTTGTGTGACCTTAGAATTTTGAATGAAAATCATCTACAAATTTAGTTTTGTAATCATGAAAAGGTAGATGGATCTTTTTTCTCGTCATACTACTGAAGTTATTAAATCTTCTTAAATTTGGTTAAGAATAAGGTTGATTTTGATGTTATAAATTGATTTCTGCTACGAAACTAAATTTTTACCTGCTACAAAACTAGTTTCACCTGCTACAAAACTAATTTTTACCTGCTACAAAACTTAGATTTTCTTGCTAAAAAACTTTCTTGGTGACTGAGACCCCTGTTATCATCAGTAACATTTACTCATTAACAGTATTAGTCGTCCAAGACCTAAGATGTCCATCTTCGTTCTCAAAACCGAGGAGATTCTGGGGTGCAAGGTTAAGTGGTCAGCCTAGCGTAGGACCCCTTGTGTTTAGTTCCCAAGCACTCTTGATCCTCAGTTTATCGACCCACTAACAGCCGTATCGACCATCATGGGTTAAACCCAAAGCCGGAGTAAGACCTCGCATACTGTAGTTAAATGTAGGCTCGTTTCTGATTGGACAGCGAAGACACAAGGCAGTTCACGCGATCAAACCTTGGCTTCCCACTTTCTCTGTAATGTTATTTCAATCTCACTTTAAAAATACTTACAGTAATTTAAAAATTTTAAAACACCTCTCTAAAATTCAGAAATTTTCTAAGTAATTTAAATGGATTAACGAATTAAGAGGTAGATTTTTAAAAAATTAAATTTGCGGGGTGCTATCTATCAATTTGAATACGAACTCAAAACTTAAATTGGGATTAGTTTGAGCATTTCTTTATTCTGTTGTAATTGTTTAATTGTCTTTATTTTTAAACTTTATCAAATGTACATGAATACAAATAAAATTAATCAAAAATGTAATTAAATTAATCTTAAAATGTCTATATTTTTGCACATTATCATTTTTCTTCTCTACTAACCATACTAGCTGGCAGCCATTTTGTACTCGGGATTAACTCGGGAAAATCGAGGTGTCAAGAAACTATGGTTTTATTCGGAAGTTAACGAATTTTTCGACTGGTCGATAACGTTAACTCTAGCATCCGTGGCTTTACTCCCACTTTCGGTTTAACCCGCTATGATCGTTATGGCTGTTATAGTCTGTGTAATTACAGGGTTGCCAACTACTCCGAAACTTCCGGAGTTTTTCCGTTAGAGTACTGAAAATCCGCAATAAGTGTTAAATACTCCGGAAATACCCTTTCCATGTTTAATGCTTTATAATCTGTTATGATGGTAAGCCCTACTGGAACGCTAAATGGCATTGCAATGGTTGAGGCTCAAAATAGTATCGAGTTCTTTCCTTTCTTCGATAAAATTGACCGCAAAAGACATGGCTAGTGTTTCCAAGTCGGGTTACAAACCATGGTTGGCTTTAAAACGATTGAAAAAATTTAGCGGTCATGCTTTCTGCAATATTTGTACCGTTTTGGTGGTTTCGGAGATAGCAGTTTCGCACTACTACTGAAGTAGCATAAGAAATCCGGAATTTTTTTCCCTGGGCTCCTGAAGCTTTCTGGAAAAGGTTGGCAACCCTGTAATTAAGATCGGCGGCTCGTCACCAAGGCAAAGCAATCGAAATGCAATGGGAAATGACTAGTAGCGAGTCGCCTATTTTATTTACTCATACTATAATGTTATAACATTAACTACAGGGTGCGTCAAAAGTCTGGGTAAACTTTAAAAATTAATAATAAAAAAACTAAAGGAGATAAAAATATGCCGTCTTCTGCTATGTGCTCAGGGGGAAGGGGGATTTTTTGTCACCAAATTTTGAAAAATCGTAGTTCCCTCACCTCTGGGTAGATGGAAGCACCGATTTTAGGGATTATCAGCAGCCAAGTTTCCACTTCTATTTCGAGTAGGGATATATCAAATAGACTGCAATTGAATCGATTTCAGAATCGAATGAAACTCAATTTTTGTAATCTAATCGCCAATGCCGGTTTTGAGCCAAGTTGATCCGTGTTAAACTTTTAATTAGAATGAAAAATGGAGATATTTTATAATGCTTACACTGTTTCTTAACATTTAACCTTTTCAACGCAATTACGGATGAATTACGTTAAATTTGAATCTTTTTTCTGTCCTTAAGAAAGATATCAATCTACTCTAATCTTAGGAATTTTCCGATTCCTTCTTTTCTCTAGTTATTTTCAAATTATTTCATGAAGTTTTAAAACGCAATTTTCTTAATCAGGATCAAGTTAAATCATAAACTTCTTTTTTGGTAATTGGTTTTGAATTACTTCGCTATTAAGGCTAATCTAGACTTCAGTTTGAGGGAATCATTAAAAATGACAAGGGTAAATTGTCTTTTTGAGGACTTTTCACACCTCCGATATCCTATGCGATGTGATTCTTTTCGGTGAGGATCAGTGTGATAAATTATGGAATGTGAAACGATTCAAATTAGCCTCTACATCTACAGTTACCAATGAAATAGAAACACTAATCAGTATTTTTCAAATGCTCTACGGATCTTCAGATTCTATTTCGATTTGCTTGATTTGTGATATGATCGGAGAGGGAATAGAGGGGCACCCTCTATTCCCTCTCCGCTCTAACTCTAGGAAACTCGCTAAAACTAGTAACTCTAGGAAACTCGCGTTGGTCGATACGGCTGTAAAGGGATGAAAGGCTTACAGCCATCAGCGTCGATGTTAATCAGCTGCTCAAGAAAGAAAAATTATTTTTTTGGTGATTATGATTGACGGAATCATTCTTTGACTAAGAAGTCAACACCGACGCTGATGGCTGTGAATATTTCTGTAAGTCGACCTTGGCCAGCTCGGAAATTGAACCTTAGAACTGTGGCACAACGCCACCGGACCTTGACGATCTTGATTTGATCTGGATCACAGAGTACTAGAACAGAGAGTCCGTTGCCATAGGCGCTAAAGTAAATCGAAAAGTTGGATGGATGTAGGGCTATTTTGGCGCTGCGATCGCATCTACGTCACGAGAGGCGGGAGGAAAAAGCCTGATTGGTTGAGAAAAACTTTTTCCTTCTCCTTCGAAAATAGAAGATTGAGTGACAGCCAATCACAGGTTCGGTCGACATAATGTACTGCCCATCTCTCTGTCAATCATTTATAGTTCCTCGTGTCGCCCTCATATCCATCCAACTTTTGAATATATCGTTTTGGACCCTCTGTTGGGATTTTTCTCTGTGATCTGGATATACAGGGTGTTTCAAAATTGCGTTGCACGGCTTTTATTTGGAACCAACGCCTCCTAGGGTTACGGAAGTAAGGTAAGTCAAAAAAATAAAAAGTTCGCATATTTCCAGATTTTTCAGTGTTATTGTGTAGTTTTGTGTTTTTTTATTTGAAAGAACACCAAATTTAATAAAAAAATTTGCAAGTATGCGAACTTTTTATTTTTTGACCCCTGAAAAAGTGCTATTTTCACATGCTAATATCTCCGCGAATATTCAAGATATTTTGATCAAATTTTTTTCAGTGTGTTCTTCTTGACGTTGGCTACAATACTCTCACTGAGGTTTTTGCTCTATCTCCTTTAGTTTTTAAATTAATTTTTTTAACTTTTTAATTTCGCCTCTAGGGGCGCTGTAAGTCATCTCAATGGATTCTCCAGGGTCACTTACTTACCTAGGGGTAGACCTTACTTCCATGACACTAGGAGGCTTTGGTTTCGAATAAAAGCCGTGCAAAGCAGTTTTGAAACACCCGGTATAATCAATAACTTATCTCCTATTTTGTATGATACAATAGGGTTTACTCTACATTCTACAAAGGGATTAGTAAAATATATTGAAATTTTAATAATTTCTGCCAAACGTAACATGCAGGTCTGTCATGACATGACCAAACAAGATTTTCATAGGAACTCGTGTCCGCTTGAGGACAATGTTTTGCAGACAAAGGGTCACCGTTTAACTATTTAATTCAATAGACACCTTTAATTATTATTACATATAATATGTAATAATAATTAAAGGTGTCTATATATGGTATTAATTAATAATTAAAGGTGTCTGAATATGATATTCAAAGAGAGATCCCCCTCGAAAACCCCTGTAAATCAATTTTCATTAAATTCTGCCGATAATTAGCAGATAACTTCCTATACTATGTTTATTTTGAACTGGCGCTTGAAAATATTTCCTTCCCCCACCACCGATCGGTAACCATAGCAACTATCCTCGTCAAAGTGACGCGAAGAAGGCTTACTATTGGCTGCGAAAAGAGCGTAACTATGGTTACGCTTTTAGCGTGGGGAAAACCACTATTTCCCCAGGTCAAAATTTATGCTGGAATTTGTTTGCTGGACAAGCATTGCATGCTAGATTCATGCTAGAAAACTAGCAAAAAACCAGCATAAAGGTTTGCTTGTTCCAGCATAAGTCACCAGCAACCCAAGTGTTGTTATGACCCACTTTTTATGCTCGCCAGCAAACAAAAATCCAGCATGTGTTGCTGGAAAAGGTTGCTGGCCTAGCAAAGATTACGACCACCACTTGCTGGAATTTTGTGCTATTATAGCATAAAATATCCAGCATGTGTTGCTAGAAAATGTTGCTGGCCTAGCAACAATTACGAGCACCACTTGCTGGGATTTAATGCTACTCTAGCATACAAAATCCAGCATGCGTTGCTAGAACATCTTGCTTGCCTAGCAAAGATTACGACCACCACTTGCTGGAATTTTGTGCAATTCTAGCATACAATATCCAGCATGCGTTGCTAGAAAATGTTGCTGGCCTAGCAACAATTACGAGCACCACGTGCTGGAATTTAATGCTATTCTAGCATACAAAATCCAGCATGCGTTGCTAGAACATCTTGCTTGCCTAGCATCAATTACAACCACCACTTGCTGGAATTTTGTGCTATTCTAGCATACAAAATCCAGCATGCGTTGCTAGAACATCTTGCTTGCCTAGCATCAATTACAACCACCACTTGCTGGAATTTTGTGCTATTCCAGCTTACGAAATCCAGCATGCGTTGCTAGAACAAGTTGCTTGCCTAGCAACAATTACGACCAACACTTGCTGGAAATCCATGCTGTTCTAGCATACAAAATCAAGCATGTGTTGCTAAGACATGTTGCTGGCCTAGCAACAATTAAAACCATCACTTTTGAAAGGTATATATTGAGGAGGAGATACTCTAAAATGAATCTACTTTTTTTGCTTAAAAAATTTCATTCCTCCACATAAACACACATCCTAAATTTTAGTTATAAACTTTCAGAGCAATCAAAATTTTTATGAAATTTTCAAAGGGAACAATTTCAGAAGAATTTACTTTTCGAAACTATACAAGATGTTCAAAAATCCCTACATAAAATTACATACATGTTAGGTTTATGTCGAGAAAAGAAATAAGGTTAAAAAAAGTAAATATGAGTAAGATGCATTTTAAAGTTAGTTTAAAAATGGACATTTTTAACTCCCTAGCATACAAAATTCAGTTAGTGTTGCTAGAAAATATTTGCTCTACTTGATTTTTATTTTTTACAGCCTATAACATTACTTTTCTAAATTAAGTTGTACATAATTTATCATAATTTTTAACTGCAGCTGTTCTTATTTTTTACTATTTTATCATTTTTATGCAGACATTTGTATATAACTTAAAATAGTAATTTATAAAATTAAATTTATTTTCTCATGTGAAACAAAAAAAATAAATTTTAACATTTAAAAATATTTATTTAGAGCTTCAACATTCAACAAAAATCTAGAACAATTTTTTTCTTCTTATTCTTCTTTCATAAGATATTTTCTCATTTGATCTGAAATAGAAATAGAACATGAAATAACAAAAAATTACTATAAATAATTAATGAAAACACACATTAAAAAAGTCCCAACCTAGCGTAACCTATTTTACAAATAACTTGTACATACAATATGATGTAATATGCACTTTTCAATTATACCAAGTTTTTATAAGCTTTTTTTGGGGGCATTTAACAATTTCCTTAGATTACATTTACAGTTATCAATTTATTGAGCTGCATTTGAGCACTTCTGTTTTTTTCTTAAAATTTAATAGTTTTTTTTGCACTTGTACTCCAAGGGGAAAACTCATAATGAATATATTGGACATTATTAATATCAATTCAAATAAATTAAAAGAAACTTATTTTTGTTCAGTTTTTAAGGAAAGTGAGCTAGTTAGCAACTCAATACCCATCTCTTGAAATGGGTGGATATCATGGTAAATAGGTAAAAGATGTTTTATAAGAATTTTCCTTTCAATCTTTTTTCTGCTTTGTTCTAACCATGCTTTTCAAATCATAAACTATAAAGCTAGTTATTAGTTTTTAATAGTTAGCTCTACTTAGTTTAAAATTTTACAAATATATTAAACAAGATATTGATATCTTTCAACTGAACTTAAAAGGCAGGGTTTATTGTTAGGTTAATTATTATCTAGGTTTTATTTTGAAAGAACTTTTAAATAAATACATAAAAACCTGACTAATATTAAAGAATATAAAGTAAAACAATCTTTTTTAATGAATCCAAATTCAATCATATAAGTTAAAGTTGGGGAAATTCTAAAGGCTTTGAATACTAATAAATTTAATACCAAAAATAATTGATTATATTAAATTTAAAACAAATTATAATACTATATTTAAAGTGCGTTCAAAATCAATAAAAGGAATTAGATGGGATTTTTGAACTATTCAAAAATACTCCAACTTTTTGTGTTCAAACATGCTCCATCTATCAGCTCTATCTTTTAGAGTAGGATATATAACCATTTGTAATTGAAATTGGGAAACAAAACTTTTTTGGACTTAACTTGATTGATGCCACAATAGAACTCGAGGCAAAATTTCTACTTTAAAAACTCTTGATTTATTTCTTCCACAAAGAAATTTTACTTTTCATCTTCTAAACAAACCCACCAAATTTTAAACTCAAAGGGTTCCAATAGGCCTACTGGTCTGAAAATCCAGGCAAAAGATGGTACCTATTACAACAACCAATTGACATTTCTTTAGATTTTTAAATTGAATTTAACATAGAGAAATATTACTTGTTTTAATGTACCCCATGTACAAATAAAAGTCCCTCTCTCCCCCTACAAACATTGAAGACAAAAGTAACTTACTTTACTTTATCCAACACTCTTCCAAGTTCTTCCAGTCATGCGACACCGTCCCTTTGATTAGAGCAATTCTTTGTATCCACCATCCTGGACTACTGGCAGAGAGAGAGCAACTTCATCAGCAGACTAATTTGGTGGAGATGGCCTGCAGGTAGAACACAAAAGTTAATTAAATGGTTATGAATATTATTTAGACAGGGCTGCTAAAAATGTAAAAATTCATTTTGTGTTGTAGGTAATATATCTGGGTTTTGTAAGTCCTTCTAGGGAGGCATCATAAATTCCTGGGCCATCCCTCCTTATATTCTCTTACTGATGCTTGTTTGTTTGAGTGATAGCTTTATCAATACTTTTTGTTAAATAAGTATGATTATTTCAAAATTAGCGTTGCTGTGATGTGAAATGGTTTTTACAGCAATAAATAGTTTTACTCTCAAATTTAATTAAGATAAGTAACACTCAAATTTATTACATGCATATAAAAATAAGGGTCATTCCACAGTATTAATGTGTTATGCACAGGACAATTCTCAGCAAAATTTTGATATTTGTACTACTGTGTTGTGTTTTCCATATCAATATATAAATAAGAAAGTATACAATTATTTTTAATTTCATACATCCCACTTCAGCTTAATTCTTGTAAAATATTTTATTTGTTCTTATAGACCATGGATGGCCAACCCGCGGCACGCGTGCCACAAAGTGTCACGGCTGAGTAAAACCAGTGGCACTCGAAGATATTGAAAAAAAATTGGGAAAAATAACAATGTGACAACATCAATAAGGTTTCACTACTCATTCAATCTCCTCTTTACTTAGGTTTCTGAGAACATAATTATATTTTTACAGTTTTACAATAACTTTGAATAAAATCTACAACTGTAAAATTTCATGTGGGCTAAATCTTTTTCTCGGTGCTTAAAAATTAAGTGGTCTTTTTACCCCAATTATTCTAATTAAATTTAGAACCAGCTTTAAATTAGATAGCTTAAAAACGTGTATGTTCTCTTTTCATTGAGGCCCTACTAAACTTTTTCTAAAATTATTGGTTTTAGTTATTTTCAAAGCACGTTAAAAGTTCGTTTTCAATAAATTTCTAAAAATTCCCCCCTTTATATTAATTACTTTAAAATATACATAACGCAGATTTTCTTAAAATTCCCACAATCACTCTATAAACGAATATTTCTTTAATTTTCGGTACTTTGAAAGTGGCACGCATAATTTTTGCTTCCTAAATAGTGGCACGCTTCTGAAAAAGGTTGGCCACCCCTGTTATAGACAATAGTTTTTTTCCCTAAAAATCAATTTAAGCTTTGTTACATACCATACTTCCCACAAAGATATTTTAAAAGTTCTTCCAGTAATTCCCATTTTGCTCTTAAGTTTTTTTGAGTAAAAGGGGCCATTCAAATATTATGTAAGCACCTAAGGGGGGAGGGGGTTTGCTCTTTGCTTTATTTTTCCTGACTAGGGGGAGGGGGGTATGAAAGATGCTTACGTAAGACACTGAATTTTCGAAAATATCTTGTTTCTTGCATAAATAATTTCAAAACTCAACCAAAAATAAATTTAACAAAAAATTAAAGTAGGAAATCTGACGTAAGCACTTTCTCTGGGGACCCCCAAACATTCTGAAATTTTAACCCCGAAAAGTAGTGTTTCGACTCATTTTTGAACCCTTAAAAAGGACAGCTCCTAATTTTCAAGGAGAAAAAAACAGTACTTAATAAAAGGGATGTCTGGTTTGTGATGGAAAGGGATGTCTGGAAAGGGATGTGGTAGTTTCTTAAGTAATTATGGTTGGGGGGTTGGAGGTTTGCTTATCTTTGCTGACAAGGGGGGAGGGGGGGGGGGTTAAAAATGACCAAAAAAGTGCTTACGTAATATTTGAACGGCACCAAAGCAGAAATAAATATTTTGTTAATTAACCTAAAAATTATTTTTTAAAGAAGTGTCATTTAATTAATGAAGACTAATTATTACTGTTACATACGACGGGACAAGGCTGTTATGTACAGGACATTATGAACTAAAATTTATTTAATACAAATGCTTATTTTAGTAATTAAATTATTTTAATTGCCATTATGTTAATTATAGTAGACAGCCAGGTTAGTTGACCCTACAATGTCACTAACAAAGCAGTTTCAATCACAGTGTCTGAATTTCGAGTGAAACGAAGAACATCAATTTTAAAATATGATTATTTCGTTAAACCCATGTATAAATAGTGTCTTTTTACCACTAATTGCAATTCGAAACTCCTCCTAGAAACCGTGTTTACCCACTTTCTCCTTCAGCGTAGTGAGGTACATACTAGGTTAAGGAAACGTTGCTGTCGAGTATAGGATTTTCCATACATGGCTCTATTTTTAAAAAGGTAAACATTCAAAATTTAAAATACTGTTTTATCCAAGTCCCTTAACATCAATTATTGGTTAGGAAAATTTAAATATTTAATATTGGGTAACAAAAGGAGTATTTTTTCAAAATACAGCATTGGTTGAAGTATAAAAATTTGAACATTTTGAAGTTATTATGCAGTCTTTGCATAACAGAAAATAGCTATCTACCTTTAATATGAGGGTTAAATGTCAAAAACAATTCTTGGAGAAACCCAGAAACACCCTATATTTTACATACACCTAAGATAAATGTTACTTACTTTTTACTTTATCCCACTGTCTGGCCCTTTATCCATTTGATGGTGCAATGAGAGGGTAGACATCTTCAACAACCACCCCGATGCAGGAAGTGGGCCTGCAGGTAGAAGACTAAAGTTAATTCAGTGGTTACAAATATTATCATTTAGACTAGGGGTACTAAATCTTAAAAACAAAATTTCACATCGGTGATGAATCAGTTTTTTAAATCCCTGCGGGGAGGAGTCAAATTTTTGGGCCATCCCCCTCATAATCTTACAGGTCACTCGTTGTTGTGATGCAAAAAGTAATGTTTAAATTTAATTAAGAGGGTAGCGGTAGCATATTTAAATTAAATGCATATAAAAATAAAGGTTCTTGCGTATTATCCCATCGACCATACCGCTGAACTTCTTACCGCTTCAAACTAATTGCCAGTGTCCATAAATAGGGGAGACCGGGCAAGGATGGGACACTTTTTACAAGAATATTTTTTTAAAATTTAGTTTTCATTGTATAAATTTGAAACTTTCAAACTAACATCTTGGAACATTTTAACATGTTTAAAAAATATAACCAAAATGATAGCTTACAAAACAAAACAAACAGACAAAACTTAGGATTAATGAACGAATTAAAGTAACCTCTAAAAGTGTCCCATCCCACCACGGGCCGGGGTAGGATGGGACATATCTTTTTAAATTAAAATTTATTATTACTTTTTAAATATATGATTAAAAACCACAAAGATGGAAGTATTTTACACATTTTAAAGATTTATTATAAAAAATCAGTTATTTTACCCTATATTTACTTCGAAAAATCTAACCTTAAGTTAAAAATACAAAATAGTTAAAATTCTTCTTTAATCTAAAAAATGTTTTCAACTGCAATACTAATCAGTTTCAAAACAATGGTATCCAAAGAATTGTATGTATGCAATAGCTTGTATTTAGGTATTGAGAGGAATAAGGAACTTGCATGATTTATTTAATCTATTCTTCACGTAAAAATAAGCCACTACACAAAATTTGAGGCCGATTGAGAAATTTTTCGATTGCAAAAAAAAATTATCAAAAATCGTGTTTTTCGAAGCAACTGAAAACGCTTAATTGCATGCACAGTGGTGTCACTAATGTTTGCCTCGGATTGTCATGTTTGCCTTGGATTTCTGACCGCCACCAGAAGTGTCTAGTTTATGAAAATCTGACACATATGCAAGTTCCTTATTGGGCATGTCCCATCCCACCCCGGTAGCAACAGTTTTAAAAAATAGGTTCTTTCAAAAGAGTTGTAGCTTTTAGTGTTAACTCAACTATATATTCATAAAGAATTCATTATTCTGTTTAGAAAACCATATAAACCATTAAGAAAGCAACCAAGAATCAGATTGAAAATTGATTTTGAAAAGTGTAATACTTAGTTACTTTTGCTATACTATAGCGAAACTATCTTTTTCATTTGTAGGAACTTGTAACTAAAATAGTAAACAGCAACAAGTATGAAGCCATAGTGACTTTACCTGGTGGAACACTCAAAAACTAATTTTATTTATAATTTTTAGATTTGTTGAAGGTGTCCCATCCATCCCCAGTCTCCCCTACATATTTATGATTTTCAAAATACTTTGGCGGTCACGGAAATAACCTCACCCAGTATGGATGCAGTCCACAGTCTGCCAGTTCAAACCTTTGCTTTAGTTCATACTACCTTCTGTTTCTGTAATCTCTGGTTTGTCGCTCAAGTCGTATTTTGATCAAAAATATTTTCCACAACCCTTAAAAAGAATTCTTCAGATTTATTATTTTACTGTACAACTCTTTTTAAAAACACAAAAAATTAACGGTTCTTACGTAGTATCCTGTTGACTGTACCGATGAATCCGAAAACGATAAACAACCCATTGACATCGAATTGTCAGATTTTATTTTTGCTTAAGCAAATTGGCGGATTTCAGCCAATCGACGGAGGAATCACATGTAGATTATCCCATTGACCGTTTTGTGACTGTCAAATTCAGCGGCACAGCCATAGAAAAGTCAATGAATTGTTTACCGTTTTCAGATTCAGGAGTACAGTCGACAGGATAATACGTAAGAACCGAATTTTCTCCCCGAGCCAGTATGACAAAAGCTTTTCTGCTTGCCTTGCCCATTTCTCCACTGTATACGTGCTGTTGAAAATGAATTATTCAAAAAGTACGAAAAACTCTAAAAACAATTTCTAGTACTTTAGGATTAGCCGGGAGGATATGTAAAGTCTGAAGCTAAATTGCTCAAAAACAATTAAGTACAGAAATAAAACACTTAAATATCTCAATTAGCAGTTTGTTTCTTTTCATTGTTTTCGTTATTTCCATAGAAGAAGAGAAGCTTAAAAATCATCCAGAATACGGTAAAATTTGGAATAGTTTTTTATTAATACTTCCTTTCCTTTCTTTTGATTAATCTAATCAGGGCTTAAATTCTAACCAAAGAAGTACCGGAGCGCTACTATTGCAGCATCAGTTAAAATATAAATATTTACCGAAAACAAAAAAATACCGGAGCTCTGTTTCGATGCAATTTAAGCCATGAATCTAATTAAGCACTTTCACTGGGGGTAAACGTGCTCGTGCAAGTCCCCTTATGAAAGAGCACTGGCATCCTCAAAAATAGGGTAGGTTACGTACGGTTAGTTTTATATTGATTAAATTATGGGTACTCCTAAAACAGAGGACCCAAGCAGAAAAATCTGGTAACTAAATAACATATATTGAGGATTTAACTTACTTGAAATAAGAAGCCACGCGACGATCCCATGTAAACAATGGGCTACGAACACAATAAACCTTGTGTTGCCATTTGCACAAGTAAAACCTAATAAATTCCTGGCTGCGCATGGCTCAATTATAGCTCAATTTATAAAATAAAAATTATACTAGATTAAAAACACCAAGCTTTAAAAAGGAATCCTGATGAAATTTAAAAGTAAATTTTCAAAAATCTGAGAAAGGAAATGCACTATTAAATCGATACAACGGCGCATCCGATCTGTTTGTTAGTGTGTGGGTGGGAAGGGATATCTCATGTTCTCAGTTTAGGTTCATTCCCCCTTGCCCAGCTTGGTTTTTTTTTACTTGGATTCATTAAATAGTTCAAATTATAGCATTATTTTTTATTAATTTATATTAATGCATGGATTTGCAAATAACAATTATTATTTACAGGTATTTCAGAGTCGAAAAAGTACGCTTTTGTCGTTTTAAACCCAATAAACGCTGTTTAATTATTTTTTCTTTGACATATTCTTAAAGAGGACCTCAAAACGGACTTCATGTTGAATTTTCAAGCAATTCTCTAAATATTTAAGGGCGTTTCAGAGTCGAAAAAAAAACGGTGTTTGGAGTAAAAAACACAAGTCCGAAAAAGCCTAATAATTGGTATTTAATTTTAAGTTTAAAATTTTTTGAATTTTTACTATGGTAGTAGAGTAATATGGTAAGCTTTTTCCAGAATTTCGAGTTTCCATGGTGATTCTGACGTCATCCACGAATTTTTTAACACAAAAGTGATTAACTTGTATTCATAGGAATCCATTACGTTTTTCGGACTATGAGAAAAAGGAGGAATGCGAAAAAAATAAATAGACCCCCAAGTGTTTTACATCATCGTGTTCACATCATTTGGTACATTAAGAATATGTAAAGCATAAGGGGATTGGCTCCTTATTTCGGGAGTTTTTCCGGTTTTATTGGAAAACTTTAATTGGGCGTCACGTCCTTAATTTTAGAGGTAGGGTTCTGAAATTTTAGAATGCATACCTCCTTAATATTTCCTATTGAATGATGTATGACATTAAGGGATTGGACCCATATTAAAAGATTTTAGAACCGCGTGCTCGTTTTTATTTTCACTTTTTAATGCCCCTAACTCCTTTTATCCAGAAGAAACGGAGTCTTTCTAACAAGGTTCAAAGAGTTCTTCAATAATATGGTTATTAATAAGCTCTCTGATGATTATTTTTGGAGAAATCTGTGAAAACTAGTCTTGGAAAACCAAAAAATGAATTTCTGGATAGTGTAATTTTTATACCACCTCTTAGTTAAACCTATTGTTTAAAAAGACTTTTCATATGCTTTCAGAAAATATAAACCACTAAGCTGGGCTTCTAATATATCCGGAGCTATTGAGCGTTGGCACATGTAGGCTTAACGTCGATCCAGGTTCAACTACCATTCAATGCTATGAAGGTAGCTTGAACAGCTACCTAACAGGCATTGGATGCTTGTTACCTAGCATGTCATGCTATTGTTACATAAGGGTCTCAGGACTCTGAAACTATGCAATAAGTACCTCTATTTTTGAATTAGTATTACACAAAAACTAAATTTTGAAGAAAATTGAAATTTTTACTACATAATAACTACTCTGCGAAAGAATTTTCAAAAACTATTCAAGTGAATTAAAAAACATTACTGTACTAAATATTTTTAATCACAATATTTTAAAATTGAAATTTTTAAAAACGTTATTTTAACTCATATAGAAAATTTGCAGAGTGAAAGAATTTAATTAGTACTTCTATAAAAATTATCAAAACGTTTTGAAATCTTCGTAAGCTAGCTACATAGCATCCCATGCTATGAAAAAGTATGAACAGCTAAAAAGCCTTGGATGCTTGTACATAGCATGACTCATGACATGCTATTGCTCCGTAAGCTAGCTACATAGCATCCCATGCTGGCAAGCATAAAAAAGCATAGAATAGCAAATCAAGGTACCTAGCTCTCCATGCTATGAAAAAAGCATGAACAGCTAAAAAGCATTGGATGCTTGTCCATAGCATGTGTGATGCTATTGCTGAGACATAGCATCCCAAGCTAGCTACATAGCATCCCAAGCTGGCAAGCTTAAAAAAGCATAAAATAGCACATCAAGGTACCTAGCTATCCATGCTATGAAAGTAGCATGAACAGCTAAAAAGCATTGGATGCTTGTACATACCATGTCATGCTGCTGGTGCGTTAGCTAGCTACATAGCATCCCAAGCTGGCAAGCATAAAATAGCACATCAAGGTACCTAGCTCTCCATGCTATGAAAGTAGCTTGAACTGCTTAAAAGCATAGGATGCTTGTCCATAGCATGTGATGCTATAGCTGAGCCATAGCATCCCAAGCTAGGTACATAGCATCCCAAGCTGGCAAGCATAAAAAAAGCATAAAATAGCACATCAAGGTACATAGCTCTCCATGCTATGAAAGTAGCTTGAACTGCTTAAAAGCATCGGATGCTTGTGTATAAGAAAGCCATGCTATGATATGTATGCTGGTTAAGATAGCATCCCATGCTGGACAAGCATAAACAAGCATACGCTAGCATAAAAAACTAGCATACCTAGCAAAAACTAGCAAAAACCAGCATACTTTCTTTGCTTGTACCAGCATAAATTTTGACCTGGGTCTCAAGCGCCAATTCTAAATGAATAGAGTATAACTGAAGATGGTTTGCAAAATATTGAATAGAAATTAATGGAAGTTATTTTCAACTGCTATAATTACAGGCTGAATGTAATGAAATTTCTGTTTACAGGGGTTTTCGAGGGTGATCTCTTCGAATATGTAATAATAAAAGTGAAGTTTTCCCGTAGAATAAAGAGTTAAACGTTGCCAATTCGCTGCCGAACATTGTCCTCAAGCGGACACCACAGTTTACATTTTCGGACATGGGTTCCTATATGAAAATCTTGTTGTTCATGGCATGAGAGAACCTGCATGTTAAATTCGGCATCAACCTTCTGAGACACCTTGTTGTACATTTCAACACATTCATTCATAAACTTAACCACGACCCTCCTTCCCTCCAGGTCCGCCCTTCCCGCAAGCTGGACCTCCCCTCCCTCCGCAACGCCTTCCTCAACAAGTCCCGCCCCCTGGTGTGGATGAGCAGCCATTGCCCAACGCACGGCGGCCGCGACGACTTCGTGTCCGAACTGCGACGCCACATCGACGTCGACGTCTTCGGGAAGTGCGGATCCTCCGTCTGCCCCCCGGGGGACACCCCGCGATGCCTCGCCGACTTCGCCTCCACCTACCGCTTCTTCCTGGCCTTCGAGAACACCATTTGCAAGGACTACATCACCGAGAAGTTCTTCCGGACGCTGCGGTACGACATCATCCCCGTTGTCTTCGGCGGTGCCCGATACGAGAAGTTCGCCCCTCCCGGGTCTTTCGTCGATGCCCTCAGTTTCAAATCGCCCAAGCACTTGGCGTTTTTTTTGAGCGGCGTCGGCGGCGATTTCAAGCTCTATTCCAGCTACTTCAAGTGGAGGGAGGACTATGCGGTGAGGCTCAGCAACCAGAAGGAGTGCAGGCTGTGCGAAATGCTGCACAGGACAGATTTGGGGGCGTCTTCCTACCAGAACTTGAGGAAGTGGTGGGTGGACGGCTCGCAGTGTCGGTCGTGGACGCCCAAGTCGTAGTGGGGGATGTTTGTTTGTTTGTTTGTTTCATTTTGGCTGGACCAAAATGGGTTTTCCCCTTGCCCACAGAAAAGCGTTATGTAGACACAATGCATCCCGATTCGGATACCAAAAATTTTGTTTTGTTTAAGAGGGATTCCGATTCCTGGCTGGATACCGTAAGCACCTTAGATCAGTGGTCCCCAACACCCGGTCCGTGGACCGGTGCCGGTCCGTGGATCAAATGGTACCGGGCCGCGGGCAGACCATTTCATTGAAAATGAATTTAAATTCCTAGGTTTATACTCCAAATTAAATCACTTCATATTTATTTTTTGGTGTAACTGTATTTTATTTTGAAAGCATGTTTAAATACAATTAAATTAAAATTAATAAATCAAAATAATCTAGAATGTAAACAATCTACGCCCCCCCAGCGGGCCGCAGTAAAATTATCAAACGTTGACCGGTCCGTGGAGGTAAAAAGGTTGGGGAACACTGCCTTAGATGATAGATTCATTTAAAACTCTACTTTTATTTGCTTGTTCTAAAGAACTCTTTTAAAAAGAAAAAAGTTAAGCGTACAAATGTAGGATTTTAACAGTTTTTTTTATCGAATGCGGTGGACATTTTGCTGTTAAATCAGGCACGTTAATAAGTAGGTTTCATTTCGTTCAAGCCATCTACAGGCGTTTACAATGGCTTATGCCTGCATACGCTTGTTATTCATGCCTTGTCCATTGAGGTCTTCTATTACTCTAAATACTCTTATTAGATCCTCTGGCTGCAGTGGCGGATCCAGGGTTTGGGGGGGCTAAGAATTTTCATAATCCAATTGAATCTTCTTGTTAATGGTATAATAGGGAAAAGGTAGTGAATTATCCTACTCAACCACTAAAAGGGGTGTCTGGGGCTCCTCCCACAGAAAATTTAAGTAAAAAACCCACTTTTTCAACTCGTTTTGGTACACCTCATCCGAATTTCGGATATAGATTTTTTGCGTTTTGACTAACTTAGTAAAATACTAGACGTTTTGGGGGCGTAGATCCGCCACTGTCTGGCTGTATTTAACGCTATAACAAAATTACCTCTAAGGCTGTCTCCAACCCTCTTAATTCCATCAGTTTCAGAAATTTTCCACTTATCCTGATCTGTTTTGATCAATTAATTGGACGAATCTCAGTGAGACAGCTCAAAGTGATGTCACTTAAGTCTTCTATTTACGTTCTTCCTTCCTTTCTGTTTTACGTTTTGTCCAATTCAAAAATTCATGTAGGCACTAAAAACTTTGAAATAATTGAATAAGCTTATAATTGAATAAGCTTTGAAATGATTGAATAAAACTTTGAAATAATTTGTGTAAATTACGGTTAAAATTAAACGTTTTGTGTATATGTAAATTGAAGCAGGAAATATGGGTAAAATCCTTATAGCACTCCTTAAAAGTAATTTTTAAAAATTTCCCTTAAGAACCCCTAAGATTATTTGGAAAAAACTCTTTACTTTTCCCCCATTCAAAATTCTTTATTATTCTTGTGAAATACTCCGATTATCCCATCATTTTTAGCACATATTTTTGGTCGGAATCGGCGTGTATTGTGTCTGTTAGATCTGATGTATATTGCCTGAATTTAAACTCTCAAAAGGATTATTTACAGTTTTTTATCGATATTTTTTGTACTATTTACTTTAATTTTAGAGTTCCTTTCTTTTTATCGTCATTTATTGGGGTTTTAAGAGCTTAATTTGCATCCCGTATTGTAATCCTTTTCAGTTAATTATGACTGAACGAGTAGGCAAGGTTTTGTCAATTAGCTGATCATATTTTTTGAAGTGCTTTTTTATGAAATAAAAAGTACTAATTGAAGTTGGTAAAAAAGGATGTCGGAACTGCATTCCTCATTAAATTAATTAGCTAAATTGTTACTGTTACCTTATTCGTTCAAGAAAAAAGTTAATATTTCAGTTAAAAAGAAGTAAAACTTTTTCACTCGCTTTTTTAAGTGAGTACAGTTCAGATTTTATATACAGAGTAAAAAACGATATGTAGATGTACGTAATTCAGGAACTAAAAGGAAATTGAATCATTCCAATATTTTACTTAGAGCTTACCTTTGAATACAATTAAAAGTATCAATTTTTCTGTCGACTTATATAAAATTTAATTCAAAAAAGTTTTAAAAGTTCAGGTAAGATTTTTTTTAAGTTCACGATCACAGGATAGTTTTGGAATTTGGCACAAACTAGTACAGTTATTTCGTTGAATAATAAACTAACAACTAATATTTGCTCTGTTGAAGCAATGTTGAAAGGCAGTTTAAAGGTTTGTGTTGGTTACTCACATGTGTTAAAGAGATTGTATTATAAAAAAAGTAAAATACCACTTACCAAAATTTAAAATAAATCATTCTTTTAGACAAATTTTCAGTCATGAAAATTGAAAGGCAGTTTAAAGGTTTGTGTTGGTTACTCACATGTGTTAAAGAGATTGTATTATAAAAAAAGTAAAATACCACTTACCAAAATTTAAAATAAATCATTCTTTTAGACAAATTTTCAGTCATGAAAATTGACAGTTTCAAGTCAATTTTCAAATGAAAAGTGTGATAAAAAATACACATAGATTATTAAGAGCTTTATAGATTTTATAATGCAGTGGTTTTTATAAAAAATGGTACTCTAGATATGCAAAAACTACTCTAAATTAGATTGTTTAAAGCTTCTGAACAAAATGTTTCTGCAGTATTAAAATAATTTTAATAGAAATCTCATTTTAGAGGTATTTAGAATTAGGTGTTGAATAACTTAAACCCTTCAGTCAGTGTTTAGGTAAATATTTGGATTTCGCAATTGTAAAAATATCTATTTTTAGTCAAAAAAAAAAGGCGAGAGGTTTTTTTAAAAAATTTTGTGGAGTGTAGAAATAAGCATAAGTGTTATATTCCATTATAATGTTACTTTTTTATTCTGTGACAAACTATTCATAAAAAAAACTATTTAAAAATGTTTAATATGATACTGGTGGTAAAGGAGAATGAGAGAGTGAATGAATGAGAGAGAAGGGAATTGAAAATTCACTTTGGAGTTTTGACCCAGGTCATTATATTTGCTTAATATATTTTATAACATAAATATTATACATCCTTTCTCAAAATTTTCCCGCAGATAGTTTCTAAGCCTTCAGAATACACTTTTTAAATTGAATCTGTGAAAAGTCCAATGACTCCTAATTGCATTTGTACTGTTTTTATTCTCACCGATTCAATTTCATTTTTTAAATGTTTTAAGAATCTCTCTCATAAACCTTTACAGTTTAATTTTTGATTCTGAATGTGTTTTGCATTGTTAGATTTCTCTCTAAGCATGAAAAGTGCAATAGTTTTGTATATTTGTTTAAAAATACTTGATTAAATTTTTTTACTCTAAGTTATTTATTTCCTGACGGTAAGGATATGAGATGAGAAATCACACTCGTATTACATAAGAACTTTCCTAAAAGTTTAAAAAAACTATAATTTTACTGTTAATTAAACAGGGTTGGCCGGTTTAAACCATTTGGTTTAAACCATTGGTTTAAACCATGGTTTTTTTACCAAAAAAACCACTTGGTTTTTTTGGTTTTTTTAGAAATTATAAAATATGTTCAGGATTTTTTAAAGAAAGTTTTATTAAGTATAATCTTTTGAACAAAATTAAAAGGTCAGTTTTATAAAAAAATTGACATTTTAAGGTGATTAAAAATCAGAAATCTTTTAATTTAATGGTTTTAATTATTGAATTCTCTCTAAACTTAACCTTAAATGCTTAAGTTAAACTTATTATATTTTGCAAGAGATAGTTCATTTATTAATTTCCTTTAAAATGAAGCATTATTTCAAAGAGTAACTAAACATACACAAAAGTTATCTGTTTTTCACTGATAAAATATGGCTTGGATTTTAATTAATTAATAAAACCAATTTGTCTTATTTGTCAGTCATAAAAACCAGTTGGTTTTTTTAGTAAATTAATAAAAACCGTTGAGTTCTTTAATGATAAAAACTAAAAACCAGTTGGTTTGTTTATAAACAGATAAAAACCAGTTGGTTTTTTTTACTAAATTAATAAAAACCATTAATTTCCTTAATCGGATTAATTATCTCAATCATTTATCCAATTTCAATTAACATTAGTTGCTTACATTTCCCTTTTATTTAAAAAAAGTTAAATTTTATCTTTCTAAAGAAATTTCTTAAGTTCATAAATAATCCATATAATTAATTTGATTATTTTACCATTTAATAATTAATCAAATTAATTATCTTTATCAATTATCCAATTTCAATTAACATTAGTTGTTTACATTTCACTTTTACTTCTCATTTAAAAAATAAAATTTTCTCTTTCTAAAGAAATTTCTTAAGTTCATTAATTAATCCATATATAATTAAGATAAATAGTTTGATTATTTCAACCATTTATCCAAGATAAATTAACACTGATTTTTATTCACTACAATAATATTAGATATTCAAATTGGAATATTTTAGAAACAAAAATTATTTTTAAAACAAATTAATTTAATTTTAATTATTTAATTGAAATATACAAATCATTTATCAATTATAAACAACCCCTGAAATAAATGTCTCATTTACAACTCAATTTCAAACATCAATGCTAAAATAACTTATTCTGAAAAAAAAATTGTAAAAAAACCTGGTTTAAACCAAAAAAACCAAATAAACCCGGTTTTTTTGGTTTTTTTAAAAAAACCCGGTTTTTTGCCAACCCTGTAATTAAAAAAACATAGACGTAAGAAGTGGGTTTTAATTATATTTCATAAAGTATTTAGAATCGTACATTTTTACAAGAAATTGGGACACTAAACTAAAAGTAAAAGAGTGTTTGACAAGACCCTAGTCCAGGGGTCGGCAACCTGCAGCTAGCGAGCCGCATGCGATGCGGCTCTTGTGATGTTAAGTTGCGGCTCTCCAGTTCCATACGAAAAAATTTTAATATATTTTCAAATCCCTTAAAAAGTTAGAAAATTTATTTAAAAGTACCTAATCAAATCAATGCGACTCAAAAAGAGTAGTGTTACCCTAAGTTCTCAAGATGAGTCAAACACTACTTTTAAGGGTAAAAACTCCCAATTAGTTTCTGGGGGGAGAACCCCCAAATACTTCTAAAAAATTTTGGAACATAATATGTATACTGTTTTTCCTTGAAAATTCTGTTACGTATTAGGAGTTATTCTCATATGGTTTATTGTAGAAATTCTAAAAAAATGAATAAATTTCCAAAAATTTTCTGAAGTAGGACCCCCCACCCCCTCGAAATTTTGCTGTTCATATTTTTCCTTAAAAATTGTGTCACCTAAATAATGAGCGGTGATCTTAGGGTGCAAACATCAATCCAAAAAGGCCTAAAGATGAGCAAAGATGCTATTTTGAAGGGGAGATTTCCTGTTGTTTCTGGGATAGGACCCCCCAGACCCTCCAATTTTTCTTGGAATTCACATGTTTACAAAATTTTGAAATTAAGTTCACTGAAATTAATTTATAATGTGCATGTAAGTCATTCAAATCCTGATGTATAAAGAACCCGAAAGTAGGCACCTCAGATAAAATGTTGGGTTAACCTCTCTAACAAAAATCACCCTCCCAATCTAAAATCAAATAAGCAGATGTACTATAAAATTGAAACAAAGAAAATCAGTGGCTCTTTAAAAACTGGGAAATTTAGTAAGTTGTAACTTTTGGCTCTTCCGTTTCAAAAGGTTGCCGACCCCTGCCCTAGTCCCAAAGTGCCAGTTTTAGCTTTATGTTGTGCTAGGTTGATATAGTTTATTTACTAAACAAACACTATATAGTAAGGATTTTTTTAAATGCCCTTGCAAAAATCTGCGTAGTTTCTTGTTATAAGGCGCTCCAACCAAGAGGAGCAGTTTGATAAAAATAAGGAGGCTATCTTAAATTTTAGGAAATTTCTTATGAATTTTGCAGCTGCAAAATTCAGCATTTGCATTCCGGAATACTAAAAAAATCATGTGGAAACCCTATTTTTGACAGACAAATATCCAAACAATTTTCTGTGACAGGACTCCTTTAACTTGAAGTTATTTATTGCAAAATTCAGCATTTGCATTCCGGAATACTAAAAAAATCATGTGGAAACCCTATTTTTGACAGACAAATATCCAAACAATTTTCTGTGACAGGACTCCTTTAACTTGAAGTTATTTATTGCAAAATTCAGCATTTGCATTCCGGAATACTAAAAAAATCATGTGGAAACCCTATTTTTGACAGACAAATATCCAAACAATTTTCTGTGACAGGACTCCTTTAACTTGAAGTTATTTATTGCAAAATTCAGCATTTGCATTCCGGAATACTAAAAAAATCATGTGGAAACCCTATTTTTGACAGACAAATATCCAAACAATTTTCTGTGACAGGACTCCTTTAACTTGAAGTTATTTATTGCAAAATTCAGCATTTGCATTCCGGAATACTAAAAAAATCATGTGGAAACCCTATTTTTGACAGACAAATATCCAAACAATTTTCTGTGACAGGACTCCTTTAACTTGAAGTTATTTATTGCAAAATTCAGCATTTGCATTCCGGAATACTAAAAAAATCATGTGGAAACCCTATTTTTGACAGACAAATATCCAAACAATTTTCTGTGACAGGACTCCTTTAACTTGAAGTTATTTATTGCAAAATTCAGCATTTGCATTCCGGAATACTAAAAAAATCATGTGGAAACCCTATTTTTGACAGACAAATATCCAAACAATTTTCTGTGACAGGACTCCTTTAACTTGAAGTTATTTATTGCAAAATTCAGCATTTGCATTCCGGAATACTAAAAAAATCATGTGGAAACCCTATTTTTGACAGACAAATATCCAAACAATTTTCTGTGACAGGACTCCTTTAACTTGAAGTTATTTATTGCAAAATTCAGCATTTGCATTCCGGAATACTAAAAAAATCATGTGGAAACCCTATTTTTGACAGACAAATATCCAAACAATTTTCTGTGACAGGACTCCTTTAACTTGAAGTTATTTATTGCAAAATTCAGCATTTGCATTCCGGAATACTAAAAAAATCATGTGGAAACCCTATTTTTGACAGACAAATATCCAAACAATTTTCTGTGACAGGACTCCTTTAACTTGAAGTTATTTATTGCAAAATTCAGCATTTGCATTCCGGAATACTAAAAAAATCATGTGGAAACCCTATTTTTGACAGACAAATATCCAAACAATTTTCTGTGACAGGACTCCTTTAACTTGAAGTTATTTATTGCAAAATTCAGCATTTGCATTCCGGAATACTAAAAAAATCATGTGGAAACCCTATTTTTGACAGACAAATATCCAAACAATTTTCTGTGACAGGACTCCTTTAACTTGAAGTTATTTATTGCAAAATTCAGCATTTGCATTCCGGAATACTAAAAAAATCATGTGGAAACCCTATTTTTGACAGACAAATATCCAAACAATTTTCTGTGACAGGACTCCTTTAACTTGAAGTTATTTATTGCAAAATTCAGCATTTGCATTCCGGAATACTAAAAAAATCATGTGGAAACCCTATTTTTGACAGACAAATATCCAAACAATTTTCTGTGACAGGACTCCTTTAACTTGAAGTTATTTATTGCAAAATTCAGCATTTGCATTCCGGAATACTAAAAAAATCATGTGGAAACCCTATTTTTGACAGACAAATATCCAAACAATTTTCTGTGACAGGACTCCTTTAACTTGAAGTTATTTATTGCAAAATTCAGCATTTGCATTCCGGAATACTAAAAAAATCATGTGGAAACCCTATTTTTGACAGACAAATATCCAAACAATTTTCTGTGACAGGACTCCTTTAACTTGAAGTTATTTATTGCAAAATTCAGCATTTGCATTCCGGAATACTAAAAAAATCATGTGGAAACCCTATTTTTGACAGAAAAATATCCAAACAATTTTCTGTGACAGGACTCCTTTAACTTGAAGTTATTTATTGCAAAATTCAGCATTTGCATTCCGGAATACTAAAAAAATCATGTGGAAACCCTATTTTTGACAGACAAATATCCAAACAATTTTCTGTGACAGGACTCCTTTAACTTGAAGTTATTTATTGCAAAATTCAGCATTTGCATTCCGGAATACTAAAAAAATCATGTGGAAACCCTATTTTTGACAGACAAATATCCAAACAATTTTCTGTGACAGGACTCCTTTAACTTGAAGTTATTTATTGCAAAATTCAGCATTTGCATTCCGGAATACTAAAAAAATCATGTGGAAACCCTATTTTTGACAGACAAATATCCAAACAATTTTCTGTGACAGGACTCCTTTAACTTGAAGTTATTTATTGCAAAATTCAGCATTTGCATTCCGGAATACTAAAAAAATCATGTGGAAACCCTATTTTTGACAGACAAATATCCAAACAATTTTCTGTGACAGGACTCCTTTAACTTGAAGTTATTTATTGCAAAATTCAGCATTTGCATTCCGGAATACTAAAAAAATCATGT
This sequence comes from Tetragnatha versicolor, assembly GCA_024610705.1. Taxonomy (NCBI): domain Eukaryota; kingdom Metazoa; phylum Arthropoda; class Arachnida; order Araneae; family Tetragnathidae; genus Tetragnatha; species Tetragnatha versicolor. The sequence goes on from JANDEH010000008.1 coordinate 19,697,983, forward strand.
GGAAACCCTATTTTTGACAGACAAATATCCAAACAATTTTCTGTGACAGGACTCCTTTAACTTGAAGTTATTTATTGCAAAATTCAGCATTTGCATTCCGGAATACTAAAAAAATCATGTGGAAACCCTATTTTTGACAGACAAATATCCAAACAATTTTCTGTGACAGGACTCCTTTAACTTGAAGTTATTTATTGCAAAATTCAGCATTTGCATTCCGGAATACTAAAAAAATCATGTGGAAACCCTATTTTTGACAGAAAAATATCAAAACAATTTTCTGTGACAGGACTCCTATAACCCCATAACTCATTTAAAACTTTTTTTCATTTAAAATTTGATGCGCCAAGGTTCAAATCCCACATTTTATTTTTTAAAACTACAATTAACCTATAATGCTTGACTGTTAAAAAAATTACTAAATGAAAACCCCGACCTCCAAATTAGTCTAATTCCGATATCCCCCATGGGAAACATGGGTGGATTTAGGTGGTGGTTCTTTGAGCAGTGGTGGAGAACCAATGGCACGGATGACACGCGACATTCACTAAAAATGACACAAAAAAACTTTAGTTGTAGACCAGATTTTTCCTACTACCTGAAAACTCCCCAAAACCAGCTTCAGAACACTTTTTAGCTTGCTGAAATTCAAAAATTTTTCGGTGGAGGACCCGCAAAGCCCCTCCGCCCCCTTGTCAGCAAAGGTAAGCAAATCACAACCGCCCTTATAATTACGTAAGGAAACTGACATTAGGTCGTTAGAAAACAAAATCATGGATGCAAAAGGAGCCCGATTACTTTATACAGGGTGTTTCAAAAAACCTGTAACGATAGGCTATTTCCTAAAATATTTCCCCTAGACCCATACTTCCAATGGCGAATTTTCTTCAAATGAGGTGAAGAATTATATTAGACCAGTTTCAACTCCATGGGGGGTCTATTTTAGAAGATGCAGAAAATAACTTTTTATACGGCCCCCGTAGACTGAAATTTCCAATAGAAAAAATTTTCTCCATTCACTTCTCAATGAGATAGAAAAAATTCTTTCTCGATATCTTCAAAATTCACTGAGATATAAGGGTTTATATTTTTAAGGGACCGTCCGCAAGTTAAAAAGCGTGTCATTCTATTAAACAATAAAGCAGTGTTTGGCTAAATCGGAACTTATAGGTATTGATTCCTGAGTAGAGTTTCTCGTGTTTCTGGGAGTCACACACACGTGCTACGATTATTTTTTACGTAGCTAATAGGCATGAAGGAGTACCTGATTTCGGGGCTCCAAGAAATATTTTTTATAATCTTTTCGATAACTCAAGGTAATTTATAAATAAGTATTGATTTAGGTATAAGTATTGATTGGTAGGAGGGTTACTTTCAAACCAATGACGTCACAAATCTGAAAGCAAAATGAGAGCTGATGGGCCCCCTCTGGGCATCGCTGATATGAGTAGCAATGACAGGTATCTGGATTAGCGTTGTTGAGCGAGCTCAACACCATGGCTGATTGGAGGAGTTTTTCATGTAGTCCTTGTTACCACAAAAAATCAAAGTTTTACGGTAGTTTGGTTTCTAAAATGTTCAACTGTAGTTTGTGAATGACCCCTATTTTGCAGTAAAAGTATCTCACTCATTGGTATGATAAAGTGGTGTAAGTCACGAATTTTAGCTTTTAATATCTTGGTGAATTTTGAAGATATCGAGATGAAATTTGTTGTATCTGATTAAGAAATGAATGGAAAAATTTTTTCTCATTGGGGGTTTCAATCTACGGGGGCCGTATAAAAATTTATTTTCTGCATCTTCTAAAATAGACCCCCCATGGAATTGAAACTGGTGTCATATAATTCTTCACCTCATTTGAAGAAAATCTCCCATTGGAAGTATGGGTCTAGGGGAAATATTTTAGGAAATAGCCTATCGTTACAGGTTTTTTGAAACACCCTGTATATCGAGCGTATATAAGGGGGGTGAAATGGCCCTGCCCCCCTCCAAAATTAGGTAAGGTATATACCAAAACAAGTTAAAACCCAGTTTTTTTGGGGGGGAGTGCCCCTAAACCCCCCTTTCTACATGAAACTTTATTATTCACAACTTTTTTATAATCTCTCTATTCCAGGGGTTCCCAAACTTTTTTGGCCCGTGGACCCCCTGACGACATTTTTCGTACCCCGTGGACCCCCTGTCTTAGGAACCGTTCAAAAAGTAGCTAAAAATCTTATGTTAGAATCTTATGATAAGAATTTGATTTCATATATTTTTAAACAATCTTTTTTTGTTTTTGCCATTGATACGGTTACACAACATTTTAAATGAAATTGTAAAAATAAAACTTAAAAAGTTTGCATCTAAAAACAAATATCAGAAAAAAATAGTGATAGTTAAGTTTCACCAAAGGAGAACCATAATAAAAATATTCAATTGTAAAAAGCTAATATCAAATTTATAAAATATAAATAAAATTATATTTAAATTTAAAAAATTAGGTGCTTCAGGATTATTTGGGTTCGAATCTTGAAAACACGCCTTTATTATTGACGTTTAACAAGTTACACATGAGAAAATAACCACCAATGGCTAAGGAATGTAAAAGAAGTCAAATGATAGTGTTAGTTTTAATGTTTTATTAATATAACATTTAATTTATGACAATTAATCATAGAACTTTTTGCTAGCACCCCGGTTAATCATGAAATATAAAAAATTATTAGTCAAAGGTTTTTAAAATGTAAAAACATATTGCAATAAGCACCCTTTGTTCATAAAAACCCTCCTTATAAAATATTATTGCTAGAAACAAGCAATAAAATCCACCTTTCAACTTAACTCATTGTATAATTATTTCTAAAAATATAGGTAGGTAATAGGAATTTTATGAAGATATAAACAACAGGGAGGGAAGACTGGAATATTCCAACATACTTTTAATGGGAGGGATGAATCCGGTGCTTTTACATTAGGTTTCAACGACGTGAGGTTTAACCGTTTAACTTCAAATCACCCAGTACGGTATTAATATCCAACCTGTTTCTTTGCTTTGTCAAAAGGTTGACCACAGCGCTGAAACCTTTCTTCACCAACAAGTAGAGGGAAAAGCAATCAAAAATGGAATTTCTTTTGACCACAACCCAGGATAACTTGTTTTTGAAACTTAGTATCAAAATTATTCATTTTAATGAAATTTTCCCCATGGACCCCCTAGAAGTCGCTGTGGACCCCCAATTTTCATTTTCATGTCTGTGGACCCCCTGGAAGTCGCTGTGGACCCCTGGGGGTCCATATGGACCACTTTGGGAACCGCTGCTCTATTCTAAAAAAAAGTTTTTGGTGAACGGTTTCCAGAGAAAGGCTTTTTAATTACTGAACCGAATGACACATATATGGTATCAAAATGTCCGGATTTCCGAGTAGGCCCTTCGATTTTTCAAAATAATTCTCAATTTTAAAATATTTCCAATTTTTTAGATAACGGATAAGGTCGCAGTTACAAAGCAAGTACTGTCAATCAAATTAAGATGCATCCAATCACAACGACCGATTGGCGCTATATTTTAAGATGAAACATGTTTTTTCACCATTTAATAAAGTACTTTCTTGATGAAATATCACTCAAAGACTGATAAAAACATATTCTAAAAACTTACATGTACAACATTTCATACTAAAATTTCACCATTTTTGTCCAATATTTATAATTTTTAGTCTGATTTTATCGAAATTAATTGTAAACATAGAGTTATGTTTTGTCTCTTTTTATTTTCAATTGCTTAAACGGTATTGTTTAACAAGTCTGGTTTTAAACAAAAATATGAATGATAAACACTAGGCATATTATACTAACGAGTTACTTAAAAATAATGGTTTTCGTTTGGTCCGAATAATGATAAACAATTAGAATTAGTAAATTTTATAATCATAGATTAAAAATAATTAAGATGAATATTTTTAAAAACATTTTGTTTAAATTTTTGATAAGTTTGAGTTAATATATATTCAAACTTTTAAGGGATATTTATTTATGGAGGGGATTTAGTGAAGTATTTTTGGAAAATTGGTTGACGTTTTTTCTGTAAATTGTTTAATTGTTTTATAAAGTGTATTAAGTTCAGCGAGTTGGAATGGGTAGGAATTGCGAAGCAATTCCAAAAGGTCCTGCGTCAGCAGTTTACGGGGGTTGGCGAGCGATAGCGAGCAGGGGGCGGTAGCTCCCTAGTACTCATGAAAATCAAAATCCTACCTAATAGTGTATGTCCAAAATTCGGACTACATGCACCAAAAACTAGTTCAAAACCCTGTTTTTAGGTTAAAATTTTAAAAATGCAAATTCTACCAAAAATGCATTAAAAAGCTGCATTAAACCTATTAAGATGCATGGAATAATCGTTACTCAGGAATAATCGTTTGCCCCTCCCGAAATAAATTTCTATATACACCACTGACTTAAAGCTTCTAAAGCTTTTTTTAAAGTAAAAAACCTAAGAATCCCGGCAGGGTTTTTTTGATCCGGAAACCTTCTTCTGCACTTCAGCAAGGCACTTATTCAACCAGGCCACGGGATCCACGTCAGCAAGAAGCCAATGGATGAAATGTATTTCATATTCGAAAGCTTTTTTTAAAGTAGAAAACTTAAGTAATTTCATAAAAATCTCAAATTCCCATCATGGTTTCATTCGAAAACCTTCGGCACTGAATTCTGGCACTTAACCAACCAGGCCTCTGGATCCACATCAGCAAGGAGGCAATGGATAAAATGTCGGACAATGGATTCTAAAGCTTGCTTTAAAGTAAATAATCTAATTTGTATAAAATCTAAGAACACCTCCATCCTTGAGATCAAGCATACATACCGGAAAATATATGTTACCAAATCAACAATTTATCACACTAGTTTTTTTTCCCGCATAGCAATTGGAACGCAAATGAAATATATCCGTTTTACTTTTTCACGCCTTCTAAAGAAAAAAATGCGATTCCCTATGGAAATGTGAATGTGCTTTTAAACTTTTTAAAAAATATTTTTTTTCCTGCCGAAGAACTGCAAAGTCCTCTAAAACCTGCAATTAAACTATACAACTCTAAAAAATAGATCTCGCAGAGGCCATCATTGATTCCATCTCCCAAGAAAAAATTTTTATGTCGTGCGAGCAACTCTATTTTCAATAACTGAGTATATTTAAAGTGAATAAGAGAATTGAGGTACTTGCACGGTGCCAAATGTTAAATATGGAAAGATTAAACGGCGATGTAAATATACTTGCCATATCTTTTTTCATAATTTGTGCATATATAATATGATTCCAAATTTAGCAAGAGAATTTCATAAAATAGGCACGTGTCTTCGAAAACGCTGAATCCATACACCCTTATAGAATTCAGCATTACTAATGAACAAACTATTTTAGAACTTACCATTCTAGTGCTATTCCAACCGAAACCCACTTATCTACACCAACCTCAGTGATCCATTCTTTTTTTAGCAACCTTTCCACCCACTAATAAATATTCCACGCTTTAACTGCCTCCCTTCACCAGCCTGCTCGTCAATCCACTAGTAGCCCTACAACAATTATTCCTGAAACAGCTCTAACCAACCATCCGTAGGCTGCAACACGATTCTGCCATGAAAAAGTCACCTAACTGCCTCTTCATCAGAAAGCAAATACCTAATTGCATATTAGTGTCTCATTTTTTTTCGAACTTTGGAAATCTTATCGGGCAATGTCCCAAAAAGTTTCCTTTTGGCACCAATAAACTTCCCTGAAATTTTGAGAGTTGTGGTACAACGGTACAACCCTAACTATTGCATCAAAGCGGTTGAATTTAAGAGCAAAGCCGCAGCGCTAATTTTACTTATAACGCGACCCATTACGCAACTAATTGATTATGCTTACCATTTTTTGAACTGTTTAGGATTGATATAACATATAATGAAATATATCATTAGGTTTTTATTTCATTAAAATGCATTTTCTGTTTATACTCATACTCCATTGATCATAGGGTGGACCAAAAAAACTTTTTTTAATTTCAAAAAGCTATACCACGCAAAACTTGCCTCCTGGATACAGAAGTAAAATGCAACAACAAATTTTAAAATCGGTTGAAATCTGCCCTAGTGCATCAGCCCTAAGGCTAAGCGCGCACTAAGAGACTTCTGTCTCGGCGACTTAAAACACTAGTCACTCGAGAGCAATGCATTTCTATGAGGAAATTCTTGGCCTAGTGATCTTGGTCTCGTCGCCATGTGCGCGCACTCTAGCTTCTTGCAATAGCCAGGGAAGCAATTTTGTCTTTGTCTCCGAGAGCAATTTTGTCTTTGTCTCCTAGTGCGCGCTTAGCCTAAAATTAAAAAAAACCGCTTAGTGTGCCCAACACACTGAAGAAGGGGATCCAGGCATCCCCGAAACGGCGTATGTCTTTTAATAAATTTTAATCCATGTGCATACTCACACTTACGTTCTTCTTTTTTTACCAATAATTTTTGCACAGAGTGGATCTTAATCTTTCATGGACAGAAATTGTTTGCAACTGACCTTCTAACACCAAAAGGAAACTTTTTGGCTAATTGTCCGATCACTTTTCAAACTTTATCCAAAAAACGCACTTTTTGAGACACCGACACCCTACTCTACTCATAACATAAAGCAACGACGACGTCACGTCCATTAATTGGTGAATGAAAGCTCCAGAAATAGCAGGGCTTCATCCCCCCTTGCACGCATTATACCACCAAGCCCTTAATCTTTGGCACGCCAAAGCTGATCGATGAACTGCTATTCTCGGACGATAAGATTTTTCTGGATAGGATGTTTCCTTGAATATACGATCATCAATAACAGAGGGGATCAGCAACTAAGTCAAAAAGATTAGAAATAACATTGAAATTGTTGATTTTAAAAATTAAAAAACTGGATGGAAAATCTGCGTTTATGCGTTGGCGCAATTTTAGTTAAAAATTGTGGTGTGGAGCAGGTTGGCACAAGAATTTTAAATTGGTGCAAATAGAACAGCACTTGAATCCCTGACATTTTGATACCAAGGGTCCAGTGGCGGATCCAGGATTTGGTTTTAGGGGGGGGCTAAGAATTTTCATAATCCAATTGAATCTTCTTGTAAATGATAATACGGAAAAGGTAGTGAATTATCCTACTCGAACCACTAAAAGGGGGCTTTGGGGGTCCTCCCCCAGAAATTTCTTGGAAATTTAAGTCAAAAACCCCATTTTTTCAACTTGTTTTGGTACGCCTCATCTGAATTTCGGATATAGATTTTTTGCGTTTTGACAAACTTAGTAAAATATTTAAAGTTTTTTTGGGGGGGAGCTTCAGCCCGAAAGCCCCCCCGTAGATCCGCCACTGCAAGGGTCCGCTCGCTATATTAACCATAGACATCAAAAACTGCATACAGCTATTCCGCTAAAAATGCAAAAAGTGTGAAAATATATATTTTTTTCAATCTTTTATCAAAAAGTAAAAATTTATCGGTAAACAAACCCGAGAACAACGGGCATTGAGATATGCAATGCCGAGAGTCCGGAATGGTTGTCATCTCTCTGCTGCTGGTTCAGGGTGCATAAGTTGTTTTTCCTGCATTACAATCAAATCGCAAGGGAGGGAACGACTTTCCCACAAACGCCCATCACGGGAGGCAGATTCGCTACGCAGAAAACGGCAAACGTAGTGTACTTTTCATTTTCAAATTATATTTTTTCTAGTTTAATTTCTCTACAGAAAAAATCCCCTGCCTTTCCAGGTTTTCCCTAATACAGGCACCGCAGCCGATTTTTCGTAAAAAAAATAGGAAAAATAGGAGAATTTAAGAAAGAATAGGAGAGAAAAAGTATTATTTTTCTAAACAAAATAGGAGAAAAAAGGAATATTTTTCTAAAAAAGTAGGAGAAAAAAGCAATATTATTCTTAAATTAGAGTTAAATAAATTAGAGTTAATTAAATTAGAGTTAAAATAACACAACAAGGATGCCAATCTGTGGCGAAGCCCATTCGTATTGAGTGCTCCCGCGATGCCGCAAAAAATCGTTAATTTTTTGCTCCTTTCTGGATTCTTCGCTTATATTTCAAAAACTATTAATTTCTCGAAGATAATTTCAATTACAAAGTTAAAGTAAACCAAATTTCCTACAAAATGCGCTATTCAACTTTGATTTTCTGAAGAGTGGTTTTGCCGCAAGAGCGCGCTGAAAAACATAGATTTTTTGGCCTTTCCGCAAAAAAAGGAAAACGCGCGCTTCTACCCTCTACAAAATGAAAACTATTTAAGTCATTAACAAAAATTCTATACCACGTTAAAAAGAATTTATTTTTATATAAATGACGTGCTTTCCATTACCATATTTTGAGAAGGAGGGAGAGAGTGAAGCAAAGATCGATATAAAAACTATTGTGGCTCGCAGACCAAATGGACTTTTGCGGTTGTTAATCTGCAATATGCGCTTTATTTCCGGTAAATTACCAATAAAATGGGTTGTTTTGGATGAATTGGAATAATAAATAAATTTTTAAAATAAATTTATGAAATATTGGGTGTTTTAGGCGAAATTTCAATAAATTTTTTAAATTCCTATATTAAATTATGGGAGCGTTTTAATGAACGAATTTTCATGTTTTTCGCATCGCTAAATCCGAATTTCAAGTTTATTTTAATTTGAAAGTAATCTTCACATCAAAAATTGCAAAAAATCTCAAAATTTTGTGTTTTTTTCGGTTTTTCATCGATTTTCTAAAACAATATTAATTTTACGAAAAACGCGCATGAAACCAAATTAAAGTACATAAAATTTCCTATAAGATGCACTGGTTCATTTTTATTTTGCAAGGAGTGGTGTACGTTTTATAGCGTTTTGAAATTAAGATATTTTTTTGCTTTTCTACAAAAAGGTGATGAACGATTTCCCCCGCTACAAGCTCTAAATAAATTCTAGTTATCGACAAATAGCTTATACCAAATGAAAGAACATTTAATTTCCTACAAAATGCACTGTTTAATTTTAATTTTATAATGAGAGGTATTGACTCTAGAGCGCGCTGAATTAGAGTTGTTTCCTGACTTTGCACAAAAACATGAAAATTGCTTTTCTTCAAAATGCTATACAATGTACACCACTCCTCGCAAAATAAAAATGAACAAGTGCATCTTATAGGAAATTTTACGTAATTTAATTTGGTTTCATGCTATTTTTCGTAAAATAAATATTTGCCTAGAAAATCGATAAAAAACCGAAAAAAAGAGCATAAATTTAAGATTTTTTGCAATTTTTGATGTTAAGATGACTTTCAAAATTAAAATAAACTTGAAATTCGGATTTAGCGATGCAAAAAACATATAAATTCGTTTATTAAAATATTCCCATAATTTAATATACGAATTTTTAAAAAATTCTTTAAATTCCACCTAAAACACCCAATACTTCATAAATAAATTTAAAAATTTAATTTTTTAAGCATGGGTAGTCATCAATTTATCCAAAAAATCCATTTTATTGGTAATATACCGGAAATAAAGCGTAGATTGCAGATTAACAACCGCCAAAGTCCGTCGGGTCTGCTATTCGCAACAGTTTTATTATCGATCTTTGCTTCACTCCCTCTCCCCTTCTCAAACAATGATGATGGAAAGCACGTTATTTATAGAAAATTAAATGTTCTTTTACGTGGTATAAAATTTTTGTTAATAACTTAAATAGTTTTCATTTTGTAGAGGGTAGAAGCACGCGTTTTCCATTTTTTGCGGAAAGGCCAAAAAATCGATGTTTTTCAGCGTGCTCTAGCGGCAAAACCACTCTTCAGAAAATCAAAGTTGACTAGCGCATTTTGTAGGAAATTTTGTTTACTTTAACTTTGTGATTGAAATTATCTTCGAGAAATTTATAGTACTATTTGAAATATAAGCGAAGAATCGCAAAAAAAAGAGCAAAAAATTATAAATTTTTTGCGATTTTCGGTATGAAGCCGACCCCCCACGTGGGAGCAAACTTCAGATTCGTAATCAGCGCCCTCAAAAACATAAAACCGTCGAAAAAAACTTCTATAAGAAACAACGGAGGACAGCTTTACCTCAACGGGAGAGGAAGCTCCGCGGCGGCCGATCGCGTCCCGCTGGAAGGAAACGAATCACTCCATTTCGTATGCCAAAGCGTTGACAAAGGAACGATAGTATTGACATCAATCCCTACCCACAACAAAGCATAAACGAAGAAAGTCGATCCCAAGGGTTAAAAAATAGGAAAAAAAAGGAGAAAAAAGCTGAAAAAAGGAGGAAAAATAAAATGGACCGTAAAAATAGGAAAAAAGGAGCTAATGTGAAAAAAATAGGAAAAACAGGAGCACTGCGGTGCCTGCTAATATTTTACTAATTTCAGGTTGAGTGGCCACTCTTCAAGCAGGGGCCTATGAAAAAACTTGCCGAAAATTGTTTTCAAAAATCAAAATTTTAATGAATGAATTATTCTAGTTTTCCATTTTTTAATGAGATCTATTATTTACTGGATAGAAGCTCAATCTATAACAGTTACCATTACCTGATCTCATGAGAGATATGTGGCTTGAAAAATCATGCTGGCAGTTTTTAAGCTACTGATTGATAGGTTCTTCCAGTTTTGAAAAAAATAATAACATTGAAAATATGTGATAACTTTGTAAGAAGCCTTTTATTAAATAAAGTGATTATAGTAAACAGTGGTGAGGCCAGAGGGGAAGACTTGGGTTTATATCCCCCTTAAATTCTGCTATTTCCCCTATTTTGAACACAGAAATAGAATAAATTTATACTGAATCCCCCATAATTCCAATGTTCCCCAATACAGAATTATTGAAGTAATAATGCACTTCTAATGTCTACACACAGACGGGAATTCAGTTTAAGTGGTTGATAAAATTTTTCACTTGGATTTTCAAAAACACTGTAGAAGTTACCATCTAAGTTAGCCAGAAGGATAAAAATAGTGATAATACATTTGTAGTTAGTTCAATGTAATAGATATAAATAAGATATTAGAACTTGACTTCGATAAGAGTAACTATAACCCTTGAAAATTTTCATTGATATTTTCTTTCTTGCTTCACCCAGAACAAGAAGATTAAAAGCACATATCCTAAAAAATTATATTGAGTAGTAAAATCAGTCAAAAAAGAATATAGAAATTAAGACAAACCACTGACCTAACCTTCAATTCTTCACAAAATAGTTAGGTTGACTACATTTCTATTTTTTGTAGTAGTTAGTACTACTCTAATTGTAAATCCTTTTAATATTGGAATTTATGCCCATTCCCTTTCTTTAGTATTGATTTAAAATTTTTGATTTCCTATTGTAGTGGTTCCATTAAATTAAATTTAGATTTGCAGACTTTTTTTTAGTTTCACTTAAACCCATTGATTCTCACACTATGATTACTATAAAATGAAAAATGAGTATATCTATTCTAAAAAAAGTTTTTGGTGAACGGTTTCCAGAAAAAGACTAATTACTGATCCGTATAACACATTTTTAGTATCAAACTGTTCGGATTCTTTTGAGGATATGCAATAAGCCCACAAAATTTTTTAAAAAATTCTCAATTTTAAAATATTTAAATTTTTTAAGATTACGGATAAGGTCGCAGTTACAAAGCAAGTACTATCAAACAGCTTATGCATCAAATCACAACGACCAATGGAAGCCATATTTTATAATGAAACCTGAAAGTGAAACAAATTTTTTCACATTTTAAAAATGTACTATAGAGTACTTTCCAAATTAAATAACATTAAATTGCCGATAAAAGTATTTTAAATATCATAACTGTATGATTTTTAGAACTAAAATTACACACATTTTGTCTGAAATTTATAATTTTTAGCCTGAAAATCTAAATTCAGGGGTGGAAAATCCAAAATTGAACTAAATTAATTGTAAACATTGAGTGTCACGTAAATTTTGTCTCCTATTATTTTCAATCAATAGCTTCACTTGACTCTTTTTGCCTTTTTAGTTGTTTGACAGATGTACCACACACACACAGGTCCTCTTGCTTTCCTTACACCAGAACTCCCTGAATTGGTTGTCTTTTGCTTTGCTTTTATGCCACCAGGCCATGGAAAAATGAAAAAAAAAACTTTAAACCAAAATCCCTAGACATGATCCACCAGCAAAATGCACACAAACAGCCAATAAAAAAAGAATTCATTTTTATTAAAAATTGATGGTGGCACTTCCGATCAGATGTCTTTAAAAACTCATGAAAAATATGTACACAGTATCCAGAAACTGCAATAAAAAAGAATCTTTGGCTTAAATGTTAAAGAGTCTTAACACTAGAGAGCTAGCCAAGGATGAGATTCCAAGGCAACTTTTCGTCGATCACCATAGTCATAGCACAACTCTTCTCCAGCCTCAATGTCTCGGAGGGCGAAAAAGGCAAGGCGGGGGCAGTCTTGGGCAAAAAGAGGTTGCGTCCGTAAGTTTCCTTTCTTGCTGTGATTGATGAGACGCCCGAGCCTGCCTGATTCTTTGGTGGCATCAACACTAGAAGGAAAGCATCATTGATTCATGACTTCTTAACATTAATAAAAAGATAGAAAGTGTGAAGTAAAAGTTAATTTTTTAGTACTGTCTAAAATAGAAAGGGTAACACATACAGAATTAAAATTACCTCAAGTAATTGTGTAATTAATAAAATGGTAATATTTGATGATAAAAAGCCCTGTAAAGTAAAAATCATTTAGGACACTTACCAGTATTTCTTATCTGAATATCTGAAGTAATACATGTAGCAACCAGTATTTTCCTTAAAAGAGTACATCATCTCTCTTTCCTTTGCTTCTTCAGGAGTAATGAGTTCCCCGTGATACTCGAGAACAAACTCACCCCTCTTGATGGGCATTTTTGAAACGACACCTCTTCCTTTTCCAGGGAATTCTTTGATCTATAAACGAAAATTTAAAATTCAAAGATTAACTTCTTTCAATATTCAACCATAAACACATCATAAGAAGTTATGAAAGTATGTGTCAAACAAAGAAAAATTTTAAAAACAGATTAATAATTTACAAACACACGAGACCTATATAAGTTAAAACTTCATATCAAACTCTGATTTTATCATATCATTCATAACCATAATAAAATAAACTTATTTTATTGTGAGAAAACAATTTTTTAGCAATGTCTCTCTTTTACTTACTTTAAGTTCATTATGTTCATTTTATTTCCCTAAGATTAATTAAAAGTATTTTAATCTCTCTATTCTAAAAAAAAGTTTTTAGTGAACGGTTTCCAGAGAAAGGCTTTTTAATTACTGAACCGAATGACACATATATGGTATCAAAATGTCCGGATTTCCGAGTCAGCCCTTCGATTTTTCAAAAAAATTCTCAATTTTAAAATATTTCCATTTTTTAAGATAACGGATAAGGTCGCAGTTACAAAGCAAGTACTGTCATTCAAATTATTATGCATCCAATCACAACGACCGATTGACGCTATATTTTAAGATGAAACATGTTATTCACCTTTTAAAAAAAGTACTTTCTTGATGAAATATCACTCAAAGACTGATAAAAACATATTCTAAAAACTTACATGAACGCCATTTCATACTAAAATTTCACAGTTTTTGTCCAATATTTATAATTTTTAGTCTGATTTTATTGAAATTAATTGTAAACATAGAGTGATGAAGAAGAACTAAAATCTTACTGTATAAAACTCTCATAAGACCAGTATTAACTTATGCATCTGAAACATGGTCACTAACAGCAAAAGAAGAGAAAATGTTAATTATCTTTGAGAGAAAAGTACTGCGATCTATTTTTGGTGGCATATATGACGGTGGAATTTGGAGAAGACGATTCAATTTTGAACTTTACAAACTATTTAGTGATATTGATGTTTTGAAGTTTATTAAACTGAACAGAATGAGATGGGCCGGTCACCTCATGAGAATGGAAAGTGATAGGGCTGCTTTGAAAGTTTTTAATGCAGTTCCTTTTGGACAACGACCAAGGGGTAGACCGAAAAAGAGACGGGTCGACTGTTTGGATGCCGATTTTGGTGTCATCAAGGTAAAAAACTGGAGGTCCACTGCCAAGAGGAGGACAGCCTGGTTGGATCTTTTAAAGAAGGCCAAGGCCCACAACGGGCTGTCGAGCCAATTATGATGATGATGAGAGTGATGTTTTGTCTCTTTTTATTTTCGATTGCTTAAACGGTATGTCTGGGTTAACAAGTCTGGGTTTAAAAAAAATATGAATGATAAACACTAGGCATATTATACTAACGAGTTATTTTAAAATAACGGGTTTTAGTTTGGTTCGAATATTGATAAACAATTAGAAATAGTTATTTTTATATAATCATAGATTAAAAATAATTAAGATGAATATTTTTAAAAACATTTCGTTTAAATTTTTGATAAGTTCGAGTTAATATATATTGAAACTTTTAAGGGAGCTTTATTCATGGAGGGGATTTGGGGAAGGTATATTCGGAAGTATATTCGGAAAGTTGGTTGACGTTTTTTTTGTAAATTGTTTAATTGTTTTGTAAAGTGTATTAAGTTCGGCGAGTTAGAATTTGTGGGAATTGCGAAGCAATTCCAAAAGGTCCTGCGTCAGCAGTTTACGGGGGTTGGCGAGCGATAGCGAGCAGGGGGCGGTAGCTCCCTAGTAAGTTAAAAAAGACTTCAAGAAATCCTATTTTATAATTATACATAAATCTAATGGCGAAAAAAATAATCAAATAATAAAAAAAGTTTTAAACTTATAGTTTAAATCCAACTTGACTGAAAATGTATTAATCTACTTAACTTAATTAAAAAGCTAAAATGAGAATAAAAGTGTTGTTCACCTTTTATCACAGATATATAAAATGCACTTAAAATAAGAGTTTGCATTTTAAAAAACCATCAAAGTAGTGGAATTAGCATTGGTATTTCAGATACGTATAAACATGTGGACTATAAATGATCCCAGAGGGTTCAACTTCGAAGCATATATCTGTGAATCCAAATTCAATCAAAAAGTAATTTTATCAGCCCCAATTTTATTAAACAAATATTTTCCCCCATTTGTAACAAAATTGACAATTCTAATTGACTGAATACTGATTTTAAAATTGTGATTTTTAATACAAACAGCAGCAAATTTGTTAACCTACAAATCTGTTTCGAACCTTCAAACGCAAAGCATGGAGACTTACCTCAAAACCATCTTCATTTCCAGATAATAATGCTTCTTCAATTACTTTCTGCTTTTCTTTCTGAAAATTCAGTCCAAAATTAAATTATTTTATAAAATAGGAAATATTTGCTTGATCACAGAAAAATAAATGCTATCGGAACATTTTAATAATTTCAGTTAAAATTTAAAACCATCATAATTTAATGAAATACATCCTAATATTATGGAATATTTTAATGTAAAGAATTTCAAAGGAATTTTCCAATCCCCTTTCCAAGAAAAAGTCAAAAATTAAATTTACAAAGAAATATCTTTATCAAAGATTCTACTGACTGCAATTCAAAGTTTGAAAAATTCTACAGTGAAGAACCTTTTATCTAGAATGCTTTAAAATTCTGAACGTTTTCAGGTTTTAAAAAAAGTGTTAATTGTTCTTGTTCTCAAGGTATCTTGTCCACAAAACTTACAGCTTGCCATGGTGGGATCTGATTCCTTATTCACTTATCTATTGAATGTTTGGACAAGGACCGGCTGTTACACCTATATTAAATTTTGAAGTGAGGGATATCACACTTAATATATTGTCGGCACAATGACAAAGACGCGAATCTGCCATGTTAATTAATAGAAGATTTTTGTCATTGTGCAGACCAGGCACCGCAGCCGATTTTTCGTAAAAAAAATAGGAAAAATAGGAGAAGTAAAGAAAAAATAGGAGGAAAAAAAGGATTATTTTTCTAAAAAAATAGGCGAAAAAAGGAATATTTTTTTAAAAAAATAGGAGAAAAAAGGAATATTTTTCTTAAATTAGAGTTAAAATAGCACAACAGGGACGCCAACCTGTGGCGACGCCCATTCGTATTGAGGGCTCCCGTGATGCCGCGAAACATCGATAATTTTTTGCTCTTTTTTCGATTCTTCGCTTATATTTCGAAAACTATAAATCTCTCGAAGATAATTTCCATTACAAAGTTAAAGTAAACGGAATTTCCTACAAAATGTGCTATTCAACTTTGATTTTCTGAAGAGAGGTTTTGACGCTAGAGCGCGCTGAAAAACATCGCTTTATTTGGCCTATCCGCAAAAAAAGGAAAACGCACACTTCTACCCTTTACAAAATGAAAACTATTCAAGTTATTAACAAAAAGTTTATACCACGATAAAGATAATTTAATTTTATATAGATAACGTGCTTTCCATTATCATTTTTTGAAAAGGGGGAGTGAAGCAAATATCGATAATAAAACTGTTGCGGCTCGCAGACCAAACGGACTTTTGCGGTTGTTAATCTGCAATCTGCGCTTTATTTCCGGTGTATTACCAATAAAATGGTAAATTAATTTTATAATGACAGGTATTGACGCTAGAGCGCACAAATTTATATAGAGCTGTTTCCTGACTTAACACAAAAACATGAAAATTGCTTTTCTTCAAAATGCTATAAAACGTACACCGCTCCTCGCAAAATAAAAATGAACAAATGCATCTTATAGGAAATTTTAGGTAATTTTATTTGGTTTCATGCTATTTTTTGTAAAATGAATATTTGTTTAGAAAATCAATGAAAAACCGAAAAAACGGGCAAAAATTTGAGATTTTTTGCAATTTTTGATGTGAAGATGACTTTCAAAATAAAAATAAACTTAAAATTCGGATTTAGCAATGCAAAAAACATATAAATTCGCTTATTAAAACACTCCCATAATTTAATATAGGAATTTAAAAAATTTACTGAAATTCCGCCTAAAACACCCAATATTTCATAAATAAATTTTAAAATTTATTTTTTTAAGCATGCGTAGTCATCAATTCATCCAAAACAACCCATTTTATTGGTAATATACCGGAAATAAAGCGCAAATTGCAGATTAACAACCGCAAAAGTCCGTCTGGTCTGCAAGCCACAACAGTTTTATTATCGATCTTTGCTTCACCCCCTCTCCCCTTCTCAAACAATGATGATGGAAAGCACGTTATTTATAGAAAATTAAATGCTCTTTCACGTGGTATTTTTTTGTAAAATGAATATTTGTTTAGAAAATCAATGAAAAACCGAAAAAACGGGCAAAAATTTGAGATTTTTTGCAATTTTTGATGTGAAGATGACTTTCAAAATTAAAATAAACTTAAAATTCGGATTTAGCAATGCAAAAAACATATAAATTCGCTTATTAAAACACTCCCATAATTTAATATAGGAATTTAAAAAATTTACTGAAATTCCGCCTAAAACACCCAATATTTCATAAATAAATTTTAAAATTTATTTTTTTAAGCATGCGTAGTCATCAATTCATCCAAAACAACCCATTTTATTGGTAATATACCGGAAATAAAGCGCAAATTGCAGATTAACAACCGCAAAAGTCCGTCTGGTCTGCGAGCCACAACAGTTTTATTATCGATCTTTGCTTCACCCCCTCTCACCTTCTCAAACAATGATGATGGAAAGCACGTTATTTATAGAAAATTTAATGCTCTTTCACGTGGTATAAAATTTTTGTTGATAACTTGATTAGTTTTCATTTTGTAGAGTGTAGAAGCACGCGTTTTCCTTTTTTTGCGGAAAGGCCAAAAAATCGATGTTTTTCAGTGCACTCTAGTGGCAAAACCACT
Source organism: Tetragnatha versicolor (assembly GCA_024610705.1). Classification (NCBI taxonomy): domain Eukaryota; kingdom Metazoa; phylum Arthropoda; class Arachnida; order Araneae; family Tetragnathidae; genus Tetragnatha; species Tetragnatha versicolor. The sequence continues at coordinate 19,715,769 of JANDEH010000008.1, forward strand.
TGTCAAAGTTTATGAGCGCATTTTGTAGGAAATTTTGTTTACTTTAACTTTGTGATTGAAATTATCTTCGAGAAATTTATAGTTTCTGAAATATAAGCGAAGAATCGAAAAAAGAGCAAAAAATTATCAATTTTTTTGCGATTTTCGAAAAGAAGCCGACCCCCCAAGTGGGAGCAAACTTCAGATTCGTAATCAGCGCCCTCAAAAACTTATAAAACCGTCGAAAAAAATTCTTTATGAAATTTTTGAGGGCTAAAAGCAATGGAGGACAGTTTTGCCTCAACGGGAGAGGAAGCTCCGCGGCGGCCACGTCGCTTCCCGCTGGAAGGAAACGAATCACTCCATTTCGTTAAGCCAAAGCGTTGACAACGGATCGATAGTATTGACATCAATCCCTACCCACAACAAAACAAACGAAGAAAGTCGATCCCAAAGGTTAAAAAATAGGAAAAAAAGGAGAAAAAAGCTGAAAAAAGGAGGAAAAATAAAATTTATCGTAAAAATAGGAAAAAAGGAGCTAATGTGAAAAAAATAGGAAAAATAGGAAAAACAGGAGCGCTGCGGTGCCTGGCAGACGATATTGTTTAAACTGTGTATTGTCTGTAAATTGACTTTTATTTCAAATACAATTCAAAATTTTAATAAAAAAGCTTAAATGCAAGGTTTATATTCAGAAATATTCACTATAGAAAGAATGCAGAAATTATATTTTAATTTCAAAGCAATTACCCCCCAACATTGCATAAGAAACATGCTCCAGGACCTGTTTTTATCATGGAGGAGAGAGTAATCACAATCAGGAGGCGAATTATACCACCGAGTGAATGAAAAAAGTACTGGCGACACTGTTCCGCTAGTTCTGCACATTAGCTCGTTCGGATCAATCCCAGGATGCACTGCGCGAGGAGATGCGAAGAAGGTACATCATTTGCTCCGTGGCAAAGTGACGTATATTTCCTCCTCACACTCGGTCGCAGAATTTGAACCATTCATTGGACTGGTCACGCCAGGTGTTCTGGGATTGTTCCACGCACAAAGGAAAACCGCCGACTTCAAATGTGCAAATGCATATTTCGCCTCCTCTTTACTCTTTCCTCCATGTTTTTATGCATGAAAAATATGTTTAAAACATTGACTTACTATGACTAAAGGCAGTGGTTTCCTATTGCTTCTTCGCACAGGAAAAAATTCTGTTAGTTGGTGATTTCGAACTGGTTGAGTTTTGTTCCTATAAGAAAAAAATAAACATTAAGAAACAAGTCCAATTGTTAACTTTTTTAGGTCACTTATTTGTGTATAACGGAACACTCCATCACATGTAAGGGTAATCGGTTTCTTAGGGTCAAAATGAGTCAACAGACTTTCAGATGTCAGCATGTTCTTAGCACACGCAAAAGCTTTATCCTGAGGTTCCCCCAATTCCACTCGAGACCTGTACCTAGAAGTCAATGTTAAGGTTCTAAAACAGTAGCTTTGTTAGGCCAGAAATTATGATAAAAATTTAAAAGACCGAAGAAAAGAAAGCCTGAAGCTGATCCTTGTTCTCAGGGACAGGAGCTTCCCTGATGGCTTTCACTAACGATTTTGTTGGACGAATTCCACTTTTTTCGATGATGTATCCCAGATAATCTACTTTGTTCCAAAAACACATTTATCTTTCTTGGCGCGAAGGTTTTTTTCTTCCAACCTAGTGAGAACCTGGCGCATCCGACTTGCCAGTTGCTGAACTGAAGAAGACGTCTTGATGAGGACATAATCAAAGTAGGGGAAAACTCTATACCAGCTAGAAGATGTTCCATGAATTCCTGAAAAATACCTGGAGCAGTTTTAATGCCAAATTGGAGCCTATTAGCTTTAAATGCACCTAGGTGGGTAATAATGGCCTGAGCCTCAGCTGACGCATCATCCACCGGAAGTTGTAGATGCAAGGTCAATCTTGGCATACACTCTTCCAACAGCCAGCTCAGCTAGTCTGTCGCTTATAACCAGAATTGGGTAGGCGTAACCCTGAAGGGCCGGATTCAGTGTGGTCTTGTAATTAGCACAGATGTATCTAGCACAAGTGGGCTTTTCTGAAACCTCCTGTACTGCTCTAGGGTTGGGTTAATAATTCTTGTCCTTCCGACAAACTTTTGCAATATGACCTCTAATTCCATAGGTGTGGCTGTGCAATCTTGGCATACACTCTTCCAACAGCCAGCTCAGCTAGTCTGTCGCTTATAACCAGAATTGGGTAGGCGTAACCCTGAAGGGCCGGATTCAGTGTGGTCTTGTAATTAGCACAGATGTATCTAGCACAAGTGGGCTTTTCTGAAACCTCCTGTACTGCTCTAGGGTTGGGTTAATAATTCTTGTCCTTCCGACAAACTTTTGCAATATGACCTCTAATTCCATAGGTGTGGCATTCTGCTTCAACCCAAAAACAGCAATCTTACCTTTTATGGAAACCTCCGCATCCATGACAAGAGCCTGTAGACCTGGAACCGTTTGACTGCTGGTTGGGCCTTTTTTGTTTATGCTTCCACGGCGGTTGTTTATTTTCTCGCTTATAGGTAAGGTTTACACCCGAAACCTTTCCTCGGATTAACATTGGTTGCTCTGCAGCGGCTTCTGACGCCTTCGCTTTCTGAAGAGCATTATCTAAAGTGAGGGCAGATTCTGCAAGAAGTCTTTGTTGACATGCTTCATCAACCAGTCTACTCACAAAACGGTCGCGGAGCTGCCGTTCCAGATTTCCGCCAAAATTACAATCCACAGCCAACTTCCTTAATTCTGCCAAATTAATTGCCATACCTTCCCTGGGGCTATGAGAATGTTGGAAGAATTTAACAGTGTTTGAAACTTTGATGGCAATGCGGGTGAAAGTAAAGACTTCAGAAGGGCATATGAGGGCTTTAACAATAATACCGATACACAGACCTGGAAAAAGTTGTAACCTTCCCCCATACCTAACCAAAATTTACCCGAACCTTATGCATTGCACCTATGGAAGCTGGCAATGGCTTCCCACGAACCAGGTTTGCAGGTTCGGGCACTTTTTCCAGGTCCGCCGTTACACAACAATATTAAAAAAACTATTGAAAAAGACATCCCAGAAACAAGAAGGGTTAATCGAAAATCACAGAAATCTAGGATACCCCACCAGAACACAATATCCTATCAATTTATTATTATTTGAATGATTTTAACACCATTTTATATAAGTAATTTTTTTAAGTACATGTTTATTAAAAAATTGTTGCCAAATGGTGTAAGGGTCATTCCATGTGAAATCAACCAATTAAAATGCAATTTTTGCAGGTGATGTCTCAGATTTTCTTGAAATTTACAATATGTGTTGTACACACTTACAGCCGTATCGACCATCTCGAGTCAAATCCAAGCTAACTCTAGAGTAGGATGTCTCTAGAGTTAAGCTAACTCTAGTGATAAATGTTAAGCTTATCGACCAACATCGAATTAAGATACTCCAGAGTTAAGGAGAACTGTATTTATAAGGCCACTTCTGATTGGACAGCAGTAGCCCACGTGACTAAAAGCATGTAAAGAAGGAAATAGGGCGCGAAAACATCCAAATTTTTTTGTTGTTGTTCCGATTATTTTAACTTTTAATTCAGAATCAATTCTTTTTAATTGAAAAAAAATGACGAAGATAACAGCAAACTTTACAGGGTTTGAGATGGAAGTGTTGACTTCCATTTTCAATAAGAACAGATCCATTATTGATTGCAAAAAGACAATGCGATATTTAATTTAAAAATAAACAGACATGATAGTCCAATAACCAGGTGTCGAAAAAGGGGGATTTTAAGAAAAAAAATCAGAAGCTTTTCTTTTCTCAACGGTTTTAAATGTTTTCGATAGTGCTGAACCCGAATCTGAACTTCGCATACGAAATTTCGAATGGTATTATTGTGAAAATTCGAAAAAACACTAAAATTTTGCCCAATTTTTCGGCTTTTTACTTATAGAACGGAAAGCATGGTTTTCTCGTGAAAAAGTTAAATACAAAAAATTAAAATGAAGAACCAAGCTACAAAAGTGTCATTTAAACTTTTTTGTCAGACTAATATTTTGGTCGCTAGGGCTCGCTGAAAGTCAGGCAAAATTCATCCTTGAAGTGGAAAATCTAGAATATGCCCCACATTTTTGGTAAAACGTCGTTTCTATTTAGATAATTAGGAAACACTATTTTAAAAACTTTTTACACAATTTTATCTTCCTTTTTATGCCATTGATAATCAATGAAATGAATTATTTTTCAGTAATTTCCTGCAGAAATACAGGTTCTTATGCAAAAGAAAATTCAGTCGCCAAGTTTTTATTGCAAATTATGTTAAGCATTTTTTATCAACTAAACAAATTATTTTTTATATCAGCATAACTAATCTAATCATTATAATTTAATTTTATATTTTAATACTATAAGCTCTAACACAAAAATCAGGAATCCTTCTTTCAAGAAAAGAGCTATGTTCTTTGAGGGAATGTTCTGTTCACTCCTTTGCAAATGATGACCGATAAGGGGTTTTACGTTTGAATCCTGGGAAAAATTTAAATCAAATTCAGTTTAGGTAGTTTTGGTTTTGTCTAAACATGTATCATAGAAAATGTCTATTTGTCAGTGGCTTTTTCTTTTATGTGATAAAACTGAATGATAGAAAAAAATTTATGTTGGTGAAGGGAATATATTAGGACATATTGAATTTTTTTGCGACTGTGCAATTCTAGATTTTAATCAAGTTTTTCTTAATTTTATCACTTACTCATATTCCTTGGTTCAATAAAATGAATAAATATTTTAATTGTTTGTGTAATGAAGTTGAGGATGAATTAGCCAGACAGCTGTACAATGAAATTTTAGCAAAAAATCACATTGAAAAAGATTATATTTAAAAAAATTAAATATGTTTTAATTATCAATGTACTTACAATTTTTTATAATAATGTAGTGAATATAAATAATTTTTATTGAAATGCAATAAAGCTAAATTTATTTAAGAAGAAGTTGTAATTAATTTGATATAAGTTAAAAAGAATCACAAACAATTTCAAGTTTTCTGGATTAAGAAAATAATGCAAATTTATTTGAAAGAAGTACATCAATTTAAGTATTCAATACTACATCAAAATATCATGTTTATATAAAACTTACACTGCAACTTTGAAAACTCTAAGGTTTTTAAATAAAGCTAATACATTTATGAACCTGGATAAAAGTTAAAAATGAAACTTCCTTAATGCAAAGCTTTATAGTGGATCCTTCAGCTTTGAAGGATCAAAGTTGTAATACATTTTTAATTTTAAGAGAAAAGAATATAAGTTCTAAAGAAGTTACAAAAAAACATCATCATAACTGCTTCAAGTAAGCTTAGTGATGTCTCATAATAATTAAAATTAGTAAAAACAATGCAATAAATATTTTCAAGAAAAACATTTTGAGCCACCAGCTAATTATATTCATGGATGTACGAGTAGCATAGTCAAGATGATCAATGATCTTTAACATTTGAAACATTTACTTCGATGTTCTTCACATGAGTTACAGCTGTCCAATCAGAAGTGGTCTTATAAATAATGTAATGACTATGAATATTTGGATTTAATCCAACATACTGAAAAAAGATAAATACTATTTCCCATTTGAAACAACAGTTTATATGATAGTCTTTCTCAAAAGGTACAAGTTTGGTAAAAGTACAGTTGAAATGAAGGTGGTGGTAGAAATAGTCAGTTATAATCACAAGCTATAGAAATAATGCAGTTTCTCCATTTATTCAACTAGAGCACAGTTGGGGCAGATATGAAGAAGTAATTGAATCAGAAATACATTCACATGAAAAAACATAGGCGCAACAGCCCAGTGGGCCAAGGCCTACTATGCCCATCATTGTTTTCATGACAGTGGGGCCTGGGGTGCTAGGCAAATGTCCCAGGTCAGCCTAACGCAAGACCCCCAGCATACTTGCCCCTCATTTTATAGACCCATTGAAGGGACGAAAGGCTGAATGTACCTTGCCCCAACCCGGGACCTATAAATTGAACCCCAGGCCTGTAGCGTGGAAGCGTGATGCACTACCACTACGCCATCACTGGCCGTCATATACATTCACATACAAATATCAATTATGCCATCTCTTAAATATTGTGTAACACAGTAAACAATGAAATATAATTAAAAATGCATAGCAATTAAACAATTTTGCAACAAACTTGGTTTAGACAATTGACATAAGAAACTTCAAGAATGTAAATAATTTATCTAAAAAATGATAAAGCATATTTATAAATAGGGCTGTGATTTCCATGTAACTAAAAATATATACATATATGTGTTCATTATAGGTAAATATATAACAAAAAGTGCAAAATATGTATTTAAAAATAGGAAGAAATTTTGTTATTTTAAAGATTTTTAATGAATTATTAAAGAAAAAAAAATATTTAAAACGCTAAATTCCAAGCTTGGAACAAAATTTCGAAACACTAGTTGGAAAAATTAGTGATTATTCATGAAAACCCCCAAAATTGGATATGAATATGTAGAAAAATATGTATTTATAACTTAAATGTACAAAAACATGTAAACAAACTGAAAGACGTAAAAATTTATAAAATAAAAATGGTCTGAATCAATCCAAAATCCCTTGAAATGTGTAGAATTTGAAAACCAGCGTGGCAAGGACAATCTTTTGGGCATTCTGCAGACGGCAGCACAAGGGAATCCCGAGGCAAACAAACTGAGGCTTCCAAACCCAATACTACCTCTTGACGACATTCCTGGCATGGATCTGTGCAGAGATATACCTGTGAAAAGGCCAAATTTAAAAGGATAATTTTGGTAAACAATAAAAATTGGAAAGACAAAAGCATACATGCGATTACTCTGACAATAAATTGGCGGAAAACATTTTATGAAAAATTCTGTGGCACCTTAATGTTCCTTCATTTTAAGTAGAGGGTGTCCATTGGCTTCTACTCCCTGAAATCATCAACGATTCGATATGATAGTCATATTTTTCAGCTTAAATATTAACTAGTTTTCATATTACTTCGATATTTTTTTCGATTTTACTTAAAATTTATTACTAGGCAACACTCTCGGCCAGAGTTTTCAGTAAAAAACGATTGGGGGAAATACGAATGTGGAATTATAGTTTGTCAAATCGAATTGTGGGATTTTAATTTTGCTAACAAATTGGCGGATTTCCGCCAATTGGCGGAGGAATCACATGTATGCAAAAGTAATTAGTATTTTTAACAAAAAGGCCAAGGCCTCTGTAACAGACATTAATTGTAATTCATAAGTATGTACCTTCTCTGATTGTCACGATATTCTTTATCAGCCTCCTAGACAGGTTATTTCAGTCAGGGCCTCTAATACAGAGGGGAAACCACAAGCACGAAACATTATTTGGAGAACCTAAAAAGGAGAAAATAAGTAAGCATGGTTTGTTCATTTCAATATATAGAAATGAAACAAATTTTTTCTTAATTTACTGAGCTACGATTAACTGCAAGCATAGTTAAAGATCCTCTATTGTTTGGTTATAATAAAGGCAAAGTTTCTAAGGAATAGCAGGAATTGAATTCAGAAGTAACATAACCAATAATAATATTACACCGAACATCTCAGAGGCAATACTGTTATACATATTTATGTATCCCACATGAATAAAATCCTGCAAGCATTAGGGATTACTATGAATGGCAGAGGATTTTAAGCGAGCAAATGCCCAATTAATTATCAAAGGATCACATAGTTGGATAACACAAAAAACATTCTGTACATAAAAATTTCTTCAAAATTTTCTGCAAACTAAGTGTCCCAGTTGTTTAAATTTAGGCTTAAAAGATAAAAATGTGTGATATCTGGTCCTTAAAAAACCTGCAGTGGTTAAAATAGCACAGAACTCAATTTTGAAATCGTGACGGCAGCTTAAATCTTGAAGCGGGTTGAAACGCCAAGCGAAGTAGTTGCGCCTAAGTATCAAAGTTAAGTTGGAGGCTAAAAATTCGCCAATAGGCGCCAACCCGAACACACTTCTAGATTTTTACCCTTGACAAAAACCCTGGTTCTGTTCTACGTGACAACAGGACACAGCATGCAGGAATAAAAACGAAAACATACACATTTCTCCTTCCAAAGAAATTTTAGCTTATAGCCACGCCATCTAGTAGTGACCCTGGATATTTATACTAGTGATATTGTTCACTATTACTTTAATAATAATTTATAAATATACAGTAAGAAAAATTCAATGTAATATCAAAAACTTAAATAACAATTAATTAAAAAAGATTTTCTGCAAAATTCGTAACATTTCAACACTGTGTATGAAGTGTACTTCTACATTTTTAAGTTTGATTATTGGATGAAACATTTTACACATATCTATGGAAATAAATGTTTCTAGTTTCTAAAATAGGAGGAGGGTATTAAAGATAATTCAGAGCATGAAAAATAAATTGGATATGTGATTAAGTATTTATATTTGATGTGATATTTTTTATTTGTTTTACATTTTGCGTTTCTCTCAGCTGTTTTTTTAGAAGTAGTTCTGTTGCATTAGTTGGATGCAACTGCCAAGAGTAGAGTGCAAAACATATTGAAAACTCCAATAGTTAATGTAATTATGCTTTTGGTTCAATTCCGTTAACATTCAGATTTTTGTTGATAAACTGCATAGCTATTGATCTAACCAAACATTTTAATCAATGAATTTGATATTAATTAGCAATATTTCTACTTTTTGAGTTCAAAAGAGCTTGCCGGTGTTTGGCGGAAATTTTAGCAGGATTGAACTTACTTTTAATTGTTTGTCATACATGTAATTTGTAAGACGAAGCAAATATAGTCCTATTGACGAAATTTGCGCCTGGCTAATGCAACAGTACTACCGTTTATTCTCAAAATACTTCATAAAAATATAAAGCATAAATCTAGATGTCACGATTGCGAGAGCTGAGAAGTAAAAACGAAAGAGATTTGAAAATCCTAAAAACTTACCTCATGTCATTGTCTAACCTCCTCCGACTTTGGCCGTAGTTTCGCCGACCATTTTTAATAGCTAATCCAGGCCATTTATGCTTTTTTCGGGAAATACGTCTGATCTGTCCGATACAAACACCTCCGGCGTCCATTTTGTTTGTTGTTAACTCGAGAGTAACTCGCCAAAGTTGAGGAGTCAGCGGAAGTACTGCTTTTCACTCGAGAGCTAAGGTATTCTGGTGTGGTCGATAACGTTAACTCCAGAGTACGAGGTTTTACTCCTAACTCCAGAGTAACTCGTGTTGGTCAATACGGGTGTTAGTGTTGTAAAACTGTGAAGTTTCAGATTTTTCTGATGATTTTTTCAAGAGATATGGCCTTTCAAAACTTCAAAATTTTCAGTTTTCTGGAATTTTAGGTAATTTTCAAATAGCTGTATCTCATCAGCTATTCATGCTAAAGACATGAAATTTGTTTTAAATTATTCAGTATTGAATGATGTTTCATAATATATTAACCCTAACAAAGATACAGATTTTTAAAATTTAAATTTTTTTAAATTTTTCAAAAAAATTAAATATTTAAAAATAGGTATAATTGATTTTCTTTTTAAAAATATATTATTTCAAACACACTTTCAGCAACATATGGGCCAAATTTCAAGATGGTATCTTCATGGGTTCAGAGAGAAAAAAAATGTTTTCTACCATAATGTGCTCTTATATTTGGGAAAAAACACATATTTTGAGCTAGTAAAGAGCATTTTACCTACAAATACTACCAATTTATTTAGGAATATTGATAAAAAATGCATAATTTACACTTACTTTCATTTTGAAATATTTTAATTTTAAAATTTTAATTTTTTAAAACTTAATTTTTTTTTAAATTTAAATTTTGAAAAATGAAATTTATTTCCAATTAAAATTAGACAATTTTTTGAAAATGTTCAACATAATACTATTACTTTATCTACTATCAAAGGATTGTAAGAAGTTCTAAAATTTTAAAAAGTAGAAGATTAAGAGGGAAGAGCTCTAAAATTCATTGTCAGAAATGAAACCGTAAAAAGCAATCATACAATAATTTTGTCTGAGAAATCCTATTTAGTAATGTATAGGTATAAAATTGCAAATTAAACATACCCAAGTGATGTGTATCGGAAAAGGAGAACAGTCTTGTTAGTATTTATTCTTTATTCAAAGGTATAAAAGCACGGTATTGTTGTGTTCCAACAATTGTTATGGCTAATCTTGTTTTTAATGACTTTTCTTCTTCAAACAGTCTGATATGAAAACAAAACTTTTATGAGTTTTTAGTAAATCCCCTGTGGCAAAATCAATTTCTTTAAAATAAACAAATTGAACTGTTGCCATAGCATTGTTCCAGTGGAAGCCTTGTGTAAAACCATCTTGTAAAACAAATTAATAATTCTCAGCTAAGTCTAAAATTATAACAGCTTCTGTTTCCTCCAATCCTAATTTCTTTTCAATGGTCAGTAAAAAATTTACCATCCATCTCCTTTTTTATGTCAGCAATATCGAGTATATTGAAGAAGGAAAGTCATTAAAAACAAGATTCGAAAAAGCCATAACAGTTGTTTGAACACAACAATACCATGATTTTATGCCTTTGAATACAGAAAAAATACTAACAAGACTGTTCTCCTTTTCTGATACACATCACATGCATGTGATTAAAGCAAGTTCTTGTGAGGAAGATGTTCCATTTGAAGAGATTGTTGGGTATGTTGCCTGTGAGAATGAATGGTGGATGGGATGTGTTATGTCAAAAGACCAGTCAGAAGAAGTTGAAATTTCTTTTTTACATCCCTGTGGACCAACACCATCATTTTCTTATCCAAGAAAACCAAATATTTTGACTGTGCCTAAAATCTTTACATTGTGTAATTTACATCCAACAACTGCAAGGGGAAGAATATATCAAGTTGCTGAGATTTTGCAAAAGTCTGTTGTAAAATTTTTCTAAAATCTGAACTTGTGTAATTCATAATAAGAATTCAAGAACTTAATTATGTAGTAATAGGTGTACATAATTTGTAATTTTACACCTATGCATTATTAAATAAGATTTTTCAGACAAAATTATTGTATGATTGCTTTTTATGGTTTCATTTCGGACAATGAATTTTATTTAGAGCTCTTCCATCTTAATCTTCTACTTTTTAAAATTTTAGAACTTATTACAATCCTTTGCTACTAGATAAAGTAATTGTATTATGTTGAACATTTTTTCTTATAAATTAACTAATTTTAATTAGAAATAAATTTCATTTTTCAAAATTTAAATTTAAAAAAAAATTTAAGTTTTAAAAAAATTAAAATTTTAAAATTTAAATATTTCAAAATGAAAGTAAGTGTAAATTATGCATAAATATCAATATTCCTAAATAAATTGGTAGTATTTGTAGGTAAAATGCTCTTTACTAGCTCAAAATATGTGGTTTTTCCCAAATATAAGAGCACATTATGGTAGAAAACATTTTTTTTCTCTCTGAACCCATGAAGATACCATCTTGAAATTTGGCCCATATGTTTCTGAAAGTGTGTTTGAAATAATATATTTTTAAAAAGAAAATCAATTATACCTATTTTTAAATATTTAATTTTTTTTGAAAAATTTAAAAAAATTTAAATTTTAAAAATCTATATCTTTGTTAGGGTTAATATATTATGAAACATCATACAATACTGAATAATTTAAAACAAATTTCATGTCTTTAGCATGAATAGCTGATGAGATACAGCTATTTGAAAATTACCTAAAATTCCAGAAAACTGAAAATTTTGAAGCTTTGAAAGGCCATATCTCTTGAAAAAATCATCAGAAAAATCTGAAACTTCACAGTTTTACAACACTAAGTGTGTACAACACATATTGTAAATTTCAAGAAAATCTGAAGACATGAGGTTTTGACCATTGGTTGATTTCACATGGAATGACCCGTAAGTAAGCCAACTCTTGGGTATTAAACGGGGCATTCCATGTCAACTCAACACAGTTTTGGGACATTTTAGGACTTCAGGTCTCAGATTTTCTCGATTTTCGGTATGCAGCAAGACATCATAGAGTTATGAAAAAATCTCCAATTTCAGCGGCCTAGCTCAAATACTTTTGAAGTTATAAATTTTTAAAGTTTAGAATTTTCCTCAAAAAACTGCACTTTTTGACATCTTTGATTGCCTGTAAGTTGGCAACCAATTATAATACAGTCTTGGGAGTGGTATAATTTTAAAGCCCTTGAGTGGGGCTTTAAAATGAGGTGCATCAGTATAGAGTCCCCATTTAAATTTTTTTTGAAATTTTACAATTAAATTTTAAAATTTGAATTTCTCAAAAAATGGCATTTTTAAAAATCTGAAAAAATTACCAAAAATAGTTTGTATTGTCTACATACATATGGTAAAAACTTTGTGATGGGATCTCAATGGGATCAGGTGATAATAAGCCCCTGAAAATTACATGTTTTGTGAATACTGTACAATATCTTGTATAATTCGCACTATTTTTGCTTTATTCAGTTTGTAGGATGTGGTAACAAATTAGAAATGCTGGTATTTTCCCTTTTTTATGAAAAACTAAGCAAATTTAACAAATTTAAAAATTTTAAATTTTGTAGTATTGGCATGGGATACATGTCTGTAGGCTATATTTTAGTGCAGTTTATGAATATTAGGCCATATTTTGGATAAAATTTAGAATAAGTGTGGAAAATTTGAAGTAATTAAAACAAAAATTAATTAATAAGATAAATACTTCAATTTTCCCACACTTATACTAAATTTTTGTCAAAAGTTGGCCTAATATTCATAAACAGCACTGAAAAATAGCCTATGGACATGTATCGCATGTCAATACTACTAAATTAAAAAAATTTTAAAAATTTAAATTTTTTAAAATTTGTTTAAAATTTAAATTTTTGAAAGATTTTTATATCTTGTTAAGATTTAATTACTTCTTAGATACTTTATAACCAAATATTCTCAAAATACTTTGTTTCATTTGATTGAAAGATTTTATATATTTTTAAATAACATAAAATATTTTAATTTTAAAATAGTTTGACAATATTTCATTAAAAATTATATGAAAAGAGATCAAATTTTAAAAGAGACAACAAATATTTCGAAAAAAATTAAATTTAAAACAAATTTAAAAAATTTAAATTTTTTAAAAATTTTAAATTTAGTAGTATTGACATGTGATACATGTCTATAGGCTATTTTTCAGTGCTGTTTATGAATATTAGGCCAACTTTTGACAAAAATTTAGTATAAGTGTGGGAAAATTGAAGTATTCATCTTATTAATTAATTTTTGTTTTAATTACTTCAAATTTTCCACACTTATTCTAAATTTTATCCAAAATATGGCCTAATATTCATAAACTGCACTAAAATATAGCCTACAGACATGTATCCCATGCCAATACTACAAAATTTAGAACTTTTTAAAAAATTTAAAATTTTTAAATTTGCTTAGTTTTTCATAAAGAAGAGAAAATACCAACATTTCTAATTTGTTACCACATCCTACAAACTGAATAAAGCAAAAATAGTACGAATTATACAAGATATTGTACAGTATTCACAAAACATGTAATTTTCAGGGGCTTATTATCACCTGATCCCATTGAGATCCCATCACAAAGTTTTTACCATAAGTATGTAGACAATACAAACTATTTTTGGTAATTCTTTCAGATTTTTAAAAATGCCATTTTTTGAGAAATTCAAATTTTAAAATTTAATTGTAAAATTTCAAAAAAAATTTAAATGGGGACTCTATACTGATGCACCTCATTTTAAAGCCCCACTCAAGGGCTTTAAAATTATACCACTCCCAAGACTGTATTATAATTGGTTGCCAACTTACAGGCAATCAAAGATGTCAAAAAGTGCAGTTTTTTGAGGAAAATTCTAAACTTTAAAAATTTATAACTTCCAAAGTATTTGAGCTAGGCCGCTGAAATTGGAGATTTTTTCATAACTCTATGATGTCTTGCTGCATACCGAAAATCGAGAAAATCTGAGACCTGAAGTGTGAATGAGTGTGTTGAGTTGACATGGAATGCCCCAAACTCTGTACTCACTTATTTCTTTTCTTCTTTGGCACTTCAACCACAACCTTGTTGGTCATATCAGAAATTTTCTGACTATCATGATCTAGCACACCTTTCTTTACTTCAATTTCCTTCTTATTAGTTGAGTCTTCATCATCTAAAAATAGTATAAGCATAACTTTAATGAGAAGAGTTTAAGGCTTTTAAAATATTATTGCAAGAAAGTGATTTTTAGCTATAATTGAACAACCATTAAACCAGCTGCACCCCATGTAAAATATTTTGTACTGGAAATAGGCTAGTTTTGATAGGGTTTCTAATACAGGGGTAGAAGCAACTACTTCATTAAATATAGGACATTCTATACAAAAAATATAGGACAAATATAGGATGCTCCGAAAAGGGTTTAACTATACATTATTTACATTTTTCCAGATAATAACTTTAAATTCACTGAGAGGTAACAGTTTTTAGACCAGATAAGCAATTAAAAAGTATTTTTTTCATAAAACAAAAACTTAAAACATTCATAAAATTTTTGAAATTCAGATTGAAACATATCAATATCATCAGAGGGTGATTCAAAACACTTGGGCAAAAATGATAGAGGGGGATAAACTACTCAAAGACAGAGACAATTCAAAATTATCCTGGAAAGGAGGACCCTGAAGAAGCAATTCTAACATGATAGGGAGCTGGTACTGGTAAAACAGTATTTATAAAAACTGTGTAAAATTTTTTTCTTTTTTTAAAGAGGTCACCCCTCTTTAAAGGAACAGAATAATATTCCGCACATTTTTATAAAATAAAAAGGATTGATTTATTCTTACAAATTTAACCTATTTAAAATTTTTGTTTCGTTTGCAGTTTGCACCATATTACTCTTTTCATATTTTGAATCTGACCCTTGCAAAAATATCATCATTATATAAATTATTTATCTTAGCTTTCCCCCAATTATTTATTAGGCTTGTTGTTACTCTTTTCATGCAGGAGAGATCTCTTTTCAGCTACAGCAGAGCTTACTGAATGATATAACTAAAAGTTACTTGAGCCAGTTTTGTTAATTGGAAGATGCTCAACCTTTGGCCCGTGGTCCAAATGCGGCCCGCAAACCATCAATTTGTGTGGACCACGAACTAATTTAAAATTTTTAAAATAATCCCTACTTTTTTAATTCCCAGATTATTTCCTAGAAAAATTGCAAGTTATTGCGACTTCTCGCGTAAATTCGTTTTGCTCGCGGAGTGTTCCGTTTCTCCCCCGACTGCTTTCGTAAACGGTCGGGGGAGTCTCGCGTTGTTATTGCGATGTAGAAAAAACAACTTTACTGTGGTCAGAAGCCAACAGGTCCGACTTAGTTTGGCCAAAACTGCGTTTCTTGTCCAAAATCGTATTTTTTGCGTCTTTTCTTTCGAAATTTTCCGGGTCCCGCGGACCCGATATTTTGCCAGAGTTACGTCCCGCTTTCACAAATTTGCGTAAAAAACCTGCTAAGCACGAATTTTGAAAATTGCTGGGATTACGCCGGTTACGGGCATTATTCAGTAATTACTCTCACAACAATCAACAGCGGAAACTGAAGAAAACTTCGCCTGAGATAAGAAATATAGGACATATAGGGCATTTTCAAAAATATAGGACAATATAGGACGCTTTTCAAGGTTTTTGGAAAAATATAGGATATATAGGACAACTTCGACCCCTGCTAATAGAATGAGCCTTGATGCAATCGGGCAAAAAATAGTACAACCATTAACAGCAGCACAAATTTACTACTACTAAATTTTAAGAAATGCAACACTATTGTTACTTAGAATAATCTCTCTATTCTAAAAAAAAGTTTTTAGTGAACGGTTTCCAGAGAAAGGCTTTTTAATTACTGAACCGAATGACACATATATGGTATCAAAATGTCCGGATTCCTTCCGGATTTCCGAGTAAGCCCTTCGATTTTTCAAAAAAATTCTCAATTTTAAAATATTTCCATTTTTTAAGATAACGAATAAGGTCGCAGTTACAAAGCAAGTACTGTCATTCAAATTATTATGCATCCAATCACAACGACCGATTGACGCTATATTTTAAGATGAAATATGTTTTTCACCTTTTAAAAAAAGTACTCTCTTGATGAAATATCACTCAAAGACTGATAAAAACATATTCTAAAACTTACATGAACGCCATTTCATACTAAAATTTCACAGTTTTTGTCCAATATTTATAATTTTTAGTCTGATTTTATCGAAATTAATTGTAAACATAGAGTGATGTTTTGTCTCTTTTTATTTTCGATTGCTTAAACGGTATTGTCTGGGTTAACAAGTCTGGGTTTAAAAAAATATGAATGATAAACACTAGGCATATTATACTAACGAGTTATTTTAAAATAACGGGTTTTTGTTTGGTTCGAATATTGATAAACAATTAGAAATAGTTATTTTTATATAATCATAGATTAAAAATAATTAAGATGAATATTTTTAAAAATATTTCGTTTAAATTTTTGAAAAATTCGAATTAATATATATTGAAACTTTTAAGGGAGCTTTATTCATGGAGGGGATTTGGGGAAGTATATTCGGAAAGTTGGTTGACGTTTTTTTTGTAAATTGTTTAATTGTTTTGTAAAGTGAATTAAGTTCGGCGAGTTAGAATTTGTGGTAATTGCGAAGCAATTCCAAAAGGTCTTGCGTCAGCAGTTTACGGGGGTTGGCGAGCGATAGCGAGCAGGGGGCGGTAGCTCCCTAGTGACTGAAAGATTTAAAACTATGGTATTTTTGTGCAAAAGCCGAGAATTCTAGGAAAATTTTCTTATTCTAAAGGGTCGGCTTATTCAAAGATTTCAAGATCCTTTTGTTACTCTGTTTGCAAAGCTCATGAGGTTTGTGGAAGAACAGGCTTTTTAAGGTTAAGATGTTAGAAAGATTCATCTGGCTAATGGGGGAAGATTCTGTAGTTGGGCCTGGTTAGCGATAAGTCGCCAAATCTGGCAATAGTTTTTTTTATTATAATTTCTGGCAACCCTGAGATTATGAAATGCGGACCTGGAAAAAGTGCCCAAACCTGCGAACCTGGTTCGGGGGAAGCCAGTGCCAGCTTCCATAGGTGCAATGCATAAGATTCGGGTAAATTTCGGTTAGGTTCGGGGGAAGGTTACAGCTTTTTCCAGGTCCGATGAAATGTGGACAAAACTCAAGCTAAAAATTATTTTTACTAGTGCATTTTTCTGTTTTCTTTCATTTTTCCATGGATGTAATTTAATTTAATTTTTCAAATTTTTTTCATTCAATCAGATTTTGTTTTAGTTTTAGAGCAGGGGTTCCCAAACATTTTTGGCCGGTGGACCGCCTGACGACATTTTTCGTACCCCGTGGACCCCCTGTCTAAGGAAGCGTTCAAAAAGTAGCTAAAAATATTATGTTTTTGATATAAATTTCTAAACCACGCATAAATTTTTTAATTTTTTTCGAGTGTTTTTAGTACAGCATTTGATTTCACACTTTTACATATTTAAAAAACCTTTTTAATTTAATTTTTGCCTTCACACGATATTTTTAAGGAAATTATAACAATCAAATATTTAAAACATTTGAAATAAAAACAAATCTAAACTTTTAATATCACTACATTTCAAGACACAAAAACTTTTAATTTTAACAATAAGTTTTGGTCGCAAGCTTGTCAAAGTTAATGGCTTATGAGTGAGTTATTCATTTGCCAAATCATAAAAGTTCAGAAATAACTACAATTTATAAATGGCATGTTAACAAACAATATTTAATTGAGTTCAACTATAAAAACAAATCAAATTGCCATTGATATGGTTACACAACATTTTTAATGAAATTATAAAAATCAAGCATTTAAAAAGTTTGAAATTAAAAACAAATCTAAACTTTTAATATCATTATAAATCAAGGCACAAAAACTTATAGCTTTAACAATAAAAATTTTAGTCGCAAACTTGTCACAGTTAATGGTTTATGAGTGAGTTATTCATTCACCCAATCATAAAGTTTTAGAAATAATCACATATGGCATGTTAACAAACAAAATTTAATTAAGTTCAACTATGAAAAGAAGTCAAATTATGTATTACGGAAATTGAGTTTTAATTTATGAAATTGAATTATGCGCGGCTGGTCGGGGGATCTTCACCGCAATAAGAAAGAAATTATTCCATCGCCCCTGCTACCGTTGCGAGGACTCGGTGATAACCAACTTTTCATATTATGCTAAAATTTGATTATAAAAAAGAAAAAATTTTGGAACTTATCAAAGTTTTCCATTTTAAGGAAATTTTTCCCGTGAGTGAAAATCGCTGTGGACCCCCTAGAAGTTTCTGTGGACCCCCAATTTTCATTTTCATGCCCGTGAACCCCCTGGAAGTCGCTGTGGACCACTGGGGGTCCATATGGACCACTTTGGGAACCGCTGTTTGAGAGGAACCGTGAATCATTTATTTTTTTAAAGAGCTTTCATATTTATTTGCTTGCATTTCAGAATATTGAAATCTAAATTGGTAACCATATTAACAGTTAATTAGTTAGATTTAAATGTTAATAGTCATTAACTTCTGTATATAATTTTCTATTTATTTTATTATGAATTTCGTAAGTTTTTATCATTATTTACTTATTTTTAATGCAAAAAACCAACTGTGTGAATACTATTATTTTATACTCTTCTATTAATTTTTTTTTAAATTAAGTGTTTTACTCTTTTTTGAAATAATCTACTTTCAAATAACTATTAACCGTTACAACTGGTTTGGGAGATAGGCGAAAAATTTTCTTCGCCTATCTCGCCAACCAGGCCCAACTACAGAATCTGCCCTGCTAATTGGGAGAATTTTAACTAGGCATATGTTTTAATATTTTATTTTAGTACATTTTTCAAAGAAAAACTGTAATTTTAGCTTATACACAGAATTAATCGGTATTACACACTAAAATGACTTTCAAAATAATACACGGTTAAATTACGTTAACATACCCGCTAAATATCACCATGCTCTTTTAAACTACCAAATAGTAGAAATATTGTTAACAGGGGTCGGTCCAGGTGAAAATTGGAGCCGTTTTGCGGCCCCTTCACAAAAATTAGCTTCGATAAAACGGCCCCTTCACAAAAATAAACTTTGTAAAATCGGCCCCTTCACAAAATTTCTAGTGACAACTTTTACGGATTGTCCGTAAAATTTGCGGATTTCCGCTAAGTATTACGGATCAATTCTAAATTCATACGGAATACACGTTTTTTTTTCATTTATCCTTCTCAGAAACGTTAACAAATCGGGATTTTTTGCAAAAGTTTCCATTTTTTTTCATGCTCTGTTTTTTCCGCAACCCATTCCTTGTACAACCACAGGCGTCAAGAGATGTCGGCTTTTCTCGTGTCCGTATTGTAATGAAAAAAAAATCCAACGTTAACATGGTCAAAAGCCAACATGTCCGATGTTCAGAATCTCGATCTTGAAAGCAAAAAAATGTGATTCTTCGTGGAAGTCCCGTTTTTTCCGCGACTGATTCCATCGGGCGCGGGCGCCTAATTGTAATTGGAACTAATCACTTGGGTTATCGCGATATTAGTCGGTATTTTAACTTATGAGGATTTTCTAGAGTAAAGTACAATAGAGTACTAAAAATTTTTCTGGTATTATATCAAATCGATTTAAAGAATGTAAAGATAAAATTAAAAAATTCTTGGTTTTACGTAAAAAATTAAATTTTTCACAAAAAACATTCCATTTTCACAAAAATAAAAAAAGGCCCCAAAAATTAAAACACGGATCGACCCCTGGTTAATAAGTTTAACTTTTTTTTGCTAAAAATGTGTCAATATTTGAATACATGGTGTTTTAAAAGCTTGATGAGGGCTTGATTTCGGGGGGGGGGGCCAGGGCCCCTTCGCCCCCCCCTTATATACGCCACTGCAGACATACATTCCCAGATAGGATAATAGGATCATATTTTTATAAACTTCTTTTTAAAAAATTTTTAATTTTCCCCCTGGATTGGCCCCACTGGGGGCAATTTGGTTGATAATTTTCGAATTGCCCCCCGGTGGGGCGTGCGCCCCACGTTGGGAAACACTGACCTAGATAATTAGGTTTCTTAGCTCAGATCCGTAGTTTTTCCCACTCTACATCTATAACTCCGCTGTTTTCACCTGATTTTCGTTGAAATTGGAGGTTTTGATCCAGTCAATGCACAAAATATCTGTTTTTCAGATAATGATGTTGGATTTTTTAGTTTTTCTTTCTATCTTGGGGGAAAATTTCCCCAGAGCTGCTTGAATTTCCCCCAAACATTGTTTGGGCATATTCTGCACCTTTGCATTAACAGAGTTAAACCCCAATACAATTTTCAAAGTGATTGTTTCCAGTAAGGTTAGTACAAAAAACAAATAATATGCATCATAAACTTAGGCTATAAAATATTATAACCAATAGATAGTTACTATTTTCATTTTTGTTGGTAGCGTCTGAACACAAGCTGGTTGAACAAGGCAAAGCTGCATCATCTGGAGATGGAAGGGCACCTTCCGGGAGTCCATTATCGGTGGATTCACTGTCTTCTTTTGAGCAAAAAAACTGGGTGATATCAGTCTGATTGGAAGCCTTTGAACCTTTGTCAGATAGTTTAGAAGGTTCTGTTCCCAGTTTGGACCTGGCTGTTTTTCTCCTGCCAACTAAAAATGAAATTGGTATTCAAGCCTCAAGGTGATAAATGTACCATTCTCTAAAGTTTAGCCAATCACTCATTTATACATAAATATTCACGAAAAACAGTGATTTTAATTCTAAATTTAGTATGTTTAATTCTTGATAGCACTAAATATTTACAAGCAAGACAAAGAAAATGAAAATAATTAAACTAGAGATGATATAAAAACTATATTTGAATTTACTATAACTAGAATCAAAAGCACCATTAAAAATGATGAGATTGTATATCCTAGGATACTAAAAACTTAATGTAGACAATGTAAAGTAAACACAACTTACGCAAGGCGATTACTTTTTCCGTTCAATATTGGCGACACAATTACACTTTTGAAGTTAACTAACCACTGATTTTATGTATGATATAATTGGAAATGAAATATTGCATTGCATGTATTGAATATCTTTACCTACCTCTTGACATTACGGCAATTAGATGTCCCTTTCAAACAAGTGAAACACTTAAAAAAGCAATAAATCACAGTTAATTGAAAGTTTCTTCCCACATTCAGTATGGGAAGCCTAAATAAGCAATTATATGAAATAGAGAATCGGCGACTAAAATTATAATTGATACCAAATGTTATATTTCCGTTGGGTATATTTTTTCAAAAAAAAGAAAAACACAAACATAACAACGCGCTGAAAAGTTCTGTTGCCACCTTCTGGTGCTCTAAGCTAAGTATTTTACTCACCAATAATTACTTTCAAACGAAGTAAGCATAGGTTTTCTTTGATACTGTTTTAACTACAACAAGAGCTATAAAAATTATAACTTATCAAATAAATAATTTATATTTCTATAATAAAAACTAAAATTTACAAATAAATCAATATCTTAACTTCAACTGCTTTGTTTAATCACTTTCACTTTCTCTCTTTTTCTGTCTGGCGCTGGCTCGACGTGATCAGCTTGTGTGTATGTCAACATTGACCTAAATTAATTGCTCTTATATATTAATTTATTTCTACGCGTCGATCACTCCTATACACGTAAGCGCTTCTTTCCAAAAAAAATTTTTTTTTCGTTTTATTTTATCCTACTATAAGTTGAATATAAATGCAGTTAAACAGCACTCTTTGTGAACATTTTAACTAAGTTTCTTGCATCAGAAATTGCAAATTACGAAATTACTCAAATATTTCTGTCTCCTTATTTAAAAAAAGTTTGTTTTTTCTTCCGTGTGTAATTATATGTGTTTTCTTTCTCTAGAAAATGAATACCAACCTGACTTCTAAAGAAATAAGGCAACAGTTTTTGAGTTTCTTTTCCCAAAAGTATGAACATTTGTACGTTCATTCTTCTCCAGTTATTCCACATGATGATCCTACACTTCTCTTTGCTAATGCTGGTATGAATCAGGTAAATAAATATCTGAAACAATTGTATATATTCCTTTTTACCTCAAAGTCTATACTTAATTAAATCGAGAAATGGTGAAAATCTTCCAACTTTAAAATCCTCATCGAATCTTGATTGATTAGGACTATTTCAGGGGTTCATCCAGGATTTTTGGTAAAATCCTAGGAGAGCCCACACCCTTGGCAACAAACCGAAATAAAGCGCCAAACCCGAACAAGATGGCGCCAAGTGCCATCTAGTGTATTAAAGTAGGGTTACCAAGATGGCGGAATTATCGCCAACTTTGGCAAGGGTGTGGGCTCTGCTACGATCCAACCGGATTTTTTAACTGTTATAAAATATGATTTTTAAACTTTCCTTTATTTAATAAAAGGGGTTTTTAATATAGGATTCTTAAAAACTAAAACAGGAAATTAAAACTTATTAAATGTCATTAACCTGGCTTTGCATTTATTGATGCATTTTATTCTAAAGAAATACAAAAAAGGTAAATGAAGCAAATCCGGGCTGCAGCTGAATTTGGCGATTTTTTTTGTCGTTTAGGGGAAAACCAATGGCGGCCGAGCATTGAATTGTTATCGCCAAATTAGGCGACGAAAATCTTCAATCTGGATTTGCTTCATCAACCCAAAAAAATATAGTCTTCAAACTATTTTCCCTGTATCATCAAAACTTGACCTTGGAGCCCCCCTAAACGTCTAATATTTTACCAAGTTTGTCAAAGCGCAAAAAATCTATATCTGAAATTCGGATGAGACGTACCAAAACGAGTTGAAAAAGTGGGGTTTTTGACTTAAATTTCAAAGAATTTTCTGGGGGAATAGTCAATAGGATTTGATAACATTTTCGGAGTCAGCGGCACGGTCGACAGCATGATACGTAAGAACCCAACTTTTCAACAACAACATTATTACAAACTTTATTGATGGTACATCATTTGTCCCGAAGTTTAGTAATAGTACTTAAAGGGTTAATCCATGGTGTGGTGTATGTTATAACATTTTTAATCTTTAGTAGACATTATGTTGGTTCTATCATCTATTTTTTGCTACATTACATTTTGTATTTCAGTACAAGCCCATTTTTCTGGGGACTGTTGATCCAAGCAGTGATGCTGCCAAGTATAAAAGAACCGTTAACACTCAAAAGTGTATCCGGGCTGGTGGAAAACACAATGATTTGGATGACGTCGGAAAAGATGTGTACCATCATACATTCTTTGAAATGTTGGGGAACTGGTCATTTGGTGACTTCTTCAAGGTAAATTAGTTGCTTCTTATCAATTTATATCTAACACCTTGAAAAAAAAACAAATTTGAAATTACGTTATATTTTATTACAAATAGTTTACAAAATTCATTTTAAGAAGTAATAATTTTTTAATTGTTCAATAGAAACACCTATAAATTTAATGCAACCGTTGATTGTTAAATGTAGTTCTTCTAAGCATTCCTCTATACTAACTAAATATTTACTATTGTATGGCTGTGGCATCATTTTTGTAATAATTTAAATGATCAAGTGTATTGGAGGAAAAATGTAAACTTTAGCTGAAGGAATTATCAGGAATTTAAAAATAGTTAGATTATCTGGATTAGATATTAATTAATTTGAAAAACCACAAGTACTGTAGTTTTTGTACTTCAGTTATTAATCCTTTTTAATAAAATAATTTAATAAAATTAGGGCATTTCAGTGGTAAAAGGATAATGTCCTAGTACCCGCCCATTAGAAATAAAAAAAAATAATTTTTATATTTGCAGAGAGAAATATGTCACTGGTCATGGGAGTTATTAACTGAAGTATTTAAGTTATCTCCAGATAGGCTTTATGTAACTTACTTTGGTGGAAATGCTGATCTTGGTTTAGAGCCAGATAATGAATGTAGAGATATCTGGAAAGAAGTTGGGTATGTAGGATAAAATTTGCATCCAGTATTTGTTAGTATTTAGAGATCTTGATTGATTACATTATATCTTGTTTAGGCTTCCAGAGGAGAGAATACTGCCTTTTAATATGAAAGACAACTTTTGGGAAATGGGTGAAACTGGTCCATGCGGCCCTTGTTCTGAAATTCATTATGACCGCATTGGTGGAAGAGATGCTAGTAGCCTAGTAAATGCTGATGTACCAGATGTGCTGGAAATATGGAATCTAGTGTTTATTCAGTTTAACAGGTATGATGTGATTATTTATAGTTTCTATTGTGAGCAGGGGCGTAACTAGGGGTGGGCAAACGGTGCCAGGCCCCGGGGCCCCCAGCTTCAGAGGGGCCCCCAGATCCGATTGTCCTAAGCCTCAAATTTGACCGAAAACCCCTTTTCAATCAACCATTTCTTTTGGAGACGGTCCCCTGATTAGACCCTCAAAAAACAGCTTCGTGGGAGAGGGCTTCAGTTTTCCCAAGGGGCCTCCCTCTCTCGAGATGCCCCATGCCCATTAACTGATAAGTAATGTCGCCGGACTTTGTCTGGACAACACCGACGCGTGTGAAAACGGACACGGGCCATAAAGAGCATGTGAGGTCTCATTCTATTGATACATTTTTGGGGGAAAAAACCTTGGTGAGATCCCTCTAGTGGCCTTGTTGAGAAATAAGCATATATGAGTTTGTTTTGTTGCGAAATAGTTTAAAATAAGCGTAACGCGTGCGATGTCCACCACAAGAACAAGAAATACAAAATGCTGAGGAGAATACAGGTAAGGACTCGTTTTGTTTTAAGGAGAATGTGGAAAAAATAAATTGTTTCATCTTCATTTTTGGTAGAATAAAAAAAGGGAAAAAATCACCCAGGTCAACATTTAAATGCATTTTTTTCTATCACATAAAAATTTAATTTTTTTAACTTTTTAGGATAACTATTTTAAACGAGTTTATTTAAAGTTGATAACATCAACTTATTTACCAACCTAAAACAATGTCTCTTCAATTATGTCAATTTAAGTTTTACAGTTTTTAAAGTTTTAAATGCAGTCGACTCGTTTCTGTGATCACAATTGATGATCAGATAATTTTATCAAAATTGGCCGCTCTCGATCACTCCTATTTAATTTATCGCAAAATGTCCTTCCTATAAGAACCCTCTTTATTTCCCGTTTGAATGCCAATTTTTAATACATAGACATACAAAATGAGTTATTAATTTATTAATGTTTCCCCCCTCTCATATTTTTCTTTGAGAATGTAAAAATTTTAAAATACATACCAGGTAATCGTTTTAAGTACTTCATTTAGAACTACATAGTTGTGATTTTGAAGCTAACACTCAGTGGCGGATTTACCAGCAGGCTGAATAGGCTGGAGCCTAGGGCGGCAGATTTTTGAGGGGCGGCAGATTTTTGAGAGGCGGCAGGTTTTTTTTGCAGTATAAGAAGCTGCCCGTAGAATATTCGAAAAAAAAATTTCGATCAAACCTTATTACATTTTTGTTATGGACTTCCTGTGTAGCTTGAAGCAATGCAGGGAATTGTCCCTTATCTCTGATAGGGGTAAACGCTTTTCTGAAAACCAACATTCTTTCACTACATGGGGTCCCTTTCATTTTCTGGCTGCATGTTCGGACAGAAGTTTTATCAAGTTTCGGAAGAAGATTTATCAAGTTTTTACCCTCAGTGGGACAAAGCTGAAGAAATGTTTGCTGCCATTACTTCGGAACTAAAAACCTTGGGTTTGAATATTGAGGACTGCCGTGGACAGTAGGGTGTCCCGAAAAAAACAAAATTTCTCTGATCGCTTAGCGGTAGTGCGGAAAAGTTGTGAACTACCATCACTAAGAAGGGTGTGAAATATTAAAACTGTGGGTTGATATCTTCTGTTGCCTCAGAAGGCCTAAAGTTCTGAAAATTGGGCTAAAAATGACTAAATTTCAAAAATTCATAAAAAATTACGAATTTTAGCCATAGATTTGGAGTTGCATTTAAAAGGTACTATTATTAACCCACTTTAACTGCAAAAAATTTCAAAACTTTTGATTAATACTTTCTTATGCCTCATCGTCTTTAAAATTTGGAAAATTAAGGCAAAATTTCGAAAAAACGCCCAAAACAACAGGGGGTCCCAAAAAACCCCCTTTGTTAAAAAACCCCAGGGATTTTCCCATTCCTTTTGGTCCCAAAAGACGGTGTGTGAAGTTTTAGCTCCCCAGGTAAACTGTAGGGTTTGCCGGTAGGGCCCCTAAGTTTCAAAAAAGTGAGAAAAATGACCATTTTTCAGAATTTTTGAAAGTAAATTTTAAGTTTTGTAATGTGATAAAACTGGTTCATTTGAGTTCTTTAGGACGTATTTAGAGGGATTTTATTTATTTACGTTTATTAACTATACCCTATAGCCCTATAGTTTTTGAGTAAAAAGTACTACTTTTAGTTACGCTGCGCTCTTCAATATAGGCGCTATAGGGTACAGTTAATAAACGCCATTATTTTCTACGCCATCTCACCATTATTTGTGCTACGAGATTCCTCGCCAGATCGTCCAAGCTTGCTTGGCGATCTGTAGAAGCTTGGCATGTTTCGCCAAATTGGGCGAGAAAAGAAAGTTAGTGGGCCTCTATCCGTAACTTATAGATTCTCCATAAACGTTCGTTTTCTGGAGCTGTTTCTGCACGCAAAAAACAAAGTTTAACAGGATCTCAAGCGTTTAATATTGATGGTATTTATGTGAAACTTTGGACTTAAGGGTTTTCAACTATGCCCTTTCAGATTATGAAATCAGAAGAAAGGATTTCTAAATACAAAATAAAGTTTTGCCAGATTTTTCAAATTTTTAACTTTTTTCGTAATAAAACAAATTTCAAAGTGAAAACTTTTAACATAATTTTAAAGATCATATTAAACCACAAAATTTGAGAGATTAATTAAATTTTTACCAATAGTAGTTCTTCAACAAATTGAATTTTTCAATATTTTTTTACGGTGTTGCTCCATTTTTAGCTCCCTGAGATTTGGTCTGGGACCCCCAAATCCTAAGTGATTCTGACTCATCTAGGTGTCTTCTATCCCCCTAGAAGTGTGATGCAACATTTATGGGACACCCTATATGTTACTTTTTTTAGGGAAAATGATGGAAGTCTGAAACCTCTTCCCAAGAAACATGTTGATACTGGTATGGGCCTTGAAAGGCTGGTTTCTGTGATTCAAGATAAACCTTCAAACTATGACACTGACCTTTTTCAACCTATATTTGAGGCTATTCAAAAGGTAAGGTATAACTGTTATATTTTTTTACTTGTGTTATGTGAAAAAAAAACACTTTGCTTTGTAATGGCCATAATCTTTGTCATACCAACTGGTCTTCGTAAAAAAATTGTAATTTTGAAATTTCAGAATAATTAATAAATTATGCCATGCTGAAAATATTGAGTAAACAGTAAACTAAGTAATCATTTAAGTTAAGCATATAATAATTTTCTTGTTTTCAGTCTACAGGATCTGTTCCTTATACGGGTATGGTTGGCAGTGATGATAGTACTGGTATTGATATGGCTTACAGAGTGTTGGCTGATCATGCTAGAACTTTAACTGTAGCGTTAGCTGATGGAGGAAGGCCTGATAATACTGGAAGAGGGTAAGTAGTTTTTTGTTTTCATTTCAAACCTTATTTTGAACAGTTACAAATTCAGCCACGAAAACTAATGCCGGCTTTAATTTTTTCTCTGTATAAATCCTCTAACTACAAACAGTTCATGTATTGTTTATAGGTTGTAACTAACAAACAATATGAAATTTCCCATTTTATAAGTAATATTTAATAGTAAGAATAAACCTTTCCATCTGGACAGTCCAAATTGAAATTCCCAAAGTCATGGTACTTGTCCTTTAATTTCTATAATTCTTTATATTCTGGTTTTTAAATGTTTCAAATATTTTTTTAAAGCAAGTAATCTTACCCTTTTTTATCCCATTTTAATTGACAATTGTATAGTGAACAAATTTTTCATATTCGGCTAAAACTAATATTGCTCTTATTTTTTCTATGAAATGCAAGGAATATTTAATGACTGCTCCATATTCTGGCTACACTTTGGGTCCTAAAAGTTAAAGCTTTAAAGATGTGAGAAGAATAATATTTATGATTGTGCACTTTTAAATGGATTAATGTTGAAATATTTTTAAACAATAGATTTTTTCATGACCACTTGTATTTTGACATAGATTTCCTAAAATACATAATTTCCTATGCAATATTGTCAAAATTTTCAAGATTGATCTCATTAGTAATTTCTATTAGGTATGTCTTAAGAAGGATATTGAGACGTGCAGTGAGATATGCACAAGAAAAGTTAGGTGCCAAACCTGGCATGTTTGCTAGTTTAGTTCCTGTTGTTATAAGCATTTTGGTAAGTTTATTACATTTAGACAAATAGTTTGAATTTAAATTTTCACATTCCAGTAGCAAAGTAGCATGTTTTTTAACAGAAAAGTTTTCTAATTCAGTTATTCATTAAAGAGAATTACATATCATTTTAAATGTAAATGCAAATATCCTTGCAATTAAAATTGATAGCTAGACCTTGTTTATCCATTGTTGACCCTCATGGCTGTTGTGCCGACTAGATTAGTTTTGTTGTATTGTAAAACCTAAGTGAACACCCCAATACAAAAAACAACCTATTCTAATGACCCCTACCCCCCTATTCTCCTATTGTTAAAATGCCTTAAACCACTGGTTTAAAGCTTTTTTTATAATAAGAAAAGAATAATAGTTTGAAAAAGGTTTTGATTAAGTTGTGAAGCAATCCCATTTTGAATTTAAGTGACCACCCTTTTTAATGATAGATTTTTTTTAAACGGAAGGTGGTTGCTTACAAGAGGTTTCACTGTGATAGTTTGTATTCTTATTAATTTTATAATGATAAAAATCTTAATTTTCAGGGTGATATTTTTCCAGAGCTTACTAAAGATCCTCAAACTGTAAGTTTTATTGCTTTATTTTTTATTGCAATACTTCTGCTGCATATTTGTCCTAAAATGTGCACAAAATTGTTTATTAAAGAAGGGATATTTCCGTATTATTTAAATTTTTCTTATTTTTAAGGTATGCCTTCTTTTTTGTAGTTAATATTAATTTACTCGAACCCTTTCGCACCGGATGGAACATATGCTGTCCCAGGCTAAAAAAATTTACGAATCTAGAATTAAAATTATTAAATTATAATTAATTAAATTATAAAAATTATTTTAATCTAGGAACAGAAAATAATGCCATGTTTGCTGCCAAACGCATCATGATTCTTGATCTTGTGATTCTCTCATCTCAGTTGTTCCCCAAATGATCAAACAAGCAACAACCGCCAATATTGCACAATTGATGACTCTTACGCCAAATTATTAATTCTGTTGTGACCAAAGTCACTACTATAAAGTTCATGTAATTTAAATGCAGTATAAAGGCAACTGAAAGTTTCACAAGTTTATTAATTCCATTCCAACACTTACCTCTTGCATTTTTGCACCTTTATTTTCTTCAAATTATGGACCCAACGACTCTTATCACTTTGAGGTGGGGTGGAAGTAGTGGGGAGAGGACAAAGGTAGTTTAGTAGTAGGCGGGAGTTTGCAATCAACAAAAAGCAGCAGTGGGACAAATGCTGTCCCAGCACTATTTAGTATTACGACTGGGACATGCCTTGTCCCGGTATGCAGGTGCTCTGAGTTTACGCCGGGAAATATGCTGTCCCATCAATAAAGCTTGTAATGTTGTTGTTGATGTCGTTATGGGATTGTTTGTGCGCGTCTTGCACCTTCAGACTTTCAGAGAACAAAGTTATTTCATCATAATAAGTGCTTGGGGGAGAAATAACTGTTACCGGAAACAAGGCACACTAAACTGATTTTTTTTGCCATATCGAAAGGGTTAAACCTTTAAGCCACATTCACAACTGCCATTCTACCGGAGGAAAGTTGGAGAAAAACCTGTCTTGTTCCCCCTCTCTCCCTACACCAGGCAAAACTATCGGTTTGAATTCTCTTCTTGGCTATAAGAAGTGGAAAGACGCCTAATTGGATCCACCTCCTGTAGATAGCGCTCTTGCTCGCTCGTCACGTGATTCTTTCTACTGGTAGAACGAGTGTTCTTGTGAACGAGCTATCCAATTTTCCACACTGTTGTTTTCCGGAGATCCCTTTCTCCATCCTTCTTTACCTCTTTCCCCAGTTGAACAGGTTGGCCTTTGTGAACGGGACATTAGTGTGATATGTGTTTGTTTATTTTCTCTTAAATTTGGATGTCATTCTAGATTTTTCTAGTTGAACATAAAACTTAAATTAATCAATTTTTTCTATGCTAGATTATTGACATAATTAATGACGAAGAGACACAGTTTCTTAAAACTCTATCTAGAGGACGCCAGCTATTAGAAAGAGCAATTAAAAAGTTAGACTCTAATGTTCTACCAGGTAAGAAATAAGAAAATCTTAGCAAATAAATTGCCTTGCATTAATTGATCCACTTGTGGAGCATTAGTTAATTTTCTTAACTATATTAGAAATTTCAAATACTATAAATGGGGTATTTTATTAGTCAGCTAGGACCAATTAATGCCACTCATTTTTTATTATGGTTTTGGGGTAGATTAAATTCCAGTGAAAATTCTGATTTCTTGAATTTCTTAGAGGATACCCTAAAATTTAACCTAAAAAACCCAATAAACAAACCACTGTATGCATCTTTTTTTTCTCTAATAACATTTAAGGTAATGAATGTTGGTCAGTTAAGCTCTCTTTGATTTTTTATCCATGAAGTATTAATTTTCAAAGAAAAACACAGAAATTCTGGGTGGCTTTAGAAAACTATGATAAGTATCAAAATAAGGGGGATGACAACAAGCTAACTCCAACAGTTTTATAAATTGGCCTTAAGCTTCAAACACCTCACTTTTAAAGCATTAATAATAAAGACTTTTTGTGTAGGCAGAGTAAAAAAACAAATAAATGGTAATATGCTAATAAATATAAGACAAGTTATCATATCTTTTTATCACTTTTTAAATTTTTTTTTATTTAATCCTTTAACAAGATCTGAAAATTTCCACTTTTCTTAATTACCTGTAACCAGTGTTATACTTAACTCATTAAAGGGGATGTTGCCTGGCGTTTGTACGATACATATGGATTTCCAATCGATTTAACGCAACTGATGGTTGAAGAGAAAGGTCTGCAAATTGATATGGTTAGATATGAAGAAGCAAAGAAAGAAGCTCAAGTAAGTATTTCTTAATGTCATAAATTTACAAAGTGTGCAGTGTAGTTTTATTTCTAGCAAATACTCATAGATAAAATTAATTCTTTCAGCTTATGTCTCAAGCCAAAGGTGAAGGATCAGCAGATGAAATTAAACTTGACGTCCATGCCATTTCTGAGTTGCAAGAAAAGAAAGTCCCTGCCACTGACGACTCT
The DNA here is from genome assembly GCA_024610705.1 of Tetragnatha versicolor. NCBI lineage: Eukaryota > Metazoa > Arthropoda > Arachnida > Araneae > Tetragnathidae > Tetragnatha > Tetragnatha versicolor. Next base: position 19,747,329 of record JANDEH010000008.1, read on the forward strand.
CCAAAATACGCGTATCGTGCAGTTAGTAGTAATAAAGATTCTAAATATGGTATGCTTTATGAATTTATAGGTGTAGAAACAATTTCAAATTTTCATTGTTCAAATTTAATTTTACTTGTAACAAAAGTGAGATTATTCAAGGATGACTGTGATTATTTATGGTCTTTATTATTATGGTCCTTTTTCATAAAAAGAGGGCTATCAAGTTAAATAGGTAAACTCTTTGGATGCAGACCTATATTTCCCCTCAAATTGTTCCTACCTTAATGGTTTCTTGATAGTATATTATTTAATGCTGACAACTACATTAGTTTAGATACGAACCACATATAAATCGTGTTTAAAAGTGTTAACCATTTATTCATTTCAGATTAATGTTTTTTTAAATTAATTTACTTATTTCTTGTGGTAGAATTTGAGCCATGCACTGGTACCATATTAGCCTTAAGAGTTCACAAGGCATTTGCTGATCAAGTTGATAGTGGTCAAGAATGTGGTGTGATTTTGGATAAAACATCTTTTTATGCTGAATCTGGAGGTCAAATATTTGATGTTGGCTTCATGGTCAAAGAAGATGATGAGGTACAAGACAGATTTTATCCTTGAAAATTAACTAGTGTATGTTTCTTTTTTGCAAGCATTGCATTTTTTAATGTTACTACATATTATGTTGCTTATAAATAGCATGTGATGCTACATTTTGTGAGAAAATACTTTTACTTTAGATTGGGTTCATTTTTGTGCTGTTTCATTAATTTCTTAACCCTTGCGGGGCTAAAATTGTGTACCTATATTATGCAAGGTCAGCCTGACAACATTTTGAACTAAATATTAAAAACCTATTATAACCCTAATGTTTAATCACTTGTATGATTAAAAAAATCAAATGGAAATAATTTTTTTAAGGTCCTCCTGCTATAAGTTAAGGCACTAAAACTAAAAGATAATATCTTTCTCAGAAATCATAACTTTTTTGTTTTACTATAAAAAGTGGAATTTAAACACTTACTTGTTTCTGTATGGATGCCATTTAATCTTATGATAAAATTAGCTAGAGATGTTTAATGAATTGGTAAACTATTCCAATAAAAAAGAGGATATTTTGTGTTTATAAAAATAGTATGTATCAGTATAAATTATGAGAAATAATTTTCTGTGCTTTCTTTTTTAGGACACAGAATTTTTAGTCAAAGAAGTGCAACTTCAAGGAGGATATTCTGTTCATATTGGAACACTCAATGGTACCCTCAGAGTTGGCGACAAAATGAAATGCTTAATTGATGAGGTACATAGCTCATCATAATTTTTCTTTCAAGTTATCAAGAAAAAGTTTCATCCATCTTACATTAAGTTTTTTTGCAGGAAAGAAGAAAACTTATTATGAATAATCACACTGGAACGCACATTCTAAATTTTGCTTTGAGGCACGCTCTTGCTACTGAATGTGACCAAAAAGGTTCATTGGTTGCACCCGATAGGTTGAGGTTTGACTTCACAAATAAAGTAAGTTTCCCCTTACATTTATTTCCTGGTTAAGACTTCTTATTTATTGGATAGTTAAAATTTTATCCTCAATTCCCTAGGGTGCAATGACTGTTGCTCAAGTGAAAAATGCTGAAACTGTTGCCAATGAAGTGATATCTAAAAATGAGGAAGTTTTTGCCAAAGAAGCAGCTTTACCTTATGCCAAAGCTGTACAGGGTCTTAGGGCTGTATTTGGAGAGGTTAGTACTTAGTATACTAAGTAAAGAATTTCTGCCTGTTTATTACATATTTAAATTTTGCTTAAATTACAAAAAAAAACTTTGGTCTGTAAGGTATTAGCTTAAATTTGTCCATTAGATTTTGATTCACCAATTTTATTTGTTAATCAATGTAAGAAAGTTTTTAAAGTATTAAAAATACATCCATTTAAACTTATTTAAATGGACTTTGAAGTAAAAATGCATTAGTTTTTTTCTTATAAGGAAAAAATTTGCATCAACTTAGCGGTCACTTCTACTGACACATCTGCATACCTTAACACTAGAACCGCCGGAGCAGTCATTTTAACTGTTTTGCGTTTTTGATTCTAAATATTTTCAAAGATATTTGAGTTACACACTTGTGATTTCGTGACTTTTCCTAATTGATGCTTCTATATACGTCATCCAAATTTCAATTATTTTTGAAGAGCCGTTCCGGAGATATTTATTGGTCTACCTAGAACTGCCAAAACAGTAATTTTGACTGGCGGATGTTTAGTGCCTCTATTTCTTGCATTACCACTTAAAATCTTACAGTTAATGCTTTCTAAGAAATATATATAAGTTCTTCAAACAAATTTATTATATTTTATGGTTTTTACAGCTGCAAATTGTCAATATATCATTATAAATCCCAGAAATTCATGTATATACACTTGCTAGAAGTTTTTGATTTCCCACCCCTTTTTTTATAATTTTCTATGGAAGATTTATTATTTCCTTTATGAGAAAAGAAACCAAGTTTATTTTACTGTACTGTTCTTACTTTTTATAGGGAAAAAAGTTTGTTTATGCAATTATTCAGGCAAAATACTGCTTTACATAGTAATGCAAACAATTGATTTTTTTGAAACGCACTAAAACGGAGTTATGACTTCATTATTTAGTTTTGTGAGAAAGGGTTTAAGAGAAATATATAATTATTCAAGATATATTTTGTTCATAATTTTTATTTTTGGCTAGAACGTTGTATAAGTAAAAATAACCTATTCCTTATCATTAACAACGAAATTTAAGATGCAAAACTAAATAAATATGTTTGTTTTAAATTGTGTTTTTTTTTCCTTTCTTCAAGTATTAGAAGCAATTTTGAGCTCAAAAGATTATTTTTACCGGTAGAAAAGCTTAGCAGTCAAAATGACTGCATCCGGCGGTTCTAGGTATGCGGTACTTGCCGGCGGTTCTAGTGTTAATACAATCTCTTCTATACATTGTGACAAAATATATATTTGTTTTAAAGTTTTACAGTATTTAAGAAAGAAAACATGCTGACTTACTTATTACTCAATCTGCTTTTAGGTATACCCTGATCCAGTCCGAGTTGTTTCCATAGGAATCTCAGTTGATGATCTGATATCAGATCCCTCAGGACCTGGTGGAACTGTAACATCCGTAGAATTCTGTGGTGGAACGTAAGCATTTTTCTTTGTTCCAGTTTCATAATTTTTCTTATCCTGATCAGAGAAGATTTTGTCCTTGTTTAAAGTCAAAGTTTACTGTCTTAAAAAACTGACTGATTTGAAGGTAGCAAGTAAAACTACATGTGGCGAGGGAAAGGTGGGTAAAGGGCAATTAAATCTTTTGAAGTAGCCCTACAATACTGACTGGTAAGTGATAAATAATGCACCAACCTTTCAATGCCATCCAATGGCGAGAAGAATGAATTCATTGAATGATAACTAAAGGTGTACTGTTTGTTTTCGTTCCGAACTTTTTAAATTAGCAGGAAAAACTAATTGAGAAATAATAAATTCGGCTGCTGGAAGGTATTTTAATTTTAACATAAAGATAATAAGGATCTATGCTTTCTAAAAGTGCTGGTTAGAAGTGAGGGTCGCTTAGAGAGGCTTTACTGTATAACTTTTATTTACTTAGCTTTTACACATTACATAGTCTTAGTTAGTCTCATTCCTAATGGGAATTCATAATAGTTATGTCTGGTTAAGGTTTAGTATAAGTTCATCATTAGTGTAGTTTTCATTACATTAAATTAGCATTTTACTTAGATTTTAACTCTACTATACCCATATTAAGAAGGGATTTTGCAGAAAACTATCATACAAGCTGTCAAGAATGACTAGTGTTTTGGTAATGTTTATTGTTTTAACTGATTGTGGCATCCATCTCAAATATGTTTTTATCTCGAGGAAAGAAGTAAGATATTGTTTTTAAAATTGAGTTTGAAGAGAGTTTTTTGAAAGTGCAGTGATCAAGATTGATAAGATTTCCCTCTTTTGTGTTTTAATGTAAATAGTTTTTTACCAAATTTAATTGTAAATAAAATGGCCTTCCTGAGTTCCTAACGTGTTATTCAATAGATAATAATTCATATCCATTCGACATCTGCCCGCCACAGAAGGGCCCACCTCGTCGCTATCGGGACATTTTTTGGCATCCCTGCTCGAGATCTGAATTATTAGTGGATAATATTGGATCAATTTTCGTAATGGAAGTATTAAAAAAGTTAAGAGCTCCTTTGAGGTCTTCATTTACAAAGGTAGAGAAAAAGCTAACTGAACTATTATTGGCTGAAGTTAAAGATTTAAAAGCAATCGAGTTACAGTTTGCTATATTAAAAGATACTCTTGAGCGAATAGAAAAAATGAATGACAAAATTAGTGCAGTTTTAAAGGCAACAGCCCATGAAGAACTAGATGACGGATCTCTAGCTAGAGAAATGGAATCTGTGGAGTTGTATAGAAACAAGTTTACGGAGCTAGAGATAAAGACAACCAGGGCACTACGTCAATCAGTCAAGGTTGAACCAAAAGGGGAATCGAACTTAGAAGCAATAATACGAAATTTAACAAAAATTCTTGAGGATAGGAAAATGACCCTGTCAAGAAATGATGGCGAAAGACGAACACCAAGCGTAAAAAGGGAAGAAGCCGAAGCTGAAAAAAATAAGATGGGTTGTGAAGCTGAAGCTGAACCGGATGAACACGTGAAAAGGGATGAAGCCGAAGCTAAACAAAATAAGTTGGGTTGTGAAGCTGAAGCTGAACAGCATGAACACGTGAAAAGAGAAGAAGCCGAAGCTGAACAAAATAAGTTGGGTTGTGAAGCTGAAGCTGAACAGGATGAACGCGTGAAAAGGGGAAAGGCCGAAGCTGAACAAAATAAGTTGGGTTGTGAAGCTGAAGCTGAACCAAAGAAGTTGGAGCATGAAGCTAAACTAATGAAGATGGAACTGGATCACGAGGCTGAAGTGAAAAAGTTAGAATTGGATCACGAACACGTGAAAAGGGGAGAAGCCGAAGCTGAACAAAAGAAGTTGGATTGTGAAGCTGAAGCTGAACCAAAGAATTTGGATCGTGAAGCTAAACTAATGAAGATGGAACTGGATCAGGAGGCTGAAGTGAAGAAGTTAGAATTGGATCACGAAGCTAAACTGAAGAAGTTGGATCACGGAGCCAAATCAAAGAAGTTGGATCGGGAAGTCGAACTAAAGAAGTTCGATCGGGAAGCCGAACCTAAGATGCTAGAATTTGAGGGAAAAGAGAGACAGGGTGCTTTTGAGCTAGAAAAGCCTAAAATTGAGATGCAAGGCGAAGATGATGAAGAGTATTGGAAAAATATTGCTGTATCTAGAGCTTCAAAGTTCAAAAATTCTGGATATAAACGACAAAACAAAGAAAGGTTTAACAAGCAACAAAATGGGAACGGAAAGGGAAAACGATATAATCAAAATAAAGAAAACGTCTGTGTTCCATCAAAGAAAATGAAGACTGAGGATTCTAGCAAGGACAAATCCACAAACAATGGAAACAACAAAGAATTTGGCAAAAGAGAATCTACAATTGATGATGATAGACCTTCTTCAAACAAAATAAAAGAAACGGAGAAGAATTTGAAAATCATGGTTAGAAAGACGAAGATAGGCAACGATGCGGATTTGTGGAAAGACCCGATGAAAGTTCAAGAAGAAGCAAGACAGACGTTTGAAGAAAATCCAACCAAGATGAAAAAGGTGTACGTTAAGAAAAGACATCGGAATATGATTTTGGAGCCAGGAGAGATCGTGGTTCGTCGTCCAGCTACGGCCACTGGAAAGCCAACCAAGACTCAACCAAACTACGGAGGCCCCTTGGTGGTAACAGACATGCTACCAGGAGATCCAATTCATTAGACAAAGAACCCACGAATTTTAAAATAACTGACTTTTTAGAAATAAGAAAAATAAGTATAGATAATTATTCATCTAGTTAAAACGTACTAAGTTTTTTTTTGAGTTTCCTTTGAGTCAGGAAACTCAAAGGGGGGAGGATGTCAAGAATGACTAGTGTTTTGGTAATGTTTATTGTTTTAACTGATTGTGGCATCCATCTCAAATATGTTTTTATCTCGAGGAAAGAAGTAAGATATTGTTTTTAAAATTGAGTTTGAAGAGAGTTTTTTGAAAGTGCAGTGATCAAGATTGATAAGATTTCCCTCTTTTGTGTTTTAATGTAAATAGTTTTTTACCAAGTTTAATTGTAAATAAAATGGCCTTCCTGAGTTCCTAACGTGTTATTCAATAGATAATAATTCATATCCATTCGACATCTGCCCGCCACAGAAGGGCCCACCTCGTCGCTATCGGGACACAAGCCATGTTTTCTAAAATTTGTGAAATGTTCCTCCACCAACTGTTTTCACAACAGCCTCTTCATAATAAATTATTCCTTGCTTTTAGGCATTTACAAAGAGCTGGTCACATTGGAGACTTTGTAATTGCTTCTGAAGAAGCTATAGCCAAGGGAATTAGGAGAATAGTTGCTCTAACTGGCCCTGAAGCAACCAAGGTATTCATATGCATTTAAAAATATTTACATTTGCTAGATGTTTGTATTTTTGCTTACTATGATTTCTGTTTTTAGGCAATAAAAAGGTCTGAACTCTTCCAAAATGAAGTAGAAAATTTAAAAAATTTAGTGGATGATAAAAATAAGAATATTGGCCAGAAAGACATTGTCAAGAAAATAGTTGAATTAACTGAAGTAAGTGCAAATTATTGTGTTTTAGATCCTTGTTAGTAGAAGGAGCCTTAAAATTTTAAGATATTTAGGTAATTATTAATGAGATTAAAGGCTCTTAAAATGTTACTAAAAATTGCCATAAAATGTAAAATTCGGAACGGTTGTCAGATACTTAAATAAATAGTTAATTTCTATACCATTCAATTTCACATCATACGATCAATTGAAATCCTAAAATCATATCAGGCATGTGATTTTTCCGCTAAATAGCGGAAATCCGCTAATTTTAGAGGTATTGATTATCGGAATTACGATTTTTTGAAATTTTATATTGTGCGGAATTAATTTTTCAAAGCGGGAAAAATCAGAATATTTCGCTTCCGTTTAAAAATTTCCATTTGAAGCAAGTAACATCATTTGAAGGTACCATTGAATCAGTTCTGTTTTCGAAAAATGATGGGAGGCGGAGTGTGCAGGTAAAACGGTCGTCATTTGCATTTTTTTATTTTGCGCACACTAAAAGTTCGTGGGAGGTCCGGAGCGACATGTGTACCAAATTGAGTTAAAACCGTTGTTTAGGGTCAAATTTCTGGGGGAGGACCTCTTGACCCCCCTTTGATATTTGTACCTCAAGTATTCACAATTATTTTTAGATTGAGTTAAGTAAGATGGAAATCCTATCTAAAAGTATTAAAAAGCTAAATTGAACCTATTGTGTGGGAAGGGGCTTAGGAATATAACTTGGGCCTCTCCCGAAACAAATTTCTAATCTAGACGCTTCTAAAAATTTCAGATAATTTATTTCTTGAGCAATCACATGCCTGTCATATTCAACTACCAAGAAATAGGTTGAAAATTGTAACGTAAAATTTAATTCCTTTTAATGCTGAGCAGACATTTCTTCACTTTGAAATGACATCTTTTGTTCTTAGAAACAAAACATGCATGAAAAATCATAAGCCTGCCCTGTATTAGGATTTTAATTGATATGATATACGTAAATTACCAATCAATACAGATTGAAATTACAGTGAAACGCTTTATGCAGAAAAAATATTAATTGCCTAAAGACGAAAATACACCAACAAAGGTGAAGACAGTTTCTCTTTTTTTGTCTGTAAAGCTATATGTGGAATTTCAATTCATTTGATGAAGCTAATTAGTTTTACAGCCTTTGAAATCATTGGATTTTTATAACTCTTTATGCAAAGAAAAATGCAAAATTGGTTAAAGATGAAAAATATTTTTTACCACCTCTTGTTATTTTTTCAATTATATCTTTTATCTGCAAAAGTTTTTTCCCCAAGGAAATTTCACAATCCAACATTTCATATTGGAAAAAAGATGAAATGAGAAACAATTTGAAAAATCTAAAAAAGAAACTGGATGATTTAGATCGTGCAAACAAAGCTGCTATTGTTCAGACGGTAAGAAAATATTCTGAATTTCAGTTGTTTATCACTAGGGAAAAATTCATTCATGAATAAAATTGTTGCATTGTAGATAACAGAAGAAGCTAAGGTATTCTTTCAAGATGAATCGAGAAGTAAAGCTTCATACATAGTACATGAGTTTGAGGCTGGATTTAGTGCTAAGGTAAGTAGAAAATATTTATAACACTTAATCTGTTTGTTGCTTATAATGTAAAAATCAAGAAACTGTAACAAGGTACTCAATCCTATTACTAGTCTTAAGTCAGATGGTTTTAACTCTGCATTTATAACTGTACTATATTGCATTTTTAAATTATTTAAAATTAAAAACTTAATGGGAGTGCTCAAAATTATCAAAAAAACTTGGGCACAGCTTTGATAAGAGTCTACCAGCTGCCATGTTTACCCACAGCTCAAATGATGACTGACAGGATAACCAAACCATAGAGATTTAGCTATTAATATTATTAGATCCTAAAATAATAATCTAAATATTATTATCTTAGGATCCAATAATAATGATATTAATAGTTAAGTCTAATATGCTATATATATCATCATTTGAGCTGTGGGTAAACATGGCAGCTGGTAGACTCTTATCAAAGCTGTGGCAAAACTTGGAAAATGAGAGAATTCTGAAAATTGAGTATTAGCCATGTAACAATCATTTTGTATCTTGGCCTATTAAAAGATAAGGTATTATAATTGCTAAATGGGTCTGACTTTTTTCGAGCTTGATAAAAGTTTATCCCCACAGGGAGACTTAATATTTTTCTTTTGATGTTCATAACATAGACGTGCGGGGAAAACTTGAGGATTTTTTCAGAAAATCTTGAAATAAATTGATTTTTCCCAAATGTTTTTACTCAAAAAGCATTATCAGAGCATTTAAATTAACAATATTACTGTCACAATTAGTGATGGGCAAAATCGATAATTTTAGGTATCGAATACATATAGGTATCGAATACTTTGGTATCGAATACTTATAGGTATCGAGTACTTTTAGGTATCGAGTACTTTTTTTCAATGTCAGGAAATGAACCTGAAGGGACAATTTTTTTAGGGCCTAACCATAATCAGACTAATATTCAAAAAACTGAAAGCGATCCATCAAAAAGCCCTGTAGCTACGGGCCTGGAGGTGGATAGAGGCGAAGGATTTGGCGGGGGAAAAACCTAGCCGCGTCAAATTTCTCTAGCGGATGATTAACGACTTGGGTTTGAGCATTGCAAAATGAAAACGGAAACAGGCTGCGTTTGATCTACAGTAGGTATTATAAAGATTACTTCATTGAAAAATTTAAAATGAAATATGTCAATAAAGTATCGATACTTTTGTGGGTATCGAATACACTCGATACCTATAGGTATCGAGTACTTAAGTATTTGGTATCGATACCTGCCCATCACTAGTCATAATGTCTTAAATCAAACTTTAAATGACTGGGGACTCTTAGTTTGCAGAAAATAGTTTAAGAAAAATTTTAGTGCAGAAAGAGTTTGGTTTTATCTAGGTCTGTTTATGTTGGAAAAAGTACAAAATACTATAACTGATTATCATTGATTTTTTAGGCTCTTGATGCTGCTCTCAAACAAGCTAAGCTCTTTTCTCCAGAAACAGCTGTGATGCTCTTCACCAAGGATGCTGAAAATGACAAGGTCCTTTGCATGAGTGCTGTTCCTAAGGTAATCAATTTTTCTGCATCACTTAAATTTGAAGTCTAACAACATTTTTCTCCCCCATAATACCTTACAGTCTTAAATTGTCTGCGGGTTATGTTGTTTTGCTAACTATTCAACTTTAGTATGGTATGATCCTTATATTTCTCTATTATAATCATAATGACTGTGCTGAAATTACTTTCTATCCAATTTAGAGTGTCACATCTAAAGGTTTGAAGGCCAATGAATGGGTGCAGCAAGTTGCTCAAGTAATCAATGGAAAGGGAGGAGGCAAACCTGAATCAGCTCAAGCTACTGGATCAAATGCCGATTCAGTGAATGAGGCAATGAACTTAGCTAAAAAGTTTGCTGAAGTGCAGTTAAGCTAATCTCTTGTGCTTGTAACAATAGCTTGGACCAATAAATCAAATTCCAATCCTATCTCTTAATTTCTGTAACGTTATTAGCTTGGGTTAGTGAAATCTGATAAAAAGTATGTATTAAAAAGACTACGATATACTCTTTAGAGCTACTTGGTTAATTTAGATCAGTGGTTCCCAACAGGTGGTCCGTGAGAGTCTTGGAAATGGTCCGTGGAGATACCCGGAAGAACACAAAAATTTCCAATAAATAATAGAAATTTGAATAAATTGAACTAGAAAAGATGCTTTCGTCTGTGTAATTTGTGAGCATAACAGTCACTACCAAATTGTTTACAATACTTTCTTCTAATTTAAATATTTGAGGTAACCGCCTACCTTTGAGACCATATTTTTTTTAAAAAACTTGATTTACAAAATTTGTTTTTTAATTTTTAGTTTAAATGTACATTAAAACATTGATTAATGCTAAAAAAACAAAATTAATTAGATTATTTTCTAAAATATGGGGTAATAAGTGTAAAATTTAAGTGAATTTTTATAAAACCCCTCTCACTCTTGCCCAAAAACTATTACCCCTATATAAAATTCCTTTGGACCCAAGTATTGTATAACACTTATCTTCAGAATGGACTATTACACTGTTCAACAATGAAAAAATTTCCTTGATGAAAATAGTCATTTCTTATAGATTTTGGGTCGCTGAATACGAAAATCTCTATTAAAATTCTCAATTGACTCAGGATTTTCGGGGAACAGCCCCTCCCCCTTTTTATGTTCTTCGGCGACTTTATAACTTTAAACTTGATTTTCAGGGTCAAAAAGCATTACTTTAGTCTTCAAATTGCCCCCCAGAGGACAAGAAAGGTTCAAATTAATAAAATATGATAAATTTATAACAAATGGATAGGTTCAAGGGGAAATTACCTCCCTAAAAATGCAAAAAAATAATTATAGAGGTTTTTATACGCTATTTTCTCCCCTTATTTATTTATACAATTCACGTTTGAAGGGTCCTAACCCTTCCCCAAGGACCCAAATTTGATGGCAATATGCAGCAATGATTTTTACTAAAAGCGGTTGAGGTGAGAGTGCCCCCAAAGCACCCATGGAAGGGTTCAATGTGGCACTCAGATTTAAACAGTGCTGTACAAAAAAAAAATTTGAAGCCACTAACTGAATTTAGCTGATTCTTGTGTAAAAGGATCTGCTGAATTCAAATATGACACCCATTTTCCTCCATCACCCTCAGTTTTTAAGGGGATGCCCCCTAATTGTTATCCACAGCTGTGCATCTATTAACATCTTGAAATATGGAATCCTCACTCCCTAAAACAGGCCAGTTTTTAAAGAACTGAAGAGTTTCTACTTGGGATAGACACACAATATAAGAAAGACGTCCTTTGTAATCTTTTCAAAATCATCAATATTAATTCCTGAGCTCGCGAGCGCCTTCGTGATTCTGGAAGTCTTCCGAACTCTTCCGCGGGGGCTTCTGGGAGGCTAACACCTCAGCCGCTTTTAGTAAAAATTATTGCTGCATATTGCCATCAAATTTGGGTCTTTGGGGAAGGGTTAGAACCCTTCAAACGGGAATTGCGTAAAAAATAAGAGGAAAAAAATAGCGTACAGAAACCTCTATAGCTATTTTTTTGTATTTTTAGGGGGGTAATTACCCCTTTAACCTATTTATTTGTTATAAATTTATCATATTTTATTAATTTGAACATTTCTTGTTACCTAGGGGGCAATTTGAAGACTAAAACAATGCTTTTGACCCTGAAAATTGAGTTTAAAGTTATAAAGTCGTTGACAAACGTAAAAGGGGGAGGGGCTGTTCCCCGAAAATCCTGAGTCAATTGAAAATTTTAATGGTGATTTTCGTATTCAGCGACCCAAAATCTATAGGAAATGGCTATTTTCATCAAGGAAAAAATTTTGAAGGTCAAATTTGTTGAACAGTGTTATCACAGATATATAAAATGCACTTAAAATAATCTTTTATCATTGGACATTCAGTGAACTCTTGTTTTTACAAATTTGTAAATACTTCATTTCCAGAATAGTTTTTAAAATTTAAAAAATGCTACATAGATAATAATTGAGTATTTTTTTATCTATAAGAATAAGACCGAAAATCTATAAGAAATGACTATTTTCATCAAGGAAAATATTTTGAAGGTAAAATTTGTTGAACAGTGTTATCACAGATATATAAAATGCACTCAGGGATGTTGCGGCTGCGCCAAATCCTAATTCATGTGCTTAACTACTACAAAAACCTTATTTTGAGTAAAACTGCGCCAATTAACGATTTTCCTAAAATCAAATTATCAAACTCTCCTCTCACGCGAAGAATACCTTCGTCCTTAGGGAAAAAAACTCAAATCGTCTACTATGGAATCTTTTCCACATTTCTACCACTTGAATTCAAAACCAAAACCGATGACGTCAGCCATCGAAACCAAATATATAACGTTTCTTTTATAAATTTATATCCCCTATAAAATAGGTTTCAATTCGCTGCGTGAAGTCTGTTAAAAGGCGAAAATGATCGTGATTTTTTGCGAAAATTTGTGGGGTTTTTTTGCGGAGTGTTCCGTTTTTCCCGCGACTTGCGTGGACGGCTGCGGGTGCCGATTCAAGTTGGCTTCTTCTTGTGTCATCTGGTGTTCCGAAAATCGGGAAAATAGTGATTTTTCGCGACAGTTCCGTTTTTTCCGCTACTGCTTTTCTTACGAACGCCTGTTAAAGTAAGCTTCAATGGTGGTGCAGAAAAAACAACTTAACTTTGGTCAGAGCAGTTTGAGAAGTCTAATAATATTATTTTTCTCTATTTAAGTCAGTATTTTCAACTTAAGATGATTTTCTAAGTTGTAAATTTTTACTGAAAGGTCCCTTTATAGAAACTTAATTAGATTATAGTGTTTTCTTATATGATTTAAGATTTTTAAAATACCTTCAAAAATACTATATTTTTTACTTTTTTGCTCTACTTAACTAAAAATTTTTGACAACATCGTTTTTGCTATTTAATTATTACTTAAATAATTATTATGTTTACTAATTTCCTTTATTTTTTATTTCATTTAGTTAAATTTTGACTTTTAAAGTGGTTTTAAAACCTGATTCAGGAATGTAATTGGCACAGTGTGTGTTTGAAGCTTCTTAAGTTATGTAAAAAGGTACTCCTTGAATTTTTTAAAAACTTTCCTTGAAAACTCCTTGATTTTGATTTCTGAACATTTGTATGAACCCTGCATTTGGCGTTTTTGTAATTAAAACTTGTAATTAAATTGGTTGCTACAAAAATGGTCTATTCTGCTACGAATTTTAAATTTAGCCGCTACAAACTGCTACAAATTTTGAATTTAGCTGCTACAAACTGCTAAAAATTTTAAATTTAGCTGCAACAAAAACTGCTACAAAATGCTCAATGTGGTGCAACATCCCTGAATGCACTTAAAATAATCTTTTATCATTGGACATTCAGTGAACTCTTGTTTTCACAAATTTGTAAATACTTCATTTCCAGAATAGTTTTTAAAATTTAAAAAATGCTACATAGATAATAATTGAGTATTTTTTATCAATTTTCCTACTTTTATAAAAAGATTATTTTACCCATATTAAGTAAAAACAGTTTTAAGTTTTGAAAACCACCCCATCTATTTGTTAAAATCAACTTTGATTCCGAAATATTTACTAAGATTAATTATGTTGTGAAACACAATGAAAAGACATCTTTAAAATAGGCTGTTCTAAAAATGATCACCAATATTTCAAACCTGATAAGACTCTTTATAAGAGGGAAAATCCAGTAGTCATAGCTATTTACAAGATCACTTTTTCCATTAAAATCTTACAGTTTTAATATAAAAAAAAATAAAATATTTTACATAACTACCTTTAAGCAATTCACAAATTATCAGTTCCAATTAGCAATGTTTCAAGCACATTACTTGATTTATGTTCTGAGGTGGACTTTTCATGATGATTTTTTAAAACATTGTACACAACTGACCTAACAATCATTTTAACAGCTTGACTTGAACTGTGCCCACTGCCACAAAATCTATAATCAAGGCCAAGTTCAATACTCTCCAAAATATTCATAGTTAGATTATAAGCCACAGAAATTCTATTAGTATGGGTCCAAAACTCATTATCATGTTCCTTGCACAATTTGGAAAGCACAACGAAGCTAAGAAAAACAATGTTCATGGCATTTTTAGAGGGGTACTTGAGCGGATCTTCGTTAGTGTCATTTTCACTAACAGCAGGATGTAATACCATGTCCACATCAGTTGTAAGACGTGATTTGCACTGTTGACAGTTCAACTCCTTTAAAACAGAACGAACACAATACCCTCCAAGATATAGCAAGACAGGAATGTTAACTTGATTCGATGTTATATCTTCATCAGTGATTATCATGGGGATGAAAGTATTTACATAATCAATGGTCTCCGTCAAGTTCACAGTCTGTTTCCAATGCAATCTAGTTATATTGACATCATTAACTTCTATTAGAGTTAAGGACAAATTGTTCCAGGTTTTTAACTTTGGTTCACTTACTGGCCATTTTTTCTTGTGAACGTACTGTATACTAGAAAGTTCGCTGGAATATCCTAACTTTGTTATTCGATAATCTGTTTGGAAATTCCCTGGGAGAATGAAATTCATACCAAGCTCATTTTTACAATAGGCAGTTAACTCTATCAATGCATAGGTGGAAAGGTGCAAAGCTGAAAAGGTTTTTGCTGTCAACATACCAGAGTCCCATCCTTTATTCGACCAACAGTCCAACCAATCCAAAAACTTCTGAAGAAAAGCATAGCTTTTTTCAGACATTGACAAAGCCCCATATGATAAATCACTAATATTTGCCTCTTTTAATGATGAATCAGGATTAACTATAGTCCACCAGGTGCATATTAATTTAATGAAGTCAGATGTATCCTGATAGTTTGGTAAGTTATGATCTTCCCCATATAGCAGAAGTCTGTTTGAAACATTATCATTGAATATTTGAAGCACAAATTCAATGTTATGCTTATCAGCATTTGATGGGAAAATAGCTTTTGATGAAATGCAACTGTAGCTTTTCAAATAAGAACTGGATTCTACCTCATGTAGCTTCTTTACTGTTGAAAAAGAAGCCTTTTTGATTGACTGCTTATCAGTTTCATCCTCAATAGCTGGGTAAGAGATGCATTCACCTTGATTGTTTTGAATCATCCATTCGTTCCTAATATCTTTAAGCAAATGGGCATAACTAATGAGATGGAATAATGGCCGAGAAGAATCAACTGGGTGTTTATAAATGATGCTGTTAAAAAGAGGTGGTTCAGAAAAAAGTGACATTGCTTGTCTACTTACCAAGCTGGCATCAGTAACAACAGCTATTATCTGAAAGCCAATGCATTCTAATCCTACAATAACTTCCTTTAACACATTATGAATATCCTTGGCTTTTAAAGATTTAACCGGCAATAAGTACACAGTGTCTTTGTAATTAGAACAAAGACTAGTTATCATAAAAGTATATACACTGGTTGCAGCATTATCCATTTTAACAGACATTCCTGCAATATTCCCATCAACTTCCAAGAAAGGTTTTAAATATATTTCTTCCATTTGTAAAACAATGTGTTTATCAGAATCCTTAAGACTGCAAAAACTTTCTTTGGCATGCTTTAAAAACTTAATGGGAGAAACCTTCTTATTAGAAGATGTTTGCGATGGAATGTACAAGTTCTTGATGATATCTAGCTCAGGTAGAATTAGATTTTCATAGTGAGTCAAAAATTTATAGGCATGTGGAGCCATTGCAAAAAGTAGGGTAGCAAATATCAACATGTCTGGTGAGTAAAGCTTTTTCTTGTCAGTCAATAAGGATACCTGCTCTTTCAAAAAAGAGAGAGCAACTCTATGCTTCTTTGTGTTCTGTTTGAGAGTATCTAACAGTCTTTGGACTAATTCAACTGTACTAGAAGATTCCAGTTCAGCGAGAAGTTTTGCTTTGGCTAAAATTGTTTCTAATGCAATCATATTTCTTACTCTTAATGGGAAAGAGAAGTCCTTTATTACTTTTATTCTCTCCTCTCCATGGAAAACTGAGACCAATAAATGTTCGTCAATCACAACAGAAAGATGTATTTTTGGAGCAACATTGGTCCATGTTATATGTACAAATGCAAGGGACCTTTTTCCTTTGGCAAGAGTCCAAAAGTCACCCAAATCAAAGAGGCGCAGTTTTTGTTCTAGTTCTGTCAAATCGATGAAGTCTATTCCATTTATCCTTTCTAATTCCATTGTTTCATCAGCTACATCTGTTTCATCCGAATCATAAGCTACCTCTTCTTCATTTAATTCTTCAGCTACCTCTGCTTCACTTGATTCATCAGCTACCTCACATTGTTGGAATTTCACAATAGTAGGGGTTCTTACCACATTAGATTCAGCAGGTGTTTCCTGAGCATTGTTTGAATTTTGAGTTCTTTTAGCGGCTAAGGTTTTGAATCTGGAGGTAGCAGCAGAATGTTGAGATTCCCCCATAATTGAAGGTACGGCTCCTTTTCTGAGTCTAGGCTTACACCCAGTAGATAACTTGTTTCTTTTACCACCAGAAGCACTGTTATCTCGGATCACATCAGAGGGCTTAAAATGTTTTTCGCAAACCTGTTTTGGAAAAAAAATAAGTTAATATGTGAAGTTTTTATAACTTTAATGTTTTCCAAACAGATAGGGAAAGCAAAAATTCCTATACAAATCAAAATGTACAACACAATTATAAATACAAGGATAGTGAGCAAAAAAGTTTTCTTTTAAAGCAGGTATGGGCAACCTTTTCGAATCCGCGGGCCGGATTCAATGATTATAATGACGTGGAGGGCCATAGAGTAGATAAAAGGTAATATTTTTAAAGTAAAAAATGAGTAGTTTTATTACATATATTTACGAAGTTTAATACTAAAGTTAAAATTTAATCTGGACTTATACAATATATTGATTGCATACAATAATTATAATGAAGTTACATTAATCTGGACTAGAATAATATCTTGATTACATACAATAATTATAATGTTAAAGTTACATTAATATGAGCTAAAATAATATTCAGAGCTCATAGTAATGAAAAAATATTTCAGGACAGACTTCACAATTGGCATTACATGATACAGGAGAATTAATGGAGGAGGAATTAATATTCAGGAGGACAAATTAACTTTAGCAGCATTGGGAAAGGCAGTAAAAATTGATAATGATCTTCTGAACTTTAAATTTCATGCAAAAACTTCAATTTCCACAGTTTAACTAGTTTTTTTTCAAATTTTTAAAATGTTCCGCGGGCCGGACCAAATGACTAGGCGGGCCGGAGGTTGCCTATCGTTGTTTTAAAGCAAAGATTTGTGAAAGAATAACTTCATTGGAAATGGAAAACAACGGATTGTGGTTTCTAGAATAATACTAAATCCCTTACCACACTGTGTTTTGAAGGCGTAAAAGTGTATCTTCGAATACCTTTCAACCATAAAGATTTCAAAGGTTCTGTTGTAGGGAAATTAAACACTGCCACAGATTCCTCTTTACCACATTTATCAGACTTGCACTGTGAAACGCAACACTTTGAAGTCATCTTGTATTGCTTTGTAGATATTGTACCTTTTAAGTAAAATTTTATTGTTAATTCATAATAAACTTTTATAGGTAGAACAAATTTTATATTAAAATAATTTTAACACAGTTCCCACCAGGGTTGGCTGGATTTGGACCAAATTGGGTTGGACCCAATGGGTTTTTTCAAAAAAAAACATGTGAAAAAACCCACATTTTGAACCCATTTTTGGGTTTTTCAAGAAAAATCAAGATTTTGGCAGTTCCTTCAAAATTTGATGTTTTTTTTTTCAAAGTTTAGGATATTTTTAAAATTGTAATGGGTTTTTCAAAATTTAAACTAAGTTTTAAAAATTAAATGGTGTTTTTTCAATTTCAGGGAGTTTTTTTTAAAGTTAAATAGGTTCTTTCATTATTCAGTGCAGTGTTTTTTTTTCATTATTAAAGGGTTTTCTTTTCAAAATTAAGGATGTTTAAAGTTCAAACTAGATATAAAAAATAAAGATGATTTTTTGAAATTTCAGAGGGTTTTTTCAAAGTTGAATAGATTTCTTTCAATGTTGAATGGGTTTTTTCAAAGTTTAGGATATTTTTTAAATTTTAGTGTTTTTTCAAAATTTAAACCAGGTTTCAGTAAATAAAGGGTGTTTTTACAATTTCAGTGGGTTTTTTCAAAGTATAAAAACTTTGAAAAAACCCACTTAACTGTGGAAAAACTGACATTATTTTGACAGTACACATTTAACATAGAAAGAACTCACTAAATTTTGGAAAAACCCACTAACTTTCTAGGAGAAAACCACTTAATTTTGAAAAAAAAAAACACACTTTTTCCGAAAAAACCCAGTTTTACATGGTTTTTTCAGGGTTTTATTGAAAAAACCCAACCCACTTGGGTTTTTTCAAAAAAACCTGGGTTTTTGCCAACCCTGGTTCCCACTCAATTTCAGAAATAAAATTCCCTGACTTTTCCAGGTCAATTTTTAAGATTTTTCTGTAAAAAACTAGCAATTCAGCATTTTTTTAATACTTCTTGCATTTTTGAACAGATAAATTTCAATAAATTGACTATTTTTTCACTTAGTAGAGCCAAATTTGACACGGAAATGTTAAAAATTTTCTTTTTCCAGTTATTTTTTTTTATTTTCCAGGTTTTTGGCCAAACTGAGCAATTTTCCCTAACTTTTTAGGCGAAATTTGAATTCCCTGACTTTTCCAGGTTTTCCCTGACCCGTGGGAACCCTGTTTTAAGTACTAAAAAGAAATGCCACTTTTTTGGGTTCAATTCAAAGAGATTTCTTCCCCAAGAAAAAATGTAGTATTCTCGTTACACACATCAGGCCTGCACTACATATCGCCCACAGGCTGGATGTGGCCCGTCAACCCTTTTTTCGTAGCCTGATAAGTCATAAATGATTTTAAAGTTTAAATTTATTGATTATAATATGCATTTATTCTATGATTTCAAGAAAAATTCACCCAAGGAAAAATGTTGTGCCTGGCCACACTTGTGACTTGTCACTCGATCCTTATCAAACAAAGGGGAGAAAGAAGGGGACTCTTGAGGATAAACTCTCTTTCTTTCTCCCCTCCATTTGATAATCAACTTAACGACTTCGAGCGATTTGAGTCGCAAGTGAGGTCAGGCACTTAGTTAACTGATAGATAAGCAATGCAAATAAAGTACAAAGTACCTATGTTAATTTTATTGAAGTTATAAAGCTCAAACCCGTGGTTTCTTTTGAACACAGAAACTGTGACTATTTTTTATTTCTTGATCTTTATTTATGTAATTAGTCTATGTCATGAGCAAACAATAATGGATTTTTTTTAATATTTTGGCCTGCCTGATCAGCCTAGGATACCTTTTTGGCCTGCACATCACAAGTGAAGTTGTGCAAGCCTGCATTACATGATTATTACGGAGAGAAAATTCTTAAATAAAAACATGATCCAAATTTATTATTGAAAAGTAATTTTTTTCAACTTGCTGCTTCAAAAAGTTCTGCCACCCAGTGCTATTGGTACATGCCTAAATACAGCCCCAAGCCCCATCTATGACAGATTGGATGATTTATTATTGGCTTATAATTATTATTTTAAGGATGGTGCAAATTTTGAATTAAAAGTAATTTTTTTGGAAGAAATACAACTCATTGCTTTAATTATACTGATGGGCTTATACAGTCAACTACACTTAATGCATACCTGCCAACATTTCAGAAACAGAAATAGGAACAACACGCACGACACATTTTGAATGTGTTAAAGGGGTATTAAAAAAAGAACTTGTAATTCATAACTTTTATCTCTTATCTAAGGTATCTTATGGTTATTAAGAGGACGAACGGCCGTATTCACCGGTAACCTGACCGGTGGTCTGGTCAGGAAACCATGGTTACAGCCTGATTGGTGGAAAAATAATTCAATATTTTCCTTCCACCAATCAGAGGCTGTAACCATGGTTTCCTGACCTGACCGCCTGTCGGGTTACCGGTGAATACTGCCGTAAGTGTTTTATACTTTTATATTCTGACTAATAATTATCTGCATTTATACTAGGATATAATAAAGTTAAATTTTTCTTCCTTTTAACTGGGTTTTAATTTCTGCAAATAGAACAAAAATGACTCAAGATGTCAAACACTGGGAATTTCATACATAATAACTCGGAAAGATTTAAAAATACTAAGTAAGTACTAATAAAATGAAACAGTGAAATAAGCAAATATTGTTTGGAAAATAGAAAAATTAATCTTTATTATGTGCTACAAAAGTAGCCGATTTTGCCCCTTTTTAATAGGTCAGCACTGAAAGATTTATCATAGCATGGATCAGAATTGCTTCGTATTTTCGCAGCTAGGCTAGCAATGCCTGTATCTGATGGGGCTTTGACCTCATCTCACGCGAAACGATAAAATAAATCTCGCGTACACGTGATCTTAACTCTTCACTTCAGTTTTTTATGCCTAACTGTTGCCAAAGCGGTGACTCAGAGAAGTTATCATTCGGCAGGCTGTGTGCCGTGAGCGGTTCCCGAGCAATAACACGTTCGCACATGCGTCGAATGAAAAGACGATTCTTGCTCCACCTTATTATTGCACAATTCGAGTAGGTTGAAAATGGGGGGACAGGGGGACTAAAAAACGGAACATTTGGTATTGAAATCGTATTTTCGGAACAACAGTGAAAAATCGGAACAAATACGATTTAATCGGAACGGTTGGCAGGTATGTTAATGTGTTCCCATTTGTCCAAGACAATAATAATAAGGGGTTCTATAATAAAAAAACATACAACATGTTAACGCAGTTAATTAACACAAGTGTTCATATTGATATCACGACCCTACTCTTAATTGAAATATTTAAAACAATTTTCTAGTACAGTGGTTCCCGACCTTTTGTAGCCCATCGCCCCCTTTCTAGAGATTGACTAACGCCCATCGCCCCCTTTAAATTATCATTGTATGTCTAATTTTAATTTGAAGTAAAATGTAAATAAAAAAGCAATTTCAGGTCTGGGGGTCCTCCCCGAGAAAATTTTTGGAAATAAGACACAAAAAAAACAGGTTTTTGCTAGTTATGGTACACCTCTTCCGAATATCAGACATATATTTTAGGTAGGATTTTGATTTTGATAAATTAGTAATTATAACAAAAAGTTTTGAAGAATTAAGTTCCAAGTACAAAAGGGGGTTTGGGGATCCTCCCCCAGAAAATTTTTGAAAATTTTACCCTAAGAAACACGGTTTTAACTTGTTTTGGTACATTAAGTATGAATACAGTCTGTCATACATAACGTGACCAGACGTCCCGTTTTGAACGGGACCGTCCCTATTTAGAGTTACGAGTCCCGGTGTCCCCGAAATGAACTCTGGGACGCAAAATTGTCCCGTTTTCTGACACCGCGAGAAAATTTGAGTGTTTTTAACGAATTTTTGTTAACTTGTAACTACATTACATCGCAGAAAGTAACCGAATAGAATAATCTAAATGTTTCCACGAAAACTCGTTGGGTTGGAAGTATTCAAACACTTTCAAGCCAACAATCTTCAGCATGAAAACTTTTCTATTTTAATTGAATATATTTTATGTTTGCCTCTTACAAATGCTCCAGTAGAAAGAGTATTTTCTATGATGAGCAAATTGTGGCCATCTGAGAAGACCCAGTTACAAATTTCAGTTCTAAAGGCGATGTTGATAATTAAGGTGAATATAAAAAACGTGCCCAGAGTTTCATTCTTACTTAAAATCATCACCAGCTAGTATATTAAAGCAAATTTGTTCCTCTGATAAATATAAATATAACTAAACGTTTCGGGTATATTTAATAATTCGTAACTTTTAAGCTAACTGACTTTTTCTGAATAAATAACTTTTTTAAAAAGTGTTTTTTATTGACTACCTGTTAATTAACCTAAATAAACCAATGTCCCGTTTTGAGTCAAAAAATAAATGGTCACTTTAGTCATACAGTACTATTTTATTTTCCACCTTTAAATACCCATCGCCCCTCCCTTATTTATCGCCCCCTTGATAACACAAATCGCCCACCTGGGGGCGATCGCCCCCAGGTTGGGAACCACTGTTCTAGTATGTATTTTGCAACTTAAAGATTCTTAAAGAAAAATGTAAGAGCGAATCACATTGCACCACTTCATTTTGTATGCATTAAAATTGGCCTTACAACTGGAAAAAAGATGTTTTTAAGGGATTTCATAAAATTTTGGTAATATTAAACGATATAGTGATCTGATAAACCGATACATTTTGGGTTGGTTTAAATAAGATAAATGGAGACCAGACAATTTCTATATCATAATCCGATTGACAACATTAACCACGATCAGATTAAGTGGAGTCGACTACTTGGAAATAAGCTATAAACTTTGGCCTAAGACAATATGGTAACTTACTCCTAGAGCTTTGACTTTCATTTGAAGATGACGGAAAAAATATTGAAGAATTTGATTCCTCTCGTTCCTGGGGAGATAAGAGTAATTTAAGTCATCTAATTGAAAAACATTGGTGTTGTTTTAAGAAAGCTATTTCTTTAGAAAACTATCAAAATGTTAAATGATTTGGTATCACAAAATATTTTACTGTGAGTAAATGAAAGCAAGTATAATAGAATAGAAGAGATATTTTTGCTAAAATAATTAATGAGGGGATGTGAGAGAGTTTTTAACTCCATTTTTTCCCAAACTTCTTATAAAATGCTGGATAACATAGTATCTTATTACCTTCCTCTCTTTTTGCAAATCAATTCGGCAACTTTCGATCCCTGGACTGGTCAAATGTGAGAAGTCCTTGGGTAGATTTTGTGATGGAATAGAACCTTTTTTTAAAACACGTCTTGGCTTTGAGCTGAGGGGCCCTGGTTTTTCTTCTTGCTGAAAGTCTTCCTTCTTGAAATGAATGGAACAAATTGTGCACTCGCCACTTTCAGATTTGAAACTTTTAGTCCTACAACACCTCAATATCCACTCTTTCTTTAAATCAGGATCTTTGGGAAAGCTGCAAAAAAGTTATTAAAATAGATTGAAGCAGGGCTTGAAATTTCTGTTTTAAAGGCACTAGATACTCCAGATAGCTACAAGTTAGCTTACAAGTACAAGTTAGCTTAGTAGCCTAATTTGTTACATAGTTGTAAAGAATCATGCGATTCAAATGGGCAGTTCCACTGCTATATTTAAAATTATTAAGTTAAGTGTAAACCATTAGGGGGAAAACTTTAAAATTTATATTTTAAGCATTAAAAGCAGTGGTTCCCAAAGTGGGTGGTACCACCCCTGGGGGCATTGATTATTAGAGTAAAAGGAGGTATTGACTACTTTTAAACTATTGCTTAATGTCATATTTAAGAGTAAAAAACATTTAAAAAAATCCAGGTAAAAGTAGCTTAAAATCCTTTTTTAAGATTTTAAAATTCAAAAATTTTCCTGGCGGAGGACTCCCAGACCCCCTTTTATCTATAAATTGAGATATAAAATATTTTGATAACTTTTAAAATGAATATAGGAAATTTTGGCACAGGGGCTTCCATAAGAGTCGACCAGCCGCCATGTTTACCTACAGCTCAAAATAGATCTATATGGTTGTGTGTCATCATTGGAGCTGTGGGTTAACATGGCGGCTGGTTGACTCTTATCGAAGCTGTGCCGAAATTTTCAGTAGGATATACCAAATTTTCTTTTGACGTAAACTACTTTAAAAAAAGGTAATGTCTAATAAAAAGTGGAATTATTACATATAATTATTACAAATTAAATTTTAAGGAGCAAAGAAAGCTGTCCATATACTATATTGTCCTGTTGGGAATATTTTTTATGCAAGCTTTTAAATTTTTTTATTTTGTTTGGTTATAAATTAGTCTTTTTAATGCAAATTTTTGTATTAAATTAAATTCTATAAAAAATAAACAAATTAGAGGCAAAAATTTGTAAGGGGGGTGGATAATTTTCTCCTTGAAAAGGGGATGGTGGTCCCAAAAAATTTGGGAACCAACAATTAAAAGGAAATTAAACTTACCAAAAAAATGAAACATTCACTGTGTTTCCTTTTCTGTTTCTACATCCAGCAACTGCACACCATCGACCCCTTCTTTGCGGCACTTTTTTTATATGTACTACACTGAAATTTATTGAAATACTAATTTTAGGTGCAAATCATACAAGCACATAATTTAATAAAAATAGAAATCACCCCCGATTCTAAATAAAACTGACAGCGATGCAAAATATGTCCGAACAATGTTCGGGAGAAATTCAGGCAGTTCTGGGGAAATTTTTGCCCAAGTTTATAAAGAAAAAAAACCCCTACAAATCCAAGTTGTTACTGGTAACAAGTATTTTAACTGCTGACATTAAATATAATGTCCTCTAAATTCTACAGAAATTAGGTAAAAACTACGAAATTACGGAGATGCATAGCGGGAAAACTACAGATCTACGCCAAAAAACGAGTTCCCTTGGTGGAGTTGGCTCTTCCTTTTGTTTTGACTGATATGCAGGAAAACAACGTATATCTATGATAGGAGTGGTGATTTTCATAAAAAACGAGTTCTTGTTAAATCACAATGATGCTTTTGTCATTATTGGAACATTTTTTGGGAAATTATGATGAAAATATGGAGACTACTTTGGGGGAAATTTTGGACAAAATTAATTGTCTTCTGGGGAATTGGGATCTTGAACATTTTCTGCACCCCTGCAGCATTGGACAAGCAAACAACGCGTTTTGTTGAACAACGAAACAATCTTGCTTATTGAGTAAGAATTAACTAACAACAATTTGCAGCAAAAAATATCCATGTAATAAGAATAAACAAGATCTTACTTTGGTGCTAAAGCATCTCTCTCTTCTTGCTGGGCCTTCCTAGCTTTCAATTCAGCTGGTGTTAATGGTAAATTTAAAGAAGGAACCACATTTTTCTTCAAATATTTTTTCTTCACATTATCTATAACATTTAAAAATAGAGTAACCTAAATATCTTGGTTCTTGTGTATTATTAAGATAAGGTTCTTTTAGGTATCCTATTGTTTAGATTTTTCATTTGCATTTTTACAAAAAAGGTCTAAGTAAAATATAACATTCTGAGATTGTACTTCACATATTGCAAATTTAAGTTAAAAGATGACACTTCTTGGATTCTAAGCTCATAAGATCCCTTCAAGTTTGAGTAACTTAGGCATATTGTATTGTATTAACCCAAAAACACCATTTTTAAATTAAATTTTCTTCTTGAAAAAGTCACCATGCATATCGGTGGCAAGCAGATAACACGTTAGTACCAAAAAAATTGGTTACATTAAACAGGCCAGTACTTTTTTAGTGCTGCTTTTGCTATTCGGTTCATTTAGAATAGGCACCTGAACAGGATCAAAAACACTCAATAATGCCTAATAACACTCATCCCGCAGCTTCAGTGACCGATTCTTTTACACTATTTTAACTACTTCTATTTAGGCTGCCTTATCATTACAGAAGAAAAATTTTTTATAATTACAATAGTAACTGCTTCTAATACATTATGCCTCAGCCGCCTTTTCTAAATGAACAGACTATAACTGAGGATACAATGATATTCCAGCTGAGATAACTCCTCCACGATCCCCATATCGCGAACTAGCACACACCGGGATTTTATATTCCAGCAGTCCTGCTGGTTTTGGACACCAAGAATAGCTCCAACAATTTGTCAAGTACAAGTGCCACCCTTCTGTTTAATAAATAGAAAACCGCTAAAGTAGCAAAATAATCATCGTCTGCTATAAAATAAAAAAATACTCCAAATATCTCAATAGCAGTGACGGTTTTGAATATTTTTAAATCGTAAAGAGGAGTAGTTTGTAAAATGTAGGCAAAAGTGACTGATTGATGAAATTTGCGACCCTCTAATACAAAATTACTATTATTTCAATATGTATACTACAGAAGTTCTTCAAAGCCTGCCTTAATAATCAGCCATATTTACCTGTTGGAAAATAATCTGATGGCTTAAAATGCGAAGAACACACCACCAGAGAATCACTCACATTCTTTGTTATTCTTAACACTCTAATCCAGTCATTTCGAACTTTCAAAATTCGATCTTGCTGTTCTTTGGGCAACTTTTTGTTAACGCGCGGGAAACGGTGAAAACGTAGATATGGGTTTTTTCGTGCATGTCCTTTGCATTGAGGAACACAACAATAGGAATTAGAGCTACCAAAAGAAACGTCAGCACTGCTCATTTTAATAATTTAATGCATTAATCGTAAAAATCAGGTACACCCTTGAACAATCCTACACACGAACAGGCGAGGCGGGCTTTCGATTGTGTTTACATTTACGAATGAAGTGAAGTGAAAATAGAAGTGGGACTGGGTTGGCTCTCCAGAGAGGAAAGGTTGGCTCATTCGCTCGTATCACGTGGCTCATGACGTAACCGCGGGGAGAACACTCCGTTCGTCTCGCTTTCTCCAATGCTTTTCATACGCAAATTGACAAATACGATTGCTTTAATTTTTCTTTTCAGTATTTTGTTTTTGATATCTAGGTTAAAAAAGACCTTTCAAAAAGTAGTTTTAAAACACTTTTTAGCACACTAAAATTCAGATTTTTTTAGGGGGAGCCCAAACCCCCCTTATACCTCTTAAATTTTGGACTAGCTTCGATCGTTTTCTATGGTGCAAGAATTAAAAGTTTGAAGTTTCGAGAGGTTGTTTGTAAAACCTGAAATTCCCCCTGAGCGTAGCAAGGGCGTATGAAGGCTTTTATAACCTTTATCATGAGGAGGGACAAAATGGAGTATCAAAAAATTAGATAAAACAATCATCTAAGGAAAATTTACAAACATTTTCTTGAGGAAGACCTTTTCATTTAAGTAATATTCAGAATATTAAATGTATTCAGTATTCCTACGAGTTGTATAAGAGTAAAAAAATTCATATATCCTCTGGAATTTCGGTAAATACATACATTCAAAATATGTAAACAACCTTCGTCCCTCTTTTGCTGGAAAAGTTTCATATTGAAGGCACTCACCCCCAAAAAATTTATCATCGTTAGAAAGGAGCCAGATTACTTTGCGGCCCGCCACTTAACTGGTGATTTCGATTGCGGCCTGCGAGTACTTAGAATTTGGAAACCCCTGCTATATACATACCGATCGTCATTCGTTTCAAAACTACATTATTGACGGTGTGCCTGTCATTTCGCCCACAAAAATATTTCCATCCCCCCTGCCTTCTTTTTCTTCTTTCCCTGTCGGGATATTTGTGGGCGAAATGACAGTCGAATCGACTCCCCTAAAATCGATGCGTTAAAAACTAATATTGTTAAGAATCGATTCTCCAGAATAAGGAATATGATTCGAGTTCCGTTTAAACGGCTTTCTAGTTTGGACAAGTTTTTAAAGAAATAAACATTGAATTAAACATTGAAAATAAAATTAAACCTTTACAATTAGATTAAGATTTTTAAAATTTCTTTAACAAAAATTCATTCTAATAAACCAAAAGAATCATTCATTGTAATAAACCAAAAGAATCTTATTTAGGCCTGGAATGCTATATTAGGTAATTAGTAACTTAGGGGCTATTAGTAGCTTTACGCTTCCTTTTTTCACATATTTGTTGTAATTTTTTTTTGTTTGTATCAACTTCCTCAAATCAACTCCAAAGTTCATTATGTCGGTACTATTCCAAACCGCCTCGTTCTGAAAAACCCTTCTACAGTGTCGGTTTGTTGAAAAAACTGGACTGGTCACTTCTGGGAGCTTGCTTATACTGACCCACTAAAATAAACCAACTCCCTCAAATCAACTCCAAAGTTCACAATGTCGGTACTATTCCAAACCGCCTCGTTCTGAAAAACCCTTCTACAGTGTCGGTTTGTTGAAAAAACTGGACTGGTCACTCACTGGAGAATTTTACATTTTCGCTTATAAAACCCCCCAGCTCATTAGGGGTTCATTTTCAATCCCCATTCCTGTGTGATTTTGAGTCATCTTGGTGTGCTCTACCCCTCTTAGAAGTTTTAAAATACTTATCTGAAACACACTTTATGTAATATATTATAATAATGTATATTTAAAGATTCTCTATTATACAATTTGAGAGTTAGCTACTATGAGTCCAAAATTATGTAAATTTCTTATACTTCTCTAAAATATTATTTCACAAAACAAAAATTCCATGAGACGCACAATAGCAATACTAAAACATTTTTCAAAATACTGAAGGAAATGATGAAATGAATAATAATCATTAAATAAATACTTGTGCTTGTCATTGTTAGCTCATTTTACGCACACTGTCATCAATCCCTCTTAACAATTACGAAGCGTAGGATATATTTAAGAAAAGTCAAAAACGCATATCTGAAAATTTTGATATTTATGTAATATTTTCAAAATTGCAAGGAATAGTATTAAGTTTAAATTAAAAGAGCAACACACACACATATATCGAATTTATTATTAACCAGGGAACCAGGAATAAGGAAGTTGCATGTGTCAGATTTTCAAAAATAAACATGTGTTCCGTATGGTTTTTTGTATGGTAAAATGAAATATCTAGTCAGTTTTTCAAAAAAATGTACAGTTAATTAAATATTTTAATTTAAAAAACGAGAAAAAAACACGTGACTGAAAACGTTTATTGTTTAAACTATAAGATGACGTCAACAATAATGACATCAACTCCATTGCTTTACAACAATGTTTAGTATAAGATGACGTCACATCCAAACTCTTGGCGTTTTCGCGCGCTCTTAAAAAGGGGATTTTTGTTAATTTTTTTGACAATCAAAAAATTTCTCGATCGGCCTCAAATTTTGGGTAGTTGCTTATTTTTGCAAGAGGAATCGATTAAAAAAATAAAAAAAAATC
This sequence comes from Tetragnatha versicolor, assembly GCA_024610705.1. Classification (NCBI taxonomy): domain Eukaryota; kingdom Metazoa; phylum Arthropoda; class Arachnida; order Araneae; family Tetragnathidae; genus Tetragnatha; species Tetragnatha versicolor. Next base: position 19,776,508 of record JANDEH010000008.1, read on the forward strand.
ATGCAACTTCCTCATTATGTGATAGGGGGGCCTTTCCAAAAAACGATTCGGTTGTGCAGGAGAGAATCGCTCAAAAACCATTTAAATAATTTTTTTTCAGGTCGGAAACCTTTGACCTTTTATTACATTTCCATAACTCTCAGAATCTGAAATTTCGGGAATTTAGGATAAAAATTAGGTTCCCTGGATCCGTACGTAAATCGCACTAAATTTGCAATATTTTAGAAAAATAGATAAACGATAACATGTTTTAGACCTTTAAATCTTAAAATATACCCTTCCATATAACTCATATTCGATTTTGTTGAAAATAAGTTGGTAATTAAGGCAGTAATTGGATTTTTAACAAAAATTCAGATTTCGACGAAAAAACACAAGTCCAAAGAAAGCTTATAAATCCGAAAATATCAATATTAATTTTTTATAATTTTTTTTCATAGAAGCTAATTGTTATGGCAAAGTTTTTCCAGAATTACGGGTTTCCGTGGTGATTTTTACGCGTCATACTGGATTTTTAAAACGAGACCGGAGCTTACTTATATTCAATGCCAAACACTCCATTTTTTGAGGCAAGTCGTGTAGGTAGAGTTTCGGAAAAAATTCGACCCCACCCCAAGTGCTTTACACGGATAAATCGGGAATTTTTCACAGATTACGAATATATAAATCATTAAGGTGCGTCATAATTATTTCGGTAATTTTCCGGGAAAACTGATATTCCAAGAACTACGTTTTTCCCGGATTACACCCGAACCGCTTGCTCTAGGCTTCTAAAATTTCGCTATATTTTCACCCTTAAACTAAGAAATCGAACCATGTATCACATTAAAGGATAGGTTAAAATTAAAAATCCTACTTTTTTTCCCGCCAAATGCTCCCGGATTATTGGCTCCTTTTCCAGGACCCTCCGGGTAATGCAGTAAAACTTTTCTGGAGCAATCAACTTTCTTTGTACTAGTTGAATATCTTTGAAATTTTAGTATGTCTTTTGCCTTTATTAGGAAATAAAAATGGTATATTACATTAAGGTTTCGCTTCGTAAGAAGGACCTCAGATTGTGTCCGAAGGTTGTCCATAATATCTCTTAAAAACCTTATAATATAATAAATAATAAATCGATCAATAGTCAACGGTATATTGTAGTATACTACCAGACAGACAACATAGTAAAATTTCCTTAAAATCGCGCAATTAATTAAATACTTTTTAAGAGTTTGAAAGAAAAAATCTTTCTACTCGAAAAAAAGACAAGTCTGTAAATCGCTAATAAATCGGTAATTATTATTTTTTTAAAAATTCTGAAACTATTTATGAGTAAAGGACACTTGTGGCAATGGTTTCCCGGAATTTCGGGTTTCCATGATGATTCTGACGTCATCCAGGATTTTTTAAAACAGAATGGAATCTACTGGTCCTTAATTGAAATGACCCAATAAAATTTCACAGATTTGAGTTCTCGGTCTTTTTACTTTTTAACTTTGACTAAAGTGCCTTATATCATTAGAAAGCTTATCAAAAGCGGTTTCAGGAATTGAAACTTTTTAGGGGACCATCTCCATATTGCGTTCATAATTTAGGATCAAATAATTTTCAATTTACTTCAAATTTTCTTCAAAAATAATGCCAATAATTTGAGATTTTAATATGTTTGAGGAATCATTCAGACAAAGAGTTTTATGCATTTCATTAAGGATTTTGATAATTAGTTCTCGATTTATAAATTATTCAAGATTTTTACATGTTTTGATACTAAACGGCCCCCTAATTGTCTAAGGACTCAAAATTTTAATATGTTATATAGAATGACTATAGTAACAACATATTAAAGTTTCAAATCAATAGGTCTGCATTAAGTCCTCATTTAAGTCCGCATCCGGTGTTTTTAAAATTAAAAATAAATCCAGTTTGAAAACCCGTCTAACGATTTCGATAAAATTTTAGTATGTTGTAGTACTCCATGAGATGCTTCGAACGCCGTATAGCAGTGGTCCCCAACCTTTTTACCACCACGGACCGGTCAACGTTTGATAATTTTACCGCGGCCCGCTAGGGGGGTGTTGAATGTTTACATTCTAGATTATTTTGATTTGTTAATTTTAATGTAATTGTACTTTAACATGCCTTCAAAATAAATTATAGTTACACCAAAAAATAAATAATTTGGAGTATAAACCTAGGAATTTATATTCATTTTCAATGAAACGGTCGGCCCGCGGCCCGGTACCATTTGATCCACGGACCGGCACCGGTCCGCGGACCGGGGGTTGGAGACCACTGCCGTATAGCACTAATCCGTGCATTGAAATTTTCTCAACACCTTGAACGGTTTTTATTTGTATACGACCCCTTAAAACCAGAGCTACACTATAATTATAAGACACTATCAGTAGGGTGTCCCTTATTTAGGCGTTTTTTCAAAAAGTCGGGGAAACTTTTGCTCCACCCCCCAATTTTTTTCCTTTTGGTACCCTAAGAAGGTGTGCAAAATCTTAAACCAATCAGATAAAATTAACACGTGCCCCAAACGGCCTCAAGTTAGAAAAATTGGACTTTTTTCTCATTTTTTCGAAAATTTTTAAAAATTTGTTTAAAAAATCCGCTGCCGAATAATAGGGCTCTAACACATTTAAAAAAACTTTTTTGATCGTTTTTCATTACTACCTAGGCCAAAATGCCTAGTTTGTAACCTAGTCATCAATTAGAAAATCATCAAATTTGTCCATTTTATACTGAGAATAGAAGAATCAAAAGGCAGTGGTAAATGACTTAAAACCCCAAAATTCCATGACTAAACACCATTTGTAGACCATATTGATGTGGAGATAAATTATCTGGAGCTCAAATTAATTATGGATAGCTTAATTACGGACGCCATGTTGGATTGCATTAAAACTTTTTAAAAATTCTAGAAAAACGGTAAGGGCATGTTTGATATCTGGTAATGGTTGTTTGAGGTTTCTAAACTCGATTAAGACTAATAAATCTTGCACAACTTTTTAAAGCTCTTTACGCAATTATAAGTGTCAGCAGATCTCCTAATACAAGTGCAAACAATGATTTCAGAACTATTGATAGTAATAAATTCGAAACACATAAAACCAGCAATAGAAATTCTGGAAACAAGTTAAAAATAAGACTCCAGTGTGTCCTCAAGTATTTTATTCCGTAAGTTAGTTGAAAAGCTGAAGAAGATATAAAATTAACCCGTTCATCATAATGATTGAGTTTCACTCTCAGAAGATAAGCAATTAACCATGCTTATAGAAACAGTTCATGTATTTTACCATAAATTTATACATTAACATAAAAAATACATGCAATTCAACAAATTAGTGTCATTAAAAACTAAGACACTTATATTGGTTATGTAAATATCATAAATTTTAATAACAGTTTCACGCAAAAAAATGGTGGTCGTCTATCAACCAAACCAAGTTCGGTTGATAGGTGTTTATTTGTCAAAACCGGGCCTACAGTTTCCCGAAACCCCGCCGGTCCGTTTCTTTCAACCCAAGGCATTCGGTTACTAAGTTCGATCCTGAGAACCGCTCTGATTCGTTTGCTACACCATTTGCGCGGCGCCACCTATCGATCCCGCCCGAAATCTGCCAACGATGGGACCCATCCCATTAGGCTTAAGAGCTTAAGACTTATGGAGATGAAGGTACGTAAAAGATTTCTTTCCTAGTATTTATGTAATTTTTCAACAAAAAATATGTGCTTGTAGTCTTGAGTTAATACTATTATGATCGTAATAGTTTGGATGTTTACCATCCGTTAGTTGAACTGAAATGAACTACGTATAGTGTTATGTGAATCACATATATCGGTTAATGTTGTCGAAATTTGCCCCCATTCTCTTAAATATACTGGGTTTTTTTTTAAATTTAAATTGCCATAAGTACACAGGCAATCATCTCTGCTTTCCTTGCTAGTGAGTTAGATGTATAATTTATAGGTATTGCATTTTTTTTATTAGTTATACTTTTTGTAGTGTCTAGAATCTTCTGGAATGCTCTAAAACTCTATTTTTAAGACAGTCATGGCAATTAAAGTTTTCTCTCGCACATTTATTTGGCAATCACTTACCTGAATCTTTTAAACTAGGCAATATATGATTATAAGAGTCATTTCTGCTTCTTATGATCATGGTTGATATCGAAATTGAGACAGCTCCCGATCTCTTCTCAATTATTTATAACGTATATTTATCATGTGATAAACACATTGCTTATGTTATTAAAACTACTAGGATTTTCTGTGGCTTAGAATACTGAGCCACAGAAAATCCTAATTATAGTAGGTGTAATTTTGAATTTCAAGTATTTAATCAAAATGTTTTGGGAGTACAGCTTTAGAAAGAGTCCTCCAACTGCCATGTATTACCAACAACTCAAATGATGACTGACAACCCTAGAGGTCTTAATCATTAACATAATATTAGGAACTGCCTCAGAATAGGTCAGCTGTTGGCGCCGGCTGAAAACCCTGCCGCAGATTTTTCACGCAGATTTTTTATTTTTCAGAAATCATGCCGAGCAGATTTTTTGGCGACAGCTGCTCACTCAAATGACCTTCGGAAACAAACATGGGTTACCAGCTGTTGCATCATTATTCGTGACTTTATTCTGACGGGATTCTGGAGTAAGTAGTACTGAACAAACCAATGTGCAACTTAAAACAAATAGTATCTTTAATATGAATAAATTGAAAATTAGGTACATTCGGACTTAAAAAAGTTTTAACCTTCCCCGAACCTAATAAAATTTTCCCAAACCTTACGTATTACTCCTATGAAGCTGGAAGGGGCTTCTCCCGAATCAGATTTGTAGGTTCAGGCACTTTTTCCAGGTCCGGGTACATACGTACTAAGCGGTTGACCATGCCGCTTAATTTGAAAACATCGCCAAAGAGAACACTAGACTTTAACAACATCGGAATACAAAATTTACTCTATTGTTTAAACAATCAAATTCAAAAATTAAACTTTACAAAGCCACAGGGAAATGCTGTTATTAATTTTTGTTATTAAAATTGAAATAAAAATATAGTTTCTCTATCTTATTTTCTATTCATCCTGTTTTCAAGTTTTATATTTAGCTATTTTAAGTAAAAAAACATTGTTTATTTAGTTGCTTTGTTTTTGGGAACTAGATCTGGTAATAACTTAAAACTCTTCATAAACAAATACTCTCTTGATATACCGCCAACTTGGCGACAGCAAAAAAGCGGACTTATTCTAAAGTTGTACCATAGGAACAGCTTTAGAAAAGGTCCGCTTTTGGCAACTGCTTCGCCATCTTGGCGCCGGCTGAAAACCCGGCCGCTATGTTTAAAGTTAGTCTGCTCGTTTGGCGGTAATGGTAAACTAAACAGGGGAAGGCCTTATCTCCCTGGGGTTGGAGAGCTGTGGGTAAACATGGCGGCTGGTAGACTCTTATCGAAGCTGTGCCAAATTTTATTATATGGGGCCGTTCAAATATTACGTAAGCACTTTTTTGGGTCATTTTTAACCCCCCCTCCCCCCTTGTCAGCAAAGATAAGCAAACCTCAACCCCCCCCTCCCCCGAAATTTTGACATCCCTATAAGTAAGAACTGTTTTTTTTATTTTTTCCTTGAAAATTAGGTGACTCGTTCAAGGAGTGTCCTTTTTGGGTGTAACCCTAAGGGTTCAAAAATGAGTCGAAACACTATTTTTCGGGGTTACAATTTCAAAATGTTAGGGTGGTCCATCTCCAGAAAAAAGTGCTTACGTCAGAATTCCGAATTCAATTTTTTGTTACATTTATTTTTGGTTGAATTTTGAAATTATTTTTGCAAGATACAAGATATTTTCGAAAATGCACCATCTTAAGTAAGCATCACTCATATCCCCCCTTCCCCCTTGTCAGCAAAAATAAGCAAAGAGCAAACCCCCCCTCCCCCCTTAGTTGCTTACGTAATATTTGAACGGCCCCTATATTGTCACTGGCATCATCGAAAAACCTTGTATCTCAGATTTGGGGAATATACAGTACGAGACAGATTTTCACAAACATTCAAGGTACAGTTGGGATAAGCGTCGACCAGCCGCCATGTTTACCCACAGCTCAAATGATGACACACAACAATATAGATCTAATTTGAGCTGTGAGTAAACATGGCGGCTGGTCGACTTCTAGTCACACCAGTGTAGGTGTTATAATACGATATTTTTACTCAGGCAATGAAAATGGATTTTGATATTCTGAAAAGTAGAACAAAAACTAAGTAATTCCATGCAGCATTACTTGTATTTGTATTTCTAGGATTATTACAACAATTCCCTCTTTGGTGTCAATATGGGTCAAGTTTTATTACTATTCACACAATGATTAATGCATTATACCTAGGATTCCGACCTTTCATTGTCACATTCATTAGTGTGAATAATTTAACAATTATCTTATACTCTGTTGACTCCCTAAATTTGAGATACAAGTTTTTTGGATGCCAGCAGTGTTTTAATTATTATTTCAGTATGTGATATTATATGATAATTTTTTTTATTGTAGCTGCTCTAGGGGGGGCCGTCTTCTTGCCAACTGCTGGATCTGCTTCTCAGTCCCGATTGACATCTGTCTGGGGCAGAGCTTCTGGTTGATCCTCTGGGTTGACCGCTTCAGCTCGTTCTCCATGAGGCAAGGTGCCCCTCACAGCTGCAATGGATGCAGGAAACCGCATCAGAATATGGAGTCGCAAAGCGCGTGTTCACCACTGCAACTTATGGAGCACTGCTTCTCCGAGCTCTTGCGAGGTGCCCCAGAAACCGCCATTCTCGGCCTCTTCTTATCCAGCTTGACATTCACACCGAGGATCCTGGCAGGGCTGGAAAACCTCTCGGGACTCCCTGGAAAACGACGGCAAGGAGCTTCTGTGTCCTCTTGCTTCTCATCTGACAGCTTGAAACCTGGTACTCTTGTTTCTTCAAGTCTGCGTGATTGTCGTTGGTAGATGCTGTTGACTCGTCAAAAAGTTCTCCAGGTTCACTGGTATTCACAGTCGGGCGCCACATTTTTTTAGACGACTGAAAATCCTTCGCCGAAGCTGTTAGTGTGCGCCGCTCAGGTGACAGTGTTCTAGAGGTGTATCCATCACGACCAGAGTCGGCACCATCAACACTTGTGTTGCAGGACGAGTGTTTCTAGTTCAGGGTAACAATGCAGTAATAGTGCCCTCGTATCGGAAGTTACACCCATAAATATTGCTATAAATCTGACCAAAGGTACTTTTTCCTATTACTTTTATTGTTATTAATGCTTATAATATTTTAAACTAAAATATGCATTTATGTGATCTTTCTCTCTGGTGTTAATAAAATAAGTTTATTTGAATTTGAATTTTTTGTTTAAATATGATTCATTCACATTAAAAAAAATTAATTAATAAAATTATTTATTATTCAATAATTTACCTGTTTTTGCTAAGCCATAACTGCCTTAATATGTTTAAAAGTTATTTTGATACAGTAAAGCACCGTTTATACGTCTTTCAAGGGACCCGCGTATAAATGAAAAGACGTATATTTAAAAACAATTTTGATTATTTGAATGAATTGGGACTTGGCGAAAACGACGTATAAATGAGAGACGTATAAATGGTGCTTTACTGTACTATTTTTTACTTCTATTAGAAATCATTCAAATATTTTTTAAAAAGTTAAGGGTTTATAAGGTAAACAAAGTCAAAAATAGTGATATTCTGCATATTTAATGAAAATACCCTATTTTACATACTTGAAAAGTTTTCAAATTTTTTCTAACTTTGAGTCCTCAAAAAGTACACAAGAAAATTTTTTAAAGCTTAGCTCCAATTTCATCTGGTTCAATCATATCTTTACCTTTAATTATCTGAATTATTCTCTTTTCTTGTTCATCAGTGTTCTGCATTTCTTGTTAAATGATTTTATTGTGTTAAATTTGATCTTGAATTTAGTATTTTACAGAATTGATATGTTGTGTTCTTTAAAAGTATCACAATTTGTGACAAAGATATTTGCATTTTCTGAATATTTCAAAAAGAAATTATAAAAATAAAATTAATTTTTTATACTGAAAAACTGTTTGGTTTATTTATTTTTAAAATAAACTTGAAGGTTGATATTGAGGTAATACATCCAATCATAATTCCATTCTGTCCTGTTAAATGTCCACAATCTGTTTTTAATTCTTTACAAAAATTTTACCAAAACTGCTAATTTAACCAATTGAAATGTAGTTATATCAATGACAGCAATAAAAATTAGGTAATACTTGGCATCCAAAATATTTGGGTAGTATTTAATTGGACTTGATATCTTAATTGAACTGATTTTCCCAAAGTTGAAAACTATCAAAACATTCTTAAATTCTTCAGGATTAGCTAGACTCAGGAATTATGAAAGTTATCAGAACAAAAAGAAAGCAAAATGTACCAATTTGTAGAATTGCTGGTAAATTCAGATAATTTATTATAAATTTATGTGTGTAAATAAAAACATGCCAACATTGTTGGATTGAAGAGACTTTTGCATCGGCTAATCTTTAAGTAGGTATCCTCAAATCTGAAATAGTATCTTGAAGTTTTATATGCTTTGAATCTAGTATTTATTGGTTGAATTTGAAGATGATGGATAGAAGCGACTGATCCATATGTGACAATTTCAACTTTTAAAATTCACTCTTTAGCTATTTCAAAATTTGGATGAAAGATGTAAGTAAAGACACAAAATAAAGTTTTAAATGCAAGGTAAGTACCTACGAGCTTCTATTTTTAAACTCGATTGCAATTTTTGAAAAGAAATTCTTAAAAGTTTGTAACATATAGTAAACAAAACATGTAAACAGAAACCTCCATCGGATATTTTTGTAATTTAATATAAGTATGGTTAAAAAAAGTATCAAATATGTTTCTAGAAATATAAAAGCATGGGTAATTTAAATTTAAAAATACTATCCTGTATAAAGAAAATCCGTATATATCAGTATTCAGGTTATATCAACCGTATTATTTCCATTTGCGCCAATCGTATTGACAACGTTTGCTCCAACCGCTCTGTATGTTTCCCCCAAACGAATTCGAGGTTCGCAAGCCGTTAGTCACAACCGCTCTTTTCGACTCTCGCAATCCCACCACTCCCATTCGAACCGGTGCGGTCACTGCATACGCGCTGTTCGTTCAGTCCTATAGCGACAGAACGGTGCGGTTGGGAGATACGCACTTTCCGTTATGAGAGCAGAACTGTTTTTTGCGTGTTCTTAAAATCCTATCTTCTTTAAAGTCTGTTTTTAAGTCAGAGCTATCCTTCGCTCTTTAAGTTTAATATCTCTACATTCTCAAAGAAGGCTTTGAGGGTTTAAAATAATTTAATTTCATAAAAAATTTTCACGAAACCTTTACTCGAAACCTCATTTCTTCTTCATGGACGTTTACTGATAAAAAGTTGAGAGTGCGAACAAAAACAAAGGGTATAGTAGAAGAGTTATTGAAACTGTATAGTTAATATTTAACGTATTTTTACAGCCACGAACAAATTACCAGTGTTTAATTGTTTTAATGAAACTAATTTGTGGTATTTTTTATGTTAATGTATAAATATATGATAAAATACATGAACAGTTTCTATAAACATGGAAAATTTGCGTATCTTTTGAGAGTATAACTCAATCATTATGAAAACGGGTTAATTTTGTATCTCCTTAAGCTTTTCAACTAACTTACGGAATAAAATACTTGAGGACACACTGGAGTCTTATTTTTAACTTGTTTCCAGAATTTCTATTGCTGGTTTTATGTGTTTCGAATTTATTACTATCAATAGTTCTGAAATCATTGTTTGCACTTGTATTAGGAGATCTGCTGACACTTATAATTGCGTAAAGAGCTTTAAAAAGTTGTGCAAGATTTATCCCAGATAGCATGTAACCTTACGGCTAACCTTCTCATTTCATTGGTATTGGGTTGTACCAAACCATGTTTGCTATATAACCATCTTCCAACGTTATAGAAAGGTTGTACTTCCAACCCAGTTGAGTTGTACCGAAAAAGGTTAGCCTTATAACGTTTTTCCAATGCTATAAACAAGTTGTTTCCTTCAATCATTGAAAGAGCAAAGTTAAGAAAGGTGTTTTGAAACTTGATTGAGACAACGCCATGTGACTGACGCTAAACGGAGCATGCGCTTTCCCGGCCAATCTACGATCAGCACGCAGGATAAAGTTCACGCAAACGGGCGCCATTATTTGTAGTTGTCTTTCGGAATTTGATATATAAGGTGAAGCTTATTTATATAAAAGGTAAGTGTAGTTTTTATAACTATTTTTATTCATTTATTTAACCACTTTGTTAATGTTTGATACTTGTTTTCATTATTTTATTTGATGATAAACTCGGCGGCTTTTATGTCAGTATAATTGTGTTGATAACTCATGTTTAGTAAACAATTTGAAATAATGTAAACGCTCCAGTAGGTATAGCATTTAAAAACTCTATCTAGCTATGAAAACGACAAAATAAATTCAAATAATTTATTTCCAAGCGTTAGTTTGCTTTATTTTAAAACTTTTTCCTTTAAAATAAAAATATTTATGGATTCACTATTTTTAAAAACTTACTAGGATTTTTGTGATGCATATATTTTTAAAATCTTTCTCTACTAGAGTATATCAGCTTCATTCACTATTGTAAATGAGATGGAAACCTCAAAATTAAATATTTTAATGGGAAAATCCTATAAATGTCTAAGTAATACAAACTTTTTTCAGGTCAAATTTTCCTCAGGGGACATCCATAAATTACGTGAGGTCAAAAAGGGGGTGGGAAGGGTTTGGAAAAATCTCACCAAGGGGGCAGGGGGGTCGATTAAAATCTCACGTCAACTTTTTAAGTTAGAAATTATAAGATTTTCTTAAGTATGAAAAAGGTATTATTCCCACAGATAAAATACTGTGGTGATTTTTAGGCGGAATATTGTTCTTTTCCCTAACTTCGTTAATAATGGAAAAGTTATAGGTGCTGTGAAGCACAAAATGCAAACGAATAGGATAGAAAATTATATTTAAAGGTTGTAGGGAAATCTCACGTGTGGGAGGGGGGTCCAGCAAAATCTCACCAAGGGAGGAGGGAGGTCCAGATTTTGGAAAAAAAAACACCTCACGTAATTTATGGATATCCCCTTAACTGGTTCGCTACTGGTGCGTTTACCCTAATAAATAGTTTATCGTATTTATTTTGGTCATAAGCTTCGAATTTTAATACATGTTGTCGTTATTACTAATCCCGATTGGTCTAATAAAAATTAGGCAAATTCCAGGAGTCCATGAACTTTCAAGAAGTCTAGGAAATAAAAATAATTTTAATAGATAATTAACGTTTATTAAAAGAACACGCAAGCATTATCTAAAGTATTTTGTACAATTTGCTCCCTCAAAGGTACAATTTACTTCCTTACTTTAGACTAAATAGTATCCTTCTAAAGTAATCTGTTGTGATACCTCTTTTAATGTAAAATTTCATTTAATATTGTGCGCTTATTCAATTTTGAGTCATTGATACATTAACTGGTTTACCCTGGAAGGGGTGGGGTTGCACCTAGTTATAAGGCACTAAATTATCTCAGTTGTCAGATCTTAATGAGTTCTTTGGTTTTAAACTTTTCATGTTTATATTGTATGCATCTCTTCATTTCTATAGGTTCTTTAAATTGGTTGAAGAAATAGGCCCTTACTCCTTACTCCTAATAGCTTCATTGGCTTTTATCCGATAAATTTTTGTTTAACTTTATTGCATATTGAAACTTAAAAGGAGAAGAAAAGTGATATATATCTTCCCTTATTTTATAGGATTATGTATGCAGTGGTATGTTTCCCCGAGGAAGAGAATTCAACGGGAGTGATTTCCACAAACTGGATGACAAGTGACAAAAAAGATTGCTATTTTCCTAATAAAATTTCAGAAGAGAAAAAAAAATTCGTTACTGCGGGAGAGGGCTCTACCCTCAAGAAACCGGCTTAGATGCCCCATAAAAGTGTATGAAGTTTATGGTAAGTATTTTTCTCTGAAATATAGTATTTCCAAACTATTGAAGAGTGAGATTTTAAATTTAATTCAAGAGTTGTTTTTAAATAAATATATGTACAATTTTTTTTCTCTTGCCTTGATTTTAAACTACTTTTAAATTGTATTTCCGTTGTTTTAATTGTGCTTTAAGACATACCTTATTCAATTTTAAGTTGCTTTAATTGTTTTTACTTACCATGTCCAATTGTATTTTAAGTTGTCTTTTGAATTGTATTTCACATACCTTGTCAATTGTATTTTAAGTTGTTTTTGTAATTGTTAATCAAAGATAAGGGCCCTATGGGCCCAGGTGCTTTGTATTGTAAATAAAAAAAACTATTGAAAGCTGAATGTTGAGAAGTTTGTAAAAAAAATTGAGTGATTCTAGTTAGCAAATCTAATTGAAAATATATTTAATGTACTTAGGGGCTATTCATTAATTACGTAAGGATGATTTTGGCAATTTTTGACCCCCCCTCCCCCCATGTAAGGGTACGTAAGATTTTTCAAACCCCTCCCCCCCATTCTTACGTAAGATTTCATTATGTTTTTCAAAATAATAAAATGTTAGAAAACTCTCGGTTTGACGTAAATCAAAGATTTTTATTTTTCAACAGATAAGTAATATTCTTGCTGTCAACTACATATTACTATTATATTATTATCTCTTGATTATAATAATTGGAATTTGTTTATATTAACTAGGAAAATCTTACGTAAGAATTGGTTTGACCCCCCCCCCACCCCCCAAGTAAGGGTATGTAGAGATTTTTCCAACCCCCCCTCCCCCTTGGGACCCTTACGTAATTAATGAATGGCCCCTTAACCTGTAAATGATTAATACCTGTGATTAATGATTAATACCTGTAAAATGATAACAAATTTAGTACCAGTCTCGATTTTCTCTAGAAATAAAAAAATATCTCTATTTTTTAAAAAAAGTAAAAATATCCAGAAAAATGTCGCAGATTGGGAATTTTCTACGGGTAAATCATATAAATAAACATGTTATAAATTGACAATTTATTTTTGCCTTCATATTTTTTTCTTTTTAGAAGTCGTTCTCCAAACTTTCAAGGATACTAAAGAATATACATTAAGGGATGCTGTCAGTGAATGATTCATTCACGCAAAATTCCGGATTGCTCGAAGGTAATTTTTAATGATTTAATAACAATTTTAAAATGCAATTAAGTGAATAATAGTATCAAAATGTATGATGAACCTGTTTTCAGTTATGATTTAATTAATATGTTGAGTATTGGCCGGCTTGAACTTTTTAAATACTCAGCAGCATTTAAAGTATGTAAAGCAATTAACTTATTACTTAAGCACAATTATCATACATTATGCTGAGATTAAAAGTTTCTTTATTCTTTAGTAGATTTTTTTTGTTTAGTGAAAAAAAAACAGCATAACTAATCAATAATAAAACCATATTTTTTCCAGGGAGAAAAGAAATGAAAAATTTTGAAAGAGTCCTGTGTGTAAAGCAAAATTTCTAATATTTTTTTAATAAATGCTTGTGCAATTTTGTTTCTGTGTTAACTTGCTTCTAATTATTGCATTTAGTTAAGTAATTGACCATAAAATAACATTCTAAATAACATTGTATCACCCTGTAATATATAACCGGTATTGGGCAATTCCCCGGGTAACTGACTGACATTTTTTAAGAAAAACAATTAGCATTTTGTAATTTTCTTCCCAAAAATAAATTATAAAAAACATTTTCCACCCAGTTTACTACTTTCTTGTTAGCTAATTCTAATGACATAATTAAATTTTCAAAAGTAACTAAAAACATATTTTGAAAATTTTATTGTGCCATTGGATTTAGCTACAGAGAAAGCAATAAACTGGGTGGAAATTGTTTTTTATAATTTATTTTTGGGAGGAAAATTACAAAATACTCAGTGTTTTTCTTAAGAAATGTCAGCCCTATGGAATCGCCCTATTACGCTTGCATGAGAACCCTACCGTAACCCTTGTTAAGGCTCAGAGAAGGTGGATTTAACGTTGTCGCAGACAACCCTAAGGTAAGGTTAATATCGTGAGGTTAGGACATGGTGCTATAAACCTTAAATACTATTTAAGTAGGGTTATTTACAGATTTTTTTTTCAACCTTCCAAAAATAAAGTTGACGTAACGTTATTTTTATAACCCTATAAACACCCTGTGTTGCCTTACCCTTGCATGGGAAACCCTACGTAGGGTTGATTTGGCAGGGTTAAGGAAACCTTAAAAAGCGTCAACTAGCCAAGGTGGGTTTCACCTTGCCGTAGGGTTAACAGGGTTGTCCTTGAAACCCTTCGCCAACGTTAAATGGGTTGGCGGGGTAACGTTATGACAACGTGTTTTTAACCTTACATTGCTATTTGGGATTAGTCTTAATCGAGTTTAGAAACCTCAAACAACCATTACCAGATATCAAACATGCCCTTACCGTTTTTCTAGAATTTTTAAAAAGTTTTAATGCAATCCAACATGGCGTCCGTAATTAAGCTATCCATAATTAATTTGAGCTCCAGATAATTTATCTCCACATCAATATGGTCTACAAATGGTGTTTAGTCATGGAATTTTGTGGTTTTAAATCATTTACCACTGACTTTTGTATTCTCTATTCTCAGAGTAAAATTTACAAATTTGATGATTTTCCGATTGATGGCCAGGCTAAAAACTGGGTAACTTGGCCTAGCTAAGAATGAAAAACGGTCAAATATGAATATTTAGATGTGTTAAAGCAATATTATTTGGCAAAAAAATAGTTTAACATATTTTTAAAAATTTTTGAAAAAATGAGAAAAAAGTCAAATTTTTCTAACTTTAAGCCGTTTGGGGCACGTGTTAATATTATCTGATCGGTTTAAGATTTTGCACACCTTCTTAGGGTACCAAAAGGAAAAAAATTGGGGGGTGGAGCAAAAGTTTCCCCGACCTTCGATTTTAAGGGAC
The DNA here is from genome assembly GCA_024610705.1 of Tetragnatha versicolor. Lineage (NCBI taxonomy): Eukaryota > Metazoa > Arthropoda > Arachnida > Araneae > Tetragnathidae > Tetragnatha > Tetragnatha versicolor. The sequence continues at coordinate 19,791,522 of JANDEH010000008.1, forward strand.
ACCCTAACTATCAGTTAACAAAAATAAATATTCTTTCTTCCTGCATCCCATCCGGGAAATTAAACTTTTTAATGATCTTGTTCGAAATGATTTCAATTAGCAGTAGCCCAATGAATTACTTTTCAAATGAACATATTGCGAATAAATTGCCAATTGGCCAATTTACGATTAATTGTAAGCCAATTGGGTAATTCGTTTAACCCTCACCTATTGAATGGGAGAGTAATTTTATTACCGGCTCAATCGGGAACGGCTGAATCGATACTAAACCTTTCCTAAAAGCCTAAGCCAAGCCTTCCTAAAGCAAGCTCCCAGAAGTGACCAGTCCAGTTTTTTCAACAAACCGACACTGCAGAAGGGTTTTTCAGAATGAGGCGGTTTGGAAAAGTACCGACATTGTGAACTTTGGAGTTGATTTGAGGGAGTTGGTTTATTTTAGTGGGTCAGTATAAGCAAGCTCCCAGAAGTGACCAGTCCAGTTTTTTCAACAAACCGACACTGCAGAAGGGTTTTTCAGAATGAGGCGGTTTGGAAAAGTACCGACATTGTGAACTTTGGAGTTGATTTGAGGGAGTTGGTTTATTTTAGTGGGTCAGTATAAGCAAGCTCCCAGAAGTGACCAGTCCAGTTTTTTCAACAAACCGACACTGCAGAAGGGTTTTTCAGAATGAGGCGGTTTGGAAAAGTACCGACATTGTGAACTTTGGAGTTGATTTGAGGGAGTTGGTTTATTTTAGTGGGTCAGTATAAGCAAGCTCCCAGAAGTGACCAGTCCAGTTTTTTCAACAAACCGACACTGCAGAAGGGTTTTTCAGAACGAGGCGGTTTGGAAAAGTACCGACATTGTGAACTTTGGAGTTGATTTGAGGGAGTTGGTTTATTTTAGTGGGTCAGTATAAGCAAGCTCCCAGAAGTGACCAGTCCAGTTTTTTCAACAAACCGACACTGCAGAAGGGTTTTTCAGAACGAGGCGGTTTCGGATATAAATTTTATGGTAGAATTTTCGCAATTTGGAAAACTTAATATAAAATATAGCTGTAATAATAATGTTACAAGTACTAAGGGGGTTCTAGGGGCCCACTCCAGTGGTGTAGCCAGGAAAAAATTTCAGGGGATAGATATTGAAATTTTGGGGGGGATATGAGGTAAATTTGGTCCTTTTCCATGGTCAAAAAAGGAAAATTTCTGAATTTCGGGGGGATATATCCCCAAATCCCCCCTGGATACGCCACTGGCCCATTCCAAGAAAATATAAGTAAAAACATATTTTTTCCAACTCAGTTTGGTACGCCTCATTCAAATTTAGGAAATGCATTTTATGGTTGAATTTTTGCGATTTGTGGAACTTTTAATAAAAAACAATGTTGTAATAATAGAGTTACAAGTACCAAGGGGTCTGGGGATCCTCCCCTAGAAAATTTGACATTAAATAACAGGGTTTTAAATCATTTTGGTGCATAAAATTCAGTATTACATCGCGTAAAGCTCTTTGGGCGGTTTAAATTCTAAAAGCTACAAGAAAAAATGAAATAAATTGAAGCTTTAATTTTTCTTAATTTTTTTTCGAAACCCCTCCCATAGATCCCCCACTGAACTACATTATCAATAGAGGGCCTATTTACCCCCTTAAAATATTGATAGAGAAATTTTTTTTCTCGGGCCCTATATTCTCACCTGCTTAACAGCTTTTGTAAAAATCCAAAGAATCGGTTCGGAAATAATTAAAACCAAATTTTTTAAAATTTAGTATACCAAAAGTGAACTACATAAAATCAGTAGACAAAATTCACGAAAACCTTTCTTGGACATTGGATAGTCCATTTCAGCAAAGCGTAGCATTCGATTCCTATTATTTCCGAACCGATTCTTTGGATTTTTACAACGATTCTTTAAGAGGAGAATCGATTTGGAAACGGAAGAGAGGTTGGGGAATTAAGGGAAAAACAGAAGCAATAATGCTGGGGAATTTAGGGAATATATTATGGACGGGGGGTAGGCATTTATTTTGTGGGCGAATCGCTGTACCACCTTATTGGGTGACAACTTGTGATTTTGTTAACAAAATTCGAGGTAAATTATGTCAGAATCTTCCAGGCATTTTAGCTTGAAAAAAATTCCAGAGTTACATAAAATTAATGCAAATGTTTTCGCTATATATAATTATTATTTAAATACTTAGAGAAAATCTGATTAAAATTAAAATGAAGTTTCTTTCTTGATTTGAAAACTTCCTTTACATATTTCACTTGTATATAAGAAATTTTGGTTAATTTTTAGAAGGTGGGACGTTCTCGAAAAATTATCCACTTCATAATAAATAAAATTAAAAATAAAGATAAATCGACAAGTCCCAGCGTCTTATAATTTACCAAAATTTTTGAAATTTTCCAATAAGCATTCATAAAAGTTATACATATATGTATAACTGTATACAGGGGTGGAAAATCCAAAATTGATTTTTGTATCAGCTTTAGGGCAGTTTTGTATCAAGTCAAAATGCATTTTTGTATCAGCTTTTAGTGGTTTTGTATCAAGGCAAATTTCATTTCCGTATCAGTTTACAGTATTCCAGGAGTTTTCAAGAAGTGTTTTTTAAAAAATTCAAGGAGTACTTTTTTTACATAACTTAAGAAAGACAAATTTTTTACACGGCTTCAAACACACACTGCATTCCTGAATCAGTTTTTAAAACCACTTTAAAAGTCAAAATGCAACTAAAATCAAATAAAAATAAAGGAAATTAGTTAATAGAATAATTATTTTAGTAAAAATTAAATTGCAAAAACGATATTGTCAAAAACTTTTAGTTAAATAGAAAAAAGTAAGAAATTATTTTTGAAGGTATTTTTTGAATCTTATGAATCAGATCAGATACCTAAAACAGGTAATAATCTTACAAGATTTAAAAAAACTCGGTATTACCAACTTATTAAGTTGCTATAAAGCGACCGTTCATTAAAATTTACAACTTTGAAAAAGAAAATCCTCTTAAGTTGAAAATACTAAATAAAATAGAGAAAAAAAATCATATTAGACTTATCAGGCTGGTCTGACCCAAGTAAATTTGTTTTTTCTGCATCGCAACAACGTCCGTAAGTCTGTTGGAAAAGCAGTCCCGGAAAAAAACGGAACTGTCGCGAAAAGTAGCTATTTTCCCGATTTCCGGAACACTAGACGGAACACCGGACTTGTTGGCTTCTGACCACGGCAAAGTTGTTTTTTCTACTTCGCAATAATGACGCAAGAAGAAGCCAACTTGAATCAGCACCCGCGGCCATCCAAGCAAGTCGCGGGAAGAACGGAACACTCCGAAAAATTGCTATTTTTCCGACTTCCGGAACACCGGACTTGTGGGCTTCTAAACACGGTAAAGTTGTTTTTTTACTTCGCAATAATGACGCAAGAAGAAGCAAACTTGAATCGGCACCCAAAGCCGTCCACGAAAGTCGCGGGAAGAACGGAACATTCCGAAAAAAAAGCGAAACTTTCGCGAAAAATCGCGATTTCCAACTTTTCAACGCACTAAACGCTGCGGATTGAAACCTATTTTATAGGGGAAGTAAATTTATAGAAGAAATATTCAGGTTGAAAATCAAAGAGTTTTTAAGGAGTACAACCCAAATTCAAGGAGTTTCCATAGTGCTTGAAAATGAAATTAATTTTCAAGGAGCGTACGAACCAGGGATGTGATTGACCAAAAAGCAAAAAAGAGGAAATTCCAAATTATTTTCTTACTTTTTTGGTGTTTAATTTTAAGATTTTGTTTAACATATAAAAAGTTGTTAATTATAGAGATCCAAGCACAAAGAGGGTCTGGGGATCCCCTCCCAGAATTTTTTTTTGAAATTCGACTCTTAAAAACAATGTTTTAATTTGTTTTGGACAGCTAGTCCGATTTTTTGGGGAATTGGGTCCCCTGCCATCCCCCTTGATATCATATCTGAAACAGGTTATAATCTAACAAGATTTTTTAAAAACACTGCAATTTTATCTTATCTAACTTCAAAGTGATCTATCAGTAAAAATTTACAACTTGGGAAATCCTTTAGGAAAAATTAGTTGCACACTCACTGAAATCGATAAAAACGCGATCTGAAAGGTATGACTACACTTATTAGGCTCCTTTGACTACGCTTAAGTTTTTTCTGCATCACAATCACAATGTGAAATGATACCAGCTTCAACTAGGCGCCGGAAAAACGGTTCTTACGCGAAAAATCGCTATTTTTCGACTTTTCCCGCAGAATGTGATCCTAAAGACCGGACTCCACATTGCACTAACTCCACTTTTTCCACATTGCACTAACAACGCAAGAAGAAGCCGACTTCAATTTGGCACCCGCGGCCGTTCAAGAAAGAAGTCGCGGGAAGAAAACCCTCCGCAAGCAACACGAAACTTGCGTGAAAAATCGCAATTTTTCCAACTTTTTTCCACTTTAAATCGTCATTTTCTCGGAAATAATAGGCAAAGAAAAAAAACACTATAGATTATCTGGAAAAGTTCACGGGCCGTAAACGGGAGCTTCGAAATGAAAGAAACGCGGACCTCTTTCGCTTGCAATAGTCGACGTTTCTCGGAAAACGGCCCGCTTTCGAACTCCTGCCGCTCAAGGCGGCTTTAGACCACCCGGTTTGCGACAGCGATTCCGCGGTTTTCGGGAATTTCGACAGTCGCAGTAACTCAGCGACCTCTCGAAAGATGGCGCTGTTCAATTGAGGGAAGAGGGTCAATTTTTTGTCGCGAACCGGATGTCGCAGAATCGCTGTCGGGAACCGCGTGGTCTAAAGCCGCCTTCAGTCAGATTTTCATGGGAAGTGGAAGAATCACATCCCTGTGTCCAGATCGAAGAGGAGAAAAGTGAAGAGGAATTTTTTTCCCCGTGGAAATTTCTTCCGCGGAGAAGAGTTAGTTTGAGGAAAATTGTTAAAAAAAGCGGAACATAATACAAAGTCACAAAACGCGGAATTCCGCGGAAAAATCACATCCCTGCTTATCACCGAAAAACACTGCCAAAAATCAAATCAACGCACTTGTCTACGTCGGAAGGCGGACGAAAACCGGTTCCACAATGGAGAGAAACCGGTTTTTCTCCGCCAAGCGACGGTAGACAAGTTACTTCCTATTTCCACCCCGTTTCATAGCGATCCTAGCGGGAAGAGAATCGATCATAGTGGCTGAGGATTGGTTCTTTTCTTATCAGTTGGATTTTCAGGGTTACTGATTCAGATTGAACGGATTATCTGGTTTTTGGCGCAGTTTGGCGCAAAAATGTGAATTTTGCCCATTTTTGGCGCAGTTGGCGCAGGTAACCAATTTCGGCGCAGTTTGGCGCAGTTGGCGCAGATTTTCCAGCCCTGTGTATATGTTTTATGCAATAACCATTATACAGTACTTTTGAATTCCTTAATGCATAGAACTTAGTAATCCTTAGGTCGTGCTTATTAAAATTATAGGTAAGGCAGGATCTTGAAACACACAATAGTAATACAGTATTTTTTTTAAATTTCAACATGTTAAAGATTTTTCTTGGTTCTTTTAAATTCCCACTTCCAATCAATTTTACTTTTTAAATTTGTAATTTCGTGATACTTTAAATATTATACTGTGAATGTAATATATATATTGAAAAAAAACTGATGTAAAAGGATAAATAAAAAGACAAGCATTTTGAATATATATTTATTTAAAATTTTAAAAATATAACATTCTTTGGTAAAAAATTTTTTAAGAAGAATAATCAGATAAACAAAAAATATATAGTATACATGAAATATATTATTGTTGAAGATGCAATACAGCACATCTAACATTTGAAGCACCTTTAGTATTCCAATCCTCTTTCTCGCCAAACAGTTTTCGTGACTTGGTTTGGCGGTTTTAATATGGCTGTGCTTTTTTTGTAAACCAAAATTTTTTCAAAAATTGTTTCTTAGATATTTGATTACTTGATCAGGCTTCGCACCTAAAAGTATTAAAAGCATTTTTAAAACATCTTTATAGCTCTAGTAAGCCGTGATTTGACACATTTTCACATTGGTCAGAAAAAAGTTGCTGATCTTTCTTGTTCTGTCATAGTATATTTATTTAGAGAATCAATCTCGATCAAACCGTTTGAGAACGTGAAAGATATTGGTTTATTTTGAGTGCGATTTTGTTTTGACTATTCCTCCGAATATTATTAAACTAATTTAAAAAAGATATTACTGGCTCTTCGATTATGTGTTACTTTTTTATTACATGTACCTATTTTTCCTTTAATTAGCTTTGTAAAGTTCCCGAATAATGCAAATAAAGCATGCATTATTTTATGTCGTGGTACCTTACCTGCTACAAACTTATTGTGATTAAATGTAAGTAAAATGTATACAGTTTTGTAATTTTTTTTATATTCCTGATTTGTTTTTGGTTTATACACCGATAAGAGGCAAGAAAAAAAATTTCCCATAAGAATTGCATTGAAAATAAAGTTATCAAACAATTAATTCTGATAATAACAGAAAAAGTGCCTATTTACAAAAAATATTAATAATGTGTATTTTATATATCAATGATTTGAGACAAAATTAATAGAAATGATGGACATTCTTTTCGAGCAACCATAAATGAAATAAATTTCGAATTTTTCAGAAGTAAGTCATCAAAAAAGATGTCCTTTGATGTAAAACTGAATTTCACATGATAAAGATCAGTAAAACAGTAGAAGCTCCTCTCGAGTTTTCAAGCCCTAATATTTGAAAAAATTGGAAAAAATCCTTTTTTTCACTGATCTATATCATATGAAATTTCTGTTTTATATCAAAGGACATCTTTTTTGATGACTTACTTCTGAAAAATTCGAAATTTATTCGTTTCAACCACATTATTGGTACCAAGCGTTTTTGAGCGAAATGACCCGTATTCTCGCCTTAAAACTAAAAAAAATCGCTCTAAAGAGGTGCAGTTTTCAAGTAAAAATATTTTTAGCGGTCAAAATAAGTTCTAAAAAACATATATTAGCCAGTTTTATCAAATTAGAAAACTCGAAAATATTTTTTTAAAAATTCTGAAAATAAGACCAATTTTTCGACTTTTTTTCAACCTATAGGTACCCCTTAATATTAACTTGGGGGGCTGTAACTTTATACACTATCTATTGAGATCCTAAGGAATAGGAAAATCCTTGGGTGGTTAGGTTTTTTATTTTTAAGTCGTTTTTATAGCACCATATTGTATAAAAGGTAGGTCAAAAGTGAAAAAAAACTTAATTTTCGAATATCTTAAAAACTAGAGCTGATGAGCAAAAACGGATGCCATATTCGGAATCAGGAGGTCATATATATACAAAAACAGCTTTAATATTCCCGCCATCAAAATGAGTGTTGACCAGTGAATTATAACAAACTTGGCTCAATACAATATCGGAACTTACTGATAGAATCTGGAACTTCACTTGATGACTGCAGCAATAATGAAGAAATTGTTTTCTTCTGTTTCTGTGAGGGAAAACATTTAAGGTTAACAAAGCCCCCTATTACCACTATGATCATCACATGCTTGAAATGGCAGGAATTTTCTAATACTTTCTCGGATATAAATATGATGTCCTTTTTGATATTTTTAGCAAAACTATTCATTTCCATAAAAATGTCTAATAACAAATATCCTTTATGGTACTCGTCAGAGACCAGATATTTATTAGTGCTCGTAAAAATCTAAGAAAAAAATACAATTCTGATATAGTTAATGTATTTAAATCTTTGAGGTCAGCCCTGAAAAGTAAAAATGAGTATCTCAATCATGTTCTTCTCTTGAAAATAACCTTATTTTGGCCCCTAATAAATTTTGGTCATACTTTAAAAAAAAGCACTAACTCAGTAAAGGTATCTTATAATGGAAGGGAATCTGAAGAGAGTCTTGAAATCTCAAATATGTTTGCTGAATATTTTAGTTCCGTTTATAAAGAGGGTTCAGAATTTATTGGACCGACTACTTCTGATCATAGCTTTAATCATTGTTTTTCTGATATGAAAAGAATTTCTCATGATGATGTTTTGTCTGCTATAAAAGAATTGAAATCAACTTTAACTATTGGTGTAGATAATGTACCTTCTTTTATCATCAAAGGCTGTTCTGACTTTTTTATTTATACTCTTTTAATTTCATTTAATTTATCACTTAAAACGAATTGTTTTCCTTATGTTCGGAAACAAACTAAAATAATACCTATTCATAAAAAGGGTAATCTTATTGATTGTAAAAATTACAGGCCTATTGCCATCTTGAGTCCTTTTTCAAAGATTTTTGAAAGTATTATCAATAAAAATTTTTTTGGTTAGTTATTTAATTTCTCCCTTTCAACATGGTTTTATGCCTAAACGATCTTCTTCAACTAATTTACTTTGTCTGTACAGTAAAATTGAATAGTTTATTTCAGAAACAAGTTAAACCCCATTGGATTAACTGTTAACTTGTTTCTGAAATAAAAGATTCAATAATAACTGCTTTTGAAAACAGGACTCAACTTGACGTTATAATCTTGGACCCTTACTCTTCATTTTATTTATTAATGATCTCTGTAATGTATTTAAAAACTCTGAATATTTATTTTTTGCTTATGATTTAAAAATTATGAAACCTGTAAAAACTACTGTTGATGCCTTAAATTTACAACTTGATTTATATAATCTACAACAATGGTGTGCAATTAATAGCTTAGATCTCAATATTGATAAATGCTCAGTTATCACTTATACTCGCTTATCCAATCCTCTTATGTATATGTATCAGATAAATAGTTCGATTCTAAATCGTGTAAATACTATTACAGATCTGGGTGTCATTTTTCAATATAATCTAGATTTTTCTTTTCATATTGACAGTATGGTTTCTAAAGCATATAGAAAACTTGGATTTTTAAAACACAAAACATTTAATTTTTCTAATGAACGAACTTTAAAAATTCTTTATTATTCATTGATACGCACATCTTTAGAATAATGCAATATAATATGGAATCCCCATTACAATAACAAAATTATTTATATTGAAAGAGTTCAAAATAATTTCTTGCGTTATCTTTTTTATAAAAAAAACTAATTATTACCCTCATGATATTTCTCTTTCTCTCTGGTCTTGCTTAGGGCCCATTCATTAATTACGAAAGGGTCCCGAGGGGGGGGGGGGGGTTGGAAAAATCTCTACAAACCCTTACTTGGGGGGTCAAACCAATTCTTACGTAAGATTTTCCAAGTTAATGTAAACAAATTCCAATCAAAGATCTATTGAATAACCCTAGAAAAACTTAAAAATGCTGATCATCTCGGTATGTATCGAAGCTTTAATATAAAAAAATGAAGGTATATCAGATGTATCTTTTTTATTGGAGTTTAAACAAAAGGGAATCTTACGTAAGAATAGGGGGGGGAGGGGTTTGAAAAATCTTAAGTACCCTTACATGGGGGTAGGGGGGGTCAAAAAATGCCAAAATCATCCTTACGTAATTAATGAATGGCCCCTTAGTCCTTTAATATTCCATCTTTGAAATCTCCTAGGGTCGCTGTCTTGTTTAATAATTTATTTGATTGTCCTGATATTTTGCGTTTAATTTAGTTTTCTGTTAGAAGTTATAATTTACGCAATAACTATCTTTTCGTTAGTCCATTTTCTAGATTTAATTATATAGCCAATTCTCCTATTAATAGATTTTATATGATTTTTAACATGCATTGTAATGAAATTTATATTTTTTCGGTGTCTTTTAGTGCTTTTAAAAGGTTGTGTGAAAGTGTTTTATGCAATTAATTTTTCTTGTTTTTTTTATCTTTTACCACTGTAAATGGATTTATCTGTTGTGTGTGTAAATATTTAAAATAAATAAAATACCTGCTTCAATTGATTTCTTTTGATGCTGGAACTGGTCTTCTGTGAATGATTTTTAGGCAGGTTTTGAGATGGGATTGAACCCTTTTTGAGAAGTTGATTTGGCTTTGTGTTAAGTAGCTCAGCTTTAAAATCTCTTTCAAAGTCCTCTTCCTTGAAATGAGTAGAGCAAATTGAAATTGAGCCGCTGTCAGCATTGAATTTATCAGCCCTGTAACACTTTAGAATCCACTCTTTTTTTAGTTTTGGATCCTTGGGAAACCTAAAAAATGCAAAACTTTAAGGTAACCAGAATACCAATTTATTAACTATGTTAGAAGTTTGCTTTACAAATAGTACAAATGAAGGTGTGGGTTTTGCTGCATAGCTTTACAGTATCAACTTTTTTGCCAAACAGAAGCAATTATAGCACAGATTGCAGGGTAGACAGACTAATATGAGGTTTTCTCACTACCAAAATAGTAACATTAAATAAATAAGTTTTTAATTTCCATTGTAATATAAAGGAACAGTCAATTGCCATTTGATTTGTCGATAAAAAATAATTTTATTATCTATACTAAAATTATATTATCATGAGTATATTACCATGGTGAACATTAACAAATGAATATTTAAATTGTATAAAAAATAATTAAAACTAACTCTTAACATATGCAGCCCATCAATTACAATACTTTATTCAAACATAAGCAATAACTTTTGCCTGAAAGTGATTCTGCAACAAGTAGTTTTTAAAGGCATTTCAAAAAACATAACATCAGTTTATTACTTAAGTACAAATTTAATAGGAGGTAATAAAAATGTACAATTTTAAGTTCAATAATTGATTTCAAAGCATCTACGGACACTTTTAAACATACCTGTGGAACGAGATACCCTCTATGTTTTTTTTCTATAGTTGCTGCATCCAAAAACAGCACACCAATTTCCTCCTCCTTTTTTCGACATATTTCTTTTGAGAACCTATGAAGATGAAGAAAGGTATTCTGTCTAGAAATCAAACAAAATATAAAAGAATGTATAACTTCAGATTATAAAGTAGAGAACACAAAACAAACTTACCGCATCAGCACAATCCCGCCCAATCCACGAGCGTCTATTTCTCACGGGCTGGGGAAAGGTACACAGCGCTACGCGCATGCGCCTGGTTGTGGAAAAGGATTTACGAGTCGTTTGGTCTGGATGAAACTTGACCCGCCGCCGGCTTTGCGTTCATGCCCACTGGGATGAAAGGGTGACCGCACCTTGCCCTGCCCATCCCGGGACTTCGCAACTGGGCGTAATACTATTAACACACGGCCAAATAATTAAAATTTTATCAAACGCCATAAAAAAAGGAGCGAACAACACGGGTTTAGTATGCGTTTCCCGTAATGTATGCATAGTTGATAATTTTCTTATTTTTATATGAATAAAAAGCCACAATAGACGTAATAAATTTGCTTGGGAGGGGGTGAAAAATAATTTTGAGCCCCTCCCGAAATAAATTTCTATATACGCCACTGGGATGTGATGTCACAACTTTCAAACCCCCTCCCCCTCTGAGCGTGACGTCATTTATGGACGGCCCCTTTTCTACTACACCAATATACCTTTCAATGGGCATATCTGATTGTTTTAGTTTCTTTTTTCGCTTATTTTCCCGGTGATATATATATATACTCGAATGCAACTTAAGTTGAGCCTGACGTCATGGCCACGCGGAAGAAAATCTGAGTAAACAGAAAGCCTGCTGGGTTGCTAGAAGCTCTTATTGACTGCGAGTTGTACTACTACGCGTTACGCAACTTTAATAATAATAATACTGAACATTTTATGCATATCGGGATGAAAAGATGCTTAATATACGTGGATTTAAAAAACTAATCATTATCCAAAATTGAAGCTATAAATTTCACTCAAAATTCAGACACCTCGTGGGTACACAGCGCTACGCGCATGCGCCTGGTTGTGGAAAAGGATTTACGAGTCGTTTGGTCTGGATGAAACTTGACCCGCCGCCGGCTTTGCGTTCATGCCCACTGGGATGAAAGGGTGACCGCACCTTGCCCTGCCCATCCCGGGACTTCGCAACTGGGCGTAATACTATTAACACACGGCCAAATAATTAAAATTTTATCAAACGCCATAAAATTCCTTCTTCTTTGGTTGCTCTCAGCATATTTCTACAGTCTCATTGAGCCTGGCTCAAGTTAAGTTGCAACTGAGTATAGCTTTTCACATCACATGATTTGGCCCTAGCAACAGCCCAAAAAACCGCCTAGCAACAGGTTTTGGAGGCGCATGCACATGCTATAGCATGTGCATAATCATAACTGGTCGTGACGTCATCGCGAAAAGCTCTATTGCTTACATAGTAATATTGCTTGACGTACCTTCTACGCCCTCCTGGCGCAGTGCATCCTGGGATTGTTACGAACAAGCTAAAGCGCAGAACTGGCAGAACGGTGTTGCCAGTACTTCATTCCCTCAGTGGTATATTTCGCCTCCTGATTACTCTCTCCTTCCCGAATATACTGGATAGTGAATTATGATGCCAAGAGAATAGTGCCAAAAAAAGTCGCCAAGAAGATAGGCACCCCTTTTTCTTCCGTTATAACATTTTAGCAATTTAAAGAGGTTATTGGATATTATTAATCTCGCTTCGTTTATGCATTAGTCTTCTACTTATCACTCGTTTTGAAACTATGAATCAATTTTACTTTTTAATCTCGCTTCGTTTATGCATTAGTCTTCTACTTATCATCACTCGTTTCGAAACTATGAATCAATTTTACTTTTTAAAATTGACGTTTCATATTATTTTGCATTTCTTGGTGTGTTCTACTCAGTGTTTAATTATTCAAGTCAAACTCAATATACAACTTTTTTTTATTCTGAAAAAAAAAACCTGGTGTGAAACAGTGGAAACATTTACTTTGAGAAATAATGAACCAAGCATTTTGAATAATTTTTATTAAAAATTAAAAACATCAACAATATTCTTTAATACAATTTGCAAACTAGTGAAAAAACTATATGCAAGAAACATAAACACAGAATTATATTGCACAATCCAGACTATTGATCAATTTACCTACTGCAGTGTTTCCCAACCTTTTTCGGTCCATGCCCCACCAAAGCCCTTCTAAATTTTCCATGCCCCCCGGTCTCAGTGGCATATATAGAAATATATTTTGAGAGGGAGCCAATATTATTTCTTAGACCCCCTCCTATGTATATTTAATAAGTCTAATGAAGCTTTTCAGAACGTTTTTAGGTAGAATTTGCATGCTAAAGAACTAAATCAAGTTATGAGTAATTAAGTTCCAAGTATAAAGGGGGTCTGGGGGTCCTCCCCCTGTAAATTTTGGGAAAATTGACTCTAGGAATCAGGTTTTTAACTATTTTGGTACCCCTAATTGGGAAATTTTGGATATAAATTTTTAGGTAAGATTTGCATTTTGATGAACCTAATGTAAAAAAATTTCAAATATAAGCGTTCTAAAAACAAAGAGATTTTGGGTCATCCCCCAGAAAAGGTTTGGAAATTAGACTCTAAAAACAGGGTTTCAACTTGGTTTTGATACATACTGGTCCAGATTTCAGTCATGCATTCTCAGATAGGATAATAGGATCAGATTTTGATAAACTTCTTTTTAAAAGTTTTTTTTTATTTTCCCCCTGGATTGGCCCCACCGGGGGGCAATTTGGTTGAAAATTTTCAAATTGCCCCCCTAGAAAATGATATTGCCCCCCTGTGGGGTGGGGCGTGCGCCCCACGTTGGGAAACACTGACCTACTGGAAGAGACATAGGCAACAGTACACCGGCATGTACAGCTCCAGCAAAAAAAAGTTATTGATCCATCGATGGATTGGATGGGGTTGCTAGTCTTGGCCATTAATTGAGTTTTGCTCATTTCGAATTTGGGATATTCCATGTTAAATCAACACAGTTTTAGGACATTTTAGGATTTGATGTCTCGGATTTTCTTAATTTTTGGTATGCATCAATACAGCATGGAGTTATGAAACAATATCAAATTTCAGCGGCCTAGCTCAAATACCTACTTCAAAAACCCCTATGATTCGAAAGGGGAAATCAGATTAAGAACTTATTATGAAGCACTTTGTTCTTAGACCTTAAGAAAATTATCATTTGAATATTTAGTTATTGCGCAAATTATTTTTCAAAAGAAACTTCACCGATTGTTTATTTTATTGAAATTCAAAAATAGAAAATTCCTGATATAAATAAAAAAATTTTACTTATTACCAAAGATAAATAAGCAACACTTAAAAATCCCCTAAATAAATATTTTCTGCTTTTTAAAATTAGCAAAATTTGGAAAGAAAAGTCTTCTTTTTAATTCAACCTGAAATCATTCAAATCCTTTCTGTGGTCGTGGTCGAAAAAGACGAATGAAGGTTGCTACAAGTTTCGTAACAGTAATCCTTCGCGGTTGGATGCTGGCGACCGTTTTCAGGCTTTTAGCCTTGAATATCAATGCACAAGTTTGGTAAAGGTTTAGAGTTACGTTAATTTATATAATTTAAAATAGAAGGAGCAGTTTTTCTATGATATGCACTTGTAAAAATGTAGTCTGATCTAGTTTATATCATACAATAATATTTGAGATAAGGGAAAGAATTACTAATGTTTTTAACTGAAAAAAGTATTTTCTTTTAAACTAAGCACCTAGTTGGATTTTTACTGTACTCTTTATTTGTTTAAATATATGTTATCTATGTTATTTTGCTTAGTAAATAATAATAATAAATTATTATTTTAATCAGTTTTTTTGTTAATTGTATTTAAATACTTTCTAACTTTGCAGTAAGTAACTGCCATGCTTCATAAATAAAATAATTTGGCTTAATATAATATGGGAACTTACGAGAACTGTGATCTTTACTTGGTGATGACTGCAGTAATGAAGAAATTATTTCCTCTTGTTTCTGGGGAAAAGCATTCAAGATTAACATAGGCTTCCGAATAACATATCCAGCGATAAAAAAATACTTCCACTAAATTTTTAAGTTGCATGATTTCACATCAGCCCCAAACTGATAATGAAAAATCTGGATTAGTTTCCATGTCACTAATTAAATACACTCACTTCCAAAAGTTAAGCACGGAACTGTTTTTTCAACCTAATACCTAGTATAATTATTTTTCATACATGAAAATCATACCACAAAATGTTCAACTAGGGGGAATATAGGGCCCGAGAACAAATTTTCCCTACCAATATTTTAAGGGGGTAAATGGGCTCTCCATTGATAATGGAATTCCATTACACATTTCGAGCAGTGACAGAAACGTCTATGTAAGTGGTATTTAATGGAAAATTTTATGTTTTTTCTAAAGAATATTGTTATTCCTAAACCCAACGCATGTTTTCAATCGTGTGTGCTACCTTTAAATGATATTTTTAAAGTTTTATTGAGAGATATCAGTGTAATCACCATTTTTGGTAAGTTTTAGCCTCTGGGTCATTTTTGGAAAGTGGTATCAGATCGTCAATCATGTTATTTAGTAGCTCTTACATGTGCTTGAAGGTGTTTAGGTTTGGGGACCCAGAAAGTATCCTTATTCTTTCAATATTGTTACATATGAAAAACTTTAAGATAGCCAAATTGAGATTTTTTGCAGCTTTTTCACTCTAAAGATAAATTCTCGACCCGATATGTGTTCCAAAAGGAGCAAATGGGACATGAGAACACATGTAAACGATTGCAGACATCAGTGAAAAGCTCTTCGGCTTATAGGGGGTGTTGCAACGGCAATAGTTTCAGAGAAGAAATTCAATCTCTTAAAATCTCATTTTAAAAAAAGAATCGAAATATTTTTAGAGATATTTCTTTCTTTTCAGACATATATACGTCCATAAACACTAAAAATGTTTCTTTTTTGAACTTTAATAACAGATTTTTGGTGCCGTTTCAACACCCCCTATATGCCATAGAGTTTTTCCACTAATGTCTACAATTGTATACATGTGTTCTCAGGATTTTAACCTTTTTAAAAGTTTCATTTCATCTAAATTTATATACAAGCGGTATTATCTGGTCTATTCAGTGGTAAAGAAAGCAGCAAAAATATCAAATCCGCCATCAATTCATCCAAACCAGAGTTATCATCAAAAAGGTATTTTTAAGAATTTGCTCAAATAACATCTCATCCGTAACACATTGTTTACCTTGCCTTTGTTAGTTACGTGAAGTTCAATTATTGTGCTACTTAATTTGTTCCGATTTATCAACAAGAACAAGAATGTGCTCTCATGTCCCAATTGCTCCTTTTAGAATACATTTTGGGTCAATGATTTATCTTTAAGAGTAAAAATCTGCCAAAAATCACAATTTGGCTATCCTAAAGTTTTTCATAAGTAACGATATTGAAAGAATAAGGGTACTTTCTGGGTCCCCAAACCTAAACGCCTTCAAGCACATGTAAGAGCTACTAAATAACTTAGTTGACGGTCTGATACCACTTACCAAAAATGACCCAGAGGCTAAAACTTGCCAAAAATGATTAATAGACCGATATCTCTCAATAAAACCTTAAAAATGCCATTTAAAGGTGGCACACACGTTTGAAAACATGCCTTGAGTTTAGGAATAACAATATTCTTTAGAAAAAACATAAAATTTTCCATTAAACACCTCTCACATAGACGTTTCTGTCACTGCTCGAAATGTGTAATGGAACTCCATCATCAATGGAGGGCCCATTACCCCCTTAAAATATTGGCAGGAAAAATTTTTTCTCGGGCCCTGTATTCCCACTAGTTGAACATCTTGTGGTATGATTTTCATGTATAAAAAATAATTCTACTAGGTGTTAGGTTGAAATAACTATTCCGTGCTTAACTTTTGGAAGTGAGTGTATGAAATGTAATTTACAGTCACAATTTTAGCTGTTTTTTATCAACAGGTGAACTACCGAACACAAATTTAGATAAAAACAAATATTAACTACAGAAGTTTTTTTTACTTTCAGAGTGTTTAATATTATATTCAAATCCACAGAACACACAATGCTTAATGGACAACCAACACAATTTATGAATTAAGTTGAATTCCTTGGAGTAACTTTTGTAAACTGTTGATTATGCAATATTATTTTTTATCTATGTTTACGGAAAACAAGCACAAAAATCTTAGGTAAACCACAAGACTAGGTTCCGCTCTTCAAACACATAAAAGCAAGTGCACAGCAAAAATTGCCTCAATTCACTTTTTCTTGACTGTAAACCACCATATTATTTAGTCATAGCTACCATGGACCAAATTTTACATAAAACATGTTCACAGACTCTCTAAACCAATAACAGCTGGGAGAGAGAAAGCAGATTAATTAACCCGGGCGATATTCAGGTATTCAAGAGGGGTGCCAAATTTGTGCCTGAACTTTTTTTTACAATTTATTATTATTTGCAATTTACTATTATGCAATTATTACTTTGCAATTTAAAATTATTTTAGTATGGGACTTCGTAGATTCTTCAATACCTTCGAACGGAACACGATGAAAGTGTTCAAGGGGCACCAAATTTGTGCCCAGACATTTTTTGCAATCAAAATTATTTTAGTATTGGACTTTGTAAAGAGGATTCTTTGATACTTTCGAACGAAACCACGATGAACGTTTCAAGGGGGGCGCCAAATTTGTGCCCAAACAGGGGTCCCCAACCCTATGCCCGCGGGCACCATGGCGCCCGTCGATCGGTCTAGGTGCGCCCGTTGCTTGTACCCAACGATAAAATATTTCAGTATCCCACTATCCCATAAAATCCTATGCAAATTTTTATTCATTTAGCAATTAATCAGCAATTTATTAATCATTTATTTTACAAATTATATTAATACTTATTATATTCATATGTTAAATTAATTTTTTTAAATTAAATTTTTGTGCATTACATGTAGTGTGTATTATTAACTATATCTACCAACTATAAATTTATCTTGAAAAATAAATGGTGCCCGCCATTCGACCGATCTTCTGGTATGTGCTCTAAGGTACAAAAAGGTTGGGGACCCCTGCTATTTTTTTTGCAATTATATTTGGGAGGGGGGGCGCCAAAAAAGCCATCCGTCCCGGGCAGGATTTTTCCACAACACGGCCCTGGGACTAACATCCAAAGGAGACACCCTTTTACCCTAAATCTTGTATACTTTGCTGATGATGCTTTCAGAGTCCTTTCAGTGACATTAGAAACAACTAGACACATGTTAATATCAGACAAACTTTTAGCCAATGTGAATAATAACTTTTAAGATGGAATAGAAATTTGATCTTCAGAATTTGCATGTTAAAATAAACCTTTTAAAAACTACATTATACCATTGTTTAATATTTTGTTAAAAATAGGTATAGTGCTTTATTATAAATAATTTATACCTGCTTCGCTTCTTTGGCCATCCTCCTTTCATTTCTTTTGATGCCCGAAGTGGTTCTAGGTAAATCATTCTTAGGAAGATTTTGGGATGGAATGGAACCCTCTTTGAGAATTTGTCTTGGCTTTAGGTTAAGTAGCTCTGCTTTTAAATCTCGTTCAAAGTCTTCCTCCTTAAAATGGTTGGAACAAATTGTACATTGGGTTGAACGTTGGTCAACGTTGAATTTATCAGCCCTGTAACACTTAAGAATCCACACTTTTTTCAGCTTCGAATCCTTGGGAAAACTGTAAAAAAGAGCAGGCTTAAAACTAGAAGTGGGTTCAATCGCCAAGCGAAGTAGTAGCACCAAAGTATCAAAGTGAAGTTTACGACAAAATATTCGCCAAGAGGTGCCAACCCGAACCCACTTCTAGAGTTTAACCAAAAAGTAAAACTGGTACTCTTCCAGAATCTCGGTGCAAAGCTTCATTATCCCAAAATTAATAGGGGAATAGATATATTAGTTGACAAAGTTTAAGCTTCATTCAATAAGCAGAATTTATAAATGTTTAATGTTTGACATTAGGAGTGAACACAATAAAAGACCCGAAATCATAGATCCACATTGAATTCAAAAGTTAACAAAATATTCAGGATTGAATTATGTTTAGTTAATCGCAAGCATCTACTAAACTTCAAACATACCGATGGAACGAGATACCCTCCGTGTTTTTTCTTTGGTTACTACATCCAGCAACCGCACAATAAGCTCCTCCACCTTTCGGCATATTTCTTACACAGAAAAGAACATTTGAAGAAACTCAATCGATGTGCTGAAATCAAACAAAATACAAAAATGTATAATAATAACTACGGATTATAAATAACCATAAAAAACAACAAGAACAATCTTACAAAACCTACACAATGTCGCTAATCGCTAATGGAAATGAACTCGTGCATTCACGGGCATTCTTTGTTTACATCGGATGAGCCAACCGCCCGTGCCGCCCGTGCTTTGAGCTCGCGTCACTGTACCCGCGTACTGCCGATGTGCAGCATTTTCGCACATCCCAACGGTTTGGTCCTGACGAGCTTAATGCGCATGCGTGTGGACTTCATTTGGCTGGTTTTTTTAGGAAATTTTAATAAAACAATTAATCGGGAACAGAACCCACGACCTACCGCATGCTAAGCACGCACGCTACCACTGCAGATCTCTTTACAGTTACCTCTTGTGGCGCCCTCACATCCATCCAACTTTTGAAAATATCGTTTTTGGACCATATTTTTTTGAACCCTCTGTTAGGATTTTTCTCTGGGGTTCATATCAGGTGATAAATTGGAATCACAATGAAAATTAATCTTACATTGACTTGTAGACCAGTTTATAAAGTGTAGGATTTTAGCACCATTAGCGCAGAGCAAGAGCGCATCATCCCAATCGCTTTGATCCCAACCAAGACCCTCTATATAAAGGCCTCCCAACTCGGCCGTGCAACGTCATAACTTTCACTCATCTTTGACGTCACTCCATAGACTTAACATGGCAATTTTCACTCACGTTTGACGTCATCGTCCGGAGTTGGGTGGCCATGTATATAGAGGGTCTTGTCCCAACCGACCCAACGAATGACGTCACCTATTCGATATTAGGCCTATCCTTAGAAGCACCCACATGTTGGTCTTGTTTGGAAACTTGAAATTCTTTGCTATTTATAATCGAAATCGGTCGTGAGTCGTGAGAAAGATGAATAAATATTTAGTTTGAGACATCCTAGCGAAGAAATCTTGGACAAGGTAAAGAATATTAACCTTGATAAATTAGTTCGGAGTTCTAACATCATTAAAAATGTAGTTTCCTATTCCTGGTCCTGAACAGTCAAAGTCGTAAAAACAAGTTAGCAAAAAAGGATTATACCTAGATATATTCGAAAATTTTTCGTTAATTTCGGATCCCTTTAATGAACAATTGTTTTACTCATAGTATTTGTGTTTTGAACTTGGTTTTTCCTTTCAGAGAGAGAAGATTGGATGAACAGTAAACAGAGAAATCAAGATGCCAAGTAAATGCTCAGTTCCAAATTGCAGAGGAAATTATAAGAATGAAGAGTATGTGTCAGTATTTAGATTCCCTCGAAATGAACCTTTGAGATCTCTATGGTTGAAGAGTATAGGCCGAGAAGACTTTAATCCAACCATTCACAGTACGGTAAGTAATATGACTATTAAAATGTGCATGTTCTCATGTGTTTTTTCTGTTTTGTGGATGGAATTGGGGTTCACATTCTCAATGTTTTAATCTCTTACAGGGGTGCATCCAGGATTTTTTGCCAGGGGCCGTTTTTGGGAATTTTGTGAAAAACGGAATTGAATTTTGTGAAAATAATTTTTCATTCTAAAATAAGGTCCTATTTCTGTAAATATATTATTTTTATTAAATAAAATTACACTTAGCGAGTGCATATAGCTTGATTAAAGTCCGTTTTTGGGAACCGGAATTTTGTGAAGGGGCCGTTTTCGGCCCAATTTCTTTCTAGATGCACCCCTGTCTTATGTAAAAACGTTATAAATTATGTCCAGGGCTGGGTGGCGATATAAATTCAAATTCCAGAAATATAAAAGGTGGGAGGGCCACCAAGAGCGGGGCAGATGCAATAGGGGGTCCAAGGGGGCCCTGAGAAATGTAGTATTTTTTCACATTATACCACGCTTCTGGGGTTTAGGGTCCAGTTTCCAGAAATTTTCTGGGGGGCCCTAGACATGTAACTTGGACTTCGGTACTTGGGAGTGTAATATTTACAACTCTTTATACTAAGTTCGTCAAAATGAAAAGAATTACAAACAAAAAAATCTGTTATATTCTTGGAAATGTAGCTTCCTGTACAAATACAGTAACGGACCCTTTATCCGGCAATCTCGGGGCCGACACCATCCCGGACTTCAGAATTTTCCGGATTTCGGGTCCGTCCCGGAAAAAACGCCGTTAAAGACGCAGCTGCTTTAGTGAAACGAAAATACCCGCTGAAGCGACATAGTCCGTTCCAATCGTAACGGATCCAGCAAAAAAACTTCCGGTAAAGCAAGTGGGTCGTCACGGCAAGAACCGATAGCGAGGCAGCAGCCGATTTTGGAACGGCCGTTTAAGCGCGGGCACGATACGATTCGGCCGCGTCGGCCCAGGGATGCAGAAAATGTTTTTACCTTCAAGATTTCCCCCAATCCATACAAAAATTTCCCCAAAATTTTAAAAAATGATAAAGACCTTAAAAAATTCTGAATTATCGTCGGTATCAAAAATTTGTTAAAAAGTACAATGACAAGAATCGCCACGTAAATTTTTATTACTGAACTGAAATTCAATTCAATAGTTACTTTTCCACAAAATTTCCCCAGACGGCTAAAATTTCCCCCGATCCTAGATCGCCGGATCGGACATATTCTGCATCCCTGCGTCGGCCCGCGCCGAATCGTCCCATTCCGCACCGAGACGATGTCACAAAAGGTGCGGCGCATTCGATCGTAACGGATCCAGCAAAAAAACTTCCGGCAAAGCACGTGGGTCGTCACGGCAAGAACCGATTGCGAGGCAGCAGCCGATTTTGGAACGGCCGTTTAAGCGCCGAATCGTCCCATTCCGCACTGAGACGATGTCGCAAAAGGCGCGCGCAACCATTGCGCATCGTAACAGCATTTACTCACTAAAAATTCTTCAAAATATAAAAAAAAAACAGATTATAAACGCAAGCCGGATTTCGGGTCCTTCCGGATTTTGGGTTCCCGGATAAAGGGTCCGTTACTGTACTGTAAAAAGCTATTTCTCTTTGTATAGTGCTTCGAAAAGGTTTTTGTACAGTCAATCAAATAAAGTGCATGATTCGAAAGATATGCCTGACTTTTTTTTACTGCTGTTTGGGAAATACCCAGATTTAGGGAGAAAGACCCTAGAAGGTGTACTGTCCATAGTTGCTCCAGAAATATCACTTTCCTTTTTAAAAAAATTTATATTTGGGAAAAGTTGAAGTGTTGCCCCTATAAACCTCCTTAAATCAACTTGTGATCATAATTTTTTTTCCTGGTTTATCAATACATTTTATGTTTGTAATTTGGATTAAGTGTACCATTAACGAGTTGAAAACCTGTTTTTTAGACCTAAAATCAAAAATACACAAAAATAAGACAGAATTAGGGAAACAAATTTAAAATTCTAGATGTATCAAAGTGTGTTTACCCTGTTTTTAGGGTGAAATTTCTGAAACTTTTCTGGGGGGATGACTCCCACATCTCCAATTTTTACTTGCAACTCGTCGCTTAAGGTGCAAAATGACATAACTGCATTTTCCCTATTTTGCAGGAGATAAAAAAACAGTTTGGCTTTTAATTAAAGAAAATAATATTATTATAGTATTAAACCTTTATTTTAGGCCTTTTTGACCGGGGATTGAGATGAAACGCTTCTCTGTGGCGGCGTCCCTAACAATATCAATGAAAGGTGTGCAATTATGTCATTTTGCCTTACAAATGCAGTTATGCTAAAATGACAAAATTGACGATTGCAGCGATTTGAGTCATTTTTTCGCAAAATCGTTGGTGCCAGGTGATTCGGGGCCGGGATTTGCATAAAGATTGATGCATAACTCAAAATGTCAGTTGTCATTTTGCGCCTTAACACTAGAACGACGGGAGGGCTGCTGCCTCGCTATCGGTTCTTGCCCACGTGCTTTGCCGGAGGTTTTTTTTGCTGGATCCGTTACGATTGGAACGGACTATGTCGTTTCAGCGGGTATTTTCGTTTCACTACAGCAGCTGCGTCTTTAACGGCGTTTTTT
Source organism: Tetragnatha versicolor (assembly GCA_024610705.1). Lineage (NCBI taxonomy): Eukaryota > Metazoa > Arthropoda > Arachnida > Araneae > Tetragnathidae > Tetragnatha > Tetragnatha versicolor. The sequence continues at coordinate 19,814,581 of JANDEH010000008.1, forward strand.
CCGGAACGGACCCGAAATCCGGAATATTCCGAAGTCCGGGATGCTGTCGGCCCTGAGCTTGCCGGATAAAGGGTCCGTTACTGTATAAGTAATAATTTACGATTGATATTTTTAAAAAATTATTCAAACAATATCACAACAGTACTGTCAAAATTTTAACTTAATTTTAGTAACCCCATTTTGCAGAGCGACGTGCTAAGGCAGAGTCAATACAAGAAATCTAGTTGCACAATTAAAAAACAAATAAAAGACAAGTAATTTAGCAAATTTACAACAGATAAGTGTAAGAAAATTTTTAGTGTATTTCAGAATAATTTGAAAGCATTTGGGGGAAAAACCATCTGATGGCAATGCTTGTAATTCAATTCAGTGTTCCCAAAATTATACAAAATGTGAATGATTGAAGTCAGTTTGTAAAATAATATGCGTCCATTAACTGTGCAAAAGTGTATTTTAATTAACTATATATGTATAGGATTGATATATTTACTTAAAATTCAATTATCTGAACGAAGAAAAGGAAGTATAATTTCAACTTATTTCATTATCAATTTAATCGGCTATTTTTCCCATTAAAAATATAAAAAAACGCATAGTTTGTCTCCACTATGTTCTAACTAAGTTATTTCGTTGATATTTCTAGTTTAGGGATGTTTGAATAATGATACGAACAAAAAAATCTGCGAGGGTCATTTTGGCCCTCTCCGTCCTTCTAGGTATACGGCTAAGTCCCGTCGTTCTAGTGTTAAGCGACGAACTCTGTCATTCACAATTTCCTCCATATTAAGTGCATCAAAATGCAAATTGTACCTAAAAATTTATACGATAAAAAGTATTTAAGAAGAAAGTTATTTGTGCTTCGTAGTTCTACTATGAACTAAAAAAGCGGCTTATATTTTAAATCGTGACTGTAAAAAAGGTGGGTGAGCTTCCATGTGTAGTCTATGAAAGTACTCCTATTTTACCCCCCATCAGGTTGGCAGCTATGCTAGGGGTAGACCTTACTTCCGTGACCCTAGGAGGCGTTGGTTCCAAATAAAAGCCGTGCAATGCAATTTTGAAACACCCTGTACTACATAAAAATCAATGTTTGTCTGTCTGTATGTCAGTTATAGTTTTAAACTTTTCCAACCTACATGAACTTTTAAACTATACCACTTTGCTCTACTCGCTCCCGTGAAGGTTTCTGAATAAAAATAATTTAAAATTCAAGCGTCCTAACAACTTTTTTGGTCAATTTTATACTTAAAAACCCTTATTCCATGCCTAACTTCAGGGAAAAATCACATTGCTGTAAAACAAGAGAAGATGTAGCTTAAATTGTTGTAAGCATATTATCGATTGTTGTAGATTGAAATCGTTTGCTGTAGTTTAAAATCCATTGTTGTAGGATAATCATAAAAATGGATCCTTTATTTAAGGCTGAGCGCGCACTAGAGACTTTTGTCTCGGAGACTTAAAACACTAGTCACTCGAGAGCAATGCATTTCTATGAGGAAATTCTTGGCCTAGTGATCTAGCGACGAGACCAAGATCACTAGACCAAGAATTTCTTCATAGAAATGCATTGCTCTCGAGTGACTAGTGTTTTAAGTCTCCGAGACAAAAGTTTCCAGTGCGCGCTCAGCCTAACAATTTCCCCAATTTGACTGGCGAAGCCCATCTGTAAGGCACCAGAATATTTTTTTTCAAAAATCGACTGGTGAAGCCCATCTGTTACACACTAATAATTTTTTTCAAAAATCAGGGTGTCCGCCAACCCTGGAAACCGGGAAAACCTGGAATACTCAGGGAATTCGAAAATGCCCTGGAAAACCTGGAATACTCAGGGAATTCCAAAAATATTCTGGAAAAATGTGATTTTGTACGATGCGTAGCGTTTTCCAGCGTTTTTTTACATTGTTGATTTACCATCGCCGGTATTTAATCAAATCAACACCATCCTAGCTCGCACGGGCATCGGCGCGGAACGATACGTTCGCGCGACTTGGCCTGTGAAGGCGCCTTCTCCTCGTTCGTTCACTGTATTACGGAAAAACGACTTTTATTGGAAGAAAGCCGTGTTCATGCTGTTCTTACCATGCAGCCTAAAGATGAGAAGAAGCCTATTTTACGGGGCGTAATCGTCGGTAAAGTCGGCTTCTCGCATTTGGTGTATTGTGGAAAATGGACTTGAGCTTTTTCATGGAGAGATATTCTTAAGTCAAAGACTTGCTTATGAAGTCTTATTTTATTGGTGCTCAATTTAAAATTATTTTAAGTAGAAAAATTGAAAGATACTTTATTGGAAAACTTGAATTTCCCTGCTTAAGTCTTAATTTAAGTTTAATAATTTTATAGTTATAGTATGGTTGTGAGTGATGGGTAGTTTTTTTCCTCCAAAAAATATAATCTGATAAGATTTTCAGCTCATTTATGAAAATAAATAAATTAAATTTCTTTACAAGGTAGTCTTAATACACAAATAGGATATTTTACTTAAATTTGAAGTTTTAATTTTTCTCAGTTAAATTTCTGAATAACTTGATACTTTTTGAGCATTAGCCTTTTAAAGTTAATTTTTACCAGGGTTGGCAAAAAACCGGGTTTTTTTAAAAAAACCAAAAAAACCGGGTTTTTTTTGGTTTAAACCAGGTTTTTTTGGTTTAAACCAAGTTTTTTTAGAATTTTTTTTTCAGAATAAGTTATTTTAGCAGTGATGTTTGAAATTGAGTTGTTAATGAGACATTTATTTCAGGGGTTGTTTATAATTGATAAATGATTTGTATATTTCAATTAATTAATTAAAATTAAATTAATTTGTTTTAAAAATAATTTTTGTTTTTAAAATATTCCAATTTGAATATCTAATATTATTGTAGTGAATAAAAATCAGTGTTAATTTATCTTGGATAAATGACTGAAATAATAAAATTATTTATCTTAATTATATATGGATTAATTTATGAACTTAAGAAATTTCTTTAGAAAGAGAAAATTTTATTTTTTAAATAAATAAAAGGGAAATGTAAGCAACTAATGTTAATTGAAATTGGATAAATGATTGAGATAATTAATCCGATTAGGGAAATTAACGGTTTTTTATTAATTTAGTAAAAAAACCAACTGGTTTTTATCTGTTTATAAACAAACCAACTGGTTTTTAGTTTTTATCATTAAAGAAATCAACGGTTTTTATTAATTTAGTAAAAAAACCAACTGGTTTTTATGACTGACAAATAAGACAAATTGGTTTTATCAATTAATTACAATCCAAATATTTTATCAGTGAAAAACAGATAACTTTTGTGTATCTTTAGTTACTCTTTGAAATAATGCTTCATTTTAAAGGAAATTAATAAATGAACTATCTCTTGCAACATATAATAAGTTTAACTTAAGCATTTAAGGTTAAGATTAGAGAGAATTCAATAATTAAAACCATTAAATTAAAAGATTTCTGATTTTTAATCACCTTAAAATGTCAATTTTTTGATAAATCTGACCTTTTAATTTTGTGCAAAAGATTATACTTAATAACACTTTCTTTAAAAAATCCTGAAAATATTTTATAATTTCTAAAAAAACCAAAAAAACCAAGTGGTTTTTTTGGTAAAAAAACCATCATAAAAAAACCATGGTTTAAACCAATGGTTTAAACCAAATGGTTTAAACCGGCCAACCCTGATTTTTACTGAAGGCTCCTGATTATCAATTAAACATTTCTTAATTTTAGTTTTTCAGAATAATTTGAAGATCAATATAATCTGACTTCAGTTTTCATTAAAATAATTTCATTTCGCAAAAATGCACCCCCAAAAATTAAACCTGGAGCAACACCCATTCTAGTCAGTGTATTGTATGGTCATTTCTCAAATCTTGTATTCAATGAGTAAAACATCTGTAAATTAAATGTCTAATTTTAAAATTAATGTATCATTCAACCAATTCATACCAATCTCTCGATATTTTTTCAGTTATTTTTTATTAAGTTTTTTTAATATATGGTATGTGAATAGAAGAAAAATAAAAGTTCCATCTTATCACCAAAAATTGAAAAAAAAGAAACGCCTTAAAGCTTTAGTTTGACCGAACCTGGAAAATCAAAAAAATTGTCCTGGAAAACCTGGAAAACTCAGGGAATTCTTAGCTTAGAATTAAGTGGACACCCTGAAAAATGGACTGGCGAAGCCCATCTATAATGCATAAGATCATATTTGTTAAAAAAAACTGAAACCTGGGCGAAGCCCGGGTCTAGCGCGTCAGCGCTAGTTCTTAATACTATTATCATAAGATTCTAAATCTAAAATAACAATAATTAGTGGATTATTATTAGGAAAATTGTGGAACTAGCTCATTACTTTCACGGGTGGGGTTTTGGTGTGGAATAGGGATTTTTTGGTACTTTGAAATTAGCCGGTTGATAATTCCAAGTGTTCTGATTAATAACACTAGTCGACAAATTTAACTTTTTTCCCCTAACAAAAATGAGGTTGGGTATTTCCGACATATTTCAGGGTGTAGAATTCAGAAATAGTTATGAAAAAGCTGCAGCTCGTACAGTTTTTTTGTTACAAATAAGGCACTAGTACTGTAAGAAACAGACAAATGAGTTGAAACCACTCATTTTTAAACAATTAATCTCATTATTTTAGCATAAAATACTATCATAATTGAGGTTATATACATGTTTCAGACAATATAAAACTAAAAATCATTAAATACGACACGATTTTATCATTTTTTGTCTCTTAAGTGGCGTCAAATCTCCTCTTTTAATGAACTAAGAGCTGTAGCCCAAAATTGCAATTTCTCAGTGATCTATGTATCGAGTCAATGTCCTAACGGAATCTTTACCCTTGTTTATGATTGAATACAGTGAGATTTTCCTGGAAATAAATTCAAACGTGGATGTAAAATATTAATTTTGATTGATGTTCAACATCCTATGGCTTGGTAAGACTAAAAAGAACCTTCTATTGGAATTAAAACGTTTTTATCGATCCTATTTCTAAAAATCCTCTTACCACTCTTCTAAAAACCATTTCCAAGCTGATAATGCGTTTTTATTAAATTGTACTTCAAACGCAGGGTCGTGACGTGATTCCTTTTTTAATCAGAGGTTTATAATGACTTTGAGTTTGCCTTAACTTAATGGCTAAAAAAGTCCTTTTAAATAATTTTTTAAATGTTTTTTCTGTATTTGTCATTGATATTAAATAACCAAGATAATTTGAATGTCCTCTCCATACTATAGGGATAGTAATTTGCATAGAACTACTGTTGACTCTTACTCACTTAAAAAGAGCCACATTCTAACTTCTGCAACACGCGTGAGAAGCCCAGATTTTCTGTTAGTCACCTATTTGGACCCAAATCAATGGGGAAAAACCTTTTCCCACTTTTTCTGTTAGATATTACCGTTGAATTGTAGTTTATACCGTACCCAAATTTAGTAAAACGTATTGTGCATGTATGTGCAGAATCTACACTGAAAACTCGTCAGTTTTCAAAATGAACTACAGTACAAAAACATACCCACACTTTTAAAAGAATGTCTACATACTGGGATACTAGAAATAAATTTATTGGATAGGATTTCAGGGTTGCTATTGGACAAATATGACGCTTAAAAGGCAAAAATTAAGAAAAAAAAGCAGAAAATCAAAAAATTTTGTTACACAAAAATGGGACGTGGTGGAACTTTTTTAATTGCAGATATTTGAATAACTGTATGAATTAGTAACGAAAATAGTAATTTGGTTGTTGTTAGGAAACCACTGTCAACTAGTGTAACCTAAAAAGTTATTTTATTATTGTTATTCATAATTTCTAAAAATTCCTCTTAGAGTCTAATAATAAGGAAGATTTGCATTCTGCTATTTCCAAGGAACTGAATGTTATGTGTCATTCCTTTATGATACATACATCATCATTATTTAACTTATTTGTTTGTATTGTAAGACTTGTATAATACTTGTAAGACTTTGTATTTGTTTGTATAGACTTGAAACACTTCAACATTACAATTTATCCTGAAGCCCAAGTTCTAAATAGATCCAAAATTCCAAATTCAATTTCAAAATTTTTTCTTATAAATATAATTTCTGGTACTTGCATATTAGCCTGTCTGCTATTCACTGACCAAGATTCAGTGGCATGAATAAATTTTAATCATAATTTTATTAAAAAAGGAATCAATATTAGATCTAAAACATTTTAAAATTCTGAGAAGAAAAATTATATTATTCTCATTTAATCCAGACAAATATTGTTATAAATGAGATATTAGGCACTAATAGTGCTGTATTACTGATTATTTGGGACTGGGAACACTTTTATTTAAATTCCACACAGATAGAAAGACAAATTGAAACAAGCTGGACTTGGTAAGGGGCCATTCATTAATTACGTAAGGATGATTTTGGCAATTTTTGACCCCCATGTAAGGGTACGCAAGATTTTTCAAACCCCTCCCCCCTATTCTTGCGTAAGATTCAATTTTGTTTTTCAAAATAATAAAATGTTAGAATTGGATCAGATACACTCAAACTCTCAGTTTGACGTAAATGATTAACAAAAAAAGTTGAAACCAAAACTAATGAAGATTTCTCTCTTTTTGCTTTTGTTTTGTTTCAACTTTTGACAATTGGAAGATGGAATCAACAGTTTAATTTTTATCTTTACTTAATGTTGTTGTCTTATGCCACTTGGAATATCCAAGCTCCACCGAAAGCTTACAGGATTTAAGGCAAAAGGGGTGTGGCTCCTGAGAAAGTGAGGCCCATGAACGGTAGGAGTCCGACTTCAGCCTCGTATGATAGATGCCGCCACCATCTATCGCCCCCTCCACAATTTTGCCATGTCTCTGAAGGGGAGGGAAATAGTCTCCAGAAGACCTGGACCCATGTTAAACTGCTGCGACTGACCACAGGACTTTTGGATCCACAGATTTAACAAGCACGTACTCCGCATATACTCGTTGGGTCTTCAGCAGCGTCAGGAATCGAACCCGAGACCCTCTGGTCCCAAAGCGGATGCCTTAACCACTAGGCTCCCCAGGGTATCGTAACTTAATGCTACTCCGATAAAAAAGATACATCTGATATACCTTCATTTTTATAAATTAAAGCTTTGATAATATACAGAGATCGTCAGCATTTTTAAGTTTTTCTGGGGTTATTCAACAGTAATTTGATTAGAATAATAAGAATTTGATTACATTAACTTGTAAAATCTTACGTAAAAATGGGTTTGACCCCCCAAGTAAGGGTATGTAGATATTTTTCCTACCCCCTCGGGACCCTTACGTAATTAATGAATGGCCCCTAAGACAGGGTGGCCACCTATATGGAATTATCAGGGAATTTGAAACTTCTGGAAAAGTCAGGGAATTCTGAAAAAAATTAAGGAAATTTTAAGTATTTTCCTGCCATCTTACAAAATTAGTTACCATTCTGTTGGTTGAATCGCGTAGGGGTGTTCTAAAGGGCGATGAATAAATAAATCTGAATTCCGATTGAACTATTTTTTTAGGGACTTTGTCTGGGTTTCAAAGTTAATCATACATTTATTTCTACTATTTCAAATTGAATTTTTAACAAAATTGTAATTTGTATAAAAATAACTTTTTTTGTATTTCTTCTGTGATAAAGATTATAGCATTTATAAGTGTACAATCGTGGAAAATTTAGATAAAACCTAGAAATATCAGGGAAAATTACTAAGCTCAGTTAGTGGCCACCCTGTAAGATTTCGCTCTGCCATATGAATTTTCTTAATGATTACTTTATTTGTTCTCCAATGCATAATTGTAAGACCACCCCCTAAATATTTTTGAAAGTCAAGTTTGATCTTTGTTATTTCCTCCATATGAAAGGACTTGTCTTTTCAGTTATTAAAATGAAATGTGCAAATAAACCTAGTGGCATGCAGTGCCAAACATGAGTTGAGGGCATATTAAGCGTCTCTTAATTATAAGTCCACTTTTTATTTTCTTGGCTTAAAGGCTTGAAAACAGTTTTGTTGTATTTTAATTGTAGTAGATGTTTTAAGGTAGTAATCACAGAAAATGTTTATTGGATCTTACAGTGACAGTGTCAAAAAGCAGTTAGACAAATAAATCCCAAAATAGGGCAATTCTGTAAATTTGTTCAATTTTATTTTCAAGTTAAAATAAATTAATATCTCCTTGCCATTATTTTCTAAACTATCTTTATGAAATAAGTGCTGAATTATTTGAGCAACATCAAATTCTACTCCAAATGTGAACTTGTTTAGGAAGTAAAATGAGCTAATTATGTAAAAAAAACCTGTCATAGTCAAGCCCTGACATTGTTAGAGATAGATTAAAAATAGCACTGTATTTAAAACCAGTTCATGTTATGAGTGCAAGACTCAAATTTGCTTGAAAAAACTTAAAACCAGAATTATGCAAAATGAATTTTTTTTTCTCATTTTTCTCTATAAGTACACAATAGTACTTAATTTTATGCTTTTTTCTAAATACATCATTCTTTTGGTAAACAATTGTCTGTAAAGTTGTAAGAAACAGGCAGAAGATTCTTTCGATTTTTGTAGGATTTTCCGACTTTTTCCGATTTTTCTGAGAATTTTCAGATTTTTTCCTCAAACCTGGCCTCCCATCGCAAAAAATTCAGACAAGGTGTTAAAAACAAGCTAAAACCTTGAATTTTAGGGTCAAATTTCCAAAAAATTTCTGGGGGAGTACCCCCTAGCCCCCCTTCAGTACTTGGAACTCTATATTTCAAATATTTTTTATAATAAGTTCATTAACATGCAAATTCTACCTTAAAATATATTGGAAAACAATATTGAAAATGTCGCTCATGCAGTTTTTCAGACTTTTTGCTTTTTTTGTCAATCTCATCCCTGGTGAAGAACTTAAACTGGATTGTTTTGAAAGGTTTAATTCATTCTGGTATAAATTGAAAAAAAATATGTGAAAATTTTTCCTGTATGAAAACTGAAAGGAGGTATTAGAAATGTCTTTGGGGCATTTTGTTGCAGATGAAACTCATATCTTAGCTTCTGTATTGTGTTAAATGTATAGCGGACCTGGAAAAAGTGCCCGAACCTACAAACCTGGTTTGGGGGAAGCCCATGCCAGCTCCATAGGAGCAATACATAAGGTTTGGGTAAATTTGATTAGGTTCGGGGGAAGGTTACAACTTTTTCCAGGTCCGATGTATAGTATAGCATACCAAACATGGTTAAAATGGATCTTTTGCCATATAGGAGAAGATTTTGTCAATATAAACAACAGAATACCACTAATTTTAAATAGCACCAGTTAACAGCTAAATTCTTATTAAATTGAATTATTAGATTGGCCAAACCTTTCTTTGCGTACTCCCTAGAACTGAACCTGAAGGAAAAGTGATGATATCACAGGATGAGTGATTGTAATTTAAAAAACTGTTATAGTAAATATAAAATACAATGCTTGTAATATTTTATCTTATCATATTTAAGTAATTTTCAACTTACAATCAGAAACTTTGTACTTAACTTTACTTTTTTTAACTAGGTATGTGAAAGACATTTTTCTCCCTCTGATGTTTTACGGGAATCGAATGTGTTTGATGAGAAACTCGGTAAATTCATCACTACTAAACTGAATATTCCTAAATTAAAAGAGGGAGCTATTCCTTCCATTTTCCCTCAAGTTCACAGAAATGAGCGTGTGAAGAAAATGAGAATTTCCAAAGCAAGGGAAGAAGCTGAAGTATTTGAAGAATCTACAGTGATTTATGAAGCAGATTTTAACGATTTATCAGAACTAGAAGCTTTTATGCAGTTTTTTGATTTGGATGATTTTTGGAGTGTTGTGAAAGGTCCTAAAACTGTCGCCTTTGTGCATGTGAATTGGAAGTTTGCTCCAAAAATAGACCTGTCTGTTGTAGTCGACGAAAATTTGTCCGTCATAGTGTTTCATGGCAATGTGAAATTTAAACTTCTCAAGAACTTCAAATTTCCAAAGATTGTGAAAAGTGTTACAGAACTGAATATGATATTGAATGAGTTAAAACGCAAAGTTACTTTTGAATCTGAAAAAGCAAGTGAAGTAGAATTGGTGAAAGAAATTTTAAATTCTCTTGCTAAGAAATCAGAAATAACCAAAAGTGCTTTTTTATTTTTAAAGGAACAAGTATCTGTTTTGACAGAAAAGCATGGCAAGACATTTTCTACAGATATGTTAGTGTTTTCTACATTACTATATGCTATGGCTCCTCATGCTTATAAATATTTAACCAACAGTAACTGTTTAGTTTTACCTGACCCAGATACCATTAGAAAGTTATACATGCCATTGCAAGAGTGTACACCCCATGAGTCGAGTCAAATATCTTTGCAATATGCAAAAGAAGGGTTTGAGCTAAGGACTGAATCGGATAGATGCGTTGTTTTACAAGTAGAAGAAATATATTTGAAACCTTTCTTTGAGGGTAAAGAAGTGAATATAGCAGGGATGTCTTGTCCTGCAGAGATTGCCACTAGCATGTATGTTTTCATGATTGCTAGCCTGTGCTCTCCTTTCAGAGATATAATTCATATCATGCCTGTGAAAACACTCAATGCAAGAGATCTTAACTTAACTTTAAAGCAGATTATTGTTCAACTGGAAGAAGTAGGATATTCTATACTTGCTGTGATTACAGACAATAGTTATTTAAATAAGAAAATCATGTCATTTTTTTCAGAGCCACCTCTTTTTAATAGCATTGTATATAAGCACCCTGTCCACTCTTCTCGACCTCTTTTTCATCTTATTGGATTTGTTCATTTGCTAAAGAGTGTGCGAAATGACTGGATGAATAAGAAAACTTGTGATGAATGCATTTTGTATCCTTCATTTAGTGAACCTTTTGATAGTCAGATTTGTAAAAAGGCATCATACAATGCTCTTAGAAAGGTACATGCAACAGAAAGCCTTACTCATACTAGAAATGGAAGCAGATTGACTCTCAAGACCCTTTCTCCTAATTATGCAGATAAACAAGATCCCAAACTTGTGCTCCGAATTTTCTGTCCTCGTGTCACTGAAGTGCTTCTGAAGTTAGGAGAAGAAAAAGAATTGCCTCATTACCAAGAAACAGTGGACTTCATAAGAATATTCCACACCTGGTGGTCTGTTATAAATCCTAGATCCCTGTTAAAAGAAACTCATTTAAATGGGCATGAATTACCTCTTTCAACATCGGATGAAAATTATGACTTTCTAAAGAAATTTTTAGACTGGTTAGATGGTTGGTCAAACATGAAGTGGGATTCTGGAATGCTGAGAGCAGAAACATTCTCTGTCTTGCGGCTTTCCACATATGCTCTTGTAGAGCTTACTGCTTATTGTAAAAATGAACTTGGTGTCAATTTTATTTTCCCTGGTAACTTCTTGACAGATTGTCAAATAACAAGGTTTGGTTATTACAAAAGCCATCCTGGAATCCAAAAGTTTATACCTCCGAGGCAGTTGAATAAAGAAGAACAGATTTTAAAGTCGACAATATTTTGTGGCTTGAGTTTGATTGAAAAGAATGATGTTAATTTATCTGGATTACATCTAATGGATAGTATAAACTTAATGGATGAAAATTTTTCTTTGAACTCTTATGTTCCACTTATGATCACTGATGAAGACTTTACTTCAATACAGGTTGATGTATCAGCACTAATATATTTAGGAGCATATAGCATCCGTTCTGTTTTGAAAAACCTACAGTGTAGTGAATGTGAAAACTTCATTTTGACTAAAAGAGAGGTATCCTTACCTCCCTGTTACGATTTAATGGTAAATTTAACAGAGGAAAAGATAAAACACCCTCCTAGAAATGTCATCAATATTGTTCATTGCATTTTCATAGTTCTTCACAAATTATGCAAGGAACGTAAAAACGAGTTGATAAGATACAAACAGCCAAATAAAACTTTGGCTTATAACTTAACCATGAATATTATAGAGAGTCTTGACTTATCTCTTGATTTCCAGGAATGTGGAGCAGGCCACAGCTCCGAGAAAGTTCTGAAAATGATAGTGAAAGCAGTTGTTTATACTATTTTGAACAACTATCTGAAAAATACATTCAATATTTTTGCTCCACCTGTCAAGAAATCAAAAATTGATATTTTGCTCAACAATCCTAAATATGATATCGGACATTTGTTGAAAGATGGTATCTAGCTATTATTTGTAATTATTGTTTGCACTCTTCATAATGATGCAGGGTAAATCTGAAAGTTAGCAGCGTTTATATTATTGCAAAACTATTTATTCCACCTTTCTTGGGAATGTGTACAGATTCTTTGACTCCACAGCCCTTTTTGGGCCAAGGCCTTATTAAGAATCCATTATTAATAAGTTCATTATCTCCTGTTAGATAGATTTCTCTCCACTTGTTAATTATTATTTTTTAAAAGTCCTCGTCGACACAGTCCACCCATCTAAGTTTGGGTCTGCTATACCAGGTCCCAATTGGTTTAAATAGAAAGATCCTTGATGTTAACCGTTATCCAGCAAGTTTTATGCAGTTGACTTTAATAAAATTGATCTTATGTTTACTTGCCTGGATAAAAGAAAGCCAAATGAAATCTCATAACAACACTGATTTTCTTCTAATCCAGAACAGTTGATCTGCAGACTCTCTACATAAGCATAAAGATTTTAGCTCTCGAGGCTAGTATCCAAATCTTTTTTGATTTATTTGAAAGTTTGTGTAAAAGTTTTGTCTTACTCTTTATTTTCTAAAGGTGGATTTTTAAAATGAGCTACTGATAGACTGGACTAAATTGCTGCTTATGATATTTTTCTCGAAAACCTCAAATAGTATATATTTTTCATGAAACTAAGATTGGAATTTTTTTGGCTAATTTTTAAAACTATAAATTCAAATAGAAAAATTCTCTTGGATTAAAAAATGCAATAAGTAATAACTCTTCTCAGCACCATAAATCTGGATCAATAAAATACTGTGCAAAACATTGATATTTTTATTTCTCTCTTTTATCTCTTGTAAATATTTCTTGCTTCTTTTTTAAAGAAGTTAAATTAATTTTCTCCCTTTAAAATATCTTTAAATTACAAAACTTGCAATTTATATGTTTTTTCCCAGGCAACCATTTAAACTTTTCCCCAAAAAAACTCCCAGGGGCTTTTATTATTTCTTTGTATGTAATTGAATTATATGGTTGTCTACTGTGTTGAAAAAGAAGCAGCTTATATATTTCTATAGAGAAAATGCATTTATACATTAAAAAGGTTCCTACCCCTTTGATATTTTTCATTCTTTGGTCATTCCATGCCAGGGGCCCTACTACGCGCACACGACGGGTTCCAACCCGTTCCGATCGAACCCGTCGACTAAAAACCCACCTCTACCCTTCAAATAAGAAAAGGACTACTACGCGCACACCACATTCCGTCGACGAGTGAGGGTGGAATCGAGGAGGTGGATCTATGAGTTCGAGGCTATTTTACCCAACATGACGGGTTCTCATCGACCAATCACAACGATTGTTTTTATTCTTTGCGTTGTGGCGATGTAAACAAAGACATTCTCAAATACTGGGAATCAAATTATTAAATAATTATTAGTGTTTCTTTGCTCGTAAATGAAGAAATGGTTAGCAAAAACCTTTTTACATTAGGCTGCAAGATAGTCTAATAAATAAATAGGGATAAACAAGTGTTTTGTTCCTCAGTAAGTCAATAGTGATTTCAATAACTTAAAGAATGCTGTAATGTCATTCTTAATTTAAAATGCCCACCACTCAGTTCAAAAAACATTTTGAAAATCTCAAGTTTTGGATTCTTTAATAATTTATTCATTACATTTTGTACATAACTTTCCTTGAGGAATTTTAAGTTAAGAAGCCTGAAGCCAATAAAATCCTTAAAATCTATGCTATACTAATGTAATTTTAGTTCAATTGAAGCTCAGAAAAGAATATTCTTGTATTATAAAGCACATATTTCAAATCAACCCTTAAATGTATTACTTAATTATATCTTACCTTTGAGTTATAGAGAAATAAATGAAAAAAAATTTAATGCAATTTTCTGCTTTCATGTGGTAGATGTCAAGCAATAACAAAATTCCTTGTGATTGATGTCTTATCCAACACATTGCAGCACCCTTTAACTTATTTGAAACACTTTTGTGTATATTGAGGAACAGGGTTAACCATGAATATTTGAGGGGACTCTCATCACCATTATTTGAAATAAAATCACCATATTTTGAGGGGACACTCCATATTATTCGGGGAACGGTCACAATGTTTTAGGGGAAGGCGTCCCAACATCTACCTCCGCATTGGTGTTATACCAAGACCTATATATATATGGCCTTACAACCTTTTATCTTTTGATTTCCACTTTCTTAATTATTAACTCTAATGTTTAACAAGGTATTATTTTGAGTTCACAGAAAAGTGTTACGGTATACTCTCGATTGCAAACTGTTATCTTGAAAACCTCAATTTTTACCCCGGCTTAAGGTATTCCTCCAATTTACTTGCCTTGTGTATAATAATATCCGCCATAAAACACCAATCCTCTTACCTCACACCTCGAAATTTTTTACCCGTCTCTTCAACTACATCAACTGAGAATACGTAATATCAGATTTGCAAGGGGATTTAAAAAAGCAAGATATTGTGCTCTAGACTTAACATTATACACATTAACATCAAATACTCACATAATTCGTTCCTATGTCTATGAGAGATCATTATTCGTAATTATTAAGACGTGTAAGGATGTTGCGTATTTCAGAAAATTTAGTCCTGAAAATTGTGGGGGTGCACTTCTTTTGTAAGCAATCTCAAAAACAGTAAAAAGTATTGGGCAACGTCCATTGCACGAGGTCAAAAAGGGGGAGGGTGTCCACCAAAATATCAGCCCGGGGAGTCAATTAAAATCTCGCACAATATCTTTTAGCTCAGATAATACCATTTTTCTTAAATTTTTTTGCAAAAGTTCAGGAAAACTTGTGCTAAAAAGTAACTAATTAGTCAAACTTATTTTGACAAATTGAACATATTAGTCAAAAAGGGTTAAGGTTATGTAAAATCTAACGAAGGGGAGGGAGAGAGTTCCAAAAATTTTGAAAATACATTATGTAATTTATGGGCATCCCCTTACCCTTCTATAACAAGCACCAATACAACCATTGAGTAACTGTAAATTGAATGACTTTTGCAGTCTAATTTCGAAAAAAAATTAAGAATTTATTCCCATATACATTATAGAAAATTTTAGTTACATAATACATACAGTAAAATCCCGTTATAACGAACTTCACGGGACTGTAAAATTTCTTCGTTGTAACGGAAATTTCGTTGTAACCGCACTATCGTTAATTCAAATAAATACGGTTGGGGGACTATCTGGACTTTCGTAATAACGGGATTTTTCGTTGTATCGGTATTTGTTGTACCGGAATTTCACTGTATAAATAAATTTAAGTGAAAAAGTTTTTCTTGGGAAGGAATATTTTAGCTTAAAAAATGTATATTGCAATTATTAATATATTTTCATTATTATCACTTTAATTAACTTAATTACATTGATCAACTCTTATAACCATTAATAACTAATTATTGTTAAAATTTATATTTACTGCACAATTATTCCTATATAACTTTTTTTTAATTCAAGATGTTTACAGTGAAATTTCTTGTAAAATCTTGCATAACCATTCTTGCAATAATGTATTTAAGCATCAATTAAATAAAAATCTAAGGCCAATAGTGGTCAATCATGTTTAACAAACCAAGTGTATTATCAAATGAAGTATTAGGAATGTATCATGCAATCATTCCCGTTACTACACAAATGCATTTATGATTTTATCGAAGAATCAAAAACTTGATAATTAAAGAAGCAATATTTATTTAACCAATCTTAATCTACTACAGCTTTATTGGCAAAGTAATATACAAATATTTTTAATAATACAAAATATTTTTTAAATAACAATTTTTATCAAACCATTTTTTCTAAAAAAAATTTTATAAATAGTTATAATGCAAATGCAGTTATGTATATATATAAAAAGCATGTTGCTTGCAATATGTTTTACAAATCATACAGCAGAAAAGGCAGGATTCATATGTGGTATTTAATAAATCATGAAATTTTTGTGATAAAAATATAGTTTATTCTTGGGACCTAGATGATGAAACAATAGTTATAGGGCCCAGCTGGCAGTGCTAGAAAAGCCGATGTTGCCTGTGAAATAGAATAGGTTATTATATAAGGTTTTTAACAGTTGAACAAAAAAAGCATCGTTAATAACTATTTTGAAGTACTTACCACCTTTGTTGAGAAAAAGACTGAAGTACAGGGAAAAGGAATCGGGAAAAGGGAAAGACCAGCAGCTTCCACATCTTGGAGCATAAGAAGCCTAAAATGTTTATAGTGTACATTAATTTTTAAATTGAATAACCCGCTTATAAAGTTTCTCCACGGTGACAACCCAGCAAGATTGCCGGAAGCGAAAAAGAAGAGAACATTTTGATGTTTGTTTTTTATGTGTTGAGTTTGAGCTGGCGGCCGCGACGAGATCTTGACTGAGAATGTAAATTTTAAAATGAATAGAACTAAATAGTTTATGACTGCTGGTTTACTGGAAAAAAGAAAACACCCTTGTTGGGTTCATTCTTCCTTCCAGTAAACAAGCAGTCAGAGTCTCAGAGTTTAAACTGTTTAATTATATTAACGTTAAAATTTACATTCTCAGTCAAGATCGTGTCGCAACCGCCAGCTCAAACTCAACGCATAAAAAACAAACATCAAAACGTCTTCTTTTTCGCTTCCGGCAATCTTGCTGGGTTGCCACCGTGGAGAAACTTCATACCGCTCATACTGAACAGCTGAACACTATAAACAAAATACAGTTGACTCAGTGGTGAAGCCTGAGTAGCAACAGGGGAAGCGCAAAATATATACACAATTCAAATTTCAAGATATTGAGATTTAAGAGGCAGATTTTATAAGGAGCGGGCAGGTCACTATAGTGACCATTTTTGATTTTGATGAAATTTTTATGATGGATACTTCTAATGATTTTAGAATACCCCTATTTTTTCTTTTTCCCGAAAAAAAAATTTTTCGGCCTACAAAAATTCTCAAAGTTGGTCGCGACCAGGTATTTTTTATCGAATCGACATATCTTTGTACAACATTTTCTCAGTGCATTGAGGGTCAACCAAAGTAATTCTTGCGGTAACAACATGTCCTTAGATAGCTTAATCAAATTCTTTTGTGAATTTCATGGTTCACCTTCTTTGCAAACTGGAAGGGTTCGCCAAACTTTGTCGAAAAAAATGAAAAAATGCCAAATTCGAGCCTTTATTGACCCCAGCATTGAGGGTCAATCACAGTTTTGATGGTTAAAGTGTGTAGTACTGCTCAGTATTAACTTAATTAGCCCATTGGTTGTATGGTTAACCCTCATGGCAGCAGAAAAATGGCTACTTTCGTAGCTATCAAAACAAAAAGAGGTCATTTTGGTGACCCCGTATTTCAGAGCATTGAGGGTCAATCAATAATTCGAAATATACGTTTCTTAGTACAATACCTCTACTTTAAGAATCAGTTGACAAACCTATGGCGTCTCGATCTGTGATCACGTGAGATTGATTTTTGTAACTTAAAAAATGGAAAAAAGGTCATTTTGGGGACCCTGTATTTCAGAGCATTGAGGGTCAATGACGAACTGGAAATATGCATTTCGTAGTATGAGACCTACCCTTTAAGAAACAATTGACAGAATTATGGAGTCTTGACCTGCGATCACGTGAGATTTATTTTTGTGACTACAAAAACGGAAAAAAGGTCATTTTTGGGACCCTGTATTTCAGAGCATTGAGGGTCAATGACGAACTGGAAATATGCATTTCGTAGTATGAGACCTACCCTTTAAGAAACAATTGACAGAATTATGGAGTCTTTACCTGCGATCACGTGATATTTATTTTTGTGACTACAAAAACGGAAAAAAGATAATTTTTGGGATCCTGTATTTCAGAGCAATGAGGGTCAATGACGACGAACTGGAAATATGCATTTCGTAGTATGAGACCTACCCTTTTAAGAGACAATTGAAAGAACTTTGGTATTTTGCCCAGCGGGCCCGCCTAAGACTTACTTTGCTACATAACGAACACATAAAATATGCGATGCTTACAATTAGCTTTGTAGGTTATTTTCAAATTACATTTGGTCTTCCAAAGGAAAGACCTCCAAAAAATAAACCATATAATGTGATTAAATTTTTATTTGAGCAGTGATTTTAGACAATTTGAAAAACATCAGCCTTGAACATATAAAACAGTAAAATATTTCAAAGAATAAGTTTTAACAAATATAAACACAAAAAAGGTTATTTCTCCCAAGTAATTTCATCTTCTTTAATCTTTGAAATTATCTTTTTGATTTCCCCAACAGCTTCAATACCGAAATACTGCTAATATAATAAGGCTTAGCTGGGCCACAGACGGAAAAAGGTTGGGAACCATTGCTCTACTGTAATTTTTTCTTTTATCATCTGCAAATCTAAGGTTCATTTATATTTTTATTTTATTTCAGTATTTCGGTATTGAAGATGTTGGGGAAATCAAAAAGATAATTTCAAAGATTAAAGAAGATGAAATAACTTGGGAGAAATAACCTTTTTTGTTTTTATATTTGTTAAAATCATTCTTTGAAATATTTTACTGTTTTATATGTTCAAGGCTAATGTTTTTCAAATTGTCTTAAATCACTGCTCAAATAAAAATTTAATCTCATTATATGGTTTATTTTTTGGAGGTCTTTCCTTTGGAAGACCAAATGTAATTTGAAAATAATTTTTGAAAATAACCTACAAAGCTAATTGTAAGCATCGCATATTTTATGTGTTCACTATGTAGCAAAGTAAGTCTTAGACGGGCCCGCTGGGCAAAATACCAAATTTCTGTCAATTTTCTCTTAAAAGGGTAGGTCTCATACTACGAAATGCATATTTCCAGTTCGTCATTGACCCTCATTGCTCTGAAATACAGGATCCCAAAAATTACCTTTTTTCCGTTTTTGTAGTCACAAAAATAAATCTCACGTGATCGCAGGTCAAGACTCCATAATTCTGTCAATTGTTTCTTAAAGGGTAGGTCTCATACTACGAAATGCATAATTCCAGTTCGTCATTGACCCTCAATGCTCTGAAATACAGGGTCCCCAAAATGACCTTTTTTCCATTTTTTAAGTTAAAAAAATCAATCTCACGTGATCACAGATCGAGACGCCATAGGTTTGTCAACTGATTCTTAAAGTAGAGGTATTGTACTAAGAAACTTATATTTCGAATTATTGATTGACCCTCAATGCTCTGAAATACGGGGTCACCAAAATGACCTCTTTTTGTTTTGATAGCTACGAAAGTAGCCATTTTTCTGCAGCCATGAGGGTTAACCATACAACCAATGGGCTAATTAAGTTAATACTGAGCAGTACTACACACTTTAACCCTCAAAACTGTGATTGACCCTCAATGCTGGGGTCAATAAAGCCTCGAATTTGGCATTTTTTCATTTTTTTCGACAAAGTTTGGCGAACCCTTCCAGTTTGCAGGGTAGGTGAACCATGAAATTCACAAAAGAATTTGATTAAGCTATCTAAGGAGATGTTGTTACCGCAAGAATTACTTTGGTTGACCCTCAATGCACTGAGAAAATGTTGTACAAAGATATGTCGATTCGAAAAAAATACCGGGTTGCGACCAACTTTGAGAATTTTTGTAGGCCGAAAAAATTTTTTTTCGGGAAAAAGAAAAAATAGGGGTATTCTAAAATCATTAGAAGTATCCATCATAAAAAATTCATTAAAATCAAAAATGGTCACAATAATGACCCCCGCATTTCTGCCCGCTCCTTATAAAATCTGCCTCTTAACATCATAACGGATAACCTAATTCAAAATCTTACAATAGAGGCCACATTCAGCTTTGATAAATATGTTTAAACAAAACTGAAAATTATTTTACATACATGAGGTCTTGAAATTTCGTACCTCTAAACACACATTCTGTTCAAATTGGGTGAAAAGAAATTTTGCATCGCAAGTGAGCAGTTTGTTTACATTTTGTAGTGTTCCCCATTTAATAGTTTCTTTAACCCATTTTAGGCAGCTAGATAACTATTACTTTCATTAAAATTATTGACTGAAGACTTCTTTGATAATAAGTAGCTGTCTTAGTGTTTATGAAACTATTTAACGGGGAAAAATAAGTTTATAAAAGCAAATGTGTTTTTAAAAACATGACCCTGGGACCTCTTGGCTCAAATCACACATCATGTGACATACGTTAAAACAATCTTTCTGTTTTGTTACATTATGCTTTTATCAAAGCTTAATGCTCTCAAATTTAAATTTATATTAATTTCAATTTACAAAATAATTTTACTTTGCTTTCATATCTGATAGTTAAGGGGTTTATGATTTTGACAACTATTCATTCAAGTGGCTCAAAAGTAGCGAGAGGCTCAAGTCTTAAAGTGGGTTCAGTCGCCCAGCAAAGTAGTAGCGCCATTGAGCGCCTAAGTATCAAAGTGAAGTTGGCAACAAAAAATTCGCCATGTTGCGCCAACCCGAACCCACTTCTAGGATTTTACTGTAGCGAGTTATAGTCTCGCCAAATAAAAAACGCGCCAGGGGGGAAAGTTAAATTTCTAAGAAAATTAGTTTTTGAGAACTTTTGCTTAGGTTCGATTCCGCTAATGGTCCCGCTAAGCTCTTTGGGGCAACAAAAATTAGAGATATTGCTAAATAATTTCAAACTTAATGTAAAATGTTCAGTTATGTCAATAACTGTTCAGTTTATCTATAAGAACCATAAAAATCTGTTATTTGAATTTATGACATTTAAAACAGCTTGCCGACATTAAGCATAACCGTGAACTGAATTGAACTGGATGGCAGTATTAGCAATTCCTGTTTTTACTTTGAAAAAGTCCCCGAGCCAATGACATGAAGATAATATGCAGATGACACACATATATAGATAAGCACTCAAATGTTGTAATTGTAATTTACCTTCTTTCAAAGATGACCAGTTGAGAAAAATCATTCGACAGGACACATCAATTTTCGTCGTTCACAATCACTTCATATCCATCTTCGTCATTCACATCTTTGTAAAGGGCTGAAATACAATATGTACACATTAGTTTTTTAATTTCAACTCAAAATCTAAACATGAGGAAAAACTTATACATTTTTCCCAATAAAATCAACACCCTCTTTGGTTCTTACATATTATCCAGTTGACTATTCTGCTTAATCAGAAAACATTATCAAAGATGATTTCCTATTCTATAATTAAGCTGCTGAAGAGTCGACAGTATAATGTGGTTTGTACACTTTCTTAAATTCACTTATTCAATTGTTATAAAACCAACATGCAACGCATGTGTACAAATTATCAACCAAGCATCACACATCTTGTCCTATGGAAAACTTTTCATCGGCTAATTGTTTTTTTACAGTGCAAGCATATTTATTAAGCACAACTTATTTTAATTTTTAGATAAAAATAACCAAAAATTAGTTTTAAATGTTCTTAAAATCAGTGGGTCTTTAAAGATTTTGTGTTTGTTTAACCATATTATTCCTGTCCCATTAACTTAAGAATATCGAGAATGTTCTCAATAAGAAACGTAATGGCACATTAAGAATGAACAAAAAGTAATAAAAAAAGCCTTCTTAAGGAATTTTTAACAGATAATCAAAATTTTAATGTTTATAAAAGAACCACTCTTACTGTTTACATTCGTATCTAACTATCGTTGTTTACAATTTGCCCTACTCTACAAGTACCTTTTGTAGGTTTTCAACAAAAAATCAATTGACTCTTTTCAAATAATTTTAGTAATTTACAAAAAATAATAGTTTCCAAAAGGAATAAACTAATTTCAAGTTCGAAATTAACGATAAAGTAAAGCAGAAGTTGCAAATTCATTAGACTGTTTTAATCCTCTAGGGTTGTAATAATAGCGTATTTCTTAGCTACTTTCAACTATGAAATTAGATTTTGTTCAATAAAGGTTATTTCATATAGTTATATTAGTGAATTATATAGGATGAAAAATCTCTTACCTTATTGTTTAGTTTGAACTGTCCGCCGCCGCCATGTTAATCCGCTGGTGGAATTCGATTTCACCAAGGGATGAGGTGGTGGGTTGAAACTCGTTGGCCAACTCTATTGTGCGGAATCTTCCCACACTATTTTGTACACGGTGGTAGTCCTAAGGGGAAAGTAGAGTTGCCAGACCACGTGACTCGGGAAAAAACTCTATCCCACACGAACCCACATGGAGGGTAGTAGGGCCCCAGATCACCCAGAACACACATCATGTGGAGGGTTCAGAATAGAAGTGAACTGAGCTACAGAAGTTTAAAGTTAAAGCTTCATAACAAAATTACCTGTTAACGCAACAGAACTTGCTGCTGCCTAGCGGATATTATCAGAACTAGGACTAGGTTCATTTTTGCACTGAAATTTTACATAGTTGGTGCATGTTATAGCGTTGCTAACTCAAAAATGACAAAAAGTGGACTTGGTCTACTTTTATTCTGATCCCTCCATGTAACCCACCATCTCAGATTTGTCTGAAATTTTCAGGTAACACAGTAATGATGTAGTAGTTAGAAAGGAATATAAAATTTTAGATCAATATGAGCAGTAGTTTTGTAAAATTTTAAACATGGCTATTTTGCCCCAGCTGCTAAGGGTGACTGTGAAAGCTGAAAATTTTACCCCTTAGTTCTTTTAATGAGGAATTCAGAAAAAATATATCAGGTTAATGCCAGATCTGTATTTACTTTTATAAAAATTATTTTTGATAACAATTTATGAATTCGAGTTAAAATGTTTTAAGTCAAATTTTGAAAAAGTAAGTACATCCTCAAACCACCAATTTTTAAAATACTTCAGATACAATATTCTTTAATATAAAGGTGAAAACAGAATGGGGGCTATCACAACTTTTGAATAAAATTTTTTTTTCTACGTTAACCCATTTTAGGCCAAGCCATATATATATATATATATATATATATATATATATATATATATATATATATATATATATATATATATATATATATATATATATATATATATATATATATATATATATATATATATATATATATATACAGGGCTCGATTTCTAAAAAAACAGGTACCGGAACGGTAAAATTATTGGTCGCAAACTGAAAAAAAAGCAAATACTTTTTAATACAAAAACTATATTTTTTAAATTTAAAAAATAATTTAAATGTGTTGTACTAGACAAGAAAGGATTTTCTAACTTAATTATTGTATAAGACGATGAACTATTTAGGCAATTTTTTGTTAAAAAACCTTTTTTTACAGTACGTTGTACTTTTTTCGACAGGGCGCGTCTTGTAGAAAGCGGGACGGTTTATCATCAATGACCCAATAGTGTTGTATATCCTACCAGTTTCAGGAATACAATGCGTAGTTTAAGTCCTTAAACGGTAAAGTTTTTTTTTAATTTAAAATCTGCACAAGTGAATCGTTGAAAATAAGTTTTAAATAGTAACAACAGGAAATTGTTTTTTAACACATCTAGGATCATAGAGGCGTATATAGAAATTTATTTCGGGAGGGGCCCAAATATTCTATTAGAAAATTAAATCAATATCAGGCCCCAAGTTAAATTTTTGCACAGGGGGGGAAGAAACTCGAAATTCCCTCTAAATCCTCTTTACGCATGTTTACAGGTTTAATGTTCTTCTTAAATATTTTTTAGTTTATGAACCTAATCTGAAGATAAATGTGATTAGTTGAGTTCTAAATAGATTTTTTTAAATTCTAGAAAATTATTAGAAATTTGACCCTAAAAAGGGGTTTTAATTCATTTTAGAACTTTTTCTTCGCACATATAGAAAGGTTTTCGCGGGCTGTAGTTATAGGAGACCTCTGAAATAAAATATAAATTTTTTAATCGAAAAAGAGGTTCCGGAACGCCGTTCCGGCTGAAATCGAGCCCTGTATATATATATATATATATATATATATATATATATATATATATATATATATATATATATATATATATATATATATATATATATATATATATATATATATGGCTTGGCCGAATCAATGAACAATTTTTTCACATTCAAGTTTTTACAAATTTTTATGAAAATTTTCACAGCATTTTGGATGCAAGGGGACTTGGCATTTAGTGCACAAATAAACTATTGTTTTTGTAGTGTCTGCATCGTCTACGGCAGCGGTTCTTAAACTTCCCCTTTATGAAACACAAACATCACGGCCCCCGAAGATTTTTTAAGTACTGGAATTATGTTCCACTTTATACGTTTAAGTTTTACAATTACTCCAAACAATAATTGGGGGTTTCCCCCCGAAAAGTTTTGCAAATTTTCCTCTAAAAGTAGTATGTTAGCTCATTTTGAGACATTTTTGGTTACACCCAAAGAGAAGAGCTCCTTGAAAATTGTTTGGTTTTCAAGGAGCTCTTCTCTTGAGGGGGCTAAGGGTACCCCCAGAAATTAATTTTTTTGAAAATTTCCCTTCAGACTAGTGTTTTATCTCATTTTGAAACTCTTTGGGGAACACTTAATGGTAAGGCTAACGTCACGGCAAGCGCAGAACGGGCGTATCTGGTCGAGCGCATCTAATCAGCAGCGGATATCTACCCCACTCTAATCTACCCCATTCAAAACCGCAAACCCGGGGGAGAGGTTGGCAGAGGTAGGTTAGGTTTGTAGGGGTGGCATATGGCGAGGTTTTAGCTCAAACTTGGCGAATAGAATCCAATTTACTCAACAGTTTTCAAACTTTTTGTGGTGCCTTGTAATTAAAGTTATAAAAGATCCCTAGATAGGGCCATATTTCATTTTAGCTTTCTTGATTTATTTCTAAATTTCCGATTAGTCTCTAAATATTTTTGCTCTTACTCTGCTTAATTTATTACATTAAAAGTAAGGAGAAGGAAAATATATTAGTCGATTTATAATCGAGGGAACGAATTCAAAATTAATTTCTCAGTTATAAGCTTGTGTTCATAACTGCGTAAAAAAGCACTGAAAGATTTTTCGCTTTCTTATGTTCTCTCTTCTTTATATCTTCCTGTTTTTCTTTACTTATAACAGTGTTTTTGTTAATGTTTATGTAATTGCCTAAGATTATGACACATTTAAAAAAAATTTAAATTAAAGAAATTTTTTTACTCTAAAGTCTCATTTTAATTAATTCGCTTTAGCAGATTAAATTTTCTAAAAATGATTAGTTTATGTATCCCTTAATTTTCAATTTAGTGACTCCAAAAAATATTTGCACGAAAAAAAATCGCAGGAAATCATAATGCAAAAGATAAAGGGTTAATAACAAGATATTGAAATGCACCATAAAAACCATTTGGTTTTCTAAATTCATTACGGACTGGATACTTAAATATGCGTTGTAAAACCCAATTTTTTTATGCAATTTCGAAGGAGATTCTTTTGATTTGATAAGGCGGCTTTTGAATAATTTTCGTGATTAATAGGGAAAATGTTTAATAAAAATTTCTTTTCTAGCTTTAGGAATTAACCCAAATAAGTATTATTAGAACGTAAGCTATACTCAGTTATTATGAGAAAAAAATAATATATTAAAAATTGTGAAGAAAAATAGGTATAAACACCAATCGGGCTTTTTAATACAAAAACCATATTTGGTTTTTATTTTTAAATTAATAAAAATGTCATTACTAAAAAATGTACTATAACTAACTATAACCACTGTTTCTTTTCCATTCTATAAAAACTAGTTTTTTAATGCAGGAAAAACCTGATAGTAATTCATTTTTCAAAAATTAATTTTAATTAATAAATAGTTAAGTCACTTTTTATAGCTGAATTGATGACTTAAGTCAATGCATTCGTAACTAAAAAATAATTAGAAATATTTATTTTTAGGGGATAGAAAAAATTGTTTAAAACTGGTTTAAACAAGATAACCTTTTTTTAGCTTTTTTTTAAATACCTGGGTTTTTTAGGTTTGTTAAAAAGGGAAATGAATCAAGTCCTTCGAGGTCGTTCAGCCAGAATTCGAAACATTACACAAATAAAGCAATCAGAAACTAATTAATACAATAAAAGATAAAAAACAGGTATTTAAAATGGACTAAAAAGTATTAAATTACTTTTAGTAATTACTAGTATAATGAAAAACGCTAGACCATTTAGGTAACTATTAAGTTATAAGCTGCTGTCTTTTCTTTTTTATATCGTGGGTACATGAGTAGCTGATAGTAGCAGTTCATGAATATTAATTTCAATTGTAATCAATGGCATTAATCATAAATTTTCCCCATGCCTTCATTATTAATTTAAATTTGCAACATAACACATAAAGATGGGAAACTATATCAGAAAAATTGTCGGAATTCTTTTCGCCAAGTTTTAGCTCTTTCTCGCCAACCTCACCCCACAAGGTAATTAGACCATCGGCGGGATCAGCTCTCGTTCTCCGCAGGGGTCCCCCTTTTGGGGGACCCCTTTGTTCACTAATTGAGTGGGGTAGATAACTACAGCCGATAAGATGCGCTCGACCAGATACGCCCGTCCATGAATCCAGGATGACGTTTCCCTAACTTGATTGATTCCGAAGGTGACTCGCGGACCCCCTAGGAAGGCGATAAGGACCCCCGGGGGTCCGCGGACCACAGTTTAACCGCTGGTCTGCGGGGTTTTTTCGTGCTCTCCTACGCAGGGTTGCTTGATTTAAATCACTTGATTTTTTTTTTAAATCATTGATTTAAATCAAAAATTTTAAAGTAGGTTTAAGTTACTTCTACATAAAATAGCCTGCAATATCATGAACAAATTTGTGATTAACTAACAAGAATTAAATTATTTTTACCTAGTATAAAATTTTTAAAATAGGTGTATAAGTTGATGATTTTTATTGAAAGATTGTTTTTATAATTTTAGTCATGTTTCCTGAAATAATTTTTCTTATATTACAAAACCAGATGGAATTTTAGCCAGAGAAAGCCCTTTTCTCTGTGGTCTGTACATGACTGTCAATAAGTAGCTTACTTAATTTTATTTTTTATCCCTAATTATTATTTTAAAGAAATAAACCTATATTACCTTGAGTAAAATTAATTTAACTGAATCAATGTAATTCAAATTGATTTTAATTTTTATACAAAAATTAGGCATTTTTTTAGTAATCATAGTCACGATTTATTTTCCAAACTTAATATTAAGAAAGAAGGATAAAGATTTTAGTAACTTGTGGTACAATTATTCATTCACCCTTTTAGGATGGGCATATTGTCGGTGAGATGGCAGTGAACTGTTTCCCTTAATTAATTTGATTAATTAATGCATAAAATAGATCAAAATTGAGATATTTAGTAATGCTAAATTATTATATCACATTGAAATTTCAATATCAGTATATCATTAACCAATTTCTGTAAGTTCAGGACTAGTAATTCATTTAAATAAAAAAAATCCGATTTAAATCAAATAAATCCGATTTTTTTTAAAAAATCGGACAGAATAAATAGTTAATAAAGAATTATTAGCGCCCATGCTTTTATTTTTAGTGATTAGAAAATCGGTTATTTTTTACTTACCAAAAAGTTATTTTCTGCTTCCCAATAAATTATTTTTGACCATTTAGAACACTTCAATAAAAGCGTTTTTTAAAAAATCTTTTTTTACTTATTTTATTTTTTACTTTTTAGTCATGGTATTTTTTAAACAAAAACTAAAAAAATGTATTTATTTCAACCATTTTTAATCTTATAATTTAAGTTTTCTACTAAATGATGGCTTCGCGAACAACAGTTCAGCGCTGGCGACGACGAAAAAAATGGTCCCGCGACTCTATCCGAGCCGATCCCCCAATTTTGTGGGAGGGGTGACACACGAGAAACAACAAAGTTAATTAAAATCTATTTAATATTGCTAGGGGTACTGTTATAATTACAGAGCGGAGCCATTAACCACGCATCCGCTCGCTCAGCGATGAAATCCATCGATATCAAAAATATTCACAAGAAAAAGAAAATGCATTCAATGAAATAAAAATAACCAATCGTAAGGCCATACAAAAATAAAACTCAGAATTAGTGTATCAAAGAGCAAACAGTGTTATCCAGTCTTTTCAGTAGTCCATAAATTATAAAAGGTAGCATATTATTCTTCTCTCGCGATTCCTCAGGATGGGGCACCAATTTTCGGCGATTTCTTTCTCACGTTTATTATCTTAAACTGTTAATTACCTTAATTGTTAATTGGAAGGTAAGAAATCACAAATGAAGATTGAATATTGTAGTGATATACCTAATATATTATCCTACATGTTTTGGAAGCCATTGGCTTCACGGAATTGTCTCAAATTTGAATTAAACGGATAACTAAAAACACTCGTTAATTACCTTAATTACGGAGGTTTTGACTAGTTGATGATTGAATATTGCATTGTCATCGGGTTTACATCGTGGTGCAAAAATTCAGAACTTTATATCATTTGGAAGTGCCTGAAATTTTATGTACAAGATCTTGTAAAAAAAGTGATTAATCGTCTATAATTAACGTAATTACTGGGCAATTCTCGTTTTGGCTTTTGAATATGATGAAGTTATGCCTAATACAAAATTGTGCACGTTTTGGGTGGCATAGCCCTTTGGGAAAGGTCTCAAATTCCGGTTTTTTTTGTTAATTAAAAATACTCGTTAATTAACTTAATCCTTTGGTTGTTTGACTAGATAATGGTTGGATATTGAAGTCTCATGATGGTTACACCGATGTGTAAAGTTTCGGGGCCCTAACATATAGGGAAGTGCCCGAAAATCGAGTTTTAAAATTCCACCCGTAAAACGCCGCCAAAAGCAAGTAGAATAAAAGCGTTTAATAATAATAAAAAAATAATAACTCCATTTCGACGAACGCCGACAAGAGGTCCCTTTCCGCTTTCCGCATCACATTTAAATTTAAGGCAGTAAAAATATTGATATTTTTAGCCGATTTTACATGGATTCGGCCGAAGTTGTGAAAACACAACATTAAATTTAGATAAAAAATTTTAAGTTCATGTAAGACAATTGTTTTATTTTTATTTTATTTATAGAACTTGTAACCTTAGTCAATTGTAAAAACGTAAGATTGATCTTAAAAGAAATAATTATACATTTTCAAAAATTCGACTTTGTCAATAACCGTTTCAAGTTAGAAAACTGACATATTTTGAAAATTTCTTAAAAAATAATGGTTACTTCAATTTAATTACTAAAATTTGTTTAATGTCTTCAGAAACCTTAACAATAGCTGAAAAATAAAATTAGATAAAATATGTGTCACAGTATTAATAAAAAAATTATTGAAATCTTGCATTTTCACAACTTTGGCCAAAAATGGGTTAAACCCATAAAAATTTACGTAGGAATGTCGAATTTTTGCAAAGTCGAATTTTTTAAAAGTTCATCCTCAAACCTTTACCAAATTATTTTTTAATACTTTATATACAATATTATTAAGTATAATAAGTAAAACACAATGGGTGCAATCACGATTTTTCAGTAAAAAAATTTTCTGTTAAACCTATGAAAATTTACACAAGAATGTAACCAAAAGAAATTATGAATTAAGTAAGCCAAATACCTTTATTATTACACATTTCCTAAATAGGCCAGTTTCCCATTTTCTGATTTATTTTTTTTCTAGATCCGAGATTTCGCCCATCACGCGCGCTTATTTTTCCAATAGAAAGCACGTGCATCCGTAAAAAAGAATGGATTCCGAAGTACAAAAAGCTTATGAATATTGCATTGTGCCAGGATGCACTTCATCGACTATAAAAACACCAAGTAAAAGATTCTTAAGCGTTCCAAGACAAGAAAAATTGAGGAAGAAATGGTTCAAAGCCTGTATGAAAGATCAAATGGGCTCCAGTACTAGCAAACTGTACTGTTGTGAAGACCATTTTAAAGTAAGTATCCATTTATTTAGCAGTATTAAAAAACATAGTGTAGTAAACATGTAGTGTTTCTTATTTGTTTCATGATTAAAAGTTCCTTTGATAAAACAAATTGCTAACACAAAATAAAATAGATAAGGTTGCTCGAAATGTTCTGACAGCTTTTACTAAGTTTTTTTTAGCTGATAAGAAGTGGAAATTTCAAACAAAGGGGATTGTGGTTTAAGTATATTTTGGTAGTTCTAATGGTAATATTTCTTTTCAAGGTGGCGGCTCCAAAAGAAGACCGCAAACGACGCTTTTTGTAAAATGTTATTCTGCCTTTTCAAAACCTAGGAATGCCTGATTAATGGCTTATAAAAGCTTTGCTTAAGTTGTGAAAGTTTTGAGAGGATGCGATAAGTTTAAGTTGGAAAATTTTAATCTCAAACATAACATCTAATGCAAAAAACCTCACTCAGTATTTGTTAGTCATTTGAAGAAAATTTTCTCTAAAATTATATCAAAATCAATGTATGAAAAATGGTTTTGTATTGTAAAGAGCGCAGGAAAATGAATATTCCTTTCCAATTCTTCATTGCCCACCAATTTTTTAGAAACCGGAAGGCTTGAGTTTTCGATTGTTAATCATTTAATTAAGTTCTTGTTAATTTCTACACATTAGTTTTATAAACCAGTTGTTTTTTACGACCCATATTTTTTTTACATTTGAAATATTTTAATTGCAGGTTGAAGAGGATTGCTCCAATGTTGTCAAACACAACTTAACGGGTTGTAGATTAAAACTTAAAGACAACATATTGCCTCATGTCTTTGATTGTCAGCCAGATAGAAAGCTGGGGCATTCTGTGCAAGAGCGTACCTACTGGTCAAAAAAGCAGAGAAATGAAACAATAAATGAATGTTTAAATCTTAATAGTACTACAGATGAACCTACAATGGAAGATATGGAAGTAAGCAAAAGTCTCTTTTGTGAACCTGAAATGACATTGAAATATTACAGTACGATTTGCTAAACATCAGCTACTCTTAACTTTTACTTATATTCTCTATAGGTTGGCGTGAAATAAGTTTGAGGCGTGCGCTTGTGAACTCGATATCTATAGAAAAAATTGTAAATTGATCCTCAAAGATGTAACTATCTACACCAGAGGTTCTCAAACTGTGGCTCACGACCCCCTGGTGGGTCGCCAGTCAGTTTTTGGTGGGTCGCGACAAGATTTTGAAATTGTCTGAATATGTAGAATATTTATTTTTAGAATTTACAAACGTGTTAACTTTCGAAATTTATCAAATTTCTACCTCTGTACGAAGCGAATAAAAAGAAAAATACTACCCTCTTTGGTGTCAAACACAAAGGACAATTAAAGTAAAATAGATATGTGTTATAGTCGGCTAGACTAGTACTTGCCCTCCTCTCTCTTGTGTTGCCTTTTTATACTGTACTATTGAGTCCTAACAAGGACTAAACTAGTCCACGGTTGGAGGCGGCGCCTGAGAGTTGTGAGTTACCACTTAGATATGTGTCACTTTATTGTGCTGATAATGTAAAATTAATCACATTTATTCAAATAATATTTTTTTAAATCAGAATTGTTAAATGTGGGCTTACCACTGGAGGGAAGCAATACAAATTTTTAGAATTTTCTTCGGAAATGATTTTGTGACTGCAATTGATCTCGGATTACTGAAAAAGAGTTAAAACTCTGTTTTTAAGAGTCAAATTTTAAAAATCTCTCAGGGGGAACCCCCCGACTCCCTTTTTTATTTAGGAGTTCATTGCTGTTCCCACAATTAAACAATTTGATACTCTCAGATTTAAAAAAAACTTTCTTTTTCGAAAACAGTTAATTAAATCACTAACACATGCATATAGTTTATTATTGTAAAAAATAAGTTTCTGACCAAAACTCACCCGCACGAAGCCAAGTCTTGCTGAAGGGGGGACACAGGAAAATTTTCTGAATATGAGGTGGGTCGCGATAGCTTTTGTATACAAAAAGTGGGTCGCAATGTTCAAAAGTTTGAGAACCCCTGATCTGAATTTTTTACACAATAGCAAAATTATTTCGAAATTCCTACTACTTTTTTCGGGATCAAAACGGAAGTTGAAAATAAAACTACCCTCGTATGACCACAATGTTAGTGTTAACTCGAAAATTCTGGGAAGCCTGAAAAAATTTTCCAGAAAAAAATGGAAAAAGGGACTTTTTTGCTAACAAAAGAGCATTTTTTGAATGCATATATTTTAGGAACTAAGTAACCATTCGTTGTATAAAATAAATCATTAATAATGTAGAAATATACAAAAATATTTTGATTTATAGTGAAATTAGTTTATTACTTGCAGCTTACATTTTCAAGTTAAATGTTTTCATGTGTGATCAAAAAAGGAACTTTTTCCATTTTTTCTGGATTTTTTTTCAGGCTTCCTAGAATTTTTGGAACTTTGCATCTCTAGAAATGTAAACTATAATTTAGGAAATGTGAAATAATTAAGGAATTTTGCTTATTTAATTCATAATTTCCTTTGGTTAAATAAGAAGCACTACATGTTTACACTGTTTTTTAATAGTGCTAAATGGATACTTGCTTTAAAATGGTCTTCACAACAGTACAGTGTGGTAGTAGCGGAGCCCATTTGATCCTTCATACAGGCTACGAATCATTTCTTCCTTAATTTTTCTTGTCTTGGAACGATTAAGAATCTTTTACTTGGTGTTTTTAGAGTAAATGAAAAGCATCCTGGCGCAATGCAGTATTCATAAGCTTTTTTACTTCGGAATCCATTCTTTTTTATGGATGCACGTGCCTTCTATTGGAAAAACAAGCGCACGCGATCAGCAAAATCTCGGATTTAGAAAAAATAAATCAAAAACAGGAAACTAGCAAAACCAGCCATGCTTAAAATTTTATATAAAACAGGGACCGCAGCGCTCCTGTTTTTCCTATTTTTCCTGTTTTTTTCACATTAGCTCCTTTTTTCCTATTTTTACGGTCCATTTTATTTTTCCTCCTTTTTTCAGCTTTTTTCTCCTTTTTTCTCTATTTTTTTAACCCTTGGGATCGACTTTCTTCGTTTATGTTTTGTTGTGGGTATGGATTGATGTCAATACTATCGGTCCGTTGTCAACGCTTTGGCATACGAAATGGAGTGATTCGTTACCTTCCAGCGGGACGCGGCGTGGCCGCCGCGGAGCTTCCTCTCCCGTTGAGGCAAAGCTGTCCTCCGTTGTTTTTAGCCCAGGAAAACGGTAGTTTTTTCAAAAAATTTCTGCTAGAAGTTTTTTTTTCGACTGTTTTATGTTTTTGAAGACGCTGATTACGAATCTGAAGTTTGCTCCCAAGTGGGGGGCGGCTTCATATCGAAAATCCCAAAAAATTGATAATTTTTTGCTCTTTTTTCGATTTTTCGCCAATATTTAAAAAACTATAAACTTCTCGCAGAGAATTTCAATTACAAAGTTAAAGTAAACAAAATTTCCTACAAAATGTGCTCATCAACTTTGATTTTCTGAAGAGTGGTTTGGCCGCTAGAGCGCGCTGACAAACATCAATTTTTCGGCCTTTCCGCAAAAAAAAGGAACACGCGTGCTTCTACCCTCTAAAAAATGAAAATTATTCAAGTTATCAACAAAAATTTTATACCACGTGAAAGAGCATTTAATTTTCTATAAAAAACGTGCTTTACATGATCATTGTTTGAGAAGGGGAGAGGGAGTGAAGCAAAGATCGATAGTAAAACTGTTGCGGCTCTCAGACCAGACGGACTTTTGCGGTTGTTAATCTGCAATCTGCGCTTTATTTCCGGTATATTACCTTACCAATAAAATGGGTTGTTTTGTATGAATTGATGACTACGCATGCTTAAAAAAATAAATTTTTAAATTTTTTTTATGAAATATTAGGGTGTTTTAGGCGGAATTTAAATAATTTTTTTAAAATTATTATATTAAATTATGGGAGTGTTTAATAAACGAATTTATATGTTTTTTTGCATCGCTAAATACGAATTTCAAGTTTATTATAAGTTTGAAAGTCATCTTCACATCAAAAAATCTCAAATTGTTGCTCTTTTTTTCGATTTTTCGTCAAATTTCTAAGAAAATATTCATTTTACGAAAAATAGCATGCAACCAAATTAAATAAAGTAAAATTTCTTATAAGATGCACTTGTTCATTTTTATTTTGCGAGGAGCGTTGTACATTTTATAGCATTTTGAAGAACAGCAATTTTCATGTTTTTGTGTTAAGTCAGGAAACAGCTCTAATTCAGCGCGCTCTTGCGTGAATACCTCTCATTATAAAATTAAAATTAAGCAGTGCATTTTGTAGGAAATTAAATCTTCTTTCATTTAGTATAAGCTATTTGTCGGTAACTAGAATTTATTTAGAGCTGTAGTGGGCAAAATCGTTCATTACTTTTTTGTAGAAAAGCAAAAAATATCTTAATTTCAAAACGCTATAAAACGTACACCGCTCCTAGCAAAATAAAAATGAACCAGTGCATCTAATAGGAAATTTTTCGTACTTTAATTTGGTTTTATGCTATTTTTTATAAAATAATTAATGTTTTAGAAAATCGATGAAAAACCGAAAAAAAATTGAGATTTTTTGCAATTTTTGATGTGAAGATTACTTTTAAATTAAAATAAACTTCAAATTCGGATTTAGCGATGCAAAAAATATAAAAATTCGTTCATTAAAACACTTACATAATTTTACATAGGAATTTAAAAATTTATTGAAATTTCGCCTAAAACGCCCAATATTTCATAAATTGATTTTAATTAATTTTTTAAGCATGCGTATGCGTAGTCACCAATTCATCCAAAACAATCCATTTTATTAGTAATATACCGGAAATAAAGCTCAGATTGCAGATTAACAACCGCAAAAGTCCGTTTGGTCTGCGAGCTGCAACAGTTTTATTATCGATCTTTGCTTCACTCCCCCCCTTCTCAAAAAAATGGTAATGGAAAGCACGTTATTTATATAAAATTAAATTATCTTTAACGTGGTATAAAATTTTTGGTAATAACTTAAATAGTTTTCATTTTGTAGAGGGTAGAAGCGCGCGTTTTCCTTTTTTTGTGGAAAGGCCAAAAAATCGATGTTTTTCAGCGCGCTCTAGCTTCAAAACCACTCTTCGGAAAATCAAAGTTGAATAGCGAATTTTGTAGGAAATTTGGTTTACTCTAACTTTGTCCCTGAAATTATCTTTGAGAAATTTATAGTTTTTGAAATATAAGCGAAGAATCGAAAAAAGAGCAAAAAATTATCGATTTTTTGCGGCATCGCGGGAGCACTCAATACGAAATGGGCGTTGGCATCCTTGTTGTGTTATTTTAACTCAAATTTAAGAAAAATATTCCTTTTTTCTCCTATTTTTTTAAGAAAAATAATCCTTTTTTTCTCCTATTTTTTCTTAAATTCTCCTATTTTTCCTATTTTTTTTACGAAAAATCGGCTGCGGTGCCTGTATAAAAACAACTACTGCTCGTATTAATCTAAAATTTCATATTCCTTTCGAACTACATCAGAACTGTGTTTCCTGAAAATTTCAGACAAATCTGAGATGGTTGGTTACATTTTCATCTTTTTCTGGGTGATTTTGGCATGGAATGACCCTCCTAACATTTTTCTTGTCTTAAAAAAACGTTAATTCAAAAGTAATATTCATTATTAAAACTGGCTTCTTCTATTGTACATCTGGACATGCAGAAAAATTAAAATCGTAAAATGCAATTAATTTTATTAATATATTGTATTTTTTATTTCTATTTATGTTGTTCGTACTAATTTTCTGTGATCCACATTGTTTAAAACTATCTGAGATTCTAAACAAATCTTTGCAATTTTTAACCTATTGGCTTTCTGAATGACCTATAAACAACTTTCCATTTAATGATTCAGCCTTAATTTTAATATATTGGAGTTACAACTAAACTAAGTGTATTGAGTGTTAAAGGTGTTTGATTTTATGCTTCAAACTTGGAAATTCATTGCCATGATTGTCCTGATTTTTTATGGGGATAATTTTTTATATAAACGGAGACAGTTGTTTGAAAGTTGTCAAAAACTAATGATTGACAAAAATACAAATCGTGTATTAATATAAAATATGCACTTTCTGGAGTTCTTTATGATGTATTTAATTTAGGCATACCTGGTTTTAAATTAAATTATGTTAAATGTTTGATTTCCCCCTCAACTATTTGTTACTTTAAGTTTATGCTGTATCATTATTCATACAAAATATATTTGTAATTTTTTTTAAAAACAAGCTGTTAAAAGCTTGCTCTTGTATAATGAAATAAACTACATCACTTTTCTAATTTTTTAGTGTTCTTATAAATCCCGTATATTTAACATTTTATTTCTTATATATAGAAGTTATAATTGGTATGCAAAACAGTCTTGTGTTTTGCTGACTTAATTTAGTGGGAAAATATTCAAAACTATATGGGTCACATTTTAAAAATTTAAAGGAAACTGACTTACTATAAAAGATTAAACATACTATGAATATTTATTCTCTTGGTAATGGGGATTTCCAAACATATCCAAGACATGGCACCCTAAGGCCTTTCTTTTACAAACTTAGTAAAAAATTAAATAAAAAGGGGTGTCCATAAGTTGTCATACATTTAGAGCCAGTAGATTTTCTCCTGTGTATGGAACCTTAAACCTTGAACCACTCCTGAGAAATTTGCACTTATATACATACTAATATCCTGGAGAAATGTTTTTTAGCTTTTGAATGAAAAATTTTTTAAGTTCTTTGATTCTTGATGGTGTTATAGTTTTTGACACAATTCAGTCCATCTCTGGATTTTGAGGAATGATTGGGCTTCACTAAACTTTCACAAAAAAATTCACTTTGATGTTTTAGGTGTGGTTCAAAACATTGCCACTGTTAAGAGCATCTATGTTAAATACTTTTTCAGCAATTTTCTGCGCTCACAAGGAGCAAATGTAAATGCTTGCATTCAAAAGTATTTTCGCTGAGCAGCTTTCAGCCCTGGAGTGTAGGAAATAACCCACTCAAAAGAAAAAAACCCACTCATTGAGGGGTCTCAACCAGTGGGTTGCAAGACATTTCTGGGGGGTTTGTGCTGTACTGAGAATAAAAATATAAAATGCGAGTTTATAAAATTACTGGATTTATGCTAGTTTTATTTAAAGTAATGTGCAATAATGTATCTTATTGGGTTACATGTGATAAATATACAAGTGATTACTACAATAGATTGATGTATTAAGATTACTTCTGTTAAATGTCTGGGGGAAATGCCATTATAATTTTAAGAAGGTTAGCAAAATTCTCTGATTAATCAATTAAGTTTTTTCTTTTCTGTAACCTTTTAAGTTCACAATATGGGTAAAATTTTTTCATCTAGAAACAGAAATCAGTCGTGGTGATTTTCTTTATAACTTTAAAGGTGTTTAGGAACTTGGGAATCACAGCTTTTTATTCGAACTAAGAGGTAACACAGCTCCCATCAGAATGGTCAGAAGAGAAAGTAACACTTGGCATTTGCCAAGTAGTTGAATTATATATATATGTAAGCTTCCACCCTGGTAGCAATCAGAGGAAACATAAAAGTTAAGAGAACTATAAAAAAAATATATTCAGATGGGTCTCTTTAGCGGGACCAATTATTTTCAATTAATTGGTCCCACTAAAGAGACCCATCTGAATAAGTGTAATCTGAATTCAAAATT
Organism: Tetragnatha versicolor; assembly: GCA_024610705.1. Lineage (NCBI taxonomy): Eukaryota > Metazoa > Arthropoda > Arachnida > Araneae > Tetragnathidae > Tetragnatha > Tetragnatha versicolor. The sequence continues at coordinate 19,852,319 of JANDEH010000008.1, forward strand.
CCGAATGGAAAAATTTCTAACTTTCACCTGTATTCTCAATGAGGGGGGGGAAAACATGATCTAATTTACCTTAGCTCCTTAGCAACAATAATTTGCACAGATACTGAAGCAACCAACTGGTTCAGTACACATTCAGCATGGTGACCAATATGGCCATTGTTCACTTAAGTATCAGGTCTGATGTACTCATCCTCAGAGCCTATTTAGAGCAATGTGGTAAATTTATACAGGGTGGTCCTTAATTCATGGTACAAACTTCTAGGGGTGTTAGAGTACACCTAGACGAACAAGAATTGGTATAGGAAGGAGGGTCGCAGTTACACCGTTAAAGAGCTAGGTCCTAATGTAGTGCGAGAGCGTTACAAAAGGACGTTTTGCCACGTCCCGTTTAACGAAAAAAAAACATAATGAAATGAAAAAATTTATTGCATGAGGTACAGCAGTATCCGTACTACTTACATCATAAATTTGATAGAAATTGAACCACTTTCTAAACCGCGGAGTTAGTTTCAAAAGTGCAATATTAATCTTTTAGTCAAAGAATCACATTCCTTAATGGTATTTAGAAAAATGATGATCGGGGAAGGAATTTTCAATGATCGTAACATGGATCATTGAAACTGTTTGATCATTGAAAATTCCTTCCCCGATCATCATTTTTCTAAATACCATTAATGGAACTCCATTGTTTGACTAAGAGCACGTTTTAAAACTCACCCCACGGTTTAGAAAGTGGTTCAATTTCTATCAAATTTATGATGTAAGTAGTACGGATACTGCTGTACCTCATGCAATAAATTTTTTCATTTCATTATGTTTTTTTTTCGTTAAACGGGCCTTGGCAAAACGTCCTTTTGTAACGCTCTCGCACTACATTAGGACCTAGCTCTTTAACGGTGTAACTGCGACCCCCCTTCCTATACCAATTCTTGTTCGTCTAGGTGTACTCTAACACCCCTAGAAGTTTGTACCATGAATTAAGGACCACCCTGTATAACCTTTCTGTTTGTGAATGTTTGCTATTCTTTAATTTCTGATGCATTTTTCTCTAAAGAGTTTTAAAAATGTCCCTCATTAACTTATTTTTTTTTCCCAAAACAGGTTTGTGAAAAACATTTTAAACCTTCTGATGTGATCAGAGAAACTAGGTTTTTTGACCCCAAAGAGAAGAAGTGGATAACATTTCCCACCAAGACTACACTGAAAAAAGGAGCGCTGCCTTCAGGTTCAATCATGTGGGATATTGGTTCAAAAGCTGCTAAAAGAAGAAAAACACAAAAATCAAATGATAATCAAGAAATTCCTCCTGAATCCAGTATCGAAAATAACCCAGCTATTATTTTCAAACACTCTGGGATAGCTGATGAATTAGATGAAATTGAAATGATTCAAAGAATAGACTTCACCGATTTGACAGAACTAAAAGAAAACCTGCATCTTTTTGATCAGTCTGACTTTTGGAATATTGCCACTGGAAAAAAGACACTTGCATTTATACATATAAAATGGACCCATGTTCCAAAAATACATCTTTCTGTTGTGGTTGATGAAAATTTATTGGTATCTGTTTTCCATGAGGATGACAGAATAAAAGCAACAAAGACCTTCTCTTTTCCAAAAAGAGTAAGAAATATCACTGAGCTAAAGATGATTTTGAAAGAGAGCAAAGAAAAAAGTTTTGTTGAACCTGAAACTTCCAGAAAAGTTCAATTAGTCCAAAGACTTTTGGATTCTCTCAAAGAGAACTTGAAGGAGCATAAAGTTACTCTATCTTTTTTGAGAGAGCAGGTATCTTTATTGACTGACAAGAGAGAGCAAAAGCTTTACTCACCAGACATGTTGATATTTGCTACCTTACTTTTTTCAATGGCTCCACATGCATATAAGTTTTTGGTTCAGTGTGAAAATCTAATTTTACCTGAGCTAGATATCATTAAAAACTTGTACATTCCATTGAAAACATCTCCTAATAAGGATATTTCACCAATTAAGTTTTTAAAACATGCTAAAGAAAGTTTTAGCAACCTCACAAATTCTGAAAAATTTGTTGTCTTAAAAATGGAAGAAATATATTTAAAACCTTTTTTGGAAGTGGATGAGAATATTTCAGGAATGTCTGTTGAAATGGATGCTGCTGCAACTAGTGTCTATGCTTTTATGATAGCTAGTCTTAATTCTACTTTCAAAGACACTGTACATTTATTGCCAGTTCAACCATTGAGAGTAAAAGATATTCATAATGTGTTAAAGGAAGTTATTATCGGATTAGAGTATATTGGCTTTTGTATAGTTGCTGTTGTTACTGATGACAGCTTAGAAAGTAAACAAGTTATGTCACTGTTTTCTGAACCACCTCTTTTTAACAGCATCATTTATAAACACCCATTTGAGTCTTCTCGGCCATTATTCCATCTCATTAATTATGCCCATTTGCTTAAAAATATTAGAAATGATTGGATGCATCAAGATAATCCTGGTGAATGCATTTTTTATCCTTCAATTGAGAATGAAACTGATAACCGAATAGTAAAAAGAGCTTCTTTTTTAGCTCTAAAGAAGTTGCATGATGTAGAATCTAGTTCTTACTTGAAGTACTTTGGTAGCTTTTCATCAAAAGCCATTTTCCCATCAAACTCTGAAAAACATAACATTGAATTTGTGCTTGAAATATTCAATAATGTAGTTTCAAACAGACTTGTGCTATATGGGGAAGATCATACGTTACTGCACTATCAGGATACAGCTGACTTCATTAAATTAATATGCACCTGGTGGTCCATAGTAAATCCCAGTTCTAGCAAAGATGGACATGTAGAGGACCAATCATTTGTGTATCTATCAGCAACTGAAAAAAGCTATGTTTTTCTTCAAAAGTTTTTGGATTGGTTGGACCGTTGGTCCAATAATAGGGGTGACTCTGGTATGTTGACAGCAAAAACATTTTCAGCTTTGCACCTTTCCACTTATGCTTTGATAGAGCTAACTGCTTATTGTAAAAATGAGCTTGGTATGCATTTCATTCTTCCAGGGAATTTTCAAACAGACTATCCAATAACAAGGTTTGGATTCTTAAGAGAACTTCCTAATCTACAGTTCTTTCATAAAAAGCAATGGCCAAGATTCGAGCCTAACTTAACAAATATGACCACTTTGTTATTAACTCTGATAGATGTTAATGATCTGGATTTAACTAGATTGGATCGGAAACAGACAGTGAACTTGACAGAGGCCATCGACTATGTATATACTTTCATCCCCATGATAATCACAGATGAAGATATGACATCAAATGAAGTTAACATCCCTGTTTTGCTGTATCTTGCTGGGTATTGTGTTCGTTCTGTTTTAAAGGAGTTAAACTGTCAACAGTGCAAGTCGCATCTTTCTACTAACATGGACATAGGATTACATCCCACTCTTATCGAAATTGACACTAATGAGGAGCCACTTAAGTACCCCTCTAGAAATGCCATGAACTTAGTTGTTCTTAGCTTCATTGTGCTTTCCAAATTGTGCAAGGAATATGCTAATGAGTTTTGGACCCATACTAATAGAAATTCTTTGGCTTATAACCTAACAATGAATATTTTGGAGAGTATTGAACTTGACATTGATTATAGGTTTTGTGGAAGTGGGCACAGTTCGAGTCGAGCTGTTAAAATGATTGTTAGGTCAGTTGTGTATTATGTTTTAAACAATTATGATGAAGGGTACACCTCAGATCATAATTATTAACCCCACTTTAAATAATCCACAAGCAGTCACTATAAGATACAATTAATAAATTTCTTATGTGTTTACATGGTTAACACTCTTATCTAAGTTAAATTAGACCTATATAAAATTTTATATTTGGACGTGTATATATAGAATATATAATTGCGAGTATTTTTCAAACCACCTATATATATAAAGTTTTTCAAAAAGGGAAATTTTATTACCTGCTCACAAAAAAGAATTACAATGTGAAAAAGAAATAATGACTTTGGCTATGCATTTCATTTATGTATTACATGTCATAGTTATGTAGGAAAAAAAATTGTTTAAAAATTTTAGAGCACATTAAGCTTTTTTACATCATTTAGCCTTAAGTTATTCATGGTAGTATTAATGATGAGAAAAGTTTATTAAATGTATTGCACTACGCAATCTTTAATGAAAATAATAAATTTTTATAAGCCAAATAAAGAACTGTTCTGTAACTTTTTTCTGGAATATTAGAAGCTAAGACTTCACTATATGTACACACCAGATCTTTAAAGTAAGTATTGCTCCTTGCTGGTCTCATGCTTTCCTATTTCAATGGTTTATTTCTATTTTCCTCTTGACGTTTTTAATTGTTTATTAATTATTTATGGCCTCCTAATTTTAATGATAATCAGCACATTAGTAGATAAATCCCCAAGAATATAGAGAGCTAAATTAATTAAATAAAATAAATATAATTTCACAATTCTCTCCCTCTCCTCTACACCCTTTTATTAAGAAAATCATTTTTTTTTAAATACAAAAATTTTAAATTTTTTTAATCGCACTAACTACTAAAATATGTATACAGGCAGTGCTAGAAGTGCGGGTTGACGTGTTACCCCCTTTTTTCAAAAAATACCCAATACCCATCCGTCCCCCCACTTTTATTTCCACTAAAATCCATCATCCCACTTCTTAATTCCACTAAAAATCATCACCCCACTTCTAAAACCACTGACATTCTTCGCGCCGCTTTTTGAAAAACTACAAAACCCTCGTCAACGTTTAGTCCACTGTTCATATTGAGAAACCGTCCTCCTAACTTCTCTCAACACACATAACGTGGAGGTCCCTCTGTTCTCAACTTCCGAAAAGTGTTTGACAGGTTTATTGGAATGAGCCGGTGTTTTTTTTTGAAAATACGTTTTACACAGGACTGTCCTCGCATTACAAAAACGTGTAAACAAATTGCAGAGAAAGCTTCTTCGACTTCGACCCCCTAAAAGTATAAACAACTGTCTCCCCATCACCTCCTGTAGAAAAGGTATGCCACAGATAATAACTGAGAGCACATAATCTCCTTTCCAGAAAAAGTAATAACAAAAAAAGGCGGGAATATTTGTGAGAGGAGAGATGATGTGTGCGTGTGGCTCAAAACAATTATCATTCTCAGAGGTTGCTGTTCACGCGCCTAGTTCTCTTCTGTTATTTAATACTTAATTTAGATCCTAAATTCAAAATTAATTTGAGTAGTTGGCTTCAAGATAAAAACATCTGATACAGATGCGAGGACAGAGAAGTGGAATATTTACATCAAGTTAAAAAGGATCATGTGGAGAATCAAATGAGCGATAACCGTGTTCAGGTGTGATTTAAATTTTTTTTAAATACTTAAAATACTGGGCTTATAGCACTTGAATTTAAGTGCATTTCCAGGGATGTTGCGGCTGCGCCAATTGCGCCAAACTGCGCCAAATCCTAATTCATGTGCTAAACTGCTACAAAAACCGTATTTTGAGCAAAATTGCGCCAAAACTGCGCCAATTTACGATTTTCTTGAAATCGAATTATCAAACTCTCCTCTCACGTGAAGAATACTTTCATCCTTAGGAAAAAAACACAAATCGTCAATGGAATCTTTTTCTTTTCCACATTTCTACCACTTGAATTCAAAACCAAAACCGATGACGTCAGCTCAATTTGCTGTGTTAAGTCAGTTGAAAAGTCGAAAAATCGCGATTTTTCGCAAAAGTTTCGTTTTTTTTTCGAAGTGTTCCGTTCTTCCCCACGACTTTCGTGGATGGCCGCGGGTGCCGATTCAAGTTGGCTTCTTCTTGCGTCAATATGACGATGTAGAAAAAGTCGGGAAAAATAAATATTTTTTTCGGGGTTTTTTTGCGGAGTGTTCCGTTTTTCCCTCGACTTTCGTGGACGGCCGCGGGTGCCGATTCAAGTTGGCTTCTTCTTGCGTCAGTATTGTGATATAGAAAAAACAATTTTACCGTTGTAAGAAGGCCACAAGTCTGGTGTTCCGAAAATCTGGAAAATAGCGATTTTTCGCGACAGTTCCGTTTTTCCGCGACTGCTTTTCCTACGGACGTCTTCAACGGCGGTGCAAAAAAAACAACTTTACTTTGGTCAGAGCAGCCTGAGAAGTCTAATAAGATTATTTTTTCTCCATTTAAGTCAGTATTTTCAACTTAAGAGGATTTTCTAAGTTGTAAATTTTTATTGAAAGGTCGCTTTATAGCAACTTGGATTATTATAGTGTTTTTTTATCTGATTTAAGATTCCAAAAATACCTTAATTTCTTACCTTTTTGCTCTACTTAACTAAATTTTTTTGACAGTATCGTTTTTGCAATTTAATATTATTATTTAAATAATTATTCTGTTAACTAATTTCCTTAATTTTTATTTCATTTTGTTACATTTTGACTTTTAAAGTGGTTTTAAAACCTGATTCAGGAATATAATTGGCATAGTGTGTTGTTATTAAAATTAAAAATTGTATTGAAAACTATTATCATAAACAATAACATTATTTTAAAAACATTAAAAATTAATTAAAAGTTTGTTGAGAATTACCATTTAACTTTTAATTTATGATAAAATGGCTTATCAGAGGTTTTTAAATCTGTTTTGTGAATGTACTTTTTCTCTTTTTTAAATTTATAAATGCTCCTATTTTTAAATGGTAAATTTTCTAAGGTACCTTTAAAGGGTTGCAATTTTGCCAGTGGCGGATCTACAGGGGGGGCTTTCGGGCTGAAGCCCCCCCAAAACTTCTAATATTTTACTAAGTTTGTCAAAATGCAAAAAAATTATATCCGAAATTCGGATGAGGCGTACCAAAACGAGTTGAAAAAGTGGGGTTTTTGACTTAAATTTTCTGGGGGAGGACCCCCAGACACCCCTTTTAGTGGTTTGAGTAGGATGATTCACTACCTTTTCCGTATTACCATTGACAAGAAGATTCAATTGGATTATGAAAATTCTTAGCCCCCCAAAACCAAATCCTGGATCCGCCACTGAGTATCGCTAAGACAGATCTCTAGCTGTTCAAACACCTGTTTTTTGCGTAATTCGTCTTATAAATTTTTAGTAGTTTACTTAATCATGCATTGTTTTAAGATTAATAGTTGGGATAAATTATCAGTATATTTTAGTAACAAGAACTATTAACCCTGCTATGGATTTTAATTTTGGTTGTTTCAAAAAATTGATTCGCCCTGTTCCTGCTTTAAAATTAAGATAAGTTGCTACAAAATTTAAAATCGGCTGCTACAAAAATGGTTTATTCTGCTACAAATTTTTAATTAAGCTGCTACAAACTGCTTCAAATTTTTAATTTAGCTGCTACAAACTGCTAAAATTTTTGAATTTAGCTGCTACAAATTTTAAATTTAGCTGCTACAAAAACCTCAAAGTTGTGCAACATCCCTGCATTTCTCTAAAGCACTTTATTTACAACTACTTTTATACTAAATAAACTTTTATAATTTAAATTTAGCACTTCATTCTACGTTTAAAGAAATTAAATTTCTTTAAATTTATATTAAAATATGCCAATTCAAAACTACTATTACCTACCTAAGTTCCCTTGTGTGTAAAAAAAAAGGGTCCAAAATGTCCAAAAATGAGTTGAAACACTACTTTTTAAGATCAAAATTTCTTTCAAAAATTTTCTGGGTAAGAACCCCCAGACTCCCTCTATTTTCGGTGCTGAGGGGGTATATACAAACATTTGTCATGAACTAGAGATTTTGTTTAGTAATTTAAAACTATTTTTATTATTCTGAATTATAATTTATGTGTATAATAATGATAGCATTTGAAAATTATATGCATGCATGATATTTATTCACTGAGGGGGCATTTGATATATTTGTGTAAAACAGGGGTTAATCTAAAATCCAATAATTAAATAAATGTTCACAAACAATTTCTTTATTCTTCTGGGAAAAAATAATTAGAAAGAAGAGACAGCAGCATAGGTAAAACTTAGGCACCATTATAATTAATCAAAATTCGGAAAAAATGCTTCAATATATATTGAATTATTTAGGGTTTAATACTTTCAAAAAATATATGAAATATAACGCATACTACGCAAAAAAATATTAAGGGAGGTAACAGAGTGAAAAAAATTCTAGGGGGGACTTGGGCTAGGCCAGGCCATCCCCCCACTTTTAGTTCATCCATTTCTACCACTGTATACAGGATGTTTATGAATGCATGATTTCATATTTCACCTAGTATTCCTGAAGCCTGAGGTACATTTTTTGGAGGTAGTTGTAGTATTAGATAAAACGGCGCAAGTTCAGAGGTGCGGATGCGCCAAGTTTTTAGCAGTAAACATGACTAATATGGTAACCCTAACTAATGTTAAAAGATTCATTTGGCTTCTAAATATGGCGCCAAATAGCCAAAATTCGCCAATCATCCGCACCTCTGAATTCTCTGAACTTGCACCTCTGAACTTGCGCCGATAAAACTACTGAAATTGAACTAAGAGACAGCACGTATACATGGACACGAGAAAAAGACTCCCTTTAAATAAATTTTGGTACTATTTTTCTTGATTTTTATTATTTACCTAAGGAATATCTAGTTAATTCTGATCAGTAGTTCTCTTTTTACAGCCTCTTAAAAATCGAAACTTAATTTAGATCTGTTCATTCTTATTGCATTTTCTGTTGGTGTTCATTGTTAGAAAATTGTGTAAAGGGGCTCCGTAAATGATATGCCTGAAGGGGACTAGAATTGTGGCACAACTGATTGGAAATCAACAAAAAAAGTTTTCTGGAAGATGTAATACAGGGTGTCCATAAAATAAGTAACCCGATTTAAGGGCCTCTAGAAGCCAAAGAAACCGTTCATCGGAAATCGGAATTAAATGAAATTTTGGTGGAAGACGTTTTGAGGGATGGGGACAAGAATGGTATGGGGTGGGACAGTTTAACTTTATCTGTTGCGGTTAAAGTGAAAAAAATTTGAAAATTCCCAATGTAACCTCCCTTTTTTATTCGCGCTATGCAGTGGCGGATCTACGGGGGGGGCTTACGGGCTGAAGCCCCCCCCAAAACGTCTAATATTTTACTAAGTTTGCCCAAACGCAAAAAATCTATGTCCGAAATATGGATGAGGCGTACCAAAACGAGATGAAAAAGTGGGGTTTTTGTCTTAAATTTCCAAAAATTTGCTGGGGGAGGACCCCCAGACCCCCTTTTAGTGGTTAGAGTAGGATAATTCACTAACTTTTCCGTATTACCATTAAAAAGAAGATTCAATTGGATTATGAAAATTCTTAGCCCCCCCCAAAACCAAATCCTGGATCCGCCACTGGCGCTATGTGATCCCAGATGTGAAAAAACACAAATAGCGTCGAAACGGTACCTCTAAAGCCGCGTTTCCCATAGCTCCTTGCATTGAAAATTCTAAATTTTTGTTAATTTTTCTCTTTGAGGATTTGAATAGAAAGGATGTGGAAGCTCAATTTGAATATTGGGGAAATTGGAATATTTTTTATTACTTTTCTTTAATTTTTTTCAATTGATCGGATTATTTTATTTTCCCTGTGATCCATGTATACGAGCCGCCACCATCCATAGAGGGCCGCCCGAGTGCTCTTATTAAATAAACCCAGGGTATACTTATCATGGACGTATATAAGGGGGGGGTTTAGGGGGTCCGGACCCCCCCCTTGGCCTGAACAACAATTTTTTTTCAGTCGAATACCTATATTTTCAAATGTTGCGCACAGTCAAGCACAGGCGCCAGAGCTCTTCATAGTGGTTAAAGACTCATGATTCATATTCATGATTTTCACTTCATTAATGATTCATAGAGATAAATCTCTCTTTTCCATAGACATAGAGTATATTCTTTCGTGGGTGGATTTAAGAGCTAGCGAAAGACTTCTACCACATGGCCACCCTTTCCCAACAAACGGAGCCCAATCGTGCCTTCAGACTATCGACGACAATGTGTCTTTTCGTATTGAGCAGGCTTATTTGTGTGCACGTGTGAGTAGTTACTGAATAAAAATAAACGCAGTCTTTAAAAACACAAAGAAACGTACTACTCAACAATCTCTGTTGTTTTTTTTTCTAAAAACGAAAGAGAATTACCTCGCGAACTTCCACAACATGAAGCCGTAGCGGAACACAGCCGAAGCGGGTCCATCCACAAAAAATGACAATAAAGCGAAAAAAGTAAGCCCTCTCTTATGAAAAATTATATTTGAACCAGAAATGAGAAAAAATGGTTATTTATATTTTGTTACTTTTCCTTTCCATAGTATGATCGGTTGTACATCCGCTTACACCACAGAGTCACAGAAATTCAATTTTAAGTAAGTAAATACAGGCTGGTAGTTCATGCTCCACCTGAGTGGGCAATTTTATTTGAAACTTTCAAATTGCCCACCTAGAAAACCAACGTGGGGTCGCCCCACGTTGGGAAACACTGCTTTAGATGTTTTCTCTGAACTTTTGTTCGGTTAAAGTTTCCGCACCATTAAATCATCGACTTATCTCTATTCTAATGAAAATGGTTCTTGACATTTTACAGCGCATGTTAAAAATTGTTAAGTACTGAAATGAGCAAAAATGTTCGTTTTTAGTGAAGACATTTTTATTTTACAAGTGTTTTTAGCAAAATTAAATTTAAAAAAGTGTTCATCGGGACTTGGCGGTGCAATTGGATTCAGAAGAAATTATAAATAAGTTAGCATCTAGGCGTAAAAGGCTAAATTTAGTACTTTAAAGTAATTATTTTATTTATACTGTTTTACCTTTGTTTTCTTTATCATACATAAATATTTTACAAACCTTTATTATGTTTTATTGAAAGTTAGCAGCTTTGCTTCAGTGTCAAATGGATTTTAATATATAAGTTTATGTAATGTGTTTGCTTTTTTTTGCAAAATAAATTCTGGACCCCCCCCTTGTAAAAGCTATAGCTACGTCTGTGATACTTATCCATTCTTTTCACACGTAACTTGAAAGGGTCATAATTCATATCTGAAACCGTAGACAATCTTAAAAATCTCTCTGTTTTCAAAAAGAAGAGGTGAAATATACCATTGTTGGAAACAACTTTCCCGAAACGAAAAGAGAAACTTTGTTTTATGGCTTTTATTCTCTCAGTTGTTTTGGTAATGTTGAAGAATCACGCTTTGCGGACTAAACCCAAATGGTTTTGCATGCAGCTACGACAATTAGTTTTTTGTTACGTCGGCTCTAGAGGACTTCGGCCGGAAATATTTGAACTTCCTGGAATGACGTATTTACAGGTTCAAGGATGCAAAGTTTACAGAAGGCATTTGACGCATTCCCCAAAGGGGTATACTTATATACCCCAAGGGTTCAGGGGTATACAGAGACAAAATATTTTTAGTTTAATGTCAAAGCATTGAACATCTATAAATTTTAAATACCTAGAAAATGAAATTTTCCGATTTTTTCATTTTAATTATAAAAATTCTAATGGATGAGTACGAAACAATCTAATTTAGGGTTCATGTTGAAAAAGAAAAACTTTTTGCTGAAATTAGAAAAAATACCTACAATTTGGCAGTCGGAGAACAGTCTGTTTTGGATACCTAAAAAGGAGCAAAAACACTCTTTTTAGAGAGAATTTTTCTCAGGATGTGCCCTTTGACTCCCCTCCCCAAATTTTTTATTAGACTAGGAGGATTCAGTACAAAAATTGCCTCCTGATTTAATTGAAAGTAGGTGGAATCCAGTGTTGAGATTGAGGAACGCCACATCCCAAACCAAAATATAACCTATAAAAGGGTGAATCCCCTAATATTTTTTTACCAATTATATCACTGGTTGAAGCATAAGAATTAAGAAAATGTAATATGTATTCGTAGCATACCAAAAGTACGAGAGTTGTATTTTAATTAACTTTCGTTTTGCTCCTGTAAAAAAAGTATTGAGAATTTTGAAATAATTTTTCTACTGGTAGATAGGTACATCTTTGAAGATCTATTTCCCTCTTTACTGGAAAAAATCGGACATTTTTTCTATTATTTATCGAATTTACAAGCGCGCTCCTCGAACTTATTTCCCGCCGGCCCATAGAGAATTTCTCCTCCTTTAAACTCTGTTCGCATTAACAAAAGACAATCGGCAAGCAGGTGATTTTTGCAGCATGCTATTGTGCATGCTTAAAACCATATGTTTTGCATCTGCCGAGTTCCAGGCATTCGGGATTCTGGAGTTACAGCCATAATAAACAAGGCAATATCGATAGATTCGCAGGCAAAGTGTGCGCTGAGGGGGAAAACGGCTGTCTGAACCGATGCGAAGCTCAACGAAAAATCAAAGTTTTCATGAAGCGGGATCGAAAAACTTGTGAAAAGGTACGGTAAATGGTCTATTTAAAGGTGATTACGTTGAAAAGTAATTAAAGATGTTTGTAACCTTCCGTAATAACCTTATTTTTAAATATTCATTTGTTTTTTATTTTTAAACTATCAAAAAGGGGAAAATTTCGAAAAAGAGGATTTCTCTATGGGTTGGCGGGAAATAAGTTCGTGGAGCGCGCTTGTAAATTCGATAAATAATAGAAAAAATGTCCGATTTTTTCCAGTAAAGAGGAAAATTGATCTTCAAGGATGTACCTATCTACCAGTAGTAAAATTATTTCGAAATTCTTATTACTTTTTTTTCAGGAGCAAAACGGAAGTTAATTAAAAAACAACCCTCGTAAGTTTGGTTTGGCCCTGTATTTTAGAGCAGGCCTGACGAGGGGTGTGTCTCGTTTGACCGAAATCCATAAGACCGAAGTGCCTCTTTCCCGAACTCCAAATGACCGAAAGACTACTTGCTCGAACGGGATGTTTGACCGACAGGACTCTTTACCGAACGGGACGATTGACCGACAGGACTTTTGACCGAATGGGACATTTGACCGAACGGGACGTTTGACCGAATGGGACATTTGACCGAACGGGATGTTTGACAGAATGAGACGTTTGACCGAACGGGACGTTTGGTCCCGACAGCTCGTTTTGTTCTCTTATTTTTAACATGTACATTCTATTTCAGTTTCATGTTGCTTGACCATTGGTCAAGATTGCACTATGTGGCTCAGAGTCGTTTTGAAATAAATGGTGGAGTTGGCAATTGATACTTTGAATTCCATGTTGTTATAATATGACTCTTATGTTCTGGCTGACCATTGGTCAGTATGATCCACTTTTTGCTACTTCTATGCTTTGGTACTAAAGTAGGTCATGTGATAGCTCGAACCAAACGGCCTGACACGCCCAACATTTTGGTCTTGACCACGGGTCAATATCTCTTGACCAGTGGTCAATCCAGTTTTTCTCTCTATTGTCAAAAATCTGGAAAGAGCGAGAAAATCTAAATTGACCACTTGTCAAGAGATATTGACCCGTGGTCAAGACCATAATGTTGGGAGTGTCAGGCCAATTGGTTTGAGCCACCTCATGACCTACTTTAGTACCAAAGCATAGAAGTAGCAAAAAGTTGATCGGACTGACCTATGGTCAGCCAGAACCAAAGAGACATGTTATAACAACAGAAAATTCAAAATATCAATTAGCAACCCCAACATTTATTTTAAAACGACTATAAGCCACATAGCGCAATCTTGACCAGTGGTCAAGCAACATGAAACTGAAATAAAATGCTCATAAAAATAAGAGACCAAAATGAACTGTCAGGCAAATGTCCCATTCGGTCAAAAGTCCTGTCGGTCAAACGTCCCGTTCAGTCAAAAGTCCTGTTGGTCAAACGTCCCGTTCGGTAAAACATCACGTTCGGTAAAACGTCCCGTTCGGTAAAACATCCCGTTCGGTCAAAAGTCCTGTCGGTCAAACATCCCGTTCGGTCAAGAGTCCTGTCGGTCAATCGTCCCGTTCGGTCAAAAGTCCTGTCGGTCAAACGTCCCGTTCGGTCAAAGGTCCTGTCGGTCAAACATCCCGTTCGAATCTTTCGGTCATTTGGCGTTCGGGAAAGAGGCACTTCGGTCTTATGGATTTCGGTGAATCGGGCGCGACCCCCTGACGAGAGGGGGTACGATCCCCCCGGGACCCAAAGATTTTCGTATTGAGTTCTATAAAACGGATATCATATTCATATTGAATATTTTGGAAATTAATTTGTTCAGTAAAGGTCAAAAAATGAGTAAATTCTCAGTTTTCTAGGGGGACCCCCTTTATTGCTTGTTACTCATCGTATTATCAAAAGAAAACGTTTTTTTTTAAAGTTGAAACAGGCGCAGATCCAGCACGGCTTCACTGGGGGGCACTTTTCTAGACAAGGTCCCCTTGTGGTACCATTGGGGTCTTCCCCCAGAAAAAAAATTTAAATTTGACGTGTAAAAGTAGGGTTTTAACTCATTTTTAGGAACGTTTTGAGCCTAAGGGGGGCACTTTTCAGCACTATTACATTTATTTTTTGACACAAAATTTTGGGAATTTTCTAAAAATTAACATTGATGATCCCATTTTGATGCGTATGGGGGTCCTCTCCCAGGAAAATTTGAAATTAGACCTGAACTGTAGAAGTTGGATTTTTACTCATTATGAGAAAGGGGGGGGCACTTTTCAGAGTTCCACCCCCTGGAACCACGCCTCGAAATAAGAAGTACCGGTATGTCACTTGGGGGGTGGGGACCCGCTTCTCAACCTTGTCCTCGGGGCCCGACTTGGCTCTCGGCGGCCCTGTTTTAGAGTCAAATTTCAAAGCATTTTCTGGAGAACCCCCAGAGAAACGATAACGGGTCCGGTAAGTGCTGAAGTAAGCTAAAAAAAGTTTATTTCAGGAAGTTAATAATAGTTTTGTATAACAGGGTTTCCCAACTTCAATCCCACTACTACTTATAATTTTGAAAGTTTGTATGTTTGTTACTCTTTCACGCAAAAACTACAGAATGGATTTTAATGAAATTTTACAATAATGTAGCTTATACATCAGAATAGGACATAGGCTATAATTTATAAAGAGAAAATCAGTTCTTCATTCTTTTTTTCCCATTTTTCCTGCTTTTTCACTTATTTTTCCGTGTTTGAAAACCTGTTTTACCAGTCATGCAAGCCAATAATAGGAAACTTTAGTACTAATTCAAGGTTAATAGAGTACTACAGGTTGGCTCATAAAATGTAAACAAAGCGAGGTCATTACGTCACAACATACCGGAAGTTGGTCTCCCAATGTTAATCCTATGAGAAACTGTGCATAAAAACCGACGAAAATAACTAACTTCTACTAATTTAATTTGTCTTTTAGCGCTTGTTACTAATAGATGATAGTTCAAAATAATTTTTTAAAATGAAATAATAGATATAACTAGATTAATTTAGTTTTTATAGGGTTTTAATTTTTACTAATATCCATTTATTCACAGTGGGAAAATCTCATTCACGGCTGTTATCTAAGCATTTTTGAAATAACTATTGACTGTTTGAATTAATTAAGATTATAAATTTTAAAATTTATCATTTCTGTCACATTTTTCATGCACAATATCATATTATTTTACCTTTAATAAATAGATTGGTTTAGTCTAAATTACGACTTAATTCAATTTTCATTCATTATACAGGGTGTCCTACGAGAAGTGGCCCAACCCCTTTAACTTTTGAACCCCTACAGATATGGTCAGGAAAGTGGGGTCTAGGTATAGTAAAGTAAAGTGACCATGCCCTATCCGATGAGACAACTTTCAACGCCCTCTAGCGGAAACTTTAGGAGTTAAAATTTTTATTTTGAAAACTATGTGAGGTATGTGAAAAAAGTCAACGACTAAGTTGTAGAGCAGCATCGATTCAGTAGGAAAAGACACCTTAAGCAGAAAAATATCTTGAATAAAACGCACGCTCAATTAGATTGAATTTACGTAGATTTTAGGTTTTAAAACGCTCCTCACGAAGCAAAAATGAGAAATTTTCAATTTAATGAACTAATAATACTTTAAGTCATTTACTTAAGTCATAAAAATAAAAATTTCTCATTTTCGCCTTGTGAGGTGCGTTTTAAGAAGTAAAATCTACGTAATATCAACCTAATTGAGCTTGCGTTTAAGGGGTTTATTCAAGGTATTTTTCTGCTTAAGGTGTCTTTTCCTACTAAATCGATGCTGCTCTACAACTTAGTCACTGACTTTTTTCACATACCTCACATAGTTTTTAGAATAAAAATTATAACTCCTAAATTTTCCGCTAGAGGGCGTTGAAAGTTATCTCATCGGATAGAGCATGGTCATTTTACTATACCTAGACCCCACTTTCATGACTATATCTGTAGGGGTTCAAAAGTTAAAGAGGTTGGGCCACTTCTCGTGGGACACCCTGTATTTTAGTTTCATATCGAGCTATCATTTCAAGTTCAGTATTCATATGATAGATGGAATATTAAAATTTTTTAATATCACATTTCCATTAGAAAATCAAAATAGTATAAACAAGAAGGTTACTATCCAGCATTTTTTTAATTATTTGTATAACATATTTTTTCATGACTTTATCAACTTGAGTATACATCTTCACTTATAACATTTTCTTTTTATAGTTTATATCTTTAATTATCTAGATTTCCAAAGAAGAAATATTGCATATATGGAAAAAACACAATGTTATAAACATATTGGAACTATACTTTCATTATGTTTAATACAGATAAAATGCCATTTAGACAATTTAAAGTGCCTTACTAACCTTAATAAGTAGGGGGATATTTTTTATTAGCTCAAATCTTAAAAATTTGATTTTTAATTGCTTTTTATAACTTGATGAAATTTGGGTCTATAGGTGGGCAATTCCACGGGTAACTGACTGACATTTTTTAGGAAAAACGCTTAGTATTTTGTTATTTTCTTCCCAAAAATAAATGATAAAAAAATACTTTCCACCCAGTTTATTGCTTTCTTGTTAGCTTAATCTAATGGCACAATTGAATTTTCAAAATATGTTTTTATTGATTTTTAAAAAATTTTAATCAACAAGGTAACTGACTGACATAAATGTTTCACAAATGTCAGTCAGTTACCATAGCATTGAGAATTTTAATGGTGATTTTCGTATTCAGCGACCCAAAATCTATAAGAAATGACTATTTTCATCCAGGAAATTTTTTCATTGTTGAACAGTGTTATCTATATTTCCTCTGATTGGTGGAAAAATGATTCAATATTTTCCTTCCACCAATCAGAGGCTGTAACCATGGTTTCCTGACCTGACCGCCCGGTCAGGTTACCGGTGAATATGGCCGTAAACCAAAAGTAGTTGAACCACTGAGCTATAAAACAAACTTTTTTTATATAGCTCAGTGAGTTGTACTACTAGTTAACTAGTAGTTGCAACTAGTAGTTAACTACTTTTAGTTAACTAGTGCCGAACATTACAGGGTTGCCACTGGCAACTAAAAAGCGACTAAAAGCTACTATTTTAAAGGGCTAGGCGACTATGGCGACTATTTCCGTGAAAAAACGGCCAAAAGCGACTAATTTAGACATTTCTGGAACTATTTCTTCAATTTTAGCGACTATTTTACTCCTTTCCAACGAGTTCAATATTCATTTTGCCGGTTTCGCTTGCGCGCCCTGTGACGTCATCGTTTTGATCTTTCCCCTCCGCGTTGAAAAAACGTTCTCGTGCATTTTCGCCGATCCCAACCGCTTCGCCGAACGTCGTTTGGGCCTCATTTCTTCGTTTTCGTCCTTCGCTTCCGGCCCCGGCGCGGGCAAACTGAAGCGTACGCTCCTTGAAAAGGAATTTCATTGGAAACTCCTTGAATTTGGGTTGCACTCCTTAAAAACTCCTTGATTTTCATCATGAACATTTCTTTTTTTAAGTTTATCTCCTTTATAAAATAGGTTTCAATCCGCGGCGCGTTTAGTCCGTTAAAAAGTCGGAAAAATCGCGATTTTTCGCAAAAATTTCGGGTTTTTTGCGGGAGTGTTCCGTTCTTCGCGCGACTTCCGAGGACGGCCTCGGGTGCCGATTCAAGTTGGGTTCTTCTTGTGTCATTATTGCGATGTAGAAAAAACAACTTTACCGTAATTAGAAGCCCACAGATCCGATGTTCCGCAAATCGGAAAAATAACGATTTTTCGCGACAGTTCCGTTTTTCCCGCGACTGCTTTTCCTACAGACGTCTGTTGAAGTTAGCTTCAACGGCTGTATAGAAAAAACAACTTTACTTTAGTCAGATCAGCCTGATAAATCAAATAAGATTATTTTTTCTCTACACAAGTCAGTATTTTCAACTTATAAGAGGCTTTTCTAAGTTGTAAATTTTTACTGAAAGGTCGCTTTGTATCAACTTGATAAGATGATACAGTGTTTTTTAAATTGTTCTTATGATAGCATACAGGGTGTCTCATAAATGTTGGGTCACACTTCTAGGAGGGATAGTAGACACCTAGATGAGTCAGAATTATGGTCTCAAAAATTATGGTTTAATATGATCTTTAAAATTATCTTAAAAGTTTTCAGTGTAAAAATTTTTTATTACAAAAAAGTTTAAAAACCGCAAAAAATGTGAAAACTCTGCCAAAACTTTGTTTTGTATTTCGAAATCCTTTCTTTTGATTTAATAATCTTAAAGATCATAGTCGAAAACCCCGTAAGTCCGTTTTTTGCGTCCGCTAACAGCCGTTTTGGAAACGGCTATAGGAAACCAGTTTGCGCACGCAAAAAACGAACTTTAACAGGATCTCAAGGGTTTAATATTGATGGTTTTTACGTGAAAATTTGGACTTCAGGGTTTATACAACTATGATCTTTCAGATTATAAAATCAAAAGAAATGATTTCGAAATACAAAATAAGGTTTTGGCAGAATTTTCACATTTTTTTTTGAGGTTTTTTTAACTTTTTTCACATTAAAACAAATTTTAAAGTGGAGACTTTTGAGATAATTTTAAAGATCATATTAAACCACAATTAAATTTTTACCAATAGTAGTTCTTCTACAAATTGAATTTTTCAATAATTTTTTTGGGTGTCGCTCCATTTTTAACTCCCTGGGATTTAGTCTGGGACCCCCAAATCCTACGTGATTCTGACTCGTCTAGGTGTCTACTATCCCCCCTAGAAGTGTGACCCATTATTTATGGGACACCCTGTATTTAAATTGAGCTCTTTGAAAAGTCTAAAATAAAGATTTTTTCCATGTGATGTCTTATTTCCTCCATTCCTTTCACATACATTTATTTGTGGAATTTTTAAAAATTTGTAATGTCAAGAGACAAATTTTGCTATTTTGTAAATTTTTGGCAACTATTTTTGCCACTATTTTGTTGATTTCGAGCAACAATTTTTGCTACTATTTTGTTAAATTTAGGCAACTAAAGCAGCTATTTTTGTCTTAAAAATCAGTGGCAACCCTGACATTACTACTTGCGCTAAATCTGAACTGTCCAGTAAAACATCTGGAATTTTTGTCTGTTTTAAGTTGAAGTTCAAGTTCTATAATAGAGACGTGTGCTGACTATGGGGAGTTGTCTGTTTTAATTGTCTATAAAAGTTTCTGAAAAATAAAAAAACCCTCTGAAATTTGGCATTTTTTTTCGAAAAATATCCTAAGTTTCTACTTTACTGCTCCGTAAAAAAATTTAATAAATATATTATAAAATCCATGCCTGAAGATGTTAAACAGGTGTTACTGATAATGACTACAAAGTTTGAAGTGGTTTGGATGATTAGAAAAAAATCCTTTAGATTTTAAACATTAAAAACCTTGTTTTGAGAAAAAGCCGTTTAAAGATAGAAAACTAGGCATCTTAAGCCTATCTAGCCTTCAGAAATCTCAAAATTTTCACTTAGAACCCCCGTATCATTATGAAACTTGGTAGGAATAATTCTAAGAGTATTATCTTTATTTTCATTGCACAATCTCAAATTCGAAATTTGTACCAAATTTTGATACTAAACCCCCTTAACGAGTTACTTAAAAATATTAAATTTAAATATTCATTAGCAAATGGTTTTTGTATGTTCTGAATATTGATTAACAATTAGAAATAGTTTATTTTTTAAAAACAGATTAAAAATAATGTCTCTGAATATTTTTAAAAACATTTCGATTAAATTTTCTATAAGTTAGAGTTTATATATATTTAAACTTTTAAGGGAGATTTATTCATGGAGGGGATTTGGTGACGTATTTTTGTAAAGTTGGTTGACGTTTTTTCTGCAAATTGTTTTATAAAGTGTGTCCAGTTTAGTGTGTTGGATTTGATAGGAATTGCGAAGCAATTCCAAAAGGTCTTGCGTAAGCAGTTTACGTTTACGGGGTTGGTGAGCGATAGCGAGCAGGGGGCGGTAGCTCCCTAGTTACTTTAAAAAAAATTTAAATATGGATATTAAGTTTGAATGAGTGAAGCGCTTTTTATAATGAATATATTATATATTGATAAATTCGATTTATATTCGTCATGATTTTAATAAATTTAATTTTATGATTTTAATTTATTAAATAGGGTTTTGTTTGATGTCAAGAAAGGTGTAACTAAATGAATCTATATGTTGCCTCGCGATATTTAATCACAGAAAACATGTTTTGCATGATGACATTTTCTAGATCCTGTCTTTTACAATGATAGGGGATTATAACACTTTTCTGTTCCCAAATTTAAATGGGGAAAACTGCATAATAATATACTACATAAGTTCTCTGGTTCTTTTTGAATGGGTAGCGTGCAGCCTTGAATTCTCGTTCAATTTTATTCTAAATCCTAGAGACACACTTCTGCATCAAAGGCGTCTTACTTTCAACAAAAGTGTTTTATTCAAATTCGCTTCTATAACACGGAATAAATGTCAACAGAAGTATTTTTTACCCTTTACCCATCATTTATTGAACAAAAAAACGGGAGAAAATCTAATACCTTTCGAAACCACTGAGGCAAAACCACGTATCCAATCATGCTACGTAAAATGACCATGTGATATCAAGCAGGCGGCCAATGGGAAGCTGCCAAATAAAGTCTTGGAAACCAGCAACTGCTGATGTTATTATTGAGATAACCTGCGCGTGTACTTCACTTCTCTGGTGTACTCGTACTGTTCGTGACGCAATAATATCATAAAACCTTGTGTTTGCTCTCGGATCTTCTCAGTTTATTTTCTGTCAAAATTCTACTCATCTTTGGTGGAGGAGTAAGTGCTTTTATCTTTAAATTTCTTAAAAATAATCTGTCTGAATAGTTGCAGACCTAAAGGAGTTCAGGGTCATTTCTTTAGGTCAGACAGGCGATGGTCATTAATTTTTAGCCGGACTATCCTTTGAATAATACGATTACTTTCCTTACATCATTAGTTGAAACTCAAAACATACGATCGCGTTTGTTGTCCTACGAATTTTCTTAGGTTATTGAGTTAGAAACATGGCGCTTGTTTTTGTTTTCTTCGTAATGTTTACGTGCTGTGGTACCCATAAAGGCGGTACCTTATCTACGGATACAAATGCCCACAGCAATCCAGATATCTAAGTTCACATCTGACTTACGCTCCCTCCCTTAATTATAACTCCCGATCTTAGTTTGATTTAAAGACAATTATTGTTTGTCAGACTAGCCTGAGAGCAGGGTTTTGTTTGGAAAAGATTTAATCATTTAAATCTATGGCTTCCCTTTGCAATTTAAAAACAGTTGCTTAATTATTGCTTCCTTGTTGTAAAAGTAGTTTCTTAATTAAATGCAAAATATGATCTCAAAACTATCCTCCTATTTATAAGTTGCCCTCACTTTTTATTTATTTTTACACTTATCCAATGCATATAATTATAAAATTTATGTTTTACTTAAAACTGCTTTGCTAATGTTTTCGTCATTAATAAGGATTTTTTATTGTATAAAATAGAAGATGGAGGTACAGATTAAAATCAAATCAGCAGCTCAGTGTGTAGAAGACTTCACTCTCAGTTGTTTAATGTCGGACACCATTGGTCAAGTAAAAGATAAGATAACAACTTCATATCCCACAAAACCGGTAAGTTTTTTATGAAGTTGTTTGCTTTAAATGGGCCATATCTTTTGGGCTGCTTTTTTTTAAGGCCATTTATTTTTAATATATTTTGCTGCAGTGTTGTTTTAAGCTTTAAAATACTTCATACACTTTTCTGTTTTCCATACATTGTTAAAAAGGACAAGCTATAATGGATGCCCAAGAAATTAGAAAGAATCCTCTAGTTGCCATGTGTTTGTGTAACCACAGTTGGCACAGCAACATGGTTAAGAAGGCTAAGCACGCACTAGAGACTTCTGTCAGGGCGACTATAAACACTAGGTCGCTCGAAAGCAATGCATATCTATGGAGATGACTCTTGGCAACTGGCCAAGTGTCTCGTCGCCTGTGCGCGCTCTCTAGCTTCTTGCAATAGCCAGGGTGATAATTTTGTCTCTGTCGCCGTGACAAAAGTCTCTAGTGCGCGCTTAGCCTAAGTGTTGTCGTCATTTGAGCTGTAGGTAAACATGACAGCTGGAGGACTCTTTTTTAAAGCTATTCCAATTTGAATTTACATTTTGATTGTTGTCAATAGCAAACAAAAGTTTACAATATTTGAATCCATGATTTCAAAATTATTTTGGTGGTGTTAGATAGAATTAATGAGAGTTTGATATTTTTTCTTCAAAGGATTCTATTTTTGAACTTGTATTTGTTTATTTTAGAGAAGAGAACAGCAGAAGCTGATCTATGCAGGAAAATTATTGCCAGACAATATTTCTCTCAAATCTTTATTCAAACAAGTTAGTAGTATATCACTTTTAAAAAATTAAATTAAGACTTGATAAGACTTATTGATGTATATACTCTTTTATTTCAGCCTCAAGATGTGTATGTTATGCACCTTGTATGCCCGTTACCTCCCATACCAACATCGGCTAAGAAAAGTGTAAGTTGAAGAACTTCTATCTTTAAATTAACACTCTTGAGAAGCCTCAATTATTTATAAATAAGTCAATTGATTGGTTTCTTTCAATTTAAAGTTTTAAGAGTAGTTTACATTTTTATATCACTTAGTGTTATCATTCCATCAAATATTTTAT
The DNA here is from genome assembly GCA_024610705.1 of Tetragnatha versicolor. Lineage (NCBI taxonomy): Eukaryota > Metazoa > Arthropoda > Arachnida > Araneae > Tetragnathidae > Tetragnatha > Tetragnatha versicolor. The sequence goes on from JANDEH010000008.1 coordinate 19,875,321, forward strand.
AAAACTTCATTCAAAAAGTCATAAGCTTGCACCAAAGTTCGAATTCTTGCTAAAGTTTTTGGGTTCTTACATATTATCCCTTTGACTGTGCGCTGAATTTAAATACATTATCAAAACCCATTGACTGTCGTAAAGCTGACACTGAATTTACTGGCTGTTGAACAGTCGACAGTATTCTACGTACCATATTTTGTTTACTGATTAAAAGTATTATTTTAGGACACAATGCCTACTGTTTATTCGACCCCATCTCACTACAGCCCCAATGTCTTCTCTCAAATGAACCAACCACTTTTGTCTTCACCTGATTTAACAAGGTAAGTTTTTAAGAAGTAATAATTTTTCTTAGATATTGGTTAACGAAGGATTCCACCTGTCGGAGATAGCTAATTTAAGCCTTGTGTCCCTGCCTGTGTAAAATCCCTAAAAATACAATTTCCATTGGAATAATGTTGGAAATTTTGCAAAAAATATTACTTTAAACTAAGTTGGGATTAGGGGTCTGTTTTGAAGAAATTTCGATCCATTTTCTGACCCTTCACTAAATATTTTACCATAAAAAAGACCCTTTACAAAGTATTTTAGCCTTTGAACAGGCACTATTTTTTGAGAATACTACAAATATGGAACTATATTTTCACAAATACAGGCACGTGGCTGAAAAAACTAAGTAACACCAACTGCGAATTCACAAGATAGACCCCTGAATGACTAGCACAGCTTTTCTCCTATTCGAGCTGAATTAGGGTTAGTAGAGGATCCAGTTTAGGAAAATTTTCTATGAATCTTGTGGGCTCTATAAAAGAGTCAATTACTCAATGGAAATTTTCTTTTACAATTTTACAACTGTATGGAAATGTGTAATTTTTCATCTGAAGTAATGTTTAGTTTTTTTAGGATAGTAATTTGATAATTTTACTCTTATAGGATGCCAATGTTCCCAGCATATTCCAATACAGATCCAACTCAACAGTATATGGCAATGCAGCAGATGTATGCCCAATTTATGACACAATATTTTGCGCAGTAAGTATTTTTTGTTAATAAGTATCAGCAGATTTATAGGAGCTTGTCTTTCCTTTGAATATGCTGAATATTGTGCCATATATATTGGAGAGGCACATTTTATGGTTACACTAACTGCTTTCTGAAAAAAAAAGAAAGACAAAGAATACAGTTCTAGTAGTACTTCATTTTTTTTCATCTTGCCATATTTTTAATTTTATGTTCTATTTCTAAAGACAAGCAATTGTTCTAGGGGTACTTCCTTACTTTTTAAACTTTATTTTGAATTTTCTATTTTAATGGTTAATAATACTTGTATTTTTGTTTTCAGAAAACTATTTGAAAATATGTGGGCAAGGTTTTTGTGCCTATAAAAAATTAGTTTATATTTTCTTACTTACTTAAAGATTGCAGAAACATCATTTCTTGTTAATTTGCAGTGTTTAGCTTTAGTCACACACCTTAAGTTTAGTAAAATCTCTATTTTATAACTATTTGTAATTTTCAGATACAATGGCAATTTTCCCCATGCTAATGTACCCAGTGCAACTCCAGTACAGCAGGCACAAAATGCTGCACCTCCGCAACATCCTGCACCAGTTGCTGACCATCACCAACCTGAAGAAGACGTCGACTGGCTTGACATAATTTATGACTTTTTGCGAGGAACTGTGTTGGTCATGTTAGTGGGATATTATTCATCCTTTACCCGGGTGTTTGGAGTGCTAGTTACAATTTTACTTGTGTCAATGTAAGTTAGATGTTAGCACTCTTTTGCTTTAAATTTTTTAAGTTATTATAGAGTTAAAATGAGAAAAAATGGATGTGGTTAGATTTTATTTTAAAAAGTGTTTGGCTATCTTGCTACTGTTTTTATTTCAAAGTAAATTCAGCAATACTAATGTCTAAAGCAGTTAGATTGTTTTGACCTTATATATTATGCACTGGAGTTTCTAAATGTTATTTCTCTCTCAAAATAATTGTAAAATCTTGCATCTAACTTCTGTCTTTCTTGGCATTTGTATGTTTTAGGATTGCAAGATGTATAAGCAACAAACGACAAGCTAATGTTAGACAATCTGCTGAAAACAGAGCTTCTCAGGCTAGGACAGAGGAAAGGGAAAGAGCTCAAAATGATGCCTCCCAATCAAGTTCAGAAGACAACCAAAATGATGAGAATAATGTAAGTGGATTTTGCCTAGCGTAGTTTGGTTTCTAGTAAAAGTTATTACCTTTTCGAACATCTTTATGCTGTTATTGGTAAGAACATGTTAAAAGGATTTAATTTAATGTTCCAAACTTTCACCCATGGTCTCACTGATTCTCTATGCCACACTGTCTATACCAGGGATGGCGAACCTTTTTCGACCAGTGTGCCATTTATATTACGGTTTATAATTTTCAGGTCTCAAGTGTGCCACTTGTTATTTTTAAATAAATTATCTTTAAACCCTTGGAAAAAGAAATCCTCCTTTGAGTGTCGATAGTTTAGAACAGGAGTTTCTAACTTAAAGTGCTCAAGTGGTGAGTGGTGGGCCGTAAAGTCTGTGGTGTATATAGAAATTTATTTCGGGAGAGGACAAAAATTATTCCTCAGTCCCTCCCATATATCTTTAATAGGTTTTAAGCAGATTTTTATTACATTTTAGGTAGAATTTGCATTTTCTAGAATTTAATCTAAGAAAAAATGTTAATAATGAAGTTCCAAGTAAAGGGGGTCTGGGGGTCCTCCCCAGATAATTTTTGGAAATTTGACCCTAAAAAGCAGGGTTTTGAACAAGTTTTTGGTGCATCCAAGTCCGAATTTCGGACATTTTTAGGTACGATTTTGATTTTCATGAGTATTATAAAAAAGTTTGAAGTAGAAAAGGGGGGTTTGGGGGCAGTCCCCCAAAAAATATTTCAAAATTTTACCCAAAGAAACTGGGTTTTAACTTGTTTTGGTATACCTTGTCCGAATTTCGGAGGGGGCAGGGCCCCTTCGCCCCCCCCTTATATGCCCCCTTTTGCGTTAAGTAATCAGGCTCTTTTTGCATCCATGATTTTGTTTTCTAACGGCTTAATGTCAGTTTCCTTACGTAATTATTATAAGGGCGGTTGGGATTTGCTTAACTTGCTGACAAAAGGGGAGGAGGGAGTCCAAAATGACCAAGAAAATGTTACGTAATATTTGAATGGCCCAACAGCACCTAAGAGGTGAGTGGGGGTTCGAGGGTCCTCCCCCGAAAATGTTTTGAATTTCACCTAGCTAAAAAGTTTTCTGAATCTGGTTTTGGGGATCTGGTAGTACTAAAGTTTTTTTGTGTAATTTTTAGTGAATGTTGCGTGCCACCGAAATACCGGTCGCGTGCCACAGGTTCGCCATCCCTGGTCTATACCCACTTACCTCTAGGGAAATTTTTGCACCATTTTTATCAGTGGCAAAGCACTATTTAAAAACAGGGAGGTACACTGTAACGAAACAAGGTATACTTTAATATTATTTTGAAGAAAGGAACTGTCTGTAAATAATGACTTTTCAAATCCTAACGATTTTAATATCAGAAATACGAACAGAGAGTGATGTTCATTACTCTGAAAAGTGAAATTTTTAAAACTTGATTAAAAAAATGGACCTAAAATTTCAAGAAGTCATAACATTGGCTGGTTCAATCTCGCCAGAACCACAACCATTTACGAGTACCTTTAATGTGCATGCTTAGGAGAACTTAGCCCTCTCAAACTCTTCTCATGGATAGTGAGTCCCGGAGCATGAGCTTTAAAGCTACTCGTAAACGGTCACGGTTCCGGCGAGACAATAGTTAATAACGTTGCTTCTGTAAATAAAAAACACACTTTGTTTACACTTGTTGCTTCAGTAGTTATTACTTGATGAAGTTAATTTTTGTTTTCTTTTTTGGAAAACGGAGAGAATGAACATTACACTCTAATATGTTAATGGTAAATTTGTGCTGAAATTTTCATAAGATGCATTATAACTTTGGCAATATGAGGCCTTGCATCATTATGGTTATCATCTATCTACTTAAAGTTTCTATAAGTGATAATGAACTAATCTGTCTGTGACAGAATTTGTCTGCCTTGGCTCATTTGTTGCTCTCTCATATACTCTCATTTATTGTCAGATTCCTTACCTTGTGTATCTAATACCCATTTTTCTTTTATCTTTGTCATTTTCAAAAAATTGATGTTTTTTAATTTAATGGCACTTGTTTGTGTTAGATTGTATTCTTTAGTCAAAGCATTAAAACACTTGTTTTTTTTTATTTATTTCACTGAAGATGATAGAAAAGTATGTTTTTGATTTATGCATTGATGAGTTGGTAAAAACAATTTTTATTTTCTTATAGGCTTCTAATAATGATACTTCTAACTTGGAAGCTTCAAGCACTGAAACACCAGTGCCTACAGCAAGACCTGTGGTGCCTACAATCATGTCCTTTGTGACGGCTTTCTTCACTTCCCTTATTCCTTCTGATCCATTGCCTGTCAATGCAAATTAGCCTGAATAATTACTCTGTAAATAAGTGTGTATTTATTTCCTACTTAAAACTCCCATTATGAGCAACAGAATAATTATTTTTATGGTTAATTCATCTTTTTACTGTGAAATTGTCATGGAGCGCATCTTTAATCATAACACTCATTGTTATGTTTTTTTTCATCTAGTCCATTCAGATTCTTAGAGTTTTGTGGAAGAAGGGGATATTTTCCAGAGTTGATTGTTTTGAACAACCAAAATCTGGTGAATTGTAAAAATGCCTACCAAACTTTTAGGCTCGTTAGATTATTACTAACTGCATATTTTTAAAATGTAAACAGGAAATTTAATTTAGAATCACCAAATTTGTTCTTCCTCTTTACTCTGAGAAATTTTCTGCACTCTTGAACAACATCTTTCATAAGAGACTGGCTGAGCCAAGTCTAAAATTTGTTACCAGAGGAATGTAGGTTTCTTCATCCCTGTGATAATGTGAGATTTTTGTATTCCAAAATCAAAATGCAACAGGTCTTGTAACTTGAGGAATATTTTTTGTGTATGTTTTTCATGATATTATTTAAAAACAAATAATGGGATGTTTTATTGGATTAAAACCCATCCTTCTTTGTTTTGTAAATAAATTGTTTTTATGCATTAATTTTTTTATATTCTTTTTGATACACATAATGTCTGAAAACCTCAATGAGTCCATAAAACAAGTCTGTAAGGTTTCCCAATACTTCACAATTACTAACCACTCTTGTTAGCAATTTTTTCTTTTGAAGGATTTGCTAATTGTTAAAACTGTTTTGATAATAATGGAAGATGACAAATATTTAAATTTTGAAAATTATTTAAGAAATTATATTCAGGGTGCGCAGTGTCCTTAAAAGTCCTTATAAACTCCTTAAATTGCCCTAGTCTTTATAGTTGGGTGGCTTATTACATAAAAATGCCCGAAAACAGCAAAATGTGATACTTTCATGAAACTTTCAGGGATGTTAGATAATCATATAAGAATTAAAAAATCGATGGGAGCCCAAAATTTTAGTGCGTGGTTTGACCGTTATGACGTCATAACAAGATGGCGACCAAGGGCCTATATTCGGTTCTTTTAATGACTGAAAGACATTTTTGGGGTCAAATATTATGTTTTAAGGGTCAAAAAACATGATTCTGATGACAAAACGTGCAATTTGTTTTAAAAAAGTAACTAAATTCAATAAGAGCTCGAAATAATAATACAGTCTATTGCCAGTTGCGTGAAAAAAAAGTTTGTAGAAAAGTTATTTTTTTCGACGGTTTTATGTTTTTTGGGGTGCCGATTCCGAATATCTAGTTCACTTTTACGTGGAAGGTCAGCTTCATATCAAAAAACGCAAAAATATGAGAAAAAATTGAAAATTTTCACTCTTTCTATGGATTTTTGCTCATATTTAAAAAAATATTAGTTTCTCGAAAATTATTTAAACTACAAAGTTGGAGTAAATAAAATTTCCTACAAAATGCACCGTTCAATTTTTGTTTTTCGAAGAATAGTTTTACCTTTATAACACACTGAAAAACAGAGATATAAACATCCTCTGTTTAAATAATGCTGTGTAAAATTATCCGTTTTTCAATGCGTTATAGCATGAAAAATATTGTTTGGAAAATAAAAATTGAGTTTTGCATTTTGTAGGAAATTTTGTTTACTCTAATTTTGTGATTCAAATAATTTTCTAGAAACTAATATTTTTTTAAATATAAGAAAAAACCCAAAGATGCAGTAAAAATTTGGCGATTTTTTCACATTTTTTTGCGTTTTTTGATATGAAGCCGACCTTCCAAGTGAAAATGAACTAGATATTCGGAATCAGCACCCCAAAAAACATAAAACCGTAAAAAAAGACTTTTCTACAAATTTTTTTTGACGCAACTGGCAATAGACAGTACTATTATTTTGAGCTTTTATTGAATTTTAGTTACTTTTTTAAACAAATTGCACGTTTCATCAGAATCATGTTTTTTGACCCTTAAAACATAATATTTGATCCCAAAAATGTATTTCTGTCATTAAAAGAACCGAATATAGGCCCTCTCTTGGTCGTCATCTTGTTATGACGTCATAACGGTCAAACCATGCACTAAAATTTTGGGCTCCCATCGATTTTTTAGTTCTTATATGATAATCTAACATCCCCGAAAGTTTCATGAAAGTATCACATTTTGCAGTTTTTTGTAATAAGCCACCCAACTATTACAAAAAGGCCTTTAAAGTCCTTAATTTACTCATAAGAGTCCTTACTTATCAGAAGTACGTAGTTTTTTTCCTCATTGCCCTAATTATGTTTCTTTCTGAGGAATAAAAATTCTGTATCATTCCCAGTAATTCCAAATGTTCTGCTGCAAATGAGAAGTTTAAAAAACTATTAAAGCTCATGAATGGATCTTGTGCTGTGAGATGACTGCAGGATTAGTTACAGCTTTTGCAGTCGAGCTATTTAAATTTTTCTACTTATTGGGGACACTTCAGAGATTATATAAAAGGGGGTGTCTCCCCCTCTGCCGACCCAGTGATAAATTAGTATAGAAAGGCTAAAATCATCTATTTACGTTTTAGGATATTAAATTTATCCCAATGGGGCATAGAATTGTGTACTTAAAAAAATAGGAGGATACTTAGTTACTTTACAGTTACTTTAAAAACTATCTAATAAAAAAGCTTAATAATCTAAAGTCTTAAGATAATGACCACACTTAAAAATTATCTAAGGATGAAACTATTGGTAAAAAAATTAAGGATAATTTTAGAAGGGGTGGGAATTTTTTTGAAACAAAGGAAGTATTATATTAATTTGTTCGCTTAAATTTTCGCTTTGAATATTGAACATTCATAGAATGTATACCATTTGGGACCTCATATCTTACTTTCATACGAAGTAAAAGTCCAATCCAATGAATACAAAATTATCAAAAATTAAAAACAGCTTTACATATTAGTTAAAAAAAACGAAAAAATATATCGCAATATTTGCAGGGTTTTAGCTCTGATAGGTTTTAATTTTACTAGAAATAGGTTTTTAATATTAATTTAGGAGATTATACTTATATCTATCCAATTTATGTTTAATCAATTATTTAATTTATTGTTCTAAAGTAGGGAGACATGGTAAAACTCCAGATTAGTGAGCGCATCGTTCTCTTGCAACGGAGCTTAAGCTGCAAGGCAATAAACAAACTTGCAAGGAATACCAACTTTGAGCCCACGCATGTGCAACTTACGGCATATATGATCACGTGACCTCCCATACCGAAACCTACCTACCAAGCGCTGCGCTGATGAGATATCTTCCAGTGAAGCGCATGTATAGCGGGCAAATGAATGAATGCATACTTGCATAAATTTGAGAATTCCTCACCTCAGTGGATGTTGGTTGAGCTTAATTTTTGACGGATAAACTACCATACAATATGTACAGTTTTCCACAAAACTTCCTGTCTTTGAAGCTTAATAGATTGGGTTTTTAGAGCAAATATATCATATTGATCGCCTCAACTTGAAAGTGGATCTCAGTTACAATATTTATATTGCTGTATAGAATATCCTTTCATTTGACGATTAAAATCTGGTAAATAAATGCATAGTAGATTTAATTACATTAACATAGAGATGTAAAGGCGGAATAAAACCAAAACAACCGGGTTTAAACCGGGAATAACCCCAAAAAACTGGGTTTATTCCCGGGATTAAACCAGGTTTTTTTCCCGCCTTTACATCTCTACATTAACACAGCTGAAATTTAGTTTAAACCGTGCAAAAACTTGGTTTAATTATAGATTCATAAATGCACATAGCCAACTGAGAATAAAATTCAAATTTTTATTCCGGAATAAGTTCTACGATGGATAATTTTGAAAAATGCTACCAGTAAGAGGATGTGTTTCAACAGAATCTTCCCCGTCGTCTGGAATCGAAGTGGAAAGGGCAATCAAAGCTGTCAAGAGAGGATCTCGCAAAAGCGTTAATGGGCAATCCGAATGGACCTGGACGCTGTTCGAAAGCGGACACGGGTCTCCTCCTGGACGTTACGCTCTTCGGATCAACTCCAGTTTGACTGCGAATCAGCTCCATCTCAAGTCTTGATTTGGCTGAGTACGAAAGAAAATTATTAGTGGAGTGAGTGACTGGTGTCCATCAACGCACATGCTACATCAACTCCCCCCCCATATTATGTATAGAGTTTGGAGCAGAAATTTTTGTATTGCATCAGGATAACATGGTTAGGAAAGAGGGGAACATCCGAAAGTACGAAGTTTTTCCTAAGGTGAAAAATGGAGTATGTTCATCGAAAATAATACCCAAATGAACTTTTTACAATGGTTGATTTTTTTCATTACCTCTTTATTAATAATTTGAAGTGTGTTCAGTGTTCAGCTTAACTATAGAGAGGCAAGTTAGTGTTTTTAAAAATTGTGTAGCGTATGTAATATTGTGTACCACGTTTACTATTTGAGGAATAGTGTTGCGTGGGACAAGCTGTTTTAGTATAGCCTCTGCAACTCTTCAGAAATTTTGAACTACATAAAACTTAGTGTTTGAAAGTTCCTTAAAGTAATAGATTATTCCTTGGTCATTCAGGATTATATGATTGGTAAAATGTAAACCACTTTTAATTATCAAATAATTAATTTTATGAAGAAATATTTTAAAAACAAAGCTTTTATATCGGATGTCAAAGAAATAAAGATTGCAAACTACAGAGGCTGGAAAACAACAGGGAGGCAAAACCCCTTAATAAAAAAATAACTTCTTACACAAGATGAGAGTTCTGAGAGTTACCTTTTCTGACTGTAACATCCTGGCCGTGTATGGTGTGACTGACTTGAAGAACCACTTTGTCCACTGGATCGTAGTCGTCGAACTCGACGAATGCGAAGCCCCGCATGGTGTTTGTGTTCCGGTCCACCATGATGTCAATCCTGCGAACTCGCCCGAAACTTCCGAAATAATCTCTGAGTTCGGCCTCCTGGACCTCTTGAGGAAGACCGCCGACGAAGATCTTGTTCACTGTGAGAAGGCCATCGAACACTTGGAAGAGCTCTCTAGGAACAGCGCGCTTTGTTGTCACCTGTGAGGGAGAAATGTGTAAAAAAGGCAGAGCTAGACCTTGGGGGCCATACATAAATAGTTTTCACACTTTTCTTCAACATTTTTGCCCCGTTCCTCTCCTATGCCACAAAGTATCACGTTTCGTCATACCCCTCCCCCTTTGTCATATATCAGCTACCAATAAAAAAGTTTAAAATAAAGTTGGTAAGAATCTGGAATCAATATGATATTTTATTAGCCCCCAGGATAGGAAGAGGTTTAGGAGGGTCTACCTCCTGAAAAAAAATTTGGAAATTTTGCTCTCAAAGTTTCAGCTCATTTTGTGAAGAAGAAAACCGCTCCTTGTAAACCACATAATTTTCAAGGGAAAAAGTCGTAAAAGACGTCAAAAATTCGATGATGGGTTGGGGTTCTCCCCCAAAATTTAAACAAAATCTGCCTCTTAAAAGTAGTGTTTTACCTCATTTTAGCAGCTTTGGGGTTTGGGTTACTCCCAGAGAAGACCGCTCCAGGTAATAGAGCAGAAAAAGAAGCGCATAATTGGGGGCACTACACGGTATTTGTGACATTTTGTAGAGTTTGTAGCATGTACTTTGTGTCACTGTTGTTGTTTTTAATTGAAATAAGAAAAACTTTCTATGCTAATGTCATCTCAACAGGTTATGTCCGAATCAGAAAAGAAATTTTTTAAAAATTCAAATTTTTACAATTTTAAGTGATAAAAAAGAAATATTGCGGATTGCCATAAATGTAACAATGACATGAAGAATTGTAGTTATATTTTATAGTCAATCAAGTATTATAATCAAAGGGACTGAGAAAAAGAGATTTAAGTGTCAGAATTAATTTTTTTGCCTGATTAGTTTGGTTTCGAATTCTTAGGGGATTGATCGGGCTTCAAGTATTTGTCTGGACTTTCAACTTTGTGTAAAGATACAAAATTTAAAAGTAAGGCGCCATCGACTTTAAAGACATGAAACACCATGTGATAAAAGCAGCCAATGAAGGAACGGATGAGTAACTGAAACGATATACTTTGAATCGCCTGTCTTGTTCCATATTTTAGAGCTTCTCTCAAGCAATTCATATCCTTCAAAATTTATTCAATACTAAAATAAATTTATTAGGCTATTAGGCATGATTGCATCAGTTTCCCAGTTTACCTACCATCTGTTTTGTACTTCCATGGTTTTGTGCCATCGGTGAGCGACCACCTTAATCTACATAGATTAATTCTATGAATAAATAAAATTACCTCGCAGTCTTTAATAGTATGTGGCCGAGTATTCTGAACCTCGTCCACGGATGAAGCCTCTTTGAAGGTTACAAAGCCGAATCCACGGGATCTTCCAGTTTCTCTGTTTCGGTGGATGGTGCACCCAGTGAGGGTACCGAACCTTTCAAAGTAAGCTTTGAGGTCATTTTCGGTAATATCTGAATCGATGCCTCCCACGAAAAGTTTACGGTATCGTACCTACAAAAGATGGAAACTTCTTTTAAAAAGCAATTTCAAAAATTTCTCAAATAAAAACTCGTAACTTTATAATGCACGGTATAGGTACCTGTCGGAAAGTCAGACGAAAGTTTGACACTGTGTGTGGCATGATTATATTAATAACTATATCCGAAAGCCCAAGTTTATTTTTCTCCAGTCTATAGTTCCTACTCAAACCTATAACCTCTACATTAAAACCTAACTTACAGAGTGATTAATTAAGGATATAATAGATGGATTATATATAGTTTTAAGAAATCTGAAGTAATGAACAAAAATTTTTGTTTTAGATAAGAGTAAACTTTTTTTCGCTTCGTTTTAATAGTTTCAAAGTTTTACTAATGAGGATTAATTGTGCGACGTGATTTGTGAAACCCCTAAACATAAAATTACACCAAAACATTTCTTAGAAAAAAAATACTTTTATTATGAAATTCTCAAAAGTAATTTAAAATAAAATACTAAAAACTCATTATAATCGTCTAATCAGTTTCTTAATAAAAAATAAACAGCCTTACTTGAATCATTGCTGAAAATTGGGTTATTTATATTTTAAGTCTGTGATTTTAATTTGTGTCTGGAGTATCTGTTATTTACAGAATGCTGAACAATATTGAATGGAGTAAAAATTTACTGTTTTATCTGATCACATAGCTTTGAATTATTTTGAAATGGAGAGAATATTTTTCTCTGATTATAATAAGGAAAATAGTTTTCCAGCTTTTAATGCCGCTTGCTTCAACCAGCACTTATAAGGAAACTAAAAAAAAAATAACAGGTGACAAACATGAAACATTACACTAGTGACTAGTCTGATTTCTCTTTTATGTTTAAGGTAATTTTGGCGCAAGTTTAGAACTGCTGATGCGCCAAGTTTTTAGCTATAAAAATCAATATATAGTAACCCCAACTAATGTTAAATGAATTATGTGGCTTCTAAATATGGCGCCAAATTGCCAAAACTCGCCAACCATCAGCAGTTCTAAACTTGCGCCGTAATTTTTTCATCAAAAATCGAAATGTTTAAGTTCCTCTTGTAGTATTAGAAACTCTTGGCATTATTATAAAACATGTCTTGCTGGGTTTTTTTTATTTTACACAGCCGACTGGTGACCTGCTAATCGAAGTCATGATTTGGAGGTGAAAGTATTTTGTTGTCACCGCCACTTACGAAATCGCATACACAACTACATTTTACAAGGGATCACAGCCTGTGGCGTCAGGCAGGGCCCGATTTAGAAAATTTGTAACACTAGGCCCGACCTCCAGGAAGGGGCCCCACATTACGCGGTACCTATGTGTTATCACAACCACGTGAAAGGAGTTGGTAAATTTGGATTGTATTAATACAAGTAAATATATAAAAGTTTACGTTATTAAATGTATGTAGTAATATAATCACATGATAGCATTAAAATAGGCTTTATTTGGTCAAAAAGTAATGAAAAAATATTCTAGGAAGTATAAAAAGTTATTTCTATTATAAATTTTAATTTACTTTCCAAAATTAGGGGGCCCCCAAACTGTGGGGCCCCTAGGCCCAGGCCTAGTGGGCCTAATGGTAAATCAGGCCCTGGCGTCAGGCGCGTAGCCAGAGGGGGGATTTGGGGATATATCCCCCCCGAAACTCAGAAAATATCCTTTTTGACCATAGAAAACCATTAAAAATACCCCATATCCCCTCCCGAAATATCAACATCCCCCTTCGAAATTTTTTTCTGGCTACGCCACAGTGGCGTAGCCAGGATTTTCCTTTGGGGGGGTCCAGTGGGAAAAATTTATCATGGATATCAAAAAGTTTCCACAATCAGTGAAATAAATTTATTTCCACATTACTTTCAATTTCTTCTCTGTTAATAAATAGTTAATACATTTATTAGTAATTAGTGTAGTAATTTAGATTAAGTATTACTTAGTTCGATTTCAAGTTCTCATCCACATAATTTTTTATTAAGTACAGGAGACTGTCAAAAGAGAAATTAAGAGTTTTCTGTGAGTTATCAATAGCTCCCTATTCAAAAGGGAGTTTGGGAATCCTCTCCTAAAAAACTTATGGAAATTTGATTTTCGAAAGGAGTTTTTTATAGTTCATTTTGAGGTAATAACCGAGGAGCACCTCTCCTTGTAAGCCAGATAATTTTTAAGGGGAAAAACAGTAAGAAAACTGACTTCAAAATTTCTGAGGCAGTGGAGAATCCGGGGTTGGGTTTTGGGGGCTAAGAATTTTGAAAATTAAATTGAGTCTTCTCAACAAACTTGATATTAAAAAGGCTGAAAATAATCGTGTTCGAATTACCTAAAAGGGGGGGGTTTGGGGAACCACCCTGAATTTTTTTTGGAAATTCAAGTCTAAAAAGCAGGTTTTCACTTCGTTTTGGTACACTTAATCCGAATTTTGAACATAAATTTTCATAAATTTATTATTTTGTAGGAGTTTTGCGTTTTAACGAACTCATTATATAAAAGAGTTCCAAGTACCAAGGGGGTCTGGGGGTGCTTCCCCCAAAATTTTTTGACATTGGACCGCCAACTTTCAGTTAATATGTCTTTTATGGGCAGTGGCGGATCCAGGATTTGGTTTTGGGGGGCTAAGAATTTTCTTAATCCAATTGAATCTTCTTGTTAATGGTAATAGGGAAAAGGTAGTGAATTATCCTAATTCCTACTCAAACCACTAAAAGGGTGGTCTGGGGGTCCTCCCCCAGAAGATTGTTGGAAATTTAAGTAAAAACCTCACTTTTTCAACTCGTTTTGCTACGCCTCATCCGAATTTTGGATATAGATTTTTTGCGTTTTGACAAACTTAGCAGAATATTAGACGTTTTAGGGGGGGCTTCAGCCCGAAAGCCCCCCCGTAGATCCGCCACTGTTTATGGGTGTACTATGGATGGGTTGAAAAAGAAATAGGTGGCGCTACGGACAGGGAGCTTACTTTACTTCCGGTTTAGTCAGGGTTAATACATTGGCGTTAATTTTGGCGTTGGCGTCATTCAAGAAGTTTGTTGTTGATCATCGCACGAAAACGTAAACATCTTATGTATTTTGTTTTCGAGTTACGTTACGAATTAATTTTGACTCAAGTTATTGTTTTATCATTCTTCTCATAGCGAAAATAATTTTCGCTACAATTAGGAAAAGTGTTGGATCAACTTGTGCATTTAGACGCAGTATGAATTCATCAGGAATTTAGACAAGACTCAACTCACTGGACAGTTGTCAGTTGATCATCGCTCGTTCTAAACTTATTTTATTTTCAAGATACGAGTTATGTTTGACTCAAGTTATTGTTTTATCATTTTTCTCTCGGCGAAAATAATTTCACTATGAATAGGAAAAGTGTTAGATTAACTTGTTGTGCATTTGGATGCAGTATGAATTCAGCAGGAATTATTCCACCTTTAACTAAAGGCAAGACTCAACTCATTGTAAATGTGTCAGAATCCCGGTTTCTATCGAAAGCGCGTGTGAAAATTTTCAAATTTTTTTCAATCCAAGCTTTGCAATATTCATTGTCTTGTTCAAACTAATCACCTGTTCGTGGTCACCCAAAACAAGCACGTCATTAAAATTGGCTGACTAATTGCTAATTAAGCTGCGTTTAGGACTTGTGAACAAGGACTTAGGACTTTTACAGATTTGGTGTACATAGATCCACTGTCGGCAAAATTTTTAAAGAAAGAATCATGCAAATGGCTCCAAAAATGTCTTGATTTATTTTTGATAAGTTGATTCATTCTCTACCCCAACTTATGTGAATTCAGAGTAACACGGTTTTGAAAATTTTCATTTTTTTTTTAAATCAAGCTCCAGAAATGTTTTTAGTTGATCCATTGGCCTTCAAGTAGAACTGTCTCAAAAAATTTGCCTGCATGTTTCAGGAATGACCTTCTTCGGAATGTAATTTGCATTTTAGACTGCCAGTGAAATATTTATAGATACCCCCTTTAACCTTGATTCTATAAGCCAGATGTATTCTTCATACAAAAATCACATCACTGTAAAATTTCTGTCTCTTTTAGTAACTCTACCTTTATCTGGTCAATTATTCTTCTTGAAATTTTTTCATTTTTTGTATCCTTTCTCCTTACAAAATGCAAACACTGCTTCTTAGAAAAGGTGAAAACCTATCACGCAAGTATTATTGTACTCTTATTTGTTTTTAATGAAGTTACTCTTTTTGTGCATAATACATCCTGTATATTTCTGACTTCTCTTTTATGGGCTATTATTAAAATTAAAAGCTATGTTTTAAAATTCTTGTGTGTGTAATTCTGGTAATAAAATTATGAAAAAACGAAGATAAGATAAATATAAATAGTTTTCTATTGACTTTTAAATGTTGGAGGTTGGCATTCTCTAACTATACATTTCATTGGTGTTGCCGGCTCCTGAAAATTGGGGGGACAACCCAA
Source organism: Tetragnatha versicolor (assembly GCA_024610705.1). NCBI lineage: Eukaryota > Metazoa > Arthropoda > Arachnida > Araneae > Tetragnathidae > Tetragnatha > Tetragnatha versicolor. The sequence continues at coordinate 19,890,806 of JANDEH010000008.1, forward strand.
GGATTTAGGATTCCTCTACAGAGGGATTTTACAAAACCATGATTATCTACCCTTTGAAAAATCTTTGATTTCGCTGAAACCCCACCCAGTGATTTTAAGGTGGCTTTGTGAATCAATTAATAAACTTTTGCTTCAAGTTTTTGGTAATTGTTTAAACTTAAAACTAAAAAGGGGGTCTGGAGGTCCTTCCCCAGAAAATGTTTTGAAATTTGACCTTTTAAAACAGTCAAACTCATTTTTAGTGTTATTTGAATTAGACAATTTCCAAATCAAATTTCTATGCTTCAATCAGTGCTGTAGCTGGATTTTTTTCTGGCAAAAGGACTCACCTTGTTATTACTTTTTTTCCTCGAAACAAAAGTTTTGTTGAAATAATATCCCCCAAACTCAGCACTGGCTTCAACCTATTCTAAATGAAAAAGTTTTTTAAACAGGTTTCCCACGGTCCTTGAATTTTTTAAGGCTAAATTTAGGTACTGGAAAAATTACTTAGGTCCTTGAATTTTCACTCAGCCACTAATCAAACTTAAATTTTTCAGATCTTTCTTTGTTTTTTTCCAGAAATTTTCTTTAGAACTACTCTTATGAACATAACTTGTGGCCAGTTTTAAAAACTGACAATGAAGAGCGACTTCTCATCTCGTTTTGATCGTATGCGGGAAAAACGACTAGTCTTGAAAACTGACTAATATTTAAATGTCTGCGAAAAAAGTCCTTGAAAAACTTTGTCGAGGTCCTTGATTTTCAATGTTTTCAAAGAGTGGGAACCATGTCTAAATCTTGGGGAGTCCGTCCCCTTCTTATATGCGCCTCTTATGTTAGGTGCCATTGGTAAGCACCAGTTTTTATGATTAAAGGTTAGAAAAACAAGAAAATTTTTGGTCTATCCTCAAAAGTTAAAAATAAAGTTTTTCCATACAATGTTTCTAATAAAATTATAAACCCCCCGAGAAGACGCCCGTGCTTCATTTTATAAATTTCTCAAGCAAGCAGAGTTTAGAGTAAAATTTAGCAATTTTTGAATGTTAGTCACAGAACTGTCAAAAAGTAGTTAAAATCTTTTTGACTGAAAAATTATTAAAGAACTGAGGTTTGAACCTTAAATTTTATCAACTTGTTTAAATGAATGAAGATAAAATGTCACAAGATGTTAATTTTAGATTTGCTGATTTACAGAGGACTGCTCGAATTGAAAATGAGAATTCTAAATAATGAGATAAATTCTAAATAATGAGATAAATATTTTAAATGTTAATATTATCTTATGTATTGCATGATGTTACGTAAATAATATTAATGATAAATTTAACACAAAATACTAATAACTTCAAATTCAATTTACAAAATTGCAATGTTTGAATTAGTTTTATTATGTTTTGGTGTGAGTATATGAAATTTTCTACAAAAAACAACCGAACTCATTTAAGATTTTTAAAAATCATTATCTGATGGACTTTTTTCTCTGCCTACCCTTTTGTTGTTGAACTACTTGGAAAACTTTGATGTCCCTCTCAAAATGGATATCACATTTAATATTTTTTTTATTTATTTAATGGTTTTTTCGCTCAGTAAAAACATTTATGTGTGATCAAGAAAATTTGTATCATCTAAATCAGTGGTGCCCAACCTACGGCCCGCGGGCCAAATGTGGCCCGCGGACTCGTAAAATCTTAAAACCAAAACCACTTTCAGAAATCTTCCAAGAAAACCACGAAATTGTGCGAGACATTTTGGTACCTTCATCTAAAAAAAATATGATAAAAAAGGAATTCTTCAACATCCAGTAAAAATTTTTTTCTTTACTTCTCTGTTTTTTTCTAGGTACGGGGAATTCGCCATTGGATAAATATATTTCAGTATCAGTTAGCCATTTGAATTCAGTTTATAAGGATCTTTTTAGAACCAAACTTCGAAAAGATGTCCGATCGTAAAAAGTTGAAGATTCACTCGGAATGCTGAAACTTTCAAGAAAAGTGGACAAATTCATATTTCTTCATTAAGCGAGAAAATAAACCGTTGTGTCTTATATGTAAGGAGACTGTGAACAAACTGTGTGTTTGAGAACAAACATTATCTGTTCTGAAAAGAACAAAAACTAGTGCTTGATCTCGACTTACAGATAATAATCTTAATTCAGTTTTAAGGATAAGTGTTACAAATTTGGAGCCGAATTTACAAGATCTAGTATCCTCCAAACAGATGCAAACTTCTCATTGAAAACGGGTAATTTGTCTTTATGTTTAGGAAAATCCTTAAAAGTGTTTTTATGTGGCCCGCGAGATAAATTTTCATAAGCAAATTGGCCCTCGTGAAAAAAAAGGTTGGGCACCACTGATCTAAATAAAGCTCAATGGGTGACATCCCAGTTCATATCCCTAAAAACTGTTAAATTATTTAAATCAATTCTTACACTTAAATTACTTACGTCTATTTTTAAAACTACATTCAGAATTTTTAAGCTTGGGTGGGTGTCACCCTTCCTAGGTAGCCAGCCAAATGAGTATTTTCCAGGATGGTAAATTTTTTGGTTCTTACGTATTATCCCGTCGACCGTACCGCTGAATCAGAAAACGGTAAACAACCCATTGACTTTTCTATGGCTGTGCCGCTGAATTTGACAGTCATGGAATGGTAGACGGGATAATACGTAAGTACCAATTTTTTTGTTCAAGGAAGGCATATTTACCAACTTAGGGCAAAATTCGAAATATGAAATTCGAATTCATAAATATGAAAATGTTTCTTAATTGCAGTTGCATAATCTCTATCTACTTAACCCTCTCTGCACCAGAATATCTAAAAAGTGAAAAAACTTTTTCTTCTTCTTCTTAATACATCCAAAATGCCCCTATAATTTGTCAGGAAATAAATAATTATAAGCATTAAGTAAATTAATAAAATTGAGATTCTAAGTATTTGCGTGAAGAAATACAATTAAATTAAATTTTAAAATACCTATTACCTGCACAATATTATTGTTTAGATAAAATTTAGGCTCCAAAAATTTCAAATCCACGACTTATAGGGCTTTGATTTGAGACTTTTTCCTACAAATGTCTAGCAAGACAGGTCAGGCTGGGTAGCAGGGACATGATTGGGTGGGAGAGGCTTCCAGGGGTCCAAAAGTCCCCTTTCTTTCTTTCAGTTGGACACTTCTGATGGTGAGACAACCGAGAAAAGTTTATTAATGATGTTCAAAAGAAACATTCAAAAACAAACCTCACCCGGTTTTGTGTTGTTTTCCTTCTACTGAAATGAAATGTAAATCACAAAAAATAACAAGGCAATTATTAGAATATTTTTTAAAAAACTATAAATTCAAATTTAACCATGAGTAAATACTATCTCAGGAAAACTATATTTTTTTTTCAGTTTTGAGCATGTCTTATCACTCTTTTTACTGAAAATTCTTGCGGGTACAAATTGTGTATTATCCTTATCACTCCCCAGTTCCACCATAGTAGACCTTGGCTTTTCCCCTCAAAAACAAACTTTCTATTGAAATTATCAGCTGAAAGCAGCAATATATATGATTTGATGTTTTATTGGCACAGCTTCGATAAGAGTCGACCAGCCGCCATGTTCACCCACAGCTCAAATTAGATCTATATGGTTGTATGCCATCAGCATTTTCACACATCCCAACGGTTTGGTCCTGACGAGCTTAGTGCGCATGGGTGTGGACTTATTTTAGCTGTTTTTTTTAGAAATTTTAATAAAACAATAAACCGGGGACAGAACCCACGACCTACCGCATGCTAAGCACACACTCTACCACTGCACCAGCGGGGATTCAATAATGATAGCAATTATCCGAAGAAGATCCTTTTTTTCTCCCCGAGCATGCGCACTAAGCTCGTCAGGACCAAACCGTTGGGATGTGCGAATACGCGTGTCAGCATTTGAGCGGTGGATAAACATGGTGGCTGGTCGACTCTTATCAAAGCTGTGCTGTTTTAACTTCCTATTACAATCGAGAGATGGCGCTTAAAACAAAAGTTCACATATAGCACAAATTTAAGAGGGAAAAATGGTACCCATCTAAAACATGGGAATGTTAATTAATTTAAACCTAAATTATCAAATCAATATCAAAATATTATATGTAAAAAAATTTTTTACTTTAAAAATAGAAGCCGACAAAAGTAAACATCAGATAGACACAAAATATTTTAGATTGAACTTTGAGCAAATTATAGAAAAATAACCAATAATCAATTTTTAAAAATAAAGGGTTCAATTCCGTTAATGTTCCCGCCAAATTCCACCATGCTCTTTTGGACACCAAAGTGTAGATATATTGCTAAATAATTTCAAACTCATAGATTAAAATGTTTAATTAGATGAATAACTGTTCAGTTTATCATTAAAAATCAGAAAAATTTGTCGATATTTGAATATATGACGTTCCAAAGAGATGCCGATATTTAGCGGGAATGTTAACGGAATTGAACCAAATAAAAATTCTTACTCCAATTATTCCAAGAAACTGTTTGAAAACACTTTTTGATGACAGATATGGAGCATTTCTAATAGAAGCACTTTTCGTTTATGACGACTGAATGTGAGATTTTGCAGCAGGAACTAGAGGAACCTATAAAAATTTATGACGTTTAATAAAATATAGATATAGTGAAACATGTAACTCATTGAGATTAGAAAAGTATCTTTGTTAAATCATAAATATGAATTACAGATACTGTTAAGATGTTCAGCATAAATGTTTTTGAAAAAAGTTCCCTAATTTAATAGTATAACAAAAACAAATAATTTTTCTGATTTTTCAAGATTAAAAATTTTTTTTTTTGAAAATTTTCCTTTGTATCCTTGATTTTCAGGTTTGAACCACCATGCACTGGAGAAAATATATGAGCTGGAGAAAACATAGAATTTAGAGTATTTCTAAATTATTTACAATCAAAGTCCACAGAAATTATATTTGATGGAAAAATTAGAATTCTGAAATCATTAATTTAAACAGAAAAGTATAAGAATAATATAATATGAAAAAAGCAACACTTGAAATTGATAAACTAAGTTTTAAAGATATTCTAGTTTAACCTTCTAAACAGATTTTTTCCACTCGCAAGGAAGAGATGTGCAGGACACTTCAAGCTCGTCTTCTCAAACAGCTGTTTCAATTTGTCAGTAATAAAGCTGCTCTATGAGAACAGGCTTCACCTAAAAATAAAAAATATTTAATTTTTATTATAACTTTGGGTTTTACCAGAACTCTCCATATGTTTTAAAACAAATGCATGGTTATTTCCATTAAAGTAACTAAACTACATATAACGAATTTCGCTGATAAAAGCTTAAATGAGAGCATAATTTACAAAAGCGGACCCTAGGATTCGAACCAGGGACCTTTGGGTTAGTAGACACGTACTGTAACCATTATGCCATCGAAGCTGATGCCACTTGCTTCAACTGTTGTGAAAATAACCACTACGAAAAACAAATTCCCAACCTTGGGGGAAAACAATTCACAATTAAGGCAACATGTCATTAATATTAAATCTGTACCTTGGAGCCAAAAAGTCCTATTTCTGTTTTACTTAAATTATCCAAAACAGAAAAAAAATACTAAAATTTTATATTTTATTTGAATTTTTGAAGTTATAAATGTAAAATTATCTAACATAAGTAAGTGTATGCATCCAGCAGAACAATGCTACATTGTATATAGATAGGATTTTTTGGCTCAGAGTTATAGAAATATATTTATAAGAATTCTCTCTCCATTTCATAATCATTGTACTCTTGGAACCACTAGTACGGAAGGAGAAAACATTGCCTGATAATGTTAGATGTATTCATTTATTAAAATAATAGTTTTCATACCCAGGTGTGCAAGTGCAATGGGCATTCAGAATTTTGCCATTGCACTCGATTACTGACAAAGGAGAGTGGAAGTTAGCTGTTGCCTGGCTGGCTTGGACGGTGCATTTCACAATGTAAATATGGGGATGTTGTTTCTGAAATCTATTGACTTTTCCACTCACAAAGTATTAACTAGACAACCAGAAGGGATTATAAATTCATGATATTAACAATGATAGTTAAATTTTTCAACGCATCCATAGTAATAAAAAATTAAATTAAAAGTGAAAAGTTAAGCAATGTTGTTTATATTTTTCAACAAATCCATCCATCCGTTTGCTTGCCCCCTGCAAATAGTTAATTATAAAAAACAAGAAATTAAATATTGGTTATATTTTAAAAAAGAATTCGATAAATTTTAGCAATCTTTTAAACTTTAAGAAACGTTTTTATGAATGCATTTCAAAACAGGCAGTCACAAAAACAATGAAAAGTTTTAAATAATATTCCACATATAGTAAATTGAATATAAGCGGGTTATCACGATTGAAGGATCAAACATTAAAGAATTATTACCTCCAAGAACTTCAATTTAATATTTCCTAAAAGAATTATGACTCAAAACTACAATATTTACACAAACAACAACACCGCTACGAAGAATGCGAGTAGAAATTTACGAAATCGCCAAATTCCGCGATCACGTCTTAAATCCAGAGCCCACACCCAATTAATTTCTACTTAATAAAAACAGTAAAATAAAAATTAAAAGTACATTTCTGCATGAATAGGTGACTACGCCTTTTATTCTTATGAAATGAAATATTTGCAAAGGATCAAAATGAAAAATAATATTTTTAACCAAAGCGTAAAAACGACGTTTTCGCCAAATCGCCACATACATCTACAATGCTTTTGCTTGAAACCGGAAGTATCTCAAGCTCCCTGATGTCACATGACTTTGTTTTTGTTTACATTTTTCAACTCATCCATAGGTGTACCAAAGGTTCCCCCCAAATTTGTTATTTTAATATGCAAAAAAGTGTTTTTAGGCACTTTTAAGGGTAATAGACGCTCTCTTTTGACTAGTTCACTGGAATATTTGACGCCTAAAATAGGGTCCAAAAATTTTGAGACGGGTCGGCCCATGGGGGGGCCGGACCCGGGGACCCCCTTGGCTACGCCCTTGATCACAGGAAATCACAGGGAACCTTCATTGCCCTCCTTCATTTCCATCGTTTTAAGCAAAGATAGTATTCTTGCACTGTAGCACAATTCGAAAAGCGTTTCCTAGTTTCAAACCTTCCCGCTTACAGCTCTTGCTGAAGCTTTTACAGAGTAAGTGAGTATGTATTTAAACAGCGCCATCTGTCGCCACGATACTAGATAGTTTTGTTATCTCTATTTTTGATCTCCTCTCATTTTGTTTACATACATTCTCTCTCCGTTAAAAAAGACAACACGACAAAGTTGGGTTCATTCGTCCGGTATATTAAAATATCAGAGAACTTAGCGGCTGGATGCTGATACCAAAGGCTACTATAAGATCGTGAGTTTCATTTCTTGATGGTAAATTTTTGATTCATTTCCGCATTATATTCCAACTTCACCCGAGGGGTGTCATTTATGCTCTTGGTGTTGAGAACTGTACACAAATAGAACAAGGAAGTGTAACAATGTATCGTTCTTTCCAATTATGACACTTATGTAAAGTAAAAAGAGTTATTTTTTGATTATTTTAGCTCATAAAGTTATATGATTTTAAGTTTATGAAAATGTAGGTACTATAGCAGCGGCGGATCCAGGATTTGGTTTTGGGGGGCTAAGAATTTTCATAATTGTAAGAATTTCATATCTGGGGTAGGGCCCCCAGATATTTTTTGGAATTTTAAGTCAAAAACCCCACTTTTCAACTCGTTTTGGTACGCCTCATCCGAATTTCGGATATAGATTTTTTGCGTTTTGACAAACTTAGTAAAATATAGTTGTAATAACAGTTACAAGTGCTAAGGGGGTCTGGGGGTCCTCCCCCAGAAATTTTTAAAAAAATTTTACCTAAAAAAAAACAGGGTTTTAACCAGGGTTGCTTGATTTAAATCGCTTGATTTTTAAAAAAAAATCATTGATTTAAATCAAAAATGTTAAACTTCCCCAATTTAAATAAAAAATTAGTTGTGTATGCTTTAAAATGATTTGCAAGATTATTTGCATTTGTACAATTTTTTAAAATTCTGCTTATGTAACTGGGAGATAGGTTTAGGTTACTCTTCATAAAATTGCCTGCAATTTCAAGAACAAATTTTACTACCAATAACAAAAATATTTATGACAAAAAGGGGTAAGTAGCTGAGTTTGGAATCAATAATTGTGATAAACTAAACACGAATTAAAATATTTTAATTTTTTTATCTGGTACATCAGCTTTTTAAAATACAAGCACGTGAATGATTTTTATCGTAAGCTTGCTTTTATAGTTAGTCATGTTTTCCAAACTATCGTTTTCTTTTACATAACTATAGCGAATATAGCTCTATTCTCTCTGTACATGACTGTCAATAAGTTATTTATTTTATTTTATTTTTATTACTAATTATATTTTAAAGAAATAAGTATACATAATACTTTCAGTAAAATTAATTTAACTGAATTATTATAATTCAAAGATTGATTAAAATTTTTACACAAAAATGAGGCATAGATTTTTTTAGAGATCATTATCACAATTTCTTTTAAAGCTATATTGATTTTATAATTGGGCAAACATAGTTAAAGGATAAAAATTTTAGTAACTGATAGTATAATTGTTCATTCACCATTTTAGGATGGGCTTGGGCATTTCACCATGAAATGGCAGTGAACCGCTCCCCTTAATTAATTCAATTAAATAATGCATAAAATAGATCAAAATTGGGATATTAAGTAATCCTAAATTATTATATCACATCGAAATTACAATATCAGTATATTATTAACCAGTTTCAGAAAGTTCAGAGCTAGTTATACATTTAAATAAAAAAAATCTGATTTAAATAAAAAAAATCTGATTTAAATCAAATAAATCTGATTTTTTAATTTAAAAAAAATCAGCAACCCTGGTTTTAACTCATTTTGGTGCATAAAATGTCAGTATAGAGTAAAACTTTCCATTTTGGGGGGCTTGAGCCCCCTAGACCCCCTTGGATCCGCTAGTGTACTATAGCAGAGTTTCTCAAACTGTGGGTCGCGACCCACTGGTGGGTCGCCAGTTAGTTTTTGGTGGCTCGCGAGAAGATTTTCAATTTTTCTGAATATCTGATATATTTCTTTCTGTCGTATCTTTTTTATAATTTTTACAAACGTTTTATATTTATCAAATTACCATATAGTAAAAAGAATAAAAATAAGAACAATAGAAGAGATTTGAGAAAAACTACCCTACTTGGTGTCGAACGGAAAAGGTAATAATGTAAATACATATGTGTCTCACTTTAATGTACCCATAACACCAAACTATTGTTTATCTGCCTCAAGTTGAGCTCTGGCCGTCGCTACTTCACATGAGCGGTCATAAGAATTTTTTAAAAAGTTTTGTTTTTATGGTCTAAAAACACTTTTAATCATTTACCGAAGTCATAAGAATACAAATTTATGATTTTTCATGATCGTGACTCGAAACCATACTATAGTGAACTAGCCACAGCCAGAGCTCAACTTGAGGTAGAGAAACAATAGTCAGTTATTCAAATAAGATTTTTTCTTTAAATTAGTGTTACTAAACGTAGGACTCCTCATCCACACCGTGGAGAACAAATTTTAAGACTTTTCTTAGGAAATGATGCAACTGCAATTTATTCCATATTACTAAAAAAACAAGTTAAAACCATGTTTTTAAGGGTCAAATTTCAGAATTTTCTCTGGGGGTGGGACCCCCAGACCCCCTTTTTTATCATGGGGATCATTGTTAGCCCACAATTAAACTGTTTCATGCACTGAAATTCAAATATTTACTTTTAATATTCTAAAAATTAAATTTCTCTTCTAATACGTGCATGTAGTAATTTATCGTTGTAACAAAATAGTTGGGGAACACCACCCAGTTAAGAAAGTTAAAACTCTGTTGAGGGGCATTAGATAATTAACAGAAGTTGAGGTGGGTCGCATTAGATTTTGTTTCTAAAAAGTGGGTCGCGTTGTTCAAAAGTTTGAGAACCCCTGTACTATAGCATTGTTTTTTCATGCTTCTAAATTAATTAGATAATATAAGGGGTATGGAATTGTATAACTATTGATTTGTAACTGTTGTTCTTTCATAATATGGATACATTTTAAAATCATCAAGTAGTTAATCTATGATTAATTTAAGAGAATGAAGTTATTTAAATTGGAATAATAATGCTTTGTGATAAAATTGTTAGAACCCAAGAAAGTTTTTTAAAGCCAGGGGTAGATCCAGGTTTATATTTTGATACCCATTTCATTATTTTTGGTGAAAATTGAAATGTTTTTTTTTGTGAAAAATTGAAGCAGTGATAGTTAGCAGATCAGTGTGTACTGCGTAAACGTAAAATTGACTCACAAACCAAGAAAATCATGAAAAATTCAAATATTTTTGTGAATGTTTTCTTTCAAATTATCACTAAAGCTGACTTGAATTTCAAGATAGTGGTGTTTTTATGATTTTTTTGTGAAGAGGCAGATTAAAGAGGGTGAATTTTTGTGAAGAGGCAGCAAAAGGGCCCCAATTTTTGTCTGGATCAACCCCTGAAAGCTATGGGCAATTTCAACATTTTAATTTAATTTTTGATAGAATTGAGAAATATGCCATTGTAATTTTTCTTTAGTTAATCAACTTAAAAAAATATATGATTCTGTTGAGCATTTGTTTTTATCTTTAGTATACACTGTAGTATAATATAATGTCAATTGTTTTGTGTGCAAAAAATCAAGGAGTTACTTAATATCCTACTTAAGCACATAAGTTTTGGTTACTTGTGTATTATCCCGTAGACCAGGGGTTCCCAATAAATTTTTGCCGAGGACCCCCTTTACAATTAATTTACTGACGAGGACCCCTTGAACTTAAAGGCTTCATTTTTAATGTAGATTGTATAGAATCTACTACAAATTACTACTACAATTACCTCTAATATCCCGTTTAAAATATCCACTTTTTAACCAATTATCCATTTTCAATTGCTGTACTTATACCAAGCAAAACAAATCACGACAATTTAGCAATAACTAAAGTCATTTAACACAATCACGAATCTACTACAAATTACTACTACAATTACCTCTAATATCCCGTTTAAAATATCCACTTTTTAACCAATTATCCATTTTCAATTGCTGTACTTATACCAAGCAAAACAAATCACGACAATTTAGCAATAACTAAAGTCATTTAACACAATCACGAAGCAAAAAGCAAGTCTGCGGTCCGCAACAATCGACTTTAATACTGAAACTCGATGCATTCAAAACCGAAACTATCGTATTTTAGTCTATAAAAAATTGCAAAAAACAAAACATTGGTGGTAAACAGAGGCTTAATTTCTCTTAAAAATACTTAATTTCTCAATGACATTTCGAGGACCCCTTGGACACAGCCCGCGGACCCCCAGGGGTCCGCGGACCACCTATTGGGAACCCGTGCCGTAGACTGTACCACTCATTTTAAAGAGCATTACCAAATCTCATAGTCTGTGCCGCTGAATATGATGGTAACTGAACAGTCAACAGGATAATATACATAAAAACCTAGGTTTTTATCAAAAGAGATTATTATTATTTAGAGATTATTATTAAAGAGATTATTTTTATTATTTATTTCTTTTATTTTTGAAGGTATTTTATAGCTTTTCATTAATAATTTATTTAGGCTTTTGCTTTTATTTTACCCCTTTACTACTTTTGTTGATTATTGCATATTAATCTCTTTCAAACTGAAACATTTAAATATTTTTGATTGCTTATTAACATTAAATTCTCCAAATATTTCAGAGCCTAGACTATCTTTTGTAAGCAGCCATGTCAAACTTCCTTAGACAATTTCACATTATATCATCCTTGAAGTCCAATTCTGAGAAAGATGTCTACCCCTTTTATAAGGTTTGTTTTTGCCAATGCATGCTCACCATGCCTATTTTTTTACTGTTTCCTACCATTTTTATGTTGCACAATTTTTTTCAAACTGAATTATATGCTTTTAAGAGTACCTCACAGGGGAAAGGTGCAGCTGGGTTACGATCAGCCAAACAACACCTATTTCTCAAATGCCTTTCCAAAAATGTTTTTTACAAGTTGATTGTTTACATTTTAGAAAAGGTCCCAAAACCTTATTTGGATCACAGCTCCCCCTTTCCAAAATTTTTTTTCTCCTTCTTTACAATATTTTCTAAATCCTTGCATTGAAAATTTCCTGATTATTTTTAGTATATTATTAAGAGAATCACAAGGATTTATGTTAACATAATAATCAATGCATTATATAAAACTGTGATTGAAAGTAAATTTACTTTCAGATTTCCTAACTAGTGTAACCTTTTTATAATTAACCTCTCTCAATGATGAAAATAAGTTTAAAACCCTTCCTGTAAATTGATTAAACTGAAATAATAATTGATTTGCTTCATGGTGTTCATTTTGTTCATTGTTAGCCTTCTGCAAGTGGAATCTTTGGTTCCTCATTGAACATCCAGAACCATTGCATTGAACCCCCTGAGAGTTAATTCGGTAAGGAATGGGATCTTTTCTGGTTCATCTGTGTTGAGAAGATGTTCCATGTAAAGAGATGATGCTTTCATTTCAGTTGTGCTTTTGAAAGATTACATATCAATTACTCTATAGATATTTCAATCCTCTGTGTTCACTTGGGTTTTTAGTTCTATTGAATGTGTAAAATGAATTGGGATAAAAATGGCTTAACTCATGCTATAATTTGATCATCATATATAAAAAACCCTTTTTATACTCTTTATTGTTTTGCTTCATTACAGGCAGATCTCCAGAATGATAGTATGGAATTACTAATTCAATAGTCGGCATATGGGAAAAAGGCACCAAGTCATTTTTGGTCAATCTTTTCAAAGCAGTAGAATGGTACCAACAAACAAGCAGATTCCTGAATTCCCTCCAAGCCTAAATCTGTGTGTTGGTGAAATTGCATGGGGCAAAAGGTCAGATATTTCCAAACGTGGTGAAACCTCATATAGAGTAGTTGAGAAGTGACTTGGTGCCTTTTTGTTGTAAGCTGACCATACGTAATATTTAGCCCAAACCTCATATTGTATCAAAAGGCATTTAAAATTTCATAACTTACTGTCTATTTATTACAAACAATGCTTTTTAAAAATCCTTATAAGACCAACAGCTTAGTAAGTAAAGAGAAAAGACCGTTGCTTTCATAGCCGTATTTTGTTTTAAATCTTTTCTCAGTCCATTTTATTACGAATCTCAAAGAATTACTCTTATAAATTTAGATACATATCCCAGGTTTTTAATGTTTGATTTTATGAAGTGTCCATCCATACCAATGTGTGATTTTGTCTCCTCACTTTTATGACATTTTTCGCAGGTAATTGCACCCGTTCTCTCTCGGCATCCAGCTGTCCGCAGAATGCAAACCCAATCTGTCGAAAAGTATATGCAGCTGAAGATAACCCAGGAGCCAAAGAACCAAGCTGCCATCAAGCCCCTTGCTGTGATCTTGTCATGGATGCTCGCAAAAGAAAACCACATCGACAAGTTCCGAGCCATGTATGTAGCCCGAGGTTTCGATGTTTTAACTGTCAATATCGGTCCAAAGGATTTGCTGTTCCCTGTTAAGGGATCCCAAGTCATTGCCGGTAATGTGCTCGAATATCTCAATGAAAACCAACAGTATGATAAAATTCTTGTTCATGCCTTTTCTGTTGGGGGGTATTTAATGGGGGAAATGTTCATCAAAATGAGAGATAATGCTGAAAAGTACAAAAACATACCTTCTCGTATCCGAGGGGTCATTACTGATAGCGCTGTAGATTTTGAAGGTATTCCTACTGGGTTTCCAAAAGCAGTCACTAATAATCCCCTCACCCTCACTGTTCTGGAGTGGTATGTGAAATCCCACTTAGCTCTCATGTATGGTGTTGCCACCAAACATTATTTAAAGTCCTCTAAAAACTTCCACAATACTCCATTGCGTTGCCCGGCTTTAATGCTGGTCTCAGAAGCTGACAAGGTGGGATCTCCGTCGCAGAATAAGATGGTTGCGGAGAACTGGGAGGTAAGAGGGGTGGATGTAAGGACTAAATGTTGGAAGGATTCTAAGCATGTAAGCCACATGTACACATATCCAGAGGAATATGTCAAAGAAGTGGATAGCTTCCTTGAAAAAATTAATTTGATTCCCAGCAAGTTGTAAAAAATATCTGGATGATTTGAATCTCTCCAAGGTTTAATTTAGTCTTTGACGAATCATTTTCAAAATTAGAAAAGCAGCACTAATGTTTCTATCCATTTCTTACTAAGATATATTCTGTACTTAATAAATAAATAAATATATGCTGGGTGTAGTGTTAAAGATCTTGCAGTTGATAACTGGCACTTTTAGTGACTACTTAAAGCCAGTAAAGTAACTGGTTCTTAATGGTCACTTAATGTGTCTTAAAATTTATTTCTTATTGAATTACACATTGCATTTATCAAATTATAAAAATTAATTTCTTATATCTCCATAGCGGGAAATTGTCTAATTTTTTGTAACAGCATGTAAAATTTATGTTAAGTATTTGTAATTTCATTTAGTAAAATGATTTTAGTATCTGCTTTTCAAATCCTGCACTTTACAGAAGTATAACTTCAGTCAAAAAAATTTTTCATTTTTGTCATGTTTATTTAGTAGATAGAAATATTTCAGTTTTAAAATCTATAAGTTCTCAGGGTTTTTTGCTTGTAAAATATGCTTTTTCTCAAAGGCAAAAGTTTTTTTTTCACATGCAATCATAATTGGGAAAGGAAATGTTAATATTCCTCCAGTTTAATGACTACTCGTTGTTTATGCTATGTATCATCTCATCTTGCTCTGTTTACTTCTTAAAACTAGTGAAAATTAAGCTGGAGTAAAGGGTTTTATTTCTTATGTCCATTTCAGGGTAGCTGAGGGCTCTAGTGTGTTTAGTGTGGCTAACAAACCAATTTTACTATCTAGTCCTATTAGACTAAAGTACAAACTCAAGTTTTTATAAATATGTGCCCTCTCCTTTGAAAATTTTATGGTAAATCTCAAATAGAAAATTAATACTTTTTATGTGTAAAATGAAAATCTTAAGATTGTGTGAATAAAATAGCTGAGAAAAAAGGATTAGACACTCTTAGATTTTCAAAATTGAAATGATTGAATCTCAAAATTATTGTTAATTTCTTTTGTAATGGCTTCACATTACTTCAAAATATTTATGAGGTAATCCACTATGAAGGATGTGGCTTTCATACTTCCAATATTATTTAATAAAACTGACATTAGTATATGAAAACATTGATGTTATTTGAATATTTTATCATTAGATATAATGGGATTTTTTTCATACAACAAGTGTTGTAAAGCTTGAGCCTGTTGATAAATATAGCTCATTAGGGGCCATTCATTAATTACGTAAGGGTCTCGAGGGGGAGGGGGGGTTGGAAAAATCTCTACATACCCTTACTTGGGGGGTGGGGGGGTCAAACCAATTCTTACGTAAGATTTTCCTAGTTAATGTAAACAAATTCCAATTATTCTAATCAAGAGATAATAATATAATTGTAATATGTAGTTGACAGCAAGAACATTATTTATCTGTTGAAAAATAAAAATCTTTGATTTACGTCAAACTGAGAGTTTTCTAACATTTTATTATTTTGAAAAACATAATGGAATCTTACGTAAGAATTGGGGGGGAGGAGTTTGAAAAATCTTACATACCCTTACATGGGGGAGGGGGTCAAAAATTGCCAAAATCATCCTTACGTAATTAATGAATGGCCCCTTATTGCATTTGTAAGTACTTCCATTCTTGTTTTTGAATGTTTTCTTTGGAACATAAAAATTAATAGTTTAATATCTAGGTTGTGTGCTGCCCGTGTTGTTGATTTTCAGATGTAGTATAAAATATGAATAAGAAATTATGTATTTGTTATGTATGAAAAATATAGTTTTCTGAAAACTTTTATTTGAATATTAGTTTGTTATATGTATCATATAATGTGTTAAGAAAACAATTGGATCTAAAATGTTTTTCCCCCAAAAATGTTAATTTTTTTTGTGTTTTTGTAACTTTTCTAAAAAATAAATACATTGCTTTCAACTAACTTCTATAGTTTTATTTTTGTACTTGGTCTTTTCAACTGTTATTTTGATATGTATTTTTTATCTGTTCACATGCCGTTCAGGTAGTGCCCATCATAAACTCTTAATCAATTACCATAATCAATCCAGGAAATTTATTGGACTTCATGGCATCACTTAACTAATGCAGATTCATGCTGTTTCCATAGCAGAATAGTTTGCATGTATTCAGGAAATTTATCCTCGTATCTTAAACACGCAAACTGGCAGTCAAATTTCTGATTGGCTGTTAAAGAAGGAAACAAGTTTGATTTGTTTGACTCCTAGTTAACCTCTAGTCAGGTTACTGATGAATAGTTATTAATTTCAGATGGTTGTGTCATTTAAAAATAAATAAAATATATGAAGAATTTTTGAAATTAACAAAATTAATTTTTAAAAACTCATAAAATTATTGAAAAAAAGAATCCTTGTTTGAAAATTCCTTTAATCTTTCAATTCCTATCTGATTCAAGCTTTACTAGATTTGGAAGGCTTAAAAATTGATTAAGTGAAAATATGTTTTGTTAGAGACCCTTTCAATAGAACTGCAATTTTTTGAAATGTCTTGTTAGAATTAATCAATCTTTCTAATAGCTGCTCAAATGAGAGAGCTAACTGGGTTAACCCATTCAGTCCCAGAGTGCCCGAGATCGCCATTTAATCCTATGGTAAATTTAGGGCGTCCAGGACTGAGAGTTAAAACCCTTGATAACAATTATTTCTTCATGATTACATTTCTTCCTAGAATAAGTATCAAAATAATGTAAATTAAGGGGTAAGAAATTGTTTCCCATTCATGAAAAGATAAATATTTAAGAACATTTTAATGCAATAAGTAGGTGAGTTTAATTTCAATTGTTTCAACTTGCTATTGTTGAACATTTATTCCCAAAAGAGTTCTTACAAAATAACATTAAATTATTAGTGTTATTGTATATTTAAAATAATAATAGAGTTGCTGTACACAATTCCAGTTTCGCCATTATAAAATTAATAAGGTTAAATGGATAAGCAGGAATCTAATTTACGAAATGAAATGCACTAATGTGTTTTGAAAATTTACCGTTAGCGGCAAGGGAAATAATTTTAAACATTTTGAATTTAATTATTCAGATACGTTTTCCTCACTTAATTAGAGGATCTGGTGTGGGAGGTGTGTTAAATATATAGAGAGTAGGGAGAGAACTTGAAGGATCCTGGTAAAGGTATCCGTTGAAATTAGTGATGGGCAAAATCGATAATTTTAGGTATCGAATACTTTGGTATCGAATACTCATAGGTATCGAATACTCTGGTATCGAATACTTATAGGTATCGAGTATTTTCAGGTATCGAGTACTTTTTTTCAATATCGGGAAACGAACCTGAAGGGACAATTTTTTTAGGGCCTATCCATAATCAGACTAATATTCAAAAAACTGAAAGCGATCCATCAAAAAGCCCCGTAGCTACGGGTCTGGAGGTGGATAGAGGCGAAGGATTTGGCGGGGGAAAAACCTAGCCGCGTCAAATTTCTCTCGCGGATGATTAACGACTTGGGTTTGAGCGTTGCAAAATGAAAACGGAAACAGGCTGCGTTTGATCTACAGTAGGTATTATAAAGATTACTTCATTGAAAAATTTAAAACGAAATATGTGAATAAAGTATCGATACTTTTGTGAGTATCGAATACACTCGATACCTGTGCCTGTGGGTATCGAATACACTCGATACCTATAGGTATCGAGTACTTAAGTATTTGGTATCGATACCTGCCCATCACTAGTTGAAATACTGTTAAAAATATGGTTTTAGAAATAAAACTGGTCTAGCTTGTAAATATAATAAAAACTCTATTGGGTAATTTGTTTGTTTCAGGTAGGTAACCCATGCTTACAGCTATACAGGGTGTTTCAAAATTGCGTTGCACGGCTTTTATTCAGAACCAACGCCTCCTAGGGTCATGGAAGTAAGGTCTACCCCTACGTAAGTGACCTTGAAGAATCCATTGAGATGACTTGCAGCGCCCCTAGCGGCGAAATTAAAAAGTTAAAAAAATTAATTTAAGAACTAAAAGAGATAGAGCAAAAACCTCAGTGATAGTATTGTTGCCAACGTAAAGAACTCACTGAAAAAAATTTGATCAAAATATCTTGAATATTCGCGGCGATATTAGCATGTGAAAATAGCACTTTTTCAGGGGGCGGTCAAAAAATAAAAAGTTCGCATATTTGCAAATTTTTTTGATTTTTTGATTAAATTTTGTGTTTTTTCAACTAAAAAAAACCAAAACTACAAAATAACACTGAAAAATTTGGAAATATGCGAACTTTTTCTTTTTTGACCCCTGAAAAAGTGCTATTTTCACATGCTAATATCTCCACGAGTATTCAAGATATTTTAATCAAATTTTTTTCAGTGAGTTATTCTTGACGTTGGCAACAATACTCTCATTGAGATTTTTGCTCTATCTCCTTTGGTTTTTAAATTAATTTTTTTAACTTTTTAATTCCGCTGCTAGGGGCGCTGTAAGTCATCTCAATGGATTCTTCAGGGTCACTTATCTAGGGGTAGACCTTACTTCCATGACCTTAGGAGGCGTTGGTTTCAAATAAAACCCGTGCAACGCAATTTTGAAACACCCTGTATAACAAAGTTTAAGCTTCAAAAATAATTTAACATGGAAAAGTTTTTGGAAACTTGAGCTGAGAGAGATACACATATCATAGATTTAAATCATTATGAGGTAACGTTTGATGGGAATATAGTATACATCATTGTTAGACTTAAGAGCTGCATATTTTTGAATGTTGCTACATTGTGTTTTTCTGGATGCCTACATTACAACATTCGGATCGATAATTTTGAAGGAAGTTAATTTATCAATCAAAACCTGTTTTATTAACCTTGAGTAAGAATATTATCATAAAAAGTTTCCTTTCTATTAGAGGCGATTCTTGTTTTCCCAATAAAACTGGTCTTGGAAGTGAATATCCGATGTTATTTATGTAGTAGGATATTGAGTGAGGCTCATCATTATATTTACTCTTATATTTGATAGTAAGAATATTAATTGTTTTCGCAATTTTACTCCATTAACTTATGAGAAAATATTGACTTAAATTTTGTAAAACTTCAAAGAAAAATCCT
This sequence comes from Tetragnatha versicolor, assembly GCA_024610705.1. NCBI lineage: Eukaryota > Metazoa > Arthropoda > Arachnida > Araneae > Tetragnathidae > Tetragnatha > Tetragnatha versicolor. The sequence continues at coordinate 19,910,086 of JANDEH010000008.1, forward strand.
AAAATGACACGGATTTTCATACTAGTAACTGTAAAAGGTTATAGGGAAGTGATTTTAAGACATAGGGTGCCTGTTAAACAGAAAATGTAGAACTATTTTAAAATTATTTCGAATGACAAGAGGTATTTTAAAGATTTAGTTTGATAGATAAGAGTAATTGATAATATTTTAAAGCATTAGTTGACTTTGAGGAAATTTGTGTACGAAAACGAAATCCTATTTAGAATATTAAGTTCTAAATTCAAATGTTTTGTTGTCTCATTAGAAATTAGAAATCAAAACGATGACTAAATTTACATAAACTAATGACTCGTTCAAAAACCATCAGATATATCTTTATGTTTGGATCCTGTCGAACTGAATTAGATGTGAATGACCTATTTCAGCCTTGATAAGATATAAAAAGCAAGGAAAGTTCTTTGAGAGTTCAAGTCCAAAGTACTGAAGGTCGAAAATAAGGAAAGGATATTCAATCAGCAAGACTCAGATAAGCTGCAGAAAAATGTCCCGACAATGCGCTTTATGGGATAAAACAAATACTAACAAACAACACACTTGAGATTACTCAATTAAATAGTCAAGGTTTTTTCTTCTCACGAACTTATTTTTGCTCCTTCCTACCCAAATTTTTAGAGCTCTAAAATCACACTGAAATTCACCCTGGTATGGTGGCTCCATTGAAATGAGCTCTGTTGTTTATAGTTTTTTCTGGTTTTAGTCCTTTTTTCTGGTGTTTTTTTTGGTTTACCAAAACAAGTTAAAACCCTGTTTTTAGGGTCAAATTTCTAAAACTTTAAGGGGGGAGGACCCCAACCCCCCTTTTGTACTTGTAACTTTAATACTCAACACTTTTTTGTACTAATTTCAGCAAAATCCTAATCCTAACTAAAATTGTACGTCCGAAATTCAAAAAAGATGAACCAAAACAAAATTTACAGATGTACAGATTTCTGTATAAATCCTTTGTTCATGCATCTCGGGCATAATCTACTATAATGCTACTATAATACTATATACTAATACTATATACTAATATAATGCAACTATATGTGTGTGGGTATGTATATTTGTCTTCTATACAAATCCACAGTTTACTTCCGATCTGCACCAAACTTGGTATACCTACCAGGGGTCGATCCAGGCGAAAATTGGGGCCGTTTTGCGGCCCCTTCACAAAAATTAGCTTCGATAAAACGGCCCCTTCACAAAAATAAACTTCCGAAGAACGGCCCTTCACAAAAATAAACTTCGGAAGAACGGCCCCTTCACAAAAATAAACTTCGTAAAATCGGCCCTTTCACAAAATTTCTAGTGACAAAAAATTACCACTTCCAAATTTCAAAAAACGGCCCCTTCACAAAAATAAACTTCCGAAGAACGGCCCTTCACAAAAATAAACTTCGGAAGAACGGCCCCTTCACAAAAATAAACTTCGTAAAATCGGCCCTTTCACAAAATTTCTAGTGACAAAAAATTACCACTTCCAAATTTCAAACGAAACTCTTCAAACGAAACCCTATGCTCTCGGATTGTCTGTAAAATTTGCGGATTTCAGCTAAGTTTTACGGATCAATTCTAAATTTTTACGGAATCCACGTTTTTTCCCATTTATCCTTCTCAGAAACGTTTACAAATCTAAAAAATCGTGATTTTTTGCGAAAGTTTCCATTTTTTTATCGCGGAATGTTCTGTTTTTTCTGCAACCCATTCCTTGTAGAACCACGGGCGTCAAGAGATGTCGGCTTCTCTCGTGACCGTATTGTAATGAAAGAAAAACCCCAACTTTAACATAGTCAAAAGCCAACATGTCCAATGTTCAGCAGAATCTCTATCTTGAAAGCCAAAAAGTTGCGATTCTTCGTGGAAGTCCCGTTTTTTCTGCGACTGCTTCCATCGGTCCTCGGCGCCTCATTCGCGACGTAATTGGAACTAATCACATGCGTTATCGCGATACTAGTCGGTATTTCAACTTATGAGGATTTTCTAGAGTAAAGTACTAGAGTAGAGTACTAAAAATTTTTCTGGTATTATATCAAATCGATTTAAAGAATGTAAAGATAAAATAGTGAATCATAAATTCTAGGTTTCACGTAAATTTATTTCATAATAAAAAAATTTTCACAAAAAAAAATTCCATTTTCACAAAAATAATTTCATTTTCACAAAAAATAATTTCATTTTCACAAAAATTAAAAAAACAGGCCCCAAAAATTAAAACCTGGATCGACCCCTGCCTACGTAAAAAACTCAAGAAACAACATAGGCTATGTTTCGAAAACTTTAATTGCCCCCTTGACCCTCTTTTGACCCTTTTTATGTTACAACTTTTTTATTAGGTCGCTTTCAATCTTGTCTGTCCGTCCGTCTATCTGTCTGTTCGGGAGGAATTTAGTAATCAATTTTAAGCATGCTTCCCCATGAGCTAGAGACTTGAAATTTTGAACATAGTTCAGATCTGGATGACAATACGATATTATCTCGTTAGTTCGGTTCAATTTGCTGTCCCTGAACCCCTAGGGGGACTTAAAGTTTAGAAGTTCAACTATAGGACCTCATTGTTAAAAAATCATTGTTGTGCAGTTTGCCTCCTCTCGTTATCAAGATGGCTTTAGAAGTGTTGTATAAAATATTAGAAAAATGAAAATTTGTAAGAATAAAAGTAATGCAAGTACATGCAGTACTTCATGCAAGTTTTGTATTTGTAATACAACTAAGGGAGGGACTGACTTTATTAATTAGTTACTGACAAGTTTGTCACCAAAATATTTTTTAAAACACTTTTTTTATATTACAAGTGTTTCAAAAATTTCCAACGTCATCTGAATAATAGCTAGAGGCAAAAACAGTGCAATGATTTTAACAAAACAGAGTAAAGCCATGTGTTATAGTTAAAGTTCAGAAAAAAAACACTTTTTAGTTTTAGAAAAAAGAGAAAGAAATCAAATTCTTGGAAGGGTATATCCCCCAAGGGTTCAGGTCACGAATTCTAAACTTTACACAACAAAACTAAAAACCAGAAAATAATTAATGAAAAAAAAAACCTTTTTAAAGGACAACGTTTTTAAAATGCACTAAAAAGTATAAAATAATTTTTTGTAACTCCTTGTAAAACGAAAAACGTGGGGATCATGCAATAATACTTACAGCTACTACTCTTGTCACTCTATTTACCATTATATCCACAGTTAAAAATTATTTAAATGAATGATGAAATTAAGTAGGATTAAATACCTAATGCATGATCCCCACGTTTTTCGTTTTACAAGGAGTTACAAAAAATTATTTTATACTTTTTAGTGCATTTTAAAAACGTTGTTCTTTAAAAAGGTTTTTTTTTCATTAACTAGGGGGCTCTGCCCCCTGCTCGCTATCGCTCACCAACCCCCGGAACTGCTTCGCAGTTCTTTGAAGATCGCTTCGCGATCTTAGCGAGCAGAGCTCGCTTGTTTCATCTTAACTATCCGGTAAAACCTGGAACTTGGCTGCTTAGTTAATCATCATTTAATATCGAAACTTTTTATCAATCTAACTTATCAATAACTTAATTCGGACCATTACTACAAAAATATCAAAATAAAACTGCAACTGAAATATCCTTGTCAATAATCCTTGTTTAACTTGTCAATAATTTAATCGAAATGTTTTTAAAAAATATCCAGCAAGTCTACTAATTATCATCAACCATCTTAGAGAAAAAAAAGCATGCCATTAAAATATTTTAAATTTATAAAATGCACGTGTATCTAGTGAATCGTCGGAAGTAAAAGAAATCAAGAAATCAGACTCATAAAAATTGGCTGTTTCTCTAGTGAACGACCAGAAAGAGATGAAAAAATTGAAACTTTGAATCTTAATAATTCTAAAAATAATTCGAATTTTTTTAAAAACAAAACGCCAATCTTTTTATAAAAAATAATTGTATGTGCGTTTAAAATATCATAGTTTTACTGTGATTAGTTTTTCTGTTATAACGAAAAAACAGAAAAAGGGTAAAAAATTTCGAAACTTTAGAATTTAATTACTCCAAAAATAATTCGAAATTCGAAAAAAGGGCGACGAGGTGCACAACTTCATACTTAAGAGTATGTGTCTGCAAAAAATCATGCTTCTGCTGTAAATAGATTTGGCTGGGGGCGAACTCGCAGCAGAAAAAAATAATTTTCGATTTTGACAATAAATAACTCTAGAACTAATTATCTAATTAATTAGGTTTTGGAACCAAAATGACCCTCATACATTTGTCTACCAATGGTCAAAATTTCATAATATTCCTTCAAATAGTTTCTGCGTAGTGATAGTTCAAAGTGTTCAAAAATAACATTTTCTGAAACAGCGGCGGCGGCGGCGGCGGCGACTGTTACTTTTTTTTTAATATAGAGAGATAAATAACTCTAGAACTAATTATCTAATTAATTAGGTTTTGGAACCAAAATGACCCTCATACATTTGTCTACCAATGGTCAAAATTTCATAATATTCCTTCAAATAGTTTCTGCGTAGTGATAGTTCAAAGTGTTCAAAAATAACATTTTCTGAAACAGCGGCGGCGGCGGCGACTGTTACTTTTTTTTAATATAGAGAGATTATTTTCTTTATGGTTATTTTGCTGAAATAGCTTTATTTCTCCTCCACAAGAGATATGTTTACCCCATTGTTACAAAAAAACATAATGCAAAATAACAAGTTTTTAAAAGAATAACTAGATAAAAGTCTATTTAAAAATTATAACACTAATCTAAAAATATAATTAAATGAAATTTAAAATTTTAAAACTGGTAATTAACTATATTTTAAAATATTTTTATTTGAAAGTTGATCTAGCTTTTAAATAAAAAGTTTCACAGAATAGCATTGTTGTTAAAATACTCTCTATGGAAACGAAAATGTAAATAAAAAACGATCATTTATTGTAGCTTCAAGAAAGTTGATTTACAAAACAAAAACAATTGAAAATGTGAAGTGAAAGCCCTTTCATCTAAAGCCCTGGATGAAGCTACGTTACTATCTAGGGCTTTACTTTCATCTAGAGATAGATTTTTTCATAAGTTGCAAAATGGAATACGCTTTAGTTATTGAATAATTTCACAGAAAAAGTTAATTAAAATCCTGTATGATTAATCAAGGGTTCTAAATGGGCATATTTTAAGTAATTTTGGGAGTTTTGTTTCTGATTTTTTATGGGGACCATGAGGTTAAATGTAGAAATTGTTCAAATATTAAAATGCTTGACAACTGGATGGATATAATACCTTTCACCTGGTAAAATAAGGTATAAAATACAGGGTGTACCACAAGAAGTGGCCCAACCCCTTTAACTTTTGAACCCCTACAGATATAGTCATGAAAGTAGGGTCTAGGTATAGTAAAGTGACCATGCCCTATCCAATGAGACAACTTCTAACGCCCTCTAGAGGAAAATTTAGGAGTTATAATGTTTATTTTAAAAACTATTTGAGGTATACGAAAAAAGTCAGTGACTAAGTTGTAGAGCAGCATCGATTCAGTAGGAAAAGACACCTTAATGGGAAAAATATCTTGAATAAAACCCCTAAAACGCACGCTCAATTAGGTTGAATTTACGCAGATGTTACTTCTTAAAACGCTCCTAACAAGGTGAAAATGAGAAATTTTCATTTTTATACTTAAGTAAATGACTAAAAGTATTCTTAGTTAATTTAGTTGAAAAATTCTCATTTTCGCCTCGTGAGGAGCGTTTTAAGACGTAAAATCTACGTAAATTCAACCAAATTGAGCGTGCATTTTAAGGGTTTTATTCAAGATATTTTTCTCATTAAGGTGTCTTTTCCTACTGAATCGATGCTGCTCTACAACTTAGTCATTGACTTTTTTCACATACCTCAAATAGTTTTTAAAATAAAAATTATAACTCCTAAAGTTTCCGCTAGAGGGCGTTGAAAGTTATCTCATCGGCTAGAGCATGTGTTCACTTTACTATACCTAGACCCCACTTTCATGACTATATCATATCTTTAGGGGTTCAAAAGTTAAAGGGGTTGGGCCACTTCTCGTGGGAGACCCTGTATATTGAAAATTTTAAAAAGAAATCCTAAAGCTCTAACTCAACCCGTGCAAGGCCGGGCATATCAGCTAGTGGTTAATAAGTGACTCTCCGCTGTTCTCACGCCGTTTTGCTATCTTTAATAAGTTTCAATAATATTGTTTCAATATTATATCAATATCATAAATTTAAAATAAAGATTTACATTGTAATCCACTGATAACATATAATTGGTTAACAAAACATTCTATTCATGCAAGGGCGTATATAAGGAGGGGAGCCTTTGCTTCCCTCCTGAAACTCGGACTTGGTATATTTAAACAAGTTAAAACCATGTTATTTAGGGTAAAATTTTCGAAATTGTCTGGGGGAGTACCCACCTTTTGAAACCACCTTTTTTTTACGATACGTGTGTCAAAATTGAAACACTACCTAAAAATGAATATCCGAAATTTGGACTAGGATTTACCTAAAAACAAGTTAAAACCATGTTTTAAGATCACATTTCAAAAAAATTTCGGGGAGGACCCCCAAGACCCCCCAGTCGTATTGGAACTTAATTAATCAACATTTTTATTACATTAAATTATCTTAGATGAAATTCTACCTAATAATGTATTAAAAGGCTACTTTAAACCTGTTAAATATGCATGAGAGGGACTGGGCTGACGAATAATTTTGGACCCCTCCCGAGAAATAAATTTCTATACACGCAACTGCATTTATGCTTTTGTAGAAATAGTAGGTTTTATGTAATAATTTGCTTTTTGCATCTTGAAAAATTTGCCTTCGGAAAAAGTGCTTCGCTAAGAATTTGTCTCTTGAAAAGTGCTACATTCGCAGAGTGATTGAGTAATTAGAACTAATTACTTATTCATTCTTAAATCTACTATATATCATTCTTGAAGCTTTCACCATTAATTGCACCTACTCAATTATAGAAAAAGTAGATACAATAAAATATTTAAGTCTCATCAAAATTTAAAATGGGAAAAATCACGTAATAATTTATAGTCAGGGTGCCAAATGGCAAAAAAGGGGTCAACCGTGTATTAGAATGTGTATGGAATTTTATTGCTGATTTTGGTGGGTTATGATGCCTAGATTAAAGAACCGATTGATGCCACCTCGTAAATGTTGAGCATTTTGAGGAATTCAAGATGGCGTCCATGTTAGCCACAAAATAGGATTTTCGATTTATCTTTAATAAAATATGGCATGAGGGGTATCATTCTTTTTGTTTTTTAACAGGGAAACATTTATTTTAAACAAAAAAAAGTTTAAATTGATTTGAAATACCTTTATTTTGAAAATAATTACGATGGAACCGTAATTTGGTTACAAAAGATCCTTGTTTATTTGATATTGGAGGAGATGATTTATAACAAACTTGGTCTTCACCAAGTTTGAAATGGCAATTTAAAGCTGAACAGGAACTTTTTTTTAACAACTTGCGATAATGCTTCCTATCGTGATGGCAGCAAGACTGGGAATTTTGAGTTTCCCGAGAAGCATTAACAGTGTCGGGCTGCATATTCCTTACTTACAAACGTTGATCCTCAAATTATATTTTGATTTGTCTGCAACTAGGGTTTCTTTATTAATAATTGATAAAAGAAGCTTTATATGTTGAGTAACAACGTCTTCGTCGTTTTCGGTTGAAATTAATGTTGCGGTGCAGTTTTTTCTGAAGAGAATGAGGCTTGCCACTCCTGGGGAAGAAAGTATCAAAAGTTCCTCTCCAAAGTATTCCTCTAATTTTTGCACAAAAGATCTTCTTTTTAAGGTTCCTTTAAAATTCAAGTACAAGGAATGCAGCTGGACACTGTTCCATGTCTGGGTTTCATCTGCTAGCTTTTCTTGTGTTACTCTACAGAGAGCAAAATCCTCTTGACTAGAAACATCTGAATCTATTTTTTCTTTTACAGAGGAACTATTTCTGTTCATTGTAAACAGTAGTTCACATTTTCGGTGGTACCTTGCTCCAGCTACATGCAAGCATGTGTGTGTGCCTGTAAGTCTCAATCGTACCTCTTCAGCCCACTTATCTTTTCTCATTTCACACATATCCGAAAGTCTCCATTAGAAGTCAACAGTGTGAACGAGATGGGAAGGATTGAATCTACTGGGATTTTTTGCATCACGTTCAACGCACGGATTGGAACAAAATATGCAGTGAAGTCTAATATCAAAATCCTTACATTCTGAACGCAATAATCTTCTATTACTTTCTTGGTTGCTATCTTGTTTGTGATAAGTTTTCTTCAAAATCCGATTTACATGAGTTTTGGAGGTGTATGTTGATACACAAACCCTATGGCTAAAGACTAAAAGGTCAGGCTCTTTTATAAAACGCTCTTTTAGACGGTCAAACTTGTAGTCTCTTCGAAGTTTACTTATAGTCAGGGTGCCAACTCGAAAAGTGTGTATTAGAGTGTGTATGGAATTTTATGACGGTTTCTGGTAGAGTTGATGGTGTAGATTTCAGAACCGATTGATGCCACTCTGCAAATATTGAGCATTTTTTATAAATCAAGATGGCGTCCGAAATGGCTTCCATTGAAATCAATACTTTTGAAAATAAAAATATAACATGCAATACATCATATATGGTATTTTTTGGGTCAAAGAAACGATATATAACGTTATTTTTTACTTTAATTAAGTCTGGAATAGGTTTTTTAATAAAACAAACATATTTCGTTGAAAAGCAGGATTTTTTAACACTGTGTTTTCATGTCTATATTTTGCTTATAAATTAATATTTTGCATTAATTTAAAATAAATTGGGTTTAGAATAATTACAAATTACATTAAAACCTTAAGGAATAATTAAGTAATAAAAGAAAATAATACACTGCTTTTATTTCATTCAGAATGCACCATCTGGAGGAAATGTTCTGTTTAGATTTTAATGTAGCTATAAAAACAATTAAAATATTTTAATTTATTTTAGAAAAAATAATTGTCTGGGAAAGGATTATATAAATTTGGCCACATAGAGAACGAAATAACCAAGGGGGCGTCCATAAATTACGAGTCAAAAGAGAGGCGAGAGGGTCTAGCAAAATATCACCAATTCTCACGGAGTAAGTTAAAATATCCTGTCAACTTATGGTTAAGAAAATATACACCTTTTTAATTATATTTTTAACACAAGTTTAGGAAAAATGTGCAGATTAATCAAAACAGGGAATTATTAGCCAGCAGTCAATCCGTGTTAATAACCTACGAGTTTAGACCAGATTTTTTATTTCAATACGTAATTGTATTAAAATATGTATCACATAAATAAACAAACAACAAATATTAATATCAAAGAAACTAATTTTTTAAAGGGGGTGGGGGCAAGGGGAGTAGGGTCCACCATAATCTCACCAAAAGGGAGGGAGCAAGCGGTCCAAAATTTGGAAAAAAAACCCTGTAATTTATGGACGTCCTCCAAAGTAATTAAAGAGAGTACTTCATTCTTATCATCTTCGTAAGAGTGGAATACGTGGTAAATATGACGGAAAAATATGACAAGCCCAGTTTCGCGAACCATCTCTTCAGACACTTTCACCAACAATAGATGAGTGTTTCGCACTGAATGTTAAATGGGCTCACTTTCAAGCCATAATAAGGCTGTCAGTTAGTCGTCATCCTAACCAACTATAGATCCAACACTATTTGGTTGTCAGAAAAATGAAGAGAAGGAGATTATACCGATTCTTATACCTGAAATGTAGACTGAATACTACAAGTGTCTAAGTGCTCTCTCTGCAAAACTGAGGACCTCTGTTCAACTATTATTGGATATGGCTATCATTCCAGTAACATTTCCTGCAGCTTCATATGTTATTGTTACAAAGAAAAGGGGAAATGTTGCAAGCTTCACACAAAACTTTCGGAGATTTTGAATGAAAGTGAGAAGTTTTTCATGATACTACAGATTACTTTTAGATTATTTAAATTTGAATTGAAACTTTGATGTAGGTAGCTGAAATTGTTGAAATAATGAAATGAATTTATTGAAATAATTGCTATTAAATGTTACTTAAGTATCAAAGGCAAAGCATAGTATTAAATTTTGGATTATATACATGGTTTCTTTAAAAAATTTATGAAAACTGAACAAATTATAGTTAAAATTGAAACAGGAAATTATTTATCATTCGTAATTTGTTAACTGAATCATAATATTTTTATAAAAAAAATCAACTCCTCCAATATCAAATACACAAGGATATTTTGTTACCAAATTACGGTTCCATCATAATTATTTTCAAAATAAAGGTATTTCAAATCAATTTAAACTTTTTTTGCTTAAGATAAATGTTTCCCTATTAAAAAAACAAAAATAATGATAACCCACATGCCATATTTTATTAAAGATAAATCGAAAATCCTATTTTGTGGCTACCATATGGACGCCATCTTGAACTCTTCAAAATGCTCAACATTTACGAGGTGGCATCAATCGGTTCTTCAATCTAGGCATCATAACCTATCAAAATCAGAAATAAAATGTCATACACATTCTAATACACGGTTGACCCCTTTTTTGCCATTCGGCACCCTGACTATTACAGATATGATGGATCTTATTCGTTTTGGTGACAATTTGGTCACAGATCCTTGAACTCTACACTTAAAAATACATTCTTCATCATAATTACCAGACATTTCAAGAACATATGGAATTAGAAAACATTGATAATCGAATAAAGTATTGTATTTTACAAATGTTTACAATATTTCGCAGTTACTTAGCAACCGGGGTGCGATATCAGCCAATTGGAGCATTATTTCGGAATGATGCAATAATGGATAATAATACTGAATAAAAAAATATCATAATTAAAAAATATTAATTAATTTTAAATTTTTGACTCTCTGATAATTAATTTTTTCCCAAACAAATTAAAATTTTATTTCTTAAGCTACATTAAAAACTAATCAGAACATTTCCTCCAGATGGTTCATTCTGAATGAAATAAAAGCAATGAATTCTTTAAATTATTAATTTATTCATTTTAATGTGTTACTGGAATTATTCTAAACCCGATTAATTTTATATTTATGCAAAATATGAGTCTATAAGCAAAATTAGGCACTTTAAAACTCTGTTTTTTAAAAATCCTGCTTTTTCAATGAAATATGTTTATTTGATTAAAAAACCTATTCCAAACTTAATTTAAGTAAAAAATATTGTTATATTTCGTTTCTTTGACCCCAAAAATACCATATATGATGTATCACATGCTATATTTTTATTTTCAAAAGTATTTTTTTCAATGGAGGCCATTTTGGACGCCATCTTGATTTTTAAAAAATGCTCAATATTTGCAGAGTGGCATCAATCGGTTCTGATATCTACACCATCAAATCTATCAGAAACCGTCATAAAATTCCATACACACTCCAATGCACACTTTTCGAGTTGGCACCCTGACTATTAATGCAAAAATTAAGATTCAAACACATTTTTATCACTAAAAACCTATCGTTTATAAACAATTTTTAATTATAATAATTAATAATATAATATTAAAAAATTTTTATAAATCGTCTCTTGCTGTTTATATTTTCAAATAAATCTAACTTTGAAATACGAAATTTGAACTATAACTTTATAGATCCCCATCGAATTTGTTCCTTTTATAATTTCGAATTTATTACTTTTGTAAATAGTACTAGTGAACTGAACAGAGACTGTTTTAATTTAATTTATTAATATTTATTTTATTGTTAAGAGAAGTGAGTGGCATCATATTTTTTTAATTTTCCTTAGAATTCTGAATAATGTTTGGAAAAAAGGCAGAAAACTCATTATAAATATCGGTAATTAAATAATCTGTTTTTTATGAAATAGTTTTATATATTTAGATCCTTTAAATTTCAATAAACTTCCAAATGAAATCAGAGAGAGTAAAAGCCTTATTTAGCTTTAAAAAACTACTAAAAAATTACTTATTTCATATATCAGACGTAGAAAAGTTAATAAATCTTATGAATATATAGCGATGAAAAATCTTAAAATGTCAGTTTAAAATTACAAAAAATAGTATAGTGATTTATAATTTACGATGCTTAATTGTTTAAATCAGGGGTTCCCAAACTTTTTTGGCCCGTGGACCCCCTGACGACATTTTTCGTACACCGTGGTGGACCCCCTGTCTAAGGGACCGTTCAAAAGTAGCAAAAAATTTTATGTTTTTGATATAAATTTCTAAACCACGCATACATTTTGTAACTTTTTTCAAGTGTTTTTTCGTGCATTGATAAGCATTTTTGATTTCACACTTTTACATTATTTAAAAAACCCTTTTTTAATTTAGCCTTCACTCGATATTTTTAAGGAATTATAACAATCAAACATTTAAAATGTTTGAAATAAAAGCAAATCTTAACTTTTAATATCACTACATTTCAAGACACAAAAACTTTTAAGAGGCAGATTTTATAAGGAGCGGGCAGGTCACTATAGTGACCATTTTTGATTTTGATGAAATTTTTATGATGGATACTTCTAATGATTTTAGAATACCCCTATTTTTTCTTTTTTCCGAAAAAAATTTTTTTCGGCCTACAAAAATTCTCAAAGTTGGTCGCGACCCGGTATTTTTTTCGAATCGACATATCTTTGTACAACATTTTCTCAGTGCATTGAGGGTCAACCAAAGTAATTCTTGCGGTAACAACATGTCCTTAGATAGCTTAATCCAGTGCCGTGCCAAGGGGGGGGCGAAGGGTGCGGCCGCCCCGGGCGCCAAATGCACTAAGGGGCGCCAAATTCATGTTTGAGAACTAAGTTTTTATGAGTTGTTACTATTAAAATTTTTTCCCGATTTCTTTTTGCCTTCCACTTGAGGCGCAGGAAGCGAATAGAACCATAGAACACGGTCACTCACAAACACAATGCCACGGGGGAGAGACGCCACGGGGGTCGCCTATTTGCTGGTCTCCAGATGAAGCAGGAAGAGCGGCACGCTTTTTGGTTGTAAAACAGATGTGTCCTTTTTCAGTCTTCGGTTGCAATGTTGTTTTAAGACACAGTGGGGGTGACGATTGACATGGCCCAGACGGACTAGGAAGGTTTTGTACTGCCTGGGGCTTACTTCAGAGGGGGTGCTGTTGTGATAACAAACATTTTAGGTTTCTTGACCAAAGAATTCCAGGAAAATCTTGAGTGCTCAGGGATGAAAAGAACGTTCAATTAGTTCCATTGCCACCTGCTTAAAGTAGCTTAAAGGGGTCATAAATAAATCGAAGATAAAGGATTCCCAACGCTTCATGGGCTCTTCATCAGCTATTGGTTCATTTTACGAAGAACCAATCCTGTGTATTTGGGGGTTGGTTTTCATCTCCTTTCATTTAATGTGTTCACGAGACTGCTTCCAAATAAGCTCCGTTTTGCTTCTCAATTCGCAGTGTAGAAGACAGAAGAGTTTAGCCTTTAGAGAGTGACTATCCTAAATTTGTTCAAAAATACAAATCGGAACATCGTTTTCTGGTAAGGTCTTATTTGTTTTTCGTATTTTATTGTATCCTAATGATGCAACTGTTTAGTTAAACAATATGTGCTTTCCCTTTCTTATAAATGGAATATTGAGATCAGATGCGCCCATAAGTGTAAAAATTTTTGTGGCCGCGCCGTAAGTGTGACAGCAAACTGAAGCTCATAAAAAATTATCTAAGATCCACGATGGGACAAGAAAGATTGAGCAGCCTATGCTTAATTTCTACTGAGCATGAGCTGGTTAAATCTTTAAACTTGGAAAAAACAATCGATGATTTTGCATCTTTAAAAGCTAGAAAAGTAGTTATGTAAATAATAAAAATGTTGCAAATAAATATCTGTTCATTAAAAGCTTTAGTTTTGCGTTATTTTTTATTTTTGTTTTAAAAGGTTTCTTAGCTGTATAAAATGAAGTAATTTTGTTTTCATTTTTATGGGGTGATCTAAGATCCATTTGTGGACTTTAAATATAAAATTTAGTCATGAAAGTAAAGAGTATAGGAGGAATTTCTCAGGATTTAAATTTTTATTAAAAAATGCTAGTTGAAACACTTTCTCTTTCCCTTTATAGTCATACTTAACCAAATATTTATATTTTCTACACAAATTTATCTTATTTTTATTATTTTAAAATAAAGATAGAGCTACAACCAAAACGGAATTTTTTTTACCATTTTTCCAACTATGAATCTTGCATATGAAAGGAGAAGTTCACCATTTATCGCTGGTTAAGTGGACAATAAGTGTTAAAGTCACGTGAAAACATAGCAAGTAACTCATAAAAAGTTTCTTTTTTATCAAAGTTGTGCTCTTATATATTCCTTCGTTTATTTTATACTTGAAATATTACCATGAAAATATTGAATGAAAATTTTCTTGTATTTCTGTCGCATTTGCTACTTGAAATATTAAATCAGATCTTAAACAACCCTGAAAGTGGGCACCTACATTTCTTAGTTAAATCATCTTATATAGAAAGATGGGGGATCTATTAAAGTTTTTCAAAAAGTCCTGGTGTGTTAAAAATGGAGGGGGGGGGCGCCAATTAGCTACTTTCGCCCCGGGCGCCGTTTTACCACGGCACGGCTCTGGCTTAATCAAATTCTTTTGTGAATTTCATGGTTCACCTTCCCTGCAAACTGGAAGGGTTCGCCAAACTTTGTCGAAAAAAATGAAAAAATGCCAAATTCGAGCCTTTATTGACCCCAGCATTGAGGGTCAATCACAGTTTTGAGGGTTAAAGTGTGTAGTACTGCTCAGTATTAACTTAATAAGCCCATTGGTTGTATGGTTAACCCTCATGGCAGCAGAAAAATGGCTACTTTCGTAGCTATCAAAACAAAAAGAGGTCATTTTGGTGACCCCGTATTTCAGAGCATTGAGGGTCAATCAATAATTCGAAATATACGTTTCTTAGTACAATACCTCTACTTTAAGAATCAGTTGACAAACCTATGGCGTCTCGATCTGTGATCACGTGAGATTGATTTTTGTAACTTAAAAAATGGAAAAAAGGTCATTTTGGGGACCCTGTATTTCAGAGCATTGAGGGTCAATGACGAACTGGAAATATGCATTTCGTAGTATGAGACCTACCCTTTAAGAAACAATTGACAGAATTATGGAGTCTTGACCTGCGATCACGTGAGATTTATTTTTGTGACTACAAAAACGGAAAAAAGATAATTTTTGGGATCCTGTATTTCAGAGCAATGAGGGTCAATGACGAACTGGAAATATGCATTTCGTAGTATGAGACCTACCCTTTTAAGAGACAATTAACAGAACTTTGGTATTTTGCCCAGCGGGCCCGCCTAAGACTTACTTTGCTACATAGCGAACACATAAAATATGCGATGCTTACAATTAGCTTTGTAGGTTATTTTCCAAAATTATTTTCAAATTACATTTGGTCTTCCAACGGAAAGACCTCCAAAAAATAAACCATATAATGAGATTAAATTTTTATTTGAGCAGTGATTTAAGACAATTTGAAAACATTAGCCTTGAACATATAAAACAGTAAAATATTTCAAAGAATAAGTTTTAACAAATATAAACACAAAAAAGGTTATTTCTCCCAAGTTATTTCATCTTCTTTAATCTTTGAAATTGTCTTTTTGATTTCCCCAACAGCTTCAATACCGAAATACTGAAATAAAATAAAAATATAAATGAACCTTAGATTTGCAGATGATAAAAGAAAAAATTACAGTAGAGCAATGGTTCCCAACCTTTTTCCGTCTGTGGCCCAGCTAAGCCTTATTATATTAGCAGTATTTCGGTATTGAAGCTGTTGGGGAAATCAAAAAGACAATTTCAAAGATTAAAGAAGATGAAATAACTTGGGAGAAATAACCTTTTTTGTGTTTATATTTGTTAAAACTTATTCTTTGAAATATTTTACTGTTTTATATGTTCAAGGCTAATGTTTTCAAATTGTCTTAAATCACTGCTCAAATAAAAATTTAATCTCATTATATGGTTTATTTTTTGGAGATCTTTCCGTTGGAAGACCAAATGTAATTTGAAAATAATTTTTGAAAATAACCTACAAAGCTAATTGTAAGCATCGCATATTTTATGTGTTCGCTATGTAGCAAAGTAAGTCTAAGGCGGACCCGCTGGGCAAAATACCAAAGTTCTGTCAATTGTCTCTTAAAAGGGTAGGTCTCATACTACGAAATGCATATTTCCAGTTCGTCATTGACCCTCATTGCTCTGAAATACAGGATCCCAAAAATTACCTTTTTTCCGTTTTTGTAGTCACAAAAATAAATCTCACGTGATCGCAGGTCAAGACTCCATAATTCTGTCAATTGTTTCTTAAAGGGTAGGTCTCATACTACGAAATGCATATTTCCAGTTCGTCATTGACCCTCAATGCTCTGAAATACAGGGTCCCCAAAATGACCTTTTTTCCATTTTTTAAGTTACAAAAATCAATCTCACGTGATCACAGATCGAGACGCCATAGGTTTGTCAACTGATTCTTAAAGTAGAGGTATTGTACTAAGAAACGTATATTTCGAATTATTGATTGACCCTCAATGCTCTGAAATACGGGGTCACCAAAATGACCTCTTTTTGTTTTGATAGCTACGAAAGTAGCCATTTTTCTGCTGCCATGAGGGTTAACCATACAACCAATGGGCTTATTAAGTTAATACTGAGCAGTACTACACACTTTAACCCTCAAAACTGTGATTGACCCTCAATGCTGGGGTCAATAAAGGCTCGAATTTGGCATTTTTTCATTTTTTTCGACAAAGTTTGGCGAACCCTTCCAGTTTGCAGGGAAGGTGAACCATGAAATTCACAAAAGAATTTGATTAAGCTATCTAAGGACATGTTATTACCGCAAGAATTACTTTGGTTGACCCTCAATGCACTGAGAAAATGTTGTACAAAGATATGTCGATTCGAAAAAAATACCGGGTCGCGACCAACTTTGAGAATTTTTGTAGGCCGAAAAATTTTTTTTTCGGGAAAAAGAAAAAATAGGGGTATTCTAAAATCATTAAAAGTATCCATCATAAAAATTTCATCAAAATCAAAAATGGTCACAATAATGACCCCCGCATTTCTGCCCGCTCCTTATAAAATCTGCCTCTTAATTTTAACAATAAGTTTTGGTCGCAAGCTTGTCAAAGTTAATGGCTTATGAGTGAGTTATTCATTTGCCAAATCATAAAAGTTTAGAAATAACTGCAATTTATATATGGCATGTTAACAAACAATATTTAATTGAGTTCAACTATTAAAACAAATCAAATTGCCATTGATATGGTTACACGAAATTTTTAATGAAATTCTAAAAATCAAACATTTAAAAAGTTTAAAACTAAAAAAAATCTAAACTTTTAATATCATTACATTACAAGGCACAAAAACTTTTAGCTTTAACAATAAAAATTTTGGACCCAAACTTGTCACAGTTAATGGTTTATGAGTAAGTTATTCGTTCACCCAATCATAACATTTCAGAAATAATCACATTAATATATGGCACGTTAACAAACAATATTTAATTAACCCATTAATGCCCAACTTTTTATTTTTCTTAAGTATTTGGTAAAAACATAGTAAATAGCCCCAAAACAACTGGAAAAATAGTGAAAAAATTCCATGTTAAAAATTTTAATTTCTACAACAAAATTAAAAAACGTCCCTAAAAAGGGACGTCAGGCACGAATGCCCCCGTTGTTTTTCCCTATGGTAAACGCATGGTAGAAAACTTTTTAAAGCCTCAATAACATCTTCTACCTTTTTAAGTGCAGCAAAAGTGATCGGAACCATACTGTAACATGAATACGAACAAAAAATATTAATTGTTTATCCAATTAACTGTAAGATTAACCCTAATTAACGTAATTTGAACATTTTTATGCTCTAAAACACGTTTTTTCCTCCCAAATCTATGTTAATTGCAAATTAATTAAGGTTTTTAATTGAAAAAGGCACTCTTTGTTTATATGTTACCTAATATTAAGTAATAATTTCTTTTACACAAGTCAAAATCCATCAGAATATCTCAATTTGTGAAGTTTAAGTCTTTCAAATGCCCATACTTTCTTCATTTTATTAAATTTAATTGTGCGGAACACGAATTTCTCCCCAAAAATCAAGCATTAGTGGGATGTGCATTAGCAAGCCAGATGATATAGATTGATCTGCAGTATAGAACACAATGATTAGCGACATCTAATTAGAAAAAAAGCCGAAAATTTATCACAAAAGCGACTTTTTTGGCAACTTTAATGACAAAAAGTCATTACAACTA
Organism: Tetragnatha versicolor; assembly: GCA_024610705.1. Classification (NCBI taxonomy): domain Eukaryota; kingdom Metazoa; phylum Arthropoda; class Arachnida; order Araneae; family Tetragnathidae; genus Tetragnatha; species Tetragnatha versicolor. The sequence continues at coordinate 19,928,389 of JANDEH010000008.1, forward strand.
ATAATTATTAAACTTTTAATTAAAATATAACCGGAATATATTTGCATAAGTAATAAATATAGTAAAATAAATAATTTAACAGCTTGTGACGTGAAATGTGCTTTGTTCCCGCTTGTTGCTATAATCCCGCTTTGAAACAATGAGCACTAGTTTTTTTTACAGACTAGTGTATCGATGAAAACGGTGTTTCACACATTTCCACTGGCACATGTGACGTCACATTGATAGGAGCTTTCTGTAATAAAATATGTCATAATTACCTTTAAAAAAGTTTGTGGGGAAAGACAAGCGTATTTTTGGAATCAGGAGAGAATTTTTAATGAATTAAAATTGAATATTTAAAATTTTAAGATTTGCTGCAGTTCTCCATTAAATTATGTAAATTTATGTGCCACATGTAAGACAATATAAATTTATTATTTGATATTAAAATTTATTATTAAAAAAATAAACACCATACTACTCGATCAAAAAAGAAGAACGTAAGAGAGTATGCACATGATTAAAATTTATTTTAAAGACATACGCCGTTTCGGGGATGCCTGGATCCCCTTCTTCCGTATGTCTTTTAATTTTTAAATAAACTTTAATCATTTGCATACAAACTTTCATTCTTCTTTTTTGACCAATAATTTTTGCACAGAGTGAATCTTAATCTTTCACTATACTACTCATAAGAATATTTTTTTGGCTAGTCCTTCCATTTAAAAATTTGGAGAAAAGGAATTTTATGAAAAAAACTTCTCTCCATTCACAGTTCAGAACGATCTTAATAAGTTAAAACTATGCATAAACGTTAAGAATATTGATGGCATGGCCCTTTTCGCTGTGGTTTAAAAATTGAAATTAATAAAATAGAAAATAGCGAATTCGAAATAAGCGATTGCGCAATCTGCGGTCGCCGGGTTCCGAAATGGAGAGCCCATACGGCCGTCGCATGATGGGAGAATAACTACGTTAAGAGTCTCATGCTTTTCCGACCGTACAAACTCGCCACGGTGTCAAATGAGTCTTATGTGTATCATAAGTATGTTATTATGTAGCTATATTCCGGGTTTTTGGTGCAAAAGAGGGTGTGAGGAAGGCGGAAATTCGTTTTTGATTACTTTCGTGGCGTGCAAAAAGAGGATTTGGTGGTGTTTTAGAGTAGAAAATTAGTTTTCAGTTATTAAAAAAGTTAGAACTGCTACATTGTTTCGATTTTGACCACTGAATTGTGGCGGCATCTGAAGGAACGGATTTTACCGAAGAGAGAGAGAGAGGAAAAGTTTTTGACTTTTCTCTTAGATAATTGTTATGAATTGGATGGATAAATGTATTGAGAGGTGTATTTTTTCAGTAGTGTACCACACCATACCTTAAAATATTGCAAGATATTGGATTAAAGGAAAATTGTTTTATGATATAATGTGAGTTAATTATGAAAGATTGTTAATTAATAAATGTGTCATGGCGCCATCTTTCGCATTAAATCTCTTAAAGGACAAACCTTTCGCTAATCATAAGTATTTTTTACTTTCAAAACACAATAAATCATGCTTCATTTTCGGTTTCCTAAAAATAACTTTTCATCCTATATTTCAAAAAAGGATCAGTTTAAAATATGATTTATTCAAACTGACTTCCTTCATTTTTATTGGTCTTCGATTGAGGCAAAGTTTAAGAGTAAATTTATAAGGACGGGTCATAATAACTTTTTTCTCTCTATATTTCCTAATGTTGTTGGATTGTTTTCTCAGAAATATTAACTCTATATTTTTATATTTAACATTTTGAAAATCATGAAAAAATAAATAAAATATTGTTTCTCTTATTTCATTTTGTGAGACTAAAATTATTCTGACTGTTTATTTCCCTTAAAAATAAACTAAATTTTTTAAAATTGGGATTTTGTGTCTTATTACTCACCGTTTTCAATAAAATGAAGTAAAAATAAACTTAATTGAATTTAAATTTTGGACTTGATAAATGAAAAGAACAATAAAGTATTAAGATAATAAAGGGCCATCCATAAATTACGTGAGGTCAAAAAGGGGGGGGGGAGGGGTTTGGAAAAATCTCACCAAATCTCACCAAGGGGGGAGGGGGGTAGATTAAAATCTCACGTCAACTTTTTAAGTTAGAAATTATACGATTTTTTTAAGTATGAGAAAGGAATAATACCCACAGATAAGATACTGTGGTGATTTTTAGGCAGAATAATGTCCTTTTCCCCCACATCATTAATAATGGAAAAGTTTTAGGTGCTGTGAAGCACAAAATGTAAACGAATAGGATGGAAAATTATTTTTAAAGGTTGTAGGTAAATCTCACGTGGGGGGGAGGGGGGTCCAGCAAAATCTCACTAAATCTCACCAAGGGGGGAGGGGGGTCCAGATTTTGGAAAAAACACCTCACGTAATTTATGGATGTCCCCTAAAGAGAAAAATTCTATAAATATATTTTAATGGATAAAATTCTAGTGTTTCGTATTACCCCATATTTTCGTTTAAATGGGGTAATAAGAAATATAGCACTTTAAAGAATGATCCACAACCCTAAATTGAAGAACAAAAGGCGAATTATATAGCCTCTTTAACCTCCTTAAGAATTCACTAATAAAATTCCATAAGAATTTAATATAAAAAACAAGATAAATTGAAATATTTGAAAAAGCATGACTTTAGGTGGATGATTTTGCTGGCCGCATTATTACCGAGGGATTTTTTCGACTGAAATAATCATTCTAAAACAATAAAATTTTTATGGGATATAAAGTACGTCTTGAAGATATTCTGTGATTTTTTTTCAGATACTTACGCCCACACACAAAGCTGCAAATCAAATGTTTCTTATTCCCCCAATTTCTTATTACCCCACTCTCCCCTAGATAAGTAAGTGGGGTCTGAGAATATCTTTTATCTTAGAGAATATCTTTTTTCTTAAACCCTTTACGATCAGTAAATTTTTTTTGCTCCTCAAAACGCAAAAGTCACAAAAACAAAGTTTATTTTTGAAAAATAAATTTTTTATCAATTTGGATGAAACTGGGTATTTAAGGGTTTGGGGGATGGCCTTTCAGTAAAACTAATAATAATTGGGGGTCTCCTTTGGAAAAAAAGTTAGTGTTTCGTTTAAAATGAAGACGACCCCCTAAGGACGAAAATTTTTTTGGTAAAAGAATACTTTAATTAATGAAAAACGACCCCTATTTGGTTTGTTGTTGTTGTTGGTCATCCCCCTGGTTAATTCTAAATGGTTACCTATTTGTCGGCGATTATTTTCAAGTAATTTTTAGATGAAAAATCAAATATTTTGTGATCTACACTACTTTTTAAAATTTTTGGTTTTACTTTGCATTTAATGTAAAATATGGTACAAAATCTTAAGCACCCTATCGCATTTAAGTATGATGATTACAAAAAACTTAAAATTTCCACCGAAGAATATTTGCGAAAGTTATCACCACCAAATGCACTCTAGGAACGATTAGGAACATTTTTACTGTGATTTAAAAATAAAAGATAGAGCAATTATATAGAGAGATAGAATATTTTTAACATGATATTTTCCAATCGAATAATTATTTAATTCGTTATACATTTTCATGAATAGTAATTTACACGTGTATGTGATTTCTATACCCGTAAGTTCATTAAAAAACTTGCACATACATTGCATTATCTCTTCATACTTATTCGTGATATAGATGTATCTCTCTATTCTAAAAAAAGTTTTTGGTGAACGGTTTCCAGAGAAAGGCTTTTTAATTACTGAACCGAATGACAATATATGAATCGTCAGTTTGAAGAAGGGAATAAGTCCAAAAAATGACAAATTAACTTTTTGTGCTCAAAACAATCTCCAAGCTTTGCCTTACACATGGATGAAAAGAGGGGGAAAATAACTAACCCCTATAGGGAGATATCGCCCCTTGAAGTTGTGAAATCGACGTCCATACATTGAAAATTCCATTACTTTTTTTCGATTTTCTCAAAACTTGATTTTTGGACTTATTCCCTTCTTCAAACTGAAGATTCATATGGTATCAAAATGTCCGGATTCTTTCCGGATTTCCGAGTAGGCCCTTCGATTTTTCAAAAAAAATTCTCAATTTTAAAATATTTCCATTTTTTAGATAACGGATAAGGTCGCAGTTACAAAGCAAATACTGTCAATTAAATTAAGATGCATCCAATCACAACGACCGATTGGCGCTATATTTTAAGATGAAACATGTTTTTTCACCATTTAAAAAGTACTTTCTTGATGAAATATCACTCAAAGACTGATAAAAAAATATTCTAAAAACTTACATGTACGACATTTCATTCTAAAATTTCACCATTTTTGTCCAATATTTATAATTTTTAGTCTGATTTTATCGAAATTAATTGTAAACATAGTGATGTTTTGTCTCTTTTTATTTTCAATTGCTTAAACGGTTATTGTTTAACAAGTCTGGGTTTAAACAAAAATATGAATATACTAGCGGTACCCGCCGTGCGTTGCTACGTCTTAAAATAATTATGAAAACAAATTAACATTTAGGCTAAGCGCGCACTAAGAGACTTCTGTCTCGGCGACTTAAAACACTAGTCACTCGAGAGCAATGCATTTCTATGAGGAAATTCTTGGCCTAGTGATCTTGGTCTCGTCGCCATGTGCGCGCACTCTCTAGCTTCTTGCAATAGCCAGGGAAGCAATTTTGTCTTTGTCTCCGAGAGCAATTTTGTCTTTGTCTCCTAGTGCGCGCTTAGCCTTACTGTTAGTATGTTACGCAAAAAACAAAATTTTTGACATACACTTAGTGTTCTTTTTACGTCGAGCTCGGGATTGTTCAGGTGTCTCAGAAGCCCGTTAAGATGCCATATACTCAGCCTTCTGTCGACGCCGATCTTGGGACTGCTTTGGTGTCTCAGCAGCTCTGTGAGCTGCCTCAAGCTCCGCCTGTTCAAGTCTTCGCAGTTCGGCTTGTGGAAACGTCTCGATATTAGACTTAGGCTTTCGCGGCATAATTCTTAGCAGGTACTCTTTTCCTTCACTTCCAAAAAAAACAAAATCTCGCTTCAAAACTAAATCACATCGTCCCGCGCAAAAACAAAATCACCTTTAGGCTAAGCGCGCACTAAGAGACTTCTGTCTCGGAGACTTAAAACACTAGTCACTCGAGAGCAATGCATTTCTATGAGGAAATTCTTGGCCTAGTGATCTTGGTCTCGTCGCCATGTGCGCTCACTCTAGCTTCTTGCAATAGCCAGGGAAGCAATTTTGTCTCTGTCTCCGAGAGCAATTTTGTCTTTGTCTCCTAGTGCGCGCTTAGCCTTAGGCTAAGCGCGCACTAGAGACTTTTGTCTCGGCGACAAAGACAAAATTGCTTCCCTGGCTATTGCAAGAAGCTAGATTGCGACGAGACCAAGATCACTAGGCCATGAATTTCCTTATAGAAATGCATTGCTCTCGAGTGACTAGTGTTTTAAGTCGCCGAGACAGAAGTCTTTAGTGCGCGCTTAGCCTTAAATTTGAAATTGAGAGACTTTTGCTGACCCATATCACCTTTAAATATTGAAATCAATAATTATGATGCCAAAAGAGTGCAACAACTCTCGAATTTGTTTTGGTATTACAGTCGAGTCCGCTTAATGTGATCGCAATTGTCCGAGACTAAACTGATAACATTATCCGATCGATAACAATAAGCGATCTCATATCAAAAAGCAGCAAACAGTGTAACTACACTAGCGGAAATAAAAATCCCAACACCAAGAAGGAAAGGAGATAACAAAGTCAAATTTATTTCTATGATTGCACGTAGTATCAATGTGAATTGCTTAAAAAATCAGCCTTCCTGGATATTAGGGGGTCGAGAAAATCGGTGAGGAGTGTTGTCTCCATAGGTGTCCATTACCGCCGTCACACGTCATGGTATTGAGTGACAGGGGATCTAAATGACTTTTGAGGGGTTGGAGGACCATGTTGCCTCCTCAGGTAGTCCAAATTCATATGGTGCACCAGCGGACGTTGCATACCGGGCTAGGTGATTTCTCCTCTTTCTCTGGACATGTTTTGTGGGTGTTGGTTCTTACGAACGGATAGGCCAGGGTAAAAATGCAACATAGGGGGTTAAGAAGAAAGCTTGGACATTAAACACAACATGTGGTTGTGCATGTTTCTCTTGAAATTTGTCCCCAGGACAGGTCTGAAGGTAAGGACGAACAACCGGCTAAAAAACCTCAGTGAAGTAGCTTTGGTTGGCCAAAATACCGGTAGATCATACTGAGGACAAGCGGCAGTGGAATGGATGTCGTTTGCAGTACTGCGGATCGTCCGTTCGGTCCGCATAGCTTATTACATCTTTGTCTATAAACAAGGGGCTGAAAATGGGCATTTCTGTTTCCAATAGTGCATGAAATAAGGAAATGAAGTTCCCAATTTCATGACATTGTGTTTATGAGAGAATCCTGATTTGGTTTGGAGTACCACGACGGTTGGGTATGAGTTTGAAGACACAATGGAGAGAGCGCACTCAGCGGATGATTTTCTAATCGTTCCTCTGAGTGGTGATGCAGGGTAACGGAGTGGGTATGCATTGGATTCCATTTCTGCAACTCCTGAGTATGATTCACCAGTACTTTTTCCAACTAGAGCTGCGTCATTGAGATTTTGCAGCCGGTAGACCGTCCTTACCTTCAGACCTGTCCTGGGGACAAATTTCAAGAGAAACATGCACAACCACATGTTGTGTGCAATGTCCAAGCTTTCTTCTTAACCCCCTAGTTTGCATTTTTACCCCGTCTTTCCCGTTCTCTAGAACCAACACCCACAAAACAAGTCCGGTCAATGAGGAGAAATCACCTAGCCCGGTATGCAACGTCCGCTGGTGCACCATATGAATTTGGACTACCTGAGGAGGCAACATGGTCCTCCAATCCCTCAAAAGTCATTTAGATCCCCTGTCACTCAATACCATGACGTGTGACGGCGGTAATGGACACCTATGGAGACAACACTCCTCACCGATTTTCTCGGCCCCCTAACATCCAGGAAGGCTGATTTTTTAATCAATTCACATTAATACTATGTGCAATCATAGAAATAAATTTTACTTTGATATCTCCTTTCCTTCTTGGTGTTGGGATTTTTATTTCCGCTAGTGTAGATTGTTTCCTTGAAATCAAAATCATGTAATCGTAATAAATATATTCAAAACACTATTTTTAACCTAGGTAAAATTTTTAAGGGGTAAATATTAGAGTAGTTCAATTAATAAAAGTAAAATAATAGCTTACTTTGTATATTTATTTGTATAGAAAAGTCTCTCGTTTTTCCACTCCATTATATCCTTCCACTCTAATAACCACTTATTTATAACATAATCTGAATTCCAGTGAACTAGGGAAAGTTCAAATCTCTTATCAGACATCTGCAAAGCTTCGATCTTGGTGGTTTCTTTAACCAATCACAAGTATGAATTTGAACCCCCCCTCCCCTAAAACTGTTTTCTTTAAATATATGCGGAATGTTTTCTTTTTCTTACTGCTGAGTTTCAGAAAAAAAGAAGCGCCAGATGCTCTCATGGGGCAGATGTTTGCTTGTAAAAATTGGCCTTCAATATGAAATTTGAACTCAAAAGCGGTCGTTTTAAAGGGGATATGGACAAATTTTGATAATATTAAGCGGAGTGATGATTCTTAGTTAATCACATTAAACGAAGTATTTTACATTAAATTAAATAGGAATGATCGGGACCTGTCGATTTCGATAACATTATCCGATTGATAACATTAACCGTGATCACATTAAGCGGATTCGACTGTAATACTAAAAATTAAATAAAATACAAAATAAGTAGATTTTGTTCCAATATTATTATTTTGAATTTATATAATTATTATTTTTTTATGCTTCGAAATTGGTTTTCTATCCATTTTTTTGCTTTAATTTCAAAATTTCATAGAAAAGAGATTAATAAAATTGCCTAGTAACTATAACACTGGTAGGTACTACTGAAGTTTACTATTATTGGCTTGCATGACTGGTAAAACAGGTTTTCAAACACGGAAAAATAAGTGAAAAAAGAAGGGAAAATTGGAAAAAAAGAATGAAGGACCGATTTTCTCTTTATAAATTATAGCCTATGTGTTATTCTGATGTGATCTATAAGCTACATTATTGTAAAATTTCATTAAAATCCATTCAGTAGTTTTTGCGTGAAAGAGTAACAAACATACAGACAAACATTCACAATTATAATAGTAGTAGGATATAAAATATGATATAGGCATATTATACTAACGAGTTACTTTAAAATAATGGTTTTTGTTTGGTCCGAATATTGATAAACAATTAGAATTAGTTATTTTTATAATCATAGATTAAAAATAATTAAGATGAATATTTTTAAAAACATTTTGTTTAAATTTTTGATAAGTTCGAGTTAAAATATATTCAAACTTTTAAGGGAGATTTATTTATGGAGGGGATTTGGTGAAGTATTTTTGGAAAGTTGGTTGACATTTTTCTGTAAATTGTTTTATTGTTTTATAAAGTGTATTAAGTTCAGTGAGTTGGAATGGGTAGGAATTGTGAAGCAATTCCAAAAGGTCCTGCGTTAGCAGTTTACGGGGGTTGGCGAGCGATAGCGAGCAGGGGGCGGTAGCTCCCTAGTTTAGACTAAAAAAATAAACATTTAAACAACATCAGGGATAAGAGAAACATGACTCTTTGTAAACAAGTAAACTACTACATTTTCTGCCTCACTATGAAGCTTTTATCCCTCTAAAAAAACCCTTACACATCCCTCAAAAATCTCTCAAATAATCCCCACCATTCCGGATCATTTCAATCGTTTGAGAAAAGCAGCAAGTGGTGGAAATCCGGGACGCGTGATTTGATTTCTAACTTTGGTTGCCAGGGTGCAAAAACACTACACGCAGTTCTTTGCAGCACGGTTTTATGTTCCTTTTTCCGGAGCTATGGAATTTCCTGAATCACTGTTGTATGAGGTTATTCACTTCGAAAGTTCTGTCTCGTTTTAGAAAGGTGAAGTCAAGAGTTGATTGCTTTTCCTTGTGAGCTACGAGATTTGGTTTTATGGTTTGGCATGATTTTACTCAGTTTTATGAAGGTTTTTTTCAAACTATAATAATTTTAGGTATCAAATTTTCACTTCAAAAATTTATTTATAAGAATTTTTCTATTTATTTTTTCTAAGTCACTTTTTATGGCATTACAATTTCGAAAACCCATATTCTAAGGTAATTTGAATACTTGGATTTAAGAATTGCTTATATTTTTTTAGTACTTTAAGAAGAATTCATGATTAATGTTTTGAACAATGAAAGTGAAAAAGTGTGAAAAGAAGTAGAAGAGTAGAAGCATGAAATTTGGAGAATAAAACTCTTAAAAATGGTAGTATTTGTGATGAAATCTTAAACAGTATTTTTTAAGGATACCCTAAAACAATTTTCGTTTAACTTTTTCCAAGTTCAGGAAATATGATCTCAAAAATATTATTCATTTACTTTAAAAAGTTTTATCACCGTCGTTTTTTAAGATAAAAACCATCTAAAATTCTTAAAAGTTACAAGAGTAACATTTCCCCAAATAACATCTGTAAATGTTGCTTCACAACTAGAAGACTATTTGGGCAGGAAAGACAATACATTAATTTTACCTCTCATGAATACTTTATACCAGGGTGGTCCAACCTTTACTTGCCCGAGTGCCAAACTAACTTTAGTATATGAGAGTGAGTGCCAAAAGACATAAATAATAAAAGCATTACATACAACTAATTTAATATATCACTATATTTTACAATGAGCAATGGTGAAATCAATGGGAGAGGATTGACATTCTTTTTCTGATACTAGTTTATCGATGTTGACAGTGAGTTCAGTAAGACAAAGTCTCAGGCTAGGTTCCAGAGAAATATTTTCCATTCGATTTCTTGCTTTTGATTTTATTTGTTTGAGATGAAAAAGCACTTTCGCGCACATATGTACTCCCAAACAGGGATAACATTTTCAGGGAGAATTTAAGCAGTTCTGAGAAGCGTTCCTTAGAAACCATCTTCCAGAAATTTTCAGGGCCGTCGCACTTTCTAGCCTGGTAAAATGGGTCTGCTTGAAGATCACATATTTCCATTTAAATTTCGCAAGGCACCTCACATAATTCAATGCCCATGGGATTTTTGCCCCAAAATAAAGTTTCTAACTGATGCCCTTTTGAATTTTAAGCTAAAAATAATTTCCGAGGAGTGTCAGGGGTTCTCCCCTGAAATTTTTTGAAAATTAAACTCCAAAAACCAGGTTTTTAACACTTTTCTGCAATAAAAATTGAAATGTTGATTATATTCTCTGTTAGTTAGAATACGCATTTAATTTTGAGGCCGAGTGCCACAAAAATTTCTTCGAGTGCCACTCGTGGCACGCGTGCCTCGGGTTGGACCACACTGCTTTATACTTAACTGGTTAAGTTTTGATATTTATTTTTTAAGTTTTATAATTTTCTATTTAAATGATAAAGTGGAAAATAAACTCATCAACTCGTGTGTTTTATTCCCGTTTAATGAAAAAAACCTATTACCGTCCGTAAATATACTATGGGGAAAATTATTGATTTTCTCTATGATTGAGGTAAGGATTTTGGACACTGTTCCTCTCATGAAAAAGCTTTAAGATATTATATAAATTGGAGATCATGTGATCAAGGTCTTACAAAATAAACTCAGATCCTTTCTGTTAAACATGTTTGCAAATAAGAATTACAGAAAATAAGAACCAAACTATGATTTCAAAAGAATTGGGTGTCTCCATGGAACTTCTCGCATTATGTTCTTCTTTCGTGATGTTGTAATCATTAATTTAATGATGTTTAGAAAATACTAGTAGAAGACCCTATAGTCCTTACTTCTAAGGGACCTCTCATTAGAAACCCAAACCTATAAATACACAAATTCCATCCAAATGACCCCATGTGGAATACATTCTCTATCGAGTCCCAGACCCTAGGGAGTTTAAGCCATAAGCTAGAAGAAGGGGTAGACGAACTCTTGAATAGATGCCAAGTGTGGATTTCTTGTTCTGAATGAAACGGACTTAGAAGTTAGGACTGTTAGACTGGAAAGTACTAGACAATGTATAAAGGAAGATGGTGCGAAATTTTGAGGGGGATAGTTACTTCTGCAAGTCTGGATTTGTCACAGTCGTTGGAAATGTGACGTTAGAATTTTAATTTGTTTTCTAAATATTTGTCTTTGAAAAGTTGTTGGAAAAGGAAAAAAGTTTAGTCAGAGGGCATTTCTTTAAAAATGGAGTAAAATTGATTGAATAGAAAAATTAAATTGACAGAACAGGGGTCGATCCAGGCGAAAATTGGGGCCGTTTTGCGGCCCCTTCACAAAAATTAGCTTCGATAAAACGGCCCCTTCACAAAAATAAACTTCCGAAGAACGGCCCTTCACAAAAATAAACTTCGGAAGAACGGCCCCTTCACAAAAATAAACTTCGTAAAATCGGCCCTTTCACAAAATTTCTAGTGACAAAAAATTACCACTTCCAAATTTCAAACGAAACTCTTCAAACGAAACCCTATGCTCTCGGATTGTCTGTAAAATTTGCGGATTTCAGCTAAGTTTTACGGATCAATTCTAAATTTTTACGGAATCCACGTTTTTTCCCATTTATCCTTCTCAGAAACGTTTACAAATCTAAAAAATCGTGATTTTTTGCGAAAGTTTCCATTTTTTTATCGCGGAATGTTCTGTTTTTTCCGCAACCCATTCCTTGTAGAACCACGGGCGTCAAGAGATGTCGGCTTCTCTCGTGACCGTATTGTAATGAAAGAAAAACCCCAACTTTAACATAGTCAAAAGCCAACATGTCCAATGTTCAGCAGAATCTCTATCTTGAAAGCCAAAAAGTTGCGATTCTTCGTGGAAGTCCCGTTTTTTCTGCGACTGCTTCCATCGGTCCTCGGCGCCTCATTCGCGACGTAATTGGAACTAATCACATGCGTTATCGCGATACTAGTCGGTATTTCAACTTATGAGGATTTTCTAGAGTAAAGTACTAGAGTAGAGTACTAAAAATTTTTCTGGTATTATATCAAATCGATTTAAAGAATGTAAAGATAAAATAGTGAATCATAAATTCTAGGTTTCACGTAAATTTATTTCATAATAAAAAAATTTTCACAAAAAAAAAATTCCATTTTCACAAAAATAATTTCATTTTCACAAAAAATAATTTCATTTTCACAAAAATTAAAAAAACAGGCCCCAAAAATTAAAACCTGGATCGACCCCTGCAGAAATATCTCTTCCTGGTTAAAATATAAAGGATTTGTCGAATTTCCGAAAAAATAAAATTCGACAAATCCTTTATATTTTAACCAGGAAGAGATATTTCTGTCAATTTAATTTTTCTATTCAATCAATTTTACTCCATTTTTAAAGAAATGCCCTCTGACTAAACTTTTTTCCTTTTCCAACAACTTTTCAAAGACAAATATTTAGAAAACACAATTAAAATTCTAACGTCACATTTCAATTTAATTTTCCTTTTTACCATATCTGTTTTAAAACTTCGCCGCAATATATTACTTGAATCAACTTAATAGTCATACTTTGAATATTTTGTTGAGGCCGTGGGGAGCCTAGTGGTTAAGGCATCGGCCTTGGGATCGGAGGGTCCCGGGTTCGATTCCCGACACCGCTGAAGACCCATCGAGTATATGCGGAGTACGTGCTCGTTAAATCTGTGGGTCCGAAAGTCCTAAGGTCGGTCATGGCGCAGTTTACCTTGGGTCCAGGTGTCTGGAGACTATTTCCCTCCCCTTCAGATGCATGTCAAAATTGTGGAGGTGGCGATAGATGGTGGCGGCATCTATCATCCGAGGCTTAAGTCGGACTCCTGCCTTTCATGGGCCTCACTTTCTCAGGAGCGCACCCCCTTTGCCTTAAATCCTGTACGCTCTGCGGATGGAGCTTGGATATTCCAAGTGGCATAAGAAACAACAACAACAACATTTTGTTTAAAAAAATGCAATAAAATTTGTGTGTATGCTAAAAATATGTCTATATGTGCTAAATTATCTGTTAAAATACTAATGTTAATTTATCTGTGTTAAATTTGTTATTTGTAAAAATGTTTCTTTTTTTTTTAAATTTATTTCATATAGTCTCTTACTGCTACTTTTCATGTTTCATTTTGTAAACGGGCAGTGCCCATTACAATAAAGTTTCTCTCTCTCTCTTGATTTGTCGAATTTATAAACTTTAGGTTGACATTTCTAAGTCTCTATCTAACTCCGACTTTGAGTTGATGAAATGATGTTATGATGGTTTTCATTGAGAAACATGTAGTTATATTATAATCCATGTGTATTAGTTTTATTATAAACTTAGTACATAGAACAAAAATTGTTTTTTCGGAACTAAAATGTTGTACTCCTTAATACTAAAATATCGCTGAAATATTATGGTGTCAAAATATACGTTTCAATATAGATTTTCGAGGGCATACGGGCGTGATTGGAAACGAAAGGGCAGATGTTTTGGCTAAGTCCGCAACAGATTTAAGTATTGAGTTTGAACCTGCTAATATACCGAAGTCATATTACAAAAGGATTATGAAGGAGAGCATTATAGAAACCTGGTCAGATGAATACGGTGGTTCAGAGAAGGGTGAATTAACAAGGAAATATTTCCCGACTATTGGCCATCGTATGTCTTGTGCTCATTTCTATGCTAACTTTAAAATAACTCAATTTCTAACTGGTCATGGAGGGTTCAGGAGGTATCTTCATCGTTTTGGTTTGGCTCATTCTTCGTCTTGTGACTGTGGTTTTGGTGAAGAAGATGTCCATCATATTGTTTATGATTGCCCTAGATTTTCATCCCAAAGAAAAGTTTTGAGATTGGCCTTGAGAAAATTGCACATTAATTGGCCAGCATCTCCTTTTGCTATGATATCTAATAGAGAAACTTTTACATTATTTGTTAATTTTGTTGAAAGTGTCTTTTGATTCTGTTGTTTTGTTCTGATTATTATTTTTATTTGAGATTGTAACTTACTTCTGTAAGCCCCATGTTATACTCTGTGGAGCATGGGGAGATTTTAAATTCAATTAAAAAAAATAGATTTTAAACTCAAAGTTAGTTTAAATTTCATGATGATTTTAAACTTTGTTTTGTTTGCCATGTATGGTGCGGGAAAGATATACATCCTTCTTTTAGAAAAACCAGGGGTTTTTCTATCTTAATCCACCTTAATAAACTATCAGTTTCAGAAAAATCCTTTTGCTCTCATAGCAATTTCTGATTTTCAATATGATATTTTTTCTTTGAGAAGAAAGTAATGTTGACATTTTAAAAGATGCTTATTCATATTATCGATAGTAATATTATTGATAGTGTGATTAATATTAATATAAATTTGTTTACTAAACGTTCTCCTCTCATATGGATGATATTCTACGATGCTAGTTTTTAGTGTGTTAAAACTTATTTTATATACTTTTAAAGTCTATTTTTAGGCGGAAAAAGAGTAGACTGGCTGTTGCTTATGGGAATTTCTTTGGTCACAAAGCTTCTTTACTTAAAGAAATTTTGGCTTTTGAGTTGCTTGTTGCCTGTTGAGAGCTATTTTGAATTTTTCCCACCAATGTATTAAATTAATCTCTATTATATTCCACTATATTTATTAATGTAATTAATCAATTTATTTTTATTAATTTTTAGTGAATATTATTTTTTAAAGCATAAAAAAGGAAAATCATATTTTTTTCGAGTATAGATATCTTTCACCAAACTGCATTAAAATGTAATAATGAAGTTTGGAAGACTTCTTTTTAAATTGGTTTAAATAATTTATACGAAATAATTTGCGAGAAAAAAATTTTTTAGTCAGTTTTTTATATTTTTGGAGTCAGTAATGTAATTTATACACAAATTTATATTTTTGAAACAATATGAATTAGCAGAAGAAATTTTACGATCTTGTAAAACTGTATAAATTCCCTGAAATCCATCCATTAAAACAATATCAAAGTTTTTATATCAAGAAAGACACATGTCTCAGTAGCTATAAGGAAATAATGCAATACGCGAGCGAACTTGACATGGTATGTATAGAATGTATACAAAAGTTTTATTTGCTTTGGCAGAACAATCTTTTCATCTTATTGAAGCTTTCCTGAATTTTCTCTTCAAACTATATTTCGATCGAAACTCATGTGCTTGAAAGACAAAAATGCGTCGTACTGGTCGTATTGTTCTTCGTTCTCTCATTATTATTCATTATCCGTGAGGGTTTACCATCGTATCAGATTTAGGATCCCACTTCTGAAATATTGGAGTTTAATTTGGCAAGGCAGTGAAGAACCATCAGAATCAATGATCAGGCCGATTAAGCATCAATCGTTTATTGAAACAAGAATACATATGTTACGGGCAAAGTGATACATTTCATTGATAAATGCCATTGAATTGATCACATTGCCCTCCTCCACTTCAGGCATTATTAATAATGCCCGATTTATCACATTGCCGGTAACATATATACTAAAATCAACCTTTACGTCATCAATAGTTAAAGTAGAAGTTTAAAGTTTAAAAAAATTAAAGTGACAGTTAACAAAATCTTTGCATTAAAAATGAAACATGCTTTCTAATGTTGCAAAAATGTAGATATTTTAAGGAATTCTATTTCCAATAAGATAATTTCGTTTCTTTTAATAATCAAGGAAGATAAGTTATAAATAACATCAGTTATGTCTAATAAAGATACCCTGTTTATCTTAAAAGACAGGTTTTCTCAGCTTTTTAGACACTGTGACCCTATTTTTAAGTTCAATATTTTTCGGTTCCAACTAAATGTTAAAAGTTTGAAAAAATCTACAATAGTTGTAAATTTTATAATGATAACAACAGGGTTGGCAAAAACCCGGGTTTTTTTGAAAAAACCCAAGTGGGTTGGGTTTTTTCAATAAAACCCTGAAAAAACCCATATAAAACTGGGTTTTTTCGGAAAAGTGTGGGTTTTTTCAAAATTAAGTGGTTTTCTCCTATAAAGTATGTGGGTTTTTTTCAAATTTTAGTTAGTTCTTTCTATGTTAAATGTGTTCTGTCAAAATAATGTCAGTTTTTCCACAGTTAAGTGGGTTTTTTCAAGTTTTTATACTTAGAAAAAAAAACACTGAAATTGTAAAAACACCCCTTATTTACTTGAAACCTGGTTTAAATTTTGAAAAACACGCTAAAATTTAAAAAATATCCTAAACTTTGAAAAAAAAACATTCAATATTGAAAGAAATCTATTCAAATTTGAAAAAACCCACTGAAATTTTAAAAAATCTTTATTTTTTATACCTATTTTGAACTTTAATTGTCCTAAATTATGAAAAAAACCTCTTCAACAATGAAAAAACCCACTGAATAATGAAAGAACCTATTCAACTTAAAAAAACTCCCTGAAATTGAAGAAACACCATTTAATTTTTAAAACCTAGTTTAAATTTTGAAAAAACCCATCAAAATTTTAAAAATATCCTAAACTTTGAAAAAAAAACTTTAAATTTTGAAGGAACTGCCAAAATTTTGATTTTTCTTGAAAAAACCCAAAAATGGGTCCAAAATGTGGGTTTTTTCTCGTGGGTTTTTTTGAAAAAACCCATTGGGTCCAACCCAATTGGGTCCAATCCAGCCAACCCTGGATAACAATCACCTTATTATAATCCCACATTCCTTGAAGTAAGAAAAATAAAAAAACAGCGATTTTATTCAGATACAATAGTTTTATAAGGCATATCAATATTTATTCGTATTGACTACATACACTATAAGACTTTTAGTAACAGAGAATTCGTTCCTGAATTCGTTGTCTTAATAGAATGAATCACGATTTAAAAAATTGAATTCAAGAATTGTTTGTTCATTCAATAAGAATTGTGATACACAAAATAAATGACATAAAATATGATTCGGCTTTTTTACCCATATAGGTTTGTTAAAGCAATCAAACTGAACAAAATAGCCACTTTTTATTAATGTTCCAAGAAAGTTTTAAACCACATCGTCAAAATAAAAAGAATTTAGAAAAATGATGAAATCATTTTTGTTCAAATGTACTATTTTAAAAGATTACTTTTGGAGCATAGGATGTGCATATTTTTTGGGGGGCGTAACGCACTTTCTATTGATTTTGTTCATTACAACAAACATTAAGCAGAGAAATAAGAAAATCTTTTCTTAATGAAGAGGTATTGCTTCCTGATATCTTAAGCGAGAAATCTAGATTAAGTTGGATTCAAAAGACTCCATCTTATTTAATGAAGTATGTCTTAAATGCCCCTTGGGGAAGATTTCTGCAATCCTTTAGTTTTTAATGGTAAGAGGAGATAAATGAAAAAGTATTATCGATTTTAGGAAATTTATGATAGCCAATCAGTCGATAGTAAAATTTAGAAAACAATTTAATAAAGGACGCGAATTATAAAACTGGCCAAAACGTGTTGGTTTAAAAGAACTAATTTTCAAACAATGTATAATAAAAAAACATTGGATTGCAGGGTTGGGAAATACTACTGAAAATTTCACTTCGCCCAAAAAACGTTAAAAATAATAAGTTTTCATTCCAAAAAATTTGAACCAAGGGAAAATGTTGCAAAAATTTCTAAAATTAACTATATTTTGTATTTACTCTAGCTCCTTTGAAAGTGAATAAAATTTATATGGATATTAAAATTAAATACAGTAATCGTAGAATATCTTTTTTTGACAAAAAAATTGTATTTAATAAAGCGCTTTTATTGTTAACAAGAGTTGGAATTTAATGTTTAATATTTTTTTTTTTAATTTTCTGTCAAACTGAAAATTGAAGAATAGTTAAACTTAAAAAAAATTAAGCGCTAAATATAAAATACTGGAGTCAATATTTCCTCAAAAGAGTGCTCTATTTGTAAGGATTGTTTGTTTTCTATTTACTTTTGATTTGATTTATCAGTTGATCTCATTTTTGACAGTGGTGAAAGATAACATATTTTGATCACATTCACTTTTCACATTCACATAAAATAAAAACATTAAAATTATTGTTGAGTAGCAACAAATGTATCGCTCCGAAAATAATTACTGCTAAGAAATTGCAAAAGTTATTCACGTTGCTAAAATTAAAATGTAATTTAATTTAAATTGTAACTTGTGAATGCATTTACAATAGTTTTTAAGAAATAGTATAGTATAGTTCTTTCAAATGCATCCATATATATTTTTCAGATAAATTTTAGTGAAAAAAATAATCAAAAATATTTAAAAGCAAAAGAAATTAGAAAAAAGGATCACTTTAGAAGTTTAAAAAGTAAAAAGAACAAATGTTCACTAAAAATAATCATAGTGAATTATAACATTTATCAGTTTTTTAGAAATAAGCAAAATCTTTACTTACCTTTCATTCTGGCCTTTTATAGAAACAGAAATGAATCCAAGAAAATTTATTTGAGTGGTTAATAACTTTTAGTAGATAGGTAATCTAAGACCTGAATCAGAGTAAAACATATTCTATTTAGCATTTATTTATTAGGCAGTTAACTATTTGGATATAGATGTTATATTTTTATTAAATTAATGCAAAAATATTTTTTGAAAATAAGTTAAATGAATGTTTTAAATCATGAAAAGTTCCACGGCTTGAATCGTGAATATTTATCAGATGAGTTTCTGCGATACCGCCACAGCCTATGATTCCAGAAATTGGTTTAATAAAAGTAATGTTTCTCAAGTACCTGTAACTAGATTTACCAACTTATATATACTATAGATAAAATCTCAGTCAAAAAATGCAAAAATCTGTAGCAAATTTTCCCTCGTAAAACACTACATTTATCAGGGTAAGAAAGGTTATAATGGTTATATACAGGGTATTCTGAATTTTTAAACGAATTGGCTCTTGACAAAACATTCTTCATGGAGTAAATAAAAAACAAAACCATTAGATGCCGTGAATCTGGATAAAATTACGCAAATAAATGTAGATGTTGTTTTCAAAAATTATATTTAAGTGAGATGTAGTGTAATGTAAATTATTATATGAGAGCGTCAAAATTATTTGGAAATTTCGAAGCACTTAGTATTTTTACACTGAATGAAACAAAAATAATAACATGTATTGCTTTACTACGCAGTGAAATAGTATTACAAAGTTTACAGAAAAGATTTGATTAAAACAGCGAGTCATGATGCAAAAACTAATAAAAAATTAGGTGATTAATGACAGTTTCTTTTTAAAATGTCAAAGCTTTTTATAAAAAATAGTAGCGACGAAGGATATTATGAAAGAGTCTTTTTACTTCTGTGGAGAAAAAATATGCTATTTGTAAAAAAATCTAAGTCATCAAAAGGGTAATTAAATGCAACCCACGAGCAGGACATTTTTATTGTATTTCATTTTAATAGAAGTTTATGAGTGCGAATTCTCTAAAAAATTATTGAGAAAAATAAATTTTCGGGTGTAACGTTTGTTTTGAGCTTGATATGTAAGGGCTATTTCGAATTCAATCCATTATTTTTATCCCTTACACTATAGTAAAAAAAGTGTTCAGCCTATTGTATGAACTTTTCCCAACAATTGGCACTGAATTTTAAGACACATGAGACAACTCCCATGTTAAAAGCTAAAAATTCATTTTCTTTCCAGAATATGTAGGAACTTTTTTAATATCTTAAACAAGCCAATAAAAGAAACAGGATAGTTCTTTTAAAGAGTTCAACTTTAATCCTTTGGTGTAAAGCTATTTTCCAGAAAAATGTAGGCCATTTCTTTGGCTCCTTATTTCCAATAAATCAGAAAGTAAAGTTTCTATTCCATCAAAACTTGTAAATTCAACATATAACACCCTCTCATCCCTTTGGGGACATCCATAAATTACGTGAGGTGTTTTTTCCAAAATCTGGATCCCCCTCCTCCTTGGTAAGATTTAGTGAGATTTTGCTGGACCCCCCTCCCCCCACGTGAGAATTTAACTACAACCTTTAAAAATGATTTTTTATCCTATTCGTTTGTATTTTGTACTTCACAGCACCTAAAATTTTTACATTGTTAATGATGTGGGGGAAAGGACATTATGTTATCATCAGGTTTTCTTTATTATAAAAATCATACTTAAAAAACAGAGACAATCGTAAAATTTCTGACTAAAAAAGTTGACGTGAGATTTTAATCGACCCCCTCCCCCTTGGTGAGATTTTTCCAAACCCCTCCCCCCTTTTTGACCTGACGTATTTTATGGATGTCCCCTTATAGAAATTAAGCCACTTATTTACTACTTATTTTTTCGAAATCTTTAGTTTATCTATTGAAACATAGCCTTTTTCTATCAAAAGAAAAACGTGTGGTTTTAGATATTTTTCTTTGAGGATATTTTTTTCATAAGGCAAAAAATATTTCCAAAATTTTAATTTGTAAAGAAGATAGAAAATATATATATGATAAAACAACTTGAAAAACTCGAAGCGCAGAATACTTTAGTAAATTAATGTTATTTATAATTACCCTTCAAGTTAACTCAAGCACTATATCAAGCCACTTCATTTCAGGACATGCAAATTTCTTTTCATAGTTTTCCAATTAAGGGAGTGATCCGAGTATTTTCAATACAGGACTTACTCTACTGAGTTTTGTATTTCATGCTTCTCCTTTTCCACAGAAGGCAATTGATCTTTGGCTTAAAAGCAAACAAAAAAACCCTTAACTGTGTTTACGTTTAATTCTGAGTTTAAGATATGGAATGTTTACGGAAAGAAAAATTACCAATGATTGGGAGTGTTTCGCCGATAAATCCTATTTGAGAAACTGAGATTCTTAGCAAATGTTCCATTGAGTAAAAAAAACCTAGTATTTGTTGAAGAACTGTGAAAAATTTTTTAGTCTCTTTTTTGAATATAAGACTGAATAAAGTTTTTATTTATACTGCTGAAAAACTGATACTAATTTGATAAAAAAAGTGTATTGCATCCAAAACGTTTCCAGATTTCTTTAGATCTTTTTGCTGTTGACAGAGCAGTTTAAAAGAGCAAAACAGCTAGCAGTAGTAAAGACGGAAGGTTGATTGATAATTTTGAATATAATTTGATCGACCCGATTTTTAATGCGTAAAAATATATAAATGAGAAGAGTCCAGGAGAATAGTTATATCATAATCTCTCTATTCTAAAAAAAAGTTTTTGTAAATGGTTTCCAGAGAAAGGCTTTTTAATTACTGATCCGTATAACATGTTTTTGGTATCAAACTGTTCGGATTCTTTTGAGGATGTGCAAAGTGCCTTTAGAATTTCAAAAAAAATTCTCAATTCTAAGATATTTCCATTTTTCTGGATTACGGATAAGGTTGCAGTTAATAGCAAGAAACTGTCGTACAATTTATTATACCTCCAATCACAATGACCAACCGACGCTATTCCTTAATGATGAAAATAATTCCTTTCACGCTTTAAAAATGCGCTTCAAAATATGTACTTTCTAAATAAAATATTTTAAAAGACTGATAAGAGTTTTCCAGAAACTCACAGATCTACTATTCAAGTATAGAATTTCACACACCAAAATTAATTGTTTGTAAACATTGAGTGCAATGTAGATTTTGTCTCTTATTATTTTTAATAGCTTAAATCGTATTGTTTAAAAAGTCTGTTTTAAAACTAAAACTTGAATGATAAAACACTAGATATTTTGACGAGTTACTAGGTACTATATTAAATTTAACAGATTCATTGCTGAACGTTTTTGTAAATATTGAATAACAATAGCACGAGCAGACTTGATGGATATTTTCAAGGAAAACGTGTTGATTAAATTATTGATAATTTAACCAATAAATATTCTAACTTTTAAGAGAGTGTGCTTCTGGAAAGTTGGTTGACGTTTTTCTACTAATTGTTATAACGAATGTTTTATAAATAAATAATTTTAGTGAGCAGGGTTTTGTGGGGATTGCGAAGCGATCCGAAAGGCCCTGCGTCAGCAGTTAACGGGGGTTGGCGAGCGATAGCGAGCAGGGGGCGGTATCTCCCTAGTATAGAAAATTGAAGTTTTAATTCAAAGATGTATTCTTAAATAATAGTTCTACTGAATTAATCACTTTTAAACTAATATAGCTACCTTCGGCAAAAGTTGTACTAATCAGTTATTGAAGTAACCAGAACCAATAAAAAGAATCTCCACCTTCTAAAATACTACTACACTATATAGAAACATGTCCATCAACTATTTCCTTTTTATTGAAATTCTATATTATACGCCCTGAGTTACAATTAAAACTAAAATCAGCTTCCGGGCCTATTGGCCATAGTTTTCAAGATGTTAAAATGTTATACGTTTCAACCCTTACTACGGGAGTCATCCTCAGTAAAAATAGTAGTTACTACTTTTACTAGGATGACTCCCGTAGTAGGAGTTGAAACATATAACATTTTATTATCTTCAAGACTATGGCCAATAGGCCCGGATTATTTTCAATACTATTGTTATTTGATAAAATTCTCAAATATCATTCCACCACGATACTGATAGTAGCTACTATACTTCACAGCAACGTTTCCTGAACCCAGTACGTCACTACGCGAAAGGGGAAAGTGAGTACACAAAAAGCCTGCTGGGTTGATAAGAGGAATTTCGGTACGCGAATGGTGATAAAAAAGAATATTTATACATGGGTTTAACAGAATAATCATATTTTAAAATTGACGTTCTTTGTTTCACTCGAAATTCAGGGAAACTACTTTGTTTGACAGTGACGTAGTACGTTCAACTTAAGTTGCTTTCTAGTATAGCTTGAAAATTGAATTTTTCACAAATATGACTTAATAAACAGATTGAATAGTAAAATCTATTAAGGTAACGAGAGAAACTCCTCAAATCAAAACGTCCCACCTCACACCTGTATCTCCGCTTCCCTGGCAACCTTCCCGATCCCTCCGCCAGGTGTCGCCCCACCGCTACATCCGCATCCCCCATCGGTCCGAAGAGGGGGACGGGATCTGTTCCTCTTTCACCCAGAATTCCCCAACACCCTTTTCCATCCTGCTCTTCACTTTCGACCAGAGGTCCGGGAAGAGCGGCTCTCTTTCCCCCCAGGTGAGTTGTCCGGATACTTAGTAGTGTACAATAGTTTGTTTTGGTACTTACGGGATTCCGTTGTTGGGATACTTACTCCGTGATGTTTGCATTGGGATTGTCAGAGGGAATTGCGATTGGGAATGCTCGGGTTCCCGGATGGGGACCGTTTGGCCCGGGGCGGATCGAGGGGTCTTGAGGGGTTTTATGGGGGTGGGTTGGTGAGGGTCGTATTCGGATGTGTGGCGCGTCTTACTGATGTGGGGTTGGATTGTTGGACTGATGGTAAGATGCTTTTTAGATGTGTTTGTTGGATTGTGTGGATTGAAAGAGGGAAAAGTTTGAAAAAGTTTTGAAACGGATGAGTTGTTAGTGTTTTCCACTGTTTATGATTTGTGTCATGGTTTTGAGTAATGGTCAAGTTCGTTTTGAAGGTATGAGGCGTGCTTCAAAAGTTACAAACAAAGTATTTTGAAAAAACTATTTCGGTTAAAAATTATTTTTTAAGGGGACTCAGTACCAAAAATTTAGTCAAAATTTCGAATTCGAGATTCTGCCATAAAAATGAAGATACTACCCTTAGAATTATAATGATATGAGATTTTTAAATATAAGAATTGTGAGGTTTTCTGACCCAAAGATAGGCTTACTGAAGCATTGCGTTTAACCTTTAAACGGGTTTTTCGTAAAACAAGGTTTTTATCGTTTAAAATCCTTAGGATTTTTTCTAATTGTCCAAATCACTTAAAACTTGGTAGTCATTATCAGTAATGTATGTTAAACACCTCTACGTATGGATTTTAAAATATATTAATTACAAAATTTTTTACAAAGCAAGAAAGTAGAAACTTAGCATTTTTTTTCAAAAAAAAATGTCAAATTTCAGATTTTCTTTTGTTTTTCCGAAACCCTTGTAGATATTTAAATTTCCATACGTAAAGCTAACAATATATGGTGGATTTATGTTGAGAAAAAATATCAAGTGAAATGAGTGTATATTAAAGGAGGAGTAGCATTTTGAAGTAGGGTAATTTTGGCCACTTTTTTTAAATTTTTGAAATAAATAAATTTTTGAATTTTCTTTTTGTGCTAAATATGAATTAGTATAAAGCAAATACATAATTTAACACCTAAAAAGATAATAAAATCCTGTTAATAGAGTAAAAAATGTTTTTGGTATTGAGTCCCTTAAAGAATCGTGGGGGAAGTCACACAAATTTAAGTTCGTAAAAATGCTTGGATGGAAGACATGTTTTAGTAAGAAAACTCACGTGCACAAATAATAGAATAATAGAAAGTTGCAAAAGAAAGGAAGTATTTATAGATGGAGCTGGAAGCAATTATCTTGTTGCCTTAATATTTAAGAATAATATCGTGATGGGATTTAAATGTTTAAAATAGTATGAATGATATTTTTCTTTATAATATTGAGTAGTAATTTTCAGCACGGTTACACATATTTTCTCATTGATATAAATATTTATTTTCCCATCTTATACGGTTAAAATAAAATTATTTTTATTACATAAGAACTAAACTGTCAACTATCTATTAACTGAACTGACTTCCGGTTTTAATGGTTCAAGTGGATTACGTGAAATATTATGTGCAAAGATGTGCAACGCATAGGGGCAATAGTACGCACTTTGTAGAAATGCCTGATGATACATTACACAACCGCATTAAGTTAAAGGGTTTTTGGCATTTTTACTGTTAGGTAGAGTAGTTCATGATCATACCCCAGATATAATTTAAAAGTGATATCTCTTTTCTCCCATGAGAAAAGGAGTAAAGAAACTTTACAGAAGATGAGATTTTTTGAGAGAGATGACAATGATGATGAGACAATGATTGAGAGATGAGACAATTTTTCTTTCTATTTTATTTAGACTTCTTCTTGCGTTTTGAACTTATGTCCTTTTTGAACTTTTTTTGAACTTTTGTAAAATGATCGCAATAAATAAATCTCAAAAATATTACGATTTTCCTGAGGATATTATTCCGATCGCTGATAGCAACTTCTATTGGAGAAAATTTTGCCATCTATTAAAGCTAAAAACGACGCATAAAATTGCACTGTTCAACAATGAAAAAATTTTCTTGATGAAAATAGTCATTTCTTATAGATTTTGGGTCCCTGAATACGAAAATCACCATTAAAATTCTCAATTGACTCAGTATTTTCGGGGAACCGCCCCTGCCCCTTTTTACGTTTTTCGACGACTTTATAACTTTAAACTCGATTTTCAGGGTCAAAAAACATTGCTTTAGTCTTCAAATTGCCCCCCAGGGGACAAAAAAGGTTCAAATTAATAAAATATGATAAATTTATAACAAATGGGATAACCTTTTTGGGTCCTAACCAGGGTTGGCAAAAACCCGGGTTTTTTTGATAAAACCCAAGTGGGTTGGGTTTTTTTGGGTTTTTTCAATAAAACCCTGAAAAAACCCATATAAAACCGGGTTTTTTCGGAA
Source organism: Tetragnatha versicolor (assembly GCA_024610705.1). Classification (NCBI taxonomy): domain Eukaryota; kingdom Metazoa; phylum Arthropoda; class Arachnida; order Araneae; family Tetragnathidae; genus Tetragnatha; species Tetragnatha versicolor. The sequence goes on from JANDEH010000008.1 coordinate 19,953,954, forward strand.
AAAGTGTGGGTTTTTTCAAAATTAAGTGGTTTTCTCCTAGACAGTAAGTAGGTTATTTCAAATTTTAGTGAGTTCTTTCTATGTTAAATGTGTTCGGTCAAAATAATGCCAGTTTTTCCACAGTTAAGTGGTTTTTTTCAAGGTTTTTATACTTTAAAAAAACCCACTAAAATTTAAAAAATATCTTAAACTTTGAAAAAACCCATTCAATATTGAAAGAAATCTATTCAACTTTGAAAAAACCCACTGAAATTTAAAAAAATCTTTATTTTTTATACCTAGTTTGAACTTTAAACTTCCTACATTTTGAAAAAAAACCCATTCAATAATGAAAAAAACCCACTGAATAAGGAAAGAACCTATTTAACTTTTAAAAAAAAACTCCCTGAAATTGAAAAAACACCATTTAGTTTTTAAAACCTAGTTTAAATTTTGAAAAAACCCATTAAAATTTTATAAATATCCTAAACTTTGAAAAAAACACATTAAATTTTGAAGGAACTGCCAAAATCTTGATTTTTCTTGAAAAAACCCAAAAATGGGTCCAAAATGTGGGTTTTTTCACATGGGGTTTTTTTTTGAAAAAACCCAATTGGGTCCAATCCAGCCAACCCTGGTCCTAACCCTTCCCCAAGGACCCAAATTTGATGGCAATACGCAGGAATGATTTTTACTAAAAACGGTTGAGCTGTTAATGACCCCAAAGCAGCCACGGAAGGGTTCAATACCGCACTTAGAGTTAAACTGCTGTGCAAAATAAAAGTCAAAATACCACTGACTGAATTTTAGCTGATTCTTGTGTAAAATGATCTGCTGAAGTCCAATATGACACCCATTTTCCTCCATCACCCTCAGTTTTTAAGAGGATGCCCCCTAATTGTTATCCACAGCCGAGCATCTATTAACATCTTGAAACATGAAATCCTCACTCCCAAAACCAGTCAGTTGTTAAAGAACTGAAGAGTTTCTACTTAGAATAGACCCAAAATATAAGAAAAACGTCATTTGTAATCTTTTCAAAATCATCAATATTAATTCCTGAGCTCGCGAGCGCCTTCGCGATTCTGGGAGTCTTCCGAACTCTTCCGCGGGGGCTTCTGGGACGCTAACACCTCAACCACTTTTAGTAAAAATTATTGCTGAATATTTGTCATCAAATTTGGATCCTTGGGGAAGAGTTAGGACCCTTCAAAGCGGAATTGCGTAAAAAATATGCAAAATAAATAGGGTATAACAAATCCTACTATTTTTAACGATTTTTTAAAGTTTTTAGGGGGTAATTACCCCTTAAACCTATCCATTTGTTATAAATTTATCATATTTTATTAATTTGAACCTTTCTTGTCCTCTGGGGGCAATTTGAAGACTAAAGCGATGCTTTTTGACCCTGAAAATAGAGTTTAAAGTTATGAAGTCGTCGAAAAACGTAAAAAGGGGGAGGGGCTTTTCCCCGAAAATCCTGAGGCAATTGAGAATTTTAATGGTGATTTTCGTATTTAGCGATCCAAATTCTATAAGAAATGACTATTTTCATCAAGGAACAAATTTTGAAGGTCAAATTTGTTGAACAGTGTTATTAAATAATAAATTCTAGTCCAGGCATGGCCAACCCGCGGGCCGCATGCGGCCCTCCGGGTCATTTTGTGCGCCCCGCGAAGCTCTCTGAAAACTCTCCCAAAAAGTATCTTCAAGACTTTTTAGCACACTAAAATCAAATTTTTTTGGGGGGAGAATCCCCGACCCCCCATATAACTATTAGATCAGTTTGAAATAATTTTGTGGTCCGCAAGAATTTTTTTAGCCAAAAGTTAAAGTTTTAGGGTAAGTTAAGGCCCCCCAAATTCGGACAAAGGGTACCAAAACACGTTAGAGTCTGTTAATTAGAGTCCTATTTCCAAAAATTTTTCTGGGGGAGGACCCCCAGATCCCCCTTTAGTACTAGGAACTTTATTGTTCACAACTTTTTTAGGATATTAGTTCAGTCAGGTGCAAATCCTAACTAAAAATATTTTTTAATTTATGCATTGAACCAATTAAATATGCATGGGGGCATGAGAGAAAGATTTGGGTGTACTTTTTCCCAATGCAAAAATCTAGCTGCAATTTTTAGAGAAAATTTGGGTCCTCCCGAAATAAATTTCTATAAGCGCCACAGGCTCCTTATAGTTTCGAGTGATTCCAAGTGTTTTTAATGGCACCTGTTTAGTTCCTATGGATAAACTACAGAAGGTTTTCTTGGGGTTGCTCCTTAAGGTAAATTTAAATGAATATTTTATTTAGGAATCTGTCAAACTAAGCAAAGGATCTAAGAAGCTCCCTAATTTATGTACCTAATTTATTCAATTTACTTCACTGTCCTTCTGTGCACCTAATCTCTTCTCTCTATTCTAAAAAAAGTTTTTGGCAAACGGTTTCCTGAGAAAAACTTTTTAATTACTGAACGGAATGACACATATATCTGGTATCAAAATTTCCGGTTTCTTTCCGGATTTCTGAGTAGGCTATTGATTTTTTTAAAAATTTCTCAATTTTAAAATATTTCAATTTTTTTAAATTTTGGATAAGATCGCAGTTACAAAGCAAGAAACTATGAATTTTAAAACAATTGAAAATATATTTCACTGGTTTTAAAACATTCAAATACATTAAATAATCATCTTTCTATTTATCACACTAATTTAAAAAATATATATTGGATTCTTTTTAACAATATTTATAATTTTGTTGTTCAAACGATTTTAATTATATTTAAAACTAATGTATAATTAATTTATCTTTTATTTTTTAAACTAGGGAGCTACCGCCCCCTGCTCGCTATCACTCACCAACCCCCGTTAACTGCTGACGCAGGACCTTTTAGATTGCTTCGCAATTATTACAATACCAAGATCACTGAACTTAACTCACTTTATAAAACATAAGTAAAAACAATTATTAGAAGAAACATCAACCACCTTTTCAAATATCTGTCATATGTCATTTCTATCTCTCCCTTAAAAGTATACCCTCTCTTAAAAGTTAGAATATTTATCAAATCTAACTTTTTAATAATTTAAACAAAATGTTTTTTCTAACACGTCTGTCTATTAATATAACTATTGTTATTTAATATTCTGAAAAAAACTAATTAATATTTTTCTATCTTGTACCTAGTAACTCGTCAGTACACCTAGTGTTTAATAATTATTATTTTTGTTTCAACCCAGACTTGTTAAACAATACCTTTTAAACCATTGGAAATAAGTAGAGGAAAAACCTACAGGACACTTAATGTTTACAAACAATTTCATTTACCAGAACAAAAATTGTTACATTTTAAGACAAAATGTGTGATATTCTACTTTGAAAAAGCATGTATGTAAGTTTTTATAATACTTTTATCTGTTTTTGAAATATATTGGGTTGTCCCATAAGTTCTGTTACTTTTTACGAAGTTTCGTGTTTGAAATTTTTTTATGAAAAACTGGTAATAGGTGGAGATTGCAAAAAAAGGGGATTTTGATCTATGTATATTTATGAACATAATGTGTGATTTTGGCAGTTCTCGTGATATTATTTCTTTTCAAAATGGCGGTTTGAAAAAAAGACCGCAAACGACTATTTGCGCGTAATTTTTTTCTTTTGTTTAAAAAACTAGGAAGAACGCATAATTCATGGCTAAAAAAAGTTTTCCTGTATATTTGAAATGTTTATATTAAGATGTCATAGTTTCAAGATAATTCGATAAGTTTAACTTAGGAAATTTCGGTCTCAAACATAACATCTATTGCAAAAAACTTACCTCAGTAATGTTAGTCAATTTCAAAGAAATTTTCACAAAAAATCCTCAAAATCAATAAAAAAGCTTACAGATAGACCCAAATATTCAAATTATGCAGTTCATTAAATTATCTCTGCACTTTTGTCAAAAAGCAGTACGCACAATTCAAGCGCGCAACGTTTTAGCTTATCAGAATTACACAAGCTGAATTTATACACACTATGCGAAGTAAGCAATTATTTGCTTCATACGAAAACACTACAATAAAAACAACTCGTTCGAATTTAGAAATAAATAAATTCAACTATATTATGAAAGGATGCTTTCCATGTTTAAACCCTTTAAACAAGCATTATGGTTTAAAAAACATCTGCCTTTTATTTGCATTATACCAGCTGCTTAGAAAAACAATAGGCTTACTTTAAAAAACACGTGAAATTACCGATATATGAAGTTTTAAAGCCAAAATTTCCTACTTTAAACTTATTGAATCATCTTGAAACTATGACATCTTTATCGAAACATATCAAATACACTGTAAAACTTTTTTTAGCCGTGAATTATGTGTTCTTCCTAGTTTTTTAAACAAAAGAAAAAAATCACGCGAAAATCGTCGTTTTTGGTCTTTTTTTCAAACCGCCATTTTGAAAAGAAATAATATCACGAGAACTACCGAAATCACACATTATGTTCACAAATATACGTATATCAAAATCCCCTTTGTTTGAAATCTCCACCTATTACCAGTTTTTCATAAAAAATTTTTAAACACGAAACTTTGTAAAAAGTAACAGAACTTATGGGACAACCCAATATTTAATTTGGAAAGTACTTTAAAGTACATTTTAAAAACGTGAAAGGAATTCGTTTCATCATAAAATATGGCGTCAGTTGGTTGTTGTGATTGGATAATAATAAGTTATAATAAGTTGTTTGATAGTTGTTTGCCTAGTAACTGCAACCTTATCCGTAATCTAAAAAAAATGGAAATACTTAAAAATCGAGAATTTTTTTAGCAATTCTAAAGGCAGTTTGCACATCCTCAAAAGAATCCGGACAGTTTGATACCAAATATGTGTTATACGGATCAGTAATTAAAAAGCCTTTCTCTGGAAACCGTTCACCAAAAACTTTTTTTTAGAATAGAGAGATAATAAATTCATATTTTTATATTTATCATTGTCGTTGTGGCAACCTAATCATTTCTATATTTGGGCAATGAGGAAGTTGCATGATTTTTTTTTATTTTTTTAATCGATTCCTCTTGCAAAAATAAGCAACTACCCAAAATTTGAGGCCGATCGAGAAATTTTTTGATTGCCAAAAAAATTAACAAAAATCCCCTTTTTAAAAGAGCGCGAAAACGCCAAGAGTTTGGATGTGACGTCATCTTATATTAAACATTGTTGTAAAGCAATGGAGTTGATGGTATTATTGTTGACGTCATCTTATAGTTTAAACAATAAACGTTTTCAGTCACGTGTTTTTTTCTCGACTTTTAAATTAAAATATTTAATTACCTGTACATTTTTTTGAAAAACTGACTAGATATTTCATTTTACCATACAAAAAAACATACGGAACACTTGTTTGTTTTTGAAAATCTGACACATGCAACTTCCTTATTCCACGGGTAACTGACTGACATTTTTTAAGAAAAACGCTTAGTATTTTGTAATTTTCTTCCCAAAAATAAATGATAAAAAATACTTTCCACCCAGATTATTGCTTTCTTGTTAGCTTAATCTAATGGCACAATTAAATTTTCAAAATATGTTTTCATTGATTTTTTAAAAATTTTCAACGACATGGTAACTGACTGACATTTGTGAAACATTTATGTCAGTCAGTTACCTTGTTTTTAAAATTTTTTAAAAATCAATAAAAACATATTTAGAAAATTTAATTGTGCCATTAGATTAAGCTAACAAGAAAGCAATAATCTGGGTGGAAAGTATTTTTTTATCATTTATTTTTGGGAAGAAAATTACAAAATACTAAGCGTTTTTCTTAAAAAATGTCAGTCAGTTACCCGTGGAATTGCCCATTTACAATAAAAGCAATAAAATATAAACTCGCTTTCGGAAATTCGGTGATTCGAAAAATCGGACATATAACTTGGGAGAAGTTTAAAAAAGGAATTAATACACTCCACCCGAGCAAGGCCGGGCAAATCAGCTAGTATATCTATATAAGTTTAATTATTTTGTTACATTACTCCCGTGCCTTATCGCAGAAACTATTTTCTTCAAGTTTATTTTTATCATCATATCCACTTAAATTTTACATTTCCAGATAAACTGAGATCGTTTTTTGATCAAGACAGAACTGGAAAAGCGTGATACAATTTGATTTACTTAAAAAAAAACAAGAATTAAAAAAAAACATAATAGATAAAAACTATTTTCGTCACAAGTATTTTCTTTTGTTATAAAACTTTAGAGAGAGGGATAGTAATTGCGGAAAATTCTTTATATTTCTTTATTTAAAAACTGTCATATAGTGTGAATAAACAACCCTTTTCAATAAAATTTTCTTTTTTTTTCCAAATTTTATAATCTACAACATCTGAAATAAAATTTAATTTTCTATTGCCTTATCATAACTCCTTTTTTAGTTCATGATCTCGGTTATTCATGTAGTAGACATTTCGTGCAAAAGACTAAGCTTTTAATGGTATTTTTTACGAACTTATCATTAGTGTGAATAATAGAAACGCACTTTTAAATATATTAATGATGTATCATGTATATGATAATTAAAAAGTGCATCTTTTAAATGCTACGTTCTTTCATTTCAGCAAATTGAACAGTCATTTACGGGGTTGAAGAAAATCTTAATAAACTAAGGAAAATTTTAAAGCATGCTAGGACCACTTTCTGAGGTTAAATTTAACCATGTGCTTTTTAGGGGAATATCTAATTCCGTTAAGTTCCCATCAATACAGACTCTTAAAAAGCACTAATATGTTAACAAAAATCAATACATTTTTGTATGACATGAAAAGATGTATGAAAATAAAAAACGTACCTACATAGTATATTTATAAAATGGCGTAATACGTTGTATTTAACAATGAAAGTCTGTAAATCTTCTACTCCTATTAAAGTTCTTACAGAGCATAGTTACAGAGACAAAACTTTTACTGAAGTCAAATATAGTGTGCATTTAAAATTACCATTGTATTAAAAGCTACAAGTATACTTTAAGCATATTTTACACTCGTCCTTGGAAACAGTTAAAGTTTATATGAGGCGCAATATATGGGTTAAATTTATTACTAACCGAAACCTATAAAGATAATTTAAATAAATGGAAATCCATAACAATTTCAGTAAGTGTTTATGAAGATGAGGAACAAAAATAATAGTGTCTAGAAAGTTTTAAAAAGAAACAAGTAAAATTTCATCACACCCTCCGACTCTTTAGATGGAACAATGCTTCTCAAAGATAAACTTTTTAGTGCTATACAAACATCCACTGGACCGTACGTCTCTCTCCGAGTGCTTTTATCTAAAGAATATCTTCTTGATTTGTTGCTTCTGGCAGTAATGAAAAATGATGCGTTGGAATACGTAATTAATTCCAACCCCAAGGGAACCTCCACCCCTTAACTCATATTCCTAAATGGAACGTCTGGGAAGGAGATGTTTTTGTGTGTTCTGCAAACAATGATATGAAAAATGGAGCTAATTGGTTTGAGTGAATATGCGTATGTGGGGTCTTCGGATGAATTACAAACAAGTGAAGAAGCAGTTTAATGGAAGAATTAATGAAGAAAAGAGGTGAAATGATTAGTAGCCTGAGGGATCAGTCAAAAATTACACAATATCTTATAATGGCATATGAAATAATGGAGAGTAGCAGAACATATGTTACGGGCAAAGTGATAAATTTCATTCATAAATTCCATTGAATTTATCACATTGCCCATAACATATATAGACTTTCTAACTGCACTGAGGGAATAGTAGAGTTTGTTCTGTTTCAGATGTAGAGATATGTATTCAAGTTTGATAGGGATTGACAGTGGTTGAATTTGGTTATCTTTAATCATACGAAGTAAATTATTATTAAGTTTGTCTTTTAAAAAAACCTCATATTTGTTTTGACATTTTATTTTCCCTTTTGAGCTATGTTTTACTTTGAAGTAAAATTGTAATGTATCAAGGTATTTTTATGGCGTGTTCAAGAATTTCAATAATAGTTCTAAGTACTTTTGAGTATAAAAACGTATTTTAAAGCTAATTAAATCTAATTCTAAATTCATGTGAAGACTTAAAATTAACTAATAATATTTATATTAATAACGATTATTTTGTTTTATAATATTTTCAAAGAATGAGGTGGTAAAACAAGTAATAAATATTCGAAACCCTGCTATCTAATCAAAATATCTCTATTGAAATGTTTATGATGTTTTCCAACTGCAGACATTTCAATAACATATAACTGTAATGTTTAAATTTATCATACCCTTCTATTTAAAAATAAACTAAGTTAATTCATTAAGTTCAATATCTATGTAAAGCACCTTCTCAGTTATTCATTTTTATATATTTCTGAAAAGTCCCTTAATATACAAAGTACACCCCTCGATAAAATAAGGAAATGCAAAGAATACGCGAGAAAATTTATCGACTAGAAGACATTAACCTTTTTCAAACCGTTTGCTTTAGTATAGTTCACAAGCCTTTTTTGCAACTTCCATTAAAAAATAGTATGAAAAAAGATGGTCAAGGGTAATTCGGAAATGAAAATTGATTGGTTAACAATCTTAAAGATGTCACAATTAAAACATAAGTTTAAACGAAAGAAAAGTTAGAGAATTTTTTAGTATATTCTTATGTGTGCAACAAGAGAGTCAAATAGACTCATTATTCTGGTATTTCCTTTCTGGGCTTCCGGAAATCTTCCTGTTGCCATTTGGATATTATCCAAATGTTTGTTTCTATCAGGAGGGAGTATTCGATACACTTCGGTAAGTATTAAAATGTTTTCGCTTAACTTTTCTCCTTTTTTTTAAAGATTTTTTTATAAGCTCTGGGCACTTTTACAGGAGTTCCATATTATGATTTTTAAATTGAAATATATTTGTATATATTTCAATGAGTTTTGAGAAAAACCGATGAAAAGTTTCCCCCTTTTTACAGGTGTTTCTATTTCATAGTTATCTAATTTTTTAGACATTTACATGGTATAATTTTATTTTCCCATCGTGATATAAAAACTACAGTTTGTAAAAACTCTTACGAACATGACCGATACTATGAAGGTTAAAAAACGTTGTTTTTTAACCTTCATTGTACCTATTTTCACAGCATTACATTAATGACCGTTATGGTTTTAGCATGATGAGTTTATAACTTTAAAATTAAAAAATGCAATGTCTTATAATTAATTATGAAAGTATAAATTAACTACACTCGATCTTGCTTTCGTTACATAAACTTCATTCATTATGTCATAATATCTATTAAAGCGATCGAATTTCGTATTAATGATGAAAGTAGTATAAACTAAAAATGCCCACTAATATTGGGTAGTAGTGACAAACTCTTTGTTGAAGCATCAATTTTTTACACAGGAATAAATGAGGTAAAGGACTAGAATTAAAGCTCACCTCGATAGAAATATATTTATTCGATTATTATGAGTAACCTGATACATTTATATGAAACTGGTTACGTAATAAGTAGTAGGGGAAAGTTGTACAAAACCGGGACCCAAACTTTATTTTTTGAATATTCACTTTATGTGTGATCCAATACAGTCAAAATTGGTGCTAAAATGATAAACTGGTTCCTTATGATTAATAATAATAATAAATTAATCATAAACAATAGCAATATAGGTCATAGAAAGCACAAATTTTAGATGAGTGAAAAGCCCAAATCCCTGTTTTGTCCGATTTTCCCCTACAAGCTTTCCACGAACTTTTAGGTTTAGTAAGTTTAGTTTATATAAGTATCTGGTTTTTTTAACTAGAAATTCGACCGAAGTGACTCATGTTAAGATTACATTAATGAAATATAATTATTTGTTTAGTTAGTAAACACATTCAGGTAGGAATGATTTTAAAACCTTTCAAAACCATGTTATAAAATCAGAGGATAAAAAAATAGAGTTATATAACTCAATTTATTAATACTTTTCAAAGAGCGTCGTTAATATTAATTTCGTCTACTATATATCAATAAAATTTTCAAATGAAGTCTAAAGTTTAAAAAATTGGGGAAAATGTAATGTGAATTTCGAAAATATGTTTTTAAAAATTGTTTTTCATCGATGCATTTAAATATTCAGGAAAAAAAACTGCACTCCAGAAAATATCTTTTATCGTTAAACGCATTATCTTTTATGCGTTGGAAACAAAGTATGTGATCTTTTAAAAAACCATTTAAAAAAATCAAAGGCCTTCAGTTTTCAATTTAAACATCTGAGCATCCAAGAAAGATAATAAGTTGTTATAAAAAATTGAATGTTTTAGATTGAAAAGGAAGGAGAATATTTTCGTTTACAAATATGCTTATGCAAATTTTTGCACTCCACGTGGAATTTTTATCTTTTTTCTTTATGCCACTCCTTTGCGTTTCTCAATATGAGTTTAAAATTAATTAAACATTAGTTCTTGTAGATCAAATGAACTTTATCTATTCTTATTTATCTTATTCTTTTTTTTATTGAAACGCGTGGTATTAAGGTTTTTGTCTTTGAGTTCAATATTAATTTGCGCACCCCTGTAGTGTTCTTATTTGTTTTTTTTAGAAAATATATAACTATCTATATACAGCAAAAATTCAGATAAAAAGTATCGGAAAGTAATTTCCAGTTCAAAAATTCAATGCAAATAGTCATCAATTCGAAGATAACATAAAAAAATTGGATTTGCAAACCAAAAAAGGTAAAAAATAATGTGATACTGACACCTCTTACATCCCTACTTTATCACACCATTATTTCTAATTTCAAAGCCATTTTATGAAAGTGTTAAGTGAAGAATCAAAGGTGATATCTTACTTTTTATATAAAAATTGCGAAGGAGATATCTAACCATTTGGCGACTTAACAAATAAAAGATTCAATTGAGGTGGACACTCACTGCGAAAGGGGATAAAAAGCAGAACTTGGCCGGGGTCCCAGCAAAAAGGATTAAACTTTTTTCTCTATTTTCTTCTAACACGCCAAGAAGTATTTAAGATGGAGACCTTTACAGGTTCTATCCACAACAAATTTAGAGTTCTCTTTGAAGATTTGAGAAATGTTTGAAAAATCCCTTTGTTCCTCAAATTGGATAGCTTTGTTTTCTCTCCAGATTCCATCCTTTTTGGAAAGTTGTTTTTCAACTCTGAATAGATTTAAGTAGGTCATTAAAAACATTTTCTTTGCGTTTGAGTTTTGAATCGATTCGATTTCAAGTTCACAGAAACTGAGTTCTGGGAATGTGCAAAAAAAGTTCCCGGAAAGGATTTATTTTGAATAGACATCTTCAAGTGCCCTTATTTTCAACAATGGTTGTTGCTTTTTTCTTTATTCAAAAGTAGAGGGGAAATTGCCATACCTACCTATGTTTTTTATTTTACTTTATCAACGTGTATTCAACAGTAGTTGAAGGTATTTTTTGTGAAAAAAAGAACTTCTGAGAATGTTAACTTTGGCTTAATGTCACCATCTAATCCTTTCGTTATTTCCTAGATTTCATTAAATACATTTTACATTTTACTTGTAGTATACATTTAGTATACATTTTACTTGTCTCTGAAATTCGCTAGCTGTAATGCTTGAGAAATAAACAAACACGATATAAGTTATACACATTAAGAAAATACCAACATTGTACTTTTATTTATATTAAAATAAACAAAAAAATGATAAGCAAGATCTTTAAGGCTTTTAACTAATTGTGGTTTTTCTAAGAAAAAATACAAAATAGTCTCGAATACCTGGAGCTGGACCAGCTTAAGTCGCCTTCCTCAATACAAAACTGAATAATGAATTGTTCCTAAGAACTTATCAAAGAGTAATTGCAAAGTAAGATCCAGTCAGTCTATTATACAAGAAAAGTACAGAAAAAAATTACAAAAACTTTTTAACCCCCTTTCCTTCCCCCTTTCTTTAAAGCTTTAATTCAGTATCCATAAGCAGTGAGCACTGAGCATGCAGTTTAATATCCCTATACCCTTGTGGGGTCCTAGAAGAATTTACCCCAAAATGCCTTCATATTAGTTTTCTAAAACGACCAATTTAAAGAAAGAAATATCCCCAGGTAAATAAAAAAGCGCATAAAACGATCGTAAGAAAACTTGAAGTATCTAAATATTACTATCTTTGCACTCCATTTACTACTCAATTTTTACTCGTTCGATAGCATAAGAAAACTCGAAAACGTTTTTCTTTTGTACCAAGTGATTTCTGCAGATCTAAGAAAAGGTGATCTGGGAGAGAAGATAGTCCATAATGACAGTTACATTTCATTGAGTCATGATATTGGAGTCGATGTTTCGGTTTATGTGACATTACATTCTATCCTCCATTTATCATTCATAGAGTTACATCATGATTAAGCAGAGTCATTCAACGTTTATTGTTTCTTGATTATTATTGAATGAATTGATTGTAGCTGAGTGACTTAATAGATTAGAAATAAAGGATAGGGAAGGGATAGTTCTCGTTATCGGTGAAGTTATTGGTCAGGTATTTATTAATCATGTGGATAGAAGTTTGGGTCTATTATGATATTTTAAAATGTTTTAGGAAGATTAAAGAATATTTATCTATAATCAGTACAAGTTTTGTAGTCTAAGGATTTTTTGTTATTCTATCCCCTTATTATGCATAGATTATTTTAATGCTTATAATCTAATGGCTAAAATATGCAAATAAGTAATATCCTATTTGCATAAAGTCTCAATAAATAATCATTCTTAAAAATATTCCCAATAAAAATTAGTTTTTTTAACACACGAGTTAAAACAATATAAAATACTATAACTTTGGAAATCCTATGAGAGGTCAAAAAGGTTTGACTCAGTAGTACCGTTTTTTAAATCGAACTGTGTTTGTATTTAACGTCACTCCGTCATTTAACGTCATTTCCACGTCACTTCGTCTCTGTCATTCACCCACTGAAGCTGTCACTCAAATCCAAATCGGAAGTGGAGGGAAAAAAGCAGCACAGATGAAATTAAAATGCCACTTGATAGAAGTTCCATATCCAATCAGGAATCACTTTTGCATTTCGCCCTCTATGATTGACTGCTAGTGAAATTAATTATAATCTGTGAGCTAAATTAAATTAAGTACCTAAAGAAGAAAACGGCCGTTTGGAATCTCTGTTGGCTCTTTACTCTGTGGTATAATACTACTAAATTAGTGACTCATTTTATAGATGTTTATGTACTAAAATTGGCCTGCAAATGGGAAGGAGGTTTTTAAGGGATTTAACCAAATTTTGAAAACATAAAACGATACATTTGCGTTAATTTAAATAGGAGTGATAAGAAAATATCAATTTTGATAACATTATCCGTGATTACATTAATCGGAGTTTACTGTAAATCCATAATAAAATGTGTTTGTATTACTCCTACATAATGGTACAACATCAATACCGACTTAACCTGATTTCCAAAATACTTTCCACCTATAAATAAACAAATAGTATTCACTCTCGACAGCTCCCAATTCCAAATTGATATCTTGAACCGATAAAACTGCCTTTATTAGATCCGATTAGGTGCCATTCGAAATCACGAACAGCCCCTCATTTCCAACATTTTCCATCCGGTTGACATCCTTCGAAATTACTTGGCTTTATGAATTGCGGATGAGGTTATCGCGGAGATTACTCGAAGACGATAGAGAGATATTTATCCTCTCCGGGGGCAAGATTGGATTGAAGACTGGAGCAAGCCAGTTAATTCCCAACATTGAACGAGATAAAAATCTCCATATAGTCTCATTTACAATTTTCTACCTCTTCCTTCAAGCGTGTTAAAAGTGTTCTACTGGCCTAGATTTTAAGTCATATACTGTATTGAAGTTTGGGAAGCTTTGTTAAAATGGTCTATTCTAGTCTTCTGAAAGTTATCGTATTTTAAGGTTATCTTGTAATACAAGAGCGAGACTTGGATTTTACTGTCAGCTCGTGGAATTTCAAATCTTAAATTGTTCTGTTAAGTCTTAAAATTATGTTTTTAGAGAAGAGTTCAAAATTGTTGTAAATAAAAGCTCCTGATTTTAATCGATTGGGATGTTAGAGGAATAAAAATTATCCCAACACCTGAGTTCTCGTTACAATCTAAATTAAAGCTTCCATGATTTTTTTCAATGGGAAACTAAAATAATCCATATGGTGAAAACTTAGAATTTAAAAATAACTGTGTAAAAAATGGTATTGAAAAGTGTAATTGGCGTGGGTTAGAAGATGAGCGGAACAAAACAATACGGTAGAATTTAAAAAGAAATTGCGATATTGAAAGCGTATACTTGCGTGGGTTAAAAGATAAGCGGAACAAACATTATATGAGAGAACTTTGGTATACGAAGTGTATTGGTAAATTTCTCACCAAGTTTTTTTTTTGCGCCAAATTCATGTGTTTTTGATAAGGTTTCTCGGTTTCCAGAGGAAATTTAGCAGGATTGAGAAAAATCAGAATAAAGAATATGTACCTTAAGAAGTTAGATTAAGATTACTATTTATAAATTTATGCATGTAATTATTTTTCACACATTGTCACTTAGTTAGCTCACTAAAAAATTCAGGATGAAAAGTTGCTTTTTTAACTATCCAATTATTTTAAGTAGTTCAGGGTATTTTAATACAGTTTCATATGGTATAAAGTGCAATGGGTCGTGCAGAAAGCTGATATTCAAAAAAGGACTTTTTTAAAGGATGGAAATTATTTGACATTTTTTTAAACATTTTTTGAGAATATTATCAATTTTTAACCAATAAACTCTGATTAAGTTAAGAATTCTGAATATAGTTTAAATTGTCTATTAAATTTTACTCTAACTTTAAATTTAGTTACTACTGATTAAGTTAAAACATTAAAACAAAATAAAAAAATTAAAAATTTTAGATTCTAAGTAACTCTCACATAGGATTTAGGTAACTGGATTTACAGTTTGAAGTTTTGATGGTTGTCATTGATTTTATCGATGTCAATGAAAGTTTACTACTTTAAAGAGAAGTTGATATGCTTCATTAAAAAAAAGAATTTATTTTTAATTTCTTATAAAAACATTTTATTAAATAAAAATATGACATGGATAAAACACAAAAGAATTAATCAAGTGAGCGGTTTTATTTAATTTTATAATTTCTTCTGCTATTAATTACTAAATATCTATGCTTTACCAAAAAAGTTTAGATTAAGAGTGAAGTTTAAGTGTTTTTCCAATTAATTATTTCAATTAGAGGTTTGTGCTTAAGGACATAACTGGGCATTAAGATTTATTTATGTAGAACCGTTGTACACAAGGCTTAACAGAAAAATAACGAAGACAGCTTTGATCTTATGAATTATTCACATGTTTAATTAACTCGCTAAGAGATAATTAAGTTTTGTCGTGCTTTGTCTTAGTCTGTTTAAGACCTTCAGAAAAACTAAATGCTCTTTAGGGAATCTTTAAGATTTTAATTGAATTTGCTCTTAGTTGAGGAATAATACGTCAATTTAATTTTTATTCTATCACTCTGTTTAGTAAGCATAAGACGAGAGCAACAGAAAATGTGAAAAAAAATTACATTTTTCATTGCTTTTAAATTTATGAAGTGAGTATAAATATTATTTAAAATAAATATTATTATATTGATAAATATTATTTAAAAAGGATTACTGCATTTTAGAGTAATTTGAAAAACCTATTTTTAAAACTTTTTTGATTTTAAGCTTTGTGTTATATTGGAATATTAAAAAAGACATTTAAAACTTTTACAATAATTTATAAAAATTTCTGTACTTATTTTACTTCACAGTCTCCCATTTTATTGATACCTTATTCCTTTTAAATGTAAGTCTCACTAAGCATAAGCCTTTTATTTTTGTTTTGTATCATATTCTAATTATACAGTTTTAAAACAAATAAAGCCTGTTATAGCTTTAAAAATGTGCAATTTAAAAGTTTACTTGGCTTCTTAATTCATTAAAATTAATGAATGTAAGTTAAAATTGTTTTTTAATAGTCTATATTTTCCTTAATAAGATAGTACTTGACATTCGATTAAGCTGTATTGAGGCATTTCAATGTAGGCATAATAAGTGAATCTAATATAAAGGTATGCTATTCTTTTATATTAGAAAGCTTTTCTTTGTAGATAACTTTAAATGAATGCGTAAAACATAATATTTTACAATATTCCATAAAATTGCATCTTTAGAGTTCCTTTATAACCATTATAATAGATTTTAATATTAGTCAAATATCATTTATAATGAGAACGAAAGAGGATACAAAGGAAGGAAGATCCTACAATATTTGAATCGGTAATTCCAAAGGAAAAGAGATCAATTCAATCTTGGAGAAATAATTTCAAACACAGATTTCAAAGTAGCAATAACCATGATTCAAACATGAAAATAAAGGAGGAGGAAAACCCCACGGTATATACCTCTCTTCCTTCCCAAACAAATACCTCAAATACCACCCAAAACGTATGGCAAAAGAACTCTTGCCTACACTTACACAGCCTTGAAGAAAAACGCATTAATTTAAATGTTGCGTGCCTACAGAAAAGGGGAAAAAATCTTGAAAGCAAGAAAATTTAATAAATCACTAGCATCCCCTATGAGGAGGGGAGAAAAAGCCTTTCGAACCAGCTTGAAGCTCAAATGGCTTCAGAAGGTGTAAAAAATCGATAGAGTTCTTTATTTTAATCTGAATCATAAATGAATCGAAAGCCATTATGTTCACATGTCAGCGAAATTTTTTATGCCTCACATAAACTCTCGGAAAGAATTTCTGGGATAAATAGCAATGGCGGTTTTTTGAAAGTTAATGAGTCTGGAAGTTTGGTTTTTAAAATATTGGGTCGGCTGAAAGTTGAGTTAAAAATAATAATAATTTGGAATGTGTGTGTGTATCGTTGAATATTTTTTGTTTCTTTGTTTAGATAAAATAATGTTGAATGTTCCAAAAGAAAATGAGTTTCAAAAGATGTAAAGAAATATTTAACTTGTGGGAAGAGTAAATGATTGATAGGCTAAGTGTTAAAACTATTTCTCTTGTTATCTAAAATATTTAACAGTTTTTTGCTGTCTAAGTTGAATAGTTAAATTAGGCGTATTTTCTTTAAGAATTGAAATAATTTTCCAAAAATATTCAGCACTTTCAATTAAATTTTGTGACAGAAAAACTTAGAAATTACAAAAAAATTATTAGGAATTATAAAATAAATAGTAATTTCAAACGGAGACAGTTTTCCTGAGTTATGCAGATCTCACTTTTTGGTTGTGAAATCTTTCGAAGTCCCCCTTCTTTGAAAAAAAAGTTATGTCGTACTTACATTAAATGCGGTTTATGATAAAAACCCAAATGGGAATTCTAATTACCAAATTTACTTAAGTAATTTTTTATTGTTAACTACACCTTAACTGTTTTATTTTTATCTCTTACAGTTTATTTTCTAGTTTAATCTATCAATTCTCACAATTTAATTTTTCCAAGTGTACCACAAATCTTAAGTATATTTCGGAGTATATTTGCAACATAGATTGGAATAAAGCAATTGATGATGAACCTATAACTTAACTCTTTAACAGTCATCTATATATCTTAACCTTAACACTATCTTATTTGCGAGAAATCACGCTTTCTCACTCCATCTCCTCATGCATTATAAACACCCAAACACTCCAGATCTTCTAACAGCAATTCATCTTAAACGCAATTGGAATAGCCCCTTCCCCAATAGGAAAACTCACTAGAGAATCAACAATACTGCGAATTAACTCAAAATCTGCTTTAATCACCGGGATCTCATGATACATGGCCATAGTTCCTCTCACTCCAAATTGAGTGGATAGAGACAGGAATTGTCCCTTTCTGAGCGCCCTCTGTGGTGACAATTAGTGATTTTCTTGTTCTAATTAAACGTCATTACCAGCCCATTGTTCTTTGCCGGTGTGTTGTTAGATCTGTAAAGTTAGTTCATTTCGTGCGTTTGTGGTTGGGTTGAAGTGTTGGGCTTAATTTTGTGAGAGTTGTTGGTTCCCGTTTGGGGATTGTTTTTGGTTTGGTTGATTTATGGAAGATGGAGTTGTCTCCTTGTCTCTGCATGTTTAAATGGAAAGAGAAAGTAGAAGTAACTGTAACAAAGAGTGTAGTGAATTGCATTAGGGGACATCCATAAATTACGTGAGGTGTTTTTTCCAAAATTTGGACCCCCCTTGGTGAGATTTAGTGAGATTTTGCTGGACCCCCCTCCCCCCCACGTGAGATTTAAAAATAATTTTCTATCTTATTCGTTTGCATTTTCTGCTTCACAGCACCTAAAACTTTTCCATTATTAATGATATGGGGGAAAAGGACATTGTTCCGCCTAAAAATCACCACAGTATCCTATATGTGGGTATTATTCCTTTCTCATACTTCAAAAAATCGTTTAATTTCTAACTTCAAAAGTTGGCGTGAGATTTTAATCGACCCCCCTCCCCCCTTGGTGAGATTTGGTGAGATTTTTCCAAACCCCTCCCCCATTTTGACCTCACGTAATTTATGGATGTCCCCTTAGGGTTCAACTTCATGGTCTTTTTATTTGTGGATAGAGTTTGCATTTTTGAGTGTTTAAATGTGAAGAGGAAGTGGAAGAAACTGTAAACAAGGGGATGTTCAAATATTACGTATGCATATTTTTGGTCATTCTTGACCCCCTTCCCTCTGGCTTAGAGAGAGAAGGTTAAATTACTATAGGTAATATTGGGATAATATCTTTAAAATCCGAAAAACATTTTAAGAAAATATGTATTGAATAAAGCTAACAAAAACTTACCACAAAGAGAAAGTTATTTACAATTGGCAATTCTGTAACATCTTTCTGAAGTTATCTATATAAGGATAGTTAGTAATTTAAGAATAATGACACAAATATCAGTTCCTTATCAACTGTAATAATACCATACACTGTAAAAAATAATCCTGTAAAAAAACAGAAAATTTCTGGCAGCAAGAGTTGCCAGAAAAGTTTTGTAAGCAGAAAAATCATGTTAACAGAAAAAAGCTGTAACCTACAGGTAAATGCTGTAAAAAAAAACTTTCTGTCATGTGAGCTACATATTTTTTCTGTTGCCTCACAGTAATTTTCCGGGGATAACCGGGCAATAACCGGGGATAGAACCCACGACCTACCGCATGCTAAGCACGCACGCTACCGCTGCTCCAACGAGGATTCAGTAAAAGTAGAAATTATCCGATGATGATCTTTCTTTCTCCACGAACTGAAACTTTCTGTTTAAGTACAGATAAGCTAAAAAACTAGAAAAAGCTGTTTTTTACATAAAATAAATAGAAGTGCGGTGGGAATGTTACATGACAGAATATCCCTGTAAACATGAAGGCATTTTCATTGAAACTTTCTGTTTCTCTACAGTTTTTTTACAGTGTAGAATCTTCCAGGAGTGGGAATATATTCCCCAGGATCAAGTTACCCTAACAATAGTTTAGTGGGGTACAATGACCCTCCATATACATTCGAAAAAAATCATATCTACAGGTATTCTCATGCACTTAAAATCTTGCCATGGATATCAGGAACATCATATTCTTTACGAATAAGGGGAACAATTTTGCTTAATGCATCTGACATGGATGTTTCTGTTAGTGTTTCAAATGTTTCTCGAACTTCCTTATTAATGGAGGGATACTGTACCCCCTTAAATTATTTTTAGAGAGAATTCCACCTGGGTCATATATTCCCACTCTGGAAGATTTTATGGCATGGATGCCATTTAAATAGAACTGAGTTTCGTATCCTTAAAATGACAAACTATCCTTAATTTTTGGACACGAGTGTAATTAATTATGCATCTTAAAATAACATACGACTGAAGTATATGAATCTTCCGATAATGCTATATACATATTGGGTTGTCCCATAAGTTCTGTTACTTTTTACGAAGTCTTGTCTTTGAAAATTTTTTATGAAAAACTAATAGGTGGAGATTTCAAACAAAAGGGATTTTAATATATTTATATTTATGAACATAATGTGTGATTTTGGTAGTTCTTGTGATATTATTTCTTTCAAAAATGGCGGTTTTAAAAAAAGACCAAAAACGACGATTTTCGTGTAATTTTTTTCTTTTCTTTAAAAAACTAGGAAGAACGCATAATTCATGGCTAAAAAAGGTTTTACTGCATATTTGAAATGTTAAGATTAAGATTTCATAGTTTCAAGATTATTCGATAAGTTTAAGGTAGGAAATTTTGACTTTAAAACTTCATATATTGGTAATTTCACGTGTTTTTTAAAGCACACCTATTGTTTTCCTAAGCAGCTGGTATGAATCAAATCAAAGGCAGATGTTTTTTGAAATATAATGCTTGTTTCAACGGTTTAAACATTGAAAGCCTCTTTTCATAATGTGGTTGAATTGATTTATTTCTAAATTCCAACGAGTTGTTTTTATTGTAGTGTTTTCATATGAAGCAAATAATTGCTTTGTTCGTTTAGCATAAGTTCAGCGAGTGTAATTCTGATAAGCTAAAACGTTGCGCGCTTGAATATTGCGCACTACTTTCTGAACTTAATTTCAGATATAATTGAATATATATTGCATATTTTGAATACTTGGGTATTTAGTAAGCTTTTTAATTGATTTTGAATCTTTTTTCGTAAAAATTTCTTCGAAATGACTAACATTACTGAGGTAAGTTTCTTGCAAAGATGTTATGTTTGAGACCAAAATTTTCTAAGTTAAACATATCGAATTATCTTGAAACTATGACATCTTAAACTAAACATTTCAAACATACAGTACAAATTTTTTTAGCCATGAATTATGCGTTCTTCCTAGTTTTTTAAACAAAAGGAAAAAATTACTCGAAAATCGTCGTTTGCGGTCTTTTTTTCAAACCACCATTTTGAAAAGAAATAATATCACGAGAACTACCAAAATCACACATGATGTTCATAAATATACATACATCAAAATCCCCTTTGTTTGAAATCTCCACCTATAGCCAGTTTTTCATAAAAAATTTTCAAACACGAAACTTTGTAAAAAGTAACAGAACTTATGGGACAACCCAATACTTAAAATAAAATTTTCATCGGGGTCAGCTGTTTTAGTGCAAATTGTAGTTTATTCAAAACGGCAGTCTTTCTTTTTTTCTCTCCACTATTTTTACTTATGGCTCCTTCATTTTTCTCTGCCTTAGAAGTTTTCACGGATATCCTAAAAACTCATGATTTTTCCTCAACTAGAATAAATTTAGGGAACAAAAGAAGTATTTCATTTGTTGTACATTGTGTCTAAGTTTTTATTTTGTTTAGCCAAGCATCTGCTCCTCGCAGACTTGAGTCAGTTTTTTTATCCCTTCGAACATTTATAACACCGTGTCTAGTTTTGTACTTTTTCTCCATAGCTAGATGGAATTCAGGGTATAATTTCGACAGCATTGGAAAATATATCACTTCAAAGAAAGCTTTTGTTTCAGAACCGTGTTGCATAAGAAATCTATCCATCGAAGTTTTAGACTTTAACGCCATCCAACTGTCTCCTTTTGATGTATGGAAACTTAAGTTACAGTCGTATTGTCGTATAAAATTTTATTTTTCAAGATAATGTAGGTAGATGTAATTTTTTTATGGTTTAGGTAGTTTAAAATGTAAGTTTGTTTTTCTAAAGAATTCTTTTTTATAGTAAAAATAGTTTTAAAAAGAACAGAAGCCTCCAAACTTTGACTGACAAAGTATTTTACTTTAGTTTTAAGAAATACTATATTAGATGTACAAATATTGGGCCAGTGTTTATAACTTTTTGTCATTTTTATACTTTTTCTATTTAAAATTTTTTTTTAAAAAATTCTACGTGGTTCTGTAAAGTTAGATAATCTGTCATTTAGCTGTCTCAAAGTTTTATAGCTTAAAACGTAAAACACATTTTATATAATTCTTGTTACCCACTTTAGTGGGGTTTTTGCTTAAACAGTGGTAATTCACTGTGCAAATAAGGTTAAAATAAGTAAAAAGGCAACGTTTGCACTAT
This sequence comes from Tetragnatha versicolor, assembly GCA_024610705.1. Classification (NCBI taxonomy): domain Eukaryota; kingdom Metazoa; phylum Arthropoda; class Arachnida; order Araneae; family Tetragnathidae; genus Tetragnatha; species Tetragnatha versicolor. The sequence continues at coordinate 19,975,926 of JANDEH010000008.1, forward strand.
GCACATGTTTATTTGATTAAAAACGATTCATACGATCGTTTCGGGGATGCCTGGATCCCCCTCGTCAGTGAAAGATGAAAATGCTAAAGTGGATGCTAAAACGATTAATTTTCATCTTTCACTGACGAGGGGGATCCAAGCATCCCCGAAACGATCGTATGAATCGTTTTTAATCAAATAAACATGTGCATAGTGCAAACGTTGCCTTTTTACTTATTTTAGATAATTATATATTCGAGACTTATTTCTCTTTCTAATAAAAAGCTTGTTGTCCCAGTTCTGTAGTGATACAGTGCAGCAACAATTCAAATAACTTTTTCATTTCTGATAACTTTTTTATTTTCAACTTGACACCGCATTGCATCTGCTGGAAGTACTGTAATATGTAACACAATTCTGATACTCTCAAGTCGTTCAGGACGAAGACATTCTCCAGTAATAACGTTTTGAACTTATAATTGGACACTTAATCCCTACTTTTAACGCCTTGTTTAGGATTGGAGGCCATTACTAGTGCCATTAACTTCAAGTAAACACCAGTATACGCATTAACCAACTAAAAGTGCTCCACATAAAGATTTTCAATGGCCCATCGCACCTTAACCGCAACATAACAAAACCATTGCCCATTCCAAAAACAGAAACTAGCAGAGGGAAGCTGTAATAAATCGTCCAAGACTCTGGAGTACAATCGACATACTTTAACCGGAACATTCAGTTGTATCCCTCCGAAGAGCCATTATCCCTGACGCTATTGGTCGATAATTTACTCCGCGCGCAAATGAAATAAAAGAAGTGAAGAGAGGAAAAATGTCTGCTCTGTCAGGAGGAGATCAATCGTAGGATTATGGCTGTCAGACGCGGGGAGTTGGTCCTCTTTTGTGTTACTCCCTCTGCGGTCTTTTTTGGGTGGAAAGAAGATCTGTTCTTTGAGGAGATGTCTTAATTCGAGGGTTGAAAATGGAGAGAGGATGTTGAGAAAGAAATCGTTTTATTCAAAGTGAAAGTTACGAGAGGAGAGGGGAGAAATATCTTTCTTGTTTGAAGATTCTAGATGGGTTCTGGGAATGTTGATATCGTACCAATCAATGAATGAGTCTCCTTTGAAATGTGCTTTTTGGAATCGAGCGAAAACTACTTTCGTGTTTTTATTTTCAATTCGTCTTGCATAGTTGGATCCCTGGGGTCTATAAATTGGATAAAACATCAGTGAGCATATAAGGGTTGGTTAAAAAGAAGTTATCGATTAATTTAGTGTTATTGTGAAAATTAAGTTATTGTTCAAAATATATCAAGATTTTTTATTATTATATTTTGTTAGATGTTAAAGTTAAGTCATGTATTTTAAACACATTTTGAGGAAAATCCTTTCAGAGGCGTAAATTGCATTTAAGAATTGGAACAGTGTTCAATTAGCTATTTAATTGGCACAGTATTCAAAAATTGAGCCTTAAAAGCGTTCGTATATAGATTTTTTAATTAAAAATCCTTCCCAATGATTTAAAATATCCTTTAGTAAGAATAGTCATTGCTTTCTACAATTTTTTTTTAAATTGATATTATATGAGATTGCCGGTAATAACAATGGCCTGAGACTCACTGTTAAATAAAGTATGTCTCTCCACTTTGGAGGTTACAACAAGATGAGTTTTTGAACTCTAGAGGTATTCTATTCCCATGCATCTCACATACCTAGTTTTCCAGATAGCTGCATTTCGTCCCTTCGAAAATGGATTCTTGAAAGATTGAAGGGAAAGATAGTGCAAAAATCAATACTAGGGCGGGGGAAAGAATAGGAAATATACCGATCCCAAAGTACCATGAATATAGAAAAAACCACCTAAAACATAACAAAACAAACATAACTACATTTACATATATTTAATGCAATAATTAGGAATGCAAGGATGATTGTTCAGTATTTAGAGTTTATTCTAATGAAATAATTATCACATAGTATTTTTATTGTTTGTATAATTTTATCAACTTCCATAAAATAAACTTTTAAAACAAAATTTTTATATTTTAAAGAGTAGAAAATATAAATTTCAGTGCCATCAGTGTATTTTTCTCTGTAAGGAAATGGATACAGAGAGTAAAATGCATTCCCCACAATCTTAAACAACATTTTATTGAACTGTATGCAATAATTCTCATCGATAACACAAAAATTTTACCTCAACTCAGGTAAAGATGTATTTCAAACCCCATCTACAGAGGAAACTCGTTTCCAAACCATAACTGAAACACTCTTTTAGAGTATCATCTGCATCCTGGCCGAAGTCCAAATAAAAAAAAGTATCTCCATCAAACGTGATTTGATGGAAAACTAATGTCCTAAACTACACTTTACCAAGAATAGCGACGAGGAATAGCTTATTTGACTTCGTTTAGTAATCAGATTAATAGTGCGTGGACTATCATCGATGAAAAGAGAAGGAAAATCGCTGTCTTTTCTGAAATGAAATGAGCTTTTCCTGCCAGTTATTTATTTAACGGAATGGCGGTTTTTGGACGTTCCGAAAGTTTTTTTCTCCTCCCTGTATCGGTAAGAAAGCAAAAGGTAATCGGGAATGGCCAATGTTGTTACCAAATCTGATATGCTGGCGCAGGGTTACGGAAAATCACATAAAATATTTCTATGGGATGAGTATTTTTAGCAGGGTTCCTGGCGTTTTATTACTGGAAAAGGGGAATTTTCTGGTTTAGGTCAACTAAATATACCTTGGTTAGGAATTGGTTTGATTGTTATTTAATTCAGCTTTGATGCTTGTAAATCCCTTGGTTTATATCCGTGGTTCCTAACCTTTTGTGGCGGTCCATCGCCTCTTTCTGGAGGCACTTATCACCCCCCCTTTTCATTCTCATTGTATGTCTAATTTTAATTTGAAGAAAGTTATAAAGCAATTTTATCAACATATATAAAAACAACCAAAGCAGTTTTATCCGGTTACTCTTACATAAAATAGAAAAAAATTAAAATATACACGGTTTACAGATTTTTTAAAGATCAATTTGAGATAATTTGAATTTGAAATAAAAAACGTATAAAACTAAACTAATTTCTGATAATTTTAACATGATGATTGTCTTATCCCACCCTCAAGCTTCCAAATTATCAAGACAGAAGTAAAACAGTTCAGAATTATTTCAAGTTTTACCCCTTTCAATACTCATTGCCCCCCACTTATTTATTGCCCCCCTGATAACCCAAATCACCCCAGGTTGGAAACCACTGGTTAAGATCTTCCAAAGGTATATTCATGTAAGGTATTTTTTATAGTTACCACAATTCACCTGACTGCACCTGACAAAACAAGTATTGTGGATAGATCTTTTTAGTACTACTCTGTTAAGTAAGATAATTCTTTGGGGACATAACAAAAATTATTTCATTATTTATCAAATAGTATGGGATACCTAACAAACCTAACTTTTTGGGATACACAAAATAACTTCAAAACTAACACATAAATGATATTGTTATCTTGAAATGTTTCTAAAATATTTATGGATAAACATGTAAAATTTCATAATTTTCCTTTAATGGTTTTTGTTTAACGAGAGATTGAATCACACAAAGGAAACATTTATGAAACAGCGGAAACTACTGTTATGCTTTTTTAAATATAGAGATATTTCAATTAACATGATCTTTTATGACAACTTTTCTTAATTTGATCATATTTACGCTATGACTCATACTTCACAAAATAAATTATCCCAAATCTTATGAAACCTGAAAATTGCATAAAGTTTATATCCCTTGTTTTTACAAGTTACATTTAAAGGCAAAGCATACATTGTAAACAAATAGTAAAAGTTGGGATCAACAGACAGAGAGTAAGGATCTGAGGATTTCCCATTGCAGAGCGAAAGTATCAAACATTCTTTCTCATATTCCTCCCCGTCAATATACTAGTACATTCCCTCCACATAATACTTCCCTACGAATGCTTTTACTTTGTTTCCAATTAGAGGAAAGCATTTGGAATAATAACACAGAAAAAGTAGTTGCAGAAAACAAACCCAGCTGCGTGGTCCACTACCCTGGTGTATTTGTAACCCTTTCGGGTCCTAATTGAAAGTGCGGTGCTGTCGGCTGTTATTCGATTGCTGATAAAAGCACGCAACTGCATTCGCTGCCCTTAGGATTCTCCTGTTTCGTTAGTTTGAGCGACTGTCCAATATCATAGCTGTGGGGGATCTTCCTTGTGCTGAAGAAGTCATGGCATTAGTTTTTTTGTAGGGATTTCAGTATGGTGGCTTTTCCCTCGACAAATACGAAAGAAAACACCAGAATGCTAAAATATTTTAGACACTTTTCTCAAAAATGCGAAGGAAAAATCTGAACCTTATAAATAAAGGAAGTATACAAACAATTGAATTTGTTTTTTATACATAATACAGAGATTTCAAAGGAATATTTAGTACCCATTGAGTTTTTTTTGTGTAAAATCTATTAATTTAAGTTTTACAGCTAATAAAACTGCTGCATAATCTAACCACTTTGTTATTTTAGCATTTTATTTTTTATTCCACTTTCCTTTTTTGCTTAAGTAAGGAATTTTTTTCTCAAGCTTAAACCATGGTTTGAACCATTTTCTCATGGCTTAAACCAAGCTTAAACCATGGTTAAACCAAGCTAAAACCATTAAGGTTCTCAAGCTTAAACCAGCTTGAGGAATCTTAATTACTCAAACCTTTGAAAATGATTGAAAAATACTTATATTTGGAATATTTCACCATTTTAATTTATTGTCGTTCAGGTGGATTTTTCCAAAGAAAAAACAAATAAAAATAATAAATGAAAATATTTTTTATATATTACTCTATTGTTGCGCTCTTCAGTATCTCGGTATGAAATAATGTTTTGTTTCCCTAGATGTAAACTTTCTAAGTTACTTATAAAAGTACAGTTGTTATAAAGGTTACTGACCTCATATCCTATTTGATTCTCAAATGGATCCATGAAACAAATACTAAATTATACTGTAAAGTTTAAATGGTTAAGCAAGAGTACCTGCAAGAATACCTGGTTATCTATAAACCATTAACTAAGAGATAATTGAGGGATTTTATCACGCAAGAGGTTCTGAAACTCAAATCTAACTGTTAAGTTGTATACATTTTTATGTGTTTTGTGTAACGTTCTAATAAATGAATCTATACTTTTGTTGACGGCTTATAAGGACATATTCTGTAAACGATGTTCAAGAGTGATTTGGTTAATAAACTCTTGCACATGTTTAAATTTTTGATTGGTAAATCATAACTTAACCTTCCTACCCTCTTGAAAAAATAGTCACATATTCCCCTCGTGGGGTCTCTGAGGACCCCATGCGTAAAACATGCCTATGACTCTAATAAAGGTTAAAAATTCCTTAAATGGAGAAGAATTGTCATTTTTTATTTCTAGAAAGATGCTTCAGAATAATTTATCCAATTTTTTGGTATTTTTCTCATTTTTTTCGTCTTATTACGGCTTAATTGGGTTTCTTTTGATACACGTTTTTTATAACATCTGGACCTTCAAACAAGAATTAAATTACAGAAATGAACTACATTGAAGTTGTTTTACTTAAAATATTTATAATCACACTGTTTAAAGCATACTAGTTGATATACCCGGTCTTGCACGGGTAGAATTTAGTAGTTTATTTTAAACGATTTATGAAGCTGCATATATTCTCTATTCTGCATTATCAGCTACCTGTTACCCCAGATTAATTTATTTAGTATTATGAAACATGTAAAGTTAGGATTCTTCTTTTTAAAATTGAAATAATACAAAAAAAAATGATCGGTTCAGATTTCTTAGTGAAATCAGTATCTCGCTTGCTTATGTAAGTTTTAACATAAAATTGGTTTTTTTCTTGATAATTCTTCGAAATCACATTCTGGACTTCCGTAAACACTCATAAATATTTGAAAGCATTCTTATTTTTCAAAGAAGACTGAATATAAAAACCTATTTACAATCAACCATGAATTTATATTGTTTTTGTAAAGAATGTGTTCAACAGGAAGTAATGGCGACAGTTGTCTGACAGCAACTGTTAGATACTCAAAAGATTTCTATAAATAGCATATTTTTCTTAGAATGTGAATAAAAAATTTAAGAAATAGCGAGTGATTCAATGTATTTAGCCCCAATCTTCTTTTTGTAAAAAAAATGACAATTTCTACGAAAATATCTTTCTAATATTTCTCCAAACTTTCTAAACAAACATGCAAACCTTTTTTTTATCTACAATACAACAAAAAATAACATACTAAACTTTATTTGATACTGTTTTACCGCCATTCATGGCTGGGGTCTCAGAAGACCCCAGAGGGGGAATATGTGACTATTTCTCCCAAGACACTTAAAAATGGAATAATAACTCCAAAATTTTTACCCATTGTAAAACTTTGCGTAATTAAGGAATAGTAGCATCGGAAATTGTCAAAACAAAAATGAATGGGAGATATCAAGCGTCAAAGTGCGTCTGGGGTCGAAAAAGACCCCAAAGGGGTAGGAAGGTTAAGTAAACATATCTAAGGGTATTTAAAATGTTAGTACAAAACTTCATACCTTGTCAAACTGCGGTTTAAATTTGTTTCGCTGTTAATTTTTTGATTTTATATTTGAAACACAAGCAATTAATAAAACGTAGAAAATAAAAAAATAACATCACTCATTCCTCTTTAAATTTCAACCAAAAGTACAATCACTGAATAAAAAATAATTGAACTATGTATTCTTTGGTAAAAAAATTGTACTGAGTAAAATTTCTCTTATTACCTGGTAGCAACCTGGAAGAGATATAAAACTGTTATTCGATAAATTTTACTCAATGATAAATAGTTTTTTTAATTTGGACATCTCATTATAAAAATTAGCAGTTTTTTAAAATTATCTTTTACACTGAAGTAATTTTAGAATGACATACAAACTATGTAAACATCTTTGTAGTTTTAGAAGGTAGTTATAAAATTCTGAAGTTTTTTAATATTTTATGTTGTATAGTAAAATAAATTTACCGAGTTTTAAATACCCTGCATAAATAAAAAATATTCAGGTTAACTTGATGTAACTCTACAGAATTCATTTTATAAGCTGTACCAGACTGAGCGAAAACGTTACAATTACCTTTTCTCAAAATTACAATAGAATAAATAATTTAAATCAAGGGGAATATTTTTTACCTTACAATCATACAATGACACGAATTTCATATTTTATTTCAAACTGCAAGTTGTCCCCAATTTGTCACCTTGTTTGTAAAAGTCATTACACTTGTCTCATAAAACTAGGCCTTGGTCAAATAAAGGTAAAAAGAATGCAGAAAATTTTTGTCGTGACGTTTCCTTTTCCAATCGAGAATATCTTTTGTTTGCTCAGGATGAAAAATTATTAGGTTTAGAACTGGTTTTGAGAAGAAACAGTTCAGAAGAATTATTGAACCTATTCACTATGAAATTTTATTCTTGCTTTCCTTTGGCACCTAGATATTTGAGAAAGAGCTTTTGAGAGTTTGCTTTTTTTGTGATTGTGTGCTTTGTCGTCTGGATAAATTTGATGACAGTCGAGGAAATGATTTTGAAAGGAATTTATTAGCACCTGTTACTTTGACAGACTTGAATTCATCAATATAATTTGATTTCAATCTATTTCAATGTCCTTCATACCCTTAAAAACATAGCTGACTAGTTGAGTTCAAATATTAAGAGTATAATTTTTTGTATTTGTTTATTTTAACTATTTCCCTAAATAGAATAGGTTTTCTTCATTTCAATAAAGTCATTAATGAATATTATGAGTTTTTAAAGAAAAAAACAAGGTAATTTTTTATTTCTGATGATAATGGTTGGGAGTGGAAAGTAAAATTTATTTTTACTCTTTCTTAACAGAGAGATCATAAGTTTGTGTGTGTAAAAGCTATAAATGGATTTTTTACTTATATTGGATTATTATTGTTATAAGATAGCAAAAATAACACAACCCATAAATATGAAGATGGAGTCTTCCGGGCTTGTAGGCCGTAGTCAAGAATTAGAAACACCAAACGGCCGTAGAAGTCTTCGTAATGTTAACAACCCATAAACTCACTTAAACTACTAATATTGACGAGTTGTATACGTGTTGTTTGTTTTGGCCTAAAAGATAAAAACATCATACCTTTTTTTAAAAAGGATTTAAATAAAGTCAAGAAAACTCTAACTAATGCATGCATTGTATTACTTAACATTGCGTGCTCAACTAAGTCAATATTGATGTGGCTAATTTCAAGGCTATGAAATGCACTGATATTGATTTTTCCGCAGAGTAAACAAAGTTTTTTTTACGATGGAAACATAAAACACATTTGAATAAAAATATCTAGTATGAAATTCTTTCGTGTATGGTTGGTTGTTTCTCTCAGCTTCAGTTATGAAATTTTACAGAAGTAATGATGAATGCTGTTTTTGATGAATATTCTTTGGATGATTTAATGGTTTTTCATAAAAATAAATAATTAAAATAATAAATTTAAAATTTGTACAAAAATAAAAAATGTAAATGGGTTTTTCAAAATTGAAAAAAGTATAACTTTCACCATTTACAATTTTTGTTAAAATGATTTATTAGAAATTTTTTTATAAACGTGGTATAAACACTTTTTTATAATTCGTGTAAATATTTTAATGATCCAATTTGATCTGAAATTGACCTTTATTATAGAAAAACAAATTTGAGTAAAAGGGACCAGGTACTTTTATGATGTAGCTGGTTTTTGAGTTAAAGTGATTGGGAAATGGTAGGTAGGTATGTGTTTTAATTAACTAGAGAAGCTAGTTTATCATCAGCAAAATCAAAGCATTAACCCCCTAATAATTAACATATCTTGAGCACTTTTCAATACCTACTCAAGGTGCAAGTTCATTAAAAACTACTGTATTTAGTTAAAAATACCAATAGTTTACTACATTTAATGTTGATGTCACACACATAATTCAAGACATAATTCCTTCCTATTTTAAAATATTATCTCAGAGCTTTACTACCCAAAATTCTCTCATCACCAAACATCCCAACAAAAAAAAGTTCTTATGAAGTGACACTAATATCCCCAACATCCACCAGCACATTATTCTTGATTTATCTCGTTTACCCATCATCAGGGGTAATAATCCTCCCCGCCACAGAAACCTCACTCGTCGACAGAACTCACGAGATCATAAATCGACCGAAGTCGACTTCCCGTCCATTCGTCTAATTACTTTAGAAGCTTTTATGTGCCGACGCTCGCTGTCAAACGATATAACTTTTGATTTCGCCCTACCGCGATTCAGCCCTTGCGAGATGTGGGAAGTGTTGCTATGGTTACAGTGAACTGCTTTAATCGCTTGAATTAAAATATAATTTCGCTCTGCTGAGTCAACTCGTTTTGATTTTTGGAACTAGTGGATGGTATTTTTGTTATTGCTGAATGAGCTGCCAATGAGAATATGCGTTTTTGATGCGTCAGCTGGTGTGGAATTTGGTGTGGTGTTCTTTATTAAATATTCTACTGAAAAATTGTTGTTGGAGTGGTTTTAAACTCTGATTTGATTAGTAGAGCCTTGATAAATTTAAGAGGCAAATAAATGTAAATAAATAATAACAAATTCCAATTTGAACCTTCAAAATTACTTTACACACCAACGAGTTTTAAATCTTAAAAGTAATAAAGTATCAGAAGTTATCAGACCTCGAAAAATCTTAAAATGTTATCATAATCCATCAGGCATATTAATCAATCAGGCATAATACTTGAGCCTGGAATATTCTACAGGCTTGAACTACTACAAACATTTTTTTATTAATTTTCATCTTTATAAAAAGATTATAATATTACACCATGAATTAGGTATCTTCTACTTATGTTAAGACAGGAATTAATCATTATGCGTAGTTCTACCTAATTATACATAAACTTTTATTTTTTGATAAAACATATTCATGGTACGGAATGATCTACTTAAATTTTTACTTGCCCCATACATGGTGGGATTAATTTTTGAGCACGGAGGATGGATGGTTATTTAATTGGCATTTGAATTCCAAAGTAATAATTATACATAGTTAAGGGATAATGTTGAATAAATTTTGTTATTTTTAACTAATGTCAATGAAAAGATAAATAGTGTTTTTATCAAATCGTTATAGTACTTATAATAACTGTATGGCACTTATACTTACTTATACTTAACGTACTTACTTGTACTTATACTTAAGAACGGTATGGACATTAGGTATTTGTACTAAAAGTTCCCTTTCGAGAGTAATTTTTAGAATCATTTATTATAGTCTGTTCATTTAGAATAGGCGCCTGAAACAGGATCAAAAACGCCTAATAACGCAACTTCAGTGACCGATTCTTTTACAGTATTTTAATTACTTCGGTTTAGGTTGCCTTGTCATCACATAAGAAATATTTTCCGATGATAATTACAATAGTAACTGCTTCTAATACATGACGCCTCAGGCGCCTATTCTAAATGAACAGAGTATAAGTATTTGCATTAATTGGAACTAATTTCCCTGATGGGAATAACAATACAATTGAATAAAAATTATCCAGATTACAAGGCTTCAGTGCAAATACTTAATTGGAAACACCACATCGTTTTTTTTTCTGCTTAAAAAGCCTTAAAAGCCTAATTTGATTATAAAAACTGCCATATGGAATCTTAAAAGTAATCATTCAGTAAGCATATGACTCCTCAAGAATAGAATCACAATAGAATTACACTAAAAAAAGGAAGAAAAAAGCAATCACAAGCACAAGATCTTCCCTTAAAAAATCTGTACCTTTATTAGCCAGTCTTGTTATCTCAACCAGATGCAATCTACTAAAGCTTTTTTTTATTCCCGCATCAGTGTTTCTCTCAACCACCCTGATGGACCATTATAGCTTCCGCCTGACACTGTTCGGCACAATGCACGGGGCTCACAATAGAAGCTTCAGGGTGCGTGCGTTACGAGGAATGATAAGAAAGAAGCGCTTTCATCCGCAAAAAAACATTCTAGTTAATGAGAGAGGAATAATACGTTCCCATTTTTCACGCGGCTGGCTGGGGAACATCAGCTAAATAGGATCTAGTTTTTGAAGGAGGTGCAATACTGAAGGTTTTTTCGTCTAGGAGATTTTTTTTTAGTTTGAGTTGAAAGCGGAGATGGAGTGATTGTTTAGTTGATGGAGAAGGTTCAACTGTGAACTAGAGGGATGTCAGTAGTGTTCTGTGATGGTTTTGGTAATTTTTGCCAGAGTCTTTTTCACGGTCAGAAATTATTAGGGAACTTAGGAACACTTTTAAGGGTTAAGTTCCATTATGAGTAAAAATGGTGCACTAAGATTTTTTGTAGAACATTTTTTAAAATTATAAGCCTGAAAGTGTGTGGTATTTCCATAATATACAAAAAATCTTTGTGCACCATTTTTGTATATAAATTGTATATCCTTCAATTTTATTAATATTTCACAATTTCTTAAAAAAAATGTTTGATTTTAAAGAAAAGGATTCGAAATATCTAAAAATCTAAACCAAGGCTATTAACGCCACAATCATGATGGAATGTTAAATCTGAAATCACTAGACAAAACTTAAAATTACACTTAACATTTAGAAACTTATCATTTATAAAGATAATCGCGTTAGATTTCACATCATCGTTCACATTATTACAAAGATGCGATGATGGCTATAACTTTTTTGGCGTTGTGAGCTGTCTTCCTTTTATACTGGACTACAAAGTTTTTGACAGTGGAGAAAAAGCTTAGAGCAAACATAGGAAGTAATTTCCAGCGCAAATGTCAGAATGTCGAGTGAAATTGGGAATTTTACTTTAGAAATTTGTTATATTTTTGTTAAATACTTCAGTATGTTGCATTTTTGGGTTCTAATTTTCGTAAAATGTGTTCCGCTCGTCGTGACATAATTGTCAAGAAAGGTTGCACAGTATAAGTTCTTATAAAAACCGTATGTCTCTCGCCTTTTAAAAGAATTTAATTTGGAGAAAGTCACTAGGTGGTCGCCAATTTGGCATAGTTATTTACTATGAGAATTTGAGATTAATTTTGTTTAAACAACAGATAGGATCTAGAATAGCGCCATCTTGGCTATCGTTAAGAACTTTCGCCAAAGTAAACTCTTTCAAAAGGTGAGAAGGCTGGTTTTTATAAGAGCTTCTACTGTAATCTGCTATAATGGCCTCCGAGTTAAATAAATTTACTGTCAAGAACTAAGAAGGTTTTCAAGGATACAACACATATTAATAAAAGTCATTAATATCAACATAATTATACATTTTTCAATCTCGATACTTCCAAGATCTACCCTTAATTACAAACACTTTTAATCTCTCCCACTGCTTCCCTTATAACAAAACTCACTCAAAGTTATCTCCCATAGGAAAAAACTCCAATTCAAAAGGGCCAATTTAAAGGTTAATCAAGCCCACCTGCCCGCATTAATGTAAGCGGACGAATATTCAACTCAGAGGAGAGCATGTCACCAGAATCTAGAGGCACGCAAAGAATGTCGATAATTAATGAGACCCGCGAATTTCTCGTGACATTCATCGTTACCGCATTTTCCAATAACTTAAAGGTTTGGGACACTTCCTTCGGGTTGGGAATTTTTTGATTTGTGGGGCGTTTAACTCGCATATGAAAGTTTTAGTCGTGTTACCTAATATTCATTCTGGAATAGGGCCATTTGATGGGGGAACGGGTTATTTTAAGGTGATGTTCGTTTTATTATTAATGTGTCATATGAAAAGTATTACATTATTCATTGGATTGGAAATATTTTATGGTTATGTTAAAAGTTTTTTATGTGACAAAATCGTGATTGATGGTAAAGATTAGTGTCATTTCTGAGTACACTCAAAGGTGATTTATCATTTTAAAATGTTTTTCAATAGTGTTCATGCTTTTTACTTCTTTCATCGCTAAAAAAATGAAAAATGGAATTATATACTTTGATTTTATTTTGGTATTTGATAATGGGAACGTCGCTTCGGTCGTTTCAAATCGGGCTTAATAAATAAAATTACGTATTAGTAGATGTTCGGGAGAAATCGCGAAATTATAACTTTTTTCATGTGTAAAAAATTATAAACAAGAGAAAAAGATGACGAATACGCAAAATAACAATATTGAAAAGTAAAATGTAATAAAAGATAATATTTTGTCTGTTTTTATTTATTAACGAAAGTGTGAATTCAATTCGCTTAAGATTTTCTAAAGTTGTTCATACAAGTTTGATAGTTCTTTTTAAAAAAGAACTTTAGCAAGTTTGGAGTACCATAAATACCTTTTTAATTTATTAAAGATTTTTGAAACTTCGATTAAATAGGTTTTAATAAACAGTAATAATAATGAAGAAATAACGTCATTCAAAACTATTTCTTATTATTCAAAAGCTATCAAGCTATTATTAGCTATTTGAAACAGAGAGCTTTCTAAGAGAGCCCTAAGCAATAAAAATAGCTTATTCATTCTCTGCTACTCTTAGCACCGACTCGTTTAAGAGTGACCACGAATCAGCGAACAAAGGAAAACATCAGTAAAGAAATTCCTCCTAAAAACACTAGAAAAACAAAATATTTTATGGAAGGGGTGTCACAGGGAAAGCCACCTATAAAGGTGAAGAAGTATGAAGAAAAGACACAGTACAAAAGGGAAAAAAAGTTTTCCGTGATGTTTTGGAACTCCGCCAAGGTATTTTGTTCCATCTTTCCAAACTTTGCTGCCATGCAGGCTTAAGAAACTCCTAAGGTGTTATCCAGTTACACATTCCTGTCTTTTCTATTGGTTGACAAGATGGGGTGCCTCTGCACGTTTATGCATCAAAAGAAATTTATGAAGGGCTTTAAAAGTTGTGTAGTAATGTAGGAAGATAATTTCCAAGTGACATAAATTACAAAAGCAATTTTGTTTGGGGGATTCCAGCTTTCGGTTGTGGAGGATATCCTTGCATGATTCCTGACTAAGCAGTGAAATCTTGAAGGTGTCGTTGGGAGGAAAATAAAACAGAAGGCAAAAAACCCTTTCAAATTAAAACCTTGAGATCCTATGCTTTGTTTTAAAAACCATAATCTCGTGTCCTTGTTTAATTAGTTTGGACGGGGGTTTTCATAAAGTAATTATGTTTATGATAAAGATTTTTCATTGAAAAACTTCTATTATGTTAAATATATTAAAACTGATATTTTTTTTAGATTCACGAAAAACATTACGTAAGATAATCAAGATAATTATTGATATGAGTAACATGTCTATTTATTATTTATCTATGGGTTTGGAATTTCATTTTGTTTTATTGTTCTGTAAATTCAAGGTTCAAATAATAGGGTTTGGAAACACTGCTTAACCAGGAAAAGGCGAACCATTTTTTTCATTCTAACTAATTTAATTTAGTTCATTAAGTTTCTCTTAATTATACACTCACGTTATTTGATTAAGTAACACCAAAATAATACTTATTTGGACTTATTACACAGTCTATTTTCTGGTTTGAATGTTAATATAATTAATTAAATTAAATCGTTAAAGAAATTAACCATTTAGAAACTAAGATAAAGGTTTCAGCAGTGTGTTGTACATTAAAAACCTACATTTTAGTACTACCTAAACTTGAAAGGAAAAGTTTCAAGTTATAATTACGATACATTTAATTAACCTGTATTCTCATATAGTTATTTATAAGAACACTAATTTACATGTTGTTGAAAAAATGCCCTTTAAATCTCTATACTTGGAATGTTTAAATAGTTTTATATCTGTGTATCGTCTTATAAAACAACATTAAATAATGATAACCTTCGTGATTTAATTGAAAATATCTCCGACGAATTACAAATGAGTATGACTCATAAATCACGATGCGTGCGTTGTTTTATTTATCTTTGCACGCAAAAGTTCAAAAAACTTATACTTAGTGCATCAGCTGACCAGACAACGGGACTGAATGACTGCTTTGGAAAAGGAAAATGACTGTGTGTTTACGTTTAGCCTTAGCGTGATTAAGACTATTAGGTTAAGTCTTTAAGGTTTCCTCCATGAATGCATTGTAAATCTCTATATTTCTACAACACAAATGCGTGATTTGGTTACTCACAGAGGAGGAGGAGTCAGTCTCTTTAAGAAAACTTAACGATGAGATGAGGTAATGTTTGCTGAATTGGATATTCAATGCAGGTATTCAATACAATCTAAAAAAATTTCTTGACAAATGGTAGATAATTATTAAAATTTGATATGTTTTAAAACTTTTTTGTCAAAACTATTTATTGTAAGATTATTGCCAAAATGGAAGAGGATTTTCTCGTCTTGTCGATAAAATGCGGGCCTTTAATGTACATCATTTTTTATCTCTGTCATTTTAAGATTCATAAGTTTACTTTCATAAACAAGCTCAAAACGCACATAAAGCTACTAATAAAAATTGAAATAATTAAAAAAACATCTAAATATTAGACATATATCAATTCATTTTGCTTATGTATGTTTGAAGAAATTATTTCTGGAAACAGCTACGTTTTTTTTCGAAATAAGATAATCATAGACCAATTTGTTAAACGCTTCCATTTTGGTTTTTTTCCATGGCACGATATCATTAAAATGTAATTTTCGTTTTTGCTAATGACTACAGTAGAGCAATTTGACTTTTTTTACTACGAATATAAACGGAGATAATATTAGAAAGATTAAAAACAGGACTTATTATTTTGTATCTTAATTAAAAAGAAACCATATCAAAATTAGTTTAGTTGCTTCTTTCTAATTAAAGGAATATGTGCCGTACGAAAGTAATTGCGGAATTTTTATGATTAGTAAATTGCAAAAATAATTCATATATTTTTTCCCTTTAATTATGATAGCGAAAAGGTTTTAATTGGTGTGATTGTTGTTAATATTTAAATTTCAAATGCTTATGTGGTAAAACGTATTAATAAAATTGAAATTTTAAGAGACTATCTGTCTCACAAGTAACTAGCTCATTACTTGATACGTTTATTCATTATTTGGAACTAATTTGATGCAATATATTAGAATCATTTATTGAACAAGTATGAATAAAATTATGAGTAAAGAATATCTTGTACAATGTGTGAATCATTATAGAAAGGAAAGTTACAAGAAAAGTTTAAATAACTAGGGGGCTCTGCCCCCTGCTCGCTATCGCTCACCAACCCCCGGAACTGCTTCGCAGTTCTTTGAAGATCGCTTCGCGATCTTAGCGAGCAGAGCTCGCTTGTTTCATCTCAACAATCCAGGCTCGTCGGCTTAGTTAATGCTCCTTTGATACCGAAGCTACTCATCTCTCTAGTTTATCAATGATTTAATTCGAATCATTCATTCCCTCGAAGATATCAAAATAAAACTGTTTCTAAAATATTCATCTCTTAACTTCAATTCTTCTTTCTTCAATTATTGAATAGAAATGTTTTTAAAAATATCAAGCAAGTCTACCAATCATCATCAACCAACTTAGAGTAAAACAAGCCTTTAAGAAACTTTAAATTTTTAATATGCACGTAAACATCTAGTCTAGTGAATCGTCGGAAATTAAAGAGATAAGACTCATAAAAATAAGCTGTTTCCCTAGTGAAAGCCCAGAAAGAGAAGAAAAAATTGAAACTTTGAATCTCAATAATTCTAAAACTGATTCGAATTTTTTAAAAAACGAAACGCCAATATTTTTATAAAAAATAACTGTATATGTGTCTAAAATATTGTACCTCTATCATGATTAGTTTTTATTTTATAACGAAAAAATCGAAAAATTGTCAAAAATTTTGAAACTTTAAAATTAAATTACTCAAAAACTAATTCGAAATTCGAAAAAAGAGCGATGAGGTGCAAAAATTCATGCCTAAGAGTATGTGTATGCAAAAAATCACGTTTCTGCTGTAAATAGATTTTGCTGGAGGCGAACTCGCAGCAGAAAAAAATAATTTTCGACTTTGCCATTAAATAACTCCAGAACTAATTATCTAATTAATTAGGTTTTGGAACGAAAATGATTATCATGCATTTGTCTACCAATGGTCAAAATTTCATAAAATTCCTTTGAATAGTTTTTGCGTAGTTAGAGTTCAAAATGTTCAAAAATAAAATTTTCAAAATCAGCGGTGGCGGCGACAGCGGCGGCGGTCACTGTTACTTTTTTTTAATATAGAGAGATAGTAGCTTATAGATTAAAAATATTAGTTACAAATATATTAGTTAATAAAGTGACGATTTTTTAAAATGATAAAATTAAAAGTATAAAAATAAGAATAAAATTATTATTATTGATTACTAGCTGTTATACCCGGCCTTGCACGGGTGGGGTGTATAAATTTATTTTTTAAAATATTTCTTAAAATACATTTATAATTTTGTAAATTAGCAATATTACAAATCATCCCGGTATCCCAGGCGCCTCTTTCCTATCCCAGTGTTCCCGGTAATCTTATCCCGTTGCCCGGTGATCATGGTAATTTTTCTAATCCCGGCTGCGTTCCCGGTAATTTTCCTATCTCAGTGTTTACGGTAATTTTTATATTCCGGTATTCTGGGTGTCTTTATGGTAAATTTCCTATCCCAGTGTTCTCGGTAATTTTTCCTTCCCGATGTTCTCGCTAATTTTCCAATCCCGGTGTTCTTGTCACTTTTTACAATTCCGATGTTTCTGATAATGTTTAATAATATCTTGGTTCCTTTATAAAATAACAAATTTGAAACCGTAGTAAAAAGTCTAGTGAACAAATTAAGAAATTTAAAACCAGTGTTTAAAACTAAAATAAAAGATCTAGTAAATGAAAAAGTCTAGTGATCTGTGTCTCATTTGAAACAATGTTTTATTTTTAACTGGTTGTATGACTGGTAAAACAGGTTTTCAAACACGGAAAAATAAGTGAAAAAAAGCAGGAAAAACGGGAAAAAAAGAATGAAGGACTGATTTTCTCTTTATAAATTATAGCCCATGTCCTATTCTGATGTATAAGCTACATTATGGTAAAATTTCATAAAAATCCATTCAGTAGTTTTTGCGTGAAAGAGTAACAAACATCCGGACAAACATTCACAATTATAATAGTAGTAGGAAGATAAAAATAGATTGAAATTTTATTCCCTTACAGTTTTACTTCGCAAGTTACCTTTTTTATGTTTATCAAACAAACATCATGCGAAACTACAATTTCTTTATGAACGCAATAATCTGTAACATTAAACAACTGTAAATATATTTTAAGTTATAAGTTTAACTAACCTCCTTAAGATCGTGTGATTCATGACAGACATATTAAAATAATTATTTATAAGCACAAACGCTTAACTGACATGACTGACATACCTAACAAAAAAACTAATACCTTATTCTAAAACCGTATATCCTGAAAGTGACACTTTCCACACATTCTTTAAAACAGCCCAACATCCTTCACAACTCACTTTAACAACCCTAAAACCCCCTCTAACATCCATTTCATCTCTCCCAACATCCGGGAAAAAAAGTACGAAAAACGTTTCCTTATTTAATAACAAGACGAGTTCTCCCTTATTATTTATTATTATTCTCTCCTTACTCTCCTACTCAAGAAGAAAAAAAAAGATCTCACATCCCGCTTTATTAAATAGCGTTTCATTTTCTTGTAGAAACACGACGCTCGAGGCAACGTATACCGCGCGTGCAAGCCATCACAATAAATTCCAAATTGCCCGAGTTTCACCGTCGAATATGAGGCAATAAAATTCCATGTGACGCGATGCCGGAATTATTGGATCGAAGTTCTCGGCCCAAGAAACGGGAGGCAGTCTTCTGTGCAGAGAATGGCTCTCTAGGGAGAAGCAACTGAGATGATGCTTTTGGTTAGAACTTTTGTGCTAGGTTGGTAAACTCAGGGGTTGGATTTTCTAGTGGAGAAGATATGAGTAGAGAGGATTCGATGCGTGAAAGTTGCGCTTTAGTTTTATCTAAAGGTTTGTAAGAGCCTTAGGGATGTAGGGATGACAAATTGGTTTGCTTATGTATTTTTGGGGTTGGTGGATTAATCTTGTTTTGAGGTGTTTTTATAGCAAAAGTGTCTTAGAAGGATTAATGTTCTTTTTATTTCGCTGTAACTTGTAACACTTTTATTTGAGGGTTATTTTCCCTTGCTATTTGCAATGTTTTTCTTTACTTTTAGGTCACGATAAAGTCATTTAAAATAGTAATGTTTTTTTAGTTGGAAATTACTACTTCCTAAGGGATCTTTTTTCCGTGCTACTTATGTTGATAATGTTTTTCATAACTTTTTAATCACGATGTACACAACGTGGACTTATAAAATCTCCCTTTATTTACACAAACAGGGTAATGTATATGAGTACGGGCAAAGTGATTAATTGGGCATTATTAATAATGCCCAGAGTGGAGGCAGGCAAAGTGATAAATTTCATTGATAAATTCCATTGAATTTATCAAATTGCCATCCTCCACCATCGGGCATTATTAATAATGCCTGATTTATCACATTGTCCGTAACATATACATATGGTACAATATACAGAGCCATCTATAAGTAATATTTCATCTATAAGTAATATTTATATCGCTCCCTAAGTTAAATTTTAAAATCCCAATAGGCACAAACACGGTAAAGAAGTCGTAACACAGAGATGAGATAGTGATTGTTTGAGTATAAAATTACTACTTCATAAGTGTAAATACCTGTTTGATCAATAATTTTATAACATGATGGAAAAGAAAATAATTCTATCAAGAAAAGTTCTTCTTTTAGACACATTCTAGTCTAAAGGCTCATTTACACTTTTTCACTTTCAATGTTCATTCTAAGTGATTCACTCTGATCTTGTCTCATCTCACTCCCGTGAGTAATTCGTTTGCATAGGAAATTGCACTGTTAAAAAACAGATTCTTTCATCAGAAAGTGGTTCAACATTAGCTGAAACCTAGGTGGTGGTGAAACAATTCAAACTGGTGAAAGGTTGAACTGTTTTTTTTAACAGTGATGGAAGAAGGAAGAGAAATGACAATTCCCATCAGTACTTAAGAACATACATAAAGTATTGAAGAGATGAACAAACAAGTTGTATTTATAATTCTTGTGTGTAATCTCTCTATTCTAAAAAAAAGTTTTTGTAAATGGTTTCCAGAGAAAGGCTTTTTAATTACTGATCCGTATAACATGTTTTTGGTATCAAACTGTTCGGATTCTTTTGAGGATGTGCAAAGTGCCTTTAGAATTTCTAAAAAAATTCTCAATTCTAAGATATTTCCATTTTTCTGGATTACGAATAAGGTTGCAGTTAACAGCAAGAAACTGTCGTACAATTTTTTATACCTCCAATTACAATGACCAACCGACGCTATTCATTAATGATGAAAATAATTCCTTTCATGCTTTAAAAAAGCGCTTCAAAATATGTACTTTCTAAATAAAATATTTTTAAAAGACTAATAAGAGTTTTCCAGAAACTCACAGATATACTATTTAAGTATAGAATTTCACACACCAAAATAAATTGTTTGTAAACATTGAGTGTAATGTAGGTTTTCTTTCTTAATATTTTTAATAGCTTAAATCGTATTGTTTAAAAAGTCTGTTTTAAAACTAAAACTTGAATGATAAAACACTAGATATTTTGACGAGTTACTAGGTACTATATTAAATTTAACAGATTCATTGCTGAACGTTTTTGTAAATATTGAATAACAATAGCACGAGCAGACTTGATGGATATTTTCAAGGAAAACGTATTGATTAAATTATTGATAATTTAACCAATAAATATTCTAACTTTTAAGAGAGTGTGCTTCTGGAAAGTTGGTTGACGTTTTTTCTACTAATTGTTATAACGAATGTTTTATAAATAAATAATTTTAGTGAGCAGGGTTTTGTGGGGATTGCGAAGCGATCCGGAAGGCCCTGCGTCAGCAGTTAACGGGGGTTGGCGAGCGATAGCGAGCAGGGGGCGGTAGCTCCCTAGTACATTAAAAAAAACTTTACACATTTCAAAAAACTTTACTTAAAAATTTAGTTTATTTAGTAAAAATTTGAATAGAGGATGAAAATCATAAGGACTTTCAAATTTTATTTCATGAATGTTAACTTAACGAAAATATTTTATTAATTTAAGAAAATCTTTTAAAAATTTTTTTTCATTAGTTTATATTTATAATTTTTATTTTCAAATTTTACACACAATGCATAACATTTGAAAGAAGTAATTTAAAAAAGTTATTCAAAGTTGTTCCAACATTTTTGTTTAGTTGGTTTAAGGCAGAAGAACTTAAAACCCAGTCTTTAATATTGATTTTTTAAGCGTAATTATTCGTTAAAAATTGACTTCATTGGAACTGATTTATCTTTAAATTAAATAATAGAATTATGTTGTGTTATCAGGTCGTATAACTATATTTAAATTTTCTAGGTGGAGCTTGAAGCCCAGATTTTACATGGAACTTTTTCACCTTCGGAAAAATATTTCTACCTTTTCAGTATTTTACAAAGAAGAACTGAAAACCTCTTCATGCTGACGAAGACAAGACATTCCTTCCTTCTAGGGAAATAAACCCATCAGATATCCTTCGAAGGATTTTCATGAAATCGTAAATGGCATTTAAACTGTGTGGCTTATAAGATTTGAACTCATCGATACAAGCAACGAAATACGTAGACAACCGACCAAACTCAATTCATCGTATTCCACAGTATATTGAACGGGATTTCTATCCAAGTAGCCTTTTTTGAAAGCAATACAACGAACTGAGATATGAATAGTTTTGATATCGATAGATTCCATGGTCACAAGCCCCTTTTATAGCGCAGCACTGGCTTACTATATAACTGTCTTGAATTGAACGTGGTTTTTTGAGCTTCTCTTACCTTTTTGGAATAATGTGCACACCGACGACTAGTGTTCAAGTGGAGGATTTTGAGGAATGTGCGGCTCCGGTGGAAGGTAGCAGCTCGGATCAGCCGCCGAGGAATGCGGATTTTTCCCAGGTGAGATTTCAAACTACTATTGCATTTATTTGTGTGTAAATTTTAAAAGATTCAATGGCCTGGCTATAGTAGGGAAACCTGCTAAAAGGGGGACTGCTTTTTTTAGTCTTGAAATTAATGAAAGGATTTTTTTACCTCGTACAGATCACACATTTTCTGTATCCTATCTTAAATAGGATATTGCAGTGCAGATTTTTTTGTAGTTTTTCACTAAATCAATGAGGAAGTTGCATGATTTTTTAAAAATATTTTTAATCGATTCTTAATGCAAATAAAACCAACTTCCCAAAATTTGAGGCCGATCGAGAAATTTTTCGATAGCAAAAAAATTATCAAAAATCCACTTTTTCGAAGCGCGCGAAAACGCTAAGAGTTTGGGATGTGACGTCATCGTACGGTGACCATTGTTGGAAAGCAGCGGAGTTGATGGTATGATTGTTGACGTCATCGTACGGTGTTTTCACTTATGCGTTTTCCGTCACATGTTTCTTCTCGACTTTTAAATTAAAATATTTAATTACTTGTACATTTTTTTTGAAAAATTGACTAGATATTTCATTTTACCATACAAAAACCATACGGAACACTTGAATGTTTATGAAAATGACACCCATGCAAATTTTTTATAATAATACTAATTACAAAACACTTCTTGCATTTTGTTTGTGGCTAATATCAATAGCTTATATCCTTAACCCGGCGTTACTCGCGCTTATTTTGCCTATGGGTGAATAATATAGAAATTGGGCCTCGGAGGCCCGACGCGAGTAACGCCGGGTTAAAATAAGAGGGAAATTAAACTTATGTTAATCTCTAATCAAATCAGATTAGTTCTTTTATACAGGGTGTCCCAAGATCCCCACCCCCTTTTATTTTTGAACCCTGACAGATATAGTCATAAAAGGGGTGTCTAGGTATAGTAAAGCGACCACGCCCTATCCGATGCGACAACTTTCAACGCCATCTAGCTTCAATATTAGGAGTTATTATTTTTGTTTTAGAAACTTTTAGAGATTAGCTAAATCCATCAATTTAAAAGTTCTAGAGTAGCATGGATTTAGTTTTATTACCAAAAGACACCTTGTGCCGAGAAATGCTTCGAACGCACGCTCATTTAGGTAGAAAATTTACATAGTTTTTACGTCCTAATGAATGAACGTAGTTTTTACGTTCCTATGAAATTTTAATTTTTATTATTCAAGTTTACTTTGAGTAATTAACCTTTCAATTACAAAATGAAAGTTTATCATTTTTCCGCTAAGAGGAGCGTTTTAAGACGTAAAAACTACGTAAAAACTACGTAAATTCTACCTAAGTTAGCGTGCGTTTTAAGGGTTTTGTTCAAGACATTTCTCTGAACAAGGTGTCTTTTGTACTAAATAGATGCTGCTCTACAACTTTGTAAGTGACTTATTCAGCAAATATATATGACGATAGAGGGCGTTGGAAGTTGTCGCATTGGATAGGGCATGTTCACTTTACTATACCTAAACAGCTAAACATTAATTTTATGATTATATCTGCAGGGGTTCAAAAGTTAAAGGAGATTGACAGTTATTTTGGGACACCCTGTATTGACATGGAAGTTGACAATCAATGGTCCGAACTAACCAAAGCTAAATACATTTCAAAACAACTGTTTAAAATTAATAATGAAGGGATCAATACCATTAAAAGGATTTTTAAAAGACACAAAAATTAAATCAATATACTAATAGAAGTTTAAAAATACGAAGATGGCGTTTTACTGGCCATGTGTGTGTGTTGAGAATCAGCAGAAATTAAATCTTAAGTTTTTCCTTGAGTGGACACCAGAGGGAAAACGCAGAAGAAGCGGACAGGGCAAAGTGGAGATCGCGACTCAAGGCTTTTTGTGACCCTGGGAACTACAAGAATTAACGATGATATCCTTAAAATAGTAATCCATGGGGGAATTCACCAAGAAAGTAATGTGCAGGGAAATTGAAAGCAAATCCTCAGTGTTCCAATTCACCCCGTTTCATGGTAACTTCCTAAATTAAAAAATAGGTATTGAGGAAAGGTTATTTTTTGGATAACAGAAGTAAATTATGCCAAGAAGCATTTGAAATAAACCTGTTTGAAAACATCGTTGTGAAAGATGACTACGTTAACCAAGCATTTTTAAGGTATCCGCCTACCCCTAAAATGACGATTTTCAACTTTTCCTCGAAAAGTTGTTTCTTACATTTTCAAGTAGTTTAGACTTTTATCTTTCCAAAACTGTTTTCATTTTACTAGAAAAGAAATTAGAAAAGAAACTAGAATTAGAAAAGAAATTACAGCATTTTTTAAAACAGATAGTCGTCGGCGATCGTATACAAAAATAAACTTTGAAACTAATTTTCTCAGAACTAAATTTTGCTTAAAACCCTCCACTATTTACATGATTACTCAAAAACTATCCAAGATATTCACTCCAAATTTTAACAGTATATTAATCATACTGTTATTAACCAGATGGACTACAGATTTTTATGCAAGTTTATTATTTTTGTTTTTATTGAGGTTTTTTCGTTAAATGGTTGTAGAAATTTTGAAATTTTTCACTTGCCTTTACATTTTATGCCGTAAAACAATTACATTTCAAAATATGTCTTAGACAATAGTCCATTCTGAAGACAAGTGTTATACGATACTTGTCTCCAAAGGAAATATATATAGGGGTAGTAGTTTTTGGGCAAGAGTGAGAGGGGTTTTATAAAAGTTCACTTAAATTTTACACTAACTATCCCATATTTCAGAAAATATGGGATGTAATTTTGTAATTTTGTTTTTTTAGCATTAATCAATGTTTTGATGTACATTTAAACTAAAAATTAAAAAACAATTTTTGTAAATAAAGTATTTCAAAAAAATGGTCTCTAAGGTAGGCGGATACCTTAAAGTGTGAAAAACACCAAAATACGAAAATAAAAGGATTATCTTTAGTTTCACGAAATATTCTGAAGAATAAACCAAAATCATGCTCTGGAAATACGCAAGACTAGAAAAATATTTGAGCTTCCGAATTTTGTGATGTGAGCACCGGAAAAAGTGCTAAGGTGGTAAAAAGAAAAAGAAGGGATTTCATTTTCTTTATTTGGTGATTACTTAGGACACTTAATGTGTCTTTATTTTTTATGACCTAGGAGGCTCAAGGGTTCTGTGTTACTTACTCTCTAAGGAATTTATTTGGGTTTCATCACTTTCTCTCTAAGCTTACAAAATTTTATGTGGACGTTAGCATATGATGGGTTTTACAATGATTATTGCCTTAAAAATTTTATGTTTATTTTTATGGCAACTATATTAGTATCAATTTGAATTATAAATCAAGATAACACACGAGATAATTTAATACTTACTGAAAATATTTGATTTAGGAAAATTAAATTTCTATAATTTAACGTTTGTAATATAAAATGCCTAATATATTTTTATTCTAAAACAATCATATATTTTTTTGCAATTTCAATATTTTCTTCCAGATTCTTTTTTAGATTGTTTGTAATCAAATAAAGTATTTAATTGCTATTACAACTTTACCTAACTGTATAACCTATATTCTCTAAATTTTACGGTTTAATCTTCTTAACTTTTATCAAAAATCCTTATAATTAGCTCGGCATACAAGAAGAAAAAATTTACTATTATTTTCATTTTATAAAAATGCATAAAACAATGCCTCACTAAACCTTTTGGAGGGATCAGAAATACTTGCTAGAACTTAACAACTCATGGTTCATGGAAAATGTTTTATCCATCCAAAACTTAGATTTCAAAGTATAATTTAATTTTTTCTGCAATGCTTTTTTTTCTCGAAAGTAGAGAATCAAAATTAACGCTAACATGAATCTTTCAAGTAATAACAGTTTAGGAAGGAAGTTGTTTTTCATGCATTTTTAACGCATCAACAATTTTCATGATAGAAATTTTATAGTTATGAGTTATCTTGAAAGGAAATTTCAAACCTTTTTGTATCAGCCATTATTTGTAAAATTTCTTTAAAAAGTTAAGAATTTCCCTTTGATATAATATTATGACTTTTTTCCATCTTTTAGAATTGAACGCATGCCTTTCATAAACTAATAATATATGTTCAATTTTAACAGAAATAATTGTTCCTTTTTGATGTAGACTATACAGTTAATTAAAAAGATTGATTTTTCATTTGAGAGACAAAAAGTTAAGAATGTTAGAAAAAAGTTGTTAATTAAACAAATAGTTTTTTAGCACATACTTAATCTAATTTTGGGTGTGTAAATTTCTCTATTTATGTTGGAAGTTTATGGACCTATGTTTTTATATTTATCTTTAGTTCTTAGTTTTTCTTTAGCTTTTGAAAAAGCACCAAGCATATAAAAAACCTGATTAATTCCCTTTTGAGGAATCAACAAAAACATATTTTAAGCCACAAAAAGAGATAGAAAATAGGTTTTTACATTAAGGTGATAATTAACCGTAAAACTGCATTTCTCAAGATTTTACTACATAACTTGTGTATTTATAACAGCTTGTTGCATAAAGTATTAAATTTAATATAACAAGAATGATATATTAAAAAAATATTTATTAATGCTGTTAGTGACAGACCATAAGGTTATCTTAACCAAACAGAAGCTAAAATAAAAAGGTTTTGCAACCAAAAACAATTTTGAAATGCATTTTGAAGGTGCTATAAGAAGTTTTCCAATTTAGATATTACACCAAGTGGTAGAGGACTTAAATCCTATTTAGTGATATTAATAGCAACTAATATTTTCAAATTTATGCAAATGAGGAAGTTGCTTGATTTTTTTAAAATTTTTAATCGATTCTTTATGCAAAAATAAGCAACTACCCAAAATTTGAGGCCGATCGAGAAATTTTTTTGATAGAAAAAAATATCTTTTTTAAAAGCGCGCGAAAACGCTAAGAGTTTGGGATGTGACGTCATCGTACGGTGTTTTCACTTAGGCGTTTTCAGTCACATGTTTTTTCTCTACTTTTAAATTAAAATATTTAATTACTTGTACATTTTTTGAAAAATTGACTAGATATTTCATTTTACAATACAAAAAACTATACGGAGCACTTAAATGTTTATGAAGATCTGACACGTCATGGAACGTCCTTATTATCAGGTTTTCCAACTTTCCCGCTCAACTACCAAAGATAAATTTTCCAAACGCCACGCACAGTGTTATTTAAAAGTAATATTATCATGATTATTATAAAAGGGAAATCTGTAAAAAAATAATGTTGCTTTTTTCTTCGAATTAAAAAATATCTGTTCACAAAAAGTACAGATTTATTCAAAAATACTGGAAAATATTCTTCAGGTGTATGTATAATATCAGCTCATTTCCATAAATCGTTGCTTTTCAGACTAACCATTACCATTTCTACCATTTTTAGGAGATATTGGCAATTTATTCTAGCGTTTCATCATCTTTGCTTTTCATCAGTGATGAATATTTATTGTTGCTCTTTCATGTAGTTTTTTTTAAATGCAAAAGCATTAAGAAATTTTTTCTAAAATATCTGCCATATTCCAAAACGGGAAAGAAATCTATAACTTATGCATTTTCTGAAGTATTTCTCGTTGAATGCTTACTTCAAAGCAATAAGTCGAGTGCATACATATTTTAAGAATCATATTTTGACACAAGACAGAAAGATAATAGGTTGAAAATGAAATATAGTTTTGAAAAGAGGTATGTAGGAAAAATTCAACTGTATTACCATAATGGTAAAACTCTAAAAACTATTTTAAATTTTTTTAAACTTAAAAATAGTAACTTTCTTCAAAAAAGTAATGTTTAAAATTCTATGCTGTTCAGTAGGGTGGAGTGAAACTAGCAAAAAATGACCAACTTTGGAAATTAAAAACGCCTGAGGTGGGAATAGGTGCCATTTACGATAAAACTTAAAAATTCAAAACTTGAGTTCGATCAATTAATATCTTCAGGTTCCACATTCACGTTAAAGTTTCGAAATTTCATGAAATTTTACGTAAAAATGGTTATAAATGATTCCCACACAATTTTAGCTCCTTTTTCAAACCAAAACTGGTTGAGTTTATATTCTTAGGATGTCAAACATCATTTTAAGACCTTCTATGGACCTGGAATGGGAGAATTTCCAATTTTTTAAGCCCGATATAAGGGCGCATGCCATTAAAATAGTGTAGCGACCGAAAAACAAATTTTTGAATATTGGTACCAAATAGAGCTCAAAAGTTGCGTTTTACCCTCCTTATTCATGGAAAAATAATAAAAAAATTCGTAAAAAATAATTTAGGTGTGTTTTGGCCCTAGAATTTGAAAAAATGGATCTTTTGCATAGCGTATAATGGGAAAAGTCTTAATTAGTCAAATTAAAGTTTTAAATGTTGTAAAAGCTTATAGTTACCTTAGTTTAGTGTCTTAATAATCATTAATACTTTTGAGTTCATTATTAAATTTTTTAAAATCAAGTTAACAGCCTAAAATTGCCAAATTTGGATGAACAAACGTAAAAATCCCAAAATTTATAAACTTTAAGTTCAAATATTTTATGTAGTCTGTAATACACATTCTTTTTTACATAAAATGATTTTAAAACATTATGGTTGATATTTCTACAGAAAACAGACGAAAAAAGCGTTATATTGCACTACAGGCATTTTATTACAAACTTTAACCTGAACTACCACTTTTTGTAACAAGTCTTCAAATTTAAAGGGACGAAATATCAAATAAAAGGTTATAATTTGTGTTATATATAATAAGGGAAAATTTAGGATATATTATAAATAATTTTAATGCTTTGATCTGAAAAAATAAATATAAATAAGTATAAAAATGAATTTTTCTCTCATTTGGCGATTCTAAGATGTATGCCTTATCTACTTAGCTCAAATCACAATGCAATACCCTTGTAAATACTTTTTTGACGATTAAAACACCGAATTAAGGCGACTATAAGTTTCTATTACATTTAAAACTTTAATTTGATTAGTTAAGACTTTTCCCATTATACGCTATGCAAAAGTTCCATTTTTTTCAAGTTCTTGGGCCAAAACACACCTAAATTACTTTTTACGAATTTTTTTATTATTTTTCCATGAATAAGGAGGGTAAAACGCAACTTTTGAGCTCTATTTGGTACCAATATTCAAAATTTTGTTTTTCGGTCGCTAGACTATTTTAATGGCATGCGCCCTTATTTCGGGCTTGAAAAATCGGAAATTCCCCCCATTCCAGGTCCATAGGAGGTCTTAAAATGTTGTTTGACATCCTAAGAATATAAACTCAACCAGTTATGGTTTGAAAAAGGAGCTAAAATTGTGTGGGAATCATTTATAACCATTTTTACGTAAAATTTCATGAAATTTCGAAACTTTAACGTGAATGTGGAACCTGAAGATATTAATTGATCGAACTCAAGTTTTGAATTTTTAAGTTTTATCGTTAATGGCACCTATTCCCAACTCAGGCGTTTTAAATTTCCAAAAAAAAGTTTTTCGCTCCACCCTACTGTTCAGGGTTGTTGGTTTCAAAAATTATGATAAATTTATTAACACAAATACGCTTAATATTTCAATAAGTAAAAATATACAAAAGTTGAATAAATTTAATTATAATCGAACAATAATTCTGTGAGACAACTAATACCTTTTAATCTAAATATTCACTACTGATAATTTAAATCATGAGAATGGAAGAAATACAAACAATATTTAAATGGTACAGAAAAGTATAATCTTAATTGAGGCGTTTGCTATCAAAACCAGCTCATTCCATTTTTGGGATTTTACAGGAGAAACAAAAAACTTCTCACGTCCACAAGTTCTAAAGCTAGTTTTTTAAAAATTTTTAATTGTAGATATAACTGCCTAGAATTTGATTAGTTTTTAATTTTCATTACAGGCGCATTACCTTGAGCGTAATTACACTAATTAGGTTAAAATAAGCTGATTTTGATGCAAAAACACGATTTTTCATGCGTTTTTCAGTTTTTTGTTTAATTAAGTTGTGTGAAATTGGTTTTTTCCAGTTTACCAGTTAATATTTGTGTCTTTACGAGTTTTAAATAAATGACATCCACCTAACTTTTTCAAATGAATTCAAATGAAATTTCACAGTTGAGATTACAGTTTTCACCTTTTCATCTAATTTTGGGTTGGAATGAGCTGGATTTGAGCTAATCCCTTCGTCAGGTTATGAAGGACCCTCTAAACTTTCAAAATATGCAAAAAAGGGGATTTCAGAAAAATATGGAATGAGCTTGTTTTGACAGCAAACGCCTCAATTAAAATATGCATTAACGGAATATACAATATCAGGTGTTTTTTGGCATACTGGCCAAAGTAATTTTTTTTAATTGCAAGCCAACACGCATAAATAATTAATTGAACTAATTGATTAAAGATTTCCTTTGATAAAGGATTTGGAAGACTTTGACTTTGGAAGGAGGACTTTGATAAAGGATTTCCCCAACTTCCTTTTGCCCAATTGATAAAGGAGCCTTTTTAATTGACTTACATATTTTTTTTTTATTTCGAGTAGCATGTAGTATAGACTTGTGCTAAGGAACATGCATTTCTTTAATTGGTTTCATAATTTTAATTCCTGAAAGCATGTTATAGAAATTCATAAGGATTCGCTATGTGAACCTAAATTACCATCGCTAGCGGCTTGTCTTTTAATCCACTACGCAACGTCTTATTAGTTTAACGTGATTGATGGCCATAAACTGCGCGTGAGAAAGGTGTGAATGATGATACCTTATTTGCAATTAGAGTATCTCAAGACGAAACGAAGGATTCATTAATTTTAACGGGATAGCTCTAGCCTCTGGCTAATAAATTTTGAGATCTAGTTACTATTCGTCTTAAATTACCGGTACTAAGCAAAGTAGATACCTATCATAATGACATTTAATTAAGTACTACACGGACAACTATTTTTTATATTGAGAATAAAATGAAACATTATCTTGTGGATGGATTTAAATTAATTTTGGTTAAAGAGAGTAACCAAACTTCATCAGACTAACCAGACTTCAGTTATAAAAAACGACCTATTAAATACAAATAATTATTTCAATTTTTATAAAAAAAAGCTTAAAAACGGTTATTGGCACTGATATTTTGTTTTAAACCCCCAACTATTAACTCTCAAAACCCATTTTAGAGTAAAACTCGGAAAAATGCTATATTTTCATGGAAAATGGCTGTTTTTGGTATCATTGAGTTTTGATCAAAAATACTGAAACAAAATCGAGAATTACTGAAAAAACTATTCTATTCGCATAATTAGTTGTATATCATGAATAATATTAAATATTTTGAATAATTTTTTATTTTTTTGTCATTTATTACAAAAGGAAAAATGGTTTTTTAGGCACCCTATGGGTTTTTTTTCACCCCTCATTTCAAAGACTACCGTAATGTCCCTAATTGGCGGACTGAGCTGAAATTTTAGTATTTTATTCTCATAATAACGGAATAACACAAAACCACGTGAAAAATGCTTTAAAGTCTTTATAACATATATTTTTACAGCATCAAAATCTGCATAACTAAATCATATTTTTAGCCCAAATTCGGCATTTTCTATTTATTCGAAAAACTAAGTAAATAAACGGTTCTTTGACTTGATTTTACGTTCCTGCCACTCTTAATGGCATACAAAGACAGGACACATGATAATTTAAAATTATTTCAATTATTTATTTAAAATATCTCGATGGGTTTTTTTAGGGTACAATTTGGAGTTGGTTTTTTAAAGGACAACACTATATATATAATTTATTTGTAATAAACCTTTTCTGTTGCATGTAGTAGATAAAAACTTTCGAAGACTGACAATTACTTTTAAGAAACACTTAAAAGCTTAACGAGTTTTGGACGCACTATATAAAACAGGTTCTGTTTGACACATTAGACAAGAAAAACTGTATAGGACTACTTAACGACATAAAAATAGCAAGTTCTTTTTTCAATCTAATATTCCCGGCAAGTTATAAAAACGCAATATTTGAAAAACCTACCATGTAATTTAGTTACGAGATTGCTAGGTAATATTGCGTGTCTCTATTTGATAAATTCCTAACAAGATCATATTGACATTTATCTTTGTTCCCGAAGGAAATCCCTGTTATTTGTTTTCCCATCGTCTTTTGTTAATCTTCGTATTATATCGATTTACGGCCAATCCACTTTCCCTATTTATGGTAGAAAAGGGAAATCTATTTTTCGATATGATTATCTTCCGGTCAATGACCCATAGAGTCGAAAATTTACGACCATGCAACTTTGATTCAAAACAATACCTTTTTCCCAATACATTTTTGTATCAAACGTCTTGAGATTTTAAAAATGATAATAAAACTATTTATTATTTATATGTTTAAAACACTTAAAGTGTGATTTATGAATTAATAGTTGCATGTTTAAAATAATACTTAAGTAGATCGTGCTTAAGCCGTTCTTGTTTATTTACCTTCATGATTTACATGGTTGTCTACTTACTTAGTTCAAGGTTTTTAAATGGCATTTAACCCGTGAGGACGAATTCGCCGGCAGACATAGTATTTTTTTATGAAAGTAAGTAAATAACTCATAAATTGATAGTTTGGGATACTTTATAAGCAATTTCATGATAGATATAATTTAAAAATAACAGTTATTAGACTTTCAAGTAAATAGTGCCAAAATTAGACCGCATTTGTCAAAATTTACTAAAAATCGTTATAAACAAGAAACTAAAAATTTAAGGAAATTTTACTACTGAGTTTGTGAAATAGTATAAATGTACAGCCCTGGCTTGGGTAAAAATATGTCAAACAATTTCATACATCGAAGTTTTATAACTTCAAATTCAAAAGTACTTATCTCGGGAAAAATGATGATCACATTATCGAAATTTTAGGTGGATTTTTGATCGAAACCTTTAGAGCATCAACAAGGAGTTTCATTAATTTATGTTGAAATTAAAAGTTTGTTTGTGAAAAAAGAAAGTGAATGTTTGTTTTATCGTCCGGTTCTCAAGGGTTAATAATTATTTTTACATATTTTACAATGATTTTGTATATATCATTATAGTCATCCTACACTTCTTATAAATAAATACCCAAATGGATGAACTTGATATAGTCAAGGCCCTTCAATTGATAAAGTTTAAGGACTTTAATTAAAGGTCTTAATAATTTAATCATGTTCTATGCATTCATGTCTGCTTTCTAGAATGTTTTTAAAAATAATTTTCAAGTATATTAAAATTAAAATTTCGTTAAGCTTAACTGTGTTCGAGGAGCAAATACAAGCGTTTTAAAACCCAAAAAGTACTAAGTGTAAAAAAACTACTACCCTTTAATAATTTTACTAAATAGCTTACAAAATCCTTTTTGAAAAAATCTGGTTCGTCTGTACAGGGCTTACCAATAAAAAATGATTTGTTATTTAGAATATATGCCACTATGTATTAGGGTGTCTCAAAAAATGCGTTTTTTTTGGAAAAGTTTGAAAAGTGATCGGGCCGTTAGCTAAAAAGTTTCCTTTTGGTGTTAGAAGGTCAGGTGCAAAATTAAAACTATTTCTGTTCAAGCTAACTATTGCCTCAACGAGAGCGAAATCTCTATAATGAGAGGCAAGCAACCTCTACCACTAAAACACTACCGCATCGCAATGACCTTGAAAAACTGTCACTGTTGACCAAATTTTCCCTTAAAACATCAAACTTAGAAAATAAAAAAGATTTGGATTTCATGGGAATACCCCAAAACCAGAGGTTAACATTCCAATAACGGCATTAAGATCCAAACGAAACGTTGAAAAAGTAATAAAACAACTTTTGAAAGAAAATACTTAATTAGACATCTACTGTATGATAGATAAAATTATTTTTTCTACGATTTCATATTTCATTCGTATCTTGTATGTAAACATTCCATAACACCAGGTGAAAGTAGGAGTGGGTTGCTTCTCTGAGAGAGTGAGACATTAGGGTGTTTCAGAAGTCTACGGGGAAATTTTTTTTTCGAATTTCCCAGATGCCCCCTCTTAAGAGTTTACAAATACTAAAACATTATTACCTGCAAATTTTCAGGTCTCTAAGACAATTTTTGACCCCCGCGCCCTTCAAAAGTAGGTTTCCCATGTTAAAGTATAGGGATAATATTGAAAATATCATCATTTTTGGTTCTTTACAATTTTATCAGCCTGAACGCAGTCAATATGGAATTAAAACCTATACATCATCTTTGGGACATCATTGTCTCAAGATCCTATTGGAAAAACATTCAATAGCACCTAACTGGGGGACGTTCCATGGGGGTTAAAAGCGCGCTTTAACCGAAAAAAGAGAACTCTCGTCGGTGCTTGCATCGTGAGCTGGATGAAGGCCTCACATAGGGTTTTACTTCCCAAAACTGAGATACAAGACTATCAGATAATGCCAGCTGAAGTAAAATAGGAAAAATATTCAATAAAACCCCCATGTGAGGCCTTCATCCAGCTCCCGCCGCAAGCGCCGGCGAGCATTCTCTTTTTTCGATCAAAGCGCGCTTTTAACCCCCATAGAACAACTTAACTTCGAACTTATTTCAAAGATTTGGATTACCTATAAGTTTCATTTTTAAGTCTCATACTGAATGGGAAAGCTTAGACGAATTCAAGCGGTGCCGAGATTTTTTCAACAACTTGGCGGTCACCAATGATGTTGCAGAGCGAGGAGGGACCCTAACCCAGGAGTACCTCCCTGGATTGAAAACTGAAGCACAGAAGCAAAATCTCCTACAAACTGTTAATAAATATTGTGCTAAGTTTTCTAAGACAAATAAGACTACTTTATTTCAAGAATTTTAAAATTATCATGGAGCATAAACATAGGAAGTGTGCATTTTAGTGCAATAAAAAACTGTGACATATTAAAGGCATGTATTATATGCATTATTACATTATCTCAATCCAAACAGTCTAAAAATGGTATAAAAAAGGTAAGCAAAAGCAAGTAGTTGCGTAATAGGTCGCGTTATGAAGTAAAACTAGCGCTGCAGCCTAGACTAGGCTTTTCTCGTAACTTCAACCGCTTTGAGGCAATAGTTAGGGTTGTACCACAACTTTAAAAACTTCAGGGAAGCTTATTGGTGCCAAAAGGAAACTTTTTGGGATATGGCCCGATAAGATTTCCAAAGTTCGAAAAAATGAGACACCCTACTATGTATTCCCCAAAACTAAGAAGCAAACATTCATTTGATACACAACTTATGACCTTAATCATCGTATACAATCTACTCCATTTACATTTATTCTTCAGGGGAAAAAACCAATACACAACCCTACTTTATTTAACCCACATCTGTCGTTTCCCATCATCGAAACCCGATACTACCGTCACTGTTCAACTCAAAACATAGATTAACTCAACTCCAGAGATCTCCTCATTCAACTTTCAAACTGAAGTTGCCTTAATCAAGTTTTCAACCCTCAAAAAACTAATTTTGCGTCGTTAAAGTTGTCCCGCCTGCCTCCTTTTGTTAGTCGGTAACTAAGTGACGGATTTTTTTTTGTTTTTAGTTTCGGGTTTTTCCGCTCGAACGCACGCTTTGCGCCATTAGGGTTTGAATATCGCTGAATCATTAATTGGGAATCGTTTTTCCAGTATTCCTTTCATTATATTAGCCTGAACGGAGCAGTGGACTTTCTGGCACGCTTTTCTCTTTTTGATTGAAAAGAATGGATTTTTCGGTCGTGCTTGGTACGGGAAATTGGAGGCTTGGGAAATTTAATTTCTCTAACTTGGAAATTTGAATATTTTAAAAACTTGGAAGTTCTTTCTTTTTTGTCGACCAGAATAAGTATCACAACCTTGCCAAAGGATTGGGAAATTTTCCCTTGATGAAAAATAATTAAAGGAAATTATTAACTCGC
This sequence comes from Tetragnatha versicolor, assembly GCA_024610705.1. Lineage (NCBI taxonomy): Eukaryota > Metazoa > Arthropoda > Arachnida > Araneae > Tetragnathidae > Tetragnatha > Tetragnatha versicolor. The sequence continues at coordinate 20,011,835 of JANDEH010000008.1, forward strand.
TATTAAAAATGCCAATATTATTTTTTAATAATTGTGAGACATTTTTACTAGGAGATAGTTTTCGCATATTTTTAAAAAGTAAAAAAAAGTCCAACTATACGCAAACGTCAATATTGAAGGTGTTTTGTTAAATTTATCTGGGAAAAAAACGTATTTCCATGTCCTTTTTAATCGTCAATTTACAATACCATTCGAAAAGTATGTTTTTCAATTCCCGTGGAAATATTCAAGACCTTAATGATTAATAAAGATTCATTTCCCTGAGATACAGAAGTATTACAACACTTTTGGAATTGAAATAGTTCATACGTCGGTACCAGTCGGTAGATTCCGGTCAGTAAAAATGAAAGTTAATATTTTTTTGACCGGAATTTTCGCGACATTATTATACCCAGTATCCATACCACACATATTATTAGAATGTATTGCCTGAATTTTGTAAACAGGACTCAATGGATGAGAACTAAAATTAAACCAAAGTAGAGAAAAGTTATGTCATCAACTTTATGCATTTAGTAATTACATCCACCATCCCTAATTATTTCTTCTCTCGCATGGGGAATAATTGTACAAGGACACGGAAATAGCATAATTATGTTTTCAGAGATAAAAATAGTTTTATTTTTTATGATTAATTAACTGTATATTAGGATGGGTCATTTTCCTATGGCGAAAAAAAAATTTACAAATTCTATATGGCACAGCAGGAAAAAGGTGCCAAATGGTCTCAAACTAACATGTAGGAAATATTATTCCATTGTAATAACTCTTTTTGGGGGGGGCTCCAGATTGGCCTCAAATGGAACCAAAATTTCCAATTTTTCATATTTTTTTAAAAAAATTATAAATTAATTTTTTTTGTCGATAATTATTTAAAGCTCACAAATAAGGGTATTTAAAATAAATTTTTATCCTATTAGTCACATTTATGCATTTTTAATACAAAAAAACAACTTCCAAAGTAGCAATATAATGTATTACCATAATTAACAAAACAGGCGTAGAATAGGAGGATCTTTTTTGCCAACAAACAGTGGATTGCCAGTGGTAGATTTTAAATGTTGGTAGATCAGATACATTCTCCCTCAATTATGGCCAGTGTAAAACGATATTTTTAAATTTTAAAAGTAGAAATAGTTGTATTTTTCATAAATGTCGCGCTTTCAAAATTCAGCGGATAGTTATTTCATTGGCTGGTCTTGGGAACCAAATTTGATCACATAAAATATGTTGAAACAAGTGTCTAATAGATATTTTGTTAATAGGCAATAGCAATATCATGATGAGATTCGCTTCAGTAAGGATTTACCTAATTTTTTCTATAGCAATAGACTAAAACACAGGCCCATAAATTATAACTTCTTTAAAGGGAGGATTGACTCAAAATAGCTTTTTAGTATTCACTTAAGCGTTCATAAAAGTTTAAATATAGCAAATTTAACTGTCTAAAATAAACACAAGTAATTTTTTAAAATTAATGTAGCTAATTTTAAAATTTTGAGGATAATACTGAACTTTGAGCTGAAAACACTGTGCTACCGCTCTTCTTAAGAAAATATTTCAAAATTTGACTCTTAAAATATGTTTTTAATTTTTTTAACATTAAGGACTCCTATGGGGACACTTGGGATGGACTATTCCTAATATACCACTGAAATTTCAATGAAAACATCAACCTTTAAATATTATCCAAATATCCTCCGGGGGTTGTTATCTTATAACCCACAAAAGGTACCCACCTTCTGACCTATCCATTTTTATTAAATTTAATGTTTTTACCATCCTACACAACCGGGAATAAAGGTTTCGCACATTTTTATGATTTCAGAGAGAAATCTTTGATTGACAGTTCTAATCATTGAGATACTTCAAAATATGTTGAACTCACGTATTTCAACTCTGGTTTCCTTTTTAATTATTTTATAGTCTTCAATGAGGATTTTTATGCCATTTTTCACGTTTATATTCATGACAGATTCGTCCAATCGAGGTAAAAGCCCGATTATCGTTTGTCCATTTTTACATGAAATTACTATATTAATCGAAACTTTGACGTCAATCCGGAGGCAAAAAGAGTTATCGTAATGGAATAGTATTTCACACATGTTAGTTTCAGACCATTTGGCACCTTTTTGTCGCTGTGCCCCTGGGAAAATGTAAAAAAAATATTTTTGACCCACCCTACTGTATATGAGCTTGTGGAAAATAATATCTTCAATCAACTTATTTATATTCCATATATTTCTAAAAATATATTTCTAACTATCCAACCACATGTTTTCCTCCCCCCAATGATTCGAGTAAGAATTCACAAAAATATTTTTACCATTTGATTACAACAAACAATAAAAGACAGGGATTGCATGGAACATAATGAAATAATTGACCATTAACTGAAATGATTTGAGTTTCCGTAATTAATTCACACAAATCGAATTCCGATACTCCTAATGCCACCTTTTCATCATTAAAAGGTTTTAGAAAGTCATATTCCATCCCTTTCGAAAACAAGCTTCCTGAATAATATGGCAACGTTTGGGGGATAATTCAAAATTGCCTTTTATTAGAATTAACATCATTTTAATGTTGGTAGTTAAATAATTATTCGAGCTTGAAAATAAAATATTCCTTCTAGCTCCATTGAAAACTAAAGTAATTTTGAATAATTATAATGTTGTTCAATTTTGTATTCGGAAAGAGTTATTGGAGGTTTAATTATAGGATCAGGAATGCTCAGTTTAGTTAATACCCTAAATAGCTCTTTTAATTATAATTAAGAGTATCTTTTAAAATTTACCTGGTGTAGTATCTCTCTAGGAAGGTGTAGCGTTATTTAAATAAATATGATACTTCTCATGTTTTGAGCACGGGTTAAGATAATAAGAGGGAAAAGTTCGGGAATAAAGGCTCGGTAATTAAAACAAGCTACTAGATTTATTTTTCATAGGAAAGATAGTTTAAAAATCCAGCTTATCTTACATAGCTTTTGATTATTTGATTATTAATTAATTATTATGTTTGGATTTTCAAAACTTATTTCGCAATTATTCTTGTAGATACAGTGTTACTCTTGATTGATTCATTTTATCCCTAATCATTTATTTTTTTACAGCTCAGCGAATAATTAAGTTTTTTATAAAATAACATTAATGTGATAAAATGTGTAAGGTAAATCCTTATAATCGATCAATATAAAATATGCTTCTGAAAGTAAAATTTTCATTCAACTGCAACAAAAAAGTGCTCATCAGATCTTTCCCCCTTGTCCATAAAAACCCGTTTGAATAAGGCGCCTCCGATTACTTCGCCTTTTAACTCCTGAATAAAGCTGTGTAACTAATTTATTAGGCTTCACTTAAAAAATTTTAAAAAGCCTAAAAGTAATCAATTGAGCGTAATAGAGGTTGTGATGGAGTTAATAATATTTTCCATAAACACTTCATGGTTGCTAATGAAAGGATAAGCTAAGAAAAAACTTAATTTATCAAATTTCGTTTGGATTTTTTAAAAGAGTTAAACGCTTAAATTTACTTTCCCCTGGGGGAGTACTACTTTTCCAACGTGTAAAAACGCTTTCTTATCGATCACTAATTTCATAATTTAGCCTTTCTAAGTTGTTTTTCTTTTACGATGCTTTAACAAGAAGCTTAGATTCATAGTTTGCTAACAAATGTGACAGGAGAAATATACATTCGTTATACCTAAGTTGAGTTTATTAATGCTTGATAAAATACTATGCACTCAAACCTGGATAGGTAGAATTAGTAGGTTTCTATGACAATTAGCATCTAGCTTAAGTAAACTCATTTCATTTTTTCCTTTGGAAATTTATTTCTAAGGAAAATTATAACCGGTAGCTTTTCTATTTAGTCACATATGCATTTAATGGAGTTTGTTACATAAATGAGAAGCTATTAATTTATTAATGGTTTACTACATTCTTATACCCCAGTACATGACAATATCAGTTTTTAAAGGCTTTTAAAGACTTCGACTTTTGATATTCGTTGTCATTTTCAATTTTTTAAGTATTAAATTTTTCCTACCTCACTAATTTCATAAAATAAATATTAGACGGGGGAATTAAAATAAAAGCAAATGTTATCTTGTTCAATGGGCCAGTTTTATTAATTACTTAGATAGTTGTGAAAAGCATTTTTAAAACTGCTCCCATGGCAAGAACATCTGGCAAGAAATGGCAAGAACATCTATAGAATTACTACTGCTGGTTATTTAGAAATTTCTGCTGTCCCGGGCTAACGCACCACCGTTATTTTGGAGCCGAAGTATTAGCAGCCTAAAAATCCAATCACGTATTGAAATAACACGAAACTTGATTCGGAAAACAATCACTAAAGAATCGTGCCCTAACAATCTAATACTTCGATTACATTCATTACATTGAAACTTTGCTAACAGTTTTAAGTAATAATCAAAGTGTAAAGGAGAAATTCCAAACTCAGTAATCTTTGAACATCAGTACTTTCAGATTACACGAAAAAGCCATACTTAATTTTTAAAATTATATTCTTCTTTGGGGTTTAAATTTTAAAAATATCCTATAATTTGGCTAAAATGGAACTTTTTAAACTATTATTGAGGAATTATTTTCAAATATCTTTAAAGGCAAACACTATCATGAAAATAAAGATTGTTTAAAGTTTTGCGATGGTTTTTAAACTCTCAGTAGTTTTAATCTACCTATATATAAATATATTTATACTAAGCACTTTTGTACAGTAGACATATTACGTCCCCACTTTCTTTTACTTGAAACCATAAGATATTTTTTAAAATAGTTTAAAGAAGTATACTTATGTGTATGCTTTGTTGATGACTGAGTCAACTAAGATGGAAAAGACTATACTTGAATTTAATGGACAGTAACTGATAGGCTTTTTGAAGGACGATGTTGACTCAAAATCTTCGTCATTGTCAAATTGTTATCTAATGAAATTTAAACTGATCCAAGACATAATTTGAAAGATTAAATTAAATATTAAGACATCCATTATGAAAAGCATTTTACGTTCAAATGGCTTGATTTTTACTTCAGCTGCAATTCAATACTAGGCACCTTCGTAAATTTATCTTCATATGCAGTGATACATCAAACGTATTTATGAGTTGTGTGTTTGTTTATTTCTGACTATATCATTTTCCTCGAAGTTCAATAAAAAATCAAGAAACCCAACATGATTTAAAAATATAATTGTTTTGTATAAATGATTAGAATCGCAATTAAAACAATTAAAATCCAGCTAAATCATTAATTATGCATAATGGAAAGTGGGGAAATGGTTTCAATACATCAAAAAAATCAATTTCTACTGTAACCAACAGTGAAACATCTTCTATCTAGAAATACCACACACAAAAGAATAAGAATATTAGAAAAATTTCTCCGAACTCCATAAAATAATCTTACTCGTGAAACTTCCAACCCAGGTAAACCATCAACCAAAGGCCCCAAGCAAAACAAAGCTCCGGGAAACATTAATAGCTGATTAAAAGTGACTCAAAAACGTCGCTTTGGAGATAGTGGGCAACCTGGCGATTTTGTCCCTGGCCAAAATTCCTCGTATAAAGCCTTGTTTGCTATATTTAATATCCCAGGATGGCAATAAAGTTCTTCCAGGCCGATCTTTATGAAGGACACCTTAGGGGATGCATCAGCGCTTATACAGAGATGGCTGGGATCTTTTGATGAGGATGCTTCAGAACACTAGTGAGACGAGTTCATTTTTTGGGGTTGTAGCTTGAAGGGATAACCGTGGATACATAACATATTATGTATCGCTGTCTTTGTTCAAAAACAACTTTTTGATTCTTCAAAAAATATCAGGAAGAGATTTAAAATTACGGTTTAAAAAGTAAAGTTGCAGATCTATTAAGACATGAGTAAAAATAAAAATGCCTTGGTTACACTTGTTTATGTAAATGTGTTAACACATTAAGTTAATAATTTTTTCATCTATGCGATTAAAATGCTGCTTTATTTTAAACTTTTTTCTCACGATTTATGGTTCAAAAGGAGATTTCTTAGATATAAAATGATATAAGGGTCATTTATCGAAGAAATGATACCATTACATTGTTAATATCATGGTTTAATATATATCATGATAATATTATAATTAATATCATGATTAATTAATATCATCCTCATAATTATATCATAATTCACATCATGATATGTTAACTTTTAAAATGTTTTCGTTCTTTAAGATACGTATGTACTAAATTTATGTACTTAAGGTACTTAAAAATGTATTAGTACTTTTTAATATATCACTTAATATTCTTAATTTTGTAAACTATTTACGGTCATACTCAAAATTAAACTGTGATAAGGGATCAGTACCTTTAAGTTCTTATATTTATATTTGTACGAATAAATGTAATGCGCAAGTTTTTTGAATGAAAAAAGTTAGTTTTATATTTTTTGTTCAAATGACTTGCATTTAAAAAAATGAAAATATGAAGTTTTTAAAGAACTGCTTATCTAAGGCTGTATAACTTTAAAGAATGATATATTATGATGAACCCTTTAAAATGCATTTTAAAGCCGTTATTTAAATCCTTTACCCTTCGTGCCAGAATTGCCAATCTTTCTCATTCCTAAACATACTCACGTCACTCTTACTTTGAACCACACTCTCAAAGACCTTTCTAAGAAGAGGATTTTGTTCCTCTGAGGTGGTAAAAAAATCTCCTGAATATGTATGAAGAAGGTATTCATTCCAGAAAATTCCAAGGTGATCCTGCGCGACTCAGTTATTTCACGGGGAACAAACAATTATGCTTATTTGGAGAGGATTATCTTACCTCAGGGTGTAATAGTTAAAGAATAAATTCAGAAACAACGGTTGATTGGCACCGTGTGAAATTCGAGGATTTTAGCTTTAATAAATCTTTACATTTACATTAATTGGGTGGCCATCTATGCATAATAGGGTGGGTCATTTTCCTATGGCGAAAAAAAATTTTTACAAATTCTATCGGGCACAGCAAGAAAAGGGTGCCAAATGGTCTCAAACTAACATGTGTAAAATATTATTCCATTATAATAACTCTTTTTGCCTCCGGATTGGCCTAAAATAGAACAAAAATATGTAATTTTTCATATTTTTTTTTAATTTTATAAATTAAATTTTTTTGTCGATAGCTCCTTAAAGCTCTATAATAAGGGTCTTTAAAAGCAATTTTAATCATATTAGTCACCTTTATGTATTATCAATACATAAACAACTGCCTAAGTGGCAATGTAATGTGCTATCATATTAACAATAGCCGTAGAATGGGAGGATCTTTTTTGCCAACAAACAGTGGATTGTCAGTGGTTACATATTTTAAATATTGGTAGTTCAGATGCATTTTCCCTCAAGTTTGGTTAGTACAAAGCGGTATTTTTAATTTTTAAAAGTAAAAATAGTTATATTTTTCAAAAATATGCCGCGTTTTCAAAATTCAGCGGACAGTTATTTAACTGGCTGGTCTTGGGATCCAATATGATCGTAAAAATTTTTTGAAACAATTGTCGAATGATAGTTCGTTCATTAGGCAGTTATGATTCGCCTCAGTCATGATTTACCTATTTTTTTGCTATAACAATAAACAGAAACTCAGGCCCATGAAATTATACTTCTTTGGAGGGAGGATTAACTCAAAATGGCTCCTTAGCATTCCCTTATGCGTTCATAAAAGTTAAAATATAGCAAATTTAACTGATTAAGATAATTGCACGTAAGTTTTGAAAAGTAATGTAGCTTATTTAAAACTTAGGGGATAATACTGAGCTTTATGCTGAAAACGGGGATCTACAGCTCTTCTTAAGAAAATGTTTCAAAATTTGACTCTTAAAATGTGGTTTTAATTTATTTTTGGACATTAGTGACTCATATGAGGTAACTTGGGATGAAATATTCCTAATATGCCAGGAAAACCCCAACTTTTAAACAACTATCCAAATGTTTTCCTTGAGGTTGAAATATAACCCAAAAAGGGTACCCACCTTCTGACATATCCATTTTTATTAAATATTTAGAGTTTTTAAAATACTACTCAACCGGCAATAAGAGTTTTGCACGTTTTTATGATTCCAGCAAGAAATTTTTGATTGCCAGTTCTAACCATTGAGATATTTTAAAATATGTTGTATTATAACTCAAGTATTTCAACTCTAGTTTCATTTATAATTATTTTATAGTCTTCAATGATGATTTTTATACCATTGTGCACATTTACATTCATGACGGATTCGTGAAATCGAGGTAAAAACTTGATTTTCATTTGTCCATTTTTACATGAAATTACTATATTAATCGAAACTTTGAGGCCAATCCGGAGGCAAAAAGAGTTATTATAATCGAATAATATTTTACACACGTCAGTTTGAGACCATTTGGCACCCTTTTGTCGCTGTGCCCCTGGGAAAATGTGAAAAAATTTTTTTTGACCCACCCTAATGCATAAATCAATCATGCATCAACTTAAGTTTTTCCACGGTAAACTGATTCATCTTTGTGTTCACCAAGCATCTAATGGTTTTTTATCTATGCCTTTAAAATTTCACAATTTGTTATAGAATTTACCTTCATCGAAGGAAAGTAATAATTATATTATTCTTTACATCTGAAAAAGCCTACTTAGCTATGATAGTCAAAAGTTGTTTATTAATTTTTATAATGTTTGGAACCAAATTAAATAAGATAACTTTAATAACCATACTAAAATCAGCAAAATATTGATTATTTTAAGTTCAATAAAACTTACTATTCGAAAATTTCTCGTACTGATAAAAATGAAAGAAGTCTTGAATGTTATCACAATAGCTAAAAAGCGATCGAAAAGCTTCAAAATACCTTTCACAGGTTTTAAAACCAAAAAGATTTAAACCAGTGGTTCCCAAAGTGGGTTCCGCGGAACCCTGGGGTTCCACGAAAAAATTTAGAGGTTCCATGGGACAAACTTTATTTTGTTAAAAAAATTAGAATGGTGTAAAAAAAATAAGAATGGACAGCGCCGTCCCCCTTGGAACCAAAAATGTTCTCAAAATGAGTTAAAACCTTACTTTTACCAGTCGAATTTAAAAAAATTTTCTGGGACAGGACCCCCAGACCCCCACGGTATCACAAGGGGATCTTGCGAGATACTTTTTGGAAAATCCCCAACATTTTGACATTTTTTCGTCAAAAGATAAAGATGGAAAATTCCCTTCTTGGCCCCAAAAAGCGTCTTAAAATGAGTTAAAACTCTACTTTTACTAGTCAAATTTCAAAATTCTTTCTGGGGGAGGACCCCCATACCACCCAGCGGTACAAGATGGGGATCTTGCGCGATAATTTTTGAAAATCTCCAAGAATTTGACATTTTTGCCGAAAGGTAAAGCTGATTGTCTGGAAAAGTGCCCCCCCCCCTGGACCCGTGCTGGCGGACCTGGAAAAAGTTGTAACCTGCCCCCGAACCTAATAATATTTCCCCAAACCTTATGTATGTAGCGTGGGTGACGAGGGAGAGACCACTACAGTAATCAAAACAACAATTTATTAAAAAACAACTTGCTAAAAGGTTAAAAAATCTTCGTAAAACAATGAAATCTTCTTAAAACGTTTAAAAAACGGCCGCAATGTGAGTCGATCTCCAACACCACTTCTCGATGGTAGCCACTCCGGGGAAGCCCCTGCCAGCTCCATAGGAGCAATACATGTAGAGATGAGGTTGCGGGTTCGCTTCCCGAAAGCCAGCCCGCTTCAGAGTGCATTACGGGAAGAAGAGGAACAACTGTAACAGATGACGTCACGAGGAAATTGGCAATAAAAGCCGGTGAACAAGAGTCGTTAAAGAGATCGGGAGGAGGCAGACAGTAGGGCACTTTTTCCAGGTCCGCGTGCTGGATCCGCGCCTGGTTCCATTTAATATCATATATTAATATTAATTTTTAAAAATCGTTGATTAAAAAATATTCAGGGTTCCGCGATCATTGGTAACAAATTTGGGGGTTCCACGACCACAATAGTTTGGGAACCACTGGTTTAAACAAAGGTTTTAAACCAAACCAATATTTGAGCAGTAACTGTTCAGAAAGGCATAATATAAAAGGAGGTGGTACGAATCGATAACAAGTAGAATTTTGTCTAGTAAATAACATATGAGTAAACACTTTCCTTTTTCAAAATAAGTCATGTTAGATATTTCATTGCTTTCACCTATTTGAAACACATAATAATTCACAAAACACATACCGATTTCTCGTTTATCAGTTTATAAAAATATTTGTTCCAGAATAAAATTTTAATACATTACCATCTTTCTAAAAACGTCTAATTTAAAAAAACATACGTGGAATAGTTTATAATTAAATTTAAAAAGCACAGTTGCGTGTGTCGAAAAATGTATAATGTTAAGACAAAAAATTTTTACAGATTAAGCACTTGTTCTATTTCACAAAAATGTGTTTGGAACATAGTGATTAAGCTTTACAAAAGCGCTTACAAATCTTAAAATTTCATCTATAATGCTTTACGTTGAGAAATTGGAAAGCTAATATTATAAGAATGGGTGAAAAATGACTTCTTTTAATTTTTTTTTGCTTTCTGTGACATTATTAATGATGAAAGAAATTTAATAATCGTCTGTATAAAATTTTTTTGAAACAAGATTGTTTTCAGATGTTTATTTTGTTTAACCAAAACGAGATAGTTGAGTATTTTATATTATTATATATTGAGTTATTCTTTATTGATATACAAACTAGAAAGAGCAGGATTTAGAGGATATATCTTAAATTGGTTGATTTCGTATCTAACAGGAAGGACACAAAGAGTTAGGGTTGGTAACAATTTAAGCGAGTACTTGGTAACAAATCGAGGTGTTCCTCAGGGTTCAATTTTGGGTCCTTTGTTTTTTTTTAATCTTCATTAATGATTTTTGTAAATTAAATCTTTCAGGCAAGATATTAACCTATGCTGACGATTCTGTCTTATTATATTCTTGTTCCACTTTAAAGGAACTGGTGACTCAAATTGATTCTGATTTAATCAAAATAGACAAATGGTTCAATGCTAATGATTTGACTTTAAATTTAAACAAAACTAAATACATTAATTTCAGTTTAAGACCATCTGAGTTACCATTTGACTTAAAATATCACATTTCATCATGTAAATCTAAAAACAACTGCCAATGTCATATTCTTGAATGTGTTCAAAGCTACAAATATCTTGGACTTAATGTAGACTCTAACTTGAAATGGAAAACTCATATATTTGAATTGGGGAAAAAACTACGCTTTATTTTATTTAACTTTTACCACCTAAAAAATAAAATTGATTTGTCCTTTTTAAAAACTTTATATTTTTCTTGGTTCTATTCTTTAATAAATTATGGTGTCACTGTTTGGGGTGGAGAATATAGATCCAATCTCCAACCTTTAATTTCTATTCAAAATAAGATATTCAAAATTTTAAATCAGCAGTCATATCCTAATAATTTTAGATTACTCAAATTATTGCCTCTTCGTCACAACGCGTTTTTTCGTATTATACTTTATCTTTATCGGAATAAATCTCTATTTAACACTATAGCAAGACCATATAATACTAGAGCTGTAGCAACTTATCAAATCCCAAAATTTTCTAAATCAATTTTTTGTAAACATTTCTTTTACCTCGCACCAAAATTATACAATAGTTTACCTTTAAATCTAACCTCCATTATTAGATATTCAGAGTTCAAAAGAAATTTATTTGAGTTATTAATTAATATCGACGACCTGGATTTATATTTTTCACTTCAATGAAGCATATTTAGTTTATGGTTTACCAGCTTGCTGCCATCATTATTTAATTATTTAGCTATTGTTTTTATTCAGTTTTATGCTTTTGTTGTAATATGTCATTTGTCTGTATAATTTCTTTTTCGCCTGTACGGGAAGTTTCTTCCCCTTGGCGAATCACATATCTGTCTTTTTTTGTGTTTGTTCTCTATGTGTAATAAAGTTCTATTTATTATTAAAAAAAAAAAAAATAAAAAAAAATAATCTTGTTAATATTGAACTTGTATTAGAAACACCAATATGTGTTTCCAGTTATAATTTCTTAGTTTTACCACTAAAGAACCTAAAAAAATACACTAGAACCTGTTTTTGAACGATTTTTTATTTGTGTGACTATTTTTGTGCAATTTTTCATTTGTGCAGTCTTTATTACTGCGATTTTTATATACCGTATATAAAAATCTGCGATATTATATACTACGATTTTGTGCGAATATAAAAAATAGCACAAAAAAGGACCACACAAAAACCGGTTTGAGTGTATAGCATTATTTTTGCATTAAAAGGGTACAGCATAAATTCACTTATTACTTCTTTTAAGAATTTCCGATTGGTTAGGTAACAAAATACCAATTGTGGCTCAAACCAAAACAGAAAGTGCAATTAAATGCTGACATTTCACAATTAAATGCAAACTCTCATTATTCTCTGAACTCAGTCTGAAAGCTTCCGACAATTCGTCACGTTAATTACTCCGCGGTGAGGAATCCTTATACTCAATTCAAAAGATGTACTGAATATTTATGAGGTCCTCCTTTAGAGGCTGCTAACCTTTCTCAGCTATATTGTAATTATAAGGCTACCTGATGTAGCTATGTGTGAAAGAGGCCTTTAAACTAACTCTGATTGAGTTAGACCTCTAGTGTGTTCCTATTGCCTATCTAAAATCTTTTGGAAAACAATAGAGATGCTAATTATTTGAGTTAACTTACCTGAAGATTTGAGTTAAGTTATTATACCTGAAAAGAATAGGGTTTCTTAGGAATTTCACTAAATATTATAATCATTTTAAAAAATCTATCCATAACTATAAAAGAATTTCTAAATAAAAACTGTTAAAACTGTTAAAAAAAAGCAGTTAAAACTGTCCAAATCTCCAATTCTGTCCAAACTGTATCATGCCGCTTGTCTCGCTCCAATGCTAATCCTATGGAGGGAAACCTGCGGTGAACAGAAAACGCTGTTGACCAATCAGCGCGCTATACCGGGTTGTCGCCTCTCTCTCGTATACAGGCTCTCTAGTTTACACTAATGCGCAAACATTTATTAATTTTATATTTGGTTAATGTTTGGTTTTGTTAATTTTTACTATTTTAGGAATTAGGAACAAATAAAGATAGTTCATTGAAACTCTTTTTCAAAAACGCTAAAAAAAAAACTCAATTTGAATTATTTTAAAGTCTTTCTTCCTGAAACGTTATTTCACTTACAACACCTATTATACTATAGAAAATTTCGGAGATATGATCCCTATTTCGAAAACTATTTGAGATACAAAAAGACAATTAAGAAATTTAATTATACGTTAAGAGTGAAAAACACTTTGTACAGAAAAATTAATGGCAAAAAGAGAACATTTAAAGCAATCTTTCTAAAGAATAAAGCTTTAACTCTAAAAGTTTTAAATCAATTTTATCATACAAGACACGAGTTCATCATATAATAGTATTTTATATCTTACAAAATGTCATAAAGTAAATTATATTTAAATAGTTCTAAAATTTAAGTTTTATTGAATATTGTTTTAGCATTTTTTATAACCGTAAAGGTATTTAAAGGCAAAGTCACAAAAATGTTTCACCGAAGTAATTTTCATTAAGAAGCTTACAAAACTTCATTACCATCTTAAAAGCTCTAAAATTTCCTATCGAGAAGAAATTATATTTCATATCCTGTTCTGAGATTAGATTTTCACACTTTTACAAAGCAGGAAATTTCGCTGAAGAAATTATCCCTGATTCCATTAACGGATCATTGGGGAAATATAAAATCACTGTAATTGGTATTAGGTCGCATTTTTTTACTTCCTAAAGCAATTTACAAGCTGATGTACTCCCGAAGAAAGAAAACAAGAATTTTTGATCACACGCGAAAACGAAATTTTCTCTTCTTGAACTAAACAACATAAAATAGTAAGAAGATATTCTTTAGAATTAAGAGCAGAAAATCTTTGTTGCTGCCTTTGAGTTTTATCTTTTCTGGTGGGAGGTCTTTTCATGGATGGAAAATGTTAAAGTTCATTTTTTGATCTTGCAACAAACTGTCATCAAGTAATTGATACTTTTAACATTGCTTTGTAAACTGCTTCTTAAGAGACAGTCATTTACTATTACAGGAATTCAGTTTAAGTCATTGACAGCTAAGTTATTATCTTAAGAAGAGGGCAATTATTCATTTTTTTCAAAAGCCTGCTTATAGACTTGTTTCCCTAGAAACTTTCAGAAGAGGACATTTTAGAGAGGGTTGCATAGTTAAAAGCCAAATGTTTTAAATACCAATATAGAAAGGACGTCATTATTGGGGTATTTATGGGGGGTGATCCCAGAGTCCCATCTAAATCTGCCCATGGGCGTGACATTGATTTAAGTCATGAGCTAAGAGTCCTATACATAACACGAACATTTTATTTACGTTTATTATGTGGATATTCACTTTCACAAATAAGAAATCCATTGTTCCATTAGAATACAAAGCTTTGATTATATCTTAAATTAAACCCTCCACTTTCGTATCTCTCAAACACAGAAATTAAAATTATGTTTCTCACCCTTACCAAAGAAAGCAATTTCAAGTGACATAAAAACTGTTAATCACCTAAAAGAATTACTTAAAATTGAATGTCGTGCTTTTTATATCAATAAAATGGTAATTGAAGAGTATTAAAAAACCTTAAATAAGATTTTTCACATATGTTTTTAGTGCTACTTCTTATGTATAAATAAATTTATTTTCATAAATTTTAGCTTCATCAAACAAATTAATTTTATACCTTTCCTTCCTCGTCCTCTATTATTTTAAAACTATTTAAAATATTTTCTACAGTTCCAAAATTCTTTCACTCTCCTTCGCTTCCTATACGGGATAGATATAATTTATATAACTTCTAGTATAATATACATGGGTGTTTCAAAAGTCCGTTTCGCAGCTTTTATTTGGAACCAAAGCGTGTCCTAAGGTCACGGAAGTAAGGTCTGCCCCTAGTTAAGTGAGCCTGGAGAATCCATTGAGATGACTTACAGCTCCCCTAGCGGTTAAATACAAAAATTAGAAAAATTAATCTAAAAACTAAAGGAGATAAAGAAAAAACCTCAGTGAGAATATTGTTGCCAACTTTATGAAGAACTCACAGAAAAAAGTTTCATGAAAATAACTTGAATATTTGCGGAGATATTAGCATGCGAAAATAACACTTTTTCAGACCTCAAAAAAGAAAAAGTTTGCAAATTTGCAAGTTTTTTCAATTTTTTGATTAGATTTTGCCTTTATTCAACTAAAAAAACACTAAACTACACAATACAACTGAAAAAATTGCAAATTTGCAAACTTTTTCTTTTTTGAGGTCTGAAAAAGTGCTATTTTCACATGCTAATATTTCCGCTAATATTCAAGTTATTTTCATGAAACTTTTTTCTGTGAGTTCTTCATAACGTTGGCAACAATACTATCATTGGAGTTTTTGATCTATCTCCGATAGTTTTAAAATTAATTTTTTAAACTTTTTTTACCGCTTGGGGCGTGGTAAGTCATCTCAATGGATTCTCCAGGGTCACTGACCTAGGTGTAGACCTTACTTCCGTTACCCTAGGACACGTTGGTTCCGAATAAAAGCCGTGAAACGGACTTTTGAAACACCCCATAACAGCCCATTACCTATTCAATGTAATAACCTATTATTATAAGTTCGATTTCCTTTAGTGTAGTGTGGACTACTTTTACCATTTAGTAGAGGTATAATGAGGAAGTTTCATATTTTTTTTCAAATTTTTGAGGAAAATTTGGATTGCAGATTTGGATTTTTCACATCTTATATTGTATTAATATACCCCAAAATCAAAAATTTTAAAAATATGAAACTTCCTCATTATAGATACCTTATAAATTAAAAATCATATTCTATCTTGTAAATAAACAAATAATTTCAATCACTTTGCTCATTAGAGTTGTTTAAAACACTAAATATAGGCTTTTCTTTTACTTTCACTAAGAAAAGGTCTGAAAAGATTTGAGTTTTTTCATTCAACTCTTTTTTGAGTCACTTTCCCGCCTCGTTCTAAACTCTCCTTTAGGATGGAATGAATATCTAAAGTGGCGTAATTAAAATTTCAACCGTTCTGGATTTCTTCAAGCATGTAATTGAACGATATTTCATGCAAGAAATTTTCCTCAGAAACTTTTTGATCAAAAGAAAAGAGAAAAGATTTTCTTCAACGAGTTTAAAGTGTATAAGCTATTCAATTTATTTACCTTTTTTAAAAAAAGGGAGTGGAAAATTGGAAAATAAATTGAGACATGTGAAATTTATTTTTTGGGGGGCTAATTTGTTTTGAATGCAACTTTGAGTGTAAAAAAACTTAGGAGAATAATAAATTCTATACGTGTGGTTTTTTTTTAAAATAGGAATGTAATTATGTTTTAATCCTTTATGGGGATTTGAAATCTCAAGGAAGCTTTTCGAGTTTCACAGTTACTTTTTAACCCTCTTTCCGTCTAGTAAAATTTCCTATAGTTTTGAATTTAGTGCTTGAATGCTTATTAAATTATGCGACATTAACAAAATATTTGATTATTCTTATATTTCTTCGCTGATCTAAAGTATTAAAGAGTATACATATAAATTTGCATTAATTCCATATTTTTCAGTAAGAAACCCCCCCAAAATATGCAAATGTTGATACTTTAAAGTTCAATTACCTTTCAATGGTGTTTGTTTTTTAAACATCTTAATTTTAATTTTATAACACTATTATAAATGAATGTATCTAGTTTTTATATCAGATTCATTCGTATTTATCAAAACTAATAAAAGAAATTAGATTATCCCGTTGTAAAGGTTTTCAGTATAAGAGCAGACCAATTTCTTCCAGCATCACGGAGGTTGAAAGATATAGGTTCAGTGTTACTTAACTCAGCCTTTATTTAAACTCGAATATTCACGAAACATGGCAAGACTTGATTTTCATTTTAGCTTGATAGAGCTCATTAAAAGTTGCACTGGGAGCAATCTTGTTTTGGAACATTGCCAGACTTTGGTAATTAGGATCAGGCCTCTTAAAAGATTGCCTCGTCCGATGTATTTCTAGGCTAGATGAATAGGAAGGCGCGACTAACAAGCTCTTCTTCTAACTGGAACCGCTTTGTTGTACGTAATAAAAATATTTTCTTGGATGAATTCTGGATAGAATTTCTCAAGAGCCTAGTGATGTTCCGTCAACGTTTTGCATCTAAGATACAGTGCATCTCTACCTTGTCAATTAAAAATGAAAGATGGTGATATCATTAAAAAATTAATACTAAATCATCTAGTATCAATTCTAAAATAAATGCCAATTAATAACATTAATTCTAAAAATTCATGGTATTAATGCTAAAATACTATTTATTCTAAACAGTGTTATTCTTAGGATTTTTTTGGAAGAGTAAAAATACTCCTTGACTTTTTTAGGAGGCGTGAAATTCATTTATGAGGAGTGAAATACGGAAATAGCATAAACTTTTGTATATTATGAAGATAAATTTTTTTATAAAAACGCTTTTTTAATGGACAAACTGAAATAGAAAAAATGAGGATGCTATTTTGGTTTATAAAAATTATTGCATCTGTTAATATAAGTAAAAAATATTAAACATTATAAATAAAATAATTTATTTTACATAAACATTCTAATTTAAATATTTATTTAATATTACAAATTTGAGTAGAACAATTTTTTGATTTCGGTAGGGTACCCTGCATTTTCAAGCAACATGTTAAAAATTCAAAGCGTGAAAATACGCCTGGCTAGTTTTTAAAAGCGTATTTCCTATTTTCAATGCGTGAAATACGCTCTCAGAGGCGTTAAAATTATCACTGATTCTAAATATATTATTCTTAGACGATAGATATCTAATTTATGTGATTGACCTAACTTTAAAACACCTCGATTCATTTAAAATCAATGTGGAAGGACTTTAAATAACTTCAAATTGGGGGTTTATAAGAAAATTTGGATTAATACTCAAATTTTGGTTCTAAAATTTGCTTTGAAAACCTTTTGAATGTGTACAGCACTTTTCAAACTTTGAAGTAACATGTTTTTTACAAAAAATATGCCCTTCTCTTAATTAAAAAAAATGAAACAAATATCAAGACAAATGATGAGGATCATTCGTAATTCTAGATATTAAACCAAAAGCATCAAATTAATATCATTCCTTGAGGAGGTATTCCTATCATTACTTGTCTTATTATCATTATTTATTTTATAGATACATTCTAAGGTACCTAAATTTATTTGATTTATGAAAAATCTAAGCACGATAATTCGATTCATTTTAGTATTTTATTCTTTTGTATCGATACATAAAGCATACATATTGTCATTTATTAAGTTAGGTTAATGTACGTAAAGAGCACCTGTAAAACTGTTTCACTGCAAGATTAGTCTTATTGCAGCAAAACTTGGCTTCTCAACATTTTCTTCTAATTGGGTCAATATGAAAGAAAAATAGAGACACTGTTGCATAATGATGGGTATTGATTCAAATCTATTCATTTTTGACAAAACTTTTAATAAGACTTATTGTGTTAACCTCCTTTTTGAGAATAAAGGTAAAAAAATGTGCAGTCTGTTTTTAGACACTGGATGAAGAATTAAATTCATTATCTAAATTCATTCAAACAATGTACTAGTAGGAATTTAATAGCTTTTCCGGCGCATTTAAATTATATAGGTAGTAAAAAATTGTCCTGTTTAAGACAATGTTTGTGATGTAAAATGGATTTATTATTTATTAACAAGCTCATTTTAAAAAATAGCACATCATACTAAAATCCTAACTATATATAGAGGCCCCTATGAACTTAATTTCAACTTTAATATTTTACGTTTGTTTTTCAACATCTTGATAAAATTTAAGTAATTAAATTTTCCTTGAAATATCAGTTGTTTAAATACGATATTATAAATTGTATTAATATGAGGAAAATGAAGCTTTTTAAACAGAAATGTTTTTAAATATCAAAAATGTGAAAGCCCGTGGGTTGATTTGGCCTACGGATCGTAGTGTTTCTGTTACTGCTTTATACAGAGATAATATTTAAACTGATTAAAAGTTTAAAAAATCATGTAATTAAAAGCTACGTTTGATAGTTATATGAAATGAGAAAATTTTCTCCTCCGTCAGTTTATAAGTAAAGCATTTAACCGATCCACATTGATGTACGCATAACCTTGCTGTAATACAAATAAGTTTTTAAAACTCTCAAATTTTCTATTTTAAATTTGTTGTACATTACATTTATTTTTGTATTTAATTTAATTACAGTACACAACCCACAAATTAACAGAGATTAAAGTTTGATATCAAGACATTGCTTTTTCTGTATACCCGTACTCCCGTACATACCCTATTTTTCTTACCTCCTATCATAGAAAAAGGATTTATAGTATTGTTATTCCAATATCGGAAAAAGCGTTTCTATATGTTTACGCTTATTATTGTTCTTTAACCAATACGGATCGCACTATACTACATTGGTTTATATGAGGATAAAGGTGGCAGAATAAAACATTTTTAAACAAATATTGTTTCAAGATGCCTACAGCTGAAAAACATTTGTGTACATATAAATGGAGTATTTAAATATTACATAAAAACACTTATAGATTAAGTTTTGGTGAGAATTTGGTAGTTGCATAATTTAATTTCAAAAAAAGATTGAGCAATTCAAGTTTTAAGTTATTATGAATCAATTAGTCAAATTACAAAATTACTCAAATCTATCATTTATTGTGTTTATTTGTCTTTAACTTATATACTTTCGGCTCCATTTTAAAATAACATTCATGAAGGCAAACTTTTCAATTAATTTATTTTATGTAGATAAATTCATATGAAAAATCAGAAATACACCACATAACAGTCCGATACTCTTGTTAACAGTGCAATTTTATTTCCACAAAAATACACCGACTTAAGATTCAGTTTCAATAATTTAATTTGAAAAAGTTTACTATATTTTAACAATGTTGTTGTAAAATAATAACTAATTTTAACGAAGAAGCTTCATAAGTTTCAAGAACAAAATAATAACAATTTCAATTTTACAAAATGGAGAGTTGCAGCATCTCTTAAAATTCTGAATATTCAATTTTAAATTAATAAAATTATTTCCTGATTCCAAAAATATGCTGTCTTTTCCCGAAATTTTTTTTCAGTTAATTATGAGATATTTTACTACAGAAAGCACCTAACAGTGTGACGTCACATGTGCCTTTTTGAAATTACGGAAACACCGTTTTCATCGAAACACTAGGTGTCGGATTGTGACCATCTTCCATGTAATTATTTTTATTTACTAGTGTTTTGTTCTTTGTTTTTAGAAATAGTAGTATGATTTTTTGAGCTCCCTTTTAAATCTAAATTAGTAAGAATTTCAAGTAATCCAAAGCTAAAATTCATATACAAATAGATCCTCATCAATAAACCGTGATCGTCTCCTCAAAGTGAAGTGTTTTTAATTGTTGAATAACTTCTGATTTGAGCTGGCAAACGGAACACTAGGGCCTAGGGGCTATTAAAGAACTAGAGCTCAGTATTTCAAAGCGGAATGATAGTAAACAAGGCACATTTGACGTCACAAGCTGTTTCAGCTCAGACTGAAAAGAAGCTACTTTTAATTGAAAATAACTTAAAATTAAGGGCTTTGAAAGGCAAATAAAATTTTTTGGAGGTTTTTAGCCATTCTGAATACATTAAGATTTTTTAAAAAAATTAACTTTCTTTTCCATTTTTGGGTAGCCTTTTTTTTCACTTACTGCTCTGTTGCACTACTTTGATAGGGTTCTGAAATTCCACAAAATTTTAGCGTCTACAAAATCAATAATCTCCAACCAGCTGTAGTTTTTTCTAAATTTCCCCAAAATTCGATTTTTGGACTTAATCTCCTCTTAAAACTAGCGATTCAATTAATTGCTTCGGGAATTAATTTTCGCAAAGCTGTAGTTTTAAATTTAGCTTTCGTTTAGGACACTTATAAAAAAGAATTTAATCATGACAATTGAAAATGATGAACTAGCAAAAGTAGACACAGTGACTGTTACAAATGAATCCTTTTTCGGAAAGGAGTACCAGAGATTGGATTGTGAAAACTAATTTAGAAATGTCGAAGATGGTTGAAAAATGCGTTGAATTTTGGGACCGTGCTTCGTGAAGCGTGAAAATGTGATGAGAAACCACTTATTTCCCAATGGGATGTTACCTGGAAAAATGTCACTGCACAAAATTTAACAAAAAAAAATTATATCCCACTTCTATTAGTTCAATTGCGATTTTTTTTGCCGCAGAAAATCTATGAACTGTCCATAACTGATGGGTTGGTCTATTATAGTATAATCACTGAAGTGAAATCTCAGGTTTGACCGGACCGAGCCGGTGAATGGAGACGAAAAAGAAATACGGAACTGATAAACGGAGGTAGAAAAAAACGTCGGGCGAAAAATCCTCCTGCAGAAGGGAGTGTTTAACGATCCGGCATTGGTCGGTACGGCGCATGCCCCCGCAGGGTCCCGGGACTCAGGGAAAATCTCGGGAACAGCAGCCTCCCTCACTGGACTGGAGGAATCGAAACTTGCCGAGCAGCACCCCAGTCGGAATGTCTGCGGAAGTCAGCCCCGAATTTCAAGGTCAAATGTCACCGAGTGACGAGGAATCTCAGTCAGGCCGTGGGGTGACTCGGCTGTGGTGAAAGTTCGAACCTGGAATTATTCCAAAGCCTTTTCGAACGAACTTCGTAACCTTTTTCCTCGTCGATACATCTTTACTGAGAACCAGGATGAAAATCAATAGAGGCTGTTAGTTTCTCAACCTGTGGCGAGAACTCACCTTCAATGAGGCAACGAACCGAATGTCCTTTTAGTTTCTACAAAAATGATGTATGATATCCAGGAGTGCTATGGAGTCTTCATTTCACCACTGGCAGGATTTGATACGGCTAAAAGACTACTCAAAACCTAAAGTAGAATCGAAATTCATGCAACGCTGTTTATTGCCATGTGATTCCCTCCAAAAAGTGTCCGTGTCATTTTTCGCTCTAGTGTTCTAGTCAGCTGAACCTGTCATTTACACTGTTGTGAATGTTGTTCCTTGTTGATAAATGTTTAAATTATATTTGTTGTTACACACGAAAATAACTGCTTTTGATGGTGATTTTATTGCGTCCAATGCCAATTCAGCGAATTCAAAAGTTTAAACTAGGCTTTATTGTAAAAAAGTGCAGAACAATCCATAATTTTGCTCAAGTATGAAAAGTATTCAGAATCTATTCTAAAGTAAATTTTTCTTTGCAAGTGCCACATACCACAATAGGTAATTTCCATGTAGTTAGTGATGTCTCAGAACAATCAGACTTGAACTAATTAATTGCCTAGCCATGGTAATTATGCCAGGATTATATACTATCAAATTAAGTCCAAAATTTTGACGTCCACTATACTATAGATATCAGCAAGCATGGGAAATGGAATGAACAAAGTAAGACTTCTCTAATAAAATATACAATTAAAAACATTAAAAATGTATCCATTTGAGTTTTTGAGTATTCTTATATAAATTAATGTTAAAACTGAACTCCTTTGTGACAGAAAATCTAGAAAAAAAATATTCATAGAGCCCAAACTTCCATGCATTAAAATGAGGGGCTATCCATTAATTACACAAGTTGTTTTGTGATGTTTTTTTCTTCAAAACTTGAATCCCCTTCTGCCCCTAAATTTCCCTGATTTGTTTTGTTTTGCTAAGTTACTAAATACATGTGTTAATACTGTGTCTCCTTTAAAATATAATGATAATAGTTAAGGTTTATTATTATTTGGGGCCATTAAAAACTGTACCTGAGGGGCTTGGGCAGATTTAAAGGGGTGCAATGCCCCCCCTAAACTTTTTGTGAAAATTAAATTCTTAAGAGAGAAAATCATGTTTTCAAAGCCATCAGGGACAGCTTCCCCCCAAAAAATTTCCAGTATGCCCCCCCCTGGGTTATCACCTAAATCTGCCCATGCTGAGGGGGGAATGGTGTTGCTATTTCCATATTTTTTCATGTTTCAAAGCATGTTTTTGTTATGGTTTATATTACCATTTTTCAGCTATTATTTATAAATCATGAAACGTTTATCCCAAAAAAGGACTGATTTGTCTATTTTTTTTGCATATAAAAAGATATATGTATACCTATATGTAGGATATGTATTATATATTCTCCTGAATTAAAAGTTGATGTGATATTTTTATCAAACCACCTTTCTCTTGGAGAGACTTTCCCAGACCCCTCCCCCTGATGAATGAAAGTCTTCTAAACAATCTAAGGAGTTGGAATTGTTCAATTTATTATTGAATTTTAACAACATTATACTGTAGTTATTAAAAGTCTTATGAACAAAAACTGTATGGACAATATGCTAGGGCAGAAAATATATTCCTTCATTTCTTCTCTTTAAAAAATAGTTGAAAAAAAAGGCAGCATAACTTTTTTCTAAATTATAATGTAACTTTTCTCTTCTTAACTTATAACCTTTCTTTTCTAAATTAAATGTAATTTTCTTTTAAGAAGACATTTTATTACATTTTTAAACATTTTCATATTTATTATTACAAAAATAGCTTAAGGTTTCTCCAATAAAATATGTGTAAGTTTGGCATGAGAATGTAAGAAATCTAATGTATACTCTTTTGATAGGTTCTTCCTGGTCTCTATGTGGGCAACTTCAGGGATGCTAAAGACCAGGAACAGCTCCGAGCCAATAACATCACCCACATTATATCCATCCACGATAATGCTAAAAGAGTACATGATGTAAGTATGTAAAACTTTAAACACAAAACCTATTAATAACACTTGAACTAGACTTATCTTTCTTTTGGTTGGTTTTTGAGTGAAAAGATTCATGAGAAACTGCTGTTAATTGTGACTAAATGTTGATTTGAGGTGTAATGTTTTCAGGACAAAGAATATTTATGTATTCAAGCTGCTGATACTCCTGGACAGAATCTCACCCAATTTTTTTCACGGTGCAATGACTTTATTCATAGAGCTCGAATGGGAGGAGGTGGAGTTCTCATCCATTGGTATGGTATATTTTATTAAATTTAGTTCTTAACAGGGCACCTTTTAATAGACTTTTAGAAGTCAAACTTTTTTTTATTCTTTATTCACTTATACTTGTCCTTTTTTATGTTTTCTACATTTATGCCCAGAGAACTTACGCTTACGGCCATATTCACTTTTAACCTAAACTCAAAACTTCTAATTGGTTGTTGAAAAAATGAAGCAAGTTTTTAAACCATTCAGAATTGTTTAACAAGCTTGCTTCCAAGTTAACCTTGGTCAAGTTGATAGTGAATGTAACAGTTAAGTCTCCTCTCCTGTGGGGGCAAAATATTCAAGTTTTTATATGCTATATTTGGCATGAAATAATGTTTATAAAAGGGGTACAAAAACAAAATTGAGAATACTTATTAAAAAACATTATATGGGTATCACTGTCTCATTCTAATACTATTTCCCAAATTTTTATTCTTACTAAAGCCCCTATATTACATTACATACTTAAGAGTACTTATTGATTCCACTATGTGTTGTGGAATTGTGTATGTTTTTTCCAAATCCAATTTTTTTCTTACTCAAAGGATAGTTGCATTTTCTCAGTTGAGTTTTTATTATTTTCTAAAGCAAAAAAATTATTTGTTATATTTTTTTCATAAAAACATTGGAATTATATGCATATTTTTTGCTTAATTTTATTTTAACTTATTAGTTGATAATGTTCGGCACTAGTTAACTAAAAGTAGTTGAAAAGTAGTTAACTACTAGTTGCAACTACTAGTTAACTAGCAGTTCAACTACTTTTGGTTTAGAGTAGTTGAACTAGTAGTTTAACTACTTTTTTCACCAACTACTAGTTCCAACTACTTTCAAAAAGTTCAACTACTTCAAAAAATACTGAAAGATGAAAATTTTAAAAAATATGTTACGTTACATCTACTTATAATGCCATTTTTCGTGATACATTTTCATATTTAGCAACCTTGAAATATATTTCATCCCAGCAATTGACATATAAATGCAACACTTTTTTGAAATCCTCTCTAGAAATTAGGGAGGTCAGGGTTTTCTCTCCTGGAAATTCCAGCACTTTGAAAAGCGATTTTAGGCTAGGTTTACAAGGATTGTAGATGTTTTTCCTGCATTAAAAATTAGTAAGGCAATACTTAAAGTTAACGGCCCAATTTTGTGCTTAAAATATTGTTGTTCAAGCTAAGGGGGTTTAGAACCCTTTCCCTTAACCCCCTTATATACGACACTGTACTGACTAATATAAATACAACTTAGAAAACTTTAACACACTTAAAACCTGTATACCTATCAAAAATTGGCGAATCTTTAGCCATGATATTTTTGCTATAGGTAAGAAAAAGTAATCGAAAATTTGGGGAAAAATATCGGCGCAAGTTTAGAACTGCTGATGCGCCAAGTTTTTAGCAATAAAAATCAATATATAGTAACCCCAACTAATGTTAAATGAATTATGTGGCTTCTAAATATGGCGCCAAATAGCCAAAACTCGACAACCATCAGCAGTTCTAAACTTGCGCCAAAATATCTTATGAAATTAAATAGACTAGTTAACTAGTAGTTAACTACTTTGGGAAATAATCAACTACTAGTTACAACTACTTCCAAGAAAAAGTACTTAGCTAGTAGTTACAACTACTTTTGCCCAGACTAGTTGGTAGTTAACTACTTTTTGACCAGTAGTAGCCGAACACTATTAATTGACCAATTTTAATTGTTTTAATTTTAGTCTTGCTGGAGTATCTCGTAGTGTCACAATAGCAGCAGCCTATCTAATGTCAGTTACTTCACTATCCTGTAAAGATTCTCTAAAAGTTTTACGTGGAGCCAGGAGTATAGCCAATCCCAACTGTGGGTTTCAAAAGCAATTACATACTTACGAATTCCAGAGATTAACTGAGGTGAGTTAATTCATTACTTTCACACTAGCCCATTCATAATGTTCTTCAATTTAATTTACACATTAACATTGTCCTGTGCTATTGGGAAACCAAGTATGAGGGAAATTCATTAAATAAGTAGGAGACATATAAAAAATAAGTTTCCTTGATAATCACTTGGATAGATTTTTTTCTCCATAATCTCCTTTAATATTGAAATACAGTTATTTCATCATTTTATCAGAACATTTCATCATTTATTTAGTTGATTCCTTTCTCATTCTATATCTCAATTATCATCTGTGTGTTTGCTTTTGTGTGCCACACAAATGAAAGTTATCCGGGGATTTCTCAAGTCCATATATCCTATCGCCATAAATATTTTAGATGTTCCTTTTATAAGGTTTCTGTAAAAAAAGGGAGGAAAAAAAGGAAAGGTGTCCTCCTAAATATTTTGTTCTAACTACAGCACTGGTCAAGTCATGAGAAAGGTAACAATGTACCAATGTTACTACTTTACACTAAGCAATTTGCATTTGTTACTTCTTTATTGACTATCTGTTGTATATAGGTGCTTTCAATTTTTTATGTTTTGCAATGCATTATAACCAAAATTCTTAATCCAATTCAAGGGAATTAAGTTGAAAGATTTGTTTATTATTATATAGCATCAGTGAAACGGGGCTACTAGTCATTGAATAACTAAAGTTTCATGACATGAATCAAGGAAAACGATAGCAAAACACTATGAAATCCTTACGAGGTTGCTTAAGTTGATCTAAATGCTGTAAATTATAATTTTAGGAGAGACGTCGTCTTCGAGAGCGCTATCCTAGGCAGTCTTTCCAAGTCGATGAAAAGGAATGTAAAAAGCTTCTCGTCATCTACCACGCCACTACCAAGTCAAAGGAGCCTTATGGCGGAATTTGCCGCCGCTACGGGCCCCCACCATCTCCAAAGCGTCGCTCTCCACATCGAGACAACTCTCGGTCGTCGTGACAACCATTTCCGCCTGACAAAGGCAATCTTAAATAGAATTCTGTGTTGAAACTTTCGTTGGAGGCTCAAAAACAGTTTCTATTTTGAAGAAAGTGGGTGAAAATACAGTGTCTTTAAGACTGAGCTGAATAATTTGTAAATGCCTAATGTTTTTTGAGGAAGAGTTGAGTTTTAATATAGCCTTGGTAAAATTCACTTTTAGATACCACACATGTTTTTTAATAGAAGTTTAAAAGTTTAATATATCTGGATCCATATCTCTTGAAGTTAGAAATCTGCTTTTATTTAACAGTTAATTGGTTTTAAACAGTACCCTCCCTTCTAGTGATTAAAAATTTCTACAAATTATTTGAATTTTGAAACTGAATTGTGTTTCAAAAAGGTAACCCCTTTCTTTTTCTAGTAATATTAATCTTGTGATACTTAAATTTCAATAAAATTAAATTATAAAAATTGCTGATTATCACTATGATAATTCTCGTGAATTCAACAGCATTTTCCAACTTGCCTATTTAGTCTTATACACATAGGTTGCATTTTATATAAATTGAAACAAACACAACTACTTACATAAATGAGTTCAATAGATTTTCTTGGCCATGTATCTAAGAAAAATAATATTTATTTTGATAAATAATTTCTTTTTTGTTTTTATTCAATCCTTTTTAGTTTTTGTATTAATGCTGGCATCTAGAAGTAGTGAATGTGGATTGAGAGTTTGTTAGAAAGGTATGTATAGCTCTCTGAAAATGAATATTTTTTCTAGAAAGTTTTTGTAAGGTTGCTAGAGAATGCAAATATATATTAATAATGTTGAGAATGTGGATTTATTTTGTAAAATTCAAGCTGCTGAGCTAGACATGCAGGGCATTAGAATGCAAATGAAATGCAAAGCTTTAATTAAGCTGATTTTGCCTTTTCCCCCTGTTGACTATCCTACAAAATTTTAGTATTATATAATGTGTTAGTTGATAATCTGAATAAAAATGTATTTATAATAACTACTTTATTAAAAAATTTAAAACATTCCATGAAAAATTATTAATTTATAAAATTTAAGTATAAAATTATTAATTATCAATGAATTGAAGATTTAACTGTCAATTTATTCTTTAACAATTTGTAAAATGCTTCTTTAAAAGATGTAGAATAGTTAATAGTAGCACAACAGTTTGCTAAAATATGATTCAAGTATTCAGTATGTTAACATTTTAAAATTTGATTCATTGTTGTAGACCTAGTTTGGTATTGTTTACGTGTGACTACTTTTACTTTATCTTTGCATGAATTATGTTGCTGTTTGCATTTTATGTTTTAAAGGTTGTCTATTTTTATAATCTTATGTATAAGAATATTGTTAAATGTTAAAGATAAATCATTTATACTGTTTTATAAATGTAAATGTTTCTTGTTTAAAAAAGACACATCGTTACTTGTGTGGCGTGACCTGACTTACTTCTTTCAGAATATTTTTTCTATTAATTGTAAATCATTGTTACAAAATTTCACAAGAAAATTACTGATTATGCTTACTTAGTCTTCAAGTAACATGATGTTATAATTAATATTTTTAATGTTTAGGTAATTTGAAATTTTCATAGTTTAAACCTCCTGTGATTTTTTAACCTTCCTGCTGGGGGCAACCAAACTGACAAGTCCAAATCTGATGCTTCAAATTCATCAGTAAATTCCAAATCTAGTTCTTCTAGTAGGTTTCTATAAATAACATATTTTCTGATATTATTGGAAACTTGTTTGTGTAAAAAACCTAATGAGAGCTGGCAGTGATCAGTTTAGTCTGAGAAGGTACATTGCACCTCTTGATTATGCTACTACCATGTCAAACAATAGCTTTCTCTATACATGTTCAGAATTTAAATTTTCTAAAAGTAAAATAGTTACTAATGTATTGTTTATCAAAAAAACACACTAAGAAGACACACACTAAGAAAAGATTTTAAAATCAAACAACTCCTCCCTTTTTTTACTCCGTTTTACCCATTGAAATAGTATTGTGCATTGTTGGAATGCATAAATAAATTTTAATGTCGTATAATAGTGATCAACTATGTGTTGCATGCACTGATGCATAAAAAGTTCATGGTTCAAACTATCTATTTCTGAAATTTTGTGATAGTTAAGAACAGTGTAAAATTAATATGCTAAAGAAAAATGCTTTATCCTACGTATATTTTTATAAAAAAGGTGGACTTGTCAGGTACATTGCGCCTTAACTCTATCTTCTTTTACTGCGCCTGACAAAGGGTTAAACCAGTGGTAAACAATCTCATTGATTTAAATGATTTTAATATTTGAAAAACAATTAAAATATCAAGTTGCTTTGAAATATTTTATTGACATTTTTTAAGGTGAAGTTTATATTTTTAGTACTTTGTTATCTTATATTTAGTTTGTGCTCTGACCAAATATCACCTTACAACTTGCATTCAACCAAAAGATTTAAAATTGCATTTTCTTCTGATTTATGCATAATTTAGTTGCTGATCTGAACTTACTTATTTTTCATGGTATTCTACAATTCTTATTAAAATACAAAACTTTATAAAAAGCTTAAATATAGTGGGTACCTTTGTTTTGTAATTATAAGTTCTTTAGCTCTAGAAATACTTGTATATCTTCATTCTTTTTCCTATTAAAAATGACTAAACATGTGTGTGAAACTTACAAAACTTTTAGTTATTGTATTTTACTTATAAAAGAAAAAATATTTATGAATGAAATATCAAAAAGCATGAAACTATGATGTGGTTTTATCAATCCAAAATTTAATATAACATGCTTAAGTTTCTTATATGTGTAAGACATCTTGTGAAGTAAATCATACATCTCTTTTGTTATCAGTTCCAAACTTCAATATGTCCCATTGAAAAGAGTGAATGGTGTGTAATATTGACGAAGAAAGTTACCATATGTATTGTGTCATACATTTCATTGAACTATTAGCCAGCATACAGTGGTCATGTACCTGCAATATGTATGAGAGCATATTTATAAGCAAAAGCATCTGCAACACTCTTCAGTTTCTTCAATATTGCTCTCAAAACATGATTTGCTATAACTCTTTCTGCTTGTATATAACTAAGATCTACTTATAAGTGCCTTTTGAGAGAACTAGATTACTCATTGTGTAAGTGCTGCGTAGCAATGCTTAATTACTAGTAAATGTAAAGCTAAACATCGAACGAATAATGTATGTTTACATAATGATAATTCTGACTGCAGCTTACCTCAGCAAGTGGTTCTTTGAGTAAATGTAAAGACATTGGGTATAGCATTTCTGAGCAGAAAGTATAGAAATGTTTTTTTATTTTATGGCAATCCTATGCTTGTTATGTTTGATAGCTTGAGATAAAAATCCTAAATTACTGTGTCTTGTTTAGACTACTTATAACCTTAAATCTGATTACAAGGGTAAAGGTTCTTGTGTATTATTATCCCATCGACAATCTGTTTCAGGGGATCAGTTAAGGGGCTTTGGCTAGGCTCTTTCTTTTTCAGTGGCTCGGTCAATGGGATAGTACGGAAAATCCAAAGAAAATATGAGGGTGTAAGTTTTGTTTCAGATAATTATTAAATTATGCAGTCCTTTCAATTTCTTTTTTTCTAACTTTCTATGCAAAAGTTTTTGTTTTATTCATGGCTGTGATATTTTATTTTATGTTAATCTTTTTTTAAATTTGAATATAATTTTATTTTAGTCACATTTACAAAAAGTGTACTTATTTTAAGTTTCATTATATTTATCCATCTGTCTTTTACAAAGTGAGGAACATTTCAAGCTATCGTTGTTGGATTTTCTTATTTTTCTACCTATATTGATAATCCTCTATACATTTGCCTTAAAGCTTTGCCTGTATGCTTGCAGCAAAAATAGATTATATATTAGAAATATTTAAAAGCTTGCGTCCTGTACTCGATTGTAAAAAAATTATCTGTTTGCTTTGTGTTCAATTAGACTGTGAAAGTGCCTTGGTATAAACCATGTAATTAGAACAACAAATTTTTAAAACTAGACAAAGATTAAAAAACTTGTACTCTTTTGAGGCTGATATATTTAATCAGTTTGGTTACTTTCAAAGTTACATGCATGGCAATCTAAGAAAATTCCTTCACAATACAAGTAAATTAAATGCAAAGTATTGAAATCTGCATGAGAACAATCGTTAGCTTAACTGGACGCAAGTATTAACGTAGGAGGAAAATTAACTATATGTACTACATTTATAAAAAATGTAATTTCTAGGTATTAAACTATACTTTTCTTGGTATATATTATCTAGATTAATTACTGAGTATATAAAAAAAGTTGTTGTTGCTAGAAGTTACACAATTACATGCTTTAAAATGCTGCTTGAATTAGATTTTAGCCAGTAGTCAGCATAGCAGAGAAAGTACAATTTCTGTGATAAAAATTGAAAATCATTGAGTGAAAATATATTGTTTTTGAGAAAAATGTAAATTTTATGAAGTTTTCTTTACTTATCAAGAGGAAATTTAACATTCATTAAGCTGTAATCTCTGTTTTAAAATATTCTCTTTAAAGGTGTAAGTTTGATAATTTTCCTCTCTATATAAAGTGAATACATATTAAAAATGTTCCATGCTTTTAAATATTCTTTTGGATGCTATTTACTACTTATCTAATTTGATGTTTTATGGCAGCCAAGATATAGATGGTTATTTCAAGTGGCTTTTATATCTAGAGCCAGTGCTGAACTTTTATTTTGCAACTTGCTGATGCAATCTTAAAGCTTTAGTCCTCATTCGAGCTTAAAACTTAATTCAAACTTTAAATAAGTAATATAATCTCCTTTCCTATTTCATCATTCATTATTTTTGTTTGTATCTTTTCTAAAAATTGTCAATGAAATGACCACTACAATGTGTATGTATATATCTTGGTGCTATTTATTTTACGTTTCAAAATCCAAACCATAGCATATATCCTGATTATAAAAGCAATAATTATTAATGCATTAAGTATGGATGTTTCTTATCTTGTGTAAACTTAAGTGCTTCCTATCTTCCCTCTGATGCCTTCTGCTTATTACATCTTCAAGCTACCAAAAACTGACCAAAGTTACTAATTAGTTGTTATAGGCATCTTCTTTGAGATATATGACTATTAATCAGTCTAAAAAAAGTTGAGAGTAAATACTATTATGTAAAGAATATAATATTTTTGTTGAAAGCCATTAAAAGTCTTTTATGAAGCATTAAAATATTTCTAAATCAAACAGTCAAAAACTAGGCTTGAGATAGCAGGTATATGTGATATTTTACCCTGCACACAAAACCACATGCATTGTAATTATTTTTCTCAAAATTGTATACAGGGTTTTTCAGATACACGTTTCATAACTTCTAGGAAGGGTAGAGCACACCTAAATGACCCAGAATCACATGGGAATGGGGGTCAGAAATGCATCTCTAACGACCTAGGTGGTTTTATAAGCAGTCATGGGAAGTTGTATAATTCTAAGAGGAAATTGAAACATAACCTTTTAAAATTGGATTAAATTAACCATCAACATTTTTGGATTCCGGCATTTTTTACTCAAAAATCAATTTACTAGCTGAAATTTCAGCTCTTAATTGGATTTATAGAATAAATGCATGCATCTCGATGGTTTTAATTCGATCTCAAAAAGTTACGCGTCAATTTCCACAGGGGAATTATTCAACCTCCCATTCCTGCTTATAAAAACCCATAGGTCGATTGTGAATGTCCGATCTCCTATTCCTATGCGATTCCGAGCTGTTTGTTGTTTAGGTGTTCCCTACCCCTCCTAGTAGTTATGAAACATTTATTCTCAACTCTTGGTTAAAATTTTAATAAAATTGAATTTTCTTGCATTCCATTTATCCACTCTCAACTTTTGCATTTTTAGTTTAATCTACTGTCCCCTCTTGTTTTTACATCCTTTTAATGATATTGTGTGTGCACAATGTAAAATTTCTTGCTTCCCTGGGTAATACCTTTTTAGGATACACTCAAGGAAAAGATTTAATCATTTTGCACAGATTAATTTCAAATCCACAACCTACCAATACATGAATAACATTAACTGTGGATCATTCATTTGTATTCATTATAACAAATAAAATTTTGATTTAAGCTGAAGAGAAGTTCTTTCACAATGTTGCTAATAACATATACCATCTAATGAGCATATGTTTTGCAAAATTATTCAAGATTTTCAGTGTAACTATGGATGAAGTATATCTGACAGAAGACTTAGCTGTTTCCTTCAGGAGGAATGAAATTCATTGGCAAAACCTTTCTGGCAATTAGGAGGAAATACAGCTATCTACAAATGATGATGTTCTCAATCCAGTTGGGTACTAAAAAATGTCCAATTTTCACCCATGAGTGGGACCAAAACATAGTTTTAGGATGTCGGGGTAGACTTTAAACATCCATGAAGCTGCCCTTGAATATAGAATAAATTTTTCTCTATAAGAGAAATGGCTACTTGATGATAGTTTACTGCTTGTATATAAAGAACTTAAGGAAGGGCATAGTTTCACACATTCTACATAAAAATATTTACAATATAAATTGGCAACTGTTAAGTCAAGGGCGTGACAGTTGAGTAAGATTTTAAAAAAATTTCTTAATACTTCCACTAAATTTACAATCAATTTGACAATTGAGGGGATAGCAGCAATAATGAGCTTACTCCAACAACTTCACATTTGAGTTCACTTTGAGGGAGTGACTGAATTCTCAATAACCTTCAACAAGTACAGGGTGTCCCAAAAAAGACTGACATATTTTAAAATTCAATAACTAATAACTCGAAAACCAAAAAAGATAAAAATACGCTGTTTGTTACATTCTACTCCTGGGAGTCTTAGGTGTAGGATCCAACAAACCGCTTATTTTTCTTTTTTAGTTTTTTAATTATTATTTATTGAATTTTAAAATGTGTCAGTCTTTTTTGGGACACACTGTATGTGTTATTAAATCCAGTATATCACTAATATTATGAGCAAGTCAATTCTTGATCATAATATAAAACTGATTGGTATCAAAAAATTATAATCTGACAATGCCACTAGAAGTTAAAATAAATTTAAGGTAAGAAATCAGACAAATATTGGGTACAAATTTATTAACAATTTAACAAATGGTACAACTTAAAAACAACTACTTTAACATTAGTAAAAATTTTAAAATATTATTTATGAAAACAATTACTTCTTTAACAAAATATTAAGGGATACTTAAGAATCACATAAAAATGAGCAAAGAAGCTATCAGTGTTAGAACAATTTTAATACCATAACCCTTAAGATTTGAATAGACAACTTCCTAAACATCAGTAGCTGCTCAAATAACTAGAGAGAAGTATTTTTCTCTTACATATAAAGCAGATTATTTTTTCTAAAAGTTGTAATCTTATATATTTTTAGATAGTTAAAACAAACTTGTATTCTTTTGTAATCACTACTTTCAAATTTTGTCACTAATAGTAATACTTTTAATAGTTATTACCTATAGCTTAAATTAGCTTCCACCAGTTTGTACTACAACAAAAACTATCCATAAATAACATACTTGGATATATACTTTGACACTTGGACCATTTAGCATGGCCAATTGCATGCATTTAATGGAAAAATACATAAATAGGAATGATCAAAATATATGAGAACTGTGAACCCCGGTCATAATTTTACACTGGAAAAAACATAAACACAACCCTCTGCGAAACAACAATTTTTTAAATGTTATATTTTAATGTTCAAAAGCATAAATCTTGACTTTGTAAGGTCTAAGAGGATGTCAAATTGCTTTTTGAACAGAGATAAACAAGAAAAGTCTATGAATAGTTTCTAGCCTTTGCCTATTAAGATTACCATATTCAAAAAGGTTACTGAAATATTGATGCAAAAAAGTTCTTTTGAAAGTGCATTTTTTCTATGAGGTGAAAATAAATATTTTAAGCAATCACAAACAATTGATATCTAAAATAAATACCCTATATTGAATATTTAAGACAATGCATCCAGTTTCTGGCATATTTCATAGTATGATAAATCAGATCACAATTATAAAATTCATATTTTTGAAAACACTGTACAGAAATTGCATAGGATGAATTTTTTTTACATAAATACATAACTAAGGTAAAGGAATGCTATAAGCATCTTTTTATTTCTTCATTTATGATCTGGTTACTCCAGTCTAATGCTATGTCATCCAAATGGTTATCAAAGTCAGTCAGTTTTCTGTACATTTTGGAGTGCAAAAGTGCAGCTGCAATGCTCAAAGCATTTTGCCCTTGTTCAAAATGTACACTAGATGAAAGTAAAAAAATATTAGTTATCAAGGTTTTATATGTTTTTCGTTACTCTACTGCAAACACTTCACAATTCAAAGTGTAATCTTTTAAACTTATAACATTATGACTTTCAGGAACATGCTATTTTTATTTAAGTTTCATTCATTTGGTTAAGTTCATTTAATTTTATGATAAATATAAATCTTTAAATCAATAAGCCATTTTAAAAAGCCATATAGTGTGTTGTAATGGTAATTTTATTTTATTTTATTATAGTACACCTGTTAAAACTTTTTCAAGCATATCACACCTTAAAGTTAGATGTACAGTAGAGCCCCGATTATCCGCAAGTGCTACGAAAAAAGTTTTTTATTACGAACCTTGAATTTTGGAAGAATTATATAATTTTGGATAGAATATACAATATTGTTTCATGAAGGCTCAACTGAACACTTTTTGTGAACAGTAAAGTATATTGTTTACTGTTCTTTATTTTAGTGATTTAGATGTAGTAGAGCAAGGTTTTCTGCTGTACTGTACATATTTTAAAATTTTTACAAATCATGTTTTTTGAACAATTAAACAGTTGTTATGCTGAAATATTTTTTTCGTGTTTTTACCTCATTTTTAGTCTTTTTTCAGGTTATCCGCGATTTTCGCTATCCGCGGTACCCTTGCCACCCAATTCCGCGGATAATCGGGGCTCTACTGTATGTGTAAAAGCAATTTATTACCTAAAACTGTAAAGTTAAATTTAACATGATACTATATCATAGCGGCCAACATTTGAAAACATAAATTAGGGAGATTGTGAGAAAATCTCCCTAATTTTTGTAAACAAATTAGGGAGATTTTTGCGACTTCTAACCTTGTTAGAAATACAGTACTACTCTAAGAGACTTAAAAGTAAAAAAAAAATTAAAATAATACTATGTAAGGATTCTTACAACAGAAATACTACTTAAACGTTTTTATTACCTTTTACTATTAATTTTTATCATTCAAAACTTTGCAAAAAAAGTTTGCCAACATCATTTTTAAACATTGCCCACATTTTAAACTTGCCCATAGGCTATTATCGATCGGTTTCTTAGACACTCGCAATCGGAAAAACGAAAATTACCGAGAAAATCCTCAAACTTGATTTATAAAGAAATTCGGGAGATTTAATACTTTTTCGGGATATCGGGAGATAACAGTGAAATTCGGGAGTCTCCCGAAAAAATCGGGAGAGTTGGCCGCTATGCTATATTCATTTTGAGTAAAATATTTTGTGATTTAAAAAAATATTGCAGTTTATGATTTTATGCAATGCTAATCTTCTATACCTGTTTTTATCCTTTGGTTTCCATTTGTTATCACTAAACTGGTACAGTTGAAATGCTGGATCAACACAATCTAGTGACATTTTTTGATTATCCACCTAAAAAAATTTATTGATAAGAACACAATTTTGTAATAAATGTAACAGATCTTAATTATTCACATTTTAAAAACTTACGGTAACAGGAAAAAGAACAATGATTTAATAGATTTATGTTTGTTTTTGCTATTTCTACTCTTAGAAAACTAAAACACAGAAACTCCCAAGTTCCGAAAAGTAAAAGAAAAAAAAAGGAAATATAATGTATTCGAAGCTTATGCTGTGAGTAAATTAAAGTGGAATCGTATGAGCTAAGTGTGTTAATTTTTTTTCAAACTTCATAATTCCCCAAATGAAATAAAGAAGTATTTTACACACATTTAAATACTTCTATATATGGGAAAACAATTTATCACATACATTTCACCCTATTATTTAAAAGTAAAATGGTTATTTCAAAAATGTCAAGTTTATTTACCATGCAAAGCTGAAATAATTATATCCTTTTAAAAGGAAACCGCTATTTATCCATAGCTTAAACATGGAATTATCAATTTTAAGTGTAAGCAAATGATAAATTAGACGAAAAATCCTATACGTCAACCAATGTGTAAAACATCACTCTTCTCTTTATATTTTTCTTTTTTTTGCAAGTTTTGGTATTTGCAAATAGTAGATGGCTAATTATGTAAAGTTATTACATAAAAAAATCTTTACAGACTTTAAAGGTTCAGATTATAAGAAACCTTAAAAAACACATTAACATAGATGTTTAAAAGAGATAAAAGTTATACCATAACAAGACAGGCATCAGGGAAATTTTCATAAATTTTGTCAGCAATTCGGTAAGAAATAAAGTCAGGGCTGTAAAAAAATTGCTTGTGTAAGTAAGGAAAAATCTTCACAAAAACCACAATATTAATTAGATACTTCAGGGTAAATATATCTGTTGATCATTCAGTACTTAATCATTAAGACTTTAAACTTAATATGCTTTTGTTTTAAATAGAAGAAAAAACTCTAAACAAATCTTAATCCAATATTGCAAACAATAGGGTTCTTATGTATTATTCTGTTGACCATGCCGCTTATCAAGTCCCATTGACTTTTCTATTGATGAATTATAGACTGCCACTGAATGGTTGACGGGATAATACGC
The DNA here is from genome assembly GCA_024610705.1 of Tetragnatha versicolor. NCBI lineage: Eukaryota > Metazoa > Arthropoda > Arachnida > Araneae > Tetragnathidae > Tetragnatha > Tetragnatha versicolor. The sequence continues at coordinate 20,049,712 of JANDEH010000008.1, forward strand.
AAGTACCAACAATAGTTATAAAATAAATTTTAATAATTGTACTTTAGATTAATTGGGTGCTAGCATTGAGGTTTATGCTGAATTGGCAAAAATTAATTTAATAATATCTAAATGCAACATAGTTAAAATCTCAATGTGTAGTGTTTCTTTCAATTTCAGAAACAGAGTTATTAATCTTGTATTTTAGTTTTACATAAATAACTTAACAGACCTGTAATCTTTCTACAAAAGAGAAATACTTTTACATTCAAGGATTTGAACAACACTCTTCTCGTTTTACGACCTTAAATTTGAAACTTACCTTGAATCCTTTATATGCTCATTTGCTTGATAGTAACCAGCAATCATCAAAGAACGGTCTTTGCAGTATTGATCAATCTGAAAAATAAAAGAAGATACAGAGTAGAGAGTGGTCCTTTCTAAATCTGTGAACTTACAATACATTACTCTTACAGTCCTAGCCCCCCAAAATTTGCTATAGTATTTAAGAGTAATCTCAGGCAGCTTAAGGTTGAAACGGTTAATAAACCCTTGGCTCAGGTTCAGTTCAATTTTGTTACCTGTTCTGTTAAAAATCACTAATATTCTAATTTCGTCCAAATTGATCATCCCACTCTTATAGAACAATCAATAGGTTTTGATAAGGTTTTCAGATTCAGCGAGACAGTTGACATAGTACGCAAGAACCTTAATTTTTTTTAAATGTTGCCTTCAATTTTAAAAAATCGGCTCTAAAAATTTAGCAATTTAATACTATAAAGAATTAATAGGGTAATATTTAAGAAGTTGGGCCATGGCGACTTCATGGCAAAATTATTTCTCGCCATTTCTAGACATTGACGAGAAAGCAATTAACAGAACGAACATCGTAATAGAATCTAATTGTACTAAGCATTGTACACGAGGGAGAACCATTTATCCCCTAACTTTGGCCAACTAACGACTGGCCAGATTGTTAAAACCAATAAAATTGTTCAAACTTAAATTATAATTAATTAAAAATATATTAAATATTACCTATTCCACCAAAATTTTTTTTAAGAGAGAATAAGAAGTTACTATCACAAAGCAGGATCAGAAGGCATATAGTAAGTTTCAAGACTAAGATAAAACGACTAATAATAATAAAGCACAATCAATCTCTTTTTATCAAATTCAAAGCAAATAACATATAATTAACAATTAAGTTATTTGGTACGTAAGGGGAACGGATCGACCGATGTAAAACAAACCAAGAGAACTCACAAATATTAGATAATAACTGATGATTATTAAGTAATCAGAATAAAGAACTATATAAATTTAAAAACATTTTACCTGCATCATCGCAACTTCAAGCATCGGGGTTAAACTCAAACTTAAATGAAAAAGAGGAATGCTGTCTACAATATTGACGGATCCAGGCCCATGCTCTTTGTTTCTCTTTTTTTCAGCTAAAAATATGCCATTCACAGAATGATGAGGATATTTCATTGCATGTAAAAGCATTTTGCTGTAAGCACGGACGTCAATCACGATGTCTGCCATTGCTGATTTTTATTAAATTTGTTTTGCCCGAGAAGAGTGGAGAGAAGAAAGTGCTGCTTCATATCACTTTTAACTTTTTTTATTAACAGGAAGCAAAGGAAATATGGTCATTTATATGATTGAAATGATTAAAATACCCTTTAAAAAATTCACGAAATTCCATAATTTATTAAATATCAAGCATTTTGGTTAAAAGACCACAACTAAAATAGTAATTTGGAAAACCTTAAATATCAATATCAGGAAAATCAGGTAGAGCCGAGACAACTCAAAAAACTTTAAGCAAAACAGAACAAAATAAATAAACAGAGCCGATAATTTAGTTTTTGCCATGAGTTTTTGGATTTTCAATCGTCCCGTTCTTAAATTTATTTTTTAACGCATGATTGATAGTTTGTTTAAAAAGTGATTCTGTTACATGATGAAGGGAATCACATTTTCTCTCATATCTGGTGTTCTAGCAGCTACCGCATCATTGTGCGGTAAATTTTCTATGGCTGCAGAAAAAACTTTGGCTATATGTGAAACATTCATGCAAAATCTACCGGGTGGAGATCATAAAAATGCCTTTACTTACACTCCTACATGTCAGAATGTACGAGCCTTCAAATATTTTATTTTAATATAATCTGTGCCCTATCTTTAATATTTTACCTAGAAAGAGTACATTATTTAGATTCTTCTAAAAATAGGACTTAAATTATGATTGTGATGTTATTTGGGAACAGATTCGGTACTTTGAAATTATTAGCACGGAAGTATTGTCAAGTGTTTTGATGAAATGCCAAAGATATCAAAATAAATAACCAGATCCACCTACATTTAGCTACCTATTTAAAGTTATTTAGAATTAAATGTTTGGTTCACTCCCGTTAAAGGTCCTGCTAAATGTCACTAAGTTTTTAAGGACGCCATATATTCAAATATTGACAAATTTTTCAGATTTTTATTGATAAAAAAGAAACTAAGCAGTTATTGATCTAACTAAACATTTTAATCTTTGAGTTTGAAATCATTACCAATATTTCCACTTTTGGGTGATCAAAAGAGCATGGCGGTACATAGCGGGACCTTTAACAGAATTGAACTAAAAGTTCAATTCCATTAACATTCCCGCTTAATATCGCCAATCTCTTTTTAACGCCATATATTAAAATATCGAAAAAATTTTCTGATTTTTAATGAATCCACAGTTTGTGGCTTTGCCTTGCAAAATAAACAATTAACTCCAATCTTCTAGAAAGAGAGGTTATCTGTTGCAATGTACTAACTAAATATGTGCATTTGGATTAGTTATCGAAATTAAAATTTTCTGCTGAATCAGTTTTCTGAAAAAATAAAGGGATACTTTAAGATTAGCTAGGTGCAAATCTCTTTAATTATACTATATTGGCAACTTATGCATTAAGTTTTAATAAAAATTAAAGGAAATACAATACTGCTTGTTGAGATATCTTGATATGGTGTTACATTTTAATATTTGATTACTTTTGGCGATTTAGCATAAAACTTAACGCTTGTGCACAGCTAATCCTAAAGTACCATATAAAGTTTTTAAATGTTTGTACTGTTTTTAAATTCTATTATAATGTTACATTACTTAAAAATAACTAAATTTTCAGGTCCTCTTCATAACTCGAGTTAGTTTCTTTATTGGTATGATGCTTTGCAATGCCATTATGTGGACACTTTTTACCAAAGCATTAAGGCTTTGTTCAACTACTTTGGAAGCAACAATTACAAATACTGCAGCTAATTTTTTATTCACGGTAAGCAAAAGTAATCTATTTATTGTATAAATCACTGCCCTTTTTGAATTATCTTAAATCTGGAGATAAAATTTTAGAAAAAATAACTCAATGGATTAAAATTTTAACTTACAAAATAAGAAAACTACATGCTTTAAAGTACAGTTCAAATTCTCAAATCTGGAATCACTGGGACCATGGCATTTCCGGATTTGTGACTTTTCCGGATTTTAGGCCATTTTAGGATTTATGGTAATACTTAATTCTCTATTTAATTTATGGATATCGATTTGTACTGAGCACCGGTCTGGTATAGTTCGGATTTTTGATAAATAAGTTAATTCTGATAACTTCTGGTCTGGTGAGTTATATAGTTTGAGCGTGTTGCCACGCCAAAGCTTATTAAATCTGCTGCTGAAAAAAAAGCTAACAGACTAATACAATAAAATCCAAAAAGATATAGCTCCCTAAATTTAATCCATTTCATTATTATTTCGAAATTAAAATCACATCAAATCTCTTTATTGTAAATTATATATCATTAAAATATCTTTAATTATAAGTGATTTTTGATTATCTAATGAATTTTGTGTGTTTTACCAAGACATTATTTGTTTTTATTTTAAATTTTTAGGCTGTGTATGGTCAAGTGTTTTTTGGAGAATCCCTAACATACCTATGGTGGCTTGGAACTACATTGATCATAATTGGTCTTTCTCTGATGCACAAAGCTGAGTCAGATGACACTCCCGAAGTTAAGTCCAAAAAGGAATAACAATCTTTCATGTTTGTTCAGAAGATTCAGGCTTATGATTCTCTTTGTGAATCTATTTTCAACTATAAAAATCACTGTAAATATCATTAGATAGTACTTTGTATTTTCCCTCTGCTCATAGTTTTGCTGCATAAATATAGTAGTGCACTTATGTGGGAATGGAGTACAATCTTTTTATAATCTTAATAAGTTTCCAGATTACTTGGATCCAGGTGACCAGTGTTATTTTATTTTTATTAGATTGATTAGATTTATTAATTCAGTCAACAAGGTAAATTTTTTAATCACCTGAAAATTTATCATTAATTAATCCCATTATTTTAGCCAAATGAAATATATACAAATGTATTGAGTTTTGGTTCTTACATGTAACCCGTGGATTGTCAGATTTAGCTGCAGTCTATGATATTTGGTTATACTCTTTGGATTTAGCGGCATTGTAGACGGATAATACAATAATACCCAGTTTTTAAAAGATTAATCTGAGATGGAATATTATAATTACTTTAATTATTTTCTTGTTTTATATATAATTCTTTGAAATACATTGGTAAAGTTAAAAACACAGTAAAACCTGCATGTAACCAGAGCTCGATTTCAGCCGGAACGGCATTCCGGAACCTCTTTTTCGGAAAATAAATTATATTCTATTTTAGGGGTCTCCTAACTAGGGCCCGCGAGACCCATTCATCAGGCCAGCGGATACCTTTCTATGTACGAAAAAAAGTCCTGAAATGAATTAAAACCCTGTTTTTACTGTCAAATTTCCAAAATTTTTATGGGGGAGAACCCCCAGGCCCCTTTATTGTGCTTAGAACTCAACTTATCAGATTTATTTTCAGATTAAGTTCATAACAGTAAGAATCATACCAAAAAAATATACAAAAGGCATATTTCAAATTGAAAAAAACGTTTTGAATGCATTTTTATCTTTTTTGCAAATAACAATATTTGTGATTAAATTGTAAGGTTGTTACTTTATTGTTCTTTTAAAACATGATTGTGAACCCCCATTTAAACTACCCACAATCCGCTCCTGGTGTTGATATTCTTTTTTATTTGAACCAGATTTGCCAGAGCGCTGGGCAAATTTACAAAGAAAATTTGCGACATCTTAAATTCTATCATTTAAGGAATTTTAACTACGCGTTATATTCCTTAAATTGGCAAAATATACAACACTAATGGTTCATTGATAATCAACACTAATGGTTCCTTTACCCTCCCGCCTCCTACAATAGGCACTCTGTCAGAAAATAGTATAACCCACTGTAAAAAAAGTGTATAAAGAGTTTATCGTCTTATACAATAAATAAGTTAGAACACTCTACCTAATCTAGTACAACACATTTGAATTTATTTTATAAATTTAAATTTGAAAATAAATGCTTAAGTTTAGGTATTAAAAAGTATTCGCCTTTTCAGTTTTATTACCAGTAATTTTACCTTTCCAGTACCTCTTTTTTTAGAAATCGAGCCCTGCATGTAACAATATTGCTTCATGATCTTGTTAAAGCCTTCAGTATGGATAACTGTCATTCTTGATCAGGTTTTACTGTATTATTCATTATAAGAAAGTAGCAATAATTTTTAATGAAGAAAGGTGAAAGATATTTTGTACAAGTTGTTAAACTAGAATTATATTGAATTTTATTTGTAAATTTAAACATTGCTTGCTTTTTCATTTGTATGTAGTCATATATAGGTTCAAAATATTTTTGTTTATTAATGTAGAATTGTTAATTGTTTGTTCAATATATTTGTGTTGTTAATTTTATACACACATGTGATATTTTTTGATGAAATTTAAGTTTTTATACTTAAAAAAATGTTCTATACATTTTCATGCAATTTATCTTATAACTAACTTATAAATAAAAAGCTGTAAATCATACCTACCAACTAATTCAGTTCTTTACTTCCACATCTCCCTTTGTAATTATATTTTTACCATGTGTAGTTTTAAATATAAGGCTAGATTTTACTTAGAATGCTGCAAACTATTAGAAATTTTCTAAAGCTATTTAAGTTTTAAAACTAACTTTTTTAAAAAGGGATATAATGAAATATAATTACTTTGTTTCAGGAAAAAATGCATTTACTGCTTCATTCTGATGATAAAATGAAAAATTAAAGGTTTGAAATTAATATCAATAGGAAAACTGTTATAGTCATGCAAGGAGATAGTGGCATAAAACCTACATTTTCCTTCACATCCATCAGTGATATTTTAAGGTAAAAAGTTATTTTGACTTAAGAAAACTAGAAGAATGAGATTTTTTAAGTATTTTAGAAAAGCTTGCATTAAAAATAGTTTCAAAACATAGTTAAAGGTACCTACTTGAGGAATCAATTGATACATCCTTTCGATATCATACTATGTACAGATAAAAAAATAAATCTCGTCATTGTTTGAGCATTGTTAAGTATGCATTTTCACATATCATATCCTGTGTTTTAAAGTTATCCATTAAATATTGGAGGTTAAAGTTCATTTTTAAACCTACTGCATTCATCTATCTCATTTTAAGTGCTCAAAATACTTAACTCAACTGTTAATTTTTTTATTTAAACTGTGTTCCTACACGAATTTGTTAATTCTTGTTTTCAAAAGTACATACAAAATTTTGTTTACGGGTTTCATTCATGTCAGGTTGAAAATTCATTGTTAAAACTAATAATTTGACTACTAAAATATGTTTTTAACCCTATCAAGCACCACTATTTTTACTTTTATCTGACGGCTGTATTCACCACTAACCTAACCTAAGGTTAACCTGGAATTAAGCTTTTAATTGGTTGTTGAAAAAGGGAAACACGTTTTAAGCCAATCGGAGATGTCAAAAGAGCTTGATTCCAGGTTAACCTTAGGTTAAGTTAGTGGTGAATATGGCCGTTAGGTTAACATTTTATGAACCAAGTCTTATGAAGTTCTCACAACCCCATTTGTAGAGAACATCTATGGGTCCTAATAAGTTCGCTTTAACAAGTATATTCAATAGAGTTCATAAAACTTTCCGGGAAATGTAGGCATTTTTGGATAAATATGATCGAAGTGTATATTTAGACGGCCAAAACGGCCAGTGGCGCATGCGCTGTAGGTCTCGTGATTACGTAGCAGTCTCGGTGCTTAGTGATTGAACCAATGAAACGCCGAGCTGTAGCCTAGCAGTGGAAATTAGAGTAGAGTTTAGTTGAAAAAAGCCGTTCAAATATACAGTGCCAAATATGATTTGATCGTAATTTCCCTTTTGTTGGATAATTCATGACGAAGAATTTGGAGTTATGCAATTTTCCAGTCATAGTAACATTTTATTTTTTCAAGTAGGTTAAGATCTATGATGCAAAAATCACATCATAAGTGCCATTTAAGTAAGATGGAATATACAATGTATTACCAGATCCATAAAGCTTCAAATTTATTTTATTATTACAGCAATTTTACTGGGTTTCTAAACAAAATTTTCATAGGTGAATCTGCTAGTTCTGAAAATATCCTAGTGAGAAGTATAGTAGTTTAAGATTTTTCAAATACTTTCACTTAATTAAGGAAATTATTGCACTAAAATTGTTTTAATTCAATTACCAAGACTTGTTTTGCTTATGTTGATTTTGTTGTCTGATGTATCTTAACTTTTTTTCCCTCATCCTTATGAATGAGTGTTGATTGTAGAAGGATAAAATTTTAATACAATCTTTCTAACGTTTTGAAATTTTTGAAGCTGCATTGTAATAAATTAATGACACAGGGTTCATACGCTCTTTGAAAACTCCTTAAATACTTCTTGAAAATTATTTTCATTTTCAAGCACTATGGAAACTCCTTGAATTTAGGCTGTACTCCTTAAAATAAATTTATAATAAATATATATAAATTTATTAAATATTATAATAAATTTATCTTGTTTATAAAAATAGTTTCAATCCGCTTTATTTTCGAGAAAAATAATGGGTTACCGTGGAAAAATCTCTACTTTTCATGAAAGTGAGTGATTTTAAAACCTGATTCAGGAATGCAATTGGCAAAACGTGCATTTTAAGCTGTGTAAATAATTCTCTCAAATACTCCTTGAAATTTTTAAAAACACTCATTGAAAACTACTTGAATACTCCTTGATTTTGATTTGTGAAAAATTGTATGAACCCTGATGACAATTTGATTCTTCACAAGTAGATTGCTTTTTAAGGGCAGGAAAGAGCTGCATTCAAGCCTTATTAATGTTCAAGTTCTTTATTATCAAAATTCCCCCTCATTTACTAGTAGAAAAGATACTTCAAGTATTCTTAGATTCATGATTGTTAATTACATTAATCTAGGCCAAATGCAAAAGCAAATTTTTAGTTTGCTATCATTTTGTACTGGTGGGATCCCCCACTGGTTTCTTAGAAAGCCCTAAATTTGAAAATTTTAGAGTTTAGAATATTTAGCAAAAGTTTTGGTATTAAAATTTAGAAAATTAAATTATACCGTATTGATCAATTTAAGCTTAAAGTACTATGGAAGTTAAAATTTTTAGACTTTTACTCTTTAACCCCCTAACATTTTGGTATCTGGGAATTTTTCGGATTTTTCATCCCATAAATCTTTTTTAAAAAATTTCTGGCCAAGCCCACTGTTCAATTAAAATCATTCATGACCCCCGCAGATTTTGGATTAGCACCAAGTCGAAACAGCTTTTCTTTAAAAATAGTCCTCCAGTCGCCATGTCACAGCTCAAATGATAACACTAAAGCATGTTGCTGTGGTTACATATGGCAGCTGAAGGACTCTTTCCAAGGCTGTTCCCATAAGTTCTGTTAAGTTCATCCAAAGAATCCGGGCCTGTGCCAAAAAAAATGGCGATAAAATAATGGATTCTGGCAACCCAGTTCTATAGAAATTGAATTGCTTACTCGCCAATAAACGACATTGGCAACACCAAATACCACTAAAAATTTCGCACAGGCCCGATTTCTTTGGTTTTATCGTTCCGTTCATTTGCCAGATAAAAATTTCAAAAACCCTTACTTATAAATCAATAATCATTTATTCGTGTACAATGCGATACAATCCACTAAAGGTCTAAAATAAATATTCCGTCAAAAAATAATTCAGGATCACCGCGGATCAAAACAATACAACAAACATCACAATAACATTACTCTCACAGAGCTCTACCATTGGCTTCATGTCAACATGCACTTTCGTAAAAGCCAACAAAAAATCATAAACAATGAGGTCATATAAAAATACTACACAAGATCTCCCCCTGCTCAAGCCGAATCGTCTGCTGCCTTGGAGGGCGCCCTGCAGCGCTGTCGCCGCGGAATGCGATGCAGGATATAGAAGCACAGGTCGTACAGCTTGTCCCAGCCGCCAGCGGACATGAAGCTGATCTTCTCCCGCTTGAGGACGTGCCGCAGCACCGTCACCGTCCTCCGGGGCGCGTCGGTGACATTGTTGGCGTAGAAGAGGACGGCCAGCCGCGAGATCTGGGCGCAGAAGCAGAGGAAGTCCAGCATCTGGAACTCGCCGTCGAAGTGCGCCTCCACCATGCCCGACGAGAACTCGTCGAAGTGCTCGCCGGAGAGGATGGTGCAGCGGAGGTAGTCGAAGGCCACCACCGTCTTCTCCTCCTGCAGGCTGACCAGATGCCGCACCACGTGCCCGACGCACGGCACGAACCGCACCGGCACCGACCGCATGAAGGTGGGCGTGCGCGAGAAGGGCAGGTCGTAGCCTTGCATCACGAAGTGCATCAGGTCCTCGGCGAACAGCATTTCCGTGTCGAGGTCGAAGAAGCTCATTTCTTGTCTTTGTTGTTGATGGATTGCTGGCTGTGGGGACTCGTCTTTTTGGTGGTGGATTGTCGATGGCAAGGAGGCAGGGTTCATATAGCGGCTGGAGTTGAGGCGTGCGTGCGCACGTATGCAAATGGTCTTCTTTGCAGGATTGGTTGATGTTAGCTGGTAACTTTCAGGATTGGTTGAATCTCGCTTATCAGCTGATAACTTGGAGGGGATTGATTGAATCTCGCACATCAGCTGATAGCATGGTGGGTTGGTTGAATCTCGCTTGTTAGCTGGTAACTATAGGTGGATTGGATGAATCTCGCATATCAGCTGATAGCTTGGAGGATGGATTGAATCTCACACATCAGCTGATAACAAGGTGGATTGGTTGAACCTCGCATGTTAGCTGGTAACTATAGGTGGATTGGATGAATCTCGCATATCAGCTGATAGCTTGGAGGATGGATTGAATCTCGCACATCAGCTGATAGCATGGTGGGTTGGTTGAATCTCGCATGTTAGCTGGTAACTTTCAGGATGGATTGAATCTCGCACATCAGCTGATAGCATGGTGGGTTGGTTGAATCTCGCATGTTAGCTGGTAACTTTCAGGATTGGTTGAATCTCGCATATCAGCTGGTAATTTGGAGGATAGGTTAAATGTCAATGTCAGGTGCTGAGTTGTAGGATTATCCTTCTGTTCATCTTCTGATTGAATGTAACAGATGATTTCTAGCAGATCGCACAGTAACATCTTCGAGGATCTTTTAATGACTGAATTCAGTTCATAAATAAATAAAACTATTTTCAATTGTATCTCATAAACTTACATGATTAAAGCATTAAGTCATTTAAAGATCAACTATTCTGTACAAGTCATTCTTGACCTTTAGGCGTATTCGTTTAATCTCGCATATCAGCTTCTAACTTGGAGGATTGTCTATCTTGGGGCTGTTTATCTTCTGATTGAGTGTAACAGAAGAGGTCTAGAACGCAGAGAAAAATTGTAGCAGAGGGTCCGAAACGCTTTTTCAATTTTCATCGTATGATAGGGGGCAGCATAGCAAATATATACGATTTTCAGAAGGGTAGGCAGTACAATTTACTAGTAAACACTTTTTCAAATTTAATTTTTCCTAACAGATTTTCATAAAAGGAGATAATCGGTGAAGAAATTTTGCTTCTTACGTATTGTGCCGTCGACCCTGCCGCTGAATCCGAAAACGTTATCAAATCCCATTGATTGTTCTATAGCTGTACCGCTGAATTTAACGGTCGACGGTATAATACGTAAGTAACCGAAATTTTTCAAATCCAAATATTGTAATACGTGGTACGAGCCACTATGGACCATCTGATGGTGAATTGGTTGATCCAGAGAGCTCAAGTGGCGCCTCTGACAAGCGGTACCGGAGTTAATCGATTAATTTAATATTTTTTAATCGAAATCTTTATACATTATTTTGTTGACGAAACTTGCAATATTCGATTTCGAAAGTAAACATGAAGTTTGTGTAAATCGTTTAATCGTACTCTTTTCAATTGTTTTCAAGATTTATAAATCATTTTAACAGTGTCTTATTGCATTAAGGCACATTTTATCTCGTTTCTTCTCTATTTTACAATGTATTGGAAAATCTGTGTTGCATTCTTGAACTTGATAGAATTCGGTATAATTCGCGTTAATTATAGGCGTATACATTTAATTCAGATAAAAATGAATACTAGTATTATATATTTTTATTGTCAAGAATTCATTTCGAATGTGCCTGGGATCTGGGATTCGTATTTGCAAAAGATGTGTTCGTTTAGATTCACGAGGATTGCAACTTCATTTACACATTATGTTTGTCTTAAAAGGCCAAGGGAATATAACAAATATTTGCAGTTAATGAAATATGAGATTTAATAAAATCATTTAATTCATTATTTACTTATGTGATTCTTGATTACTTCATATTTAAGCTTGTATTTTTACAGTCGAGTTTTTCATCATATGCGATCACGAAATTTTGTTGATGAACAAACCTTAATGATTTAATTTAAATTTTCTATTATAATAGCAAATTTTAAAAATTTGTTGAAAGAGAAGAAATTTTTTAATTTTAAAAAGCATTTAATGGGCTTATGTGATCGCCAAGGATCGCGATCCTGGTGATCACATGGTCGATGGCTTACGTCTTCGCAAAACGTCTACATGGTTGCCAGACCTAAAAGCTTAACTGTAACCACAGTTTTAGTGCAGGTACCGCGGGTTGAGGGCGTTCGTGTCGTGGGCCGCCCATTGACCGGTCTGTCTCTTATTGTCTGTGATCTGAGGTTTTTTTGTGTACACTGTCAAAAATTTCGGAAAACGTTTTGGCAACGGCCTATTTGGCATTACGTCACCCCTCTGAATGCTACAGGATCATTCAGCTTACACTAATTTGCACGTTCCAACATCAACATCATCTGCAGACTGTTCTTTTTTAGACACCCCTCACGATGGACCCTCCAATCCACGCACTCAAATTTTCCGAGGACTTGATTTTCCAAATTCTCGCCAGGCACAATGCCACAAAGGATCACGAACAGTGGGGGTTTCTGCGTAACCTGGACATGTTCCAGAAACAGCTGTGTCAGTTGCCCGTGTACGAAGCCGTCTTAGGACTGATGGAACGCTGGAAGGAGCGCATCCAAGCGAGCTTCGACGAGCTGTGCAGCATAAAGGTGTTCAACATAAACGACTTCAGGTTAGAGCTCTCCATCACGGCCATCATGTATTTCAAAGAGGGCTACGACCACTTAAAGTTTTTGAAATACTGTGCGCTCTTGGGCGGGCTTTCAGTGCGCTATGCCAAGGCCGGGCATCGGGAGATACCCACCGGGTGTACCCAGCTCCTTGGGTACTTATTGAATTTTTGGATGTACTCCATGGTGTTCAATCCCAATTCGGATTATTTCGAACTCGCTGTCGTGGCGCAGCAAGTGAGGCGAAAACTGATGGAGAGAATGAAGGATATGCCCAAGAAGATGTCAGAGGAGGTAAAGGACACTCGGAAAGTGTCAGATGAGGTAAAAGACACTCGGAAAGTGTCGGAGGAGGTGAAGGACACTCAGAAAGTGGCCGAGAAGGGTGAAGAGAGTCTGAAAATGTCCAAGAAAGGTGATGAAGTGCCGGAGAAGAATGGGAAAGAGGCTCGGAAGAAAACCGAAAAGCAGAAAGGAGTCGAGTCGGCGAAGGCTGTTCACAAGGTGATTGATAAGGCTAAATGTGGCAAGAATGCCCCCAAGAAGAAAGGAAGCGAGAAATTACCCGAAAAAAGTGACGTAGTGTCCGAGAAGATGCCAGGAAATGACGAAATGCCAAAGTATAATAGGCCACAAAAAGCCAGAAGAGGGGGAAAGAAGTGAGAGAATATTGAACAAAATTGAAAGATGAAGCTGCCAAGATTGTGTTATAAGTGTTGATTGTCTTAGAGGACATGAGGTAGGCCATGATTTCAAGAAGGGAAAATGACGGAAGGCAATCTGTTCCGAATTGTATGATCCTGAAATATTCCTCTTCGTCGAGTCTTTAAATTATGGAGACAACAGTATTGATATCTAATGGTTTACTGACTAACTGTACTTAGATTTATATCTCAATTATCTATCCATCAAATTTTATCCTTTAAGAGAGTGATTTAGCTATTATCTCGTGAAATGTAAATATCCTTTACTATGACTGATTTGTTTATATATTTGTTGACATTGTTAATGGACTCTTTTTTTAGTCTGATTTTAATGTATTTGTTAAAAAGCTGGGTACATTTTACTATGAAGATACTCGTCGCCAATAAATATTTTACTTTGTTTTTAAGCAGTTTAAATTAATTTTATCAGTTTCTGTAATCTTGAGTGCATTACAGGTATAAACTGGTTGAGGGATTAAAATTTCTTTACTGATTTATATTTCAGGTTAAGGAATCTAGCGTTATTTCAGCTGATTTCCTTAATTCATACGGCTGGAAACTACTTTACAATTGCAAAGTCATTTTCAGCCTATGTTATGCAGTTTTTAAAGTTATATAAATAACAGGCTTCGGGGTAGGAGTCAGGCAGGGCTGCCGAGAGCAAAGTCGGGCCTCGGGGACAAGGTTTGAGAAGCGGGGCCCCCAGTGACATACCTATATACTTCTCATTTCGAGGTAGGGGGCAAAAGTTTTCTGAAGTACCCCCACCCATGCATTCATATAGGCTTAATGTAATTTTTAGAATATTTCTAGACAAGATCTGAATTTCATTCAACTTAAAAAAATATCGTTTTCTTGATGATACGAGGAGTAACAAGCAATAAAGGGGGTCTGGGGGTCCCCCCAGTAAATTTTTGAAAATATTCCCCTAGAAAACTGGGAATTTACTCATTTTTGGACCTTTATGTGAACAAATTTCCAAAATATTCAAAGTAGGGAAATCTAATGAAGAGGCTAATTTAGTGAGATACACTGAAGTTGAATTTGATTACAGATCTTTGCGATTAAAAAAGTTAAGCATGTTACTTGGGACTAAGTTAAGCACGAGACTTGAAGATAAATTTTTAAACCATTTGTGACGATTAATTACTTTTTAAATAATTATATCAGCATAATGGCTAAAAACTCGCCCTGCTATCGTAGAGATTTATCCTGAAATGGTTTCATCTTGGTCTGAATGTGTACTTATAGTCTGGAAGTCTGGCAGGCAGAAGAGCATGGGCAGCAGTCAGCCTTTTTTAAGATGTTACTGAGTAAAACGAAATAGAAGTGGTGATGGTGAAGAGAGGATATTTTAATTTTAAGGTTTTAGGGTTAATATATTTTAATAAAGTGTAAGGGGGTTGAATTTATATCATTACCACCACGCCAAAAACGCGAATCTGCTTTCGTAATTAATAAATATTAGTGTTTTTGGCGTGGTGGTAACGATATGGGTTAGACATGTCTATTGGATCTAACTATGTGAAAATTTTAAAATGGAATTTCAAAATTATTCTCACTGGGTTCATTAAGAGAAGAGATTGAAGTTTGAAATGGAAAGTCCTTGAATCCCGTTTCAAAGCCACCGTAGTAGCATAGCTCAATGAACAATTATGTCAAGTTTACGTAACTGCTACCGCCAGAAGTAAACGGAATTGGGCAACACGTGAAAAAATGGAACTAATCTTGTTTGTGTTGCTTGGGCACGAACCCAATATTCAAAATATCACCCAAAACCGCATAAGGTATACGAAGTGTCTAAATCCACGAAAGTTGACTCATGCTAAAGTATTAGCGAAGTTCGTTTGAGTTGAGTCGTTAGTTTCGTGGATTTATACAGTGCCTAAGGTATATTTGAATTGAAACTGGAGATACCTAATTTTTTTCAAAGCTTTCAATTGTAAAATCGTTTAAAACTGGCACCCTATAATATTGAGAAACGAAGTGTCTGCTTGGAGCATATTCAGGGCCGGATTATCCAATAGGCAAAGTAGGCAACTGCCTAGGGGCCCATCGTAAGCTAGGACCCGTCCCCTGAGAGTGGGTGCTTATATGTTTGAATTCAGGAAGGGGTCCAAGAAAAATGTTTGGAAGTAGTAACTATTTTTATTTTTTTCAAGCAGTAACTAGACTATTTTTATGAGGGGTGATTCATAACTATTTCAAAGGGGCCCCTCACGAGTACTTAATGCAAAAATTCATGCATAAAATACTGGAATTTCAAGTAAAAAATGAGTGTCTAAGAGTCTCCCCAGAAAAAGTTCTGAAATTTTATTCTTAACAGAAATGTTTTAACTCATTTGGGTGACGGATCGAGGGGGCCTGCACATAGGCCCCCTTTTGCACTTTTGTATGGGCATCCATTCCCCAGAGAATTTCTCTTTAAATGTTTATTTGAGTTAATGCTAGAAATGCAAAAAAAGTTTTGTAAAAAAAAATTTATTCTTTAATAGCTTCTTCTTTCTAGCTAATTTTTTAATAGGAATTTTAATTTCAAAGTAACCGCTTCCTTAATGCTTTGAAATCTATTGAGGATGATAAGACTCAGACATCACAAGTAATACACGAAGCCAGATGTTTAATAAAATATTTGAGGGGAAAATGCCGTAATGGCAGTATTCTGGGCTGCCGTCCTAGATAGAATCAATGGTGTAAAAAAATTTTTATAGCTAAAAAAGTTAGGAGAGTAAATTTTTAAATTTTTTGTTCTTTGAAATATGCTATAATAAAAAATACGTTTATTTATTATTTTTTATTGAATATTGTTTGGTTTAGCTTACGTTTTATAGCAAAAACTTATTGAATATGGTGATAACAAGCCTTCTCACAAGTGGCGGATCTACGGGGGGGCTTTCGGGCTGAAGCCCCCCAAAACGTCTAATATTTTACTAAGTTTGTCTAAACGCAAAAAAATCTACATCCTAAATTCGGATGAGGCGTACCAAAAAGAGTTGAAAAAGTGGGGTTTTTGACTTAAATTTCCAAAAAATTTCTGGGGGAGGAACCCCAGACCCCCCTTTTAGTGGTTTAAGTAGGATAATTCACTACCTTTTCCGTATTACCCCTTAACAAGAAGATTCAATTGGATTATGAAAATTCTTAGCCCCCCCAAAACCAAATCCTGGATCCGCCACTGCTTCTCACTGTAGTAAAAGCATAATTATGAATAATATTGCGATGTGGTTTTAAAAGATATTTTAGAAAGGAAAGGGTAAGAGAAAAGGGGCCCCGAGAGTGCATTGCCTAGGGGCCCCAACATGGTTAATCCGGCCCTGAGCATATTCACAGATCCCGCAAGGTTTTTATACTTTGATAACAATGCGCATGCGTATGGACTTTATTTTTGCTGTTTTTTGGAAATTTTAATAAAATATTATCTGGGGATAGAACCTACGAACCGCCGCATGCTACGCTGGCATCCTACCACTGCTCCAGCGGGATTCAATAACTTTAAAACTTATTAGCTATTAGGATGTTATTTCTTTGTGACGCATGCGCATTATATCAAAGCATAAAAACCTTGCGGGATTTCTAAGCCTAAATTGTGGTTTTCCCCTCTTTCGAGTTTGGCGAAATCACGGCATCACCGTGTTGGCAACCATAGATTTGGCGGAAGATTTTGGCTTCTTTGGAGGCAGTCGACTTTAAATTATAAAATTGCTTCCATAATTCTGTGTCCCAATGGAGCAGTTAGTTAAGTATACGATTACCAAGCAGAAGGTTGGGAGTTCGAATCCCAGGAATATCCGTGTTCACTTTTTATGATTTTAAACTTAAAAAATTAAAGATAATTTTTTAAATTTAAATTAATGTTATAATTATTTTTATTACATTTTTACATTTTAATTTAGATTGGTGTTTTATTATTTTTTAATTTTTATTAGATTTTTATAGTTTAATTTAAATTAATGTTATAATAATTTTTATTAGATTTTTTATAGATTTTGAGAAAAGTTATGTAGTTATGATTTGAATAAATCAAATTTTGATAGCTTGGTGTTCTTATTTTTAGTTATTTATTTTATAATATTACTTAATTTAATTAAAGAATTTATTTTCTATTTCAGTGCTTATTTTATTGAATTTTCCTGCAAAAGAACTTTGAATGAGTGTTATTTAAATCCTACGTAAAACATGAAACATACGGACACTATTATATTTAGAAATGGAAAATATATTTAGAAAACCTACGATCCAAACCAAAATATACTGCATAATTTAAAACTTGGATAAGAGCTTCGCCAAGTAGCGATTCCTTCGCCAAATATGTGTTGCTAAATTCCTACTTGGGGCATGCGCACAAACTTATTTAGAATCGGAAGGGTCTGGCGAAACCACTTTTTAGGCTTACGTTTGCGGGATTTGTGAATAAGCCTATTGCCATGGCCCAAACGGCCCGTGGCGCTTGCGCTGTAGGTCTCGTGGTTACGTAGCAGTCTTGGCGCTTAGTGATAGAACCAATGGAACGCCGGGCCGTGTAAATTAGAGTAGAGTAGAGTTTAGTTGAAAAAAGGCCGTCCAAATAGACAGTGCCATTGAGAAAATATCTAATTCTGTGACTCTCTATCCCTATTCTGAAGTTCTAATTGATCTTTAAGGTGAGGGAGAAATCTTACTGTGTAGGGTTAGAAAAAATGTGTTCTTGCTTTAAGATTTATTTTTTTTTTAAACTAAAATGGATTTCTTTTTATGAATATACATTTTCTTTTTAATTTTGAAACTTATAAAATCCTTTCATGGTTTCAAAAAGTCTCCCCATTTTCAAACTCATCCGGATTTTAGAAATTAGCCTTTGACCCAATTTCCCTTCAAACAAAATTAAAAACACAAATTAGGCATACCGGGCATGGCAACAACGGGAGAAACCGCACACACATACCACATTCCTTCACTCCACAAACGCTTCATCCACCAAACTTTCAAGATGCACTCCACCGAAGAAGCCGTATCCTTCTCCGAGGTATTGGTGTGTTTCTGCCTCGAACAGCAGGGCCTGGTCTGGAAGTTTTCCCCCACCTTCGAAATCATCGGAGACACCCTAGAGGTGGCCAAGGATGTCGGCACCGCAATCCTGGACCTCATCCAACAAGCAAACGACATGGTGGTCGACTGTAAGAAAGAACTGGAGGACAGCCAATGCACCGGTCCTGCAGAGTTCACTCGGTGTGCACTGGCAGCTGCAAGGTACTACTTCCCGAAAGGCTACACCCACGAGGCCTTCCTCTCTTACTGCGCCATGGTGGTGGGGGTGACCTGCATGTTCTACAAGGAGGAGAACTTCTCCCTTGCTAGGTGTGCCGCGGAGGTCATCGGGCTGGTCATCATCGCGCATGTTCTGACCAAGAAGTTCTTCGATCATGGGGGCTACCTCAAACTTCAAGCGGTTTCGACTGTATACAGTGAGTCTGTGAGGATGGCGAAGACGAAGAAGAAAAAGAAGAAGAAAGCCGTGTGAAGAATACTCTTTCGCTTAAGCGAAGTAACGTTCTTGGTTACTTTCAGTCAAGTCAATCGAAACGAGATTCGTATGTCCTGCAGAGTAGTGAAGAAAAGTGGTGCAGCTTTAGAAAGAGTACCCCAGTCGTCATGTGTAACCATAGCTCAAATGAAGACAAACCATAGCTAAAGCATGTTGCTGTGGGAGCTATAGTTACACATGACGACCGGAGGACTCTTTCTAAAGCTGTTCCAAGATGTCTTGATTCATTGCTATGAAGTAAAAGGCCTAAAAGATTGGCAAATATCTGATCTTCAAAATAAATAGGGTTTTGCTTGATGATTCTGTAACAAAATCGACGTTTTTTTTAGTTTGATCGGAACTAGAATCCTTTTACTTGTCGATTAACTCTAATATCCCTGCAGTTAGTTATCCGGCCTGTACCAGTGAATGTTTTCAAAGTAAGTATGGTCGTGAAGCTAAAGTATCTAAGAAATATGCAGGTGGAAGATGAGGGGTGCAATTTCGTCAAAAGCTGAACTCTAATTTATTGAAAGTAACCCTAGTAATTTCTTTCATTGTGAAGTAGTTCAGATGTGCTGCGAAAATTTACTTCGTTCATCTGTAAGCCTTTCAATATCTAAACCTCATCGTTGTTGGTAGGTGTATCAGTGCCAATATAAAGGCTTCATTCTGTTTCATTTTTTGGACTAGATATTTCTGAACGGAAAAAACTTAAACTGTGAATCTCATTGAGGTTTTTCAGATTATAATATTTAATTTGATGGACCGAAAGGAACAAATGATGACAAATGCTTAATTAGCATGATATAGATTTTATTGAAGGCGTTTTATGAAGTTAAGTTTTTAAAACTAGCTGATCAATTTGTATGGAACTCTGCTTCTGTGGTTCTTTTTATTCATTGCAAATATGTATAAATTAATGTATGTGATACGATTAATTCTAACTTAATTTCGATCCTAGAAAAATTTCTTGAGTGGTTTAAAAATTGTAATTTATGAGATTGTTTTATCCTCTTGCCTAACTTATATTTTGGTGATATTTTTAAATGATATTTTTGGTGGTTTACTATCAGGTTAAAATGGTATTAATTGAACTTATTGAATTTATTAAAATTGGTTTCATGAGCTAGTTATTTCAAAAATTCATTAGAAAATCTGTTTAAAAAATACTTTTATAAACCCAATCATTGTTTAAAGTTGAAAAAAGTTTTAAAATCACATTTTAGGCTTTCCAATTTTATTATACAAAAGGTATTTGTTCAATTATCTTTCATAAAAAATATAATTTATGAATGAACGAGTAATAAATATTTCAAAACTAATATTCTCGTGTTTATTCTTCCTATACTAATGGGTACTTACGTACTATACCGTCGACCGTTCAGCAGCCGTTTATAGAGTAGTCAATAGGATTTGATAACGTTTTCGGATTCAGCGGCACGGTCGACGGCATAGTACGTAAGAACCTACCAATTTCATTTAAAATAAGCTGGAGAAGAAAATTTGGTTATTAACCCTTCGACCGTACCGCTTAATCAAAAACGTCATCGAAACCCATTAACTTTTCTATTGATGGGCTGCTGAATAAACGGCCTCTAAACGGTCGACGGTATAATACGTAAGTACAGAAAATTTCCTTCCACCACCAAAAGAAAGGGGGTGCAAACTATGGTGTGGTTTGCATTTTTTCTGATAACTATTGTTGAATTCCAGACCCGACATTTAAACACCAAGTCAGAAATGACATTTTCTATATAAGGTTAGGTTACGCCATATTTGGGTGATTTTTGTTACGATATCGGTGTCAAAACAGCCCCAAAATTTAATTTTACATGATCTCGAATCACGATTACCAAGATCGGAATAGCCAGAAGTTTTTTTTCAATGGATTTATTACTTTCTCTGCTTTGCTTCGTACTTGGAGGAATCCATATATTGTATATGTTACGGGCAAAGTGACTATATTCAGTTGCCACTTAACTTGAACCTGTAGAAATATGCTGAGAGCAACCAAAAAAAGTAGTTCCCCTTGAGGTATCTGAATTTTGAGTGAAATTTAGAGCTTCAATTTTGAATAATGATTAGTTTTTTAAATCCACGTATATTAAGCATCTTTTCATCCCGATATGCATAAAATGTTCAGTATTATTATTTTAAGTAGGCGTAACGCTAATGATAGTAATGGCATTTTTCATTGCCACTAAACCAGCGGTTGAAGAGAGAGTAAGCTTTTCGCTTACTCCGATTGGTGGAATCCTTCTTTAGCCGATGGTTAATTGGCAGTGAATAATGCCATTAGCGTGCTGATGGATTCGAATGGACCATATCCGTCTTGACGTCACATTTTACCCATCATGTGACCTACTGACAGGGTTGGCTGGATTGGACCCAATTGGGTTGGACCCAATGGGTTTTTTCAAAAAAAACCATGTGAAAAAACCCACATTTTGGACCCATTTTTGGGTTTTTTCAAGAAAAATCAAGATTTTGGCAATTCCTTCAAAATTTAATAGGTTTTTTTTCAAAGTTTAGGATGTTTTTAAAATTCTAATGGGGTTTTCAAAATTAAAACTAGGTTTTAAAAATTAAATGGTGTTTTTCAATTTCAAGGAGTTTTTTTATAGTTAAATAGGTTCTTTCATTATTCAGTGCAGTGGGTTTTTTCATTATTGAAGGGTGTTTTTTCAAAATTTAGGACGTTTAAAGTTCAAATTAGATATAAAAAATAAAGATGATCTTTTATTTCAGCGGGTTTTTTCAAAGTTGAATAGATTTCTTTCAATATTGAATGGGTTTTTTCAAAGTTTAGGATATTTTTAAAATTTTAGTGGGTTTTTTCAAAATTTAAACCAGGTTTCAGAAAATAAGCGGTGATTTTACAATTTCAGTGGGTTTATTCAAAGTATAAAAACTTTGAAAAAACCCACTTATCTGTGGAAAAACTGACATTATTTTGACGGAACACATTTCACATAGAAAGAACTCACTAAAATTTGAAAAAACCCACTTACTTTTCTTGGAGAAAACCACTTAATTTTGAAAAAACCCACACTTTTTCCGAAAAAACCCATTTTACATGGGTTTTTTCAGGGTTTTATTGAAAAAACCCCAAAAAACCCAACCCACTTGGGTTTTTTAAAAAAAACCCGGGTTTTTGCCAACCCTGCCTACTGAGCTTGCAATTGGTTACCACAGAGATAGTAAAGCTTACCATACGTCCGGGATTACCCCGGACAGTCCGGGGTTTTTATAGCTGTCCGGGGAAATGTCCGGGGTCGCATAAGTGTCCGGGGTTTCATACATGTAAGATTACTCAGACATTTTTATGAAAAAATCCTAACCAATCTGTTTGAAATTGGGTTTTTTACATTTTCTAAAGTCTGTACTACTTCAAAAAACTTACTTTACTCAGTGAATTTCGTGATAAAAATTAAGTCTATCACACAGAGTAAAGATATTCAGAGAGTCCAAAACTCGATTTTACTAAAATAGTTCTACAGTTATCGCATAGTGGCGTTTCGACCCTCCAGCTGTCAATCATTAGTGTGGGCGGGACTAAAGGAAACGAGTGATTCTCATTGGACTTAAAACTTTGTATGGAGGCTGCATTTGAATTTCTCAATCTCTGCTATTTTTCCCCTGTTCAATGAAACTTTTCCCTATGGTTGCAAACTTTCCCTGACAGTAACTAAACTTTCCCTATTATAAACATTGATATAGTTTGTTCTGGCGTCTAATATCTCTTATCAGTGATTGTGGTTGCAGAAATGATCATTAAATGTGACGTTATATGTTTAAATTGTATTAAATGTGGACTTGGAGTTGTGAGTTCGATTCCAAAGTAGCTCCCGATCCATTGCCACTTTAAAGAAGATGAGAGATAGTGACGTCACGGGCAGATCAAGCATATATAAGCCAGCGAGAGATCTCCGCTGGCCAGAACATTGGGTGAGTCCCTGGAGAGCGTGACATCAGAGAGACTTGTAATGTCTACGAAATTATCCCCAGCGCATGCTCGAAAGAAAGATACTGACATACCGCGAGAAGAAGAGCTATTGACGTCATACGATGATGCTGCGGTTGTTATAGAAACGGATTATTCCACTGAATTTTGGGGGTGATGGTAATTCATTTGGCGCTTAAATAAAGGTTTTGCGCCAAATCTGAGTGACTATTTTTCAGCTTTTTACTTCTTTCGATTCCATAGTCACGGATTGGGGAATTTCTTACATTACTAGATCTGATCTGACTAAATACTTCTAATCTGATTAATTTATTACATTTGATACCATCTTTTTTGACTGATCTGATCGATTTCACCTAATCTGATCTATTTGATTTGATATTTTATTATCTGATTTACATCAACTTACCTGATTTGATTTTGGATATTTTGTATTTTTTTATTTATATATACTGTGATCATCATTAATCTTTCCTCTAATCTCTACAGTAACTTTTATAATAATCATATTAGCTACCTTTAATTTTATCAGATCTGATCTATATAAACTGGTCTGATCTTCATAATATGAAGATCTGACCAGATCATATATCATATGAATGAATCATATATTTTATGAATGAATCAGATCATATACTATATGATCTGATTTGATCTTAGATATTTTGTTAATTTTTGAATTTAAGTTCAGTTTGAAGTGAATATATAAGTTCAGTGAGCAAGATTTTGTGAGGATTTCGAAGCGATCCGAAAGGTTCTGGGTAAGCAGCTTACGGGGGTCGGTGAGCGATAGTAAGCAGGGGGTTGAAGCTCCCAAATGTTATAAAATATCAAAAAAATAAGTAAATAAAATAATAATAATGATTAAATATTTTTTTATATTTTATCACTTCACAAGTTTTTTACTCCTTATTTTAATATCAGGGATGCTGATTACGTTAAAATTTATAACTTAAGTAATATCGGCTATATAAAACTAAATATAACCAATTCCCTCAAAATAGCTATATAAAAGCATCATACTAAACGTTAAAAAAGGGTTTACGAGAAAAAGTATTTTTTGATTTTTACTGACGAAAAACTTCAAAGATAATCTATAATAAAAGTTGATTATCTTATCATTCGCGAAACGCATTTTCTTTTTCGCCAAATGTACGCTTAAAATGCCAAATATTGTAGTTAAATTCATTCCAACTTCCCTCTTCTTTTGGACTCGTCTACTCACGGCAACCCTGTTCATAGCTCTTCTTCTGGCGGTATGTCAGTACACGCAACTGTTTTAATAACCGGGGAAATATATAAAAATTATTTCCCTCTTTAGCGATTTGAAAGTGGGCGGGGTTAATTGAGAGAGTGTATGCGGCTGTAGCTCGATTGTAGAGAGTCAACAACGCTACGTCATATTCTCTGGTTAGTTCCACCGTTATCACATAGAAACGCCACCGTCTATGGGAAAACCCATGTTAAAAAAGTTGCCATTAGCGTCTATGGAAATGGACTCTCTGAATAATCTTTACTCTGTGGTCTATCAAACAATTTTTGAAAAAGTAATGTTAAATGAAAATATAAAATGTGATGTTTCTGATTAACGTTTATTAGTTTGAATAGTGTTTTCTTAGGTTGTAATCTATGGTAGTTTTATAGTGCACTTATTAAGAAATTTCAAAAATATGTCCTGGGTTGGACCCGAGAAAATATGGTAAGCCTAGAGATAGTTTGCAGTGAGATATGATTTGATGGTGAATTTGTTTTCCCGTTCATGTGATTAATATGGGTGTGGCCGAATATAGTCCACACAGGGTCCAAAACGCTATTTTCAAATGCCATCGTATGGTAGAGGGCAGCACTGCTAATGTCTATGAGTGACAGAAGATTTTTGGATTGGATTGGATTGGATTTGGTGACATATTTTTCCGGTTTGTGTGCTTAAACTCAAGGACCCGCTTAAAAATCTTCGTCAAGAAGACAGACAATACACCCAGGGCAAGGCCGGGAATCGAACCCAGCGATCGGCACAGCGCATAGGCTGATAGCGTAGTGGGCAGCACGTTAAGCCACTAGGCAACCCGGTCCCCCTTCAGATATTGTTGGTAAAATACCTCTCAACTCTACCTCATTCTAATCCAAACAACCATTTTTGGTTCAATCAAGCGAAACCGTCTCAAACACCACGTCCACCAACAGCACCTCACGAAGTCCAGACAATCCACCATGGACCAACACCTCCAAGTCATGGCGTTCAGCAACGATCTCATCGTGTACATCGGTAAGCAAATCGACATCCCCACCGAAGACTTCCTGTGCCAGGGCGACGTCTTCTCCAAGACCAGCCGCTTTAATAGCGCCATCGGCAAGGCCATCTGGAGCCTCGTCAAACTGGGCACCAACAACATCAAACAGATCTCGCTGGAGATGGAGAAGAAGTTGGGCCAAGGCGAGAACGAAATCTTCGCCAAGTTCGCCATGCAGGCCGCCGTGGAGTACTTCCCCAAAGGATACGGACACTGCGAGTTCTTCGCGTTCTGTGCCGCTGTGGTTGGGGTGGCCGTGCAACTGTACCAGAAGAAAGACGCCCTCTGCGTGGATGATATGGTCTTCGAGATGGTAGCCGGGGTGATCGGGACGGTGCTTATCGGGCATGTAGTCGTGTCCAAGTTCGATTGCTCGGATAAGGCTTGGCAGGAGATGACTGAGGTGGCCGAGAAGTTCAACGCGTATCATGATTTCGATGTTTGATTTACAAGGAGTGAGGGTGGAGATGTCCTTGTTTTAGTGTCAGTCGAAGGTTTGGTGTTAGGGCCGTTTCTCCAACATCAAATGTCACCATAAATATTTTGCGTTCACTACACACAACGAACAGCTTTAGGAAGGGTCCTCTAGCCACCATGTTTACCCACAGCGCAAATAATGACAACACTTAAGCCTGTTGCTGGGTTAGCTGTGGTTACATATGGTGACTGGACGACTCTTTCTAAATCTGTACCATCTCGGTACACCTCTAGAAAGAATCCTCCAGCTTCCATGCATACCTAGAGAACAAATGATGACTGTCAACCATAGATATCTAATTAGTAATATTATTATTAGATCCTAAAGTAATAATAATTAGTAGATTAGGCACAGCTTCGATAAGAATCATCCAGCCGCCATGTTTACCCACAGTTGAAATGATGACACACAAACATGTAGATCTAACTATTAATATAATTGTTATTTTATCCTAAGATAATAATATTTGGTAGATTATTATTTTAATGTCTAATAATGATGATATCAATAGTTAATTCTCTGGTTGTCAGTCATCATTTGAGCTTTGGGTAAACATGGCGGCTGGAGGACTCTTATCGAAGCTGTGCCGTAGAGTATTATTTTAGGATCTAATAAAATAGTATTAATAATTAGATCTCTATGGGGGTTGACTCATCATTTGAGCTGTGGGTACTGTTCGCCCAACGATAGTAAAAGGGTCACGTGATTTTTACAGACTTTGCACGGCCAATAGTTGGGTAACCGGTGATAGTTAGGGTCTTGCTTCTATATACAAGCAAATGTCTCTTCCTCTTTCGATCAACTTCCCCCTGTCTCCCCTCCGAAATACTAGTTCCAGCGTTGTCAAAATCACGAGACCCTTTTACTATCATTGGTTTATCAGTAGGCATAGCGACTGAAGGACTCTCTAAATCTGTACCCTACTGGATCTCTAATTATAATGTGCTAAGTATTATTACTTTAGGATAATAATATTAATAATTAGATATCTATGGTTGTCAGTCATTATTTGAGCTGTGTGTAAACATGGCAGCTGGAGGACTGTCGACAGAACCTGCATCGACAGAATTTTTGGTATTGGCGAAATGGTTGACGCGGCTTATCAAATATGAGTAGTACCATCAATGCCGATATCAACAAAAGGGTGGTGTATATAGAATAAGTGAATAATTTCAGTTGGTTTTAATGAACATATTTATTGCAGTTTTGAATGATCGTCGTGATATATATAAAATGATTAAGTGATGTACTGAATATTACTGATGGTGATTAGTGGTGACTGATTATGAAGCTGATGGGGATGAAAAGTATGTACGGTGTTTCCGAAAAGATTTGAGTCAATCTCTCATTATCAAATTATTCCGCATTTGATGTCCTTGGACTATATTATGCTCAACATATCCCTCTTTTGAACCTTCTGATGAAAGCTTTTGGACGCTAAATATACGCATCTTCTGGACTTCTGAGCACCACCGGAAACAGGATCCTGTTTATCGTATTTTCTCAAATGACTCAAGAAAGGTACACTCATTGTTTTAAAGGTATTATTTATTTTAAGGGTCACACACTATACAAGAATCAAAATTTATCAAAGTTTTTGGATGCCTACCCAGTACTAGTATGTGTTGTACCCAGTTTTTTATGTGTAAGCTACAATTTTTAAGGGGATGGGTTAAGATATTCTGATTGCTCTCTCGTGTAAATCTTTTGGACCTATCTGTGAATTTTAAACTTGATGGATGTATACAATAGTTTTGTTATATTAAAACATGTTTTTAAATATTATGCATTTGTCATTTTTGAAGACTTTTTTTTTCATTTTCTTTAAATTTTTAATTGTAGGTTGACTCTAAAAAAAGATGCAACAAATTACTTTTTATTGCTTGTCACAAACTGTTATTTTAAGGTCAAATTTTCAAAAATTTTATTTTTCCCCAGTCCAAAATTCGGATGAGGTGTACCAAAACAAGTTGAAAAAGTGGGAATCTTTTAATTTAACCCTTTATGCCCCAAATTATTTTACTCATCCTCATCCCAAATATGTCAAGTTTACGTAACCGCAACTATAAGTAAACTAAATTTGGCCTCACATGACGAAAATTGGACGAATTTGGAACATTGGGAAGTGGGACTTACAAGTCCCGTCGGGACATAAAGGGTTAAGATTCAAAAAATTTCTGGGGGATGACCCCCAGACCCCCTGGGGGTGGGTTGTAAATCTATTATTACAACTCTATTTTTTATTGAGTTTGTTAACACGTAAAAAATTTATATCCGAAATTCGGATGAGGCGTACCAAAACGAGTTGAAAAAGGTGGGTTTTTTACTTAAATTTCAAAAATTTTCTGGAGGAAGACCCCCAGACCCTTCTTTTAGTAGTTGGAGCAGGATAATTCACTACCTTTTCCATATTAAGATTATCAATGGGATTCAATTGGATTATGAAAATTCTTAGCCCCCTCCCAAAACCAAATCCTGGATCCGCCCTTGCCCAATGCTGAATTTAACTTTTAAAAGGTTGTGAAGTCGGGATTGTCAGATGAAACGTGTCAAGTACGCCGAGAAGGGAAGTAGACGCACGGTTTTCGTTTTTTCTCGCAACAAGACAGAAAAAAAAACATGATCTGTTGGCAAATAGCGAAAACCACCCTTCCCTACTCTGCCGTCCTAAGCGAAATTGTACATGAACGAGTTTTCTTAAAACTTCACTTTCTTTACCCATTGGCGCATTTCTTAATTGGTGAGAATATATCGCACCCTTGCTACAAAAGTGCCACAACTCAAAAAACTATGTTTTC
This sequence comes from Tetragnatha versicolor, assembly GCA_024610705.1. Lineage (NCBI taxonomy): Eukaryota > Metazoa > Arthropoda > Arachnida > Araneae > Tetragnathidae > Tetragnatha > Tetragnatha versicolor. The sequence goes on from JANDEH010000008.1 coordinate 20,078,002, forward strand.
CAGGAATTGCAAAAATTTGTTCCCGGGCTGACCACAGAGTACTAGAACAGAGAGTCCGTCGCCATAGGCGCTATTGGAAATCGAAAAGTTGGATGAGTTTGGGGCTATTTTGGCGCTGCGATCACAACAACGTCACGAGAGGCGGGACGGAAAAGCCTGATTGGTTGAGAAAAACTTTTTCCTTCTCCTTCGAAAATAGAAGATTGAGTGACAGCCAATCACAGGTTTGATCACTCTGTCAATCATTTAGTTGATCGTGGCGCCCTCCAACCCATCCAACTTTTGAATATATCGTTTTGGACCCTCTGTTAGGATTTTTCTCTGTGGGGCTGACTAGGCACATTTTAGTCATTGAATTTGTCAATACGAAGAACGATTCATCTCAAACTATGATCGTTAGCCATTGTTCTAGCTTTCCCTGGCTGGACGACAACTTAAGCTGTGGCATTTCAGTGGAAGGAATCATAGCCATCTTGATAACAACAAAACACCAAAACTGACATCTGGCGGCTGATTTTTCAATGCAACTTCTGGCTCTTTTGAAGATTGGTAGAGATCAGGGAGGAGAGAGTAAACAGGAGACGAAATATACCACCAAGCGAATGAAGTTAGATGATCCCCTTCTGCGCATTAGATCGTGCTTGACCTTCCCAAAATGCACTGCGTGTGGAGATGCGGAGAAGGAACGTGATTCGCTCAGTGGCAAAGTGACGTATATTTCGTCCCCTCCCTCGCATTTTCACACATCCCAACGGTTTGGTCTTGACGAGCATAGTGCGCATGCGTGTGGACTTATTTTAGCTGGTTTTTTTAGAAATTTTAATAAAACAATAAATCAGGGACAGAACCCGCGACCTACCTCATGCTGAGCACGCGCTCTACCACTGCACCAGCGGGGATTCATTAATGATAGAAATTATCTAAAGAAGATCCATTTTTTCTCCCCGAGCATGCGCAATAAGCTCGTCAGGACCCAACCGTTGGGATGTGTGAATATGCTCCCCGCTCACGATCACGGAATTTGAACCATTTATTGGACCGGTCGCGCAAGGCGTTCTGGGATAGTTTAGAACACAAAGAAACACCGTCAGCTTCAAATGTGCGCTACTGCGCATTCATATTTCGTCTCCTGTTTACTCTCTCCTCCCTGGTAGAGATGTGAAAACTACGCCTAATGGCGGTCATAACTCAAAAAATACAATTTTTGAGTTGTGGCACTTTTGTAGCAAGGGTGCGATATCATGCTCTTTCCAAGCCACTACAATGGTTTTCAAAATGATGAAAAGATCCCTTAAATAACAGAATTGAAAGCAAACTTATCCTTCTTTGTTAGATTGAAATTCCTTGCCTTGTTGCTCTCAGCATATTTCTACAAGCTCTAGTTATGTTACAACTGAGTATACCCGTTTCCATAACAATCGTTATGATATACTGTACGATGTCATAAGTTTTTCTCGTGGCAGTTGGACTATACTCTATAACCCTTTCTGAAATTTATTGTCTGACCATGGGCCACTGGTTGACAACTCAAGCGTATCAAGGATTTTTAAATATGAGCAAATATCGATACTCATGTTCCTTTTTCGACTAATAACTGTCCGATTTTGCAAAGCAACTCATTCCTACTTTGCTTCTCATTCCAGTCACCAAACTGCAGCGAAAATGGCGCAGCCTGCGCGATTCCTACAACCGCGAGCTCAAGAAGCAGAACTCGGGGATCCCCAAGCACCGCCAGTACCTGTACTTCACCAACCTGCACTTCCTGCGACCGCTAGCCGAGCGTCGCATCGCCGAGAACTTCATCGGCGACTTCGACGAAGGCGACTTCCTGACCCAACTAGGGATGTTACGGTTCCACTGGAACAGTTCCATGGAACCTAATCCCAGCATGGAACCGTCAGAACCGGTTCCACGAAGAACCGCTTAACGGTTCCACCCTGGAACCGATAAAAATCAATAACAAATCCAAATTTCTCTGCAATCCTATCCAACATTGAACGAGAACGCCTCAAATAAAGAGGCGATTTCCAAACGAAAAGATAAGCAATGCCCGCAAACCGCTACCGCAGATATATTCTATAGCAAAAAAAACTCAGCGAGGCAAAAACGCAACAATCTATTCGCACCATAGAGCACATCTGCCCAAAACTGAATCTATAATAATTAATCCCTTTTCAAAACAAATATGCTCTTATCTCACTGAAAAAACGCAACGAGGGAAAGTAAATAAAAAAGAAAGACATCTGCCTCCTTCGGCCTTCGGCGAGAATATGGGCGAGAAGCAGCTGAAGAAAAAACGAATGACTGACAGCCGCCTGGACCAACCAGAAAGCTCCAAAGCAGTTGATAGCTTTTATCCCTGCCGCCCGAAATTGTTATGGATTTTCCGTTGGAACGGGGCCGGCTTCGTGAACACCCTGAGTTCCACGGATTATGAGCTTTCATTACTGCCGCCCGAAATTCCTATGGATTTGCTGTCGGAATGGGCCGGGTCGGCCTGGAACTGTTAGCGATCGCTAACGGTTCTGAGAGAAATAAGTTCCAGTGACAGAACTCTTTACGGAAACTAATACGTTCTCGTGGAACTTGTTTCGAGTGGATTAGTTATGCTGGGAGGAATTCGCGTAACTGGAATGGAACCGGAACTTGATTAGAACTTCTTTTGGAACTTATAACTGGTAAGAACTTTGGAGCTATTTTGGAACTTATAACTAGGTTTAGAACTTGGGAACTCTTTGGAACTGGTAAGATAATAATACTAATAAACCTGGAACTGGAACGTATAAGCGTTTGTTTCTGTTTGGGCTTCGTTGGGAAGGGTATAACTGTCTGTCTGTGAGAATGAGAATTAAATATGGAAATTCATTTTAAGTTTCCTGTAGCTTGACCACTGGTCAAGATGACTAAAATTCACTTTAAACTAAATGTTGGAGTTGCCAATTTATCTTTTGTAATCCTTATTGATATAACGTGTGTCTTTGGTTCCGACTGACCATTGGTCAGTCCGATCCTCATTTTGCAACTTCTGTGCTTTGGCACTGAAGTAGGTCATATGGGGGCTCAAACCAAACGCCTTGAGGCGGGTAACATTTTGGTGTTGACCACTGGTCAATATCTCTTGACCGGTGGTCATTCCACTTTTTCTCACTATATGTAACTTTTCTGACTTTCTCTTTTTGTCTCTTGATTGTTTTGGGGGTCCTGGCCTTTGGTCAACCTCATTTGACCACTGTCCAAGATGACTAAAATTCATTATAAAATAAATTTAGGAGTTGCTAATTGATATTTTGTAATCCCTATCGTTATAACATGTGTCTTTGGTTATGGTTGACCATTGGTCAGTCCGGTCAACTTTTTGTAACTTCTTTACTTTGGCACTGAAGTAGGTCATGTGGGGTATCAAACCAAACGCCTTGAGACGGGTAACATATTGGTGTTGACCACTGGTCAAGATCTCTTGACCAGTGGTCAATCCATTTTTTCTCGCTATATGTAACGTTTCTGACCTTTTCTTTTTGTCTCGTGGTTGTTTTAGGCGTCCCTGACCTTTCCTCAACCCCATTTGACCACTGGTCAATTTTTGAATTTTTTGACTTTATTGCTCCTTTTTGTCTTTGGGACCCTTGCGTTTTTTATATGAACGGTTTTAAAGTAGGAACCGTTTGGAACTGGAACTGTTAAGGGAACCTAATCCCACCTTGGAACTGGAACTGTGGAACCGGTTCCACACTTTAACTAATACGTAACATCCCTAGACCCAACACTCGACGGACGAGAGCAAACCCCCAGCAAGAGTCCTCCTCCAGCAAACAACAGCAACAGCTGAGCGCCTACCTGCCAGAGTTCGGGCCCAAAATGGACATGACCGTAGAGCCGACGTCCCTACCGCCGTCACAGCCGATGCAGAGTTCGGACGGGGACTGGCATTTCTTGCTGTCCCTGTACGAGCATTTCAAGAACATCGACAGTCGTTCCAAGCTCGTGGCCAAGATGGAGATTCTGGACGTGATCCACAAGCACACCAGGACTGCGTACGAAGGGGGACACCAGTACAGCAACGAGGTCTCCGTGTCATACGCCACCAGGCAGAGTTCGGGCCCTGAGCAGCAGACGAGGTCCAGTACCACCAGTTCGTCTGAAAGTGATTGATTCGTTGTTGTTGTGTTTCATCCCTCCCATAATATGTAATATTGACTCATTGATGAATTTTTAATGATCGTCGTGATATATATATCAAATGATTGTGATGTGGTGACTGATTATGAAACTGATGGGGATGAAAAGTATGTACGGTGTTTCCGAAAAGATTCGAGTCAATCTCTCATTATCAAATTACGCATTATTTGATGTCCTTGGACTATATTATGCTCAACATATCACTCTTTTGAACCTTCTGATAAAAGCTTTTGGACGCTAAATATACGCATCTTCTGAACACCACCGGAAACTCCCTGAACAAGATCCTGTTAATCTTATTTTCTCAAATGACTTAACTACCGCAAAAAAGGTACGCTCATTGTTTTAAAGGCATTAGTATTTATTTTAAGGGTCACACACTATTATAAGAATCAAAATTTATCCAAGTTTCTGGATGTATTCCCAGTACTAGTATGTGTTGTACCCAGTTTTATGTGTAAGCTTAATTTGTTTTATGTGTAAGCTAAAATTTTTAAGGGGATGGTTTAAGATATTCCGATTGCTCTCTCGTGTAAATCTTTTGGACCTATCTGTGAGGTTTTGGATGCTTATACAGTGTCTCTCATAATTCTTTATCTGAAACATACCCTTTTTTTCTGTTAGAATTCGAAGTTTCAGAGAGTAGAAAAGATAAGCCAGGAAACGGATGTTTTATTTTAGGGGTGACTTTTCAACGAAGCTAAACTGATGCAGGCGTTTTTAAAATATCTGTGACTTAATTTTAAACTTGATGGATGTATACAATATTTTGATATATTAAAACATGTTTTTAAATATTATGTATTTGTCATTTTTGAAGACTTTTTTTTTCATTTTCTTTAAATTTTTAATTGTAGGTTGACTAAACAGGTTGGTTGTAGGTTACTAAAAATATAGACTACTTTTGGTATTGATGAAGTAGGGACATTTGCTGACCACGATTGGTCGCTTTGTCCTCTTCTTCATTGACTGCTTTTGTAAATTATGAGCAGATGGAAAGTGTATTAAAGGTATAATCACCTTAGCACGTAATTTCCTTAAATCTTAGATAACTTGTTACTTCATTTCTTTTCTGCTAAAAATTTTGCATTTTTTTTCTTAAGTAAAGATTTTTAAATTAAAATTAACTGTCTACTTCCATAAAACAATTAAAGTTTTAAGTAGTTTTAACAAATGTGGAAAATTAAACTTAGATTTAAATTTTTTCTGAGGCATCCGGAGAGTTTGATCACAATCATCCATATTAAATTGCTGGATTGTTACCCCTAACGCTCTCTTAGGAAAGATCCGGATAAACATTTGCAGGAATCTAGATAGCTGGAAATTCTACCACCGCTCTTCAAAAGTAGTATAAATTGAGTTTCAATTTATGAAATAAATAAGATCTTCCTTATAATCTTAATATGACGTAATATTAAAGTTAAATTCCTTTGAATTTTAGTTTTGAAAGTTTTCAATTAATGGCAACTTGAAGTAAGCAAAATCTTAGTAGTCGTAGAAACTAGGAAAGCTCGAAAAGTGAGCCAAGAAAAAAAGACCAAAAATTCGCCAAATTGGCTTTAGATACAAGTAGAAGTACTTTACTGGTTTACCGTAACGGAAAAGTACCAAAAAAATACATTGTATACAGACTGCCCCTGAAGCGACAAAACTTTCGGGATGACCTAATTTAGCTCAGTGCCCTTGTCACGCCATGAGAGGCGGAGAAATAGAATTCCAACCGCCAAATTATCTAATGGACCATATCCGCCTGACGTCGCATTTTACCCATCATGTGACCTACTGAGCTTGCAATTGGTTACCACAGAGATAGCTTGTAGGGAGATATGATGATATTGAGATATGATTTGATAGTGAGTTTATTTTCCCCATCACCTGATTAAATGGGCGTGGCACGGATATGGTCCATACCCCTTCGAGAGTGACGGATTGGAGTATGCAGTGCTGCCCTCTATAATGCAACGACATTTAAAAATAGTGTTTTATTGGACCATTTTGGACCAGAGAGTAGGTCATCCCGAAAGGTTTGTCGCTCGTGGGAGCATCTGTATACAATGTATTTTTTGGTACTTTTCCATTACGGTAAACCAGTAAAGTACTTCTACTTCTATCTAAAGCCAATTTGGCGAATTTCGGCTTTTTTCGTTGGCTCACTTTTCCGGCTTTCCTAGTTTCTACGATTAATAAGATTTTGTTTACTTCAAGTTGCCATTAATTGAAAACTTTCAAAATTAAAATTCAAAGGAATTTAACTTTAATTTTGAGGCAAATTAAGTAAGATCTTATTTATTTCATAAATTGAAAATCATTTTATACTACTTTTGTAGAGCGGCGGTAGAATTTCCAGCGATCTAGATCATCCGGATCTTTCCTAATAGAGGATTAGGAGTAGCAATCCAGTAATTTAATATGGATGATTGTGATCAAACTCTCCTGATAACTCAGAAAAAATTTAAATCTAAGTTAAATTTTCCACACTTGTTAAATATACTTAAAACTTTAATTGTTTTAGGAAAGTAGCCAGTTAATTTTAATTTAAAAATCTTAACTTCATGAAAAAGGCAAAATTTTGAGCAGAAAAGAAATGAAGTAACATGTTATCATAGATTTAAGGAAAGCCCAGTTGTCGATCAGTCCCCAAAATCAAGCCAAGATGCCAAGTTGACGGTAAATAAAGTTACAGTTTATATCAGTATCACATAATGGAAAAGTGTCAAAAATATATTATATACAGATGCTCCCAAGAGCGACAAAACTTTCGGGATGACCTAATAGCTTATCGAGCTTATCAGCTTAGTACAACTGCTATATGAAGTGAAAAAGGAGTTACTATCGAACTTCTTCTTTCTGCATTGAAGGTAAGGATAGTAACTGGGAAAAAGTTAACTGCAAAAAAATACATACAAAAGAAGCAAAACTAGTTTCAATGGGATACTTTTACCCGGAGAAGAAGACAACTGTCGTAGAGATTATAAGAGAACGTTGATTGGTTTGTCGATAGGACGCATATCCTAATTTGGGATATCCGGTCGCTCTGCAAACGTTCCGATAGGTCCATGCAATGGTGTTTACCCTATAACATGTGACCCCTGACGTCAGATAAAAGTATCCCATTAGGGAATAGACGAGATTAGTGATGACGTTTTTTGTTTTGTTTGGAAACGTAAATTCAGTCTGTGATTGGTTCCGTGAACTGTACGGACAGTACGGATCCGTATGTAACCAATCACGGATCGAATCAACGTTTCCAAACAAAACAAAAAACGTCATCACTAATCTCGTCTATTATGTTTGTGCCCTGACGAAGGATTATAAGCGGATCCTTGGGAACAAGCACACAAACCAGAAAATACATGTAACACCAATCCATGTTATCGCTATGGATACATAGTTTTACTGTATTTTTTCTTATTAAATACTAGTAAAACTTATAATCTGCATATGATGATTATTTTGTTTCCTTTTTGTTAGGATCAAAATATTTTAGATTACATATTGTTATGGAACTAGTGTTTGAGACTTGTAATGAGATTACAAAGATACTCTTGACGGTGATTTGAGGTTATGTATAGAAAAATTTAAGTATGAATTCATTGAACACTTCCTATTTATTACAGATTATTGTGTAATTTAGTTTTTTTTTCAAATAAAAAAATAAGTAAATAAATTAATTTAATTTCTTAAATTTTTGTCTTAGTTTTCGGACCGTAACTAGAAGTCTAAAACGTAAATGTTTTAATGTTTATTCAAACTATCCAATCAGACACTTAAGTAGGCTTACCATATTTTTTCGGGGCCAACCCAGGACATATTTTTGAAATTTCTTTGTAAGTGCCATATCAAATTACCAAAGATTAAAAACTATTCAAACTAATAAACACTAAACAAAAATATCGAATTTTATTTTTCATTTAACATTACTTTTTTAAAAATTGTTTGATTGACTTAATTTCTATCACAAAATTCACTGAAAGTAAGTTTTCTGAAGTAATAACGACGTTAGAAAACGTAAAAAACGCAATTTTATGGCAATAGTTTGGTTATGATTTTTTCATAAAAAAGTCTGGCAAAACTTAAATGTATGAAACCCCGGACATTGTAGCGACCCAGGACATTTCCCCGGACTGTCCGGGGTAATCCAGTACCCTCTATAGCTTAGAAAGCCTGAACACTGATTGCAGACGTCAGCAAGCGAAGGCTGAAAATCGCCCCGCCTCTCCAATCAGAGGTAGGCTGAGAGGCTCAGTAGCTATCAGTGGCATTATCCTCTGTAGTTAAGAGGCTCAGCTACAGAAGGTAAGATCCCTGATTGGAGAGGCGGGGCGAACTTCAGCCTTCTCTTACTGACGTCAGCAATCAGTGTTCGGGCTTTCTAAGCTATAGAGGGTACTGGGTAATCCCGGACGTATGGTAAGCCTACACTTAAGGGAAACAAAATGATTTATTCCTAAAAAATCACGCAATTTTGTTGAGCAAAGGGGATAGTTATAATTTCTTTTTCCTTAATTGTCTGATATGCTAGTTTTAATTAACATTTACCTTCTAGACTTCTGGCGACGGTCCAAAATCCAAGACAAAAACTTAAATTAGTTAATTTACTAATTTTTTTGTTTAAAAAAATTCCCATTCCTTCAACACACTCCTTTAAAAATTTCAGATTTTTTCTACCAGTAGTTTCGTCTGTAGATAATTTTAAAGTAGGTATGTTATTTTATAACCACCCTGTATATTTTCCGGATTGTTTGCTTGATCTCAAGGATCCGCTTATTCGTAAAGAAGACACAAGCATCATTTTTATTGACAGAGAGAAAGAGAAAATACACCCAGGGCAAGGCCGGAATCGAACCGACGACAGGTACAGAGCGCAGACTGCTAGCGTATGTATCGCATCATTAAAGAGAAAACTCCTAACCACAGACAATAAGAGACAGACCGGTCAATAGGCGGGGCTTATCCAGAGAGCTCAAGTGGCGCCTGCGACAAGCGGTACCGGCATTAATCGATTAATTTAATATTTTTTAATCTAAATCCTTATACATTTTTTTGTTGACGAAACTTGCAATATTCGATTTCGAAAGTAAACATGAAGTTTGTGTAAATCGTTTAATCGTACTCTTTTAAATTGTTTTCAAGATTTATAAATCATTTTAACAGTGTCTTATTGCATTAAGACACATTTTATCTCGTTTCTTCTCTATTTTGCAATGTATTGGAAAATCTGTGTTGCATTCTTGAACTTGATTTCTAAGCCTGATAGAATTCAGTATAATACGCGTTAATTATAGGCGTATGTATTAAATTCAGATGAAAATGTATACTAATATTATACTAGTATGTGCCTGGGATCTGGGATTCGTATTTGCAAAAGATGTGTTCGTTTAGATTCACGAGGATTGCAACTTCATTTACACATCATGTTTGTCTTAAAAGGCCAAGGGATTATAACAAATATTTGAAGTTATTGAAATATGAGATTTAATAAAATCATTTAGATTCATTATTTACTTGTGTGATTCTTGATTATTTTATATTTAAGCTTGTATTTTTACAATCAAGTTTTTCATCATATGCGATCACGAAATTTTGTTGATGAACAAACCTTAATGATTTAATTTCCTATTATAATAGCAAATTTAAAAAAATTGTTGAAAAAAAAAAGATATTTTTTAATTTTAAAATCCATTGAATGGGCTTATGTGATCGCCAAGGATCGCGATCCTGGTGATCATATGGTCGATGGATTACGTCTTCGCAAAACGTCTCCATGGTTGCCAGACCTAAAAGCTTAACTGTAACCACAGTTTTAGTGCAGGTACCGTGGGTTGAGGGCGTTCGTGTCGTAGGCCGCCCATTGACCGGTCTGTCTCTTATTGTCTGTGCTCCTAACATAGAAAAGTCTTACAACTAAACCTGTTGAACCGAAGATGAAATATCCCTCTCTGAAACAAAAAGTCCCTAAAACATAGTGCCTCTATTTCAGTCCCACCCAAGTGAATGGGATTGGTTAATAAGACGAAAACCACTGACGTCACTGGTTTGAATCTTACACGCCCCTTGAATTTTTCGTTTCTATGAGAAGAGCCAACCTAGTATTCTAATAACCTTGATTCGATCCGTGATTGGTTACATACGAATCCGTACTGTCCGTACAGTTCACGGAACCAATCACAGACTGAATTTACGTTTCCAAACAAAACAAAAAACGTCACACTAATCTCGTCTATTTTAGTTTTGTTGTGATTAGTCCGTCAAATATACAGTCAAGAGATTTATTTTAAACTGTTATACAACTAGAAGTAGCGAGTTTCTTCTGCGTTCTAAAGTAAAAAAGAATAAAAGTTTATAGTTAAGCAACAGTTCTGAGAAGCAAGAAAATAATTTAGAATAAAGACAATTGTTTTTATGTGGTTTCATCGACTGAACTCAACACAGCTCTATTGTGATTGAAAAGGTTTTAAAGCATTACAGAATTACGTTTTTACAAAGGATACCTCCAATTTTATTTGGAAGCCATTTAAATGCGCCTGTGGTGGTTCAATTTCTAAATTTCTGTCTAGAATCCATTAAATTACCATCAACAGATCGTTGTAGCAGTGACCTTTTTGCGCCAAACTTCAGGGTGCATTGTGCTGAACTTTAGAATCCAAACCATTTTAACCAATCTGCGCCAAGTCTGGACGCATTTGTTCTGAATGTCTGAACCCTTCTCTTCTAATCATCTGTGCTGAACCCGTCAGACCCATCCATACAGAACTTTTGGTGCCTTCTGTGTAACCTTGATCCCTGTACTTCCAACCAAACCATCCTGTACGTTTGCTGAGCTTCTGTACCAGCACCAAAGTACTGGAAACTCCTACTCCCATCCGTGTTGACATCTTTCATGGTGTGAACCTGTAGACCCACCTGGACTGAACTCCTGGTAACTTCCGTTTGCTGAGCTTCAGAATCCTCCAATCGCACCATCCTTCATGGAGTTCCTGGAGACTTTGGAAACCTTCGCCGAGGACCTCTACACGTTCGTCATGTGCGAGTGCTACGGCATCTCGCGCAACATGCCCGACTACCGAGGATCCCCGTTCCGCGGGCCGATACGATTTACCGTCCGGCAGCTGCTGGAGGTCACCGAGGTGTTCGCCATCAACCTCTTCAACGACCTCATCGGCCAGCAGGAGCGGCTGACCAGCATCCGTTTCCGGCTGTTCGCGGCCGAGCTCATATTAGAGGTGTCCAAGTGGCGCTACGACCCCTTCGAGTTCTTGCTGTTCGCGACCCTCTTGAGCAAGCTGGCGGTGATGTGCCTCACGAGCTGCTGCGGGGACTGCTCCCAAGCTGTCATAACCGCCGTGGTGCAAGTGGGGCAGCGGTTCAGGGAGAAGGGGCAGTTCAACCAGCCGGCTCTGCTCAGGCTGCACAAAGAGATCTGCGTGGAGGAAGTACTGTTGCGGCTCAACTTTTTGACGGGTTCTTAGATTAAGCTTTAGAAAGAGTCCTCCAGCCGCCATGTTTACCCACAGCTCAAATGACGACTGTCAACCATAGATATCTAAGTATTATTAGGTACTTACGTATTATACCGTCGACCGTTCAGCAGCAGTTAAATTCAGCGATACAGCTGTAGAATAATCAATAGGATTTGATAACATTTTTGGATTCTTCAGGATCCATTAATAATATTATGCTTCTTACGTATTATGCCGTCGACCGTGCCTCTGAATCCAAAAACGTTTAAAATCCCATTGACTGTTCTATAGCTGTATCGCTGAATTTAACGGCTGCTGAACGATCGACGGTATAATACGTAAGTACCAATAATATTAATGATTGTTATAAATTTCTATGGTTGTCAGTCATCATTCGAGCTGTGAGAGCTGTTCCAGTTCTTATTCCCCCTAGGGAGGTTTTTGGTACAGCTTTAGAAAGAGTCGTCCGGCAACTATGTTTACCGAGAGCTCGTGGGCAGGGAGGGGCAGCTGCCCCCCCCAAGTCTCAAATAATTAACTTTTACTTTACTTTTAGTTAGTTAAAACCCAGTATTTTAGGGTCAAATTTTAAAAAAATTTCTTGGGGAGGACCCACAGACCCTCCTGATCACTGACCTTTATTGATCACACTTTTTTAAATAACTTCATTACAATCAAAATTCTACCCAAAAATGTAAGTTCAAATTTGGGTTTACGCTTACCAAAAAGCAGTTTACAACCCTGTTCTTAGGGGCAAATTTCCGAAATTTTCTGGGGGAGGACCCCCAGACCCCTCGCTGAAACTTGACGGCCCTCTCTCACTGGGCTTTAAATTCGTTCTCCACAAACATGAAAAAGTCAACCCTCCTTGCCCCCCCCTAAGTTGAACCCTGGCTACGCCCATGCGAGAGCTCAAATGATATGGTTACACATCACATGGCAACTGGAGGACTCTTTCTGGATCGGTCAATTATCCGATCTGTTGCGTTACAATGTAGACGAATGACAAAAAAAGTGCCATCATTTTTTGAGCAGTCTCCCTGTGTTTCGCCCCATCAAAGCCATCCCGGATTGCCCAACCACAACTGATCGTATAAAGCACCTTTTCCACTCACGATCAGTTGTGTTGATATATGATTAGTGTGTGTTTAAGTAGAACTCTGCTGGAAACGGTACTTTATGCGATCAGTTGTGGTTGGGCAATCTGGGACGACTGATATTTGATAGGAAGATACACACAGGATGACTGCTCAATTAATAACTGATGAGTAACGTAATTGATTGGATAAATGGCAAGGCTGTTTGAATGAATATGAACACTTCTCAAAATTTTTGAATTGAATCACTTCATGAATTTTTAAAATATTATTTTAAAAAATTGAGTTTGATCTATCAGGGTGCTTAAGCTTTTTTTTGAAGTGATTAAAGTGTCTAACGCACTCGGGATCTTTTAGGGTTAGATTTCTTTGACTTTTAGATATAAAATGCTGATAAGAATTCTTAAAATTTTTTAGATACCCAAAAGTACTTAACATCTGAAAAAGCTGATTTTTCAGATCATGCTATCAATTATAGAGGTTCAAGAGAGATATTGTAAAAGAAAATTAGCTCATTCGTTGGCATGACGAGAACAAATAGGAATGAAGACATTCGAAATTTGAGGCGATCCATTATTATTAGTAGCTAGGGTTCTGCCTTAAATATTGGGAACAACAGAAATACATTAAAAATAATAGATATGCATGTTTAGAAAATAAGTATGTTGATTCTCCCCAAAAAGTGCCAGAATTTCTTACAGTCACTGTGTTTGGATGTGCCTCTTTGTGAACTGTTAAGTTCTTTTTAAGTTAAAACTTCTTTTTAGTAAGTTTATTTTATTTGTTTTTCAGTTTGTTTCTTGCTTAATGAGGTTATTTAAAATTTAGTGTTCATTTTTGATTCATTCAATTACTAGTTTTTAAATAAAAGCATTGCCATTTTACATTAATATAGTGTTTAGAAATCTTTTAGCCATTTTGAATAAGAAATTATAAGTATGAAAAGTAGATCCATATTTTGACGAAGGAAGTCAAAATTTCAGATTCATTGAAAATTTTAGGAGAAAACTAGAACCTACTCATTCTTAATTGTCCTTATAGGGCTTTATTTAATTTAAAACAAATGTCAAGTAATCCACTTTATTTCTTCAAATGTCTTTTATCCGGCAATTTGATATCGATGGTTGTGATCAATCTATCCGGATGCCTCTAAAAAATTTAAATATAAATTGAATTTTCCACAAGACATGTTGAAGATGAATCTAAAGTTTAGTTTGTTTTAAGCACAGAGAAAAATCCTAACTGAGGGTCCAAAACGATATTTTTAAAAGTTGGATGGATGTGAGGGCGCCACGAGGAACTATAAATGATTGACAGAGAGATCGGCAGTAATTTTTGGTGACCAAACCTGTGATTGGTTGTCACCCAATCTGCTATTTTCGAAGGAGAAGGAAAAAGGTTTTTCAGATAGTGAAGATCACAGAGTAAAGATATTCAGAGAGTCCAAAACGCGATTTTACTAAAATAGTTCTACAGTTATCGCATAGTGGCGTTTCGACCCTCCAGCTGTCAATCATTAGTGTGGGCGGGACTAAAGGAAACGAGTGATTCTCATTGGACTTAAAACTTTGTATGGAGGCTGCATTTGAATTTCTCAATCTCTGCTATTTTTCCCCTGTTCAATGAAACTTTTCCCCTATGGTTGCAAACTTTCCCTGACAGTAACTAAACTTTCACTATTATAAACATTGATATAGTTTGTTCTGGCGTCTAATATCTCTTATCAGTGATTGTGGTCGCAGAAATGATCATTAAATGTGACGTTATATGTTTAAATTGTATTAAATGTGGACTTGGAGTTGTGAGTTCGATTCCAGAGTAGCTCCCGATCCATTGCCACTTTAAAGAAGATGAGAGATAGTGACGTCACGGGCAGATCAAGCATATATAAGCCAGCGAGAGATCTCCGCTGGCCAGAACATTGGGTGAGTCCCTGGAGAGCGTGACATCAGAGAGACTTGTAATGTCTACGAAATTATCCCCAGCGCATGCTCGAAAGAAAGATACACGCAACTGTTTTAATAACCGGGGAAATATATAAAAATTATTTCCCTCTTTAGCGATTTGAAAGTGGGCGGGGTTAATTGAGAGAGTGTATGCGGCTGTAGCTCGATTGTAGAGAGTCAACAACGCTACGTCATATTATCTGGTTAGTTCCACCGTTATCACATAGAAACGCCACCGTCTATGGGAAAACCCATGTTAAAAAAGTTGCCATTAGCGTCTATGGAAATGGACTCTCTGAATAATCTTTACTCTGTGGTCTGTGGGGTAGACCTAATACACTGCTCACAACAATTAAAGGATATTGGTGGTTTTGGTTGATATTGGCAAGCAAATAAAAAATTTGCAGTGGTTCAAGCATTTTTCATAAACTTTGGGCCATTTCAAAGCTAAATCCATGCAGTTATCAAAAAAAAAATTATTTTTACTTTTTTTTTATCAAAATTGGAAAATGCACATTTTGCAATGTTAATGCACGTTAAGCAAAAGAACTGAAAAATCTATCAATACTTAATTGAAACCCCATTTCGCTTGGGGTATGCTTTCTCCTGACTTAAAACAACGTTGTGGGACTGTTTGCCACCAGGTTTGTTTGTTTATTTTTGAGGGGCTGGGGTGTTTTCTCCATTTTCCCCTTTTAGAGCATTTTTCAGCACCTGAGCTATTTGGGAGATATTGGGTGGTCAGAAATTGGTTTCTCAAACATGTCCTAGACTTGTTCTATTGTATTCATGTCGAGAGAACGTGCTGGTCGATCCCTTTCTAGCGATTTCTTCATCCTGAGGAAAATCATTAACTAAGGTAGCACAATGTTTTCTGCAATTACCATCCCTGAAAGTTAAATTATCACCGATTTCTCCTGCATGAGGGGCAACCAGATGTGTAAGGATATTGACCTTATTATCCTGAATCACCAGAAACGGCCCCTTTACCGGTGGGGGGTCTTTATTCCATAGATAGAGATGGTGCTCTATTTCATCACTCCGCATCTTCAAATCTGACTTTTTCGTGTACAAAAAAGGAGTTATTTTGTGTTCCTTGTACCCTCCAGACAAAAATAAGAAGTTATCAGGATCAACTGAGGGTCAGATTTGAAGATGTGGAGTGATGAAATAGAGCACCATCTCTATCTATGGAATAAAGACCCCCCATCGGTAAAGGGGCCGTTTCTGGTGGTTCAGGATAATAAGGTCAATATCCTTACACATCTGGTTGCCCCTCATGCAGGAGAAATCGGTGATAATATAACTTTCAGGGATGGTAATTGCAGAAAACATTGTGCTACCTTAGTTAATGATTTTCTTCAGGATGGAGAAATCGCTAGAAAGGGATCGACCAGCACGTTCTTTCGATATGAATCCAATAGAACAAGTCTAGGACATGCTTGAGAAACCAATTTCTGACCATCCAATATCTCCCAAACAGCTCAGGTGCTGAAAAATGCTCTAAAAGGGGAAAATGGAGAAAACACCCCAGCCCCTCAAAAATAAACAAACAAACCTGGTGGCAAACAGTCCCACAACGTTGTTTTAGGTCAGGAGAAAGCATACCCCAGGCGAAATGGGGTTTCAATTAAGTATTGATATATTTTTCAGTTTTTTTGCTTAACGTGCATTAACATTGCAAAATGTGCATTTTCCAATTTTGATAAAAAAAAGTAAAAATAAAATTTTTATTTTGATAACTGCATGGATTTAGCTTTGAAATGGCCCAAAGTTTATGAAATGCTTGAACCACTGCAAATTTTTTATTTGCTTGTCAATATGTACCAAAACCACCAATATCCTTTAATTGTTGTGAGCAGTGTATATGTTACAGTTAAAGTCCGGAAATCAGTTAATTTACAGATAACCTAGGTAATTTGCAGATTAACGAGGGTGATCCGTTAAAGAGCGAATTTTTTTTCAATTTCTAAGATTACCTAGGTAATCTTGAAATTACCTAGGTATTCTGCACCCTACCGACTAGACACTCGTTAATCTGCATACTACCTGTAATCAGTTATTTTACATATTAACGAGGGTGATCCGTTAAAGTACAAAATTTTATTTTATTTTATAAAAAGTTTAAGGAGGTTGGGGGGGCTGCCGCCCCCCCAAACCCCCCTGCCCTAACTATAACCAAACTCGTTTTGGGGGTAAACAGTAACAATGACGAATCAAAAAAGGGGGATCGGTACTTTTTTCATATTACACAAAACACGCAAATCCCACAAAAATAGTAATGAAATAGCAATTTTAAAACTAGAATATAAAAACAATAATAATAATAGAATATTAAAGTACCATTTAAGATTTGTATCAATTGTGGTTTTCGATCTCGATTTGACAGCGTATTTCAATGAGCACTTAAACTAGCAAATCTTAATGAAAGCGCGGTGTAATCGGCTGGCAGCCTGCACTGAACTATTGCTAGGATTCGCGATCGATTACATATGTTAAACCCTTGCCCAGGTTCCAGCGATTGTTGAATTAACGTTTGTTGAAAAGATATTTCAACAGCTGGGACATTTGCTTTCGTTAAAAGAAATCTCTGTCACTCTGAAGTCGGAGCTTCAACACAATTGTTTCAAAATACCCGTTTTAGTAGTAATATACTGTACTTAATCATGTAAATTTACAGTACTTACTTGCTTGTATTATTTTGTTTTAACATTCAACATGACAACTACCAGTGCTACGCACTAAATTTGAAATCAAAACACCAAATATGACAACAAACTACCTATTGAAACCCAACTGCGCAGGGGTAAGCGCATGGCGCAGTAAGAACCTCAACATTTTAACAGAAAGTATTGAACGAAACAAACTATTTTGAACTTTAACGATCAAGAGGCCGTTATAGTGTAGATTCCCTAGGTAAAATGCGAAAAACTCAAAAATCCGCACATTAACGACAGAAATCAGTTAATCTTAAGTTTACCTAGGTATTCTTCAGATTAACTAATTATCAACTTTAGCGGTAACATATATAAAAATTATTTCCCTCTTTAGCGATTTGAAAGTGGGCGGGGTTAATTGGGAGAGTGTATGCGGCTGTAGCTCGATTGTAGAGAGTCAACAACGCTACGTCATATTCTCTGGTTAGTTCCACCGTTATCACATAGAAACGCCACCGTCTATGGGAAAACCCACAGAGTAAAGATACTTCAGAGAGTCCATTTCCATAGACGCTAATGACAACTTTTTTAACATAGGTTTTCCCATAGACGGCGGCGTTTCTATGTGATAACGATGGAACTAACCAAAGAATATGACGTAACGTTGTTGACTCTCTACAATCCGCAACCGCTCTTTCTCAATTAACCCCGCCCACTTTTAAATCGCTAGAGAGGGAAATTTTTTAGGCACTGTATATTTGGACGGCTTTTTTTCAACTAAACTCTACTCTAACTTCCACGGCTAGGCGTTCCATTGGTTCCATTACTAAGCGCCGAGACTGCTACGTCATCACGAGACCTACAGCGCATGCGCCACTGGCCGTTTTAGCCGTCCAAATATACACTTCGAATTTTTATATATTTTCCCGGTTATTCAAACAGTTGCGTGTGTCTTTTTCTTTTGAGCATGCGCTGGGGAAACATTGCAAAGTCTCTCTGATGTCACGCTCTCCAGGGACTCACCGGATGTTCTGCCCAGACTCAGATCTCTCGCCGGCTTTTATACTGATCTGCCCGTGACGTCACTATCTCGCATCTTCTTTAAAGTGACGATGGATCGTGAGCTCCTCTGGAATCGAACTCACGACTCCAACTCCACATTTAACCCTTTATGCCCCAAATTATTTTCCTCATCCTCATCCAAAATATGCCAAGTTTACGTAACTGCAATTATAAGTAAACTGAATTTGGCCGTGCATGACGAAAATTGGACGAATTTGGAACATTGGGAAGTGGGACTTACAAGTCCCGTCGGGACATAAAGGGTTAATTCAATTTAAACATATTACACATTTAATGATCATTTCTGCGACCACAATCACTGATAAGAGATATTAAACGCCAGAACAAACGACATCAATGTTTATAATAGGGACATTTTAGTTACTGTCAGGGAAAGTTTGCAACCATAAGGAAAAAGCTTCCTTGATCTGGGGAAAAATAGCAGAGATTGAGAAATTCAAATGCAGCCTCCATACAGAGTTCTAACTCCAATGAGAATCACTCGTTTCCTTTAGTTCCCGCCCACCCTGTTGATTGACAGCTGAAGGCACCGTAACGCCACTATGTGATAACTGTAGAACTATTTTAGTAAAATCGCGTTTTGGACTCTCTGAATTATCTTTACTCCGTGATGCAGATGCTCCAAAAGTTTAAAAATGCTCCATATATCTAACTGGAACTGTAGATCTTAGAAGAGGGAAAAGACTTTCATAATTTGGTTATTTTTACTGATCAACAACCTGCGTTTAGTATCTTGCCCTCGCTTTCAGAGTAGGTTATCTGGAAACGTTGTGGAAAAATGGAAGACTATGAATTAGCAATGTCTTTTGGGAGCGAATTGGTTCATCATACAACCGCTTCCTTAAAGGGTTTTAATTATATCCCTAATGGTTACTTACACAACCCTCTGACAAGGCCCAGGTAAAAAGCTTCGTATCGTGGGTTTATTTACGTGGGACTTTATTACTGTCTGTATCACAAGAAGAGCTCTGGCCGTCGCTAGTTCACATAAGCGGTCATGAGGTTTTTTTTAATTTTTGTTTTTATTATCTAAGAACAATTTTAGTCATTTACCTAAGTCATAAAAATACAAATTTATGATATTTCATGATCGTGATCTCGAAATTTACGATTTATCATTCGACACCATACCACCGCTCATGTGAACTAGTCACAGCCAGAGCTCTTTTTGTGGTACTTTGATCTTCATGCGATTGACTGGACTGATAGACTAGCTTTATAGTAACCCGAGGGTACTACATCGTTCCTTAAGCACTGAGAAGAAAGTTTAAGGATTGATTAATGCTAAAAGTGAAAAAAAATAATGTAACTTTTAATCTGTACTCAAGCCTGAAACTGTTGTATTTACAGTCTACAGTCACATAATTAAAATGAGTCCTACAACCTGGATCAAGCGGAGTGCTAGGTTATACCTTCTTTAAAGGACTAATTCAAGGCAGTTAAGTACTTAAATTTTAGTAAATTTGTTTTTACTTTGAAAACTGAGCCTTAAGTACTTAGAAACGAAATACGATGCTAATTTGAACCAGTTTCTTAAATCCATGGTATACGATAGTAGATACTAACGTAGATACGATAATTTACCTCTAATAAACTCTTATCCCAAGTACAAGATCGAAACTCAGACGTCTACGAATTTTCTTGGACCGGCTAATCCAAAGAATCTGTCAAACGCCAAGAGTGACGATAGAGCATTGGAACGCCGTAGTAGAATGATAAAATATAACTGCACCAGAATGTGGCCACGTCTCCATGGGTTTTCTCTTGGACCGATTCAATTTATTAGAGCGAGAAAATCCAAACAATTTGGGAATTTGCTACTTTTTGCCGAAGTTTTGTTTAGCCACAATGCTGTTCATTGGCGAGAAAGCAATTCGTCCATTTAGGCGTCAGGATCATGCGCCATAAAACTCCAAACAACCATTTAGGCGTCAGGCCCAGTTTTTTTTTCACTTACTCAAAGAAATGTATTGGCAATGTAAGGTTATACTCTGTTCATTTTGAACTGACACTTGAAAATATTTCCTTCCTCCACCACCGATCGGTAACCATAGCAATTATCCTCGTCAAAGTGAGGAAGAAGGCTTACTATTGGCTGCTCGAAGAGCGTAACTATGGTTACACTTCTAGCGTGGGGGAAAGCACTATTTCTCAAGTGCCAATTCTAAATGAATAGAGTATAATGGCATCCAACCTTAGAGCCAAGTCAGACCTAGCGACCATAAGTCGAGACAGCGATCAATCAAAGAGGAGGAAAAGCATGGATTTCAGCCTGAGACTCTCCCTATCTAGACAGGAATCTTCATTCCTGTCAAGATAGGGGACTAGGCTTTCTCCATGCTTTTTTTATGGAGATTGATGGCATTGGCGACTATAAGACGTGCAGTGTGTTTTGAGCCTTACCACGACCTTTCTTTCCAGGTTCGACGCAGGCCCGGCAGTCATTGATGCCGTGGTAAACCTCATGTGCCTGGGCAGAAACGACATCGTCAACTGCTACCACGAAGTGCGCGCCATCATCGACGTTGACGCCAAAATCTTCGCCAAGCTGGCTCTCGAAGCGGCAGTAGCCTACTTCCCTTCCGGATACACTCACCCGGCCTTCCTCTCCTTCTGCGCCATGGTGATCGGCGTGGCCACCATCTGCTACGAGAACGATTACGGCAAACCAAACAGAGGGCAGATCATGGACAGCGCCGGAGGGGTCATCGGCACCGTCCTGTTCGGCCACCTCCTCGGTGCTGGCTTTTCTGGACCGTCCGAGTGGACAGAGGTCATGCTCAAGGTCGCCGGGGAGTTCAATAAGTTCGCGAATCCTCAAGTGCGAGGATTGAAGATGAAACTGGCTAAAAGTAAGAGAGATGAACGATCCGGCCGCAAATCGGACGTAACCTGGTTCTTTGATTCTCGAGGAAGTTAAGTGCAATTGCTTGTTGAAGTGGATGAGGTTTACTCTTTCAGTCATAGCCACCCGAAATTTATCCCAGGATTCAATATCAATCTCGCGTGGTCTAACACTAAAGAGTTAAGCGTTTTACGGCCATATTTTCATTACTAACTTAACCTATCGTTAACCTGAAATCAAAACTTCTGATTGGTAGTTTGAAAAGACGGTAAATTTTAAGAATCAGGGCCATGACGACTTATTGACGAAATTCTTTCTCGCCAATGCTCGCCAAGCATTTCACGGTACGAACATCGTAATAGAATTTAGGGGTGCTGTACTAAGAATTGTGAACTAGAAAAAACCATTTATCGTCTAACTTTCGCCAACCCTTGGCGATTGGCCCGGATTGTTAAAATTAACCAAAAAGGGTAAACAAGTTTTAGGCCTATCAGTAGTTGAAAAAGGGAATAGCTTTAGAAAGAGTCCTCCAGTCACCATGTGTAACCAACCACAGCTCCCACTGCAACAGGATTTTAAGTGTTGACAGCGTAGTGATCTAATAGTACCATTAGAACTTATAATAATCTACTAATTATTTCAGGATCTAATATTAATTAGATCTCTATATGGTTCTCAGTCATCATTTGAGCTGTGAGTAAACATGGGTTAAAATTTTGGATGGTGGCTGGAGGGCTCTTTCTAAAGCTGAACCTAAAAGGCTTGATTCCAGGTAAATCTTGGGTTAAGTTAGTGGTGAATAAAACCGTTTTAAAGACCGAGATTCACGACCTGATTGGAGAGTTGGATCAATCAGGATGGTTGGTAGTCAAAAAGAAACTTTAATAATATCGAATAACGATGAACCTGGAGGCCTGACTGCTAAGCATAACCAAGTGAAATTTCGGGTACTGCTGTTAGAAGGTATTCAATGAGATGAAAAATTTGGGATGGATGGGATCTTCCCTCGAATAGCATTTGAACATCTTTAAGGACCAAAAGGTAAAAGAATATCCCCTTTTTGGGATAACTAGTTTTTAACGCTTTCGTGATAACTAATAGGGCGCTGGAGATTGTGGAGATTATAAACACTCGCAATTCTAAAAAATGTTTTACTCAATCTTTTGTTTCGAGTTCTTAATTATATTTGCAAAATTTTTCGAGGGAAGATTCCATCTTAAATTTACCCTAATGTGTATGGGATGTATTCAAACTTTATTCATAGGTTCGCTGATTAATCTCAGAAGAAAAAAAGTAGAGAGCCACCCCAAGAATTTCAAAACATTTTTCCTTCAACCGTAACCATGAAAGATCAATTGTTTGAAATAGTCGCAATCTCGAGCACCTTCAAAAAAGTACCCAAAATTTCATTTCGATATGTTGAGGGGATTGGACTTCCTGGAGTTCCAATATTCTTGATGTTTTTTGACAACTCGATACTTGTCGTGTGTAACGCGTCAAAAGCAAACAACAATGTTTTAACACAACATCTGAGACAGTTGTGTAACGTCGGCTTGTTTTTTTCTGACGATATTATAGTTATAAAAAACAATTTTATGTGTAAATATTGATGTTTTGTTAAAATGATTTTTTAAGATATTAAACTTTAAGATATTAAGAAAAGTATTCTCCTCATTATCTTTGTACAGTATTTTAAAGTAACCTTTCAAAACTTCTGTACACTTATATTCAACAGAAGCATTCCAGAAGTTTCTAGATATTAAATTCTATTAATTTAATACTAATTTTAATTTTATACATTCTTTTTGAAACTCAAATTATCTTTACAACACAAATTACACATTTCTTGATAATTTTTCAGTTTCCTTCAATTTAATGAATTTAATGTGACAAAGCTACCCATATATTAAATACGACTTCAAATAATATGGAAAAGTGTAGTGGATATAGGAAAGGTTTTAAAATAGTAACAATTTTATCATTTGAAAATTTAAAGTATATTTTTTAATATTTTTTTGGTTGCGTGTTGTAAGCGGACAGGTAAAAATAGAGATTGAAAATGGAGATTTTTTTCAAACTTCATAATTTCGTAATAATATTAATATAGGAGTTTTTATATTATGTTTCAAGTATATGGAACAGCAGTTGGTCATACACTTTTGCCCATAGTTTAGTCATGAATACTTCAATGCTTTAATATGAATGAATTGTAGAGTATGAATCTAAGAGTAAACCAGACCCGATAGGCAATAGAAAATAGGTAATAGAAAAGGCAGGTGAAGGAAGCAGCCGGTAAAATCCTATGAAATCAGCTGCTCTCTTTGAGTTCGAGAAACAATGAAACGAACCTTATGAAAATAAATAGAATATTTTACTTCTAGAAATAAGTTTATATCTGACCTACAAAATTAGTTACAAATCATTATTAACCTCTTATTGTGCTGTGCAACGCGACGGCATAGCATAATGTAAAAAATATCCCTCCGTACTTTACAAATAGTTATGTGTATTATATCAAATACAAGTATTTCTCTTTAAATGAAATATGCAAGACCTTTTTTTAATGAAATTAACGATAAATCAAGCGAGAAATGTCAAATCCTTCGTAAAAAGGGAAAGTTGTTGATACTACTTTCAAAATCAATGACATAATAGTAACGGGAGTTGACATTTTTAATAAAATGACAGAATAAAACATACATGCATGGTTGGAAACTGAAATAAATATCCATATATCCTATTTATATCAATAAATAACTATATTTCTGGGGTTAAAATTTCCATAAAAGTTTATTTAATATTAAAAATTACTCAAAAATTACCGTAACGGGAGTTGACATTAATAAAAATACGCTACCTTGACGACAGATAATTTCTTTGAAAACACTATAGTTTTCGAGCCGAAAAATAAAAACACGGATTAAATATATTTTAGAGTAAACAAACAATCGTTTGGAATGTGTTTCTACATTTTTAAAGCATAATTATTATATTTTTTAAAATTAATTCGCCTGTAACGGGAGTTGACATAAAGTGAGGGACAAAATATTTTATTGATTTGTAAAAATATGAAATTCAAAAAATTAATTTTTACGATTTTAATCTTTTAATAGTTCATAATTTTGATGTTTATCGTTTTTTTCTTTCAAAAAGTCAAATAAAAGTAGTTTTACTGTTATTTAAATTTCGTGAAAATCGTTAGGGACAAGCGTTTTTGGCTATTTTCGTATTTTTAAATACCTGTATTTACATAATTTTAAAGCTTTTCTTATTAATTAAAAGCTAGAAATATTTCATTTAGTCTACTTTACCTAAATCAACGTTTAAACAGAAATTTTAATAATGATTAATTGTTTAATTTTCATGTTTTACCTTCGGGACAGCAAATGTAAGCAAATTTTGAAAATGACCCATAAATATTAGCTATTTCAATGCTCTTTTGCTGGAAAACTCGATTAAATAAGCATTCAATCGGAAAATAAAATTTAGAATTTCAACATCAGAGGAACTGTAAAAAGTTTATGGTAGTTGGGGGAGGGCAGAATCGAATTTTTTGTGTGAAATAATAGGTGTAATTACGTATTGGGTCATTCCAGTTTAATGTCAACCTTCAGACCAATTTTTTTTCTTAACAAAACATTAAAAGTGACCCATCTGTTTATTTGTTACACATTCAAGAACTATATTTTGGCAAAAGTACGAAAAAAAATAATCTAGTGGAATGTTATTTTAGAACAAAATAACACATGGTTCAGAAAAATGGTTAAATTTCATCTAAGTGTATACAAAATGATTTATCAATTCCAAAAATATTTTTAGATCAACTGTTTTAAACTTTATATTTTACTAAATATAACTAAACTCAACTAAACTAAACTGAACTAAAAGGAAATTTACCATTTTTTATTTCCTACTCTGATCGAAAAAATTAATTGATGAACATAAAAGGTTTAAAAAATGAAATGCACTGTCATTATACTTCATTCCAACTTTGATTCTTTTGAAATAATAAATAATTTGTTCATTCCCTACCTGTTTTTTATTTTGTTACGTTAGTCACACACGGTTTAAACTTAAAGTGTTAATTTGTTAGAAAAAATACAAATATTTTTTATAACTGTGCAAAACTCTTAAAATTCATTATTTGTTTATGAGAAAATAATCTTTAAATATTGTTTTCCTTTTCAAGTTTTAGAGGAATTTAGATTAGTATGAAGGTGTTAATATACATGGAGCAAAAGCGTTACGTTAGTCACGATGATGTTTTTATAAATAAATAACTATTAACATTAATTTAAAAATAATAAATTTAGAATTTTACTAAAGAATCATACTTACACTTAAGAAGACCATTTAGTACAAATTGTTATCTTAATTTTTTGTGTTTTAAGCAAAAAAGGTAAATGAAATCTGGTCTGAATGTTACGTTAGTCACTTTGGAATGACCCTATTGGCTTTCGAAAAATATTTTTATTGCACTTATCGGATAATTAATTTAAATTATATCCTTTATTAAAGTTCTTTATATTTGAATAAAAAATATATAATTTATAAAATTAAGTTATAGTTGATTTACTTAATTTTTTTCCTATAAGTAATTTCCTACAAACAAAACATGGCCTATTCCAAAACACCCGAGAGAGAAAAAAAAGATTCTTAGTTTCTCCACTGTTGCCAACACATGAAACTTTAAATAAAAAGTTTTCCAGAAATAACTTTGCTCTTAAAAATGACGTCACGTCGTTCCGCTCTGACGGGCGTATCGCAATCGATGCTCCAGTCAGAGGTAGACAGCGTGACCAATCACAGGGAGTCTTGGAGTTCACGTGACGCCTGGTAATTTATTATGATTAAAGCGATTCAAACTTATAGCAACACTTCTTGATTACTTGTAAACACAGCGGTAAAGCCGGTCGTATTTTGATCACGTGCTATTCTGGATTCGAAAGGTGAGTTTTGTTCTCTTTCTTCAGAATATCTTGTTATGAATGCAAAATGAAAATTTGGGCTCGGATTTGGGAAATATTAAAATCAATATAAGTTATCCAGGACATTATTTCACATTTCCTATAATGTAAATTTCTTCGTTTCAACCTATTCCAACTTCCGTTTACATGTTATATTTTTAGTAGCCGATGTAATTTGTGAGCAACCTCATCTAAAATTACGTTTTTTTAAACTTTTAATTATCCTGTCTAATTTGTTCCAGATTGGATGTAGTATTTGCAATCAGATAAACCAACTAACTTTAATTCTAAATGATGCCGTTAATTGAATTTACCAAATTTAAATTTAATTTATAAAGAGACAAGTGAACTCTTTATTAAACATCCTAATTGGGTCCTTAATTAGATAAAATAATCAACTATACATAAAACTACTAAAGGAATTTAACATTTCACTTAAGTAAGCGGGATGATTTAACTTGTTTTTCTCGCAAGTCTAAATGTTCTGTAAAACCAACTTTTCCTTTAGGGTAGTGTATTCGTAAAAAAGCCAACTCAACTTCACATCAAAGAGTGAACTTAGAGAAAAGTGAAAAGATCCTTCTCATTTAGGGTTTTCAGCTGTTTCAATCTTAAAGCCTTTTGATAGAATGGTATAGGATAGGCTATTCGTGTTTTAAATTTTATCCGATATTGAAAATATTTTCAACTTGGTTTTTACCACAAATAATAATTTTAAATAAAAGCTTCACTGTCTAACAATTTTAAAATTATTCCGAATCATGATAATTTCTTGAGGCAATAAAACGTTTCATCAGACATAGTGGAAAATTAATCAAATCCATTTTTTTATATTTATACATAACTTTTAAGTCCAGTTACTTTTTTTTATAAATTTTAAAGCACTGATTTGCTCATTCATTTAAAAAGATAAATAGAATTGGGCTTGGGGGAATTTGGATAAGCCAGACTAAAAATTGGGATTTGATCAAATTTTGACACTTTGAAATGTCTGAAGAAATGAGCTAAACCTTTGTACTTGATATCAAAGTTTTCAATCCCTGGAAAAATTTAAGGTTTCTTTCAAAGAATATCAATCAATTTATCTGAAAGTTCAACCAAATCAGTAAGTAATAAATTTAATTTTAAAAAATAATTTTGCTTTACTATTTGATAAAATAAAATCAAAATAAACACAAATTCCTTGCCCCTATCGTACATAAAAACTGGTTGACTGCAAATCTAGATTATTAGTTATAATATAATTAATTATAAATCGTATTCATAATAGTCATAATATATGCTTATAATCTGCATTCATAAACCTATTAAAAAGATAATACAAATTCTTCAGATATGTTAAATAATGCATGTCAACAGTTAAACATGCATGATCAACAGTTTTTAAAATATCTGAAAAAACCTTATGTGATTTTAAAAAATCATTTAACTCTTTAAATATCAAAACCACCTCCGGAAATCGCTATTAAATTCTATTAAACATATTGGGGCGGTCAGGAATGAAAGGGTTACGATACATACCTTTTTGGAAAATACACCTTATTATTGGGTGACGTTAAAAAAAGGAAACAGTCATCATAGGGGAGGCAAAAATCCAAAAGGGATTGTATGCAGGAGAGATGGAAAATAACATCTCTAAAATTGTGATAAATTTGTATTTTCACGTATGGTTATTAAGAGTGCACCGTGAAAATCAAGATTTCGATAAAACATAGAATCTTAAACATTCCTGTGACCTCATCGAGACCATCGATGAGTGAAAAGATCTCTATTAAACGTAATAGAAGAGCACACTTTCTCAAATTGGCATAAATTTCAACAAAACATCAACACAAGATAGCTAGATTTGAAATTCGCACCAATCGTATATAGATTGGAAAAAACATAGTTGCACTTCTATCCACTTTATTCGTGGTCTTTTTTCAGGCCACGAGGATGTTGTATATTTGACGTTTTACCGGATTCTCGATCTTATCTAGAAATGGTCATTGGCAAAAATTTAAATTTTAGCACTATTTTAGAGGTGTACTATTTTCCTCTCTCCTGCATCCCATATTCCCTTTCTTCCTCTTCTGTGTACTTCTCTGTGGGATTTATAGTGTGAATTCTTGTATAACTCTTGACATTAATGGAGTCAATACTATTTCTTTTATACCCCATTTCGTGGTTGCTGGTACCCAACACTATTTTCGACGGGTGTCTCAGCTTTGTTCGCTCTTCAGTATATATTAAATTTAATAAACTTTTAAAGGCTAAACGTATCATTTGCAAGGTAATATTACTCTGGGTTCAAAATTTATATCCAAACCTGGAAAATGAGCCAGAAATCCCCTGTGGACTAAGTTATCTATATTTAAAAGATGTTTAAATTTTAAAGCTTTACACGATTTAATTCTGTACACTTATACACCTTACACTTAAATATAGTGTAAAAAGTTTTTGTATCATATTTTAATCTTTTTAGAACATGCATATAGTTTTGTTTAATTTCCTATTCTTGTAGGAAACAAAATTAAACACAAGTCCTTAATAATTAAATAAACATAAATCCTTAATTTAGAGTGAATTAGTTTGTTTTATAATATTCATTAACTATTTTTATTTATTTTAAATTAATTGTATTTTGGGGATACATATGACCAAAGGATACCAAATAGAGGGTTATTTGATCTCTTGTTCGGGGATTTCCATTCAACAATTAATCCTATTTAATAATATAGACAGAATACCTTATTTGTACCAAGTATCAGGGCTCGATTTCAGCCGGAACGGCGTTCCGGAACCTCTTTTTCGTTTAAAAAATTAATATTTTATTTCAGGGGTCTTCTATAACTACAGCCCGCGAAAACCTTTCATCAGGCCCGTGAAAACCTTTCCAGATAACTAAAATGAATTAAAATGTTTTTAGGGTCAAATTTCCAAAATATTTCTGGAGAGAGAACCCCCAGACACCCGTTTTGTATTTAGAAGTCAACTAATCATATTTATCTTCAGATTACTCATAAAAGGGCGAACATTACTAAAAAAAAATATTAAAAAAGAACATTAAACCTGTAAACACGCGTAAAAAGGGTTTAGAGGTAATTTCGAGTTTTTCCCCCCCTGTGCAAAAATTTAACTTGGGCCTGATAGTGATTTAATTTTCTTAAAGGATATTAAGGCCCCTCCCGAAATAAATTTCTACATACGCCACTATTATCCTATATGTGTTAAAAAACAGTTTTCTGTTGTTACTATTTAAAACTTATTTTCAACGATTCACCTGTGCATATTTTAAATGCATTTTTATCTTTTTTTTGCAAATAACAATAATTTTGTGATTTAATATTAATGTTATTACTTAATTTGTGCTCTTTTAAAACATAATTGTGAACCCCAATTTGAACTACCCACACAATATACTCCTAGTGTTGATTCTTTTTTTATTTTAACCAGATTTGCCAGATTGCTGGTCAAATTTGCCAATAAAATTTGAGACATCTTAAATTCTACGGTTTAAGGACAAACTACGCATTATATTCCTTAAACTGGCAAAATATACAACACTATTGGTTCATTGATGATAAACCGTCACGTTTTCTACAAGAGGCTCCCTGTTGGGAAAAAAATTGTTAGTAAAAAAGGTGTTTTAACCTTTATGCCCCAAATTATTATTCTTATCCTCATCCAAAATATGTCAAGTTTACGTAACTGCAACTATAAGTAAACTAAATTTGGCCTTACATGACAAAAATTAGACGAATTTGGAACATTGGGAAGTGGGATTTACAAGTCCCGTCGGGACATAAAGGGTTAACAAAAAAAATCGCCTAAATTGTTCATCGTCTTGTACAATAATTAAGTTAGAAAATTCTTCATTATCTAGTACAACACATTTTAATTTATTTTTTTAAATTTAAATTTAAAAATAAATGCGTAAGTTTTTGTATTAAAAAGTATTCGATTTTTTCAGTTTTGAGACCAATAATTTTACCGTTCCAGTACCTCTTTTTTTAGAAATCGAGCCCTGCCAAGTATTACTAATAAACTATGTATTTACTAATAAAAAGTTGCAATATTTAACTTTACTTTTTTAAATAATAGTTATATATTCACATCACAATAACATGACATCAATCATAAAGAGTTAAAGGATAAAGTCAAGCTATTTACAGGATAAGTTGATAAAGCATAAAATTAAGTTAATTATTTAAGGGATTAAAAATATAAGCAGAATTTTCATCTTCTCTCTTTATACTTTAAATTTTACTACAATTTGATTTTAGTTTTGTCAAGATTACTTAAATATTGCATAAAGTGTCCTTATTTTTTATACCCAGCAATTCAATTAAAAACGCATGGTTTGATCTATTATTTCAATCACAAGATAACAAAATCAATAGAATGTGATTATTTTCTTTTAAATCAATAAAATGCACATTATTCAAATTTTGGAATTCCCATCAAATGTTAAAGATTAAGTCTCATTCATAATATATTTTTTTTTACTTTAATAAACCATATTTAGTTCGTAGTATCTATTATTTTAAAATAGCAGAATAAAATCAACGATTCCCTATGTTGCACCGGGAAAAACAAAAAATTTTAAGTATAACATGGGTGAATAATTGTAAAATCATTGGAACTTTGTTTATTTAAATTGTTAATACTCTTACTGTATTTTTTTTACAAATAAATGTAGAAAGTACTCAAATGGATTGTAAAATAATTATTATAATATATACTCTTCGGAATAAAAACTCCTAATTATGGTAATTCAAAAATTGCTCTTATTAAGTTAATAAATCACTAGAGTATAATGGGGGAAAGAATACATTTTCTTATGCAAATGATTAAAAGGGCATATACGTATTTATAATAAAAACTGAAAAATATTTTATAGGGAATTCAGTATTTTGGCCAGATATTTTAGCAATTATTGGAACTTACCAAAATAATTAGAATGAAGCATTCAATTTTTCCATGTCTTTGAAATTCATGATATTGAATTAAGTTTTTCTAAATGACGAAATTATATTCCCTAGCCTTTTAAAGTTGTTTATTTTTAAAATACTTACCAATAAATTAACATTATTTTTCTACCCTATATCAGCAAAAAAAGCTTATAATTGACTTCTCCTTACATAATTGTGTAGGAAACGTCCAAACCCCAGCAGAGTTATTTAGTGCAAATCTTGCAGACGTGATCTAATCTTGAAAATTTAGAATTTAGTTTTAATGAAAATTTAACTTCGTGCTTGAATCACAAAATGCATATAACTAATTCCTTTATAATTACAATTTAGCAATACTTAGAAACTCTCGGTTTTTTTGTCGAATTTATAAGGTTTGAGAGAATTGACATTATTTAATTTTTACTCCCAACCGTTTTCCCCAATAACCCATATTTTATTAAATTTGGCAACCTGTCTGCAATATAGCTCCATAGGATTGTCTCGGATTTTTACCTTTGTTTGATAAAAAAAACTGCATTTTAGTCGGTGAAGTTACTTTTTCGACAACTGATTTAAAAGATTTTAATGAATAAACTTATTTTTCAGTGCAAATGGATTTTTTTTCATTTTTATTAGTTTTATGATAGTTAACTGCCAGTTCAAAGTTTCAACTTTTTATCATTTTTCGTAAGATTTTTTAAAAGCATAATTTGATTGAATCTTTAAAACTGCTTAAATATTTTATGGGGTTGGGGCTGGCAAACTGCTTGAAAGCTGGGGAAAGGATTAAATTGAAAATTACTTGTTAACATAGAGATTATCGTAATATAAACGAAAGTGCTGAAATAAAATTATATTAAATCATTGCTTGTTTAAACAAATAAAATTACATTTTCATTTCCTTAAAAACCTTCTCCCAACTTTAATGTTCTAGAAATATCAAATAATAAAAGTATAGGATGGTATTTTTAGATTACACACTGCTATAAAGCGTTATGTGATGCGTTCATACAAAAAAAACTAAAAGTTTATTGCCATCATAAATTTATAGTACATAGGAAAATAAAGCACTTTTAAATGTTGTAGCTAGATATAGTCTGAAATCTTAGCCTGACTAATGAATTGCAAATCCCGTTAAAACCCACAAACTTCATCTCTAATGCCAATTTTTATGAAATGTTATGTCTCATGGTCATCATTTAACTAGGAACACCTTATTCACATCGTTTCATAACTATTCATCTTCGCGTGTCATAAAACATTAGTCTTCAATCCTAACCAATCAAGAAAGGGTGATAAACGAGAAAAGTCCATAAATTACTGTATAAAAACATCAACAACGGTAACCAACGAACTGTGTGTAAGATTTCCAGGAATGGAAATGTATCAGAATTGTTCGTCATTCATGAAATGAAATAGAGAAGAACGTTCCAGAAATTCTCAATAACAATTACAATTTCCAGTAGAAATGTGGGTTAAGAGGTGTTACGTGATTCCCTTGTGAAAGATTTGACGCTAAATCTTTGTCATTTGTCGATGGATGGCTGTGTTGTCTATTAGATCACGGTACGACCGACCTTGGTTTTGTGGTTAATATTCATTCAAGTTCTTCAAATTCGGATCATGTTTAGTATAGTCGTTTGTCACATGACAGGAATTACAGCTTTTTTTGTGTCTCTTGTGAAATCATCATTCTGAAATTGAACTTTTTTAATCACCTATTTTTTAAAAATTTTGTTCAAAGTTTCTTTTTAAAGTTAAGTACAATTGGTATTTGTCATGAAATTTTGTTTACCTTGCGTATAGTATTTTTTCTTGTAGTATAATCTTAACGTTCTGTTATTTTTCATCATTTTTTAAATAGTATCTCAGTTTGCATCTTCCTAGTTAATTAATTATTACTACAGTTATTTCATGTGAAATGGTTGTGTTTTTCGAAAATTTATTACTGTATGAATTGCTATTAAGTACTTTATATTCTATTTGACATTTTAGCATATCTTCTGAGTTCTAGGGGGAATAAAAACTATAAATACAGTTTATAACTAGTATTGTTTTATAGATATGTTTTATAATTTAAGGAGGATAGCTTAAACTATTTAAGATCTTTCAAATTTTCCTCTTTGGGAAATATTTCTTACGGAATTAAAAGGTTTGTTCTTGATTGAACTACTAAATCCCAAAAGAAAATTTCTAGGAAAATATATTACAAAAGCCAATTTTCATCGCATTTAAAACAGTTTTTTATTGTTATGTTATCAAAGCCGTTAGTCGCAATTTGGCTTTTCACAACATAATTTTGATAAAAGTTAGTAATCACACAAATGCTTTTATTTACGTTTATGTGACACGCAACACACTGGTAGCTTGGAAGGTATCCCTTTACCACAGTCTCGGTATGAGAAAGCAAAGCAATAGTATATTTGCATAAGCTTACGATGGCTCTACGTGACACTATCTATTAACGGAAAATATTAAGATATTTAGATGCAAACATTTGTTACTGATACCTTAAGATTTCTCTCACATAGATTCATCAAAGTATTTATATACGTTTAATGTTTGAATAGTATCTTGCGTGCATGTACTCTCGTCAAAATTTCTTTTAAATTACCAGCATTGAAAATATTTGCGAAAATACGATTACTTCATCAGTTTGTTATCCAAATCCATTAAGATTACTTTAACCCTTTAAATCCTTAGCCGCCAGAAATTACCATTAAATCCTATGAAAAATTTGAGGTGGTTAGGATTAAAAGAGTTTAAAAAAAGTTACGATTTTTCTGAAACTCCCAGTATAGGGATCTATCCCATCTATGTAATAGCCCCATAAATACGGTTGAAAGAGCAGAAAAAGTGGATCGAAAAATAATTTGGCCCTCCCAAATAGTTGAGTCTTGCAGGAAAAAGCACAAAGAAGAACGACTGAATCAAAAGTTTGATTTTTGACACTGACTCATTACCTAAAAGCGATGCATTTTTCATGGGCATTCTCTGCTCTTTATATTCCAATCCAATGCTAATACTTGTAAAAGAATAGTCACGATTCAACACTTTAACCTAGCGTAGAGTAATTTATTATTGCACCCAAGTCGAAACCATCGAACTTGTTAAAGCTGTCGAAATTGAAGGGAGGGTAGTCTGCTATTTATTTATTCATTAGCGTACATACAGTAGCAGTAACTTTTTTGTCGATTGATAAAATGTGACTTTTTTACAGCGGAGTAATGACCGTTTGAATAAAACTTATTTAATGGTTCTTTACTGTAGTTAAATTTAATACTTTCATAATAGTGGTTCTTGAATCTTTAAAGCATAGATTTATGGGTTTTTTATTTATGTTTTTGCCATTTGAGAAATGACTTTATCTAACTAAAAATTTTAAATTTTTTTTGGACAAAACTTCAAACATTAACTCAATAATACCTGGTCTTAATTTGTCTGAATAATGATAAACAAATAAATTTAGAAGTTATTTTTAAATTTTAAATCAAATTTAAATAATTTCCATTAAAAATTTAGATAAGAAAAGTGTCTACTCTCCTATAAAGTTTATCGATATTTTATACTATTGATAATAAACATAACAACACACCCAAAAATAAAAGGTAGATTCTTTGCTTTCAAACACCACAACCCGGTCTCTACCCTATGTCCGCTCCAGTAACGCCCAATGTCGTTAAGTCGATGCTTGAACGCACCCCATGCTCTTTGAAGGCACTGCTGTTGATTAAATGGAAGGTTCATTTTACACCGAGTTGATCATATTAAAAGTTAAACAGCTAGTATACAGTTTGTGCACACACTTTGTTTGATGAGGTTCGAAGAACCTTTGGTGGATAAAACATGATACATTTTAAACTATTTTTGGCTGTATAAACAGGATGTAGAAGGATATTTCTCTGTTCCGTGAAGTTTCATGTAGCAGCTCGGGAAGTTAGAATACATTACTTTTAGCCAAGGCCTTGGGTATTTTTAGTAATTTCATTATGAATGGTTGAGTGTTAAGCTAAATTTAGTTTTCATTATACAGGGTGGTCCTATATTCTTGGTACAAACTGGGTAGGGTAGGTAGATAACATCAAGACGAACAAGAATTGGAATAGAAAGGGGGTCGCAGTTACACCGTTAAAGAGCTAGGACCTGATGTAGTGCGAGAGCGTTACAAAAGGACGTTTTGCCAAGGCCCGTTTAACGAAAAAAAACATGATGAAATGAAAAAATGTATTGCATGAGGTACAGCAGTATCCTTACTACTTACATCATAAATTTGATAGAAATTGGACCACTTACTAAACCGTGGAGTGAGTTTTAAAACATGCAATATTAATCTTTTAGCCAAAGAATGGAGTTCCCTTAAATTAGTGTAATGGTATTTAGAAAAATGATGATCGGGGAAGGAATTTTTAATGATCACACAGTTTCAATGATCAATGTATGATCATTGAAAATTCCTTCCCCGATCATAATTTTTCTAAATACCATTAAGGGAACTCCATTCTTTGGCTAAAAGATTAATACTGCGCGTTTTAAAACTCACCCCACGGTTTAGCAAGTGATACAATTTCTATCAAATTTATGGTGTAAGTAGTACGGATACTGCTGTACCTCATGCAATAAATTTTTTCATTTCATTGTTTTCTTTTCGTTAAACGGGCCTTGGCAAAACGTCCTTTTGGAACGCAATCGCACTACATTTGTTCCTAGCTCTTAAACGGTGCATCTGCGCCCCCTCTAGTTTTTCAAAATATGCTTGTCTAGGTCCCCACTACCTACCCTACCCAGTTTGTACTACGAATTTAGGACCACCCTGTAATGCACGGTAAGCAAAGTTTTATCATTTTTGTTTTTAATGAACCTCTTGTCTCTCCCTGGCAAACTATTAAAAGAGAAGGAGGGTCAATTACTGAATTTTTCAACTATTTTAAACTGATTTATATCTCTTTTTTTATTAAATTTAACACTCCTTAGGAGTGGAATTTAAGAGATGAAAATATTTATATTCTTGGAGTAGCCGGAGATTTGAGTAGCACAGTTTGGATGCTGCCGGTCCTTAACATTGTGGACACTTATTTCTAAAGAAATCTATGGCGGTGGTATTCCTGTAATCCTGAAAGGGGTGAAATTATAAAAAGAGATAGTTTTGAACTCCCAACGCTCCACACAACAATAAACACATTATTAACAAATTTAAGAATACATTTTGTCCTCAAGTTACTAACACACTTTAGTTGTATTGATAGGCTTAAGGTGTTAATACACGAATAAGGTTCTGAATGTGTTGGAAAATGGTTAGAAATATGTTCTATCCCAGAATGTGTTGTTAAAATAAAATCTTAAAATATGAGTAGAGTAGTAATAAAAGTGTTCGTAAATTTGGATCAAAAACGCTATAGTAGGAACACATTTCCTGTCTTTGTAATATTTTACAATACTTTTACAGCACTATCTTTTTCTCAACCAACACAATCGCTAATACAATCAAAACGCGTTTGTTTAGAACTCTTCCTTTTATTGTTTACATAGCGTTCCGAAAATGTCTCACGAATTTACAGAGTGGTTAATATTCCTCCCTGAATTTTAGTGCAAAGGATTTTATCTAAAACATCTTCCATCTTCTTAAGGCCTCACACGACTTTCACTTAAACAACGACACATCAACGGCGCCGTCCATAACTTCCAACTAATCTAATAATTGCCCCCTCTGACTCCAGGACAAAAAGACAGATCATCAAATAATGTCGGAGACATAAATAAACAGTGCGCTAAAAGCCACAACGGGGTTAAGCGGAGCAAATATATGAGATGTTTTTCGCTCTGGTAGGCACGGTCTCTGCTGGCAAGGTCCTCTGCCCATACGTCATCGAAGGGTTGCATGGACTTGACGAGCGTCCATTTGTCTTGTTGGGCCTTTGTTTACTTTTGGACACGCTGGGAAACGTGTCTTTCAATATAGTTCTTTTGGATATCTAAAGACCTAGAAGGATTTTTTGTTAATTAAGTGGTGATAGTGATGCCTTTGACTGTGGTAAAAACGTTTTCTGATTTTATTATGATATAATTCATTCTGAAGTTGATAGGAATCATCCAATCACACTAAAATTGTAGCCCGCGTTAAATATTCAAAAGTATTTGACTAAACGGATGGATATTAGGTCTTCCAAGAGGCTAAAGTAACAACAGTATCAGCATTTTTTCAGTTACACAGTCGGCTATACTAAAAGCTCTCCCTCCGCTCTCTTGCGCCGCCTTCCTATGCCGTGCTGATGAGTCCTAACAAGGACGAAACCGGTCCATGGATGGAGGTGACGCTTGAGAGCTGTAGTTTTCTCACATATTCCTCTAACCAGAGGTACTGGTAAAATACTCCTCTTTTCAGTAACAGCAACAAATTCTGAATGAGAGTAATCAAACTATGTTTTTTATGTTAACTATTAAAAAAGTATTTTAAGAGGAATTCTTAAATGATGAAAGTAAATAGATTCGCTAGGTTATCAAAAATCATTTTCTTTTAGACTTTTTTTCTTAAATGTCTTACAATTCTTATAAAATTAATATACGTAATGAAAAATTTTACTAATTCTTTACCGACTATTTTCAAACTGAATTTTTTGACACTGTTTTAAGCAACTCAAATTTGATATTAGGAATATAGATCATTTATAAAACGTTTAAAAGTGAATGATTTAAAAATGCTTAACTTAAACATTAAATGCATTAAATTGTACATCAGTTCAAGTATTCTTCAATTAACTATGTATAAAGTTCTAATATTATGCATACAAACACCAGAAAGTCACAAATACTTTTATTCTATAGCCTTGAACTCGTTTCTTTCCTTCAAACCAAACAAACTTTCTTTTCTTATCA
This sequence comes from Tetragnatha versicolor, assembly GCA_024610705.1. Taxonomy (NCBI): domain Eukaryota; kingdom Metazoa; phylum Arthropoda; class Arachnida; order Araneae; family Tetragnathidae; genus Tetragnatha; species Tetragnatha versicolor. The sequence continues at coordinate 20,116,037 of JANDEH010000008.1, forward strand.
GCAACTTACATTCCTGTATTTACCAAATGTTATTATCTGTATTCAGGAAACGGTGATTCGGTCTAATACCTTGACTGACCTATACCCAACCACTTAGCATAAAGTGACCGCTAACTAGCACATTCCAACCACCATTAGCTCGCATGGTTGACCAGAGCTGCATTTGAATATTGATTGACTAAAAGTGCAGAGCTTAGGACATTAAAGATACATAATAGTTATGAAAAGGGCTTCATATTAGTTTTTATCAGGTTTGATGTGATTTATCGAATGAATTAAAATATTCTATATGAGATGGTTGGATGTGTGATAAATTGTAACCACACTTAACCTCGACGTATCATTACAGGTTAGTCATAATTACCTTTGTGGGTGTTAAACCATTCTAACTTTTAAGGAAAATTTTTTGAGGAGGAGAAGAAGATAGGTTCACAATTAATGGGAACATAATAAGATTTGTGCATTCCTTAAGTCTCCTTAAATGTCAAATCTTCAACTGCCTTCTCTAGGGCTATATTTGTCTACATTAGTTGTCTTATAACAACTTTCAAGGTAGTATTGCATTAGGCGTTGTATTTTATTTATAAACAATTGTTATTATTATATTACCGAACATGCGTGAGACACAAGAAACCCAATAATTAAATTTTAATGCAGCTCATACACATATCGTAAACCTAATGGAACTAACCAAAACTACCTTAACAGAATTTGCTATAGGATCATCTCCCTAAACATTTTTTATTATTTAATTGATGTTTGTTAATTTAAAGAAAAGAGTGTTTTCCCTAAATACCAATAACTCAACCTTTTCAGAAAAAAAAGTCTTACAAAAACGGTTTAATGTGAGGCGAATCGCTGGCCTTGCAAGTAAATAACGTCCCTGTTTAACTTTCGTTATTTCTGGAGAGTAATTTACGTTTTGACGCCGTCATTATTTTGAAATGACGGAATGATGACGGGGTCCGAGCCTTTTAGGGTAATTACCGATCCCTCAACGGTTCTGCTTCGTGGTAATTTACTCGGGACATTAGCATGATCATTGGAGCCCGAATCCCAGTTTTTGATTTTATCGAGGATACACCTAGTCTTTGAGTTCTGAAAAATAACCCTTTAGTTGCATAAAATAAGGTAGTTTGATTGAATCGCATCATATCCAAGTCTATCCAACATCGTCATATCCAAGGTGTAAGATTTTTCAGTAAAAATTATATTCATATTGGGTCTTAAAAAAAGAATTTGTAAAACATTCAGTTTCTTTTCTCCGGGAATTTCCCTAATTAAAATTTATTTTTCAGTGAATTTATTCAGTACTATAACATGTTAGCACCCACAAACAACAAACACAATAACAAACCATTTTTCTACAAAATGCTAGAACTTTTGAAGGATCATTTAATGCGTCTACAGTTTTAAAGTTTCGATAGAGGACAAAGTTAAACTTATAAATTTCTTAATTAATGTCTTTTTAATAACTTTTTGAACGTTTTTGTAATATTCAGGGCATTTTAAACTTTTAAAAAGATCTACCTAATTAATTAACATCAAACATTTTGAAAAGTTTTAGTAAGTGGGATATGTAATGGATTCTATTTGCAATGGAACTAACGCTCCGATTGAATGTTCTGCAGCAATATCCTGTTTGAAATGTATAATTTAATCACTAATATTAATTTGAAAAAGGTCATAGGAAAAATATATCCCTCAAGACTATCTTTTTAAAACGTTTGAAATTTCACTTGAAACAACAACGCTTAAAAAACATGTTAAGTTAAAAAAAATTTATTGCATTACACACTGAAATAAGTCCTTACATATTTTGATTCAAATAAAAGTTAATACTTTTTAGATAGAATTTTAACGTTGGTTTTAAACCTGGTAGAAAAATATTTTACTCCATCTATTTGAATAACCTCATTACTAGCAAATGCCCTTTAATACATTAGCTTACTTATTCCTTTCTATCAGTTTCCAAGCAACCCAGGCAAAGAGTTACTTTAGTTGAAAGCCTATTCTTTTTGCTATGAATATTAACGCAGCCACAAATATGCCCTATACCACACTGCATCCCAGCCTTTCATGAATAATAAAACTTATCTCCATTTCCGTAGTTATTTAGAGAAGCCGTAATACAAATTAACCTAATTAGACATTAATTATGCTACCTGATAATAGTAAGCGGGAATCCTATCTTTAGCTACGTGATTTGCTTTTAATTGTTTTTAACAGAACATAGTATCATGACTTCCTAATCAAATATTTAAACGAAATGGCTTTTAATTCTTCGAATTCTATTTTCTGCATTCTGATGGTTATCAACCTGAAACGAGTTTGAATGTGTAATATGTGCTTGCTTTTGTAATTAGTAAAACACTTATGAGTATTAAACTTTTTTTTGGTTAAGTAGGGGTTGATTAAATTGCAATGTTCTGTTTTATAGTTTTCGTTCATTAAAGTTTCAAACGCTTATTTAATTAATAAATTAAAATTAACAAAACACGTATTTTAAGGTTGACAAACTTCTAAACGTCAAAGTCATTATCAAAGTGTATTGCTTTGTGGGTGTATTCACTGAAATATTAAGAGGCATTTTAAGCAAAAGAAAATCGTTCAAGCAAGTATTATGTTCAATTTTATACTGTAGCCAGTTGTGTCTTTTTATTCATTTTTTTCACTGCTAAATATTTATATACATATATTAAAAGTACTAATACTACTGAAGAAACCTATCCATTCTTTTTAAAATGGCACTTATTGGAGACAGCTTTACTGATATCATATAAAATCATTTCCTTCCAATTTTCAATACCAATGACTCAATCGATTTTCCATTTTTCCACTTCATCAAAAACATCGATTTTTCACTTTTCAATGGTAGCACGCACTGTTATTTACACTACATCTGGTTACAAACCGCCACTTTTGTCAAAACATCGATTAACAAAGCGAGCTACACCATAACTGCACGCGGATCCACCAACGCAAGTTTTCAATTATTTACGATCTGTACCTCAGACATTTTTTATTTATTATTTTCCGATGCATTCCCCTCGAAGTACTTGACCCATAAAATCGACGTTTTCCTGACGTTCGATGATGTAATGAGAGCTCCTTCTTAAATATTTGAAAAGCTTCTTTTTCCCTTTTGCGCTATACGCCCAGCTATTTTTCGGGACGATACACGCCAGTATGTATTCCGTTTCATGGAATGGCAACGCTAACGTGATGGGGAATCCGAAGTTTTAGGAATACTGGACTCTTCTTTGTGAATGGGAATAGCGTGAGAGATGACATTAACTTTAATGTATTCTTAAATCAATTCGGTTTGAAAAGAATAATTAACAATGGAAAATCCACTGCTGTGATGCTTTTGAGAATTCAGTGTTTTTACTTGGAGATTCATTTAGCTTTTTTACTACAAAAAAGCCGTGCGGTAGATATTTTGATATAGGAGAGTCTTTTACATATTTGATTCCATTTATTGTCTAAAAAGCAGGAGTTATCTCAAAAACTACTTTTAAAGCTAACTCACACGTTGTAGTAGACTAATTTAATGGAGAATCGGAAGATAAATAAATTACATAAGTTTTAAAACACTTTTTACGACAGTAAACTAAAACCAGCCTTTTTCCTCAACACTATTTCCAAGGTACTATATCTCTAGATCTTTTTTACTTTTAGTATTCTAGTATCTTATTTTAGTAATTAGTATCTTTTAGTATTATATCACTTACGGGTAGGATGATTTGAATCTTGATGCACTTAATGCCAAAATTGCGTTCAAAGTGAGCCCCAAGTAAAAATAGTGGGATCTAGGGTTCCTCCCTCAAAAAAAGTTTTGAAAACTTTACTTTTAAAAGTAGCATTTTAAGCAATTTTGACACTCAAAGAAACATGCTCCTTGTAAGCCGCAGAATTTTCAAGATAAAAAGTTTTAATAGGTGTTCAAATCTCAGAGGTAGAGGGAGGTTTGAGAGTCTCCCCCCTGGAAAACTTTGAAACATGATCCTTATCATTTTAACTCCTTTTGAAGACCTTTTGTTCCAATAGGGGGAACATTCATCCATATTCCACAACGCACACATCCATTCAAATTCAAATTTATTAACAAAAGAAAGTCATAACGAAAATACAAAAATACATACAGACTTCTTTGAGCGGAAAATCAAACCCGGAGGCTTGAACAAATTTTACTCTGTAGGTATATCATTATTAGTGACATTTTATAAAGACATGTTTAATATATGAATACTATATACCTGCTAATCTTAGATATTTACTTTTTAGTTAAAAAAGATCGAATGGATGGAGGAAGAGAGAAACTGATATCCTTTTATGCTTTTTAATATCATTTTTTAAATTTTCAGTGCTTAGTGAAATGTTGTGATGTCATTTACAGATTTTAAAATTTGTATGTCAAATATTTGTAAATTTAAGTATTAAATTAAGAAGGATATTTACAAAAAATATCGAAGTTTCAAGAAGCTGTCTTGATGAAGTTTGAAGTATAATTATTATTGAAAGCGTAATAATAAATACCTGAATTTCCTTTCAAATTATTTTTAAACTTAATTGCTTCTTAATGCTTCCAGACCAAATTTTTTTTCTGCACAAACATCTTTTTATTCAAGAAAATAGTTTTGCACTTACATCTGAGTAAAACTTACAAAAGTTAATTTTATTCAAAGTCATTTTATCAGACTAAAAGTATTTATTATTTTACAGTCATTTCAATCCTGTAGATATCTAGAAGTTTTAGTAAACAACTATACAAATAAATACTACTAGTTTAATAAACTAAGATTAAAAAAAAGAAAAATAAGGGGTTTTTTATTATTAACTCTACGATTTGATGGTAGCATAATGATGTAGTGTAGTGAGTAGGTATACATGTAGTGAGGTAGTATAGGTTTGTATAGATTTTTTAGGGAGAAAAATAAATGCATGAAGATAGTTAGATTATTAGATAGATAGATTAATAGATAGATTCCCTCTGGAAAACAAAAATGGCGGATAATTATTTCTAGACGACCAGCCAAAAAGAACTACAGCCATGATGACCCCAGAGCCCCCAAAAGTAGTGCCAACAACCGAGCCAACAACTACAACTCTCGCGCCTACTACTACAGAAGCCCCAACCACCACACTAGAACCTACAACGACAGAGGAGCCCACTACCACTCCGGAACCAACCACTACCGAAGAGCCCACTACTACCGTTCCTACTACGACTACCACTGAGGCTACGACTACCACAACCGAAATGACGACTACGACGACAGTTGCTACTACGACCACCACTAAAGCGACTACTACGACTACTAAAGCCACTACCACAACTCCTAAGCCCACTACGACTACTAGGCGCACAACTACCACAAAGCCACCAACTACCACCATTCCTCCTACCACTACACCAGATCCTTCAGGTATTAGTAGTCGTCATAGAGGAGATATAACAGATAGAGGAGATTTGTTATATCTCCTCTATGGTAGTCGTAAAGGATGTTAGGAATGTAGATTATGTAGGCTAAAACTGTAGAATGGTTTTCTCTGAGATATTTCTTTCTGTAGAGTCTGTGCTTGAGATGTATCCTTAATGTACACTCTTGTCCAAAAATTAAGGATAGTTTTGATTGTTTGGGGAATAGTTACACCAACCTCTAAGTCCCTTTCCCATGAAATTCATGTCAAAGAATCATCTAATCTAAGAGCGAGAACATGTAATTTGGGATTAAATTACTCTAACAATAGTTTAAAAGGGAGTATAGAGGCCTTTCATTGATAATGGAATTTGAGCTTTTGTGGCTCAATGTCGCCTAAAAAATCCTACTTAAAGATATTCCACGCACCATGGAGTTCAGAAATAACATATCCTTTAAAATAAAAGGGAACTCTTTGTTCTTGTTTGTTACTTTTCCAAATATGTATGGAATTCATTATACCATATAAATGGAGGGCCTATGTACACCTTTTGAAATATTACTAGGGTAATTTGATCTCATACTACATATTCTCACTCTTAGATGATCCTGTGGTATGAATTTCATTAATAGAGGACCATGGACCATAATCCAAAATTCAAATTATCCTTAATTTTTGGACACGAGTATAAAATATGCGCAGATTGGTGTTGGTTGTGACTCTCTCCCTCTTCCAGACACCCGCTACGGGGCCACATCCAGCTTCCACTTGTCGGACCTCGTCTCTGCCGGAACGCCCGTGCACAGTGACGGCCCCGTGCATTCTTCCGAAGACGGCCCGGAAGGCTTCGGCTCCTCGGCGGACTTCGGGGACAACGAGGAGAAGCCCGAGCGGTCCTGTCTCAAAGTCAACGACCTGTCCAAGGCGGTGAAGGGGAAGGCTTCCGAGGAGCACCTCAAGTGCTGGAGGAACCCCCTCAATTGCAAGCACGGCTTCTCCGCCAGCATTTTCGCCCAGTTGAAGTTTGACAGGAAGGATAAGGGGAAGAGGTATCTGTTTAGCACAGGTGAGTTGAGGAGTTGAATCACAGAGTATAGAGCTCAACAGAGGGTCCGTCTCCATAGACGCTAATGGAGGATTTACACCACTGCTGTAAAAGAGACATAAGAGACATTTTCGGTAACGATATTTCTCCCAAAAGATGGCGTTGCCAGCGGGAGCGGGAAAAGCGATAGGTTTTTTGATCGCTCGGCGGGAAAAGCGACTCCCTGTGAATCGCTTTCAGTCGCAGGAATGGCGGCCCGGATTTTCCTTCACATTTCTTGTGCTTTTCCTAGTCCCTTTCTATGTGACTTTATGTCAAACAGAATATTGAAATTTTAATTTGAAAACAAAAAATCAAGCCTATGTATTCACAAGTAGCCTAAATAATTAACTGAGGCTGATGAAAAATAGTTTTGGCTGTTGAAGAACTGATGAATTTTCTCATTTGAACTAGATTGCAGCACATGTTCTGCTCTGCGACTACGATTTCATTACTCCTCAATTAATCGGAACGCTCTGGTCAACTCTGGTTATGCAACAGCCTTTGAATTTCAAGGAAGCACGATATTGATATTAGAAGATAATTTTTGCATTTCTATTAGAGAAATCAAGTCAACCCAGATCTCCCGCCGGCTCAAGAAAATGGCCGCCAGTGATCGTAATTACGTCGCTGATGTCGTAGCGATTTTTTCCCAGCGATAGTTTTCGAGGCTTCCTATTGGTGCTTTTGAAAAAATTTTCGTCGCTATTACAGCAAACCGAAAATGTCGCTTTTACAGTAGTGCTGTAAATCCTCCATAATGGCAACTTTTTAAAGCATTCATTTTCCCACAGACGGGCGTTGCAAAAAGTTTGCAACGCCTCCTAGCGCCTAGACAGCCTATAATAGCTCGACCTCACTCCTGCTACGTCACTGCCACTCTCTTTCGTCACTCACATCGGCAGTGAAGGGAAAAGAGCAGCGCCGGTGAAATTAAAATGCCGCCTGATAGAAGTTCCATATCCAATCAAGAATCACCTTCCCCATTTCGCCTTCTTCTGATTGGCGGCTGCGTCCCGAGAGAGGAAAACTGACACTTGGACTCTCTGTTAGCTCTATACTATGTGAGTTGAATGAGGTTTTAGAAATGGGCTTAAGTCCCCAGAGAAAAGCTTAACAGAGGGTCCAAAGCGCTATTTCCAGATGCCATCGTAATGTCGTAATCTCTGATTGACAGAAGGATAGTAGAACAGTTTGGTGATCACAGCTGTAATTGGATGTTACGTAATAATTCTTTCTGTTGCTCTTGAAGGCGTATTAGATGATTCGACTATTGGGATTCTATTTCTCCGCCTCTCGTCACGTGATAAGAGTTGTGAGTTTGATGCGATCCCTGAGCCAACAGGGCCCCTATCACAAAACAGACCCCATGCTTTTTCGATTTCCATTATCACCTATGGCCATGGACTTTCTGTTCTAGTAGATGCTCTGTGCTTTAGTCTACTGATATTGTAGTAGTAAGTATATTTCTTATATTTGGAATAGAAATGGGCGATATAAAGGTCATGTTTTTACCTCGTTGTCTTGGCGAGCCATACACTGTGAGAAAGGTCTGTTTCAAATCTGAGTAAATCGATGTTTTCATTTTAATATGAAACTTTTTATTTCTGATATGACAACCCAATGCAATTTTGAAAGACCAGATACTCTGTTTCAAAAAATTCCTTAGTTACTACTCAAATTATAATAAGTTTTAATTTATGTTGGAAAAATGGAAATCGGGGAAACTATGGGAATTCGGTGTGGTAGCGTGACTCGCATCGTAGCGACAATCCACCTAATTTACAAATAGACTTGTCACGTCATAGGGGGCTTAAATTATCCAAATGACATTCGAATCTCTCCGATGTATGTAAATTTTATACACTCACTCTAAAATAAGTACATGAAGCATGATTTTTGAGTACCTGCACGTTTTTAGAAAAAAATGAGTATATTCATGTTTTTAAGTTGAGTAAATTTTCTTCGGAACCAGTTTGACTATGTGACTTACTACAGATTTGAATAATTTTACTCTGTTTTGAAAATGTCGTTTCTAGAGTGTAGCAATGCGACATCCAAATGGGAAAGGTAGATAGAGTGGGAGGGGGGGGGGAAAGTGGCGAAATCGAGTGATATTAAGACACCTATTCTAAATAGAAGGAGTACAACTGAAGATCGGGTGAGTTTACTTTCCACTCTTGTTCAGTTGCCCCTCGTTTAAAGTTCGTTGCCCCTCAAAGTTCAGTAAATTTACGTGTTCAGTAGTTCTTGCGTTAATAGTATGAAGCACGAAAAGGGAAATTTTCTGAAACAGCAACAGTAGCACAGACGATCTTACGACACCTATTCTAAATAGAAGGAGTACAACTGAAGATCGGGTGAGTTTACTTTCCACTCTTGTTCAGTTACCCCTCGTTTAAAGTTCGTTGCCCCTCAAAGTTCAGTAAATTTACGTGTTCAGTAGTTCTTGCGTTAATAGTATGAAGCACGAAAAGGGAAATTTTCTGAAACAGCAACAGTAGCACAGACTCTAACTTTCTTGTAATACTGTTATATGTATCACACTACTATTATAATTGTGAATGTTTGTCTGGATGTTTGTTACTCTTTCACGCAAAAACTACTGAATGGATTTTAATGAAATTCTACCATAATGTAGCTTATACAGCAGAATAGGACATCACACTACTATTATAATTGTGAATGTTTGTCTGGATGTTTGTTACTCTTTCACGCAAAAACTACTGAATGGATTTTAATGAAATTCTACCATAATGTAGCTTATACAGCAGAATAGGACATGGGCTATAATTTATAAAGAGAAAATCGGTTCTTCATTCTTTTTTCCCCATTTTTCCTGCTTTTTTTTCACTTATTTTTCCGTGTTTGAAAACCTGTTTTACCAGTCATGCAAGCAATAATAAGGAAACTTTAGTAGTACCAGTGTTGTAGTTACTAGGCAATTTTATTAATCTCTATATATAAATAAACACGTTTTTGTGGCTGTGTGTGTATGTAGGTGTGTTCCGCATCTCCTTTTAGACCACACCGAAGGCGTGGACATTTCCTCCATTTCAAGATTTTTTTCCCCTTTGCAATAAATATATTTACTGAAATATACAATTTTTTTCATGGAAAACGTGTTAAAAATAAAAAAACATTGTTTCGAATGAGACAGATCACTAGACTTTTTATTATAGTTTCAAATTTGTTATTTTATAAAGGCACCAAGATATTTTTAACATTATCAGGAACATCGGGATTGTTGTAAAAAGTGACAAGAACACCGGGATTGGAAAATTCGCGGGAACATCGAGATAGGAAAATTTACCGGGTTATAAAAATTAACGTGAACAACGGGATAGGATATTCACCATAATAAAGACACCGGGAATACTGGAATATAAAAATAACTGGAAACACCGAGGTAGGAAAATTACCGGGAACGCCGGGATAGGAAAAAATTACCGAGAACACCGGGATTATAGAAAATTACCGGGAACACCGGGATATAGGAAAGAGGCGCCTGGGATACCGGGATGATTTGTAATATTGCTAATTTAAAAAAAAATTATAAATGTATTTTGAGAAAACTTTATAAAAATATAAATTTATAAACCCCACCCGTGCAAGGCCAGGTATATAACAGCTAGTACTGTAATATGTAGAGAGATAATAATGATTTGAAAACAAAAGCAAGTTTTAGTGTTGATCCAGATTTTTGTATTTATAGGCGGTGATATAGAAGGAGTTCCAGGAGTAGCTGTATTCTACAAGGGTATTTTCGTGCATGCCGTTGTATCTACTGGAGAAAATGTATGGTCTGTTCATGTGGCTGGGCTAGTTTTAAACGATACCTGGAGTAACGTAGCTTTTACCTGGAGCCAGAAAGAAGGATTAGATGTAAGTTTTCTAGTGCATTAAATTTAACCTTTAGCGAATTTACTACAAAAGCACTGTTATACTTGTTTTTAAATAATTTCAGTGCATTCCCGTTAAGCGAAAATAAAATAATGTATTCCGCGTTGTAGTAAATCTTGTCAAAAAGGCACTTGCGTTGAACAATAAATAGCTTATCGTTGCTGTAACTGAACTATGGGTTAAGTCTATTACATAGATATAAAAATCAGTCTATTAACCTTTTCTAGTTTTTTTAACATTAATTAACTTACGTTATTGAAGTATCTTTTTTTGTAATTTGGTGATTACCCTATGCTATAAAATTCCTGGCAGGAACTTTAACAGTGTATCAATAGAATTTCGAACTACTTTTTAATACATAAAGGTAATTTTAATCGCAAAGTTTTCTATTTAAATTACATTTTTCCGTGGTTAAGGCTTTTCGAGTTATGATCCTCATAAAATCGCGTTCTGTGAACTCTCTTTATATTTATGTATTACAAAAGTCCCTTTCACGGTTTTTATTTGAAACCAACCAATATGCGTTTCAGCTGTACATCAATGGCAAGCGGGAGGCTTACGTGAAATATCCGGACCCTCTGACCCCGCCATTTCGTCAGCCCCTCAAGCCCCTTCAGTTAACGCTGGGATGCAGAAGACTCCAGAAGAACAATTATGACGACTTCGTCAAGGGTAAACTGGACGAGTTTGTCACCTGGCAGTACAAAGTACCGCAAGAGAATGCTAGTTTTTTTCTCGGAGGAATGGGTAAGATATTTTGTTTGGCATTATTTTATTTTCTTTGTATTTTTTCTTTTGTGCCATTATGTTTAAAAAGCGTTTACAGTTTCTGCAGTGTTTCTCATTAATTCTAATACTTTTATTGTCCTACTTAATTATTCATTAGTTGAGCTCTTAGGTTGTATCTTTATTGTTTAATTCTTAGATTGAGAGATACGACTTAATTTAACGAGTTTTGACTTAACACTGCCATATTCGAGGCTTAAAGAAAAACAACCACGATTGGTACCATATTTTTCAGCTGAATCCACGTCATTTTTCAGCAGGATGCAATAAGTAAAATTGCTTTTTTTATAGAAAAGGTTCAATATTTAAAATTTTTTGAAAGTGGAATAAAATTTGCTTCCGCTCAGAAAGTTACTATATTCCATTAAAACTGGATTCTTAATTACCCATAAGGTTACGGTAGATGAGCGGACATCTGAAAATAGTGCGATAAGCGTACATTGATAAAAAAATCGAGATCGAAATAGAATCGGTAAGTTAGTGATTTTATAAGCTATTTATAATATTTGTATTAATATAAGCTATATTTTAATGATCTTATTGTGTGAAAAAAGTAAAAATCTAGAACATTTTTAAAACTTTGCATCTTTTTAACAAAGTTTAAAATGTTTAAGCTTTGTTACAAAGATGAGTAAATAAGTGTAAATATAAATCTCGTCTGTATTTTCATTCGGCAACGTAAAAAACAGGAAAACTCAATGAAACAAGCACTGAAATAGGAGATAAAATTTTGAAATCCAACATCAGAAAAACTGTAAAAAGTTTAAAGTGGTTTCGGGCCCCACTGCCCTGCTCTAACTATAACCAAACTGGGGTGTATCAGTAACAGTGGGTGTATCTTGGGGTGTATCAGTAACAGTGACGATTCAGAAAAGTGGGCTCGGTACTCTTTTATGTTACACAAAACATGCAAATCACACAAGAAGAGCATTAATGTGGCCAATATTAATACAAATAGCATATAAAATCACCAACTTACCGATTTGATTTCATCGCACGACACCGTTCAAAGGTGGTCTATGTAGTATTAATTTTACTGCAGAACAATACACCTGTAAAACGATTTCTCCTTGAGAGTATTAAGTGTACAGTAAAACCAACTTTACAATAACACTGTTCAACAAATTTGACCTTCAAAATTTTTTAATTGATGAAAACAGTCATTTCTTTTAGAGTTTGGGTCGCTGAATACGAAAATCACCATTAAAACTTTCAATTGACTCAGGATTTTCGGGGAACAGCCCCTCACCCTTTTTACGTTTTTCGGTGACTTTATAACTTAAAACTTGATTTTCAGGGTCAAAAAGCATTGTTTTAGTCTTCAAATTGCCCCCCAGGTAACAAGAAATGTTCAAAATAATAAAATATGATAAATTTATAACAAATGAATAGGTTTAAGGGGTAATTACCCCCCTAAAAATACAAAAAAAATAGCTAAAAATTATAGAGGTTTCTATACGCTATTTTTTCCTCGATTTTTTTACGCAATTCCCGTTTGAAAGGTGCTAACCCTTCCCCAAGGACCCAAATTTCATGACAATATGCAGCAAAAATTTTTACTAAAAGCGGCTGAGGTGTTAGCCTCCCAGAAGCCCCCGCGGAACAGTTCGGAAGACTTTCAGAATCGTGAAGGAGCTCGCGAGCTCAGGAATTAATATTGATTATTTTGAAAAGATTAAAAATGACGTTTTCTTATATTTTGGGTCTATCCTAAGTAGAAACTCTTCAGTTCTTTAAAAACTGACCGGTTTAAGGGAGTGAGGATTCAATGTTTCAAAGCTGTTAATAGATGCACGGCTGTGGATCACTGTTCAACAAATTTGACCTTCAAAATTTTTTCATTGATGAAATTATTCAATTCTTATAGGTTTTGGGTCGCTGAATACGAAAATCACCATTAAAATTTTCAATTGACTCAGGATTTTCGGGGAATAGCCCCTCCCCCTTTTTACGTTTTCGACGACTTTATAACTTTAAACTCGATTTTCAGGATAAAAAAGCATTGTTTTAGTCTTCAAATTACCCCCCAGGTTACAAGAAATGTTCAAATTAATAAAATATGATAACTTTATAACAAATGGATAGGTTTAAGGGTTAATTACCCCCTAAAAATACAAAAAATAGCTAAAATTATAGAGGTTTCTATACGCTATTTTCCCCTCTTACTTTTTACGCAATTCACGTTTAAAGGGTCCTAACCCTTCCCCATGGACCCAAATTTGATGACAATATGCAGCAATAATTTTTACTAAAAGCGGTTGAGGTTTTAGCCTCCCAGAAGCCCCCGCAGAAGAGTTCGGAAGACTTTCAGAATCACGAAGGCGCTCGCGAGCTCGAATTAATATTGATGATTTTGAAAAGATTACAAATGACGTTTTTCTTATATTTTGGGTCTATCCTAAGTAGAAACTCTTTAGTTCTTTAAAAACTGACCGGTTTTATGGAGTGAGGATTCCATGTTTCAAAATGTTAACAGATGCACGGCTGTGGATAACAATTAGGGGCATACCCTTAAAAACTGAGACTGAGGGTGATGGAGGAAAATGAGTGTCAAATTTGAATTCAGCAGATCATTTTACACAGGAATCAGCTGAAATTCAGTTAGTGGCTTCAAATTTTTTTTGTTTTTAATTGAAATTTTTAGAGGGTAATTACCCCTTAAACCTATCCATTTGTTATAAATTTATCATATTTTATTAATTTGAACCTTTCTTGTCCCCTGGAGGGCAATTTGAAGACTAAAGCAATGCTTTTTGACCCTGAAAATCTAGTTTAAAGTTATAAAGTCGTCGAATAACGTAAAAAGGGGGAGGGGCTGTTCTCCGAAAATCCTGAGTCAATTGAAAATTTTAATGGGGATTTTCGTATTCAGCGACCCAAAATCTATAAGAAATGACTATTTTCATCAAGGAAATTTTTTCGTTGTTGAACAGTGTAATTAGGGGGCATTCCCTTAAAAACTGAGGGTGATGGAGGAAAATGGGTGTCATATTTGAATTCAGCAGATCATTTTACAGCAGATCATCAGCTGAAATTCAGTTAGTGGCTTCAAAAAATTTTTTGTACGGCACTGTTTAACTCTTGCCGCATTGAACCCTTCAGTGGGTGCTTTGAGGGCACTCTCACCTCAACCGCATTTAGTAAAAATCATTGCTGCATATTGCCATCAAATTTGTGTCCTTGGGGAAGGGTTAGGACCATTCAAACGTGAATTGCGTAAAAATAAGTGGAAAAAATAGCGTTTTAAAACCTCTATAATTTTTAGCTAATTTTTTGCATTTTTAGGGGGGTAATTACACCTTAAACTTATCCATTTGTTATAAATGTATCACATTTTATTAATTTGAACCTTTCTTGTCCTCCGGAGGGCAATTTGAAGATTAAAGCAATGCTTTTTGACCCTGAAAATCGAGTTTAAAGCTATAAGGTCGTCGAAAAACGTAAAAAAGGGGAGGGGCTGTTCCCCGAAAATCCTGAGTCAATTGAGAATTTTAATGGTGATTTTCGTATTCAGCGATCCAAAATCTATAAGAAATGACTATTTTCATCAAGGAAATTTTTTCATTGTTAAACAGTGTAATATGCTGCCATCTGAAATTGAAGGAAGAAAAGGATTTAGAGATTCGGATTTATAATATGCCTTCTGATACTAAACTAAATTTTTTAGAATATCATTAGTTGATACTTATGAAACATTTTTGGTAAATCTTTGTGGAAGCCGGTAAAGTTTAGGGGTTTCAGCAAAAGTGAGTTTTTTAAGGAAATTATCCAGATAAGCAATTTGATGCGATTAAATATTATAAAGATTTATGCAAACAAAAATTGAATTTGGATATTGAACTGGATTACATAGGGGATAAAATGTATAAAAAAATTTATAAAGAGGTTTTAAAAACAATAAAGTCAAACCTGAATTTAATAGATGCTCTAAAAAGATTTCCGCATCCCTGAACGATTTTATTATGATTGTCGACTTTTGAGAGTTAGAAAAACTGCTTGTTTATTCAATAGAAAAAACGATGACAAATAATGTTATGTCTCTCAAGAATGGCTGTTAGTGAAAATAATATCGAAATAGACAGATTGATATAAGAATGTTTTATAAGCTTCAGTGATAACCATTACTCTTATACACCTACCTTTTGGTTTAATACTTCAAATAGCGTACTGAAGGTACCTTGGGCATTATTTTTCCTATCTGATTAATTTATATTCAACAGGTTAGTTGTTTTGAGTAGTTCTATCTATACAAAGCAGTTGCCATAGTTACAAATACATTTCTACCTTTCAACTCTTTGAAAGTATTTTTTGGCTTGTAATCCATTTTCTATTCCATTTCGTGATTCCAGGAAGTAATATGAAACCTTAAAAGGATTTAATTATGAAAATAATAGCTGAAATTTACAAACGTATACATCAATAACACGAGTTTGGTTTTTGCATTAATGTTTCCTGTTTCTGCATAGTAATGTTAATAAGAGTTGTTTTATATGCTTTTAATCGATTTGAATACCGTAATAACTGAAAATATTGGTCAAGATTATAAATACAATACCAAAAGAGTGTACAATAGAAAGCTTACTTCACAGTAAATTATAAATGTCATTAAAATGAAATAATAACCGTTTAAAAAAGATTTATTGGTGTATTATCTAACATTTGAAGATAGTAAAATAATAATCTTTTTCCTTTATGCTAACATTCAGAACCGGATAAATGTAAGTACAGCATTGATATTTTTAATTAATTTTAATCATATAATATAATATTTAATTAATTTAATCATATAATGGAACACATAAATGTGTACTGAGTAAACGTGTATTTAATTGTTTAAAGTATTTTTTAAAAACATAACTATGACTTCTTTCAGTGTGCAATCCACCCAAGCACCCAATGAAATGCTCAACGGATATAAAGAAGCTATTGGAACAATTGGTTAGCATAAACTATGTTTAATGAAAAACTCAAATTATTTTCAGAAAACTGAATAATTGATTGCTTGTTTTTTCCCAATAACAATATCATCGTAATATCATAAGTAAAAATGATATGTACTTCTTTTTTGTTTCCATTATTGGATATTTGTATGATGGTTATATCCAACTATAATCAAAAAGGTTTTTTGGAGTCTGACAGCCGTTTTATATTGATATTTTGCATTTTAAATGAAGGTTTTGGGAAGAGTAAAACAAAAGTTAATTTATTAAATATTAATTTAGAAATACGTTTACAGCAGTGCGAAATAATTTAATTCCAATATGCTGATCTATGTATTTTTCTATTTATCAACAGGATACAATGGATTTAACAAACATTGATACAGCAATGACCACCATAACGCACATTGCCGAAGTATCTAAGACCAATAGCAAACGATCTAGTAAGTACTTAAAACAAAATAAATATGATTTTAGAATCTATTTTAGTATAGTACACGGCCCAAAATAGATAACATATGTGTTTAATTCCTACCTTTTATCAACTGAAAGGAAAAAAGAGGCCAAAAGATAAATCTCAAATTAAAGATGAACTAGAATTGGAGGAGGAGGCGGACCAATTGAAACTAAGGAAAGATAACCTTAAGAATATGGTAGCTATAGTCAAGAAACTAGTCAACAAAACAGCAGGACCTCTGAACCCTGGAGTAGAGCCAGATGACTTGAGTGTTTTATATGTAAGTTAATTGCGGTGTTTATAATTTGTTTATCTTAAGAGAAAAACTTCTGGTAAAAATCAGTTTCAGTGGTAGCTTTTCCTAAGATTCGATTGTGTTGTTTTAGAAAATGCAAGAAATGGTCAGTGCAATATTTTCGGAAGGGCAAAGCGATTTGTGGAAAGAATTGGAAGTGGTAAGTAGACAATAATCCCTTCAAAACTCCCCACATTATGAATAATGCTCTTCACGTAATGAATATTATCATCCGCAGAAATAGTAATCTTTTTAAACTTTAAATATTTTATTTCCTTTTCTCATAAATAATTTAATATAAATCTTAAAAGGAAGGTGAAGATACTCTTGGACTCCTAACTTCTGTTCAAGACTGGTCCATGTCGAAGCTCTTAGAATCAAAGACAGATGAGAAGAATGTTGATTTACTTATGATGACAGAAAACGTCGGTAAGTTTCTCCTTCATAGTACCAGATGGTTCTACCAATTTGAAACTCTTTCATGCAAAAGTTTAATACAACTCCTAAAATTTTATAATAAAAGAAAATAAGGTAAATATAGTGAAGAAAATACCGGAAATGTAATAAAGTAAATTTAACTCGTGGGAGTAAAGTATCACATTACTTCCTCGAGTAAATTTTAATAAAAACAAGTAACAAGCGTCAATACTTTTGACAGCTACTCACAGTGCCAAAAGTCCCCCAAAGCATCTTAAGAAGAAGTACGAGCCTTACATGTACTACCCCGATTATGGAAAGCAGTGGACGCAGCTGAGGAAGAGGTGGCAAGAAGCGTCAGATCAGATGAGGATACCTGTGTCAGTTTTTGGAGAATCTGGTAACCCTTACACATTTTGGATCTCTTAACATGATAAAACTACAGTTGCTTATTTTCTTTTAAAGTAACATCATCGATAGAAACATAGAGAACAAATTATAAGTACACAGCATTTATGACTTACATTGTTTATAAATGGGTTTTCTTGTTTCTAGAGTAATTTCAATTGTAATTATGTGGACAACGGCCTCCCAGGCTTTTTGCTTTAAGATGCATCTATAAACTTTCTCTTACAAATTGTTCTTAAAATTTTATATTATTAAAAAAATTTGTCAAGTAACTTCTGATGTGCTACCGCTCTGGTGAAAATATGCATTTTGCAGATATGCCGGTTTGATTTCACAGCTACGATATCTGGATTACCCTTTCGATAAAAGAAGCTCACTGCTTATTACATCAAAATCCATTTCCATAAAAACTTGATAAAAATTATTTCTTTATAAACATTGTTCTTGAACATCACCAACAAATCTTTAAAATCAATATTTCTTTCAGATGAAGTAATCAGTATTCAGTCAAATTATTACAATGAATTCCATAAGATGGCTCCTATTCAAAACTCAATTACGTAAGTGATAGATATTTTTCTAATTAATGTCTAATTAAAGAAGTGAAATAATTCTAAACTATATTTTGATTTGAATTAATCCTTAATTTAAAATAGATGCAAAACAAAAGTTTTCAACATTTTAAAACTTAAAAAATATGTTTTTAAAGTATAGTATATGAATTTAATTATGTTGAACCCAATAATTTTCTTCTCATTGCCTTAGTTTTCTATGAGTGGTATTATTTTTATGAACTTATTACCTTTCAAGATCAGAAACCACTTGTTTCTGTAAAATATATTGAAGCACTTTCGAAACTAAAACAAAAAACTACCTTGTTTTAAAGATTTATATAATAATCCTTTTGGAAATGGTGTGCTTACCTTAATTTATACATAAAACTTTAAATTACCCAATATTTCGTACAATATTAACACTAAAATAAATAAGTGTGAAAATAGATAAATTAAATTTTATCTAAGAAATAAGAATAGAACCAATTTTGCTTTTTTTACTTTTAGTGGCAACAACGCAAGTGGGGTTTTTCTAGACAGTAGGGTAATGAGTTTTGAGGTGAAACCATCATATCAGAAGGAAGTTTTGACGTCAGATCCAGTTATTATTTTTTTAGAACATCAATGGATGGTAAGTTAAGTTTTTTTCCCGGTGTTAGTACGTTGTTGTATTATCACATTTAAGTAAAACAACTAAATTATAAAAAATATTAACTTTTCAGAAAACTAAAATGCTCCGAGGAGAATCTGCGGAAGAGCTGGAAGAGCCGAAGGTAAGGATATTACTTATCGTCATCAGTAAATCTCCCATTTATTTTTTCTGAGAAGTTGTCTACGTAATTAACTTCAATATCCACGGCCTTTTCTTCTACTATTTTAATAATAAACTGATATTTTTATTCAAGCACAAATTAGTAAAGATAAAGCCTGAGGTTTCCTATCTCTCTTAATTAACACATCGCTTCTTTAAAATGTATAATCCACTATACTCCCCAATATTATCTTTAATAATAATTATTATAGGATATATAATGTTAATGTACTACTACGGTGATTGAAGATAACGCTAATGAGTTTTTGTTTTTCTTGCACGATACGTAGTTCCTTTAAAACAGGTTTCCCTTCGTTAATACTTTTGTTTGGGTGAAAACAACATATATGGCCTTATTTTAAGCAATCGACTTTCTTGATTTTAATGTTATTTTAATGTATCAGTCGTTCTTAGCAATGTTTTTTTAGTACAGTGAATTGTGAAACAAACTTCGATTATAGTGAACCTGAATTCTCCATTATCAAATAATTTAACATATTATCAAAGGAAGTTTTTCACAATCCTCAAGATGATTAAAATCATACATTTCTCTAGGAAAAACAGTAGAAAAATGTTTGAAATAAAATAAACTAAAACGTTGAGGAAATATTAATTTTCCCTATCATTATGTAAAGAATTTCTTCCCATGGTTTATTTTTTTATACAAGAGCAATAATTTTAAGATTCCCATAACTATTTACTAAACTCTGTTAATAAGGTGAATCGTCACATAAAGACTGTTCGACTTTGTTTGATGACAATTGAATAACTTGTCTTAAATTACAGATTGGTAGCCGAGAGTGCGTTAGATGGTCTGATACATTGGAGTTTCCTCAGTAAGTTCAATTTATTTTCAATTTAAATTTTTAATTTTTGGAATGATAGAAAAATACTAACCTCCTCTTTCTTTTGATTTAGAAGTGTGAAAGTTGGGGGATGGACCAACGAGGGTTGTTTCATAGTGAACTCGACGGAATTTTACACCACTTGTGCCTGTGACAGCCTTGGAATGTTTGCACTTCTGGCCTTACCACCAGTCCCAAAGGTGCCTTAAGTAATTGCTTTTTCTGTAAATCAGGCGTTAATTTAAGCATTTCCTAATTCCTTTAAGAAACTTTTATTTTAACAGGAGGAAATGTTTTTCATTTTTGAATCAAACGGGAATAATCTTTACTAAATAAAATGTTTGTTAATATTTATAAACTCATATAGATTTTCATTCTTAGAAATATATAGAGCCAGAAGATGAAACCTGGGTGTTTGTCGTCAGGGGATTAGGATACAGTTTTTCTATCATTATTCTCATCTTTTACATAAGTGCCATTGCCATGAGATCGTAAGTATCAACCCATGCTTTTTTTACTTTTGTATTTATAATTTAGAAAAACGTTTACTACTGTTTAAGTTATTTAATTTTCAAATATCCGCTGCTGTTGGTGTAATTTCAAAATAAATTATATTTTCAAGGGGCTTACATGTTTTTTAGACTTGTTCCTTATAAGAATTTTATGTGAAAGTACGTATATGTAAACATAAAAAACTATATAAAACTACTTATTTGATTTCATTCTAAATTATCATCATGTAGTTAATTTTATCGTCTATCACTATTTAATTACCTGTTTACATAATTTATATAGTTTTCAGAAATGTTTAAAATTTTAATAAAATAGCAGGATGACGGTATTTTTCTTTCAGATCTCTTCACGATCAATTTCACATCATTCGACTCAATTTAGCGATAGCTGCCGTAGGAACCATGCTCTCATTCTTTTCCGTTGACTTCAAGCGCCATGACTGGGTAAGAATTCTTCAATAAATAAATAGAACATACTTAAAAACTATGTGGCCGTGGGGAGCCTAGTGATTAAGGCATCGGCTTCGGGATCGGAGGGTCCCGGGTTCGATTCCCGACACCGCTAAAGACCCACCGAGTATATGCGGAGTACGTGCTCGTTAAATCTGTGGGCCCAAAAGTCCTGTGGTCCGTCATGGCGCAGTTTACCACGGGTCCAGGTGTCTGGAGACTATTTCTCTCCCCTTCAGATACATGGCAAAATTTGGAGGTGGCGATAGATAGTGGCATCTATCATATCATGAGGCCGAAGTCGGACTCCTTCCATTTATGGGCCTCACTTTCTCAGGAGCCGCACCCCCTTTGCCTTGAATCCTTGTGGAGCTTGTGTATTCCAGGTGGCACACGACAACAACAACTTAACAACTATCCACACAAAAAAATGTAATGGTTAACTAAAATGCTAAGAAAATAGATTGATTAATAAGCATCTTTTAGATATTCACAATAAGACAAAAGAACATTATTTTTTAAACTAAGTTGACAAATATTTTCAAGAGTGAAAATAGTCTTCTTCTTTACGTTTTATTTCTGAGGTTTTTAATCAATTCTTTGAACTGGAAATACAATTATTACTAAGAATGGGATATTTTTCTTTATAGGAATCCTGTCGTGTTTTATCCGGGTTCATTCATTATTTTTACCTGGCAGTGGGTTGCTGGCTGGCTATTTTGACTCATGCTCTTTTCAAGGGTTTTATCAAAGGTGTAGTGGATGGAAGAGTGCGATTCTACCTCTTGGTAGGATGGGGTAAGTTGAAGTCTAAAATTTCAAGTCAACAAGAAAAATAATTCAAATCACAGACATTAAAATTAAAGACAATCCTATTAACTATCTTTGTTGAAATCCGATTCAAATTATTCATGATTTTCATGTGAGTTATTACTTTTGTATCAAATTTTTTACAGGTCTTCCGTTGCTATGGGTTGGAATAATAGTTGCATCTACACCTAATTACGGTTATGAAGATAGGTAACTATTTTTCTGAAAAATATAAAAAGTACAACTGTTTTTATTTGCAGGTTTATTTAAAAAAAAATTAAAATGTACACACAATTGTTTCGAGGATACAAAGGATCCCCTTCGTTAGCAATAGGTTCCAACAGTGTGATAAGCAAATATTGGAACCTATTGCTGACAAGAGGGGATCCTTTTGTATCTTCGAAACAATTGTACATTTTAAATTTTTTTAACTAATCTTGCAAATAAAATCCGTTGTACTCTTTAAATTCCTCATTATCTTTGCACGGAGGATATCACTCTTAATTATTTTCCTGTCTAATTCAACAGGGCAAATTTGTATTTGAAAGGTTTATTAAAGTAACATTAACAGTTATACTTGGAAAAATTAATTTGAAACTTTATTATTTATGCATTCATATATTTAAGTTTAATAAAGTAATTTTAAAAATGTTTTAGAATATAATTGTACTAAAAGTTTTTAACATGCTTTATTTGGATGCTAATTTAAGCATAAGTGTTTGCATAATGTGTGTATCTTTTAGCTGAATTAATATAGATTGTAACAAACTGCGTAAAAGAAGTGAATGAACTCCTTTTATTTAGTAAATGCGAAACATAAAAGGAAAATAAAAAAACTTTTATGATTATTAACCGATTTCTTCATATTTTCAAGGTGTATGGTGGGACCCAGCAGAGCTTTGAGATGTTCTCTTGCGTGTCCTTTAATATTTATTAGTATGGTAAGATTATTAAGCAATTTTCAATTTAATTATGGTAAGTATAGGTAAGTCAAGGTGTAAAATTTTAAAACAGTTTTTCTACTGAATGACACAGTTTTAGCAAACTTTTAATTTGATTTTTTTGCTAACTTAATTTTTTCAGGTAAGTAATTTGACTTTAAAATAGTTCTTGGAAAAAGTTGGCATGGATAGTAACTGAAGAATTAAATAAATCTTATCTTATTTTAAAGAATATTATGATAAACCTTCAAACCTTAAATTAGATAGTTAAGGCTTTTAATTATCTCCTTGAAGGAAAATATTTTTAATACATGAAAATTTATTTAATCCATCAAAATTTTAGTTTTGCGTTTTGAAATAAAATTAGTAGTGACTCTTCAATCTAACAACTCTTTCATTTTAATAAAATAAGTCAATAATACCATTCTTTTAATTTAAGGGAAAACATTGCAATAGCGGTTCCAAAACTGTTCGTCTACTTTACTATCTCCAAGTGTTTCACTAAAACATTGAAAGGGAAAATAATATTTAACCTCAAATACTCCATGTTTAGTTTGGAAACCAATGCAGTATAACTTTTCTTGTGATAATAACTGCTCTCCATTTTTTTTATTCAGGGTTCATTGGTTTGGAGCGCAATAATCTGTTGTAACTTGACTTCACCGCAAATCAAACGGATGGAAGTCGTCGAAGAGCTTAAGTAAGTAATAATAAAAACCCCTTCATTATTAACCTAAAAAATTCACTACTGCTGCTTAATACTAACGCAACTTGTCCAATCAGTTGTAGCACAAAGATGCTGTTTTTCCTCTCCCTCGCCTTCACTGGCATCTGGATTCCTGGCTTCGTAGCTTGGCTGGAGCTAGATATGGTGAATTTGAGGGGCTGGAGGAAGCTGTTTCAGATTTTTAACTCGTGGATGGTAAGGAAAATACCGACTTAATAAGATTGTTAACAATCTGATGAGTAGTTTTAAGGAATGTCTGTATATTGTATGCTCTTTTCGCCCTTTCTTTGTTACTTTGTTTTCTCACGAGTTAACATTTAAATTGACGTGTGCTCAATTGTAAAATATTACACTGTGAAAGTTATTTCTTTTAATACAGGATACTACCCCGAAGCACTGTTGCCAGTTAATTTCTGTACTTCGAGAAAATGTCTGGGTTTTTTTCTTTACTGTCAAATGGGAGAAACTTTCCGTTTTTTGAAGAGAGTTGTTTTAGATTAGCTACATAGGGAGATACCTTTATCACAATAAATATAATAACAAATTTCATAATCCAGAATGACATAGTGACATGCAAACATATGCACCTAACTACAGTGGTGCCCAACCTTTTTTCTCCTGAGGGCCAATTTGCTTTTGAAGATTTATCTCGCGGGCCACATAAAAAACACTCCGTTTTCAATGAGAAGTTTGCATCTGTTTTGGAGGATACTAGTTCTTGTAAATTCGGCTCCAAATTTGTAACACTTATCCTTAAAACTGAATTAATATGATTATCTGTTTCGTTTCGTAATGTCTCTTGATATTGTGTTCTTTAAACACTGCCACAGTCTCCTTACATATAAGTCTCCTGACATACGGTTTATTTTCTCGCTGAATGAAGAAATATGAATTTGTCCACTTTTCTTGAAAGTTTCGGCATTTCTAATGGCAAATTCCCCGTATATAGAAAAAACTAAAACAGAGAAGTAAAAAAAATATTACCGGGATGTTGAAGAATTCCTTTTTTACAAATCATCTTTTTTTTTTAGATGGAAGTGCCATAATGTCTCGCACGATGTCGTGGTTTTCGTGGAAGATTTCTGAAAGTGGTTTTTGTTTTTAAGATTTAACGAGTCCGCGGGCCACATGGATCATCCTCGCGGGCCACATTTCGTCCGCGGGCCGTAGGTTGGGCACCACTGAGCTAAATGATCCCGAGATATTTTTACTTGCACATACTTTTTTTTATTTATTCTTTTAGTTGTGAATTGATTAAATCTAAATTATCTTTGTGGAAAAACTTACGGAAAAGGCACGTTCTCTAGGCATACGAAAAATAGAAACTATAGAAAATTTAGTGTAAAAAGAGTAATTCTTTACAGTGTACCCTTTTAACTAATTTAGTCCAAACCATCACGGATATTATTTTATTTTCTACGCAATTTTTACAGTTTAATTCATGATGAGAGCTTACAGAGGTAACAGTCAATATCAATTAAAATAAATGATAACGCTATTAATATCTTTTCTCGTGTGGCTGTATTAAATTGTGCGATGTTGAAAGGTTTTAGAACTTTTCATACCGTAAAACAAGATAAATATTGTTTGTAGTCTGCATTCATCTTCCTAATATTATTCACCATTAATAATCTTGTAGAGGTAATTATTATTTCTTTTTCAATTTTGCAGGGTGTTTTAATTGTTCTACTTCTTGGAGTAGGATCAAAGCATTTTAGGTATGCAGCCTTAGAGAGATACGTCAAGTATTTAGAAACGATTTTCAGAGTAAGTTGAACCCCCAATTACTTTATGTCTGAACGTGAAGCACATGTCTATTTAAATACCTATAAAACTATTGCTTCTTTTTTTTTTCAAAAAAATTATAACAAATATTAGGTAGTTACATTGTTTACTTTTCAATAAATTTACTTTATAAAAATGAATAAATTCTGGATTCTAAAAAAATTCAATAATAAAAACGTTTATCGAATAATGATATTAAAAGTTTTACTTTTAACTCTAAATTTATTCTGTTTTAATGTAAAGAAGTTTCAGTAAAGTTATTACTTTTAAATTTTAGAAAATGAGTTGGTAATAAAATGTTCTTATTTTCAGAGTAATGAAATAAACCCTTCGTCGAATATTATCTATACAAACGGATACCGTTTTGAGTACAAAAACTGTGAGTAATATTTTGTTATTTTTAAATATATCTGAAAATTTAAAAAACTGTTAAGATGTTTTGTCCTTTTTGGAATACAGAGGTTTTATTCAAAAAAAAATGTCGCTCGAATGAAAGCATCTATTTGTTGATTTGTACAACAGTTTTGAGTTTTCCTAGAATGAAAAAAATTTGTGAAATATAACAGAAAATAAACGGTTTTTAGTTTTAATAATTTCTTAAATATTAATAATGTGCTGCAATTTATTCTTCTACCTTATCTTTATTTCCAGATTATTATTACTGAATTAATAGGCCCATTTCCATTCAAGATGACCGAAACATTTTTATGAATACTGAAACGTATTTCGAGGACTTTTTTTCATACAGTTTCTACAATTGTCGCCTGATAATGGCTTTTATACTCATGGCTGTGACCAAAGCACAATTTCTGTATACATTATGAATAAACATTCTTAATACATTTATAATGCCAGTTGACCGATTCTTTGACTTATTTTTTTACAACAAATACATAATTTATAATCTTCCTGTTCAAATTCTAACGTGTTACTTGTTTTCAACTAGGAGATCCAAAAATACCTTTTCTACATGAGTTTTAAATATAGCTGTGTAAACATTAAGCATTCGAAAGTTAGATTCAATTTATAAGCGTTCACTCATAAAGAGAGCTGTAAAAATGGGTTCAGTGAATCAGTTTGCAATTTTTTTCTACATTATGGTCAGGCTGGTAGTTTGGCGAATAGAAAATTCTAGCTCTGGATAAAAACTTAGTTGAAATTAAGAAAAAAATAAGCTTTTTATCATGTTCTTTATTTATCCATAACATTTGCAAAAAGAATTCTGCTCAGAAAAGATTTGACCAAAAATAAAAAATATATCATCACCTAAAAATGTAAATGTGAAAACAATACCAATGTTTTTACAATATCAATCAAATCAAAACCGTAAAATAATAATGCTGATAAGAATAAAGTGAGAACTTCAAACTATACAAGATAATCTTCGTACCCCATTTGAATCTTTGCATTCGTTCTTCACTTCTTTGCAAACCTGATTGATTCATAACCCATACCAAATTACCGGTTTTTTTTTCAAGAACTGGATGAGAAAGCAATAGCCAAGGATTATTCAGAAGAGCGGCTTTAAAAAATGTGTGGCTGCACACGGGCTATATTATACAATGTTATTTCTAATTATTTTAAGGTGACTGTGATTCCCATCTTGGTCTCGATTCCAAAGTTCGGCATGATGTATGAAAATCTTCAAATCCTTACTCAAGTAATCTCTCTTTAAAGTTCCACTTGCAAAGGAAACATAGCGCATTTTCACTTATATAGGGAGATTCTCCCTCTGAGTCCAATTGCACCTTTTGCAGTTCAGGCAGTTGACCGCTTTACTACATATTTCCAATAGAATAGTTTTCCCCCCTTTCTTTTTTCTCTTTAATTGCAACAAAATGGTTATTAATCGTTTATGAAGGTAATGAATGGTTCTGAATTTTCAACCACCAGTTTTCAAACCAGCTTTTTAATGAAGTTCGGGTTGGTTTTAAACTGAGTCCAGGTTTTCTCTACACTACGTCAGTCTCATACCAAGTATATCCTTGATGTAAAAAGTCTTTCCGCGCCTCTCCTTCTTCGCCACAACACACCCTCCTCTCTCGATCTCCAACACCGTTCTTGGCTTCCTTTTTAGGTCGCTAAAACCAGCACTGTCCATCCCGTTGGCAAACCCTTCCTTCTGACCATTTGTATTACCATCGTTTTGTTTAGAAAGGCCACCTCCAGACTTGGCGTGCTTTGGCGACCGCCTCAAGATCCTGTTGATGGAGGACACTGAGGGCAGGGACTCTCGGGGGCAGATGCCATCGTACAGAAGCTTTTCTCGGATTTCCCAAGCGAATAGAGACGAGTTGTCGTCTTTGTACTGACGGATCTTGGAGATGACGAGAGGAGTGGACACTCTTGGCTTGCTTCCACCTGAAAGATAGGAATTTTATTCGGTTGATGAAATAGTTTTTGCTTTGTTTCCTTTCTAATAATTTATTCACGTCAAACATGGCAATAAGAAAAAAGAAGTTTCTCAACCTTTTCCCCCCTCGTCTGTTCTTCAATAAGAATTTTTGAAAAAGTTAAATAATTTGGTGGATTTTCAGATTTGACTAAAATTTTTAAGTCATTAGTTAGATCAGTGGTTCCCAACCTTTTGTGGCCCATCGCCCCCTTTTCATTCGCATTGTATATCTAATTTTAATTTGAAGTAAAGTGTAAATAATAAAGCAATTTTATGTCAGGGGGTCCTCCCTCAGAAAAGTTTTGGATATATTTGGAAAAGTTTTGGATATTTTTGGAAATAAGACTCCAAAAAAATGGTTTTTAACTAGGTATGGTACACCTCTTCCGAATTTCGGACATATATTTTAAGGTAGGAATTAAATTAGAAAAACTAATTATAAAAAAGTTCCAAGTACAAAAGGGGGGTTTGGGGGTCCTCCCCCCAAAGAACTTTTGGAAATTTGACCCTAAAATACAGGGTTTTAAGGTATCCGCCTTCCCCTGAAATGACGATTTTCGACTTTTTCGTCGAAAATTGGGTTCTTACATTTTCAAGTAGTTTAGACTTTTATCTTTCCAAAACTGTTTTCCTTTTACTTGTAGGTGAATTAGAAAATAAATTACAGCATTTTTTAAAAACAGATAGTCGTGTGCGATGTATACAAATATAAACTTTAAAGCTAATTTTCTCAGAACTAAATTTTGCATAAAAACACTCTCCACTATTTAGATGATTACTCAAAAACTATCCAAGATATTCACTCCAAATTTTTAACAGTATATTAATCATATTGTTATTAACCAGATGGACTACAGATTTTTATGTAAGTTTATTCTTTTTATTTTTATTGGCGTTTTTTGTTAAATGGTTGTAGAAATTTTGAAATTTTTCACTTACCTTTACATTTTATGCTGTAAAACAATTACTTTTCAAAATTTGTCTTAGAAAATAGTCCATTCTGAAGATAAGTGTTATACGATACTTGTGTCCAAAGGAAATTTATATAGGGGTAATAGTTTTTGGGCAAGAGTGAAAGGGGTTTTATAAAAATTCACTTAAATTTTACACTAATTACCCCATATTTTAGAAAATAATATAATTAATTTTGTTTTTTTAGCATTGATCAATGTTTTGAAGTACATTTAAACTAAAAATTAGAAATTCAAAATGGTAAAGCAAGGGGACACAGATGGACTAGATTTCAATACGGGTAATAGAACAAGGGGTCACAAATTCAAATTGAATAAAGGAAAATTTAAGACGGATTGTAGGAAGCATTATTTTTTTAATAGGGTAGTGGATAGATGGAATGCGATGCCTGAAACAATTGTAAATTCAAGTGGGGTAAACGAGTTCAAGAGGAAAGTTGACAGATACTGGGATTCCGGTAGTGTGGGTTAAAAAGACTGGACCAACCTTGCTGGGCTTACGCCTGTAGTTGGTCGACTTAATTTGTATTTGTATTTGTAAATCAAGTATTTCAAAAAAATGGTCTCAAAGGTAGGCGGATGCCTTAACTTGTTTTGGTACATTAAGTCTGATTACAGTCTGTCAGTACAGAACTATTTTATTTCCCCCTTTGAATACTCATCGCCCCCCAATCTCCCCCCACTTTTTTATCGCCCCCTTGATAACACAAATCGCCCACCTGGGGGCGACCGCCCCAGGTTTGGAACCACTGAGTTAGATGCTAGGTAAAAATCTTAATCACTAAAAAATGTAATCACCAATTTTAACGGTTAATCAAATGAAAAAGATTATTTGAATATTATATAACTTTATTAATTTAAAGACGTAAATCAGTGGTTTCTGGTAGGGTAGGTGGGGGTAAAAACCCGCACGAGGCAAAACCACGCACCGCGATTTTTAATTGTTAATAATCGATTCAAAAGTTGAAAACTAGGTGGTTGGTTTGTCTTACCGTGACCTATTGTTCTGCGAAAGTTCGTACCTCTAAGTCACTCAGGAGTTTAAAAAATGCTGTAAGTTTGTTTTTCATCATTTTGATGTAATTTTTCTGATCTTTTACTTAAAAATTACATAAAATAGGGCTTGAGGAGAAATACAAACAAATTGCCCAATGATAAGATAGCAATTCAACTTCAGTTTCATTTTGAAAGATTTGCCTCGACATGTCTCTAAAAATAATAAGGCTTGTTTTTCAAAATAAAGTAAAACGGGGCAAATCCACGCAGGTGTTTTGGGGCAAATCTACGCAGCTTAAAAAGCTCAGAAATTCATCCCAAAAGGAAAATGGGACTACTTGATCTCTAAAGAGGTTAATAAAGGTGTCCAAGATGCCAACCCTCTACCTGAAACCATCCTTTCTCCCTTTTGAAAGATATCTGGTCAATCTGAAATTAATTGCTACAACAGATTGACAATTTTCATTAAAACTGATCATATTTATATTTAATATTGTTGGTTGGCTTAGAAATATTAAAACAACATTAAGAGCATTATTTTTAGTGTTTTTATAATGAAAAATTCTGTTTATCACTGTTTGTTTCATTTCGGCACCAAGATTTGCAAGTGCGGGTCTTTGCCCCGTTTTGCGAGGCAAAGCCCCGCGAATTTTTTTTCTACTAAATTGTAAATTTCTCCTAAAATACCATACACAAGAGTTTAAACTTGGATTGGTTTTGTAGGTAGGATCTCAATCTAACATCTCCATTGAAATTTCGGGATTATCTACCCCCTTTCAACGACAATGTTAAAAGTACTGAAAATTGCGTGGCTTTGCCCCCACCTACCCTATATATGGAATGGTTGGTAAATGCACTGTCATCTAGACCAGAAGGTTGCTGGTTCGATCCTAGGAAATTTTTTTAAATGGTGAAGTATCAACTTCAAAATAATTAGAGAAAGTGGCCTGTTGCAGGAACGGATGGCTTGGTGTGTTAGTGCACCAGTATGTCATCTCAAAGGCACTCAGATAGAACTTATTCGAGCCTGAGCCTCTCCCCGGGTATAGCACTCGGAAATAAATGCAGTTTGGCATTTGTAAATTTAGTTCCTGCTTATTCAAGGGGGGCTGATGCACAGAAGGTTTTTATTTCAAACCCCACTAACTTAACTTCCCATTTTATTGCATTTACTCTTAAATTTTAAGCACTGACAATTCCACTATACACTTCGACCACAGCTGGTTACTAAACGTCCTAGATGGCTCAGTTGGTAGTCCTCTATGGCTCAGTTGGTAGAGTAGTGGTCCTGGTATACTGAAGGTACTCAGATCAAATCCCACTATTTTAGCTTCCCATTTTAGCAGATTTTACAGTTCAATTAAATTTTAAACACTGACAATTTCACTATACACTTTTACCAGTAGCTCCTTCCAAAGCGTCCTTGATGACTCAGTTGGTAGAGTCGCAGTCGTGGTGTACAGAAGGTACTCAGTTCAAACTCCACTATCTTAACTTGCTATTGTAATTCTATAATATCTGCCTCTTCCTATTCTTTCCACTTTCTTAATAGTTGTCTTCTAAATTAACCTAAGCAAAATGAACTTAATTTTCTATAAGTACCTGATGTTGCATCTGACCAAGGGGACAGAAACTGGTGACCGAGTCGAGTCCGTTCACCCGTCGAAGATGTCGATGCTCGGACGAGAGGAGGTCTTCCTGGTGGACCTGATCTGCTCCCCGGAGGGTCGCGGGCCTAGGGGGTTCTTCGGATAACCCCCGAAAGCCCCTTTGCCCTGGGGGCCAGCGGAGAAAGGTCCGTCAGGAAGCCAGTTTTGCCTAAAATTTTAATCTTAGGATACAATCCGCAATTTGTGGACGGTCCCCTAACGGAGTGCAATATGGGGACGGCCCCCTTAGTTATCATATTGCAAAATTTTGACTCCATTACACGTCTTGTGCCATTGGTCCCAGCGCAAAATTTTTATGTTTAACTGTGACCTTAACTGTATCAATCAAAATATTTTAAAACGTAAATCTCCAGAATCGAACCTCCAAACTTTGAAGCCATAGATGCATACAATATACCACTAGGATAGCGGCTCCACATTAGTACGAAGGCAATAGTTCATGTGCAATTTATTTTAAAGCTTTCTTCAAAGTAGAAAATTTAAGTAATTTTACAAAAATTTCGAAATACCACCAGGGTTTGACCCGGGAACCTTCTGCATTGCAGACAGGCATTTACCCAACCAGGCTATAGGATCCACATAAGCAAGAAGGAAATGGATAAAATGTATTCCATTTTATAGCTTTCTTTAGAGTAGAAAACTTAAGTAATTTTATTAAAACCTCAAAAACCCGCCAGGGTTTCATCCGGGAACCTTCTGCACTAAAGTCTGGCCCTTACCCAACCAGACTACTGGATATACGTCAGAAAGAAGGCAATGGAGGAAATGTATTCCATTTTAAAGCTTTCTCTAAAGTAAAATAATTTATAAAAATCTCAAAATCCCACCAGGGTTCGATCCGGGAACCTTCTGAACTAAAGACACTCACTTAACCAACCAGACTACTGGATCCCCATCAGCAAGAAGGCAATGATGGAAATGTATTTAATTATAAAGCTTTTCTTTAAAGTAAAAAAACTTTAGTAATCTTATATAACCCTCAAAATCCCGTCAGGGTCTGATCCGGGAACCTTCTGCACTGAAGACATTCACTAAACCAACCAGGCCACTGGATCCACATCATCAGGAAGGCAATGGATGAAATGTATTTTGTTTTAAGGTTTTCTTTTAAGTAAAAGAACTTAAGTAGTTTTATAAAAATCTCAAAATCCTGCCAGGGTTTGATCAGTAGGAACCTTTTGCACTGGTGACAGGCACTTAACCAATCTTTGTAAATAAAATAAACATCTTTGGGAAATTTAATCAGATGGAGCTAATTAATTAAATTGATACTTCTGAGTGTTCTCAGTACACTGAGGGCTAAAATATTATCACAATTCAAAAAAAAGTATGGCTTTATCGCAAGGTCTTAAAAAATAATACACTATCCTTTTGACTCTAACTACTTTTAAGGGAAGAAAAAAGACAACCATGGGAATACTATCAAAATGGCAGCTTAAATCCAAACTTCAGTTTTAAATCTATTCGCTTTTCCCGCTAAAATACTCATCACAGAACCCGTACTGCAATTTATCCTGAAAGAGTAAACCTAAAAGAGTGTTCCTGCGAAGTATCGTCAGCAATGTATTCGTAAGAAAGGTTATTCTATGTAATTTTAAAGTGGTGGGACTTTTAAGCACCGTGAGTTACAAGGGTTCAAACGTTATAAGGGTTATAAGGGCTCAAACGTTATAAGGGTTATAAGGGTTCAAACGTTATAAGGGTTAAAAAGGGTTTAATTAAACGAAGTGTATCAGTTATCAATTTTCAAACATAAAATAAAAATATTGAGTGTTGGGCATTAAATTCTTCAGAACTGAAAATTTCTGGTATTTCAAAATTGAAATGGTTGGATCGTCATACTTGAAACAAAAAGTTTCCCTTCAGAATGAATAATCGATTATTTACTCACATTCGAAAATGTCTGGCCGCGAGAGAAAGATTCATACTACTAATTCACCCAACTACTGGACTAAACAAATGCATATCATACGGAAATACGAAGGATTCTCTTAAATTTGGCTTGAAAAAGAGAAACGGGTACGAAAGAGAAACTTTTAACATTATCACTAACATCCGAAAATTAACTGAACTCTAAGGTACTTTACCTATGGCTCCAGGCAAGATGGACCCAGTTTCTGCAAAACGGGTCAAGATTTTCGAGACGCAGCCATGAGAGACTAACAAATGCCTGGAAATGTCGCATGGTCTGTACCCGTACAACGCCAGCTCGAGTATTCTCAGTCGCACGTGGAAAGGTAAGGGCTTACCATTGGCGAAGGCACCTCCAAGTTGGTTTATACCCCCTTGACCTGTAGTGAAAGAATTGGAGGTGTAAAACAGCAATAAAGAAACTTGATATAATAAACATATGTTACGGTGAATGTCCGAAATTGGAGAATGTCGACATTCACCGGTGATTGTCGACATACACCGGTGGTGATTGTCGACATACACCGGTGGTGATTGTCGACATTCACAGATAAGCGAACATGTGATTGTCGACATTCACCGGTGAATGTCGACAATCACCAAATTTCGGTCTTTCACCGAACATATATTTAACAAATTCCTTTCTTCGAATGTTTCAATTGTGTCTGCAATATTTTACAGTTTATTATTTTTAAAAATTATATTACATTTTTTCCAAAAACGTATCACTGACTTTTTATAAACAAGAAGTATTAGGTTTACAAATAAAAAAATCCGAAACCAAATATTCTTAAAAATGATAAGAAAATTAAGGATTTTTAAATATATAGGAAAATTTTAAAATGTATATTTAACGCCTGCTAATTATATTTTTGTATGGAATAGTGGCAATGAATCTTTGGGTTCTACTATGGACTAAGGAATGAAAAAAATCAATTATCACTCTAATGGAGTTTTATCAATCAGTTCAAATTTTTAGAAAAAACAGAGTTAGTTAATTGAACTGTGCATCATATTTAAAACTCCTAGAATGTAATGTAGCATACCATTAAAAAATTTCTTGAAAGATATTTTCTATAGTTATCATTCTATTCAAGTCAAACCATTTTCAAGTAAAGAGGAGAACAATTTGTGAAACTGTTAAAAAAAATTCCGGAGAACTCACTAAATTCAGTATTTTTTTTCAAGATTGGGTATTTAAAATAATTGTTAAATGTTTAAATTAGAAGCAATTTTCGTTTCATATAAACATTTGTTTTCATTTGATAAAAATTCAATAATTTTTTAACACGTCCTGTATCAAGGTAGGACATTTCACTTAATTAAAAATATGAACGGTCAGCTTTTCATCCGGTAGGCAAATACCGAAAATCCTTCTACTTTTTATATTTTTTTCAAGTAAGAAGGTTTTTAGAGGAGCATATTTATTTCTGAAAGGTTACGATTTTGGCCGGACTTCGCGTACAAAGCGCATTTTAAAAGTTTTTTCCTAAATAGTTAGTTAATAAACAAACCCTTACCTCTCGGAGTCATCAGCAGCTTTCCGAACTCCAACAGTTCCAAAGATGAACCTACCAAAACAATTCGACTTTTTGAACCAGAATCCCCATTCCTCGCAGAGGTGTCGATTACAAAATGCAACATCCCCAGCCTATATATACGCATCCGGAAAAACTCGGGATGCCAGGGGGTGAAAAAAGGGGAGGGATGACCGTGGGAACTCGCCATGTGCCGGACCTCTGTTTGGTGGTGTGCCGGACACTTCTCAGCCGGACGCTGGTCACCAGAATCGCATGAAGGGGAGGAACTGTTGAAACCAGACAAAATGACCACCCATCCAAGCGGTAATGGGTATTGGGGAACGATGAAGGGGTTTGTTTGGTTGTTTTTGCTGTGAATCAAGGCGATGCTGATGTTATGGGGTGAAAAGGGGAGGTGATGATGGGATTAATTTTGGTATGTGGTGCGTGATTATTGGATTTAAACTTTGGTTATTCTGTTATTATATTCCTATGAATAGATTGGGTGCCGTTTAAGTATTACGTAAGTACCTTAAGGGAGGAGGGGGTTTGCTCTTTGCTTATTTTTCCGGACAAGGGGGTGTATGAGTGATGCTTACGTAAGATGTTACGGACACTTCATTTTCGAAAATATCTTGTTTCTCGGATGAATGATTTCAAAATTCAACCAGAAATAAATTTTACTTTAAAATTTTTATTTTGTATGAAATGAAAGCATAGAAAACAACAAAAAATCAGCAGTTTCCTTAAGCAGTAATTGTGAGGGGATTAGCGGTTTGCTTATCTTTGCTGATAAGGGGGGGGGTCAAAAACATTAATGGCCTCTTATGGGAGTTTGAGAATATTAAAAATGAATTACTCTTACCCCAATTCTCAATTATTTGGGATTTGCGTGATTTGGAAGCGTTTACCCAAGTCTAGATCTATGTTCTATGTGATACGTTACGATTTTAAACGTATTTGTATGGTATCCCATTTAATGCATACGACTTTAGTTGACTTTCCAACTTTAGAAAAATTAGACCAGCGTGGTCCTTAGTTATGTACTCAATTTCTACTGATACAAATTGAATCAATTTTTAGGCATATTTTTTAAGATTTAGATTATAAAAGCTGGAAATTTGGTAGATCTGAATTCAAAACTTTAGGCGTGATTAAAACAAGAGTGGAAATTTTAGATGGATTGTAAAAATATTTATGGGTAAATGGACAAAGATTTAGTAGGTTAATCAAAGGCACCTCTTTTGTTAAGTAGTTAGAAACGTAGTCCAATTTGTGTGGACACGATAACTTAATTTTTTACTTAAATTTACACTGAACAGTTGTTTCTTTCTTCCATACTTACCTCTTTTCATTTAAGCTGTGGTAAGAGAGACGAAAAAACAGAATTAAGATGTAAAGATAACAGAACTAATGCTGCTATAAGGACAGAATATTAGAGGCATATTTTAATTTTGACAGGGAAAAAACAGAAAGGGAAGGAAAAGAAAGAGAAGGAGAAAGAAAAGTAAAAAGAGGATAGATGAAAGAGATACACAGGGGGAGAAGAAAAGGGAAAAGAAGATTATATGAAAGGGAAGGTTGAAAAGAAATGAAAAGGGAGCGTAA
This sequence comes from Tetragnatha versicolor, assembly GCA_024610705.1. Classification (NCBI taxonomy): domain Eukaryota; kingdom Metazoa; phylum Arthropoda; class Arachnida; order Araneae; family Tetragnathidae; genus Tetragnatha; species Tetragnatha versicolor. The sequence goes on from JANDEH010000008.1 coordinate 20,152,257, forward strand.
AAATGATAATATTGTTGAATTTTGTTGTGAAATGTTTCATAAGCTTTATCTTTTAAATAACTGAAAAAAATATTAAGTGGCAAAAATGAAAGGGAAATGAACGGATTTCAGCCATGTTCAGGAGCTTTTTACTATGTATTTTATAGTTTATCATCAGAAACATTATCGAAACAGTTCTATCGCAAAACGCAACTTTTCTCAAGCACGAAAGCCTAATCGACTGGAAGGTTAATCGACACCCCATTTGTTTTGTCCTTATAGTGTGCAATAACATCAATCGTGTGAATCGTCTTGGTAACTGCTTTTGTGCACTTAATTGCAGCTAGGGAGACATACCCTCCTACAAATGTGGGATTTATTCTGTCACCGTCAAAAGGACCTTCGTATTCCATTGAGCTCGTCCTTTAGTGGCGACAGTGAAAGGATACGTATTCGATACGACGATAGGTGTGGGGGTGTAGGTTGCGTTTAATGGTCATTTAAAAGGGAGAAATTTAAGGTGCTTAATAACTAGCAGTCATGATTCAATTTCTGATTGATGTTCTTAATGACTATGTTGTAAAAATGCATCCCTTCATTGAATGATGTGTTGAATCTAATATTGTCGCATATTGTTATTAAAAAGGTAACTGTTGTAGCTGGTATTGGTATAGGTTTCAACGCAGAAAATAGTTTCATTTATCATAAATACAAAATTATTTTTTAAAAACTTGGGGCCGGATGCAACTACGTTCTGCGGCGACGCGTCGTTCAAACCGGTAAATACTCTTCAAGATAGGAAATGTTTGCCCCAGCCCATAGTCCCACATGGTCTTAACCACGTGATCCACTGCCATCCTGAGTGGCCCGCGCCTTCTCCTCTTTGTGCGCGCGCACAGAACGATCTGAAGTACCGCCCCGATCGTTGTTGAACGCCTGGTCAGGAGCAGGCGTTTTAAAACGTGACGATATACGGTCCCCTAGAACGTTTCTACGGTTCCTTGAATCGTTACAGAACGTAGCTGCATTCGGCCCTTGCTTGAATAATTAGTTAATATATCGTCTGAGTCTAATTGAATCACTTATTTCAGAAACATGGTCACATATTTGACGGTGAACATATTTTATGGTCACCTACATGGACCAAGAGGTCCCAGGCGACTATATTAATTCTATTTGTATTTGTGTGTTCAAATAAACAAATAAATGAATAGTTTGAAACAAAAAAAACATGACAAACGCCCCTTTTCTTGTTTTGAGAAAAACGAAATAAACTGAATAGAAGCTCACTACATTTTTATGGAGATGTTTGACCTCATTTGGATATTTTACAAACTACAAAATATTTTATTTAAAGAATTAGTCCTGGCAAAAAATTAATGAATTTTTGCATTTGAAAGATTTTTGCAATAAACAGCGCGATCAAGCCTATTTTCATAACTTAACTCTATTTTTTTTTAAGGATTTGGTTGTAAAAATGGGAATATTAATTGAAAACAACATTTCCTTTTTAAATACTAACCGATAAAATTATTATAGAGTTCTTATTTTTCTCTTTTGGTTAGTAGATATTGCATGATATACGAATAATGAAGTATTAAATTTGTTCAGTTTCTGGGTACCTCCAGAAATTCATATCTTAAACTGTTCAAAACTTCGAATTTTGGATTTTTGCAAATTTCACAGAAATTATATTAATAAATACAATAGAAAAGCACACATTCGTTGCAAGCCTTTTATTCATAAATGCATATGTTTCTATAGTAGATCTATACTACCCTTCAAATAATCCATATTGAACCAACCGAATCTATATCAGGATACAGTTGTTTTCTTTCTTTGTTACAGGATTAAAAAAAGTTTCTTACATGGCAACTTTTCTTATACACTGTTAAGTATAAACAATAGTACTAATTAAGTAATTCTAAAAGGGTTAGAAAGTTCTTAACACAGTGGAAATGAACCCCATTGCAGTTGTTCATAGCTCATCTGATCTGATTTACTTCGCAAAAAGGCTAACCTTTCTTACTTATAAAACAAAAGCTTCCAAAAGAATATATCCGGCGTTGGACTTCACTTGAGGTCTCCAGAGGGGATTATTGGAACATATAAGAGCATCATCTGAAAATATCGCGTAGCAAGAGCTCTTCTTTCGGACCACGGATCTTTTAATTTCCGGATTTTTTCCAGAACCGGACAGTCCGGATGCGTGGAACCGGGACGCTGGGTCCTGATCCGGTCAAGGGGAGATGGGATTTCGGGAGAGGGGTTTCTGCTCCGATGCGTTTTTTGGGAGAAGTTGGGATTTCGTTTTTCAACGGAGAGGCACGAGCTTTTCCATTGTTTGTTATTTAGGTATGGAGAATTTAATGTGCAATTTTGTATGATAATGTGTTTTTCTTAGTATCTGAGAATGCATGAAAAACAGCCATTTTAAGACAGAACCTGAACTTGCTCCTTAAATCTTAAAAACAATCCTCATATTTTGGTTCTCATCTAAAAAAGTATTAAATAAAAAGGAATCCTTTCGAAAAATGTTCAAACGAAGAACACTTTAAAAAAATTCGTATTTAGGAGTTAAATTTTCCAATGTATTTTGAGGAAAATGTTCAGGAAATGTTCAAATGCGCGCGCCTATTAAAATGCTTTTTGCGTGAAAATTATATTTTACAAAAAAAATAGATTTAGTAAAATCGCAACTGAAAGAATAAATTTTAAAAACAAGTACTATATTGTACAAGTCGAATTAACTCGTGACCGTTCCGTTAAGGCCATTGTTGATAACTTTGGTTAAAACGAAGCCTATCTTCTTTATGCTAGGTGGGTAATATGGCTGGTGACGTCACAATATCATTGGATCTATGAAAATAATTATAATTACATTGGTTGTTATAAAAAAAGGCTGCCTCCTGTAACCAATCTAAAAAACCTTTGAAATTTCTTTAAATAAGAGGCAGTTTCTCTCATTTGACAGAAAAAGAAAAATCATATTTTCTCAGAGTATAGAAATTAATCGGCATAAGTGCTGCCGGTTAATTTCTGTTATTTGAAGAAATAATATTTTAGAGAGCGAATATAACTTAACGCGCGTATATTCTATCTTTCTTTAGCTACATCGAATCCTTCACCAAGAGAAAAGGAAAGCACTCGAGGTCCCAAGAAGAGAAACAGAAGATATTGTTCTTTGATAGTTCTTTCCTCAGAGCAGAAACTAAAAGCGCAGGCTAGGATTGCCTTGCCTCTTTGCCCAGTACTCATTTGAAGGATTCTTCCTCTTGCTAATCTCCGAATTCAATCTCTTCTGAACGGTTCGAGAAGTTGTTAACGAAGATCGAAAAAGGTTTTTCGAGTGTCCCCCTGCCTGCTATATCTAGGACAAACACTTTGGAACTGGAAGGAAGTGGAGAACGCAGTTGCTTCCGATGGGGTTGTGGAAAGATGGTCCATGTCGTATGGGGGACTTTTTCCTCTATCTCTTCTGCTTTCAAGCCAAAAGGACAATAAAGGCTGATAGAAAGGGGTGGTCAGATATAATCAGAAATCAAGTTTAAAAACATATTTTTGTATACAATAACAACTGTGTAACTGAAAACTGATTGTTTAACGCGATTTCCGAAAACACAACTTCATCCAAATAATTCATTATTGTGGATTATTACTATTATTATACTAATAAAATTAGAAGAAATAATTACAGGCAATGCAAAAAAAGCGGTATCATAAAATTCGATAATGTTTTCCTCAATTTCCAATTTTAAGTTTTTTTGTTACTTTTTAAAAGTAATTCATGGGCATTTATTTCATACTAACTGCGGCCTTACGCAGGTAAAGTCTTTCTTTAAACTCTTAAATGCACTCTATATTTTATTCTTTGAAAGGATTAGAATTGATTCAGTTTTAAGCCCTTTAATTTTTGAACAAAATCGACATTTAAAAAGTTACTCTTGGTATCACAATATTTTTTTTCACAACCGTCTACCGTCTGGGACTACTATTTGGTACGCAACTTTTTAAATTCAAATATCTAACTTTTAGGGTTACAGAATCGGAGGAAAATAATTCCTTTACTTTTTCCTGACTATAATTTTAAAATTTCCTGATATACATCTAAAGAGTTTTCTGGTGTTCCTAATAATTTTAACACTTCCAACTAGTAGTTATTTCACACAAAGAAAAAGATGGAATATCAATAACGTTTTAAATAATAAATAATTATTTTATTTTTAAAAATATTATTAATTCAAAATATTAATTGTAAGGATTTATAATTTCTTCTTATGTACAAATAAATATCAAAAATTATATCAAAAGTGATTAAATATGAATGTTCTTTTCTTTCAAATCTTAAGCTATAAAAAGTAAACTAATTTTGGAAATAGAATTTATTCATTAACACATTAGCGCCCCCCAGTGATCTATTTCTAGATCGCTAAATATCAGTGGCGGCTCGTCCATAGGGGCTGCGGGGCTGCAGCACCCCCAACCAAAATTTCCCGAAATTCCAATTTTTATTTGCTTTACAATATTTAAAAATTATCTATTTCCCCCTTTAATCTTTGTCCTTTATAATCCTTTTTCAATTAATAATCCTCTGCTACGCCGTTTCGCCAACAGATTTTTTTCCCGGGTCGATCAGCCCCCGCAAGTATACCTATCGTGGTATAAAACACTATCGCTATCATATCAAATCAAAATATCAAGAATTTAACATGCGAATCTGTTAGGAGAAAAGGGGCTGCTTTTCAGCAGCCCCGACCAAAAGAATGATAGCCTTGAGAGAGCTGTAAAAAACAAACTGGGGGAAGAAGAAAAATAAATATACGATTGCTTCTAATAAATCACATTGGCTTTTTAGCCTTTCTTACTCCATCACGGTTTTAATTTTTATTTATAGCTTCTTTTTTTTTCTTTTCAACAGAGAGAAAAAATATTTTCTGATGTTTCCGCAAGTCAATAAAGATTTATGTTTACTTTTTTGTAGCCAGGTTTTTATTTCTCTGTACAATGATCAAATTTAATTCGAAATGTAGATTTTAGTTCATATTCTCTCGATAACCTTCATCTTTGTAGTAATTAGCTATATGTAGGAATAAAGGTAAGTGACAGTTTTTGAATACTTGATTATTAAGTGGGAAATCGAAATTTTATATTGTTCCCAATTTTCTATTTGATTTTTTCCACGTTTTTGTTTAAAAGAAATATTATTTGCTATTACATCGCTTAAAATACGTTGCCAACTTGGTACCGCCGGAGCAGCACCCCTTATTATTTTACCTTCGAGCCGCCACTGCTAAATATAGTCATAAATGCTCTCTTAAATTCACCCAACAGTAACCAAACTGCACATACGGCAAGAGAAAACATCCCGCAATCCTAATACCCTGTGTTTTTTGCGTTTGCTTCATTTATTTTGTAATAGGGATGGGCTAAAGTTCGAGTTTTCTACTTTGATCGAAAATAATTTGGGCGTTAATGGGTTATAATTATTCTATTTATTTCATGCTTATAACATGGTCGTAACTAGACTTGTTTCAGGGTCGCTACCCAACATTTTTTAGGGTAGATTTGTACATCAAGTTTGAGATGACTTGAACATCATATGTGAAGCGGAAAGAGAAAAGGGACCTCTTGTCGGCAAAGTTGATTTCGAGAAAAAGCCAAAAAACCGGAAGGTCAAAACTATCGAATTTTCTTTCTCTCGATTATCGATCCTTGGACCCTTTATAACCGAATTTTAGCTGTTGGAATCATTCCTTAACTGTGAAAAATAACGAGAGGGTAGCATTTTGAAAGTTTAAGGTCGTTTTTCGCGAAATCCACTTATTCTATTAAAACTTTTAATTACTGGCGATTCGTCATTTTTTGAGCTACAAGGATGATGATGATCTTAAAATCTTCATAAATCTGTACAGATAGAGAAAAAAATAATAACTCCATTTCGACGAACGCCGACAAGAGGTCACTTATCGCTTCTCGCCTCACATATATTCATTTTGGTGAATATAATTCCGAATTTTGTAAACAGTGTGAATTCCAAGTAAAGTTGGAGGGTCTGGGGGTCCTCCACCATAAAAATTTTTGAAAAAAGTGGCATTTGACATATTTCAGAAATAAGTGATTCAATTATTGATTACTAGATCTTTAAATTATATAAAAAGTTATTTCATTAAAATTATTTTTATTTCCAATCTCCATTTTGTGTTTTGAAAATTACATACCTGCCAACATTGGGATTATAAAAAAAGGAAGATTTTAAAAAAACAAGGTACCCATGGCTTTTTTTCTTTATCGCCAAGACTATCTACCATAGTTACTACACCTAAGTTAATAGGTAGCATTAATATCTTTCAGTTTAAAAATCAAAGAAAAACAAATTGAGATGAGATGAGCACACTCTAACCTACCTAACTTTACACACACATTAAAAAAACTATTTTCGGATCAATAGAAATTTATTACTTTTAAAATACTATTATTCTTAATGTTAATTTTTGAGGCCTGATATACGCAAGATTCAGCCTTTTTTTTTAAAATTGTTACCAAACACCATTTCAAAACCTTTCTGAACTTTGCAAAAATAGGCTGCTTAAATTATTTGGACAAAAAACGGAAGAAATTGATTGAAAAACGGATGACGGAAGATTCTCTTATAAAAAACGGAAATCTTCCGGCTAAAACAGAAGAGTTGGCAGCTATGAAATTAACTCACTAGCTAATGTCTGTCGCATTCTTTTTTTTCAAAAGGTTTTTAAGGGGCACACCTAGTGTGAAATTTTCAAAAAATCGATTTTTTTTATTTTTTATATTTCGATAGGTTATACCTTTAAAAATAACATACTAAAATTTTAAATCGATATCTTAAATAGTTTTGAGTTACAGCCATTTAAAAGAGTAGCCGCTCGGCAGTGAACACGATCATTTTATCTTTAAACGCGTTTTTCTCGAAACAGCATTTTTCGAATTTGCTGGAGTGATTACTCGGAGGCAAATGATCCGATCGCTATCAAATTTTTTTTGCATCTTCTCTATATAGTTCTCCATACGATGACCCTCCAGTTTTTTGATCTGATCAAAAATCGAATTTTGGCAGGCCAAAAACAACCAAAATTTTGGGTAAAATTTAACTTTTTTTTTCAACATGCCGCCATTTTGTCCATTTTTGATTTTTTTGTTCGCCCGAGGGTCATCGTACAGACAATATGTTTTAGTTTCAAGAGAATTTTTTTTTAGGTTTTATCAACGGAGAAGACTGCTATCACGCAAGCAGTGGAGGACCTTTTTTTTGGCGCCGCCGGAGATCGCGTGTCATTTCAAAAATATTTAATATTTTATTTCAAAAATTTTACTGTGTATTCTCAAAACATGTATAAATATACCCTCAAAATTTTAAAACGATTGATTCACCAGTTTTCTTTTTTTTTAATTCCCAAAAATTGCCTTTTTTTAGGCTGTCACACTAGGTGTGCCCCTTAAATTAATTATATTTTGAATGCAAAAATTTATGTGCAATCTTACATGAGGGACATGGAAAATTTAGAAAGGATTTGGTGGGGCGTGGACTGAAAAAGGTTGGGAAACACTGCTTAAAGTGTAGGCTTCAATATTTGCCTTCTTTTGGTGATTAAATGTTTCCTTTTTTAGTTTTTAACAATTAAGATATCATTGTTAAGTCAATTATGACATCGCTTTTAGTTTCAAAGCTACTCTTTTGGAGATGAAAATATTTACCAAGTTCACTAAAGTCAAAAATATATCAGACAAGTTAAAAAATAAGTCTCACTGCAAAACAATTTTATTTTCTACAGTGACCAAAACACAACTGATATGATACAACATGTACAGTGTCCAAGACTACATTGGGTGCCAACATACACAAAGAATAAATTCACAAAACTGCCCAGTCCAAAAGCCACTAATCATGTTAAAATAACTAGATTTTTATGAAGATTCCTAAGTCATACCTGGATAAATATTTCAAGTAGAGTAAAACCAGATTTAATCCACCTCCTCCCAATAGGCCATTTTGTATTGATGTTGTCACATAACAGTGACAGTTCCTTCAATCGAATTTCTGGGCAATTGCATACAAAAGCATTAGCTCATTGAATCCAAAAAATGTTCAAGTTGATATTTAAGTTTATAATTAGTGTCCTATCAATAATAAAAAGAAACTTTTTTACTTAATCTAACCTTGCATTGATGAATATGGATGCACATCTGGGCACTTGCATTTTGGATTAGAAAACTTTAAAGGATTTTTTTATCAGTGTTAAATTAAAATTGATCACATCAAACTGAGTTATTTGCATTTTGGAAAGATTCTATCGCCAAAAAGTATTTAATAGAAAATCCATAAAATGAAACATTGAATTGGATACTCTAATATAATCCTAGAAATCTAACCCCCCAAATAGTACAGTAGACTCCCGTGTAACGCAAATTGCTTTGACCTTATTTCTTTTGTTAGGCTCAATTATATTACACTTTAATTAATTTACTTTATATTCAGAAACTCCTGTCTGTAACAATTTAATGAATTAGTTTAGTAATGACCCTTACTCATAGAAAAAAAATTGAACAGCCCTCCTATACAAGATTACAACCTTTCCTGTCAGTGCCACACTGATCGAAGTAAAATCCCATTAGTTTCTAGCTACCCAATTGGAGAGTCAGATGACTCGCTTGCTGTCTTTTTTGCCAATTAGGTAGCTAGAAAGTGGGACGTGTTCTTCCGTCAACTTGTTATGTCACCAAGGGTTCATTAAGAAAGAAAATGGGTCTGTTTTGGGACCCTTCACAAAATTTCAAAGATCAAAAGTGGTTTGAAAATTGTTTTTAAAATGAGTTTCCATCATTTTGGAATAGAATTTGCCAAATTATGGGCCAATTTCAAAAGTTATGAATGCTGTGGTTTACTACAAGCCCTTCATTTCCACAAAATTCTTATAACAGGACCCTGACAGAAAAACCTGGATGAACCCCTGGTCACTGAAAGGAAACATTGTAATCTAGTACATTCTAATTTTAAATAATGTAAATTGACTTAAAATTGAAAGAATAAATTAGCTTTGAAGTAAAAAATTGGGCTTTGTTGTGTTTTGTGATATATTTTTAAACTTCAAAATTCAAAGAATATATTGTTTCTGTAGCATTCCTCACATTGTATGAGAGTCTACTGTAATTACAGATTAACTACTATCAAGTTAACTTTTAGATGTGGAAAAACCTACATTAGCAATTGTTTTTTTAATGCAAAACCTCAAGTTTGATAATACTGTAATACTAACCGGGCCATCATGAGCATTTTCATGATCTTTTTAATCTCTTATAACCTGAATTAGGGCACATTATCTATTGAAAATAACAGTCGATTGAACAAGTTAATATAACATAGATATCCCGAATGACAATACACACAATTTGAAAACTTGATAGGTTAGGCATCTGACCTAAATCGCTCATTTAGATTCTTATAAAATGTTTTCAATATGTCTAGCACTACTAACTTATTAATCCTTCCCTCAAAAAAAATTAATACTTAACTCGTCCATGAATTGGTATTGAACACTCATGTATCAATGAACTAACAAAGTTTTAGACACACAACTTAATTTTCAGGCATTTATTATCTCTTGAACACATGATATGGAAGCAACTACAGTCGCCTTTTAACACAACTTATGTAACTCACACCTTATATCAAACAAAATAATTAATAGCTAGAGTAAAATAAAAAGTTGCAAAGTCAAAAATACTAAAATTATATAATTCAATTAATGTGAAAGGATTTTCTCCATTTTGGTAACAGATATTAAAGTGCTTGGACACAAACTACAACACTTAAATGAACTTTACCATGACCAATGCAAAATTTATTACAAAAATGATTAACAATGCTAAGGAGTAATTTTAAAATTTATCCGACACCAAAAAAACACATTTAAATTAGAATTCATAAGGAAACAAACTTGTCAACATACCAGTTGGATCTTGCCAAGATAAATTTAAACATAATATTGCAAATCTTGTGGAAGTCTTAGGAGTACATTACAAAGAAAGGTCAAACAAATTTTAGTTTAAAAAAATTACATATATAAAAACATTCCTACAATAAAAAAATATACTAGGCCACCATAATTTTCAAAATTTGTAGCTGTGTTGAGACTGAAATACAAAAGTAAGAACTCTTATACAGGCCTATGAAAAGTATGTGCTTCCAAATGTAAAAGATGACCAGATGGTTCCATATACAGAGATTTGAAAACAGCCGTTGTTGAAGAGAAATATACAAGTTGTCCGTGGAAAACTACAATGCTGATGTTTTGTACACGGTGTTGTACAGTGCATCAATTTACAAATGTACATACTGTACATGGTCTAAACATAGTAGGTTAGGAGAGTTATGTAAGCACCTTTTCAATGTACAGTGCAAGAGGGGATGACAACACTGAAGCAGAAATGACTGCTTTGAGGCACCTTATAGTTAATATAGAGGCCTGAGTTGACCAAAAAGATCAGAATTAAAGTAATTCTTGTAAAAACCACAGAACCACTGTAATACAGCTATGACTAAAGAAAGGCATAACTGAAACTACATATCACAAGGAAGTCATTGCAAGTTTTCATAGATCCTGTTAGCTTTATAATAGTTTTAAGATGTCTAAACAAGTTGTTAACTCTGCCAAGTCAATAGGTTAAGTACTTAGGGGGCACTTCTTCATAGCAAATCTGAATTCAAATGCAGCAGAAATGAGAATGTTGATAACATTCAGTGCAACAATAAAAGTCTATGATAATTTTGAGGTCAAAAAATTCATGACCCATATTACAGTGGTTCACATGTTCTTGATTGACAAGACTTTTCCACAATTTTTTGTATCACATACAACTTAAATGTCTAATTTACAAGATTGAATGTTAAAAGAAATGAATTTTTTACAGATGCAATGTATTTCTTTTTGCTACAGGCAGAAACAGTGTATCTACAAAGTCTATTTGAAAATTGCTGTATGATAACTGAATTTACAGTCTTGAATAATTTAACAAACAAGTCTCTATTCTTAGGCTATAAGGTAAGATGTTTTGTATTTAAAAAGCCTATGGAAGACCACTGCTATGTTACAATTAAAATAAATAAAAAATTATAAAAAAAAACCTTTGATTTAAATACAGATAGAAGAAACTTTTATGTACAAGTTAAGTATTTTTGGACCATAATTAATTTCGGTGAAAAAAATATTGTACATTTCAGGTCAAACAAACCTTAGGCCCAAATTCTATTTTATACACGCCATAAGAAACGAAGGCCTCGTAACATATATATGCTTATGATTAAGAAAGGGGTTTTAAGTTTAAAACTTATTTACATTTCTTTTCCGAAAGCGCGAAATTGTACAAAACAGAAAAGAAGGCTATAATGCACTTAAATGAAGCTACTTTTATATAAAATATAAAAAATTTACAGAAATTTTTTTGTGCAAATTTGCAACAACCATTTGAAACATCACATATTGATTTTGTTTATGTACAAAGTTTACCTTAAAAATTTCTTCAGATAAAATAAAGGATATTACAAAACTTTACATGTATAATTTAACATGATTGATAAAAAATTAACATGATTTCTCAATAAATAAAGAACATGGAGTTATGAAATTAAAATTTATGTACATAACTTGACAGCCTTGCAGGGCATAATCTAAAAATGTTTTACATTATACTTGAAATACCAACCAAACATCAAGCCTCATATGGAAGATTTAATAAACAAAATTACACTGTACAAGTGACTTGTTGCACATTTTAGGTTGTTATTTCTTATTTACAAAAAAAATTATAATAACATACTTTCTTAGTAACCAAAATGCATGAGTAGAATGAATCTAATAAAAAGGTAAATAATTTCTGCACAATTAAATTCTGTACTCAATTTCATTCGGGTAAAATAAAATAAATCTAACAAATACTGAACCAAAAAATGGCAATAATTTCTCTGTAAGTATATCAGGGGTTTTTTTTTTCATAATTTTTTTTTTAAATAAACAAAAAGCATATACATTTTACAGGGAATTCCAATAACTTCTTTCTGTGCTTGTTTGGATGGTGAAATGCATGAACCCCATAATTGTTCCCACCCTTCCTCTGTACAATTGCAAAAGGGCTTTTTATGGCCAATGAGCAGAAATATACAAAATCCAAATCTACAACAGCAATAGCTCCCTACAACACACTACATGCACAGACACAATTTTTTTTCTACACAAGCTAATTACAATAAAAATTGGATACAAAAAATGTCCACGAGTTTTACAAAACAAGAGACCCCCAAGACAGCAAAGCCAAGGTGGTCTAAGTTATATATAATATGTATATGTATAGTGTTACAAGAAAGCTAAACAATACTGAAGTTAACCACATCACTTTCAATTATGCACAGCAAGAGACATACCCAAGGAAAAGAGGGCAGAGACCAGTTCTCGTTCAAAGATATTAAACCACACACGGGCACTGACGAAACTGCAGAAATACTCTACGTATCAACCACATTCAGAGAAAGTCTAAGCAAAAACACACAGGAGAACTACAGTAATTTTCCTTAGAAAAGGCAGAATGCTAGGATGCCCTCTAAATTTACCTAAGATTTTAAAACAGACAGAAAAAGGAGTATATAGTGCAATAGAATGAGACAAAAAAAACACTCACAGCATCAAAACAGGGCTAGAAGGATTTTCAAGCCATATTAAGCTGAATATATCAGCTAAAACTGGTTTAGAATCCTTAGATGCTTGTTGCATTGATGCCATGCATAAAAAAATTAACAAGGCTTAAAATAACTAAGACAAAATTATAAACATTTACCATCTCATATGTAACTGTTTTTTCCTAAAGTAAGAAATCATTTTAGATATTCTTAGAATCGAAATTGACCTCCAGACGTTTATTCATCTGAAGTTTCTCATATAGAATCAAAACTCTGATATCTAAAATAATCTTCAAAACATTTAACTAAACAGAAAACAAAGCACTTAAGCTACACTCTACTAGTAGCCATATATGTAGATCTAAATACTTTCACTTTGAAGTATTTCAGAGAATAAAAGTTTAAATAGGGGTGCAAAGTACTGTGAAAATAGCAGACCTATTTCCAACACAGTACAGGGAAAATGATCTCAAGTTCAATTAGAGAACGGTGAAATTTATTTTTACTGTCACACATCACACACCATAAATAGCAAACTATTTAAAGTTCAAAAACAATAAGCAGGGAGTATTAGGAAGCAAAAGCAAACATTATCAAATCTTAAGATTATGTCTCACAGCAGGAGAGAAATTCCGCATGAATTATTTATAATATGATATCTAAAACAGCAAAGTCCTTCCACCTGTCCAAAAAACATATGAGAATTAGTTACACTTTTACAGAGCTGACTGTACAGGACGTTATCAAAAATTAGCAGTATTTAAAAATTACATCTGTAGCACCGAAATGTTACAAAATTTTTCACACATTATACACTATACACATTGGGTATACCTAGCTTTGAACCATCACTTATTGGAATTCAGCCTCAATTATTAAGCAATGAGGAACTTCATAAGGCTACTTATATTGCATAAAAGAACAGAAAGCAAACGAAGTTACAGGGAAAACATACTTGTATTACTTAAAAAACTTGAGGTCTCTATTCTTAAAGTATTTTTTAAGTAAAAACCTCATTTTGAACTTCAATAAGTAGTTGAAATAATGGCAAGAAAACCTTCTTTCTTTCTGAATTTTTACATGCTAGACAGTACTTTTTTTAGAGAGCCATGATTATGTAGTTACTTTTTAAAAGCAGTTTCAAAATCTTGTTAGCAGCAGTGGTAATGTCAATATTTCTAAGAATAAGTCAAAAGAATGAAAGCTTCACGTAATGCACATTAATGCATTGTAACACATCCTGTACAAGATCAACTACTGGGGCTAGGTGTACCCATTAAAACCATATCAAACACAATATGCAAATAGTTGTACAATGGGGAGAAATTAAAAATCTATATAACCCATTTCTAAATACAATTGCAACTTGATTTTGTCGGAGTGCCTTTATATCTTATGTACAACAACCATCAAAAATTGCTAGTCAAAGTACTTAGAAAGGGAAGCTTTCCTCATATCAGACATAATTTGACTCAACCATATAACATAAAAATATATGCAAACAAAACCGTTTAAATGTCACATCCAAAAGAGTGAAAAGCAAGCTATCCCAATTATTCAGCAGTGCTTAACTTAAACTAACATACAGATGCAGGGCTTTAAAAAACAATTTTACAATCACACAAGAGTTGTTTCAGTTGTCTTGGTATAGATTCAATATATAAGCATGCAATATTAATCTCAACCTCTATACAGTACACCAATTACTCACTCCGACATTGCATTTGTGTAGTAAAATTAAATAGTTCCATTAGAAGGGGCACCTATAGGACCTAACTCATTATTCTTCATCAAGTACTTTTCTAATTTGGCAAGTATGTGCTTGCCGTAGGTGTATTTACGTAGAGATGTGATATGAGGACGGATCTTGTGCAGTAGCAGTTTTCTTTGAGGGGGCTCAGCAACTTCTATCATTCTTTGAACAACATAATTGGCATACTGGTCCTTCATCATTGAATATAAGGCACTGTGAGGCCTAAAAAGGCAGGAATTATAGGATTAATGCGTAAAAACAAGGCATTAAATAACACTACAAAAGGGCATTTCCTGGTTTGGTCATTTCTGACAGGCATGTGATTGCTCAAGAAAGAAATTATCTGAGAAGTGTCTAGATAAGTTACAGTGGTATAGAAATTTATTTTGGGAGCGGCCCAAATTTAAATCCCTATCCCATACAATAAGTTCAATTTAGCTTTTTAATACTTTTTAGATAGGATTTTCATCTTACTAAACTCAATCTCAGAATTTTTTTTGAAATTTCACCCTAAAAAACGGTTTTAAATCGTTTTGGTACACTTCATGTCCACTCAGGAAACAAATATTCCGATTTTTTCCCGCTTTGAAATATTAATTCCGCACACAATTAAGCGGAATTCCGATTCTCAACGCCTCTAAAATTAGCGGATTTCCGCTAATTAGCGGAAAAATCACATGCCTGTTCTGATGAAGATCCCGTTTCAAAATAGATATTGCATGCGTAGTTAGATTTTATATGTGTACTGCTGCACCATGGCATTTGATTTAGGTTATAGGTATTATACACAATTGTTTATGAAGAAAAAAATTGATTACTCACCCATCATTAAAGGTGCAAACTTCCTCAATCAAAACAGCACGTTCAGCTCGTGAAGCATGGGTAACACACTTTTCAACCACGTTACTGTAAGTAAAGAATGAAAAGACATAAGAACTACCATTTTTAAATTCCCACAGTGAAATTTGCCAAGACACTACCAAATACATTAGACTTAGCTCAGTTGGGACATGACGGGTATGGTACACTATGGTCAAATTTTAACCACCACAAGTGAGGATATATCAGATCAGTTTTGAACTTTATGAAGCACATGAACAGGAGGTGTTTTAAATTCATTGCTAGATATATGGATCAAATTTGAACAGGTAAATCTCAAATCAAGAATATATGATAATTTACAATTACCTCCACAGAATAATTCACTTTTCTTTTGCCATAGACCCCCTACATTTTATTAAAATATAAATAACATACTCAGTACCTCAGCTCTATTATGAGTTGAACATTCTTTTTTCAGTAGTTTATTAGAACATTCAGTTTTTTTTATCAGTATATGAGGTGCTATCAAATTTTAGGGTTCTGATAAGTTTAAGAAAGAACAAAGATCAGAATGCACCACTGTATCAGAATCACCAATTACATAGAAAGCCTCACCTTGCAAATTTATGTTGGGACAAATTCAAAACCTTTCCACGGACTACATTCACAATTTTGCTTTTGTCTTCTTGGCATCCATGTTCAAGAACGTGCTGCACAACATAATTGCCATATTGATCTTGAACCAACTGCTCAGTGTGTTGATGTAATTCTTCTAACACAGGTGTAGTCTGCTCTGGGGTGCAATGCTCCAAAATTCTTTGTATGACACGGCATCCATAAGGATGAGTTGACAATGAAAATACCTGAAAAATAAGTGATATATAAACTCAGTCCATCCCCTGAACAATGAAGCAACGAACAAATGTGGTGATTAAATAAAAGCTATCTTAAAACTAAACACTGAGCAAATGAAACAGCTATATGCCTTCTTACCTGTCCTTGAAAAGCGTTGATAATGAATTGCAAGGCAATAGGATCCACACATTCTATACATTTCTGAACCACGTGATTGCCGTTCTGGTCTTTAACACACTTCAATACATGCCCATCAAGCTCCTTCACTATTTCTTTCTGAAATAAGATTAAAACTGTTAGTTCCTTGGAATAATAAAGTTGTAAATTTAAGTTCAATGTAATTGAAAAACTGTTTGTTACAAAGGAATTTTCTTAACATTTCAAGTTCAAAGTTTTGTAAGAACCCATTATATGATCTACACATTAAATGTTATAAAAATTAATTATTTTACAAAAAAATTTCCGTTATTAGTTCTAAACATCAATTTACGCAAACGATCATTTGTGGTTTTCTGTTTTTTTATTCTATATTTTTTTCTTTAGCTGCAGTTTAGTTATTGTTGCATTTAAAGATTTTCTGCAAGAACGTCTAAATGCAGGAATAAGAAATATACTTATAATGGATTGTTAAAATCCTTGTAGGCTAATGAATGTAAGCAGATAGTGGATTCATATCTTAAATTTCAATCTATATACATTATTTATAAAATGAAAATTAACAATTTATATATTGACAATAATGAGATGGAAAAAAAGACCTGCCCTTTGCAAAGCCCCCGTCTTGTTTTTCTCTTTTCCCTAGACAGTTAAGAGGTAAAGGAGAAAAAAGCAAGTGATATATGAACAAAATAGATGCATACTATAACTTGCTGCTCTGGTGGAATGGACTCCAAGGCTTTTTGTATCACACGACATCCATACATTTGCAAAGCTAGAGGCAGTACATGTCCTTTTACTTTCTGAGCAAGAGCCTGCTTTTGTTCAGCAGTACCAAACTCAAAAAACTTTTGAATGACGTAGTTGCCAAATACATCAGTCATCAAGCTATAGGCAGCACCGAGGATTTCATTAAATACCAATTGTTTCTCGACTGGGGATGCTCTTTCCAATTTCTGTTGTATGAATCTAA
Organism: Tetragnatha versicolor; assembly: GCA_024610705.1. Lineage (NCBI taxonomy): Eukaryota > Metazoa > Arthropoda > Arachnida > Araneae > Tetragnathidae > Tetragnatha > Tetragnatha versicolor. Next base: position 20,169,495 of record JANDEH010000008.1, read on the forward strand.
AAAGTTTTAAACATTTATATGCTTGCTATTATTGTAGCTGTGAGTTAACTGCACAGCTATAATTCAAATTAGGAACCAAGCAGCTTTAAAGTTCAAGGGCCTTTTATTACCTAGATCCGTGCTGATCCTGCGAGAACTCCACAATGTGATTAGATAAGTCTCTTAATTGAAGATTCGGATAACGGTTATTCCTAAAGTCTTCCAAAAGTCTACTACGCCCAGATGGCTTTTCTAAACTAGAGCTGTAAAAAATAAACTATTACCAAGCTTAGGGCTTCCGCACAGTAAAACTGAAATCTAGAAGCTGGAGAAATTCGATCCCCGGCTCGTGGTCCCCTCACAACCTTGGCAATACAAAAAAGGGGGTAGGGAGCGTTAATGATCTTCCCTGTCAGAAACGTAAACACCGGACGCTTCCACCCCCTTTTTTGTATAGCGAAGGCTACGAAGGGAGCGCGTGCGGGGTATCGAGTTTCTCCAGACAACCCCGCTGCATTGTGGGAGGTGAGTCCGTGATTTATGGTTTTCCAGTTTCGGCTCGAATCCAGTTTTTCTATGCGGAGGTCCTTATACTATTAACTTATTATACACCATAAATCTAGTCATGCAATTTTAAATTACCACATATTTTCACTATATTAACCTAAATCATATGGCTTACCATAATTCCACCTGCTTGACTTTTGAAATGCAATTCCCTTAACCTAGCAGGTTTTCAGTTTTTTTAAATTGTCAAAATACTGACATCTAATATACAACTTCTGGAGGGTGGTTTTTCTTTTTTCTCCCATCTGCATTCTTCTTAAAAATTCTAATTTTTTTAAGTATGGCAAAAGGACATTAAATAGTAATTCTTTAAGTTCTAAAAAAATTTTACAACATAAAAAAGTAATTTTTTCTTAAGAAATTTTTAGTCTGATTAGAATTTTCTGACAATTCAAGATTTCAGGAATTTTTATTAATTAAGTAGCTATTACAAAATAATGTTTTCAAAACTTCACAATTTACAAGAAATATCTAAAGATAAATAAATGTAGTAAAACCAAACCATTAAAACTATTCTAATATAAAGGCATTTATAGGCATTTTACCTCCGTTGTAAAGTTCTATTGGGAAGTAGAGTGCTAGATGATCCAAAGACATTATTGGTAATGGGTCCATTTCTAAACATGTATTTGGCTTCAGCTCCAGGAGCAGCAGAAAGAATTCTTCCACCTAGAGTACCTAAAACAAACAAAAGAAAACTAAGACTGACAAAAAAGTTCCCACAAAAAAGATAATGCCAAATGCCTTAAAACCATCAATTTAACTTAATCTGCATCATAGTTTAAGAGGGTGATTTTAAGAAATACCTCATAGACATTATGTTTAATTATTATTTAAATATATTACTACTTCAAAAAATATGTTTTGAAAATCCCTGTTTGATGTCTTTAAAACTTCATTAGATAGCCTACTTTATGAAATGAATTTAGCATGATCGTCCTAGAGCTAGGTAATTTTAAAATGAGCAAAAACCAAGAATTTAGGAAGATGAAAATTTTGAGTCGCATCTAACAATTTTACAAAAGAAATGCATATGTTTTTTTTTTATTTTAAAATATTACATTCATTAAAATATCAAACATATTTAGTCCTAATCTGAAGATTGAATAAGCCTCAAGGTAAAAAAATCAAACTTACCTAAATTAAGATTTCCCAGTGAACCACCATTTAAGGATGGTGGAGGAGTAAGGCTTTGACTGGGAGGAATCATTCCAATTGGCCCAGGTCCTGAGGCAGTGACAGAGCCAAGAGGGCCATAAAACTGGTTTCCTTTTTGTTGAGACATTTGGCGAGACAACTGGTTGTCCAGGCCCCCTGAAAAACCTGTGCCAGCCATAGTTCCTAAAGATGAGGCATCTCTGCGGTCAAATGAATCACGCCTTGGAGAACCCGATGTTCCTCCAATACCTAAAAGTTATTAAGTTATAAGTTTCCTTGGGAATAAGCAAAATAAATATAAATGTAGTTATAGGAAGCAGTACACTCAAGCTACTATAATACTCAGAGATGATATTGGAATAGATGTAAAAGGTTAAAAACTGTGTGAACTAAATTTTAGTGATAATACAGTAGAATTTCTATCAATGAAGCTTTCATTGGACCAACTGACAGCAGAAAGAAGACTAAATTTTTTATTAATCTTGTATAACTTTGTATCAATCTGAACCTAGAAAAAGCACTTCTAACAATAATTAAGTGATTTAATTTCCTTTTAACTGAAGTTTTCTAAAACCAGCTTATCTTTGGATCAGATTAGAGACAGTCTAATGTATTTGTTTCAGAGATCAAAAACCTGCTGGTAGAGAAACTTCGTTGCATCAGATCCAATATCAAAACTGACACTGCATTCAATTATGATTAAAACATTTAAAATAAATTACAATAGATAATTAGGAACTTACTTGTTCCAATAGCAGCACTAAGAGAAGTTCCAATAGGACCCATGGAGTTCGACCCATATCCCATGGTGTTTTGAGGTTGAGCAGGACCTAAACTGAGGCCCGATCCATATCCTAACTGACTACCATTTGTTCCTGAAAATCCCAAACCAGAATTTGGGTGGCTGAAGGTCATGTTTGAATTTGCAGGAGAAGTGTATATATTGTTGCTGTTGGGTGTTCCATTATTGAAGAGACTTGCAGCAGGGTTCTGCTGACCTTGTGAGCCGAGTAAACGTAAGCCACCGCTACCCATAGTTCCTACAGCAAAGGAAAAAGCAAAAAATGCATTACACTATGTTTATTCGTATCTTTGGCTGGCTATATTAAATGAGACAGATTACGAAATTAATCCCATTAAGTTCCCTAATATTATCAACACACAGACATTGTACGGGCCCAAAGTAAAATTTCAGGAAACCTTTTTTATAAATTCAGGACTATTTCAGGGCAAAATATCACATAGTGAAGGTGAATATATGATGGTGACACAACAATCAATAATTACAGTATTTATTAATCAAGAAAATCTTTCACTACAAATAATAACTTGACACCAATTTAAAAATTGTTCATCAAGTATAAAACTATTTAGTCCACTGATAATAGAGTTGAACCTCGGACAAATTGCAATAAAAGGTTTCTCAACGGTTTTCACTTAGGAATGACCTCAATAATAACATACTAAAAATCGGCCGGGGGGAAGTTTAATTTTTTTTAATTTTAAAAAAATGGCCGAAATTTTTTTTTAAAAAAACCCAAAACAATAATATAGACATGTGATACATGTTTATAGGTTATTTTTGAGTTTTAAAACCGAATATTGCCTTTAGTTTTGAAAAAAATTGAAATTTCAATTTTTAAAATTAATTTGAAAAATGAGCTATATGAAAAAATTAAAAACCCCCTAAAAACCTGACAAAAACATCAAAAGAAATAAATCCAACGGTTTTCATTTAGAAATGACCTAAATATTAACATACTAAAATTTAAAAATTTTACGAGTTAAAGAAGTTGAATTTTTTTTCAAATTTTCATTTTTTTTTGCGAAAAATGCATTTTTTTTTTCAAATTCGTGCCAAAATCTTTAGAGGCTTTTGAAAAGGTCATTTTTCGGTGGATATTGTCCACAGATATAATGGAAAACCGGTGAAATTAACCCTCAATGAATTAGTTAATTATTTTATTTAAAATTTTGAAATTGGTAAAATGTAGTAAAAAGTGAAAAAAAGGTAATATCTTTGGCATATTTACATCAGAATTTAAAATAATTAACTAATTCATTGAGGGTCAATTCCACCGGTTTTCCATTATATAACTATCTGTGGACAATATCCACCGAAAAATGACCTTTTCAAAAGCCTCTAAAGATTTTGGCACCAATTTGAAAAAAAAATGCATTTTTCGCAAAAAAAAATGGAAATTTGAAAAAAAATTTAACTTCTTTAACTCGTAAAATTTTTAAATTTTAGTATGTTAATATTTAGGTCATTTCTAAATGAAAACCGTTGGATTTATTTCTTTTGATGTTTTTGTTAGGTTTTTAGGGGGGTTTTAATTTTTTCATATAGCTCATTTTTAAAATTAATTTTTAAAAATTGAAATTTCAATTTTTTTTCAAAACTAAAGGCAATATTCGGTTTCAAAACTCAAAAGTAACCTATGAACATGTATCACATGTCTATATTATTGTTTTGGGTTTTTTTAAAAATTTTTTCGGCCATTTTTTAAAAATTTAAAAAAAATTAAACTTCCCCTCGGCCGATTTTTTATGTTATTATTGAGATCCTTCCTAAGTGAAAACCGTTGAGAAACCTTTTATTGCAATTTGTCCGAGGTTCGGCCCTTTTTTTCGCTATTTTCAGTGGACTAATTCAGCAACTCCCGCCAAGAAGTAACTAACAGCAGGGCTCACACTCACTTTAAAATATTTGTATCAGGTAAAACCAAGTTTTGTATCACAAAAATGTCTTTTGTATCAGGTAAAACCAAGTTTTGTAACACAAAAATGTCTTTTGTATCAGGTAAAACCAAGTTTTGTATCACAAAAAATGCCTTTTGTATCGGGTAAAACCAAGTTTTGTATTACAAAAAATGCCTTTTGTAGCAGGTAAAACCAAGTTTTGTATTACAAAAAATGCCTTTTGTAGCAGGTAAAACAAAGTTTTGTAGCATAAAAAATGTCTTATGTAGCAATTTGATTGCAGGGAAGCTTTTGTAATTTAAAATTACAAAAGCTTCCCCTTCATTACATTTTAAACTTGCATCAGTAAAACTTTTCGTACGACATGAAAACCATGATTTTGATTACAACAAATAAAGTGCGTATAGATTTAATTGAATTCATAAATACTAAACTTAAACCTCTATTAATTTATCAGCTCTTATCCAATTTTTACACCTTATCAATTTTTATTTACTTGAGGTTATTAGGTCTAGTGATAATTCACCTTCTAAGTACAGTAACGGACCCTTTATCCGGACACCCAAAATCCGGAAGGACCAGAAATCCGGTTCGCGTTCAGAATTTGTTTTATTATATTTTGAAGAATTTTTTGTGAGTAAATGCTGCTACGACGCGCATCGGTTGCGCCGCGCCTTTTGTGACATCGTCTTGGTGCGGAATGGGACGATTCGGCTCAGCTGTATCGTATCGTCCCCGCGCTTAAACCTCTGTTCCAAATTCGGCTGCTGCCTCTCTATCGGTTCTTGCCGTGACAACCCACGAACTTTGCCGGCTTTGTGAGCTTTTGTGACATCTAGGTGCGGAATGGGAAGATTCGCCGCGGGCCAACACGGCCGAATCGTATCGTCCTCGCGCTTAAACCGCCGTTCCATAATCGGCTGCTGCCTCGCTATCTGTTCGTGCCGCGACAACCCACGAACTTTAAAGAAATATTTTGCCGAGCTTTTGTGACATCTCGGTGCGGAATGGAACGATGCACTGCGGGCCGACGCGGCGAATCGTATCGCCCTCGCGCTTAAACTGCCGTTCCGAAATTGGCTGCTGCCTCGCTATCGGTTCTTGCCGTGACGACCCACAAGCTTTGCCGGAAGTTTTTTGCTGGATCTGTTACGATTGTAACGGACTATGTCATTTCAGCGGGTATTTTGGTTTTACTAAAGCAGCAACGTCTTAAATGGCGTTTTTTCCGGGACGGACCCGAAATCCGGAAAATTCAGAAATTTGGGATGATGTCGGCCCCGAGCTTGCCGGATAAAGGGTCCGTTACTGTAATTAAGTACTACTATTTACTAAGTTAAGTTACTAGTAAAGTTGTTTTTTCTACAATGTAAATACAATAGTGAAAGGAAGCCAACTTCAATTAGGTGCCGGTAGGAAGCAATCGCGGATAAAACGGAACTTTCACGAAAAATCGCTATTTTTCGGCTTTTCAAGATCGTGATTCTAACCATCGGACATGTTGGCTTTGACCACGTTAAAGTAGTTTTTCCTGCATTCTAATACTGACATGAGATGAAGCTTGGCGTCCGCGGCCGTCGAAAATAGTCGCGGAAGGAACAGAACATGCGGCGCAAAAAAGAAACTTTAGGGAAAAATCACGGCTTTTTCCGCGATTTACCCGTTTCCAACCGCCTAGAAAAGGCAGACAAGACTTTAATTTTGCGCAACAAGATTAGTTTACGTTTTCCCGGAGGAAAAATGCAAAAAAACGTAAATTCCGTAAAAATTTCAGGTCCGTAAATTTTAACCGTAAATTAAAATTTTAAAAAATTTACGTAATTAAATTAAAATTTACGTAAAATTAACCTTAAATTTTAAGGACAATCCATAAAACTTGGCAGCTATGTGAAAAGAAGCAATCTTCAACGACGTGTTGGAAAAACGGTACTTGCGTGAAAAATCGCTATTTTTCGACTTTTCCGCAGAATGCGATCCTAAACACCGAAGGATGGCTTCTAACAACTATAAAATTGTTTTTTCCACATCGCACTAACAACGCAAGAAGCCAACTTCAACTTGGCGCCTACCGGCCGTCCAAGAAAAAATATCCTAAAAATAGAGCATAATTGGGAAAAAGAACTTGCGCTTCCAAGTGCTTTTTATGATAGATTTCCAATTTTCCGTAGCTTTTTCGATGTTATCCGTAGTTTAACGACGGCATCCGTAGTAGTAGTCTGAAAATGGCACAGTTTTGGCGCAGGAGCTGGTAAAAAAGGCAATTTGTATCAGTATGTATCAAAATTTGGTTTTGGCGCAAATGGCGCAGGCGTGTGAGCCCTGTAACAGTCACTTTAAACCAAGTTCAAAAGACCAAACCATGTTATTAAATAAAAAATATTAGTCACAAAGGGGATTTAAACAAACTTGCTTTAAAAAATGCATGCTTCAGGCTTCAAAAGATACACAATTTTAAAAAGAATATTAAATCAAACCTAGAATTGAAGCATTACAGGAAATAGTCAAGGGAAGATAAGAAAAATTACATTTGCACCACACCAGTAATGGTTAAACCAAAATACTGGATGAGAACATGGCTACTAGCTGTTAACTTCATTCAACAAGTTCACAATACAATACTTACCAGGTGTACTGTTTGGAGCAGCAGCTGGGTTCACCAGAACCGGTGGAACAAGCCTCATAGCAGTTCCCATTCCTCTAGCATTTCCCATCATGACTGAGCCATTTTCATAGTATGATGGTGCCATCATTTGATATTGACCACCTGAAATACATTGGCTGAACTGTAGAATACCTCTTGATGGTTTTATTCTAGTAAAAAAATAAAAGCCCAAATATTCCCATATTCATTAAAGTAAGTGATTGTTGGTTGACCACTCAAGGAAAAAACTTGCTCAGTTAGTTTCAATGTAACAGATAAAATGACATAGAAGTAGGCACTTGGCAAATTGCAAGTAACAAATTAAATCTTAACAATTAACTTAAAAAGCTGTAAGATATTACAGGACACTGAGCAAATCCTGCTCTTCAGCAGATAAGGCTCAAAATTAAAGGGATGCTGAAGAACCTTTTCTGACCACATATGGTCAAAGATCTATCTACATTTCAAATTTCTCTTTGAAACCTTTTTGAGTTGAAAATAAAAAAATATCAACTTACTGATTAGGTACAACTGTTTTTAAAATAATTGTATTTCAACAAATTCTCTCAAAATATTTTAAGAGGGTAAATGAAAATGCTCAGCATTTTTATTTTCTCCCGGCTAACAGTTCAAAGTGATCATCCACAGAGACCACTACTACAAAATACCGAAAATTACATGCTTCACAACACATGCATTTTATTCACATTTTGAAGCATCCATGCAACTTATTTTCTCCTCAAGAACATGCGGGTCAAGACAAACAAGATGGATGCAAGCAGCAACTCTGTTTAGAGGCATAAAAGATACTCACCAGGGCCCTGCATGCCTTGGGGCATTCCACCGCCACCTTGAGCCATGGTCTCGGCACCTGGGCCCTGAGGAGTCATTGGCCTAGCGCCGCCACCACGCAACAATTGCTGCGGATTGTTTGGAGTTTGACCTTGCCCACCCTGCACCATCCCAGGAGTTGGAAACATGCCCCATGGGGGCACTCCATAGTACTGAGCTGCCATCATGGCAGGACCTGCAGAGAAAAAAAAAAGGATTTTATACTCCATTTAGAATTGGCGCTTGAGAAATAGTGCTTTACCCCACGCTAGAAGGGTAACCATAGTTACGCTCTTCGAGCAGCCAATAGTAAGCCTTTTTCGTCACTTTGACAAGGATAGTTGCTATGGTTACCGTAAGTGGGAGGGAAGGAAATATTTTCAAGCCCCAGTTCAAAATGAACAGAGTATAAAACTAGGCATTCCATTGAATTCAGTGTAGAATTTATGAAACACTGGAGTGGTATGCTAAGTAATTGCTATAAGCAAAACTATCTTATGAAAAATAATACTTTTATCTTTTCCTGTGTGATATTGAAATTAAGATTTCAAGGCATCAACACAGAAAAAATTAATTTAGCATACTATTGAATCCAGAGTAATATTTATATAAACACTGGTGGAGTAATATGCAACAAAAAATTGCAAAGAACATTTTAAAGATAAGAAATCTTGAGATATCTTTTCTTATGAGGTATTGAAATTAAGATTTCAATGAATCGACACAGGAAAATTTAATTTAGCATCCTATTGAATCCAGAGTAAAATTTATTAACACCGGTGGAGTAATATGCACAGTAATTGTATTGAATGGTCTTTTTTTAAGAGAACTGGTCTTGTGGTATCTTTTCCTGAGTTATCAAAATTATATTTCAATAAACAACACGAGTTTAGCACTTTATTGAACCCAGAGTAATATTTATATAAACACTGGTGGAGTAATATGCAAAAAAATTGCAAACAACATTTTTAAGATGAGAAATCTTGTGATTTCTCCTATGAGGTATTGAAATTAATATTTCAATGAATTGACACAGGAAAATTTAATTTAGCATACTATTGAATCCAGAGTAAAATTTATTAAAACACCGGTGGAGTAATATCAGGGATGAGATTGACAAAAAAGCAAAAATTCGGAAAAACTGCGGGAACGAAATTTTGTGAAAAAAACCCATCCTTTTAGTTTTATGGGTTCAATGTATCTTTTAAATAAATTTTTAGTTTGATTTTTGGCATATAAATGACAATAATACGAAAAATTGGGTATAATAAAGTTCCATGTACCAAAAGGGGGTCTGGGGATCTCCTCATAAAAATTTTGAAAATTTGATCCTAAAAATCAAGGTTTTAGCTTATTTTGGAACACCAGCAAAATTTTTTAAGTGAGGGCTTTGCCTCTCTTTATTCTTTTCGCGACGGGCGGCCTCTATCGAGCTGCTCCCACGGGCCGGGGGCACTTCCGAAAAAAGTTTTTGCCAAGTTTCAAAAAAAGCTTTCCGTAACCAGAGCTGTTGTACGATTTAGTAACACCGGACTTGTTGGCTTCGAACCACGGTCAAGTTGTTTTTTCTACATTGCAATAACAACGCGAGAAGAAGCCGACTTAAACCTGACGTCCGCGGCCTTCCACGAAAGCATCGCGGCAGAAGCGGTACACTCCGCGAATTAAACAAAAACGAAACTTTCACGATTTTCCGCGAAAACTCATGATTTTTCTTGAAAATAATCCGGAAAAGTAAAATCTGAATTACAATTAGTTCGCGGGCCGCGAAACAATGAAAAAGCGGGACGTCTCGATTTTCTGCGGAAGAAACTCATGCCTGGAAGAAAGGTTCAACAATCCGACCTCCCTCAAACAAAACCATAGACCAATAGCAGGCCCAAATTCCACTCAACATTGATGGAAACGATATCAGGCCTCGTACAGTCCCTCAAAAAATTTCAGGACACATTTTTATAAAAAATTCAGGACATTTTGGGTATTATAATGTAGCGTTTACTTTTTCCTTAACCAGAATGTTATCCATCATGTGTGTAAAATTAAAAACTACCTAAACTCTCTTAATTTTAAAAGTAATATTTAGAGTTAGTTCAAAGTACACTCCAGACTTACTTTGGAAGCTGGTAAGTTTTAAAGCAAGTTTAAGTAAAGCAAGCAGGGTCTTAAGATGAGGAAACCCACTGAAACCCCTACCCTTTTGAGAATGTATTAATTTCAACCCTAAGGACCTTTCAGCTCAACTGAGCTCGCCATAAATTCGCCCAGGCCTCTGTAAACAAAATTATTAACAAGAACTACATAACTAACAAAATTAGAATTATTTTTTGCACAAAGGAGTTTTTTTTATTTCAACCTTGATTATAAAATCACCAACATAAAACTTGAGTACTTTTCCTTCAAAACAAATATTAATAAACTTAAGTTTTTTCTCCCAGTAACTTACTAAGCATTAGGTTATGCACTCCATAATGTGTTTAAAATATCACATAAAAATTCCTGATAAACATATAGATCTTGCACAATTAACTCTACGCATGAAGAAAGTAAAGTTCTTTCAATCCAAAGTTAAGATTCTTAGAAATGATGTGATCATTAATATCTTCCCATTATATCAAAACACATGGAAGAAAAAAATGAAAATCTCCTGGTTATATATCCCAATTGCAGAATATTATCACAAAACAATAGCTTACAATAATAGATATTGCACTCTAAGCATTCAGATTAATTCTAGTCTTAATCAAAATAAATGAAATTCCTCATCACTAATGAAAAAATTAGGTTAAAAACCTCAAAATGTTTAAAATATCCCAATGAAAATACCTGGTGAACATACAGTTCTTACACAATAAAAACTAAGCTTGAAGAAAATTAAAGTTCTTCTAATCTAATGTTAAGATTCTTAAAATTGATATGTGAGCATAAGTTATATACCATTAATATCATAACACGACAGAAAAAAATGAAAATATCTTGGTTATATATCCCATTTGCACAATATTATCAGAAACAATATCTTACATTAGATATTGCACTCTAAGCATTCAGATTAATTCTAGTCTTAATCAAAATAAATGAAATTCCTCATCACTTATGAAAAATTAGGTCAACAACCTCTAAATGTTTAAATTATCACAATAAAAATGCCAGGTAAACTTACAAAATAAACACTACTATGCATGAAGATAATTTAATTAAGTTCTTCCAATCCAAAGTGGAATTGATATGTAAGCATTAAATTATCAATCTCTAAACAAATGTAAGAAACAAAATGAACAATATATTTAGAATTAATGTTAAGATAAGGCTTTCTATTAATATTAAGACCTACTGAAAAACATTTTAAAAATTAGTTATTAGAATTGAATCCATTACTGGAAAACTGGTTTTTTTAACACCAGAGAGCCGCGCTCCAAATACGTGCTTTCTCTTTTAATGAACACATGCTTTTTTTTTCGTTACAGTTGGTTAACCGAAAGAAAATCGAAAATAAGTCTCGGTATACAATTGATATTTAGACTTTCGAAAAAATATCAGGAAAATCGGGGTAAATTACGTTTTTTCAGGACGCTTTTTGAGATTTCAGGAAATTAAGGAATATCAGGACATGTACGAGCCCTGCGATATTAAAGTTTCCCCAGGTTGTCATACAGGCTACGAGTTGACGAAACCATGAAAAATCGTACTTTGCATGGAGAAAAGGGAAGCAAATACATTTTTAAAGCGCAGAAATTTTCGAGACTTCATTTAATCCGTAATTTTTAATCGATGTGTCCGTAACACCGTAATTTTCTATCGAATCCGTAAATATTACGGTCAAATCGTAATACTTGGCACCTACTTGCGTCTAAGATGATGAACATCAGTAAAAAATCGTAGAAATTAAAATTGTGGTATAAAATACCTAATTTTTACCATATGATCAGCATAACACATTCAAAGTAAATGATGAAAAAATTGTACTGCTATCCCACTATTTTCTTTGAAAATTTTTAAAAACAAATAATGCTTAAAAATTAACAATTCCATATACCCAAGATGCATAAAACTGAGGAAAATGTCGTAAAATGAGGAGATATGTATCACAAGTAACTTATTCATGAAGATAAATAAAATTATTTAGAACAAAACCTATTTATATCTTCTTTCACTTAAGACCCGCAAAGCGCGCAGCTACTTTTACCGCACTGAAATCGTTTATGCATCTTAAATTCTGAATATATATTTAAAAAAATATCTATTTCCATCTCCATTTCAACTAGACACTTAAACACATACATGTTTTCTGTTTTAGCAATAAATAATTCCATCCGAATGCAAGCGAAATCTTGAAGAAATAAATAGTAATAACTGTCATAATAAACACTCCAACTCTCCTTGAGTTCCAATAAAAGAAAAAAGGTGTTGAAACCAGCCGAAACACATGCTAAAGTTTATATCAGCTAGGGAAAAAAAGATCACTTCTCATTCACATTAATTAAAGCTGTTGATGCATTATGCATAAATCTTGCTATATTCCTAAAAAAAAACCTCAGATATTAAAAATATTACATGGTGATGAAGGCCGAGATGTTCTCTTTCAAATTATTTGACTATAACGGCGATATCTAGTGAGAAGGAAAAAATCAAATAAAATATGAAGATTATCTTAAGATCATATTAAGCAGTAGGCAAATCCGGGTTTACTGATTTTTCTTATGGATTCTTGAACGAACACGCCATCAATTTTTTCTCTAGCCAACTCCAGCTGTTCTCGATTCCTTTGTTTATCGCTCGAACATCAGTTCCATCCAAACGGACAACGATATCGTTGTGCGAGGTCGTCATTACTAATCAGGTTCTTAAGTAATATTCCATCTTAATGTAACAATTAAAAAATTACTCGCCTACAGAAAGAATGAAAGCAACTGGGCAAGGTTAACCAAAGAGCGATACGCGCAAAGAGCGATTTCGGAAAAACTCCGAAAATTCTCAAAAAAATTGGAAAATTCCGAAAAAATTCGGAAGAATCTCATGCCTGTAATATGCAAAGTAATTGTGAAGAACAACATTTTCAAGATAAGAAATCTTGTGATATCTATAGCTATGAGTTATTGAAATAAAGATTTCAAGGAATCAAATGCAGGAAAAATTAATTTTGCATATTATTGAATTCAGAGCAATATTTTAAACACTGGTGGAGTAATATGCAAACTGCAAAGAACAACATTTTTAAGATGAGAAATCTTGTGATATCTTTTCCTAAGAGTTATTGAAATTGGATTTCAAGAAATCAACAGAGGAAAAATTAATTTTGCATTTTATTGAATCCATAGCAATATTTAAAACACTGGTGGAGTAATATGCAAATTGCAACAACACTTTTAAGATAAGAAATCTTGTGATGTATTTTCCAAAGAGTAATTGTAATTGGATTTCAAGAAATCAACAGAGGAAAAATTAAGCATATGATTGAATCCAGAGTAAAGTTTATTAAAACACTGGTGGAGTAATATGCACTGTTGGGAAAAAGCCAAAAAGCTTAGATAATATCTTGAAATAACAATATCTAATTTTTTAAATACAATTCATTGCACTACACGCAGAACCAACTCATTCAAACGAAACCAGCAACTAAAAATAAATTTGGCTACCACAAAATCTTACTCCATAATTTTAGAAATACTTCACAAAAGAAGCAATTTTGTACTTAAAAAGACAATAATAGCTACTTAGAGGAGATTTAGAAAACTGTTTTAGAACATACCAGGCATGAGAGTTCCCATTGGAGCAGCAGCAGCATATGGATCTTGATTCATTACATAAGGACTGGAGGCAAATGGAGCAGGAGAGGCAGCTGGGTTACCTGCTTGCATTTGCCCTTGTTGCTGCATAGGGAATTGCTGCTGTCCTATTACAGGCATTGGTTGGCCTTGTCCACGAGAATACATCTGGATTTAACAGATCATATTAATAAAGAATTGGATGAATTCAGCCTAAATTAGGACATACTTTAAAATAAAAGAAATTAAATGAGTCAGGTTATTTACGTTCCTTCTACAAAATATTAAGTTGTACTTACATCCATAAAAAAGTGTTGGGGATCTGTACAGGAATAATTTGAAGAACCAAACTTTTCGTCTGCTCTGTTAAGTACCATTTTTCTTGAGTTCATCTGAAAGATTAACACTTTATTTAGTATTTTATTTGAGAATTCCCAATTCAGAATCCATCCAAAAACCTTTTTACGTGTGAAAAAATTGTTTTCTTTAGAAAGATATTTTTTAAATGTATATTTTGGGTAGGAAACATTCAATAGCACTAATTTTTTTCCTCTAACTAGAAGGGAAAATTAAGCTTTTCTTCCTCAGGATCCATCTAATCCCTGTATCAAGCGTTCGAAATTCCACTGAAACACTGGTTCAAGGCCACTGAAAAACGGCTCAGACCACTAAGGTCAGAAAATCACTGATCCGCCGGATCAGTGGTGAAAAAATATCCCACTCTCTAGTATTAGCCCCATTTTTTAATGCTATACACCTGATTAAATATCTGCATTAAAACATCATCCTTCAAACTTCATTTACTGTTGACCTTATCATACAGATCACTTGTGAGGATCCAGAACATCTCTGAACAAAATTTCAACAAAGAGCTAGGAGGGTTTGTTAAATTTCACTCACAGGAGGCAAGAAACAGGTACAGGTGTGAGAACTTTCAATGGCAATTTAATAACTTACAATTTCCCATACTAGTTTGTCCTGCTCTTTACATTCTTTGCTTTTGATATAGAATGGGAAATGAGCCCAGAAAATGTACTGAGGAAACTATACATAGCAATGAAATAACTCATATAAACTCTAGCGTAGCAAACTTTTAACTCGTCACACGAGGTTTAATTGTTACAAAATTGGGCCACTTTGCTCTGGACGTATGATATGATATGCGACAGCAACCCCAAGAAGGGGTTAAAAATAGTAACTTGTCCTTTTTAATTTGACGGACCAGTCATTTTTCGAGGATAGTTTTTTCAGGACACTATAGGAGGTCAAACGCTATCAATGCTGCAGCAAACAAAATACACCTCAGAAACGGAAGGAACGTTAAAAATGGAGGGTTTTAACGTTAACTGTTTACGTTTATAACGTTAAAAAATACTGACACGTTACAAAATTAAAAAAGGTTTGATAAATATCTTGTCTGGGTAAATTAAAAACACAGAAGGGTTAATTGAAAACCCAAAAATTCAGGGTACCCTTAGAACACAATCACCCATATGTGTGTTATTAAAACTACATTTCTTAATGAACCAGGAGTTGTATCATTCCATGTGCACTAACTTAGTGGTGCTATTTTTTTTAAATCAAGATAATTCCCTCATAAAACAGAAGGCCAGTGATCATACCAAAACAGCAGTTGAGTTGCCAAATCTGCCATAGTAATATTTTACTTGTTTTTTTTCATAATTCAGACTAAATCTTTTCCAATATATTCTGCAACATACATTTTTTCCACAAAGACAGTTGATCATCATTAAGTCTTCAGTATTCACCTGGTTATTGTAATCCATAGTGCTTGGAGAATCTATTGATTGCATAAAAGCTGATGTATAGTCAAACTGAAGAGGGTCAATTCCAACTCCTTCAAATCCAGGATCCAATCCCCCTAAAGCAGCATTTCCAGATTGCATGTTGCCACCAGATGAAGGTGGCATCATTTGTTCCGAGTGTTTGGGCATCTTCTCATTCATGATGTGCTTCTTGCTTCCTATGTCTTCACTAGGTGATGACTGACGACTATTAGATGTATGACTGAAAATACATTAGTTTCAATAAATTCTAATACAGTGGATTCCCATTAATAGAGCAGAGCATTTCGCACCAATTAAAAGCAGATTTCCCAACTAAGCAAAGTGATCATAATATCAAACTCGGAAAAATTATAAAATATTTCCTTTAAAATTAATAATTGTTTTGAGGGAAAAACAAAACTCAAACATAAAATTACTTAAACAAGCATTTATATAAAATAGGAAATATTTAAAGAGCATACGCATAAATTACAACTGTTTAATCTGTAACTGTTTATTGCCTGCAAGTATTCAGAACTATTATCTCATTTTTCCCACGCTATTCCCATTTTAAAGCATTTACAACTTTTGAAATTCATGTTTTCTACTCCTATCTTTTATACAAGGTTTGGCAGTTTTGCAAAGATACCAAACTTTCTCAATTGTGCTGATGCATGCACTTTACCCTCTATTCTTTTTAACTAATTATAATAACTGGATATTTCTTCAGTTTAAACTAGCTAAAAGTTACTGAAAAACACAATAAACATACTGGTAGCCACTGTCATCACTCAATCCATTTTGCAAAATGCCATTGGACTGATGAATCACTCCACTGCTTTCTTGTTCTTTCCCTTTCATATCACCATCAAAAGATAAAGATTTCAGTTTCTTTAACTTTTCAGATGGATCATTTGAATTCTAAAACAAAAATACAAAAGTTAGCTCTGAAGTAACACTAAGCTGCCATATTTTTACTAATTTTATCTTACAAGTCTTCAATTTAGCTTGGAAAATATCCTTGAGAATAAAAAAAATATGTTGGCATATCAGTCATTTCAGAGGTAACTAATGCATGTTGCAAAATTTTCTTAAAATAAGTGATATTTCAAGAGTTTTTAAAAGAAACATTAAATCTAGATATGTATATATTAACACTTGGGGAGTGCTAAGCAGTAACCAGAACCAGGGTTGTATTTTGGCATGTGCAATAGGTGTCATAGCAGGCAGCAAAATTACAGCAAGTTGAATAAATCCAATAATAATTTCACAATCCTAAAATGTAGATTTTTCTTGAGCATAATCAGACTACATCTTTTTTCGGAGAAGCAGGTGTTTTCCTTAGTCCAAATGTATTCATACTTTAATTAGCTTCTTATATGATGTTTTTGCAAACAGACTTGGAATGTATCAAAACTTCCAGCTTATATTCAGGTTGAAAATGACTCAATATACTTTCTTGGCCTAAATTCTGTACAGTTAAAATCATTTGACTTCTGGTAAGAAATAAGGCGAAAAAGATTGATTTTTAAAAAGAAATGCTGAAGTAAAGGAGGCAGCAAGAAAAAAGCAAAAGGGGCAAACCCCCTAAATAAGGGCATGGCAAAACCTAATGAAAACAAAACATAGAAATGTATAATAAAAAATAAGGGTTGTTGCAGAAATAATTCCTCATGAAATAGGTATTTATCAATAAAAAGACAATTTAAGTACTATGCATGGAATTCTGGCAAACTAAGAGAAAAATTCTCTCAATCAACAATAAACACTGAATAGTCATTGAAAACATTGAGGGAGAAGTATCTAAAAATATCCTTATTAATAAGACAAAAAAATTACTTAAACAGACCTTCAGTAGTTAAACCCTTTTCTACTAGTCACAGTAAAATTTCACACTAGTTTTAAATACTTGCAAACTTAAGTTCATATTATTTATGGCTTTTCCCAGGTTTTTCTCCTGGGTTTAATTGGATTTGGTAAATAGATTTGCATTAATGTCCTCAAAATAGTCAAATATAATCAGGCATATGATTGCTCAGGGAAGAAATTATCAAATATTTTTTAAAGGGTATAGATTAGTTACAGTGGTATAGAAATTTATTTCGAGAGGAACCCAAATTCCTATGCCCCTTTATTCAATGGGTTCAATTTAGCTATTCAATACGCTTTAGAAAAGATTCTCATCTTACTAAACTCAATCTAAAAAGAATTGTGAATACTCGAGTTACAAATACAAAAGGGGGGTTAGGGAAATGAAATTTTTTTAAATACTTTTTTTTTCATTTAAAAAAGTGCAAATTTTTTTAATTTTGACCCTAAAAAACAAGGTTCTTACTAGTTTTGGTACATATTATGTCCACTACAGACCTTCCATGAATTTACAGTATACACAAAATAAAAAATATTGCAAATGACGACTGTTTTACCCACACATTCCACCTCCCATTATTTTCTGAAAACAGAACTGCTTCAATAGTACCTTCAAATGATGTTGCTTGCTTCAAATGGAAATTTTTAAATGGAAGCGAAATATTCCGATTTTTTTCCCACTTTCAAAAATTAATTACGCACACAATTGAGTGGAATATAAAATTTCTAAACATCAGAATTCCGATAATCAAATACCTCTGGATTTCCACTAATTAGCGAAAAATCACATGTCTGATATATTTTTTATTTCATTAATTTGTATCTTTTCTAATGTGAAGCTAAATGCTTCAAGTATATTGGACTAAAGATTTAATGTAGCACATTGTGAAATCCAGTGAAATTACAGAACAGCACTGGTTGGACTTGTGCACTCTATTAATGGGTTAAGAAAAAAACCCAGAACATCAGGTAACCAGAGAAAACCCCAATGGTATCATAAATAAGGTTACATAATAAAGAATAATTAACAGTGAACTTGCCATTCCAAGATGTAAACGTGCCATTCTGTTATCCAAATCTTTTGAAGTAGGTGAACTACCGAGAACATATTCAACCATTTTGACACCAAGTCCTCCATCTTAAAAAAATAATTACCCCTTTAATCATACAACAAAGCAATATTACGAATAAAAAGCAGTAATAATTTAAATAAAAGAAATCTAATGGTTACCAGATGTACTATTGTGGCCAGTACTCCAAGGTGCATCCCTCCACTGATCTCCAAATAATATACCCTTGCTTTCATCAGGTTTAGAATCTTCTACACCCCATAATTTTTTTGCAGCTGGTGAGTACTTGAAGAGAAAAATATAAGCATAAATAACTCAGACTTACATACAAAAATACTAAGTACAACATAATGAAATGCATAAAAATTTTGAAGATATTTTTTCTACATCAGCTATTAAACATAAAAATAGTTAAACAGGGTTCATACTCTAAAGGTATTTAATTTCAGAAGTTTAAAAGATATAATGCTGTAAATAAATTCAGGAGGGAATGGTTAAAATTACATACTTAGGATAATTTGAATTTCTATGCTTCATTAAATAAAATTTAGATTACAAGAGAACAAAATAAAAATAGAAACCAATACATTGTTATTTTTCTTTTTTTAAGAGTTTGCAGGGATTCATTAGATGTGCAATACACTTTCAGTAAATAAAAAAAATATTGAGAGTATCTCTTAAATGTTGAAAAATTTCATTTCCCCTTGATTCACTAACAACATAACCGGCAATAACATAAACATTAGTAAAAAAAACGTTTGAAGACTAATAGAACATAAAAGCTAAATTTAGAAACTTTTTCAAGAGTTTCGGAAGGTGTACGAACCCTGTATAAAGCATAATAATTGAAATTTGTAAGATAGCTCGATACAAAAAACAAGAAACAAGCCAAGAAACATCTAAATCTATTTTGAGGGTTTTTCTTTAAAAACATGGTTGACTAATTTTTTATGATAGTTGATAATTTCTTAAGTTTACAAAAGCATGCATACTTCTAAAGGGTGCCCTGTCTCTAATGCCAATGCTTGGAAATCACTCTCTAATTCAGAGTTGTCACTGCCACGAACCTAAAAGAGACACAAGTCAAATAAAGAACTCTTAACACCACCAGTTAAAATTTTGAATAAATTTGTTACATTCTTGTAATGGGAAGTAATTTAAATCATTTAATTTTTATGATTTCTATTTGAATTCAAATTTTAGAAAATTTACATGCTTAGTAATAAGAGTTTTCACTAAATTAAAAATTCCCACGAGGCACCAAATATAAATTATGGTATTTTGTATGCATTATAATCACTATTATTTCTAATTTGGATACTGCACCCAGCAATTTTGTTGTTCCCAAACAAATACCTTAATAATTAAATTATTCTTTTGACCCAAAAACATTGTGCATCCTATTTAACTGCAAATAAGCAAAAAACATGATAACTTAGTCATTTCCTTCAACCACCAACCTCAACTTAAAAATGATGCGCAATTAATTGACTACGGAAACCAGCGCCGAATGTCGCTGGAAATAAGCGATTTGCCATCTTCAAAAGAAAAAAACGGCTCCGCGTGTGATCACGTGTCTATTTTTATTTCAACCGCGATTTCCCCAACAGAGAGGCGAGCGAAAGGAATCAACGCCGGCAGCGTCGGCGGCTAGCATTCCGAGCTTTCGGAAGCGATTTTTCCAAGCGGAACGGAAAACGGAAAGTGGTTCCTGCGGCAGAACGCGCGGCACATATCAAACGCAGGAGACTTTCCCTTTCGCTCGGAAAGAAAGAAGGCGAATGGCTCAAGGCGCGAAATAAAGAAAAACCCTTCCGGAACGAGTACACCCAACATTTCAGATATCTACGTCGTAAGCGAACAAGCACCACAATACGAACTTTCTAGCCCACATGTCCCATGAACACTTCAGTTACAAAAATTACTAAGTTATCAATTACCATATTATTACTCGTAACGTAAACCTCGGAAGTATTAATTTTTATTGCAATTCCCTGCACAAATCAACATTTACCATATTTTAGATAAATTTTAAAATAGGATCGCCGTAATCTCCGTTAGATACAAAATTTTTTTAAATTTAATATCTCAGCTTTGACAAGCACTATTCATTTAATTTTAACAATGCATTTTTGAAACCTGATATTATTAGTACATCCATACCACACACAATCAATATAGCGATTGTTTCCCGGGACAACGAAACTTCGTTGATTTATTTTCTTGCAGAATTCATACAAGAATGTGAGTATTTTTCACATAAACAGAGTTTTCAAAAGCTAGGGATTGTAGAACAGTACAAACTTAAGTCTCAATGAATATTATCAGGATTATTTAGGGTTCCCACTTAATTTTTTTAATAAAATTCCCGGGCTTTTCAAAGTTAATTTTGAAGATATTCCCATTAAAAAGCGATCCACAGCATTTTTTCGAAAATTACTCACTTTTTTGAACAGAGGTTTTCAATGAGTAGTCTACACTCTACACCGCCCTATACATTAATGCTGGTCAAAACTGAGTTTTATTTGGATTTTTTTTTCAATAGAATAACACTTTTCCTCCCCTATTAACCATCAAATCAATTCTTATTACCTCTGAATGATATGAAAAACATTATGGTTAATGTTAAGTTAAGTACAAAAAATTAGTAGTCTGTTTATTTAAAAGTTAAAGCCATGCACATCATCTGTTAAGGTGAGAGTAATTGGCTCCTAAAATTTCCTCTTTTGCCATGCATTTTACTTGAAAATATACCATTTTAATAAAAATTTCACAAAAGAAGCAAACCCATCTAGATGTATTTTTAACCCCTAAAAAGGCTTTTAATAACCTTCAAGTACAACTTAAACCATCTAACACTAATTTAAAAATCACACTGCAACGTCTTTTGTATCAAGTTCAGTCCTGATGTATCACACATGATACAACAAACAGGTTTCACAAGATCTCACTACTTACAATTTCCATTAGTTATTTTTTATGGTATTAATTGGTTACTTAAAAAGAAATTCTATATCTTGAAAATTTGGAATTTACAGAGATAAATATAAAAAAATACTTATTTTGCCTGTGTGTCATTATTGTCCTTTGATTTAAAAGGCTTTTAAAAATCCCAATATTGCAGTGGTTTCCTTAGTGGGTTCCACGAAAAAATTTAGGGGTTCCCCATGTGACAAACTTTATTTCATTAAAAAAATAAGAAAAGAATGGTGTAAAAGATAAGAATGGACAGTGCCCCCCTGGGCCCAAAAAGGTTCTCAAAATGAGTTAAAACCCTACTTTTACCAGTCTAATTTCAAAATTTTTCTTACCACCCACAAGAGGATCTTGCGTGATACTTTTTGGAAAATCACAAACATTTCGACATTTTTGCCAAAAGCTAAAGGTGATTGTCTGGAAAAGTACCTCCCTGGTGCTGGATTCGCACCTGGTTTCATTTAATATCAGATATTAAATTTTGAAAAGGGGTTGATTAAAAAATATTCAGGGTTCCGCGATCATTGGCGACAAATTTGGAGGTTCCACGACCAAAATAGTTTGGGAACCACTGCAGTAGTGTATTTAAATCTTCTGTTTAGCTAGAAAATTGTATGTTTTTTGTGATACTATCAATTTTCTAAAAAATTAAGCTATGCATAATCTTTAAAAAAAATCTGAAACATTTTTTATCAAATTTGTTACAAGGGGATGAGGAGGCTAATCGGAATAGAAAAAATTTCGGAAAAATTATTTCAGAGAAGAGAACAATTGTTGCTTATCAGAAAGGAGGTTTCACTTTCTCTTCACCTTTTTTATGAGGTGGAAAAAAATTCTGACGTCAAAAATTTGCCGCCGTAGGCTTTAGTCTAGGTAGCCTATTTAGAAATACGCCACTGGGGGTGTTTTAAGGGTTGTGGAAACTCATGAATTTTCAAAAATTTATATAAAAGCAAATAATATTTTTAAAATTTCCAAAAATTTGAAACTACATTTCATGAGTGTATATAAACAAAGAATTTTTTTAAACTCTAATATAACCTTCTACCACCTTTTTTGTTGCTTTCCAAACAAAAATAGCTTTATCTCTCAAGATAAGATCTGCTCAGACCATTGTTACAAAGACAACCTAGGTTACTATACTAGTTTCTAGGTACTAATACTAGGTTTTTAAAGAATAACTAGATTAATGTGTACTCAAAATTAAAAACTTGGTATTTTGCACTATATTAGTAACAATGGAATGAGCAGATCTGATCTTGAGGAGAAACAAAACTATTTCAGTAAAATGACAAAATGCAGGGCTCACACTCACTTTAAAATATTTGTATCAATTTTTGTATCAGGTAAAACCAAGTTTTGTATCACAAAAAATGTCTTTTGTATCAGGTAAAACCAAGTTTTGTATCACAAAAAATGTCTTTTGTATCAGGTAAAACAAAGTTTTGTATCACAAAAAATGTCTTTTGTCAGGTAAAACCAAGTTTTGCATCACAAAAAATGCCTTTTGTAGCAGGTAAAACCAAGTTTTGTAGTACGCAATTTGAATGCAGGGAAGCTTTTGTAATTTAAAATTTCAAAAGCTTTCCCTTCATTACATTTTAAACTTGCATCAGTAAAACTTTTCGTACGATATGAAAACCATGATTTTGATTACGACAAATAATGAACGTATAGATTTAATTCATAAATACTTAAACCTCTATTAATTTATCAGCTCTTATCCAATTTTTACACCTTATCAATTTTTATTTACTTGAGGTTATTCGGTCTAGTGATAATTCACCTTCTAAGTAATTAGTTCTGACCATAGTAAAGTTGTTTTTTCTACAATGTACGAGGGTTGTTTTTTAATTAACTTCCGTTTTGCTCCTGAAAAAAAAGTAGTACGAATTTCAAAATAATTTTGCTACTGGTAGATAGGTACATTCTTAAGAATCAATTTACCCCTTTACTGAAAAAAATCGGACATTTTTTCTATTATTTATCGAATTTACAAGCGCGCTCCTCGAACTCATTTCCCGCCGGCCCATAGAGAATTTCTATTCCTTTAAACTTCGTTCGCATTAACAATAGACAATCGGCAGGCAGGTGATTTTTGCAGCATGCTAATGTGCATGTTCAAAACCCTATTTTTTGCATCTGCCAAGTTCCAGGCATTGGGGATTCTGGAGTTACAGCCATAATAAACAAGGCAACATCGATAGATTCGCAGGCAAAGTGTGCTTTGAGGGGGAAAACGGCTGTCCGAACCGATGTGAAGCTCAACGAAAAATCAAACTTTTCATGAAGCGGGATCGAAAAACTTGTGAAAAAGTACGGTAAAAGGTCTATTTAAAGGTGATTACGTTTAAAAGCAATTAAAGATGTTTGTAACCTTCCGTAAAACCTTATTTTTAAATATTCATTTATTTTTTTTTATTTTAAAAAATCGAAAAGGGGAAAATTTCGAAAAAGAGGATTTCTCTATGGGTTGGCGGGAAATAAGTTCGAGGAGCGCGCTTGTAAATTCGATAAATAATAGAAAAAACGTCCGATTTTTTTCAGTAAAGAGGTAAATTGATCCTCAAGGATGTACCTATCTATCAGTAGCAAAATTATTTCGAAATTCTTGCTACTTTTTTTTCAGGAGCAAAACGGAAGTTAATTAAAAAACAACCCTCGTAAATACAATAGTGAAAGGAAGCTAACTTTAATTAGGGTCCGGTAGGAAGCAATCGCGGATAAAACGGAACTTTCACGAAAAATCGCTATTTTTCGGCTTTTCAAGATCGTGATTTTAACCGTCGGACATGTTGGCTTTGACCACGTTAAAGTAGTTTTTCCTGCATTCTAATACTGACACGATATGAAGCCAACTTCAACTTGGCGTCCGCGGTCGTCGAAAATAGTCGCGGAAGGAACGGAACACGCGGCGCACAAAACGAAACTTTCGCGATAAATTGCGGCTTTTTCCGCGATTTACCCGTATCCAAACGCCTAGAAAAGGCAGACAAGACTTTAATTTGGCGCAACAAGATTTACGTTTTCCCGGAGGAAAAATGCAAAAAAAAACCGTAAATTCCGTAAAAATTTCGGTTCGATCTCGGCAAATCCGTAAATTTTACGGGCAATCCGTAAAACTTGGCAGCTATGTGAAAAGAAGCCATCTTCAACTACGTGCTGGAAAAACGGTACTTGCGCGAAAAATCGCTATTTTTCGGCTTTTCCGCAGAATGATCCTTCCTAAACACCGAACGATGGCTTCTAACCACTATAAAGTTGTTTTTTCCACAACGCAAGAAGCCAACTTCAACTTGGCGCCCGCCGGCCGTCCAAGAAAAAATATTCTAAAATATATCTCTAAATAATAGAGCATAAGTGGGAAAAAACTTGCGCTTCTAAGTGCTTTTTATGATAGATTTCCGATTTTCCGTAGCTTTTTCGATGTCATCCGTAGTCCGTAGTTTAACGACGGCATCCGTAGAAACTACGGAGAATACGTATAGTGGTAGTCTCTGAAAATGGCGCAGTTTTGGCGCAGGAGCTGGTAAAATAGGCAATTTGTATCAGTATGTATCAAAATTTGGTTTTGGCACAGTTTGGCGCAAATGGCGCAGGCGTGTGAGCCCTGCAAAATGGGGGCAAAAGAGGGTCAGGAAGTCATTTTAGAATTTAAATTTTTTTCTTAGTTGTTTTAAATAACAAAATATAGTTTCAAATTTTCGGAAATTTTAAAAATATTTACTTTATAAATTTTTGAAAATTCGATTTTTTCGTATAACCCTTTAAACGCCACTTATACTTTTTAGAATGCTACATCATATATGTGATTACACTTACAAAAAATTGGCGGAAAAAATTCTGTACCTAAATTTTTCTTCATTTTAAGTAGAGGAAGGGGGTACATCGGCTTCTACTTCCCGAGATCTAGGTTGGTTGGGTTTTTATGATGCATGACCCAAGACAGGGTATAGCCTGAGATCTAGGATTCGATATGCTAGATCAGGCATGGCCAACCCGCGGCCCGCAAAGATCTCTGAAAACTCTCCAAAAAGTAGCTTCAAAACACTTTTTAGCACACTAAAATTCAAAATTTTTTCGGGGGAGAACCCCCGACCCCCCATATACCTCTTAGATCAAGCTTTGCCAACCCGCGGCCCGTTTTGAAATAATTTTGTGGTCCGCAAGAATTTTTTTAGTCAAAAGTTAAAGTTTTAGGGTAAGTTAAGGCCCCCAAATTCGGACAAAGGGTAACAAAACACGTTAATGTCTGTTAATTAGTGTCGTACTTCCAAAAAATTTTCTGGGGGAGGATCCCCAGATCCCCCTTTAGTACTAGGAACTCTATTGTTCACAACTTTTTTAGGATATTAGTTCAGTCAGGTGCAAATCCTAACTAAAAATATATTTTCATTTGTGCATTGAACCAATTAAATATGCATGGGGGCATAAGAGGAAGATTTGGGTGTACTTTTTCCCGATGCAAAAATCTAGCTGCATTTTTTAGAGAAAATTTGGGTCCTCCCGAAATAAATTTCTATAAGCGCCACAGGCTCCTTATAGTTTCGAGTGATTCCAAGTGTTTTTTAACGGCACCTATTTAGTTCCTATAGATATACTACAGAAGGTATTCTTAGGGTTGCTCCTTAAGGTAAATTTAAATGAATATTTTATTTAGGAATCTGTCAAACTAAGCAAAGGATCTAAGAAACTCCCTAATTTATTAATTTACTTCACTGTCATTCTGTGCACCTAATATCCTAAAATTTTATATGCGGCCCGCGAGAGTATTGTGGTTTTCCAAAGTGGCCCTCAACAACATTTGGGTTGGCCACCCCTGTGCTAGATTCATAGTATTTTTGCTTAAATATTAACCAATTTTTATATTACTTCAATATTTTTAATTTTTTTTCTGATTTAGTACTTAGACACACTAGTGGTAAGATTTTTCAGTATAAAACGATATGAAAATAAGAATGTGGAATTTCAGTTTTACAAATCGAATTGTTGGATTTTAATTTTGCTAAGCAAATTGGCAGATTTCTGCCAATTGGCGGAAGAATCACATGTATGCTACATTATCTTATACAGGGTTTCCACTGTCCAGAAATAAAATATTCAAGGACTTTTCCAGGAACATAAGTTTTTTTTCAAGAAAAAAAAACTTTTTTCTGAAAGTTTGTCTCTCGTTATACAGTGTTTTTCCTATGAAAATTCGGTCGATTACTAGAAGCGGTTCCCTTTGAATTAAAGGAGATAAGACACTAGTTTAAAGGGGTGATCATAAAAAAGGGGGATAAAGGGGGAAGCCACTGCCAGCTTCCATAGGTGCACATAAGGTTCGGGTAAATTTCGGTTTGGTTCGGGGGAAGGTTATAACTTTTTCCAGGTCCGGGAGTACCCCCAGACTCCCTTTAAACTTAAACGTTAATTTTTTAACTTTTTTTCATAAAAAAGTCTGCGGTTTACAAAGAATTGTTGGATGTGACCCAAAGGGCCTCCAGCTGCTTAACAAAACTCAAACAAATTTCGAAAACTTTTCTGGGAGAGAACCCCTTAACTCTCCCTCTAAAATTTTGATGTCTGTAAAACAGAGTTTTTTCCCTTGAACATTCTGCTGTCTCAAGATGCTTTTCCCTTCGGGTATTCCACAAACAGTTTGAAAAGGAGATAAAATACTAGTTTAAAGGGTAATTTTCAAAAAGAAATAATAAATTTCTGGAGGAGGACCTTTAGCCCTCTTGAAATTTTGACATTAATTTATATTTTTTTCTTAGAATATTCTGCGGTTTACAAGAAACTGTTCACTTCAGATGTAACTTTACTACTTTAAGAGGCGAATTTTCAAAACTTTTCTGGAAGTTCTGAAATTACGCCCTTGTATGCCTATCAAAAATGAGACCCTGAATAGAACATTTATATGCCAAAAAAAGGCTTAGATATCACATTAACATTTAATAACTTTTTTAAGTTTTTAAACATGCTAAAAGCAGGGATGCAGAAAATGTTTTTACTTCCAAGATTTCCCCCAATCAACACAAAATTTCCCCCAAATTTTAAAAAGTGATAAAGATTTAAAAAAAGTAATCGTTTACAAGTAACGATTGGAAACGCACAACGATAGGGAACCTTAGATTTGTGGTGAAGGTGAAAATCACCACTTAAATTTTGATTACTGAACTGAAATTGAATTCAATAATATACTTTTCTACAAAATTTCCCCATATGACTAAAATTTCCCGATCCTAGATCGCCGGATCGGACATATTCTGCATCCGTGGCTAAAAGTGTTATAAATACTTATAATTTATTTTAAATATTACATCTGTATATTATATCAATGGCATGTATAAAAATAAACTATTTTTGTTATTCATTTTGTTTTATTTAATAATTTAAAAAATAGTAAGAAAAAATATCGTTTCATGGACGCTAGGGTTCCCCAGAACTTGGACATTGTCAACAGGGTTCCGCGCGAGTAAAAAGGTTGGGAAACGCTAGGATCGAAATTACTTTTCAAAGAATTCTAAGTAAAAAAATATGTATTGAAAGTATTGAAGCTAAAAACGGAAAATTTTGAAGAAAAATTTAATACATTGTCTTAAAAATATATTTAGCGTAGTTTCTGTAGTTTTTCTAGCTTTATCTGTAATTGAATAGTTTATTTCAGAAACAAGTAAAACGCTGTGTTAATCCCATGGGGTTTAACTTGTTTCTGAAATAAACGAATCAATCGCAGAATTCGGGGCCAAAATGTGGAATGATTCTGCAAAATCCGGAATAGTTGGCATCCCTGAGTAACCAAATTAAATTCCGCATTCTCTTCTAATTTATTTGAGATCGTAAACCAAACCAAATAAGATCATTTAGCTGCCTCAAATGTGAAAATTCACCATAAGAAAGACCTAAGTCAAGAACATTCACACAAAATGAAAAAAGATGTAATTTTTAGATGAAAATTTTAGTTTTAAAGCTGATTCTTTCTATTTTTAAAAGTCAGCAATTTTTTTCGAATAATTCAAAAGTCTGAAAAATATCATCCCTGACAAAAATCAAAACTCTTAAGGGGACATTCATAAATTACGTGAGGTGAAAAAAGGGGGGAGGGGTTTGGAAAAATCTCCCCAAATCTCACCAAGGGGGGAGGGGGGTCGATTAAAATCTCACGTCAACTTTTTAAGTTAGAAATTATATTATTTTCTTTTTTTAAGTATGAGAAAGGAATACACACAGATAAGATACTGTGGTGATTTTTAGGCG
Source organism: Tetragnatha versicolor (assembly GCA_024610705.1). Taxonomy (NCBI): domain Eukaryota; kingdom Metazoa; phylum Arthropoda; class Arachnida; order Araneae; family Tetragnathidae; genus Tetragnatha; species Tetragnatha versicolor. Next base: position 20,198,080 of record JANDEH010000008.1, read on the forward strand.
GAATAATGTCCTTTTAACCCACATCATTAAAAAGGGAAAAGTTTTAGGTGCTGGGAAGCACAAAATGCAAACGAATAGGATAGAAAATTATTTTTAAAGGTTGTAGGTAAATCTCACGTGGGGGGAGGGGCAGGGGGGTCCAGCAAAATCTCACCAAGGGAGGAGGGGGGGTCCAGATTTTGGAAAAAACCTTACTTAATTTATGGATGACCCCTAACAGTTTAAACTCATTTTGCGCAAAATAAAACCAGTAAAAACATTTTAACAAGACAAAAATTAATCTACATAAACCTACCCTCCGAACTCCATTTTAAAAAAATTATAAATTCCTGTAAATTTTTTAGAATAATTTAACACTGTTATCTCCCCCATAAAATTATGGGTATTTTACCCCTAAAAACTCCTTTTTAATCAACTCAAGCATTATTCACAAATAAAACAGCCATGTCATATGTTCTTTAGATTTTACTTTCACATGAAGTAATTTTAGATAAATATAAAAAAACACGAAAACTTTGAATATTTTGAAGTAAGGAACATTTAATTTTTTAAGGAGCCCTTATATAATTATCTCACAACTGCTTGGTTAACTTTTTTTAAGAAATGCAAGTAATTAAAAAGAACCAACTCATTTCACTGTATACACAAAATCAAAAATATTGGCAAAATGCTGAAAGCCCATTCAATGAAACAGCTCCTTATTTCTTCCTGGCCCTTAGAAAATCTTTTAGATGGTAATTCCTGTGGATAGCGTGGAGTATTATTTTATACTCAGCAACTCACCTCTAAAACACTGTCATCTCCAAGAGCCCATCTTGATTGCTTTCCAGTGTAGTTCTGGAAATCAGGATCAATCTGTGGTCTTTGAAAGAAGTAGCCCACCATAGCGTCATCTTGAGATCTGGTGGCTATGTGTCTCACAGACTGCACTCCACTCATTTCTGGATGGCCGTTAGTCAGCACTTCATGTGGTCGGTCTGCCCAAACCACTTCATTCATGCTAACAAGGAAAAATAGGGATAAGAAAATTGCAGCTAGAGATTTCCATTAAAATCATATGCATTTTTTTATTATTAGCATCCACAAAAATTGAAAGGAAATTACTCGACTGAAGTGGAAAACATAATACCAACTACCAACTCAATCTGAGCAATGCTTTTATATTGGAAAAAATTATTTCTGGGTGAATAGGGGTTGTCAACTGGTAGGCTGCAACCTCCTGGGGATTCATATGACATATCTAGGAGGTTTTAATACACACAGGGGAACAAAATTTAAATAAAGGATGCAAATAAGTCAATATAGTACTTTAAACTAGCGTGACTGCATAGTATTGTGAGTCAGGTCAATACCCACTAACCCAGTGAGTAGGGTATAAATCAGGGTTGCTGATTTTTTTGATTTTTAAAAAAAAAATCAAAAAAATCGGATTTATTTGATTTAAATCAGATTTTTTTGTTTAAATCAGATTTTTTTGATTTAAATGAATCACTAGTTCTAAACTTCATGAAACTGGTTAATAATATACTGATATTGTGATTTCAATGTGATATAATAATTTAGCGCATTACTTAATTACCCAATTTTAATATATTTTATACATTAAGTAATTGAATTAATTAAGAGAAGCAGTTCACTAAAAATCTTAATAATTTTAATAATTTTTTCTTAAATAATTTTAAAAGTTTTTTTTTCCACCTTCCAAAAATTTCCAATCTCTAGAATTAATCAAATCTTACTTATTTACCCATTCTAAAATGGGTTTTTATAAAAAAAATATCTTTTAATACAATTTACAGCAGTATTATTACTTTAAATTAGGAACAAGTTCCATTATTGTTAAGTATCTTATTTTTGCTTCAGAAAATTTATTAGTGAACTAGCACTGATGCACTAGACCTGGGTTTCAGTTTTTAATAAAATTAATCTGGTGCGTTACAAATGGCCTTCGACAGTCCATATTTTTAAAAATTTATTCTGGTGTGTTACAGATGGGCTTTGCCAGTTCAAATGTGGAAATATTTATATAAAGGAGCCATTTTTATGTTAATGCTACAATTGATTTGAAACTGCAACAATCGATAATATGCCTGCAACAATTAACGTTACATCTTCTCTTGTTATATTTACAGCTGTACATATGTGGTTTTGCCATGAAGTTAGGCATGAAATATGGATTTTCAAGCATAAATTTGACCAAAAAAGTTATTAGGACGCTTCTATTTTAATTTATTTTTATTTAGAAACCTTCCCTGGAGCGAGTAGATCAACATGGTATTGTTTAAGTTAATGTAGAAAAGTTAAAAAATATAAAGGACATACAACACAGACATTCATTTTTATCTAGGGAGCTACCGCCCCCTGCTTGCTATCGCTCGCCAACCCCCGTTAACTGCTTATGCAGAAACTTTTGGACCGCTGCGCAATTCCTCACAAAACCCCATTGCACTTACTTTATAAAACATTCGTAAAACAGGAGTAGTACTTCCATACCTGCCAACATTTCAGAAACAGAAATAGGAACAACATTCACGACACATTTTGAATGTGTTAAAGGGGTATTATTAAAAAAAGAGCTTGTAATTCATAATTTGTATCTCTTTTCTAAGGTATCTTATGGTCATTAAGAGGATTAAGTGTTTTATACCTTTATATTTTGACTAATTATCTACATTTATACTAGGATATAATAAAGTTAAATTTTTCTTCCTTTTATCTGGGTTTAAATTTCTGCAAATAGAATAACAAAAATGACTCAAGATGGCAAACACTGGAAATTTCATACATGATAACTCAGAAAGATTTAAAAATACTTAGTAAGTACTAATAAAATGAAACAGTGAAATAAACAAACATTATTTAAAAAACAGAAAAATTAATATTTATTAAGTGCTACAAAAGTAGCTGCTTTGGCCTTTTTTAATAGGTCAGCACTGAAAGATTTATGTTAGCATGGATCAGAATTACTTCGTATTTTTGCAAGCAATAACACGTTAGCGTATGCGTCGAATGAAAGGCGATTCTTGCTCCGCCTTATTATTGCAATTGCACAATTCGAATAGGTCGAAAATGGATGGACAAGGGACGTAAAAACGGAACATTTGGTACTGAAATCGTATTTTCGGAACAACAGTAAAAAATCGGAACAAATACGATTTAATCGGAACGGTTGGCAGGTATGTACTTCTCCGGGGTATTCTTTCAAAAATGGCGGATATTTATTCAGTGGCGGAATTTTAAAAGTTCTTTTATGGTAACATGAATTGGCGGATCGCCTTATAATTCCAAGAAAATTAACAACAGGGCAATATAACCATCCTTTTACCCATTTCCCCAAGGTAATATTTTTTTCATGGATCCATTAAGAATAGGGATGCACAACCTTTTTGGGAGGAGGGCCACTCACATAGTTGATTGAGACACGGAGGGCCGCAGACAGAGTAACAGTAAAAATAATACAGCTAATACAATAAGGTAGAATTTGTATCTCAAGGAACTTAATATAAGATGTGAATAATTGAGTTTGTACCATTAAGTCCTCCCCAGAAAATTTTTGTAAATTTAACTCTAAAAAACAAAGCATTGACTAGTTTTTGCACATTTAGCCCAAAATTTGGACATATATTTAAGATGGGATTTGCATTTTGATTAACTTAATATTTATAAAAAATGGTAATTATAGAATTCCAAGTGTAAAGGGGGGTCTGAGGGTCCTACCTCAGAAAAATTTTGGAAATTTGACCCTAAAAAACATGGTTTTAACTTATTTTAGAAACTAAGGTCGATTTTTTTGGGGGGGACAGGTCCCCAGCCTTATGCTATCCCCCTTGATAGCATATCTGAAACAGGTTATGATCTAATAAGAATTAAAAAATACACTGCATTATTATCTAATCTTGTTTCAAAGTGATCTTTTTGTAAAATTTAGAACTTGGGAAATCCTTAAGAAAAATTTGCTGAAAATACTCACTAAGATTGATAAAAAAAGTTATGTCAGAGGTATCACTAGACTTATTAGACTCCTCTGACCACGCTTAAATTTTTTCTGCATTGCAATTACAATGTGAAAAGAAGCCAGCTTCAACTAGGCGCCGCGCCGTAAAAACGGCACTTTCGCTAAAAATCGCTATTTTTCTACTTTTCCGCGGCGCGTGATCATAAACACCGGACTTCTGACTTCAAACCATTGTTAAGTTGTTTTTTCCACATCGCACTTACAATACAAGAAGAAGCCAACTTCAACTTGGCGCCGCCCGCCCAAAAATCGCGGGAGGAACGGAACACTTCGCGAGCAAAACGAAACTCGAAAAATCGCGATTTTCGCGACTTTTTTCCTCTATAAATCGTCACTTTTTCTCGGTTAAAATAAGGAAAGTAACAAAAGTTAGGGATTTTCTGAAATATCCAAATAGTTCGCGGGCCGCACGTTGATGATTCGCGGGCCGCATGTGGCCCGCGGGCCGCAGGTTGTGCATCACTAATTAAGAAGCACTGAAACATCTCAGGAATAAATTTAACCTTCTTAAAATTTGTAATGATTGGCTGTGAAAAATTTAGTGATTATCGTAAACATTGCAAAAATTTAGAATTTTATCTTCATGAGATAAACGTCGAAAATGTGTCAGTTTCATAGCAATGACACCAAATGCAGAGACTTCCAACATTTTCGATTTTTATCTTTAATTCTAAAACATTCACCCGTGTTATCTATAGTTGTTTGCATTTTGGCATTATGAAATAAAGAGTTACATTTTACTACCTTAAAAAAACGGGTTTGCAAACGTACATGCAAAAGGATATAAAAGTAAATGCAAAAGTTCAAAATTCCCGAAAGCGTGTTTATAATTTATTGTAAATACGCTAACGGACCCTTTATCCGGGAACCCCAAATCCGAATCAGACGAAAACCGTTCAAAAAACAAAAAAATTCATAGCTTTACACATGTTATTAATTTTTTTATATTTTATTGAACGGTTTTGGTATTGAACGGTTTTTTCGTATATCCATCCGGACGGACCCGAAATCCGGCTCACGTTTAGGACAGTTCACGTTCACAGTGAAGTGCTTTTTCGCCAATGCCTGGCATTGACCAGAAGGCATTTTGTCAAGATGCTGCCGTGGCCCGGATTCTTAAAATTAACCAAACCTTTTTAAAACACACGATGCTGAATAGAATAGTAATCAATTTTTCTACATAAATTATCACCAGGATGGTAAATTTAGGTCAATTAATACATTTAAGCTTTCTTATCTCCAAAATAAAGGTAGAAAATGCAAACTTTAGTAACTACACAAAATAAATATCAGGCATTTCCTTAAAAAAAATGCTGAATACTTACTGAAAAAGCTAAATGGAATTTGGATATAGGTAAAATTTTAATTTTTCTAGACAATGATCCTAATATATTTAAGTACTTTAACAATGAATAAAATGTTTTAAATGTGTTTTTAACAAAATCCTACACATTGACAGTCTCACGCCAAGTACCTATTATATATACTTTCATATTTTTTTATATATAAATGGCTTCCAAACGTTGAAAAAAGTAAATCCCGTGAGTTATTAATGAGAAAACTCATTTCATATAATCATTAAGGCCCCACGCCAAATTTACAATTCCATTGTGTTAAGCGTCCTTATAAAAAATTCATAAAACGACGCGATAGTAAATTTTTACAAATTTAAGCATAAGTGAACAAATGAAACTTAATTTTAGTCGTTTTTAAACAAACAAACATTTAAGAAAATTAGTTTACTACGTAGGTCTACCGAGTCAGGTTGAGAAGAAACGTAAAACATAGTTTTCCCTGCAGCAGATAAGGAAAACACGAGGTGTAGAATGCACCTACGATCGGTAGCCGCCATTGTTACAGGCAGGAAGGAAGGTAATAAATATAGCTTTACAAAACATCATTGAACTATCGGGCCTATATAGAAGCCCTCAAATTGTTAATATTTTGATCAACCTACCATGATGGAGTGGATTTCATGGCCAGGGGATAATAAGGATTTCAGTTATTCCGCACGCGACATATTGGAACACCAACGAATCATGGGAAGGGATCGCTCAGACGCAAAAACGACAGTATCAAATTAACTATAGTTTTGACAAAAATCTAGCTAACTTGCGGTAATTTTTCCGTTTCTTTTAAAACGATAAATTTAAAATTACCATTTTAATTCATTTTAAAACACAATTAAAGAGAACTTTCTCTTTACTCTCACTGCCCGATTCTTCCGTTGTTTACCATCGCTTGTAGGGTTACCCTAATGCGAAACGAAATGGAGCTTCAAAATGCAACTCAAGTGTCGCCAAACCACTGCGCCGTTTATCCCATTTTAATTAATGAAACTGGTTAAGAGAGCACGCATAGCAGTGGCGGATCCAGGATTTGGTTTTGGGGGGGGCTAAGAATTTTCATAATCCAATTGAATCTTTTTGGTAATGGTAATACGGAAGAGGTAGTGAAATATCCTACTCAAACCACTAAAAGGGAGGTCTGGGGGTCCTCTCCCAGAAAATTTTTGGAAATTTAAGTCAAAAACCCCCCTTTTCAACTCGTTTTGGTATTCATCCGAATTTTGGATATAGATTTTTTGCGTTTTGACAAACTTAGTAAAATATTAGACGTTTTGGGGGGGCTTCAGCCCGAAAGCCCCCCCCGTAGATCCGCCACTGACGCATAGGAAATAGGATAATAATAATAAAGTAAAGCTTAGCCACACAACCCAAAATTTTAAACCACACAAAAAATAATCAGCACGAGTAAACGAGTTTGATTTGAAATTCAGTGATAAATATATTTGTTTATTTTCTTTAATTTAACCTAAAAAATTGTAATCAAATATTCCCAGTTTTAATTTAATGACAACTTAAATTAATGCATTATTTTCAAATAAAAAATAGGTTAGCTTAGGCAGATTCTAAAAAAATTATACCACCAATAAAAGAATTGAATCAGTGGAAAACGTATGGATCTAGTGGTAATAAATGCGGCTCTCTCCTTATCCCCTTTAAAACTTTCAAAGAAAACAAACAAATTAACAATGAATCGCAAACATCCATAATCTGGAGCAAACTGTTAAGAATGAATCGGGAAGTCGCGGTGAAAAGCGGTATTTCCCACTTCCGAATACCGAAACTGAAATTGCGAGGTAGAATAGCGTTAAAGCGCCAAATACAGTAGCCACGCAGAATCAGTGAGGCCAACGCCCTGAGTCAGTCGCTCTCACCTCTGCACATCTTGTCTGGGGTCTTTTCTCTGAGGCAGGTGACGCCTTGCATTTAAGATTAGACTACAATTCTCTAACAGCGGATACCTACGCAAGGGGGATAAGAGGGTGAAAATATTTAAAAAGGGAAATTAAACAAATTTACCATAAGAAAGATATGTTTTGGGGAGAAATAGCAAAATTTATTTGCATTAAGTTGTGTGTGCCTAGTAATTCATTTTTTTAAAACCTACCTAAATTGAGAATGATAACCCAGGGATAAGGGAACCCCAGGAAGGATTTCTTCAAATCTTTAGTTATTAACTTATTATTTATTAAGTTATTTACTAGTTATCGAGTTACTTTGATTAACAGTAATTTAAAAAAGGGGGTCTTGGGGCCTATCAATATTTTTAAGTACTCAATTTTTTTATGCTTAAAACTAGTGCTGTAGTAAGAGAAAATATTTGGGGACTCACATTTTTTATTGGTCAGAAACTAAATACTTTGGTGATGGTCTTCCCCCAATCACAGCACTGGCTACAAACTATTCTAAATTGAATCATCATCAAAATCAGGAGGAATAGTCCCTCCTCCATAAGTTAAGAAATTCAAGGTGAAAATTCTTGATGTGATAAAATCAATAAAAAATAAAGGATATAACTTATTTTAATTTGAAGCCTTTTAGAGGTAACTGGCAGGAGGATCTTACTGACCCTGTCTTAAATCTTAAGGTTCTACTAAAAATGTTCTTTTCCCCTTAAGCTTAAAATTTAAGAATCGTTCAAGACTTGGACATTCAAGTAGTCTCAAAAAGAGGGTTTAAGGGCCAAATGTGATTTCAGGGTTTCCAACCTGCTCTAACTTAATAAAACTTGGTGGGTTTTTCAAACATTAAAACTCAACCTCAGTATTTTGAGGGGAAACAGGATAAAATTTCACTAAAAACACCAGCATCATAATCGTGATTACTCTGACAGTAAATTGGCTGAAAATATTTAGCATCCCTCGAAGATAATTTGCTGTATGAAAAAAGTAACCCCCTCAAAACTTACAAAAACATCAAAAGGGATAAATTCAATGGGTTTCATTTAGAAATGACCTAAATATTAACATAATAAAATTTGGGGGAACGAATAAAAAAGTTTAATTTTTTGTAAATGTCAAATTTTTTTACAAAAAAAGCAGTTTTTAAATTAGTAGTAATTTGTATATATAAAGTACTAATTTCTACATATATCTGAAGAAATTTTAAATCGCAATATTAATTTTGCAGAGCAAATTGTCGGATTTAAATTTTGCCAGAAGAGATTTGGCGGAAGAATCGCATATATGCAGCATGATCAGATCTTAGTCACATTATCAGTAATTCAAAAAAGGGGTTGGGGGCTTAACCACATAAACCTTTGAAAATTCAATAAAACCTTATGATTTTTTGGGAGTAAAAAAACCTGCCCAGTTAGAATAATTAATAATTTGTTATAAATTACCAAGACCTTCACTTTTTTGCATTTAAATTATAGATTGTAAATTATACCATGACATAAAAAATTAAATTGGCAAAAAGTTTAATAATACAAAAAACAACTCAATCAATAGGAAAAGTGGCTATTCTAACAAGAAATTAGGTTACTTGTGTATTATACCATCAACCGGTTAGTGGCCGCCTAAATCAGTGTCACAGCTATAGAAAAGTCAATGGGCTTTGATTACGATTTCGGATTAAGAGGTTTGGTCGCCGGTATAATACGTAAGAACCGAAAATTATTGATACTACAGTCAAATCCGCTTAATGTGATCGCATTTGTCCGATATTAAACTGATAACATTATCCCATTGATAACAATAAGCGATTTCATATAAAAAGTAACAAACAGTGTAACTAGATTATTGGCTTTAATATTTAAATTATGTAACCATAATTTATGTTTTCAAAACAACTTTACACTATTTGTACTTAACTTAAAATTTTTAGGGTAAAATATATAAGAGTAGTCCAAGTAGTCTAATTTTTAAAAAATATAATTGCTTACTATGTATTTTCATTTATGTTTGCACCAGGGTTGGCCGGTTTAAACCATTTGGTTTAAACCATGGTTTTTTTACCATGGTTTTTTTACCAAAAAAACCACTTGGTTTTTTTGGTTTTTTTAGAAATTATAAAATATTTTTAGGATTTTTTAAAGAAAGTGTTATTAAGTATAATCTTTTGCATAAAATTAAAAGGTCAGATTTATAAAAAAAATTGACATTTTAAGGTGATTAAAAATCAGAAATCTTTTAATTTAATGGTTTATTTATTGAATTCTCTCTAAACTTAACCTTAAATGCTTAAGTTAAACTTATTATATTTTGCAAGAGATAGTTCATTCATTAATTTCCTTTAAAATGAAGCATTATTTCAAAGAGTAACTAAACATACACAAAAGTTACCTGTTTTTCACTGATAAAATATGGCTTGGATTTTAATTAATTAATAAAACCAATTTGTCTTATTTGTCAGTCATAAAAACCAGTTGGTTTTTTTAGTAAATTAATAAAAACCGTTGATTTCTTTAATGATAAAAACTAAAAACCAGTTGGTTTGTTTATAAACAGATAAAAACCAGTTGGGTTTTTTTACTAAATTAATAAAAACCGTTAATTTCCGTAATCGGATTAATTATCTCAATCATTTATCCAATTTCAATTAACATTAGTTGCTTACATTTCCCTTTTATTTATTAAAAAAGTTAAATTTTCTCTTTCTAAAGAAATTTCTTAAGTACATAAATAATCCATATAATTAATTTGATTATTTTACCATTTAATAATTAATCAAATTAATTATCTTTATCAATTATCCAATTTCAATTAACATTAGTTGTTTACATTTCACTTTTACTTCTCATTTAAAAAATAAAATTTTCTCTTTCTAAAGAAATTTCTTAAGTTCATAAATTAATCCATATATAATTAAGATAAATAATTTGATTATTTCTACCATTTATCCAAGATAAATTAACACTGATTTTTATTCACTACAATAATATTAGATATTCAAATTGGAATATTTTAGAAACAAAAATTATTTTTAAAACAAATTAATTTAATTTTAATTAATTGAAATATACAAATCATTTATCAATTATAAACCCCTGAAATAAATGTCTCATTTACAACTCAATTTCAAACATCAATGCTAAAATAACTTATTCTGATAAAAAAAATTCTAAAAAAACTTGGTTTAAACCAAAAAAACCAAATAAACCCGTTTTTTTGTTTTTTTTTAAAAAAACCCGGTTTTTTGCCAACCCTGGTTTGCACTACACCTATGCAACTCCGCTCATAAATTTGTTCTCTTTTGACTTCCAGACAAGATATCATCGGTATTTTCAAAATTTTACAAAGAAAAGGATCAGAAACATAAATAACCACTAAAATTCATCTGAATTTCACTAAACTAGAAAAAAAGTAAAAAAATCTTATCAGAAACATCTGCAAGGCGCCGATGGTGATATCCAATGACAAGCAAGGAGTCGCCCCCCCCTTTAAACAATTTTCCCTTAATGTATGAGGTCCGAGAACATGGAATGTTTTATTTTTCTAACAATCAAAGAAAAGAAACATAACAGTGCAACTGAAAGCGGGCGTTTTTTAGGGGATATGGACGAATTTCGATAACATTAAGCGGTGTGTTGATCCATAATTGATCACAATAAACGATGTATTTTACATTAATTACATTAGGAATGATCGGGACCTGTTGATTTCGATAACATTATCCGATTGATAACATTAACCGTGATCACATTAAGCGGATTTGACTGTACTTATTTTATTCAAAAGTTTTTTTATCATACTACTGAGGAAATAACTTCAAAATAAAATGTAGGTACAGCCACCCAAAAAAAAATTAACAGCAAGACAAATAAAAAAAATATAATACACAGCAGGCAGAAGGGTTAAAATGATTCATGCAAGGTCTATCTAACCTTTAGTCATTTGTGTGGGCCAATCAAAATTTTTTTATAATTATGCTTGTTTAAGTATGATTTAAGGCAAGGCACTGTTTGTGACATTTATACAATCAAATCACTTATTATCATCAAAATGATACTTATATAAGTTTAATCTTAGCCAAGAGAGTATAATCTTGCTAAGTATTGTATTTTCACCAAAAGAAATGTACTCACTAAACAAAACCTTGAAAACCAAATTTGAACAAGGTTATTAAGTTAAAAGAAATTGATGTTGCACGAGTGAAATCTGGTGAAAATATGAATTGACCCCAGTTGGACAAGTGCAAAGAAAATAATGATGCTAAGTGTTGTATTTTCACCAAAAGAAATTATTCATTTAACGAAACATTAAAAAACCAAATTTAATCAAACTTATACAGATAAAAGATATTGATTTTGCAGAAGTGAAATCTGGTAAAAATATGAATTCACCCGAGTTGGACAAGTGCACTGCAAAGAACATAGTGTTGCTAAGTATTGTATTTTCAGCAAAAGAAATGTACTTACTAAACAAAACCTTGAAAACCAAATGTGAACAAGGTTATTAAGTAAGAAATTGATGTTGCACAAGTGAAATCTGGTGAAAATATAAATTGACCCCAGTTGGACAAGTGCAAAGAACATAATGATGCAGAGTATTGTATTTTCACCATAAGAAATGTACTCATTAAACAAAACCTTGAAAACCAAATGTGAACAAGGTTATTAAGTAAAAGAAATTTATGTTGCACAAGTGAAATCTGGTGAAAACATAAATTGACCCCAGTTGGACAAGTGCAAAGAACATAATGATGCTAAGTGTTGTATTTTCACCAAAAGAAACATTAAAAAACCAAATTTATACAAAGTGAGACGTTGAAAGAAACAGGTTGGACAAATGCAATGGGTGCAAATACAATATTGCTAAAAATCATTAATTTTTAAAGAAAAAGTAGTGTACTCATTTAACAAAACCTTGGAAGTCAAATATTATACAAGGTTAGACAGTTAAAAGAAATTAATTTTGCACAAGTGAAATCTGGTGAAAATATGAATTAACCCCAGTTGGACGAGTGCAAAGAACATAATGATGCAGAGTATTGTATTTTCACCATAAGAAATGTACTCATTAAACAAAACCTTGAAAACCAAATGTGAACAAGGTTATTAAGTTAAAAGAAATTTATGTTGCACAAGTGAAATCTGGTGAAAACATAAATTGACCCCAGTTGGACAAGTGCAGGGGTAGCAGTGACATTTCAAAAAAATATAGGATTTTTAAAAATAAAATATAGGAGTGTCAAAAAATCTTGTTTGGGATCACTTTCCAGAGAATAGGATTGACCAAAAAGCATGGAGGAAATAAAAAACGATAACTTTTTGGTTTTAAGTGTAAAATTTAGCTTAATATTAAAAAAAGTGCTGAATCCATAAAGTTCCAAATGTAATTAAGAGAGGTCGGGGGGTCCTCCCCCAGAAAAATGTTTGGAAACTTGACCTTATAAAACAGGGTTTTCACTTGTTTTGGACACCAAGTCTGATTTTTAGGGGGTGGGAGGTTCTACATCATAATTTCAATGTGAAAAGAAGCCAGCTTCAACTTAGGTGCCGGAAAAACGGTACTTACGGAAAAAATCATTTTTCAACTTTTCAGCGGAATGCGATCCTAAACAACGGACTTGATAGCTTCTAACCACTGTTGAGTTATTTTTCATCAATGTTAGAAGAAGCCGACTTCAACTTGGCACCCGAGGCCGTCCAAGAAAGAAGTCGCGAGAAGAACGAAACACTCCGCAAGCAACACGAAACTTGCGTAAATATCGCGATTTTTCCACTTTAAATCGTCACACTTCTCAGAAATAATACGGAAAATAAAAAAATCTAAGAGTTATGTGGAAAAATCTAGGGATTATGGGAGAAACTTCTCCGTTCTTTAAGGAATGAAACGTTTTCAGTGCGAATTTTAGCACGCTAAGCTAAAATATAGGAAATATAGAAGGCTTATCAAAACAGGAGAATATAGGAGGTTTTTACTAATTTTTCAAAAATATAGGATTTATAGGAAATATAGGAAGTCTGCGACCCCTGCAAGTGCAAACATAATGATGCTAAGTGTTGTATTTCACCAAAAGAAATTACTCATTTAACAAAACATTAAAAAACCAAATTTAAACAAAGTGAGACAGTTGAAAGAAACAGGTTTGACAAATGCAATGGGTGCAAATACAATATTGCTAAAAATCATTAATTTTTAAAGAAAAAGTAGTGTACTCATTTAACAAAACCTTGGAAGTCAAGTATCATACAAGGTTAGACAGTTAAAAGAAATTGATTTTGCACAAGTGAAATCTGGTGAAAATATGAATTAACCCCAGTTGGACAAGTGCACTCCCTGCAAAGAACATAGTGTTGCTAAGAAAGAATTGTATTTTCACCAAAAGAAATGTACTCGCCTAACAAAACCTTGAAAATCAAATGTGAACAAGGTTACTAAGTTAAAAGAAATTGATGTTGCACAAGTGAAATCTGGTAAAAATATAAATTGACCCCAGTTGGACAAGTGCAAAGAACATAATTAAAACAAATGCTGTGTTGTATTTTCACCAAAAGAAATTACTCATTTCACAAAAAATTTAAAAAACAAATTTATACAAGGTGAGACAGTTGAAAGAAATAGATTGGACAAGTGCAAATATAATATTGCTAAAAATCATTCATTTCAAAGAAAAAGTAGTGTACTCATTTAACAAAACCTTGAAAATCAAATATTATACAAGGTTAGATAGTTAAGAGAAATTAATTTTGCACAAGTGAAATCTGGTGAAAATATGAATTAACCCCAGTTGGACAAGTGCACTCCCTGCAAAGAACATAGTGTTGCTAAGAAAGAATTGTATTTTCACCAAAAGAAATGTACTCGCCTAACAAAACCTTGAAAATCAAATGTGAACAAGGTTACTAAGTTAAAAGAAATTGATGTTGCACAAGTGAAATCTGGTAAAAATATAAATTGACTCCAGTTGGACAAGTGCAAAGAACATAATTAAAACAAATGCTGTGTTGTATTTTCACCAAAAGAAATTACTCATTTCAAAAAAAATTTAAAAAACAAATTTATACAAGGTGAGACAGTTTAAAGAAATAGATTGGACAAGTGCAAATATAATATTGCTAAAAATTATTCATTTCAAAGAAAAAGTAGTGTACTCATTTAACAAAACCTTGAAAATCAAATATTATACAAGGTTAGATAGTTAAGAGAAGTTGATTTCGCACAAGTGAAATCTGGTGAAAATATGAATTCACCCCAGTTGGACAAGTGCAAAGAACAAAATGTTCCCGAGTATTGTACTTTTACCAAAAGAAAATGTACTCATTTAACAAAACCTTGAAAACCAAATTTTATCAAGGTTATACAGATAAAAGATATTGATTTTGCACAAGTGAAATCTGGTGAAAATATGAATTCACCCCAGTTGGACAAGTGCACTGCAAGAACATAGTAACATAGTGTTACTAAGTATTATTGTATTTTCAACCAAAAGAAATGTACTCCTCACTTAACAATACCTTGAAAACCAAATGTGACCAAGGTTATTAAGTTAAAAAGAAATTGATGTTGCACAAGTGAAATCTGGTGAAAATATAAATTGACCCCAGTTGGACAAGTGCAAAGAATATAATGATGCCAAGTATTGTATTTTCACTAAAGAAAAATGTACTCGCATAACAAAACTTTGATAAACAAATAAATGCAAGGTTAGGCAGTTAAAAGCCATAGTGAAATCTGATGAAAATATAAATTGACCTCAGTTGGAAAAGTGCAAAACAAAATATTGATGAGAATCTATATTTTTGTTAAAAGAGGAACTCTTTATTTATGCAAATTTTATCTTTATTATTTATTTAATCTTCGTTTATTAAATTTATGCAATCTATCACTCACCAACCCCCGGGAACAGTTAACACAATTCTCCTAGGACTGCTTTGCAACCCTGCTCGCTTTGCTCTCTAAGCAATCACTAACTCTGTTAGTCTAGCACATTTTATAGGAATCATCTCTATTAATGGGAAAGAAATTTGCATACATTTCGGGCAAAGTATTAATGCATCAATACTTCAAAGAATTTTTAGAAACAAGCTAAAAATTTATTTATAAGCTAGTATAGAAAAATAAACACAAGAATCAAGTGAATAAATGTGTCAAGCAGCACATTAAAACATCAGAACTTCAAATACCTTTAAAACAAATTATTTAAAATAAATTTATACTTATTTAAAACTAAAAGTAGCAAAAATAAATGAATGAAGTGAACGATCTGTCGTCATCCGTGTGGGGGCTTCCTGATGATGACACAGATCATTCACCTCATTCATTAATTTTTTAAAATCAATTTAAATGGTTTAAATTTAAATTAATGGTTTCAAAAAATTTTATATAAAATTTATAAATAATTTTCATTTAAAAGAGAGAAAAAACTATGTTCTTCTGAAAAGGAAGGACTCTAATGCCGAAATTAAGGACCCTTTTGTAAGGACTAGGACAATCTAGAGTTTTTAAGGACTGTGCGCACCTTGAAAAGAGGACATTAGTTCTTAAGGAATTTGGAAAATTTTACTTTTCAAAATCGAATTTAAATTCATTTTTGAAGACATAGTACTATTCATACTATACATGAAATATAATTCTACAATGTCCTTTAAAATATGTAACACAATTCCTTCCACTAGTTGATCCCAAAAATACAAAATAATCATAAATGATTATTTGGTATTTTTGTCTGATCTAAGTCCTTTGACTATGTTCTACAGCCATGCCCAGTGTTATTCTTAGGATTTTTTAGGAGGCGTGAAATTCATTTATGAGGAGTGAAATACGGAAATAGCCTAAACTGCATAGAGACAATTTTTTTCTAAAATTATTTTTTTATTAACAAACAAAAAAATCAAATAGAAAAAAATGAGGATGCTATTTTGGTTTTTAAAAATTAAGCATCAAGGAGGTATTAGTAGAAAACATATCAGTTAAAACAAAATAATTTATTTTACACTAAGCATTCTACCTTGTTTAAATTTTTTATTTGGGTTCTTAGTTCAGTTCTTCTTCAGTTTCAGTTCTTAAATGTTTTATAACAGGGGTTTCCAACTTCTTAGTGAGGGCCACAATCAAAATTAAAAGTCAAGTGGTGGGCCCAAAGTAATCTGTGGCTTCTTTTAATCCCTGATAGATTTTTTGGGGATAGAGTCTTATAGTATGGAATTTTACCAGCGGAAGAGGGACATATTATTACACATTGTGAAACTACTACTGTGTATTTTCAAAAATTTCTGAGGATATATAAATTTTTTTCACTATACAACTTTTAACACTGAATATTACTTTAATTGGGGGTCTTCCTCAAGAAAAGATTGACATAAGCCCTTGCTACTTTCAGAGGGGATTTCAGGTTATATTCAACCTGCCTCTGGAAATAAAAACTTTTAAAATTTCACTATAGAAAACAAGCTACTCCATAACCTAAGAGATAAAAATAAGGGTGTTCAGGGGTCCTCCCCCGAAAAATTTTGCATGTTAAAAAGTTGAAAAAATGTTTTGAAGCTACTTTTTGGGGGGTTTTCAGGGAGCGATGCAATGGGGGGGTTACGTCCTCAATAACCCCCCCTCGTTATGCCTATGATCCTATCAGGGTTGCCAACCTTTCCCAGAAAGCTTCAGGGGCCCAGGAAAAAAAATTCCGGATTTCTTATGCTACTTCAGGAGTAGTGCCAAACTGCTATCTCCGGAACCACCAAAACGGTACAAATATTGCAGAAAGCATGACAGCTAAATTTTTTCAATCGTTTTAAAGCCAACCATGGTTTGTAACCCGACTTGGAAACACTAGCCATGTCTTTTGCTGTCAATTTTATCGAAGAAAGGAAAGAACTCAATACTATTTTGAGCCTCAACCATTGCAATGCCATTTAGCGTTCCAGTAGGGCTTACCATCGTAACAGATTATAAAGCATTAAACATGGAAAGGGTATTTCCGGAGTATTTAACACTTATTGCGGATTCGCGGATTTTCAGTACTCTAACGGAAAAACTCCTGAAGTTTCGGAGTAGTTGGCAACCCTGTCCTATGTATATCTATCCATTGTGCATGCTCCGGATCTCGGACACGATATTCTAGGTATCGCTACTGTCTCTAATCAGTACTACTGTAAAGAATGACCGCAATTGTAAAACCTGCGTTGGAGTGACAATGCCTCGTCGAGATGAATCTAGAATCGCAATTTAAATTTTTTTTAAATAGTTTAAAAGGGGTTTAATACTACTCTTCTGCATGTGCAAGACTTTTTCTGGGCTGTTTTTTAGTGCTGATTACAGATATTTCATCAAAACTGGTTTAAAATTTTTTTAAATGATTTAAAAAGGGGTTAATACTACTCTCCTTTGTGTGCAAGACTTTTTTTCTGATATTTTACAGAACATAATAAAACAAAACAAAAACAGATAAGTAGCCAAAGTTATTAGGTAATGATGAAGTTTGAAAAATAATATAAATATTTTTGGCTACCTAGAACAGAGGCATAGCCAGAGGGGGGAGATTGGGGGATATATTCTCCCATAAATCAGAAATTTACCTTTAATTGACAATTAAAAAGGAATAAATTTACCCCATCTCCCCTCTAGAAATACCAATATCCCACTCTGAAATTTTTTTCTGACTATGCCACTGATCAAGAAACCACAAATGACATTTAAATAAAATAAGCAACACATTGCAATGCAATGTATTATAATATAATCACTAAAATTAGTCATACTCTTACCTTTAAAATAAAGTTCAACTGTCCAACAAAGTGAGTTGATTGTAAATGCCAACAGTGGTAAATAAAAATAGTTGTAAACAGTCAGATTTCAAAAACCTAAAAAAGAAATGTTAATTAACAAATTATATTTTAAAAGTACTACCACTAATATTAAGTTATTATATATATATCCATTAAAATTTATTCAGATGCATAACGTTTAATAAAATTAAATCTTAACTATTTTTAAAAGAACTGCAGCAGTACATTCAGTGTAGTTTCTTAACTGCAAAGCTCTTTAACCCTTTCATACCGGACAGGACATATAGTCTCCCAGGCTGGAAAATTTTTGAAATTACGGCTGGGGCAACATTATGTCCCATTTACAGAAAATATCTAGGAACAGAATATAACCCAATTGGCCGCCAAATGCATCATGTTGCAATGAATACCTATTGACACTCATGTACATAGAGAAAAGAGCTCTATTCACTGTAGTTATGTAAAAGAAAACAATAGTTAGGAAAACATGACTAACTATAAAAGCTAGCTTACGATAAAAATCATTCACATGCTTCATTCATGCAATCATTCACAAAGTTGATGTACTAGATAAAAAAAATTAAAATATTTTAATTCTTGTTTATAGTTTATCACTATTTTTGATTCCAAACCCTGCTTTTTACCCCTTTTCGCCATAAATATTTTTGTTTTTGGTAGTCAAAGTTTTTCTTGAAATTACAGGCAATTTTATGTAGAGTAACCCAAACCTATCTCCCAGTTACATATCAAACAGAATTTTTAAAAATTGTAATTCAAATAATCTTGCAAACCAATTTAAAGCATACAACTAATTTTTTATTTAAATTGTGGCAGTTTAACATATGTGATTTAAATCAATGATTTTTTTAAAAAAATCAAGTGATTTAAATCAAGCAACCCTGGTCAATAAGTTGCTTATTTGATTTTATTTTTATTACTAATTACTATTTTAAAGGAATAAGTATACATAAAACTTTTAGTAAAATTAATTTTACTGAATTATTATAATTCAAAGATAGATTAAAATTTTTACACAAAAATGGGGCATAGATTTCTTTACAAATCATTGTCACAATTTTTTAAAGCCAATATTGATTTCACAAAAGGGCAAAAATAGTTATAGAAAGGATAAAAATTTTAGTAACTACAGTAGAACTCTAATTATCCGAATCAATTGGGACCGAACCCCATTCGGATAATTGGATTTTTTCCGAAAAAAAGGGGTTTACTATAATTAATTGCTGTATGCAAGTTTAAAAATAGGAGGAAAAAATTATATTTAAAGAAAAAGAGCTGTTTATTAATTAAATGAAAAGGAATTTCACATACTAAAAGTATTTACAAGTGGTTTTCAGAATACAGTACGTACCGTTCGCATTCGGCCCTGAATAACTAATGAATAAGAACACGAAAAAAGAACAAAGCGAACATAGAAATGTCAAATAGAACACGAAAAAGAACATTAAAAACGGCAAAATTCGCGGCGGAATTTTTTTTATTAATTCTGAAATCGGATAGTTGGAATTAATTCGGATAGTTGGAGTTCGGATAATTGGAGTTCTACTGTAATAGTATAATTGTTCATTCACCATTTTAGGATGGGCTTGGCATCTCACCATGAAATGGTAGCGAACCGCTTCCGTTAATTAATTCAATTAATTAATGCAAAGAATAGATCAAAATTGGGATATTAAGTAGTAATCCTAAACTATTATATCACATTGAAATTACAATATTGGTATATTAATTAATTACCAGTTTCAGGAAGTTCAGAGCTAGTTATTCATTTAAATAAAAAAAATCCTGATTTAATTAAAAAATCCGATTTAAATCAAATAAATCCGATTTTTTATATTTTTTTTAATTTAAAAAATCAGCAACCCTGATACCTAAACACACTTGTCCCCCAGGTGATCAAAGCGCCAATATTGCACTTAACTGATTTGCTTGCCGGGTTTTAAGTAAAATTCTTAATTCAACACAAAAATACATCATTATGAAAAATTACAGTTCATATCATTATGATTTAACCCTACAGTGCATACTGTTGCCATTTGGCAACACAACATTTTTCCCCCATTTCCTACTTGAACTTCCATTTCCAAACGGCAACACCATGCAATAAGTACAATAAATATAACATTTCATTGTTTTAGCACTCGGAAGAACTCTCTTTTAGCACTTCCAAGAAAGCATTTCAGAAAAAATGGTACACTCCGCGAGCAAAAACGGAACTAACACGAGAAGTTGTGATTTCCAGACTTTCGCGATTCCGATTTTTCCTAAAATCGCGATTCCGCGGAAGAAACTCATGCCTGAAAGAAGAAAATTTTATAAACGGCGGAAATAGCGGAAAAAAAGAGAAAAGGCGGAAAATCGCGTTTCGGCGTAAGAAACTCATGCCTGACTAAAGCTAATTTGAATTTCATGAAGGAGAGATTTTATGAATTCATTTTAATGCAGGGGCCGATTTAAAGAGGGGGAGTTTTTGTGAAGGGGCAGCAAAAGGGCCCCAATTTTTGTCTGGGTCATCCCCTGACAGCTTTAGAAAGGGTCCAGCTGCCATGTTTACCCACAGCTTAAATGATGACCGACAATCATAGAGATCTTATTACTAGTACTAGTATTAGAGATCCAAAGTAATAAAAATTAGTAGACTATTATTTTGGGATCTAATAATATCAATAATTAGATCTATGGTTGTCAGTAATCATTTGAGCTATGGGTTAACAAGGCAGCTGGCGGACTCTTTCCGTAAGCTGTTCCGTACTGGGTTGCCAGAATTCACTACTTATTAAATTGCTATTTTATGCACCAGGCCCAGACTCTTTAGAACACGCTAAATCTTTTACTTATATGCCTCTGGACAGACCTTATTAATAGTAAAAAAATGGAAGCGCCCCCAATAGGAAACAAATTAAGCAATATACTTCTAACCAGTGTTATTCCTGGGATTTTTTAGGGGTAAAAATACTCCCTACTTTTTTTGGAGGGAGTGAAATACAGAGACAAATTTTCTATATAAAATACTAACATTTCACTCTGCAAACTTTTACTGATTTCCACTAAGTTTTACGGATTGAGTTAAAATTTTTACGTAATTAAAATTTTTTTTGGCATTTTACCTCCACGATAACGTAAACAAATCTTATTGCGGCAAACTATAGTGTCTACTTTCGCTAAGCAGTTGGGGATGGGGAGATTGCAGAAAAAGTCGTGATTTTTTGAGAGAGTTTCATTTGTGGAGTGGTCCGTTCCTTCCGTGACTATTTTCGTTGTTGTTTTAAGTGTAAAAAAATATTTATTGCCCAGCTTTCTTCTACGGGTTCGGCGATTTTTTAAAGTCGCCAACGGCGATAACCCCTTGGATACGTGGTATCGATATATGGCCACTTAGCGTCTTCTAAAAGCGCCAAGTGGATTGAAAGTTGCCGTACCCGTAGACTAAAGCTGTTCCATATTTATAATATTCGGCGATTTCGGCGGGGCGCTATGCATTTCTTAAGCTAAACCTTTGTTAGAAATTCAAAGAGTGAAAATAAGCCTGGCTAGTTTTATAAGCATATTTCCAATTTTCATTTTCAATGCGCGAAATACGCTCTCAGAGGCGTTAAAAGTATCTTCTCTGCTTCTAACTCTTAATGCATGGACCAGATTGTTAAAGTTATCTGAAGATTTTTAGAAGTATTATTAGTATGCACACTGAAAACATTTAAAGTTTATTAGAAAAAATATTAATTAATTTCCATAAATAATTCCATTCCAAGATAACAATCTACATGCTAGAAAACAATGCAATAGTTAAGCAATAAAAACTAAAACAAAAAAAAAATACTATCAAGTGACTTTATAAATCATCTCTTACAGGGCTCAATTACCTAACCCTAAAAGAGCAAAAAAGTCAAGTACCTAGATAAGCATTTTCAGATATTTAGCATTTTCGTAAGAAACTAAATACTTAGGTAGAAAGCCAAGAACACATCTTTAACATTTAATTCTTCGTATCGGGTTAACGATCAACTTATTAAACATTTATCTATTTTTAGTCGGTCACATAATAACCGCAAACGACTGTAGTAAATTATCACTACGACACTGACTTTATTAAGATCAAGACCTATGACTATAATGAAGAATTTTTAAATAATTCACAGATTCAAACAAATATATACCACCTGATGAGTCATTTTATATCCATTTTAACTAATAAAAAGAGTGTTAGCGTGAGGTAAGAAAGCCATGCTATTCCTAGAGATAAGAGATACCAACGGATAAATGGTTAAAATGTAAAACCACTTACTTAACAAGTGTATCATTTTAAACTGAAGATAAATAAAGTATAACTAAGTTAAATTTATAAATTTTAAAGAAATGCCGCGAAATTATTAAGGTTAAATCTTGTCGGCAAGCACAATCGTTCAATGATATTCAATTTGATGCCAGCTTCAGTTTTAAATTCTAAAATAATAAATACAAAACAAAATATAAACAAACAATCTTTTATTTCATTGAAATTAGTGAAATAAATTAAATAGAAGTATTTTTGATAATTTCCCTCAGTAAAAACAGTATTTAACATTAATTCATGGGGTTTGTTAATATGCATAGTAAATTATTCCCTGAAGAAGTTGCAGAAGCAAAGTGCAGTGAAATGATAAATTTTGACTCCAATACAATTTAGGAAAAAGAAAATGCGCAGGATGCTGTTTGTGCTGTTTCAGCCCAAGGTTGGTTTCAGCAAAAGAAAGTTCGCCAAAAGAGCGATAAATTAAGCAATCAAGGCTTCTAGGGCGGGCCGCTCAGTGGGGCGGGCGAGGACATCTTAAAAATCGCTCATTTTTTTACTTTGTTGAGTTCAAAACACAGGGTATAGAGCTTAACAGAGGGTCCATCTCCATAGACGCTAAAGGCCCTTTTCCATGACGCTTTTTTTCTGCGCTGAAAATCGGCACGCGGATGATGTTGGCGAGACTTTGGTTGACAAAGTTATTCCCTTTGCCGATTTTCATGCTGCCATCTATCAAAAATGTCACAAGTAATTATACACTGATAGTACAACTTTTTACAGGCACTAGATGCCCATTACTTTCGTAATATATTAATGTCTGAGGACTTATTTTGTTAATACCCCAGTAGCACGGCAATACTGGCCAATATCGGCTACGAAGATCGTGCATTACTGGCCAATATTGGGCAAAGTCGTAACGGCCGATATCTTTTGGCTAGCTTTTTGAACGATAATGGCCAATATCGCTAGCCAAGACTGGCCAATATTGGAACATAGCATATAGCCAAGACTGGCCAATATATTAACATAGCATATAGCCAAGACTGGCCAATATATTAACATAGCATATAGCCAAGACTGGCCAATATTGGTACGTTAGAACCGGCCCCTTTAGGCCAATATTGGTAGATGAAAATCGGCCAATATCTTTTGGCTAGCGTTTTGCTCTATCTCGGCCAATATTGGCAACAATATTGGCCATTAATGGCATCCAGCAATGACCGATTTTAGTCGAGGAAAGCTCGCAAGAAGAGATTTCAAACAGTAAAGGCAGTTTGAAAAAGTAATTCTATTTTGAAGTTAAATATTTTAAGATAGCTTGAGCAAATGGGGTTGGGTTAATTAATGAAAGCCAATTAAAATTCTAAATATTTTAACATTACTTTATGAATCGTGAAATTTCAGCCTAAAAGTTAAATTTTTGAACACAAATTTATAATTTGCATGACTTATTACTGATAAAATATCTGAATTCTTGGCCAAAAGTAGTTTCTGTACTTATATAGTTTCTTAGACATGTTTTTAAGTTTATAATTTCCATCTCGCACATAAATAAGATTTTGCAAAAATAATTTTTGTGCAAGATAAAAGAATGAGCTTAAAAACATGTCTCAAAAACTAATTAAATATAGAAATTAGTAACACCTAAAAATTTTGATATTTTATCGATAATAAATCAGCAAATTACAAATCTAAGCTCCAAAATTAATCAATTGTTAGGATGAAATTTCACAGTTCACATATAGTAAAGTTTAAAAATTCATAATTTTAGTTGGCTCTCAAAAATGAACACAATTCCTTTTTCTCAATCTAACTGAAATAAATTCATTTCAAAATAAAATTGCTTTCACAAACAACCTTTACTGGTTGAATTCTCTTCTTGGGAGCTTAGACTAAATCAGTGGAGGCCAATTAATTCAAGGGTTTTGTTGTTCAAATCCATAAATTTTATAAACCAAAAGAATATAGTACAAATACTCATTTTGCTGTAAACCTGATAAAGGTAGGCAAGAGTGAAAGAAATAAGTTAACCCGACTTTTCAAATATGAAAAAGATATGAAACAAAGTTATGGGTTCAAATTTTAAAGGAAAGCGTAATCAGCTGAAGTAAGATTTAAAGTAGACTCATTATAAATGGTAGTACCATTTTAGTAGAAATCATTTTAAAAGGAGCTTGCAGAAAGGAATTCAAGTTGCTATTCTCAAGACATGAATTTAAAATCTATAGTTTTAATATTTTAAAAATTAAGATAAGCTATTCACCAACTTTTACAATAAGTGCATTGTTGGTCCATCGAGGCTCAAGTTAACTTCTCTCAATTTTAAAATAACTCAACTCAAATAAGAAAGCTGACAGTAAATTTTAACACATAATTTTTATTGTTGCTTGGAGCTTCCTCCAAGACACAACCACACTCCTTGAAGAATACAAAAGTATTATTGGCCACTACGATTGCAGTGTTGAATATTTCTCATAGCGGCCAGGCGGATTATACTTACACTTAGGGTGAACTGACCAGTAGTTGACCAGTTAAGGGAAACTTCCCAAAGTTTAATGTTTTTTTCTGAGGAAAAAAAATTTCTAATACATATGACAGTTGTTTAATATCAATCAAGCTAGGAGGAATAATAACTGATAATCATTTTTCCTTTCTCTTTCTAGAATTTTATTTATTTAGTTTAAAAGCTCTTAAGTAGATTTTGCCAGTAGTTGACCCCTTGTATCCAGTAATTAACCCCCACCATTCCAGTTGTTCCATATTGTTAGGTATGTTTTCAATAGAACATATTCAAAATGAATGCACAAAAAATCTTGCTTTTTACCATAATTATGCTCAATGGTCAACTACTGGTCGGTTCACCCTTTATTACTCAACATTCCGCCTGTCTTAACAGTTTTTTAAATTTTTAACAATTAGTTATAACAATAGTAACAATTAACTAATAATTACTAATAATAGTAGCAATTTATTAGTAACAATAAATTGTGCATACGCCAAATAATTTTTGCACAACTAATAAACAGTAATAAAATATTCATTAAACACTTTCAAATTATACCTTTGATTATTATAGTTGTAGGTTCAAAGTTCAAACAAAATCACAAAATTTACATAAGACCCCCTCAAAAAAGCAATTTTTAAATTTATTTAATTAAAGAGATTTTTCAAGGCACATATATTCCATTATTCTTTTTTCATAATTGAATTAATATTAGATCAAGTTAAGTAAAAAATATTCTAAATTCTGTATTAATAAATACAAATATTATATTACTTTTTAAATATTAATATGGGTCATTTTCAAAATTTGCTTACATTTGCTGTCCCGAAGGTAAAACATGAAAATTAAACAATTAATCATTATTAAAATTTCTGTTTAAACTTTGATTTAGGTAAAGTAGACTAAATGAAATATTTCTAGCTTTTAATTAATAAGAAAAGCTTTAAAATTATGTAAATAAAGATATTTAAAAATACGAAAATAGCCAAAAACGCTTGTCCCTAACGATTTCCACGAAATTAAAAGTAGTTTTATTGTTATTTAATTTAACTTTTTGAAAGAAAAAACGATAAATATCAAAATTATGAACTATTAAAAGGTTATTATAATTGTAAAAATTAATTTTTTGAATTTAATATTTTTACAAATCAACAAAATATTTTGTCCCTCACTTTATGTCAACTCCCGTTACAGGCGAATAAATTTAAAAAAATATAATAATAATTATGCTTTAAAAATGTAGAAACACATTCCAAACGATTGTTTGTTTACTTCAGAATATATTTAAACCGTGTTTTTATTCTTCGGCTCGAAAACTATCGTGTTTTCAAAGAAATTATCTGTCTTCAAGGTAGCGTATTTTTATTAATGTCAACTCCCGTTACGGTAATTTTTAATATTAAATAAACTTTTTTGGAAATTTTAACCCCAGAAATATAGTTATTTATTGATATAAATAGGATATATGGATATTTATTTCA
The DNA here is from genome assembly GCA_024610705.1 of Tetragnatha versicolor. Lineage (NCBI taxonomy): Eukaryota > Metazoa > Arthropoda > Arachnida > Araneae > Tetragnathidae > Tetragnatha > Tetragnatha versicolor. The sequence continues at coordinate 20,224,383 of JANDEH010000008.1, forward strand.
GTTTCCAACTATGCATGTATGTTTTATTCTGTCATTTTATTAAAAATGTCAACTCCCGTTACTTGTCAACTCCCGTTACTATTATGTCATTGATTTTGAAAGTAGTATCAACAACTTTCCCTTTTTACGAAGGATTTGACACACCGTTAAAAAAATAGTTCAACCTTTCGCCACAAACTGGTTCAAATTTAGCTGCAACCAAGGTTTGGTAACAGGTTTCACCAAGTTTTCGTGCTTTCTCTAGTGAAAGCACCAGATTTCACTAGTAAAAGTTTCAAAAACTTGGTGAAACCTGTTACCAAACCTTGGTTGCAGCTAAATTTGAACCAGTTTGTGGTGAAACACTACAACTTTTCACCACAAACTGGTGAAAGGTTGAACTGTTTTTTTTAACAGTGCATTTCTCGCTTGATTTATCGTTAATTTCATTAAAAAAAGGTCTTGCATATTTCATTTAAAGAGAAATAATTGTATTTGATATAATACACATCGCTATTTTAGTTTATGTCTTGTTTTTGCCTTATATATGTAAAGTACGGAAGTGTGCAAATTGATAACTTGGGATGTTTTTTTAAAACACTAAACTATGGGCAAAAGTGTATGACCAACTGCTGTTCCATATACTTGAAACATATATAAAAACTCCTATATTAATATTATTGCGAAATTATGAAGTTTGAAAAAAAAAATTTTTATTCTGAAATGTAAGCGTATGGTGAAAATGACCCATATACACTTGTAGTACATTTAAGTTATGTAATAATACCAATATAGAATACTTTCTCTTATTTATGACTTTTATACCTTCAATTAAGATTCCCAACTAATGGATTTGGTTTGTTAAAGTGAACACATAAAAACTTGATATTATCAAGTTTACCTATCTTACAATAAAAAAAGGCAATTATTATACATAATCATTCATTTGTTTACATCAATTAAAATCTTAATTTTCAAAATAATGCAAAACAGAATACAAAAATAGAAACTAACATGATTATGAAGAACTATTAAAGGTATGTAAATGGTTATGGATATTAATAACAATGAAACTATACCACCTATAATGCATTAGAAATTTTAGGTTTTACTAATGTTTCAAGCTTTCTTTTCTTGGACACTTTAGTTACTGGTTTATCATTCATTTTGATACAATAATTTTTTAATAAAATATTACTAGAAACCCATAAAACATGCTTAATGACTTCTTCGCAACAATGTCCAGAAGTACAAACATCATAAGAATTTAAAATCTCTGCATCATTTACAATATTATAAGTAACAGATGTTACCACTAATCTTTGATTTTGAGACATAAAAAAATTTGCACTTAAAAATTTTGAGACTTAAAAAACAATACACTGCCAATTCAGTTAGTGCATGAGTTGTATGAGTGAGTGCGAAGTGTTTCTTTAGTCAAAACACCATTTGATGAAACAGAAACTTCCTTCCACTCATTCATCCAATCTATAAATTTGTACAGAAATTGCATATTTGAATCATCTGGAGAATTAGTTAAAGGATGCATGAATTCGTTCCTTAATCGTGTTCCCTTTTTGGGACACTTCACGTTCAATTTAATTTTTTGACCAAGAGTTAACAAAGCATTAACAACACATTCATTAAACACTTTTAAAACTAATTTGACATTTTGTCGCTCTAAGTTAGAGGGATTCAAAGCCTTTAAGGTTAATTTATTTTCGTACTTAACAATGCTAGACTTCTCTAGATCATATAACTGCTTAAGGGTGTTAAATGAAGCACATTTCATAGAATTATTACTTATGTTATTACAATCACTGAAGCGGACCTGGAAAAAGTTCCCGAACCTATGAACCTGGTTCGGGGGAAGCCCGTGCCAGCTCCATAGGAGCAATTCATAAGGTTTGGAGAAATTCTATTAGGTTCGGGGGAAGGTTACAACTTTTTCCAGGTCCGCACTGAAGTCAGGGTAAAACATTTATTTATCATCATTTTTTTTGGTTAATCCAATTATTACGAATGCATTTTAAAATATGAACTGAATCAACTACAAAAAATAAAGGTCTTTCTGATTTAAATGGATGAGGATATACAATACTTATTTTAGATGGATTGACAAAGTAAGACATAGCTTTTTTATTAATAGAATTATTATCAGTCACAACACAAATAACTACATACCCTATTTCCTCCAGTCCAATTATAATGTTCTTCAACAGTTCATGCAGCTTTTCGGCATTAATTTTTCTTACAGGTAGAATATGGACACTGTCTTTATGTGATGATAAGAAGCTCTGAACTATGAAAGTATGAGCACAAGTTGCAGGTTCATTACCATCGTAGCACATCCCCACTATATTACCCCCCTTATAGTCAAAATAAGACTTATGATGGGTTTTGTCCATCATCAGAGAAACTGTTTTCTCATGATCATCTAGAGTTTTGAATTTATGACGTGCATAACGTAAAAAGTTATTATCAAACTGTTCATGTCGAGGACTATTAGTTCATCCTTCCTGTGCACACTTTTCTAATAGAACTTGGATGAGGCATGACAAGAAATCCAGATTGCCGCAGAAATTTATATCCGTGGTGAGATATTGTGTAGAGTAATGTAAAAAATATCATAAGTATCAGAAGAGTATCTATATTGAGTTTTCGGGCAATTTAATAGTTTGACTTGTTCACCAAGAAAATTTTTCCCATTTTTAATTGCTGTCTCTAATTGTTGGTTTTCCAATCTAAGTTTCTTTTCGCCTGGCTTTTCTCTGGAACTGGTTGATGTGGATAAGTATGATGTAAGAATAAGTACTTGTCTCAGTTTCAATGTCTGACTTCAGAAAGTGGACCTCACATACCTATAAATATAATGAAAACTAATATAGTGAAATACTGAAATTAAACAAAATCAAATAGGCACAAAATTTGCGAACATCAAACTAGAAGCCCAACAAGATTAGTTAAGTTAACAAAATCTAAGAATATAGGTATTATTAATCCTTTTCTTAATTTTTGACCCCAGCATAATTAATTACTTTATCTGCTAATGCATTTCACCTATAAAACTTTACCCTCCCAATTGAAGAATATTTCAAAAAGCACACACAATTAAACACATAACAGGGACACTTTAAATTTAACACCAGAAAACCTAAGAAATCTATAAAACAAAAAAAACGTTATAAACTTAGTTTGTTCCTTTCCTAATCTAAAATTATAATCGGGTATTCATTAATGTGTTTAATTTTCTATGATAAAGATTTCACTTAAGCCAAGACGATTAAAAATTGCTTGGCCTGTTTGTTTACAACAGTAACAAAGTAAGTCATAATAAGCTATCTTTGAATCTGAATTTTGAAATACCATAAAACTCTTACTTACTCTGGAGTGTATTGTGACATTTAAATTTTCTCTTGGAATAGCAGCTATCCACTTTATTATCGGGCAGTTAATCACATTGATGAACGCTGAAGCACACTACTTATCAGTCTTAAAGGTAAAAGGAACTTGAGCCAAAACGAAAATGAAATCGGAATGATAATAAACATGCTCTTGCTCACTCTCGTTGTCGTTGGTTTGAATTTCGCAGCGTGCAATCGGTCGCTTAAGGATGACGTCACGACGTCTTTATTAACGATTGCGCATGCGTTATCTTGGCAGAGACTGGCAAAGACTAGCAAAGACAATATTGGCCAAAACTTGAAGCGGCCAATATCGGCAGATTATGGTAAATCGATATCGGCCGAGATTTTTTCTGGCCAATATTGTCGGATTGCTATGTACCAATATTGGCCAAGATATACTTTGGCCAATATTGGCCAATTTAATATCGGCCGATATTGGGCAAAATAGGCATTTGCAGGCCGATGAACGCCAGCATCGGCCAATACATGCCCAATATTGCCCAATATTGCTGTGCTACAGGGGTAAATAGCTGTTTTAGATTTTTTGGAACTATTAAATAGGCCACAAAAAGTGTAATTGCAATCGGAACCTGGTGGCGAGTAGAAATATCTAGTTTAAAATATATCGGGTTCTCCTTTCCATCTCATTCTCGTCTGGATTCCCATTCGTGTTAAAGTTTCTGAATAAGGCCCTAAAACTATTTTAGTACAAAATCTTTAAAGTAATTGCTTTTAAAGTAATAAAAAACGCTTTTCAAGATCGCGAGTGAGTGATCATGCTGCCATCTGTCAAAAGCGTCACAAGTAATTTTACACTGATAGTAAAAATTTTACAGGCACTAGATGTCCATTACTTTCGTAATATATTAATGTCTGAGGACTTATTATCGTGATAAATAACTGTTTTAGATTTTTTGGAACTATTAAAAGTGTAATAGCAATCGGAATGCGCTTCAAAACTATCAGATCCAATATGGATGACGCTGAAAGTCTTTCAGCGCCGAGAAAAAGTCCATCCATGCCGGGCTGAAAACCAGCTTCGGCGCGCTGGTTGAATACGCCTAGCCATTGGTCCGTAGGACTCACGTGACCACTAAAAAGAGTCAACCAAATCCACGCGTGTTCGGCGTTCGGTATGGCGATTTTTTCTCGCGCCAAGAGGTCGCCACGCCGAAAACACGCGTATTGGGCGCTGAAAATAAGTCGCATGGAAAAGCAGCTTAATGGCAACTTTTAAAGCATTAATTTTCCCATAGACACTTCGGGTACTTCGGACCGCCCACCGCCTCCTATAGCTCCAACTCACTCCTGCTACGTCACTGCCTCTCTCCCACTGAAAATCGGCAGTGGAGGGAAAAGAGCAGCGCCGATGAAATTAAAATGCAAAGCATGATAGAAGTTCCATATCCAATCAGGAATCATTTTCTCATTTCACTATAGGAGACTTGATATCATGTCTCGAAAGGGAAGGAATTCTCCAAGAAGTTCAGGGAAACCAAATTGGGGAAGGGAACGTTTTTAAACCATTAGGGACCATTAGGCACTGAGCTATAAAACAAACTGGAGTGACGCGATAATTTGAAGTCTGTAATATTAAATTGTCTTGAAAATACTGTGGTTTATTTAGGTCTCAAAATCAGCTGAAACTTTACTTTGAGGCAAATTTCACAAAATTTTCTCCAGGGGGGGCTAGACCCTGTTTCCTTTGGAGGAAGCATTATCAGAAAACAACTTTTCATACTTTAGCAAAGTTTCTCATTTCAATTATGTTATTCTAGGAAAAAAACCTTTGACAAAATTGGGGACCAAAACACCTCGTGAAACAAAGTCTGGTTATGGCCCTTGGAAAACTTTCTCTCCACTTTCAAAAAAAATTATACATTCCTGGATATCCTCTGAGAATTCTCCGAGATAGGAAACTAATGAATATCGCTGTATAATGTTTGAAGTAACTATAAACCCCTGAAAAGCTGCTTAAAAACACCATGTGATATGCTAAAATTCAAAAAATTTTCTAAGGGTCCTGAAAATTTCGAAACTATATAAGTATACACAATACCCTCCAATATAGCCCTTCAAAACATTAACCCAATGCCTTTTATTTTACTCTTATTAGTTATAAATACGAGGGTTGTTTTTTAATTAACTTCCGTTTTGCTCCTGAAAAAAAAGTAGCAGGAATTTCGAAATAATTTTGCTACTGATAGATAGGTATAGGTACATCCTTGAGGATCAATTTACCTCTTTGCTGAAAAAAATCGGACATTTTTCTATTATTTATCGAATTTACAAGCGCGCTCCTCGAACTTATTTCCCGCCAACCCATAGAGAAATCCTCTTTTTCGAAATTTTCCCCTTTTTGATTTTTTAAAAATAAATATATATATGAATATTTAAAAATAAGGTTATTACGGAAGGTTACAAACATCATTAATTGCTTTTAAACGTAATCACTTTTAAATAGACCTTTTACCGTACTTTTTCACAAGTTTTTCGATCCCACTTCATGAAAAGTTTGATTTTTTGTTGAGCCTCGCATTGGTTCGGACAGCCGTTTTCCCCCTCAGCGCACACTTTGCCTGCGAATCTATCGATGTTGCCTTGTTTATTATGGCTGTAACTCCAGAATCCCCAATGCCTGGAACTTGGCAGATGCAAAAAATATGGTTTTAAACATGCACAGTAGCATGCTGCAAAAATCGGGTCGCACCCGATTCACCGAAATCCATAAGACCGAAGTGCCTCTTTCCCGAACGCCAAATGACCGAAAGACTACTTGCTCGAACGGGACGTTTGACCGAATGGGATGTTTGACCGACAGGACATTTGACCGAACGGGACGTTTGACCGACAGGACTTTTGACCGAACGGGACGATTGACCGACAGGACTTTTGACCGACAGGACTTTTGACCGAACGGGATGTTTTACCTAACGGGACGTTTGACCGAATGGGACGTTTGACCGAATGGGACGTTTGACCGACAGGACTTTTGACCGAACGGGATGTTTGACCGAATGAGACGTTTGACCGAATGGGACATTTGCCTGACAGCTCATTTTGGTCTCTTATTTTTTATGAGCATTTTTTTCAGTTTCATGTTGCTTGACCACTGGTCAAGATTGCGCTATGTGGCTAATAGTCGTTTTAAAATAAATGTTGGGGTTGCTAATTGATATTTTGAATTTTCTGTTGTTATAACATGTTTTTTTGGTTCTGGATGACCATTGGTCAGTCCGATCAACTTTTTGCTACTTCTATGCTTTGGTACTAAAGTAAGTCATGTGTGGTGGCTCAAACCAATTGGCCTGACACGCCCAACATTATGGTCTTGACCACGGGTCAATATCTCTTGCTCTTGTCAAGTGGTCAATTTAGTTTTTCTCGCTCTTTCCAGATTTTTGACAATAGGGAGAAAAATTGGATTGACCACTGGTCAAGAGATATTGACCCGTGGTCAAGACCAAAATGTTGGGCGTGTCAGGCCGTTTGGTTCGAGCTATCACATGACCTACTTTAGTACCTAAGCATAGAAGTAGCAAAAAGTGGATCATACTGACCAGAGTCCTAAGAGTCATGTTATAACAACAGGGAATTCAAAGTATCAATTACCAACTCCACCATTTATTTCAAAACGACTCTGAGCCACATAGTGCAATCTTGACCAATGGTCAAGCAACATGAAACTGAAATAGAATGTACATGTTAAAAATAAGAGACCAAAAAGAGCTGTCGGGACCAAACATCCCGTTCGGTCAAACATCCCGTTCGGTCAAAAGTCCTATCGGTCAAACATCCCGTTCGGTCAAAAGTCCTGTCGGTCAATCGTCCCGTTCGGTAAAAGTCCTGTCGGTCAAACGTCCCGTTCGGTCAAAGGTCCTGTCGGTCAAACATCCCGTTCGGGCAAACGTCCCGTTCGAGCAAGTAGTCTTTCGGTCATTTGGCGTTCGGGAAAGAGGCACTTCGGTCTTATGGATTTCGGTCAAACGAGACACACCCGCAAAAATCACCTTCCTGCCGATTGTCTATTGTTGAAATGCGAACGGAGTTTAAAGGAATAGAAATTCTCTTTGGGCCGGCGGGAAATGAGTTCGAGGAGCGCGCTCGTAAATTCGATAAATAATAGAAAAAATGTCCGATTTTTTTCAGTAAAGAGGTAAATTGATCCTCAAGAATGTACCTATCTACCAGTAGCAAAATCATTTCAAAATTCCTACTACTTTTTTTTCAGGAGCAAAACGGAAGTTAATTAAAAAACAACCCTCGTATAATTGTATATCATATGTTTTCTATAATATACTTATAAATTTAAAGTTCTTGGTTCAATTTCCCTTTTCCTCCCTATAATTAGTACTTTCAGCATAGGGTATTAGTGTATTTAATTTTTGGTAAATTATTTGATTTTATTATTTAATTATTTTTCCACATATTTATGAAATATGCGTTTTTAAAGAGAAATACTAATATTTCTATTTATTTTATAATTTTAAGGATTTTTTTAAGTTCAACTAGTAGTACTTAGCTCTATGACAAAAATATCATCTGAACGCCCAGTGATCTATTTTTAGATCAGCATTTTTTAAAGAAACTAATGACTGTTTTGACAAATTTTGTTCATAATATTCATATTCAAGGCAAAATACACCAGATTCATAATTTTTATTCAATTTGCACCCAAAAAATAATTTGGGCGTTAATGGGTTGTATGAAAGTTTTAAAGCGGGTCTTGAAACATTTTGTGAAATTTGACCCTAATAAGTAGTTTTGACTCGTTTTTGGACATTTCGGAGTTCGGACGCTTTTTTGGGTGACACCCAGACCAGAGAGAATCGCTCTATTAAATACTCTTCATAATTTCCAAGGGATAAACAATACACAGGGTGTTTCAAAATTCCGTTTCGCTTTCATAAGTCCGTTTTTGAAAATTTAATTTAAAAACTAAAGGAGAAAGAGCAAAAACCTCATGAGAGTATTGTTACCAAAAAAAAATTCATGAAAATTTCGTGAATATTCGCGGTGATATTAGCTTATGAAAATAGCCCTTTTTCAGGCCTCAAAATAGAAAAAGTTGGCAAATTTGCGAGTATTTTTTAAAAATTTCTTGATTAAATTTTGTGTTCATTCAAATAAAAAACACAAAACTACACAATAATACTTAAAATTTTTCAAATTTACGAACGAGTCATCTTCAGTGGGATAAAACCAACCTATACGATATAAAAAAGATGTAGTAGGGCCAACAAGCCCTGAAAACCTCAGTTTCAATGATCAAGTTCTATTTGAGATGAGAGTTTTTGTAAGAAATTGAGTTAAACGTACATTTTATTTTAAAGTTTAAAACAGCTGATATTGAATTTGTTTTAAATAAGTTAACTCTTTTAATATTTTTATGGGATGCATACAAGGTGTTTCAAATAGTGTAACACACACAATAGGTTATTTCCCAAAATATTTCTCCAATACGTACTTCTAATCGCAAATTTATTTTCATTTTAAAAGGTAGATGAGACTATAGTTTCAACTCCATGGGGAATGGAGACTTAAAGATATCCTACTTAAGAAAATTATGCATAAAATAAATTTTCATACCGACCCTGTTGTTTAAAATTTCCTATTATACTCAATTGCAACTTAAGTTGAGCCTGACGTCACGGCCGCGCGGAAGAAAATCTGAGTAAACAGAAAGCCTGCTGGGTTGCTAGAAGCTCTTATTGGCTGGCGAGTTTGAGAGCGAGTTGTACTACTACGCGTTACTCCACTTGAAGAAATAATAATACTGAACATTTTACGCAAATCGGGATGAAAAGACGCTTAATATACATCGATTAAAAAAACTAATCAAACTTTAAAATTGAATCTCTTAATTTCACTCAAAATTCCGACACCGCACGGGGAACTACTTTCTTTGGTTGCTCTCAGCATATTTCTACAGGCTCAAGTTAAGTTGCAACTGAGTATAGTCAAATTTTCTTTATTGTTTTCTAAATAAGACTTAAAAAATTCTACCTCAATATCTTCAAAATTAACTGAGATATGCGTTTTTAAACTTTTATGGGGAAATCAGAAATTAATTTTTTGAAGTTATTCCAATCACTGCATCAAAACAGATTCAACTTAAATTTGTGGATGAACCCTATTTTTCTCTCAAAAGTAGGTAAATAGTTCAACCTTTCACCACAAACTGGTTCAAATTTAGCTGCAACCTTGGTTCGGTAAAAGGTTTCACCAAGTTTTCGTGCTTTCTCTAGTGAAAGCACTGGATTTCTCTAGTGAAAGTTCCGAAAACTTGGTGAAACCTGTTACCAAACCTTGGTTGCAGCTAAATTTGAACCCAGTTTGTGGTGAAACACTACAACCTTTCACCACAAACTGGTGAAAGGTTGAACTATTTTTTAACAGTGTAATAGTAAGGCTAAGCGCGCACTAGGAGACAAAGACGAAATTGCTCTCGGAGACAAAGACAAAATTGCTTCCCTGGCTATTGCAAGAAGCTAGAGTGCGCGCACATGGCGACGAGACCAAGATCACTAGGCCAAGAATTTCCTCATAGAAATGCATTGCTCTCGAGTGACTAGTGTTTTAAGTCGCCGAGACAGAAGTCTCTTAGTGCGCGCTTAGCCTTAATTAGTTTATGGTTTTATACTTTCAAGAAAATAATTAGTCTCTGGGTTATCCCCTCTAATACCCAGTTGCTCATGACACTGCTCATGGTTTCTAATAGCAAATTTATAACACAAAAGTATAATAGAATATATTTTATTACATTTTAAAATAATCCATACAATCTTTTCACTTCTCCTTATGCTGTAACTATAACAGGTAGGAAACATTGTTCTAGTTTACGTCAATTTTTACTTTCCTATGATAAGGCAAAGTACCCATTCTATATGATACTACAAAACCATATATTACATGTGGATAACAGGCGAATAAAATAGGCGAAAATTCGCCCTGAATATAAATAGACAACAAAACAGTTATTCTTGGTCAATGGTTGATAACCTGGTTCTAATCAAAGTACACATCTGCTTTGTAGGGATAAAAGTAATTTTTTAGCCACCACATCTGAAAATTTTTATATTGCTATTTAAAATTGAGTGGTAAATTGCAGGGAATAAATGCTGAAAAAGGAGAATATTTACTTTATAAATACAAATTAATAAATAAATACAGTAAAACCGCTTGTGAGCGATTATCTTTCGTTGCGAGAAAAATAAGTCTTTAAGAGGGGTGGTGCCTTCAAAAACTGCTCGCTATAGGAGGTGGTCACTTAGTGAGGTTTTACTGTAACTTTATTTGTCTCACCAGTATTGACATGTTTTAGTATGATGATAAGGACCATTTTTACCTACTGTTCACAAGAATAATATTTGTTTCAATTCGTACACACTTAATGCTGTTTTTAATCCATGATATTAAGGGGTCATTCACAAATTATGTCAAGGGGGAGGAGGAGGTTCAGTACAGATGACAGGGGGCAGGGGAATTCATTTTCCATATTACTATTGAAAAATGATTTTTCTCTACTGTCAATTCTAAATGATTCATTCTTTTACCTAATCTAATAGTTTTCATTCAACAGTAATAACATAGTTACTAATTCTCAAGCAACGAAAATATAAATTAGGATTTAAAAAGCTTCGCCAAAATTTTAGTTTCAAAGGGAGCGAGGAAGGGGGACATTCACATTTGGCAACTTGTGCCAAAAGGGGTAAAACCTTCGCTAATTATGTGATATAATAAGTGAATAACCCCTTCACTGTAAATAGCGGTTAGGTTAGCAAACATCGGTACTTTTCCCTCTATGACTTATCAACAAAGTTTATGAGTCTTCACTTGTAGGTTGAGATCGGCAGGTGGTTAAGGACTGAGGCGCCTCCAGCGTGAAGGAGGCCAAACGATGTACGATGCCTTCGCAAACACCAGACCCAAACACACCTATAAGAAAAAAACCTAAAGATATAAATAAATTAAAGCATTATATACAGGGTTCTTTCTGTTATGCCTACAAGTCAACCTTTATGTCACTTCAAGGTAGCCAACTAGCATCATATAAACAGGGACTGAAAGATAATTTTTTAATGGCAGATATGAAAATTATGAGCCGTTAGAAACTAATATTAAAAGCTAAGTTCAGGAGCTTTTCAGATGACGTTCACGACGCCGCATCTGGTCCTTAGAAATAGAAAGGACATTTTTACCGGTCCGAAGAAGTTGCTGTCCATGCTGTGAGTCCGGTGGTCTCCTTCCACCCAGCAGTGGCCTGGAGGAATGGTGACGGGAAGAAGACTCTTGTGAGGCCTGCTCAAAGAGACATCGAATCAGATCAGAATACAGCATCGTGAGAATGAGACTCATGATGCGGAAGGGATGCTATTTCAACCCCCTCCCCAAAATTATGACATCAATTTTTATATTTTTATTTTCCTTAGCAATCATGCGACTTGCAAGGAGCGGTTTTCTTTGGGTAGGATCTAAAAATAAGTCAAATCTCTACTTTTACAGGTAAAAGTTCCAAAATTTTTATGGGGGAGGACCCGCAATCCCCCAAGAAATTTTTAAATTAATTATGAGTGATCCTCTTTGATGTTACCTAAAGGGTCTCAAATTGAGTTAAAACACCACTTTTAGAGGCAAAATGTTTCTGTAGTAAGAATCCTAACCACCTTTAAAATTTTGCTACCTTAATACTATTTTTTCTTGAAAATTTTGATACTTGCAATAAGTGGTACTTTTTGGGGGTAATCTAAAGAATCTTTCCAGTTTTTAAGATCCTGATCGTGTGTGTGTTCACATTTTTATATTCAAGTTGCCGACTTTGCACGTTCAAGCTTTACCTTTATTATGCTTTAAATTGCTCACGTTATATACAATACATATTAACTAATAAATGTCATTCGTTTATTAGATCAATTTTCCGCATACTTAACTTTATCCCTCTCTCCCCACATTCATTTGAGGTTAGCGACCAAAATTGAGGAACAACTTAAATTCTCTTTAAGAGCTTTTACGCAGTAATTGATTCATTCATACGTCTAGGAAATAGTTCTGTATTTCCATGGCAACAAAAGTAAAGGGAAGCCTTACTTGATACTGCTTCCTTCGGTGGCAATGACCCTTTTGATGAGCTTTTGAGCGGGGTCTTTGGGGGACCTGCAACACATATTCTATAAGAACACAGGTAGCATCGTGGATAGACATTAAGCAATAAGGGCGAATCGAAAAAAAACTTTAGTTGTCTTCTAACTCTATCCAGGAGAAAAAAATTATCTCAAAAATTGTGCTCATGAATACATTAAATTACTAAATTATACTACATTACTATGAACAACCAATACTCTCTATATTTTTTCTATATGTTTTTAAATTTATCGTATCATTCACTTGACGAACTCATGACTTCACTATATTTTTAAAAAATATTTAAAAAATAAAAATAAAAATGATAAAAAAAACAATATTTTGATTCTTAACTACCTAACTAAACCTAAACGAAGTTTGGTATAAAATAATAAACAAAACCTATGTAAAGTATTTTTATCCACTAGGGGGCTCTGCCCCCTGCTCGCTATCGCTCACCAACCCCCGGAACTGCTTCGCAGTTCTTTGAAGATCGCTTCGCGATCTTAGCGAGCAGGGCTCGCTTGTTTCATCCCAACTATCCAGTAAAACCTGGAACTTGTCTGCTTAGTTAATGGATCATCAAAACTTTTTATCTTATTAACTTATCAATAACTTAATTCGGTCCATTACTACAAAAATATCAAAATGAAACTGTTACTAAAATATTCCTTTTTAGCTTACCAATAATTTAATCGAAATTTTTTCAAAAAATATCCAGCAAGTCTACTAATTATCATCAACCATCTTAGAGAAAAAAACATGCCATTTTATAAAATACACGTGTGTATCTAGTTAATCGTCGGGATTAAGAAATAAAAATCATCGCCTGTTTCTCTAGTGAACGACCAGAAAGAGAAGAAAAAAAATCAAACTTTGTATCTTAATAATTCTAAAACTAATTCGAATTTTAAAGAAAACGAAACGCCAATATTTCTATAAAAAATAATTGTATGTGTGTTTAAAAAATCATAGTTCTACTGTGATTAGTTTTTCTATTATAACGAAAAAACCGAAAAAGGGTAAAAAATTTCGAAACTTTAGAATTTAATTACTCCAAAAATAATTCGAAATTCGAAAAAAGGGCGACGAGGTGCAAAACTTCATACCTAAGAGTATGTGTCTGCAAAAAAATTGTGTTTCTGCTGTAAATAGATTTTTCTGGGGGCGAACTCGCAGCCGAAAAAAATAATTTTCGACTTTGACATTAAATAACTCCAGAACTAATTATCTAATTAATTAGTTCAGGAAACTGAAATTACCCTCATACATTTGTCTACCAATGGTCAAAATTTCATAATATTCCTTCAAATAGTTTCTACGTAGTGATAGTTCAAAGTGTTAAAAAAATAAAATTTTCAAAATCAGCGGTGACGGCGGCGGCGGCGGTCACTGTTACTTTTTTTTAATATAGAGAGATACACAATTTTAGGCTTGCAATTAAAACAAGATTTGTAAGAGTTGCCTGAAATAATCAGAAACAAAACTTGCTAGGGATTTTTTATTTGTAAAAAAATAGGTCTTCAAATTAAAAAAATTCTAAATGAAAAAAAGGCGAAAATCTGAACAAACTGAATAAAATGTTGACATTTAATGTAATATTTTAAAGTTTTTAAACACACTTATCAGGCCTGAAAAGTTCGTGGCAGGGCAATTCCATGAAACATAGCACACAGAGTTGAAATTCTTTTTCCAAGGGAAAAAACCTCATTTTAACCCTATATATTTTAAAATATAGTTAAATTTAATTGAAAAAGGTTTAGGAATATTGTTACACACAGTTCTGCAACAGTCAAAAATTATTTTTTGTTCTATGAGAAAAAATTTTCCAAAATGCATGGTTTTTCTAATTTTTACAGCAAGAATGTAGTGAAATTCAAAGCTCTGTGTAACTTTAAATATTATAATATGTTTAATATTTATACATACATTCTAAAGAGTTTTCAATAAATAAACAGGTAACATAATTTATTTTACTGATTGTTTAGTAAAAAAAATTAGTAGAGCTTTCACAGAAGATAGTTTAGAAATGTAACATGAGTCACAAAACTAGGTAACGTGAGTCACGCAATTAGTTGTAATTTTCATTAATTAAAAACAGGTAAGATTTTTTCTAATAGTGTTTTTTAAAAGCCTAAACTGTCCTTTGTTTTTTAAGATATTTGTTATTTTCCTATCTCTTTTGTAAGAAGAGAAAAATTAAGATTTTCTCAGTACCTAAATAATGGTGTCCTTTTTTTGTAACGTGCGTCACGCAAGTAAAAAGTACTCCTGTACAGTAAATTTTCTGAAAATGAAAGGTATATTCTGATTCATAAAGGTGTAGTAGTTAATATTATTCCAATTAAGTTACAATCATTAAGTCTTGGAATTATATAAATTTAAAATAAAGAATGAAAAAATGTCTCTAATTGTAACGTGAGTCACAATACAAATTTTGTTCTCGTCCGATTTGTATTGTACTTTGAAGACGCCCTCTTGAAGAAAAAAATAGTTTTAAATGAAACTTAGGTTTTATTAATTAGTAAAGCATGGTATATGGTACTGTGGAGTTTTGGTTCCACCTCCACTCCAGCCGTTTGTGCACAATAACCCAGCATACAGTGCTCCTGACAACTTTCACCTGTACTCTAGCGTTTCCATCTGGGACAACTTTTCTTTATGTGATTATTTGGGTAGTCTACATCCCTGTAAAGTTAGTACTACCACGAATTCAGAAACATCCAGTAATTAAAGAATCGTTTTTAATCCCTAATGATGGAAAAACGGTATTGAGTCATAGAACAGGCGCAAAAGAAAATAACCATGTACGAAAAATCCCGGAGATAGATTAAATGATAAGTCGAAGATTCTTTAGGTAAATTTGAGGAGAGTTGAAGTGGCGCATTTGCCGCTCCGGGAGCGCATGCGCGTTACGGCGGCAAACCCCTCGCATCGAACCATCTAGGTATAATGTAAAGAGACAGCTTTGCACAAATGACCGTAGCTACTGTGGCAATCATCGCTTACCACTGAAACAACGCGACTGGTGTATACGGCGATAAAACTGCTTCGATGGGGCACAAGATTTTAGCCACCTGAACTCCCGTATCTAAAGCAATTTAGTTTCATCAACTTCAGTTTGTACCTCGACCCCTAAAACGATCAACATCGACCAAAATAATCTTTGTGTAAATGATGATTAAGCAGGAAGCAAGTTTCAACGTTGTTTATTACACAATAATAATAAAAATTTAAAAAGCACACAATCGTTTCGGGGATCTTCAGATTGCAAGCTTTTTAAAAATTTTATTTTATCGTGTAATAAACAACGGTGAAAAACTTGCTCCTGCTTGACAGACATTGGTTTAAAGTTTAAACTATTTGGAAATGGTTACAATACAATAGAATCAGAAGATTACATTACATAAGGAAATTTCCCAGAAAAGTCATCACGGAACAACCTAAAAATAACGTTGAAAGAAGTTGTTCCTTCCTAAACCGCGGCGTTTAAAAATCCTCGCAAATAAAAAAAACTTTTTAGATAGGTACATTTTTACTGAATGATTCGGCATTATTTTACTCGATAGGGCGTGTTCCTTTTTTCCTGGGAGCGATACTCTAGAAATTCCTCCTCATATGGGACTTCCCATGTTAGAGATTACGGTATGCAACACGCCATGTTAGTACACAAGGTTACTCCACCCAAAGCGGTGTCTATAAATAATACCTCTATGCATCGAACGGAGGAGCAAACGATCATCAGAACGGGATGCTGCTGCTATTTCACTGAGATAACTGCATATGAGTTGCCTTTCCAAATCAGGTGGGTTCACACACTTTTTGGGGGATGATTTTTGCTAAAATTCTTACGCTGTGCACCTGTGTACACAAGCAATGTGAAGGGAAAGATTGTGCAATCGGTATCCTTTAGAATTTTTTTATTATGTTGTTAAATTTGTTCATCATGTATCACAGCGTAAACCGAGGAACTCGGGAGTCTGTCTAGACATTTTCGGAGACAGGTCCTATTTTTGTGCATTTGTAAAAATAATTACTTGAAAATTTGATATCAGAATATTCTCCAGGTTCTTTCTCTCTCAGCCATGGGTCCGTTTAAATATTACGTAAGCATGTTTTGGTCTTCTTTTGATCCCCATCCTCCTTGACAGTTAAAGTAAGCAAATCACAAAACCCCATACTATAATTACGTTAGAAAACTGCAACCCCTCTTCCTTTATTTTGTAGCATAAAACCGTCATATAAGAAATTGTTCATTTTAATCAATCGATCTACTTATCGCTACTGTTGTTATGATAAAATTAAAGTCCTAAGAACATTGAATTTACTAGATATTTTAAAAAATAAAGTGTTTTCCTTACGTAAGCATTACTGCTACATTCCCTTCCCATCGTCAACAAAAATAAGCAAATTGAAAATTTCTCCCCCTTAGGTGCTAGCGTAATATTTGAACGGCCCCCAAGCTCGGTAATTTTTGAAGATAGGGTCATGTTTTTTTTTAAAAATCACATAAATAACCCATTTCATTACCAAGGAATTGCAGTCTATAAATTCTAAATAAGCGCAAGACTGAAATTATAAAATTAAAATAGAAAAGCATAAAAATAAATAAAAAAATTCTTAAATATTTCCATATTAAGCTATAAATTATCCAAGTAGTAGTGTAAGAATTATTTCATAAATATAGTAGATGAAAATTTGTTTCAAATCTCTCGCTAAAAATTACCATGTATTGCTCTTATGAATCCGATGGTTGTTTTTCTTACGATGCAACACTTACCTGTAAAACTATCTTTTTCTTTACATTAGTAAATATGCAGCAAAGAAAACTTGCGCGTAATCATCGGACGGAGTCCGCGAAACTACGAGCGGTCGTTTTACAAGGAGTTGGGAAAAATTATTCAATAATTTTTATTCTGTTTTAAAAATATGGTGTTTTGACAGACATTTCATTTCATTAATAACTTTCTTCATTCTAGTCTTGGGTGTTTGAAGTTTTGAAATTTATTGAAGACGATTTTAGATGATTCGGTTAATTTCTTATCATTAAAAATATCAAACGATAGTTTTTGTCTGACAAATAAAATCAATAAGAATTTTCAATATTTAACACTGGTTTAATGTTTATAAAACTTATTGTTTTGATTAGCAGTACATAGAGATTGAAAAGATTGTTTCTCTATTTTTCGCATCATATTTAACCCATTAGAGTTTTGCTGTATTTTAAAGGGACAGATTTATTTCACACGTTAAACGGCCTTATAGAGGTGTTGATCAGATAATTTTTTTCATGATAAAAACATAAATAAGAATGGAGTGTAGTTGAAAAACAAATGAACTGGGATTAAAATTGCACAAATCAACATACATAAAAAGAAAACTAGGTTATTTAAAATAACAAAACACTGCAATTGGGTATGAAAAACAAGATTGGCTTATTGGCACTTAAATCATTCAAACATTGAAAGGAAATATATTAACCGATTGAGTTTTGTAAATATAAACAAAGCTTTAAAAAAGGCGTTTAGAACTAACTACTATTAAAAAAATTTACAACATAAACAGATTAAATTCAAATTGAATACTTTTTAACTAAAATAATTTTCTCCATTTGATTACCATTACTATTTTTCTTTTTTGTAAGGAAGTTATTTTTCTCAAAACAAACACATACTTTACTTTGTGTTCCATAACTAATAATGTTGTAGTAGTTATATCACATAAAAAACACAACAGATGATTAAATCATTAGTTGATTAATTTATTTACTAAAATGAACGGTAAAACTACCGGCAAACTCTTTCGATCAAGTTGAAACAAATAATATTATTAAAAGCACACATTCGGTAATCAGGGATGAGTTTGTCTGAAGATGAAAAAAGAGGAAAAAGCGCGTGAGCTTAGTTATGTATTATTTTCTTAAGCGTGAAACAAATAATTTTAACAAGACAAATTTTAATTTACCTGGGTTATATTTGGGAGAATTTTAAGAACTGTAAACTGGCAATAAACTAGTCAACTACATTGATGATAGTCTAGATAAAAATATCTTTAAAGGAAGAAAAATACAAATTTCAAGTTATCTTCATTTGCATGAAAATAACCAAAATGTAACTAAAAGCAGATGAAAATTTAGGAAATCAGTAAATGCTAGGATAATTTATTGAATACTTAATATATAATTAAATTACTGATTTTTTTAATCAATGTAATTTTTTCTAAGTGAAAAAAAAGTCAAATGAATTTTAAAAAGTATTATTAGAATTTCAAATCATATCAGATATCTAATACAGGTTATAATCTAACATGATTAAAAAACTGAATTATTATCTTTAGTTGCTTCTCAAAGCGGCCTTTCAAAAATTTTACAACTTAGAAAAACCTCATAAGTTGAAAATACTGACTAAACTCGATAAAACCCAATTCTCAGAGACACACTAGCCTTTATTAGGCTGCTCTGACACAACACTCAACATCAACAGGCATCCGACCCGTAAGAAGTAAAGAAGCAGTTGCGGGAAAAACGAAACTTTCGCGAAAAATCGCTATTTTTTAAACTTTCGAACTTGTTGGCTTCTGACTACGGTAAAGTTGTTTTTTCTACATCGCAATAACAACGCGATCAGAAGCCGACTTCACCTTAACATCCGCGGCTGTCCAAGAAAGCATCGTGGGAGAAACGGTACACTTCGCGAGCAAAACGGAACTTACGCGAGAAGTTGCGATTTCCCGATTCCGACTTTCGGAAAATCGCGATTCAGCTGCAGAGGACACTCATGCCTGAAGGAAGAAAAATTAATAAAAAGCGGAAGTAGCGAAATAAATGAGAAAAAGCGGAAAATCGCGTTTCGGCGGAAGAAACTCATTTCTGGGTAATAAATCCACTTCTATAAAATTTAGAAAAAGAGTGGGAAAGCATTAAAACGAAAAAGCAACCATTAAAACCAAATGAAGCACTAAAACCAAAAGTAATAAGATAAATGCTCCATATAAGTCTAAAATTTCTACTCTTGTTTTAACTTTTATTGAAAATTTGGCCCGACACTCGTAAAAAGTACTAAAATATATGGCTATATATAGACATTTATCACACACATGCCCCTATACCAACAAATTATAAAATTCAGGTCCATTTTTAGGTATGGGCGGATTTAGAGGACCCTGGAGGGGCAAGAGCTTATAAGAGCATACTGTTCCTGATTGCACTACGAACACCCTTTACTATTAAAAAATATAACAAAAACAACTAGAGGGTATTGGAAAGGAGAATTTCACCATTGATTAGTCCATGGTGACCATTGATTAGTCCTCCACTCATCTGCTGGAATAACAATGGCATTCCTAGGACAGATTTAATTCCAGAAAGGCAAGGTACATGAAAGGAGAATTTCACCAATTATTGCTGGTTAAGCGGACAATGAGTGACTCTCAAGCGTCACCTCCAACCGTGGACCGGTTTCGTCCACGGTTGGAGGTGACGCTTGAGAGTTGTGAGTTAACATTATTTGTTTTGGGACTCCCCCAAGACCCTCATAATTCCGTCTCAACTGTGAAGCAAGAAATCATCATACATCTCTCCCTACAGGAGGATGAGCGTGCTGCTAGTGGCGCTGGCAGCAGCGTCGGCCGCGGGGCTTGAGTGCCCCGCGCCCTGCGGCTGCGAGGGCGACTGCGCGGGACGCGGGCTGAAGCAGCTGGGGCGAAGCGGCGCCCTGTGCCGCGGCCTGCGCGCCCTCGATCTGTCGCGCAACGCTTTCCGCACCGTGCTGGAGGGAGCCTTCGGCGGCTGCGGAGGCCTGGAGCGCCTTTCCATGGCACACGGACACGTCAAGTGGATAGAGGAGCACGCCTTCGACGGACTCACGCGACTGCAGGTGAGAGTGACGGTGGATTCTGACCGGCTTCACGGAATTTGAGATAGAAAGAGGGAATTTCGATTTCTTTTTGAGACCTTTGCTTGATGCAAATGCTTACTCCTTTTAATTCCTTTAATTTTAGATTTTAATTTGATAATGAAGTATTTTTCGAACATTGTAAAAAAATCTTGGAACACTTTCCTTGTAAAAGCTGGGCTGCTGATGGTTTGCCCATTTTTTCAAGTAATGTTCTTGGAAGATAACAGGAACATCCCTGTTACATACCAATGAGGAAGTTGCATGATTTTTTTAATCGATTCTTCTTGCAAAAATAAGCAACTACCCAAAATTTGAGGCCGATCGAGAAAATTTTTGATTGCCAAAAAAATTATCAAAAATACCCTTTTTAAAAGTGCGCGAAAACGCCAAGAGTTTGGATGTGACGTCATCTTACAATAAGCATTGTTGAAAAGCAATGGAGTTGATGGTATTATTGTTGACGTCATCCTACAGTTTAAACAATAAACGTTTTCAGTCACGTGTTTTTTTCTCGACTTTTAAATTAAAATATTTAATTACCTGTACATTTTTTTGAAAAACTGACTAGATATTTCATTTTACCATACAAAAAACCACACGGAACACTTGTTTGTTTTTGAAAATATGACGCATGCAACTTCCTTATTATTTTCTAAGAATATCACTTAGAAAAAATGGGCAACCCAGCTGCCCAGTTTTCTTAAGGAGAGTAGCAAGATTTTTATAACAGTGAAGAAAGCTTTCCTTTTAAATATACCTATTTAAAATTTTTTTTAAGAATACTTTTTTGAAATTTGGTGAAGTTTTGAAGCACTATAGTATTTTAAATTAAAAACGTATTTAGCAATAGACTGGAGACCAGGCATCCTAACTAGCTTATATTAACCCTCTCGGCACCAGAACATAAAAAAAGTGAAAAAAACATTTTTTTCTTCTTCTCAATACATCCAAAATGCCCCTGTAATTTGTCTAGAAATTTTTTTTTTCTTGTGTGCACTCCTTCCTAGTTATTTTTATGAGCCTCATATGAGGCCATATTTTTTTCATTTTAACAGAAAATACTTGGTTTAGAACTTATTAAAAGACATGGTCATAATGTCATAATATTAGAAGATTACGAAAACAGAAAATATCTACCAACCTATAAAAAATGTTTTACAGAAGCTAGTATTTTCTCTTCACAAGCATCACAGCTTAAAATGTAAACATTGAGGTATAAATCATCTTGCAGCCTTTTAGGAACGAATTCGGAAACCATGTAGAAGTCTCATATGTGATCTACATGAATCAGTGAAGTCACTGATGAAAAGAAAATAAATTTGCGTGTTTGCATCATACCTAAATTCAGCTCATAAGTAGGAGCCTCATATGAGGCCCAGGGTGGATAGAGAGTTAAAGAACCACACTTAAAAAACGGTGTACTACAGCAAATGGAGAGTTCATTGAAGAGAGAGTGCACTATTGTCATTGTCGTTCAGTTGTAGGTTGCTAAGTGTAATAAAAACCGGTAAAAAAATTCATTGTTATTATTAAACTGTCTGAATTAAATGTGAATCTCGCCCACTATCTGTAACACCTTCTCTTTCCAGGAACTGCATCTTCACCACAACCAGCTGAGCGCCCTTTTGCCTGAATGGTTCTCCGAACTTCGCGCCCTGCGAGAGCTGCGTCTGGACAACAACCAGCTGGCTTTCGTAAACGGAGGAAGCTTCGAGGGGCTGAGCTCCCTGCGCTCGCTGGGGCTGAGCGGAAACCGCATCAGGGGATTCGGAGAGAGGGCACTGGAAGGGCTGGAGTCCCTCGAGAGTCTTAGGGCGCAGGACAACGCCCTGGTGAGGGTTCCACGGCTGGAGGGACTGCAGGAGTTAGTGGAGGCACGCTTCGGCGGCAACCCACTGCGCGCACTGCGAAAGGGGGACTTCGAGGGGCTGCCCCGCCTGGAGACGGTGGCGGCCGAGGGCTGCCCCGTGCTGGAAGAGGTCGAAGGCGGCGCCTTCAGCGACTTGCCGCGGCTACGCGCGGCGCACCTGCACGACTGCCCCAAGCTGCGCTTCGTCGCCCCCGACGCCTTCGTGCGTACGCCGGGACTGCGCGTGCTTTCGCTCCACGGCTGCGCCCTCGAAGCGCTCAGCGAGCGCCTGGCACGCGCCTTTGCGCAGCCACCGCAGCTCAGCCTCCGCGGCAACCCGCTGCGCTGCGACTGCAACGCGAGGTGGCTGCAGAACGCGTCGGAGCTGCTCGAGGCCGACTCGTTGCGCTGCGCCGACGGCGCCCTCCTGCGCGGCCTTCCACTCCTGCCGGCCGCCTGCGCGCCCTGCGTCGCGGCACCCGCCAATCATTCCCTTACTTTAAGCGTGGGGGAGCCGCTGCACCTGCGCTGCCTCGCGCACGGACTGCCCGCGCCGCATGTGCACTGGGAGGGGCCTTCTGGGACCCTCCCTCCTTCCGCCCTGCTGTCCTTGCCGCGCTTGAGCCTTGCTGACGCGGGGCTCTACCTCTGCATGGCCGAGAACCCCCTCGGCCGCAGTGCCGCGCAGATTTCCCTCGCCGTGCACGCCCTGGACATCCACCTGTTCGCACTGTCGGCCACCCCCTCCTCCGTCACCCTGGTGTGGAACGGCACCGCGCGCAATGCCTTCCCCGAGTACCGCCTCGTCTACTCCTCCGGCGATCTGCCCCCGCGCAGCGCCGCAGTGGGGCAGTTCCTGCGCTCATACACCGTGGGCCAGCTGCGCGCCGGCACGCCCTATTCCTTCTGCCTAGCGGCTGAGGGCGCCACCCTCTCCTGCACCGATGCCTCCACCTCGGCGGAGGCCGTGGTGGTGTGGCGCACCTCCAACGTGGCGGTGGCCGTCGTCGCCGCCGTCATCGCCTCCATGAGTGGCGTGGTGTGCGCCGCAGTCGCCGCCGCCAGGAAGTTCCGACACCGCCTCTACGACACAAAGTCCCTCGCCATCCCCCTAGAGAGCCTGCGCAGCCCTCTTGTCATCAGATAGACCCTGCCACATTTTTGCAAGCTCATAAAGTGAATAATTTACGGACCACTCTAACTCTATCGTTATAAACTCTTCATCAAGGTGAAAAATGTTATGAAAATTTAAATGATATTAATATTTTTACCATTCACTATGTTGGCACGTAGGATTGCCATGCCAAAAAAATTTACAAAAACAAGTCAAGCCAACCCTACCAAGTCATACAGTACAGTATTTAGGTTATATAATGCTAACAATAGTTTTTAATTCTCATGGCCTTTTTCACTTCCCCCTGACCAGTGGTTAACCATTGGTTAAAGATGGATTACACCAATCAGAAGCTCATTTTCTGTCTTTAGCTGCTGGTTAAGTGGCAATGAATAAGGCCATTAGTGATGCATTTTCCATGCTATGGCCAATAAAAAGAAGCTGCCTATTGAATTTGAGATGCAGGATCCCTTGTAACAAATTCACTGCCAAACAAACAAATTCACTGCATTCGCTATCATCGACTTAAGTGGCCATATGTTTATTCCGTGTTGCATAAAATAATATGTATTGTCACTGGTTAGTAATAGCTTATCATCCTGAGGTGAGTAAATACCAACACATATTGGAAATAAGAAAACATACTAGAAAATGTTGTAATTGGTAGAAGGTAAAGGTGGCTCTAGTATATGATTTTAGGCTAATGGTCAGCAGACTACACCTAATGATTTTAATGAGGTCCTTAATTATTTTAACTGAGGGGCTGCATTTGCTATTTCATTTAGCCCCCTCAATGGACTTTATTTTTTTAAACCTAAGGGCCAAGCCAAGTCAATTAGCCAATGAATACAAACAGTTTAACATGAGCAATGAGTAAATTTTTCTTTTTAGAGTGTGATATGTCCCATATTATATTTTAAAATTAATCTGAATTATGACACCCAAAATTGAGCATATGTTTTGAATTTAAACTCTCAAATTTTTAACCACTCTGTCTCTTGCATTTCTCTTATTTTCATACATGATTGTAAATTCAGAGAGAAAAAGCAGGCCGGTATAGCTCCGTCTACCAACACAGGCCACAATTTATGAACTGGTGGGCTATACTTTGATGATTCAACTATATTTGAATGCTAAGTTGATTGTAAGGCCTTATATGCCTCTGGGATCAAAAGTGTGATGATGATGAAGTTGATTTTGCCTTGGCCCTGGGGTTTTTAAGTGTGGATCTGGAGTAGTAAATGTGAGCTTTGAAGGCTCCTGCTTAGCCAAACAGATAACAAGTGGAAGGATCAATATGGACAGAAGTCCAATTCATCAGACATTATGCCAATATTACAGGATCTATGGGCCAAAGTAGAAGAAAACCCCATTCTCAGCTTATTGGCTCAACTAAGACTAATTCTCGTAAGAACTCTGGAACGCTGAAGTAGAACAATCAACTAAGCCCAAGAAACTGGCTCCAAGAGAATAGAGACAAATGTCCAAGACGCTGCTTATAGCGTTGATGCCAAATCCTATGCCAATGTAGAAAGCAATCAGTTTATATGCTAGAATAGAATTCATCTATATGGTCATCGCTCAAACTATAGTCAACCCCATGTTTAACTGTTGCCAATGAATATACCAACTTTGAATGTAGAACTGTTTTCTTTTTAAAAGTTTATAAAAAGTTGTAAATGCTTTTGTTATAGAGTAATACAGCGAATATTTTCAACCCAAAAAGTATCAAGAAACGAGTTGGAATTTCGCTGATATAGCTTAGCAGGGGAAGAAATTTGGGTTTGCACTGCCTTTAAAGAAAAGGGAATAGGTCCATGAGTAGGTAGAACCATCAGGGACGAAAAAGTAACTCATTATTGGAATTGTAAATACATAACACCCATCTGTGAACTCAGTTTCATTTCTGCCCTATCTCTGCTCACAAAATAATTGCTATGTCTTTCAAAATTACACATGACACATGACCCACTTTTCTTTCCAGGCTAAGCCATACCCAACGATAGGGCTAAGGTGGATTGGATGGTCATAATTTAGTAAATGTCATGAGATAGATGCTTTTAAGAGTGATCTGCCATTATTTTTTGGACGATAGATGTTTTAACTTAATAGAGCCATAGCAGGACTGAATTCCTCCTGAACATGTCAACAGCATGACTCCCTCTGCATTTACTAAACTGTGGCCGCCCTCCCTGATGTTGTTGAGGCCAATATAAAAAGATGTAATGCAATTTATATGCTTGAACTGCCCTAAGCCATTTCTATGGTCATCGGAATATTTGCTCAAACTATAGAACAATTTAAATGCATAGGAATCTCTCTCGTCCCTTCCCTTATCCTTTACTCTGATCCATGCACAAACTCTACAATCAAAGCAATTTTTCAAAAATAAAAATACCTAATAAATGGGAGGTAATGAAACAAAACAGCAATAAATAAATTAGCGACAAAATTTGAAGCAAAAAGTTCAAGTTATTTTAAGAAAAATATCCCTAAGCAAAAAATAATTTTTGTTGGTTCAGGTCATTTCAAATAGGTCAACAAAAACCAAAAGCCATGTTTCTTAAAAAAAGCAGCATGAGAACCCTGTTCTCAATGAAAACTGCACAAGACAGGTTATAAATTATTGCTTTATTATTTTTGAAGTATTAGGATTAACATCACTATTATTCCTTTCATTATGACCCAAAGAGAGTATTGGGACCCTTTAACCCCCCTCCAGAATGTTTTTTCCATCTCAAGAAAAAAACCGCCCGTCCAGTATTCCTTAGGGGCCATGTAAAAATCACATCACACATTTTGGAAGAGGAGGGAGTTATATACGAATGAAAGAAAACGTGGGAGCAATTTTATTTTAGAGACATCAAACTTAATAAACTGTTTTTCAATGATATTGTTGGGGGAAAGCAGACATTTTTTCTACTGTTTATTTTATAAAAGTGTATTTATGCCCAAATAATGAAAATAAACTAATTACTTAAATATAGCTAATAATCAAGCCCATTAAAAAGTTTTGGCATTATGTTATGTCTGAATAATAAATGGATAATGTAATGATAATTTTGTTTTTGCAAGTTTAAAAATGTTCCCCTTTTTTGTCTCAGGAAAACCACTTAAAAGTTTCTCTTTTACCCCAGGCCAGATTTTACTCTTAATATTAACATATATGTTTTGTTTGATTTTGAAAGCTGTTTATGTTTGAAAAGAAGAGTTCTTTACCAGTACCTCTGGTTAGAGGATTGTGTGAGAAAACTGAGATTGTGTGAGAGTTTATGTTTGGTAATTGCAGATTATATATTTCACAAATCTAAAATTTTTGGTTAAAATTATAGTTTTAAAAATGTGACATTACATTTGGAGATGGGGGTACTGAATGGTACTTAGGGAAGAGGATATAAAACTGTGAAAATTGTGTGGTGTGATTTTTGAATAGCCCAATAGGGCTCGTTCATATCAAAAAAATTGTTGGGTTTCTCTCAGAAAGGATTAGGATTAAGCTCTGTCACATCTAATAATATCTCTCACTGACAGCACTCAGAGGCTGTCCATAAATGATGCTGTGTATTGAGGAGAGGGAAGGGGTTTAATATTTTGTGACACATTATGACAAGGGATAAAGGGGGTTACAAGACTTTAAACACTGCATATCAATGAAAAACCTTGACTTTTTTGGGGAGAGGAAACGTTACTTACACAGAAATTATTTAACTGTTTCAATAATATACTGCATTATTATTAAAATTTTACCATCAAAATAAGAGTTTCTTTGAAATTATAAGGTGAGATAAGCTTCAGTTTGAATAAAATACGGGGTTTCAGGTTCATACAAACCTTTTGTTTAAAATGTTTTCAGTAGGATAATATATGTGGCATAGAGGGGGTATGGAGAAGTATGACATTTGATGACAAGGCGGGGAAGAAGGTCAAAAATTTGAAAAAAAGTGTGATATCATTTATGAATGGCCTCTTATAAAAAAAGAAAATTTATTTATTTTAAAATTTAAGTCCCTTTTCACATAGAACTCATAGGACTTTTTCTATTTTCCTTATGAAAAATGTAGTTTTAATCAGTTTATGATCCTTTGGAATAGCAAATAAACCCATCCATCTAGTCACAAGTGCTTCTATAGGGTATAGGGAATTTAAAAGGGGGAAAATTGTTAAATGGAAGTAAAACATCCAATTTTACACACAAAATTGCAGAAAATTTTTAAATGAACGAGCCCTTAAGAGTGGATCCATCCAATGTCGATAAACTTTTTTCTCAATTTTTCACGCTGGAACAAATCTCACAGTGAACCCACTTCGCCAAACACAAGGGTCAGGAAGCATTAACATTGTAAAAAGCTATTTGGTTTGATTTTTCTTTTTCTTGTTAGAATTTCAGAAATCTCGACTGATGCCTATTTTATTAAGAAAAATTTCCATTTGATGAAAGTGAGAAAACAAATTCCTTATTGATACTATGTAAATGGATATTTTTGAGAAATGTAAGAAAAATTGTTTGTTAAATCAATAAATATATGGTTTGCCTTCCATGTCGTGGAATTATGTTAATACAAGAAAATTTGGAGTTTTAGGAATTGTTATCTCAAAATCCTTTTATGTCTTGGGTGCTTATAATTTATTAAGACTTAATTGATATTATACTTAATTGAGGCACTTTTACAACAATGAGCTAACTCCAATGGAAAGTTCAGGCAGTTAGCTTGCTATATTACCTTAATTATTATTATTTGGGAAAGAGATAATATAAACCTAATTTTCTACCTTTATCTCAATACCATAATATGTTCTAAAATTTTAAAATATCTTATAACAATCTTTCTGACTTAAGGAATATTAAATTTTGGACATGAATTTTCCTCTATATTACACTTTTTTGTAAAAAATAAAACTGTCATTTAAAAGAGAATACATCCCAAAAAAGACGAAATAAAATATACAGCATTCTTAACTGAAAAAAATCTTAAACTTATTTTTTCATTGTTATCCAAATTAATAAATTACCTTAGCCATTAGAAAATAATCCCAGGTAGTAATATAGTCAACAACTCCTACTAAAGAAAAATACTCAACATTAGTTAATTTATTTTTGATTTCAGAAATGATGAAGATACAGTCAAGCACTCAGTGAGTGGTATTTCAATTTTATAGATATAGATTATGTGCTGCCCCTGAACTCGACTTTCTCTTTGATAAAAAATATTTTTCTGAAATATTTGCAAATTTTTCTTAGAAAAGAAGATAAGTGTGTGAAAAGTTTTTTTCTTGCAGGAAACCCCTTCTCTCTCAATTAGCGAACTACGATTCACTAAATTTTCAAGGCTCTGACAGTTAAATTCTCATTTTTTGAATGAAAAACCAATTAGATTTGCGATTTTTACCTTCCTGTACTCAACTGTTAATAAACATTACACGTTATTACACAACTGTTAATAAACATTAAAAATTCTCACGTTAGAGCTACTATGTCTCCAGACTTGACCTCAAACTTGCGCGTTGCCAACTTGTTAAGGAGGACGTAGTCATTTCCGGGATGGTTACCAGGGTTGAGTGCGGGCTGAAAGAGAGCAACTTAGAATCATGTCTATGGTAGGATACTCAATCAGTGTATAATCATGAAAATACAGATTCATTAAAAAAAGAAAAAATTACACAGCTCTGGATAAATTAAAAATAGAAATATTTTTTAAAAATAGCATCTTGTAAAATTTTTTCTCTCAAAAAGATCTTTAAAGAGAGGTCAGAAAATCAAATTTGCCCAAAAATGTCATGTTATGAGAAAATACCTCAACCTCTTTACAACAACCCCCAATATAGTGACCTCTAGATTACTATGACTGGTAATTTAAGTACTGGTTGTTATATAACAGTAGTAATTACAATATTTATGTCCTATCATTAAAATAACCATGTATTGTTGGTCCCAGAAGGGGTTGCAGTCGCAAACTTGGTGAATGCTCTTTATCAGCAGGTAAAAGGAAGGCTGGTCTCCCATTGGGGCAAACCATCGCCCCTTTTAGCAAGGAGGACCTGTTTCAATTCTGTACCTGTCTTTTTTCCTTTCAAATAGTAGGGCTTACCAATATCTAAATTAAAATTTTAAAATTAAATATACGCACAGTGGTGGTCTCTATATTATAAGTAAACAGGTGGTAAGATGCTGACAAAATGCCAGCTTTTTAAAAACAAAAGTTAATGAAATATCTCAAATTTGTTATTTTTAGATACCAAAGTTTAAACACTCATTAAAACAGACACAAGTCTTTTGTGGTTGAATATCATTGACTTTCGCTACCTGCATAGATATTCCTTCAACTTTGGCAATGTATCCAACGCTGTCCAAAAAAGCCACTGTCACTGGAATGCAGTAGAGGAAGGTCTTTCCCAAGCGCTTCACAAAAACTGAGAAGAAGGCCATAGCTTGGCTACAAAAGAATAATCCTGCTTTAAGATTGAATACAGTATATTATGAAAGCTCAAACAAATACCAGAAACCACAACCTATCAAATAAATATATGTAAGAAAATGTATTCCAGAGCTCATGTTTTATACACACAGAGGTCAACCTTGATTGGCTTCTTAGCATTTTGTTCAAATCCGTTTTTGTTTTAAAGATATGAAATAAAATATTAATAAATGAAAAAATATAATTGAAAATTGATACACGTATGTAGGTATAATTTTATATATAAAACTAAGTATTAGGGTCTGTAGGTAACATAATGCAAAAAAATTATGTTAAAAATAATGATAGCTGAATTTGGAGATATTTAAATACATTGTGATTAAAATATTTGATGATTTTGAACAGGACAGATAACAGACCTGTACCACTGAATTTTTAACACTTGATAAATATGATTACTTAACTCAGTCAGTTAACTTGTTCAGTGTTTCAAAAGTCTAAGAAGCTATTTCAGCTGCAGAAAACCCTAGAACCCATATCTTTAAGACATAGATTAGAGGAGACATAGAAACAGGAGATCAGGGTCCTGTTTTAGGAATTTTGTGAAATATTGTAATGATTTTTGTAAAAATCAAATGAAATTTTGTGAAAATGAAAGGTTTTAGGACTAAACAGTGGCAAACTCTGATAGGACTGATAGGATTCCATTTGAAAAACACCTTTCAAACCACTTTTGTCAAGAGTTTGTTTTTGTGAATTGTAATTTTGTGAAGGGTCCTTTTTTGAATATTAGAATTTTGTGAAGGGTCCCTTTCTGAAAATTAGAATTTTATGAAGGGTCCTAAAACAGACCCATTTTTTTTCTAGATGAACCCCGATATGGGATTACCGGGGGGAGGGATGGGACATTTTTACAAGAATATTTTTTTAAATTTACTTTTCCTTGTATAAATTTTAAACTTTCAAAACAACATCTTGAAACATTTTAACATGTTTAAAAAATATAAACAATGTGATACCAAACAAAACTTAAGATTTATAAAGGAATTAAAGTAACTCTAAAAACGTCCCATCCCCCCCAGTACTGGGATGGGACATTTATTTTAAATTAAAATTTATGATTAATTTTCAAATATATGGCTAAAAATTAGTAGATCTTTTCGTCAATGAATTTTTTCAAGTTAATCGTATTACATGTTCAAGACATTGAGTGGATCTTTTCTAAATTATATTTTCAAAAGATAAAAATAGGTATCTATAATTGAAAAGAATATAGAATGTAAAAATTAATTTAGTAATTACTTGAAGGGAAATTTAGGTACTTTAGGATTAGCCTGGCGTAAGCAAAAATTTTCCAATAAATAACGAAAAATAAGCAAAAATTAAAACAAAAACTACTAAAATATCTCACCAGTAGAGTATTGCTTTTAATTTTCTTACTGTTTTTATGTGTAATTTGTAAAATGTCGCTCATTAAATCCAATTATCAACATTTGTGCCCGGATAATCCTAAAGGTACCTAAATTCTTTATCAAATGCTCAAATTTTCTAGAAAACGATCTTTTTTCTACCCTTTAACAAAGGATTTTACCGCTTCAAATTTCGGTGTTTCGGTCTTTTTGTCGGGTAAATAAACAAAATCACAAGAATGCCAGATTGTTAAAGTATAAAAAGGGAGTAAATATTTAAAATTTAAAAAAAATTACATTAGTAACATTTAAGGCAATTTAAGGAACTTATCAGTTTCAAATTTTTTTTAGTGGTAAAGTCAATGAATTTTGGCCCAGTAAATATTCTTTTAATTTGAGAAGTTCCCCCACCGAGGGCATTTTCGCCGATCCCAACCGTTTCGTCCAATGAAGACTCAGGCGCATGCGTTTGGACTTGGATATTTCCACAATACTCTGTGGTCTTGAATGGGGTTGCCAAATTTTGGCATAATTCGCGTTTTTGGGGAGTTTTGAGAATATGTTTAGGAATATTTAACAGTTCTGAATGTTCTGTTTTACAATTTTTACTTTCATGAATTATACCTAAAGTAAGCATTTTTTTCACAGTTTGGCAAAGTTTAAGCAAAATTTTTTAAACCTTTCTTTTAATCATTAATATATATATTTCTCTTACATGTTGCTCAAATTTGGCTGTATTTCTTATCCTTGATGGTTTGCAACAATCAGTTTATTTTTATTTAGATTTACAAAATATGTGGATTTTTTTAATAAGAAAATTATTTTTACAGGGGCCGTTCAAATATCATGTAAGCACCTAAGGGGGGGACGGGTTTGCTCTTTGCTTATTTTTCAAGACAACATGGGAAGTCAGTGACGCTTACATAAGATCTTACTAAAGGCGGCTTTAGACCACGCGATTCGCGACAGCGATTCTGCGAGATCCGGTTCGCGACAAAAAATTGACCCACTTCCTTTAATTGAACAGCGCCATCTTTCGAGAGGTCGCTGAGTTACTGCGGCTGTCGAAATTCCCGAAAACCGCGGAATCGCTGTCGCAAACCGGGTGGTGTAAAGCCTCCATAACACTGCATTTTTGAAAATCTCTCGTTTACTGCATAAATTCAAAATTCAACCAAAAATAAATTTTACTTTAAAATTTGTTCATACAAAAAAGGGGATCGGGCAGTTTTCTTATGTAATAATGAGGGAAAACTTGTGGTTTGCTTATCTTTGCTGACAAGGGGGGTTTAAAATGTTACCCAAAATATACTTGGGTATATTAGCAATTAGCATGTGAATATAGCACTTTTTCAGGCTTCAAAAATGAAAACGTTAGCAACTTCACAAGTTTCTGTTGCATATTATGTTTATTTACTATAGTAACGCTTATACAATTATGTAACTTTGTGTTGGCATTGTTAAAAACCAAAACCACTCAATGTTTATTCTTTTCTTCCCGTTGTCATGGTTGTAACTTGTGCTTGTCTTTAGATAAATTAAATAGATGTTTTTTTTATTAATCTTAACTTGATTTTGTCTTCACAACTCCATCTGCATTTGCTATCTGCTACAGGTTATGGGCCCAGGAATTAGACAACCTCAAGTTGAGTATACTGACAGAATTTCGTAAAGTAGTTTTAATTTCAATTTGAAAATGGCGGATGCTACTATCACAAAGCTAAATGATAATAATTTTTCGAACTGGAAATATAAAGTAAAGCTACTTTTGATGAAAGAAAATCTATTTAAGAAAGTGATTGAGTCCGAGAGACCGGTTCCGAATGGAGATGCGAATCGTAAGCAAGTTGCTGACTGGGATAAAGCTGACAGCAAGGCTCAAGCTTACATCGGTCTTTCAGTGGAGGACAGCCAACTCATTCATATAAGGAACAAGACAACAGCAAATGGTATGTGGATAGCTCTTAAGGAATACCATGAAAAGGCCACTTTGACAAATAAAGTCCACTTGATGCGAACTATTTGTTCATTGAAATTGGAAGAAGGCGGAAATGTTTTGCAGCATATAACTCAAATGCAGGAGTTATTTTTGAAACTTAGAGACATTGGGGAAGAATCATTGTCTGACAAATGGAGTGTTGCCATGCTATTAAGTAGTTTGCCTAGAAGCTATGATGCTTTGATTACAGCATTGGAAACACGGCCAGAGGAGGAACTTACGTTTGCCGTTGTACAGCAGAAAGTTATTGCGGAATATGAACGCCGGCAACATGCAGATAAAGTTTCTGATGACTCTTCAGGAAGTGTA
Organism: Tetragnatha versicolor; assembly: GCA_024610705.1. NCBI lineage: Eukaryota > Metazoa > Arthropoda > Arachnida > Araneae > Tetragnathidae > Tetragnatha > Tetragnatha versicolor. The sequence goes on from JANDEH010000008.1 coordinate 20,257,877, forward strand.
CTAAGGTCAGTCTCTAGTAAAGAATTTAAGGAATCTTCTATAAAATGTTATTTTTGTAAAAAAGGTGGTCACTTGAAAAAGGATTGCAGAAAATACTTAAAGTGGAAAGAAACACATAAAGATAAAGTAAAGGGTATTAAAGATAAAGATGTTTTGTTTTCAATCGACAATCAAAAGGATAGTTGGATAATAGATTCAGGAGCTACTCGACATGTAACTAATGATAAAAATTTTTTCCAAACTTTGGATACATCATATAAATCCAAAATAGAAGTTGCAAACGGGGAACAGATTGATGTCATTGGTATAGGAACTGGAAAATTAATCTTAAAGAATAGAGAAGGTAAAGTTACACCAGTTAATTTGTCAGAAGTTCTTTATGCACCTGATATTGTTGGAAATTTAATTTCAGTCAGCCAACTTAACTCAAATAGTCTTTCAGTAAATTTCAATAAAGGTTCTTGTGAAATTACTAAAGATGGGAAACAATTAGGATTTGCAAATATTATTGGAAACTTATACAGATTGTGTGAATTTCATCAAGCCCATGCAGTTAGAGGTCATAAAAATAATTGCATTCATACGTGGCACCGAAAGATGGGGCATCGAGATCCTGAAGCAATAAAGAAGATGCATGCTGAAGGACTTTTAGATGACTTGAAAATAGAAGAGTGTGGAATACAGATGACCTGTGACACATGCATGAAAGGAAAGTTGACCCGTTTACCGTTCCCAAAGCAGTCTTCCAGCGAATCAACGGATCCATTGGATTTAATTCATACAGATGTTTGTGGGCCAATGCAAACTATGACTCCAGGAGGGAAGAAATATATGGTGACTTTCATCGATGATTATTCCAGATACACACAAGTATATTTATTGACAAAGAAATCTGATGTCTCCAACACTTTAAAACAGTATGTTGCAACTGTACAGAACAAATTTGACCGAAAAGTAAAGATGATAAGATCAGATCGTGGAGGAGAATATCTGAACACCCACTTGAGAGAATATCTAGCCAATCAAGGTATACAGATGCAGTACACAGCGAGCTATTCCCCACAGCAAAATGGCATAGCTGAAAGAAAAAACCGATCTCTTGTAGAAATGGCAAAGTGCATGCTTATTGATGCAGATTTACCTAATAAATTTTGGGGTGAAGCAGTTGTAACGGCCAATTTCATTCAAAACAGAGTTCTAACACGAGCAAAGAAGTTAACACCCTTTGAGCTGTGGAACAACAAAAAGCCTAAAGTAAATAGCTTCCAGATATTTGGTTCTAAGTGCTTCGTTCATGTTCCAACTCAAAGACGTCAAAAATTGGACAATAGTGGAGTTCAAATGATATTTCTGGGGTATGATGGAGAAACAAAAGCTTACCGATGTTATGATCCTTCTACAAATAAAGTGGTCATCAGCAGAGATGTTAGATTCAGTGTAGAAGAATCTCAAAGCAACACTGAGGATTTAGACTTGTCTAATGCAGATGAAGAGGTCACTAAGATTCAAGTTCCTCTAGAAGAAGTTGAAATTGAGGAGGAGGAAGATGAAGACCCGGAATCAATTTCAAAGCCTAACATCCGCATATCTCAAAGATCAACGAAAGCAGGGGCGTCATTTCAGTTTTTGGTTGGGGGGGGCAAGGAAGTTTTTTTAATTGGGTCTATATACCTTGCTGTAACTAGGGTTTTTTTTCGCGGGAGTTGCCTGAACTTCATTTTTAAGGTAATATCATGTCAAAATTTGACAACGTGAACTCCAAAGAAAAAGGGGAGTCTGGGGGTTCCCCCCCAGAAAAATTTTGAAAATTTGGCTCTTAAAGTAGTGTTTTAGCTCGTTTTGAGACCCTTTGGGCTGCATCCAAAGAGAACAGTTTCTTGTAAACCACATAATTTTCTAGGGAAAAGAGTAGTAAATAAACGTCAAAGTTTTAAGGGGGCTAGGGGTCCTCCCCCAGGAATTTTAATTCCCCTTTACACTAGTGTTTTATCTCTTTTTCAAACTCTTTGGGGGAACTTCTTAAGAAAAAATCTTCTTGTAAAAGGAATGGTTTTCAAGGATAAAAACACTAAATAAGAGACATGAAAATTTTAGAGGGGGTCTGGGGGTCCTCCCCCAGAAAATTTTTGAAATTGAACCATCAAAAGTAATGTTTTAACTCCTTTTGAGACATTTTGAGTTGCACCCAAAGCTCCTTGTGGAAGTTACAGAATTTTCAAGGGACTTGCAGCTATTTTTCACATTACAGTGGAAACCTTGGGGGGGCGGTTGCCCCCCCCTGCCCCCCCTAAATGACGCCCCTGAACGAAAGGAATCCCTCCGAAAAGATATATTGAAGAAATTTGTGCGTTTAAGGAAGATGTTAAAGAACCTAAGTCGTATAATGAAGCAATTTCCGGCAAGTTCAAGGATGAATGGATAACGGCAATGGAAGAAGAGCTAACGTCATTGCAGAAGAATGGAACCTGGGAATTGTGCAGTCTTCCTGAAAACAGAAAAGCAATTGGAAGCAAATGGGTTTTCAAAATTAAAAGAAATACAGACGGAACCATTCAACAGTTTAAAGCTCGTCTTGTGGCTCAAGGTTTTTCACAGAAGTACGGGGAGGACTACGATGAGACGTTTGCTCCAGTTGTACGCCAAACGACTATTCGCACTTTATTATCAGTTGCAGCTAAAGAAAATTTATCGGTCTATCATTTTGATGTGAAATCAGCATTTTTAAATGGGGAATTAGAGGAATTAATCTACATGAAGCAACCTCCAGGTTTTGCAACAGGGGATTCATCTAAAGTATGTCTATTAAAGAAGAGCATTTATGGATTGAAGCAAGCCTCTAAAGTTTGGAATGAATCTGTGCATAGGGTAATAATCCTTTCAAACTTCAAGCAAAGTGAAGTGGATCCATGTCTCTATTCAAGACCAATCGCATATTCACACATCCCAACGGTTGGGTCCTGACGAGCTTATTGCGCATGCTCGGGGAGAAAAAAGGGATCTTCTTTAGATAATATCTATCATTAATGAATCCCCGCTGGTGCAGTGGTAGAGCGCGTGCTCAGCATGCAGTAGGCCGCGGGTTCTGTCCCCGATTTATTGTTTTATTAAAATTTCTAAAAAAACCAGCTAAAATAAGTCCACACGCATGCGCACTATGCTCGTCAAGACCAAACCGTTGGGATGTGTGAAAATGCAAGGCAATCCTCTAATGGTTGGTGTTACATTCTAATTTATGTAGATGATCTAATGGTAGTGAGGCGACACCGCCAAAAGAGCGCTCAAGCGCCAGAAGAAAGACTTTTGGCGAGCGCAACACCAGCGCCACGAAGCAACCTTGCCCGGGCAGCTCTCGCCGGGCAGAACGACATTCCTCAACGAACGACGGACACTCTGCGCGCTCTGTTATTTCTCTCGTCCTCGTATCGCGGCTAAGCCTAAACGCCACGCGCGTTATTGTTATGTTTTTAATAAATAGTTCATAAAAAGCAATCAGCCTTAGTTTCATTTATCAAGTAGATGGTGTAGCACTAAAATCTTATAAGCAGTAATCCAGAGCTACCATCTCAGTGGTGACCAAGACGTTCAGTGGTGATACGGACGTTCCAGGACTTTGGATTTTTCTTCTTCTAATGGAGTCAAGCAACGACATGCCATGTTCTAGGTAAGTGCGTGATTTTTTTCGTCTCGTTTGGTCAGCCCTCTTTCTTTCCCTTACTTATCTTGTAATTTATCAGAATTAAAACTAAATATGGGTAATACTGATAAGCTTACGCTAGAAATAGCCACGCTAAAGGGGGAAACAGCTGCACTAATACAGCAGATAGCCGAAATGGGCAGGGATAGACGTAATTCTCGCTCCCGGTACTCGCGGTCCCCCCGTAGGAGACGGCATAGGTCCCCGGTGCACACAAACGGCGAGCTATGTTTTTACCATGACCGTTTCGGGGACGAGGCCCGTAAATGTAAACCTGGCTGCCCCCGGTTCGTAAACCTCCAGGAAAACTAAATTCGGCTGTCGGGGTAAAAGTATCGGCAGCAAATCTGCCGACAGCCGCTAAATCTAGCCGCCTGCATGTTTACGATAGAAAAACCCATTTTAAATTCCTAATTGACTCTGGCTCCGACGTTTCGTGTATTCCGGTCCCTAAAAACAGCAAATCCTTAAAACCTGATTCTTTAGAGCTATATGCAGCAAATAACTCAAAAATTTTCACCTACGGTACCAAATTACTCAGCTTAGATTGAGGTTTCAGGAGAAATTTTGAATTCAAATTTTTAATTGCCTCCGTACCAACCCCTATTATTGGTGCAGATTTTCTTCAGCATTTTGGCTTACTCATAGACTTAAAAAATAAACGTATAATCGATAGCACCACAAAATTCAAACGACAGGGGATAATAGCATCAGTAGATAACTTTTCGGTCAAGGTAATCTCTGGAGATTCCCCGTTCCATAAAATGCTCGGAGAATTTCCAGATTTGTTGAAAGTTAACCCTAATGTAACAAACATAAAGCACAACACGGTGCATTATATTGAAACGTCCGGACCCCCAGTCTATAGCAAACCCAGACGACTAAATCCTAAATTGCACAACGAAGTAAAAAACGAATTCCAACACATGATGCAGCAAGGGATATGTCGACCCTCTAAATCTCCTTGGTCGTCCCCTCTCCATGTTGTCACTAAAAGTTCAGGTAGCATTAGGCCGGTAGGAGATTACCGAAAATTAAACTCCTCTACCATTCCGGACCGCTATCCCATTCCTCACATACAGGATTTCTCCAATGCTCTCTTTGGCAAAAGTATCTTCTCAAAAATCGATATCGTCCGCGCATATTTTCACATCCCTGTACACCCAGACCACGTACAAAAAACAGCCGTGTGTACACCATTCGGACTTTTCGAATTTCCTTTTCTAAATTTTGGCCTTTGTGGAGCTGCTCAAACTTTCCAAAGGTTCATGAACGAGGTACTTGGAGAATTCTCTTTTTGTTACGTCTACTTAGACGACATTTTGATTTTTAGTGATAACGAGACGGAGCACGAGAATCATGTGCGCAGTGTTTTGAAAAAATTAAACGAATACGGACTCACTATAAACGCTTCGAAATGCGTGTTTAATGTCAAAGAAATCTCATTTTTAGGACACCTAATTTCTAAAGACGGTACAAAACCCTTACCGGAAAAAGTGCAACCTATACTAGATTTCCCCCGACCTACCACCATTAAGGAACTACGACGGTTTCTGGGATTTATTAATTTTTTTCGGAGGTTTTTGCCAAAAATTGCTAGCAATCAAACCACATTAAATGGGTACCTCAAGGGTGTTAGGCAAAATAAAAATACTAAAATCGACTGGACCGAACAGGCAGAAAAAGAATTCCAAATTTGTAAAGAGCTCCTTTGTAATGCTACACTATTATCCCACCCTAAACCGGATGCAAAATTAGTGCTACAAGTAGACGCCTCTGATTTGGCTATAGGAGGTGCCTTGTTCCAATCAATTGATATCGAGTTACAACCGCTCTCGTTTTTCTCTAGAAAGTTATCAGAAACTGAGCAGAAATATAGCGCGTACGATAGAGAACTGCTGGCCGCGTACGCAGCAATAAAACATTTCCGACATATGCTCGAGGGCAGAAATTTCACCCTTGTCACGGACCACAAACCCCTTACTTACGCTTTTCGACAAAAAGCGGATAAAGGATCACCGCGTCAGAGTAGACAACTTGACTTCATTTCCCAATTCACAACAGATATACAGCATATTAAAGGAGCCGAAAACATAACTGCTGACACATTGTCCAGGATAGCCACGATAACCATACCAAGCGCGATCGACTTTAATGAAATTGCACAGGCTCAGCTGAGGGACACAGAGCTAGGGGAGCTACTAAGAAAGCCTCGGGGTTTGCAGTTAAAAACAGTTACCCTCTCAGAATCCCAAACCCCAGTTTACTGCGATATCTCAACGGGAGCAGCCAGACCATTCATTCCCGAACAATTTCGCAAACAGGTTTTCTTAAACTTGCATAACTTGTCCCACCCCGGCACTAGAGCCTCAACTAAACTGGTCAAATCTAGATTCGTTTGGCCCTCAATTAATAAGGATTGCACCACTTGGGCGAGGGAATGTTTAGCATGCCAAAAATGTAAAGTGTATAGACACACTAAGACCCCCCTCGGTTCCTTTCCTGACCAAACGAGGCGATTTGACCACGTACACATAGACTTGGTTGGACCCCTGCCGCCATCCAGAGGATATAGCTACGTCCTCACCATGATCGACCGCTTTACCCGATGGCCGGAAGCCGTGCCTATCCAGGATATCACTGCCGAGACAGTGGCACAAGCGTTCTACACCACCTGGGTGTCAAGATTCGGCGTTCCAGCGTACCTGACGACGGACCAGGGCAGGCAGTTCGAAAGCCAGCTGTTCCGATCCCTCTGCAGTCTTCTGGGCGTCAAGAGGATCCGTTCCTCTCCTTACCATCCGCAAGCCAATGGACTCGTGGAGCAGTTCCACCGTCCCTTCAAGGCGGCATTGAAGGCCCACAGCACGGAGCAGTGGACCTCTGCCCTCCCGACCATCCTGTTGGGCTTCCGTTCCGTCTTCCGGAAAGACCTACAAGCGACCACCGCAGACCTCGTGTATGGGCAGAGCTTGCGCCTACCAGGCGAGTTCTTTTGCCCGTCAACTGACGAGACCACGTCGTCACCCAAGCAGTTCCTGGAGGACCTGAGGAGCTCCTTCGCCGACGTCCGCCCAACCCCCACTTCCAGCCACGGCCAACGCAGTGTTTTCGTGCACCCACACTTGGAAAAGTGCACACATGTCCTGCTACGACATGACGGTGTACGCACACCGTTACAACCGCCTTACGACGGCCCGTTCGAGGTAGTTTCTCGCCGAGAGAAAAACTTCGACATCGTTGTGAACGGACGCCGAACAACGGTGTCCCTCGACCGTCTTAAACCAGTGTTCCGAACTGTAGACAAGGACTATTTGGTTACTCAGCGCGTATCTACGCCACCTCCAAGCAAGTGTGATAGTGACAATTCAAAGACTGTACAAGATACGTCGCCGACTGAGCGACCGGTGACAACACGCTCGGGTCGAAAGATTACCCTTCCCAGAAGATATGTCACATTCCGTTGACACTGGGGAGGGAGTGTGAGGCGACACCGCCAAAAGAGCGCTCAAGCGCCAGAAGAAAGACTTTTGGCGAGCGCAACACCAGCGCCACGAAGCAACCTTGCCCGGGCAGCTCTCGCCGGGCAGAACGACATTCCTCAACGAACGACGGACACTCTGCGCGCTCTGTTATTTCTCTCGTCCTCGTATCGCGGCTAAGCCTAAACGCCACGCGCGTTATTGTTATGTTTTTAATAAATAGTTCATAAAAAGCAATCAGCCTTAGTTTCATTTATCAAGTAGATGGTGTAGCACTAAAATCTTATAAGCAGTAATCCAGAGCTACCATCTCAGTGGTGACCAAGACGTTCAGTAGTAAGCAAATCTAAAGAAGAAATAAAAAAGGTTGAAGGTATCCTCGCAGAAAATTTCGAAATTAAAAACCTAGGTATTATCCAGCAGTACCTAGGGATAGAGGTCTCACAAGATTCAGCTGGAAATTTTCAACTCTGTCAGTCAAATTACATTAAGAAAATCGTTTTGGATCTTGGACTGTCAGATGCAAAGCCTGCAAACTCACCAATGGATCAAAGCTATGAGAAATCAGAACCTTCTCATCTTTTGAAAGATAACTCTAAATACAGACAACTAATTGGTAGCTCATTATATGTATCTGTTAATACGAGACCAGACATTTCAGCAAGTGTAAGTATTCTTGCACAAAAAGTTTCTTCACCTAGTCAGGAAGATTGGACACAGCTAAAACGTGTAGTGAAGTATCTCAAATCTACAGCTGATATGAAGCTTAAACTTAGCGACATTAAGAGTACAGAAAATTCTACTCTTTTCGGATATGCTGATGCAAATTGGGCTGAAGGTCGAAAGACAAGGAAGTCAAATAGTGGATATGTGTTCTACTTAAATGGAGGTGTCATCAGCTGGAGTTGCAGAAAGCAAACTTGTGTCTCATTGTCATCGACAGAGGCTGAGTATGTTGCACTGTCAGAGGCCTGTCAAGAAGCTCTTTGGTTGCGCCACTTATTGAGAGACATTAATCAAAATGAGAACTGTGCAACAACTATCTATGAGGACAATCAGAGTTGTTTGTGTTTGGTTAAAAGTGGGAAATATTCTAACCGAACAAAGCACATTGACACTAAGTATCATTTTGTCAAGGACTGTGTAGATAAGCAGCTAATTGAGTGCAGATATTGTCCCACAGATCTAATGGTAGCTGACTTATTGACCAAACCCTTGCCACCAAACAGACATATTTTATTAAGACATAAATGTAAAATTGTATAAACGAGGAGGAGTGTTGCATATTATGTTTATTTACTAGTAACGCTTATACAATTATGTAACTTTGTGTTGGCATTGTTAAAAACCAAAACCACTCAATGTTTATTCTTTTCTTCCCGTTGTCATGGTTGTAACTTGTGCTTGTCTTTAGATAAATTAAATAGATGTTTTTTTTATTAATCTTAACTTGATTTTGTCTTCACAACTCCATCTGCATTTGCTATCTGCTACAGTTTCCAGTGTCATTATGTAGTTTTCTGTGTTTTTTTAGTTACTAAATAAAGACACAATTCAATCAAACATTTAAAAAAACTGAAAAGTGCTGTTTTTACATGCCACATATTTTTCTCCACGAATAATCACGACATTTTCATGAATTTTTTCAGTGGGTTTTAATTCCAATGACAAAAATACTCTCATTATGGTTTTGGGTCTATCTCCTCCATTTTTAGTTAATTTTTTACCTTTTTTATTTTGCCTTTAGAGGCACTGTAAGTGTAAGTCTTCTCAGTGGATTTTTTAGGGTCACTTACATAGGGGTAGACCATATTTCCATGAGCCTAGGAGGTGTTGGTTCCAAATAAAACTAGTTCTATATACTCTGATTTCGTTTCATAATAAAACTTACACACATGTGTGGAGTAAGTCTGATTTCAGAGAATTCATTTATTAACACAGTTCATTTCTGTAAAAGTTAAATTTCTGTTCACAAAAAAACCCTTCAGTTATAATTATTTTAAACTTTGGATTAACATACTTTTAAAACATTATATTACATAAGCATAATTAAAACATAATTACATAATATTAGTAAAGATGCTTACATAACATAATATTTATTAATGAATCAATAACATTAGAAAATATCCTTATTTATAAATTTCACAAATTTTCAAGTAAAAATTACTTTATTACTGTGTATTTAATACAGTCTCAATAGAATAGATTTTTATTACATACCAAAGGTTAGATAAGTGGGCCAGATCAAAAAAAATTATTATGTACCTAACTGTCAATTACGAACAAAGGTAGATTAAAACTTTTAAATTATTATTTTTTTAAAATTTTAAATGATATTTTACTCTAACAAGTAAGATAAGTATAAAAAAATGGCTTTGCAAAAATTGGCTTAGATTAGATCTAAAACACAGAGAAAAATCCTAACAGAGGGTCCAACACGATATATTCAAAAGTTGTATGGGTTTGAGGGCGCCACGAGGAACTATAAATGATTGACAGAGAGATCAAACCTGTGATTGGCTGTCACGCAATCTTCTATTTCGAAGGAGAAGGAAAAAGTTTTTCTCAACCAATCAGGCTTTTCCGTCCCGCCTCTCGTGACGTTGATGCGATCGCAGCGCCACCCAACCCATCCAACGTTTCGATTTCCATTAGCGCCTATGGCGACGGACTCTCTGTTCTAGTACTCTGTGATCTAAAATATCCCATCACCCAATTCTGTAAAAAATGTATAAACTTGTAAACGAAAAAAAAAGAATATAAGTAATTTCATCGCCAATCAGAACAAGCCCAATTAAACCGCCAAGCAAAATGTAACAACTAGAACAACCTCAGACTTCGACGCATGCACCTGAGTCTTCGTTGGACGAAACGGTTGGGATCAGCGAAAATGCCCACCGAGGTTAGTCAGTGGGCGGAGCTACGACAGAATAATATTGCTAGTACTCTTTGGGCGGAGCTATTTAATGTATTCGCCAAATTATTGGATTTGGCGACGGCACATTTAATCTTCTTTTCCTATAAAATACAGAAACCGTAAAATTTGTCAGACAACTGTGGTTATTTATTTTTTGTGCTTTCATTTTCTCATTCAACGCCTCCTTTACGAAAATAAGCAGACGGTTTCTTACGAGCAATCACTATGTCAGATTTTGAATTTGAAGGAGAAATTGTAAATCATGATGCTCCTGAAGATGACCCTGCTGCAGAATTCTTAGCAAGGGAACAGAATGATTTAGCTGGCTTAGATGACGAAAACTTAGGCTTAGGTGGAACTAATAATGGGGACGATTTCCCAAATGGTATTTACAAACATTTTAACAAAAATACTCATTTATGCATTGTAAAATAACGTTATTGTGTTTTTCATTCCCACTGTGTGCTTCCTTTGTATGTGCTGTTATTAACTTCTTAAGATAGCTGTGCAGTTTCCATAATTTTAAGTTCAAAAGACAACTTAAAGAAATCTAATCATTCAAAAATTCGAGTAAGAATTTACAAATTATAGCTGGAAGGTTATATTACAAAATAGGCATACCTGGAGCCTAAATGGTGTAGTATTAAATCTCAAACTGAGCAGCTTAAACATGTTAGGGAGTGAGGGGATTAGGCTGTTGTCCCAATCATGCATTATTTAATATTTTAATAGAATTCAGTAGCTAAAGGTTGTTGAATTTCCAATATTCTGATTCTTAAAAGGACTAGTCACCAAGTCCATGGATCTAAAGTGGTTTGAAACTTGTTTTCAGAATGTTGAATGAATGAAACTTGTTTTAGGAAAGAAATTTGCCTGATTTTGGGTCCAATCCAATTAAGTTTGAATGGTAGTTGTACTATGCACCCTGGATTTCCATATTCACTAAATTTTATTTAACTTATACCAAATTCATAAACGGGACTCTTTTTTGTAAAGAAATAAAAACCTGGATGAACCCGAAATTAGGCTTTGAATTCAGCATTAGATTTTGTATTTATTATTTCTCGTTTGATTTTTTTATACAGTTGCAAGTATGGTGAATGCTTTTTTCTGATGTTCATGTAATTTATACCTGTGTTCTTTATTCTTTCAGATAACTTCGGTTTCCAGAATGAAGCCCCTGCTGCCGATGCCGAGGTATGACCTTGTTTTATGAATGCGGTCATTGCAAATGTTATAGTTAATCTCATTAACCATCAGTTTCTGAGGCACAGTTATTAGGCTATGACTATGCATTTTCGTTTTTGGTTGGGCAGTTGATGGGGAATAACACTATAATAATTATCAGTGTATTTTAGTTTTTCCGACATGTTATAGGTTTAAATTGCTCTTCATATCTTAGCTTAAATTTGTCATCGAAACTTTCATGCACTACCATTCATGGATGCAGAATATGTCCGATCCAGCAATCTAGGATCGGGGGAAATTTTAGTCACATGGGGAAATTTTGTGGAAAAGTATATTATTGAATTCAATTTCAGTTCAGTAATCAAAATTTAAGTGGCGATTTTCACCTTCACCACAATTTTAAGGTTCCCTATCGTTTTGTGTTTCCAATCGTTACTTGCAAACATGAATCGGATTTTTATAAAAATCTGTATAACTTTTTAATATTTGGGGGAAATTTTTTATTGATTGGGAGAAATCTTTGAAGTAAAAACATTTTCTGCATCCCTGCTACCATTTACAAATTAAAAATAGGTCAGATCTTTAGATTTAAGACATTTTATGAAAAAATAAAGTTTTGACAAATTAGAAATATTATCTGGGTTCTTACGTATTATACCGTCAACCGTACTGCTTAATCAAAAGTGTTATCAAATCCCATTGACTTTTCTATTGATGTGTCGCTGAATTAGACGGCCACTGAACGGTCGACGGGATAGTACGCAAGTACTATCTGTGCAAATACAGGTCTAATTATAAATGTGCTATTTCTATATTTTACCTGTATTAATTCAACAAATACAGAAAGAAACGGTACGTATTATCCCATCAACCGTGCTGCTGAATTTAAATAGCACTACCAAATCTCATAGTGCAACTGAATCTGATGGTCGTTGAACGGTCGACGGGATAATTAAAAAACCAAAGAAACTAGGTACATCATTTTTCAAACTGGGTTAAATAATGTTTGCCTCTTGTGGGATAAACATGATATATAAACAATATTGACAAAAATATTTAAATTTTTAGACTTCTTAAATCTTTCAAACACCTGTTACTTAATTATTTACAGAATAGCACTAATGATGAGCATTAGTATATCATATTGTCTGTATCCTCATCTTTGTGCTCTAGTGAATCAAACAAAATTGTAAGTTAAAAATAAGCAAGGAAAGATATTGATGTATAAAGTGTAAATAAAAATAGATCCTTACACATTTTAGCACATGAATGGACCTAGTGAACCGTTTCCAGCTACAACCAACCGCTCTGCTGTTAGGGAAGAGCCTCAACAAATAAAGAGGTGGCGGGAAGAGCAGCAAAAGATGTTAGAAGTTAAGGGTATGTTACAAAAGTTTTTAAATAAATAAAGGACGCAAGTGCTTCTCCAAATTTGTCATTTCAGGGTTCTTGTGCCATCCTGCTTTCAAAGCAGTTTTAAACTAAAATAGCATTAGTCTGCAACAAAAGGAACATAATTTTTTTTACAAAAAAGGGAGTTAAGTTTTAAATCAAAGATTGGTCTCTGAAATTGTTTTACTTTGGCTGCAACATCATGTTGCAGATTACTGCTGAACGAGTTGGCTTCTCATGTTCCCGGATCTGGAAAAAGTGCCCAAACCTATGAACCTAGATCGGGGGAAGCCCCAGCCAGTTCCATAGGAGCAATACTTAAGGTTTGGGCGAATTTTAATAGGTTCGGGGGAATGTTACAACTTTTTCCAGGTCTTCGTGTCCCTATCTTTTTTAAAGGAAAATTGCAAGAACTGTATATATAACACTAATAAATCAAGGATTCACTTTTATGTTCCTTGGCCAATCACAAATTTGGATTCATGTTCCCCATCCTTCTCTTTCTATTCTGAAAGTTACATCTTTTAGTTTCCCTGGAATCACATCAGAGCAGGCGTGGATCCAGCAACGGCTCCAAGGGGGGTACTTTTCCAGACAAGATCCCCTTGTGGTACCATTGGGGGTATGGGGGTCCTTCCCCAGAAAAAAATTGAAATTTGACGTGTTAAAGTAGTTTTAACTCGTTTTTAGAAACGTTTTGAGTCTAAGGGGGGGGCACTTTTCAACATAACCTTTACTTTTTGACCCTAAATGTCAAAATTTTGGAGATTTCCTAAAAATAAACACTGAATACCCCATTTTGATACCAATGGGGGGTATGGTAGTCCTCTCCCAGAAAAATTTTTAAAATTAGACCTGTAAAAGTTGGGTTTTTACTCATTTTGAGAACCTTTTTGGGTCTCCAAGGGGGACACTTTCCAGAGTGCCACCCCCCTGGATCCGCCACTGCATCAGGGTATATTGATATCTGGTTTTTAATAAAGAGTTTAAGATTTTGTTGATACTCAAACGGGACCTTTCAAACTGGAAAAAGGGCAGGTAATTTTAGGGACATGGAAAATTTTGATAATATTAAACAATGTATTGACCACATAAAATTATATGAAGAAGAAGTGATCAAAATGATCAATATGAAATAGAAGTGATCAAGACTTGTTGAATTTGATAACATTAACTGAGATCATTTTAAGCAGTGCCGCTGTCGACTGTGGTAACTATTCTAATATCTAATTGAAACAATAGTATTTTACTTGTAACTCTATCCTTGAAAAACTGAGTCTCTCTTGGCGCAATATGATCTTTAATACAATAATAATACTTTAATACTGGGACTTCAATAAAATTAAGAGTATAATTATTTAATTGCCTTCACATTAAAATTCTTACCTTTTTCAGATGCTGAGGAAGAAAAAAAGAAGAAAGAACTTCTAGAAACTGCCAAGAAGGAAATGGATGATTGGTATGCTCGGTACAGGGAACAAATTGAAAAATCTAAGCTAAACAACAGGTAAAATAATTTATATCCTAACTTCACCATCCTTCCTAGATCACTACCCCTTTTTAAAGAAAATTCAATCTTGCCCCATCTTTTATATTTGTATTAATAAGAACATTTGCAAAATATTAACCATGACTAATATTAATTTAACCAAAAGGTTATTTCCAATTTTTTTTAAGTAAATGATTACCCAGTGTAGTTCAATGAGTACAAATTGTAGTATGTTTATTCTTGATCTTTCTTAAAATTTTAATTCCTATGGTAAGCACTTTTTATAAAGTTATGCATCTTTAGTAGAACAATGACAAAATGCTAATTCTGACACATAACTTGATTATTCATGATATTTTCTAGCATTTCAGTTTTTGGATTATGAAATGCATGTTTGATAAATCCATTGTACATTCCTTTTGTCTAAGTATTACCTATTGTTCATCCAATCACTCAATCTTTTTCTGAAACTTTTCTGCTGTTTTGCTATGCATCTCTCCATTCTTTCACAATTGTTATGTGTAAATATGTATTTTTATACTCCAAATTATTTTTAGTTTATTTGCATCAAGTTAAATATTACCTAAAGCTTTTATGCTCCATAAACTACTGAGCTTTGGTGCAATGTTATGACCTTGGTTACTTTTGTGTTTATCTTTAAAAAAAGATTGGTACTGTGTTGCTGTGTAATCGTGCTAAAATTTTTAAAGCCTGCATTTTTTACGCTTTTCTTTCAAAATGCTAACTTACAGGGAGGAATCAAAGTAAGTGTTAACTTTCTTATTTTGCTGCATCAATTCTTTACACTGCTGTGATTGTGGCTTTTGCACATTGTTGAATTCCATCTTGCAATATTTAAGCACTTTTCATGAACTCATTTCCTGATGTGTTTAACTTCCTTCACCACCTTTTTACTTTATACAATGTTTATTGTAATAATTATGTGCAAGTTTGTGTGTTTGATGTTTAAGTTCTACATTGCTTACACAATCTTTTAATCTTTCAAAGGTTTAAAAAAAGATTATGTTGCTTATTTTTGAACATCTAGATTAGATCATAAATGACAAACCTATGACCCATAATTTAGCCACTGGTCTCCAAAGACTTTTTCAGTTATCTCAAAAATTTAATCTGTCAAAATTTCATTTATGCCCATAAAATTCTTAATCGGAAAATTTGAGATATTAAGCTGTCTAGGTTAAGAATAATGAATTTGTGTAAAAATAATTATCAAGTTGTAAAAAATATTGTTTGCATTCACTTTCAAAAGCAAAAATTACTGAACTGGGGTGTAGTTTTTGTTTGAAATTTCTCAAAATTAAACTAAATTTAGTTTAATTCCTTTTACTGACCCATTAAATATCATTTAGTTTAGATGTCAACGATGATGACTGACGTTTTTGAGGGGTGATCAGTTGCCGCATCCATTCAAGCGTGTCTAAAAGTGGGAGGTTTCAGCATAAGATAAGCATAGGGAGGGGGTCGAGTTTCTCTGACCATGTGTTTGCTATTGAACTACAGTCAACTCCGCTTAATGTGATCGCAATTGTCAGAGATTAAACTGTTAACATTATCTGATGGATAACAGCAAGCGATTTCATATCAAAAGCAACAGTTTAACTAGATTGTTTTCGTTAAAATCAAAATTATGTAATCGTAATTAATGTATTTAGAACAATTTTATACTGTACACTGAACTTAAAATTTTTTGGGGAAAATATAAGAGTTGTCTAATTAGTAAAAATAAAATAATCCCTTACTTTGTATTTTTATTTATTGAGAATCCCCCCTTTGCAATTTTGTTTTCTATCCATAAATTTATATCCTTCTACTCCAATAAACAAAAGGGAAAATAAAAAACAAATCTCTTATCAGAAACATCTGCAAGGCGCCGATCACAAGCATTCATTCGCCCCCCCCTTTAACTGTTTTCTTTGAATATATGCGGAGAATCCTGAGATTTTTCCTATAATCGTAGCAAAGAACAATAACAGTGCAACTGTGACTCATACAGTTTCAGAAAAAAGAAGCTCCAGAAGTTTTCTTGTAGAATCTGACCTCAAAATTTTCAAAAACGAAACTCGGAAGTGGTTGTTTTTTAAGGGGATGTTGACAAATTTTGATTATATATATTTTACATTAAATTAAATAGGAATATACTGGACCGGTTGATTTCGATAACATTATTGGATTAACTGTATTTGGATCGACTGTATTTGGTGTGCACTCAGTGAAAACATCATTTATTTCTGAAACTAAATGGAGTTTTAGTATAAATTTTACAAGGAATTAAGCAGAAATTTTCTGTAATTTCATAACAGTTTTTCTGTCATCAGCAGTAAAGAAACTGATTATTTTGTCTAAGACACCGGAAACCTTCCTACTTCCTTTGGAAATTCGCACCCCTCCTAGATCTTAAATCTTTTGACACATTCCTGCTCCCATCCGTAGTCTTTGCTGGTGGTGATAAACAAATCTTAACTTAACCAGTCGTGGCCATTCCGGAAAGTGGTGCCACATTTTATCTCAGGTCTGAAAGACCTAGCTGCATGAATCAAGGGCTATAGGTATGAAAGGGTTAAATGATTTGATTGCCAAATTTTTATGGTTGTCATGGTTTAAAAAAACTTGTTAAACTTTATAAGGACAACAATGTGATTACACTAATGCAGGATTTTTAGTGAAAATTGCTGATCATGTCACTGATGTTACTACACATCAATCATGTTACATGTTTCCTACACATCAATCAAAATACTAGGAAATTGTTTTACTATTAAATCTCGGTGGTAAAAATAAATTATTTTAAAAAAACTCGTGAAAATTGAAATTTTTCTTTTTTTACTGTCAATTTAAACTAGATTGATATCTGAAATATTATTAGACTATTAATAATATTATTATGACTTAATCTGAGAGGGTCCTATGTACCTATGTTTTAAAAGTGTACTAGAGGTTTTTTGTTGTCCTGAGTGTTAATTATGTTATCTAATTTAGGACTGCTGAAAAGGAATGGATTGCTGACCGAGATGCAGAATCCCCTGGTCAGGAGTGGGAAAGAATTGCCAGATTGTGCGATTTTAACCCTAAATCATCTCGCAGCACCAAAGATACCTCTCGTATGCGATCTATCATTCTTCAATTGAAACAATCTCCTATTGCTCCACGAAAATCCTAAGAAAACTTGATTACATACTAGTGTTTATTTATGTTGACAATACTTTGAGCTTAGCTCTTGCAGTATAGAAGTTAAATTCCTTTCAGCTGCTCTAAAATGTATATCATTCCAGTTACAAAGTGTTGGACTTGTGTGTATTGAAACTCAACAACCAGAAGTAAAAATTTGTTGAATTTGAATTTTTTTGATATTGCATTTAATATTCTGTATGGTTCCAAAATTGGGATGTGACTTCAATGTGTTAAGTTTGCTGATAAAGGTTTCAATATAAAATAATGGCTAGTTTCCAATTTAAAAAAAATGTCCTATAAATGTGTTATAGTTAAATATATTTATCTACTTGAATTTCTTAAAAGATCTTTTTACTGTTCTTATATTTCACTAACAGTTTTGATATTTATGTTTTATCGTTTATTTGGTTATTCTTTTGCACCAGCAAACAATTGAATTTTAGTTTTCCCATAAGTATAAATCATGTCTTTCAATGTTTGTAGATTTGTGCAATTGAAAATAAAAGGAATTGTCAGTTTAAAAACCTTCCATTTTTCCCCCTTCAAGTTTAGTTTAGTTTAGTAATAGTTTTTGGGATACTTGACTTTATATTTGAAAATCACATGCATCATTAAATTTCTGAGTAAGTACAATGAATAAAATTATTGAGGGACTCACTGCAATGAGCTAATCAATATTATTTTTCTGTTTTCCAATTTGGTCCCTCGAACTACAAATTAAAGTTCAATAACCATTTCTTGAATTCAATAGATTCATTAACTGCCAGAAATCATTCAGCAAATTAAAATTAATGTAGATTACATTTTTTTAATATAAAGCATGGTAATATATATGTACTGTACTGAATTTGAATTTTCAAGTTAACAGTATTTCAAATAATAAAACCTGTTAAATATGAAGAATCCTCTATACACACAGGTTAAGAAACACTGTTCTAGGTCTCTGTTTTTGTCATTTTATTCCTACCCCTCTGAATTTTTAAAAATATGATGAAGATAAGGGAATCATGTTTATATACTAATTTAAATGTTAATGGAGGCCAATTGCTATGACTTATTTTATAATTCTTAAACCTTTTAGACTAAAAATCAGTATTATGAATATGGTATTTATAACATAAATTAAATGAAAGCTAAAACTTTCGTTAATTTCTACCCTGCACAATTGCATTTTCTCAGTCTTTAAAAGTTAAGAAAACTAAGCTCTGATCCACAAACAAATTTTAACAGTAACTTTATGAGTTTTAAGCCGTAATATCCTACATAATAAAGATGTATTAAAATCGGTTATAATAGGCTCGTGAAAAATTAACTTTTTTGTGACATTTTACTGTTATCATTCTATAAACTATTCAAATTTTTATATTTATTCAAATCTTTTTCTCTATTTAGTCTGTTTTAGCAGTTAAAAAACTGTGTAAAAATAAACAATTAATGTTAAAATATAAAACAAAAGTCTGGTCATCAGAAACAATGAGGAAGTTGCATGACTTTTTGTATTTTTTGAATCGATTCTTGCAAAAATAAGCAACTACCCAAAATTTGAGGCTGATCGAGAAATTTTTTGATTTCCAAAATAATTAACAAAAATCCCCTTTTTAAAAGCACGCGAAAACGGCAAGAGTTTGGATGTGACGTCATCTTACAATAGGCATTGTTGAAAAGCAATGGAGTTGATGGTATTATTGTTGACGTCATCCTACAGTTTAAACAATAAACGTTTTCAGTCACGTGTTTTTTTCTCGACTTTTAAATTAAAATATTTAATTACCTGTACATTTTTTTGAAAAACTGACTAGATATTTCATTTTACCATACAAAAAACCATTCGGAACACTTGTTTGTTTTTGAAAATCTGACACATGCAACTTCCTTATTATCAAGCCAAAAAAATAATAATCATGAGAATGCTTACAAAACTATTCAGTTTTAGAATTATTTCAAGAATATTAAAATAAGATTTTAAAAATGTAGATCGTAATACATTCCTGTAAAATTAAATAGTTTATTTTTATAATTTTTTTAAATGGATCACATAAAAGTATGTTGTCATTCTTTTAAAATATAAATATTTTATTATATAAATAAATAAATATTAAAAAAATATAAATATTATAGAATTCTGTACTTACTTTATTAATCTAGCAAAGTTGGGAATAGTAATTGAAGTTTAAAAATTAAATAGCTTAGACTTAGTAAGTAATCTTTATTAATTTTGCCTTGAACAGTGGTTCTTATACTTCAATTGCCATGGCCCCCTTTATGTAACAGCCAGACATTGCGGCCTCCTAAGGTTTTGAACTCATAGCCGTAGCCAGACTTATGTGTGTCGGGGGGACTCAAGGTTGAGTTTTAGATTACTTTCAACAAGTGTGTAAATTAAGTTCCTCATTTTGTTAAAATTTTACAATTACTCCAAGTAATAATGGGGGTCTGGGAGCCCCCCCCCAAAAAAAAAATTGCTCAAAGTTGGGTTCTAGCTACTTTTGGGATGTTTTTGGTTACACCCAGAAGAGAACAGCTCCTTGTATAAAATCACAGAATTTTCATAGAAAAATATAAAAAGAAGTTAAAATATTGAGAGGGGCTGGGGGGATCCACCACCAGAATTTTTTTAGGAAATTTGCCCCTTTAAACTAGGGCTATATCTCATTTTTAAACTCTTTGGGTACTCAAAGAAACTCACTCAAAGGTAACTTGAATTAACTCGCGGACCCCTAGAAAGGCCTAGGGGTCCATGGACCACAGTTTAAGTTTTCTAGGCCAGTGGTTCTTAAACTGTGGTGGACCACAGTTTAAGAACCACTGGCCTAGAAAACTGATTCTAATGAAGCTGTCAACATTTTGTTTTATACTTTAAAATTTTTTATTTTGTGTACACATGATTTTTGAACTTCTAAAATAAACGAAATGAAAAAAGATTCAAATAAATATTAGTTTATAGCAGTGGTTCCCTAATTGGGTTCCAAAGAATGGTGTTTAATATATTCACGTTTTCCTCGGAAAGTTTACAATCGACCACCAAAATAAATTTAAAATTTTTATATAAGGTGACTGAAAACACACAAGCATCGGTGGCATTTGATGTATTCGATGAATATATCTAAATTAAGCAAAACAGGCTATTTGAATTCTATTGCCGTTTGCAACTACTTATTTGTTGGAAGCAGGGGCGTCATTTAGGGGGGCAGGGGGGGGCAACCGCCCCCCCCAAGGTTTCCACTCTAATGTGAAAAATAGCTGCAAGTCCCTTGAAAATTCTGTAACTTCCACAAGAAGCTTTGTTGGGTGCAACTCAAAATGTCTCAAAAGGAGTTAAAACACTACTTTTGATTGTCCAATTTCAAAAATTTTCTGGGGGAGGACACCCAGCCCCCCTCCAAAATTTTCATGTCTCTTATTTAGTGTTTTCCCCCTTGAAAACTATTCCTCTAACAAGAAGCTTTTCTGTTAAGAAGCTCTCCAAAGAGTTTGCAAAAGAGATAAAACACTAGTTTAAAGGGGAATTATAATTCCTGGGAGAGGACCCCTAGCCCACCTTAAAACTTGGATGTTTATTTACAACTCTTTTCCCTAGAAAATTATGTGGTTTATAAGAAACTGTTCTCTTTGGATGCAGCCCAAAGGGTCTCAAAACAAGCTAAAACATTACTTTAAGAGCCACATTTTCAAAATTTCCCTGGGGTTGAACCCCCAGACCCCCCTTTTTCCTTAGAGTTCACGTTGTCAAATTTTGACATGATATTACCTTATTAAATTTAGTGAAGTTGAGGCAACCTCCGCCAAGAAAAACCTAGTTACAGCAAGGTCCAGACCCATTTAAAAAAATTCCTTGCCCCCCCCAACCAAAAACTGAAATGACGCCCCTGGTTGGAAGCTGGGTTTTCAAAATATGTTGCAACAAAACCAAATATCGTAACAAATTTAATGCTGCACCTTAAGAGTTCAGTTATCAAATATAACGCCCATTGGCGTCATTTAGGGGGGTAGGGGAGGGGGAACCGCCCCCAAGGTTTCCACTGTTAAGTGGAAAATAGCTGCAAGTAACTTGAAAATTCTGCAACTTCTACAAGGAGCTGGAAGAGCTTTTTGGATGTTAACCAAAAAGTATGAAAAGGAGTTAAAACACTACCTTTGATGGTTGAATTTCAAAAACTTTTCTGGGGCAGGACCCCCAGCCCCCCTTTAAAATTTTAATGTCTGTTATTTAGTGTTTTCCCCCTTGAAAGTTCCCTTGTTTTCCCCTCTCCCTTTTAAGTGCTCCCCAAAGAGTTTATAACTAACGCTAGATAAAACGCTAGTTTATAGAGAGGAAATTTCTAAAAAATTTCCGGGGGCGGTCTCCCATCCCCCTCTAAAATTTTTAAGTCGGTTATACAGTGTTTTTCACTTTAGAATATTTAGGTTAACATATTTAGGGTTCCGCGACCATTGGCAACAAATTTGGGGATTCCACGACCAAAATAGTTTGGGAACCACTGGTTTATATAGAATGCTAACGTAAGCACAGGGCCGGACTGGGAAGAAATTTCGGCCCGTGCATTTTATGTTTGAATCGGCCCACCTCAGAATTTTCATGGAAAATGTAACTTAATAGAATTAAAAATTTCGGAGGGGATCGTGGTACCTCCCCCCCCCAAAAAATTTTTTTTAACACCTATGAAATAGTCTAAAATCCCCCTTGATGCCCCCCGTTCATACGCATTAAACTCAATTTAGATTTTTAATTCTTTGTAGGTAAATTCAGTGGGTAGAATTTTCAACTTAACGAACTTAATATTAAAAGAAATTGTGAATGATGTAGCTCAAAATAGAAAGAGGGGTCTGGGGGCCCTCCCCCAGAAAAAGTTTGAAAATCTTACTCTTAAAAGTAATGTTTTAACTCATTTGGGAGCTTTTGGGTGTAACATCCGAAATGGTTCGCTCCTTCTACGCCGTAGAATTTTTGAAGATGAAACCAGAATATAGTGGTCATGGAAAATTCGTTCATAAAAAGATTTTAAGTAATGTAACATGTTTTTTAAATTCAGTTATTAATCCCTTTTATTGAAATAGAAAAAATATTTAAGAAGTAACACAAAAAGTTGATAATCATGTGTAATACTAATTATAAATGTAAAGAAAAAACGCGCAGTTGAAAATTTACTTTTTTTAACCATAAAAAGAAAATTCATTGAAACGCAAAAAGCCTGATAATAATTTGTAAAATTCGTTAGTTCTGTAAAATATTTTGGTTGTAGGAGGCCCACAAACGGCCCTCGGTGGGTAGCGGCCCACCGGGCATTTGCCCAAATGCCAGCATGGCCAGTCCGAGCCTGAACGTAAGTGTCACTAAAGTATGTTTGCCATTCCTTTAAACTTTAAAATATAAGTATTTTGACCACTTCTGATTTGTTGGACAAAAAAATTAAGCACGTGGAAATATCCAAGCAGTATTTGGGTGATGCTCAGGGCCGCCGAGAGCCAAGCCGGGCCCCGGGGACAAAGTCAAAAAGCGGGCCCCCGGTCACATGCACTCATTTCGAGGGAGGAGGCGAAAATTTTCTGAAGTACCACCAGTCATGCATGACTTAATGTAATTTTCAGAATATTTCCAGGCAAGATTTGAATTTTGATGAACTCAATAAATTTCGTTTTCTTGATAATACAATGAACGATCGTGCCAAACTAGCTGCTTGAAGACGTCAAAACCATAAAAAAAACTCGTTAAGATCAAGAGAGGGGAGAGTGAGGCTCAATTCCATGCTTTCTCCCGTATCTTGATAAGGGGTCATCCATAAATTACGTGAGGTGTTTTTTCCAAAATCTGGACCCCCCTCCCCCCTTGGTGAGATTTTGCTGGACCCCCCTCCCCCCCAAGTGAGATTTACCTACAACCTTTAAAATAATTTTCTATCCAATTCGTTAGCATTTTGTGCTTCACAGCACCTAAAACTTTTCCATTATTAAATATGTGGGGGAAAAGGACATTATTCCTCCTAAAGATCACCACAGTATCTTATCTGTGGGTATTATTCCTTTCTCAAACTTTAAAAAAATCGTATAATTTCGTATACTTAAAAAGTTGACGTGAGATTTTAATCGACCCCCCCCCTTGGTGAGATTTTTCCAAACTCCTCCCCCCTTTTTGACCTCACGTAATTTATGGATGTCCCCTAAGCAGTTTTTTGTGGCTTTGGCGTCTTCAAGCCGCTAGTTTTGCACGACCCTAACATCAAGCACCACCAGAAAATATTTAGAAATTCGACCCTAAAAAATAAGTTTTTAACTCATATTTTTGGATATTGTTCACAACTCAAGGATAACAAGTCACACCCAAGGATGTACTTTGTCTTAAATGAAGTTATAAGCCATTTAATGATTTATCTTAAGCATGAAATTTTAGCGAGTTTTTATTATCTCCCCCTCATAATGAATTCCTTTGGGGAGTCTGGGGGGACCCCCCAGAAAATTTTTGAAGATGTGCCCCTAGAAACTGGGAATTTACTCAGTTTAGCCCATTTGGGTAAACAGATTAATTTCCAAACAATTCAAAATGATATTCATCCAAGTACTCAATATGAAAATCTCTGGAATTTAACCCCTCCCCTCTCGTTAGGCCTCCTTTCATCCATATTAAAAGGTTTAATGTAGCTTTTCAACCCATATTTTGGTAGAATTTGCGTCCAAGAGAACTTTATATAAGGCAAGTTTTTGTAACTAAAGGTTTAAGTTTGAAAAGGGGATCTGGGGGGTCCTCCCCCAGAAAATTTTTGGAAATTTGACCCTAAGAACAGGGTTTCAAACTGTACACGTAAACAAAAATTTGGACTTTAATTTTTATGTAGAATTTTGATTTTAATGAACTTATGAAAAAAGTGTGAACAATAAAGGTTTAAATACTGAAGGGGGGCCTGGGGTCCCTCCCCCAGAAAAATTTTGAAAATTTGACTCTAAAAAACTGGGTTTTAACTGGGGGGCTGCCGGGCCCCCTCTTGCCCCGGGCCCAGGGGAAAGTACCCCACTTGCCCCCCCTCTCGTCAGGCCTGGTGATGCTGGGGGTTTCAAAAGTATGTTCCATATCCATATGGATTTTCTTTGGAACTGACGTCTCCTAGGGTCATGGAAGTAAGGTTTACCCTTGGTAAGTGACCACGGGGAATCTATTGAGATGACTTACAGTGCCCCTAGCAACGAAACAAGAAAGTTTTAAAAATGTCATACAAATACTTCAAGGAGAAAATATTTTGCAAAATCATAAAAGCACGCGCAGAAAAAAATTTCATGAGTTACATATATTCAAAAGGACCAAGTAGATATTAGCAAGCTTTTTGAAAGAAAAAGGTTGCACATTTCCGAGTTTTACAGTGTTATCTTGGAGTTGGACTCTCTTATTAAATGAAGACGAATTTTTAAGTCGTAGGTAGTGTTTTAAAACGTGCAATAATTAATCCTTTAGCCAAAGAATGGAGTTCCGTTAGGTTGAATTGAATGAGAATAACGTTATTTCCACTTTATTTTAATTTTTCTTTGGTTACTTTTTTATTGGAATTATATTATTTGATGAATATAGCTATAATTCACAAATAGTTAAATTGCGTGAAGCTGTAGGAAGATTTAAGAAACGTTATCTTATTGCGACAGCCAGAGTTGGATAGGGGTCATCCATAAATTACGTGAGGTCAAAAAGGGGGGATGGGTTTGGAAAAATCTCACCAAGGGGGGAGGGGGTCGATTAAAATCTCACGTCAACTTTTTTTTAACTTAATTAGGTGCTATGAAGCACAAAATGCAAATAATTTTTAGAAAATAATTTTTAAAAGTTGAAGGTAAATCTCACGTGGGGGGGAGGGGGGTCAAGAAAAATCTCACCAAGGGGGGAGGGGGGGGGTCCAGATTTTGGAAAAAAACACCTCATGTAATTTATGGATGTCCCCATAGCTTTAGTGGTTGGATAAGCCCGTTTACTGAGAGGGCGATAGTTCCTAGGTTCTATCCCCTGTTTTTATTTAGTTAAAAAACTTATATTCAAAGAGAAATTTCAACCAACCGCTATCAGAGCAGACTCGACTAAAACAGACCGCTTGAGGGGCCTTGTCAAGGGGAAGAATTGTCACGTTATCTTTCCCAGGGGCGCCCATCCATAACTATACCATAACTCTCCTGGGCTCCCCGACAATTTTTTTTCACGGGCCCCCTAACTGTATTTTATTTTTATGTATAAAAAACATGACGACAGAAAAGTTAAAAAAATCCTTATTGAATAGCTGAATCAGCTCAACAAATTTGTTTAAGAGGAAGGGACCCTGGACGTCCATTGAATTTCTATAAGTGATAAGTGGCTGTGAAGGGGGAAACCTAGTTCCCGCACTACTTTTTTGTGGACATCCACCTGTAACGTTTTGCTACTGTTTCCTCAAATGCAAATATTTTCAGCGTCAAAAATCTTGTAAACCTTAAATTTAAAAAAATTAAATTAATGAAACGCGTGAAGAAGACGACCAACACATACCCTACTTCCGGTTTCGAAATTCGTCTACTTCCGGCTGTCGACTGTATGTCAACTTCACTGCACGGTCAACTGTTGATATGATAACAACACATGACGTCAACAACATGGGGGTTGGCGGTTCATTGTGAACTGCACAATCGAATTCCCTCATTTAAGAACACTCTCTTTTGTTTTTTCCTAATGCAATACCAAAGGAGAGTAATCAAAAATTGATAAAAAATGGAGATACATCCGGACTTTGATGCCGGGGAAGTAGCGCGGACTGTCGCTCTTGCTGTTTCGAATCTCCACAATCGCACACAATCCTCTGACAGCGGCACCGATGATACACCCCTGTTAAGAAATCGAGGTGAAAAGATGAGCATTAATGCTGACACGGAGGACAAGGCTAGTTTGGTGCCCACAGATCAGTCACGATGGTCCAGTAAGCCCCTTTTTATCATTCCATATTGCATAGAATCCTACAGGTGTTGTTTACTTGGAAACTAAGTTTTTCTTAGTGTAATTCTTCTTGTGCTGCTTCTTGATCAGTTTAAATGAGTCGAGTTTCAGTCGAACTTACTTAAATTAATTATTTGCGATTTTTTTAATAGTTAGATTGGTTGATTTTTGTCAACATATGGCAGTCTACTTTTTAATCTCTGCATTGCAGTACCTACATTTAGAATACAAAAGTAAACAGAACTTTATTATAGGACTTGTTGTTTAAAGAATTCTAATTTTCTTTCAATTTTCTTCTTGATAAAAAATATTGATTATTTATTATTGATTTTATTTTAATTAAATCTGTAAAATATTAGATAGTTGTTTTTAATGGTCTTAAAATTAACCATTTAAAAATGCTCATATACCTATATTTTTCATTAATAGAAATTAAAATACCCTTGCTGAATGTATCCGTTACAGTAGTTTTAATATCACACTGTGCAGATAATTTAACTGCAAATGATTTTTCAGTACAAAACTTTGCTGAACGATTGTTTTCACTTTACCAATGTTTCATTTGATAAGTTTTAGAGTTCGTCACAGAAGACATATTTTAATTAGTTATGCTCATATTTAGATTTCTTTGCCTCTATGCAGCGTGATTTGTTGACACTTTGTTCTAAAATTAATTTCAATACTAAGTACAGTCGAATCCGCTTAATGTGATCGCAATTGTCCGAGATTAAACTGATAACATTATCCGATCGATAACAATAAGCGATCCCATATCAAAAAGCAGGAAAGAGTGTTTCAAGATTGTTTGCTTTAAAATCAAAATCTTGTAATCATAATTAACGTATTTAAAACACTATTTTTACACTAGGCAGTAGGCACTTGCCAACTTAAAATTTTTAGGAGAAATATAAGAGTAGTTAAAATTATAAAAATAAAATAATCGCTTACTTAGTAATTTATTTGTCAAGTTCTTTCTTTTTTCCCTCCATTATAGCCTTCCACTCCAATAAGCAATCTGAATTTCAGTTAACCATAGAGTTCAGTAAACATAACAAGGGAAAATCAAAATATCTTATCAGAAACATCTGCAAGGTGTCGATGGTTTCTTAACCAATCACAAGTATGGAATCGGACCCCCATCTTTAACAGTTTTCTTTCAATAAATACGGAATGGTTTTTTTCTTACTCCTGCTGAGTTTCAGAAAAAAGAAACACCAGATACTCTGGTGGGGCAGGTGTTTACTTGTACAAATTGACCTTCAAAAGGACTCGAAATGAGACGTTTTTTAGGGGATATGGACAAATTTTGATAACATTAAGCGGCGAGTTGCGTCGTAGTTGATCACATTAAACGATGTATTTTACATTAAATTAAATAGGAATGATCGGGACCTGACGATTTCGATAACATTATCCGATTGATGACATTAACCGTGATCACATTAAGCGGACTCGACTGTATTTTAACACCTGGTATAAAAGATTAACACAGATTTCAATTGTTAAAAATGCTAATTTCTATTAATAAGATGTATATCAAATAATTGATTATCATATGAACATAGAATATAAGAAGATGAACAATATTTAAACCATTTTGTCAATATAAGAAAGAACCATTTGGTACACTGGTGATTTAGGAGAGAATTAAAAATTTTTTTCAGGCTATTCTGTTTTTTAGTGGTAAATGATATTTCCTGAGCCATCAAAAACAGTTTGTCCCTTAAAGTCTCTAGCTTGCCTAGATCTTTTATCCTAAATCCAACCATGTTTTTAAATCGACTTAGTTTTCTTATGTGTGGTAAGCCACGAATATTCTTTGATGCATAAATGCAGAAAAATATGCATAGGAAACACCCCAAGATAATGTGTTAATGTAAAACGAAACACATAAAATTTTTTGAGGAAGTGTGTTTATAAATAAATATTTTTTTCTTGATTGGGTATTGGGTGTGAAGTCATGAAGGTTTTATTTTTTATCCTTTAAAAAGTTGTGCCATCCTGTGCTGACTATAACATGTCACACAAGTCTGAAAAGTTGGTAATGATGATAGAGTTGTACTGATCAGCCAACAATAGTAAAAGGGTCACGTGATTTTTTCAGACTTTGCATGGCTGATAGTTGGGTAACCGGTGATAGTTTGGGTCTTGCTTCTATATACAAGCAAATGTCTCTTCCTCTTTCGATCAACTGCCTCTCAACTTCCACCTGTCTCCCCTCCGAAATACTAGTTCCAGCGTTGTCAAAATCACGTGACCCTTTTGCTATCGCTGGTTTAGCAGTACCAATTCTCTGAATTGTATTAAATTTATAAAAATGAAAAAAAAGTAACATACTGACTTTTTACTTAACTAAGAAGTTTTCATTGAAAGTATTTCAATTCTAGCAACAACTATATTTTATTTTTGTTCTGAATAAATTCATTTAAATGACAGCATTGTTTAATTCTTAAATTGTTTTCTTCTGCATGCCTAAAAATCACATGTGATTGCAATTCAGAACATTCGATAATGTGTATTGTGAATGAAGATTCTTATCACTGCATAAAAGCAACCATGTTTGATTATCTCTTCTTACTTTAATAAGACTAAATCAGAAGTTCAGTTGTGGAGATAACGTTACTTTTTATATCAACATTAGGTCTTGCTTTTTAATTGCCGAAAAAAGGCCTTGTAAGTTCATTGAAGTTCAATGAAGATTACTTAGAATATGATAAAATGATTAATTTTTAACTTTAGAGTTGCACACATAATTATTGGAGGAGATATTTTGTTTAAGCTAATGGCATTATAGTTCATTCATTCGAGAAGACTGTTACCTTTATATATAATATATGCTTGTACACTTTACAAAAAATCATCAAGATAAAATTACATTTAGTTCCTTTGAACAAAATGCATTATTTTTTAACCTATCAACTTTTAAATATTAGTTAGACCTATACAGCATAGCAAGCAGTCAAGAACAGAGTTCAATGCTCATAAAAATGTAACTCCTTGTGTAGTTTTTGGGAAAAGGCTGCCTGTCATCAGGCCCTACAAGGTGACAAGATGATATGGTTTGATTATATTCCAAGGGCCCGGTCTAGAAGGAACTGATGACCCTGAGATCTTCATATTGAATATTTAGTGGATATCATTTTAAATATTTTATAAATTATTTGTTCACTAAAAAAGCCAAATGGTGAGAAAATTTCCTGTTTTTTAAAGGTCAAATTTCTAAAATTTTTCTGAGGGGTACTTTCTTTTTTCAGACCCCCTAAGAGGACCCAAACTCATAAACTAATGGTAATAAACTAAAAAAATTTTATACCTTTGTTCTAAAAGCTACCAATGGTGAATTCAGGATTTTTGTTTAGGGGTTGAGGTTTAAAAATGTTCACTCCCCATGGAGCAAATTTCTATATTTGCCACTGGGGGAGCTTGTAAACTTTATCTCTGGCTTGGCTCTCAACATCCCTGGCTGTCTGTCATCATATAAATGCTCCAGAGCACATTAAAACACACCTTTGAAAATTGTTTGTGACTATTTGCTACACTATTTATTCTATTTATTAACTTGGGATTTTAAAGAAAAATGGCCCACTTTGAGAGGCAGTTTTCAAAAAAGAGAAATTTTACATTCATAAGTCTTGTGACCGGATACTTGGGCTTAAATCTATCTTGTCCTCCTATATTTTTAAAGTTTAAGTTTTGTTTTCTGATATTAATATTTCTAGGATATTGTTTCGTTTGAAATAAATTTGTTATGGACTAAACATATTGAGTTAATCCTTATTAAAATATATTTGTTAAAAATAAAGTAACATCTACTAAATTTCATATCTTTAGACAATATCAGGATTTTTGAAATTTTGTAAGTAAATTTTTAATGTTATTTAAATACTAAACATTTTTGTACAGTAAATTTCTTAATGTGATAGACTGGGAGAAAATAGATCAAGCTAATGGAAGAGAACATTTTACAAGGTGTCCCAAAAAAGACTGACACATTTTAAAAATCAATCACTAATAACTCAAAACCTAAATAAAGATAAAAATGTGTGGTTTGTTGCATCCTACTATACTCAGTTGCAACTTAACTTGAGCTTGTAGAAATATGCTGAGAGCAACCAAAGAAAGTAGTTCTCTGTGCGGTGTCAGAATTTTGAGTGAAATTTCGAGCTTCTATTTTAAAATATAATTATTTTTTAAATCCACGTATATTAAGCGTCTTTTCATACCGATTTGCAAAATGTTGAGTATTATTATTTTTTCAAGTGGTGCAGTGCGTAGTAGTACATTTGTTTGAATAAAACTCGCCAGCCAATAAGATCTCACAAAGCCCAGCAAGCTTTCTGTTTACTCAGATTTTCTTCCGCGTGGCCATGACGTCAGGCTCAATTGCACTCGAGTATAGACTCCCAGTAGTAGGATGCAACAAACCACGTATTTTTAACATTTTTAGTTTTCGAGTTATTAGTTATTGATTTTTTAAAATGTCAGTCTTTTTTGGACACCCTGTACTTATTAGTGAAATCTCCATAGCCCTAATGCATTTACTATTTTAAGTATAATTGTTTTGTTTTTAATTAAAATTTCATCATGGTTAGAAGATTTCTAAACTTGACACAGTACGTAAATTAGTTTTTTGAAAGATCTGTGAATGGGTTTGCTTCGAGGGGATATGATTTTACTCACCATCTCATCTCTAAACAGAAAATTCAACTCTCCTTATAGTTGGCAAACGCCATGACTTCTTAAAGACATCAGTTTCCACTTACTGACTTGTTAAAGACCAGTTCATTCTAATTACTACCTATAAAACCATTACGGTTGTATTCTCTGCTGGCCAGAGGTTTAGGGTGCTTCTAAAGTTTTATGATACCAACGATCGTCAATCAGCGAACCAAAGAGTTCCAGCGGTTGCCATCACCCCCGAATGCTCACACAAACAGATGGGGGAACTATCTTCTGTTCGCTGATTAACGGTCGTTGGTATCATAAAATTTTAGATGCACGCTTACCCAGTGGCGGATCCAGCCTGGACCTAAGGGGGGGGCAACCACATTTTAAGAAGGTTGGAGGCTCTTTCCCAGAAGAATTTAGAAAATTTGAGTCTATTATTGGAAATACTTGGATGACGTCGCAGGGGAAAAGGGGGTCCTACCCCAGAAATGTTTTTGAAATTTCTTTCTTTTGACTCATTTTTGAACATTTAAGATGGAATCGGGGGATAGCATTTTAACGTCCCATCCTTCCGTGATACCAAACGAGGGACCGCTCTTAAGATGAGCGATCATCACTGCAAGATGCAGTAATAATAAATTATAAATATAAATTTATTTCTGAAGGAACCAAAATATCTTCCAAAAAATAAGTCATTATCAGGCCAAAATCTAGATTTCTGCAACGAGGGAGAGGACCTAAAATTATTCCTAAGCTTCCTCATAGGTTTTCGTTCATAGGTTTTATGTACTTTTTTAATGCATTTATAGAAAAGATTCGCATTTTGATGTAAAAATGTAAAACAAAATAAAGAAAAGTATATTTTGAATATCAAAAAGGAAATCTGCTTGGGGTCTTCCCCGATAAATGTTTTGGAAATTTGACCCTAAAAATCAGGGTTTTAGCTCGTTTTGGTATACAAAGCCAAAGTCCGATTTTCAGGGTGGGCCCAGACCTTATGTGGCTGATTGCTCCACAGGTCACCAATTTTCTTCCCTCTCTTTTTCATCACTCCAAAGGCGCATATAGATTTTTATTTGGAAAGAGTCTCCAAATATATCCTCTAAAAAATTAATCATTATCATGTTTACCAAAAAACAACAATGGGCATCAGGGTTAACAAATGATTAACTGGTCATGTGGACATTCCCCTTCAGTGGCGTATACTATAGAAATTTATTTCAGGAGGGGCCCAAAATTATTCCTCAACCGCTCCCATTCATATTTAATAGGTTTAATGAAACTTAGTAACACATTTTAAGTATGATTTGAGTCTTGGGGGGACTGGGGGCCCTCCCCCAGAAGATTTTTTTAGAAAAATTGTCTCTAAATAAGGTTTTTAACTAGTTTTGGTACCTATAAAGCCCGAATTTCAGGTATACATTTTCGTGTAGGATTTTCATTTTTGATGAGCCAAATGTAAAGAAGTCATGAATAATTGAGTTCCAAATACAAAAGGGGGTCTGGGGGTTCTCCCCCAGAAAATTTTCGGTGATTTGACCCAATAAAACATGGTTTTAGCTTGTTTTTGTATACCTTGTCCGAATTTCGTTTTTTTCCTTTTCTTACCGTAATTTTTAAAAAAGGTACCTGAGCCCAAGGGGGGTCAAAAGGCCTGTTGCCCCCCCCTGGATCCGCCACTGCGCTTACCTGCAGTAAGGAAGAATAGACGACCCGACGCTAGTTGTCGGAATTCCTCTTTGACTGCTAGTCCACTGAAAATAGCGAAAAATAGGGCCGAACCTCAAACAAATTGCAATAGAAGGTTTCTCAACGGTTTTCACTTAGAAATGACCTCAATAATAACATACTAAAAATCGGCCAAAATCGGCAGGGGGGAAGTTTAATTTTTTTCAAATTTTTAAAAAATGGCCGAAAAAAATTTTTAAAAAAATCCAAAACAATAATATAGACATGTGATACATGTTTATAGGTTATTTTTGAGTGCTGAAACCGAATATTGCATTTAGTTTGGAAAAAAAATTGAAATTTCAATTTTTAAAATTAATTTGAATAATTAGCTATATGAAAAAATTAAAAAACCCCTAAAAACCTAACAAAAACATCCAAAGAGATAAATCCAACGGTTTTCATTTAGAAATGACCTAAATATTAACATACTAAAATTTAAAATTTTTACGAGTTAAAGAAGTTAAATTTTTTTTCAAATTTCCATTTTTTTTTGCGAAAAATGAATTTTTTTTTTCAAATTTGTGCAAAAAACTTTAAGAGGCTTTTGAAAAGGTCATTTTTCGGTGGATATTGTCCACAGATAGTTATATAATGGAAAACCGGTGGTATTGAGCCTCAATGAATTAGTTAATTATTTTAAATTCTGATGTAAATATGCCAAAGTATTACCTTTTTTTCACTTTTTACTACATTTTACCAATTTCAAAATTTTAAATAAAATAATTAACTAATTCATTGAGGGTCAATTCCACCGGTTTTCCATTATATAACTATCTGTGGACAATATGCACCGAAAAATGACCTTTTCAAAAGCCTCTAAAGTTTTTTGCACAAATTTGAAAAAAAAATGCATTTTTCGCAAAAAAAAATGGAAATTTGAAAAAAAATTTAACTTCTTTAACTCGTAAAAATTTTAAATTTTAGTATGTTAATATTTAGGTCATTTCTAAATGAAAACCGTTGGATTTATCTCTTTGGATGTTTTTGTTAGGTTTTTAGGTTTTTTTTTTATTTTTTCATATAGCTAATTATTCAAATTAATTTTAAAAATTGAAATTTCAATTTTTTTTCCCAAACTAAATGCAATATTCGGTTTCAGCACTCAAAAATAACCTATAAACATGTATCACATGTCTATATTATTGTTTTGGGTTTTTTTTAAATTTTTTTTCGGCCATTTTTTAAAAATTTGAAAAAAATTAAACTCCCCCCCGGCCGATTTTGGCCGATTTTTAGTATGTTATTATTGAGGTCATTTCTAAGTGAAAACCGTTGAGAAACCTTCTATTGCAATTTGTTTGAGGTTCAACTCTATTTTCAGTGGACTATGCTGGTAGCAGAGAATACGGTTTTAAGAATACAAACTGGACTAGAATCTCGCTAGATCGATTGGACAAACCAGAGAGAGTGAACTCAAAGACATTACGTTTGTCCCCCTTTTGTTCGTCCTTTGGTCTCACCGGATCGCAACAGATCCGGATAAGTTAAAAAAGATATGGAAATGATACTCGACACAAAAGCTGTTGGGAAAACACTTTATTTTCGGTCTATAAGCAATCAAAATCCTCCTTTACATTCAAAAGCACCACTCTTCATTGCCTTGGCATGGGCTTGTAAGCCAGAGCCCTGGCGATGGCATTGGAGTACCTCTGTTGCAGCAACCCGTACAGATCGGCGGACACTCGAGACCTGTAGGCGTTCTGCAGCTCGGGAACATACCTGTTGAAGGCGGCCGGCAGAGGGGAGAATGTGGGGTTTATCTGTCCCAGTCGGTCAATCCTGAAGCTCTTGACGGTGCCCAGGTAGTTTTGAGGGTATCCGGCAATGACCATTGAGACCAGGGTCTCCTCGACTCGGCCTTCGCTCCTGACTTGCACCAGCTGGCTGCCGTTGCGGATCTGCACTCGGTAGCCGGTGACCAGGGGGAAGACGCTGAAGGTGCAGTTGATGGTGATCTCGCCCCCTACGTTGCGGGGTCCCTGGCAGTCGCCCTTCCTGTGGGGGAGAAAAGACCTTTAATCAGTTTCATGCAGAGTCTCGGAACATGGCTTCTTGTAGCGGCATTGCCAGAGAGAAATTTTGAGGAGGACATTGCCATTTCCGAGAGGGGATGTATAATTGGATGCTTTTATTCGGTGGTCAATAAGAACATTTTTCTTCTGGGGGATATCCCCGAATTTCCCCTAAGCTCTTAGTTTTATGAGAATCATATATCGGGGCATTTGCTAACATCTTCAATTAAAGCTTCCTATTCGGCCGAAACCTCAATGGTGGGAATAGACATCCTGAAGTTTTGTAGCTAATGGATTTCTTATGCAGTGTCTATCGCTCAAGCAAAGTTTGCGCACGAAACTGCACAACTTACAAAGAAGAGAGCGCTGACTTTTCCCTTAAGTTGCCTCTGGTGTGCTGGTGAAACAACTGCAACTCTATTGCCCCGTTGATTAACATGGGCTTGTTAAAATGGATACGATATTTTTAACACATCTTTAGAATTCCAGAACCTGAATTTAGAAAAATAACTTTGATTTTTAGTTTAAAAAAACAAAAGATCAAAACAATGTTTGTTTCCTATCTCAAAAACTGAAAGAGCAAAATTCCCCACCCTCCCTTTCCCCAGATGACCCCTCGGTATACCCAATGTAAACCTGGTCAATCCCTTATCAATGTGGTCAGAAATCGACTCGTTTCACATTCAGAAGACGAGTCAAGTATGCCAAAATCTACCTACCTGCGGACTTGGTTGAAACCTGTGGCGTTGCCGTAGATGAAGTCGGCCTGGCTCTGGTTGCCGTACCTGCTCACGGGTCCGAAGCGCACAGAGAAGTTGGGCAGGGTGGCCGGGCTCAGACCCCACTTGAGCAACTCTTGAGGGAGGCTGGTCTGGATCACATTGTCCACGTACTGGTTGGCCGACTTGGCGGCTAGGGCAGCACCTGAAATCCACGTTGTCATGAAAACCTACCCATGGGCTTTGCCTTTCTACTATTATTTCAATGTAGCCTGCTATGCCTTGTTTTTTCAATGCCTTCTGAGGCAGCATATGCAACAGAGTGACAGAACAGAGTCCATGGCCTTAGGCAAAAATGGAAATAAAAAAAGCAGGGGGTATGCCTTGGTATAGGGTATATAGGTACAATACATGGGTTTGGTATAGGGGGTATATTCTTGGTATAGGTATAGTATTGGCTTGGTATTCTTGGTATAGGGGGTATGCCTTGGTTGGCGCTGGGATCGCATCAAACTAGCGTTTTGGACCATCTGTTAGGGCTTTTTCTCTGTGGTATATGCTTCCCAGCATATACCACATATGTCCATTGTCCATACCATTTTCTAATGTTTAATGCATTGGAATTTAGTTTGAACCTGGAAACACCATTTTAGAGGAGCAGAACTAATGGTAAAAGTGCTGCAGACGGGGCGTAGGATGAAATGAAATAAGAGGGCCCTGTATTTTAGAGAGAAAGATTTTGTTATGTTAATGTAGAACTATGGTTTTAAAAAATGCACACAAAAAACACCATAGTTTTTTTTAAAGTTAAAAAGTTACGTTCGGCTATTTCGCCTCAAATCATAATGCTTATTCATAAGAATATTTCTAGTTAAGTGTCATTCATTACGATTCACATTTGTTGGGTTGAATTTTTATCAATACCAAAACTTTCTCTAAATTCTACGTATATATTTTGTCTTTCTGTTGTGTTAAAAAATATTTTTTCTATAATTTCATAATGTTTTGTAAATTTATTTTTTTAAATTTTAATTTAAAGGTACATTTCATAGTTCAAATTCATTCTCGATTACGTTTAACGTTTGTCACCAAATATAACATTTTAGACGTGAGGAATTAAGGTCATAATTTGTCAGTTGGGACTATTAAGCTTTTCATGCTTCATTTTCCCTATGAATGATATAGTAAAATTCACAAAAATATCAGTTTTTTTCGAAGAATATTTTTAAATTAAAGAATTTAAAATAAATATCAAATATTAGTTATCTTTTAAATTTCAGTGCACCGTTAAGAAAAAAAAGCGACGGTAAAATAAAATAAATAGCTTCAACTGAAGTCTATCTCGGTTGCTTGGTAACCGACGGGCGCGGTTAAGTGACGTAGACTCCACGCAATCCATTTTCTAATTATTTCCGATTAGTCCATTTTCCTAATTATTAGAATTTAATTAAAAGTACCAGACAGACTATTAAGAGAATTGATTTTGGTTCATCAAATCGGGGAATATTATTATACTATATTAGATTTTTCACGGTAATATCGAAAGAAACGCGTGGCTTGCTTTTTTAAACATAACTAAAGTGAAAACTGCTTTGGAGTGGACAATTTTTAACTCATTGTGCAATCTAAGTAGTAAATAGCATAAAGCATGTTATTATGAATCTATTTAAAACATGGTTTAAACTTACCCAGAACGAAAGAAAACAACAGGATTTCACGCAGCATATTTCTGACTGTAAGAAAATCACGTTTTGAAATTAAGCCCGTTAACATCGTAAATTTATTTTCTCTGCATATTAAATATTATCCCCAACTGTGTTAAAAATTAAGTTGAGGCAGACAAAACAAGTTCTCGATATGCATAGGTTACCATGGCTGTTGACAATTTTAAAGAAAGAATTTATATACATAAGATGTCATTTTCATTTTAATAATTTCGGAATTGCTTCAAACAAGTTACTTAAGTAGGAAAACTCTTACCTGTGTCTTTTTCCGAAAGCAACCCTTCCACAGGTATAACTCTTCTTTTATAAATACTGTCTTAATTTATCGAGGCCGGTTGATAAGGGAAATTGCTCGTGAAAGCGCCAACAGCTGCTTTTTATATCTTAACTGATATGCAGTTATATTTAAGATTGAGGTAAAACATTTCTTAAAATTATAATTTTTTTTATCTCTTATTTAAGTCTTGTCAAAAGTTTTCTTCGAAAAGAAATTACAAACAAAAGTTGCAAGCAATGCATACGTAGCGTAGATTATACGCTATCTGTTTCATGAACAATGATTCACTGCCTTAAATTATGGATGTAGACCGCACCTTATTACCAACTGTATTTGTCCAAGTTATGTTTAGTTCAAATGTTTATTTTTCATTTTTTTCATGTTTATAACCCTCAAAATTAGCCTCTAAAGCAGTGGTTCCCAACAGGTGGTCCGCGGACCACTGGTGGTCCGTGAGGCCATCGGAGGTGGTCCGTGAGAGGATTTTAAACATATCCAAAAATGTGTTGAAATTACAAAAGAATAGTTTCCTTATAACATCCCATATGAAGAAGTAAAATCCATAAAATCATTCGTCTCATAAATAAAAAAATTGTTAGGTTCCAGTGTTGCCAACTTAGGGGTTTTCTCCCCAAATTTAGGGGGGAAATGTGGGTGGGATTTTTTAGGGGTATTCTTAGGGATTTTTATAACTTCAAATATTTATTTTTTTATTTCAAATTAAGCAAAATAAAGGTGTAATAGTATAGGCCGTGCAGAGTCAAGGCTAAATTGGATCACCAAACCATTAACCGTGTTATATAAAGTACGGTTACGATCAATTGTTTAAAATTTATTATTTGTTTAATGATATTTTATCATTTTTAATGTATTATCTCTCTATTCTAAAAAAAAGTTTTTGGTGAACGGTTTCCAGAGAAAGGCTTTTTAATTACTGAACCGAATGACACGTTTAAGGTATCAAGATGTCCAGATTCTTTCCGGATTTCCGAGTAGGCCCTTCGATTTTTCAAAAAAATTCTCAATTTTAAAATATTTCCATTTTTTTAGATTTCGGATAAGGTCGCAGTTACAAAGCAAGAAACTATGAATTTTAAAACAATTGAAAACAAATTTCACTGGTTCTTTATTATTCAAATAGATTAAATAATCATCTTTCTATCTATAACACGAATTTAAAAAATATATTTTGGGTTATTTTTAACAATATTTACATTTTTGTCGTTCAAACGGTTTTAATTATATTTAAAAATAATGTATAATTAATTTATATCTTATTTTTAAATAATAAATTGATATTTTTATATTTATATTTGTCGTAGTGGCAACGTGACAACCTAATCTTTACTATATTTACAATTTTTGAACTTTTGCATTTATTTTTTACAATAATTATATTTTTATATCTTTTTGCAGGTATGTTTTTTAAGGTAGTAAAATGTAACTTTTTATTTCATAATGCCAAAACTAAAAAAAACTAGATAACACGGGTGAATATTTTAGAAATAAAGATAAAAATCGAAAATTTTAAAAGTCTAGACATTCCGTGTGTCATTGCTATGAAACTGATACAACTTCGACGTTTGTTTGTTCTAATGAAGATAAAATTCTAAATTTTCGCGATGTTTACGATAATTACTATATTTTTCACAGCCAATCGATAAAAATCATAAATTTTAAGAATAACTTATGAAGAATAACTTTTAAGTAAACTTTTTAAATTTATTCCTGAGATGTCTCAGTGCTTCTTAATGAATCTGTGAAAAAACATTAGTACCTTGATGGGGAAATAGTAAAAGAATGTTTACATTGCTCTGCTGTTAATTTTATTAGAATTATAGGGTGATCCTCCAATTCATGTTACCATAGGGCCATTCCATGAATAATGAAACTAAAGTACCAATTTTTTAAAGTTTATAAAACCTATGATGTAATACATCATTTTAAAGCTTAAGAGTTGAATTTTTCTAAAACATCCTTTAAATATCAAAAACTAAGTTATAAATAAGATTTTTAGGCCAAAATAGTGGAACATTACAAAATTGAAAATACTCCACATAAAGTTAGCAAAGTTTGACTAGGCTTGCTGATATTAAAAATAACCTGTAGAAATTAAATTGGGGCTAGTTTTTATCTCTGACAATTCTACTTATAGGTAAGATAATAAAATTTTAAGATATATTAATATAATAATTAAAAATTTTAAATTCATTATGTTATGTCCCTATGTTACGTCCGTAACATGAAAACAGATAAAAGTAGTTTCTACAAACTCACTGGTAATCTCAATCAAATTTTAACCATATTTTCTCTTTATAAATCATATAAACATGCTTTTAACACTATTACATGAATTTTTGATACATATTAAAAAAATTTATGACTGTTACAGACGTAACATCCGATTTTTAATTTTCCTATTAGTAGGCTTACCATACGTCCGGGTTTACCCCGGACAGTCCGGGGTTTTTAGTGCTGTCCGGGGAAATGTCCGGGGTCGCAATATGTCCGGGGTTTTCATACTTTTAAGGATTTGCCAGACATTTTTATGAAAAATCGTGACAAAACTCTTAAAAATTGCTTTGTTTTACATTATCTAACATCAGTAATAATTTGGAGAACTTACTTTTAGTAAATTTTATAGTAAAATTAAGTCAACCAAACAATTTTTGAAAAAATAATGTCGAATAAAGAAACACAATTTGATATTTCTGTTCAATGTTTATTAGTTTGAATGTTTTTCTTATTTTTTAATCTTTGATGATTTGATATGGTACTTATTAAGAAATTTCCAAAAATATGTCCTGGGTTGGACCCAAGAAAATATGGTAAGCCTACCTATTAGGATACCAAAAATCCCCTATATTCCATATATTTTTTAGCCAACATGTATTTTTTTCATATTTTAAGGGTAAGGAATGTTATTTTGGACTTTTC
Organism: Tetragnatha versicolor; assembly: GCA_024610705.1. Lineage (NCBI taxonomy): Eukaryota > Metazoa > Arthropoda > Arachnida > Araneae > Tetragnathidae > Tetragnatha > Tetragnatha versicolor. Next base: position 20,298,231 of record JANDEH010000008.1, read on the forward strand.
TGTTCCAATATGGGTATTTTCAATTTTTATCTTGCTCTTTTTCCCCAAATTAAGCCACGAATGAGCAATAGAAGGAAAAGAGTATTTAAAAAAAGATAACATTTAATAAAAGCCCTAAGATTTTTAATGTCAGAGCAATAGAAAAGAAAAGCCTTATTGCTATTCGTCAATTATGTGAAAAAAAATGCTGTCAGTCAGCAGTAGATTAGTAAAACGTTTGAAGAAATTTCATTATAAATCAGTTTAGGCCATGGAAAAAGATATTTCACAAAAAAAAATTATAAATACATTGAAATTGTGTTTATACATGAGACTAGAAGCAAAAAATAATCATTTTAGTTTTAAAAAATGTAAAAATAAGTAAAATAATGCAAATTACGCTACGTAATCTAAGATTATTTTAACGTTTTCTCAAAATCTTATTATGTGGTCTATAAAAACAATTCTTATCAAAAAAAATTTCCAATGCCTTGATAATAGTATTTTGTTTGATAAATAATTTTATATTGAACAATTAAATGATTTTATTTCATTAATAATGAGTTATAAAACAGACATGTTACGTCCGTAACAAGCGAGTGTTACGTCCGTAACAAATTAATTAGGCCATAGATTAATAAATAATTAAATTTTTGCTTCTACAATCACTTTTTTTAATTTCATAAACCTTCATAATGAATTACTGAGAAAAAATTTTTAAATTTTACTCTAAAATTCACAGGTCTTAGTCAATAACTTTGAAAGGTGAAATATAGACAGTTCTGTGAGTTACGTCCGTAACACTTAGTTTTAAATTTTTTAAAAATTTTAGAACCATTGTTCAGTTTTCATAATTTAATATTTTATTAATCTACCTCTGATATCTTTAGAAAAAAAATACCATAGTTTACAATTAATTTTTACATTCTTAACAAAGCCCTCAAAGGTTTCTATTTGTTACGTCCGTAACCATGGAATGGCCCCATAGAGGAACAGTTAAAATTCCGCCACTGAATAAATATCCTTCATTTTTGAAAGAATTCCCCGGAGAAGGTACTACCCCTGCTTTAAGAATGTTTTATAAAGTGAGTAAGTGCAGTGAACTGGGTTTTGTGAGGATTGCGAAAATTTCTGCGCAAGCAGTTAACGGGGGTTGGCGAGCGATAGCGAGCAGGGGGCGGTAGCCCCCTACCCCCTAGTTTATTTAAAAATATTTAATTATTTATTTTATACGTAATAAAATTTTTTAGGGGTAATCTCTAGTAATTGTGGGGATTTTAAGGGGTTTTGATTGGAGCTTTAGGGGGATAAATTTTTGAGAATTGGCAACACTGTTAGGTTCTCTTTCTCTCATATGATTCATTTGTTCATTTCACTCACGTTATTCAACTGATGTTTATACAAAGCAGAAACGAAATGTGATTATGTTGCGAATAAAATTAATTGAATTAATTGAGTGATCGGACTTTTACATAGTTTGATGCGTTGAAAGATACTACAAATGGAATGCTAATTGAAAGAGGAAATTTCTGACATGAGCGAAATTGTTTGTTTGAAGATCTAAGAAAAATTTATTGTCAAAAATGCGAGTCTTAGAACAGATAAATCATTTTCTTTTAAAATTTAAAACTACTAATAATATAATAATAATGTTGTTTGGTATGAAAAAAATGACTCTTTGATACTGATGTTATTTAAACCTGGGGTAACTTGGGTGTAGGTATAATCATGAACCTTTCCAGGGCTAATAGATTAACGAGCGAACATTCCACTCACCTGAACAATTATTATCATTTGTAAAGTATCCTCGTCTTTAATGTCTTTTATAAAAGGTTTATTTTTAATAATTGGATTTAAAATAATGTCATGATAATTTTTCTTTAAAGTTTAATAGAGTATTTAATTTAAAGTTCTATTAAGATGCGTATTTAAGACTCTGTTTCATGTACTATTCAGAAAAAACTCAAAGTTAACACCCTCTGTGAGGAATGAGTGCATTGAAAAAAAGATTAATTTTTTAAGATAAAGTTGGGAGTAGGGATGGTCCGCCAAGGTTCAAATTTAAGTGAAGTGGTCCGCGGACATATTTGAGTTGGGAACCACTGCTCTAAAGCTAAAATGAAGCAGCTAAATTATAAATTTAACCTAAAAAATATGTAGCCTAAAACTTATGCTCGACAAATAACGACCATACTCACCACTAACTTAACCTAAGGTTAAGCTGGATTCAAAACTTCTAATAGTTGGGTGGCTTATTACAAAAAAACTGCAAAATGTGATACTTTCATGATACTTTCAGGGATGTTAGACAATCATATAAGAACTAAAAAATCGATGGGAGCCCAAAATCGATGGGAGCCCAAAATTTTGGGGCGTGGTTTGACCGTTATGACGTCATAACAAGATGGCGACCAAGGGCCTATATTCGGTTCTTTTAATGACAGAAAGACATTTTTGGGGTCAAATATTATGTTTTAAGGGTCAAAAAATATGATTCTGATGACAAAACGTGCAATTTGTTTTAAAAAGTAACTAAAATTCAATAAAAGCACGAAATAATAATACAGTCTATCGCCAGTTGCGCCAAAAAAAAATTGTAAAAAAATTATTTTTTTCGACGGTTTTGTATGTTTTTTGGGGTGCTGATTCTAAATACTTCACTTACTAATAAAAATTCACTTCCACGTGGAAGGTCGGCTTCATATCAAAAAACGCAAAAATATGCGAAAAAATCGCAAAGTTTTTACTCTTTCTTCGGATTTTCGCTTATATTTTTAAAAATATTAGTTTCTCGAAAATTATTTAAATTACAAAGTTGGAGTAGATAAAATTTCCTACAAAATGCACCATTTAATTTTTGTTTTCCGAAAAATAGGTTTGACGTTATAACGCATTGAAAAACAAATAATTTTAACACAGCATAATTTAAACAGATGATGTTTGTTTCTCTGTTTTTCAGTGTGTTATAAAGTCAAAACTATTCTTCGGAAAACAAAATAAAATAGTGCATTTTGTAGGAAATTTTATCTACTCCAACTTTGTAGTTTAAATAATTTTCGAGAAACTAATATTTTTTAAAAATATAAGCGAAAATCCGAAGAAAGAGTAAAAATTTCGCGATTTTTTCACTTATTTTTGCGTTTTTTGATATGAAGCCGACCTTCCACGTGGAAGTGAACTAAATATTTAGAATCAGCACCCCAAAAAACATATAAAACCGTCGAAAAAAATAATTTTTTTACAAATTTTTTTTGGCTCAACTGGCGATAGACTGTATAATTATTTCGTGCTTTTATTAAATTTTAGTTACTTTTTAAAACAAATTGCACGTTTTGTCATCAAAATCATGTTTTTTGACCCTTAAAACATAATATTTGACTCCAAAAATGTCTTTCTGTCATTAAAAGAACCGAATATAGGCCCTTGGTCGCCATCTTCTTATGACGACATATCGGTCAAACCACGCCCCAAAATTTTGGGCTCCCATCGATTTTTTAGTTCTTATATGATTATCTAACATCCCTGAAAGTTTCATGAAAGTATCACATTTTGCAGTTTCAGAGCATTTTTATGTAATAAGCGACCCAACTACTAATTGGTATTGTTGAAAAAGGAAATAAGTTTTAAGCCAATCAGTGTTGTCGAAAAAGCTTCATTCCAAATTAACCTTAGGGCCTTAGATTAAGTTAGTGGTGAATATGAATTTTATCCTAAACTTTAAATAAAAGTGTAAAACTTCTACTAGGGGGTATCAAATGTTTGTAGAACCACGTTAGTGCTTTCTAAATTTTTTATTTTTCTTAATTTATTAATTATTTTTCTTTATTTCTAACTTGATTATTTTTCTGCATATGTAAACATTAAAATAAAACATTCTTAGTGTTGCTATCATGCTATCTGTACAGTTCGACTCTGGAAGCTGGTAACTATTCAGTCCAAATTCAAATTCATTCCAAACCAAAGATCCGATTTTCCTCTTTTCTTTCCGTTTTGAGGGAAGTTAAGATCAATATGTGGCATTCTAACTTCCTACATAATAGAAATTGCACATTTTCCCCTATAGATTTTAAACTTAAATAAGACGTTACCTTTTTGTCCGACTGCTTGTTAAAAAAACTACATAATTGATGAAAAAGTAATGATTTTATTGTACAAACATGAATTCTTTTTACAAGTAATAGATATTGAACCCGATGCAAAAACACAGTTCGTTCAAGTCAAAGAAACTTTAAAAAATGGTTAAAATACACTACTCTTTTTAAAAGCTTTCATTATACAAAAAAGACCATGTACCTTTAACTCATGATGGACTATATTTATATTATGAGGGAAAAAGAATAATGAATGACAGTTGGGATGTTTTTGGCATTTCTCTTCATTAGGTGATACTATTACAGTTCCTCAGTTTTATTACATGCTTGCAATATCTTATTTAGCATGCAATTTTATACCAATTTGAAACTTTCAAATTTTTAATATAGATTATGACTAAGTTGAAAGATAATCGCGATCCTTAAGTTTATAATAAAAGGCGTGTAGCCTAGGAGGAAAGAGACAGTTGCCCAACAGTTAAAGATACGTCCAGTTCACAAATTTGAAAACATGCTATGAAATTATAAAAAAAATAAGTGTGGCAGACTGGAAAAAGTGTAACAATAATAATGGAATGGAAAGGTTTACAGTATTTTAGTTCATTTTTCTTAAAGTACAGTAGACTCGACATACCGCAATGCTCAATACAATAATTTTTGCTAACTTGTTGAAAAATTATATGCGTATAAAAATTGAAATCTTATTTTTTAAAATAGGTTATTGCTAACTTAATTTACACTTAATTACAGAGGAAGAAAAAACGAACTAAAATGATACTTAGATTTACACCTATTTAAGCCCCCAAAAAACTACAGTACGAAAAGGCGGTCTTTCTCTTACCCGGCCGGAAGGCCTTTCACTCTTGGGGGGCATCACGATTACTCAACTCTACTCTGTACATTTACCGTAGATTTCTACTGAGAAAAAATATCGTTAAGCTTTCTTTAACTTAAATTTTGACTGCGATCACCGTAGCCTACTTATAGATAACTGGGTCAAAAAATGTAAAAAAACAAAATGTATTCCACATTCGGGCATCAATGAGTCAATATTACATATGGGAGAAATGAAACACAACAACAAATCAATCACTTTCAGACGCACTGGGGCTACTAGACCTCGTCTGCTGCACAGGGCCCGAACTCTGCCTGGCGCCGTATGACACGGAGTACCCGTTGTTGTACTGGTGTCCCCCTTCGTACCCCCACGGTGGCTGAGTCCTGGTGTGCTTGTGGATCACGCTCAGAATCTCCATCTTGGCCACGAGCTTGGAACGGCTGTCGATGTTCTTGAAATGCTCGTACAGGGACAGCAAGAAATGCCAGTCCCCGTCCGAACTCTGCATCGGCTGTGACGGCGGTAGGGACGTCGGCTCTACCGTCATGTCCACTTTGGGCCCGAACTCTGGCAGGTAGGCGCTCAGCTGTTGCTGTTGTTTGCTGGAGGAGGACTCTTGCTGGGCTGGAGCCGAGGACCGTTTTCGTTTGCTGGAGGGTTTGCTCTCGTCCGTCGAGTGTTGGGTCAGGAAGTCGTCTTCGTCGAAGTCGCCGATGAAGTTCTCGGCGATGCGACGCTCGGCTAGCGGTCGCAGGAAGTGCAGGTTGGTGAAGTACAGGTACTGGCGGTGCTTGGGGATCCCCGAGTTCTGCTTCTTGAGCTCGCGGTTGTAGGAATCGCGCAGGCTGCGCCATTTTCGCTGCAGTTTGGTGACTGGAATGAGAAGCAAAGTAGGGATGAGTGTCTTTGCGAAATTGAACAGTTATTAATCAGAAAAGGAACATGAGTATCGAGATTTGCTCTTTTTAAAAAATCCTTGACACGCTTGAGTTGTCAACCAGTGGCATGGTCAGACAAGAAATTTCAGAAAGGGTTATAGAGTATAATCCGACTGCCACGAGAAAAACTTATGACATCGTAGCTTGGTGGATGAAGGGGCTATGTTACAAGGCCAGTCCCTGCCTAAAGTAACGAGACTGAATTCCAGTCAGAATTGGGGAATTCAGTCTCGGGACTGGCCTTGTAACATATTAGCCCCTTCATCCACCAAGACCTTCAATTGAGGGTGATGGTTGTGCTAAATCTGAGGGACTCATTCAGATTTGAGATTCTTTTCAAAGTTTTGTTTTTCTGTCTTAAGTTTTTCTCGTAGTGGTCGAACTATACTTTTACAGTCGTAGCCACCGGTAACTTGACCGGCTGTTAACTGGTAGTCAAACCTCTGATAGGTGGAAAAATAGTTTTCCTTCTTCAAGTGCGAATCAGAAGCCTGACTGATGCCGATTAACCGCCGGTCAAGTTACTGGTCTGCCGTTAGTTATTTCCTACGTTCAAAAAAAGTACTTGTAGGGATATTTCTCCTAATCCCCCATTAGCTATGTCCCCTGTTGCCGACCTATATTTTGTCCTACAAAGAATATCCAATGTAATTCGGAAGGATGAGGCTTTTAATTTTGCATTATGATGAGATTTTTGGGGAAAACCACTACTTGGTAAGAAAGAAGGGGAAAAGGAATAACTTTGAAGTGTCTCACAAATTAAGCTGATATATGTATGATAAAACATGCATTGTCGAATATCTCACAATATTTTGATTAATTCGTAGTTTATCAAGAAATGTGAGGGGGAAATAGGATTTTTAATTAACTGAATTATTATTAACGCAATGGCCTTGCACCACCTGAATTTAATTTTTCTTGAAGGGTACTTCTCTCAAAACAAAATTACGTTAATAAATAGCTCTCAGCATCCACACACAACGATACAATTAAATTAGTAAAATCTTATGACAGTTTCCAAACAACAGAGTAACGTTGAGAACTTGACCGACTTAAGTTGATAAACATATCAACTCGTTGTTTACACCACGAGACACATTTGACAATGGTGGTGATACTGCTGTTTAATTCGACGATTATCAAGCGATAAACACTTATTTAGGAATTAAAGACATTATTTGTTGTGGTTAACATTGTTTTGTTGAGCGCTTTTTTGTTTTGAACTAAATTACCAAGTGATGTTCTGCGTTCTCTGCAATTAGATTCCTCTCGTTAACGAGGGAAATAATTTAATTTAAATAATTAGTTATATGTTTTTTAATTTAACTTGATTAAAAAAATATTGTTATAAATAAATATCATTTGCATGTTAAATGGTAATAAACATCGGCGCTTATATATATTTGAAATACACGGGTGCTGATGCTACTGACTTCAAAATCACGGAAACTATTGGAGTGACGAACCTTTCATCCGGAATCCCAAATGGAATTATCCAAAATCCGGAACGTTACTCATGTAAATCGTGCTTAGAAGCGATGTTGGGATAGGTTACTTCATAAAAGATGTTGTTAAGGTTGCAGCCCTGCACTATTTTTTTTTCAATGTACCTAAATTTGCGCTTTCTTGTTGAGCTCGAGATTTTCGAAGAAATTCCGGGATTTATGCTGTTAAAAAACAGATTCCCGGGCTCCCCGGAGAAGAATAGCACCCCTGACAATATCTAAAATGTAAATTTGACTTAAATTTTTATCTGGACATGTTGAGTCAATTTAAAACAAAAAGAATATTTTGAAATAAGAAGTTATTTCTTGATTTAGGTTTTAAATTTTTTTATTGAATTAATTCAAATCCAATGAAGTAAAATAATTCATTTTTATTAAAATCAGGAAAATAAAAATTTAATTTAAGGAATCCGCATTGGCAAAAACATGAATCGATAATTTCATTTCACTTTTGGGAAAATGATGAAGTCAATAACTTAATAATGATTAAAAAATTTTTTATTCTGTATTTATTTTAAGATTTAAGGGAGATCCAAATTAATCCAGGAACATTAAAAATAGAAAATGCAACAAAATTCAGAAGCGCCATTTTTTCTAGGCATCAGATCGCACGGAGAAAGATAAACTGGGCCAAATTGTTCAAGATAATTAATTTTCTATAAAAGGAACTCAAAATCGCTAATACCCTGTTTTCTTAGCCCAGACGCGTTTAGGAAAGCGCATTGCAGTAAGATTAAATGCAGTAAAAATAAAAATGTGCCAAGGTTTTTTTTAAATGGAGAGTAATTGTCTCTCTTCGTTGTACTAATTAAAACATGAATATTCTAATAATAAAGAACTATTTTAGATCCGTGGTTACCAACTCGCCGAAGTCCACGACAGACCACTAGCCTGAAATTAGGACCTTAACGGACCACTCATTAGAACCTAAAATGCTTCACCCTCACAAAATTGAAGGGCTTGGTGGATGAAGAGGCTATGTAACAAGGCCTGTCCCAAAAGTAACGAGACTGAATTCCCAAATTCTGACTGGAATTCAGTCTCGTTATTTTTGGGACAGGCCTTGTTACATAGCCTCTTCATGCTTCATCCACCAATCCCTTCAATTGTAAGATGAACGTTCATTTTTCTTACTAAGCACATGGGAGTTTAAATGATTTTCTGAAATAAATAACTTTTCTTCATTTAATACGTAATAACCAATAATTTTATATCACGAGGGAGGGGTATTTTTTGCTATATGCTAGTTTAATCTAAAAAGTTGCCTGTTTAATTTTTTCAGGAAACTATTAATTGCACTTAAAATACTATACTAGTATAAATAGTATCGGGAAGTATTTATTATAAACAATTTTTGTGGTGAGCTGCTATCCTTTCAAAATTGAACAACTCAAAATCATCAACTTGGATATTAAGTTAATCTTATCTGTTCAAAGCGCTCGAATTTCTAATAATTGAATTGGTGCTACCGGACTATACCGGACCCCAAGAATCACAGATCATCTCTCTCTCTCTCTCTCTCTCTCTCTCTCTCTCTCTCTCTCTCTCTCTCTCTCTCTCTCTCTCTCTCTCTATGGTTCGCGAACCACCTGTTGGGTTGTTGGGGAACCGTTGTTTTTAGAGATTTAGTAGGTAAAGTATATGAATCATTGTTAAATAGATTTCGAATGTCTTTTAATCGTTAATTTGAATGCAAATATGTACAAGTGTTTTCAGAAAAAGGCAAAATCTTTCTTCCCTTTTTATTCAAATATGCGTTGTCGCGTGGTTTAGCGCATCGAATTTTTTTTGTGACGACTGGAGGCTTTTGTACAAACGAAAGTTGATAAAAATTTAAAGAATTTATAAGGATTTCCTAATTCAGGGGGTAAAAATAATTTGAGTCAAGGTTCTCATACTAGTTCTTACACTCTATTCCTAATTTTTAAAAATAATTCGTTATTTAATTTTATAGTACTAATAACAAAACAAAGATTTAAAAGTGTTTTCTCCCGTGCTATAGAACTTGGGAAAGAAGAAAAGCTTTTCTCTCATCCCAACTGAAATCGATGAAAGCGTTTGCCGTTCCTTTCTGCCGACCACCGATCAGAAGCCATCCCACGTGGCAATCAAACTTCTAAACCGCGTGTTATTTAAATAATGAAGTATAGTTTACTTCTATGTCGTCAGGTTATTTTGGAATTGCATATTAGTTATCTTTGGAATTAATTAGTAGTCCTTTTGAATATAATAGAATAATAATTCCTAATGAAGGTATATTATATTGTGGAATATAGGGTTTTTCAATATTTTTATGCTTAAACTTCCATTTTAATGTTAATTATATAAGTATCGAATTTTTTCTTAAAAGAAATATCGAATTTTTACTTTAAATAGGGTGAAATTTGGAAGAATCCGGGTCTTCTTTTTACCTTCGCGTTAAGGACGAAAAAAGCGTCGTTCTTCCTGCCGGCCGACCGACCCCAACCGTAGAGGAAACCGGTGCCACCCGGTCATCGAACATATGGTTCGCTGCGGCAGCAAACGAGCCCACGCGCCTCGCCACTTAAAATTTTTACTCACCGAACTCTGCCTTCTCCTTCTTGTCCATGGCGTCGTAGTTGTCGCAGAACCTGTAGCAGAGGCTCTCCCATGCCTTGGCCTTCTCCAGTCGGTTGTTGTGGGCCTCCGAAGTGTAGTCCCAGATGCAGGGGAGCCCGTGGATTTCTTCGATGAAGGCCTCCATGTCGAAGCTGTCTTCCGTTTCGGCCGCCATTGCTGCAACTACTGCCGTTGGCTCCTTCCTCGGTTGTAGTGGCGGCGGCCACGCATTGCGACGGCAGCCGCCAACAAAACCGGTTCCGTCGCCAATGGGCGCCGCGCGGCCACTCAGCGGCGACGGACGACGTCACTAGGGGGAGGGGGGAAGGGGGTGAGAGCAGGTGGGGCGCTCTGATGCCGTTGTGTGGTCGGTCGGAGCCCGGATGTTGTGTGTGTGGTGGCGGGCGGGGGGTGGGTTGACGGCTGCCGCTGTGCGTTGCCTTGGAGCAGATGTTTTTTTTTGGGTTGTTGGATGGAAAAGTAGTTCAAGTAGGAAGAAGGGAGGATTTGTGTGTGGTTTTTGTGTGGTGGTGTGGGACGAGGGTTCTCGAACTGCGCCGGCTGGTTATTTTTTCCAGTGTTAGAAAAATTAGGGACTATCTGGTGCAGATGTATAAACTTTCGAGCTTGTGGTCTGTGTTATTTTAAAAATAGTTTGAAATTATTTTATCAATTTATTTTTTACATCGTTCGAAAATTATCTTATGCGTTTTATATGATTAGTTCGGGCCTGCATACAGCCTGCGCCCCGCTTGCACAGGAAAATATTTCAAAACCTTTTTATTTCCAAAAATATAAAAATCTTTAATAAAATATGAAATTATTATGTAAAAAACTTTCTGTACGCGCTTCCGTAGAGCGCGACGTCGCAGAGCGTAGGTAGAAATATTTTTTCGCGGAGGGCCCATTTCAAGTCCGCATCTAGATTTTTGCTCCTTGGAAGATGACCTGAACCACTCAAAAGTAGAAATTTATTTCGGGAGGGGCCCAAAATTATTTTTCACCCCCTCCCAAGCAAATTAATAACCTCCAATGTAACTTTTTATCCATTTTTTGTTAAAATTTACATGTAAAAGAACTTAGGGGCCGTTCAAATATTACGTAAGCACCTAGGGGGGAGGGGGGGTTTGCACTTTGCTTATTTTTCCTGACAAGGGGGGAGGGGGGCTATGAGTGATGCTTACGTAAGATACTGAATTTTCAAGCATCTCTATTTTCGATTCCCCAAAACGGACTTTTTTCACAAAATTCCAATCCCATGTGGAGTCGTAACCCCCTATAGGGAGGGTCGTTCGTTGGTCTCCAGAAGAAAAAGGTTTCTTCACCGAAGAATTCCAGAAAAACCTTGAGTGGTCAGTGGGGGAAAGGCCATTCAATGGAGTGTATACAGTGATAACACATCGAATGTGTGTTCAAGTAAATCTCCATAAGCTCTGGCAAATAGGTTCCGCATTGCACTACAGATAATTCTCTCAGTTAAGGAGTTAGTTTGAATAAGTTAAAAATTTTTTTGGAATATATAGTTTTCTGGTAAGTTCTTATTTGTTTTTCACATTTCATTGTTTCGTAAAAATAATTTGATTTTCATACATGTTAACTTTTACGGACTGTATATGAAACGCTTGACATGCACTATCGGAGAAGCTACGTTTTAGTACGATCATGAAAGGGGGGAAGGGGGGTCAAAAATGACCAAAAAAGTGCTTAGGGGCCGTTCAAATATTACGTAAGCACTTTTTTGGTCACTTTTTAACCCCCCTCCCCCCTTGTCAGCAAATATAGGCAAACCTCAAAATCCCCCACCATAATTACGTAAGAAACTGCCGGACCCCCCCCCCCCCCCGAAATTTTGACATCCCTATATAAGTACTGTTTTTTTCCTTGAAAATTATAGGTGACTCGTACAAAGAGCTGTCCTTTTTGGGTGTAACCCTAAGGGTTCAAAAATTAGTCAAAACACTACTTTTCGGGGATACAATTTCAAAATGTTAGGGTGGTCCATCTCCAGAAAAAGTGCTTACGTCAGATTTCCTAATTCAATTTTTTGTTACATTTATTTTGGTTGAATTTTGAAATTATTTGTGCAAGAAAAGAGATTTTTGAAAATGCACCATCTTACGTAAGCAACACTCATATCCCCCCTCCCCCTTGTCAGCAAAAATAAGCAAAGAGCAAACCCCCCTCCCCCCATAGGTGCTTACGTAATATTTGAACGGCCCCTTATTATAAAAAAAGTTGTGAGTAATTTTGTTCCAGGTACCAAACGGGGGTCTGTGGGTCCTCCCCCAGAAAATTTTTGAAAATTTGACTCTTAAAAACTGGTTTTAACTTTAACTAGTTTTAGTAGGCCTAGTTGGCCTAGTCCGAATTTTTGATTAATATTTTTAGATGGAATTTTCATTTGGGTGAACTTAATATAAAATCAAGTTGAAAATAATTAAATTCCAATCAGAAAGGGGGGTGTGGTGTGGGTGTCCTCCCGTAAATTTTTTTTTGAAATTTGTCCCTAAAAAACAGGGTTTTAGCTTGTTTTGGCACACCAAGTCCGGATTTCGGGGGGGGGGCAGGGCCCCCTCAGCCCTCCCTTATATGAGATCCGCAAAAGTCGTTCACTCCAGGCACGGATTAAGGAACTTTTGAAGGGGGGGGGCGGTCTGATTTTTTAGGGTCAATTTTTTATGTTTGTGAAGAACAATTTTGAAGCCCCGTGAAAGAGGGCTGTAGCCACAGTAATGTTTCGAGAAGGGTTTTTTACATTTAAGGAAATTAATTTAAAAGTTTTGTGGGTAGCATGAAAACAGTGAGGGTTTTTGTTTTTGAAATAAAAGTTTTTGTAATTTGACACTGAAAACCCAAGTAGCACAAATGGTGGCAAAATACGTTTTTAACTACCAAAACACGTTCAAAAAATAGTTGCAAAACTTCACTACTTATTGGTCTAATCTAAAATAACGTTCACCTTTCACAAACCGCGATAGTTCAAACTCTACACTTTTTCCATACAAGTATAAGAAGTTTTCTGACAACTTTTTGGAAATCAGAGACCATTAAGGTTGCACTCGAGGTGGATCACTCCTTGTATAACATTCAGAATTTTCAAGGCAAGGAGCAACATTATAGACATAATAATTTTGAAATGGGAGTCAGCTCCCTACCCCCCTTTGATACGGCTACGGGTGGAAGCTCTTATTTTTAATTTCAGTGGAATAAATCAGTGGAAATTTATTTTGGCCGGGGCCTAAAAATATTTTTCAGCCCCATTCATTCATATTAATAGGATTAATGTAGCCTTTCAACACTTTATTAGGTAGAATTTGCGTCCAAGAAAAATTTATATAGGAAAAGTTTTTAGAAATTATGGTTCAAGTTTCAAAGGGGGGTATACGGGACCTCACCTAGAAAATTTTTGGAAATTGGACTCTAAGAACAGGATTTTAAACGTTTTTTTTGGTACACGTAAATCCAAATCTGGACATACATTTTAGGTAGAATTTTGATTTTAATGAACATATTATCGGAAAAAAACTGCAAATAATAATGGTTTAAATACTAAGGGGGGCCTGGGGCCCCTCCCCAGAAAAATTTTGAAAATTTGACCCTAAAAAACTGGGTTTTAACTTAACTAAAAGTAAAGTAAAAATTACTCGGGACTTAGAGGGGGCAGCTGCCCCCTGGCTATAACCAATTTTTGTTTTTTGTAACAATACATTTTTTTCGTCCCAGAGCAGGGGGGGGGGCTATCGCCCCCACCGCCCCTCCCCTTAATCCGTCCTTGGTTCACTCATTACGTTAAACTATGCCGTTTTATAGAGCATGTTTTTGCTATAATTTGTTTTTTATTAGCTTAATGTTAAAAAAAATTGTGGGTTAATTTTGGGAAATCCAAGTACAAATGGGGTCTTTGCATTCTCCCCCAGAAAATGTTTTGAAGTTTGACACTTAAAAACACATTTTAACTCGTTTTTATCCACCTAATCCAAATTTCGGGGGGGTGGGGCGGACCTCTTCAGCCCCTGCCAATACGCCCATGCGATGTCGGCATCAGATTGATTATTTCCCCACGACACAAGGGGAAAACTCTGTGTCGGACGCAGTTTGGACAAGATGGTTAAATTTTTTTCCTCGAAGATCTAATAAAGCCGGCGCGTGATGTTTCACGGGGGAACACCGAAAAGAATTAAAAGAAAGTGTTCCTTTTTTTGGACTCAAAAGGCTGAGTTCAAAGAGAGAATTAAAAAATCGACTTAAACTCATTTTTGGGAAAGGGGGAGGACTTAATTTTCTTAGTCAAGTATGGAAAATTAATTTCGACAGAACAAAATGTATTTATTATGCTTTTGTCCACTTATGCAGTATATTTTGTTTTATTGGGGGATCGGTAGTGATTTGTTTACTAGCAAAAAGTTAGTGGAAGAATTTAAAAAATATTTGTTGAAGAGGGGATATTTTCTTATAATAGTGATTAAGAAACCTCAATTTGATAAATCAAAGTGAAAAAAATAACAAATAAAAACAAAATGATAATTAATTTTCTTTGAATGATATTTACCTTGATTTTTTGTTTCAAAGAAAGCTATTGTTTTTAAAGTCTGGGGTCTGTTCAGGACTTCAAAATGCCTTGTTTGTCTTGGAAAAATAATTCTTTAGACTGTAAAAGATCCTCATAAGAAGTAAGAAGCATACACATATTTATTAATTGGATACTTTGGTCTGCTGCCTCCTGGATTGGATGTATTGAGGATTTTTATTAATTTGGAGAGGGCATGCTGTGTCCATGATTGCATTGAAAACATCCTTTTATGATTAAAAAATTAAATACACTGAAAATCTTTGGGGTATTGTTACTCCAAACTTTTTCTATATAAACATAATTTGGGGAAAATATAATGAATTAATAAAATATTGTTGTAGAAAAAACTATGAAATAACATAAAGAAAAACAAACATTTTGTATTTAAAATTATGTTATGAAATCATGATGCATGATTGATGCTTACCATGTAATATAACTCTTAAAATTTTTATTTGATGGATGTTTTTTTTCAGGGATTTGTTCTCATCTGCCTGCTCGCTATGTCCTGACAATATTAGGATTCTTAGGATTTTGCAATGTGTATGCACTGCGAGTGAATCTCAGTGTGGCATTGGTGGCCATGGTGAACCAAACTGCCATAGCAAGCCTCAGTAATCGCTCAATAGTTGAAGAATGTGGCAGAGGTGATTCTTCCAATGTGACAGATTCAACCGCAAAGGTAACAAAATTTCTAATAAATTTTTTCATAGTCAGCTTATCTTAGTTAGGTCATTGGCGTGGCCATAAAAACATTTTGGAGAGGGATATCATTATTTTTTTGGGGGGGATATTAGATATTAATAAATTAGATTTTAGTTTTATAGTGTCAAAAAAGGAAAATTTCTGGGTTGGGATTGATTGAGGTTTGAGTATACAGGGTGTATCTGAAATGGTGCAACAAACTTTCAAGGATGATAGTGCTCATCAAGAACAAAAATCGGTATAGAAAGGGGGGTCCCAGACCAAATCTCAGGGAGTTAAAAATGGAGCGACACCCCCAAAAAATCATTGAAAAATACAATTTGTAGAAGAACTACTATCGGTAAAAACTTAATCATGGTCTCAAAAATTGTGGTTTAATATGATCTTTAAAATTATCTCAAAAGTATTCACTTTAAAATTTTTTTTATTATGAAAAAAGTTAAAAAACACAAAAAAATTTGAAAACTCTGCCAAAACCTTATTTTGTATTTCGAAATCCTTTCTTTTGATTTGATAATCTGAAACAGTGGCGTTCCTAGTACCACAAGCAGTGTCGGCGAAACTGGTTTGCGAGGCCCTAATACCAGATTTAATGAATTATTGTAAAATAATTGACATTTTTTGTCATTAATAATATTATTAATAGCTTAATTAATCAATGACTTAATTAATTTTTATTAAGATTAAATAGCAAACGGCAATTTTACTCACAAATATCGTAAAATTAAACTATTAATTACAGAAACAAATATTTAAACTGATTATTTCTTTTTTACATTTTATTACTTTAAATGTAAATTTCAAAATTTTGAAATTTACGAGTTTGTCCATGGCGAAGTTAGTCCGATTGGATAAATTTGTGTGCGGTTTATCCTGAAAGTATCCAATATTTATTTAGATACACTTTTTCTTATGATATAAATATCAACCATAAAATTAAATGAAAATTTTAAATGTGACAATGATTAAAATGAAATGAAGAAAATGATTAGTCTAATACAGGCACAGGATTATAGCAATTTTTAAAGGGTGGTGGTTTAGATTCCCCAAAATTCCGTAGATTTAATTTCAAATATAATTAACCCCCTCACTTCCTAGTCCCCTTTTCAATGAATTTAAATGGTATAATACAAGTACACTCTTTCAACTGATCAGTGGCGGATCCAGGATTTGTTTTTCTTTGGGGGGGGCAAGGAATGTTCAAATCCATTTGAATTTTCTAGATCTTAATGTATAACAGGTTGTGAATCATGCTCTAACTAAAAAGGGGGGTCTGGGGGTCCTCCCCCAGAAAATTTTTGGAAATTTAAGTCTATAAAGCATGTTTTTAAACCCGTTTTGGTACTCCTATTCCGAATTTTGGACATATATCTTCAAGAATTTAACCGATTTTTTGGAAGGATTTTTACATTTTGACGATCTTATAAAAAATAGAAGAGTTCGAAGTATAGAAGCGGAGTCCTCTCCCCAAAAATATTTGGAAATTTAAGGGAAAAAAACAGTTTTTCAACTCGGTTTTGGTACGCCTCATCCGAATTTCGGATACACATTTTATGGTAGAATTTTTGCATTTTGTCGATTTTAATGTGAAATATTGTTTTAAGAATAGTTACAAGTACCGAAGGGGGTCTGGGGGTCCTTCCCCAGAAAAGTTTTGGAAATTTGACCCTAAAATGACAGGTTTTTAATTAACAGGTTTCCATTGCTTGTTAAACGGAACTTTCTTCATGCTTAATTTCGTAACCACACACAAAATAATCATCTCACCTAAGAGGGCGAACGCCCCCCCCCCTATAATCCGTACCTGCTCTAATAAAAAAACAGTGACCAAATCGGTCCATTAGAGCATGCGAAAGTGCGGTTGCAAAAATTTAACATTTATAGCAGACGAATTGATAACCTCCTCCTTTTTGAAGTCGGTAAAAAGGGCTCGCGCTTGAGCTCCAAAAAAAGCTTCGCCCCTGGGCTCCACAAAGGCCTCGCGCACGGGCTCCAGAAACATGAAGACATAAAAAAACATAATTGAACAGACATTATATTATAACTTTGTTGTTAAACATGGAATCAAATATAGCTTAAATTCTTGCGAGGCCCTTAAAGTGCGAGGCCGTCGGCGAGGGCCGACGTCGCCGACGCCTAGTTACGCCTCTGATCTGAAAGATCATAGTTGAAAACCCTAAGTCCAAAGTTTCACGTAAATACAATCAATATTAAATGCTTGAGAGCCTGTTAAAGCATGGTTTAAGTCCGTTTTTAGCGTCCGCTAACTGCCGTTTTTGACAGGATCTCAAGCGTTTAATATCGATGGTTTTTACGTGAAACTTTGGACTTAAGCAAGGACGGATTAAGGGGGGGGCGGTGGGGGCGATCGCCCCCCCCCCTTGCCCTGAGACAAAAAATTTTTTTGGTTTCAAATAACAAAATTTGTTCGTAATAAATTTCGAAGAAGTAAAATAGCTTTCAGTAAACCACGCAAGTGAAGAAGCTCCTGTTGGATGGGTTGAAAAAGGTCACCAAACAGGCCCCCTTTAACCTTGGCTGTCACCTTGAAGAGGTCATTCAAACAAGATAACCGGACAGTCGTTCTGTCGTTTCTTTATCTGCACTCCCGTCCCCTATGTTGTTTTAGGGTTTCTTCCCTGTTTCCTCTGAGGAACTGGTAGAGAGGGAGGGTAGGTGGCATGCAGGGAATTCTCGGTAAGGGGATATCGCCCCCCCTTCTAGTGAAAATATTCACGTGAGGTACTTCTCAAACACCAGTGGTCACTGCCTAATGAGACAATTTCAGTGCTTCGGGTCGCGAGTGAAAATTGTCATTGCTGTTGGAGAACTTTCGAGCTGTGGCCTGTGGGACGGGGGCATTTTATCTTCAAGCGTTTGCCTACCAATTTATATATTTTTCTATACGCATGGAGAAAAATGTAAGTTTATACTCAACTCTTTTAAAAGAATGGTTGTTTCATGTATTTAAAACTAGCTGATATGCCCGGCCTTGCACGGGTGAAGAGTATAAATTTATTATTTGAGGCGTTTGCTATCAAAACCAGCTCATTCCATATTTTTCTGAAATCCACTTTTTTGCATATTTTGAAAGTTTAGAGGGTCCTTCATAACCTGGCGAAGGGATATAGCTCAAACCCAGCTCATTCCAACCCAATAAACTGGAAAAAACCACTTCACAACTTAATTGAACAAAAAAAAGCATGAAAAATCGTGTTTCTGCATCAAAATCAGCTCATTCTAACATAATTAGCGTAATTACGCCCAAGGTAATGCAACTGAAAGGAAAATGAAAAGCTAATCGAATTCTAGATGGTTATACCTATAGTTAAAAATTTAAAAAACAAATTTAGCTTTAGAACTGTGTCTCTCCTGTAAAATTTCCAAAAATGGAATAAGCTGGTTTTGATAGCAAACGCCTCATTTTTAAGTTTTCCCAAATACATTTCTAATTTTGGATAATCAGCATTTACCAATCATCCCGGTATCCCAGGCGTCTTTTTCATATTCTGGTGTTCAAGGTAACTTTTCCTATCCCGGTGTTCCTAGTAATTTTTCTTATCTCAGTGTTCCCAGATGGATTAAAATTCCTTCAGTTCTCAAGCAATATAATTTTTGAATGATTTCCACATTTACATGGAAAAATTAATCTAAAAAGTATTTAAATTGCTTAGATCCCTTGATTAATCATATCTTCAGGAATTAACGTTTTCGGTGAAATTATTCAATAATTAAAGCTTATTCCATTTTGCAAATTAAGAAAAAAAAATCAATATTTTCTAGCTGAAAGGGAGTTTTAATAGTTTTTTATTTGTTAACCAACTTTCTTAAAAGCTAAAATATTATCACCTTTTAATTTTATATCCTCGTTTCCATGGAGACTATTTTAACAACAATGGTATTCCATAAAGCTTTTAAAATATAAAAATTAGATAAAATCTCAAATAAAAATATGGTTAACTGTATTTAACTTTTAAATTCCATGGAAATATATTTTTAAATTAGTAATATAATTTTTAAATAGACTTGTACCTAGTGTTTCTATTAAAAACTTGTTGTTTAGGATTAAGTTTTCTTTGTAACAATGGAGTAAACAGATCTCTTCTTGAGAAGAAATAAAGCTATTTCAGCAAAATGACCATAAAAAGGGTCAAAAGAGGGTCAAGGGGTCATTAAAAGTTTTCGAAACATAGCCTATGTTTTTTTCTGAGTGTTTTTACGTAGGTATACCAAGTTTGGTGCAGATCGGAAGAAAACTGTGGATTTGTATAAAAGACAAACATACATACATACCCACACTTGATTTTATTATATTAGACTAGCTGATATGCCCGGCCTTGCACGGGTGAAGATTATAAATTTATTATTTGAGGCGTTTGCTATCAAAACCAGCTAATTCCATATTTTTCTGAAATCCACTTTTTTGCATATTTTGAAAGTTTAGAGGGTCCTTCATAACCTGGCGAAGGGATATAGCTCAAACCCAGCTCATTCCAACCCAAAATTAGATTAAAAGTGAAAACTGTGATCTCAACTGTGAAATTTCAGATCATTTGAAAAAGTTAAGTGAACGTCATTTACTTAAAACTCTTAAAGACATAAATATTAACTGGTGAACTGGAAAAAACCAATTCACAACTTAATTGAACAAAAAAACTGAAAAAAGCATGAAAAATCGTGTTTTTACATCAAAATCAGCTCATTCCAACCTAATTAGCGTAATTACGCCCAAGGTAATGCAACTGGAATGAAATAAAAAACTAATCAAATTCTAAGTGGTTTTACCTACAATTAAAAATTTAAAAAACAAATTTAGCTTTAGAACTGTGGACGTGAGAAGTTTTTTGTCTCTCCTGTAAAATTTCCAAAAATGGAATAAGCTGGTTTTGATAGCAAACGCCTCATTTTTAAGTTTTCCCAAATACATTTCTAATTTTATATAATCAACATTTACCAATCATCCCGGTATCATAGGCGTCTTTTTCATATTCCGGTGTTCCCGGTAATTTTTCCTATCCCGGTGTTCCTAGTAATTTTTCTTATCCGGATGGACTAAAATTCCTTCAGTACTCAAGCGCAATACAGTAGAACCCCGATTATCCGCGAGCGGATTATCCGCGAGTGCCAGTAAAAAAGTTTTGAATGATGAGAGCAAATTTTAGATGAGATTAGAGACATTTTAGATGTAGAGCAAAGGTTTCTGCTGTACTGCACCTATTTTAAAAGTTTTACATATCATGTTTAAGTACAATAAAACATAGTTTTTATGCTGAAATATTTTTTTCGTGTTTTCACATCATTTTTAGTCTTTTTTCGGGTTATCCGCTATTTTCGCTATCCGCGGTACCCTTGCCACCCATTTGCGCGGATAATCGGGGCTCTACTGTATAACTTTTGAATGATTTCCACATTTACAACATGGAAAAAATATTCTAAAAATTATTTAAAATTTCTCAGATTCCTTAATTAATCATTTCTTTAAGAATAAACGTTTTCGGTGAAATTATTCAATAATTAAACCTTATTCCGTTTTGAAATTTAAGAAAAAAAATCAATATTTTCTAGTTGAAAGAGAGTTTTAATGGTTTTTGGTTTGTTAACCAACTTTCTTAAAAGTTAAAATATTATCACTTTTTGATTTTACATCCTCGTTTCCATGGACACTATTTTAACAACAATGATGTTCTATAAAGCTTTTAAAATATAAAAATTAGATAATCTGTCAAATAAAAATATGTTTAACTATACATAACTTTTAAATTTCATTGAAATAGATTTTTAAAATATTAATATAATTTTTAAATAGATTTGTACCTAGTGTTTCTATTAAAAACTTGTTGTTTAGCATTAAATATTCTTTGTAACAATTGAGTAAGCAGATCTCTTCTTGAGGAGAAATAAAGCTATTTCAGCAAAATGACCATAAAAAGGGTCAAAAGAGGGTCAAGGGGTCATTAAAAGTTTTCGAAACATAGCCTATGTTTTTTTCTGAGTTTTTTTACGTAGGTATACCAAGTTTGGTGCAGATCGGAAGAAAACTGTGGATTTGTATAAAAGACAAACATATATATATACACACATTCAATTTTATTATATTAGATTATGACTAGGTCCTGGAAGTTCCATGTTATTACATTTATTTTATAATTATTATTTTGAAGAGTTCTGTTTCGAACATTACACGTTTCAAGGGATTTTTGATCGATTTATACTAGCTTTATGACATACTTCGGTTTATTCACATCTTTTACATATTTAAGCGCTTTGCTACTTATTCAATTCATCTAATTTTAGATTTGTCATCAATAATCACAAATTTTTAAAATGAACTTTATAATTATTGTAGATGAAATCTAGTGAACCCAATGCTAAATTTACTAACCAAAAGTTGTGTATACATAATTAAGAGTAATTGAATGTGTCAATTTTGGGTTTTTCAAAACTAAACTGCTTAAACGCCTTTCTTTCGTTTAAAAAATGCTTTCTATAAGAATCATTACTCTTTCTCTCTTCTCTCTCCTAATCATTACTCTTAAATCTATTCATTTTGTTCCTATGTCCTCTTTTTATACTTTAAAAACACTTTTATTTTTTCTACTTGGGAAAATACCCCTGAATGAAGGATTATTTAGCCGATCATTAAGTTTTGGCTTTTTAAGCTTGGTATTTTACACGCTTATTCCAGATTCGGATATAGTAATGTAGGGATTTGAAAACTCTAACTGGAAGATGAGCTTTTAACAACGCCAAAGAGTCAATAAAAATTAATTTAAAATCCATAAAACTAATTTTTACACCAAGGGTATTGTTGAGCATTGGTCTATGTTTATTATACTTCAATTATGCATGCTAATTTTATTAAATCCCTTATTAAGATAATGAAAACCCCTCTGAAAATATTCTTGTAAGGACATTTTAAGAAAAATTGCTTCAGATTTTGACACAATATAAAAGTACATCATGAAGCGATCGTCGAGTATTACATTTTTCTTAAAAAAAAAAAGAAGAGTAGAACGGGCAAGAGTTATAAAAATTTTAATTTGAATTGTATAATGTAAGTTGAAGTAGAAGGGTAAGGCAAGGAAAGAAAGAAATAAAAAAAAACAGCTTATGAAAATATTTGCATTACAGGAAAGTTTTTTGTTGTGAATAAATTATTATGTGGAAGAATTTTAAAACATAATGCTCCTATAAAGTCAACAGCCGTGGCGGATCTACGGGGGGGCTTTTGGGCTGAAGCCCCCAAAAACGTCTAATATTTTACTATGTTTGTCAAAACGTAAAAAATCTATTTCCAAAATTCGGACGAGGCGTACAAAAACGAGTTGAAAAAGTGGGGGTTTTGACTTAAATTTCCAAAAATTTTCTGGGGGAGGACCCCCAGACCCCCCTTTTATTGGTTTCAGTAGGATAATTCACTACTACCTTTACCGTATTACCATTAACAAGAAGAATCAAATGGATTAAGAAAATTCTTAGCCCCCCCCCAATAAAAAAACCTAATCCTGGATCCGCCACTGGGCAACAGGAGATACGAATGCTTAAAAGGGTTTGAATAGTTATTTTATGTTTTCTCAATTTAATCTTCAAAATAATCTTCAACATGCAGAACAATCATAAAATTAAAATTACCCTAAAAAAATCGGACCGCCCCCCCCTTGAAAAGTTTCTTAATCTGTGCCTGGACTTAAGGGTTTACAACTGTGATCTTTCATATTACAAAATCAAAAGAAAGGATTTCGAGAGAAATACAAAATGAGGTTTTGGCAGAATTTTCACATTTTTTTTGTGTTTTTTTTAAATTTTTTTCATAATAAAACAAATTTTAAAGTGAAGACTTTAGAGATAATTTTAAAGATCATATTAAACCTCAATTTTTGAGACCATAATTACGTTTTTACCAATAGTAGTTGTTCTACAAATTGAATTTTTCAATGATTTTTTTTGGCGTGTCGCTCCATTTTTAACTCCCTGGGATTTAGTCTGGGACCCCCCTTTCTATACCGATTCTTGTTCGTCTTGATGAGTACTATCATCCCTGAAAGTTTGTTGCACCATTTCAGATACACCCTGTATATCTCTAAAACCTCCCTTGGTTAATTAATTATAAAAGCTTTATCAATGCATGTGCGTTCTAGACCATCACAAGTTCATTCATGTGTAAAGAAAGATTGGGTTGAAGATAATAATTTTTTTCTTGAGTCTTAAAATTCAAAGGGGAAAGGAAGCAAAAGGTTTGCTGTAAAAAGGTGGGAGCTCCAATTTGTCAATTTGAAAAATCCTAAAAAATTTCCTCAAACTATTCAGTGATTCAATTTTTTGGGTAAGACCCCCTAAAGTCCAGTTAGAATATGTATTTCATCCAATCATTTTATATGTCTTGCTTATCTTAACTACAAATCCTGTCAATGTGCATATAGTGTGAATGCAATTCTTAAAGATGAATTATTAAATTTAAATTCAAAGGGAAAATATCCCTTTATTTTATCCAATCAATGTAATTACCATTTTATTTTCTCATCTCAACTTAACTCCATTAGTTGATAAAAAAGCAAATGAAATGCACACCTAAATTAAACTGAATTGATTATTTTCCAATCAGAAATATCCTTAAAAAGAATACTTAAAGTATTTTTCTCTTTTCAGCAAGGTGAATTCAACTGGTCACCCGATACCCAGTCTAACATCCTTGGCGCCTTCTTCTATGGCTACCTCCTCACCCAAATTCCTGGCGGGCGGTTGGCTGAAGTTGTGGGTGGAAAGTGGCTGTATGGAGTGGGAATCCTCTGCACCTCCATCTTGACTCTTTTGACACCTGTGGCTGCAAAGTGGGGAGTGGGAGCTCTCATCACCCTTAGGGTTCTTGAGGGCATTGGTGAGGTATGGGAAAAGGTTCATGTGCAGTAAAATTTGTTAAAGGAGTATATTTTTACCATGTTTGTGTTTACCTCTTGCATTTTCTGCATAAAACACAATCACTCATCATTGATTTTCCAGAAATTGTTTTGTGATAATTCATATATTATCTCCCAATTTGATTCATACTAAATTATATTCATTATTACAGTTGGTTTACTGAAATATGGACGAACTCCCTTAACACGTTCACGCCGGGGCCGATTTTTATGTTTTTCGCTAGGAGGCTGCGCTCCATCTGGCGGCGCCACCCGTGCGGGCCACCGGTGGACCACGCCGCCCGATGAGACAGTCTAGTGCGGGCCACCGGTGGACCGCGCCGGCGTGAACGTGTTAAAAAACACTAAGTGTGAGAAGATTGAAATTTAACACTACTTTTCCTATTTTATTTCTATTTAAACTGTTCAGTAGACCTTGAATCCACTTTTTTCTACATTTCTATTATTTATTGCATAAATTGTAAGCTGATTTTCATTTTCTACCATTTTTAATGAAATGTTTATATTTTCTGTAGTTTTGATTAATCTTGATAATCACCAACTTCCTTGGACTGTAAAACTTAAAAATAAAATAATGAATTGAAGAACCAAATCATTCTTAACTTTAATTGTTTAATCACTTGAACTATACTCTTCTCAATTCTTAAAATTTAGATTGCAAACCTAAACCAAATATTTCATTATTAGAAAAATTTTCTTATCTGAGATCCTGTTTTAACAAATCACTTTTTTCTTTGTGTGTTTATTGTTGATAAGGGGCCATTCATTAATTACGTAAGGGTCCCGAGGGGGAGGGGGGGTTAGAAAAATCTCTACATACCCTTACCTGGGGGGTGGGGGGGTAAACCCATTCTTACGTAAGATTTTCCAAGTTAATGTAAACAAATTCCAATTATTCTAATCAAATTACGATTGAATAACCCCCGAAAAACTTCAAAATGCCGACGATCTCGGTATATTATCGAAGCTTTAATTTTAAAAAAATGAAGGTATATGAGATGGTTTATCTTTTTTATTGGAGTAGCATTCATAGAGTTAGGGTAGCATTAAGTTAAGATGAAAAATAAAACTGTTGAATCCATCTTCCAGTTGTCAAAAGTCGAAACAAAGCAAAAGCAAAAAGAGAGAGAAATCTTTATTAGTTTTAGATTCAACTTTTTAACTTTGAAATCTTACGTAAGAATAGGGGGGAGGGGTTTGAAAAATCTTACGAACCCTTACATGGGGGTAGGGGGGGGTCAAAAATTGCCAAAATCATCCTTACGTAATTAATGAATGGCCCCTAAACAATTTTAAGTAATCATTTCAGACTTTTGGAAATGTAAAATTAAATGTAAACTAACTCACTTCTAAAGAGTTGTAACTGGTATAAATTAGCTAATAAGAAATTGTTTTATTATAAACATTTATACTGTTTGCATACTTTCAATATTTTCTATTTTTAGGGTGTCACTTTTCCTGCTATGCATGCTATGTTAGGCGCTTGGTTACCGAAATTTGAAAGAAGCATGTTGTGTACTATTATTTATAGCGGTGCACAGATTGGTACAGTCATCTCTATGCCAATTTCAGGGTTTCTGTGTGGATCAGATTTCTTAGGAGGCTGGCCTTCGGTTTTCTATGTTTTTGGTATGACTTTTTTCTTTAGATTATTAATGCTCTACCACTATTAGTGCTAGCCTGCTTAAATGTTAATTAAATAATTATTTCTCACATTTTAGAGAATTCCTTTTAAAAACATTTTTTATATTTGTAATGTTTTAGTTCTATAAAAGCACCTTTCAATACAAATGTATCATTAACATTAATCCAAAAAGTTAGTTCCTCCTAAGCAGAACAACTTTATTAAGGTTTTGTCCATGAAACTCAAAAAACGACTTGTGTTAAATTCCAAATAAATTAAGTGTGCTTGTAATGCGGTCCTACTAAATAGAAATATTAAATAGTTATAGCATGACTTATGGATATCTTTTCATACCTTATGCCACCTAAATTTTTCACTGTAAACTCTTAGCTTTGGTCATTGATATTTTCTGTGCATTTTTTATTTTAAAACTGGTCAGCCATGTATACTTTTTGTATAAGTTGGGATCAAGGATTAAAAATACTCATTGAACACAAAATATCACAGCAACATATTACTCAAATAACCACAATACTTCATGGAATACGATTAACTGAAACACATTAAGGCAACTAAAAATACCTTATAAAATTGTGGTTATTAAAAACTTAAGCACTTTCTGAACATTTGGTTAAAGCAACAATTTGGGATTTTTAATAATGAGATGATGTCAAAAAATATTTTTAAAAAATCTTTATCATAGTTTCTTTAATTATGTTATCTAATATGTGTGGATTTTTATTTTAGGTACTCTTGGCTGTCTCTGGTTCATATTCTGGGCATTACTTATTTATGAGAAACCTGATCAACATCCTCGCATTTCTAAAGCAGAGTTGATTTTGATTAAACAAGACCAAGAAGATAACAAAGGAGCCGCTGTAAGAAAATTTAGATATTAAAGAAAAGCTCAAAATAAATTACCTTTTTTGTAGCCTAATCACCAAACAAAATGATTTTGCAGTTTTACAATAGATTGATGTTGACTATAAGGAGCTACTAGACTGTTGAGGACTGAGTGATAAAACCTTTTAATTAAATACAGTGAAATCCCGTTACAACGAAAAATCCCCAACGAAATATTATGAAAGTCCCCAACCGTTTTTATTTGAATTAGAGATAGTACGGTTACAACGAAGAAATTTTACGGTCCTGTGAAGTTCGTTATAATGGGATTTTACTGTATCTCAATATCATAAATTTCATTTTATGTAGTTTCAGTATAGAATTCATGATATGCACTGAAACACCATTGCAATTGAGTTTTGTTACTTATGAAATACCATAACCATTTTTTTACCATTAATTTTATTTTCTATGGCAAAGCCAACAAAAATACTTCTGTTTAGCTTCTAGAAGTTTGTATTATTGATTTATAAATAATCAATCAAGTTGAATTCAAAGGGGGCAGTACAAGATTCACTGAACAAGTTGATTTTTGTTTTAGGTTCCTCCTATCCCATGGAGACAAATTCTAGCCTCTGTTCCTGTTTGGACTCTTATGATTACTCACTTTGGCCAAAACTGGGGATTTTACACCTTTTTAACTGAATTGCCTACTTACCTTGGGAATGTTTTGCATTTCAACATCAGACAGGTAATATAAAAATATGAAATTTCTGGAAGTGTTGTGATGAATGACTTAAACTTTACTGTTCTTTCTATTTAAAATCAGGTCTCTCTCTTGGCATGGTACTAAAGTGGTTTTCAAAGGGTATAATGAAAGTTTTACAGGTCTATAGAATATTATAATTTGGATCACACATAAACATTTTAGAACACACACATCAATTTGCTCACTTTTTGCAATTTTTTAAACATATTTTTTAGTTTCTGTAGATTGATTAAAATTTATTGTAAATAAATGCTACTAACAATCCCAAAACATTGATTAGTTTTTAGTCTTCCAAATTGCTTGATTTTACATTGATGCATGTTTTCCCAAAAACTTAGTATAGTGCTTCATTCTTGGTCCATCTGCTATTATGCACTCAGGAAAAATGTTAAAAATTCAGGATTGAGATTTTCAGTGTAATTTTTCAAATGTTTAGTACTGATTTTATAGTATATTTAATTCAGTGTATTTTTAAAGTGTTACTTATAAATAGTTTAAATTGTTGGTAAAATTTATAAGTGTTTTATTATTTACAATATTTCAAACTTTTAGAATGGTATCACATCTGCACTTCCATATTTAATGCAAGCCATTGTGAGTTGGATTACTAGTTATGCTGCTGACAAAGTCAGGAAGTCACAAAGATTTACAATTAGTACTATTCGTAAAGTTTGCAATAGTATTGGTAAGTTTAAATTTGTCTCAAAACATTCACATACCATTGAGTATTTGGTTTTTATACTTTAATTTTGATTTCTTAACATGTTAAAAGCTCTTTCCAATTGAAACTATGAGATTTTAAAGCACTTCAGCCCTTGATGCTTATTATTTTGAAGATTGCAAACCTTAAAATTATATTAAAGAAATTTCCTGGATTATAGGCCTGTGGACATTTGACACACCATTGACTTCATAGGGCATCCTCAGTGGAAAAATATCTCTTATCTGGTGATAATGTTCGGTAGGCCACTGCTTATAATCCCAGAAATTTCCTTAATAGTACATATTAAATATTCTGTCAGGAACGTTTTCATAATTTTATTTTTAAAAATTGCAGTTTGATTGAATATAATTTTGTGTTATAGTAATGTATGAAACAGTTTGGTTCTTAAATTATCCTGAAGGGATTAAGAATCCCTATTTTGCTAGAATTCCAAATTTTTATTAGCCCTGCATCTCTCATTTCATTAATTTTTCTTTGATTATAGGATTTTTTGGATCAGCTATTTGCTTGGCTGGAGTGATTTTTGCAGGCTGCAACTGGTTTTGGAGTGTTGTATTTCTTACTCTTGCCATGGGAATTAATGGATTTACTTATTCTGGGTACATGATTACTCATGTTGACATGTCTCCTGTGTTTGCTGGTAAGTTTTAGTAGTAACTAGCAAACTAGCTTAAATGACTCCCCTTGCATGAAGAGAGAGCATGACTTAATCTTTCTTACGAAACCTTTTGCTTTTCACATTTGGGATCTGAGGTTTCAACGTGCCCTGTATTTCAGAGGCCACTTTAGTTAAATGTTTGCTGATAATTCCATGTGTTTTATTTCTACTAAGTTGATAATTTTCTGGAATTATTTTACTGAGAATATTTTTCAAACAGAGTTTTACTCCCTTGTTTTGAGTCTGAATTGTATTTGTTTCTTTTAAGGTACTTTGATGGGAATGACCAATGGCTTTGCAACATTAGCTGGATTTTTAGCTCCTAAAGCAGTAGGAGTCTTAACTGAAAATAATGTGAGTGTGTGTATATTGTGACCAGGGTTAGCTGGATTGGACCCTGGACCTGGAAAAAGTTAAAGCCTTCCCCCGAACCTAATAAAATTTGCCCAAACCTTCAAACCAAAACCAAACTATGTTCAGGCATTTTTTCCAGGTCTGTAGGACCCAGTGAGTTTTTTCAAATAAACCCATGTGAAAAACCCCTCATTTTGGACCCATTTTTGTTTTTTTTCAAGAAAAGTCAAGATTTTGACAGTTTTAATATTGAAGAAAAACATGTAACGAAATTACATATCAAGAACTGCGCTCTAGTGTTTTTTTTTCAAAATTTTAACCAGGTTTCAATAATTAAGGGAGTGTTTTTCAAATATCAGCGGGTTTTTTCATTATTGAATGTTTTTTTTTAAATTTAAGAAATTTAAGGTTCAAAGTAGTTATAAAAAATTAAGGAGTTTTTTTAAATTTCAGTAAGTTTTTTTTAAAGTTAAAATAGGTTCTCTCTCTCTCTTTCATAATTCAGTGGGTGTTTAAAGTTCAAACCACAGAGTATTGAGCTTACAGAGATACCAAACGGCGGTTTTCCTCTTTAGGTCATTAATTTAATTCAGCTCGCCGATTATAATTCAGTTCACTAGCAGCCAATCAGAAAAAGCTTAATGCGTAAGTGAATCCTGATTGGATATGGAATTGATTTTGCATTTTGATTTTATCGGCGCTGCTCTTTTTTCCCTTTTTCCCGTAGAACAATTCCCTAAAGTAGGTAATTAATTTCCCTACTTCATTTTACAGATTTTATTTATTTCTAAAAGCTATTATTATTTTATCTAAAAACTATTAAATTTTATTATTATTTATTTATTTTATTATTATTTTATAAAGATTTATTATTTTTAAGCTATAGATTCCTTTCCCCAGAGCGCTATAGCGAATGGGGAAAAAAAGAGATTTTCCCTCCACTGTTGACTTGAAGGCAGCTTCAGTGGGTGAGTGACAGGTGGGAGGTGGAGCTATAAGAGGTAAGGAGGCGGGTGCCCGGAGATTTGTCTATGGGAAAAGCCCTGTTAAAAAAGTTGCCATTAGCGTCTATGGAGATGAACACTCTGTTAAGCTCTATACTCTGTGGTTCAAACTAAATGTAAAAAAATTAAGGAGGATTTTTTAAATTTCAGCGGGGTTTTTTCAAAGTTAAATAGATTTCTTTCTATATTAAATGGGTTTTTTCAAAGTTTAGGATATTTTTTAAATTTTAGTGGGTATTTTCAAAATTTAAACCAGGTTTCAATAATGTTACATCAGAAGTAAAATTCGAAAACAAATTACTCCCAAGATTATTTTTACATTCTATATCACAGCATTGATAAATGAACACTTTAAAATAAAAATAAAAACATTGATTTTTAAGAAAACTGACAAACTTTGAAAAAAACCCTTTTTAACTATGGAAAAACTATGGACATTATTTTGTATTAACTATGGACATTATTTTGACAGAACACATTAAACATACATATAAAGAACTCGCTAAAATTTGAAAAAAAACCCCAATTACTAATAAGAGAAAACCACTTAGTTTTGAAAAAACCTATACTTTAAAAAAAAACAGTTTTATTTGGGTTTTTTCAGGGTTTTATTGAAAACCCAACCAACTTGGGTTTAAAAAAACCCGGGTTTTCGCCAACCTTGAGTTATCAACTTGTGTTGATAACTCAAACTTCTTTAATTGGAAGTCAAAAGTTATTCGAAAGTTTTTCCAGGTCCTTTGAACTTCTCATTAAATGGATTTTACTTTTTTTAACTCTGAGTTTTGGATAGTTTAAACTTATTTAATTGGTCTTTCCAGCTTTGAGTTGTTGAAGCTGATATGTAGTATCATTGTGGGTTAATTTAAAATTTGTTTTGTATTTAATTTGAATGTTTCTTTAAACAATAGGATTTACATTATATTACATTTTTCAAAAATATAAGCGAAAAAGTTTTAATAACTTAGTCTAGTTTTCAAAAATATAAAAAAAATATCTTTTGTGCTGTTTTTGTTCCCTGGGGTTAAAAAAATTCTGCTCTAACGAGAATATTTTTCATTATGTTGAATTTGTTTGTCCTGTCTCCTTCCATAACTCTATCATCAATAATTAGTACTTATTCATATTTTTGCTTTTAATTTAGGTATCAAATTGAGAAACTCAGCAGTTTGATAATCATTTACTGTTACTGTTTCAGGAAACACTAGCACAATGGAGGATAGTGTTCATCATTGCTATAGTTATTTATTTTTTGACTGGAACTTTATTTATTTTCTGTGGATCAGCCCAACTGCAAAACTGGAGCTCACCTGGTCCAGATTCCATGCATAGCCTGGGGACCACCCACAAAAACAGTGATACTGATGATAAGTAAAGTACTGCAACCAGTAATATTATTTGTAGTTTCTGTTGTACATATGCTTTTGGTGACTTTGAAAAAAGTCAATTTGTGCTAGACTTTTAATTCCATAGTAGTGTTATAACACTTCTCAAGAGTGTTTTGAGAAAAAATTAAGTCTTAATTGAAGATGTCACTCTCGAAAGTTCTATCGTCCACTTGTTTAAAAAGATATAAGCATATTCTAAGTGAGTGGAACCACCCATATTAAAGGCCATCTAGGGGAAGAATTTTCTTGCATCAAAGAATTTCAAACTTTAGGTCTATTGGAATCAATGCTCCAATCAACAAATATATTTCCAAATTTAGTTGTTTTTAGTACATTTTCTTTAAGGCTCACTCATGGATTCACCAAATTATTTTGTATTTGAAAAGGATTTGGCAAGTTTGGGTTTCAATTTTATGTAGTAATTTTACCACTCAATTGTGTACATAAATATACATTGAATCAATTAATGACTTAATTGATATTTTTTGCTCAAAAATAGCAATCATCTAGATTTTTATAATCCACTCCAAGGATTCATTTGAGACAAAGAGCAAGCTCGACACCCAGACAATTTTTTTACTCGAATCTAAAGGTTTAAAAAGAATCTTGATGTTTTTCATGTTTACATTCCCATTTTATCCCTTTAAAAATATGCAATGAATCAATCATCTCCAAAATACTTCAATGAGTTGGTCCTTTGTATTTTTTTTAATGTTTTATTATAATGAATCACATTCCAACCTATTATCTACAGGTTTTACAATGAACACTATAAAAATTTGATTTTCCTGTGAATATATTTAATATTTATTTTAAGTAACTTTGTTTTATATGTTTGAATTTTTTAATAATTAAGTTATTCTAATTACTATAGATCTTTTTGCCCTGTGATAAAATTAATCGAAAGTTACTTTCAATCAATTGTATGTTATCTATCTATGTATGTGTTTATTATATTATTTATATATTATAGACATGTTCTTGTGGTGGTTTTTAAATTATTTTATTAATTATTGGGATTGCAAGCATTTGGTGTATAAGTATGTAAAAGAGGGAAAACCAGCTCTCATCCTTGCAAGTTTCTTAAAAGTGCATGCACAAAACAGTCAAACACTGTGCAGCTGGTGCTGTGCACTTCACATATCTAGGCAAGGTGTTAGAGATAATTGAGCACCTTTTCTCTAAACTAGTGGATGGTTATTGACATTCAACTCTAAGATTATTAAACCACAAGAAACAAAGAATAGAAGGATATCAAATTAATATGAAAGGAAAATTGGGGTTGAGGGGGTTTAACTTAGTTCCATAGTGTTATTGCTGCTGTATATCTGAAGAAATTTCACAGAAAAATATTAACAAATTCATTGCAATTAACTCATGTTTATATGCTCAATATATTTTTTGGTTGTGACTAGTAACTTTTAATGTATTTTTCTTATTTGTTCACAAATAAGTTTTACTTCTACTTAATATCCTCAGTACATCTGACATTTTTCAGATCAACTCCATCAAGTTGTTGACTGCCAAAAAGTCAATAACCATGAGAGGGTCAGATATTAAGACTTAATATTGTTGGGGCCATGGTGTATAAATTATAATATAATTTTATAAAATAACTTTAATTTGAGAGAAAAAAAACTACAGTCGAATCCGCTTAATGTGATCACGGTTAATGTTATCAATCGGATAATGTTATCGGAATCGAGAGGTCCCGATCATTCCTATTTAATTTAATGTAAAATACATCGTTTAATGTGATCAACTATGAATCATCCATCCGCTTAATATCAAAATTTGTCCATATCCCCTTTAAAACGACCGCTTTTGGGTTCGAGTTTCATTTTGAAGGTCAATTTTTACAAGTAAAAATCTTCTCCATGAGAACATCTGGCGCTTATTTTTTCTGAAATTCAGTATGGGTAAGAAAAATAAAACATTCCATATATTATCAGACTTGCCAACCTCTGAAAGTCAAAAATCAGGAGATTTTCCCAAGAAATCGGGAGAAATTTTTATCGACGTACAGCCCTTTGCAAACCAATTATAAAAAGATAATACACTACCATGGGCTCCAAATAAAATTTTAACTATTTAAAAATTTTTTTTATTTAGTTATTAAACAAATAAAGGTGTAAAAATAATAAGTAACAATACAAAACTTTAGAAAAGGAATTATCTCCATGTAAAAAAGTTGAATAAAAGTTAATTTCATGTTGAGTTTTAATGCTATTACATACCTTTTACAGGGTTCATACAAGTTTTCAGGTATAAAAATCAAGGAGTTTTAAAGCATTTTTTTTTAAAAATTCAAGGAGTACCTTTTCACATAACTCAAGAAGGAGAAATTTTTAAACGACATGGTAACTGACTGACATTTGTGAAACATTTATGTCAGTCAGTTACCATGTTGTTTAAAATTTTTCAAAAATAAATAAAAACATATTTTGAAAATTTAATAAGGCCATTAGATTAAGCTAACAAGAAAGCAATAAACTGGGTGGAAAGTATTTTTTTATCATTTATTTTTGGGAAGAAAATAACAAAATACTAAGTTTTTTTCTTAAAAAATGTCAGTCAGTTACCCGTGGAATTGCCCTGAAAGAAAACGGTTATGTGGAGGGGGTCTGAATCCATACTTGTGATTGGTTAAAGAAACACCAAGATCCATGCTTTGCAGATGTTTTTGATGAGAGATTTTGATTTTCCCTTGTTTAATGAATTTCAGATTATGTAATAAATAAGTGGTTTAAGTGATTACTAGGGGGCTGCCGCCCCCTGCTCGCTACGCTCGCCAACCCCCGCGCGAACTGCTCCGCAGTTCGCAGTGGATCGCTTCGCGATCCAGGCTCGCTGCGCTCGCTAATCGGACACTAAAATACTTTAGTCTAGCTTTAGGAGTTTTACTAACATATAATAGGAAACTTTTATTAATTTGAGAGCAGTGATTAAGAGATACCTCTCTTCAGTAATATCCTGCAAAAAATAGAGGTATGATGAGAAGATTAGGTTAAATGAAAAGTATACTACTGCAATTTCCACACCACCCAAGAGGTATTGCAAAGGTGCGTTACTTTTTTTTTTACGTGGAAGTTCCCCAATAGGCCTACAAACCACGTGTCTTGAAAAGACATTTTTGTGTAACCTCAGGTAGCAACCCAATGCGTACCAAAAGGTGGGTCACCTTAGCCCAGGTTTTTTGTTAAGAGGTATGGGTTCTGAAGTTGTTTTGTGTGTAACTTGTAAACTTTATAAAATTTCCTTATAAACACAGTTAAATATTTCAATGTTTGGTGACACAACAGTAATAGAATCAAAGGATCTTACCCTAGAAAGGCCAACATACAATTGTCCATGGCTGAAAACTGGCTTAGTTAAATCCAAACAAATTTTATCAAATGTTTGACCCTGGGCTTTATTGATAGTCATAGAAAAAGCTAATCTAATGGGAAATTGTTTTCTTTTAAATTTAAAGGGCATATTACTATCAGATGGAATTAATGGTATGCGAGGTATAAGGAATGATTGATTAACATTATTGGAGCATATTTTTTTGGCAACAATGATATTTCTTTCAAGTTTAACTACAATGAGTCTTGTGCCATTACACAGACCTTTTAACGGTGCTAGATTTCTAAGTAACATTATAATACACCCCACTTTCAATTTTAATTTGTGTGGTGGCATTCCTGTTGGAGTTAAGCTATTTAAAAATTCCTCAGTGTAGGAAAGTTGATCCTGAGGGTCATCACTCACTATATTATCAATGCTCTCATACATAACTTCCATTCCTGGCATAGACTCTAAAACTCTGTTATTGATTTCCATTGATAAATCATTAGTCACTGTTAATATAGCTCGACTTTTAAGTTCCTCTGGTGTTACATTGTCAAAATTTATGTCATTAAAAAGTTGTTTTACAGGATCTTGTATTTGTGGATAACAAAAGGGGGGTAACTCTACTTTATCACCACTCTCACCATCACCGACATGCAACAGCCAACTGGCAAATTCAGCTTCGTGTGGTAGAGCACGCATGTTCTGAGTTAACTTCATTACTACAAAATTGGACCAAAGGTTATGTTTTTTAATGCAACTGGAAACTGTTAAAGACCTAGAACCTCTTAAAATAACTGGAAGAACTTGTCTAAAATCTCCTCCCAATAAAATAATTTTTCCTCCAAATGGTTTATTACATTTTGTTAAGTCTTTAAGAAGCCTATCCACAGCTAAAAATGCATGAACATGTGTCATAGGAGCTTCATCCCATACAATGAGTTTGGCATCCAACAACATATTAGCTTCTGAGGTATTAGGTTTTAGATTGCATGTTGAAGTGGCATTAAGGGTAAGGGGTATTTTAAAAATAGAGTGGGCAGTTCTACCTCCACTAAGCAAAGTGGCTGCTATTCCAGTGGATGCAACGGGAATGGCTTTGTCGCCTTTACCTCTAACTGCGTGCAAAAGGGTTGAATATACAAAAGTTTTGCCAGTTCCAGCTGGACCATCCAGAAAAAAACAATTTGGCATATCAATTTGATTTTCATATATAGCCTCCAGAACTTTATTTACAACATATTTTTGTTCTGAATTGAGTTTTGCAATATTTGCATTAGCTTTAGATTGCTCTTCAATAGCATCGTAAGTTAATGTGAAGAGATCACAATTTAAATTCACTAATGGAAGGTTCACTTTTTTCAAATTCAGGCCATATGATTTTAGCAGTTCATTAATTTCAGCAAGGGCATAAAGTGGGCCAGTTTGTGCTGAATACATGTGGATAAAATCTTCAGAAAGAGATTCTTTATGTTGATTCCAAAGCTCAGGAATATTCTCGACTTCCCCAAAACCACAAATTACTGCGAACAAAAGTCTCAGGTAGCTAGGCATGTGTGTTCGTGCTGCTTCGAGCAAAGTATCATGCCAGTGTTCGTCACCATCCAACAGGCCCAGCTCTTTGCAAGCCTCCTGAAAAGTTTCGCACAACCTATCATTAATAGTTTTCATATCACTAAAACTTATAACCCCTGTTTTTCTCAGTAACAACATTCGAAGGTAGAACCTTTCAGAATCCTGCACACTGACTACAGGCATTCTTCCAATTACTTGTTGCCCCCCTCTTTGCCTTTTCTTCCATTTTGTAGATGCCTTGTCAAAAACATAATGTTGGGGAATATCAGAATAATAATACTGATGGGCATCTTCATCAGAAGAATTTAATTTGAACCATGCGGTTAAAGTTGTTTCTTTAACAGAGGCCCGTTCAAGAGCTTCATTCTCTTGACCCTCTTTAAAAAAAATGGACTGTTGCTCAGGCAAGTGAACAGCAAGTCTAATAACAGTGTGTGATTTATCAGACATGTTGAACTCATTGAGGCGCCACATTGCCTCAGGTGCACTAACGTACCTCCCATCTAAAAAATTTAATATTTCATCATGGTTCACATTGTCGGCATTTTGTAAAGCAATAGAAGCTGCATCATGGCCTTTATAGACATACTTGTACAAATATTTTACGCTTTTAACAGATGCACAAACTTCAACATTAATGTGGGCATTATATTTTTTCGATAACCATGGATTATAAGGAACAATCCAGCGGTTATCAATAAAATACTTGCCCACCCTAACAGGTTCTGTGCACCGTCTTTTATACACAGGATACCCATTAACATTTTCTTGAGTCTCCTCAATAAATGATTTTGGAAACTGCTTGGAGCATTCTCCATCCCTCATGCATGGAGAATTCGGATTTATAACTCCACAGGGCCCATGTACCATACATTTTGTGACTATCTCAAAAAGTCTTTGATTGATACTGACATCTGGTAACTCTGCCCTTACAAAGTTATCTATATCATCTTTGGTCCGTATTTTGGAAGATGGATCTAATGTTAGCAACATGTGGCAATGAGGTAATCCTCGCTTTTGGAATTCAATAACATAAATATAAGAAATAACCACCCCAAAAATGTTTCTCTTAATGAGGTCATCCAACAGCTCAGACAATTTCATTTTAAACACCCGAACAACAATATCGGGTCTGTTCTCAGGTCTTTCAAAACCCTGCATGGCATTTAAAATTTCGGGCCAAGAGGGATTACACGTGAATGTAATAAAAAGATCAGGACGGCCAAACTTTCGAACCATTGCCATGGCATCCTGAAAGTTCTGTTGCATGTAGCGAGGACTTCCTGTAAAAGAAGAAGGTAGAATCATGAGTTGCCCGACCCGTAAGTTGTTATTTACGGCTCGTGTTGTGAGGGCATCAAGAAGACCTTTGTATAACTCTACCCTTAGGTCTTTCTGGTTTAAGCGGATAAAATTCAACCTGGAACCTTCGGTTTTGACATATGCATCGACTATGTATTGTTGGAAAAGTTTCCCGCTACTATGCAACAGATTAAAGCCACTACGCACTGACAGTCTATATGCATAGAACTGCTGTTGAGTCACTCTATTTCTTTTCGCAGAACGCCGTTCCTGGACATGCTCTAAATCCCTGGACCAACCTTTTTCCCCTGCTGGAAATAGCAATGGATATACCATTGGATCATTGCAGGGATTTAGAGGAGAAATGTTCTTGCATCCTTCTCCAACGGGATATATGCAGACATCCCTATTTGCCGGCGGTTCCCCATCATCCCCAACAAATATGGCAGCGACATCAGTCTTGGAAGTAGGAGCATTATACCGCCGCATATCCAGGTCCGGCGTTTCCATGAATACCATTTTGACATTCGCAACTGGATTAGATTGTATGAGCTGATGCATTTGCATATATGACTCAGCGTAAGGGTTGGTAGCACGCAGCATTGCATCCAACCCCTCCATTACATTATTTAGGCATGAAGGATTGTTCTCCAACCGCCGACTGTTGGCTTCCGAGGCATCAAAAATATACAATTGCCCATAGCTCGGTTTATATTGCTCATTGGAGTACAGTGGGGCTACCCTATGGTAAATTTGCCCATGAATTTTGAAGCAGTATGGTCCATTGCCAATAGGCGATTTTATTTCAGCCCCCATTGAAGCGAAAGCCAAAGCTGCATTATACTCCCTTATGTGTTGCCTATAGTTTTTGGCCTCTGGCGAATTAGTGGTCAACAATTCTTGTAGAAGATCGGGAGTCCTCGACAGACTCGCTAAACAAACTTTCCCATCATGACAACATTTCGTATACTTGCGGGAAGAGTTAAGTTCGCTTTCCCAATAAAGTGCCCGACAATAATTGCAAACTTCCGCCAGCATTCCGCAATCATGCTCGGAAACCATTATTTGGATTTGAGAACTTACCCTGTTCGCCGTCTGAAGCTCTGCCCGTCTGGCTCGATCTCTTGCATTTCTCTCGGATCGACGCTGAAATCTTTCATCGAGAGATTCTCTTAATCTTTGCTCCCTTCTACGCAGATTGTGACGTTGGATTTGAGAACCTGCCCGTGTGGCTCGATCTCTTGCATTTCTCTCGGATCGACGCCGAAATCTTTCATCGAGAGATTCTCTTAATCTTTGCTCCCTTCTACGCAGATTGTAACGCTGACAATACTCAGCTGCTCTTAAACTCATTTTTAATCAAATCTGAATACTCAAATGTCATCCTAAATTCAAAAATAAAATAACCGAACACCGCCAGTTTGTAAACAAATGGGATCGTTGCCAACGCAAAGTAAGTAATAAGGGCCTTTTTTCCTGCCACGTACCACGCTAAGCGTAATATATATATAGATTTTAAATTTTATTAACTGAACTGCTCTTATATTTTCCCCTTAAAATTTTTCCTTGTTTAAAAATAGAGTTCTAAATACATTTATTACGATTACATGATTTTGATTTTAAAGAAAACAATCTAGTAACACTGTTTGCTGGTTTTTGATATGAGATCGCATAATGTTATCAGTTTAGTCTCGGACAATTTCGATCACATTAAGCGGACTTGACTGTATTAAATACCTAACACCTTTTGAATTTCTTGAATACATTTATCATAACCACCATGAGAATATGACCCGAGTACTCAAACATCAGTGAAATTCCGAGTATGCTCATTTTTTACTCAAAAATTTAAGCCGGTGAAGGCCAAAACGGGCATGTTTGGAAGTCTGCAGCACACTGTTTTTGTGACAGTGCAGTACGCCAGGCATTTAGATCTGGGTAGTCTTCCTTTATAAAGTTTATTCTCTAGTCATTTTCCCATCATTAAGCTGTGCCGGAATCCCTATACTTATGTCTGTTATAGAAATATAGTAGTTGTATTTGTGAATTTTCAAGAATTTTGTGTTTTAAATATTTGTGTTGTTAGTTTTATTGTTACAAGTTATGCATATGATATGCCTAAAGCCTGGCTGGATTAATGTGGTCTATGTCAGTAAAGACCAGCTAAAGCCTTTTATAAATTCCTTTGTTTTTAGGTTATTCAGACTTGGTATAAGTCTTCTAGCCCCTTTGCAATCTGGTCAGACTTCAGGTTCTGGCATTACAATTTATAAATGTTATAGGTAGTTTAAAAAGGTCTGATGTTTGCGATAAATAATTCTTAATTTACTGCTTTCTAACAAAATATAAATGTTCTGCATTGTATATTTTTTATGTATATAAATTATATTTTACTGCGTAGTAGATGAATTCTTTCTCAAAGTTTTGACATGAATCTTTTAAAGTTTATTTTCATATTAAATGACCATTCTCTATATGCTAGAAATATAAGATAAGAATAACTTTAATTCAATGGTGCAACAACTCACAGGAACTTATGTCCAATTCAGCATTCTTCTGAAAGACAGATATACACCAATATAAGTACCTCAATTCATTGGCAAGTTAAAATTTTGACCATGCATGCTGAACTAAAAAATTTCAAGCCCAGACTTAAGTAGTTGCATATCTTATAGCTGCTTTAACTAAAAAACTGGAAGATTTTTAATGTACATTCATTCATTTATCATACAATACACCATTTTAACTTATGGATTTTTTCTTGATTTTATATAATTCTGCCATAATTGCACACCTTGGATTAGTATCTGAAGTATATGTAATTTATTGAGGTCAAAGTAAAGTGAAGTCAAAAAGTAGGGAAAACTTTCCCTAGAATAGAGAAATTTTCCTGAAAAGTTTAAAGAACCGAGAAACTTGTTTCCAGCCTTAAAATCAGGAAATGATTAAAAAACCAAAACTCCCAGGTAAACCATGATTCGCAGCTATGGTTATGATAAACCAAAAAAAGTACCTGCATTTGCAAACTTTATTTTAAAACAAGGGTCGGCAACTGGCGGACTGTCAAAATATTTTTGAAAATAAATATGCATTCTTAAGCAAAAAAAATAAATTTACCTTTTTTAAAGGGTCTAATTTCCAAAAAATTCATGGGGAAACCCCTAGAACTCTTCTACAATATAAAGCTCTTAATGATTTAAACATGTTTTTAAGAGCACCGTTCATACGTCTCATTTATACGTCGTTTTCACCGAGTCCCAATTCATTCAAATAATCAAAATTGTTTTCAATTATACGCCTTTTCATTTATACGTCGTTTTACGTCGGTCCCTTGAAAGACGTATAAACGGTGCTTTACTGTATTTGTTTTCCTCCAGACCTTTGATAAAAATTTTCAAAATTACTTGCTAACCCCTGCTTTAAGACATATTAGGAGAAAACGTTCAAGCTATATTATTAAGAAATAAGTTAAAGAGTCAATGACAAATACTAAGATTTTAATTTTTTTTATTATATAATGGTATAGGGACAAGACACATTACAAACAAGACTCATAGCTGGCACACCTTAGCCTTAAAATTCTATAAGTTGAAAATTACATCCATAGAAATTTAGGAACCAAAGATTTCTGATGTCTTATATAAGGTTGAATTTTTTAAAATGTACAATACTGCAATTTAATTCATTGCATTTTTAAAATAATAAACATGCTTGTCTCTATCTTCCACTTTCATTCATATCTGACATTTTATGAAAATATATTATCACAAAATCGACCCCACCCTTACATTTAGTCAAATTCAGTACACCATGCACAATACTCAGCAAAACCAGAAAAATTGCATAAAATCTATTGTTTGCTATAGTGTAAAAATTTAATATCATGAAAGGAAGAAAAGGCTGACAGCTATTGTGAGGCCCCAGAAAGCATACATTTCGGTGTGAGAATCAGTCAACTTCCTTCTTCATCCACAAGCAATTCATTTTTTCAATTGATAAAATCTTCGATTGGCCACTGTACAACAATCAAAACCATATGATTATATTTTCAGTCCACACATGCTGGAATAATCAGTGTCTAAATCAGCAAACAATCCAGTTGCCCCGTCATCTTCAGCCCATGTCAATATTTCATCAGTGCTTTTGTACGCAGAGCCTCTTAGTGACTTGGATGGAGAGTTGACATCACACGAATAGTGCAAGGAGGCCAGTGTTTCTTCAGACTCGCCCAGCAAGAACTCTCCCCATTCCCGGGTCATGTCGATGAGTGGAGATTCTAACTCGGACAGGGTTTTCAAATCGTATGAGGGATCTGCAGGGACGCCGTTCAGGACATCGGGAAAATAGTACTCTGGAATGTCTTCGCTGCTCGAACTGCAGCCCCCCACGTCTACAGCTTCGTCTGATGATCCACTGGAACTATCTACTGATGAGGGAGAACTGTAGGTTGCAGACTGGTCAGTTTGATCCTCTTGCTTTATAACCACTCCACAAAGGGCAGCAGGTGACTTAGATATTGACAATTTGTTCACAACTCTTTGGTTTTCCAATGGAGAATAGGCCTGTTGGGCAGCCCTGCTGGCACCACGGCTGACGATAGCTTTTACTTTGCTTGCATAGCTGTGGAGTGACGTATTGTCTATTCTCGGCTTAATGATAGGATCTTCCGGTTTCGAATGGGTACTAAAGTTCTTACTGGGGATGGGCTTAACAGGCTTGGACTTAGGATGCTGTCTTTTGACACCCTTTTTCAACTTTCCATCTTTATCTTTGCCACGCTTCCCATCAGACTTGGGTTGCATATGCTTTCGCTTGTAATGTGCCTGGAGGTTGCCTTTCTGAGAGAAACATAGCTGACATTCTTCACATTGGAAAGGCTTCTTGTTTTCATGCACTTGCTGGATGTGCAACATAAGAACCGACCGCCGGGTGTAACCTCGATTGCATATATCACAGATAAAGGGCTTTACGCCCGTGTGACAGTTCATGTGACGCTGCAGTGAGCTCTTGATGTTAAAGGACTTGAAACAAAGTTCGCACTCAAACGGTCGTTCGTTATTATGGTCTCGCACGTGAGCTTTTAAGTGTTCCTGTTGAGAGAAATCTTTATCACATATTGTACACTTGAAAGTTTTTTTGTTGGGATGCAACAACATGTGCTGATTAAGATTGCCTTTCTTGCTGAATCGCTTGTGACAGGTAAGACACTGATACTTTGCATGTGTCTGCAAATGAGTTTGTAGGTGAAGTTTAGACATCAACACTTTTCCACAATGAGTACACTGATGAACTGATTTATCAGTGGTATGTCCTTTGAGATGTTTTAAATAGATGCATTGGTTCTTGAACACTTTATTGCAGATAACACACATATATAGCATTTCAGGGGCTCCATCTGCAAGGACAAGATTCATAATATAGTTTTATCTTAAGTTAGGCAACAGGAATAAAGTAAGTGCTAGACAGGCAAGCTTTGATCAGTTCTGCAGACTCGGGGAAAGTTATTTAAAATTAAGCTGTTTCATTTTCCCTCACCGATCCCGAAATCTGGTGTTTACTTTCTCCTTGAAAATTAGGCTTGATAAGATTTTTTCGAACCCCATATTGGGGGTCCGCAAATTACTAAATCATATTACTTCAAAATTGCATATTTTAATGGTTGGATATTTTATTAATTCAATATTTAAAAATAGATTAAATCCATTAAGAAAGTCTTAAAATTATTTGTCATAGGTTCAACTTTAAAATGCAAAAGATACTATTGTTTTCGTCCTATTGCTATTATGTTATAAGCGAACATAATGTAATTCCATGGTCCCCACAACAAAAGAGCTAAATTTAAATCTTAAAATTTACAACTGAAATATTATTATATTAAATTATATCTACCTTTGGGTTTTTGGTTAATACATACAAGGTTATTACAAGGTTGGTTAATTAATAAATACCAAGCAACTAAATTTAATTTATTTATAGATTTTCTGTTTTGGCAAAATCTGAAATTTAGCAGGTTGTTAAACCTGTTAAATTCTATTTTTTGCAGCTGTAGTTGGTTGATGCTTGAGAGCTGGAGTTTTCTCACAGTTTTTTAATCTACTAAAAGTAAAAAGTACAAACCTAAAAGTAAGTGATTATTTTATTTTTATTAATTGTACTACTCTTAATATTTGCAAAGTACATACAAGGTCTGTTCAGACTTTTTTTAAAGGGTCCTGTTTTTGAAAAAATTATGAAATTACTCATAATTTTGCAAATATTTTAAGTGAGCATAAAATAAGGTTTTTTCAGCCAGTGAATTTGTGAAAATAGAGTCTTATTTAATAGTATTGTGAAAAATATATTGTATTGTGTAAATATAGGTGCCTTAAGGTCATACAATTTTCCTACTGGGCTTCTATTAAAC
Organism: Tetragnatha versicolor; assembly: GCA_024610705.1. Classification (NCBI taxonomy): domain Eukaryota; kingdom Metazoa; phylum Arthropoda; class Arachnida; order Araneae; family Tetragnathidae; genus Tetragnatha; species Tetragnatha versicolor. The sequence continues at coordinate 20,342,329 of JANDEH010000008.1, forward strand.
TGCCTTGCAGTTGCTAAGACAATGAGATAAAAATTGCAACCTTGAGCTGCCTATTTCATTTACAGACTCAGAGGGAACGCAGAAGTGAAACTTTTTGTACAATGTAAAAGGTTCATTTTTACAATGAAGTATTTAGTGAAGGGTTCAAAAATAAACCTAAATTCCTTCTACCCTGACATTCAATGTAAAATAGTATTAAATATGTAAATTCTGACATCATAATTTTGAACTCTAAAAGTAAAAAAAAGTTTCCATATGTGTGATCTTAAAGGATGAATTATTAATAAATTTTAGTAAAAAATAACTCGAAAAATTTTAACTTACTCTTTTTCTTTATCTTTTTACTGTCCCCAGGAGCTCTCATAGCAGCAGTATGGTCATTATCAATGGCTCTTGATATCCGCTCATCAACTACTTTACTTTCGAGAAATGCCTGGTTTTCCAAAAACATTTTGACCTATAAGAACAAAATAAAAATTTTGTATATAGAAGAGCTTTTTCTTTCATAAATTAAGAATAAAATAGGTACAACAAAATATTATTAGGGGATGTTTATAAATTAAGTGAAGTAGGGGGTCCAGCAAAATCTCAACAGGGGAAGTCAAATAAAATCTCACTTCTACTTTTAGATTGGAGATGTTTTCATTTTAAGAACAAATTAGGGAAAAATGTGTCAATTAATCAGTCTAACCAGAGAAACATTAGCCAGTCAGTCAAGATATAATATTTAATTACAATGTATCAAACTATGTGTTTGATTTCAACATGGGTTTGCCAATTGCATCAAAACTTTTCAAAGAAGTTGAAGAGAATTTTCACATGATTTATGGACATTCCCTTAAGAAGAGATGGGATACATTTGAATTGGTTATGCATGAAAATAACAATTCTTTCAATGCAAGTGAACTAGAAGAAAAAAGGTTCTTATGTATTATCCCATGGACTGTGGCAGCCACTGAATCTAAAAACGTTATCAAAGCATATTGACTTTTAGAGCTATGCTGTTGAATTTAACGCCTGCTGATGGTCAACAGGATAAGATGCAAGTACAGAAAAGAAACTACTTTATAGAGAGGGAGCTTTAATAGCATAAATATTAAAGTTATGATAAATGTAAGTAGACTGGGAGGGATGGGACATTTTTTACAAGAATATTTTTTAAATTTGAAACTTTCAAAATAACATCCTGAAACATTTTTACCTGTTTAAAAAATATAATCAATGAGATAGCAAACAAAACTTGGTAAAAATCTAGAAGTTGGCGCCTCATGGCGAATTTGAAGTCGCCAACTTCACTTTGATACTTATGCGCTACACTACTACTTTACTTGGCGTTTGAACCCACTTCTAGATTAAGCCAAAATCAAAAAGACAGAAGTATTTTACCGGACCTGGAAAAAGTGCCCGAACCTACGAACCTCGTTCGGGGGAAGCCCTTGCCAGCTCCATAGGAGCAATGCATAAGGTTTGGGGAAATTGTATTAGGTTCGGGGGAAGGTTACAACTTTTTCCAGGTCCGTATTTTACACATTCTAAAGATTTATTGCAAAAAACAACATTCATTTAATCTTATATTTACTTCAAAAAATCTAAAGTGAAAAATACAAAATAGTTAAAATTCTTCTTTAATCTAAAAAAAAGGTTACTGGGTTCAATTCCGTTAAAGGTCCTTGCTAAATATCACCAAGTTTTTATGAGCGCTAGGGGAGCGCGGGGAGGGATGGGACACCTTCAATAAATCTTAAAATTATATAAAAATTAGTTTTTGAGTGTTCCACCAGGTAAAGCCACCATGGCTCCATACTTGTTGCTGTTTACTATTTTAGTTGCAAGCTCCTACAAGTTACTGAATGAAAATTATGGTTTCACTGTAGCAAAAGTAACTAAGTATTACACTTTTCAAAGTGAATTTTCTAGGGGTCTGTCTAGGATTTTTAAAGAGGTACCTATTTTGTGAAAATTTTCTATGAATTTGTGAAAATTTTTGTTCAAAATAACAAGTAAAACATTATTAAACACTAAAAACAGAAGAAAATTTAGTCTAGAATGGATAAAAATTTAACTATTAAGAGAACATAGCTTCCTATAACTTTCTTCCAAAAATATATGGTGTGAAAGTACATTTTTAGTTAAATGTGAATTTGTGAAAGTACCTTTTTATCAAATGGTGAAATTGTGAAGGTACCGAAAAACGGTAGTAAAATTGCCTTGGATAGACCAGGGATGCAGAAAATGTTTTTACTTCCAAGATTTCCCCCAATCCATCCAAAAATTTCTCCCAAAATTTTAAAAAGTGATAACGGCCTAAAAAAATTCTGGATAATCGTCGGTATCAAAAATGTGTTACATAAAAGTTCTATCTTTAAAACCAATAGACTTTTGTTGAATGCCAAGGTACTAAAAGTTTAATAAAGCTAATACAAGTATAAGTTTTAAAATAAATATTCATATGTAACAGCACCCCCTCTCTCCTAACTCTGAAACTAAGACGAGCGCCCCTAGCGGCGGTTATGTGCATTTAATAATGGACGCCGAACGCTTGGAGAGGAAGGACGTGCCTTCCAATCTGTCCGCCACCGAACCCTAATTATTCATATCCTTTTTTTATTTGTCGTATTTGTATTTTTGTGTGTTGTTTGTCTTGTGCTATTCAATGTCATTTAGGTGTTATCATTAAACTAAATGTTAGCTGTTTTCCTTGACTCTTATTGCTAGCTAATTATTAACAATCAGTTACAAACTGGCGCCCCACGTTGGGCGCCATTGTAATCATCTTCAAGTGCAGCAGACATTGAGACGAAGACTTTTTATTTACATGACGACGACGATGGACACTATATTTACAATTTACAAAAAGAAACTAACGAACAAACCCCGCGCCAACCGGCGCGGCGGCGGGGAAATCTCGACACTCAATGAATCAAAATCACTTCACTTCAATACATTCCGTGAAACTCCCTCTACACGTACATTAAACAGGAAGACACGCAGTGCCCTCAGGGGAGAGAGGAGGAAACTAATTAGTGATAATAATCTGCTACACATAGGAAATTCCTTAAATAAATAAATTCACAATTTTACAAAGAAATAAAACATTTATTACCATTTCTGATAGTGATAATTATTGGGAACAAGGATGAATAAAGGGTTATGGGCTGAATCCCATAAAATCATCAAATAAATCCATTTTTTCACACTTTAGCAAACATTTATTTTCAGTTTGAATTGAATCTTAATTTTTATCGTGGTGAAGGTGAAAATTGCCACGTAAATTTTTATTACTCTACTGAAATTGGAAATTGAATTCAACAGTACTTTTCCCACAAAATTTCCCCACATGGCTAAAATTTCCCCCGATCCTAGATCGGACATATTCTGCATCCCTGGGATAGACCAGTTTTCAATCTGATTCTTGGTTGCTTTCTTAATGGTTTATATTGTTTTCTAAACAGAATAATGTATTCTTTATATAGTTGAGGAAAGCCTAAAAGCTACAGTTTTTTTGAAAAAACCTATTTTTTAAAACTGTTGCTACCAGGGTGGGATGGGACATGCCCAATTCCTCTCAATACCTAAAGACAAGCTATTGCATACAATTCTTTAGATACCTTTGTTTTGAAACTGATTAGTATTGCAGTTGAAAACATATTTTTTTAGATTAAAGAAGAATTTTAACTATTTTCCATTTCTCACTTGAGTTATATTTTTCGAAGTAAATATAGGGTAAAATAACTGATGTATTTGTAATAAATATTTAAAATGTGTAAAATACTTCCATCTTAGTGGTTTTTAATCATATATTTAAAAAGTAATCATAAATTTTAATTTAAAAAGATATGTCCCATCCCACCCCGGGATGGGACAAGTTTTAGACTTACTTTAATTCGTTAATAAATCTTGTTGAAGTTATGTTTGCTATCACATTGTTTATATTTTTTTAAACATGTTAAAATGTTTCAAGATGTTATTTTGAAAGTTTCAAATTTATACAAGGAAAACTGAATTAAAAAAATATTCTTGGAAAAAGTGTCCCATCCCTCCTTGGTCTCCCCTATATATTAAATATCGACGATTTTATCTGATTTATATTGATAAACTTAACAGTTATTGATCGAACTAAACATTTTAATGTATCAGTTTGAAATTATTTAACAATATTTCTACTTTTGGGTGACCAAAAGAGCATGGCAGTATTTAGCAGGACCTTTAACTGTAATACTAAACAGTTCCAAAACAAAGGTATCTAAAGAATTGTACGCAATAATTTGTATTCAGGTATTAGGGCCTCTACATACTCCCAGCACAAAATCCCGGCTGGAGTAATTCGATCTCCCGCACGTGGTTCCGTCACAACCTTGGCAATACAAAAACGGAGGAAGGGAGCGTTAATGATCTTCCCTGTCAGAAACGTAAACACATCTCCCCTCGGACACTTCCACCCCCTTTTTTGTATAACGAACGCTACGAAGGGGGAGCGCGTGCCGAACACCTGCGGGTTCGGGTGATTTATAGTTTTCCAGCCCAGCCGAAATCCAGATCCACTATAAAAGAGCCCTTAATAGGAATTGGGCATGTCCCATCCCACCCTGATAGCAACCTTTTTAAAAATTAGGTTCTTACAAAAGAACTATGGCTTTTGGGCTTAACTCAACTTTTTATCTATAAAGAATACATATTATTGGATATAGAAAACAATATAAACCATTAAGAAAGCAACCAAGAATGAGGTTTAAAATTCACTGTGTCAATCCTTAATTACTTTTGTAAAATAATTAAGATGTTTGAATCATGTTGAGCTTCTAATAAATAATCATGTACCATAGTAAATAAGATCAATAGTCAATAACCAAATTTGACACAAATGCTTTAAATTGAGAATTGGAAGCACAAAAGTAACATAGGGGGAAAATCTTGCACGAGTATTAAAACACCTTCTACCAGCTGAATACCAATATTACCAAAATTTCCCACAAAAGAATGATGTCTTACTTTTAACATTTCAACTGATATATGAAATAAATAAGAAACATGGATTCCAAGAGGTAATCAAGACACAAATGCATAAAAAATGTTCATATTAAAAGATTTATACTAGCCATTAATTAAGTATTAATTTTTAATTAAATATTTAAAGGAAGAAACCTAAATCTTAGTAAATATTATGTGCAAAAACCAAAAGTATATTCTTGAGCAAAGCAATAGCATAGCATTAAATTGAAAAAATTAATACCTCTCTGCTTTAAATGAAGGTAAATAATGAAGTATAAATATAGTATTCATAATGTGAAAACAAGTTACTTACATTATAAGATAAGACACTGTAATGAAATAATTGAAAAACACGCAATTCAGGTTTAAATCATACCGCCATTAAAAACAACTTTGGCGGGAAACGGATGTTTATGTTTGAAATTTGGCGATAAAAAAAGACGCCAACCGGCACAAATAAAAGACTAATACGCAGCTATAAATGTAATTAAACGTTGGCAGAATCTTATAAATAAGTTAAAAGATCACAAAACAAATCAATTGGCTTTGATAGTATTGATAATTTTACTCGAAGTCCAATTTGTAAACAATGAGTAGTAACTACAATGACACCACAAAGGCGCCTGCCTGGACAACAACAGTACACAACAGAAACAAGTAAAAGCAAATAAGTTACTGTAAGAATTACTTACTTTAAACAGAATTTCAACTGTCTTCACTAAGAAAGGCTTCAGAAAAACATCAAAATCTAAATATCAACTGCGCACTATCAAGAACAATTTATAGCGGTTAATTTCAAGATAGGCTTAGTTTGCGCGGCTTGGGTATCCCATGGAAAGGTGTTGAATGGCTCACTTCACAAAAACTATTGTTGTACAACTGATGACAGCATCCCAGGTAACCAAAATAAACAAAAAATATTTCAGCAAAATTTTAGAAATACAAAATAAATAAAGTTAAACGTGCGCGGCAAAATTAACTATCGCTACGCCTGTACTTTATCGTACATTACAATGGGTTGAAGAGAGTTGAGTTGTTTGTGCACAATTAAACCAAACAAAGACACAGGAAAGTTTCTCTCTGTGAATTTAAAGCCCCTATATCTAAAAGATGGCGCTCTTCCTGTGAAAAGCAGGACCACGTGAGATAGTTGGCACTGTATATTTGGACGGCCTTTTTTCAACTAAACTCTACTCTAATTTCCACGGCTCGGCGTTCCATTGGTTCCATCACTAAGCGCCGAGACTGCTACGTAATCACGAGACTATAGCGAGACCTACAGCGCATGCGCCACTGGCCGTTTTGGCCGTCCAAATATACACTTCGGAGATGGTTTCGAATTCTTTTTTTAATGAAGTAGAATGGATTTGATTTCGGTTTTGATTAGATTTACGGAGGGTCGTGGAAGAAATTTTTTCCAGGATATTACTTTTTTAAAGTAAAGGATGTTATCAATGCAATCAGTTTATTAATCATTCTTTTTAATGCAAATTGTGAATTTATCCTGTTGGACATCATGACCACAGAGTACTAGAACAGAGAGTCCGTCGCCATAGGCTCTAATGGAAATCGAAAAGTTGGATGGGTTGGGTGGCGCTGCGATCGCAACAACGTCACGAGAGGCGGGACGGAAAAGCCTGATTGGTTGAGAAAAACTTTTTCCTTCTCCTTCGAAATAGAAGATTGCGTGACAGCCAATCACAGGTTTGATCTCTCTGTCAATCATTTAGTTGATCGTGGCGCCCTCCAACCCGTCCAGAATTTGAAAATATCGTTTTGGACCCTCTGTTAAGATTTTTCTCTGTGATCATGACCATCAAGACTGGTATTTTAGAAATTGAACACAGAACACCGTGAATTATGTTGGCTCCATCTATTAACATAATTTTGAACTAAAATGTTTTATTCTTTTAAAAAACACCTCCTTAGGAAACGCTGTAGGTTTAAGAGACCTGCATCTATCCTAACCTAAAGGCGGCTTTAGACCACCAAAGTGTATATTTGGACGGCCAAAACGGCCAGTGGCGCATGCGCTGTAGGTCTCGTGATTACGTAGCAGTCTTGGCGCTTAGTGATGGAACCAATGGAACCCCGAGCCGTGGAAATTAGAGTAGAGTTCTGTTGTAAAAAAGCCGTCCAAATATACAGTGCCTTATGGAGGATTTACATCACTGCTGTAAAAGAGACATCAGCGATATTTTCGGAAGAAACGGGAATTGTTATTCCAATAAACCAATTGACGAGCGCCATCATTTGTGAGTAACGGGTACTAAAATATGCCGAAAATATCGCTGATGTCTCTTTTACAGCAGTGGTGTAAATCCTAGGATTTACACCTAGCGGTTTTCGCGGTATTCGGGAATTTCGACAACCGCAGTAACTCAGCGACCTCTCGAAAGATGGCGCTGTTCAATTAAGGGAAGAGGGTCAATTTTTTGTCGCGAACCGGATGTCGCAGAATCGCTGTCGCGAACCGCGTGGTCTAAAGCCGCCTTAAGTCACGCTATACTAAAAATTAAACCTATTCGTCATTCGTTAAAAAAATTTTATGTGAGTGTAAAAATATACTCAAATCTTGTTTAGATCTATCGTTGAGATAAGTAGTCCATACTCGCGTGAATGCATTCGCAAACGGGAAACGGGTGAGATGCGGTTTTCCCTCATCTTTGACGTCACAATCAGACGTAACATGGCAAATACACCGATTTTCCCTCACTTTTGACGTCATCGTCTGGAGTTGGGAAGGCCTTGTATATAGAGAGGGTGTTTTAGCTCGCCCTGTCACCACTCCTTACAGAAATTATTTTCATTCTGACATTCAAATTTGAATGCTCTGGCACAGATTAACTTTAATGTTGAGGTTTTGGTAAAAAAGTTTAAAAAAGTAATCATGAATGTAATATGTATTTTAATATCGTATAACTCAAAAGTCTTTGGAGAAATAGCCCGAATCAATCGAGACTGCTCTGATTGTTAGAAACCACCTATGTATATTTTATCCTAATGCCATAACGATTGTTTTTCTTGATATATCATTAACCAATCACCAATCAGAGAAAACTCAATTCATTCAGGCCGTGCTCGATTTCAGCCGGAACGCCGTTCCGGAACCTCTTTTTCGGAAAAAAAAATTTATATCCTATTTCAGGGGTCTCCTAACTACGACCCGCGAGACCCATTTATCAGGCCAGTGGATACCTTCCTATATATGAAAAAAAGGCCTAAAATTAATTAAAACCCTATTTTTTTTGTCAAATTTCCAAAATTTTTCGGGGGGAGAACCCCCAGATGCCCTTTTTGTACTTAGAACTCAACTTATCAGATTTGTTTTCAGATTAAGTTCATAACAGTAAGAATCCTACCAAAAAATATAAAAAGACATATTTGAAAAAAATATTTTTAAGGCATTTTTATCTTTTTTGCAAATATCAATATTTGATTTAATTGTAAGGTTTTTACTTAATTGTTCTTTTAAAACATGATTGTGAACATCCATTTGAACTACCCTCAATCCGCTCCTGATGTTGATTCTTTTTTATTTGAACCAGATTTGCCGGATCGCTGCACAAATTTGCAAAGAAAATTTGCGACATCTTAAATTCTACAATTTAAGGACTTTAACAATGCATTATATTCTTTAAATTGCCAAAATATACAACACTAATGGTTTATTGATGATAGGCCGTCTCACCTCCTACAAGAGGCGCTGTTAGAAAAAAGTATAACCCACTGTAAAAAAAGGTGTATAAAGAGTTCTTCGTCTTATAAAATTAATAATTAAATTAGAACACTCTTCCTAATCTAGTACAACACATTTGAATTTATTTTATTAATTTAAATTTGAAAATAAATACTTCAATTTTGGTATTGAAAAGTATTCACTTTTTCAGTTTTGATACCAATAATTTTACCGTTCCGGTACCTCTTTTTTTAGAAATCGAGCCCTGCATTCAGGCATCCGTGGGTTCTTGTTTTATTAAAATAACAGTGTGTATTTTAAAATATTTTATTATATATTTATATTAAAATATTTTTATGACAACTACGGTTTCTATATATACTTTTATCCTTGAATAATTATCAATGGACAATGGTTTTTAAAAAAGATAATGAAAAGCTTGAAGGATCCCTTTCTTGCTCACAAAATAAAACGGTAGCTTCCAAAGTGCATCTTTTGGTGGCTTAAAAATAATGCATTGTTTTCAGATGCAAAAAATCGATAAATATTCCCTTTTGGAAATCATATTCTTTCATTTGATTCTTCTTCAGGTTGCTGTTTCATGGAATCCGAAATAGGAAGTTCATTAGTTGGTAACTCTTCATCGGAATTCGAAAGTTGGTTTGAGGAAATGGCTTTGGGATTGGTTGAGGACTGTATATTACATAGAGAGCAACTGTCATCAGATTTCCCCCATGGTTGTTCTTCGGCCGATCCAAACACAATAAACACGGAACCAGCCGCAATTAGAAGTGTTGCATTTGTAAGGAAGATAAATCCCCAATTTAAAAGGTATCGCTGAAAAGAAATTAACCATTTTCATTCAATCAATACGCGGATAAAAATTACGGATAATACGGATAACAATAAGTACGGATTTACAATTAATTACTCAACTATACTATAACAAATTACTTCTAATGTTGAACTTATAGAGGGTGAAGAGAAAGTCCATTGACATAAAATCTAGAAAAATAAATTATTTCTTCGGTTATACCCGAATTATAAAAAACTGTTTTCAGTTTTCGCCTCGGTGTTGGGGGATTTAAAAAATCCCCCAACTAACCTATGCGGAAACTGGAGACCGTATTTTATAATTTGGGTATAACTGAATATTAAAGTATTTATTTTTTTTCTATAATTTATGAATTTATCAAACGTCTAAGGACTTTCCCTTCACCTTGTAAATCAAATAAGTTTTAACAGTTTGCATAAGTTACAAACTTACTTCATTAAGTGTTAATGCTCCAACATAAAGAGGAGCTAGGAGTCCTGTCACGTTTGTAATGCAACCACATACTATTCGAAGTATTTCTATGGAAGAAAATCAACAATTATTATCAGTCATATTAATTTCTATTTTATATTCATAAGAAGGATGTTTCAACAAGTCTGCTACATAAAAAATGCTCAAAGAACTTATTAGAAAAAATATTTACCTGCATAATCAGGACACAAGTCGGAATATATTTTGTCATACCCAGAATATTTCAATCCAGTTGTAGCTGTGGCCAAAGTAAGAAAAATTACTATCTCGATAGGTCTGCAAATTATGAGGGACACGATCATCAGAAAACTCGCAGGAATAAAAGAAGCTGAAAATAGACAAGTTTCCTAAGGGAACATTCATACTCGTAAATTAAGTCACGCCTTCATGTCCTACATTGTGACATAATGGGAAAATGTGAGAACATTCCGACTATTGTTACAACACACTCAAAAACTACTTTTTTTCAACGCTATTTCAAAATGATAAAAAAAATAAGAAATAGTATTTTCCGAAAGCGTATACTATTCCGAAGGTAATAGTCTTCGGTGTATTGAGTAAATAATAAGTATAAAGACATAAGAGTTTCCAATTTTAAAAAGAGGTGAAAATATTGTAGGATATAAAGTATTTAAATTTAGGTATTATCCCACGTTTTTAGTCTAGTTATGCAAAATTGGATACGTTTGTATCATTATTAGGGTGTTTCAATTTTTTTTCGAATTTCCCAGAACCCCCCTCAAGTTGTTACAAATACTGAAACATTATTATTACCTGCAAATTTTCTGGTCTCTAGTACGATTTTTGACCCTCGCACCATTCAAAAGTATAGGTTTCCTGTGTTAAAGTGTAGGGAAAATATCGTCATTTTTGGTTCTATTCAATTTTATGAGCCTGATCGCAGTCAATATCGAATTAAAACCTAAACATCCTCTTTGGGATATCATTGTCTCAAGTAGAGACGTGGGTCTTCCAGAAAATTTTGAAACGGAAAATTTTTTGGTAATTTTTTTAAGCCACTAAATTATAATAAAATATTGTTAAATTAAGCAACCGATCTCTGGAGGCAACAAATTAACAAAACTGGAGTATTTTCATCAATTCTGGATGATGCTCCTTTGAGATTCATCCAAAATTAAAACACAATAAAAAACTAATTAATAAAAAGCATTGAAATCAGGATTTAAAATTTTTAAATCTTATTTAATGTTATAATATAATAAATATTGAAATAACTATAAATGCATATAAAATGTCTCGATATTCAATTAAAAGATGCCACATAAGAAGAAACTATTTCATAATTCATTTACTAAATTGACCTATGAATAACAAATGAAAACAAAATAGTATTCTAAAATTATTGGCAGGGGCATTTTTCTCACAAAAAAGTAATTGATTTTTATTACTATTTCCGAGTTCCAATATACCACCAAGAAAGTCACTAAAGACAATGATCTCAATGCAAAAAAATAAAAATAACACACATTAAATTTATATCAAACTAATTTTACTTCTTTAAAAGAGAAACAAATTGGATACAAAAGGAAACCTAATAAAACAAAGCAAATAAAGATATCATAGATGAGTGGATCACAAACAATATGGCTTTGTTTGTGTTTCATATTTAAGAGTTAAAAGATTCAAATCTAGAAAAATATTAATTGTAACAAAATAAAAGTGATGTCTAATTCTGTATAAAAACACAAATTAATTTATATATTATCATCTAACAAATACGAAATTTAAATTTTTTTGACACTTTTTTGTTAGTGCAAAACTTGAAAAACACCCCATGTGAGGCCTTCATCCAGCTCCCGCAGCAAACGCCAGCGAGCATCCTCTATTTTCGGTGAAGAAAGTGCGCTTTTAACCCCCGTGGAACTTCCACCCCAGTAGGTGCCATTGAATGTTTTTCCGATCGAATTTTGAGACAATGTAATCCCAAAGATGATGTATAGGTTTTAATTTGATATTGACTGCGTTCAGGCTCATAAAATTGAAAAGAACCAAAAATGACGATATTTTCAATATTTTCCCTATACTTAAAAGTGGGAAACCTACGATCAAAAATTGTCCTAGAGAACTGAAAATTTGCAGGTAATAATGTTTTAGTATTTGTAACAACTTGAGGGGGGCATCTGGGAAATTCGAAAAAAAATTTTCCCATAGACTTTCGAAACACCCTAATCATTATAGCAAATATTTGCGTTTGATACAGGTATAATCATAAGTTTGAAAACTGCTACATCCGAATGAAGGATTTGAAGTTTCACTGTATGACAATTTTTTACATAGAAAATTTTAATTTGACCAAAAGAAAATACTTATAAAAAGTTTTTTATGTATCTAACAATTGATTAAAAGTGAAAATATCTAAAACAATATTTGTGAACTTACAGATAGAATTCATAAACTTTCTCGTATTAGTAACGTTAAAATGTAAGGTGTTTTGTAATTTTTCAGCTAGCAGATGAGATAAGCCAGAAAGGAGCCACTTTATCATAAACGCAATGCAACACAAGTAGCCAGTCTGTAATGTAATAGCATATAGATTAATGTTACATTAAAAATTATTGTCAAAAAATAATCTTCAATAAAATTAATGTTTGTGTTCTAAAAAATTTGGTTGACTGTAACCAGAAAAACACTTATTGATTGTTGGTCTGAATTACACGATTTTGTCACCCTGTTGTTAAAAAATTAAATTCTATCAATGGATGTTTTTGAGAATACGAGTAGAGTTTTAGAATTTTTAAAAAGAATTTAAATCGATTTAAAATATATTCCTTTTTGTGGATGTTGCATTTATAGGCAGCATCTTTTAAACAACTATAAATACCGTACAATCAAAATACATTTGACTATTAACTTTTAAAATTAAACGAATCAATTTGATGATAAAAAAGCGTACATTTCAAAACTTTTCAAATTAAATCTACTGATAAAAGTGTTCTAGAAACTTAAAATACATTATTATTTGATCACAAGATTTAATACTAATTTCTACATTATCCAGGGGGTACACCTTACTTCCATGACTCTAGAAGACGCTCGTTGGTTCCAAATAAAAGCTGTGAAACGGACTTTTAAAACACCCTGTATTTATTGTATACTTACCTCATGGGGGCCTATATGAAGAACATCGTTATAGTATGTTGGTAGATTTATAAGCAGTAAGTGATGATTCCAATCCTGTAGAAAATGAGTAGTGGCTAGAACCCAAACGTAACGGGAGGACACCATCTTTTTCCATGGAATGGGACTCAACTTTTCAAAAAGAGAGAGAGAGACAAACACAATAATTAATTATACTTGTCGAGAGACAATTAGTTTAAATGCTATTATCTTGATAATTTTTATTTTTGTATGAAACGGGAAGTTTGAATTATACATACATAAGCATTTACATATTCTTAACTTCAGAAATCTTATTTTCCCATTGAAATTTCTCTCAATATAATTGAAAGAAGCAATTTTGTGCAGCCTAATGATTTTTTAAAGATTACAAGTAGATGAAATTGCATGCCGATATTGATGTAACAAACACCCTACGAACATCAACTGCCATAAATTCAGAAAATATTATCACAGACTTCCATAAAAATTTACGACCCTGTGTCCTAGTATACGGTGTTCACAGCTAACTATAGAAAACTCATATAGGAATACATGAAAACAGGTGCTTACTTCCTTGAAATCTCGCTTCACGTCTTCATCTATGCGTTTAGCTTGTTTCTCAGCTAAGAATCGATGTGACCTCGGGGTATCGTAAACCAGAATAGACCATAGAATGAACCAAATTAATAAAAGAGCACCTGTTTTGTGAAAAGTGCATATTAATACTTATTAATAAAATATCACCTGTTCAACTTTACAGTTTTTGCAAAAAACAGACTGTTTATATTAGGTACTCTCACTCATAAGTCAGTTTGCGTTTTCTTTGGATGATATTTTCTTTTGTGATCCTTCGTGGTTTACTATTATACATCTAATAAAGCAATTAATATAAATAAAATAAAAAAGGATTCAACTCACCGAAAAGAGTGTAATTATTTATCCAACCAATAAGAAGTTCCACTTCATAAGTTCTTCCAGACATGAGGAATGCTAAACTTATGCCAATAGGCATACCGGTGAAGATTAACTTCCTCATGAAATGTAACTCGACATCCGGAAACCATTTTTTCAATAAAGCACTCATGGCTGGAGAAACTACACCCTGAATTCAATAAAAGAATAAATTGTTACATTTGAGAATTTATTGAATTCTATGGAGATTTTGGGGCTTTAAGACTGAAAGGGTAAAATAAGCTTGATTATCTCTTTGGAGGAGAAGAACCTTTAGATCAGCTTTGTAGCCTTTTCAATATTGCACAATTCAAACGTTATAAGGTCATAATGGTTCATTAACAAGAGCTAACATTATTGAGTTTTTGAACGCGGCGATTGGCCGTCTGTACTTACTACTGCTAATCCTTGCAACACGCGTGCAAAGAACATGTACCAGCAACTTTCCACTCTGGAGTAAGGAAGGAGAAAGCCCAAGGACCCTGCCACCAAAACTCCGATCCCAACCATCCATTTCGCGCTGATTATGTTTGCGTTGACCACTAAATAGGCAGGGAGAGGAGTGACCGCATATCCATAGTAGAAGGCACCGAGAACTAACGCTTCCTCCACAGTGGTCCAGTTAAGTCTATCTGAAGGCTGAAATTCAAATGTTAATGGACTGCGCTCGGCTTTATTTTACGGAATATATAGGTACTTAAGACAGAAAAGGGAATGTGCTTTAGTTGGTTGATATTAACACTCTGACATTTAATTAGTTTCCAAATTCACTGTTAAAATTTTTGTGAAATAATGTTTCTATCACCAAGCTTTTTTGGACTCCAAAAAGTAGAAATATTGCTAAATAATTTCGCCCTCATAGATTAAAAATTTTTAGGTATATCATCAACTGTTCTTTCAGTTTATCAATAAAAATAAAAAAAAATTGTCGATATTTGAATATATGGCGTTCAAAAAATCTTGATGATATTTAGCCTGAACGTTAACGGAATTGAACCAATCCTTAAGTACCATAAGTTCAATTGGCAAGATATTACTTCTGTTTAAAACATAAAGTATTACTGAAGTCATTCAGAATTACTGAATCATTACTAATACACTACCCTACCCTACAATAATTGACCGGACACCAGACAATTTACATGAAACCCTACTGCATCTCAATTTTTTTACATTCTAATGCTTGCACGTGACCTGGTGAGGTTCCTTCTTTAGTTCTGCATGAAATTGTGATGATATTTCTAAAAGAAATTAACTTAGGGACTTAGAAAGAAGTGATGAAGCAAGTAGTGAATTTAGAGGCTAGTCCTATTCGTTGAATTTCGGGAGAGTTATTAATGTTACAGATAATTTTTGGTGTTGTAGAATGATTACGGGAGTTGGGACACTAATTCCACTTGTTGTTTGTCCCTCAAAAATGACTTAATGGCATCAGCGTGCCCTAAAGTGTGAAAATCGTAAACACCACAAAAAAACATTTCAAATCCTCCAAAATGAATTTAAACCAGCTTAAGGGGTTAGGTCCGCTACAATACTTATTAAAAAGAAATATCCGTCTTTAATATCCATAGTTTAGTTGCAGCAAACAAGCCAAACATAACATCATCCAAAAAAAAGGAAGACTATCTTGTCGTTTGCAACGTCGTAACTGGACTTAAAACAACCAGAAAGCTGTTTTAAGAAGCATTGAGTTTCACTCAACACTCCTCCAGTTGATTGGGCAAGCTTAAGTTTTAAAATGAGAAAGGCAGGTCTTTTTCTCGAGTGGATTGCACAAATCTTCAAATTCAGAGATGGTGTAATCTCGTTTGGGGGTGTTTTACGTGGATCCCTTAACTTTTCTTATCGGCAAATTAAATACTGATGCCAGGATGGACATTTCGGACTGTTAGATTCTTCCCACCTTCTGCCAATTTCATAAAATGGACAAATGTTACTCTCCGGAAGGCAATGCTTCCTGCCATGTTTGAGCCTCTGTCAAGCAGGGGAATCAATATATAGACGTGAAATTTTTTCTATGGCCCTTTCAGAGACCCAAAACAAACCCTAGGAAACATTTTTGAGACAACATAACGCAACATTTAAGGAGTGGGGAACCACGGTCAAAATCTACTACTGAGATATAAATGTTCTCAAGGCAGAAATGGACACAAATTTCCAAAACTGAATATCAAAATATTGTTGAGAATATGCCTAGAAAGGTCAATAATGATATTGCAGCACTTAGAGGTCAATCACTTCAAATTAAATCATTTATTTTTTCAGTTGAAGCATCATACCTTGGTGTCCGGTCAATTATTGTAGGGTAGTGTATAATTAGAATGTTATTATTAAAATCCCATGCTTACTTTTATTCCAGAGGTCAAATTTTTGATGTATACTGGTGAAAGGTGATGACAAGGAATTGCATAAGGGTTACTATGAAAACCAATCAATAATTTGGGATTTTTCGTGTAGAATGGGACAGGTATATTTATGTATACTCGAATGTAGTGCACAGACATTATGGCTAAAAAGCCGAGAAATGCTATAATATTCCATTCTCTAATTCCTGAAAATAAATATAATGCACACAAAATCAGCTTACTATTATAGTATAGTTGGGTAATATTCCGTTATCGAGGTTTCCTCCAAATTACGCCAAATTTCGGCGATGACCATTTTAATGTATGCAACAATGTTTAATGTTGGCAGGATTTCCTCCACGCTTTTAAATCCGATCTCGCCAAGTTTGGCGAAAACCTCGATTATGGAATCTGTCCCGTATAGTTAAATAGGATCTCCCCCTGATTGGGAAAATTCTTTCTAACTGTAATAAGTGATTTTTATTAGAAAAAACTTACTGCGTTCCTTAGACTTGAGTGTAAAATTACTTGAATCAAGGGACTTATATTTACTTAAACAATAATTTTCTCATTCGATTGACTAAGCTATGCAAATGCAATTAGCTAACTAGGGGTTTAGAAGTCTATACTAGTTAACAGTTTACTTTAGTATTTGTCATCCTGTTTGTATGCTCCTCCAGTTACTTCCATTCAACTAACAAAAACTACCTTTTGCTGTATAATATCATTCTATCACAAGAATTTGTATAAAATAATATAGCAATTCAGTTGATGCAAGATGTAACATTAAAAATTAGAAATTGAGTGAGCTCCAATAACAAAAATGTATTGATATAAATTCTAAAAACTTGGAAGCATTCTTAATTTCTTATACTATTTTCCTTTATTGGCAGAACTGCTATTAGAATAATATAAATTGTTTTATACCTTCATGAGAACGTCTTTTGTCCGATGGAAAATCCATGCTCAAATATAAATATTTGTTTTGTTTTACAATAAATGTCTGATATTGCTTCTCGATAGTTGCTGGGTCCCACTTCTATTTCTTTGGTTAAAAAATATCCTAATACTAGTATTTGATGACTGCTTTGACTCATAAATTTTTCTCATTTCACAACTACAACTCAAAAATATACTACTGATCAGCCAACGATAGTAAAAGGGTCACGTGAATTTTACAGACTTTGAAAGGCCGATAGTTGGGTAAACGGTGATAGTTGGGGTCTTGCTCCTATACAGGGTGTATCTGAAATGGTGCAACAAACTTTCAGGGATGATAGTACTCATCAAGACGAACAAGAATCGGTATAGAAAGGGGGGTCCCAGACCAAATCCCAGGGAGTTAAAAATGGAGCGACACCCCAAAAAAATCATTGAAAAATTCAATTTTTAGAAGAACTACTATTGGTAAAAACTTAATTATGGTCTCAAAAATTGTGGTTTAATATGATCTTTAAAATTACCTCAAAAGTCTTCACTTTAAAATTTGTTTTATTATGAAAAAGTTAAAAAACACAAAAAATGTGAAAACTATGCCAAAACCTTATTTTGTATTTCGAAATCCTTTCTTTTGATTTGATAATCTGAAAGATCATAGTTGAAAACCCTTAAGTCCAAAGTTTCACGTAAATACAATCAATATCAAACACTTGAGATCCTGTTAAAGTTTGTTTTTTGCGTGCGCTAACAGCTGTTCTGGAAACAGCTCTAAAAAACTGCTTGCGCACCCAAAAAACAAACTTTAAAAGTATCTCAAGCGTTTAATATTGATTGTATTTACGTGAAACTTTGGACTTAATGATTTTCAACTATGATCTTTCAGATTATCAAATCAAAAGAAAGGATTTCGAAATACAAAATAAGGTTTTGGGAAATTTTTTAAATTTTTTTGTTTTTTAACTTTTTTCATAATAAAACAAATTTTAAAGTGAAGACTTTTGAAGTAATTTTAAAGATCATATTAAACCACAATTTTTGAGACCATAATTAAGTTTTTACCAATAGTAGTTCTTCTACAAATTGAATTTTTCAATGATTTTTTGGGGTGTCGCTCCATTTTTAACTCCCTGGGATTTGATCTGGGACCCCCTTTCTATACCGATTCTTGTTCATCTTGATGAGTACTATCATCCCTGAAAGTTTGTTGCACCATTTCAGATACACCCTGTATACAAGCAAATGTCTCTTCCTCTTTCGATCAACTACCCCTCAACTTCCACCTCTCCCCTCCGAAATACTAGTTCCAGCGTTGTCAAAATAATCACGTGACCCTTTTACTATCGTTGGTTCAGCAGTATTTATTTTAGGCTAAGCGCGCACTGGAGACTTCTGTCTCGGCGACTTAAAACACTAGTCACTCGAGAGCAATGCATTTCTATGAGGAAATTCTTGGCCTAGTGATCTTGGTCTCGTCGCCATGTGCGCGCACTCTAGCTTCTTGCAATAGCCAGGGAAGCAATTTTGTCTTTGTCGCCGAGACAAAAGTCTCTAGTGCGCGCTTAGCCTAAGAGATATTACGTTGTTTATTTTTTTATAAACTGAAAACAATTCAATATATCCTGACTGTGGAATTTGAAACTTTGTCAATGTTGGGCAAACTTATTAACTATACATATTAATATGCATATGTATCAATATGTATATTTTTCCTTTAATAGAAATTATCTTTGGTCAACTGTCCCAACCATCCCATCCCAAATCCCAACCATCACAATCCTAGAAAAACTTATTTTATTATTCCATTACCTTCGATTTTGAGTGAACATTCAATTATTTATCTAATAAACGTTCATTTTACAAGACGTAGAAAAGAGCAAAAACAAGAAGGGATTTAAAAGAATCCTAAACTTTATTTCACAGTTTTGAAATTGAAATTCCTGAAACATCTTGTTCATGAGGTGCTTTCTCGGTCTTCTGAGTATTGGAAGCTTGGTTGCTGTCACCCCATTGCTGTCTTTCTGCTGTGCAGAAAAAGTTGAACACAGTACCGCTTATGAAGAAGATGCTAGAAGTTGCAATGAATATCTTGCTCCAGCTTTTCAAGGTGTGCTATATAACAGGAGAAATCATTTTATTAAAACTTTTAATGGTAGTATAAATTTTTGTTTTGGTTAGTATTTCCTAAGCCTTGACAGGAAGAGGAGGTTCAAAATTTATAGTTGATTTTTACACGAAACAGACACTTCTCTCTCAAATAATAACTCTTAAATGATTATTTTTAATTTTTTATCTCTATTTACAGACATTATGAGTGTCACTCTTGCTGAGATATGACCAGATCTCATAAGGCATTTTTGGTTACAACGCCTGAGACATTAATTGATCATGCCTAGTGAATTGATAGGGAACAATGCGATAACCACAATTTCAGGCGAATAGTTTCAGGCAATAGAAGTAAAGTTTTTTTTTGCATTGCCATTGGGATGCAAGGAGAAGTTTACATTTAGGATGGAAGCTTGCAAAGAGAGAGCTTCCCAGGTAAAACCAAAATTCTTCTCCTATCGATGACTTTTGGAAATAAATGTTAGTCTTGAAAATCCATTGCAATGTTGCTTTTAGTAACTGTAGAGATTTTGGTGGATTTACGGTTAACGTTGCAAAGAGATCCTGGTAGTTTTCGATAATTTAAGTCACTCCAACTACAACTTACCCCATCTTCAATCATCCATCCAACAAAAGAAGGAACAAGAAATCCGGGTAAATTTGCTATACAGTTTGTAATTCCCATTAGAGTGCCTGCAAGGAATATGGAGATAAAAATTAATAATCGTATTTTTTTAAAAAAACTTTACACATAAGTGATTAACAAAAAGAATAGATATATCTGTTTTTAATTGATGGGAAGTCAGTTATCTGTTTTTAGGAACAGAATTAACCTTCGCTGAGACTTACCTGCAAACTCTGGACACATATCCACATGTGATATGTTGAATCCAGAATAGATAAATCCATTAAAACTAACTGCCAAAGTTAGAAGCACAACTATTGCAATAGGTTGGCACCCAATAAATGCAATGGGGAGTACGCACAAAGCAGGGACATAGAGAGCTGAAATAAATTAAATGAGTTAAGTTTGAGAAAGTAAGTTTCTTCTGATAGTATTTAAAATTAGTAGGTACTATTCATCTTATCCCATTTTCCTTTTAATTCTGTTCTTCATGTTTGAAACATTACCCCTATAGGATAATATTAGGACTTAAGGAGGGAATTAAAAGGTTAAACCCCCAGCGGCAAACACCTCAAAAATTTGGTAATTAATCTTGCGATTTGATTGGCATAGCGATGCTAGGATCTCCCGTAAGAATAATTTCAAAACATTTATGGGGTGGAACCTCCAGATCCTCCCGGTTTTGATATAGAATCCAGTGTTTTATCCCGAATTAATGAAAGAAATGTGACAAAGCTCAAATTGCATCTCTTAACTTTCTAGAAACCTATATGTAATGTATGAAATATTACTGTGTACACATAATATTTGGATGTCGGGCCCCATCAAAACAAAGGTCTAGTAACGGGCTTGCTTATTCATAATTTTTTAATAATTTATTTAAGAATCAAAATTTTTCTTTTTACAGTAAAATGATCCTTTTATAAGTCTATACATTCTAATTATATATTTTTCTAACTAAGAGTTTATTTGATGGATATTTCTTTAACTATTTAGAATTTCAGCCATGATGTTTTAAGAGTTCTCAGAACTAAATGAAAAGAAATATCTTTCACGTAATGATAATTTGAAAATATCTAAACTTACCAAATGAATTCATAATTTTCCTTATAGTTGTTAGTTTTAACCGACGTGATGCCAAAAGTTTGTCGGCCACAGTGCTGGACACTATAGCGACGAAAGCTTGAATTAAGTTTGGCATGGCTGATAAAGTTCCATTCTAAAAAAGAGAGGTTTTTATATTTTAAGTGATAAAGTACTTCACACAAATCGGTTAAACAGAATCTTTTGAGTTCATTGTTGAACAAATTTTTAGTAAAGTTAATTTATTTAGTTAATTGAATTAACAAAAATATTGTACATGGATAAAAAATTAGATACATTTCGTTGGGTTAATCTTTATGCACATTTTGACACAAAAAATGTAATAAGTAAAAAAATATTCGAAATCCGTAAAATTGTGGTAATTTTGCATTGCATAAAAATATGAAAAGAGGGAAAAGGTTTTCATGAGGTTAGCAAATTTGTTCTCTCTATTCTGTGTAAATATAATAAAGTTAATATATTTGAGCAATTTAAATCCTATGACTTACCGTTAATAGATTGAAATGCAGTACACCAGACATATAGGTAGGTAGTTCAGTAAGCAATGTGTAAAATCCCCAGTTTTGTCCAAAATGAGTTATCGCCAAACCCCACATTGGAACTGAAGTGAATATTTGTTTCCAAGGGATTGGGGTTTTCTGAAAAAAAAAAAGAACTAATGGTTACATGCTTAAAAAAGCGTTTTTACGTTGATTTGGATGATACAAGTTTTTAACAATAAAAAAAAATAATAGGAATTTTTTTCTGGAGGGGAATCAGTAAAATTATTTCTTGAGAAATATAATACACTAGCGGAAATAAAAATCCCAACACCAAGAAGGAAAGGAGATATCAAGATCAAATTTATTTCTATGATTGCACATAGTATTAATGTGAATTGATTAAAAAATCAGCCTCTCTGGATGTTAGGGGGCCGAGAAAACCAGGGAAGAGTGTTGTCTCCATAGGTGTCGATTACCACCGTCACACGTCATGGTATTGAGTGACAGGGGCTCTAAATGACTTTTGAGGGATTGGAGGACCATGTTACCTCCTCAGGTAGTCCAAATTCATATGGTGCACCAGCGGACGTTGCATACCGGGCTAGGTGATTTCTCCTCATTGACCGGACTTGTTTTGTGGGTGTTGGTTCTAGAGAACGTGAAAGACGGGGTAAAAATGCAACCTAGGGGGTTAAGAAGAAAGCTTGGACATTGCATACAACATGTGGTTGTGCATGTTTCTCTTGAAATTTGTCCCCAGGACAGGTCTGAAGGTAAAGACGGTCTACCGGCTGCAAAACTGCAATGACGCAGCTCTGGTTGGAAAAAGTACTGGTGAATCATACTCAGGAGTTGCAGAAATGGAATTCAATGCATCCCCACTCCGTTACCCTGCATCACCACTCAGTGGAACGATTAGAAAATCAACAGCTGAGTGCGCTCTCTCCATTGTGTCTTCAAACTCATACCCAACCGTCGCGGTGCTCCAAACCGAAGCAGGATTCTCTCATAAACACTATGTCATGAAATTGGGATTTTCATTTCCTTATTTTGTGCACTATTGGAAACAGAAAGGCCCATTTTCAGCCCCTTGTTTATAGACAAAGATGTAAGAAGCTATGCGGACAAACGGACAATCCGCAGTACTGCAAACGACATCCATCCCACTGCCTCTTGTCCTCAGTATGATCTACCGGTACTTTGGCCAACCAGAGCTGCTTCATTGAGGTTTTTTAGCTGGTTGTCCGTCCTTGCCTTCAGACCTGTCCTGGGGACAAATTTCAAGAGAAACATGCACAACCACATGTTGTATGCAATGTCCAAGCTTTCTTCTTAACCCCATATGTTGCATTTTTACCCTGGCCCATCCGTTCGTAAGAACCAACGCTCACAAAACATGTCCGGTCAATGAGAAGAAATCACCTAGCCCGGTATGCAACGTCCGCTGGTGCACCATATGAATATGGACTACCTGAGGAGGTAACATGGTCCTCCAATCCCTCAAAAGTCATTTAGAGCCATTGTCACTCAATACCATGACGTGTGACGGCGGTAATGGACACCAATGGAGACAACACTCCTCCCTGATTTTCTCGGCCCCCTTAATATCCAGGAAGGCTGATTTTTTAAGCATTTCCCATTGATACTATGTGCAATCATAGAAATAAATTTGACTTTGATATCTCCCTTCCTTCTTGGTGTTGGGATTTTTATTTCCGCTAGTGTATAAGTTTTCTCTGAAGGTACTTAAAGAATGGGTAAACTATATTCTAAATGCCTCCAAAGCAAAGCATCATTGTGTCTCCCTTCTTATAATAGGTGATCTCCTTGTTTTTTTAAAGCTATCTAATTCTGCTTTCAGAGAAACATCAAAAGTTCTTGGAAAATATAAATACACCCAGTATTTAAGGTTATAGATTCTATGAACGAGATTTTCCCAAGATAGTGAGAGAGCCATGCTGGCTCCTTTGGGATATAAAAAATATTTCAGTGTTTTTTTTTCCTTTATCATTTTTCTTTCCTGTTGTGTACTGTCGTTTGTGTGTTGTTGTTGAATAAATTTGAATTTGAATTTGAATTAGTTGATTTTTGTTATGTTGAATAATGCGAAATCCCTGAAACTGTTTTAGTGTACTTCAATGTATTTGTGATTGGTTTCATTGAAAAGAAATAGAAGTACTTGCAGTGACCATATGTTCATCTTGTCCAAGTTGGATGTACAAATATTCTTCTTTTGAGATATGGGGGTGTTTATCAGGAGAATCATACACTAATGCTGTCCATAATAGGAACCATACACAACCTAATAAACCTGAAAGTTCAACAACAACAACATTACAAATAACTTATTAAATATATGTTTTGACATTTGAACTTCAGTATTTGTTTACAGGTTTACATGATATAATAAATACTCAATTAAAATAAGTCTGTTAAGTCTGATAAGTGTTTACCTAGCTAGGGAAATTGACCTGTATTTTTTTAAAAATTTCATCAAGGTGATGATATTTTATCAAGGCAATGTCATGTTATACTCAAAGATATTTCAAAGTCTATTAAACATTGTTTCTATCTGCATTGCAAGGATGTTTTAAAATACGAAGTGTATATTTGGACGGCTAAAACGGCCAGTGGCGCATGCGCTGTAGGTCTCGTGATGACGTAGCAGTCTGGGCGCTTAGTGATGGAACCAATGGAACGCCTAGCCGTGGAAGTTAGAGTAGAGTTTAGTTGAAAAAAAGCCGTCCAAATATACAGTGCCTTTAAAATAAGGGTAAAATTTATAAAGGCGCTTTCTTCCTTTCTGCATGAAATTGAGCAGAATTTATCCTATTTTGTGACGAATCATGTGGAGTTTTTTTAAAGTTATGGTTATCTTTAAAAAATATAAGCAATGAGTTTTGAAAGGTCCTTTCAATAGTATGATAATTACATTTCTTAAAATAATTTACAGTATACTTCTTGTGCGTTGAAATTTTAAGTAAAATACACATTAAGTTTAAAATTTTTTCTTTAAACCAGTGGTTTATTCATAATATTAACGTATCATCTGGCCATTTTTACACCATGACATTGACTCAATTATAAGCTGAGAAAATTACATCAATCTACAGGGTGTTTCAGATAAGTGGTACAATATTTTAAGGGGAGACAGGGGACATCTGGACGAGTCAGAATCACATAGGATTTGGGGGTCCCAGACCAAATCCCAGGGAGTTAAAAATGGAGCGACACCCCAAAAAAATTATTGAAAAATTCAATTTGTAGAAGAACTACTATTGGTAAAAATTTAATTATGGTCTCAAAAATTGTGGTTTAAAATGATCGTTAAAATTATCTTAAAAGTTTTCAGTTCAAAATTTTTTTATTACAAAAAAAGTTTAAAAAACCACAAAAAATGTGAAAACTCTGCCAAAACTTTATTTTGTATTTCGAAATCATTTCCATTGATTTAATAATCTGAAAGATCATAGTCGAAAACCCTTAAGTCCAAAGTGTCACGTAAAAACCATCAATATTTAATGCTTGAGAGCCTGTTAAAGCATGGTTTAAGTCCGTTTTTTGCGTCCGCTAACTGCCGTTTTGGAAACGGCTATAGGAAACAGTTTGCGCACGCAAAAAACGAACTTTAACAGGATCTCAAGCGTTTAATATTGATGGTTTTTACGTGAAACTTTGGACTTAAGGGTTTACGACTATGATCTTTCAGATTATAAAATCAAAAGGAAGGATTTCGAAATACAAAATGAGGTTTTGGCAGAATTTTCATATATTTTTGTGGTTTTTTAACTTTTTTCATAATAAAACAAATTTTAAAGTGAAGACTTTTGAGATAATTATAAAGATCATAATAAACCACAATTTTTGAGACCATAATTAAATTTTTACCAATAGTAGTTCTTCAACAAATTGAATTTTTCAATAATTTTTTTGGGGTGTCGCTCCATTTTTAGCTCCCTGGGATTTGGTCTGGGACCCCCAAACGCTATGTGATTCTGACTCGTCCAGATGTCCCCTATCTCCCCTTAAAATATTGTACCACTTATCTGAAATACCCTGTATATATTGACATCAATCTAATCTCGGGCTCGGGGAATTCTCCCCTTTGGTCTATACTCTGATAACATCAAGGAGACAGCCAGCTGTGTATTGCATACACATGGTTTTATTTAGTTCTCCCACACACACGACACCAACAAACCCACCAATCAATCTAAACAAATTTGACACAGTCTCCTGAAATAAAGGGTTTGGTAGAAAGTTGAGTGTGTCATGCTTCTCCTTAAGTCATGATTTAGATCCAGAAACGTAGATGATCGTAGTTAATTGACTGGTGTTTAACTGACAGTCAAACTTCTGATTGGCAGTTAAGAAAGTCCACTAATCAGAGGTTTGACTGTCGCACAGTGGAGTATTTGCCCTGAAATCCCGGCCAAAAATATTTCGCTGCCTTTTTTTGATGTTCAAGCCAAGTTAATGTCCTTTAATTGTTTTTATCACTAAATACACTGATTTGGCAAGCATTTATATAAATTTATATTATAATATAATAAATTATGATAAATATTTAGTTTATTTATTTATATTAGCTATTTGCTTTTTTATTGCGATGCTTAACTTCACAGAGAAAATATGAATGAATTAAAATTATTACCATAAATGAACTGGTTAGAATAAAATTGGTTTATTTTCCCCCCCCAAAAAAACTGGGATTGTTTATATTTTACATTGTGGGGTAAATTTGTCTTTAACCATAAATTCCGTTTCTAGCAAGATCCGTTTTGTCAAAACTTAACTGAAAGTTGTTTAAATTAACTTTTAAACTAATACCATTTTCAAACTAAAAAGTTGATAAAATGGTTAACAAGATATATGTGGAAATCTCACATAATAAAGGAAGGATATAAAGGACTATTATAAACAAAAATATTTTTTAGCTTATCCATAAGGTCTTAAGGTATTAAAATTGTGTGGTTAATTAAATATTTATTAATAGAAAAGTAACAAAAAGTATCTTCAGCAATATATAAGAGAAATATAAATATATGGGCCCTCATTTATATATATCTGCGTGAATATGAATGACCTTGGTTTTTCTTTTAGCAAAACAAATAAATCTCTGAGAGAAACATGGAACATGGTGTAATCGTAGTGTCGACTTATTTTACCTAAAAATTCTAATGAAAACTATTTTGGAAATGTGTGTAGTCGTTTTATAGGTCACCCTTGAGGCCAAAAATTAAACATTTAACTTAACCATATGGTATTTGATGCAACTCAAATAAAAAACCTAAAAACTAATCCAATTTCATTCCTAACTACAATTTTATAATTTTTTGACTTAGACCACTTTTATCCCGAATAGCTCATATTTTCGGATGAACCATAAAACCAAATGATCCAACGAAAAAAATCGTGAGAAATAGTTGGGAATTAAAGTTTAAACAGTCTTAATAAGAGCAAACGTTCCAACGGACTTTTAACATTTCTTACAATTGCGTAAAGTAGTACTTCACAAAAAAATTATTTCTCAAAAAGTGCACAAAAGTGCAGTAATTTTTGAATTGGAAGTGGTTCTTCAAAGTGTAATCTTTAATTCAAGACCTTGTTTTGGACGGAGGATTACGGAATTCCCTTTTGAAAACCTTTCTCAATTCTTATACTGCATTTAAAAACGACAAAAAGTGAAGCATGTTTTGAGTTAAATTAGTTTTTTCAATGAGAAAAAAACTAAATAGTTCAAAACAAAAAATACGTTAAGAAAGTCCAGAAAATTCCTGATCCTATACAGGTATATTTCATTTCATTTATCCAGAAGCTCACAAAAATTATTTTCTAAACGTCCTAAAAAGTCAAAAATCAGTCGAAAATGGCATTCACTTTCAGTGAAATCTCAACTTTGACAGAGGTTAGGAACCAAAGTATGCCACTCACAGCTAAAAATTTTACACCAATGGATGCGAAATTTTATTAGCTTTTCAGAAATATCATTTTTATGTCTGTTTGTAGAAGTTCGTGTTAAGCCTTTTTGGCCGGGTTTTCCGGGCAAATACTCCACTGTGTGCCGGTCAGGTTAGCCGAGAATTCGGCCTTTAGGTAAATAGGGCAAACACACAATAAGGGCAATAAGACAGCTCAAACTAGCATCTAAAACCCCCGGAGCATTAACTGACGACCAAAAACAGAGAATTAGATGAAGAAAGGATAACGTACCAAACACATAGAACGCGGAGGGCCAGCCCCCAAGGAAAGTGGAGTCGCAGAGGATGCCCGAAACGGCCAAGGAGACCACCGTCCCGATGGCCGTTCCGTTGTAGATGATGGAGGATGTGCGACTGATTTCGTGTTTAGGGACCCAACGACCAATGAGCGAGTGCATAGCAGGATACGTCACACCCTGGAAAAGGCCTTGATACATTAGTCAGGCATCAGGATTCGGAAATAATTAATCACTTTTGATAACGGTCTATGTTAGAAAAGGTTGGCCGACGTACTTACTTCTCCTAAACCTTCTATTGCCCGAGCAACGATGAGAGCCCAGACATTCCACTTGGCTAGAAAGGGGGTGAGCAGCGAGAAAATTGCCGTCACCAGAATCCCTATTCCGAAAGGCCACTTAGCCCCGTACCTCTCCGCTATCATACCACCGGGGATTTGGGTGATGACGTAGCCATAATAAAAGGAGCCCAGCACGAGGCCCTGCATATTGGTATCCCAGTCGAATTCACCTTCATACTGCAAAGCAATAAATAGTACAGATTAACCGATGATGAAGTAAAAATTCAAACGAGCGGTATCAACCCTTTTGTTCCCTCAAGTTACTGATGGGACGTATTTTTAACCTTTGCTGGAATTAAAAAAATATCTTCTTTGGAACAGCTACTTTAAAAAAGGAACGCCGAATTCATTCGAAATCTGAAGAAAAGAGATGAATTTATATAATGTCATTTAGTTGGGTAAAGCAAAATTTGTAATTTAGAGACTAGAGTAGTAAGCCGAAGTCAAGAAAGCCATACACGGTTTGTGGGCACTACGTTTAGTTTTAATCAATTAGTTGTTTTACTTATATGACGGTGTTTTATGAATAAAAAATAATTACATAGAAGTTGCAGCATGAAACGCTATTTAAAAAATGCATAGTTTCTTAGGCCAATTATATTGTAAAAATTAATACTTAAGTTACTACTTTTAGATTTAAACATTTGCGTTATTACGCAGATAGTAAATTTTTGCTTCAGTTGTACTATGCTTGGGTGCCCAATATTTTCTTATGGTTTGACTGTGTGGGGTGGTGATTATGTAAGCAATTTTTCAGTATTAAATTCACTTCACAATAAACTTTTAAAAATTGTAACAAATACTTTTAACCATCCTGACATTTTTATTTACAAATCAATGAATATCCCGCCACTAATGCTTATTTATTTTTAAAAATCCATGTTTATGTGACAAAAAACTAATTATTAATATAAGGCGACCAAATTAAATTTATAAAATCCCATATCCCTCTAAAGAAATCATTCACAAAACGTTTTCATACTTATACCCAAAATTCTACAATAGTTTACCCCTTGATATTCAAAACAGTACAACCGATAAAATTTTCAAAAAACGTCTTAAAGACTTCTTATTTTCATTAACAGACATTGAACAGTTCTTTTAAATAGACTGAAAAATTGTATAAACCACCTGACACCGTTTTGCCATTCCAATACTAATTGTTTTTCCTTGTAATTTTGAATTTCTTGTGTTTTTTTCTTTTATGTCATCTTTTGTTTATTTGTATGTTATGTTTTATTTGTAAGTTTTTTTTCTGTAGATTTTATATTTATCTATATTCACCTTATGGATCAGCGATCCCAGGTGATATGATTTTTTCTTTATATCTTTATATTTTTTTGAATGTGTATAATAATAAAATTTGAATTTGAATTTGAAGTAAAGGGTAATTAAAATATAACTTCATATAATTTTCCTCTCCTTCTTCTCCAGATATCACAAGTTGTCCCATTTAGCTATGTGACCATCTCCGATATTCAATCAATCAATCAAAGTCTGCCCGGGCCTAGTGACCCATCAGGCGGTGCCCATCTCCGTTTCTGTAGCCTTTGGGCCTGGGGTGCTAATTACTAGCGTGTGTCCAGGCCGAGTGGCTAGCCCGACGCTGGACCCCCAGTTGATTCCCCAAGCGAGCTTGGTCCTCATTTATCGACCCCAGAAGGATGAAGGGCTGAGTTGACCCATGACCGAGAAGCGCAAGGCATCGAACCTGGGTCGGTATGGTATCCTAATTTAAAACTAAAATAAAAATAATTAATTTAATATATTTTAAATGTTATGGGATACTTTTTTGTCGTAAGTTAAGAAATTGTTACCTTGTCTAAGAAAAATAGTAATTTAATCTAACAGTTTTTCTAATTCTATGCTCATTTAAAATTAAAAAAAATTCTACGAAGTTTACCACATGTTTTAGTTATTATAAATGAAGATTTACTTCGATTTTGAACAAAATTTTGTTACACGGTAGAGTCGTATAATAACACTTTCATCTCGTAAAATTGATAAACGCAGGAGCGATAAAATTACTCAGAAACAAATTAAACAAAAGATAAAATTGCTCAAACTGAAAACATTATAACATTATTTACTTTCGAAATGTTACGAGACAAGCCATTATGAAGTATGAAAGTTTCTATTTTCACTAAAGAGAGAGAAAAAGTAGTCTATATAAACAGCTTTAGACCGAGTTTTCCTTAATGGTTGTCCAGATTTTAAGTAGATTATGAAGAGCACGATATTAAAAGGGCATAAGCATAGTGTAAAATCTATTGAACATTTAATAAAATGTAATAAAAATGCCCCATATTCATTATCTTTCAGGAAAATTAAAGCGGTGCTCCCTCATCTTTTAACGTAAATTTTGTATTGTTTACTCTTAGTGTTATTAGCCGATTAGCCCTAAAACTGTTTTTCTTTAACTTACTCTTAGACAAGCGCAGTTTTTTAATCGGTATTTCAAACTCTACTACGACTCAAGACCACCCAAACCTACTGGAAAAAGTTTCCGAACACGCGCCGAAACCTTTTCACTGGACCTTTTGAACGGGACCACAACACAAGGACTGACCCACAGCCACTTCGTTTTTTGTGACATACGTAACACTCCTGCCATTTAAAACTTAGTGGTCATGGTCATGGGCGTAGCCAGGGTTCAACTTAGGAGGGGGAAAGCAGGGTTGACTCTTTTTATGTTTGTAAAGATTAATTTTAAAGCACCGTGAGAGAGAGAGAACCGTCAAGTTTAAACAGGGGGTCTGGGGGTCCTCCCCAGAAATTTTTTTGAAATATGACTGTATAAGAACATGGTTTTAAATTGTTTTTTGGTACACGTAAATCCAAATTTGGACATTCATTTTTAGGTTGAATTTTATTTTAATGAACTTATTACAAAAAAGTTTGAATAATAAAGGTTTAAATGCTCAAAGGGGGTCTGGGGGCCCTCCCCCCAAAAAATTTTGAAAATTTGACACTAAAATCATGGGTTTTAACTTAACAGTAAAGTAAAAACTAATTACTCAGGACTTAGGGGGGGGCAGCTGCCCCTCCCTGCCCCCCCCCTTGGCTACGCCTATGGTCATGGTTGAACTCTTTAAATCAAAGCTACAACAATAAATATAAATCTCACCCTTCTTAGAGAGTCTGAGTTGTTACTCAGTCGAGACTTGAAGAGGAGTTCTGGACAGGCGACGACACTCTCGTTGATGTATGGAATGTCGTGAACCTGTGGTTCACGAACCATCGCCACCAGGGCGACATTTAAATTCACTCTCAGAGCGTACACACAGAAGAAACCAAAAAATCCGAGTACTGTCAGGATGTATCGAGTTGGTATAGCTAAAAAAAATAACAGAATTTCAGAATCCCTGCTTTTACCCAAAATTTTTTTTGCTCTATGTAAGCCATGAAATTTCTAATGAATCAATCAACCATCCAACCTTCATTCAATAGTAGTCCACTGAAAATAGCGAAAAAAAGGCTCGAACCTCAGACAAATTGCAATAAAAGGTTTCTCGACGGTTTTCACTTAGGAAAGACCTCAATAATAACATACTAAAAATCGGCCAAAATCGGACGGGGTAAAGAATTTTTTTTAAATTAAAAAAAAAATGGCCGAAATTTAAAAAAAAAAAAACTCAAAACAATAGACATGTGATACATGTTTATAGGTTATTTTTGAGTTTTAAAACCGAATATTGCCTTTAGTTTTGAAAAAAAAATTGAAATTTCAATTTTTAAAATTAATTTGAAAAATGAACTATATGAAAAAATTAAACCCCCCCCTTAAAACCTAACCAAGTCATCAAAAGAGATAAATCAAACGGTTTTCATTTAGAAATGACCTAAATATTAACATACTAAAAGTAAAAAATTTTACGAGTTAAAGAAGTTCAATTTTTTTTAAAATTTCAACTTTTTTTTTTGCGAAAAATGCATTTTTTTCAAATTCGTGCCCCAAACTTTTGAGGCTTTTGAAAAGGTCATTTTTCATTGGATATTGTCCACAGATAGTTATATAATGGAAAACCGGTGGAATTGACCCTCAAAGAATTAGTTAATTATTTTATTTAAAATTTTGAAATTAGTAAAATGTAGTAAAAAGTGAAAAAAGGTAATATTTTGGCATATTTACATCAGAATTTAAAATAATTAACTAATTCATTGAGGGTCAATTCCACCGGTTTTCCATTATATAACTATCTGTGGACAATATCCACCGAAAAATGACCTTTTCAAAAGCCTCTAAAGTTTTTGGCACGAATTTGAAAAAAAAAATAGTATTATTTTTCGCAAAAAAAAATGGAAATTAAAAAAAAAATTTAACTACTTTAACTCGTAAAATTTTTAAATTTTAGTATGTTAATATTTAGGCCATTTCTAAACGAAAACCGTTTGATTTATCTCTTTTTGATGATTTGGTTAGGTTTTTAGGGGGGTTTTAATTTTTTCATATAGTTCATTTTTCAAATTAATTTTAAAAATTGAAATTTCAATTTTTTTCAAAACTAAAGGCAATATTCGGTTTTAAAACTCAAAAATAACCTATAAACATGTATCACATATCTATATTATTGTTTTGGGTTTTTTTTAAGTTTTTTTTCGGCCATTTTTTAAAAATTAAAAAAAAATTAAACTTCCCCCGGCCGATTTTGGCCGATTTTTAGTATGTATTATTGAGGTCATTCCTAAGTGAAAACCGTTGAGAAACCTTTTATTGCAATTTGTCTGAGTCCAGTAAATCTACTGAAAAAAAAGGTCAAACCGGGAAAAAATTGATATATTTAGTTTTTCAACGGTTTTCGATTGGGAATGACCTAAATAATAACATACTAAAAATCGGACAAAATCGGTCCGTGGGAAGTTAATTTTTTTTTGAATTTTTAAAAAATGGCCGAAAAAAATTTCAAAAAATAATTTTTAAAATTAATTTGAAAATTTCGATAATCGAAAAAATTAAAACACCCCTAAAAACCACAAAAAAACTAAAAAAGAAATATTTTTAACGGTTTTCACTCAGAAATAACCAAAGTTACAACATATTAAAATTTGATAAAAATCGGACGATAAAAATTTAATTTATTTAAGATTTTCAATTTTTTTTACCTCAAAAATCGACCTTTTTTAAAATTCCTGTCAAAAACGTTTGAGGCATTTGCCAAGGTTATTTTTCCATGGGCATTGTAGTCATATAGCTATATAAACGAAAAAACCCCAAATTGATGGTTAAATCATTAATTAATTAAATAAAATGAACATTAAAAATAGGTGGAAATATTTTCAATCAAGATTAAACAGTTATTATTTCAACAATATTCAGTATCAAATATTTTAAAAATTAATTAAATTTACAAACGATAACAAATCTTGAAAAAATTTAAATTTTTAAAAAAATTTTAAAATTTTAAAATTTTTATAAAATTTAAATTTTGCTTTATAGACTTGTGATACATGTTTATAGGCTATCTTTTAATGATGACGTCGAAAAACAAACCAATTTTGGGATAAAATTTTAAAAAAGTGTGAAAAAATTTAAAAACAAACAAACTTAATAAAATATGAACTCAAAACCTCAGACAAATTACTACCTATTTCATTTTTGAAAACATTTTTGATAACATTTATTCAAAGAATCTCCTAGAATGTTTTTTTTTCCAAAAAAAAATTTAAAAAATTAAATTTTAAAATTTTTGTTAAAAAAATTGTTAAAATTTTAACAATAGGCTTGTGATACATGTTTAAAGGCTAACTTTTAGTGCTAGTGTTGAATATCAGGTCAATTTTGTTGTGGAACTTGAAAAAAGAGTGAAAATTTAAATATTAAAAAACTACTTACAGAATATTAGAGTAGTAGTTTACTAATTACTGACAAAATACTAAATGACTGACAGAAATATATATAAAATATATAGTTAGTTCTTTATATATACTGACTTAAAAAGTTACTAACTTAAAAATATTTATAGATTTAGAATTCAAAAACTCTATGGATAGCTTATTATGATTTTAAAATAAAAATTATTACCTCTCTAAAGATGCGCAAAATAGTTCAAAATTAATTTTTTTACCTTTTATCGCTTGTTTCTCCTACTATATGTTTTTTTAATATTTAAATTTTCACTCTTTTTTCAAGTTCTACAACAAAATTGACCTGATATTCAACACTAGCACCAAAAGTTAGCCTTTAAACATGTATCACAAGCCTATTGTTAAAATTTTAACAATTTTTTAACAAAAATTTTAAAATTTAATTTTTTAAATTTATTTCTTTGGAAAAAAACATAAATGTTATCAAAAATGTTTTCAAAAAAGTAAAAAGGTAGTAATTTGTCTGAGGTTTTGAGTTCATATTTTATTAAGTTTGTTTGTTTTTTAATTTTTTCACACTTTTTTAAAATTTTACCCCAAAATTGGTTTGTTTTTCGACATCATCATTAAAAGATAGCCTATAAACATGTATCACAAGTCTATAAAGCAAAATTTAAATTTTATAAAAAAATTTTAAAATTTAAAATTTTTTTTAAAAATTTAAATTTTTCAAGATTTGTTATCTTTTGTAAATTTAATTAATTTTTAAAATATTTGATACTGAATATTGTTGAAATATTAACTGTTTAATCTTGATTGAAAATATTTCCACCTATTTTTAATGTTCATTTTATTTAATTATTTAACCATCAATTTGGTTTTTTTTCGTTTATATAGCTATATGACTACAATGTCCATGGAAAAATAACCTTTGCAAATGCCTCAAACTTGACAGGAATTTTAAAAAAGGTCGATTTTTGAGGTAAAAAAAATTTAAAATCTTAAATAAATTAAATTTTTATCGTCCGATTTTTATCAAATTTTAATATGTTGTTACTTTGGTTATTTTTGAGTGAAAACCGTTGAAAATATTTCTTTTTTAGTTTTTTTGTGGTTTTTAGGGGTGTTTTATTTTTTTCGATTATCGAAATTTTCAAATTAATTTTAAAAATAGATATTTTAATTTTTTAAAAACTTAAATGGAATATTCGTATTCAGCACTGAAAGATAGCCTATAAAAATGTATCACAAGTCTCGATCTCTATTATTTGATTTTTTGAAATTTTTTTTCGGCCATTTTTTAAAAATTCAAAAAAAAAAATAAACTTCCCACGGACCGATTTTATCCGATTTTTAGTATGTTATTATTTAGGTCATTCCCAATCGAAAAACGTTGAAAAACTAAATGTATCAATTTGTACCGGTTAAGTTACAGATTGCCTGGACTAAAAGCAGTGTAGCAGTGTGTGTGTGTTTCCGTATTCACGAACTTTAAGTCGAGAGAGACACGAAACGCATTCGAAACGCAAACGTACTCGAAACGATTATTTTGGAAACGTTCGTCCCGAAGCTCACGTCTCCTCAAAAACATATCGGCCGCCATCTTGTTTTTTGAGATTCCGAAGCGCATTCCGATTGGTTCCGGCCCGTTTTTATAGTTTTAAAAAATCTAAAACAGCTATTTATAACTTAAATTAGTCCTCAGACATTAATATATTACGAATGCGTTTCGTGTCTCTCTCGACTTAAAGTTCGTGAATACGGCCCTTTTCGAGAGAGACACGAAACGCAAACGATGAAATCTCAGGAGCCTTTGTGCTGCCATCTGTTAAGAAATACCACAAGTAATTACTAGTAACACAAGTAGTACAAGTAAGGCACTAGATGTCCATTACTTTCGTAATATATTAATGTCTGAGGACTAATTTAAGTTATAAATAGCTGTTTCAGATTTTTTAAAACTATAAAAACGGGCCGGAACCAATCGGAATGCGCTTCGGAATCTCAAGAAACAAGATGGCGGCCGATACGTTTTTGGGGTAACTGAGTGGGGTTCTTTATTTCTAACGATTTTAAAAGAGCAATAGACCTCTTCTTAATTTTTAAAATTTCATAACGTTTAAAAAAACTTGAGAGATAGTTAAGCAGCTCTAAGAGAGCCCGCACATACCCAAAATATCACTCCATCAAACAAACAAATGTTTACAGAGAGGTGAAGCGGCCACTGTCGGAAAGCAAATGTCCCTACTCTATTCAACAATCTTATTGCTAAGGTGATGCTTTCTATTTAATTCTTAATGATTATCTCTGAGAAGAATTGTTTGTGTTTTATTTCTATTGGGGTCTCAGATCCATGTTAGGAATTCTTACCCCCTATGCAACCTTTTTTTCGCTACTCTTCCAGGATCTGATTTACCATTAGGCCTGTAAGCTCGGGTCTAGGGACCCCCATAGTTTAGGGATCATCCAAGGCAAAAATAACTTTCTATATTTTCTGGAACACATATTCAATAATTTTTCGGAAAAAATCAAAAATTAATTTTAAATATAAAAAATTTAAAAACGGGTTTAATGCCCTTTATGGTGACATCATTGAAACAGACAGCAAGCTAATAGGTAACTGTCAAAATTATGTGTAAATTTATGTTTAAGTTGAACGTGTAAAATGGGGGACTTCTTAATGCATGGCGTGCCTATTTTTTCAAATTTCTTAAATCAGGCCCTGTTCTCACCTTGTTAGTTTGATTGGCAGAAAAAGTTAAAAGACGTTGAAGGATAGAAGAGTAAAACACATAAATTAGTTTCCAAGGCAGCATGGTAGGACGTTTCCCAATGTACTATTTGTTAAAGTGAAATTTTCTTATAACTGTGATATGAAGAATGGAGCCTTGACTTACAAAGAACGTGCGTATTAAATAATACAATGGTTGATTAACGATCTTTACATTAAAAATAACAAATTTGTTATTTAAAGATTAAGTGGTAAACCTCTCCGAAATTCTGAGTGCCTTGAGTTCAACAAACCTGAAGCCTCATACCACACTGTAAAAAAACTGTAGAAAAACAGAAATTTTCAATAACAATGACTTTATGCTTACAGAGATATTCTGTCATGTAACATTCCCACCGCACTTCTATTTATTTTATGTAAAAAAACAGCTTTTTTTTAGTTTTTTAGCTTATCTGTACTTAAACAGAAACTTAATGCATCGAAAACCAATTCAGCTATTGGCAACATTATACTGAATCTTCTTTGGAGCAGTGGTAGCGTGCGGTAGGTCCTGGGTTCTATCCCCGGATATTAATTGATTAAAATTAAAAAAAAAACTCAACTAAAATAAGTGCATGCGCACAAGCAGAAAATTACTGAGAGGCAACATAAAAATCTGTATATCACTTGACAGAAAGTTCCTTTTTACAGCATTTACCTGTAGGTTACAGCTTTTTTCTGTTTACAGGATTTTTCGACTTAAAAATTTTTTCTGGCAACTTTTTCTGCCAGAATTTTTCTGTTTTTTTGCTGGATTATTTTTTACAGTGCAGAATACCCATAAACCTGAATACTGATTGAAGTAACCGAAATGAAAAAATAATGGGAAAATTTTTAGTAAACTAAAAAAATAAAAATGTTTTTTCTTATGAAAAAGAAAACATAAAGACCCTATACTAGACAGCAACTTAAACTGAACCTACTACACGCCACTAACAAAGAAACTAGTTCCCTTCGCGATGTTTGAATTTCGAGTGAAACAAAGAACGTCAATTTTAAAATATGATTATTTAGTTAAACTCGTGTATAAATAGTGTCTTTTTATCACAATTCGCGTATCGAAATTCCTCCTATCAACCCATCAGGCTTTGTGTTTGCTCACTTTCTCCTTCCGCGTAGTGACGTACTGGGTTCAGGAAACGTTGCTGTGAAGTATAGTGTGGAAGCATAAAATGTCTTCCTTTCTTTGAAAGACCACTCGAATACGGTATTTGTTGATAAAAAAACTTGAGATAAGTAAAAAACATTATTTGAAAGTGCTTACCTACTTTGGAAGGCTGGTCCAATACGTTTGGAATCTTTTCTTGATCATTCATGATTCATCCAGGCCATTCATGAGAAAGAGTCGTCAATATCTTTCTATCTTTTTTTCACAACATGAAATCCAAATGAGTTGGAAGATAAAAATATTTTGAAAACTTCCTTACAGCACACAAAAGGATTATCTGCAAACTTAACTTTCTGTAAAGTTCTGCTTCAAAATGGTCTCTTCCTTTACCGAAAGACTCATAAAAATCGAATGGTTTCCAGGTGTTAGATGTTTGCTTTCAGACTCGTGCAACTGTAACTACAAAAAATGACGGAATCACTTGGCATGAAGCAACAACCCCTTATCATTGCTAGCTTTGTGTTTGAAATTCACGATTCAGCAAATGATTGTGGTATACAGTCAGCATTTTTAAAGTTTTTACTTGAATATGACGCTACAATTATACGGCATATAAAGTACTCACATTTTATGAAACCATTTGATACAACTTTCAAAGTAGTTGTTCTTACTAAGGTAAAAGGTATCAATGTTGAAAAAAAAATGGTTTCCTAAGATGAAAGCTAAGAATACCTTCGAAGTATGACAGCCCTTGGATCATAAATTTAATGTAAAGCTGACTGATAAAAACGAACATTTTCTTCAGTATTTACAACTACCATGTTGTAAAGATACGCTTAGGGTCGTAAGTCCTCGTTTTTTTACTGTAAGTAAGAGATGGTAATGAATTGTGTGTGGGAGTGAAAGCTTTTTTTCATGATTTCTAACTTATACTATACAGCAGTGGTCCCCAACCTTTTTACCACCACGGACCGGTCAACGCTAGATATTTTTACGACGGCCCACTGTGGGGGGCTTGATTGTTTACATTATAGATTTTCTTATTTATTAATTTTAATTAAATCGTCTTTAAACATGCTTCCAAAATAAAATACAGTTACACCAAAAAATAAATATAAAGTGATTTATAATTCATTTCATTCATTAATTTGAAGTATAAAACTAGGAATTTAAAATCATTTTCAATGAAATGATCGGCCCGCGGCCCGGTACCATTTGATACACGGACCGGCACCGGTCCGCGGACCGGGGGTTGGAGACCACTGCATACAGGGTGTTTCAAAACTCCCTTTTGTGACTTTTATTTGGAATCAACGGCAACGCGTTGGCTAAGGTCATGAAAGTAAGGTCTACCCCTAGGTAAGTGACCCTGGAGAATTCATTCATATGATTTAGAGCGCCTCTAGAGGCGAAATTAGAAAGTTAAAAAATAATTAAGACACCAAAGAAGGTAGACCAAAAACCTCATTAAGAGTATTGTTACCAATGTTATGAAAAAGTCAGAGTCACTGAAAAAAAAATTCAAGAAAATATCGCGAGTATTTGAGAAGATATTAGCATATGAAAATAGCATTTTTCAGGCCTCAAAAAAAGAAGAAACATTTTTTTATTAAAATTTGTCTTTACATTGTCTTTAAAAAACATAAAACTACATTATAACAGTGAAAACTTTGCAAATTGGTGAACCTTTTTCTTTTTTTAGACCCAAAAAAGTTATATTTTTACATGCTTATTTCTCTGTGAATATTCACAATATTTTCATGATAATTTTTCATAACATAGGCAACAATACTCTTATGGCGGTTTTTGCTCTATCTCCTTTTGTTTTCCAAATTATTTTGTAAACTTTTATTTCGCCGCTAGGGGCACTGGAAGTCATCTCAATGGATTCTTCTGAGTCACTTACCTAAAAGTAGAGATACCTTATACTTCATGTATATAGAAGACGTTAAGGTTCCAAATAAAAGCTGGAGGAGATACATTTGAGAAAACCACCTTGTATACAGGGTGTTTCAAAATTGCGTTGCACGGCTTTTATTTGGAACCAGCGCCTCCCAGGGTCATGGAAGTAAAGTCTACCCCTAGGTAAGTGACCCTGGAGAATTCATTGAGCTGACTTACAGCGCCCCTAGTGGCCAAATTAAAAAGTTAAAAAAATTAATTTAAAAACTAAAGGAGATAGAGCAAAAACCCCAGTGAGAGTATTGTTGCCAACGTCAAGAAGAACTCACTGAAAAAATTTTATCAAAATATCTTGAATATTCGCGGAGATATTAGCATGTGAAAATAGCACTTTTTCAGGGGTCAAAAAGTAAAAAGTTCACATATTTGCAATTTTTTTTTATTTTTTGATTAAATTTTGTGTTCTTTCAACTAAAAAAACACTAAACTACACAATAACACTGAAAAATTGGCAAATATGCGAACTTTTTACTTTTTGACCCCTGTAAAAGTGCTATTTTCACATGCTAATATCTCCGCGAATGTTTAAGATATTTTGAAAAAAAAATTTCAGTGAGTTCTTCTTGACGTTGACAACAATACTCTCATTGGGGTTTTTGCTCTATCTCCTTTAGTTTTAAATTAATTTTTTTAACTTTTCAATTTGGCCACTAGGGGCGCTGTAAGTCATCTCAATGGATTCTCCAGGGTCACTTACCTAGGGGTAGACATTACTTCCATATCCCTAGGAGGCGTTGGTTCCGAATAAAAGCTGTGCAACGCAATTTTGAAACACCCTGTATAACTATACTATAAATATTGCTTATATACTTATTATATTAACAAAACTTCTCATATTCAAGATCCTTTAGGTTCCATACCGCCTATAGGAACTTTTTTATTATCATAATAATTTTTTGACACGGTTTTTGTTACTTGGTTGGTACGTTTTTGGGAAGTTTTAATATGGCCTTTAACTTTATCTGCTGAATGCTTCGCTTATAACTAATCAAAAGTTACTTTACTTAAAGTTTCTTCTACTTATCAAATGCTTACGAAATCTAATTTGGTTTCTTGTTGAATTTGTGCTCTAACATAAGAAGACATAAACATAATTTTTGTAGTTAATGGACTTGTAAATTCCAAGCCTAGCTCTAGAAACTACTGTAATTTTATTTGGTTTGTTAGCAATATTTGTCGATATTATCTTCTGTACACAAAATTGTTTGGAGATTTTTAACTTGATAGATTACACTGGGGAACAATTTTTAACATAATTTCTGTTGACTTCGATTTTTTGGCTGTTTTAGAGTTCAAAGGGCACACTGATTAGAAAACTGTTGTTAGTTTTCTTCCATCACGTCAACTTTTTTGGCAAACAGCCCCGCCCCCTTTTTACGTTTTTCAATGACTTAATGACTTTGAATTCGATTTTCAAGGTCAAAAATCATTACTTTAGTCTTTAAATTACACCCGAGAGGACAAGAATGGTTAAAGTTTCTAAAATATGAAAATTTTTAGTGAATGGATAGGTTTAAGGGGTTATTACCCCCCTAAAAACGCCAAAAAATCGTTAAAAATGATAGAGTTTATTTACGCTATTTTTTACACTAATTTTTTACGCAATTCCTTTTCAAAAGGTTTTAACCCATCCCCAAAGACCCAAATTTAATGAAAATAAGCAGCAATGATTTTTACAAAAAGCGGTTGAGGCGTTAGTGCACCCGAAGCACCTGCGGAAGGGTTCGGAAGACTCTCTTTCGCTTCGGGGACGATAACACCTCAACCAATTTTAGTAAAAATCATTGCTGCCTATTTTCATTAAATTTGGGTCCTTGGGGAAAGGTTGACCTTTTAAAGAAGAATTGCATCAAAAATAAGAGTAAGAAAAGCTTGAAATAACCTCTATCCTTTATAACGTTCCTTTTTTGCATTTCAGGGTTTTTTCTATTTATTTATTTACGCAATTCCTGTTTAAAAGGTCTTAACCCTTCCCCAAGGACCCAAATTTAATGAAAATGGGCAGCAATGATTTTTACTAAAAGCGGTTGAGGTGTTCACGTCCTCTAAACGAAAGAGTATTCCAAACCCTTCCGCGGGTGCTTCGGGAGTGCTAATGCCTCAACCGCTTTTTGTAAAAATCATTGTAGTCCAGTAACTTTATACATCACAGTATGCGTCAAATCCGGTAGTTCTGATTTTTTGTAGACTTGTTTATGATGTTGGCCTAATGAATAATCCAAGTTTTAGCCCTCGAGCGCCAAACGCAACTTAGTCAAAAATCGAAAAAAACGCTGAAAAATCGAGTTTTTTTTCAAATTTTGGCAATTATAACCCTAAAGAACTAGTTTTTGAAAAAACTTTCTTATTACAAAGTTAAAGAAAACGAAATTTCCTACAAAATGCACTAATCAACTTTGATTTTCTGAAAAGTGGTTTTGAAGCTAGAGCGCGCTGAAAAACATCGATTTTTTTGCCTTTCCGCAAAAAAAAGGAAAACGCTCACTTCTACCCTCTACAAAATGAAAACTATTCATGTTATCAAAAAAAATTTTATACCACGTGAAAGAGCATTTAATTTTCTATAAATAACGTGCTTTACATTGTCATTTTTTTAGAAGGGGGAGGGAGGGAAGCAAAGATCGATAATAAAACTCTCGCGCCTCGCAGACCAAACGGACTTACGCGGTTGTTAATCTGCAATCTGCGCTTTATTTCCGGTATATTACCAATCAAATGGGTTCTTTTTGATTCATTGATGACTAAGCATGCTTAAAAAAATTTTTTTAAATTTATTTATGAAATATTGGGCGTTTTAGGCGGAATTTCGATCAATATTTTAAATTCATATATTAAATTATAGGAGTGTTTTAATGAACAAATTTCTTTGTTTATTGCATCGCTAAATCCGAATTTAAAGTTTATTTTTATTTTGAAAGTCATCTTCACATCAAAAATTGCAAAATTTGCCATTTTGTTAGGTTTTTCATCGATTTTCGAAACAAATATTCCTTCTAAGAAAAATTTCACGGAACCAAATTAAAGAACGTAAAATTTCCTATCAGATACAATGGTTCATTTTTCTTTTTCAATGAGCGATTTACGTTTTATGGCGTTTTGAAGTGTGACGATTTTTTGGTTTTTCTACAAAAAAGTGGTGAATGTTCAATTTACCCCACTACAGCTCTACATAAATACAAGATACCGAGAAATAGTTTATACCATATGAAAGAACATTTAATTTCCTACAAAAGGCACTATTTAACTTTGATTTTATGATAAAAGGTATTGATGCTGGAGCGCGCAAAATTACTGCTGTTTCCTGAATTCAAACAAAAACAGGAAACTTGCTTTTTTCAAAACGCTATAAAACTTACACCGCTGATAGCAAAAGAAAAATGAACCAATGTATCTGGTAGGAAATTTTACTTTCTTTAATTTGGTTCCTTGAAATGTTTCATAAAAGGAATATTTGTTTCAAAAATCGATGAAAAACCTAAGAAAATGGCAAAAATTTGAGATTTTTTGCAATTTTCGATGTGAAGATGACTTTCAAAATGAAAATAAACTTAAAATTCGGATTTAGCGATGCAAAAAACATAAAAATTCATTCATTAAAACACTCCCATAATTTAATATATGAATTTAAAATATTGATCGAAATTTTGCCTTAAACGCCCAATATTTCATAAATAAATTTAAAAATTTATTTTTTTAAGCATGCTTAGTCATCAATGAATCTAAAACAACCCATTTTGTTGGTAATATACCGGAAATAAAGCGCAGATTGCAGATTAACAACCGCGTAAGTCCGTTTGGTCTGCGAGGCGCGAGAGTTTTATTATCGATCTTTGCTTTCCTCCCTCCCCCCTTCTTAAAAAATGACAATGTAAAGCATGTAATTTATTGAAAATTAACTGCTCTTTCACGTGGTATAAAATTTTTGTTGATAACATGAATAGTTTTCATTTTGTAGAGGGTAGAAGTGCGCGTTTTCCTTTTTTGGGGGGAAAGGCAAAAAATCGATGTTTTTCAGCGCGCTCTAGCTTCAAAACCACTCTTCAGAAAATCAAAGTTGACGAGTTCATTTTGTAGGAAATTTTGTTTTCTTTAACTTTGTAACTAGAAAGTTTTTTCAAAAACTAGTTCTTTAGGGTTATAATTGCCAAAATTTGAAAAAAACTCGATTTTTCCGCGGTTTTTTCGATTTTTGACAAAGTTGCGTTCGGCGCTCGAGGTCTAAAACTTGGATTATTCATTAGGCCAACATCATAAACAAGTCTGCAAAAAATCAGAACTACCGGATTTGACGCATACGACCCCATGCTTTCAGACGACAAAGTTACTGGACTATTGGGCCAATTTTCATTAAATTT
Source organism: Tetragnatha versicolor (assembly GCA_024610705.1). Classification (NCBI taxonomy): domain Eukaryota; kingdom Metazoa; phylum Arthropoda; class Arachnida; order Araneae; family Tetragnathidae; genus Tetragnatha; species Tetragnatha versicolor. Next base: position 20,386,530 of record JANDEH010000008.1, read on the forward strand.
GGGTCCTTGGTGATGGGTTAGGACCTTTTGAAAAGGAATTGCGTAAAAGATAAGTGAAAAAAATAGCGTAATATAAACTCTATAATTTTTAACGATTTTTTTTGCGTTTTTAGGGGGGTAATAACCCCTTAAACATATCCATTGGCCACAAATTTTCATATTTTAGAAACTTTAACCATTCTTGTCCTCTCGGGTGTAATTTAAAGACTAAAGTAATGATTTTTGACCCTGAAAATTGAATTCAAAGTCATTAAGTCATTGAAAAACGTAAAAAGGGGCGGGGCTGTTTGCCAAAAAAGTGGACGTGACAGACAAAAACTACAGTTACTTTTGGATTCAGGGGCCAAAAGTGATTCAAAAACAGGTCACAGTTCTAAGACAACGAAATGGCTGTTCCCCAGTGTTACGGGTACCCTGTTTTTAAATGTACCATTGTTCTTTATCAGAAAATCAATTATTACACTACTTTGTAACTTTCCGCCCCCTTCTTTGGTTATAAAAAAGATTGCAGTCTCAAATTTATTATTATTAAAATTTTCTGTTTTAATATAAAGCTGAACATACCTTGATCAAAGGAGGACAGATGTACCTTTTAGCACTTTCAGGGATTCAAAATAAATTGACAAGGAGAAGAATATTTTGTTGAACTGTACATTTATTAAAAGGCTTCAATGATAAAAAAAGTTTACAAAGCACCAGGTATAATTTCAAAAAGCTTAAGAAATACAAAAATCGTCCTTTTAATAACATGAGGAATCTATTTTGATGGCTAATACAACGATTCTTTGTCGTACGGAAAAAGTAGTCTTGGGAATGGTTTAATTTAATAAAACAGTTTGATTTATATCATAGTTCGTTAGTATGATTACTTACACTATTTAATAATCATGACAATTCACATGCTCGAATTTTAAATTTTTACAATTGATAAATACAATGATTTCGATGGCACATTATACATTGATACAATACATATGATGCAATGATACATTGATGTTCATTGTTTTAAAATTGTTGAATCATTTATAATTTCAGTTTCCATACAATATATATATATATACTCCCAGTTTTTTTATTACTTTAATATTTAGACGGATATAGAGTGAGAAATTATAAAAAAGTTTCTTTGGTGAATATCAAAGCACGAAGTAAAAGCTTAAATGAAAGAGTACAAGTATTACACAACCATGTGTTTGGTAATTTTTAACCAAACATCCCCCTATTTCATTAACAATAAGCAATCATTCATTCCCTTTAATGATATAATTAGTATAAGTACGTAAGAAAAACTGCCTAACCCTCACTAAACGAAACATTAATGATCTAGTTTTAAAAATTAACCGCCGTATTCACCGGTAACTTGACCGGCGCGGCGGTTACCTGGGAGTCAAGCCTCTGATTAGTGGAAAACTAGTTTTCCTTCTTCAACGGCTAATCCGAAGCTTGGATGTCGTTTAACCGCCGGTCAAGTCACCGGTGAATACGGCCGTAAGAATTGAATATTAAAAACTAATATTGTTTGAAACAAAAAAAAATATATGTTCAATTTCTTGATTAATAATGAATTTTTAAATTGAGCTTGTTTTTACATAACATTCAAACGACCTCCGAGAAATAATACAGAACCAATCTCTAAATACATCAGTGTCTTGAAAATTACCACCCCTTAATCGAATTCCAAATAACAAAATCCCGAAATTTTGCTTCATCAATAAAATCTAAATGTTCATAACATTTAATGTTTAAGTAAAAAGTGAGGCCAGTGCATCCTATGAGAGCTGGCATCTCCACTTTCTTCCTGGCCTGTAAAAGAAAAAAGTCTATTATTAGATAAATATTTTATCAGTGACTTTAATGATATTATCAGAGTTGTCAAGTTTTTGCCACGGGTGAAAAAAACCGCAATCCTATACTCTGTTCATTTTGAACTGGCGCTTGAAAATATTTCCTTCCCCCACCACTGATCGGTAACCTTAGCAACTATCCTTGTCAAAGTGACGAAGAAGGCTTACTATTGGCTGCTCAAAGAGCGTAACTATGGTTACGCTTCTAGCGTGGGGGAAAGCACTATTTCTCAAGCGCCAATTCTAAATGAATAGAGTATAGGGTAGGTGGGGGTAATAACCCGCATGGGGCAAAACCACGCACCGTGATTAATTGTTAATATTCGATTCAAAAGTTGATATCCAGGTGGCTGGTTTTTTTATTGGGACTCAATGTTCCAGTCACTCAAGAGTATAAAAAATGCTGCAAGTTTGTTTTTCATGAATATTCACTTAATGAAATATTCTGTTTATCCATGTTTTTTTTCACTTGAACACAAAGACCCGCAAGTGCGCAATTTTTTCCCCTACTGAATTGTAAATTTCTCTTAAAATATAATCAAAAAGAGCTAAAACTTAGATTGGTTTTGTAGGTAAGAATAAGCTAAGACCTCCAATTGAAATTTCGGGATTACCTACCCCCTTTCGACCACAATGTTAAAAATACTGAAAATTGCGGGGCTTTGCCCTCCCACCCACCCTAAATAGTAAAAACTATCCCGTAAAATAGGTTTTTGCCACTTTTTGATAGCAAAAATGGCAGAAACTTTATTTTTTGCACATAAATGCACTTTTTCTTAGCTGCACTATCATGATCATAAAAAAATCCACTGCATAACTGCATTTAGTTAACACAAATGATGGTTTTTACCAGTTTTTTCCCCCATTTTGGCCTCCTTTAACCAGTGTTTAACACTGTCCAGGCAAAAACACCTTTTTGACCGCAAAATTCCCAATCCTGGATAATATCATACTGAATTAAGTGAAAAAAATCTTTATAGTACACATTGAACGAAATTATTGTTACTGAAATTATTCGGAATTTTGCCTACTTTCTTACAATACCTGCAAAATACCAAACCCATCCTACCAATCTCCTTTCTAAATCTACCCATGCAGTGGCGGATCCAGGATTTAGGTTTTTTTGGGGGGAGGGGTTCAGAATTTTCAAATTCAAGTTGAATCCTCTCAATGAACATAAAATTAAAAGGTGATGAAAAATCGTCATCTAACTACCTAAAGGGGGGTTGGGAGTCCTCCCACGAAAAATTTTAGTCTAAAAAGCAGGTTTCCAACTCGTTTTGGTACACCTAATCCGAATATCGGTCATAAATTTTCAAGAATTTAATAGGGTGGGTTGGGGTAAAGTGGGTCATGGGGTAAAATAGGTCAGTTTTAATTAACTCGATATGAATCAAATTTAAATTGAATTTTTTTCACTAATTTTTTTCAATTATATTCTTTAATCTGCTGGCAAACTTTTTCAACTGTCAAAAATTAAGATTTATGAATTTGAGGACTGAAAAAATATTTAATTTGAACTGTAAATAATGTCATCGAAAAAACAGGGTGTACTAACTTCAAAAATATCTATATATTGTAATAAATTACAGCAGAGTTTTGTATTATTTTTCCATAAAAGAAAGTCCGAGAGACATTTCAAGCCAATCAGCTTAGAAAAATATAAAATATTTTATCTTTTATAACGATATTTTGTACTTGGGGTAAAATGGGTCATAGTTTAGAGGCCCTTTGTATTAAGTAAAAACAATGTTTTTAACTCATTTCCTTCAAATATACATTGAACTGTCAAACAAGTTTATTTTTTCGCCAAATAAAGTATTTTAATTGCTACATTTGGAACAATGGTCATTAACTTCAAACGTTTACAATTTCCTTAAAGTACAACTTAAAACAAATTTTTTAAGATAAAAACGGCACAGCCGATTGCCTTTTTTCTTATTTTCTTGTATATTTAGTAATAAATATATTTTTGACATATTTTTGCAATGAGACCCATTTTACCCCACATTGGGGTAAAATAGGTCATTACTTTTGATGCTAAGTTTAACCAACTTATAACTAAAAAATATTTGATAAAATTAGATGAAAATGTTCTGAAGGATTGTAATGTTAAGATCCAATTGAAAGAAATCCTTAAAAAATAATAGTTTTGATGAAATAAAACTTAGAGTGTGAAAGTACCTTAAAATTGACCCATTTTACCCCAACCCACCCTATAATTTTTGGCAGGATATTTGCAATTTAACGAAATTACTAAAAAAGTTGTATAAAATAGAGTCCTAAGTACCGATGAGGATGAGGGGGTATAGGGGTCCTCCCCAAGAAAATTTCGTGAAATTTGACCCTAAAAAACAGGGTTTTAACCCGTTTGGGTAATTTTTAGCCGCTTGCCCCCTTATAAACGCCCCTGAGTTCCGACCTCTATTTCTCACTGTTAGTTCCTGTCCTTTTTTGGGGGGGAGGGGCTAAAGCCCCCCTGGATCCGCCGTGTACCCATGCATATCACCTCATACTTATAAATATAAATATACTTATATATAAAGAATAAGTTCATAAAAACCAGTCAAAAACTTACCAAAATTATGTATTTTCTGACCAGATTGAAAAACATGCCATACCTATGAAAGGGAAGGAATTAAAATAAAATAAGTTCTTACTTCTTACTAAAACTATGTACGTACAGTTTAACCGGCATAAGTGGAATCACTGGGGACCAACATTTTTTAATTGGACTTTCTCAATTACCCCAACTTTGGATTTTTCTAGTATTTCACTTTGACAAGATGGCAGATTTAATGTTTTACTTTGTTTAACTTTTTCCAGGTAAGAAAAAGATAATAATTAAAGTGTAAGATTTAAACAGGGCAGTAACTAGACTTTTTTTCAGGGCAGGGGGGGTTTGGAAAACATTTTCAACTTTAGTTTGATTTTGTTGGGGACCAGGGTAAGTGGACAGCTGGGGATCCATGATTTGGTTTTAGGGGGGCTAAGCATTTTCAATATCAAAATGGTCTTCTAATGTCTTAAAGGGGGGGTCTGAGAGTCTTCCCCCAGAAAATTTTGGGAAATTTAAGTCTAGAAAAGCAGATTTTCAACTCCTTTTGGTACACCTAATTCGGATTTCGTACATACATTTTCAAGAATTTAATTTCCAATTTGGTTGGATTTTTGCATTTTGACGAACTTTTAACAAAAAAGTTGTAAATTATAGAGTTCCAAAGGGGGGTCCTCCCCCAGAAAATTTCTGGAAATTTGACCCTAAAATCAGGATTTTAACTCGTTTTGGAGTCGCTTTTCCCTTTTTTTCCACCCCCGAGTACCCATTTCCCCTCTTTCTCACTGTTAGTGCTTATTCCTATTAGGGGGGTTAAAGCAACCCGAAGAGAACGACTCCTTGTAAGTCCCAAAATTTTGAAGGAACGACAGTAATAAAAGAGTTCAAAATTTCAAGGGGGTTGGGGTTCTTCCCAAGAAAAATTTTGAACCTTAAAAGTAGGGGTTGTATGAATTTTAAGACGAAGTTTTAAAGATAAACAGTAAGTAAAAAATTGACTTTGAAATTTCGGGGGGGGGGTTGAACCCCCAACCCCCCCTTGGATACGGCCCTGGATTTAAATGACAAGGGTTCGTAAGGTAACGGTAAGTAAGGAAGGTAAATGGTTGCCCTGCAGTGTTGCCCTGAGGTTTATGCTTCCTCATTTTTATAAGAAATTTTAAATTCCACTATTCAGGTTCAAGTGTACCTTGAGACAGCGGAACAAAGATATAACTTAGTTATAAATGCAAATTTATTAAAGTATGCAACCAGTGAACAACTTCTTCAGGGGTGCAGCATTCACCCCTGAAGAATTTGAAGAGAATGAATGCTGCACCCCTGAAGAAGTTGTTCACAGTTTGCTTACTTTAATAAATTTGCATTTATAGCTAAGTTATATCTTTGTTCTTGATTGATTTCTATTTTGGTATTCAGAAGGTTTAAGTGCTAGTACAGAGTAGAAAATTTCAAATTTTAATAACTGTATTTACAAAAATGATATCTATTCTTGAGACAGCAGATTGTGGTAAAAACCCACCTAATCATTTTAAACAGCACTTAAAACATTAGGTGGATCTTTTGAGTGTTTATAAGATTAGGTTACATTTTTCTTAAAAAGCATTATATTTTTGCTATTTTCAAAACTTTCTTGAAAATAACGAGGTTATTTTCAAGTTGTTAACGAGGACAACTTTTTGGTACTGAAACTTGATAGGATAATAAGTATACTATAATTAATCAGTGTTTACAGTAGAAGAAAATGTTTTATTTTGGGACACGTTTCATTCTGTAATTTTTAAAGCCTAATATTTATTATTATTTTTATATAGACTTAATCTTTTAAAATAGCCATTTAAATGCACCCATATTTCTCTTAATACAAGGAATCAAAGAATAAAATTAAAAGTAATCGCTGCCGAAGGAAACACTATGATTCTGTACATATAGTGAGTAGTACTGATATTGGAGGATATATTTGAACTGTTTTCATAAAATTAATAAGTTTTTCACAAAAAGGAGAAAAAGTAAAAAGGAAAGGTGGGTCCTCAAAATTATTTTTTTCCAACTACCGCACTGTGTGTTTTTTTAAATATGACATATACAATAGGGTGGAGCGAAAAACACGAATTTTCGAATTTCAATTTTGGTTACCTCCAAAAAGTTGCCTTTTAGTGCCAAATGAATGAATTTTGAATTAATAATTTGAATTTATGAATTTTGAATAACTCCTTCAGGTCTCTACCAGGGTTCATATGTTTACAAAAAATAGGTTTTCACTATAAATTTCCCATTTACATTGTTTATTGGCAAACTTTTCTGCCAATTTTGTTTTTTAATTTAAAATGTATCTTTCCAGGCCCCTCAATAGATTTTTAAATGAAAAAGTTAATGAAATGGCACCAATAAATGTAAAGTTCAGGTTTAATGTGCTACAATACTTGGGTGGAGCAAAAAAAATTTCCTTCGAAATCGGTCTGCGGCTATTGCTCAAAGTTTGTGGTCCTAATAACCTATAACAAATTTAAACTTGATCGGATAAATATCTTCAGGTTGCACTTTTGAGTTGAAATATGAAAATTTTATGAAAAATGTAAAAAAAAAATTAAAAATTTTCATAATAATTTCTAATCAATCCCGATGTTATTTTATCGCCAATAGTTACAGTTATTGCTTGTATGTTGCTTAACATTAGCAAATTAGAATCTTTGAATGACGCAAAAAGGGTTTAATAATTCTTCAAAGTTCGTCAAAGGACTATGTAATGCAGTAATGATAAAGATATTACATAATTACACTATGATGGTTAGAAAAAATGTTTACGGAACAAATCCGGCTGACTCTTTTGTTAAATTACCCCCTGTGTCCGAATATGACCTCCGTTTGCACCACCAATCTTTGCTTTTGGGGGGACGTCCCCAAATTTATTTTAATTCCTTTTTGGTAATTTATGCCTATAAATTTAGTTTTTTTAATATAAAGAGATTACTTTACACTTTAAATTTCTCATGACAGGTCAAAAAGGTTTTATGTACTAAAAAATCAACATTTTTTGCTAGGTGATTTATTTAAAAGGCAATTTTTCCTTATTAATTGAGAAAAAAAATTTATGTAATTGATTACGAGGGGTTTCGCGTTTTAATGTTTTACTTGTATTTCTTTCTCATCCACCTCTTAACTGTAAAGGAAATGGGAAAAGAACAATCGAAGTACCTTTTATTTAGTGAAAAATATAAGAAAAAGGATAGATAAAAAACTTTTAATGATTTTTTTACAAGTAATGTGGAAAAATTGCCTTTTAAATATATCACCTAGCTAAAAATGTTGATTTTTTAGTACATAAAACCTTTTTGACTTCTCATGAGAAATTTAAAGTGTATATTAATCTCTTTATACTAAAAAAACTAAATTTATAGGCATAAAATTACCGAAAAGGAATTAAAATAAATTTGGGGACGTTACACCAAAAGAAAAGGTGGTGGTGCAAACGGAGGTGATATTCGGACACAGGGGGTAATTTAACAAAAGAGTCAGCCTGATTTATTCTGTAAAAATTGTTTCTAACCATCATAGTGTAACTGCATTACATAGTAATAATATACATAACTGCATTTAACCCTCGCCCACCCAATCAGCCCAAAACTATAAAACTTCTACCTATACGCCATATTGCTTTCTTTCGTATGATTTATTTTTTATATCGTAATAATACAATATGTGAATATAAAAATCAAATTTCAGATCGGAGACCTAATGAAATATACCAAATACCGCGCTTTAATAAAGAAATCTTCCGCAAACATTTTTGTTATTTAGCACCTAAAATATTTAATGGCTTACTTTTGAACCTACAAAACATCTCAAGTTATCAAAAATTTAAGAACTTATTATTTAATTTTTTATTGGACATTGATGATTTAAAAATTTTTTTAAGTTATAGAAGCAACAAGTAATTTGTATGCCTATATGCTGTTTTGCCATTTGTCTCTTAATATTGTTATTAAAATTATTTTCTCTTATTTTTTGTATATATATATATATATATATATATATATATATATATATATATATATATATATATATATATATATATATATATATATATTACTTTTTTTAATTTTATTTCTCGTCGGTACTAATTTTTTATAATCATGTTTTTCGTCAGCTAAATGGGCATATGCCCCAGTCTGACTAATATGTTTTTTCTCCAATTTTCATTTGTATCACATTGCACACAAATAAAGTTATTATTATTAGTCCATTGACGAATTTTGAAGAATTATTAAACCGTTTTTGCGTCATTCAAAGATTCTAATTTGCTAATGTTAAGCAACATACAAGCAATACCTGTAATTATTGGCGATAAAATAACATCGGGATCGTTTAGAAATTGTTAAGAAACTTTCAAATTTTTTTACATTTTTCATAAAATTTTCATATTTCAACTCAAAAGAGCGATCTGAAGATGTTATCCGATCAGTTTAAATTTTTATAGGTCATTAGGACCACCAACCACAAACTATGAGCAATAGCCGCAGATCGATTTCGAAGAAAAATTTTCTTGCTCCACCCAAGTATTGTAGCACATTAAACGTGTAGTTTACATTTATTGATGCCTTTTCATTAACTTTTTCATTTAAAAAATCTATTGAGGGGCCTGGAAATTTAACATTTTTTATTAAACACAGTTAAATTAGTTTTTGATAAAAACGAATTAATATCTTAAGGGGCCGTATACCATTGCCAAATGCATACCGCAAATGCTCTTTCTAGTTCGTTTTATCAAAAACTATTAGATAAAATCTATTGAAATTTTGGTTTCTTACATAAAATTATTACAAGAATCGATAACCATAAAAAAATTTACGATTTAAAAAAAAGTTTTAAAGTTTATTTTTGAAAAATAAATTTTTTTAATCAATCTGGATGAAACCGGGTATTTAAGGGTTTGGGGGATGGCCTTTCAGAAAAACTAATAATAATTGGGGGTCCCCATTGGAAAAAAAGTAAATGTTTCGTTTCATATGAAGACGACCCCCTAAGGACTCGAAATTTTTTTGGTAAAAGAATACTTTAATTAATGAAAAACGACCCCTATTTTGTCTTCCTAACCCAAGTGGTTCGCCAGAAATCACAACTGAGTCATTTTTTTCCCTCAACTGTACAAATACACATTTTATGGGATTTAGGATTTCTTTATCTATATAAAATATTAAACAATTATTTATGTATTACTTACATTTTTCTGTTCATTTTGAATACTCTTTAAGTGTTATCAAGCCTACAATTCAAAATCCCCTTCACCAAGAAGCTGAAAAACATTCAAATATATAGCCACTCCTTTATGGTAAGAAATAATCTTATAAAAACACCAAATGATACAAATAAAAGGACAAAAGTAGTTGAAAGGTTATAATTTTACACTTGAATAACCCTTAGCATTGAGTAATACCTTCAATGAATGTAACAACTAACAGCACAAGCAGTTTGTATGTTTCGCACCCGTATACAACCCCTGCAAAAAGCATCTGTAACACGTGGTTATTAACTTACACGGGGTTTTATATTCCCCCACCTATTTACAGTTGGAAAGGTTGTTTATAAAGAGAAAAAACTAATTAAGACACTCTCCAATTGAAAAGATAACCCTTAAAAATGTTCTGCAATAACAAAATCTAGTTTAAAACTTAATCACACAAATCTGGTATTGAAAACTAAAACGCTATTGAAATCAATATCATTCATATTTTAAGAAGAGATAAACGTATACTACACGAAATCAAATGTAAAAGAATCGATGGTAGTACACTTACCGATAGAAAACCAGTTTTTAGCTTGAAAGTTTGCGAAAGAAGCTAAAATTTCACTATCAGATAGTCGCCGAATTCGAGTAATCCACAGCCAAGGAACCAAGAAAGACCGCTTTGCACTTTCGGTCAAGCAGGTAGGCAATGTTCAGGAACTGGATTGCTGACTGCAACTCAACTTGAGAATGGAATGGTCCCCGCAGAGTCTCCGCCTATTGATTGGTCAAAAAGAACCCCTCACCCTGCCTCGCCCCTCCAAATGCGCTTCTATGATAGCGGTATTGTAGTTGCCCCTCCCATCAGTCATGGGGTAAGCTGGAGTATGTTTGAAAAGCAAGAAAGAAGATAATACATGACGCTGTCTCTTGATACTTGATACAGGTAAGGTCTATTTTCTGGAGATACGAGTTTAATAAGATTGTTCAAAACATGTGCAAAATGTTCTTACATGAAACAGTTTTTTAGGGGGGGGAAGTGAACATAAAATAAAGGACACTAAGAATCGAAATACTTACTTTGGAGCCATAGCCCTCTTCATGGAATCCTGATAATTTTACTGTAAGCCCTTTCCATTCGCTGGCATTTTCTTGATATCATCACATGGCTGTAGATTCTGACATTTTTGGTGAATGGGGTGTTGTTTCCGAGTTCTTTGCCTCCTTATTGTAAGAACCCCAATTTTGATTTTTAGAATTGCACAAGATGTTAAAACTCGTTCCACATACGAAAAAAATGGCGGATGTCAGAACAAAAACATTTCTCCAGTTTTCTAAGGTGTTCTGTAAGAATGGGAAATAATGTTTGGGGTGTAATAATTTACCCGGGAATATGGGTTGATAAATATTTAATAATGAGCCGTTCGTGATGGTTAACAAAATGTAGATGAAAATAAGGAATAAACTAAAAGGAAAGATTTAGAAATGATCTGAAAAGTTTTTTTAATGACTTACCCCATTTTGTATAAGATATCCAACCACACTCGGAGCTAGAAAACCTGATAAATTGCTCATTCCTCCTGTCATACCGAATATTATGCCTGAAAATTAAAAATGATTTTTTACACTTGCTTCATACACTTGGCTTTATATACAGCTAGGGCCCAAAATTATTCCTCTGCCCCTACAATACATCACACTCTTAAAACGACAGTCTCAAAACTGAGTAAAAAAGTACTCAAACTGGCTCCGATCCAAATGTACTCAAATTTGAAAACATGAATTTATTCATTTCTGAAAGTGTTATGTAGTGATGGGCAGGTATCGATACCAAATACTTAAGGGGGTAGGTGCACACCTTTCGACCAAAAATCACATTTTTCAATTTTTGCATTTTCGTTTAGTATTACATTTTACGCTTCAAACGACACCAAAATTATTACTCTACGCGGATTAGAAGTATTTTTAATTATTTTTTACGGAAATAATTAATGTACTACTACTATGCAAGATTCTTACCTAATTTCCATTTTTCTCAAAACTAAATTTTTACCTTAAAAGGAACATTTTCTCAAAATCTATTATAGCAAACAGCTTATAACTTGGTAATCTTATTAATGACGCTATGTTACATACTTTAACATGAGCTTTTAGGGCTATTATGTCTGGTTATTTTAAAAAAAATATTATCTGAATGAACTTAGGTTTTTTCTCAAAAAGACTGAAATTTCATGATGTTTTATGCTATATCTTCAGTTTAAAGAACTTTTTTGAGAAACCCCTGTGTTAAAGTGTGTAACATAGCGTCATTAATAAAGTTACCAAGTTATAAGTTGTTTGCTATAATAGATTTTGAGAAAATGTTCCTTTTATGGTAAAAATTCGGTTTTGAGAAAAATGGAAATTTAGTAAGAATCTTGCATAGTAGTAGTGCATTAATTATTTCCGTAAAAAATAATTAAAAATACTTCTAATCCGCGTAGAGTAATAATTTTTGTGTCGTTTGCAGCGTAAAATGTAATACTAAACGAAAATGCAAAAATTGAAAAATGTGTTTTTTGGTCGAAAGGTGTGCACCTACCCCCTTAAGTACTCGATACCTATAGGTATCGAGTGTATTCGATACCCACAAAAGTATCGATACTTTATTGACATATTTCGTTTTAAATTTTTCAATGAAGTAATCTTTATAATACCTACTGTAGATCAAACGCAGCCTGTTTCCTTTTTCATTTTGCAACGCTCAAACCCAAGTCGTTATCATCCGCGAGAGAAATTTGACGCGGCTAGGTTTTTCCCCCGCCAAATCCTTCGCCTCTATCCACCTCCAGGCCCGTAGCTACGGGGCTTTTTGATGGATCGCTTTCAGTTTTTTGAATATTAGTCTGATTATGGATAGGCCCTAAAAAAATTGTCCCTTCAGGTTCATTTCCCGACATTGAAAAAAAGTACTCGATACCTAAAAGTACTCGATACCTGTAAGTATTCGATACCAAAGTATTCGATACCTATAAGTATTCGATACCAAAGTATTCGATACCTAAAATTATCGATTTTGCCCTTCACTAGTGTTATACTCAAAAATGAAACATCTTGAGCTTGAACTCAAAAATGAGCTCATGATGTTTCATTTTTGAGAAGCAATGAGTATATTCATGTTTTCAAATTTGAGTGAATTTGGATCGGAGCCAGTTTGAGTACTTTTTACTCAGTTTTGAGATTGTCGTTTTAAGAGTGATATTTAATAGGTTTAATGAAACTTTTTTTATACATTTCAGGTAGAATTTGCGTCTTAAAGAATTTAATATTAGAAAAGTTGTGACTAATTGAGTTCAAAGTACGATAGGGGGGCTGAGGGTCCTCCCGCAGAAAATTTTTGAAAATATGACTAAAAAACAATTTTTAGACTAGTTTTGTCAACTCTAGCCCGAATTTTGGATATAGGTAAGATTTGTATTTTGCTGAATTTAAAGTAAAAAAAGTTGTGGATAATAAAGTCCAACCTTTTCACAAAGTTGCCACACTGTTGTGAAGGTTTACAGAAGCTGAAGATAAATTACCATTTCATTCTAATACAGTAAAACTAAAATGATCAGCTGTAGGTCATTTCGTTACTATAACTCAATATAAAAAAGCCTATCGGATCTATTTTAAAAAGATTGTTTAAAAGTTTATAATTTTTAAGGCTAAGGCAGCTAAACCTTTGACACTGAGGCTAGGGGAATTCCTGCAAACACCCATCCATCGATGGAAGAGAAATTCTATTGAGGAAAACAAGTCCCAAGACGTTTAGATTCTTTTCGAGAAACAATAACTTAAGTGCGTCTTAATCTTAAGCTTTTTGCGGACTTAATAAAATAGTTAGGGACTTCCTTTTTCGTGTATTTAAGTGTATAATTTAGCTTTGTATTACTCTTGATTAAACCTTTCTTTTGCTTTGTATCTTTCATTTGAATGTGGCTTTTACAGTTCACTGTTATTGAAAGTGCTTTTCATTATTATTTGAGAAAATACATACCGGTATGTTCGGGTGCTATTTCCATAAATGTTACAAGGAAGCCAGCTTGAACGAAACCATTTACTCCTATAGCCACAGCTAAACAAACCAGAATTACTTCTAGGTGACATCCTACATAAGCAATGACTAACAAAGCTATGCATGGAATATATGATCCTGAAAAGTTCAAAATAAATATATTTCACTATTGAATTATGATAATTTTTTTTACTTAGAAACGTGATTAAGAGGTAGGCATGATTTATATGGAATATATATTCCATTTAGATAAATAAAATCCTTTGTTATCTACACAAAATTAAAATTTTCCCCAGGTAAGTAAAAAAAATCTTGATAGCATTTTTAGATTTATAACAATTAGTATTTACGTGCATTAAATATTGAAATGATTTTGAGGTTAATGTTGAGAATATGAATATCTAATTAAAACCGCTGTTTCATGTGTACACCCATAGAGGACCCATAGTGTTATATCTCCTCTGTGTGTACACCCTTTTGGTATTAACTTTTATCACATTTTTGCAGACTATCTTTCAGTAGTATTTCATTTCAGCCAATCAGAGTCAAGGCTAATCTGAATTAAGAAACCGTTACCTGTGTTATATCCTACATGGTTATAAGTGTGTTATAACCTATGGTTACGATCAAGTTTAGCCTTGTAAGAGCTGACTGATAGCTGTCTCGCTCTCGATGTCTGCTATCTCTATAGACAACGACCAAGAGACCCACTTTTATAAAAACTTTCTGATTCACCAGGTCTACTAACCAGGGGATTTAGTGCAAAAAATTAAAAACTAGTAACTAGTAAACTTAAATAATGCCATACAGAATAATTTAATTAATTATAATATTAGCTGATAAATAATAATAACAGCTAACAAAGTTTTTCGTACTTGAAAGTCGAAATCTTAATATATTAAAAAACTAAAAAATAATTAACATTACTTTTCTGATTGATGTTTTTTTTCGCAATAAAGTTTTCTCACGAAACTAAATTTCAAAACTTGAATAAGCAATTGAGTGGCATCATAAAACCAAATCACAGTTAATTCTTTCAAAATTCTGCGTGAAAGCCATCATTTTTAAATTCAAAATTGTCGATCAAGCTAGCAAATCATTTTAACATCCACTGAGTATTTTCAATTAAATCACTATTTTCAATTAAATCACATTTTCATTTGAACCTGAGTTTTCTGTGAGAAACAGTTGGAAGTTTGTGTCGACGAAATTATACTTTTTTGGACCAACATCGTTTGGATTTTTCTTCTAACGTCCTGTTGAAAAGTTGCTTCTGTTTAAAGGTAAATGCCAATCACTGCATATTCATTATAACTGAGTTTCCGATTTCATCTGATTATACCAAGTTTTTCGCTTTTGAAATATTTTTTAAAGACTCAAAAGAACACCCTTTCATATTTTAATCTTCAGAATTTCTTTTAAACTTGCACCGGTTCCAATATGCCTAATAAACCCCCATTCTATAACCCAAAGATGTGGAATTGGCATGATATTTACTACAAAAGTGTGAGCTATACAAGGGTAGTCACACGATCCCAAACGACTTTCAACAGGATTAAGATCAACGATGATGATTTCGAATTTTTTGAAGATTGTGAGAGACACGAGCCTCCAAACCTGCCCCATCTCATGTTCACAATGAAGGATGGAATGTACGGAGCGGTACCAAGGACTATAGTCACCAGAAGTACAGCTAGTAAACTGGGAATAAGCCCTGGCTTAGTAAAAACCGTTGAAGCTTACAAGACATTCTATCCCGTGATACACAAAGGCTTAGTCACTCACGAACATCCTGGGCAAACGGTAGACAATAACCAATATCAAAGAGAACCTGACCAAATGAAAGTCGACCAGCCTCCACGGTTTCAAGAATTAGAAAATAAGCCTAACCAAGTTCAATCCAATCCTGTCGAAAGTCACAATGATTCGTCTCTAGCGACCAGCTCCTCTGATCCAAATGCATCATCGTCTCTTCCGACTGAGGATGATGATTAAATTAGACCAAATGCCGAAGACGTTTCTCAACTCGAAAATCCGGACAAAATGATTGGACGGAAAACCAGTGGGTTTTTTACAATCTGTGTAATTTATACCTCAATTTACATGGTTCTTTATGTTCCTTCTTTAGTGAGATGAAGTTCAATAAAAGTAACCTTTTTTTCTCTTATTTCAAAGCAGATAATTTTATTTCAAGTTCATTGAAAACCAAATCAAATAGTTGACAATTTTAAACTGAAGACATAGATTAGACATATATAATTTTAGACATAGATAAAAATTAGACGTATTCAAGATTTTAGGAGAATAAACACAGGTGCAAATAAGTTATCAAAACCAAGTATTTTTGTTTTTTATTTATTTTTTATTTAAACAAACAAAAAGCTCCCCGTGCACCACAATGTATAGCACGGGGCTTACAGGAGTAAGTAATTAAAATTTTACAAGAAAAACAGGTCCAATTCCGTTAGAGTCCCTGCTAAATATCGCCTCTCTCTTTTGAACGCTTAGTTTTCAAATATAAATTTTTTTTAAAAATTTTTAGTGAATAACTGATCAGTTATACATCTAATTAAATATATTAATCCATGAATTTAAAATTATTTAGCAATATTTTTACTTTTTGGTGTCCAAAAGAGATAAGCGATATTTAGCGGGAACTCTAACGGAATTGAACCGAAAAACACTACAATACACTTAAATAAAACAAGATAAAATAAAAACAAAACTAAAAATAATAAGAAATTAAAAAAGTTTAAATTTTTGAAATTTTGAGAAGGTAACTAAAAATAATAATAAATAAATAAAGTTTAAATTTTGAAAAGGTAACAGGCTTAAAGTGCTAAATTATTGCTGAACTTAACGAGAAAATAAAATGCCATTTTATGGGAAATTTTGGAGGCCATTTCATATTTATCTTTTGAAGTTCTTGTCGGAAAACATTTCTCTCGGTTTCATATTTTGTACAATTTAAAAGGATAAATGGTCAACGTCTTCATTTCCACCTATTTTCCAGTCACAGTGAAATATTGAACTTAAATTGAATCTGTTTAAATATTTTTTAAAATTTTCCATGTCCCATATTTTTGGGGTTAACGATATAATTCCGATATTGTGAATGTTTTTCACATAATTTGAAAATATGTGAAAAATTTCAAACGTCACTAGAAAAATTCAATAACCTTAGGAAAACGATTATACGATTCAGATTTTATTTTTCATTTCAGGGACCTTAAGTTATTATATTAATGTGATAAATGTAAAATATTCCAAGAACAGGGGTGGCAAACGAAATTTCTTGATAATTATGATGGTCTGAGGTGAATGACCGAGTATAATATTTTTAATGTATAATAGAACAACCTTTTCGTTACCGTTGATTATCTTGTCATTTGATGTTATTATACCCCTTAGACCTTAACGGATGTTATATGAACATTTAACAGAGTTTTAAAGAGGATTAATGTTAGGCCTCCCGGAGAGATGTTTTTCACACTGTTTTACCGCTGGTCAGATGAAGGGAAACTGGACAATATTGATATGGGTTTGAAAGCATGGGTCCAAAAAGGATAAGGCGAGTTGAAAGTTGGGGTATGGACCCCTTATAGTCACGTCAGCACGGGATGAAAGAGGCTTCATTCGCATGGCAGTGCCGGATCATTGAGTGACTTTTCGACATGTTTCAAATTGTTAGAATATTGTTACAGGTCTATCATTGTCTGCTCCATCAGTAAATCGGTCGTTATTGCACCAAAATTCACCAAGTATCGTTTTTTTACAGCGCTCCATCGATGGAATTCCATCGGTGCATAAAGCTACCATGGGATATACAAAAAAATATTTTCGCATGATTACTGATAACAAATGGTCCTTTTAAAGAAATTCCCCTTCAATTTTGGTTAACATGACACCTAAATTGGGTTTGGACGCTCTGCCGAAAATCGCAATTTTTGGAGTGTTTTATCTTGAGTCTGTGGTGGTGAAGAGAAGTGTTTTGACCTGGAGCACTATTGGGTACCATGGGTCATTAGATAAAAAATGAGGGCTATCTCATTTCTTAAAAAAATTTCTAAAAATTTTTGGAGCCAAAAGTTATACCCTACCTTTGAAGCGATCCTGAAGCTGTAATTCATCAGAACAAATCTCGTACACATGTTTTTTGGAATGTTCCAAACTTACTTTACATCCAATAAAGACAGTTTTTTTCTCGACAAATTTCTTCATCCAAAATTTCACCTATGGAGCTCGACTAAAATTTCGTTGGTTTGTCCTCATGCTTAAAATGCTTGTTATGTTGCCAATATTGGCAAACTTTGGGTTTGGGATGAATCTTAGATGAAAATCACCGCCTCAGTCAAAATTTCAATCTGTTTGATTCGATTACCTGTCGCATAGAGGCTCTCATTGCAGCGCGTACGGAAGACATTAAACACCGATTTTTGATATTAAATTTTATTCCTTTGTTCTGAAAATTATATCATTCATTTGTATCTACAAAGATCAATTGCTGTGTAAATTTCATCAAAATCTAACAAGTCCTTCATGGTGTTGCATTTTTTATGAACAGGAGTATAGATTGCTGATATTTAGCGGGAACGTTAACGGAATTGAACAGGTTTTGATGTGTTTTTTACATAGCAGAAGTGAAATGAACATTAATAGTCTGCACGAATTGAAAGAAATAATAGAACAAAGAGACTTGCATAGGAAGTTGATGGAAGGAACTGGGGAGGGAGACAGGGATGAGCGAATAGGGGGGGATTTTCATAACATACATAACATAAAAGTCCTTTTCATGGTTTTTATTTGGAAACAAAGCGTCTACTCCGTCTGCAAGGGTCATGGAAGTACTAGGTAAGTGACCGTGAAGAATCCATTGTGATAACTTACAGCACATCTAGAGGTGAAAAAAATAAGTTAAAAAATTAATAAAAAACTGAAGAAGATAGAGCAAAAACCTTAATGAGAATATTTTTTCCAATGTTATAAAATATTTATTGAAAAAAATTTCATGAAAATATCGTGAATATTCGAGGAGATATTAACATGTGTATATAGCACTGTTCCAGGCCTTTAAAAAGAAGCAACCTTGCAGAAAGCCTTGCAAATTTTGGAAGGTTTTTATTTTTATGATTGAATTTTGTCTTCATAAAATATTTAAAAAAATCCCACAACCAAATAACACCAAAAACTTGCAAAGCGTACTTCTTTTTGAGGTATGAAAACATGATTTTTTACATGCTAATATCGTAATATTGAAAAGCAATCTGTGCTTTCTAAGATTTTTGCTCTTTTCTTCTTTAACTAGTAATTTATTTTTTTAACCTCTAGAGGCGCTGTAAGTTATTATAATGAATTTCCTAATAGAAATGCATTGCTCTCGAGTGACTAGTGTAGTCGCCGGCGACATAAGTCTCTAGTGCGCGCTTAGCCTTATTGTTATGGCCTTATATGTTATAACTTATAATTATTGTTATAACTTATGGTTGTTAAAATTAAGTATGCATGGTATGGCTACTTCTTTTTAATGAGAAGAATCTTTACCTCTATTTTTGAAAATATTCATTAAAATATACCTTTCTATCTGGCTAACTTTTAAAATTATGATAAAGAAATAATTTTTGGTGAAATCATTCTTTGATAAAAAAAAGTATTATAATGAAAACGAACTTTCGTAGTTATCGATAGTCGAAATCCATAATAGCATATTAAATAGTTCATTTAGTTTTTCTAGTTGTGTGTCTAGTTTGTGTGTTAAGTTTTCTAGTATCAAACACACAACTAGAAAATGTTTTTATTAAACATTTCAAAAACTAAATTTTAAAACTGAAAAATAAATTGAGTGGCAACTCAAAAATCCTAGAAAATTCATAATATTAGGTAGACGAAAACAATCAGTTTTAAATTCAAAATTTTCTTTTAGGTCAGCAAAAGCATCTTAATATCATCTACCTATATTTAGTTTAATTTTTAGCAGCGAGGTCATTCATTATCCATCTTACACCCTTTCACTTTAACCTGAGTATTCGGTGAAAACATTTGGAAGTTTGTCAAAGAAAATATACTGTTTCGGACCAAAATCATTTGGATTTTTCAAAGGTTTAAGAAAAGTAATTTCCGTTTCAAAGTAAAGGCTAATCACTATTGATAAAATCCGAACATTTTTTTTTTGCTTGTAGAAGAATCCATTCTCTCCTATACTCTTATTTTCTTAATTTTCTTTTCAACTTGTAAAAACCTCAGTATGGATGAAAAACCACCATTCTACAACCCAGAGATGTGGAAGTGGCATGACATTTACTATCAAAGCGTGAGCTATTCTCGGGTAGTCACACGTTCGCAAACGTGTTTCAACAGGATTAAGATAAACGACGATGACATCGATTTTTTTTGTGATAAAGAGCGGTATGAACCCCCTAACCTTCCCCATCTGATGTTCACAATGAAGGACGGGGCTTACGGCGCGATACCGAGGACAATAATAACCAGAAGTACATCCTGTAAACTAGGAATAAGCCCTGGCCTATCAAAAACTATTGACGCATATAAGACTTTCTATCCTATGATACACAAAGGCCAGCTTACTCACGATTCTCTAGCAAAAGATCTTCCTGACCAACCGATAGCCAATAACCAATTAAAAAGAAAACTTGACCAAATGAACGACGACCAGCTCCCACGCCTTCAAGAATTGCCAATGGAGGTAGACAGTAATGATGAAAAAAGAAAAATCAATGGTAATCCTCCTGGATATCACAGCGATTCGCTCATACCACATTCACCTCATATGGCTTCACCAAATACTCTGTACGAAATACATAGTTTCTCCGTTGAATCTTAGAAAATGTTCAAGAACCCTTGACCTTATTTAGGACGTTAATTGCTCGAATGACCGAAGAATTTTCTCCATTTGAAAATTCGGATGGAAATCATGACTTAACAAGTAGAATTTTTTTCACAGTATATTAGCTAATAATTATTTTTGTTCCTTTTTTAGTAAGATGAAGTTAAATAAATATTCGTTATTTTTGACCATTTTATAACATCTTTTTAGTGTCTTTTTTATAAGAGAAGCACTTTATTTAACATTCTCAATTCTATTTTCTTCTTCTTCTTCTACTACTTCATACAAAATAAAAATAATTAAAATTTCCATTTTAATCAATTAATTATTTCTAAAAAACTAATTATGTCTAAAAAAATAATCACCTACTTACCTATAGAAGTCATTAATTTTCGTATATATGTTACTGAAAGTCGACCTCCAGATATAAGTCTGTCTGCAATTATACTGGCGAAGTAGGAGAAAATTACAGGCATTATATTTGATACAGAATTTATGGCCCCATTCTAAAATGAAAATGAAATTATAACGGACTGAAGTTTTTAGAATATGACATTAGTATTTTTTTAAGTAAGGGAAACAAATTGATTAAGAAATAGTTTCATTTATTCTATAATGGGAATTTATAATGCCACCAAATATTTTAAAGAGTCATTTAAGTGAGCTAGTAGCAGATATTTTTGACTTCATAGAAACTTTCAGGGTAAACATTGGTGTAAATATCTAAATTAGAAACACGGTCAAAAATCTTTGTTTAAACCTTTTGGATTTATAATACTTTAAAATTGATAATGTTTTAATAGTTAGGTCTATCGGTTCAATTCCGTTAGAGTCCCCGCTAAATATCGCCCATCTCTTTCGAACGCTTAATTTTCAAATATAAACAATTTTTTTAAAATTTTTAATGACAAACTGAACAGTAATACATCTAATTAAATATATTAATCCATGAATTTAAATTATTTAGCAATATTTATACTTTTTGGTGTCCAAAAGAGATAGGCGATTTTTGGCGAGGACTCTAACGGAATTGAACCGGTCTATCTTTTTACTTAGCTGTCTACTGTTGTGTAACCCGAAAAACCAAAAAAATCAGCAAGCAATTTTGGACACTAAAGCATCCAATATGAGACGAGACCCAAAAAATCTCATTCATAATTTGTTTAATTTTAACATCATTTTATATTTCAAAACCTTTCAAGTAACCTCGGATATAAAAAGAACAGACGTATTAAAACAAGCGTCCAAGTTAACAAAAAATATTCACAATATTCAACGGTTTATAAAGTGTTGAATTTGTATTTTAATAATGTACTTACCACTTCTAAACTGACATGCAGAACATTTGAAAGATATGTCGGAAGGTCGGTGAGCAATGTATAAAACCCCCAATTTTCTGTAATGTGTGAGACCATGAGGCCCCAAAATACTCGGGATTTGAAGATGGATTTCCAAGGAACTGGAGGCTGATAAAAATACTAATTTTAATAAAAAATATTAGGGTTTAATAAATATGGGTTTTCGAAATTCATTCATTATACAGTCGGAAATATTGTTTTACACATTCGTAAGGGGTACTCAAGTCAATAGTGACATCGTTGATAAGTGATATTGTGATTTATAAATCAAATTATGCAGATTTAAGAAACTAAAAAAATTTGAAGTTAAAGAATCATTATTAGGAAAAACTGATTCCATATGCGCTGAAGAAATACACTACCTATTATTTAATAAATTTGTCACAAATACTCCAAGTTGTTTTATAAATACCTTTAGGGATGGTTTTTTTAAAGGTTAAAAGAGTATTACTTCAGCACTGCTCTCCTCCTTTCCTTGTCGTATATAAGATAGCTCTTCCTCTGAGATTCTAGGATGATCCTTGGGAAAATCATAAACAAACACCATCCATAAAGTAAACCAGACGAAACCAACTAGACCTATAATATAAAAACTGTATCAACATATTATCATGCGAAGAATCGAAAAATTATTATTCTTTTAGAAATCTCAAGTTACGTGTTAGATAGTTTCCTAGAAGTATAAAACTTTTTTAGGCATTCTTGCTAAAATCAAGAAAATTTTGTTATTTAGCCTACAGAAGAAGCAATTTCGCACCTAATGTTTTTTCCATAAAAGGAAAAAGGAACAATAGTATAAATGTAAATATTTCATTTCTATAAAGATTTTTTTATACTTCAGGTATTCTTTGACACTTCAAAAAAATGACAAAAAAAAGATTGTTCTAACTAAGACCCATCAGGTCATTCACTCCCCACCGCAGAATCCATTGTAGAGTGCAGGAATTTTTTTGCTTGCTATGTTTTTGCCCTGGTCCAATTCACTCATCTTTATAAGACTTTTGCGTGTGCACGTTTTTCCTTTGCCACCTGTATCCAAAGGCAAGATCTGAATAGCCAACCAAACGGGGAGCACGAATCAGGGAGAACAGCCAATAGAATTAGAGTGTGAATATTCCAAGAGATTGAAAAATAAGATTGATATTAAGATAGTTTACTCTATGCTTTATTCATTTTGAACTGGCTCTTGAAAATATTTCATTCCCCCACCACCGATCGGTAACCATAGCAACTATCCTCGTCAAAGTGACGAAGAAGGCTGGCTGCTCGAAGAGCGTAACTATGGTTAAGCTTCTAGCGTGGGGGAAAGCACTATTTCTCAAGCGACAATTCTAAATTAATAGAGTATAGTATATTAGCGTTTTTGTACAAAATAAGCTTTAAATGAAAATACACATAGGTTTCATTAGAATGGAAACCCTTATAGTTTTGATATAATAGAGACCCACACTTCATAAACAAACTTAAGTTAACTTACCAAAGACGTAAAACGTCGAGGGCCAGCCTCCCAAAAAGTCGCTGTCGCAAAGAAAACCTGAAACATACTGTGAAATAACGACGCCCACGTACATTCCGTTGATGACAAACGCCGCAGTTCGACTGATTTCTTCTCTCGGAGCCCATCTTGACATGATCATGTAAGCTGCTGGGCAGCAAGCACCCTGAAGAAATGGGATCGATGAACTATACAGAGTTTCTGAACTGTTGTTCAATAGTTTGGATGTAATCCAGGAACACGATAACAAGCAAGCATATTGTAGGAACATATCACGACGCTGTTCTTCCACTAGGTCAGAGACAGAAAATGCAAGACACATTAATGCCTGCTTTAGTCAGGTTGAATAACTCCACTTAACTATTTGAACAACTTTTCAAATTAAAATTTTTTTATTCAACAACAACACATAACACGACAGTACACAACAGGGAAAAAATGATAATAGAAAAAACACTGAAAGACCCTTTTCAATATCCCAAAGGAGCCAAAAAGGCTCTTCCATGGGGTTACAGATTTCCTAATGTTATTGAACATAGAAAATAAAATAAATTTAATCAACATAAAAAATACAATAAGAAAACTTATATAGAATAATAAAAAACCTTCTTTTAACTTTTTAAACTATAAAATGTTTTGTAAATTCATCTGCTTGCGCAATAAATTCTCTTTATTTAAGATCTGTATTACATCTTCCAGTCTCTGTACTAAGGGTGTGTTCTGAGTTCATATGACCATGATATTATTTTTGATTGTTCTCGGGACTTATATGTTAATTTTTGAACAATAGTTCTGGAACACTCTGTATACTGAGGTAAAATTAAGGATGGATAATATGATGGATTTTATTTAAAGTCCCGGGCTGGGAAAGGTCGATTCAGCCTTTTTATCTTTTCAGTCGGTAGATAAAATGAGAACCAAGCGTGATTGGGAACTAAACACTGGGGGTATCGCGTTAGGCTGACCACCTAACCGGCATATGCCTAGCACCCCAAGGCCTCACGGTCAAGAAAACGAAGATAAGCATCGTAGGCCTTGGCTCAATAAGGTTGTTGTGCCAATGTGTGTGAGTTTAGTTTATCAAAAGTTAATTCTAAACTTTGTAGAGTTTTGCAGTTATAGTAGTATTAAGTTGGATGGAGTAAAAATTATTCTAGTTAGATATCTGAAGAATCTGACTTTATAAAATTGCCAAGTTAGGGAGTATACCTCCCTTAAACTTATTTTGATGTCTTTTATGTACTGTTAGTTTCTCAAACATTCTGCGGCCAACAAGAAGCAGTACTATTTTGGTGTCACTCAAAGAATTCCAAATTTCCGCGAAAAAAAGAAAAAAAACTACTTTTAAGGGTCGAATTTTAAAACTTTTGAGTTAGAAGATTCTTTAAACATTCCATCTTTTCTTGCCATTCAATATCATCTACAAATTTCCGTTCCGTACAACACGTGATACATTGTTCGCGTTATGTAGGAGTTGTTTCTGTATACCTCAACACATTCACAAAAAATCACTAAAAGAAAATGTACCTCTCCAATGCCTTGAATGACCCTGGCTACTATCAGAGCCCAGACGTTCCACCGAGCTGCCATCGGAATAAGAAAGGACAGCATTGCGGTGATGAAGATTCCAAAGCCGAACACCTTTTTGGGACCGATTGCGCCAGCTATCAGACCTCCAGGAATGTGGGAAGCAGCGTATCCGTAATAAAATGAACCCAGGACCAAGCCTTGCATGTTGGAATTCCACTCAAATTCTCCCTAGTTGGGAGAGACAATGAATTCGGGTGTTAAGGCGCATTTCCATT
This sequence comes from Tetragnatha versicolor, assembly GCA_024610705.1. Taxonomy (NCBI): domain Eukaryota; kingdom Metazoa; phylum Arthropoda; class Arachnida; order Araneae; family Tetragnathidae; genus Tetragnatha; species Tetragnatha versicolor. Next base: position 20,411,687 of record JANDEH010000008.1, read on the forward strand.
GGAAACGCAACGCTAACTGAACTTTGATTGTATCACAATTTACTAGATTCACTCAGGCTAGCGGAGTTTTGAATTATGAAAAAACATTTGAGAAGAATTTGAATTTCTACTTACTTTCGATTGTAGATTCGGTATCGAACTGTTATAAATATTATTTTCTGTTATAAGATGATAACAAGCAACGGTAGAACTTTCATTGGGACCAGTATGGGTAGTTACTACTGGTTCCTTTACCATGGCTACTATGGCAACATTCAGAATGACCCGTAAGGAGTATGCACAGATGAATCCCCAGAAACACAAAAAAGCTATCACGAATCGAGTAGGCATTCCTACAAAAATGTATAAATAATAAATTAGAACATAAAAACTAATTATCTGCAAATAAATGCCTTAAAATGTTAATACCTCATGTTAAAAGTTCAGTGATTCTTCGCTGCTTTAATTACCTGACCATGGCAGCTTATTTAGGTTAGAGCAAGCAATGTTCATTAGATGAATGAGAGAAACATACAAAAGCATAAACTAATATCGATACTGACTGACCATTTTCGCTTTAGCCTGGGAGGACGCGCTGGCCTTTCTGTTACAAGTATCTATTAGTATAAATATTACAGCTAATTAATTTGGTAATGTGCGGGTTACCTAGGTAAAGTATGAAATATTTCGCTCCTTAGGTGATTCGTATTATTCAGCAAAGAAAAAATCTGAATAATTGAGTAAAACTAAAAAAGGCTTAAAGAGCACAATTAAACTCAGAAAATATGACTTTAAGATGTCAATTCTTAACCTTCAGGTCTCTTTTTCGTTCGCTCGAAGCTGTATCAAATTGAAAAAAAAATTCTGCTACAACCCCCACTAAAAAAATTCTGCAGTTTTTCTTTAAAAAATATCTGCAGACTATCTGCAGTTATTTGGACCCCTTCATTCTGAAGAAAATTTTAAGTTAACGTTCTTAAGAAAATCTTATCTTTAGATTTTGGTTATAGAAGGGTCCAAATAACTGCAGATAGTCTGCAGATTTGTTTCTGAAGAAAATCTTAAGATTATTTAATCTTAACCCTAAGGCCTAAGCCAACTTGCCAACTTCTAACATATGCTTGCGCTTTGCGATTTTCTCGCATCTTTGAACAAATAAAATTTTTAACCACAGTTTAAATAATAGATATACTGTAATTTAAATATTACCATATTGTTAGGTTATCCAATAATTATCAGGAAAATTCATAATTCCAATCAGCATTCATTCAGGCACGCAACAAGTGTTGAAATCAAAACGTAAACAATGTTTATATTCTGCAATCGATTCTCTATGTTAGATTCGATTCTTTTGATCTCTGACGTCGATTCGGTTCCCCAAGATTTGATTAATTAATACTCTCGTATGTAATCAGATTCAAATGAAAGAGTTGTTTTCAACGTCATGAATTATTAAATTTTAAATTAACCATTATACAATAAGAAAACTTTGAACGAATTCTAGGAATCGATTCTTTAAAGATCTAACTTTTTGGTATCGATTCCAAGGATTCGATATCAGTTTTAAAAATCTTCAGATTTCTTAAGAATTTCTGTAGAAATAGAAGTTTTCTGAAGAAAATCTGCAGATTATTTTCAGTGAAGGATGTGTTGTGTAGGTAGTGATAAGAATTTGTAAAAAGCTGTTTAATATATTTTGAAGACAATTTGAAGATTCTGCTGAATTTGAAATATTTCTTCATAACCGTCTCCAAAATTTCTGGACATACATTTTGTCTTTAAAACATCTGTAAATGGTCTACAAAAATTCTGAAGAAAGTTTAAAGGTAACAGGGTTGGCAAAAAACCGGGTTTTTTAAAAAAAACAAAAAACCGGGTTTATTTGGATTTTTTGGTTTAAACCACAGAGAAAAATCCTAACAGAGGGTCCAAAACGATATATTCAAAAGTTGGATGGGTTGGAGGGCGCCACGATCAACTAAATGATTGACAGAGTGATCAAACCTGTGATTGGCTGTCACTCAATCTTCTATTTTCGAAGGAGAAGGAAAAAGTTTTTCTCAACCAATCAGGCTTTTCCGTCCCGCCTCTCGTGACGTTGTTGCGATCGCAGCGCCAAAATAGCCCCAAACTCATCCAACTTTTCGATTTCCAATAGCGCCAATGGCGACGGACTCTCTGTTCTAGTACTCTGTGGTTTAAACCAAATTTTTTTAGATTTTTTTTTATCAGAATAAGTTATTTTAGCAGTGATGTTTGAAATTGAGTTTTAAATGAGACATTTATTTCAGAGGTTGTTTATAGGTAATTGATAAATGATTTGTATATTTCAATTAATTAATTAAAATTAAATTAATTTGTTTTAAAAATAATTTGTTTTTAAAATATTCCAATTTGAATAACTAATATTATTGTAGTGAATAAAAATCAGTGTTAATTTATCTTGGATAAATGGTTGAAATAATCAAATTATTTATCTTAATTATATATGGATTAATTTTATAACTTAAGAAATTTTTTAGAAAGAGAAAATTTTATTTTTTAAATAAGAAATAAAAGTGAAATGTAAACAACTAATGTTAATTGAAGTTGGATAATTGATAAAGATAATTAATTTGATTAATTATTAATTGGTAAAATAATCAAATTAATTATATGGATTAATTTATGAACTTAAGAAATTCCTTTAGAAAGAGAAAATTTAATTTTTTAAATAAATAAAAGGGAAATGTAAGCAACTAATGTTAATTGAAATTGGATAAATGATTGAGATAATTAATCCGATTAAGGAAATTAACGTTTTTTTATAAATTTAGTAAAAAAACCCAACTGGTTTTTATCTGTTTATAAACAAACCAACTGGTTTTTAGTTTTTATCATTAAAGAAACCAACGGTTTTTATTAATTTAGTAAAAAAACCAACTGGTTTTTATGACTGACAAATAAGACAAATTGGTTTTATCAATTAATTAAAATCCAAGCCATATTTTATCAGGGAAAAACAGATAACTTTTGTGTATCTTTAGTTACTCTTTGAAATAATGCTTCATTTTAAGGCGATATAGTACCCTAATATATATATTTTTAGTTTTTAATATTATAATTTTGATTTTAATTGCATATTTAGTGGGCTAATAAAGTATACCCATTCCCCTAAAAAAAAGTTGGATTTTAATGATCAGAATTTAAAAAATTTAAATTTTTCAAAATTTTTGACCATTTTTTAAATCCCTAAGGCTTTTTCAATTATGCATATTTTTAAATTTATTTTTAATTTCTTGTTTCATTATTAAATAGTTCATAAAACTGTGCATGGGTTTCTTTCTATCAATATTACTTTATTTTCTAGAATTTTTTGTAGTAAAAACCCCCAAAAAACCCGGAAAAATTCATCATTTTTCACTTTAATATTTTTAAAAAAAAATCTAACCTTGTTAGAGCTAAACCCATGCATAGTTTTATAATACATATATTTCAGAATATATATACAAATTTTCAGACTTATATTTAATGTACATTAAAAGCCTTAGGGTTTCAAAATATTGTAAATACTCAAAAATACAACAAGGAGAAAATTCAACTTAAAATTTCGTTTCTTCATAGAAAACCCTCATCATCGCATCAGAAAAATGTAAATAACTTCATAAATTATTAAGATAAAGCTCTGAAATTTTGAAGACCTGTTCAGAAAGATCCATGGTGTGGATTAAGCCAATAAAATGTTTTTTGATATTTTGATGATTTTTTGGGTACTGTGTCGCCTTAAAGGAAATTAATAAATGAACTATCTCTTGCAACATATAATAAGTTTAAATTAAGCATTTAAGGTTAAGTTTAAAGAGAATTCAATAATTAAAGCCATTAAATTAAAAGATTTCTGATTTTTAATCACCTTAAAATGTTAATTTTTTGATAAATCTGACCTTTTAATTTTGTGCAAAAGATTATACTTAATAACACTTTCTTTAAAAAATCCTGAAAATATTTTATAATTTCTAAAAAAACCAAGTGGTTTTTTTGGTAAAAAAACCATTTGGTTTTAACCATGGTTTAAACCAATGGTTTAAACCAAATGGTTTAAACCGGCCAACCCTGAAAGGTAAGGCTATGTCTGCAAAATGTCTGTTAGTTGTCTTAAAAAATTCTGAAGAAAATTTAAAGACAAAGCAAAATCTGCAAAATATCTTTAAATATCTGTAGAATTTCTGTAGAAAGTGGCTTTTTCTGAAGAAAATCTTCAGATTATTTTTAGTGGGGTCGCAATACAGATGACCGTATTATTTAAACTTTAAGGCATTATTGAAGTTAACCTTCAGAGAAGTTTATTTTTATTGAATTTTCTTAAAAACTCAAGATAAGATAGAGAAGATATATCGAAACTTACTCGACACCATTTTCTTGAACGTCTTTTATAAAATGTTTAACATGGGCACAATGCTACTTTCCAAGGATGTAAGAAAGAATTTTGAAAACCTGTACTGCAATTCAGTCGATACACCTGTCCTAAATAAACCCGATATTTTTTAAAAAGATTCCTGCAATATTTTGTCTCTTTATCACCAAAATACAGTTAAAATCCGTTGTTGTGAACACAGGTGTTAAAAATTTAGACTGTAGAGTGTAGATACTGCTTAAGACTGATCCCATTTTAAACTGATGCTATTTTTATAAGCGTTCATATAGTGTGGCAAAAAAAAGTTTTCCTTCCTCAGGCCTCCCCTATTACTTAGAAAATATATGTATAGGAGAAAGTCGGCTAAAATCGGGACCCATTTGTTGAATATTAACTTTATGTGCGATCAAAACAGTCAAAATTGGTGATAAAACGATAAATTTGCTCCTTATGAATAAAAAAAATACCAAATACATCATAACCAATAGCAAATATAGATAAGAAAACCACATTTTTTCAGATGAGTAAAAAGTCCCGGATTTATCCGACCTAGTCGGCTTTGATCAAACAACTCCAAGGCACCAATTAAAACTTTAAAATAATAAGTTAATTTTGAGGTATTTATATGCTGTACTTAGCTAAATTAAATTCGAAGGATTTTATGATCGGTGGAGACGCTTAAATTATAAGATTTTGGGGTGATATTTCTTAATGCTTCCCTCAGCGAGACGGGTTTGTAAATATACTTTCTTTGCACTTGACATTGTTAGGGCGCCTGCCTGGAAGTAGTTCTTGAAGTTTCATTCAAATATCACCAATAATAATCAAGGAATAAAGCTCAATTCCCTGTTTTGTCCACCTACCCGGTTTGTCCTACTTTCCCTTACAGGGTGTTATAAAAGTCCATTTCACGGCTTTTATTTGAAACCACAGTGTCCTAGGGTCATGGAAGTAAGGTCTACTCCTAGGTAATCTTGGTAATCTCCCTGGAAAATCTATTCATATGACTTACAGCTAGCTCCCCTAGTGGCGAAATAAAAAAGTTAAAAAAATATTAAAATGCTAAGGAGATAGAGCAAAAACTTCAGTAATAGTATTGTTGCCACCGTTATGAATATCTCACTGAAAAAAATTTCATGAAAATATCGCGAATATTTACGGAGATATTAATAAGTGTGAAAATAGTACTTTTTCAGGCATCAAAAAAAGAAAAAGTGAAATAGCACTTTTTTATTTTGCCGCTAGGGGAGCTGTAAGTTATTTTAATGGATTTTCCAGAGTCACTTACCTAGGAGTAGACCTTACTTACCCTAGGACACTTCGGTTTCAAATAAAAGCCGCGAAACGGACTTTCGAAACACCCTGTACTTATACTATTAACATCCGAATAGTACCCATGATTGATAAAATTCCAACGCACCTTACAATACAAGAACACACTTTAAGTTTTCTTAAGGTATTATTTATTAAAAGTTTCTAAAACCAATAAACTTCAGGTATGTTTTAGTATTGCTCATCGTATATCACTGGTTTCTTGCAACTAGGTCGCTCTTTAGTATTGGTTACATCGAATTTTTTGGATTTTAGTTCTTTCATTTTTTATAAATAATAAAATCTTTATTAACAAAGTAAAAAAAATTGACAGAAAAGTATAAGATACTCCAAAGGGAAATATGTTTATAAGTGATGTTGTGATGTTATTGTTTATAAGTGATGCTGTGTTTATGATAAGTGATGTTGATGTTTATAAGTGATTTATATGTTTATAAGTGCAGTATATTTAATAACTTAAAGTTAAATTGTTTTTTATTGTAATTGTTTCAAAATTTGGTGATAATAGAAAATAACATCTTAAAGAAAGCTTCAGTTTTAAGGAATTTAGACCCAGATTTAAAGAAATAAATGTCCCTGATGATTGTTTAATACCAATTGACTTGGACTTAGGTGATTTTATTCTAGTAGAATTTGCTACTAAAAAGAAAATTTTGCTATGTTGGTCAAATAGAAAATTTGGAATTGAATGGTGCTCATTTTTAAAATAATGATGAAAAACTTTAAAACCTTTAAAAGTAATGACGAAACTTTTATTTTCCCAGTAATTAATGATTCAACATTCATACAAAAAGATAATATCGTATTACAAGTTCCCCAACCGTCAGTTTCAGGTGTTAATAAGCGAGCTGTTGGTTCACTTTTCTTTTCAAATAGAACCTGACAGTTAAAATATTGGTTAAACTTTTTCTAAGTAATTATATATTATGTGAAGTATGTCAATGTGCAATATACTTTTCATTGCTACAACTGTTTTCCTCATCAAAAACTTAAATTTTCAATATTTTCTGAAGCTGTTTTCTTTTTGTAAAACACTAGGGGGCTCTGCCCCCTGCTCGCTATCGCTCACCAACCCCCGGAACTGCTTCGCAGTTCTTTGAAGATCGCTGCGCGATCTTAGCGAGCAGAGCTCGCTTGTTTCATCTTTTCATCTCAACTATCCAGTACAACCTGGAACTTCTCTGCTTATAGTCTGTTCATTTAGAATAGGCGCCTGAAACAGGATCAAAAACGCTCAATAATTCTTAATAACGCTCATCAGACAATTTCAGTGACCGATTGTTTTTACAGTATTTTAACTTCTTCTGCTTAGGCTGCCTTGTCATTGCAGAAGAAAATTAGTTAATGATCATTTAATATCGAAACTTTTTATCTCTCAAACTTTTCAAAAATTCAATTCGGATCATTACCACGAAAATATCAAAATAAAACTCTTAATGAAATATTCCTTTTTAAATTATCAATAATTTATTGGATAGAGGGCTACCGCCCCCTGCTCGCTTACATGCTATGCAGCTCTTAACAGATCGCTTCGCAATCTGTAATATCTGCAATCGATCTTTAGCAGAGTAAAACAAACTTCCCGAAAATCCTCCTCCTTTCATCGGCACAAATAATAACGCTCAATAAAGTTAAATTATTTATTTCTCTAGTGGTTCAAAAAATATCGAAGTATCTTTAAAAGATTATTAACCAAGTCTATACTATATCGCTAGCAAACTTGGAGCAAAATGTGCACCTCAAAACTATTAAATTTAAATATCCGTGCTCGCGACAATCTAATGAACAGGCAAATATAAATTTAAAAACATAAAACACGTCTGATAAAGACCTACTAAAACTATAAAAAAATAAAACTTTGATGCTTAATAATTCCAAAACTAATTATAGTCCACTGAAAATAGAGTTGAACCTCGGACAAATTGCAATAAAAGGTTTCTCAACGGTTTTCACTTAGGAATGACCTCAATAATAACATACTAAAAATCGGCCAAAATCGGACGGGGGGAAATTTAATTTTTTTTAAATTTTTAAAAAATGGCCGAAAATTTTTTTCAAAAAATCAAATTATAAAAATAGAGACTTATGATACATTTTTATGGGCTATTTTTCAGTGCTGAATATGAATATACCATTTAAATTTAAAAAAATTAAATTTTCAATTTTTAAAAATTAATTCAAAATTTGGAAAGTCAAAAAAATTAAAACATCGCTCAAAACCACAAAATAATTGCAAAGGAAATAATTTAAGCGGTTTTCAATTAGAAATGATTTAAATAATAACATACTAAAAATGGAAGATAATCGGACCATAAAAAATTTAATTTTTTTCAAATTTTCAATTTTTTTGGCCTCAAAAATCGACCTTTTTAAAAATTCTTGTTAAAAACGTTTGAGGCATTTACCAAGGTCATTTTTCCATGGATGTTGTAGGTATATACCTCTATAACATAAAAAAAACACAATTGGTGATTAAATCAATAGTTAATTAATTAATTTATAAAAATTAACGTTAAAAATACAGGTAAAATCTTTCAATCAAGTAATAAGGAAAATATTTAGACAATATTTGGTAATAAATCATTCTAAAAATAATTAAATTGAAAAAAGACAAAATATCTTTCAAAAAATTTAAATTTAAATTAATTTAAAAAATTTAAATTTTTTAAAATTTTTTAAATTTTGTAGTATATGCATGTGATACATGTCTCTAGGCTATATTTTAGTGCTGTATACGAATATCATGCCAACTTTTCAATAAAATTTAGTATAAGTGTGGAAAAATTGAAGCATTTTTCTCAATAGTTTTGTTTTTTATGCTTCAATTTTTCCACAGTTAATTTAAATTTTATTGAAAAGTTGGCATGATATTCGTATACAGCACTAAAATATAGCCTAGAGACATGTATCACATGCATATACTACAAAATTTAAAAATTTTAAAAAATTTAAATTTTTTAAATTAATTTAAAATTTAAATTTTTTGAAAGATATTTTGTCTTTTTTCAATTTAATTATTTTTAAAATGATTTATTACCAAATATTGTCTAAATATTTTCCTTATTACTTGATTGAAAGAATTTACCCGTATTTTTAACGTTAATTTTTATAAATTAATTAATTAACTATTGATTTAATCACCAATTGTGTTTTTTTTATGTTATAGAGGTATATAGCTACAACATCCATGGAAAAATGACCTTGGTGAATGCCTCAAACGTTTTTAACAAGAATTTTTAAAAAGGTCGATTTTTGAGGCCAAAAAAATTGAAAATTTGAAAAAAATTAAACTTTTTATGGTCCGATTTTCTTCCATTTTTAGTATGTTATTATTTAAGTCATTTCTAATTGAAAACCGTTTAAATTATTTCTTTTTCAATTATTTTGTGGTTTTGAGCTATGTTTTAATTTTTTTGACATTCCAAATTTTGAATTAATTTTTAAAAATTGAAATTTTAATTTAAAAAAAATTTAAATGGCATATTCATATTCAGCACTGAAAAATAGCCTATAAAAATGTATCATAAGTCTCTATTTTTATAATTTGATTTTTTGAAATTTTTTTTCGGCCATTTTTTAAAAATTTAAAAAAAATTAAATTTCCCCCCGTCCGATTTTGGCCGATTTTTAGTATGTTATTATTGAGGTCATTCCTAAGTGAAAACCGTTGAGAAACCTTTTATTGCAATTTGTCCGAGGTTCAGCCCTTTTTTTCGCTATTTTCAGTGGACTATTAGAATTTTTTAAAGAACTAAACGCCAATCTCTTTCTAAAAAATAATAGCATAAGTGTTTAAAAAATCATATTGATACCGTGATTAGTTTTTATTTTAGATAGAAAAAAACGAAAAAGTGTCAAAAATTTCGAAAATTAAAAAATTAATTACTCTAAACCAAATTCGAAATTCGAAAAAAGGGCGACGTAGTGCACATCTTCATACTTCAGAGTATCAGGCTGCAAAAAATCGTAGTTCTGCTGCTAATAGATTTCGCTGAACTGGATTACGCGGCGAAAAAAGAAAAACTTCAACTTTGACCTTAAAAATACCCCAGTAATAATTATCACATCAGTTAGCTTTTTCTTCGAGAATGTGCCCCAAATATTCCTCTACAAACGTTTCAAATTTCATAAATTTCTATCGAGTGGTTTTTGCGATATGAGAGCTCAAAGAGTCGAAAAATTAAATTTTCTGAAACAGCGGCAGCGGCGGCGGCAGCGGTGACAGTAACTTTTTTTTAATATAGAGAGATTCACACGAAATTTCTAGTTTTTTAAATTGATGATATAGGTTAGAAATTCTAGATGAATGCGACCAATTATCGTTCTAAAATATTTGGAAAGGTCTTAACTTTCATTTGAATCCGAGTTTGTTTCAATATCATCTAGATCAGGGGTTCCCAAACTTTTTTGGCCCGTGGACCCCCTGACGACATTTTTCATACCCCGTGGACCCCCTGTCTTAGGAACCGTTCAAAAAGTAGCTAAAATCTTATGTTTTTGATGTAAACTTCTAAACCACGCATAAATTTTGTAATTTTTTTTCAGGTGCTTTTTTCTTGCATCGACAAGCATTTGATTTTACACTTTTAATATATTTTTAAAACCTTTTTTTTAAATGTTGACCTTCACATAGTTACACCATATTTTTAAAGAAATTAAAACAATCAAACATTCAAAAAGTTTGAACTAAATTAAATCTAACCTTTTAATATCTCTACATCTCAAGACACAAAAACTTTTAATTTTAATGAGTTTTTGTCGCAAGCTTGTCAAATTTAATGGCTTATGAGTGAGTTATTCATTCACCAAATCATAAAAGTTCAGAAACAACTATAATTTATAATATAAGGCATGTTAACAAACAATATTTAATTGAGTTCAACTGTGAAAATAATTCAAATTGTCATTGATAAATTATTGCACAACATTTTTAATGCAATTATAAAAATCAAACATTTAAAAAGTTTGAAACTAAAAACAAATCTAAACTTAAATTTCATTACATTTCAAGGCACAAAAAAATTTATCTTTAACAACAAAAATTTTGGTCGCAAACTTGTCAAAGTTAATGGCTGGATGAGTTATTCATTCACTAAATCATAAAATTTCAGAAATAATTACAATTAATATATGGCATGTTAAAAACAATATTTAATTAAGTTCATCTATGAAAAGAAGTAAAATTATTCATTACTGAAGTTCAGTTTTAATTGAATCGTCAGTTTGAAGAAGGGAATAAGTCCAAAAATCAAGTTTTGAGAAAATCGAAAAAAAGAAATGGAATTTTCATTGTATGGATATCGATTTCACAACTTCAAGGGGCGATATCTCCCTATAGGGGTTAGTTATTTTCCCCCTCTTTTCACCCCTGTGTAGGGCAAAGCTTGGAGATTGTTTTGAGCACAAAAAGTCAATTTGTCATTTTTTGGACTTATTCCCTTCTTCAAACTGACGATTCAATTTATGTAATTGAATTATGCGAGGCTGGTTGGGGCTCTCCATAGCGACAAGAGAAAATATTCCATCGCCCCTGCTCGCGTTGCGAGGATTCGGTGATTACCAACTTTTCCTATTACAAAAATTTTATTATAAAAAAGGCAAAATTTTTTAAACTTATCAAAGTTTTCCATTTTAATGAAATTTTACCCGTGAACCTCTGAAAGTCGCTGTGGACCCCCTAGAAGTTGCTGTGGACCCCCAATTTTCATTTTCATGCCTGTGGACCCCCTGGAAGTCGCTGTGGACCCCTGGGGGTCCATATGGACCACTTTGGGAACCATTGATCTAGATCCAAAGAAATATGCCGAAATGCATTTGTGCGAATGTGCCTCTCTCTCCCCTATATTTAATTATTATTTTTTCTAATTTTAGTTTATTGGTTAGTTATTTTTAGAATTGCTAGACACGGTGAACTGTAAACATGCGTTTTCTCCCATAAAATATTTACGTTAGGGATAGAATTTATTCTTTCTTTGAATGTTATTTTATCTTGTTTAACTACAGATAGTTCCTATAATTTTTAGATATTTAGTTCAAAATGGAGGTGTAGGTGCACTATCTTGATTTGTGCAAGATTTAATTTATTTCTCTTAAATAAACACCATAATTTATAAACCCTATGCTAAATTTTTCTATTTTTAAAACTTGATAATTTTGGAAAAGATAATTTTTTCCCGGGAAATCACGGAATGTACAAAGTATTCTAGGTTTGTAATAGTTATTTGTTCTGAGAAATGATGAATGTGTATAAACCATTAATAAACCAGGTTCTAAAGTTCATAACTTATCGCAGAGAACTTATTCTTATACAAAAAAGAAAGATTAGTAGATTCACACGTCTGACAATATATTATTTACTATACGTAAGAAATAGGTTTAGAAAATATTGGATCTAAAATGCTTTTTATATCAGAGAATAAGAGAATTCAAAATTCTTAAATTTTTAAATGTTACATTAAAAATTCCATTATTTGCAAATTTGCTGTTTTTTGCAAATTTTTGATTAAATTTTGCCTTTATGCAACTAAAAAACACAAAACTACACAATACAACTGAAAAAATTGCAAATTTGCGAACTTTCTTTTTTGAGGTCAGAAAAAGTGCTATTTGCACATGCAAGTTATTTTCATGAAACTTTTTTCTGTGAGTTCTTCATAACGTTGGCAACAACACTCTAACTGAGGTTTTTGCTCTATCTCCTATAGCTTTTAAATTATTTTTTCAACTTTTTTGTTTTGCCGCTAGGGGCACTGTAAGTCTTCTCAATAGATTCTTCAGGGTCACTTACCTAGGAGTAGTCCTTACTTCCGTGACCCTCGGACACGTTGGTTCCAAATAAGCCGCGAAACGGACTTTTGAAACACCCTGTATAGGATGTTACCTTAGTTTGTAGGGTCTTGAATCCACATTTTAAATGCATATTGTTCTTACCTTTGATTGTTTGCATTAAAGCAAAAGTGCAATAGCACTGTATGTATTTCGAAAAAGGCACCATCACGTTTAGACATAGTTTAGATAGCACCATCACGTTTGACGTTGTATTTTGCTAACGTTCGTGAATCGTCAATTTAAAATTAAGGAAAACTTGCAGAAAATAATTTTTAAAAATCTTATCCAGTTCCGTCATAGCAAAGAGAATCATGAGCTTACTCAATATTTTTTAAAATCTCATCATTCCAAGTCCAATCAACAAGGAACTCAGCCTGCCCTAATAACACAAAAGTCACAGTGACGTCACTATAACGTCACTGAGGGTCACACAAGTCACAGGTCACAGAGTGACTAAAATGCGTCTACACAAAGAGGTCACATTGTGACCTCCATCTAATAGAACTTGTGTGAACACTCTGCAACGTCATTGTGACTCTTCGAGGTGACCGTTACCCCTAAGTCACCTCGTGACGTCTCTGTGATTTCACCGTGTGACCGATTAGTGACGACATGTTTTAGTAAGATTATATTGAGGTATTTCTGATTTCAAGTAAAAAATGCACTTAAAATAGTCTGAAAATACTTAACAATTTCAAACTTGAAGCAATTGTTAATTTTATTTAATTTTTTGTAATTTTAGAAAAAATACTTGTTACCAGTATTAAAATCTCTGTCTAAAATAATCTGTAATAAGTTAAATCTCCAAACGGGACCTTACGCAGGACCTAGAAGCAAACCTTCTCTAGTAGCTCAAGCTATATTTTGAATGCTAGAATATCGAGGTTTTTCTAAAAAGGTTCAAATTCAAGTCATTAGGTGACCACTAAAGGTTTTCTGACTATAGACAAGTTAGTACGGCAACGTGTCGAATACCAGTCACTTCGACGTCACAGTCAAGTCATCAAGTGACTGCGACGTCACAGTCCAGTCATGAAGTGACTGCGACGTCACAATCAAGTCATCAAGTGACACTGCGATGTCACAATCAGGTCATCAAGTAACGTACAACACATCGTGACTACTCTGCGACGTCACATCCGCGTCACGTAGTCACAATCTGGTTGTACTGTGACTTCAAAAGGACGTCACGAGTGGTCACAGATTTTGGTCACAAATTGTGGACATTAAGCTGTCACTGTGACGTCCTGGTGACTTCATGGTCATGCCCGTGACCCCAAAGTGAAAGTTACAAACGAGTCACATATTGGTCACCTGGCTATTAGGGTGACTATCTCTCGGATTTTAACGAAACTATAAGAATTTGTACTATCCTATGATATAAATGAGAAAATTATTTTATAATTCTATTGATTTGTTAATTTTTTTTTAGTAATTTTGTTTTGCAAATTCAGAGAAAATTCAACTCGGCTCTTTTATCTTGAATAACTCCGGTTCTATTAGGAATCAACCAATATAAAGTGAACTTAAGGAGGTCCCTCGACCATTTTAATTTTGCTATAACTTACTGCATATCCTCAAAAGAATACGAACAGTTTGAGACCGAAAATGTGTTATACGAATCAGTTATTAAAGAGTTTTCCTCTGGAAACCGTTCACCAAAATCTTTTTAAAAATATAGATTCTTGTAGAAGTATTTTTTGAAATTAATTTGAAAGGTCATTTAAGATGTTTGCAAAAAGTATCAAGAGTTAGCTACGAAGGAGTATATTATCTAAGAACTTCTAGAATAATATAAGTTGTTCACTCATATTCCGTTATATAAGTTCCACTATAAGTTATTCACTTTCCATCAACAAAAATTTTCTAACAAGGTTTTTGAGGGGATATTTCTGGCCGCAAATTTGATATTATTTCATAGGTTGGTTAAACTCAAAATTACAAAATTCTTGCAAGTTTAAATTTAAAAAAGGGATGATATATTTCCATTCAACATTGCTTCTTCTCTTTCCTTTGAAACAACCCTTTAAAGTTTTAACGGATTTTATAGGAAATCAAATGACCCAATCGATGTAAAATAATGGCCAAAAATTGGTTAATTTTGACGTCGGAATGATTCATGAGCGAAGTTGTTTTTTCTGTATACTTTCTCTTACAAAGGAAAAGCTAGTTTTACAGAAGTAAAAAGCTATGCAGTGAAACGCATATCTAATGAGCCTACGCATTAGGGTGGGCCGAAAACACACTTAATTTTTTATTCATGTTCTAATAGCGCGGAAAGGGTGCCACTTGGGTCCAATAAGGAGGGTGTAAAATATTTTTTCGATTGGATAATATCTTAGGCTCCCGCATCGCACTTAAAGTTCGAAAAAATGGATGACTTTTTTACAAAACAACAAAAAAATCAATGATTAAACTCTCAAATATTGTTCATGATTTTTTTATGAGAAACATATAATTATAGACATAATGTTTCAGGTTTCATTCTTTTATCACTCTTGCTTCGTTAGATATAATTTTTTAATGTTCAAAGAAATCATGTAAAGTTGTTTTTCCTGCATTTTTAAAAAGCTAATAACTCTAGAACTATACAACTTAAAAACCTGAAATCAGTCCCATTCGGTTTGTAAATTTTTTGTCTTTCATTTGGTGTGCATCATGACCATCATTTTCAAAAAAATATTTTCAAAATTTAAAAAAAGTGAAAAAAAAATTTAATAAAAAAATTTTTTTTGAAAATTTTTTTGAAAAAAATTTAAAAGCCTTTTGACTCATAAAATGAACATTATTACCAAATTTCAAGTTGAAAATAAAATTTAATCATGTATAAAAAAATAAAAATATTCGAAATTTAGGCAAGTCCTTAAACAATCCCCAAAATTATACAGCAAGAGCGATTCACTCATAAAAAATTCATAAACTCGATTGAGGGTGTTCATATGACTTAAAACATGAAAAAATGTCATATAAATTTCAGAAAATACGACACTTAACAGATTCGGTGCAAAATCTTGCAGAGCTAATTTTCAACTTAAAGTTAATTCAATTTGCATGCATTACTCCTGAAAATTCCTAAGAATTATGTTTATATCTAATTGTTTTTACTTTTAAAAGTCAAATCAAAGTAAATTAAAAGTTTTAGACCATAAAAAATTAAATATAAACACATTTCTTAGGAATATTCAGTTAAAATTCATGCAAATTGAATTAACTTAAAGTTGAAAATTAGCTCTAAAAGGTTTTGTACCGAATCTGTTACTTGTCGTATTTTCAGAAATTTATTTGACATTTTTTGCATGTTTTAAGTCATATGAACACCCTCAAGCGAGTTTATGAATTTTCCATAAGTGAATCGCTCTTGCTTTATAATTTTGGGGATTGTTTAGGGACTTGCCTAAATTTCGAAACTTTTATTTTTTTATGCATGATAATATTTTATTTTCAACTTGAAATTTGGTAGTAATGTTCATTTTATGAGTCAAAAGGCTTTTAAATTTTTTTCAAAAAAAGTTTTGAAAAAAATTTTTTTATTAAATTTTTTTTCACTTTTTTAAATTTTGAAAAGGTTTTTAAAAAAATGATGGTCATGATGCACATCAAATGAAAGACAAAAAATTTACGAACCGAATGGGACTTATTTCAGGTTTTTACGTTGTATAGTTCTAGAGTTATTAGCTTTTTAAAAATGAAGGAAAAACAACTTTACAAGATTTCTTTGAACATTAAAAAATTATATCTAACGAAGCAAGAGTGATAAAAGAATGAAACCTGAAACATTATGTCTATAATTATATAAGTTTCTCATAAAAAAAATCATGAACAATATTTGAGAGTTTAATCTTTGATTTTTTTGTTGTTTTGTAAAAAAGTCATCCATTTTTTCGAACTTTAAGTGCGATGCGGGAGCCTAAGATATTATCCAATCGAAAAAATATTTTACACCCTCCTTATTGGACCCAAGTGGCCCCCTTTCCACGCTATTAGAACATGAATAAAAAATAAAGTGTGTTTTCGGCCCACCCTACTACGCATATCTAATGAGAATAAATGAATCATTTACAATGATTTATTAACGAGTGGCTTGCATGATTTGTTTTTTTCCGTTCCTGGTTTCGAGGTAACTCCAAGTGTATAATTTTAATATTTTAATGCTTTTCGTGTGAAAATATTGATACCTTAATAAAAATATTTTTGCGTTCTGGATATTCTTTCCAATTTTAAGAGCTTCACATTTTTATTATTTACGCATAAGGAATCTAAAAAAATACCTTGAATACTGTCTACCAAGGATTCATAAGTTTAATAGTTTCTTAATTTCATACAATTTTTTAAGAGTATTTATTGAGTAAAAATAATACTAATTCTCAAATATGAAGCTTAATTTAGCCTAAAAAACCTTCCTATTTTTTCGGTGGTTTTTACAATTGAAAAATGGTATAGCAATTCGGAAGATCTGATTATCAATATTATTTCTTCAATTTATCAAAATGGTTAATAATCTGCCAAATAAATACGATATTTTAAAAAAAATTAATTTGAAAATTTTAGAAAGTATTTTCATACTTTTTTATTATCTGTTTTTTTTGTGTTTCTTTTTTTGGTTTTGGTGCTAGCCTTTTGGGGTTTTTTATTGAAATGTATTTTTAGTACCCTTCCGTACCCCTCGTGGGGTAGTCTTATCACCCCACGAGGGGTAATAAGATAAAATCCAATTATTTTACTAATAAAAACAATTAAAAATCAAATGAAGGTATTAATATAATCTTTGAAGTGTATTTTATAACCCCAGTTATTTCCATTTAACCCTCTCGCCACCACGAGCCTCATATGAAGCTCCTACTTATGAGCTCAATTTTTGTATGATGTAAACACGCAAATATATTTTCTTTTCATCAGTGACTTCACTGATTCATGTAGATCACATATGAGACTTCTACATGGTTTCTGAATTCGTTCCTAAATGGCAGCAAGATGATTTCATTTTAAGCTGTGATGCTTGTGGAGAGAAAATACTAGCTAGATACTAGCTTCTGTAGAACATTTTTTATAGGTTGGTATAGATATTTTCTTATTTCGTAACCTTCTAATATTATGATAATGTCTTTTAATAAGTTCTAAACCAAGTATTTTCTGTTAAAATGAAAAAAATATGGCCTCATATGGCCTCAATGAGGCTCATAAAAATAACTAGGACACAAGAAAAAAATTTTTTCCAGACAAATTATAGGGGCACTTTGGATGTATTGAGAAGAAACAAAGTTTTTTCACTTTTTTGATGTTCTGGTGCCGAGAGGGTTAAAATCTTTCGATATTTTCCCAGTTTAAAATTAGTCTAAAAAAGTTACAAGCTCAAAGTTTCAAACAACCCTATATTTTTTAATAAAAAATTTAAAATTATGACAAAACAAATCAGGCAGTGTTTCTTTTTTTCATTTTGTCACACAAATAAATTAGTATCACCCCCAAAAAAACCTTTTTTTCAAACTTAGTTATTTGAGGTCGGTTTCACTTCCTCTTTATTAACAAAGCGTTACCCCTTTCCTTCATGTTCGAAGGGTTCAGGAAGTATGTGAAAACACCCTTTAAAATACCCCCTTCTATTTCAGTATTTTTTAACTTAATTTCTTGGAAAAGTGAATATAAAAAACCAGTCAATATTTTAATTTACTCACCATAACCTAAATTAAAAATGGGTATAAAATGTCGATGGAATTATTTATGATTTTTTCCAATAAACTTTGATGTGGCGAGTAAAAGTAGTCTGACTACCCACAGCTTTCAGGAAATTGAAGTAAAAATAAACTTATTTGAATTTAACTTTTTAGCTTGATAAATGAAATAAGAACAATAAAATATTAAGATAGTAAACAGAAAAATTCGATAAATAAATTTGTATGGATAAAATGCTAGTGTTTCTTATAACCCCATAGTTTTGTTTAACCGGATAATAAGAAACATGGCATTTTAAGAATGATCCACAACGCTAAATAAAAAAACAAAAAGCGAATTATCTAGCCCATGTAACCTAAAAAGTTAAATAAAAAATTCCTAGATAATTTAATAGCAAAAACAAGATTAATTGAAATAGTGGCAAAAACATGACTTTGGTGGATGATTTTGCTGGCGGCATCAACTTAAAATGGAAATTTTTCTCTAAAATAGTTATTATGAAACAATAAAATTTTGATGGGACATGAAGTATATATCTTAAATATATTCTGTAATTTTTCAGATTTTTAATCTAGGTGTTTGCAAAAATAAGTCTAATAAATAGTTATTGGTAACGTAACATAATTTTATGTTACGAATTTGATTTAACTTGTTTCAAAGTACAATCAAACCACTATGAAATAGATTTGTTTTCTTAGAATGATTTTCTACTAAATGTCCTTCTAAAAAGCTCAGGATATTTATTCATTAAGTATGGTATTAAGAAACAGGTGTTTCCTTTTCAAATCACTGGAAATGGAATACAATGAACAAATAAGTTTTATTAATGAAGTTTACATATCAATACGTTTTTTATAGTTACTAAGTGGTAACTTAATATAAATAATAAAGATATAATAGTAAAGATGTGCAGTCATTAAAGGTCTGCAACTACACATTTTTGGATTCATTGATTTTATAGTAAAAATATCTGAACACTGCATATTTAAGCGTTATGTACACATTCATTTTATACTAAAATGATTACAGTGGTAAACAAATACGACATATTCAGCCTATTTTAAATCTACACCAGCAAGAATTGTAAGATAATTAGTTATGAAATAAATTTGTTAAGAAAATCTTGCCAACAAAATAATTTTTACGTTCAGAGAGACATGCCTTTTTATAAAAATGAGAGAAATTTTCGCAATTTTATAGACGTAAGTCTCCATCCTATTATGATTTATTGATATAATATAACACCTTAAAAATAACAACAATAAAAGAAAAGTAACTACTATGTACTTTTGAAAAATAGTTTTAAAAGTTAAAACGCTTAATTTTCATCTTTAAATCAGTACGTATATTGAATTCTATGGCAAGGCTATATTTTAATATAAAATAAAAGATTTCCTTACCATATAAATTACAAAAAAGATGTATGAACATAAATATACGAGATTCTAAAGGAGAATTAGTTGAGTCAGCCAAGGAAATAACATGAAGGCTTAATCTCAAATTGAAAAGTTAATGAATAACTTAAAAACAAAACAATTCTCTGCATAAAAGAGATTCAAAATTCAACAAAAAAAGCACTAAACAATATATTTTTTAGTTGAAAGAACGAAAGTTTCAACTTTCTCGTCTAAAGACAAAAATTTCATATGCGTATAAAAATTATCACCACTTCACACAAAAGGTTATTTAAATTTCCGAGTGATATATCCGTTAAATACATTACACCCTGAAAATTCTCACCATTTTCACAAATATTCAAACTTTCATACATTCTTTAGAAGGAATCGAAGGAATACACACTTCACATAAATTTTTACAATAAAAAAATAGTTGTCGAGCATAATTTTTTAAACCTTTTAACTTCACAGTTTAAGTAAAACAAATGGTGTCCTAAAACAGACCCATGTATTTTAAAAGTTACGTTCAAAAAATATTGGATAGACCATTAGCAGCATTCTACTTAGTAAATTTATCTGTTGCATAAAGTTTAAATTTTTATTTTATTCCTCTTTATTTAATCCTTTCAGTCCTAGTCGTCCCAAATTTTCTTTACGATTCAATGTAATTTTGGGCAGCTTAGGATTGAAAAGGTTAAATATGTATTAGAATGTATGAGCCATTGTTGGGACATTACATCTGATGTAATCTTTTTAAAAGATTAAATGCTTTACTTAAGTAAAATAAAATATGCTCGTTACATCTATGAACATAGATATGAAACATAATTCTATAAAAAGTGACATTCATATGCAATGCTATAAATTTTGCTTCACCGGTTTAAGTAAAAATTCTTACTTGTGATGGTTGAATGTCTTTTTAATAATTACTTCAGTAGATAGGATTATGTTCGTATCATTAAAACCCTATTCTGAAAAGAGGACAGAAATGAAAATTCGGTTCCTCAGTCTTTCAATGCACAAAATATTGGAATGGGAATGATAATATAGATCCTTATTGTGGAACTGAAGTCCTTTTTAGACATAAACAAAAGGAAATAGTTGAAATTTCAACTGAAAGCAACAGAAGCCATTGTCTACAGGTAAGAATTTCTCTAACTCACTGGTATTCTTTGTCAATTGAGTTCCTACGCATTCCATAAAAAAAACTGCGAGTCATTGAAAAAGTTGTCCATTGTAAAAAATAAGACATTCATAACCATGACTAGTTAACGCTGGTTGGATGGTGTGTAACTCAAATGTTCATCTTAGCAAAGTTCTTCAAATGTCAGCTTCAATATTTCATAGGGAACACTCAACAATGCACAGTATTGAGTCAATAAATTATGTCACGGAATCACTCAAATAACTTAACGTCGTGGTCGTTGGCGCCTTTGGCAACTATATATCTTTGGTTGTTGGCGACTTTCATCTCCAGGTATTTGGCATCGTGGCTAATCTGCGCGGAAGGGGAGCTCACTCCCCACGGTTGCAGTTCAGCAGTGGTGAAGACGTTGTAGACTATTCCTGTGATGACGAAGACGACTGAAGACGTTATGAATACGATTCCCCAGCTGTACACAGTTTGCTAAAAGGCAAGGGGAAAATATTGAGTATTAGTCGATGCTAAAATAAAAAGGCCAGTTGTGTTACGACAATCTGACAAGACCAATGGGTGAATAAGTAACTGTTTGACTGCGATTCATCCAAATGGTTGGTATTAGAGAATAGTCCGATTGGTCTTGCAGGATTGACGTAATGCACCGGACAATTGAAAACAGTCCTTAATAGATTTAAGTCAAAACTCATTCCAATTTGGAATTTTTATATTGTTTAGAAAACGTCTTTCAGTTTTATAACTTAAAACGTGAAAAATTATAAAAGTACATACATAAATCAAAGGTACTACAAATTAAATAATAATTACCCCATCTTCAATGATCCATCCAACATAAGAAGGAACAATGAAACCAGCAAAATTTGAAATGCAGTTGGTGATACCAAACAAGGTTCCTAAAAATGCAGGATTTGCAGATTGAGAAAAAGGGTTATGCATTTAATTACTACAAAGTAAAATAATTCTTTATACAGGGTGTTTCAGAAAAGTGTTTCATAACTGTTAGGGGGGACAGTAAACACCTAGACGAGTCAGAATAACATAGGATTTGGGGGTCCCAGACCAAATCCCAGGGAGTTAAAAATGGAGCTATACCCCAAAACAATTATTGAAAAATTTAATTTGTAGAAGAGCTACTATTGGTAAAGATTTAACTATTGTCTCAAATTTTGTGGTTTATTATGATCTTTACAATTATCTTGAAAGTTTTCACTTTAAAATTTGTTTTATTACGAAAAAAGTTAAGAAACCACAAAAAAATATGAAAACTCTGCCAAAACCTTATTTTGTATTTCGAAATCCTTTCTTTTGATTTGATAATCCGAAAGATCATAGTTTAAAACCCTTAAGTCCAAAGTTTCACGTAAATACAATCAATATTAAACGCATGAGATCCTGTTAAAATTTGTTTTTTTGCGTGCGCAAACAGTTCCTAGAAGTTATGAAACACTTATCTAAAACACCCTGTATAATTTTGGTTCCATATACTTAGCAAAGTAAGTATCACATATATACTTTTCTTTTAAGAAAATTTTTTATATAATGCAATATTATTTGCAATCAATCTCTAATATCAATTGCAAGCTATATCGTATTTTATGAGTATCTCAATTGAAGATTAAGCAGTTAATAAATGAATGAAAACAAAATTTTATGCGTTATATTTAAAATCATGAGAAAAAGCAACTAAATTAAAAAGAACGCACAGTTTAAAAAAACTTACCAGCGAATTCCGGACTCATGTCTACATGATTAACCATGCACCCAGAATAAACAAATCCGTTAAAACCCATGGACAAGGCCAATAGAACAATTATGACAATGGGTCGGCAGCCAATGAAGGTGACAATGAGCAAACATAGGGCAGGGACAAACAGTCCTGAAAAAAGAAACAGAGGTATTATTTAAAGTTAGTATTCAGGTTTTTTTACTCTTAAAATTTTTTTCTCTACTTAAATTTTACGTTAGACTCAGAATACATAATTGAGAAAATAATATTATTAATGCGTTAACCCTTAACAGCATTAAACAAAAGCGTATAAAAATTTTCGTGGGGATTTGATATTTAAAGAGATATTTTTGCAAGCGAAAATTTGCTCTTAAAATAAAAATGTTTAAACAAATTAAATTTGTTTTAATTGAACTAAAAAATACAGTTACATAATAAAATTGAATTTGATAATTTTTTCTTCCAGGCCTGAAAACAGGCTACATGACTCCCAGACATTGTTTGAATTATAAAGTCGTGAAATGGACTTGTCAATTACCCAGTATATTATTATTTAATCTAATAGTTAATAGGGGCTTTTGTTATAAAATATGTTTTTACCAATGGAATTAAATATCTTTCTGACGTTTGTGACGCCCACCCGGCCGCTGGCTCTGAGTTTGTCCGCCATGAAACTGGCAGCGATTGCGAAAAGAGCGTGCAACAGATTAGGGAGGGCCGACAGCACACCATTCTGCAAAGAAGATGATGTGATTATTAGCACATGAAAATGAACATTGAAAATGCGTGAAACACTTTTGCAGCTCTAATTAAACGCAATGTAATATAACCACAATAATGAACACTTATATATACTCAAAAGCGTTTAGATTGTGTTGCAATCGTGTTGTGGGAGAAAAAGATAGTGCTGTAAAAGTGTTACTAGTGACAGAAAATGTGTTCTCTCAGTGTTGTGATCCAATTTTAAGAACACTTTAAGATTGTAAACTTATTTTACAACACTAACCCAATCCTGAATACAACACGTTTCAAACATATTCAGAACACTATCCATAATAACACAACAAGCTGATAAAATATTCTACACAAAAACACAACCGAGGTGTTGTTAATTTGGGTACAAAAATGTGTTTTTAAACTTGTTTATATTTTTGTGTAGAGCGTTTGCAATGTATATGTTACGCATTACGGGCAATGTGATAAATCGGGCATTATTAATAATGCCCGAATTGGAGGAGGGAAATGTGATAAATTCAATGGTATTATTATCAAAGAAATTTATCACTTTGCCCGCCTCCAACTCTGGGCATTATTAATAATGCCCAATTACTCACTTTGCCCGTAACATATACATGAAAATGAAATAGGAAAAAAGGTTTATCCAAAATTTTCTGTAAAGAAATTTAAAGTTTCTTATACACAATACTAAACGTTATCTAAAATTGATAATATTATTTGAGGTTAACTGACATAAAAGTGGGTAGCAAGTCTGTCAGTAAAATGTCAATGTCATACAGCTTGCTGTATTGTTTAAAAAGGTCTCGATCGCAGTTCTTTTAATAAATACAGAAGTACAAGAAGTATTGAAGAGTACGATGGGATGAAGGGGAATAGTTGGGAGAGGAAGAATAAAGGGAGGAAGAGGATGAGAAAGTTAAGGATAAATAAGAGAGAGATGTGAAGAGAGGGATATAGGAGATTCTTGGTATGGAGAGGATTAGTTGCTTAAAAAAGAAAAGAGGGATGCTGGGGAATAAAGAGATAAAAAAAGATAAAAGGAAGAAGAAGTGTGAAGATTAGGATGATCAAGAAGATCAGATGATCATAAGAATGAGGATCGAGAGTTTGATAGTAAAAGGATGCATGATCATCAGAGTCTGTGCGGTTTCTAAAAGAGGAGAGAATTAAAAAATAAAAAATCAATTATAAGTGAAAAAAAGAGATTAATTCTCACCTGTTGCAAATCAAAGTGAAGGATGTGGGACAGATACAGTGGCAGTTCAATGAGCAGTGTGTAGAATCCCCAAGACTCTCCGCAGTGGACGAGGACCAACGCCCATACAGGGACGGATGTGGCTATAGACTTCCATGGAATAGGAGCACTCTGGAAGTTTTACGTAGGATTTAAATTCTAATAATTAAATTGTAAATCTATGATGAATTTATTTCAAACACTAAGAACTTTTTCTGATTAAATAAGCGGTTTTCAATTGTTATTGATTTCTCACCCTTCCCTAAGACGTTTTGAAATTTCTGTACCATCTGGAAGAACTAAACTTAATGCTTTAGCCCCCAAACGTTTTTACGATAATTATATGCACTCCTTATGGTTAAAAGTAGCTTTATAGAAAATTAAGACGAGGTTCAACCTTGTCGCATAAAATCTTAAAATTCGTTGCCGTAACATTAAGACTTACGCTAGAAAGCGGGGTATGGGATCCTCTTCTAGAAAGTTTCTTGTAATTTGACCCTTAAAACTTCTTTTAGGATGTTTTAATAGTAATCTGAGGTTAGTTGCGGTACAAAATTTTTATAGAAACTTAAATTGCCTCCTTTTGTTTTATCAACTTCCCAAGTGAAGGGTACGCAGTACTCTTTGTTTTAAACCGGTCCTTATTTAACAGGATCCACTTTAGTTGCCGCAATTAATTTAAATTTTAAGTAAAAAAATACAATATTGAGCAGAAAGTTGCCAAATTACAGCATGGAGCTAAAAAAGTTCAAACATTTCCTCGTGGTATATTTTTCTAATATATATTGATACCGTGAAAAAAAAACATTTAACTTTTGTAAAAACGTTTAATATTGAAGAATGAGTTTTGAACATTTTTAAAATCTTTATTTTAACCAAAATTTACTGAACTGGATTATGATAAATTCCATTTGTATACTGGGACTGGACTGGTTAATAAAACTAATAGGACGTCTCCAGTTTTAAAAATATCGGCTTAGTGTTTCGTTTTCAAAATACCCCATAGATGGCGATTGAAAGTAGCTTTACATAGTTCATCTAGGTGTTTATAGATGGCGACTCGAAAGAAAAAGAATGATCTTTTGGAGGAGCCAGTGAATAAAACGGGAGTTTTTAATTTCTCATGCAATAAAATGAAAATAAAAAAAACACGTCTGAGTCAAATTCTTTATTGTGATTAACGTAATATTTTCGTCTCCTTTTACAGTTCTACTAAATGATTTAGCACTTTAAAATTAATTTTGTAATAAATGATAGCTGCCAGATATTTAGTAATTTTAAGTTATTTATGTAATAATTTTAAGATATTAAAGCAGTAAAGCACTTAAAAGAAATGTTCGCCATAAAAACTGACAGTGAATTCGATAAAGAAAGGTGAACAGATAGGCACTTTTAAATAAAAAGTTTTTTAGAGCAAAGCTTGGAGATTTTTTTGAGCACACAAAAAGTCAATTTGCCATTCCCTTTTTCAAACTGACGATTTAATTTTTCAGACAATATTTAGAAAAAAAACAATGCCAGAATTTTTTCCATAAAAAACAAAGAACTGAAATGAAATTTCATCTCAAGGCTGACCACAAATTAAAAAAATTGCAGAATTCAAAATTTAAGTACTCACATGCTCTGGCATTTCATCGAGACCTTGCTTGATGTAAATCAACTCCTCTTTGGAAATACGCGGATGGGTATCTGGAGATTCATACACCAGCCACACCCAAAAGACAAACCAGACACAACCGAGAGCCCCTGCAATTAAGGTCCTATTTTTAGTTAAAGCGTTTCACAATTTGTACAAGTGTGCGAAACTTGTTGTTTCTAGACTTGTGAAATGTGGGGATATTTATTATGTAAATGAAAGTAGTTGTAGGTATTGGAATTACCCTAGAAAAGTAGTTAAAACTTCTTGAAGACTACAGAAAAAAATTTTATGGATTGGGAAACAAAAAGGTTTAAAAATGTATCAAAAATCCCTTTTTATTTAAAGATATAAAGTTAATACTTAGTGCAAGTTTATTAGATCTTGAGAAAATAAAAGGACGAGCTGTTGATGGGTTAAGTGGAAGAAGGTATTCAACAAAAACAATGTTTCGAAATATTAAGCGTTGAAGATTTTTCGTTCGTATATTTTGCGGTCACATACTTTCTTCATGACATGACATTGATATTTCTGTAAATAAATGCTCCCACAGAAATGGTGAAATGTAGGTTTAAACGGCGTCATTTCCAAAGATTCTTTATTTTATCCCCTACAATAACATCTAATTTTTTCTAGAAAATGTCGCATGCCTCACAGTATAACCTTAACATCTCAAAATCCAAGGGACCCGAAAAAATCGAGACAGCGCGTTTACGAGATAACAAGGAAAAATAGAGAAGTACTTAATTTCCAGGGGGAAATATTTTTTTCGAGATGTCAAGTTTTCGTGATAGTACTTCTCTCATTTTAAACTGAATTACTAGCGCAGTATGATTCTACCCGGGAGTGAAAACAGTTCTTAAGATTCCTGAGAGATTTATGAAGTACTATTTATAGATAAATTTATTGAATAAGTATAAACTGATGAGATAACTTTTACATTGATTTCATATTTCGGTTCTATGAGTCCTAATAAATATCAATTAAAAACAGTTTGTTTTAAAACGAATGTTCAATACCGCAAAATGTCAGCTTTTCCAGCTATTCAAACAAACCATCACTTCTAGCTTTCAATCTAATCTTCACATTATTATCAAAACAATAAATCGTGCGCATGTTTTTAATTAGATAAGGGAATGACCTAACTCTTGATGAGCGTCCAGATAACATCATTCACAAACTCCAGCCAATCGAAATTCCGATCTTATAGCTCTCATTAACATCTCAAAACAAAGTTACAAAGTTTCAAACAAATCCAATTTCTCGCATCTTCCGCTGCACGATAAGGCGACATTTGAAGATATTGACTGTCTAAGACTTACGACATAATTATTGAAGCTAGATGTCAAGGATGATGCACTGACAGATGGGTTGACTTAAGCTAATGTGATTCGTTCCTTTGGATACGTAGGAGTTCGGAAGAACTCGTTTTGAACTGATGTCAATCAATTAGTAGGGTTCGGTAGAGTCACACCTTTTACTATACAGGTACTCATAGCCACGAGGATGAGGTGATATTTTCATTCTTGTTTTCTAAGATGCAGTGAATGAAAGGGAAGAGGTAGAGATGTGAATGGTTTACAATTACACCGTTTTTGTTCATAAGATGCTGTATTAAATAGCTACGTTATCATTCAGTTGATTGTAAGATTTAGACTTGGAACTTGGAAAAATTTTTTTTTGCAGGGATGGCCAACCCGCATGTAACAAAGTGACACGACTGAGTTAAATCAGTGGCACGTGAATATATTGAGAAATTGGGGAAAATAACAATGAGACTTCATCAATAAGGTTTCAGTGCTATTTCCATGTCCTCTTAACTTAGTATTCTGATATCATAATTCTTTTTTATGATTTCATTCATGATTTAAAAAATCTTAACTGTTAGACATCATGTGAGCCAAATCTCTTTTCTCTAGCCTATCCGATTTTTCAAATTTTCTAATAAATTTAGAACCAGCTTTATTAGTTTAAAACTTGTACGGTTTCCTTTTCACCGAAGTCCTATTACCTATGTATAGGTTTGTAAGTAACTTTTCGGGGTTTTTTTGGAAATTTTTTTAGAAGATATTGATTCCAGTGATTTTCAAAACACTTTGTGTCTCAAAATTAGTTTTTATTGGCGTGTTTTAAAAAAGAAAAAAGTGTTAATGGCATGTATAATTTTTCTTCCTTAATAGTGTCACGCTCGTGAAAAAAGT
This sequence comes from Tetragnatha versicolor, assembly GCA_024610705.1. Taxonomy (NCBI): domain Eukaryota; kingdom Metazoa; phylum Arthropoda; class Arachnida; order Araneae; family Tetragnathidae; genus Tetragnatha; species Tetragnatha versicolor. The sequence continues at coordinate 20,439,980 of JANDEH010000008.1, forward strand.
TGGCCACTCCTGACTCATAACAACTTACAAACCATCAAAACCATTTAATTTTGATGCTATAGAGAAATTAAGAAGACCCTACATAGTTTTTAATCAATTAAACATGACACATGACCCAACATGTCTTACTCTGACTTGAAATATTAATAAGACGCAAAATATATAGTTTTTTTTATCGATATTGGCCAATTTTGTTACATCACTGATCAGGTTCTACCTGGGAATAAGCTGAATGATAATAATAGTTGTACAGTATAAAAGTAAAAATGAAAGTGTTTGAAATTAATAAAGAAAAGTACGCTGTTTTAAATTTGTCTGAAACACCATTTCCTAAATTTCTAGGAAATATCGTCCACTACTATTACATATCCATTCTTTTAAACGAAATTAATATCCTTTTATTATCAGTGCCACTGTTTGAAACCGCGTTTGTTATTAGGAAATGAAAAGGAGTTAAGTAACCGAATAGGATGATGTCTAGACTAGAATGTGGATTTTGTCTGTACCCAATTGTTGTGACTGAGCTTTATTATTTCACTGTTAAAAAACTTCAATGCTCCCGAGTGAAAACTATTTGATGGTAATAATAGAAGTAAATATATTTTAAGAAAATTTGCTAAATATTGAGGTTAGTTTTAGTCCAAAACGTAACTGTTCTGAATAAATCTTGTTCCATTCAGTCTTAGAGGAACTAGTACTTCGAAGAAATTTTATCTAAAGATAGTCTTCGTAATATAGTAACGAAAAACACAAGGGTAAAAAGTTGATATTTGGGTAAATTTCGTTTTTCTATTGTAGTAAAAGAGAAAAAATAACTACGGAAACAATTACTCTTAATTTGGTAGCAAAACCTTGCCATTTTCCCTTAGGAATAAAAAAATAATTGAAAAATAGTTATCAGGTATAATTTGGATCAAAAGGTAAAGATTCTGGAAAGTTCTAAATCTCATGCTTTTTAAAAAGTTCACGATAACGGTTTGGAAATATATTTTACTTCAATTATAATCCCACGTTATACACAAGTATGAAAACGAGATGGGTAGTACACTAGTAAGAATCTGAAATGCATTTGTTAAAAGTGTACCTAAATGTGAGTAGAGTTTCTTTATATATATTTTTAAATTTCCCAACAATTTTAAATTAAAAAAATATTAATTCAAGTTGCAATATTTTTTTAGTGGGGATGGCCAACAATTATAACACTATAAACATAACTATGAATCCCCACATATAAAATCCCCCAAATAGCCTACGCAGGCTCGGACTGGCCATGCGGGCATTTGGGCAAATGCCCGGTGGGCCACTACTCATCGAGGGCCGTTTGTGGGCCGCCTACAACCAAAATATTTTACAGTGGTATGAATGAAAAAGATCCTTTAAAAATGAATCAGCACTCCGCAGGATTTTCCAACTAGCGGCCCACAAATTCTTTTTGTGCGGCCACCAAACCATTAATTTACCAGCAATTAAATTCATTTATGATGGCATAAATTACTGAATTCAAAAACATATTATATTATTTAAAATATTTTTATGAAAGAATTTTCCTGGTTTCATCTTCAAAAATTCTATGGCATAAAAGGAGCGAACCTTTTCGGATGTCACCGAAAAGTGTCCCAAATGAGTTAAAATAGTACTTTTAAGAGTAAAATTTACAAAGTGTTTTTGGGGGAGGACCCCCAGACCCCCCTTTCTATTTTCAGCTGCATCATCCACAAATTCTTTTAATATTAAGTTCGTCAAGTTGGAAATTCTTTTTACCCACTGAATTTACCAACAAAGAATTAAAAGTCTATATTGAGTTTATTACGTATCCAATTAAGGACTTCAAGATTGATTTTAGACTATTTCTTAGGGGTCAATTTTCAAAAGAATTTCTTGGTGGAGGTACCACGATTCCCCCCCCCCGAAATTTTCAATTCTATGAAGTTATATTTTCCATAAAAATTATGCGGTGGGCCGATTCAGACTTAAAATGCCCGGACCGAAATTTCTTCCCAGTCCGGCCCTGAGCCTACGATTTCAACCAATATTTTCTGATGATCAGGAAATACTTACGCGGGATAGCATTTTCCCACATTGGTACAATATTAAATCTGCCATATAATTATAGTTGATATCATAGATATATCAGTTAATATCGTATCCTTCGAGGGAAGGAGTATGAAAAGCAGACAACCGAAAAGAGCCTCACCGAATACGTAGAAGACTGAGGGCCACCCCCCGAGGAAAGTGGAATCGCTGAGCACCCCGGAGATGGCCAGGGCGGCCACGGTACCGATGGGGCTGCCGTTGTAGATGAGGGTGGAAAGGCGACTCCGCTCCAGCTTCGGAGACCACCGGCCGATCAGGGCGTTCATCGCAGGGTAGGTCACCCCCTGTGCCAAGGAAAATTCAGTTAGGGTGCAATATAGTGATAGGGATAAGTGTAATTTAGTGATAGGGGTGAGAGTGTATAATATTGTGATAGGGATAAGTGTAATATAGTGATAAGGATAAGTGTAATATAGTGATAGGGATAGGATAGATGAAATATAGTGATAGGGATAAGTGCGATTTAGGGATAGGGATAAGTGTGTAATATAGTAACAGGGATAAGTAAAATATAGTGATGGGATAGTGATAGGGATAAGTGTAATATAGTGATAGGATAGGTGTAATATAGTGATAGGGATAAGTGTAATTTAGTGATAGTGGTTAGTTTATAATATAGTGATAAGGATTAGTGTATAATATAGTGATAGAGATAAGTGTTATAGAGTGATAGGGATAAGTGTAATATAGTGATAGAGATAAGTGTAGTTTAGTGATAGGGATAAGTGTAATATAATGAAAGGGATAGGTGTAATATAGTGATAGGGATAAGCAGAGTTATTTTTAGGATTTTTTTGGAGGAGTAAAAATACTCCTTGACTTTTTTAGGAGGCGTGAAATTCATTTATGAAGAGTGAAATACCCCCCGGAAATAGCATAAACCATATATAAAGAGACAAATTTTTTATAAAAACGCTTTTTTAATGGACAAACGGAAATAGAAAAAATGAGGATGCTATTTTGGTTAATAACAATTATCGCATCTGTTAATATAATTAGAAAATATTATACATTATAAATAAAATATTTTTTTTACATTAAACATTATAAATGAAATATTTATTTAATATAACAAATTTGAGTAGAACGATTTTTTGATATCGGTTGGGTGCCATAAATTTTGTAAGCAAAACGTTTGTTAAAAATTCAAAGCGTGAAAATACGCCTGCCTAGTTTTTAAAAGCGTATTTCCTATTTTCAATGCGTGAAATACGCTCTCAGAAGCGTTAAAAATATCCCTGGGGATAAGTGTAATACAGTGATGGGATAAGTGTGTTGATTGGTGTAAATAAGTGATAGTGATAGATGTAATATAGTGATAGGTGTAAATAAGTGATATGTGTTGTGGGAAACTGAGGTATGGAATCTTTTGTAAACGAAATTGCGACTTAATGCACGGTGTTTAAATACTAATGCCAAAACTCTGGCCAGAAAAACTCCTTGCTTGGAGTGCATCAAAATGTGCAAAGAACAATATCTTCTAATAGCCGTATTCACCTCTAACCTGACCGGCGGTTTACCTGGAATCAATGGTGGAAAACTAGCCTTCCTCTGCCGGTCAGGTTAACCGTGAATACGGCCGTAGGACGCAAACCTTTTTTGTAGGAAAAATGATGAATGAAATGAAAATGAGATGTTATATTTTTTTCGTTTCACAGCACGCGCATGCATGGAGAGTATATTTTTGATATTTTAGAATGAAAACATATATCCAAATAACTATATTCAAGTTTCTCGTACTTTTACTTAGCATAAACATAAACATGGTATGATGTCATACCTTTTTCTGTCACAATTTCCCCAAAACTATGAGTCGTAGAGATATAGTGCTTTGGGAAAGAACTCCTAGAGTTATATAGAGACTCCTAATATACCATTTAAAGCAAATTATTTACTACTTTATAAGATTACATAACGTGTGATGAGAAAAACCAATGCGCAACTAGGTATAGTATTTATGAATTTTTAAGAATAGAATAAGTGGACTCAGGTTTCTACGAGTATTTGTATCGGCAATGCAAAACCAATATTTACAATTACTACTCATACATTACCTTTTAAATAAGAAAAGTTTAAATAGCATATACCTCCCAGAAAGTCTGGAATAAACTAAGTATGTTTTGAATATTATAAGTAGACATTGAACACTTCTTTGGAAAAAATAACTCAATTAAAAGAGGACCCTTGGAGATAGCTCTTGGGCACTTTACATGGAAGGATGAATGTAAACACATATTCAAAAGAACGAAACACTTTTTAAGGTTCTGTTTATGTATTGAACAAAAAGTACGCTGCTGGGGATTCCCTCTTAGCTTTTTAAGGCATGAACTCCTCAAGATCATCCTTAAGTACATAGATAAGGAATAAAGGTTTACTCAATGTGATAAAAACATTTTTTATAAAAGAAAATACCGCGAGAAAGAATTTTTATTCAAAATATTGTATATAAACTTGCTAAATAGGTAAAACACAATGTGTTTGAGAATATTTTAGACATGAAAGCTCAAAAATATGGAAAAGTCTTTGAGGAAAACACATTATTTATAATTTCAATTACTGAGATATATACGCATTTTCTTCTATTACATACTTTTTAGACTTAAATTTTTACAAGGAGCCAAGTTGCACTAAGATGAAACTGAGGGGGGCTAATGAAGATAGAAGTTTTGGACATCATTTGGACTTTGATTGCTGGAAGGAAATTTTCTATTTTAACTTGGATAGCTGATGAATGGGGATGCCAGTTTCAGACATAGAATCACATAAAGTTATAATGTTACACTCAAGTATCTAAATAAACTTTTTCCAGTTGGGAGATAAACAAGGAAACCACAAATTTTTTTAGTGTTACGTTCGTAAGTGTTTGATATTGTACTATACAAGTCTTCCTAAACTCTTCCTTGCATGAAGTCGATTAAAACTGCCGAAAAAACTCCTCCTACTCCGTACCGCGCTCCTTAGGATATATGGGATATACAGGGGAGAATCTACGGACGTGGCACCTACGGACGTCATCCGAAAATTTTGAAAAAAAAATCACAGGTGCCCTCTGCCACCTTAGACAGCTTTTCCGCACTAAGGCCATGATCAAAATCCGAAAAACCTTTCGGGATACACACAATCCTCAATATCTTTTTTGCCACACGCCTCTTGTCAATAAGAACGACTAGACAAAATTCCCTCTTCCTAAATAATTCGTGATTCAGTCTTTCCACCCCGTTGTTGCCTGAAGCGTTTCGGAGGTAGCTTGGAGAACAACCAGAAAGAAAGCTCGATTATCTCGAGAAGACGACGCAGGGGTTTATTTCCGGAGCGTTTAAGAAGCGTCGCAGACACCTGAAGTTATATACGAGGTTATGAAAACTGAATTTTTGGTGTGTGGATTGAGATGGGATAGCTTTTTTCCCCGTAACTCCTCATACTTTTGAAGCTTAAAAATGAGACAATAACAAAGCTTTTATTGTTGTATTTTGTATCTTGATACAGTTTTCATAAATAAGTTAAATGGTGATAATTGGCAGAGGAATGTTATTTCTTCCCATATCCATTTGCCAACAATTACCCATTTTCTTGCTTCTGCCAATTTTCGTCACATTCTAGCTTGTCAAGAATGCCATTGTGACCCTGATTTCCTATGAGATTCTGAATTATTGTCTTTGGGTAGTCTAGACTTCCATTAAAGTTCGTACTACGAATTAGGTATTTATAAAGTTAGATAGGATTTATTTGCGATGGGGCAAGTTAACAGAAGACACCACGGTACTACGACACCCATAAACACGAAAAGTTAGCATACATCTATATCGGGATGCCTTTTTGAGGATTTTTCCTCAACAAGTCACACAATGTTTTACTAAGTACTTAGCAGAAATTTGGTTCAATTCTCCATTGCCTTCTAGAAAAACTACTCAATGACGTAGGTATAACTACAGGTGATTGAAGCTTTATGGGTGATGATTCTTATTCGTGGTTTGCGTGGAATGATAGGGGGTGCAGACTACCCAAAGACATTGCGGAATCACCTACTAGGGTATTATAGTGCGAATTACCATAACTTCCCAATTAGCACAAACGATCAAGATTGGTCCAATTTTTGTCCTGTATGGCAAAATATCGTTCACTTCTTTAGCAGTTACGTAAACTTGACATAATATTTGGTATGAGCTGTGTTCTAGGGTTATTTATAAAAATTAGGTAAAGCTTTTTTCTCCAAGATATCGTCTTCAAACAGCGATAATAGAACCGTTGTTATTTTGTATGAGTTTTTTTTCAAGAAATGTGCTCGTTCCGTGAAGTTAGTTAGGCTAAGCGCGCACTAGAGACTTCTGTCGCCGGAGACTATAACAACTAGGTCACTCAAGAGCTATGTATTTCAATGGTGAGATTCTTGGCAATGAGCCAAGTGTCTCGTCGCCTATGCGCGCGCTCTAGCTTCCTGCAATAGCCAGGGTGATAATTTTGTCTCTGTCGCCGTGACAAAAGTCTCTAGTGCGCGCTTAGCCTTAGTCCGTCCACTATGAGAAACACTTTGCCAGAAAAACAAAACTTTGAAAAAATGTTCAAATCTAAATGAGAGTCAAACAGATTTGGCACAAACGTTTTTTTAAGAAGCGTTTATCTATTACCATCCCCCAAAAATTGAGGGCGAAAATCCGTTTCCCTAACTATCGCCATAACCCTAGTAGCACAACTCATACCAAATATTCTAAGTTTACGTAACTGAAACTAAAAGTAAACGAAATTTGGCCACACCTGACTAAGGGCCGTATTCTGAAACTTTAACACGAGATGGGAACGAGATGGCATCGAGACGGGAACGAGATGAAAACAAGAACGAGATATTTTAAACGAGATATTTCTACTCCAGAGCTGTCCTCCGCCATATTGTCTCAGTTTCGAAGCACGTTCCGATTGCTTTTACACTTTTTGTGGCCCGTTTAATATAGTTTCAAAAAATCTAAAACAGCTATTTATTACCAAAATAAGTCCTCAGACATTAATATATTACGAAAGTAATGGACATCTAGTGCCTGTAAAAATGTGTATTATCAGTGTGTAATTACTTGTGATGTTTTTCGACAGATGGCAGCATGATCACACGAGATCTTGAAACGAGACGAGAATGGTACCTTCGGAGTGGCCGTCGAAATTTCTCGTTAAGATCTCGTTCCCATCGCGTGTTTAAGTTTCTGAATACGGCCTTAAAATTAGACGAATTTGAACGTTTGTGCTGCCTAGGAATATACACATGACAACTATCGTCTTTAACCCATCCAGTCCTGAACCCCCAAAATTGTCTACTACAGCATTCAACGGTCATCATCTCAACCGGATTGAATATCAAGTAGAAATCTTACCTCCCCGATGCCCATGATGACCCTGACGACGACCAGTGCCCAGACGTTCCATCTGGCGGCCAGAGGGGTTAGAAGGGTGAATATGGAGGTGAGCAGCATCCCGATGCCGTACAGCCACTTAGCCCCGTACTTCTCGGCGAACACCCCGGCTGGGATCTGCGTGATGACGTAGCCGTAGAAGAACGAGCCCAGCACCAGGCCTTGCATGTTGGAGTCCCAGTCGAATTCGCCTTTGTCCTCCTGCGGTGAAAAGAAAGTGTTTGATTAGGGGCCATCCATAAATGATGTCACACTTTTTTGCCCATTTTTGACCCCCTCCCCCCCTTTGTCACAAACTGTCACACTTCCCCATACCCCCTCCCCCCCTCTGTCTCATGTCAAGCTCTTAAACCAACAATATGTCTAATGCACTAATTTGAAAGTGCCCGGAACCCAGGTTTTTTTCGTAGATTTTCAGCTGCAGGATGTGATGTCACAATTTTCAAACCCCCTCCCTCCCCCTTGTCACAAACTGTCACAAATTGATTAACCCCTCCCCCCCTCTGAGCGTGAAGTCATTTATGGATGGCCCCTTAGGAGAATTGCGATTGAACGCCCGGTAAAATCTCTATCGAAACCTCCATGAGAATATGGCCAGAGAACACAAACATTAGTGAGGATGTTTGAAGAAAAAATTGCAATTTAATCAGTGGTTTCAAACAAAAATATATTAGTAGGCTACTTAGACTAAAAGATCTTCATTTAGAGACCACCCTGCCTTACCCTGTATCCCTTAGGGCCATTTACAATGACAATTTTAAAAGGGGTTTTATAGGGAAGGAGTTCGTTCTTTGTCATTTACCAAGTTTAAATATGGAAACATGATTTTTTAATTCAGTAATTTCAAGAATTGCTAGGAACTTGAAATTTAGGAACATCTAAAATCGTTATCAAAACGGATTTTATCAACCTATTTCGTTCAACTCAAATTATCTTTTACCTCTTAGCATTCCTTTGCTTTGAGCATCTCCATGATCCCCTTCCGTCTCTTTCTCTTTGAGAATCTTTATAACCCCATCTACAGCCTTTCTATACTCTTCACTATCTTTTTGCACTTAAGCATTTTAGACTTTTAGATACCTTGTTATTTACGATTTACAACAATACATGAATTTCTCATACGCAAGGAACCGTAAGGGGCCATTCATTAATTACGTAAGGATGATTTTGGCAATTTTTCACCCCCCCTCCCCCCATGTAAGGGTACGTAAGATTTTTCAAACCCCTCCCCCCCTAATCTTACGTAAGATTCCATTATGTTTTTCAAAACAATAAAATGTTAGAAAACTCTCCGTTTGACGTAAAACAAAGATTTTTATTTTTCAACAGATAATTAATATTCTTGCTGTCAACTACATATTACTATCATATTATTATCTCTTGATTAGAATAACTGGAATTTGCTTATATTAACTAGGAAAATCTTACGTAAGAATTGGTTTGACCCCCCCACCCCCAAGTAAGGGTATGTAGAGATTTTCCCAACCCCCCCTCCCCCTCGGGACCCTTACGTAATTAATGAATCGCCCCTAACTGCCTTAGGTGACCCCATATTTAAAAGAAAAAGATTAGCAGATCACCGTTTTGTTGGCAACTCCCAACTTTTTCACTGACAACAGGTTGGGAAATAATATCATTGGTCCATTACATGAACTGGTTAGAATTGAAAGAAAGTAGCATTATACCACTGCAGGTAGTTTAAAGTATTTGGAGGTTTTCTGTATAACCACCTGAATTGTTCCTATGATGGAGAAGGCCTTTTTTTGGGCAGCTCTAAAGGGCCGCTTATTGAATTTTTGACTTAGGCTACTACCACACTAGGTAAAGGACCTTAAAAAAATCCCAATCCACACTAATCACAAATTATGTATATCTGGACTTGTGCATCTTTCATCCATAGCAGCTCATATGCAGTCTTGTTTTCTACATAATTTTTAGAGCTTTAAAATTTAAAAAGGTTTTCATTGCTTCTTAAACAAATCTTCTCAGTGACAACCAAATATATCATACCGTTTTTGAATGATTCATGTGGGCAGATGAACTGTTATAGGAAAACGTTCTCGGTTCTAGAAGCTCTTGGCAGGCCACCACATTCTCGGACCCAGGGAGATCGGTGGCCAGAGGCTCCTTCACCATGGCAACCATTGCCACACTGAGATTGACCCTCATCGCGTACACATTGAAGAATCCCAGAAATCCAAGCAATACCAACACATACCGAGTTGGAATGCCTGAAAGAAGAAAAAGGAGCTGTAAGTGAACCGGGCTTTCAGTTTCATAAATGGTTATAGTATAGTCGTATCACCAGGAGAAAAACTCTGACAGAAAATATAAAACTCTGAAAAGGAGTACAAAGCCGGATGACAGGCACGCAGATTTGTCACAATGCGTTTTTAAGCGTTTATAAATAACCGAAACCCCTTAAATTGAGTGGAAAAATCCGTTTCCATAACAATCGCAACAATATTGTAAGACATGGAAAGTTTTCTCCTGACGGTGTGACTGTAGTATGTTCCAAGTATAAAGTGATTGGTTATTGGCAATTTTTATAAAAATTAGGATTCTGGAGTGTTTTTTGAAAATTTTTAATTGAGAATAATTTTGAAATTGATATGTTTCCAAGATAAGAATGCTAATTCCCCTCTTTGTTGCTACTACTAAACTACTTGTTTTATTCGTGTAATATTCTTCCTCTACCAAGAACTTTGTTGTGTGGGCTTTTTTAGATGATAAATCCTTTCGTAATCACAAGAACCCTTTGATGGGTTCAACTTTTTTGGCCCGTGGACCCCCTCCCGATGACGACATTTTTAATACCCCGTGGACCCCCTGTCAAAGGGACCGTTCAAAAAGTAGCTAAATATGTAAATTTTTTTATCAATATAACATTTAAATTTTTGACAATTTATCATAGAACTTTCCGCTAGTGCCCATAAAATATAAAAAAATGATCATAAAATACAAAAATCTGTTAGTCATAGGTAACTCATAGCTATAGGTCATTAATAATGTAAAAATGTATTGCCTAAGCAGTAAGCACGCTTTGTTCATAAAAACCTTCCTTATAAATGGGCGCGACTCTCCATCGCGATAAGAAATAAAGGATTCCATCGCCCCTGCTCGCCTTGCGAGGACTTGGTGATAACCAACTTTTCATGTTACTAAAATTTGATTATAAAAAAGACAAAATTTTTGTAACCTATCAAAATTTTTCATTTCAATGAAAAATTCCCCGTGGACCTCTGGAAGTTGCTGTGGATCCCCTAGAAGTCACTATGGACCCGCAATTTCATGCCCGTGGACCCCTAGGGGTCCATATGGACCACTTTGGGAACTGCTGATATAATAGATTACTGGAACAAGCAAAGTTTATAATTTCGTTGAAGTGAAGGTTTTACAGTACCTTTTAAGTCACAAAAAATAGAGATATCTTGGAGCAAAAAATATTTTAAGCTCAGAGCTTTCAGAAACCACTTTTTGGGGATTTGTAGGTTGAGAGTATCCCAAAAAGGCTTAACCATTAATATCGCATTTAAAAAATTGCTAAAAGATAAAAAGAGGGAGAGAATTTACCTTTAAAACCCTGGCACAAAATAACATTTCTCGTTTCTTCCTTAAAAACAACAGTTAAATAACCGTGAAAAGAGATAGTTACTGGAACAATTAGATTTCGCTTCCACTCCCCACTATTGAGTAAAAAATCCAATCTCGGCATATTGCCCTTCCCTTTGGAAGTTATTCAACGGCTTATTTACTCAATTCTCTGGACTCTTTCCCAAGTCTTCCGAGAAATTCGAACAGAATGTCAAAGTACGCGATATATAGGGAACGTTCCACTGCTTGACCCATCGCTTGACCTCATTAAATGTGGAAAAAAGTTTGTTTATTAAGGGATTTCACTCTTGCAAAATTTGACAGATTTTTTCCACTGTGTGAGTTTTATCGTTTTGGTTCATCGAAAGTTATGAGAAATACAGTAGTCGTAAAAGAGAGAAAGTAACTTTTATCAACATTATTTGAGATGAATTTTAAAAAAATGTTTAATTAATTAAATTTAAATTATATTTTTACTTAGTTTATAGTGCAAATGTATAACATAGAAAGGTTAAAATACATAAAACATGATAAATAAAATCAAAATTTTCTACAACAACATAAGAAATGTGGGGAAATGTGTTTACAGTATACTCAATTCAAGTGGTGGTATCTCCCTATTGGGAATAGAAAAATATTAGTGCTCAAAATTTCATTTTATAGCTTTGATGATTCACTACTATTTTAAATTTTCTTTATAAATATTGTCAAATATACTAAATTGTCACTCCTGAGATCAAAATTTTATGATTTTATTACATACATTACATACATATGCATTATTACAAATTTAGAATTAATTCGTAAAAAAAACCTAAGAAGTCACATTTCGTATACTAATTGGATAACATAATTTCGACATAAAGAAATTTTTGTTTTAAGTAAATTCGAACATTGGTTGGAAATCATTAATTTTAATTTTACAAAAAATGCAAGAAAGGCAAGGTACTAAATCGATTAAGTACATAGAATACTTGTAACAAAAAAACAAGATAAACAATAATTAACTTGAAATTCGAATATTAATTAGAATAGAAAGATAAATTTTCTTTCAAATTCCTGCAGATGAAGACACGAGTACTATACAAAAATAAGAAAAGCCATACAGACAAAATTAGTAATATTTATACCTTTTCGAGGAAAATAAAGGGTTGGAAAGAATGCTAACATACATAACGTCCAATTCGTAATATAGTATAAAAACTCATCGTTCTCAGGTCACATCATAAAACATTTCGTTACACAGCCGTGCATAAACTCAATTTTACGTTTCTCGAAATCAGACCATATGATCTGTAACAACATCGTAAAATAGACTGCTTAAAGTAGACAGAAGATACCTTACCGTTACAGCTGCTCTATTGTACAGCTGACAATGTCAAATGCTATGTGCATCGTTGGATTTTGGAATTTATTGTTATAGTATCAGTTTACTATAAAAGTTAGTTCTAAGAAAGAATGGCTTTACAGTATTGTTCTATTTGTATTGTGTAACATTGTAAAACCAATTGAATAGTTCAATTAAGTTTGGAGTTTCAAAGTGGTTTTATAGGAGTTATCGCTATGCGTTTATAGAAGAGAACCGTTTTGTCTGATTTCCTATTTAAATAGAAATTTGTAGTATTGCTCTTTTATAATACATAAAATGATAACTACGGAATAAAAAATTAATTAATTTAAGTAATCATTAAATTAATTTTAACATTAATAAAATATCTACTAATTTGGGTTATACTCTGAGGCGAGGGAAATCTAAAATATGTTATAGATATTAAATGAGAAGCTCAACAACGTTTCTCAAGAGATGCCAGAAAATGAAATACATATATCCAGAATAACCATACAAAAAATAGTCTGAATATGTTACAGTTAATGTGCGAAATTTGGTAATGTGCTGACTAACTAAGGTAAAATGTGCATTACCTAAGGTTAAGTACAAATTAATACTTTACCTAGGTAATTTTCTTATTGCTTTTAAATTTCCTATAAATTATAAGCGCATAGTTTTATTGCTCGTATTATTTTAAAGTTTACTTTATTGTTTTCATCAATAAGAGATAATGGGAACATAAAACCTGGAATTCGATAAAATTATAATTTCAACTAATAATTCTTTACAAAAAACCAGGGCAATGGTTACATGACATTTTAATTTCATGTAATGTTACTTTAATACGTCCTTAAACTTAAAAACTATAGGTATATATAATAAATAAAATGAGCAAAAAATTTAAAAAATATACTTTTCTTTCTGTAGGATTTTTGAATAACCAATAAACCTTTTGTTTTATTTATGACGTTAAGCATTTGGGGATCCGTTTATTTTCCCGACAACTTGTATTCCCGACGCCGTTTGCATTGGCGACAAGCTCATGATGTCGGGCAACTGATTGTCGGGAATCAGACCCTTTCCAAATATTAAACCAAAAGGTACTTATACGCATGTTTTTATACTGAAAAATAATAAAGGGCATAGGCTTGGCATGACAACAAATAATTACCCTTTGTGAAAAAATGAAAGCGGGATTCCCCACGAGTAACCTGCAATTAGTCTCATGGGAATAACTTGAACAAAGTGCTTTGTGTGAACGGATTTTTCCTGTTTTCGAATGCACGACTGAGTGGAAAGTGTTAAACAATGTATTTTTCAGGGAAGTAATAATGGTAAAAATTCCCAAAACTGTGTGCTGACTGCTTACATAACAGATTTCCCCATAACCGATTGAAAAGTTGCAACAAATTGCCTCTACCAAGCCTACCTTTTAAAAATTCTTACTTTCAATGAACTTAAATATAAGGGAGCTCAAGATATTAATTGTAAAGTCAAGAATTAAGGTACATAGAGCTAATTGTTAGTTGCTTTAGTTAATAATAATTGTTAATTACTCATTCTTTAACAATTTACTGTTTTGTGATAGTGTTATGAAAGTGTTTGAAAAGTGTTGATAGACAGAAATGGTGTTTTAAAAATAATTAAAATGTTTCTAAAAATTTAAGACTCAATTATAAGTACATCCAGATTCTAAATACTATTTTATTTACTTTTGGTGGATAAGTAAATAGAAAATTCCAGCTTTGGATGTCTATAATAACACCATCAGATCCTATTAACGTGTTAAAGTTTTCTAGCTAACAACAAAAACTAAAGCGTGGTTTAATTCTGCTGTGAGCGCTTGCACTGTTGAGAGTAATTAGATGCCATTATGTGCTCTAGATGCTTTTGGTCATAAAAATGTTGCGGGGCCGAAAGGCAAAGCAAATATTGGCGAAACATAGCAAGTATGCCAAAAACTTGAATTAACACACACACATACAAGTTCAACTCTACTCACCCTTCCCCAATCCCGAATCATCCTCTCGCTCTTTCGGACACAACCGCATGATTCCTCCTTCACTGATCTGAATAGATCCGAACGTTTCTCTCTCTTATCCCCTTCCTCTAATCACCTTTAGCATCAGCTCGGAAAACGATAAAAGAGGAGATCCTCAGAGTTTGGGAGAAATTTCGTCACCGACAGCTCTAGATCTTATAAAGGGTTGAAAGGAATTTTTTTCCGGTTTTAAAGAGGATGGCTTTCTGTTTTGTGTGGAAAGAGTTAAAAATAAACTTTCGTTAAACATAGGAAAAATGGCTTGTTAGTATATATTGATTGTTTGGAATGCTGAAAGGTAGTGTTTGGCTGTCCTCTTTTGGTATTCGAAGATACACGCATTTAGTTACTAATGTTATTATTTTGAAATCAATTTGAGAGTTTATTTTTTTCCATAAAGTCTTTGAAAGCAATTTCTTGACACAGAATGGTTTGTTCCACCGAATTTTCATTTTTAATATATTAGGTAACAGAAATATTTCTGTTGTTTTCTTGAAATTACACACAGGTACAGAATGAACTAACAAATTATTCCGAAAAAGTATTTCAGTTTTTTTTATTTTGTTAAATTTTCATTTCATCTTACCGCACAAGGTTACTAAAGCAAAACATTTTTAAACAATTATAATTTATAAAATATCTATTATAACTATTATATGTTTGTACTTAACTTTCAATGCACTTTATATAGTTTAGAATTCATATGTGTGTATTGTTTTAAAATCTCAAAATATAAAAAAATTAATGACGATTATCTCTCTATTCTAAAAAAAAGTTTTTGGTGAACGGTTTCCAGAGAAAGGCTTTTTAATTACTGATCCGTATAACACATATTTGGTATCAAACTGTCCAGATTCTTTTGAGGATGTGCAAAGTGCCTTTAGAATTTCTAAAAAAAATCTCAATTTTAAAATATTTCCATTTTTATAGATTTCGGATAAGGTCGCAGTTACAAAGCAAGAAACTATGAATTTTAAAACAATTGAAAACATATTTCACTGGTTTTTTAATATTCAAATAGAATCATCTTTCTATTTATAACACGAATTTAAAAAATATATTTTGTGTTATTTTTAACAATATTTATATTTTTGCTGTTCACAAAGGGTTTAATTGTTGTTCAAACGGTTTTCATTATATTTTAAACTTATCTATAATTAATTTATTTTTTATTTTTAAATAACAAATTAATATTTTTATATTTATCTTTGTAGTTGTGGCAACCTAATCATTACTATATTTACAATAAAATATACACTCGCTTTCGGAAATTTTGAATTTTGCATTTATTTTTTATATCCTTTTGCAAGTATGTTTTTTAAGGTAGTAAAATGTAACTCTTTATTTCATAATGACAAAACGCAAACAACTAAATAACACGGGTGAATGTTTTAGAAATAAGGATGAAAATGTTGGAAGTCTTGACATTCGGTGTCGTTGCTATGAAAATGACACAACTTCGAAGTTTGTTTCTCATGAAGATAAAATTCTAAATTTTCGCGATGTTTAAGATAATTACTACATTTTTAACAGTCAATCATTACAAATTTTAAGAAAGTTAAATTTATTCCTGAGATATTTCAATGCTTCCCTTAATGTATCTGTGAAAAAACATTACCTTAGGGAAATGGGTAAAAGAATGTTTACATTGCTTTGTTGTTAATTTTCTTGGGGTTCAATTCCGTTATAGTTCCCGCTAAATATCGCCAATCTCTTTCGAACGCTCAATATTCAAATGTAAACCAATTTTTCTAATTTTTAATGATAAACTGAATAGTTATAGATCTAATTAAACACTTTAATCTATGAATTTGAAACAATTTAGCAATATTTATACTTTATAGTGTCCAAAAGAGATTAGTGATATTTAGCGGGAACTATAACGGAATTCAACCCCAAGAAAATTAACAACAGAGCAATGTAAACATTTTTTTACCCATTTCCCAAAGGTAATGTGTTTTTCACAGATACATTAAGGGAAGCACTGAAACATTAAGGGAAGGTTCATATTTAGCGGGAACTATATATGAACCTTTCTTGGAATTATAAAGCGATCCGCCAATTCATGTTACCATAAAGGAAATGATAAAATTCCACCACTGAATAAATATTCGCCATTTTTGAAAGAGTACCACGGAGAAGTACTACCCCTGTGTTAAGAATGTTTTATTAAGTGAGTAAGTGCAGTGAGCTGGGTTTTGTGGGGAATTGTGAAGCGGTCCAAAAGTTACTGCGTCAGCAGTTAACGGGGGTTGGCGAGCGATAGCGAGCAGGGGGCGGTAGCCCCCTAGTTATTTAAAAAAACGGTTATTATTTTAACAAAACCCAAACCAAAAAATAATTTACTAAGTAACGCTAAACCTTATTGAATTTTCGATTAATAATAATTCAACTAATTTTTTATGCTCTGTATGGGCTATAATAGTTTTAGTTATTTACTAAAATCAACCGTGTATTACCTTTAGAACTTCTTGTGTCCATTCTCTTATGTCTATTCATTTCTTTAGTGTCAAATCCAATAAACGGTAAATTTTAATATTCAATAAAAAGTAAATAAGTTAATAAAAGCCCACTTGTTTTTGAAATGTGAACGCTTGTATATTACATTCATATTGATTAATTTTCTTAATGATTGATGGATTGAGAAAATAATTTATGGGTGGAACTCTAAAGTGAGTGAGATTCCTTTATGTGGGTCAAATGCCACTTGGTTCACTAACACAGTTCCAAACTCCGTTCACATCCCTTCAGGAAACCGTCAATCTATATTTGAATTAAATCGATTAGCGTTTCATCCTGACCCTATCGAATAACGGAGCTTGTTTTGATAAGTAAAGTTAAAAGATAATGGACATACCACTGTACACATCATTAAAAATATATGAAATAGTAAACAATATTTTGAAATGTAAACTATACAAATTTGTTGTTGGTTTAAGAATATAGTGTATGGACTAAAATAACTTAAATACAGTTTTAAGAAATTTATTGTGTTTTATTTTAAAATTTAGTTGAGGCTACATGTTGGGTAAACTTTTTAATTCGATATGGTACATAATAAGCTAAATCAGTTACGAAATTTCTTCATGTTTTGCAATAGAGTGCAATTTTTTTTCAACGAAAGAATTTTAATGGCTTTTAATTATATCATCCGTGACTCCAATCTTTTTTAGAGAAACTTATCTCCTGACCTTTAATCTCACATCAAGAGAATCATCCGACAAACACAGTGGTTCATTCTAAATTTCTCTAAATAATTGGGTAAAAGTTTTTGTAAGATAGGAAAATATTAGTCTTCGGTCTTTGCAAAAAATTTAACCTAATTGTATTAAGTATAATATAAAGTATAATATAATACTACTACTTTTATTAAGTAATTATAAGAATATTTCAAGTCAATTAAAATACTTAAAAAATAATATAATATTAAAGTAATTAGAACAGCTTAAACACTTACAGTGATTTTACTGCCTCTCTCTCTTTGAAATTAAAACTAAACTAAATATAAAAAAAATTCACCATATAAATGAAAAGTATGATATTTTTAGATAGTTCCTTTTATATTTTCATCTCGAATATTTAAAAGGTAACCTTATGAGTTTCTATGTGTGTGTGCATTAAGTTAGAATATTATCATTTTTACTCATGAAAAAAAAATCATACGAATAAAATAAACAGGCAATTTGAATTAATATAAATTTATAACATTTATGCTTAACGCATAATAATTTAAAATTTAGAGAAAGCTTGAAGATTATCTTTGAACATTCAATTATTAAAATTTCGATTTTTTACTAGTTTTACAATATCACAAAAAACCAACCAATATCTAGTTTCAAGTTGTGGTAGAGAGTAAATGCAAAACTAACCGTCTAAACGAATTGATAACTCCTACGAAAAATAAAAGATGAACGACCTCAAATAACCTGTCCCAAGCGATGAAGCCATTGAAAAGCCTTTGGGAGTATCAGGTTGAATAATATTCATAACTGAATTCAGGCAGAACAAAAATGCTAAAGTGCTGAGATGTAGATCAAGGTGAACTCGTATTGTTTGAAGGGCAAAATTAACCTGAATTTTGTAATTTTCTCATGAAGTCAAATTAAAATTTACTGAATTTTTAACCGATATTTACAACAAGTTCTTCCAAATATCACAGTATATTCTAATATGAAAACATTTCAAAAGACGTTTAAAGTTAAAATTACGTTATACTAGATTGGTGCTTATATTAAATCATATGGATTTAATGGATGGTTCATTTCAATGTCCAATGAAGAGACTTTTCAAAAAGGTTTTTCAAACATGAAGATTATTCAAAAGGTTTTTATTTCAACTCAAATACACATTTTGATATTTATTGTTTTTAAATAAAGATTCGTTATATGCACTTCTTATTACCAATACATATATCAAAGAAATTTTTCTCTCTAATTATTTCATGAATTCAAGATTCCATGTTCGTAATAAAAGAATCACGCCATCTCCTTACGTGAGTACGATGCAGGTGGAAAAAAAACTGCGTCAAACACGTCAAACATAATTTTTTGCTCAATTTGCTCAACTGGAAATCTGACAGATTTCTTAAACAACTTGGATACGATTTTCCCGCTGCACACATGTATACATTAAAATGTTTAAGAAGAAGGAAAAAAGTGTTTACACTAAAATTCTTTATAGTGAAAGAGAAAACAGAAGGGTGTTAACTTTACACCCACTATTAAACTTAATGGACTTCTAAATCCGGACATAAACAACTCACTAGTCCATAACTCATTTTGACTCTTAAAAACAGTGTCTAAAAACTTTAAGAAAAAACAATATCACACTTCAAGCCCTACTTTTAAAGACCTTATATTAAAATAAGAGAATATGATTCAACTGTTATGATTAAAGATGATTGCATAAAATATCTTCTGATAATTGGATAGTCAATTTGAAATTTTCTCATTATAGTGAAAGCTTTTTTATTCTAGTTCCTTTTTTTAATTTTGGCTTGACATTTTTTCAGCCTAAGAGTTTTTTTAGATTAACTTCTTTTTGTAATTCTATTTTAACCAATTAAAAGGTTTACATGAACTTTTGTACCACGTTGTTCTAAAATTGCTACCATCTTATAATATAAAACATTTTAGAGAAACTTTTCTGAACCACAATTTTTATTGAATCTTCAGAGAAAAATATGCAGCACATTCATAATTCGGTAGAGATGTACAAAACAGTATTTGAGGTACTGCATGCAATAAAAAACTTTTAATCCAAAAAAAACTTTTATGCCAAAGATTTAAACGTGCAAACCATATAACTTATGACTAAATTTATAAAAATTAAGTTAGTCAATGGCCTTAATTTTTAATTGTATTATTTGTTATTTATAACCGGCAGACAAACTTCTGATTGGAAATCAAGGAATGAAAACTATAGTTTTCCGCCAATCAAAAAGTGTTCAAGCTTCTGTGAATACATCTATGAACAAGTGGTCACTGGTCAAGCTAGCCTGTGAATAAGGCTGTTAAACAAAAGAAATTTCTATATAAAACTTTAAAATATCGAGTTAGGAACGTTTGAAAACTATTAGAACGTTTCTTTTTTCTTTAACAAAACTTACGTAACTACTAAATTAAACTATGAGAAATCAAAAGAAAAGCTCTCACCTGATTTGCTTCCGACAGTTTTAACCTCCAATTCTTCTTTCGGAAAAAAAGCTATGTTTACTTCCGCATCACCATTCAAGCTCTTCTTGGCATCGCTTACGGGATGGTCTCCCATGGCAACCAAACCTGGAGACATGGTGACTCGACTTCTTAGGTAGCGAAATCAATGAAATATCACTCCTTGAAGACTGATGATGACCAATAGAATTCTTCTTTTAATCTGCCGGCTGCAGAACTTTTCGATGCTATGATTTGATCAGATAGGAAAGCGGTTTCGAACTGTTATCGAACAAAGAATCAAGGAAGTAACAGGTGGATTGGAAACACGCTGGTGTACACGCAAGTAAAAATGAGGAAATAATTGAGGGGCAATTATGACAGAAAGAACGAAATGTTGGAGGGACTAAAGAGTTCTTGTTCAAGGACGAGCACACACCTTTTAAGAATGATCGTCACCGATAAAAGATCGTTTTTAGCTGAATAAGGGCTGGTATATCTGATGCTACTTCACCATTTTGCTGATTTTTTAATCTTGATGATTAACTTTGAGATACCTAAGTATGAATATTTATCAACTGATTTTTAGGTTTGGAAAAAATATCCTGCAAATTCTTTTATGCTGCATCAGCACAAGTGGCAAAATAAAGATTTAGATTCAATCTTTTGAAAATATATAAAAAAATAGCAGTAAGAGCTCTAATTATTTAATTTTAAGTTTCGAAATTATAAAATTGATTTGAGAATACTTTCAAAGAAGCCTTTCAATCGATGAAATCAGCTTAGAATCCAGGAAGTGGTCAGTTTTTCTTCGTAAGTTTTGAGCTTCAGAGTAAATGTCAAATACGATTAAAATATCAAACAGTTTCTTCGGATCTTACACAAATTTAAATTAATCGAAACCGCAAATCGGAGAGAAAATGTCAAAATAGCGATTCCTCAGGATTCCACTAAAGAGCGCTGATGTTTTATCAGCACAGTCAGCAGAGCAGGTGAAAGCGATGCCACAACTCCGATGCCAACGCCGATTCTGAAACGGCAGACTTTCCCTCAATATCCCGCGAAATAAGCCAGTACACGAAATTTTGAATTTCGTTGCATCATCCGCGGAAAAAGCACCGGCAGACAGGCCTCCGTGAATCGGGTCACTGGAACGAAAACTGCTTCAAACCGCTTCTGAGACAAAAGGGCGAGCGAGAGAGTACCTTGAAAATGACGTTGACTCTGGAGTTGGCTCGCTCAGAATGAAAATCGGGGTGTGTGCCGATGCCGTTGTGTGTGGCAGCCGTAGTAGAGCAGACACGTGTAAAAATAGGCGGGCTTCCTTCCGTCCTGTGGTAAGGAAATATCGGGAGTGCTGCCAAATGAACGTTTTAATGGAAAGGAATTAATGGATTGGATGGAATGAGGTTCTTGGGAAAACCTGGATTAAGCGGCTTCTTGACCTGTTATGTTGTTCTCGATCTGAAATTAAGACTGCGTTATTCATTCAGGTAGAAGAGGATGGCAATCAAAGTGATGGGATTTTGTTAAGGAACGTTTAGTGATTACACCTATGGAGAGACTGTTAACACAGTAAAAAAATATGTTGAATTTACAGAAAAAAAACTGTCATTCCAGATGGCAGTTTATTGCCATTTGTTTCACAGGAATCTTCTGTTATTTCTTACAGACTTTCTATCTTAATAGCGTAATTCTGTCGATATTTAAGATTACATCATAAGTAAAGAAAAATAGTAAAAAAACTGTGTTTAAGAATGAACTTTTCCTGTAAAAATATGGGTAATTTCTAATTTTTTAACTACTAATTTTAATTTTTACAGATATTTTTTACAATGTATTTAGAAGGCAATTGGAAATGGTTAATTTATGTTTGAAGATAGAATAAAGATGGAGCAGACTTTTAAAAGCATTTATTGGTGGGTTAGATATATATGTTTGTTTAAAACTCTGGATTATCAACTGACTAGAACTCTGGATCAGACTGTAGAGATTTTCAAGAATTTAAGAGCACATGCAATTTAAAAAAACTAAATGTAAGCTTAAAAGATCTATATTTTTGTGATAGATATAGTAGACGTTCAATGGTTGTGTCTCGAAATAGGGAACTATACTATCTTAAAATATCAAAATTTAAGATTCTGGATAAGCAATTTATAGATAAAAAATTTATTTGCAATAGAATCAGTTTTCAGGTTTTACTCAATTTTATTTTCATATGTAAAGAGTTTTAACTTACGAAGATTAAACAACTAAATAAACTATTTCCCATAAAAAGCAAGTAGGTAACGTATATTGAAAATAAACCGGAACACTTTGCATGATTTAATAATTTTTTAATTAATTTCACAAACATTATTTTCATCGTTGGCATAACGAAGTAAATATAATGTATCTTTTGAAATGTGCGCTTCCTTGTACCAAAATAGTTGCTTCAACTAAAAATTACTTTTCTAATAAATAAATAAATTAACATTTTTACTACCTTTCAATTAAAATACATACTTTTTCCTAAGCTAGTCTTTCATAACTCAAAGACCATGAAATGAAGGTTTTTCTTAATCTTCTTTACAAATGGACCTTAATAGTCATAGATATCTATTCAAAAGTCGGAACTAACCAGAGAATTTGAGTAAGGTTAGATAATTTATATTCATTAAAGGTCTTTATCATTGGTGATCAAGATTTATTTCTAACCATGTTCTTTCATGCCAATGCTATGTGAAAGAAAAAGTTATTGGCAATCTCTTCTACTTAGTTGGAATAACTTCAAGGTCTGGAGGGAATTTTATACAAGAATTTAAGACCAACTAAACTCTTGAAATAGCTTAGACTAAAAGTTCATTTTAAAGGATTTTCAAATATTTTTAAGTAGTATCTTTTTTTTAAATTTAACAACTTGATATCGACCTTTATTTAATACTTTAAAAACTTAAAAAGGACAATTTAAAATTGTTTCATTGAATATTTCTTTTGAAATTATACCGTTAAGTACGATACTTTAATAATTTTCTATAGATAATAATGTATATTTTCAATTTGCTCTTTTTAAAGTCATTAAAGTACTTAGTAAAGTTTATACTTTTTGTCACACATTTTAAGCGTTAACAAATTAAAAATACTTTTTTTTCTAATGGGCGGGTACTAGAATATTATCCTTTTACCACTGAAAATGCCCTAAGAAGTACCACCCGGCGAGCACCTGTGGACCGAAGCCACGGAGGTGAGGTACTGTTGCCCGCGCCACACACACATTCACTAGCACACCCCCTTTTTACAGGGGGGCCACATTCATTCATCACACAAGGACAGCAATTAACATCCATGCCAAACGGGGATTCGAACCCCGGACGTACGGCTTCGGAGTCAGATACGCTCCACTCGGCCAGCACGTCGGCAAATTCAAAATACTTGTTTTTTGGAAATTACTTTCTTTGAATTGATTTAAGGTATCCGACTACGTTGAAATCGTCAATTTTTACAAAAGTACGAAAAATTTTTTTTGCTAAAATGTGAAAATTTAGGTATTTAGCTATCTGGAACAGTTTTGGTTTTGACCGTGCGATAATTAGAAAAAAGTTAGAGCTTTTTAAAATTAGTAAAAGGCCGTCAAAAAAAGTTGGGGTTTCGAAACCAGTAGTAGCTTTGCGCCGAGCTATTTCTCGTTTGTTTATGAAATTTTTCTTCTAAATTTTAATAATTATAATTTTTGAATAATCTATGGTTAATAGGGTGGGCCGAAAAAACCTTTTATTTTTTTTCGAAGTTTTAATAGCGCGGAAAAGTTGCGAATTATATAGACAAAGAAAAGGAAAAAATTTTTTCAAAATCGGTTAATATCTTCCGATCGCGCAAAGGCCCCAAAGTTTGAAAAAATATGAAAAAAACTTGATTTTTGAGATTATTTTTTTTAAAAATCAAAGATTAAACTATCAAATATTGTTTATGATTTTTTCATGTGAAACTAATATAGTTATAGACATAATCGTTCAGATTCCATTCTTCTATCACTTTTTTTTCGTTAGATATAATTTTTTTAATGTTCATACAAATTTTGTAAAGTTGTTTTTCCTGCATTTTTAAACAGCTAATAACTCTAGAACTATACAACTTTAAAACTTGAAATCAGTCCCATTTTGTTTGTAAATTTTTTGTCTTTAATTTGGTGTGCATCATGATCATCATTTTCAAAAAGTTTTTTTTTAATTTGAAAAAAGTGAAAAAAAATTTAATAAAAAAATTTTTTTTAATTTTTTTTTGAAAAAATATTAATAGCCTTTTAACTCTTAAAATGAACATAACTACCCAATTTCAAGTTGAAAATAAAATTTAATCATGTATAAAAAAAATAAAAATAACCGTAATTTAGTCAAATCCCTAAACATTCCCTAAAATTATACACCAAGAGCGATTCACTCATGGAAAATTTATCAAATCACTTGAGGGTGTTCATACGACTTAAAACATGTAAAAAATGTCACATAAATTTCAGAAAATAAGACAATTAACAGATTCGGTTCAAAATCTTACAGTGCTAGTTCCCAACTTTCAGTTAATTCAATTTGCATGAATTTTACCTGAATATTTCTTAGAAATGTGTTTATATCCAATTTTTTATGTTCTAAAACTTTTAATTTACTTTGATTTGACTTGTTAAAGTAAAAAAATTACATAATTCTTAGAAATTTTCAGGAGAAATGCATGCAAATTGAATTAACTTAACTAAATATGAAAATGTGAAATTTTCAATATTTTGGCAGATTTTGGGGCTTATGCGCGATCGGATTATGTTAACTGATCTAAACCAAATTAAAACACAATGTTTTTAGGCTCTATTTGAAGACGTTGCAAACTATTACGTTACGAAAACATCAAATTAAAAAAATAAACAAAAAAATCAAGTTTTTTCATATTTAGTTAAGTTTGCATGCATTTCTCCTGAAAATTTCTAAGAATTATGTTTATATCTAATTGTTTTTACTTTCAACAAGTCAAATCAAAGTAAATTAAAAACTTAAGAACATAAAAAAATTGGATATGAACACATTTCTAAGGAATATTCAGGTAAAATTCATGCAAATTGAATTAACTTAAAGTTGGGAACTAGCACTGTAAGATTTTGAACCGAATCTGTTAATTGTCTTATTTTCTG
Organism: Tetragnatha versicolor; assembly: GCA_024610705.1. Lineage (NCBI taxonomy): Eukaryota > Metazoa > Arthropoda > Arachnida > Araneae > Tetragnathidae > Tetragnatha > Tetragnatha versicolor. The sequence continues at coordinate 20,465,238 of JANDEH010000008.1, forward strand.
AAATTTATGTGACATTTTTTACATGTTTTAAGTCATATGAACAATCTCAAGTGATTTGATAAATTTTCCATGAGTGAATCGCTCTTGGTGTATAATTTTAGGGAATGTTTAAGGATTTGACTAAATTACGGTTATTTTTATTTTTTATACATGATTAAATTTTATTTTCAACTTGAAATTGGGTAGTTATGTTCATTTTAAGAGTTAAAAGGCTATTAATATTTTTTCAAAAAAAAATTAAAAAAAATTTTTTTTATTAAATTTTTTTTCACTTTTTTCAAATTAAAAAAAAAACTTTTTGAAAATGATGATCATGATGCACACTAAATCAAAGACTAAAAATTTACGAACAGAATGGGACTGATTTCAAGTTTTTAAGTTGTATAGTTCTAGAGTTATTAGCTGTTTAAAAATGCAGGAAAAAAAACTTTACAAAATTTGTATGAACATTAAAAAAATTATATCTAACGAAAAAAAAAGTGATAGAAGAATGGAATCTGAACGATTATGTCTATAACTATATTAGTTTCACACAAAAAAATTATAAACAATATTTGATAGTTTAATCTTTGATTTTTTAAAAAAAATAATCTCAAAAATCAAGTTTTTTCATATTTTTTCAAACTTTGGGGCCTTTGCGCGATCGGAAGATATTAACCGATTTTGAAAATTTTTTTTCCTTTTCTTTGTCTATATAATTCGCAACTTTTCCGCGCTATTAAAACTTCGAAAAAAAATAAAAGGTTTTTTCGGCCCACCCTAATGGTTAAGCCACACTATTTTGATACTAAATTTTGTCTTTAAAATTTGGCAACTATCACGTTTGTTTCATTGTTAATTAGGGCACTTTCTGTATTGAAACCCCTCGAAACACAGACTGAGTGATATTTATTGATGTATTTTTTTCTCAAAACTTTTTTTGGTAAAATTTCATCACCGCAAACATGATATCTTGATAAGTAATAAAGGTACATTAATGAAACTTTGTAAAAATGATTATTTATATATTACTCTAGAGAATGACCTAAGAACTTTACAAAATATAAATAATTAGTGTTGTTTTGACTCGTATTTAAATAAAGAAAGTGGAAAAAAAAGCCAAAACATGATATTAGTGGTTTCGATTAGTTAGAACTTTTTATTCGAATTAGCAAACTGAAATATTATAGGTAATTCCCCAGTTAGATAGTCAAGAAGTAATTTGGATCAGAAAAATCTAAAATACACACGTTTTTTTTTAAAATCAGAGTGTTTGAAAAATTGTAAAAATTTCACTAAAAATTTCATGTTTTTACCAAATTTAAAAAAAATTATGTTTCATTAATCAATTTAAACTGTTTTTTGTTAGTTTGGCATTAATGTGAATCTGAAAAACTAATAACATATTTATAATTAACTGTATTTAAAAAAACTTCTCCGAACGTAGTCGGATACCTTAAGGATAATTTTTTAAACTAATTGTTTTTTGAAGAAATAGTGATTATGTTACGGGCAAAGTGATATCGGGCACTATTAATAATTCCCGAAATACGTGGGCATTAAGAATTTATCATATTGCCCGTAACAATAACATGATTTTTCAGTTTATTCCATAGATTAAGAATCCAATTTCCTTAATTCATCAATTGTGCAAAACATAAATTTTATAAATATGTATATCCTCTTTAAAACTAACTACATAATTTATGCATCTTTCTTAGTTTCAAAACCTTTATTCCCATCGACGATTGAAGCGCGATAGAAGATTAAAGTGAAGACAGACAACTAAAAAGAAACTAAATATATGTAAATATCGTAAGAGATGCTCCGTCCTCGCTCCCCTTTAATTTGATACAGAGCTGTCTTGGTCAAGGCCGCCATTTTTGCTTGGAATTCCGAATCCCAGACCAATGTCACTCAAGGATTTCCCCGCAAGTCTTTCGGCCGGGTTGTGGAAGGAACGGTTAATTAAAGACAAAAGAGAAAACCCGCCCTAAAATGCTTCCACGTGCGATGAGACAGACGGAAAAGGGGTCGTTTAGATTTTCCTACGCGTGTGGAAAATTTCGCATCTAGTTTCGTATTACACTTTATCCCTTTTCTGACACGCTTTTTCCTCTTCAGATATGAAAGTTTAGCGAAGGAGGATCTACCACAGTTTGTCTCAGGTCTTGATTTAACATTAGACCGATGCATGTCTGGGGAAACTTGTAGGTTTTATTTGTATCTGAAAATTTAAAATAAAATTTACACAGGGTTCGTACGCCTCCTAAAAATTCTTGAAAAACTCTTGAAATTTTGTTTATTTTTTCTAAGGGCACTTAAAACTCCAGAAAACTATGTTTTTTATCCTGAATTTTCCCTTTAACTTCTGAAAAACCACTGAAAATCCTCTATCCAATAGCAAAAAAGTCTTGCTTGCAATGTTTTTTTTTAAATCATTTAAGTTCTGTTAAAAGGGAAATTCTAATCTTTTTTGCACTTCTGTGTTCCGTAACTAATTCTGAACTTTTTCTGCGCGTGGCATGTTAAGTAGTATATAAGGTTAACAATTATAAACGTTACCTTCCAATTTCTTTGAATTTTCTCATGAAAAACTCCTTAAAGACTTCTGAACTTCACTATCTTTGATAGAGTATGAACCCTGTTTACGTAAAAATTACGTAAACATGACGTACCCCCAATTACATAAAATTTTGTAAATTTTTTTTCTGGGACGTATTTTTAATGAATTTGTTTCATAAAGGAACTAAAATTCAAATAATGTTTACTAAAAATGTAAAATAAATGATATTCTGTCTTAGTCTGATTACCTATTATAAGCTAATTTCAAACTTTATACGTTAGTAGTTTTTAAGGGTTTAAACGTTTTATATGATATCTTAGAAAAATTTTTCTTAAAAATATGATATCTTAGAAATATTTAGTTTTTTTAGCTTGCTCCTTCAGAACACGGAATACAAGCTAAGGGTCACCATAAAAAAGATCATGTTCCGTAGTTCCGGTAGAGACCTCATAGAAAAATAGTTAATTATAATTTTCACGAATACATCATACTTATGAAAATTGGCAAGCTCTAGCCCCAGCCATTGGCCTAGTTAAGTAACGTTTTTCTAAGACTATGTACATGTTTACCAATAATAGCCATGATATTTTATGATAAATACGTAACATTGAGAACACTGCTGTGTATTATGCTCACCACATCTACTGTACGAAGTTTACTCATTAGAGCCCTCCATCTCTTGGAAAAGCTATCAGAAGAGGAGAAAGTGCGATACGAAACAAAATGCGAAATTTTCCGCACGAGATCCATGCTTAAACCAGTCCTCTCGGTTCAAGAGACGTCACAGAATATCGAACGATTTTGAGGTGGGTGCCAACCAGTTAGATCCAGTTTGATCCTGGTGGGGTTTTACTTAAAAAAACTCTCTGTGGGGCGTTCTTGGATCTGTTCTAAAATTGTGACTAAATCGGGAACAAGTAGAGTTAGGTGCGGTGAAAGAGAAAAGGGTTATTCCAATTCAAATCAACACAAGATTGAAACCTCGATGTCTCAGATTTCCATAATTTTTGGTTTATAGGTAGTACAGTCGAGTCCGCTTAATGTGATCGCAATTGTCCGAGACTAAACTGATAACATTATCCGATCGATAACAATAAGCGATCTCGTATCAAAAAACAGCAAACAGTGTAACTAGATTGCTTGCTTTAAAATCAAAATTATGTAATCGTAATAAATGTATTCAAAACTCTATTTTTACACTAGGTAAAATTTTAAGGGGAAAATAAAGAGTAGTTCAGTTAATAAAATTAAAATTATCGCTTACTTTTTATTTTTATAGAAAGGTATCTTTTTTGCGCTCCATTATATCATTCAACTCCAATAAACCACTTATTTATTACATTCCACTTAACAAGGGAAAATCAAAATCTCTTATCAGAAACATCTGCAAAGCGTGGATCTTGGTGTTTCTTTAACCAATCACAAGTATGGATTCGGACCCCTTCCCCACAACAATTTTCTTTCATTATAATATGCGGAATGTTTTTTTTCTTACTCATACTGAGTTTCAGAAAAAGTGCCAGAAGTTCTCATGGAGAAGATATTTACTTGTAAAAATTGACCTTCAAAATGAAACTCGAACTCAAAAGCGGTCGTTTTAAAGGGGATATGGACAAATTTTGATAGTATTAAGCGGAGTGATGATTCATAGTTGATCACATTAAACGATGTATTTTACATTAAATTAAATAGGAATGATCGGGACCTGTCGATTTCGATAACATTATCCGATTGATAACATTAACCGTGATCACATTAAGCGGATTTGACTGTACTTGTGGAGATTAAGAAGGAACCAGTACTGAAAATATTTCATTCTCAAAAGTTTTTTTAACAGAATTTTAAAAGTGCCCAAAACTGTTGATTTTCGCAATTTCTTTAGTCACAAAATCCTTTATAACTCAAGAACGAATTGAGGTAGAACATTTTTTTACAAGCTTTTGAAATTTTTAAATTGATCTCCTGAAAAACACACCATCTTTGATTTTTTGAAAAAAATACGTGTTAATCTTTGACTTATTAAAGTATGCAAAATTTCAAGATGGAGAAATGTGGATGGTTTTGGAGCTACGAATTTTTGAATGAACTATTGAAAATTAACTATTTTACTAGTTTTTCAACAATTTCCTTTACTTTTTAGCGATTTTATGTCAAACAAAGAGCTTAAGTACACAAAATTTTAAGATGGAGAAATTAATATTTGAATTACGAGTTCGTTTTTTAGTCTCTTCATTAACTGGTTTCTTCATGCATTTTAAATGGATGTGATTTTAAATTTCCATTTACTTAAATTGATGTTAATATAATAAGGAAACGGTATTTATGTACAAATTATAGTTGTAATGAATTAGAAAAGTGGTACATAATTAGAACATTCTTTAATTTTTTTTCATATTAAGTACTTAAACCATTTAGGTAGAGAGAAAAGGAAAAAAGACTATATTTGGCATAGTTCCAAAAATGATTGCATTAATTTTAGAAGAATGAAAATTCAATCAGACATGTTTTGTCCTTACTTTTGATCCTTAATTCATTTGTTAGTGTTTGCATTGGATTCTTAATTCAAGTATTTATTTTCCATCTTCCGAAATTTCAAAAGCTTGTAAAAATTTTGTTTTACTCTAAATATCTAATGCGGCACATAATATTAAAGTCCATAAACACCTTTAAAATGAGACATTAATTCGTTCTTGAGTTGGTATAAAGGATTTTGTGACTGAAGAAATGGCGAAAATTGACAGTTTTGGGCACTTTTAAAATTCCGTTAAAAAAACTTTTGAGAATAAAAAATTTCCACTCCACAAGTAGGTAATACCTATAATATAAACCAAACATTATGGCAATCTGAGACATCGAGGTCCAAAAATTGCAATTTTGCGTTGATTTGACATGGAATGACCCAAAAGTAAAAGGGAAATCCGTTCCATGAAATAAATCAGTGATGGAATGGGTAGTTGCAATGCAAATATATTGCAAAATAATGCAAAGACATTGAAATATTAGGAAAATTGTTGTTGTCTGACATCTTCAACTTCATTGAGGTATCCAAATGCTTAGAACTTCTTAACTAAGTTTTCTGAATGAATTTTTTTATTTTCATCTTGGAGAGAAATTTTCGGATGTCAATTTTGGATTCAGCATACCAAAAAATATAAGATCAGGTGGAATAGCCCAAACAACTTTCAGAAAGTTTTTTCTTGCAGATCTGTGATGCTGTAATAGTACTGTGTAGGAACCAAATCAGGTTTTTTAGGTTTATGAATAATTGTCCATCTTCCATGGTTCCCTTTTCTTATTTTATTAAGAACCACCTTAATTAGATAGCTTAAACACTTTTAAAATTACACCTTTTTCGGGTACTACATATTTTTATGAAGCTATTGATTTTTGTGATTTCCACATAATCTAGAGTTGCAAAATGGATTGATTTTTTTTTCAAAAAAATTTAATAAATTTCAATTTATGAATAAAATGCAAAAGAGAATTTTACGAGATTTAATCTAATACTATAAGGTTTGACTAAGTTCTCGGGAAAAAATTCCTCTTTGATTTGTTTCATAAAGATTTAAATAAATTGAATTTAATGAATAAAATACCAGTACCACACCACGTCTTAAAGATAATTTCGCGAGGATTATTCTAATATAAAAATTGACTGAGTTTTCGAGCAAAAATTGATTTCTTCATAATAATTTGTATAAATTTAAATTTCTGAATAGCATAGGGTAGGTGGGGGTAAAAACCCGCACGGGGCAAAACCACGCACCGCGATTTTTAATTGTTAATAATCTATTTAAAAGTTGAAAACCAGGTGGTTGGTTTGTCTTACTGTGACCTATCGTTCTACGAAAGTTCGTACCCCTAAGTCACTCACGAGTTGAAAAAATGCTGTAAGTTTGTTTTTCATCATTTTGATGTAATTTTTCTGATATTTTACTTAAACATAACATAAAATAGGGCTTCAGAAGAATTACAAACAAATAAGCCAATGATAAGATAGCATTTGAACTTCACTTTCGTCTTGAAAGAATTTCCTTAACATGTCTCTAAAAATAATAAGGCTTGTTTTTCAAAATAAAGTGAAACGGGGCAAATACCCGCATCTTCAAAACTTTGGGAATTCGCCTCAAAAGGAAATTAGAACCTACAGGATCCCTAAAAAGTTGAATAAAGGTTTCCGAGATGTCAATCCTCAAACTGAAACCCTTTTTTCTCCCCTTTGAAAGATATTGGGCACTTTGAAATGAGTTGCTACAACAGATTGACAATTTTCATTAAAACAGATTATACGTATTTATGTTTAATATTGTTGGTTCACTTAAAAATATTAAAACAATACATTAGAAATCCATTATTCGCGAGCGGATGATCCACGATTGCCACGAAAAAAAAATTCAATGATGAGGGTACATTTTAGACGAACATTAGAGAGATTTTAGATGTAGAGCAAATAATTCTACTGTACTGTACACATTTTAAAAGTTTTACATAATATGTTTTTGTACAATGAAACATAGTTTTTATGCTGAGATATTTTGTTTCGGTGTTTTCACCTCATTTTTAGTCTTTTTTCTGGTTATTCGTGATTTTAGCTATCCGCGGTACCCTTGCCACCCAATGAGGAAGTTGCATGATTTTTTTTTATTTTTTTAATCGATTCCTCTTGCAAAAATAAGCAACTGCCCAAAATTTGAGGCCGATAGAGAAATTTTTTGATTGCCAAAAAAATTAACAAAAATCCCCTTTTTAAAAGCGCGCGAAAACGCCAAGAGTTTGGATGTGATGTCATCTTATACTAAACATTGTTGTAAAGCAATGGAGTTGATGGTATGATTGTTGACGTCATCCTACAGTTTAAACAATAAACGTTTTCAGTCACGTGTTTTTTTCTCGACTTTTAAATTAAAATATTTAATTACCTGTAAATTTTTTTGAAAAACTGACTAGATATTTCATTTTACCATACAAAAAACCATACGGAACACTTGTTTGTTTTTGAAAATCTGACACATGCAACTTCCTTATTCCGCCCATAATAGGGGCTCTACTGTATTAAGATGATTATTTCTAGTGTTTTTATAATGAAACATTTTGTTTATCCATGTTTATTTCACTTGGACACGAAGATTCAAAAGTGCGTGTCTTTGCCCCATTTTTCGAGGCAAAGACCCGCAATTTTTTTTCAACTAAATTGTCAATTTCTCTTGAAATACTATCAATAAGAGTATAAATTTGGATTGGTTTTGTAGGTAACATCTCAATCTAACACCTCCAATTGAAATTTCGGGATTATCTACCTCCTTTCGATCACAATGTTAAAAATACTAAAAACTGCGGGGCTTTGCCCCCACTTACCCTACAAGTGTCACCCCTCGTTTTAAAGATAACTTGGGTTATTTTGATGTTTTATAAAGTTTTTAATAAATGATTGAATTTAATGGGAAATCAATGAATTATTCCCACTTACAAGTCTTACAAAAGAAAAATGATTTATTTGAGTAAAATTCGAGTAATTTAGTCTAAATAACTACTTATCTTTTTATGTTTTTGTTAAGTACCTACAGAAAAAGCGGAAGTGGCACACATAATTTTCGTTCCCTAAATAGTGGTGCTTTTTACAAAATAAGGTTGACCATTAGGGTGGGTCATTTTCCTATGGCGAAAAAAAAATTTTACAAATTCTATCGGGCACAGCAAGAAAAGGGTGCCAAATGGTCTCAAACTAACATGTGTAAAATATTATTCCATTATAATTACTCTTTTTGCCTCCGGATTGGCCTCAAATAGAACAAAAATATGTAATTTTTCACATTTTTTTTAATTATATAAATAAAATTTTTTTGTCGATAACTTTTTAAAGCTCACAAATAAGGGTCTTTAAAAGCAATTTTAATCACATTAGTCACAGTTATGCAATTTTAATACAAAAACAACTGCCAAAGTGGCAATGTAATATTCTATCATATTAACAATAGCCGTAGAATAGGAGATTCTTTTTTGCCAACAAACAGTGGATTGTCAGTGGTACATATTTTAAATATTGGTAGTTAAGATACATTTTCTCTCAAGTTTGGTCAGTACAAAACTGTATTTTTAATTTTTAAAAGTAGAAATAGTTATATTTTTCATAAATATGCCGCTCTTTCAAAATTCAGCTGAAAGTTATTTCACTGGTTGGTCTTGGGATCCAAATATTATCGCAAAAATTTGTTGAAACAATTGTCGAATAGATAGTTCGTTCATTAGGCAATATATCAGTTATGATTCGCCTCAGTTATGATTTACCTATTTTTTTGCTATAACAATAAACTGAAACCCAGGCCCATGAAATTATACTTCTTTGGAGGAAGGATTGACTCAAAATAGCTCTTTAGCTCTGTTCAAATATAGCAAATTTAACTGTTTAAGATAATTATAACTAAGTTTTGAAAAGTAATATAGCTTATTCAAAAACTTAGGGAATAATACTGAGCTTTGAACTGAAAACGCTGATCTACGGCTCTTCTTAAGAAAATGTTTCAAAATTTGACTCTCAAATGTAGTTTTAATTTATTTTTGGACATTAGGGACTCATATAGGGACACTTGGGAAGGACTATTCCTAATATGCCAATGAAGTTTCAAGGAAAACCCCAACTTTTAAACTATTATCCAAATGTTTTCTTTGGGGTTGAAACCTATAACCCCAAAAAGGTACCAACCTTCTGACATATTAATTTTTATTAAAAATTTAGTGTTTTTAACATCCTACTCAACCGGCAATACTAGTTTCGCACATTTTTTTGATTCCAGCAAGAAATTTTTGATTGCCAGTTCTAACCATTGAGATATTTCAAAATATGTTGTATTACAACTCAAGTATTTCAACTCTGGTTTCATTTATAATTGTTTTATAGTCTTCGATGTTGATTTTTATACCATTGTGCACATTTACATTCATAATGGATTCATGAAATCGAGGTAAAATCTTGATTTTCGTTTGTCCATTTTTACATGAAATTACTATATTAATCGAAACTTCGAGGCCAATCCGGAGGCAATAAGAGTTATTATAATCTAATAATATTTTACACACGTCAGTTTGAGACCATTTGGCACCCTTTTGTCGCTGTGCCCCAGGGAAAATGTGAAAAAAAAATTTTTGACCCACCCTATTGACCATTCCTAATATAAATTGAAAATTCATGTGTAATAAAAAATTTTTATTTGTATTTTCATACGCATATACCTGCACTATTTTTCATAGAAACATTGCAAACTTGTAAATTTTTTAAATTTTATAGGATGCGAAAATGATTTTTGAATTTCTAAATTATAACGGAGGCATATGCGAGGTCATACAAATTTATTAAATTCGAGTTATAATAATATCGGAAAAATAGTATAAAAGAAGAAATTATAAGCATTGTCCTCAAATTTCAAATTCAAGCATTAACTCAAATTTCAAATTTAACATTAAATTATTTACGATTAAATAAAATTAATTGAATTACATTTTTAAGAATTTTTATAATTGTATATAAATTCTTGGTGATTTTTTCAAATATTTAAATTTAATTTTCACAGTTATATCATTCCTTTTAGTACCAAACATAAATAACTTTGTTTTGAGTGAGAACACATTGAGAATAACCGAAAATCAAATTTGTATTAACATTAATATAAAATAAATAGTAAAATGACTTATCTTTAAAAAAAATTTAATACATGTCCTAAGTGACAACACAAAAACTATTTTAAGGTATATATATTCTAAGATTTATTTCAGATGTACCTAATGTCTTTAACACAATAATTTGGGATACCCATCTTTCAGATAGAATTCAATATCTTCTTTGAAAAGGTCGTATTAAGTGGGATACAGGAAAGACAACAAGACCGTAACTTCCTGTTATAAAGTTTCCGAGATATATTTAGAATTCTGAAAGGCTTTTAATGATCATAAGAAGAAACATAGTCTCACAGATTTCAGTTGAAATTGACCTTTTTTCCAATATAAGGTTTCAATTAATTATTGAATACCCTTTTTACGTTTTTAATAATTTATGAGAAGGGAGTTTTTTACTGCAGGCACACCAGAACTTTAAATGCTGTGTGGTCCAAATTTTGCGTTCATAGCTTGTCGCGATCCAAAAAAAATTGGTTTGTTCTATATTCTACGGGAACAAAATCTATACCTATGATTTCCTATTTTTAACAATAGCATTAATAGAAATAACTTATACAGAGTTCAACTACTTTAACCTTTAAACCACTACAGATATAATTATGAAAATGGGGTCTAGGTTTAATAAAGAGATCATGATAAAATCACGATAGGTATAATAAAAAGATCATCATGAGGCGAAAATTAGAAATTTTCATTTTTATGACCTAGGTAAATGACCAAGCGCATTCTTAGAACATAAAAAGGAATATTTCTCATTGAAATAACTGAGCTTGTGTTTAAGGGGTTTTATTCAAGGAATTTCTCTTCTTAAAGTGTCTTTTCGAACTAAATTGATGCTGGTCTACAACTTAGTAATTGATTAATTTAGCTAATCCCTATTAGTTTTTCTAAAATTATAACTATAAACATTTTTGCTAGAGGGCGTTGGAAGTTATAGCATTGGATAGTTTGAAATCATTAATTAATATCCTTTGATAAACTCTGGCTATATGTTTTAGGTATTAAATATAATTTTATTGATAGTAATAAATTTAATAATATATTATTAAATCTAATTATTAAATTAATATATTTTAAATATTATTTTTATTTGATAAACCTTTATTGTGAAATACAAAATGTTATGCGAGTTAATCAAAAATTTTTAAATGGGTACCTCTTAAAAATATAATCTACATAAATTAGTATATCTTTTATAGGATAGCTATTGATACATGTGTTAATGTGACCATACTTGCCCTCCCTTATACTGTTGCCAAAAAACAGCTGCGTACTTTTACCCGACAGCAGTCTCTTACCCTCCTCTACCCTAATATCAAAATAATTTCACAGTAGAAACAATATTCCTAACATAAATATTAAATACTTAACAACGACTTGAAAAGGGTTTTCAAGGACAGTTACTGTCTTCAGTTACAATTTTCCTGTCATCACTTTTTCAACATCGCGCGCGCGTCTATTCCGAATCGCAGTCCTTCCGATTTCGCAATCCGTCGCTTCTACTTTGTTCCAACATAATCTGTGTATGATCAACTGGATGCTTCACTTAAAAAATCAAACATGGCTCTTCCGACGTTGTTTATTTATATATAAGCATTTTCTCATCAAGAGCAAACAGAATTAATGAAGCAGCCGCTTTTTGATTTGCGTCACTACTAGAGCATACGATATTGTTTTGCAACGTGTGTGGGTCAGTCAATGTATATACAAATTTACCAACTCACTCAGCTGATTTAACTTGGGAAAATTAAGATATCCTTTAGGGGTGAATTCAAGGAGACGGATTATTTTGAAGTTTTAATTGATGGATTGCAGAATAAACTGAGTTTGTTGCCAGTTAAATTCTGCCACAAAGCAAAATGGAAATCAAACAAATAGGGGAGAATGGGACCTTGGGACGCTTTTTACTAAATTATTTTTCTAAAATTTTATGTAATTATATTTATTTGAACACAGCTAATATACAGGGTGTTTCAAAATTGCGTTGCACGGCTTTTATTCGGAACCATCACCTCCTAGGGTCATGGAAGTAAGGTCTACCCCTAGGTAAGTGACCCTGGAGAATCCATTGAGATGACTTACAGCACTCCTAGCGGCGAAATTAAAAAGTTAAAAAATTAATTTAAAAACTAAAGGAGATAGAGCAAAAACCTCAGTGAGAGTATTGTTGCCAACGTCAAGAAGAACTCTTTGAAAAAAATTTGATCAAAATATCTTGAATATTCGCTGAGATATTAGCATGTGAAAATAGCACTTTTTCGGGGGTCAAAAAGTAAAAAGTTCGCATATTTGCAAATATTTTTGATTTTTTGATAAAATTTTGTGTTCTTTCAACTAAAAAAACACAAAACTACACAATAACACTGAAAAATTTGCAAATATGCGAACTTTTTCCTTTTTGACCCCCGAAAAAGTGCCATTTTCACATGCTAATATCTCCGCGAATATTCAAGATATTTTGATCACATTTTTTTCAATGAGTTCTTCTTGACGTTGGCAACAATACTCTCACTGAGGTGTTTGCTCTATCTTAGTTTTTAAATTAATTTTTTTTACTTTTTAATTTCGCCGCTAGGGGCGCTGTAAGTCATCTCATTGGATTCTCCAGGGTCACTTACCTAGGGGTAGACCTTACTTCCATGACCCTAAGAGGCGCTGGTTTCGAATAAAAGCCGTGCAACGCAATTTTGAAACACCCTGTATATTGAATATACCTAGCATGTAATAAAAATTTTCTAATTAATTATCTCTTTTAGGGAATTTATAATAACAATTAAAAAACCTCTTTAAGCGTTCCACAAGGTTTCCTTACTTCCAATAATATCTTAAAACTTATAAATTTTATTTTTAAAAATACAAAACTAAAAATTGTATTTAAATTTATCTAAAATTGGACATTAAACATATTGCAAATTCAAAATTTGTCACTGATTTCCTCATTTTTGTGATGCCATACATTACTGATATTTTTGTTTCCTTCCGGATACCTTTTTATGCAAACATTTCTAAATTATAATCTAAATTCTTAAATTATTTAATTTTTTAAAATTAAAAAAAATCCCTTTTACCGATGAGAGGCTACTTTATCTTAAGACATATCCCACTGTTCCCCACTTGATGCATTGTAAATTAAACTTAGTTATTTTCTTTAAAAAACACATTATTAGATGCACGTATTTTTTATCCTAATCACATCTTTCATTGACAAATGCTTTTCATACTACAAGTGATAGTAACTTTGCACCACCCAAAACAAACGAATTCGCACTTTATAGTGAATTTTAAAGTTCTACAGTTTAAATTTTTGACTTTAAAAATTTCGAAGTTAACATTTTTAATTAAAAATAATAAGAAGAAAGTTTTTTAGTGAAGATGAAATTACTTAAGCTATGACTGAATTTGCACTTATCTTTTAAGAGTAATTACTGTATTACAAATTTTGGAGACGAAAAACCCTTATTAAATTTAAAGCTAACCCTTAATTACTAAATTATATTAGCAAGGTTTTTTTCAGTGGTTTGCACTATCATTACCTAAGAGATGCAACATGAAAAAATACATAAAACGTTTTCATTCACTTATTTTAATTCGAAACGATGAGGTAAGAAAATTTTGAACCGAGTTAATATGACTGATCTTTTAGATATTTATCAGAGAACCCATAATAAAATTGGCTCTAACCAAATATATATTCTGTAAACATTTGATATCTTTGATGTGTGTGAAAGAACCATTTTTGTTGGGATAATATCAATAACTTAGTCATGAAACGTATATGTGATGCTTATCAGGTTTTCCTCTTCATAATAAAAAAAATCTTAATACCTATTGATACTGCTGACTTACGAAGTTTATTTTTTATCTGTTGATATAATTCTTAAACCTGAGGGATTTGTGTTGAGCTTATCTTATTTAAAATTTTATCAAAATGGTTTGATGAAATAATAAAAAACCTACAAATATTACTTTAAAAAATCCGAGAGTCTTTGCTTTTTTATTATGTTACACTCTTTAGTAATTCATAAACAGCATTTGACAGAAAGAATAATAGAATATTATGGGACATATTGGTAGAATAGGATGGATATGGGTAGAATAGACATGGGTGCAGAATATTAATTTGCATGGCATAGGCGAGCCTGGGGTCAAAAGTAACAAGGGTCAATTGTAACACTCGGTATTCCTCGAAAAATATAGATGCCAAGCTGCTATAAAGATGACAATATATGCAGGGCTTGTAATCAAATAAGAGCCGACAACGCCAATACAGGGAGTTGAGCTGTAGCAGTGTACTTGAGAAAAGAGTGTGTTTCGAGCCTCATGGTAAATTTCTACTTTTGAGTGAAATTCTTTCTCCTGCACCACAGATATGTAGCACGAAATAACTCTTTTCACAAAATGAATCTACATTTAACATAGTTTTGTTCTGTTTAGTTTTAAGATAATACTGATGTTAGTTTCTTTAAAAACGAGGGTTGAATTAAAAATGAAGACGAGGGGTCGATTGTAACACGTCCGCCAGTGACGATTTTAACATGTTAAAACTGATGACCCCAATGAATCAAATAACAAGTTTTTAAAAATATTTTCGATACATTGATTTATAATTTATATTTACCTATAATAGAGGTAATTTTTAATTTACGCCCTAATAGTAATATTTATCAATTTTCAATGTTTTAAGATGTAGAGAAAACGATGTCAATGCAACAAAAGCAAGGAAACTGTAGAAGAAACAGTCCCCTCTGCAACTAAACCTAGAACAAAAAAGGAAGAAATCGCCGCAAAAAAAGGAATTTAAATATTCAGACTGCGAAACTTAGTCAGACAATGAAAATTCGTGTGTTGTTTCCATGGAAAATTTTAAAGACAGCGCCCCAGTGAAAAATGGGTGCAGTGTGTTTTTCGTGCAAAATACACTGCTGGCCATCCAAAATGGTACACCAAGAAGGAAAAAAGATTTTAAATTCAAGTTTATTCCTATGATTGCAAATAGTATTAATGTGAATTGATTAAAAATTCAGTCTTCCTGGATGTTAGGGGGCCGAGAAAATCGCTGAGGAGTGTTTTCTCCATAGGTGTCCATTACCGCCGCCCCACGCCATGGTATTGAGTGAAGGAGGCTCTAAATGAGCTTTGAGGGATTGGAGGACCATGTTGAGTCCACAGGTAATCAAAGTTCATGTGGTGCACCAGCGGACGTGGCATACCGGGCTAGGTAATTTCTCCTCTTTCATCGGACATGTTTTGTGGCGTTGGTTCTTAAGAACGGATAGGTCAGGGTAAAAATGCAACATAGGGGGATAAGAAAAAAGCTTGGACATGGAGTTCATCACGTGATTGTGCATTTTTCTCTTGAGACTTGTCCGCATGCGAGGGTTGAAAGTAAGGGTAGACAACAGGTTGTCAAATCTCAATGCTGCAGTTCTGGTTGGTAAATCTGTCGTTAAATCATACTGAGGAGGTGTGGGAGTGGAATCCAATGCTTCACTACCTCGTTACTCTGCGTAAAGAAGAAATCTGAAGATTACAAAATCAATAGCCGAGTGATCTCATTTCTCACTGTCGTAGAGAAATCTCCAACTATCGTGGTGCTCCAGACCGCATTGGGATACTCTCATAAACTCTGTGCCATCATTTTGAGATGTCAATTTCATTATTTAGAGCATTGTTGTCAACGCCATATCATGTGATGATGATTGGAATTTTTCTGAAGCTATGCTTGCTAAAAGGGGCAGTCCCCTGCGCTATAAACGACATGCATTCCACTCCCGCACCTCCTCAGTATGATTTACAGGCCCATTGGCCAACCAGAGCTGCAGTATTGAGGTTTGACAACTTGTTGTCCACCCTTACCTTCAACCGTCGCCTGCGGACAAGTCTCAAAAGAAAAATCCACAATCACGTGATGAACTCAATGTCCAAGCTTTCTTCTTATCCCCCTATGTTGCATTTTTACCCTGACCTACCCGTTCTCAAGAACCAACGCCACAAAACATGTCCGATGAAAGAGGAGAAATCACCAATCCCGTTATGCCACGTCCGCTGCTGCACCACATGAACTTTGATTACCTGTGGACTCAACATGGTCCTCCAATCCCTCAAAGCCCATTTAGAGCCTCCTTCACTTAATACCATGGCGTGGGGCGGCAGTAATGGACACCTATGGAGAAAACACTCCTCAACGATTTTCTCGGCCCCCTAACATCCAGGAAGGCTGAATTTTTAATCAATTCACATTAACATTATATGCAATCATAGAAATAAATTTGGGTTTGATATCTCTCTTCCTTCTTGGTGTACCATTTTGGATGGCCAGCAGTGTATATTGTTAATAAATTTTTATAATTTTCCGTCTTTTTTACGAATGTGTGTGTATGTTACAATTGACCCTTGAAGTGGGGTCGATTGTAACTATTTTTGATTTTTTGATTTCGTATTTACTATATTGTAATGCATGTCCACGGGATAGTTTTTAAAACACAATTGTTATTGAGATATATCAACCTTTTTTCATTACTCTTGCATAAAAAATGACTTAGTTTAAGATCAAATTGTAAATTTTGTTACAATCGGGAAGTTGCATGATTTTTTAAAAATTTTTTAATCGATTCTTCATGCAAAAATAAGCAACTACCCAAAATTTGAGGCCGATCGAGGAATTTTTTGATTGCTAAAAAAATTAACAAAAATCCCCTTTTTCAAAACCCGCGAAAACACTAAGAGTTTGGGATGTGACGTCATCGTACGATGGCTATTGTTGAAAAGCAACGGAGTGGATGGTATGAGTGTTGATGTTATCGTACGATTTAAACAATAAACGTTTTCAGTCACGCGTTTTTTCTCGTCTTTTAAATTAAAATACTTAATTACCTGGGTCATTCCCAAAAAAACCGTATATTTGATGTTTAAAACTTTAAAAAATAAGTTTCGAATTATTTCAAAAAATTTTTGCCTTAATATCAGTTAAGATTCTAAGCTTTACAGTGATAAAAAATTTAAGTGGGTTAAAATAATAATTTTATTTATTTTGGAAGGTTTTGATCAGAGAAGAGAAAGGTTTTTCCACTCTGTTACATGAATAGAATTTGATTTTTTTAATTATAATAAAAGTAATAAAGATTGAAATTACCTTAATATCTTTGAATATGCTGTGCTTTGTAAGTACACTTGCGCTTTATTTTATTTTTTAAATTTCGAAACTGTTTTATGGAAGATTAGTGCAAATTTTTTTAAAAATGTGAAATATACCTGGATAAAAGTTTATTCTATGGTTTATATTCTTATTGAAAAAATATTATTATTATTTCTGTTATAGCTAGTGTTGTTCTAAATAGTAGGGGACACTTTTAATTTTTTAGAATTATTTTACACTGGAATACAAAAAAAGTGTGATGTAACAGAGTGGAAATTTTTGTAACAGAGTGGAAAGTCTTACATTCTTGGGAAAAAAAATACCATGATTTTGTAGTAAAAATCAATTCAATCATTTTACTTGCAATCTACATTTTATTAGTAACACCAGAAGATATAAAACAAAAATTATCATTACAGAATAACGTCAATATTTTTGGGAAATAAATAATGTTTGGCGCCACTCTTCAACTCAAATTTTGGATGAGGGATATATTTTACAATTGTTCTAGAATCTATTTGAACATAAGAAATGTCTTTTTTATATCAGTTTTAAATAATTTATTACTTTTCTTTATTACTTTTTAAGCTCATTACTTTTACTTTTTGTCAACCCCCATGTTTTCTGACACCCCCTGAAAACTACACATATTTGTAGGTTGAACTGCGATTAGCTGTACTTAAAAACTTTCTGCTTATTCGCTTCATCTATGTTAACATTTAATCTTCAACGTTCTCAATAACGACGCTGCCGCTAAGCGTTAGTTTCTTTCCTCATTTTCTTTTAAAAAAAATATCATACTTGTACTATTTTATAATTACCAAATGTATCCGAATATGTATTAGAATCAAAGCTAAGAAATATGTAGACGTAAGGTTATAAATTCTAAGAGAAATATCATCACTTGTTCTTTGTCCACTCTGTTATATTGTTTATGTAACAGAGTGGAACGTAACAGAGTGGAAAATTCAGTCTAAAATTAGAATTGTGGCTTTTAATTTCAACTGAATGAAAAAAATAAAGCATTAGTTAAAATTTCCTTAATTAATCCTAACTCTAATTTGTTTCAAAAAAGTACCTAATAGATTTTTATAAAAAGGTGATAAGGAGGTGTAACAGAGTGGAAGTGGTTAAAGCAATCGTAGAAAGAAATTAAATCCAACCTTCTTTTCGAAATTCCAATACATTATGGCTCTCGGGCAATGATTATTGATTCCTTCTTAGAGTTAAATACTGTTGATAAATTCAGTAAAATTTAATTTTTATTTTAAAATATCAACGTAACAGAGTGGAAAAATGAAAAGACAAACAAACTGGGACACGAAGAAAAAAATATGTAACTCTGAAATTAAAAATAAAATAAAATATGTGTTTTGTCAAAATTATTTGAAATGTGGCATTTAATTAATTGTTATAAAACTTATTATCATAACTTGCAACCTGGTCATTAAAAACAATTTTAAATGTTATAAATTTTAGTGTGGGACACGCTGTTTTCTGTGTTCCAGTTACGAACAATAGCATTTTAAAGAAATAATATTTCATTTTTATGTTTTTAAAAAATACCCAACGAGACATAATAAAATGAAGATTCTGAAACAATGAAAACTAATTTTCCCAAAGTATATTTTTATCAATTTAAAAAATATTAACTTCTCGGACGCAGTTTGTACGGTTTTTTTGGGAATGACCCACCTGCACATTTTTTTGAAAAATTGACTAGATATTTCATTTAACCATACAAAAAACCATACGGAACACTTGAATGTTAATGAAAATCTGACACATGCAACTTCCTTATTGACCCCAGTCTACCCTACCTGAAAAATAATTCCTAAAACTAAATTTAATATATCTTAAAAGCTTTCAAAGCTTATAGTTTCATAAACTTCTCCTCCTTCCACCGATAAGTAGACTTATAGAGAAAGAATAGCATTAGAGAAAGAGAGTGTAGATTTAAATTTAAAATTCATTGCGCAAATGTAACGTGATGAAACAACCTGATCCTACATTCTAGTAGGTTTCATACGTAAGGAAATAGAGCAGCTGTTTCACTTCGGATATTCGTCAAGAACTAATTTTGAATTCCCCTTTGACATTTCCTTGGAGAATATCACTAGAGTAAGGGTAGTTTCACTTGGTACATCTGACACATAATTTAAAAACTTTATTAAAGTTTCAAACTCACAAGGTATAAGCTTTTTTAAATGAAACAAATGAAATTTTAACCTTTTATTAATTTATCTAACTGAGCTTAAAACTCATCAATAAAATGTTACAATTTACAAAAACTCTGCTTTGATAAAAATAAATAAATGAAATATTTAATTATGAAAATGATGTTATGAGCTTGTTTCTCATTATATGTAGCAAAAACTAATTCGCTTTTTAAAATTCAAATTGAATAGGTGTAATCAGACCAAAATTTGAGCCAACGAATCCGATTCACAACAACTGAATACGAATCCTGGCCTGCTGCATTCTGGAAAAGGCACTGTTTACTAGGTTGTGTGGTTGGTAGTTTTACGTTTAGGAATACCAAGAATTTTATAAGCTCTGGAAAGGATATTAATAATGTGTTCGGAAAATCTAAATTACTTTTAAAAGTTATTTCAAGGTCTTTGACTGAGTTAGTACGATAGGGGGACTTTAAAAGGGTTGGTTTTGCGAAAAAAAACTAACAATGCTACATTTGGAAATATTCAGAAAAGTTTATTTGTTTCACACTAATGAAATAAACTATCCAGGTCCTTTCTTTCTAGAAGATCAGCATTAGCATTTGAATGAACTTGCCTCAACAATTTCAAGTTATTGGCGAATATAAGAATATCACTAAATTTCTTGACATCAAAGAGGTCTATGAGAAAAAGCAATAGCCATAAAATTGATCCTTGGGGAACAACAGATGTATTTATAAATCCTGTAGAAACAGCACTATTAAAATGAACATAAAGCATTAACCACTCATTAAGATTGACATGGAAACTCAAGAAAGAAAATTACTTTAAAAGAATACCAAAATCAATAGTGTCAAAAACCTCAGAAAAATCAGTGCAAACAACATCCAATTGGACAAACAGCTTCAAACGAAGTAATAATATTACTAGCTAAACACTGCAAAATAGATTGGGTGGATCTACGAGGAATAAATCCATTTTGAGCACTATTAATCAGGTTGCCAACTTGAAGGAAAAGACAACCACTTTAACTCTCTTATTGCCAATTGAAAATATTGGTACGTTACTCAGTCGTTCTTATTAAATCATTAAATTTATTGTAATAAATATCTTTAAAGGGATATTCTACTCATTAGACAAGGTTACTATATTCGAGTCAATGGTCGGAAGATACGGAACTACAACACATGATATCTACTAAACACATGCTAACAGAAAAATAATAAATGTAATAATTTACACAAATTTACTATTTTTTAAATTATATAATTTTTATTTTACTGTTTTTTGAAAGTCATAATAACATTTAATAGCGTGCAATAAGTTTCTCTTGACCATCAAGCACCTCAAAATTAATTTTTTTCTGCTTTTATAATTATTGCTTCTTACTATTTCAAAATGCTATAAGAGTACGCATGGATAAAACTATTTAAAATTTAAGAAACCGAAATTGTGTACTAATTCAAAAAAGTTTTGCTGATTTCCTTAATGTGACACCGAAAAATTTGGTACCACTCGATGAAATTATCTTTCTCGATTTATGGAAAACATATTCCCCGTTTTTAAAAAGATTTCTCTATATTTAACCCTTTCAGTCTTAAATCGCCCGAGTTGTCATTGAATTCTAAAGAAAATTTGGGACGGTTAGGAATGAAAAGGTAAAACCTTCATAGGTTTCAAAGGTGTCGCGAAAAAACCGTTCCGTACAAAAACCGTTCAAAAAACAAAAAATCTCATAGCTTTACACATGTAATAAATTTATTTGTTTTTTATTGAACGGTTTTTGGATTGAACGGTTTTTTCGTATATCCGTTTCAAACTATTTACTTTCAAAATGGCATGATATCATCGTTTCCTTTATTGAATCGCAAAAGCTTTCCTCACAATCTTTTAATTCTTCTCCAACAAATAAATTTTCTTTAAGAAGTATTACATAACGTGGATCATGAATGCAAAATTCCTTAAAACGATCTTTATCACCGTGATTCAAATAGATTTGGAACAGGGCCATGGGGATTGACGGGCTGTAACGTGCTTTGAGCAATTTTCGCTTTTTGTTGGGATTTTAAAATAAAATATATAGTACTTCCTTGATTTTAGTAATATTAATTTCTATCAAAATATCAAATATTTCTAAGCATGTTATCTAAATTATATTATATATCCCCTTACTTGACATTACCCACACTTATAAACAAGCTATTTATTTTTGCAAAAATACGATCTATTATTTTAAAACTAAAGGGAAAATTTTATTAGTGATTGGAGGGGTAATTAAGAAAAATAATCTTTACTTTCATTCCAGGTATAAAATGTCTAGGTATCAAAAATAAAAATGCTTTAAATGTCAACCCAATTTTGTTTTATATTCGTACTAATTTTAGATAGTAAAATGTAAATATTAACTCGACACCACAAGATTTTTATCTATACTTTGATCTTATTATATTAAAAGTATAATTTTAACTTGGCCACTATATTATAACTATTTTGACGTTAAATATGTATCTAAACTGTATTTCAAATTTAAATACATACACTAGCGGAAATAAAAATCCCAACACCAAGAAGGAAAGGAGATATCAAAGTCAAATTTATTTCTATGATTGTACATAGTATCAATGTGAATTTCTTAAAAAATCAGCCTTCCTGGATGTTAGGGGGCCGAGAAAACCGGGGAGGAGTGTTGTCTCCATAGGTGTCCATTACCGCTGTCACTCGTCATGGTATTGAGTGACAGGGGATCTAAATGACTTTTGAGGGATTGGAGGACCATGTTGCCCCCTCAGGTAGTCCAAATTCATATGGTGCACCAGCGGCCGTTGCATACCGGGCTAAGTGATTTCTCCTCATTGACCAGACTTGTTTTGTGAGCGTTGCTTCTTACGAACGGATAATCCAGGGTAAAAATGCAACATAGGGGGTTAAGAAGAAAGCTTGGACATTGCGTAAAACACGTGTCTGTGCATTTTTCTCTTGAAATTTGTCCCCAGGACAGGTCTGAAGGTAAGGACGGACAACCGGCTAAAAAACTTCAATGAAGCAGCTCTGGTTGGCCAAAGTACCGGTAGATCATACTGAGGACAAGGGGCAGTGGGATGGATGTCGTTTGCAGTACTGCGGATTGTCCGTTTTGTCCGCATAGCTTCTTACATCTTTGTTTATAAACAAGGGGCTGAAAATGGGCCTTTCTGTTGCCAATAGTGCACGAAATAAGGAAATGGAAATCCCAATTTCAAGACATTGCGTTTATGAGAGAATCCAGCTTCGGTTTGGAGCACCACGACGGTTGGGTATGAGTTTGAAGACACAATGGAGAGAGCGCACTCAGCTGATGATTTTCTAATCGTTCCATGGAGTGGTGATGCAGGGTAACGGAGTGGGGATGCATTAGATTCCATTTCTGCAACTCCTGAGTATGATTCACCAGTACTTTTTCTAACCAGAGCTACGTCATTGAGGTTTTGCAGCTGGTAGACCGTCCTTACATTCAGATCTGTCCTGGGGACAAATTTCAAGAGAAACATGCACAACCACATGTTGTATGTAATGTCCAAGCTTTCTTCTTAACCCCCTATGTTGCATTTTTACCCTGGATTATCCGTTCGTAAGAAGCAACGCTCACAAAACAAGTCTGGTCAATGAGGAGAAATCACTTAGCCCGGTATGCAACGGCCGCTGGTGCACCATATGAATTTGGACTACCTGAGTGGGCAACATGGTCCTCCAATCCCTCAAAAGTCATTTAGATCCCCTGTCACTCAATACCATGACGAGTGACAGCGGTAATGGACACCTATGGAGACAACACTCCTCCCCGGTTTTCTCGGCCCCCTAACATCTAGGAAGGCTGATTTTTTAATCAATTCACATTGATACTATGTGCAATCATGAAAAAAATTTTGACTTTGATATCTTCTTTCCTTCTTGGTGTTGGGATTTTTATTTCCGCTAGTGTATTTTAAAACTATCCACCATGTTGTGATCATTCTATTTATTAGAAAAGTATTACAAAGAAAAAAGAATTTATTATCAAAGACATTTATCTACAAAAATTGAGAATTCGGTACAAAAAATAATTATTCATGGTATATTTGTAATGGAGAATAGGATTCATACAAATATCCAAAAAATAAAAAAATAAAAAGTTAATATAATAACGATGATAACAGCATTTGACGAGAATTCATTCTAAACATTCTTACAAAAATAATTACAATGGATAGTAAACTTCACAGTTTATTTCAAATAAGAAATAAGCAGGAGTTTATCTGGTTATCCGCGTAATCACAAATTCAAGGAAAAAAAATTAACAAAATGACGACAGCATTTGATGATAATTCATTCTAAACATTTTTACAAAAATAATTACAATGCATAGTAAACATCACAGTTTATTTCAAATAAGAAATAAGTAAGAGTTTATCTGGTTCTCCGTAATCACAAATTCCAAAAAAATTAATATAATAACAATGTTAACACAGCATTTGATGATAATTCATTCTAAACATTTTTACAAAAATAATTACAATGCATAATAAACATCGCAGTTTATTTCAAATAAGAAATAAGCAGGAGTTTATCTGGTTCTCCGTAATCACTTTTTGAACACTTATAGTCCTTTTATTTTCCGAAAAAAAGTCCGAAGAAGGTACAAAAATGTCATTGAAATTTAGTAAACCTTTAAATACATATATCTTAAGACCTTATAAATATGCAGAAATATGAAATAAATTAAGGATAAATATTAAATAGACAATATAAATAAATAATAAAAGACAATACTAAACGTCATGGAAAACATTTACATCTCAGATCTTCAATATAAGAAGAGTGAGTAAATTTTTTTGTTGTTATTCTTTTTTTATAAAATAGAAAAATATGAAAAACATATCAATGTGAGAATCATACAAATAGAACATATTTTACAAACGGAAGCCAAAGAGTTATTTTGAGAATTTCTTTAAGTGCAAAAATGGCAGAGTTTTAAAACAGGTTAATATTTTCAATAGTAGTAATCGAATGTTTGTAAATGAAATATTGATTTCCTTTAGGGGACATCCATAAATTACGTGAGGTGTTTTTTCCAAAATCTGGACCCCCCTCCCCCCTTGGTGAGATTTAGTGAGATTTTGCTGGAACCCCCCTCCCCCCCAAGTGAGATTTACCTACAACTTTTTAAAAATAATTTGCAGTATCTTATCTGTGTATATTCCTTTCTCAAACTTAAAAAAAAGAAAAACCTATAATTTCTAACTTAAAAAGTTGACGTGAGATTTTAATCGACCCCCTCCCCCCTTGGTGAGATTTGGTGAGATTTTTCCAAACCCCTCCCCCTCTTTTTGACCTCACGTAATTTATGGATGTCCCCTTAGTGAATTATAAGTCCTTCGATATTTTTGAGATAATTTCAAAAAATAATAAGCTCATTAAAAATGGAGTTTATAGTTATGCTAAAAACACGTGCATGATCAATATTACAATGAAATTTACTGTACAAAGGAATTAAAAATGAGCCATTACTTTAATTACTTATCCCCAGATAGAGCTTAACATTATAGATTTACTTTGCTCTTTAATAAACCTCAATGAAACGTAGGGGTTACGAATAGTGAACTCGGTAAAGGATGGATACACCTTGGTCCCTAGGAGTTTCCGAGTCCCTAGGATACCCTAGGAGTTTATAATAGGATACCCTATGGATACCCTAGGAGTTTATAAGAGAAAAAAAGGTGAAATTGCGAAAACTGTCCATCAAACAAGTCCAATGGAATGATAAAAGATTATTGCTTCATAACTTTTATTAAAATGATTTAAACCGTTTATGGTTTTAAAAATTGTTAATACTGTATAATTATTTCTTAAAAGTTATGACTTAAGGATCATTCATACTTATCGCTTTTGACTTTAATTTTGGAGGAACCATCCAAAGTAAAAAATTGTAATTTAGCGTTTTTATTCTTTACTCTTTCACTTAGTGATTAACAGGAGTGAATCACTCAAAATGAACAGTGAAAGTGAAACAGTGTGAATAAGCCTTTACAGATTTATCCAATAGGAGTATCTACTCTTGTCTTCATCAGCTGCCGTAGCACTTTTACTATCTAGCATCACATTAAAAACATAATTACTGCACCAAAGCTGCCTCAAAAACACTTCCAAAATACCATAAAACAATGCCCAACTGGGGCTTAGAATAACCAAACCATCTTCAACATCCACACACTTACACAACACTGATGGAAATCCTCAACTTAAAACTTTTCATTAATTTGCGAGGATGATTTTATACGATGTTTCTCAAGAACTTAGACCACGCCGAATCGACCACCAGTGAGCCACCCTCTTGTTGTGACTTAGTACTATTTGATTTTGAAGCTCCAGCTATCTTGGCCTGTCGACGACCTCGGTAGTTTCGACGTTCTCTTCGGTCGAGGGAACGTCGTTCCAGGGTTGACGTTCGGCGGTGCAGAAGAGGTTGTAGATAACTCCGCCCACGAAGAAGACCACTGCGGTGACGGTGAAAATGTAACCCCAGTTTTCGAGGGTTTGCTGGAAATGAATGGTGTATAGATGTTAAAAGTAGTCACGATAATAATAAAAACGATGGTTTAAGAAGGGAATGAGTCCAAAAACCAAATATTGAAAAAATAACTGCATAAGTAATGGAATTTTTTTCGTTGTAAAACCACCCAAACCACTGGTAATTCAGGAATTATTTAAAATACAGAAGAAATAATCTAGAAACAATACTCATAAATATATTGTGTACATATTGATAAACTTATTCCCGTTCTCAAACTTGTGTATGAAAAAATCCTTAATAAATTGACAATTAAAATATAAGTAATGGGCAATACCACTATTTTTTTTATTCGATAGAGGTACCCTAGAGCGGAATATACGCGCAAAACGTTTTTAATTACGATGATTATTTATTTTTTTATGTAATTTCAAAGTTTGACTGAAAAAAGGGCGTTAAATCGTCCAATTTCCTAATGTGACGTCCTTTTACCCTATACATTGATTTTAAACAATGCTTTAATTTAAATTGATGAAAACTTCCACGACCTGAAGAGTAATTTATTTCATTTTCCGGGATGGATAACAAATCAAAGTCGTTGTTGGGTTTCTCGTTAAAGTCTGTATGAGTCAGTTGTGAGGTACTTTTACCCTAAACAAAGACAAAGGGCTTGACGATTTTAATTTTAAATATTTAATTAGCTAAATTTTTTTGAAACTTTTCATTGGATTTAGATCTATTTCCTTTACTGGAAAAATCCATTTTCCCGTTTTCAAAAAACGATGGTATTTCCCATTCTGCTTAGTTCACAATAAAAGTAAGAAATATAAAGAGTAATACAAACAAAATTCAAAAGTATTATCAAACTGAGCTTTAAGGCTGATTAAAGAATATCAATGGAGTCCAACATTCACTTGATAAAAAAAGGTCGCAATGAACGAGAAAAGAAAGATGGATTAACTTAAATTTCAAATGAAATAAATATAGTTCGATGGATGGACTTCAATTTCGCCAAATTCAAGGGACTATATCTACCTATATATAAGGGGTGGTTATTTTTTCTCTCTCTCTCTCTCTCTCTCTCTCTCTCTCTCTCTCTCTCTCTCTCTCTCTCTCTCTCTCTCTCTCTCTCTCTCTCTCTTTTAGCACTTATTCCCTTTTCCTAACTGACGATCCAATTCTATCTTACGGTTTCAAATTTTCCCATCCAATTATCTCTTTTTTTATTTTATCCCTCCCACTATTTCTTTCCCTCATATTGAGGGAAGAAATAATGGAAGTAAGTTTATTTAACGTAGTTTTCCAATCTCTACCCAATTTCAATAAAAGAAAAACGCTTAATTTTACATAGTATGGAACAAACTAATTTTATACGTAGTATGAAACAAAAAAGGTAATAAAATAAAACTTGGGTTCCGAAAAATTATGTCTCACTAAAAATCTTATCTATAATAAAAAAGATATTTTGAAGTTACTAAAAATAAAAAACACATTAATACTTACTCCTCCTTCAATGATTTGAGACACAAATAACGGCGCTAAGAATCCAGACAAGTTTGCAATAGTGTTTGTGAATCCCATCAAAGTTGCTAAAAAGTCAAATTATTCTTAAAAATGAGATATCAAGAACTATATGAGAATTGTTACATCCTAAATCTTACTCCAACAATTTATTCCCTACACTTCGATTATTCTAAATTTTACTGAAGGCTAAATTATAAGAAGAATCATCAGTTGAGTGTCTTTTATAATTTATTTTTTGAAAATTTTTTTACCAATCAAATGTAAGAAGCATGCAAAATGTCTTTAAGGGATTATAATTAAAATTTATATAAAGTTCAAAGTTTTTGAAAGTAAGTATTCAATGTATTACATTTTAATTTAATAATAATTGAAATTTTTAAATTTTGTAAGGGTTATAAATTATTTGTTTATATAATTGAAAGATTTTAGACCTTGTATTTCAAAAACTGTATTTTGCAGAAAAAGGGAGCGATTTTCTCTTTTTCGCCTTCTAATTGAAAAATCTTTTATGCTGCCATCTATATGAATGCTTTGTCTTTTATAGATCATGTTTATTCTAAATACTAATCATAAAACGAAGTAAATGTAACTTCACTGAATATTCACTAAAAAGTAAAAATAACATTCACTAAAATATTAGTTAGTAACTTATGACATTGCTTAAAACTAAAAGGGAAAGCAATTGAGTTATTTTTAAGGTTTCGTTTGGTTTTGTTACTGTTTTATGATGCAAGCTTGAATTTAAGGAAAAGACCAAAAATTAAAATAGGGCACATTAAACATGATTGAGCATTTTGCGTTCCTATTTTATCACTCCTCAAAACGTGCGGATTGATCAGGAAATTTTAAGGTTTTAATTTACTCGTAATTTTTCAAAACAGCTAAGAATTTTCAATACTGTATCCAGCGCTTATAGAACTCATGTATAAAAAATCTACCTAACAGCCAACTCTACTCAAATGCTATTAAAAATAGCTGAACTTTTTTCCAGTTGTTTTGTGTGATAATAGAAAGGACACATATCTTTATATTTACATAATTTTAGTTCTTTTTAGTTAATACTTGACAAAAGACATTCTATTCTTCACCTCAATACGATTTTCACATTTCTGCTTTAGTACACAATTTTTTTAGAGGTTTTCACTAACTTCTCGCGTTTGATAGCATGTTGGTAAACTCACCTGCAAATACTGGGCTCATGTCCACATGAGTAATGTTGAATCCAGAATGGATCATTCCGTTGGCTGACAAGGATATTGTCAACAGAGCAAAAGTGACGTGAGCGTGACATCCGAATAAAGGGACCAGTCCGATACAGAGAGAAGGAACGAAGAAAGCTGCATTTTTGATAGAAGAAGAAATATCATATAAGATTATTTACTACACTGCAAAAATAATCGTATAGAAACAGTTAAGTTCAGGCAGCAAAGGTGCCAGAGCTTTCCTTTCCACGGAATTTTTCTGAACTTTTGAGTGAACTTTTTTTTGTATGGTACGATCGTTTTGTTACTTTAGGAAACTTATCCATAGGAAATATCCTATTTTTTGACTGCATATTGTCTCTCTACAGACGAGTGTCTAATTTTTTCTAAACTTCAGACATTATAGTGAGTTATGGCCCTAGATATTTTCTCATAAAAAGTCATTGTACACAGAACACGCTCAGTCAACAGAGAAATTCCAAATAATATAGGTCAATCAAAGAAATGTTCATTGGATTTGTTTACTGTACATAACTTTTCAAAGGTTAGTAGAGATATGCTAAAGGTTAATTCTTTTACCATACCTTAGATATATATATATTTTTTAGGAATGGAAAGAACTAATCCAAGACTTACCGAAGCTGTTGAAAATCTTTCGAATAGTTGTAATCTTGTAGTGGCCTCGGGAGCGAAAATAGTCTGCTCCCAGGCCAGCCAATATAGAAATAACAGGTTGAATCATGTACGGAACAGCATTCAAGAGTCCATTCTGAAAAATAAGTTTCAGATAAAAATTTATTACTTATTGATTGATGTCTCTTTGGTTCACTTTTGGGAAAAAGTTAGTATTCAAACATACCCTTCTATGTTTACATATTTAAATTATTTAGTTTCACCAAGGTTTCCCCAAGGAAGCTTTGTTTCAAATCACCCAGAATCGGTACCTTGCTTCCTTTACTTACAATTTTTTGAGACAGTAAATATAATCTTATTCATCATTAAGTAATCTTATATCTTGTAAGGGACAAAAAGTAAATTATCTTTAAAAAGTTTAAATAGTATCACTATCTCTACGCTCTTTCTTTTGGAAGTTTATTGAAGTATAAATAGGAGAAGTTTAGGGGGTATAAGTGTGTTGAAAGCAAATAATCACATATGAAAATTGTAAACAAATCAATGTTCTATCTAAGAATGTTGAAGATGATTATAATTCCATTATTAGGCTAAGCAATTTTTTAAAATGTAGTTTTGGTAAGTATATTTTTATTTTTGTTTGAAAAGTTTTGATGTTCTTTTCTTAGTTTCTTAACAAAATTATCGTATTTCAACATTTTCATAAGTGGATTTCGCTTTCTAGCTTAACATTTTTATTTAATATAACACATGAATTTTAATTTATCTTTACATTATATAAGTTTCTTTTATTATATTTAACAACGAGTAAAAGTGTTTCAGTCATATAATCAAAATAACCTTTACACTACAGTCGACTCCACTTAATGGGATCACTTTTGTCCAAGAGTAGAATGACAACAATATCCGATTGATAATAATAAGCGATTCTATACTAGAAAGTTCAAACACAGTAACTCGAATGTTTAATTTAAAATTACAACCATATGCAGTCTTAATTGAAGTATTTAAAACGATTACCTATTGTAAACTTTTACACTCTTAAAGAAAAACGGGATAGTGGAACATATAAAACTAAATATAAATCAATGACTCATTTTGTATGATTATGTATTGAAATTGGACTACAAAGGAGAAAAAAAGTTTTAGGTGGATTTCACAATAGTTTGTTTACATTATAATGATCACATAAAACGACATATTTGTGTTAAGTTAAATAGGAGTGATCGGTATCTGTCAATTTCGATAGCATTAACCATGATCGCAATAAGCAGAGTCAACTGTATATGCACATTTAGATACATACAAAAACATTCAAGATACTGATAGTTAAATGCACTGAAAGTAATTATAGTGAAACTGATTACCGTTTTTATGTTGTAGTGTAGAATGTTACCCATGTAGTTTGGCAGTTCTGTGAGAAGGGTGTAGAATCCCCAGTTCTGTGCAAAATGAGTGGCAGCCAGAGCCCAAACATATCGTGATGATAAGATACTTTTCCACGGAGTTTTCATGTTCTGAAAAACCGCATGTGTGAACCATTGCAGATTTAAGTTGTATTTAACTTGAGTATAATACTGTAAAACCAAATAATTGAGGTATTTGCTATCAAACAAGCTCGTTCCATTTTTGGAAATTTTACAAGAGAGACAAAAAACTTCTCACGTCCACAGTTCTAAAGCTAAATTTTAAAAAAAATTTTAATTGTAGGTATAACCGCCTTGAATTTGATTAGTTTTTCATTTTCATTCCAGGTGCATTACCTTTAGCTTAATTACACTAATTAGGTTAGAATGAGCTGATTTTGATACAAAAACATGATTTTTCATGCTTTTTTCAGATTTTTTGTTCAATTAAGTTGTGTGAAATTGGTTTTTTCCAGTTAACCAGTTAATATTTGTCTCTGGACGAGTTTAAAATAAATTACATCCATTTAACTTTTTCAAATGATCTGAAATTTCACAGTTGAGATCACAGTTTTCACCTTTTCATCTAATTTTGGGTTGGATTGAGCTGGATTTGAGCTATATCCCTTCGTCAGGTTATGAAGGACCCTCTAAACTTTCAAAATATGTAAAAAAGTGGATTTCAGAAAAATATGGAATGAGATGGTTTTGATAGCAAACGCCTCAATTAATATCTTCATTACCATCCCCAAATAGTTTTCTTCAACCTTATTTTTTGTTTTCAGGAATTGAAATATATCTCTAGTGAAATAATTACCGGAGGTCTCTGTTTCTGGTCACGCTTGATATACAAAAGTTCCCCTTGGCTGATAGTTGGATGAACATCAGGAGATTCGTATATGAAATAGGCCCACAAGACGAACCAAACTGCACCAACGATACCTGAAAAGATCTGTTGTTTAGCATCAACCAAGTAAATATTTAAGCATACTCTCTTTGAAATGTTAGAGTGAAAAGAAATTTATATTTTTAATCTGTAGTATGATTTTAATGTGATATTTAGGTTAGGATATTAAGCAGAGATTATTTACTTTTAAAAGAATGTTAATGCTAAAGAATGCTAATGTTAGGCAAAGAAGAAAGATTTGGTCAAAAAATCTTTATACCCTATTAATCATATTTTTGGCAGGCAATAGGACATAACATTAAAATAATATTTTCATATTTTTACTTAGTAAATCAAATAATACCATTTCAAATTCTTTGTTGTTTTTGAACTTTTATCTTTCTTGGAATCTCGTTTAGTTTACGAAATATTAAAACTTGAATTGAAGTAAAAAAAATCCCAAAATACGATACAAGTATTATATACACATTTTATTATTTTGATAAAAAACTTCCTGAATGCCACTTAAATCGTTCCAAGTTATAAACACACTTAAAAAATTTAAACTTACCTAGACAAATAATTTTACATTATTTTAAAGAACTAAAGGAATATTAACTATGGTTTTATCTCGTATATGCATGAGGTTTCGAAAAACTCTTTTTTAATCTAACAAAAATAAAATATAATTTTTCCCTTACTCAAATCGAAATAAAAATATTACAGAAATAAACAATATAAAAATATTTATATTTTTAACCAGGAAAATATTAAGATACATAATTGAAGTTCTTTACTCAGAAACACAATGCATACTCATATTAAAAATTCACTCAACAGCGTAATTTAACGTCATTCATTAAAACACACTGGGAAAAAAAACAAAAAACATAAAATCTCTATAGTATATAAAAGAGATATAAACCTGTATTTCATAGTAAAAATTATGAGGAAAGAGTGTTGGTAGCTGTAGATTGGGTAAGGGAATGGGTTAGTTATAAAAAACGAAAAGCATCGTTTTTTTTAGATACAGTCATACTAGTTTGAATGAAGACCTTTTAAGTGTTGATATCCATACCATCACCTACCCATGTGTTAGCATTTTCTTGGAAACATCGCAAACATAACAACGCAAGGGTCATAGAATCGCAGATCCTCGCATACAGTCACAATGAAATCTGTAAAATATTACACGCAAGACGGAGAAAAAATATTTGGTAATGCGGAACTATGTAAAAGTAAAAATGAGAGAGTCCAGTGGACGTATGGTTTACAGTATCTAAAAATCTAATAGAAATTTCTTTACTGAAGAAAAATTAATCGGTTGTAAAGCTAAAGAGTAATTCATATAATAAGGTTTGATTTGTAATGCAGTAATAAATACACAATTTGCTTTTGAGCCTAATTGTAAGGTACAGCATCTGTATGAAAGAAATTATTTCTTATGTACAGACTAATTTGAGGTATTAGTAAATCCTGGGGATGCTGTAAAATCATAACCCCCTTTTAAAACTAAACCAAAATTTTTGACATTATTAAATATCCTAACACATTATTCAAGGTTTTTGTTTTAAGTAAAACGAGTAAATGAAAATTTGTGGTAATGGAATAAGGAAATAACTTTGTTCACCTAATGAAATATGAGCATGTTTAGTCGATACAAAAACTTAATACGTTTATCCCGAATTAAACTTAAAAATATGGTATATTCTGATGTGGTGAGGATATATTATTTTGTAAGAGCTTAAAATATAATCTAATAATTTATCATAAATTTAATTACAATAATTTTATTTATAATTAGGTAATACAATCTTGAATATATTTCATAAAAACGAGAAATATTAAGTCAAGTTTAAGATCAGTTCTTCCACGAACAGCTTTATTCTGGGTTCTTGTTTTTAATTTGCGTGCTATAAACATTCCAGTCTTTTCATAATTTTCACTTATTTTTATTTTACTTTTTTCAATTACTTTTTTATGTTTAACAGTCTAGAATAACACTCATAATTTATCTCAATATACGTACCGAAAACATAGAAAGCGAAGGGCCATCCGATGGTGTAGCACAGGTACCCTGTCAGAGCGAGAGAGACCAGTGACCCGACTGGAGATCCGTTGTAGATGATGCTGCCAAGCTTGCTCCTTTCGTTCTGGGGGATCCACTTTCCGATCAAAGAATTCAAAGCTGGATAGGTGACTCCCTACACATGTGAGAACAGATAGGTGTTAAAGGGGTTTTCAAGAATACCAATATACACTGTAAAAATATTTTTACACTAAATTTTTTATTGTTTTTGACGAAAATTTTCCGTATGCTAAGAAAACGTGCCTTCAAAGCTTCTTCAAACAGCAGACAGCTTCTCTCATTTGACATAAAAGAAAAGACAGATATTTCTCCTCAGTGTACAGAAATTAACCGGCAACAGTGGTGCCGGTGAATTTCCGTTACTTGAATGATTAATTTTTTACAGTGTACTAATATTTGTATAATTTACACAGTATCAAGTATTTATAAAATTTGGATAGTAGTACCTATTCTGAGAAAATATAATTTGAATGTATTGTACTACCTATAACAACGAAATTCAACAAATTATTTACTTTAGTTTCTTTTTCAGCATTTCGACCAGGTGAAAAGATGGATATTACTACTATGAATCTTCTTAAGGCTTACTAACGAATTAATGGGTACCATCATATACAACAGAGTGTTATAAATCAGTTTATTTATTATATGATAATTTTTATACATTTTTTCACCATATATAGTTAAAATATTTTTTAAAAATCAAAGATGGTTTAAAGAGGGGAAAATGAGGTATTTTAAAATAAACGATTCAATCATTCTCAGATTTTTAAGTCCAAATTACTATCTCCATCAATTTGTTTTATTAATACCTTACCTCGGCTAGACCCATCAGAACCCTGACTGCTATCAGAGCCTGGGCATCCAACCGTGCTGCAACTGGAGACAGCAAAGTGAAGAAAGCGGTGAGCAGCACACCCCCTCCAAACAGCCAACCTCCCCCGTAGTGCTGTGCCAAGACCCCCCCTGGAATTTGGGTGGCAACGTATCCGTAAAAAAAAGAGCTCAACACTTGGCCTTGCATATCGATGCCCCAATCGAACTCCTCTTCATCCTCCTGAAAGAAGAAAGCACTGGAGTTAATATTTTTTCCTGAGTTAATACAACCAAAGATTTTGTAGCAGGTAGCTGTAGCTACGAACAAAACAAGTGTTTTCACTGCATGGCGTTACAATTAATTTGCATCATAGTTTGGAAACCAAGCAAAACTTCCTAACTTCCTGCATAGAGCTTATTACGACCAGTTATTTTCTATTATTCGGAGGTGAAACAAATGGTTGCTGTGGCATATGATGTTTTTGTTTGATTCTGGAAAATTCTCATAGACCCCGTTTGAGGGTAAAATGCTGGTAATAGCACAATTTTCAGAGAAATTTCTAAACGCTTCCTGAAAGAATGCCCACGCATACCCTCAAGCTTAAGAGTAAGAGTTTCAGAAGTCTTAAGATGAAATGTTAGAGATTTATCATAAAAATTTTTCATAGTAGGTAATACCTACATACCATCTAAATATCATTTCTTGAAACCATTTCATTTGGATTTATTCCAAATTAATCGAAATATTTTCGTTATACCTCTTTTTTTGTACATAAATACATAGTGAATAATGGAATGAATGCCAAAGCTTGATCCCCAACACTCGTTATTCAATGGCTGTTGGTAAGACCAAGTCACGTGATGAGAAAATCTCTCTAGTTCGCGTATCTACCTACAGGGAATATTTCCCAATTCCACTTCGTAAGCTGTGAGTGAGAGCCTTGATAGGTTCTACAGGCGTAGTTATCATTACCAACATGGTATTGCCAGACACTCTGTAAAAGTTCTGATTTGTCTTCACCTAAGAATAAGGGAATCTTACGAAGTGGGATTAGAAAATAAACCGTTTATAGAAATTTTGCGTTGGGGAGTACACCCCCCTCGATCGAAATTCAGAAATTCGTCTCTTTTGGCCAGGTTCATTCTGAGTAATTTACTCCTGTGAATCACTATTTTGCATAGAAAATGGAAGGAGTAGAGTGAAATGCCAATTCACACTTTTCACTTTGGAGGATTCCTATAAAATGGACCCAAAAGGTGGAAAATCTGAATAAGATTTTAGAAACTGGTTTAGGAAGTACAACCCTCTGTCATTTATAAGATATGTTATCTTTCTCAGCTGGGAAAAATACAGTAAATAGAGTTGTAGATAGGGATCTAAAAAATCGTTTGATTCGATTCCGGAATCAATTCCTGAGGTTCGATTCTTGAGGTTCGATTCCAACCTGGAATCGATTCCTTAGAGCCAGTATCGAAAGAGTAGAATCAAACATAGCTATTTCAATCACAATTAAAAGATAATTAGTAATTAATGACCAGAAAAATATTAATTAATTATCAAAATACTAAATAATTAGTGAACAAATTGTTAATTATCTGTATTAATTAGAAAATTAAGTAAGATTCATAAGATTCGATTTCTGCTGCAAAACAATAATTAATTATCAAAACACCAATTAATTAAAGAACAAAATTGTTAACATATCTGTATTAATTTGAAAATTAAAAACGATTGCTAAGATTCGATTCCTGCTGGAATCGATGGCTAAGTTTGATTCCTTGGTATCAAATCCAAAGCATTCGATTCCGGGATCGATTCTTTCAGAAATATTTAGAACCCTAGTTGTGGACCATTTGACTGCTGAGCGTGGTTACTGCAATGCAATACAATTAACTTGGTAGTCAATTATAGAGCAGTTCAGTATTTTTCCATTAGACTTATGTAGTAGAACAATCAATATTTTGGACTTTTTAGCTTAGCCCTCCTACACTCGATCATAGAAATATAACCTACACTTATTATAGACATCTCAGTTATCTTCTCAAAGTGAACTTACATAATAAGGCATTGCGATCGTGACGTTTCTAGTTGTTTGATTTGTAGCCGTGGCATGGCATGATGTCGATTGGTCTATAGCTGGTTGAGGAGTTTTCTTTACCATTGCAACCAGAGCAACGCTCAGGTTTACTCTCATACTATATACCAGGACTAGACCGAAGGAACACAAAGCAGTCAAAATGTACCTCTTGGGAATGCCTAGTTGAAGAGAATAGTGTGTGAATAATAGAAATAAAAGTACCGAATTTCTTAACGTGAATCTACCAGATTAAAGATATGAAATGTATTATTTATAATAAGGTTAAACCATTTGGACAAACTAAATAAGCGCAACCGGGCTTGAAAAAAAATGTCAGATAATGTAAGAAAAACTCATAAAACATTTTGTATATGCATTACTG
Source organism: Tetragnatha versicolor (assembly GCA_024610705.1). NCBI lineage: Eukaryota > Metazoa > Arthropoda > Arachnida > Araneae > Tetragnathidae > Tetragnatha > Tetragnatha versicolor. Next base: position 20,502,302 of record JANDEH010000008.1, read on the forward strand.
GATCATTAAATTCTTAGAACAGCTTTAATAAATAATATGTTAGTACAGTCATAGAAAAAAAAGTGAGACAGTTGGCATTGTAAGCGAACTACTGGGGTTAGAAAGATACTGTAAACGCCAATTTTCATTATTTAACGTCTACTTTAAAAAAAGCTATAGTTTATGTCCTTAGGGGGCCGTCTACATATTAAACGAAGCACAAACTTTCGTTTTTCCTATGGGCGACATCAGAGATTATTCCCGATTCTGAAAGAGCACCCTCTAAAACCCCCCAAAACCAATTTTCATGTCATTTGGTCCCCAAATAAAGCCAGGAATGGAGGTTGAAGTTCGTCGAATTTACGTTGAAATCTCGTTCTTTACGTTGAATTCTCGATTTTGATCCTTTTAACCATCAACCCCACACGAGAATTCAACGTAAAAAACGAGATTTCAACGTGAATTCGACAAACTTCAACCCCCCACTCCTGGCTTTATTTGGGGACCAAATGACATGAAAATTGGTTTTTAGGGGTTTTAGAGGGTGTTCTTTCAGAATCGGGAATAATCTTTGATGTCGCCCATAGGAAAAACGAAAGTTTGTGCTTCGTTTAATATGTAGACGGCCCCCTATGGACATAAACTATAGCTTTTTTTAAAGTAGACGTTAAATAATGAAAATTGGCGTTTACAGTATCTTTCTAACCCCAGTAGTTCGCTTACAATGCGAACTGTCTCACTTTTTTTTTCTACGACTGTACTTAGGTTTTATAAAACCTAATTTATCCATTTGAAAAATTGGAGAATCCATCATTTTGATTTCATTCTACTCAAAATTTTCAGAAAAGTTGAACCTTTTAAAGAGAAATTCCCGTTTAGTGATTGCCACAGCAGACTTTTAATTAAGCTAAATCTATTTGAGATAATTGATACATGAAATCTTTATAAACAGTGAGTTAGTACTTTATCAAAAGTAATACTTTTACGAAACCGTGTTCCATTCAACTCATGATTAGACTGCTATAAAAAATTAAATAATTTTGCAATATTAAAAATATTCCAAACCATAAAGTCAAGAATACTATGAACAGCCATTCTCACTTTTTCAAGATGCCAGTAACGAATAACAGATAGTTTCGAGTGCTACTCAAATTTATCTATTTTGTTTTTATTCTGTTTATTTTAATTCTGGTTATTTTAAAATCACAACAATTTTTTATTGGAGAATACTTTTTCTCGACTTTTGAAAAACACATGAATCGTCCATTTTATGACCCCATTGAAAATTTTAGCGTTAAGTTAAGGATGAATCTATATAGGGTAAAAAATTAAATATTTGTTCCTTGTTGAACTTAAGGTTTTGATAGGCACACATTTCTTTATTACACAAAAATTTAACTAAACTTAAAAATATTTATTCAATTTGGAAGTGACTGAGACCTTAATCAATGGTTTAATGTAAACGTAGTTATTTGTATCCTCTGACCTTATACCTATGTATTCAGTTAACACATTATTTCGGAATATTACTTTCTTTCGGATTAATTTGGTGAGGATGCTGGCATAATAATAACAATTGAACCCACATATAATAAAAAGGCTTTAATGATACTTTTGTAATTATGATACCCTCATAGCTTGCAATGCTAAAGGATCAAGTCAATTAAGAAACAACGGCATCAATGTATTATTTGAACTAGTCAAAAGGTTTTATTTTTTGACTGTTATTTTACTCAAAATGGTTTAAAATAGTTGCCTTAAAGGGAGTGTAATTTCAACTCAACTCACTTTCTAATTTACTTTCGTGTGTAATGTCTTCATTTAAATTTCGTTGAAATAATACTTATTTAATCAAATTTATTTTTAAAAAAATCTGGTAAACTTTTTTACACTTAATTATTGGTAATACAAAAATTCACTAATATTCATTCTCATTGAATTCACCTATGAACAACATTTTTTATGTCCCACTCATAAGAAAACTCATTGATATTTTGAACTTTGTTATTAAAAATGTCCTAAACCAATTTTCCAGTTAAAAATTGTGAATTTAATTTCCAAACAACACATTATTCTATGTCTTGAAACCTGGGGTCAAAGGCTAAGAACGTTTTTTACAAAGGCTTTTTGGCATGAAACAAAATGAATTCCCTGTGGGTTTTTTTTACATATTTTCTACTTCAACTTAACTTTAATAAAAAGTTTCATATATATACTAGTGTACTCTCTCTTAATATGCATAACACCAGCAAAGGAAATTTTAAAATCGTATTACGGATTCATGATACACAAAAACTATTTGATCCACTGCCAGTATTTAAAGATAATCATTTCATTGAAACTGAAAGATTAATTATAATTTCCCCCATTAGATCAAAATCAGCCTAAACTACTAAAGACCAAAGAGACAAGTCTGTAATAACATGTCAGGGGCTCAAATCACCAGAATCCAGTTTTAAATAAAGGCAAGAAGGAATTTAAAATATTTGTAAGATTTTCAAAATATATGATCCAGCCAAGTGCTATGGGGAGAGGTAGTTACATCCTTGAGATAGACAAGATGCCTTGAACTTGTTTAAATATAAGAACACCTTAAAAGAAATCAGATTAAAATCTTCGGTAAAAATACTTCAACTTTGTGGACTTTATCTTATTTATTTCGATTTACGTTATCGGTTTGTAAAATTCCAAATAAAGTAGTAAGTGAGAGTGATTTCTCAAAGAGATAAATACACTACGAATCTATAAATAGGTTCTGTGATTAAATAATTACCACAGAATTTATCAAAAGCATATATATAGCAGAAGTGAAACTGAATACTAACAAAATAGTAACTATTAATTTAGTAGCTTATAATATGATTTTTGTGGCAAGAAATGAAAGGATTTACAAAAAATTGCTAACAAATATTTTAAGACACAATGAAATTAGGGAGCATAAAGCATAATAATTAAATAATTAAATTTGAAAATAATCAACAATTTTTCCCTAAAGCTGATAAAGGTAATAAAATTTACCCATATGCTTTAAAGTCTCCATCTCTAAAAAGAAACATAATAATGAAAACCAAAATTAAAAACTCTTGGGATAAATGAATGCTTTTTTCTCACATTTTATATTTCTAACGATAATAATGATTAGCCACAATTTTACCTGCAGAATATATTGTTTCTTCCTCATCTGAAATTTTAATATATTTTTGAATAAAGAAACAAGAAATTTGTTATGTATAGCAAGTGTAAATATAACGGGAAAGATATTACTACTAGATTACAACTTCAAGTAAAACTAGATTAAATACGCTAACAGAATTAAAATTTAAAAACTAAGGAAAACATAATCTAAAGGAATTTTTTAAAATACATTTTTATAGGCATATTCTGAAATTTTAAATTTAAAGCTGATTCTAGGTTATGTTTTATATTATTTATTTTAATTTTGAAAATAAGAACATACTTGTTAGGATATCATTTGTTTCCAATTTATACTCTGTTCATTTAGAGCAGTCGCCTGAGACGTAATGTATTAGAAGCAGTTACTATTGTAAAATTTTTCTTCTGCAATGACAAGGCAGTCTAAACAGAAGTAGTTCAAATACTGTAAAAAAATCGGTCACTGAAGTTGTGTGATGAGCGTTATTAAGCATTATTGAGCGTTTTTGATCCTGTTTATAAATGAACGGACTATAGTTTTTTCGCCACACATATTGAGGGTAGTTTCCTGACTGCACTCTTCATCGTAATTTTTGCATTATTTCATTTTTTCTACTTAAAATGTCAACACTTTTTTTGTCTGGGAATGATACTGAGCACGCCCATGGCTAGTACATAGAAAAAAAATATTTTGGTGTCAAAATGTGTAGTTCAATGTATTGGAGAATATAGAAAACATACTTTTGGAAAGTTTTATTTATTACTAGCTGTTATACCCGGCCTTGCACGGGGGGGAGTTTATAAATTTATTTTTTTAAATATTTCTTAAAATACATTTATAATTTTGTAAATTAGCAATATTACAAATCATCCCGGTATCCCAGGCACCTCTTTCCTATCCCAGTGTTCCCGGTAATCTTATCCCGGTGGTCACGGTAATTTTTCTAATCCCGGCGGTCCCGGTAATTTTCCTATCTCAGTGTTTACGGTAATTTTTATATTCCGGTATTCACGGTGTCTTTATGGTAAATTTCCTATCCCAGTGTTCTCGGTAATTTTTATAACCCGGTAATTTTTTCCATCCCGATGTTCTCGCTAATTTTCCAATCCCGGTGTTCTTGTCACTTTTTACAATCCCGATGTTCCTGATAAAGTTTAATATCTTGGTGCCTTTATAAAATAACAAATTTGAAACCATAATAAAAAGTCTAGTAAATTAGTAAGTCTATAAACAAATTAACAAATTTAAAACCAGTGTTTAAAACTAAAATAAAAGATCTAGTAAATGAAAAAGTCTAGTGATCTGTCTCATTTGAAACAATGTTTTATTTTTAACTCGTTGTATGACTGGTAAAACAGGTTTTCAAACACGGAAAAATAAGTGAAAAAAGAAGAAAAATTGGAAAAAAAGAATGAAGGACCGATTTTCTCTTTATAAATTATAGCCTATGTGTTATTCTGATGTATAAGCTACATTATAGTAAAATTTCATTAAAATCTATTCAGTAGTTTTTGCGTGAAAGAGTAACAAACATCCAGACAAACATTTCACAATTATAATAGTAGTAGGATGCAAAACACAATCAATAAGCTACAAGCTTTACCTTCTCCTACAGCATTGTTGTAGGTGTCTTACACGTTAATATGCTCATCATAAGCCATGATTTAAAACGTTTAATATGTAGTAAGTATGTACGGGAACGATTAAAATAAGAAATAAGTAAACACTTCCCATTAAAATTCTCCCTAAAATAAATAAAATTTAGAACGTGAATTTTATCAGATATTCGAAGAATTTTTTAAAAAGATAGTAATACAATATGTGAAAGCATTAAAACAACGCTAAATGCATTAGTTGCGATTATTAAAAAAATAAAGGTTGATCTTAACTAAAATTCAACATTTTATGAACATAAAAGCAATATTTCATTCGAAATTTCTTTGAAGTTTAATATTTGTCAGTAATTAACTTTTAAATTACAATAAATGTTATTGAATAATACAGTAACATAATAATTCACAATATTATTGAGTATTAGGAAAGCAACCCATTTTAAGAGAAACCGGTAATTTTAAGTGGTAAACGTTCAGAGAAATGTCAACATTGGAGGACTCAAGTAACTTAGTTAAAACTTTACAAACTATTATAAATTAAAGTGTTATAAAAACAATGGTTTATGCTTCGTGTGTTGAATACTGCCAATAGGAAAAATATTTTTTTAGAGTGAAAATTTCCATTAAATCTAAAGGAAAAGTTTTCCAACAAAAGATTGTAAATCGATTGCTATAGAGGGTTATACATCTATCCAAAGGTAAACTGAATAGTGATAAAAATGGATGCTGGTGGTTGGATTAAAATTGGTTAGATTTAGGTTGCAAAACAAGACGCATCCAAAACATTACAGTACTAAGAATTTGTTTCAATGAAATAGAATAAGTATTTACATTACCTGAAGATGCTGTCGGAGAGAAAAGACTTTAAAAATTGAACCATTTAACAACACTTTTACTGTATACATGAACAAACACAGCTAACTTCAATTTCTTACCTCTAAACAAAAAACAGCAAGATCTACAACTCACCTTGACCAAATCCTCTCCTCCTCCTGCCTAAAATGGGACTCGTCTCGTTCCACCCCTCTTCCAAAGCCACATATTTGGGCATCATCTCCGAATTTCTTTCAATTAAGACCGCTTAACTCCTGTTTTCAAAATCTAACACGTCTCTGTTTACCGTACTCGCAGGTGGATCACTCAGTGGACGTCTATGAGTTCAAATAACTTGTTGTCCTTTACCACTGCGTATGCTGGCATACTGTGAAAGGCTGGGGACGGTGACAGTCGCTTTTATCTGCTAGAGAAACCGGCTTCTGTCGCTATTGATAACGCTTCGGAGTGAAAGTCCTCTTCCTGCATGGACTCGAGATATCTGATCGAAGTTTCTCTCCGATGTTTGCCAATACTCTGGCTCCTAGAATGATTTTTGTATTGACAGTGCCCTATTATGGAGTGCCGTTGTTGCCGGGTCGTTTCGGTTTCGCTCGGTAACGAAAATGCCGGTTTCTTATTATTCTGAAGGTAAATTATTACTATGTGCCGTGATATACGGTGTTTAAATTGATCAGCGGGGATTTTCGGTAGACGAAAATTATGGGCCTAAACGTACCTTTTTGATTGAGAGGTCGATTCATCAAAATTCGGAGTCTGCAGAGTGTTGAATTTTTAGTCTAACACAGCTCGCTATACAGGGTGATTCAAATGTAGAGTGTAACAGTATGTCATTTCCTAAAATATTTCCCCGTCAGCACATACTTATACTAGATGAGTTCAAGTTTCAACTCCATGGGGTGGGGTCTACTTAAGGGGACATGGTACCTTTCTTTGACAAAAATTCGAACAATTTTTTTTTCATTCAAACTAATCTATATGCATTTGTCTATCATCCTACAAAATTTAGAAACTTTTTATTGAAAATTATCCAAGTTATGGCTAATTTTATGTTTGATCGTATTCACTTCTCTATGGATATTGGAAACTTCAAGTCCGCTTTTCTCAGAACCCCGTTTTCGTCGTTTAAAATGCTAAGGCTTTTATCTATTGCACCAAATATCTTGAAACTTTTTCTGGTAATTGTTGGAAGTGGATTTAACAAAAGCTAGTATGGGTTTTTGGATATTCATGGTAGATTTTTTTTAAAAATATTACTGAATTTTGATTTTCAGCATTTTTAGGTTTTTTTGAAAGGGATGAAAGAAAAATAATATTTTTATTTACTTAAAATAGTACAAACCCTTAACTGATACTAACTTTTATTGTATATAGATTGAGGTACTCAAATACAAACAGGAGGAGTAGAATTTTAAAAACACCTCTTAAATTTTAAGTTTTTGTTTAAAAAACTTCAACTTACGCTTTACTTACTTAGTTTCAACTTGAAATGCATCTAATGTGAGGCAAATACATATATTACCAGCAAAAAGTATCAAATAACCAGTGGCGGCTCGTCCATAGGGGCTGCGGGGCTGCAGCACCTCCAACAAAAATTTCCCGAAATTCCAATTTTTATTTGCTTTACAGTGTTTAAAAAATTATCCATTTCTCAATCATATCCTTATAGCCTTTTCTCTTGAGAGAGCTGTAAAAAACAAACTGAGGGAAGAAGAAAAATAAACGATTTCTACTGCTAATAAATCACATATCTCCAACGCTGTTTTAATTTTTTTATTTATAGCTTCTTTTTTCTTTTTAACAGAGCGAGAACAAAATCTTTTCTAATGTTTCGGCAAGTCAATAAAGATTTATGTTTAATTTTTTGTGGCCAAGTTTTATTTCTCTTTATAATGAACGAATTGAATTCGAAATATTGATTTTAGTTTCATTTGCTTTTGTGATACTAAATGAAATAGACTTCATCTTTGATTCTTCATATTCGCAATAATCAGCTAAATATAGGTAAGTGACAGTTTTTGAATGCTTATTAAGTGTGAAATCGAAATTTTATATTTTTTTTTTTTTTAAAATATACGTTGCCAACTTGGTACCGCCGGAGCAGCACCCCTTATAATTTTACCATCGAGCCGCCACTGCAAATAACAATGAATATAAAGATTTTAGCCAAAAAGGTACCATGTCCCCTTAAGAAAATGCAGAAAATAAATTTTTATACGGCCTCCGTAGTTGAAAATTTCAGAATATCAAAATGTTCTTCATTATTTTTTGAATAAGACACACAAAAAAATTCTATCTTAATGAGTTCAAAACTCACTGAGGTATTTAGAATTTAAGATTGGTTACTTACACAACTTCCCCACTTCATTTTGATCGTGTTTAAAAGCAAAATAGGGTTCATCCACACAATTAAGTTGAACCTGTTTTTCTGCAAACTGTGATAGGAGTAAATGCAAAAAATTTTATTTGTGAACACCCATAAAAATTTAAACACGCATATCTAAGTGAATTTTGAAGATATTGAGATGGAATTTTATGTGTCTTATTCAGAAAATAATAAAGCTAATTTGGCTAATTGAAAATTTTGAACTACGGGTTCCGTATAAAAAATATTTTCTGCATTTTCTTAACCAGACCCCCTGGATTTAAAAGTAGTGTCACCTAGTTTTTCACCTCTTTTACTGAAAATTTGCAGTTGTAACTATGTGTAGGGAAATATTTTAGGAAATAACCTACTGTTACAAGGTATCCTACATATTTTTAAAATCAATTTTATTGTACTGCACCAGGGTTTAGGCGAGAAAAAAATAATTTATCGAAAAATTTAAAACGAAGAAAAAAGCTTTAAAAAATGCTAAAATTATCAAACGGTAATTATTTTGTGCATTATTTTTTCAATAAATCTGGTCGATGCATGCCATGGGCAGCAGGGGTTCTGGAGCGGAGAAAACGAGACGTTGGAAGGCGATGAGTTTCTCACTGGGCGAAGGTAAAATCATTACATTTTTGTGCCGTCTGCTTTTGGGTAATTGAGTGTACGATTAATATCTACCTAAATATATTCATTTATAAGCTAACTTGATTATCCCTAAAGAATATTGATTTTATCAAGTTCAATTATTTAAGAAGGAGATAAAAGGTCGGTTATGACTAATGTGACCATTTATATTTTTACTCAAAACGGGACATTGGTTTATTTAGGTTAATTAACAGGTAGTCAGTAAAAAAACACTTTTTAAAAGTTAATTATTCAGAAAAAGTCAATTAGCTTAAAAATTACGAATTAAAAAATATATGTACCCGAAACGTTTAGTTATATTCTTATTTATCAGTGGAACAAATTTGCTTTAATATAGCTGATGATGATTTTAAGTAAGAATGAAACTCTTGGCACGCTTTTTATATTCACCTTAATTGAAGGGCTTGGTGGATGAAGGGGCTATGTTAAAAGGCCTGTCCCGAAAGTAACGAGACTGAATTCCAGTCAGAATTAGGGAATTCAGTCTCGTTACTTTCGGGACAGGCCTTGTAACAAAGCCCCTTCATCCACCAAGCCCTTCAATTATCAACATCGCCTTTAGAACTGAAATTTTTGTAACTGGGTCTTCTCAGATGACCACAATTTGTTCCTCAAAGAAAAAACTCTTTCTGCTGGAGCATTTGTAGCAGGCAAACATAAAATATATTAAATTAAAATAGAAAAGTTTTCATGTTGAAGATTGTTGGCTTGAAAGTGTTTAAGGGTCATTTTCAAAATTTGCTTACATTTGCTGTCCCGAAGGTAAAACATGAAAATTAAACAATTGATCATTATTAAAATTTCTGTTTAAACTTTGATTTAGGTAAAGTAGACTAAATGAAATATTTCTAGCTTTTAATTAATAAGAAAAGCTTTAAAATTATGTAAATAAAGATATTTAAAAATACGAAAATAGCCAAAAACGCTTGTCCCTAACGATTTTCACGGAATTAAAAGTAGTTTTATTGTTATTTAATTTGACTTTTTGAAAGAAAAAACGATAAATATCAAAATTATGAACTATTAAAAGGTTATTATAATTGTAAAAATTAATTTTTTGAATTTAATATTTTTACAAATCAATAAAATATTTTGTCCCTCACTTTATGTCAACTCCCGTTACAGGCGAATTAATTTTAAAAAATATAATAATAATTATGCTTTAAAAATGTAGAAACACATTCCAAACGATTGTTTGTTTACTTTAGAATATATTTAAACCGTGTTTTTGTTCTTCGGCTCGAAAACTATCGTGTTTTCAAAGAAATTATCTGTCGTCAAGGTAGCGTATTTTTATTAATGTCAACTCCCGTTACGGTAATTTTTAATATTAAATAAACTTTTTTGGAAATTTTAACCCCAGAAATATAGTTATTTGTTGATATAAATAGGATATATGGATATTTATTTCAGTTTCCAACCATGCATGTATGTTTTATTCTGTCATTTTATTAAAAATGTCAACTCCCGTTACCTGTCAACTCCCGTTACTATTATGTCATTGATTTTGAAAGTAGTATCAACAACTTTCCCTTTTTACGAAGGATTTGACATTTCTAGCTTGATTTATCGTTAATTTCATTAAAAAAGGTCTTGCATATTTCATTTAAAAAGAGAATGATATAATACACATAACTATTTTAGTTTAGGTCTTGTTTTTGCCTTATATATGTAAAGTACGGAAGTGTGCAAATTGATAACTTGGGATATTTTTTTAAAACACTAAACTATGGGCAAAAGTGTATGACCAACTGCTGTTCCATATACTTGAAACATATATAAAAACTCCGATATTAATATTATTACGAAATTATGAAGTTTGAAAAAAAAATTTTTTATTCTGAAATGTAAGCGTATGGTGAAAATGACCCTTAAATACTTCCACCCAACGAGTTTTCGTGGAAACATTTTGGATTATTCCATTCGGTTACATTCTGCGATGTAATGTAGTTACAAATTAACGAAAATTCGTCAAAAACACTCAAATTTTCGCGCGGTTTCAGAAAACGGGACAATTTTGCGTCCCAGAGTTCATTTCGGGGACACCGGGATTCGTAACTCTAAAAAGGGACAGTCCCGTTCAAAACGGGACGTCTGGTCACGTTAGTTATGACCTAGTTGCTCCTCAGTGGCGGCTCGATGGTAAAATTATAAGGGGTGCTGCTCCGGCGGTACCAAGTTGGCAACGTATTTTAAGCGATATAATGCCAAATAATATTTCACAAAAACATGAAAAGATGGGAACAATATAAAACTTTGATTTCACACTTAATAAGCATTCAAAAACTGTCACTTACCTATATTTAGCTGATTATTACGATTATGAAGATTCAAAGATGAAGTCTATTTCATTTAGTATCTCAAAAGCAAATGAAATTAAAATCAACATTTCGAATTCAATCTGTTCATTATAAAAAGAAATAAAAACTTGGCTAGAAAAAATTAAACATAAATCTTTGTTGACTTGCGAAACATCAGAAAAAATTTTGTTCCCTCTCTGTTGAAAAGAAAAAAAAGAAGCTATAAATAAAAAATTAAAACAGCGTTCGAGTAAGAAAATCTAAAAAGCCAATGTGATTTATTAGTAGTAGAAATCGTTTATTTTTATTCTTCTCTCTCAGTTTGTTTTTTACAGCTCTCTCAAGAGAAAAGGCTATCATTCTTTTGGTCGGGGCTGCTGAAAAGCAGCCCCTTTTCTCCTAACAGATTCGCATGCTAAATTCTTGATATTTTCATTCGATATGATAGAGCTAGTGTTTTATACCACGATTGGTATATCTGCGGGGGCTGACCCACCCGGAAAGAAATCTGTTGTCGAGACGGGATAGCAGAGAATTATTAATTGAAAAGGGGTTATAAAGGACAAAGATTAAAGGGGGAAATAGATAATTTTTTAAATATTGTAAAGCAAATAAAAATTGGAATTTCGGGGAATTTGGGTTGGGGTGCTGCAGCCCCGCAACCCCTATGGACGAGCCGCCACTGTTGCTCCTTAAATCCCCCCTCCGTATAACGGAATCCTTCAACAGTACAATTATTAGAATTTGCATGCTGAGTAATTGAAAATATTTTCCATAGTTTTTGATAATTCGAACAACGATGCCCAGTGGTCGTTTTTTCGGTGTCGTGTTGTGAGCGGACATTGATAAAAAATCGAGATCGAAAATCGAGTTTGAATTGATAAGTTATGCTATTTGTATTAATATTGGCTATTTTAATGCTCTTTTTGTGTGATTTGCGTGTTTTGTGGGACATTAAAGAGTACCAAGCCCCTTTTTCTTAAGGTAACTGCCTGCGTTGGGAGGCCTTTTTTTTAAATATTAACTAAATAATTATTTAATTGCTATTTTCTGAGAGCTAATGTTCTAAAACAATGAAAATCATCCAAAAAAGAATTTAAAAAAAATTATTTTTTAAAATATCGAGAAATTTCAATGAAAATAAGGCTAAAATTTCAACTTGCGCCAACAACTCCTGAGAATGTTCTTTTATAGGTACAATTAAAATTTTTGCAGGATTTTGATCCTAAGACACTAATATGTGTCACTATCTACAAAAAATCTGAGATTTTTAAAATAGAAAAGAAATACAGGCACTTGAAATCGAAAAAAGTAAAAATTCATGAAAAAAATCATTTAAATCAAGTTTACACACTTTAAAAAATACCTTAATTCAAATATTTTTCTTAGATTGTAGAAGATAACATGCGTTATAATATGAAGAGTGAAATAGAAAAAAAAGCATCAGAATATTTTAAGTAGTTTAAGAGTAATCACTGTTACCGTGATCCGAAATATATAAAAATGTCATTCTTCAGAATACTGCTTCTAAGTTTAAAATTGAATGTTAATCCTGGTACTACTCGGTACTAAAACAGCTGTAACTTCTGTTCTAGATTAATCAGAGTTTAAGGTAAGGTAGTTTTGGAAAGCTTATTAAACAGGCTATAAAATAAAACAATAAAACAAAATTTGATATTTTTGGCGAATATGACGATTTCAACGCAGGCTGACGCAGGCGCAATCATCACTGTCACTAATTACACCCAAAACGAGTTTGGTTATAGTTAGGGCAGGGGGTTTGGGGGGCGGCAGCCCCCAACCACCATAAACTTTTTACAGTTCTTTTGATGTTGGAATTCGAAATTTTAATATCTAGTTTAGTGCTTATTTTATTGAGTTTTCTTGTTTTTTAAGTTGCCGGATGAAATGCGGACGAGATTTATGTGTATTTACATTTATTTGGAAATCTGTGTTATTACAAGTTAAACAATTCATACACTTTTAAAAATTTTTGGTTTTTCAAAGTTGTAAGAAAAGTAAGGTACGTTATGCTATTTTATTGATATTGGCTATTTTAATGCTTTTTTGTGTGATTTGCGAGTTATGTGTAACATTAAAGAGTACCGAGCCCCCTCTTTTCTGAATCGTCACTGTTACTGATTACATCCAAAACGAGCAGTGGCGTACGCAAGGGGGGGGGTTTAGGGGTTTAACCCCCCCCCCCTTGAGCTCAGACAAAATGTCAAAAAATAAAAATTTTGGTGGAATCGGTACACTCCAAAGTTGAATTGAAGATATATTTCTTTCTTCTAACTACCGTGAAAAAATAAAAAAACTGAACTCTTCTTTTCTGGAGAAGTCGAGGTTTCTTCGGACTCATTCAGTTTCTTCGCTCACACAAGCTAAGGCGTGCGGATATAAGAAAAAAAATTAGAGTGGTTTTCTCTTTATTCGATAAACACAAAACTTTCGCGTTTCCGGCAATAATTTTTTTACTGACAGGTGAAGGGGGGGTAGAAACTTGATTCTGAGTATGAAAAAGAAATTGAGAATGATTTTTTATTGTATTTCTTTTGATATTTATGTATCTTTATATTTGGGTTTGTTTCTACTTTTTCACTGGGTGTTCACGTGCTCCTGTGCTCCTACTGCCCCTTTCTCCAGACATCAATTGCGACACCGCAACTTCCGCACAGTTTTCTGAGAAATTTCCCGGGGTCTGATCTTTTCCGATTCGTTCGCTTGTTTTGAGCGGGAAATTTCGTCATGAGTTTGATTTTAGTGCCATTCGCCATTAGGACTTCAGTTGTGTTTGTGCTTCTCTTCTCGAGAAATTGGGTAATCGATGCGCTTTTAGGAACTACAGAAGTCAGAAAAGTAAGCAGTTTTAAATATTTTTAGCGTGTTTGTATACTGGAGTATTTCCCTATTTGTTAGTAAGTTATTTTTTCTTGTTTTTGTGGTTAAATAATTGGTTTTCTGTAGAATATTCACATTTATACTATTATTATTTTGGTTGCTGTTATATTATGTGTGTTTTTTTTCTAGTTTTATTAATTCTTACTTTTTAATTAACAAATATTTTAACTTATAAAAAAATATGACCATAAACTTAAAAAATCTAATTAATATTTAGCTAAACAATGTTGTCTAAATAAAGGGTTAAATCTGTCTAGCTGTTTAAATTATTGAAATAATAGTGCTTTATTCCACACTCAAATTTATTTGAGTAAAACCCCCTCCTTGAAAAGATTCTGCGTACGCCACTGAAAACGAGATTTGTTATAGTTAGTGCAGGGGGGTTTGGGGGGGGGCGGCAGCCCCCCCAACTACCATAAACTTTTTACAATTATTTTGATATTGAAAATAGCATATAAAATCGCTAACCGATTTGATCTCGATTTTCGATCTCGATTTTTTATCAATGTCCGCTCACAACACGGCACCGTTTTTTCTTCCCGGGAGCTGAGTTTAGGAAAGTTTTCAAGATTATCGTCGAAAATAATCCTGTACATGTGACCAAATTACACTATTAAAACATGCATAAATATTTTTATGCATAAAATGTGTTTATTATGTATGTAATATGAATCTATTTTTAAAAACAACAGTCAATTTTGAACCAAAATACTAAGGACTTTTTAACATTTTGACAACTTTTCGAACTGTGCAGTTGTTTAATAATCCAATTAAGATGAATTATTAGAAAAGGTTTACCTAAATGAACTTAATTACACATAAATTATGATATTTTATCAGTATTAACATTACAAAGATGCATATTTTGGAGTTTATTAATTTTAACATCTTTAACTTGGTTTGATATTTTTTTAATGTTAATATCTTAAACATAGTTAATTCTATATATTTACTCAAAAAAATGTCCTCTTATTAGTTTTCTTAGAAATTATATTACATCCAAACAGATTTAACGATGTATTCCAACTATTGCAGTTAAAACCTTGGTTTTATTTTACGAACAATGGCAAAACCAGACAGTCGTGATTTCAGGTGAATTACCTCGCAGTATAGATTAGTTATCAATAAAGCTTGAGCGCACTTTTTAGCCTTGTTACGTTTAAATGAAATAATGAAAGCAAAAGTCGGAAGGTTTTGATCTGAATATGTGTAAATAGCACAAAGTTCATTGATAGATTCATTTTAAAAAGTCATCTCCTTAGCAGAAATTCTTTCAGGCTTATCCTTTCTTTATTAATCATGTGGTTTAAAGTATCATTTATACAAACTATGAGTAGAAATTTCAAGATTGCAATTCTTTTAGTAACCAAAACTAGGCATTTAACCCTTACAGCCCTACCCTAACACCCTAAAGATTCTATAGGATCCAATGGTAATCTCGGGCGCCTTAGGCGTGAAAGGGTTTCAGATCTTTTCAGTTGATTTCATGTGAGGAAACCTAAACTTCTTTTTCTATGGGAATGAATAATATAGAGAGATATGGGGAAAACTATTGGCGAGACGGGTAGTAGTTTGGTTGAGAAGTAGGCTTATGAAAAGCTCATAATGTCCATAGAACCAATACTAGAAATGTTCCACCTATTATATTAGGAAACCACAGCTATTACTACTGTTACTGTAGGTTATAAGAGTCATTTAAACAAACAATTAAGAGGAATTTGCATTTATACAATTATTTTTTCTATCGCAACTGGACGTTTAAGAGCATTTCTGTTGATAATTTTTTTCTAAGGAGGAGTATACAACTATAGGAGGTGGAATTGTATAAAGTAAATAAACCTTGACATCAATTTGTAAAGATATTCATGTATCGATAAAGACATGATGAAATAATTTTTTGGATGACAAGAAATTAATAAGTTTGTCCGACGTCATACATTTTTATTGTTTTATAAATGCAGCGGTTTTTGATTTATACTATGAGCTATTTTTTAGCTTATTATTACAGAAGGTTGAATTTCTTAACGCGTCGTCTTTCCTATCCTTGCTTCATCCTTGTTTTCCCCACGGTTGTAGTTCTGCAGACGCAAAAAAGTTGTAAAATGTGCCACAAAACGCGTATACTACGAAGACGATATAAAACACACGATTCCATTCCAATGTTGTTTCCTATAAAAAAAAAAGAAACAAATTATGACAAGGAACTCTATACTCTCAGAGCACAGAATAGTAATTTACTTTTTCAGGTGTAAGAAGTTTATGGTTGATATTTCTACTAACTTTTATGTAAAGCTTAAAAGAGTTATCCCCCGATGTTTCTTCCAAGAGCTACTTTTGGGTTGCTTATAAGCATTTTTGGGTTGAGATCCACATTTATCTTCAAGTAGGAATTTTTCTATCTTAACGATTTTCTAATTAATAACTTTTGTGTTAGTTTAATTCAGAGTTATTTTGAAAATTTTTAGGGATAAAACTTAAAAATTAGGAATATATCCTCCCATACATACCCATTTCTCCTTTTTACGTAAGAAAACTTTGAACTTTCTACAACTTCCAAAAAATTTCTGAACAAGCCACTACTTTTATCGTTGTTTTTTACATTTAGGCGTGAACTATGATTAATTATATCTATATTCAAACTAATGAAAATGAAATTTTAATCCCCTATTGAGAAAAAATATCAATTCCCAGGATGGGCAAGATCGACTCAGACTTAAACTTCCATCACTTCAGAGGGTCGAAAACAAAGAAGCAAGCATGATTAGTTACTAAAAACAAATATTTATGGGGGGGACCTTGCGTTAGGCTAAAAAGAAATGTGAGCATTCCTATGACTTGAACCACATGTCATATTTCCCCTATATGAGTTTAATTTAAATATTATGTTACAAATGTGTAAAAAATGTGTTATGTGTAAAAAATATGCACAAATTATGTACAGGTTGTGCGATAAATTAATTAAACCCTTTTTCAATATAATTTCCTTCGATCATTTGCTAAATAAGTTCTTCCTCTTAATAACACCCCTTTGCTTTAAATTTCTGTACTTCTGAGAACAGCTTCTTGGTTATACCTATCTAGTTTGTTTGAAAAAGACCACTAAAATAATTCAAAAATTAATTCAATTCTTCATACTGTAAAAGGTTTTATAACATTTAAATGTTCAATATTCAGACATGCCAAAAATCTTCTCAATACTTACACCATACGATGTAAAGAAGCCAACCATAGCTGGAGCTAAGATACCGCATATGCATGAAAATGTATGAGATATCCCATACAGAGTGCCTGAAAGAATTCTGGAATTATCATTTGAGAATCTAAAACCTATATCTAATTTTACCAGTTTATAAAAGAGCAGGTACCTGCAAAACCCGGACTCATGTCCACATGGGTTATATTGAATCCTGAAAAGGCACACCCATTGAAAGCCAGAGCAGCGCACACCAAACCAACAATGCGCCAAGAGTTACATCCAGAGAAAGTCACTATCAATAGAAACACAGCTGGACCATATAAGCCTATAAGTTTTCAATATAAAGTAAGTCCCAACTATTGCCTTTCAACTCTTTAAGATTGTTGTTTGGATAGTTTCTACTTACCAATGGAATTGAAAATCTTTCGAATCGTTGTAACGGGCAACCTTTTTGATTCTCGTAGCTTGTCTGCGACGTAAGAGGCCACCCATGCCGAGATGGTTTGGACAACGAAGGGCATTGCTGAAAGTACCCCGTTCTGTAAGCACAATAACTATTATTTACATACCAATCGAGAAAGTATCTTTAGTGGTATGAAAGGAAAGGAGCAATATATACTAAGGAGGAACCCCCGTCCAACATTCAATTTTCTCAATCCTAAAGTACCCTTTTCATTCAAAAGAAGGAACTTTTTTCCACACTTTAGTTCCTTAAGTGGTGCTCCACCCTCCACCCAATCTAGGGTAATTTTGTATTGTCTTAGGATAGTCTACATCCCCTACCCTTTTTGCCCATTCCTTTTTGTATCACTCTGTAGTTTTATGTTGTTTAATGAATTAGGACAAAGAAAAAAAATGGGATGCAAAACGAAAAATACGAAGTTACGTTGAGAAAGTAAACAGAGTCACGTTTTGATCAATGCTACATCCAGGAGGAAAATCTTAACAGATAAGTATTGTTTTAATCTTCGCTCTTCAATGTTATATGTGCCTCTCCGAAAGAAAAAACTAGAAAATATTTATCGATGAATTAAGTTCGATTTCTAAAACGTAATTCACGTTACTCAATGGTGTGCTTTACTTAGTTCTGTGTTAGTTCAAAATTATTAGGTTGATAAATAGCTATAACCTACTCGAGTTGTTACGTCTCAAAATATTGCTTTGTTTAGTATCATATTTGAAATGAATTGCTCACAAACAAAATAAACTTCCTAATGGTAATTATCTTTGTAAACTCATTGAGACAAGGCAAACGAAATAATATAAATAAATTTATAATTTTAAACATGAAATAAAATTAAACTTTTCTTAAATGGATATCAACTATTTAACCTTGGTCGAAGGATTGGGGATTGGTCTTGTCTTGAAACCTTTAGATCCACCGCTTTTCTAACACAACACGCAATTTGAATCCTCAAATATTAATTTTCTATGATAATTTTAAATTTTCTTTATCCTCTAAATATAAAATACATATTGGTTTATATAAATTAAAGAATACATAATGGTTTAGAAAAGGCCCAAAAAAGGTGTTAGGGATGTATAGGTTCTAAAAAGTGTAAAAAAATTAGATGAGAATGTGAGAATTGAATGAAAAGGCCTAAAAGAACTTCCCTGGTCTAGTGAGTATCGCTAGTATAGTCGATAAAATTGGTGAGAAAACTGAATTTAAATTGCTCCAAAATTCTTAAAATAGATAAATTGGAAAAAAAAATCAAAAAGGAGTCTTCTTACTTCTCTAATGTTGAAATGCATCACGTTTTCCATGTAATGGGGAAGTTCAGTATAAAGGGTCAGGAACCCAAAGTTATGTCCAAAGTGGGAGACTATTACTGCCCACATTGGCAATGATGAAAAGATACTTTTCCAGGGTACTGAAGGCGTCTGAAAAAAAGATGAATTACTTAACAAACTGTTCGTTGGAGGTACTAAAACACGTTTTAAATTTGAATACTTTTTTTTTAAGTCGCATGACATATTTTGATATGGTGAGAAATACCATGACATATTGACCTTGAGAAATAACTTTCAATGTTTAATCTGATCTTTTTGAAAAAAAAATACTGACTATGAATGTTAAAGAATTTTTTACACAGAGGACCATGACTTATTTTTCATATCAAAATCAAGCAATGAAACTGAACTTTTTAGAAATGTCACAAATTGTGTAGATAGTACCTTTGTATCTCTAAGTCGAAGTTTTCGGAATTAAATTCGTAATTTAAAGCTATCTATTGAGTTTGAAATATCAGTTTGATTACGGCTGTCCACATTAAGTTTTATAATACAACATAGATAAATTTGCACCAATATTTAAAATCTCATAGAATATTGATACAACTTTAAATATCATTGTTTGTTGTTATCTTGATGAAAATATTTCTTTAATCACATATATTCTTTTTAAACTAGAAAGCTATAGTTAGCAGTATTAATGCATGTTTTCTTTATTTTTGTCATACAAAACGTTTTAAAGTTGTTTAAAACATGTTTCATATCAGTGCGGCGTTTTTAGAAAGTGTAAAGAAGAGTTCCTTTACTTTTTATTTCATCGCATACAGTGTATCTTTGCTCCATTTATCTTTTCAAGTGTTGATCGGGTTGTTACAGTTTAGTAGGAAATGCGTTCTCTTTTTTTCAATTAAAAGGAGCAACGTATTATAAAACGTATTTCATTTAACAACGTGTTATAAAAGTTATAAGACGTATATAATATTATAAAAATAAACATTTAACAATCTCAAATGATTATAAGGTCTTGACACTCATTTTGGGACAGTTAATACTTTAAAACAATATTTTATTGGGGTACGTAACGAACCTACGAATAAATGCGTTTTATTAATAGCCATAGTTTTGTTGTGAGAAAGTTAAGTAATAATACGCCACACATTCCAACAGAGATTCTCCAAATGTTACGAAAGAAAACCCAAAATGCATGCCAACCTGCCCAGCTTTTCTTAAATTGTTATTATCTTCTATTTAATTTCTTCTTTTATTTTACTTTTGTTTTCTTTTTAAACTGTAATTAACCAAGAACTTAAGTAGTATACGTTATCTTTAAACAGAGTAAAGTATTCAATATTTCACATCTAAAACACAAAACTATTATTAAAAGCAATTCTTTATTTTGACCTATTTTTGACTTTAAAGTAGTGGGAATTCTTTCGAGTTTTAAATGAATTTTTGAAACATTTAAAATTTTCAAAAACAAGTTTTATCTTAACAGCATTGTTAAATACAGCATTTCTGGTCTGGAAGGGATTGAAATCCTTATACTTTTGATTTGTCATAATTTATTCAAATTTATTTAAGAGTGAAGGAACTTATACCGCCATTCTAATTATCATAAATTTTTTATTGATCAAGCCCCAAATGTCAAAATATTTTGTTAACCCATCATACAAGCTTGATGTTATTATAAATGACACGCAAATTTTTGTTTCAGAACTGCAAATTTTTGTTTCAGAACTATGAATTTTTGTTCCAGAACTTAGTTTCAGAAAAACTTAACTCATAAAAAATTTCAAATTTAAAAAAGGTATGTTTGACCTTTTGAATCAAATCTTTAATTGACTCCGGTTTTAAATCTCTGTCTCCTATAATTAAAAAAATCAGGGTTCACTGTGTAATCAAAATTAAACTTAATTCGATGAAAGATGCAGTGAAATTCTAAGATAATAGGCCAATTTTAACCCGTGTGTTAAATCTAACTTCCATGTATTTTCAATTTTTGAAAATGTCTAACCTTTTTAGGTAATTCATCATTAACTTCAGAATATAAGAACAACTCAGTCGGAGAAATGAAAGGGTGCTCATCAGGACCATCATGCATCAGTAGAGTCCAAACAATGAACCACACACACGTAACTAACCCTAACAGAAAAGGCATACAGTTAGTTTCTACCTACTATAATTACCTCAAACTTTGTTACTAACTTCTATAATTACTCTACAGTAAGTAACTTACTATTTAACCAACACTGTGTTGCTTACTAACATCACCCACAGTGCGTTACTAACTACTATAATTACCATACAATGTGCCTCTAACCCTAACTGCTATGATTACCATAGCAGTTAGGGTTAGTTGTTACTACTACTCAGCCAGAAAAGAAAATAGGGCTTTGAAAATATAAAGATGAAATAGATCCAAGGGTGGAAAGAACGTAGCAGTAGAAGGGACAGAAAATTAACTGGAACAATGTTTGCTAAGCACGTATGAGACATTCATTTCTTTGATTCCCAGTGAAACAAATTTCAATTTTGATTTCTAAGAATAACTACAAAAAGTGAAGATATTAGAATTGTAAATACGCTAACTCATCTCACCATCCTAACCCCTATTTCCACTGCTAAAATAATCGATGCGTCTTTCAAAATCATGTTTTTCCTCCACTGGCTGAGCAGTAGCGGTACCTAAACCTTTAAAAAGAAAGAACTTCTCACCAAAGAAGGAGAAAACGGAAGGCCACCCTCCCAGTACCTCACTGCTGCTTATGATTCCAGAGAGAGATATTGAAATGATCGTCCCTACTAAGCCTCCAGTCGTCATGAAAGTGGACATCCGACTTCTTTCGTACTTCGGAGCCCAATGGCTCACAATTGCGTTCAGAGCTGGCTTTGTCACACCCTTTGAAAAAAGACACGATCAGTTCTGCGAGTATTATTATTATTTATCTGCAACAAGAGGTGTTACAAGTTATGAAGGACAAAAAAGGTAAAATGGTGATGTTGGCAATAGAGAAAACATATCTAGAACTATTTGACCTAACTTACTTAGATACCCAAACATCGCGTTATTTTTAGGTATATACAGGGTGATTCAGAAATAATCATCAATAATTTGGGGGAGGTAGAGGGGCCCTAGACAAGCATATTTCGAATAGGGATGGTGGGGCGCAGCCTTACAGTTACAGAGCTAGGACCTAATGTAGTGCGATCGCTTTTCAAAATGCCGTTTTTAGAAGGCCCGTGTGACGAAAAAAAACATAATAAAATGAAAAACATTATTGCATGAGGCACAAGAGTATCCGTACTACTTAAATCCTCAATGTGATAGAAATTGGACCACTTGCTGAACCGTAGGGTGAGTTTTAAAACGTGCAATATTAATCTCTTAGTGAAACAATGGAGTTCCCTTACGCCCGTAGTCTGTGCTTTTGGATTAAAATCACTTGAACAGCCGATCAATTGATTCACAAACGGCCGTATTCTGAAGCCTCTGGCAACCTGTGATCAGGATCTCTTAGCACAAATCAGCTTGATTTGGTATTCCGAAGCACCATGAATCAGTTGACCACTGTGTGTCAAGTAATCACCGCTCAAAGCATTGATCTAGGTTGGATCACCAATCAGAATCGAGTCTGTCTTCAGCTATGATTACGAAACAAAAACATGGCGTCGCCCGTCATAAGCTATCCTGGGAAATGCACTTCGTGTCAATATAATCTAAATTAGATTAGTATTTTAGAAATAAAATATTTTTGATTCACAGTATTTTTGAGGTGTGCGTTGTCGAGTCCAATATTTATTTAAATGATTATTTCTAGTAATTAAAATCTTTTTCTCTATTGTTTTATACTTAAACTTTCTCCCGCGACTTTCGCTCCGGTAGCTTGGTGTTAAAATACACGAATATCATACGAGTGGCCCGGGTTCGATTCCCGGCGGCCGATACAATTTTTGATTAAACTTATTAAGATTTCAATTTAATTTTATTCATCATGGCCATTTTTTTTAAAGGTAGCTATTATTATTACAAAATTAAATTATTTACCGATCTAAGTACAAAACTGATTCAATATTTTAAGTTCCCAATGATTGCTTAATTTATTTTATCTTTTTACCTAATCTAAAGGTTAGTATATAGAACTCCAGAATTGTGTTAATTAAAAATAAAAGATTTTTTTTATTATTTTCTTTCAAATGCAAAAATAAAATATCATCAGCTAACTACGGTGCTTTATTTTTTTATTTATATTCAAATCTAAATTGGATTCCATGAAGCAAATTTCGGAAATGCGAATATTCTGATTACACGTGTTATGTTTATTTTCTTTAATTTGTATTACTCAAAACTTCAAGTTTCATATTCTTTCATTAATTTTTATTAAAAATCATTGACTTTTAAAGTACAATCCGAGTGCTTTTTATGTCGTACTTTTTAGCAAATTTCTTTCCTATCAAATTCATCAATATAAACGATCTCAACCAATCACGATTGAGCTTTTTTTATCGCCATCGGTTTCGCTTGTTCGCCAGCTCTGGTGTTTCTGATTCACTTTTATCAACTGATCCAGGTGCTCAGACTATCAAATTTTACAGATCAGGGCTTTGCTAGTATTTGTGAATCAATTGATCGGCTGTTCAAGTGATTTTAATCCAAAAGCACAGACTACGGGCGAAATACTAGCAAAGCCCTGATCTGTAAAATTTGATAGTCTGAGCACCTGGATCAATTGATAAAAGTGAATCAGAAACACCAGAGCTGGCGAACAAGCGAAACCGATGGCGATAAAAAAAGCTCAATCGTGATTGGTTGAGATCGTTTATATTGATGAATTTGATAGGAAAGAAATTTGCTAAAAAGTACGACATAAAAAGCACTCGGATTGTACTTTAAAAGTCAATGATTTTTAATAAAAATTAATGAAAGAATATGAAACTTGAAGTTTTGAGTAATACAAATTAAAGAAAATAAACATAACACGTGTAATCAGAATATTCGCATTTCCGAAATTTGCTTCATGGAATCCAATTTAGATTTGAATATAAATAAAAAAATAAAGCACCTTAGTTAGCTGATGATATTTTATTTTTGCATTTGAATGAAAATAATAAAAAAAATCTTTTATTTTTAATTAACACAATTCTGGAGTTCTATATACTAACCTTTAGATTAGGTAAAAAGATAAAATAAATTAAGCAATCATTGGGAACTTAAAATATTGAATCAGTTTTGTACTTAGATCGGTAAATAATTTAATTTAGTAATAATAATTAGCTACCTTTAAAAAAATGGCCATGATGAATAAAATTAAATTGAAATCTTAATAAGTTTAATCAAAAATTGTATCGGCCGCCGGGAATCGAACCCGGTCCACTCGTATGATAGCCGAGTATTATACCACCAAGCTACAGGAGCGGAGGTCGCGAAAGAAATTTTAAGTATAAAACCAATAGAGAAAAATATTTTAATTACCAGAAATAATCATTTAAATAAACATTGGACTCGACAACACACACCTCAAGGATACTGTGAATCAATAATATTTTATTTCTAATATACTAATCTAATTTCGATCATATTGACGTGAAGTGTGTATTTAAGTAAATAGCTGATGACGGACGACGCCATGTTTTTGTTTCGTAATCGCAGCTCCGGCCAGACTCGATTCTGATTGGTGATCCAACCCAGATCACTGCTCTGAGCGTTGATTACTTAACACACAGTGGTCAACTGATTCAAGGTGCTTCGGAATACCAAATCAAGCTGATTTGTGCTAAGAGATCCTGATCACAGGTTGCCAGAGGCTTCAGAATACGGCCGTTAATGGTATTTAGAAAAAAGATGATAGGGGAAGGAATTTTCAATGATCAAACAGTTTCATTGGTAAATGTTACGATCATTGAAAATTCCTTCCCCGATCATCATTTTTCTAAATACCATTAAGGGAACTCCATTGTTTGACTATAAGATTAATATTGCACTTTTGAAACTCACTCCACGGTTTAGAAAGTGGTTCAAATTATATCGAATTCATGGTGTAAGTAGTAGGGACACTTCCGTACCTCATGCAATAGATTTTTTCATTTTATTATGTTTTGTTTCGTCACACGGGCCTTCTAAAAACGACCTTTTGAAACGCGCTCGCACTACATTAGGTCCTAGCTCTTTAACTGTAAGGCTGCGCCCCACCATCCCTATTCGAAATATGCTTGTCTAGGGCCCCTCTACCTCCCCCCCCCAATTATTGATGATTATTTCTGAATCACCCTGTATTTAGATAGAAAAGTGTAAATATCTCTCTTAGATTTCCCGATTCAAATGAGAAAAATGACCCTTTTACAACTTCTTTACTCATTATTTTCTAAAACAACGAAACCCATCCTAATGTCAAATGTACCTGAGACAGACCTTGCATGATTCGAACTGTAATCAGCGCTTTTGTCCCTATAGAGGCAGCCACTGGAATCATCATACAAAGAAGACCGGAGAGGAAAATTCCTGTCCCAAATATCCATTTCGGGCTCATAATTAGAGAAAGGTATCCACCAGGTAACTGAGTAACCAAGTACCCGTAGTAGAAGGATCCAAGAATGAAACCCTGGTCTCTAGAGCTCCAGTCATAGCGGGCTCCCTAAAATTAAAATTGTATTTTTAAAGCCAGTAGAAAAGTGAAAATTTCATCAAGTTGACGATGATTCATGTGATTGTTTTACCTTATTTCACTAAACATTTAAAAATTTTATCAGCAAAATGCAATTTCCCTCGGGGGTGTTTTTTACGTCTTCTTCATTAAAAGTATCTACTTCCAACATTTTTTGGAAATTTAACTTACAGGATGTTTCAAAGGTCCGGTTAACGGCTTTTATTTTAACCGACGTCTCCTCCTAGGGATATTAGCCTGTTAAAAAGCACTTTTTCAGGTCCTTAGTGTTTTTATGTAGTTTTGAGTCTCGAGTTATTATGCAGTTTTTCTGTTTTATGCCTAAAAAAGTGCTATTTTCACATGCAAATATCTCCACGAATATTTAAGATATTTTCATAAAAAATTTTCTGTGCGTTTGTCATAATATTGCACATTTACAATGGTTATTTATATAAAGATACGATTTACTTCGAAGACTGTAGGGGACGTTGGCTCCAAATAAAAGCCGATAACATACTTTTGAAACACCCATTATAGCTAGTGCTATTGACTCCAATTCAATTGAATACTTTTAAAAAGATTTTGACTATAATAACCGTAAAATGAATCGAAATTTGTAACATTTTTAAAATGTAAAACACAGTTAAAAAATAGAAGATATAAGGAAACAAAAAAAGTGCAAAAGTTCTTTATTCTAAAACGGTACTTATTGCTTTTGATCGTGATAACTTTTAATTATAGCCCCCATACATAATATTTACATCACAAAATTTAATGAATGATAATTTTTTATTAGAAATTTACCTAGGGTAATAAAGAATACATATTTATTATTAATTCCTTAAAAACAAGGAAAATTATTAAATAAAGAAGAGTCTTAAAATAACCTAAAGAACAGTACATAATCTCCTCATACTCACTATGATTCGATAGCTACTTGTTATATTTTCGCTTTCTACCAGTAAAGGACACTCAACGGTGACGTTTACAGAGTTATGAGCAGCTTTTCTCATTGCCAATACTGTCATGTTGAGGTTCACTTGCATGGCGTACATGCAAGCCAATCCAAAGAATCCAAGAAGCGCAACACCATACCGCTTGGGGAAGTATATCCTAGAATGACCGTCTGTGAAAAATGTTTAATTTGTATCAAGTGTTCATAGAAAAGAAAATAATTGACGAATAACTGTCTAAAATCAAGACAGAAAATGTTTAAATATAATTAAAAGGTTGGAAATGTTTTTGTTATCAAATGTTCACCTGAGTCAAAACCATTTAAAGGCCAATATGAGTCTTCATACAGGTTTGGGGATTACGAATCGATTATTTCAAAAACCAGACACCCAACTAGTTATGTTAAGAAAAAAATAAAGAAAATGGTGTGTTTTTCGGGTATATTTTCTTCACTAAAGAATGAATTCAACGTACTGTCTACTAAATTTAAAAGCGCGTGATTCTTTACTGATTTACACTACTAAGAATGTGAATGAACATACACAAGGAAATATTTTTGTCCCTTGAAAAGGCAGAAAAAAAAGAGCCTGGTTGAGATTATTAAGCACTAGTCAGTTCTATTTGAACTGGAATAAGATTTTAAATGAGGATAAATACACGCAGCCATGCATTGACATGATTTTATTTTATTTTAAGAGTACAGATTTTAAAAAAAGATTTCCAAAAATATGTATATTTGTATTAATTAGTGTTTATTCTAAGATTTTTAAGCATTTAATCTCGTTTTGGGGTTTAATGGAGAATTCCAACTATAGACAGTCAAGTACTTGAATATCAGAGAGACTTATGTATCATTCAAAATAAATGTAGTAATTCGAAAAATGCACTCACTGAAATATAAGTATCATATTTTCTAAGTTTCTAAAAGGAGGTACTTAAGATTTATAGTCCTATATTTTACTGTCTTCATTTTAGTACACTTAAAAATTTCTCTTAAATCTAAATATTTTTAACCTAATCCCCAGTCCTTGATCTCTGTTTAGAATGGGAATTAAGCTAATGAATGAAATATAAGACAAGCTCATTCTTTTTCAATATAGATCCAAATTGATTTCTTCTATCTAAGAGATCTTATCTATGGTAAATCTACAAACCCATGAACTAGCTGTGTCTGCTGTGAGATTAACGAATAATTTCCTTTAGATTTTACATCGTTTGTGTATGTCAGTAGTACGTTTTATACAAAAAAAAACTTTGGTGCCAATTAGCTGGCTATCTATAATTCAACCCAAAATTGTGCCTGGAAAAAAAGACGTTAGAATTCTGGAATATTTGAAATCCAAGATTAGAACGTTTATCACTTGGGAATATTTCCAAAAGTAATCAAAGCAAAGATCGAACTTGAAGCTGGGATTTCTGTAGAGCTGAGGGTTTTGAAACTAAATTGTACGGACTTTATTCTTTAGATAGTTACTATAAGTAGCTGCCATTTATAGATACAGAATGTCTTGTAATACCAAATTCTAAAATCCTGTTTACCAGTATTCAGATTATCTTGTGTTAACTTCAAGTTTTTTTGGTTTTGGTTTGGATGTATCTGGATGTACTTTGCTTTCGAGGTAAGATATCGCCTGTTCTGGAGAGTATACTTTGAATAAGAATAAATGGCAGCATAGATAATTTCTTGTTTTGTTTGTAAATATTTTTGTGGTTTTGGATGAATTATGTTTACAAAATTAACTAGGTGTCATTATTGAAGACAAAACTTATAATTAAAAAACGTGTCTGGAGATCATGCTGGTTAATAATTATTTGTAACTTTGAAATTGTTCAATGGGATGTGAGAAAGTACGTCTTCCTTTCACGAATACTTTTTCGGGGGAAAATATCAAGGGTATATTTGTTAATACTAATTTATGAAATAGAAGTTAATGTTTACCAATTATTTTTATTTTATTGTGCATGTATACTCAATAGTTTCTCTCATTTTGCAGACCAATACCAAATTATACTAATGAAGGACCAGAATGTTTCAAGTTCATTGATCATAATATATCTTAAACTGCTTATAAAGGTGATTACTTTTATATTATTTTGTAAATTTTAATAAAAGTTTTTGCTTTTATGAAACTTGTTTTCTTTAGTTCTTTAGATTTGTTTGTGTAACACGTGTGTAGTTGTATCATGGAAAAGAAACTGGGTACTACTCCAGAATCCCGGCGCAAGCGATTAAGTCGCCAATGATGATGCAACCAGCGCAAAACGGAATATCACCGCTTGTAACCCTTTGATTGTAAAAAATAACAACAATGCCATTCCATGAAACTTTTTATTTAAAAATTAAATATTCAAATAAAGACATTTTAAACTATACTTACCAGTTTTAAAATTTTAAATTTCGTTGAAATATATTTTAAGATTATTAATGATTTTTAAACAGATTTATATATAGTTTTTTTAATATCTTGTTATTTACATTATGTTTTTTTTGTAACAATGGGGTAAGTAGATCTCTTTTTGGGCAGAAATAAAGCTCGATAAATCTCGGACATAAAGCTGTCGCCAAAAAATCTGATTGGCGAGATTTGCGCCGGCTTTCTAGAAAAGTACCAGAAACTGTTTCTGTAAATAGTTTTTTTGTGATTTCCTAATAAATATGAAAAAATATTATATATAATTCCTAAAAATAGCTTTTTTATGGATGTAAATTAATTGTCATCCTTTAAATTTAGATATGGTTATAATTCAAACTTCAAACCGGTATAATTAAATAAAATTCGTTTCAATTCCGTTAACGTTCCCGCTAAATACCACCATGCTCTTTTGAACGCCATACATTCAAATATCGACAAATTTTTATGATTTTTATTCATAAACTGAGCAGTTATTGATCTAACTAACCATTTTAATCTATGAGTTTGAAATTATTTAGCAATATTTATTCTTTTTGGTGTTTAAAAGAGCATGGTGATATTTAGATAAACGTTAACGGAATTGAACCTAATTATAGATAGATAAAGAAACTGTATCATGATTCCTGACCAAAGGAATTTAATCAGAGGTCAATGAATTTTCAGAAAATTCCCAAAGATATAGATATTTTTAAACACATTTTTATGAAAGGATGTATTTAAATAGTTTTATCTCTAAGCTATACAGATGTTATCTATAACCTTGGTCTTTACTGTAGGAAAGGCAGTATACTTTATAAATATAAAAATATTTTGAGAAAAAGTAAGGATCAAGCTGAGTGTGGTGTTTTTCTTATGCTTTTCTATGGCGGTTAAATACAGCCGAACCAGGATATTATCCTACATTTGAAATTTAAATTATATCATGAAATTTAAATAATTAATCAAAAAATTTCAGCAAAACTATAACTCACTCAAATATAAATTCATAATATCTTCATTGGGATTGAATTGATCCCCAACGGTATTTCTCATTATTTGAACGAATAGGCAGAATTTAAAGTATTAAGCTAATAATTGTTTAATAAAATGCGAAAAGGAAAACAAAGTATTTTGGGATATTTAAATACCAATATTAAATTAATCTATTGAAGTTTGTATACTTTCTTTGTTTGTATCTTTACTTATAGATATGCATGTTATTTCTCTTTTTAATTCAGTCTTTTACCCTGTTTGGTCAAATAAAATATTTTCTGTTTACCCCAACTGTAAGTAAATAAATACATCAAACTTTCTCAACTGTTGCCCCAGTTGTTAATTTTTGAAATTTTATTTACCTTTAATATGTTTCATATTTATTTATGTATTTTTGAATAATAATGGTAAGGAAGTTAAAATTTTTTGAACTAATGTATGAAAAACTCGATAAGGATTATTAAGGTTTCTTGAGAACAATAGTTTTGAATTTTTTAACTTTCTTACGCCTAACGGCCGTATTCACCGGAAACCTGACCGCCGGTCAGGTTACATCGAAACCCATGGTCACCAAACCGTGGTCATCTTTACCAAACCGCCGGTCAAAATCCCGTATGCACCATTATTTTTTTGACCACGGTTTCGTGACCGCCGGTTTCCAGACCACGGTCACCCGATTGAATCTCATTGGTCGCAAAAGATGATCACATGATCTCAAATTATTTACTTTTTGTTTTTCATTTCGCGCCGAAACTCTCGTACACGTTGTTTTTCTGTCATCTGTAAATATTTTAAGCAAAACCAAAAATTATAAAATAAGTGTAGTTCACAAAGTATGAGAAACTGATGAAAAAATAGTTATCTGAGAATGAATAGCCTGAAAAGTTGCACGTCCTCACACAAGCAGTCCGATTAATCCGACAATTTTTATCTCCTTTAAGAACAACTGTGTAGAGTTCTTTTTACGATTTAAGATTTTTTGATCGTAAGAAGTCGTGAAATTGCTTTGTGCCTTTTAATTTTCCCTTTTAAAATTGAGTACATCTTTCCAATGATGATTTCAATTCTTAAATAAAATTATTTAATCCTAAAAACATTGATAAATTAATTTTTCCCTTCATATAATCCTTTCTTAATAAAAATTATGTATCCTCACACAAGAGCACTTTTGTTGTATTTCCAGCATAAAAATTCCTTTAATTTTTGGGATTACCTAATAGGGTCACTTGGGGTAAGTGGGACCCCTTTTTGGCCTAGTACATTTTTGGAGGTTCATAGAAAAAATTTGAAAGGGTTTATTTTGTACTTGTTGACAAATTTCGTTAAAGAGTCTATCGATAAACAAAAATTTATCAGTAGTTTCTAAATTAAAGCTTTATATTTTTCTTAACTGGTCTTTTTCTCAAAAATGAGATGGGTGACCCACTTACCCCAAGAGATGGGGTAAGTGGGTCACCCCCTCTTTATTTATATTTAAAGCAAGCAAAACTTAAAAGGAAGTAAGTGGGTATTACTTAAAAAAGTACAGTAAATTTCAATATAAAATTTTTTATTCTAACTGTGTCCGTGAGTGAGAAATATACTCACATCAAAATCAATATGACAAGGCAAGAATAGAATGAAAAGCAAAATAAGTATTTTAAAGAATGTTTTGAAAGGCCAAAGGGATATGTTTTACGTTAGCATATAAAATAGTGTTTAAAGAACATAATAAGGTTGTTTAAGATTTATTTTGGCACTTAAATACACATTGTAAGATAAAAAAGAAATCATACACACTAAATGAGAATGAACACTATTGATAAGATATTTCACTTTACTCACCATAACTTAAATTAAAATCGAAATTTGATATAAAATGTCGATCAAACTATTTATAAATATTAATGAATTTTGAAATGGTGAGTAAAAGGTCTTCTACTTGCTACTATAGATCGAAATTTTCTGAAAATATTGGGGGGAAATTGTCCCTATAATCCCCCCAAAATCCGCCCATGTCTTCAGTTGTAGTTCCTTTATCATATGGGACCCTCTAAAACCACTTACATCATAATAAAGGGTCCCACTTACCCCACACTGAGGGGTCCCACTTACCCCAACCATGCTAAAACTATGGGGTAAGTGGGACCCCCCTGTTAAACACTTCAAAATTAATAATTTTGAAAAATTTCAAATTGCCGTATGTAATTTAGTTCAAACTCTGCAAAACAGTTCAATAAACATTAAAATGTAATGAAAACTTACCTGGAAATACTTCTTTGAAAAATACGTCTTGAACTCTCCAAAAAATCCATTCTGGGAATGTATTTTAAATTAGTTCTATAATCTTAAAAATAAATTAAACAAATCTCAAATATATGCAATACTCATCGGTGTGACAAGCTGCAACATAATCAATGCGAGTAAGTGTGAAATTTCCTGTAATATTATAGTTTTAGGGGGGTGACCCACTTACCCCAGTGACCCACTTACCCCAAGTAACCCTATCTTAAAAATTGTGCATCTCGAAAACTCAATGTAATATAGTATCACAAACACCTAATGAAATTAAAATAAATATAAGATGTTAAGATCTATGTTTCATAATGATGGCTGAAAGAGTTACCTTTGCTCTGTAAACCAATCCTTAATTACCATTTCTCAATTTTTGCTGCATTTTAAAATCTATAAAACTGAAACTTACCAGTTTTTAAAACAAAATTTCAATAAGCACTAATGTTATTTCTAACTCTACAAAATATTTGTAAAAAGTTCCATTTTTTATTCTATCAATAGATTCAATAAAAATTTAAACTTTATAATAAATATTCTTTAACTTATTCAATTTTAATCTGTACATTTAATTTGTTGGAGAATTTTTTCTTCAATGGGAAGCAAAAATTATTATTTTTACACATGGCACACTGAACTATTGCAGTTACTCTGTATTAAATTGAAAGTTATTCCAATATAGTAGGAATGAGTGAGGCAGATTTTACAAACAAATTTTTTTAGTACTCCAGTTTAGACTTACCAAAATTGTAACTTGTAAAAATTTAAAAGTATATTCTATGAACTAAATCTTAAAAATAAAAAACAACTATTGCTTCTAATAACAAAAAATATTATTTATTATCAATAAAAATGTAAGCACTACACCAATTTGTTTAAACATTTATACAACTCCTTTTTCTCAATGATAACATTTAGTAGGTCATTTATTAGGTTTGACTTAAATATAGTATAGATGGTCACTTTTTGATTTTCAAAGTTCATAGGAGGAATATTTTTTCATAAATTACCAAATGCAATAATTCTACTTCAAAACAAATAAATGAATAATTTAGTAATTTCCATTAATATTTATCAAATATGGTTATTTCTTTCAGTTTAAATAGAAGATTGCATCCTTTTATTTTCATAACTTGCCTTTTTTCAATATTTCTTCGCTGGATTCACAAAAACAGCATTTTATGTGAACTAAAAAAACAATTATATTAGCATATAAACATAAAATCAAAAAATAATTACATACAAGAAAAAATTTAACAGTATATAATTGATTACTCTTTAATTACATGCTGAAATATTTATAGTATTATTTATATTATTATTCAATGATTTTTATCTTGGTGTAAACTTCGAAATTTAATAAATATCCTAAAGTAAAAATCTTTTTGCGGATAGAAGTAAGTTTAATAATAATTATTAATTATTTAATAATAATTAATAGGAAACGAGGGAATAAGAATTCTTAAAATATGTGATATTCTAATTAGAAAAATGCTTCATTAAGCTATACGTAAAAACATATTAAGTACTTTTTCCCTGTTTCAATCAAGAATTTCCAGTAATACGTAATTTATAATCTATGCAAAAAATATCTTTTATGAATTTAAAACAAACGATTTCTTGTTTTCTTACAACTGAAAAAACATTAAAATATTTATTTTAAAGCCTTCATTTATAGCTTCCCCTGAATTGAATCTAAAAAAAAAGTAATGAATATACACCTTCTTAATTCAAATCTTGAGATTCGGACTTCCGAGTCTATTCAGAATTCTTAATCTTAAAATAATAAAAATTCAAAATGAAATTCGCCAAAAAAATATTATAAATTATTTATTTATGAATGAACTAATGCGAAACGAACATTTTAACACTTTATTTAACGGAACATCTAACGTAATTGAGCCGAAATATTGAATACACGGCTAATATTCCGTATTCGAGGTTTTCGCCAAACTTGGCGAGATCGGATCTCAAAGCGTGGCGGAAATCGCGCCAAGCTCCGAATCGATCAAACCAAAGACAAAAATATCCGCCATTTTTAAAATGGCGGATCTGGGCTTATCTTGGCTACGAAAGTCACCGGTTTAATAATAATCTGAATAATAAACTGAACAGTTAACATCTTATTAAATATATTAATCCATGAATTTAAAATTATTTAGCAATATTTATACTTTTTGGTGTCCAAAAGAGATTTAGCGATAAGAAGCGATTTAAAAGATATTTAGCGGGGACTCTAACGGAATTGAACCACATAAAAATTAAAATAAAATTTGATACAAACAAATCACAAAAGAAAATGACTAAAAAAACAAAGAAAAATATTTTTATTAAATAGCCTTGAGTTTAAAAAAGTTCCATATTCAAAATTGTTGAAGAGAAGTAAGCACTTTCAACTTTTTCAAATTGATTATTACTTTTTACCCTTATTTAATGCTTGATATTTTCGATTATAAAATTAGACTTTAGTCAAAAATTTTATTTTAGAGTATCTTAAAGTAGAAAATATGTTAAATTTAAAATGTCTACATATTTAAAAAAAACTTGCCACTTACTTTAAAACGATCACTTCATGAATTTAAAATCATTGCAAAGTGCGGAGGCTATTATGATGTTGCCAATTAACCAAAACGTAATTAATCACAAATTAAAAAACTTTATTTAAAAAAAATATTATTTTCTTGTTCATTAATTTATTATTATTATTAATATTATTGTTTATTAATTCGTTATTATTAACTTTAAACTTTTTCCAATATTTTAATATTCAAATATTTTAAAGTAAAAAAAGCCGCCACTAGTATTTCTATATTTTCAAGTCATAAAAAAGCCATCACTATTTCACCCCATTTATTATAAATACTAAGGTTGCCGTAGTATAGGAATAATCCTGCTGGTAGATGTTTGGAGCTTGGCGCCATCTTCGCCACGCTTGAAATCCGATCTCGCCAAGTTTGGCGAAAACCTCGATTATGGAATATTACCCGAATACACAAACATTTACCAATTCAGAAGGATTTCATATAATGAGAAAATAAAATAATAATACAATTTACATACCTCTAGACATTCTTTCTTGTGGAGCCAAGCAAGAGTGTTGGTATGGCGTCAGTCATCATTAAAACAACTTAGAAATACTTGGCAATCATTTTTTCTTCTGTGCTGCTTCATTCGTGCACAATGTTATAATTTTTTTAACGATATTATTTCTGATTCAATATCCATCAACTAATCAAAGAATGCAAAGCGTATAAACAAGATGGATGACAAATTTTTGCTTTAATCGGTTTTTTGTTAACAGCGCATGCGCGGTCAACTACGAAACCATGGATTTGGCTCGGTCATAATTTTCTGACTTTGACCACGGTCAGAGCCGTGACCTGCGATGGTGCATAGCAATTTTAACCGAAGAGGCTGTAACCATGGTTACCAGACCTGACCGCCGGTCAGGTCTCCGGTGAATATGGCCGTTAAAATTCAAATAATAAATCATATGTTTAATTAAGTTATTTTAAGATAGCACTTTAAAATATGTTTAAGAATTTGAATAAAATTATACAGAGACACATAAGATTCATTTATTTTTTATGTACAAACATTCTTTTGTACAAGTATTCAAACAAGAAACATTTCCTCATGTATGTATGACTTTTTTTGGGAAGTCTAAAAATATAATTGCAAATATTTGCGTATTAAAAATATGCACATGG
Organism: Tetragnatha versicolor; assembly: GCA_024610705.1. NCBI lineage: Eukaryota > Metazoa > Arthropoda > Arachnida > Araneae > Tetragnathidae > Tetragnatha > Tetragnatha versicolor. The sequence continues at coordinate 20,537,994 of JANDEH010000008.1, forward strand.
TTTAAATTTGGGAAGTAAATTTGGTTTTAACGGGATTATGACTGGTTAAAAACAGTTCAAAATAATTTCCTTTTGTACCATTTTAAAAGTGGGATAGCAAACTACTCCTAGCTTATATAATGACGTATCATCAATATAAATTGTAAAAGCACAAAGCATTACGAATAAATGTTAATAAAAGCAACCAACAAATCCAATAAAAACTTAAGCAATTCAACTTTAAAATAGCAAATAAAAAAATCATCCGTTAAATGAAAAGTTTCAGTTTAAAAAAGATTCAAAGTTTACATTTCTGGAGGAAAAAACATTTGGATAAGGACAGAAAAATGAAAATTGATATTTTCAAATAATCCCTATTATACGAACTAATATATTACTAAAGGATAACGTTTTATTACGTAATTGGTGTCGCTTCTTTGAAGATCAGTTTTACCTTACAGTTTACCCTTTAAACTACTTTACAACACATAAATTTTGATAACTAATTAGAATGTTAAATATTTAGAGACAAATGAACTTTTTCAAAATTTAAAAAATAAATCAAATTCAAAAGGGGTTTAAATTATGTAGAACAACAATATAGGTAATGCAAAATTGTATTTATATTAAATAGTTATTGTTTGAATAAAAAAATATAATTAGTCTAATTTTAACAGCTGCAAATTATATCGCCAGAAACAATATGACAGAGTACATAAAAAGGACATAGTTTTCTAATGTTTCGATTGCATTTTGTTTAAACACCATTAGGGTTAATTAGTTATCGGTCTGTAAATACAAAAAAAAGATATTTTAAGCTGTTGTCTAGCCTACAAACAGTCTAAACTGTGAGTTGAGACAGTTTTTAGCTAAACAGCGGCTTTATATATAGCCTATTTCTATATATTATTTATAAAGCTACAGACTTTATATGAAATGTTATTAACATTTTAATTATAAGAGTAATAAAGCTGACAATTTTACGGGGTACAAACAGTTAACAATATTTTTAAGAAAATTGTTAAAACATAATTATTTTCGTGTGTTTTTACGGCATGTATTATGTGCTATTATTATCAGTCTTTTATAATCTCAACTAAACAGGACGCTGGTTGCTTTGAGGGTTTTTCTAACAGCCACAAACTTGACTTTAATGCCTCGAAATCCTTGTGCTGCTTCTTTGCCACTGACCGGCATCTTTTTAACTATTCACCTGATGTTTTTCTTAAAGGACAAACTGGCCTCCACCAAAAATCCCACTTACTTAGGTTTCACCCGGGACACAGAACTAAACTGCATCAATCATATTGAATCATTAGCTGCCAAGGCTAGAAAAAGACTCCAGTTCCTAAAATTTATTCAAATACAGATCGGGGCTCTGATACGTCTACTGACATGCATTGCTCTAGCTAGTCCGACCTAGAGAGCCTGTATACAAGAGAGAGACGACAACTCGGTATAGTGCGCAGATTGGTAAATAGCGTTTTCTGTTCGCCGCAGGCAGAGTTAGGTTTCCCTCCATAGGATTAGCATGGGACGCGAGACAAGCGGCATGATTAGTCCACTGAAAATAGCGAAAAAAAGGGCCGAACCTCGGACAAATTGCAATAAAAGGTTTCTCAACGGTTTTCACTTAGGAATGACCTCAATCGGCCGGGGGGAAGTTTAATTTTTTTTAATTTTTAAAAAATGGCTGAAAAAAAATTTAAAAAAAACCCAAAACAATAATATAGACATGTGATACATGTTTATAGGTTATTTTTGAGTTTTGAAACCGAATATTGCCTTTAGTTTTGAAAAAAAATTGAAATTTCAATTTTTATAATTAATTTGAAAAATGAGATATGAAAAAATTAAAACCCCCCTAAAAACCTAAAAAAATCATCAAAAGAGATAAATCAAACGGTTTTCATTTATAAATGACGTAAATATTAACATACTAAAAGTAAAAAATTTTACGAGTTAAAGAAGTTCAATTTTTTTTAAAATTTCAACTTTTTTTTTGCGAAAAATGCATTTTTTTTTCAAATTCGTGCCAAAAACTTTAGAGGCTTTTGAAAAGGTCATTTTTTCGTGGATATTGTCCACAGATAGTTATATAATGGAAAACCGGTAGAATTGACCGTTAATGAATTAGTTAATTATTTTAAATTCCGATGTAAATATGCCAAAGTATTACCTTTTTTCACTTTTTACTACATTTTACCAATTTCAAAATTTTAAATAAAATAATTAACTAATTCATGGAGGGTCAATTCCACCGGTTTTCCATTATATAACTATCTGTGGACAATATCCACCGAAAAATGACCTTTTCAAAAGCCTCAAAAGTTTGGGGCACGAATTTGAAAAAAAAATGCATTTTTCTCAAAAAAAAGTTGAAATTTAAAAAAATTGAACTTCTTTAACTCGTAAAATTTTTTACTTTTAGTATGTTAATATTTAGATCATTTCTAAATGAAAACCGTTTGATTTATCTCTTTTGATCATTTTGTTAGGTTTTTAGGGGGGTTTTAATTTTTTCATATAACTCATTTTTCAAATTAATTTTAAAAATTGAAATTGAAATTTTTTTTCAAAACTAAAGGTATTATTCGGTTTCAAAACTCAAAAATAACCTATAAACATGTATCACATGTCTATATTATTGTTTTGGTTTTTTTTTTAATTTTTTTTCGGCCATTTTTTAAAAATTTAAAAAAAATTAAACTTCCCCCCGGCCGATTTTGGCCGATTTTTAGTATGTTATTATTGAGGTCATTCCTAAGTGAAAACCGCTGAGAAACCTTTTATTGCAATTTGTCCGAGGTTCAACTCTATTTTCAGTGGACTAGATACAGTTTGGACAGGTTGGATGCGCAGGTCGCGCAGAGATGCGCAGAGACGCTTTTAAGCGAGTTGTCGCCTCTCTCTCGTATACAAGCTCTTTAGTCCGACCTATCTTGGATTACGGTTATCAAATTTTTCAAACTGCCTCCAAAACCAACATTGCGAAGCTTGAAAAAGTGCAACTAAGTGCAGCTAGAATTATTACCGGTTTAGGAACAGCTGTCCCAATAACATAGTTCTTTATGGAGCCGACTTGCAGCCCCTGATATTGAGATTTTAAAAACAATGTCTTTCAATTATTGTAACAAACTTAAAAGTTATGGTAACCATAATAAGACAACAGCTTTGGTCCTGACTTGGACCAGTGATCAACGCCTAAAACGTGAGAGTATTAACGTGCTTGGAAACCTAGTTTTCAAAATTATGATGTTGAAACTTTGATTCCTTATGCTTTCCAGTCCCCTGTCACATTTTTTAATCATGTCTCCCATAAAAAAATTCTGTTGAAGCTTTAATAAATAAAATTTAAGCCCTAATACTGGGAGGTTAAAACACCTTTTGATGGTATTAAAATATCATACAAAAATAATATTGATACCGTTTGAAAGGTTTCACAAACAAGTTTATACAGGGTGGTTATAAGTTCGTGGTACAAACTGGGTAGGGTAGGTAGAGGAGACCTAGACAAGCATATTTCAAATAGGAATGGGGGGCGCAGTTACACCGTTAAAGAGCTACGGCCTAATGTAGTGCGAGAGCGTTGCAAAAGGACGTTTTGCCAAGGCCCGTTTAACAAAAAAACATAATGAAATGAAAAAATTTATTGCTTAAAGTATGGCAGTATCCGTACTGCTTACATCATAAATTTGATAGAAATTGGACCACTTGCTAAACCGTGGGGTTAGTTTTAAAACATGCAATATTAATCTTTTAGCCAAAGAATGGAGTTCCTTCAAATTAGTGCAATGGTGTTTAGAAAAATGATGATGGGGGAAGGAATTTTCATACAGTTTCAATTATCAATGTATGATCATTGAAAATTCCTTCCCCAATCATCATTTTTCTAAATACCATTAAAGGAACTCCATTCTTTTACTAAAAGATTAATACTGCGCGTTTTAAGACTCACCCCAAGGTTTAGCAAGTGGTCCAATTTCTGTCAAATTTATGGTGTAAGTAGTACAAATACTGCTGTACCTCATGCAATAAATTTGTTCATTTCATTATGGTTTTTTTTGTTAAACGAGCCTTGGCAAAACGTCCTTTTGTAACGCTCTCTCGCTACATTAGGTCCTAGCTCTTTAACGGTGTATCTCCGCCCCCTCTTCCTACTCGAAATATGCTTATCTAGGTCTCCTCTACCTACCCTACCCAGTTTGTACCACGAATTTAGGACCCCCCTGTATAACTTTTATATCTAAATAATTATCTGATTTTAAATTTGCTTTGATGTGGAAGGTTTTAAAAGCCAGTAAAATTTACAAGGTTTTTGTAATTCTATTTGAAATATTCGTATAATTTATAAAGAAAACAACCTGCTGTCTGAATCGTTAACTATTTCAGTACATTAAATATTATATGAAATTTTTTTCACCAACATTTCATATAAATATTCAAAAGTTCTACATTAGAAATGAAACTTTCAAACTTGCACCTTCCGGCAAATTTCACACGGTTTTTAAAGTATAGTTCACAGAAAATGCAAATAAAATATCACGGGTATAAATTATTCAAAATAGGAAGATATGTGTAGTATTCAGTATTTAAGCGAAGTTATTTTTAACATTTAATGTTAGGACTTTTCGTTAATGGTGTTCTCTTCAACCAAGGCTGCACTTCGGCGGATGCAAAAATGTCGAAAATGGCCCCCGTTATGAAATACACTGCGGCTGTGACGTAAAATACGTCATTCCAGTTTCTAAGAGTATCCTGAAAATAAAATATTTGAGAAACTAAGGTTGGTATAGGAAATCATTTTAGTAGTTTAATTCATAATATACAGGGTGTTTCAAAATTGCGTTGCACGGCTTTTATTCGGAACCAACGCGTCCTAGGGTCATGGAAGTAAGGTTTACCCCTAGGTAAGTGACCCTAGAGAATCCATTGAGAGGACTTACAGAGCCCATAGTGGCGAAATTAAAAAGTTAAAAAAATTAATTTAAAAACTAAAGGAGATAGAGCAAAAACCTCAGTGAGAGTATTGTTCCCAACGTCAAGAAAAACTCAATGAAAAGAAATGATCAAAATATCTTGAATATTCACGGAGATATTAGCATGTGAAAATAGCACTTTTTCAGTGTTATTGTGAAGTTTTGTGTTTTTTTAGTTGAAAGAACACAAAATTTATTCAAAAAATCGAAAAAATTTGCAAATATGCGGACTTTTTATTTTTTGTGAAAAAGTGCTATTTTCACATGCTAATATCTCCGCGAATATTCAAAATATTTTGATCAAATTTTTTTCAGTGAGCTCTTCTTGACGTTAGCAACAATACTCTCACTGAGGTTTTTACTCTATCTCCTTTAGTTTTTAAATTACTTTTTTTAACTTTTCAATTTCGCCGCTAGGGGTGTTGTAAGTCCTCTCAATGGATTCTCTAGGGTCACTTACCTAGGGGTAGACCTTACTTCCATGACCGTAGGACGCGTTGGTTCCGAATAAAAGCCGTGCAACGCAATTTTGAAACACCCTGTATAACGCAGCATTCACATAAAATGTTAAAAGAGACATGAAACATTAATTATATAACTTATAAAACCTAAACCAATACTAGGAAAACTTTACAATCAAAAACATAAAAAATTAATTTAAAAATTTTATTCTATTTACATGATGTAACATTTACAAGATTTAAAAATAATTGGGCAATATGAAACGAGTGTTAAGGAACTTTGTATTTTTTGTGGGTGTAGCTAAAAATGCGTAAAAAATCATTTTTTTAATTACTTTTTATCACACAAAAATTCTATTGTACTAGAATATCTATTTCATTAAAATTTTCATATGTAGTTCTACACAGTCATCTACGATTACTTTTTCTAATGTTTTTGTGAATGCTTTCAAAGGTAAAAAAATAAATGTATTCCATACTTTTAAATTTAAGGTTGTGTACTTTCTAAGTGATTAATCATTGAATGTGATTCGAATGTGTGATTAATCAGTAAGGGATTTGATTCAACTTTTTAAAATGGTAAAGCAAGGGGACACAGAGGGACAAGATTTCAATACGGGTAATAGAACAAGGGGTCACAATTTCAAATTTAATAAAGTAAAATTTAAGACGGATTGTAGAAAGCATTATTTTTTAATAGGGTAGTGAATAGATGGAATGCGTTACCTGAAACAATTGTAAATTCAAGTGGGGTAAACAGTGGAGGATCTAGAACTTGGGAAAGGGGGGCTAACATATAATCAGATTCAAGTTGTTACTTCCTATGCGTTTTTGCCATTTAAAAAAATGTCTTAAATTATAAAGGTAGTTATTAATATTTACTAGTTTAATCAAATATAACTAATTAATTTTTTAGTAATTAAATTAATGAATAGTTAAATTTGTATCAAAATTAATATTAAGGGTGTGTCAACCAAACGTTTTACGATGAATGGAGCAGGATGGTAGAAAATTATTAATTCGATTTTTATTACACCTTTATTCATTCCCTCCTAATCGAAAGGTGAAATAGAGATACGTACAAACTACTAGCCTTTACACGGCCTTAACGCAACTTTTGTTTTTGATAGTTTCTGCCATATATTTTTCCAAACCATCTTTCTCAATTATATTTTAGGTAAGTATCATGCATTTAATTTGACCAGAAAAAGTAGCTTTTTGACTCAATTTTGGTCATTTCGCAACCTCTGAATGACACCCGAAAAGAATGTTTTCTGAAAAACTGGATATTGGAAAAAATTGGGTATACGTAAATATGGTTATGATAATTTCAAGGGGAGCGGTTTGAACCCCTGACTTTTAATTTGTTATTTTTTTACTTACCTCTCCATACAAGTACCGCAAACAAAGTAGCTAAAACTATTTGTTAAGTAACGAAATTGTTTATTCCAATTATGAAAACGACCTTAAAGATCCTAGAGAGACCCCCATCGGAACATTTTAAAAGTAAGTTTTTTAAAGACCAGGTGGAAGATGATAAAGATCTTGGAGAGGGACTGACCCCTTTAAATTTTGAATCGAATCTATAAAATTGTACAGGGCTAAATATTTTGGAGGGGGAGGGGGCTTATCCTCTATAGTGGTTAAAGCTCATTGGAATCTTTATGTTGTGAAAAAAATCTATATAAAAGCGCAGAGGCTAAAAATTTGGTGTTTGGGCTAAAGCTCATTAAATTGTGAACGGGATAATTCTTTAAAAGGGGTCTCAGAGGCCTCTTTAAATTGTGAATTGAAAATGCAAAATAAAAGTAGAGGCTATAAATCATGAACGGGCTAAAGATTTTTAAATTAATATACATAAAAACGCAAGAAGGCTAAAGCTCATTGGGCCCTTAAAATTGTGGATCGAGTCCATAAAAATGTAGGAGGACTAAAAATTTTGTAGTTAAAGCTCATTGGAACCTTTTTTTTGAAGCTATGAATTCCATTTTTATAAAAGAGCAGAGAGGGCTAAATCTCATCTATCTTGGAGTGGGCTAAATCAAATAAACCAAAAATATAAAAATTTAAGGGAACTAATGCTTTGTAGGGGCTAAAGCTCATTGGCCTCTCTAAATTCTTAATTTAATGTACAAAAACTCAGGTGCTGAAAGTTTTGCAGGGGCTAATATTTCGTAGGGGGCTAAAGATCATGAAATGGGCTAATGTTTCGTAGGGGGCTAAAGATCAAGAAACGGGCAAATGTTTCGTAGGGGGCTAAAGATCATTGAATACTTTAAATTGCAACTCAAATCTACAAACATGCAGGGGGCTAATGCTTTGCAGGGGCTAAAACTCTTGAACTCTTTAAATATTAGTGAATTGATTCTATAAAAATGCAAGGAGCAAAAACCCACTTTTCCCTAATATGTGCATTGATTCTGCAAAAACGCAGGTGCTATAAAAATGTCCTAAGAAAAAATCTTAGAAGCTAATGTTTAGGAGATAAAGAAAGCTCTTTGAACAGTTTGAAATGTAAAAAAAAACTACAATTATATTTTAAATTTTTTGAAAAATTTCCATTTTATCTAGTGTGAACTTAAGTCTTAAGGGGGGGCTATAGCCCCTATACCCCCCATAGATCCGCCACTGGGGGTAAACGAGTTCAAGAGGAAAATTGACAGATACTGGGATTCCGGTAGTTTGGGTTAAAAAGACTGAACCAACCTTGCTGGGCTTACGCCTGTAGTTGGTCGACTTAATTTGTATTTGTATTTGTATTAAGTTTATTCAGCCTAATAAACTTAATGGCAGATCCGGTTAATTTTCGTATCTCATTTTCACCCCAACACCCCATTCTCCTCTAACTGTACTTGAGTCTTTGTAATGGGATAACCTACTTTAAAAAGATGAATTTACGACCTATAAAATATTTATCATCCCCTGTAAATGGCGTTCTAACAATACTGTAAGAATTACGAAAGTGAACTTTATAAGAGGGGCTGTTTTGAAAACAAAAGTCTACTGGATGGATCGTAAAAAACATTCCTTGTAAAAAAGGTGATAAAGAAGCAATAAATGATAAGATAGATAATATTTTAATACGGAAAACAAAATAGCCCATTAGTTTTCCATGTATCATTCGAAATACCAGTTTCCAAACCTCGTGAAATAAAAATTTCATTAATTTAAAATGCTTCTTATGTGCGTGTGTGTGTTTTCTTTTCTTTAAATATTCTTAAACCTTACAAACGACCATAGATTTTCACGATATCTCTACACAACATATAGCCCAACCGCTACGAGGAAATCTTTAACAGAAAGCAAAACTTAGAAAAAAGAAGTTCAAATACAAACGACAGTCAAACAGATTACGTTTTTTAGCGTTTATTAATTACCCCCCCCCAAATTGAGTGGAATAACCCGTTTCCATAAAAATATACACAATATCGTTTGACGTCAAAAGTTTTTCTGGTGGCGGTCTGACTATAATTTGGTTTTGTTTATTTATATAAAGTCAGGGAAATAAAAAATTTTATTTTATAAAATGGTCTTAACTGCTGAAGTAAATTCAGTGAATTTAAAAAGAACAAAGGACGCCAACTGGTTACCTATTTCTAAATATTATATTTTTAATGCCTTTTGAAATAATTTAAATGTGTAAAAAATAGTAAAAAACTTTTAAAATGTATTTTTCTTTTGACTTTATCAAGCATGATATTCTATTTAAAAAATAATTGAGTTTATGCATAAGAATTCTAGTGCCTTTACTGACCGGATTTTTCTTTTTTTAAAGGCCCATTTTATTTAAAGGTTATTAAGATTTATGCTATCAATGTTTTATAATAGTCATCATACCCCACTTGCTGTAAATTGACCAGTCATTATTGGACCTGCTATTCCAGTAAGACATGCAACTCCATTTGCTACACCATACAGAGTACCTTAATAAAAAAAATTAGTCATAAGCATGTAAAGGAAAATATTTTGTTGAAAATAACGTTAAATTTAATTAAGATCACGAACAACATTTTTAATATGATTCGATTTTTTCTGAAATATATATATTTTTAATATCAAAATGTCAAATACTCTTTACAAAATTACTTTAAAAGTTTATTATTTTACTTTTACTTCTTTATACACGTATACCTACACATTTTTACTATAACGGAAAAATGAGTACAAAATTAGATTTTAGTTGCAATTACTTTTCTACTTACCAGCTAAAGGAGGACACATGTCAACATGGATAACATTAAATCCCGAGTACTTGAATCCGTACAGCCACAAAGACAGTGAAAATAGAATTATTACTTGAATTCTGTGGCAACCAGATAGAGTAATTCCGATGAGACAGAGACCGGAACCAAAGAATGCTACCACATAAAAAGATTTAAAAGATTTATTTAAAGCGTTTATTATTACAAAAAAACATTTACTATTAGATTCATAAAATTAAAGATCCTATTTGTAAAGTTAAATAAAAGTAACTAACTGTACATAAATATTCTTAGGTGATTTTATTGGGTAGTTAATATTTATGAGCAGCTTTGTTTAAAATATCTTTTTATAAACTCATAAACACTGAAAGAAATGTCAGTTTCAAATTTGAGTAAATCGATGTTCTCATTTTGGTATGAAACTTTTTGGTTTAAGGTATCCGCCTACCTTTGAGACCATTTTTTTAAATACTTGATTTACAAAAATTATTTTTTTTATTTTTAGTTTAAATGTACATCAAAACATTGATCAATGCTAAAAAATAAAATTAATTATATTATTTTCTAAAATATGGGGTAATTAGTGTAAAATTTAAGTGAATTTTTATAAAACCCCTCTCACTCTTGCCCTAAAACTATTACCTCTATACGTATAAATTTCCTTTGGACACAAGTATCGTATAACACTTATCTTCAGAATGGACAATTTCCTAAGACATATTTTGAAAAGTAATTGTTTTACAGATGTACAGAAAGAATAAAATGTACAGGTAAGTGAAAAATTTCAAAATTTCCACAACCATTTAACAAAAAAAAACGTCAATAAAAATAAAAAATATAAACTTACATAAAAATCTGTAGTCTATCTATATGGTTAATAACAATGTGATTAATAGGGGAGAGTGTTGTACCTACGGACGGTTGTACCTTCAGCCACCTCATTTTAAAATTCGGGAAAAAATGTAAATTTGAATTTGTGGTCGATTTTGAATGTAAACAGATGCTATCTAGTTGCTAACGTGAAATCAGCTGTTTAAAATGTTATTTAAATATTCTATAGTAAAAATACTGTTTTTAGGTGCTCAAAGTTTTTTTTAGTGCATCACTACATTAATTATTTTCTTCCTCTATGATTATGATATGATAAAATGGGATATATAGGGAGAATCCCCGAGATTTTGACTTTTTAGTTTTGATATTAGAAATCGTCAGATCTCAATTATTTGATCTTTTATAGAACTTTGAATGCAAAAACACCTGATGCTGTACCTTCGGACACCATAAGTGTTGTACCTACGGACACGTTCTTGTGGGTGTCTGTAGCTAATCGGCGTTTTAGAATCAGGTTTCATTTAACTGAATACATTTTAATAAATGTTAAATTAATTTTAAATGGTAATATATGGTTTTTATGGTCAGTGATTATTTTCAAGTGAATTTTAGATGAAAAATCAAATATTTTGTGATCTAAACTACTTTTTTAAATTTATGATTCTACTTGGAATTTAATTTAAAATATGGTGTAAAACCCTAAGCGCCCTATCGCATTTAAGTATGACGATTAAAAAACTTCAAATTTCCACTGAAGACGATTTACCACCAAATTATTATTGTTATTACCACCAAATGCTTGCACAACTAAGTGTCGATCGAATTGTTTTTTTTGGATCAGTGAAGTTGTCAGATCAATCAGCATGATTGATGAAACTATTACCTTAAATTCTTATCTGAAAATACTATGTGATTTTTGTGTTTTTGGTAAAAAATCAAGACTTTTATCATTCAACTTCGTTTTAATGATCATTTAAGATCTAAAACTACATTACTTTAAAAAATCTATTTTCAATTTTAAAAAGGCTTGAAATAGGTTATTAAAAGGTAATTCATCAATAAAAATGTTCATTCTTAGCTTTTTTCAAGTAAAACTTCCCTTTTTAAGGGTGTCCACAGGTACAACTGGGTCTGTCCATAGGTACAACAGGTTGTTGTACCTTTGGACAAAAATTTTTCCAAGTTATTATAAATGATTAAAAATCCAATTTTCAAGATTTTGGCTAGTAAAAAATAACTCTCTAGGTTAGGTCTATAGGTTGGACTATACAAAGGTTAGGACTATAGGTTGGGCACTTTAAATGGTCAAAATGTGATTTTACCTGTCTTAGAAAAATCCAAACGTGATTTTTGTCCATAGGTACAACACTCTCCCCTATACTGTTAAAAATTTGGAGTGAATATCTTGGATAGTTTTTGAGTAATCATGTAAACACTGGAGGGTTTTTATGCAAAATTTAATTCTGAGAAAAATTAGCTTTTAAGTTTATATTTGTATACGATCGTACACCACTATCTCTTTTAAAAAAATGCTGTAATTTCTTTTCTAATTCACCTACAAGTAAAATGAAAACAGTTTTGCAAAGATAAAAGTCTAAACTACTTGAAAATGTAAGAACCAAATTTTCGACGAAAAAGTCGAAAATCGTCATTTTAGGGGTAGGCGGATACCTTAAATATGACGACCCAATACTTTCAATTTTGAAACACCAGACATACTCAATTTCAAACAATTTAATAGTCACTACTCATATTATTACTCCCCGATTGCTCGCAGCAATCGGGGCAAGTTGGAAGATCATTTCTCCGCATGAACCCCTTTTAATCCGCCCATGCCTGTTTTTTTTAAATATTATGAGCAAAACTTAGAATGGTTGTTTCATTCTGTGTATACAACTGGGCTAACAGATGGGGGAAATTAAAAGAAGATGGAAATCCTTTCCGTGGTGTGATTCGGTTTCGGCCCGCTCACTAGTCACTCCAGTTTTTCACAAGCTGTTTCCAGTTCACTCCAGTTTTTCACAGACAGAGAAGAAGCTATTTTTAATTGAAAATAACTTAAATTAAGGGCTTTGAAAGGTAAATTAAAATGTTTTTGGAGGTTTTATAAAATTATGAATGCATTAAGATTAAAAAAAAATTTCTACAATTTTATCCATTATGAACTCGTATCAAAATTGTTTAAAATACATAGTTTCTTTCATAAACTGAAGCAATAACCGTACATGACCGTTGCAATAGAAACAATCTTTTATCATTAAAAAAAATGCACTACTAAAATATTATTTTAATCCTATTTACCTATTGAGTTGAATAGCTTTCGTACAAGCGTAATGCTTAATGTTCCAGAACTGATCAACTTGTCAGCAATGAAGGATGATACCCATGCTCCAAACCACTCACAAAGGTAAGGAATTCCAGCCACAACCCCGCTCTATGAGACAAAATTGAAAGTAAAGTAAAAGTGTAGCTAAATAGACTGAAACTTTAAAATAACGTTAGTTTTTCTTTTACGTACTGTGTACTTCGCGATTTAGATATCTTTACACATAGAGTTTTAGTTTTCAAGAAAGGACATAATATTTAAGCTTTTCAATATACAATCGCCAATCAATAACATTAGGTAGTACTGTTCAAATTAACTGGGTCGAATTATTTCTAATTTGTATTTAAATTGGCAAACTTCATATAGAAATAACATATTCAGTATTTCATTATAAATAATAGGGAAGAAGAAGTTTTTCTTTATGTTTACATGACAGGACGATAATGTAAGAAAGCAAGTGCATGTAAATTCTGTCCTTTTCTATTTAACTCTATGTTAATATGTGCTGTGCTAAACTTCACTGTAAAAAATATTGGTAACGTTCCGCATAAATTCCAGAAACGTTCCTGCTTTTTATGAGTTTTTACAGCAGTTTAACACTTTCCTTGAAAATTCTCGTTTTCTTTCGGAAATGTTTCTGAATCCCACTAAATTCTGCCGGAAGCGGATAGTTAGTGCAGTGCACCTCTTATGCCTACATTCAAACCTTTTTTTAAAATTTTGCTGCCTTAATTGGGCCTAAAAATATCTTTTTGCATCTAATTTTCAAAATTTTCCCCAAAGTATCAATGCCTTCCAGATTTGGATCTTAATTTTAAGTAATATTTTATGTGGAATGTATGTATATCATTGAGTCGCGGCTGGCTCAGTGGTAAAGCATTTGCTTATCATGCGATAGTTCTTCGGATCGAATCCCGATTGTGATTATTTTATTTAATGCAGAATTTTACTTTCTGCGAAACATTTCAGTATTTTACAGTAACATTCCTGGTATTTTCCAGGAATATTACTTTAAAAAAGGGCAACTCAGCAGCCAAGTTTTTTTAAAGTAACGTTTCAGAATTTTTTTTTTACATTGTTTTATTGCACTGAGTTTTATGGTCTTCTAGTGAAGAGAAAACACTCTCCAGGCTTGTTTTCGGTCAATTACGAACAAAGAAACCCTATACCCCGGTCAAGGAGGTCACCTATTCTTATAATCTCCCCCTACATCCCGAAGCAGGGCTGTTCTGCCCGTTGTAAAAGTTTACCACGGCCCAATCCCAATATGACTGAAGCGGGAAAACACAAAACCACATAAGATAAAATTATACAATATATTAAACTATACTTATAACTTACTGTAGTAACGTTAAAATGCATCACTCTGTTCAGAAATGTTGGAGTTTCAGTAAGTAACAGAACCAATCCGAAATAGCTTCCAATTTGAGCAATCAAAACGGCCCACATTGGTATTGAAGTAAGTATCTTCAACCATGGCACACTAAACACCTGAAAAAGAAGATTATGAAATTTATTTAGGTTAAGGGACATGGATTGAACAAGATTAACTTTATTCAAACCTTTTGGCAAATAGGACTTCCATCCGGTTCATAAAACAGGGAAAGTTCTTCTTTCGATATTCCAGGGTGTTCATCTGGGTTTTCGTATATGAGTAGGGCCCAAAATATATACCAAAAACATGCTATGATACCTAAATGTTCAAATAACATGTTTCCGTTAACAGAAATATTATATATTTACTATTAAAATTATTGACTTTCAGCTATTAAGTCTGTGATTACATTTAATTTAGCTCATCTTAGCGTATATTTAGTTTAGTAAATGCTCTTGTGTAGTAAAAATGGCAAAAGTCAACAAACTCGGCAAAAGCTTATAAAATGCTAAAAAGTTTAAACAAAGCTCTGAGAAAATCGGAAAGAAATGAATTGCCATTTTACTCGGTTTTCTGGTTAATGGAACTTAATTGAAAAATTCATTTCCTTCAACAAAGCTAAAAAAAGAATTTAAAAAATATCTCTGGAATGACCACCTTTAAGATTATTTAAAATCACCTTAACCCTTTATTTACCAAATTATTTTCGGCGCAAGTTTAGTACTGCTGATGCGCCAAGTTTTAGCGATAAAAATCACTATATAGTTACCCCAACTAATGTTAAGTGAATTATGTGGCTTCTAAATATGGCGCCAAATAGCCAAAACTCGCCAACCATCAGCAGTTCTAAACTTGAGCCAGTGGTACTTACAAGTACCGTTGGTAAATAAAGGGTTAAAATAACGAATCCTTATGTAATTTTTCCTATGTTACACTTTTTATGTAGTACACCAATAGAACAATCTTTTTTCAGGAGAGAGACTACGAAGAAACACTGCCTAAAAACGAAAGACTTTCACGGCCGGTTGTATTCGATATAAAATATTCCAGGCTGTGTTGCAGTGGTCACGATGTTAAAATATCTTATCTGATGTTAAAATGTCGGAATCTTTTACTATAGTGACTAGAATAAGATAGTGTGTTTACCGCCCATAAGCACCGTTATAAAAAAGTGTGCCCCAAAAAGGAGCGAAAAAACCAGGTGGCGAAAGATCGCTGTCTTCCACTCTCTTTGAATACTATTATCTCTGATCCGTGCGGTCCCGTGTTCTTCTTCTTCGAATTTTCTTCTCTTTGAATTTAAAATACCAAATTAAAAACTATTTCCCTAAACGATTAAATTTTTCCCTTTTTGCTTAGCTTAGCTTTCTGAACACGTTTTGTACTTGTCATCAACAACAACATTAAACATCAACAACGCGAACAATCCGTGTGGCTACCAACAGCACGGATCTCGCGAATCAGAGATAACACTGTTCAACAAATTTGACCATCAAAATTTTTTCCTTGATGAAAATAGTCATTTCTTATAGGTTACAAATGACGTTTTTCTTATATTTTGGGTCTATCCTCAGTAGAAACTCTTCAGTTCTTTAAAAACTGACCGGTTTTAGGGAGAGAAGAATCCATGTTTCAAGATGTTAATAGATGCACGGCTGTGGATAACAATTAGGGGGCATCCCCTTAAAAACTGAGGGTGATGGAGGAAAATGGGTGTCATATTTGAATTCAGCAGATCATTTTACACAAGAATCAGCTGAAATTCAGTTAGTAGCTTCAAATTTTTTTTGTACAGAGAAGTTAAACTTTAGGTGCGGCATTGAACCCTCACGTCGGTGCTTTGGGGGGGCTCTCACCTCAACCGCTTTTAGTAAAAATTATTTCTGCATATATTGCCATCAAATTTGGGTCCTTGGAGAAGGGTTAGGACCCTTCAAACGTGAATTGCGTAAAAAATAAGAGGAAAAATAGCGTATAAAAACCTCTATAATTTTTAGCTAATTTTTTGCATTTTTAGGGGGTAATTACCCTTTAAACCTATCCATTTGTTATAAATTTATATTTTATTAATTTGAATCTTTCTTGTCTCTTGGGGGGGCAATTTGAAGATTAAAGCAATGCTTTTTGACCCTGAAAATCGGGTTTAAAGTTATAAAGTCGTCGAAAAACATAAAAAGGGGGAGGGGCTGTTCCCCGAAAATCCTAAGTCAATTGAGAATTTTAATGGTGGTTTTCGTATTCAGCGACCCAAAATCTACAAGAAATGGCCATTTTCATCAAATAAATTGTTTCATTGTTGAACTATTATAATAGTTCACATAGAGAGTGACATACAGCAATCGTTCACCACCTGGATTTTTCGCCCTTTTTGGTGTACACTTTTTTAATCCGGTAAACACACTATCTTATTCTTACTGAACTTCTCCTCCACCAGAAACCCCTAATCCTCCCTTACTTTTTTTTCAAGACTTTTATGATAACTCATATTCAAGAGTACGGTAACCTATTAGAATAGATATATTTCTTACCAGACACATAGAAAACTGAAGGCCATCCTCCCAAGAAACCCGAGCTGCTCAGCCAGCCAGAGACTGTGAGAGAGAAGAAGCTGCCAACAGCACAACCCGTGAAAATAGCGGAGGAGATTCGGCTTCTTTCGTACTTGGGTGACCATCTTCCAATCAAAGCATTGATAGCTGGGTAGGTCAAGCCCTGGAATCACAACGCTTTTTTTTAGATGTATTTATTTTTTAAAGTTTTGTGACGTATGGATTGTCTTTATAATCTGTTCGTTTAGAATTGGCGCCTGAGACGTAATATATTAGAAGCACTTACTGTTGTAATTATCATTGAAAAACTTTTCTTGTCAAAAAAATGACAGAGCAGCCTAAACAGAAGTAGTTGAAATACTGTAAAAAAATCGGTAACTGAAATTATGTGATGAGTGTTATTAAGCATTATTGAGCATTTTTGATCCTGTCTCAGGCGTTTATTCTAAATGAACAGACTATATTCATTGACAAGTAAATCAAAAAAGTGTGAACGAATTAATTACATATTAATGTAAGTTTTTTTTGTGTTTATCCTTATATAGTCTCATGAAGCTAATTTACTAATACTTCACAATTTAAAAAGTCCATAGATGCCTTAAATTTTACATAAGTCTAATATTTTTTATGGTATGCAACATAATGGACTCCATGATAGTAAAAGGTAAGTAGTTTGTAAAAGTTTTCTCATGTTAAATTCCATAGGTTTACTATAATTGTGTTATTATATAATTTTTAATTTCTAGTTTAAACAAACCGTTTTTAATAAAACACAATTAAATAAAAGTTATAACTTTTAATACCCTTAGCTAGCCAATCTATCCAATGGACTATATTCGGCCATGCTCTTATTAATCACGTGATAGGGAAAAATAAATTCACTATCAAATCATATCTCACTACAAACTATCTCTGTGGAAACCAATTGCAACTCAGTAGGTCACATGATGGAGAAAATGTGACGTCAGACGGATAAAGTCCATTAAAGTAAGAAACTTAAGTATTTTTAATTTGATAAGAAATAATTCATTATTTCAAAATTTCCCAAAATATCATTATTTCCCACTAAATAGTATAACCGTAGTAGTAAACTTCCAATAATACGCAAATGGAATTATATAGGTTTTGTATCATTTATCCTTTGGGAGTCCCATAAAAACTCAATAATACTACCGATAAAAAAGATCTATTAACCAGTAAAATACAATTAAGCATTAGGCATTACAATTCTTTTAGTATACATTAACTCATCCAAAGGACGGTAACCATGAGCAGCATCAGACTCATCACTTGAGTATCTACATCTACACTTAAACACTTACACTCATCATACTTAGACTTTCTCGGAATTGTCGTAAGGAGTGGCAGTTTCTTTTAACTGTGGTAGCAGCTTTTACATTTATTGGACCTCACTGTACTACTGTACAATCAAGTTTTTTTTGTTAGAACATTTTTGTCTTTTTTTTGCGGGCCTTCCTAATTCTTACTATTCACGGTACGCCCGGTTCCGCTAATAACCCGGTATTTACTGTACATAATTAATTGTCAGCAAACGTTACCTACCACCTCTTACTAACACAAAGATACGGTATATACTTCGAAATGTCCAAATACCTCTCCTATTCCTTCCAAGGCTCTGAGCGCAATGAAAGGAATCAGCCCCCACCTTACGACCACAGGAGTGAGCAGGGTCAGAAGAGCAGTGACGAAAATGCCGCCACCAAACATGAGTTTGGCGCCAAACTTGTCCACAAAGTAGCCTCCAGTGAACACCGTGACGAAGTAACAGTAAAAAAAAGAACTCATTATGTACCCTTGAGTTTTAGAGTCCCAGTTGTATTGTTCGCCCTGAAACGAATGCAATGCAAGTTAAAATATTTCTGTTGCGCATTTGAAACAACATGAAACATATACAGTCGAATCCGCTTAATGTGATCACGGTTAATTTATCAATCGGATAATGTTATCGAAATCATCAGGTCCCGATCATTCTTATTTAATTTAATGTAAAATACATCGTTTAATGTGATCAACTATGAATCAACTCGCCGCTTAATGTTATCAAAAGTTGTCCATATCCCCTAAAAAACGTCTCATTTCGAGTCATTTTGAAGGTCAATTTGTACAAGTAAACATCTGCCCCACCAGAGTATCTGGTGTTTCTTTTTACTGAAACTCAGTATGCGTGAGAAAAAATAAAACATTCGGCATATATTGAAAGAAAACAGTTAAAGAGGGGGTCTGAATCCATACTTGTGGTTGGTTAAAGAAACCATCGGCACGCTTGCAGATGTTTCTGATAAGAGATTTTGATTTTCCCTTGTTTACTGAACTCTATGGTTGACTGAAATTCAGATTGCTTATTGCAGTGGAAGGATATAATGGAGTGAAAAAAGAAATACCTTTCTATATAAATATAATTACTAAGTAAGCGATTATTTTATTTTTATAATTTTACCTACTCGTATATTTCCCCTTAATGTTTTAAGTTGGCAAGTGCCTACTGCCTAGTGTAAAAATAGTGTTTTAAATACATTAACTACGATTACATGATTTTGATTTTGAAGCAAACTATTTTGAAACACACTTTCCTGCTTTTTGATATGAGATCGCTTATTGTTATCGATCGGATAATGTTATCAGTTTAATCTCGGATAATTGCGATCATATTAAGCGGATTTGACTGTAGTGATATTGATCGTCGTTGTAATACCACTGATTTTAACTGATGTTTTTACTGATGTTTAACACTCTTTTTAAAAATTTTCGTTGTTTACAAAACCAATTTCAAAATAGTTATAAAAGTTGAATTGGTTTATGAACATGAAAAAAGTTTACAGTTACATATTTTTAAAAGATATTTTCCTCAACATTAATATATTTAAACATTGAGTAGGTTTTGAAATTTATAATGAAGAGCTTTTATTGGGTTTTTATAAGAAATGGTAATGATATTCATAAATTTGAGAATGGTTGGTATGAATTTCCTTTAAAAGGAAAAGTAATTTCTTTGGTGTATCTTTAAAATGTTAATAATTTATATATAAGGGAACGTACCCATATTACGTGACCCGTTCAGGGGAGGGAGGGGGGGTCTTCAAAATACCACGCTTGGTCACAGGGGGGAGGGGGGCTTAGGGTTTCGTCACGTAGTCAATTTCCTCTTGTCATTACGACAAATTTAAGCCAATTTAATTAGTGAAATTAGCCAAATTAAGCCAAATTATTAATTAAATTTATACAAATCAAACCAAATTAAGTTTTTTAAACTTTCTGTTTGCAAAAAATGATTGAAAACTGTATTTATGGTTTACTACGTGAAAACTAGAGGGGGAGGGGGGTCTTGACATAACTACGGATGGTCACCAAGGGGGGGAGGGGGGTCAAAAATAGTAAAAAAGGGGTCACGTAGTATGGGTACGTTCCCTAAGGTGTATATTTCAACCATCAGGTCAGACGTTGTCACCTATTACCATCCTTATAATTTGAACGTTATACAAACCAAACCCATGAAATTAAATTTTTAAATTATAGAAGTGAAAGGTTTTTGTGAAGGAAGATATTTTTTTATCAAGTTTCGGTAAATTAATTGAAAATATGTCCTGATTGAAGAATGGATAATACCAAGTAATTCATACCTTATGTGTCTTAGTTGATATGCTTTTATTTGCATAGTGTATCAATTCTGGACACTCAATGGAATGAAGAGTACCATTTATGGTGTCTGTTGAAGTTGTATTGACCATGGCTACTAAAGCAACACTCAGGTTGTATCGGAGAATATACATGGAACAGATTCCAAAGAATCCTAATACTGTTACTACGTATCTCTTTGGAATGTAAAAGCCCATGTCCCCTGAAAAAGTTCTTTTTAGATAAATATACATCATAATATACGGTAGATTATATTGTATTCAAATTGCTAAAATAATTATAAGTGGGGCTTATTAAACAGATACGTAATGCAAGATGAAAATAAACACAAGAGCTAAAGTATAAAATAAATGTAATTTCGATTATTCCCAATATGATCTATCATAAACTTCTTAAAAATTAATTTATTGCATTACGGGGATATTTTCTTGCCTTCAATTTGTTTTTATCGAGTTTTTGGAAAATGACTCTGACTTTAAAAAGACAATTAGTGTTGAATGTAAGCAAAATACATCGAAACTTCAATGTCATACCATAACAAGTTTGTCACTTACTAAACTTTTATTAGATCAATATTTTTAATGATTTTGCATTTAATTTAGATCTTTCTAGTCTTTGATCTAATATAAAAGTCAATGTGTGTATATGTGTGTTTGTTTTTTATACAAATCCACAGTTTTCTTCCGATCTGCACCAAACTTGGTATCCCAACGTAAAATAACTCAAGAACAAACATAGGCTATGTTTCGAAAACTTTAATTGACTCCTTGACCCTCTTTTGACCCTTTTTATGGTCATTTTGCTGAAATAGCTTTATTTCTCCTCCTCTGCTCACCCCATTGTTACAAAAATAACATAATGCAAAATAACAAGTTTTTAAAAGAATAACTAGATATAAGTCTAATTAAAAATTATAACTATAATCTAAAAATATAATTAAATTAAATTTAAAATTTTATATATAATTAAGTATAGCTTAAATATTTTTAATTGAAAGTTGATCTAGCTTTTAAATAAATAGTTTCATGGAATAGCATTGTTGTTAAAATAGTCTCCATGGAAACAAAAATGTAAATAAAATAACGATCATTTATTGTAGATTCAAGAAAGTTGATTTACAAAACAAAAATTTCTATTGAAAATGTTTAAGGGGACTCGGTACCAAAAAAAGTTAATTTTTTATTTTTGAGTTTTTTTATTAGTTTTTGGTGCCAAATTATCTGTTACCATCATGTTATGGAATATTAAACTCAAAATGTTAAAAAAAAATTTTAGTATTTTAAATATTTAAAAAAAAAACAAAAATTTCAAAAATTTCACTATATTTCAAAACGCTACTCCTCCTTCATTTTTCCCTCTTTTTACTAGCTTTTTTCATTTTTATGTTAAATATATTCTGTAGTATAATTCTATGTGGGGGATTTTGGATAATCACAATAGTTTTTGAGAAAAAAAACTTTTCGGTGATTCCCATTTAAAAAACGTGAAAATTCTATGATTTTTTCCGTATTTCTCATGATAAAAAATTCTGGGCCAAAATCATTAAATTTTGGAACATACATTTGATAATATTACCCTATTGAATATAAATACCAAGTTTCATAACATTTGGTTCAGTAGAAAAAAAAGCCTTAGGGATTTAAATGCTAAAAAAGTAGTTTTAAGAAATATTTATTTAAAAAAATATTTGGTAACTATACTAAATAAACATTGGAAATTTGCTATCCTGAGAATTCGCTCATCACTATGAAATTTACCGAATCTATTTATGAGTATAAACATCGATTTGAGAGCGAAATCCTTAACTTGATACTTTTACTGATTTGGAGGTACTGAGTCCCCTTAAGTCCTTTCAACTAGAAAGATTGATTTTTTTCTTATTGCATATGGAATATGCATTAATTATTGAATAATTTCACAGAAAAGTTGATAAAAATCCTTTATAATTAATCACGGGTTCTAAATGGGTATATTTTAAGTAATTTTGGAATATTTTTTTCTAATTTTTTTGTTTTTCATATGGAAATCATGAGGTTAAATGTAGAAATCAGTCAAACATTATATGCTTGACAAGTGGATGGATTTTAATACCTTTCACCTGGTAAAATAAGGTTTAAAATATATTTAAAATTTTAAAAAAGAAATCCTAAAGCTATAACTCCACCCGTGCAAGGCCGGGCATATTCAGCTTATACTAAATAAGTTAAAGACAGTAATTTCAACTGAAAGATTTACATTTATTTTTGAATCAAGAACAAAAATGTACTTTACTTTGACTCGGCCGAAACAAAGGGATATTGCTCTTTTCTTCTTGAATCTGTAATTTCTCTTTTGACGACATAGTTTAATTCTGTAAATAACAGAACTACGCTATGAAATTCTATGTAATATCAGTATTTAAAAACTTAATAGTACTAAGTTACGGTTAAAAACAAAACCCAAAAGGACTCTTGATTAGGACTTCAATAATGAGAATTTACAACTAAAAATTGCAAAGCAAGAACATCAGTACAGAAGAAACCCGTTCATATGCACTAAGATATAAGACAAAATATAATAAGACGTAAGACAAAATTGGTCTTTGTATTACTTTGGTAATTTTGATTCTTGCAAACTTTATGCGTTCTTTATCACAGATAAGAGGTACATATACACCCTCATATAAGATAAATGACTTGCTTTTTGAACAAGAGGTGATTTCACAAAAGAATTGCTTCACAGTTTTATACGGCCAATGGAATGGATATTAAATTTAAATGAGCCACTGAAACATCAACAGATATTCTCTATTACACAGATATTTCTCTAAAACCCAAAACGCGTGACATACGAATCCGAAATATTAATAAAAAATCAAGGTGTTAAAATTAATAAGCTCCTTAGTAGTACAGCTTATACTAAATATTCCAATAATACGTTACTTCTACTAGAATAAAACGAAATTTTTTTCCATACACAGGAAAAAATTTCCAATGGATGAAAATATGGAATCTGTCCAGTTAAATTAGACGGATCTTTAATTTTGTAATGTTTGTGTTATCCCATTCTGTGTCTTATATTTTTTTAATGTATAATCGACATTATTTTTAACCAAACATCTTAAATTTGATTTCATCAATAAGAAAGAAAATATCATTCCTTGAAGCATGATTTTATTAGGAATTATCTCTATTCGTCTGTTAAATTTTCTAAAATATTACACACATTGCAGCTGAAAAAAAATTCAACTATTGTTTTCCTAAATGCGTTTAAATGACGTTATTTTAAAACAATTTTATACAAGCTTGATATATTTGACAATATTTTATAATGAAATCCAGAGAAATTGTAAAGCTTTACTAACATATTGACAACACTATTAAAATGAATTCACTTCATAACACATTCATTCGTAAAAGAATAAAATTTTAGATTATAGCAGAAGAACAAAAGTGATAATAAGATGTATTAATTTAAAGTTGATTCAAAATATAAGTAAATACAAAACGAAACTCAAATTAGCTTAGTATACTTAGTAGTAAGTTTTTCCAGAAGTAATACATTCATAAAGATAACACAATATTCGAGCATTACATCTATAGCTAAGATACTATAACATTACAAAAAACTTACCAAGGGTGTTTTTTTGCTTCTAAACAAGATACCACTGAAGAAACAATCAGATCTTACAAAAATGCGTTCATACGGAGTTTAACTGCCTTTTTTGATCGTGCACAAGAAGAAACATGTGATATTAATGTCGCAGTTAAAAATTTCCAAACAAAGTATATTGTTTTCTTGTGTTAAAAGTACAGTAAATTGTTGTGAGCATGAAATGTAGAGAATGTATAGTTGCAAAAGAGCAGAAACTTTATGAAAGTTATCACAGAAGGAATGTCATATTATGGATTGCTCAAGATGTTTATTCTAACGAAGGTTTCTAGGCTAGATTTGAGTGAACTTATTGTTGATTAGCGTCATGACCTTTGTGTTTCTAATTTGAGATTGGTTATCCAGAAATAAGCTCTATCTACAATACAAGTGTTAAAACTACCTTTCCTTTCTCTATTCTTATTCTTTTTAAATTTTTATAAACAAAGTCAATCTAATTTTATCACGCGCGTAAATAATACCTTTTATATATTACTTAAGTCTATACGATGAGTTTGATGATTATTACGACTGACTAGAATGGATGATTATTTTTTAGCAAAATCAAACTGCTGGTGGAACCAGTAGGTCTTACTTTCTGTATTTCAATGCTCGGAAGCCAACTTATGGACTCTCTGAATAGAAGACAAAAATGATTGGCTTGAAAATGGCATTGCTGTTTTTTATGAACATGACGCATGCAAAAAAAGTATATTGACAAATGTAAACAATACGTTAACATGACAATGCAAAGAATTCAAATAAAAAATATAATAAAATTTATTCCAAGTTTTATCGAACGTTTATAAATACATAGGTACGAGCACGTTTTGAAAATATTTCATGTATGAAATGCATTTTTATCTAATGATATGATATTTCATAAACTGTTTTTTCACAAAAATTTGATGATTTCATGGAATTAGACATAGAAAACATGGAATCAGCAAAACATGAAAAAATACTTACAAGATAATGGAATTTTTTTAACAAAAAAGTTTAATTTTTATATAAAGTTTAAAAGAAAAAATGCGGTTACTAAGCTATCTAGTATTTTATCAAGTTTCTTAAAAATAAAAAAAATCTAATTACATAAGGTTCAATTCCGTTAAAGGTCCCGTTAAATACCACCATGCTCTTTTGGTCACCAAAAAGTAGAAATATTGCTTAATAATTTAAAACTCATAGATTAAAATGTTTAGTTTGATCATTAACTGTTCAGTTTATCAATTAAAATCAGAAAAATTTGTCGATATTTGAATATATATGGTGTTTATAAAAACTTGGTGATATATAGCAGGACCTTTAACGGAATTGAACCGAACATAATTCACATACTTCAAAGAGTTTCTGTTAAAACGTAAAACACTCCAACAAAAACATACTAATCATTGAAAATTCTGTTTCAAAAGTTTCTTAAAACATTTTCGATGCTGTAGAACCCTTTAAAAACTGGTTAGGATTGTATTTAGGCAAACTACATATTTGTTGAAAGATTATCAGCGCTTCACTTTTGACTTTATGTATGCATAAATATGGAGTTTCATCTTGAAATCTCTGTTTTAGTCAACCATGGTTGCTTTTCTGCAGATGCAAACACAGCAAAAACAGCTCCTACAATAATGCAAACAGCTGCTCCTACATGAAATACGCTGTTCCAATTTTTAAGACTGTCCTGTAACAAATAGTAGTATAAAGTTTAGATACCTTTATTGGTTGTTAACTTCTGCTAAAAATCTTAAGAAAACGTACCCCACTCTCGGTAAGATATCCTGTCATGATGGGACCAACCATTGCAAAAATACAAGCTATTCCATTGGCAATGCCATACAAAGAACCTAATTAGAATAAAAATTAATAAATATGTAAAGTTATAATTGTAAAACATTAAAAACAATTCAGACATATTTGAGGTCTTACTGAACATCTGTATCTTCTTTTTAGAAGTCATCTGTTTCACAATTCTTCTTAGTAGAAAGTATATAAAAGTTTTTAAATTTAGTAAAAAAATTACTAATTTCTTTTCTGGGTTCCCTCTTTTAAGAGCTTTCATTTAAAATTCAGTGCTATGTAAACTGTTAAACACTATTGTTTCTTAATACAGCATAAATATAGCACTATTAAGAAACAGTTTACGCTTTTAAATCTTATTTTCTAATCACTAACAAGATATAATGGACAATATCAGCATTTTTTGAAAACAGAAAAAATACTCATTTTTCCAGTAAAAGAAATAGATGTTAATTCAAAAATCAACATTAAAGTTTTCAAAAAAATTTAGTTAATTCAATATTTTGAAATTAAAATCGACCATCTCTTAGCATTTTTTTAGGATTTAAGGATCTGTTTCGGCCTTACTTTAAAGTGAAAACCAACGATCGCTTTGAATAGTTTAAACAATTGAATCATTATGAATTGATGAAAACTTCCACGACCTGAACTATTTATTCCATTTTCCGGGATGGATGGCTATGTTTGTTGGTTGTTCCATCAAACACGGCCATCCATCCCGGAAAATGGAATAAATTGAATCATTTTTTAAAATCTATGTTTATGATTAAATGCCGTACAATTTGACATTTTCACGTCCTTTTTTAAAGTCAAACTTTGAAATTAAATTCAAAAATGAATAATCATCGCAAATAATAAAAAAATTTGCTGGTATATTCCTCTCTTGGGTACTTCTATCGTATGAAAAAATAAAATAAAAAAATACTGTAATTGCCCATTATACTTTTAAGGAAACCCGATTTGAAGGAAGAATGATTCTGTGAATTGAAAATTGTTTACCTGCTAACTGCGGACACATTTCCATGTGCATAACATTGAAACCAGAATATCTGAATCCTTGAATATACGAAGAAAATGCAAAAACGGCGACTGCAGCAACGCGATTGCACCCAGAAAAAGTTAAACCAATGAATCCTGTGCATAATCCAAAGAATGCTACAAAAACAAATTAAGATAGATTTAATAATTCTGCTCTTTGTTAAATCATACAAAAAAAAGCACTAAAAATCAGATACAACTAAAACATAATAAAAAAAGTTACCAATCTATTACATAGTTATATACCACATACAAACTTACTTAGAGAGTTAAATAATTTTCGAACGTTAGTCCTTGTAAGAGTTCTCGAGCTTATTAGTTTGTCTGCAGAAAAAGACCCCATACCAGCTCCAATCCATTCCAGAATATGAGAAAATCCTACGATCAAACCTATCTAAAAACAAAGGGCATCCATAGAATAAACTATAAAATAAACCCTTAACTTCTCTGCCAAAAACTGTCACGTATTTAATGTGGAGGGGTCTACCTCCCTCACTAAAAAGCATTTAGAATTGGTTCAATATTAAAAACTAAGGAACGAAATCACATCACTGTCCGACATTCCTTTTGACTTAAACTACTTTTGAGGGAACAAAAATGGCAATCATAAGAATACGATCAGAATACCAGCTGAAAGCCCAACTTCAGTTTTAAATCTTTAGTTTCCCTCGGAAATACTCATCACAGAACCCGTGCTGCCTTTTACCCTGGAAGAGGAACACTAATAGAGTGTTCATGCGTTAAGTATCCTCAGTATATTCGTAAGGAGGGATATTCTATGAAATTTTAAAGGTGGTGGGACTTAGAAGTACCGTCAGTAGGTAAAG
Organism: Tetragnatha versicolor; assembly: GCA_024610705.1. NCBI lineage: Eukaryota > Metazoa > Arthropoda > Arachnida > Araneae > Tetragnathidae > Tetragnatha > Tetragnatha versicolor. The sequence goes on from JANDEH010000008.1 coordinate 20,565,636, forward strand.
GGTTGAAGGGTGATGATGAAAATTTGAAATTCTGTATTTCGGTTGTCTATTTTCTCCATAGGAACTAAAAGCGTACTTACAGTTGATACATCAAAATGCAAGACACTGCTGAGGTACGTGGGGGTCTCCGTGAGTAGCAGAACCACACAAAAGAAAGCTCCACATTGTGTAATTATAACGGACCACATAGGCAGGGAAAAGGCTATCTTCTTCCACTGCACAATAGTTGGAGACTAGAAAAAAATGAAATGAAACTGCAAATTCTCAATTCTAAGTTATGATTTACTCTGCCGTTTCCTTAGTTGTTTAAAAGGTTTGTGTTTGAAAAATGTACACTCGCGTCCAAAAATTAAGGATGTTTTTGGGAATAATCTTACAAAGCTTTGTCATTTGAAATTCATATGTCATAGGACCATTCAAGAGCGGGAATAAGTAATTCAGGATCAAATTAGCCTTAAAATAGTTAAAGGGGGGTAAAGAGAGGCCCTCCAATGATAATTAAGTTTGAAGTATCCAAAAAAATAAACATATCTTTAAAATTTGAACACGAGTGTATTTTTAAAGTTTACCTTTTCGTTTATTAAAGATCCATCCTCCTTGAGGAACAAAGACAGTTCTTCCTTTGAAATTCCAGGGTGTTTTTCTGGGCTTTCATAAATTAAAAACATCCAAAATATGGACCAGATACAACTGACAGCTCCTATAAAAATAATAACAAAACAAACATCTTTAAGGCCAATTTTTTTTTTAATTTTTTTTAAATTTGTACAAATTCACCTGATGGTATGGACCCGTATAGGTAAATTCAACACACACAAGGACAGTAACACTAACATCCATGCCGAACGGGGATTCGAACCCCTGGCGTACGGCTTTGCAGTCAGATGCTCTAACCACGAGGCCATTACCAATATTTTCAGGACACTAAAAAGTATTTTAATAAACAATATGGAGATAGCTGAGTTGCTGAGATCCAAACTAGTTTTTTTCAGGCTATTCGGAACCAAATTTTGTACTAAAACTGATGTATAGAAAAAAATGACTAAATATTGTGAACAATGTCATAAACGCACCTTATGATATCAAATAAAAAGTCATTCAATATAATGCAATCGTATAAATGCATTTACAAGCTGATTTGGGTACGATTTTTACATTTTTGCAATGATAATGCAAAGAGAATCAAGTGTCTTCTAACTAAAATTGAAGAAAATCTGAAATTTTGTTAGGTTGGGCTGTCTGATTGTAGGATACATTATTTTTTATATAGAAGGAGTTTCTATAAATCTGTTTTTAACTTTTAATGTTCATTATCTGAGCTTTTGCATCACAAAAACTCTACTTTACTTTAGAGAAATTCTGAAGGCTCCCCCAGACAATCAACTTGGTTGTAAACCTGGTCGTCAACATGTGATGTTTTTAACCAAGTTTGGCCGTTTGTAGGGGAGTTGACGGTTGAATTTCAGGTTGGCGATTTGGTCGTTCAAATTCTTGGTGGGGGAGCTTAATCGGAACATGTTATTGAGATTATAAAAACCTAAGGATTATAAATGAAAAATAATATAATTTTAGCACTGGATAAAAATTAAATAAAAGTTCAATTTATGCATTTAAATCGTACGAAAATCTTTGAAAAATATTAATTTGATCATTTTGAGTATATCTTTACGATATTGTTGGCAACAAAGTCTTCAACCTGTTTGACAACCAAGTTGATTGTATGTCTGTGGGAGCTTTTGGATAGTAAAATAGACGCTTTTAATAGATGAATTCAAATGACAATTTGACCCCTAATTTGCCAATAACCTGTGAAGTAGAAGGCCGCTGGCCATCCTCCCAGAAAGTCCAACGTGCAGAGCCATCCGGAAATCGTGAGGCATAAGAAGCTGCCAATCGAAGAGCCGGAAAAGATAGTGGATGATATTCGGCTCCTCTCGTGCTTAGGGGCCCAGTTACCCACCAGTACATTGCACGACGGATAAATGACACCCTGCAGAGTAAAGACAAGAGAATGAACTTAACTCACATAGCTCGGATCTTAATGGAGTTTAAGTCCCTTTATAGCAAGTTCTGTCTAATTGAATCGTGGGTTTAGAAATATTTAGTTACCGTCAACTCCTTATTAAACATTGTTTTTCTTTTTATCAATTTTCTTCTGATTTTAATGAGAAAAAATAAAGGAAAATCCTAATATCTTTTTCATTTTTTCTGATATCACTTCAGTTCTCGAGTTGCAATGGGAACATAAGCTCTTTCATGTATATGTTATGGCAAAGTGATTAATTTGGCATTATTAATAATGTCCAGAGTGGAGGTGGGCAAAGTAGAAATTTATCACATTGCCCTCTTCCACTTCGTGCATTATTAATAATGTCCGATTTAGCACATCCTGGATGTGACACAATGAAAATAAGGGAAGTAGACAGTTCAAACTTAGGGACACCATGATTTAAAAACTGTTCTTAAGCCGCTTTAAGAATGCTAAAATAAGCATTTCTTTGATTAATTTGGGATTGGTTTTTGTTTTATGGCGTAAGAATCTAGTAAGATCCTATTGATTATTTGTATTTACTTAGCAGTAAAAGATCGAGTCTCTAATTCTTAAATATTAATGACATATTCAATTTTTAAATTTTTTTTTAGTTTAAAGTTTCATAAGTGGGGCATCATAATGGGGGAAGGGGTCACTGAAATGTGTCTATGTGTGACATAGGGAGTGGGGTGGAAGTTTCCAAAAATTGCATGAATTAATTTGTGAATTGCATTTTAAATTCTTTACATAATGGATTCTATAGAATTTGAATGTAGGTATACTTCAACAATGAGGTTAACGAAAAAAAACTAATTTGGATACTACCTCACCAATTCCTTCCAATGCTCTCAAAATAATGAAAGGTATTGTTCCCCATCTCAATACGACCGGCGTCAAAAGGGTCAGAAGCGCCGTCAAAAATACACCTCCTCCAAACATCAGCTTCGCACCAAATCTGTCTGCAAGGAACCCCCCGGTGAATACCGTGGTGAAGTAGCAGTAGAAGAAAGCACTCATTATGTATCCTTGTTCCTTTGAGTCCCAGTTGTACTGCTCGCCCTGGAAGAAAACAATAAGAGGCCTTTTGTGTAAGAACCAGGGATTTCCACTTTCAATTATCTAAATTTACTTTAGATGATTTTTGCAGATACATTTAATGTGGGTTTGCGTGCTTTATACTTTTTTTCAATGGGCGGGTACAACTGGATATTAATCCTTGACCACTGAACTGCCCTAAGAAGTACCGACTTAGCGAGCACCTGTGGACCGAAGCCAAGAAGACGAGGTACTGTTACCCGCACCACATACACATTCGTTCGCACAACCCCTTTTTATTAAGTAAGTTAAGCTCGCCCTCCACTCTCTTGCGTTGCCGTGCTGATGAGTCCTAACAAGGAAGAAACCGGTCCATGGATCGAGGCGACGCGAGAGCTGGTATTAACCCTAATTGGTTTTAAATTAAGCATTGATTGGATTTTCACTTTTTTGCTTAACTACACAAAATGTGCATTTTCCAATTTTGATAAAAAAAAAAGTAAAAATAAAATTTTTATTTTGATAACTGCATGGATTTAGCTTTTAAATGGCCCTAAGTTAATGAAAAATGCTTGAACCACTGCAAATATTTTATTTGCTTGCCAATATGTACCAAAACTACCAATATCCTTTAATTGTTGTGAGCAGTGTAAATATCTCATAGAATGAATATTTAATGTAAATGAATTACTTATAATGTTTATAATATTTTCTACAAATACTTAACATATGCTATAATTAATTGTTAAAAACCAAAATACCCCTCTGCATCCCCAATTTTTTCTATTTAATTTTGTCCATTAAAAAATGTGAACGCTTTTTTATAGAAAAATTTTTTCTGTACATGTGGTTTATGCTTTTCCCGTTTTTCAGGCCTCATAAATGAATTTCACTCCACCTAAAAAAGTCAAGGAGTATTTTTACTACTCCAAAAAATCCTAGGAATAACACTGACTACAGGTATGCGCTAAAGCTAAAGCTTGGCGACAAAACGCGACGTCAGGAATGCATGTCTTAGTTGTACGGCAAAAAGTGCGGGAGTGAAAGTAATTCCCCAGTAAAACCGCCGTCATGTGTTTGCGGTACATTTAGTAATCTTTCTGGAAACTATTTAGGGTTACCATTGTGTTACTATTTAGGGTTAATACTGTCTCTCATCCATGGAAATTGGTATAAGGCTCGGGTTTTTTTGCCAGATCTTGCAAACTAATAACCCATATCTGGCAGTACACCAAGATCTGCATTTTAATGCAACAATTATAGGAGAGTCTAATAAACTTGGTTTGAAAGGGAAGATGCCTTGTGTTCTTGCCCCAAAGTCCTCAGTTGCTTCATTAGTAGGCAATACATTCAAACCTTTTAGAACAAACAAGCTTTATAAATCGAGTTCCAAGATAAAATTCATAAAATAAATAATGCAAGTATCGAAATAGTTACCTTATACTCCTTGATACCACTGCTTGAATTTGGGAAATTTAGGTTTTCTGAACACTCTTCAGATATGGTGCTTTCATTTGTAGGCAGATCGGTTCTGGTGTGATTGACCATTGCTACCATGGTCACACTCAGATTGTATCGCAGTGCATAACTGCTGCATATGCCCAAAACTCCCATCAGCGTAAAGGTGAATCTTTTCGGAATGTAACATCTTAAGTCTCCTAAAAATTTATTTTAAATGAGTGATTCTAGAATACATTTTTAACGATGTTACGGCAGTGATAAGCATTTTAAAATAACATGCAAGCCCATTGTTGCAATCTCTGAATAATATTGATATTGCATGAACAAGTCAACTTCGATTATAAAATAAATTTAACCAAGGTAATGTAATGTAATAAAAGTAATTTACATTGATATTTTGCTATTGGAAATTTTTAAAAGATTATTTATCAAGGCATGAGTTAAAATTTAATGTTAATCATTCAAACACAAGTTTTTAACTACTGTCTTATACGTAGCAAAAATAAAAATTTCGAAAAAATTATATTAATCAGATATTAGATAACTATTTAAAAAATATATGCAATAAAAGTGTTACCTTGTTTAGGACGCTCCCATAGGGAATTTTCGGTCATATTCCACACTTGAAATAGCTTTTGTAAAGCTCTCAAACACAATAAATCCTGTCTATGACCTCAAAAATCTCTCTATATTAAAAAAAAGTTACTGTCACCGCTGCCGCCGCTGCCGCTGCCGCCGCTGCCGCCGCCGCTGTTTCAGAAAATTCAATTTTTCAACTCCTTGAACTCTCATATCGCAAAAACTACTTGATAGAAATTTATGAAATTTGAAAAGTTTGTAGGGGAATAGTTGGGGCACATTCTCGAACAAAAAGCTAACTGATGTGATAATTAGTACTGGGGTATTTTTAAGGTCAAAGTTGAAGTTTTTCTTTTTTCGCCGCGTAATCCAGTTCAGCGAAATCTATTAGCAGCAGAACTATGATTTTTTGCAGCCTAATACTCTGAAGTATGAAGATGTGCACTACGTCGCCCTTTTTTCGAATTTCGAATTTGGTTTAGAGTAATTAATTTTTTAATTTTCGAAATTTTTGACACTTTTTCGTTTTTTTTCATCTAAAATGAAAACTAATCACGGTATCAATATGATTTTTTAAACACTTATATTCTGTTTTTTTAGAAAGAGATTGGCATTTAATTCTTTAAAAAATTCTAATTAGTTTTGGAATTATTAAGCATCAAAGTTTCATTTTTTTCATAGTTTTAGTAGGTCTTTATCAGACGTGTTTAATGTTTTAAAATTTTATATTTGCCTGTGTTCACTAGATTGTCGCAAGCACGGATATTTAAATTTAAAAGCTTTGTATGTGCACGTTTTTTTCTCTAAGTTTGCTAGCGATAGTAGTAGACTTGGTTAATAATCTTTTAAATACATCCCAATATTTTTTGAACTACTTGAGAAAAAAAGTTACTGTCACCGCTGCCGCCGCTGCCGCTGCCGCCGCTGCCGCCGCCGCTGTTTCAGAAAATTCAATTTTTCAACTCCTTGAACTCTCATATCGCAAAAACTACTTGATAGAAATTTATGAAATTTGAAAAGTTTGTAGGGGAATAGTTGGGGCACATTCTCGAACAAAAAGCTAACTGATGTGATAATTAGTACTGGGGTATTTTTAAGGTCAAAGTTGAAGTTTTTCTTTTTTCGCCGCGTAATCCAGTTCAGCGAAATCTATTAGCAGCAGAACTATGATTTTTTGCAGCCTAATACTCTGAAGTATGAAGATGTGCACTACGTCGCCCTTTTTTCGAATTTCGAATTTGGTTTAGAGTAATTAATTTTTTAATTTTCGAAATTTTTGACACTTTTTCGTTTTTTTTCATCTAAAATGAAAACTAATCACGGTATCAATATGATTTTTTAAACACTTATATTCTGTTTTTTTAGAAAGAGATTGGCATTTAATTCTTTAAAAAATTCTAATTAGTTTTGGAATTATTAAGCATCAAAGTTTCATTTTTTTCATAGTTTTAGTAGGTCTTTATCAGACGTGTTTAATGTTTTAAAATTTTATATTTGCCTGTGTTCACTAGATTGTCGCAAGCACGGATATTTAAATTTAAAAGCTTTGTATGTGCACGTTTTTTTCTCTAAGTTTGCTAGCGATAGTAGTAGACTTGGTTAATAATCTTTTAAATACATCCCAATATTTTTTGAACTACTTGAGAAATAAATAATTTAGCTTTTTTGAGTGTTATTTGTGTCAATGAAAGGAAGAGGATTTTCGGGAAGATTGTTTTACTCATCTAAAGATTAAATAGAGAAATCAGTGATAAGAATTGGAGAAATTAGTGATAAGAGAAGAAAATATAATAAGGTTTTAGAAAAGAGTTTTTTTATGCGGCTGAGGGTTGTCATAATAGCTGGTAAAATGTAACTAGCGAGCTTTGTTCGCTCAGATCGCGAAGCGATCTGTAAAGAGATACGTATCAGTTACGGGGGGTTGAGAGCGATAGGGAGCAGGGGGTGGTAGCCCACTACCTATTAAATTATTTTTAACGGTTAATTAGGTAGTCGCCAGCAAGGAATTAAAAGTTCCTCTCCAAGTTTGCTGACGATTGCTATTAGTAGACTTGCTTGATATTTTATTGTATTTTTTTGCGAAAGATTAGCTGTTAAGTTCATTATTTTTAATAAATAGGTGAAATGAAAAACAATTAAATTTCGGGTTTTAGAAAAGCATTCTATACGGATGAGGGTTGTCATCGGAGTTGATTGATTGTAAAAAGCAAAAAAAATCTTAATAAGCGAATTAAAATATTCTTAATTTATCGAGAGTTTTACTTTGTTCGTCTCCGTATATTTAACTTTTTTAATTGAATTAATTAAGCAAACAAGAAGCGTTCATACCAACTTTTATAAATAATCACTTCCGAACAATGAAAAATTAATTTTGAGAAGAATAAAGAAAAAATATTTAAACCTCTCAGACGTTTTTAATTAAAATCGTTTGTATTACATTCGTTTTTTCGTTTGCATTAATTTAAGTAGAAATCGTTTGAGAGTTAAATTTATATCATAAACTATTTTGATTCTACTGTATTAAGTAGTCAGAGACGGTTATGTTTTAAGAAAAAATCAAGTTTTTTAAAACGGTTAGTTACTAATTTTCTACTATTATATTTCTTTCTCAATTATTTCTTAATTATTTTCCACTATATTACGTTTATTTCTACTGAATTACTTTATTGTTATCATAGAATACTCCTGTTTCAGCGAGATTGGTTTTATGGGATAGTTCGTGCTTGAAAAAGGTTAGTTTCAAATTTTCTACTATGTTTCTTTTTCTTTTTACAATGTTTATATAATAATATTATTAAATTATATAATTTCTGAATTAAAAGCTACCATTAGCCAAAAACAGCGAACTTGAATGTAGTACTGTTTACGCACATAGTTTGTTGTTATTCTGGTTCGGATTCTTGCAAATATGTGTGGAGGCTGCAGAAATTTTCTATTGAGACATAAAATTTAAGCTTTTATAAGAATAAAGAAGTGTTTGTATTCTGAGTTCGAACTTTTGTTTATAATCAAAATTAAGAACAGCAGATCGGTCATTTTGCATTTGACGAACTGAATGATTCTAAAATGGAATAGTAAAGTGTATGATAATATTTAGATAAAGTTAGCAATAATCGCAACATAGAAAATTTATTTATTAATAAAAATACACGTTTGCTTTAACATATTCTTATGCTTGTTTGATTATTTAGGTAGGAATATTTCTACCTTGAAAATAAATTATATATTCATGCATAATTATTAAATTATCGAATCCAAAAAAAATTATTTTGGTGCAAATAAAAGATTAGAAATTTACAAAATTCTGTAAAACGGGGGGAATCGGATCACTTTTGAACTTTGAACTGCTACCAAAAATTTACTAAAAAATGTTATTAACTTGAACGGTTGATTTTATACATATAATTTTAAGTATCGTGATCCGATGTGGTTTATCCTCAATGCGGGGTTGATAAGATACTAGCTTAACTACCAGTTTTTGTCGAAAAAAAGGCAATTTTGATGTCTTCAAGTGGTATAAGATCCAAAAATAAGGCATACACGATCCAAATTAAATAGTCTAACAAATTAAAATGGATAAATTGTTTAAATAAAATTCGTGCATCATAAGAATGATGTTTCTCCTATGTAAGTTACGAAATTAATTGGGAAAAGATATTAATTTAAAAAATCGTAATTATCATTTATTTAAAATTTGATTGCAAGGAAATCTGGTTGAATTAAGAGCACCCCCGAGATGTACCAAGAATTGATGTAATTAAGTAATTTTTTTTGGTGAAATTAGCAAAGTTTTGACACTTAGGTTTTTGTGACCTTTTTTGCATTCAACTACGAAGACATGGCGGACCCGAGATATGATCGTAAAATATTTTTTGATGGCTTACACAACTTTTAAACAATGTGTACAGGGGTAGAAGTCGTCCTATATTTCCTATAAATCCTATATTTTAAAAAAACATGAAAAAAGCATCCTAAAAATCCTATATTTCAAAAAATAATCCTATATTCCATCATACGACCCTACTTTCAAGTTCCATTATTCAAAATTTAAATTTTATGTCTTGAATATCCTTGCTTGAAAAATATTTAAATATTTATTTAATGCCTAAAATTAAAAAAAAATTTAGATGGCTTTATAATTATTACAGAATGTTCACTGATCATAACAGCAGTCCCAAAATCATGTAACAATGTGGAATTCTTCTGAAAGTTAACCAGTTTTCAATTATTCTTTGGGCACTTGACTATAAAGTTGGTTTTTCAGAATCGATGAGGGGAGAAAAACAACTTTATTGGCTCACATGATCGTGATTTAAGTGTTTCATGCGGTTTCATGTCGATATTCTTGACTTTAAAACTTGGTTTTGAAAGAAATGTTTACATGTGTCTCAAATATGGACTGTTTTAGCAGGCCTATTAAAAGGTCTACCAAGAAGTTTATATTATAAAGTATTATTCAATAGTTTTTTTTATCAGAGAAGCAATTTTAAAACATACTATCTGAGTATTTTTTTAATTTAAAAATTACTGGAATTTGTTTTTTGAACAAATGTTAGTTTTATATTTTCCATTCCTACGTTTTTACTTTTTGCTTTATAGGTAAAATTAACCACGGTTTTACTATAATATTTTTTAAAATTAAGTGCCTTAAATTTTGTTTTAAAGGTTCATTAGTTTGAAAATTAATAAAAATATTTAATCGCAATATAGCTCTAGAAAGTTTTTTTTTGCATTTGCACATGCTTTTTTCACATTGCAGTATTGGGTTTTGTTCTTGTTTAAACCTTGTAAAGTTACATAGTATAATTGTGTGCTTGTTAATAGTTTAGTACATTTTTTATACTACTAAATTAAAGAATAGTAAGCCTAAATACCTAACACTATTTATTGAAATGTGATTTTTGTCCCACATATTTTTTTTTAAAATCCTATGTATTTTTATTTGGTCACTTCTACCCCTGTGTGTAGAATCGGTCAGAGTTTATCCTGATTCTATAACTCCAATGCAAAGAAGGTTATGGTAGAAATAAATATTAAAATAAGGTTTAAAAAAGCTTTCCCCAACAGTTATCCTATTCCTTCCCGTTTTATATGTATAAATATATACGGTACGTTTTAAATACTGCGTTAAATCCTCGGTCCAAAAAGGATTCCACCAATCAGAGTTAACGAAAGACACATTTTTCTTTCATTGGCTCCTACTACTGGTTAACACCGAGGCCGATGGCTGTGAATATGCCTGTTAGCGTGTTAATTTTCAATATTGATTATAGATACTACAAAAAGAAAATACAGGATGTTTTAAATAAGTGTTTCAGATAAGTACATAAGTTTGTTCCATATACATAGCTTTTAAGGTGTAAATCATTTTTCAGAGGTTTGGGGTTCGATCTTTGTGCCAGGCAAGATCAATAGGCAATACTAGCCCTTTTTTAAAACAGAAAAAATGCATTATTTTTTCAGTAAAAGACAAGAGATCTAAATTTAAAAATTGACATGAAAAGTTTAAAAAAATTAATTAATTCAATATTTTAAGATAAATTTCGACAATCTTTTTTGCACTTGTTTCGTGCAAGAAATTAAAGGACGTCAGATCTGCGGGATTTCTTTAAAGTGAAAAAAAATAGTAATCACTTTGCATTGTTAAAGTTTAAAACAATTGAACCATTGTATAAAACCAATGCTTTGGATTAAATCGTAACGTAACTCTCGTGACGTAATTTGGAAAGCGAGAATTTGACCCAATCCCAGTGCAAAAAGGGGTTCTATCACAAGACATTCCTAATGCATTTTCGATTTCCCTTATCGCCTATGGCCATAGACTCTCTGTCCTGGTAATCTGTGAGTGTTTCAAAGCGATTCGAAAAATTGTTGATTCGGATAGCTGAAGTAATAATTTCCATTGTATGTAGGTATAGTGCACATAGTGTAATTTGTATTTTTGTTTACCACTGAACTTGTTTCAGGTTGCATTTAATATATTTTAACTTTATCTATCTCTGTTACCTTTTTAACAACACAGACAAGTGCAGTATGCCACTTCCAAAAAGGAAGCAATCTGCTAGAAGAAAGAAGGAAAATGCTAAAGAACTTAGAGAAGATAGCAAGAAAAGAAATGAGGAAGAGAAGATTGAACATAAAAGATCAGCGAATAGATCTTTAAATATGTCCAAGGCCAGGTTACAGAAGAAACGCGAGTCGGATCTACCTTCAATGATGCCTGTAGAAAGGCTGCAGAAGAAGCACGAGTCGGACCTCCATTCAATGATGCCTGTAGAAAGGCTGCAGAAGAAGCACGAGTCGGACCTCCTTTCAAAGATGCCTGTAGAAAGGATGAAGAAGAAGCTCGAGTCAAATCGCCCTTCAAAGATGCCAGAACAACGGTTACAGAAGAAACGCGAGTCGGACCTCCCTTCAAAGATGCGTGTAGAAAGGTTACAGAAGAAGCACGAGTCGGACCTCCTTTCAAAGATGCCTGTAGAAAGGTTGAAGAAGAAGCTCGAGTCGAATCGCCCTTCAAAGATGCCAGAACAACGGTTACAGAAGAAACGCGAGTCGGACCTCCTTTCAAAGATGCCTGTAGAAAGGTTGAAGAAGAAGCTCGAGTCGAATCGCCCTTCAAAGATGCCAGAACAACGGTTACAGAAGAAACGCGAGTCGGATCTCCCTTCAAAGATGCGTGTAGAAAGGTTACTGAAGAAGCACGAGTCGGACCTCCTTTCAAAGATGCCTGTAGAAAGGTTGAAGAAGAAGCTCGAGTTGAATCGCCCTTCAAAGATGCCAGAACAACGGTTACAGAAGAAACACGAGTCGGACCTCCCTTCAATGATGCCTGTAGAAAGGATACTTAAAAAACGTTTATCACAGTTGGTTGAAAACGTGCCTGAAAGAAGAATAAAGACTAAACGTGTGGCTAATAGAAGTAATTTACACAACGAAGATAGACCAACGGAGGATGCGATAGCTCGCCTGGCAGCAAGAAGAGAAAAGGCAAGAATCGCCAATAAACTTTATCAGCAGAAGTTGCAAGAAGATACTTTAAAGGATGACCAAGAAGTGTTTGTTGAATATAAGTATGATTATCAAAGTCCAACGACTTCCACTGGTATTTCAGCAATAAGGTCAAGAGAAAAAACTGTAAACATTCCTCGAAATCCATTGCAAGATGAGGATATGGATTCGTTAACTACAAAGGGGGAAATGCCCGAAGAACCAACCACACTAAAAGAGTGTGAGCCATCAGAAGCTGTAGAAAAGAAGAAAAGGAAAGCAAGGAAGGATTTCGAATTGGCAGGAGATATATCTATGGGTACTTATTTCACTGTTGAAAAGTACACGATGGGAGAAATGGATGTGGAGTGTGCACATTGTGGAGCTGTACGTTTCCCTGAGCAGAAAGGAAGAAGTGTTAACTCATGCTGTCACAACGGACAAGTGAGGATTCCACCTCTGAATGAGTATCCGCCCCTCTTACAGTCATTGCTTACATCAGAAGATGAAGAGTCCAGACGATTCAGGGAACGCATCCGAGCCTACAATGCATCGTTTGCGTTCGCAACTTTTGGAGCCCGCTTCCAAGACTTTCATGGGAGAGGTCCACCACTGATCAAGATCCAAGGGCAAGTGTATCATCATGCCACCACTTCTTTGGACAACGTGGAAGGAAATGCACCGAGAAACGGTCAAATCTACATATACGACAATGTGGAAGAAGCAGCGAAGATGAGGGTGGATTTAGAAAACCCTGAATTGAACATCCGACTTGAAAACTTGCTGCGCGAAATCAACCCGTACGCACAGAAGTACAGAATGCTGCACGAGATGACAGTTTCAGGAGAGGAATTTCAGCTGTGTTTCGTAAAATATGCTTTTGACGACAAGCGCAGATACAACAAACCGACAACTTCAGAAGTGGCGATGATCATAGATTCCAAAGATGGATGTGTCCCTTGTGCAGATTTGAAAGTTTATCCAAAGCAGGAAGATGGACGCGAAACTACAATCATGCAACAGACATCGCAGCATGCTGATCCGATGACGTTCCCTCTTTTATTCCCTCACGGTGATTTTGGATGGACCTACAACATGAGCACTGAGAAAGGAAAGAAAATAACCCCTGTGCAGTATTATGGACATCGACTGGCTTTACGCCCCGGTGGAGCTTTCAATCCCTTGCTGAAGGCTGGAAGATTGACGCAACAGTATGTCATCAACTGCTACGTGATGGTGGAACGGCAACGCTTGGACTTCATCCGTCACAACCAACAATCTCTGCGCATGGAATGCTACCAAGGGTTAGTCGACCACGTAGAAAACAACGATTTGAACACGGCCACTGAAGTGCGTCTCGGCACAGCTGTAATTTTGCCTGCTACGTACATTGGATCTCCAAGGTGTTTACAGCAACTATACCAGGATGCCATGGCGATTTGCCGTAAAGTCGGAAGACCGGATTTCTTCATCACGATGACCTGCAATCCCAAGTGGCCTGAAATAACGAAGACCTTGGATCAGCACTTCACTAAAGGGACGACTGCCAACGACATTCCGACGATCGTGACGAACATCTTCCAGAGCAAGGTGAATGAACTCATTCAAGATTTAGTTGAGCGACAAGTATTAGGACCGATAGTAGCATACGTCTACACCATCGAGTTCCAGAAACGTGGACTACCCCATGCGCACATCCTGGCTGCTCTGAGAACGGACTGCAAATTAGTGACACCAGAAGAAATAGATAGGTTCATCACTGCAGAACTATCCGACGAAGACCCCTCTCTTCGTTACTACCAACTTCGCCATATGATGCATGGACCCCACACAGACGGTCTTCTTTGCTGGGATTCTGAAAAGAAAACTTGTTCGAAGAATTTCCCAAAACAGTTTTGTGAAGAAACCGACATGACAGGAGAGGGATTTCCAAAGTACAGAAGAAGAGATAACTCCGACAAGATGTATTCGTACCATGGAAAGGTGAAAGGGAGAGTCCGCTACGTCGACAATCGGATGGTCGTGCCACACAACCCATACTTACTCAAGAAATTTGATTGTCATCTAAACATCGAATACTGTGCATCGGCAATGGCAGCCAAGTACATACACAAGTATATTCACAAAGGACACGATCGAGCAAGGATGGAGATGAAGCACCTGGAATCCAACGAAGTCGAAAAGTACATCGACAGCCGATACGTGGGACCGATGGAAGCAGCGTGGAGATTGAACATGATACCCTTACACAATCGAAGTCACACTGTAGTAAGACTCCCTGTTCATCTAGACGGACAGCAATATGTAACATTCGAAGAGGGACAAGAAGAGAATGCCGTCGAAAGGAATTGCACCACCATGTTGATGGGATGGTTTGAGTTGAACCAGCAAGACTCCGATGCGAAGAACATACTCTACGGTAACTTGCCAGAGAGTTACTCTTGGAAAGCCTCAGAAAAGAAGTGGATTCCCCGCAAGAAAGCCTGTAAAGTTGTCGGACGGATTGTCAACGTGTCGCCTAGAGATGCCGAGAGATTTCATCTGAAGCTCTTGCTAAACCGAGTACCCGGTGCTACCTGCTACTCGGACCTTCGAACCCACGAAGAGGTCATCCATGCCACGTACAGAGAAGCTGCGATCGCCATGGGAATCACCGAAGACAGCGACGAAGCTACAGCTGTTCTGCAAGAAGCTGCAACCACCCTGATGCCAAAACAGTTCAGACGCTTCTTCGTGTACTACCTGGTCGGGGACGAACCATCGGACGGTCTGACACTGTGGGAAAATTTCAAGGATCAGATGACCGAACGAGACAGCACCATCTACGACGTCCTATGTGAAATTGAAGCGCAACTGAATTCCGAGAACAGATCCTGCTCAGATTTCGGACTCCCACAGCCCAGCGACTTCAATCTGCCAACTGAAGACATAGACATTGAACATCACGAGACGACGTGCAAGGAATTGGAAGAAAAACTGAATCCCGACCAGAAGGCTGTATACCACAGGATAATCGACTCCCTTACCAACAACTGTGAGGATCCTTCACGATGTTTTTTCATCGATGGACCAGGTGGAACCGGCAAGACTTTCCTCTACAACGTGATTTACCACAAGCTTTTGAGTCTCAAGAAGAAGACAGCGTGCGTTGCCTGGACAGGAATCGCTTCGATACTACTGCCTGGTGGAACAACATCCCATCGTTTCTTCAACCTACCCATCGAGTTGAGCGAGGAAGGCATCTGCCTCTTGAAGAACCGCGACAAACTCCGACTTCAGGACATCGAAATCGTTATATGGGATGAAGCAAGCATGATACCAAGGAAAGCCCTCGAGATCATCGATCGCACTCTCCGTGACGTGATGGACAACGAGATTCCTTTCGGCGGAAAGAATTTCATCTTGGGAGGAGATTTCCGTCAAGTCCTTCCCGTCGTGAAGAAAGCATCACGAAGGCAAATCATCGACGAGTGTCTCAAGTCATCTCACCTCTGGCCTCTTTTCGAAGTGCACCATCTCTACGTCAACATGCGGGCAGGCGAAGGAGAAGAAGAATTTGCCCACTGGCTTCTGCAGTACGGAAACGGAGAGTTGGATTCCCTTGTCATCGAAGAATCTTCTGCTATGGTCTGCGCGGATTTGGTAGACTGGTTTTTCGAAGACGTAACAGATGTCACAAAGGATCTCGTGACTAGGATCATTCTATCACCGCAGAACGACGAGGTCAACAGAATGAACGAGAAGATACTTTCCAGAATACCAGGAGAAGAAGTTACGTGCCACAGCATCGACAAGGCAACCCTCAGTGGGATAGATCGAAGCGACGCCAGAGAAGAAGAGGCAACTTTGAGGTATGCGGACGAGTATCTCAACTCGCTCACCCCGTCAGGAATGCCACCCCACAAGCTCAAGTTAAAAGTCGGATGCATCGTGATGCTGATAAGAAACGTTTCAATAGCCGACGGACTCTGCAACGGTACCCGCATCTTGGTGAGAAGAATAGGTTGCAGAGTGTTGACAGGACAGATCATCACAGGAGAAAGAAAGGGCACTGTAGTGGATATACCGCGAATCCAGCTCAACACCTCGAGTGGACATTCCCAGTTGCCCTTCGTGCTGTATAGAAGACAGTTTCCAGTTCGACTGGCCTATGCGTTGACCATCAATAAAAGCCAAGGACAAACATTCGAACGAGTTGGTCTTTTCATCGAGCGACCCATCTTTGCTCACGGTCAACTATACGTCGCTCTGTCAAGGTGCGTATCCGGAACACAGATCAAGATTTCCGTCAAGAAAGGTGACTCTGTCAACAACATCGTATATCCTGAGGTACTTGCATGAAAGGTAACGTGCAAGATTCTTTGAGTTTATTTCTTTTCAGTTTAAATATGTTTCTCCATCCACACGAGTCGTGTGGTGGTGCGTCTCAAGAGGTTGTCCAAATAAGGTGTATCGAAAAAACCTTTTTTTTTTATTTTGATGATGCATTAGTGCGGGAAAGTTGTCTAAGGTGACAGAAAGTACACGTGATTTTTTCAGAATTTTCGGGTAATATCTTGAGGTGCCACATAGGCCCTGAAGGTTCTCCATGTTATCCTATGGAGCGCGCAAGCCAAAAAGGCCGAAAATTGGTTTTTCGCCCCTCATTCCTACTCTAATCACACGACGAATGTATTCACTCGAATTATGGACCCTATATGATGTATACTACCCGATAAAAACTGAATAAAAGCCTAAATATCTATATTATGTTGATTGTGGGCTCAAATTTGCACTAGAAAAGACTCGATTTTCGACGAAATTTGAGTCTACAAAAAAACCGTAATATAGAGATTTAGGCTGTTATTCAAGTTTTGTTGGGTAGAATGTAACATATAGGACCCAAAACTTGAGTGAAGACATTCGTTGTGTGATTAGAGTAGGAATGAGGGTCGAAAAACCATTTTCGGCCTTTTTGGCTTGCGTGCTCTATAGCAGGGGTTCCCAACCGGTGGTACGCGTACCACTGGTGGTACGCGGGAACGTTTCAGGTGGTACGCGTGAGTCAAAGCACTAAAAGAAAGTTTTTCCGATTTTACAGAAGATAGTTCCATGAAAGATTATTTTAAAGGGAAATCTTAAAATTAACTTCTGGATCGGATGTAAAAACCGAGTATCCTTTGATCTTCCGGCAAGCTCTGCTATTTTTGATGCCATTTGTTACGAGTTACTTGTGTGAGAGTGGATTTTCTGAACTCTTGTACATAAAAAATAAACATAGAAGCAGAGTAAGTGTTTAAGAGGACTTAAGAGTGAAGATAAGTTCCATTATTCCTAACGTTGATATTTCAATCACAGGCAAACAACAACAAATTTCGCATTAAAGACTACAAAAGTATATTTTGCTGAGTTTGTACTAATTTTTATTTGTAGGTTTTTAGACCTATGGGTATAATAAATAGAACTGTAAAAATACCATTTTCATCTTTTTCTCCTTTATTATACAAGCAAGTTATAAATAAATAAACAAATATCTAACCATTAAATACGAAGTTTTCTCAGGAATTTAATTCAAAAAGCCTTTGAGCACTTTTAGAAGAGTAAATATTATACGTTCATTAAAATATTTAGGCCTGGTGGTACGCCAAAATTTCTCAAAAAGTCAAGTGGTACGCAGGTGCAAAAAGGTTGGGAACCCCTGCTCTATAGGATAAGATGGGGAACCCTCAGGGCCAATGTGGCACCTCAAGATATTATCCGAAAATTCTGAAAGAAATCACAGGTACTCTCTGTCACCTTAGACAACTTTTCCGCACTAATGCATCGTCAAAATAATAAAAATAGTTCTTTTTCGATACACCCTATTGTCCAAGGTGCCGCGAGTATTTTAGACGAGTAATTCATACTTTATTAGTGTTTTTTAACTTTGAAATAATGTCAACGTCAATTATTACCCTAGAAAAGCTATTTAAAAATTAGTATCTTCCCATGATTTCATTTTGTGATTTTTTTTCGAAACTTCAGCAAGTATTGATTCAGATTAGATTAATGCTTTTCAATTTCAGTATACTATCTTACTTAATAGAAATTTTTTTTCCAAAATATTAGATAGCTTTTTATTAAAATTCTATATTTCTAAATTAGTTTACGTTTAAATTCACCCGTTTAATGTATTCATTACTAATAACAACCCTAAAAGCGATAGCACTTAAAAATATTTTAATGAATGGGAATTTTTCCTGGTAATTTTGATCTAATTTTAATACAATTTGTTTATGAAAACAGGTTTAAATATCTCATCGCAACTAAAGGTTGTGAATAATAATTTGTTTAATCATTCAACTTTTTGGATTTTTTCCTTTATGGTTCGCCTCCAATTTTTCCAGATATTTAATGTACTATACTTAAAGTAGCCCTCTTAAATCAGCGGAACTCAGGACAACCTTTTTTTGCAAGCTATGTGTTAATAACATAATCCGTCCCTCGAGGGACATTCACCATGAGTTTGCTTCTCTGATGGCCCTTCTGATGCTGCCATTAGTTACCTTGTTATCAATACAGGATCATCTCTCAGTCAAGATCCCCATCCTCATCCTCAGAAGTCATCCCCATCCTCAGATTCAGAATGACAAGACAAGATTATCTTCAAGATTTTCATGCTTCAATTTTAAGCTCTCCTCCTTGCCGATCGTGTCAACAGACTTCCTTTTGCGTGTCTTTTGGTTTCGGTGAAGCTACGTACCTAGGGAGATTTATTCTCGCCCCTTTAGGAAGCCTCTCCCGGCCAAAAGCTATCCACCTGATTTATTTGAGCCCACCCCCTCCAAAGACTGGAAATGATTAGGGAAGATTTCGATTGAAATATCAGCAATGCCCCGATTTTCAATGTTCCATCTGATGGTTGCCGTCAATGATTCACGCTTACAGTTTAGAGAAGGGGCTGATACCTGGGTAAAAAACTAAGCCTCTAAACAATTGTAAGTGGTGATGAGACTCCAGGTATCAGGCGGTTGCAGTGGACAATTGCCGGTAAAAGCCCATTACTCCACTTATAAGGTAGAAAATGATGATTTTTAAAACTTTCTTTTACACTTGTATCCTTGTGCTCTTCATCATTTATGTTTTTGTATAACCCTCTATTACACAATAACGTTAGAAGCACATGAGTGTCTCGGTGGTTAGAGAGAAGGCATGAACAAAAATAAACCGAACTGAAAGGGTTATAAAAGCGGTTGCGGGGGTTGGCGAGCGAGAGCGAGCAGGGGGCCCAGCCCCCTAGTAGATTAAAAAATAAATTTATAATGGTTGCTTTTGTTGCATTTATAAATGCACAGTTAAAAAGAAGTAAAAATCAAGCATAAATAAAATGCTTAAAACATTTTGATGAAAATTGTGAGTTATTTTTTCTGCCAAGCTTTGCAGAATATCACAATTATTATCAGAAAAAAGATATCAAGGAATCAAAGTGACAGATGTTATCATAATTATATGGGATTGAATTATGCTCCAAAAAGGCATTTAGTTCATTCTTAAGATTCTGAAAGGACTGAAAGCGGTCAAGGATATTCATACTTTTTTAATATCTGAAACTGAGGAAATTTTTTTCACTGAGGCAATGCTTTTCATGTTTCGCCAAAACTATTATATTCATAACAAGTAACATATTAGCAATTAATTAAAAGTGGTTGCTCTCAAGTCTCAAAAATATTATTAAATCATTAATAACTAAAATGTCTACACGTTTTATGCCTCACCAAAGATTCATAGAGTTAGGGTTGTTTAAGATTTATTTACTTTCTTTACTGAACAAAAAAATTAACGTGTTCTTTCTCTTATACAAATAAAACCGTTTGTTTTCTTTATTTTTTTTTTCATTTTCGAAATTACTCTAAGAATATTTCTCTTCAAGCCAGCTTTCGTTGCAACTTTCTATTTCTTTACTTTACTACATATTTAACAACTCATAAAAATACATAGCATAAAGCATAAATGCGTACTTACAAGCGAACGTGATATGCAAGTCAAGGTTGCAAAGTAGTCTTGAATAAAGTAATGTAGCTTGATACCAGAGTACGATTTGAAGTCTATGACGTATGCTTTACTTTGGAAAAATCATACTTCTGTCAGAATTGCAAAATCGTTTTATAGAATTCATGACAAGTGAAACGTCAGGGTGATACTTATTATACTTTTAAAACGATAAAGCGTTTAAAATGTCTTTGTTGTATCAAAGAATTATCCTTTATTTTTTTCCACCTTTTAAAACTTGTAAGTACAGTCGAATCCGCATAATGTGATCGTATTTTTCCGATATTAAACTGATAACATTATCCGATTGATAACAATAAGCGATTTCCTATCAAAAAGTAGAAAACAGTGTAACTAGATTATTTGCTTTAATATTAAAGTACCGTAATTAATGTTTTCAAAACAATTTTACACTATTATGTACTTAGCAACTTCAAATTTTTAGGGAAAAATATAAGAGTAAATAATAAAAATAAAATAATCGCTTCCTTTGTAATTTCATTTATTCCTCATTTCATTTATTCCATTTCCTATGCGATACCGCTCATAAATTTGTTTTCTTTCGACTTCTTGACGAGATATCATCCGTATTTTTCAAAATTTTACATAGAAAAGGCTCAGAAACATAAATAACCACTGAAATTCATCTGAATTCCACTAAACAAGAAAAAAATCAAAAATCTCTTATCAGAAACATCTGCAAGGCCCCGATGGTGATATCCAATGACAAGCATGGATTCGCTCCCCCCCGCCTTTTAACCGTTTTCTTTCAATGTACGAGGTCGGAGAACATCCAATGTTTTATTTTTCTTACATTCAAAGTAAAGAAACACAACAGTGCAACTGTGAGCTTACACTGAATTTAAAAAAAAAATTACCTTCAAAACTAAACTCGAAAGCAGGCGTTTTTTAGGGGATATGGACAAATTTCGATAACATTAAGCGGCCTGTTGATCCATAGTTGATCACAGTAAACGATGCATTTTACATTAAATTAAATAGGAATGATCGGGACCTGTGGATTTCGATAACGTTATCCGATTGATAACATTAACCGTGATCACACTAAGCGGACTCGACTGTACTTAAATTTAGACGTAAGACTCTTTTTCCGAACGGAAATAAATTATGTGAAACCATGAGTTAATTTTTAAGCAAAAAAAACGACTGCTTGTTAAAAAATTCGCTTTAAGTGAGTAATAATTTTCTCCCCCTTAAAAAACAATACTACTTTTAAACATAATTTTTGAAGTCGAAACACTTTCCCAATAAATTAACATTGTCTAGCTCAGGGGTCGGGAACCTTTTGAAACGGAAGATCCAAAAGTTACAATTTATTAAATTTCCCAGATTTTAAAGAGCCACTAAATTGTTTTGCTTCAATGTTATAGAACAGGGGGTCGGCAACTGGCGGACCGCGGTCCGCATCCGGACCGCGTGAAGTTATTTCCCGGAACGCCAAAGCGTTTTGAAAACAATAAGTATGTATTTTTACACTACAAAAATTAGTTCAACCCGCTTTTAAGGGTCAAATTTCCAAAAATTTCCTGGGGGAAACACCCCAGACCCCCATTTTTCATGTAAAAACTTCTAATATTATTAAATATAACAACATAATAAAAAAATGCGTACTCAAATTACAACTTTGTAAAAATATACAGGGTGTATCTGAAATGGTGCAACAAACTGTCAGGGATGATAGTACTCATCAAGACGAAAAAGAATCGGTATAGAAAGGGGGTCCCAGACCAAATCCCAGGGAGTTAAAAATGGAGCGACACCCCAAAAAATCATTGAAAAATTCGAATTGTAGAACAACTACTTTTGGTAAAAACTTAATTATGGTCTCAAAAATTGTGGTTTAATATGATCTTTCAAATAACCTCAAAAGTCTTCACTTTAAAATTTGTTTTATTATGAAAAAAGTTAAAAACACAAAAAATGTGAAAACTCAGCCAAAACCTTATTTTGTATTTCGAAATCATTTCTTTTGATTTGATAATCTGAAAGATCATAGTTGAAAACCCTTAAGTCCAAAGTTTCACGTAAATACAATCAATATTAAACGCTTGAGATCCTTTTAAAGTTTGTTTTTTGGGTGCGCAAGCAGTTTTTTTAGAGCTGTTTCCAGAACAGCTGTTAGCGCACGCAAAAAACAAATTTTAACAGGATCTCAAGCGTTTAATATTGATTGCATTTACGTGAAACTTTGGACTTAAGGGTTGTCAACTATGATCTTTCAGATTATCAAATCAAAAGAAATGATTTCGAAATACAAAATAAGGTTTTTGCTGAGTTTTCACATTTTTTGTGTTTTTGAACTTTTTTCATAATAAGACAAATTTTAAAGTGAAGACTTTTGAGGTAATTTTAAAGATAATATTAAACCACAATTTTTGAGACCATAATTAAGTTTTTACCAATAGTAGTTCTTCTACAAATTGAATTTTTTCAATGATTTTTTGGGGTGTCGCTCCATTTTTAACTCCCTGGGATTTGGTCTGGGACCCCCCTTTCTATACCGATTCTTGTTCGTCTTTATGAGTACTATCATCCCTGAAAGTTTGTTGCACCATTTCAGATACACCCTGTATGTGTGTTTGAAGAAAATAATTTAAAGTAGTAATATTAACCTATTTTTTCACCGGACCTCGATGAAAATTTTCTAAATTATTTGGACCCCAAGTAAATTTACTTGCCGACCCCTGTTATAGAATATGCTTATTATATTTGATTTTAGTTGGGGAGCATTTTTTTACACATTTTTTCTGAGGTACAGTCGTAGAAAAAAAAGTGAGACAGTTCGCATTGTAAGCGAACTACTGGGGTTAAAAAGATACTGTAAACGCCAATCATCATTATTTAACGTCTACTTTAAAAAAAGCTATACAGTTTATGCCCTTAGGGGGCCGTCTACATATTAAACGAAGCACAAATTTTCGTTTTTCCTATGGGCGACATCAAAGATTATTCCCGATTCTGAAAGAGCACCCTCTAAAACCCCCCAAAACCAATTTTCATGTCATTTGGTCCCCAAATAATGCCAGGAGTGGGGGTTGAAGTTCGTCGAATTTATGTTGAAATCTCGTTTATTACGTTGAATTCTCGTGCGGGGTTGATGGTTAAAAGCATCAAAATCGATAATTCAACGTAAAGAACGAGATTTCAACGTAAATTCGACAAACTTCAACCCCCACTCCTGGCTTTATTTGGGAACCAAATGACATGAAAATTGGTTTTGGGGGGTTTTAGAGGGTGCTCTTTCAGAATCGGGAATAATCTTTGATGTCACCCATAGGAAAAACGAAAGTTTGTGCTTCGTTTAATATGTAGACGGCCCCCTAAGGACATAAACTATAGCTTTTTTAAAGCAGACGTTAAATAATGAAAATTGGCCTTTACAGTATCTTTCTAACCCCAGTAGTTCGCTTACAATGCGAACTGTCTCACTTTTTTTTTCTACGACTGTACCTCCTTTCGGGTTCAGGTACTTTTTTACATCAAGTTTTAGATGACTTACATACACATTGTAAATTAATTTTAGTGAATTAATTTCAAAATTTTGTAAACAAAGTAAATTCTTTAAAAAATTGGAATATCTGGGGGTCCTCCTCCAGAAAATTTTTTGTAAATTTCTTCTTCAAAATAGCTTTGTAGCTCAATTTTGGCCTTTTTGGATTGGACCCAAAGAGCACCTCTAATTTTTAAGTGGCAGAATTTTCAAGGAAAAATAGTATAGCTATAAAATTAACAGCAAACTGTAGAGAGAAGGTGGGAGATCAAACTTCAGAAAAATTTTGGAAATTTTCTCCTAAAAGTAGTTTTTTAATTCATTTTTAAGAACTTCTATTGTGACCAAATGAGGATCACTCCTTAAAAATCACATAATTTTCAAGGGAAAACAGCACATATTCCAAAATTTTGAGAAGTGTTTGGGAGTTCTCCCCCGCAATTTTGGAATTTTCACCCTTAAAAGTAGAGTTTTGACTCATCTTGAGAACTTTGGGTTACACCGCTCTTTGTATCATCAATTGGATTAGGTACTGAAAAATATATTACTGACTTTTTAAGGGTTTTGATAATAAATTATAATTTTTTTCGTATGGAACAGGAGAGCCGCAACTTTACATCGAAAGAGCCGCATGCGGCTGGCGAGCCGCAGGTTGCCGACCCCTGGTCTAGCTAGATCTAGACATAAAAAATGAACACCATAAAGCATTACAAAAAATAACAAAAGTACAAAATTTTCCAATTAAAAAACGAAGTATTCTCCTTATTATTTTTTTACTTTATACACCAGAACCTGAATTCTGGGTGAAGTTAATGTTTTTTAAGTGACTAAAATCGTATAAAACGTTTCTTTGAGGGGGGAATGGCAAGAACGTAAAAATGATGAAATGAGAGTACATCCAGACTATCTGTGTGTGTGGTTATAACATACATTTACAAATACTACTCCTATCAAACCTGTTTATGTTGTTCCTTTTCCAGTTTAATGCGCAGTTTAATGAAAAGTATAATTTTAAAACAAAAATTTTAAATTTATAAAATTACAGTCAGATATTGATTATTTTAATGTGAGCTAGGAATGTTAATTTATTGTGAAAGTAAATGAAATCATGAAAACTTCCACGGTCTGATCTAAAAAATAGTATTCCACACGTTTTAACATTTAAATGACCCCTACCCCCTCTGAAACCCTAAAGCTTAACCGAATAGAAATATTCACCTTTTTATTACTTTAAAATTAAAGGTATTTTATTGTGACGACGACTAAATCGATATTACGGTTATAAACCAAACAGTTTGAAAATGCCATTATTACCATTTAATCAGCAAGTAAAAGAAGAGTATGATGAGGTGTCCCAAGGTTAGCACTGCACACCCTCACCCCCGTCATATTGTGTCACCCCCTCCTTCCCCCAATACTGAGCAGATATTTGTTAATGTCCCCCAACATGTTTTCAATTTTAAATTAAAGACTAGAATAATTAAGTTAAAGTATAATTAATTAAATAAAATAAAATTTTAAATTAAAGATTAGAATACCTAGCGGCGCTAGAGTTAAATGCAATATCTGAAGCTTGATGGCATTATCGAACCTTGTTTTCTCCAACTAAGCTAGACCAACACAAAAATTTCTCTCAATGTAATAATTTTCACTCTACTGTATTTGAGGCATTTTAAATGCATTGCATTGTATTGGATTTGGTCACATATTCTCCGGCTTGTGTGCTTGATCTCAAGCATCCGCTTATAAACCTTCGACAAGTGAGACAGACGCAAATATAATTTTTACTAGCAAAGAGAGAGAAATTCAGTCAGGGGACAACGCCGAAAGTCAGAACTCAGAGACGGTACAGTACACTGTTAAAAATATTGACTTAAAAGTGAGAACATTTACCTACTCACTTTTTTTGAGATGTTATGACTCAAAAATAAGTATACGTTTTTCTCAATATTCAGTACTCTAACGTACTTAAAAATGAGAAAAATTGCAGAAAAGTTACAAAAAAAGAAATTATTGCATCATTTGAGTCTTATAAATTGAAAATAAAAACAGTATCCGAATAATTAGGAAGTTGCATGATTTTTTTTAATTTTTTTAATCTATTCCTCTTGCAAAAAAAGGCTACTACCCAAAATTGGAAGCCGATCGAGAAATTTTTTGATTGCCAAAAAAATTAACAAAAATCCCCTTTTTAAAAGCGCGCGAAAACGCCAATAGTTTGGATGTGACGTCATCTTATAATAAACATTGGTGTAAAGCAATGGAGTTGATGGTATTATTGTTGACGTCATCTTACAGTGTAAACAATAAACGTTTTCAGTCACGTGTTTTTTTCTCGACTTTTAAATTAAAACATTTAATTACCTGTACATTTTTTTGAAAAACTGACTAGATATTTCATTTAACCATACAAAAGACCATACGGAACACTTGTTTGTTTTTGAAAATTTGACACATGCAACTTCCTTATTTGGTTTTTAAATGCGATTGTGAAAAAATAATAGTATATGTTAAACAAAACCAAGAGGAACTATTTACCATACGCGCAATAAAACACTGAGAGAGATGACAGTTTCAAATTTGAGTAAATCTATGTTCTCATTTTGGTATGAGAATTTTTGGTTCAAATACGAAGAAGACCCACTGCTTTCAATTTTGAAACACTAGAACAATTTAATAGTCACCACTCAAACTATGCTTATTTTTAGTTTATATTTGAAAATTGATATTTTAACATATTGAAAGTAACATTGAGTTGGTGGGATAACGTGTGTCACAACGTTGTGGCGTCGCGCGCAACTTACTGGTTCCTCCCACGACATAGTAACGTGGCTATATGGTCATGATAACTGTGACACATTGCACCCTCTTTATAAGTTCTCAATTTTGAGTAGGGAAAGGTATAAAATGAGTACTTGGAAGATAGCTAGCACAATATATACTCAAAAATAAGACCATATCCACCTACTCGTTTTTTTAGTAGGTGGCGAGTTTCATTTTGAGTAAACAAGTTCTCCATTTTGAGTAAAAAGTCCTCAATGTTAAGTAAAAAATGTCTTATTAAAAAGTACCAGCTATATCTCAAAAATGAGAACATTCGTATCTTATATTTGAAGCGTTTGCTATCAAAACCAGCTCATTCCATTTTTGGAAATTTTACAGGAGAGACAAAAAACTTCTCACGTCCACAGTTCTAAAGTTAAATTTTTTTTGTAAATTTTTAATTGTAGGTATAACCACCTAGAGTTTGATTAGTTTTTCATTTTCATTAAAGGTGCATTACCTTGGGCGTAATTACGCTAATTAAGTTGGAATGAGCTGATTTTGATGCAAAAACACGATTTTTCATGCTTTTTTTAAGTTTTATTTGTTCAATTAAGTTGTGTGAAATTGTTTTTTCCAGTTTACCAGTTATATATTAATATTTGTGTCTTTACGAGTTTTAAATAAATGACACCCACTTAACTTTTTCAAATTATCTGAAATTTCACAGTTGAGATTATAGTTTTCACCTTTTCATCTAATTTTGGGTTGATAATGAGCTGGATTTGAGCTATATCCCTTTTTATGAAGGACCTATGAAGTCAGTTTATGAAGGACCCTCTAAATCTAAACCTTCAAAATATGCCTACAAAAAAAAAGGGTTTCAGAAAAATATCGAATGGGCTGGTTTTGATAGCAAACGCCTCATTTGAGTAGTTTTGACTCGGAGCTATATCAAGTATCTCATGTACTCAAAATTGAGTAAATTTGTTTCATTTTTAAGTACCCTTATTTTACAGTGTATACAGACTTCTAGCGTAGTTGATAGCACATAATCAAGCCAACCCTTCCCCGTTTTAAATGCATAAACTAGAATGATACTATATTAAGCTAGAATGAGGAAGTTGCATGATTTTTTTTATTTTTTTAATCGATTCCTCTTGCAAAAATAAGCAACTACCCAAAATTTGAGGCCCATCGAGAAATTTTTTGATTGTCAAAAAAATTAACAAAAATCCCCTTTTTAAAAGCGCGCGAAAACGCCAAGAGTTTGGATGTGACGTCATCTTATACTCAACATTGTTGTGTTGTAAAGCAATGGAGTTGATGGTATTATTGTTGACGTCATCTTATAGTTTAAACAATAAACGTTTTCAATCACGTGTTTTTTTCTCGACTTTTAAATTCAAATATTTAATTAGCTGTACATTTTTTTGAAAAACTGACTAGATATTTCATTTTACCATACAAAAAACCATACGGAACACTTGTTTGTTTTTGAAAATCTGACGCATGCAACTTCCTTATTATCTACTATAATATGATGAATCAGCTAATCCAATATCAAACCAATCTTAAATGGTACATAGTTAATTTTATCTATTCATGTAATAAGAATTGCAAGTCAGTTTGACAGGACAAAGTTTGGTTTTACTGGAGAGATTAATAAATTACGTCACAATTTTTGTTGGGGTTTAAATTATAATGTCTAATCATAAGAGATAAAATAAATTATCAAAAAAATCAGTTCCTAATTTGTATTATAATAACCAAGAGAAGTCATATTTTTGTTATCATCTTTGTACTCTGTCTTCATAAATATTAATTTCTTTAATACAGTGGTTCTCAATAATCATAAAACTAGTAGTTCTATTAGTATTTCTCATATTATTCAAATTTACTACAAGAAAAGTTTTATAGTTCTCAGTTATAAAACTAATATTTTGTTAAATTTAAGTATTTTTTAGTTCTTTTTATTCTAGTGGAATGTATTAAACTTGGAGAAATTCAATAAAAAAACGCCAGAAGCTGTTTGTTTTCATAAAATATTAATTTTTATTCAAGTATATTTCAATAAAATTTCAAAATGATCTTCCAACTAAATATAAAATAATTTAAAGAGTAAAAACTATATACTTTTTGCAAGAATCGATCATGCAGAGAGTAAATCTCAGGTGTTAATGCACATCTGTTTTCTTGAAACAGTTTCCCTCTAGTAAAATACATTTTAAAAGTATAAATGATTATATACATATTTCACAGGCTATCAAAAGTTTTATCCCCTCCATGCTATTCCGCACCGACCCCTGGAACGACCCCCGGATGATGAAGATCTAATTGAGCTTCTTAATTGAGAACATATCTTTACATATCCCTTTACATTTTCAGTTAAAGCAAGCGAAAGCAAATCCTGCTTGTTACACCTCTGGTAAATCAAGATCCCCAAATATCTGCACAATTAATTCTTTCTAAAAAAAAACTATATAATTGTTAAAAAATACTCCTTAATTTTATTTGATATACTTTTATATCAATGTTTTTCTTCAACATGAACTATCTACCAAATTACTAATATTCGAAATCTATCCACTCAAACTTGGAGCAACAGTGGTGTAGTGGTAAAGTATTTCGACCTGAATCCTTAGTTCTAGGTTCAAACTTAGCTGGAGGGAGATATGTTAATCTTAGAATTTTATTGGGAAGAAGGCTTCTTTGCCTGAAAGGAGATTCCTGTTCTGTTCCAGTAACGGCAATGCGAGTTGTAGGATGAGGGAAATCCCATGGGGTTTAGTTAAGTGTTCATAAAAAGGCTCTTGGGAGATGTTCTGATTCTACAGCTTAACACCAACCAAGTAATTTTTTATATTATTTTTAAAATATATGTTACTCTGGCATGCCTAAAATAAAGTATTTTCGCATTAATTTAAAACGTGTCTATATCTTGCATTCTTTAAATACGATAGAGTACAGCTCAAATGATTAGTCCAAAATGTTTTTTTATTAATTTTTAAAATCTTTAAAAAATAACCAAATTAAAAAACGTGTACGTTTTTGCGATTTCAACCAAGTTTTCAGGACCAGTACTTTTAGCCCCACACGTGCTTTTTACTGCCACCTAGAGTAAAATAAAGCATTCAATTAAATAGGATTATTACTAATTTTAGTTAAAGCTGACTTTCCAGTAGGTTTATTTGTAATTAAATATAAAAATACGTTCAGTAATAAGTTCAAAACATAGTTTTCTATGGTATTTTTTCATTATTTAAATATTAAACTATACGAAAGAAAAATGATTTGTATGATCCACTTCTTCTTTGCAACGAACAGGTATTCATAATTTCTGCAAATTAAATTAAAAATACCCA
The DNA here is from genome assembly GCA_024610705.1 of Tetragnatha versicolor. NCBI lineage: Eukaryota > Metazoa > Arthropoda > Arachnida > Araneae > Tetragnathidae > Tetragnatha > Tetragnatha versicolor. Next base: position 20,595,379 of record JANDEH010000008.1, read on the forward strand.
GTTGCGATACAGTCATATATTATTTTTGTTTTAATAAATGTAATCACAGTTTCCTAAAATATTTTTCGCAAAACTGTCGAAAAGTTTTAAATTTCTTTTCCTCTTAAGCAACTTTTCACAGCTTGTAAGAAGCAATTATTTATTTCTTCTCAGCACTATTTTCTTTGGAGTCAGGTGTCACCCAATTCTGTGGTTCGGATGAGGCAAACGTGGCATAGAAAGTCCCTGTTGCAAAATATACCCCTACAGTTATGTAGAACACACTATTCCAGTTTTCCAACGTTGCCTATAAAAAGAATAGAAAATATTGCAGTTTTAAGTTACTTTGTAGATTATAAAAAATAGATAATGGCTATTTCAAATTATTTACCCCCTTTGAAGTAAAAACTCCTACAATAGTGGGACCAATTATACCAGTTAAGCATGCCACTCCATTTGTAAATCCATAAAGAGTTCCTGAAAGTTATAAAAAATATGTTCGTTACAATCTTAGTATGATTATGAATAGTAAAGTTTTGATTATGTTTATAATAAATTTATAGGTTTTGTTTGATAATATTTTTATATTGTAAAAATCAAGCAAGATAATATTGCACCAAGCGAGACATTATCAAAACAATAAATAAAAAACTGGCTTCAAAATCATAATGTATTAAGACATGATGACTAAAACCTAAAATGTTTATGATTTTAAAAACTTTAAACTTGTGATAAATAAGTTTTAAAATCCTCAACATTCTAGGTAATTTTTGTCCTTATACACAGTTGTGATTATTTTAATCACAACATTATAATTATATTCATTACAAATTTATTCATAATTGTGTTCATTGCAAAAATGTTTTTACTGAAACCTCTTAAATTTCCAATAAACTTCTACACGTATTGTTTTCTTACTCTGTACTTTTTTCTCCTAATCGGTTGATGATAGGACCCGTGAATAAAAGCATTTACTGGAATAACACTAATAAAAACATTCCTCATATCCTACCCGCTATAGGAGGGCACATATCCACGTGCGAGACATTATATCCTGAAAACTTGAAGCCGTTGAGAAACAGGAAAATCGAAAACAAGATTATGACAAGCCATGGGTTACATCCAGAAAGAGCTATGCCTAAAATACACATTCCTGATCCGTAGAAAGCTGTGAAAACAAAGGGTAGAATTATTATCCTGTATATAAATACGTTCTTTCAGAAGCATGAATATTTTTGCACCTCATTTTCTGATTCAGTGGCCTTGTTTGGGTTAATGAGGTAAATGCTAAATTCTTCAACAAGATAAGGGAGAAAGTAGTAAGCTCCTATACATATAAGCCTTGGTGTTGCTCAAACAATATCTCTAAGACCTAAATCCCATTAGGAAGATTCATTTAAAGAGTTTTAGTTTAAACTGATTGAAAATGCATGTATACGTACAAAATATAGATATAATATGGTGTGGTGATATGGTGAGTTTCTCTGAATCGCTATGTTCTTAGTACATCGAATAAAGGTTTGGTGGATTGAAAATTTCTATAATGACTGTGTTATTTTTATAGAGAAGATAGTTTTGGGGCAGTTCTATCACTTGAACTTTTGATTTTATTAAACTACCACTGGAAAAAATAATTTAAAAAGGTACCTAAATTTATACTAATCTCAAATTTTAGAATTTTGGACTAAAACCACTCTCATATTGAGTATCTTATTTATTTCATTACTAAATTAAGTAACTAAATTTTAAAAGCGATGGAGGTTCTTTCTTTTAAGGTTTGACTTTCGTGATTTAGATATTCAGTTTTATTGCTTTAGCTATTTTTTATAATTTAGTAATATATATTCTTATTCCAAGACCTTAAATATATATAAACTGCATAACAAAAATTTGATGGTTTCATTTTCCTCTTTTTTATTATTTTATCTTCCCTGAAACCTATCTCTATATTTCAAAATACGTGATTGATATTCTTATAACTGAATCTCTTTTATGTTACTTTTCCGTATGAATAACATCCTTTCTATGAAACAAATGGTGACCCTCCGATGAATCAGATTATAAAACCTATAAAATTATCCCAAGAAAATTTTCCGCAGGAAAGATGATACACTTTCTGGAATAGTGTTCTTTTGAAAAAACATTTTAAGGGTAATCATACATCAAATTTTCTGTTGATGTTTGTCTGCAGTTGAGAAAGTTTTCCACACTTTATTTCCTATTAAATTTTCTGTATGAATGATATACTTTCTAGTAAATGCTTTTAATAAACATTTTAATAGAAAATCCATCCTCATAAAATGTTTGTTTCCGCTAATCCTCCAATTATCTGACAAAATCGGATAAGATCCATGACAACTTTGGCTCTAATGAAAGTAAACTCAACGATTGGATCAAAATATACGTTTTCTCTGTATACCAAATTGGTATTTTTAAGCGACTTTTACCTTGTGTTTTTGTGTAATATTTAGGATCTGTATAAGAAATACACTTACCAATGGAGTTAAATATTTTACGTACGCAGGTTATGCTAAGTTTTTCGGAAGTGATGAGCCTGTCTGCTACATAGGAAGATATCCATCCACCAATACATTCAAACACATTGGGAAGACCAGTTACTAAACCACTCTTAAAAGAAGAAAAAACATTAAATTTAATAGTTTGCGACCTCTACGAGAAAAACTTTGAAAAGAAGTGCTAAGCTAATTGACACCGTTGACATGATAAAAACCAAAATATTGTACAGTGGCTAATTTTTTTTTCGTGGCGGTCAGACTATAATTTAATTTCAAGTATTACAATACTTGAATTTATGCAATTTTCATTTAATGGTACTTCGGAAAGCAATTTCAATTATATTTCTTTGATTGTAGAAATAAATTATGCATATTCCTAAGCTTTTTAGAGTCGTGGCGCATTTTTGGAAAAATTACTTTTTTATCCATAGCACCTAAAGTATGTTTGTTAATTAAAGTATAAAGAAAACCACAAGGGCATTAGGGGAGTATTTCATCATTAGCGCTGGTTAGCGTACAATAAGTGTTAACTCCAACCCTCAAGCGTCACCTTCAGCCATGGGCCGATTTCGTCTTGTTGCCTTTCGGGAATTAAACTGTTCTAGGAATGCCTTGTCATTTCAGCAGATGAGTGGAGGAAGAATCAATTGTCACCACTTTTTCCGTTATAGACGGCTATGCCGTGCTGATGAGTCCTAAAAAGGACGAAACTGGTCCATGGCTGGACACGAATTACACGAATTCTAAAATTTGAATTAAAATCAGTTGAAGATCTGATGACATAGGGAACTTCATCCTTTACGCTCCCCCAAAATATTTTGTCAAATCAAACCTTGAAAAGATAATTTATATTTTAAAAGCTGTTCTGTATTGAAAGAGCGGATTAAAATTTGTTTGATTTCGTGGCACTCTCATGAAGACTTTACGCCTCCCAGGGCTCAGTTACTCAGTTTGGGAACCACTGGGTAAGGAAAGATATGAAGCTTAAGAGATTAGTTTTTGAAATTATTTTTCACTTATGTAAAATACACAGATTATAGGGCTTAACAAAGGATTCATCTCCATAGACGCTAATGGAAACTCTTTTAACAGGGCTTTTCCCATAGACAAACTTTAGGCCAAACGGACCCGCCTCCTTTAATACCACGTCATTCCTGCTTATTCTGTCATTCGCCCACTGAAACTGTCACTCAAATCCAAATTGGAAGTGGAGGGAAAAGAGCAGCACCGATGAAATTAAAATGCCGCTTGATAGAAGTTCCATATCCAATAAGGAATCAATTTCGCATTTCGCCTTCTCTCATTGGCTGTTAGTGAAATTAATTATAATCTGCGAGCTTGAATTAAATTAAGTACCTAAAGAGGAAAACTATCGTTTGGACCCTCTGTTAACTTATTACTCTGTGGTAAAAGATATCAACTTACTGCTCCTACGCTGAGATGTAGGACGCCGCTGAGGTAGGTAGGAAGTTCTTGCAACATCAGAGATTGCCCAAAATAAGCTCCTGCATGGGATACCAACAGTGCCCAAAAGTGAATAGAAAGAGCAACTCTCTTCCAATAGACAACTGGCCTCTGTAAAACAGATTTCAACATTTGTAAAAGGATGTTTACAATGTTACATTTTTTTTGTAATCCATCCCCCTTCCAATGTTCATTTATATTTCACACTCTCTATGAAAATTGTTTGAATCGGTAAGTTAACAGTATAACATATAAGTAATTAATCTGTAAAAGTGTTTATTCCTTGTTAGCTATAATTGTTTATCACGCTTTCAAACAAATATGATTATTCTATGCAATTTTTAAGTTTAATGCATAATTTTTAATTTAATTATTTAATTTATGTTTGTTTCAAGTACAAAAGTTACTATGCTTACATTAAGGGGAGCATTATAAATAATTTATGTGATGCAATCGTTTAATGTTTATCTTTTGACAAAACTGAATTTTGAAGAAGTTGTTAATCTGTCACACTTTTTTAAAATTACAAATTAATAAATTAAGATTATACATAACTTACTTGTAATAATGATTTACCCTTGCTTTAACTTATACCTATCTTAAAATGTACCTTTTGAACTACTTGTTCACCAAATGATGAATAAAGTTGCAACTCTTCTTGAGATATTCCCGGGTGTTCATAAGGTGTTTCATAAACGAAAAATATCCAAAATACTACCCATATGCATCCAAGAGTCCCTAAATTCGATAGAAATTTTAGCTATACATAGACATCACTTTCAACTGAGATGTAAAGAAGCAAATTATATTTCAGTAATATTAACGAAGCAATATTGAACTTGTAGAAAACATGAGTTCTGAATTCAAGTTCCATAAAACTACTAATAAAAGTAGTTGATAACTGTAAAAATTTGCTGTCTGGTTAGAGGTTTCTCTACTTTTCTAAAAATATTCCACGACAGTTTTAGTGTTAATAACATAAGTTTTAAGGTGTTGTAAATTTTAAAAAGAATTAAAAAAGCGTAAAATTTTTATCTAAATTCATTATTTATAGCATTTTGGAAAAAAAAAACCTGATTGTTCAGCTTATGCATCAACAGTAAGAATTAGTATAACCTTTTAAAGATCCGAAAACACCTGATGATGAATTTATCAGTTTTGGAGATTTTAGTGGGTTTTTGGTTTTTTTGTCAAACAAGACGTTATGAGTGATTCACTACAGGGAAATAAATTAAATATAAAATTTTCACCAAAGACGTAAAAGACAGATGGCCAGCCTCCTAAGAAATCAGTGCCACACAGCCATCCAGACATTGTCAATGACACGACCGTTCCCACGGATGCACCCCCGAATATGGAGGCTGAGATTCGGCTCCTTTCATTTTGTGGAGACCAGCGGCTGATCAAAGAGTTGACAGCTGGAAAAGCCAAGCCCTGTAACAAGATTTCTTTAAATAAGCATTTATAACTCCACGGTCCATTGAAATTCCATCCATTATCTTAAACAAATATATTATTATGATTAAATCATTGTTACCCAACCTTAATTGAAGTTCTGTTTGATTTTTAGGGAACTAAAAAATATATAGAATCTGATTGCCTGGGTCTTGCGGCAAAATTCTAACGAAATAAGAAAATAAGTATTAAATTTAAGCGAAAACGATTAGTCGAATGGAAAAACGATTGCTAAAGGACAAACGCTTTATGATATTCCATACTTTTTTGTGAACCCAAATTCTTTTTGAAGGTCAAGATTTACTTCTAAATAACAAATAGTATAATAATATCTAATAGTTTCTTCTAAATAACTTCTAATAACTTACCAAATAACAGTTTTATTTTCTGAAGAAAGTTTTTTTTTGCCTCGAAAAGATTAGAACAATTTCAGCGAAAGATCTTCGCCATACGAATGGAGATAACATTATTCATACTCAGGTTAAGAAGGAAAACATTAAAAGTTTTTGAGAAAGCACAAAATTTGTGACATCTAGCTAGAGCATAAACTATAAATCCCACCAAAACCTTAAATTTTTTTAAGTTACAAATCTCTTGCTATCGAAGTATACTGTAAATCACATCAAACTTAAAGCGTTTTAGTTAGCAAAATTGGTGATATAAAAAAGGATCTGGTTCGAAATCCCGACAATCAGTTGCCCAACAGCACCAGTTTTCTGCCAATGCAATCTGAGTATCGGGTTAATGATAGAATCCCATCAAAAAAAGTCTACTCCTTAAACCTGTAAACCACATATAGCAACACAAAACTATAGCAAAATTCGCGATTCACCAACCTCTCCGATTCCTTGAATCGCCCTAAGGATCAGCAAGGGTGCTAGACCCCACCTGGCGGCCAGTGGGGTCAAGAGTGTGAAGACGGCAGTGACCAGCACGCCCCCTCCCAGCATCCTTTTGGCCCCGAACCGCTCGGCCAGGAACCCGCCCGTCAGGACAGTGACGAAGTACCCGTAGAAGAACGAGCTCATCACGTAGCCTTGGGTCTTGGGGTCCCAGTTGAACTGCTCGCTCTGAAATGCAATGAAAGCAGGTGGTTGGCGAAAACATGGATTTTAACGATCTCTGGAAAATTCTTCCAGTGTAGTCAATACAAGAAATATTTCCATTAGCATGTCAAGGGCCATTCAAGTATTACATAAGCATATTTTAGGCCATTTTTGATCCCCTTCCCCTTTTTCCATCAAAGATACATGGGGCCATCCATAAGCAAACTAAGCCCCTATCATAATTGCGTATGAGAAATGCCCGACCCGCCCCCGTATGTCCTTTTTTGTACAAAATATAAATTTTAAAATCAATTTTGGTTGAATTTTGGAATTATTTATGTAATAAACAACATATTTTTAAAAATGAAAAGTTTTTATAACATCTTACGTAGGCATTCCTCATATCCCCCTCCCCCTTGTCTGGAAAAATAAACAAAGAGAAAATCCCCTCCTCCCTTAGGTGCTTACGTAATATTTGAACGGCACCTCACAGAAAGATCATAATATTACAGAAAACCGATAAAAACCCTATTTATATAATAAATACAATTGGGAAGGAGGCCTTCAAAAGTGGTCCGGTAAGTACTGATAAAAAGAAGTTGCGGAGTTTCTTGGAAATCAAAGCATTTAGAGCATCAAAGCATTCCCCACTTCTAAATTCAGACTTAACTTTTGTTATTACTTAACTGACATAGATCAGTTTCAAAATACTCTGTAGAATTATACGTTATATAAGCCTCTGGCGGTTCCAGAGAACTGGTCACACGAGATGATATTAAATTTTGGACATGCTATAATGTATTTAAAAACTTTTCAGCTTCAATTTTAAAAACCTAAGTTTTTGAAAGAAAAAAAAAACAAGGTTCGAACCCTACATCTTAAAGTTAGGCTCATTTAAAATTATGATTGAAAATTGTGTTGCCTCCTTAAAGTTGAAGAACACTGGAATACAGGTATCCCTCTTATATAAAAAAACTAACATTCACTTTGGATGTTAACATTTTGTAGACATTCCCTAATTTATAAAAATAACCTCTTAATTTTTAAATCATTTTTTTGCTCTTTAAATCATGATTTGTAAATGTACTAAAAAGGGACTCAAATGGGAATACGCATTATAATATTCAATAACTCTAAAAGGATGATAATTAAAGCATGAAATTTTAAAGAAAAAATTACCTTGAGGTTCTTCTCCACGGTTTCGCTTTCAAAATCATGGCTGAGATTGGGACATTCATCATTCAAGTAAGAGCTGTTAGCTATTTTTTCTTTTGTATTGTTCACCATCGCCACAAGGGCCACGTTTATGTTGGCTCTCATGGCATAAACATTGAATATTCCAAAAAATCCCAACAAAGCAAAAATGTACCGCTTCGGAATGTAGCATTCTATGTAAAAGAAAAGGTATACCATACACAGTATATTTTAGATCGTCTCTTAAATTAGTTATCAAAATTACAAATTTGTTAGCGATCTGAAAGAACTTAAATTAAATGATTATATAATATAAGATACATTAAATGAAAACAACACGAAGAAAAGAATAAATCAAAACATACTAAGTAAAAAAAAAGAGTTTAAGCTACCCAGGGGTCATAGACCCATATGGGTAATGTAAAAATATTAATAGGTACCTATTATAAAAATATTAATAGGTACATTAAAAGGTCTAAAAATAATTAATTATTATTATAAATACATTAAAATATATTGTGAGATAAGCAAGTAAAAAATACATATTTTTAAGCTGAAATTGTAATATGAAATATTGACTATTTTCAAATGTTATTTTGTTTAAAATGTATGTTTTCTGGATTAAAAAAAGCAAGTTTTCAAATGGAACTTGTATTCAAACCTATTAATGTTCAGTTAAAATGATTATATATTTATGTTTCAATTTTGGCTATTAAAATATAATAACAAATTTTCAATTTTTATTTTAAAAAAAATAGAGAACTTAAGTACATGTTATCTATTATTTTTTGCTAGTTTTCATGAGTTTTAAATACACATTGATTGTATCATACTTAATATTAGAAGTTGTATTTTTAGTTCTGAGTTGTCCAAAAAATTAAAGGAGAAGGCTTTATAAGGATGAAAACACTGTACATTTTAATTTGCATCAATATATTTTTAAATGCAGCGAATGATAAACTACTGAGATTTGAAATTTAATTACTTCAAATTATAAAGAGTTTAAGATTCAAAATACAATAAAATTATTTACTTTGATGCTTTCCTCTTTCAGATATATCTCTTAATTGCATAACTTGTTTCTAAAAAAATTCAACATAAATATGTAGCTGCGAGATTTCTGTTCTATAAAAATATAATTTTAAGGATTTTTTATTTCATAACAGTGTATATAAAGAGATAAAGAACCCTCAAATACAATTTCATAACATAATAATAAACTGATATGGATAATTTAGGCATTATACTCATTTGTTATCTTTACTCACTTTTTATCAAACCCTCTCAAGATTCCTTTAGGTAAAGAATTTTAACGTGAGAATTATTTATGACGAACCTATCTTTACAACGAACATAAATTATTGTAAACATCACGTGAATATGAATACATAATTTCGTCCTTAAAACAACCCAGTACACAAGGTCTTTCTCCCTTTATATGACAGGTCAAGTCATTCTCCCTTTATATGATAAAATGCCTATTTTATTTAGGGGGTTTTCAAAGGTTATAGCCTCATTATTCAGGCACAGTCCGCATATTAATGAAGGTTCAGCATGCAAAATAACTAACAGTTATACAGAAGTTAGTTTGATGTACTGAAATTTCCATTCATATTTGTAATTATTATCAAAGTAAATGTTTTCATGCCTCTTAATCTATTTTGTTATTAAAGCTACCTAAAGTGTTTTTATTATAAGTTATAGCTTCTATATTTTAATATAAGGTTATCTAGATGATTACCACTTTTAATAAGTATTATGATATCTCAAAGATACTTAATTTTTGAACAATTTCAACACTTCTGTTTAGTAATTAGTAATTTTATATATTCCTTATAGAAAAAGTAATCCTTAAATTTAAAAATTTCTTTCTTTACAAAGGTTTTTAGACATGGTAAATGGGAATTAGGTATAGGAACAAGACAAGATAAAAAGGCAATGTCTTTTAAAGTTTGTAAAACAAAACAGGATTTAATACACCATAATGTTGAAGACTGTTTTTAGGACCATGTTACACAATTATGAATGTCTACTTACCTTTCATCTCTTTCTTTAGTAAGTTACTGTTTTTTCTACTTTTACTAGAAAACATAAAACTAAGTTTAAACAAGAGTAAATCGGATTATTTTTATATAAAATTTATTGTTCTATTTAATTTTCAAGATGTAAAAATAAAAGATTATATCATAAATGAGTGTTTAAATACCTTTTAGTCAGAAAGCACTCAACTTTATATTAATAAATTACGGTCTATGATTCTGTTTAGTAAGATTTACAGTTACATAAAACATTTTGCAGCCATAATTTTGTACGTATTTTCCCACACATTTTAAAAAACCAATACTCGATATAATATCACCATTCTGAGAAAGAATGGGGAAATAAGTGAGAGAGAGTGTTAGCTTATTTTTTATACTCTATTGGATACTATTCTTCAATTAGGTAGTGATTTCACTCAATTTCTTCGGTTAAAATATTTGTAGTTTAAACATTACACATTAAAAAGCAAGCGAATAAAGATTTCAGCTGATGAAGATAAAAGATGACACACATTAAAAATTTTGATTAAAAAATTTAATTCATAATATGTTTTTTAATAATTAAAAACCACAAAGCTCAACTTAATTTCCAAGCAGTGTTTTTATAAGTTATTATCATGCATTAACATTCGATAAATTTCATTATCATATTTTTCTTTTAAACAATTGCGTAATAAAGTAATTTATGCATAATTTTTCTCGTATACATGACATATAAACATGATAGTAGTACTTACCGTGAGAACCATAAAATTGAGTATCCCCATTTTTCAAAATGGTTGCGCCAAAATAAAATTTCTCACTTATTTAAACAGAATGACGAAATGTTATTAGTTCTTTCACTTAAAGATATTAAAATTAGTTTAAAGATGTTTCCCTCACTTTCTCTTTGAAATATATTTTGCAGTTGATCGTGAAACTTGAGAACTACTACTCAAAAGCCCTCTGTAGAGGTGCTTTAAAACAATGCATTCACACAAAAGTCCAGCACATAAAATGAACCTCCTTGGCCATTGTATCATATTGCATTATGCGCTATGCGAGAGAAAATTTTATGACAAAATAAAACAGACGTCATGAATTTTAAAATCTTGGGATTCTGATTGCAGTTATTTGGTGATATGTAGATAAGTTATGCTTTCATTCATCTTTGATTTATTATTCAACAATTTTGTGTCATTTTAATCCAACTTTAATCCCTTCACTTTTAAAAATAAATTGCTCATTCAGTTACACTCACTTAATTTTTTTGTGTTTTCCACTAAAACGTTATCTTTTTATAGCTTGCGAATCCGAGTATTTAGTTAATACTACATTTATCTTGAATGTTCTAAAACATAATGTTATCTCCAAGATATCCTAATAGGGAAGCCAGAAAAAAGTATGGAAGATTTCAATTCAAATGAAGGGGAGTGGCCCCTATATTAAATGTCTCTATCACTCCTACCCTAAATAAAATTTCAAACACAAAATTATTCTTACTACTAGTTGTATCTAAAAGAAAATTTTTTTGTTGAAGTTCAACCCCTTTTTTTGTACCCATAAAACTTTTCTATCCTGCAAACCCTTTCATTCCCAGTGAGTCCAATTGGAATCATGGTATTTGGGATTTTTTTTCGTCTTTCCTAGAAATACCAAAGATTCCAAATGGATACTATTAGAATCTTCATCCAACTCTCTTTTAAAAAATATTTTTTCCTTACCATTTAATTTTCATTTCCCAATAAACGATCAAAATTTAGCTTTTTGAAAAAAAATTTTTTTTGCTAAATCTGTGTAAAACAACTTTAATTTTGAAGAAATTTAAATTAATTAAAATAAAATAATACTGTTTTATTTTGTAAATAAATGATTGTAAAGACTATATTGATATTTTAAAATAACATTCATAAAAAAGTTTTAAAGTTTTTAAATAAATAAAATTTTTTCCTTGAAGAAAATAGTCATATCTTATAGATTTTGGGTCGCTGAATACGAAAATCCCCATTAAAATTCTCAATTGACTCAGGATTTTCGGGGAACAGACCCTCCCCCTTTTTGCGGTTTTCGACGACTTTATAATTTAAATTCGATGTTCAAATTAATAAAATATGATAAATTTATAACAAATTGATAGGTTTAAGGGGTATTAACCCCTTAAAATACAAAAAAATAGCTAAAAATTTTAGAGGTTTCTATACGCTATTTTTTCTTCTTATTTTTTACGTAATTCCCGTTTGAAGGGTCCTAACCCTTCCCTAAGGACCCAAATTTAATGACACTATGCAGCAATAATTTTTACTAAAAGCGGCTTAGTTGTTAGCCTCCCAGAAGCCCCCGCGGAAGAGTTCGGAAGACCTACAGAATCGCGAAGGCGTTCGCGAGCTCAGGAATTAATATTGATGATTTTGAAAAGATAACAAATGACGTTTTTCTTATATATTGTGTCTATCCTAAGTAGAAACTCTTCAGTTCTTTAAAAACTGACCGTTTTGAGGGAGTGAGAATTCCATGTTTCAAGATGTTAGATTCACGGCTGTGGATGAAAATTAGGGGTCATCCTCTTAAAATCTGAAGGTGATGGAGGAAAATAACTCTACGTGCGACATTGAACCTTTTTTCTGGGTGCTTTGGGGGTGTTAAAAGCTCAACCGCTTTTAGTAAAAATCATTGCTGCATATTTCCATCAAATTTGGGTCCTTGATGAATGGTTAGGACCCTTCAAACAGGAATTGCGCAAAAAATAAGAGTAAAAAATAGCGTATGGAAACCTCTATAATTTTTAGCTATTTTTTGTATTTTTAGGGGGTAATTACCCCTTAAACCTATCAATTTGTTATAAATTTATCATATTTTATTAATTTGAACCTTTTTATGTCCTCTGGGGGGCAATTTGAAGACTAAAGCAATGCTTTTTGACCCTGAAAATAGAGCTTAAATTTATATAGTCGTCAAAAAACGTAAAAAGGGGAGCGGTTGTTCCCCCGAAAATCCTGAGTCAATTGGGAATTTTAATGGCGATTTTCGTATTCAGCGACCCAAAATCTATAAGAAATGACTATTTTCATCAAGGAAATTTTTTCATTGCTAAACAGTGTAATTTATTGAAAAGTCATGATTCCAAATGGCATCATTGGGAGTTCAGGTGCTCTTGCTTACCAGTACATAACATGTTAGAAAATGCTATAAATGAAATATAAAGCTATATCTAATATAATAAAAGTGAATGTGTGTCTGTATATTTGTATACCCAAGAAAAAACAGGCTATGTTTCGAAAACTGTTAATGACTCCTTAACCCCCTTTTGACCCTTTTTATGGTTATTTTGCTGAAATAGCTTTATTTCTCCTCAAGAAGAGATCTGCTCACGCCATTGTTACAAAAAATACATAATGCAAAATAACAAGTTTTTCAAAGAAAGACTAGATACAAGTCTCTATTTAAAACTTATAACAAAGATATAAAAATATAATTAAATGAAATTTAAAATTTTAAAACTGGTAATTAAGTATATTTTAAAACATTTTTATTTGAAAGTTCATCTAGCTTTTAAATAAAAAGTTTCATGGAATGACATTGTTGTTAAAATAGTCTCTATGGAAACGTAAATGGGCAATTCCACGGGTTATGTCAGTCAGTTACCATGTCGTTTAAAATTTTTTAAAAATCAATAAAAACATATTTTGAAAATTTAATTGTGCCATTAGATTAAGCTAACAAGAAAGTAATAAACTGGGTGGAAAGTATTTTTTTATCATTTATTTTTGGGAAGAAAATAACAAAATACTAAGCGTTTTTCTTAAAAAATGTCAGTCAGTTACCCGTGGAATTGCCCAAATGTAAATAAAAAACAATCATTTATTGTAGCTTCAAGAAAGTTGATTTACAAAACAAAAACAATTGGAAATTTCAACTAGAAAGATAGATTTTTTCATAAATTGCAAAATGAAATATGCTTTAGTTATTGAATAATTTCACAGAATAAGTTAAATAAAATCCTGTATGATTAATCAAGGGTTTTAAATGGGCATATTTTAAGTAATTTTGGGAGATTTTTTTCTAATTTTTTTAGGAGGATCAAGCGGTTACATGTAGAAATCACTCAAAAATTATAATGCTGGACAACGGATAGATTTTTATACCTTTCACCCTGTAAAATAAGGTTTAAAACGTATTGAAAATTTTTAAAAAGAAATCCTAAAGCTATAACTCCACTCGTGCAAGGCTGGGCATATCAGCTAGTTTCTGGTAAAATACTTTAAATATTAATTAAAGGTAACCATAGAAATAAAAAACAAGACAGCAACATTTTCCACTCGATATCTCGAAATTCGTTATCTCGATAGATATTTTACCCTGTTGACAAATTATATGAATGTAAAGTATGCAAATGACTGTTTTTATCTTAGAAATAGAACATATCTATATTTACAGTATAACCTCGATACTTCGAAATTCGTTATCTCGAAAACTTCGTTATTTCGAAAAATTATTTTCATTATTTTCGGATTATTTAAAGAAAAAATAAATAAAAATGTTAAAAATAATCTCATAACAATAGTTTATATCAATATTTAATTCCATTATCATTTATGAACGCTCTGAGGTTAAATGTGGCATTAGAATCAGTACCACTTTTTAATCCCTTAACCCTTTATTTACCACATTATGATTCGCTGCAATTTTTTTCGTGCAAATACTTTTTTTGAGTCACTAAATTGAAAATTAAGGGATATACATAAATAAAATAATCATCTTTGGAAAATTGTATCCGCTAGATCCAATTACTTAAATTTATACTTTTGGGTACTGTCAGTACACGGAGTGCTAAAATATTCTCACAATACAAGAAAAACATAGCTTTTTTTATCGCAGTAATAAGTCTTATAAAATAATACACTTAACTTTTGACTTTAACTACTTTTTTGTGGGAACAAAAATGACAATCATATGAATCCGATCGAAATGGCAGCTAAACTTACAACTTCAGTTAAATCTATTCGCATTTCCCGCTAAAATACTCATCATAGAACCTTCGCTGCTTTTTATCCTGGAAGAGGATAACTGAAAGAGTGTTCCTGCAAATTATCGTCAATATATTCGCAAGGATGGTTATTCTATGTAATTTTAAAGTTGGCGGTACTTGTAAGTACCGTCGTCGGTAAATAAAGGGTTAACTCTTAATGATGCCATTTGGACTCATTCAAAATTTCAATTAAAAAACTAAGATTAATTTTTTTTCTTTTTACCCTGTTATTAGGAAGGCAAAATGAGCATATTTTACAGATTTTAGAATTTTTTGGTTGAAAAATGAAAAGTTAGGAATGAAAGGGTTAAACAACTACTCACTTTTTTTTGCATTCATATGAAATATTATGCTTATATTGGTTATATCGTTATATATGAATTATAGAATACGAATGAAATATATGATTATTTATGAATTAATATATGAAAAATATATTAATTTTTATATATGAATGAATATATGAAAAATATATGAATTTTTATTTAAGATATGTTTTTTTCTCATACTTTTCTCTTTGCGCCAATTGATGTGATGAAAAAGATTTTTCTTAGAAAGGATTCAAATGATTCTTTATCAATATTTTTTGTTCTCATAATTTTTATATGTATAAGTACTTGTACTGGTATCCAGCCAGGAGAAGATTGGAATTACAACCCCTCTCCGAAAATCTAGAAAATTTCCTTTTTTGGATCATGGAAAACAACTAAAGATTCTCCTTATAAATACCAATATCCCTTCTGAAATTTTCTCTGGCTACGCCTCTAAACTCATAAGCTTCAAATACATTTATCAAATGGGTAACATTGAGAAGTTTTAAAATTTTTATTAATGGGAGAAGATATCTGCAAGTTGTGGTAGGTGTTTTTCATTTACACCTAAAGTGTTATGATTTACCTCCAGTCTGTTTCTTTCAATGACCTAATATAATATAATGGACCATAAGAATATATTTTTTATTTCATCCGACACAGAATACATGTGGACTGGCACTGAGATATTTCCTTTGTTCAAACAAAGGTCTTTTTTTTTCAGACAAAGACCCAGAGGTTACAAAGATTTGCATATTTCTTACAGATGGCGAGACAACAAAATAGGTGAAGATAACACAGAAATAAAAAGTGGCCAATTTTTGTACAAAGCTTCGGCCAGTTGTTACTCTATCTCTATATATGAAAACATGAATAAACATTTAGATAATGCCAGATAAAACTGAAGTTGTGATATCCCCGTTTATTTGGTAGCATAATGTGTACTCATTTGAAAACCACATAGGTATACAAAACAGAAGAAAAACCCAAGTATAAACAGGATTAAAGGTTTTATATTAACGTAAAAAATACAATTAATACAAGTTATTAAAGTGAAGACCAATAAACCTACTTTATTCTGCAATTATATTTCAGTAAATTTTCAAAACATATGGTAAAAAAGTTCTCGGTAGTTATAACTTTTTGTTTCAAAATATGAGGGGAATATTTCAAATTGGTTTAGTATTTGTAGCACTACTTATTTCTATAGTTATTATGAAAAAATACGAGTTGACTTTTAAGCCAGGTTTCAATGTTACAAAAACATAAGTTAGCTGTAATAATTTAAAAACTTTCATTTTTGTAAAAAAAAATGTTTGACATTGATTTAATTGGCAATCTTTGATTATTTTCCATGTAAATTTCAGATTAAAGGGTATTTTTTAAATACTTATAACTAGGAAAAAGGGAGGGCTACTTTTACATCATAAAAATAACGAACTTATTTTCTTTTATTTAATTGATGAGTTCAATGAATTTCTTTCTCGAAGTTAAAACATCTAAAAAAATTATTAAGGGTATAATATGTGCATTACAAAAGTTTTAAGGTTTAAACATAAATCAATCATACTTGAATACCCCTAAGTTTCAATGATCTTGTTAAGGCATCGGGTTCTGGATATTTTTGCAACATATTGAATTGAGATTCCGTTGCAATTACTTTGTCTTAATATGGTAAAACTGTCAAAAGTTATTAAACACCCAAAAGCATAAGGTTTTATAATGCATAATAGCCCTACTGTATTAACATAAGACATAACAGAAATAATTTAACATAAAAGTAACACTAACTAACTAGTAAGTAACTAACACATAAAAGTAACGTAATGAGGAAAATTGGTGTGTACAAAACGTCTATAAAATATACAGGATTTCATACGAAAAGCATTTTTATACAGCGACTGATATTGATGTTTTTATCAGCTAATATCGACATAAATAAATCATGTAAAATAACACAAAATATCTGTAAAATATCCAACATTTCTTTTAAATTCGTTACTCAGTTATGTATTTAATTTCTTTTACGCCTGGACGGGATTTTTTTATTTCTCCTTGGCGTATAACGTGGTTTTTCTGTATTTATGTTTATTTTTCTTTAATTGTTAATAAAAAATTATTATAATTATAATTATAATTCGTGTCTTAAGACACCAAACGAACGTTTTCTATCTTCTTAGAAGATAACTTCCACACCAATCCTCAAAACCTTTGTTCCTTCTAACATAGAAAGGAACAAAAGTATCCTGATCCATATCAACCTTGTTGATCACGACGGATCGCCTTTGAGACGCTCATAGGAACTGCACAGATGATCAGATCACCTTTAGATGGAACCCTCATTGTTAGCTCTTGCTTTCAATGACTTGCAGTTTTGCTTCCGATGACTTGGTCTTTTCTGAAGAGCTCTTGCTGGCGATACCCCAAGGCTGGAGTTCGGCAGATGCAAAGATGGCGTAGAACACTGCGCACACTGTGTACACTGCGGCTGTGATGTAGAACACGTCACTCCAGTTACCTATCGTTTGCTGAAAAGAAGAATGGGATATCTGGGGTTAGAGATTGTTTAATGTATCGAAGTGTCTATATCCACGAAAGTTGACCTATGCTAAAGTATTAGCGAAATTATTTAGAGTTGAGTTGTTACTTTCGAGTAGCTAGACAGTTCCGTAGGTTTTAATAGAGAATTCGTTAGAATTGAGTTGTAACTTTCGTGGATCTAGACCAGGGGTTCCCAAACTTTTTTGGCCCGTGGACCCCCTGACGACATTTTTCGTACCCCGTGGACCCCTTGTCTAAGAGACCGTTCAAAAAGTAGCTAAAATATTATGTTTTTGATATTAATTTCTGAACCACGCATAAATTTTGCAATTTTTTCCAAGTGTTTTTTCGTGCATCGCTAAGCATTTCATTTCACACTTTTACACATTTAAAAAACAAACCTTTTTTAACTTTCTGCCTTCCCACGATATTTTTAAAGAAATTATAACCAAACATTTAAAAAGTTTGAAATAAAAACAAATCTAAACTTTTAATATCACTGCATTTCAAGACTCAAAAACTTTTAATTTTAACAATAAGTTTTGGTCGCAAGCTTGTCAAAGTTAATGGCTTATGCGCTTATGAGTGAGTTATTCATTTACCAAATCACAAAAGTTCTGAAATGACTACAATTTATATATGGCATGTTAACAAACAATATTTAATTGAGAAAATCAAATTGCCATTGATATGGTTACACAACATTTTTAATAAATCAATCATTAAAAAAAGTTTGAAACTAAAAACAAATCTAAACTTATAATATCCTTACATTCAAGGCACAAAAACTTTTAGCCTTAGCAATAAAAATTTTGGTTGGAAAGTCAAAGTTAATGGTTTATGAGTGAGTTATTCATTCACCCAATCATAAAATTTCAGAAATAATCACAATTAATATATGGCATGTTAACAAACAATATTTTATTAAGTTCAACTTTGAAAAGAAGTCAAATTATACAATACGGAAATTGAGTTTTAATTTATGAAATTGAATTATGCGCGGCTGGTCGGGGGCTCTTCACCTCGATAAGAAACAAATGATTCCATCGCCCCTGATAGCGTTACGAAGACTCTGTAATAACCAACATTTCATATTATACTAAAATTTGATTATAAAAAAGACAAAATTGTTTTAACTTATCAAAGTTTTCCATTTAAATGAAATTTTTCCCGTGAAAGTCGCTGTGGACCCCATAGAAGTTTCTGTGGACCCCCAATTTTCCTTTTCATGCCTGTGGACCCCCTGGAAGTCTCTGTGGACCACTGGGGGTCCATATGGACCACTTTGGGAACCGCTGATCTAGACAGTGCCTTAACGTATCTAGTTATATAAATTCTTTTATGTAAAATGCGAATTTAAGTTAATAAAAACGAGAAGAACAGTGGGAGTTTCTTCCCATATATGTTTTTATGAAGTTGAAAAGTGCATTTAACAGTCTGGCCGCCACTAGAAAAACTTTGTCAAAAAAATAAAAACAAAACTTTGAAAGGAAGTACAAAACTAATAACTACACAGACAACTTTTATAGCTTTCATGTGTTACCACTACCCCCCCCCAAAACAAATTCAGTGGAAAAATCCTTTTCCATAACAGTTGATACAAATTTGTTCGAAGTCAAAAGTTTTTCTCGAGTCTTTAAGTAATTATTTTGGGGATTTAGAGAATAAAAAATTTCTTGTTTTTAGTTGTAGATTTCAGGATAGAAGTTTTATTTTGTATAAAACAATTACTTAAAAATTTATTGAATTAATTAATTAATGTAATTAATGTATTGTTTTGAGTACATTTCAGAAAAAGGTTAACTTCAGTTAAGAAAACAATGTTTTTATACAATTGAATGTTGCATTTCTATTAGTTTAATTATTATTGACCAGAAACAGTAACTTTTTAGTAAAAAGTAAATCTTTAGAATGTTTCAGATAACGTTTAAATGGAGTTAGTAAAAAACAATATACTATGATATTTTATTTCTAATTTTAAATGCGTTTAATGATAATACTATGATGGTACCTATTATAAAAATTTATTCAAACATTATAAAAAGTTATTCAAACAGTATAAAAAGTTATTCAAACATTATAAAAAATTTTATTAAACATTATAAAAATTTATTCAAACAAAACTGAAAGTAATTTATTTCATTTTCCGGGATAGATGGCCGTGTTTGATGAATGGAATTTCCAAACGTTTCGCTCTCTGCTTCGGAGAGCATCCTCAGTGGCAAAAAATCAACTGATAAAAATTGAAAATAAAAACAAATACCAAACAATTACAGCGTAGAATGCTAACGTGGAATTAAAGTGAGATCAGATACTAATACTATTGTTCCACGTTAGCATTCACGCTGTAATTGTTTGGTATTTGTTTTTATTTTCAATTTTTATAAGTTGATTTTTTGCCACTGAGGATGCTCTCCGAAGCAGAGAGCGAAACGTTTGGAAATTCCATTCATCAAACACGGCCATCTATCCCGGAAAATGAAATAAATTACTCTTCAGGTCGTGGAAGTTTTCATCAATTTATAAAACTGAAAGTAATTGTATAACATTTTAGATTCTTATTATAAGATAAAATATGAAAATTATGTGTACTTACCCCTTTTGAAGTAAATACTCCAACAACCCAAGGTCCAAGTATTCCACAAACATTTGAAATTGCATTTGTAATTCCAAACAAAGTAGCTTAAACAGAAAAAATAATAGATTTTTAAAAACTTTTTGAAACCCAGCAAATTTTTAAAGACATATAACTATAATTGTTTAATCTGTAAGCATAGGAAATTCATAATTCTATTACTTAGTGTTCAATCTGGGAAATTATTTGCATACTTAAAAGATATTTAGAACACTTCAAAGATGTTAAATTAAAAATACATTTCAGAAGGAAGATTCAGATTCTTTAAAGGGAAATCGACATTTTTACCTGTATTAATGCCTATAAAATTGGATTCAGCATTATTTTATAGCATCATTTTTAAAACTTCAAAACATAAAACAATGTTTGATTTCAATAATAACATTTTAACAAAAGAGTTAATATCGATTAATTATTAACTGAATTATTCTACTTATATAAAGAATAGGATCAAATATATTTTAATTCAGATAGTTTTAAGAAAACAAAATTACAAATATTGAAAATTTATTGAAATTTTAGGGAGTTTTTATCCTTACCAGCATAATCTGGACTCATGTCGACGTGAGTGATATTGAATCCTGAGTATATGAACCCATTTAAACCCATAGCCAACGAAAAAAGTGCAACGATAATCTTCGGTTGACAACCGGACATGGTAACTCCCAGCAAACATATGGCTGGTCCAAAAAGTCCTACAAATGAATAAAAAAATACAAACGGTTTTTAACTAAAATGAACAATTGTGAAATTGAATAAAATACTTAAAACAATGTAATTTCTTACCGATTGAGTTGCATATTTTTCGAATATTTGTTATGCTTAACACATTTGACGCTCGTAGTCTGTCAGCAATAAAAGAGGCTATCCATGCAGTAAAAGCTTGGACTATGTAAGGTAGTGCAGATAACATGCCATTCTAAAAATAAAAAAATTACATGAATAAATTTTCTTGGTGTCGTGCTCTGAGCGGACGTGTTGTAAGCGGACATCTAAAAATCGTGTTGTGAGCGGACATTCATAAAAAATCGAGATCGAATCGGTAAGTTATGCTACTTGTATTGTCTATTATTTTAATGCTCTTTTTGTATGATTTGTGTGTTTTGTGTAACATTAAAGAGTATACCGAGCCCCCTTTTTTCTGAATCGTCACTGTTACTGATTGCACCCAAAACTAGTTTGGTTATAGTTAGGGAAGGGGGCGGGGGGCGACAGCCCCCCCCCCAACTACCATAAACTTTTTACAGTTCTTCTGTTGTTGAAATTCAAAATTTTATTTTCTGTTTGGTGCTTATTTTATTGAGTTCTCCTGCTAAAGAGCATTGAAAAAGCTAATATTTAATACAAATATTATACAAATAACATTGCAAAATTACTAACTTACCGATTCTATCTTGATTTTCAATCTCGATTTTTTATCAATGACTGCTTACAACACAATTTTTAGATGTCCGCTCACAAAGCGCAACCCATTTCTTGGTTTGCTTTTAACATCCTATTATTTTTTAAATATTATTGTTGATAGTTTCAAAGAATTCATTTGAATTTTATAAAGTTATTATATTAAACAAAACTATACAGATTTCATGTATAAAAATGTCCCTTTTAAGCATAAAACTTTTATAAACATAAATTTTTAGAATGATGATTTTATAGATAGTTATGCTTAACTCATTCCCCAGTTTGTCTTAAAAAGTTTTAGTCTCGTAAGAAGGATTTCTTTTATTAATTTGGATGTTATTATTTGGATTTACCCGTCCCTTCGACTTCGTCTTACCGAGAGTATACTGCAGTTTTAATTTCAGTCATTTAAACTTACGGCAGTAATGTTGAAGTGGAGAATTTCACTGAGATACGTTGGAAGCTCTGTCAACAATATAAGAAAACCAAAGTTGTGTCCGAAATGAGCCACGATCACTGCCCACATCGGAAGTGAAGTGAAAATGGATTTCCATGGAATTGGGTCTCTCTGAAAAACGCGAAAGAAGTTTTAATGAATTGTAAGTTGCTTAACAACACATTAAGAAGATAGAAAATGAAATAATGGGACTTTTTTTCCCAACATTTTCGATGCTTACTCTATGAAATTAAGCATCTAGAACTATACTCTATTCATTTTAAACTGGCGCCTGAAGAATAGTGCTTCCCCTTCGCTAGAAGCGTAACCATGGCTACTCTCTTCGCGCGGCCAAAAGTAAGCCTTCTTCGTCGCTGTGAAGTTGATAAATGCCATGGTTACTGATTCGGTGGTGGGGGGAAGGAAATATTTTCGGGCGCCAGTTCAAAATGAATAAAGTATAGCTTTAAAATAACATGTGTAATATAATTTAGCAATTAAGACATTATTTACCTTATTTTCTTTTTCGTCCTGATTTTGTTTTATAAAGTGGAGCTCATCCAGCGAAATATTGGGGTGTGCATCAGGAGTCTCGTAAATGAAAATACTCCAAAGAACAAACCAAACGCATCCTATGGTACCTAAAAATTAACGGAACATACTTTTAGTTAAAAATGCATTAATATTATTTAGGGTTATCATGAATAAAAAAAATAACAGCTGCTTTCAACCTTTTAATGATTTTTAGCTGAAAAGGCTCATTATAATTGTTTAATATACGGCTTTAAAATAGGTTAATTATAATTTACTGTTAATGGCATTTCATAATTGAAAGCTATGAAGTTTTTCTGAGAATATTCTAATATCATGTTACTATCTTTTAAAAAATTTTAAACTTAGAACGAAGTTTAAAAAAACTTTCAATGGCTATAATCTGTGTTCACAAATTGTTTAAAAACTTTAATGTTTTAAAAGTTCTCAACAGAATCAAGAAAACATTTATTTTACCTGATGATAAACACTGACTTAATTCACAGTTTTTTTTTCAGATGTTACTTTAAAATTTACTCGTATTAAACGCTAAAAAGTACTTTAATAAGAATGCCAACTTTACTTTGGATCTTCTTTAGACTTACCGAAGACGTAAAAGACCGAGGGCCAACCTCCCAGAAAGTCTGTGCTGCTGAGCCATCCAGAAATGGGCATGGACACCACATTGCCCATTTGAGATCCAGTGAAAATGAGGGTGGATATTCTGCTCCGTTCCACTTTGGGTGACCATCGGCTGATGGCAGCATTAATGGCCGGAAACGTCACACCCTAATGCAAAAGGAATTTAATATGTAACATTATCAATATTAAAGAAAATTTAATTTTATATTTATTTACATGATATGGAGTAAAGCGGGAGAATGGGTGATAGTTTCAGAGAAATTCAAAGAGAACAACATTTATTTAAAACTAACTATATAACTTTTTTACAAATTTAATTAAGAGAGATTTCCATTCACAAATTATTACTTTACATATTTGCATGTGGAGCACAAAGTGACATGAGGGCCCTCTGAATCCGCTACTGTGGGGTTGAACAGTAACCACTGAAGGGTTAAGAGTAGCACATAAAAATAGTAAACCAATATTTAAAATCTTATATTTGGTATAAAAGTTTCTAACTTCGCTACAATCAGTTAGGCAGTTAGGGAGGGGTATCACTGAAAACGTGTGACATTGTACAGGAAGGGGTATAAAACCCCTAGAAATTGTGTGACAGCATTTATTAATTGTCCCTTTTGTTTATAATTATTTTAATATGGAAGGAGATACAAACTATTTTGTCCTTTTTATATTTTAATTACTAATAAATGTATTTGGATTATGTTTTAAAATCTTCTTAATGAACTGAAAATTTGATAAATTTCGATTAACTTTGGTGTGTATTAAGTTTTTCTTAATAAAATCCATCTTCGGTGAAATTCAAAGTAAATAAAAGTTGCTGAAAAATTTAAGTCATAATGGCAATACCAGGATTTTTTTAAAACAGGGAAAAAATGCATTATTCCAGTGAAAAATATAGATCTAAATTCAAAAATAGACATGAAAAGTTTCAAAAAAATTTAGTTTTTTCAATATTTTAAAATAAAAAATAGGCAATCGCTATGCACTTGTTTCGGATTGAATGACGTCATGTCTGTTTCGGCCTTACTTTAAAGTGAAAATCAACAATCACTTTGTTGATGACCATTGTTTAAAACCAATGTTTCGGAATAAATGACCTCACATGCTGATTTCACGCCCTTTTTTAAGTCAGATGTTGAAATTAAATTACAAAATAAATAAACATCGTTATTAAAAAAATATTTCCTCTCTTGAATACTTATATCAAATGAAAACAAAATATAAAAATACTGGAATTGCCCATTGATACTCAATTCTTTTTTTACCTCTCCAAGGCCTTCCATAACTCTGACTGTTATGAAAGCTGCCGTTCCCCAACTGGCTGCCAGGGGAGTCACTAGTGAAAACACAGCTGTGACTAAGATACCTCCTCCGAAGAGCCATTTGGCCCCATATTTCTCTGACATAATACCTCCCGGGAGCTGGGTCAGGATGTAACCATAGAAAAATGACCCCAGAATGACGCTCTGGGTCTTTGCATTCCAGTTGTATTGATATCCCTGTTTGTAAAGCAAAGTTGTATTGTTAAAAACCAATAGCGACAAATTAACAAACAACAAATTTTAAAGGATTGTTTTAACTGATTGGTTCAAAGCATTAAACAACATTTTTTTTATTTTGTTAAGCTGATATTATTATCTTTTTTTTATATTTAACACACAAAAAAAGTATTATAATCTTTAGGACTGTAAAATTCAATCTTTAAAAGCATTATTTGGCAATCTATGATCACAATCTTCTAATCAGAAAAAGACAAAATCAACCTTTGGAAATAACTCTATGATATAGTACCTATGTTATGGTACTGTGAATGTCCGAAATTGGAGAATGTCGACATTCACCGGTGATTGTCGACATACACCGGTGGTGATTGTCGACATTCACAGATAAGCGACTATGTGATTGTCGACATTCACCGGTGAATGTTGACATTCTCCAAATTTCGGACATTCACAGTAACACCTATAGGGAAGAGTGTTGCACCTGTGGACAAAAATCACGTTTGGATTTTTCTAAGACAGGTAAAATCACATTTTGACCATTTAAAGTGCCCAACCTATAGTCCTAATCTTTGTGAGTACAGAGATATTTTTTACTAGCCAAAATCTTGAAAATTGGATTTTTAATCATTTATAATAACATGGAAAAATTTGTGTCCAAAGGTACAACAACCTGTTGTACCTATGGACAGTCCCAGTTGTACCTGTGGACACCCTTAAAAAGTGAAATTTTAGTTGAAAAAAGCTAAGAACTAATATTTTTATTGATGTATTACCTTTTAATAACCTATTTCAAGCCTTTTTAAAATTGAAAATATATTTTTTAAAGTAATGTAGTTTTAGATCGTAAATGATCATTAAAATGAAGTTGAATGATAAAAGTCTTGATTTTTTACCAAAAACACAAAAATCACATGGTATTTTCAGATCAGAATTTAAGATAATAGTTTCATCAATCATGCTGATTGATCTGACAACTTCACTGATCCCCCCCAAAAAACAATTCGATCAACACTTAGTTGTGCAAGCATTTGGAGGTAATAACAATAATAATTTGGTGGTAAATCTTCTTCAGTGGAAATTTCAAGTTTTTTAATCATCATACTTAAATGCGATAGGGTTCTTAGGATTTTACACCATATTTTACATTAAATTCCAAGTAGAATCATAAATTTAAAAAAGTAGTTAAGATCACAAAATATTTGATTTTTCATCTAAAATTCACTTGAAAATAATCGCTGACAAATAGATTACCATTTAGAATTAATTTAACATTTATTAAAATGTATTCAGTTAAATGAAACCTGATTCTAAAACGCCGATTAGCTACAGACACCCACAAGAACGTGTCCGTAGGTACAACACTTATGGTGTCCGAAGGTACAGCATCAGGTGTTTTTGCATTCAAAGTTCTATAAAAGATAAAAGAATTGAGATGTGACGATTTCTAATATCAAAACTAAAAAGTCAAAATCTCGGGGAATCCCCCCATATATCCCATTTTTTCATATCATAATCATAGAGGAAGAAAATAATTAATGTAGTGATGCACTAAAAAAAACTTTGAGCTCCTAAAAACAGTATTTTTATTATAGAAAATTTAAATAATATTTTAAACAGCTGATTTCACGTTAGCAACTAGATAGCATCTGTTTACATTCAAAATCGACCACAAATTCAATTTTACATTTTTTCCCGAATTTTAAAATGAGGTGGCTGAAGGTACAACCGTCCGTAGGTACAACACTCTCCCCTATAGTAAACTATTACTATTAAAATTCCAACAAACTCCTTAAAAGAAGATTTAAGACTTGATAGGTAGAAATGCCAATTAAGATTCTTATTGATGCAAAAACTGAATTATCATCATTGATTGTATTTCGTTGTTATTATAACTAAGAAACACAACTAAATTTTTGTCGATGCAAGAAAATGCGTCATCATCATTATAAAACATTTTGTAATTCCTCGGATAAAAATCTGGAATAATTTGAATAATGGCACCAATTCATGATAGCTCTCTGCTGGTAAAAAATCAGTTTGCAACATAAGAAGATAACTCAATCTAAAACCATTACCATATACCCAAAGTTAACAAAATGAAATTCCATTACACGTTCAGATTTAAAATGTACCTGACTTTTTACCACCGAACCT
Source organism: Tetragnatha versicolor (assembly GCA_024610705.1). Taxonomy (NCBI): domain Eukaryota; kingdom Metazoa; phylum Arthropoda; class Arachnida; order Araneae; family Tetragnathidae; genus Tetragnatha; species Tetragnatha versicolor. The sequence goes on from JANDEH010000008.1 coordinate 20,622,233, forward strand.
AATTTTTTATTTATGTTGTTAATAGTTTTTAAAAGGTTTATATATATATATATATATATATATATATATATATATATATATATATATATATATATATATATATATATGTATATATATATATATATATATATATGTATATATATATATATATATATATATATATATATATATATATATATATATATATATATATATATATATATATATATATATATATATATATATATATATATATATATATTTAACTCGAGATCCATTCAAACCTTTTAAAAACTATTAACAACATAAATAAAAAATTAGGTTCGGTAAAAGTAGGTGGTGGTAGGTTCGGTATATATATATATATATATATATATATATATATATATATATATATATATATATATATATATATATATATATATATATATATATATATATATATATATATATATATATATATATATATATATATATATATATATATATATATATATATATATATATATATATATATATATATATATATATATATATATATATATATATATATTTATATATATATATATATAATTTTTTTTTCATATATTTTAACTCAACTGTAAGATAATAAATAGCGTAGTCCCCTTCTAACACGAACCTTGGCTATGCCCCCCCCTTTTCAATGATCTTAGTTACTATTCGGGGATATTTTATAAACATTTCAGGTTGATATTCAAAATTTAATTTTAGGGAGTTTTACGTAAATAAGGGTTATCCAAAAAAAAGTATTGAACAAATATTTAAATAATCCCTCATATAAGCAAACATTGTGAGGCAACTAAGGTAGTTTAAAATTTTTGAGGAATTAAGGCTGTATAAAATATTTCATGTGTAATTATAATCCAAAAGTGTTATAAATAGTTGCTAGTTTTTATTAATAAAAATCAAATACTCCAAAAATTTCAACCTCATTAAGGTTTTTGTAAAAATATAAATAATTTTTCATCAACAGAGAGACGCCACATGCATCTTGAGTAATGTGAAAGAAGATCAACACAAAAATCCACTTGAAATTTTCATAATAAACTTAATACCCACCTTGAAATTTTCTTTGGACGTCTCCGTTCCGTACCTCAAAAGCATGGGGCATTCAACGATTTCGAAAGATTCGTTGGAGTAGGAATGGGAGGAGGTGGTGTTCACCATTGCCACCATAGCCACACTCAAGTTCACCCTCATGGCATAGACATTGAACATGCCGAAAAACCCAAGGGCAACTAGGATAAACCTCCTGGGGAAATAATACATCTCGTCCGAACCTGAAAAGTATGAAACTGCTGAGTGGAAGTTTATGTAAAATTTTGCCAAATAAACCTGTCACTGTCAAAAAAAACCTTTTTAAATACACTAATTCTTCACATGATACACACGCGTATCATACAAGTATGAAAATTCTAAATGTTATACATAATACGTACTATTATATTAACATTTATAATACCTATTTATTAACATTATTATATTAAAATTATTATTATTATTATTAATATATTACTATTATTATTGTTATTTAGTATGTATTACATTAACTTATATTAACATTTATTATCTATTAATATTGGGGTAACTTTAGTATAGAATTAATAGTTTTCACCACACCAAAAATTCAAATTATCGGTTTTCATTTTATTTACGATTTTCAATATTTTATCCCTCAAAAAGCTTTTATTAAAAGCTAAATATATCAGTTTTTGGAGAGTTTCGTTATAAAAATTGCCGGCCAACAGGAGAAGGCACTAAATCACTTTTATAATACCATTACAAAAATGTAAAAAACTAAAATTATACAGAAAACATATGATGAATTGCAAAAACCTTCTTACAAGCTGCACGTTTTACTATTGCTTTTGCAAATGATGGAATAAAACGGCTTAATATTTCCCTATCGCTGTTTGTAAATTGACTAATTTTTAACAACCTTCTTTCGTTACTTTAATAATAATATAACTTCATCATGACAAAAAAGAACAGCTGGAGGGTTGTATATGTTGTGCAGGCCTGGCATAACCATTATTAGAAAAAATATCGCAACAATACAAGGAAGGGTAAAACAAAGTTTGAAACTTATGTGTACATTTGATAGTTGAAGAGCTTGGGATATGAAGGGGCTATGTTATATAAGATCCTTAAGTAACATAGCCCCTTCATCCACCAAACCATTCAGTTATTATTTATAAATTTTCAAGCCAAATTAGTAATATCATTCTAAAATAAAAATACATATATAATATTCTTCTTACTACATACTATTTAGCTTTAGGTAAACTGAAATTAGCAAAGTAACCAGAAAACCTAAAAAATTATGCTAGTTTTAAATAACCCCAAATTTTCCAAATTCCACAAAAAGTACAAATTGCACAGCCTTGAAAAAAATTAATTTTAATTAATTTTTGTAAAGTTAAAAAGTTTGATAGTTCCCTAAAATTAGGAATATTCTCCCCCCTGAATGGGGGATTTTACATATTCTTCTTTCTCTTGTTGGCTTTTTTCAACTCTCTATCATACCTGTGTCCTTTCGGGAATTAAATCTGTTCTATGGAATGCGCAGTTCGTTCCGGCAGATAGTGGAGGACTAGTCAATAGTCACCACTTTTTCCGATATAGTCGGCTAGACTAAAAGCTCTCCCTCCGCTCTCTTGCGTTACCTTCCTATACCGTGCTGATGAGCCCTAACAAGGGCGAAACCGGTCCACGGTTGGAGGCGACGCTTGAGAGCTGGAGTTTTCTCACATATTCCTCTAACTAGAGGTAGTGGTAAAATACTCCCTTTTCATACCTGTGTCCTTTCGGGAATTAAATCTGTTCTATGGAATGCGCAGTTCGTTCCGGCAGATAGTGGAGGACTAGTCAATAGTCACCACTTTTTCCGATATAGTCGGCTAGACTAAAAGCTCTCCCTCCGCTCTCTTGCGTTACCTTCCTATACCGTGCTGATGAGCCCTAACAAGGGCGAAACCGGTCCACGGTTGGAGGCGACGCTTGAGAGCTGGAGTTTTCTCACATATTCCTCTAACCAGAGGTAGTGGTAAAATACTCCCTTTTCATACCTGTGTCCTTTCGGGAATTAAATCTGTTCTATGGAATGCGCAGTTCGTTCCGGCAGATAGTGGAGGACTAGTCAATAGTCACCACTTTTTCCGATATAGTCGGCTAGACTAAAAGCTCTCCCTCCGCTCTCTTGCGTTACCTTCCTATACCGTGCTGATGAGCCCTAACAAGGGCGAAACCGGTCCACGGTTGGAGGCGACGCTTGAGAGCTGGAGTTTTCTCACATATTCCTCTAACCAGAGGTAGTGGTAAAATACTCCCTTTTCATCTCTATCTCAAGTTAGAGATCTATTTCCTTTTTTCTCTCGCAGTGTGGTCAGTCAAACTTAAAGTGAATCATAATTACTTTTTTATCATTTTACTTCAAGTTACGATAAAAAAGAATGACTTAATATATAAAAATATCAATAATCTTTATTTTTAAAGCATTAAAAATCCCTCTTTAAAAAAATTCAACAGAAAAATGTGACAATATGTTTTAAACTTCGACAAGACAAATCAGGAATGAAATGGAAACATTCTTGGTTAAGCGAATTCCAGGTATTTATTTTTTTAAATAATTTAAACTTGTTCAAAATGAAAACAAAATTAAGTGTTTTGAGTATCTTTTATAAATATTTACATAAACTCAGTACATGGGATCCTTAAGTTATACTCGAACCCAGCTATATAGTAAACCTATGATTTTAATGGACCTTTTTAATGGTCCCGTTAGAAAACCAACATGATAAAAATGACAGCTTTTTGTGAATATCCGGTAATGAAACAATTTTATTGGTCCAATGATGGGTCGCTTATTACGGGATAAAACTGTAGATTACAATTTTAGAAATTTTATGAATAGATTATAGCCTTTTAAGACACAGACATTAAATCAAATAGAGACGTTTACTTACTTCGATATTTTTTCCTCTTACAGATTGAAAATGCATCACCGACTCAACCCGAAATAAGGTATAAATACTCTCGATCTCAGCTTAACATCATTATTACCTGATTAGACTAAGTCCACGTTTTTCACTGTCTCATATGCAAAATTCAAACGGAATAAAAGTTAGCAATTTGAAATTCATTGGAATTTTCTCGAAACAATTTCACACGACTACCTATCACGATCCAGGGAAATGAACAGGTTTAGTGGATCGTGATAGCTTAACAGTAGTTTCTATTCTTTCTCTTCCTAAGTTATTAAACCATCTGTTGGTAGAGTAGCAGGACTTCATTTGTTGATCTCCATATGCATATGTGTCATACTTTACAGGAATGATACGAAGGCAGAAAGGAAAGTTTCTTCACAAGTGGGAATCTTTTTGTAGTGCGGGAAAAAAATGCTGCGTCAAGCTCTATTACTAAGCAATGAAACACGCTATGGATAAATTGGGAATTTTTGCACAGTGACAAAAGAATTAACATAAACTATATGAGAATAAAAAGGTAAATTTCTTGTTAGGTGCTGTAGTCTGTTACAGGTCGAGAATGTCCTTCCAAGCCATCTTTGTGTGACACGACAATAGGTTTCCTTAAATTGTTCACTCTCACAGAATTTTCCTAAGGAACCCCCTGTGAGAATATCTTCTCACAATATTCTTAAATCATTTGCGTATTTACAGAAATTGAAGAAATGGATCCCCAAAGTTTCCTTCCAAAAAATCGTATTTGATTAAATGGAAATTTTCTTCAACTTTAGCAGTTTAGCCTAAATATTAAACAAATTTTTAAGCGAAAATATTCTACACTTTTAATAACGCTCCAAAACTTTTAACAACGCCATGAATCCCTTTTTACTTCAAACTATAACTATGCATGGAAAAATTTCTTAATGTCTATCAATTTTTAAACTTTCGACCCAGTAAATTAAACTTCAAATAAAAATGTCATCAATTACTAAACTGCCATTAGAATGAATTATCATTTCACAAAAATATTCAATTTATAAAACAGAAAAATCCAAAGAACCAAAACTCACTTTCCCGACGGTATTTTTCATCAACTTGCATCTTAATCTTAGTCTCCATCCTTCTGCTAATATATTTCAATATCCACAGGGTAATCAGGTAATACTTCACTCTTCGAACAAAAAATATCCTTTATATATTCTCTCCTCAAAAGTTGGATAAGGGAAAACATTCAAAAAACGTTAAGAATAAATATTTCCTCTCACAAACATACCTCACGCAGGGCTTTGAAATCGTAAAGAAGTTATTTTTCCACATGTTATCAACTTAATGTGTTTGTCAAACCCGTTTCAATACCTTCTGGACTACTCTTACAAATCTTTATGTGGTTGTGTCTCTATCGACACGTGAAGGAACCGTGAAGATTTCATTTCACGTGTATAAGAGTGATATTTTCAAATTTCATTTGGAGAGCACCACCTCTATGCCGGTCTTAAGGCTTTTCTTATAATCCCGAATCGGGCACCTCCGCGGGGGTCTCTTTTTAACGTTGAATAACAGTTTGTTACATGATAGTTAATAGTCTAATTAATTTATTTGGGGGTCGACGTTGCGAAATTATTTATAAACAAGAGTTAATTAAATATTCAGTTTGAAAAAGGAAATGAGTCCAAAAATTGGCAAATTAACTTTTTGTATTAAAAAAATCACCAAGCTTCGGTCTACACATAAGTGGAAGAAGAAAAAAATATTTACTACCCCCTAATAGGCAGATATAACCCCTGGAATTTGGCAAAATCGATGTCTATTTGTTATTTAATTTGAAATTGAAGTTAATTACTTGTCTTTGTTTCCTTATTCTTTATGCTCTAAAACAAGGTTTCCCAAACGTTTTCATGCATCGACTCCTTGGTAGTATTTTACCCAGGCCATAGACCCCCTTTCAAAAATCCAACTAAATTATTTAAGAAAAATTATTTATAAAGGAAAATTTTACAGCCGGTTTCATTCACTAATAACGTGCAGTTCAATCTAGAATATAGATAATTCATAGGTGAACCAAATAAGCAATAGACCACCAAAGAAGCAATAATCTTTCAAAACTTTGAAATTAAAAATTTGTATGTAAAGAAAGTTCAGGGGACCAGAAAAAATTTTTAAATCATCCACAGCATTGCATTGTACAATGAGATAGCAAGATTTTATCAAAATAAGAAGTCTCTAAAGAAGAAAGAAATTTTGAAGCACTCAAAATAAACTAAAATACAAAAGTAAATCATTTTAATTAACAAATTCAGAAAAAAATTATTATTACAATACAATTAAGGGTAATTACGGAATAATATATTCAATGAGAAGGGTGAGCCTCATTCTAGGCTGCTAAAGAGGGTATATTTGGTTTAAAATTTTTAATATTATACATTATACGTGAATAATCTTTTTCTAAAACATTCAATCTGTTTCTTGATTTTCTCAAAAAAAATTCTTGATTTCTAGCTGCATCTGGCTCAAGTTCATTTGAAGAGTTTGATGTCGAACTAGAATTTTTCTTCACTTTTGTTTTTTTATGACTGTTTAACTTTGATCGACCCCCTAACCGACACCCAAAACTTCGTCGACCCCTAGAGCTTCATCGACCCCCTTTAAATCTTCATCGATCCCCAGGGGGTCGGTACCGACCTAAAACTGAGCCTAAACCAAAATTTTCTTTTTAATTTTATCTTTTCTTCCAATGAATGTTGGATTCCATTGATATTCCTTAAAATGCGTTCATGACTCATTTACCATTATTTTCAAATTTTTTTCTTATATTTTCTATTTTCCACTTTTTTACTGTGAGAACTAAGCATAAATATAATTGAACTGTCAACAACTATAGTTTTCCAAAAAAAATTTAAATTTTCAACATAATTTCTTCCAAACTGTACAATATTTTTTAAACATATTTATTTAAACGTTCTATGATTTTTCTGTATTGTATTCTAAATAGGGTCCTGAATTTCCAGTAAAAATTTGGTGGTTATACATTAAAAAATCATTAGTTTTTTCCCCCTTCGATTTTCTTAAAACTTGATTTTTGGACTTATTGCTTTTTTCAAACTGACGATTCAATTAAATTTGATACTTTTCTACAGTAAAAAGCATGTCTCAACATAATTTAAAAGCCTGTTGAAGAGGGGGGTTCAGAGGTAGCATATATTTATTAATTTTCAAAAAATTAAAAACAAAATACAAAATTTTATTGAAACTGAATCTTTAAGGCAGTTTAATAACAGTCTACTACTATTCGGCGCGAGAAACAAAATGCAAGTAAATAGAACTTTCATAATCCTTCTAAAAATTAGAAAAAAAAATTTGTTCGTGCCGAAACGGGCCGGCGCCGAATCGTTCCATTCCGGTTTAATGAATATCAATGTAGTCCAACATTCACTAGGAAAAAGGTAGTAAACATCTCTTAACTAATCAGAAATAAATTTTGTTTTTAGTTAGTTCACAGCGCAAAAAATAAGAAAAAATGACAAATTAACTTAAATTTAAAATTCAATAAAAAAGTACAATGAATGGTCATCGATTTCACCAAATTCAAGGGGTTATGTTAGGTCAGTGTTTCCCAACGTGGGGCGCACGCCCCACCGGGGGGCAATATCATTTTCTAGGGGGGCAATTTGAAAATTTTCAACCGAATTGCCCCCCAGGTGAGGCCAATCAAGGGGGAAAATTAAAAAAAAACTTTTTAAGAAGTTTATCAAAATCTGATCCTACACTGTAAAAAAAAACTGTAGAAAAACAGAAATTTTCAATAACAGTGACTTTATGTTTACAGAGATATTCTGTCATGTAACATTCCCACCTCACTTCTATTTATTTTATGTAAAATAACAGCTTTTACCTAGTTTTTTAGCTTATCTGTACTTAAACAGAAACTTACTGCATCGAAAACGAATACAGCTATTGGCAAAACGTTATACTGAATCTTCTTTGGTTCAGTGGTAGCGTGCGTGCTTAGCATGCGGTAGGTCGCGGGCTCTATCCCCGGATATCAATTAATTAAAATAAAAAAAAAATTCTACTGAAATAAGTGCATGCGCACAAGCAGAAAATTACTGAGAGGCAACAGAAAAATCTGTAGCCCACTTGACAGAAAGTTCCTTTTTACAGCATTTACCTGTAGGTTACAGCTTTTTTCTGTTTACAGGATTTTTCAACCTACAGATTTTTTCTGGCAACTTTTGCTGCCAGAAATTTTCTGTTTTTTTGCAGGATTATTTTTTACAGTGTATTATCCTATCTGAGAATGTATGTCTGAAATCTGGACTAGTATGTATCAAAACCAAGTTAAAGCCCTGTTTTTAGAGTCTAATTTTTAAACCTTTTCTGGGGGATGACCCAAGATCTCTTTGTTTTTAGAACGCTTATATTTGAAACTTTTTTACATTAGGTTCATTAAAATGCAAATCTTACCTAAAAATTTATATCCAAAACTTTCCAACTAGGGGTACCAAACTAGTTAAAAACCTGATTCCTAGAGTCAAATTTCCGAAAATTTGCTGGGGGAGGACCCCCAGACCCCCCTTGGTACTTAGAACTTAATTACTCACAACTTGATTTAGTTCTTTAGCATGCAAATTCTACCTAAAAATGTTCTGAAAAACTTCATTAGACTTATTAAATATACATAGGAGGGAGGGGCTAAGAAATAATTTTGGCTCCCTCTCAAAATATATTTCTATATATGCCACTGAGACCAGGGGGCATGGAAAATTTAGAAATGATTTGGTGGGGAGTGGACCGAAAAGGGTTGGGAAACACTGGGTTAGGTAGTTATATTTTCTTTCTTCACACTTACGTGTGAAGCAAAGCTTGGCTTAAAGGGTCTTTTTAAGTCATTTTTTTAAATATTCCCTTTTTTAAAATTATGCATGGAACCTAAGGAGCGCAGAAAGAGAGAGCTCCATCTGTATAGCTGGCTCTCCTCTAGCTCTGCCGCATGCCAGCGTCATTTCCAGACTATAAGGAGGGTGTTTATTTTCAATCCTGTTTCGTTCTGAAAAAATAATAGACGACATTAGTCATGACGTCACTTGCTTGTTTGGATACGTTGATTCCATCCGTGATTGGAAGTAATTCTTACGGAACCAATCACGGATGGAATCAACGTATCCAAACAAGAAAGTGACGTCACACTAATGTCGTCTATTAAGGTAGTCTGTCTCTAGGTGGAAGTTTCTGCTGGTGCCTAGGATCATGCAATTTGAAAATTCAAGCAATACAGTATACAAGGTGTTTCATAACTTCTAGGAGAGGTAGAGGACACACCTAGACGACTCAGAATCATCTAGGAATGGGGGGGGGGTCGGAAATGTACCCCTAACGGGCTAGGGGTTTTTATAAGCCGGCATGGGAGGTTCTATAATACACATTTTTCCACCATTATAATACACATTCGATTCCACCATTTTTTACGTAAAAACCGATGTAGGAGTTGAAATTTCAGCACTTTAATTGGTTTTATGGAATAAATACCTGAATCGATGGTTTTAATTCGATCTTAAAAGGTTACGAGGCAATTTCCACAGGAAATTTTACAACTTCCAATACCCGCTCATAAAAAAACCCTAGGTCGTTATTGGTGCATTTCTGCCCCCCCCATTCCTATGTGATTCTGCGTCGTCTAGGTGTGTCCTACCCCTCCTAAACTTTACAACAACGTTTCCTAAACCCAATCAGTGGCGGATCCAGGGGGTGGCACACTGGAAAGTGCCAGTGCCCCCCTAGGAGACCCGAAAAGGTTCTCAAAATGAGTAAAAACCCAACTTTTATAGGTCTAATTTCAAAATTTTTTTCTGGGGAGGACCCCCATACCCCCTGTTAGTATCAAAATGGGATCTTCAGTTTTTATTTTTAGGAAATACCCAAAATTTTTACATTTTGGGTCAAAAAGTAAAGGTAATAGTGTTGAAAAGTGCCCCCTTAGGCTCAAAACGTTTTTAAAAATGAGTTAAAACCCTACTTTTACACGTCAAATTTCAATTTTTTCTGGGGGAGGTCCCCCATACCCCCAATGGTACTACAAGGGGATCTTGTCTGGAAAAGTGCCCCCCTTGGAGCCGTGCTGGATCCGCGCCTGAATCCAATACGTTACTACGCGGAAGGAGAAAGAGTAAACACAAAGCCTGTTGGGTTGATAGGAGGAATTTTGATACGCGAATTGTGATAAAGACACTACTTATTACATGGGCTTAACGAAAATATCATACGTACTTTAAAATTGACGTTCTTTGTTTCACTCGAAATTCAGACACCGTGATGGGAACTACTTTGTTTGTTAGTGACGTAGTAGGTTCAACTTTAGTTGCTGTCAGTTGCAACTTAACTTGAGCCTGTAGAAATATGCTGAGAGCAACCAAAGAAAGTAGTTCCCCGCGAGGTGTCTGAATTCTGAGTGAAATTTAGAGCTTCAATTTTGAATAATGATTAGTTTTTAAATCCACGTATATTAAGCATCTTTTCATCCCGGTATGCATAAAATGTTCAGTGGTATTATTTTTAAAGTGGCGTAATGTGTAGTAGTACAACTCGCCAGCCAATAAGAGCTTCTAGCAACCCAGCAGGCTTTCTGTTTACTCAGATTTTCTTCCGCGTGGCCATGACGTCAGGCTCAACTTAAGTTGCATTCGAGTATAGAAGTTGTGAAACACTTTATCTGAAACACCCTGTATATTATCTAATTTTAATAAATTCCTAAAGCAAATTTTTTAAGTTACTTTTATCAAAAACCTTCAAAAGTAATGTCCCAAAAACAAAAGAACGCAAAATCGAATTATAGAAACGGTATAGAAACAGATTTCTTTATACTTTGTGAATTTTATGCAAGAGATTAGATTAGATAACAAAGTTTTTTATAGCAATATCAACTTATAACTTTTTATGTTTCTATTTGTTTACAGTTATCCCAGCATTAAGAACTTTCCTCAAAACTATGCGTAAAATTTATAGATAAGATAAAATTTACTTTCTTACTTCATTCATTACGATTTCATTCAATAACTATGTCATATTGAATTCAAAACAAGGCCTTAAACTTCACTTTATAGCATTCAAAACAGTTTTATATCCAAAAAGAAATAAATTTCAAATAAAAATAATCCAATTTTCAAGCACCAGGAATTTAATTTTATTAAGACAAAAAATACATCTATATTTGTTTTAAGTGGTGAGAAAAATATGTTTTGTGCAATATATAAGTTTTTTGTGTTAAAAAATGAATGTAAATAAATAGGTCTTTCAATGCAACTTCGAAGCTTCATATTTCTTAAACCACCCAGATATCACTCATGAAATTTTTACTACTTGTTCATATACATTAGAAGACCATCCTGTAAAAATTTCATAATTTTCCTATCTGTCCAATTTTAGATATTGAACTTTGATTTTGGCATTTTTTAGCCGAAATGCCAAGTTTGACTATTTTTTATAAAAAAGGGACAGGCTTGAATTGTTTCATTTCACTTCTAAGAAATTGTTTAATAAGGGATATATTGAGGAAAAAATTTTCAAAGGTGAGTTTGTTTTTTCCTATAAAATTTTTAGGTCAAAAACTGAATTTTTCACTCAAAAAATAAGATTTTCAAAAATATATAAAAAAATGTTTTAAACCCTTATCATAAAAATACTTAACACATTAAATTAGTTCATTCTTTAATAAATAAAATGGCTTTGAAATCATTTATATATGTTGGATAGAAAAAAGTAATTAGGGTTTCCGTAAAGTGTGTTTTTCACGGACAACAGGTTTCGGCCAGGCAAAAAATGGCCGCCAAAAAAAATTGGAAAGGTTTAAAAAATTTTTAACGCTTGTTTTAGTATCTCTAAAGTAAGGTTAACTAACTGGCAAAGAATGAAAAAAATCAAAAATGTCGAGCAACATGGCCTGGATGATTTCACATGGATTGACCCGGCTTGGATAATCAATATTCTACTGTATTAATAAATAAAAATGATAAAAGTAAAAGATACTAAATAATTGCACATTCAAATACACAAAGAAACCAAATACTTTATTAAATGATGATGAAAAATTTTTCAGCTAGAAACTATACAAATATCAATACAATAAAATACTTAGTCCTCAACAACAATATTTGCAATTTTGTCCATGCACTCACTATTTCTCAAATTAGAAGGCCGAAAGCTGAATTTAGAACAAATCAACAAATATGGTTAATCACAGGGCTATTACAAAACCTCAAAAAGTCTTCAATCAGGTCAATCGATTAAGTAATAAATTCACAACTTTTTACAACAGGACTCAATAAAAAAACAACTGCTCTAGCTTATGACTGAAAAATGCAGGATGTCAAAAAATTAAAATATTTAGTCTCAGTCTTTACACCAACTTCTTGGCCTGGAAGAAACTCTTCAGATGCCTCATCTGCCAGAAGCCCATCACAAGCAGAATACCAGTCTGACCTATGGACCACCAAAGCACCCTCTGGTTTGTGCTTTCACTGGTTTGACGGAACCTTTCTTCTCGGTACTGGAAAAAAAGATAATAAAAATATGAGTTCATTCAGACCCTACATTTACTGATTAACTTGGAACCATTCACAGATTGTGCCAAGGGGAGACATTTCTTTCAATGATAATTATTATTTACCAGAAATAAAAGAGTTACTAGCGATTCCAAAAATTGTATCCAAGTTGCACTCTGCACTGTATAAGAAATACTTACAACGGATGATTTAGCAATATAAATAACACCAGGCATTAAAATACTAATATTTAAAAAAATTTACATAAAATGTTTCCAGTACTTAAAAATGACCTTTCTACTAACTACAAATATAAATTACAAATTTAAATTCAATTATTTCATATACAAAGGGATCAGTGCACTATGCGCGAGCGAGCATGCGATTTCGATCCCGCCTCCTGGCTACCTTCTGACCAATGGAAGAAGAGACGGTTAGCACTTGATAGGAAGAATGAAGGGGGCGGAGTTTCATTTCATGCGACTCTGGGGTCGCGTCGCGTAGCTCGTGAATCGCGCAGGATCGCGTGTGTTGAATTGTCGCGCGAAAACGTTGCCAAAAAATGATTTTGATCTGGCAATGTCGGACAAGCAAGTGTCGTGATTATCGAAGATAGATGGGAGTGTATGATGTAAACTTCGTTTTATTTCTCAATTATTTCAAACATAATTATAATTTGTTACGCATATAGTAGAAACAAGATTTGAGTAATGACAATTTTGCAACGTTTTGTAAGCTTATAATCAATTATACATTATTTATCAAAGTATTTGGTGTTATAAAATGTAGACTTCCTTTTAATTTAATATTTTTGTTGAATGTTAATTACAATTTGGATTTCACATGTTAGTGTGTTCACCGTAATATCTGGAATTAATATAATTTTTTACAATTCTTGTAGTAATGATTATAATTTTGCATTAATTTACATTCCTTCCTAATGGATTTTTACTTCCTATTTTTTCAGATGAATTTACCAAAAATAAAATAAAAAGGAAAATAGTTTTATTAAAACTAGCAGTTCATTGCATAATTTATAGAAAAACTGCAGCATTACTTAAAAAATTCAAAAGTTAAAAATTGCCCAAAATTAAAAAAAATCCCTTGTGTTTGAAATTGGGGTGTTTTTTAACAAAATCTTATTAGAACGGGAAAACTAATAATTAAGAATCAAAATCCTGATCCAAAACCCCAAAGTCCTAAAAGAAAATTAAATTTTAATGAGAAGAAAAATCTAGTTTAATCATGCTGCCATCTACTTGTTCTAAAAAAACTAAATTTTAATAAGAAAAATCTAGTTTAATTATGCTGCCATCTACTTGTGACTGCAAAAACTAACGCAAGAAATATGGGGCGACTGTCCGAGCGTCACACGACGTATGGCTGAAAGACGACTTTCATGGGAATCCAAATGGAGGCGGGATCGAAATCGCTCGATCGCGTGCATATTAGGTCATCCCGAAAGTTTTGTCGCTCTTGGGAGCATCTGTTTATAAGATATTTTTGACACTTTTCCATTATGTGATATCAATATAAACTGTAACTTTATCTACCATCAACTTGGCACCTTGGCTTGATTTTGGGGACTGATCGACAACTGGGCTTTCCTTAAATCTATGATAACGTTACTTCATTTCTTTTCTGATTAAAATTTTGAATTTTTCCTAAAGTTAAGATTTTTAAATTAAAATTAACTGGCTACTTCCATAAAACAATTAAAGTTTTAAGTATTTTTAACAAGTGCGGAAACTTAACTTAGATTTAAATTTTTTTCTGAGGCATCCGGAGAGTTTGATCACAATCTTTCATATTAAATTGTTGGATTGCTACTCCTAACCCTCTATTAGGAAAGATCCGGATGATCATTTGCAGGAATCTAGATCGCTGGAAATTCTACCGCCGCTCTTCAAAAGTAGTATAAAATGAGTTTCAATTTATGAAATAAATAAGATCTTCCGTACAATCTTTTAATAAGACTTAAAATTAAAGTTAAATTCCTTTGAATTTTAATTTTGTAAGTTGGCAACTTGAAGTAAACAAAATCTTATTAATCGTAAAAACTAGGAAAGCTGGAAAAGTGAGTCAACAAAAAGAGAGCCAAAATTCGCCAAATTGGCTTTAGATAAAAGTAGAAGTACTTTACTGGTTTGCCGTCAGGCCTGACGAGAGGGGGGGGCAAGTGGGGTACTTTCCCCGGGGCCCGGGGCAAGAGGGGGCCCGGCAGCCCCCCAGTTAAAACCCAGTTTTTTAGAGTCAAATTTTGCCAAAAAACAGTTTGAAACCCTGTTCTTAGGGTCAAATTTGCAAAAATTTTCTGGGGGAGGACCCCCAGACCCCCCTTTCAAACTTGAACCTTTAGTTACAAAAACTTTTCTTATATAAACTTCTCTTGGACGCAAATTCTACCAAAACATGGGTTGAAAAGCTACATTAAACCTCTTAATATGGATGAAAGGAGGCCTGACGAGAGGGGAGGGGTTAAATTCCATAGATTTTCATATTGAGTACTTAGATGAATATCATTTGAATAGTTTGGAAATTAATCTGTTTACCCAAATGGGCTAAACTGAGTAAATTCCCAGTTTCTAGGGGCACATTTTCAAAAATTTTCTGGGGATAATTTTTCCCCCAGACCCCCCAAAGGAATTCATTATGAGGGGGAGATTATAAAAACTCACTAAAAATTTCATGCATCATAAGATAAATCATTAAATTGCTTATAACTTCATTTAAGACAAAGAGTACATCCTTGAGTGACACTCAGTAGTGAACAATATCCAAAAATATGAGTTAAAAACTTATTTTTTAGGGTCGAATTTCTAAGTATTTTCTGGTGGTGCTTGATGTTAGGGTCGTGCCAAACTAGCGGCTTGAAGAGGCCAAAGCCACAAAAAACTCTGCTTATCAAGATAGGGGAGAAAGCATGGAATTGAGCCTCACTCTCCCCACTCTTGATAAGCATCTTAACGAGTTTTTTATGGTTTTGACGTCTTCAAGCCGCTAGTTTGGCACGATCCTTCATTATATTACTCTCCCCACTCTTGATAAGCATCTTAACGAGTTTTTTATGGTTTTGACGTCTTCAAGCCGCTAGTTTGGCACGATCCTTCATTATATTATCAAGAAAACGAAATTTATTGAGTTCATCAAAATTCAAATCTTGCCTGGAAATATTCTGAAAATTACATTGAGTCTATGCATGACTAGTGGTACTTCAGAAAATTTTCGCCCCCTCCCTCGAAATGAGTGCATGCGACCGGAGGGCCGCTTTTTGACTTTGTCCCCGGGGCCCGGCTTGGCTCTCGGCGGCCCTGTTTGCCGTAATGGAAAAGTACCAAAAAATACATTGTATACAGATGCTCCCAAGAGCGACAAAACTTTTGGGATGACCTAATAGTAGCACTGAGCCTTAAAATGCGATGAACAGACCACATTTTGAAGTTTCTAAATAATAACTTCAAGTTAACTTCAAGAACACAATCCAGTAATTATTCCATTAATCTTTGTACCATAGCAAAATTGAGGATTGTGAAGCAGTTGGTGTTGGTAGAATAGATAAAAGTTTGATCATTAAAATGATGGAGTTGTTTACATCTCTTCATTAAAAGAATGTTGTATTACATTTTTAATTATCTATTCATTTTTGCCATCCTAAATAAAATTGTAGGTCTTTTCATCTTTATAAAGCAGAAAACTTTTACACATGCATTTTGGTTAAATATTACTGGGAAGACATAGTAAATGAGTTTTTTCCTTAAAAATCTGAATCTCTTCCCGCCCTTGGTGAGATTTAGTAAGATGTGGTGTTGACTTTTTCTACTCTTACGTGATTCACCCTGTAGCTTTTAAATTAAAACATTTCTTTGATGTTCTTGTATTTTGTTACATAACATATTTTACTTCTTTCAACTTTAAATGTTACAGTTCAGAATATATTCCCTTTGAATTTAATTTTATTCTTGATAGTATATGTGTGAAACAAGATTAAAAGCAACATAAAAATAATTTATCCAAAAAAAGCTGGCCAAGTACAGAAAAATTAAAAACATGAAACAAAGGTGTTTTTTTTTATTTTTGAACAAAAACGGTAGAATTAAAAATAAAATCAGTGTTTTATTAAAAACCAAAAAGGATATGTGTGTTGTATACAAAGTGTGTGCGCATTGTGCAGGGTAGTGAAGGAAAATACCAGGTACACAGAAATTTAACTGATATTTTGGGATATAGTCATGCCAGTATGAGAAAGCATTGTACATGAGGGCAATTAGAACTATAAACATGATGTTTGTTGGTTGAAGAAGAAAAGAAAGGTAGAGGGATTAGTATTGTGGCGATGGTTATGAGTCAAGAGATTTTGTAAATGTTATTTGCATAATTAATGTACCATGCTTAAATTTTCTAATTTTGTGTAAAAATTTTGATTAATTTAGGTTATCATAGTAAACTTACTTCAAATGCAAGACTTTTTGACAAAAATATTTTATATCCAAACAAAACATGCTGATTTTATTAAAATCACCAAAATTGGCATATAAATTGTGTAAATTTCAATGATTTTGTGCGTGTGTGATTATTCCTATTATTTATCTGTAGGCTAAAGCAAATCTAATAAGGCAAGAATCTTCAAAAAAATTACAAAGAAAGTGAGATAAAGATTTGTTAAGACTTTCTCTTTCTTTAAAATATTATTCAAGCAAGAGGTGGAACATCGGGATTAGCAACTACAGTCTGCTCAGCTTAATGTAATCACTTTTGTCCAAGAGCAGAATGATAACAATAACCGATTGATAATAATAAGTGATTCGATACTAAAAATTTTCAAACAGCATAGCTCCAATGTTTGCTTTACAATCACAACTATATATATGGTATTAATTATAATTGAAGTGTTTAAAACAATTACCCAGTACGTAGTTAGCAACTTTTACATTCTAAAAGAAAAATGTGAGAGTTGGAGGAACATATAACACTAATAAATTAATGACTCACTTCTAATGTTTATGTATTGAAATTAACCTTCAAATGAGGTTTTTAGGGGATTTCACCCAATTTTGATAACATTAAGCGATATATTGATCACCTAAGGCGATACATTTTGTGTTATAGGAATCAGGTGTGATTCGGACTGGTCAATTTTGATAACATAAACCATGATCAAAATAAACGGAGTTGACTGTATAATTCTTAATTTTGGTATGGAAATTAAAAATTTTGTGTTTTGAAGCAGTCTAGTGCAGTTTTTACTCCACTGAAGACAACACAAATATATGTCTCAATAGCCAATCTCTACAATCTGAATAGTCCAGATAGTTTTCAATATTAAAAGGATGGTTCTTATGTATTATGCCGTCGACTGTGCCGCTGAATCAGAAACATTATCGAATCCTATTGACTATTCTATAGCTGTACCACTGAATTTAACGACTGGGGAACTGTTGACGGTATAAAATAGTACCAAAAGGATTTAAGGTCCCAGGGACCTAAGAAAAAGTAAAACTAAGAAGGAAGTAGTATGCTCACTTACTCAAGAGTTTACCATAATTTGAAATAAAACACTTCTAAATGCTTTGAAAAGGTAGGAATGTCAAAGATTTAAAATTGAAACTTACACGTTGATAATTCTGTTCCTTGGATATCTGTTCTACTTGGTCCAACAGTTGTCTTAAACGCAGTTGAAGTTCAGTCAATTTTTCTTTCTGTGCAACATTTCCATAATCCACAGCATGCTCTCCAACTTGGATGTCTAAGTGAACTCGCTGTAATTTTTAAAAAAGTAATGCTCATTATTTAAAATAAAAAAACTCAGTTTTATAAGTACTTTAAAAATGAAAATTAAAAACAAATTACTTATTAGTGTTATTAGGTTAGTAGCTTTCACAAGAAAACTGTATTGGATACTTTTGCACCTTCGGACAAAAAATCATGTTTTATTTTTCTGAGACAGATAAAATCCTGTTTCTACCATTTAAATTGGACAATCTAAAGTTCCAACTTTATTTAGTAGAGTGAT
This sequence comes from Tetragnatha versicolor, assembly GCA_024610705.1. Classification (NCBI taxonomy): domain Eukaryota; kingdom Metazoa; phylum Arthropoda; class Arachnida; order Araneae; family Tetragnathidae; genus Tetragnatha; species Tetragnatha versicolor. The sequence goes on from JANDEH010000008.1 coordinate 20,640,739, forward strand.
ATATTTTATTAGCTCAAATCTTTAAAATTGGATTTTTAATAACTTGATGAAATTTGCGACTATAGGTTCAAATTTAAGTTGAAAAAAGTTAAAAATGAAGAATTTTTATTGGTGTTACTTTTTAATGAACAATTCCTCAAGGAATAAATCAGAAATCGATTTCTAAAAATAAAATACTTTTAGAGCTTAAATAACCATAATAATAGAACTTAATTGATACATGTCTTAATTTGCTACATGTATCAATTATACTGACTGATACAAATTAAGACATGTCTCTGATTGACAGGGGTGCAGAATATGTTCCAAGGCCCAATATTTCCCCAGAATACAAATAATTTTCTCCGAAATTTGCCCCAAAAATGTCTCCATATTTTCATCAAAATTTCCCTATAAAGACAAACATATCGTTGTGATTAAACAAGAACGCGATTTTTAATGAAAATCCCATCCCCACACCTATCATAGATACGTTGTTTTTCCTGCATCTCAGTCAAAACGAAGGAAAAGGCAACTTTCAGGTATTCACCAAGGAAACTCTTTTTTTTTGGGATATCCGTAGATTTTCGCTACAGATCCGTAATTTTTACCTAATTATCTTATGATTTGGAGAATATGATATTATCAGCAGTCAAAATATTTTTACAAACAAAAACCTGGAATTGTAGAGTTTTTCCTTTATAAACTTGGGTAAAAATTTCCCCAGAACTGCCTGAATTTCCCCCGAACATTGTTCGGGCATTCGGACATATTCTGCACCCCTGCTGATTGATACATGTCTTAACTTGCTACTAGTACAGGGTTAATAGTTTCATTGATCATGCTGATTGATAAATATATATTTGAATTTTGATAAAAAAAATTACAAGAAAATGATTACTGACAAATAGGTAGCAATTTCAAAGTAATTTAACATGCATAAAGATGTATTCCCATCAACAAAACCAGATTTAAAAATGCCAATTAGCTAGACACATCAAGAAGGGTACAACATAAGGTGTTTTTGCATTTTATGTTCTATAAAGATAAAAAGGATTGAGATCCAACGACTTCTAAAATCAAAACTAAAGTCAAAATCTTGGGTATTCATCGCGTATATCACATTTTATCATATCATCATTACAGGGGAAGAAAAACATTAATATAGTGATGTACTAAACGTAACTGTATGCACCTAAAAACAATAAATTCATTATATTTACTTTGAATTTCAATTCAACAAGCCGATTTCACATTAGCAACTAGATAGCAACTGTTTAATTCAACAACAGCCACCAATTCAAATTTTCCTTTTATTTCTTCCTTTTCATTTTTCTGAATTTTAAGATACTGGGACAAAAAAGTACAACAGTCTCCCCTACCCTGTATCATAAAATTAATCCTACTATTTCCCTTGAGAAAAAATTAATCTAACTTAATAGACTTTAAAAAATAAAATGTAAAAATGATATTGGCATTGGATATATATATATATATATATATATATATATATATATATATATATATATATATATATATATATATATATATATATATATATATATATATATATATATATATATATATATATATATATATATATAATTATCAGAAAACAAACATTAAACACACAAGCCTAATAAGCCTATCTAAGGAAAGTTCTTGTCATGCATTTCAATCATCATATTTTTAACAATATACATTAACTTCTGGCTGAAAATAACAGAATTTTAACTGATAACTGAGATAAACTGAGACAACAGAAACTGAAATTAAAAAACTTCAATTGGTTCAAGATTATTATAGTAGAATATTATTTGTAGTTTTGACAATATTATCCTTCTCTAAAAAAATAAGTAACTTATTCAATAAAAAACATTTTACCATTTCATTGTCAGGCATCTAAAAACAAATTCCTACTATTATTAATTATTGCAACAGCAAGATAAATATAAAATGTAAAAATAAAATAAATGCATTGATGATTTCATGGTAGAAATAACATAGTAAACAGTGGATTCTGCTTATTTAAACATGCCAGTTTATTGGGAAAACTTGCTTATTATAGTCTGTTCATTTGGAATGGGCGCCTGAAGCAGGATCAAAAACGCCTAATAACGCTCATCACACAACTTCAGGGACCGATTTTTTTTACAGTATTTTAACTACTTCTGTTTCAGCTGCCTTGTCATTGCACAAGAAAAATTTTTCGATGATAATTACAGTAGTAACTGCTTCTAATACAATATATAAGCAGTTTTTTTATGAGAAAACAGTGAATTATATTTGTTATAGCATAGCTTTCAGAAAGTATTTTTTTTTAGAAAAGTTACAAGTGCAGCATGTGTATTTTCTTCCAATAATTTCCATAAAGGAATGAACTTACATTGACTACATTTATTAAACATTTCTTCATTTTTAAGATTAATGAGTTCAAACTTCAATCTTTTAAGCCAGGATCAGAAGAGTATCATTCCAATAAAATAGCCTTGATTACTTTTGAGTTTAACCATGTTTTTATAGCATGTATGTACTTAAAAAACACTTTTTAAAACTAATTTCATAACTAATACTTGGTTTTTATTGTTTTAAGTTGACAGCTTTCTCTTAATATAGCTGTAAAGTTATAAACGAAAATATCAGTAAAAATTTCTGTAAGTAGTTTGATTTTATGGGCTGCATGGGTTAATTAAGAAATCTGCTTAATTGGCACAAAATGCCCCACTCATAACAAATTTCTATTAAGTGGAATTCACAGTAGTATTACTAGCAGAAGTAAGCTTTGTGTATAGCAAAAATAAAAATAATAAATTTTCTAAATTTATATATAGATTACACCATAAAAATATGAAGGAAATGTTATATCTGTGACACTTGGGTTAAACAGTGTCATCATGCATTGCATCTAGTTATTTCATTAACTGTAACAGAATAAATAACAGATACAAGGAAAAGTCGTCCATTTGAGCAACTACCTTTTTAGTTTAAAAATTTCACATTAGAAATTTAGTAAACCACAAAAACTAGTGTTGCTGAGAATTGAACATTTAACATATAGAGTGACTAAATTGAACTTGGCTTATTCAAAGGAATGTGTAGGGTGTTCAACTAGTTGGACTGCAAACTTAATGTCATCTCACAAGATTTATTAAATAAAAACCTAGCACAATAAATTTCTAATAGGCAAGATTATAAAATGTTGCTTTATGTTATTAATCCCAAGCACATTAACTGCAGTTGACAGTCAAATTTCTTCTATTTATTATAGTCTGTTCATTTAGAATAGGCAGCTGAAACAGGATCAAAAATGCTTAATAACGCTCATCACACAACTTCAGTGACTGATTTTTTACAATATTTTAACTACTTCTCTGTTTAGGCTGCCTTATCATTGCACAAAATTTTTTTCAATGATAATCTGATGATTTTTTTCAATGATAATTCAATAGTAACAGCTTCTAACAGGGTTCCCACTTAATTTCAGAAATAAAAGTCCGACTTTTCCGCGTCAATTTTAAAGATTTTTCAGTAAAAAGATTAACAATTCACGACATTTTTCAGATACTTCTTACATTTTTTAACACATAATTTTCAGTAAATTGACTAATTTTTTCACTTATTAGAGCCCACAGAGTATAGAGCTTAAAAGAGTATTCATCTCCAGACACTAATGGCAACTTTTTTAACAGGGCTTTTCCCATAGACAAACTTCGAGCCAAAAGATCCGCCTCCTTTAATACCACATCACATCATTCCTGCTAATTATGTCATTCGCCCACTGAAGCTGTCACTCAAAGCCAAATCGGAATTAGAGGGGAAAAAACAACAGCGATGAAATTTAAATGCAGCTTGATAGAAGTTCCATATCCAATCAGGAATCACTTTCGCATTATCTGATTGGCTGCTAGTGAAATTAATTATAATCTAGGAGCAGGAATTAAATTAACTACCTAAAGAGGAAAACTGTCGTTTGGAATCTCCGTAAGCTCAATACTGTATTAGAGCCAAAATTGACACGCAAACATTCAATTTTTTCATTTCCCAGGTATTTTTTTATGATTTTCCAGGTTTTTGATCTAAATTGGCAATTTTCCCTGACTATTCGGTGACTTTTAAGGTGAAATTTAAATTCCCTGACATTTCTAGGTATTCCCTGACCAGTGGGAACCCTGTTCTAATACATTACATCTCAGCCGCATATTCTAAATGAACAGGGTATAGGGTTGTGGAAGGCTTATCATGGATAAGAATGGCCAGGGGTCTGTTTAGAAGAAATTTGGGTCCGTTGACCCTTCACAAAATGTTTCATTGTTAAAAAGGACCCTTCACAAAGTATTTTACCTTAAAAACTGACCCTTCAAAAGTATTTTGGCCTTTAAATGGACACTATTTTTCACAATGCTGCAAATTTGTGAGCTTATTTTCACAAAAACAGGCTCCTGGTTGAAAATAACTATTTTAACACTAACTAAAATTCACAAAATTATGAGTAGATTTTCACAATTTAAAAAAAAACGGACCCTTCACAAAAAGTCTAGACAGACCCCTGATGACACAAAATAAGGCCAGAAAAGAACAGTTTGAGATAAAGTAGAAATAATTAGGGCAGATGTATGGTTAACTTTGTAAGTATAAAAGTGAATCTTTCTTTAATTTTTCTCTTATTTCTAATAATTCTCTTAACCAGCATTAGTTTGTGTTATTAAAATACAAGTTCTATATTGTGTAGTTCAATAAAAAGATTATTTAACAGTGTTAAGTTTCAGTATTTATACTTACAAGTTGACTGCCACTAAACCACTTGGTTGTGTTGGAGTACAAACAAATCACATGTTCCCCAGGTAGATTAGAAGTGAACGAAAATTTCCCTTCTGAAGAATATACTTTAGACAGGATAAGCTTTTCTTGAGGATCACGAATTTCAACATGCATTCCTATGCCTGGACTTGATGGCATAAATCCACCAGTTTTAGGATCATGAAGCTCACATTTGTAGTTACCTAGAGAAAAATGCATGAAATTAAAATGTGAAAATTATATGAATTTATGAAACCTAATATACATTCAAAACTGCATTTTTTTACAGATTTAAGACAATGAAATATAGTGACATGACTACTTTCTCGAGTGTGACTTAGATGCAGAGCTGATTGGTCAATGGTCATTCATCCATAAACTAGCAGCAACTTGAGAAACAGCAATCACTAAAGAACCCTTACTATATATAGCAGGGCCAGAAAATTTTCAAACGGAAGTAGGTTTTAAAAACAGTTCAATGAAGGTAATGTTTTTAATACCCTTCAGAGCTGAAATCTCCAAACAAAAATGTACAAACAATAATTAATAATAAGCAATAATAATAATAAGTAATTTAATGCTTCTTTTATTAATTTTTAGTTTCCATTGCAAAATAGTTTTAATTTCACATAAATCAGGGACCAATCCAGGATTTTAAACTTAACCCCCATTTTTTGTGAAAAAATTACACAGCATTTTTAATTATGTGAAAAAGTGTAGGATCTTTTTAATTTTTGTGAATTTGATAACTATTTTGCAATGGAAACTAATAACACTGGGCAACAGTGAAAATGTAAAAATGATAAAAACGTTAAATTCTAATAGATTTTGACATGCTGAACACGAATATAGCAATAAAAATTGGAAATTGGTTTTTTTTTAATGTTTAGATATTGCTCTAAATAATACATAAAAACACATTAAATTGCACTTTGAGTTTTTCACTGCATAATTTATAAATAAATTATAACAGAATGAAGTACAACCAAATCATGATTGACGAGTGCTCTTTCGGCTGTATTCCATATCTGGATCATCTCTAAAAAGCGTCTAGCAATAGTTCCCAAGCATAGAGGCAGACCACTATCCTTTATAACGTAGCTCTATTTCAGGCATATCTTAGTGGAAACGTTCACCATGCTCATCGCTGAATTTTCCAGAAGTAGAAGGGAAGAAATCAAGGTGAGAATTCAAAAAATGCAGCTTTAAGGACATTCTACAACCGAATTTCTGGTATAAGGCTAACATGTCCTGAACAAGATCTTTATAATACTCCGATCTTGCGTTGCCTAGAAAGTTAACACAAACTTGACAGAGGGCATCCCACACTTGTTTTTCATCACGGTCTAGAAGGTTTTGAAATTTTGAATCTTTAAAAATATCTCTAATCTGAGGAACTATAAGAATTCCTTCTTTGATTTTTGCCTCACTCAGACGGTGAAATTTTTCGCGCAAGTAAATGAAAGCTGGCTTAGTCTTATCCATATCTTTAATCAATTGCTTTACAATGCCCAATTTAATTTGTAAAGAAGGTAATATTATTTTCTCTTGAGAAATAAAAGGAGAGTTCTTGGCATTCATTATGTGTACCTTGTTTCAAACATATCCTAGGAGGCCAGTCTTTTTGGATGTAGTGTAATTCTGTTGTACGACTGTTCCATTCATAAAGGAAGCAGCAATATTTTGTGAATCCGTTGAAGGCCCATCAATAACGCCACTACTTTCAAGTGGGCACAGACACCCCATTCATATTTTGCGTTCTCAGTTCAATGAAGAAGTAACTGCATGTGTTCGTATGTCTCTTTCATATGAGCAGCAAATGCAATGGGAATGGAAGAGAGCTTATTGCCATTTTAGAGAAATAACCATCTTTAGACTCAATTTAGAGGAATCTAGGAACAAATGCCACTCGTTAACATCAAGAGGTAGATGTTAATGTATTATTAGTTTTATTATTTCATGAATGTATGGGAATATTTCTTATGAAAACATCTCTTAACTTTGTCGACCACCTGGCGACTCTTATCGACAAATTCTTTACCAAATATTATTTTTATTATTATTTTATGAATGTGTATATGTTAGAGAACATCTCAGATAAAATATTGCGCAATTAAATGGGTAATAGAGTGTTGTATATTGAAATATTCTTAAAAAACATGGGCATTTCAGCATTAATTACGCTAAATAAGACCCCCCTTGTATCTCCAAAACTCGAACCAAACCAGATTTTTAAGGTGATATTCGGGATCAGAAGGTCAAATTCAGTAGGAATTGGCTATTCTCATCATTTTTACACGAACTTTGTCAAAAATTGTTGCCCAGTGTAATTAATGAAAGCAGCATTAAATTACTTGATTTTTCAGTTTATACAGTCAGTAAATATTATGTGAAGGTGCCGATAAACAGTACCAAAAGTGACCTGTATTAGTCCCTGTAAATTAAAAAGATCTTACAATTTCTCAAATTAAAATGCTGTGTAATTTTTTTCACAAAAATGGGGGTTAAATTTAAATCCTTGATTGGTCCCTGGGCTGATCCTACTAATCTGAACCAAAGGATTTAGTGATCACCAACACCAAACATTGACTTTTTGTGGTTTCCAAGCATGCTTTCAAGAGATCAATGCCAATAAACTGTTGACACATAATAAATTAACTTCAGAAAATAAATAGGTATCCAGTAAAACAATGAAGAGCACATTTTAAGATCATATTGTAAGGAAGTTACACAGATAAGTACCGACACATGTCTCGGTGATATTTAAAAAATAAGACATAAAAAACTACACCCATGGAATGCAATGATCATATTTAAAAAAATCTCATGTATATTCACTAAAGCACTACGTTCTTAACGCAAATTTTAATATATCATACCGACAACTAGAGTTTCGTCTGGTATCTCTTCTATGAAACATTTCCTTTCGGTTTCAGAAATATGAAAATATAGAGCTGAGGATGAGGACAAATATGATAGCAATATACACAGAAATATATTTAAATACATTTTTGTTACAATATAAGGAAAAATCGGCAAACTACAAATATTAAGACATTAACTAGAAAAACAACACATCAACGCCACGTATGTTTAAAAACATGCCAGAATCCTAAATTTAGAAGATTGGAGTCGAAAGTAGAGGATCAATATCAATACAGTGGCGTGACAATAGCTTCAGTTAATCTGGCAGATGGCAGCACGATGAAATAGAAAAACTATTACACAGAGTAAACGAAACATAATACACAGACGAGACTCATTTGCACGAAAACAACTGGCAGAACCTCTGCAGTAAGGCATCTTAACTATGAAAAGCTTTTTTTTGGGGAGGGAATTCAAAAAGTTGGTGTTTTTTCTCTCTCGGGTCGGGAGTCATTTTGCATTTCTAGAAAAAATTAGGTCATTAGATTTACTGGAAAAAATTTTAGCGCAATCAAAAATTATTTTAGGTCTCGCTGAGAGAAAAATGATTCAAACTATCAAATTTCCTTATTTTTCATTAAATGATAAAAAATTTCAAGATGAAATTTTTATTTAAACTTCATAATTCTTCTTAGACTGTTTTAACTCCAAAAAAATGGATTCTGACATCAAATCCATCAACTTCAACTTCAAGGTTATCATCAGCTTGATGCACAAACTTATACCAAATTAAAACCTTGTAAAATTTTCTTTAAAACTAGGGTGACATTAGTACTTTACCTGTAAAACTTATCCTACTACTATTATAATTGTGAATGTTTGTCTGGATGTTTGTTACTCTTTCACGCAAAAACTACTGAATGGATTTTAATGAAATTCTACCATAATGTAGCTGATACATCAGAATAGGACATGGGCTATAATTTATAAAGAGAAAATCAGTCCTTCATTCTTTTTTTCCCGTTTTTCCTGCTTTTTTTCACTTATTTTTCCGTGTTTGAAAACCTGTTTTACCAGTCATACAACGAGTGAAAAATAAAACATTGTTTCAAATGAGACAGATCACTAGACTTTTTCATTTACTAGATCTTTTAGTTTAGTTTTAAACACTGGTTTTAAATGTGTTAATTTGTTCACTAGACTTACTAATTTACCAGACTTTTTACTATGGTTACAAATTGGTTATTTTATAAAGGCACCAAGATATGAAACATTATCAGAAACATCGGGATTGTAAAAAGTGACAAGAACACCGGGATTGGAAAATTAGCGAGAACATTGGGATGGAAAAATTACCGGGTTATAAAAATTACCGAGAACACTGGGATAGGAAATTTACCATAAAGACACCCAGAATACCGGAATATAAAAATTACCGTAAACACTGAGATAGGAAAGAGGCGCCTGGGATACCGGGATGATTTGTAATATTGCTAATTTACAAAATTATAAATGTATTTTAAGAAATATTTAAAAAATTAATTTATTCACCCCACCCGTGCAAGGCCGGGTATAACAGCTAGTATGAAATATATGCGAAAATATCATGAATTTTTTTTTCTCGTAGACATAGTCAAACATTATACAAAATTAAACCTTGCAAAATCCTCTTTAAAACGAAGGATAATACCAGCATTTTTAATATCAAACTTATTCTAAAACTTTTTATAAAATAAACATGAAAAAAAATTTAGAAAAACTTGTGAAAAGATAGGATAAATGGTCTATTTCAAGGTGAATACGTTGAAAAGTAACTAAAGATGTAACCTTCCAAAGATGCAATCTGTTTGTAACCTTCCATAATAACCTTATTATATAAGATATTCATTTATTTTTTATATTTAAACTATCAAAAAGGGGGAAATGTCAAAAAAAAGGATTTCTCTATGGGTTGATGGAAAATAAGTTCGAGGAGTGCGCTTGTATACTCGATAAATAATAGAAAAATTGCCCGATGTTTTCCAGTAAAGATGGAAATTGATCCTTTATCTACCAGCAGCAAATACCTGCTATCGAAATCGTTGCTACTTTTTATTCAGTAGCAAAACGGAAAATAAAAAAACAACCCTCATACCAAATTAAACCTAGTAATATTCTCTTTAAAAAGAGGAGGAGTGACACCAATATTTTACCTGTAAAACCAGTTATAATAAAAATTACTACAAAAGAAAAAGAAATGAACAAACCAATTTTTGTGGACATATAGTGAAATTAAACCTTATAAATTTTCTTTAAAACGAGAGGGGACATCGTTTTATATCACCAGTGTCAGATCCAGGATTTGGTTTGGGGGGCTAAGAATTTCCATAATCCAATTGATAATCTTCTTGTTAATGGTAATACGGAAAAAGTAGTGAATTATCTTACTCAAACCACTAAAAGGGGGGTTTGGGGGTCCTCCCCCAGAAAATATTTGGAAATTTAAGTCAAAAACCTCACTTTTTCTACTCGTTTTGGTACGCCTCATCCGAATTTCGGGTATAGATTTTTTGCGTTTTGACAAACTTCATAAAATATGAGACGTTTTGGGAGGGCTTAAGTCCGAAAGCCCCCCCCGTAGATCCGCCACTGTATATCACTACCTTTATATTGCCATGAATCAAGTTGATGATACCTTTGATCTTAATCTTATTGAATCCATAAACTTTTTTCAAATGTAAAATAATTTTGTATAAGCTCATTTTGTTGTCACAATGTCACTAACACCTCAATTCCATTGCGTATACATTTTTTTCTCGATTATCTCAAAATTTGGTTTTCGGACTTACCATTTCCCTCTTAAATTGTAAGGTCCCCCGAAACATCAGAATAACTTTTGTCATAATTTTTAGGGAATGAGGAAATTTCATAATTTTTTTCAAAATTTTTTTAATCGATTCTTCATGCAAAAAATAAGCAAATACCCAAAATTTGAGGCCTATCGAGAATTTTTTTGATTGCCAAAAAATTTAACAAAAATCCCCTTTTTCAAAGCCCGCGAAAACACCAAGAGTTTGAGATGTGACGTCATCGTACGATGATCATGTTGATGGTATGATTGTTGATGTCATCGTACGATTTAAACAATAAACGTTTTCAGTCACGGGTTTTTTTCCTCGACTTTTAAATTAAAATATTTAATTACCTGTACATTTTTTTTGAAAAATTGACTAGATATTTCATTTTACCATACAAAAAACCATACGGAATACTTGAATGTTTATGAAAATCTTCCTTATTGTCAGATCTATAATAAAATAGAGGGTAAAAAGGGTGCTCCCTGCTCCCATAAGATTTTTCATTATGATACGAAATAATCTCTCTATTCTAAAAAAAAGTTTTTGATAAACGGTTTCCAGGGAAAGGCTTTTTAATTACTGATCCGTATAACACATATTTGGTATCAAACTGTCCGGATTCTTTTGAGGATGTGCAAAGTGCCTTTAGATTTTCTAAAAAAAATTCTCAATTTTAAAATATTTCCATTTTTTTAGATTACAGATAAGGTGGTAGTTATAAAGCAAGAAACTATGAATTTTCAAAAAAAATTGAAAACATATTTCACTGGTTTTTAATATTCAAATAAATTAAATAATCATCTTTCTATTTATAACACGAATTTAAAAAATATATTTTGGGTTATTTTTAGCAATATTTATATTTCTGTTGTTTAAACGGTTTTAATTATATTTAAAACTTATGTATAAATAATTTATCTTTTATTTTTTAAATAACAAATTAATATTTTTACATTTATCTTTGTCGTTGTGGCAACCTAATCATTGCCATATTTACAACAAAATATAAACTCGCTTTCGGAAATTTTGAACTTTTGCATTTATTTTTTACAATTATTATTATTTTTATATTCTTTTGCAAGTATGTTTTTTAAGGTAGTAAAATGTGACACCTTATTTCATAATGCCAAAACGCAAACAACTAGATAACACGGGGGACTGTTTTAGAAATTAAGATAAAAATCGAAAATGTTTGAAGTCTAAACATTCGTGTCATTGCTATGAAACTGACACAACTTCGACGTTTGTTTGTTCTCATGAAGATAAAATTCTAAATTTTCGTGATGTTTACGGTAATTACTACATTTTTCACAGCCAATCGATGAAAATAGTTACAAATTTTAAGAACGTTAAATTTATTCCTGAGATGTTTCAGTGCTTCTTAATGGATCTGTGAAAAAAAATTACCTTGGGGAAATGGTAAAGGAATGTTACATTGTTCTGTTGTTAATTTTTTTGGAATTATAAGGCGACCCGCCAATTAATGTTACCATAAAGGAACTGTTAAATTTCCGCTACTGAATGTATATCCACCATTTTCGAAAGAATACCCCGGAGAAGTACTAACCCTGTTTTAAGAATGTTTTATAAAGTGAGTAAGTGCAGTGAGCAGGGTTTTGTGAGGAATTGCGAAGCGGTTCAAACGTGTCTGCGTCAGCAGTTAACAGGGGTTGGCGAGCGATAGCGAGCAGGGGGCGGTAGCTCCCTAGTTTTATAAAAAATACTTACAAAATACACATAAATATGTAAATTTTTATTATTTTAAGCTAAAAATTACAAAAAGTTTCAATCAATTTCTGTAAGATAATACTGCTTTAGACTTCAAGAGTTTGAAACTCTCAGCTTTAAGAAAGCAAAACAAGACAAATATAAAAAAACAGCTTGAAAACGCCTGGTGAAGTTTCAAGTAAAACATCATAAAATACAAAGTGGGTCAAGACCGAGACATACGATTTGCAATGATACAATAATAAGCTAAACAAAACATTAGACTGATTATCCCATGGATTATCCAGTTCGATAATTAAGATATTTGATTGTGTTGTATCATCGATGGCTCTGTGATAATGCGATGTGTTCGCTTTCCTCGGGTCCTGGGTTAGAAACCTCGCTATTTTTGCTCTTTTCCATAACAAGTTCTTGATATTTTATAAGAATTTAATATTGGAAATCATCTGTCATGACCCACTAGTCATTAAAGATTCTATAGAAATAAAGTAAAGATAATTTCATAAAAGGAATTTTGACGCAGAAAAACTAAGACGCGATCTAATGGGGGCGCGTCAACAAGTATGTCATGAGAACATACGCCTGTATTTATCTAATTTTAGCCCATGCATACCCTAACTCCATTGATTTCTGTTAAGAATCACTTAGCACTTTAGTAAAATATGCCAATTTTAATTTTTTACCTAATTTGAAGATTTTTTTTTAGAAACATGGTATGAAATACGAGAAATTCCACAAATGCACCAAGTAGCTCCATTTAAAATAAAAATAACTATTTTTTTCGGTTATAAAACGTTTTTATCAATTAAGACAATTTCTAAAAATCTATAAGCTATTTCACTCGACCATTGTAAAAGCACATCGTCTAAAAAACTTTCGAAGAGTACCTTGATTGAGTATAGTTGGTGAAAATTCTTATAATGTTATGAAGTTTGTGCTACTCTTCATATTGAAATCCCATCAATCTTTTAACCACTCAGGCTCTTGCCTCGCTCCTCACAGAAAAAAGTCCAAAAAAGTTTCTCAGACCTATTTCTGTCATATTTTGTTTAAATAAAAAAAGGATTATCACAGGTCAAGAGTTATCTCATTCCTAAAATCGTATCAGGGATTGATTGTTCCATAACTATTCCGCCTTTCAGACTCTTCCTTCTCAGAGTTGACACTCATGTCTTCTGACTCCTTCTGCACCCAGTCTTGCTTCTCAGCCGTCACGAAGAAAAGAAAGATGGTGGTCGACAGCAGACAAATTCCACTTGTTATGAAAAACGCGATTCGCCATTGGTTGATCGTTTGCTAAAGAAAGAAAAATGAATTTTTCTTATTTCAATAGCACTTCGTTAACTATACTAGGCATTTTAGAAAATACGTTATTTTTTTATCAAGGCTCAATACAATCATTCAGTAGCTTTAAAGTTTTGATTCCTCGTATCTGTTTTTAATCTAAATATATACTTGTACTTACAGATTTTTCGGTCAAAGCTCCAACAACTAAAGGTGCTATGAATCCAGTAAGATTGGAAACAGTGTTTGCTAACCCCATTAATGTACCTAAGGAGATAAACATGTAAAACTTAATTTCAGTGTTGACAAAAATCATAAAAAAACGAAATATTTTATGCATTCTTTTAGTTGTATTTTAATGTTTAAAATCTTTATTTGATTTATAAAATATGCGGTAAAGACAACCCTATTATACCAAAAGTACCTAAAAATAATAAAAACTAATAATATGTATTCTTTTTTGTGGGGTGAAGTTTAGTTTTACGTTATACCTTTCTGAAATGTAGTTATGACTTTACAGAACTTACTGTTTAAATTTCAATTAAGAATTTTATCAGGGGTAAACGGCTTGTAGAAAACTACTTGCACTCTCAACGAATAAGAGCAGGATTCCTCACTAATGGATTTTTCCTATCACAAATCCAATTTAAGCATGAACAAATCCAATTGTTTCCAACTCTTGTATATCAAAATATAAGATAACTTTCAAATAAAACCTAATAAAAGAGGAATTAAATTATCAGTATAATGTTAAATTCCAGAACACTACCTGCATATTCTGGGGATAAATCCAAATGGGAAAGCATGTATCCACTGTAAGCAAATCCTCCGATACCTACAGATAATATGAAAAGGGCAACGTTGAGAGTTCCATTGCATCCAGCAAAGCACACCCCCAATAATCCAAATGAGCATCCGAATCCAGCTGAAAGAAAGCGGGTACGTTTTACTCAATAACAAAGGTAACGATAATGCATTAAGTATAACTGAGCGGAACAAATTTGTGCTAGCTCATAAACTTACATACAGAGTTGCAAAACTTTCTAACGAAATTCGTGGAAACCAATTTCTTCCGGACAATGGCATCGGCTATCAATCCGACGATTATTCCAACTCCGGACTGAACCAGGTGAGGAAATGAAGATAAAAATCCGCTCTAAAAAAATAAATTGATGTTTTCAGATTTTTCCGAACATTTGAACTGACCAAATGAAAGATTTTACGTAAAAACGGAAACCTTTTCTATCTCGAAATGTAGAATGGTTGAAAAATAGGTAGGTAAGTCATTGACTATTGTGTAAAAGTACCAGTCTTGTCCAGTTTGAGATATGATGAGAGCCAAGGCAGGAACAGAAGTTAGTATCTTTTTCCATGGAATTGGAGGCGGCTGCAAAAACATTTGAACGTTAAAATCAATATGAAATTAAAAATAACGTATATAATTATAAATAGAGGTTTCTCATGAAAGAAGTTTGATTACCTTGGTGTTTTGTGCAATGGTTTGGTTAGATGAGATATATTTAAGTTCCTTTTCTGATATCAATGGATGGGTGTATGGACTATCAGTTACTAAAAGACACCATGTAACAAACCAAAAGCAACCAACTATTCCTGAAATCATAATATAAAAGCATTTAGCCTCGTCTCTATTATAAAATTAATCAACTGTTTGTATTAGTAATGCTTAGGATTTGAACAGTTATGAAAAAACACTTTCAAGTGTCAATTTATTCTAAGTTCTTAATTATTTTACCAGCATAGTATGTAAATGACTTGCTTGGCATAGAATGACCTAATCTAGGCCTTGTGCCCATAAAAATTCAATAACAAAAACAACCAATGTAAATATGGAAATACGCTTACACAAAATTCTAAATTGAAATGCATGCTGAAAATAAATTTCTTTCAGAACTTTAATTTAATACCTTTCTCTTCCTGCTACCACCTTTCCCTAACATTATAAATAATTCCGTATAAAATAAATTGAAAAACATATTATTCTAGTTCAAAAGAGCACCATATACAGGGTGATTCAAAACTCATGGGCAATAATGATAGACTACCCAATACCCCTTGATAACGATAATGATAGAATTTTAGACTACCCAGACAATTCAGAATCGCCCTTGTTTGGCGTCGGAGTAATCCTGAGAAGCTAGAGATAGTTGCTAAAAGCAATGCAAAAGGGATTATTGTGGGCAAATGTATAGGAATAGAATTTAAATGCCAATTATCATGTTTTACCGTATTTATAAAAACTCTGCAAAGTGCTTGTCCTTAAGGGATTGCCTTTAATTAACGACTATACAAAAACTAACTATGTTACCCTCAAAACTATTATGGTCGCGTTTTAAAGATCGCCCCCCCCCAGTGGCGTAGCCAGAAAAAAATTTCGGAGGGGGATGTTGATATTTCGGGAGGGGATATGGGGTATTTTTAGTGGTTTTCTATGGTCAAAAAGGAAATTTCCTGAGTTTCGGGGGGGATATATCCCCAAATCCCCCCCTCTGGCTACGCCCCTGCCCCCCCACCCACTAGGGCGATTCAGAAGTGTCTTTCTACACCCCCTATAATTTTTCCCAATGAGTTTTGAATAATCACCCTGTATTAAAAAACATATCAGAAGAAAATGGAGGAAAAGATTGGCATATTTACCGGTTACATAAAATGCAGCGGGCCACCCACCAAACCAATCAGACCTGCACAGAGCTCCTGACATAGGCATCGCGGTTACAGTGCCAACGTTGATTCCGGCGTAGACGATGGTGTTCAGAAGACCCTTCTCGGAATCGGGCAACCACCTACCCAGCATAGAATGCATGGCTGGCATGGTCACCCCCTGAAACGGGAGTTTTTAGACCACTTAGAAGTTTTATACCATGATTTACAGATGAATTATTCAATAAACGGAAAAACGATTTAAAAAATCTAGTGTGGTTTCAGATTAATGTCTTTTAAATATTTGTCTTATTTCTTTCAGTTTACAAGCAATTAGTGACGTGTGTCGTGTGTGTTAAAGCCCTAGATCCTCTACCTTAGATAAGGTAGAGATCCAGGGCTTTAGTGTGTGTAACTGTTTTACACTTTATACTCTTATTAATACACGTCTATTTTATAAATAAACAAATTTGATACTTAATTTATTTATTCCTTTGGTAGCAATTGGTAATCCAATCCAATCCAATTCCGCGCTACAGCCGGTTTCCGGCCAAGGCTGTCTCAGTCAGTCTGAACCATCTGACTCTGTCTCTTGCTAACACTCTCCATCTGTTAACACCAATATTCTTCATCCATTTTATTATTATTATCTATTATCCATTTTATTATTATTATCTATTTTCATCCTTCAGCAATTGGTAATGCTTTTTTTAATTGAGATGCTTATTCACTTATACAGTAGAATCCCGATTATCCGCGAGCGGATGATCCGCGGTGCGGATTATCCGCGAGGGCCAAGATGATGGTTTTTAATGATGAGAGCAAATTTTAGATGAGATAAGAGAGATTTTAGATGTAGAACAAAGGTTTCTGATGTACTGTACGTGTTTTAAAAGTTTTATATATCATGTTTTTTGTACAATGGAACATGGTTTTTATGCTGAAATATTTTTTGTGTCTTTCCACCTCATTTTTAGTCTTTTTTCGGGTTATCCGCGATTTTCACTATCCGCGGTACCCTTGCCACCCAATTCCGCGGATAATCGGGGCTCTACTGTACATTTATTTTCCAAGTTTGACTTTTAAAAAGGGCATGGAAACGCCATGTGACGTTATTCAATCCGAAACAAGTGCAGAGCGATTGACGATTTTTATTTTTAAATATTGAATCAACTAAATTTTTTGAAACTTTCAAGGTGTATATTTTTTAATTTAGAAAGACTTTATTCTTGAAAATTGCATTTTTTTTCTGCATTCAAAATATTACCCATTATTTATATTTTTTACGTTTCGAAATGATGTGTGAAGATGAAAATTCAAATTTAACGTAGCAAAGAATCCATCGACAACGGAGCATATTATGCCTGCTTCTCTGGGAAAAAGGTCTGGCGATATTAGAGGAAAAGAACACGTGCCTCTGAACCGAAACCGAAACTATGGCGCGCCGCGATTGGTCCAGGCGCGGAGCGTGATCTGGAAATATTTCAGAGAAGCCCAAAGGGCACTCGGTCCTAACTAAGTTTACTCTTAACTAGTGATGGGCAAAATCGATAATTTTAGGTATCGAATACTTTGGTATCGAATACTTATAGGTATCGAATACTTTGGTATCGAATACTTATAGGTATCGAGTACTTTTAGGTATCGAGTACTTTTTTTCAATGTCGGGAAATGAACCTGAAGGGACAATTTTTTTAGGGCCTATCCATAATCAGACTAATATTCAAAAAACTGAAAGCGATCCATCAAAAAGCCCCGTAGCTACGGGCCTGGAGGTGGATAGAGGTCCAGTCCATATGTAAAAAGGAGCATTTTTATGTTCATACTACAACAATCGATGTTATACCTTCAACAATTAATATTATATTATAATTACAACAATTGGTGGTTTTGCCATGATGTCATGGTTTAGGAATGAAATACGGGTTTTTTTAGCCGAAAATAGACCAAAAAAGTTATTGGGATGCTTCAATTTCAAATTATTATTCTTCAGGAAACTTTCTGGGAGCGAGTAGCTTTCTGGTATGGTTTAAAGTGAATGTAGGTTCGAAAAGTTTAAAACTAAAACGGACTTACATTCAGATGAACATTCATTTATGTATATAGATTTTGGGAGTTACTGAGTTACATTAAAGAGTTAACTCCTTAAGGTGAGTGAGTTACTCAGATCTGATCTTGCAAAAGAGTTGAATCGCCCATCACTACTCGATACCTATAGGTATCGAGTACTTAAGTATTTGGTATCGATACCTGCCCATCACTACTCTTAACCCTACAATGCATGATTTTTTAAATTCACTTGAAAATCATTTATGTGACATCTATTATGGTGTAAATTAGTAAAAAAATACTAAAAAAATTAATTTAATTTTTTTCTACTTTTTATTGGCAAAAAACTTTGTCCTTGTGAATTTAATTTGTGTCTCTTGTGAAATTAATTGTGAAGTGAAATAAAACCAAATGCTCTAAAAATATAAAAAACAACTTCTTTTCAAAACATTTTTTTTCAAGCTGAAATTTTTTTTTTATTTTAATTTATATGGTCCTTTTATTTTGGCGTTTTCTGTATCTTAACTTTCGTCTCACTAGCTACTAACAAATGTCTCAAAATATTACCCCTGCTGTGATCTACTGGCAGTCTAAAGTGCTAATACAATGAAATGTTATATCTATTGTACTTACTGCATGGTGTTGCCGTTTGGAAATGAAAGTTGGAGTAGGAAATGGGGGAAAATGTTGTGTCGCCAAATGGCAACAGTATGCACTGTAGGGTTAATATCTCACTACATAGCGTTAAGTTACGCATGAAAGACATCCTCTCAATGAAAAATTAATCTATTCTAAATCTGTCGAGTATAATGGATTCTAAACCATAAAACATGTTGTGCAATTCGTATGTTAATTGTATGTTTAGTAATAATTGTGTAAATTTGTAAAACTAAGAGAGTGTGGCGCGGAATTTTCGGGTCTAGAAAACATAGATTCCGTGGGAACCTTCGTTCTCCCACACTGGCCGGGTCAAGAGGTCGAGAAAGGGGGAGACGGGACCAATCGCGACAGATCGTAGAGGTACTTGGGGTATACGACCTGTTAATGTGGTGGGGTGATCGTTGCCACATAAGACAACGAAGAGAAGAGGATCCACCCCCAAAAGTTGGAAAGCCAATGAGAAAATTAAGAGGGGTCTTTCGAAAAATGAAACGGGGGTCCTTCGGAGCGAAGTGAAGTGAGAAGAGGAGGAGAAAGAGAAGGTGATTTAAGGAAGGGAGCCGAGGCGAGAGGGGCAGTTGCTGGACCTAATTTTTGGGGAGCGGTAAAGTTCCGCGGTTATTGATTCCTGAGCGCGACGTCTCCCGCGCTGTTCCCGGAGAGTTGTGAAGCCCTGCGACGCCCCAGCATCAGTGATTTCCCTGAGCCAGGAGCCTTGTCTGCCTCTCGTGTTATTCCTTGAGAGTGGAAGCCCTGCGACGCCCCAGCATCCGTGATTTCCCTGAGCCAGGAGCCTTGTCTGCCTCTCGTGTTATTCCTTGAGAGTGGAAGCCCTGCGACGCCCCAGCATCCGTGATTTCCCTGAGCCAGGAGCCTTTGTCTGCCTCTCACGCTATTCCTTGAGAGTGGAAGCCCTGCGACGCCCCAGCATCCGTGATTTCCCTGAGCCAGGAGCCTTTGTCTGCCTCTCACGCTATTCCTTGAGAGTGGAAGCCCTGCGACGCCCCAGCATCCGTGATTTCCCTGAGCCAGGAGCCTTTGTCTGCCTCTCACGCTATTCCTTGAGAGTGGAAGCCCTGCGACGCCCCAGCATCCGTGATTTCCCTGAGCCAGGAGCCTTTGTCTGCCTCTCACGCTATTCCTTGAGAGTGGAAGCCCTGCGACGCCCCAGCATCCGTGATTTCCCTGAGCCAGGAGCCTTGTCTGCCTCTCGCGCTATTCCTTAAGAGTGGAAGCCCTGCGACGCCCCAGCATCCGTGATTTCCCTGAGCCAGGAGCCTTGTCTGCCTCTCACGCTATTCCTTGAGAGTGGAAGCCCTGCGACGCCCCAGCATTCCGTGATTTTCCTTAGCCATTCGACCCGTCTGTCTCTCGCGCCCTCCCCTGAGTGAGTGACACCTGCGACGCCCCAGCATCCCGTGGTATCCCTGAGTGCGACATCTGTTGCGCAATTCCCTGGGAATAGTGGAGCACTGTAACGCCCCAGTATCCGTTATCATCTTGCGTGCGGTCTGTCCCGTGCTCGCTTTGACGGACGCCCCGGCACCATTCGCTCCATCCTTTCGACCGGCGTTGTTCTTCGCCGTCCCGCCCTGACTGCTAGCGGAACTCTGGTTGTTACAACAAAACAGATAAGCCATTTACATTATTCTTTCTTTTCGGCCACACTCTCGTTTATTTTGCTTGTATTATGTGTAGTGATTCTTTTTAGTATTTTGTTGTTGTGTGTTAGATTCGTTGATTGTTAATTTGTTGGTCTGTATCTTAATTTTTGGGTTGATTAAACGTTAGCCTTCTTTAAAACCTAACTTACTCTTGTGTTCCTTGAACTTGTGTTTTGGTCCAATTATTACTCAGTTTCAGTGGGGACCTAAATATTGGGTTGTGCACCAACGCTTAACTCTAGCCATTAACGATCACCTCTGCCTTTTCAAAATTTTGTCTTAACAAGTTGGTGCCGTACTTTTCCACTGATTCTGGTTTAATTGGACTATTAAGAGTGTGGCCATTTCTGTATTTTGTGCTGTAATTTTTGGGGGAAAACACTATATAATAATTAATCGGAGAAATGGTTATCATGAATGGTACGGGGGGTGGTTCTGAGGATTTGCCTAACGCCACGGCGGTAGTGGGGAATTTTGTGGCTGATGGCCTCACAGCCGATAAGGTTCGTTTGCTACCTAGATATTCCTCAAGCGATATCTCAGGGAACGTTTCGGAGTTTTTTTCGGAATGCGAGGAGCTTGCTGCCCATTTTGGTTGGTCACAAAAAGACCTTTATGTGGCAATTAAGCTGCAATTGTCCGGGGAAGCGAAGGAAGTATGCAGGGAGCAACACCGAGCAATTAAGGATTATGCCTCCTTAAAAAATATACTCGTTGAGAGATATGGCCTGGAAAAAGATACCTCAATAGCTGTGCAGGAATTTTTTTCCTTTATACAGCCATCCACTATGCCAGTATCGGTATTCGTGGCGAAAGCTCAGGCCTTATCTTTTAAGGCATTTTGTCCTGGTCTCGAAGACGAGGCAACTGAGGATAAACACAGGAGGCAAATGCTTAAGGGCATGTTGATGACAAATTTATGCCCTGAGGTCAGGAGAGGGGTCATGACGGCTAACCCTCAAACTGTAGAAGAAATTAAAGCGGTAGCGCTGAGAGAGGAGAGGGCGTGGATTTCCTGTCGGGGGAATCCGAAACCACTATCAGAAGTCCCCGTCTACACAGCAAACCCCCAAGCCCCACCAAATCAAGAAATTGAGACTTTAAAACAACAAGTACAGCTATTAACTAAAAAAATTGAGGAAATCAACTTAAATAATACTAAAAGAAACAACGATTTTCCCGAACCAACGAGATTTCGAGGTTGCTTTTTGTGTGGACAGGACGGCCATTTCAGACGTGACTGCCCGCAATCAAACCGACGGGGGAACTTTCGTCCACCTCGTCAACCTTATCTCCCTCCCCGTCAGCCTGATTCTTATCGTCCTCCTAGGGAAGAATATCAGTTGCCTCACAGTAATCCCTATCCCTATTTAAACTAGAGACGGGCCAACAGCCGGCACAGCAGTTGGAAGAGTCCCCTACTCAAGTGTTTGATATATTATCATGCTACAATAGTCCAAACCTCCCAATAATTGATGTGAAGATAAATAATAACATTTATAAGGCGCTCCTTGACTCGGGGGCTGGGTTAAATTTAATTGGGCAGGACATAATCGAGAATATGAATATAGAGCTCACCGCTTGTTCGGTGGCTATAAAAACTATTGCGAGGCAGGGATCAATATTAAAGAACTCTACAGAGTTGTCTCTACAAATAGATGAAAATACATTCAAGGTGGGGTTCTATATAATGACAAATGAAATATCAAGTGAATTTTCCCTAATTTTAGGAGCACCTTTCCTGAAGCAAAATAAATGTACGTTAGATTTTGAGAAGAATTGCATGTTCCTAGAGGACTTGTTAATCCACTTTAGGGAAGGGCAGAGTGTAATGACACCTAAGCATGTCAATAATTCAGAAGAGGAAGATATTTTTTATGCTTATGCGATGGTGAAGACCACAATCCCTCCGGGTTCACAAGCCATAATCAAAACCACACTAAAAAAACGTATAGTAGAGGCAAATATATTACTTGCTGAACCCCTTTGGCAGGTGGGGGAAAAAGATTTAGTGGTCGCGAGAGCTGTATATAAGAATGACAATGAACCAATCCCTGTATTAGTCTTAAATACTACTGATGCCCATATCCACGTAAATAAATCCACTAAACTCATAAAATGTCAACCCTTATTGTCTTCTAACGATTTCCCTCACTCAAGTATAAATTACTTCGCTCAGGACCCTGAATTCGGAACATGTGAGGAAGCAGATCTAGAATGGAGCAGAAAATTCGAACTGGAACATTTGGATGAACCCACGAAAAGGAAATTAGAAGAACTATTGGATGAATATAAAATGGTTTTTGCGGGAGCAGTACAAGAGTTACCCGGTTGCGACACACTTCTTCACAAGATAAACTTATACGACCAAGTTCCGGTAAAAAGAAAACAATACAGAGTTCCCTATAACCTAAGAGGAGAAATGGAAAAGCAAATCGCAATCCTACTAGAAGCTGATATACTAGAGCCATCTACCTCTCCCTATGCTGCTCCTGTTCTACTGGTCAAAAAACCCAATGGGGATTTCCGATTTGTTGCAGACTTCAGAGAATTGAACAAAAAAGTAATAGCTGATTGTTATCCCCTACCTTTAATTAATGAAGCGGTGGATAATCTACAAGGAAGTAAATATTTTTCTACTTTGGATTTAACGAGTGGTTTCTTTCAACAAATGCTTGACCCTGAAGACAGGCATAAAACCGCTATATCAACCAGTCAAGGTTTATTTCAGTTTAAGAGGACACCTTTTGGTTTAAAAACCAGTGCGAATTCTTTTCAAAGATTAATGGAAATAGTTTTGTCAGGCTTGAAACCTTCCCAAATATTTGTTTATGTTGATGACATTGTAATAGCATCCAGTTCAATAGACTCTCATCTTGAAAAATTAAAATTAGTTTTCAATAGACTTTTACTACACAACCTAAAATTAAAACCTTCTAAATGCAACTTTTTAAAAGAATCCATCACCTACTTAGGCTTTGTCATAACAAAGGGCAAGATATTCCCAGAAAACAAGAATATAGAAATAGTAGAAAAATTTAAGACTCCAACCTGCAGAAAACACGTGAGATCATTCCTGGGTTGTGTTAATTATTACAGAAAGTTTATCCCGGATTTTAACAGAAGGTCAATAAATCTCACCAATTTAACAAAGGAATCCAAGCAGTTTCAATGGACAAAAGACACCCAAAAAGAGTTTGAAGACCTGAAGACAGCTTTAGTTAAGAAACCATGCCTGACGTTACCCGATATGTCCAAAGATTTTGTCCTCTTCACAGATGCCTCCAATTCGGCGATTGGAGGTGTGATTACCCAACTTGACGACGCAGGATTCCCCAAACCCGTAGCCTTTGCAAGTCGCAAACTGAACAAAGCCGAAAAAGTGTATAGCACGACTGAGAAGGAAGTGCTGGCTATAATATTTACAGTCGGTTATTTTAGGCCTTACTTATACGGAAAAAAATTTACCATCTATACCGACCACGCTTCCTTGACTCACGTGCTCAAATTGAAAGATCCCACCGGGCGAATAGCGAGATGGGCGTTAACGTTATCCGACTTTAACTATGAAGTAAAGTATATAACAGGCAAATGCAACAGGGTTGCGGATTTCCTTTCACGGGGATTGAATCACGAAGAACAAAGAATAGAAGAAAAAGAAGTATTTGCCCTGCAGCAGGAACAACCCGTGGAAATTTCTTACCACCACAAATTACCCGAGAAACTGCTACACTACCAAAAGTTGGACAAGACATGCCAAAGCATCTCAAAAGACCTACAGGAAGGGAATTCCATAAAACCCCCCAAGTTGAGATTTTTCTTAGACCAAGGGATACTGAAATGTAAGCAGTTCGATTTGACAGATGAAAATGATCAAACAAGGATAGTACTACCCAAATCAATGGTTTATGAGGTACTCTCTCAGTTGCATGATTCACCTACTTCCTGCCACCCCGGAGTGAGAAAAACCCTCCTCAAGGTTAAAAGGCATTATTACTGGCCAGGTATGACCAACCATATTGTTAATTGGGTAAAATCTTGTAATAGTTGCATGGAAAAGCGAGGGCACAAGCCAAAGGCATTGGCACCACTCCAGAGATCAGAAATTCCTGAAGGTCCCTTTCAAAAAGTGGCTATAGATGTTGTAGGGCCTTTGCCAATCTCTGATCAAGGCAACAAATACCTAATAACATATATAGACCATTTTAGTCGGTGGTGCGAGGCTTACCCTGTACCGGAGATAGGAAGCAAGGACGTTGCTCAGACGCTTTTAGACTTTACATCAAGGTTCGGCTGCCCAGCTATTATCTTAACAGATAAAGGTTCGAACCTAATTTCGGAATCTATGCAGTCTTTATATCGTTCTTTGGGAATAAAAAAGGTCCAGACTACAGCGTACCACCCCCAGGGAAATGGTATGTTAGAAGTATACCATAGGAGTTTGGGAAATGCTCTCAGTCATTTAGTCAATGACAATCATACCGATTGGGACTTAAAGTTGAACTATGCCTTGCTAGCATATCGAACAACATGGCATTCAGCGACAAGACATACACCTGCATTTCTGGTCTATGGAAAGGAACTTAACTTGCCTTACCAAATGTTAGAAAATGATTGGCCGTTTTCATACAGGGAAAGTGAAAACTACGTTGAATCGCTACTGAAAAGGCAACATGCAGCATACAAAAAGGTCAAGATTAACTTGGAAAAAGCAGCGGAGGCTCAGGAACAATATCGAAACAAGATTGCACGTGATAAAGGACTGAAGGTCGGTGATATGGTTTATGTGTACTACCCACACACAAAGCCGGGTTTGAGCGGAAAATTCTCCAAACCAAATAAAGGAGGTTATGTGATTGAGAGAAAAATCTCCGATGTGGTCTTTGAAATTAAGGAAGTCAACAACCCCCGGCGTAAACAAATAATAAATGTTGACCGCCTTAGCAAAGCAACCCAGAGATTACAACACGACGAAAGACAGGAGAACGACCTCCCCGGAACAACTTCTACAACCGAAGATAACCCTGACCCCTCTCCGTCCGCTGCAGTCAACCCCACAACAAAAGAAAAGAGAGGCGCCCGCCAAACACCTCAGGCAGCTTCCTCCCCACTCCGCCGTGATTACAATCTCAGGAATAGACAGCAGGGGAGGTTTATTAGAGAGTAGAATATATCTCCGTACTTGTTGTTTCTCTAGCTGCTCCTTTTTTGTATTAAAAAAAAAAAAAAAATTCGTGGAATTTTTTTTGGGTAATTGGGAGGGCATTTGTTGTGCAATTCGTATGTTAATTGTATGTTTAGTAATAATTGTGTAAATTTGTAAAACTAAGAGAGTGTGGCGCGGAATTTTCGGGTCTAGAAAACATAGATTCCGTGGGAACCTTCGTTCTCCCACACTGGCCGGGTCAAGAGGTCGAGAAAGGGGGAGACGGGACCAATCGCGACAGATCGTAGAGGTACTTGGGGTATACGACCTGTTAATGTGGTGGGGTGATCGTTGCCACATAAGACAACGAAGAGAAGAGGATCCACCCCCAAAAGTTGGAAAGCCAATGAGAAAATTAAGAGGGGTCTTTCGAAAAATGAAACGGGGGTCCTTCGGAGCGAAGTGAAGTGAGAAGAGGAGGAGAAAGAGAAGGTGATTTAAGGAAGGGAGCCGAGGCGAGAGGGGCAGTTGCTGGACCTAATTTTTGGGGAGCGGTAAAGTTCCGCGGTTATTGATTCCTGAGCGCGACGTCTCCCGCGCTGTTCCCGGAGAGTTGTGAAGCCCTGCGACGCCCCAGCATCAGTGATTTCCCTGAGCCAGGAGCCTTGTCTGCCTCTCGTGTTATTCCTTGAGAGTGGAAGCCCTGCGACGCCCCAGCATCCGTGATTTCCCTGAGCCAGGAGCCTTGTCTGCCTCTCGTGTTATTCCTTGAGAGTGGAAGCCCTGCGACGCCCCAGCATCCGTGATTTCCCTGAGCCAGGAGCCTTTGTCTGCCTCTCACGCTATTCCTTGAGAGTGGAAGCCCTGCGACGCCCCAGCATCCGTGATTTCCCTGAGCCAGGAGCCTTTGTCTGCCTCTCACGCTATTCCTTGAGAGTGGAAGCCCTGCGACGCCCCAGCATCCGTGATTTCCCTGAGCCAGGAGCCTTTGTCTGCCTCTCACGCTATTCCTTGAGAGTGGAAGCCCTGCGACGCCCCAGCATCCGTGATTTCCCTGAGCCAGGAGCCTTTGTCTGCCTCTCACGCTATTCCTTGAGAGTGGAAGCCCTGCGACGCCCCAGCATCCGTGATTTCCCTGAGCCAGGAGCCTTGTCTGCCTCTCGCGCTATTCCTTAAGAGTGGAAGCCCTGCGACGCCCCAGCATCCGTGATTTCCCTGAGCCAGGAGCCTTGTCTGCCTCTCACGCTATTCCTTGAGAGTGGAAGCCCTGCGACGCCCCAGCATTCCGTGATTTTCCTTAGCCATTCGACCCGTCTGTCTCTCGCGCCCTCCCCTGAGTGAGTGACACCTGCGACGCCCCAGCATCCCGTGGTATCCCTGAGTGCGACATCTGTTGCGCAATTCCCTGGGAATAGTGGAGCACTGTAACGCCCCAGTATCCGTTATCATCTTGCGTGCGGTCTGTCCCGTGCTCGCTTTGACGGACGCCCCGGCACCATTCACTCCATCCTTTCGACCGGCGTTGTTCTTCGCCGTCCCGCCCTGACTGCTAGCGGAACTCTGGTTGTTACAACAAAACAGATAAGCCATTTACATTATTCTTTCTTTTCGGCCACACTCTCGTTTATTTTGCTTGTATTATGTGTAGTGATTCTTTTTAGTATTTTGTTGTTGTGTGTTAGATTCGTTGATTGTTAATTTGTTGGTCTGTATCTTAATTTTTGGGTTGATTAAACGTTAGCCTTCTTTAAAACCTAACTTACTCTTGTGTTCCTTGAACTTGTGTTTTGGTCCAATTATTACTCAGTTTCAGTGGGGACCTAAATATTGGGTTGTGCACCAACGCTTAACTCTAGCCATTAACGATCACCTCTGCCTTTTCAAAATTTTGTCTTAACAAACATTGCATCTAAATCTTCCTAACTAACCCATGCCATTCTCTCACAAACAGTTTAGTAATCTTTTTTAGCGTGTGCTGTTTCTAATTATTTAGGTTAGTGTATTAATGTCAAGTTTTCTTCGAAATTGTTTTAAAAATATCCTTCTTTGTTTTATAAGAGCGTGCATGTGTCGCCACGTTTTTTATGTTTGAATGATACGAGATACGGAAAGGTGATATGAATTTAATAGACAGATAAGTAGGAAAATATTCCAAATATACGTTTAAGACACTTTTATGAATATTCATAAATTGAGCTTAAAACGGGTGAAAAACAAGAGAAGATCAAATCTTTACATATATCTACTTTAACTACTACATCTACATCTATATCTTTAAGCATCTCAATACTTGTGTTTTTAACTTAAAAGTTCTGGGTTTTTGGAGAACTAGAGATCTTATGGTGGCATGCCATCTATGGGCTTTTCTGTAAAAAATCACTAAATTCTTTAGCCATGATTATAAAATAAGTTGACAAAATATGCCTAATATTAATATGAATGCACGTTCTTGTGTGTGAGTGATATATCCCTGATTATTCCTTATTCCAATTTTCTCAGCATGTAAAAATGAGTTTCATAGTAAATGTATTAAAGCCCTTCTTTAGCTTTGCTCAGTAAAGAAAAGCACTTTTGAATTTTAAATAGACTATATATCCGGTTTAATTTAAGGTTTCCTTTATAGTGAATTCATACTAACCTGTGACAATCCTTCCAGGGCCCGTATAGCGATGAGGTACCCAACGTGGTACCTGGCAGCAAGGGGACTGAGCAAGGTGAGAAAGGCGGTGATGACAGTGCCGATTCCGAATACCCATTTCCCACTGAAGATTTCCGCCAGTCGGCCCCCGGGCACTTGGGAAATGCAGTAGCCGTAGTAAAAGGCCCCCAGAATCACCCCTTGAAGCTTGGGGGACCACAGAAACTCACCATCCTGAAAGGAGAAAGGGATAGGATGGATTCTAAAGAGACAAAAGGACATCAGTTTCCCCCATTCAAGACCATAACCAAATGCATACTTTGAGGAAATAAAGTTTCCAACTTTAATTATATTCGTATTTCACATTTACTTCACATTTTACTTCAATTATTTCATCCTCAAAAGCTTTAAAATCAGCATAAATACGAAAATGCTTTATTTACCTTCAGCGGTGCCATATATCACGGTGGTGCTGCCACCTAGCGGAGGACGTGTTTTAATTCTCCAAGACTTGACTACGGTTCACGGTCTTTTCATTTGAACCAATCTCTAGAGTTTTTTTTTTTCACACATTTTTTTATTTTGAAATTCAACACAAACAACTTGTCTTTTTATGAAACCAAAAGTCATGACAAAAAAAATTGTAAAAACTCTGCTTATAGCTTAACATTTTCACACCTTTTACTGTCACCTTTCACACAAAGACAGCGAATATCAACTCCGGTGGTGAATTTTCAAACATTTTTCATGAAGGAAAATAAAATCTCAACCTCCTGTAACCTATACCAATTTTAATAACATTTGATACAGTACATTTCCTTTGATAGACCCTAAATGTCTTTTGGTAGGGGGGCTACAGAAGCCCTTTCCCAGCGACCAATGGTCAATTATACTACCACAATTTTGAGACCCTTATAAGAGCCCAATATCAGAAAGGAATTTCAGCAACTACTTGGCTGATATACAAAAGATCTCCCAGGGCTCGATACACATACAATGATATCCTGACAAGGACAAGTTGTACTCCAGCCCAGGCGCAGTTTTTAAATTGTTGACAAATTTCGGCTTCACCCCAATGGTATCCTAGACATAAATCCTCGTGCAGAGTATTTTACAGCCGTTACCTTAATCATAATCCCCGTGTTTTGGTTAAGAAAAAACGTAAACATCGGTCGGTCATTTAGAAACACTTACTTCAGGAATTGGCTCAAAAGACGAAGAGTTGGTGATAAAAGGAGGAGGTTCAATTTTGCATTCCTCGGATTTGGTATCGTTGTCGTGGTCATACACTGCCGTCCCGTTCACCATGGCCACTATGGCTACATTGATGTTGACTCGAATGGCGTACAGGACGCAGTAGCCGAGAAATCCGTTGAAGGCGAATAGATAGCGAATGCCAGGGATAGCTATAAGGGAAAGTGAATAATGCAAAACCTTTACCTTTAAAAGGACGTTTTCCAGTTTAATGATAGTGGAAATTATGTCATTTATTCAGAGATGAAGAGGTGACATTCAAAAATTACGTCTGGGGGGTTCTTAAACAATATGAGGGGTGAGCGAGAGTTTAAGTACTTGTGACGTCACATTCAAAACTGATTTTTTACTACTGTTAAAAAAGCTAAAAAAAGGAATTTCTTTCATTGCAAGTTTGATAAAAGTAATTATTTTAGGTAACAAAAATAAAGTAAGTATTGTGTAATATGATAAATTTGGATTTACTTTTATAAGCTTTAAAAATGCGGTATCATAATTTAGAAGAGCGTCATTTAAAAATATGTGAAAACTAATGGCATTGGAAAAGGAGGGAAGGCACTTAAAAATGTATGAATTAATTTGTAAATTACCCCAAATCTAGAGTTTACAAAAATGTAACCGATTGAAAATATTACTTTACGACTTCAAAAATTAACCCATAAGAACTTGCATCAAAGGGACGTTAGATGTGGAAGGGAAAGTACTTTTATGAACACAAAACGAAGGATATACGGATCCCACTTTGATTTAAAATTTTAAAACTCATGTTTAAAGAATAATAACAATACTTACTGTATCTTTTTCTAGTAGTTACTTTACTGTCCATAACTTTGCTATAAGGGATTTTATTTTCCATTTCCCTTTATTGGGTATTAAAATTTTGTTTTAAAACTTCCCTAAATAAATCTATGAATGGCCTGCAAATAAAAATTTACTATGCATAGTTATTAGGTAAACACAAATAAATATTTATGATTTATCTCTAAACGAGACATCTTAAGATCAACACTCTATTAGTAAGTAGAAATATCGGCTGGAAAATATCAAACAACCACACACAACCCCGGATCCTCCAGATATCTCCTAAATGTTTCTATAGCCCCCGTATAGACTGAAGAATTAAAACTGATGGATTCAATAACCTATGAAATTTGTCTGTACACTAGAGAGAGTACTATTTACCGCACACAGAAATACTTTTAAGTTATTTGATATCATGACTATATTTCTTGCTAATTTTTTAGTGAGTTATAGTAGTGCAGTGGGAATCTCTATGTGTTGTGATAGTACATGCGTTGATATGGACATTGTTGTTTTCTAGTTATTAAAACTAATATAGAATATACCTTTATTCTATAAAGGTATATTCTATTTACCTGTGTATTCTGATTCTTAAGTGCACAACTGCCTTTTTTGTATAAAGGGTTTTTCCCTTTATGATTCTATTATGTGCATATTCAATAATCTGAATCGGATTGGGTCCGATTTTAATTAATTTGGACTATTGAAATTACATTGTATTTAATGTTTGATTTTAAATTGTGTGTAATTATCATTAAATAAGAATTAAATGATAATCATCATTAGTTTAATGCTTTTTAATTTATTACTATACTTTGTACTCATTAAAACTCCCTAATACTTTTAAAAAATATTCAAACATTGGATAAAAACAAAACAAAAACAGTGTTTCCCTTACCACATGCAACCGGCTTTAAAAGCATCCTGAAAAAATATTCCCAGCTAAGAAAACCTGAGTAGTTAGAATTGGCAACGTTTTAGCGTAGTCCTAATATTAAAAAAATCAAGGCTCGATTCCGTTTGACCCTTACTTTGCGCTTTAGTACTCTCAAATTTGCTATGATTAGTAGGAAAGATGTTGAATAGCAAAGTAAGAGTATGGTGGCATATTTATCTGGGTGGGTCTATTGTGAAATGCTATCTCATGGAAGTAGAGATGTAAAGGCTGGAAAAAAACGGGTTTAATCCCGGGAATAAACCCGGTTTTTTGGGTTTAATCCCGGGAATAAACCAAAAAAACTGGGTTTAATCTCGGGATTAAACCCGGTTTTTTCCCGCATTTACATCTCTACATGGAAGGGTTAGAGAATTAAGATTTTTCTCCGCCTCTCGTGACGTTGCAAGGGTGACACGAGATTCATGAGTACACTCAAACCTGTTTTTGTTCGGACCTTTTTTGTGAGATATTTTTATTTGTGCGGTCTTTTTGCGATTTTTTTTGTGCGGTGTATGAAAATTTCCATAAAATGGGAACACAGAATAAACATATTGTGCTACAAAGACATATACAAGGGTCTAGTGAAACAACAGTCTTCGACGACTTCATGGTAGCAAAAAAAATTCTACGGTAAGTATAGAAACGGTTTCTCAATTCAGCTGTAGGGTGGGGATCCCGTAACGGTCCTACGTGATACTTTTTTTATGCGGTCACTAATTCACCGCATAAAAAATGTTTTTTTAACTGTGTTGGGAAAACTATTTTTATAGCTACTCTCGAAGTTTTGTACGAATTGTTTTATGCGATTTCTTTTATCCCTATTCACCCCACAAAAACAGGTTTGAGAGAGGTGGGATCTCAGAGTTCTTACCAAGGCACCTATATCCAGAGAGTCTGTATACGAGAGAGAGGCGACAAACTCAGTATAGCACACGCAGATCGGTAAACAGGTTTTCTGTTCGCCACATGCGGAGTTAGGGTTCCCTCCATAGGATTAGCATGGGACGCGAGACAAGCGGCATGATACAGTTTGGACAGAATTTTGGACATAACTGGATGCGCAGAGACGCTGTGGAAGATTGCATGTTATTTTAAACAATTGTAAATTTTACCTAGTAGATTTGTAGATGTAATTATTATAGTAGATTGGCCGTGTGGCAACATTCTTTTAATTCTTTAAAAATTGTTTAGAAAAATAATGTTGTAATTTACTTTCGGACTTGGAAACTTAAATTGATAAT
Source organism: Tetragnatha versicolor (assembly GCA_024610705.1). Classification (NCBI taxonomy): domain Eukaryota; kingdom Metazoa; phylum Arthropoda; class Arachnida; order Araneae; family Tetragnathidae; genus Tetragnatha; species Tetragnatha versicolor. The sequence goes on from JANDEH010000008.1 coordinate 20,673,277, forward strand.
TAAATATACATCATTCATCTGTTGAATTAGTATTCTTTTGAGTGATTAGAGTTAAAGTAGTCAGTTATTTGACATTTTTATGGCGTCCGTCTGACACGACATTGCATCTGATTAGAAAAACATGTTTCAAGCGGCAAAAGGATACCAAAAAGAAGATCTTCTTATCGTTGTTGAAGAAATAGGCGAAGTACTGCCACCAAAGGTTACAATATCAACTCTGAAGGATCTCATTTTAAAAAGCAAAGAATATTTGAAGGATCCAGATTTTGTTAAAGATACTTTGGTAACGACTGTAAACTGTCGAAAACAAAGAGAAGAAGAAAAACGGAAAAAGTTAGAATATGAAGAAAAACGAAAACAGTTAGAATATGAAGAAAAACGAAAACAGTTAGAATATGAAGAAAAACAAAAACTGTTAGAATATGAAGAAAGAGAAAGAATAAGACAACATGAACTGGAGTTGGCGAGGCTTCAAGCTAGGTCACCAATAACAAGTGAGTCTCACAACCTTGTTATTGCTAGTGCTAAGAAGCAAATTAATCTACCAAAATTAGAATTAAGACAATTTAGTGGAGAAATAAAAGATTGGTTGCCCTTTTGGGGTCAGTTTGAACAAATTCATAAGGATGAAGACATTGCACCGGAAAACAAATTTCAGTACCTCATTCAAGCTACTACTGCTGGATCTCGTGCTCGAGAAGTAGTAGAAAGTTTTCCACCAACTGGTGCAAACTATGCCAAAGCAGTTGATAGCCTAAAAGCTAGATTTGGCAGAGAGGACCTTTTGGTCGAAGTATATGTGCGAGAACTGCTAAAGCTAATAGTGTCGGTTCAAAAGAATGAAAAAATCACATTGACGTCTCTCTATGATAAAGTCGAATCATATCTGAGATCTTTAGAGACATTAGGAGTTACGACCGACAAATGTGCTTCGATATTATTTCCAATGGTTGAGTCTTGTTTTCAAGAAGAGTTCCTGAAAGCATGGAACAGAAGTGCTTCTTCCATAGCCTCAACTGATGCCAAAGAGCGATTAACGAATCTAATGAATTTTTTGAAGGCGGAAACTGAAGGGGAAGAGAGAATCAATTTAGCAATGGCTGGTTTTGGCTTGAGTGCAAATGAAAAGACACAATCCTTTAAAAGAAAGGACAGAGATTTATTCGTCAGAAAAGTGCCTACAGCCGCAACTTTATTGGCTACAGATTTAAAAGATGCGAAGAAGAGTTGCGTTTTTTGTAATGGTAAACATTCAAGTGCAGACTGTGTTGCAGCTCAAAAGATGAGTTTAGCCGAGAGACAGAACATTTTGAGAGAGAAGCAGTGCTGCTTTGCATGTTTAATGCAAGGACATCCAGTACGTAAGTGCAGAGTTTTTTTAAAATGTGTAGTATGTAGCAAAAGGCATGTGCCACTCATGTGTGAAAGTCTAGCTACAAGAAATAGTGAGCCAGATAAGACTAGTAAAAAATCTGAAAGTGCTGAAATCAGTATGTCTAACATCACTTATGGTCCCAAGGTATTCCTTCAAACTTTAAAAGTAAAACTGATATCTGATGGTAAAGAGGTTCAGGTGAGAGCAATATTAGATTCTGGGTCTCAAAAGACATATGTTTTAAAGAGTTTAGTTGAAGAAATGGGATATTCTCCCCTGAGAAAGGAGACCCTTATTCACTCCTTGTTTGGTGGACATAAATCTGAAAAGTATGAACACACTTGCTATAGAATCAGATTAAGAAATCCACAAAATAATTTGACTTGTAATATGGAAGCTTTGGATCAGTTGTCTATCTGCGATAATATTACACCAGTTGGTCCTGGTCACTGGTTAAAAGAGCTTCAAGAAATGAATATAACGCTATCAGACATCGGAAAGCAGCCGTTACCGGTTCAAGTACTCCTCGGAGCTGATGTTATAGGAAAGATGATGACCGGACAAAGGAAAGTTTTAGCCTGTGGGCTGGTAGCCATTGAGACATTACTGGGTTGGACATTAACAGGGAAAGTACCGGAATCTGATTTTCCTTCAAGCAATGCTATGTTAGTTACTAACCTGTTAGTTAAAGAACTGGATATTTCCCAAATGTGGAGACTAGATTCCTTGGGGATAGAGGATCCGTCTGAGCAAAAAACCAAAGAGGAGCTTCAAAAAGCCTCAATGGAACACTTCGTAAATACGGTCAAAATACAAGAAGACGGAAGGTTCATTGTCAGTCTTCCATGGCTTGATGGACATTTGCCTTTGCCAGATAATTTTGATTTGTCCTTAAAGAGGTTAGAAACGACCGCTCGTAAACTAAGAATAGACAAACTATATGATGCCTATGGAGAAGTGTTCAAAGAATGGGAAAAAGAGGAAATTATTGAAGAGGTTCCAAAAGAAGAGCTGAAGACGTCTTGTCACTACTTGCCACATAGACACGTGGTTAAGGAGAACAGCACGACTAAAATTAGGCCCGTGTTCAATGCATCTTCAAGACAAAAGGGAGCTCCTAGTTTAAATGATTGTGTTGAGAAAGGATTAAATTTGATAGAAGTAATCCCTTCGATAATAAACAGATTTAGACGGTATAAATATGGTGTGACTGCCGATATACGCAAAGCCTTTTTGCAAATAAGTCTCTACAAGAATGATAGAAATTTTCTGCGTTTTTTGTGGTATGGTGAAGATGGACAGGTCAAACATTATCGTCATCGAAGAGTTGTGTTTGGAGTCTCGTGTAGTCCCTTCTTACTTGGAGCAACTATCCAATACCATTTAAAAGACAAATTGCAGGAGGCCATGGTAGGAAATGGTAAATATCCTAAAGAGATTCTACAAGAACTAATAAGCAGCTTCTATGTAGATAATTGTCTCACCAGCGTAAAAACTGAGTCGGAATTGGATGAATTTATTAAAGTTGCTACTGAAGTTCTGGCTGAGAGGAAATTTGATTTGCGAGGGTGGGAATACACCAACACGTCTGAATCCATTATTAGTCAAACCAACATTCTGGGAATGAATTGGGATAGGCATTCGGATACTCTATCAGTAAACATTCCTAACGTAAAAGAAGCAACCAATGATGTAATCACCAAAAGAGTCATTCTAGCAGCTTCACACAGAGTTTTTGATCCTATGGGGATAACTAGTCCAGTATCACTACGGCCAAAACTCTGGTTACAAAATTTGTGGAAAACCAAAATTGGTTGGGATGATGCAGTCGACACAAAAACACGGGAAGATTTTTTAAAGTGGATAAGTCAACTCGAATATCTGAAGCATGTGAAAGTGCCAAGGTGGTTGAATTGTGACAAAGGACTCAAGCACATCTCGTTACATTTCTTTAGTGATGCGAGCAAGTTTGCTTATTCCACAGTAGTTTTCTTGCGAGTTGAAGATGGAAGTACTGTGCAAGTCCACCTGGTACAGAGTAAAACTAGAATTGCTCCTTGTGGGAAAAAGGAAACAACGATTGCTAGATTAGAACTTCTAGGCGCCACTATTTCAGCTCGGCTATCTTCTGAGGTCATAAAGCAGTTTCAAACGGACCAGATACATTTTTGGACTGACTCCACTACCGTATTAGCTTGGCTAAGAAGAGAAGACGCTTGGGGTGTATTTGTCCAAAATCGGGTTCAAGAAATTAGGAAACTGACCCCGGTCAAAGCCTGGCGACACTTACCCGGATCTTTGAATCCAGCAGACCTACCAAGTAGAGGCTGTTCGGCGCAGCAGCTCTGCGACTCAAAATGGTGGGAGGGTCCCAATTGGCTTTATCTTTCACCTGAAGAATGGCCTGTTGTTGATGATAGAAATAGCATCAATGAAGAAGAAGTGATAAAAGAAAAAAGAAGACAGATTGTTTCAGCCTTAGTAAATATTGAGATAACAGAAATATGGAGTGATTACTTTTCCTCGTACAGTAGAAACATAAGAGTTGTAGCGTGGATCCTACGTTTCATACACAACATTTCACGTCAAAATAAGTTGACAGGAAATTTGGTCTGTAGTGAATTCGAAACGGCAGAAGTATTGATTTTTAAATCCATGCAATCAACATTCTTTCAAGACGAGAAATTTCTCCTTAAAATGCAAGCATTTAGAGATAAAGAAGAACTTCTGAGAATCAAAACCAAGCTTGTATATAGTGATGAGAATGAAGATTTCCGATTTCCAATTCTTTTACCTAATAACAATATCGTATTGGAATTAATCCGTGAGGAGCATATAAAGGCAATGCATGCTGGCCCTTCTATCTTGCTCTCCAGGCTCAGAGAGCGATATTGGATTCTTAAATCCAAAAAGTTAGTTAGACAAGTAGTGTCTGAATGCGTGACGTGTAAGCGTTACCAATCAAGATCAGCAGAAATTCCGTTTGCGCCCCTGCCTAAAGAAAGAGTTACACAGACGAAAGTGTTTCAAGTATCGGGTGTGGATTATGCTGGTCCTTTGTATCTAAAATCGAAAGGAAAGGCTTGGATCGTATTATTTACTTGTGCTGTCTACAGAGCAATTCATTTTGAATTAGTACAGTCACTCACTACTGAAGCGTTCATTCAAGCATTACGACGATTCATAGCGAGAAGAGGCAGAATATCGGTTCTTTATTCTGATAACGGAAGGAATTTTGTGGGAGCAAACAATGTGTTAAAAGACTTAGATTGGGACAAGATTGTCATATATTCAAACGCTCAGAAAATCACTTGGAAATTTATTCCACCCACAGCGGCATGGTGGGGTGGTTGGTGGGAGCGGATGGTTGGTATGCTGAAGAAGCTTCTACTTCGCATACTAGGAAAATCGGTAGTGGATTACGAAGAACTGAATACGATCTTGTGTGACTGTGAATCAGTTATAAACACCAGGCCTCTGACTTACATACATGAAGATCCATCTGAATTAGTACCTCTTACTCCAGCAATGTTTATTCATGGTGAAGGTAGCAGCGAAATTCTTGATCTGGACTGTGTGGATCGAGCTTCTATGATAAAACGTGTGAAATATTTACAAAAATTACGTGAAAATCTTAGACAAAGATTTAGGAATGAGTATCTTGCACTGTTGGTTCACAAGGGAATACGAAGGAATGATGTCATTAACGTCGGTGATATTGTTTTAATAGGGAATGACAATGTACGACGGATAGATTGGCCCCTTGGAATCGTTTTGGAACTCTATCCAGGAAAGGACAATATTCATAGAGTGGCAAAATTGAGAACTTCCCAGGGTGAAAGAATCCGCCCACTCCAAAGACTTTATCCTTTAGAAGTGTCAGCAAAGTGTTATGTTGATGTTCTGGAAGGGAACTCAAGAGAAAAAGAATTAAAGGTTGACAATATCCCCGATTCTGTTCAGGTCCCTGATACTTCTGAAGATAGCTCGCATACCAAAAGTAGATTTGGAAGAACCATAAAAATTCCACAGCGTTTGGACTTATAAACTTTATATTATAATGCTAAATTTATGTTGCAAAGTTCCAATTGTAGGGATCACTTTGCAAGGGGGGAATATGTGGAAGATTGCATGTTATTTTAAACAATTGTAAATTTTACCTAGTAGATTTGTAGATGTAATTATTATAGTAGATTGGCCGTGTGGCAACATTCTTTTAATTCTTTAAAAATTGTTTAGAAAAATAATGTTGTAATTTACTTTCGGACTTGGAAACTTAAATTGATAATTAAATATACATCATTCATCTGTTGAATTAGTATTCTTTTGAGTGATTAGAGTTAAAGTAGTCAGTTATTTGACAGACGCTTTTAAGCGAGTTGTCACCTCTTTCTCGTATACAGGCTCTCTAGTATATCTCAAGACGTACCGAATGTTTTTTATTTCCATTTTCGCCTATGGTCATGGACTTAAAATAAGTAGATTTAAGATTTTGACAATGCAACTTCTAATTATATTAGTAAGAGTAAAGCTTTGTTTATTAGTTTTGTAAGGACCAAGTCCACTCTTCCCTCTTTAAATGGCTTAAAAAATGCGTACAGTGAATTTAAAGAATACTTACACAACTAAAGTTCCATTGCTTGACGTATTGAACTTATTCATCTGACAATTTCATACAAAAATAAAGACATTCTGACTGTTCTTTGTACTTGATAATTAACAAAGGCTGAACTTATCAACTAAACGTCACAACACTATCTTTCCAGCTAAAACGAGATAACACAGATCGCAAATTATGGTGTGTAGATATCATTAATGCGCTTTGCGAAACGCACAATTATAAATTTAATACGCTAAAGAGAACCAAAACAATGTTTAAATGTAAAACAGTACAAGTTTATAGTTCAGGTCTGAGGGTTATCGCATCAGAGGCTATGTTTGCATACACTGGTTGTTTTTAGAATGTTTTTCAGATCTATTTTTAACTTTTGAAACGTTTCCAAACAAAAGCGTTCTCTTTCAAAGCTTCATTCTTTGAAACTCTCAATCCGCCCAATTAGCCATTGAATCCTATGAAGAATTTGGGGCGGATAGGACTAAAAGGGTTAAATAACAGCAATTTAAAAAAAGTACAAAGTGAATTTTTTTCATTAATAAGTTGGATAATAATGAGGTATTTGCATGAATGAGGGATTTGCTTGATTTTATACATTTTTTGATACATTATGGTTTAAACTCCCAAATTTTTGATTTTTAAGTTCAAAAATGTGTTTTAAATAATTTAAAATTCAATTTTATTTTTGCCAAATCGTCAGAAAAGTCACGTTATCAGAATTCGGGCTTCTATTGGATGTGACATCACAGCGCACGAAAACCATTGTGTTTACTGTTTTCACGTGATCAGAAAACGGGATGTGACCTCACAGCGTATGATTTGTGATTCGAAAGTGTTTTCGTGCCCAAACAAAAAACGAAATTTCAATGTTTGATAGAGGATTTCTTTTTGAATAAATGCTTAGACTTTTTATTTAAAGTTTTTTTTAATTCAACTGCTTCAGACGCATCATTATTTAATTTTCCTAACTTTTCAGGAGTAATGAAAAATGCACTATTTAAACTAAAAAAGGATAAAATAACTTTGCAGGGTCAGTAAAAATGTTGGAGAAACATCAATTCGCTGATGAAATGCTGTCTTCAAGACTTTTATTAAAAACTATTCATTCCTTATTATGAGGGGAATTTTTAACCTATAATAATGCATGCCAAAAATTATTTTCCTCATCCTCATCCAAAATATGTCAAGTTTACGTAACTGCAACTATAAATAAACTAAATTTGGCCTTACATGACGAAAATTGGACGAATTTTTAACATTGGGAAGTGGGACTTACAAGTCCCGTCGGGACATAAAGGGTTAACGCAACATTATGCTCATTGCTCAAGTCCTATACGAAAAGTTTATGCTGCTTGGAATACTGGCGGACTTGGGAATCGCTGTTTAAATTGAAAAATTATTTTCTTATGAAACCAAAAAAAATTGCAACCACATGAATTGAATCGTCAGTTTGAAGAAGGGAATAAGTCCAAAAACCAAGTTTTGAGAAAATCGAAAAAAACTGTATAAGTAATAGAATTTTCATTGTATAATCACCAAATTTTTACTGGAAGTTCACAATCCGATTTAGAAAACAGAGCAACCATCAAAACAAATATAAGTATATTCAAAAATATTTTACAGTCAAAATAAGTTGATGGACTTATTCCCTTTTTCAACCTTATGAAATTTTTCTGATGAAAAAATCTTAAAAAACCCTTAAATTCACATTTAAATTATATTTCTCCTTAGTTTACACCACAAAAGGGTGAAATAAAAGGAATAAGACAAATAAAATTCAAAATTATAGTGAAACTGAGTTATTAGAGCAGTATCAATGGAGTGAGAGAATACGAATGGAGTTAAACCTTCCCTACATAAAAAAAGTTTGAAAAAATTTTAAATTAAAAGAAAATTTCATTTTAACTTAGTTTACAGCTCAAAGAATAGGAAAAGAAAGACAAATTAACTTTAACTCCAAATTAACTTGAAAAATACAATGAATGGACATCGATTTCACAACTTCAAGGGGCGATATCTCCCTATAGGGATTAGTTATTTTCCCCCTCTTTTCACCCATGTGTAGAGCAAAGCTTGGAGATATTTTTGAGCACAAAAAGTCAATTTGTCATTTTTTGGACTTATTCCCTTCTTCAAACTGACGATTCAATTTTCCTTAAACAATAATAACATTCAATTCCAACGGGAAAGTTTGAGGTTTTAATTTGTGAATTAATTGGTTTTATGTAATAAATATCTGAATCTAGTGGTTTTGTTAGTTTTAATCCGTTCTAAAAAGGTTGTGTCAGTTTCCACTGGTGATTACGCAACCTCCCATGCCTTCTTATAAAACCCCTTGGTTGTTAGGAGTGCATTTCCAACCCCTTTCCAGTGTGATCATGCCCTATCACTCCATTATTTTTAATGAAAGGGTTGATACGACGTCTTTGATTCATGTTTTGCTTTTCTAGATCCATTTGATAAGCTTCGCCTAGTTGACCAGTCTGTTTATAATCGTCTACGAGTGCAATAATTTAAAAAAAAACTGAATAAGATATTACTATTGTTAAAAATTTTATATTGGTTTGGTGTTTTATTTAGTACTTTCAATCAAGCTTTTAATTTTCCAACATTATATTTTTTAAGCTTTGCTATATATCAGGCCTTAAGTATATCTCAAAATCACGTGCCAATATTTCTTCATTTTTGATATCTTTCATATATCGATTATTAATCGATTTACTTGTATATATAAAAGCCTGTAGACTTTCCGAGTGTAGTTAGAGCGGCAGAGTAGAAGATCAGAGCGACAAACTGGGTGAGGGATTGATCGCAAGGATGACGTCTCAGGATCGACTCGCGCCTTACCTATTGGAGGATCTACAAAGAGTGGGACCGCAATTTCGTCAACTGGATGAATGGATTTCAAGGGATTCTTCTGCCAGACCTTTCGGGAGAATGCGTTCCAGAAGTGCCCGCACAGCCACCGTACAGATTGCTTTCGAGCCCTTAGCAAGTTGAATCTGAAATACGATGGTGGTATGAACATACTTAGTTTCGGCGAATTTCCAGAGCCTGCAGCGGAGACGGCTGCTCCTGCATCAACCAAGGCTGACTCCTTCACGGATCTCCATCCTGAAGCTGCTTCACCACCTGAGGAGAGCAACGAGGGGGCCTCCGAGGAGCCTGACCCCAGATTCTGGGGGAGATCACCTCGAGACGCCGTCCTCTGTTACCGTTTTTGTCGTTTCGGAGCTGCTTTAGGACTGTACGAAGCGGCATCAGCGGTTCTAGAGGTGCGGCGGAGATCATCACCTCAGGGAATGTCCAGCATTTGGCGGCCTGGAGATCGTGCCCTGAACACACCCACTGCACCAAGGCGGCAGCAACGGAACCACGGCCGCAGCCACTCATTGGATGGTTTGGATATTTTTAGTAGACCATCATGGTAAATAGATAAAGGATGTTTTGTAAGGATTTTCCTTTTAGTCTTTTGTTTTGTTCTAACTATATTTTTCAAATCACGACCTGTCAAGCCATTCCTTCATTAGCTAGTCGATCATTTTTAGCTTTACTACAAAGCTTTAAATTACTTAAATCAATTTATGTAATTATGTTTTTAGGTAAAGAATAACTAATGTATTTCTTAAATCGGATAAAAACTTAGTGTCAATGTTTTCTGGTAGTAGTAAGCAAAATATTTTCCAATTGGTTTTAAGAGGGTTACACAACTAAACATGGCTAATATTAAATAAAAACATATTTTAGACGAAAACCAATCTTTTTTTAAACTTAATCCAATTTCTATCGTAAGTTAAAACTGGTGAAATCCTAATAGCTTTGATTTTTAAGAGTAATACTAAAAATATTTTATTTAAGTACCTTAAAATGCTTACTATATTTAAAGTGTAAAAATGCGTTAAATCTCTTTATTGTTTAGATTGTGCTGAAAATGTGAGTGATGCCTACTTCACTGAGTTTATCAACAATAGGGACTGTCTTACTCCCAAGGAATGATCACGGCCGAGGAGGCCTGGGAAAAGAGCTTCTTCACTTGGGATCATTTTCTATTTAACGGCTCTGACCAGTAAGTAGAAAATTTAATACATGTTATCATATCAAATACACTGTGAGCAATTATATAATGTCGTTTTTTTCTTACGGTTTTTCACAAGGACATCAAGCCTCTAAACTTAATGTCTCTGGCTACCAAGCGGAAGATTTCAAGTTAAACTCGTCGGACCTCGGGGGCTTCCAAGTCGGTGAGGCCAGATCCTCCCATAGTGTGGAGAGAGTTGACTTCTAATCTACTACAGGTAAGGATCTTCTGCCTGGCTTTTACTTATTCGTTAGCAGTTACAACCCATTAGCGCCCCCCAGTGATCTATTTCTAGATCGCTAAATATAGGGTCATAAATGCTATCTTTATTACCTTAAATTCACCCAACAGTAACGAAACTGCACCTATGGCAAGATAAAACATCCCGCAATCCTAATACCTTGTGCTTTTTGCGTTTGCTTCATTTATTTTGTAATAGGGATGGGCTAAAGTTCGAATTTGCTGTTTCGATCGAAAATAATTTGGGCGTTAATGGGTTAAGTTTCCTTGACAAGTATTTATCTTCGTTTTGAAGAATTATTTTTGTTTCTAAAATTGATGTAGATGCTTACAGGGTGTGGTTATACTCAGTTCCAACTTAACTTGAAGCCTGTAGAAATATGCTGAAAGCAACCAAAGAAAGTAGTTCCCCGTGCGGTGTCAGAATTTTGAGTGAAATTAAAAGATTCAATTTTAAAATATTATTAGTTTTTTTAAATCCACATAATTAAGCGTCTTTTCATACCGATTTGCAAAATGTTGTGTTATTTTTTCAAGTGGCGCAGTGCGTAGTAGTACATTTGTTTGAATAAAACTCACCAGCCAATAAGATCTCACAAAGCCCAACAATCTTTCCTGTTTACTCGGATTTTCTTCCACGTGACAATGACGTCAGGAGGCTCAGCTTAAGTTGCACTCGAGTATAGTAGTGGTATTTATATATAAACATGGGTTAGTAGTATAAATTTAAAAAATTTTAAACAGACCCTTAAAAATAACTTTCCATTTATCCACCAAAATCTAGAATTTAATCTGTCTAAATCGTTAGATTCGGAATATGATCGTTAGTCCACTTGCATAATTTACCAAAGAAAATTTTTAAGTCTGGATGATATAATCCGTAATCGATCGTGTGCATGTGAAAACATGTAGAGTTCTTGCGTATTATACCGTCGACCGTGCCGCTGAATTCTAAAACTCTCAAACCCATTGACTGTTCTTAAGCTGTACCGCTGAATTTAACGGTTTCTGTAGGGTCGTTGGCGTAATACGTAAGTATCCAATGTTTGCATGAATCCTACTATACCTAATCCTAATACGCACTACCTTGGAGTTTAACACATTTTGAGATGGCTTGGTTGTATGGTTGTGGCAAGATTATTTTCTAAAAAACGAGTTTAGGTACAATGCTTTGTCCATGTTTAACCATACTGAGTGTTTCATAACTTCTAGGGGAGGTCGGGTACATCAAAACTAACAAGAATTGGTTTATGTTAGGGGGTCGCAAGTGCGGTTAAAGGGGTGAAAATCAAGGGGGATATTAGCAAAAAACCCTTGCATATCAAGGCAGAGAAAGCGATACGATTGATAGATTCCAGTATTTATTACATTCAACCAAACCAATTCAAAAAGGTTCGTGTAAAAATCAGATGCAAGTGTATTCTAATCAAAAATGGACTAATAAATGAAATAGACATACTTTTAGGTATAGACTGCAATAGAAAATGTCACAACGAAAACATATTAACACTAGTCTTGTCTGTTGGTTCTGACTAAAAGACAATTGTAACTTTGATATTACTTACAACGCAGTCCTGTTTCATATACTATAGGTCTATTTTTTATTAACACTTGCATCTGATTTTATATGAACCACTTGAATTGGTTCAATGTAATAAGTGCCGGAATCGAACGATTGTATCGCTTTCTGACCAGATATGCGAGGGTTTTTTGCTAATTTCCTTCCGTGATTTTCACCCTTTAAACCCCACTTGGGAACCTTAACCTACAAATTCTTGTTCGTCTTAATATAATAACACTTGAATACCCTACCTCCCCTATAAGTTATGAAACACTTATCAGAAACACCCTAAATATGTTCAGAAATTAGGTTTTCCATCATGTCGAAGAAGAGGGCATACAAATTTTTCACTGAATAGCATCAATGTATTTAATGGCATAAAAAATAACTGCAAAAAGTATATAAGTTCCTAACTCCTTAATAAACAATATTTTTTAAAAAATTCAGTTTTCCTTGTATAAATTTGAAACTTTCAAAATAACATCTTGAAACATTTTAACGTGTTTAAAAAATAATAGTCCAGGATCCACGGTACACTTTTTGCACTTGATTACTATCAAGCTAATTTTCCGTGAGTAGCTTCATTTTGATGAGACGCCCAACAACTTCCATTACGAAAATCTGGATTGTGGTAGCTAACAGAGGTAGCAAGGATACAATATGTCGATTTGATGATTCTCAAATATTTATTACTAACTGGATTCTTTTTTATTATATCTCAAGATAATTATCTAAATTATTCGAAAATATATTTGTCCTACAAAATATAGGGTTTGATCAAAGAGTCCCCTCCTTCCAATATGTATCGATAACAAGGACAACATAAATTATTACTAACCGGCTGATTTTTTTTGTTTTACTTAGGTAAAATTTATATAATTTAACAGTCATATTGTCCTACAAATTGCGTGGTACGTTATCCCGGTCCTACGCTCGAAAGTAGTAGTACATATCCTTGATGTAAAAGTAATTACTATCAAGCTGAATCTTCGTGAAGAGCTTCATTTTGATGAGACGCCCAACAATTTCCTTTACGAAATTCTCGATTGTGGTAGCTAACAGAGGTAGCAAGGATACAATATGTCGATTTGATGATTCTCAAATATTTATTACTAACTGGATTCTTTTTTAATATATCTCAAGATAATTATCTAAATTATTCGAAAATATATTTGTCCTACAAAATGTAGGGTTTGATCAAAGAGTCCCCTCCTTTCAACATGTATCAATAACAAGGACATCATAAATTATTAGTAACCAGCTTATTTTTTTGTTTTACTTAGGTAAAATTTATATAATTTAACAGTCATATTGTCCTACAAATTGCGTGGTACGTTATCCCGGTCCTACGCTCAAAAGTAGTAGTACATATCCTTGATGTAAAAGTAATTACTATCAAGCTGAATCTTCGTGAAGAGCTTCATTTTGATGAGACGCCCAACAACTTCCATTACGAAAATCTGGATTGTGGTAGCTAACAGAGGTAGCAAGGATACAATATGTCGATTTGATGATTCTCAAATATTTATTATAACTGGATTTTTTTTGTTGGATCTCAAGATAAACATCTAAACTATTCGAAAAAATATTTGTCCTACAAAATGTATGGTTTGATCAAAGAGTCCCCTCCTTCCAATATGTATCGATAATGAAGTCATTAAAAATGATTACTAACCAGCTGATTTTTTTACTTCGTTAGGGGAGGGTGGAGTTATAAGATTCAAATGAGGTAATCAGAAACATTAAAAATTCCACAAGTTTATCCTTTAAGTTTATGAAGCTAATTTTTTTACAGAATTTTTTGCACCATTTGTAGCTTTCTTTGAAAAAATAATGAACCTCTTAAGTAAAAAGGTAAAGGGAGTTTTTACTTGTATTAATATAATCTATAAAGAGTATTTTATAACTCCAAAAATTTTCATTAAAACCTTTCGATACATGCCTAGTAAAAAATTAGTCTTAAGTAAAGTACAAGTTGAAAGTTATAAGCAACGCTATATTTTTATACAAAATATTTGAAAATCATGACAAAATTAATCAAATGGTGTTTCTCTTTTTTCATTCATTTTGTGATACTGATTGGTTATCATCCCCCAAAATCAACTCAATTTTTTTGCAAGCTCAGTTTTTTTAAGGTTGGTTCCACTTCCTCTGTATAAGCTTAGCGCTACCCCATTTCTTCAAGTTTGAATGGTTCAGGAAGTTTACGAAGACCCTTAAACCTATTCCCCCACCCCCTACGTTTAAATATTGTTTTTAATTAATATCACGGAAAACTAAATATATAAAAACCCCAACTTAATATTTTAATACACTCACCATAACTTAAATTAAATCGTAAAATTTACATACACTATCGATCAAATTACTTAATGATTTTTTAACCAACTTTAAAGTGGTGAGTAAAAGTTTTCTTTCAACCCACCTATTTCAAAAAATTTAAGTAGAAATAAAATTAATTGAATTTAAACTTTTAACTTTATAAATGAAATAAGAACAATAAAATATTAATATAATAAAGAGAAGATTTTGATAAATTAATTTTCATGCATAAAATGCTAGTGTTCCTTATTACCCCATAATTTTGATTAAATGAGGAAATAAGAAACAGGGCACTTTAAAGAATGATCCACAACCCTAAATCGAAGAACAAAAGGTGAATTATATAGCCCGTTAACCTCCTTAAAAGTTCACTAATAAAATTCCGTAATAATTGAACTGCATCTTATGTTGCAAATAGGAAAACGAAAAAATGACAATTCTTGTCGGACTAGTGATAAAATACCTGTTTTCTTGTAGGACATTGTTTCATTTGGGCAGAGAACACACTAACCTATTATGTAATATTTTTGTCCTACAGTTAATGAGAAAAATGGTCTTGTGGTATTAACAGTTTCTGAGCGTAGGACCGGGATAACGTACCACACAATTTGTAGGACAATATAACTGTTAAATTATATAAATTTTACCTAAGTAAAAAAAATCAGCTGGTTAGTAATAATTTATGTTGTCCTTGTTATCGATACATATTGGAAGGAGGGGACTCTTTGATCAAACCCTATATTTTGTAGGACAAATATATTTTCGAATAATTTAGATAATTATCTTGAGATATAATAAAAAAGAATCCAGTTAGTAATAAATATTTGAGAATCATCAAATCGACATATTGTATCCTTGCTACCTCTGTTAGCTACCACAATCCAGATTTTCGTAATGGATTTTGTTGGGCGTCTCATCAAAATGAAGCTACTCACGGAAAATTAGCTTGATAGTAATCAAGTGCAAAAAGTGTACCGTGGATCCTGGACTATAACCAATGTGATAGCAAACAAATCTTTGGTCTACAAGTATCAAAAGCAGTTTAAAACCCTGTTTTTAGGGTCCAGTTTCCAAAAATTTTCTGGGGGAGGACCCCCCTTTGATACGTGTATCCCCCATTATTACAAAAAACAAACTGTTCTTATATTAATATAAAAACAGATCACGCGAATTAATGAAGTTCCCTTAGACGAAAATTCAACCCTAACTGATATTTTTAGGCCCTATCCATATTAACTTCTACATACCCTAGCACTGACTGAAAAGGGAGATTAGGTTGACATCCTTTATAAAATTATGTCTATTTAAAGATAAACATTAAACAAGGAGTGATCAAACTACTCGATTTTTGAGTTTTCCTTTTCAATTCTGGAGCTTACATGGAGCAGTTCCTTCTATACTTTATTAACCCCAAGATTCTAAAATAGGCTAAAACTACTTTAAGCTCCAAATTTCTGAACTTTAAAAAAGGAAAACTTGAGAAAACAGAAAAGGTAAAACTAGAAAAATTTAGGACCTAACTCCTCCCGAAACAAAAGTCTTGTAACAGCTCTCTTGGCCTGAGGGTGGGTTTTGTCCCCTAGTCCAGTTGTTCCCAAAGTGGGTTCCTCGGAACCCTGGGGTTCCAAGAAAAAATTTAGGGGTTCCATGGGACAAACTTATTTCATTAAAAAAATTAGAATGGTGTAAAAAAATAAGAATGGACAGCGCCGCCCCCCTTGGACCCAAAAATGTTATCAAAATGAGTTAAAAACCTTACTTTTACCAGTCGAATTTCAAAATTTTTTTCTGGGGGAGGACCCCCAGATCCCCCCCCACGGCTGGGGGATCTTGCGCGATACTTTTTGGAAAATCCCCAACATTTTGACATTTTTTATCAAAAGATAGAAAGTTATGGTCTGGAAAATTCCCCTCTTGGCCCCAAAAAGCTTCTTAAAATGAGTTAAATCTCTACTTTTACAAGTCAAATTTCAAAATTTTTCTGGGGGAGGTCCCCCATACCCCCAGCGGTACCAGAAGGGGATCTTGTGTGATACTTTTAGAAAATCCCCAAGAATTTAACATTTTTGCCAAAGGTAAAGTTGATTGTCTGGAAAAGTGCCCCCCTTGGACCCGTGCTGGATCGGCGCCTGGTTTCATTTAATATCATTATATTAAATTTTGAAAAGTCGTTGATTAAAAAATATTCAGGGTTTCGCGATCATTGGTAACAAAATTGGGGGTTCCACAACCAAAATAGTTTGGGAACCACTGCCCTAGTCAAACAGTTGAACCTACGTCTATGATACCTCCTGAAAACCCCCTTGCCCCCCCTGAAAAAGTGAGCGCCCCACCAAAGGGAAATTCCTGGCTACGGGCCTGGTTGCACCCCCTCTTTCCTGGTGGATTATTATTGATATCTACTATAAAAAACTGAATTTCTTCTTAATCTTTTGACATCCTTTCTTTAATCTTTTGACAGTGCTGCGCCAATCATACTTTGGCTATCTCGAGAGTCAATATATTGAATAAACTTAAGGTGTCTGAGACCTACATTTAATCAAAACCATACCAGACCTAAAAATCTGATTAACAGTCCTTATTCTAACTATGAAGAACAATCAAAGAGCAAGAATCGGACTTATGATAAGATTGATCCAGCATTTCTCACTTGGTCCCTGAAAATTTCGTTCAAAGCTGTAACACTAGGGTGGTTACAAAAACACCGACTTCCGAATTTCTTCGGGGGGATCCCCCTAAAATGTGACAATGGGCTAGAAAATAAGATTGGCAAAGTTTAAGCTCAATCGAATGATATTAAGACCCGCCTCATTGAGGTCAAAGTTCAGAAAAAAAGCGGAAAAACGTAGTTTTTTGCCCATAAAATCGGAACTATGCGTCCTAAAAATATAGTTCACATCTCATTTCATATTAAATTTTATTGGCTTGAAGATAGATCTCCTAAACTTTTTTATTAAAATTTCTAGAGCGAAATATCAACATTTTTGCCCGGTGAGGTTGAAGAACTCCCTGTAAAGTTAGCTTTCCAGCAAACTCGTAAAATCTTCTAATTATTCAATTAAAAAGGTTTTTTGGTGTTTTTCACTTTGTGCATCAATAAGTGTTCTTCAGTTAGAAGCATGAACGGATTTAAGGGGGCTCATGGGGGGCAGTGCCCCCCCCCCAATTTTTTCAGGAAATTCCGTTTTTATAATGGAATATCATGTTTTCAAAGCCATCGGGGACATATTGCCCCCACCTCAAGGTTTCCAGTGTGCCCCCCCAGGGTCCACCACCTAAATCCGCCCATGGTTAGAAGTATTTTCAAAAGAATATGCAACAAATAATTAATTCAAAGTAGTAAAATTAGCAGTAAAAAAGAGGAAACGTAAATGTGGGAAATAACTTCAGGTAATCAAATATATTGAAGGAGATTAACATTTATTTAATTAGAAAAACAATTTGATCAGTAGGATAAGTTGAAATAAATACAAACGAAATTTCAAACGAAAATAAAAGATAAGAAATAATATATTCAGTTTTTTAGATTTTTCTCTTTGTATTTTTAATTTTGTGCATTATAAAGGTTTCAGTTAGAGATATTTTCAAAAGAATATGCTACAGCATATAAGTTTAAGATAGTAAAATTAGGGGGAAAAGTGAAGATCTTTGGTTGAATACAAGAAAGTAGATAAAGAGGTAGCAAATGAGGCAAACTAAAAAACCATCAAAAAAACTCAAAACTAATAAACCATCTATGGTACCTCAGCTCGGAGCAAGTTGCCTTTTCATTTTTTGATGATACTTTGGAAAAAGAAGTAAAAGAAAGGATGGTAGTAAAATTAAGGCCCCAGGTAGAAAATGAAGAAGAGGAGCGTGATGAAAGAGACGTAATGAAAGTAAAACTCAACCTCCAAGAAGTTGATGAATTAATGAATAAAGAAATCGATTATTTTGTTTCTTCTAGAACTCTAAGTTTTTTAAGCGGTTTAAAATTGATACTGATTTTTTAAATACTGAGCCTTATGTATGGTGTGAAAATGGAAATTATTTAAAAGCTCAAAAAATAGTTAAAGGTTTAAGGATTGTTAATGACACTGCAGAGAGAGGAGGGAAACTAATCCAAGATTTCAACTCTTCTTTGACAAAAGACGAAGAACAGCGACAGTTTGTGTTACAAGTTGTATCTGAATGTAGGCATATATTTTCGGATTCATCAAAAGCTACCATATCTAAAATATTACCACCTAAATTTTTAGTTTAAAATAATACAGATGTAATTATATTTACTTAAATTATATATAAGATTTGTAAAATTTTAGAGAATTGCAGAAAATATCTCATTACTCTATAGAAAACATTGAAGAATATTTTGAATTTTAACTTAAAATAAAGTTTCATTTGCAGTTCAGCCACTTGTTGTAAATTGGTATTATTTATTCCAGATGTTTTCATTTTTGAATTTGTTCGGGTTGGTCCTTTTCCCTATTCTAGAAATAAATTAATTCTTATTTTTAATTTTAGTTTGTATTTATTTCAACTTATCCTACTGATCAAATTGTTTTTCTAATTAAATAAATGTTAATCTCCTTCAATATATTTGATTACCTAAAGTTATTTCCCACATTTACGTTTCCTCTTTTTAACTGCTAATTTTACTACTTTGAATTAATTATTTGTTGCATATTCTTTTGAAAATACTTCTAACCATGGGCAGATTTAGGTGGTGGACCCTGGGGGTGCACTCTGGAAACCTTGAGGGGGGGCAATATGTCTCCGATGGCTTTGGAAACATGATATTCCGTTATAAAAACGGAATTTTCTGAAAAAATTGGGGGGGGGGCACTGCCCCCCATGAGCCCCCTTAATCCGTTCATGCTTCTAACTGAAGAACACTTATTGATGCACAAAGTGAAAAACACCAAAAAAGTTCAAAAAAACCTTTTTAATTGAATAATTACAAGATTTAATGAGTTTGCTGAAAAGCTAACTTTACAGGGAGTTCTTCAACCTCACCTGACAAAAATGTTGATATTTCGCTCTAGAAATTTTAATAAAAAAAGTTTAGGAGATCCATCTTCAAGCCAATGAAATTTACTGTGAAATGAGATGCGAACTATATTTTTAGGACGCATAGTTCCGATTTTATGGGCAAAAAACTACGTTTTTTCGCTTTTTTTCTGAACTTTGACCTCAATGTCTTAATATTATCCGATTAAGCTTTAACTTTGCCAATCTTATTTTCTAGCCCATTGTCACATTTTAGGGGGGTCCCCCCCGAAGAAATTCGTTAGTCGATGTTTTTGTAACCACCCTACTGTAACACACTATACAGGGTGTTCCAAAATTGCGTTGCACGGCTTTTATTTGGAACCAACGCCTCCTAGGGTTACGGAAGTAAGGTTTGCCCCTAAGTAAGTGAGCCTGGAGAATCCATTGAGAGGAGTTACAGCGCCCCTAGCGTCCAAATTAAAAAGTTAAAAAAATTAATTTAAGAACTAAAGGAGAAAGAGAAAAAACCTCGCATATTTCCAAATTTTTCAGTGTTATTTTGTAGTTTTGTGTTTTTTTAGTTTAAAGAACACAAAATTTAATCAAAAAATCAAAAAAATGCGCAATTATGTGAACTTTTTCTTTTTTGACCCCTGAAAAAGTGCTATTTCCACATGCTAATATAGGTCATCCCGAAAGTTTTGTCGCTCTTGGGAGCATCTGTATATAATGTATTTTTTGGTACTTTTCCATCACAGAGAAAAATCCTAACAGAGGGTCCAACACGATATATTCAAAAGTTGTATGGGTTTGAGGGCGCCACGAGGAACTATAAATGATTGACAGAGAGATCAAACCTGTGATTGGCTGTTACGCAATCTTCTATTTCGAAGGAGAAGGAAAAAGTTTTTCTCAACCAATCAGGCTTTTCCGTCCCGCCTCTCGTGACGTTATGCGATCGCAGCGCCACCCAACCCATCCAACGTTTCGATTTCCATTAGCGCCTATGGCGACGGACTCTCTGTTCTAGTACTCTGTGTTTTCCATTACGGTAAATCAGTAAAGTACTTCTACTTCTATCTAAAGCCAATTTGGCGAATTTTGGCTCTTTTTTTGCTGGCTTACTTTTCCAGCTTTCCTAGCTTCTACGATTAATAAGATTTTGTTTACTTCAAGTTGCCATTAATTGAAAACTTTCAAAATTAAAATTCAAAGGAATTTAACTTTAATTTGAAGTCATAATTAAGATTGTACGGAAGATCTTATTTATTTCATAAATTGAAACTCATTTTATACTACTTTTGAAGAGCGGCGGTAGAATTTCCAGCGATCTGGATTTCCAGCAATTTAATATGGGGGATTGTGATCAAACTCTCCGGATGCCCCAGAAAAAATTTAAATCTAAGTTAAATTTTCCACACTTGTTAAAAATACTTAAAACTTAAATTGTTTTATGGAAGTAGCCAGTTAATTTAAATTTAAAAATCTTAACTTTAGGAAAAATTAAAAATTTTGAGCAGAAAAGAAATGAAGTAACATGTTATCACAGATTTAAGGAAAGCCCAGTTGTCGATCAGTCCCCAAAATCAAGCCAAGATGCCAAGTTGACGGTGGATAAAGTTACACTTTATATTGGTATCACATAATGGAAAAGTGTCAAAAATATCTTATAAACAGATGTTTCCAAGAGCGACAAAACTTTCGGGATGACCTAATATCTCGGCAAATATTCATTCCTGAATTTTTTTTCAGAGAGTTCTTCATGACGTTGGCAACAATACTCTCACAGAGGTTTTTGCTCTATCCCTTTTTGTTTTTTAATTAATTTTTTTAACTTTTTAATTTCGCCGCTAGAAGCGCTGTTAGTCCTTTCAGTGCATTCTCCAGGCTCACTTACCTAGGGGTAGACCTTACTTCCATGACCCTAGGAAGCGTTGGTTCCGAATAAAAGGCGTGCAACGCAATTTTGAACACCCTCTAGAAATCATGAAACAAGTTCTGTTATGATCTAATTGCACAACAATTTTTATTTAAGTATTTTATTAAAGTTTGTATAGACGTTCCTACTATATGTATGGAGTGTGAGTGTGTATAGAGCTCTTTTATTAATGGAATGTCTGTGTACTCTATAAATTTTTGTTAGAATAAATTGAAACAGATGTTGAATATTTACTATCATTGTGGATCTATTGCAATGATTTTGGTCCATGATGATAATTTTTGTTAGATGCTGTTGTGTCGGAACGATTTATTTCTTAATTTTTGCACAAAAGTTGGGGTGCAGGGACAATGGTGGGCTAGAATTCTTGTTGGTTACTTCTGGGCCCTTTAATGTAAAATTTTGTATACTATACACCGAAGAAAATGTCAACCTTTACACTTTTAGTAATTAGAATACTATCAAGCTGTTGAATTCAATTAAATTGAATTGATGCTGATTCAATTGAAAGGGTTTAGCATAGGGCGACCAAAATGGTCTAGGGCAGTGTTTCCCAACGTGGGGCGCACGCCCCACCGGGGGGCAATATCATTTTCTAGGGGGGCAATTTGAAAATTTTCAACCAAATTGCCCCCCAGGTGGGGCCAATCCAGGGGGAAAATTAAAAACCTGTTTAAAAAGAAGTTTATCAAAATCTGATCCTATTATCCTATCTGAAAATGCATGTCTGAAATCTGGACCAGTATGTATCAAAACCAAGTTGAAACCCTGTTTTTAGAGTCTAATTTCCAAACAATTTCTGGGAGATGACCCAAGATCTCTTTGTTTTTAGAACGCTTATACAGTCGAATCCGCTTAATGTGATCACGGTTAATGTTATCAATCGGATAATGTTATCGGAATTGACAGGTCCCGATCATTCCTATTTAATTTAATGTAAAATACATCGTTTAATGTGATCAACTATGAATCATCAATCCGCTTAATATTATCAAAATTTGTCCATATCCCCTTTAAAACGACCGCTTTTGGGTTCGAGTTTCATTTTGAAGGTCAATTTTTACAAGTAAAAATCTTCTCCATGAGGACATCTGGCGCTTCTTTTTTCTGAAATTCAGTATGGGTAAGAAAAATAAAATATTCCGTATATTATATTGAAAGAAAACGGTTATGGGGGGTCCGAATCCATATTTGTGATTGGTTAAAGAAGCACCAAGATCCACGCTTTGCAGATGTTTCTGATAAGAGATTTTGATTTTCCCTTGTTTAATGAAATTCAGATTATTATGTAATAAATAAGTGGTTGATTGGAGTGGAAGGATATAATGGAGCGGAAAAAAAGAGACCTTTCTATAAAAATACACAGTAAGCAATTATTTTAATTTTATTAACTGAACTACTCTTATATTTTACCCTTAAAATTTTTCCTAGTTTAAAAATAGAGTTCTAAATACATTTATTACGATTACATGATTTTGATTTTAAAGCAAACAATCTGTAACACTGTTTGCTGTTTTTTTATATGAGATCGCTTATTGTTATCGATCGGATAACATGGAATGGGTTACCTGAAACGATTATCAACTCAAGTGGGGTAAACAAATTAAAGAATAAAATTGACAGATACTTGGAATCGGGTGGTTTCAGTTAAATGGACCGGACCAACCTTGTTGGGCGCTTGCCTGTAGTTTGTCGACTTAATTTGTATTTGTAAGCAGGGGTCATTCCAGATTTTTTGTGAAGGGTCCGGTTTTGTAAAAATTGTGAAAATCTACTCATAATTTTGTGAATTTTAGTTAGTGTTAAAATAGTTCTTTTCAGCCAGGAGCCTGTTTTTGTGAAAATAAGATCACAAATTTTCAGTATTGTGAAAAATAATGTCCATATAAAGGCCAAAATACTTTGAGAAGGGTCCGTTTTTAAGGTAAAATACTTTGTGAAAGGTCCGTTTTAAAGGTAAAATACTTTGTGAAAGGCCCGTTTGCACAATGACACATTTTGTGAAGGGTCCGAAAACGGACCCAAATTTCTTCTAAACCAGTGGTTCCCAACTCAAATATCTCCGCGGACCACTTCACTTAAATTTGAACCTTGGCGGACCATCCCTATTCCCAACTTTATATTAAAAAATTTAACTTTTTTCAATGCACTCATTCCTCACAGAGGTTGTAAAGTTTGATTTTTTTCTTAATAGTACAGGAAAACATAGTCTTAATACGCATCTTAATGGAACTGTAAATCAAATAAAATCTATTAAACTTCTAAAAATAAATAAAAAAAACTAAATAAAAACTTCTAAAATCTAAAAAAATTATCATGACATTATTTTAAATCCAATTATTAAAGATAAACCTTTTATAAAAGACATTAAAGACGAGGATACTTTACAAATGACAATAATTGTTCAGGTCCGTTCGTTGATCTATTAGCCCTGGAAAGGTTCCTGATCATACCTATAAACCCAAGTTACCCCAGGTTTAAATAACATCAGTATCAAAGAGTCATTTTTTTCATACCCAACATTTTTTTTCATTGTATTGTTAAATTTATTAGTCAATTTAAATTTGAAACAAATCTCGGAATTTAAACTACAGGAAAAATGAGATGACCAGGAACCAGGAATTCTTCATCACAAAACAGTAAACTTCACATGCACTGACTGAGAGTTGTAGCAGCAAAAATTATATAGGCGAGGCTAACTGATATTCTTCCGAAAGAGACCACGTCGAAAGATCGAAAGTCAATAAATAGTTATTTCAAAGGAAAGGAGCAATTTAAAAGGAAAATGATTTATCCGTTCAAAGACTAGCATTTTTTACAATAAATTTTTCTTAGATCTTCGAACAAACCTATTTCGCTTGTATCAGAAATTTCCTCTTCCTATTAGCATGCAATTTGTATTATCTTTCAACACTTACAAGCTTCGCTTCGTTTCAAACCATGTAAAAGTCCGAACACTGGATTCTTTATTTGCCCCACCCTGACCATTATTTGCCCCATCTGAGTTTCAGTCAATTTTATTCGCAACATAATCACATTTCGTTTCTAAATAAACATCAGTTGAATAACTTGAGTGAAATGAACAAATGAATCATAGGAGAGAAAGAGAACCTAACAGTTTTTATTTATGAGACGAATGATTTTTGGGTTTTCATTTATGGTTTTTTACTAACTTCATGGGATATGTGATAAGAAAAACTATTTTTTTAAAATTTCAACACATTTTTGGATATGTTTAAAAATCCTCTCGCGGACCACCTCCGATGGCCTCACGGACCACCAGTGGTCCGCGGACCACCTGTTGGGAACCACTGTTCTAAACAGACCCCTGGTAAGTCTATATGTAAAATGCAACATTAAGTTCAAAATTAAAATATGTGAAAAAAAACTGAGGGTGATGGAGAAAAACAACTTGCGTATTTGAATTCAGCGTAAAATGTTCTATAAGGATCACCCCTTTTTGCTCTTGACCCAGGAAAATATTTAATTTTGTTGACTAGTGTAATTAATGCGTCTTTCTATATTATTTACTAAATAATACTTTGGGGAGGATGTTTATATGTGCCTTCCGGCCGTATCCAAGGGGGTGGTTTTAGGGGTTCTAACCCCTCTCGAAACTTAGACATCAATTTTTACACTTTTTACCTAAAAACAGGGTAGAAGTGACCAAATAAAAGTATATAGGATTTTTCAAAAAATATATAGGACAAAAATAAATTTTTAATAGTTTGGTAACAGGACTAATAACACTTATCAGTTTTAAGTGTTTGGTATTTAGGATTTACAACCACAAATTTACTTGTACTTGGCTACAAAAAATGGCAAGAATAAGAGTCAAACTATATTGCAATTAATTACTTTCATG
Source organism: Tetragnatha versicolor (assembly GCA_024610705.1). Lineage (NCBI taxonomy): Eukaryota > Metazoa > Arthropoda > Arachnida > Araneae > Tetragnathidae > Tetragnatha > Tetragnatha versicolor. Next base: position 20,698,243 of record JANDEH010000008.1, read on the forward strand.
AATTTTCAAGCAAATGAACTTTGAAAACAATATTAAGGTATTAACTAAAAGATACTTTTAGTAAAACCATAGTTAATTTAATCTATTGCAAAAAGTAAAAATGCATGAATGGAAAAATTATAGAACATTTTGTTTAAGAAAACAAATTCCAGTAATTTTAAAATCTAAAAAAATTCCCAGTAAATAAAGATATTTTAAAATTGTTCTCCTGATAAACACAAAACTGTTGAATAATACTTTATAATATCAAAGTACTTGCTTACATAATAGCAAGCAATTTAAGTGGTAGGATCTTTATATATGCCTGGTAAAGCTGTCCATATTTGGGACACATGTCACTTCTTTTAAAACCAAGTTTTTTTAAGTCGAGAATATCGTGTTTTTTTCTGCCCTCATCGAATCTGAAAAACCAACTTATAGGCAAAAGCCCAAAGAATAATTGAATATTCATTAACTTTCAGAAGAAATCCAGACCACGATACAATTTTGGGACTTTTGAATGTTCAGTAAACATCCTGTAATAATTATAAAGCCATCTAAAATTTCAAATTTTAGGCAATTAGTAAGTATCAAAAATATTTTTCAAGGATATTAAAGACATCAAATTTAAATTTTGAATGTTGAAATCGTAAGTAGGGTGGTTTGATGGAATATAGGATTATTATTTGAAATATAGGATATCAAGGATTTATAGGACGTTTTTTTAATGTTATTTGAAAATATAGGATTTATAGGACGACTTCTACCCCTGTAAAAATAATATTACTCACAAGGAGCGTTGTAAATTAGAGGGTCTCAAATCCCCATGGTGTTGAGTATTTAAATTTTAGGAATTTTTTCAGAGCTCCTTATGTTGGATAAAAGTTGTTTTTTAAATAAACATAGGTTTATAAATTTTTTTTTCAAAGCTCCAGCTTTTAAAAAAATTATGATCTCTGGACTGTGAAAATAGAGGTTTTTTTAAACCTCTGGGTTTTTTAAGTGTGAAGTGGATTATTTCATATTTTACTAGGTTTTTTTTTCAAAATTATGTGAGTGTTTTTTATGTCAGGTAGGTTATTTATAACACAAGTCATAAATTAATAATTTCTATTTAATAACAAATCATAAAAGCTATCAATATGCATTAAGTTTGTATTTATATATTTTCATAACTTTAAGATAGTTTTATTAACTCCATGGCTGTGGAAGGAATCGTTTTAGCCAGAAAATTGTAATTGAAATAAACATTTTTAACATTTATTTCAGAACAATACAAAAAAATTTGCATTTACCAAGAAGAAAATTTTAGTTTTTACTTCATAGTAGTAGGGGAGTTTAGTATCTCATTTTTATAAAATACGATAAAAGATACTAAAATTTGCAATCAGACTTTGTTCTTATAACATTTAGGACATTTGAGTTTCGATAAGAACCAAACAATAAATATTCTGAACATTTAAATTAAATTTATGAATAAGTAAGGAATTCATTTTTATTACATCAGTAGTAACAACAAAAAGTCCTAAAAGTACATAATATATGATTGTTGAATTCATTCATAGGCATGCACACATATGTTAAATTCCAAACCTTTCGAGACATCTTTTCTTCTATTCCCTATCAAAAGAAAAACATTTTAAAACAAATATTTTCATATTATTTGAAGAAATGCAATTTCATATTGTTAAGATTAAAATTATTTGTTTAGATTTCATGGGCACAGACCTGGAAAAAGTTGTAACCTTCCCCCCAACCTAACAAAATTTGCCCAAACCTTATGTATTGCTCCTATGGAGCTGGCAGGGGCTTCCCCTGAATCAGGTTCATAGGTTGGGCACTTTTTCCAGGTCCGCATGGACAATACAGAATCGAGTCATGAGAATGCTTAGAAGGTACTAACCTGATTTTCCGTAAGCTCATATATTTTAATACATTTTAAACTACAGATAATTAGTATTTTGTTTCAACTTTTAATTTGTTTAATGCACAATTTCCTTTTCTGTCTAGTGATTGCCAAGGGCACGGGCATCGTACCAGGGGGGGAGGCGTCCCCCTTAATAATTAGGAACATAGTTTAGAAAAACTTTATTTTTAACTTTTGAGGAAAGACCGGAAACTTTTTGAATGTTTTTTCCAACCATTAATCATAAAGGATGGTGCCAATTTACCAATGGCACCTAACAAAACAGGCGTCGCATAAGGGGGATGGGCTCTACATGATTTAGAGAACCCTTTTTCTTTTAGAATAGGTTGAAGCCAGTACTGAGTTGGGGACATTAATTTTTAAAAAATTTGTTTCAAGCAAAAACAAATACTTTATAATAAGGCCAGCCCTTCTCTCCGAAAAAAAAATCCAGCTACAGCACTTGAAGTCTAATCATATAACACTAAAAATGGGTTTGACCCTGTTTTAAAAGGACAAATTTCAAAAAAAATTTCTGGGGGAGGACCCCAAAACACCCCTTTTTAGTTGAAAGTTAAAAGCAATTCCCAAAAGTTTGAAGTGAAAGCTTATGAATTGATTCAAAAAGCCACTAAAATCACTGGGCAAGGCTTAAGTGAAATAAAAGAATTTTTTAAGGGTAGATAATCATGGTTTTGTAAAATCACTCAGTGGAGGAATCCCTAATCCTTGAGTTGTTGTTCCCAATTTTCAGGATTTAGCGACACCAATGGCCATGGGTCTCTCAGGGACGTGCCAACAGGCAGGGGCCCCCCAGCCTCTGGAGTGAGGGGGCGAAGGCTATATCATGCCCCCTACATTTTCAAAGATTTTTCAGATTCTGCAGAATCTATATCCGAAATTCGGATGAGGCGTAAGAAACGAGTTGAAAAAGTGGGTTTTTTTACTTAAATTTCCAAAAAATTTCTGGGGGAGAACCCCAAGACCCCCATTAGGGTGGTCCAAAAAAACTTTTTTCAAGCCAGCCCAAACGTCGCCCCCTAATTTTTTTACATTTACCAATAGCATCATCCTCCTTTAATTTTAGCTTTCTACTCCTATTTTTAGGGGGTGCTCAATGGCCCTTCTTTTCGACACTTTAAAAATTTTATGGATTTGTTTTTAGACTTCCCGTGCTTAAAAATCAATTTTTTTTCGTAAAGCCTGATGTTTCTAAGCGTCAATATGTCTTATTATATTGTATTTAGTTTAATTTTTATATTTTTCAAAATTTTTCTCTGGATCCGCAAAAATGCGTTAAAATCATCAGTGTTAAAATCCTGTTTTTCAGTGCGTTATAACAGCAAAACTATTCTTTGAAAAATAAAAGTTGAACAGTACATTTTGTAGGAAATTTTGTTTACTTTAACTTTGTAATTCAAGTAATTTTCGAGAAACTCATATTTTTTGAAATATACGAAAAAATCCGAAGATAAAGTGAAAATTTTGCAATTTTTTCACATATTTTTGTGTTTTTTGATATGAAGCTGACCTTCCACGTGAAAGTGAACTAAATATTCGGAATCAGCACCTCAAAAAACATATAAAACCGTCGAAGAAAATAACTTTAAAAATTTTTTTTTGAAGCAACTGCTTGTCATAGGACTTTATTACTATTTTGAGTTTTTATTGAATTTTTGATACTTTTTAAAACAAATTGCATAATTTTTAACCAGAATCAAATTTTTTGACCCTTAAAGCATAATATTTGACCCCCAAAAATGTCTTTCTATTATTAAAAGAACTGAAAATAGGCCCGCTGGCGGCCATTTTGTTTTTGACCGGAAGTCCCAAACGGCACTTCCGCCAGAGTGATTCTGGTCGATGTTGGATTCAACATGTTTTAAACTATATTTCCACCAATTTTGGTGCCTCTTGCACGATCTGAACAATTATTCCCTTTAACAGTCCTGCTATTGTTGCTTCCTAGTCAACAAAAAACTAACTCGTCAATATTGTTTCTTAACATTCATACTTAAAAAAATGATGCTATTAACTATTTTATTTTCAATTTATTATCATATATTAAGTGTATAAATAAAGTAGGTGTCAAAATAATTTATCTTTTACTTATTTTTTAGCCAATTTAGCCAAAATTTCGAAAAAAAACTAAAAAGTGCAGTTTTTTAGGGCCATTGAGCACCCTCCTAAAACTGAAGTAGGAAGTTGAAACTTTGCCAGAATAATACTATAGGTAGATGTAAAAAAAAGAGGGGGCGACGTTGTGTCTAGGACGTAGTTTAGTTTTTCCCATAGGAATGTGGACCACTAGGGTGGTCCTAATTTTTCAAACTCGGAATTTCTTCGGTCGCAACCCCTAACTTTTTTCCTTAAGGTATGAAATGAAAGTATACCAAATATTTTTTAAATATTTTAATATTAACACGTGCCGCAAAGCGATTGAAGTTATACTACGGTAAAAGCGCAAGAGTCCGTCACCACTCAGGGAGAAAAGCCGGCTCCGGCGCCTTTTACGCCGCATGACAGTAGACGCTGGCGGGCCTTCTCAAAAACATTTTCAAACGCGGTATCTTCATGTATTTTGTGTGAGATAAACTTGAAAACCTCCTACACTATGGTTATTGCATATATTTTAGGGTGTAATTCATTATTATAAGTAAATTCCAATGGAGGATTTAAGGTAAAGTGGACGAGGGTTGGGTCCAACGAGGGTTGGGAAAAAAACAAAACTTAAATGTCATGTTCAAAGCAATGAAAATTATATTTTAAATGTAATTCACCATAATTAAAAGCCTTACATAGAAATTTACTCTGAATTTTATAAGCTTAAGTTCAAATAATACATTTTAATTTTCTGAAATTAGTGTTAATTTATGAATTTGTGTTAAAAAAGCCCTTTGAAGCTTGTGTTACTGTATCCCTTTGACCTTATGTACTTTTATTGAAATATTTTCAAAAATCTTGGGAAAAACACAATCGGAAGAGACAAAGAAGAAATTCTTAAGTTTGAACTTTGAGTGCTCTTGAACACCGACCGATGTATAGCTATAAAGATTTCTACAGTTGACTATAGCACTTATAGAAAATCGAGAAGCAGAAATGATTAAATTTAGACAACGTTGATGCTTTCCATCATGCTAGGTCAGTGGTTCCCAACAGGTGGTCCGCGGACCCCTGGTGATCCGTGAGGCCTTTGGAGTGGTCCGTGAGAAGATTTTTAAACTTATCCAAAAAAAATGTGTGAAAATTCAAAAAAATAGTTTTCCTTATAACAATACTTTTCAGGAAGTAGTAAAAAACCATGGATGCAAAAAATATAAATAAAAAAATCCTACTGTGTCATAAATAAAAAAATCTTCTCTTTTATCCTATGAATCATATTTGTTCGTTTCACTTACTTTATTCAAAGTAGTTTATTACATAGTAGATACGGGGAAATGTGATTGATATGGCAAAGTACACATCAGATTAATTAAAACTGAGAGGCGCTAGGGTGGGGCAAATAAAGAATCGAATATATTTATCAACAATTTGATATAAAATTAATGTTAATTTTCCTTTAAAGTTTAATAGATTATTTGATTTTCAGTTCCAATTTAGAAACATACTTAATACTCGGTTTCTCTTACTTCATAAAAAAGACAAAACTTTTGACCATCTGTGAGAATTGAATGCATTGAAAAAATGATTAAAATTTTGAAGATAAAGTTAGGGATAGAGATGGTCCGCGGAGGTTCAAATTTACGTGAAGTGGTCCGCGGAATATTTGAGTTGGGAACCACTGTGCTAGGTGGATGATTAACGCAATTTGTTGTTTAAACATTTTTATTTTTAGAAACGAGGTTAATTTGGATAATCGAGAACTACAAGGATTAAAAGGTACAAGTATATTTATTGAGTCTGGTTTGATGTGTAAATGGCTCACAAAGCCACATTTAAAGATTTGAAATTCATGAAGGCCTGTTTTTCTACAGAGGAATTAATAAAAACATGTCTATGGCAGCATTGAAAATGATTAGTCATGGAGGGTTTCTTGATGGAGGAGACAGTTGCCTTAGCCTTTTTCGATGCAATTGTCCCCACACAACAATGAGCTGCCAAAGAGTTTAAAGAGAAAGAATCCACCCATGTATCAGAGTGGTCGCAAATTAGTTGTGAAAAACTGGCAGAACTCTGAGATAAATCTAGTCGATTTTGGGGCAAAATGGAACAAAAACTTTTTTCGAAAGTTTTTAAGTTATCTTTAGACTTTATTTCTAGAAATCCTACTTTGACGTGAAACTTGTGATGATATTATCAGGGAGGATTTAAAGTCGTCAGTAATAGTCTGTTGTAAATGATTCTGCAGAAAGGGGAATCAAGCTCATTGAGGAGTAAAACGATATTTTAACGCATAATGAGGAGCAAATACAACACTTTTAAAAAATGGTCAAAGGCTATAAGGTCAAATATTCTTCATGTTTAAGCATTTTCTGTTAAAAAAGTATTCAAATAAATTGAATAATATATTTTAAATGAATTTTATGATTTTTCAAAGTTTTGAGAATTTTGATGTTTTTTCAGATTTTCATCCCTTTTGCGGCACGTGTTAATATTTACCGATTCGGATAAAATTTTTACTAGTTACTTACTACCCCATAAGTAAAAAATTTAGGGGGTGCGACTTCAAAAATTCCGAAAAAATTTTTTTACCATTATACTTAGGACCACCCTAGTGGACCACCCTAACCCCCATGGTACTTGTAACTCTATTATTACAACTCTATTTTATATTAAGTTTGTCAAAACACAAAAACTCTACCATAAAATCAATATCCAATTTAACTGTAAAATTAATTAGGTTGGCAAACAGCTAAGGCAAAAAATTTTAAATCCATTGTGCTTCCATTAGAAAAGTCCTCCACATCATATAAGAGAATGATAAAAATATGTAAAGATTGTTTGAATGAGGGAAAGGAAGAAATGCTTTGTAATTCTGCAGGTTGACTGTTAAATAACTTAGGTGCAAGATAAAAGAAGTGTTTGCGAAGTATCTCCTTATAGAAGCGTGGAATCTGATAAATTTCACTGATTCTTCTATTGTTAACCCTATTTTTTAAATTGCAAATATCTCTATTGCAAAACAAGAAAAGTTTCTACGAAATATGAAATCATTATTTTTATTAAAGTATAAATAACAAAAAGGAATGGAAATGAAATTGTACATAAGAAATTGAAAGGATAAATAAAAATCAGTGCCATTTTTAATAAATGAGACTCCAGAAAAAAACGATTGAAATTTCGTGTTATCCTGGGAGAGAAGATTCGAAAAAATTTGGGAATGGGAAATTTAACATTGGAAGCTTCAATATTAAAACACCTGTTTTGGGGGTCTGATTGTGAACACAGAAAAATGAAAAAATGTTAGGGTTTTATTTAATTCATAACCCAAGTGGTTTGCCAGAAATCTCAACAGAGTAACTTCCCCCAACTGTATATCAATATATACAAAACAAAATTTAATTTAACACTTAAGGTGCAAAACTAAATAATAAAACTTTAGTCTTGTATGTCTTATACATTAATATACAGAATATTAACTAACGCTATAATAAATTTATTGCGTATTTAGAACTTACTTGTTATTCAGCACTCTAGTAATGTCATTTTCACCAGTTATGTTACCAAACTTGGATTAACACTTTAATATTCTTTGCTCATCTTCAATCTGTAAAATTTATAAACATATAAATAACTGAAATACTGCTCTTGAAGCCAGTAAATATTATTATAGTTTCTTCTAAGACTAGTCTATTCATTTAGAATAGACCAGTGAGAGGATATGAACTAGAAGTGATAACTGAAGATAAAGAAAGGGGAAGAATGATTTTTGTCCATTTCGGCACATCTTTTGTATAAGTTTCCAGCCGCCATGATTGACCACAGCTCAAACTTTTGGCCTGTCCCCATCGTACTGGCCTAATGGCTAGAGTACCTATCTGACTATGAAGCGAGCACCCAAGGTTCAAATCAACGTTAGACCTGGATGTTTGTGTGTGCACAGGGTGTTCCAAAATAGACTGACATTTTAAAAATCAATAACTAATAGCTCAAAAACTAAAAAAGATTAAATTACGGGGTTTGTTGCATCCTACTCCTAAGACTCTCAGTAATAGGATGTAATGAACTATGTATTTTTATCTTTTTCAGTTTTATAGCTATTAGGTGGCTAGAGTTATCTTGGGCGATTACTGGCAAGCCTAAACTGATGTAGGAAAAATACTGTGAAATAATCGGTTACTAAGGCTGCATAAAGAGCCTTATTATGGATTTCCTTTCGAGTTCATAACTTCTCACTCTCTTCTAAGATGTAAATCACCCCTTTCAGTTCCCAGCCAAACTCTTATTTGAAACATTTATGGCTCCATGACTACAGAAATATTTATTTATCAATTTTTTTATGTTATTGAATCTACATCCATTAGAAATGACTAAAGGGGACATCCATAAATTACGTGAGGTCAAAAAGGGGGGAGGGGTTTGGAAAAATCTCACCAAAGGGGAAGGGGGTTCAATTAAAATCTCATGTCAACTTGTTAAGTTAGAAATTAAACGATTTTTTTTAAGTTTGAGAAAGGAATAATACCCACAGATAAGATAATGTGGTGATTTTTAGGCGGAATAATGTCCTTTTCCCCCACAACATTAATAATGGAGAAGTTTTAGGTGCTGTGAAGCCAGTGTTGCCAGACAGTTTGACGAAAAAGTCGCGGATCAAGGCTCTAAAAGTAGCGGATTTGAAATTTTTGGAGCCCAAATTTTATTTCAGTGGTAATTTTGAAGTTAAACACACTTTTAACATTGTTAATGAACTATTATTATATACTCTAGAACAGGGGTCGGCAAGTAATTTTACTTGGGGTCCAAATAATTTTGAAAATTTTTCATCGGGGTCCGGAGAAAAATAGGCTACTATTACTAGTTTAAATTGTTATCTTCAGTTGCACATAAATTTTCACAAAGATGTAATTTGAGTATGCTACCTGCTAAATAAAATTGTTAAATTTAATATGATTAGAAGTTTTAACATCAAAATGGGGGTCTGGGGGCTTCCCCCAGGAAATTTTTTCAAATTAGACCCTTAAAAAGCATGTCAAATGTGGCGAACTTAGTCACCAGTACAATAGTCATATAATTCAAATGGGCTATAAATACCGATTGAAGCGATTATAACTCTGAAGTATACTTTTGAGCCGTATGACCTTCGGATCGGTATCACCCCGTGGCTCGCGCATGCCACATTGGTGACCCGGTATACGAACACGCACCTTCCATCACCTTCACCATCTTCACTACCATCCCCCTTCGGTGTGGTTGAGTTTCTATAAGCTGTGCCATGGCTCTCGGATCACAACACTCCACGACATATGGAAGAGCCTAACGCTGGCCACAACTCACTCAACAATTCACAAAAACAATTTCTTTTTCACAAAAAACATTTCATTTCTCACAAAAAATAATGAAATGGGACCCAAATTATAAAACCTGGATCTACCCCTGTGGAATACCAGAAAAAATTTTCATATAGAGACCAAAAAATAAATATTATGTTTTTAATTTTGAGTATAAACCTAGGAATTTCAATTCATTTTTAATGAAATGGCTCGCCCGTGGCCCGGTACCATTTGTTCGACGAACCGGCACCGGTCCGTGGACCGGGGACCACTGCGTTACTGTATATATACAGGGTGTCCCATAAATAATGGGCCACACTTCTAGGGGGGATAGTAGACACCTTGACGAGTCAGAATCACATAGGATTTGGGGGTCCCAGATCAAATCCCAGGGAGCTAAAAATGGTGCGACACCCCAAAAAAATTATTGAAAAATTCAATTTGTAGAAGAACTACTATTGGTAAAAATTTAATTAGGGTCTCAAATTTTGTGGTTTAATATGATCTTCAAAATTATGGTAAAAGTTTTCACTTAAAATTTTTTTATTACGAAAAAAAGTCAAAAAACCACAAAAAAATGTGAAAAATCTGCTAAAACTTTGTTTTGTATTTGGAAATCCTTTCTTTTGATATTCCCATCCGAAGGAGCATAGTTGAAAACCCTTAAGTCCAAAGTTTCACGTAAAAACCATCAATATTAAACGCTTGAGATCCTGTTAAAGTTCGTTTTTTGCGTTCGGAAACAGCTTCAGAAAACGAGCGTTCAGGGAGAATCTACGAGTTTCGGACTGTAGCGGATTGATGCTCGCCAATTTTCTCGCCATTATTTGCGATGCTAGATTCCTCGCCAACTTTCGCTTCTACAGATCATCCATGCTTACTTGGCGAAAGAAAAAAATTGGAACTACCCCTAAGAAAATACGCAATTTTGTTGAGCAAAAGGGATAGTTACAATTTATTTTTTCTTAAGTGTCTGATAAGATAGTTTTAATAAACATTTACCTTCTAGGTTTCTAGTTACGATCCCAAACATTTAAGTAAATTAATAACTTTTTTTTAAATTTTAGTATTTCAGTAAATAATTTTGTATTAAAAAATTCGCATCCCATAATAATGCGCTTTTAAATTTTCAGACTTTTTTCCAGTACTTTCGTCTGTAGATAATTTTAAATTAGGTATGCAAATTTCATCCAGTACTTAAGTATGTTCTGTACTAAACTTGTGCCTTATTTGAATTCAGCCGCTGTTATCTCTTTTTTCGTCTCTCGTCCATTTAAATTCTGAAGTATTATTATTTGTTGCTTTGGATTTCTTTAAATTTTTTATCGAATTCTGGGTATGAATCAATTCACAAATACTGAACTCGCAGAAATGCACATTGTCTACGGTATTGCTGACTACAATGGACGGGCCGCTGCTCGTATTTATGCCGATCGGTACCCCAACAGAGAACAGCCACACTTCAGAGTATTCCAACGTCTCCATCAAAATTTATGCGAGAATGGGACATTGAGAAGTGAAAGGGCGAGTGAGGGCAGGCCACGATCGGCGGGCTCAGTTGCTATCGAAGAAATGGTGTTGGATGCTGTGGAAAATAATCCTAGTACCAGCATACGTGCCATTGCTTCAGATGTTGGAACCTCTCGAAGTAATGTCCAGCGTATTTTGAGAGTCGAGTCCTTCTACCCCTTTCGTCTTCAGAGAGTGCAATTGCTACTCCCCGAAGACCATCCTAAACGCGTGCAATTCGCACAATGGTATCTTCAAAAACAAGCACAAGATAGAAATTTTCCATCATATTTGATGTTTACTGATGAAGCCACATTTACTAGGGATGGCGTATTTAATCATCACAACCAGCATTTGTGGGCTCATGACAACCCCCACGGAGTACGGCATCACGCGGCACAACATCGCTTCAGCATTAATGTGTGGGCAGGTTTGGTCGACGACTACTTAGTCGGGCCGTATCTTCTCCCTTCAAAATTGACCGCTGGGAATTATAAAATTTTCCTGGAGGAGGTACTTACAGAATTGCTTCTCCACGTACCATCAAATGTGAAGCGCAACATGTGGTTCCAACATGATGGGGCGCCCGCACATTTTGGATTAGCTGTCCGAAGCTACCTGGATACCACATTTCCAAATAGATGGATTGGGCGTGGAGGACCTGTTCACTGGCCCCCATGATCACCAGATTTGTCTAGCCTTGATTTTTTCTTATGGGGAGCGATTAAAGATATTGTCTACAACGATCCAGTTGATACAGACACGGATCTGGTAGCTAGAGTTGTCTGTGCCGCTGCCACGGTTAAAGAAATTCCTGGTGTATTTGAACGCGTCCGGCAGTCGATGATCCGTCGATGTCAAGCCTGCATCCAGACTAACGGTGCCAACTTTGAACCCTATTTGTAAATCGTTTTTGGGTTTTCCCATTATATCCTCGCGCTAGGATACTTCAGTCGGCGGATCCTCAAGCGCTATGATCGTGATTTTGAATTGCGATATAAGATTGGTTTATTAATCGAGGAATAAGCAAAGGGTATGCGGGGTCTCACCTCACCGTTCGCGATATAAGCAATCTCTTAGGTTTGTCATAACCTTCAACATGCATTCCTTTGTTTTGCAAACTTCTTATATCGGACGTTGAGGGGAGACCCCGTACATACCCATTTGCTTATTATATCATTCCTCGATTACCAGAAATCCCCCTTTTATCGCAACTCAAAATCACGAACCTAGCGATGGAGGATCCGCCGACTGACGTATCCTAGTGCGGGGGTATAACGGAAAATAACCATAGAAACTATTTACAAAAGATCTTTAAAGTACCGTGCTTGTAAATAATTGATTATTCTATTGGGTGTTTTCAAAGCTAACAAATGTACCGTTTTTGTCATTAAAAGCAATAAGTAATGCTGTTTCCTGGATTGATACATTTGTAAAATCACTACTACTATCAAATAAAATAAAAAAATTATCGATACTATCAGATAATTTCTAACAATTAATACTATTCGTTTTTAAGATCGATAATTCCTAAAACTATTAATGAGTTTGTTCTTTATATCCAATAAATGATTAAGTTAATTTAATTAATATCTTTTTTCCTTTCATAGACTTCAATAAAAATTAAAAATCAACATTTTACGCTTTTGCAATTTCCATCCCGACAAATTGTTCAATTGGCGGTTTTCAGATATTTTCATGCTCATCTCAGGTCTCGCCAAATTGGGCGAGGAATAATAGTTGGTGAGCATCAATCCACTACAATCCGTAATTCTTAGATTCTCCCTGAACGCTCGTTTTCTGAAGCTGTTTTCGCACGCAAAAAACAAACTTTAATAGGATCTCAAGCGTTTAATATTGATGGTATTTACGTGAAACTTTGGACTTTGGGGTTTTCAATTATGCTCTTTCAGATGGGGATATCAAAAGAAAGGATTTCCAAATACAAAATAAAGTTTTGGCAGATTTTTCAATTTTTTGTGGTTTTTTGACTTTTTTTTCGTAATAAAAAATTTTTAAGTGAAAACTTTTACCATAATTTTGAAGATCATATTAAACCACAAAATTTGAGACCCTAATTAAATTTTTACCAATAGTAGTTCTTCTACAAATTGAATTTTTCAATAATTTTTTGGGGGTGTCGCACCATTTTTAGCTCCCTGGGATTTAGTCTGGGACCCCCGAATCCTATGCGATTCTGACTCGTCTAGGTGTCTACTATCCCCCCTAGAGGTGTGGCCCATTATTTATGGGACACCCTGTATGTATATATATATATATATATATATATATATATATATACAGGGCTCGATTTCAGCCGGAACAGCGTTCAGGAACCTCTTTTTCGATTAAAAAATTAATATTTTATTTCAGGGGTCTCCTATAACTACAGCCCGTGAAACCCTTTCTATATGTACGAAAAAAAAGTTCTACAATGAATTAAAACCCTGTTTTTAGGGTCAAATTTCCAAAAATTTTCTGGGGAAGGACCCCCAAACCCCCCTTTTTGTATATTTTTAATTTTAAAAACATTTAAATGAGTTTTTATCTTTTTTCCAAATAACAATAATTTTGTGATTTAATATTAAGGTTATTAATTAATTGTGTTCTTGTAAAACATAATTGTGAACCCAAAATTGAACTACCCAAACAATCTGCTCCTGGTGTTAATTCTTTTTTTATTTGAAGAAAGAAAAGAAAATTTGGGACATCTTAAATTCTACCATTTAAGGACTTAACTACGCATTATATTCCTTAAACTGGCAAAATATACATTACTATTGGTTCATTGATGATAAATCGTCCCGCTCTCTACAAGAGGGGCCCTGTTGCCTAAATAGTTCAACGTCTTGTAAAATAATTAAGATGGAAAATTCTTCCTAATCTAGTACAACACATTTGAATTTATTTTTTAAATTTAAAAATAAATGCTTAAGTTTTTGTATTAAAAAGTATTCGCTTTTTTCAGTTTTGAGACCAATAATTTTACCGTTCCGGTACCTCTTTTTTTAGAAATCGAGCCCTGTATATATATATATTATTATTCCGCTTACAATGAGAGAGGTGTCAAAATGAACTTAAAACACTATTTTAAGGGTTTAAGGGTAAATTTCTAAAATTTTCCGCAGGGGAAGAACTGCCAGACCCCTTAATTTTACTTAATAAGTCACAAAATTTGAGTCAACCCCTCCCTCGAAACTAAAGTCTGGTTACGGCTCTGCAAGTATCTCATAAAGACTGTTATGATGACTTCGTAATTATTTACTACAAAATGTTCAAATTATATGAAAATCTCTTTCATTAAAGTTATTTAGTATTTAAAATTTAGTTCTCCATTTTGTATTTTGAAAATTAACTCACTAGTTTTCGTAACATGTCTGTCACATTTTCAAAGAGATCAACCAATTAAAAGTTTTTATAAATTAAATATTATATTTTGAGTGCAATCTTACATGGTGGTGCAATCAATCTTACATGGGGGCATGGAAAATTTGGAAAGGCTTTAGTGGGGCATAGACCAAAAAAGGTTGGGAAACACTGCATTACTTAGTGGTTTGACTTTTTTTCTCCATTTCTTCTTATTGAAGTTTCAGCTTTTTATTTTCCTCTCTCAACTCTTCAGTTTCTTTCTCTTTATCCTGCAGTTTTACTCTGAGCTTCTCAATGCATTGAAGTAATTTTGAAATTATTATTGGTAATTAAAACAGTACAGTTAAACTTCAAATTAGCTGAAATCCCACTTTAACCAAGCAAGGGAATATTTTTCATGTGTTTACAGAGACAAAAAATTGGCAGAAAATAATAAAAAAAATTTGATGGCACCTAAATGTTTCTTCATTTTAAGTAGGCTTTTACTTCCCGAGATCTAGGTTGGTTCGGTTTTAGACCAAGACATGGTATAGCCCTAGCGCATGACCCAAGACAGGGTATAGCCCTAGATCTAGGATTTGATATGCTAGATTCATATTTTTTAGCTTAAATCTTAACTAATTTTCATATTACTTCCATATTTTAAATTTTTTTTTATTTTTCTTAAAATTTAGTACTAGGCCACACTAGTGGTCAGAGTTTTCAGTATAAAACTATAGGAAAATAAGAATGGAATTTCAGTTTTGCAAATCGAATTGTCAGATTTTAATTTTGCTAAGCAAATTGGTGGATTTCCGCCAATTGGCAGTAGAATCACATGTATGATTTTTAGATGCCTTTCACCCTTTAAAAAATGTCAAAAAATGCTGCCATTAAAAATAAATAAATAAAACGGAACAATTAAAGTATTTAAAAAAACTTTTCAGTTATCTTAACAATAATACACCCAAGTTAGTCTTGGTTCTTATTAACTCGGATAATTAGAACTACTGTACTAGCATGTTGTTAACAAAACGCTTATCTGCCCATTCATGATATTTATTTGGGTCATGCTACACACTTTGCCGGGGAGCATTGTTCTCTAGCGCAGTGGTCTCCAACCCCCGGTCCGCGGACCGGTGCCGGTCCGTGGATCAAATGGTACCGGCCCGCGGGCCGACTATTTCATTGAAAATTAATTTAAATTCCTAGTTTTATACTCCAATCCAAATTAATGAATGAAGTGAATTATAAATCACTTAATATTTATTTTTTTGGTATAACTATTTTTTTGAAAGCATGTTTAAATACAATTAAATTAAAATTAATAAATCAAAATAATCTAGAATGTAAACAATCAACGCCCCCCCAGCGGGCCGCGGTAAAATTATCAGACGTTGACCGGTCCGTGGTGGTAAAAAGGTTGGGGACCACTGCTCTAGCGGACACAGTTTATATTTGTGGCCATGAGTTCCTCTGAAAATCTTGCTTTGTCAAAGCATGACAAACCTGCATTTTAAGTCTAGCACACCAACCTTTTAAGACACCTAGTATATGGGGAATATATTTTAGATGCTTGTTATAATATACATACGCCTATTCTTGCCAATCTTTTGAATGTGTTTTTTAAACTAGGAAAAGTCCTATTGGTGTGATCGTAACTATGCATGACATATATCTGTTAGTACTTTGTAAAATAAGGTAACAGGTGACTTACTGTCAAGACTTGGAACTTCTTCTGAAGGAAACTGAATCAGCAACATGAAAATAACTTCCTTGTTTCTACAAAAAAAAAGGATGATTATTTATTTATTTGACAAAGGGTATTAAATATCTGGCATATGTATGAAATGGATAACAGCAGCATCTCTTAAATTTTCTTTATTTAGTTTGTTCTTAGTAAAATTTGGTATTCTGATTCCGAATATCACATTTTTAAATCTCAAAAATAATTAGTTCTTTTATTATTAACAATTAAAAATGAGCGAAAAGGGATGCAATCAGAAACGCACTATGATTGGCTGTTACCATCGTGACGTGTCGGGTGCCATAACTCGCTCAGACAACATGGCTACACGATTCATCTAGCAAAGCTTTTGTTTTGTTTAGTTTATATAGTAAGTGTGAGACTTTCTGCTTTGCTTTTTATTTTTATTTAATAGTAATTCTTAATTCTAACAAGAAGTGGAAGATAAAAATGGATCATTTGCCACAAAATTCCAAAATTATGATTCCACAGTTCTTCACTGCTAATAAAGGATTTTTTTCTGTGGAAATCTTAGGATCAAAGGTAAAATATTTTTATCCCCAAATAAAATATTCTTAATATTTGTTTTAGATTTTTCTAAACTTCTTGCAAATGAATTCTAGATGAAGGAACTAAGAAAGTTCCAGAAAAATGCTATTTATATCTAATAGCATTTAGCAAGAAATGTGGATAAAAACACTTTGGTGGCATATTTTATATATTTTTAAACAACTTAATATAGAATTTGTGTGTGTTTTAAGTCGTATTTAACAAAATTTAAGTTATTTATACTGCTTAATATTGTTGAGCTTAAAATTTCATGCATTGATTCCTTATTCTACTTAAATATAAAAAGAGGGGTTATCCTTGAAAAATAGCCTTATAAGCAAATTATATAGTATACTCATAAATGTTTTTTTAAATGTAATGTACAATATATTATGGTGTGTTTGGTGTTTTAACCTTTTTTTGGGCTAAGAATGTTAGTTCTAGCTATATTTTCTTCTAATTTTATCCAGATTCTTGTGGATATGAAACTTATATTCGTTCAGATCGCCATATTAATCCACAGCTCTCATACCTTATAACCATATCTAATGATATTAATACGAGGGTAGTTAAAAAGATTTTCGGCCTGACCATGAAAATGATAACTTATGGTTTAAAGAACTGTTTATTTTTTAACATTGCTTCCTTTTAAGCTACCTCACTTCTTATTTGGACAGTCCGGTCATATTTTCCCCTCTTTTGAGGGTGCTTCTGGAATTTCGTCAAAAAAACCTATTCAACTCACAATTACTTCTTAATTCGAAGAAAAACGGTGTCCAGAGAGAAAAATTGTCACTTTGGGGGAGAGATATAAGTTTGAAGATTCCAAATCTGGGTGACGGGATGGGTGTTTTAAAAATTTTTAATCCAAACCCTTGAATTGCTAAATAGGTATTTTTTCTCGGAAAATCTTAGCAACCGTTTAGTTAAGTATTCTCCAATTATATTCATAGCCTTCCCCCTATAATTCATAGACAGAATTTTCCTGAAATCATAGAGTTATTACGCCATGACTTTGCCAGCCGATAGGACTTTTTTGTGCTGAAAAACTGACTATTATCCATTCCATTGATTATTGTTTTACTTAAAAGTTCAAAGTTATGTCCATGTTTGCCTGTAGACGCATAAAATAGCTTTTATTTTATGAAAATCGCGTTAAATATCGCATTTAAGTCGTCATGTCGAAATGCACTTTTGTGCCGCATTTAGGATTCGTGGCACCCATCTTGAGCAGTGTTTTCAAGTGCAATTCCTCATGCAAAAAATAATTTTCGTGTTCCTCTGATACCCCTAGATTAGACAATTACAAATGTTCCCCACCTTTCATCAATCTTCTAGGGGGGACTTTTCGATTATTTACGGCATGGTCGCTCTTTTTAAACTTTTTCCACTATGGTTCTTAATGAATGCTCTCACACCCAAGTTAAATCTTCGACGCTTATTTTTTCACTGGCAAAACAAAGCTAAAGAGTCCATTTACACATTTCGGAACTTAGAATTACTTTAATTTGGTGACATTGCTTCTTTTAAAAATAATTTTATCACAGCTCGATACTTGCTTTTTCTCATTGTTGAGAACATAGGCTCTTAAAATAAATTCCCGACAGCATTATTCCGATCAGAACAACCCAAAAAAATTAATTAGGTGTCTTTGAAGAGTTATTGTAAGAGGAAAAAAAATTCGCGCCAATTCTGGGTGAGAATAACCAGAAGAATTAATTATAAATAATAAAACACACTACACGCTATGGGATATCTAACTAAAACAACTAGTATTTAACACATGTTACGTCACAGCCATTCAAGTCACATGACTGCGTTTTCAAAGTGATTCCGAAACAAGGTGATTTTTAATTGCAAATAATTAATTATTGGGCCCGTAAATCTAAGAAATAAAATGTTTTCTAGAAGTTTTAAGACATTCGGAACACATTAAAAGCAAAATTGAAAATTGTTGCAGTTATCCATTATTTAAAACATTTAATTGCCATTACTTTGCTCTCTTGTTTATATTTTTTGGAAAAAACACACACAAAAATGGATAATTTAAAAATACACTTGTTAATTACACTTCTAAAAATGGGCAATAGTTTTTTTTTAAGAATTTGGATGCTTAAGTAAGTTGATGATATTATGTAGATTGCTTCATATGAGAGAATGGAAAACATTTCTTATACTTGCTCTAAAATATATAGACAGAATTTGCTAAAATCAAAGTAAATTTAATTCTTGAACTTAATGCATAGTTTATTGAAGGCAAAACTATTGTTCTATGAAAGTCAAACTCAAAATATAACTAAAATATTTAGTTATTTAGATAGTTATTTTATTATTATTTAAGTAAAATAATAATATAGATTACCCACACATAATTTTTAAAAATTGATAATAACTCCAAGCAGGATTAACTACAAAAATTTACAATTTTATACATTTTTACATTAAAATTACACACATATTATATCTTATTTATCATTTTATAGTTCAATTCTGCTAACATGTCATGCTAAATATCACCAATCTTTTTAGAACACCATCTATTCAAATATCAACAAATTTTTCTGATTTTTAATTTTTATTGATGAACTGAAAAGTTATTGATCTAATTAAACATTTTATTCCATGAGTTTGAAATTATTTAGCAATATTTTTACTTTTTAGTGTCCAAAAGTGATTGGCAATATTTAGCGAGAAAATTAACAGAATTGAAACCAATTTATTTTATAGCACTGATGGTTTTGAAAAGAAATCCATTTTAAAACCTTTTTTCATCTTTCATCATCATTCTTTGTTGTCTTATAATTCATAAACTAGTAAAAGGTTGACTCTTTGGTAGGTTGTTAAAATTGAATTCATCAGCTCGGTAGCATTTCAACGCCCATTCTTTTCTAAGCTTATCATTGTTTGGGAAACTAAAAGAGGAAAATTAATATTATGGATAAGAATAGTTTATAAGTTCAAAAAAATAATAAGCTTTTATTGTTAGATTCTGTTAACTTTAGTAAGATTTTTTGCATAATTCAATCTACTATTTCACTGTTTACTTTTTTTAACATAAAAGCTGGCATATATCCCATTAAAAAGTAGGATTATTATTTGGAAAATAAAAAAGGAAGATATGAATGAGCTGTAGGACTACTAAGGAAATTCAATACATGGACAATGATCGCAAATTATTTGAAGGACGAAGCATTATTCAAAAAATTGTTCTCAATCTATTTATGAAAAACACTAGGTTGTAATCCAGAGAACGGGGCCGTCTTCCCGCGTATCGCCAATCGCGATTTTTGGGATGAACGAATGGATATGGCACCGGAAAGTGTCGGGAGAGTCTGTCCCGTCGCGGTTTAGGGCAACCCCGGGATTTTTCGACTTTCGCAGGGTGCGGCCTGCGGCGGAGATCGGGTTGATGGTTGGGGGAGGTATCTCGTCACCCCTCGGGGTGGGGGCGACCTATGGTATGTCCGGAAGGGTAATTAAAAGTTCAGTGACTGGGGAGGGGGCTTGGGGTTCCATGGGAGGAAGAAAAAAGCGTCTGGTTTTTGAGCATCTTCTCGTCATTTCTTTGTTTGTCGTTGGAGTGGGCTGGTGCCATCTTGAATAGTGAAAAATTTGGAAGCGATTTTACGAAATTTGGAAGCGATTTTAGGAGATTTGGAAGGAATTTTAGGAGCATTCTGCAATCGAGCCAGGGTAAGTTGTCTGAATGAATATGGATGTGATTCGCTTGGAAACTTTATTTGATCTTAAGAGGGAAGGGGTTGCTAGGGTGATTGAATGGTGCATGACTGTTGGGTTGATTTGCGTGTTTTTTGTGTTTCGTGTTGTTTCTGATTTTTTCCAAATCGGTGAATTTTATATTAAGTGGGGCGAAGCCCCCGAAATGACGTTCTATTTTGCCTAAAAGTGCTGGTTTTTATTTCTCTGTTTTGCGTGTTTTTTGTGTTTAGTGTTGTTTCTGATTTATTCCAAATCGGTGAATGTTATATTAAGTTTAAGGGGGGGTGAAGCCCCTGAAATCACGTTTTATTTTGCCTAAAAGTGCTGGTTTTTATTTGTTTAACTTTTTAAAATGCTAGTTTTATGTTCAAAGTGATTTTTTTTTCATTTTTGAAATGAGTGTTTTGTAATGATTTGCGTTCTTTTTTCTTAAAGTTTGCAGTTGAAAATCCGCTCAAAAGCCGCCATTTTGTTCGGATGGTCGTTTTTCGAAACCCGTGTTTTGGCGAGTTTTTTGGCGCCAAAAAAAAACGGCCCCGTACACTGGAGAAATCCCAAACACTATTTTCTTTCTAAATAATGATACACAAAAACTAGTTTATGTTAAGAAATATATTATTGACCTCAAAGTTATTTGTAAGTCATCGTTATACAGAAATAAACCATGGTTGTAAACTTAAGGAGAAAGTTACTCTAATCAATCATTACTCAATCAAGAACTCAAATTAATTATTGATTTAAAATTAGAACAGACTGTCATTAAAAAAAGAAAGCAGAACTTGTCGAAAATACCAGATATCGTTTGGTTTTCCTCTGAAGTTCGAATACCCATAAGCACACCAATCGCCGTTCTCTTTTAGCATTTTGCTAAATTTCAAAGAGCTTTGAATTCAAAAAGAATTTGCAGAAATCTATTTCAGAGAGAAATATAAACCTTGGATTGGATTGGAATTACATATATTTTCTGGTCTGTGTGCTTGATCTCGAATCTAAACCTAGCAACTTGCATCGAGAATAAAGGTAAATATAAACAAACAATATCAGGGATGTTGCCATTGCCAAATTGTCTATTGAAGTGATAAAAAAACCACGGCTAGACTGGATTAACTGTGTTTATATACGGCTTGCGCAATTACGCGAAAAGGTAGGTTCAAGAAACTGGGATGTACGATGTTAGCGCCATCTATCTGTCATTCATGGCATTCCACTGGAAAATAATTATTGGTTGGTTGATTTCATACGATTCAAAGATAAATATGCTTAAAAGGAGTCACAGACGAGCAACTTGGTCATCAACCGGGTTGATTATTTTAAAAGTTTCTTTGAATCAAACCCACTAAAATACCAAACCTACATGATTGGCTCAAACATATCATGTGATAGGGCTTCTCTTTCCTATTATTCAGATCATAGAGGAGATCATTCATTTCGATCTTTCGAATGCTGAGTAATCGAATGATTCTTTCTGGAATTGAAAAATTTGTTTACATTTTGTGGTCGTGTTTTGATAAATATAATATGGCTCAGAATTTTTAGTTATCTTAGCTGAATTTGACATAAGGATAAATAGTTTCATGGCTTAATTGATCTCTAATTAGGTCAAAAGTTGAATGTTTGCAAACTAATGCCTTAGGATTACTGGTCATAAAATTCAAATTTTTTGGTACTATGAAGTAACAGATTTCAAAAATTTCACACTTTAAATAATGAAATTTAGTAATTGTTTTTAAGACATTTCAACTACCTTTAGTCTTTGAGAAGTAATTAAGTTAAAATAACAGTTGAAAATTTTACTAAGCCCCATAGTATTAATATTGTATAGTGTACATTACTAATTATTGTAATAAAACCATGAATTGAAATATTTAAACCTTCAATAATAGAAATTCTTAAAATGTCTGCAGTGTTCTATTTGTGTTTGATGTATGTTTATCTTCATATTTCTGGCACATGATTGAAAGATTTCTGGAAAGCTGATAGATGTGGTTTTATATCACTTAGTGGCGGCTCGTCCATGGAGCTACAGCACATCCAATCAAATTACAACTGGGAAAAATATAGTGGAGACTGGGGATGGATGGGACACTGGGTAGGATGGGACACCTTCAATAAATCTTAAAATTATAAATAACATTAGTTTTTGAGTGTTCCACTCCACCAGGTAAAGCCACCATGGCTTAATATTTTTATACAAATTTCTGAATGAAAAAGATGGTTTCACTAGCAAAAGTAACCAAGTTTTTTTCTTTTCAAAGTGAATTTTCAATCTGATTCTTGGTTGCTTTCTTAATGGTTTATATTGTTTTTTTAAACAAAATAATGTATTCTTTATGAATATATAGTTGAGTTAAGCCTAAAAGCTACAGTTCTTTTGAAAGAACCTCTTTTTTAAAACTGTTGCTACCGGAGTGGGATGGGACACCATGACCAATTCCTCTCAATACCTAAATACAAGCTATTGCATACAATTCTTTGGATACCATTGTTTTGAAACTGATTAGTATTGCAGTTGAAAACATATTTTTTTATATTAAAGAAGAATTTTAACTATTTTGTATTTTTCACTTAAGTTAGATTTTTCGAAGTAAATATAGGGTTAAAATAACTGATGTTTTTGTAATAAATCTTTAAAATGTGTAAAATACTTCCATCTTTGTGGTTTTTAATCATATATTTAAAAAGTAATCCTAAATTTTAATTTAAAAAGATATGTCCTACCCCGGCCCGGGGTGGGATGGGACACTTTTAGAGGTTACTTTAATTCGTTCATAAATCCTAAGTTTTGTTTGCTATCACTTTGGTTATATTATTTAAACATGTTAAAATGTTCCAAGATGTTAGTTTGAAAGTTTCAAATTTATACCATGAAAATTAAATTTTTAAAAAATATTCTTGGAAAAAGTGTCCCATCCCTCCCCGGTCTCCCCTAATCTTCCCTCGCGAGTAAAATGTCCTGCCTTTTTACATTGCAAACACAGAAAAATTAAATTTACATTGAAAAATTACATTGAAAATTAAAAACAATCACAGCAGGCCTAATGTGATGGAGTGAGGGAGGGATGAGAGGATTCGATTCGATCCGATATAAATCGATTCATTCAAACAACACAAGTTTTCAAACAAGAGGAAAGGTGGTGATCACGTGGTATATTTTCAGCCAATCATATAACTCTGGTATTTTTGTGGGTTTGGTACGAAGACGCTTGTTCACAGGGTTGGTAGTATGGTGAAGAATAGGGAGTTTTCACATGACGTCACATCCGGCGAAAAAAGTTTCGTTTCGCAGTGCTGGTGCTCCAAACAGTGCCCAAATCCCATAGGCGTTAATGTTAGAAATTTCTTTAATAAATTACATTTAAAAATATAGGAAGTTTACAGTAAAGCAGAGGTACTCTTGATGTTAAACACAGCTTTGTTTTGCATTTGAGAAAGTTTTAGATTGTAAATATTTGAAATAATTACTAAAATCTACATTTTAAAAATGGATCCGATCAAAAGCAGACGAGACATCAGCCATTCAATGAAGAAAATATTTATTGCAGGTAAGATATATTTTTACTTTTTAAAGTAAGATAAAGATAGTTATTTTGTTTACGAATATATATAAATAGGAAGAACTGCCCAGTTATTGATAGTTTCAGCATAAATAAGAGTAATTGTGTACAATTGGTATTAGGACTTGGTGTTTAATTTATAATTTGTATGTGTTTACATTTTGAACCTAATAAATATAAATTTCAAACATCCATTTAAATTTTCATTTAATAACAGTCTTCTGGTGCACATAATGTTTTCTTAAGAACAAAACAAAGTGATCCGCAAAGCTTTCAGTCTGACATAAAGTAAACAAAATATTTGTTGGTTGTTACTTATTCCTCATGCATTGTTATTTTATGTTGCATTGTTATTGAAAACAAAATTTGTTAGAGAAAATATTTAGGCACAGCTTTGATAAGAGTCGACCAGCTGCCCTGTTTACCTAACAGCTCAAATTAGATCTATATATGGTTGTGTGTCATCATTTGAGCTGTGGGTTAACATGGCAGCTGGTCGACTCTTATCGAAGCTGTATAACTAGCAATATTTAAAAACTAGTAGAAATTTCCACTGAATGATCTATTACTGGGCAATAAACTCTGTAATTTTCTCTATATTATGCAGCGGAAACTATACATCATTTGCTAGTTAATATTCTGGAAACTGACGTAGAACAGGGATCTCTTAAATTTTTTGGTTCTCATGGCATGTTTACTAATCAATGAAGTCCAGCAGGTAGAGTTAGATAAAACCAAAAACTTTCCATTCACAAAATTTTCCTGAAATATTTTTTGCAAATTAATGTAAGCACCCATAATCCTTTAAATTTTGACCTCCTTAAGAGACATTATGACAGTCCCATTGTTCGCCCCAATATTGTGATAATAATGCTTCTTGAGCAACAACAATAAATCAATATTTATTTATCAAATATTTAAATTATTGGTTAAATTCTGTTAACGTTCCCGTTAAATATTGCCAAGCTTTTTAAACGCCATAATATTCCAAAATCGACAAATTTTTCAGATTTTTATTGATAAACAACATTTATTGATCTAACTAAACTTTTTTATCTGTGAGTTTAAAATTATGTACCAATATTCCTGTTGGTGTCCAAAAGTGCAGGGTGATATTAAGCGGGAACGTTAATAGAATTGAACCATATTATTTAAAAGATTTTCTGCAAAATTGGAAAGTTTTCTGCGCTTGGCATTCCTGCGGTGCTAGGAATAGTGTGCAAAATCTCTAATTGGTCTATATAATGGATCTTGGTAACATTTTACTGTTATTTACACAAAAATATAACAATTACACATAAAAATATAACAAAAATTAAGAAAAACACTGCTATAGTTTAGATATTTTAAAAATGTTTTATTTGATTTTTTGGATGATAAAACTTAAAACTCGAGGCTTGTGTTCGGCTAATCCTAAAGTACCAAATAGGGATCTTGCATATTATCCTATTTTGTTGTCATACTTGGATAAAACCAAAAATTCTCTGCACACAAAATATTAAAATATTTTCTGCAAAGTTATTAAGTGCCTCCAGACATTTAAATTTTGACACAAGACATTATGAGTCACATTGTTTGCCTAAATATTGTTATAATACTTCTTAACAACAGTAGGGAGAAATCCAATTCATTATACAGCTTTAGAAAGAGTCCCCCAGCTGCCATGTTTTCCCACAGCTCAAATGATGGACAGGCTATGGTAGAGATCTAAGTAATAGTATTATTAGGTCCTAAAATAATATTTGCATATATACTATTGTTATATTTTAAGACCTAAAATATAATAAGATGTTCCTAATTTATTATTTATCAAAAATATAAATTACTTTTAAACATTTTTTACAAAATCCTAGTTTTCTGCACGAGCGTGCTTGTCTACATATAAGTATGTCTATAATGTATGCCTGTTGTATTCATCATAATTGTAATACATATTTTTTAAATTTAAAATGCTGATTGTTAAACACTTTGTTCTTAAAAATATTTTTTTATTTTATAGTCTATCAATGAGACGTAGCAAAACCAGTGACTGAAATAGACAATCAAAATAAAACAGTGACAAACTGAGTTGACTCTGGACAGGACTGCGCCAGACAGATGGACACAAAGAAAAATACAGAAATTAAGAACTTTATTAAGAAAAATCTGAACAATACTTTATTTAATGTATGAAAAAGTTAATAATTATAAAAGGGTTTCATTTACTCAAAATCACTACCTGTGCTTTTATAATAATTTTTGAGTACTTTATCAACTTGTTAAGTATGTGATGAAATATTTTAACCTTATAAAGTATACTACATAATGATGTTCAGCATATTGGGAGAAAACCTATTCCTCGAAAAAAATATTCCTCCTTATAGTCATTAGGAAGTGCTTTAAAATTTAATTCCATTGTTGTGTTGAAGACTAGTTATTTTATATTTTTGTGGATAATTTAAATAAAGGTTATTTTAAGAGTTGTGTACTAGTACTTCACTAAAAATAATTTTACTTCTTGCTCTGCTAAGAAAATAGCTGGAACAGTTTGGTTTGATTATTGTTTTATGGTGCATGAATCAATTTTGAATAGCTGGGACAGATATCAATCTCTAGACGGAAAACTCTTCCATGACCAGTGATCTCAATTGTATTTTACTATGTTGCCGCTAATTAAAATGTCAAAGCTAGTGGCCGAAATAATTTTATATTGAGTCAATATTTATTTCATTACAAAATTGTAGCTTTACCTTGGCTTAAAACACTGAAATAGACAAATTGATTTGTTGTATAATTTAATTTATTATGTTTAAGACACCTTTAAGGTTTAAAATTGTTTTGGAAAAAATTAACCATTTTTCAGGATTCTGTGGCTAAGTTCCAGGGGGTCAAGGTAGTGCTGCACCCCGGTGACAAAATTCCGTTAAATATTGTAAACAATAGTTACAGTCCTCGTTCAAAAAAAGTAAAAAGCTACTTTATGAAACATATTTAAACACCAGTCATGTATCTTTTACTACTATAGCTAAAAAAATAAGACCAATAATGTAGTATTCTGATAAAAAATGTATATTTACTTTGAATTGGTATTTGACAAGCAATAACATTTAGCATATTGTTACAAAGATTGATTTTTTTCTGTTGGCACTAATTTTAGAAATATAATAAGAAAATTAAGGAAAAAGATAATACTATTAAAATATTTAAACAGACTTTTTAGTGGTTCGAATACGATTGATAGTTTTATTTTTCAAATACCCTTTTTACACGATCTTTTAAAGAATCAACATAATTCGCATTCAAATTGTGCAAGAAATAAAGTTGGACAACCTCGTGAGTGAGTATTATTCTGATAAAATGCTAAAAACATAGTTAGTTAACAGTAAATTTAAAATTTGATCTGCTATTACTGCGGAAAATGTAAACAAATCATCGCTGCTTCTCGTCTGCTTCAGTTCCGATCGGTTCCATTTTAAAAATTAGTGATTTAAATAATATATATTTCACAGAATTATAACTAAAAGTTATATAAAAAGAAAGAATAAGCTTTGTTTAACATTGTGTGTAGCCCTTTTTTATTGAAAACTTTCCATATTTTTCAATAAAAATTATTTAAGAAAACTAACATTACGGCCTATGGGACTGGGCTGCATTTGGAGCACCACTTCCGGTTTTTCGGCAGCAGACGGCTGGTAGTGAAAACCCCCTATAAAAAAAATCATAAATTTCATGATCACGATAATGAATCACAATCATGAAAAATCATAAATTTGTATTTTTATGACTTAGGTAAATGACTAAAAGTGTTCTTAGAACGTAAAAACAAAAATTATACGACAAAAAATATATATAATATAATTATATATTATAAAAAAATAATACGCCCTCCAATCCTTCCAGAATTTGAAAATATCGTTTTGGAACCTGTGTTAGGATTTTTCTGTGTACTGCGTATTTTGAAGAGCCGAAGCAAACCAACCAACCAACCCTAACGAGCCATTACGCGCGGTACCCCCTCAAGCGGTAAAAACTGGAAACTTCCGGCGCCGTCGGCCGTGCGTCGGCTCTTTTGATCTTTTGGAAAGTGGATAAGCCGTATAACCTACGGTCGCGATCAAGTTTAGCCGTGAAAAAACAGAGTAAAGGTGGTATTACATGACGCGTATTCCACGCGTTTTGGGAGCGAGCGTAAGCGCGCGTTTGGCATTTTTTCCCTAGCGCTACTACAGCACAACCTAGCGGTGCAAACCGGAAACCTTGGGCGTTTGGACGCGTGGAGCTGCGGCCAGGTGGCGCTGTTGGAGCGACTGTTCTCCATCGGCGCGCGATGTTGTGTTGGAGTGACATATCTTGGGTTGCTTGATTTGAATTGTGAATTTAAATACTTTTCTTTTTTTAGAATTCAATTAAAATCAAAAACTTTAATTTGCAATTTTTTTTAACATTACATTATTATAAAGCTTCAAATGTTTTTTCAAGGATTATTTAGTAATACTTTTTTCACACAACATAAAAAGAACAAGAGAAAAAGTTTAAATTTCACTTTTATAGTAGAAATGAAAAGGATTATTTTCATTGTATTGAGATATTTATTATTACTAACAAAGCTAATAAAAATTAATATCTTGTACTCTTAATTGATTATTTTATTCAGAAGGGGATTTTTTTCCTTGGCCACTTTTCAAATGCAAATTTTCTCCAAGATATTAACTATTAACATCAATAGTTAAGATTTTTTGAAAAAGAATGGATTTATATATTTTTTCATTAACCATGTTAGATATTAAAATTTATAAAAATAACTTGATTTTAAAACTTTAATTAGCATTAGTAATCTTGGAAAATAAGCATACCAAAAAAGATTAATCAAAAGTGTGCTAGTAAAGAATAGTTAAATTATTCCTTTAATATAAATAAAAGGAACAGCTTTAGAGATAGTCCTCTAGTCACCATGTTTAACCGGTACCACATTTAGGTGTTGTAAACAGAGATGTAATAATAGATCTCTAATAATATACTAATTATTTTAGGATCTAATAATATTAATTAGATCTGTTTTTTTTGTCATTTTAAATGTGAGTAAACATGGTGGCTGAAGGGCTGATAAAGAAGTCTAAAATGATAAGGGATAAACAACTTACCATAGGTACTAAAATCAGCCATTATAAATATCGACTAAAATAGCTAATAGTAAAATAGGACCTGAATTCGTTGTTTTATGTTTAAACTATATTTAACCAGTTTTAAAAAACTGATAATAGAATTTTTTTAAATCAGATTTAAATCAAATCGGTTCTTAAATATAAGCAACTGTTTTCAAAATGATATACCATCTCAACTAGTAAGATTAAATTTCTTACCTGGATGTTTTCATTAAGTAACCTAGATTCGTTTTGAAATAACTCAAAAGTTGCACCTTATTTATATACACACTTGCATGCCATACAAAATTTAATTGTCTATGATATTTATCATAAAATATTTTCACTATTTGTTTTGAAATTTTTTTATTTATTGATAACATAAATAACATAGCTTTTTTTAAATAACATAACATAGATAACATAGCATAATTTTTTAAAAATAAATAATGACTTGGACTTGCAAGAAAATTCTATGCATGCTGTAAAGTATCATAACCTTTTCCTTTAGAAACTTACACTATGTTAGCCTCCCTCTCTTTACAATAGTTAAAAGTCATTAGAAACCCCTCTTTATTGCAATTTTTAAAAGCATGCAAAACTTTTTGAAAAACTTAAGAAAACCATTTTTTATTAACATTCAATTTTGATGAGTACACAATATTCCATTTAATGGATTTCCAAATCAGCAACTTTGTTCACAGGCCCATATCTGGAATAAAAAATAATAATTAATAAACTCCACAATGTAATATTTATTTTAATAACACTTTGAATAATATATACAATTTTATTTAAAGAGATTTATTTTACTGAGAGCATTAAAACTCTAGCAAGACAGTGCTTACTAAATCACATATTTCATAACACCCAATGAAAAAAACTGAATCCCTAAAATTTTAAAATCAAGATTCTTTTTAAATTTGTAATAACATAGACCCTTAATTTGATAAGTGACAGTCCTTTGGTTTGATATAAGAAACCAGTTCCCACAAAAACATTATTACAATTTCAGAAAATGCAATCCCACAGATTTATTTTAAGTCTTTTTTTTAAAACTTAAGAAAAAAACATTGATATGAAAGCATAATCTCTAAATAGCCCAGCCAAGATGGCAAAAAAATATTACATTGTCTAGTTTCTCAAGAGTAAGTGTATATTGTCTTTTCATTATTCATTCCTCTAATTTCCATTACAATTGAGTAATTTATCACATAGGATCACTCAAGATAAACACCGAAATTGAAATAGTGTAAATGAGCCTTTAGGTCAGTGTTTCCCAACGTGGGGCGCACGCCCCACCGGGGGGCAATATCATTTTCTAGGGGGGCAATTTAAAAATTTTCAACCAAATTGCCCCCAGGTGGGGCCAATCCAAGGGGAAAATTAAAAAAACTTTTTAAAAAGAAGTTTATCAAAATCTGATCCTATTATCCTATCTGAGAATGTATGTCTGAAATCTGGAACAGTATGTTTCAAAACCAAGTTGAAACCCTGTTTTTAGAGTCTAATTTCTAAAACTTTTCTGGGGGATGACCCAAGATCTGTTTGTTTTTAGAACGCTTATATTTAAAACTTTTTTATGCAAAACTTAAAAATGCAAATCTTACCTAAAAAATTTGTATCCAAAATTTCCCAACTAGGGGTACTAAACTAGGTAAAAACCTGCTTCCCAGAATCAAATTTCCAAAAATGTGCTGGGGGAGGACCCCCAGACCCCCCTTGGTATTTAGGACTTAATTACTCATAACTTGATTTAGTTCTTTAGCATGCAAATTCTACCTCAAAATGGTTCATTAGACTTATTAAATGTACATAAGAGGGAGGAGCTAAGAAATAATTTTGGCTCCCTCTCAAAATATATTTCTATGTATGCCACTGAGACTGGGGGGGCATGGAAAATTTAGAAAGGCTTTGGTGGGGCATGAACCGAAAAAGGTTGGGAAACACTGCTTTAGGTAATTTGACTTCAAGCGATATCATAACAACTAAAATTTCTGCAGTTAATTTCTGCTAAAGAGACAGATTATGTAAAATAAAGTTATAAACTTGGACTTTTAATGGACTTCAATTAATCGGTCACATTAATGCAGTTGTATTTCTCATAAATTTACTTAATAATTAACTTTTGACTGATGAGTATTGAACAAAATTAAGCTAGTCATCTTGAAAACTCATACAAATAAAATTGAGATCTTTTCCAAATTAAAATCACTACTATATATCATTCACATTAAAGTATTTCATACCTGCTTTTTTAAACCAAGCTCAGATGAAATCAGTCAGCTAGGATTGAAAACTATTAATTTCTCCATGGTAATTGGTAGACACTTCACCATCAAAAAACTACAAGGGAAAATCAGAAGTTAAGTTTGCTTTAAAGAAATCCCTCTGTGTATAATGAAACACTATTTATTTTAAAAATATTAAATTTAAGTGTGCTTAAGTATGAATATCTAAGAATTAATTTAGGAGCAATTATAATTTTAAAACCTCACAACTTTGGTTAAAGTAGTAAGAAAGGGATTTTTTTTGAAAGGCATCATGGTTAAGGGATTTTCTTCTACCATATACACCATATATACCTTCTAGTAGAGACAAGCTTCTCTACTAGAAGCTAAATCAATTGCCTTTCTTCCCTCAGTAGAGGAAGTCGAAACACTAGCTTCCTACATATACCATCCTGCATAAATACTTTTTTAAGTACTTACGTATTATCTCGTGGACTGTTCAGTGGCCGTCTAATTTAGCGGCTACATCAATAGAAAAGTCAATGAGAATTGATAACGTTTTTGATTAAGCGGCATGGTTGACAGTATAATATGCAAGAACTTTTTTTGATATGCCAGGCACAAGCCCAAAATAATCTGATAAGTTGTCCAAAACAAACACAAATATATCAACTGTCAATAAAATTACAGACCTTGAATATTTAAACATATTTACAATGAGATCTTAGTCAAATTAAATCATTACAATAAGAAAATGAAGTTAAACAAAACATTTCATACCTGGTTTTTCTAAATATAACTCAGTTGTGGACAAACAACATCTGGGATTGACAATTACAACTCTATATAACTCCATGGGAGAAGGCTGAATCTCTGCCACTGGGAAACTACAAAGAAATATCAGGAGTTAATGTTTGCCATGTAATCCCTCCATTTAAAATAAAAATCTACTTATTTATAAAATTAAGTATGAAGTTTACACCAGTGGGGAAGAATGAGTTGCAAACCCCCAGGGGAAGAACTACACTAATTCAAAGCAGGATTTTGTACTATATAAACAGAGGTACTTATAAGGTGCACATAAATTAGATCCAAGCAGCTATGGCGAACAGCCACAAATGGCTGTTAACTGGTTTGGAGTATCACAGTGTAGGTTAAAAAGTTGTTTCCCATGAAATTTCAAGGAGACCCCCAACACCAAAAACACTTTTGAACACAGCGAAGGCGAAATGGCTGTAAACTGTTTTGGCACTTGTATCTCAGTGTAGGTGAAAAGTTGCTTCCCATGAAATTTCAAGGAGACCCCCATCGCCCAAAATACTTTCGAACACAGTGAAGGCGAAATGGCTGTTTGGCACTTGTATCACAGTGTAGGTGGAAAATTCGCTTCCCATGAAATTTCAAGGAGAACCCCATTGCCAAAAATACTTTTGAATACAGCGAAGGCGAGCACCCACATTTGCAACTGTTAGCCTTGGCCGCTAGGCTAGTTTATGTCCACCATTAGATGCCCTATAACAGTGGTCTCCAACCCCCGGTCCGCGGACCGGTCCGTGGATCAAATAGTACCGGGCCAAGGGTCGACCATTTTATTGAAAATGAATTTAAATTTCTAGTTTTATACTCCAAATTAATGTATGAAATGAATTATAAATCACTATATTTATTTTTGGTGTAACTGTATTTTATTTTAAAAGCATGTTTAAATACAATTAAATTTTTTAAAAAATCAAAATAATCTAGAATGTAAACAATCAACGCCCCCCCAGCGGGCCGCTGTAAAATTATCAAACGTTGACCGGTCTGTGGTGGTAAAAAGGTTGGGGACCACTGCCCTATAATACAAGCCGAGAGTTTTGAGGACTTGAGCTTGCCATTGGTTTAGGAGGCGAAATAGAGTGGCGCCCCGCAACGACGTTCGTGGCGGGCGATCGCGCGCGATTCCGATGGGGATTTTCCGGATTTCTTCCCCCCCGAGCGCGCGTAGCGCGCGCGCCCCGTACGTGTGGAATACGCGTCATGTAATACCAGCTTTAGGTTCAGCTTTGCGCAGGTGTGTCATGTGTGTTAATTTGGTGAATAAAAAGTATTTTAGGAAGGCTGCCGTTTTGGCATGTAAAAATATATTATTATATGTACTCAAAATCAATATGGCAGACGATTCCCATGGTTCCGATGGTACTACGTTCCTCAAAAGTTCCTCAAAGTTCCCCAAAAGTAAAAATGGTGGTAAAATAGTCGTCATATACGACATTTAAAGCACCATTTACACTAGTGTTGGCAAGACTCTAGTGCAAGTGCAAGGAAAGTATTTCGTCAAACTTCCCAGCACTAGTCTTGCCAACACTAGTGTAAATGGTACAGTCGGCTGCAAAAAAATCGAAACAGAGACGATTGTGAGCGATTGGTTGGGGTTAGATGGATACTGTAAACGCCAATTTCCATGATTTAATGTCCTCTTTAAAACAAACTATAATTTAAGTCCTTAAGGGGCCGTCTACACATTAAAAGAAGCACCAACTTTTGTTTTTCCTATGGGTGACACCTAATATTATTCCTGTTTCTGAAAGAGCACCCTCCTAAAACCCCCCAAAACCAAGTTTTGTGGTGTTTGACCCACAAACAAAGCCAGGAGTGGGGGTTGAAGTTCGTCGAATTTACGTTGAAATCTCGTTTTTTACGTTGAATTCTCGATTTTGATCATTCGGGTTTGATGGTTGTAAGGATCAAAAACGAGAAATCAACGTAAAGAACGATATTTTAACGTAAATTCGACGAACTTCAACCCCCACTCCTGGCTTTGTTTGTGGGTCAAACACCACAAAACTTGGTTTTTGGGGGTTTTATGGGGTGTTCTTTCAGAAACAGGAATAATATTTGGTGTCACCCATAGGAAAAACAAAAGTTGGTGCTTTTTTTAATGTGTAGACGGCCCCTTAAGGACTTAAATTATAGCTTGTTTTAAAGAGGACATTAAATCATGGAAATTGGCGTTTACAGTATCTTTCTAATCCTAACCAATCGCTCACAATAGTCTCTGTTTCGATTTTTTTGCAGCCGACTGTACTTTTTAAATGTCGTATATGACGACTATTTTACCACCATTTCTACTTTTGGGGAACTTTGAGGAACACATAACCATGGGAATCGTCTGCCATATTGTTTTTGAGTACAATACTGGCAAAAAAAATCGACTCAGACCCTATATCTCCGGAACGGCTTGTGATATAAAGACAAATAAGGTATCATTTTTCATGACTTGAAGTATTCTATATACAGAAAATTTTTCAAGTTCTTAGGGGGTCGTCTTCATATTAAACGAAGCACCAACTTTCGTTTTTCCTATGGAAACCATCAAAGATTATTCCAGATTCTGAAAGAGCACCCTCTAAAACCCCCCAAAACCAGTTTTCATGCCATTTGGTCCCCAAATGAAGCCAGGAGTGGGGGTTGAAGTTCGTCGAATTTACGTTGAAATCTCGTTTTTTACGTTGAATTCTCGATTTTGATCATTCGGGTTTGATGGTTGTAAGGATCAAAAACGAGAAATCAACGTAAAGAACGATATTTTAACGTAAATTCGACGAACTTCAACCCCCACTCCTGGCTTTGTTTGTGGGTCAAACACCACAAAACTTGGTTTTTGGGGGTTTTATGGGGTGTTCTTTCAGAAACAGGAATAATATTTGGTGTCACCCATAGGAAAAACAAAAGTTGGTGCTTTTTTTTAATGTGTAGACGGCCCCTTAAGGACTTAAATTATAGCTTGTTTTAAAGAGGACATTAAATCATGGAAATTGGCGTTTACAGTATCTTTCTAATCCTAACCAATCGCTCACAATAGTCTCTGTTTCGATTTTTTTGCAGCCGACTGTACTTTTTAAATGTCGTATATGACGACTATTTTACCACCATTTCTACTTTTGGGGAACTTTGAGGAACACATAACCATGGGAATCGTCTGCCATATTGTTTTTGAGTACAATACTGGCAAAAAAAATCGACTCAGACCCTATATCTCCGGAACGGCTTGTGATATAAAGACAAATAAGGTATCATTTTTCATGACTTGAAGTATTCTATATACAGAAAATTTTTCAAGTTCTTAGGGGGTCGTCTTCATATTAAACGAAGCACCAACTTTCGTTTTTCCTATGGAAACCATCAAAGATTATTCCAGATTCTGAAAGAGCACCCTCTAAAACCCCCCAAAACCAGTTTTCATGCCATTTGGTCCCCAAATGAAGCCAGGAGTGGGGGTTGAAGTTCGTCGAATTTACGTTGAAATCTCGTTTTTTACGTTGAATTCTCGATTTTGATCATTCGGGTTTGATGGTTGTAAGGATCAAAAACGAGAAATCAACGTAAAGAACGATATTTTAACGTAAATTCGACGAACTTCAACCCCCACTCCTGGCTTTGTTTGTGGGTCAAACACCACAAAACTTGGTTTTTGGGGGTTTTATGGGGTGTTCTTTCAGAAACAGGAATAATATTTGGTGTCACCCATAGGAAAAACAAAAGTTGGTGCTTTTTTTTAATGTGTAGACGGCCCCTTAAGGACTTAAATTATAGCTTGTTTTAAAGAGGACATTAAATCATGGAAATTGGCGTTTACAGTATCTTTCTAATCCTAACCAATCGCTCACAATAGTCTCTGTTTCGATTTTTTTGCAGCCGACGACTGTACTTTTTAAATGTCGTATATGACGACTATTTTACCACCATTTTTACTTTTGGGGAACTTTGAGGAACACATAACCATGGGAATCGTCTGCCATATTGTTTTTGAGTACAATACTGGCAAAAAAAATCGACTCAGACCCTATATCTCCGGAACGGCTTGTGATATAAAGACAAATAAGGTATCATTTTTCATGATTTGAAGTATTCTATATACAGAAAATTTTTCAAGTTCTTAGGGGGTCGTCTTCATATTAAACGAAGCACCAACTTTCGTTTTTCCTATGGAAACCATCAAAGATTATTCCAGATTCTGAAAGAGCACCCTCTAAAACCCCCCAAAACCAGTTTTCATGCCATTTGGTCCCCAAATGAAGCCAGGAGTGGGGGTTGAAGTTCGTCGAATTTACGTTCCTGCGGGGTTGATGGTTGAAAGGATCAAAATCGAGAATTCAACGTAAAAAACGAGATTTCAACGTAAATTCGACGAACTTCAACCCCCACTCCTGGCTTTATTTGGGGACCAAATGGCATGAAAACTGGTTTTGGGGGGTTTTAGAGGGTGCTCTTTCAGAATCTGGAATAATCTTTGATGGTTTCCATAGGAAAAACGAAAGTTGGTGCTTCGTTTAATATGAAGACGACCCCCTAAGAACTTGAAAAATTTTCTGTATATAGAATACTTCAAATCATGAAAAATGATACCTTATTTGTCTTTATATCACAAGCCGTTCCGGAGATATAGGGTCTGAGTCGATTTTTTTTGCCAGTATTGTACATATAATAATATATTTTGACATGTCAAAACTTCAGCCTTCCTAAAATACTTTTTTAATTCACCTGTTTACTGGCTCTTAGACTATAAGTCCATATGCCTATGCTAAAGTATTATTCCCTTTCTCTCCTAAATAGTAAAGTAATAGTCAGGGTGCCAAATGGCAAAAAAGGGGTCAACCGTGTATTAGAGTGTGTTTGAAATTTTATTGCTGATTTTGATAGGTTATGATGTCTAGATTGAAGAACCGATTGATGCCACCTCGTAAATGTTGAGCATTTTGAGGAATTCAAGATGGCGTCCATATGGTAACCACAAAATAAGATTTTCGATTTACCTTTAATAAAATATGGCATGTGGGGTATAATTCTTTTTGTTTTTTAATAGGAAAACATTTATTGTAAACAAAAAAGTTTAAATTGATTTGAAATAACTTTATTTTTAAAATAATTATGATGGAACTGTAATATGATATGGTTACAAAAGATCCTTGCATATTTGGTATTGGAGGAGCGGATTTTTTTCTAAAAATATTATGATCCAGTTAACAAATTACGTATGATAAATAACTTCCTGTTTGAATTTTAACCATCTGTTGTTCAGTTTTTATAAATATTTAAAGAAACCAAGTATAATCCAAAATTTGATACTATGTTTTACCTTCGATACTTAAGTAACATTTAATAGCTATGATTTCAATCAAATTCATTTCATTATTTCAACAATTCCAGCTACCTAAATCAAAGTTTCAATTCAAATTTAAATCATCTAAAAGTAATCTGTAGTGTCATAAAAAACTTCTAACTTCTTCATGTCTCACTTTCATTTAAAATCTCCGAAAGTTTTGTGTGAGGCTTGCAACATTTCCCCTCTTCTTTGTAAGAATGACATATAAAGCTGCAGGAAATGTTATTGGAATGATAGCCTTATCGAATAATAGTTAGACAGGGGCCCTCGCAGTGCAGAGAGCACTTAGATATACAGGGTGATTCTGAAATGGACCGCCAAACTTTGAGGGGTGATAGTACTCATCAAGACGAACAAGAATTGGTATAGAAAGGAGGGTCGCAGTTACACCGTTAAAGAGCTAGGTCCTAATGTAGTGCGAGAGCGTTACAAAAGGACGTTTTGCCCTAGGCCCGTTTAACGAAAAAAAACATAATGAAATGAAAAAATTTATTGCATGAGGTACAGCAGTATCCGTATTACTTACATCTTAAATTTGATAGACATTGGACCACTTTCTAAACCGTGGGGTGAGTTTTAAAACGTGCTCTTAGTCAAACAATGGAGTTCCATTAATGGTATTTAGAAAAATGATGATCGGGGAAGGAATTTTCAATGATCAAACAGTTTCAATGATCCATGTTACGATCATTGAAAATTCCTTCCCCGATCATCATTTTTCTAAATACCATTAAGGCGGTGCATCAGCTGCAAGCTTTCCCTTTCCGCCCCTAGATGGCACCCCAAGCGCCCCTATACCCACAATGTTAATTTTTTCAACACACACTTTTTACGAATAGATAGTCCTTAGAACCCTCATTCTTTTTTAGAATCAAACAAAAAGTGTCCTACTTTGTCATAATATTCAAGAAACAGTGTCAAACTACGTGTAACATTTAAAATCATCCTCATCGTTAACTCCGAATACCACTTTCTGCCAATAACGAAACCTATTTGATCCCTTGGGAGGTAGCGCCACCTACACCTTCTTTTCTAGTTCTGTTAATTTTTATTGGTTTTCTAAATAATTAATGAACGGAATAACATTATTTTGAGTTTAGATACATCTAAGAAAGTCGAGAAAAGGTGCAACCTATTTAAACAACTCTCTTATGCGCTGTACTTTCTTAAAGTATGTGTCAAAATATACGCTTTCAAGACTCTTACTTTGGCGATATCTCTGGCGAACAAAATCTAAAAAGCCCGAAAAGCGAAGTGATGCAAAATGTCTGCAACCCTACAGTAGTTGCCTGGTTATCCTCCCTGAATGGGGAGATTGCATAGAGTAGATTGGGGAACTTATCAGGAACTCCAAAGACTGGTGCGCGATAAAAGCCCTCACGCTTTTGCTTTTTTGTCATGCAAGTCGTCCAGTAAATTATTGAAAAAAAAGGGTAAACCTAAATATACAACCCGAATTTTAGCGAAACACTGTCTTTTTGATGACGGTATGAAACTTGGTACAATGATTCTAATAAATGAGTTTTCCATCGGGAGCCAATCAAAATTTTCCATAGAATTTAAAATTTTTCAGTTTTTATAAAATTTCAATTTTTTCTAATTGCACGTATGTATCATACTTTTAATCATGATTGGTGACAATTTAATATAATTAGAGGGCGTAGAGTACGATTTTGAGGTCAAAAATTGTATTGGAGTGAATTTATTGAGCAGCTTTTCAGGCTGTAACACTAATTTAAACTTCAAGAATGAGAGGGTTATCTCTCATATAAAAGCCCACGTCACTCACTGACTCACTGACTCACTGATTCTGGAACGCTCGCACACTATGATGCCATCTCGCATCTCGCAATAATCAGAAAACGGAAGTAGTAACGAGGGAAGCTCGCATAAAAGGCTAGCCTAGTTTTAAAAATATTTTTCAACCCTTAGGTTCGGTTTAGACCTTAAAATCGTATACTAAGGCCTAAAATTATGTAGAATCGTCACCAAACATAAACATAACTTATTTCACAGGTAAAGACCAAAAATTGAAATTTTAAAAAAGTTTAAAATTTTGATGGACTCCCGAACGAAAACTCTTCTAATGGGTTCTTAGAATCATTGTATTAAGTTTCAAATTCTCGGCTGAAAATAAAGATAAAGCTTAGAAATTTTAGTTTTAGAATAATTATCTATGTCTTTATCTGTGGTAAAATGTTCAAAACACTCAGTAAATTTTAAGACTTTTTTTTTAAAAATTTAACTTTAAATTTTTAAGAAAAACGTTATAAAATTACCTCCAATACAAACTTTGACCTCAAAATCGTACTATACGCCCTCAAATTACAATAAATTGTAAACAAACAGGATTAAAAGTATGATATATACCGTTTAATTCTCAAAAATTAAATTTTTATAAAAAGTTTAAAATTTTAAATTCTAAGAAAGGTTTTTATTGGCTCCCCATCGAAAACTCATTTATTAGGCCCTAGAATCAGTGTACCAATAGAAAGGGTTCAGCATAGGGCTACTAAAATGGTCAAGGGTATATCCAGTTTAAGTTACGAGGGAAGATTAAAGAAGCTAAATATGTTCACTCTAGAGAGAAGAAGGATTAGAGGGGATTTGATTCAACTATTTAAAATGGTAAAGCAAGGGGACACAGAGGGACTAGATTTCAATATGGGTAATAGAACAAGGGGTCACAATTTCAAATTGAATAAAGTAAAATTTAAGACGGATTGTAGAAAGCATTATTTCTTTAATAGGGTAGTGGATAGATGGAATGCGTTGCCTGAAACAATCGTAAATTCAAGTGGGGTAAACGAGTTCAAGGGGAAAATTGACAGATACTGGGATTCTGGTAGTTTGGGTTAAAAAGACTGGACCAACCTTGCTGGGCTTACGCCTGTAGTTGGTCGACTTAATTTGTATTTGTATTTGTAAGTCTCAAACGGTCATAAAAAATTGCAGTGTTTCAAGTTGTACCGCTTAGACATAGACTAGACAGACTAGATGCAATAAGAGGTTACACATGGAAATTACCTTAATAATGACGTATTAAAAATCGGACCAAATCAGTGAGATCAGAAAAATTCAAAAGCTACCAGTTTAGTTGCCAGGGAGCAAAATGTGTGTATCGAAGTTAATTTCTGTGAGATTGGCGCAGTGGCGTAAATAGATATTTATTTCGGGAGGGGCACAAATTCACTCACTCCCCAGCCCCTCCCACACATATTTAACAGGTCCAATGGAAGTTTTTAGTGATAATTTAGGCCCTAAAAAGTTAATTTATAAAAAGCTGTTAGTAATAAAAATACAAGTACCTATGGGGGGGTCTGTGGGGGTCCTTCATCAGAAAACGTTTGGAAGTTTGACCAAAAAACCCCCAGGTATTTAACTTGTTTTGGTACACCGAGTCCGAATTTAGGGGGAGGGCAGGGCCCCATCACCCCCCCTTCGGATGGGCGCTTCTAGATAGTACCTAAACTTCTATGCTGTTTTTAACGGAGGGCATCGTTGCGTGGGTGGTTAAGAGCTTACCCCAAACCGGTTCCTTCAATCCTCCTTGAATGCATGGGGATGGGGATATCTATTGAAAAGTACTGTAAATGTAACAGATACACCCTTTGGTTTCAGTTTTGAAACCCCCAAGTGTTTTACAGAAAATGACCCAAATATCACCATGAAAACCCGTAATTCTGGAAAAACTTTGCCATAACAATTAGTTACGATAAAAAAAAATTAAATTAATAACTAAATTTTCGGATTTATAAGCTTTCTTTGGACTCATGTTTTTTCATCGAAATCTGAACTTTTTTCAAATTCCAATTACTGCCTAAATTACCAACCGATTTTCACCAAAATCGAATATGAGGTCTTTGGCAAGGTATATTTTAAGATTTTATGGTCGAAAACTCGATATCATTTTTCGATTTTGGTAAAAATCGCGACTTTAGTGCGACTTACGAACGGGTCCAGGGATCCTAATTTTTGTCCTAAATACACAAAATTCCAGATTGTGAGAGGAATTGATCCAGTTTGTGAGAGCTTATGAGAATGTAATGAAATATCAAAGGTTGCCGACCCCAATGAAAACTGATAACTTTTTTAAGCGATTCTCTACCGCACTACCGAATCGCACTTTGGAAATAAGACCTCCTATCACGTAATTCCAGGTTCGCACTGGGAGTCAGGATCAGGAATTTTTAGTACCTTATGTCATTTACTCCAAGGAATCGAAAGAATCGATCGATTCTTTCAATTCCTTGGAGCCAATGACAAAATAGGAGCACATTTCAAAATTGAAGTTTCAGTTTTAGTTATGTCATTAACTGTAAGAAATCGAAAGAATCGATCGTTTCTTTCGATTCATTGATTAAAATTAAAAATTGATAATGGGAAATTCTTTTGATTCTTAGAAAGTAAAAAATGGAGCCACTTTTAAATAAATGAACTAAAATTTGAGTCCAGGAGTTTTTTTTTAGATTCCTGAAATGAGCAAAACTAAAGTTTTAACTAGATAATCTCTACTAGATTCCTAAGAAATGATGGCACTAAGAATGATGGCGTGCCAGCCTAAACCTAAACCAGTGGTTCCCAAAGTGGGTTACGCGGAACCCTGGTGTTCCACGAAAAAATTTAGGGGTTGCATGGGACAAACTTTATTTCATTAAAAAAAATTAGAATAGTGTAAAAAATAAGAATGGACAGCGCCGCCCCCCTTGTACCCAAAAATGTTCTCAAAATGACTGAAAACCTTACTTTTTTCAGTCGAATTTCAAATTTTGTCTCTGGGGGAGGACCCCCAGACCCCCCAT
Organism: Tetragnatha versicolor; assembly: GCA_024610705.1. Classification (NCBI taxonomy): domain Eukaryota; kingdom Metazoa; phylum Arthropoda; class Arachnida; order Araneae; family Tetragnathidae; genus Tetragnatha; species Tetragnatha versicolor. The sequence goes on from JANDEH010000008.1 coordinate 20,740,286, forward strand.
GGTATCACAAGGGGATCTTGTGCGATACTTTTTGGAAAATCAACAACATTTTGACATTTTTTGTCAAAAGATAAAGGTTATGGTCTGGACAATTCTCCTCCTAACTCCAAGAAGCTTCTTAAAATGAGTTAAAACTCTACTTTTACAAGTCAAATTTCAAAATTTTTCTGGGGGAGGACCCCCACACCCCCCAGCGGTACTAGAAAGGGATATTGCGTGATACTTTTAGATAATCTCCAAGAATTTGACATTTTTACTAAAAAGGAAAGGTGATTGTCTGGAAAAGTGCCCCCACCACTGGACCCGCACCTGGTTTCATTTAATATCATATATTAAATTATGAAAAGTCGTTGATTAAAAAATATTCAGAATTCCGCGATCACACATTGGTAACAAATTTCGGGGTTCCACGACCAAAATAGTTTGGGAACCAGAACCACTGAGACCTAAACCAGGCATGGCCAACCCGCGGCCCGCGGGCCGCTTGAGGCCCTCCGGGTCATTTTGTGCGGCCCTCGAAGCTCTCTGAAACTCTCCAAAAAGTAGCTTCAAAACACTTTTTAGCTCACTAAAATTCAAATTTTTTTCGGGGGGAAAACCCCCGACCCCCCATATACCTCTTGGATCAGGCTTTTCCAACCCGCGGCCCGCATTCGGCCCGTTTTGAAATAATTTTGTGGTCCGCAAGAATTTTTTTAGTCAAAAGTTAAAGTTTTAGGATAAGTTAAGGCTCCCCAAATTCGGACAAAGGGTACCAAAACATGTTAAAGTCTGTTAATTAGAATCATATTTCCAAAAATTTTTCTGGGGGAGGACCCCCATATCCCTCTTTAGTGCTAGGAACTCTATTGTTCACAACTTTTTTAGGATATTAGTTCAGTCAGGTGCAAATCCTAACTAAAAATATTTTTTAATTTATGCATTGAACCAATTAAATATGCATGGGGCGGGGGCATGAAAGGAAGATTTGGGTGTACTTTTTCTCAATGCAAAAATCTAGCTGCAATTTTTAGAGAAAATTTGGGTCCTCCCGAAATAAATTTCTATAAGTGCCACAGGCTCCTTATAGTCCTTGGGGTTGCTCCTTAAGGTAAATTTAAATGAATATTTTATTTAGGAATCTGTCAAACTAAGCAAAGGATCTAAGAAACTCCCTAATTTATATACTTAATTTATTCAATTTACTTCACTATCATTCTGTGCACCTAGTATCCTAAAATTTTATATGCGGCCCGCGAGAGTATTGTGGTTTTCCAAAGTGGCCCTCAACAACATTTGGGTTGGCCACCTCTGACCTAAACGAAAACCCGTTCTCCGCTCTCTCCATTCCAAAAAAACAAAACAAAAGCAACAAACGCGCAGGCCCCGTATGACCCCCCTTCCTGTCCGCGAGGTTAAAAAACTCATTTCATTGATTGGGGATTGGGAGACTTCGGGGTAAAATCTTTGACTCGAATTTAATCCAAATAAAAATTCAAGAATACAAGTTGTACTATCATGGTTGTGTATTTGAACTTTCAGGATTAAGTACTAGAAATAAAGCTCAAAAAGCTTATAACCTTAAAATACCAAATGTTTTCTAAAAGTGAGCTATTCAGGCGATTTTGATGCAGTTTAGATGAACTTTGAACAATAAAACTGGTTTAGGCATATATCTCGTTAAATGTTTGTACATATTTTTTATCTTGAAAATTTACAAATACTTTATAATTCTTGAATTATAAAGGATTTTATGAAATTCATTTCTTTCGGGCTACAAGCCCGAAAGAAATGAATTTCATTAATCAAAACGGCTGTGAAAGTCTTCATGCTTACATATAAAGGATTTTGTGACTAGAAATTGCAAAAAATCGACCTGTTATGGTTATGAAAATGGTTCGGTTATACCTGTGATGTGAACCTAAAATGATGGACATTTTTTGCTCCTCTCCATGCCTAATGGGGAATTTCTGATTTATTCCCTTCGTTCCCCAGCAAAAAAATCAGCAAAATTTCTTCAAAAAAGTGAAGGGAATTTGGACACTTTGTCTGCAGTTTTCTTTATGGAATCTGCAGTTTTTAGAAACTCTAAAGTTTTTTATAAGACCGCTGAAATGCCTTTAGAATGCATTCAAATTTTCTGTAGAAAAAATTTGCAAATTTGCTCTCCTATTGCTACAAAATAACCACAGACTTCTTAGAGAAAACTGCACTTTTGACGCTTTTTTGAAGGAATTTTGGATATGGTTTTTTGCTGGGTCTTCAATGGAAAAATATTTTAAGATTTTAATTTTTAAAAATATTCGGATTTCGTTGTTCGGAAGAAAACGCTACAAAAAAACCTTGAAAAATCATTGAAAGTTGAAAAATATGTATTTCGTGGCGTACCCCGTGACACCATAAAAGCATGGAAACGTTTTGCTACTGGTTGGTACTTTCTATTCTAATTAACCTTTATCTATAATAATACACCATTCATTATAATAGCGCAAAAACGTTTGAAGTTTGAAAAAGTTACTAAAATCTTTGTGATTTGATTTGAAAAAAGAAATTTTTTTAATGAATAGTTTATCAGAAAATACGAATTGTATTCCTTTTTATTTTGAAGTAAAAATATAGTTAAAATATTCTTTTATAACTTTTCTTGATTGATTTTAAAAAAACTCCAACTTTTAAAATTACTTTCAACTAATTCAACTTCTTGTCACAGCTGAATCAGAATATAAAATAAGAAAGAGTATTGAAACTGCTCAATAAATTTCGAAATAATATTTCATAGAAACGAGAAACAGCGTCTTCTATTGAAATGATGTACAGTGATGCTAAGAAGATAAACACAGCTTCCTCGTTTTGAAATAGGGCCCTCTCTTCCAACCTGGCCACAGCCTCCTTCCCAAAACTATATTCCAATCCACTCGGATTAATTTTTTTTATATTAACAGTGCTACCACTACCACCTTTATATTTAGTTCGAAGTCTTTCAGTATGAAGAATTAGTCCCAGTGGTAGAAGTGGGTGAACTAAAAGTGGGGGGATGACTTAGCCCAAGTCCCCCCCAGAATTTTTTTTACTCTGTTATCACCATTAATATTTTTTTGCATGGAATGCGTATATTTTTTGAAAGTATTAAACCGTAAATAGTTCAATATATATTTTGAGCATTTTTTTTCTGAATTTTGATTGATTAATGATGCCTAAGTTTTACTTATGCTGTTGTTACTTCTTTCTAATTATTTTTTAAAGAAGAATAAAGAAATTTCGTTTGTGAACCTTTATTTAATTATTGGATTTTAGATTAACCGCTGTTAAACACAAATATATCAAATACCCCCTGAGTGAATAAATATCATGCATATAATTTTCAAATGCTATCATTATTATACATAAAACACATCAATTATAACTCAGCATAATTAACTAGTGATGGGCAGGTATCGATACCAAATACTTAAGTACTCGATACCTATAGGTATCGAGTGTATTCGATACCCACAAAAGTATCGATACTTTATTGACATATTTCGTTTTAAATTTTTCAATGAAGTAATCTTTATAATACCTACTGTAGATCAAACGCAGCCTGTTTCCGTTTTCATTTTGCAACGCTCAAACCCAAGTCGTTATCATCCGCGAGAGAAATTTGACGCGGCAAGGTTTTTCCCCCGCCAAATCCTTCGCCTCTATCCACCTCCAGGCCCGTAGCTACGGGGCTTTTTGATGGATCGCTTTCAGTTTTTTGAATATTAGTCTGATTATGGATAGGCCCTAAAAAAATTGTCCCTTCAGGTTCATTTCCCGACATTGAAAAAAAGTACTCGATACCTAAAAGTACTCGATACCTATAAGTATTCGATACCAAAGTATTCGATACCTATAAGTATTCGATACCAAAGTATTCGATACCTAAAATTATCGATTTTGCCCATCACTATAATTAACACAGTTTCCCGTGTTTCATTACTTCATGAATTTACATAACCACACAAAATGTCTCTCCTTCGCGTACTTCATACCATATGTTTGTTTACACTCCTCACCACCAAAAATAGAGAGGGTATGGGGGTCCTCCCCCAGAAATTTTTTGAAAATTTGATATTAAAAAGTAGTGTTTCAACTCATTTTTGGACCCTTTTTTACACACATAGAGAACCACTCCTTGTACCCTCCAGAATTTTCATATTTTCAGAATACATATTTTATAAAAAGCCGAATTTTAGGGGAGATTGAACCCCTAAGTGCGGGGGGACGCGTCACCCCGCACTTCTAGCACTGATTATAGTCCTTATTATCATAAGATAAGTTTCACAAAAGCAAGGGAATGTTTTTTCTTCTGATCAGAAAAAAGCTAAGTAGCAAAAAGTGCCAAACGATTGAGCAAGTCGCTAAAATAAGACTTTTTAATCAATAGATGATGTAAATTCTTAAAGGTTTTAAAAATTATTCTTTTTGGAAATTTTTCTGTATTTATTTTCTATAGAAACAATATTCGCTCTAAAAGTATCTAAAAATTTGACTTCTTTTAAGGCAAATAAGCTTTAGAAAAAGAGAGTTCTTGAGAAATCATCTTCGTAAACGCGAGATGGAAATGCGACCGTTTATCGTCAACGAAACCCCCGGGGTGTCAACGCTCTCACCTCGAACATATCTCTCCCCCTGTTTTTTTCTTAGAATTCACTCCCGCCTCTGTTTAAGAGAGTCGTGCCAGTATTTAGTGGATATCGCTTCCCTCGATTCTTTTGACTGTTCTTGGCTGACTTTCGATCGCGGGACCGTGCGAGTTACAGCGCCATCTAGTAGGAAAAGGCGCATAATAGTTTGCTGACGCATCGCCTTAAGGAATGTGATTCTTTGACTAAAAGATTAATATTGCACTTTTGAAACTAACTCCGCGGTTTAGAAAGTGGTTCAATTTCTATCAAATTTATGATGTAAGTAGTACGGATACTGCTGTACCTCATGCAATAAATTTTTTCATTTCATTATGTTTTTTTTCGTTAAACGGGCCTTGGCAAAACGTCCTTTTGTAACGCTCTCGCACTACATTAGGACCTAGCTCTTTAACGGTGTAACTGCGACCCCCCTTTCCGCATCAATTCTTGTTCGTCTTGATGAGTACTATCACCACTCAAAGTTTGGCGGTCCATTTCAGAATCACCCTGTACAGGGTGTCCCATAAATAATGGGTCACACTTCTAGGGTGGATAGTAGACACCTAGACGAGTCAGAATCACATAGGGTTTGGGGGTCCCAGACCAAATCCCAAGGAGTTAAAAATGGAGCGACACCCTAAAACAATTATTGAAAAATTCAATTTGTAGAAGAACTACTATTGGTAAAAATTTAATCATGGTCTCAAATTTTGTGGTTTAATATGATTTTTAAAATTATGCTGAAAGTTTTCACTTTAAAATTTTTTTTCTACGAATAAAAGTCAAAAAACCACAAAAAAATTTGAAAAATCTGCCAAAACTTTATTTTGTATTTGGAAATCCTTTCTTTTGATTTGATAATCTGAAAGATCATATTTTAAAACCAACCCTTAAGTCCAAAGTTTCACGTAAATACCATCAATATTAAACGCTTGAGATCCTGTTAAAGTTTGTTTTTTGAGTGCGAAAACAGCTCCAGAAAACGAGCGTTCAGGGAGAATCTACGAGTTACGGATAGATAATCGCTAACTTTCTTTTCTCTCCCAGTTTGGCGAAACATACCAAGCTCCTACAGATCGCCAAGACAGCTTGGGCGATCTGTTGTTGGCGAAAGTTGGCGAGGAATCTCGTATCGCAAATAATGGCGAGAAATTTTGCGAGCATCAATCCGTAATTCGTAGATTTTCCCTCAACGTTTCTTTTCTGGATCTGTTTTCGCAAGCAAAAATCAAACTTTAATTAGATCTCAAGCGTTTAATATTGATGGTATTTACGTGAAACTTTGGACTTAAGGGTTTTCAACTATGATCTTTCAGATTATCAAATCAAAAGAAAGGATTTCTAAATACAAAATAAAGTTTTGGCAGATTTTTCACATATTTTTGTAGTTTTTGACTTTATTTCGTAGTAAAAAAATTTTTAAAATGAAAAATTTTAAAATGATTTTAAAGATCATGTTAAACCACAAAATTAGAGACCATGATTAAGTTTTTACCAATAGTAGTTCTTCTACAGATCGAATTTTTCAATAATTGTTTTGTGGTGTCGCTCCATTTTTAACTCCCTGGGATTTGGTCTGGGACCCCCGATTCCTATGTGATTCTGACTCGTCTAGGTGTCTACTATCCCCTCTAGAAGTGTGACCCACTATTTATGGGACACCCTGTATTCCCACTTCCAATATTCAGTCTACCCCTTCCCTTCATTTTTCTTCCATCCAAATAGTGTTGGATCCATAGTTGGTAAAGATGACGACTAACTGACCGCCTCATCATTACGGCTTGAAAGTGAGCCCGTTTAACATTCAGTGCGAAACACTCATCTATTGTTGGTGGAAGGGTCTGAAGAGAAGGTGCGCGAAACTGGGCTTGCCCGTCATATTTACCACGTATTCTACTCTATACGAAGATGATAAGAATGAAGAGCTCTCTTCAATTACCTTGTACGACGTCCATAAATTACATGAGGTGTTTTTTTTTCCAAATTTCGGACCGCTCCCTCCCTTTTGGTGAGATTTTGGTGGAACTTACTCCCCTTGCCCCCCCTTTTAAAAAAATTGATTTCATTCATATTAATATTTATTGTTTGTTTATTTATTTGAAACTTATTTTAATACATTTACTTGTTGAAATAAAAAATATGGCTAATTCCCTGTTTTGATTAATCTGCACATTTTTCCTAAACTTATGCTAAAAATATGAACAAAAAGGTGTATAGTCTCTGAACCATAAGTTGACGTGGGATTTTAATTTACTCCGTGAGAATTGGTTGTATTTTGATGGACCCCCTCCCCCTCGCCTCTTTTTTGACTCGTATTTTATGGACACCCCCTTGGTTACGTTGCTCTCTATGCGACCCCCCCCAAATTTATATAATCCTTTCCCAGACAATTATTTTTTCTAAAACAAATTAAAATATTTTAATTGTTTTTTAATAGCTACATTAAAAACTAATCAGAACACTTCTTCCAGATGGTACATTCTGAAGGAAATACTGTATTATTTTCTTTTATTACTTAATTACTCCTTTTAAATGTTTTACTGTGTAATTTGATATTATTCTAACCCCAATTTATTTTAAATTTGTGCAAAATATGAATTTATAAACAAAATATAGACATTAAAACACAGTGTTAAAAAATCCTGCTTTTTCAATGAAATATATTTTTTATTAAATAACCTATTCCAAACTTAATTAAAGTAAAAAATAACGTTATATATCGTTTCTTTGACCGAAAAAATGCCATATATGATGTATTGCATGCTATATTTTTATTTTCAAAAGTATTGATTTCAATGGAGGCCATTATGGACGCCATCTTGATTTATAAAAAATGCTCAATATTTGCAGAGTGGCATCAATCGGTTCTGAAATCTACACCATCAACTCTACCAGAAACCGTCATAAAATTCCATACACATTCCAATGCACACTTTTCGAGTTGGCACCCTGACTATAATGGCTAAAACTAATTCAAAGCCTTAACCTTATGGTTTTTGAGGTAACTTTGGCACAAGATTTTTAAAAATCAATGGCCATAAATCCGTGCTTTTAAATCATTTGAATTCCTACTGTTGAATCCGTACTTTGAAATCACTGACCTTTCCAAATTTGTTTTGGTTAATAAAACTTTTATTTGCTTTTATTGTGAAAAAACCATCTGGTCATCGATGGTCTATTTAACTAAACGCTTAAAAGGTCGGATTATCTGAAAAAAGAAAAGGAATTTTTTTACAGAGCTTAAAGCGATGCAATAAATGAAAATTAAGCGCATAAATTACAATCAAGGGTACTTGAATTAGTAGAAAATAATAAAAAAAGAAATATATAGAAAACTAGAAAAAGAGAAGCTGTTAAGGAAATATGTATGATGTATGAATATTAATCGCGTTCTTGATCCATCTGGTTGTTTCGCTTTGTTGTAACATAAAGGGTTCTTAACTATGCCCTAACTATTCATATGCCCTTAACTAAGGAAGACGGGATATCTTTAGAAACCTAATTTTAAGTTTATTTCTTATATTTTTTGAAATATTTTAGTTTAAAGAAGACAGACAACTTCAAACTTAGGTAACTAGAAACATTGTTATTAATGAAAACGGATTCAATTGAGAAAGATAAACAAAATTTCGACTAAATCTAAGTTTGCTCCCAGGAAAACGAGAATAGAAAAATTCGAAGTTGTTTTTCAAAAACACAATATATAATTAGTTGAATATAGAGAAGAAATTCGTGTTTTTAATTGAAAGGTTGAGAGGACGCTTTTGGTTCAGGTTTCACTTGTTAGGACCATTTAATAAACTCCGCCCACTGGACGGTCTGTTTATATTTGTTTGCGATCCTCACAAACAATTTCTCAATGATTCCCCGCAGCACTGAAAGCAAAAACTTGTCATTTATTGAGAGAAAATATATATCAGAGAAGGAGCTGAAAGGAAAAATCTGGACTATTTTTAAAACTATTTCTCACCCGTCGGCACTCCTCATAACACATATGCATCCAAAATGCCATCCTCCTTGGTTATAAGAAAAAACTGTATCAGAAAATGATTGATTGAAAACTTTATTATCGTCTGTCTCTTTTCCTTCCACGTAACTGTAACCGTTTTCCTTTCGATGCAAAAACGCGGGAAAGGCAAAAAAAGAACGAATAAAGTAGGGAAAAGAAGGGAATTGAAAAGAGTTATTGCTAGACCGACAACATCGAAGGCAAACAACCGTCAACATTTCTAGAAAAACTTTTTTTTCTCAGGCTGAAACTCCGGATATGATGAATATTTCGGGGAATTTTTCCTGCAGGAAATGAAAGAGTTTTCGTTCCTTTAAAAGAGGCTGGGGAGAGAATCTGAGGGGAGAAGTCCGAGTCAAGCTTTTATGAAATGTGACATTCAGACTAATACTGGGAATAATGCCGATTTATTCATCTTGGGGACTTTCCTTTGTATGTTCGTTCTCTGTAAAGTTAATGCAATGTCTTGACTCTTTTTTTGATGTATGGAATGAACTTCAATTTTGTATCATTGAAGAAAAGTAGTTACTATAGTTGATTGCATGGGAAAAAATGATTGAATATGTATTCTCATAGCAATTCTAAATCGAAATGTAATTTGTAATCATGATGTAATGAGTGTAAAAATGTGAGTCTTTGGTAGTCAAATAACTACAAACAATCATAGGAGGGAAATAAAAACACGTGGCCTTAAAATCTTTACAATAGTATTTTATCAAAACCGATGGAACAAATACTCTTTTAAAAATAATAAAAATATTTTAAATAGCCTCCTATACAATCTATTTGGGGCGTGTGTTTTCTCTGTTTACATTTTCCTCAAAATTTTTTTTTTAAAAGTTAGCTGTCCTTTAAAATGTCCATTGTACATTCAATGAGCTTAATTTGTTATAAATATTTCTTTTTATACACCCCCTCACAACCCTTACGACTTTGAATGGGACACACACATATTTCAAACGAAAAGGCATTCCAGTACAAGGGATGTACCCCAAAAGACATAATTTCTTCTATTTTGACCTTAGAAAATTTATACGTGAGTACCCTATATCATTTCTTCTCCAAAACTCTCCAGTCACTGACTACCATGTAAGCCAAAAAGTCATTCAACATAAACTCATCAACATACAACTTTGCATTTCATGATCACCCTCTGTTAACTTCAAAAACACCGAACTTATTAACACCCGATCTCTACTGCGGAAAGAGCCGAACCCATTCCGAGTCGAAATAAATTGCTTTCGTCGACCAATGAAATGTGGCTTTCGCGTTTATGCTTCCTCTCGGGAAGTTTCGGCTCTGAAAAGATCCACTCGGATAAACTTCCATCCGAGAGGCCCCAGAAAGAAAATTTATGCCAAGCTGAGATTGAGTTAAAAGCTGGGAGGAAAAAATTTTTTCCGGGGTAGCAGATAAACTTCCAGAAAGGATGATTTGGAAAGAGATGCCGAACGAAAATATTCAGATTTTAGATGGTAGGAGCTATCAAAGAAGATTTATGGGAGTGTATCTAAATAGTATGAGAGTACACCAACACAAGATATGGAGAGTAGGAGGTATATTAAGTTGGAATATGGTTTAATTTGCTGTTTGAGAAGTTTGTGAGTTTACTTCTTATGTTTAAAACCACATTCTTTCAAAGGGATCGTGCAGTGATTTATTGGATGAAATATTTCCCGAAAATCACATGATTAATTTTAACACTTCCTTAAGAATTCGATAAAAGGAGGTGTCAGTTATAATAATCAAGTTTTAATAATCATCAAGTTTTAGAAGATTTAAAAATGATATTCCTTATGACATCTTCATAACATCCTTCCATCAATCACATCGACGGTGGGGAGCCTAGTGGTTAAGGCATCGGCTTCGGGATCGGAGGGTCCTGGGTTCGATTCCCGACACCGCTGAACAGTGGCGTAGCCAAGGGGGGGGTCCCCGGGTCCGGACCCCCCCCCATGGGCCCGACCCAAAATGTTTGGACCCTTTTTAGGCGTTAAATATTCCAGTGGCTACTCAAAAGAGGGCGTCTATAATCCTTAAAAGTGCCTAAAATCCACTTTTTTGCATACTAAAATCTAAAATTTTTCGGGGGAACCCCGTTTCGCCCATAACAAACGTATTGATTGATTGAGGGACGTTATAAGGGGGAAGCAGCATAGGGTACCAAACGAATAAACCCTGTTTTTAGGGTCAAATTTCCAATAACATTTTGGGGGAGCACCCCCAGACCCCCTTTGGGAATTGGAACTTAATAATAAACAACTTTTTTATGATGAGTTCGTCAAAATACTCAACTCTTAGCAAACAAAAAATTCCTTAAAATTTAATGTTTGAAATTCGGATTAGGTGTACCAAAACGAGTTGAAAACCTGATTTTTAGACTTGAATTTCCAAAAAATTTCTGGGGGAGGTCCCCCAAACCCCCGTTACGGTAATTCGAACACGATTATTTTTAAGCTTTTTAATATTATAATCGATAAGAAATTTCAATTTGATTATCAAAATTTTTAGCCCCCCAAAACCAAATCCTGGATCAACCACTGCCTCAGAAATGTTGACGTGCTCCTTTTGGTTAGTATCACCTCATCATGAAGTAAAAAACTCCTTTTAAAAATCAAATTTCCAAAAGTTTTCTGGGGCCCCCAAACCCCCTTTTTAATATGGAGCTCGAGCTACTGAAAACTCTTAATTTGATTTTTGATGGTTTCTGTACCTAAAAATTTTATGTGGATGAGAACTTTCAATCGAAGTAATACTAAATCTTGATTATTACACTAATTACTAATAAATTATTAATTAAAATTGATAAGAAATTAAAAGTTATGTGAAAATTATAACTTAATTTCTCCAATTGTGGAAACTTTTTGATGTCCAATAGTAAATTTTTCCCACTGGACCCCCCCCATAGGAAAATCCTGGCTACGCCACTGCCGCTGAAGACCCACCGAGTATATGCGGAGTACGTGCTCGTTAAAATCTGTGGGTCCGAAAGTCCTGTGGTCCGTCATGGCGCCGTTTACCACGGGTCCAGGTGTCTGGAGACTATTTCCCTCCCCTTCAGATACATGGCAAAATTGTGGAGGTGGCGATAGATATAAAGCCCTGGAGCCCTAGTCTGAGGGCATGCGAAAGATCTGGAGTACGAAACGTGACGTCAAATTGACGTCACGTTCGTAGCATTTCCGCAATCGCTAGTCTCGGGGCTTTTCCTCCGTGCGCATGATATGAAAGCCAATACGAAACTTCCGGCCTCCTCGCATGCAAACTTCAGCTCTGATAAGCTGGCGGAAAGCTGTGATCCGCACACGAAAAAATGGCGACGTCTGTGCTACACATCGCCCTCCTGAATTTTTTAAAAGAATAACTGCACAAATCTGAGAAGAATCAAAGAGCGGACTACGGATGGCTGCTGTTACCTCGTGAACTTGAATAAATTCATCAACAACTTCAGTTCCGGAGCTCCGGATGATGGCCTAGGCCTACCTCTTCAAGTTCATGTAAGTGCATTTTAGAAAACCTCTTGCCTTATTTTTTGGTTTAATAATTCTTAATTCCATCAATTTCACCTACTATTTGAACAGAAAATCCTATCCCCTAAGACCTTTCCTCAAACCATGTGTAATATTTATAGTAGTAATTATTACTTCCGTTTTAAAATATGTGCTAATGCAAAAACTAATCTGTAATATTTACCTACTTTTGTGCTTTAGAATGTTTTAAAATACTTCCTAATCCTCCCCTAAGACCTTTCCTCTAACCATGTGTAATATTTAGAGTATTTAGTAATTATACTTCTGTTTTAAAATATGTGATCAATGCAAAAACTAAACGGTAATATTTACCTACAATTGTTGGCTTTAGGTTGTTTTAAAATACTTCTAAAAATGTCCTTAAATTTTCTATCACCCAAATTTCTTCTCTTAACCTTAGCTCTTAAAAAGATACAAAAGCTATTTTTTCAGTTATCATTTATCTCAGACATTTCCATTCTCTATCATTTCCAAGACTAGGAAAATTATGTATTAGTGTATTATTTTTCTGTCGCAGGTTCTTGCTGCTTATGTCGTCCTATGGTAGAGGTAGGTACCAAAAAGATGTAGTATCACTTTTTCCTAATATCTATATTTTCCATTCTAGGGGACCGTGGTTTTCATCTTGAGCTGTGGCTGATGACACCAGTGCGAGGCGAGATCCTGAACGTCTACAGATTTTCCATTTAATTCATCCCCTTCCTCTCGGAGATCGGCCATAGAGAGATGCAATAGTGCACTACAAGCCCAGAACCGGGTGCTGCCTACAAGCCCACTCCTAAACCAAAACAATCGGCGCAACAGCCCTGGTGTGCCAAGGCCTACAATGCCCATCTTCGTTTTCGTGACCTTGGGGCCTGGGCATATGTCCTGGTTGGGTGGTCAGCGCAACGTGAGACCCCCAGTGTTTAGTTCCCAAGCATGCTTGGTCCTCGGTTTATGGACCCACTAAAGGGATGAAAGGCTGAGTGGACCCTGCCCAGCCTGGGATTTGAATCCCGGACCTGTGGCGTGGAAGCGCGATGGACTACCACTGCAAACCCACTCACGAGGGCTTTATAATCAGTGCCTGTGAATATGAAGTGTGAATATGGTGAAATGTGAATATGAAGAATCTTGTAACGATTCTATAGTGATTCCTCGGAACATACATTACAGTAAAGCACTGTTTAGATTTTTCTCATTTGTATGACTTTTCCCATTTATACCTAGTTTTGGCTAAGTTCCTATTCATTTTAATGCAAAAATTATTTGGTTCAATTCCATTAACGTTCCCGCTAAATATCACCATTATCTTTTGGACACCAATAAGTAGAAAACCTGCTAAATAATTTAAAACTCGTAGATAAAAATATTTAATTAAATTGATAACTTTTTAGTTTATCAATATTTGTCGATATTTGAGTATATGGCGATCAAAAAAGAATGGTTATATTTAGCGGGAATATTAATGGATTTGAACCAATTATTTCGGAACAGCTATGATAATAGTTGACCAGACGCCATGTTTACCCACTGTTCAAATGATGACATACAACCACATAGATCTATTAGATCTGTAAGTAAACATGGCAGCTGATGGTAGACTCTTATCGAAGCTGTGCCATTATTTCTTTACACGACATGCAATATCGGTTATACATTACTCTACAGTATTGGACCAAATATATCAAGATGTGATGCTTCAAATGAAAATATTGACGGTTTAGAATAGGTCCGTTTTTGAAGTAGTCGCCATGTTGCAAGTATTTCATGACCAATCAGCTTCAAAATCGTAGGTAAACATAGCGGCCAGGTTTTCAGCCGTTGCCAAAAGTGGACCTTTTCTAAAGCTGTTCCAGATAGACTTACATACATGTGATTCAAATCCGCCAATTTGCTTAGCAAAATTAAAATCCGACAATTTGATTTGCAAAACTGAAATTCCACATTCTTATTTTCCAATCATTTTATACTGAAAACTGAACGCTAGTGTAGCCTAGTACTAAATTTAAGGAAAAAATTGGAAATTTTTTTTAAATATCGAAGTAATATGAAAATTAGTTAAGATTTAAGCTAAAATACTATGAATCTAGCATATCGAATCCTAGATCTTGGGCTATACCCCCCTATCTTGGGTCATGCGCCTTAAAAACCCAACCAACCAAGATCTCGGGAAGTAGAAGCCGATGGACTCCCTCTACTTAAAATGAAGAAAAATTTAGGTATCGAACTTTTGTTTATTTTCCGCCAATTTTTTGTCTGCGTAATCACATGTATGGACTTATTATTTACTTTTCTAGGCATACTCTCAACAGTATTCTATGCTATCTCAGTTGTAGATTTTGACCATGCATGGTCCCCCATTTCTTAAATGTCACGGAGGCTCAAACATTAGAAGCATTGTGTTGGTTAAGTTGTTAAAGGTTAGTCCGGCCAAAAATAAAGTGTTTGTGCCGCAATCCGTAAACGTAAACAAACAAAGATGTCTGCTTGCGTTTCGGATGTACACGTAGGACTTCTCGAGAATGCCGAAAGTATTCCTAGAAGAGTGTTTCACGCAAGAGAGGATGCTTTTTATGCCCTCACAGATGAGCCAGGGGTCAGTTTAGAAGAAATTTGGGTCACAAAATGTTTTATTGTGAAAACGGACCTTTCACAACGTATTTAACCTTAAAAACGGACCCTTCACAAAGTATTTTGTCCTTTAAATGGCCACTATTTTTCACAATACTGCAAATTTGTGAGCTTATTTTCACAAAAACAGGCTCCTGGCTGAGAAGAACTAATTTAACACTAACAAAATTACGAGTAGATTTTCACAATTTTTAAAAAATCGGACCCTTCACAAAAAGTCAGGACAGACCCCTGTGAGCAATTTATTGAAAATTTTAGAGTGTCGAAGGATGTTTTTGTGGAAGTATGTGAAGCAATCAAACATGAGCTACCCAATTGCGGCTTAACACTTCAAGTTAGTGTAGGTGCATTTTAGAAAAACTGTTCTTATTTTTTGGTATAATAATTCTTAATTAATTTCCATCAATAGAAGCTACAAAATATTGTATTTTTTTATAAAATTAACAGAAAATCCTCCCCCGGAGAAGTTAGAACTAACCAAAAAATCATGTTTTTACTTGACTAATGAGCAATTTTATTCCTGATAATCCATTTAAGGTATGCAAAAATAAATGTTTCCCTTGAAAGTTGACTGCTGTTTTCACTGAAAATTTTGGATTTGGAAAACTTAGTGGAGCTCAACCATATAATAGGACACTAAACTATTATACTCAATTCAAGTGGTCCATTGTACTTTGGTCTCCTCTATTCAGTAATTACTTATTTTTAAAATATGTGTTGAATGCAAAAACTAATCTGTAATGTTTACTTACAATTTGTCGGCTTTAGATTGTTTTAAAACACCTGTAAAAATATCCTTAAATTATTTACTGAATCGCCCAAATATCTTCTCTTAACCTTAGCTTTTAATAAGATACAAAGCTATTTTTTCAGCTTTCATTTGTGTTTTCTCAGATTCCTAAGATTATAGATAATAATGTATGTTTTAATGTCACAGGTTCTTACTGCCTTAACTTTTTATGTTTGGGGAAGCTACCAAAAAGATATGACAAACAGTCGGTTCATCGCAACAAGCCAAAAATCTGTCGACCGGTCGATAGATTGTGTTTTGAGGGCCATAGTGAAGCAACTGATGCCTCAGATTTCCATCTATCCAGGAGCAAGATGCTATTAAACATCGGATATATGAAAAGACGGATTTCCCAGGCATCATTGGCTTCATTGATGGCACTTTCGTGAACATAATCTGTCCATCGGAAGACAGTGTTCTTGTTCGACCGAACAGTTTTGTTAATCGCAAAGGTGATTTTGCGATTAATGTCTTATTAGTAAGCATGTACCTTTTTTATTACTTCCTAATTGTATGTTTAATAATATGTTTGTAAACCCATTCTACTTTTTAAATTTTAGAATACACTTTTTGAAGTAGTCATTAAATATTTTGCTCCTGCTCTTGCATTAATTAACTTGAATTCAGTTATTGAAATTAAAGTCCAAAATGTAGTTTTTAGTTGAAAAGTTTTTAAAAGTCTGTGTAACTCGACGCTTTATAAAACAGCTTTCTAGTGCTTTAAATTTTATAAACGGTGCTTTACTGTATTTATAATTTAAATTTTATTTAAGAATTCTACCAGGGTTCACATACTTTATCTAACATAGTAAAATTCACAAGCAAATTAAGTAATTATTTACCTTTAACAATGCATGTTACAAGTAGAATGATTTCAGAACGAAGTATGAAGCAAGGAATTGCAAAATTGGTTAGAATTTCACATTCAATGGAGTTCTGTCAGTTAAAAAACTAATTAATTCCCCCGAATTGATAATAAAACTTTGTTTTGCTCTCAGAGAGATGTTTTTTAGGAGTCAGAGGATAAATTCAGGAGATAAAACAGAATTTTCAGGAGTTTTAAGGGGTCTTAAAAAAATAAAGAAAATTTCAGGACTTTTAAGAGGTGTATGAACCATGTTCTACTTTATTTATTATTTACATTACATTTATTTATTAATTACAATTTCTTCTTGTAATGGTGAGCCACCATCTGCAAGCTCTTTGATTTGTATCTTTGATCTGTATATTTTGACAAACTTTCTTTACTTATATTAAATTTTTCTATGAATTCATGAACCAAAAGTGAATGAAAAGTATCATCCCTGTCATTAAAAACACGTAGAATACTTTCTAGTCTTTCAAGCACTTGTATATGTAAAACTATCTAGGTTTTTTAAGAGGTGCCTATTTTGTGAAAATCTAGTGTTCATTTGTGAAAATTTTTATGTGAATTTGTGAAAATATGTTCAAAAAATTAGTAAATTATTTAAATCCAAGAAAAAAGGAAAATTAAATCTAGAATGGCTAAAAATTTAACTATAAGAAGATTATAGCTTCCTAGAGAACTTTTTACAAAAATGTATTTTGTGAAGGTACTTATATTACTAAAACTTAATTTGTGAAAGTACCTATTCATGTAATGGTGAATTTGTGAAAATACCAAAAACAAAAGTAAAGGTGCCTACTTGAACAGACCACTGAATACATATTTTAAACAAATTGAAAACAATAAATAAGAATTAGATATACTATTTGTTTGAGTTTTCATTATTAATATTTTGGTCTGAAATTAGTTCATTTTTACATTTAAGATTTTGATTTTTTTAGATCTACAGTGTTTAATTACTACAAACATTTCTCTTAACAATTCAAATATTTCATGTCAATATAACGAGGCATTGCTCAGACCTTGGGGCTTGTGGTCACACAGCCTGATATTTCAAAAAAATTATGGTTACACTTACCCTACTTCATCCTAACATGTTAAGTGTTTGTTGACCTTAATGATGTTTGAGTTTCATAACTTTTTTATTTCACTGTCTTAAAATATGCATAGTTACTTAAAATTTTTGAAAATTTAAGTCTAATCAGGCTGTTGAAATAGTCATGCCCCTAATTAAAATACATAATATATTTAATGTTTTACATTGGATATTATAAGAAACCTGTACATATTGAATCTACTTAACAGACTTTCACCCGGTCATAGCATACATTTTCAGTGGTCCTTTTCCATGTTGGGGTTGAGAAAAATGAAAAAACAAGACTCCTTTGACAGGCCCGCTGCTGATGCTGTAAGTAATTGTGGGAAGCTCACCTTTAGCGACATGGGCGTAGCCAAGGGGGGGCAGGGAGGGGCAGCTGCCCCTCCCTGCTGTTACTGTTAGGTAAGTTAAAACCCAGTATTTCAGGGTCAAATTTTCAAAATTTTCTGGGGGAGGGCCCCCAGGCCCCCTTTTAGTATTTTAACCTGGATTATTCAAACTTTTTTGTAATAAGTTCATTAAAATCAAAATTCTACCTAAAAATGTATGTCCAAATTTGACTTTACGTGTACCAAAAACACAATTTAAAACCATGTTCTTAGGGGCATATTTCCAAAAATTTTCTCTGGAGGACCCCCAGACCCCCTGTTGAAACTAGACAGGTTTCTCTCACGGGGCTTTAAAATTGATCTCAACAAACAAAAAAAAAGTTGACCCTGCTTGCCCCCCCCTAAGTTGAACCCTGGCTACGCCCATGTTTAGCGAGATTAGATTTCTTCCTGGCATAAATAGAGCACTAGATATAAAAATTAACTGCTGCTCAATAAGAGACAAGTAGGTACACATTTATACATAAAATAAATTTATTGGCAATTATTTCTTAATTGGTACGCTTTAGAACTCATAGCTGCTGTTTGCTTCCTCATGCATCTGGTGGAGGACAACTCTTTGATTCTCCAGTCCTTGACCTTTTTTGCCATTCCAAAACAAAAAAATGGAATATTGAATTATAAAACAACTTCTTTTTAAAGTAACGTTATTGTAAGAACCAATTATGTAAGACTAGTGGAGTTCATTAGAATACTAAAGAATCAATTGAAATAAAAATTTCCTACATAAAAAAAGGATCATGAATTAGATTTCAATACAATAATTGTAATAAGGTCAGCAAAAATCTATTTTTAACAGAGAAAATATGAAAATGTCCTTAAAAAATTAAGTTTGAATAATATTACACTAAGGATCTCCATTCAGGAGTTCAGCAGCTCCTTTATAATTTTAATGATTAAAAGAAAAAAATAATCCAGTATTTAAAAATTTAAGAAAAGTAAATTAAATATTTCACACAAAATAATAAAAACTAGAAGAAAATCAAGCAGCATAGTCAACAAGAAAAAAGCGCGAAAAAACCGATTACGATGAAAAATATCGAGAAAAAGGAATTTTTTCATTGGTTTTCTTCGTATCGAAAGTGGGAGGAGCTTAATTTCCTCCGCATGCATGTTCGCCTCGACCGCCAATTCGTATCGTAGGCTTTCTTGTGCCCGAGACTTGCCATTTCGGTGAAGATGCGAAAAAGATATTCGGAAATAGTGTCCGAGACGGATCGCTCCGCATCTGACGTCACGATCCGTACTCCAGATCTTTCGCATGCCCTTAGACTAGGGCTCCTGGATACTCTACCTTAAGTAGCGACATCACGCTCAATCGGCCGCCAATGTGGGGAGAACTCACTACTAGTCTGGATAGTCTTGCTTATCGTCACTAGTAGTGAATTCTCCCTACAATGGCGGCCAATTGAGCGTAATGTCGCTACTTAAGGTAGAGGATCTAGGGCTTTAGATAGATAGTGGCAGCATCTATCATCTCATGAGGCAGAAGTCGGACTCCTGCCATTTATGGGCCTCACTTTCTCAGGAGCCGCACCCCCTTTGCCTTGAATCCTTGAGGAGCTTGGGTATTTCAAGTGGCACACGACAACAACAAAAACAACATCCATCATATCAAAATGATTTCAAACGAAAGCCAATTTTCAGAATACATGTTTTTTTTGAAACGTCATATTCTAATTTTTCAGGACAAAATATGACATAAAATGTTTTCTTTTATTAATTTTATTTTAAGTTTACCTTTATTTAACTTAATTACAATGAATAAATTAGAGGGCTATCACCCCCTGCTCGCTATTGTTCGCCAACCCCCGGAAACTGCTAACGCAGTTCCCCTAGGATAGCTTCAAAATATTGCTCATATATCACCAAGAAATATCACCCAGTTGTAAAATGAGTTTAGTGTTGTGTTTTCATGATACAACCTGTTGCTGTCATGTTTTGCGCTGGTTTTAAATTTTAAGTCAATTTTTGAATTGAAAGCGTAGGTGTCGGCTTATACGAGGTAATATACGGATTATTAGAAGATAAGATTCTTTTATTTTTATCGTTGAGGTTTAGGGTAGTGGTACTAGTAAGTGACACTTAAAGAAAAATATTAAACTAAATGGGAATTCTCAATTTATTAAACTTAAAACCCTTTGGCGGAAAATAAATACTGTATAAATTTATACAGGGTGATTCAGAAATAATCATCAATAATTAGGGGGGAGGTAGAGGGGTCCTAGACAAGCATATTTCGAATAGGGATGGTGGGGCGCAGCCGTACCGTTAAAGAGCTAGGACCTAATGTAGTGCGAGTGCGTTTCAAAAGGCCGTTTTTAGAAGGCCCGTGTGACGAAACAAAACATAATAAAATGAAAAAAATTATTGCATGAGGCACAGAAGTATCCGTACTACTTAAATCCTCTATGTGATAGAAATCGGACCACTTGATAAACCGTGGGGTGAGTTTTAAAACGTGCAATATTAATCTCTTAGTCAAACAGTGGAGTTCCCTTAATGGTATTTAGAAAAATGATGATCGGGGAAGGAATTTTCAATGATCAAACAGTTTCAATCATCAATGTTACGATTAGGGCTGGGCGATATATAAATTTCTTAAATCGATTTATAGTTCATCTTAAAATCCGATTTAGTTATAAATCGATTTAATTCGCGTAATATTAATCCAAATTTTACTAGGCATATTATACTAACGAGTTACTTTAAAATAATGGTTTTTGTTTGGTCCGAATATTGATAAACAATTAGAATTAGTTATTTTTATAAATAATTAAGATTAATATTTTGAAAAACATTTCGTTTCAATTTTTGATAAGTTCGAGTTAATATGTATTCGAACTTTTAAGGGCGATTTATTCATGGAGGGGATTTGGTGACGTATTTTTGGATAGTTGGTTGACGTTTTTTCTCTAAATCGTTTAATTGTTTTATAAAGTGTATTAAGTTCAGCGAGTTGGAATTTGTGTCCAAAAGGTCCTGCTTTAGCAGTAAAAGGGGGTTGGTGAGCGATAGCGAGCAGGGGCGGTAGCCCCCTAGTTATTTAAAATAAAATTAATTTTACCTAATTACATGCATTGTGTAAAAATTTGGAGTGCCTTGGACTCAAAGAGTTAAAATTAAAAATACCAATTTAAATGAAGAGTGGTCAGTTAAACAATTCTTAAAAAATTGGTTACTAATAGTTCTAATGAAAATTGCGCCATATAGATGGCGCAGTAGTTTCGATTCTCAAAGTCAGTTGAAAAGAAAACATACTTTTTAATCCAATTCAATCTTCTCATTAATTATGTAAAACAATTACAAATCATTAAAATGATAATCTACTACATCTAATCCCTTTGCTCAAGATAAAGTATTTTTTTTTATCAACAAGTATTAAAATATTAAAAAGGGTCCGTCAGAAATAAATGCATGTCTATCAGTAATCGCAGCTCGTTTAACGAAATTCTTCTTTTCGCAATCCTTTTTAATCGTCGAAACTTTTAATGGAGTATCCAAATATTAAAGGATTATTAGAACCTAAGAATAGTAAGAATATGAAAACACATATATTTTTCAATTATGTACAATAAATTTTGTTAATAATCATCATAAACATAGTGATTAAGACAATTCCGGAACCCGGAATAGTATCGGTTATCGCAGCCGATCTACGAGTATGAATCAGAAAACAGAAATATCGGAAAATTCAAATAATCAAGTTGAATCAAATTTCTGATTCCGGAATTACATATCGGTATTCGATTTTAGAGATTCGATATTCGCGCTAAACCGGTATTCTGAAAAACCGATTTATCTTTCGAATTCCGGAATTATATATCGGTTCCAATATAAGGAATCCGATATAGAAACCGGTATTCCGATGTTGTGGTTAAATCGATTTATCTTTATATATCGATTTAAGGCACAGGGTCTAGTTACGATCATTGAAAATTCCTTCTCCGATCATCATTTTTCTAAATACCATTAAGGGAACTCCATTCTTTGACTAAAAGATTAATATTGCACATTCGAAACTAACTCCACGGTTTAGAAAGTGGTACGAATTCTATCGAATTAATGGTGTAAGTCAGGGGTTCTCAAACTTTTTAACATCACGACCCACTTTTGAGAAACAAAATCTAACGCGACCCACCGACTTCAGTTAATTAAAATTAACTGAACTGAGATAATTATATCATACCCCCACAGAATTTTAACTTCTCTGACTGGGGGGTGTTCACCAACTATTTTTTACAACAATAAATTATTACATGCACGTATTAGAAGAGAAATTAACTTTTTAAAAATTAAAAGTAAATATTAGAATTCGATCGGATGAAATAGTTTAATTGTAGGCTAACAAAGATCCCCACAGTAAAAAAGGAGTCTGGGGGTCCTCCCCCAGAGAAAATTTTGAGATTTGACCCTTAAGTACATGGTTTTAAATTGTTTTTTTTTAGCGATATGGGATAAATTTGCAGTTGCATCATTTCCCAAGAAAATTCTTAAAATTTGCATTGCTGCCCCCAGTGTGGATAGGGAGAAACAATGAATATTTTTTTCAAATGTTATTTTTATAACCGACTAGATTTGCATTATCGGCGCATTAAAGTGACACACATAGTACGTATTTACATTAATTATCTTTTCCGTTCGACATCAAGTAGTGTAGTTGTTCCTCAAATTTTTATTCTTTTCAATATGTGGTATAATTTGATAAATTTCAAGAGTTGAAATAATAGTTTGATAATTCAAAAGTCAATAACACGTTTATAAAAATTATAAAAAGATACTTCATATTCAGAAAAATTATAAATCTTCTCGCGACCCACCAAAAACTGACTGGTGACCCATCAGTGGGTCGCGACCCACAGTTTGAGAAACTCTGGTGTTAGTAGTAGGGATACTTCCTTACCTAATGCAATAGATTTTTTCATTTTATTATGTTTTGTTTCGTCACACGGGCCTTCTAAAAACGGCCTTTTGAAACGCACTTGCATTTCATTAGGTTCTAGCTCTTTAACGGTAAGGCTGCGCCCCACCATCCCTATTTGAAATATGCTTGTCTAGGACCCCTTTACCTCCCCCCCAATTATTGATGATTATTTGTGAATCACCCTGTAGATAAATGTCTAAATTATTAATAGAGGCAACCATTTAGTTCCAGTTCTCATAATAAAGCTGAATATTATCAATTATTTCTCATAAGGTGTCAGTTACGGTGCAACTACCCTATTTTGTAGTTCGTAAAGTTTGTTTCCTCGCATGCACTAAATCTACTGTAGATGTTGTTTCACTGTTAGAAGAGTTATAAAGCAGAAAAGCAACTTTTGCAAATTATTTAGTATACTTAAATTCTTACTTGATTGGGTTTGAAGCCAAGGGGTTTTACTAGTGATAATGAGGGATGCCTTCTGTACCATACGACAGTGGTCTCCAACCCACGGTCCGCGGACCGGTGCCGGTCCGTGGATCAAATGGTACCGGGCCGCGGGCCGACCATTTCATTAAAAATGAATTTAAACTCCTAGGTTTATACTCCAAATTAATGAATGAAATGAATTATAAATCACTTTATATTTATTTTTTGTTGTAACTGTATTTTATTTCGAAAGCATGTTTAAATACAATTGAATTAAAATTAATAAATCAAAATAATCTAGAATGTAAACAATCAACGCCCCGGGTACAGCTTTAGAATAAGTCTACTTTTTGAACGGTCGCCAAGTTGGCGGTATTTCATGGCCGACAGGCCTTGAAAATGTAGGTAAACATGGCGGACGGGTTTCAAATACGGCGGCAGGTGCCAAGGTCGCCAAAAGTGGACTTATTCTAAAGCTGTTCCACGCCCCGCCCCCCAGAGGGCCACGGTAAAATTATCAAACGTTGACCGGTCCGTGGTGGTAAAAAGGTTGGGAACCACTGCTATACGAGGTGAATTGATATCTGGCTCTTAAACGATTTAGCTCGAATGTTAAGTTCACTATTCAAATGATTCATTTTAAAGTTCGTGTTTAAAATATGTCTTTTAAATTTAAAAGTTTTACGCAAGAACAAATAAGTGATTGTCGTGTTAGAAATAAATAAAATTTAAAATTAATTACATATTATCATAGTTCCTGTGTTACCTAAAAATAAATAAAGCAATATTTTATGTAAGATTACTGGTTTCAAGGTCTTAGAGTAAAATAGAAGTACAAGTTCAATTTCTTTTCTAAAAACAGTTTCAAGATAATTGTTATTTGTAAATTTTCTACAATATCTGATACAAAAGATGAGGTTACTACATATAGGTAAAAAATCTGTAGGTTGTGCGTGATTGCATACCGTAGACGATCCTTTTACATTATTAAATAGTAAATGTAGGATATCAGATGTCATGCACAACAAAATATTCTATTTATTCAAAGGCTTCAACCCATTTAGAAAATTTGTTGCTCTCGGAGCAAACTACTTGTTAGTTAAAATAAAGGAGTGAATACGATATATCTTTGTGTTCCTACTCTGATACGTTTTCCATTCTCTTTCTATTTTAAGTGCTGCACAATCCAGAGTATTGAATTTAATTACTTCACTTTATGACGCTAGTTGTTCCCAGAATTAATTTACATCCGACCTTCGCATAGAAATGTCTGACAACAACGAAAAGAATCCGCGAAATTAACTTATTCAATTAAGTTGAAAAGCTGAGTTCATAAACATGCTCAAACAAGCACCTCATAATTAACGAAGATGAATCTTTTTTCCCCTCTTCACTTCTCCTCATCCGAGGGAAAACAACACGCTAATCGCCACGGTAATGCATTCCCCTCTCGAATCATTCGAAAACTCTCGCCGGCTGTCATTTAGCCGACAACTCAACTCTCCCAGTGACGTCAGAGGCGATTATGCCTGGATTCAAACGAGGCTATTGCGTGAACGAGAGATTATCCGAAGTTCGTTATTGTTTCACCTCTTCGGAAATGAAGTGAACGGATTTTTCCCCTTTTCTTCGTTTTAAATGAAGTCGGCGGTAATTGTTCGCTGGAACCGTAACTGGTTATCGGAACATTAAGAGGCCCTCGTTGCTTGAGTGCAGCCTCCATTTAACAGTATCGTCTGAAAGAGAGGGTCGGATGGAAGGCCAGATAGAACGTCTCATTTATGAAAGTGATAAAGAATGTGTCCAGGCTGATATGGCCTTGCATTAGGGCTTTGTTACCTCCTAAGACCCTGGCCATATCCGAACGGAGTGTTTTCTTGGGAGTTCTTTTATTCCAGGGAATAGATTCCTTTTTTTATGGGTGCCATTTACTCGGAGAAGCCAATTTAGATAAATTTTAATGGGAGCGGATTGAAGAGGATTTCTTAAAGGTAACTTCTGCGAGAACTCGGTGTTATTTTTGATGATTATATTTATAATATATTTTTTTAGGTTTCATAGTCTCCTGAAAAGTTGTCAGAACAAATTCAACTCAAAGATCTAAAAGTAAAAAATAACCTGTTATTATATTTCTTAGCTCAAAAGTTAATTTCAAATTAAAATACGCAGCAATCCCATAAATATAATATCTAATGGATAATTAGCTCCCTGTGTTAGCGAAAAAAAATACATGAATTTTTTTATATGAAATATTTTCCCTCTTCCTCCCTTATAAATCCCCCTTTAAGTTTCCAATTCCTTGCTTTGACCTTACAATTACCATGAATGCCAGTATCATTATACACGAGTTTCATTCTACTTCAGTATCCCAAAGTTTAATCTACAGAATATCATTTCCACGTTTTATCAAAATCTAAATCCACACATTTTAAACTAACTACATACCACACATTATGTCCGGGTCCACCTCATTTCAAAATCAATGAAACGAAAGTCTCCAGAGAGATCACTAAACATTCACCCACCACTGCAAACCCACCCCCCTCTACAATCCATTCCCATACCACTCGACAACACAAATGGACACCCCCATTCCGCCAAAGCAATCTTTAAAGCGCGACACCCCAATATTTGTTTTGGAATCACCCTTATCCACACTCCTTCACTTTCGTGTGTAATTCCATTCCGAAAATTAATATTCTCCCAAAGCCATCACCCGGTCCCAAATGAGTTATCGCGGGAGATTTAAACACTGGTTGACCTCTCGGGGGAGGGTCGAGGAAATAAATTGGAGCGTTTCTAAGGTTCGAAATCGAGCTTTATTCTGGGAGCATACTTTGCGCTTTGGTGAGAAGTCTATTTGAATAAGAATCTCCGGGTGTATTCGAAGAGGGAATTTGAGTGGAATTAATTTGATCGTTGTTTGGGTGAGTGTGATTTCTCTTTGACTGAGAAAGAACGGTTATAAAACTTTTGATATGTTATAGGGTTCATTAAAACAAATGTCTCAATTAAAATTAAAAGCTTGCATATCGAATACTGTAATTTCTAATAATGTCGGAAACTTTTGGAAAAAATTTATCTACCAAGAATCGCTACATGCATATAAAACGTGCTAAAATTCCTTAAGGTTTTAACGTTAATAAAAAAGGACCTTTTAACTAACATAAAGGATGCTTATTTGTAACATTAATAAACGAACTCCAGTATTGAGTAACAGTTTCTAAGTTTTAGCCTTTATTTATGAAATGAATTTGGACGAACAACATTAGCTATTCGAATTCGTCTCTTTCGGTTATGACTGGTTGTAATAGAGTGCAAAATTGTTTCTATAATGGTGGCATCAGTGAAATCTTAAAAAGGGTAATTTTTAAGCCCTTAAAACTAAAATAGATTATATTTATAAAGCTCTACTATCTTTGCATAAATATAATTTGTAGAGTAATATTTTTAATGGAATTTTGCTCCATCTTAGAAAATTTTTGTAGTATGCTTTCAATCAATCGAAACCCTTTTTAAAATTAGCTATAGATATTGGTATCATAAAATGGGATAACAACAATCGAAACTATCTAATCTTAGCAACACATCTTAATCGTTTAGCATTGGCTAAAACTAACTCTATGCCTTAACTTTGGGGGTTTTGAGGTCTGGGGCCAAAGTTACCCCAATCCAGAGGAACTTTGGCCCAAAATTTCAAATAATTTAAAAAAATATTTAAAACTTAAATCCACACTTTGAAAGCGGTTTATATCACAGTTGAACATGTTAAAAATAATATAAACTACTGACTTTGTTAAATTTGTTTTAATAAAGGATTGCTATCTTATAATGTACTAGCTGATATGCCCGGCCTTGCACGGGTGGAGTTAAAGCTTTAGGATTTCTTAGCATTTTAATATTTGAAGAATTTCTACATTTAACCTGATGATCCCCATAAAAAATCAGAAACAAATCTCCCAAAATTACTTAAAATATATGCCCATTTAGAACCCTTGATTAATCATACAGGATTTTAATTAACTTTTTCTGTGAAATTATTCAATAACTAAAGCGTATTTCACTTTGAAATTTATGAAAAATCTATCTTTCTAGATGAAAGGGCTTTCACATTTTCAATGAGGAAGTTGCATGATTTTTTTTTATTTTTTTAATCGATTCCTCTTGCAAAAATAAGCAACTACCCAAAATTTGAGGCCGATCGAGAAATTTTATGATTGTCAAAAAAATTAACAAAAATCCCCTTTTTAAAAGCGCGCGAAAACGCCAAGAGTTTGGATGTGACGTCATCTTATACTAAACATTGTTGTAAAGCAATGGAGTTGATGGTATTATTGTTGACGTCATCTTATAGTTTAAACAATAAACGTTTTCAGTCACGTGTTTTTTTCTCGACTTTTAAATTAAAATATTTAATTACCTGTACATTTTTTTGAAAAACTGACTAGATATTTCATTTTACCATACAAAAAACCATACGGAACACTTGTTTGTTTTTGAAAATCTGACACATGCAACTCCCTTATTGTTTTTGTTTTGTCTTTTTATTTAAAAGCTAGATCAACTTTCAAATAAAAATATTTTAAAATATAGTTAATTACCAGTTTTAAAATTTTAAATTTCATTTAATTATATTTTTAGATTAGTGTTATAATTTTTAAATGGACTTTTATCTAGTTATTCTTTTAAAAACTTGTTATTTTGCATTATGTTTTTTTGAAACAATGGGGTAAACAGATATCTTGTGGAGGAGAAATAAAGCCATTTCAGCAAAATAACCATAAAAAGGGTCAAAAGAGGGTCAATTAAAGTTTTCGAAACATAGCCTATGTTGTTTCTTGAGTTTTTTTACGTAGGTATACCAAGTTTCGTGTAGATCGGAAGTAAACTGTGGATTTGTATAGAAGACAAATATACACACATTGACTTTTATTATATTAGATTTCGTGTCTAGAATTAATTTCTCATCCATATTAGACCACTGTTTCTTTGAAATAAATAAATATTTCAGGGTAATTCCATGGAAATGTTACATTAGTCACGCATATATTCTACCTTATTTCATACAAGATAACCTCCTGGGTTAGTCTAACCTGGTGGGTTAGACTAACCCACCAATTTTTAGGAAGGAGGAGGTTATCTTGTATGAAATAAGGGAGAATATATGCGTGACTAATGTAACATTTCCATGGAATTACCCTTCACCACATACCATTGGGCCAAAGTTACCCTAAATTGTGTGCCAGTTACCCAGACATAATAAAAGTTAAACATAAATCGGGCATAATTAATTGTCAAACAACAAAGTGAAAAAAATTAATGGTATTAAAAACTGTTAGAGGACATGAAAACTGACAAAAAAATATGGTCTAGCTGTTTTGAATCATGTTTTTTTATCGCCTTTCCAAAGAAAAGTTGTAAGGTGAACAAAAATAAGCCCCCAAGTGATCGTATTTTATTAAGAGTTTCAAGATACCACTTTGAGTATGTTATAACAATTCCACCTATTGGGACTTTCAATAATTAGGGGATAATTTAGTTTTGTCAAACAGATATAACATTTAGAAGCACTTTTTGGGCCAAAGTTACCCTTAAGGGCTTAAGTTACTCCATTTTACCGTAATATACTAATGCATGTAAGAATTGACATGCCCGTTAAGTTCTCATAAATAGGTTATTTCATGTTTGGAAATCCCCTCAGAATCGACATTTCGCAAACTTTAGCTACACCACCGTAGGAAATCTTCATCTCTTTAAAAAAGAAAACTTACTTCTTGGAGGCATTCCGTTCGTTTCCTAAATGTTTTCTTCATTTAGCCCGTTTGTTTTTTCATCGCTCACAGGTCGTACCGAAAATTTAATTCCAAAGGGGGGAAGACATTCTTTTGAAAAGGAATGCAGTAGTAATTTGAATTTGCATTTTCTTTTGATTACTCTTCTGCACTTGACAATGCGCAACCTTTCTGCTGCTCGGCCTACTTTGAATTGCAAATTAAAATCTAGAAAATTTAAAACGCGCCTTGTTCTGAACTTTTGCTTTAGGAATCCATTCCAGATCTCTTCAGTTTCGAATGCTTTGTACAAGATACTCCCCTTGACTCGATCTGGAGTTTTTTTCTATTGAAAGAATATTAAAAGGGAAAGTTTCATGCGTCGCTGTTTAAAAAAATTGTCGTAAGGCTACTTTTTCAAAGCAATCTTCCGTTTTTATGGAGTGTCGAATCAAAAAGAAGCTATTTAAACTTAGGAAAAAGGGTGATTGTTTCTGGATTTAGTTTAGTTTTTCATCCTTATATCTGTTTTTGAAAAAGTATTTCTTTGGATTTGATATATATTCATTCTAAGAATATGTTTATAAATCGTATTTGTTTTATGACCTTTTATCTTTTTGAGATATATAGTAGAAAACTTCTCAAGTAAAGAAGACTTTACAGAAGAGAAAAATATTAGTAGAAGAGGTAGTTAAATCTATACATCAAAAGAAAGCTAATTATGGTGATAGTCTGATAGTTAATCAAATGGATTAGTGAAATATTGAGATATGGTCTGATATCTATGCATTATTAATGTTATGGCACAGACCCAATGTTTTCAATTGCCCAAGTCAGTCACAAAAAAACACATGTTCTTAAATGAGGATAGAGTCCATTCGTTTTTATCTTCCGTTTTTATGGAGTGTCGAATCGAAAAGAAGCTATTTAAACTTTGGAAAAAGGGTGATTGTTTCTGGATTTAGTTTAGTTTTTCATCCTTATATCTGTTTTTGAAAAAGTTTAGAAGGATGAGATATTCATCAATGTGGGACATCAGTAGCACAGTTTAACAAGGGAATAAGAAAAACTTCGTGCCATCACATTTTTAAACTATTATTCACTCCAGTTAAAATACTAAAGGATTTGTTTAATTAATTTTAACCAAGCAGTAATGAAAAAGTTAAAAATTCTTACAAGTAAAGAAAATCAGGTAAGGTTTTTGAAATATATTATTTCTTTTAACTTAATCATTTAAATATGGCTCCTGGTGGGGTTGAGTTTCATCCTCTGTTACCAATAACACTTTATGAGGTAGAACTTTTTAGACCTTACAATTAGTTTCCAATTGGGTGAAGTTTGTGTTATGGAAATACGCAACGAAATTAATATCAAATACAAAATTGATACGAAATTCATTAATGACCTCATACCTGAAGTAGAAATTGAATTTTTCAACCTCAACAATGGCGAGTTTTTATCATTTATAGTGTATATTTCCTTTCCATAAATTAACTTAAGTTTTGTAAGCATATGGTAACCACAAAAACTTCCTTTAGTACCCTTCCCCCACTGGCAAAGTGGGGGGGAAATTCCAAAAATTCCTTTTGCTTTAGCAAAATGGTTCCCAACCTGACAAACCCCTTGTGTAACGGATTCATAACGGATTTATTTTATTTATTAATACTTTTAACGATGCAGTTAACTTTACCATGAACAAAGTCAACCTTCGCATGTATTAGTAAACTTTTGTATAAAAATTTTACATCATCTTTTTGATTTCACCCTTAACAATACGAACAAACCGAGGTTCACAAGGCATCGGTTTGGAAGCAATACCTCAACCCAACCGATTCGACTCCAAATCCTCTCCCCCAAATATGACAACACCACGCTCAGTTCACCACCCCTCTAATATTTGCATCCATTCCCTCACAAGGTGGACAGCCCTCCCAGATTAAACAATCTGTCGTCCGATAAGCCCGAAGGGAATGCCGGGAAATTTATTAAGGACAGTCGGGGCAGAGGGATTAGAGATAACGCACTACAAATCGCAGCTCGATCGCACGAGAGGGGATTCCATCGCGATCAATGCATTCCGGTGGTGGGCAGCCGTTGGGACAGATTGAAGGTTTTATGAGGGTTTAAGATTCCCCAGAGGAGGATTGGGGGTTCTGACGGCCGTTGGTTGTTGGGGGGTGTTAAAGTAGGGGGAGGGAGGGATGGGTTGAGGATGATTTCTCTCGATTATGTTTGTGAGGTGTGGGATCAGTTTTCGAAATTTGGTTGGGAAATAATACGTTTTAAAATGTAATAAGGGTTAGTGGAAGTTTGTGTGTATGTGAGCGGTGTGATCAGTTTTCAAAAATTCGTGATCAGTTTTTGAAATTCGGTTGGAAAATAATAAATTTTAAGAGGCTAAAAAGGTTGCGCTTGAACCAAAGTAATGTGGAGTGCTCCAAAGTAATGTTGCTCCAAATGTAGTGGTTGCTCCAAAGTAATGTGGTGTGGAGTGAGCACAATAACAGAAGACACAACTTTGTAACACCTAAATTAAAAATGGAAGACACTAACTTATTATAACTGTTGAAATCAGATGTGTGATGCTTGTTATAGTTGTGGTTACATTATAAAAAGTATTTATAAGATAAATTTCCGCAATTGTTGCCACCTTCGGTGGTGTCTAGATCGTGTACGTATCCATGGACACGAGAAGAAGAAGAAGATAAGATAAATTTGGAAAAGCAATTTTCATATGAAAGTGTTATAGTAACAGTCCGGTGTTAAGATTTTTAAATCGAAGATAGGTTTTTCTTTCTTAAAACATTTTCATTCCTGTTATCCTTTTTTTCATTTCATTATATTGATTCATGATGTTGACTTATGTTAATATTGAAATTTAATGTATTATTTAATGTTTCGTTTCAAATTTTACTTTCAAGCTTATTTTTACGTTCAAGTGTAGTTGAAGTGAGAGTAATATACTATATTCAATTAATTAACATATTTCTGCAAAATGCGAACGCAAGCATTATAGTAGCAAAGAAGAGAAAAAATATCACTTTTAGTATTTATAAGTTTCAATTTACCCCCCTTATGTTTTTATGTTTGCGAATAAGTGTTAGACCATGTCTTTTTCCATATTTGATCTGTTTTAAAATCGTAATTTCATTTCAGTTTTTTAATTTAAAAATGCTTTTTATTATCTTGTTTCATGTGTTTTATTTTATTATTTTAAAAACTTTACTTTTTTTGTTACTATACTTTATTATTGTGCATGTTTTATTAACTTTTATTAGCAAGTAAGCTATTTTTGATAAAAGTTTTTTTCTTTTCTGTTTCAACTATTTTTTCAAATTGTGTTTCAACTTTCTATTCTATTCTATTTTTTTATTTTCTATATACTTAATATAAATACAATTATAAATTGTAAAATAAAGTAAAAAAGTAAGGAACTAAAGACAAACATAAAAGGCTAAATATATATGTTACAAAAATAGAAGCTTATCCATTGAATACATAAAAAAGGGCTTAATTTTGAATCTAGTATATTAACTACCAAAATAATTAAAGCCCTTGAAACTTCTGGTTAAAGATTTTAAATAAAGAAACCTCAAAGTAACTGTACATTTTGGAATTAAAAGCCTGGCCTTACTTTAAAGATGAATGGACTGTCGAAAAAAAAAACTTTCTGCCTTAAAGTATCTTGATGGTTTTAAATTAATTAGAAGCCTATGAAGGATGACTTTAGATGACATAGTAACAGAGAAATGGAAGATCTAATTAAAAGGCTAGGGAATAAAAACCTTTGAATACGAGGAGTTCTATGAGTCCTATTAAATAGCTAAAAACAGAACAAAAAAATGTAGTTAATTAAATTTATTTTTCAAAGTTTTCTGGTGAAATAGTTTTCATGTATGAAGTTTTAACCCTTTTTCACTCAAGTAAATTATAAGCAAAGTAATGACAGAATTACACATATGTATATACCAATATATTACCAATTGTTCAAAACTGAGTAAATACATACAGGGTGTTTCAATAGTCCGTTTCGCGGCTTTTATTTTTAACCAACGTGTCCTTGGGTCACAGAAATAAGGTCTACCCCTAGGTAAGTGACCCTGGAAAATTCATTGAGATGACTTACAGCGCCCCTAGCGGCGAAATAAAAAAGTTTTAAAAAATTAATTTAAAAACTATAGGAGATAGAGCAAAAAAACCTCAGTGAGAGTATTGTTGCCCACGTTATGAAAAACTAACAGAAAAAGTTTCATGAAAATAACTTTAATATTCGCGGAGATATTAGCAGTGAAAATAGCACTTTTTCAGACCACAAAAAAGAAAAAGTTCGTAAATTTGCAAGTTTTTTCTATTATTTGATTAAATTTTGGTTTTATTCAACTAAAAAAAGCAAAACTACACAATACAACCAAAAAAATTGCAAATTTGTGTTCTTTTTTTTGAGGTTTAAAAAAGTGCTATTTTCACATGCTAATATCTCCACGATTATCAAGTTATTTTCATGAAACTTTTTTCTGTGAGTTCTTTATAACGTTGGCAACAATACTCTCACTGAGGTTTTTGCCCTATCTCCAATAGTTTTTAAATTAATTTTTTTAACTTTTTTATTTCGCCGCTAGGGGCACTGAAAGCCATCTCAATGGATTCCCCAGAGTGACTTAGTTAGGGGTTGATCTTACTTTCGTGACCCTAGGGCACGTTGGTTCCAAATAAAAGCCGAGAAACGGACTTTTGAAACACCCTGTATAACTTCAAATAACTAAATTTGCAGAATGTTTTTTTAATAGCAATCAAAGCTAAGGATAGGGGAGAGTGTTGTACCTACGGACGGTTGTACCTTCAGCCACCTCATTTTAAAATTCGGAAAAAAATGTAAATTTGAATTTGTGGTTGATTTTGAATGTAAACAGATGCTATCTAGTTGCTAACGTGAAATCAGCTGTTTAAAATATTATTTAAATTTTCTATAATAAAAATACTGTTTTTAGGTGCTCAAAGTTTTTTTTAGTGCATCACTACATTAACTATTTTCTTCCTCTATGATTATGATATGATAAAATGGGATATATGGGGGAATCCCCGAGATTTTGACTTTTTAGTTTTGATATTAGAAATCGTCAGATCTCAATTCTTTTATCTTTTATAGAACTTTAAATGCAAAAACACCTGATGCTGTACCTTCGGACACCATAAGTGTTGTACCTACGGACACGTTCTTGTGGGTGTCTGTAGCTAATCAGCGTTTTAAAATCAGGTTTCATTTAACTGAATACATTTTAATAAATGTTAAATTAATTCTAAATGGTAATCTATTTGTCAGCGATTATTTTCAAGTGAATTTTAGATGAAAAATCAAATATTTTGTGATCTAAACTACTTTTTTAAATTTGTGATTATACTTGGAATTTAATGTAAAATATGGTGTAAAACCCTAAGCACCCTATCACATTTAAGTATGATGGTTTAAAAAGCTTAAACTTTCCACCTGAAGATTTACCACCAAATTATTACTGTTATTACCACCAAATGCTTGCACAATTAAGTGTCGATCGAATTGGGTTTTTTTGGATCAGTGAAGTTGTCAGATCAATCAGCATGATTGATGAAACTATTACCTTAAATTCTGATCTGAAAATACCATGTGATTTTTGTGTTTTTTGGTAAAAAATCAAGACTTTTATCATTCAACTTCGTTTTAATGATCATTTACGATCTAAAACTACATTACTTTAAAAAATCTATTTTCAATTTTAAAAAGGCTTGAAATAGGTTATTAAAAGGTAATTCATCAATAAAAATGTTCATTCTTAGCTTTTTTCAACTAAAACTTCCCTTTTTAAGGGTGTCCACAGGTACAACTGGGTCTGTCCATAGGTACAACAGGTTGTTGTACCTTTGGACACAAATTTTTCCAAGTTATTATAAATGATTAAAAATCCAATTTTCAAGATTTTGGCTAATAAAAAATATCTCTCTACTCACAAAGGTTAGAACTATAGGTTGGGTACTTTAAATGGTCAAAATGTGATTTTACCTGTCTTAGAAAAATCCAAACATTATTTTTGTCCATAGGTACAACACTCTCCCCTCTATAGTTTTAATTTACACTTATATTACTGTGCATAAAATGTATTACTTCTAAAATATGGTATTAATGTACGTCTTCACAAAAGAAAAAAATCTTGTTTTAAATTTCAGTTCAACTTGTTTTTGTTACCTTACATTTTGTTCATCTGTAAAACTAGTTTTTCCATGATTATACTCATATTGCAAAGAAACAAACTTCTGAGTCGTGAGCGAAGCTTATTTCTTTGAAGGTCTCTCGACAACTACACTATTAGTATAATAAGTTGATAATTATTTAATTTAGCCTGCATTTTTACCCTTCAGAACAATAGGTAGGATAAAGAATCTAAGTTCCCAACTTGCCTCTAACAAAAATTGGAAAAAAGCACCTATTTCTATAACTTCTTTTATTCGTGAATAGAAAATTAAACATTTATCATTTTTTACAACGGTGCTCGCGGTAAATAAGAAACTCTATAGCTTAGGTTAACCCTCAAATGAATGATATTGAATAAAAAAATGAAATTTCTAATACTATTTGAAACTTAAATGCCAGCGAAATGTTATCTGAACTATTTTATCATTTTTGTCTACTGAAACAGCTACCATAAAGAGTTTTATATTTTTGATTCTAAGCTTTAAAAGGAATGACATGTGTATATAGTGAATATCTTATCTATTCAATTTTACAAGGCTATCATTACTTCATCATTCATAATATTGAATAGGTTCTATCTAATTTTCCAAGAAATATCAAATTTTCCCAGAATCAAACATTTCTGCGAAACAAGAACCAGCATCTCCAAAATCACACACAGCGCTTTAATCTTCGGAAAATATCCAAATCCTGTAACAGGAAAGCAAGTTTATAAAGTAACGGCAAAACAAAAGGTAGAGAATAACCAATGAAAAGAGAGAGAGATTACACGAAAGAAATTACCCGCGCAATAACAGGATGTTCGAATCAGCTTCCAACGCATCTCAGCAAGCAAGGCAGTTGCCAACAGCCGAAAAACAAAAAGGATAAGTTAATATCTTATTCTTCTCCGATTGGTCGGCTGGTACAGTGTTTCTGTGTGTTATCCGGCCTTAAATTCAAAACAGTTCGAGAAAATACATAATTCATTTTACCTTTTCCACGTACGAAATGAGATTTCATAGCGTACGGTAGAGTTCGTCCTTTTGAAGTATTATAAATTCAATATGGAGGCTCTTATCGAAGCTCCGGGCGCAGTCGGAATAGAAGCTGGAGCCTAATATTGGAAAATTGTGTTAAGCTGCTCTCTTTTTTTTCTTCTTCTATACTTTCTCTCGGCGTATTAAAGCTGAAGGGTGGAATTGAAGGGATTTCTTTTATTTCGGATGGATTATGCTGGAAAAAGAATTCTAATTCCAGTGCTTTGCTTCCAGTTTCAGTGTGACGGATGGGGGGATTGCTTTTCAACGAATCACTTTTGATGATGCGTGAAGTATTCTGTTTAAAAGAAAGTTTAAAAATTCAATTTAATAATTGCGTTATAAACAAAATATCCGTTTAGAGTCTAAAATTTTAGGTGTATGTAATCTAGATATAAATCTTCTAGCCATTTTACTCCAAATGAATTTCTCGTGAAAACTATCTTTATATTTTTATTTCTTAAAAGCTAAATGAATGAAACGATATTTGTGATGCTACATAATGTATGGTATTAATTCTGCTTATACCTTCACATTTCATTAATTTGGTTACAAATTACTTTTATCCTATTATTATTTCATATCCTATTTTGTATTCACCTTTACACCGTTGTGATAACTTTCTAATCACATTTAGTTTATTTTGAATTCCCTTACTGATAAATTATTAAATTGAAATAACTTTGAACTATATGTTTTATTTTTTCTGTCAGAATATATTTTCTGTTCTAGATGTAAAATAAAACATTAACACCTAATCCTCAAATTTAAAATATTGTTGTACTTAAATTAAAATACTTAGAGAAAATATATTTGTTTCACACAAAGTAGGATACCTTTTAACGAAAAAACAAATATTTACGCAATTTCAAAAAAATTCCCTTTTTATTTAATTTATTTAAAACTTTTTATTACTTCAATAACTGTTTCCTATAACGTCAGTTTCCGTTTGTTGGAAAAATAAAACCAACTCACATGAAGAAAACCCGCACTCAGTACTATTTAAATTTTTCTCATTAAAAAACCTTCAACACCGACATAAACTCTGACAATTATTCGTTTCCCAAAATATCCCTTTTTCTCTTCGGCTTCACAACAATAGATAATGGAAAACTTTCTCTTCTAAACGTTCATTAAGCAAATTGCGAATAAAATTCATCTGTGCACTTAATGACCCAGTGTACTTAGAGCACGGTAGTTACAACCCTTGGGCAAAGCTAGGTTATGAGGAGTTCATAAAAAAGTTTCTTCTTAATTTTTATATCGTGATTGGCTATTTAGAACTAGATTAGGTAATTTTTGTCCAGGAAGAATGAAGATGGACTAGTTGGTGTATCGGCTCCTTTAATAGGTTTTCGCTACGTATTTTTTCTACGCATTAACTAACTTTCATCGGAGTGGTTTCATTTTGAGTTAAATGGTGATTCATTTTGGTTTTATTGGGAGTCGTTGGAAAAATTTAATTTAAAAAGGGACATTAATTGAAGTTGAAATGAAGTTGGACTGATAGTTTGAATTTGAATGAAGAGTTTATTCACAGATAGGGATGTTTTTGTTAAAATTAACCAGTGATCTAAGATAGAAGAAATAATAAGCCCACACAATACATTAAATGGGTAATTTAATAGATTGTAGGGTTTTAATATAGTAATTTCAAGAGTTATTTTGGTCATTTAAAAGTCCTTTTGATTAAAAATCATGATTATAATCGTTGGTGAATGATAATATAACTAATAATAGCATTAAGTGATTTTTAATATTCCATATTTCCAAACAAGTAAAATACACGACTCAAGAATACATTTATTTCGTAACACATTAAAGGTTAAGGGTATTTTTAAAAAACTTTTAAAGTTAATCAAATCACTTGAATATTTGTAAGGAGCTTTAAGACTAGGTGGTATGACTTTAATTATTTGGATGAAAAATTCATCTTTTATTTATGAGCTAAACAGTTAAATAGGAAAAATTACAATCTTTAATCTCGCATTCAATTAAATCCCAATTAACAAATGGAAAACAAGTTATAAAAAGTAATTAAATATGATTTCATAATAATTCCTAAGTCTGAACCCTTCTTTTACATTTGAATTAATGATTTACATTTAATGTCGTAAATTAAAACCAGAGTTCTGATAAATCCTTACTTGGAACGAAATTCTTAATCCAACTTAATCTGTCCACACCTTATACTCTTAATTATTTGAAGCCATTCCCAACCTTGCAGAAAATAAATATTCCAGGTAGAACAGTTAATACAGCTTTACGGCCAGTGACTTTATTCAGAGAAACAGGAATAGGAATAAAAGGGATATTGGTGGGAAAGTAAAGCTTTTATTATACCCTTCTTTATTTATGTTTCCTATTTAAGGAGTAAATCTACTTCAAAAATAAGAAAATAAGCTTATTTATTTATTTATTTTGGCTAACCAATTATTCGAATGTAGCTTGAAAATGAAATAAAAACCATATAATAGGATCTTTAGATCTTAGATTTTTTTCTTACCGAAAATTTATTATATTTCACCTCATTTAAACCATTATTTTGGAATTTAATTCTTTGAGTTGCTTCATAAATAAGATTTATTTATTTTACCCATTTGCAAAAAGCAAATCCCTTGTTTTGATTTTAAGAGAAAATTTTCTCTCATGTTTAGGTTTACATTGTTTGTAGTTTGATACAAAACTGTGTGCTTAATTAAGAAAATTGGTTTTTTGTTCCTTTAATGTAACTTTATTTTTCAGCAAATATTTTATTATCAAAAGAAAAGTGAACGTTTTAACTTCTATTATTTTATGACAAAACATATTTTCAGATTTTATTTAGTTGTAGATTTTGAATATTTTCTTTCAAAAAATCTTAAAATAAAAAAAACTTTCACCATCAATTGAACTATTCTATTAAAAAACACAAATTAATTCAAGTACATTTGGAACTGTTTATTACGATCAATTTTAAACAGATAGTTTCTAAATTAAAGCTATTTGTATACCTCTTATAATAAAATATTTTTGTCCTAAAAGTGTTTTCATTAAACCAATGTTAAGACAAGAATATACAAAGTTTTGTAATATAGTTTTTTAAATTATTAATTAAAATTTTAATTTAATGAAAACTAATGGAATAAATTACTGATGGGGAGGCTAGAATGAAAAGAAATTAAAAATTTAATAATATACTAAACTTCATTGCCATTCTACTTTGATTTCTTTTCTTTGCAATACATCCCTACGAAAATATGATTAGAGACCCGTCAAAGTTATTTAAAGAAATAAACTCTTAAGACCGTTTAAAGAGCATTCTGCATTGCATGTCTAGAGCTTTAACCCGGACGAAGAACAAAAATAATCCTCTGAGCCTCCCATTCAACCTAAATCTCTTTCCTAAGCAAACGTCGGGGCAAAAAAGTGGAGGACAATCAAGCAGCCCTTGACTTCTTCGGAAATCTCCTTTATATTCCGAAGGAATTGAAAAGAATTCTATAACCGGTTCGAAGAGGAGGAAATTGAGGGAGAAATAAGAAGAGAAAATGGATATCTTTATTGTGAAACTTCATGTCGAATCACGTCTAAAGCGATTTCGATGCTGCTTAACAACGCTGTTAGATAGCCTTCGATTTCAGATTGGGTTTGAACATGAGGGTCTCGGTTTATCTAGAGCTGTGGTTACTAGGGTTTATTACTGTTGCTGGTAGTAGTAACCTTTACATAAATGTTGGAGGGTTGGTTTCTTGTACTCGCAATACTTTTTCTTATACTTTTTATGCCTCAGTTGGGAGTAGTTGTAATCACATCCTTTTGATGTGAAAAATGATTATCGGGGAAGAAATTTTTAATGACCATACAGAGACCTTTATTTGTTCAAAAAACTGTATGATCATTAAAAATTCCTTCCCCGATCATCATTTTTCTAAATGCCATTATACTAAGGGAACTCCATTTGTTGTTATTGTTGACTTATTCCCCTTTGGTCCAGCCGCAGGCTAGACCAAGTCCATGAGCTCAAATATCCTCAAATAAAAGAGGTTAGAAAGAATGTAAATTTTTTTCTAGACCAACACAGTGCAAGATGTGATCGGGAGAAGCCTGTACAGATTTACACCTGGTGCAGGGAACTCCATTCTTTGGCTAAAAGATTAATATTGCACGTTTTAAAACTCATCCCCCGGTTTAGCAAGTGGTCCAATTTCTATTAAATTTATGGTATAAGTCAGGGTTTCCCAAAGGGGTCGGTACCAACCCCCTGGGGGTCGATGAAGCTCTAGGGGTCGACGAAGCTTAAGGGGTCGGTAGGGGGTTTATGAAAGTTAAACAGTCATAAAAAATAAAATTGCTGATGAAAACAGCTTCTTATTACTGTAGATGATTAAAGAATTTTCCTGGTCCCTTGAACATTCTTTAGATACTTATTTTTAATTTCAAAGTTTTGAAAGATTAATGCTTCATTGGAACACTAGACTAGAGAATCCAGGGGGGCTAGGGGTCTTTAGCCCCCAAAAGGAATAAGAACTAACAGTGAGAAATAGGGGAAGTGGAAATAGGTGGTGTTAAAAAAGGGAAAAGCTACTCCAAAACGAGTTAAAATCCTGTTTTTAGGATTAAACTTCCAGAAATTTTCTGGAGGAGGACCCCCAGACCCCCTTTAGAACTTGGAACTCTATTATTTTCAACTTTTTTGTAAAAAGTCCGTCAAAATGCAAAAATCCTACCAAAATGTAAATTAAATTCTTGAAAATGAATGTCCGAAATCCGGATTAGGTGTACAAAAATGAGTTGAAAATCTGCTTTTTAAACTTAAATTTCCAAAAAATTTCTGGGGGAGGACCCCCAGACTCCCCCTTAAGGATATTAGAAGACTATTTTGATATTGAACATTCTTAGCCTCCCCCCCGAAAAAAACACCCAAATCCTGGATCCGCCGTTGGAGTGGAACCAGTTGAAAAATTTTAGTTTGATTTTCATTCATAAATAATTTTTCTTAAAAATTTTGTCAGATTTTCGAAAGTGGGTCACTGGCCTAGGTAAAATACCTACCAAGGGGTCGATGCATGAAAAAGTTTGGGAAACCCTGGTGTAATTAGTACGGATGCTGCTTTGCCTCATACAATAATTTTTTTTCATTCAATTAAGTTTTGTTTCGTCACACGGGCCTTGGCAAAACATCCTTTTGTAAGGATCTCGCACTACATTAGGTCCTAGCTCTTTAACGGTGCGGCTACGCCCCCTCCCCTTCCTATTCGAAATATGCTTGTCTAAGTCTCCTCTACCTCCATACCAAATATTCATGATGAATTCTGAATCACCTTGCAAAAATACCTTTTTTTTGTTTACCAGTACAACTAAAGAGCTATTAACGTCCAAATTTGATTAGGTGAAATCCTTATAAATATTTGTTCTCCTGAATTCGCTTAAGCTCCCATTGTATAATAAATTGATAATTGTCAAGATTTTCACTTGAAGTACTAGTCAGTTTACTATTATAAATTCCATGAAATTAAAAAATACTGAACAGCACACGCCAATGAAAAATCTTGAGAAGTTTCAACCATTTCAAAGAGTGGAAACTGGCTTTGGTACATAAGACATTTAGAACTCAAGTGAATGCTTTGCACGTGATGAATTCCTTTCCAAATAAGTTTAGTATTTAGTAGGCAAACTAGCTGTAAAATGACTAGAAACAAAATGCATTTGAATCCAGTTTCCGACTTACGGTTTTAGAGAAAAAGCAAATTCCATGAAAATAAAACTCTCCAAAATTAACTTTCACTAAAACTTTGATTATAATATCGATTGCCTTCTTAAGTATCACATTGATACGTTTAAGACCTAAAAAACCACTCTTTTACACCCACCTTTCTAATGATAACAATAAAAACATACTGCTATTAGTGTATTGTTAGTGGGATTTCTTAGAAAAAGTAGATGAGATTTTGCGTTCACAATGGAGACTCACTTACACAGGGTAATTATCCCAGAATGTTTGGATTGCAACTCTTTCATTGATTATTTCTTTTTACGACTCCAAATCCCCAGAAAATCTACAAAGACAAATATGTTTAGTTAGATAAAAGAGTTGCGAGAGTTTTTCCCCTCGGTAAGGCTATTCATTTTACAGCTAGGAGAGAAGGGCAATGAATTTTTATTAGCTCCAAATCCTTTAAAACGAGGCACAGAAAAACCCACCGGTTTTTACAGCGACTGAGAAGAAAAAACCTGGGTTTTAATTACCGGTCTAAATTGCTCGGGCGAAATGTTTGAATAGTAAAGGGAAAATCCGCTGAACAAAAAAAGTTGTTTCTGTTTTTCCAGAGATGTGTGTTTAGTTATTTAAGGCTCTTTTTAAAATCCTACGTGGAAACTAGGAATTTTTTTTACCTTCAACATCGAGGGCGCAATAACAACATAATGCAATGTTTGCCAGCTCCCTTTGAGGGTTCTTTGAGAAGGATTTCTTTGTGTGACGAAGCTGTGACTCCCCTCTATTACAAACAAATGAGTTCCTCAGATTCGCATAAAGGCCCTGTTGTTTCTTTAAGCCCAGAAAACAGCTTTGGGATGAACACTGCGAGAAAAAAGAGGAGGGAAACGAGAAAATGGGCGAAACATTTTACAGCTGCATGTTGTTTTGTTTTACGCTATTCCTGTTTTTTTTGTTGCAAACTGTTTTAAAATTAAAAAGGTGCATGTGTTTTGTATTAATAATATGGAGCTACAAAATAATTGAGCTGGTTAGAATGAAAGTGGTATAATTCCACTTAATGTGGGTTTTCTATAAAAGCGCTATTTTTAAGATGCGAAGAAAAGTATTATTTAAATGCAGGTGTCACATCAAAGCAAAAAGATTCTGCTCCGAAGGGTTACAGTGTGATTACTGGTATTCCCAGTGAAATTGATTTAACCCTCGTTTTGGCGTTTATGACTTGACACTCACGAATTAAAATTTGATTGTAAGTAATTTCTCACTGGCTCAAACACACTCTCCATTCTCCAATCTAGAATACAGATTTCAATCATGACTCCGATTATATACGAGGTTATCCGATGTCGCCAGTGATATATTCTTGTATCAAATTTTGAATTTTTTGACTGGACTTATATCACTTTAATCATGAGCAGTTCAAATGCGTGGTTCTTTCGTATTTTAAACGACAGGAATAATCTTTCTATAATGTCCAACATCTAGCTTTGTACAGTTGGTATTTCTTGAAACCCTTTTTGCTATGTTTTATTAAAACTGAAATTTACTATTAATTTATTTTAAAGATAATTTTTTAGATTAGTTCCTTAGAAACTAATGTCTGAAGATAACTAAAGATGCAAATAGAAAATTAAAGAAGGGGGTTTAAAGAGTTGTGCTTTTCTCCTATTAACAACTTTAAACTGAGATAAACACATCATTTAATACATTTCATTATTATAGATAGATATTATACATTTCATAATATATATTTTATCAATGTAATGTGGATATTTAATTAACGCGTTTAAATGTACATAATGAATGCTGG
Source organism: Tetragnatha versicolor (assembly GCA_024610705.1). Lineage (NCBI taxonomy): Eukaryota > Metazoa > Arthropoda > Arachnida > Araneae > Tetragnathidae > Tetragnatha > Tetragnatha versicolor. Next base: position 20,784,086 of record JANDEH010000008.1, read on the forward strand.
CCAAAAATAAGTTCATGCTACTAAATGGGAGTTAATAAGTTCTCTATAGTTCCACAATGGAATACTTGTAAGTATAAAAATGCCTTTACATTCTGGATAAAGGTTTTAAACTGGTTTATGAATTTTAAGTGATATTAAAAGGGCAAATCCGAGAAATGATGGCCTTAAAATACACATAAGCCTTACTTTTTATTTTGCATACTGCAAAAAAAGTTCAAGTATGCAACTATACAGGGTGTCCCACGAAAAGTGGTCCAACCCCTTTAACGTTTGAACCCCTACAGATGTAGTCATGAAAGTGGGGTCTAGGTATAGTAAAGTGACTATGCCCTATCCGATGAGGTCACTTTCAACGCCCTCTAGGGGAAATTTTAGGAGTTATAATTTTTATTTTAAAAACTATTTGAGGTATGTGAAAAAAGTCAATGACTTAGTTGTAGAGCAGCTTCGATTCAGTAGGAAAAGACACCTTAAGCAGAAAAATATCTTGAATAAAACACACGCTCAATTAGGCTGAATTAACTTGGTGTTTGAGTCTTAAAACGCTAAAGACCCCACTATCATGACTATGGACCGGATGCAGCTACGTTCTGCGGCGACGCGTCGTTCAAACCGGTAAATACTCTTAAAGATAGGAAATCTTCCCCCCAGCCCATAGTCCCACGTGGTCTTAACCACGTGATCCACTGTCATCCTGAGTGGCCCGCGCCTTCTCCACTTTGTGCGCGCGCACAGAACGATCGGAAGCACCGCCCCGATCGTCGTTGAACGCCTGGTCAGGAGCAGGCGTTTTAAAACGTGACGATATACGGTTCCCCAGAACGTTTCTACGGTTCCTTGAATCGTTACAGAACGTAGCTGCATTCGGCCGTATATCTGTAGGGGTTCAAAAGTTAAAGGGGTTGGACCACTTTTCGTGGGACACCCTGTATAAATCAAGTTTAGGGTTTTCATACAATAGGATTGCTTGATACATTTGTCAGTTATGATTCACATGATTATGTCACGTGAAAATTACATTCAAGACACCTCGTATGTGTGTCCCCTTCCCTTATAACCGTCCTTATTGTCTCCTCTTTTTCCTTAATGTCTCCATTGTCCTTCCCTCTTTTATTTAACTTCCCATTTCTTTTTTACACACCACTAATTTTCCCCTTCCACCCCTTCTTCTCTTGTTTCTCAAAAACTTATTTCCTCTCCCCCATAACCATCCCACACAACCATCTGCGACAACCGAAGCATCACAAGTCAGGTCCATTCCCTCTGCAAGCCCAGACACCGTCGTCTAACTGAAAGCCCAGCGAAAGAAACCTTTTAACGTTGATACCGGACTATCGAGAAGTTTTAATGGGGGTCTCTGCTTAGAAATGTTGTTAAAGGGCTTCTCTTTTTTTATTTCTCCATATTCGCCGCAGATGGGCGCTCTATATATCTGGAGCGGTTTCTCCATTTTTCTCTTTGCGGTAAGAAAAGCCAGGCCCGTTTTTTTCTCTTTGCTTTTTATCCGTGACTATCTTTATCCGTCTGGAAATATACGGAAAGGGGAGTTTTCTCTGACCCTTTTGGACGCTGTAGGACTTTTTTTTGTGCTATTCCCTTCCAGAGTTGAGAAGGAATTACTGGGCAGGATTTTATTTTTAGGGGGGGATTTTCTCTGAATGTCTGTACAAAGTAGGGGCAAAGTAAATTTGATGGTTTTTTTGTTATGCAAGAAAAATCGTTCGAACTTATAGATTAAAACAAGTTTTAAAAAAAAACTAGCTGTCATTTTAAACTTTGATACTTGAAAGCAGGGTTTAGGTTATATCCCCATCACGCTTAAACTTTCGGAATATTATTTTCGCGCGAGCTAACAAAATTTAAGGGATTAATGACAAAATTCTAATAAAAAATATCCCCTCCACCTTGGTAAGAAATGGTAAATGCCGTATTAGTTAAAATTCGTTTGTGTTTTTTTAGTTCAGTTCTATTTTATTTTATATGTAAAGACTGTTTTATAGATGATGAATAGTTATAGTAAAACCAGAAGCTTTTTGATTATCAACAACCCGGATGAAATTTTAAGGCTCCAGAACATGAAGTTTTCAGAAAAGTTTTTAGAATTTTAATATCAATTCTAGATTTTTGTAAGATAGTATTTTTAAGGCATAATGGTTGGTTAATTTCTATTGTTTAAATACTAATTGTATCTTTTTTATGGAAAATAGATCAGGGATGGATAATTAAAAACCTTGATGATTCAAAAATAGTATAATTATAAAAAACAAACTAAATTTGAAAGTAACTTCTTCCCTTTTTGTTTAATCATTTTCAGTACGATTTAATAAACGTCCTATGGTAGTTTTAGGAAGATTTTTCTTGAACTAAAATATAATTTATATGTTTGATTTGTTCACATCTTAGTACCTTTTTTAGTTGTTTTATTGACTTTGTAGAGTATTTTTAAAACTGTCCGATTCATTAGTCGCATTAATTCCATTGTAGCAACTAATTTTATACTATAAAAATTATTGGTTGAAAGATGTGATTCTAAAGTTATATTAAATACTGAAGTGCATTTATTTCAAACTAAATAATTTAATTTTCAAAAATTTGTTTGCATCACAAAGAAATGTGGATGCTAAACATAATTTGCATTCAAAATACAGTTACGTAAGTAAGCTTAATCCCTTTTCTTAGAAATCAGAACAAAATGGCTTTTCTGTTCTCAATACCGACTTTATAACCTTATATGTTAAATGCATAAAAAGTAAACTTTTACTAGGAAAAATCTAATTTGCTTATTGTGTATAAAAAGCATGGCGAATATGCTTTTTACATTCACGGAAAGATAAAAAAACATTTTTATCATTGTTGCGACGTTTTAAATTGCTAAGGTTTCTTTTGTAGCTTTCGAAATGATTTGGTTAAGATATTCCGATGCACTTTAATCAGTACTTTAAATTTAGTTATAGCCACGTTTCAGGATTTTCCCAATGTCCTTTATGCATGCTATCATGTTACATTAATTTATTTTTAAAATAGAAATTTATTCGTGTTAGGCCGAGGCCCATTTACGAAGATTACAATACATGACATACAATACATACATACATTATTTTTTAAATAGCTCTAAATGTAAAGGTGATGTTTAATACGAAGCTAAATGTTGGTAATTTAAGCATGATTAGTTAAAGTATGCGAAAATTAACCAAAGTGGTCATATTTAATCAATATTGTCTGAAGTCAAACATTAAAGAATGTTTATTTTTCATGTTGCATGCTTTTTATGCAATACATTTTCTGAAAAGGTATAGGCACTATAGGTAGATTGGTTAATAAGCAGGAGTATGAAAACTTTTGTTTTACAAGAATAGAGTATATAATCAAAACTGTGAATTGAAATAGAAAACAATGACATGTAACAGCAATTGTTAGAATTATATTAAGTACTTGGGGGAGGACATTTTTATGAGGTGTTACCTTCACTAAAAACATATTTATGGTCTTAAGAGGTAATTTTTTAAAGGACAAAAAAGAAATGACTCCATCTTTCCTATTCTTGACTGCGGACAAAGATACTATCTTGATAATGTGCGAGAAATCATTCAGAATAGCTTATGGAAATGTCATGTCATGTGCTATTAATGTAATGTAAATATGTATGCCACTGCTGATATTTGCATTAAAGCTTATCTTTAAACGCCATATGTGACACCATACATTTTCTGAACCACTTTGATTTTCAAATATATTCTTCCCGACCAGTATGTTCATCCCCAAGGGATACTCTACTCATGCATTAATAAAGAGGGTTCTAACAGACAAGGTTGGGAGGAATATATTTTCCAACTCAACTTATATTTTTTTAATCTTTTTTTAAAGGAATATATTAATTTTCCCCCTCGTCATAAGCTTTATTGGATTCATTTTACGATCGATATTTTTAGATATTTTGTAATAAAAATTGCTAAATAATAAAACTTTCTGTATTACCTATTTAGATCTCTTTCACTATGCAGTACTAATATTATATACTTTCTACAGCCGACTTCTTGACTTCTTTAGTGGGTTCATGGGATTGATCCCCGTTTAGACTTTCCTGAAACTTACTATTTTTTCTTTTTTCGTTTCACTCTCTTAGAAGTTCTTTCTCTCTCTTCAAATATCAAAAATTAACCAAAACACTGTTGCCAGTTAATTTCTGTACTTTGAGGAAAAATCTGGATTTCTTTCTGTCAAAAGAAAGAAACTTTCGATTATTTGGAAAAACTTTAGACTTATTATAGCTCAGTTATAGAAGGAGACCTTTATAACAATAAAGATAAAATTTCTTATAACTAATCAATATCGTGTAATAATATATAACTAATCATCGTGACACCACATCACCATGTATTATAAACCTTGCTACTTTAAAAATGAGGATTTATTTTAACACACTTAACGAACACAAAAATTTTGACTTGAATATACTACATGTACATATACTTGTTTTAAAAATTGATTCTTTTGGAGGGGATTTTATTAGATCTTAATTCCTTTGTGGAAGAATTTACCGAAAACACTTTTTCTTATGCATACGGATTGTTTTCGTCAAAAGACAAGATAAAATTAGTGTAAAAGGGCGAATTTTTAACAGTGCTCTTTTTAGATAACTTTTGTAGTATTAATTAAAAATTCAAAACATCTTATCATGAGTAGCATTCTTTAAACTTAAAAATTTTTAACATTAAAACATTAATTTAACTGTTTCAAAACGGATTTCACTCCCCATTAAAATTCAAATAAATATATATGCCACTGATAATATTTACATCAAAGCTTACTTTTAAACCCGTTCAACACAATTCCTCAAAAAACACCACCTCCACCTCTTGAATAACCTAATCACCACAGCAATTCCACAGAGACAAAGCAGCCCTCTTCCAAAATTAAGCCATTTAATCCCACCATTCACAGGCCCAGAAGCCATAAACTCCACCAGACATACCTACAACCAATTACCCCAAAAGAAAGAAACCAGATCCTAAATAAATGATTTCCAAACATCGCCGCCATGATCTTCTGTTTATCGCAAAATGGTCTCTCCAAGAAATATCTCCCTCTACCCCTGTCCTCCATTTATCTGGTTAGTTCACGTGACCCTTAAATCCCTTTCTTATGTCCTTTCTTCCCCCTCCCCTCATTATCGTCTGAGGGAGCACTCGCATTGTGAGGGCCTCCTCCGATGACTTTCCTTCGGCCTTAATCAAGGAGAAGTTGAGATGTCGCCCATCTGCTGCCGTTGGGGGAGAGTTTTGTTTGGGGGCTTAATGGGTAGAGGTTGATGTTGTTTTCTTGGCGTTGTGGGATTTTGAAAGGAATGTTTTAGTTTGTTTAAATGAATATTAGAAGAATTTATGCGTGTGATTTAATTAGTTTTTGAAATTTAGGGTGATGATATTGAATAATTGTTGGGATGTTAATGTTGAGTATTACTATAATGAATTCACAAAAGCATTTTGTTCTAGTGAAATTATTCAAATATTGTTAAATTTGCTTCAACTTTAAAATTTTTAATTTCAGATTCAACCACATAGAATTATTAAGTTATATTTTTTAATTATAAAATTTTTGTCCGAAGTTTAATACTCCTTTCCAGCAATCAATCACTTTATTTAATGAGTCTTACACCAAAAACCTTTATGAAAAAGCTTAGTAAAAACTTTTAAAACGTAAAGTTTTTACAAAGCTTTTTCATAAAGGTTTTTGGTGTAAGATTTCATTAAATTGAATGATTGCTGGAAATGAGTATATTTATTTTACGCTGATCGGAGAGGTTACGATTTTACTCAAATGAAAGTTTAACGCCACCTCTACAGGGCCTATTCTGTGTAAAAGGAAGAAGCTAGTTCTTGAGATGATACTGTATGTAGAAGAAATTGCTTAATAGGAGGAGCTTGGAGTAAGTGTTCAAGATGAAATTTATGAAATTTTCACTAGAATATCTAGCAAAAGTGCTTCAAGACGGGGTTGTGTCAAGAAAACATAACTCTGAAGTCTGAACGTAGTAAAAATCGTAGTCTTCAGCATAAGGTAGATGTTTGATTGAAACTGGGCATCTCCCTAATTGTTCAAGAAAGATACAAGGAAATTAATTCTCTAAAACCTTTATAACATTTTTAAAAGATAAATATCTTTTTAACTCCTGATAACTTCACCTTTTGTTAAGAATTCTCACATCATTTCAAATCACCCAACTGCTACTTAATCGCTAACAAAACTCCTTAGCGATAGCCAAAACTCTTCAATTCAAACACGCTCGAAACAAAACACAGACCCACCCACGAAAATAACATCGCCTCTTCCATCACACAACACAAATTTTCAAAAACTACTTCCACCAGAAGCACAAAAAACAACAAATTTTCATCACGGAATCATCACCCTCCAAAAACTTTGAAAACCCTCTCGAGAAACTTTGGCAGAGCAGCCGACGAAACAAAAGGTTCTCCTAAAGCCCGCTCCTAAAATACCCTATCATTGATTTCCCCGTCTGTGTCTTAAGGAGCCTTAACGCACGGTTTTAGCTCGTTGCCCATAAGTCACTCCCCTTCTCCCGGATTCCCAAAGGAGCCCCTGATTCCCCAGACGGCAAAAATCCGGCCCTTTTCGATTGGGCGGTCTTATGGGTCGGAGCATGGGGGGATTAGGTGAAGTGGTCACTTCGAACCTCTGCTAATATTGTACTGAGTGTGGCCTTTTGGATTGGGTCGAAGCGGATTTTGATGATGCGTTAGTGCGGAAAAGTTGTATGAAACAGAGTGCACCTGTGATTTTTTCAGAGTTTTTGGAAGACGTCTTTACTGCTAAACCAACGATAGTAAAAGGGTCACTTGATTTTGACAACGCTGGAAAGGAGACAGGTGGAAGTTGAGGGGCAGTTGATCGAAAGAGGAAGAGACATTTGCTTGTATACAGGGTGTATCTGAAATGGTGCAACAATGGTGTCAGGGATGATAGTACTCATCAAGACGAACAAGAATCGGTATAGAAAGGGGGGTCCCAAACCAAATCCCAGGGAGTTCATTCCCAGGGAGTTCAGGGAGTTCCCAGGGAGTTCAAAAAATCATTGAAAAATTCAATTTGTAGAAGAACTACTATTGGTAAAAACTTAATCATGGTCTCAAAAATTGTGGTTTAATATGATCTTTAAAATTATTATAAAAGTCTTCACTTTAAAATTTGTTTTATTATGAAAAAAGTTAAAAAAGCACAAAAAAAATCTGAAAATTCTACCAAAACCTCATTTTGTATTTCGAAATCCTTTCTTTTGATTTTATAATCTGAAAGATCATAGTCGAAAACCCTTAAGTCCAAAGTGTCACGTAAAAACCATCAATATTAAATGCTTGAGATCCTGTTAAAGCATGGTTTAAGTCCGTTTTTTGCGTCTAATTGCCGTTTTGAAAACGGCTATGGGAAACACGTTTGCGCACACAAAAAACGAACTTTAACAGGATCTCAAGCGTTTAATATTGATTGTTTTTACTTCAAACTTTGGACTTAAGGGTTTACAACTATGATCTTTCAGATTATAAAATCAAAAGAAAGGATTTCGAAATACAAAATGAGGTTTTGGTAGAATTTTCAAATTTTTTTGTGGTTTTTTAACTTTTTTCATAATAAAAAAAATTTTAAAGTGAAGACTTTTGAGATAATTTTAAAGATCATATTAAACCACAATTTTTGAGACCATGATTAAGTTTTTACCAATAGTAGTTCTTCTACAAATTGAATTTTTCAATGATTTTTTTGGGGTGTCGCTCCATTTTTAACTCCTTGAGATTTGAGTACTATCATCCCTGAAAGTTTGTTGCATCATTTCAGATACTCCCTGTATAGAAGCAAAACCCCAACTATCACCGGTTACCCAACTATCGGCCGTGTAAAGTCTGTATAAATCACGTGACCTTTTTACTATCTTTGGCTGAGCAGTAGGTCCTAACTTAGCCCTGAATGTTTTCAATGCTATCCTATGGAGCGCGCAACACAGGCAAGCCCGAAAAGATACTTATCGCCCCTTATTTCCATTCCAATCGCACAGCGAATGTCTTCACCCTAATTATTGTTCTTATGGTGGGTGTGTGCTATAAAGAACCTTAAATGACAGCTTAAATCTGTGTATTATGTTGGTTTTGGGCTTAAACGAGGAAAGACGCGATTTTCTTTCTTATTCATTTCTTTCTAATTATTTTCCTTTTCCTTCAATAAATGAAACGAAACAAAGTATGCCTGTCGAAAGGAATACCGGGATGAGTGGCACTTTCGGCTGTACTGGTTTAAAAGAATCAAAAAGGGTTCATATAGAAATAGAGGGGTGTGTACTGTGTATAGCAAAATCTGATGGGGCAATTTCCCTAAAAATAATTCATATTTTGGTTCGTCGCTGTATTCTCTTATGCATGTAGAAAGTTGTAGTGGCCGCTGTGGTATAGTGGTCAGCTTGTCTGGCTACGAGCATTACCGACCCAGGTTCGATGCCTTGCGGCTTCTGTTTGGGTAGTTGGTCATGGGTCAACTCAGCCCTTCATCCTTCCGGGGTCGATAAAATGAGACCAAGCTCGTTTGAGGAATCAACTGGGGGTCCAGCGTCGGGCTAGCCACTTGGCTTGGACACAAGCTAAGTAATTAGCACCTGAGGCCCAAAGGCGGAGATGGGCACCGCCTGGGCAGAATTTGATTTGACGTAGAAAGTTGTCCATCCGTTTATCCATTCATTCTTTCGGTGTGAAAGAGAAAAAGATAGAAAGTAGAGAAGGAAAGAGAACTCTGTTCCTCATCTGCTTACCATGGTGGCACGTAGGGTGTACATACCAAAGAGCTCTCTAAATATAACACCTCCTGTGGGTCGGAGGCTATCTTTATTCTCCTTGGATGGACACTTCAGGCGGCAGTCATTATCGGAGTCTGCTCTGGCCCCATTTTCCTTCACTCTCTGCGGATGGCTTTGTTTATTTTTGCCGCTCGCTGCTTTGTTTTAGCAGGCAAGGGGGCGATGGGGGTTGAGTTTTTTATGGGGGTTGGTGGGGTGCGAATGGTAATTAAGGGTTTTGATTTGGAAGAGTTAGTCTGTGGTGAGGAAAGGGTTTCCCAAGGGAAGAGGTTGATGTTCACCCCTTTGTGGATATAAAGACTGTAAGTAGCTGATTAATTTGAATGTTTAACCATTTAATCCTAACTGGTGTACTTTTATTTTGTTTCACAACAGTCTCGGCCAGTTTGGCGAAAAAACGTTTCATGGAATACCACAAATAATTTAAGTATACTCGAATCATACTCATTAATTTATTTCATTATACAGGGTGTTTCAAAATTACGTTGCACGACGGCTTTTATTTGGAACCAACGCCTCCTAGGGTCACGGAAGTAAGGTCTACCAGTAGTAAGCAGGGCGCTATGAGCGACAAACTGACCCGCCCGAACCGGCCGTAGGTTAACATGGGATTTCGGGCGGCTTAGGGCGGAAGGAGTTGATTCGTGACGTCATATCACGTGACCGGTTGGGGGCGTGGTTTATGACGTCATGGGCGTGGCTTATGACGTCATATCCAATGGGGTTGAAGGGGGCGTGTCGGAGGTTGAGTTGAGTTGTTTACCTCCTGCTGCTAGTTTTAGTTTCGTTTTAACGGAGTTGAGTTGTTTATTAAAAGTTTAGTTTTTCGGATATGGCAACAGTATTTTCGCGTGCAACTTTGACCGACATTTTTGGTTTCATTTTTCCAAAGTTGAGGGTTTTTGGACTTAAACTTTTTTAACAGATTTTTTAAATTTATTGTATTTCATTAAGTTTTACATTTAATTTTAACGTGGCGCCATCTAGGGAGTATATTTTTAATTACTATTTTTAAAGATCTTTAATTAAGCCTTATTTATTAATAAATTATTTATTTTAAAAGAACTTTAATTCAGCTTGATTTATTAAATTATTAATTATTAAATTATTAATTTTTTAGGACTTTACTTTAGCCTGATTTATTAAATTATTAATTATTAAACTATTATTTTTAGAGGACTTGTACTTTATTTCAGTCTGATTTATAAGTTATTAATTTTATAGGACTTTACTTTAGCCTGATTTATTAAATTATTAATTATTAAAATATTATTTTTACAGGACTTTATTTCAGCCTGATTTTTTGTGTACTATTCATTAACATAGGGTTGCCAGAAATTGTAAACAATGTATTACCGGATTTGGCGACTTATCTCTAATTTGGCTATTTTTCTTTACAAGAATAACAATTATAATTATAATTTTTCAAAAGTTATTAAAATTGATTTTAAATTGCCAACACTTGACTATCACTTTTATTAGCATATCAAAGTACTTTCAGATTTTATTCAACCTACCAATACATGCTTTATTTTATTTAATGTTACATTTTTGGGAATGTATGACTACCCAACAAAGTTTTATAATTTTCGAACATAAATCGTGGACCAATCATTTTATAGGATACTTTCTTTCAACCAATCAGATTATTCTTGCTTAACATTTAATTTCTCTTCAACACTCATAATAACAAAATCACTTAATTTAATAATAATACTTTTTCATAAATTATATTTAAAATTGATTCTAACTTACCAACACTTGACAATCACTTTTATGTTTTGGGGAAAGTATTTGTGTTATTGCTACCCAATACGCTGAACTTATTACTTGTAATAAATATTTTTTAATATTTTAAAACATTACTCAATTTAAAAATTCGAACAAACAAAATTTGAATTTAAACTTTTCATCTGCTAATAATTTTCACTGTGGTTAAATACTAGTTACATTTCATTTTCCAATTAAGTATCACATTTCATTAGTTTAATCTTACTTGCCTTTTGAAGCATCAGATTTATTAATGTTAGCTAGACTTTCCAACCCCTGAAAATCAATTTAATATTCCATGAATGTAATTTAATTCTTATTTCCAAAACCTACCATTTCCAGCAATTATAGGTTCCTATAACGGATCTATTGATAAAGATGCGTAATTTCAATAAAAGTACGAATGCATTCAGTATGCTATATCCTGCTTCAGACTTGAATGAACAAGATATCCTGAAAGGAGTCAAAGGGGTTTGTTGAAACATGATGGAACATTATACCACCGTGAATCATCAAGGACCCTACTTTGTGAACGATAAGAAAATGAAGGTTATCAGAAAAACATGTTTGAACGAATATAAGCCATTTTCCAATTCAGTATCAAACTATTCTAATTTTAGCTTACCTGCCTATAGCATCAAATTAATTAATATTAGCTAGCATTCTAACTCCTGAAAATCAATTTAATGTTCCAAAAATATAATTGCATTGTTATTTACAAACAATAACCTACCATTATATTTAAATTTTGATAAGGCTATTCTTCAAGCATTTTTTACACTTTTTAAATATCAAACTTTAATTCAGCTAGCCTCGAGCTTTTAATTCAGTTTTCATAATATCCTATTATTTTCAAACACCTAGTACAGTTATTTAAACATCTGAAAATCAACAAACTCTTAGTTTAAAAATCCTAATTTTTTTCTCAGTTTTTTTCCTAGTTTATAATCCTCAAATAAAATTCAGATTCATTGCTTACTTTCCTACCGTTCCAAACTTATATTTAAGATTTGCTATGAAATCATTAGCCTAATATTTCCCAAAATATATATTCAGTTTACTTTCATTCAGTTTTAGTTTTAAACATTTCTTATATTTTAACTAGAAATTGACAACCATATTAAAAAACATACATTTTATGTTACACATTTTATTGCACGGGATTAGCAGTTACAATTACATAAATAATACACACAAAATATTTTCTTTTAAAAGGGTATTGATGTTTACAATTTTTCAATTCATTGAAGGGAACTTGTAGACCTTTTTCAAAAATATTCCACACTATTGGAATCTGTAAATAAGTGCATTGAAATAAATTGACGTTTGAGTATAAAATGAACTTGACAAATAATTGAATCCACTCTAAAAAAGGATGTTCCAAAATATATCTATATGTGATTACACCCCCAATGGAAGGATGGGCCCCTATTTTCTTTCATGCTGTGCAAAGAACTTTTTTTACAAATGTTACTAACCATATTTTACCTCTTAACACCCTAGTTCGAATATTTGTTATGCAACTTGGATAATTTGAAGCTGAAGGGAGGCCACAATAGAATTAAAAAGTTTTTACTATTAAATTCCAGGTGAACTGATAATGAATTTTTATAACTATACTTTAAAAACAGAACATTTTACTTATTATAATAAAATTTTAAACATTTACGTTGCTATACAATTTCTAGTATTAAGTTATTTTGGTTTTATATTTAACTCACAGAAAAATAATCGACATTTTCAATTGGTTTTCTATGTGAAAAGGTAAGTACTTACTTAGTGTGTAATATCCGAAAGCACTGTAGGTGGTAATTTGTAAGAAAATCGCAGTCCATTTGTTCATCAACGGGGTAGTTATGCAAATATATCACACCAATTTTCCATCTTTTTGGCACGACATTCCTGGTATCTCCTTGGATGTGGTGTTCCACATATTTCAAAGTCCATGAACTGTTGTCATCTTCAAAAAACTGCGTTTTGCAAGTATTGCATGTTTTCCAGAAAAAATTTGCGCTTTTTACTTCCCCAGAAAGAAAACACAAAATGCCTTGCCTCAGGAATTATATCCGTGTTCCAAAACTTAACAAACGTTGCAAAATAGCACCGTGGCAAGCTATTTTATCCGGGCAAAGTTCCATCTTTCCATGAGATTGTCTCGTTGCATTTCTGCACTCGGTGCGTCCTGCCATACTTGTATGGTATCAAAAGGAGTCAATGGCAAATCTTCCTCGAACGCAGGCACATTTACGCTGTAAATTAAATCCGCCCAACGCCGATCCTTCTTGTCTAACCATTCACTGATTAAATATTTTTTTACAGTACTTGGCAGATTTAAATGATAAATTTGAGGCAAAAAACTATATGGAATCCAAAATCACATCAACACAAACTTGGGTTGGGAAGAGAAATATTATCACAGTCAAACATTCAGATCCAATGAGGTGCATGTCCGGGTGGATCTTATCAAAGCAAACTCCCCAGTGAAAAGGGGAGATAAGATTAGTTCAATGACTTATAATGATAAAGGTATTTTCAACCTTTTTACTAGTTAAACTATAAGCCTAAATAAAAAACGTACTTATAGAACTATCCTTTGTATGCGCCACTAACCATAATATTTATGTTGGAAAATTATTTGCAATGTATAATTTAAGAAAATTAAATACTTCATTTTAAAAAAATCTACCAACCTGTTTGAACACGGTGTGATTGTATGAATCCTTGTAGAACAGGAAGTTCTTATCTGAAAAAATCCGGTTCAGATAACGCGTGTACGATTAACAATATTTTCGCTGTATGCATTCATTCTCTGTTACGTGAAAACATATTTTCCCACATAAAAATTCTTAATTTTATTCAATTTGATTTCAGTTTCAGTGTTATTTGCCTATTTCTCACGGATTTTTATCAATTTTAATTCTATCACGAATCAGTGCTAGAATGAATCTTATCGTTTTGAATGGAATGATGTATCATGGCATGCCGTAAGTTAAGGCCTTTTACCAGTTTTAATTACTATTACATTTTGAAAAGCGCAACACAAATGAATGTCCCAACTTGGGGGAAGGAACCAGGTGATTACAACTTCTTGAAACAAATGAATCCAGGATCTTATTGGAAATGTCTTAGAAAAAGATAACTAAATCTGCAGTTGAATCTTATTGTATGAACACCAAATCTGTGAAATATTAACATCTTACACATGAAAGTAATGCTAATTAAAACCCAAACATTCACCTATTACACACATTTTTCAAAAATTCAAACCAAAATTAAGTTTTTAGTTAAATTTAGTGCTTTTTAAGAAACTTTGTACCAAATAAATTTAAATTTTTAAATTAATATTACAACAAGAATATGCTTTCACCATTTCAGCAGTTTAAAATAATTCGGTTTAAAGTTATGTATGCATTGCATAACACAGTTTTTCAACAAAATGTGCAAAGCCAGCAAGCTTATTAATTAATTAATTTATTTTTAGGCATGAGTGAGACACGATATTTTAATTACAGAAGAATTTGTAACATTATTTTAGGGAAAAAATTCACTTGTAGCCATTCTAATCAAAGTTATTCCTGGCATGCTTTTACTACCTATTGGAAATAAGACTAGAAATACAGAAACTAGATATTTAGAAATAATCACTTACACATTTTCCTTAAAAATCAACAACACATTCGAACTCAAGGTATGAATCACAATGGAGCAGGAAGTTCTTATCAGAAAAATCCGGTTCAGGTAACACGTGGGCATTTAAATATATTTTCTCTGCATTCTCTGTTACGTGAAACCAAATTTTACCATAAAAATTCTTAATTTAATTCAGTTTCAATACTGTTATTTGCCTGTTTCTCACGGATTTTCTATCATTTTCAAGCAACTCCAATTCATGCGTTCGCAGATCTCAACTGTTACTCAAGGCAATTTAATGCATGGTTTTAACGGGGAGGTATATCAATACAACGGAGTATATATTTTCTTCACAAATTTCAGTTTTATAAGAACAAAAATTTAAAATATTCCATTCAATTAATGGTTTTTCATAATTCGAAGCTAAAAAGACATTTCTCTAAGCAAATTACATTGAGCGTATTGAAGAAATAAAACAACTTTCGATAGTACAAATAAGTTTTTACATTTATCTATAAATAAAAACTTCCATATCAATGTGCATGCCTAAAAACTTTGTATACACTATCAAATATATAATTAAACTCTATCACACTCAAGATTAACAAGTTGATAAGATATTTGGTTGAAACACACTGATTCAAACATATTTTCACTCTTTTCTGCCGTACTTTATTACATTTCTTACTGTTTTTCTGGCCCACATTGTTTGCTGTTACAAAGTGCTAGATATGCGTGACAAAAATATATTACTCCATTTTCTCATACTATTCGCATTTTTCTTGTGGATTTAGCTTTTTTTACCCACTTTTCCTGTTAATTCTTTGCAACTGCCAAAACTTGCCAATATTATAACAGATGTTTTCTAAAATTTTTGTAAAAATGCATATCTCTTTTATTATACTTCAGTGTAAATTATATGAAAATTGCCTTAAGTGAGCAAGCACTGAAAAGAATTCCTTGGAAAAAACATGCAATAGCTTAGCATTTTCGGGACAACATACAATTCATTGTGAAAAAAATATCCACAAGCAGCATATTACGAGCAAAAATATATTAAAATGTCGCTTGCTTTTTTCAATATTAATAAAAAGTTTCCAAATTTTTCCTTAAAAACTTAAAACAGTCAACCAAATTTTTAAAATTTACAATACACTTTTTTCACATGTGTGTTAATACACTCCAACATCAGGTAGTTGTTGAATACTTTTTCTTAAGTTCTAAATATTTTTTTACTTAAGTGTTTAAGAACGTTCATGTTAAATATTTTTTATTGTTGAACTTTTTTTTACTTTAGATGCTGAATATATTTAAAAAAAAATTTAAATGTTAAATTTTTTACCAACTTGTTAACATTTTTTACTTTAATATTAAATATTTTAAACTATTTAAATATTTTTAATGTTAGTTGTTGTTTGAAAATGTTTTTTTTAAGTTTTAATGTTAAAATATTTACTACTGAATCGTTTATTTTTTAATGTTAGAATAATTTTAACTAACTTTTAAATATTTTTACTTTAATGTTGAACTTTTTCTTTTGTTGCAGATTATTTATTACATTCCATGTTGAATTATTTTTAATGTTGTTTTTTATAAAACATGAACATATATAAAACATGAAAAGTACAAAAATTAAATACTCAACACAAAGAAAAAAGTTAACTTAAAAAATATTCAAAAAGTTTTGTTTAAATATTCAACATTAAAGTAAGAAAAAAAAATTTAACAAGTTATTAAAATGTTAAATATTTCAGTTTTTTATAAACAACAACATTAAAAATAATTCAACATGGAATGTAATAAATAATCTGCAACAAAAGAAAAAGTTCAACATTAAAGTAAAAATATTTAAAAGTTAGTTAAAATTATTCTAACATTAAAAAATAAACGATTCAGTAGTAAATATTTTAACATTAAAACTTAAAAAAAACATTTTCAAACAACAACTAACATTAAAAATATTTAAATAGTTTAAAATATTTAATATTAAAGTAAAAAATGTTAACAAGTTGGTAAAAAATTTAACATTTAAATTTTTTTTTAAATATATTCAGCATCTAAAGTAAAAAAAAGTTCAACAATAAAAAATATTTAACATGAACGTTCTTAAACACTTAAGTAAAAAAATATTTAGAACTTAAGAAAAAGTATTCAACAACTACCTGATGTTGGAGTGTATTAACACACATGTGAAAAAAGTGTATTGTAAATTTTAAAAATTTGGTTGACTGTTTTAAGTTTTTAAGGAAAAATTTGGAAACTTTTTATTAATATTGAAAAAAGCAAGCGACATTTTAATATATTTTTGCTCGTAATATGCTGCTTGTGGATATTTTTTTCACAATGAATTGTATGTTGTCCCGAAAATGCTAAGCTATTGCATGTTTTTTCCAAGGAATTCTTTTCAGTGCTTGCTCACTTAAGGCAATTTTCATATAATTTACACTGAAGTATAATAAAAGAGATATGCATTTTTACAAAAATTTTAGAAAACATCTGTTATAATATTGGCAAGTTTTGGCAGTTGCAAAGAATTAACAGGAAAAGTGGGTAAAAAAAGCTAAATCCACAAGAAAAATGCGAATAGTATGAGAAAATGGAGTAATATATTTTTGTCACGCATATCTAGCACTTTGTAACAGCAAACAATGTGGGCCAGAAAAACAGTAAGAAATGTAATAAAGTACGGCAGAAAAGAGTGAAAATATGTTTGAATCAGTGTGTTTCAACCAAATATCTTATCAACTTGTTAATCTTGAGTGTGATAGAGTTTAATTATATATTTGATAGTGTATACAAAGTTTTTAGGCATGCACATTGATATGGAAGTTTTTATTTATAGATAAATGTAAAAACTTATTTGTACTATCGAAAGTTGTTTTATTTCTTCAATACGCTCAATGTAATTTGCTTAGAGAAATGTCTTTTTAGCTTCGAATTATGAAAAACCATTAATTGAATGGAATATTTTAAATTTTTGTTCTTATAAAACTGAAATTTGTGAAGAAAATATATACTCCGTTGTATTGATATACCTCCCCGTTAAAACCATGCATTAAATTGCCTTGAGTAACAGTTGAGATCTGCGAACGCATGAATTGGAGTTGCTTGAAAATGATAGAAAATCCGTGAGAAACAGGCAAATAACAGTATTGAAACTGAATTAAATTAAGAATTTTTATGGTAAAATTTGGTTTCACGTAACAGAGAATGCAGAGAAAATATATTTAAATGCCCACGTGTTACCTGAACCGGATTTTTCTGATAAGAACTTCCTGCTCCATTGTGATTCATACCTTGAGTTCGAATGTGTTGTTGATTTTTAAGGAAAATGTGTAAGTGATTATTTCTAAATATCTAGTTTCTGTATTTCTAGTCTTATTTCCAATAGGTAGTAAAAGCATGCCAGGAATAACTTTGATTAGAATGGCTACAAGTGAATTTTTTCCCTAAAATAATGTTACAAATTCTTCTGTAATTAAAATATCGTGTCTCACTCATGCCTAAAAATAAATTAATTAATAAGCTTGCTGGCTTTGCACATTTTGTTGAAAAACTGTGTTATGCAATGCATACATAACTTTAAACCGAATTATTTTAAACTGCTGAAATGGTGAAAGCATATTCTTGTTGTAATATTAATTTAAAAATTTAAATTTATTTGGTACAAAGTTTCTTAAAAAGCACTAAATTTAACTAAAAACTTAATTTTGGTTTGAATTTTTGAAAAATGTGTGTAATAGGTGAATGTTTGGGTTTTAATTAGCATTACTTTCATGTGTAAGATGTTAATATTTCACAGATTTGGTGTTCATACAATAAGATTCAACTGCAGATTTAGTTATCTTTTTCTAAGACATTTCCAATAAGATCCTGGATTCATTTGTTTCAAGAAGTTGTAATCACCTGGTTCCTTCCCCCAAGTTGGGACATTCATTTGTGTTGCGCTTTTCAAAATGTAATAGTAATTAAAACTGGTAAAAGGCCTTAACTTACGGCATGCCATGATACATCATTCCATTCAAAACGATAAGATTCATTCTAGCACTGATTCGTGATAGAATTAAAATTGATAAAAATCCGTGAGAAATAGGCAAATAACACTGAAACTGAAATCAAATTGAATAAAATTAAGAATTTTTATGTGGGAAAATATGTTTTCACGTAACAGAGAATGAATGCATACAGCGAAAATATTGTTAATCGTACACGCGTTATCTGAACCGGATTTTTTCAGATAAGAACTTCCTGTTCTACAAGGATTCATACAATCACACCGTGTTCAAACAGGTTGGTAGATTTTTTTAAAATGAAGTATTTAATTTTCTTAAATTATACATTGCAAATAATTTTCCAACATAAATATTATGGTTAGTGGCGCATACAAAGGATAGTTCTATAAGTACGTTTTTTATTTAGGCTTATAGTTTAACTAGTAAAAAGGTTGAAAATACCTTTATCATTATAAGTCATTGAACTAATCTTATCTCCCCTTTTCACTGGGGAGTTTGCTTTGATAAGATCCACCCGGACATGCACCTCATTGGATCTGAATGTTTGACTGTGATAATATTTCTCTTCCCAACCCAAGTTTGTGTTGATGTGATTTTGGATTCCATATAGTTTTTTGCCTCAAATTTATCATTTAAATCTGCCAAGTACTGTAAAAAAATATTTAATCAGTGAATGGTTAGACAAGAAGGATCGGCGTTGGGCGGATTTAATTTACAGCGTAAATGTGCCTGCGTTCGAGGAAGATTTGCCATTGACTCCTTTTGATACCATACAAGTATGGCAGGACGCACCGAGTGCAGAAATGCAACGAGACAATCTCATGGAAAGATGGAACTTTGCCCGGATAAAATAGCTTGCCACGGTGCTATTTTGCAACGTTTGTAAAATATTGGACCACGGATATAATTCCTGAGGCAAGGCATTTTGTGTTTTCCTTCTGGGAAGTAAAAAGCGCAAATTTTTTCTCGAAAACATGCAATACTTGCAAAACACAGTTTTTGAATATGACAATAGTCCACGGACTTTGAAATATGTGGAATACCACATCCAAGGAGATACCAGGAATGTCGTGCCAAAAAGATGGAAAATTGGTGTGATATATTTGCATAACTACCCCGTTGATGAACGAATGGAATGCGATTTTCTTACAAATTACCACCTACAGTGCTTTCGGATATTACACACTAAGTAAGTACTTACCTTTTCACATAGAAAACCAATTGAAAATGTCGATTATTTTTCTGTGAGTTAAATATAAAACCCAAATAACTGAATACTAGAAATTGTGTAGCAATGTAAATGTTTAAAATTATACAATTTTATTGTAATAAGTAAAATGTTCTGTTTTTAAAGTATAGTTATAAAAATTCATTATCAGTTCACCTGGAATTTAATAGTAAAAAATTTTTAATACTATAGTGTCCTCCCTTCAGCTTCAAATTATTCAAGTTGCATAACAAATGTTTGAACTATGGAATTTAAGAGGTAAAATATGGTTAGTAACATTTGTAAAAAAAGTTCTTTGCACAACAAGAAAAAAAATAGGGAACCATCCTTTAATCACATATAGATATATGTTGGAACATCCTTTTAGAGTAGATTCAATTATTTGTCATTTTATACTCAAACGTCAATTTATTTCAATGCACTTATTTACAGATTCCAATAGTGTGGAATATTTTTGAAAAAAAGTTATTGAAAACTCCGTCCCAAAGGTCCACAAGCTCCCTTCAATGAAATGAAAAATTGTAAACATAAATACCCTTTTAAAAGACAATATTTTGTGTGTATTATTTGTGTAATTGTAACTGCTAATCCCGTGCAATAAAATCTGTAACAGAAAATATGTGTTTTTTTAATATGGTTGTTAAAATAAGAAATGTTTAATTAACAAATAACTGTTTAAGACTAAAACTGAATGAAAGTAAACTGAATATAAATTTTTGGAAATATTAGAATAACGATATATATGAGTAGCAAATCTGAAATATAAGTTTAGAATGGTAGTAAAGTAAGAAAATGAATTTGAATTTTATTTGTGAAATATAAGTTAGGAAAAACTGAGAAAAAAGTTAGGATTTTTAAACTAAGAGTTTGTTGATTTTCAGATGTTTAAAAGTAAACTGCACTAGATGTTTGAAAATAATAGGATATTATGAAAACTGAATTAAAAGCTTGATATTTAAAAATGGTATATTAATGAAAAAATGCTTGAAGAATAACATGATCAAAATTTAGAATGGTAGGTTATTGTTTGTAAATAACTATGCAATTAAATTTTTGTAACATTAAATTGATTTTCAGGAGTTATAATGCTAGGTTATATTAATTAATTTGATGCTATAGGCAAGTAAGCTAAAATTAGAAAAGTTTGATACTGAATTGGAAAATGGTTTATATTCGTTCAAACTTGTTTTTATGCTAACCTTCATTTCTTATCGTTTCAAGAGTAGGATCCTTGATTATTCACGGTGGTATAATGTCCCATCCTGTTTCAACCAACCCCTTTGACTCATTCGTTGTCTCTGTTCATAGATTCCTGCTTTTATTGAAATTACACATCTTTATCACCGTTTTAGGATCCTAAAATTGCAGGAAATGGTAGGTTTTTGAAATAAGAATTAAATTACAGTCGTGGAAGATTAAATTGATTTTCAGGGGTTGGAAAGCCTAGCTAACATTTGTCTGAAATGAGAACTGATAAAAACAAGCAATCAGAACATTTTGGTTATTTGTCTTGGTTATTTGGCAACGTTCGAGTAGAACCTTCTAGAACTTTCTTTTGACTGTATATATTTGTGTTGCCGATTTGTCTCCGGCTCTTGCTCCTTTTTCTAATCGTAAATGCTTGCTTAGATCTAAATAAAATTATACTTTAATTATACTCTGCTGGTATGGTAGTCTGAATTATTTAAGAGCACTCTGTGCGTCAGGTTATGGGCCCAGACCCATTTAACGTTAAGATATCTTTGGAATAAGATAGTTGAAAATTAAGAATGACAGCAGAGGTATTGAAGCTGAACGATAGTAATTGGAATGTTTGGAAGTTCCAAGTTCGAGTGATCTTGATATCCAAAGGTGTATTTGGAGTAGTTGATGGAACTGTTGAGAGACCTCCGGAAACAGATGTAGAAGGCCGAAAGAAGTTTGATCAACAAGATGCTAAAGCTCAGGAAGTTCTGGTTACAAGAATGGAGGCCAACCCTCTGTCGCATATCCTGACTTGCAGTTCGGCAAGTGAAATGTGGAGGAAGTTGATCACGATATACGAGAGGCAATCAAGTGTGAGCATACATTTGCTACAGCAACAGTTTTTCAACCTGAAGTTTGAAGATACTAATGTCATGAACTATCTTTCTAAAGTGCAGAATCTGGTAACTGAAATAAAGAAGCAAAATGAAGAAATTCCGGAGAAGATGGTCATAACGAAAATTCTGATGGGTTTACCGGAGCAGTACAAGCATTTTACATCAGCCTGGGAGTCCGTTTCTGATGATCAAAGAACGCTTGGAAATTTAACAGCTCGTCTGTTAGTAGAAGAAGAAAGGTTAAAATCTACAGAAGAAGCCGTAGCTCTCACTGTTAAGGATCATAGCCAAGTTCGCTGTTTTGGATGCTCAAAGTTGGGACACATAAAACGAGAATGTAAAGATAAAAACAGTGCTCTCAAGAATAAGAATGTAGTGTGTCATTTTTGCAACAAAAGAGGCCACGTTCTCAAGGACTGCTATTTTCGAAGAAACAAATTTTTGAAGTCTAAAAATGAAGGAAAGGATTTTGCTCTGATGGGGATCGACAACTCTGAGAACATAGATTTCTACTTAGATAGTGGAGCTTCGGAACACATGTGTAAAGACAAAAGCATGTTTGATACTTACGAGATTCTAAAAGAACCTAAAAAGATAAAAATAGGTGACGGAAGCATGATCACTGCTGTCGGGATTGGAACAATTAACGCCAAGTCGTTTGATGGTGAAAATTTCATCAACGTTAGATTGAAAGATGTTCTGTTTGTTCCTGATCTAAAACTAAACTTGTTCTCACAAGGCAGGGCTCTTGACAAAGGCCTCTATATGATATCGGATGCTACAAGTGCGCAATTCATACACAAGAAGACTAAGAAAATTTATGCCACTGCAAGAAGAGAGAAAAATTTATTTAAGATGATCTTCCGTTTCAACTGCAACCGTGAAGTAGACGTAAATGATGGATGTTGCATTGCGAAAAGTGAAGGTAAGAAGAAATCGCTGACGTGGTGGCACGAGAAGATGGCTCATCAGAACTTTGACCACGTGAAAGAAGTACTCAAACGAAATAATATAACATGGGAAAAGTCGGACGAGAAACCTTTTTGTGATGCCTGTATTCAAGGAAAGCACCACCGTGAATCTTTTCAAAGGAGTAGTTCGAGAGCTTCTGAAGTATGTGACCTTATCCATGCTGATGTTTTGGGACCAACTGAAGTAACGTCAATTGGAGGAAGTCGCTACATGTTGATTTTCAAAGATGACTATTCGCATTATCGAACTGTCTACTTCTTAAAGCACAAGCATGAAGTATACAACAAGTTTGTAGAATTTCTCTCACTGTGTGAAAATCAAATTGGAAGGAAAGTCAAGATTCTAAGAAGCGATAATGGAACCGAGTTTGTGAATCACAAGATGAAAGAAGTTTTATCCCTCAAAGGTATACAACATCAGACTACAGTTCCTTATAATCCTGAACAGAATGGACGCGCCGAGAGAGAAATGAGAACTATCATTGAGGCGACAAGAACGATGTTGGCATCTAAAAATCTACAAAAGAAGTTTTGGGCTGAAGCAGCCAGTACATCCAACTACATTATAAATCGATCTGGTACAAGTAGTGTCAAAGGTAAAACGCCTTATGAACTCTGGTGGAAAAGAAGTTTTGATTTGAAAGACCTCAAACCTCCGTTTGGTACAGCAGTTTGGGTCCATATTCCGAAAGAAAAGCGCCAGAAACTCGACTTCAAAAGTGAAAAAGGAATATTTGTTGGATACTGTGAAAACACAAAAGGTGTGAGGGTCTATTTTCCAAAGAAGAATAAAGTAGAAGTTGAGAAGCATGTAATATTAGTTTCGGAGGAAGCGGAATCGTCTGATCGAAGTGTGGTACTAACACCTGAACTTGATGATCCTGAAGATTTTACCTCAGATGATGAAGACTTTTCAAGTAAAAAGCTGGAAAAAGAAGCTGAGGTGGAAGTTGAAAAGGAAGAAAAGAAATCCCTGGACGATGATAAAAATGAAAAGAAGGATCAAATTGAACTTCGACCGAGAGATCAGTTGCAACCTCCAGTAAGATTTGGAATTGATGAATACGTGACGAACTTTCTGATGATTGCTGACCTAGACGAACCATCAAATTTCCAGGAGGCATTGGAATCCGAGCACTCAACCGAGTGGGAAGTAGCCATGAACCAAGAACTGAAATCCTTAGCTGAAAACAACACCTGGGACATAATGGACAAACCTGAAGGAGAGGAAGTAATTGATAGTAAGTGGGTGTATAAAATTAAGCGGGATGGATCAGGTAATATTGTAAGTTTTAAAGCAAGGTTGGTAGCTAGGGGTTTTCAGCAAAAAGGCTTAACTTTTGATGATATCTATTCACCAGTTTTGAAGCTTAATATTTTAAGAACTTTATTAGCACTAAGTGTTAACTTTGATTGGGTAATTTTTCAAATGGATGTTTGTAGTGCTTTCTTGCATGGTAAAATTAATGATAATGTTTACATGAATTTGCTTAAGAACTGTAACCTTCCAAATGGATAGCAAGTTTGATTATGAAATTTTAATTAAGGAAAAATCTGAGAATTCTGCTATGGAAAATAAATGTAGAAAAATTATTGGTTCTATTATGTATGCAATGTTGGAAAGCAGACCAGATTTATGTAATTCAATAAGTATATTAAGCAGATATCAGAAGTATGCTAGTGATAAATTATTGTTATTTTTGAAAAGAGTGTTACGTTACATCAAGGGAACCTGTAATTTAAAATTAGTGTACAGAAAGAATTTAAATTCAGAATTAGTAAGAGGTTTTGTAGACGCAGACTGGGGCGGGGATGTTATTAACCGAAAGTCTACCACAGGTTTTTGTTTTCAAATTTTTGATTGTACAGTTTCATGGTGTTCTAAACAACAAAATTGTGTAGCATTGTCGTCTACGGAGGCAGAATATATTGCTCTAAGTCAATGTGTCAGTGAAGCTTGTTGGTTTAGTAATTTATTTGTAGAATTAAAACTGCATGATTGTGAAAATTTTGTTATACCTATTTTAGATGATAATCAGTCTGCCATTCATGTAAGCAAGTCATGTGAACAACCCAAGAGATTAAAACATATTAATGTTAAATACCACTTTGTTCGTGAAAAAGTTAAAGATGGAATTGTTAGAATTTTTTATATTCCTTCAACTGAGCAAATTGCTGATTTGTTAACTAAACCTTTAGGTAAAGTTATGTTTGAAAGATTTAGAAGTGTTTTGATGTAAATTTCATGTGTGATAATATTGTTTAATTATATTGTAAGATGTTCTGATTGAGGGAGGGTGTCTGAAATGAGAACTGATAAAAACAAGCAATCAGAACATTTTGGTTATTTGTCTTGGTTATTTGGCAACGTTCGAGTAGAACCTTCTAGAACTTTCTTTTGACTGTATATATTTGTGTTGCCGATTTGTCTCCGGCTCTTGCTCCTTTTTCTAATCGTAAATGCTTGCTTAGATCTAAATAAAATTATACTTTAATTATACTCTGCTGGTATGGTAGTCTGAATTATTTAAGAGCACTCTGTGCTTCAACATTAATAAATCTGATGCTTGAAAAGGCAAGTAAGATAAAACTAATGAAATTTGATACTTAATTGGAAAATGAAATGTAACTAGTAATTAACCACAGTGAAAATGATTAGCTGATTTCATATGTTGAAACGTTTTAAAATCAAATTTTGTTTGTTCAAATTTTTAATTGATAGAAAGGGAGTAATATTTAAAATATTAAAAAATAATTATGACAAATAAAATTAAGGTCATAAGTTCAGCGTGTTGGGTAGCAATAACAAAAATCAAGCTTTCCCCAAAACATAAAAGTGATTGTCAAGTGTTGGTAAGTTAGAATCAATTTTAAATATAATTTATGAAAAAAGTATTATTATTAAATTAAGTGGTTTTGTTATTATGAGTGTTGAAGAGAAATTAAATGTTAAGCAAGAATGCTCTGATTGGTTGAAAACAAAGTAAGAAAATAATTGTGTTGGTAAGTAAGAAAATAAATTTAAAAATATTAAAAAAATTTATTGAATTAAGTTTTGTTATTCCTGTATGAAATAAAAATAGCCAAATTAGAGATAAGTTGCCAAATCCGGCAACATATTGATTTACATTTTCTGGCAACCCTATGTTTAATAAATCAGGCTGAAATAAAGTCCTGTAAAAATAATAATTAAATAATTAATAATTTAATAAATCAGGCTAAAGTAAAGTCCTAAAAAATTAATAATTTAATATTTAATAATTTAATAAATCAAGCTGAATTAAAGTTCTTTTAAAATAAATAATTTATTAATAAATAATTTAATAAATAAGGCTTAATTAAATATCTTTAAAAATAGTAATTAAAAATATAGTCCCTAGATGGCGCCACGTTAAAATTAAATGTAAAACTTAATGAAATACAATAAATTTAAAAAATCTGTTAAAAAAAGTTTAAGTCCAAAAACCATCAACTTTGAAAAAAGAAACCAAAAATGTCGGTTAAAGTTGCACGCGAAAATACTGTTGCCATATCCGAAAAACTAAACTTTTAATAAACAACTCAACTCCGTTAAACCAGCAGTAAAAAAACAACTCAACTCCGCTAGCAGCAGGAGGTAAACAACTCAACCTCCGACACGCCCCCTTCAATGCCATTGGATATGACGTCATAAACCACGCCCCCAATCGGTCACGTGATATGACGTCACGAATCAACCCCTTCCGCCCTAAGCCGCCCGAAATCCCATGTTAACCTACGGCCGGTTCGGGCGGGTCAGTTTGTCGCTCATAGCGCCCTGCTTACTATTAAATTCCTACTATTTTTTTTTACTACTATTTGTTTTTACTATTAAATTCCAGGTGAACTGATAATGAATTTTTATAACTATACTTTAAAAACAGAACATTTTACTTATTATAATAAAATTTTAAACATTTACGTTGCTATACAATTTCTAGTATTCAGTTATTTGGGTTTTATATTTAACTCACAGAAAAATAATCGACATTTTCAATTGGTTTTCTATGTGAAAAGGTAAGTACTTACTTAGTGTGTAATATCCGAAAGCACTGTAGGTGGTAATTTGTAAGAAAATCGCATTCCATTCGTTCATCAACGGGGTAGTTATGCAAATATATCACACCAATTTTCCATCTTTTTGGCACGACATTCCTGGTATCTCCTTGGATGTGGTATTCCACATATTTCAAAGTCCGTGGACTATTGTCATATTCAAAAACTGTGTTTTGCAAGTATTGCATGTTTTCGAGAAAAAATTTGCGCTTTTTACTTCCCAGAAGGAAAACACAAAATGCCTTGCCTCAGGAATTATATCCGTGGTCCAATATTTTACAAACGTTGCAAAATAGCACCGTGGCAAGCTATTTTATCCGGGCAAAGTTCCATCTTTCCATGAGATTGTCTCGTTGCATTTCTGCACTCGGTGCGTCCTGCCATACTTGTATGGTATCAAAAGGAGTCAATGGCAAATCTTCCTCGAACGCAGGCACATTTACGCTGTAAATTAAATCCGCCCAACGCCGATCCTTCTTGTCTAACCATTCACTGATTAAATATTTTTTTACAGTACTTGGCAGATTTAAATGATAAATTTGAGGCAAAAAACTATATGGAATCCAAAATCACATCAACACAAACTTGGGTTGGGAAGAGAAATATTATCACAGTCAAACATTCAGATCCAATGAGGTGCATGTCCGGGTGGATCTTATCAAAGCAAACTCCCCAGTGAAAAGGGGAGATAAGATTAGTTCAATGACTTATAATGATAAAGGTATTTTCAACCTTTTTACTAGTTAAACTATAAGCCTAAATAAAAAACGTACTTATAGAACTATCCTTTGTATGCGCCACTAACCATAATATTTATGTTGGAAAATTATTTGCAATGTATAATTTAAGAAAATTAAATACTTCATTTTAAAAAAATCTACCAACCTGTTTGAACACGGTGTGATTGTATGAATCCTTGTAGAACAGGAAGTTCTTATCTGAAAAAATCCGGTTCAGATAACGCGTGTACGATTAACAATATTTTCGCTGTATGCATTCATTCTCTGTTACGTGAAAACATATTTTCCCACATAAAAATTCTTAATTTTATTCAATTTGATTTCAGTTTCAGTGTTATTTGCCTATTTCTCACGGATTTTTATCAATTTTAATTCTATCACGAATCAGTGCTAGAATGAATCTTATCGTTTTGAATGGAATGATGTATCATGGCATGCCGTAAGTTAAGGCCTTTTACCAGTTTTAATTACTATTACATTTTGAAAAGCGCAACACAAATGAATGTCCCAACTTGGGGGAAGGAACCAGGTGATTACAACTTCTTGAAACAAATGAATCCAGGATCTTATTGGAAATGTCTTAGAAAAAGATAACTAAATCTGCAGTTGAATCTTATTGTATGAACACCAAATCTGTGAAATATTAACATCTTACACATGAAAGTAATGCTAATTAAAACCCAAACATTCACCTATTACACACATTTTTCAAAAATTCAAACCAAAATTAAGTTTTTAGTTAAATTTAGTGCTTTTTAAGAAACTTTGTACCAAATAAATTTAAATTTTTAAATTAATATTACAACAAGAATATGCTTTCACCATTTCAGCAGTTTAAAATAATTCGGTTTAAAGTTATGTATGCATTGCATAACACAGTTTTTCAACAAAATGTGCAAAGCCAGCAAGCTTATTAATTAATTAATTTATTTTTAGGCATGAGTGAGACACGATATTTTAATTACAGAAGAATTTGTAACATTATTTTAGGGAAAAAATTCACTTGTAGCCATTCTAATCAAAGTTATTCCTGGCATGCTTTTACTACCTATTGGAAATAAGACTAGAAATACAGAAACTAGATATTTAGAAATAATCACTTACACATTTTCCTTAAAAATCAACAACACATTCGAACTCAAGGTATGAATCACAATGGAGCAGGAAGTTCTTATCAGAAAAATCCGGTTCAGGTAACACGTGGGCATTTAAATATATTTTCTCTGCATTCTCTGTTACGTGAAACCAAATTTTACCATAAAAATTCTTAATTTAATTCAGTTTCAATACTGTTATTTGCCTGTTTCTCACGGATTTTCTATCATTTTCAAGCAACTCCAATTCATGCGTTCGCAGATCTCAACTGTTACTCAAGGCAATTTAATGCATGGTTTTAACGGGGAGGTATATCAATACAACGGAGTATATATTTTCTTCACAAATTTCAGTTTTATAAGAACAAAAATTTAAAATATTCCATTCAATTAATGGTTTTTCATAATTCGAAGCTAAAAAGACATTTCTCTAAGCAAATTACATTGAGCGTATTGAAGAAATAAAACAACTTTCGATAGTACAAATAAGTTTTTACATTTATCTATAAATAAAAACTTCCATATCAATGTGCATGCCTAAAAACTTTGTATACACTATCAAATATATAATTAAACTCTATCACACTCAAGATTAACAAGTTGATAAGATATTTGGTTGAAACACACTGATTCAAACATATTTTCACTCTTTTCTGCCGTACTTTATTACATTTCTTACTGTTTTTCTGGCCCACATTGTTTGCTGTTACAAAGTGCTAGATATGCGTGACAAAAATATATTACTCCATTTTCTCATACTATTCGCATTTTTCTTGTGGATTTAGCTTTTTTTACCCACTTTTCCTGTTAATTCTTTGCAACTGCCAAAACTTGCCAATATTATAACAGATGTTTTCTAAAATTTTTGTAAAAATGCATATCTCTTTTATTATACTTCAGTGTAAATTATATGAAAATTGCCTTAAGTGAGCAAGCACTGAAAAGAATTCCTTGGAAAAAACATGCAATAGCTTAGCATTTTCGGGACAACATACAATTCATTGTGAAAAAAATATCCACAAGCAGCATATTACGAGCAAAAATATATTAAAATGTCGCTTGCTTTTTTCAATATTAATAAAAAGTTTCCAAATTTTTCCTTAAAAACTTAAAACAGTCAACCAAATTTTTAAAATTTACAATACACTTTTTTCACATGTGTGTTAATACACTCCAACATCAGGTAGTTGTTGAATACTTTTTCTTAAGTTCTAAATATTTTTTTACTTAAGTGTTTAAGAACGTTCATGTTAAATATTTTTTATTGTTGAACTTTTTTTTACTTTAGATGCTGAATATATTTAAAAAAAAATTTAAATGTTAAATTTTTTACCAACTTGTTAACATTTTTTACTTTAATATTAAATATTTTAAACTATTTAAATATTTTTAATGTTAGTTGTTGTTTGAAAATGTTTTTTTTAAGTTTTAATGTTAAAATATTTACTACTGAATCGTTTATTTTTTAATGTTAGAATAATTTTAACTAACTTTTAAATATTTTTACTTTAATGTTGAACTTTTTCTTTTGTTGCAGATTATTTATTACATTCCATGTTGAATTATTTTTAATGTTGTTTTTTATAAAACATGAACATATATAAAACATGAAAAGTACAAAAATTAAATACTCAACA
The DNA here is from genome assembly GCA_024610705.1 of Tetragnatha versicolor. NCBI lineage: Eukaryota > Metazoa > Arthropoda > Arachnida > Araneae > Tetragnathidae > Tetragnatha > Tetragnatha versicolor. The sequence continues at coordinate 20,814,181 of JANDEH010000008.1, forward strand.
CAAAGAAAAAAGTTAACTTAAAAAATATTCAAAAAGTTTTGTTTAAATATTCAACATTAAAGTAAGAAAAAAAAATTTAACAAGTTATTAAAATGTTAAATATTTCAGTTTTTTATAAACAACAACATTAAAAATAATTCAACATGGAATGTAATAAATAATCTGCAACAAAAGAAAAAGTTCAACATTAAAGTAAAAATATTTAAAAGTTAGTTAAAATTATTCTAACATTAAAAAATAAACGATTCAGTAGTAAATATTTTAACATTAAAACTTAAAAAAAACATTTTCAAACAACAACTAACATTAAAAATATTTAAATAGTTTAAAATATTTAATATTAAAGTAAAAAATGTTAACAAGTTGGTAAAAAATTTAACATTTAAATTTTTTTTTAAATATATTCAGCATCTAAAGTAAAAAAAAGTTCAACAATAAAAAATATTTAACATGAACGTTCTTAAACACTTAAGTAAAAAAATATTTAGAACTTAAGAAAAAGTATTCAACAACTACCTGATGTTGGAGTGTATTAACACACATGTGAAAAAAGTGTATTGTAAATTTTAAAAATTTGGTTGACTGTTTTAAGTTTTTAAGGAAAAATTTGGAAACTTTTTATTAATATTGAAAAAAGCAAGCGACATTTTAATATATTTTTGCTCGTAATATGCTGCTTGTGGATATTTTTTTCACAATGAATTGTATGTTGTCCCGAAAATGCTAAGCTATTGCATGTTTTTTCCAAGGAATTCTTTTCAGTGCTTGCTCACTTAAGGCAATTTTCATATAATTTACACTGAAGTATAATAAAAGAGATATGCATTTTTACAAAAATTTTAGAAAACATCTGTTATAATATTGGCAAGTTTTGGCAGTTGCAAAGAATTAACAGGAAAAGTGGGTAAAAAAAGCTAAATCCACAAGAAAAATGCGAATAGTATGAGAAAATGGAGTAATATATTTTTGTCACGCATATCTAGCACTTTGTAACAGCAAACAATGTGGGCCAGAAAAACAGTAAGAAATGTAATAAAGTACGGCAGAAAAGAGTGAAAATATGTTTGAATCAGTGTGTTTCAACCAAATATCTTATCAACTTGTTAATCTTGAGTGTGATAGAGTTTAATTATATATTTGATAGTGTATACAAAGTTTTTAGGCATGCACATTGATATGGAAGTTTTTATTTATAGATAAATGTAAAAACTTATTTGTACTATCGAAAGTTGTTTTATTTCTTCAATACGCTCAATGTAATTTGCTTAGAGAAATGTCTTTTTAGCTTCGAATTATGAAAAACCATTAATTGAATGGAATATTTTAAATTTTTGTTCTTATAAAACTGAAATTTGTGAAGAAAATATATACTCCGTTGTATTGATATACCTCCCCGTTAAAACCATGCATTAAATTGCCTTGAGTAACAGTTGAGATCTGCGAACGCATGAATTGGAGTTGCTTGAAAATGATAGAAAATCCGTGAGAAACAGGCAAATAACAGTATTGAAACTGAATTAAATTAAGAATTTTTATGGTAAAATTTGGTTTCACGTAACAGAGAATGCAGAGAAAATATATTTAAATGCCCACGTGTTACCTGAACCGGATTTTTCTGATAAGAACTTCCTGCTCCATTGTGATTCATACCTTGAGTTCGAATGTGTTGTTGATTTTTAAGGAAAATGTGTAAGTGATTATTTCTAAATATCTAGTTTCTGTATTTCTAGTCTTATTTCCAATAGGTAGTAAAAGCATGCCAGGAATAACTTTGATTAGAATGGCTACAAGTGAATTTTTTCCCTAAAATAATGTTACAAATTCTTCTGTAATTAAAATATCGTGTCTCACTCATGCCTAAAAATAAATTAATTAATTAATAAGCTTGCTGGCTTTGCACATTTTGTTGAAAAACTGTGTTATGCAATGCATACATAACTTTAAACCGAATTATTTTAAACTGCTGAAATGGTGAAAGCATATTCTTGTTGTAATATTAATTTAAAAATTTAAATTTATTTGGTACAAAGTTTCTTAAAAAGCACTAAATTTAACTAAAAACTTAATTTTGGTTTGAATTTTTGAAAAATGTGTGTAATAGGTGAATGTTTGGGTTTTAATTAGCATTACTTTCATGTGTAAGATGTTAATATTTCACAGATTTGGTGTTCATACAATAAGATTCAACTGCAGATTTAGTTATCTTTTTCTAAGACATTTCCAATAAGATCCTGGATTCATTTGTTTCAAGAAGTTGTAATCACCTGGTTCCTTCCCCCAAGTTGGGACATTCATTTGTGTTGCGCTTTTCAAAATGTAATAGTAATTAAAACTGGTAAAAGGCCTTAACTTACGGCATGCCATGATACATCATTCCATTCAAAACGATAAGATTCATTCTAGCACTGATTCGTGATAGAATTAAAATTGATAAAAATCCGTGAGAAATAGGCAAATAACACTGAAACTGAAATCAAATTGAATAAAATTAAGAATTTTTATGTGGGAAAATATGTTTTCACGTAACAGAGAATGAATGCATACAGCGAAAATATTGTTAATCGTACACGCGTTATCTGAACCGGATTTTTTCAGATAAGAACTTCCTGTTCTACAAGGATTCATACAATCACACCGTGTTCAAACAGGTTGGTAGATTTTTTTAAAATGAAGTATTTAATTTTCTTAAATTATACATTGCAAATAATTTTCCAACATAAATATTATGGTTAGTGGCGCATACAAAGGATAGTTCTATAAGTACGTTTTTTATTTAGGCTTATAGTTTAACTAGTAAAAAGGTTGAAAATACCTTTATCATTATAAGTCATTGAACTAATCTTATCTCCCCTTTTCACTGGGGAGTTTGCTTTGATAAGATCCACCCGGACATGCACCTCATTGGATCTGAATGTTTGACTGTGATAATATTTCTCTTCCCAACCCAAGTTTGTGTTGATGTGATTTTGGATTCCATATAGTTTTTTGCCTCAAATTTATCATTTAAATCTGCCAAGTACTGTAAAAAAATATTTAATCAGTGAATGGTTAGACAAGAAGGATCGGCGTTGGGCGGATTTAATTTACAGCGTAAATGTGCCTGCGTTCGAGGAAGATTTGCCATTGACTCCTTTTGATACCATACAAGTATGGCAGGACGCACCGAGTGCAGAAATGCAACGAGACAATCTCATGGAAAGATGGAACTTTGCCCGGATAAAATAGCTTGCCACGGTGCTATTTTGCAACGTTTGTAAAATATTGGACCACGGATATAATTCCTGAGGCAAGGCATTTTGTGTTTTCCTTCTGGGAAGTAAAAAGCGCAAATTTTTTCTCGAAAACATGCAATACTTGCAAAACACAGTTTTTGAATATGACAATAGTCCACGGACTTTGAAATATGTGGAATACCACATCCAAGGAGATACCAGGAATGTCGTGCCAAAAAGATGGAAAATTGGTGTGATATATTTGCATAACTACCCCGTTGATGAACGAATGGAATGCGATTTTCTTACAAATTACCACCTACAGTGCTTTCGGATATTACACACTAAGTAAGTACTTACCTTTTCACATAGAAAACCAATTGAAAATGTCGATTATTTTTCTGTGAGTTAAATATAAAACCCAAATAACTGAATACTAGAAATTGTGTAGCAATGTAAATGTTTAAAATTATACAATTTTATTGTAATAAGTAAAATGTTCTGTTTTTAAAGTATAGTTATAAAAATTCATTATCAGTTCACCTGGAATTTAATAGTAAAAAATTTTTAATACTATAGTGTCCTCCCTTCAGCTTCAAATTATTCAAGTTGCATAACAAATGTTTGAACTATGGAATTTAAGAGGTAAAATATGGTTAGTAACATTTGTAAAAAAAGTTCTTTGCACAACAAGAAAAAAAATAGGGAACCATCCTTTAATCACATATAGATATATGTTGGAACATCCTTTTAGAGTAGATTCAATTATTTGTCATTTTATACTCAAACGTCAATTTATTTCAATGCACTTATTTACAGATTCCAATAGTGTGGAATATTTTTGAAAAAAAGTTATTGAAAACTCCGTCCCAAAGGTCCACAAGCTCCCTTCAATGAAATGAAAAATTGTAAACATAAATACCCTTTTAAAAGACAATATTTTGTGTGTATTATTTGTGTAATTGTAACTGCTAATCCCGTGCAATAAAATCTGTAACAGAAAATATGTGTTTTTTTAATATGGTTGTTAAAATAAGAAATGTTTAATTAACAAATAACTGTTTAAGACTAAAACTGAATGAAAGTAAACTGAATATAAATTTTTGGAAATATTAGAATAACGATATATATGAGTAGCAAATCTGAAATATAAGTTTAGAATGGTAGTAAAGTAAGAAAATGAATTTGAATTTTATTTGTGAAATATAAGTTAGGAAAAACTGAGAAAAAAGTTAGGATTTTTAAACTAAGAGTTTGTTGATTTTCAGATGTTTAAAAGTAAACTGCACTAGATGTTTGAAAATAATAGGATATTATGAAAACTGAATTAAAAGCTTGATATTTAAAAATGGTATATTAATGAAAAAATGCTTGAAGAATAACATGATCAAAATTTAGAATGGTAGGTTATTGTTTGTAAATAACTATGCAATTAAATTTTTGTAACATTAAATTGATTTTCAGGAGTTATAATGCTAGGTTATATTAATTAATTTGATGCTATAGGCAAGTAAGCTAAAATTAGAAAAGTTTGATACTGAATTGGAAAATGGTTTATATTCGTTCAAACTTGTTTTTATGCTAACCTTCATTTCTTATCGTTTCAAGAGTAGGATCCTTGATTATTCACGGTGGTATAATGTCCCATCCTGTTTCAACCAACCCCTTTGACTCATTCGTTGTCTCTGTTCATAGATTCCTGCTTTTATTGAAATTACACATCTTTATCACCGTTTTAGGATCCTAAAATTGCAGGAAATGGTAGGTTTTTGAAATAAGAATTAAATTACAGTCGTGGAAGATTAAATTGATTTTCAGGGGTTGGAAAGCCTAGCTAACATTTGTCTGAAATGAGAACTGATAAAAACAAGCAATCAGAACATTTTGGTTATTTGTCTTGGTTATTTGGCAACGTTCGAGTAGAACCTTCTAGAACTTTCTTTTGACTGTATATATTTGTGTTGCCGATTTGTCTCCGGCTCTTGCTCCTTTTTCTAATCGTAAATGCTTGCTTAGATCTAAATAAAATTATACTTTAATTATACTCTGCTGGTATGGTAGTCTGAATTATTTAAGAGCACTCTGTGCGTCAGGTTATGGGCCCAGACCCATTTAACGTTAAGATATCTTTGGAATAAGATAGTTGAAAATTAAGAATGACAGCAGAGGTATTGAAGCTGAACGATAGTAATTGGAATGTTTGGAAGTTCCAAGTTCGAGTGATCTTGATATCCAAAGGTGTATTTGGAGTAGTTGATGGAACTGTTGAGAGACCTCCGGAAACAGATGTAGAAGGCCGAAAGAAGTTTGATCAACAAGATGCTAAAGCTCAGGAAGTTCTGGTTACAAGAATGGAGGCCAACCCTCTGTCGCATATCCTGACTTGCAGTTCGGCAAGTGAAATGTGGAGGAAGTTGATCACGATATACGAGAGGCAATCAAGTGTGAGCATACATTTGCTACAGCAACAGTTTTTCAACCTGAAGTTTGAAGATACTAATGTCATGAACTATCTTTCTAAAGTGCAGAATCTGGTAACTGAAATAAAGAAGCAAAATGAAGAAATTCCGGAGAAGATGGTCATAACGAAAATTCTGATGGGTTTACCGGAGCAGTACAAGCATTTTACATCAGCCTGGGAGTCCGTTTCTGATGATCAAAGAACGCTTGGAAATTTAACAGCTCGTCTGTTAGTAGAAGAAGAAAGGTTAAAATCTACAGAAGAAGCCGTAGCTCTCACTGTTAAGGATCATAGCCAAGTTCGCTGTTTTGGATGCTCAAAGTTGGGACACATAAAACGAGAATGTAAAGATAAAAACAGTGCTCTCAAGAATAAGAATGTAGTGTGTCATTTTTGCAACAAAAGAGGCCACGTTCTCAAGGACTGCTATTTTCGAAGAAACAAATTTTTGAAGTCTAAAAATGAAGGAAAGGATTTTGCTCTGATGGGGATCGACAACTCTGAGAACATAGATTTCTACTTAGATAGTGGAGCTTCGGAACACATGTGTAAAGACAAAAGCATGTTTGATACTTACGAGATTCTAAAAGAACCTAAAAAGATAAAAATAGGTGACGGAAGCATGATCACTGCTGTCGGGATTGGAACAATTAACGCCAAGTCGTTTGATGGTGAAAATTTCATCAACGTTAGATTGAAAGATGTTCTGTTTGTTCCTGATCTAAAACTAAACTTGTTCTCACAAGGCAGGGCTCTTGACAAAGGCCTCTATATGATATCGGATGCTACAAGTGCGCAATTCATACACAAGAAGACTAAGAAAATTTATGCCACTGCAAGAAGAGAGAAAAATTTATTTAAGATGATCTTCCGTTTCAACTGCAACCGTGAAGTAGACGTAAATGATGGATGTTGCATTGCGAAAAGTGAAGGTAAGAAGAAATCGCTGACGTGGTGGCACGAGAAGATGGCTCATCAGAACTTTGACCACGTGAAAGAAGTACTCAAACGAAATAATATAACATGGGAAAAGTCGGACGAGAAACCTTTTTGTGATGCCTGTATTCAAGGAAAGCACCACCGTGAATCTTTTCAAAGGAGTAGTTCGAGAGCTTCTGAAGTATGTGACCTTATCCATGCTGATGTTTTGGGACCAACTGAAGTAACGTCAATTGGAGGAAGTCGCTACATGTTGATTTTCAAAGATGACTATTCGCATTATCGAACTGTCTACTTCTTAAAGCACAAGCATGAAGTATACAACAAGTTTGTAGAATTTCTCTCACTGTGTGAAAATCAAATTGGAAGGAAAGTCAAGATTCTAAGAAGCGATAATGGAACCGAGTTTGTGAATCACAAGATGAAAGAAGTTTTATCCCTCAAAGGTATACAACATCAGACTACAGTTCCTTATAATCCTGAACAGAATGGACGCGCCGAGAGAGAAATGAGAACTATCATTGAGGCGACAAGAACGATGTTGGCATCTAAAAATCTACAAAAGAAGTTTTGGGCTGAAGCAGCCAGTACATCCAACTACATTATAAATCGATCTGGTACAAGTAGTGTCAAAGGTAAAACGCCTTATGAACTCTGGTGGAAAAGAAGTTTTGATTTGAAAGACCTCAAACCTCCGTTTGGTACAGCAGTTTGGGTCCATATTCCGAAAGAAAAGCGCCAGAAACTCGACTTCAAAAGTGAAAAAGGAATATTTGTTGGATACTGTGAAAACACAAAAGGTGTGAGGGTCTATTTTCCAAAGAAGAATAAAGTAGAAGTTGAGAAGCATGTAATATTAGTTTCGGAGGAAGCGGAATCGTCTGATCGAAGTGTGGTACTAACACCTGAACTTGATGATCCTGAAGATTTTACCTCAGATGATGAAGACTTTTCAAGTAAAAAGCTGGAAAAAGAAGCTGAGGTGGAAGTTGAAAAGGAAGAAAAGAAATCCCTGGACGATGATAAAAATGAAAAGAAGGATCAAATTGAACTTCGACCGAGAGATCAGTTGCAACCTCCAGTAAGATTTGGAATTGATGAATACGTGACGAACTTTCTGATGATTGCTGACCTAGACGAACCATCAAATTTCCAGGAGGCATTGGAATCCGAGCACTCAACCGAGTGGGAAGTAGCCATGAACCAAGAACTGAAATCCTTAGCTGAAAACAACACCTGGGACATAATGGACAAACCTGAAGGAGAGGAAGTAATTGATAGTAAGTGGGTGTATAAAATTAAGCGGGATGGATCAGGTAATATTGTAAGTTTTAAAGCAAGGTTGGTAGCTAGGGGTTTTCAGCAAAAAGGCTTAACTTTTGATGATATCTATTCACCAGTTTTGAAGCTTAATATTTTAAGAACTTTATTAGCACTAAGTGTTAACTTTGATTGGGTAATTTTTCAAATGGATGTTTGTAGTGCTTTCTTGCATGGTAAAATTAATGATAATGTTTACATGAATTTGCTTAAGAACTGTAACCTTCCAAATGGATAGCAAGTTTGATTATGAAATTTTAATTAAGGAAAAATCTGAGAATTCTGCTATGGAAAATAAATGTAGAAAAATTATTGGTTCTATTATGTATGCAATGTTGGAAAGCAGACCAGATTTATGTAATTCAATAAGTATATTAAGCAGATATCAGAAGTATGCTAGTGATAAATTATTGTTATTTTTGAAAAGAGTGTTACGTTACATCAAGGGAACCTGTAATTTAAAATTAGTGTACAGAAAGAATTTAAATTCAGAATTAGTAAGAGGTTTTGTAGACGCAGACTGGGGCGGGGATGTTATTAACCGAAAGTCTACCACAGGTTTTTGTTTTCAAATTTTTGATTGTACAGTTTCATGGTGTTCTAAACAACAAAATTGTGTAGCATTGTCGTCTACGGAGGCAGAATATATTGCTCTAAGTCAATGTGTCAGTGAAGCTTGTTGGTTTAGTAATTTATTTGTAGAATTAAAACTGCATGATTGTGAAAATTTTGTTATACCTATTTTAGATGATAATCAGTCTGCCATTCATGTAAGCAAGTCATGTGAACAACCCAAGAGATTAAAACATATTAATGTTAAATACCACTTTGTTCGTGAAAAAGTTAAAGATGGAATTGTTAGAATTTTTTATATTCCTTCAACTGAGCAAATTGCTGATTTGTTAACTAAACCTTTAGGTAAAGTTATGTTTGAAAGATTTAGAAGTGTTTTGATGTAAATTTCATGTGTGATAATATTGTTTAATTATATTGTAAGATGTTCTGATTGAGGGAGGGTGTCTGAAATGAGAACTGATAAAAACAAGCAATCAGAACATTTTGGTTATTTGTCTTGGTTATTTGGCAACGTTCGAGTAGAACCTTCTAGAACTTTCTTTTGACTGTATATATTTGTGTTGCCGATTTGTCTCCGGCTCTTGCTCCTTTTTCTAATCGTAAATGCTTGCTTAGATCTAAATAAAATTATACTTTAATTATACTCTGCTGGTATGGTAGTCTGAATTATTTAAGAGCACTCTGTGCTTCAACATTAATAAATCTGATGCTTGAAAAGGCAAGTAAGATAAAACTAATGAAATTTGATACTTAATTGGAAAATGAAATGTAACTAGTAATTAACCACAGTGAAAATGATTAGCTGATTTCATATGTTGAAACGTTTTAAAATCAAATTTTGTTTGTTCAAATTTTTAATTGATAGAAAGGGAGTAATATTTAAAATATTAAAAAATAATTATGACAAATAAAATTAAGGTCATAAGTTCAGCGTGTTGGGTAGCAATAACAAAAATCAAGCTTTCCCCAAAACATAAAAGTGATTGTCAAGTGTTGGTAAGTTAGAATCAATTTTAAATATAATTTATGAAAAAAGTATTATTATTAAATTAAGTGGTTTTGTTATTATGAGTGTTGAAGAGAAATTAAATGTTAAGCAAGAATGCTCTGATTGGTTGAAAACAAAGTAAGAAAATAATTGTGTTGGTAAGTAAGAAAATAAATTTAAAAATATTAAAAAAATTTATTGAATTAAGTTTTGTTATTCCTGTATGAAATAAAAATAGCCAAATTAGAGATAAGTTGCCAAATCCGGCAACATATTGATTTACATTTTCTGGCAACCCTATGTTTAATAAATCAGGCTGAAATAAAGTCCTGTAAAAATAATAATTAAATAATTAATAATTTAATAAATCAGGCTAAAGTAAAGTCCTAAAAAATTAATAATTTAATATTTAATAATTTAATAAATCAAGCTGAATTAAAGTTCTTTTAAAATAAATAATTTATTAATAAATAATTTAATAAATAAGGCTTAATTAAATATCTTTAAAAATAGTAATTAAAAATATAGTCCCTAGATGGCGCCACGTTAAAATTAAATGTAAAACTTAATGAAATACAATAAATTTAAAAAATCTGTTAAAAAAAGTTTAAGTCCAAAAACCATCAACTTTGAAAAAAGAAACCAAAAATGTCGGTTAAAGTTGCACGCGAAAATACTGTTGCCATATCCGAAAAACTAAACTTTTAATAAACAACTCAACTCCGTTAAACCAGCAGTAAAAAAACAACTCAACTCCGCTAGCAGCAGGAGGTAAACAACTCAACCTCCGACACGCCCCCTTCAATGCCATTGGATATGACGTCATAAACCACGCCCCCAATCGGTCACGTGATATGACGTCACGAATCAACCCCTTCCGCCCTAAGCCGCCCGAAATCCCATGTTAACCTACGGCCGGTTCGGGCGGGTCAGTTTGTCGCTCATAGCGCCCTGCTTACTACTTCTACCCCTAGGTAAGTGAGCCTGGAGAATCCATTGAGAGGACTTACAGCGCTCCTAGCGGCGAAATTAAAAAGTTAAAAAAATTAATTTAAAAACTAAAGGAGATAGAGCAAAAACTTCAGGGATAGTATTGTTGCCAATGTCATGAAGAACTCCCTGAAAAAAATTTGACCAAAATATCTTGAATATTCGCGGAGATATTAATATGTGAAAATAGCAATTTTTAGGGGTCAAAAAAGAAAAAGTTCGCATATTTGCAAATTTTTCAGTGTTATTTTGTAGTTTTTAAAATTTAATCAAGAAATAAAAAAATTAGCAAATATGCTAACTTTTTCTTTTTTGACCCCTGAAAAAGTGCTATTTTCACATGCTAATATCTCGGCGAATATTCAAGATATTTTCAGGAATTTTTTTTCAGTGAGTTTTTCATGACTTTGGCAACAATACTCTCATTGAGGTTTTTGCTTTATCTCTTTTAGTTTTTAAATATATTTTTTAACTTTTTAATTTCACCGCTAGGGGTGCTGTGAGTCATTTCAGTACATTCTCCAGGCTTAGTTACCTAGAGGTAGACCTTACTTCCATGACCCTAGGAGGCGTTGGTTCCGAATAAAAGCCGTGCAACGCAATTTTGAAACACCCTGTATATTAATTTACATAATATCTCTATGTTTCAATCATTAATTAACTTTTTAACTGTAAAGAGTCAGCATAAACGACCACGGACTTTATAGTATCATGAAAACTGTATTCCTCGCATTTGATATAGGCTTTTGTCCAGTTAATATAGAACATAGTCAATGAAAACCATAGAGGTAAACTACACCAGAGAGGGCTGTATACAATAAAGAAATTTATGGTTTTGTTGGCGGTTCCCAGACCCCTCTATTGATAGTGAACTTTGTGTTATTACTAAAACTTAAATATTTAAATACGAAAAGGGTCAAACCCAAATTATAACGTTCTATAGAGCTACTTTTTTCTTTTATACATAATATATAGATATAACATATCCTTGGAATCAGTATCTAATAATAAAACTAAAACAAAAAAGTATCTTTACAGGATTGAGAACTATAAATTTCAAAAAAAGTATGAAACCAATAGCAGAATTACGTTTTTAGTTCACAAAGTAAAGAATTCAGATACCAAAAGTTATTATATTTAAAGTCAAACCTAGCACAATTTTAATACTTGATGCTTCTAAAATTCAGTCCCACTGGAATGTATTAATATAAAGTTTGTCAAGATCTAGTTATTAATACGAGTTATAATCAATAGCTCTAATACATTAAAAAGAACTCTCACTCCCACTTTGTCAGGGAATGGAGATATTGTATTAATACAACACAAAAATTCATTAACACATAAAATAAACTGAACTGTTTAGTACACATTTTAACTTTTAACCTTTCATTAGTTGTGATTCCTGGGGGTTTTGTACCATTTAATTTTAGTTACGTACGAATTAGTTTTTGAATTATATTAAACCAAAATCGCAAGGGGGAAATATATACTGCTTTGCATAGAAAAATAATATTTACTAAACCGAAAATGTGGCATATTCATATAACAAACGATATGTATGAAAGCAATGAAAAACTATATCCATATAAAAAATAACTGGAACCTTTGGTCTGATGCATAAAAATATTTAATACATAGTTCTTTCAGATTCAATAATAGTGTTTTTCAATTATACTTGAGGCATAGAAATTATAAAAGAATATTTTATTTAGAATCTAAATTACAATGTTTTCTTTTATTTTAATCAAAGGCATAAAATAGCTGGAAGGTAACGGATTTAAATTTATTAAAAATGTTTTGGGAAAACAACCTTTTGAAATCAACTCAAATCAAAAGCATACGATAGAGAAGATTTTTTTTTAAATATCTAGTTCTAAAATTAAATGCAAATATGTAATAACTCTCAAAGGAATTAACGAAAAGTTTTTTTTATTGTGTTTAGGTCCATAAAATTTATAAAATGCCGTTGAATACAGTAAAATTTATATTACTATAGGCCTTTTTTTCTGACTTAAAATAAGAGTTTCTGAAAATAAAATGGTAATGGTAAAATAAATTATTACAGTAATGATTGTGGTGAAATCCTTAAAGCTGCTTTTTAAAGGATAGGGAAGTTTATTTTTGCATTTTTATTGATTGGTATAATCATTTCCTTCATAAACATACCAATAATTTTTCCTAAATGGTACTACTTAATTTTTTCCTCAAAGAGTCACAGTAATTTGTTTCAGTTTACTCCTAAATCGTGTATCTCTCTATTCTAAAAAAAAGTTTTTGGTGAACGGTTTCCAGAGAAATGCTTTTTAATTACTGAACCAAATGACACATATATGGTATCAAAATGTCCGAATTCTTTCCGGATTTCCGAGTAAGCCCTTCGATTTTTCAAAAAAATTCTTAATTTTAAAATATTTCCATTTTTTTAGATTTCAGATAAGGTCGCAGTTACAAAGCAAGAAACTATGAATTTTAAAACAATTGAAAATATATTTCACTGGTTTTTTAACATTCAAATACATTAAATAATCATCTTTCTATTTATCACACTAATTTAAAAAATATATATTGGATTCTTTTTAACAATATTTATATTTTTGCTGTTCAAACTATTTTAATTATATATAAAACTAATGTATAATTAATTTATCTTTTATTTTTAAATAATTAATTCATATTCATATATTTATCTTTGTCGTTGTGGCAACCTAATCATTACTATATTTACAATAAAATATAAACTCGCTTTCAGAAATTTTGAACTTTTGCATTTATTTATTACAATAATAATTATTTTTATATCCTTTTGCAAGTTATATTATTTAAGGTAGTAAAAGGTAACTTTTTTTTATAATGCCAAAACGCAAAACTAGATATGGCGGGGGAATGTTTTAGAAATAAAGATAAAAATCGAAAGTCAGAACATTCGTGTCATTGCTATGAAACTGACACAATTTCGATGTTTATTTGTTCTCATGAAGCAAAATTTTAAATTTTCGTGATGTTTACGATAATTACTACATTTTTCACAGACAATCAATGAAAATCATTACAAATTTTAAGAAAGTAAAATTTATTCCGGAGATGTTTCAGTGCTTCTGAATGGATCTGTGTGAGAAAAACATTACCTTGGGGAAATGGTAAAAGAAAGTTTACACTGATTTGTTAGTAATTTTCTTGGAATTAAATGGCGATCCGCCAATTCATATTGCCATAAAGGAACTGTTAAAATTTCGCCGCTGAATGAATATTCCCCTTTTTTGAAAGAATACCCCAGAGAAGTAGTTCCCCTGTTTTAAGAATGTTTTATAAAATGAGTAAGTGCTGTGAGCTGTGTTTTGTGATGATGGCAAAGAGATCCTTAAGTATCAGCGTCAGCAGTTAACGGGGGTTGGCGAGCGATAGCGAGCAGGGGGCGGTAGCTCCCTAGTTGTTCAAAATTCAAGTTTTGTTTCTTTAACTCTTTTCAAATCAAGTAAAAAAATTTGAAAATTAATTAGTTGCCTAACAGGTTGAATTACGATCCTGCCTAACATGTTAAATGATTGTATTATGATCCATGTCAATTTCTGAAATTTGATCTTAGCAACGCTGTGATTTAAGTTATTCAGATGATTACGATGTATTACCATAACAGTGCATTAAAAATGGCTATTTTAGTAATATTGGCTCTCTAGTATTACTTCAATAAGTAACATAAAAAAAATCAGGGCATATACATTTTTTTAAGAGTTAGTGCTTCTAATTTTTTCTCCGGATTTATTGCTATGTATTTCTATTTTTACGTTTCTTCTCGTGTATTGTATTCTCTACTTTTGTTTATTTTAAACTAAATCAACAACTTCTATGAAAATAGTTAAGATCCATTTGCTATTTTTATCCATGATGATCCATTAGATAGTCCCTCATGATATTTTTTCCCTTATAATTTCTTATAATTGAACCTTGCACCCTGTAATTTGATTTAACGGGACCCCTCACTTATATAATAAATATGCCTAAATTATGAATGTTTAAAGAGTTCATATTTTTTAAAATATATGAAAAACGGTTTTATATTATGGGGTAAGCGGACCCAAACCGAAAGCGAGGTTCATAATACCCCCTTTTCTCAATAATTCAAAGTAATAAACTGAATTTTCCGACTTTTTACTATTGATACTAAAGTATTAGTTACCTTCACAGCCCACACAGTTACACAACATTAGTAACCTCTCACAGCCCCCTAACACCGTATTCGCCCACCTTTCACGACGACCAAGCTTAATGACAAAGTGAATCTTCGTGACTCTATCATCGGCTTATGAATTCCAATATCGTCGCAGTCATAACAGTTAGCTCGCTAATCGGCACTAAGCCCATCGCGTGATCTCTCGCTGAAAGAGCTTAACAATGACAAATATTAGTTGAATGCACCCTGGCGGAAACGTATCTAGCTTCTCGCTGGTGATGAATGGCGATTCCGGTCACGTGATTAATGAAGTCCGGACAGGTTAATACATCAAGGTTGTATCCGGTAAAACCGGGCTCATATCGGGGCGCTTAGTTGGGGAATGTTACCGATGGTATGATCTTTTGGATCGGTTTAAGGAGCGTAATTGTGGTGAATAAACTCGTAGGTATTTTTTTGCCGTTTCGTTAAATTTATTCAATAAAGTGTATTGTGTGGGCCGTGGGGAGCCTAGAGGTTAAGGCATCGGCTTCGGGATTGGAGGGTCCTGGGTTCGATTCCCGACACCGCTGAAGATCCACCAATAAAGGCGGAGTACATGCTTGTTAAATCTGTGGGTCCGAAAGTCCTGTTGTGGTTGGTCGTGGAGCAGTTAACCATTTGTCCAGGTCGTCTTTCCCTCCCCTTCTAAGACATAGCAAAATTGTGGAGGTGATGATAGATGGTGGAGGCATCTATCATCCGAGGCTCAAGTCAGAGTTCTGCCATTCATGGGCCTTACTTCCTCAGAAGCCGCACCCCCTGCGCTTTAATGGCCTTATTCACAGCCCCTTAACCAGTGGTTAACCATCGGTTAAGGAAGGATTCCACCAATCAGAGTCAGAAAAAAGCACCATTTCTCTTTAGCTGCTCGTTAACCACTGGTTAACCCTTTATTTACCAAATTATTTTCGGCGCAAGTTTAGAACTGCTGATGCGCCAAGTTTTTAGCGATAAAAATCACTACATAGTTACCCAAACTAATGTTAAGTGAATTATGTGGCTTCTAAATATAGCGCCAAATAGCCAAAACTCGCCAACAATCACCAGTTCAAAACTTGCGCCAGTGGTACTTACAAGTACCGTCGGTAAATAAAGGGTTAAGTGGCTGTGAACAATGCCACAAGTCTTGTGCGGATGGAGCTTGGATATTCCAAGTGGCATGAGAAGCAACAACACAAGTATTGTATAAAAGAATTTTGATGTTGGAGGTTATAAAATGTATATGTTACGGGCTAAAAGATAAACCGGGCCTTATTAATAATTCCCGAAGTTAGGTGGATAACGTGACAAATTCAATGGAACTTATCAATGAGTATTTATCACTTTGCCAGTAATACGCTGGTATAATTAAAAAATATTTTTAAACTTCTTCCATTATTGATCACTTTACAAAACTTCAAATTGTTTTGGACGCCAAAGGTTTGAAACGTCGCAAAATTTGCAAACCTACCAATTACGATATACCAGTGGTGCCCAACCTTTTTTTTTCCCGAGGGCCAATTTGCTTTTGAAGATTTATCTCGCGGGCCACATAAAAAACATTTTTAAGGATTTTTCTAAACATGAAGAAAAATTACATACCCGTTTTCAATGAGAATTTGCGCCTGTTTGGAGGATACTAGTTCTTGTAAATTTGGCTCCAAATTTGTAACACTATCCTTAAAACTGAATTAAAATGATCATCTGTTTCGTTTCGTAATGTCTCTTGATGTTGTGTTCTTTAAACAATGCCACCGTCTCCTTACATATAAGATACAAAGATTTATTTTCTCGTTGAATGAAGAAATGTGAATTTGTCCACTTTTCTTGAAAGTTTCGGCATTTCGAGTGAATCTTCAACTTTTTACGATCGGACATCTTTTTGAAGTTTGGTTCTAAAAAGATCCTTATAAACTGAATTCAAATGGCTAACTGATACTGAAAAGTATTCCTTTTTTACCATATTTTTTAGATAGAAGTGCCATCATGTGCATGTCTCGCACGATGTCGTGGTTTTCTGAAAGATTTCTGAAAGTTGTTTTGTTTTTAAGATTTAACGAGTCCGCGGGCCACATGAATCAGCCTCGCGGGCCACATTTGGCCCGCGGGCCGTAGGTTGGGCACCACTGCGATATACAATTAAATGAGAATAATAATAATTTGGTGGTACTTAAATATGTTTGGTTGATTTTTAACGGAATGGATTACACAACAGAACCCGTTTTTCTAGCATTTGCATGTTCTTAGTACAATTAAAAGTGTTTTTGGAGCATTTGAAACAATAAACCTTTTTTAATTAAATGAAAACATCTAAAGAAACAAACACACTCCACTAATAATTCAAGCATAGCATCTCATCAAATGTATTAATGCAATGTCAAGCATAGCATCTTATCAAATGTATTTAATATGAATTGCGAAGATACCCACTTAGGATACGGCCAAAAATAACCCTTCTGAATTAATCGTATTAAGAAGACTATAAATGCAACATAAATAAACCTAACCTAAATAAAAATCCGTTCCCTCTTTTCCTTACGTTCCTTACGTTTCCTCGCTTTTTATCTTGCACAATCAAAAATTTTCTTTTTACCAATAAGGAATCCATTATAAACCTAAAAATATCCTTCTTAGCTAATGAATGTTGACTTAGTATTAGTCTTTCAAAAACACTATGATTGTGATTTTAACTTTTGCTCGGAATTATAAAAACTAAACTTTAAAAAAAGTTAAGCTTTTATATAGTTGCATTTGTTTAAATAAAATAAATAATGTATTCAAGAAATCTGAGTTGCTCTCAATCTAATCTAATTTCCTTACCGTGTTTATTCTTAATTGAAAATAATATATTTTTAAAAGTAATAAGATTTGGAAATAATTGGCGTTGAATTAAAGTTTTTAAGTCAAAAATTAAATTATTTTCTTCCATATTTTTATTAATGTTTGAGATTTCTGCAAACTATTTTTAACTGGAGAGTTTTTAAATTTAAATTTTTAAAGTGCTATTCTATCTTTAAAAAAGGAATTTTAAATAAAGATTCTAACTTTTATGTTTTTATAAAATAAAAATTGCTTGTTTTTGCTGAACATAGAAATTAATTAATTTAATCTCACAAGATGTGCTTAAACATCTTGTGAGGAGTTAAAATGAATGAATTTTGTAGTTGAAATTATCTTTAAAATATTTATAATACAGTAAATATTAAACAAATCTTAATAACCTTAGTATATAAAAAGTTTCTAATGCTAATTTTCCTTGTGTTATATTATATTTTGTATTGTTTTTTTGGTAAAAAGTCTTTTAAGAGTGCGTTTTTATATTCGAAATTTTCAATAAATTAAAATAATTAGGGATTCAGTTATACTTGAGAGATTGTAAGCTCGAAATCATGTGAGGCAGAAACCTACTATGTCAACATATATTTACTTTTATTTTAAAATATATTTTATTAAAACTTTTTGTTAAACTAAAAAAAATTCCTTAAAATAATATATTTTGAAAACAAACAGTGTTTGAAAGTTGTAGGAATAGCCCCATTACCTGTAGGTAAGGTTTGTTCATAAAACACATTACTACTTTGTTTATGAATTTTATGGTAAAAGGATGTGGAGAAAAAAGTTACACATTCGTTGAAAGTTCGTAAAGTTGTTGGAATGGAATGTGGAGAATAGACTTTTCAGGTGAAACTTAATTTTCGCAACTAGTTACTTTTATACACTGCACTTTTGCAACATAATTAAACACAATGTTAACAATAATTTTATAGTTGCATTTGATTACTTCTAGTCAAAACCGTTTCGATTGTATTGCGATTGTGCTGTGTGAGAAAAAGATGGTGTTGTAAAAGTGTTGTTACAGTGTAACTAACTGCAAACGCATATAAGAACACTTATCCTTAATTTAACACTGTTTAAAATGTTGATAGATAGAACCATCAAACGCCGTTTTGTGTTGTGATAGTGTCAGTGGCGTAGCCAGGATTTTCCCATGGGGGGGTCCAGTGCGAAAAATTTACCATTGGATATCAAAAAGTTTCTACAATTAGTGAAATAAAGTTATAATTTTCACTTTACTTTTAATTTTTTCTCTGTGTTAATTAATATAAATTAGTGTAATGATTCAGATTAAGTATTAATTCGATTGAAAGTTCTGATCCACATAATTTTTTTTATTAAGTACAGAGACCGTTAAGAAACAGATTAAGAGTTTTCAGTAGCTCCATATTAAAAAGGGGGGTCCACCCCCAGAAAATTTTTGGAAATTTGATTTTGAAAAGGATGTTTTTTACTTCATTTATGAGGTAATAACCGAGGAGCACCGCTCCTTGTAAGCCAGATAATTTTTAAGGAAAATAATAGAAATCTGACGTTTCTGAGGCAGTAGTTGATCCAGGATTCGGTTTTGGGGAGTGCTAAAAGTTATGAAAATCAAATTGAATCTTCTCAACGAATACAATATTAAAAAGGTTGAAAATAATTGTTTCGAATTACCTTAAGGGGGTTTGGGGGACCTCCCCCAGAAAATTTTTGAAAATTCAAGTCTAAAAAGCAGGTTTTCAACTCGTTTTGATACACCTAATCCTAATTTTCGAACATTACATTTTCAGAAATTTTTTATTTGCTAGGAGTTTTGTATTTTGACGAACTCATCATAAAAAAATGTGTTTATAATAAAGTTCCAAGTCCCAAGGGGGGTCTAGGGGTACTCCCCCAAAATTTTTTGGAAATTTGACCCTAAAAACAGGGTTTGGTTTACTCGTTTAGTACCCTTTATCACCCCTCCCCTTATATCGTCCCTCAATTAATACGTTTGTTATAAAATTTTAGATTTTAACATGCAAAAAAGGTAGTTTTTAGACACTTTTAAGGGACATAGACGCCCTCTTTTGAGTAGGCACTGGAATATTTAACGCATAAAAAGGGTTAAAAAATTTTGGGTTGGGCCCATGGGGGGGGTCCGGACCCGGGGACCCCCCCCTTCGCTACGCCCCTGGATAGTGTTCTCAATACGTTTGAAAAGTGTTAGAAATGTGTTCTATTCAAAATTGTGTTCTAATATAGTGTTGAGAAATGTGTTCAGAATTTGAAAGTGTTATATTTGGATCGAAACTCTATAAGAACTTATTTCTATCTCTTTAATTCTTTTGCAACACATAAACAAAACAATTTTATAGTTGCATTTGAAAACTTCTAGTCAAAATCTTTTCGATTGTGTTGCGATTGTTCTGTGTGAGAAAAAGATGGTGTTGTAAAAGTGTAACTACCCTGCAAACGCTCCCCACAAAAATGAACACGTTAAAAAACATATAAGAACACTTATCCTTAATTTAACACTGTTAAAATGTTGATAGATAGAACCCTCAAACGCTGTTTAATGTTGTAATAGTGTTCTGAATATTTTTGAAAAGTGTTAGAAATGTGTTCTATTCAAAATTGTGTTCTAATATAGTGTTGCGAAATGTGTTTAGAATTTGAAAGTGTTGTTGTATTTGGATCGACACTCTATAAGAACACATTTCCGTCTCTTTAATTCTTTAGCAACACATAAACACAACAATTTTATTGTTGCATTTGAAAACTTCTAGTCAAAATCTTTTCGATTGTGTTGCAATTGTTCTGTGTGAGAAAAAGATGGTGTTGTAAAAGTGTAACTACCCTGCAAACGCCAAACGCTTCACACAAAAATAAACACATTAAAAAACATATAAGAACACTTATCCTTAATTTAACACTGTTAAAATGTTGATAGATAGAACCCTCAAACGCTGTTTAATGTTGTAATAGTGTTCTGAATATTTTTGAAAAGTGTTAGAAATGTGTTCTATTCAAAATTGTGTTCTAATATAGTGTTGCGAAATGTGTTTAGAATTTGAAAGTGTTGTTGTATTTGGATCGACACTCTATAAGAACACATTTCCGTCTCTTTAATTCTTTAGCAACACATAAACACAACAATTTTATTGTTGCATTTGAAAACTTCTAGTCAAAATCTTTTCGATTGTGTTGCAATTGTTCTGTGTGAGAAAAAGATGGTGTTGTAAAAGTGTAACTACCCTGCAAACGCCAAACGCTTCACACAAAAATAAACACATTAAAAAACATATAAGAACACTTATCCTTAATTTAACACTGTTAAAATGTTGATAGATAGAACCCTCAAACGCTGTTTAATGTTGTAATAGTGTTCTGAATATTTTTGAAAAGTGTTAGAAATGTGTTCTATTCAAAATTGTGTTCTAATATAGTGTTGCGAAATGTGTTTAGAATTTGAAAGTGTTGTTGTATTTGGATCGAAACTCTATAAGAACACATTTCCGTCTCTTTAATTCTTTAGCAACACATAAACACAACAATTTTATTGTTGCATTTGAAAACTTCTAGTCAAAATCTTTTCGATTGTGTTGCAATTGTTCTGTGTGAGAAAAAGATGGTGTTGTAAAAGTGTAACTACCCTGCAAACGCCAAACGCTCCACACAAAAATAAACACATTAAAAAACATATAAGAACACTTATCCTTAATTTAACACTGTTAAAAATGTTGATAGATATAACCATCAAACGCCGTTTTGTGTTGTGATAGTGTTCTGAATATTTTTGAAAAGTGTTAAAAATGTGTTCTATTCAAAGAATAGAATTCTCTAGAATAGTGTTGAGAAATGTGTTTAGAATTTTAAAGTGTTCTAATATTTGGATCGAAACACTATAAGAACACATATCTTTCTCTGTTATTCTTTAGCAACACTTATACAACACTATATCTTTCTTACAGAACACAATCTCAATACAATCAAAAAGGGGTTTTTATTATAAGCGTTCATTATTACTGTGTTCACTTAGCGTTTAAAAAGTGATTCATGCATTTTCAGTATAATCTTAACTGATCAATAAAAATATAATTTTAAGTAATATAAATTGAATTGTGTGCTAGAAACTAATACAACAAACCCAATTCAACTGAACACACTGATTCAAAACCTCACCCAAATCCAACCTCACGCAATCAATCTAAATCTGCAAAAGAAATATCACCTTTACGTTAATAATTCACCGCACCCACAGAAAAAGCATCATCTCCTCCAGATTAATTAATAACAAACCCCGATATAATTTATGACAACCAACCCACCGAAAAAACCGCGACAACCGAATTTACTTTTGCGGCCGAAAATTGTCGTTTATTTCTCTAATTGGCAGCTAATAAGTCACATCTCGTTGCCAAAACGGAGTTCCAAAACTTGCTCAATTTCCCGGTGTGTTCGTAATTACGTTAATTACTGCGTGGATGAGTGGCTCTCCTTGCCTCACGCACGGTGAATTATTTTCTCACGCGCCGGGCAGCAGGAAATTAATCACTCAACTCAACTCGGCAGAGGGCCTCGTCAATCATCGAAGGGTGCTCGGTTACGGTTGCGGTCGGCGGGAAATTCGCGGCTGATTAATTTTGGTTTGATTGTGTTGCGAATAATTTGGATAAGGTTTTCTATGTCTTTTCATTGGAATTTTTTTGGCACGAAATATTCCTTCGAAGCTTACGATTAATTTTTTTCTTGATAAATGTGGTGTTTATAACGGTTGGTTGAATTTTAATTGTTTTTATTAAAAACTTCACTTTGTTGAATGCATTAAGCAAATCAAAATTTAAATGTTGTAGAATTATTTAAGGTTTAAACTATAAAGAATCTGAGACCATTCAAGTGTTGAATGCATTTAGCTTCTTATACCTAACAGTAGCTGAATTGTCTTACCTTACACTAATCTATTTATTCAAGGCCTAAAAGTAGACTAGATATAGGATTTAAATGTATGGCTTATTGTAAAAAACAATGCTGTTAAACATTTTTCACTGCAGTTACTATGCTACTAAAAAGGTATTTCTTACACTGCTAAGTTTTATTTATTAACAAAAACGGAAGGATGATAAAATTTTAAGGAGAAAATAGTGGGGGAAAACAATATACAGGGTGTTTCAAAAGTCCGTTTCGCGCAGGGTTGGCGGGATTGGACCCAAGGGGTTTTTTAAAAAAAACCCACATTTTGGACCCATTTTTGGGTTTTTCAAGAAAAATCAGGATTTTGTCAGTTCCTTCAAAATTTAATGTGTTTTTTTTCAAAGTTCAGGACATTTTTACAATTTTAATGGGTTTTTGAAAATTTAAACTATGTTTTAAAAATTAAATGGTGTTTTTTAAATTTCAGGGAGTTTTTTTAAAAGTTAAATAGGTTCTTTCATTATTCAGTGGGTTTTTCAAAGTTTAGGTTACTTTTTAAATTTTAGTGGGTTTTTTCAAAATTTAAAACAGGTTTCAGTGAATAAGGGGTGTTTTTACAATTTCAGTGGGTTTTTTCAAAGTATAAAAACTTTGGAAAAAACTCACTTGACTGTGGAAAAACTGACACTATTTTGACCGAACACATTTAACATAGAAAGAACTCACTAAAATCTGAAAAAACCACTTACTTTATTGGAGAAAACCACTTAATTTTGAAAAAAAACCCAGTTTTATATGGGTTTTTCTGGGTTTAATTGAAAAAACCCAAAAAAACCCAACCCACTTGGGTTTTAAAAAAAAAACCCGGGTTTTTACCAACCCTGGTTTCGCGGCTTTTATTTGGAAATAACGTGTCGTACAACAATGCTCCTCGGGATCCATCTTGATCACCCGAATCAACTCCTGTATTCCGCGGAAGCTATTGATGTGGCCAGGGCTGTCTTGGACACTTTTGGATCAATTTGATCAAATTGCACTGCTTGCTGGACAAGACAAACACAACAACAACGTGACCTAGGGTCACGGAAGTAAGGGAATCCACCCTGGAGAATCCATTGAGAGGACTTACAACGCCCCTAGCGGCGAAATAAAAAAAGTTTAAAAAATTAATTTAAAAACTAAAGGAGATGGAGCAAAAACCTCAGTGAGAGTATTGTTGCCAACATTATGAAGAACTCACCGAAAAAAAAATTTCACCAAAATATCGTGAATATTCGCGGAGATATTACCATATGTGAAAATAGCACTTTTTCAGGCCTCAAAAAAGAAAAAGTTCGTAAATTTGCGAATTTTTCAATGTTATTGTGTTTTTTAGTTGAATTAAGACAAAATTTAATGAAAAAAGTTTTTAAAAACGTGCAAATTTACGAACTTTTTCTTTTTGGAGGCCTGAAAAAGTGCTATTTTCACATGCTAATATCTCCGCGAATATTCACGATATTTTCATGAATTTTTTTAAGAGAGTTCTTCATAACGTTGGCAACAATACTTTCACTGAGGTTTTTGCTCCATCTCCTTAGTTTTTAAATGATTTCTTTCACTTTTTTATTTCGCCACTAGGGGCGCTGTAAGTCATCTCAATGGATTCTCCAGGGTCACTTACCTAGGAGTAGACCTTACTTTCGTGACCCTGGGAAACGTTGGTTCCAAATAAAAGCCGTGAAACGGACTTTTGAAACACCCTAAGAAGTTCCTTCTCCAATTTACTTTATAAGAACATAGAGTATGTAGTAGTATACTTCATACATGTCTGTCTATATGCCCATCTATGCCAACTTTGGATCGTGGGTAGCCCTTCCTGCCCCCTCTGCCGCAGTGGTACGCTGATGGATGCTGACCATCTACCCGTCTGTTCTGCCCTTACGCAGAACTGTATTAACTCCCGATATTGGGAAGCCAGAGACCTTTTGAACAATTTATCATCTTAATTTTCCCTCCAGTTCTGTGTTTTGTTTGTACTTACTTTGTGTTTAAACGTTCCTTCTTTTACAGTATGTATCCATATATTTTATTGTTCTTTCTGTTTTGATCTCTGTATATGGCGTAAGGATAATGTCCGTACCGCCAGCTGCATTGGAAATAAAAAACCTTCAAACAAATATTGAATTTTTCAAATTATAAAATGCAGCCTATTCAATTATCTCGAAATATCAATAGATTGATTGTGTTTATGCAATGGAGTCTGAAGAAGTTAGAGAAGATCAGTAAAATCGTTGACTCGATAACAAAGTTAAGATCAAAATGAACAGTATTGAAATGAATGAACAGCATCCCTTGAGAGGTCTATAAACAAACTGAAGAATATCCAGAGTATCCTGGCAAACCCTTAAAGTTATATGAAAAGGTTTATTTATCTCAAAAATGTTCTTCCATCAAAACGGATGATTGATTAATTTAATAACTTTAATTAACTAACCACACGAAATCACTGACTTTATTTATTGAAAACCCCTTATAGCTAAACCGACTTTGAGTGAAACTACTTCGATTGCATTCTGACATTCTTCTCCATAACTAGATCAGATAGAAAAATAGGAGTTTCATCCTAAAGTTATATTTTGGCATGGTGATCCATCATTCTACCGAGAAAAAAATAATACATATTAGTTTAACGAAAAGTTAGTATAAACGGGAAATAGTGAATTCATGAATATTCTTATTTCAACTATGCAGGATATTCATTTATAAAATTACGCTCCTTCCTAAATGCTTGATTTTCTTTTCATTGACAGACCAAAAATAAATTTCAGGATGTCTCCAGATAGAACATAGCCACCAAATTGAATCAGAAGAATCATAAACCTCGACGAAATTGAATCATAACCAATTCCTATCCCGAATCTGCCATGGACTGACACGAACCAAAATAGTATTGTTTCTGCTTCCCAGAATTAGCGGAGCACATTCTGCATAAGAATTGCATCAATAAATCATCGGATTACTCGGTTCTTTCAGCTTTAATACCATTTCCAGAATGGAGGATATAATAAAATACTCCGACAAAAGGAACTATTCAATAGACAGTTCTATTTCAAAACCGCAGAAAGATCTCATCTGGCCTAACTCTACTTTTCTCCCTTGGAAAAGAAGAAGAAAAACGCAAAAAAGGGGGGACATTTTGAAAACCATGAATGTGTTATCAGAAGAAAGAATATTCCAATATTTTCCCTCGCTGCGTTTTTTCCTTTCTATAGAATTTTTTTACCTTTTCAGACCTTTCCTATCTTCTTTTTTTCGGTACCTATGCGCGTTTTTTTCTTTGGTTTTTTGTTCCCTTTGCTATGGCCGGTCTTTTAACGGTATCCCAGTGCTATACCTTTAAGGCTCGTATGATTTCTCAAGAGGTAAAAAGAGAAATGTACGGTTCCCTGGGCTTGGCGTTTTATCGCTCTTTTGATGTTTAAAAATGACTCCACTCTCTCCGTGGTGAAGTTTGGGACATTTTCGTTTTTTAATGCAGGTTTTACTTGTAAAATTTTAAACAAAATTCATAGTAGAGAGCTTTTTAAAAAAAGATAAGTATGTTAAGTTTTGGTTGATGCGAAAGTTTTTTGAAGTTTGGGATCACGTTAGCTCTATGTTTCCCGATATGGCAAATGGTGTTTTAGGTGTAAGTGTTTATATCAGTCTTTTAAAATTTAGAATCCGAGAAGAAACCAGTTATTATTTATTTCGCCAAAGAGATAATATGGTGTCAAAAATATTGATGAGTCAACAAAATATGAAATTAAGTAATTAAATCTAAAATATTCTAATGTTAGGAATTTCCTCATTATGAATATGGTGGCAATTTAATCCCAATATACATTCATAAGATTTTATTTGTATAATCGTTTTAATTACTGAAGATGAACAATACTCAATCAATATTCTGTGACAAAATTTATATTCACTTCTAATGCAACCATATTCACCATTTTCCTGAAAAAAAAACAAGCCCAATCAACTTCCGGAATGACTGCTTCTCCCATTCATTTCACCATCTTAAGGTGACGTCTAGCCTCACTGATAAATTTTATTTCAAAACATCTTAAATTTACAAAGCATTTTAAGACAAAAAACATTTAAATTTGTATTTATTAAATAATAAAAGTTATCAGAAAATTCAAATTACTAATTCAAAATATCATTTACTTTTATTTAAGATTTTAAAAGAGCTGTGTCAACTATTAATCGGAGAGCAGATATTCCGGAAGTTAATTAAACCGGGTGAAATGGTTTGTTTGTTTATTTAGGAAAATCGTGAATAGATAGATTTGAGATTCCATTGCCTTGTTGACAAACACTTTATCTTTCACTTTCTTAATACTCTCTTTTCAATTCTTACTAATTAATCAAATTTTGATTTTGATAATTTAAATTATATCTAAACCATAGTAACTTTTTGAAACGTATCTAATTGCAAAGATGATTCAAAATATTCTTTTACAATGTCCAAAGATTTCTGTCTAACATACATAGTAAACAACAAGAAACTCTTGTTAGAAACATTCCCGACTAACTCTTCATTAAAAAATTTAAAAAACAGGTCTTAATATTTATAAAAAAATACTATTTTGTGTCGACCACATTCTCTATATATAATGCTCTAGTAATTAAAATCCAGAATCTCAAGATAAACTTATCTACTCGCCCATACAATTTTAAAACATCTGCCATCTTGAAAATAAAAATACACTTATTTATTAAAACCTTAGCTTCAACTGTTGTAATATTTATCTTCTACAATCTACATTATTATTTAGGACACAAATTATACTTATCTTTAAAAAACAACTCTTTAAAATGGACCCTAATTGGTTTTAACATAAATTTGATTTTTTAAAAATCTCTACATTCATACAGCTACATAACCAAAAACTATTTAAATAACAATACGCCACAAAAACACCAACTCAAAACAAAACCAACATTCCATTGGTATTCCAGACAAAAACCATTCCATCAATCTGTTTATTCACTGCCATATTCCCATCAATCCCAAAGCGCTAAAAGGGCTTATTGATGGTTCACTTACATTTCTCGAAGAATAAACGGCAGACCAGTAACAACAGCGAATTACAGCAGCAATTTCTGATCTCCCCACAATAAGGGTTGTCTCCGCCATTGAGGAGCTTTTCAGCAATTGTTATGGCTGGAAACGTATTATTTTCCCAGCGGAATAAACCGGGGTTCTATGGCAGCAAAACTGGAGTCAGATTTTTCCCGTTTTGGGAAGGAAGATGGTGTTTATTGGCGGGGGTTTTATTTTCGGGATAACGGGAAATGTTGGATGAAGCGCCCAAGTTTTTGCTGTGTGGGTTTCGTTTCGTATTTGATCGTGTGTTTTGTGGTGCTATCCAAATAAAAAAAAGTCCGTTCAATTATAATACACATCTATCCAAATCTGGTTTCTATTGTTGTTATTTAATTGGGATATTTTGTGTTGATTTAATGAACTATAATTAAATTTCCAATGTTACCTTTTACGTTTGAGAATGACATATTTTATATTTAAGTATATCTTAATTTATTTATAGTAGTGTGACATTTTTTACCAAATTGTTTTAAAACTGTAACTTTGTAATTTGCCTTTGATTTTCTGACACTAAACAACCTCACCTTAGGTTATCAAAGAAACTGTTAGCAATGTCAATTTCAGTTATATTTTTCTTTATATTAGCATGTCTCTTAAGCAGTTTTTTATCATTCCGTACTTTTTAAGTTATATCTAAAATATAATTTAATTTCATTTTTGTGTTTTAAAACTGTAACAACTAATGTCGAAATTCTGGTAAGAAATAACATTGTGTTAAACTTAAGATAATACAGGAGAAAATATGCTTATTCCTAATATTTTGAATCTTCAAAACAATTGTTAAAATTATCTATAAATGGGAATAAGAACATTTAAACATATGTTGGGAAATCGGTGGATTAATTTTTGGAGTTTACCATAGTCAAAACATTGCCCGATGTTTATAATAAAAGCATTATCTTGAAATCAAATACACTGTTAAAAATCTGGGTAAATGTGAAACAAATATTTTGTGCAAAGTTTTTAATTTCTAGAAACTTTGGTGTTATGAAAATTTATTTTATAGGTAAACACGCATGGTCAAACTCAAATAAGCTAGATGTGTCTAGACCTACTTTGCTAATTATAAGTAATAACTATACTTTTGGTTAACATTGTTTGAACACCGATTACTATAAGCTGAACACTAAAAGGAAAACATACGTGTCAAATAAATTTGAAAAGCTCGAAGCAAAAATAAGTACGAGTTTAATATCTTAAGCTATTTTAGTCTGGTTTTATCAATGTAAACAGTAATTATAAGACGAAAGGAATTGGACTCAAAAATATTTTAATTTAACGAATTTATGTGTTGGTATGAATATAAGTGTTCTATATCTCAACTTTCATTGTGATAAAAAAATACATCAAACAATCTGGAAGCAAATATAGTTTGCAAGAAGTCAGAATTAAACTAATTTAGAAAAGTACTACTAGAATGTTGCTAAAGTATTACTGGGTATTAATTTTTATACAAATATAATATTTCTAAGTTGATAGTTTTAACTGGAACTTTATAGAGACAGAACTTGTCAAAATAATATTTACACTTACAAATATTTAAATTTGAATTCATTCTCCATTAAAATATATTTTTAATGAAAATATACCCCAAGAAGTTTTATAAATACATAATAACTAAACGGATTTACTTTTAAAAATAAAACAAAAATATTAACTGTTTTCAATTTTTTTAGAAATTAAAATACCCAAAGAAGGTGGAAAAAAGGAGACAATTTCGATACTATTCTGTAGGTTTTTTTAAACCAAGACTTCAAATTAAATTATTGGATGAAATGAAAAAAACCTTTTCTGTTCAGAAAATCGCTACTTTTTTTTGTTCACGAAATTATCAATTAAAATTTTCTTTCATGAATATATAAGTAATTAATTTTTTCTTCTAAACAATCCTTACTTGAGCCCATCATAAGAAAAAATCAATCCACTTTAGAGTTTAATTAGATTACTCCTAAGAGAACATACTTTTCTCTTTTTCGACTTCATAATCGATCATTTAATCTCCCCACGTTCATTTTCATCAGATTTTTTCCGACCAAAAAATAAATGTTGACACTAACCACATTAACTTTTGAAGTAAATTCTGAAATAAGACGCACAAAATAAATCCTATAGTAGGAGATGACATGGGTCTATATAATCCATCTAAGTAAACTGGCTCTTGTTTATAAAGGATTAAGTTCTGTGTGATATGATGAACGTATCTATAATTACACTTATATTTTTTTTCAAAATGAAGAAAAAAATTATTATTCCTTCTCTTCTGCAATTCCAGAATATTTAATATTTCATGATGTAATTTACTACACAAACCCTTATAAAAATGAAAATATCAAAATATCACCATCAAAGTAACCATCTAAACATGAATCGAATAAGATAGAAAAAGAAATTCTTGTTCCAGGTTTTTTTTGTTATGTTTAGGCATCTATGTGATAAGAGATTCTTTATAATTCTTGTTTGCTGCCTAATTTGTTTAGAAATTAAGATGAAAACATAAAATAAAATCCTTATGTAGATTTTATCATGTATTTCTTTATTTCTGAAACTAACTTTTTTGAAGTAACCACGTCAAATTCGACAGGTACTGGGCACTTTCACCAAAATAACATGAATTTCGTTATGAAAAAAATCATTGCTTAATGCTATCAGTTAAATATAGGCCTACAAAAGGAAATTACTATCTCCTGCGACAATGTAAAAACATCTTTTATAATATTTATGTTTAATTCTTTTGTGGATAGTAAGTTTCTTGCTTTTATATGAAGAAGTTTGTAATGTATTTATGATTAATATTTTTTGCGGGATCCTGTTTGGGAAACGCTGACATAACCCTTGCAAGCGTTAGTGATTTCAACGTGTACTCTGTAAAAAATACGCAAGCCAGTTGCCTGCAGTTTCGGGGGAGTGTAAAAACACTTCAACAACAATCAAAACATTATTTCAGACATGCAGTTGTTCTTTGTGGAAATAATCTATTCATAATTATTGCTAAAGAATTAAGAGGTGACTGTCCTTCACTATTAAATTTTTAGAGAAATAATTACCTATAGTTATACATTATAGTCATATCGCCAGGAGCAAAACTTGAACACAAAAACCAAAACTCTGAAAAGAAGTACAAAGCCAAATGATAGCCGAGTAATTTTGCACCAATCGTTTTTTCAGCTTTTGCTAATTACACTAGTCAACAAAATTACACTTTTTCTGGCACAAGAACAAAAATGATTCATCTTAGTAGAACTTTTTACGCTGAATTCAAATACGAAAGGGTTTTTTAACCACCCTCAGTTGTTTTTTATGACCCCAATTTTTAAAATTTGAACGAAATTTTGGATTTCATATACAGGGTGTTTCAAAATTGCGTTGCACGGCTTTTATTCGGAACCAACGCCTCCTAGGGTAATGGAAGTAAGGTCTACCCCTAGGTAAGTGTGCCTGGAGAATGCACTGAAATGACTTACAGCGTCCCTAGCAGCAAAAATAATAAGTTAAAAAAATTAATTTAAAAAGTAAAGGAGATAGAGCGAAAACCTCAATGAGAGTACTGTTGCCAACGTTATGAAGAACTCACTAAAAAAATTCATGAAAATATCTAGAATATTCACCGAGATATTAGCATGTGAAAATAGCACTTTTTCAGGAGTCAAAAAAGAAAAAGTTCTCATATTTGCAATTTTTTTATTTTTTGATTAAAATTTGTGTTCTTTAAACTAAAAAACACAAAACTACGAAATAACACTGAAAAATTTGCAAATATGCGAACTTTTTCTTTTTTGACCCCTGAAAAAGTGCTATTTTCACATGCTAATATATCCGCGAATATTCATCTCCTTTAGTTTTTAAATTAATTTTTTAACTTTTTAATTCTCCACTAGGGGCGCTGTAAATCCTCTCAATGAATACTCCAGGCTCACTTTCCTAGAGGTAGACCTTACTTCCGTGACCCTATGAGGCGGTGGTTCCAAATAAAAGCTGTGCAATGCAATTTTGAAACACGCTGTATAGCGACTAGATGTGTAAAAATTAAAATTTTCTTCTGTGTATAAAATCAGTAATATTCCATTAAAAAGTCCAGAAGTAACCAGCGAGAATTGTAGCCTCCCATTGTTCTAGCACCCCCTCCCCCTTTTGTCTAAAAATTTAGGAAAATATGGTTTTGACACTAAAGCGTCTAATTAAAATAAATTTCTTTCTCAAAAATACTAAAATAAGATCCATAGTGGTTGCAAACATAGGACATTTATGATTGAATTTACCCAAACAAAAAAAATTAAGGGGTACATAGGCATACCACAGATAAAAGCTCTATAGACGTTTACAATCCATACAAATGAGAGAAACGTCTTTAAAAAAGCGTTGATGAAAAATCTCATTTAATTAGTGATAATATGATTACACCAGAACCTAAAACATTTTTTAAAGAGTGTGTGCCAGCTTAGAATGAGAATTTAAGAAGCAAGTGAGAGATAATCATATTTTTAGGTGTACTGTGAGCTTGATTGATTGTAGGTTTCAGAATCCTTTAAACTAAATTCATAAATTCAATATCTTGACTCTCAAGATTGCTACAGCATAATTTTTGCAGCACTGTCATATTTAGAGAGGAAAATTGGGCTCAAATTATCTTTAAATAAAAAAACTGGGTTTGTTTAGTAGATATATCAATAAAACTCATCATAATCATCCAATTAATCAGCTAAAATATTATTTTGTATTCATTAGTTATCTTTGAAAACTGTTACTAGTGCTACTTAGCAATATATAAAAATTTGAATTGTGCAAAAACCGTAGGTGATGGAAAAATTCTATGATTGCAGATATTAGAAACCAGTGTAAAAAGTTACCTTATAAACAAACACTATAAATGTATCTTGTGCCAAAAACCTTGTTTACCAGTGTTATCGTCACCCTGAAAATGAGTGGAAAAATCCGTTTCCATAACATCCACAATAATATTTTAAGACATCAAAAGTTTTTCTTCCAACGCTGTGAGTACCTTTCCTCAAAAAACAACTTCAACAGTCTAAAGTAATATTTTGATTGTTGATGGGGTATTGTTACACCAAAAATGTCAGAGTTGCACATTTTTTCAGTTCCTGATAAACAACCAAACCATGGAAAAATAGCAAGTATTTGATATAGTAAAAAGAAAAGCTTACACATCACCATAAAACAACAGTCTCTCCTGATAAACGGTACTCAAAAACATCACTAGACTTGCTATCTGCTCCTACCCAAGCCATTGCGACATATTAACAGGCAATACCCTCCAAATAGGAAAGACGTCAACCTCCCGAGTAACGAGGGATACACGATCCCTGGCAGCAAGGAAAGTATTGCATACAAGGCAGGCATAAAAGAAATATGTTGCTCTGGTAACAGCTTGGAAAGAGGAGAGGAGTTCGTATGCCTCTTAATGACCCTGTCGACTGTGACAAGAGTAATCAAATGGCTGCTATACGAACTCCCAGATGCTGCTGTTGCCTTGTCGAGCTACCTTTGATGGAGTCCCCGGCTTAATTATTGAGAATGTGGAGACTTGTTCTTTTGCTTAGCATATGGTGTATTTGTGAATTGAGGTGTTTGTAGCAACAATGAGGTAGCTCCGTAGTTTTACATTGAAGTTAGCTCATTGCTGCCGCAAGCATCTGAATAGTATAGTAGAGGGTATCTGAATAGTTCAGTATACCCTCGAAACATGTCTGATTTTAATATCTTTAAATAAATTATGTGCAAATTAACGTCGTTTTTCTAGTTTATATTATTTTGCACAGTTTGCCATCTACATTTGATCTGAATAGTGTAGCTGATGGAGGTTGGGTTATGACAGGGGCGTATATTAGGGGGAAAGCCTTCCCCCAGGAAATTCAGACTAGGTGGATTAAAATTGAGTTAAAATACTGCTTTTGAAGGGTCAAATTTCTAAAAAAAAATTTCTGGGGGAGAACCACCAGACCCCTCCTTTTGTGCTCGAAGTCCTGTTTTAACACTAATTTTTTACATTAACGGCCCTACTCACCGCTTACCTGTTGTTGTCGTCGTCATGTGCCATTTGAAATACCTAAACTCTATAAGCCTAGAGTCAAACCTGTGATTGACCAAAATTACTTTTCTTTCTCGAAACTGCCAATAATAAGTCTGACTGCCGCCGGTTAAGGCAGTCAAAGAAAAAAAATTATAGAAGAAAAGGGTCTCAGGAGACAACATTTTTCAAACTAATATGAAAATATGGAAGGGTTTAAAGGGACTTGAGGATGGTCAAATCCCTTCAGGAGCAAATATCTAGCTGGGGGCCTGACGATGGGGGATGGACATCCCCGGAAAAACATTTCTATATACGCCACTATGTTATGATTTGTCTATTAATAAAGTGATGCTGAATGTTTTGTTGGGTAACAATTCAAAATGAGGATGTTGGTGATGTTGTGTCCATGACGAGTCCAAATCAAATATTGCCATGAGCAGAGATGACAGCCTTTGCAATCTCTGTAATAACAATTTATTCTATATCACGTGTTTCAATCTGAAAATTGGGGTTGTACTTCTATGCGTTAGGAATGAGGTTGTTTTTTACAATATATATATCGGTATGTTTAACTTCTCACTTTGGTTGGCTGGGGAATATAATTATGGCAACCCTAGAGACTTCGCCAATACAGCTCAATGAGGGTGCAAGGAAACAATGCATATTGCTCGCAGACTTTTCCCAAAAAGGAAAGAATTCACATCGATTTATGGAATTCCAATATGGGCTTTGGTTGCGCCCCCATACACTTGCTTTGGCATTAAATTTTATACCCCTTCCTTTCATTTTATTATTTTTCCACACCCACTATTCAATTTTTTTGATCGCTCCCCGAGTCGTTTTCTTTTCCCCGCCTTTTTTATTCCTCTCCGCCTGTGAGGCTTTAACACTGTTCTTGTTTCGGATATAGATGTAAACTGCTTTTTCTCCTAGATTCTCAGCGGAATTGTAAACGCTACACAGATACCAGCAAGAAACGTCGGTTACTTGACTGTTATCTTTTTTCTTACTTGGTTTTCTTTTTGACGTGCATTAGGGAGAAAGAATAACAAACACACATTCGATTTGTAGCGATTCCATGTTTTTTTGTTAGGAAAAGAAGTTAAGATGTGATGGTTCTTTATTTCCAGAGTTGAACACGGTAGGTCTCTAAATGCAGTTTTCGAAATTCCCTTGATGATTTCAGTTTTTGAAATAATCTTTTTGAGAGAAATGCAAATATCCTTAGATAAGCGTTTTCAAACATGGCGTCAATAAATTTTTCTTAAAATCATCATGCCTTCTACTTGAAAAAACGCTACAAAATAAAACTATCTTCATGTACTAGATTTCGTGCATTCAATATTTAGTTTATCAGGAATCTGAAACGCGTTGATGCATTTATTTATTTATTTTTTGATACATTGAGAGTACAATTTTTATGTCAGTGCAGAGAGTCTGTTTACAAACGGATAGCAATATTTTATCTTCTGATCACAGAAGCTGCTTATGTAAGAAATATTTACTTCAAAACTCTTTAGTATACAAATTCATCTTAAAATAAACAAAAGATGTAAATGATGAACACAAATTATAGTTGTCACAAAAATAATTAGAATAATTCTAGAAATATAGAATCTGTATTTCTTTTCTAAAAAAACAGACACAAGTTCTAATTTTAAAAACCCCCTATCTATGGGAAACAATGCCTATATCGATCTATCTCGAATATAAGTACTTTGAATCTCGTATATACTTGGTTACAATGTTTCCCGTTAGTGACGTCATGAGTTGAAGGGAGGAGGCGCCACAATTTCTAACTACCTTATTCATGAAAAAGACACAGTGAGTGAAAGTCGTCTCTGACTCACCAATAGGTCACTAGAAAGTCTTGTGACTCCTCCCTTCAACCCGTGATGTCACCGACACGAAACATCGTAATCTATTATATCGTCGTGGAAGATGCAATACCGCACATCTAACATTTGAAGCATATTTAGTATGCCAAAATCCTCTTTCTCGCCAAACAGTTTTCGCGACTCGTTTGGCGGTTTTAATATGGCAGTGCTTTTTTTTGTAAATTTTTTTTCAGAAATTGATGCTTAGATATTGGATTACTAGATCAGGCTTCGCACCTAAAAGTATTAAAAGCATTTTTAAAACATCTTTATAGCTCTAGTAAGCAGTGATTTGACACATTTCCATATTGGTCAGAAAAAAGTTGCCGATCTTGCCGATATGAACCGTGAAAGATACAAGGGCGGATTAAAGGGGGGGCGAGGGGGCGACCGCCCCCCCCCCGAGAAAACAGGTAAAGGTGGATAAAAATGTGTTAAAATACTGTTTTTAGGGTTCAAATTTCCAAAAATTTTCTGGGGGTGCCCCACAGACCCCCTCTTGGATTTCTTGGTTAACCACAAACTTTTTAAACTAAAAGGGTAATGAAAACAACTGGTTTTACCAAAAAATAAACAACACGGACATATTTTTACGATACATCAATGCATGAAGTTAAAGGGGCTTGAGGGAACTTTTAAGTGACTTGGTCTTCTACCGTAATGGACAGTAGCTCAATAAGAATGGTTGCGGTGCTCAAGTTGTCAGTTGGCTTGTCTT
The DNA here is from genome assembly GCA_024610705.1 of Tetragnatha versicolor. NCBI lineage: Eukaryota > Metazoa > Arthropoda > Arachnida > Araneae > Tetragnathidae > Tetragnatha > Tetragnatha versicolor. The sequence goes on from JANDEH010000008.1 coordinate 20,850,323, forward strand.
ACCTCTCTGCTCTCTTGAAGTTGAAGGAATTTATCTAGTTCTAAAGCTTATTCAGTCCAAAAGCTTTAAAATAGGCAAATATAAAACCTGATTTTTTTAAGTCGAAGTATCCACCATATAGCGACAATCTCAACGTTTACATGAGAGAAAACGTTTTCACTGAAGATGCCTGACAGTTTCAGGCCAAATGTCTGAGCTTTTACCAGCAGAACCTCGGCAATATCGCCCGGAAAATCTTAATTTGAATTTTGCCTGACGAGAAACCCTTTCTGTTTTGATTTATTTTGTTTACAACGTATTTTTCAGGGGAGTATATAAGGGGAGACGAGGGTTACCTGTCCCCTTCAGACTAGATATACCAAAGCTAAAGCCCTGGATGAAGCTTTGCTATCCAGGGCTTTAACCAAAGCAAGTTAACACCCAGTTTTTTAGGGTCAAATTTACAAAAATTTTAAGGTGGGGAGTGTTAAGTTGTTGAAGTAAGTTATTTATTTAAACGTAACAAAATATATAAAGCAATGAATTTAGATACATTCCTAAACTGAAGTTCAATTTTTTTTTTCGTCGCGAGACATCCATCACAAATCACGTGCCATCATCTTGAATATCTCTCTTAGGAGCACTAGTATATAATACTCTTAGCACTAGTACATAACAGGGAGGACCCCCAGGGCCCCATTTTTACTTAATCCTTTATTCACAGTTTTTATATACTAATAAATTCATTAAAAAATCAAAATCCTACCTAACAATGTATGTCCAAAATTTGGGCTACGTATACCAAAAAACAGTTCAAAACCCAGTTTTTAGGGTCAAATTTCCGAAAATTTTCTGGGGGAGATCCCCCAGACCCCCCTTGATACTTGAAACTTCATTAGCAAAAATTTCTACAATACTAAGTTCTCTCGGATGCAAATTCTACCAAAAAATGAATTGAAATACTACGTAAAACATATTAAATATATGTATGGAAGGGACTCACAAATAGTTTGGGGCCCCTTCCGAAATAATTTTCTGAATACACCACTGGTATTTTTAAACTTATTTTATATCTTTTTTAAGTCTCTAAAACCTTAACAGCGCTAGTTTTAAGGATATTATTTGAAAACATTTTATCTCCCAGGGAGGCCTTACTGTAACTTGAATATTCCATCTATTCGCCCCTCCCACAAAATTGCATTAATCCGCCACTGGAAAGATATTGGTTTATTTTGAGTGCGATTTTGTTTTGACTATTCCTCCGAATATTATTAAACTAATTTAAAAAGATATTACTGGATCTTCGATTATGTGTTACTTTTTTATTACATGTACCTATTTTTCCTGTAATTAGCTTTTTAAAGTTCTCGAATAATGCAAATAAAGCATGCTTTATTTTATGTCGTGGTACCTTACCTGCTACAAGCCTATTGTGATCAAAATGTAAGTAAAATGTATACAGTTTTGTAATTTTTTATACTCCTATGATTTTTTTTGGTTTATACACCGATAAGAGGCAAGAAAAAAATATTCCCATAAGAATTGCATTGAAAATAAATTTATCAAACAATTAATTATGATAACAACAGAAAAAGTGCCTACTTACAAAAAAAATATTAATAATCTGTATTTTATATATCTATAATTTGAGACAAAATTGATAGAAATGATGGATATTCTTTTCTGAAAAGCAGAAAAATGCTTGATGAGGGCAAGAGAATAAGAAATTCTATTAGCAAGCGATGTTCCGAAGTAGTCACCCTCCCAAGTATTGCCCGTACCTGGAAGTGCTTAACTTCGGTGATGAATAAATGTGCTAGTGTTGGTTTAGACTCGATTTAAGCAGCAACCATACGAAACCATATTTGGCTATTTATTTCACTGCCAATTGAAACAATCGACAACTTCATCAAACTGTGTCTTTTTCCAATGTTAGATGTGCGGTATTGCATCTTCCACGAGGTCATCCCGAAAGTTTTGTCGCTCTTGGGAGCATCTGTATATAAGATATTTTTGACACTTTTCCATTATGTGATACCAATATAAACTGCAACTTTATCTACCATCAACTTGGGCTACGTTGAAGCGTTTCACGAGCGTAACGAGCCTGCTAAATGCGCATGCTCGGGTTAAAGGCGTGGTTTTAAAGTATTTAGGATTGTGGTAAGCGTGGCCCGGATGGGGTGGAGGTAGAGTGTCTGCCTGGCGTGCGGAAGGTCGTGGGTTCCAGCCCGGTTGTTATTTTTCAGTAAATTTAATTTTAATTTTTATTATTCCATTAAAAATTGCAAGAATTAATTGCTCTTGTTTAACAGTAATTCCTTGTTTAATTAAATTCATTGTGGTTTTTTAAATGTTTTACTTTGTCTAATTTTTTTTTTAAATTTTAAATTATTAATTTATTGAAAATAAAATTATTTCGCTAAAATATTTTATAGAAACAGCAAGAATCAAGTCCACATGGATGCGCATTGCTAATAAAGTATAAAAATCTTGCAGGGATTGTGAAATACAGTACACATGAAGTCCAAACGCATGCGCATTTAGCACGGCTCGTTACGCTCCTGAAACGTACGTGGGCTACGTGCATATTCACACATCCCAACGGTTGGGTCCTGACGAGCTTATTGCGCATGCTCGGGTTAAAGGCGTGGTTTTAAAGTATTTAGGATTGGAATTAGTGTGGCCCGGATGGGGCAGTGGTATCGCGTCTGCCTGGCGTGCGGAAGATCGTGGGTTCGAATCCAGTTATTATTTTTCAGTAAATTTAATTTTAATTTTTATTATTCCATTAAAAATTGCAAGAATTAATTGCTCTTGTTTAACAGTAATTCCTTGTTTAATTAAATTCATTGTGGTTTTTTAAATGTTTTACTTTGTCTAATTTTTTTTTTAAATTTTAAATTATTAATTTATTGAAAATAAAATTATTTCGCTAAAATATTTTATAGAAACAGAAAGAATCAATTCCACATGGATGCGCATTGCTAATAAAGTATAAAAATCTTGCAGGGATTGTGAAATACAGTACACATAAAGTCCAAACGCATGCGCATTTAGCACGGCTCGTTACGCTCTTGAGTCGTACGTTTGATTTTGGGGACTGATCATGGAGGAAAGAGTAATCAGGAGGCAAAATTTACCACTGAGCGAATGAAGTACTGGCGACACCGTTTTGCCAATTCTGCGCATTAGCTCGTTCGGATCAATCCCAGGATGCACTGCGGGAGGAGATGCGAAGAAGGAACGTCATTCGCTCCGTGGCAAAGTGACGTTTATTTCGTCACTTCCCTCCTCCCACTCGATCGCGGAGTTTTAACCATTCATTGGACTGGTCGTGCAAGGTGTTCTGGGATTGTTCCATTCACAAAGGAAAATCGCCGGCTTCAAATGTGCGCTACTGCGCATGCATATTTCGCCTCCTCTTCATGCTCTTTCCTCCATGGGACTGATCCGACAACTGGGCTTTCCTTAAATCTATGATAACTTGTTACTTCATTTCTTTTCTGCTCGAAATTTTGCATTTTTCCCACAGAGTACTAGAACAGAGAGTCCGTCGCCATAGGCGCTAATGGAAATCGAAAAGTTGGATGGATATGGGGATATTTTGGCTCTGCGATCGCATCTACGTCAGGAGAGGCGGGGGAAAAGCCTGATTGGTTAAGAAAAACTTTTTCCTTCTCCTTGGAAAATAGAAGATTGAGTGACAGCCAATCACAGGTTTGGTCACCAAAATGTACTGCCGATCTCTCTGTCAATCATTTATAGTTCCTCGTGGCGCCCTCATATCCATCCAACTTTTGAATATGCGTCGTGCAAGATGCAATACCGCACATCTAACAACGGAAAAAGACACAGTTTCATGAAGTTGTCGATTGTTTCATTCGGCAGTGAAATAAATAACCAAATATGGTTTCGTATGGTTGCTGCTTAAATCGAGTCTAAACCAACACTAGCACATTTATTCATCACCGAAATTAAGCACTTCCAGGTACGGGTAATACTTGGGAGGGTGACTAGGGGTGACTACTTCGGAACATAGGTTGCTAATAGAATTTCTTATTCTCTTGCCCACATCGAACATTTTTCTGCTTTTCAGAAAAGTATTCAGAATGGCTTACAACCTCCAAAAAACACATTTTAATTTACCTTTTACAGCCCTAAATTTTAAGTTATTTTCAATTAAAAGTATCTTATTTTCTGTCTGAGCTAAACAGCTTGTGACGTCATCCGTGCCTTGTTTACTATCATTCCGCTTTGAAATACTGAGTTCTAGTTTTTTATAGCCTATAGTGTCTCGATGAAAACTGTGTTTCTCACATTTCCAAGAGGCACATGTGACGTCACACTGTTAGGTGCTTTCTGTAGTAAAATATCTCATAATTAACTGAAAAAAAATTTGTGGGAAAAGACAAGCATATTTTTGGAATCAGGAGATAATTTTCAACAATTTAAAATTGAATATTCAGAATTTTATGAGATGCTGCATTTTCCATTGTGTAGACATATCTTACTACACTTTATCTTAAATAATAATAAAAAACCCGAATAAGAAATTAAGTAATGCAAGAAAAGCTTTTCAATACTCTTATTTTCCAGACGATTTTTAAAGCACTGATAAACGAGTAAATTTGTTCCATGAAGAATAATATCGTTGCCTTTTATTTCTTAGCGCTTTCAGACAATAAATTTAGTCCTAAGACAAAATATGTATCGCAAAGGTCGTTTTTCAACAGTTCTGTCGCTGCACTTAAGGTGAAAGGTGATACGTTTTATCAGCGTCTAGACAGCCTCAACAATCAATAAAAAATGACCTACCATAAAGTATACCAAAAGAACATGGCGTAAAATATGTATTCAGCCACGTAAATCCAACGAGTACCCCATTTCGTGAATAGCTATCGTCTGATAGTCGAGACGAGAACAATATTTGCTGACCATCAGACATTTTAGAAAACTTGTCCTTGGAAGGTATTATTGGTTGCTGAAGGGATATTCTGAGTTTCTTGAATTCAGTTTGAGACGATAAATTGAATGTGAAGAATTTATTGTTTTCGATAAAGGAGTCAAATTCATCCTTTTACTCATGAAAATTTAACGGTATTTTAACTATCTCATTATGATTGACAGACATCTAAACCCCACGCTCATGGATTAATTAATATAAAGCGCTAAGTAGTTTACATTTTCTGATTTGTTCAATTTGAAGTTTGTTTTTAAAAAGAAAACTTTTTTACAATGATATGCTTTTTAATCTCTGAAAACATGAAAATCTAAAGGAGATACTTCCCCAATAATCGTCTTCTAATTTTAAAAGCTTCAGGTACTATCAACAGTCGAAAATTAATACTTCCTTAGGCATCAAAAATTTATATTTTTTACTGTATACATTGTATTGTTAACTTATCTTTTTACCATATACATTACACTGGTCTACAAAAAAAAAACTTTTTTCTGATGGCTGGAATATTAAAGCTGTTTTTGTATATATTTGACCTCCTGATTCCGAATATGGCATCCGTTTTTGCTCATCAGCTCTAGTTTTTAAGATATTCGAAAATTAAGTTTTTTTCACTTTTGACCTACCTTTTATACAATAGGGGAGAGTGTTGTACCTATGGACAAAAATCACGTTTGGATTTTTCTAAGACAGGTAAAATCACATTTTGACCATTTAAAGTGCCCAACCTATAGTCCTAACCTTTGTGAGTAGAGAGATATTTTTTATTAGTCAAAATCTTGAAAATTGGATTTTTAATCATCTATAATAACTTGGAAAAATTTGTGTCCAAAGGTACAACAACCTGTTGTACCTATGGACAGACCCAGTTGTACCTGTGGACACCCTTAAAAAGGGAAGTTTTACTTGAAAAAAGCTAAGAATGAACATTTTTATTGATGAATTACCTTTTAATAACCTATTTCAAGCCTTTTTAAAATTTAAAATAGATTTTTTAAAGTAATGTAGTTTTAGATCGTAAATGATCATTAAAACGAAGTTGAATGATAAAAGTCTTGATTTTTTACCAAAAACACAAAAATCACATGCTATTTTCAGATCAGAATTTAAGGTAATAGTTTCATCAATCATGCTGATTGATCTGACAACTTCACTGATCCAAAAAAAAACAATTCTATCGACACTTAGTTGTGCAAGCATTTGGTGGTAATAACAATAATAATTTGGTGGTAAATCTTCTTCAGTGGAAATTTTAAGTTTTTTTATTCATCATACTTAAATGCGATAGGGTGCTTAGGGTCTTACACCATATTTTAAATTAAATTCCAAGTAGAATCATAAATTTAAAAAAGTAGTTTAGATCACAAAATATTTGATTTTTCATCTAAAATTCACTTGAAAATAATCGCTGACAAATAGATTACCATTTAGAATTAATTTAACATTTATTAAAATGTATTCAGTTAAATGAAACCTCATTCTAAAACGCCGATTAGCAACAGACACCCACAAGAACGTGTCCGTAGGTACAACACTTATGGTGTCCGAAGGTACAGCATCAGGTGTTTTTGCATTCAAAGTTCTATAAAAGATAAAAGAATTGAGATCTGACTATTTCTTATATCAAAACTAAAAAGTCAAAATCTCAGGGATTCCCCCCATATATCCCATTTTATCATATCATAATCATAGAGGAAGAAAATAATTAATGTAGTGATGCACTAAAAAAAACTTTGAGCACCTAAAAACAGTATTTTTACTATAGAAAATTTAAATAATATTTTAAACAGCTGATTCCACATTAGCAACTAGATAGCATCTGTTTACATTCAAAATCGACCACAAATTCAAATTCACATTTTTTTCCAAATTTTAAAATGAGGTGGCTGAAGGTACAACCGTCCGTAGGTACAACACTCTCCCCTATAGAACTCCAACTATAAAAATGACTTAAAAATAAAAAACCTAACCACCCAAGGCTTTTCCTATTTCTTAGGGTCCCAATAGATAGTGTATAAAGTTTCAGCCCCCCAAGTTAATTTTAAGGGGTACCTATAGGGCCCTAAAGTTGAAAAAAAGTCGAAAAATTGGTCTTTTTTTCAGGATTTTTAAAAAAATATTTTAGAGTTTTCTAATTTGATAAAACTGGCTAATATATGTTTTTTAACACTTATTTAGACCGCTTAAAATATTTTTACTTTAAAACTGCACCTCATTAGAACGATTTTTTAGTTTTAAGGCAAGAATTAGGGTCATTTCACTCAAAAACACTTGGAACCAATAATGGTGGTTGAAAAGAAATAAATTTCGAATTTTTCAGAAGTAAAACATCAAAAAAGATGTCCTTTGATATAAAACTGAATTTCACATGATAAAGATCAGTAAAACAGCAGAAGCTCCCCTCGAGCTTTCAAGCCCTAAAATTTGAAAAAATTGGAAAAAATGCTTTTTTTCACTGATCTGTATCATATGAAATTTCAGTTTTATATCAAAGGACATCTTTTTTGATGACTTACTTCTGAAAAATTCGAAATTTATTCGTTTCAACCACCATTATTGGTACCAAGCGTTTTTGAGCGAAATGACCCCTATTCTCGCCTTAAAACTAAAAAATCGCTCTAAAGAGGAGCAGTTTTCAAGTAAAAATATTTTTCGCGGTCTAAATAAGTTCTAAAAAACATATATTAGCCAGTTTTATCAAATTAGAAAACTCAAAAATATTTTTTTAAAAATTCTGAAAAAAAGACCAATTTTTCGACTTTTTTTCAACTTTAGGGCCCTATAGGTACCCCTTAAAATTAACTTGGGGGGCTGAAACTTTATACACTATCTATTGGGACCCTAAGGAATAGGAAAAGCCTTGAGTGGTTAGGTTTTTTATTTTTAAGTCATTTTTATAGCACCATATTTTATAAAAGGTAGGTCAAAAGTGAAAAAAACTTAATTTTTGAATATCTTAAAAACTAGAGCTGATGAGCAAAAACGGATGTCATATTCGGAATCAGGAGGTCAAATATATACAAAAACAGCTTTAATACTCCCGCCATCAAAATGAGTGTTGACCAGTGTTATCATACAACCTATACACATACACAATGTTATAAAAATATAATGCAATATGTTATTCAAAATTATCATCTGTAAAATAGGAAATTTTTATTAGAACCTATACCTTTTAATTTGTTATGAAAATATTGACTGTAATATTAGTTATTCTAAAATAAAAGTATACTATATTTTGAATCGATCATCAAAAGGAAGTTTTATTTTCTGCGTTCAAACTACCTTAAAGGAAAAACTGGTTTTACAGAAACCATTCGCCAGCTCCTTAACAGAAATTTTTAGGTATAAAATAATGTATATTTGTAGGTTAAAAAGCATAAGATACTATCCTAAAAAATACTTCATGACTGAAGATTGAAACTTGAATGCGTCAAATAACTTGCTATTTGAATAAAGTTTGTAATTACTTGTCTCTTTGATGCAATCATGTGTTTCAAAATTAGAACACCTCTTGAGCAATATTATACATAGGTTCAAAATTTCTTAAAAACTATTTCTTTTCCAAGGTTTCAAAGGAAGGTTTCAAATTAAATGATATTAATTTATTTTTGTTCGGTTTTTCCCCCACATTAGAGATCGCTGTAAGTTACTCATTGTAATAATATTTAACTTGGTATAATGTTAACTAAAAAAACTGGAAAATTTTATCCAATTAGATAAATTCAACGATTTTCAAATAACTTCACACTAAATTTTCAGTGTTGCGAAACAGAAATGCATTTCAAAATATGATTTCTTTAGTCTAACTTTATTTGAAATCCCATTTGAAAGCCTTAAGTGTAAACACCTCTTTTTGAACTGGTATTTTTTAATATATGGACTCAGTTTAATTTAAAATACCAAAAGTAACATATACATATGAAAGATATTTTTATTCACTAATAAAGTCAAATAATTGAGAAATACCCCGTATTTATTTTAATCTCCAGTTTTAGTTTATTGATACATGAGTTGAATTTTAAACTCATTTAATAATAGAAATATGAAGCAACGAAAATGAATACAATAACTGAAATCAACGTGTAATCTATTTCTTGTTTTAATATTTCTTGTTATTAGAACAAAGTTCTTTGTGTTAGTAAAGATGTATTGCATTCGCCATCTCAGAGCGAACATTTAAATTGCATCCTTTCATATTGTGTTTATGAGCTTCAAAACAATAAATCCAGCTATTGTTTTCGCTTTCAGAGGTGTGTGTGTGTGTGTGTTATTCTCAAGAAGAAAAAGAAATGAAATGCGTTTCTTGAAATTCATATTATTAAAGGGGATTTATATGACTTATGGATGCAGTAGATTTCTTGGGAGTTACAAAGGGATGTTCAGAATTGGGATACTTTTCGAAAATATAAATATTTAATTAAAGAACACGCGGTAAATTGAAAGAGACTGTTGGGTAGGTTAGAGATTGATTACTATGATATCTTATTCAAAGTTGATAGGTTGAATTCGCTATGCTTTGTTTAAAATCATTCATTCATTTTCTTAAGGGAATTTAAAAACTTCATAAAATAAAGAAATTTAAGATTTTGGTAGCTGAAAATAGCATATTCAGACATTTCAGTATAACGGCATTGTATATTTGATTAGTGGACTATCTTGCATGACGGAAATGTAAGTATAATATACAATTAGTAAACCTCTTAGGAGAAATAACCCCCTGTTTCGAGATAATTCAGTCGTTAAGTGAGGTGGCCGTGGTCATTCAAGGAAAAATAAAAAAATTATATTGTTTTTACAAATTAAGCAAAATATTCTGCAAACAATTATTAGGTCATCCCGAAAGTTTTGTCGCTCTTGGGAGCATCTGTACATAAGATATTTTTGACACTTTTCCATTATGTGATACCAATATAAACTGTAACTTTATCTACCGTCAACTTGGCATCTTGGCTTGATTTTGGGGACTGGTTCATCAACAACTGGGCTTTCCTTAAATCTATGATAACATGTTACTTCATTTCTTTTCTGCTCAAAATTTTGCCTTTTTCCTAAAGTTAAGATTTTTAAATTGAAATTAACTGGCTACTTCCCTAAAACAATTAAAGTTTTAAGTATTTTTAACAAGTGTGGAAAATTTAACTTAGATTTTAATTTTTTCCAAGGCATCCGGGGAGTTTGATCACAATCATCCATATTAAATTGCTGGATTGCTACTCCTAACCCTCTATTAGGAAAGATCTGGATGATCATTTACAGGAATTTAGATCGCTGAAAATTCTACCGCCTCTTTACAAAAGTAGTATAAAATGAGTTTCAATTTATGAAATAAATAAGATCATCCGTACAATCTTAATATGACTTAAAATTAAAGTTAAATTCCTTTGAATTTTAATTTTGAAAGTTTTCAATTGATGGCAACTTGAAGTAAACAAAATCTTATTAATCGTAGAAACTAGGAAAACTGAAAAAGTGAGCCAACAAAAAAAGAGCCAAAATTCGCCAAATTGGCTTTAGATAGAAGTAGAAGTACTTTACTGGTTTACCGTAATGGAAAAGTACCAAAAAATACATTATATACAGATGCTCCCAAGAGCGACAAAACTTTCGGGATGACCTAATATTAATAAAAGAGTTTTCAAGCTTCAGGCATAGATTCACAACTCCAGGGGTTTTTTCTATTTAAATTTTAAAAATAAAACTGTTATTAATAGTGACAGTTTCCAAATGAGTGCTTGGCGCATATTCACAATACTTGCAAAGTTTTTATACTTTGATACAATGCACAATTGCACACGCGTCACAAAGGAAGAAAATGTTACACTAATAAGTTTTAAAGTTAATGAATCACAGCAGTGGTAGGATGCTTGCGTTAGTATGCGGCAGTTCCTAGGTTCTATCCCCAGTTTTAGTTATTTTATTAAAATTTCCAAAAAAAAACAGCGAAAATCCAAACGCATACGCATTGTTATCAAATTATAAAAACCTTGCAGGTATTGTGAATATGCGTCATTGGCCCTATAGATGAGTGTCTAGTTCTCATACTTCAACCCAAGGTTCGAATCCAACGTTATTTAATTTAAATCCTTAAATAAAATAAAATAAAATACAGAGTTATTGTAAGTGTCCGGAATCACATGTGTCTTTGGTTTAGTGGATGGGTGCCAGGATCTCGTGTCGCAGGAGTAGGTTCGATTCCAGTGGTTACTTTTCTGTTTAAATCTTTTAAATAAAATCAAGAGTTATTATTAGTGTCGGAAATCAAGTGAGTCACTGGCTAGTGGATGAGTGTCTGGATCTCGTGTCGCAGGTGTAGGTTCGATTCCAGTGGTTACTTTTCTATTTAAATCTTTTAAAATAAAATACAGATTTATTATTAGTGTCGGAAATCAAGTGAGGCACTGGCTTAGTGGATGAGTGTCTGGATCTCGGGTCGCAGGTCTAGGTTCGATTCCAGTGGTTACTTTTCTATTTAAATCTTTCAAAATGAAATACAGATTTATTATCAGTGTCGGAAATCAAGTGAGTCACTGGTTTAGTGGATGAGTGTCTGGATCTCGTGTCACAGGTCTAGGTTCGATTCCAGTGGTTTTCTATTTAAATCTTTCAAAATAAAATACAGATTTATTAATAGTGTCGGAAATCAAGTGACTCCCTGGCCTAGTGGATGAGTGTCTAGATGTTGTGTCGCAGGTCTAAGTTCGATTCCAGTGGTTACTTTTCTATTTAAATCTTTTAAAATAAAATACAGATTTATTAATAGTGTCGGAAATCAAGTGACTCCCTGGCCTAGTGGATGAGTGTCTAGATCTCGTGTCGCAGGTCTAAGTTCGATTCCAGTGGTTACTTTTCTATTTAAATCTTTCAAAATGAAATACAGATTTATAATCAGTGTCGGAAATCAAGTGAGTCACTGGTTTAGTGGATGAGTGTCTGGATCTCGTGTCACAGGTCTAGGTTCGATTCCAGTGGTTACTTTTCTATTTAAATCTTTTAAAATAAAATACAGATTTATTATTAGTGTCGGAAATCAAGTGAGGCACTGGCTTAGTGGATGAGTGTCTGGATCTCGTTTCGCAGGTCTAGGTTCGATTCCAGTGGTTACTTTTCTATTTAAATCTTTTAAAATAAAATACAGATTTATTATTAGTGTCGGAAATCAGGTGAGGCACTGGCTTAGTGGATGAGTGTCTGGATCTCGGGGCGCAGGTCTAGGTTCGATTCCAGTGGTTACTTTTCTATTTAAATCTTTTAAAATAAAATACAGATTTATTATTAGTGTCGGAAATCAAGTGAGGCACTGGCTTAGTGGATGAGTGTCTGGATCTCGTGTCGCAGGTCTAGGTTCGATTCCAGTGGTTACTTTTCTATTTAAATCTTTTAAAATAAAATACAGATTTATTAATAGTGTCGGAAATCAAGTGACTCCCTGGCCTAGTGGATGAGTGTCTAGATCTCGTGTCGCAGGTCTAACAAGGGGAGGATCCCAACGTGTCATCACCGATTCGGTTCATTTTTGGTGTGCAAGTAGCGCATGACTAGGACATCAATTTGTGAAAATATTAAGAAGCAACTCTCAAAAGTTTAGGAGAAAATCGCGATTAAAAATTTTAACATGTAGTAATATATCTGAAAAGATTCGTATCGTGCAAGCAGATCGTGGCAAAGAGGTAAGAGCTGCCACTCCCATTCTAAAGGTCCCGGGTTCGGTCCTCCGTGGGTGCCATAATTTTTATTTTAATTTTCCATACAATTAAGAGAACAGATACGAAATAAAATAGGAATAATATTTAATTACTAATTTTAAAAATTTTTTCTTCTTTATAAATAATTTTTTGGTAAATATATAATATTTACAATACGATCATAAAAAATTGGATTTAATTATTATTTGGGGAAACAAGGAATGAAAATATTTTTTCAAAACAAAAAAATAGTTTTCATTTTTATAGATAAAGTTTAACCTTAATTTATCCCTAACTATATTCAAAAGAAAGTACGCAATTCTGTGCTCTTAATCGTGTGGAAAATTATAATAAAAATTGTGGTACCCACCGAGGCTCGAACCCGGGACCTTTGGATTGGGAGTCGCAGCTCTTACCTCTATGCCACGATCTGCTTGCAAACACCAATTTTCTCAGATATATAACTACGTGTTAAAATTTTTAATCGCGATTTTCTCCTAAACTTTTGAGAGTTGCTTCTTAATATTTTCACAAATTGATGTCCTAGTCATGCACTACTTACACACCAAAAGTGAACCGAATCGGAGATGACACGTTGGGATCCTCCCCTTGTAAGTTCGATTCCAGTGGTTGCTTTTCTATTTAAATCTTTTAAAATAAAATACAGATTTATTATTAGTGCTGGAAATCAAGTGAGGCACTGGCTTTGTGGATGAGTGTCTGGATCTCGGGTCGCAGGTCTAGGTTCGATTCCAGTGGTTACTTTTCTATTTAAATCTTTCAAAATGAAATACAGATTTATTATCAGTGTCGGAAATCAAGTGAGTCACTGGTTTAGTGGATGAGTGTCTGGATCTCGTGTCACAGGTCTAGGTTCGATTCCAGTGGTTACTTTTCTATTTAAATCTTTTAAAATAAAATACAGATTTATTATTAGTGTCGAAAATCAAGTGAGGCACTGGCTTAGTGGATGAGTGTCTGGATCTCGTGTCACAGGTCTAGGTTCGATTTCTGTGGTTTTCTATTTAAATCTTTCGAAATAAAATACAGATTTATTAATAGTGTCGGAAATCAAGTGACTCCCTGGCCTAGTGGATGAGTGTCTGGATCTCGTGTCACAGGTCTAGGTTCGATTCCAGTGGTTACTTTTCTATTTAAATCTTTTAAAATAAAATACAGATTTATTATCAGTGTCGGAAATCAAGTGAGTCACTGGTTTAGTGGATGAGTGTCTGGATCTCGTGTCACAGGTCTAGGTTCGATTCCAGTGGTTACTTTTCTATTTAAATCTTTTAAAATAAAATACAGATTTATTATTAGTGTCGGAAATCAAGTGAGGCACTGGCTTAGTGGATGAGTGTCTGGATCTCGGGTCGCAGGTCTAGGTTCGATTCCAGTGGTTACTTTTCTATTTAAATCTTTCAAAATGAAATACAGATTTATTATCAGTGTCGGAAATCAAGTGAGTCACTGGTTTAGTGGATGAGTGTCTGGATCTCGTGTCACAGGTCTAGGTTCGATTCCAGTGGTTTTCTATTTAAATCTTTCAAAATAAAATACAGATTTATTAATAGTGTCGGAAATCAAGTGACTTCCTGGCCTAGTGGATGAGTGTCTAGATGTTGTGTCGCAGGTCTAAGTTCGATTCCAGTGGTTACTTTTCTATTTAAATCTTTTAAAATAAAATACAGATTTATTATTAGTGTCGGAAATCAAGTGAGTCACTGGTTTAGTGGATGAGTGTCTGGATCTCGTGTCACAGGTCTAGGTTCGATTCCAGTGGTTTTCTATTTAAATCTTTCAAAATAAAATACAGATTTATTAATAGTGTCGGAAATCAAGTGACTTCCTGGCCTAGTGGATGAGTGTCTAGATGTTGTGTCGCAGGTCTAAGTTCGATTCCAGTGGTTACTTTTCTATTTAAATCTTTTAAAATAAAATACAGATTTATTATTAGTGTCGGAAATCAAGTGAGCCACTGGCTTAGTGGATGAGTGTCTGGATGTCGTTTCGCAAGTCTAGGTTCGATTCCAGTGGTTACTTTTCTATTGAAATCTTTTAAAATAAAATACAGATTTATTATTAGTGTCGGAAATCAAGTGAGTCACTGGCTTAGTGGATGAGTGTCTGGATGTCGTTTCGCAGGTCTAGGTTCGATTCCAGTGGTTTCTTTTGTATTTAAATCTTTTAAAATAAAGTAAAGAGAAAATATTAGTGTCGGTAATCAAGTGAGTCACTGGCATAGTGGATGAGTGTCTGGATCTCGTGGCGCTGGTCTGGGTTCGATTCCAGGGGCTTGGTGGACGCTCGTGTGACTCGAGTGTTGCAGGTCTGGCTGCAAACCCTGACGTGGATGGATAGTGGCTAAAAACTAAAGAAGCCTTTTTTTAACTGTTCATTCTGGAAGTTACGGTCACAGTTAACCAGTTAGATATACATTTTTGCAACAGAACACAGATTCAAAAAGGGTTAGGCTTAGCGAAAAATCACAACCTCATAAAATGACCGTTACGGTCACAGTTAACAATTTTAAAAAAAATAGCAAAACTGGCTCCCCGACGGACCCTTCTCTGCTATGCCCCAGGAACCCTTGGCGACTTGGGGGCGTCCATCCCAAACCCCCAAAGCCACCAATTCGTCCAGGGGGAGCAGATAAGGTCCGTCGAGGTGACCCCAACTGGTCACCAGTTTCCTCCCCTAGGCAGTGCACATCAAGTACTCAGGAAAGAAATAAATATAAGTATTTTTATGTATTATTTGTGTGTATCACAAACTAGGTGAATTTTATAACATACAATACTAACAGAATAATTATTATTATTACTATTATTATAATAGGAGTGATAGACATGATATGTTTGGTTAGTGGGGTTTGAACTGAGTACCTTCTGCACACAGGCCACGACTCTACCAACTGAGCCATCAGGGCACGGATGCATTGGATTTATTGGTAATCTTGTGGTTTATTAGAATATTTTTCTTTTAAAGGATTTTTTTATTTGAACAAAAATGAATATCCAAACCTGGTACCGAACCGTGGAACATTGTCAGACTCCGAGATGTCAGTTAGCCACTGACTTAACCATCTGAGCCACCCGCCCACACCACATTTCATGTTAATTTATTATTCAAGATAATTCATTGTTATTTACATTTCCTGCTAATTTATTTCAGGTGGATATTCCAAAAAATAAGCTTTTGAGTTGGAGCTAGATACAATTTAATTAGGTAATCAAAAGTTGAATTTTAACTAGTTACAGTTGTTATTGCTTTTTTAGTAGTGACTTTGTCTTATTCGTTTATGTAGTTTTGGACAAAATTATTTAAATATTTAGAAGTTTTAAAATATACTATCTGATCACTCGAATAAATATTCCAGATAAGTTAAAATAGAATCTTTATTAGCACATCAATCAATAAGCAACACACATCCAAAAAATGATACATAAAAAACAAATGGTAGAATAGTTTCAAATGCTTCATGTTTTAAAGTCACTATGACCTTGGCAGTCACTTTGACCTATGATAGTGATCACAAATACGTAGACATAATTTAGGAAGTAGGTCAACACAGCGTTTAATAGATGTAGACAAGGAATTATCGCCTGAAAACAATGAGTTACCTGAAAAGAAAAGCAGTATTATAGAGTATAGCACTCAGATAAACTTTATTAAAAATTTAAAAATGATTAAAACTTGATAAACATTTAAATAAAAGAGAAAATTGATTAAATCTTATTGTTAGCTACCATAGTTTTTGGTTGTATGCAGTATGCACAAAAATTTTCCAGCATGAAACTTCCCGCATCCGTTAAGATTGCGGGAGTTAAAAAACTTCCAGGACCCCAGTTGCATATCTCTGATAAGAGAAATTCAAGATGGCACCGAAATCAAATCAAACCCATCCTAATTATGCAATTGTAATTTAATTCCGACTCGATTTCTAGTTTTCAACCCTGCTAATTTGAGAAAAAGAATCATCTCTAAAATATGTGTTTGATATTATTTAAATACTATTATAAAAGAAATTTTAGTATTTCTTTTTTAAATTTTGGTTTAGTTATTTGACTTGTTTCAGTTGAGATTATTGTTAAGCCTGGGGTTTGAATTGTAAAACAAACTCTGATCTATTCATTATCAGATTCAACTATACAGGGTGTTTCCAAATTGCGTTGAACGGATTTTATTCGGAACTAACTCTGTTCCACCCTAAATTGACACTGTTGGGAAAGGCAGAGGTTGTACCACTCCGCCCAAAAAAATAGTACTAGCTTGTATAGCAATTAAAAATAAAGAATATGCAGACAAATTTGTAAAAATGGGTCATACATTATAGTTTATCGGTATTTTTATCATATAACTTAATTTAATCATGCGTTAAAAGTCTTTAAAACGAAGCGAATGAATATAGTTCGTAGGGTAGAGCCGGGTAGAACGGCGTTGGACGGGCAGCCATATCCGGCTGATTGGCTGGGAACCGGTTTCCTGGCTGTAATTCGGTCACCGTAGCCTTTTCTTCAGTGTCAACTTGAGGTGGAACGGTCATGGAAGTAAGGTCTACTCCTAAGTAAGTGAGCCTGGAGAATCCATTGAGATGACTTACAGTGCCCCTAGCGGTGAAATTAGAAAGTAAAAAATAATTTAAAAACTAAAGAAGATAGAGCAAAAACCTCAGTGAGAGTATTGTTGCCAACGTCATAAAGAACTCACTGAAAAAAATTCATGAAAATATCTTGAATATTCGCCGAGATATTAGCATGTGAAATTTGCACTTTTTCAGGGGTCAAAAAAGAAAAAGTTCGCATATTTGCAAATTTGTTTGATTTTTTGAATAAATTTTGTGTGTTCATTCAACTAAAAAATCACAAAACTACAAAATAACACTGAAAAATTTGCAAATATGCGAACTTTTTCTTTTTTGACCCTTGAAAAAGTGCTATTTTCACACGCTATTATCTCCGCGAATATTCAATGGACGATATTCGTGCCACACCCATTTAATCACGTGAAGGGGGAAAACAAACTCACTGTCAAATCATATCTCACTATCATCATATCTCACTACAAGCCATCTCTGTGGTAGCCAATTGAAAGCTCAGTAGGTCACATGATGGGGAAAATGTGACGTCAGACGGATATGGTCCATTTTGATCAAAGTTTTTTCAGTGAGTTCTTCATGACGTTGGCAACAATACTCTCCTTGAGGTTTTTGCTCTATCTCCTTTAGTTTTTAAATTAATTTCTTAAACTTTTTAATTTCGCCGCTCCCTAGGAGGCGTTGGTTCCAAATAAAAGCCATGCAACGCAATTTTGAAACACCCTGTAGTTATCTCCCCAATCAATTCAATTTCTTTAATCAATAATCTTCTCTCATACACAACCAATTAACTAAACAAATTTCAAGCATATGCTCATATTCCCTGGCTGCCCTACTTGAAGCCTTTGATATCGCCGACTGCTCCAAGTTTCGATCGTCCCCTAACTACTCAGCGACGTTTCCAAAACGTCCATTTAAGCAAAACACTCCCTCGCCACCAAAACGAACCCTCGTGATCTGCATTCTGTATGCTCCGCATCCTCCTTTGTCCCCTCTCCATCCCGATCCATCATCATCCTCATCCCGAGTCCATCCGAGCGTCCTTTCAATAATAACTGCATTAGAGATGGAACTGTAAACTCCAGTTGAAGGAGTTCCCCATTTAAATTGCTTCCCTTATAGGTTCACTCGGCTGGAAAGGACTTCCCTTCTTTATCAAGTCTCGACTATCTCGGCTATATTAAATAATTACTTAAGCACAGATGCTGGAAGGGGTGACATAGGATGTGGATTTTTCTTTTTGGGGAGGTTCTTTTACATTGGAGGAGATTGAGTTTATTGGCTTATTATTATGTCGCGTTTGCTCAGGGGTTGGCTTCTGGGTTTATTAAAAGGGTTCGTAAAAGCATATTCGTGTATATTGGAAGGGAGATATGGATTTTTTTTCTCGTTATCGCCCATATTGGGTTTAAAGAAGGGGTGATCCTATTCTTATGTTTTTTGATGGACTGGACATTGAACCAAAGCAGTTGAAAGTAGATTGATGCTATGTTAAACTAAGGGTAAAAAACTTTATTCGTGCGAGCTTCAGGTATTTAAATTCGTTTTGGAGAACAAGGTAGATATAAAACGTTTAATACACAATAGCACTTAAAAATTGAAAAGTTAAATTGTAAAATAATTTAACATATGCAACCATTGGATAACTTCTTCAGGGGTGCTATCCCATAAAAGTTATCTAATGGTTGCATATGTTTAATTATTTTAAAATTTAACTTTTCAGTTTTTAAGTGTTATTGTTTTTTTGTTTGTGTGCGAAGCAGCTATATGCGCAAGCACAGAACTGAATTACATTCTTAAATTTTGAATTTTAAATAATTTTTTTACTTTTCTCGTATTAATACACAATAGTAACGTTGGTAAAATGGTAGACAATTGTTTCGGGGATCAATGTGATCAAGGGGATCCCCTTCGTCAGTGCTAAAAAACTGTCTGTCATTTTACCTACAGTACCATTGTGTATTAAACGTTGTTTTATATCTACCTTGTTCATCCTTGGCACAAGTATCTCTTGCCAATATTAGTTTTAGAGCTTTCACCCATAGTTAGATTAATTTTTAATTAGATAATCCTATGAGATATTACGGTATGTTTAAGAGATGAGCTTTCAGCAAATTAGATCATAATATTTCAACCACCAAATACCCGGTACCTTGTGATCTCATGCAGAACGTGTGCTATAATAAATTACCAATAAATCAAGAATCTTCTTTAACATAAACCATTGGAATCTACTGAAACGGTAGTAATAACAGTCTATTTAAATTGCGGCCACCATCTTGAATTACTTTTTTACTGACGGATAAGCAAGTATAAATGTTTTTAATGTTTAAATGTAGCTCAGAGATACATTTAGTTTGAAAAGAAAAAGGATAAGAGAGGGGATAGAATAAAAAAATTAGTAAAAGACAGAAATGAATAAAATAAGACAATGGTAAGAATACTTAAAGACGCAAAGGATGAATTGTGAAATGAAAACTCTAGAATAATAAGATAGAAACGGGAAGAGAATGAAGAAGACGCATGGAGAAGAAGATAAATACGTGATAAGAAAGATGAAATGAACTAGAGAGATCGTGAGAGAGAGAAAAAGGAGACAATGAAAATAAAAAAATAGTGAAGTTGACCACAAAAACAAAAACGGGATATTGTTCCAGATACATTACGTTGAAACTAAGGGTGAGTTTATCTAACTTGGTAAATGTGGTGCAATCGTAGCGAAGCGTAGACAATTTCCTATCCTTTTTTAGCAATGTGATGGAATGAAGTATCTGGTTTTTCTATTGGTTCATAGCACTACTACGTCATCCTCGACAGCTAAACGTAAACGTCTATATCATACTTGATCATGACTTTCGAAATCAACATTACGCAACCAATGAAAAGGAATCCTAACCTTACAGGCTCATTCTCACTGTTTCACTTTCACTCATCATTCTGAAGGCGGTATTCACCGGTAACTTGACCGGAAGCCAAACTTCTAATTAGCAGTTAAAGAAGGAAAACTAGTTATCTGCTAATCAGAGGTTTAACTCCCAGCTGGTTTAAATTACCGGCCGTTAATGATTCCATCTTTTGAATCGGTAGTTTCTATAGAAAAGTGAAGGAGCAAAGAGTGAACTGCCAATGAGGTATTTGCATGAGTGAGGGATTTGCTTGATTTTATACTTTTTCGATACATTATGGTATAAAACTCCCAAATTTCTGATTTTTAAGTTCAAAAATGTGTTTTAAATAATTTAAAATTCAATTTTATTTTTGCCAAAACGTCAGTAAGTCACGTTCTCAGAAAACGGGCTTCTATTGGATGTGACGTCACAGCGCATGAAAACCATTGTGTTTTCTGTTTTCACGTGATCAGAAAACGGGCTCCTATTGGATGTGACCTCACAGCGCATGATTTGTGATTCAAAAGTGTTTTCGCGCCAAAACAAAAAACGAAATTTCAAAAATTTATATCTCAGAAACTAGGCTTCGAAAATACATGATGTAAACGTCATTCTTCATGGTTTTTTATCTACTATTTTAATAAAATTTATTCCCAAAACGTGAGAATACCTCATTCACATTCTTCACTTTCAATGATTCCTTCAAAATGAACACAAAAAACGATATGCCTGAACAAGCCTTAAATCACTTTCAGTCATTAAAGATCTTCTACCTTACCAAAACGTATATATTAGTTACCACACCCTTTTTAAAATACCTTTGGTTGACTTACCTCACCGGAGAGGATCATCAAAGCCACCTAATAAATACACCCACTTCCAAAAATCGGGACCCCGGTCTTTTCCATTAGAAGTTGTCAAAGCGCCTGAGCAAGCGGGCCAGTGATCGAAAAAGCTTGTAAGCCGTAGCCTCCTAATGGATTTAGTTGTCTCTCTGCTGCCTGTGATGGATGGAGTGGATCCGAAACGAACTCGAGCTCTGCTGTTGTAAATTGAAGGAACAGACGAATAAAATATGGGGCTGTGGAAATAACCCCAGCACTTTATTTCAATTCGAGAGTGGCAACGGTTCGGGATTGAGTTTCAGGACTTGTGGGCACTTGAAAAAGGGAAGTTTGCGTTGATTCAGGGGTTATGTAGAATATGAGTTAATGAGGGATTTTTTATAGGTGGGTGTTTTGGTTGCATTTGGTTGGTGATTTTCAGTGTCGTGATACTTGGAAAACTTGAAGGAAGGAAAAGCATATGTAGGGTGTTTTGAAGGTTTGTTTTTAATGTCATTTAAAAATGTCTCCTTCATTCGAGGAAGCAAGGTGTGCTTATTGTAAAGTGACGAAGTTGTGAATGAATTGAGACAGCTTGAAGCACGTTCCTGGTGGTAAAACAAGAGAGTTAAGAAGGTGAATCAAAAGGCATCAAAGGTCGAAAATTCTAAAGAGAAGAAAAAAGCAAGAGTAAAGAAAATTCTGGATAGTATAAAGATATATTCAAATCCAAGAAATCACGAAGGGTAAAAAGATGCTGATGAGCAGAAAGATGATCAAAAGCAAAACAGATTTTGAAGATCAAAAAGAAGCTCAAGAGGATAGTACCTTAAAAGCAAAATAATGTTATGAGCAAGGAGATGCTGAAAAGCAAAAAGATCTTCAAAATAAAAGGGATGCTGAAGAACATTACGACTCTATATGATCAAAGAGCAATTAAAATGTGAATTCAACTGCAATTTTTTGTCCTGAAAAATAATTTAAACAAGCAAAAGTTATATCACTAACTTTTTACTATTAATAAATATTTGGAAGATCATTTATCCACGGTATTTGTCCTTGTTTATCCTATCCGCAGGGTATATTTCATACAATCAATCAACATTTAAATTGGAGCATTTGGGAACCCCTTCTTTTCAAAATAAGTAGTGTAGAGTTTCCACAATAAAAGGACGATAAAAGAGTAAAATCCGAAAATCTTTTTCTAATTGTGATATAGTATGAAATCTATTACACCGAAAGAGCAGATGTTTTCGGAAAACACATCTGCACTCCTCTGGCGAAACACACACATCACCAAATTTCCCCTCCTTTCTCTTACTTAATTATCCCGGAACGTTTCTCTATTACTTTCACCCGAAATCGATGCAAATCTCTTTTAGAATCCCATCCAGCAGCGGCATTACGGGAGTTTTATTCGTCGTCGGCGGCTTTCTCCAGAGACGTTGCCAAACTTTCGAGAACAAACTTCGGGACCAAGCGATAAAAGGCTTTATTTTAATGCAGCGCGACTCGGTCGTTTTCACGGGAGAATACGGCCGCTAAGCCTCGCGAGAAGAAAACGAGATGGATGGAGGGCCGTATTGAGTTGTTTCGCTGCTGCTGCTAATGACGAGGAGGTCCTGCCCTCTTTTTGCCCCGGGAATTCGTTCCGGGATAACTGACTAATGGGCTTCCAAATAATCAATTAGGGCTAATTAAAATGTATGAGGACTGAAATCAAGACGTTTTCTGGTGGGTGGAGTTTTGTTGAGGAGGGAATAGTGGTCGGGGTTTGATTTTTGAGCGGAACTTGCGCTTGTGTTATTAACTTTAGGTGTGTGAAAGGGGATTTCTCTCTTTTGAATTCAAAGAATTCCCGAGTGTGTTTCATTGGATATACTTATTGAACTTTTTCAATTGGTTTTACTCACTGTAAAGCTGTATGCGATAACTAGTATAAAAGTACAGGGAAAAGGGAGATTTCTGACATTAGTGAGGAACTTATTACAGCCTAGAGCGAGACTAGTTTAATATAATTAATTTTAATTTGATGGATGTTTTAATTTCTGTACGACCTTGGGAGTTGCTGCTTTGTGCGTACTCTAAACTCTAACCTATAAATTATTTTTAATTTCGTTTTAATATATAACATTGTTTCAAATTCTCCATCAGTCATTTAATTGGTGATATTTTTGGTTAAAATAAGTTACACCGCCTTATAAATTGTTTTTTTGCTTTAAATTACTTTGCTTAGTTACATTAACTTTTTACACTACTAAAATATAAAAACTAAATAATTTATTGAAAGATAACTGTGGAATATTAGGAGTTCCCTAGAAAAATTATCGTTTAAAAAAGTTTATTTTAAATTTAATAAATATTAGTCCGATTTTCTTTAAAGTTAATGTCTACTAAACCTACACTTAAGCCTAGAGCTTCCAGCGCCACGATAGCACCTCCTGCCTTTAATTGAGTAAGTAGCAGGTCAAAGATAGTTTTTTGCACACGCTTAAAACCATTTATTCATCAAATTTATCAAAATTAAAAGTAATGTAGAGATGTTTTCATTCATATTACTTAAACAGTAAAGACACAGAGTAAAGATCTTACAGAGATTCCAAACGGCCGTTTTCCTCTTTTGGTACTTAATTTACTTCAAGCTCGCAGATCATAATTAATTTCACTAGCAGCCAATCAGAGAAGGCGAAATGTGAAAGTGATTCCTGATTGGATATGGAACTTCTATCAAACGGCATTTTAATTTCATCGGCGCTGCTCTTTTCCCTCCATTTCGATTTGAATTTGAGTGACAGCTTTAGTGGGCGAATGACGAGACGCAGCAGGAGTGACGTGGAACTATAAGAGGCGGTCCGATGTGCATGAAGTTTATCTATGGGAAAACTCCTGTTAAAAAAAGTTGCCATTAGCGTCTATGGAGATGAATCCTCTGTTAAGCTCTATATCTGTGAGTAAAGACTCATTTACACTGTTTCACTTTCACTGTTCATCCTGAGGGATTCACTACCGTGAATCGTTAGTTGGCATAGAAAATAGAGAATAAAGAAGGAAATGTCAACTCTCACTCTTCACATTGGATGATTCGTACAAAATGTGCCCAAAAAGTGATGTCTGAATGAGCGTTAAGAATAGCTTCAAAAACCATTCACTCTAGAACCCAACGTCTATTCAATCACACCATAGCCTCGTTTTCAGCCTTCCAACTAAATAGCCTCCAACTAGCGGCCCTCCATTAACTCCATTTTCGCTGAAAAAGTTTTAAATACTCTTTAATGAGGCTGTTAATAATATTTTCGCAACAAAATATGCACGCGGGGCGCATATTTCCCTCCGAAACAATTCACGTGACGAAGTAATTAATTACAACGGTTAATTAAAAGAGATGGTTTAAACCGGGTTCTCTTTTCTGAACATGCGTTCGGTGGTAATTCAGGCTGTAAAATGGCAGCCATTTTTAACGTTTCGCCTATCGCATGAATTTTACCAGTGGTGTTCTGATAGTCTAATTACGGTGTTGCCATTCGCGTTCACAAAGAAACACTTAAGAAAGTCGGGGTTAGTTAATGAGTGCTTTTGGAATAGTGTTGTAAATTTTGAGATTTGAATATGTAATGGGAATTATTAACGCTTTAAAAGCGTTTTATGAACTAAGCAGCATTCTCATGGGATTTTGGAATTTAAAGGTTTAATAAAAATAACTGGAATATTTTTTGCTAGTGTTACTAATATGTATTCCAAGTTATCACTCTTTTAATAAGGATCTAAAAAGTTCAAAAAATTATTTATATTAAATTTTTTGCATTGATTATTCATCTGTAATTGAATAAAAATAAATGTATAAAATATAATTGAATTGGAAGATTTTCGCTAATATTAAATTTTTTTCAAGCTTTAACCCTACAATGCATGATTTTTTAAATTCACTTGAAAATCATTTATTTGACTTCTATTATGGTGTAAATTAGTAAAAAAATACTAAAAAGAATTAATTTAATTTTTTCTACTTTTAATTGACCTTGTGAAATTAATTTGTGTCATTTGTGAAATTAATTGTGAAGTGAAATAAAACCAAATGCTCTAAAAATATAAAAAAACAACTTATCTTTTCAAAACAATTTTGTTTCAAGCTGAAAAAATTTTTATTTTAATTTATAAGGTCCTTTTATTTTGGCGTTTTGTATCTCTTGACTTTCGTCTCACTAGCTACTAACAAATGTCTCAAAATAGTACTCCTGCTGCAATCTACTGGCAGTCTAAAGTACTAATACAATGAAGTGTTATATTTATTGTACTTATTGCATGGCGTTGCCGTTTGGAAATGAAAGATCGAGTAGGAAAGGGGGGGAAATGTGTTGCCAAATGGCAACAGTATGCACTGTAGGGTTAAGGAAATAAAGAAAATGTAAATCCGGCTGTTTAACCATTCCTTCCTGTTCCTAAAAAAATTAATTTTTTTTAAATGAAATAAAATTTTGGAATCCAATTTCCTTTCAGAAAAATAAGATCAATTCTATTAAAGGCCCCTAGACCTAAGATTAATAGTATGATATTTTAGTAATATCACAGCCCAAATATTTACAAAAAATATTAAAAGTTATCTTTTGAACTGAATACCTAACTTAAGTATAAACTTTTTATCATTGCTTACTAAGAGAAGATTTATTTTGCTCTTTTAAAGACCGTTGTTAGCATGTAAATAAATAAAAATTCCTTATACTATGTTCTTGTACCTTATCATGTTTCACTACAACCAATTACATTCCGTCTTTACTCTTTAATGTACTATTCGTCTTTATTTTAACACTTTGTTCCGTCTCCAATACCTGAACACTCCTTCAAACCACTGACCTATAACCTAGAGTGCAAGCTTCTTATGCTTTAACATTATGAAAATCGTGCCATTTTTTTT
Source organism: Tetragnatha versicolor (assembly GCA_024610705.1). NCBI lineage: Eukaryota > Metazoa > Arthropoda > Arachnida > Araneae > Tetragnathidae > Tetragnatha > Tetragnatha versicolor. The sequence goes on from JANDEH010000008.1 coordinate 20,876,165, forward strand.
GTCAGTGATTTGCCGCTCATAGGGGCAAAATATTAATGCCAAATCAAGGTAGTTCCCTAAAAAAATCTAATATTTATTTAACTCTGTTGTTTTTTCACCGTTTTTCAAAAGAAATTTTTTAAATATATCGTTTATAACTTTTGCGCTCTATTTCATCATATAAATAAACGCGTAAAGCTGGATTCTGTTAACATGCAAGCAATAGGGGGAACTTGACCATCGCCCCTTTGGCGTAATGATACAACTTTAATTTTTATTATACAGCTCAGTCAGTGCTTCAAACCTGACCGCTTTCGGGCAAAGTTATAGAAACTAAGCATCAATTTCACTATTCTCTTCAACTAATAACCAAAGCCCTATGTCACATGGAAAATGATTCCGACACAAAGCTACCCCACACAACAGAGAGGCGTTGGAAAGATTGAGTTCCCCTCAGATACAAACCGGCCGAGATACGCTTTGCTTCCAAAGTTAAATACCCGAAGACGAACACACAAGCCTCCGAGCTCTTCAGAGTCCTCGTCAAATATTTGTTCTCCAAACTCGGGGCCGCCATGATGACTTTTTAATGAGAATCCCTTTTCCCGAATTCCTTCTTTCCTCTGGATTCCGTTCAGGAATAACAGCCATGTGCGCGGGGGCCTATATCTATTTCCCGTGGAACTTTTTTCCCGCCAAAAGCTCGGGGATAAAGAAACGTTCGTAAATACGCCAACGGCGGTTGGCGAAGTGAGGTTACTTAATGGATTTGGAAGATTTCATTGCTCTGTGAACCAAGAGAAGGAGTTTTTTAAAGTTTACACACCCGGTGGGCCTGCGAAATGGATTTTAACATTTCCAGGATCATTGTTTATTCAAAACTGTGGAAAAATGTAGGGAAAGATGGGAGCGTTTTTCGTGTTGTTAATTCTTTTTTTATGAACGTAAACGATTAGAAACATGCAGTAAGGGAGAATATGTTTGGGCAGTAAAATGTATTTGGTCATTAGAATTACCACCTGGGGTAACTTTAAAATAATGTTTTCCTGTTTTGAATCTTTTTTACGCGGTTATTATCGATATGAAGTTATTGTATCGTAACATTTACATTTATTAATCTATTAGTGAACCCTTTTTTAGGCGTGAAATACCTACAGTTAAACTTTGTCATAATATTTCCTCGAATACTACAGATAACTACAATGCAGGAAATTTCACACACTGTTCTATCTTCCTATATTGTTCTCTTTCTCCCTCTTTTATTCTATTTTAACTTATTTTGGGAGCTAGGCTTCTTAAAGAATTACCTGGTTTGGGGGCTCGGCACAACAAATTCGACAGGTGTAAATAACTTCTGGCCTAGATGATGAGGAGACGTTGATTTAAATGGCAAGGCCTAAAACAGACATTACTATTAGCCCGTATAGTTAAAAGGGATACAAGTGTACTAAAAAAGTAACCCTCATAAAAGTGTATTGTTTTTCATAAAGAGGCGCTTTATTCTTAAAATTGGACGTGTTTTATGACAAAACTTTATTGTAATCGGTATTCCCCAATTAAGGACAATAAGTTAAAGTAAGATATTTTAATTAAAGTAAGTTAAGTAGATATTCGGCTAAATTTAAAATCAGGTATAGAAAATCTGAGATTATCAAGAAGGGAAAATATTTTTGAGTCAAAGTTGGCGGGACTTAAAAAACATACATTAACCAAGAAATTCTTTCCATCCATAGCAATCAGATTAGCCAGACATCATTTTTTGACAAACTATGAAGTAACTCAGCTTCTTACTGGCGTGAGACACGGATATTTAAAAAGATTTAAATTTCCGTAATTTAATTATTTAAAAAAATTCTATATAAGTTCAATATATCACTGTGACTGCAACGTAGGTGGAAATCAAAATGTCGAGCATGTTCATTTACATTGTGTGATATCTACCATCGCAAGAAATGCTTTCAAAGCTTCAACACATAAATATTAAATGACCTCCATAATACAGATAACTGATTTCCAATAAAATATTATTTGACTCTTTCCGTTAGATTTACTAATAATATAGCACTCTGAAAATCTCTAAGGAGACATCCATAAATTACGTGAGGTCAAAAAGGGGGGAGGGGTTTGGAAAAATCTCCCCAAGGGGGAGGGGGGGTCGATTAAAATCTCACGTCAACTTTTTAAGTTAGAAATTATAGTATTTTCTTTTTTTTAAGTATGAGAAAGGAATACACACAGATAAGATACTGCAAATTATTTTTAAAAAGTTGAAGGTAAATCTCACTTGGGGGGAGGGGGGGGTCCAGCAAAATCTCACTAAATCACGAACTTTTAAACCAGATTGAAACTGATTTGTTTGAAATAGAAACTTGGTTTAGCGCGAATGATTTGACTCTAAATTTAAACAAAACTAAATGTATTCATTTTAGCCTAAGACAAAGTGATTTAAACTTTAACATCAAATATCATTCTTTATCTTGCAATAGAAACTCCAATAATTGTCACTGTCACATCCTTCAATCAGTTAATAGTATAAAATATTTAGGTTTATTTATCGATTCAAATCTTAAATGGAAAACGCATATAAATGAGCTAGGGAAAAAATTACGTTTTGTTCTATATAAACTTTTCCACTTTAAAAATAAAGTTGCTTTAAATTTTCTAAAATCATTATATTTTGCTTGGTTTTATTCGTTATTTAATTATGCAGCTATCATTTGGGGTGGGGAATATAGATCCAATCTTCAACCATTAATTTCTATACATAATAAATGCTTCAAACTTCTGAATCACCAATCTAGTCCCCATAATTTTAGGTCTCTTAAGTTATTACCATTACGGCATAATGCTTTTTATCGCATTCTACTTTATATTTTTCGTAATAAATCAATCTCTTTGTAAATTTAGAACCAGGCAATATAATACTAGATCATCTGAAATTTTTGAAATTCCGACACTTTCAAAGGACATATTTCGTAAACACTTTTTTTATCTTGCACCTAAATTGTACAATAGTTTACCTACAAATTTAATTGAAACAAATAGTTATTCTGTTTTCAAAAGAAATCTTTTGAATTTATAATTAACATCGACGACCTGGATCTGTATTTCTCACTTTGAAGCAAATTTTTCATTTTAAATATTATTCAGCCTTTTGCCAATTATATTGTGTGTGATTTTATTGTGGTTTTCTTGTGCTTATTTTATAGTTTTAATGTATTTTTTCTTTTTTTCTTTATTTTCGTTAATTAGTTATGTATTTAATTTCTTTTACGCCTGGACGGGTTTTTTTATTTCTCCTTGGCGGCGTATAACATTGTTTTTCTGTATTTATGTTTATTTTTTTCTTTAATTGTTAATAAAAATTATTATTACTAAGAGTATTATTATTATTATTATTATTATTATTATTATTATTATTATTATTATTATTATTATTATTTTTTTTTTATTTTTTTTTTTAATCTCACCATGGGGGGAGGGGGGTCCAGATTTTGGAAAAAAACACACGTTACGTAATTTATGGATGTCCCCTAATGCCTCTACCTTAAGCCTGATATCTCCTGAAATTTAAACTTCTTATTTTATTTGTATTGGGGTGATTTTCTCTTGTCAAATTTTAGTTACTTCTGGGCCCTGTGTGATACAATGTGGTACTCGGGGAGTTCCTGTTTTTTAATAAAAAAAATGGGTCGGGAAAGGTCTCAGACAAGTTAAGTAACTGGTTAAATAGTAGCATTACTTAGATAGCAATTAAAGTTGTACACTACAGTAAAAAGCATTACACTACATTTTCAAGAAGGCAGAATGATGGAGTCAAGGCTGCTCATATATCGATCGTTCAAACCAGTGGCAGAGATTTTGTTTCCCATCAAACTCTTCATTACTCCGAGTTAGTAAAACATCACTGCCTTTTTACGGCAACGGCCCAATCACTTCACGACAGAAGAGAAGGCCCCTTTCAGCTTTCATTATTCCGCCATCGGGCGATATTCCACGGCGAACGCGCAGTAACTTTATTAAGATTGACGTTTTTCACGCAGTTTATATCAACTTTCGCTTGGTATAACATTCCTTGCATTCTTTTACGCCCGGGCCGTCGGCTTGGCGGCGTTGCCATGGCGACGGAGTTGAGTAGTCCGAAATAATAAAAATGCCGACATTCTTCGAAGTTAACCGACCTAAGAACGATGGATGGATAGAATGTGAGCATTCTTTCTGGATGATTTTTTTGTTTTCGTTTTGTTGCCGTTGGAGAAGGTTAATTGTAACAAAAAATGGCGAACTTGGAGTTTTGATGTTTTCTTTTGGTGTTGCCACCGTCCATGATGAAAAGAAATGTATGGGTTGCGAATTTGAAGGGTGTGGAATGATGCTCATAAAGTGAGATTTTGTTTTGTTTTCTTGCTTTTTTTTCTGGAAAAAGTTATTGATGGCATCGAGAAGGTGTTAAATTCCTCACTAAAATTTTCTTTTCTTTGCAAAACAGTTTGTAATTAGTTTTTGATCTTGAGTTTCTCTCAATATTTTTAATTTTTAGACTTGGGAAAATGTTATTTTTTATGTTATAAATACCACAGAGTATATAGCTTAACAGAGTGTTCATCTCCATAGACGCTAATGGCAACTTTTTTAACAGGGCTTTTCCCATAGACAAACCTCAGGCCTAACGGACCCACTTCCTTACCTCCTATAGCTCCACCTCCAACCTGTCATTCACCCACTTCATTCGCCCACTGAAGCTGTCACTCAAATCCATTTGCTCAATCAATCGCATTTAGCTTTTTCTGATTAGCTGCCAGCGAACTGAATTATAATCTGCGAGCTGAATTAAATTAATTACCTTAGGTGGAAAACGGCCGTTTGGCATCTCTGTTAAGCTCAATACTATGTGATAAATACAAGGTGTTTCAACAAGTTTGCCAAAACTCTTCGGCACAGCCAGATTTTTTGCCTGGAGTACATTAAAAATGTTCAAAGAACTACCTTTACAACCCAATATTTTCGAGAAAAATGGGCCTGAGAAAAGTTTGATGCCAAATCTTGTTCAAACTTAAATGTTTGTGGAAATATCTTTGTTGAATTTAGGAGATATTGCGCGTGCATGCGTGCACCGTAGAACGATGTAATTACGTTTTTTTCGAATATGAATTCACATGTCTCTGAAAAAATATCTTTGCTTAGGTATGGTTCTCTGCGCACTTTTCACGCACTCCACGCAATGAATCTATCAGTTAAGAATTTGAGCAGACTTATTAAAACACACTTCAAAATTAGCAATAAAGAAAATGATAATTTATTTCCCCATTATCAGTGGCGTAACTAGAGTTGACTCATGGGGGGGTTACACCAGTTAACCACGCACTCAACATATTTCATAATTATCATGTAGCTTTAATTTAAATCAATCAATTAATTTAATCAATCCATCAATTAATTTAACAATCAATTATTAATTAATTAATGAATTTAATTAATCAATCAATTAATTAATTGCCAAAAAATGAACTTGAAACTTAAGTACGATTTAGTTGGTGAGACCAAGATAAATAGAATTCTCAATATCAAAATCGTCTTCTAATGTCCTAAAGGGAGTCTGGGGGGGTCCTCCCCCAGAAAGTTTTTGGAAATTTAAGTCAAAAAAGCAGATTTTCAATTCGTTTTGGTACACTTAATCTGGATTTCGGACATGTATTTTCAAGAATTAAATTTCCATTTGGTTGGAATTTTGCATTTTGACAAATTTTTTACAAAAAAGTTGTAAATAATAGAGTTTCAAAGAGGGGTCTGGGGGTCCTCCCCCAGAAAATTTCTTGAAACTTGATCCTAAAAACAGGATTTTAACTTGTTTTTGGAGTCACTTTCCCCTTTTCTATCACCCCGAGTTCCCTCTTTCTCAATGTTAGTGCTTATATTCCTATTGGGGGGGTAAAAGCAAGCTGAAGAGGACCACCCCATAAGTCCCAAAATTCCAAGGGGGTAGGGGGTTATTCCCAAGAAAAATTTTGAACCTTAAAAGTAGGGGTTTTATGCATTTTAAGACGAATTTTTAAGGAAAAAAAATAAGGAAAAAATTGGTGTCGAAATTTCGGTGGGAGTTTGGACCTCCGAACCCCCCCTCGGATACGGGGCCCAAGAGGAATTAAATGCAATTAAACTACAAATAAAGTTTCCGTATTTGTTTTGCTATTTCTAAAAATTATCAAATAATTTATCTTTTAAATAGAAATAAATAATCATAAACAAACACACTCCAACAAAAAACTGAATGTTTAAGGTGATTAAAGTTTGAGTTCTTTCATAGGTGATGGATTAACATATTAGTACCTATAATTAGAACTCGTAAAAGTGGTTCAGATTACATATTTATATATTTGTGTCATAATAGACTCATAAAAATTATAATATCAGAAGTTAATATTTCTTTTAAAAAACGAAAAATGGAGAGGGAGTAAAGAGAAAATGAGAAATTGAAAAAGCAGAAGAATGAAGCATAGGGTGGCACAAACACTATGTACAAAACTACCTTCAAAAAGTATAAACAAAAAACTTTTTCATTTATAGAAATAATAAAAATTCAACAATTTTTTAATTTTGAAATCAAATTGCGTCTTTTCCTTCAATAGAATTCACCCTTAATTTACACAAAACACAAATTACATTAATTAATTTAAGTTATTGTATTGGTAACTAAAATACCACTTAGCAACTCTGCAGAGGCATTAATATCCAATCCATGGTGTCTTTTTGGATCAGGTGGTCCTTCACTTAAGCTTATGTCACTTTCAGAATTGTTTTTAGCAAATTATTCTTTGATTTTTCGTTTGCGATTAATTTTAAAAAGAACGCAATTTATGTTTCAAGTCTATCGGACACTCGAGAAGACGGGAAAATGCGACTACTAAGTTTAAATTTAACCCATCTGCTGACCCCTTCCAAAAAAGCCAACCCCCTGGGTTCTAAACCAATTAGCACCACACTGGTCCCCCAACATTCCTCCCCAAAGAGGGAAAGGGGACATCTGGTATTGCAAGGCTCGTGGATCCAATCTTGGAAAGATAAGAAACTGGTCAACTTCGTGGGGGGGGGGAAGAATTGAAAGGAAACAGTGTGTTTGTTTAGAGTGGAAGTGTGGAATTGCGGTATGCAGAAAGATAAGTTTTTGGGGTTGGGTGTGCACGTGCACCTCTCTGCAGCAAGATCAGGACCCCATTCTTAAATTAAAAATATGAATATAATAAGAAAAAAATAGCATGTCAAAGCAATGGGAGGGGTTACGTCCCCAATAACCCCCCTCGTTACGCCTATGCATATTATATCCTTCAAAATAAGGATACAAAATTTATATCGACAAGAAAAATCAGCATGCAAAAAACACATTAAATTTTATAAGTATTAAGCTTTTAAAATCCCTCCATTAATTTTACCCTACTCGACCGTATTAATTACAGCAAATTAAGGGCAGAAATTTTGAAAGAGGGTGGAAGTAGAATTTCTAATTGAAAAGGGGGAAGTGGACTCAAAAAGTTTGGGAATCTATGAGATAACACGTTTCCTCTCATAATTTCTTTTCCGTTCCTCCGTCTGTAATATTTGAAGAACCACGTACAAAGCGCAGGGAAGTTTAGTTTTTTTTCTGCATACTGTCTACCCTAAAGGAAAAACGCGTTCTACAGGAATCAAAAGTTCATTACCCAACTTTCTCGTTTTATATTTTAAATAACTTTCAGGTATAGAAATAAGTACTCATATCAATAAGATGGGAATCTTCTTCATTAGCGTACTTATTCAGGTAAACCACAAAACTTGGTTGATTACCAAAATTAAAGCATTTTAAGCATTCCTAAGTTGTTTGTTTTTCAGTGTAGTGTCGACTCTGAAGGAAAAATAGTTTTACAGATATCGACAATGAAACTCGAGTTTAACTGAAACATGAAATCAAAATATGGAATAACCTTATTTCAATTAAAAACTTAACAGTTTAAATTTCTCTTGTAATTTTGTGGATTATAACGCACTACGAGATCATTCTTCATAACCTTTATTGATAAAAAAAGTTAATTGAGAAATCTAAAAGTAAATATATTAGGGTACGATCCAATACTAGACACTTGTTTGATTAGAAAATGTAATTAATTATAGCTGAGAGAGATGGAAGGGAATGAATTTGATTGGTTGGTTTTAGTTACTAATAGTCGAATGGATTTCAAATTCATGTAAAAAAACCTTTTATCCATTAAATTTCAACTTCTTTAAATGAATACTCATTTATCAAACTGATTTTAGATTATGTATTATCAAAAAAAATATCTAGAATCTCCTTTACCGTTGTTGCTGAACCTGTGAATTGTTCATTTTTAATTAATTAATAAATAATTTATTCAGCTCGCCACTTTAAAAAGAACTGAACTGAAATGGAGATACTTTTGAATTCGAGATTCGATCAGTTCATCAATTCAACTTTTCGTTGCTTTTGATTCGAAGACTAAGCCTACTTGTATGGGACACTTTTATCAGCCACGATTTTGTGTTGTATTTGTTCTAATTTCTGAACTATTCAAGATTATTCAGATGTATATCCAATTCATCCCTCTATGAATTCGTATGCCAAAGTTAAATTCTACTGGCATTCTCTAGAAAGTAAGACTGTTTAAATTTGTTTTCAAAGACAAAGATAGCTGGTGAATCCAAATACACCGGGTCCGAGTTACATTTTTGGCAAAATTTGGTGTTGCTAACACAGTTTACACTAGCAAATTAACAGTTTAACTTCTATAGAACTGGGTTGCCAGAATCCACTATTTTATTGCCATTTTTGGAATGCCGTTTGTTTTTTTCTGGATTACCCAAGATAATTAGCCAAGCTGTCTATATTTTATTATTTTGTATAAAAATCACATTTGAGAGTATATGTTTCTTTAACAGAACCATAAACTTGCACGTTGTTTTGTTTCCTTTGGTAAGTATAGGCTAAGGACCTTACAGTAGGCTAATTGACAAATGGCTAATCACGCATCGATCATTCCAAACGTTTTGTTTTAACTCCTTTTTTATTACATAAACAAATAGCTTAACGGAAATACGAAAACACAGTTCCCAGCAAAAAAACAAAAAACATTTAGACGTTTACCTTTCCAATATCCTTCTCTGTTCAAATATTTGCTTAAATAATAAATAAATCGATGGTCTTTAGAAAAGAACTCTTATTTTTCTTATGTCCTACAAATGCATTAAAGTGGAACAAGCAAGAAACAAAGACTAGAAAACATCCCTACAAAAAAAAGACAAAACCATATCATTCTATTGATTCCATTACACAACAAACAAAAAGAGCATAAAACCCATCGATTCCCGAAAATATGGATACATAACCAAAGTTTCGTGTTTACATCGAACTATTTGTTGGCTTTTAGATATTTGTGGACAGGCGAGCTCTCAAGAGAAAACACAGGGAATTACGTTACCCAGAACTCACAGGCAGGTCCGTTCCCTTGCCATGCGATTTCAGGTTCTCGAAAAAATGTAAAAACGCAAGATAAATGCCATGCCAGAAAAAAAGCAACAAACTAAGTCTCAAATTCGATTTGACAGACGGTCTCTTTTGGACAGGTTTTGCTTTACGGCGGACCTTCTTTTAAGGGATACTGAAAATATCAACGATTTTTTGTTTTTACTGCTCTCTTTGCCTGCGCCATTTTCTTTCGTAATTCGATTCGTTTGTTCTTTGTCAAACTTTGGCTTTTAGTGCAAATCTCGTGAAAAGTTTTGTTTCGTTCTTTTTTCTGCCGTTGAGTTGTATCTTATTCGAGTAGGAGGGGTATATTTTATATGCCGTATAAAAGTGAACAAGGAAAAGAATAAGAACTGATATTCGATGACATCGAATTTCTTCCCTCTTTTGAAAGGTAAGAAATCAGGCAGGAGTGGGTTGAATTTCTCGAGTTCTACATTTTATTTCTCGACATGTGATACGAGATTATTTCTCAAAATTGGGTAAAATGTACAATAGCAAGTCATCAATCTTTTAAGACTATTCATTGTTAATTATTAAGCTTGATAAGACTATTATGCAAGCCTGAAATTTCCATCCAATGTGTCTATTGGGTACAATGGGCAATACCACTATTTATTTTTTATTTTTTTATTCGATAGAGGTACCCAAGAGCGGAATATACGCTCAAAAATGTTTTAATTACGATGATTATTAATTTTTTTTATGTAATTTCAAAGTTCGACTTTAAAAAAGGGCGTTAAATCGTCAAATTTCCCAATGTGACGTACTTTTACCCTATAGGGGAGAGTGGAGCACATTCGCACAAAAAGTGCATTTCGGCATATTTCTCTGGATCTAGATGAGATATTGAAACAAACTTGGATTCAAATGAAAGTTAAGACCTTCCCGATATTTTAGAACGATAATTGGTCGCATTCATCTAGAATTTCTAACCTATATCATCAATCTAAAAAACGAGAAACTTCGTGCGAATGTGCCCCATGGGTGGGGCAGTTTCGCACACGTGTGGGGCACATTCGTACACATGCAAAAAATTATACAATAATTATTTTTACGAACTAAATTGTTTATGGCACTTTAAAGTAAGAATAATTAAACGAAATATTTGGCACTTTTACATATTTTTCCTCTAAATTGAAGATTGTTTTACAAAAAGAAAACAGCTTCAGAAAATATTGAACATTAAAGTTTTTGATGAGGAAAACAATTGTAGTAATGAAGAGTATATTGCACATTGACATACTTCACATAAAATAATTAGTTAGAAAAAGTTTAACCAATATTTTAACTGTCAGGTTTTATTCGAAAAGAAAAGTGAACCAACAGCTCGCTTATTAACACCTGAAACTGACGGTTGGGGAACTTTAAATACGATATTGTTTTTTTGTATGAATGTTGAATCATTACCTACTGGGAAAATAAAAGTTCCGTCATTAATTTTAAAGTTTTTCATCATTAATTTTAAATAAGCACCATTCAAATTCCAAATTTTCCATTTGACCAACATAACAAAATTTTCTTTTTTGTAACAAATTCTATTAGAATAAAATCACCTAAGTCCAAGTCAATTGGTATTAAACAATTATCAGGGACATTTATTTCTTCAATGTTTAAATCTGGGTCTAAATTCCTTAAAACTGAAGCTTTCTTTAAGATATTATTTTCTATTAACACCAAATTTTGAAACAATTACAATAACAAACAATTACAAACAATTAAACTTCAAGTTATTAAATATACTGCACTTATAAACATATAAATCGCTTTCATAATAAAAAATTTAGAAAGATGAGGCACATTCGCACTGTCCGAATCTGCCCCATCTTTTGGTGTACGAATGTGCCCCATCTACCAGTTCAAGCTTACCACGTCCCAACAAGATATTTATAATTAAAGCAGGGAAATAAAACCTTTCTAGAAACTTACTTTAGTAATGCCTCAACTGAATAAAATGCTGAATGTCCACTTGAGAGATATTTTTGATTGATATTTTACGCCAACAAAACGACAAGAAAATTTACTTTGCTGCTTCTAAAGCTAGCAAATTTCTAGTACGTATACAACAAAATGGCTCAGGGCTTTGAAAATTCATGCAGGAGGTGGTAGTCATGCTTCCATTTACTGGTATTTTTTTCAGATTTCTAAATTAATAATTACTAGGGGAAATGCCGTCTGTCCGAATGTGCCCCATGTGCGAAATAGCCCCACTCTCCCCTACATTGATTTTAAACAATGCTTTAATGGTTTAAAGTTTAAACAAATCAAAGTCAGTGTTGGGTTTTTTGTTAAAGTCTGTACGAGTCAGTTGTGACGTATTTTTACCCTAAACAAAGACAAAGGGCTTGGCGACTCTAATTTTAAATATTTAATTATCTAATTTTTTTTGAAACTTTTCATGTGGATTTTTGGATTTAGATCTATTTCTTTTACTTGAAAATTGCATTTTTTGTTTTCAAAACATGATGGTATTGCCCATTAAACTTTTACAAACAAGGTATCCATTTAATGCCCTTTTCACAAACTTATTTTAAAGAAGTTTGTTCATTAAAAACACAAAAATGATAAAGAACTTCTTAAACCCCAAACACCCAACAGATTTTTTTTCACTACGAAAGAAGAAATTTTTTTATGTTATACAGTTTATTAGAAACCCCCCCCCTCTCTCTCTCTTTTCTAAATAGAAAACATTACCCACATAAATAAAAATTTAGTAACTGCATTTAACATGAGCGCTGTTAAACACGCAAGTTCAAGAATTAGAAGATTTTTTTCTTACCTTTATGCATAGGTCAACCAATATGGGATGTGCTGAGTTATTGGTTAGCCCTCTTCTAATTTTGTTTAATCTTTCTTTGCAATCTAATGTTTTTCCTGATATATCGAAACAAACAAAAGTCATTCCTGTTTTTAAGAAGGGGGATGTAAGTTATTGTATAAACTATAGACCCATTTCAATATTAAGTCCCTTTTCAAAAATTTTTGAAATTATAATGTATAAAAGAATTTTTTTGCAGGTAAAAAACTTGATTTCTCCTAAGCAACATGGCTTCATGCCCAAACGATCCACACTTACCAATCTAATTTGTCTTACAAATAAAATTTATTCCTCTTTTTAAGAAGGTTCTCAACTAGATGTTATTTACACAGATTTTTCAAAGGCTTTTGACTCGATTGACTTTGGTATCCTACTTGGGAAATTAGCTAGATTTGGTTTTCATGATAATCTTATTAAATGGTTTTATGAACTTTTATTTCTTCTTACTTAAGCAATCGATCACTCTACGTATATTTCAACAATGCTATCTCTGATAAATTTACCGATAACTCGGGGGTTCCTCAGGGGTCTAATTTGGGGCCCTTACTCTTCATAATATTTATTAATGATCTGTGTGATCAATTACATTTTTGTGACTTATTATTTGCCGACGACTTGAAACTGTTTAAGCCCATCCATTCCTCAGAAGATGCTAAACTTTTACAGAGAGATATTGATAACCTTTACGATTGGTGCATAACTAATAATTTACTTCTTAATGTCTCTAAATGTAGTGTTGTAAGCTTTAGTCGTACATCTGTGCCTTTTGTTTATCAGTATCAAATCAACAATAATGAATTGACTCGTTCTAATTTCATTAAGGATCTTGGTATCACTTTTGATTCACAGCTTGATTTCTCTCATCATATCGATATTACTGTTTCCAAAGTTTATAAAGTTCTTGGATTCCTTAAAAGAAAAACTAATAGATTCACCTATCAGCAGGCTATGAAAACTTTATATATCAGCTTAATCCGTTCAAAGTTAGATTATTGTTCTATAATTTGGGATCACTACTATAATAATAAAATTTTTAATCATAGAACAAGGTCAAAATAAATTTCTCCGTTATCTATTTTTTAAAGATCATCACACGCACACACATACGAATTTTCGTTACATATCCAATACATATCTTTGAGATAGTTTTAATATACCAATACTCAAATCCCGAAGTAAACTTCTCAATGTTTTGTTTTATCACAAAGTTTTAAATAATCATTTAGATTGCATTGATATCCTTAATTATGTTCATTTTGATGTTCCATGTAGACGTTTTAGAAATCATAGTTTATTTGTTAACGTTCTTGCTAAATCTAATGTCATTGAAAATTTTCACTTATACAAATTTTACAAATTATGTAATGAGTTCTCGAAATATTTAGATATCTTTAGCATGAATTTTAAAGTTTTTAAAGCTATTTGTCTTCAGATTTTTAAGTAATCTTTGGTGTTTTTAATGTATGTTTGTACTTTTCAGTGTAATTGTATATTTTTCTTCACCACTGTGTAATTGGATATTAATCTGTAGTGTGTGTGTTTAAATAAATATAAATATTAATAAATATGTTACACATACATTGAGCAGAGAAAATTTCATAAAAAATCTAAGAATCTAAGGTGAAAAAAAAATAGTTTTCGCTGCATGATTTGACATGGAATGACTCTTAGATATTATTATAGGGAAGGTTGATTTGAAATTTAACAAGATATTAACCCTTTATTTACCGACGGTACTTGTAAGTACCACTGGCTCAAGTTTAGAACTGCTGATGGTTGGCGAGTTTTGGCTCTTTGGCACCATATTTAGAAGCCACATAATTCACTTAACATAAGTTGGGGTAACTATATAGTGATTTTTATCGCTAAAAACTTGGTGCATCAGCAGTACTAAACTTGCGCCGAAAATAATTTGGCAAATAAAGGGTTAAAATATAAAGTAGGCGATTGCTGCAATACCGAGCTAACTCCTATATAAAGCTGTTGGAGTTAGCTCTTTGTTGCTCTACAGTCACATCTCAAACGTTGTTGGTGCACTTTTTAGGCAAATAATTGTGGTAAGTAAAAACTACAATGGAAATTCAGAGTAACAGACGAACAAACATAGCAATTTACATTGTACAAGGAAAAATTAACCATAAATAGTTTTGCTTAGGAACCATCTTGGGTGACGTTAAAATATTAAATATCGCCAAACACCTGATACTCTAATTTGCGTAGAAAAACATCGAGAGAGAACACAAAGAATGGCACACTTAATTTAATGAAAAACAATATTTTAATAACTCTGTAAAACTAGCTTTCAACAACCGAGAACACACATTTCAGTGCTTATAAACAAGATTATCAAAGCTTCAAAGTAGGAAATCATGTACAATGTCGACACTCACATACAGTTTCTCATACACTCCTTATTTAACAGAAACGCCCCTTGAGAATACGAAGGGCGATGCCATATAATCACATTTTCATAATTCGTAACACTAGCACTTAACATATGAACAAGTAGAAGAAGAATATAGAAATGACAAATTTCAGATACTGAAATATACTAGATTGGAACGTTTCTTGACATCAATGACGTCACGGTTTGCAGGGAGGAGCTTCAGTTAGACGTTATACTTACCAGCTACCTAATTGGTGGCATTGCGAAAGGCAGAGCAAGTGTGTCATTCATCTCTGACTCACCAATTAGGTAGCTAGTAAGTGTGACGTCTAATCGAAACTCCACCTCGCAACCTGTGACGTCATTTTGAGGAAACGTTGCAATCTAGTATCAGTTAATATTGTTTGCATTCACTCAGGTATTTAACTGAGTTTAACAAAATAAGTGAAACAAAAAGTTATTTATAGGTTTAAGTTTTACGGCAATAAAAAGAAAATTTATATATTTTAGTTATAGGGTTTAACAGTGGAAAGCTTTTTTGCGGGAAGTTATTGATGATCATTAAGTTAAATTTCAATCACGAAATAATAGGTGATAGTTAACTTTATAATAAATTTCCCTGAGAAAAGTTTTATTTGAAAACGAAAGGGCGACTCTACATTCTGGAACTAGTAAGTTCAAAACAATTAATTTAAGGTAAATAATAAAAGTAAAGTTGGTGATTGGAATATTAAAGGTCAAAGAAAAAACACAGATTAAATTTAGTTTTGAATATCTGTCTACGCTTTTAAAAATGTCTACACACACACACGAAAGCTTTTACCTCGGTTTATCTATCATTACTTCATTAACTTTTCTTGAAAATAAAGTTTAAGTGAAGTCAGATAATTAATTTCCATAGACCTGAAGTTAGGATCAAAACATTAGAATATAATTATCTCTCATCCGAGAATTCGGCATTGGCGAGTAAAAAGTCAAACATTTTTCTTTCATGCTGGCAGCAGAAAAAGCTGCATTCGAAAAAGCTTTTTAGAAGGGTAATTAAGACTGTTAGAAGTATTATATCAAGCGTTTCAAAATAACTTCCAACACTTCTAAACATGGCACATTAAAATTTAGAGATGAACCCACATTCATAGTAATATAAATTGTAAATATGACACAGTATTTAATATTTAGGAATTATAAAAATACACAACACACGACCATGTAGCATCAGCCATGTCCATGACAGAAAACTTCAGCCACTTTTTTTTATACAAATCTCGAAAGTTTTAAGGAAGAAACTCTTTACATGACAGATAACATTATTATCATACAGCCGCTTGTTTAATTGAAATAAAATGATAATGGAGTTATATTGCTTGTGAACATTAGAATTCCGATACAAAAATAGTTACGATAAGCCATGGACTAAACTATAAGGCAGTGTACATCAGAAGTTCCCAATGTAGACAGTTGTAGAAATCAGAGAAGATTAATAGGGTGTTTTAACGAACGAATTTACAAGTTATCTTCAACAACAGCTCTAGTAGAATTTTGTTTTAAGTACAAAAATATGACTGCAGATAAGATTATGGGCTTACTCTTTTAAAATTAAAATTTTTCAAAAACTAACTTTTAAAGCGAATTTTCCTATCATAAATGACTAACGGCCGTATTCACCGGTAACTTGACCGGCGGTTAGCCAAGACTCAAATAATGGTGGAAAGTTAGCTTTCCTTCTTCAACGGCCAATCAGAAGCTTGACTGTCGTTTAACCGCCAAGCTACCGGTGAATACGGCCGTAAATCAACGAAATTAAATCTTACAATAAACTTCGGTAACTTTAAAAAATTGTTTCTCGCAATATTCGAAAGATGTTTTTTTATTTGTAAGCTTAAGCCATTAATTAAATAATTTTAAACGTAATACAACTATAAACTTTTAACATATAGCCCAATTTCTATAACAAAAAAGAGGTTTTTCTATGAAACAAACCTATCTTTATTATGAGTGGAATTGTTTTGATAAACTAGTTGGAAACTTCTGATGATACCATTAATCTAGATTTGAAATTTTTAGAGATGGTTGGAAATTCGACAATATATTTTCGAACTCTTATAATACATACCTGTATTTACACTTTGCTAAAACCCCTTAAAGAAAATAAGACTATTATTTGAGTTTGACTTTTTCCGAGACATTCATTGAAGTGCAAGTATGTCAACGTTTCTTAGCGTATAATTTACACACAGTATCTCTCTAAGTATACTAAAACTCCCTTTTCAAGGGGATTCTATTTTCTATCCTGCATTATGAAACTTCTATCCGTATTAAAACCTTAATATAAAAACAACGAAAATTCCTTAGCAATTCATAAACAGATAAAAACAAGGACGACTTTAAAGTTTTGAACTTCTAAAAAATTATCTCAAAATATTTATCCCAAAGCAATAATTCCACCAGAAATAAAAGGAAACGTATAACTACCAATATTAAATAATATAACCGAAAAGTTGAAAGTTATATTTTATACTTTCTATCGCCATGCATTGACATACTGGCACAACCATGAACGCTTAGTAACTAACTGGCATATATTCTTTTATCACATAAAAATATCAGTTCTCAAATGTCTGAAATGGTTACTAATTCTTCTGAAATCTAAATCTACGAAATTCCTACTTAATTATAAAAAGAAAACAAAGATCTTTCGATTCCTCTATTCTCTCTTAGCATCGTAAAAATCACGATACTTTTCTGCTACCACGGCCCAGGTAAACATACGCAGCCAAACTAACCATCAAGAGTTCTCAATACTTGATATAATCTGGCATTTTACGTTTTTTATCAGCAAGTTGCCTTATTACCTCAAGGGCGAGGTAAATGTAAAATACCGTGAAAATAAAGCTAATGTGTATTTCTCTCTCTTTCGCAAAGTATTGGTATTTACAATTTATAAACGTGAAATTTTAATTACAGTGTAATTATATGTGCGCCTATGAGTGACTCCCCTAACTTACGCGTATTTATATCATACGCCTCTTACCATTGGGACTCCCTGCAACAGTTAAGACATAGCGAAAGCTCCCGAATTCCAAAATCCCTAACTAGAATGACGATACATAAGCTTTCTTCAATTAATATCACTTGGTTTAGAGTAGAATGTAATAGAATCATCCGTTCTAGTATGAAATAAATACTACTAAATACCGAAGATAATTGGCATTTAACAGGAGCTTTGGCTTAGTTCCTAAGGCAACCGCAGGAATTATATATTTACTTAATATAATTGACAGGATCTCTGTTTCTCTCAAGGTTCAATGAACCACTTTGACCAGGTTTTTTTATTATATCGGGTAGAAAAGATGGGATATTAAGTAGTTAATTCATTTTCAAAGGCTTAGAAAATACTACAAAAAATTAAGCTTTTTTTCAAACTGAGCTTTAGAAATGTAGCGACTAAAACGGTCTTCACTAAAGAACTCAATATAAATACTAAATATACTCATTTTGTGCTAAATTAAACACTAGATTTTTTTTGTCTACTTTGTTTACTATTTATATTCTAGCTGTAGTTTTCTGTAGTATTCTCCAAACGGGGCATTTTGTAGTCCTTTAAGACTTTAATAGTATAAGTAGTATAAGCATTAATAAATGGATAATGTTTATCTTGTTCATTTTATGTTAATTTGACACTTATTTGAATAATCAACTAAGTCTAAAAGCTCAAAAATGATATACTTTTAGTTTTAATTCTATTTTTAGAGCAAATATATGAAAAATAGATTTATAATTATCCATTTCACATTTCGTGCAAAAAAGTAATGGTAGTTATTCATTGATAAAATATTTATGGGTATAGTGCTGTCCTTTAAAAACCCAACTTTCTTACTTTTCCTTCATTAAAAGCTTAAAAAATATGATAATTAAATCGAACAAAATAGTGTTGTAACGGCTCCATCCTACACTACATTTTAGTGCTTAGTATTTTAATTCCAACTCTCCGTTACAAATTGGCAGACAATTAAGCAAGAATCCAAAAAAAAACCATGTACCCTTAAAAACATGCTTGAAAATACTCAAAAATAAAGAAAAAAATATGATGAAAAGGTTTTTTTGACAGAATATAATATACTTAAAATAATTAAAACCAAGTTTATTATAAATTATTTCTAAAATTAAAACTGTGATAAGTCAAAATTTTCAAGATTCTGTCTTCAAAACGCATCGACAATAGCGTTTTTACTGTTGTATTTTGTTGAAAACGACCTATTAAAATAAAAATACTCCATACAATTTTTATAAAGAAGACTAAAAAATGGTAATTGGTACTGATATTTAATTTTAAACCCCAAACTTTTAACTTTCAAGTACCCATTTTCAAGTAAAACTCAATTAATTGCTATCGTTGCACGTAAAATGGCTGTTTTTGGAATCATTGAGTTTTTATCAAAAATAACTGAAAAAAATCAAGAATTTCTGAAACAAGTATTCTATATATTTGCATAATTAGTTTTATATCATGAATACTATTAATTTTTGCTTTAGTTTTTATTTATTTTGTCATTTAATACAAAATGAAAAGTGGGGTTTTTAGGCACCCTATGGGTTTTTTTCACCCCTCATTTCAAAGACTGCCGTAAGGTCCCTGGATTGAGCTGAAATTTTAATATTTTATTCTCAAAGTAACGGGATAACACAAAAACATGTGAAAGATGCTGTAAAATACTTATACCATACATTTTTACAGCATCAAAATCTGCATAACAGTGCCCTGCCACTCTAAATGGCATAGGAAGACAGGGGACATGATAATTTAAAATTATTTTAATTATTTATTTAAAATATCCCAATGGGTTTTTTAGGGTACAATTTGGAGTGGGTTTTTTAAAGGACATCACTATACAGGGTGTTTCAAAATTGCGTTGCACGGCTTTTATTCGGAACCAGCACCTCCTAGGGTCATGGAAGTAAGGTCTACCCCTAGGTAAGTGACCCTGGAGAATCCATTGAGATGACTTACAGCGCCCCTAGCGGCGAAATTAAAAAGTTAAAAAAATTAATTTAAAAACTAAAGGAGATAGAGCAAAAACCTCAGTGAGAGTATTGTTGCCAACGTCAAGAAGAACTCATTGAAAAAAATTTGATCAAAATATCTTGAATATTCGCGGAGATATTAGCATGTGAAAATAGCACTTTTTCGGGGGTCAAAAAGTGAAAAGTTCGCATATTCGCAATTTTTTTTTATTTTTTAATAAAATTTTGTGTTCTTTCAACTAAAAAAACACAAAACTACACAAAAACACTGAAAAATTTGCAAATATGCGAACTTTTTCCTTTTTGACCCCCGAAAAAGGGCTATTTTCACATGCTAATATCTCCGCGAATATTCAAGATATTTTGATCAAATTTTTTTCAATGAGTTCTTCTTGACGTTGGCAACAATACTCTCACTGAGGTTTTTGCTCTATCTCCTTTAGTTTTTAAATTAATTTTTTTAACTTTTTAATTTCGCCGCTAGGGGCGCTGTAAGTCATCTCAATTGATTCTCCAGGGTCACTTACCTAGGGGTAGACCTTACTTCCATGACCCTAGGAGGCGCTGGTTTCGAATAAAAGCCGTGCAACGCAATTTTGAAACACCCTGTATATATATATTAGGGTGTATCGAAAAAAACTTTTTTTTGATTTTGATGATGCCTTAGTGCGGAAAAGTTGTCTAAGGTGACAGAGAGTACCTGTGAATTTTTTCAGAATTTTCGGATAATATCTTGAGGTGCCGCCAAGGCCCTGAAGGTCCCCATGTTAATCCAATGGAGCACGCAAGCCAAGAAGGCCGAAAATTGGTTTTTCGCCCCTCATTTCTACCCTAATCACACGACGAATGTCTTCACTCGAGTTATGGACCCTATAAGATCTAGGCTATCCGACAAAACTTGAATAATAGCCTAAATCTCTATATTATGTTGATTTTGGGCTCTGATTTGAACGAGGAAATACGCGATTTTCGACGAAATTGGAGCATACAAAAAAACGTTATATAGAGATTTAGGCTATTATTCAAGTTTTGTCGGATAGCCTAGATCATATAGGGTCCATAACTCGAGTGAAGACATTCGTCGTGTGATTAGGGTAGAAATGAGGGGCGAAAAACCAATTTTCGGCCTTCTTGGCTTGCGCGCTCCATTGGATTAACATGGGGACCTTCAGGGCCTTGGCGGCACCTCAAGATATTATCCGAAAATTCTGAAAAAATTCACAGGTACTCTCTGTCACCTTAGACAACTTTTCCGCACTAAGGCATCATCAAAATAAAAAAAAAGTTTTTTTCGATACACCCTAATATATATTGATAAAATATATTAAATAGAACAACTAATAATTAAATTTTATAACAAAAAAATTGATTTATGTTTCTGTGTGTCAATCTTCAAATATATTATTTAAAGTTTCAATTTAAACTTTTAAAGATATGATAAATCCTATGTTTAGTTGTAGCTGGTATAAATAAAATAAACGGGAAACAAAACAAAAAGTCATAGGTATGAAATTTATTATCTTAATTCGATAAAGTATCTATATTCTCGTTTCATATCAGAAACAGTTCACTTATTTGGTATTTGCATCAGTTCGGTAACCTTCTCAAATATCGGCGACATCAAAGGAACAGTATGATAAAAACACAGCATGCATACATACAAAAACGACATGTTTACGGCACAATATACCCGCTGAAATAAATCAAAATTCATCACAAATCTTATACACAAATGCAAAATGTATAATAAAAAAAGGAATCTAGAGCTTTTAATTCGAAGAAGAAAGAATTTCAGTCAAAGCTGGAATATATTTTAAATCTATACAAAACGTTATAGAAAAACAGGACTGTACAAACATTTCATATTATCTTTACAGGAACATAAGTTATAATTTATACATCTCGGAACAAGTTTCATAAAAATAACACGAAAATGTACATAAAAACGTTAAGTTAAAGAGTATTGATATTTTTTATACCTTGAATTCTGAAAATTCCATTCAAATAATATAAAATATCCACACACAGTCTTCAAATACATCACATATTTTGACCAGTCTTTTGGTAAAAGAAATGTTTTGAAATAATGAGTTTGAAAAAAAATTTAAACGTCAAAATATAATATTTTTAAATTTTTCATTCCTAAAGAAAGAGATACAAAGAAAAGTAAACCTTAATGATTTAATTTAGCAATAAGAATAAATGCAATGCAAAAAATTTATAAAATTAAATTTTCTCTCCTACTTTTAAAATTTGAACCAAGGCTCGTAAACAAGAAACTAAACCTGCGAACTTGATTAAAAAATGAGAAAAATCAGCAAAGAAAACTCCATTCAGAAAAAAAAACTCGGGTTGGGTTTGAAATTTTGTTACCCAAGATATTCAGCGATAGGGCGTCTTAACTTTTAACCGCAGCTCTACGAAAATGGATAAAAACCGACGCGTTACTCAAGGATAATAAAACTTGGAATACATTTTTCTTCCTATTTTCCGTCTTCCGAATGGCAACACTTGGGACAAAAGCGTTTCCGGGCAATAAAACAAAATGTCGTCAGGAAATCGGAAGTCGTTAAAATGAGTCGAAAGTCGAGGAGTTTTATGTTTAAAGAAAGCTAGAAAAATCTACCCGACAGGCGGATAGTAGGGGAATATTTCAGGCGGAGAAAAATACCTAAGCTACTGGTTCTTTGACAATTTTTGAAGTAATTAATCTATTTGAAAATACTCATTAACTACCTCCATTTATTCAAAAAAGCAGCAACGAATGGTACAAAAAGAAATTCCACTGAAAATATTTTCACCCTTTAAAAAATAACACTAATGGTAACCAAACTGAAGGAACACATGGTTCATGACAAATGAATAAAAACAATTAAGTTAAACGAATAATAGGAAACGATTAAAACAAACTAGGAAACAAAACATTTTTGATAGTCTTAGAGAAGCTCTTAAAATGCCACTGGCCATATTTTACTTAGAAAAAAGTGTAATCAGCAGCATTCGCAGAACATTGGATTTCAAATACCAGCCTTTGTTTGATTATGGGATTTTTCATAAAGGTTCTCTTACCATGATAGAAGAAATTTATGGTATAAAAGTCGTAATGAACATGCCTTTCAATTCTCTACATGAGTTTTTGACACCATAGCTTCAATATACCAAACTTTAATTTCTAGCCTTATTTGTCTTAAGTACAAAGTGAGATATTTCTTAATCTTAAGTCTTTGGTGACATGAAAATTTACTGGATTTGCTTTGTGCATGTATTATAGCTTACTAAACAATCAGTACAGAATGAAAAGTAGAGTTCTTCACCAGTAACCTCTGGTTAGAGGAATGTGTGAGAAAACTCCAGCTCTCAAGCGTCGCCTCCAACCGTCGAACCGGTCCACGGTTGGAGGCGACGCTTGAGAGCTGGAGTTTTCTCAATCAGTACAGATTCAGATTTCAAGCTGTCATTGTAACTTTACCAGTGGCAGAGTTTTATAACCCCAAATGATCATTTAAAGCAAAAGTTTTTAAAAATAGCTGCAGTATATGGAATTCTTATTATGGTAATCTAACATTATTTTTGTAAAACAAATTAATCATGTAATATTAACCTTTAAAAATTTTGTACTTTGTGTTCTGAATTACGTTTTAAAAGCATAGACCTTTATATTAAAATCAGACATCATACGACCAAAAACGATAAAATTGGAAAACAAGTACACAAGTAAAACATTTCCATAATGACAATATTTTTCTAGTTAAGAATACATAAAAACAGATCTTAATATTTCCAAACCGAACTTTAAAAAAGAAGCAAAACAAATATGAAAATGGCAATTTTTGATCAACAAAGCGAAAAAAAATTCTCAAACTTTAACGACTTGAACAATTGACAAATGAATTGGTGTAAAAAATAGGAAAGATAATAAGGAATATTATTTTAGTGTTAAATTAAGAATTACTTAAGTAGTTTAATGAATTAAAGCTAAAATGGTATACATGAAGTGAAAAAAAATATCAACTACTTTTATTCTCATAAAATTCAACCCTTAATTTACTGAAGTTCAATTGAAACCATTATCTTAGACCTTAATCAACTCAACAATAGAAACATTTCAAAAGTCCAAACTTCAACAAATTAAAAATTGAGGTGTTTCCAGACACAACGATTTAACCCCAACAGCTTTACATTGGAGTTAGCTCATTGCTGCAAGCACCTCAAATGTAAACATCATGAAACAATTTCAACAAGTTGAAGTTTTCATCAATAATTAAACCTTTCACTAAATGAATAGCCATATTAGAATAATCAAAAACTGTTAGTTTAGATGTTATACAACACTGAATCCCTTAAGCCTAAAGGCTGGACATAGAAATTCATAATCCAGTGGGGACAGCTTATAGGTTAAATACCCCATTCAAAAATTTTGAGAATATCTTTAACCACGAAAAGGACAGTCTGATGGAAGGGCATGGCATAAGTCAGCCAGTCTAAACCGTCATGTTGTTTTTTTAAATCAAGGTAGGCATTAATAATTTATACTATACATGGTATAGCATCAGTCTAACTAAACCTTTCCTCAACCTCTTAACATGGGAAAACTTAAGTTAGATGGAAAGTCAATGAACTTTAAACCTTGTCAAACTTTTCACAGAGGTGGGAGATCATCCCAATATGGTAGAACGTTGTACAGATCAGTCTTAATCTTATGCATCTTAACCTTATTAACCGCAGGATAACATCAGTCCGATGGCAGGATGTAAACAGACCAGTCTTAACCTTCCCGCGAAAGAGTAAATTTAACAAACCATATTAACCGACAGAACACAAGTCCGATGGCAGGACGTGATTAAACTAGTCTTAACTTTCATTTAAACCTTATTAACCGCGGCAGAGAAGAATCTGTAGTCCTCGCCAAGGCAATCCTCATATCTTGAATTAATTTTATGACACAGCTTCTTTTTTTAAACTTCAACTAATCGGTAGCAGACCTTAACGGAGATCACTATCAGTCTGGTGGTGGCAGGACGTTGCACAGATTAGTCTCAACATTAGGAGTCCCACGGCAGGACGTAAGCAGATGATCAGTAGTCCCTAAACCGCACTAACAGTCGGAAAACGAATTAATTTGATGAATTTTAAGGACTTTAACCAATCCCTGTAAAGATGAAGATTGACTTGACGAGGACTACAGAAATTTTACGGCCGTATTCAGTGCAACCTCACCAGTGGTTAAACTAGCTGTCAATGAAGGATTCGGCCAATCAGAATCGGTGATTCCTTCTTTGATTGGTAGTTAATTGCCGTTCAGGTAGCCTAGAATACGGCTGTTAGAAATGTACCTCACGGCAGGACGTAACCAGATCAGTCATTATAAACCTTTACGGAGAACACAATCAGTCCGGTGGTGGCAGGACTTTGCACAGATTAGTCTTAACATCAAGAGTCCCATGGCAGGACGTAAGCAGTCCTTAAACCGCACTAACCAGTCCGCTGGCAGGTTTTAACCTCCATTAACCACCTTCACTAGCTGCCGGCCACCTCCATGCGCCGGTACTTCTTCCTGAGGTTGGAGACGGGGTCCTTGAAGAGCACGGGGTCGAGCCGGGTGTTGGAGCGCACCAGGGGCATGTAGCCGAAGAGCTTAGCGAACGCGTTGACGCACGCCTGCCGCTGCACGAAGTGGTCGGGGTCGTTCCAAGGGGAGGGATAGGACCGCCCCACCATCGTCTCCTTGTACTGCTTGCGCTGCGTCACCTTGACGGGGGGCAGGCGCGTCACGTGGCTGACTAGGAAGTTGAGCAGGATGTCCTCGCAGTTCTGGGACTGGTCCACGATCTTGTGCAGCAAGTGGCTCAGGAAGTGCGTGTAGAGGAAGTGGTAGTACCTGCAAAGAGAGGGGCATGTTTATTATTTACAGATATCGAGCGAGCAACTATACTAAGGGCCGTATTCAGAAACTTTAACACGAGATGGAAACAAGACGGGAACAAGATGGAAACGTGAACGAGATATTTCTACTCCACAGCTGTCGTCCGCCATATTGTTTTGAGTTTCGAAGCGCATTCCGATTGCTTTTACACTTTTTGTGGCCCGTTTAATAGTTCCAAAAAATCTAAAACAGCTATTACCAAAATAAGTCCTCAGACATTAATATATTACGAAAGTAATAGACATCAAGAGTGCCTGTAAAAATTTGTATTATCAGTGTATAATTACTTGTGACGTTTTTCGACAGATGGCAGCATGATCACTCGAAACGAGACGGGAACGGTACCTTGGCCGTCGAATCTTCATCGTTACCGTCTCGTTCCCATCTCGAGTTAAAGTTTCTGAATACGGGCCTAAATTGCAACCTTTCCTGTCGGTGACGTCACCGATTGACGAATGATCAAGCCACGCTTTCTAGCTACCTAATTGACCAGCCAATGATGACTCTCGATCGCTTTGTCTTTTTCGCCAATTAGATAGCTAGAAAATTGGGCGTGTTCTTATGTCAAACCGTGACGTCACTTACAGGAAACGTTGTATTATAGTATAGCGGCCGTATTTACTGCATAAACTGACAGGTGGTTAACCGGCAGTCCAACTTGACTGTCCTCCTTTAAGTATTCTTATTCTAACGCAAATACAGCATGAGAACTAAGCCACTAGCTTATAAAGTTTTCTCTTTTCTACATAGGAAAAACTGTACTGTGTATGACAGCTAAACCATTATCCTTTCAGCAAGCTCCCCAATACTCGTGAACAAAAATAAAATTACTCTACTGGGAGGCACTATTAGCCCCTTCTAGCCTCCAATATTCTCAAACAGAAGTAAAACTATATAGTGCAGTGCACGTTCAGATAAAGATAGGTATAGAATAGCAGATAATGTATAGTCCACTGAAAATAGAGTTGAACCTCGGACAAATTGCAATAAAAGGTTTCTCAACGGTTTTCACTTAGGAATGACCTCAATAATAACATACTAAAAATCGGCCAAAATTGGCCGGGGGGAAGTTTAATTTTTTTAAATTTTTAAAAAATGGCCGAAAAATTTTTAAAAAAAACCCAAAAAATTAATATAGACATGTGATACATGTTTATAGGTTATTTTTGAGTTTTAAAACCGAATATTGCCTTTAGTTTTGAAAAAAAAATTGAAATTTCAATTTTTAAAATTAATTTGAAAAATGAACTATATGAAAAAATTAAAACCCCCCTAAAAACCTAACCAAATCATCAAAAGAGATAAATCAAACGGTTTTCATTTAGAAATGACCTAAATATTAATATACTAAAATTTAAAAATTTTACGAGTTAAAGAATTTAAATGTTTTTTCAAATTTCCATTTTTTTTTTTTGCGAAAAATGCTTTTTTTTTCAAATTCGTGCCAAAAACTTTAGAGGCTTTTGAAAAGGTCATTTTTCGGTGGATATTGTCCACAGATAGTTAGTTATATAATGGAAAACCGGTGGAATTGACCCTCAATGAATTAGTTAATTATTTTAAATTCTGATGTAAATATGCCAAAGTATTACCTTTTTTCACTTTTTACTACATTTTACCAATTTCAAAATTTTAAATAAAATAATTAACTAATTCATTGAGGGTCAATTCCAACGGTTTTCTATTATATAACTATCTGTGGACAATATCCACCGAAAAATGACCTTTTCAAAAGCCTCAAAAGTTTGGGGCACGAATTTGAAAAAAAAATGCATTTTTCGCAAAAAAAAGTTGAAATTTAAAAAAAAATTTAACTTCTTTAACTCGTAAAATTTTTTACTTTTAGTATGTTAATATTTAGGTCATTTCTAAATGAAAACCGTTTGATTTATCTCTTTTGATGATTTGGTTAGATTTTTAGGGGGGTTTTAATTTTTTCATATAGTTCATTTTTAAAATTAATTTTAAAAATTGAAATTTCAGTTTTTTTTCAAAACTAAAGGCCATATTCGGTTTTAAAACTCAAAAATAACCTATAAACATGTATCACATGTCTATATTATTGTTTTGGGTTTTTTTTAATTTTTTTCGGCCATTTTTTAAAAATTTAAAAAAAATTAAACTTCCACCCGGCCGATTTTTAGTATGTTATTATTGAGGTAATTCCTAAGTGAAAACCGTTGAGAAACCTTTTATTGCAATTTGTCAGAGGTTCGGCCCTTTTTTTCGCTATTTTCAGTGGACTAGTAGTCATAAGGAGAACTGCTTGTGCTTGTACTATATGTTATCTATGTTATTTTGCTTTGCTATGTATGTACATTATGGAAAATAAATTATTATTATTATTTTCACTTGACGTAGGGGTTTTCGAGAAGACGACGATCCTACTGCGATCCGAGGGAAATTTGTACTTTACCAAAGAATCCAATTAGATATATAACCGAGTGTTCTAAAAATTAATGACTGTGGTGTGTATATATACAGGGTGATTCAGAAATAATCATCAATAATTGGGGGGGTAGGTAGAGGGGCCCTAGACAAGCATTTTTCGAATAGGGATGGTGGGGCGCAGCCTTACCGTTAAAGAGCTAGGACCTAATGTAGTGCGAGCGCGTTTCAAAAGGCCGTTTTTAGAAGGCCCGTGTGACGAAACAAAACATAATAAAATGAAAAAATCTATTGCATGAGGTAAGGAAGTATCCCTACTACCTACACCATGAATTCGATAAACTTTGAACCACTTTCTAAACCGTGGAGTGAGTTTCAAAAGTGCAATATTAATCTTTTAGTCAAAGAATGGATTTCCCTTAATGGTATTTGTAAAAATGATGATCGGGAAGAAATTTTCAATGATCAAACAGTTTCAATAATACTGTTACGATCATTGAAAATTCCTTCCCTGAACATCATTTTTCTAAATACCATTAAGGGAAATCCATTCTTTGACTAAAAGATTAATATTGCACTTTTGAAACTCACTCCACGGTTTAGAAAGTGGTTCAAAGTTTATCGAATTCATGGTGTAGGTAGTAGGGATACTTCCTTACCTCATGCAATAGATTTTTTCATTTTATTATGTTTTGTTTCGTCACACGGGCCTTCTAAAAACGGCCTTTTGAAACGCGCTCGCACTACATTAGGTCCTAGCTCTTTAACGGTAAGGCTGCGCCCCACCATCCCTATTCGAAAAATGCTTGTCTAGGGCCCCTCTACCTACCCCCCCAATTATTGATGATTATTTCTGAATCACCCTGTATAGCAATAAAAAGTTTATATAAACACTTAGGGAAAGTTGATAAGTGGGGAAAAAAGCTTCGTCATTAAATTTAAATTAATCATCACTCAAGTCTAAGCAAGTTTTGAATAAAAGATCTCGTTAGTTATTATAAAAATATTTAGGGCAAGACATAGAATTCAAATACGTAAAGAAATTAAATTAGAATGTGGAAAACGACTGACAAGTTTATTTCTTCTTTTTTTGTGAAATAATTCCGAAATACAAGACCAAGGCATTTTGTGTGAACCTTATTTATATAAACATTACTTTAAATAGAATAAAATTTACTGTCCAAGGTAATACCCCTATAAGCATAATTTTATAAAAAATGGTACTGCGTAAGAGATTTACATAAGATAATGGCTAGCAATTTCAAAATTACTTTAAGCAAAAATTTGAATCATCAGCGTCATTCTTATTTCGGGGAAACGGCAATTATCATAACAGATGATCTCAAACTAATTTAATGCATCTCCTTGCGTAACTAGCACATTAAATAACCAGCATGAAATTAGTAAAAATGGTGAGTTATACCATAATTTAAATTTTAATCGCCTAGATATATTTCATTTTCGTCAAAAAAGTTCTCTAATAAGAATCCACGGAATGTTTAAAAGGCGACAAGGACTCGAGCTATTGTTTCTTCTGAGATAAGCATGCGAAAAAAACCCTAGTTAATGAGAATTCTGTTATCATAAAATTTATTTCTCATCTTCAGCTATCTAATTTTCGCTCGGGGATATTAAGGGAAGGTATTCACAAGCCAAATTACTTTTAAATTAGAAAATGCAATGAATGGTAAAAAAAGGTTACTGTAGATGAAGAGAAACAAGGGTCTGGAAAATTGCTTTTTCTTGACATTCTTTCAGGAATCACAACTATAAAATAAAATTCGCACGTTTCTAAGCGAGTGAACTTTTGATCTATTACTTCTGTAATGCTATTTTTTTCCACAATCGATCCTTTTTTGTAGTTTTATGCTATTTATATTTTTCTGGGTACTTATTTGGCATTTTTTTTGAAAAGATTTTCCTTTAGGGCAGAGAAATGAATGAAATGATTCTTAGAAAAACTCGGAACACTTTTGAGTCTCATGCAACTTGTTAAAAAATATTTATTGAAAGGAAATTTCATCAGTGATAAAAGTTAAAATAGAAAACTACAAGAAAAGAATACATCCAACTTAAATTAACAAAAAATTAAACTCATTTTTAAAAATGGGTAAGAAATAAAAGAGATTTAAAAACACTCCATACTACATTGAATATAAAATTTAAGCAGTCAAGTTAATTAAATAGTAAAACTAAAACCAATCATGCATAGGTAATAGGTATGTATTAAGATTAGGTTTAAAGGTTAGGCCAAAGGTTTAGAATTGAAGTGTACGAAACCATTAAGGAATTTTAACTGTTCTTCAGATAAATTGTTTGCCTCCGCTATCGTATTAGGTAAAATACTTTGCTAATCTCAATGTATTCTAT
The DNA here is from genome assembly GCA_024610705.1 of Tetragnatha versicolor. NCBI lineage: Eukaryota > Metazoa > Arthropoda > Arachnida > Araneae > Tetragnathidae > Tetragnatha > Tetragnatha versicolor. The sequence continues at coordinate 20,906,562 of JANDEH010000008.1, forward strand.
ACATTAAAGTACTTGAAACATAATATTTCATATTTAAATCAACAACTAATAGTATAGGAATTGTCCATCACCGCTAGCAAAAAGCTTATCGCCACACTATTAATAATCTTTTAACTAGTATTTTCTTAGATTTTCTATTTAGCTAGCGCATAACTCATACTGCTTAAAAATGGTGGATCAAGAGTTAATTAAATTAAAGATGCTGCTCGTTTCAATTGAAGAAAGGAGAGATAATTCGGCAGATGAAATGTCATTACAGTAAGTATCCCAATTAAATAACTCGTCGAACCCTTTTAATAATTCGAATCAAATCTGAAATAGAAAGCTTTGCTTTTTGTCTTTTCATAACAGCTAATTAAGGCAAGAAGTTATTAATTTGGATTCTTTTTATTGCAAGGTAAACAGAACTACTATTATTAAGGAAACAACAACAGAAGCCTAAGGAGAAATGAAAAGCTAATTATAGATGTAAAAATCATTCGATTCGCAACGACTGGTAAATTAAATATAAGCCTTCAACATCTTATTTATCGAACGATCTACTCAGTCAAATGAAACCTATGTTTGGATTACATTAATTAAGAAGGGAGAAATTTTGGAAGACGATAATTAGAAGTAAAAAGAAATTTTGTCAAATCAACAACTTAATGAATCATCGAAAAAAGATGAAGTGTGAAAAGACTAGTTTCTTCAATTTCAATTGTTGATGTTGATATCAGATTAAAAGTTAACAGGTTATAAGTATTTTCTACATAAAAATGTTTAAAATTATTAATATATTTTACTACTAATTTTACCTTTGAAAGAGTATCTTATACACTTATTTCTTTTAAAACTGTACAAGTTTTAAAAGTAGATGATTTTCTAAAAAACTTTTTCAAAATAGTTATATTAATAGACGAAATAGAAAATGCAATATCTTAAAAATAAAAAAATACACCATAAAAAATAATGTTTAAAAATATTTTGCAATACCGCAAAAATATTTACAATATCGGATTGTTGCCAAGACAACGAGATGGAAAACGTGACTTTTATACGCCTATTCTAAATACACACAACAAAAAAATAAGGGGAAAATATGATGAGCTAAAGGATAGAAGATAAATGAAGGCCATATTTTTAAAATATAAACTTCACACAAAAAGCTTTTAGTTATAAATTTCTCAAATTGTGCCATAAAATTCGTAGTAGATAGGATTTGTCTCAAAAGAATTCGGTTACACACATTTTAAGCAGCTTAAAAGTCGATAAAATTTCACTCCTCTGCAAATATCACAACATCTTAATCAAGGCAAAAGCAAGCACCACGCAAGAGTGGCGAAATACTTTCAAATTAATCCTCGGAGAGAGGTTCTTTTCGTTTTCGGAAACACACGCAACAGTGGCATTTCCCGCCATTTCGGAAAATCGTTTGCGGGGAAAAAGCCGGCGATTAAAACATTCCCTTTATTAGCATAATCACCCGAAAGCGCTGGGAAATAATTACGCAAGGAAAACATTTAGCGGGATTCAACGTTTTTTTTCTTGCCTAGTTTATCAGGAAGAAAATGGAATGAAAAGGAATTGGATTTGAAAAATTTGCATCGGAATCGAGAAAAGCCGAGGATAAAAATGCATTTGGTTGAAATAATATGGCATTGATTCTTTCTAAAAAAACAATGATTTAATTTTTGAAGTAGAGTCTAACCAGTTTATGAGCAAAGAAATCCCCATCACCTTTATCAATCTTTTTACAATCCAATACCCACCATCAAGAAATTCCCATATACAGGCCTGTACTTCCCCATAAAAAATGTCTAACTCAGTTTTGGAAAACATAATTCCCCGACATTTCAAGGTTAATTTTGAAGATTTTCTGCCAAAAAAAACCCCACAACAGTAATCCGCGGTACTTTTGGGATATTTCTTGCTTTATCAACAACTTATTCTGTATGATTTTCCAGGTTTTAGGCAAAAACAAGCTATTTTCCCCCGATCATTCCCTGACTTATTAACTCAAATCAAAATTCCCCGACATTTCCAGGTTATTCCCTTTACGTAACTTTTACGGCCGTATTCACCCGTAACTTGACCGGCGGTTAACCGGGAGTCAACCCTCTGATTGGTGGTGGAAAACTAGTTTTCCTTCTTCAACGGCCAATCAGAAGCTTGACTGTCGTTTAACCACCGGTCAAGTTACCAGTGAATACAGCCGTTACTAGAAGTAAATGAAATTTGGCCATACACGTCAAAAAAATAGACAAATCTTGAACGTCTGTGCTACTTGGGGCTATGTGAACCCACTAGTCCCATAAAGCAGATTTTATCAAGTTCATAACGTGAAACTTCAGAAAAGAGCATTTATGCTCCACACGCTTGGGAAAAAAAACGACACAAAATATTGCTTTTAATTAAGAGAAAAGGTTTTCGAGGAAACCAAGCCCAATTTTAAAATTTTCGAAACAACCAATCCTTAACAACCCACACGGTAAAAAAAACCCTCCAAAACGCTCTCCAGAGCTATTTTCAGCCACCCAACACCGGAACCAGCCCATAAAAATTATGGATATTATATCCCCGCCCTTTCGACCTCAGTCCTTTTTATACCCAGGCCGTCAATACTCTCCAGAGCAATCCGGCTAATAGCTTGTTTTTTGTGTGTGGATCTCCGCCTCTATATTAACTAATTCATTCCCATGGGAGTTATCCCGGCCACTTCGCCCATCGATTACCAATGGGACAGAAGGGAAAAAATATTTTCTCTTTGGTATATACGGGGGCGAATGATGCCACTTGGTGGAGGGGGATTCACTACACTCGGTTACGCACGGCCGGTCGCTCGGGCAGGTTTGAGAGGGAGAGAAGTGGGATTTGTGCGCGAGGCCAGACGATAGTAAAGAAATCGTTTGGATTGGTTGGTTGACGGTGTGTATGAGTGAATGGAGGTTTTGTTTGTTGGTGCACTGAAAAGGGAAGGAGGCTATGTTTCAGGAGCATTTTTTATGGAGAAATATCATTTTATACTCAATTTACAAGTTTAGAACACAGTCGAACTCTGGTTTTAGCAAGAGAAGGATAAAATGATTGTTAAAAAACTTGTGCGTTTTTAAAACCAGGTTTTAAAAATGATTTTTGGATTCAGCTTTGATTATCCACGATGAGCTGAATGCAATCATCCACCCTCAACATAGTCAAGCATTTAGTTGTAAATTTTATAGATGGTTGGGTTTCTAGATAGACAAGTCAGACATCTACCCTTTTAAATCATTTGAACCAAACTCATGTCTTATGCGTGTATAGGGTTAGTTGGGGTTTCATGGCGCGAGGTCCAAAAAATCAGACAAAAAGCGCCAATGACATTGTTTAAGATTTAAGCAGGCTACGCGTTAAAAAACAAAAACGGGGGAAAACTATTTTTTTCCGCTTAGTAAAAGAAATTAATTAAAGAACAAAGTCTTATCTGAATTGGCATAAAGAACCCTTGCTCGAGATGCCTGGGTCTTTGCTCCTCATTGTAGGAGCAAACCTTTGAACAGATACTATTCTAAGTGGGTTGTTAGGATTTTCATAGCGCATGATCCACATCAGGATATTATGCCCCACCTTCTATTCCAAGACTTATCACAGAAAACTGAATAGCTTGCAGCAACAACGAGCTAACCAGCAATATTAAGCTGTTGAACACAAACCGTTGTTGCTGTAATACAGGGTATCCCAATACAAATGTCCGGCCTCTTTAACTTTTGAACCCCTGCAGATAGTCATAGACAACGCTAGGGGGCGTCGAAAGTTGTCACATCGGATATGGCACTTAACTATACCTAGACACCCTTTTATGACTACCTGTAGGGGTTCAAAAGTTAAGGGGGTGGACACTTATCGTGGGACACCCTATATACCTCATCAACTGCTGTGTATAAGTGATCTCAACTGCTGAAAACCATCCTGAAGGAATTAATTCGCCTTTTACACTAAGGACAGAAGCCGATGTTACCCATCATAACAGGAATAGTTAGAAGGAGATTACCTGTGGTAGAAGGCTGCTCCCGTCAGGACGATGGAGTAGTCGTTGGTCCACTTGGAGGTGTAGCCCCAGCAGCCGTGGCTGTCGTCCCAGTAGTGGGAGCGGGCGGGGTAGCCCACGATGCGCTCAGGGAAAGACTGCCACACGCCGAACGCAAAGTCCACCTAACAAGATAATGAGTTGTAGTTGGAAATAAGTAGCGGTTTTTTTATCGCATATATGAATGAACTACTAACAAAATGCGACACTAGTATTGATTCCTGTACTGACCTCTTCTGTTGTCAGGAGAACATCTTCGTCTAGGCTCAGAACAGCATCAGTTTGAATGAGAGGATGAGGAAAGAAGCGGGAGCTGATTGTCTGGAAAAGTAAAATTACAAATTCATTGAATGCACTAAATATGGTAGAGTTATGCATAAAATATATCAGTCTTTCCTGCCATAACTAAAATCTAAATATTACGGCCATGGTTAGACTAAGCCTAACTTGAATGTTCCATAAACAATTGTATTCACTGGTCCATAAAAATTCTTAACAATGAAAATATATTGGTAATGATTCATATTTTTGATGAAAAAAAAACCGATATATTAGCACAAGTTCAGAAATATCTAGACATATTTTAAGGTTCAGCTTATTTATTTAATGGTTTCTTATTACTTTTAAATACGCTACGTCCTTCTTGCTTATAAAGGCGGAAACAAATTGGAGCCGAGCGGCGTAAGCGAACAGCCACGAACACGCTCTGCCTCGTAGGCGCTAAGAGCGGCGCTTGCGCAGAGCGTGTTCGTGGCTGTTCGCTTACACAGCTCGGCTCCAGTTTGTTTCCACCTTAAGAATGTCAAGTTATTCACAAACATTAGTATTAGAAAGCAAAGAAAATTGAGATTCGTCTTTTATGCTTATAAGGTCAGTAGAATGAATAAGGTACTTTAAAATATAATTTAATATCTTCACGTATAATCTAACTGAACTAAAAATGACATACTCAAGACAGTACCCAAAAAACACTAACAGGCACCGCAGCCGATTTTTCGTAAAAAAAATAGGAAAAATAGGAGAAGTAAAGAAAAAATAGGAGAAAAAAAAAGGATTATTTTTCCAAAAAAATAGGAGAAAAAAGGAATATTTTTTTTAAAAATAGGAGAAAAGAGGAATATTTTTCTTAAATTAGAGTTAAAATAGCACAGCAGGGATGTCAAACTGTGGCGACGCCCATCTGTATTGAGGGCTACCGCGATGCCGCGAAAAATCGATAATTTTTTGCTTTTTTTTCGATTCTTCGCTTATATTTCGAAAACTATAAATTTCTCGAAGATAATTTCCATTACAAAGTTAAAGTAAACCAAATTTCCTACAAAATGCGCTATTCAACTTTGATTTTCTGAAGAGTGGTTTTGACGCTAGAGCGCGCTGAAAAACATCGATTTTTTTTTGGCCTTTACGCAAAAAAGGAAAACGCGCACTTCTACCCTCTTAAAAATGAAAACTATTGACGTGCTTTCTATTATCATTTTTTGAAAAGGGGGAGTGAAGCAAAGATCGATAATAAAACTGTTGCGGCTCGCAGACCAAACGGACTTTTGCGGTCGTTAATCAGCAATCTACGCTTTATTTCCGGTATATTACCAATAAAATGGGTTGTTTTGGATGAATTCATGACTACGCATGCTTGAAATAATAAATTTTTAAATTTATTTATGAAATATTGGGTGTTTTAGGCGAAATTTCAACAAATTTTTTTAAATTACCATATTACATTATGGGAGTGTTTTAATGAACGAATTTATATGTTTTTTGCATCGCTAAATCCGAACTTCAAGTTTATTTAATTTTGAAAGTCATCTTCACATCAAAAATTGCAAAAAATCTCAAATTTTGGGGTTTTTTTTTTCGGTTTTTCATCGATTTTCTAAAACAATATTAATTTTACGAAAAATAGCATGAAACCACATTTAAGTACGTAAAATTTCCTGGTTCATTTTATTTTGCAAGGAGAGGTGTACGCTTTGAAATGAAGATATTTTTTTGCTTTTCTACAAAAAAGTGATGAACGATTTCCCCCACTACAGCTCTAAATAACTTCTAGTTACCGACAAATAACTTATACCAAATGAAATAACATTTAATTTCCTACAAAATGCACTGCTTGATTTTAATTTTAAAATGAGAGGTATTGACGCTAGAACGGGCAAAGTTATATAGAGCTGTTTCCCGACTTAACACAAAAACATGAAAATTGATTTTCTTCAAAATGCTATAAAACGTACACCGCTCCTCGCAAAATAAAAATGAACAAATGCATCTTATAGGAAATTTTACGTAATTTTATTTGGTTTCATGCTATTTTTTTCGTAAATGAATATTTGTTTAGAAAATCAATGAAAAACCGATAAAACGAGCAAAAATTTGAGATTTTTTTGCAATTTTTGATGTGAAGATGACTTTCAAAATTAAAATAAACTTGAAATTCGGATTTAGCGATGCAAAAAATATATAAATTAGTTTATTAAAACACTCCCATAAGTTAATATAGGAATTTAAAAAATTTACTGAAATTCCACCTAAAACACCCAATATTTCATAAATAAATTTATAAATTAATTTTTTTAAGCATGCGAAGTCATCAATTCATCCCAAACAACCCATTTTATTGGTAATATACCGGAAATAAAGCGCAGATTGCAGGTTAACAACCGCAAAAGTTCGTCTGGTCTGCAAGCCGCAACAGTTTTATTGTCGATCTTTGCTTCACTCCCTCTCCCCTTCTCAAACAATGATGATGGAAAGCACGTTATTTATCGAAAATTAAATTCTCTTTCACGTGGTATAAAGTTTTTGTTGATAACTTGAATAGTTTTCATTTTGTAGAGGGTAGAAGCACGCGTTTTCCTTTTTTTGCGGGAAGGCCAAAAAATCGATGTTTTTCAGGGCACTCTAGCGGCAAAACCACTTGTCAAAGTTGATGAGCGCATTTTGTAGGAAATTTTGTTTACTTTAACTTTGTGATTGAAATTATCTTCGAGAAATTTAGTTTTTGAAATATAAGCGAAGAATCGAAAAAAGAGCAAAAAATTATCAATTTTTTGCGCTTTTCGATAAGAAGCCGACCCCCCACGTGGGAGAAAACTTCAGATTTGTAATCAGCGCCCTCAAAAACTTTAGAAACCGTCAAAAAAAACTTCTATATGAAATTTTTGAAAAATCTACCGTTTTCCTGGGCTAAAAGCAACGGAGGACAGCTTTGCCTCAACGGGAGAGGAAGCTCCGCGGGCGGCCACGTCGCTTCCCACTGGAAGGAAACTAATCACTCCATTTCGTATGCCAAAGCGTTGACAACGGACCGATAGTATTGACATCAATCCCTACCCACAACAAAACAAAAACAAAGAAATTCGATCCCAAGGGTTAAAAAAATAGGAAAAAAAGGAGAAAAAAGCTGAAAAAAGGAGGAAAAATAAAATGGATCGTAAAAATAGGAAAAAAGGAGCTAATGTGAAAAAAATAGGAAAAATAGGAAAAACAGGAGCGCTGCGGTGCCTGCACTAATAAAAGAAATTCCAACTGGAACACATCAAATGCCACCTAATACCAATCCACACACACTAAAAAAAAGTAAAGCCTCAAGGGTGTAACCAACGGGACCAGTTCCTCCCAACCCTGGCTCTCCCTCTCCCTCTCATAACACTACAAGCAAGAGGCCAGATTCAATTTCCGACAAAAGCGAAGTTCCCGAGGGCACCAACCTTTCCAGAAGGAGAAATTAGCCGTACGGGGGCCCACTTTTCGAAACCATCATTACTCTTTCATGGGATGGCAACAGCTCGCCCGGAAGCTCTTCGAAAAACACACATCTTCGTTTGGAAATTGAAAGACGGCATTGCAGTAGTTAGGGGGCCCGCGGGGCACCGAGGCGGGTGGAAGTAAAGAAAAAAGACATTAATTTTCGACGAAGTCGAACTATTTTTTTAAAGCTTTGAAGCGCATTCAAGTGAAAGGAGAATTCATTTCGATGCATCAATACCGAATGCGTTTACTCAAGAAAGTTGCAGATTACATGGGTGTACGTTTCAACAAATTGATTGAAAACAAGTAATAAACGTAATTAAAATGAAAGAATGATTTAATACACGAGGTAGATATGTTGGAAACCAGATTGAATTTTATGGTATGAAATTGAAATTTCTGAATTTTTTAACTATAGCATGGCCACCTAAACTTACAAGGCCGTAGAAGCTCGAAATCTTGAGTGACATCATGCCTACTAATTCGCGTCATCGACGCGTTTAAGACAACAGCGCAACTCCAGTCTGAAATCTTGCTCGCCCCACCCTTTGCACCCAATCTTTGGATTGGACACCTAAGATTCAACCTAAAACCAGCAAAATCTTTCTGTTAATGCATTTATTACGTAAAACTGATCAAAAAGATGAAACAACAGTTAATATTTAACCCCCCCTCCATTGTACTCATAATTTTGAAGGCTTAAAATATGTCCGATCATGAGTTTTAAACCTTAAACCAGGCCCAACACTTACAATTTTACTCAAAATTTAATCATTAAGTCATTATAAAAGAAACAGAGTTTGATTTTAATGATCATATTTGATCACTTAAATCTGGTTTAATGATTAAATTCTGAGTAAAATTGTAGGTGATCAGCATGAAATTGCTTTATATAGTCCGTTCACTTTGAACTGGCGCTTGAAAATATTTCCTTCCCCCACTACCGATCGGTAACCATAGCAATTATCTTCGTCAAAGTGACGAAGAAGGCTTACTATTGGCTGCTCGAAGATAGTAACTATGGTTACGCTTCTAGCGTGGGGGAAAGCACTATTTCTCAAGCGCCAATTCTAAATGAATAGAGTATAAAATAGTACGGAATCAACTCGAGGTTCGCGATCTCTAATTCACTTTCTCACTTCTGAAATATTCGGCATGTGTGTCGGTGTGTCTAATTCAAGTGACGTTTTCATCGTAGTTGAGGAGACCAATCAGGCTGTAGGGGTGGGGAGAGCAAGATTTCAGACTGGAGTTGCGCTGTTGTCTTAAACGCGTCGATGACGCGAATTAGTAGGCATGGCGTCACTCAAGATTTCGAGCTTCTACGGCCTTGTAAGTTTAGGTGGCCATGACTATAGCCACGTTCTGTAGCGAAAGAAGGTACACAACCGAAACATTCTAACAGTTTATAAGAATTAAGAGTAAAGTAGATGTTGTAAGTCACAGTAAGAATAGAAACAGCTCTGCTGCCCGACAATCTGCCAAGACCAGTGGACGAACCACAGAGAGACCAGGCAAAGGGGACGTCATTTAGAGGTGCTTCGCTGTGACTTGTCGAATTGCTCTCGTCGGATTGCCGTAACGTTATGAACCGGACAAGTGGAAATACTCCTTAACACAGTCATCCAATTTTACACTTCCTTACAAGATCCAATCCGTTTCAATTGGAAATATTACACAAACAAAATAATTAACCTTAAGAGACCAATAAGAATTTTCCAATCCTCGATCAAAACGCACAGCTGTTCGTTTCCACAATCAAGGCACATTTTTTGATTGAACCAAACGGGTAAAAAGAAAATCCGCCATTAAGTTATGTTTATATAACCTATCTCTCTCTTCCCATCCACAACAATCCCAACCAATACTTCAGACGCACACAAACCGCCCAAAAAGCAAATCAGCTCTAAGTGGATGCTGTTAATAACAAAACGATTCGTTTCCGGCCCAAGAAGCATCGCATCGAAAACAACTTAACGCTGCACTCTGGTCCTTAATGCGAGCCATTAGAAGAGAAAGGGCCGCGAAACCCCCCGAACTCCATTCGGCCGATTTCGGGAATCCGAGAAAGCCCGAGCGAGCGGCTTTTAACATCGCTAATTTATTTGGGGAGTTGCCGGTTATCTTCCGACTAATGACTTTTCTTGCGCTCGGCTAATGAATTAATGCGACGGTTGTTAGGCTTAGCTAACCCTTTTCGCGCTCTAGGGTTTTTAAGTGGGGCAGCAGATTAAACAATCATGCGGATGGGGTTATGTAAAAAAAACGTAATTTGTTTTGGGTGGGTGTTCGTTTCGACGATAAATTGGTGGGGCTATTTACCGTATGTTCGGCGTAATTAAGAACATTATTTTGCGGGTAAATATGATCGTTTAGGGTTGTTTGAATTCGTTTAGATATGGAGTGGATATGGAAGTTAGAGATTAGTAGTTGCATCTAAAATAATAAATTAACGCTACCATGCCACCGCACTAAATGGTTGTATCAGAGGAATTTGCAAATAATGTTGAAAGTTAAAATGTTTTATCGCTGGGTTGTGAAGGTTCAGGCAATGATCTTTGGAGAGAGGCTACATCGAAAGACATTTGATTGAATGTTATAATCTGGAACCATATGCGTTTCATCATTCGCTGTTTACAAGCAGTTTAAGCTGAACCTTTTTAAGACAGTACGGTCGACATAGGTTCATTCGTACCCAAAGAAAAAAAATAGCTGTTGTAAAACACGCACGTTATTATATAAATCTTTATAATAACTAAGATAGATTTGATTATTATGTAATAACAGTATAAATATATTTTAATATCGTACCTTGTGCTGGGCCTGTATGACATTGATGGGAACTGGCGAGGGAGGCCATTTCACAGAAGACGCAGGGACATTCTCGTTGTTCCATATCACCACCACCTGTGAGAATCAAAGTTCATTAAGTATTTCTAAAGAATATCATTGTTTGTAAGCTCTTAAAAAGAAGCACTCACAAATTTAAAGCGGTGGTTTTTAGTATGTCTACTATACTCTATTCATTTAGAATTGGCGCTTGAGAAATAATGCTTTCCCCTACGCTAGAAGCGTAACCATAGTTACGATCTTCGAGCAGCCGTAAGCCTTCGTCACTTTGACGTGGATAGTTGCTATGGTTACCGATCGGTGGTGGGGGAAGGAAATATTTTCAAGCGCCACGCCATCGCCAGTTCAAAATGAACAGAGTATAGTAACTTGCTTTTAAATCTCCCAATTTAAACCGAACGAACGAATAAATCTAATAAAAAAACACTCGCAGTTTTACAACTTTTTTTAGTTGATTCATTTGTTTGGTATAAATTGAGATATTTAAAAGCAAGTTAACAAAAATACTAGAAATAAGTAAGCGAGTTACAAGAAATGTGACCAAAAAATAAACTTTTAAGGGAAAAATTACTCTTCCCAGCTGATGACTTTTCATTTATACAAAGTTTGCCACAGTTATATTGGTAATTTTAAAGAAATCAAGTTAGATTCCTTATGCATAAAAATATTTTGAAACATCTATTATCCCACTGACACATTTGGGGCCGTTCAAATATTACGTAAGCACCTAAGGGGGGGGAGGGGGTTTGCTCTTTGCTTATTTTTCCTGACAAGGGGGGATATGAGTGATGCTTACGTAAGATACTGCATTTTCGAAAATATCTTGTTTCTTGCAAAAATAATTTCAAAACTCAACCAAAAATAAATTTAACAATTAATTGAATTAGGAAATCTGACGTGAACACTTTTTCTGGGGTCGGAACCCCAAATATTTTGAAATTTTAACCCCGAAAAGTAGTGCTTCGACTCAGTTTTTAACCCTTAGGGTTACACTCAAAAAGGACAGCTCCTTGTATAAGTCCCAGTACTTACTGAAAGGGATGTCAAAATTTCGGGGGGGGGGTCCGGCAGTTCCTTACGTAATTATGGTGGGGGGGGGGTTGAGGTTTGCTGATCTTTGCTGACAAGGGGGGAGGGGGGTTAAAAATGACCAAAAAAGTGCTTACGTAATATTTGAACGGCCCCTTTGGCAGATAAAAACAATCATCAAGTTATCCGCATATAGAAATATTTACCATAAAATTACTTCCATTATTAAATATTTACAAATTTCCAAAAAAGTAAGAAAATGTAAATAAATTATTGATTTCTTAATTTATTGATTTAAGAGAAAAATAACCACAAGAAAATAAATATACTGTAAAAAAATTGAAATATTTTCGGTAAGTATCTGAAAGCGATTTATTTCAGAATAACAAAGAATTCTTTATTCATTGTATTCTTCAATCAATTCTTTAAAAACAACATTTATCTGCATGCTTCTGAAAAAGTTAAAGCTTCCCAACCGCCAAACACACATACAAAATAATAAAGTCATTTTTCATACACCAAACTCAAAAGCCAACCATTTTATAAGCGATACAGGACAGTTCAATACAGCTTTCAAACCGACCACTATATATCTGTAAAACTACTTTCCCAGCCGAAAGAGTAATAATGCTGAGAAAACAACGCTTCATCCACAAAGAATAGCGGGCTTTTTACAAAATATTCGCTCAATCCATATAGCTGCTTTCAAAGCAAAAAGGACGACATATTGATTGCTAGAAGGAAGATCTTTTTTTGTCTCTCATCCTTTTAAGGAAGCCCTGGCAGACATCTTAAGAGCATCGAGACATACACGATAAAAATTGGAACAGCCATTTACATCCAAAAAGGAATCTTTTAAATATATATTACTTCTTGTCTGGAGATCAGAGTCGTTTCAGTGACATGTTGGACTGAATTATGACCCTCTGAATTTTGAAATAATCCGGAGACTCGGGTCTTAAGTGTTCGCGTTGCGACATTTTGCTATATAAAATGGCAACTTTAAGAGAGTTATGGCTGGATCTAATTTTTTGACTTTCATTGCGTCAGATTGGCTTTTAAAAATGCATTTATGGGGCAGAACCAATCAATTTGGGATTTCTTTTGAGTAAAGCGTCTGTAAAAGATGGACGCTTGGTGTGATGTTTTATGCAGCAAATTGGGATTATGTAAAATCTGACATCAAGAGGTCTGGATTGGGTAACATGATAAACGTCTCAAAAACGTCACTTCCCATTTTATAAATCTACCTAAACTTCAGCATTTATACATTGACAGTGAGTTTCGTCTTGAGCAAGTATATTGAGTTATATTGAGCAAGTATTAAAATTGAAGTATCCTATCCACCATTGACAAAAAAAGTAAAACTGCTCAGTAATAAGTTTTTATCTTTGCACACATTGTTCCATACATTTTGAGAGGAAAAGGCTTTTGGTCGTTGCCAAACTGAACACATGCTGGTCTACCAAATCAAGACAAAAAGATTAGATTTACAGATTTACACAGGAACTTGTGTTCTAATATGTAAACTGCGACCGCTTGAGAGTGATGTCCACAAGCTTATGGGAGAGTGTTAATTACATCGGTCGATAGGTTTACTAACTCAGAATTCACAGCTTTGCTTACGTATATGGCGTAAGGTAGTACCTTGCTTTTTTAACGTGTATGTTTCTTTCCTTTCTTTCATAACAAAAACACCAAAACCGTGGAGGAGATAGTGGTGGCATGAGCAATGGTAACCATAAAAAGTGACAAAGATAATTTCCAGAAAGACCGCAGTCACGTGATGAGCGCAAATACGTGACCGCCATCACAAGACGGCAGTCTTACTGTAATTTGTTTTCACTGCGGAACTTTAACGCCGTCACGTTTGTCGCCAAGCTTGAGAGCAGTTTTAAAAATACTAAGCAAGCGATAACGCGCCAACTAATCGCCAGTAGCCCTGCTAATATCAGGTACTCGTTATCGCGGTGGATTTAACAGGAACGTTCACTCCACACACTCACTCTTCCATGAGGGCAACAATGAGTAAACTCCAATGTAAAGCTGACTCATTGAGTTAATAGTCAACTCCTCCAAAGTAAATCCGACTCTCTAAATTAATGAGTTAACTCCAATGTAAATCTGACTCACTAAATTAATGAATTAACTCCAATGTAAATCCGACTCTCACTAAATTAAAGAGTCAACTCCAATGTAAAGCTGACTCATTAAGTTAATAACTCCAATGTAAAGCTGACTCATTAAGTTAATAACTCCAATGTAAAGCTGACTCACTGAGTTAACTCATCGTTGCCACTAATGATAACACTACAAGACACTCACCCTGGCGGCGAAGGCGGACTTGGCGACGGCGCGGACGAGTCGCAGGAGCGGGGCGGCGTGCGATGCGGCCATGGAGACGTAGACGACGGCCGTGAACTTGGGAGGGCGTTGGGGGGCAGGGCGCAGGTAGAAGGGGTAGTCGCGCAGCACGTCCGAGAACTGCGGCAGCACGGCCAGCGCGCCAGGGGGGCTGTTCCACACGAAGGAGCTGCGGCGAGGGGCGGCCCGCACGCGCTCGCGGATGATCTGAAACAAGAGAAACAGAGGGTTAAATAGGGCATAGAAGTCTAAAGTTGAATATGGCATAGTTAAAGCCTTTTTTACTAAGTTGTGAGATGATGGTATATTAGCAGTAGGAGGTTGTCAGTAACTAACCCACCCCCTTCCCTCTTCTTTGAGGAAGAAGATGCATGAGTATACTCTATTCATTTAGAATTGGCGCTTGAGAAATAGTGCTTTTCCCCACGCTAGAAGCGTAACCATAGTTACGCTCTTCGAGCAGCCAACAGTAAGCCTTCTTCGTCACTTTGACGTGGATAGTTGCTATGGTTACGGATCGGTGGTGGGGGAAGGAAGGGGAGGCTACCCTGATTTCCCACACACCCTACTCGAACTTGAATTTTTCTCATTCTCCACCGCCTATACTCTATTCATTATGAATAGGCGCCTGAAAATATTTCCTTCCCCCACCACTGAATCAGTAACCATGGCAGCTATATCTACGTCAAACTGATGACTGTTGGCTTTGCGAAGTGCGTTACAATGGTTACGCTTTTGGTTGAGGGGGAAAATACTTTCTCAGGCGCCAATTCTAAATAAGGAAGACACACAACACGTCCATTAGGGTGCACCAGTTGCAGCCGTATTCCGTGCTACCTTAACTGGCAATCAAAGAAGGAATCGCCGACTGTGACAGGCCGAATCCTTCTTGGAATGCTGGTTAACCGCCATTGGTCGAGTAGCACAGAATACGGCGTTACAATGTTTAGGTTTGGTAGGATTTTGAGCGAAGCATTTTTAATGTTTGAATAATAAAATTGATTTATGTATAAAATTTCGGCTATAATTCTTATCGATAAAGATGAATAAAAACGTCTTTAACTAAGCAATAAAAAATAGGGATCCTTAGAAAAAAAACAATAGTTAATATACTTCCCCCATTTTTTTAAATAACTAGGTCATCCCAATATTAGGCGTATTTAATTTAATAATTGTAAAAGATTATTCCAATTTAAAAAAATCAAATTAGGTACTGAAATGCACACGTTACCCATTAATAGGCTAAAAGTACGCTATTAAACAAGCGTTCGAATAGCTTAGACAAAAAACATGCGAATACGTTTACAACAAATAATTTCATAAAGCACTATTGCATGCGATTTTCAAAACCTTTAAATACTCAAGAACAGAGCTCCTCTAAAAAAAACGCTTAAAGATAGAAATTCACAACCCCAGAATAAAAAAGGTAAAACCCCACAAAACCAGATTCCCAATCAATAAACAACCACTCTCGAAAACTACACGACCAAATCACAATAATCCACCACAAAAATGCGTAACTCGAGAAAAAAAATTACTAAACAGTATTATTAACATCCCACAAAACTTCCCAATCCTCCAATGGCGGGAAACCACAATCCCAAACCATCCATTCCATCTAATGAAATTAAAAAAACATCGATATTCAATAACAAAACCCAAAGAACGAGTGAGAATAATGAAATTAACATTCACCGAATCTGAGGAAATCACGGGGATATTAATATACCAGGGATTATTTATTCAAGGGGTTGGTTTAACACGCAGAGGGAGGTATAAATGAATGGGAAGAGTTTTAAAAGGAAATGCCATTCTCTCCGAGTCTAAATTATTCATACTTTCCATTCGGGTTGCGAATAAGCAAAATGGAGTCGTTACGGGGAAACGTTTGTAAGGGATATGATTGTTAAGAGGATTTAAGCAGGTAATTATGAAAGGGTTGATGATGAATAAGATGAGGGTTGCCAGGGAATTAAGAAAGTTTGTATTGGTTTTAAGTTTGTCTCGTAAGCTTATTTTTAAGGAATTTTAAATTAAAAGTTTGCGATGATTGTTTTGTTGAGTTTCTTTTTATTTGACACTACAATGACAATGAATGGTATCTGAAAAAATAAACTTAATTCAATTTTAAAAGTTTTCGTATATATATTAGATGAAAATTAAAGTTTGTCGAACTTCTTACCTATATGTAATAATGGGTAATAAAAAAATTAACCACTCAAATCATGACAATGGTATCGAAGATTTATTGAATCATGAACGCAAGTGAGACGTAAAGAAAATCATTGACAAAAGTTATTTAAAGTAATAAGTTTTAAATTTGAAATAATTTTTTTGCAATATAATGAAAAGATTTATCTAAAACTGGAAATACTCTTTTCATCTATTGAAAAAAGTTTTAGACCAAATATTTCACGTCAGAAACTTACAAGTAAACAGTAGAGGAAGAATATATTCACTAAATTCTCTCTCAAAACTACTCAAGAATTCAAAAGGCAACATTGTATATAATGATTTATACATATCCTTTACAATGTTGCAATTTTTAGAAAGATAACTTGTTTTCCCCGACATCTATGACAGTACTTTCGTGTAGCCACACAAAGAAAACAGTAGTTGTATATTGTGAACGAAGAATACATAAAGGGTATTTCTAAACATAATATCTATTTTCGGACAACACTAGAATTCCATTGAAGGAAACAGAATATTCTATCCCACTATAAATAGAAATAAAACCAGCTATCTATAGAACAATAATGTTTATCGAACACATCAAACTGCATTTTTACTTCATTAATATAGATCGAAATCACTCAGTGAAGATCCTCAAGATATTCCCTAGAGAAATTTCTATCTTTCCCTCATAGATAAAACCACCTTCATAAGAAATAGATAAGAGCCCCCTCTAAAAAATAATCCATAAAACAGAAAAGGGTGAAATGTGACAAAACTCCAACCCAACACTGAGAAAAAAAATCCCTCTTAAAATTTCAAGAGTTCCCAACCGTTTCGGCAACCATTTTCTCCTTTAAAACATACTTTCATCTATTTACATAAAGCGAAGCAAGCATCTGCATAAAATATTAAAAAACGTAAATAAAACCCAAGATTAAAATTAAAAAGCCGGCAGAGTGATGAGTTGAAATCCCTAAAGCGAGGCTGCGAGGGAATTTGAGGGAGGAAAACTAGGTTTTGATAAATTCAGCGGCGAATTCTCAGCGGCGGCTGAAGTGATGCCACCGTCTTATTCGGAATATATTTATTTATGGCGTTTTCAGTTTGTATTCGTGCTCGCTTTTCAAAGTAGCTTTAGGAGCAGAGGATAAAAAAAGCGGAGGGTTAAAACGCTTTTCAAGGCGTTTTAGGAGTGGTTTTAAATGTTTGGCGTAAATATATTTTTAAAGCCACTTAATGCAATCTGGGGAAAATGATTAATTTTCGCAGATCGTGACTGGGGATGTTTTTTTGGGGGGAGAGGAGGTTGAATTAATCCATTCAATGGAAACTCAATTTTGAAGATTTGTCGCTCAAAGGAGTTTGTTGGATTTAAAAACATATTCCTTTTTAGTTTTTTAAAGCTTAAGAGTTGAGGGAAAATGCAAATAAGTAATCTAAGTAAGGAATGGAATCAGTATATTGAGAATACCATAAAAATGTTTTGTTTTAAACAAATTATTAAATCTTGAGATTCTTAGAATGCCACTTAAAACATTTTACTAACTCAAACATTATAAGGATAAGAGGTCATTGTGAAGACTCCTTTTGATTTATTTAACCCCAATGTTTTCATAATAATAAACCGTATAAAATTATTTGCCTTATATTTTTGAACACTGATAAATTAATTAATTGCTGTTGAACGTTATCTGCAGAATTTAGTTAAGCGTTGTAGTTACGCGTTATGGTCACAAATGTAGTTCTAAATAAGTTTTGTATTTGTGCACCTTCTCAAAAAGTATGCTCTGTATTCCACCTCAAAGAAACAAAGGCAACAGGAAAATTCAACGGAACAACTCACGAATAGCAATATTTGTTTCCCGAAATCTCGTACTAACTTCGATAAAAGGAATGCACTTCTCGAAATGAAAAACGAAGTCTGGAAGTTTTCGAAATTAAAAAAGGCGACGACACAACGTTTTTTATCTTCTTACTTAGCGAGGGAAAACAACGAATGATGTAAACATGCCTTGTCACAGCGTCTTGCTTTCAAGAAAAGGAAAACTGTTCCAGAAGCCGTCTCGGCTGAATACGAACTTGACATTTTTGTACGAAATGAAAGATGGTTTTAAAGGAATCCAGAGATGAAAAGAGAAATTAAGAGCATGGAACCCATGTTACTCGACGAAATGACGACTCTGTGCTTGTCAAGGTTTTATCTTCTATTCAAAGTTGAAGATTATAACTTGTTAACGAACATTGTTAAGAAACATGTACAGGAAACGCAATGGAATCTTTTCAGTAACACAGGAATCAAATAATATCCATTTAATAAGTGGTTCCCAAAACATATAAATCATCGGTGGATAAAAAAATGTATGGATTACTTTGTTTCAAAAAGCAATCTGCTTTAATATGGTAAACATATGTACTAAAGATGTCTCAAGGGGCCTGCCAGACTAGTTCAAATAAGACACGACTCCTGCCATTAAACAAGGAGGGGAGAAAGCATGGAGTTGAGCCCTACTCTCCCCTATCTTGACAGGATAGGGGAGACTTAGGGCTCTTTTAGGGCCAACGTAAAGTTTTATTACAGCCAGGCACTGGCTGTAATAAAACAATTACTGCTAGGCGTCCAGCACTTGCGGTTTAGGGGGAGATATCCCGATATCTCCCCCTAAACCGCAAGTGCTGGACGCCTAGCAGTAATCGTTTTATTACAGCCAGTGGAAAAGTCTACGCTGCACCTGATAGTGGATCTGGATTCGAGCCGAAACTGGAAAACCATAAATCACTGAACCCGACACGCGTCCCTCTCTAGCCTTCCCAATAGAAGAAAGCGGGGTTGTTTACCAAGTGTCAAGAATGTCAAACATGATACTTAACTATCTCAACCCCCCTTTCTTGTATTGGAGAGGCTGGGAGAGGGGGCGCGTGCGGGTTCGGGTGATTTGTAGTTTTCCAGCCCAGCCAAAATTCAGATTGAGAATAAAAGAGCCCTTAGGCTCATTTTCATGCTTTCTCTCCTACTTGATTAATGATAATCGCGTCTTATTTGAACTGATGTGGCAGCCGCCTAAATAAAAATGCTTAAAACTAGTGATGGGCAAAATCGATAATTTTAGGTATCGAATACTTTGGTATCGAATACATATAGGTATCGAATACTTTGGTATCGAATACTTATAGGTATCGAGTACTTTTAGGTATCGAGTACTTTTTTTCAATGTCGGGAAATGAACCTGAAGGGACAATTTTTTTAGGGCCTATCCATAATCAGACTAATATTCAAAAAACTGAAAGCGATCCATCAAAAAGCCCCGTAGCTACGGGCCTGGAGGTGGATAGAGGCGATGGATTTGGCGGGGGAAAAACCTAGCCGCGTCAAATTTCTCTCGCGGATGATTAACGACTTGGGTTTGAGCGTTGCAAAATGAAAACGGAAACAGGCTGCGTTTGATCTACAGTAGGTATTATAAAGATTACTTCATTGAAAAATTTAAAATGAAATATGTCAATAAAGTATCGATACTTTTGTGGGTATCGAATACACTCGATACCTATAGGTATCGAGTACTTAAGTATTTGGTATCGATACCTGCCCATCACTACTTAAAACAAACATCCGTACAGTTATGCCTTCACACGACTAAAAAGAAACATTACCAGTAAATTCACGAAAGATTCTACTACATTAACTAGTGCATTATTCACAAAGGTCCGGTAGATACTTTTACAACGCTGGAGAAAGCATGTCTCAGGCCACTAGTGGTCAATAAGCAAACAAAAGAAAACCCCTCCTTGAATAAGGTTCTAGGAGGTACTCTTTTGTTCCCTCATCTCCTGCTATTCCCTGAGACGCGCTTTCTCCCAAGTTGTATCTACCGGCCCTAAGGATAAGTTACGTCCCCAGACGCAAAACCTTCCCCGCCTGAGAGACAAGACCGGCATGAAACATCGTCTCAGGAAAGACACCGTTGAGAGCAGAGCAATAAACCCAATGAATACAAATTATGAGAACTCCCGCAAAGTCCATCCCCAATCCTCCCAAAACAAACCCACCCACACCCCCGGAACACCCCATCAGTCACACCACCCACCCAAGAGACACCCGCCTCGGACATCCCACAGACGTTCACCATCTATTCACCGCCATTCAAACGACCGGTATTCACCGCGGTGAAAAGCCGCTCTCGTCATTAATCTGCGGTGGACACACACACACAGGCAAAGGCTTTAATTAATCCGGGCACCAGAGTGATGAATATACCCCCGGCTTCTTGCAGGAGGTCCCCTTAAGGATTTATGGGGGGAGAGCGAAGTGATGGATGGATAAGGGTCGTTTTTAATTAGGGTTGCCTTTGGGATGGAGTGACCACTGGGACTTGGGAGAGTGGAAATTAAGGCGGTGACACGAATGGGTAAGGTAAGCCGTGGAAGGTTTGCTAGTGTACCTCTCAATCTTAACGGGTATTTTGAGTAGGCTAATGTTTTACACATTTTTATCGCTTCAAGTACGGATTTCCATGTCGTCCAAAGGGAAGGAAGAATCTCCTTTAGAGGAATCGAGTCTTGCTCTAATCAATTTTAAAGGGAATAAAACTTCTCATGGTTGCCAGTACTTTTTAGGTTTTACCAGTTTAGTTTTAAGTAAAATATAGATTGAAACACTTGTCATTTACAGAAATTTCTTAGTATTTCTTGTTCATTACAGATAAAAATTTCCCTCTTATTTTTTAAGTATAGAAAAATATCAGTTAAAGCGTTATATTTCAAAGCAGAAGCTTAAAAGTGGCATATATCATTACAATGATAGATGTTTCGAAGTTCCCGTGTTTTTCCCTGATAATTATGACCCAATAATAAATTTAGCATCATATAAAATCGATACAGAAAAAAACTTTGATCAAATGAGTAACCACTAAATACCAGTGTATAAATTTATCTAATGATCTCCAAAAATGAAGAAGTTAATACTGTGTAAATGCAACACAAGAGTAAATTATTTTTCTTCATTTGAGAAAAATTAAGCTACACATTATTTTTCAAAACAGTAAATTAAATGGAAGTAATGATAAATCGATTATTCTGTAATTCAATGCACAAAAACTAACTATATTAAATCGAAGCAATTACTTAGTACCAGAATTTACGATAAATATATCTCGCTACATCCATCAGAATTATTAAAAACCCCTTTCCCCTCCCAAAAAATCCACTTATATTACTTCAAAATAAAAAAAAAATATCGCATTACACAAACTAATCACACTCGCGACAATCCAAGGATATTAAGTTACTGAAAAAAAATTAAACCGCATATAAAAAATTTTCCTCCCCTCCACCAAAAAAACCAAAGCAATTTGTTCCCGACTTTTCTCCAAGTAAATAAGAAGTCATTTCCCGGTCCCTCTCTCTCCCAAACGCTACAATGTGCTCCATCTTCGCTATAGAAGGGGGTAGAAAACACCATTTCCTTCCCTAATCCTCTCAATAAAATCCCCTCTCCCCCACCACAAACACCCCCCGACGAAGATTTACTACCCCCTCCCCTCAAGAAAAAATAATAATAAGACGGACGCGGGGGCTATCAATCTGTAAGAGGCTTCGGCTCCAGACATTTTATAAGATTAATCTTTTTTCAAAAGCAGCCACGCCGAAAAACAAAGCGACCTTAAAGATGTTTCCCTGCACAGCAGGAAAAAAAGCCCGCCTGTAAGTGCGGCTTTTCAGCATTGCCTAATCCTTTAATGCATTGGGAAGGGAGTCTTTACGCATATTTTTACGCATTTATGCCTTTCTCTCTCCTCAGGCGATGTGGGAATGTTATTAATTTTGAATGCTGCGTTGGGGGAAATGTGGGGTTTGACGAGGATTGACGCGTCGCGGTTTCTTTTTTGTTCCGAGAAGGGGGGCGGGTTTAATTTTTGACGGAGATCCGACGTCGTTTCTCACTCTCGGGGTTTCCTTCCTTTCTCTTTTTGGGCGGGGACGTAATTTGTCAGTCTGTGAAGAGTCTTGAGGTCGATTCAGGCTTTCTTATTTCTTCGGGATAAATTGAAAATCGAGTTGCTCTATGAATAGTCGATTTGATAAAGTATTGGTTTCGGGACGAAATAAGTCATTAAATAGTTTCGGGAGGGAACATCGGCAATTGTGGGCAAGTTTAGGAAAAGTTTGGAATATTTTATTGTTTACTTTTTTGTGAAGGAAAAATTTAGTTAACAAGGAGAGGATTCCAATACTTAAAGAAAATCATACTTCCGTGTCTTGAATTTGGCAGAAAAGACAATTCTGAATATAACTTTGGGCACTTTGGCATAAAATTTATTTGAAAGAGAGGATATTTATGAAAATGAAGATAAGATGCCTGGTCAAATGACAAAATGAATCCTAATAAAATACCATTTAATAAAACACATCAACAGAATTGTCCGTATACTTACAATGTAACAAATTTCCATGCCTAAAACTGCTCCAAAACGTTTTTTGGAACTGTTCCCACATTTTTATAACGAAAACTTGACATTCCCTTTTTATACATTTGACGGCAGAACGGTCGCTGACTGAATATAGAAATCTTGTGTGTACAAGTTGAAGATAATAACACGAAATAGTTGAAAAAAAAACCACACAAAAAACAATACGATATAAAAAAAAGAAATCTAAAACTTTTATTCGAAAATTAATTAAAGCCTGCTTCCAAACAAGTACTGCAGGAGAGATCACAGTAATTACATCATACAATTCTTCACTTTAAAAAAACTTCAAGTAAAAATACCTTACCAAATATCACACCTCAAGATCAATTACACTTCCCTATCAAACCATCACAAGGACCTAAACACAATACGAAAGCCACAAACCGACTCATTAACGGGACCATTAACTAAAAAGAAATCACCTTCCCACAACCCCCCATCACTGCTTAACTATTCATTACAACAATAATTACCCGTACCCCTAAGGCGCGAATGACCTCCCATCAGAAAAAAACCCCTTAAAATAAAAACCCCACGTCCCAACCTCACATTCCATCGAGAGAGAGAAAAAATACTAATACATACATTAATTCCTTCTTAGCCCCGGTTTAACGAGGCATTTTATCCGCAAATTTAAAAAATACTAAAAAAAACACCCCATTAACAAACCCTTGCAGCTCCAGGGACACATAACTCGCCTTTTACACCCCCGACGGCGCTGCTGCCGTTATTAGTTTACATCGCGCTTGTTTCCAACAGGAAAGAAAAAGGCTATGTCAGAAGAAGAAGAAAAAACAGCCTTTTTCTGCAACGGCTATTTCTGACTGTCGAGAGACGTGGGGGTAAGATTTCGAGGCCTTTATTGCTACCCGGGTTTTAGACCCGACGCCCCTTTCGAAAGTACGGGTACTTGGAGACTGTTTTCTGCTGCCACCTACTAGACGGAGGTAGGGGGCCGGGTAAAAAGATATTTTGGTGCTGGGTTTTTGCATCGGTTCGGTGGTTCTATTAACTATCGCTTTGGGTACTAGTCTGTACGCTTGAGTTAACTGTAGTCGGGTCCGTAATAATGGTTAAGGACTGAAAAAATGATCGATGTTACAGTTTCCACTCTTTCAGCGGAACCAAAAATAAATCCTCTAAAAAATTTAAACAACAAATTATTATATTTTCATAGTTGGATAAAACAAAAAAAAATTTCTGTGCACAAAAATTTCTTCATATATTTTTTGCAAGCTTATTAATTGCCCCCAGTCGTTTGAATTTTGAGTTAGAACAAAACGACAGTCCCATTGTTCACCTAAATACTGTAGTAATGCTTCATAAGCAACAAAAGTAAGAAAAATATCCATTTATTTTTCAAAAAATTTCATTATTTAAAAAGATAATCAGCAAAATTCTAAAACTCCCTGCGCTTGGCGTGCACGTGTGCTTCTATATTATCCAAGTCTGTATTTTTTACGATCCAAGTCTAATTGGTGTTCACTAGGAGTTTTAGTGAAATTTTGTCAAATGACATCCTGTATCAGTTTATCCTTTCATCCTTTTCAGGGGATCAGTTTAAGAATAGACTTATATAAATAATACAACTTTTGTACCTAAGAAATTCTATTTAATATATTAATGGAGTTTTAAATCTTAGAATCTAAGAATGAATTCCACATCCAAGACTTCAAAGGATCATGTTCAAATGGAGGATTTCTCTAATAGGGATTGTGCCGAAGAATAAAAGAAAGTTGCGATCACATTTTATAAGCAGGCAAATCCCTTCCCACTCTTGTAGAGAAAATAATAGAGTTAAGAATTCACAAACTTATCTGCTATTCAACAACCTCAAAAAGGTCATATTTTTTCAAAATATTTTTTTTAATTAAAAAAAACATAGTACTAAAGGCTTTTTGTAGTACTTTTAAAGCCATTTCCTTCGGGTTTTTATGAAGGTGACAGTTAAATAGTCAAGTTGTGTCGGCTGAAAGGATTTGGAAGTATCACTGCCATTTGGGAAAATCCCAGACTCAGGGCTCCCATTGAGTTACACCTTCAGAAATAGTAGCAACAGTCTCCTCAAATATGAAAAATAGTCTCCCGAATAGTCTCCTAAATTACGAAAAATAGTCCCCTTAAATAGCCTTCCCAAATAAAATTCTCCCATTGCATAAAAAATAGCAGTAGATTTTTCAAATAAAATAGATAAAAGCTGAAAATACTCAGAAAAATCACAAATCAAACAAAAATAGAAAAATCAGGGATGCAAGTGCCCAAAAGGGGTTTTGGAGCACAGTGAAAAATACCATTTTGGAGCAGTAAAACCAAGTTTTGGAGCAGCAAAATTAAGTTTCAGGGCAGGAAAAATGCAAAACTGAACTTTTAGAGAACTTTATTTTAGTGGTCAAAAATAAGATGGAGAAATATAGTATTTTACCTTTTTAGTTCAGAAGCTATTTTATAAGCCTAACATATTAACTTTTTGAAATCCTTAAAAACTACACAGGCACCGTTTTAATTCACTAGTTGGTAACTGAAGAATCAGACTTGCCAACCTCTCAGAGTAAAAAATTAGGAGAAAATTTTATCGATGTTTAGGCCTTTAGAAACCAATTTAAATAATTGAATTTCTGTAACTTGAAAATTCAAGTTAATTGTAAAATAATTCTGATAAAAAAAACTTTGCTAAATACTGTATTATTGAACCAATACCCTCAATTTTGGAAATGTTAAAAATTAATGTAACTAAATGTTAGTTAAATGAAGCCATTTACAAAAACTGAAGAAAGTCAATGTTCGCAGAGTGAACTGTTGTCAACCTGAGTCCCGAAAGCAAAAAAATTGAGTCCCTAAAATTTTAGGGGACATCCATAAATTACATGAGATCAAAAAGGGGGGGGAGGGGTTTGGAAAAATCTCACCAAGGGGGGAGGGGGTCGATAAAAATCTCACGTCAACTTTTTAAGTTAGAAATAATACGATTTTCTTTTTTAAGTATGAGAAAGGAATACACACAGATAAGATACTGCAAATTATTTTTAAAAAATTGTTCTCACTTGGGGGCGGGGGGTCCAGCAAAATCTCACCAAGGGGGGAGGGGGGGTCCAGATTTTGAAAAAAAAACGCCTCACGTAATTTATGGATGTCCCCTTATGGGAAAGATGTGTTATTGAAACAGAGGAACGCAATAACATTCCACCCATAATTAGAAAATATGAAAGGATTTATTTATTCTTACAAATTTAATTTCTTTTGACAAATCTTTTTGTATGCACGTAGGGGTGCACAACCTTTTTGGGAGGAGGGGCACTCACATTGTTGATTGGGACATGGAGGGGCAAAAGAAACAGTAAAAATATTAGACTTAATACAGTAGCATACCCGCCAACATTGGGATTATAAAAAAGGAAGATGCTAAAACGGAAGAGTTGGCAGCTATGCAGTAGGCAGGTGCAGCTTTTTTTATAAAATTTTAAGTAGAATTTGCATCTCAAGGAACTTAACATAAGCTCAGATGTAAGTAATAGAGTTTGAAGTATACTAAAGGGGGTTCTAGGGGTTCTCTCCAGAAAATGTAGTAAACTTGACAGACCAGACATTGACTAGTTTTAATATACTAGGTCCAACTTTTGGACATATATTTATAGGTAGAACTTGCACTTTGATAAACTTAGTATTTGAAAAAAAGTTTTGAATTCTAGAGATCAAAGTGCAAAGGGGGTCTGGGGGTCCTCCCTCAAAAATTTTGAAAATTTGACCCTATAAAACATGGTTTTAGCTTGTTTTGGACACCTAGTCTGATTTCATTTTTTTATTTGGGGGGGGGTGGCAGGTCCCCTACCAACCCCTTGATATCATATCTGAAACTGAAAAAAGAGTTATAATTTAAAAACATTTTTGAAAAGGGCTGTATTATTATCTTATCTTACTTAAAAAGATCTTTTAGTAAAAATTTACAACTTGGGAAATCCTTAAGAAATATTAGTAGAAAATACTGACTAAAATCAATAAAACTCAATCTGAGAGGTATCACGAGACTTATTAGGCTCCTCTGACCACACTTAAGTTTCTTCTGCATCGCAATAACGATATGAAAAAAGCCAACTGCAACTAGGCGCCGAAAACGGTACTTTCGCGAAAAATCGCTATTTTTCGACTTTTCCCACAGAATGTGATCCTAAACTCGACTTAATGGCTTCTAATCCTTGTAAAGTTGTTTTTTCCACATCGCGCTTACAACACAAGAAAAGGCCGAATTCATCTAGCACCGGCGGCCGTCCAAGAAAGAAGTCGCGGGAGGAACGAAACACTCCGCAAGCCAACAAACGAAACTTCCGCGAAAACTCGCGATCTTTTCGACTTTTTTTCGCTATAAATCGTCATTTTTCTCGAAAATAATATAAGAAGTGAAATAGTCGTAAGATCGCGACTTCTCGCGAAAGTTTCGTTTTGTTCGCAGAAAAACACAAATAAACCCCCCGGAAATAGTCGCCTGAACTAAAAAAAAGTAGCCAAAATCTTTGAAAATCATTGAAAATAGTCGCTTTTAGCCCTTTTTTGCTTAAAATAGTAGCCATAGTCGCCCAACCTTGAAAATAGTAGCAATAGTCGCCTTTTTAGTCGCCTATGGGAGCCCTGCAGACTGGACTAGAGTCTGACAGGATTATATGGGGAACGAGGTGGCAGTCAGATGTGGGTGGAGATTTAAATTGGAAGTCGAGGAGGTGGAAAGAAATAGTAAAGCTTAGCTTTAAAGTTTGTATTGAATTCAAAGAAAGTTGTTTCCAGATTGTGCCAATACCACCCTATGGGATTACATGTTTTTTTTCTAAGCAATCCACTTCAAATAGACATTTCTATTAAATCTCCTCCAGAATTAGAGTCATTAAATACGGCGTCATGCCATAGCACTTTGATAAATGTCACTATTTGCTTTCTTTATCATTAAGACATTATATGGCAATATAAAGCAGAATTTCGCTGTAGAACATTTTCTGTTATCCAATTTCGACCGAACATACACCGGTTTCGGTTAACTTACAAACTTAGTTATATTTATAGAGTTTGAACTATACATTTGGTACTATGACTTCTCTAGTTCCACTGCATTAATAGAAAAGTAGTAGTCATGATACCGAGAAATATTAGGATATCTATACCAAAACTGTTCCTTTAACATGATGATTAAAGTAATGTTTTTATCAATTTTCCCCTGGGGTCGAATGTATTTTTTCCTGTTGTTCTGTAAATATTTTTTGTGTAGTAAATAAGCTTATTAATACAAGTCGGTGAGAAGCCAGAATGAGGAAAAGTTTCGGAAACACGAGGTTGACACCAATTGAATTACAACCGGTAACCACCAAGTAAAAAACCTTCTTATTAGAGTTTGATATCAATCTTAACCTTTAGATAGTTCGCCAACCCACCTCTTACACAGAACTTTCAACTAACCCTTTCCTTCTAACCCAACTTCTTCCCAAAATTTTTAGATGTATAAATATTTGCTGTTTTCTTTGAACCACAAAAAGTATTATTCAATTCCTAGATAAAAGATTCCTAGAGAGAAAAATTACATAAATTTCTCTAAAAATATCAAAGAATACAACTCTAAAATAATAACAACCTAAAATCACAAACAACTGAGTACGTCAAAACACGTTCACTAAACATTTCCAATCCCAACCACCCCAATTCACCGCTAACTTTACCTAAGGTTAACCTGGAATCAAGCTTTTAATTGGTAGTTGAAAAAGGGAAAACGGTTTTAAGCCAATCAGAGTTGTCGAAAAGGCTTGATTCCAGGTTAACCTAAGGATAAGTTAGAGGTGAATACAGCCGTAAAAGGGTTAACCCTCCACCAAACTTCACCCACACCTAACCAATCAATCCATCACTTTGGAGACAACCCCTCCAAACACAGGGCCAATCCCGACACGCGACATCGCATTTAATTAGATCAACCCCCGTTTCGAGAAGAGGAGAGGGAAAAACGGGATATCGCAGAAGAAGTCTCCGCTCCTCCGAAGGATCCTCGGAGGAGGAAGGAGAAAACGAGATCGCGATTATCCCGGGAGATTACGAAGAGGGATCGCGAGTGCGCATGCGCAGCGGATTCCCCCGATGCTGCCGAGGAGGGGAGCCCGGAGTGAGAGTAGTTGTCAATTGGAGTTGTGACGGCTGTCAAGTGTTTAAGAGGGGGTTTAGTATTGTATTAAAGGGGGGAGGAGGTACTTGATGAGATGTTTGGGGGTGAGATATAGGTATTAAAATCGGGCGCGGATCTAGCACGGCTCCAAGGGGGGCACTTTTCCAGACAAGATCCCCTTGTGGTATCATTGGGGGTATGGGGGTCCTCCCCCAGAAAAAAATTGAAATGTGAAGTGCAAAAGTACGGTTTTAACTCATTTTTAGAAACGTTTTGAGTCTAAGGGGGTCACTTTTCAACACTATTGCCCCTACTTTTTGACCCAAAATGTCAAAATTTTGCGGATTTCCTAAAAAATAAACACTGAATACCCCATTTGATACTAATGAGGGTTATGGGGTCCTCCCCCAGAAAAAATTTTGAAATTAGACCTGTTAAAGTTGAGTTTTTACTCATTTTGAGAACCTTTTTGGGTCTCCAAGGGGGGGGCGCTTTCCAGAGTGCCACCCCCTGGATCCGCCACTGATTAAAATGCATTTAGATGTTTCTTTTAAATAAAAATTAAGTATTTACGAATGAGTGTTGGAATAAGCAGTTGTGTGAAGAGCAAAGAGCAGGGATAAGCAGGAACGATCTTTCAAATAGAAACTAAACGAGTATTTTAACTGTTTAAGCATCCGTTAAAGGGGTGCCGGTAAAAAAATTAACGAACTAAAATAGGTTTTTAGTGAAAAAATTACTTATTACAATTAAATTATCAAGTAGTTTTCATTCATAGACGTTTGATGTTGAATATTTTCTCGTAAAAGTTTAACTTTTCTTTATTCATTGCAACAGAAATTAACTGGTTTGCAAGCAAAGACAGGACGAATAAAATCTATTTTTCAAAACAAAAGTAAAATTTCCATGGGGAGACCAAACAAGACACTGTACCCAAATTTTAGTTTTTAAAGTGTGAACCTTTCAAAAAATATCGTAAATTTAGCATCTTAGCATTTATTTTTAAAATTAAACCCATATATGGTATAGTATAGTAGGTATACAAAAAAGAAAAACCAAATTTTTTTCATTCAGAATAACAAAACAACAATTTTCCTTTCGTTCATACGATTTCGGATTAGCCAATTTTTATAAAATTAACCATATTGGTCTAAAATTAAATAACAGAAATAATTAGGTATTTATAGTTACTTTAATTACTTCAAAATAATGGTGGAAATGAGGTTTTTTACAAGCTACCTTATTTATTCATTATCAAAAGAATAAAAATATTTCTTAATACACTCAAGATTAGAGCTATCAAGTAGCACACCACTGACGCAACTAAACTAGTGAGTTCAGCTATTGTATATCCAGAGAAAACACATAAAATTCTCCGCACTACTCACAGAAATAACACGACCGAGAGTTGAAAGGAGAAATACATCACGGTTTGATTTTATATTCTCGGCTCCCCGGGGGTCCTGAACTCCGCGATACGATTTTAAGGCATAAAAGGATAACGCCCCATACTTCTGGCACAATGCTTTTATCTTGTCAAGTGTAGTTTACGGAATGGGAGAAATGTTTGGAGTATAGTGCGAAACGCACTCGGTAAAAATCGCTCCCGGTCTAAGTGCAGAGGTTGGGATAAAAGCGTTATCGGAACGTAAGACTTTAACGTTGAGTTCAGAAACGTTAACTGACACGTTTATAGGGGAAATGAACGTCAGTTTTATGTTCTTCTGACTTTTCGATTTGTTGCGCTGGAGTAGGTTCGACAAATGACGGGATAAAGCTCGTAAGAACTTTTCAAAAGTAATTTCGGGAACTGTTGTTGAATTTAGGTCGATGATAAACGACTGTCAGTTAGGATGTAGTCTATACAGATTCCAAGAGTAAATGCAAGCACCCAGTTGATGTAACTTATTGATTTCAATCAATATGTCCAATATGCAGAATAATTTGAACGAGGAAAACCCAAAAATATATCTTCATTTTGAAGAATTCAGTAACTTATCGAATATTCAAGAAGTAATTAGAAATTGTAAAGAATTTTGGAGGAGTTATTAGAAATTGAACTCCCAATTTTTAAAATAATTACACAAACCTGCTAATAAATGATTTTAAGAGCTAAAATCTGCCCAAAATGAATATTGAGAAGGTGTAACTTTATAATTACATTTAAAGGTGGGCAATTCCACGGGTAACTGACTGACATTTTTAAAGAAAAAGGCTTAGTATTTTGTTATTTTCTTCCCAAATATAAATGATAAAAAATACTTTCCACCCAGTTTATTGCTTTCTTGTTAGCTTAATCTAATGGCACAATTAAATTTTCAAAATATGTTTTTATTGATTTTTTTTAAAATTTTAAACGACAAGGTTAATGACATAAGTGTTTCACAAATGTCAGTCAGTTTCTGGTAATATTCCAAAAATAAAATTATACTTTCAATTTTTTGGACAGCACTGTATTTGCATCAATAGAAGGCTTACAAAACATTTTGATATTTTAAAAATTCATTCAAACCAATGTTACTCAAAGCCACAAAAGAATCAAAACTAAATGCAAAAAATAGTCCAAACGCAAGTCCGGAAACTTAAACCAAGCTCCCCAAAGTCCTTTCTATCCACACTAAACCTCCATCTATCCATTACAATGGCCGCAACAAAACAAATAAATGCAAACAAAGAACAGACCAAAACGCAACAAGCAGGTATCCTTCACCGCTTCCTCCTCAGACATTCATCCATCAATCTGGCTTTAGGAATGCGAATACAGTTGTTTCCCCAGAGAGAAACAAACTTGGGAAGGCTGGTATCAACACAGGAATTCGGGTCGATATGGCGTCGAAACATTCTAGCAGAACCTGGTTGGTTTAAGAGTTTCTCCCCCGGAAAGCTTTAACATTTATCGACTATGGGATTTTATAGTTAACGAGGAATTGATAGTTTTAAGACCAGCAATGAGAAAAATATATTATTTAACTTGAAGGAAGTTTTGATATCCAGGTATCTAGCCAAACCATTTGGGCCAATTCCATGTAGGAATATCATTACAAATGAGCTAAAAATATAAATTCCTTTTGTAGATGTTTGGTTAATATAAGTTACTAAATTTCATTTATTTTAAGACACATTTTTTGTACGATGCAAAATCTGAGTTGTGACACACACTACTCTCCCATAAAGATAAACACTTCCCCACCCTTCAATTTGTCAAAAAATAAATGACATTTAGTAGCTTATCAAAACATCAACAAAAGGAAAACCAATGGAGATCTAATTTAACCGAATAATAATCTTTTGGTGGTGATTTCAAGATTCAACCAAATTTAGCTCATTTGTAGAGTGAGCCACGCATATAATTATCCTGTGGTAATTAAATAAGTTAAAGACAAATACTTTTGAAAAATAACATTTGCTTTAGCTAACTTTATCTGTTTTATTTGTGCTGAAAGATCATATTTTTAATTTATTTAAGTTTGATGCAGACAGTTTCATAAATTCAACAAAGACACCGAATTTTGTTATTTCTTAGTCTGTTTTTTCACCCTTGTTGTGGGTGAAACAGGAATAAAAACGCTCAATAACGCTCATCACGCAACCTCAGTCCCCTATTATTTTACAGTATTTTAACTACTTCAGTTTAGACTGCCTAGTAATTGCACAAGAATATTTTTTCGATGATAAAATTATAATAGTAACTGCTTCTAATACCTTACGTCTCAGCCGCCTATTCTAAATGAACAGACTATAGGAAAGGTCAATAACATAAAAAAAATTAACATTCTTGTAATACTGGAATTATTTGATTGAATGTATTGGTAAGAAAAAAATTTATTATTTTAAAATCATAACTAGATACCATTTTTTGGAATTAATACTGCTCATGTCTTTATGAGGTTCATATTTTTTTCGAAACATTCAATTTTATTGCGAAATCTCAGTCCCCCAATTTAGAACCTTTTCTGCATATCACCCGGAAGGAAAATCTAGAAAGAAATATGATCCGAAACGCGGTTTCAGTTTCGCTCAATAACGAATTAGCATTCGAATTATTATTCGAAGAGCACAGGGCAGCATTAGGGCGAATGAGAAAACTCAGATTACACTCGTCCGTTATGTGAACAGATATAGATGGTCATCAGAGCCCTTCGGAAACCCATCGAGTAGATGAAAAGCTTGAAAACGGATAGCTGTTTAATCATCGGGCTAGTAGTTGAATAGTCCTACCGAATGGATTGACCTATGTACCGCGTAGTTTGCAGAACCGGACTTATCCTCAATTTCGTGAAATGATGCGTTTTCCGAGACCTAAATGAAGATTTACATTAATTAGAAAAAACGTAAATGGGAAAACTTAGAAGTGTTTGAAAAAGAAAGACAAAACTAACGAAAATAACCATTTAAATTCAAAACAGTCATTATTTAATTTATTCTAAATTATAGAAGGAAAATATTTGAGATAACAAAGAAAAACAGAAATATACCTAAATTCAAGGGGGAATTTTTCCCCAGATATCAAAGTTTGAAATAACGAGGTTATATACTGTATGTCTAACCCTTACATAAATTATAAAGGTTAACTCTCTTTTAGTCCTGGATAGCTCAAGATCGTCATCGAATCCCAAGGAATATTTGGAGCGGCTATACTAGATGACAAATTTTCTTGTCACGGGTTGACGAAAGAAGGCGCCTCACTTTCTTGCTACCTAATTGGCTTAAAAGGCAGAGCGAGCGAGAGTCATCTTTGACTTGCCAATCAGGTAGGTAGAAAGTAGGGCATCTTCTTACATCAACCGGTAACGTCACTGACAAGAAAAGTTGTCATCTATACTCAGTTGCAACTTAACTTGAGCCTGTAGAAATATGATGAGAGCAACCAAAGAAAGTAGTTCCCCGAGAGGTGTCTGAATTTTGAGTGAAATTTAGAGCTTCAATTTTGAATAATGATTAGTTTTTTTAAATCCACGTATATTAAGCATCTTTTCATCCCGATATGCATAAAATGTTCAGTATTATTATTTTTTAAAGTGGCGTAGTAGTACAACTCGCTCTCAAACTCGCCAGCCAATAAGAGCTTCTAGCAACTCAGCAGGCTTTCTGTTTACTCAGATTTTCTTCCGCGTGGCCATGACGTCAAAGGATCAACTTAAGTTGCATTCGAGTATAGTATAGGACTGAAAGGGTTAAGCCAAAATTACTATCTTTACCGAGAAATTATTTTTCAGGGCTTTAAATCTGCGCGTAAAGTTCTTAAAGAGTCAGCTATCCACACTATACCAGCCAGCACACAAATCAGCATCAGCAGCATTCAACCCCCACCACCAACAGCTGCTGCGGGTAAACCACCCTCCGATACAACCCCAGCATCCTCTCAGGGGGGAAAACCCTCGAAACCTCCCACACACCCCAAGATCAATAACACCACAGCAGTCAAAACCGGACACAACAGAATCGGAAAGCCGCCGAGGAAAACGCATTAGCTTCGGCAGAAAGCAACAGGATCCACAACATCGATCGCGGCCACATTAGCATGGACGAAGAAAATTCAATGCGAAGGTTTTAGACCACCCAGCAATTTATAATCGATCTTTTTTCTCTCTCTCGGATGCTGTAGTTAACGGAAATGTATAAAGATTAAACGGGAGAGCCGATAAGGCACAGATCGCGGGGATCGATAAGTTGCTCAGGCGTGGGATTGGATCGCAGCACATGCGGATGCTGGAATGAACCCAACTCCTGATGGCGACACAATAATAATAACAAAGGAAGTGTTTGGGGGAGAATTCTGGGTCCAATTAGGTTTTTTCATAGAGGGGTGGGGGTATACTAGAACAAAAAATCATTAACCTAAAATTGGAAAGGTTGAAAAAAGTAAAAGAAAAAGTTCTGGATCGATCGTCTAGGTTGAACGTCTGATCTAACTGTCGCTTTAACAGTAAAAATGCATCTCCATTCTAATACAAGACTTAATTCTTGACAAAACAAATAAGCGATCAAAAATTATTAGTAATTGCCCTCTATTGCCTAAAACTTACGCATAAGCTTCGTCAATTTAAGGTGGGTTTACATATGAAGCGACCGTAACGTCGAAAATTTCCTATAGATGATGACGGGTCTAGTTCGGAATCCCGATAATCAGTTGCCCGACAGGTACGTTTGCCCGACATCAACATCATCATGTTCAATGCGATCAGGGTTGGGTTTCTTCCGGAAGAAACTAGTTTCTCCCAGGACAGTGGAAGAAACTGGAAAAAACTGGAAGAAACTGGAAAAAACCGGAAGAAATGGAAGAAACTGAAAGGAACTAACAAAAAGCTTTACAGAAGCACCCAATTTTAAAATCTGTTAAATGAATAAATCAAACCATAATTTTAAAAACTCTTAAATGTAATTTAATTATAATTAGTTAAATTTATTTATAGTAATTAAATTTTAAATCTGTTGTGTTAACTGAATAAATTAAACCACAGTTTAAAAAACTCATAAATGTAATTTAATTACAATTAATTAAATTTAAATAGATTAATTAATTTTCTAAAAATAACATATTTAACTTTTAATTCCAGTTAGTTTTTTATTAGTATTTTAAATCTGTTAACTGAATAAATCAAACCATAATTTAAAGAACTCATAAATATAATTTAATTGTAATTACAGTAATTAATTTTTTAAAATGTACATTTAACTTTTAATTCCGCTTAGTTAAATTTAATTTTTAATCTGTTGACTGAATAAATCAAACCATAATTTTAAAAAACTCATAAATGTAATTTAATTATAATTACAGTAATTAATTTTTTAAAAATGTACATTTAACTTTTAATTCCGCTTAGTTAAATTTAATTTTAAATCTGTTGACTGAATAAATCAAACCATAATTTTAAAAACTCATAAATGTAATTTAATTATAATTACAGTAATTAATTTTTAAAAAATGTACATTTAACTTTTAATTCCGGTTAACTTTTAACATTTAATTCCGGTCATTTCAGCTGTGTGTTATGTAGTAAAAAAATGTGTGTATAACCTGAAACATTTTTGACTGGAAATAACACCAGACAAATATTTGTCAGAACAGAAATATTCAAGTTTAATACTTTGTTTTAAATTTTGTGTCGGGTTTATATTGTTTTATTACTATATGGAAGATTGTGTATTCTAGAAAAATTCAGATTATTAAAACATGTCTTTTCTGTTTAACTTTTACACTTTCTTGTAGACAGAAACTCATCCAATACTATGTAATTCTCAGACTTATTCAAAACTACTTTTCTGTTAGGAAGAAATTAATTTAAAATTACTGGAATAATTTAATACATGCATGCAATAGGTATTTATAACAGTTTTGAGTATTTAATTAAATTTTAGACTACAAAGTACAAAGTAAATATTGTTTATTAAAGGGTTTTTTTTTCAAATTATTTAATAGCATTTTTTTCATAGTTTGGAAGAAACCTACATTTACTAATTTAATCATTAACTAATAGGTGCATATAATTAATGACATTTTGGAAGTTTTTATGTAAATATAAGAGTGTTTGTGAGACAAATATTTATAAAACCTGAAAATTTAAAGCTAATTCTTTAAAAAAAGAGGTTTCTTCCACATGGAAGAAACCTATTTCTTCCGGACGGTTTTTTCCGCGGTTTTTTCCACGGTTTTTTCCACTTCGGAAGAAACTTGCCAACCCTGAATGCGATACAACGGGAAGGAAGGAGGGAGTATTGTCGGGCAAATGAACGTCGGGATTTTGAACGGATCCCGATGATGACGTAGTTACTACGTCGTAGCACCAAATACCAATGGAAGGACCAGGTTCTACATGAACGAGGAGAACGATATGAAAAAAGGTCGCATAGATGTCCTGTTTGTAACGTCATTGGCAAGGAGATGCTAACATGATATTGACTTCAACGAATCAGATCAGTTATCAAGTAGGATTGTAGTAGCATTCACTTTTAGATTAAATTCATCTGTTATTTCGTCTATGCCAATGTTGCGTTTTTTAATTCAACGTATACATTTTAAAACTGAATTGAGAAATATATTCAAGTATGGAATAACACGACTAATTAAATACAATAATAAAGCAAGATGGTATCGCTTGTATTCCTCACATTTTGAATAAAAATTAATTAAAAAATACCAACTAAGAATACAGTAGAAATACCCTTTTCCTTTTTGTTTTAAGCCAACCACCAAACCAGCAATATTTTCTAACATCTTTCTGCGTTAAATAAATAGCAGAATAAAATACGCGGGTTTTCCCAATACAAAAGAAAAACTTATACACGTCAGAATGGCACCCAGTACTATTTCCTCATCAATAATAAAATATCCTTTAAAAACTCATAACCGCAAACTTCAATAGTTGCCATAGGAATCTTTTTTAAATAATAAGAGAAAAATCCATTTTATATTAGTTCCGAACAGTGTTTGAAAATAACGAGACAAAAAATATGGAACGTAGAACAATGATCGATTTACATTGATCGAATAATGTCAAAAAGGACGTTATAGTTAAGAACATTTTTACCCAGACTTGGAAACATCAACATAACATCAATACACTATAACTAATAGAAAACTGCCTGAACTAAAAGTTTATGAAATGAATACCAAAGCTGTAAGAATTTATAACTGGTGGATCAAGCATAAAGAATAAATAAACAGTTAAGGGAAAACTTTTAAAGATGAAATGGAGAAAAATCGAATGATTTCAGTCCAGACAAATGAAAGAACATCAGTTGTTTCTTCATTGCAGGATTCGAGTTTTGGCTGAAGTTCAATAACTTCATGCCTGAGCTGACCCCCAGTTGCGTTATGCTTTATTGTAAAATAGTTTTGAAATGATGGTTTTATTAAAAAACATTTTAACACAAAATGATCTTTAACACTGAAACTGTTGATAAATTTCCGGTTTTATGTCTTCCAAAAGATAATAAAAGCGAATATAACCTTAAAGAATAAATAAGAGAGGCTAGGTTTTTTCTTGTTTCTTACAATGTTCAATGACTCCGTTTCATTTGGCATTTTCCATGCTGAATAGGATTGCATACTACATGGGTGAAAGTTTAAAAAAAATTCCAGGATGTAATTCAGTAAGAAATTTTTATTGAAATAATACTTTTATCATTTCCCAATTGCCTGCGGGTTAATTTTACCATCTAGGTCGTCCTGAAGAAAATAGTAATGACTGTTTCCGTTCTCTACTATACTAGACAGCCTACTACGTCACTAACAAAGTAGTTCCCATCGCGGTGTCTGAATTTCGAGTGATACAATAAAGAACGTCAATTTTAAAATATGATTTTTTCGTGAAACTCGTGTATAAATAGTGTCTTTATCACAATTCGCGTATAGAAATTCCTCCTATCAACCCAACAGGCTTTGTGTTTACTCACTTTCTCGTTCCGCGTAGTGACGTACTGGGTTCAGGAAACGTTGCTGTGAAGTATAGACAGAAAACTTTCAGTTGTATGTCCAGTGTAATTTTCCTACGATATTTTGAATAATTTTTAGGAGATTTTTTTACTTTTAGTCACAATCCTCATTGTTCATCTAATATCGCTAACAATGGGCAAGTAATCCCATAGAAAAAAAAGACTAAGAATTAACTTCCCAGTGAAGAGCCAAGTTGATACTATTCAAATCGTCTACTACAAGGCAAAAAGCCATACCAAGAGCAGAAAAACGTGAAAACTATCTAAACCAATCACACAATTTCATTGTGCGAATATATTCAAACCCACTCAACCATAGTCACAAATTGAATCACCGCCCACTAAAGATCAGTAATATCTCAAAATCCAACTCCCTCGTGGGAAAAAGACACGAAAGCCCATCCCAAAACTATACAAAATTACAAAACCCCTGACAAGGCGCCCATAAAACAACAGGCAAAGCGGTCATGACTGAACGCATTCGTACTCCGTTTGATTGCCCTGTACCCGCCCTAGAGTACAGCTAGCTTCCGCTGGGAAGAAGATATCTGGAAAGCGATCTGTGGACCCTTTGTCCGGCTATAGCGACGTGCGAAATGCTCCGGTGACGATAAGGTGATTCTTGGACGTGACTATGTCCAATGAGTTTCAATGATTTTTTAAGGTACATGGGAGAGAGATAAGATGGGGGGAAACAATAGGGGTTTGGTTTTTTATGGATAGCGGCATGTTTCTTGAAAATACCACTCCACTGCCTCTTCCTTCGAACTGGAAGTTTCCGAGATCCACTCCCTGTTGTTTCTAAACAACACAAACACCAAGAACTCCGCCCTAACATGCCTGGTATGCAGATGAGATCCCTGGACTGTCCTTGGAGTGCACCGGCCCTAGAATTGTACAGACCACCCTGTCCAGACTTAGAACTGATAAGGAATTTAATTTTCGAAACAAATGAGAAAACTTCTGCAGTCTGCCGCTGTTCAGCCATCACTTCTCTCTCATATCTTCGATTGCATTGGTAGGCAAGCTGTTGAATGAGGGGGATGAAGTCTTGGATCTTATTGACATCGGCGTGTCACGAATCACTAATTGTTATCCAAGAATCTCCCAACAGAAAAAATATTAGTCCGTGAATCCCATAAAAACATAAAACCTTCCCCTAAAAATCAACAAAATAATTTAAACCAATCCAACTAAACCTTGACCCGTTTCACTACGCAAACAACCCCCTCCGTAAAATCCAATTAGCCGTGGACGTCGCGAATAATAATAATACGCAAAATCTGAGTGAGAGAGATCCATTCATAACCGTCAACGCCCGGTTCTTCAGAAAGGATGCGGGGCGCTAATTGCCTAATCCACGTCAAAATTATTTAATAGACAAGACATCGAAAGTGATTAATGGGGCGCAAGGGGCGAACAAGTGGTCGCCACCCCCCCCTGGAAGAGGATGCAAAGGGAGAAAGATAGGAGTGGCTTGGGGAGATGGTGTATGAGGAGAGTTTTACAAGTGGCGGTTATAATAATACTCGCCAGTAAAAAAAGTTAGCTAATTTATCCGTCGTATCAAAGCTAAGACAATACGTTATTATAAGGAGGTATTGTATAGTTAGGAACTTATTACCGCAGAGTTGTTTTAAGTAAGAGGTTGGTTATCGAGAATGGTCTTAAATTGGGAATAGAAACTAACTGATAAGTGTTAAATCAATAAGAATTGGTTTATACTACCAATATAAAGGTCGCGAATTTTTACGTGAAAATAAAAACAAAATCAGCACTTAACCAAACTTAGTAAGACATGCGCAAAAGACGGAAAATTTTTCGATCCATCAGTAAAACTAAACCAAATTCGTACATTTTACGGAAAATCCATAAAAAATGGCAAGTATGCAATGGGATGAATTCTGAGTGTAAAAACACACACAATCCCGAGGTACACAATACGAGGTTATCGACCAATGGTAACCCACTTTAGTTCCTCCTTCATACAGATTAAAACCAATCACCCGACAGAATGATAAGTACCTGAAAAGTGATCGATAATTCCTAACATAAAAGTGTTTTTTTTTTACAACGCAAGGAGCTTCTATGAAAACTTACGAACCTTTTGTTGGATGGCTGTAAGCAGTTGGGTTTAAATCACAAGTTTAATATTTTTACTCGCACTTTTTTTAGCACATGTTGACAAGCCAATGGACAATAGCAGCATTTTTTAATAATAAAAAAATTTATTTTTCCGGTAAAAGAAATATATCTAAATCCAAATATCGACATGAAAAGTTTCAAACAAATTTAGTTAATAAAATATTTAAAATAAAAATCGACAAGCCCTTTGCCTTTGTATAGGATTGAAGTACGTCACAATTGGACATTAGACGTTTTACGCTCTTTTTTTAAAGTGAAACTTTGCAATTAAATGAAAAAATTAAAAAACATCGAATTTTAAAAAAAATTTACGCGAATATTCCTCTCAAGGAATAAAAAACCGAATATAAAAGTACCGAACATGAAAATCTACCGAATAAATGAAAATAAAAATAAATGCGGGAATTGCCCATTCCCATAGCGAAGCATTACAATGTGACAGGGACGAAGGAAGAAGAGCGTTTGTAGAAAATTCGTCCCATAATGAATTGTGTGATTGCAGCACAGGTTTCTATCAAATCAATTCTCCGATCTGTCCAAAGCCTCAATTACCTTCATAATCAGCTTCTTTTCCAAATTCATTACCAAACCATCCCCATTTTCAACCACCCAGAAAATATCCCACCCAACCACCCACGCAAAACAACCCAATCCACTTAGACCCCGCATCGTAATACACCCGCTACTACCAAGATACCGAAAAAAAAAACGGGATAAACCCCGGGATATTTCACCAGCGGAATCGCGATCGTCAACGCAAAATAATCCCCGTCAGAAATAACGGCCGGGTCAATAAAACTAGACCGTGTACGGGAAAACGCGTTAAGTGAAATGGCCTTAAAAACCGCTATAATCATGGCTTTGGGGCCTTCAGAGGCCGGTAATAAAATGCCACTCCCGACTGGGTTTTATTGGAATATTTAAAAAAAAGTTTTTCAGCTTTTTCTTTATGTATTGACCCCCTCTCCTATTTTGCTATTGAGGGGTAAGTATTTCCTCTCTTGGCTTTATTGTTCGTGCGGGGTTAGAGATCTAGATAGGAGAAATGGGCTTGATTGTTCTATCGGGAGAGGGTTAATTGCTTTCTGGGGTTTTTGTTTTTATCTGGGGTTTTTTTCTCGGTTGGGTTAGTTTGGAATGAGGGGATTGGGTCGTTGGTTTTGGGGTTGTGATTAAAAATTAGGTAGTGTTTAGTTTCTTTAAATGCCAAGTATTGGTAGGATACAGATTTGTAGCTCATGGCTTTCCAATCTGAAGAATACTGGCTTTGTTCGGACTGCTCGTGGATCATTTTAAATCTTTTGGAAATCACATATTGCATTTGTTTTCAATGTGACAGAAGGTGCAACGTTATGAAGTACAAAAAACTGCAAAAAGTAAGCATTTAGTAGCTGTTTCGGGGATGGTTTGATCTTCGATAGTGAAATAAATGACGAAGCCCCGAATGTTTTGCTATTTCCCGCACAGGCGAAAGATAATTTTAGGAGCATACCTGAAACAGCTGTTCGCTTATTTTCGCATTTGTAATGAGTGCCTTTAACAAGGTCTCATCAAAAATTCTACGAACTTTTCTCTTCGTTTTTCTATACAGAGTACTGTTTCATAAGATCGAAAATATAATTTTCCCCGATTACACTGTAAAAAAAAACAGTTCAAGATTGCACCAAAGTTAGGTGATTTATTCGAGATCCAAAGGATTGAACCAAAGTTTCGTGCAAGGCAAAATAGTCGTCACCAGGAGAATTGCTCTTGAACCTAACTTTGGAGCTTTGGTCTCGAAATGAAGATTTCGGTTCAACCTCCGCCATATTGGATTTTAGTCACTCAGTAACCCTGAAAATTTGATTGTGTACTCAGCCGGTATTTTTAGGTAAGTTTTAATAAGTGTATTATCATTCATAACTAATCTGTGCTATTACCATTGTTAAAATTTTTGAACTGAATTGAACGGAAGATTACTTCTTGTTCTTGACTTGACAGGTTGGAGTTGACACTTGACAGGTTTAAGTTTCGTTCTTTCGAACATCGCTTTCGTACGTAAGTTCTTTTTGCGATCTACTCTCATCTATTTCTTTTTATAAAAGTTTCATTCAATATTATACTTTCTTAATTGTTTTTATACAAATTTTCATTCACTTGTTTTATTTCTAGTTTGTTATAATTTTTTAACAAGATGTTATCGATCCGTGCCTGCGGTAGTATTTGTTGATTTCCCGTTAATTTATCCAAGTGCTGTGATGTTATTTAAAATGTTAAGATCTCGATTTTTTAATTGTTTTAAATCTCACACAACATATATTAAAGCATTCCACTTGTAATGGAAGTAGAATGTTATGTCTATACTATTTGTGAAAAATGGTACATTTCAGCCTTTTTCTCTACCATCCATCTTATCTCAAAGTAAATTGTAAAAAGAGAGTAACAGTATTTCTCGTTTCTTTTTTAATTTATATTGTTGCTACTAGCCTATTAAGGAGGGAAGTCAAACTATGGAGTATTGTACTTTATATAGCTAGTGAGCATGAGCATGATTACAATTGCTGTAAGATTTCTCTCCAAAACAAGAACTATTTTAAAATGTGCAGACATCACACTATTTGAAAAAAATGTGCATATTCTACACACAACATAACTGCGCTGTGCTTTTGTAGTCATCACTCTTCAGTTGGCCATTTCGGAAAGTTACAACACACCTGGTATACAAGAGCGCATTCTTACATCATTTAAGGATTCACGTAATGCGTTATTCCACTCTCAATCACCAGACTTGGCAATCTATTCCTTGACTACGTCATCTATCCCAAAATGTCCCATCAACTAGGATCAATTCGAATATCGTTAAAATCTCTCACATTTCAATATTTTGGCACTTATACATTAACAAGGTGAAAATCTCCTCAATCATATTGACAATGTTTTACTTTAAAACTATTTCTTGCATATTATCAAGTCGACTATACCGCCGAATCCAAAAGCGGTAAAGAACCCATTGACTTTTCTATGGCTGTGCCGCTGAAGTTGACAGTGGTACTAATCCAGAATCCCGGCGCAAGCGATGAAGTTGCCAATAATGATGCAACCAGGGACAAACAGATTATCACCGCTTCTAATCCTTTGCTTGTAAAAAAATAACAATGTCAGTCCATGAAACTTTTTATTTAAAAATTAAACACTCAAATAAAAATATTTTAAACTATACCAACCAGTTTAAAATTTTAAATTTCATTGAAATATATTTTATAATTATCATAGTACATGTGATTCTTCCGCCAATTGACGGAAATCTGCCAATTTGCTTAGCTAAATTAAAATCCGACGATGCGATTTGCAAAACTGAAATTCCACTTTTATATTTTCCAATCGTTTTTTACTGATAACTGACCTTATAAGTAAAATCAAAAAAAAATATTAAAAATATCGAAATAGAACCTGTTCAAGAACTGAAAACCTGTTAAGATTTATGCTAAAAATATGACTAGCTTGTTGAATCATCAGATATCGGGAAGTAGGAGGCAATGGTCCCCTATATTGAAAAGAAAGGAAAATTTAAGTGCGATAGAATATTTTTAAAAAGTATTCTCCGCCAATTTATTCTTGGAGTAATCACATGTATGAATTATTAATATGATTTTTAAAACACTTATATACTGTTTTTCTTTTAATAACTTGTTATTAACATTATGTTTTTTGGTAACAATGGGGTAAGCAGATCTCTTTATGAGCAGAGATAAAGCTATTTTAACGATTTGCGCCGGCGTTCTAGAGCAGTACCTTGACCATCACAGAACAGTCGATGGGAACTGAATTTATTAACTATGATAAAGTTAATGTTTTTAAGTATTTATTATACATTTACAGATTTTGGTTGCATATTGAACTTGGCTGATTGACCATTCTGCATAAATAAAGTTTACTTAGTAGCATAAAAGTAAGTTTATCTCCAATTGCATAGTTTGAGATGTTTTTTAAAGATAGATAAAAAGCATTTCATTTGTTAATGTATTAGAATGCTTAGAGTGTTTTAAAATATTTCTTGTAAATCTACAGCTTTTTGGTTTGACCTACTCTCGAACTCTCTTGACATTCACCATACCATTCGATTTGAATTATAAGATATCTCCCTTGCGTAAACGTAAGTATATATGTAAATCTGTACATTTATGGGTGTTGGTGTATATTTTTCAGTAAGCAATTGAATTTATTAATTATAATAAAGTTAATGTTTTTAAGTATTTTGTTTTACATATTCAGATTTTGGTCGTATATTGCAGTGGTCTCCAACCCCCGGTCCGCGGTTCAAATGGTATC
Source organism: Tetragnatha versicolor (assembly GCA_024610705.1). NCBI lineage: Eukaryota > Metazoa > Arthropoda > Arachnida > Araneae > Tetragnathidae > Tetragnatha > Tetragnatha versicolor. Next base: position 20,951,257 of record JANDEH010000008.1, read on the forward strand.
GGGCCGTGGGCCGACGATTTAATTGAAAAATAATTTAAACTCCTAGGTTTATATTCCAAATTAATTATAAATCATTTTATATTTATTTTCTGTTGTAACTGTATTTTATTTTGAATGCATGTTTAAATACAATTAAATTGAAATTAATAAATCAAAATAATCTAGAATGTAAACAATCAACGCCCCCCAGCGGGCCGCGGTAAAATTATCAAACGTTTACCGGTCCGTGGGGGTAACAAGGTTGGGGACCACTGGTCTATTGAACTTGGCTGATTGACCATGCCATTTTGCTTAAATAATAAAAGGTAGATATAAAAATGTTTCATTTACATCTACAGCTTTTTGGTTTGACCTACTCTCGAACTCGCTGACATTCACCCTACCATTCAATAATTGGATTATAAGATATCTCCCTCGCTAAAAAGTAAGTACTATATTTGTAAATCTGCAGGGCTTGATTTCTAAAAAAGGTACCGGAACGGTAAAATTATTGGTCTCAACTGAAAAAGTGAACACTTTTTAATACAAAAATTTAAGCATTTATTTTCAAATTGAAAAATAAAATCAAGTGTGTTATACTAGATTAGAAAGGAGTGTTCTAACTTAATTATTTGTAAGACAAACTCTTAATGCAGTTTTTTTTGTAAAACACCTTTTTTTTACAGTGGGTTACTTTTTTCCAACAGAGGGAGCCTGTTGTAGGTGCGGGAGGGCTTATCATCAATGAAACATTGGTGTTTGCCAATTTAAGGAAAATAATGCATAGATTATATATATAAGTCCTTAAATGGTAGAATTTAAGATGTCACAAATTTTCTTTGCAAATTTAATCAGCAATCTGGCAAATATGGTTCAAATAAATAAGCACGCGGAGCGAGGGTGGGTAGTCCAAAGGAGGGTTCACAATTATGTTTTAAAAGAATAATTAAGTATCGACATTAATTTTAAATCACAATTATTGTTTTTGTCAAAAATAAGATAAAAATGCATTTAAAAAAATATTTCTAATTTGAAATATTCCTTTCTGTTTTATTTTTTTTTGTTAGGATTTGCATTTTAAGAACTTAATCTGAAAATGAATGTGATAAGCCTTGGGGTCCTCCACTAGAAAAATTTAGAAATTTGTTGACATTAAAAATAGGGTTTAATTCATTTTAGGACTTTTTTTCGTACAAAGAAACACGTATCTGCGGGCTGAGATGAAAGGGTCTCGCCGGCTGTAGTTAGGAGACACCTGAAATAGAAAATAAATTTTTTCCAGAAAAAGAGGTTCCGGAACGGCTCAAATCAAGCCCTGTAAATCTACATTTATGGGTGTTGGTGTATATTTTTCAGTGAGCTGTTGAAATTATAAAGTGAATGTTTTTATGTATTTTATTATACTTTTACAGATTTTGGTTGTTTATTGGACTTGGCTGATTGACCATTCTGCACACATAAAGTTTCGTTTGTAGCATAAAAGTAAGTATATATTTCTCTAATTGCATAGTTTGAGATGTTTTTTAACCCGGGAGGACGCGCGCGGGGTCTCAGACCCCACAAACCGTTTTCCGTTCTAAATGTTCAGTGCATGCAAAATTTTTATCACGGATAGTTTAAATATATAATTTAATTGTTTAATGTGCATTATTAGTTGACTGCTTCTTATTAAGATATAATATAAGACTATATATAAGGAAAACAGGAAATGCAATGGAATGTGAGCGGAGCTAACGAATTTCTTTGGCTAAACTGAACCGATGTTTATTTTCTAAAATCCTTTATTTTCTAATTTCTTTTTTTGCAAGAAAAATTATGGATTATAGTTACCTCTTCCTTACTTTTGGAAACCTCTTTGACTATTGAACTCGCACCAATCCTCACAGTTTTGGAAGCATTTTCCTTAAAAACAACAACCTAACTCGGGAAATAACATACCCACTTTATTTAAACTTCATGAGGTGATAGGTGGAAACCTTTTAGGCAGCTACACGGAGTTTCATATATTTTCATTAAAAATTAAAGAGTTTTTATTAAGGTTTATTTAAGCTATGGGGTCTCGCAGACCCCGCGCGCGTCCTCGCGGGTTAAAGGTAGAAAAAGATATTTTCATTTGTTGATGTATTAGAATGCTTAGAGTGTTTTAAAATGTTTCCTTTTCATCTACAGCTTTTTGGTTTGACCTACTCTCGAACTCTCTTGACATTCACCATACCATTCGATATTAGAATTAAAAGATATCTCCCTTGCGTAAAAGTAAGTATATATGTTAATCTGTACATTTATGGGTGTTGGTGTATATTTTTCAGTGAGCTGTTGAAATTATAATAAAGTGAATGTTTTTATGTATTTTATTATACTTTTACAGATTTTGGTTGTCCCTTGGACTTTGCTGATTGACCATTCTGCATAACTAGATTCCTTTGTTGCATAAAAGTAAGTATATATTTCTCCAATTGCATAGTTTGAGATGTTTTTTAGAAGGTAGATATAAAGCATTTCATTTGTTGATGTATTAGAATGCTTAGAGTGTTTTAAAATGTTTCTTGTACATTTACAGCTTTTTGGTTTGACCTACTCTCGAACTCGCTGACATTCACCATACCATTCGATATTTGAGTTACAAGATATCTCCCTTGCGTAAAAGTAAGTATATATGTTAATCTGTACATTTATGGGTGTTGGTGTATATTTTTCAGTAAGCAATTGAATTTATTAAAGTTAATGTTTATAAGTATTTTATTATACATTTACAGATTTTGGTTGTCTATTGAACCTGGCTGATTGACCATACCATTCTGCATAGTTTCCTTTGTAGCATTAAAGTAAGTACATTTCTCTCTAATTGCATAGTTTGAGATGTTTATTAAAGGTAGATATAAATACTAGACATGCACAGAAACAATGAACAGCTGCTAACGGGCTTGGCTGAGTTTGCGAACATTTACACTGATGACTAAGGTGACCAAACGTTCTCCTGTAGGAAGGACAGTCCTTTTCTAGGTTCTATCCTCCCTCGAAAATTGTCCTCCTTTTCAACATTTCAAAAGTAATCCATTATTTGAGCCTCTCTGTTCATATTTTTAAGTTTAGACCTATGTCCAAAAATTCTGGAATCCTTTTTCAATAATGAATTATTGGAGGCATTTATGTATTAAGTACACAATCAGGCATCTATTTTCCACAAAAGATTGAAGGTTAACATATTTCAGCTACAGAAGTGCGTCTTATTCTGAAGGATTTTCCCCTTTAATTTATAAATCACGATTTGAATGAAATGTACCATAGAATTGCAAAATTTTTACCAAACATGTTTCCAATACGTCGAAAAATAGTCTGAAACCAATTTCACGGCAAATAACAGTTTTCAATGGTATTATTTGACTTCATCTCAAGTTGGGCAGATATTGACTCAGTAATTATACATATATTACTCCAGATAATACCATCTACCACTTATAAAATTTGTACCTATTTTAAGCAATGGATTAAGGTGTCTAAAGTAAAATCATTTCTACTTTTAGATGAAATTGTTACTTCAGTACAACCAAAGTTCTAGAGTGAGGGAGGTAGAAAATCTTGAGGGGTTGCACAATGCTGTGCAACTCTCTTTTAAATTAGAGGCCGACTCATATATTATTCAAAAATTCGACCAAGACTTCAATGAGTTCATCGACATCGAAGAATGGGATTTGGTCGAAAAAGATAAAGTTCGAGTGGTTTTGAAGCCCCAACCCATCCTGGACATAAACAACTCCCTGACTTTCTCATCCTTGGAGGTTGTTGAGCCAGTTGTAGAGGAAGCAGTTCCAGAACAGGTTGTCACCGTTGTGGACTTAAATCTTCGGGAAAAACCATGGCCTCTCGACATCAAAGTGCCTTTCGAGAACTTTTCGAAGCCTTTGAAAGATAGCCTCATCAATCAGAAGGATTTGAGCTATGATCATTCCCGTGAGCTAGTTGGCCATATGGCCAACTTTGCTTTTGAAATCAAGGCATATCCTAGCAAGAGTGAACGGCTCCAACTTATCCATGCTTTAATTTCTGAGTTTCCTCACCTCAAAAATGAATTTGGAACTGGTGCAGAAAGTTGGGACCTAAAACTGAATAACAAGTTGAAGAAAATTCGCAGTGCGGATGATTCACTTGAGGTTCAGAATGTACGCAAGAAATGCAAAGTTCCAGACAGGAAAACGCCGAATAAGATAACTGGAAGAGCAGAAAAAGGGGAGTTAAACTATGAGACTGCTCATGTTGCCGGCGAAACGGAGGAAACGGTGGAAACCCATAAGATAGCCATGAAATCCGAGGTATCGAAATTGTACCCTGATATGCGGAAGGTGTCTCTACTTATGGCCTTAACGTTTTCATTCAGGCGGCAACTCGTCGTTCACGACAAGGTTCCAGTGAAGGATATTATGGAGGCTTATCCTGCTCTGTTCCTGGTTCCTGTCCAATACGAAGAGTTCCATCGGATAACATGTGTAGGAATGAAGGAGACATTCTTCCCTACAGCTGAGAAGCAAGGTCTCGGCTTATTCAGGTATTTTCAGAAAAAGAAGAAAAGCAGTGAGGAGGAAGTTACTCTTTTGGCTGCTTTTGAGAGCCACTTAAAGGATTTAACTGCTCAAAGAAGAGTTGAAGCTGAAATCAGCTATGGCCTCTCACTGCTTCCACATCTTCTAAAGGATGACAAAGATACCTTGTTTGAATTGGTGAGTTAGCTTGGTTTCTACAATGGTATGAAATATAATTTCGAGAGTTGTTTTTTCTCTCTTTGAACTTAGCCAAGCTTTTTCAAAACTTCTCCAATTCATTTTTTTATATTTTCGATGGATATTAAATGCTCATGAAACTTGTGAGTTAAAAAAGCTTTGAATTTCATCTGTTGTTTTCAAGCCCCAACTTATTTTATATTGGATGCCCTAATGACTGACCTATTTTTCTGACCATTTTTAACTTAGTTATAGAGAAATGTCTTGTTTCTGTAAAACAATCTAACTTGTATGTTTTTTTTTGGTATTTTTCAGGTTTCCACCGATGATGCTACACCGGATGTTTTGCCCCCTCCCCATCCAAGAATCATAGTCGATGGTGATATTGCGAATGGTTCTTTTACCATCTACTGTGAAGGGCTGAGTTTATACACGGGGAGCAGTTTCGTAGAAGCCCTTGGTGTGCTGATTACATTTTATTATTCTTTAAACATATCATATCCCACTAAAGCCCTTAACACTTTTAAATACATACAAAATGTCATTTTGAATATTAGAGCAGGAGCAGTGCCTCCAAAGGTTAGAACCTTAAGTTCTAAAGTTAAATTGTAAAACTTAAATTATAAACTAAATGAACCTAAAAGTCAAACATGTTTCTATGTAACCATTGTGCCAAAAGTTTTTTCCACTGTCATGCTTATCTTTCACATGTAAAGTGTATTCACAGTCATGAACCCTTGTTTAATTATATTTGTGGGTTTAATGGGTGCCCTATTACATTCAATAGTTTAAAATTATTTAAGAAACATTTGCTGCACCATCAGGAATTAAACCCTTCTGTTAGTTTAAAAATGGTTTGCTCTTGTGGATTTAAATCCTATTTGAAAAATAAGTTTATATACCACTTTAGACATCACAGTAACATCCTATGCCCCATTAAAAATTGTGGACAAACCTATAATGTGTACTCTTCATTTAGCTCTCATATCAGTAGATCTCATCCCTGTTTTAAAGTTGAAGATATCCTGTGTAGTATAGAACCCCAAAATTTAACAAATATAGTTAGCGATAATCCTATTCATGAAGAACCACCCACTGAGAATGCTATTCATGATGATGAAAATATGGACAATAAACCAGACATAATAGACAGTATTTCTCTCTTTGTCATTAAAATGCAAGAGAAGTTTTTATTGCCTGAATCTGTCATTTCTGAAATAATTTCTGGTATGAACCAGCTACATGAAGATAATTTTGAGCTATACAAGGGCAAAGTTGTTGATTTTTTAAAGGAAAAAGCTGTTGGGGATAGTATTTTGAATGTTGTGAGAAACATGGGTTCTTCAAATGCAGTGAAATCAGCTTATCATGTAATGACTTCAGCTCATTTGAAGACCAAATACATGTCATCAACCTTAGGTTTGGTGGAACCTGTAGAATATAAGTTGGATAATGTTCAAAGGAAGGTAGCTACTTTTCAATATGTTCCATTATTAGAGAATTTAAAAGCTTTTTTAAAAAATAAAGATGTGTTAGAGTACGTAGTTAATAAGCCAATTAACAACAATGCTTTACTCACAGATATTTACGATGGCTCATCATTTAAGAATAACCCTATCTTTTCAAAATTTCCCAATATTCAAATAATATTGTATTATGATGAATTTTGTGCAGCCAATCCTTTGAGAGGGAATCAATCAAAACATAAGATGGCAGTTCTTTACTATACTCTTGGTAATATCCCCCTTAGATTTCGATCCAAGATTGATGACATTCAATTAGCTTTAATTTGTAAATCGTCCCACATAAAAAAATTTGGTTTTCATGTTGTGTTGGCCCCTCTTTTAAAAGATCTAAACACTCTAGAAGTTGAAGGATTGAGAATTGATGGCATTCCAAATAAAGTTAAGGGCAGTGTAGTTTTTCTAATTTCGGATAACTTAGGATCACATCAAATCGGAGGATTTTCTACATGTTTTAATAGCTCTTCTGTGACTTGTAGATTTTGTTGCACAACCGCTACAGATATGCAGAGTAAGTTTAAAAATAGGTTACTTGTAAAGAGAACAAAAGATGTTCACACAAGGCAAATTAATCTTGTTAACATGGATTCTTCATATAGTAGAGCATATGGGTTAAAGTTTGATTCCCCTTTAAATCAATTGTCTTTTTTCCATACCAGTACTTCACTTCCACCTGATCCTATGCATGATCTTCTTGAAGGTATTGTCCCCATGGAACTTAAATTGATTATTAAAAGCTTAATATCTTCAAAATACTTCACCCTTGATGAGTTAAATTCTAAGATATCAAACCTGAATTATGGTCCTAATGACTCTTCAAATAAACCCCATCCCCTCCCGAAAAACTTTGACCAAAGTCTTAAACTGAATGCAGCAAGAGTTTGGTGCTTGCTAAGACTTTTACCACTAATGGTTGGGGGAAAAGTTCCTGAAGATACCCTTATTTGGAATTTTTTGTTAATGTTAAAAGAAATTGTTGATATTGTTCTTGCACCTGTAATTAATATTTCTTATGTATCATACTTGTCTGATTTAATTTACGACCACCATACTTTGTTTAAATCTTTATTTCCTAATATTCCTTTGAAACCAAAGCATCATTTTTTAGTGCACTATCCAAACCAAATTTTAGAATTCGGTCCCTTAGTTTGTTGTTGGAGTATGCGGTTTGAATCAAAACACCTTTATTTTAAACGCATAGCTCAAAAAATTAATACCTCTAAAAATTTACCACTTTCTTTGGCAAGAAAACATCAAAAGTTACAATGCTTTTATAATTCCACATCCTCTAGGCATGTAGGCAAACATGAAAAAATAACAAATGCTAAACCTTTAATAAGGTTGAGTTACTCCAGTGATGTTAGTGAAGCACTAGAAAACTTTTCTGATTGGTATGTTGTGTCAAAGGTTGAAATAAATGGTCTGTTGTACAAACCAGGCTTGTGTGTACATGTGGATTTTAAAAATGAAGATCCTGTTTTTGCAAAAATTATAATTGTTCTGTGCAAAAATCAAGACATTCGTTTCGTTTGTCGATATTTTACATCCAATACAGTTTTTCACATACTGGGATACAAATTATTTGAAACAGAACCTATTAATGTTATCACTTTTGATGATTTTCTGGATAAATATCCATTATCTATTTATTTGTATAAAGGTGACCATGTAGTAATTCCAAAATATGTGTTATTTGAACATTAGTTACAAGAGAACTTTTTTGGTTAATTTTATTTTAATAAATGGTTTTTATATTAAACGTATGATCTCTTGTAGGTTTTATTTCATTTCATATGTTAGGTTCATGACTGTGAAGAAGCTATTTTTGATATTTTATGTTTGCACTGGTTTTTTTATGGATTCGATTTTAATATCGAGATAGTTAAGAGGTTTCTTTTGATACCCATGGGCCCTAGTTCTTATCAATGTTCCATTTTGTTCCCAATGGATGATTTGAATTTGTGATTCAATGTTACCTGCAAAACTAGTTTTAAATTTGATCAACTGGTTTTTATAGTAGAGGTTTGATCGTTTGTAAATTGTATTTCATTTCATATGTTAGGTTCATGACTGTGAAGAATCCATATTTGATACTTTATGTTTGCACTGTTTTTTTTATGGATTCGATTTTAATATCGAGATAGTTAAGAGGTTTCTTTTGATACCCATGGGCCCTAGCTCTTATCAATGTTCCATTTTGTTCCCAATGGATGCTTTGAATTTGTGATTCAATGTTACCTGCAAAACTAGTTTTATATTTGATGAACTGGTATGATCGCTTGTAAATTGTATATCATTTCATATGTTAGGTCATGATTGTGCAGAATCTATTTATGATACTTTATGTTTGTAGTGGTTTTTTTATAGATGCAATTTTGAAATTGAGAAAGTTCAGAGTTTTCTTTTTATACCCATAGGCCCTAGCTCTTATGAATGTTCAATTCTGTACCCAATGGAAGTTTTCAATTTGTAATTCAATGTTACCTGCGAAATTAGTTTTGAATTTGATGAACTGGTTTTTATATGCTTTCTTGCAAATTGTTCAAATAAAATTTTTTACGTGTAAAATGTTTTTCTTTTCTTAGAATAAAAATAAGCCAAGCTATTTAAGATAGTTTAGAAACCTATATACCTAAAAACACAGTGCCACTGAATAATTTTATATATTTTACTCTAAAAAGGGCAATTCCTTTGTAATTTTAAAAATAAAGCTTGTGTTACAATAATTTTTATTACTTAATGAGTCTGAATGAAAGTTAAAATAAGTCTTCATTGAAATACTGCATACATAGAAATAATTCTTAAATAAGTATAAAAGTGGCTAAATAAAAACGTGAAATCTCACTTTAATCGGACACCTTCCAAACCGTTAATTTTGGTTCAATCGGTCACCATAATATGGCACTTGCCAAACCGTCAATTTCGGTTCAATCGGTCACCATAATATGGCACTTGCCAAACCGTTAATTTCGGTTCAATCTGTTACCATAAGATGGCGCCCGCCAAACCGTGAATTTCGGTTCAATCTGTTACCATTAGATGGCGCCCGCCAAACGTGAATTTCGGTTCAATCGGTCACCATGATACGGCGCCGGCAAAACCGTGATTTTCGGTTCAGCGTTTTACCGTGCGTTGGTTGCAGCAAAATGGGAACCAATATTTGGTAAAAGGTAGAGCCGTTTTTTTTTAGAGTGTAGTGCAAACATAAATGAAAATACATAGTAAGCGATTATTTTTTGATAATTGTACTACTTGGACTACTCTTATATTTTACCCTAAAAATTTTAAGTTACTTAATTTTAATAATAGTTAATTAATTTCAATAATCAAGTTTACACTGTTTGCTACTTTTTTATTTGAAAACGCTTATTGTTATCAATCGGATAATGTTATCAGTTTAATATCGTACAAATGCGATCACATTAAGCGGATTTGACTGTATGATAAATGAAAATAATTCATCTTGGCATTTAAAGTTTAGGAAGGTTTCATCCAAAATTTTACGCGTAACACATATCAGGGATGTGTTGCACACCTTCAAGCATTTTGTAACAGTTTTTGAAGCAGCTAAACATAAATTTTGTAGCTTATTTTTTTGTTTTAGGTTTGATACTTTGCATTATAAAATTAGAATTTAGTCATATTTTATTTAGAGCCTCTTAAAGTAGAACATATAATTCTGATTCTCAATAGCTCGACAAACAAAGGCATGTTTACAAGAAATATTAATTGAAAATACTTGTTTGCTTTCTAAAAAAATTTAAAGCAAAGGACTCAGATTGCATATATTTAAGTGAATTGTTTAAAAATCTATTAAACCTTCTTAAGATTAAGGGCAGACCTTCCAACATTGAAAAACAAAATGTATTTTATATTCCTTTTACTCATACCATATATTAAATTAACTTGATAAAAATCAAATGAAAAAATCTTTTCTACAGATTTGAATGAATTTATAGAGAATAAAACATTTAATTTACAAATGTTTTACTTAAATTTATTAAAATATCTAAGTAATTTTTTTATTTATAAATTTTTTATAATAAGAAAGAATGTAGTTTGCACGAAGCTACTGAGAAAATTAAACCGATTTATCCTCTGGAAAAGCTTTGATCAATTCCTAGACTGAACAAGAGCTCAATAGGTATTAATGGGCATTAAACATGAGTGTCAAAGACCTAATTTTGTTAAGTTTTGGTCATATTTTTAGGTGAAATTCGCATTTTCTTAAACTGAATGTAAAAAAAGTTGTGAATAATAGATTCCAAGTACACAAAAGGGGGTCTGGGGGTCCTTCCCAGAAAATTTTTTGGAAATTTGACCCTAAAACGCAGGATTTAAACTTTTTTTGGAGGAGGGGTTGCGTACCCTGGCCCCTTGATATGTGCCCCTGATGATATTATGATCTTTTAAACAGATTATGATCTAAAAGGATTAAAAAAACCACTGCATTTTTTCTTATAAAGTTGCTTCAAAGCGATTTTTCAGTAAAAATTTACAACTTATACGATCCTAAAGTAAAATCTGAAGAAATGCTGACTAAAATCGGGAAAAAATTATCCGAGATGTTTTACCTAGACCTATTAGTCTCCTCTGACTCCTATTAGGCTTTTCTGCATCGCAATTAGAACGTAAGAAAAAGCAAACTTCAACTAGGCACCGGAAAAACGGAACTTTCGCGAAAAATTGCAATTTTTCGACATTTTCAGAGAATACGATCCTAAACACCGGACTTTTTGGCTTCTGACCGCTGTAAAGTTGATTTTTTTACATCGCAATAGACGCAAGAAACGGACTTCAATTTGGCGCCCACCACGGCCGTCCAAGAAAGCAGTCGCGGGATGATACGGAATACTCCGCGAGCAAAACGAAACTTGCGCGAAAAAACGCAATTTTCCCGCGATAACTCGTAATTTTTCTCGGAAATCTGGAAAATTTAAAAAGTAGGGATTATCTGAAGAAATCCAAATCAGTTCGCGGGCCGCAGGTTATGCATCAAGAATATCTCTCAATGAAAAGGCTCAAGTTTTTCCACAATACCCAAATGCGAGCCGACTTTGCCGAAGGTTACGTCCATCTTTAGGTTGCATGAGAAACAGCAAGAAAAAAAGTTTTTCCATAATACAGTAAACGAACGAGAAGAAGCCGTCTTTACAGGCTGCGTTGTACGAACCTATCGCCGCGCCGATGCGCGTGCGAGGTAGGAATGCCGAAGACAAAATACCGGGAGATAGCGGAAGTTTTTTTTCTCTGAAGTAAAAGGAGACAGAAAAAACAGATTTTTTCAGGATTACAAAAAGCGGATTTTCATTGAAAAACGGAATTCTTAATTTTCAAAAAAATAAAAAAAGCGGAATTCCGCCACAGGGCGGAAAAAACTCATCCCTGTTTGAAGGAGAAAACCACTTAAATTTGAAAAAACCCAGTTTTCATGGGTTTTTTCAGGGTTTTATTGAAAAAACCCAACCCACTTGGGTTTTTTCAAAAACCCGGGTTTTTGCCAACCCTGATTGATTGGTTCTTGTCGTGAAAATTTTAAAAAATAAAGCAATTACTACGGTAGTAATATTAGGATATTTATAAGATAATTCCGTTACGTCATATTGGACGAAATTTCCACCCAAAAGCAATTGAATCAAAATAGCAATAAACAACCAACTAATCGATTAACCAAAGTCCCTAATAAATAAGATCCTACTTAAATACATGCCAAAACAAGACAAGAAACCAATTTCCCTAATAAACCAACACCCAACAAAGCAACAAGCTAATCCTGCACGGCACAAAAGAATAAACCCAACAAACGCGAAAAACGACAACAGAACCTCCAATTCCCTTTCTTCAAGAAACAGAAAAAGAACTCAAAGGAGGTACTAATGAATTTCCGATACTACCACCACCTCACTCTTTCCCAATAAAACTGATTTTCACTCACAAGACAATTTCTGTTTGCGCCGAGATTCGAATTCTCCAGCTCTGCCAAGGATAGGAGGATATTAAGCGATTTGCGATAGCGATGGAGCGAGCGTTATTGAAAAATGAAATTTCCCCCTTTTGGAACCGATGATGATGGGGGATAATAAGGTATCGCCTGGATTGAGGGCCAATCGAGGGTGGAGTGGAAATGGCATCCTGTTTTTGCTGGTTGCAGTGCATTATTTAGAGGTGACTGATAGCCTCTGAGGTACTCTTTTAATGATCATTGCTGACTAATTATACTGCCCGATATCACCAAAGTTTAACAAATGTAGAAAGATTTCTTGGAAATGTTGGGGATTTTTAATTTACCTTATCCACAATTAAGATTTAAAAGAATAGCAAGGTAAGAATTTCTTTTCACCTTTTGAATGAAAGCTACTAACTAAACAATGCAACACGTTGCAGCTACCCCAAGATAAATTTTTATTAAGTTTGTAAAAAACCCTCAAACACTGGAGTAAAAAATATTTAGTTTGATTTTAAATACCTCCGATTCCCACTGTATCACTCTATTCTAAAAAGTATTTGGTGAACGGTTTCCAGATAAAAACGTTAACTGATCCGTATAACACATTTTTGGTACGAAAATGTCCGGATTTCCGAGTAAGCTATTGGATTTTTTTGAAAAATTCCCAATTTTAAAATAGTTCCATTTTATTACATTACGGATAAGGTTGCAGTTACATAGCAAGCAACTGTCAAACAAATTATTATCGATTCAATCTTAATGACCAATTGACGCCATATTTTATGATGAAGCAAATTAACTTCACAATTTAAAATGTACTTTAAAATACTTTACAAAATAAATACTTTTCAAAGATTGAAAGAAGACATTGAAGACACTGAAATTGACCAACGATACGCTTTACCAACCAATTTCACAGTAAACATTGGACCAAAATTCAACAAACTATAAAGTAGTACAACACACAACCTCATCCGTACCGAGTTATTGCTAGTTTCAACCCTAGTATATGTCTCATTTAATTATTATGAATTATGTACAACTTATAGGTGTAATTCATTGCAACAACGACGAGTTTACTTTGATATTTTGTTTGTTTACAATTTAGTTAATTTTCATATTGATTGTGCTCAAATTTTGTCTTTATTTAATTTTCATATACCGTGTATTTATAACACCAGAAACCATGTAACCTTCAAATTACCTATTGTTAAAACCAGCGTTCGAAATTACACTGGATCACTGGTCCGAGACCACTGAAAAACGGCTCGGACAACTAAGGTCAGAAAATACTGGTCCGCCGGACCAGTGGCAAAAAAATGTCACACTGTCTAGTTTTAGTCCCATTTTTTCCTGCTATACACCTGATTAAATATCTGCATTAAAAGATCGCCCTTGCCCTACAAACTTAGTTTACTGTTGACCTTATGCATATCATTGATGAGGATCCAGAACATCTCTCAACCAAATTTCAACGAACAGCTAAGTTGGTTTGTTAAAAATTTCACATAAAATATAGGAGGCAAGAAAGGGAAGAAACAGATGTGAGACTTTCAATGGAAACTCCATGACAATTTAATAACTTACAATTCTCCAGACTAGTTATTCGTTCTCTTTACATTCTTCTCTTTTGATATAGAATGGGAAATGAGCTGAGAAAATGTACTGAGGAAACTATAGCAATGAAATAACTCATAAACTCTAGCGTAGCAAACTTTTAGCCCGTCGCATGAGGTTCGACTGTTACGGAATTGGGCCACTTTGCGTTGGACGTATATGAGACAGCGACCCCATGAATATGTTGAAAATAAAAACTTGGCTTTTTTAATTTGGTGGACCAGTCATTTTGTTTGAGGACCAGTAAGATAGGCAAAGCACTGGTCCGGAGGACCAGTGGAGTTTTCCCCCAATTTCTAACGCTGGTTAAAACAGAAAAAGCTAAATGTGCTATCATGTATAGAATATGCAATAGTTTCAATTCCTGCAATATGGATCTCAGTATGTCAAAGAGTTCTTTTGTTAAATTACTTACGAGTTTTATTTCTTCTAATTGATTTTATCTTTTCCCTTTTTCCACCACTTGGATTTTATCTGTAATTGTGTTGGAATAAATAAATAGTAGCACAGATCATATACTCAAACTAGCTGCTACCAAGAAGTAAGCGAAATTCGGCCGTACATTAGAAAAATTAAAGGAACCGTCATCGTCAATGTTTCTGCTGCTTTGGGAACCCCTAACATTCAGCGAAATTGACACTCAACCCAACCCACCAACTCCAAACATCAAACCAAAGCATTTCCCAACAACCCTGGGCGTTAATTGGAATCCCAATCGGCATATAGACGACAAGACAAAAGCGAAGACTCTACTTCCAAAACCATCGGATATTTATTTAATTTAGTCAACAGCGACGACGACGACGCCAACTACCACTATTAATTGAAACATCGCCTCTCGAAGACACAACATTCCGAGGATTTCCGACCCCCTTCCATGCAGTAAATTGGCTCGAAACGAATGAGCTATTGATCCCAGAACCGTGGGTAGTCTGGGAGAGATTTAATTATGTTTTTGGAATAACCTTTCAACGCACGCCTACGGAAGGTTCGGGGGAGATTAAATTATTTATCGAAGTGATTTCATTCGATTCTGTCGCAGGCAATAACGCTTGTCGTCGTCTTCGGGGGGAAAGCGGCGTAGTCCTAAACTGCAAGATGGGAACTTGATTTAAGCACGGATTTGGGTTTCTTCTTTAGATTGTTTATTCAGTCTGGTAGTTGTCTAAGGTATAAGTTCAATAATTGAGAGAATCGACCAGAATACCTTCTACATAGGAAAATTCGGCATTACAGAAACCAGAAAACTGTCAATAACTCAAAACCGAGTTTGATGTACTTAACACATTGTCAGTCGAAGCAGTTTGTTGTAGCCGTTCGACAAAAGTAAAGGGTTGATGTCTGAGGGTTGTTAAGAATGAAGAAACTCTTCGCTTCCAGTTTGAAGCAGTTGTTCGACTCATTTTAATGGCGTGGGAGGTAAATTTATCTCGCAAACCTTTAAACTTTTAATGAAATTTCTAATGACAGGAAAATAAATACTTCAGGTTATCAAGGAATTTAAAGTTATCTAAAAGAAGTTAAGGACAACCAACAAACCAACTTAAAATTATGATTTTAAACTGAATACATTTTTTGAGTTATGTTTATACTTGATTAGAAACATTTTTTCAGCTCTCTAGGGATTTTTAATGGTTTATCCAAATTCCAGTTAACGCATGAACCCCTATCAATGTAATACAATGTAAACTGTAAGTACAATTTACTGTGATAGTAAAACTTGAAAACAGAGAAGGTCTATAAACAGAAACACATAAACATATTTGACAGATATTAAGACACTGGTAGAATCAAGTAATAATTATTTTTTATTTTACTAAAAACATACAATAATGAGGCCAAATAAATCAAAAGAGGAAAATTGACAAAATATACATATCTTTAAAACTGTGTGTCGGTGGTAGAATGTATGAAAAATTAACCGAGAGAGCTTTCATTTTAAATATTGGTACTTAAAGAACTAGTCCTATAACCATCCACAAAATGAAAAGGCCTTTTAACACTAACCAGTTTCCTCCTAAGTTTCTCCCCAACCCAAATGAGATAAAAACAAACACCCCCAAAAACTTCTTAAAACACACACTACACGATAACAGCAATCCAGCAAACCCACTTAACACCCCCCCGTCCCATCTATTTAAATACCCCTACAAAACGATCGTAACGGGGGTTATTAAGCAAAGACTTAACGGAATCAAGTAGATAGATATTAAAATTAACACCTCCGGCAGTTCTAATTAACGGCCCAGAAACTAGAGCAAACACCCAAAAAGCCAGAGAAAAAGTAACAATCTAACCCCATACATCTTCTGCAGAGTGATATAAAAGTCAAGAGAGACACTTTAACCAAGTCCCATAAAAGGAGCTGGAAGGTTTAGGAGAGGGTGGCAAGGCAAGTCTTCATCACGTTTATGGACACTAAAAACTAAAAAGCGAGGGCTTTTCCCCCAAAGCCTCTCTTCAGATTAACACTGGAAGGTTCAAAAACACTCCAACTGTTAAGGAACACGACAGAGGGTATAAAGATACCGGCCGATAAAAAAGTGTAAGTTAAGAGGAGAACTGGTTACTTACTACAAGGAAAGTTTGGAGATGCTATCGGACTTACAAGATGGGATTGGGTAAAGGTTTTTTTTCTGTAGGTTGGTAGCAATCGGGTAAAAACCTTTTAATGCTGAAACCACGTCTGGCACGTTTGGGAGTGGGAGGTTTAAGGTTCATTAAAAATTATTTCCAAGAGCTACACGTAAGAAGTAGTTCGTGAGTTTCGGACTGCCGGCTTCTTTTTAAAGCGGTTGGAGATATACGAAAGATTTGAAAACGAATGTCGCTGATTTTATAAAACACCGTGTGCACTTTTTACCAAGTATACCAAACTAAACTCGGCGATGTAACTATGCATGGAATATGACAGGGGGATACTTCTAAATTTCTTTGGTTTCATGGATACATATATGTAACTGTAAATGGTAAAAAATTAAACTGTAAAAATGTGATAAACTTTGACAGCTCAAATCGCTCTAATGTTACAATATTAACTTCATGGGGGAGATTTAAAGCACGGCTTACTAGATACTACTACAGGCTGACCGAGATGCGGAAATCTTTAAGAATGTAGATGGCAATAGTTAACATCTAGCAAAGCAAATCCACAGAGTTGAAGGCGGGGCTTAGAAAACACGCCTTTGTTTTTCCTTATTTGTCAGTGTGTTTATTTTATTGGTTAGGACGTTATAGACACAGTATGTGGCGATCTTAGCGGGAAAAGTTGTCAAAAGTTTTAAATAATTCAAAACTCGGTCAGCCTGTAGTAGTATCTAGTAAGCTGTGTTTGGATCATGTCAAAATTATCACTGTGGAGGAAACATTTTTTCTTTTGTTGAAAAGGAAGGAAAATCTACAAAAACTGAAGAAATTTTGAAAATTTAGTAAAAAAGACGGTATTTTTCAAAGAATACTTAAAACTGTAAGAAAAATGCTTACTAAAACCTATTCAGAGATTCTCCAAAACCAATTACCAATGTGTTCTACGTTCTATGAGTAATTCAAGCACTACCGTACCGCTACAAGCTTTAAAGAAGATTATATTTATAGACTACTTCTGTAACCAATAAGATATATTTAAAATATCTATATCAGTTTTATAAGACTAGATATTTTCAATACCTCGTAAATCCAGAAAAACTTAATATCTTAACATTAATCTGATAATAATAAAAAATAGAATATAAGAGCATTCCCCCATTACAGTAAGCTTTTATTTTTAAAAAATTTAAACGATGAAGAGAGAACTGTGTGGAAAGAACTACCTTAAAGAGAGATATAAATTGCTAATTTATATTCTCAAGACTAACTTGAAAACACCAAACTAAATTCCTACGACGTAAACCCCCCCCCACACATTCCAATGTCCTTAAGCCCCAGCTTAAGTACATAATATTTTCAAAAACGACTACAAAAAAGTTCCGCGGACCCAAAAAGAAAGAAAAAACATCTCTTATCCAACACGCGTGCCGACATATGCATTTTATTCCACTCCGACCCCCCTAAAGAGCTTTAACCCGAGAACGCTGCAACGCCTAATTGCATTTACATGAGCGAATTATGTTAAACGCCGGAAAGAGTTTAAGTCCGCCGAAGAACAATAAAAGAACGGGATTCGGAAGGACGCCATTTTGAATTCCATACAGCTCCGATGAATATGTATTTTCAATTCATCTGCATAACAGGGAGATATCAAAGTGCTAGTTTTGTTATAGTGAAGGCGGATCGGGTCTAATTTGCGACCAAGCCTGCGGGAGGGTTTGAAGTAAATTAAGAATTCGGTGTAAGGAAAAGTTTCAGTTTCGATGTCGGAATTTTGTCTCCCGTCGTTAAAGTTCCTCGCCTTGAGAGATAGATGGACGCATTTGACTCCTAAATTAGAATTTGAGTGTCGGGTTGAGATGAGCATCTGATGACGGCAAATTAAGCTACTGTTTTATATTAAGCTAAAATATGTTAGCATAGAAAAGGAATAGAAAGGTGTTCTTTTAATTCAACCAATTACTCTTTGCATTGAATTAACTTCATGTTATCGATTCGAAGTTAAATATGAAATTATCACTGGGATTATAATTATGATTTGATGACCACTTTAGCTGGGAATTTATTTCGTATTTCAGCGGAGATATTTCGGAATGAAACACAGTAGAACCATCTTATTATTACCTTCCATGCGACCAATGAAAATCTCACTATTACATTATTACAGGAGGTATACAAGCGACAGTATGAAGATGCTGGTAATTCATTCAGAATTAGTAGTTATATATATTCAACTATATATAATAATATTTAAAATATCCTATCATATTTGTTATAGAATTAGTAAAAATGATCCGGAATGAATACAAATATATGTTTTTTACACCAGAAAATAATAAGAGTACTTCATTTTCTGCTTTAAGTATTCAAATTATTCCTATTTTCTTGAGACACATCTGGCTATCGTTCAAGACTGAGCTTCTCCAAAATTATCCTAATGTAACCATATGCTAAAAAAATCACACCCAACCAAGACTAAGTGTGTGTGTATATTTTATTCTAAATTGATTTCTCATTCAATAGTACATTAATAATAAAGTGATTTTTTCAGTTTTCGAATCATAACATGCGATGTCAACTTAAGAATTCAATATCATATCCTTCAAAAACAAATTTACGGAACAAAAGTTCCCTACCTCCAGGGCACGATAAAAAAACAAGGTGTGAAAAAGCCATACGTATTTCTCAAAGTCTAAAGAACGGGAACTTAAAAAGCATAGTAAAATAAAACGAACAGCTAACGAGATTTTTAGCAACCGAAGAAAGCGAGAAAAAAAATTGAAGCCGGGGAAAAAAGGCATCGCCGTGGTAGTGCATCTACTTTACCGGTGATGCGAGACGTTTCCAGCAGCGATAGTTACCCAGGGGGATTGTATCTCTTAATACCTAGATGCATGGGAAAGAAGGTAAAAAGAACATCCATCACAGAATTTGCCTTTTTGCTTTTTCCAGAAGAGCAGATGCCGAGAGGAAAAAATAACCGTACTTATCGAGGTCCTGATTGCAATGAAGTACTATAGCTATTCTTAAATAAATAAAAAAACTGCGCATGGTCTTCGGATTAAAGTTTAAAGAAAATTTCGAGGTGCGAGTGAAAAAGATTTTTAAAGATTTGATAGAATTGTGAGATTAAGTCAGATCTTACGAGATAAGATCTTAAACCCATGAATCCTGATTTGACAGAATACTTTGGGGACATGAGTGAGGAGTCTGTGAGAAAGGAAAATCTATAATTGGAGAATGTCTATAAGATGGCAAAAGCAAAGGGATATACCTACAGATATCTTATTTAGATGAGAATTTAATGTTAAGTTTTTGGATGTCAGTTATTTTTTATCACTTAACAAATGAGGAAAACGCGGCCTGGTGTATCCCATCTTAGTATCGTTATCTCAGTATTATCCTCAATCAAAAGAAACTATATTTCATAAATAGATAGGGTTATTGGAAAGGCACATTTCAGAAATGGACAAGACATTTAAAGACTCGGAATAAAATTATTGTCTTATAAACAGGAGCCAAATTATACAGAATATCACTGAAATTGCAAAAGATTCTACTCACCAAGTAATCTGAAATTGTAAAAATTAGCAAGCAATAATACTTAGGTGGTAAACCAAAATAAATAATAGATACAGGGATCAGAATCAACAAGGCGCTAGCAGCAACACCGAGCTAACTCCACCAACTTATACTCTGTTTACTTAGAATTGGCGCCCGAGAAGAAATATATTAGAAGCATTTTCTATTGTAATTATCATAGAAAAATTTTTCTTCTGCAATGACAAGGCAGCCTAAGCAGAAGTAGCAAAAATACTGTAAAAAAATCGGTGACTGAAATTGTGTGATGAGCGTTTTTAAGCATTATTGAGCGTTTTTGATCCTGTTTCAGGCGCCAATTTTAAATGAACAGACTATAACATTGGAGTTAATGGTTAACTCCAATTTTAAGTTAATGGTTAACTCCAATGTTGGAGTTAATGGTTAACTCCGATTCTTCTACAGATATCACGATAATAAACAACAGCTAATTGCACAATCGACAATTAATAGAGCAATTTTTCTACAGAAATAAAACCAAACGCAAGTTCTCTAAGGGAGACACGACACGTGGAAGAGAAAACCAACACAACACAGGACCACCCATGTCAGCCGGATTTCACTTCACCCTGCAAAGAAAATAAAGGAAGCCCCTCGAAAAATAATAATAACGAAAATAAAAAAGGCGAATGAAAGATGAACAATTGATTGGTGTTGACGCAGCAAATGGAGAACACACTCTTTCCAGGAGAAAAGAAGGCGCAAGAATAACAAGGACTTTTTTTTCTTTTTTCAAGAATTGAAGGATTCTATACTACGGGAAAGAAGGGCTTTTTGCTAAGGCCTTGTTTGCATTCATTCGTTCGTTCGCGCACATTCGGGGAAGGAAGAGGCTCGAGGAAAATTCGATTTGTTCCTCTTGCAGAGACGGTCCGGATGTGGCGAGATGGACTCTGTGTGGCAGTTTGGGGGGAAGACATTGAGATGGGGTGATCTGGGGTGGCGTTTGGAGGTTGTGAAAGAGGTTGGTTGGTTGGTTTTTTATGGCACAAAGACCAGATTAGGCCATTAGGTTGTGAAAGAAGCGTGGTGTGAAAAGAGTGTATAGAATTGAGGTTTGTTGGGCATTCTTTGGATTGGAGAATAGTAAAATGTGTATATTGAAAAATTTAAACAATTACTTGAATCTTTGATGGTGCATACACAAACTATTGAGTCAGAAAATGTCAAAAATTGCATAGATCTTGTGGGATATACAGATTATTATTATTAGACAAGTGCAAGACACAATGTTGTTGGCAAAATTACTATATAAGCATATCTACGCAGGTTTGATTACTGAGCAGAAATGTAATCAAAATGATTAAATGCATCATTTAATTCGTTTTTCAAAAATGAAAAAATAAAGTGATATTATCCGTCAACTTAAAACGATCCTACATCGATCCATGAGTTTTTATACTCATGTCGTGAAAAAGAAAACTTAATTTGGATCGAGAATCTAAGAAATTATAATGAATTGAGATTAAAAGTAATAAGTTAGTGATTAAGTCCATGAAGTTCCTACATTGACAGGGTGCAATGTAAGAAACTAAATCAAATCAAGAAAAATACACATAACAATTAACAAAACTAAGATACTCATAAAAGGTAAAATCATTAACTGCAATAGATCTCATGATTTAGTTAACTTCTACAAAAAACAGAAAATAGGTACAATTTTCAAGTTTTGATTCCCACGAGGCATACGTTACTTAAAATACCGAGAAAAGAAAAAATCTTTAAATTGGCGAAACTCCCCGAGGGAATACATTTTTTTCAACACATCAATTTGAAATCCCTACTTGAAAGTCATCTATTCAAGTAAAAAGTTCAAATGACTCCCACTTTACTCTTATTCGGGAAACAAGTAAACTCCGGTCATGAAACACACTCAAACATAAAATTCCCGATTCATAAACACACCCCACTTTGAAAAAAAGCGCTCATGAGGCAAAAAGGAACTAAACTTAATAAACACACCCAATGAAAGAATCCGATCGAAAGCAGAGAAAAAAAACCGTTTAATTCCTTTAAAGCAGCAGTTTATTCCGGCACAAGAACTCAACAAGAAACATACGGCGAGAAGGATTAATAATAACGATCCGAACCAAGAAACCGAAAACGGGAACTTTTTTTGATGAAGAATTATTATTGCGGCTTCCGCGACAAGGCGCCCTATTGGGCAAGCCGCGGCTCTTTTAAGAAGTAATAAATGACGTCATGCTGTGGTGGGCGGGGCCTCTTTACGCTACAACTGATGGTTACAAATGGGAGAGAATTCCGAGCTGAATTCCTTTTCTTCGGGATTTTTCTTTTTCCGAAAGGGACTCTCCAATTCTTTCCAGTCCCTGGAAGAGTCTGTTGATTTCAATAAGATTTAAATAAAAGAGACGAATAAATCGGGCCAAGGTGCGTTTGTTCTTTTATTCTGTTTCAAAATTGGAAGGATGGCGTGCCACTTGCAGGAAAATGCGACGTCATTTTTTTTCGAGAACACGAAATTAAATCATTTCTTTTCCAAGCTGATTCAGAAAAACAGCACTGGACGGTGAAAAGATTTAGAACATTTTTGTAACATAAGCTTAGGGATATCTTCTATCCATGTTTTACATTACAGCAATGAAATAGAAAACCCAAGGAAAGACGGGAAGGATTAAAAATTCAACAGTTCAACTCCTTGCCCTCTCCACTAAATCTTTCTACCACCTCAGTCTAAGTACCCATTAAATAAACTGTCATCAAAATCTTACTTAATTTGGGTACTTTAATAATATACCCAAATAAAGTTAGCGGACAATTACAATATACTTACATTATAATAGAGTCCACCGCACACTAAAACTAAACAATGGCGCAACAGCCCTAGCAAAGGCATACGATGCCCATCTCGTTTTCTTGACCGTGGGGCCCTGGGTTGAGAAGCATATGTCCCGGTTAGGTGGTCAGTCTAACGCCATACCTCCAGTGTTTAGTACCCAAGCATGCTTGTCTTCATTTATCGACCCACTAAAGGGACAACAGAAATTCCGTGGAAAGGAAAGCTACGTCAACATTTACTGCCAGAGCTTTTATGATTCGATAAAATTTTTTTGCAGAGTAGCGGATGTTACAAACCTATTTAGTGGTGACAGATCCTCACAAATCAATACATCACCATCTATACTAGACAGTAACGTTAGTTGACCCTTAAATTCTTAAGTTTAGGGAGATATTTGCTTACTCTAAGATGAGCCGCTTCGTCTCTCAGTTGACCCTACGACGTCACTAACAAACAAAGTAGTTTCCATAGCGGTGTCTGAATTTCGAGCGATACGAAGAACATCAATTTTAAAATACGATTATTTCGTTAAACCCATGTATAATAGTGTCTTTTTATCACGATTTGCGTACCGAAACTAGTTCCTAGCAACTCAACAGGCTTTGTGTTTACTCACTTTCTCCTTCCGCGTAGTGACGTACTGGGTTCAGGAAACGTTGCTGTTGACGAGCCCATAATAACAGCACATCGCACAACACTTATGCTGAACGATTTTAACACAACTACCAGCCCAGCTACACTAAAAAACTCCAGATACTATAATACAACAAACGTACCCTTACCTAAAAAATATCCAAAACACCGCCGACACAAACCCGACAGGTAGGACGCAGCCAAAAATCCATCACTGCGAGTTAAACGAGTCGGGGCGCAAGGTTAAACGGTTGAGTGGCATTAAACAAATGATTTGCCAAATGTCTCTGATGAACGACCGGGCTTGATGATACACACATTTGCGAAACGCGACACGGAACCCATGACCTTCCGAGAGCTGGCAAGGGACCAGGAAAGAGGCCATTCCATATTTCATCCTCGATTCAAGCCAATTACTTATGCACCTTTTATTTTAACGAGAGCCCTCTCATTGATTTGTGCCCCTCCTAGTCGGAAAATATCAGTTCGCTTCTTTTTTTACTTGGATGGTCGGATTCGGGAAATGTTTCTTGCGCAGCGTGCACCAAATCGCTTTACTGGAGTGATGAAGTTTTATTTGAAAGCATCTAGGAGGGCTCGTGCAGAGGAATTCAAGTAAGATACTTTTTAAAGTGAAATTGCCAAACGAATATGCAATGTATAAAAAGTTTTACGAGAAGGGCAGAACGATTGCATTTTTTACATGCTTAAATTTGCAAACTGAAAAATCGTTCCAGCTCTGAACATTACAAAGTATGCTGGAAAAAAGGGGCCGATATGAAAAGCCAAAGAGAATCATCGGTTGTTCAAACAATTGATAGATCTATTATGTTTTTTTTAAAGAAATGTCAAGGACTTAAAGCAAACTAAACTCTAACAAGCAAAGCGACACGACGTTGACTTCAACGAACCAGATAAGAGACGCACGTTGTTTTACAAATCCTACTCTGTTAATTATTTTAATCCTATCAGAGCGTTTGCGCAATGCCTCAATGATAATGACATCTTAGTGACAATGCAACCAGAGCTCTTGCTAACATTTTACTGAATAGGAGTTTTAAATCATCGTGAATTTGATTTGCCGAAGTCAATGTCGCGCCATCGCGTTGTCATTGGAAATGGAACGTTTTAGAAATATTGTAACCCAGGTAAATCAACAGTGCTTATCAACTGAAAATTTAAAAACTCGGAATTACCCTTATTTTCAATTCGAATGTAAATAACGCATTCATAAACAAATTAATATTTTCAGGGATAATAGTGGAACTGACACCACATTAAATAAACAGTTTCCCATTTCAAAGTCTAATCCTCAGAATTATCTTTCAGAACTCAAAGACAATCTTTCTTCTGTTATTTACAACAAGCGGGATCTGTGGCTTGACACCAAACGTGAGCTAGGCAATTAAAATGTTTCACAATTATGGCGGTGGCAGAAATTTAGGTTCAAACAAGCGCGTCGTTCAGTAGTAAAACAATTACACCGGTTTCAGTAATTACCAGTCATAAGTTTGACTTAGGGCAGCCTAATGCGTAACTTTAACGGGGTTGATTAGGAAAGCAATTAAAAGGGATAACGGGCAAAGAATGCAATTTAATTCACATTACAGTTAAGCAACATTCGTGGAGGCGATAATTGCTTGTTCCTGGATAAAGAGCACATTGGGATAAAAATTGTGAAGTGAATTTGTATTGAGGACAAATGACAACAATTTAATTGAAACAGATCAATATCCAAAAATGTATTAAATTTTTACTAGGTTTAGAAAGCAGGTCAATATAAGTTGAGCTTGTTACAATGATGAATGTCTGTACATACAAGTCAATAATCATACTTAATTTAATTAGTTTGCTAATGATTTTATGTATTCGTTTAAGCAGTTACTCAGAATGGCAGTTGCCTGAGGCTAAGTAAAAGTGGAAAAAACTAAGAAAAGTATAGTTTTTTTATCTCATGCGGTAGTTGTTGAAGTTTAAGAAAACTAATAAAGGGCTTGTTAGGAAATCGCAACTCTAAATATGCTACCTCCATAAAAATATCGGCATATAATACCAGAAAACTTTAACTACTAAAAACAAACTTCAATGTAATCTGAACAACTCGTTAAACATTTACTAATAACTAATAAATGCATTTATTCTACAATGCCAAAACATATGTGTAATTATAACTACCAAAGTGAAAAGAATTCTCGTTGTTTCGAGTTTTTCACTTTTGACGTGAAAACTACCAAAACGGAAGGATATTAAAAGAAAATATGGTCTACGGAATAAGTTTGCCCGAATCATTTACTAATTCACACCAAAAACAGATAGCTACATTATCCCCCATCTCCAGATGAAATTTCCCTCCCTATTCCATCACTTACTAATCCAAAACCACAACATAACAACCCCCCACTTTTTTCCCAACAAGACGAAACGGCTCTTCCGCAGTTTCTCGGGATACAATTCAGGGATATGTGTTCTAGCATACGCCATATCCCTCGCAAACACATGGTCGAGTATTATTACAACAAGCGTTCCTTTCTTCACTTCTCTCACGGTTAGGAAACTTCAAGATAAACATTCTCAAAGCAGCTTTGTGCGGGCAAATCATGTGGAGTAAAGAACCGGACTGGAATTTAGACACTCGGAATCGCATGGTTTTTGGAAGAAGGGGCATTCGACGCACGTTTCGTTGCACCGCACGAAAATTGCATTTCGTATGCGACTTTATTTTCATAAAGAAACGGAAATTCCATCGGAAGGAAAGTTTCTGCGCTACTTAAAATGGCTATGATGATAGTGTTTACTGTAATTTGAAGGGGGAAATGTTCAATAGAGGTTGGTTGTTTTATCCGAGATCTTTTCCGATCGTTATTTTATCTGCTTCTTACCATCGAAATGAGATGGTATGGAAGTTCTGTAGTTTCAAGCGTAGCATGAAGTAAAATTAAGTATTGAAAGAACCTAAAATGGATTTTCTAGAGAATTATAAGCATTTTCGTTCCATATTTTTAAATAAGAAACACTTAAGATATGGAACCACAAAATTTATGCAAAAGATATGCATGTTACTGGCAATGTGATAAATCGGGCATTATTAATAATGCCCGAAGTGGAGGAGGGCAATGTGATAAATTCAATGGCATTTATCAATGAAATTTATCACTTTGCCCGCCTCCCCTCTGAGCATTATTAATGCCCAATTAATCACTTTGCCCGTAACATATACATAAATACTCATAAACCCATCACCCATCATGTAACATAAGGAACGAAATAGAAGCAAAAACGTATTGCAGTTTAATTAATAATAAAGCAATGTTTGGACGAACGGTAATTTGTGTAAATTTTTAGCCATTATAATAGTACTACCGTATATTAGAGTTAGATAATATAATTGACCATTTATTTCTCTTTAGTAAAATGCCAATGAGTATTTAAACAATTTAGAATCTTCTTCATTTATGTAAATGGTTTTAAAAAGTTTTTAAAAAGTTTTTTTACAGTAAAAACAATATTTCCAATAAAACCTAAAATATTAGAATATATCTAAAAATATTAGAGCAAATTTTACAAAACAGTAATCTATTAACATGGTCAACTGCAAACAAATTTGAGTAACCAAAATTGATTTTAATCAAACGTGAATTTTAGTTCTTCCAGTCAACAAATTTCACACCTCCAAAATGCTTTCACAAACAGTCGAGACAGCTTATAAAACGAAGGTAACACCTAACATGCCATGGAACCGACAACTCCTAGACAAGCAATAACGGCAGCAGACAAACCAGGAATCGGCTTTATGTGTTCTTCGCATCCCGCAAAACATCTAAACGATGAGACAGACGGCGCTGAAAGCTTTCTTGGGTCTCCCGGAAAAAAAATTCAGGAAGGACAGGCAATAACGGGGAAAGACGGACAGGCATGAGACATCTGTCACATTATTGTTCGGAAAGACCCAGAGTCCATAGTCAGGTGAAAATGGGTTTCTGATTCAAGAAGATAGAAGATTACGATGGTCTTGTTCCCTGAACTAGGATTGAATAAATATTTCTTGGAAGGTATTACGTGGTAAATGTTTTGTGTTTTTTGGAAGGGTTACTTTCCCCTTGGTTCCATGTATGAACCTTTGTAAACAAGAAAAATTCTTAAATTTTTAAGAATCAATTGTTTTTTATTAACTTCTGGATTAAAAAGCTAGGTATTCGTATTATCTTTTAATTTCGATTGTAAAATTTATTCGTTGCACTTATTATATTGGTCAAAGTAAAGAATAAATTTTTAAAAAATAAAATAAACTGTTTATTTCTAATAACTTAACTGACTAAAGATTCGGAAGGGAAAACCAAGTTGAAATTTTGGTAATATTATTTCATTCAACTAAAAGAACAGTTTAAAGAGTGAATAAACTATAAATAAAACACAGAGCTACGCCCAATGAATGCATGTTAAACAGTGCATGAAAAAACCCTATGAAAATTGGAAATTAACGGTAAATTTATCACGGTTTCTTAAAATTTTACAAAGGCACACTGCAATTCTTTTTTTACTTTATTTCACGTTTTTCTAATTAATCGAAAAACTTAAAACGCTTCAAACAAAAATGGGGCAAGATAATAACACTGCACTGATTGAAAATTCAGACAACGCTTAACAATTTTTCTCCAAGCGAGTTACTTCGTATTATATTCAAGTAATGAAAAATTCACACCTTTTCATTAAGAGGCACTAATTAAAAAATTAATGGATAGAAAATTCCACATCGTTTCAAATACACTAAAAGCTTCCTTTTTGATGATAATAATAAAACAACTTAATTTCAAAAATATCTCGAGAATCCATCAAACGCAGACAATCCAAACTCATTAACCCATCCCCAACCAATAAAAGCCCAACGTAGCTCCCTGTACATATTCATTACAAAACTCCCTTTTAATTCTTTATTATCCTCCGAGAGCTCTTATGAATCAAGCTTGAAACAAGCTTTCAACAGGCCGCCGAGCTCTCAACGCGAACAAAAGGAGAACGAAATAAAAAAAATCCACTCGAAAGTATAAAAGGATATCAAAAAGTAATCTAAAATGCGCCGCGGGCCAAAAGCCTTTTCCCCCCAAAAAATGATAAAACCGCCTCTCAATGCGGGACAAACTAGATGCATATTCAAGAGCTCTAAAGCGCCATTCCCGTCAATATCGTCGGGAATTATTATAATTCGCGAGAGAGAATTCCACACAAAAGAATTCCATCCAATCCGCGGAGGAAAAAAGGGCGGGAAACGACGCCATTTTGGTAGCTGCTAATTAACAAATATCGAGCCAGTTTTAATTTTCCATACATTTATTCATCGTGGAGTTTTTGAGTTACTACACCGCACAAACCGCGCTAATATATAACTTCAGCGGTTCAGAAGACGAATTAATTTAAATGAGTGCCGTTTAAATATTATCTACGCTTCGGGAGAGTGCGGTAATATTTTAGTGTGGCCGCCGGAATTAGCTCAGCACACAGCTTTAGTCAACACAATGGGAATTCAAGCAAAGGTTAATTAAGGAGAACAGTTTTCAGTAACTGGATTTCCAATTAGAGTAACTCGCTATTAGGCAGTTAGTCAAATCAGGAGTATTCCTATGCGTGGTTGAACGAAAGAATTCATTGAACAAATGAATTGGAGAAGCGTTATTTAAATATTGGAGGCTGAGAAACATTAACACTATCATCACTTTCAATTGAAGTTCATTTTTTAATGAGTAGGAGAGTAGGTACAGAGAATGTTTAAATAAAACTTCGGGAACATAAATAAAAATTAAAAGCATTTAAACTTAAAAAGAGTTTAGCTAAAGTCTTCAAACAATGAAAATTCTAAATTAACATTGGGATGAATAGAATAAAACTGTATAACTTTATTTCTCTCAAAAGTATAGGAAGTTTGAGCAAATTTTCGGGTCGAGATAATAAATCCCTTTCTAGGTTAAGTTTATTCTAGAAACACATTTAATCGTAATAACAAACATAAATAAGAA
The DNA here is from genome assembly GCA_024610705.1 of Tetragnatha versicolor. Taxonomy (NCBI): domain Eukaryota; kingdom Metazoa; phylum Arthropoda; class Arachnida; order Araneae; family Tetragnathidae; genus Tetragnatha; species Tetragnatha versicolor. The sequence continues at coordinate 20,980,665 of JANDEH010000008.1, forward strand.
TGAGCAAAAGGTATTATATTTAAGTCCAAAAATCAAAGAGCTGATCAACTAACTGTAGCATGTAATCAAAAGTACTTTTTCAAAACTGCTTTGATGCGAGTTAATGAATGAAGCTTAAATAAAAATGAATTGAAATTCTATTGATATAAATGGTAACACAAAACTTATATTTTTACCTTTAACTCCGAATTCGACAGACCAAATGCATGAAAAATATCCAGGAAGTTTGGATTTTACGAGGTTAAAAATATTATGACCTTTACCAAACCCACACAATTCAACTGCTCTATAACTTTTCTTCTAAATGCACACAATCAGCAAAGGTATAGTTGCAATAGAGAGATGCAGTTGAGAGATTCCCACGATAGTTGCGCTCATTGCAGATATAATCAAAAAATAAAAGAAAAACTGCACACACCCACGCATTGCTAAAAAAAAAAATTCGGAAGAGAAATAGAAAAACTAAAAACACTCGACGACCAACATCCTAATTAGTAAACAATAAAGCGTAAAAAAATTCCGCCATCTCTTTTCCCACTGCCTTAATGCTTTCTGAGGTTCTTAATTACCTCAAAAACGAAGAGTCTGGGACAAGAAAAAAAACTTCCAACAAGCAGACGATAAAAATGAGGTTGCCAATCCCATAAACACAAAAACCGGATGAGTGGAGAACACTGGAAGGATCATTAATGTAATTTAATCGCGAGGATTCTGAAGAGGACAAAAATCGGAGGGGACAGCAGCAGCCATCGATTTTTTCAAAAAACAAGGTTTCGGGAATACATAGCTGGTTTTTAGAAATTAGTTTGAAAGCGTATAGCGGAGTATAGAAACTATTGCTTCCTATATGGTCACGCAATAGCTGGGGATGATATGAACTATTGAGTGAAGTTATTGATGATGTATATATGTATTTTTGACAAATGTAAAAAGTTGTTTGGATGTTTGGTACAGGGTGATTGCTGTTTATGAGGAATGGACATATGCATAATTGGCACGTCAGGTATTGGATTAGGATCCACTGTAATTTTCCAGCAGAACAGAAAATTTTGTCCAATGAGACAGTTGACTTAAAACTACTTAAAAACTCTACCTAGGAAATAACAAAGGGTTTTCAACACGTTGAGAGATAACTTAATAAGAGATGTTTACTCATTCATATATACGCTTTCATTTGAACGTGTCGCCATGGAACCTCTGAATCGTACATGGAGAGAAAATGTATATCGATAGGATAATGTCCGTGTATAGGTTCTGAATGTATAATAAATGAGTAAATAACACTAAATATTTTATTTCCAGTCACATATTAACGATAGTATGCTGTTAACATGTTGTAGCTTGAAAGCTATATTGAAGATGAAAGATAAAAATGCTAATTTAGGGATACTTAAGAATGAATAAGAAAAATAAAAAACATACAGTGTGTTTCATAACTTTAGGAGGGATAGGACAACCTAGACGACTCGGAATTACATGGGAATGGGGAGTCGGAAATGCACCCCTAACGAGCTGGGGTTTTTTAAAGCGGGCATGGGAAGTAATAAAATTCTCTTTGGAAATTAACACGCAACCTTTTATTTTAATATGGAATAATAAAGAAAATATTCCCCACCAAAATTTCCAAATCTCTGGGTTCACGGATTGAAATCGTACCAATTTGGCAAAATTTCCCCCAAAGACGGTTACAAGGAAAATACAAAACTAAGAAAACAGATGGCGAATCCACCATCACATTTTATCACTCATCGTCTTGGCAACGATTTAGCGACACACATGCCAAACCCCACTTATCCCCCGAAATTGCAACATACTTTACATTTTCAACAAAAATCTTGCAAGTCGACAAAGGTTATCACCAACAAATCCTATGAAACTCCAAGAAATGAGAATAATTTCACACCATCACCTACTACAACGTCATCAAGTTGGAACATCCCGATCGCCACACCAAAATCGTGCAACTCGACGAGTTTCTCCAAAGAAAAAAACCTCCTTAAAAAAACGAAAACACGCCACTCATCACCCCATTCCAGAACCTCCATCGACCGAAGCCATTGTCCCGATGACTTCCCGGAGCAACTTTTGAGGAGAAATTGATTGATCGACCCCCTCCACCCCCGCCCATTGTTCGAAAAGACACCGATTTCCGCTCAAACGACATAATTCCGGAAGTGTTTTTATCGAAAAGGGGCTGGCGAAGAGGACGGACCCCGCTTGTTTTTAAAAGGCTCTTCTCCTCCAGATAAGGAGGTGGACAGAGATAATTTTTTCTTTAAAGTTGATGGAAAGGAGTTGAATAGGGTTGTGTCGAGAATCGTATAGTCTGTAATGCAGCCCACTGCAACATAGATCTTGTGTAACTAGCAATCTTACAAAATTAAAAAGAAAATTAATGTTACAACAACATGTATAATTTAATTAGTCCATTGAAAAACGATTTTCTGCAGTTACAAACGAAATGCACGAGTTTTCAAATATGGGAAATGCGATGGTCTCCAAGGAAATGCAGCAAATGAAAGCAAAGTTTCAAAAAAAACATTGAAATTTCAATTCAAACCTTCATTAAGATTGGAATAAAAAGTACGAGATAATAATCTTCCCAGATCCAGTAAATTTCAAGATGTGGATGTATATTTTCCACCTACGGATTTCCATCACGGTTAAATTTGAGCAGGCCTAGTGTAATCTACAAATACTTCATGCTGAAATTTGATATCTTTCCTTCTTATAATAATAAATATGCAAAGAAAGATATCCAGCTATTAAAAGTTTCCCTTATAACAAAACCATTTCCAAATTGTTTATTTAAGCTACCCTTTGTTGAGTTCGCCTTTTGAATCTAAATGGCCCCAAACCGTTTCAATACAATTTAATTATCTAAAGGATATTATAAAAGTGAATGCTGTTCGAATGATTTATTTGAAATACACGCGCACGGCTATGTATAAGAGATATTTAACAATATAAAGCCTTTCTAGGAATGTAAATACAGTTGAAAGACAATGGTCAGTGTGTCTATTGAATCTTTTGCACGAATTCTAATGGCAGAAGACAATAAGTAGAAAACTATCATATTCAAGGTGGTAATGAAAGATATTTCACAACATGTATTTTGTACCAAGGTGTAAAAGAATTTGGATAGTCAACTTTATTACATAAAAAAGCAATGCAAGGAGAGAGAAAGAAGTATTGTAAAAAATGGTTGTGTCTAAAAGTAAAGATATTAGTTATGAATATAAATTGTTTTCAAACAAATAAAAAATAGTTACAAGAATCAGTTTACAAAGATAGTTTTTATGTAAGGTGACCAAAATCTAAATAGCAAGATTTATTTAAGAAAGTTACACCTAACTTAACGTCCGTTTCATCCAAACAAAATATTTCATCATTTATAAGGCATGGTTGGAGCTCTGATAAATCTATAAGCAAACTAATTTAACCTTACTTGTTACAAAATATGCGAATATCTAATTTGGCTATAAATAAACAATAAAAAATATTCAGTACGTGATTCCTTCAGCAGTTTAATAGATTATTACTAATTTATAAGTTTTAAGTAAACTTTAAACCAACAGGGAACAAATTTATCATCCTTTGCAACATTCTAACTGTTAACTATCATTGAGGAAAAACAACACAAATCTTAATTCCAAGAGCTTTAAATAACTTTAGACGTCGTTGCAGCTAAATTTTAAAACCTCACGGCCTCAAATACTATTTTATTCAGAACAAGAGACAACGTTAAGCTCTGTATCAGGTTCATTAAATATTTTTGCTCTCTCCAAAAATGAAGTAATTAATCATGTGGACTTAAACTGTCATAACAAGATCGGAGACCACGAGAAACAGCATAAATTTATAGACCTTATAAGCACACAAAGAAATAGTTATATAGTGTATTTAAAAGGTGGCAAAACAGAGATAAAAAAACTATACAGGGTGTTTCAGATAAGTGTTTCATAAGGGAGGGTTAGGCCACACCTAGAACACTCGGAACCAAATAGGGATGGGGGGTCGGAAATGCTCCCCTAGATACCTAGGGGGTTCTATAAGCCGGCATGGGAAGGTTGTATCATCCACAGTGGAACTTAACACGCAACCTTTTATGATTGGATTAAAATCGTTATAAGCCCTATTCTCAGGGTGTCATTATTCGCAATTCGCAACACTGCGCCTGCGTCAAAAGTTAACCCAATAAGGAAGATGTTATAATAAGTTTTAAAGTTACTGAATCCCCGCTGGAGCAGTGGTAGCGTGCCTGCATAGCATGCAGCAGTTCGTTAGTTCTATCCCCAGTTATTATTTCATTAAAAAACTTATATTTTCCATGAGAAATTTCAACCAACCAATCAGAGCAGACTCGGCTAAAATTTGCACCTTGGGACTAGCGTCTTGTCATAATCGTTCTATTTAGGTATTTGTTACCAATTTAGGAGCTGAAATTTCAGATATTAAATTGCTTGTTATGGAACAAATACCCGAATCGATGGTTGTAATTTCATATTCAAAGGTTACGTGTCAATTTCTACTGTGGATTATACAATCCCATACCTGCTTATAAAACCCCTTAGGTCTCTAGGGGTGCATTTCTGACCCCCCATGATTCTGAGTCGTCTAGGTGTGTCCTATCCCTACCCCTAGAGAAGTTATGAAACACTTATCTGAAACACCGTGCATAACTTTTTGGAGAGCATAAAGAATAGCTACTATATTCGCAGCTGCTCTACACAAAACCCGGAACTGACCGCCGAGTCAATGACTCCCCTCAAGCATTTCCTTAACGGAAACAAAACACCATAGCCATCCCCCAAAAAACCATCAATAGTGGTCAATCCTCCAAGCACACACCTTACGCTGCCGGACAAAGTAGGGCTCCGGTAATGAAGAAAAAGCCTTGATTAAAGGAAAGGCCGGCCTAAGGGCTCTTTTGCGAAGGCCATAAAATGCGGGGGCGGCCCCGTTTATGGGGCCCCTGGGGAGGGCATTAGGGCTGGCGACAGGCATGGATTTATTTATTCTGCACGGAGGAGGGGGAATTGCGGGATTGTGTTCGGTGAATAGAGATGTGGGTATAGTATCTTGGAGGAGTAGGGATCAAGAAAATCGATCGAAATCGATTTCCAAGGTTCGATTTTTTCGATTCTTGGATTCGATTCCAACCTGAAATCGATTTCTTAGGGCCAGAATAGAAAAAGTAGAATCGATCTTTTTTTAATTACAAATAAAAGATAATTAGTAATTATTACTAATTTAATTACTAACCAGTAAAATATTAATTATCGACGTACTAATTAATTAGTGAACAAAATTGTTAATTATCTGTATCAGAAAATTAAGTATGATTCCTGCTGCAAAATACTAATTAATTATCAAAAATGCTTATTAATTAGTAAACAAAATTGTTAATTATCTGTATCAGAAAATTAAGTACGATTCCTGCTGCAAAATACTAATTAATTATCAAAAATGCTTATTAATTAGTGAACAAAATTGTTAATTATCTGTATCAGAAAATTAAGTACGATTCCTGCTGCAAAATACTAATTAATTATCAAAAATGCTTATTAATTAGTGAACAAAATTGTTAATTATCTGTATCAGAAAATTAAGTACGATTCCTGCTGCAAAATACTAATTAATTATCAAAAATGCTTATTAATTAATGAACAAAATTGTTAATAATTATTAGTATTAATTAGAAAATTAAGTACGATTCCAAAGAATCGACTCCATAGCCTTAAAGGGTTCGATTCTTTGGTATCGATTCCAAGGTATTCGATTCCGGAATCGATTCTTTCAGAAATATTTGAACCCTATGGAGGAGATTTTTTGATGGGAGATTTTTTTTGGTGGAAGAACTGAGCGAATACAATGATATTCGTTATTGTTTCAAAAGTATGGTTAATAAGTTTTAAGAATATTTCTTTAAAGATTTGCCCTTAAAACTTACGCTATCGTTAGAATTTCTTATACACATTGGGGCTATACTCTGTTCATTTAAAATTGCCGCCAGAGAAATAGTGCTTTCCCCCTTGCTAGAAGCGCAACCATAGTTACGCTCTTCGCGCAGCCAATAGTAAGCCTTCTTCGTAACTTTGACGAGGATAGTTGCTATGGTTAGCGATCTGTGGTGGGGGAAGGAAATATTTTCAGGCCCCTATTCAAAATGAATAGAGTATAATATACTCTCAAGCAAAATAATCTGGATATTTAGGTTTAGACTGAATTTTGTTCAAATTAAATTACATAAAACAGATTTGTACATTAAATGATTGGCCTGGATGGTGGGGATATGCCATTCGTTTAATAAATCAAATTCATTAAATTTTGATGGAAATTATAAAAATTTCAGAAAACTATAAAACTATTATCCTAGTAAAAAATTATTTGGGGATTTGTGTACATCTTTCATATGTTACACACATGTTGAAACATGACACAAGTTTTTTGTATGTCCAAAGTAAGGTAGAAACTGAAAGAGTGAAAATATTAATGAAAAATTAAAAAAAGAAATAAACAAAAACATTGATCCATAAGAGAAAATGAGAGAGAAAACAAAAAAATTCGGAAACTTTTTTGTGCATATTGGACGTGCTACTAAACCATGAATTGAATTCTATATTTTCTCTTTCTATTAATAACTCTTCAAATCTATACTTTTATGGCTCATTTAAGAAACTCATATTGGACCTGCTACTAAACCATGAATTGAATTCTATATTTTCCCTTTCTATCTTTACTTTTATGTCTCATTTAAGAAACTTCAAAAAAAAGTCTATAATAACTCCCTGAACAAATCTACAAAAAACTTCAACCACAAGGTAGCGTCTTACTAAGCTTGACGAAAAGCGAATTCAAACATCAGCTAAATCGATTATTATAATACAGTTTCCACTAAAAGACTTAACATGCATGGGTGGATTTCTTAAAAGCATGGGGCCCCACCGTAAATCACTTTCAAAAACCTCAACAAAATAAAAACTTAATTCAAAAACGTCAAAAAACTTCAAAAACACCGGAGCAAATCCAACTCCATTCGCAAAAATAAATTCGAAGACGCTCGCGCTCCATTTCCGGCACCTGGGTCTCGCGATCCCGAGCGTCTCGGAAGTCGGCCATTTGTCAAACGTCGGCGGAAGCTGACGAGGATATTTCTCGATACTTGCCGGTTCGAGGATATAATTCGGCTGGGGGCGAGGGTATACTTCTCCGATGATGGTCTGGAGAAAGTTGTGAGGGAGTTTTAAAGTGGATGGAAGCTGTACGTATGACGTTTTATACATCAAAAGTAACAGACCATCGATTTTATACGGTTGTGAATCGAATAGTTTCATGCATGTAAAAGTTAAGGTAGTATTCGATAATAGAATGTTATCGTGCAGATGTTGATTCTGTTGAAGCAAAAAGTACCCTTCATTAGAAAGAATTGGTAGCAAACTGCAAAAATCAACTACAAATTAATCTAAAGCACCATTAATAGCTCATATATCCATGGAATCATTTTTGGCACACATGGTAGTTATGGATTTTGGCATTTTATGCATGTTCCCTTGTCAAAATTTGGTACAAGTTTCTTTTCACCTTTGAAAGCGTTTTAATACATATTTTTTTAATAGTCCTGATCACTGTTTTGCAGAAAACAAATATTTCTTTACAACTATAGAAATAATTTCTAGAGGGCAGAATCAAGCAATAAATGTTTAAAAATAAAAAGTAAAATAAGAATTGTACACAACTTAACATCCACGAAATTTCTCTGTGACTGAGCTTGTTCTATACAAAACGCCATTTTCTGCGAAAATATTTATCGACATAACTCACTGGCTAAAATTTCCGAAGTTGGAAAAAATGAGATATCAGTCTGTAGAAAGGCAATAAGTAGCTAAAATATAGAACATTTTCTACGGATAAGTTAAGTTTCCTAAAGTTGCGAAACCATCATAGCTCACAGAAAAAGTTCAATCAACAGAGAAATTCCGTGGAAAGTAAAGCTCTGTGGGCGAACTTTTGCTGCTACAGCTTTTCTGTTTCTGTACGATTATTTTTTTGCAGTGCCCAGCTTATTTCTCCAAAGCCAAGAAATATTAGAGACCAATAGCCATTATTCCCAATCAACCCCTTCCCTATATCATTCCGTTAACAGCCCACAACCCACGCATCAGTACGGCACCACAATCCCCTTGGAAACCCTGCCTCCAAGCACCACATCCAAACCTATAACTACACCCATTCCTCACAGCGTGGGCGGACACCACAAAGCCTCCTTGTCACACTGAAGCGTGCAGGGCCAATATAAATGAAGCCAGTTTATTCCCCAAAATCATATCGCACGGGCAGTTAAAAAAGCGTCGAATGAATTACTTTTTTTGATACGACCGTGCGTCCTTTAAGAAAAAACGCATTAACCGACACGGGCCGTTGAAATTCGGGCAATTCCACGCATGAGGAATGTCCCCAGTGTCGGGGAGGATTGGGATTCTGGGGCTTATCTTTATGCTTGCATCTTTCTGGTTGGGTTTTCCCCTTCTAAATTTAAGATCCTCTTCGTCATGTTTCTCCTTTTTTTCTCCTCACACTGCTCTTCTTTTAGCTCATTTATGTTTTCCCCTCTTTCACGATGATGTGTAAGAAAGCTTTTTAGGGATCGTTGGCAAAGCGAGAGTTGTGTATGATTTGGAGAGAGACGATAAGGCGTGTTTTTCCCCATCAACACATTAGTTACAAGCATTTTTCTTATTATTTAGATTTCAGCATTAAAGATAAGTTCTAATGGACCAATTCCGCCTGTTACAGTTCGCCTTTGTTGAAAAATGCAGGTATGAAATATGGAAGTTACCCTGTCAAATGTATAGGATATTGTGTCTATTTATACTCGATCAATTTTACACAAAAATTAAAAGGGCCACATTGATACAATGACACAAAATCAGATATCTTAAAATTTCACGCGTAGTGACGAAACTGTGCAATTAAGCAAAAGAACTTAAGCAAACATTTATTCCCAAAGCATTGGCATATTTTCAGTCATAAAAACGCTTGTTTAAATCAATTAAAAAAGGAATGGATTTAATTACATTATGCAACATAAGCTTCTATTAGCTCAGTTAAACAGGGAAAATATGGAAAGCTAGAGCACTTTAATAAATATTTTTTATAATAAGACTTAAATACTAGAGAAAATTAAGTTAATTAAGTGCACAAGTATTCTATAGAACTGAATTTCACTTTCAAGTTCAAAAATATATATTTCTTACAGTCAACTGAGCATCACTTTTGCCTTTTATTGCAACTTAACCCTTTCAGACACAGCCACCCCAAATTTTCTATTGGATTTAATAGTATTTTCGGGCGATTAGTATTAAAAGGGTTAAACCCCAAAAAACACCCAGGCCCGTTTACATAACAAAGCCTCTCATAGAAAAGAAAGCAAAACTTACTTTATAATAGTGATGCACAACCTGCGGCCCGCGGGCCACATGCGGCCCGCGAACCATCAGCATGCGGCCCGCGAACGAATTTGGATATTTCAGATAATTCCTAACTTTTGTTACTTTCCTTATTTTAACCGAGAAAAAGTGACGATTTATAGCGGAAAAAAGTCGGGAAAATCGCGATTTTTCGAGTTTCGTTTTGCTCGCGAAGTGTTCCTTGCCGCGATTTTTGGGCAGGCGCCAAATTGAAGTTGGCTTCTTCTTGTATTGTTTGTGCGACGGTGCGATGTGGAAAAAACAACTTAACAATGGTTTGAAGTTTTGAAGCCAGAAGTCCGGTGTTTAGGATCACGCGCCGCGGAAAAGTCGAAAAATAGCGATTTTTCGCGAAAGTGTCGTTTTTACGGCGCCTAGTTGAAGCTGGCTTCTTTTCACATTGTAATTGCAATGCAGAAAAATTTAAGCGTGGTCAGAGGAGTCTAATAAGTCTAGTGATACCTCTGACATAGCTTTTTTTATCAATTTTAGTATTTTCAACAAATTTTTCTTAAGGATTTCCGAAGTTCTAAATTTTTGCAAAAAAATCACTTTGAAACAAGATTAGATAATAATGCAGTGTATTTTTTTAATTCTTATTAGATCATAACCTGTTTCAGATATGCTATCAAGGGGGATAGCAGAAGGCTGGGGGCCTGTCCCCCCAAAAAAAATCGAACTTGATTTCTAAAAAAGTTAAAACCCTGTTTTTTAGGGTCAAATTTCCAAAATTTTTCTGGGGTAGGACCCCCAGACCCCCCTTTACATTTGGAATTCTATAATTATCATTTTTTAAATAAATATTAAGTTAATCAAAATGCAAATCCCATCTTAAAATATATGTGCAATATTTGGGCTAAATAAGCAAAAACTAGTCAATGCTTTGCTTTTTTGGGGTTAAATTTCAAAAATTTTCTTGGGAGGACCCCTAGAACCCTTTAATGGTACAAACTCAATTATTCACATCTTATATTAAGTTCCTTGAGATGCAAATTCTACCTTTTTACTGTTACTGTTTGCGGCCCTCCGTGTCTCAATCAACTATGCGAGTGGCCCCCCTCCCAAAAAGGTTGTGCATCCCTACTTTATAATTACTCAAACAAAGAATTTAATGAGCCAAAATCTTCAACAAGACAGGTAATAATATTCAAACACTAAACGAAACAACCAGAAAAAGAAAACTACAGCCTCAATCATGCATACCTGTTGTTATAACCTAAATCTGCACTCTCTCTCGATTAAAAATTCCTCCATTAAAAACTCCACTCAACGAGAGAGAAAAAAAATCCCTGCAAAAATCTCCTCAAGAATTCAGCCTATGCAAAAACGCGCTCTATTAAAATTTAGAGCTCTTCATTAAAGAATGCTGAAAAACACAATGGCTTTTTATCTTCTGCCTACTAAAAGGTACTCGAGGATAGAAAAAAAATGATGAAAGCTAAGCGATGGAGATTTTTTTTTTTAGCAAATTTGATGAGTGGTGTAATGGGAGGCACTCAGATTTAAGCTCTTTCCCGATTTCTTTACAGCAGGAAGAAAGGCCGGGGGTTTCCGAGGAGTGGATTAAGAGAAGATAATAGAGTGTACTGTAGTTATAAGGAGTAATAATCTGCCCCGAAATGAGTAAGCGGAAGAAATGTTAGAGAAAATGTAAATCATATTACTGTTTGTTATAGTCCGTGTAAATAAAATTGGCGGCTTGTCACCATGGTAACGCAATAGAAATTCAGAAGGCGATTTCAGAAGTTATGAATGTTGTGGTTGTACTACACAGCTCTTCCTTTTCACAAAATTCCTAAAACAGGACCCTGACGGAAAAACCTGGATGGACCCCTGATTGCGGATAAATTGCACAAGTGTTTCAATTCAATGAGGGGTATTTTTCAGAATTGGAAGATGGTAAACTTAGAGGTAAAAAAATTAGACATTTACTACATATATTCGAATTTGTTTAATTGATCTAAAATGAATAATCATGAAGTTATTAATTGTACGTGAAAAAAATTTCGAGATAATTTTTCTTTAAGAGAGAACTAAAAGGAAAATCTTTTGAAAAATTAAGGGAATTTAGAAACTATGATTAAAATCGATGTCACCTGATTTTGAAATAATTGTAAGTCTCAAGCCTAAGCTCTCATTTGTGTCAAACACATAACATAACTATTAATTCCTTCAAGATATCTCAAAGAATTTAAATTTGATTTCAAATTGCTTAAAAGTACAGGGTGTCCCAAAACTAACTGAACGATTTCAAATATTAATAAAAAATAAACTAAGAGAGATAAAAATATGCGGTCAGCTGCAACTTACTTCATTCGCCAAAGAATTTTTTCACACCAAATTTTAAAAATTCGAAGTTCACGAACGTTTTAACAGATGGCGCCAATAAAATTTCGAAAATAGGGAAGAACAATAGCCCAAATCCTTCTTTCTAAAACGTCATAGGGATATCGAAATCTGTGATAAAATCGATTCTAGAATCGAATAAGAATTATTGAATACTTGATTTAAATCTTCATTCCAGTCAGAAAGGCGAGTTTTAAAACAATTTGACTGATTTGATTGTTTAAAATTGAAATTCAGATGGATCGCATACGTTTTCAATGCACATTTTTCTTAACACTGAATCCAGCATGTTTAATTTTTTTAAACTTTACATTTTGCATTCATTTAGTTTGTATCATTAGGAATACCGTGATTAATCATTCAATAAAAATTTCTTAGAGGGTCTTAAACTTTTTAAGTGTCTAAATTTCCTCATACTGTTCTAGATTTTAAAGACTACATAAATTTTTGATTGCAAAAGAAAACTGATTCAATTAGACTGCAAGTTTGTATTTCGAGAATCATTTATTTCTACAAACCTGTTGTAGGAATAAGGGATCGTTAGCTAAACAGATTAGTGATTGAGAATGATCGTAAGGATAGATTCATATGTATCATTTTCGCACGATAAGTACGACGGTCGATCGCCATTTGATTCCTCGCCATCGACATGGTTTGACACTCTCGCGTAACGGCAAGGCCCAATGAGATAGTCGGGACGCGTCAATCCAACACCAAGAATGCTGCATTATTTAAGAAAAGTTGATATATTTTTTCGCGCGTTTCGTGCGATTTGATTCATCATCAAACCCTGGGGCGTTTGATGCAAAGCGATTGGCGCGTTCCAGGTTCCAGCCCTGTCATTGATTCTTGCAATTTAATACGCGAGGAACCAATGGTCAGACACGTCATGGGAGTGTTTTTTAACCTACGCGGACGCGCGTCGCGATCGCTCTAGAGTTGAACAGCCATGGCGATGACGTGCATCGTGGTGATCCCAGGGGTTTTAGTTTTTTTTTGTTCTGGTGCCAGTAACTATACCTTCAAGATAATAGAAAATAAATCCGTAGGGGTGACGCGAGACGCAAATCACCGTTGCATTTCCAACAGAAAAATGCACCCTTAGAGATTGGTAGAAGTGATTGACTGAGGGAGGTTTTTAAACGATTCAACCTTACATCAATGCCATGCCAACGCGCCTTGACCCTCAATGTTAAAAAATCAGGTCCTACGATTGCTCAATCACCCTGTTTTACATTCCCTGTTAATCCTGAGTGATTCACACTAGTGAATCACTAGTTTCCACAGAAAAGTGACGGAGTAAAGAGTGAAACGTCAATTCACACAAATAGTGATGTCAGAATGAGCCTTAACTCCCCCTCAATCCAAACGAAAAAAGATAAAACCAGTAGAGGGGCTTGAATGAAGGGTTAACTTTGAAATTCAAACAATCTGAATACGGAAAAGTGTGTCTTGGCATAGCGATCCATCTAAATTTCAATTTTAAACAATCAATCAAAGATCATTTTCGATGGGTCAAGAGAATTAATTTTTCAAAAAGTATCAGTTTCTAAAAGTTTAATCGGTCAAATTGTTTTAAAACTCGCCCTTCTCTCTGACTGGAATGAAGATTTAAATCAAGTGTTCAATAATTCTTATTCGATTCTAGAATCGATTTTATCACAGATTTCAATATCCCTATGACGATTAAGGAAGAGGGATTCGGGCTATTGTTTTTCCTTATTTTCGAAATTTTATTGGCGCCATCTGTTAAAACGTTCGTGAACTACGAATTTTTCAAATTTAGTGTGAACAAATTCTTTGGCGAATTAAGTAGGTTGCAGCAGACCGCACATTTTTGTCTCTCTTAGTTTATTTTTTATTAATTTTTGAAATCGTTCAGTTGGTTTTGGGACACCCTGTATTACTCTGTGCTCTGTAAGAGATACTCGTGTAATAACTAAAAGAATAGGAATAGACCCTTTTAAGATATTACTCATAGTTGAGTCTCCTTCCTTTATATTAGAATTCTAGCAAATTTAACGAGGTATGGGATAATGTTAGGACAAACACATAAATTCAATACAAAGGAGAGCTGCTTTGAAATTTCCTCAGATCCAACTGAACAGAACCAATACACACCAAATACATCACACAACCCAAGAAAAACAACTTCTATCGACAGACGAATCCCAAATCATAGAGAAAAAAAATAAAGCCACCCCGATTCCTCTCCAAGAGTTTCTTCCAATCCCAAACCCAACATAATTCGAACGCAAACAGCGGACATCGATTCGCCATAAGAAACATTACAATTCGCGACAACGCCATTGCAACAATTTCACGAAAAAAAAACTCCATCATAAAGAGAGAGAGAAGACACTCCTCATCGAAAATAAATAGTCGGCACGGACGGAAATAAAAATCAAACGGTTACGGTTACAGTTACAGTAGTCATGAGAACAGAAATGAAACTGCAAACATTAGGAAGAGATGTTTCGGTTTCTTTTTTCCCCTTTTTCGAAAATTTATTCATATCCTGAGAGGGAAGGCAATTTTCTTTTGTGCGGTAGAGAGTGGCGATTTTTTTTCTTGCTCGAAGAACCGCTGCCATTTCCATTTAGAATATTAATATTAAATGAGCCCTCACGCAATGTCTCGAAGCTTCAATTGATCCGAATGCTTCGATGTATTCCGAGGAGAAGCATTTCTAGAAGCACTCGTGACGGAATCTTTTTACCGCGCGCTTTAGAAAAGCGGACATTTTGGATACCGTTTTAAATAGAACATAACTCATTTAACCGACAAGGGATGTCGTGTATGTTATTCTGTGTCTTGCGAAGTATTAAACGATTAAACGTCAGTCATGTGTTACTTACTTTAAACCTGAATAAAATACAAAGAAATGCATCCCACATTTACAAAAATATTGAGGCAGATCAAGCATGTGAAGCTCTGCTTTGAATAAAATATTACTACTACTCACTATTGCAGTTAAGTAAAATTAAAATCCTAAGTCAAATTTCATACACACAAGCATCACATACTTGTAAAACACTTACCTGTTCAAGGATAAAAATGAACGTACTTAAATTTAATGTTACCCAAATTAGCCAAAAAATAACTCAACAAAAATATAGTATTGTTTCACGAAAATTTTAACGAGTTGTAGTTTAACACTTGATATCTTTATTTTTAGACGTTAAAAGAATACGGTTATATCAAAACCAACTTAATGTGACCATACAAATTCATCACAGTTAACCATATATTTGACGTCACGATCTATTTCCGTTTGGAATATGATTATATGACGTCGTTTGTTCGTGACATCAAATATAAGGTACTATAATTATTGATGGTACGTGTGTTACTGGTGATGTGATTAATCCGGGCATTGCTAATAATGCCCGTGTATTTCGTGCAAAGTGAAAAATACTCAATTTATAAATGCCATTTAATTTACCACATTGCCCGTCTCACTTTGGGTCAGCTTCTTATCACATTATAATATTGATGGTAAAAGTTAAACAAATTGCTGTCAAGAAGAGGTAAGTAAATACAGTCTCCATTCAATATTCATTGAAACAGTAATTGAAGTATATAAATAGAAAGAAATTGTTACAGAAACAGAAAAAACACCAAATGATTAAGGGAAATACCAGGGCACTTTACATTTCATAAATAAAACACTCGAAACCCACTACACAGTTCACGAATTATCCACTCACTTCTCCGCATTTCTATTAAAATCCCAAACTCAAAAAACCAGACCCCCCCCCAAAAAAACACCCCACTTACCACTCACAGGAACAAACCCCTGTTTCACTCCCCAAAAACTCATTAACACAAAATTCGAGAGAAAAGCACACAAACAGCACGAACATATCTTCCCACTCGATATCCCCCCAGCAGGTCACTTCAAAACTAAGATTTCGCGAAAACGATACGATTTAGCGAATGAGAGACTGAATATACCCATTCATCCATTCCTTTCTACGATGTCATCGAAGCGAAAGGCATCATCAAAAGGGCCGACGACGCGTCGAGTAGCACAAACTCCATCTAATTTAAACGGGGCAAAAAGAGGGAATCGATACGACGGGTGCTGTTACAACACGGATAATGGCAAGTGTTTCGACAAAGGGGGCTGGCTTCTTATTGCATGTATTTATTGAATAGGGGGCCGGTAAACAATGCTTGGGATAAATAAGTTGGGTAGTATGAGTGGGCGATTTAAAGGGCATTTTTCATTGGTAAAGTTTTTTTGTGTTCGTCGAGAGGTGAATGTAAATACAAGGCAGTTGCTTTCAAGGAAAGTAAAGGTTTTTCTAATAAAAAATACAGTAGAAAAGAATGGGACAAAAGATATTTTATTCTACAAAGGTTAGTTTCATTAGGTTATATAACATCGATATTTCAGACCTCACTCCTCATTGTGTTGTTATTTTCCCCTTTCCAATTTAAATAACAAATTTTACTTATAAAAAAGACCTAACTCCCTACCTCTTTCTTTTGTTATAAAAAATACAACTTTTCTTCCCACATTTTTTTAGGAGTTCAGTCAAGGTTCTGCCGATATTTGACCTTTGATTTTATCAGACCCTTTGACCTTTGATTTCGATTTAGAAGCTAGTAGGAATTCTTTAAAACATCCCAGACCTAGACAAACTAAAACAACATCGACTGACAGTTCCAGCTGAAGTTTCTTGTTTACTGGGGGGACGAACGTAACTAATTAAGGATGTTTTTCAGATCCCATTTTAGCTACAAGCAGCTACTGATTCAACTTATAATTACTAAAAACAAACGTCCCATTACAGGTTTACACTTAACTGAAAAATTCCAGACTTTAAGTGTTAACGTCTGACATTTACGTTGCCAGGTCACGCATTTAAAATTTTTCTTACAAAATACTAAAATAAAAAGAACGAATTATGTATACTAATTTACAGCAACAAACATTCATGCCTAAGACCAAATAAAAGTAGTTTGCCCTTTGATTTTCACGTAGCATAGGGCTAGCCATCCTTCTGCTAGTATACCATCAGTTAAAGGACGGACAATGGATAGAACAGTGACGAAGGATGTACTCACCTCGAGAGTGGTGCTGACTATTTTGTCCACGGACGAGAAGTAGTTGTCCCAGAGGACCTGCGTCTGTTGGCGGTACGAGTGAACCTTGGTGGGCGGAATGGAGCGGATCATGTCGGGCACCTGCGAACAAACAAGAATGCGTGTCATAACATCATGGTTAGGAAATCCTTTTTTCATAAACTTTTCAAATTGTTAATACAAAATATCGATCGGTCACCACATAAATTCAGAGTTGTTTCTTAAGATTCTTACGCTAGATTTTAAGTTTGGTATGCTCATGTTCAGCAATCATAACACGTTCCAAGAACATTAAAGAATTAAGAGGAAAAAACAAGGAATAAGACAAAACAATATACATACAGAAAAAACTGTTTCCTTCTATTAGAATCATTAGGTATACAACAAAGTGCTCTTGTCAACTCTTATCAATCTCAAGAAACTAACTATCCAAATTATTTTTACTTTTTAACAATTAAGCTTAATCCTAAAAAATACTGGAGAATAATGATTAGTTCTTAAATACTACTTTCTTTAGTTAAGTCTCAAACAAACTTTTAAGGAATTATTTTAGATAAAATTTATTATTTGTTAAGGTTGCTTTACAAAGGTTTTATACCGCAAAGGGCACACACACACAAGTCCGATCTGATACACACTCAAGTCTTACTCTTAAAAATTTTAAGTGTTTCATCAAGTTCAATAAAAAAAAGGTATTCTTATCAGAAGCAATGAGATTAATTAATAAAAATTTGAAGCAAGACGAAACGTTGAAAATTCTTTTCGTAAATACCTTTTTTAAGTAGATAGATCTAAATGAGAAAAAGCCCAGGAAAAGTTAACAAGAACATCTCAAGGTGCACACCAAACACCACACCTTCAGAACACCGCTCCGAACAAGCCGCCAAACCCTCCTCGGCCCCTTAAAAGCGTTGGAAATCGGGAGGAGTAACCTCCCCATCAGGCTAATTACAGCGCCTATTGATGTTCCAATTAATACGGAGTGACGGAGGAGGACGTTTTTCGTGGGGGGAGGGAGAAACTACTGGCACCGTTCCAGAGACAGCGCGCGTTTTTCCCGGGGGGGTGAGGCTTAATTAGGCAATCGATAGCGCCGACGGAGGACATCGGCAGCGATAGGAGTTGGGGATTGTGGACATCGGCATATAATATAGACAAGGATGGGATAACGTCAAACTACATCAAACTATGTTTTTATTTTTTTAAATAAGATTAAAACAACACAATAGTGATAGAGATAGAAGGAAGAAGAAGAATTTGAGTATAAGTATTAACTGAGAAAAGATTGAAACAGCACAATAGTGATAGAAATAGAAGGAAGAAGAAGAATTTGAGTATAAAGTATTAACTGAGGCATAGCGTAAAAAATTTCCACCTCAGAAATAATGCAAGATACTACACTTTCTACCGAAAAAAAACGCACTCATAATGCTGAATGCAAAAGAAAAATACAATGCCTCTCAAATTTATAATACTTAGAACTTTTGAAAGGCTTTTTTGAAAAGCATATAAAGATCTACCGCTCCCCGCCTAAAAAATAAACTGAACCATCATAATTAACGTCAGAATGATATCATTACAACTCAACAATACCCAACTCCTTTACATAAAAAAACTCCATTACCATCTACACAACCACAATAACAACGCCATTTTTCCCCACCTTATAAAAATCCAACAAGCGTACACTGATAATCCTATGAAAAATAGCTTCCCCAAACTCTCAAAAGCGTCGAATTCCAGTCTCCCCTTCGAAAAACCAACCAACCAAGCGGCGCTCCTTTTCTCTAACAACCAAGAAACCTCAAAATCCCTCCTTCAATAAAAATCCCCACACATCAAGCACCTCATCAATACATTCGGCATTCATCTTTCCTCGCTTAATAACCGACGCCTCCCATTCATATAACAACGGCACAAAGGCATTCCGGAGGAGGAAACCAAAGCCTTAATAACAACTCATACAATGCTTTTTCCTGAGCGTATGAGCAGGGAAAGAATGCCTCGGACGACGACGGGGAAAAAGCGAGGAAGCGTGTTTTTGCAAGGGCCGCCTAATTAAGAAATCGATAGCTGGCCCGGGAGAGAAGGGGACGATCGGAAGAATCATCAGCGGAGTGTGGAACGTGAAAAGAGTTGAGTAATGAGTGGAGGGAGATGGAGTTTGATTACTGTTGTTTACAGGGGGAATAACTATGGAGCATATTCGTGTGGATAAAAAGAGTCTAAGCCGAGAAAACCTCCATGTAACATATTAATACAGCATAGAAGTCTGCATAGGAAAACAAAATTCGGAAGACTTGAGGTTATGAAGCCTATGACTTTAAAGTCTAAAGCATTGGGAGTTTCCAGAGTGGAGACAAAGGTTTTTTAAGTTTGAAAGAATAAAAACGGGGAAAAAATAAATCAAGAATAAAATAGGAAAAAGATTAAAAAAAAATAAAACTTTAGACAACTGTAAATGGATGTGAGTCAGCAGGTGTTTGTTTTATACCCAATTACTGTATGAGTAGAGTAAAATTGGAAGTTATGCAAGAAAAATTTTTAGCGGAAGTCTCCCAATAAAATGTGGTGTCTTCCAGGGATCTAAATCATGACCTTATAAAAATTCGCGACTGGTTTTTTCATAATGATTTAAATTTAAATGTTGATAAAACTAAATATATGGTATTTTCCCTTACGCAAAACCAAGCACATTACCTCTCTATAAAATATGAAAAATACTGCAATACTCATAGGCACTGTATATTTGCACGGCTATTTTTCAACTAAACTCTACTATAACTTCCACGGCTAGGCGTACCATTGGTTCCATCACTAAGCGCCGAGACTGCTACGTCATCACGAGACCTACAGCGCATGCGCCACTGGCCGTTTTGGCCGTCCAAATATACACTTCGATAAACATAACAATTGCGCATGTAAACCCTTAGATAACGTATCCTCAATAAAATACCTCGGAATGCACATAGACTCAAATTTGAAATGGAAATCCCATACAAAATATATATCAGACAAACTAAGGTATGTACCGTGTAACTTTTATTACTTAAAACAAAAGTTAAATAATAAATTATTAATCAATTTATATTATTCTTGGGTTCATTCACAACTTAATTACGGTTTAGTTGTGTGGGGAAGAGATTACATGATCAACTTAAAAAGAATTGAGAGGCTGCAAAAAAGATTCCTGAGGTTTTTAAATAATGAAGCGCACTTACACACAAATAATATAAACTACTTCAATTCCTTAAATATACTTCCAATTCGCCATCTTTTTTATTTTAAAATTTGCCTCCATCTCTATCTTAACCCCAACATTTGTCAAAAACGCAATGTCGTAAACCTACGAAGACCTAACATATTATACTTTGTTCCTAAACCTAATAAATCCATATTCTGTAAAAATTTTTGTTACATAGCCCCTAAGTGTTTTAATAAGTTACCTATTCATATTCAAAATAGCCCTTCACAATATTTATTCAAAAAGCAATTAAAGGAATATCTGTTTACTATTGAGGATATTGATGATTTCTTTTGTTCTGTTTAATGTATGATTTAAAATTATTTTAAGCACTTTAACTCATCATTATGGCAAAAATATAATTTATTGGCGCCCTGTTTGCCACCATATCCATCTCATGTATGTATTTCCTGTGTTTTTTTTTCTTCTCCTAGTTTGTATTTTAAAATTTTTGTTATACATAATTACGGTCACCTACATGGACCATGAGATCCCAGGTGACTATGTGAACTTGTAAATTTTCTTTTTTTTTTATTTGTAATTCAATAAATTTGTTGTTGTTAAAAAAATAGTTATGCTTTCAGTTTGCTGTTAATCATTCGAAGCATTTGCATTTTTCAAACTAATTATGATTCTGTACATACAGTAAAAACCGCGTTTATCCTTATCATCAGATTTGGCATTTCATTAATGAATAACTGGTCAACTTTTCGGACACAGCGAGTGTTTAACAGAAGACGGCGAAACAAAACAGTGATTCGATAACAAATTATTACGTGAAAATCTATATGTCTTTCAAACAATTCCGTGCAACTGTTACAAATCATAATATTTTTATCGTTATAAACGACAAGTCTGCTTATTTGACGATTTTCAAACTATCGCATTCCGTTCTGTCCATATCAACGCGGCTGAACTAAAAAATAATAATAAAATGTCGATGTTCTGTTGTTTGGAGGACTTGGAAGATCCAAGTCCGACCATGCCGCCACCATCACAATTTTTCCATGTCTCTAAAGGGGAGGGAAATAGTCTCCAGATAACCTGGACCCATGGTAATCTGCGACATGACCGACCACACGATTTTCGGGCCCACAAATTTAACAAGCACGTACTCCGCTTATACTCGGTGGGTATTTAGTGATGTCGGGAATCGAACCCGTGACCCTTCTATCCCGAAGACGACGCCTTAACCACTAAGCTACCTACGGCCTCGGAATACAATATTTCATAAGTCAGTTGATCGTACCTGCAGCAGCAATCGCTCGTCGGCGGAGACGGCGGCGCGGGTCCAGTCGAGGACGTCTCCGAAGGGCAGTTGCCAGCCGTTGCTCAGCAGCACCGGGACGCACCCCGCCTGCAGAGCCTCCAGGAAGCGGAACGACCCCAGCCGACGACCCCTCGGCACCAGGCAAAACGTAGCGTTCGCCAGCAGCACCTGGTACTCGAACCTGCAATACGAATAGACACGGATTAGCATATACAGAAATAAATATTTAAACTATAAAATGCAGATTATAGTCTGTTCATTTAGAATAGGCGCCTGAAACAGGATCAAAAACGCTCCAAAACGCCTAATAACGCAACTTCAGTGACCGATTCTTTTACAGTATTTTAACTACTTCTGTTTAGACTGCCTTGTCATTGCACAAGAAAAAATGTTCGATGATAATTACAATAGTATATGCTTCTAATACATTACGACTCTGGCGCCTATTCTAAGTAAACAGATTATAGTACAGCGATGTGATAGTAGTAGTAAGATACAGCGTAAGAAATGCCAGATTGGTTGATTAGTTGATGTATGGGGCACGATCCATATCAGGATACTATGCGCCAGACAAGACGGATAAAAACAAGTTTATAAAGTTAACTGCCTTTGTCCGATGTACTCTATGCAACTCTCGTGCGAAATGTCCGACGGAAAATTCTACTTGGGAATATGTTAGAGAGAACTTTTGATTGATGTCATTCCTAAAGAGGACTATTATAAAACTAGCTTTGATTGGTTCTTAAAACTCTCACTATATACCAGACGGCAATGTTTCTAGACCATATGAAGTCACTACACGGAAGAAAAACTGAGCAAACAGAAAGCATCTTGGGTTGCTAGGAGGAGTTTTGGTACTCAAATCGTAATAAAAAAAGACGCTATATATACTTGAGTGTAACTAATCTTATTTCTAAATTAAATTGAAGTTCTTAATTTCACTCAAAATCGGACACCGCGCTGGGAACTACTTTCTTTGTTTCCCTCAACCGGTCAATTAACGTTGCAGTCTAGTATAAGTAGAATTTGTAAATATGCAGACCACGATGAAAATAATATCTTTAATTCAAAGGCAAATCACGAAAAAAACCCACGTTCTTAACTTGATAAATATTGCTTGGTTGCCATTATTATAAAAAACATTTTACAAACACAATAAACAGTATCAGAATACCCTCAAAATAGAAATATATGAATAATTACGGTGGTATTGAAAAGAAGAAAAAATATTATTAAAATTCCATCAAGTTTGAAACTAATCATAGTGCGCTAAAAGAAACCTAGAAGTTGAATACAAAATACGTAAATGGAGATGGATGAGTGGAAAATACCGTTAAAATAATTCACATGCATTTTTACCAAGTGCGCGTAAAGTTGTTTTCTTGACGATGAAAACGAGTTCTGTAGAAGTTGTTTCCCAGCTAGTGGAGTTTAACGGCAGTGAAGCCAACGATGGGGGAAAACTTCAATCGCGGGCTGCTTTTGACAGCGTATTCGTATAAGTTTATATTTTTTTCCAAACTATTTTTAAACCACTTCCCATGACCTTGAAATATTTTTCCTGTTTAAATATTATTAAGAGATCAATTTATTTAACTCTTCATTGTATTTGTAATGCATTTACGTGTTTTTACTCTCATTTGTCCTCAAACCCGTTTCTATTCCCGTTCTCTTCCCGTTTCTATATGCACTTGATTTCCTTTTCTAGAACATGTTACATGATATACTTGAGGATGTCTGGAAACTTTAAGATTCCGATAATTATGATTCTGACTTGAAGCGTGTGAATTAAATTTTGAATTTTAAACTTAACTTGCCAATTACGCCCAACGCACAAATGACAGATCAGATGTTCTTATTTCGATTTATTATTTGTTCTTTCGGGGACTTAGCGTTTGGATTTGAAAGCGCCCAACAGCCAGCCTTACCAAATCAAAGGTTTTAGGCCAAGTGGTCATGCGATTTAATTTATTAAATTATCGGTTTCCTAATTGCAAATACTTATTTTATAAACTATTGATTCAACACTGAAAAGAATCAGCTATTGTTTTTCGTTGTATGCAAACGTTATTGTACTCGCTGTTGTTTATTATTGTTTATAACTATTGTTAAGGGGACTTGGATCAGCGGTTTTATTCTGGCATCGAAGCATTTGGCATTCAGTTAAAGAAATCATTTTTGTAGAAAAATCTTACTGCCAATTAAATACTCGCAAAAAAAAGAGTACAAACATCTGTTAGAGGTCCCGATATTACCGACAGAAAAACACATTATCAAAAAATACACTGATCTACCTCAATCAACACGACCACTTAAGACCCCATAAAAACCGCCCACTCCACCTACGTCACAAACAATCAAGCAAATTAAAAGCAACACCCAACGACAGACCCCTCACGCGACTCCCGGAAAATACCGGAGCACGCGCTTCCGGTCACGTGCTCCCCGGGCAAACAGCCCACGAGGGAGGGGCTCAGGAAAAACGGGAGAATACAAATTCCAAAAAAAATCTCGATTTTTCGGATGAAGACCGACCTTGGAGTGCTTGATATGAAAAATGGAGAAATTCCGGGAATGAATTTTGTTAAAGATTCTCAGAAGGGCGGAGTGTTTCGTAAGTTGGAGCACGTTCCGGAACGTTCACGTCTCCTCCCGTGTGGACCTTTAGCCTTAAATGTGCGGTCGTGGAGGTATTTCGTAAGGTATAGCGAGACAACCTTTGATATTTCTGGTTTTGAAGGAGGGGGAAAAGGACTGGTGTTAGAGACGAATATTTATTAGAATTAAACTGCTTTTTATAAAGTTTGGGCACGAATGTAGATAGACTCGCTTGACGTAAAGGAAACAAATAGGAGAAAAGTACTAATAAAATTATAATCTTTTTGAAATCTTTTTTAAACCAACATACTTCACACAAACCATGGCGTATAGGTAGGGTAATGGCATGGTAAGATTTATTTTTACTGATGCATAAACTTACAATTTATTTTAAATTACTAAGCAAATAAATAAGTATGAATCAAAAGTCTAGGGTAAACTGCTTAAAATAGAACTTAAGAACTTAATAGTTATAAATACAAATAAAACAACCTTTCAGTAAATATTTTACAACCCATGCCGTAAGATATTAACAATTATTATCTAAGTAATTACACCTAAAAAATCTAAATATCTAAGTAATTACACCTTCTCTTCTTTTTCATTTACGTACTTACCAACTACCCATAATACCTCTTAAGAGTCCCGAGTGTTTCATAAAAATACTTTGTTTAAGCTTATCTTATTTTACCGCACAAAGTATAAATACTAACCCTTGAAAACAAAATTTACTTAGGGGACATCCATAAATTACGTGAGGTCAAAAAGGGGGGGAGGGATTTGGAAAAATCTCACCAAGGGGGGAGGGGGGTCGATTAAAGTCTCACGTCAACTTTTTAAGTTAGAAATTAAACCTTTTCCCCCTCATCATTAATAATGGAAAAGTTTTAGGTGCTGTGAAGCACAAAATGGAAACGAATAGGATAAAAAATTATTTTTAAAGGTTGTAGGTAAATCTCACGTGGGGGGAGGGGGTCCAGCAAAATCTCATTAAATATCACTAAGGGGGGAGGGGGTCCAGATTTTGAAAAAAAAACCTCGTAATTTATGGATGTCCCCTTATATAATACGCTTACAACTTCACATACCCAACCAAAATACCGATTGTATTGAACGTCTAACTCCTCATAGTCATAACACAGCGGTAAATAACATCAATTCAAAACACCGCCATTCAATGTTCAACTTCAACACACGGCAAAAACTTCCGTTACAAACCAATAAAAAATTCAAAACTTAATACTAACGCCATGACCAAAATCACTAACACCTCATGACTGATGAACCCACCCACACCAAAACCTCTCCCCCCCCCCTAAAAAACACCCAAAAGCACCAAAAATCCAAAACAACTCAACTCTACTCATAACGACTCGGGATCAAAACCGTAGACCGAAATCCAAGCCAAGATAGAAAGATATGAAGAAAGATTCCGCACAAGAACCCGGCTCTCCCACAAACAAGAAGAAATGGTCGTCTTTTGTATCTTTCTTCTCAGGGATGACAGGTGGGAGATCCCGGATGACAAGGAGAGAGGGGGTGCAATTTCACGCAGGGATGCACCGTCCCGGGGAATCAGGCGAAAAGGATCAGATGGGGGAGGGATCAAGGGAGGGAGTGAAGTATGTTCGATGGCTATAGTTTGTTACGGGGATGTGGGGAATATTAGGGAAGCGTCAAACATGGTGGTTTTTTTCTCTTGACGTGGAACTTTTTTCAGAAAGGAATTTCGGCAAAGTTTTGAGGCGGTGGTTATTGTTGTTAAGTATTCTAGTGAGGGTGAAGTGGATCAGTTGAAGGATTGGATATCGGGGATAGAGATGAAAGGAACAGAGTGGTGATTCGGAATAGATTTAAGAAATTTTTGGCGAGAAGGAAAGGGTGTTATAAACACGGCTCAAGAAGTATAATTTGTCTGCCGTCGCTTGGAAAAACCGGTTTCTCAGCATTGTTGAAGGCAGATAAAACCGGTTTTCGTCCGCCTTCCGACGGTAGACAAATAATAAACATGCACTGCAAAAAAAATAATCGTAGAAACAGAAAATCTGACACTAAAAGTTGTCAGATCTTTCCTTTCCACGGAATTTCTCTGTTGACTGAGCTTGTTCTGTTGACAACTACTTTTTCTGCGAAAATATTTAGGGACATAATCCACTACGTTGGGGGAATGAGACACCAGTCAGTAGAGACAATATGTAGTTTGAAAAATTGAATATTTCCGATAAGTTCCGCAAAGTTGCGAAGCGATCATAGCACACAGAAAAAAGTTCAGTCAACAGAGAAATTTCGTGGAAAGGAAAGTTTTGGCAATTTTATGGTCTGAGCTTTTCTGTTTCTGTCCATATTATTCCGTCGACCCAAGCAGCTAATCTGAAATTGTATAGCCAAAGCCTATCATTGACCGTGCCCCTGAAACTGACGGTCGACGGGCTAGTACGCAAGAATTGTAAACATTTTAGCACATTAAGAAACGAATAGGGGTTTATGATTGTTTATTAATTGAGAAATAAAGATAGCAAAAGCACGAAAAAGATTATAGCAAAATGGGAAAACAATTTTAAAAATAAAAAGAATGTCATTGAGACACTGGTGAGAGAAATGTACAAAATTATATTTTAAACATGCATATAAAAACCATTTTTATACCTATTAAAAGAACAGGAACGGATCTGATAGTAAATTTTAAAGTTCAACTGGCACTTAACTTGGAACTTACTGCCGTCAAAACCATTTTCTTTCACAAATAAATTGAACATGACAAATGCTAAAACAAGATAAACGGAAACTTTCAAGAGTGTGCTTTCAAAAAATTTAAGTCAATGAAACTTCATACAAAATTAAAAATAAGGTAGATTTGTGAGTTATAAAATAGGGATCCTTTAATATTAGAATCGATGAAGTCACATCATATCCGTACGATAAACTCTAAAAGCAATTAGATGAATTCTAAATTCACACCCCTTAAGGGAAAATCTGGCAATTCAAAGTAAATTCAGATAAAGGAATTCATTTCAAAGGCAGGCTAACTATATCCCCGATATTAAATTACCCTACTACAAAGAGAAGCTTACACATGAAACATTTAAACTCTACTCCAATATTTAACGAGATTCGAAAAGCAGCAATTTCACAATCGTAGAACCAAAAAGTACATTAAAATAAATACCTTAGCAGGTAATTGAAACAAACATAAACTAAGCTTCGAGCAAAAACTTCAAACGAAAGAGCTCCAAAGGCGTAATCTAATTTTAAACGCGCCATTTTTAGACATCGCCATTCAGCTTTACACCCGCCCACGCCTATAAAACGTCCTATTGATACTGCATTTAACATCCTCAATTCGCAAGCCGCGGTACGACTCGCGAGCAAGCTGGGAAAACGAAATTAAAAAAGAATAAAACACCCGAGTGATAAAAACAGGCATAAAATCAAAGGAATAAAAAAAGTCCGCGTTACGATTCATTTAACCCTTCTCGCCGCCCACGTTAATAGCTTTCTAATGTTGCCACACTCCCCCGAAGAAAGTTACCTTTTCGCTGCAAACGATCGCAACGCTGCTGCAAGCTGCGCAAAGAAGCTATCAATCTTCTCAGTCGTTTAGTTGGAATTTTTTTAAGCGTTCTTTTTACTTCGGCATGTTCTTTTGAGCTTATTTGGTGAATTGAAGTGTGTATAATCAAGAGAATGTTTCTTGCACGGGTACGTCGTTTAGGTATCGGGAAAAATTGCGGGGTTGTTTTTATGTAAGTTATCGTGTTACCTTTTTGCATAACCTGATGAATTGTTAGCTCAACTCGTGTTTGTTATGCCCGATTTAAACGAATGTTAATTTTACGTCAATGGCAATTTATAATAACCGTATTATTTTCAAGAGAAGATCATATTAAAACGTTTAACTCTTTCAGTTCTAGTCGCCCAAACTTTCCATAGGATTTAATGACAATCTCAGGCGGTCTACGACAGAGTTAAGAGATAAATCGAAATCAAACGTTTTGAATGAAAAGGTTTCGTTTGACTTATGTTTAAAGAAATTCGGACAAAAGGCCAATTGATGACAATCATTTACCATTTACTTACATGGAAAAAATATTTAAAAGGGATCTATTCATTTATAAAAGATGTATTTGACTCGAAGACCAATTTAAACGGCGCTTTAAAAGAAACCCCAATTGCTTTTAAAATTATTCCCATAAGTAAAAACGTTTAAATCATTCAGTAAGCACAATGAAATTTAAACAAAACAAAATCACACATTTTGCGTACTTAATGTTTTTAACCATCCATACTAATTAAACCGACACCTGCGGCTATAGGAAGTAATCAACCTCATGTGAATACTGAAGACCTTATTAGTGTCACTTTCATAAACGCATGGGACTCATTCTTGCATGAAATAAGATACGATGGAATGATTTAAAATAATGGCATTTTTAAAACTCAGGCGTCAAAAATTATTATTATTCTGAAATAAAGAAAAACACTTCGGGGAAACCGGCGAAGAAGAAATTTATTCATTACTTGTCATGAAAGAGTGAGAATAAAAAGTACTACTATCATTTAAATTTTAATAAGCTTTAGGATTTTATACGTCAAGTAACTAAAGTTGAAATTTTAACGAAGTGTATATTTGGACGGCCAAAACGGCCAGTGGCGCATGCGCTGTAGGCCTCGTGATTACGTAGCAGTCTCGGCGCTTAGTGATTGAACCAATGAAACGCCGAGCTGTAGCCTAGCCGTGGAAATTAGAGTAGAGTTTAGTTGAAAAAAGCCGTCCAAATATACAGTGCCAAATTTTAATAGACTATAAAAATTATTTTTTTTTAAATATTTTTATTTTTTTGGAAACCAGTGACATTGAAAAGTGTGATAAATCAAAGTGACACAAAAAATATTTATTAGAGTGAGTTGAATGAACTATCCCACGTTATCTAATATTCATGAGGAAAAATATAACATTCATTGATTCTGTGACATCACAACTAAAAACATTTATTGAGTCATGAAACAAAATGAACTGGATAGAAGATGAAATCGGATTCCCTTCTTTTTTTGCAACGTAGTAGACTCAGCATTAGTGTTACTAAAAGAATGAGGAGACGTCCTGTAATAAGAGTGCAATGTGTAATTTCTAGGGGATAGCCAGATACATCTTTGTGGTTGGTTTTGTTGTTATAGCACAAGGCTTTGATTTGGGCATAGAGTGCAACTGCAAACCAAGATATCTTTGTGGCCTTTAGCCCTCAATCCATTGTAAATAACGACATCAACCTATGAATTTACAAATTTTTTTAAACAATTTACTTAAAAGAAACTTAGTTGATTCACTAGACTCCAGTCTCAGTCTGTCACTTTTCCAAAGCCGCAACACTCAGGGGTGGAAAATCCAAAAATGATTTTTGTATCAGCTTTAGGGCAGTTTTGTATCAAGCCAAAATGCATTTTTGTATCAGCTTTTAGTGGTTTTGTATCAAAGCAAATTTCCTTTCCGTATCAGTTTACAGTGAATCTGCATCAGGCGAATCTAATAGTTAGGTTTTATATAATGCAACAGGATTCATACAGATTTTCAGAAATCAAAATCAAGGAGTATTGCAGGAGTTTTCAAGGAGAGTTTTTTTTAAATTCCAGGAGTACTGTTACTTAAGAAAGACAAATTTTTTACAAAGATTCAAACACCACACTGCATTCCTGAATCAGTTTTTAAAACCACTTTAAAAGTCAAAATGTTAACTAAAATCAATTAAAAATAAAGGAAATTAGTTAACAGAATAATTATTTAAGTAAAAATTAAATTGCAAAAACGATATTGTCAAAAACTTTTAGTTAAGTAGAAAAAAGTAAGAAATTATTATTATTGAAGGTATTTTTAGAATCTTATGAATCAGATCAGATACCTAAAACAGGTAATAATCTAACAAGATTAAAAAAAACCCACTGTATTATCAACTTATTAAGTTGCTATAAAGCGACCATTCATTAACATTTACAACTTAGAAAATTCTCTTAAGTTGAAAATACTAAATAAAATGGAGAAAAAATCATCTTATTAGACTTATCAGGCTGGTCCGACCAAAGTAAATTTGTTTTTTCTGCATCGCCGTTGAAGCTAACTTCAACAGACGTCCGTAAGTCCGTAGGAAAAGCAGTCCCGGAAAAAATGGAACTTTCGCGAAAAGTAGCTATTTTCCCGATTTCCGGAACACTAGACGGAACACCGGACTTGTTGACTTCTGACCACGGTAAAGTTGTTTTTTCTACATCGCTATAAAATGACGCAAGATGAAGCAGCACCCGCGTACGTCCAAGAAAGTCGCGGAAAAACGGAACACTCCACAAAAAAAAATTCCGAAAAATTGCTATTCTTCCGGCTTCTGGAACACCGGACTTGTGGGCTTCTAACCACGGTAAAGTTGTTTTTTCTACATCGCAATAATGACGCAAGAAGAAGCCAACTTGAAACAGCACCCGCGGCCGTCTAAGAAAGTCGCGGAAAAACGGAACACCGCGAAAAAAAATTCCTAAAAATTGCTATTATTCCGGCTTCCGGAACACCGGACTTGTGGGCTTCTAACAACCACGGTAAAGTTGTTTTTTCTACATCGCAATAATGATGCAGTAAGAAGCCAACTTGGATCGGCACCCGCGGCCGTCAACGAAAGTCGCGGGAAGAACGAAACATCCCGAAAAAAAAAACACACGAAACTTTCGCGAAATATCGCGATTCAGGATGAAAATCAAAGAGTTTTTAAGAAGCACAACCCAAATTCAAGGACAGGGTGTCCACTTAATTCTAAGCTAAGAATTCCCTGAGTTTTCCAGGACAATTTTTTTGATCATCCAGGTTCGGTCAAACTAAAGCTTTAAGGGGTTTCTTTTTTTTTTTAATTTTTTGTGATAAGATGGAACTTTTATTTTCATTTTGTTCATACCATATATTAAATAAACTTGAAAAAAAAAACTGAAAAAATATCTTCTATAGATTAGTATTAATTGGTTGAATAATACATTAATTTTTAAATTAGACATTTAATTTACAGATGTTTTACTCATTGAGAAAACTAAACCGTTTTCTTTTTCTCTAGAAAAGCTTCGACCAATTCTGAGACTGAGCAAGAGCTCAAAAGGTAAAAGGAATACAAGATTTGAGAAATGACTATACAATACACTGGCTAGAATGGGTGTTGATCCAGGTATAATTTTTGGGGGTGCATTTTTGCGAAATGAAATTATTTTAATGAAAACTGAAGTCAGATTATATTTGATCTTCAAATTATTCTGAAAAACCAAAATTGAGAAATGTTAATTGATAATCAGGAGCCTTCAGTAAAAATTAACTTTAAAAGGCTAATGCTCAAAAAGTATCAAATTATTCAGAAATTTAACTGAAAAAATTAAAGCTTCAATTTTAAGTAAAAGATCCTATTTGTGTATAAAGATACCTTGTAAAGAAATTTCATTATTTATTTTCATAAAGAAGCTGAAAATCTTATCATGGTATATTTTTTTTTTGAGGAAAAAAACTACCTATCACTCACAACCATACTATAACTGTAAAATTATTAAATTTAAATTAAGACTTAAGCAGAGTAATTCAAGTTTTCCAATAAAGTTTCTTTCAATTTTTCTACTTAAAATAATTTTAATTTGAGCACCAACAAAATAAGACTTCATAAGCAAATCTTTGACTTAAAAATATCTCTCCATGAAAAATCTCAAGTCCGTTTTCCACAATACACCAAATGCGAGAAGCCGACTTTACCGACGCGATTACACCCCGTAAAATAGGCTTCTCCTTATCTTTAGGCTGCATGGTAAGAACAGCATAAACACGGCTTTCTTCCAATAAAAGTAGTTTTTCCGTAATACAGTAAACGAAGGAGGAGAAGGCGCCTTTACAGGCCGAGTTGCGTGAACGTATCGCCGTGCCGCGCCGATGCGCGTGAGAGCTAGGATTTCGTTGATTTGACTAAATACCGGAGATGGTAACTCCACTTGAAGATTGGTTCTTTTTTTTATCAGTTGGATTTTCAGGGTTACTGATTCAGATTGAACGGATTATCGCGTTTTTGGCGCAGTTTGGCGCAAAAATGGGAATTTTGCCCTTTTTGGAGCAGATTGGCGCAGGTAACCAATTTCGGCGCAGTTTGGCGCAGTTGGCGCAGATTTTCCACCCCTGAACACTGCTTCGGCATCAAAAATTAACTCAATAAGGAGTACCCGCTAGAGCAGTGGTAGGATGCTTGCTTATTAGCCGACAGTTCATAGGTTCTGTCTCCTCGGTTGTTATTTTATTTTAAAAAAACTATATTTCAAAAGAAATTTCCACCAACCAATCTGAACAGATTCGGTTAAAAGTGACACATTGCGAGTAGAATCTTGTAGTCGATTCGTTTAAACATTTTAGGTCAATACACAAGTATGAAAAACACAAGGGCGACTCCGAATCAGTTGCAAGTTGACTCCAAATAAAGGAGATAATAGAGTATTTCAATTCAATAACACTCCAAACGTAAATATCGTCATAACACTAACGATCCCCACTGAAAGCTACGCTCAGACAAAAGAACACAGTAAATATCCCTACAGGGACCAAATTCCACCCTAAAGAGATTCCACATTTCCAGAGAGAGCTCTTTCAATCAGCGCCGCCTACTCTTCATCCTTCTTCCCCAGACCGGAAACGTGCTCCCCGGGAAGTGCTTATTCGAAACACGTGTTCATCCGGAGGAGCCATCCGATTGCGGTCGGCGGATTAGCCGAGGATTGCCGAATGAGTTGCGTGCGGATTTTCGGAAGAGTTCGGGATTTTTCGGGGCTTCGATGAGTGGTATTGGATGTCTAAAGGAGGTGATGAAGATCAGATGGTTGTATTGGGATTTTAAGGAAATTAAAATCCTAACAAAACGGTCTATTCAAGGTTAAAAATGTGTCGATTCGATTGACATGACAACCATTAAGTGTTGAATTTGTGTTGTAAAAGGTTGTGTTATAATATCTCCATAATATAGTCAATCATTTTAGAATATTTAAAAAGGTAAAAGCTGTGTATGCGTTTTATGTAAATGGGTTTGTCGTAGAAATAATTGGGGATCTCTAAATTCAATGATGAACGTCAATGAACTTTTCTTAAATAGATCCACCCAGGATTATTCTTGGCTACATAATGACTGATATTAGATAACAAATATAAAATAAAAAATAATGAAGGAACGATATGTAAATTTCTTAGGTTAAATATATCTACACATTTATAAATTATATTTATATCCGTCATGAATCGTTATGACACAGATGTTCAGCCAAAAAGAAAGAAATCATCCCTTGGCAAATGAATCAGACATGACAAGGAATAAAATTTAGACCAAAGTATGCCAATTAATTTTGCAACATTAAATAAAACCTTATTCAAGACTACATCTTAAACCTACCAAGCATTTATTTCACAATACATCTGGCAACACAACAAAAAACTTACCACGCCAGTGAAAGAAAAATTCCCCTCAAAATGGCACAGAGGCGACCCTGGATAAAAAAAGCAATGACGAAACCCTCAAACTCTTTCAACCCAAAAGAAAGACTAGGGATGAAAAAAGGGGCAGACTACCCGGCATAAAATGAGCCCGGGCACTTCCAAGTGACAAGAAAATAGCCCTTAACAGATGGATTGACTCCCGGGTCCAACTTTCGCAATATTTCGCAAACCCGCCGGCTCAGAAAGAGGCGTCTGCGCACGGATCTGCGCAGGAACAGAGCAAACTTTTTCGCCTGGATTTTGGGGTTTTCGGAAGGGCTTTCCTGCCAGGAGATTCATATACGTATGCCCGGCCGATTTCACACCAAGCATGCCGTCAGAAGTTTTATAAAGGGAAAATGTCCGCAGAAAGTTTTCCAAACTAGAGAAACTAGTTACAAAACAGCTTAAGTTTAGAGGGAATATTAATAAGTGCGTTTTTAATTGAAATTGTACAACATATTAAAAATCTCCTCGTGTTCTACTAGGTATTACACGGGACTTACAGATGTAAATTACGCATAAAGAGGCATTTCTTATTTGCTACGCAATTTTTCCCGTTCCATTTAAATAAAATTATTTCAATTTTAAGGCCATAAAATAGCTCAACTTTTATTTACTTTGCAGCAGTATTTTCTGGTTTCCAGGCGCCTCATGATAATTACTATACTCTATTTTTCCGACTTTTAAGAAAAGCGTAAAAAAATCCTAGCTTACAATAAGTACACTTATATGCATGTAGCGATAACTTTACTCGAAATAAGAGCCGATCGAATCAAAATGGTTTTGAAACTTTATTTTAGGCGATCTGGCAACAAATTTTAAATAAAAATTTATGCAGAACTTAAGAAAGCTAAAAATTGTATTTAGTTATGATGCACCACCAAATGCGAGATTTGCTTAAAAACAAATACATTCAAAAATGTTTAAAGCAATTTTCCACTCCTATTCAAAATCAATGATTTTATAAATAACTCAATTTAAGTTACTAAAAAAAGTAATTCTATACAAAGAACAGAGTTAGAAAAAAAAGCTTAAGGATAGAAAAAAATCGCTGAATCATCTTTATAAAACAAACAAGGCGCACACGCATATAAAACACATTCTACTCTTGACAACCAGAGGAATTGGGATAGTAGATTTCCCTCCCTACCCTTCTCTCTCATCTTCTATCATTCCCCATCCCCTTTTGTATCCGGGGGGGACAAAATAAGGCGCTAACAGCAGTGGGGTAATAATTTCTTACACAACCACAGCAAAAGAATTCTGAAAATTCAGCAGAAGCCAGGTAGGTGCAAAGTTCATTGTTCAAAGCAAACTCTTTTGGTACGAAGGCAGGGATGCACGCTTCTAGTTGACTTACAATAAATTATATAAAAAGTGCAGTTCTAATTCTAACCAAGATCTTTAAAGATATTGATTCGATTTAAGTACAACTCTAGCAATTTTCCAAAAGGTTTCTCCAAATGAAATTCATTCAATTTCAGAGTATATAGAAAATGAATGAACAAAGTACTCCAACTTTGAAACGTTAATTGCTCCGATTTAAAGAAACTCTGCGTAAAAACTCCAAAAGTCAATTTCCCTGGAAACCTACTTCCCCACACGAGCCAAGTTGTTCATTTAGGAAAGGAGAAAACGTTCTCTACGCAACTATTAAGCTTTCAGAACTTATCACCCCACCCCTACCGAATACCAAAATAACGTTCCACGCAAAAGAAAAAGAAGGGATACTTAAAGACTCGACATTGGAAAGGTAGGAAACGCAAAGTTTCAAAAATTATGAATAAAATTAAGCGGGAAGGGGGGGGAAGAACGGCCGCCATTTTCGAACTTTTATTTTCGCGCCGCGCGGATTAATCTGGCGGGGGAATGGAGGTTTTTGCTCCCGGAACGAAAATTCATTTCTTCACGGGTTTTTAAAAGCGACCTTAAGCAGGAGAAAATCAATTCGGGAGCGGGAGCCAAAACAGTAAAAGCGAAATTAGAACCAAAAGAAGAAGAAAAAAGAGGAAGCGAAGCGAAGTAAGGCAATAAAAAATGGCTCCTTTTTCATTAATAAAAGGTCTTCCTGCGCAAATCTGGGCACGCACAAGAAGTTTTATTTCATACTCCCCAAGCATCTAATGCGCTTCTTGGTGAATGAAGCAAACTCATTTTCAGCCTAGCAAAAAAAATTCATTTTTCATGGAGAAAAAACCCTTAACACTTCTCACCTGACTTTAAACTTCACATTGGGAACCCAAAGGTCGATTTTTTTCCCTGCAGGAAGCTTTTTAATGCCAGCAAAAAAATATAAAAGGTTTCAAACGAGAAGAAGAGAAATTCTTAATTTTGAAGGAGTCTGACGGACGAATTATGTAATTTTTTAGGAGGAAGAAAATTGAACGCGCGCGTTTCGTAGGAGTAATTTTTGTAGGTTAGTGGTTAAAATGACTTTATGCA
This sequence comes from Tetragnatha versicolor, assembly GCA_024610705.1. NCBI lineage: Eukaryota > Metazoa > Arthropoda > Arachnida > Araneae > Tetragnathidae > Tetragnatha > Tetragnatha versicolor. The sequence goes on from JANDEH010000008.1 coordinate 21,016,643, forward strand.
GAGAAATGAAAGAAAAAGCGTTCAAGGAAACCGAAAGAGCTTAAGACGAGATAAAATTGCAGTTTGTAAACTTGCATAGTGGAAAAATAACTGGCACCATAATAAAACTTATTTTAACCGCTTACGAAGTCCAATTATAAAAGTAGCAGGAAACTAATAAAAGCGTTTAGAAATAAAGATAATTTTCTTCATTTTAAAAGATACTTGTCCGCCTTTTACGTTATTCCATACCAAAATATCAACTGGCAGCAGATTCCTTCCTTCCTTTCGTCAACTAATAGTTTCAGATAAATTCCTCAGTCAATAAAAGTATATAAGGAAAGAAGGCTTATATTTCACGGTGCAGTAACACTGACTCTTGATAGATAATCTAATTACGATGTCTCGTAAAACAAGGTTATTCCGAGGGGGGAAGGAAATACTACTCTACATTTTCTTAAACTTATCTCTTGATAACTCTTTTTTGTTCCTTTGATTTTGAGTTATCAAGGGTGTACAAAATTTTAATCCAATGCTTTTGGTAAAAGGTTTATCACAATAAAAGAAATTACGTATCATATAATCTAACCATACAAGCACATCGGTTTAGAAGTGTAATTATGATACAATACAGTCAATCTGTTTTTGTGCGGGGAATAGGGACCGCATAAAAAAAGTCTCATGAAGGACCGTGGTGAAAATCCCTCAGCACAGCTGAATTGAAAAACCCTTTATATTCGGATCGCCACCCTATGGCTGAATCGGGAAACCGTTTCTATATAGGACCTTAGACTTTTTTCAATACCACGTAGACGGTGATGACTGTTGTTTCACCAGACCCTTGTATATGTCTCGGTAGCCAGATATACAAGATTATTGTTGTATGTTCCAATTTGATTATAGTTTTTATATACCATCACAAAATAAATTACAGAAAAAGACCGCACAAAAAAGGACCGCACAAAAACAGGATTGAGTGTAAATAGATTAGTTCCAACTTTGAGTATTTGTTTAAAAGTAACACTTCAAATTTTTAAAATATTCATCCCTAAAATTTTACTCAGTAAAGAACATAGCTGGTCAAGACGCGCTAAAATCGGGCAAATAGAAAATTCAGTCCAACTATCAGTTCCAGTAAAAGTTTTAAATTTAAAGTTGGAACACCCAATACAAAAGATATTTTTGATCGTTGACGCCATATTACATCACCTCTTTCACCTATCTTCAAGTTTACCCCGATTTCTTGAAAACTGGCACAAGAACTCTTCCGCAACAACTACTCAGTTCTTCAAGTTTCCAAACAAACACTGATCAGTTACTTTCTCACACACTCAAACACAATCCTCCTCAACTTCAAAACCACGAAAAAAAACATTTATATAGGAAATCTCCAAAACAACAAAAACACGTCTGAGAAACCCAAAGCCACCCAGCAAACACCCCAAACCTCCAACTCCCCCTCAACAATGCAAATCCCTCAGACCAATCTACAGAAAAGCCTCCATCAGCAGCAAGCATCAACCCCTTTGTTTTCCCACAATAAAAATCCGCAGACACATCGATTGAATCTCCAGACGAATAGCTTTCTCGCCCCCGACCAAGACGTCAACAATATTAAAAACAAAGGACGAGGGGTGCTCTCAGCCTTTGGGGATTTGAGAGACGTCCAACTCATTAAGCAAATGAGGGCTGGATTTTTGCGCTAGGGTTGGGTAACGATGTTGGCAATGAAGGAATTAAGTGTCGGATTCGTAATCATTAATTTGATTAAGAGCTCGGCATGTTGAGAGTATCGGTTGTGATAATAAGAAATATTCATTATTACTTAATACGAGGAGTTGCCTTGAGACTTAATTATTGCAGAAGTCTAGTGTTATGGCAGGATTTTCAGAATTTCAGTTGTTAGATCGCATTTCGCGACGTTAGTTAATATTCGTGTCGAAACAAAACTTTTCCACGTTTCATTATGGATCTTCCGACCGAGAACCTTTTTCTGTAACTATTTGTAATTACGATTAAATGTTACCCGATCTAAATTATGATATTCTATCTCAAGATAAATACGAACGCAAAACAGAATAGCTAAAAACTGTGACGAGTAGGTCGATATTTCGAGAGCTATGAAATCAAAATATGTACGTAAAACTAATACAGCACATAGATTAAAGAAGCATTTCAAAGGCATTTTTTATTGTACTTATTATGTTTAATTTACGGTAATATGATTCAAAAGAGGTATAAAAATGCAACATAAATGCAATATATCTCAAAATTACGCAACTCCAAATAACACTTTCTCATTTCCTTTCTTTTGAAATTTTAAAACAAGCAAATCAACTAAACTTCGTCTACTTTGCATAACATATACCAGCAAATTCTTTCTCGTCAAAAAACATCACAAGATGAAACACTTCCGAATTCGCCATTTAACCTTCGAAGAACAACGAAACCCAGCGCGCATGAATCTCTTAATAACAACAATAATTCTTCATCAAATCCTACAATATCGTCGGAGGAAACACCGGCAAAATCAAGTCTCAGGCGCGGTGGCACTTTTCTGCAGAAAAGGCATATAAATAAGATCCAGATAGGTTCCTTGAGTGCGTTCCCGTGTTCTTTTCGGCGTATTTGTCTTTTCTTCCCTCCCTCCTTCCACCCCCTCCCATATATTCTTTAAGTTTACTACATTCTTCACGGGGAGCCTTTAATTCAGATGCATTTCCCATGCTTTTCCACCGCTTTTAGAGGGAGAATTTTTTTATTTTTTTTAAGTAAAGAAAATTTTTCGGCGTTTTTTTTCCTCTGCAGAGCTTCGTTTTTATGCAGTCGCATCTCGATGTATGAAAAAGGCAACTTGGAGGAAGAAATATTTTATTTATTCGGGTGCTTTTCAGAGAGAAGATGGAGAATCTCTATTATGCTGGAGCTTGAGGAATTTGATTATGTAAGCAAATAAAATTCGGATGAGACGGCAGTGTTGAAATGATTGAGGCAGGAGCGATTTTCAATGATAGATGGAAGAAGAATAAGTAGACCTATTTTAAAAAACAATTATAACTGAATTAAATAATTCAGAAAGAGATGTAACATCTATTATTTCTTTACAATGCCATAAAATCAAGTTACGGAATGTTACAATAAAAATACGGCGTCTTCAATACGGTGTCGTGGTCTGAGCGGACATAGATAAAAAATCGAGATCAAATCGGTAAGTTATGCCATTTGTTGTATTAACATGCTCTATTTGTGCGATTTGCGCAACATTAAAGAGTACCGATCCCCTTTTTTCTGAATCGCCACTGTAGTGTTCTGTTTGAGTGCTTATTTTATTGATTTTTCCTGCAAAAGAGCATTGAAATAGCTAATATTAATACAAAAAGCATACAAAATCACTAACTTAAGGATTCGATCTCGATTTTTTATCAATGTCCGCTCACAACACGCAACCCTTCAACACAGATTTTTTAAACAAAGTTTTAATTACATTTTATTAACAAGTATTGCAGTTGCACGCATTGACGTAATGAAAATGTGATCTGTATTTTATAATTTACCACTCACTGTGGTAATGACTACTGATTGATAGCAATTTAAAAAAACACAGTTGGCCTTAAATTACTGAAACTAACGTACAATTATATAAATCAGTATTCAAGGTATCTACTATTTTTAAAAGGCTTTTTATGATTTTGTGTCAAGTTATTACACAGAATTTTCTGGTAGAAGTTTTTCTTCTAAATTCTAATTAGTTGTTTATTTTATCAGTTCACCGATAGGAGCGCTGCAAGCCGTCTCATAGGATTCATAAATGGTTATTTAACTACATCCATGACTTTACTAGACGGTTTTTCAAATCTAAAGCCGAGAAACGAACTTTTGAACCCTCCGTATACTTTACAACATCATCAAGTTTAAAGTTATAAGTTTAACATTTTTTTACAACTATATTGTTAAAACTAAACAACTATTTTAATTAAAAGAAAGATGAATCTCCAATTGAATTTTACACATTTTAATACTGAACGGAAAGTCAAAAAACGATTATAAGAACAGAGCTATATAGTAAGTAGCATTTTCACCATTAGGGTTAAGAAAACCAATAGCTATGAAACAAAAACGAGGTCATGTTAACCCAAACAAACGTTCCGACGAAGAAATTTTTCCACCATCAAACGAAACGCGCTAATTTACGACCCCATTAAGCCTAGCGCTTCTCTCCCCACGATTAAACACAGAAACTCGAGAGCTCCGCCAAGAAGCAATGCAAAGAAAAAAATCAAGCCTTAATTGCGCTCAAGAGGTATTCGGCCGTAATTACCATTTGCTATCGGCGCAAAAATCGGCATTAATAAGCAAAAAAGCGCAACGGCAACAGTTTGGCGGAATTAAGAAATATACAACTGCGAGCCAATTAGCTAATAAATCCAAATTGGAAGGAGAATGGGTCTGTTGTTGGCTAATCCGGTTGCCTTAACGCGCAATCAGAAGGGTCTTTCTGGACTTATGATGATGGGCTTATTAAGCAGGGATGAGATTGACAAAAAAGCAAAAAGTCTGAAAACTGCAAGAAGTGATACGATCGTAAACCAAACAAAATATAGCTGCCTCATATATGAAAATTTATCATAGGAAAGATCCTCATAAACCAAGAACATTCACAAAAAATGAAAAACATGTAATTTTTAGTTGAAAATTCCAGTTTATAAGCTGATTTTTTTCCATTAAAAATGAAATTTTTGTTGAAAAGTCCTAGAAAAGTCTGAAAAAATTCATCCTTGTATAAGGGATAAGGGGCCATTCATTAATTACGTAAGGGTCCCGAGGGGGAGGGGGGGTTGGAAAAATCTCTACATACCCTTACTTGGGGGGTGGGGGGGTCAAACCAATTCTTACGTAAGATTTTCCTAGTTAATATAGAAACAAATTAAAATTATTCTAATCAAGAGATAATAATATAATAGTAATATGTAGTTGACAGCAAGAATATTACTTATCTGTTGAAAAATAAAAATCTTTGATTTACGTCAAACGGAGTTTTCTAACATTTTATTGTTTTGAAAAACATAATGGAATCTTACGTAAGAATAGGGGGGGAGATGTTTGAAAAATCTTACGTACATTTACATGGGGGGAGGGGGGGTCAAAAATTGCCAAAATCATCCTTACGTAATTAATGAATGGCCCCTAAGGAGGGATACGTTTTACTATACAGGGTGTCCCATAAATAGTGGGCCACACTTCTAGAGGGGATAGTAGACACCTAGACGAGTCAGAATCACATAGGAATCGGGGGTCCCAGACCAAATCCCAGGGAGTTAAAAATGTAGCGACACCCCAAAAAAATTATTGAAAAATTCAATCTGTAGAAGAACTATACTCCTGTTCATAAAAAATGCAACACCATGAAGGACTTGTTAGATTTTGATGAAATTTACACAGCAAGTGATCTTTGTGAATACAAATAAATGATATAATTTTCAGAACAAAGGAATAAAATTTAATATCGAAAATCGGTGTTTAATGTCTTCCATACGCGCTGCAATGAGAGCCTCTATACGACAGGTCATCGAATCAAACAGATTGAAATTTTGACTGAGGAGGTGATTTTCATCTAAGATTCATCCCATACCCAAAGTTTGCCTTTATTGGCAACATAACAAGCATTTTAAGCATGAGGACAAACCAACGAAATTTTAGTCGAGCTCCATAGGTGAAATTTTGGATGAAGAAATTTGTCGAGAAAGAAACTGTCTTTATTGGATGTAAAGTAAGTTTGGAACATTCCAAAAAACATGTGTACGGGATTTGTTCTGATGAATTACAGCTTCAGGATCGCTTCAAATGTAGGGTGTAACTTTTGGCTCCAAAAATTTTTAAAATTTTTTTTAAGAAATGAGATTGCCCTCATTTTTTATCTAATGATGTTGCCCATGGTACCCAACAGTGCTCCAGGTCAAAACACTTCTCTTCTTCACCACAGACTCAAGATAAAACACTCCGAAAATTGCGATTTTCGGCATAGCGTCCAAACCCAATTTAGGTGTCATGTTAACCAAAATTGATGGGGGATTTCTTTAAAAGGACCATTTGATATCAGTAATCTTGCGAAAATATTTTTTTGTGGATCCAATGGTAGCTTTATGCACCGATGGAATTCCATCGATGGAGCGCTGTAAAAAAAACGATACTAGGTGAATTTTGGTGCAATGGCGACCGATTAACTGATGGAGCAGACAATGATAGAGGATAGACCTGTAACAGTATTCTAACAATTTGAAACATGTCGAAAAGTCGTTCAGTGATCCGGCACTGCCATGTGAATGAAGTCTCTTTCATCCCGTGCTGACGTGACTATAAGGGGTCCAGACCCCAATTTTCAACTCGCCTTACCCTTTTTGGACCTCTGCTTTCAAACCCATATCAATACTGTCCCGTTTCCCTTCATCTGACCAGTGGTAAAACAGTGTGAAAAACACCCTTCCTGGAGGCCTAACATTAATCCTCTTTTAATCTCGGTTAAATATTTTTATGACATCCTTTGAGGTCAAAGGGGTATAATAACATCTAATGACAAGATAATCAACTGTAAACAACCTTCTTACAAGCCCTTAACGTCCCGTTAAAGCCCCCCAAATATACGAATAAATCAGTGGTTGAGAAGACACTGCTCAGCTTGCGCATGCGCTATAGCTCTGAATTTGTTATCATTTGATAATCAAACCATAATGAACATACCCTGAAAATTTCAAGTTGATCGGACAATTCCTTCTTGGTGTTGCATTTTTTATGAACAGGAGTATACTATTGGTAAAAACTTAATCATGGTCTCAAATTTTGTGGTTTAACATGATCTTTAAAATCATTGTAAAAGTTTTCATTTTAAAAATTTTTTTACTACGAAATAAAGTCAAAAACCACAAAAATATGTGAAAAATCTGCCAAAACTTTATTTCGTATTTAGAAATCCTTTCTTTTGATTTGATAATCTGAAAGATCATAGTTGAAAACCCTTAAGTCCAAAGTTTCACGTAAATACCATCAATATTAAACGCTTGAGATTTAATTAAAGTTTGATTTTTGCTTGCGAAAACAGATACAGAAAAGAAACGTTGACGGAAAATCTACGAATTACGGATTGATGCTCGCTGAATTTCTCGCCATTATTTGCGATACGAGATTCCTCGCCAACTTTCGCCAACAACAAATTGCCCAAGCTGTCTTGGCGATCTGTAGGAGCTTGGTATGTTTCGCCAAACTGGGAGAGAAAAGAAAGTTAGCGATTATCTATCCGTAACTCGTAGATTCTCCCTGAACGTTCGTTTTCTGGAGCTGTTTTCGCACTCAAAATACAAACTTTAACAGGATCTCAAGCGTTTAATATTGATGGTATTTGCGTGAAACTTTGGACTTAAGGGTTTTAAAATATGATCTTTCAGATAATCAAATCAAAAGAAAGGATTTCCAAATACAAAATAAAGTTTTGGCATATTTTTCACATTTTTTTGTGGTTTTTTGACTTTTTTTCGTAGAAAAAAATTTTTAAGTGAAAACTTTCAGCATAATTTTAAAAATCATATTAAACCACAAAATTTGAGACCACGATTAAATTTTTACCAATAGTAGTTCTTCTACAAATTGAATTTTTCAATAATTGTTTTAGGGTGTCGCTCCATTTTTAACTCCTTGGGATTTGGTCTGGGACCCCCGATTCCTATGTGATTCTGACTCGTCTAGGTGTCTACTATCCCCTCTAGAAGTGTGGCCCACTATTTATGGGACACCCTGTATAAAATATCTTTTAATGACACTGTGAAACCTTACTCCGTAGTTTTAAAAGGTTTTGGAGGCCTTCCTTGTTATGTCGAAAACTTTACTTGAAATTTCTTACCTGAAATTAAACTTTGTCATATCGAAAGTATACCGTATGTAGCACAAAAATAGATTGGATTATAATTCAGTTAAATAAGCAGTTTTAAGCGTTTGTGATATTAAATAAAATTGTTTACAGATTTTTGTATCCTTCCATGCAACGGCATGAATTCTGACATTATAATTTAAAAAATTCTTATTGTAGAAATGAAATCTAAAATAATATAGAGGAACTAAAATTTGTATGTTTGGTTTTTTTATTCTTCATTCTTTCTTAGAATTTAGTAAACGTTTCTTTGATTAAATTGAATGGCAAACAAATTCATCTTATTCGTTATTAACAAAGAGCAATCCTGAATATCCAGAAAAATAAATACGGAAATTTTAGTATCACAATTATAAAAAATCATAAGCAAACAATCATGAATGTAAATAAATAAATCGCCTCATTAACCCTAACAACTTCAATTTCAATGCCCTTGCCTATTTCTGAGAATTCAGTTTTAATAAATTATTCAACAAAAACAAAGCAAATCGTCTGCAGTAAAAAAATGCAACAACTGCAAATGTTTTTTTGTTCCTAGATAAGTCTTCTAGCAGTGAAAGCTAATTTCCGCACAAAAAAAACATTCCATCATCTCGGGCAATAACATGAGGCGAGGAAATATAATTTTCAAAATAGGACTGACATCAAGCACAGAAAACCCGATTTATACAGAATAATAAAGTCCCATGGAAAAGGATGAAATATATGTACGATCGCGCCCTAAGAATATTTCACAGTAAATTCAATTTCTACTAAAAGCACAAAAGTTATTTGCCATGCCCATAAGATTTAAGGCGAGACATATAAAATGGAATTAGATTGAACAAATCACGTTGAATAAGAGCCTTTCCGCCGGGAACTGTTCAGTAATACATTTGAAGCGGAATGCATATTATATGAAGCGGCCGTTCTCAATCCAAGCGTTGAGTTCGGCGCTGTCATCTTTCATTTAGTTGATTCGTAAAAAGTCACTTGTACTATCTCTCGTACTGAAAACTTTCTCGTTTAAGGACCTTGGGTCATTCCATGTGAAATCAACCAATGGTCAAAACCTCATGTCTTCAGATTTTCTTGAAATTTACAATATGTGTTGTACACACTTAGTGTTGTAAAACAGTGAAATTTCAGATTTTTCTGATGAATTTTTCCAGAGATATGGCCTTTCAAAACTTCAAAATTTTCAGTTTTCTGGAATTTTAGGTAATTTTCAAATAGCTGTATCTCCTCACCTATTCATGCTAAAGACATGAAATTTGTTTTAAATTATTCAGTAGTGTATGATGTTTCATAATATATTAACCCTAAAAAAGATATAGATTTTTAAAATTAAAATTTTTTTAAATTTTTCAAAAAAATTTAAATATTTAAAAATAGGTATAATTGATTTTCTTTTTAAAAATATATTATTTCAAACACACTTTCAGCAACATATGGGCCAAATTTCAAGATGGTATCTTCATGGGTTCAGAGAGAAAAAAAAATGTTTTCTACCATAATGTGCTCTTAAATTTGGAAAAAACACATATTTTGAGCTAGTAAAAAGCATTTTACCTACAAATACTACCAATTTATTTAGGAATATTGATATTAATGCATAATTTACACTTTCTTTCATTTTAAAATATTTAAATTTTAATTTTTTAAAACTTAAATTTTTTTAAATTTAAATTTTGAAAAATTAAATTTATTTCTAATTTAAATTAGTTAATTTATAAGAAAATGTTCAACATAATACTATTACTTAAGTATCAAAGGATTGTAAGAAGTTCTAAAATTTTAAAAAGTAGAAGATTAACATGCGAGAGCTCTAAATAAAATTCATTGTCAGAAATGAAACCATAAAAAGCAATCATACAATAATTTTGTCTGAGAAATCTTATTTAATTATGTATAGGTATAAAATTACAAATTAAACATACCCATGTGATATGTATCGGAAAAGGAGAACAGTTTTGTTAGTATTTATTCAAAGGTATAAAAGCACGGTATTGTTGTGTTCCAACAACTGTTATGGCTTTTTTTAATCTTGTTTTAATGACTTTTCTTCTTCAAACAGTCTGATATGAAAACAAAACTTTTGTGAGTTTTTAGTAAATCCCCTGTGGCAAAATCAATTTCTTTAAAATAGACAACAAATTGAACTGTTTCCATAGCATTGTTCCAGTGGAAGCCTTGTGTAAAACAAATGAATAATTCTCAGTTAAGTCTAAAATTATAACAGCTTATGTTTCTTCCAATCCTAATTTCTTTTCAATGGTCAAAAAAAAATTACCATCCATCTCTTTTTTATGTTAGCAATATCAACTATATTGAAGAAGAAAAGTCATTAAAAACAAGATTCGAAAAAGTCATAACAGTTGTTTGGACACAACAATACCATGCTTTTATACCTTTGAATAAAGAAAAAATATAACAAGACTCTTCTCCTTTTCTGATATACATCACACACATGTGAATCAAGCAAGTTCTTGTGAGGAAGATGTTCCATTTGAAGAGATTGTTGGGTATGTTGCCTGTGAGAATGAATGGTGGATGGGATGTGTTTTGTCATAAGACCAGTCAGTAGAAGTTGAAATTTCTTTTTTACATCCCTGTGGACCATCACCATCATTTCTTATCCAAGAAAACCAAATATTTTGACTGTACTAAAATCTTTATACTGTGTAATTTACATCCAACAACAACGGGTAGAACATATCAAGTTCCTAACATTTTGCAAAAGTCTTAAAATTTTTCTAAAACCTGAACTTGTGTAATTCATAATAAGAATTCAAGAACTTAATTATGTAGAAATAGGTGTACATAATTTGTAATTTTATACCTATACATTATTAAATAAGATTTTTCAGACAAAATTATTGTATGATTGCTTTTTATGGTTTCATTTCTGACTGAATTTTAATTAGAGCTCTTCCATCTTAATCTCCTACTTTTTAAAATTTTAGAACTTCTTACAATCCTTTGATACTAAAGTAATAGTATTATGTTGAACATTTTCTTATAAATTATCTAATTTAAATTAGAAATAAATTTGATTTTTCAAAATTTAAATTTAAAAAAATTTAAGTTTTAAAAAATTTAAATTTTAAAATTTAAATATTTTAAAATGAAAGTAAGTGTAAATTATGCATTAATATCAATATTCCTAAATAAATTCGTAGTATTTGTAGGTAAAATGCTTTTTACTAGCTCAAAATATGTGTTTTTTTCCAAATTTAAGAGCACATTATGGTAGAAAACATTTTTTTCTCTCTGAACCCATAAAGATACCATCTTGAAATTTGGCCCATATGTTGCTGAAAGTGTGTTTGAAATAATATATTTTTAAAAAGAAAATCAATTATACCTATTTTTAAATATTTAAATTTTTTTGAAAAATTTAAAACATTTTTAAATTTTAAAATCTATATCTTTGTTAGGGTTAATATATTATGAAACATCATACAATACTGAATAATTTAAAACAAATTTCATATCTTTAGCATGAATAGGTGATGAGATACAGCTATTTGAAAATTACCTAAAATTCCAGAAAACTGAAAATTTTGAAGTTTTGAAAGGCCATATCTCTGGAAAAAATCAGCAGAAAAATCTGAAACTTCACAGTTTTACAACACTAAGTGTGTACAACACATATTGTAAATTTCAAGAAAATCTGAGACATCACCTGCAAAAATTGCATTTTAATTGGTTGATTTCACATGGAATGACCCCCTTCTAAAAGAATTCCCAGAAGTACTCATGAGTACTATAATAAAAATAATCGAAAATTATTAGGATTTAAGAGTAAAGATATTAAATTCTGTACATATTAAATCTTAATTTTAGTTAATTTTCAGTCGAAACCAATTATAGCAAATTCACGGCTATAAATATTATGTTGTTTGTTACTTCAAACCCTCTATATGTCCTTTTTAAAGGTAATATTTTTGTATTTTCTAAGAAAATATACACCAGAAATTTATGTAAAAATAAAATGACTTAATTTAACACTAACTCAACATTTCCACAAAAAAATAACATTTTTATCGTTCGTTATTTTTCTATACTCGAATGCATCTTAAGTTGAGCCTGACGTCATGGCCACGCGGAAGAAAATCTGATTAAACAGAAAGCCTGCTGGGTTGCTAGAAGCTCTTATTGGCTGGCGAGTTTGAGAGCGACGAGTTGTACTACTACGCGTTACGCTACTTTAAAAAATAATATTACTGAACATTTTATGCATATCGGGATGAAAAGATGCTTAATATACGTGGATTTAAAAAACTAATCATCCTTCAAAATTAAAGCTCTAAATTTCACTCAAAATTCAGACACCTCGAGGGGAACTACTTTCTTTGGTTGCTCTCAGCATATTTCTACAGGCTCAAGTTAAGTTGAGCAACTGAGTATAGTAGGTACAACTTAAACTCTAGGAGTCACACAAAAAGTTTGTTTTTCCTCATACACAATCCCAATCTGTAGAAGTTGTTTCACTGCTAGAAGAGTTCTACGGCAGGAAAGCAAAAATTCCGCAAAACTTTCCTATTCATTCAATTCTGGCAACTCAGTTGTAGGGTTTTTCTACCTGGAAGACTTCTTTAGATTATTAAAGTTATTCATATCTTGTCTTAACCAACGATGTTTCAGAAGTGAGAGGATTTTTTCAAATAATGGCCCATACCAGGTTTTTTAGGTTGCATTAATCTTCAGTCAGATCGGTATGATCAGTAGGATGGAATCCATGGATGAAGTTAAGATGCTAATCTTATGCTAACTCTCTGTGTAGGATATCCCACATTTCTATGGGTAGTACCAGTCCAAAGCTCCTCGGCCTTTTCCTTTCAGACAATGCAAATCGCCCATTGACTCCATAGCTTCCGCCCCATTTCTTCCCGCGGGATTCGTACTCGTACCCAATGAATTCTTTCCCCGGGTAAATCCCTGGTAATTTGATTAGCCCGGGGAGAATACACTCTTCTCTGAGTGGATTAACGGCCTGCCCTAATGCGAGCAGTTTGTTGGCGCTGAATAATGGATTGCCGACGGGCCCTAATTGGATTGTTTGGAACGCCCGGCCCAGTTTTAAAGGGTTTTTTCTTCTTCTGTCGCTTGTAAAATGGGGATTAGGTCTGGTTAGGTTAGGTCGAGATGGTGTTGAGTGGTTTGATCGTTTTTTGGTGTGGAGAGGTGGTTTAGGTTCATGGAAAATGTTTTGGTTGCAGTGGGTGGGTTTTTTTATTTCAAATTTCAGAGCTTTGGAATATGTGCGGTAACATAGCAATCATCCCGGTAATGTTATGAAAAGGTCATAAATTTTTTAAAGTTGAATTCATCATTCATGATAAAAAAGCTGGAATATTTCTTGGGTTAGGGTTTAGAAATACAATAGACTGACGTCAAAATACACAGCCCATAAATTAATGGAATATAGAAGCTATACAATCTGAAGGGACGTCACCTTGCAGAAATCCGATAAAAAAGTAACGAGATATTTATCTTGACGTCAGACAGAAGGATTTCTATTCTGGTTACTTTTAATGTGTTTAGTCTTATTTAATTATAAACCTCAAAAACTACATGATAGCTAAAAATACATTTAAAAATTTGTTTAAGTTTAAATGCTTTAATTCTTTTAAAGTGTGCGATACTTAAAACTTGTTCAAATTAAAGTGTTCGATTAAGAATTTTACTGTATTCAAACAAAAATGAAAAACGCACTTCTAAAACCGAAAAAAAAAAGATGAAAAAAATTAAAATTTTTCTTAAATTGGGCACATTTATCTCATCTAGAAATCCTCTTAATTCAAAATATTGACTTTTATGCAATTTTTATTTTTTTAAAACACGTTTGGATAAGAATGAGGTATTCTCACGTTTTGAGATTAAATTTTATTAAAATAGTAGATAAAAAACCATAAAGAATGACGTTTACATCAAGTATTTCCGTAGCCTTGTTTCTGAGATATAAATTTTTGAAATTTCGTTTTTTGTTTGGGAGCGAAAACACTTTCGAATCCCAAATCATGCGCTGTGAGGTCACATCCAATAGAAGCCAGTTTTCTGATAACGTGACTTTTCTGACGTTTTGGCAAAAATAAAATTGAATTTGAAATTATTTAAAACACATTTTTGAACTTAAAAATCAGAAGTTTGGGAGTTTTAGACCATAATGTATCGAAAAAGTATAAAATCAAGCAAATCCCTCACTCATACAAATACCTCATTATGTCTAATGCAACAACTTCTGAGCCGTGCATGGCGTCAAAAAACCATATCAATAAAAATTAAAAGCCTGTCTACTTCAGAACCAAGACATGCAAAAGCTGACGTTGCCAGCCAATTTGATCGATGACTTTAAAAGGAACTTTGATTTGTTTTTAAGGAACCAGGAGAGCATTCAAAAAGCAATCTGTCGCCTTTAAGACTACTCATTCATACCAAAGAAAGTCCATTAGTGAGGGATTTTTTGTTGCCTCCAAACACAGATGGCATTATCTATCATGATTTTCTTGACAGGAAAAACCTAAAACCTCTATCTTAAATACATCAATCCAAATAAAGTGATCCTGACGAAGATTTTATTATATCACGGAGGAAAATATTTTTTTAAACTAATGTTTATATACGCTAAAGAGTAGAAGAGTAAGTATGCGCACCTAATGATGCTAAATTATTTATTGCCAAAACCATTAAATTGATTTATCGGTCAAATTTTTCATATTTTTCGGGAATTACAAGATAATTTGAAAATATAAGAAGCTAATTCAATGCCATTGGTGTCATTAAATTCATTGTATGCTAATCTAATTTCCTCAAATGTTTTCAACATATAACTTTCATACCCATAATAAACAGACCCTTAGCTAGCCTTTTTGCCAGTATACTAGTTTGGTGTTTTTATTTCCGAATCTCAAATACATTAGACATAAGACACTTTTAAAAAATACTATGTCTTTCATATTTTAATTATTATTTCCCTTATAAAAAAGGAAATTAAGAGCTTATTAGAAAGGAACAGTAACAAAAACGCAAAAAAAGTATGACCTTTAACGCCAACTTTTGTTTCAAAAGAACACACATAATTTTAACAAGATATCTTGCATAAATTTAATATCAGAGTAATTTTAAAATAAAAATTCTTATAACTCATTTAAGTTTTCAAACAATTTTCTCTAGCTCTAAACTATACAGAATTAATTTAAAATTTAAACAGTATTCTGAAATCCCAATTAATTAAAAACAAACCCCGGAAAAAAGCCTCAAGCAATAAAAAAATCTTAATATATCGCAAAAGCTAATTATACAGACACCTTCCCCGCTTAATTGATCCCAACCGGAGGAATTCCAGGTGTTCACTTCCTATCGAATCCCTTCGCTGCCAATAATAAAAAAAGAATAATTCCCCAAAGCTGCTAAGCCAACTTCCCTAAAAGAACACATGACCAATATCCCGCCGATTGCAATCTAAAAGAAGGGAAAACTTCGCCCTTGGACAAGATTGCAAGCAAGCCTTACCAGGGGCATAATGTAATTGCAACTATCGATTTTAGTACATTTTAAATTACCTTTCATCGAGAGAGAGTGGAGAGGGGAAAAAAGTATTTCCCGGAGAATTCCTGGCGAGGTAACCAGACTATAAAAAAAGGTTCGAACTACAAAAGGGATCGGGTTCCAGAGACGTGAGAAAGTTGGCGGGGAACAAAGAGGGGTAAGGGAGAAAGGCCAGAATGGGTTTTTTACTGAAGGATAAGTATTCAAGGAAAAAAGGTATTGTGGGCACTACCGATAGTTGCGAGGCCATTAGGGTGGTGTATAAAATATGCTGAAGATGTGACGGGCGAGAGGCCCTAGGGAAATGAATGCTGGGTGGAAATATTTTGCATAGTTTTGGGGAGATTTTGTAGCGCGATAGTTTTGATAGGATAAGTTGAGAATAAAGTTCTTTTTATTTAGTTTGGGAAGTACAGAGAGAACTTTACTTACAATATGCCCTTTAAATGCATCTAGGTGTTTAAAAACTTATTACAAATATTTTGTAACTAAAACTTGTTGTGTTTCTTTAACTCATTAATAGCTCAAAATCAGTAGGGGAAAAAATTTAACCGTGGAAAGTTAAAATCGAGAGTTTAAAAAGCTTGTATGACCTTTTTATGTTTGTAAAAACTCACCGACATATTACAAAAACTAGTTTACCTATATTCAACTCGACCAAGCTCAGCTTCTTTGATTATCTCTAAACTAGACCTACTATAGGTATAGGATATGGAAACACTTTTTTCTAATTTCTAAAGATTTCTTATAAGCTTCCACGATTTATACATTTAATTAGGGTCTTTCCGTTACTGCTAATTTGCAAAACTTTTTAAATAAGGAGAAAAGAATTTCAGAAAGTTAAAGATTCAAAGTCTGGGAAGATTGAATGAGGAAAAATGAATCTGAAAAGAAAAAAATTGTAGAATCGAGAAAAGGAATAAGGGAGGGAGTAATTAATATCAAGACGTTATAATTCCCTCCCATTTTAAAAAGCACATAAAATATGTTAGTGAGGATAGAATTGGAAAAAATATCCATGGTAAATTTAGGAAATCCAGATGGTACCTAATAAGTTTCCTCAATAATTACACCATTCAACAGTCTTCTCTTTTCCATCTTTTCTTCCCCCTTCATACGAAAAGAACGAAACCACCTTACCACCCGCGAAAAACATCTCACAGACATCCTCAAGACGTCACACACCATCCAAAACAATAATGCAGAAACCTCACCCCCACATAAAAAAGACCCACAACCAAGCAATCGCCTTCAAGAGGCACCAACTACTCTCGGGGAAAGTTCTCGCCTTGATTTTTGACAAGCCCTACACGGTACGTCAAAATAAATTTTTTAAAAATGAATAAATACTACACGGCCGTTCCGTAGTGACGCGCGCCCGCACCAATCACTCAAGCCCTCAGGAATCGTTCCGCTTTCCTGGCAGGTTGCCAGCGAGACCACGTGACCCGCGTGGGCGGGGCTTCGGGCAGTGACGTAGCCGATCGGGATCTAAACGGGAATGAAGGGTTGTTGGGAAGTATTTTTCCCGCGGAGTCATCAAGTAGGTTGATAAATAACGCCTAGATCCGCTTGATAAGGGACGTAGAGGGTATAAACGAGGGTTATCAATGGATTTTTTGAATGGCTTGATTAGAATAAATGCCCGTGCTAACCATTCACGCTGATATCGTGCTGATAAAACTCTGATGGAGAGGGAGTATAGTAAGTTAGAGGTAATTAAATTATTATGCTAGACTAGAGTGGGTTTGTGACAAAGTCTCGGTAAAATTTTATTCGAAGGAATTTTTCGGACTCAATCAATGGATGAATTGTTTTGTCCAGAACATTTGTTGGGGGATTTTCCTAATTGACACTACTTTTAAAAATATCATTCATTAAATTCGGTTTGTTTTTACATATTAAATTAAAAGTAGTTAGTTTGGATTTAATTGCGTAAGATTCAGATGCTGGAATTTCGAGCCATTCAGAAAAATTAATCAAGCCCCTTACAGCATTGAATAAAACTACACAAATTCCAACTCTAAAATAATAATGCTTAATATTAAAAGAAAAACCCCTAAAAACCAGAAATTAAGAGCAGTTCACCAAAAGGGGACAAGTAGATTATGTTTCAAATACTATATACTGTAAATTATTTTATTTTGTTGGAAAATCTTTTCTAAAACGCCTAAATTTTCAGAAATATTAATAAAATATGCAAAAAGTAACCAAATCATACAATATTTTTCTACTAAAGCTATATGAATAGTTGCTGAAGAAATGTGTAAATCTTTAGAGGATAACTTAATTAATATTAAATCCAGAGTAGTCAACAAAACTTTCAAAAAAATCAATTAATACTCAATAACAAAAAAGAATTGGGTACGCATTTAATTTATAGCAATTTTCTAGCTCCGAAATACGCAATTAGTAAGAAAATTAACCATTACTAGAATCTCAATTATAATCAGAACGCACTTTTTAAAAGGTTTAGGTTAGTATTCCTTATACAGAAAAAAACAGACTAATCAAAAAGGGCAAAGAAACTCATTACATCGCTCACATTTATTCTCTCACCATAAAAAATTTCTACCAAAGAAAACACAATTCCATCTTTCCATCTCAATAAAAAAACTCAAACCCCGAAGAAAAAGAGAAAAAAACAATGCATAAAGCGAATATTAACATTTTTTAACACTTACCTACCTTCAACCACCCACGCTTCTTTCGCAAACCGTGGGCGGGCAATGTACAACAGCGAGAAATACAAGTGTATTTGACAAATTACAAACACCTACGACCTTTTAAAACAGAACCTAAAGGAAAAGACGATTCTTGAAAAGAAAAAAAGCGAGTTTCGAAGAGAAGTAGGCGTTATCTTAAGTATAAGTTCAAAGAGTAAATGGCAAACTGCTCGAATAGAGCCGTCAATAAAACTTGTTATTAAAGTATTAAAGTATTTTATCAGTGTTGAATTAGAACACTTACAAATTTATAGTTTCTCCCTTTTACAAGGGTGTGAAAATTAAGTTTGAGAAAAAAGGATTGTACAATGGATGATGTGGCGATAAAGTGAGTATGTTTTATATAACTTTTCAAGGACAATTAACATGGTGTACTATCGTATAGCTTTTAATTAAATTATGATAAGATAGTACAGTTACATACAATCTACTAATACATCCGCAAAATAAATTAATATTATTTCTAAAATAAAAGCTTTTTAGAAAGGATCTCATTCAGTTTCTTTAAGAGCTCTACATTATTAAAAGGAATTGTTTGCTAAACAAAAGGGCATTTAAATATTTTTTCGGCGAACAATTTTAAAAGTTTTGAATAGCCGAGCCCATTTGAGAACAAAACTTCCAAAACGTTTTAAATTCAAGAACGGAAACAAGGTGTAGTATTAAAGGACATTTTATTAAATTAAACTCTTTATAAAACGAGATAGTTCCACTCGATAAGGTTTTCGAGGACTCTCACCAGGTTGTTCTCTATGACAAAGTAAAGACTCGAAGAAAAGAGAGATTCTTTCATTCCCTTTATTAAATTACCTCCAAAAGATACACTTTCAATTTATAAAGAAGGAATAAAACACAAACACAAGGTCACATTTTGAAGCCTTAATTTATTAAGAGGCACGAGGCTATGCAGATGGTTTTCAGGAGTAGAAAAAATGATTTTTAAGTTTTAGATGTTTCCTCTAGCAATAAGAAAATAATTAAACTTTTCACGCATAGAACAAACAACTAGGCAGAGAAAAGAATATCGCCCCGATAGGAATTATTAAACTCAAACTCAGGGATTCTCCAGAAGGTTAGATATCAACCACCATGGGGGTCGATTTGAAGGTTTTATAGACATCTATGAACTAATAGTTTAAAGACATGGGTTACTTTAGCATAAAATTATCACATGTTATATTTCAGTATATTTTTGCGATCGCAAGTGAAAGGATTATTTTAGGGATGTCTTATAGAAAGGGGGTTGAAGCTGGCTACTCGAATGCAAACTCGAATGATTAGTATTGACCCTCTTAATATTATTATTAGAATAAGCAGTTGGTGAAATAAGGTTCGATGCCAAACGTAATATTCATTTAGGGCTCGTTCAATTATTACGAGCAGCACCTAAGGGGGAGAAGGGGTTTGCTTTGCTCTTTCTTTGCCTACTTTTCCTTACAAGAAGGGTGGAACAGAGAGGGATTTGAATTATACCTACGTAAGATGTTACATATACGGCAATTTTGAAAATCTCTTGTTCTTTTCATAAATAATTTCAAAATTAAACGAAAAATAAATTTAAAAAATATTAAGCCAAGAAAATAAATCTTGATTTTTCGGGAGGCAAGAATGCCAACCATTCCGGATTTTGCGGAATCATTCCGCATTTCGGCCCCGAATTCCGCAATTACGGATAAAGCTAGAAAAACTATGGAAACTACGCTAGTTATATTTTAAAGACAATTTATTAAATTTTTCTTCTCTATTATCTGTTTTTAGCTTCAATACTGATTTTTTTACGTAGAATTGCGAATAAAAACGATAACGCCAATCGCTAGTAGCTGATGAGATAGGCAATAAGAAGTGGGAATCAATCGGAAATCGGAATATTCTAATCTGCATGGATGATTGATTCATGGGAGAAAAAAGGCCTTTCCTAAAAATATTTGCGTTTTCCATGGCGTTTTCAGGATTTTCTAAAACTTATCAAAAGATTGGGTCATTTTTCTACGCGCAGAAGGTGTGGCGCCACGCCATATTTTTTTATTGCGGGCGGAGGCGATTACGGATAAGCGTTGTCTCAGGTTGGCATCCCTGAGGAGGGGAGGTTAGATTTTGATTTTCTTCGCTGACAAGAGAGGTCCAAAATGACAGAAAACATCCCAATACGTAATATTTGAATGGCCCCTTAGGGGAAAGGAGTTAGAAGCCAAGAAAAGTTGGGAAAAAACTCCGGGAAACAACTCATCAAATCCATCACCCCCTACCCTACCAAATCCTCCTCCCACCCAAGGCACGAATCGTCCCAATCAGGCAAGGCCGAAATCACACAGCATCCGGCAGCGATTACAAGACGATAACGAAGCGAAAGTTTAGTAGGAGGGGAGAGTAGCTGATTGGGAAGGAAGGGAGAGAAAAATCATCAGCATCCCGGTCACAGCCCGCAGGCCGAATTAGCGCAAACTCGGTTAGCGTCGCGCTAAGTGGATTGGATCGCATGCCATTAGATCAGACGGGTCTCGCTTTCTCCTTCTCTTGGCATGCAGATGAATGTGTTGGACTGGACGGTCCATCTTCTTCCGATGTTCGGATTGGATACGGTGAGGTGTTTGCTCAAGAAGGGGGGAAATGAGAGGAAGGTAAAAGAGTGAGAAAAATGGAATAATAAAAAGAAAAATGGAATAATAAAAAGAAAAATAGAAAAGATAATAATAGGTAGAAATAGTTTGGATGTTAGATTGGAATTGGAGATATGTTTGGTATGGATACGGTGGGATGGATGTTAAGATATGGGGAAACAGAGGGGTAATTAGAGGTAGGAAGAGGGGGAAAATAGAAAGAATAAAGAGAGAAAGAGGGAATGACAAGATAAAATAGAGGAGGAAACAAGAGAAAAGACAGATAGAGGAAAAAACGAACTCAATGATTATTCGCATCGTTTCATTTTTACTGTTCATCCTGAGGGATTCACTCTTGTAAATAGCTCAAACAACTTTGAGGATGCCTGTCAAAAAAATCTAGACGGAATGCGTGAATGTTTCAGACCCCAACATTAGCTTGAGCAGGCACCGCAGCCGATTTTTCGTAAAAAAAATAGGAAAAATAGGAGAAGTTAAGAAAAAATAGGAGAAAAAAAGGATTATTTTTCTTAAAAAAATAGGAGAAAAAAGGAATATTTTTCTAAAAATATAGGAGAAAAAAGGAATATTTTTCTTAAATTAGAGTTAAAATAACACAACAGGGATGCCAACCTGTGGCGACGCCCATTCGTATAGAGTGGTCCCGCGATGCCGCAAAAAATCGATAATTTTTTGCTCTTTTTTCGGTTCTTCGATTATATTTCAAAAACTATAAATTTCTCGAAGATAATATCAATTACAAAGTTAAAGTAAACCAAATTTCCTACAAAATGCGCTATTCAACTTTGATTTTCTGAAGAGTGGTTTTGACGCTAGAGCGGGCTGAAAAACAGATTTTTTGGCCTTTACGCAAAAGAAGGAAAACGCGCGCTTCTACCCTCTACAAAATGAAAACTATTCAAGTTATCAACAAAAATGTTATACCACGTGAAAGAGCATTTAATTTTCTATTAATAACGTGCTTTCCATCATTGTTTGAGAAGGGGAGAGGGAGTGAAGCAATGATCGATAATAAAACTGTTGCGGCTCGCAAACCAGTCGGATTTTTGCGGTTGTTAATCTGTGCTTTATTTCCGGTATATTAGCAATAAAATGGGTTGTTTTGGATGAATTTATGACTACACATGCTTAAAAAAATATATTTTTAAATTTATTTATGAAATATTGGGTGCTTTAGGCGAAATTTCAATAATTTTTTTAAATTCCTATATTAAATTATGGAAGTGTTTTAATGAACGAATTTATGAGTTTCTTTTACATCGCTTAATCCGAATTTTAAGTTTATTTTTATTTTGAAAGCAATCTTCACAACAAAAATTGCAAAAAAATCTCAAATTTTTTTTCCTTTCGGTTCTTCATCGATTTTCTAAAACAATATTAATTTTACGAAAAGTAGCATGAAACTAAATTAGAGTACGTAAAATTTCCTATAAGATGCACTGGTTCATTTTTATTTTGCAAGGAACGATGTACGTTTTATAGCGTTTTGAAATGAAGAGGTTTTTTTGCTTTTCTACAAAAAAGTGATGAACGATTTTCCCCACTACAGCTCTAAATTAATTCTAGTTACCGATAAATAGCTTATACCAAATGAAAGAACATTTAATTTTCTACAAAATGAACTGTTTAATTTTAATTTTATAATGAGAGTTATTGACGCTACAGCGCGCTGAATTAGAGCTGTTTCCTGAATTAACACAAAATGCTATTCTTCAAAATGCTATAAAAGGTACACTGCTCCTCGCAAAATAAAAATGAACAAGTGCATCTTATAGGAAATTTTACGTACTTTAATTTGGTTTCATGCTATTTTTCGTTAAATGAATATTTGTTAAAGAAAATCAATGAAAAACTGAAAAAGAGCAAATATTTGAGATTTTTTGCAATTTTTGATGTGAAGATGACTTTCAAAATTAAAATAAACTTGAAATTCGGATTTAGCGATGTAAAAAACTCATAAATTCGTTCATTAAAACACTCCCATAATTTAATATAGGAATTTGAGAAATTTATTGAAATTCCGCCCAAAACACCCAATATTTCATAAATAAATTTGAAAATTTATTTTTTTAAGCATGCATAGTCATCAATTCATCCAAAACAACCCATTTTATTGCTAATATACCGGAAATAAAGGGCAGATTAACAACCCCAAAAATCCGACTGGTTTGCGAGCCGCAACAGTTTTATTATCGATCATTGCTTCACTCCCTCTCCCCTTCTCAAACAATGATGGAAAGCACGTTATTAATAGAAAATTAAATGCTCTTTCACGTGGTATAAAATTTTTGTTGATAACTTGAATAGTTTTCATTTTGTAGAGGGTAGAAGCGCGCGTTTTCCTTATTTTGCGGAAAGGCCAAAAAAATCGATGTTTTTCAGCGCGCTCTAGCGGCAAAACCACTATTCAGAAAATCAAAGTTGACGAGCGCATTTTGTAGGAAATTTTGTTTACTTTAACTTTGCAATTTAAATTATCTTTGAGAACTTTATAGTTTTTGAAATATAAACGATGAATCGAAAAAAGAGCAAAAAATTATCAATTTTATGCGATTTTCGATATGAAGCCATTCCCCTACATGGGAGCAAACTTCAAATTCGTAATCAGCGCCCTCAAAAACTTAAAAAACCGTCGAAAAAAATCCTATATTAATTTTTTTTGAAAACTGCCGTTTTCCTTGGCTAAAAGCTACGGAGAACAGCTTTGCCTCAACGGGAGTCGACGTTCCGCGGCGGCCACGTCGCGTCCCGCTGGAAGGAAACGAATCACTCCATTTCGTATGCCAAAGCGTTGAGACAACGGACCGATAGTATTGACATCAATCCATACCCACAACAAAACATAAACGAAGAAAGTCGATCCCAAGGGTTAAAAAAATAGGAAAAAAAGGATAAAAAAGCTGAAAAAAGGAGGAAAAATAAAATGGACCGTAAAAATAGGAAAAAAGGAGCTAATGTGAAAAAAACAGGAAAAATAGGAAAAACAGGAGCGCTGCGGTGCCTGCTTGAGTAAAAAAATTACTTCACTGCTCTATCCGCAAACACCAGAATAGTATTTATATCATTTTTTTGCCCCATTCGTCGGAATAAGTTCATAAGAAAATATGAAATAGACGAAGAAAACAAAAAAAAGATGGAAGCAACTTCCAAGCAACGGACGACTGCACATAAAAACCAACAAAGGGAGGAAGAGTGAACGCATTCGAGAAACCCCCTCTACCCCGCAGCTGCGCCAAATGGACCGCACTCGGAAATGACTCGTAAAATGCAACTTTTACACAAAATGAAATTGTTCGCGGCAAGAAAAATCTAAACGCGCACACACATGATAAAAAAATACATACGCCCCGAAGCCAACGCAACTACTAAAAAACAAACCCAGAATTCATCCCCATTCCCATAATGGAACTGGAAAATGTCTCTGCAATCTCGCAAACCTCGTTTCACGAGGCCTAAACAAAAGGCTTTAATAACAATAAAACAAAAGGGGGAAACGGGGACGAGCATCCACGAATCATCAAAAAACTTTTTTTTTTTAAAAAAGAGGTAAAAAATTCCCTTAACTTTATCCAGTGGAAGTATTTCTCTTTACCTACGGCATGGTCTATTATTCCCCCCAGTACCTGAGCTCAGCATTTTTAGTTTTCAGTCCTTTAAAAAAAAAGACTGAAATAAAAATTGAGCATTCTCTTCAAAGCCACCTCTGGTCAAGCCTTAGAAATCTCTCTTCCCTTACTAAATGGATGCTAGCGTTTTTATACGGTCATATACGGAGGGACTGTTATAAATGTGTAGTCCTTATCTGAGTGAGAGGGGAGAAGGAGGCAGACCGCACAACTCCGAAATGTTTTTTTTCTTCATGCTCGAAATGGCCCCGTAACTTTTTTCTGACGAGAAAGTAAAAAATGAAGATGGCTTTCGAAGTATTTTTTTGGAGGGTAGTCTCAATCGAGGGGAAATCATTGAATTTTGAATAACGCCAAAAAATTGCGGTGAAACAGGTAGGTTATTTTTTAGAGGTGGAGATTCTGAAGCTGGGAAAAGATTAAAGTATAGAGTTCGAGGTATCCTTATTAATTAATCCAAACAAAAAGTTTCTAAAGATCTGAAGTCAAAAAAACGTATCCGTGAGTTGTTGATATTTAGTTCAGTTTAAGCAGCCATCAAAATTAATATTGTATGAGTTACCTTCTGACAGCTTGAACACAATAATTCTGGCAGAAGTTTGCGCATGAAAATAAAGGGATGGATGCTGAAAAGTTGTTTGAGTTGACTTGTCGTTGCAGAAACCCCTCGTTAATAGTCTTTCACGTTAATAACTAAACATAATAATAATAATAAAAACTCCTCCAACTTGAGTAAAATTTAAAATGGACTTGTCTAGTGTTTATGTACAGGGTGTTTCAAAAAACCTGTAACGATAGGCTATTTCCTAAAATATTTCCCCTAGACCCATACTTCCAATGGAAGATTTTCTTCAAATGAGGTGAAGAATTATATGCCACCAGTTTCAACTCCATAGGGGGTCTATTTTAGAAGATGCAGAAAATTAATTTTTATACGGCCCCTGTAGATTGAAACCCCCAATGAGAAAAATTTTCTCCATTCATTTCTTAATCAGACACAAAAAATTTCATCTCGATATCTTCAAAATTCACCAAGATATTAAAAGCTAAAATTCGTGACTTACACCACTTTATCATACCTATAAGTGACATACTTTTACTGCAAAATAGGGGCTATCCACAAACTACAGTTGAACATTTTAGAAACCAAACTACTGTAAAACTTTGATTTTTTGAGGTAACAAGGACAACATGAAAAACTCCTCCAATCAGCCATGGTGTTGAGCTCGCTCAACTACACTAATCCAGATACCTGTCATTTCTACTCATATCAGCGATGCCCAGAGGGGGCCCATCAGCTCTCATTTTGCGTTCAGATTTGTGACGTCATTGGTTTGAAAGTAACCCTCCTATCAATCAATACTTATTTATAAATTACCTTGAGTTATCGAAAAGATTATAAAAAAATATTTCTTGGAGCCCCGAAATCAGGTACTCCTTCATACCTATTAGCCACGTAAAAAATAATCGTAGCACGAGTGTGTGACTCCCAGAAACACTTTATACCCAGGAATCAATACCTATAAGTTCCGATTTAGCAAAACACTGCTTTATTGTTTAATAGAATGAGGCGCTTTTTAACTTGCGGACGGTCCCTTAAAAATATAAACCCGCATATATCAGTGAATTTTGAAGATATCGAGACAGAATTTTTTCTATCTTATTGAGAAGTGAATGGAAAAAATTGTTTCCACTGGAAGTTTCAGTCTACGGGGGCCGTATAAAAAGTTATTTTCTGCATCTTCTAAAACAGACCCCCCATGGAGTTGAAACTGGTCTCCTATAATTCTTCACCTCATTTGAAGAAAATTCGCCATTGGAAGTATGGGTCTAGGGGAAATATTTTAGGAAATAGCCTATCGTTACAGGTTTATTGAAACACCCTGTATATAACTGTTTAATATTTAATATTAGTTTTATTGGTATTTAAAAAACAGTTAGGAATGAATTCAATATAGTATTTTGTCATACTGAAAACAGCATGAATTTTGAGCGAACAAACCCAACACCTAAAGTTTTGAAATAAAAATTAACAAACCAAAGTAAAATTTAACATCTAACAAAGAAATTGGTAGATCTAGTTAATACATATTTTTCCCAAATTTTATTCAAGCTACCTCTTCCATAGTTCTTTATGCTTTTAATAAGTACATGACCTTTCAAAAATATGTTCACCAGAAAATATTCTTGTAATATAAACAAGATGAAAGACACGGTTCATTGAACTCTCTTATAATAAATACTCTTCACGATTTTCTAAAAGAACTATCAAACATTTTGATACTCTTAAATATAAAATATCGATACCCCCCCAAAAAATTAATGGCATAAATCACTCTAAAAACCATTCGCATTCCTTACAGAAATAAAATAAACTCCAAAAAATCACTTCCAAAAAAGCCACAAGAAACCCCAGCATCCCCTCACAAGTCTTCTAACTCCAAAAAACGGCGGGAACCCAGCGGTGACAGATGTCACGAGACGTCGCATGCGGGGGCATTCCGGAACGAGCCGTCACGTGACCACCATACGATATTCTAATGAGGCAATAACATGCAAGGAAACGCGGATTTAACGATCCCGCCCTCCCTGTTGCCACGGCGGGAAGAGAAATCTCTCCTTTTTATTTATTTATCGGCGCGGGCTCTTCATTACTCCACCCTTTTGGAAAGGGTGGTCGATATATACATTTTTGCGTCTTTTCCTCTTCTTTCTTGTGTGAAGATTTATTTGATTTTCAAAACCGATGTCGGAGTGAAAGGACGAGGGGGGAAAAACTCGCGGTGGATTGACTCGGATGTTTTCTGTGAAGGTTTTAATAAATGATCTTGCTCAGAACGGCAATGGCGTAAGTACGTCGGATTAAGTTTTGGGTAATTGAAGGTTTACTTATAACGGCGCCCGTGTTGTCCCTATGGAGAAGACAGCAGCTCTTACAGGACTATTAATGAACTTTCAACTTAAGGGCATCTATCTTGCGAAATACATAATAAAAAAAGATACCTTAATTCCTCTCTTTTTGCATTTAACCCTTTATCTACTAACGGTACTTAAAAGTTTCCATTACAAGTAACCATTCTTACGAATATATTGACGACACTTTGCAGGAACACTTTCAGTTTTCCACTTCCAGGATAAAAAGCAGCAAAGGTTCTATGATGATGATTAGTATTTTAGAGGGAAATGCGAATAGATTTAAAACTGAAGTTGTGCTTTCAGCTGCCACTTCAATCGGATTCCCATGATTGTCATTTTTGTTCTTGAAGTAGTTAAAGTCAACAGTAAAGTTTATAATTTTTTAAGACTTAAAACTGCGATGAAAAATCCATGCTTTTTTGTATTGTTATAATATTTTAGCACTCAGTGTACTGACGGTACTCAAAAGCAGCAGTAGCGGATCCAGGGGGGGGGGGCACGGGGGCACGTGCCCCCCCCCAGAGGACTAAAAAATACACTGCATAAAAAGGCATATTTGGCACTTTTTTAGGGCTTAAAATCAAAAATTTTCTGGGGGTGACCCCCAGACCCCCCTTTCTAGAGAGTTCTCAACTGATAGTCATATTCAAACCGCAGGTGATCCCTTAGAGCTCCGTAAGTGGGCTGCATAAGTCTATTGAAAAGGAGTTGAGGGACTAGCTAACTTCAGCTACTTTTACAAATCGGGTTTACTCTACTAAAATTACTTTTCATATTAACTAATCACCCTTCCCCAGGGGTCGGCAACCTTTTGAAACGAAGATCCAAAACTTACAATTTACAAAATTTCCCAGTTTTTAAAGTGCCACTTAATAGTTTTGCTTCAATGTTATAGAATATGCTTATTATATTTGATTTCAGTTGGGGAGTATTTTTTTACACAACATTTTCTCTGTGAGGTACCTCCTTTCGGGTTCAGGTACTATTTTACATAAAGTTTTAGATGACTTACATACACATTGTAAATTAATTTCAAAATTTTGTAAACTAAGTAAATTCCTAGAAAAATTGGACGATCTGGGGGTCCTCCCTTTCTCCTTCAAAATAGCGTTGTAGCTAATTTTTAGGCCTTTTTGGATTGCACCCAAGAGCACCTCTCATTTTTAAAGTGGAAGAATTTTCAAGGAAAAATAGTATAACTATAATAAACAGCAAACTTTAGAGAGGGGGTGGGGGTCCCACTTACGAAAAAAATTGGAAATTTGCCCCTAAAAGTAGTTTTTAATTCGTTTTTTAAAACTTCTATTTTGACCAAATGAGGATCACTCTTTAAAAGTCACATAATTTTCAAGGGAAAACAGCACATATTCCGAAATTTTGAGGACTGTTTGGGAGTTCTCTTCCGAAATTGTTTGGAATTTTGATTTCATTAGTTACTTAAGAATATATTACTGATTTTTTAAGGGTTTTGATAGTAAATTATTATTTTTTTTGTATGGAACTGGAGAGCCGCAACTTTACATCGAAAGAGCCGCAGGTTGCCGACCCCTGCCCTACCCTATACCCTAAATTCTATATTTTTTTTATTGGGGAAGGGCGTTGGAAAGTTTTACGCACAATAAAGGGGTGGTAGCTTTAAAAAGTTTGAGAACCACAGGTTTAGAATTTCTTCTGTCTTAAATTATTATTTAAAATTTAATGCTCACAGTTAAACTAACTCTGAAAATGAAGGCCGCCCAGTACTAAAAGACACTTGTTTATGATACGTTTACTGAAAAGTTATAAGCACTTGAAAGGCTATTTATTTTTAATTATAAGTTGTTTCATGTTAGGAATCTAATAAATTAGTCATTTTTTATCACGACTTAATGCGATTCTTTTAAGTTTTTTAAGGTAAGTTTTCTCTACACGTAGCAAAACACTTTCTCTATCTCTTGCACCATAGGTCTGTCAGTATATGGCCATTACTTTATTGTTTTAAAACAGAAAAAAATATTTTTTTCTAAAAAAATAGTTTAGATTCAAAAATCGACACATAAGTTAAGCTTTTCAGGTTTATTTCATTAAAATACTGTGTTTTTAAATGTTTTTTTACCTTATTTTAAGTTATTCAAAATCCTCCAATATGTCCCGTGCGAAAATATTAACTAATTTTCTTGTTTCTACCAGTGTCTTTTAAATACTGTGAAAATAATGTTGTATATTTATTATTAGTAAATATCATTTTTCAAAGTAAAATTTAAAACATTTTTTGTGAAAAATAAGAATACATAACAGTTTTTGAGAGTATCAGCTTTTTATAGGTCAGGGCCGTATCTGAAAGTTTTTAGGAGTTCAATCCCCTAGTCCGTAATTTTGACATCAGATTGTTTTATTTTTTAAGAATTCTACAACTCATAAGGCGCAACCTGAAGAGTCTCAAAATGAGTTAAGACAGCACTTTTTAGAGTCAACTTTCAAAATTTTTCTCGGGAGAAAACCCCCAAACCCCCTCCAAAACTTGACGTCTTTTAACATTGTTTTTCCTTTGAAAAATCTGCCACTTTCTAGAAGCGGTCCACTTCTGGTGTTTTCCTAAGAATTTCAAATTAATATAAAAAATTTTTAAAAAATTCTCGGACTCCCAACCCTCCTTGCAATTTTGACATCTATTTATTATTTAGATCCTTCAAAATTTTGTGGATTAAAAGGAGCTGTTCTCTTTCGATGTAACCCAAAGGTTCTCAAAACTCTCTTGAGCTGAAATATTGAGCTACTTTTAGAGACAAATTTTCAAAAAATTTCTGGGATGATCCCGAACTAGTGTTACTTTTAAATGATTAAAAAAAGTTAACGCATATCTGTACTCGTTTGGGGTACCTTAGAATTAACGTTGAGTCAACCCCCCTGAAGAAAAATTCTCGTTATATGCCTAATGTGACCATTTATTTTTTGACTCAAAACGGGACATTGGTTTATTTAGGTTAATTAAC
This sequence comes from Tetragnatha versicolor, assembly GCA_024610705.1. Taxonomy (NCBI): domain Eukaryota; kingdom Metazoa; phylum Arthropoda; class Arachnida; order Araneae; family Tetragnathidae; genus Tetragnatha; species Tetragnatha versicolor. The sequence continues at coordinate 21,046,928 of JANDEH010000008.1, forward strand.
AGGTAGTCAATAAAAAAAACTTCTTAAAAGTTATTTATTCAGAAAAAGTCAGTTAGCTTAAAAATTACAAATAAAAAAATATATATCCGAAACGTTTAGTTATATTTATATTTATCAGAGGAACAAATTTGCTTTAAGCTGGTGATGATTTTAAAAGTAAGAATGAAACTCTTTTTCTCTCGCACGTTTTTTTTATATTCACCTTAATTTTCAACATCGCCTTTAAAACTGAAATTTGTAACTGGGTCTTCTCAAATGTCCACAATTTGTTCATCATAGAAAATACTCTTTCTACTGGAGCATTTGTAGCAGGCAAACATAAAATATATTAAATTAAAATAGAAAAGTTTTCATGCTGAAGTGAAGATTGTTGGCTTAAAAGTGTTTGAATACTTCCACCCAACGAGTTTCCGAGGAAACATTTAGAATATTCCATTCGGTTACTTTCTGCGATGGCGATGTAATGTAGTTACAAATTAACGAAAATTCGCCAAAAACACTCACATTTTCACGCGGTTTCAGAAAACGGGACAATTTTGCGTCCCAGAGTTCATTTCGGGGACACGGGGACTCGTAACTCTAAAAAGGGACAGTCCCGTTCAAAACGGGACGTCTGGTCACGTTATATATGCCGTGTCCCAGGTAGGACTAAAATTTCAGTGGTGCCCCCCCCCCAAAAGAAAATCCTGGATCCGCCCCTGAAAAGCAGGGATCTCACTTCGGGTTTTATGGAATTTCCTCATAATAATAAAAAAATTTCCTTAGATTTCCTTAAAAATACTTTTTGGAATTACAATCAAAACATTATAGGGGAGAGGGGATTAATCAATTTGTGACAAGGGGGAAGTGGTCTTGATAGTTGTGGCATCACACCCTGGAGCTGAAAATAAGACAATCAAAAAAAAAACAATTTTAAGAAAAAAATTTTCTAAACAAACATCAAACCCAATTTAAACCTCATGAATGAAATGAAGTGACCGAAACCAAAACTAATCAAGCAGTCTTGGATGTTGCCACTTTAAATTAAAAGAAAATAGTTAAGTGTTAAGTTGTTTTCTGAAACCTATATAAGTGATACCTCTAGTACTAAATCAGAAAATTCACCTCCAATAGTTATTTTAAAGTGAAAATGAAAAAACTCAAAAAATCCTTATAATTTCCTTAAAAATTCAATTTCCTTAAACCCTTCCTTAAAAAGGACTAAATTTCTTCAAACTAAGGAAATTTCCTTAAAAGAGAGATCCCTGCTCAAAAGTATCAATTTAATTAATTAGCTCAAGCTGATTGAATTTAACAAAGATGATTATTTATTTATGTATATCCCTTAATTTTCAATTTGTGACGAAAAAAAATATTTGCACGAAAAAAATTGCAACAAATCATAATGCAAAAGATAAAGGGTTAAGCCTTTGTCATCATAAACACCCCATGTCCTCGGTGGTCTGTTTATTTGACAATTTGATTTTTCGGTGTTGCCAATAAAAAAATGTCATTTGTTGTTGTTGTCGTCGTGTGCCACTTGGAATACCCAAGCTCCCCAAGAATTCAAGGCAAAGGGGGTGCGGCTCCTGTGAAAGTGAGGCCCATAAATGGCAGGAGTCCGACTTCTGCCTCATGAGATGATAGATGATGCTTCCACTATCTATCGCCACCTCCGCAATTTTGCCATGTATCTGAAGGGGAGAGAAATAGTCTCAAGACACCTGGACCCGTGGTAAACTGCGCCATTACGGACCACAGGACTTTCGGACCCAAAGATTTAACGAGCACGTACTCCGCATATAGTACTCGATGGGTGTCATTTGTTGTAACAATCTTCAAAGAGACAAAGGTTACTCATTTTCAAAAAATATTTTGTGGTTGATTTTATTCCCATAGGAAAGTTTTAGTTTTTCTAGGAATTTATTTTTTCCATCTAAATTTAAAAGAAGTTTGTGATCAACATAGGTTATGATGTACTGGTCATAAAAATCCTAATGCCATTGGAAATTAGCAAAGTGTTGCATAGTGTTAGGACATATTGCCCCTGGCTACCAGCAGCTGCAACATAATCAGAAAAAAAATAAAAATTAAAGACATTCTGAAGCACGAACTAGCAAGATACTGATACTTCAAATCAAATAAGCTCATAAATTCTGAATAACCTGTTACGACTTAACGAGGTCGGACATCGGACACAGAAGTTAATGTTACGAGATGACTTTGGCACCAAATTTGATAAATTACGAAAATCCATGTCCAAACCCGGGTTAATACGCAAGCAGCTCCTCATAACCCCACCCAATCGCCAGGTAGAAAATACCACAAACGCGTTAATCCGAAATCTCCAATCCCAGGTCAATCTACAGGGTCGTTCCAAATTGCTCAAGAAAGTCCGCCTTCCAATTACCAACTGCGGGACCAACCTTCGGAGGGGGCTTCGATTAAATTCCCCAGGAGCCAGATTCGTTCCCGAATCAGCGCACCTAATTGCTGGAATAATACCGCCCCTTCTCGAAAATGATTGCTGCTGCTGCGAAATCGAACTTTGCAACGGGAGATGGACGTTTCGCGGACATTAATTGAACGACATCGGCAGTTTTGGTAACTGCGACTGTACTGGGAGGGAATGGAGGGGGTTTTATTTGGATATCGGGGGTGCGGGGTTATCGAATGTTTGAAGATTCTTCTTAATCACTTTGAAGACTGTTTGTGCACTAGAGGGCATTTGTTATTTCAACCTTTGAGATTTCATCAGCTTGGGCAGTAGTTTGGTCTTTAGGTGTTATTAATTAGCGTAAGTTTTAACGGTATGGGTGTAATATACGGCTTAGAAAGTGGTTATTTTGTGACACTGAAAATGCACTTTAACCCCGTGATAGCAAATATGGTATTTAGCTACAATTATCAAGCAATTTTAAGTTTTTAAGTTATTACAGCAATAATTGCACTTTCTGGTGCTATAAGTTATTAAGTTTATTTTAAGTCCCGAGTTTCAATTTTTTTTAATTAAATTTTTAAAAAATTTCAAAGATAAAAAAATTTTCGGTATTTTTATTTTATTCGGCCCCACATGAATAAGGCCAAAATATATTTTCCCATAGTTATTTCCGGTATTGGGCACTGGATGACTAACATGCAATCAACCAATACTTCATCATCCAATTTTATAACCAAAATTAAACTATCCTTCTAAAGTATTCCTCCATGAATAAAACCAATTTTATGTAACTAACAGATTATAAAAAATACTCAAACAAAGTTTCTTATTCTAGACTTTTCTTCACACTTAATTAAAATGACAAACAAAAGGCACTGATTGCAGGAAAACTTTTTATACTCAAATCAAAACACTAACCACAGGTCTGTCGAGTTAAACATTTCCAAGTAAGGAATGATAAAAATACTCCCTGAAATTATACAACACTCCTCCACAAAAAGTTTCAAGTTTTCGCTCAAAAAAATCCTTCGCGTGCTACAAGAAATGTAATTCGTGTGAGAAAAACTCGCTTTCAAGATGCAAGAACAGCTCTCCGGATGGAATATAACACTCTTCACACGGAAAATAAAACGTACGAGACATGTGATTAGAGGGGAATTTAAAACCAAAGGCACAAAAGGTTTTGTTTCATCCTACAATTTGTCAAATTCCAGGCATTCCTAGAAACTTTTTACCTCTTTTTTTTACTCGTAAAGAGGTCTCCGTTTGAAAAATGACCGTGCAAATCTATTACATGATTTTTTTTCTTTAAGCACGGGACGTGAAACATTTACTAGGTAAGAAAAAAGGGCGATTTCAAAAGAACTTGGGAAAATTTCTTATAGAACAAGAGGTCATTTAAGGCAGTTTCAACAGCAATGAACTACTAGTTAGTTTTTTAGTATAGAATTCACCGATTTAAACAAAGGAAGTTTCCGTATTTTATAAGCAAAATTTATATTTTAAAGTTGAGTAATCAAGTATTTCTCAGTAACTAATTTACATGTTTAGTTTTTTAAAATTTCAGAAGTCCAAGTTAAACTCGTATGATAAAAGTAAACAATCGAATACCGAAATTTCCACAACAAACCAGGAACTGATCATGTGGACACATTATCCCTAAATGTGATTCAGTTAAATATGTATTTCACCACATTTTCGAAGTTCCTAGCTCATCTTCAGCAAATAATAAAACATGCAAAAAATTATTAGGCTCAATATAATGAAACAAAAGCACAAAATATCACGTTATGAATAGAGTTAAATAAAACCACTTCAAATAATTTTGACATCTATTCAAAGCAAGCTAATAATATCACTTTTAAACAAACGGAATATTTTTGAAACAGGTCGCAACTCAGCGACTCCTCAATAGCAGCATCAGATCGGTCGGTATTCCGTTCTCATTGCCCTTTTGGCCGTAAAGGACCTGTTTCAAAATCTGTACCAAACAAATTTGAACTCTCAATACACAAATACCGTATATTTATCATAAACCTCAATCATTACCTGATCATTTAAAATAAACAGGATATTAAGTACTACTCCATCAAAAAACTACAACATCCATCATTATCATTAAAAGGAAAAGTATTACCCCTGCAACTTCATGGAGAAACTTATAAACGCTCCGTTGTAAGTTTAAAACACGAAAAACGAGGTATCAAAGCAACAGCTTTAATAGTTACCGTAAACTATACTTAACCTATTATTACCACCGTTAATCGTCACAAACACCCTTAATTATTCAATGCCTCCAGGAATTTACCTCCCTTTCAAATTTCTCCGTAACGCGTAAAGCATACTCCACCCAGAAAAAGTGGTATGGATTTATGCAGTACAACCAACTTCCAATAACGACCATACCACTGGCCCATGTATATATTTTTCTGTAAATTGTTAATTTCACCGTGGATAGGCGAGTCTATTTGTCACTTGGCTATTAAATGGAATCCGATGGAAAGGGGGGAGGGTTGTGATGGATTGAAAGGGAGTGTGTAGTATGTTTGGATGATGGATGCCAACTCCGGTTGTGTGAATATCAAGGGTTGAATCGGGGTACGTTCTTCGCGTATTTAATGATCAAACTTTGAACTGAGCTGAACAAGTGTCAAAGATATGTCAATCAGTTATACATGGTTCAGCGATTCACGGTTAAAAGGTAAGCACGCAACATTTAAGTGGGTTTTGTGGCTTCTGAACTATTAAAATCCATTTATCAAGTGGAGTCACTAAAAGATTAAAATGGCTGTATTTTTAACAAATGGGGTAGAAAACGTGTATTATTTCTTTAAATGATTTCCAATATAAATATTTTACCGATGGATAAAAGGTTGCCTTAAAAACTGCTAAAGATATTTAGGGAAGCATTATTGAATTTCTCATCCCAATAAATAATATGATTGCCGAGTATTCATTACTCTATACCCTGTGCAAATACTAAATTCTACTGTAAATTGTTATTGACCAATCAAATAGCCAGGTGACCAATATGTGACTCGTTTGTAACTTTCACTTTGGGGTCACGGGCATGACCGTGAAGTCACCAGGACGTCACAGTGACAGCTTAATGTCCGCAATCTGTGACCAAAATCTGTGACCACTCGTGACGTCCTTGTGAAGTCACAGTACAACCAGATTGTGACAACGTGACGCGAAGGTGATGTCGCAGAGTAGTCACGATGTGTACGTCACTTGATGACCTGATTGTGACATTGCAGTGTCACTTGATGACTTGATTGTGACGTCGCAGTCACTTGAGGACTTGGCTGTGACGTCGAAGTGACTGGTATTCGACACGTTGCCGTACTAACTTGTCTATAGTCAGAAAACCTTTAGTGGTCACCTAATGACTTGAATTTGAACCTTTTTAGAAAAACCTCGATATTCTAGCATTCAAAATATAGCCTGAGCTACTAGAGAAGGTTTGCTTCAAGGTCCTGCGTAGGGTCCCCTTTGGAGATTTAACTTATTACAGATTATTTTAGACAGAGATTTTAATACTGGTAACAAGTATTTTTTCTAAAATTACAAAAAATTAAATAAAATTAACAATTGCTTCAAGTTTGAAATTGTTAAGTATTTTCAGACTATTTTAAGTGCATTTTTTACTTGAAATCAGAAATACCTCAATAATCTTATTAAAACATGTCGTCACTAATCGGTCACGCGGTGAAATCACAGAGACGTCTCGAGGTGACTTAGGGGTAACGGTCACCTCGAAGAGTCACAATGACGTTGCAGAGTGTTCACACAAGTTCTATTAGATGGAAGTCACAATGTGACCTCTTTGTGTAGACGCATTTTAGTCACTCTGTGACCTGTGACTTGTGTGACCCTCAGTGACGTTATAGTGACGTCACTGTGACTTTTGTGTTATTAGGGCAGGCTGAGTTCCTTGTTGATTGGACTTGGAATGATGAGATTTTAAAAAAATATTGAGTAAGCTCATGATTCTCTTTGCTATGATGGAACTGGTTAAGATTTTTAAAAATTATTATCTATTACGGAAAATAACTGAATCATAAAAACTACTTCCTATAACTTAACACGTTCACGCCGGGGCCGATTTTCATGTTTTTCGCTGGGAGGCGGCTCTCGACTTCAGGCTGCGCTTCATCCGGCGGCGCCACCCGATAAGGCCACCCGTGCGGGCCACCGGTGGACCACGCCGCCCCATGGGACAGTCTAGTGTGGGCCACCGGTGGACCGCGCCGGCGTGAACGTGTTAAACAACTGGGAAGTTCAACATTTTGGACTCAAAAAGTTTCCTATCTACCACGTATATACACTCAAAAAACAGTTCTGCTCCCACAATCAGAAATTCGGTTCTCCCAATCGAACCGTCCTGTTGATATAGGACTGAACGAACTCTCCGTTTGCTGTGACCAAACCGGTTCGAATGAGAGAGGTTGGATTAGGAGAACAGGACTGTTTCGTTGCGCCATCTAAACTAATTTCCTCATATTCGTTTGGGGGAATCCGACAGTCGGGTTAGCGCAAACGGCGTTAGTTCGGTTGTCAGAAACGGAAATTTTACGGTTGGCGCAATCCGACTGGGGGGTGTACGGATTTTCTTTATACAGGATATTATTTTTTAATTTAAATTACCCATGCTTTTATATTTCTAGAAACACATTTTATACTTTTTTAATCATACTTAAATTAAATTACAAAAATATCCGATAGAAGTTTCTGTTTACATGTTTTGTTTACTATATGTTAAAAACTTAAGAATTTCTTTTCGAAAATTGCTATCAAGTTTAAAAATAGAAAAGAACTTGCAATACAGTATACAAGAAAATCGCTTGTAGGTACTTACCTTGCATTTAAAACTATATTTTGTGTCTTTACTTACATCTTTAATCCAATTTTGAAATAGCCAAGAGTATGAATTTTAAAAGTTGAAATTGTTGTATATGGATTAGTCCCTTCTATCCATCATCTTCAAATTCAACCAATCAATACTAAATTCAGAGCATATAAAACTTCAAGATACTATTACAGATTTGAGGATACCTACTTAAAAGATTAGCCGATGCAAGTCTCTTCAATCCAACAATGTTGGCAATGTTTTTATTTACACACATAAAATCATAATAAAAATATCTGAATTTACCAGCAAATCTTACAAACTGATACATTTTGCTTTATTTTTGTTCTGATAACTTATGGTGACTTTCCATACTTCCCGAGTCTAGTTTTTGTTTTGATAGTAATATTTGCAACTTTGGGAAAATCAGTTCAATTAATGAATACTCAAATATTTTGGATGCAACATATTGCCTAATTTTTAATGCTGTCATTGATATAACTATATTTCAAGGTACAGCTGGGATAAGCGTTGACCAGCCGCCATGTTTACTCACAGCTCAAATTAGATCTATATTGTTGTGTGTCATCATTTGAGCTGTGGGTAAACATGGCGGCTGGTCGACGCTTATCCCAGCTGTACCTATTTCAATTGATAGGTTAACAGTTTCGGAAGCATTTTTGTATTAAGTAAACATTTTAACACATTGTAATTGAACAAATCAACCAAACAGTTTTTAAAATCAAGTTATTTATTTTTATAATTTCTTACTGAAAAACAGAAAATGCAAATTTCTTTTAAAAGAGTCCCAACTTGCGATACATTTAAAGAACACAACATATCGATTCTGTAATAGATTTAATTCATGATCAAATTTAACATGATGAAATCATCAACATTCAACCTCAGTAAAACAAGATATCATCAAAGTAATAAAGTTCACTTTACATGCTAAAAACAGTCAAATACATGGAGAATGTGAAAATAAGAATTAAACCATTAAATTCCATAAAATACTTCATAAACTGTAGCAATAAATAAAAACAAATTTAAAACAATAATTAGTAAATGAAGCAAATCCGGCCCACAAGCTGAATTTGGCGGGGGTTTTTTGGTCGCCAAGTGGAAAACTGATGGCATTCGAGCATTGAATTGTTAAGCTGCTTTTCCATGCGACTTATTTTCAGCGCCCAATACGCGTGTTTTCGGCGTGGCGACCTCTTGGCGCGAGAAAAAATCGCCATACCAAACGCCGAACACGCGCGGATTTGGTTGACTCTTTTTAGTGGTCACGTGAGTCCTACGGACCAATGGCTAGGCGTATTCAACCAGCGCGCCGAAGCCGGTTTTCAGCCCGGCATGGATGGACTTTTTCTCGGCGCTGAAAGACTTTCAGCGTCATCCATATTGGATCTGATAGTTTTGAAGCGCATTCCGATTGCTATTACACTTTTAATAGTTCCAAAAAATCTAACACAGCTATTTATCACGAACATGAGTCCTCAGACATTAATATATTACTAAAGTAATGGACATCTAGTGCCTGTAAAATTTTTACTATCAGTGTATAATTACTTGTGACGCTTTTGACAGATGGCAGCATGATCAGATCAGCACGATCTTGAAAAGCGTTTTTTATTACTTTAAAGATTTTGTACTAAAATAGTTTTAGGGCCTTATTCAGAAACTTTAACACGAAACTTAACAAACTTTCCAGACGAGAACGAGATGGAAAGGAGAACCCAATATATTTTAAACTAGATATTTCTACTCCACCAGGTTCCGATTGCAATTACACTTTTTGTGGCCCATTTAATAGTTCCAAAAAATCTAAAACAGCTATTTATTAACAAAATAAGTCCTCAGACATTAATATATTACGAAAGTAATGGACATCTAGTGCCTGTAAAAATTTTTACTATCAGTGTATAATTACTTCTGACATTTTTGATAGATGGCAGCATGAAAATCGGCAAAGGGAATAACTTTGGCAACCAAAGTCTCGCCAACATCATCCGCGTGCCGATTTTCAGCGCGGAAAAAAAGCGTCATGGAAAAGGGCCTTTATCGCCAAATTTGGTGCTGAAAATCTGCGGGCCGGATTCGCTTCATTAACCCAACAATTACACTTAATAACTTACCTGAGCAAGATACATATTCCTGTGAATTTGCACACTTGTAAGGGTCCTAACCCTTAGTACTCTGTATAACCCATAGCATATAATTATTACCAAATCCTAATAATTCAAATGACAAAGACGACTCACAAATGTTGTTGAATGTTACTAATGTTGTCGAAATATACTTTCGAGACGTATGACCTTCAGATCGGTACCACCCCGTGGCTCGCAATTGCCACATTGGTGACCCGGTATACAAACACGCACCTTCACCATCACTAACGTCACCAGCTCCAAACCACCCTCTTCGCTGTGGTTGGTTTCACACAAGGGGTCCGCACTCCTGGCGTATCATCACCTAGTCACGAGAGTTCGTTCACATAACTTACGAATCCAGCCCAGCTGCATTCTGGAGGGGGAGTACTGGGGCGAGCTTAGTCAAAATAGTCAATTCAAATGGGGTTTAAATACCGACTGAAGCGATTTTAACTCCGAAGTATACTTTTGAGTCTTATGACCTTCAGATCGGTATCGCCCCGTGGCTCGCACTTGCCACACGGTCAATCATCCTGTCGGCCAATCGTCCCGTTCAGTCAAGTCATATTGGTCAAACATCTTGTCAGTCAAACATTCCGTCATTTGGCGTTCGGGAAAGAGGCACTTCGGTCAAACAAGACACACCCCATTCCACCACATCTTCACTCCAGGAATTTCAACCGCGTTCCACCTGAAACAAACCACAAATGTGTAAATCAACAAGACAAGATATTCTCCAAATACAGTTCAAGAAGTACTTGAAGGGGCAAAATTTCTTCCCCAGGGTTGAGCCGATAATAAAAAAATAATTTCAATCGTATTATTATTGTTTGGAAAACATACTAGAGATTCTGGATGATCACTTACGTTGAAATTAATACGCTAACATTTTAACGATTTAATCCCATGCATTTTGAGTGCTTTAAACACCCAAACAATTCCTTAAACTTTTTATATCAAGACCCCTATACATCAGGCGCAGATTCAGCACGGCTCTAAGGGGGGGCACTTTTCCAGACAATATCCCCGTGTGGTACCTTTGGGGGTATGGGGGTCCTCCCCCAGAAAAAAAATTGAAATTTGACATGTAAAAGTAGGATTTTAACTCATTTTTTGAGTCTAAGGGGGGCACTTTTCAACACTATTGTCTTTACTTTTTGACACAAAATGTCAAAATTATGGGGATTTTCTTGAAATAAACACTGAATACCCCATTTTGAAACTAATGGGGGGTATGAGGGTCCTCCCCCAGAAAAAATTTTGAAATTAGACCTGTAAAGGTTGGGTTTTTACTAACATTTTGGGTCTCCAAGGGGGGCACTTTCCAGATTGCCACCCCCTGGAACCGCCACTGCTATACATATTTTATTCTTTCTGACCGTAACTCTTAAACTACATATGAGGCGGTCCTTGCCGGAAGGGCGAACTCATTCAGCCCTTCTGGCACGGAGTTAGGCACAGCTTCAATAAGTCGACCAGCCACCATGTTTACCCACAGCTCAAATTAGATCTATGTGGTTGTGTGTCATCATTTTAACTGTGGGTAAACATGGCTCTTATCAAAGCTGTTCTTTAAGTTATATACAGTATAGGACCACGTATCCGGCTTGCTCAGGACCGGCATCAGTCCGGTTTACAGGGAAATTTGGTTTTCGGAACAATTCCCGAAAAAAGCTCAGAAAGACCGCGTCTGTTTACTAACATAACTGCGGATACACACAATCTGCAGGGTCGCGCGAGAGAGCAAAATAAACAATCTCACGCGGCCCCTGGCATCCCCCTCCCGAACATTTCCCGTTCTGAAAAGCCGAAGAGAAATTCTTCTTTTAACCAGAATATTCTTAGGACTGCATTACACCCCGACCCCGTAGAAAATACGCATCCAATTGGTCTTTTTCCTTCCACTGATAAGAAACAATCGTCCGTTTGCGTTCTGGTCTCCACGGATCTCCAACTGGACAGGGGGGCGAGAGCGGGGGAATTGGGAGGGGCAGCGGACTGAGGTCACTAACATCGGACGGAACTCACTGGATCCTTTCGGAGCACGGATTTGGAACTAAAAAAAAAATTTTTTAATTTTGGGAAAAACTACCAGTTTTCGGAACACTCAGGTTATCGGGATGCCTGATATGGGATCCGATACTGTATAAATGAAAATCACGAAAATTTGGTGGCTTTTGAATTATTTGGTGTCTACATCAGCATGGCAGTATTTAACAAAAGTTAACATAGTTGAACTCAAAATTAAATTATTCTCCACTTACAAGTATTATCATGGTTAAGTACGGTTTTAGAGGGGGGAACCCTAGGTCAGCTAGAGGCTTTTACATCGTCCACTGTTTGTCTTCTTCCGGTCCACAGTTGTAGGGATCATCAGGTGTCCTCCAATGAGTCTTCGGTTGAACAGATGCTCATATGAGAAGTTGGCGCACATCCTGGAGAGATCTTGCATAACACTGACCTTCAAACAAGTACATATTTTAGTGAATTAATGTCTGAACTAATTATATTCTGAACAGCTTTAGAAAGAATCCTCCAACCACCATGTTTACCCTTAGTTCAAATGATGACTGACAACCATAGAGATCTAATAAATTAATATTACTAGATCCTTAAGTAATAATCTAGTTATTATTTTGACTTAAGGTTCTAATCGCAATAACACTAGTAATTTTCTATGGTTGTCGGTCATGATTTGAGCTGTGGGTAAACATGGCTGCTGGAGGACTCTTTCTAAAGCTGTACCTTATATTCATATAGGTTAAAATAAAGCAAACTCTTAAATTTTACTTAACCCATCTTCGGCCAAAGTTGCGAAAACGCAACATTTCAATAAGTATTTTTTTACTAATACTGTGACGCATATTTTTCTCCAATTTTATTTTCGGCTACTTTTAAGGTTTCTGAAAACATAAAAAAAATATTCGTAATTAAATTTAAGTAACCATTATTTTTTGAGAAATTTTCAAAATACGCCAATTTTCTAACTTGAAACGTTTATTGACTAAGTCCCATTTTTGAAAATGTATAATTATTCCACTAAAATCAATCTTACGTTTCTATAATGGACTAAGGTTATTAGTTCTATAAATAAAATAAAAGTAAAACAATTGTTTTAAATAAACTTTAAAATTTTCATCTAAATTTAATGTTGCGTTTTCGCAACTTTGGCCGAATCCATGTAAAATCGGCTAAAAATATCAATTTTTTTTACTACCTAAAATTTAAGTACGGTAACATTTGATGTAGAAAAGTACAAAAATATTGGTCCCTGAGTGATTTTCGTCCCTTTTATAAGTCCTCAAACTTTTTATTTCGCTTGCTTATCTCAAGTTTTTCCGAAATATACCATCCTAAAATCAAACTTTTTCCTATAGTTTCCTTTATAAATGCAATAATTTCATATGAAATCATCTATTTGACTCTCTGAGGTGTTCAAAAAAATTTTCTACCTTAAAAAAGAAAATAGACGAGATTAGTGTGACGTTTTTTGTTTTGTTTGGAAACATAAATTCAGTCTGTGATTGGTTCCGTGAACTGTACGGACAGTACGGATCCGTATGTAACCAATCACGGATCGAATAAACGTTTCCAAACAAAACAAAAACCGGAAGTGACGTTTTCACTAATCTCCTCTATTTAAATATAGCTTGTGCTTCCACGGTATGTTCTGAAGTTCTTCCTACAATACACCTCATTGACCTCTACTCAGAAATAACCATAGGTACCGTGGTCCAGGACAGCTGTGTCAACAAAATTTCCTGGAACTGCAAACGGGGTGATTGAATTTCACGGGGTAGACTAATGAAGCGGCAAGTGAAAACGTTTCAATAGAAAGCCCATGGCAGTTTTATGACTTGCAAATCTTCACCGCTGTTTCCCACGCCCCTTCTTTGAAGGGTTCAGTTTTATGGTTCTCAAGTGACGAGTACAAGCTCTTCAAGCCACATGTGGTCAGTATGAACAAAAACACATCAACCCCTCTCGAACAGTAGGGGGTCTAGAATGTTCCCTTCTATCTTATCAACTTGATCTGACCGTTCTCTTTGATCTTTACCCAAAGAAATAAGGAGGGATTCAGTAGGGCATACCGTAATTAGGCAAGAAGAAAAAACACGTAGACGATGCAGACACTGCAAAACAATACTGTGTATATGTGTGCTAAATGCCAAGTCCATTTGCACCCCAAATGCTTTGATAATTTTCAGAAAAATGTGTAAAAACTGAATTGTAATAAAATTGTTCATCCTTGAAATTTTTTCATTGATTCGGCCAAAGTTGCGAAAACGCAACATTTTATTTCGTAAATAAAAAATTATTTTTTTTGCACGAAACTGATTTTATGTCTTAATGAACGTAATTTAAGAATATTTCAATAAAAAAAATGCAACATTTAAAAAATTTTCTATGCTTGGCCTTTAATGGGTTAAACAGTAAGACATTAGAAAAAGCCCACCTTTCATTTATCTACTTTCCCAAATTCACTCGCCAAAATTTGGCTACCTCCCCAATTACGGAACAATCCCCCTGATAGGAAAAGCAACAGAACTTATGGATATTATGGTCTTAAATAAAATATATTGAACATTGAACTTACTTGAAATAATGACGCAAATTTTCCATTCAAGCATACAAGTTCGGCCATTTGGCATTTGGGATGACGTCACTCATGTGTTGATTGTTGCCATTTCCAAAAATTTGATCCAGAATTAATCCAAATCTTTGTTATACCTGATATAGAACAAAAATAATAGTCGTGTTCAAAAATAATAAACGTTATCAAACCCTGGTTAGAGTAAGGTTATCAAAACGAATTTTGATGTAATTTATACTAATTAAATTTTTGGAAAGCCAGGAATGACAACATATGCACGATGGAGCCATTCTGTTTGTCAGTACATTTTGTGTCTTCCTTGTTATTGGCATTTTAGACCTGTTAACGCTTTAAAAAAACATTTCTAAGGCATAAACTTAAAGAGAGTACCTCAAAATATAATGTATATTTAATTTTTGTGTAATTCGATACACATTTAGGGGGGTTTTCAAGGTCCGGAAAAAACAGAACTTTGTGTGAAGAACACAAGTTCGAAAAAGCCTAATAATTGGTATTTAAAAATAAGTTTAAATTTTTTTTGAATTTTATTATTGTTGTAAAGTAACATGGTAAGCTTTTTCCAGAAATTCAGATTGCCATGATGATTCTGACGTTATCCAGGAATTTTTAAACACAAAAGAGACCAACTTGTCCTCATAAGAATTCAGTAGGTTTTTTGGGTTGTAGAAAAAAGGGGAAATGGGGGAAAATAAGAGTGGACCCCCAAGTGTTTTATATCACCGTGTTCCATTTGACTAGTAGATTGAGAATATATAAAGAAAAAGGGGGCGTGTCCCATATTTCGGGAGTTTTTTCAGTTTTACTGGAAAACTTAATCGGGGTGCAACGCCCACAGCTTTTTCTACTTCCTAAAGTCCCTAGATCCTTTCCTCGGTAAAATTAATGCTAATCTTATAGGTCTCAAAGAGTTCTTCAAGAATCTGGTAACTTTTAAGCTGTAATCATAATATTTCCGCAGCTATCCAGCTTTAAAGTTAGCATGAGTTAGGCTTAACGCGCCACGAGATGTCTGTTCCCGCCAAACACTACGAGCTTCGTCTCTTTGCTTTAAAAGTACCAATTAAGTACATTATAGAGATTTTTGCAACATAATATTAAGATTGATTAGATTATCTGAAACACTTTTTGATTAATAACAATATTTCCAAAAATTTTCATGCATGTCAATATTCAATTTATTCGTATGATATAATTACAAAACTCTGTCCATAATCTTAATTTCTAATTGAAAAATTTTTTTTCGTTGATAAAAAATATATAGGATCCATACAAGTTTTTAAATTAGCATAAAATAATTAAAATGTAAAAATAAAAAAAAGGACGACTTCCGGGATCGAACCGCGGACCTACCGCTCACAAAGCGGACACCATAACAACCAGGCCAACGGTTCCGTTGGAATTGGAGGCTAGCTTTAAAATATAAAACGTAATGCTACAGTAGTCAGGCCCATGGGATTTGACAACTGTTGAGACTTTTTACCTGGGGTTGCAATAAGACCCTCGTTTATTTGTATTATTAAAAAAATTAAAAAGTAATTAATCATAATGTACTTTTAAGGGATTTTAAATCCCTAAATGTTAAATCTGTATTTTTTGTTGGAATAAAACAAATCAATTAATTCTACTCTAATTATTAACTTTCCAGTATGATTTAAGATTAGTAATAAAAATTCTTGAATATTTTATGAGGTATAAAATTTTTAAGTGTTCGTCGAATCATCGACACTGGTAGTATCTCATAGTATCAATGTTTCCGTAATAGTTTCATACCGGTTTTAAAGTTCCCATCATTATTTATTTGATTCAAACTGGTATTGAAATTCCCAGTATGCATTAAAACTGGGATCAAATTTTCCAGTATAGTATCCTTAACACTTTAACAGTCGGTATCGGGTATTGTGAAAGCGCATTTACCATACGGCATACGTGTTTCGCATTTGTTTACGGCAAACGAACAAGGTTCGGTTCTCAGGACCGAACTAAGTAACAAAATAAGTTCTGTTGAACCAAGCGGACCGGTGGGGTTTTGGGAAACGATCGCTTTAGTTTTGGCAACTAAACCACTCTCAACCGAACTGGGTTCGGTTGGTTGAAGACTACCATTTTTTTGAGTGTAGAGGTTATTCCTCATTGTCATTTCTACCCCTCGATTTCAAACCCACTCAAGTGCAAATAATCCTTATTACTTAATAGAAGATGTATCGATATTCTTAACTGTTTCTGTCATAACAGAATAGAAAACAAGATTCTCAACCATCCTCGGTTGAAAATATATCTTTAGAGCGAAATCAATATGAGACAGATTTTACGTCTATTCATACTACATGAAAACTAATGCATGATGATATACGTTCACGTCATGATCACACGGAATTACTTCAGACAATATCCATTCCAGATTTCATAAGCTATTTACCACTCACGACATACACAACGAATATAAATGTTCCTTTTACTATAATAATATCAATCAACGCATAAATATATATTCTAACTTTTCAACGGTCATAACTCGTAAAATAATTCACGAAACCCTTGGCATTTCCTCAGATTTTATAAGTATTAATGAACGGGGGCGTCACACCAAAAAAGACATTTTTCAAACATCCATCACCACATAGAGCATTATTCAATCCCCGCAGAGGGAAAAGGACAAAGAAATTGCAACACTGTTCGTTGATTTGCATTTTATGACGTCCCACTTTTCAACCTTAACACACGCGGATATTATTTTCCCGAAACGCACCACCAGGAAGAGAGAATCGAAATAGGTAAGCCAAGAACAACTTCTCACCCCCCCCCGAAAAAAACCAAACCAAAGCTTCACAAAAGAACAATTCCGGCAAAGCCGCGGCTTTGGAACAGAATGCGTCGTTATTACAACAATAATGAATTTTCCGTCTGGCGTTTTCCCTTGACGACTTCTTTATTGATGCCACCGCGCCAATGCGAAATAATATAAAAAACAGCCCGACTTCGAAATTAATGCCATACCTCAGCGAATAGCAGCCATGATTGTTGTTGTTTTCCCGTTGCTCCGACAAAATCTGACACGGCTTTCAGGGATCGGGGCAGAAAGATATTATGTTTATCTTAATTTCGACCGAGAAAAGATTTATTCTCGTCGAAAGGTATCCATCTAACGCCGGGGTGAAATATTTCCGTTTTGCATATGGAAATTTGAGAATTGTTATTTTCGAGCGAGAAAACATAGTCGTCAATTCTAAAAGTTATGGAATGCATAAGCAAGGGGCATGAAAGAGATACCGTGGGAGTAGGATTTTGTAGACAAATAACTCTTAAAGGGGGAACCGTTTTTCCTAAAGAAATATTCATGCTTCGCGTCTAGTTGTATGGAAGAAAAAGGGAGCGAGCTTATTTTTAACCATTTCATTAGATAAATGTATCAAAATAGGGTTAAACTACGCGTTTTTTAAAGAAATAAATAAGGAAATAGTTACTACCTACATGTTTTTGTCACGTAACATAAAATATTTAGATATGGGGCACTAATGTAAAGTTCATTTTATTTTAAAATTTTTTTCTTCAACACGATTTTAAAATGCCTAATCCACTTCAAATATTTGATTTTATTCATTTTATCAACATTTCAAGCAGTTTTAGTTTAATCATGGAAGAATATTGATATCAATTACTTATTAAAAAGACATAAAAAATGTAAACCCTAATTTTTGGTCATTTCGAGAAATCCCTCTTATTAATGATTATCAAGCTTAATTGGATAAATAATTTTATTTATGTTAACCCTCTCTAACAAATCAACACGACATTCCAAGTTATTTTTTAAGGCATGTATGCTCCATGGACAAAGTCTAATAAATTTTCAAGTGCAGCATAAATTTTAATCAACACACTGTGATACTGAAAAGGAAATGCTAACAGTTAATGAATGCATTTGTAATATCCAACAGAGTATACCTAAATTTGCATAGAATCGACTCCAAACAGTTCTCGTGGGAAATCGTCGGAACCAAAGAGGAACTAGGAAACAGTCACTCTCGACCCACAATTAGCATTCGAATCCATTTCCCACCCTTTATAACACACGTGAGAACCCCAAACGAACAATCCATACAAAAAACAGCGTTATTTTTCAAGCAATAACGAGTGAATACAATAACAAAAAATCCCTACACGTGAGCGCCGGAGTTTCATTTTTTTAAAACAAAGGGGGAAAACCGGGCACGAGACACCGAGTCACTTCGCATTAGAAATATTGGCTTTCGAGTGTGAAGTCCGTTTTGAAAGGGTTGTTAGCAGCGGAGCAAATGGATTTGGCTGTAAGAAGAATGTTGCAGAAGGCTCTGTTGATGCTGATAGTACTACTCGATGTTGGATGAATTGGGATGCGGATTTACCAAACGTGCCTACATAGAAGTTGGAATATCTGATTGGTTTGCTAAAAGGATCACAATCGAAATATGGAAGCTACTGGAACGCTCCGATCGTTTTACCCTATCTGACCCTATGTTTGAAGCCAGTTAAATCGATACTTTTAGCTATTGAATACTGGGACGGAATAGTTAGTAATTAATATAAAATGAAGTATACTCGACATAATATCCCGAAATCAAAGGGACGGGGAGCAACTTTTTAGGCAGTTGTTAAAATAATGAAATACCATGAAAACTTTTAAAATTTTCCCGCTTATTTTTCCTTCGCAGACTGGGTCAATAGTTGAAACACAAAACCCCAAATGGTCCATACTTGCACCGATTAAGCATTAGACAACCATTACAATACCATAAACTGCCAAAAACAATCAAACACCATAAAATAGCAAATAAGCACTAAAGAAATTTTCCCTGACGATCTCTCACAATGCATTCAAAGTCTAAGATACAACTTCCTATTTAATAACAATGCCCGAAAAAGACTATTGCAAAACTTCTCAGCAGGCGTGCAACAAAAACGGGCGAATAAGAAAAACAAATCAAAGCCATAACCACCAAAGAAAAGCTCGAAACCAATCTTCCTGTTACGTCAATCCCATTTCTTTGTGTGACACTTATAATCAGGAAGTGATCAAAAGAATCTGATTTCAACCCCGCTTCCTCCTCGATCTGTACGAGCGTGTAACGTGTTGTGACATTTGGCCTTCGATCTCTCTTCCCGCTAACCATCCGTGTCAAAACGAAGAGACACACACACACACTACTCCCAAGACCTAATAGGTAATGGTCGAAGATACTCCGTCATGTTGTTGTTTTCAAACAGGCGTGGAAGGGAGTGATTGCTTACAGGTGGGAAAATAGTTACTTAAAATCGACACCGCTCGAAATAATATCAATTGGTTCGATGATCCGAAACTATACCGAAGTAACTGTTCGGACCACAAAGGAATTCATGTCACTATTTTTACGGTATAACCTCGATAAGACGTTAATACGTCTCGTTAAGTGTCGAAAACCTATTTTTTGAGGAAAAAAATGTTCCCTTATATGTTATGTGTTTCTTTAGCTTGTTATGCCGAAACCTCTTAATCTCGACCCGTCCCTTCGATTTCGCCACACTACCGAAGAAAAAGACGCGAGTGCCATTAAAAAAGGGGCGATGTAGTAGATAACTCTTGTAGCAGAGTGGTCTCTGTACTACTCACTGACAAAAGCGTCGGATGACACCCGTTTTCCTCCGCTACAGAAATAATCTACTACATCGCCCCTCGAGTCCCCATCCATCTCCCCCTCCTCTCGATAGCATCTTGTATAAGACCTAGAGATGTAAAGGCTCCAAAAAACCGGGTTTATTCCCGGGAATAAACCCGGTTTTTGGGATGGGAATTTTGAATATTCCCGTTTCGAGATTTTAGAGTGAAATTTTGGGAATTTTGATTCTTTAGCTTTTTGTTAAAGGTAAGTGATTTCAAGTATTTTTCAAGTGTCATAATACTCTTATATGTATAATTTTAAGGTTAATTTTAATTCTAAGACTTGGATTTCGGTTTAAGATAAAAACAGAGGTAAGCGATATAATATTATAAACCTCCTGAAATAATCTAAATAGTTTATAGAAAGAACTATCAATTACTGGTGTTTGATTATGTTTAAAATTGTCTTAAACTCCTCAAGAGTCCTAGAAAATGAAAACTGATGGTGAAATATCGTTGTGTTTGTTTACGGTCAAAATTCCCAATATTCCCCAAAATTCCCGGGTTTTTTCCCGCCTTCCAAAAAATATGGGAATTTTACATCTCTAATAAGACCCTATGCATGCTCGTTAAATCTGTGGGTTCGAAAGTCCTGTGGTGAGTCATGGTCCAGATCGGGAATCCATGGGTCCAGGCATAGCTATCTAGAACAAGGAGGCCTGGATACTTCGCCTCGATGAGTCATTCTCTCTGTCTTCAAGGTGGCGACCCTCCAATAAGCGCGCGCTTCTCGTGTTTTCCCCCACTCCTCAACCAATCGTTCGAAAGCTTTCGACGGAAAGAATGACTCATCCTCTTAGCTGTCCAGGCCTTCTAGCTCTAGATAGCTATGGTCCAGGTCATCTGGAGACTATTTACCTCCCCCTTCAGAGACATGACAAAATTGTGGGGGTGGTGATCGATGGCATCTATCATTGAGGGATTAAGTCGGACTCTTGCCATTTCTACTTTAGAAGTCGCCCCCCCTTTACGTCAATTCCTGTACATTTTGCGAATGAAGCTAGGATATCTCAAGTGGCATTAGTATCGACAAAACGTGATACTCGCTTTCACACCTCATCATCATCTCAACAAACACCACCACTCAAAGATAAGACCCGCAAAAATCCAACTCTCCAAATCCCGTCTTACTCACCCAACCAACACACAGGCGAAATCCGGCCGTTAAAAACGCCCTCCATCAAACCCATCCCGGACGTCACAACAGCCGGACCCCCGGCACTTAACGGCCGCCTGCATTATGCATGAAGGGCCGGACATCGGCTAATTCCCGGACGCAAATGGGATTCGTCCGGCCGCCGGGAGGCTTTAATGGACGGTCGGGATCCGGCTAATATCGGGCCGGATCCGGTTTTATAAGCCCCCCAACGCGATTAGGATCTACGGGCTTTGCGGCGATCGGGCTAATTGGAAGGGCGCGAACTGGAACATTTTGGAGTCGATGGAGAGAATTGGAGTTGAATTCTGTTATGGTGAAGATTTCGCTTCGAGTATGGATATTTCTTCAAATGAAGAGTGAAGTTATTTAAGGGGAGTTAGTACCTTTCAGACCTCGCGATGCTTGAAAAAACATACCTTTTTCGATTTGTCATAAATAATTAAGTTTTGTATATTTTTGCATACTTTTAGAGCAGTGAGTAGATAATTGTACAAATTTTTAAAACATGCAATCATATTTTTAAAATAACCCACCAAATTTTTGAAAAGTAAGCATAATTTGCCAACATTTCCTACTATTTGAAATGCATGTACTTGACTTTCCCGCAAAATAAATTTTGAGAGAAGCAGTATAAAACCTAAATTTTTGCACCAAGCTAATCTATATTAATGTCTCTTCTCTGTGAACTAAGGAATATATAATATTATAAGTTTTAGTATTTTTAAAAAAATCAGATTTAAAAAAATAAGAAGTTTCAAAATATTTTACTCTTTAATGACCCATAAATGAAAAAACATAGCTCCAATACACAAATCCTTAGTTCATAGAGTTAAGATCAGCATAAAGAACAACCATACCAAGTTTTAAAACAATTGGTTCATTAGTTTTTTTTTAATCTTGTGGGAAAGTCCAAAAATATGAAAATGAGAAAACGAAGGTTAAAGCGCGAGAAAGAGGAAGCAGGTCACTGTTTAGAATTACGTTTTTTTGTCACTGAGAGCTTAATTATGGACCGATTTGGATGTAGTTTGTTTTAAAATGTTCATAATAGTTCAAATAATTTTTTAAAATAAAAATTGAAAAATCGATTTTTTGAAGGTGAAAAGGTACTAACTCCCCTTAAAGATAGGGCGAGTTGTACTACCTTTGTTCTAATTTTGGTATGGATAACTTGAAGTCTACATAAAATTGACCAAGAAGAGGCAATCCTCATCAAACGTACGAAGATAGTTGGTCTACACAAGAGAAGTCCGAGGTAGATTTGAATTGAATCGCTTATTTCAGAAACGTGTTAAACCCCATAGGATTAACATTGCGTTTAACACGTTCCTGAAATAAGCGATTCAATTAAGAAAGCTTTATGACTATTCTAATTCAGTTAAGATGTTGAAAGTCACTGGATCCTAATTTGGAAAAAAATATAAATTGATGAAAACTTCCACGACCTGAAGAGTAATTTATTTCATTTTCCGGGATAGATGGCCGTGTTTGATGAATGGAAATTCCATTCATCAAACACGGCCATCTATCCCGGAAAATGAAATAAATGGAAAAAAATAGTTTCTATATTTTCTGTAAAAAGTAATATTTGATTTTTTGAAAACCTTTTAAAATTTTCGATTCCCTGAACACTGACGGCTGTATTCACCACTAACTTAACTTAAGGTTAACCTGGAAATAAGCCTTTTCGACAACACTGGCTTGAAACTAGTTTCCTTTTTTCAACTACCAATCGGAAGATTTGATCATTTCGTCATATAATTATTCATAGATGGTATACCTCCATAGATGGTATTCTTCATAGATGGTATAATATTTGTCTAAAGCTCTTTTCAGGTGGAGACCTGAAAAGAGCTTTAGACAAATATACGTCTAAAATAATGTTTAACCTTAAAACCATTATTTAAACCTTAAATTAACAATTTAAAGAAAAGTCTAAAAAATGACGTAAGTACCTAACCCAGTAAAAACATAAAAAGTTTTCTTTTAAAAATTCGTGTCAGGAAAATTTATAAGCACCTTCTAAAATAAATACGGCAATCATATTTAGTTATGGCTGAAAATTAATTCTAAATTAAAACTGAGAACTTACTGAAAAATTTCATGCTAAATTAACAATGTAATATACAAATTCATACGTAGCAACACAAACGTTTCCATAACACAACTAATACGCGTAATCTCAACCCTCCAAATAATTAGGGCCTGTAATACAAGAACCACTTAAAATTGAACCAAGAAAGCTCTATGCTCATTTCCAGGATACTGAGAATATTCCGAGATTTCGTATCCATGCATTACCTTAAGGGAATAATTACAGTACCCAAGAGTGTATATTGAAATTATGTGCCCTGCAGTAAGGTATAATGGTCTCTCGAGCAAATGGGGAGAAAGCTGGATTATATTCAGGCAACTAATATCGCGTGGGTGGGAGAAATAGAGACGAATGACATTAAAGGAATGGAAATATTTAAGGTAATTTTAAAATAATCTGCTTAGATGGGTCAATAACTTAGAAAACTATCTTTGAAACATATTTTGAAGTCATGTCACAGAAGAAATTATTCAAGTTTAAGTACTTTAGGCAAGTAAATGACATTTATTGGGTAAGAAAATTATTTCATGGGGATGCAGTTAATGCATTTCGGACAAAATATATTGGTACACCATGAATGATACTAACCAAAATAATGTTTCCAATATTTCTGTATAATGTGCACCTTTTTCACCTCTATAAACAGTATTTATTTTTTATATCTCAACGATATATTGGTTATATCTCTAACCGATGTATCTTAACTAGTGATGGGCAAAATCGATAATTTTAGGTATCGAATACTTTGGTATCGAATACTTATAGGTATCGAATACTTTGGTATCGAATACTTATAGGTATCGAGTACTTTTAGGTATCGAGTACTTTTTTTCAATGTCGGGAAATGAACCTGAAGGGACAATTTTTTAGGGCCTATCCATAATCAGACTAATATTCAAAAAACTGAAAGCGATCCATCAAAAAGCCCCGTAGCTACGGGCCTGGAGGTGGATAGAGGCGAAGGATTTGGCGGGGGAAAAACCTAGCCGCGTCAAATTTCTCTCGCGGAGGATAACGACTTGGGTTTGAGGGCTTGCAAAATGAAAACGGAAACAGACTGCGTTTGATCTACAGTAGGTATTATAAAGATTACTTCATTGAAAAATTTAAAACGAAATATGTCAATAAAGTATCGATACTTTTGTGGGTATCGAATACACTCGATACCTATAGGTATCGAGTACTTAAGTATTTGGTATCGATACCTGCCCATCACTAATCTTAACGAATATCTCTTGGATCCTAAACTAAATCTATATTATCCCAACAGGTCAAAATAAAAAAAAATGTATATGTTACAGTTAATGTTCATAATCTGGTAATGTTCGGAATACCTAGGTAATGTATGAAATATTTTGTACTTTACCTTAGGTAATTCTCATTTTACCTTAGGTTTTCTGAACATTCCCGAATTTCGGACATTAACTGTAACATATACATAGAATTCTTTAAATTTTAAAAACAAGAGATTTTATTCATCATTTTTATATGACTAATCATTGACCATATATGGATTTTTTGCATCTCAGTTAATGGAAATCGTCAAATGATTTAGCACCTTGGCCTTTTTAATTACTTTTTATGCAAAAAAACAATAGTTATCTTACACACTTTAAGCTAACACTAAAAAAAGGTAAAAAACTGTAAAACATATTTAATACGTGGCCAACAAAACTCTTAAATACTCCTAGGCAATAAATTAGTCATTCCTTAACCACTCTAATTTTAAATGCCCCAATAAAAATGCTACGAATTTAACAATCCATTCACAAATTACTCAGCATGCTCAATTTCAAACCAGAGGAATTAATTTAACGAAAAGCATTAACCCATTTAATACACGCAATCAACATATAAACCGTACATTACCACTCCTCTCGGAAATACCATCCAGGCGTGAGGCAACAGAACAAATGAAAAATCATCATCCAGTGCTTACCTGCAAAGAAAAAACGAACTGTTACTGAGTGTCAGAAAAAAATCAATATTCATGAAACACAAACAGGCGGAGAAATATTCCATTGTTTCATCACGGTAACAAGAACAAAACAACGAAGAGTAACTTCAACAATGAATTAATGAATAAATATTAAAAAGTAACTCAAAATGACAGCAGAGCTTGCAGATTTTTCAGATAGGAGGGGAGAATGAAAATGCTAATTTTGCTGCACCAGGATCTTCAACATCGGAAAGATAAAGAGATCTCGTTCGCAGGTTAGAAAGGTTTATTGCTTATTCAATTATTTAAATTTAAGATTCGTTTTGACATGCCATCCACTTTACTGAAAATGAAGTATCAAGGTAAGATACATAGGCAAGAGGAAAAATTATGAAAGCTGGTGTTTTGGCAATTAAAGGGGGTTATGGAGGATTTACACCACTGCTGTAAAAGAGACATCAGCGATATTTTCGGAAGAAACGGGAATTGTTATTCCAATAAACCAATTGACGAGCGCCATCTTTTGTGAGTAGCGGGTACTAAAATATGCCGAAAATATCGCTGATGTCTCTTTTACAGCAGTGGTGTAAATCCTCCATTACTCGACAAATTTAACTTTTGATGTCGATATTGATTTGTTTGCATCTTAGCAAATTATTTGAATCACTATTATAAAATGTAATGTTTTTTTATCGAGAAAAGAAAAAAGCTTATTAATAAGACATTAACTATATTATTAGACATTAGATATGCCAGTAGCCCGGTTGCACTTTATCAGAATTCTAAAATAGAGGGTAAATTATAGAATAAGGGAGTTTGATTTAACGTTTTATTTTATGCATTGGAATAAAGTTTCTGAAGCTTTTTTTAAATCACTAATACTAATGCCAAGTATAATTTTACTTTTGTCATCAACCTATTTTTAAGGCAATGTGCTTGTAACCATGAGTTTAAGGGAAACCCCTAATTTCTTTTTGTTCAGTTAATATCATCAAAATCTTCCAACAAACATCAAAAATCGAAATTGTAAAAGAAAAAGAAACATGACTTGATAAGATTGAAAAACATTAATCGTACCTCAATTTTTTTAAATTCAATGACCTAATTGACCTAAGAACCATTACTTTTTATCAAACTTTCTGCTAGGGCAAAGTAGAGGGGTCATTTAGAAATTGCGTCACATGTATAAGAGAGTAGAATGAAGTTTGAATATTTAAAGGGAGCGGGTTACACACCAATTGATGATAATAAGGCAGGATCGTAAATTTCCTTTCCAATTGTGTAGCCTAACTTGCAAATGATTCTCAAATATCCCTACACAATTCATCCAATGGAGTTATTGAATATCTTTACAACCATCGTGCTTCCAGAGATTCCAACCAAGGACTATACCACCGTAAGAAAACCACACCAACCCTTTCAGTCCTATCCGCCCCAAATTTTCCACAGAATTTAATGATAATCTCGGGCGTAATTGGATTGAAAGAGTTAAAACACACCCAAACTTTCAACATAGCTCCTTCACCCGTAACTCCCTACCTACAGCGGCTGGCAAGTTCCCAGTCCCTCCCAAACGCCAATAAACCCTTTCGCCAAAAGCACACACACTACAACAACCAAGTAAATTGATATCCTGGCGCGGTCAAACAAATTGCTGTGCAGACTGGGTTCCAAACAGGTGTCGCTAGCGTGACCAAGAGAAAGAGCCACGAGGAGAGAGCTGCGCAATTAAAGGGAAATTCGTTTCGAGCTCCAAACAAATTGGAACTCATGATATTTATCATTACGGAGTGGAACTGCGTGAACGTTTAATGGATGGTGTAAAAATGAGTTCTTGCGCTAAGTTTCAACATATACAGACGCGTGTGGTAGGTATTGGGGAAAGTGAGCTTGGGTATAAGAGAAACGCAACCCCTATTTTGCAACTCAATAATCGGTATGATGGATCATTAGAATCTCGTGCAAGTAGTAAAAAACTTTTTCATTGCAATTAAATTGGGGTTTTCAGTAGACTCGCATAGATACAACGCGATAGGAAATTCGGACTGGCTTCGCATGGCGCGATTCTCTAATAACGAGCTTAATGAGGTATTTTAAAGATTAAGCGCGCGTTTTAACGATATAAAAGAAATATTATAGTAGTTATAATCTGAAAATCATTGACCAGGGAGAAAACATAGCTTAAAAGTTTATATTCCTTCTGCAACGCCACACTGTAAAAAAATACAGAACGTTACACAATAAAATGGTGGAAAGAAATTGAAGTCATAGTCACAGAGGAACCTCCCTCCGAGTCTAGGTGGGAGGTCCATTTGTATCACGGTGTAACATCTCTCAATGATATGGTGGCACTTAAATCATCTTTCCACAATTTCATTACATGAAACGTGCCGTATTTTTTACAGTATAGTCAACATAAGGATTTCATACAACGCGAATCACATTTGCAGACAACTATTTTATAAATAATAAAAGAGGAGCTTAACAGGGGTAGATCCAGGTTTTATATTTTGGGGCCCATTTCATTATTTTTTGCGAAAAATTAAATGTTATTTTGCGAAAAAGAAATTGTTTTTGTGAAAAATTAAAGCAGTGACAGTTAGGCAGATCAGTGCGTAAAAAAATTGACTCACAAACCAAGAAAATCATAAAAAATTCAAATATTTTGTGAATGTTTTCTTGCAAGTTATCACTAAAGCTAATTTGAATTTCATGAAAGGGGCGTTTTTATGAATTTATTTGTGTGAAAGGGCAGATTTAAGGAGGGGGAATTTTTGTGAAGGGGCAGCAATTTTTGTCTGAATCAACCCCTGCTTAGAATGGTCGATATCTCACTCCCTGATGATACAAATACCTAAATAGCCGAATATCCAGTCTGCTTTTCGATCTCAGATCCAACTAGGAGCCTCAATTTGATTTCTTTTGAATTGCAACTCTCTCATTGGCTGAGACTTGAGAAGTAGACTGGAATTACACACATCAGATAAATAAGGACATGTCCTGATAATGGGGGTCTAAAGAGATTTCTTTCAATATGTCAAACGCCTCTAGAAATATATGGCCGATAAAGACTTAAGGAATTCATATGGCCCATAGATATTTGAGGGCAGATAGGGAATTTGACAATCAGACCTAATCAGATTAAAACAAATTTATTTTCGAGTATAGGAAATAATGTTATTTAATTTTAAACTAATAATAGTCCAACTAACCCGTTAAAACTTAATAACCGCCAAAGTATAGCCAAAACTTCAAATTACCAGTTTTAACTGCATCCTCAAAATTAATGCGCAAAGTGAATTCGAACTCGCGAGAATTCAAAACTAATTCCACGCCAGAAGCAGTTGGAGAAACTGGCCGACGTTCTATAATGGCCACTGATATCTCACTTAAATCCCGAGCTCATATCCCCATACTCTCGACCCTGTCATGTTTGATTCAAAGTCCGCAGTAATGGGGAGGCTTCGCTGCAAATATCAATTACCGGTCGAAATGAATGAATAGGCAAAGGCCCTAACTCCGGAATCGACAGTTTTACTGTTCCCTTAATTTTGTCATAATTTAAAGGAACTCGTTCGACCTTGGCGCCTTCGGGATTAATTCGGGGCGATTTGGCGTGGAGATTGGCGATTGGCCTAGGGAAAACCGGGAGTTGAGTGAGGATTGTTTAATTTAATAGGAGTTGAGGAGTTTTAATCTCGACGCGGCGGTTCTGCTGATGAGAAATTTAGATGGAGGTGCGATGGTGATCATCCATAGGTAATGCAGCAATCTTTCCATGGATAGGAATATTAGACGCGGTTTGTTATCGAATTTTAAAATGTTCGACCAATAACCTCATATTAATTAAATGCAGTTTTGGAATAAGGTAGTGTTTTTAAAAAAACGGGATTTAAACGTTTAAGAACTGCATCATAAGATCGAATATTATGACACACACATAAATGTGTATTATACTTCACAGCAACGTTTCCTGAACATAGTACGTCACTACGCGGAAGGAGAAATTGAGTAATAAACACAAAGCCTGTCGGTTGATGGGAAAAATTTCGATACTCGAATTGTGATAAAAAGACACTAATTGTAATTATACATGGGTTTAACGAAATAATCTTATTTTAAAATTGACGTTCTTTATTTCACACGAAATTCAGACACCGCGATGGGAACTACTAAGTTTGTTAGTGACGTAGTAGGTTCAACTTAAGTTGCTGTCTAGATAGTCAAAATAAATTTCATAAATGACTATATTATGAGCAATGTGATAAATCCGGGCATTATTAACAATAACAGTGTATTTCGGGCAAAGTGATAAATACTCACTGAAAATGACATTGAATTTATCACATAGCCGCCACACTTCGGATGTTTACCACTTTGCTCGTACCTAATGAATAGGATTGTCAAAAAAGGAAAGGGTTACAATACAATACCTAGAAGCAAAATGTAAAGGCCATTAAAATAGCAAAAACTTAACACGGTTTTGAAATGTCCCTAGATTTACTATAAAGTTCAAGGTCATTGTCAGGTCATTTGCATTGTCGTTCTAGAGATGGGCCAACACAAAATGTTATTCAGTTACTTAGTTTTGATACCCAACCAAATTGAGGGATCATAGTTGCTCAATCTAATCGCCTACATGCTACAAAGCTGGACAATGTTGATCTCCCATCACAAGAACAAAATAGGAAAAGGTAAGCCCCAAAACGCAATGCCAGTAACTACAAAAATCCAATCCAGTAAATTACATAAAACCATGTAAACGCAATCTTAACAACACGGCTAGTTAGCCGTAGTTTAAGTACCAACTTCGATGAGAACACTTCTAATCAATAGATAGACAGAATCATCAGATTTAACCTCCGTTCACAGCCGACATCTATTTATCCAAACCAACCACTCAAAAAATACTCGACGGAGATTTCGCATTTCTCAACTGCTACTGATCCATCAACCCGATAGCAGTATAAATGACTGCTCCATTGACTTATTGCGGAGCTAAATGAAGTGGAGAGGCGTAGTAAAATGAGGTGGAGCCGCGACTTCCGCAGCGATAAGATACCACCACTTCATTCAAATAAATGGCGCAGCTTGTTTTTATCCATTCGAGGACAAGTGCTCTCTCTGAAAAGGGTTTAGGAGATGTTCACAATGTCGGGTACGATCATTTCAGGCAGTGGCCATATTTTCACTGGAAGTTGGGATATAAATGCGTTACGATTTAAAATGCTCCATATTTATATTTTCTATAAGTTTTATATAATCCCTTTTATAATTAAATACTTTTCTGAGATGAACTGTCAACACGTTACACTGTAAAAAAATACGGTACATTGCTCAAGAAGTGGTGGGTAGAAATTGCCTCCATACATAAAGAATGTTAGGGTTGAGCCAAACTAGCGATTAGAAGACGCCAAAGTCATAAAAAAGTCGTTAACGTCAAGATGGGGAGACTGAGGATCAACTTCATGTTTTCTCCCCAAGAAAGCATGGTTGGAGTTGCTTGGGCGTCTTCTAGCCGCTAGTTTGGCACGACCCTAACATTTCTCCATGTATGGAGGCAATTTCTACCCATCACTTCTTGAGTAAAATTTTTTACAGTGTATTTTTTATTTGTAATCATTAAACTGATACTTTTAAGGCAAATTGAAGTACAGTTCACCCAAATTCCACAGGTTTACCCCGTTTGTCCATTAATAACCCATTCTTCATTGCTTCTGGGAACTTAAATCTGTACTCTACAGTTTCGGATCTAGGGGGTGGCACTCTGGAAAGTGCCCCCCTTGAAGACCCGAAAAGGTTCTCAAAATGAGTAAAAACCCAACTTTTATAGATCTAATTTCAAAATTTTTTCTGGAGGAGAACCCCCATACCCCCCATGAGTATCAAAATGGGATCTTCAGTGTTTATTTTTAGGAAATCCGCAAAATTTTGACATTTTGGGTCAAAAAGTAAAGGTAATAGTGTTGAAAAGTGCCCCACTTAGACTCAAAACGTTTCTAAAAATGAGTTAAAACCCTACTTTTACACGTCAAATTAAAAAAAAATTTCTGGGGGAGGATCTTGTCTCAAGGGGATCTTGTCTGGAAAAGTGCCCCCCCTTGGAGCCGTGCTTGATCCGCGCCTGGTACTCTAGCTTCTAGCACCTCAGATTCAGATTGAGTTATTCTGAATTGTCTTTGTTAGACATTCAGAAGACCCCATTTCAATTTTGCTCTGAATCGCTCGGTGTTGGTCAAATGCTCAAAATGATTTCCCACCAATACTTTTGGTTCTTACAAAATTCAGCAAAATGTTTATTC
Source organism: Tetragnatha versicolor (assembly GCA_024610705.1). NCBI lineage: Eukaryota > Metazoa > Arthropoda > Arachnida > Araneae > Tetragnathidae > Tetragnatha > Tetragnatha versicolor. The sequence goes on from JANDEH010000008.1 coordinate 21,078,133, forward strand.
AATTTTCCAGGTAGAAAAATGGGTATCTTTTATTATGTACAACATTTAACACAACGTGAATGTGGTTAATTAGATATTTTAAAACTAAGATTTTTCATTTATGCTCGACATCCAACTATCCACACTAAAAAATATTCTTAGGTCTTTGCACAGTTCAGAATTTTTCCTTCATACAAAAATAATACCCCCTTAACTTAAAACTCTTTATAGTCCACTGAAAATAGAGTTGAACCTCAAACAAATTGCAATAGAAGGTTTCTCAACGGTTTTCACTTAGAAATGACCTCAATAATAACATACTAAAAATCGGCCAAAATCGGCCGGGGGGAAGTTTAATTTTTTTCAAATTTTTAAAAAATGGCCGAAAAAAAATTTAAAAAAAAAAACAAAACAATAATATAGACATGTGATACATGTTTATAGGTTATTATTGAGTGCTGAAACCGAATATTGCATTTAGTTTGGAAAAAAAATTGAAATTTCAATTTTTAAAATTAATTTGAATAATTAGCTATATGAAAAAATTAAAAAACCCCTAAAAACCTAACAAAAACATCCAAAGAGATAAATCCAACGGTTTTCATTTAGAAATGACCTAAATATTAACATACTAAAATTTAAAATTTTTACGAGTTAAAGATGTTAAATTTTTTTTTCAAATTTCCATTTTTTTTGTGAAAAATGCATTTTTTTTTCAAATTTGTGCAAAAAACTTTAGAGGCTTTTGAAAAGGTCATTTTTCGGTGGATATTGTCCACAGATAGTTATATAATGGAAAACCGGTGGAATTGACCCTCAATGAATTAGTTAATTATTTTATTTAAAATTTTGAAATTGGTAAAATGTAGTAAAAAGTGAAAAAAAGGTAATACTTTGGCATATTTACATCAGAATTTAAAATAATTAACTAATTCATTGAGGGTCAATACCACCGGTTTTCCATTATATAACTATCTGTGGACAATATCCACCGAAAAATGACCTTTTCAAAAGCCTCTAAAGTTTTTTGCACAAATTTGAAAAAAAAAATGCATTTTTCGCAAAAAAAAATGGAAATTTGAAAAAAAATTTAACTTCTTTAACTCGTAAAAATTTTAAATTTTAGTATGTTAATATTTAGGCCATTTCTAAATGAAAACCGTTGGATTTATATCTTTGGATGTTTTTGTTAGGTTTTTAGGGGTTTTTTAATTTTTTCATATAGCTAATTATTCAAATTAATTTTAAAAATTGAAATTTCAATTTTTTTTCCAAACTAAATGCAATATTCGGTTTCAGCTCTCAAAAATAACCTATAAACATGTATCACATGTCTATATTATTGTTTTGGTTTTTTTTTAAATTTTTTTTCGGCCATTTTTTAAAAATTTGAAAAAAATTAAACTTCCCCCCGGCCGATTTTGGCCGATTTTTAGTATGTTATTATTGAGGTCATTTCTAAGTGAAAACCGTTGAGAAACCTTCTATTGCAATTTGTTTGAGGTTCGGCCCTATTTTTCGCTATTTTCAGTGGACTATTACAGGGTGTCACTTCACGAGTTGATACACTCACCACCAAATCCATCAAATTATTCACCAAATGCTTCAAATCCATCAAACCAAGGTCAGGTCACAACTTGGCAAGGCCCACAAAGCCAGATAAGCGAACTTGACAAAACAAACAGCAAAAATGAAGACGCCCCACTTAACAGCTCCATTGAATGAGATTGAAGCTGGAGAAATTATGGACGGAAAATTTAAACAAAAAAACCGGAAGCTCTCAACAGAAAAAAAATTAATCCTATTAACTCCTGGAGCTCTGGACTGAATAAACGGATTAAATGGCAAAGTGAAAAATAAGGGAATATAATGAGCATTATATTTTCTTAAACCATCTTTGTTTTTTACGGGCGACGTTATGCAAACAGAAGTCTGGTTTGTACGGGAAAATCCTTAATTTAATTTAAGCAGTCATGTATTGGGCGGTGTATTTAGCGTTTTTATGGATGGAAATTGCTTAACTGGTTATGCTCGAAGCTTCTGATAACAGTGAAACGATTGTGTTTAGTTGTTTCAAGCAAAAAAAAACGATATTAACTTGTGTAAACTTCAAAAAAGTTTTTTTTCGACAAAATTAAATTGGTATAAGATGTTGGAAACAATTAAAAATTTAATAAAAAAGGAAATTAAGTATCAAAAATTAAATCAGTTCTTTTTTCGGTTCTATCAAGAATATGTCGAGTTAAATGATCATTTTGTAAAAGTTGAGTTATTTTTGTACGCAAAATATGAATAACAAAATCAAACGTTTGGGGGAAAACAGGAGAAATATATTTTTTGCATTCTTCCAACAAAAATGCTTCAAAATAAGTATATAACCCTCTTAAAACACTCTTAGTATAATATTTAAACAATAAATACGGTAAACTAATAAAGTTAAAAAATGAATATCTTAGCCATGCTCAAAAAGACACCAGTTAAAATATAACCACACTGTTCAAACCCAGCAAGCCTCGTTTAACAAAACCAGCACATTCTCAGAAACCACCAAAAAAACCAACTTACTCCAACTCCTCAAAAAACACCGGCGGCACTCAAAACCACCATCAAGTTCACATCACATTTCGTTGCCAGAATTCTTTCGTTTAGGCGAGAAATTCCGAAATTACACCAAAAGCAAAAGAGCCGAGTTCAATTCCAGCTTTCTCGTTTGTTTAAATGGAGCTGCAAACAAACGGAGGTACACGGAAGGAACAAGACAGGCTGGCCAGCGGTCATCAACACCAGATGGGGAGGCGTTGGGCACGACTCGAAATGCGACTCTGCTAAACCAGGAAGTGAGAGAAAAATATTCTATGGGATGCTTGGAATATTTTTAAACAATATACATAATGAAGCGTTGAAGAGGTGGGAACTACTTTAACCTCATTTATGATGACTTGGTAGCTTCCCGGAATTTTACCTCCAATACTTCGCTGAAGAAGGGAACAATTCTGTGATTTATTGCCTTTTAAAGCCTTTGAGCTCAATTTTGCACTGTTCGAAGGGGCTATAATTGGATAGTTGCCTTTAGACAGGGTAGTTATTTTTCTTCTTATGTAAAACTCAAGTGAAGAGAAAATCTTAAAATACTTGAGAACTGAGTCGTTTTGCCCTATTCGGTCATTCGCTTTATTAAATATTGTCAACTCAATCAGTTCTTAACAGGGTTGGCAGGATTTTGCCGCAAGTGAAAAAGTTTCATTTAAGCAAATTTATAGGTAATTTCCAGTTTTCCATTTTTTCCCATGTCCTGCAAAATGCCTATTCCTGGTTCCTTAGATTCATTTCGACTAAAATGCTGTGTTTTTTTAACTTTTCAAAAGGACTACATACAACGTATAATAATAATTCAAAGAAACACTTCACAGGAAAGTTTAATACACACCCAGAGTACTGTTTAAAATCAAAACTATATCCACCTACAAAGGAGAGAAAGCCAAAAATCTTCAACACCCTCAAATTAACTTCCAACAAATACATCCCGCATATCCCGTACGAATTCACAGAAATTGCCAACCAAAAGAAGAAAAAAAGAGTGGAAGCCCTTCGCCGAAAAGGCGAAGATTTACTACTCGGGGCGTATATGGCTAAAGAAGAGGCCTCGCTTTAACGAGGATCGACCCACACCTCGCAATGACCCCGGGTGAAGCCCGAAAATACACCTCCCACTCTTCCAGTGAAGAAAGTTGCATTTCCGCTCTTTTGGGACATTATCATTAACTGTGATGAGTAACTGTATGAGGAAACTTGGGAAATCGAAAAATCGCTAAATGCAAAAGTTTTAAGGCTGAACTTAACACCTTGTTGTAGGTTGGGATATTTGCGTCCTGAAAGTACGAACTTGGGGTTGATGAAATTTTCAAATGTTCAACTGACCAAATGCTGAAGGATTGAAATTATTGCCAAATCGCATGTTTGATGTGATCATAACACAGGTCTGCAAAAAAACTTTTTTCGAACTGTTTTGGTTATTTCACCTGAACCTTATGATTTCTGGTGCGCTGAACCCAAAAATGACCTCCATTTTGTCCTGGGACGTCACGTTTTTTGACAATTCAAGTTTTTAGGTTTTATTGGGTAATGCCTTAAAATTTGAAAAATTGACTCTTTATCAATAATGTCAATAGTCTTCCCAACTCTGATATTTTTTTTGATAGTTTTTCAAAGATAAAAAGTGACCTGGATATTTATCATGCCTCTTTTGTTCCAAGAAATTTTTCCTCTATTTGATGTACTTAAATTCAGTTTTGTTGTATTGATTTTTTCTAATTTTATATTGCTCCTTCTATTTTATATGGTATTTGTATCTTAGATTAACTTATATTTTATCGATGTAGTCTGTGTTTTGTCATTGTTTTCCCCATGTAATTGGATTTTGTGTCTGTTTGGGTGAATGAAAATAAATAAATAAATAAATATACAAATTTTTTTATTCAAATTTTTCCATAAAACCTTTTTATGCTTTTTGACGCGCTGAATCTTAAATTGGCCTCCGTTTTATCATAGGACTTTACGTTACTTCACAATTTAAGTAAAAAGGCCAATTTTTTAAGAAAATAAAGTATTTATTTAAAAAAATTATTTTTCGACTCAAACTTCATCTGAAAATCATTTGTGTTTTGGTGTGCTGAACCCAAAAATGACATCTTTTGATTTTTAAGACATAACCTGCTTTGGGGGAAGCCCCTGCCAGCTCCATAGGACCAATACATAAGGTTTGGGCAAATTTTATAAGGTTCGGGGAAGGTTGCAACTTTTTTCCAGGTCCGCCTATGGGTAACGGAATTTCAGTGAGATGCACCCCGATCCCGAGAGAGGATAACTTAAAAATCAGCCTTATTTTGACCTCACTCTAATTTACCACGCCATGTTGAACACGTCAATTCCTAGCGCCGTTTTTGTACGTCTTCGCTTGTCAAAACAAAACACGCTTTTCAGTCGCAGTTTACTTCGCTTCTAAACTCGTGGGAGCGTTGTCCGTCCACCCCCTTCAACAATCTTCTTCTTGGCGTCGCACTTCTCTCGTAAAACGCCTCAAACCAAATTGTTAAGGGGCTGCCTACACTGGGGCGACTCGAGTCGCTCGAAGTTGTTAAGATCCACCTTATTAAACGGTGGGAAGAAAGAAGGGGAAGGGGTTGGCAACCTTTGGCTCTTTTTCTGTAAAGTTGCGGCTCTCCAGTTCCATACGAAAAAATTATAAATTTTTTTATCATCCAAAACCCTTAAAAAATCAAAATATATTTCACAAGGAGCGGTGTAACCCAAAGTTCTCAAGATGAGTCAAAACACTACTTTTAAGGGTAAAAATTCCAAACAATTTCTGGGGTGAGAATCCCAAATACCCCTCAAAATTTTTGAACATAATATGAGCTGTTTTTCCTTGAAAATGCTGTGACTTATGAGGACTGATCCTTATTTTGGTCTAGTAGAGAAGTTCTAAAAAATGAATTTTAACACTACTTAAAGGGGCAAATTTCGATTCCCCCTCGAAATTTTACCATTTTCCTTGAAAATTCTGCCATTTAAATAATGAGCGGTGCTCTTAGGGTGCTATCTAAACAAAAAATTTAGTGGCTCTTTAAAAACTGGAAAATTTTGGAATTGTAACTTTTGGATCTTCCATTTCAATAGGGTTGCAAACCCCTGCACTAGACTACTCTTGCAGCGGAGGAAAACGGGTGTCATCCTTTCCACTTCCAACCGCATCTTGTGCATCTCCCCTCAAGGGGCCGTTCAAATATTACGTAAGCACCTAAGGGGGGAGGGGGTTTGCTCTTTGCTTATTTTTTCTGACAAGGGGGGAGGGGGGATATGAGTGATGCTTACGTAAGATACTGCATTTTCGAAAATATCTTCTTTCTTGCAAAAACAATTTCAAAACTCATCCAAAAATAAATTCAACAAAAATGGAATTGGGAAATCTGACGTAATTTTGAAATTTTAACCCTCAAAAGTAGTTTTTCGAGTCATTTTTGAACCCTTAGGGTTACACCCAAAAAGGACAGCTCCTTGCGTATGTCACCTAATTTTCAAGGAGAAAAAAAACTGTACTTACTATACTCTATTCATTTAGAATTGGCGCTTGAGAAACAGTGCTTTCCCCCACCCTAGAAGCGTAACCATAGTTACTATCTTCGAGCAGCCAATAGTAAGCCTTCTTCGTCACTTTGACGATGATAATTGCTACGGTTACCGATCGGTGGTGGGGGAAGGAAATATTTTCAAGCGCCTGTTCAAAATGAACAGACTATAGAAGAGATGTCAAAATTTCGGGGGGGGGGGGGGGTCCGGCAGATTCTTACGTTATTATGGTGGGGGGGTTTGAGGTTTGCTTATATTTGCTGACAAGGGCGGAGGGGGGGTTAAAAATGACCAAAAAAGTGCTTACGTAATATTTGAACAGCCCCCAAGTCGCCTTCTTTCTCCCCTCCGTTTAATAAAGCATCGTGTTAAAGATCTTAACGACTCGAATCGCTCCAGTGTGGACAGGCCTCAACTCGGAACCAAACAACCCGTATCAAATGCATCTCAGTTTATACGTCCGAGGAAATTGCAGACGATAAAACCTGCGAAAGAAAGAAAAACAACTCAACTCGACATCGGATTCCGTCGACAGCTTTATCGGCCGCGTTCCTTTTGCGCTATCTGTGTTGCCGATTTGTTGACGATGACGGAGAGGCGCAGACGATTGCCAAGAACGTTCGAAAGTCGCCCCGGAAGTGGCTGGAATTAATTTAATAATAATAAAATCGTTTGGAGGAAGATACTCTCGAGAGCGACGGAGTGACGTGATCTGAGAACGATTTCAGAACGGCCTCGAGCGTGGATCACGGTAATTAGGCCATTAGTGTCTTGTGATTACTGGATATGAGGTGGGTTTCTTTTGATTCCTCTCGCTTGTTTTGGTCATGGGTCATTCCAGCGGAAATCGACCAAGGTGGTTGGGTTGGGTCCTCCGATTTTTTTCAAATTTTCACCAAAAATCGACCCACTAGTCTGACCGGCAAATCTGAAATATTTAGGTCGAAAAATTTTTTTTCGCGGAGATACGGGGTTTCAAAGTTTTGCGAATTTTTCAAAAAGTCGGCCATCTTGGATTTGCCCGCGTGTCTTAAAAGGGCTATAACGGAAGATCTAAATATCGGAACTAGATAATTTTTGTGTCATTTTATAGCTAATAGTCTACACAAAGTGGGTATGAGGAGAAAAATATCTAAAAACTAAATTTTGGGAGGTTTATTAGCTCTCAAAGTCAAAATTTCAGTTTTTAAATGTCCAAACTTTGAAAAAATATTAAAAAATGATAACCCCTTTTAAAAAATTTTATTTTTTGCTCAAATGTTAGTTAAGATGTTAACTTCATTTTAAAAAAATTTGGGAGAGGCAATTTTTGTCTTTTTGGAGAAAATGATTTTTTTGTGCGTGCATCTTACGCCGCAATCGTTTGGATTTTGCGTTAAACTATGGCTATAACTGGACATTTAATGAAGACATTTATTCAACTTTGGTGTATTTTGTAGATTTAAGGCAAGGATAAAAGCCGTAAATAGTAAAAAAATAACATTTCCCTCTTTTTTTTGCTATATTTACTTTCAAAGCTAAAAATTTTTTCTTTATGGAGAGCCTTCTGAAAAATAATTTTTGAATAATAAAACCTAGGTTTTCAATTATTTTATGATGAAATGTTCTGAGTTTTAATTAAAACCTTTAAAAAATAATGTTTGAGGAGTGGTTTCATTTCTTTTACCGCTTCCCTTGTCAGTTCTCTTATTGATAGTCAAATATTTAGAATAAGCTTGTCTATAGCTTCTCAGGGTCAATAATTTCTATAGAAGGCCCTCTTATAACCAGACACATAAAATATATAACTCGTGTAAACGTGCTACGAGTTTGTTTATCATAGAGTTGGGGGTGTCGGCTCCTTTCATGGAGCCTGTCAACTAGAGGGATCTCTTTCCCAGGGATGAAGTGTTTTATTTATTTTTTAACCTTTTTTTTTCTTCATATTGATGGGTACTGTTCCAATTGGTCGAAGTATAGGGCCTGCAAATTTTATCGAAGTGGAATGTTTTAGTTCTCGTTATAGACTGTCAGTGGTAGTTACAAGACGTTTTACTTGCGATAGTGTGAAACCTATTTTAAAGCGGAAAATGGAGTGTTTAGTTTGCAAAAAACTTTGTGTTCCGAACTGATTCTCCTTTCCGCATTATCTGAGACTGATTTTATGATCCTTCAAAAAAGAATACATCACTTGATTTCGGATGAAAAACTTTTAAAAAGTGGAAGCTTGTGTAAAGTTCATGAGAGCAAGTATTTGAAGTTATACTCCGTTAAGCAAAGGGTGTGCTGTGATCCATTCGAAATCCATCCAGGGAAAGTGAGGAATAAATCACTGAAAAAAATTTCATTAGAGATGTCTTTGAAAAATCAATCTTTAATTCCTGGAAAAAAGGTATGTATTGAGTGTAGTTCTTCATTTGAACGGATGGAAAAAAATGATAAAGTAGAAAATGTAAATGATCCTGTTTGTTCTGACAAAACTGTAGCGTTAGAGCAATTAAAAAAAACCTGTGAATACTTAGATGTGTCACCAATTAAGGCCTATAACTTCTGTTCTAAAAAAAGAAGGCTAAATTATATGCAACGTAAAGTTAAAAAAATTGCATGTTCAGCCGTAGAAAAGGCTGCTTCAGCAATTGGTATTGAAACTCCAGAGTTTGATATTCAACAGTGCTCAAATTGTGAATCGTTGTGCAAAATGCTATTTCAAAAATTTCAAAATGCTTCGTGCAAAGAAAAAATTCAAATCTTGACCCTTGTCCCTGAATCATGGACTAATGCTCAAACAGCCTCCTATTTTAATACTTCTACATATCTAGTAAAAAAAGCTAAACAACTGAAATCATCTCATGGGATTTTATCTACTCCTGATCGAAAAAAGTACTTCAAATTAAGTGCAGATTTAATAGAAAAGGTTATAAGTTTTTATTATGATGAGAGTAATAGCCGAATGTGTCCTGGCAAAAAAGATTGTGTTTCGGTTCCTACTGAAAATGGAAGGATTTTAAAACAAAAGAGATTAATCTTCTTACACAACCTTAAAGAATTGTACATATCATTCAAAGAAACTTACACGGATATAAATATTGGATTGTCATCATTTTGTGCTTTGAGACCTAGGGAATGTGTTACAGCAGGGAGTTCAGGTGTGCATTCAGTATGTGTATGTATATACCATCAAAATGTAAAGTTAATGCTACATGCAATTCACGAAACAGATTATAAAATATGGTTAAAAAAATTAGTGTGTAGTTTGGATTCAGAATTATGTATGGTATTTAGGTGTAAAAATTGTCCATCCCCTGAAGTGATAAAAAATGAATTAACATGTTCTGAACAATTAGAAATGTTGGAAGAAGTTAAATATAGACAATGGGACAAAACTGACGGCGCTGAGTTAAAAACTGTTATCTCATCGGTTGATGATTTTATAGAAGCATTGACTAATAAACTTTTAGCTTTATGTTCTCATCATTACTTTTCAAGTTCCCAGAGTAACTTTTTCAAACAAGCAAAACGTGAGCTTGATGAAAATACAGCCATTGTTTTAGCTGACTTTTCAGAAAACTATACTTGCGTGACTCAAGATGCGATTCAAAGTGTGCACTGGAGAAAAGTGCAGGTAACAGTTCATCCTTTTCTAATTTACATTAACCACTTGGGGAGCTTGACAGCTATTCCAATGTGTATAATAAGTGACCACTTAAGTCACGATACAAATGCTTTCTGGTCTTTTCAAAGGGTAATTGTCAGATATATAATTTCAGAACATCCTAAAATTAAACATTTGAAATACTTTAGTGATGGATCCTCCTCTCAATACAAAAACTATAAAAATTTCTTGAATCTTTGCTTTCACGAAAAAGATCATGGAGTCAAGGCAGAATGGCACTTCTTTGCTTCGTGTCATGGGAAAGGAGCTTGTGACGGTATTGGGGGAACTCTAAAAAGATTAGCTACACGAGCGAGTCTTCAACGTCCATTGGAAAGCCCAATAACAAATGCTTTGGAATTATTTAATTTTGCAAAAGAATCAATAAATGGAATAAAATCGTTTTTTGTTAGCAAAGTTGACATCGAAAAGGAAAAAGAAACGTTATCAAACAGATATTTAGGAGCAAGCACTATAAAAGGAACTCGCAATAACCATTACTTCAAGCCAGTAAATGAGAATCAGATCCAAATTTCAAGCTTATCTTCCTCATTAAAGACATTCATAGCAACATTTAAATCCAAGAAGTGACTTTCCAAAATATGAGGATATTTTCATCATATTTAAAGAACGGTGAGTATACATTTTAGTTTTTTAGTGTTATAAATAGTCATTTGCAAAGTTTAAAAAAACTTTAAAATATATCTAGGTTAAATTTTAAAAAGGTATACCAGTTAGAGTGAACCTAGGACTAACCAAACTATTCTATGGTAATTAATTATTTTTATCGCTCTAATTAAAACTAAAATATCAACATCAACTAATTTTACAAAAATTAATAGCAAATAATTTAAGTGATTAATTCATTTTCTTCCAGGTTCACTAAAGCTGTGTTCAACTCCTTTCTTTTATGACCATGCATGTATTAATTTATTTACTTTATATTGAAAGTTCAATATTTCGTTGTAAAAACTAGAAAATCCATCAGTTTTATCATAAAATAATTGAAAACCTAGGTTTTATTATTCAAAAATTATTTTTCAGAAGGATCTCCATAAAGAAAAAAATTTTAGCTTTGAAAGTAAATATAGCAAAAAAAAGGGAAATGTTATTTTTTTTACTATTTACGGCTTTTATCCTTGCCTTAAATCTACAAAATACACCAAAGTTGAATAAATGTCTTCATTAAATGTCCAGTTATAGCCATAGTTTAACGCATAATCCAAACGATTGCGGCGTAAGATGCACGCACAAAAAAATCATTTTCTCCAAAAAGACAAAAATTGCCTCTCCCAAATTTTTTTAAAATGAAGTTAACATCTTAACTAACATTTGAGCAAAAAATAAAATTTTTTAAAAGGGGTTATCATTTTTTAATATTTTTTCAAAGTTTGGACATTTAAAAACTGAAATTTTGACTTTGAGAGCTAATAAACCTCCCAAAATTTAGTTTTTAGATATTTTTCTCCTCATACCCACTTTGTGTAGACTATTAGCTATAAAATGACACAAAAATTATCTAGTTCCGATATTTAGATCTTCCGTTATAGCCCTTTTAAGACACGCGGGCAAATCCAAGATGGCCGACTTTTTGAAAAATTCGCAAAACTTTGAAACCCCGTATCTCCGCGAAAAAATTTTTTTCGACCTAAATATTTCAGATTTGCCCGTCAGACTAGTTGGTCGATTTTTGGTGAAAATTTGAAAAAAATCGAAGGACCCAACCCAACCACCTTGGTCGATTTCCGCTGGAATGACCCTCATCTCATTAGATTGGATTTGCATTGCGTTAAAGTTGCGTATCGGTGCGAAATTTGTCTCGACCGTATTTGTACTTGTTTGAAAACCGTATTGCAGTCTTTTCTTTGTTTTATCTTCCCAAACCGCGATAGACATGTTTGCAGTATTAAATCCCTTTTGAGCGGATTTTGATGCATCGCATCCCTTTTTCTTTGGACACATTTTCTCAAGCGTAAAAGTTGCATTGGATACTGATTCCGTCTTTATAGCTAGTCATGTGTTCACCATTTATTACGTTTGGACATATTTTTATTTCACAAAATCAGCCGGAGCCGGAGACGTCTCATAAATGAGTTTCTTTGAAATTTGTGAAGATTTTGCGGTTAATAAGAAGTTTCAGGTAGAAACCTAACCCAATTCATGTTCTCCCACTTTGGGCCATTTAAAGCCAACTTTAGCTTTGATTTGAAGTTAGTAGCAGTATGTGTAAACGAGCGAGACAAAGAGCTTTGGAGAGAAGCTAAACTTTTGAGGTGAGTGTGGTCACTTACACGTTTTACGCATCTTTCTTCACATTATTCTCACACTGTCCATACATTGAGAGATGTTACACCACGATACGGAGGGGAACCTCCCACCTAGACTATAGTCTGTGTAAATAAAATAGGTGGCTCACTACTAGTCATTTCCCATTGCAATTCTATTGCGTTGCAATGGAGACAAACCACCAATTTTAATTACAAAGACAAAAAGAAGGTCCCTCAGTAGTGGGACATCCCTCCCCGGAGAGAAACCCCCTCCGAGTTTAGGTGGGAGGTCCCTCCGTATCACGGTGTAACATCTTTCGATGTAGGGAGACAATGGGCCGGATGAAACTACGTTCTGCGGCGATTTTGGGACCCGGTCGAATCCTACTTCTTAACAACTCAACTATCGTTGTCCTGAGTCACTTTTCCAGCATGCCGCTGATTGGTTTTCAAGAACGTCACGAACTACGTCATTGAACCACGTGCATTTGATTGTACCCTGCCTTTCCCGCGCTCCGCGCGTCTTGTGACGTAATGGGACCCTTCAACCAATCAGGAGGAAAACGATACCCCGATCGTCGTAGAACGCCACCTCCTGAGCAGGCGTTCTTGGGCGATCATTATTAGGTGATATACGGTTCTTTAGCACGTCGCAGAACGTAGTTGCATCCGGCCCAACATCTATCCACCACTTTTTGTGTAAAGTGCAGTATTTTTTTTACCAGAGCAGCATTTCATGTTTATCTTCTCATTTCTGCATCCCTTCTCTTTCCACTGCTCTCCTTTTCTCCTCAACCCCTTCCGTTTCCTTATGTTATGTTTTACTTGTTTCCTATATCTCTCTCTTCCTAACCCCTCAAACACCCATCCCAACTTCCCCCTCCTGATCACCAGACACCCCCCACAAAACAACATCCATATTAACCATCTCCTCTCCGCGAGCGATCGCGCGTGATCTTCTCGGCTATCAACCCATCCGTCTTCTCTCCCGTTTTATATTCCCGGGAATATCATCATATACCGGGGAATTTCCCGGGGAATCATTAGCTCGTCCTCTTCCGCGTCACTCGTCCCCTCTCCTGTCGGGCGGAAGGGAGATAATACCCGCTGCTGACATCTCCCTCTCTCTCTTCACCTCCTGCTGACATCTTGTTCGTAATTACGCCCCTCTGAGCTTGCTGATGGATGGCCAATAACGCCCGTGTTTATATGGAATATGCCTTTCTTTGTTTTCGGCGAGGGGTTTTGTTCTTGTGCTTGTGGGTGGTGGGGATTTCGGGGGTTGGGGTGTTCGCCCCCCAGTGAGGCGAGGGTCGTTAGGCTGTTTCGCGTGTTTTTGATTTAGTCCGTTGTCGGGATTGATATTGGGTGTCCCCTACGTTTCGCCGTAAACCACTTTTCCTTCCCCCCTTACATCCTGCTGCTTTTTCCCTGTGGGGGGTTTTCGGCCAAACCTCCGAATCGAATACCATAGAATCGATGCCGAAATGCTGAATCGAATGCCTGTGAATCAAACCTACTGAAGAATCGATTCCTAGGAATCCTGGGAAAGTAATTGGCGAAACGAATTGAAGCTCTCCAGGGGGCACGGTGGTTTCTTATCTAAACACAGGTGTTTATAGATGTTGAATTTGTCACGGTGCTATTCTTGTATTTTGAAGAATGCACAAGGAATGTATGACGAATTCTTTTCAGCATGGTAAACTAAACTTCTAGAAAGTGAAGATGGGAAACTTTCTTTACTTTCATTTAAATAAAAAATGCAGTTAATATTTTTAGCTGCGTCATAAATTTTAGGCTTATATAAGAAAGTATTAGATTGGAATAAGTTTTTAGCTGCGGAATTCAGTATTTAATATTTGAGGCCAAATCTTGGTAAAATAACGTAAAGAGAAAAATTGAACATTCATTAAAATTCCTTTCTTAATAATTATTTTCTCAGGAATTTAATTAAATTTTTCGGTGAAATTATTCAAGAATTCAATAATTAAAGCCTATTCCATGGACACTATTTTAACAACAATGTTATTCCATTAAATTTTTTATTTAAAAAATAAATCCTGAAAAAATATATTTTAAACTACACTTACCAGTTTTAAAACTTTTAATTTCTTTGAAACAGATTATAAAATATTAGTATGATTTTTAATCGATGAGTTATATCTAGTTTTTCTGTTAAAAAAATAATATTTAGTGTTATCTTTTCTTTTTAACAATTAAATGGGGTGAACCGTGAGCGGATATTTTTTGAGCAGAAATAAAGCTATTTTCAGCCCAATGATAGCAAAAAGGGGTCAAGGGATCATTTAAAATTTTCGAAACATAGCCTATGCTTTTCCTTGGGTATTTATACGTAAGAACGTAAGTTAGAAAAAAAAATGGATTTGTGTAAAAGACAAACACACACAATCAATGACTTATATTAGATACCTCACAATAAGGAATTGCATGTGTCAGATTTTCAAAAACACAAGTGTTCCGTACGGTTTTTTGTATGGTAAAATGAACTATCTAGTCAATTTTTCAAAAAAAATGTACAGGTAATTTAATATTTTAATTTAAAAGTTGAGAAAAAAAACACGTGACTGAAAACGTTTATTGTTTAAAGATATCAACAATCACACCATCAACTCCATTGCTTTCCAACAATGTTTATCGTATGATGACGTCAACGTTCGATGATCCCAGACTTTTGGCGTTTTCGCGCGCTTTTAAAAAGTGGATCTTTGTTAGTTTTTTTGGCAATCAAAAATTTCTCGATCGGCCTCAAATTTTGGGTAGTTGCTTATTTTTGCAAGAAGAATCGATTAAAAAAAATCATGCAACTTCCTCAATAAACCTTATACGGAACAGAATGTTTTTGTCTAAACGAGTTAAAATAACTTTTGAAAATTTAAAAAAAAAATCTGAGATTGAGAGAGAGAGAGAGAGAGAGAGAGAGAGAGAGAGAGAGAGAGAGAGAGAGAGAGAGAGAGAGAGAGAGAGAGAGAGAGAGAGAAGATTCTTTTACTGTATTTTTTTTAAAAATACACATATCTACTAAAACCTTATTGGTACCGGAATTTTATATAGCAAAGTGTAATTTAAGATTTAAAACTGCGATAAAAGAAAGCAATGTTTTTTTAAATTTTAATAATGTTTAAGCACTCCACGTGTACTCTCATTACTCGAAAGTATCCATTTAATTAATTAGCTCTAGTGGATAGAATTTTCTAAAGATGATTATTTTATTTGTTCTCATTCCTTAATTTTCAATCGAAAAATATTCATGACTAAAAAAATAATCGTACGTATACAGAGTACGTTTCTACAGAGATTATAACCCTTACCTATATATAAGTAGGATTTATCGATCGTTTTCATTCTTATACAATTGAATACTTTCTTAATGATAACTTTGCTATCACCGTTAAGTAAAAATGCAATAATCGGGGAGCAGATTTAAATATAAATTTAGTATTAGATCTCGTACCTAGTGATGATTACCTTGATGTACTTGTTTTGTACAGTAATATCGCGAATTTCAATAATATTCGAATTGGAGAAATTGACACTTCTTCAACTTATATCGATCATTTTTAAGTAAAATATAATTCACAAATCAAAATTTCTAGATGTTTACGTTCCATAACTGGTCATTATACCTTTATCATTAAAGACTAAGAATTTTTAGACAATATCAAATTTTTACAACCCAGCATTTTGGTTTTCCTGTAAAAATTATCGTTTAGTGTGAAAAAAATCGCTTAATTATCCTTTTCCCCAACAAATAATCTTAATAAGAACAGGCTGATGCAATATCCTTGAATATTAGTAAATCTTATGACAGCTTAAATCAGGAGACTATTTTCTGTATAAATGAAATGCAGATGGTATTCTGGGAAACTGTTTAAATTGGTTCCAATCTTTAATACTCGAAAGCACCGCGTTAAGTTAAATATTTTATATACAGTCAATTTATCTTTGTAAAAAATGTAATACTATGTTAATTCGTTTGCATACAAATTAATATGTCTCCTTAAATTTTATAATTTAAAATAATGAAAATGATTTTGCATGGATGGGGTAATGGGGTATATACTATTAGATCCCTCTGCGGTGAAATCACGGATTTAATGCAAAATTTTAGTTTGTGGTTGCAGTAAAGTGGGAGATTCACACTAACATTAAGCCATTAAGGCGATATAGTACCCAAATATATTTTTTTTTAGTTTTTAATATTATAATTTTGATTTTAATTGCATATTTAGTGGGCTAATATGGTATACCCATTCCCCTAAAAAAATGTTGGATTTTAATAGTCAGAATTTAAAAAATTTAAATTTTTCAAAATTTTTGACCATTTTTTAAATCCCTAAGGCTTTTTTAATTATGCATATTTTTAAATTTTTTTTTCATTTATTGGTTCATTATATTATACTTCATAAAAATGTGCATGGGTTTCTTTCTATCAATATTACTTTATTTTCTAGAATTTTTTGTAGTAAAAACCCCCCAAAAAACCGTAAAAATTCATCATTTTTGACTTTAATATTTTTTTAAAAAAAATCTAACCTTATTAGAGCTAAACCCATGCACAGTTCTATAATACATATATTTCAAAATATATATAAAAATTTTCAGACTTATATTTAATGTACATAAAAAGCCTTAGGATTTCAAAATATTGTAAATACACAAAAATTCAACGTGGAGAAAATCCAACTTAAAATTTCGTTTCTTCATAGAAAACCCTCATCATCGCATCAGAAAAATATAAATAACTTCATAAATTATTAAGATAGAGCTCTGAAATTTTGAAGACACATTCAGAAAGATCCATGGTATGGATTAAGCCAATAAAATGTTTTTTGATATTTTGATGATTTTTTGGGTACTATATCGCCTTAATTAACTTATCAATATACTCTTTGCGATTTTTGTTCCCGAATACAATTATTTGAATTTTTTAAACAGCAATATATGTTGAAATTTTTCGTATTATTACACAAATATATTTTTTTTCCTTCCCTACACACACAAATATACCACGGAAAAAGTATTATTAAATAATGTGCCACACATTTCCATTCAATATATTTGCAAACTGGTATGAAAATTTGTAGTATGCTTTTATTACACTATTATTTAGTATTAGGATTTATTATTTAGTACACTGCTGTGCAAAAATTAAGGACGGAACTGTTTTTTCAACTTAACGAATAGTAGAATTGTTGTTTATCCATGAAAATCATACCAAAAGATGTTTATTGGATGAGAATACAGGGCCCGAGAAAAAAATTTTCCCTATCAATATTTTAAGGGGGTAAATGGGCCCTCCATTGATAATGGAGTTCCATTACACATTTAGAGCAGTGACAGAAACTTCTACGGTAAGAGGTATTTAACCAAAAAAATTTAAGTTTTTTGCAATGAATGTGATTATTTCTGAACTCAATGCAAATTTTTAAACGTTTGTGCTCCCTTAAAATGGTATTTTTTAGGTTTTATTGAGAGATTTCGGTCTAATTATCATTTTTGGCAAGTTTTAACTTCTGGGTCATTTTTGGTGAGTGGTATCTTAGCGTTAACCATGTTTTAGTAGGTCTCACACATGCCTAATTGCGTTTGGGTCTGGGAGCCTGAAAAGTAACTTTATTCTTTCAATATCGTTATTTATGAAAAACTTTGAGTTAGTCAAATTGTGATTTTCTGCCTATTTTTCACGAATAAAGAGAAATCCTTGACCCGATTCGATCTCTTTAAACTTCATTTTAAAGATAATTGAGATATTTTTACAGATATATCTTTCTTTTCAGCCACGTATAAGTCCATAAACACTAAAAATGCCTCTTTTTTTTGAACGTTAATAACATATTTCCTTTCTGTGAAACTATGCAATTCTTTGTGCCGTTTCAGCACCCCTTAAACACAAAAATTTTCACTGATATCTGCAATTGCGTACCTGTGCTCTCATGTCCCTTATACATCTTTTAGAGGACCTCTCGGGTCAAATATTTCTCTTTATTAGTGAAAAAGCTGCAGAAAATCACAATTTCACTACTTCAAAGTTGTTCATAAGTAACGATATTAAAAGAATAGAGTTACTTTTCAGGTTCCCAGACCCAAACGCAATTAGGCATGTGTGAGACCTACTAAAACATAGTTAACGCTAAGATACCACTCACCAAAAATGACCCAGAAGTTAAAACTTGCCAAAAATGATAATTAGACCGATATCTCTCAATAAAACCTAAAAAATACCATTTAAAGGGAGCACAAACATTTAAAAATTTGCATTGAGTTCAGAAATAATCATATTCATTGCAAAAAACTTAAATTTCTTTGGTTAAATACCTCTTGCATAGAAGTTTCTGTCACTGCTCTAAATGTGTAATGGAACTCCATTATCAATGGAGGGCCCATTTACCCCCTTAAAATATTGATAGGGAAAATTTTTTTCTCGGGCCCTGTATTCTCATCCAATAACTTATTTTATACCCAACACTTATTTTATATTTTATACAGGGTGATTCAAAATTCAACATCAATATTTGATGATGAGGTAGAGGGGACCTAGACAAGCATACTTAGAATAGGAATGAGGGGGCGCAGCTATAGAGCTATAGGACCTAATGTAGTGCGAACGCGTTACAAAAGGCTGTTTTGCTAAAGCCCGTGTAACGAAACAAAACATAATGGAATGAAAAAAATTATTGCATGAGGTAAAGCAGTATTAGGCTTACCAAATTTTCTCGGGGCCAACCCAGGACATATTTCTGAAATTTCTTTATAAGTGCCATATCAAATTACCAAAGAATAAAAACTAAGAAAAAACTATTCAAACTAATAAACATTAAACAAAAATATCAAATTTTATTTTTTCATTTTACACTACTTTTTCAAAAATTGTTTGATTCAGTGAATTTTGATAAAAATTAAGTCAAAGTAAGTTTTCTGAAGTAATAAAGGCGTTAGAAAACGTAAAAAAAGTAATATAAAATAGTTTGGTCATGATTTTTTCATAAAAAAGTCTGGCAAATCGTAAATGTATGAAACCCCGGACATTTAGTGACCCAGGACATTTCCCCGGACAGCTCTAAAAACCCCGGACTGTCCGGGGTAATCCCGGACGTGTGGTAAGCCTAAGCAGTATCCCTTCTACTTACTCCTTAAATTTGATAGAAATTGAACCACTAGCTAAACCGTGGGGGGAGTTTTAAAAGTGCAATATTAATCTTTTAGCCAAAGAATTGAGTTTCCTTAGAGTGTATATTTAGAAAAATGATGATAGGGGATCGGGGAAGGAATTTCAATGATAATACATTTCTTTGAACAAATAAATGATCTTGCATGATCATTAAAAATTCTTTCCCCGATCATCTTATTTTTATAAATACCATTACACTAAGGAAATTCCTTTGTGTTGTAAAGGCTAATTCTCCTCTACATTTTAGTGCTTAGTTTCTATAATTCCAACTCTCCGTTACAAATTGGCACAAAAAAACATGTATCCTAAAAACCCATGTTTGAAAATACTCAAAGTAAAAGAAAAAATATTATTAAAAGGGTTATTTTGATTGAATAGAATAAACTTAAGATAATTAAAAATAATTAAAACCAAGTTTATTATAAATTATTTCTAAAATTAAAACAGTGATAAGTCAAGGTTTTCAAGATGTCGAATTCAAAAAACGACAAAAGCATTTTTACTGTTGTATTTTGTCGAAAACAACCTACTAAATAAAAAAACTCCATATAATTTTTATAAATAAGAAAAAAATTGTAACTGGCACTGATATTTAATTCTATTTGCATAATTAGTTGTATATCATAAATACTATTAAATATTTTGCGTTAATTTTTATTTATTTTGTCATCTAACCCAAAATGAAAAATGTATTTTTAGGCACCCTATGGTACCCCTTAATTCTACGTTTTCTAAGAAACCAACTAATTGGCTCAGTACACTATCTATCCAATACAAAAGACAGGATATCAAAGGGCGTCAGACATTGGTGTGAAGAGTTACAAGTCATAAAACTGTCACAGGGTCGGTGCACCACAGGGTTTCCATTGGGAAAATGCATTCGATTCTACTCCAGAATCGATTTCTTTGCCCGATCCCGAAATGTGAGGGAAATATCGGTGATTAAGGGGGAGGGTAGAGGGGTCAGTAGGGATTTTTTCGACAAGGGGGGGAAGGAAAAACGGTTTTCGGCGAAACCGGGGTATCACCTGATATTGCGCAGGTGATTTCGTTTGGGTGTGATAATTGAAGTTTAAAGCAGATTTATTAGTCAGGAAGAAGAAATGGGCGTTTCAGATAGTTAAAACTTTATGGTACAGTTACGCTTGTTAACCGATATCTACTTCAACTGTGGTGTAAAGGTTAAGGATAAAACGGTTTTTTAGATGCAGAAACGATACCTAATCCTTCAAAAAAATTCACATGTAACTTATAAGCGACTTGGAACCTCGGATATAAAACACAAGAAAAATTATAGATTCCCGATACAGGCTGCTCATAAAAAGTAGCAACATCTGCATAAATACACACACCGTTTTAGTACTCGTATTCGTCACGATTTCAAAGAAGCAGATTAAGAGAATTACACCAATAAAATGTAGCATTTTGACAGATTTATCAGTTAAACTACTCCCACTTAAAACTTCACTCCTCAACTGAATATATTAAACAGTATGACTTGAATTTTAATCCAGGTTTTGGTCTACAGCTACAAGATAATACAGTGAATTAATTAGCAACGCTATCCTCAGTTGACTCATTTCAATGGGTTAAATATTCATGCTGGAACCAAATGACCGCTTAAAGGGTTAATCCTTACCTAACAGAAGCCTCAATATTAATGGAGCAATTCATCTCAGATTAATCCAAGCTAGGCAGGGGTACGAGAATAGTGTGTACTACAAACTGCATACTAATTGCAGAGTAGAAAGTAACAAATGGTAATCGTAATTGAAAGAAGCATTTTATGTTTATCCAAATTAGTGATGTAAAATTCTCGGTAATAATCTTTTGGAGAATATTCTTGAGAATATTCTCGAGAATATTCTCAAAGAGGAGAATTTTCAAGAATATTCTCCTAGAAGCTACTAAAATAAGTATTTTTTTGGGAAAAAAATTTTAGAAGGTAAATATTAACTTCAAATCAGGAGAATATTAAAGATTATACAATTAAAAGCCATCATAAAATTTAAAATGTTTTTAAAATCACTATCATTTTTGAGAACATTCTCCTAGAAACTATTAAAATAATTTGTTTAAAAAAATTTTTAGCAGGTATATAATAACTTCAAATCAGAAGAATATTAAAGATTACACAATGAGAAGACATCATAAATTTAAATAATTCAAATTTAATTTAAAAATGTTTTTAAAATCACTTTTAAATATGAAAGACAACATGTTTGAAAGGTAAATGCAGAGTAACCAAGATGTATTATATTAACTAAAAATTATGTAGATAGAAATGTTTTTCTGGAAATAATTTTGTAGAATCCTAATGAGAATATTCTCATGAAAACATGAGGAGATGTAATTATACACGAGTGAAAATTTGAAGATCCTATATATTTCAGGGACACACACAAGTCTTAATAAGTAAGAAATAAATTGAATTGTAATTTTGAGTATATTCTCATGATAGATTTTTCCTCAAATGAAACACTTTAGGAACTTCCCATGAGGAGTTTTGCCGTTTTGCGGTGGGGGTGTATCAAAATTTTTTATTTAATTCTGTACAACCAATGCCTCAGTTTTGATATTTTTATTTTTAAAGTATGGGAAAAACTTAATTTCGAAATTGGATATTGTTCCATTAATTATGCTTTGACCTTGACCAATTCTGTGTGGGTCACAAGAGCCCAACAACATATATATAGCTATTTTTACCGAATTTATTGAGAATATTCTCATGAAGGGGAAAATATAAATGAATCTGAATTTAAAATTACACAAAAAAATCTAGCCAAATTATTCTTTAAGAAATAATTTTTATTTTCAAGCAAAAAGTAAAGTGAACTTTTTGAACCCACTTTGAGAATCAATATTCTCATGATAAATTAATTTTATATATTTCCTGTAAAATAAATATTAAAAAATTGGAAATATTTTTCTCAACAGATAATTCTAATGTGATGTCCCTTTCTTTTAAAAATATTCTCCTGATTTTACGAAGTTATATCAAAAATAGCTAAATATCAGGTTTAAAAAGGTTCTTTAGTTTGACAACTATTGCTATTGGTATTACAATTGCTTTCTCAACAACTATATGGAAAGAATTAAGACTCCTCTTTTTTGAATAGAGTATTTTCTCCCATTAAAACTTGCTTCTAATATTCTTTAAAAAATATTTTTTACTCAATGAAATTTACTTATTTATTAAAAATAATGAAAATACAGTTCAGAGAATATTCTCTAAACTATAGATGACTTTTAAAGGGTAAGTTTCATCTAAGTTATAATTATTTTTAGGTTTTTAACACTAATACTACATGGCCATTTCATATTATTAAACACATTGACATTTATTTCCATTTATCTGTCAAAAAAACAGAATATTCTCGATTATTCTCAAAATTCTCGCCCCTGGAGAATATTCTCAGAATATTCTCGTTCTCCGAGAATATTCTCCGGAGAATATTCTCGCTTTACATCACTAATCCAAATAAACTGTGTGAGATAGCTTATTTTTTTCAATAAAGTTCAAAATGCAGCCAAAATACTTTTAAGATCGTTGCAAATTAGCCAACTCCTTATCAATTGGTCACATCCGACAAGCGTTGTCCCACCATAAATATCAACTTTGTGACAAAACATACGACGTACTGGTCTAGTGGTTAGTAGAGCATCTGACTGCGAAGCCCAACCTCTGGGTTTCAAATCCCCGTTTGGCATGGATGTTAGTTTCTTTGTGTGATGAATGTGGCCACCTGTAAAAAGGGATTGAGCGAGCGAATGGTGTGTGGCGCGGGCAGCAGTACCTCACCTCCGTGGCTGCTGCGGTCCACAGGTGTCCGCTGGGTAACCCTGAGTAGGTACTTCTTAGGGCAATTTAGTGGTGAAAGATTGAAAATACAGTACCCACCAATTTGCATAAAAAAATCGACACTCAATGTTATCAAATAGTTTTAGACAAAAATTGTAACAGGTGCGAATACTAAAAACAAGGCTATCGTGTTTTGGCCCCATTAGTTTTTTTTGCAAAACAATTAGCATCAACAGGGAAGGAACGTTACCAGCTCCGATCGATCATACAAACTATTTAATACCCACAACTACAGAAAGACCCTATAGGAGCACTCCTTGAATACAAAATTACGAACAATACAAGACCCCATGCACGTTGGGTCAAAGCACTCCCCTCCAATAAGCGGTGAAGTGTGACCACGGTGCTTAATGAATTGGTCTTACAACTACCTGACACAATCGAAGCGTTTAATCACCTTGTAACACGCTACAAAACAATGGGATTAAGAGATCCCGCCTGTCCACGCAACGCTGCAGTGAAATCCAATGGGAAAGTGTAAAGGCTGGTTCACACGCTAACAGCGGATGCCGCTGGAATAAGCCAGTCACGATGAAGCAGTTTGGCATGTTGACTCCCAAGTCATAGCTGAATCCAACGAAGAAATTTCAGTTTTGAAATGTCTTATAACAATGGAGAGGGGGTTTGTAAAAACTTGTTACATGAGAGTGGGGTGTAAAACACCCCAAGTTTTTTATGTGAAGTAATTTGTGTATGATCCCTAAACATAAACCAACTCCATGTTTTGTTATCATAGGTCAATCCAGCTAAAAAATTCAATTGGGGCCTCTTTGCTCCCCTTCCTTTTACAAAACTACCCCTTCTAAAACTTCTAAAATCTGCCCCTTCACAAAATTCAAATTAGCTTAAATGATTATTTGCAAGAAAACATTCACAAAATATTTAAATTTTTCACTATTTTCTTCGCTTGTGAGTTGATTTTTACTACTTACGCACCAATTTGCTAGCTTTCACCGCTTCAATTTAAAAAACCTTTCATTTTAAAAAAAAATATTTTCTTTTTTAAAAAAAAAAGGCCCCAAAATACAGGGTGTCCCATAAATGTTGCCTCACACTTCTAGGGGGGATAGTAGATACGTAGACGAATCAGAATCGCATAGAATTCGGGGGTCCCAGACCAAATCCCAGGGAGCTAAAAACGGAGCGACACCCCAAAACAAATTATTGAAAATTTCAATTTGTATAAAAGAACTACTATTAATAAAAAATTTTTGAGGTATGGTGAGAAAATTTATGTAGTATTGTAAGGTATGAGAACGTTTTACGGTCTGGACCAGAGTTAAGCTTGAGAAAAGAAAAGTCGCAAATTAAGTGTATCGTTCGTTACAATCTAACAAACATAACGCATGACGCATATCTTTCAATATTTATGGGCATTATCAGATGAACTTGCTTTTGATGGACAACACGACCAAAGAGTTTAAAAAACAACAGAATGTCAGATTTGTTGACAAAAATATTGCTACGAAGAGCAATCAATAAAAAGAGGCAATGACCGTAAAAATGGCTCAATTTCTTTGAATCAGAAAATCAATCGTGACACCACACACTCAAAGCTAGGGAGAAAACATTTGCGTGAGAAAACATTTTTAAGCGTCCGGATGTTCTTTTGACATTTAGTAATGTTTAGATGTTTTTAAAATGATAGTTGTTGTTTAGATAATTATAAAACTGCTTGCAAGGTAAAACAGTTGAAACATTTTGAAGAGAAATCTATAATTTAATTTTTCAGATAATTTTATAACTCTCTCCTCCAAAATATTGATAATGAAAAACAAGTTAACTGCAAGAAAAGTGTTTGATCATAATAAGGCGAATCTACGCCTGGAACTTTACAAATAACTAATAATAATTGACTGATACGACTAAAAACTTGAATGATAAAATAAAAATTGAGCTGTAAAAAAACACTTTAATACCAGGGAAGAAGCGTCATATTTGCTGCAATATTTCCACCAAACACACTTATTGATAAATTTCAAAATTTCATGCTTTAAATTGCTCAAGTTGGTTTTCAAACGAACGTGAAATCCAAGCCTCGCACACATTGTCTCATTCGTCTTCCGTTCCTCGTCATGAAAGTAATTGGAAACGTCTCTCAGCAACGTCCGAGGGAGAAAGACAACGGGCCGTTGACGCAGAGACATCTCGACACTCCTTCCGATTTATCGCCAGCAGCAGAAGTGGGCAGACTCGAGTCCGAGTGACTCACGGCCGTATTCACCATAAACCTAACCTGACTTTAAAAACTGAGGTTTGGGAACTGGAAGTTAGGTTAACTGAAAAACGGAGTTCAATTTCCATTTCACCAATATTTTTTCCACTCCGGTTACTTAAATCTAAGTTACTTGACCACAAAATTGCTGATTGATCCTCATTGGTCGAAACTAACACCACGTGACCTCAACCGTGAGAAAAGAGCGATCCTTCCGAACTGGGTAGTTGGGCCACCATATTTGCCTTCTTAGCAGAAATAAATAACCTGATAATTATGGGCAGTTTTAAAAATTCCGAATTATTTTCTGACCCTTAAAACAATAAAAAAAACAGTATAAATAAAATAAAATCTACTTTAAAAAATATCACAATGCCAATTACTTCAACCAGCCGTCGTGCTGCCATCTATGAGCGGTAGGCTAAATGAAATGACTCTTGGTTATTGAAACTCCTTGACTTTCTTACGATATTAATATAAACTCTAAATCTTGTAAAAATACCTTTTTACAATGAAAGAAAAATTATCATATCATAACAAGTACCAAATGAAGTATATTTTTATGAATAGAATATTCATCCCTTTCCATACTAATAGATTCAAGATGGCGACAAAATCGTGTTCTGGTTCTGACAGAATAGAAACATAGCAGAAATAAATAACCTGATAATTATGAGCAGTTTTAAAAATTCTGATATATTTCCTGAACTTAAAAACTCTTTTAACAATAAAAAAACAGTTTAAATAAAATAAAGTCTACGTTAAAAAAATCAAAATTCCAATTATTTCAACAGGCAGTCGTGCTGCTATCTATAAGCAGTAGGCTAAGTGAATTGACTTTTGGTTATTGAAACTCTTTACTGTCTTACAATATTAATATAAACTCTAAATCTTGTAAAAATACCTTTTCACAATGAAAGAAAAATTATCACATCATATAACAAGTACCAAATGGCATATATTTATATGAATAGAATATTCATCCCTTTCCATACTAATAGATTCAAGATGGCGGATGTCTTTAACTGAAGTATAACCTAGCTTTGAGCATGGTTAGGTTTTTTAACTTGAACCTGAGTTCAGTGGAAGAATCTGTGGTTACTTTTCGATGGTGAAATGAATTTTTAACTTTGATTCGAGAGAAACGAGTTTTTCTCCGGTTTCGCGGCTTAACTTTAGGTTAGAGTTTATGGTGAATACGGCTGTCAGTTTTTTTTAAGAGTGTTTTAAGGTTGTGCGAGTGTGTAATGTAAAAGAACACTGTTCTGATTCATTCATGAAAAAAGAAAGATCCATGGCTAGGTAATAGTCGTGCGATTTGTTCGACATATTTAGAGAGGTATTTTGATTATGCTCGTTGTAGTTGCTACAATTCTAAAATGTAATGGTGTCGAGAACTAAAAGCAGGACCGGATTCCCATTAATAAAGTTCAAACTACGAAAGCGTATGCTGAAGGGTTTTCTATTAAGAAAAAAATATAACAGTATAAAATAGTATTCAAGCACGTCTTTATGTAAAAACCAATTAAAACATCAAAAACAATACCGGAAAATGGGGCACCTTGATTAAAAGTTTTTTTAATTTGTTACTATAAATTCCCTAAAAGAGATTAATTTGTCGGAAAAACTTTTATCACATGTGCTCAGATAAATATATATTCATTATATATTAACTGTATTTGAATCAATACAATTGTACAAAAATTAGAAAAATAATTTAACAAAAAGTATCATCCCTAGATGGCCCACTCTCCCTTTACTATGAAGAAAGTGCCACCAAAATCCAGAGTTAACCAGTTTCACTTAGCATCTTTTAAAAAATATATTTATTGAATTCAAAAAGAGAATCCTTCACTCCATTAAACCCAAAGCCGACTTCTTTTGACAAGCAAAATTGATTAAGTTCATCAAATAAGCACATAATCCTTAATAGACTTTTCACAAGAAAAAGATTAATTCATCATATCGCAGACTAATCCTCAGAAAACCGTCTTTTTAAGGTATCCCAAACGGAGACAATTCATTTATCTCCACCACAGCCACGAGAGAGGCTTAACTTTCTCCCAAAAAACGACAACAGATAATCCCTGATCCCATAAGCCGAACGCAAAATATATAAAAAAATTCCACCCAACAAAAGCCGAGAAAGGGTATTCCAAAAGTCAGAAATAATATCCCAATTTATGACGAGACCCCCATCCATTCGATACTGCCTCTTCGAACAAAAAAAAAGGCCATTCCAAGCCAACCAAACGATTTACCACTCTGACGAAAAGCGCGGGAAAAGCTATCGCCATGGCAACAGATTTCTTCTCGTTGTAAAGAACTGTGGAGATAGCAGAAGCATTTGCATATAAGCAACGGGGTCTCCCTAATAGAGGGAAGGGGCCACGACAATGATAATGACAGAAGAGGGCAGCGGTTGTAAAGTTTAAAAAGTTTAGTTTGTTCGTTTTGAGCCCCTGGAAACTCCCTTTGTGATGCAAATGGATTGAGGGTTAGAGAAGCCGGCAAGCACAATGGTTCTCTTTTTTTTCGTGTCACGGGGCGCGAGGAAATTTTTATTTTCCATAAGAAAGTTTGATTTAGTTAGTTTTGCAGAAGAAGAGAAGGTCCCAAGTGCGCATCCTGTGATTACTATAGGTGGGGCGTGTGCAGTTGCTGTGCTCCGGTTTCGTGCGCGAGGAAGAAATTTATTCAAACAGTCGGGTGGTGAAGTTTGGCTAACTTTGCATGAATAGACAAGGCTGGTTCTAAAGTACCAGTAAAAACAGGAATTGAAGGTAGAGTTCTTCAGTGGTTCATAACAAAAGCGAACTAAATGACAGAGGCTGAATTAAAGGTAGGGTGAATCAGGATAAATAGGTGCTGGTGCAATAGTAGTACTTCCAAACTAAACTTGAGATAAACACGACGTACTAATTTTAAGTTATTATTATACTCAGTTAATTTAGAATAGGCGCCTGAGACGTAATGTATTAGAAGCAGTTACTATTGTAATTATCATCGAAAAAATTTTCAAGAGCAATGTGACAAGACAGCCTAACCAGAAGTAGATGAAGAACTGTAAAAGAATCTGTCACTGAAGTTGTGTGATAAGCTTTATCAGCTGGTTCCTGGTATGTACCCTATTGTTTCTTGTTAAACATTGTAAAAAAAGTCAATATCTGCAAGGACGAGATTAGGGCAGGGTTCGAGGACCTCTGTCCTGCCAGTAACAAACTAAGAAACAAAACGTCAAATCAGGAAACACGACCCCCTTCTCCCCCCCCCAAAAAAAAGCATACGACTCCATCCTACTCAAGATGCGTGCAGGTCGCGCGACTCGGACAAAAGAACCATTCGAATCCTAGATCGAATTCGACAACTCCCCCTCGTTCTATTTATTCATTCGGCGAAACACGCGTGTCCGACATTCGCATGGAAATGAGGAAGGCTCTCAAGACTTTCCATTTCCATTCTCTGCGGAAAAACGCGAGTTTAAAGTCAAGTCAGCAGCTCCTCCGGATTGGGAGGGACACATCTTCTTTTCGTTCCATTTTTTTTTACTTTATATCCCTTTGAGTCTTCGTTCATTTCTTTCTTTGCGCATTCGCGTAAAAGAAAACAGACGGACCCGTATGTATGTTAAAGATTTCAAGTCGATACGGCCTCGGTTCTTCTTAGACTTGGTTGTCAGGAGAGGATAGGATGATTTCGATAAAAATTAAACATGTTTTTTATTTAAATTAAACACAATACATTCAAACTAAGTTGCGATGTACCCATGAACAATAACATATTCTCGTTTTACATCTTATAATCAGTTTTTGCCTCACTATTATATATAAACCACCATCAAAATAAGTGTTAAAAAGAAATTTTATGTTTATCGAACTTGATTATCAATAAATAACATTTACAAGTTAAAACTCAGCAAATAGAAATTATTGATATGAAAGTGAAAAATGATTGATATGAGCGTGACAATGAGGTTAATAAACAAGATATGCTGAATTTATGTTTCGTAAACATATTCAAATTAGTGTAGCATTAATCCTATTCATTAAACATCAAAAATACACATTTACAGATAATGATAGTGACTCTGAAGTTGTCATGAGACAGTTGTTTACCCAATGGTCACTAAAGACAGTTTTGGACATAACTTTGTCAAGGTTTTGAATTTTAAATTGATTGGTTTAGTAATTAGTAGCCATCAGAGAAGCTTACTTTATATTAAACCTAATTAACCACTGTTTTACTCCACTTAATTTTAAAATTAATAATACTTATTTTAAAATAATAAGAAATTAAACTATTCGGCGCAAGTTCAGAGGTGCGGATGATTGGCGAATTTTGGCTATTCGGCGCCATATTTAGAAGCCAAATGACTCTTTTAACATTAGTTAGGGTTACCATATTAGTCATGTTTACTGCTAAAAACTTGGCGCATCCGCACCTCTGAACTTGCGCCAACTATTCAACATAATATTAAAAAAAGTTAATTAAACAATAAACCACTATGCCAAAAGTTTTAAAGTCGCAAATATAATGTCCCATTTCAAAACAAAAAAAGTGTTTAAAAAGAAAATTCCTTTAATGATCCTCCTAAAAAATTGTTTTCTCTGCTTGACAAGTACAGAAATCCGAGGAAGTTACGCAAGATAAAAACTGGTTCTGTAAAACCCAATTCACTGCGATAGTCGTTACTATGCAGGAAAGCCAACTGATGGAAATCGCTTTCTTATCACTTTTCCTCACCCCTTTATTCATTTTCTCCATTCAGATTTTCACTATTTTCAAATTTTCATTTTTATTTCTCTTTTACAACTAGATCAAAAGACAAGTGTCCATTTAGGGCAAACGTTGGAGTGTTTACTGTTTATTGAAAAGGGCCATAAACCTTTGAAGGACGCAAAATGTCAAAATGTTGGGTATTTTCTAAAAAGTATCAGGCAAGATCCTTTTGTGATACCGCTAGAGGATATGGGGGTCTTTCCCAAGTATTTGGACTTTTTAAAGTAAGGTTTTAAGTTTTAACTCATTTAGGGAACATTTTTGAGTTCAAGAGGGGCACTGTCCAGAGTGCCACCCCCTGCATCCGCACTTGCCATAAACAAACCACAATCTTTAAAACTATATTTATTAAAATTAGTCAAGAGGAGTAGAAGAAGCTTTCACAAAAAAATAAATTATTTAAAAGTCATAAACAGCTAATGTAAAGTCAAACCACGGCTTACTAGATACTACTACAGGCTGACAAAGTTTTAAATTAGTATTTAAAACTTTTGACAACTTTTCCCGCTAGGATCGCCACATATCGGGTATATAACGTCATAACCAATAGGATAAACACACTGACAAATAAGGAAAAACAAAGGCGTGTTTTCAAGACATAACTGCTTATTGTTGGCCGTTAAGCCATTAAGTCCCGCCTTCAACTCAGTGGATTTGCTTTGCTAGATGTTAACTATTGCCATCTACATTTTTAAAGATTTCCGAATCTCGGTCAGCCTGTAGTAGTATCTAGTAAGCCGTGGTCAAACAAAGAAGTAAACATGGAAGTATTTTATCACTCCCCATAATGTTGACCAATTTAAAAGAAACACCACTTATTTCTATTCTTAAAACCTTTTTACTAACTACTTACTACAGCTACAACAGACAATCGGTCGAACCCACACAACCCTCCGAACTCTACCAACCCTTTCGAACCACGCACACCTGTCCATCTCCAAACGATAAAGAACCCACCCCGCAAACGAACGACCGGGCATCTTAATGGCCGAAGAAGAAAAAAAGCAGCATAAAACACAGGAGCCGGTCAGAAACAATGGAAGGTCTGATGCTGCAGGGAGATTGATGAAGAACCATGGACATGAGTCATGGACCTGGTTATTTCCTGCTGGATTAGCCACGGTTCGTTTAGCTCTCAGCTTTGGGAGAGATAAAGGGCGTATGCCCTGCTCCTCCTCAAGGAAAAAGTTTGAGGGAGAGAGATATTTATGAAGAAGAGATAAGTCTGAGATGCGGTTTCTGCAGAAAGGCTTATCTGTAGGGACGCAAATGCGACCCATCAGCGGATTTGGAGAGGAAGGGGAATGACCCTCAGAGGATGGATGTGTAGTATCAAAAAATGTGGCTGCGTAATTATGAATACGAAAGAGATCCAGGAATTTCTTGCGTCGTTCATTATTTTATCAAAAATGAAGTAAGAATTAAAAGCAATATCAGCGATATAAATTGAATCGTCAGTTTGAAGAAGGGAATAAGTCCAAAAATCAAGTTTTGAGAAAATCGAAAAAAAGAAATGGAATTTTCATTGTATGGATATCGATTTCACAACTTCAAGGGGCGAAATCTCCCTATAGGGGTTAGTTATTTCCCCCCTCTCTTCACCCATGTGTAGGGCAAAGCTTGGAGATTGTTTTGAGCACAAAAAGTCAATTTGTCATTTTTTGGACTTATTCCCTTCTTCAAACTGACGATTCAATTAACAATGAGGTATTCTCACAATTTGAGATTAAATTTTATTAAAATAGTATATAAAAACCACGAAGAATGACGTTTACATCAAGTATTTTCGTAGCCTAGATTCTGAGATATAAATTTTTGAAATTTCGTTTTTTGTTTCGGAGCGAAAACACTTTCGAATCCCAAATCATGCGCTGTGAGGTCACATCCAATAGAAGCCCGTTTTCTGATCACGTGAAAGCAGCAAATAATGGTTTTCATGCGCTGTGATGTCACATCCAATAGAAGCCCGAATTCTGATAACGTGACTTTTCTGAC
The DNA here is from genome assembly GCA_024610705.1 of Tetragnatha versicolor. Lineage (NCBI taxonomy): Eukaryota > Metazoa > Arthropoda > Arachnida > Araneae > Tetragnathidae > Tetragnatha > Tetragnatha versicolor. Next base: position 21,110,176 of record JANDEH010000008.1, read on the forward strand.
GTTTTGGCAAAAACAAAATTGAATTTTAGATTATTTAAAACACATTTTTGAACTTAAAAATCAGAAATTTGGAGTTTCAAACCATAATGTATCAAAAAAGTATAAAATCAAGCAAATCCCTCACTCATGCAAATACCTCATTATTGAAAAATATTTTTCATAATAACTTAAACATATAGGTAAACATGAAAAATGAATCACCAGTTTGAAAAATGAAATTAATCCAAAAAATGACAAATTGACTTTTTGTGCTTAAAAAAACCTCCTCTCTTCAAGTGAGTGAGAAGAGGGAGAAAATAATTCCCCCTATAGGGAGATATAACCCCTTGAATTTTCGAAATCAGTGTCCATTAGGGTGGCCCAAAAAACTTTTTTTTCAGGTAGAGTTCTGGCCACCCTCTACTTTTTTTTAACAGCAAATAGAAGCTCATAGCCAAAATTTCAACTCTGTATTCGAATTAGAAGTCGATGCCAAAGAGGAGGGGAATTTTCCATGCTAATTAATAGCTCTTGTCGTATTATTTGAGGGTGTTTAGGGTTTTTATTTTTTTTTCAATGAATTCTTTTATTTCGAACTTGAAATTTGATAGAAAAGTTTATTTTAGGAGAAAAACAACTTTAAAATTTCTTAATAAAAAAGTTTTCAAAAAAAAAATTTTATTTAATTTTTTTCTCATTTTTTTTTAATTTTTGAAAAAGGTGGTTATGATGCACACCAAATGAAATAAAATGAAATTACTAAAAAAATGAACCTGGTTTCATTTTTTAAGTTGTATAGTTCTAGAGTTATTAGCTGTTTAAAAATGCAGGAAAAACAACTTTACAAGAGTTCTTTGAACATTAGAAAATTACTACAACCAAAATAAAGGTGATAAAAAAACAAAACCTGGAATATTATATCTATAACGTTAGTAGTTTCTTATAAAAAAATCATGAACAAAATGAGATGGTTTTATTTGTGGTTTTTTAAGTGTTTTGTATAAAAATCTTCGAATTTGGACTTTTTCACTCCTCTTTGGCATCGCTTTCTAATGAAGGTACGAAGCCCAAACTTTGCCAAAATAGTTTTCTCTGTAGGTCTAAAAAATTGAGGGGGTGCCGTGGCAATTTCATAACACTTTATTTTTTCCCATAGAAAAGTGGGCCACCCTCCATTCATTGTATTTTTAAAAATTAAATTTGGAATTTAAGTTAATGTCTTTCTGTTATTATTTGTGCTGTAAACTGAGCTAAAATAAAATTTGCTTTTAATTTAAAAGTATTTTTGACTTTTTTATGCATGGAATGTTCGACTCCATACATAATCACTTACTCCATTGATACTGCCTGCCTTAATGTGACTCAGTTTCACAATATTTTTTTTTGTCTTGATCTTTTTATTTTTCTCTTTTGTGCTGTTAACAATGCATAAATAAAATTTAAATGTCAATTTAAGTGATTTTTAAGGTTTTTTCTTGAGTAAAAATTCCATAAGGTTGAAAAGGGAATAGGTCCAACAGCTTTTTTCGACTGTAAAATATTTTTGAATGAACTTGTATTTTTTCGACGATTGCTCTATTTTCTAAATAGTCCTGAATTTTCAGTTTTCGCTCAAAACATGCTGAAAATTAAAGCTAAACTTATGGTTGCATATTTGCTACCATGATCAGTAGAGGTTCAAAGCATTTCCACCACCTAACCTGATTTATATACTACTACATATTTTTAGTTTCATGTCATTTTGTTCCGTGAAGCATGTTCACTCTTTTAGGGAGGCACGTAATACCCCGCGCCATATAACCCTAGATCGACCCCGGATAAGAGCATTTTGTTACTTTTATTCTAAAAATGCAATAAAATGCATATTTCACTAATCTTTTTAATACAAAAATATAAGTTTATGAAGACCATAAACATCGTAAGGTAATCCCACAAACCTCTAATGAAAATATTGCAGTCCATAACTCACTCTTTTTCATGCTTAAACCTAATAAATTAAAACAAATTTAAAAACCTTGATAGAAAAACTTTTTGGGAGGATTCAGCAGTGTCAATACAACTAAAAGCTACCAATGAATTAAGCCATCCAACAATTAAAGCTCCCTTCATCCCACTAAGATGATTAAACCCCCCCCTGCGGGAAAACACAGCTAACTCAATAACGTCGAATTAAAACACGACACAAGAAAAATCCCTAAAACAAACAGATTACAAGAAACGCACACAAAACGTCTCCCAAGTCAATCTACTAAAAAAATATAATTCCACAAACAAAACGACGGAGTGATTAAGTTAACTTAAAAAGCAAATATCCCACTTTGAAATCATCGAAAACGAAAGAAACGGCCAATACTATCGCAACAGCAGCAGCATAAAAGCCACTGCTTCAAGAGCACTTTTTACAACCATTTTAATTCCGCGCTTCCCCTTCCTCTTCCATTGTAACAATCGGAATAAAAATAGAATCGTCAGACATTAGTTCTTTTTTTTCTCTCCAATGACAATAAAAACCCGGTAATTAACACACAAGGGAGAGGGTAAATTTAGTTTAAAGTACAAAAACCCTATCTTGCCATCGAAGAAAGAAATAATGGTAGCTAGGGCGATTGTTTGTTTTTCCATCTTCTGCAATTCGAATTTGTTCCGATTAGTTTTATTTTGCGGTGACACTTTTAGTACTGCCACTGGGGGACCTCATTACAAAGATTGGGTTTTCCCATGTTAAAATATAGTAACTTTAAACAAGGTTTTATCTGAAAGTGAGGTATTTGTTCTTGTTCTTATTTAGGGGTGTTTAGCAGAAATTTGAGTCCATTTTCGTACCCTAACACAAAGCATTTTAGCCTTTAACCCTTTATTTACCGACGGTACTTTTTAGTACCACTGGCTCAAGTTTAGAACTGCTGATGGTTGGCGAGTTTTGGCTCTTTGGCGCCATATTTAGAAGCCACATAATTCACTTAACATTAGTTGGGGTAGCTAACTGTACAGTGATTTTTATCGCTAAAAACTTGGTGCATCAGCAGTTGTAAACTTGCGCCGAAAATAATTTGGTATATAAAGGGTTAAATGGACACAATTTTTCACAATACAACAAAAATGGAACCCTATTTTCACAAATTCATAAAAAAGCTCTAGTCTGAAAAAAAGCTAATAATTTTTTTCTTAAAATTCACAAATCTATGAGTAGATTTTCACAATTTTTACAAAAATCGGGCCCTTCAAAAAAAAGTCTGGAGACACCCCTGTTAATATAACATCTTTCTCTTCTTGACAACAATTTTTGAGAAAAATTTTCTGTTAATAACATCCTGTGTATACAAATTTAAAAGATAAAGGTTAATATGTTAAATCGCAATAATAACGCCCCTATGGTATGCCAATAGCATTAATTAATTTATGTTAGCAAATAAAATACAACGTGGAGAATAAGGTGGCGCCATTCTAATAATACGTAACCTTAGTAACATAAGCGAACCGCAAACCTCTCTCCTAATGACGTACGAAAACTGTCAAACCCCTCATGCTTAAGTTTTTCCTGGTACAATTTTTTTCTTAAAATTTATTTTTAGTAGAATTTTCAATTTATCATAAGCAAGAAACAAGATATTTTCGAAAATGCAGTGTTTATAACATCTTACGTAAATATCATTTATACATTATATATCTTGTCAGAAAAAATAAGTAAATAGCAAACCCCCTTATGTGCTTACTATGTAATATTTTAAATTTAAAGGCCCTTGGATAGGAACACTAATGCCACATATATTTATTACATTGCACAATTCATTTATTTTTTATGAAAATTTGTCAAGCTGTAACAATATCGTTCAAACTAGTCTGTTCATTTAGAATAGGCGCCTGAAACAGGATCAAAAACGCCTAATTACGCTCATCACGCAACTTCAGTGACCGATTCTTTTACAGTATTATAACAACTTCTGTTAAGGCTGCCTTGTCATATTGCTCAAGAAAAATTTTTTCATTAATAATTACAATAGTAACTGCTTCTAATACATTACGCCTCAAGCGCCTATTCTAAATGAACATAGTATACAAGGAACTCTAATTCTCTGTTCTGAAAAAATCCTCTCCGTCTAACTTTCCATTACCTAACAGAAGAAACTACTCAATGCCTCAGCGAACAAAAACTACCCCACTAACTTGGTTAAAAGAAACGAACTAAACCAATATAAAAAACTCCATTCATCAAAATCCGAAGTCGGAGAGCGTAGGCCAGCTTGGCGGGAAACGAACGAGGATAAATGGATCCTTCCACACCCAAGGGGCCCTGTAACGGGGACGGAGGAGGGTTTTTTTATGAAAAGAAAAAAGCGATGACAGTTGGAAATACATTGAGATGAAACGTCCAGAACGGCTTAGGTCACGAAGAGTTTAACCAGCTTAAAACGAACTTGGATATAACTAATCAAGTATATCGACGTCACGTTTAATTGCACACAGAAGTCTACCATGGGCGGTTTCATGGTTTGTTTATTGTTACGAACAGACCCCGCTTTATTACAAACAAAATTTGAATACAAAGAATCACATTTTTTTAGTTACCCCTCTGCATTCATGCTAATAAGGTCAAAATAACTAAACTTTTTCCACGCTTAAGGAAAGTAAAAATAAGAGTTCATAAGGTGGCTTTATTATTGTTAGTTATGTAGTTATATTTTCCAAGACCTTCGGACCTTCTTACAGGTGAATTTCTCTTAAATATATATCTTTTTGAAACCACAAATAGATGAAAGAAAAAGAAAATGTTCCCTTATAGGCTGCAACATGGGATTTAAAGCAACTTTTCTCTTAAGTACTGGGAAGCTTTAATTGGCGCAAGTTCAGACTTGCGTATGCGCCAAGTTTTTAGCAATAAAGATGACTAATATGGTAATCCTAACTCATGTTAAGTGAATTATTCGGCTTCTTAAATGTGACGCTAAACAGCCAAATTCGCCAAGCATACGCAACTCTGAACTTGCGCCGTTTCCTGTTCCCCAAAGGTGTTACTTCCATACGGGATCAATGTTGTCCCGATTCTATGAGATGAAAAAAAGCAGACCAAATTTTACAAAATTGGGTAATAGTACTAATATTTAGGGGTTAAACACGTTTTGTCACTTTCTATAACACTGTCATATGCAACCCCTATGCACTCTAAAAATTATCCAATCTAGATGAACTTTGGCAAATAATTTTTTTGTTCAAACCTCCTCAGTAGCCTCCTCATCTTTAGTGTTCAGAGGTCGGTGAAGGGAACACTGATGATACTATAGAAGCTCATCGGCATAGTGTTTTAAAGAGAAAAAAAAGTGCCCCCCCCTAAATATTACCCACTCTCGCAAAATTTTACATTTCGGTTCGAAATCGATCCCGCACGAAAATCAAACATTCGGTAGGTAAAAACTAAACATCCAATTAAGTACGTAAGCTCCATCAAGAGAATTCGTCTTAAAACAATCCACCCCTCTGAAGGTCAAGCATCAATTAAAAGCAACATAGTATCATCACCGCAAGAAGAGGCACCTTGACACCCATTCCAAGCCCAAGTAACCCGGAAACGAGCAATAACACGGGCAGATCGCGATGGCAACCTTGGGAGTTCGTTGCGCTTTCCGAGGAATGGCGTCTAATGAAGCCGAGCTCTCAGTCCGCTTATTAATTCCAGAAACAATAAACATCTGTGATCACGCCACTCGACTTCGTATGCAAGGACGGGAGAGAGCTGGAGGAAGCGTTCCTGTGAGGAAGACACGTAGTCGCCCCATTGTTTGGTGGCGTGGAGATAAGATCCATCAAACCAAATTGCGTAATTTAGAGTAAGGGGGAAATTACAGGGCATTAACGTTTAGTGTCAAGGTCAGACATCTTAATTCCCGAAAATCACCTCATATCGTCAATGAATCTACTCTCTGATGCTCATCCCAATGATATTACTCCATCTTTTTTATTGAAAACTTTGGGTTAAGTTTCGTTTAATATCGTTACACTCGTATTGACTTCAAAAATTTGAAATATCACCAAAAATTCTAAAGCAAATTGTATGGTAGATCCAACGGCTAACTTTGTAATTTTCAGGGGGGAGCGATATGTTTGTATTCGCGACATACAAAATACATGCAATGCCAAGGATTGCTGTTAGTAAGTAAGGGAAAGAATTAAATAATTATATGAGGATATAATTCAAGGAACTATGAAAAATAGCGTGTCCCTGATAAAAAAAATACATTACTTTATGGCGTAATAAGAAGAAATTCTTTTTCTCTGCATTCACAAATATACAAAACTCTTATGTGCCTGGTGACGCAATTCTCTTAAAAGGTATAGAACAGAGGTTCCTGACTCGTAAAAGTCCACGGACCATTTAGCAAAATACGGAATCACATACACGGACCATCTTATCCTATGTCACTTAAATCCCTCGAACATATTCAGATACAAATGTGAGAGCGGACCACAGTTTGAGAACCACTGTTATAAGAGAATTTACCCAAAACACATTAGCATAAAGTGTAACGGACACACGAGTATAATAAAAATGTGGTATAAATGAGAAGATTAAGAATAGTTCTATCAATAAGAAAAAACCATGTGCATTCAAATAGGTACGCACCAAGAATATTGCCACAGAAATACAGTATCATACAAAAATTATAGAGACGTCCCCCATTCCATCACAAATCAAAAAACGAAGCGCATTAACTTCTAAGGGTATATCACCTACGGTTGAAAGTACCTGAATTATTCATAACACAGCCGCCACTAACCACCTAAAGCCAAAACCCATTAGAAAATCAACTGATAAAATATTTGGTTCCGTTTAATTATTAATAGCCATGGCAGAACAAACAGCGAATAAAAAGCAATCTGCTAATTGTATTTAAAGCAACACAGACAAAACGTATGTGCCGTTTCATTAATAAGCGGAGGCATGGAACAGGGGGTAGAGTGGGAGGAAATGGCTTTTCCCTAGTTCAACCCCCAAGCCTTTTTGAAGTTTATAATAGGATTTCCCTTGAGATTCCTTAAAAGCCGATTTCTGCTTCTGCATGGAATGAAACCAAACCATTTTGAAACTAGTGTGATAGGTGTCAAGAATTAGTGATGGCGAAGGAAAATTTCTCAAGGCTATTTGAGTTCTATCCAGAAAGCTAAATAAATATTTTAAGTTTTAAGCTCGTTTGTGATATCACTTTTGTTGGTTACAGTCCTGTGTGTAAAATAGTCAGAGGAATACTATCTGGACCTGGACAACATCCGTTATTACTCCTTTGCACTCCACAAGAGGTTCACCATTGAATACACAATATAAGGGTTGTATTGTATAGTATCAACTGGTGGACCTTCATAGAATGCAATATTACTAGTTCCTCATTGAAATGTTAATTAGTAGTAGAGCATCGTTGATTATTACGATTAAAAATAAATAATCCGAAAAACATAACGTAAGTTAGAGGCCTTATCACGGGAATATCTAACGAATCTGTTTTAGGGTGAAAACGAGTAGGTCATATGAATGATTTGAGAGAATAATTCGGCTCAATGTGCAAATGCTATGCTCAACCTTCGTAAGGATATAAAGCTCCCAAACGTCAGTAATGACGTCTGCAGACCAAATAACAATTCGATATCACTCAAACCCATTGGAAAACGTTTCCGAGCATGCTCGAGCATGAGAAGAAATCTTTTAAGAGATCCAGCTATCCAGCATCGCAGTATCTGTCCATTTAGATCCATGTTATTGTGGTTCTATCGTATTTTTAACATAGGAACTTGCCGATTATTTGAGTGCCAGTGGTGAGAAACTGAATTAAGGATCTTAAGTCAATGTCACAAAGAACCCATACAGCAGTCGATACGCTAGAAACCCACTACTTCACCCCCAACACCACCCAGGCATCAGTCTCACACAATTACCCCGCCCCCGAAGCAAGCAAGCACCCATTCCGCCAACGCGTTTCCGTAATTTATTAGCACCAACTTAACAGCCCGGGCACAACAATAGCTCTCCCTCCCTCCCCCCTCAAAATAAAACCCCCTTAATATCCATTCCCCCCGAAACGCGGAAAGGTAGCATACAGATCTTGGCAGCTCTCCACGATTCCGCAAAATTAAGGAGAAGGGCCCTAACGCAATTTAAGGCAAATGGGGGCGAGATTCTCTTCTTAAGACAAGGGCGATGAAACGAAGGTAAAAAAGGAGAGCAGTAGTAAGTAGGAAAAATGCGAAATTAAATTTCAATCTGGGATGGAAATTTGCGAGAATCGCGTTGAAGTGATACTTATGAGAATGTCCGAAGGGACACGAAGGGAACGAGAATTTAATTTGCGAATTGCGTTAGGGAACAACGAGCGGTAATGCAGTGTCTTGGAAACTTTTGTTTTAAGGGATGTTAGGAGGCGCGAAAGTGCATTTTCGGATTTTTGAAGGGTTTTATTGGAGTGCGTCTGGCGGTGGAAGAACTTTAGGTAATTTGGTTATGCTTTGAGCGCTGGGGAATTACAAATTGGCCTCGAAGAACTGGGGTTAAAGCGAACAGGGATGGAGTCATTCGGGGGGAAAACTTCTTTACTTGACTTCATTTGCCTTCGACAGGAATAGGTAATATTAATAATGCATAAAAGATCTTAAGATTTGGGTATCGAGCACTTAGGGAAAGTCCTTATAGCTTATATGCCTTTTAAGCACCATTAGAAAATGAGAAAATACCATAGGTCTCAAAGACGTAAGTGCACTAATAAGTTTACTGGTTCAAAGGCATGGCTGGAATGCAAAATTCCAGGGTTGGCAAAAAACCGGGTTTTTTTAAAAAAACCAAAAAAACCGGGTTTATTTGGTTTTTTTTGGTTTAAACCAGGTTTTTTTGGTTTAAACCAAGTTTTTTTAGAAATTTTTTTTATCAGAATAAGTTATTTTAGCATTGATGTTTGAAATTGAGTTGTAAATGAGACATTTATTTCAGGGGTTGTTTATAATTGATAAATGATTTGTATATTTCAATTAATTAATTAAAATTAAATTAATTTGTTTTAAAAATAATTTTTGTTTCTAAAATATTCCAATTTGAATATCTAATATTATTGTAGTGAATAAAAATCAGTGTTAATTTATCTTGGATAAATGGTTGAAATAATCAAATTATTTATCTTAATTATATATGGATTAATTTATGAACTTAAGAAATTTCTTTAGAAAGAGAAAATTTTATTTTTTAAATGAGAAGTAAAAGTGAAATGTGAACAACTAATGTTAACTGAAATTGGATAATTGATAAAGATAATTAATTTGATTAATTATTAAATGGTAAAATAATCAAATTAATTATATGGATTATTTATGAACTTAAGAAATTTCTTTAGAAAGAGAAAATTTAACTTTTTTAATAAATGAAAGGGAAATGTAAGCAACTAATGTTAATTGAAATTGTATAAATGATTGAGATAATTAATCCAATTAAGGAAATTAACGGTTTTTATTAATTTAGTAATAAACCCAACTGGTTTTTATCTGTTTATAAACAAACCAACTGGTTTTTAGTTTTTATCATTAAAGAAATCAACAGTTTTTATTAATTTACTAAAAAAACCAACTGGTTTTTATGACTGACAAATAAGACAAATTGGTTTTATTAATTAATTAAAATCCAAGCCATATTTTATCAGTGAAAAACAGATAACTTTTGTGTATGTTTAGTTACTCTTTGAAATAATGCTTCATTTTAAAGGAAATTAATAAATGAACTATCTCTTGCAAAATATAATAAGTTTAACTTAAGCACTTAAGGTTAAGTTTAAAGAGAATTCAATAATTAAAACCATTAAATTAAAAGATTTCTGATTTTTAATCACCTTAAAATGTCAATTTTTTTTAAAAATCTGACCTTTTAATTTTGTGCAAAAGATTATACTTAATAACACTTTCTTTAAAAAATCCTGAAAATATTTTATAATTTCTAAAAAAAACCAAAAAAACCAAGTGGTTTTTTTGGTAAAAAAACCAAGGTAAAAAAACCATGGTTTAAACCAATGGTTTAAACCAAATGGTTTAAACCGGCCAACCCTGCAAAATTCTATATATTTCTTCACGTAATATCATCAAATAAGTATTATAGTACTAATAAGTAATTCAGTAATAATAAAGCACAGAATTTGCAACTGTCCTGAAGAAATCCACTTTATCCGTATCAAATATTTATATGACCAACAATACCCTCAGCTCAGCGAAGCTTGGATAATTTTTCTTATGGATATAAATACAGTAAAAAGAAGATGGAGGCAAAGGCAGATATTAAAGCACATAAGATCATAGATCCGACTTCGTCCTGGACACGATATCAACCAAGTTATAAATTTACAAAAAGAGTAGTTGACGCGACTTTCAGTGACAGGTCCAACGGACCAGTGACATTCATGCCCAAGTAGTCCGAATTGTTTGTCGGTGGTCGCCGACCAAACGAACAACCAGACTTGCTCGAGCACTGCTTGAACCTTAGTAGACCTAGCCGCCCCAAACTTCCCATTTAATTCAATGGTAATCTCGGGCAGCCTAAAAGGGTTGAAGTAGCATCTTCAACACTACTTTGAATATTTGATAAGAAGGTAATCAATGCGTGCTATATTGGCTAGTCAAAGGTATTCACAGGACCCAGAAACACTTCGAAACCCGTAAACCGGGCCGTCCCATCAAAACCGCCCCATTAACGACCGAGTCAAGGGCGTCCCCGTAACCCATGGCTACGTCACGAAGCGCCCCGGCAATTACGCCCCACGCGCTCCCCCCAACAGTCACGCCAACGGGACGCCCTGTGACGGAATTCGGCAGTTTCTATGCAAACGCAGAGATCGGGCATTACCATATACAGAAAGTGAATGGCATCGGGAATGGGAGATTTAAAATACTAGCACCGTCAAATTCGTTCACACGGAAACATGGAATTTACGTATAAATCATCGAGTCTAGCTAAACATACCAGCAAGTCAATCCACCTTCGGTTCATTGAACATCATGTTCATAACGGTCTGTGGTCTGGTATGGCATGGCTATGGTGCGGGTGCCATTAACATAAAACAAAATCTTGCCCGCATATTGCCCTTTAGTCATACGTAGAAGTTTTCAAAATAACTTTTGAATTTGAACATCAGTTTAACCGTTTTATCAGAAAAATAACGCATTAATTGAAGCGATATGCCTGTCTTCCTTAACGAGGCGCGCGCCCCACCGGGTGCAAGGGGAAAATTTGATAAAAAAAAGTATAAATTTTGGAAATTTATTAAAGAAACGTATTATAATTGCGAATTGACCTATATTACTAATAAAACAAGTTGAAACCCTGTTTTTAAGAGTCAAATTTCAAAAAAGCTTTGAGGAAATATTAGGACTACAGAGGACATGGCGAGAATAAGGTTCAAAAACAAATGCAGTTCAACATGACGAAAGAAGGATATTGTTTAGTCTTTCGAAAACTTTTAACTAGCAGTCTACAAAAAAACAACCCAGCTCAAGATTTTGAAGATTCTCGACAACAACCTTGCATTAAAACTTAAAAGAAAGCTGAATGATGTCACGTAGAAATAAAAATGCCTCCAAAACGATGACATTGTTTCATTTTTCGGTTGCGTGGATCGTAAAATGAGTTCAGCACAAACAACCATCCAGTCACAAAATGACACTCAAGAACTGTCAAAAGGCCAAGATGCACCCTTGACCTTGAAGAAGGACCGGCGCAATATTCCGAGCAAAATAAACCACGCTTGAGTGAAACACTTAAGTGAGACATGGGATGCAGTAAAACAACGCTTTTACGGTTTTTGAATGACTTCACATAAAATGTGCGAACTGTGGGAAAGCTTGCACTTCGAGGGTAATCGAGATAAACATTGTCCTTTAGAAGGTCTAATACAGAAAAAAATTGTACTTGGAATCTAAAAATCGTAACGTGTTCATAATGTAAACTGTTTGAATCAGTCAATCAATCTAAATGCATTTTTTTTTCAATTTAAAAAATATTAATGTATTTTTAAAATTTTTCTAATTTAATCGCTCTGCGTCATTTTTAAACTACTATTCAATAAAAAAATAATTCTTATGATATGGCAACCGTCAATGTAAATTTAAATACCCATCACAAATTTTTGACGTAATTCATCTACCAGCTTCGTCAAGCTACAAAGTAAAGCTTACGTCAAATTCTCAATCAATTTAACTGTCTAATTTACACAATTTGCATATTTGGCGAATTAATAACCCAAGCCTCATTCGTAAAGATGAAGAGGGAAACGCTGCAGATAAAATAAACTCATTCGAAATCAACAAGATCCGGACAAAACGTAAAAACTGCATTTCCAACACAAAATACCGAGGCCGTCCATCTTTTCAATTAATTCCCGCACTACGGCACGAAAGGGAAAAAAAGACATTCATAAAAATGTAACAACGATGAGAAAATGCTGGGAAAGCAAATGCGAACTGTCAGAAACAATCGCCATTTTCACACCTACGGAGACGGAGGGAAAAAAGGTTCGACAAAAATCCAAACTAATTAATTTTATTTGGGGGATTCTCCGCGTGCGATGCAAGGATAAAAAGGAACCCTTTAATAGAAATAGAAAAAAGAATGTGTTCCTTCCTATTCTTTTTATTATTCTCGCACAACATCGGTCTCCGAAATTACGATTCGGAAAGAGAAATGGTTCTATCTTTGGAACCTCTGGCAAAAGAACGATTTGAACTAAGTCGAAGCATCAGTCATAAATGGCCTCGTCGCTTTAAAATAATTCGAACCATTTTCAATTTTTAACCGAAGCAATTTTCGTTCAAATTTTTAACACCCAGCGGGACTTTTAATCTTTTATACCGAGACCTTAAAAATTAGAATTGTAAAAGAAAAGACAGTCCCATATTTAATTTGCAGTTTACTTGCCAGATTTGAACTAAAACTAGGCATTTTAATGGATTATTAATATTTCTCAATGAGGAAGTGTAAGCAACTTTTTAAAATTTTGAAGATTCTTCTTCTCAACTAATTACAGCAAGACAAATATTACCCAGAAAAATCACTCAATGACCCAGTTCACAAAATGTTATGCACCTCCATGCATACATTTCGTCACACATCTAACCACTCAACTAGTTTATTTTAATCAAACTAACAGTACATACAGCTAGACTAAATTTTCCTGAATCGTCAGATTCTAGCAAGATTTTACGAACTACAACAAAAACAAATCAGTACGAAATTTTATAAGCTTTCACTGGTGATAACACGTCAAGTGTCCTAAGACTCAAGGACACATGATTTCACTTCACTTCTTGATATCATTCAGAAGAAAAGGTCAGTGACGTGAAACATAAGAGTGAATGCTGTTTTCCTTAACAAAGTCGTTCCCAAAACTCGATGAAGTTAGCGGACCAATTAGCTTAAATATTACCATTCACGGGCCAGAGTAACCGTGTATCCTTAAAATCCATTAATCGGGACAAAACTGAAAGGATAGATTAATATTTTGAAATGGCAACTTGCGCTTGAAATGGTTGCAGAGATTAAAATATTCGAAGGGCCGAATTATAAGCCGGATAAATTCAAAACAGATACTAAGACTAAACACGAACAGATTTAAATGTAACTGTTCTGAAAGTTCGAAAACAGTAAACCAGTTTTACAAAAAATGATGGTCCAACAGAATTCCAGATTTCTTAACCCTTGGGTTGAATTTAAAATTGAAAAAAAACCGCTTTACACCGGAATGGAAAAAAGAGAATATATTCAGAGGGAACTGCAGCGAAAATGTGGCCACCAGATGCAAAAATCTGAGCACCCGAGATTTATGGCGGGCTGCACGTGGCATCTCTTATCCATACGAAAGAAAAGAACAGAACCAAGAACACCCGAACTAAAATACATAAAAAGCAGAATAAAAAATCTCATTCCAAAACAAGATGGCCGCGCAACGAAAAAAAAATCAAACGACGGCAGACGATTTTAAAAATAGAAAGGTTCGGAGAGGGGAAACGGGAATTCCGAAATGACAGAAGGCACAGAACTCTCCCAAAAAGAACGTTCCGAGGGGTAGTAGGGTTAAAAAGAATCTCCCCAGTCCTCAGTGTTCCTGAACGTACGCGCCACCATACTGTAACAGAACACATTTCAATAGAGAAAGTCACGGTAATAAAGATTGAGGTCAAGAGAGCATCGACAACCAGCAGGGAGTAAAAAAAGAACGCGTCTAAAAAGAGTTGGAACCTGTGTAGGAAATTTTTAGGGAACAATAAAAAAACTCCCGAACAAAAAATAAATTAAAGGAGAGACAGGACTAATTTTAACCCTAATGAGGTTTCCCTTCGCGTTATTAGCTTCTTTCTGTTAGATAATTGTAGTGGAGATACTCTTCAAATTGAAATCGATAACAGGGCAGGGTAATTAGAAAAATGTAAAAAGTGCGAAATTACAGCAAGAGTCATTTGCGATCCAAAAAACTTGGAAGAGAAGTCTGCAGAGAATAGTGATAAATAAATTTAGGGAAGACTACTTCTGGATCATCTCTTCTAGCCAAGGGAAATGAGAGCAGAGCCCGCAAATTGAGGAGAGTTTTTATTAACTTGAATTACACAGGTCTGCAATGAAAAAGCTGTTTGAATAATTTGTATTTTGGTGTGCTGATAACGAAAAAAATAATGAAAAAAATCCTATACGTCAGGATTTTTCACAAATTGCAAAATTATATTCGAATTTGCCCATTTTTCATAGTTTTTGTGCATTTCTAGCTCCTTTAGTTTTAAAAATTAGAAGCTGTGATTGGTGCACATAGTAAACTATCTCATCAGGACATTATAGAGATAGAAAGAAAATATTAGGGAAGATTTAATCGGGGAATAATGAAGGAATTTTGTTGTATAGTTCAAAGAAACGTTCTTTTTGCTACTCACAAGGGTAAAGGTACCAAGGGGAGTTTCATGAGGAGAAAAAATTGGCTTTAGATTGTGTAAATAAGTTTATTTTAGTTATATAATGATTTTCATGAAGAATATGTAACAATAATTTTGTTTTATGAACCTATTTTCATGAAAATTGAAATAATGACTTATTTTACAATTTTACCTAAATTGTCAGGAAACATGACATTCTATGGCAAAACAGAGACCATTTTTGAACTCAGGGCACAAAAAAACCTTAAAACTAACAACCTTAAAAAATAATTTGGATTAAAAAATCTACTTCATAAGTATACGGACATTTTATGTGAAATGTTGCTATATTTTCTCAATTTGTTACAAAAATTTGGTGTCTTAAAAATCAAAAGAGGTATTTTTTGGATTCAGCTCACCAAAAATCATAAAAAATATTTTTCAAATCAAGTTTGTGTCGAAAGATAATTTTTTTAAATATTTACTTTTATTTTCTTAAAAAATTGACATATTTACTCAAATTGTGAAAAAAGGTGAAGTCTTATGACAAAACGGAGGTCAGTTTTAGATTCAGCACATCAAAAAACATAAAAAAAGATTTGGTTGAAAAAATTTGAATAAAAAATTTAGTATAAAAAGTTAATTTAACAAAATTTTAAGGCATTTCCCAATAAAACCTAAAAATCTGAATTGTCAAAAAACGTGACGTCCCAGGACAAAATGGAGGTCATTTTTGGATTCAGCGCACCAAAAATAACAAAGTTCAGGTGAAATATCCAAGACAGCTCGAAAAAAGTTTTTTTTTGCAGACCTGTGTTATCGATCCAATAGATTTCTTTAATTCTGAAAATTTTAAAATACATAAGACTCGTTATTTTCCGATGTTTTACATTTTTAAAATGCTAATGGAAATATAGAATTTTAATAAGAAAACAAAACTGAAATGTTATTGTTAAAACTTAAAGATTATTTAAGTTTACTCAACTTTTTTATGGTTTTAATCTCAAAACTGCTTTTATCCTAAGGAATGAGGTATTCTCACGTTTTGAGATTAAATTTTATTAAAATAGTAGATAAAAAACCATGAAGAATGACGTTTAGATCAAGTATTTTCGTAGCATAGTTTCTGAGATATAAATTTTTGAAACTTCGTTTTTTGTTTGGGCGCGAAAACACTTTCGAATCACAAATCATGCGCTGTGAGGTCACATCCAATAGAAGCCCGTTTTCTGATCACGTGAAAACAGAAAACACAATGGTTTTCATGCGCTGTGATGTCACATCCAATAGAAGCCCGTTTTTTGATAACGTGACTTTTCTGACGTTTCGGTGAAAATAAAATTGAATTTTAAATTATTTAAAACACATTTTTGAACTTAAAAATCAGAAATTTGGTAGTTTTAAACCATAATGTATGAAAAAAGCATGAAATCAAGCAAATCCCTCACTCATGCAAATACCTCATTCTTACAAGAATTTTACATTTTATGAGTTAACGGTAGGTAAGTCTCCATGGCTTTTAATATAATACTAAAACTTAAAATTGATGTAAAAATAACTAAAGGAAGCACAATTTCTCAGTTTGTACATTTTACAATTAAAACAACTCTTAAAACCTTAAAAGAATACAGACATAAGGGCAAACATATTACCATAATACCCCACTGTATCTCCCATTAAATTATAATAAAACTGCAGCATTGGGAACAGGAAAAACTACCAAAGAATCACAGCTATTAGATATCTAATCAAAACTGAAAATAATAAAATAACAAATGACAAAAAAAATTCCATTCGATAAAACTGCAAACATTACTATATACTTACTGCCATCCATTCAACGTAAGTAAGAGTAAGTTAATAAGTTCGTAGTAAACATATGTAAAGAAAAGGACAGGTAAAAGAGCGATAAAAAAGCAATGATGAATGCAAAATATTTTCCTTCAAAGAACACAGGCGACACAGAAATGATTTTAATTTCCCCCAATCAAACAACCGAACCGGTCGAGCGTCAGCCATAATAAAACGACTTTCCCAAATTTGACCAACATGAACGATAAAAAGGAAGCTCAAGCAAAAAACAGAGTAGTTAACAACATAACTAGGATATAGATCATATTACTCTTCTATTAAATTACAAACATTTCAAATATAAAGTAGAATCATTCGCGACCGAGACAAGTCTATCTGGTCATCAAAGGGTTATTAATAGAAAAGAAATCGAAGAGGTTAAAACTCGATGAGTCACTGTTGTCAACAGGCTCGTAATTAGAAAAATAAGATCTCTAGATACAGACGAGATAAAAATGAAGCATGGCACTGTCGGATTGGTGTGAAAAATAATTAAAGTGGTTCGAAGAGATGTAATCCTTATATAATAAATTTTGAAACCACAATACAGAGCAACTTTGATAAATAAAAGCTAAAGGGACCGCTGGAAAAACTTAGAACTATCCCATAATTCGAAATTTAACCCTTTTTTTCCCGACGGGGCTTGTAAGTTCCACTTCACCCAATGTTCCAAATTCGTCCAATTTTCGTCATGTAAAGGCCAAATTTAGTTTACTTATAGTTGCAGTTACTTAAACTTGACATATTTTGGATGAGGATGAGTATTGTATGCCTTTTAATGTTTTTACAGCTAACTGTCGGAGGCTATTCTCATTGTAATGTTTTTTTCTTTTTGATGTTTTTCATTGTGTCTTTTATGCTGTGCATTGTAATTGGATTTTTTCTGTTATGTGCATCTGAAACAAATAAATAAATAAATAAAATAAATAAATAAAATAATTTGGGGCATAAAGGGTTAATGAAGTGTCACTGTCATCTTCTATTTGTAATTCCAGATTCACTAAAAGATGACTAAATGATTAAAAAGATTTCTCTCTATCTTACTATCTAAATCTATCGGCAACTTTTCTACTCAGGAATCGATTAATTGAATTCTTGTTCTGAACAGACGGTTAACACAAAACAAGTAGAACGTTCATCCAAAGTGAGGCGCACTTCCCCTGGGAGGCAATATGATTTCCTAGGGGGGCGGGGGCAATTTAAAAGTTTTCATCCAAATTGCCCCCCAGGTGGGGCATGGACCACCAGGTTTAATTTAATTTTTCAGAAGGATTTTCGAAAAAAAATAGACTGAGGGGCATTGAAAATTTAGAAGAAAGGCTTCGGTGGGCCCCCTCATGGACCGAAAAAGGTTGATAAACACGGCTCTACAGAAAGAGTCGCAATGTTCCCATAGCGATTCCGATAATTTTATGGTGAAAAACAGAAATAAAGTTTCTTAACCACTTTGAACAAATGACATTATTTTCACGATAAAATTAACAAGGAATTTGATAATAAATAGATGAAAACCGATTATTAAAACTTCACACAAAATCTATGACAATTCAAACATAATAAACCTCAACCTCCCTCAAACTTAAAAGCCTAGATTCACTAAAAAAAAATACTTCAAAATAATAAAAAATACTATCTTTTACAAAAACAAACGAAAACCCGAAAAAAAGTCATAGTTCCAGACACACATCGTGAAAAAACCCGATCAATCCAGGGCAAAAAACCAAACAAACACGTAACATAATCAAGGCTGGCCTATCCCGACATCAGAAACCACTCGTAATATCAAAAGATAAACGAGATTAAGCCATTACGGGCCTTCCGTGCTTTGCTCCGCGCCGAAATGGGTTCGATAGCATCATGAATACATCTTCGACGAACAGGTTTACGAGTCGTCATAACTCTCGCAGCCCCCCAATAAAACACCTCCATGAATATTTCGCAGACACGGCTCTGCAGAAGATGAAGTGGAGGGTACGGCCCGTCGGGAATAGAGAAGGAAACTCGAAGGTTATGTCGTGGTTAAATCAACGGAGAGGGTACTCCGTGGTATTAGTAGACGGTATTGTAAAAGCCCATAAATGAAAATGGGATAACGTCGAAAGTCCTATAAAAAGGGAAAATTACTTATACAAACAGGACATAAGAGTGGTTCTTTTTTTTTGACGGGTACTAAATCCTCGGAGTATCAATCAGGACTTAAGGAGGTGGACATTCAAATACCATTCATGTATGCAAAATAATATATACTACAGAATATCCTCGATATCGAAGGCACCCAAAAATAAATTCCAAGACATGCAGTCTTCGAAATAAAAAGGTTACTTCAAATGTAATATTAGTAATTTGTATTTTATTTCAAGGGGGAAATATTTTCGAGATACATTAGGGTGGTCCTTATTTGTATGGTAAAATTTTTTTTTGGGAATTCCGGTGGTGACGCCCCCTAGTTTTGTGTCACTATATAAAATAATAATGTATGCAAAATATCAGCTCATTCGAATAATAAACACCCGTGCGCGGTTGCCTTGAAGTTTCAAAAAAATACTGATTTTTTCACAAAACATCCCAAAAACCATAGATTAAACCCTCCCATCTTCTTCTTGATTTTTTAATGAGAATCTAATACAATTATTGTTATAATGTTCCAGATTCCATTCTTCTATCACCCCTATTTCGGTAGTAAAAAATTTTTAAAGTTAAAATAACTCCTGTAAAGTTGTTTTTCCTGCATTTTAAAAAAGCTAATAACTCCAGAACCATACAACTTAAAAACCTGAAATTTGTGCCATTTTGTTTGTAATTTTATTACCTTTCATTTGATGTGCAACATAACTGCCTTTCTTTAAAAAATTTTCTTCAAAATAAAAAAAATGGAGAAAAAATTAAATAAAAAAAAATTTTGAAAAAAATTTTTATTAAATAAATTTTAAGTTTTTCCACTCCCAAAATGAACATATCTGCCAAATTTCAAGTTGAAATTAAAATTTGATCATGTAGAAAAAAATAAAAATTTCCGAAATTTTGGCAGGTCCCTAAACGTTTCATGTAATTTAACAAAAAAAGGTGTTTCACTCATGGGGATTCCAAAAACTCCCTTGAGGGTGTTCATACGATTTTTACCATGCAAAAAAATTCACTTAAATATCAGAAAATACAACTACTAGCCGATTCGGTACAAAATCTTACAGAGCCCTGTCGGGTACCAAATGGTAGACTGCGTTGTGCGTAGTCATCGGGGTATGATTTTATTTTATTCTTTTATCTTTAAACACTTTTAATTTCATTTGATTTGACATGTTGGAAGTGAAAAAATAACGTAAAAATTTAATTCTAAGGGAAATTCAGGTAAAATATAGGCACATTGAATTAGGTTGGAAACTAGCTCTGTAGGATTTTGTACCGAATCGGCTAATAGCTGTATTTTCTGATATTTAAGTAAATTTTTTTGCATGGTACAAATCGTATGAACACTCTCAAGGGAGTTTTTGGAATCCCCATGAGTAAAACACCTTTTTTTGTTAAATTACATGGAATGTTAAGGGACTTGCCAAAATTTCGCAAACTTTTATTTTTTTCTACATGATAAAATTTTATAATTTCAACTTGAAATTTAGCAGAAATGTTCATTTTGGGAGTGGAAAAACTGAAAATTTATTTAATAAAATTTTTTTTTCAAAAATTTTTTTTATTTAATTTTTTCTCCATTTTTTTTTATTTTGAAGAAAATTTTTTTTAAAAAGGCAGTTATGTTGCACATCAAATGAAAGGTAATAAAATTACAAACAAAATGGCACAAATTTCAGGTTTTTAAGTTGTATGGTTCTGGAGTTATAAGCTTTTTTTAAAATGCAGGAGAAACAACTTTACAAGAGTTATTTTAACTTTAAAACATTTTTACTACCGAAAGAGGGGTGATAGAAGAATGGAATCTGGAACATTCTAAGTATAACTATATTAGATTCTCATTAAAAAATCAAGAAGAAGTTGGGAGGGTTTAATCTATGGTTTTTGGGATGTTTTGTGAAAAAATCAGTATTTTTTTGAAACTTCAAGGCAACTGCGCACGGGTGTTTATTATTCGAATGAGCTGATATTTTGCAAAAACTATTTATTTGTATGATGGAACAATTTGGGGGGGCGTCGCGTTAAGATTTCCAAACTTAAAAAATAAGGACCACCCTAGAGATACATATAAAGGTTTTAAAGGTATCAAACTTCGAGATAACGAGGTTATACTATATATCAATCAACCTATTTGATTTTGGAATAAAACAAGACTGAACTTCATGTGTGACTAATTCGCCAATGACAGGTAGGTTTAACGAATTTCGAAAAGAATCACCTTGACCGTCAAAGATTAAAAATGTAAACTCATTATTAATTTTGCTGGCAAACAACATTATTTTGTACTGTTTACTCCCACAAAGGTCCCCCAACTATGCCAATATTTTTGAGCGACATAACGTCCTACGAAAACGGCAATCTCGTCGAAAGAAGAATCCCATAAAACCATTCACCACAAATATAAATTGTAAACAAGAGAGCAATGGGGTGAGAGAGCGAGAGAGATTCCACACCTTCCCAATAAATATCCCTCCCCAAAGGTGTAGTGACACCCGGGGAAGAGTTGCAACCCCCGTCCACATTCCATTCGGAGGGACCAGAGGGGTGCGAAACGGCACACTCCCAAGCTTAAAAGAACCCGCTTCTTTTGTATGAAGGGGGAATATACAAGGTGTAAATTCGCACTTACTTCCACGGAAAAACTATTTATAATGCAGGGAAACATCAATAGACGCCACACACCAAGCAGTAGACTCAACTGACTTTTCAGGGATTGGTTTTAAAGGTAAATGAAGCATGCATTTAACTGACCGTCCCCAAGTGATCATTTAACTGTGGTGGTACACATACACGACATGTTGACCATTTGGATGGATCAATCTCAGAGCTATTTTTTATCTTTACGTTAGGAATTGAAGGGGAAAAGCACTTGTTTAAATTTAAAACATGGTTAAAAAAAGTGATACACGTAGTTTCTTGTTTCATCACGCAATTTCTTGTTTTCAATTCAAAAAATAACATGTATACTAATTTGATCTTCCTGGTGAAGGTTTCAAACCAGATCTTCATTCGCACTAGATTTATCGACTATATACCAACATAAGAAAAGTACTACTTGAGTAAATGCAAACCAAGCCAAGAAAATACAACCTGCAATATTAATTCAACGAAAAAATAAACACAGCGACCTTTAAATGCTCACACAAGCCAAAATGCCCCGAACCGCCACCAAATCTAATTTCACGGAGCCACCGGAGAAGCCACCAAAGGGCAACTTGCAATGGTTTCCCTCTGGAAACAAACAGGTGAAAACATAGAACGCTGCAACCCAAAAGGAAACGCCATCCAGTTAATTCCTAAACGCTTTATGTATTGGAAAATGAGTTAAGGGCACAAGTTCGTGATGCAACGGAGCCGAAATTGGGCTCGATTGCAAGTTCAATAGCCAATATTCAAGGGCTTCAGCAAATAAATTAAAGGATTAGAGATGGGAGAGAATAACAAATATGAGATTCCTCATCGGTGGTTTTAAGGGTGTTTAAATTGCTTCATCAGTTTACGTCCTGAAATATAACATCGTTAAAATGCTAGGCGTAAACTATTGTGCTTAGGGGATGTTCATTAATTATATAGGTAGGATGCTGTATAAGTATAATATGTCAGATAAAACGCACTCAGGGGTCGATCCAGGCGAAAATTAGGGCCCTTTTGCGGCCCCTTCACAAAAATTAGCTTCGATAAAACGGCCCCTTCACAAAAATAAACTTCGGAAGAACGGCCCCTTCACAAAAATAAACTTCGTAAAATCGGCCCTTTCACAAAATTTCTTGTGACAAAAAATCACCACTTTCAAATTTCAAACGAAGCCCTTCAAATATTCTCCGAAACGAACGAAACGACGAAAACAGCAGTTTGCGTTTTCAATCCGGCAACCCTATGCTCTGCAATGAATTACGGAAAAATATATTTTTCACAAAAAAAAACAATTTTCACAAAAATAACTTTATTTTCCCAAAAATAATTTGATTTTCACAAAAAATAATTTGATTTTCACAAAAAATAATTTGATTTTCACAAAAATTATGAAAAACAGGCCCCAAAAATTAAAACCTGGATCTACCCCTGGCACTTAAAAGGGAGTTATCAAGAATACCTATTGGGATGTGTGACCATGACCCCCCCACTATAGATTGCATGTATAACCCAAGTAAAATAGCAGAGAAAAGTGAGTCACTGAAAATATTTTATACATTTAAGTTGCAAGCAACGTTACTTTTTTACACTTAAAATTGTTTTGAAAACTAAAAGGTATCACGAAAAAACTTAAGATTATACCTCTATATTTATTGAAAAAATAAAGTCGATAATAATTTTCTATAAAGTTAATTAATCTCCATGACTAAAAGTTCATTGCGATAACAAAAAAAGAGAAATGGTACTTAAACAGTATCGTAGTATTTCGGATAGTTTTTTAACAGAAGTTAGCTATCCCATTTTATTTCAGAACACAGAAGAAAGTTATAAAAGGAAATAATAAATTAATTTCCGCTGCTTTCTTTACGAAATTCCAGTTTTAAAAAACTACTTTCACTCAACTCAAACACACTCCATCTTCTAATGGTTAATCCTTCCCCTAACTACCAAACCTTCAAAAGAACATCAGCAAAAAAACCTTCCCTATGATACTACTCCTTAATCACCTAATCAAATTTTCAGAATAAGTATTCCTTTCGCTACTACTACAAGCGGCAATAAAAAAGGGGTTCACCTAACCAACAGCAGGGGCTCGCATGTTTTAAGGTCGTAAATTACACACGTCAACCCAACCTAACGACCATCAAGCCCCGCAATCCAGAAGTAGAAAAGAACGCAAAAGAAATGAGTATTGTAAAAGGAAAGTTCTAATGACCTATTAGGCACAGAGAAAAGTAAAACCTGAAGAAGAAAAAAAAGAAACCTTAAATGTCACGAGTGCTTTCACTCGCCAGATCCAGGTCAACAATGATTCATTCATTCATTCTTTCGTACAGAAAACCATCGCCAATTCCGATTCGACATGAAAGCCGGCGATTGGTAATAAATGAACATGGCGGCGCGCACGGGGTCACCTTCTGCGCAGTCGCAGTGCCCTTTCATCGGTTCTTTTGAAGTCGGGTTCGGATTTTCGCGAAGTGTTTTTTATATTACTTTATTTCTATTCTGCAGTCAACGCGTCACCGGGCCCCTGTGCGCCGAGGTGACCACTTGAGATAATCGAATTCGATAACCTATGATCTGGGTAAGAAATCGAAACCAGACTTGATTGCGTGAAATGGAATGATTGTGTGCTGCGGTTTCTTGCCACTTCTTGCCACAACTGAGAAGTTTAAGTGCAGGATTGTTGTCTATCAATTGGAAGAAATTAAATATTGCCTTCTCGTTTCAACATGAAAATCCTCCGGGAAGAATGCTTCTTAACACGATTGGTTTGTTTGGAAAGGTTCTTTCACAAAATCGCGAAATTAATAAGTCCTTTTAGAGCAGTGTTTCCCAACATGGGCACACGCCCCACCGGGGAGCAATTTGACATTCTATTCTAGGGGGTCAGTTTGAAAATTTTCAACCTAATTGCTCCTCCAGATTGGAGAAATTCCAAAAGTTTTCTGGGGGAGGACCTCGAGATCCCCCTTATCATTTAGTTGTCTATGTTTGTCGCCGTTTACTGTGACTGTTATTATGTTAGTGTTTTTCCTTGAGATTTCTGCCGCTATCAATAAGCGGGGATCTTTGGGTGTAATCTTAATGCTCTCAAAATGAACTACACCGCTATTTTAAGGGGGAAATTTCTAAAATTTTCTGGGGGAGAAACCTCCAGACCCCCCCCACGTCATTTAAAACTTATGTAGAAAAGTACTCGTAAGGCTGTAACTCAAAATTTTGAGTCACCCCCTACCGAAACATTGGTTACATTTCTGTTACCAATGTTCTACCGATGTGTTCTACGATGTACCTATGTGTTATGTAACCAATGTTCTACCGAAACATTGGTTACATACCTGGTTACATCATTAATATTGTTATGGATTTAAATTACATCAAAAGTTATTTCATTAAAATTAATTTGCATTTAAAATTAATTTTTGCATTTTGGGTTTTGAAAATTAACTCACTAGTTTTTTAACACTAGGGGGCTCTGCCCCCTGCTCGCTATCGCTCACCAACCCCCGGAACTGCTTCGCAGTTCTTTGAAGATCGCTTCGCGATCTTAGCGAGCAGAGCTCGCTTGTTTCATCTCAACTATCAAGTAAAACCTGGAACTTGTCTGCTTAGTAAATGATCATTTAAAATCGAAACTTTTTATCTCTCTAACTTATCAATAACTTAATGCGGACCATTACTCCAAAAATATCAAAATAAAACTGTTACTAAAATATTCCTTTTTAGTTTACCAATAATTTAACCGAATTTTTTTCAAAAATATCCAGCAAGTCTACTAATTATCATCAACCATCTTAGAGAAAAAAATGCCGTTAAAAAACTTTAAAATTTATAAAATGCACGTGTGTATCTAGTGAATCATCGGGAATAAGAAATCAGACTCATAAAAATCATCACCTGTTTCTCTAGTGAACGACCAGAAAGAGAAGAAAAAATTGAAACTTGGTATCTTAATAATTCTAAAACTAATTAGAATTTTTTGAAAAACGAAACGCCAATCTTTCTATAAAAAATAATTGTATGCGTGTTTAAAATATCATAGTTCTACTGTGATTAGTTTTTCTATTATAACGAAAAAACCGAAAAAGGGTAAAAAATTTCGAAACTTTAGAATTTAATAACTCCAAAAATAATTCGAAATTCGAAAAAAGGGCGACGAGGTGCAAAACTTCATACCTAAGAGTATGTGTCTGCAAAAAATCATGTTTCTGCTGTAAATAGATTTTGCTGGGGGCGAACTCGCAGCCGAAAAAAATAATTTTCGACTTTGACATTAAATAATTCCAGAACTATTTATCCAATTAATTGGGTTTGGGAACTAAAATGATCATGCATTTGTCTACCAATGGTCAAAATTTCATAGTTTTTGCGTAGTGAGAGTTTATAGTGTTCAAAAATAAAATTTTCAAAATCAGCGGCGGCGGTGACGGCGGCGGTCACTGTTACTTTTTTTTAATATAGAGAGAAAATCAACAAGCTTTTTTAATTGAATACTACATTTTGAGTGTAAAAAATATGTGTAATCTTACATGGGGGGCATGGAAAATTTGTGAAAACACTGTTTTAGAGGAAAAGTTTTATTACATTTTTAATAGAAGAGATAGAGAACGCATCTTCTTTTCACTAAATAACATTTTTTACATGACTATATCCTGTGAGTGAGAAAACAAAAGATTATTCACTGTCCCTTGCATTTGGGTGAGCAGATTTCCTTTTCTATCTGTAATTTCCCGCCGACCTCACCTGGTATCTCATTATTATTAACGACCTCACCTGTTAAACTAAGGTATCTTAAAATTTCCTGCATCAATTCCAATTTACTACATACCAGGGTTGCTTGATTTAAATCAGTTGATTTTTTAAAAAAAATCATTGATTTAAATCAAAAATGCAAACATGCCACAAATTAAATAAAAAATTTGTTGTATGCTATAAAAGGGTTTGCAAGATTATTTGCATTGCTACAATTTTTTTTCAAATTCTGCTAGATATGTAACTGGGAGATAGGTTAAGGTTACTCTACATAAAATTGCCTGCAATTTCAAGATATTTATGATGAAAAGGGCAATGTTAATAGCAATGTAGCAATGTTTGGAATCAATAATTGTGATAAACTAAACACGAATTAAAATATTTAAATTATCTGGTACATGAATTTTTTTAATACAAGCATGTGAAGGATTTTTATTGTAAGCTTGCTTTTATAGTTAGTCATGTTTTCCAAAATATTGTTTTTTACATAACTACAGCGAAATCAATATCAATAGAGCTCTATTATCTATGTACATGACTGTCAATAAATTGCTTATTTTATTTTATTTTTATTACTAATTATTATGTTAAAGAAATAAGTATAAATAATACATTAGTAACATTAATTTAACTGAATTATTATAATTCAAAGATTGATTAAAATTTTTACACAAAAATGAGGCATTTATTTTTTTTAGAAATCATTGTCATAATTTCTTTTTAAGCTAATATTGACATTCATAATTGGGCAAAAATAGTTATAGAAGGATAAAAATATTAGTAACTTATATTATAATTGTTCATTCACCATTTTAGGATGGGCTTGGGCATCTCACCATGAAATGCCAGCAACATCTTCCCTTAATTAATTCCATTAATTAATGCATAAAATAGATCAAAATTGGGATGTTAAGTAATCCTAAACTATTATATCACATTGAAATTACAATATCAGTATATTATCAACCAGTTTCAGGAAGTTCAGAGCTAATAATTCATTTAAATCAAAAAAATCTGATTTAAATCAAAAAAGTCCGATTTAAATCAAATAAATTTTCCGATTTTTTTATTATTATTTTTTAAATCAAAAATATCAGCAACCCTGCTACATAATGATATTGCATAACTTTCCCTAAAAAAATACATAACAAATATTAACACAACTTAAGTTTAATTGCATGAAAATATACCCATGCCCATTCAAACAAAATCTAAAAAACACTCATCTTACCATCTTTAATACTAACTTCAGATTGAGAAAAACCTTAGACTTCTATAGTTTCATAACTTGTAGCTTGTAGTCAAGGTCTATGCTTGTAGTATTAAGCAACGAACAAAACCCTGCTCTATAAAATCCCACTTTTTCCATTAAAAACTGAAATATAAACAAACTGTGCGCAGCAATCTTAAATTTAAACATCGCCCTTCCTAGTTGACGTTACTTGTTTGCTGTAATTCAATTTGCATTCATTTAAATCAGGGTTGGCAAAAAACCTGGTTTTTTTAAAACCAAAAAAACGGGTTTATTTGGTTTTTTGGTTTAAACCAGGTTTTTTGGTTTAAACCAAGTTTTTAAAAAAATTTTTCATAATAAGTTATTTTAGCAGTGATGTTTGAAATTGAGTTGTAAATGAGACATTCATTTCAGGGGTTGTTTATAATTGATAAATGATTTGTATATTTCAATTAATTAATTTAATTAGTTAAAATTAAATTGATTTGTTTTAAAAATAATTTTTGTTTTTAAAATATTCCAATTAGACGATCTAATATTATTGTGTAGTAAATAAAAATCGGAGTTAATTTATCTTGGATAAATGGTTGAAGTAATCAAATTCTTTATCTTAATTATAAATGGATTAATTTATGAACTTAAGAAATTTCTTTATAAAGAGAAAATTTTATTTTTTAAATAAGAAGTAAAAGTGAAATGTAAACTAATGTTAATTGAAATTGGATAACTGATTGAGATAACTAATTTGATTAATTATTAAATGGTAAAATAATCAAATTAATTATCTTAATTAGATCGATTAATTTATAAACTTAAAAAATTTCTCTAGAAAGAGAAAATAACAGTTTTTAAATAAATAAAAGTGAAATGTAAGCAACTAATGTTAATTGAAATTGGATAAATGATTGAGATAATGAATCCAATTAAGGAAATCAAAGGTTTTTCATTAATTTAGTAAAAAAATCAACTGGTTTTTATCTGTTTATAAACAAACCAACTGGTTTTTGGTTTTTATCATTAAAGAAATCGACGGCTTTTTTAATTTAGTAAAAGAATCAACTGGTTTTTATGACTGACAAATAAGACAAATTGGTTTTATCAATTAATTAAAATACAAGCCATCTTTTATCAGTGAAAAACTGATAACTTTTACAGTGTATCTTTAGTTACTCTTTGAAATAATGTTTCATTTTAAAGGAAATTAGTAAATAAACTATCTCTTGCAACATATAATAAGTTTAACTTGAGCATTTAAGGTTAAGTCTAGATAGAGATAATTCAATAATTAAAACCATTAAATTAAAAGATTTCTGATTTTTAATCACCTTAAAATGTTTTTTGATAAATCTGACCTTTTAATTTTGTGCAAAAGATTATACTTAATAACACTTTCTTTAAAAAAATCCTGAAAATATTTTATAATCTCTCTATTCTAAAAAAAAGTTTTTAGTGAACGGTTTCCAGAGAAAGGCTTTTTAATTACTGAACCGAATGACATATATATGGTATCAAAATGTCCGAATTCTTTCCGGATTTCCGAGTAAGCCCTTCGATTTTTCAAAAAAATTCTCAATTTTAAAATATTTCCATTTTTTTAGAAAACGGATAAGGTCGCAGTTATAAAGCAAGTACTGTCATTCAAATTATTATGCATCCAATCACAACGACCGATTGACGCTATATTTTAAGATGAAACATGTTTTTTTACCCTTTAAAAAAGTACTTTCTTGATGAAATATCACTCAGACTGATAAAAACAGATTCTAAAACTTACATGAACGCCATTTTGTACTAAAATTTTACACTTTTTGTCCAATATTTATAATTTTTAGTCTGATTTTATCGAAATTAATTGTAAACATCATAGAGGAGATATAACAGTGGAGTGAGCAATGGCAAACCTTAACAGTGGCAAACATCGTTTAACATTAAGGCAATGGGAAAACGTCACTTCCGCCGCCAAAACGTCACATCCGCCGCCAATACGTCACACCGCCGCCGCCCAACCGCTCGCCAAGCCGCACTTGAGTTCGAAATATGCCGCCGCCGCCATTTTTTCACATGTTACTCAAATCGACGGCGAGTTATTTTTAGTTGATATCACTTTCAGATCAAGAATTCTGGATAGACTTGCAAAGTCAATTCAAGATTGGAATTAAAAAGGTAAATATTCAATATTTTTTTTAATTCATTGAAAGTTATATTACTCAACTTTTTATATATATCTTTGTTAGTTATTGTTTACTACTTTGATTCTCATTAGACTTTTCATGTTTATTTCAGTTATAAGAAATATGATACTGTTTGATTTGTGCTTTTAATTCATAAAATATTCAATTATATTTTACCTAGATTATAATTTACTAATTCTTGTAAGTCTTGATTGAAACCGGGATAAACATATTTAATTATTTTTTAAGTATTTTGCTTGTTCTTATTAAGCTTAATTACGCATTTTCTTCTGCATTAGGGAATCCCATATTTTAAGAATTCTTATTCTCTCGTTTTCTTTTTCACTAGATAATAATTTTTTTCCGCAATTTAAATTTTTTCTTGTAATTGTTTCCATTTTATGTGATCACATGCTAATAATTGCTTTTTTATTTCATATGAAATGATAATGCAGTTCTTTGTGCATCCACGAAAGAAATATTGGAAATGGCAAACTGTGTTTATAAAATGATGTAGGAGCTTCATTAATGGCTTGTATTTGAAGAATTACTGTCGAATAGTGAAGAAGTCAACTAAAAATTTTTCTATTAAAGCTGAGATAGTTAAAATAACCATTCTGATAGATGGAAATTAAACAATTAATCAACTAAATTAATTTGAAGTAAAGCTATACTGTATTTTGTAATCTATATAAAAAATATTCTTCCGAAGAACAGTGACCATCAAATAGTGACAATCTATATACTATGTTTAAGTCAAAAGGTATCAACTAAATGTTAATAACTATTAGATTTGGAGACACTATATATAAATGGCAAATTTTTGTGCTAACTTTTTTTATTGTTAAGAACCTTGTAATTAGAGAGTTGGTATTTGTTTTAAGATTTAGTTCGTAGAAGATACTTTTTAATTTTTACGAGCTACACTTTTGGTAAGTCTTTAACTGTGGTATTAAAAAAGATGTAAAATCTGTACGATCTAATACATTTGTAAATAACTTTCAATTTTTTTCAAGTAATTAAATAAGAAGGTAATTAATCAATTTAGTAATTTAAATTTGAAGTTAGATATATAATATTTTGTTATTGAAGACTAACATTTGCAACATTGCCAATACTGCACATTTTTACTACCATAAAAATTTCTTTAAGGAAATTACAGAATGTAAAATTACCATGCATTTTAATTACCATGCATTTTAATTACTCCTGCATCCATTCAGATTTGTACTAACTTAGTCTTACATGATTTTGGATTGTGTAACAAAAAGTTTTTAGCTCTACTTAAAAATAACGAACTGTATTCAAGTGTCCATAATTTGGGTGCTCTAATTAATTTTTATGGTTTAAATTTTTATTCAAAGTTCTTGTGATTTTTTTGACTTTTCTTTGATTTTCGATTGAACCTTAACCTTTTAAAAACTTGAAATTAGTATTTTAAATTGTAAAAGTGTAAACTTCTTATTTGATTGCACTTTTTTACTAAAATTTCCTGTTACATATCAATAAAAATTGTGTTTCAATTATATTATTATTATTTCAGCATCACAAGAATGTAGCACATGAGCAAATACAGTAGGGGAGATTGGGGGATGAATGGGACCATTAAATTTTTATGTATTAACTTCATTTTGAATGTTTTATTTCCCAAACAGAATATAGTGATTTCTACACCATTTAATAAATTGTATTAATTAACACTGGCTTCCATTATTGTGTTAACAGGACTACTAAATGTGTTTTCTTATACCAAAAATCAATTTTTTGTCTTCTTTATTCTGTAAAAAGTATTTAAAAAATGAACTAAAGCTGAAATATCTACTCTATATTAAAATATATTTGTAATTACAATTCATATGGTAAAAATTTATGGTTATTTTCTAAGCTTATTTTAAGTTTTCTAGAAATAAGTAGGTATGAGAATGAATAAGACAAGAGTTTTAAGGATAAATGGAATAGTTCAATCATCTCTTCATTTTCTGGCTTTAAAACTTTCCTTCAAAAAAGCTTGCTGTACCACTCATTTATTAATTTTTAACTTAAGTTAACTAAAATTGGATGTGTTCATTTATAAAAAAATTTCATTCATTTTATGTTTCAAACTTATCCGAATATTTAATGTGAAAATACTTGCAACTTTCGTCTTAAATTTGGTATTTAGTAGCCGTTTTTTAGACAAATCTGTCATTTATTCTCATTTTTTAAGAAATATTCCTTTAGGATGGCAAGAAAGTCATGAAACTGCATGAAAGGAATCACTTTCGAGATTTTTGTCTGGACATCAAGAAATACCAATTCGCTCTCTTAAAAATGCAAACCCTCCAAGAATGAGTAGTATTAACTGAAAAAAAGCAAACCTCAAACTTAGAAACTGAAAGAATAAAAAGGACATAATTAGTTGACATAAATCTTCCTCGACATGATGCTAAGTATAAAGCAACCTGTTTTTCTCCCTTTAACTTGAGATAGTGAACTTTAACCCCTCCCCCCTGAAATTTTGCTACTCATCAAGAACAGTGCTCTTTGAGTTTCATCTAAAATAATCTGCAGAATTTTACCGAGGAGCAAATAAAAAGACACAGAATGAAAAGAGCAAAGAGAATATCGTCTTCATTCCAACTCCGCCTTTAAAAAAGTCTTTTAGTAAAATTATCACTGTGGGCTGTGCACACTCAGTTTATTCTTAATTTTTAGCCACTATCCAGTCCATATTGATTGCAAAAATATGAAAAATTTGTTTATATTTTTGAAAATGCAAGAACGATTTTAGAGATGTAAAATACTTTGTTCTTAGCTCAAAAATTGTAAACATTTGAATTCTAAGTAAACCACTAAAATGTAGCATGAAAATTCTTAATTACACACCATAAAATAAAATAAAACATCCAATGTAAGGTCAAGGCCCATTTTATTCAATATTCCTCCCCTTTTAAAAGTTAGTAAATTAGAAAAAAACTCCAATAAAAATATTTAGTTTTTCTGCATAATCACTACGAAACTACTACTTCTGGATCACGAAATTTTTCAGATAATTTTATAACCTCTAATAGCCTTGAAATTGCCAATAAAGCGATAACGTGCCAATCGTCGCCAGGAGCCCATGCCGATGATGGTTACTCTTTTTTGAAGGCGATTCAATGGGAAAGCTCACTCCATTGTTATATCTCCTCTATGGTAAACATAGAGTGATGTTTTGTCTCTTATTACTTTCTATTGCTTAAACGGTATTGTTTAAGAAGTTTGGGTTTAAAAAAATATTTGAATGATAAACACTAGGCATATTTTACTACTAACGAGTTACTTTAAAATAATGGCTTTTGTTTGGTCCGAATATTGATGAACAATTATAATTAGTTATTTTTATAACCATAGATCAAAAATAATTAAGAGGGATATTTTTAAAAACATTTCGTTTATATTTTTGATAAGTTCGAGTTAATATATATTTAAACTTTTAAGGGAGATTTATTCATGGAGGGGATTTGGTTAAGTATTTTTGGAAAGTTGGTTGACGTTTTTTCTGTAAATTGTTTAATTGTTTTATGAAGTGTAATACGTTTAGCGATTTGGAATTTGTGGGAATAGGGTAGTTTCCCATTTTCTGTTTTATTTTTTTCCTGGTAGAATATAGTGAAAAAAGTTGTTATAAAAAATCCCGAGGTCGCTACGACTTTAATTTAATTTTTTATTAATTTTTAAAGAGGATGCGCAGTCACAGTGCTTTAAAACGCGCCACTGCGCAGATACGTCATTTGGTAGTATCCGAGGTTTCGCCGATCGCGCGCTTTTATTTTTCCCAATAGAAAGCACGTGCATCCGTAAAAAAGAATGGATTCCGAAGTAAAAAAAGCTTAATAATACTGCATTGTACCAGGATGCACTTCATTGACTGTAAAAACACCAAGTAAAAGATTCGTAATCGTTCCAAAAAACGAAAAATTGAAGAAGAAATGTTCAAAGCCTGTATGAAGGATAAAATTGGCTCCGCCACTACCAAACTGTTCTGTTGTGAAGACCATTTTGATTCAGTATCCATTTAGCACTATATTAAAAAATTATAGCGTAGTAAACATGTAGTGCTTCTTATTTATTTCATGATTAAAAGTTCTTTTGATAAAACAAATCGCTCGCGAAAGATAAAAGTTTGTCCGAAAAGTTCTGACAGTTTTTACTAAGCTTTGTTTTCGAAATTTTTTTTTTGAAAAACTGGTAATAGGTGGAGATTTCAAACAAAAGGGATTGTGGTTTACATATATTTAAGAATGCAATGTATGGTTTTGGTAGGGGTATTATTTCTTTTCAAAATTGCGGCTACAAAAGAAGACCGCAAACGACGCTTTTCGTAAAATTTTATTTGGCCGCTTTAAGATCTGGGTATGCATGATTAAAATGGCTACTGAAAGTTAAGTTGTATATTTTCAATGTTTATATTAAGATGTCAAAGTTTTGAGATGATTCAATAAGTTACAGATGAGAAATTTTTATCTCAAACAAAACATCTATTGGGAAAAACTTCTCTCGGTATTTGTAAGTCATTTGAAGAAAATTTTCTGTAAACTATATCAAAATCAACACAAGAAAGCTTACACATAGACACAGCTATTTATTAATATGTCGTAAGTTAAATTATAGATCCTGAAATCAGTGCGATATTTAAGCACGCATTATTTTAGCTTGTGAGAATTGCACTCGCTAAATTACGGTAAAGGGCGAATGAATATTTTTGAATAAACTAAAAATGCAACACTTATTGTTCGAAATTGGAAACAAATAAAACATTTATGTGATGGGAAAGACTCTCAGCTCTCAATGTTCAGTGAAACATCTGTCTTGATTTTATTTCATGCCAGCTGCTCAACGGAACGAGGGAAGTGCTAAAGAACTATGAACAATTACCAGTTTGTGCAGTTTTAAAGCCAAAATTACTATCTTAAACTTATCGAATCATCTCAAAACTTTGACGTATTAATTTAAACATTATTAATACCCAGCAATCGAGCATATCGAGTTTACAAGTGCGCTTCCCGAACTTATTCCCCCCGGCCAATATGATAACACAGGTCCGCAAATTTTTTTTTTCGAGCTGTTTGGACTATTTCACCTGAAAATGCCTTAAAATTTTGAAAAATTGACTCTTAACACTAATTTTTTTATTCAAATATTTCCATAAAATCTTTTATGTGCTGAATCTAAAATTGCCCTCCATTTTATCATAAGACTTCACCTTTCTTCACAATTTAACAAAAATGCCAATTTTTTTTAAGAAAATGAAAGTATCTTTTAAAAAAAATTATTTTTCGACTCAAACTTTATCTGAATATCATTTTCATGTGTTTTGGTGTGCTGAATCCAAATATGACCTCTTTTTATTTTTAAGACATCGCATTTTGTAACAAATTGAGCAAATATAACAACATTTCTAAAAAAAATGTAAATACACTTAAGAAGTAGATTTTTAATCCAAATTTATTAATGAGGTGATTAGTTTTTATGTTTTTTGGATCCCTGAACTCAAAAATGATCTCTGTTTTGCCCTAGAATGGCATGTTTCCCGACAATTTAGGTATGATTGTAAAATAAGTTAATATTTCAATTTTAATAAAAATATGCTTATAAAATAAATTTTTTATTACATATTCTTCCTAAAAATCATTATATAACTAAAATAAACTCATTTACACACTCTTCAGCCAATTTTTCCACCTTATGAAGCTCTTCTTGGTAAATTTACCCTTGTGATTATCAACAAGAACGTTTCTTTGAACTATACAACAAAAATCCTTCATTATTGCACGATTAAGTCTTGCCTAATATTTTATTTCAATCTCTATAATTATCTCTAAATATCTTGATGAGATAGTTTACTATGTGCATCATTCACAGCTCCTAATTTTTAAAAAGGGAGGAGCTAGAAATGTTCAAAAACTATAAAAAAATGGGAAAATTCGAATATAATGTTGCAATTTGTGAAAAATCCTGACGTATAGGATTTTTTCAATATTTTTTTCGTTATCAGCACACCAAAATACATAGGAAATCGTAATAATTGTTCAAACAGCTTTTTCATTGCAGACCTGTGTAATTTCTATTCTTTCAAACTCTTTTCGCATTAACAAAAAACAATGGGCAGGCAGGTGATTTTTGCAGTATGCAATTGTGCAGGTTTAAAACCATATGCTGTGCATCAGCCAAGTTCCAGGCATTGGTGATTCATGGAGCTACAGCCTGCGAATCAACGAAAAATCTAACTTTTCAAGATGAGGGATAGAAAAACTTGTGAAAAAGGTGCAATAAACGGTTCATTTCAAGGTGATTACGTTGAAATGTAACTAAATATGTTTGTATCGATAATTATCTTATTTTTAAATATTCATTAGTTTTTTTATTTTTTAAACCATCAAAAAGGGGAATATGTCGAAAAAGAAGATTTCTCTATGGGTTGGCGGGAAATAAGACCGAAGTGCGCGCTTGTAAACTCGATATCTAATAGATAAAAAATGTCTGATTTTTTCCAGAAAACATGTTAACTGATTCTCAAAGATGTAACTAGTTACCAATAGTAAAATTATTTCAAAATTCCTACTACTTTTTTCAGGATCAAAACGGGAGTTGAAAATAAAACTACCCTACCACAATGCTGGAGTGTACTCGAACTAAAAATGCTCTTTATTAATAAATATGATAGATTTTTAAAACTTTAAAAACAGAATACGAAATAGTACTCATCTTGCTTGTTTAACTCCTCTATTTCTGGTTTATTGAACCGTGTATCGTTTCTAAGGAAATCAACCGAAGTTAAAACCGAAATTTTCGGCGAATTATTCGAATCTGCTCGAATAAAACCAGGCTCAATTTGAAAAATAATCCTGTTTTGTGTACAGTAATGATGTAAAAGAACAATAAACGAAATCTTAGTTTAAAATATTTATGATAAGCAAAGCGTAAATACTCAGTTCGAAAACTAAACACAAATGCAGGCAAGAGGCAAGGCAAAGGATCGGTACTTTTCGCCGGTTCATACCAAATGACGTCACAGCTGGCCACGCCTCTTTTTTTGCGGCTCCAAATTTTAAATGCTTTTAACTAATTAACTATTTGGTCTAAAAATTTTTTGTGGGTAAATTATTCTTTTGCATTTCTCTTAGTGTTTTTGGTGTTAAAATGATCAATTTCAGTTGAAGGAAACAACCCTATTGCGAAGCAATTCCAAAAGGTCCTGCGTCAGCAGTTTACGGGGGTTGGCGAGCGATAGCGAGCAGGGGGCGGTAGCTCCCTAGTTTCTAAAAAAATCAAGTGGTTTTTTTGGTAAAAAACCTAGGTTTAAACCGGCCAACCCTGATTTAAATCACCTCATTCTCTTTAAAATTAAAAACATACACGTAATCTATAATTATATAGATAATTCACCAACTAAAACCAAATAAAAAAGTCCATTCATGTAAGAATAAGAATGCATGTAGCCCGCAAGTGATATCATATCCTTAGGAAGCAAACAATATTTACAAAGTCACTTTTTTCCGATTAGCACAACCTTATCTTCAACGCAAAAACGTGAATCTATGAGATAACTTACGACAGTCTGGAATGCCGACCTGACATTTTTACTCGATGGAACACTTGTAGAAATTGAGCAAAGTAAAATGAACAATCGAAGCTATAGTATTACACGAAGAAGGCAGTTTTTATTTGAGGAAAAGTTTCAAAACGTACATCAAATTCAAATATCAAAAATGGTATTGTTAGTAGTACCGATACTAATGTTGTTTACCACGATACAGGTAAATTGACAAACATTGCCACTATAGTCTGTTCATTTAGAATTTGGCGCCTAAAACAGGTTCAAAAACGCTCAATAATGCTTAATAAATAACGCTCATCACACAACTTCAGTGACCGATTTTTTTACAGTATTTTAACTACTTTTGTTTAGACTGCCTTGTCACATTGCAGAAGAAAAATTTTTAAATGACGATTACAATAGTAACTGCTTCTAATACATTGCGTCTCAGGCGCCAATTCTAAATGAACTGAGTACAAACATCGGCTTTGGATGAAGTTTAATATGAAAGAAAAAACGGTAGTCCACAATGGAGAACTGCAGCAACTCGTAAAATTCTAAATTTCCAATTTTAATTTATTAAAAATTCTCTCCCGATTCCAAAAATACGCTTGTCTTTCCCCACAAAATTTTTTTAAGGTAATTATGACATATTTTAATACAGACAGCTCCTAACAATGTGACGTCACATGTGCCAGGTGAAATGTGGGAAACACTGTTTTCATCGATACACTAGTCTAAAAAAACTAGTGCTCATTGTTTCAAAGCGGGATTATAGCAACAAGCAGGAACAAAGCACATTTCACGTCACAAGCTGTTTAAGCTCAGACACAAAAGAGGCTGTTTTTAATTGAAAATAACTTCAAATTTAGGGCTTTGAAAAGCAAATGAAAACATTTTTTGGAGGTTTTAGGCTATTCTGAACACATTAAGATTTAAAAAAAATTTGACTGCAGATATCCATTCTTAATTGCAGCTCATAAGCAAACTTTTTGACACCCATCTTGTCTTTTTGTCCTTGAACTCTTTCTCATTAATTCACTAGGAAATATTATCCAGCTTAGTCAGAATCCTGTAAAATATTTAATAACCTTGAATCGAATACAGTTTAACGTGTTACTATTATCGTAAAAATGTAAAGTTCTTCCTCGTTGGTAATAAGGAAAGTGAGGTCGACTGCAAAGTAACAAACCTTGGTAATTCAATTAGAGTAAAACCAAAATTTTTTACAAGCTTTTAAAATTTTTTAATTCTTAAAATTTTGTATACTTAAGCTAATAAGTCAATGTTTGACATAAATAATCACTAAAAAGTAAAGGAAATTGTAAACAACTAGTAAAATTGTTCATTTTCTGCATCATTTCCGTAGCTCCGAAAACCATCATTTCTCCAGCTTGAAATTTTACATACTTGTAGCAGGGGCCGCGCTAACCATTCGCCAATTCGCCAAATGCGAGTAAATCGCGAAAATGGCGACAAAAAAATAATTTTGGCGAAAGTACTGGCGATTACTTTTTCCGTTTACAATAACGTAGCTCGTAACGTAACCTGTTCTAGAATTTCATAAAAAAAACCTATTATAAACTACTGAACATAATTAAAAAATAATCATAATTTTATGTTATTAAGATTCTCAGGTTCTAATACTCCTTTAACATTTAAATACTCCATTGAAAATTTCGACGATTAAAAAAGATTGCGAAAAAAGAATTTTGTTTAACGAGCTGCCTCATATTGGAAGGCATGCATTTATTTCTGAGGGAGCATTATTATTACCTATTATTTAAGTACTTGTTGATAATAAAAAAATAATCGATCTTGAGCAAAAAGCTTGCTGTATAGATTATTATCTTAATGATTTAGAATTTTTTTACATAATTAATGAGCCGATTGACTTGGATTTAAAAAGTATCTTTTTAACTGATTTTGAGAATCGAAACCTGTCTAGTAAATAAGCGATAAATACAGCGCCATCTATATTATGGCGCTGTATTTATTAGCTGTTTTATGTAATGTACCGGTTTTACCCGATATCCGATTACGCCGGCGCCAGCCACGGACTGCCCGCGAACGCTTTAATTTTTGGATGGAGTAACTTAAAAAAATCATGCAATTAGATTTTACTCAAAAAAAATATGGCTAATAGCTAAAAAATTTGGCTAATAAATTTATGATTTGGCTAATTCACTGGCGAATGTTTTGAAAACCTTAGCGCGGCCCCTGTCGCACAGAATGTGTAGTATTATGCATAGAAGATACCCTGCGAGTTTGGAGTCCAAGCGACTTGATTTTGGGGGGTTGGGCCTGCTCCCTATATGGCCTTGTAGCCGTTCTGAGTCGCTCACAGACTGAGTAATACGGTGCCTAAAGCCGTTTAAGGCCACCCCCCTAGAGGGTCTAGAATTCTTCCTCGGGGCTCAAATTCGCACAGAATGTGTAGTATTATGCATAGAAGATACCCTGCGAGTTTGTAGCCAGATATATTTATAACGCCTCTGAGAGCGTATTTCAAGCATTGAAAATCGGAAATACGTTTTTAAAAACTAGCCAGGCGTATTTTCACGCTTTGAATTTTTAACAAAGGCTTTCCAAGAAATGCATGGCGCCCCACTGAAATCGAATAATAATTTTTCACTGAAATTTGTTATACTATATTAAATAAATATTTCATTTATAATGTTTAATGAAAAATAAATTGTTTCATTTATAATGTTTAATATTTTCCACTAATTTTTAACAGATGCTATATTTTAAAAACTAAAATAGCATCCTCATTTTTCTATTTCAGTGGTTCCCAACAGGTGGTCTGTGGACCACTGGTGGTCCGTGAGAAGATTTTTAAATAACTTATCCAAAAAAATGTCTGGAAAATTTTAAAAAATTGTTTTCCTAATCACACATTCCAGGAAATAGTAAAAACACTACAGATACAAAAACATTTGTAAAAATTCATACGTCTCATAAATAAAAAATGTTGTTTTATCTTTACGTTCTCTTAAGTAGATTAATTAAAACTGAGAGGCGTCGGGGTGGGGAATCGAATGATCGGGCTTATACTTGGTTTGATACGAAGCGTGGAAGTGTTGAAAGATCCAAACTGGGATGCTATGGTCAGACAGAGGGTCTTCGAGAAATCGCGGTATGAAAAGAGGAAATTTCTGAGATACACGTGAAATAGGTTTTTGTTCGAAGATATGAGAAAAATTTATTGCAGAAAATGCGAAAGTTTTTGAACACATAAATTATTTTCTATTTTAATCGCTCGTTTGAAATAATTATTGACTTTTGACGTGGTGTGGTTTCTTTCGGGAGAACAGCCTCACCCACCTCGCCTATAGAATTTCCTCTGCCACTACTCAGTCAGTGCATGTCCAGTTTGCTTTTTTGTGATCAACAGAATTCCTGATTATCTCATTCATCCTGCAGTTTAATTTAAAGCTAAGCACTTTCTTTCAAATTTAAATCTAATAATATAATTACCTTATTTGTTGGTTATGAAAAAGAAGAAAAAGAACTATTTTATACTGTTGTTTTTTAAACCTGTAACTTTTGTGTAGGTGTAAACCCTTCTAGGGTTAACAGATAAAAAGGCTTGCTAAAAATGGTTAAATGGTCTTTTATAAAATGT
This sequence comes from Tetragnatha versicolor, assembly GCA_024610705.1. NCBI lineage: Eukaryota > Metazoa > Arthropoda > Arachnida > Araneae > Tetragnathidae > Tetragnatha > Tetragnatha versicolor. The sequence goes on from JANDEH010000008.1 coordinate 21,151,014, forward strand.
ATATATATATATATATAAAATTAATGTAGTGTTAATTTCTTTTAAGTTTAATAGATAATTTGATTTTCCAAGTTCTGTTTAGAAACATTGTAAGACTCCAGTTTTCTCCGCAATGCCCCTTTCTAAAATTTAATTTTTTGAAAATTTCTTTCAATAAAAATGTAATGATTTCATATGAAATCGTGTATTTGACCGAGGTATTAAAGACAAATATCTACCTTACAAAAGAAAATTTAAACATAGTAACTTCTGCTACACTTTCTGTTCTCAAGTTTTTCTTGCAATAAATAAATATAATTCCTGCAAGTTTTTCCTGCAAATAAGTTTTTCCTATATAAAAAATTGCCCTTGACCTTCATGCTTTGTTGACCTCTTCTCAGACAACAGATAGGGGTTCACATCATCTACTTACAAAATTTCATGGAACTGGAAGGGGGTATTGAATTTCAGAGAACAAACAAAAAAACCAGGTTAAGAACTTTCAATTCAAAGTATGTGACAGTTTTGACTTGAAACTGAAAGCGCTAGTACTACAGTAAAATCCCGTTATAACGAACTTCACGGGACCGTAAAATTTCTTCGTTGTAACGGAAATTTCGTTCTAACCGTACTATCGCTAATTCAAATAAAACGGTTGGAGACTTTCTGGATATTCGTAATAACGGGATTTTTCGTTGTAACAGGATTTTACTGTACATGAAAATCAATGCTCGTCTCTGTATGTCCTTTTAGTTTTAAACTTTTCGAACTTACATTAACTTTTACACTATACCACGTTGCTCTACCTACTCGCTCACAGGAACGTTTCTGAATAAAATAATTTAAAATCGAAGCGTCCTAACAACTTTTTTGGTCAGTTTTATGCTTGAAAATCCATATTTCATGTCTAACTTCATAGTAAAACCACTTTGTTGTAAATACAGGGGTAGCAGTGACATTTCAAATAAATATAGGCAGGGCTCGATTTCAGCCGGAACGGCGTTCCGGAACCTCTTTTTCGGATAAAAATTTATATTCTATTTCAGGGGTCTCCTAACTACCGCTCGCGAGACCCTTTCATCAGGCCCGCGGATATTCCTTTCTATGTTGTACGAAAAAAATCCTAAAATGAATTAAAACCATGTTTTTACAGTCAAATGTTAAAAATTTTTCTGGGGGAGGACCCCCAGACCCCCCGTTTAGTTCTTAGAATTCAACTAATCACATTTATTTTCAGATTAAGTTCATAGAATTGAGAATCCTCCCAAATAAATATAAAAAAGGCATATTTCAAATTAATAAAAAATTAAATGCATTTTTATCTTTTTGCAATTAACAATAAATGGGATTTAATTGTAAGGTTGTTATTTAATTGTTCTTTTAAAATATAACTGTGAACCTCCATTTGAATTACCCACAATCAGCTACTTGTGTTAATTCTTTTTTATTTGAACCAAATGTGCCAGAGAACTGGTCAAATTTGCAAAGAAAATTTGCGACATCTTAAATTCTACCATTTAAGAACATAAACTACGCATTCTATTCCTTAAATTAGCAAAATAAACAACCCTCTTATGGTTCATTGATGATAAGCCATCCCGCCTCCTATACAAGAGGCCCCCTTTTGGAAAAAAAAAGTATAACCCACTGTAAAAAAGGTGTTTTACAAAAAAATTGTAGAAAGAGTTCATCGTTTTATACAATAATTAAGTTAGAACACTCTTCCTAATCTAATACAACACGTTTGAATTTATTTTTTAAATTTAAATTTGAAAGTTAAATGCTTAAGTTTTTGTATTAAAAATAATTCGCTTTTTCAGTTTTGAGACCAATAATTTTACCGTTCCGGTACCTCTTTTTTTAGAAATCGAGCCCTGAATATAGGATTTTTAAAAATAAAATATAGGAGTGTCAAATTATCTTGTTTGCGATCGCTTTCCAGGGATGCGATTGACCAAAAAGCATAGAAAAGGGATTCAAAAATTATATACTTACTTTATGGTATTTAATTTTAAGAATAATATTAAAAAAGTGCTGAATTATAATGCTCCAAGTGTAAAGGGGGATCTGGGGGTCCTCCCATAAACATTTTTGGAAATTTGACCCTAAAAAACAGGGTTTTAACCTGTTTCGGACACCATGTCTGATTTTTTTTGGGGAGAGACAGGTTATATCAAACAAGATTATTAAAAAACACTGCATTACTATCAAAGTGATCTATCAGTAAAAATTTAGAAGAATGGAACACTCCGCATCCGCAAGAAACACGAAACTTGCGATTTTTCCGCTTTAAATCGTCATTTTTCTCGGAAATAATATGCAAAGTAAAAAATCTAGGGATTATCTGCGGACCTGGAAAAAGTGACCGAACATACGAACCTGGTTTAGGGGAAGCCCCTGCCAGCTCCATAAGAGCAATACATAAGGTTTGGGGAAATTCTATTAAGCTCGGGGTAAGGTTACAATTTTTTTCAAGTCCGATTATGGGAGATATTTATCCGTTCTTTAAGGAATGGGACGTTTTCAGCGCAAATTTTAACGTGCCGAGCAAAAATATAGGAGGCTTATCAAAATATAGGAGGTTTTTTACTAACTTTTCAAAATATAGGATTTATAGGAAATATAGGAGGTCTCTGACCCCTGTAAATATAACAAGATAAGATGTAACATTAATTGTTGAAGGCATAACATCGATTGTTGCAGATTAGTCGATTATTGTAGTTTAAAATCCATTATTGTAGCATTAACATAAAAATCTATCCATTTTTTAACTATTTCCACATTTGGACTGGCGAAGCCCATCTGTAACACACAGATGATATTTATTAAAAAACTGAAGCCCTGGTCTAGTTAGGCTTATGTATTAATTATTGTAGGCTTGATATCGATTGTTGTAGATTGAAATTGATTGTTATGTTGTAAAAACTGCAAGCCCGGGCAAGGGAAATGATGAAACTCGCAGCTACTGAATTTGTGAAGCCTAGGCAACGCCCGGGTCTAGCCAGGGGGGAAGGGAGGGGCAGCTGCCCCAAGTCCTGAATAATTTACTTTAACATTACGTTAAGCTAAAACCCAGTTTTTAAGGTCAAATTTTAAAAATTTTTGTGGGGGAAGACCCCCCAGGCCCCCCTTTAGTATTAAAACTTTTATTATTCACATTTTTTTGTAGGCATTAAGTTCATTAAAATCGAAATTCTACCTAAAAAATGTATGTCCAAATTTGCACTTCATGTTTGAAACCCTGTTCTTATAGGGTCAAATTTCCAAACATTTTCTGAGGGAGGAAAGCCAGGCATACTTTAGTATTTAAACCAGGGTTTCCCAAACTTTTTCATTGATCGACCCCTTGGTATGTATTTTACCTAGGCCATCGACCCCCTTACGAAAATCCGACTAAATTTCTAAGAAAAATTATTTATGAATGAAAATCTAACTAAAAATTTTTAACAGCTTCCACTCCAACAGCAGATCCAGGATTTGGGTTTTTTTGGGGGGCTAAGACTTTTCAATATCAAAATAGTCTTCTAATATCCTTAAGGGGGAGTCTGGCGGTCCTCCCCCACAAATTTTTTGGAAATTTAAGTCTAAAGAGCAGATTTTTTGTACACCTAATCTGGATTTCGGACACATATTTTCAAGAATTTAATTTACATTTTGGTAGAATTTTTGCATTTTGACGAACTTTCAAAAAAGTTGTAAATAATAGAGTTCCAAGTTCTGAAAGGGGTCTGGGTAGAGATGGAAAATTTCCGGAAATTTTGGGTAGGCGGAAAAAAACAGGAAAAAAACCGGTTTTTTTCCGGAAATATTGGAAAAGTCGGAAAAATTGACCTTATTTGCATAGAAAAGAGTGGTTTTTGAATACATATTTTTTTAGAAGCTAAATAATCATTCTTTGTATAAAAATCATTAGTCATTATATATTATTAGTTATTAAATCATTAAAAATTAATTAAAAATAATTCTTCCAAAATAAAAATATGCAGCATTTTACGAGTAATTAAAAAAACTAGTTTTTATAACTATAAAATAATATATGCAATATAAATATAAAGCATGTGATTGTAATAATATACATTAATTTAATATTTATTTATTAAACATACAGTACTTTTGATGAATTAATTTGTATACAACATGATCCAATAACAGATGTGTGTGTGTGTGTTATAATATTTAACATCAATATACATAATTGATCCCAACCTTTTTCACATAATCATTGCAATCATGTTTTCTAAGAAAGGTTAAGAAGTTTTAATTAAATTCTGCCAATTAAAAAAATTTTTGAAGTCATTATATAAAAAATTAAAAAATCGTTCATTGATTATTTATTTTATTACTATTTAATTTTCATGACATTAATGTGTTTATTGTTCAATAAATACTCATACACCATAAATATTTTTTTAAACAACCCCGTAAAAAGCCTCCAATAATCCCAAACTTTGAAATCTGATCTAAATTTTTTTTAAATTCAGATAAAGCAGAAAACTTGAAGAAGTATTAAGTCATTTCATATGCTTATGATTGTTAGACAATCTGATTTAATGGTTAAAATATTTTTAAAGTGCTGCATTTTATAATACCAAATTTATATACTATATAATATTCTTCTAATCCTAATCGGTATTATTGATATTAATTTGCATTGCATAATTATTTTTTTAGAGAGTAAAATAAATAACACTAGGATATTAAATTAATTTATCTTGCAGCTTACTTTTTCCAAATTTGTTTTCATGTGAAATATTGAGTATAAAAAATATCAAATGAGAAAACATTAGAATGTGAAAGTAGAAAATTTTTAAATGCATACGAACTTAAAAATTCTTAACTTTTCCCGAGTGGAATCCAACTTTTTTGGGAAAAAAATGCTTATTATATGGTTAAAACTTCATTTTTAAGTACTTTATTGTATAAGAATATCATCTAAATAATATTTTAACTGACATCAGTTAGTATATAAATTCTAAATAAGCAGCGATGGTCAATAGCACCAAAACAAAAATTCAACTGCTTGACCTCTACAAATACAAAATGTCATCTTCTCCACATCACGTGGCGTCGAATAGGACCCCGGAAAATGGGGCTTTCACTTATTGGGCCGGTCCTCAGACCTCTCTGAGTCATAACAAACAACAACAAAAAAGCTATTTGTATGGGAAAAGAAGAAAGGGGACAACAAAAAAAACAATTAAAGGGGGTAATCTTACACCCGAACGATATAGTAGGTCAGTGGAATTTTCGACTAGGGAGGTGGCCCCTCAAGCCCCGCTTTTTTACAGGAATTGATTAAGATGGACATTTCATTGCAGGAGAATGGATTGGAGCGCGCTAATGACTATTTTATGGTTTCCTGGAAATCGGAACACCGGACACTTCAGCAGCCAAGAGATAAAGAGCGGGTTTGTAGAATTGGACCTCCTGGTCGAGGCTTGAGGTTGTCGTTTCCGAAGAAAATCATAGAGGATGCTCGATCAGAGGGGTGGCAACGAGTAAAAATATTTGGGGGGCTCAAGCCCCCTCAAACCCTATGGAATGGGCGCCTATGTCTATATTTAAACCTCATCATTATTAGATCCTAAAATAATATATTACTAAATATTGTATCTCAGGCTCTGATAATAATTTCATATAACAGTTAGATCTATATGGTTGTCTTGTCAGTCATCATTTGACCTGTGGGTAAACATGGCGGCTGGTAGACTTATTGAAGCTGTGCCGAAACATTTAAAAAATTGCGATTGCTAATCAAGACTTATCAACACCATTGATATACACATGATCCCTTTGTCATTCAATGTTTACATACGTCACTCTTCGATATGTGGAGCTTAACAAGGTTGATTTTTCGCAATGGGAAAATTATTAGTCAATATTCTGTTCATATTGCACTCAAATATTAATCATTTATATGTATGATAGGGGAAGTCAGGCAGACAGCACGTTTGACAGATGACGTAAGAGGCCGACTGGCCAATCAGCCAAGCTGTCCAGAGCATTTGTTTACATTCGATGAAAACAAACAAAAAATGGAACCTACCTGTCGTATTCCTTGTTTTCAAGCTCGCATCGAGGGTCCTTCATCTCTTTCCACTTTTTGCCATGTTTACACGTCGTGAGTAATATGATATCCTTTCCATTGTGAAGATGGTACAGGGAGTTCCGGGTTTCAGACCCGATCCCGTACAGGTAGCGTTTCCCTTTGAACACCAGGAGGTACTTTTTGGTGGCGGGCAAGTCCCCGGAGCCAACGTACCCCCGATCGCCCCCTCTCTCGGGGTGAGATTTGGAAAATAGGGGGATGGACACATCGAAATTCGGCCTGTAGTTCGCCGTCGACATGCTGGCCTTGGCGAGAATGGCCTCGCCGATGTCGAACCCGAGGTTCTCGGCGTAGTCTGGCCAGGTGCCCGAGTACAGATTAAATATCACATGGTTCCTACCGTTGTTCCAGTACTTCACCTGGTCCAGCTTAGCCTGCAGGTCCGGCACGAAGTCCGGGCTGAGGCTGTCGCGGTCCAGAGTGTCGATGCCGAGCACGAAGAGGCAGGCCTGACTAGGGTCGGACGTGAAGTACCGCGAGTCCCGGATCACGTCCAGGATTTTCTGGTAGGTCGCCGAGACGGGCTCGTCCGTGGGGTACACGTATACCCTGAAGTCCTTCCGGCAGCGCGACAGGTCGAAACACGTGTGCAGCGTGCAGTTGCCGGACTTGCGCGCGGCGCGTCGCTCGCCGCGCCGCTGCGACGGCGACACCACAAGGTCCTCGTCGGGGTAGAAGGGACCGTCCGAGTCCGGGTAGGAGCGCAGCAGCCGCCTGAGCGGTCTGCCGGCAGCACCGCCGCCGCCATGTTGCCGTAATCGGAAAGCGCCGAAGTAGCAGAGCACTAGGAAAGCGCAGCTCATGAGGACTAAGATGTAGCGCTTCTTGGCTTGCATGGCTACGCCATTATCGTCGTCCGGTGGCGCTCGGGGGTCGGCAGAAACAACGACGAGGACGTTCTACGGAGAAGGGACGCTGCACTCATCCTTTGGCCGCCATGTGCGTTGACTGGCGGATGGGCGCGACGTCAGCGCGCACGCTCCGCATCGTCCGGGCGAAACCACTGCGGGCGCAGGGGAGAAGGGTTGCTGCGCATGCGCTTGGAATGCATGAGCTTCTGTTTGGAATTGCGTCCCGCCGCGCAATTCAACGGAGAAGGTTGGAGGGAAAACAGTTTTTTTGTGGGAAAATCGAAGCGGGGATTCTCTTTTATTACCTCGATGGCAAACGTTTTATGTGGGAAGGATTTAATTGTTCTTTCCGAAACATATAACTTCTGCCAAAGCGATAAATATTTCATGAATTTCAGTTTCAGTTAGGTAGTTTTGCGGCTTTCCCTTTCTTTTTGGATGCGTAAATAATGAAACTGAATCAAAACCCCGAATGATGGTGTTTCCTTAAAAACATTTCCTTTGATTTTAAACATTTGTTTCAGACATTCATTAACATTTTCAATTTTTCCGGAAAGAAATAAACCCTTCGGAAAAAACTGGAAAAAAACCGGTTTTTTTCCCAAAGTTTCCGGTTTTTTTCCGGCCATTCCCATCTCTGTGTGTGTGTGTGTGTGTGTGTGTGTGTGTGTGTGTGTGTGTGTGTGTGTGTGTGTGTGTGTGTGTGTGTGTGTGTGTGTGTGTGTGTGTGTGTGTGTGTGTGTGTGTGTGTGTGTGTGTGTGTGTGTGTGTGTGTGTGTGTGTGTGTGTGTGTGTGTGTGTGTGTGTGTGTGTGTGTGTGTGTGTGTGTGTGTGTGTGTGTGTGTGTGTGTGTGTGTGTGTGTGTGTGTGTGTGTGTGTGTGTGTGTGTGTGTGTGTGTGTGTGTGTGTGTGTGTGTGTGTGTGTGTGTGTGTGTGTGTGTGTGTGTGTGTGTCAGTTTTTTTGTTCAATTAAGTTGTGAATTGTTTTTTTTCCAGTTTACCAGTTAATATTTGTGTCTTTACGAGTTTTAAATAAATGACGTTCACTTAACTTTTTCAAATGATCTGAAATTTCACAGTTGAGATCACAGTTTTCACTTTTAATCTAATTTTGGGTTGGAATGAGCAGGGTTTGAGCTACATCCCTTCGCCAGGTTATGAAGGACCCTCTAAACTTTCAAAATATGCAAAAAAAAGTTGATTTCAGAAAAATATGGAATGAGCTGGTTTTGATAGCAAACGCCTCAAATCATAAATTTATACTCTTCACCCGTGCAAGGCCGGGCATATCAGCTAGTAATATTAATAAATTTATTTTTTGAATAAGAAGGGAAGATTATATTTTTTCACATTGAACCTGTTGTGTTTTCCTTTATTAACAGTTTAATGTTACATTTATTTATTTATTTATTTAAGACAAAACAGACCTTTCGGTCCAATTACATTGTCCAAATACAGAATAAAAAAAAAGTAACACTCAACAACCATCAAAAGAAAGATAATATGAACAAAAGAACATAATAATCAAATGCAAACATTAGAAGAATCAGAAAATTAAGGACATGCAGATTCGTTTATAAACTGAAAATGACATTGAAAAAATATCCAAACGATCCGTATACAAATTATAAAGTGAGCAAAATTTATTTACATAAAAATTTTTATCTGTGCCAGTCCTAATATTAGTTCCAAAAAATTTTAAAGATTTGTTTCTTGCAGATTGCCTTGGAACTATAATAAAAATTTTTTGAGTTAAAGTATTGCTGTCTATGTTTTTATTTAAAAGTTTATGAAAAAATAACATTAACAAGAATTTACGCCTGGATTGCAAATCCTGAATTTTAAAATTCTCTCTCAAAATATGGCTTGGCATATAGGTATTACAATATCCATTTTCAGTAAAAAACAAATGTCTTAAAAAAATATTCTGAATTTTTTCAATCATTTTAACATAAGTATCATATTGAGGATCCCAAACTATACAAGCATATTCTAATTTAGATCTAACTAAGTAATTGAAAATTGATATTTTAGAAGCTGAATTAAGTTCCCTGCATGTCCTTAATATAAAACCTAAATTCCTGAAAGAAACTGAAACAATATTTGAAATATGTTCAGAAAATGAAAATTTACAGTCATATTGAACACCAAGATCAAGAACACTATTAACTCTAGAGAAAATAACATTGTCAATACAATAGTTATAGATTAGATTTGAATGCTTATGCGAAAAAGACATGATAGAACATTTCTTGTAATTTAGAAATAATCGATTTACCAAACACCACCTATTCAGCGATATTAAATCATCTTGAAGATTGATGCAATCATCCATATTATAAATGTGCTTATATATCTTTGCATCATCAGCAAACAAAAGGCATTTGGAATAATTTAAACACTCTGGTAAATCATTAATAAACAAAATGAACAACAATGGTCCCAAGGTTGAGCCCTGGGGTACCCCTGATGCACTTGTAAAAACACTAGATAAACAATTTTTATATGAGACAACTAAGTGTCTATTAATTAAATAAGAATAAATCCATTTTACCAGTCCACCACTCAATCCAAAATCAATAAGTTTCCTCATCAAAATGCCAAAATCAACAGAATCGAATGCCTTTGTAAAGTCTGTGTATACTACATCAATTTGTCTATTTTCATGCAGAGCCAAAACTATCTCCGAATTCAAAGACAACAAATTTGTCACTGTTGATCGCCCTTTTAAAAATCCATGCTGAACATCTGATATACATTGACCTATACCAAGAAAAATACGTTTTTGTATAACACCCTCAAAGATTTTAGAGAAAACAGACAGAATAGTAATAGGTCTATAGTTTTCGATATCTGCTCTATTTCCTTTCTTAAAAATAGGGGTAATCTTGGATTTTTTAAATGCATCTGGAAAAATGTTAGTTTTTAGGGATTTATTGAATAAAATTAATAGAGGGTAAACAAAAAACTCCGCATAACCCTTAATAAGATATGGAGGAATTTTATCCAGTCCGGCAGATTTATTTCCTTTCAGGGATTTAATTTCAGACATAATTTCAGAAATTGATATTTGATTAAAATCCTGACAAAAATTATCCCTATTGTTTGTATTAACATTTGAATCAAAATTGGAACTCTGTAAATAAACAGAACTAAAATGTTTAGCAAAAGCTTGAGCAATGTCAACATTTTTGGTCATATTCTGATTTTTATATGTCATTGAATTACACTCATTACAATTATTTTTAGAACTTCTCACAAAATCCCAAAAATTAGAAGCATTATTAACTAAATTTTCATTTGTAATTTTAATATAGTTCTTATAAGCATCTCTAATTTTAACTTTGACAATGCGTCTCAAAGCTTTGTAGGCATTAATTAAAATTTCGTTATCACACATTTTTTTCCTTAATCTGTTTTTAAGCTTAATATGATAAATGATATCAGAATTGAACCAGATTGGAAATTTTTTTTGCTTGGGAGCATACTTGGGAAAACAAGCATCTAATATATTATAAATTCCTACATAGAAAGATGAGACAGCCTCATTTATATCCCCAATAGCATTGAGATAATTCCAATCTGCATCACGGATTAATTCATTAAATAGTTGATAATTTCCTTTTCTAAAATTATAGTTTTCTACACCCGAGGAAACTCCCCTAGATTAATTTTCTCGAACGACTTAAAAGATAGAATCAGTGAGGGATGGTAGACATCTTCTCTTACGAGAATCTCCTCTTCCTCGGCCCGAGTAATCGAAAAAACCTCAGATGTTAAGTTACTAATCACAAGATCCAGGATTTTACCCTGATGATTTAGACAATGATTAAACTGCTTATAGTTACACAAGCTCAAAAAATCAAAAAGATTTTTCTCATTTAAGGATAAGGATTGAAAAACAGATTCCTCTAACCAATTAATTTTACTAAGATTAAAATCACCTAACAGAAGCATAGGTTTGGCCATCATGTCAACATCATTGGAAAAAAGACTAAAAAAATTCATATAAGTGTCAACATTAGTATTTGGTCTAAAATACACAACACATAAATACATAGTAGTCAAATGAGACACAGATACTTTTAAAATTAAATATTCCAGATTGTTTATAGTATTATCACACACTTCAAAACTAAATTTTTTGTCTAAGGCAATCAAAACACCCCCTCCTCGCGACAAACCACTCTGATTTGGACATCTATCATTCCTTACTATATTGTATCTGTAATCCAAAATTTCAGAATCACTTACACTTTCATTTAGCCAAGTTTCTTTAAAACATATGATATCATAATCTTGAGCCAAAGCAGATAGATATAAATCGTTTAATTTGTTTTTTAGACTCCTAGAATTTTGAAAATAGATTTTTAAACTGAAATTTTTTGAAAAATTAAACATTGCTATGATCAGGTGAATTAGATACCTTATTGGAAACCTTAAATCTATCCAAATCTTCCATCGATTTAATAATTACTGCCTCTGACCCATCAGTTTGTCTGACTAGTAGTTTGCCATTTTTGAACCACACATATCTTAACACATTTATTTTTCTCAATTCTCTAGCGGTAGCATGAAGCCTACGATAATGAAAGGAAAGATTATCATTTATATAGATCTGACTGTCCGTTCCGAATCCAAGCTTGTTGGCATTTAGTCCTCTTTTTATCCTTGCTCTTAACAGAAACTGCTCCTTGTCCGATTTCCTCAAAAACTTCATCACAATAGTGCATGGTTGCTCACGTGTTTGGTTGCGAGAAGGAATTCTATGGATGATGTCAACAAATTTTTTATCCACATCAATATCAAGGTGTCTACCAATTTCACACAAGACATCCAATAAATTCTCAGGATTTCGCTCAGGTACTCCCGCTATTTCAATCATATTACACCTGGAGTATTGTTCCAAATCAGCTATTCTTGTTTTGCACTCATTGATTTCCTTGATCATCAGAGCATTCTCCCGATATAACTTCTGAATATCATCTTGGCAAGATTTAATAGAGGAAACAAGATCTGACATCCCCTCTTTTATTTCTGATAGTTGGGTGTGGCACAAGTTTAAGGAAGTTCCCAATTCACAATCCATGTGTTTGACCAAAGCATCTTGTTGCCTTTGCATCAATTCACTGATAGTATCAATAATAAATGTTTTCAAATCCCCAGATATTTCTAGATTTGGCTGTTTTTGAACATGGTCAGACAAAGTATTCTCAACCTCACTTTTCGAAGACAAAACGGAAAACATGTTGGTACATACAACTTGTTCAGACCTTGAACTGTTCACTCTCGTTCGGGATTTAAGAGTCACTAGACAAGCTTCGCAGGTCCATCTCATTTTTTTAGGTTGAGATAATTTAGAAAAAGCATCCAGATCAAACCCAACACATGCAGCATGAAAAGAATATGCACATTTTCCATTGCAACGCAGTATATTTGCATTGTTTTCAATATCTTTCTTGCAGGCAAAACAAACATCCGCCATCTTATCGGTGTTGAGTTGAGTACTGTTGTATGTGTAGTTTTGGATTTTTTATACTAGGTTTCTAAAATGACGACTAATTCAAAGCTTTTTTTTATTTATATAAAATATTTTAGAAAGGGTTAAAAGCATTTAGTTGAATCTACTAGCTACAACTTTAAAGTAATTGACAAATTCCTATTTTAAAAAATGGGTACTTAGAAGAGTGTGTTCTAAAGGTCATTTGGTCTCCTTGTTCTTGTATTATACCAATTCACCAGATTTATAAAGACTTGTTTTTAAAAAATATTAAATTTAAATTAAAATTTTTAAAAATAATTTTCCTTTTTTATAGTCCTTTTTGTATTATTACCAAACAGAATTAGGTATACAATAAGTGTGTATAGAAGTCCCGTGCGCGTAAGTTTCCCACAGCAGTTAAGTGATGTCTGTTTTATCAACATTCTTCTGGTATGAATCACGCTTGGAGAGGAAAGATCTTTTTTTCTTCGTTGTTCCCCCTCTTCTTTATCATCATATCGCCAGCCAGACAAAGTTCTTCTTTCGCATATTTTTGCAAGATATTTTTGTTCCTGAAAGAGCCGTGGCTAAGCGTCGGTGCTGTCGGCCTTTGCGACCAAGGGGCTTCGCAAAACTTTTGAAATAAAAAAAATTATACTTAACCTTGAACTTAACCAGTGATGGCGAACCTATGGCACGCGTGCCACTTGGTGGCATGCGAAAGGTATTTCGGTGGCACGCGATATTCGCTTAAAATAAGTCCCCTGAAAACTCCCCAAAAGCAACTTCAGAACACTATTTTGCTTGCTGAAATTCAAAAATTTTTCGGGGGAGGACCCCGGACCCCCATTCATCTCTTAGGTTTGGGAGTAGTTTTGGTCAGTTTCTTTGGTAAAAAAAGTAAGTTTGAAATTCAGGGTCACAAAAAAAATTATGCAAAATTTAAGCTCATTCGAACAATAATAACACTTGCAGGCCATATAGTTTCAAAAAATATTTTTTTACAAAACAACAAAAAAAAACAAAGATTTTGCTCATGAATTTTTCTGAGGAACTACTTAATATTTTTTTTAGATATAATGTTCCAGGTTTCATTCTTCTATCACCCTTCCTTCAGCAGATAGTTTTTTTAATGTCAAAAGAACTTTTGTAAAGTGGTTTTTCCTGCATTTTTGAACAGCTAATAACTTTTGGACTATAAACCTGAAATCAGTCGCATTTTGTTCGTTAATTCATGCTCTTTAATTTGGTGTTCATCATAACCACCTTTTTCCAAAAAATTTTTTCTTCAAAATTTAAAAAGAAGTGAAAAAAATTCAATTGTTTTTCACAACTTTTTTATTAAGAAAATTTAAAGCATTTTAACTTCTAAAATAAACATTTCTACCTAATTTCAAGTTGAAAATCAAATTTAATCATGTAGAAAAAAATGGGAAAATTTGGAGAAATCCCTGTTTTACACTATCAGCCATATCAGAGGCGGATTTCATTTCCCAAGGGTTCAAAGATGATTTATGAAAAATATTATAACAAGTGTCACACTTGACTCATTAAAATTGTATTCCGTAATATAATTGGCACTCTAATCGAAAAAGGTTCGCCATCCCTGAACTTAACCCTACAGTGCATACTGATGCCATTTGGCAACACGACATTTTCCCCCATTTCTTACTCGAACTTTCATTTCCAAACGGCAACAACATGCAATAAGTACAATACATATAACATTTCATCGTATTAGCACTTTAGACTGCCAGTAGATCACAGCAGGGGTACATTTTGAGACATTTGTTAGTAGCTAGTGAGACGAAAGTCAAGACACAGAAAACGCCAAAATAAAAGGACCATATAAATTAAAATAAAAATTTTTCAGCTTGAAAAAAAATGTTTGAAAAGATAAGTTGTTTTTTTTATATTTTTAGATCATTTGGTTTTATTTCACTTCACAATTAATTTCACAAGAGACACAAATTAATTTCTCAAGGACAAAGTTTTTTGCCAATAAAAAGTAGAAAAAAATTAAATTATTTTTTTTAGTAATTTTTTAGAAATTTACACCATAATAGAAGTCACATAAATGATTTTCAAGTGAATTTAAAAAATCATGCATTGTAGGGTTAAGAAAACTAAATCTGGTTTTAATAGTTAACTACTAAAAAAAATTTAGGCTTCAAAATCTATTTTAAGAAAAACGACTAATATTAACTTTGTAATGGACACAATTTTGCTCTTTCGCGTCCTGTCTGAAGATCATACGAAGCATTTCACCCGTGGGCTCCTTTTGCACTTCTGCGCCCACTCTGTAGGGACCCACTGTATCCATCCGTAGAATTCTCTTGATCATCTATACATCGTTTCTATAATCAATCATCAACCTTTATTTAACCACAAAAAGAAAATATAAAATGAGTACAAAAAAGTATGTGATATACGCCAAGGGGAATAAAAGAACTTTCCCGTCCTGGCGTAATAAAGAAAATATACATTAATTCTATAATGAAAATAACAGAAAAAAAGAGAAAAAAACGAAAAAAATCATACATCAAAAATAGGCTGTCAAAAAGCTGGATAACATTAAACATAAAATATGCTTCAAAGGAGTGAGAAATACAGATCCAAGTCGTCGCTATTAATTAAAAATTGAAAAAGATTTCTTTTGAAAACAGAGTAACTATTCGTTTGAGTTAAATTGGTCGGTAAACTATTGTACAATTTAGGTGCTAGATAAAAGAAATTCCTACAAAATGTCTCCTTATTAGAAAATGCTGGAATTTCAAATAATTCAGATGATCTAGTGCAGTGGTTCCCAACCTGGGGGGCGATCGCCCCCAGGTGGGCGATTTGTGTTATCAAAGGGGCGATAAATAAGTTGGGGGCGATGAGTATTCAAAGGGGGGAAATAAAATAGTACTGTACTGACAGACTGTATTCAGACTTAATGTACCAAAACAATTTAAAACCCTATTTCTTAGGGTCAAATTTCCAAAAAATTTCTGGGGGAGGACCCCCAAACCCCCCTTTTGAACTTGGAACTTAATTTTTCAAAGCCTTTTAAATTTAGTTCATAAAAATCTAAATCCTACCTGAAAATATACGTCTGAAATTTGGAAGAGGTGTGCCATAACTAGTTAAAAACCTGTTTTTTGGAGTCTTATTTAAAAAACTTTCTGGTGGATGACCCCCGGACATAAAATTGCTTTATTATTTACACTTTACTTCGAATTAAAATTAGACGTACAATTAGAATGAAAAGAGGGCGATAGGTGTTAGTCAACATCTAGAAAGGGGGCGATGGGCCACAAATGGTTGGCAACCACTGATCTAGTGTTATATTGCCTAGTTCTAAAATTGCAAAGATATTTATAAGCTGTAAGAAGTTCTCTATCTTAAAGCTTCTTCTAGTCTTTTGCATCATCTTATAAGAATTGTGCTGTAATGTAAGGAGATCTTCAGCCTGGGGGTATTTCTTGCTATTCCTCATCATCTCTGAAGAACCGAAATAAAATCGTCCATCCTCTTTCCAAAGACTTCTCTCTGATGGATCTTTCGCATCCTCTCTATAAGGAGCATAGAGAGCACTCTATCCGTGGACTTGTCTTGATCTTCTACATCCTTTCTATGGATCATGGGGGAGACGGAGAGCTCTTTTGCCTAGGAGGACGTCTGTTGCTCTTCGGCATCCTCTCGTAGAAAACATAGGGCCCGTTTCAATCGGGGGCTTCTTGTTACTCTGCGTCCTCTTCATCTTTTCTTGCTTTTCCGAATATTTTCAATAGCGTTGGAAGCGCTCTATTCTAAAGATTCTCTTGTTTCCTCCATCCTTCTTTCAGTTCCGTAAGGGGGCGTTTCGTGTGTAATTAGGGGTTAAATATCTCGCTTAAACTTTTAGTTCTAGCAAATGTATATTTCTTTTTTTAGTTAAAGGAAAAGATAAGTCAGTTATTCCACTTATTATTTTAGAGGAAAACTGCAATACACAAATAGTAGACAAGAGAATTAACGCTTAGGTTTCTCCAGAGGCATGATGCAAAATACATCAGGGTCATTCCATGTGAAATCAACTCAGGATCCAGGGGGTGGCACTCTGGAAAGTGCCCCCCCTTGGAGACCCAAAAAGGTTCTCAAAATGTGTAAAAACCCAACATTTAAAGGTCTAATTTCAAAATTTTTTCTGGGGGAGGACCCCCATACCCCCCATTAGTATCAAAATGGGGTATTCAGTGTTTATTTTTAGGAAATCCCCAAAATTTTGATATTTTGGGTCATAAAGTAAAGGTATAATAGTGTTGAAAAGTGCCCCCTTAGGCTCAAAACGTTTCTAAAAATGAGTTAAAACCCTACTTTTACACGTCAAATTTCAATTTTTTTCCCCAATGGTACCCCCAATTTTTACCCCCAATGGTACCACAAGGAGGTCTTGTAAGGAAAAGTGCCCCCTTGGAGCCGTGCTGGATCCGCGCCTGAATCAACTAGGCACTTTTTATGTATTTAAAACGAGGGGTGAAAGATTTTTCTCGGACAAATAGAACTAGAGTCAAGTAAGATTAAAGATCCAAAATTTGGATTTTCTTCATTTTTTTAAAAATTAAATGAAAAATTACAAAGAAAATTAAAGGATAAAAATATTTTTTCATTTATATCATATAGGAGAGAACAATTCTTAAAAAGTATCGTTAAATCCGAGAGGGCCGGGGTGAGAATTGTAAATTTTGATTGATTTGACACGGAATGACCAACTAATTTGAATTAACATATCAAAGGTAATGTAAGTTTTCTAAAAACTATGAGGTAAATCTCGAGTAAAGGGCGGGGGGAATCACACATATCACTAAATCTCCCAGAAGGGGAGTGAATCCATATAAAATATCTCAAGTAATTTGCCCGTGCCCCCTAAACATTTCTTCAAAAGAATAAAATTCAAAAGCTCTTTTCCGCTTGGAAGTACCTCAGTATGCAATCTCCAACGCCAAAAAGCACCTAAAAAAGCTTCAAGACCTTGCGGTTCCATCTGGGACCTCAGTGGCACATATGCATCGGGTCTTGAACTCCGAAGTTATGATTATCTCTCTGAGCGGTTATTCGTCTTTTCAGCACTTCTTTTAAAGCCACCTTCGAATTGCATATTCTTTTTTTTTATTCGAAACGGATTCGGGTCCCTTTTGTGTCGTTAATGAGGTCGGTCTCACCTCTGAGAGACAATTTGCAGTTCCGAACAGGATTTGAAATACCGCATATAATAAACAAGCACAGGTTTTTGTTGGTCGAGAGGGTAAACAAATTATCCTGCCACTAGTGTTGAGATATCTTGGTGAGTTTTTCTCTCGAATGAAAGACCAATTTCTTTAAGAGGAACGTCAAAAAGGTGATGAATGCATTCAACAGCCGGAAAACATTCAATGAACGTAGAGCTATTAATGGGGAAAAAACTGTCCCCGCTATTATAGTGACTTGGACATTTCTTTGATCTAGATCTTTGAATCTTTAACTTTTACAGTGTATTTCATATATAAAATTATCAGATTATGTTAAAAGCTCTTCTACTGACATTTTTCTAAGTAAAGTGTGTGTCGCATCCATTGGCACGGGTGTCGTCGCCGGGGGGACGGTGGGGACGCGTCCTCCCCAATAATTGGGAACATATAGCGCTGTCCTTTAAAAAAACCCACTTTTTCATTTTTCCTTCATTAAAAGCTTAAAAAATATGATAATTAAATCGAACAAAATAGTGTTGTAACGGCTCATTCTCCACTACATTTTAGTGCTTAGTATTTTTAATTCCAACTCTGCGTTACAAATTGGCAGACAATTAAGTAAGAATCCAAAAAAAAACAATTTTCCCAAAAAAACCCATGTACCCTAAAAAAAAACCACGCTTGAAAATACTCAAAAAAATATGATTTGAAGGTTTATTTTTATAGAACAGAGTATAGTTAAGATAATTAAAACCAAGTTTATTACAAATTATTTCTAAAATTTAAACTGTGATAAGTTTTTCTACTCAAGAATTTTGCCTTCAAAACACAACGGCAATAGCGTTTCTATTGTTGTATTTTGATGAAAACGACCTATTAAATACAAATACTTAATACAATTTTTATAAAAAGCTAAAAAAAACGGTAATTGGAACTGATATTTTATTTTAAACCCCCAACCCCCAACTATTAACTCTCTAAACCCATTTTCGAGTAAAACTCGGTAAAATGCTATATTTTCATGGAAAATGGCTGTTTTTGGTATCATTGAATTTTTATCAAAAACACTGAAAAAAAATCGAGATTTACTGAAACAACTATACTATTTGCGTAATTAGTTGTATATCATGAATAATATTAAATACTTTGTAAAATTTTTTATTTATTTTATTATTTATTACAAAAGGAAAAGTGGGTTTTTTAGGCACCCTATGGGTTTTTTCACCCCTCATTTCAAAGACTACCGTAAGGTCCCTAATTGGCGGACTGAGCGGAAATTTTAGTATTTTATTCTCATAATAACGGGTTAACACAAAAACACGTGAAAAATTATTTTAAGTATTTATAACATATATTTTTACAGCATCAAAATATGCCTATCTAAATCATATTTTTAGCCCAAAATCGACATCTTCTATTTATTCAAAAAACTAAGTAAATAAACGGTTCTTTGACTTGTTTTTACGTTCCCTGCCACTCTAAAGGGCATATAGAAAGACGGGGGCATGAGAATTTAAAATTATTTCAATTACTTATTTAAAATATCTCGATGGGTTTTTTAGGGTATATTTAGAAGTGGTTTTTTTAAAGGACAGCACTATAGTTAAAAAAACTGTTTGCAACTTTTGAGGGCGACCGAAAATTTACTGAATATGTGTTTCTCCAACTTTTGATCATAAAGGATGGTGCCTATATGCTAATGGCACCTAATTAAAGAGGAGGATACAAGAGGGGACGGACACCCCATTTTTAGAACGCGATTTCATTTAGAGCAGTGGTTCCCAACAAGTGGTCCGTGGACCACTGGTGGTTCGTGAAGCCTTCAGAGGTGGTCCGTGAGAAGATTTTTAAACTTATTAAAAAATGTGTGGAAATTTAAAAAAAATAGTTTTCCTAATCACACATTCAAGGAAATAGTAAAAACACCACAGATGAAAAACATATAGTAAAAAAATCATACGTCTCATTATTTAAAAAATCCTCTTCTAAACATACTAAGGGGTCATCCATAAATTACGTGAGGTCAAAAAGGGGGGGAGGGGTTTGGAAAAATCTCACCAAATCTCACCAAGGGGGAGGGAGGGTCGATTAAAATGTCACGTCAACTTTTTTTAACTTAATTATAACTTAATTAGGTGCTTTGAAGCACAAAATGCAAATCATTTTTAGAAAATAATTTTTAAAAGTTGTAGGTAAATCTCACGTGGGGGGAGGGGGGTCAAGAAAAATCTTACTTAATCTCACCAAGGGGGGAGGGGGGGGGTCCAGATTTTGGAAAAAACACCTCACGTAATTTATGGATGTCCCCTAAACTAAAAAATATGAAGAAAGTTACTTGGTTAAGCCTCTCCTACGAGATAAATTGAAGTTTTTATTTTATGTTTTATAGCTGAAAAAAAAGAATTTTCTTATTATATTTCCTAGTAAGAGTTTTACGGAATTAAATAAACAATGGTAATTAATTATGGATTCTATTTTATTTGTAGAATTTCGTGAGAGCTTGTTAAAAATGGTTAAATATCTTTTCTAAAAGGTATATTTTTAAACAATAAGATATAAAATTAATGTAACGTTAATTTTTCCTTTAAGCTTAATAGATTACTTTATTTTCATTCCATTTAGAAACATTGTAAGACTCGATTTCCCTTACTTCAGAAAAAAGTCAAAATTTTAGACCCTCTATGAGAAATGAATGCACTGAAAAAAGTTAAAATTTTGAAGATAAAGTTAGGGATAGAGATGGTCCGCAGAGGTTCAAATTGAAGTGAAGTGGTCCGCAGACATATTTCAGTTGGGAACCACTGATTTAGAGTATAGGTTGAAGCAAGTGAGAGAGTGGGAAAGCATTATCCTAACAAAAAATTTTGTTTCTAGCTAAAAATAATAATAATATTGTAATGAGACCCCTAAAAAATCCAGCTACAGCACTGGTTAATGCATACAAATTTGATTTTAAAACTGCAATAGTATAACACTTAAAATGAGTTTAAACCTGTATTTAAAAGGTCACATTTCTAAAATTTTTCTGGTGGAGGACCCCCCAGACTCCCCTTTCTAGTGAAATATTAGGGGTCATCCATAAATTACGTGAGGTCAAAAAGGGGGGGGAGGGGTTTGGAAAAATCTCACCAAATCTCACCAAGGGGGGAGGGGGGGGTCGATTAAAATCTCACGTCAACTTTTTTAACTTAATTATAACTTAATTAGGTGCTATGAAGCACAAAATGCAAATAATTTTTGGAAATTTTTTTTTCAAAGTTGCAGGTAAATCTCACTTGGGGGGGGAGGGGGGGTCAAGAAAAATCTCACTAAAACTCACCAAGGGGGGAGGGGGGTCCAGATTTTGGAAAAAACACCTCACGTAATTTATGGATGCCCCCTTACAAACGGTTTTATGAAACATTGCGACTGAAGTTAATTAGTTGATTCAAAATCACCTTAAAATTGTTAAACGAGGGCGAAACCTATTATTTTTGGGGTAAACCAGTAGTTTGTAAAAAAATTAAGTTGGGGGGACTACCAAATGATTCGGGATTTTAACCCCAGAAAGATTTTACAAAACCATTATTAACTACCCAATAATAATATTTTTCTTTTTTTTAAGGTGTTTTAGAACCAACTGATTTACTTTTGTCGCAAGTTTTTGTGAATTGTTTGTAACTTTCAAACCAAAAGAGGGGTGCCCCCCCCCCAGAAAAGTTTTTGAAATTTGACTTTTTAAAACCGGGTCAAACTCATTTTCAGTGTTTATATGTGATTAGACAATTTCAGTATAAAATTTTCTCTTAGCTATTACCAGTCCTGTAGCTGGAAAACAATTTCTGCGGGGGGAAGCTAGCCTTCTTTTGTAGCAGAAAAATATTTTATTGGGATGATATCCGACCAATCTCAGCACTGGGTTTAACCTATTCGAAATGAAATCATGTTCCAAATGTCATGGGGGCGTCCCCCTCCTATATACGCCTATTATAATGTTAGGTTGTTAGGTGCCATTGGTACATAGGGGCCATCCTGTAAGGTTAGAGAATTAGAGAAACAAATTCAGCTAATTTTCAGTCTCCTTTAAAAGTTAAAGCTTTTCAAACAAGGTTCCAAATTACTGTGGGGGGGACGAGTCCAGTGGCGGATCTGCGGGGGGGGGGGCTTTCGGGCTGAAGCTTCTCCCCCAAAAAATGTTTAATATTTTACTAAGTTTGTCAAAACGCAAAAAATCTATATCCGAAATTCGGATGAGGCGTACCAAAACGAGTTGAAAAAGTGGGGTTTTTGACTTAAATTTCCAAAAATTTTCTGGGAGAGGACCCACAGACCTCCCTTTTAGTGGTTTGAGTTGGATAATTCACTACCTTTTTCCGTATTACCATTAACAAGAAGACTCAATTGGATTATGAAAATTCTTAGCCCCCAACAAAACCAAATCCTGGATCCGCCACTGGACGAGTCCCCCCTGTCCCTCCGGGATCGACGCCCGTGGTCGCTTCCACTGTAAATTAATAGAACTTCAATCACACATTCAAGGTAATGCAATTTTTAAAAATGATATTGTTTAAACTAAAACAAGATTCCAATCTAAACTTTCCTTATCAAGAATGTCCTCTCAAAGGTAACTCTCGCGACTTAAAAATAACATTAAATATTTTTACGTCGGAATAAATTTGCCCTCCTGAATATTAATGCAACCAGACAAATCCCTCCTTTCTTCAAACCGTGCCAGCGAAAGAATACGAAATAAGCCATCGTCTCGTTTGACGTTTCGATCCCTACGCAAAATAACGGCTACTTTTCGAGAGCTTTTCCCGCGCTTTTTATTTCAAAAAAAAAAAGAACGGCCATTATGTATTCATTTTATTCCGTGGAGCTCGTGGAATCGCTGATGGAAAGGTGGATACCCGTTGCGGTTTCGGATTTCTAAAATAGCGGAATTGCCGGTGATTCTTGTTGGTAAGATGGGGTTATCCTGTTCTCTTGAGCTTCTTTTCTATAAACAGTAAGTGTACCGTTATTTCGGCACACCTACTGTTACAAATTACCGTTTTCAGAATATGGAGCAGAGTGTGATGTCGAAAGGAAAGTGTTGTTATTGTTTTATTTTCTTTCGTCGTTATAGCTTTGCCGTTCCCTTTTCAAAAACATGCTGAAAAGAATGTGCTTTTTACAGGACATAGGAAAACCTATCAAACTCTAAATTTGTGTCTTTATGAAAATAAAATTATTGATAAAAACATTGATCTGTTTTTTACAAACTTATGGGTCAGTCAACTTTGAGACCTTATGGAAAGAAGTGTAGCATAGAAGAAGTTTAGTATCATAGAATTGTGATACTAAAAAATTCTAAAATATAACTATCCTTACGAATGTACTCACGACACTTAGCGGGAATACTCTTTTAGATTTACTCTTCCATTAGGATAAATGGAATATTGGGTTCTTCTCTATGATGCGAGAAATGTGCGAATAGCTTCAAAACTGAAATTATGCTTTCAGCTGTCCTTTTGATCGGATTCTCATGATTGTCCCTTTTGTTTGGAAAAAGTAGTTTAAATCAAAAGGAAAATGTATTATTTTATAAGAATTAAAACTGCGATAAAAAGTAATATGTTTTTTTTGTATTGTGAGAATATTTTCCGTGTACTGATAATACTTACTTAATTAGCTCTAACGGATTAAATTTCCCAAAGTTGAGATTTATTGTTTAAGTTTTATTCCTTATCCCTTAATTTTAAATTTAAATTTAATTTTAAATTTAGTTACTAAAAATATTTTTTGAACGAAAATAATTGTGGAACTAATGCAGTAGATAAAGGGTTTGATGCATACGACAAACAAAAAAAACTTATTATAAAATTACAGAAAAAGAAATGGCGCTGCTTAAAATACCCAAAAACATCACACTGAAAAGAGCACTAGAACTCAAAGAATATCGATCGGACATTTCACAAAAAAATAGGCCTTTCTTTTAAAAAAAGCCCTCGTGTTTCTTTACGAATCATTAATATCTGTATAAACTGTTCGGATATTCCGGGCTCTCCCGAAATGAGATTCAATTTTCTGTCCTCGTGGCAACATTCCAAGCAGCAGTCACCATTAATCATCCTTCATTATTTTTCTAACACTAACGCCACTGGAGCCGTGTGAATGGAGTTTGATCTTTAACTATCTCTTTTTGCTGGACGCTTTATGTGAGAGGGCGCTTTGTGTTTTAAAGCATTGTTTGGAGGGCCTGGGGACGAGGGCGAGGGTATTCTGTCCCAGCGGAATCAATGTGCTATAGGGAGTTTTCACATGACGTCACATCCGGCGAAAAAAGTTTCGTTTCGCAGTGCTGGTGCTCCAAACAGTGCCCAAATCCCATAGGTGTTAATGTTAGAAATTTCTTTAATAAATTACATTTAAAAATATAGGAAGTTTACAGTAAAGCAGAGGTACTCTTGATGTTAAACACAGCTTTGTTTTGCATTTGAGAAAGTTTTAGATTGTAAATATTTGAAATAATTACTAAAATCTACATTTTAAAAATGGATCCGATCAAAAGCAGACGAGACATCAGCCATTCAATGAAGAAAATATTTATTGCAGGTAAGATATATTTTTACTTTTTAAAGTAAGATAAAGATAGTTATTTTGTTTACGAATATATATAAATAGGAAGAACTGCCCAGTTATTGATAGTTTCAGCATAAATAAGAGTAATTGTGTACAATTGGTATTAGGACTTGGTGTTTAATTTATAATTTGTATGTGTTTACATTTTGAACCTAATAAATATAAATTTCAAACATCCATTTAAATTTTCATTTAATAACAGTCTTCTGGTGCCCACAATGTTCTCTTAAGATGTTTACATAAAACAAAACAAAGTGATCAGCAAAGCTTTCAGTCTGACATAAAGTAAACAAAATGTTTGTTGGTTGTTACTTATTCCTCATGCATTGTTATTTTATGTTGCATTGTATTGAAAACAAAATTTGTTAGAGAAAATATTTAGGCACAGCTTTGATAAGAGTCGACCAGCTGCCCTGTTTACCTAACAGCTCAAATTAGATCTATATATGGTTGTGTGTCATCATTTGAGCTGTGGGTTAACATGGCAGCTGGTCGACTCTTATCGAAGCTGTATAACTAGCAATATTTAAAAACTAGTAGAAATTTCCACTGAATGATCTATTACTGGGCAATAAACTCTGTAATTTTCTCTATATTGTGCAGCGGAAACTATACATCATTTGCTAGTTAATATTCTGGAAACTGACGTAGAACAGGGATCTCTTAAATTTTTTGGTTCTCATGTCATGTTTACTAATCAATGAAGTCCAGCAGGTAGAGTTAGATAAAACCAAAAACTTTCCATTCACAAAATTTTCCTGAAATATTTTTTGCAAATTAATGTAAGCACCCATAATCCTTTAAATTTTGACCTCCTTAAGAGACATTATGACAGTCCCATTGTTCGCCCCAATATTGTGATAATAATGCTTCTTGAGCAACAACAATAAATCAATATTTATTTATCAAATATTTAAATTATTGATTAAATTCTGTTAACGTTCCCGCTAAATATTGCCAAGCTTTTTAAACGCCATAATATTCCAAAATCGACAAATTTTTCAGATTTTTATTGATGAACTGAACATTTATTGATCTAACTAAACTTTTTTATCTGTGAGTTTAAAATTATGTACCAATATTCCTGTTGGTGTCCAAAAGTGCAGGGTGATATTTAGCGGGAACGCTAATAGAATTGAACCATATTATTTAAAAGATTTTCTGCAAAATTGGAAAGTTTTCTGCGCTTGGCATTTGCGTTGATATTCAAGGTGCTAGGAATAGTGTGCAAAATCTCTAATTGGACTATATAATGGATCTTGGTAACATTTTACTATTATTTACACAAAAATATAACAATTACACATAAAAATATAACAAAAATTCAGAAAAACACTGCTAGTTTAGATATTTTAAAATATTTTATTTGATTTTTTGGATGATAAAACTTAAAACTCGAGGCTTGTGTTCGGCTAATCCTAAAGTACCAAATAGGGATCTTGCATGTTATCCTATTGTAGTTGTCATACTTGGATAAAACCAAAAATTCTCTGCACACAAAATATTAAAATATTTTCTGCAAAGTTATTAAGTGCCTCCAGACATTTAAATTTTGACACAAGACATTATGAGTCACATTGTTTGCCTAAATATTGTTATAATACTTCTTAACAACAGTAGGGAGAAATCCAATTCATTATACAGCTTTAGAAAGAGTCCCCCAGCCGCCATGTTTTCCCACAGCTCAAATGATGGACAGGCTATGGTAGAGATCTAAGTAATAGTATTATTAGGTCCTAAAATAATATTTGCATATATACTATTGTTATATTTTAAGACCTAAAAATATAATAAGATGTTCCTAATTTATTATTTATCAAAAATATAAATTACTTTTAAAAATTTTTTACAAAATCCTAGTTTTCTGCACGAGCGTGCTTGTCTACATATAAGTATGTCTATAATGTATGCCTGTTGTATTCATCATAATTGTAATACATATTTTTTAAATTTAAAATGCTGATTGTTAAACACTTTGTTCTTAAAAATATTTTTTTATTTTATAGTCTATCAATGAGACGTAGCAAAACCAGTGACTGAAATAGACAATCCAAATAAAACAGTGACAAACTGAGTTGACTCTGGACAGGACTGCGCCAGACAGATGGACACAAAGAAAACTACAGAAATTAAGAACTTTATTAAGAAAAATCTGAACAATACTTTATTTAATGTATGAAAGAGTTAATAATTATAAAAGGGTTTCATTTATTACTCAAAATCACTACCTGTGCTTTTATAATAATTTTTGAGTACTTTATCAACTTGTTAAGTATGTGATGAAATATTTTAACCTTATAAAGTATACTACATAATGATGTTCAGCATATTGGGAGAAAACCTATTCCTCGGAAAAAATATTCCTCCTTATAGTCATTAGGAAGTGCTTTAAAATTTAATTCCATTGTTGTGTTGAAGACTAGTTATTTTATATTTTTGTGGATAATTTAAATAAAGGTTATTTTAACAGTTGTGTCCTAGTATTTCACTAAAAATAATTTTACTTCTTGCTCTGCTAAGAAAATAGCTGGAACAGTTTGGTTTGATTACTGTTTTATGGTGCATGAATCAATTTTGAATAGCTGGGACAGATATCAATCTCTAGACGGAAAACTCTTCCATGACCAGGGATCTCAATAGTATTGCGGTGAGACAAGACCGGCAACACACAAGAGCAAGAAGAAATCCGGCAATAATCACGTAATAAATAATATAGACGCGAGATCTAAAACATGATGTTTAATTTTCAGCAGATCACTGTTTTCAATTTGAAATAATGTAACAACGTAAAATCCTAATCTCTAATCTCATCAATCGCAAAGATATATAATTCCTTTTAATAAATCATATCCTTTTAATCTAAACGTTGCCTTTACTGAAGTATTTGCACTGGTGACCCGGACGTGATCCGAATCGAGGAATTCATCATTTTTGGTAAATATATTTATCGGTGGTTTTTTTTTTAACTTCTGCGATGTCGATTCCCGAAACACCACCTCCTAACATTTCGGCGTCTACTTTACAAGTTAACCGAGCAGTGGCGGATCCAGAGGGGGGGCTATGGGGGCCATGGCCCCCCCCGAGAAAATTTCAAAAATAGTTAAAAACCCCTTTTTCAGAGCTAAAATTCAAAAAAATTTCATTGTAATTCATGCGATGTCGGACAAGAATAAAAAAACACAAGGGGGGCCATGCTCATCCCGAGAAAAATTCTAAAATAGTTAAAACCCCCTTCTATTTTGTCACCATATCTTCGGACGAGGGAGATGCTTGGGGCTTGGTGTGGAATGCAAAAAATTTTCTGCCTTTCCTGTTTTCGATTCCCACGTGAGTCACGTGACTTTGACCTGGGGACGACTGGGGGTGATATTTTCTACTTGAAAAGGTGGGACAGTTCATTATTTGTAATTTTGTTCTCGAGAAGTTGGTATCTCAGTGCTGCTGGATTAGAGGAAAAAATTATTTTTTCAGTCCCAGGCTTCAGTAATGGTAAGTTGTCTTAGTAGTTAATCAGGTCCAAATCCAAGGGGGGGTATTTCAATGTCAATTTTTTACTTACTGTTTTTCCTTAAAAATTCGTCTTAAAATGCATAAAACCCCTACTTTTAAGGTTCAAATTCAAAATTTTTCTTGGGGAGAACCCCCAACCCCCCTTGAAATTTTGAAATATATTATTACCGATTACAATCGTTCCTTGAAAATTTTGGGACTTACAAGAGAAAGAGGGAACTCGGGGGAGGAAGAAAAGGGAAAAGTGACTCCAAACCGAGTTAAAATCCTGCTTTTAGGGTGAAATTTCCAGAAATTTTCTGGGGGAGAACCCCCAGACCCCCCTGTAGGACATTAGAGGACGATTTTGATACTGAAAATTCTTCGCCCCCCAAACCAAATCCTGAATCCACCGCTATCTACTTACCTAGGTCACCACCAAAGTTGAACTAGAGTTTCAAGAAATTTTTGGCCAACCCTCCCCCCGAAGAAAAAGTCTAGTTATGGCCCTGTAATTAATAGTTTCACAAATTAACTATTGTTTGCAATATTGAGTCATAAATAACTTCAAAATTAATAAATCTTTAGTCTATGCTTTCGAATAACAAATTTCCTTTCTCCATTAATTTGCAAAAAAGTTTTTGAAATTGTTTTTTCTTGTACGGGATAAATTTGATTTCATATTTTAACTGTTTTCCATTTCAAAAACATAGTTCTTCTAATTATCTAATTAAAAATATTCATTTTGCATACAGATTAATGTTTTTATAAAGAAGTATCGTATTTTTCCAAATGGCCCCCCCCGAAAATTTGGTCTGGATCCGCCCCTGTAACCGAGTTGGACTCAAGCTCCCACCATTTTGGGATAAGCATCCGGATCTTTGGTTTGCCACATCCAAGCCCCTTTAAACGACATGCTGAAAGGAAATAAAAATAAAAGGAATTCTCAGATTGAATGGTCGGACAATCAAAAATCGGCATTTGAGCATTGCAAAAAGCAGCTTGCGGAGGCTACCTTATTGGCTCATCCTGACCCCGACGCTCACTTTGCACTATACACTGATGCAAGCGATACCGCAGTCGGTGCTTCCCTAAATCAAATCTACTTGACGGGGAAGGAGCGTCAAGTTCAACCTTTAGCTTTTTACTCATCCAAGTTGTCTCTGGCTCAACAAAAGTGGTCCACTTTCGACCGGGAGCTTTACGCAATTTATGCCGCTATTAAGCATTTCAAACACATGCTAGAGGGACGGATGTTTACAATCTTTACAGATCACCGTCCGCTAACCTACGCCTTTCTTCAAAAAGCGGACAAATGCTCTCCCAGACAGCTACGCCATTTGGACTTAATAGGACAATTCAGTACGGATATCCAATATATTAAAGGTTCAGAAAATATACCTGCCGATATGCTATCCAGGATTGAAGAGTTGGAGAGTCCGAATGTTTTGGATTATACTGCTGTGGCTGAAGCTCAAAGCACAGACGAGGAGTTACAGGACCTTTTAGCAAATGAACCCTCCTTAAAATTTCAGAGCATGATTTTACCTGGTACTTCAGTGAAAATTTTATGCGATACTTCTACCCAAAATGTTCGACCTTACCTTCCTTTGCAGTTCCGTAAAATAGCCTTTAATACTCTCCATAACCTAGCCCATCCTGGTATCAAATCCACACTCAAACTCATGACGACCCGTTTTGTCTGGCCTGGAATTAGAAAAGATGTCACTGATTGGACCCGCGCTTGCATACCTTGCCAGAGGTCCAAGATTTACCGCCATACCAACAGCCCACTGGGAAGTTTTAAAACCCCCGACAGCAGATTCGAGCATGTCCACTTGGATATAGTTGGACCATTACCACCTTCTCAGGGTTTCGTTTATTTGCTGACTATGATTGACCGGAGCACTCGTTGGGTTGAAGCTTGTCCAATTCCAAACATTACAGCCGAGACAGTGGCAAAGGTGTTTTTTGAGAATTGGATAGCCCGTTTTGGAATACCTAGGATAGTTACCACGGACCAGGGAAGGCAATTTGAATCCCATTTATTTTCAAATCTCACTAAATTCTTGGGAATTCAGCACATACATACTACTGCCTATCACCCCATGTCCAACGGACTGGTAGAAAATTGGCATCGTACGCTTAAATCCTCCCTAAAAGCTCATCTTACAGACCGATGGACCGAGGTTTTGCCCATGGTGTTGCTAGGACTACGTTCAGCCTATCGGGATACAATAAAAGCCACCACAGCTGAGTTGGTTTACGGGAGAGCCCTGAAGTTGCCGGGAGAGTTTTTCTCTTCATCACCAAAAGACTTTAATGCAGCGGAGTTTGTGCAACATCTAAAGGAGTCTATGCAAAACCTGTCTCCAGCCCCCACCACCAGTCACTCTTCGAGAAGTCCTTTCGTGTCAACACATCTTCAGCATAGCAGTCATGTTTTCGTGCGCCACGATGCTGTTCGGCCACCTTTAAAGCCCCCGTACGACGGACCTTTCTTAGTTTTGGAACGGACTGGTAAAGTTTTCAAACTTCAAAGAGGAGATAAAGTGCAGTATGTCTCAATAGACCGTCTTAAACCTGCTTTTCTGCTTAAATCAGATGCAAGAGAAGAGAATCGGAACCGAGGGACCACTCGTTCCGGACGGCAGGTGCGTTTCCCGGATCGTTTCGAACCACAGTAACGTTCCACTGGGAAGGGGGTACTGCGGTGAGACAAGACCGGCAACACACAAGAGCAAGAAGAAATCCGGCAATAATCACGTAATAAATAATATAGACGCGAGATCTAAAACATGATGTTTAATTTTCAGCAGATCACTGTTTTCAATTTGAAATAATGTAACAACGTAAAATCCTAATCTCTAATCTCATCAATCGCAAAGATATATAATTCCTTTTAATAAATCATATCCTTTTAATCTAAACGTTGCCTTTACTGAAGTATTTGCAGTATTTTACTAAGTTGCCGCTAATTAAAATGTCAAAGCTAGTGGCCGAAATAATTTTATATTGAGTCAATATTTATTTTATTACAAAATTGTAGCTTTACCTTGGTTTAAAACACTGAAATAGACAAATTAATTTAAATTGATTTGTTGTATAATTTAATTTATTATGTTTAAGACACCCTTAAGGTTTAAAATTGTATTGGAAAAAATTAACCATTTTTCAGGATTCTGTGGCTAAGTTCCAGGGAGTCAAGGTAGTGCTGCACCCCGGTGACAAAATTCCGTTAAATATTGTAAACAATAGTTACAGTCCTCGTTCAAAAAAAGTAAAAAGCTACTTTATGAAACATATTTAAACACCAGTCATGTATCTTTTACTACTATAGCTGAAAAAAATAAGACCAATAATGTAGTATTCTGATAAAAAATGTATATTTACTTTGAATTGGTATTTGACAAGCAATAACATTTAGCATATTGTTACAAAGATTGATTTTTTTCTGTTGGCACTAATTTTAGAAATATAATAAGAAAATTAAGGAAAAAGATAATACTATTAAAATATTTAAACAGACTTTTTAGTGGTTCGAATACGATTGATAGTTTTATTTTTCAAATACCCTTTTTACACGATCGTTTAAAGAATCAACATAATTCGCATTCAAATTGTGCAAGAAATAAAGTTGGACAACCTCGTGAGTGAGTATTATTCTGATAAAATGCTAAAAACATAGTTAGTTAACAGTAAATTTAAAATTTGATCTGCTATTACTGCGGAAAATGTAAACAAATCATCGCTGCTTCTCGTCTGCTTCAGTTCCGATCGGTTCCATTTTAAAAATTAGTGATTTAAATAATATATTTCACAGAATTATAACTAAAAGTTATATAAAAAGAAAGAATAAGCTTTGTTTAACATTGTGTGTAGCCCTTTTTTATTGAAAACTTTCCATATTTTTCAATAAAAATTATTTAAGAAAACTCTAACATTACGGCCTATGGGACTGGGCTGCATTTGGAGCACCACTTCCGGTTTTTCGGCAGCAGACGGCTGGTAGTGAAAACCCCCTATTGAACGGTGATGTGATGGAACTACATGGAGTGTGTGTTGTAGAAACCCGGTTTTTAGTGGGAGGAGGGATTGATTATTTTTCGATGGGTTCTCTCTTTCTTGGTGGAGATTTTTCAGACAGTGGAACGAAAACAACGGAAGAAAAATGAAGATGGTGATTTTTCATTGGAGTAGGATCACCCATAGTACTCGCTGAATAGGACAGAAGGTTCCATTATTTCAAGAGGGGTTGGAGAAACTGATATGATTTTATTAATGTTTATTGCTAGTATAAATAATAAGCAGCAAATTTTGAAGTTTAAAATTACTTTTTGCTTCATTTTTAATAAGTTAAGCACTTAAATGTTGTCACTTCTCAGATCTACTTATCACTTCAATCAATGCCATTCAATTCAGGGGAGTATCACAAGGGGGGTACGAAGGTTCAACCCCTCGAAATATTCATGACTAAGAACTTCATGACCCAAATGTCCAAAAAGGAGTTTTGGGAGTAAGGAAGGAGAAAAGGGAAACTCGACTTTTCAAACTTTAAAAACTTTCTCAGGGAGATAGATCTACAGATTCCCCCATCTTTGCTTGAGACTTATTATTATCCATGAAATTTTAACATTTAAGCACACTAAGATTCTAATCCTATCCTACTTGTAAGAGTTCTAAGTTCTAAAATGCTATAATTAACCTCTCTATGACGTACGACTCGTGCGGGAATCCTTAGAAATAATTTTGAGCTAAAACCCTCCGACATTTTGTGACGTAGGAGTGAGGGGGTCAAAAATGTTGAGAAAAAGTGGTATATCATTTATGGACAGCCCCTAAGCCTATCAGATTGTGCTCGTGAATCTAGTTTTGAATTGGATGGATTTATTACATTAACAGCAACTCAAGGCCAATTTATTGATTAAACAATACTTTAAGAGCAATGAAAGGCAATGATGAATGTAAAAAAGCTGAAAGTCAGACGTAACAAATCTCAATCAAACCAACATTCTCCGCTGCTAAATTGGTTTAACCTATAATTTATTTATTACATCCAGCATCCAGCTGGGTATATTTCCTTTTGAATGGGTCATCATTTGCTCATCATGGGGATATCGTGCCTTACAGTGAGAAAAAATTATTATAAACGAATCTGGGAGCTGCGCTGTGAATAAACTCCGCCAGAATCAGGATTACAGGATTATTTTTTAGTTTGCTTAGCAACATTGAACTCTTTGTAAGTAATGCAAATCCTAACACGCACTACAATGATAAAAAATGCTTTTTGTTGTGTAATGCACGACCATTGTTATAGAAAGACAGGAACTTTTATGGAGGGTCTTTCGAAGATATTTATGACATATTTAACAATGAGAAAGCAAGTAAGAAACTGCAAGTATTTATGCACTAACTTTCATGCCTTTTTTTGTCTAATATCACTGGTAAAGTTCTTTCCCTTGAGAAAAAAACATTTTGTTCTTAATTGTCAAGAAACCCACCGCGATTATCTCGGGAGCAAAATAGTCAGGAGCGTTGTTTTTTCGATTTCCAATCTGAGGAGACAAAATGTTTGTCTTCGTCAAATCCCCATTACAACCCAAACTCGGGGAACGAAAATCATTCATATTCAAACGATATGCCTTCGATAAACACTCAGCTGCCTCGCACAATATCATAACGTAAATGGTGTTTCCACCACCACCACCACCTAAATAAATTCGCTAACTCAAACATAAACATTCGCCAGCAGGGAATGCAACTCCACAGAACGCAAACATGGAACGGAGATAGTTGTCATGGAGATATCTTCTCCGGAGAGAGACGATCTCTTCGTGTTTGCTAACACCGGGGTTTGACCGAGAGCAGAGAGATACGGTTTTCAATTCTCTCGTGTTGACCCAGAGATAAAATGGGAGTAGATGGAATGGAATGCGAGAAGTAGACAAGTCTCGAAATAGGACGAACTGCAGGGTTTTCTGAGTTGATAACATCCGAAGGGGGGGTTCATGTGTCCTCCCGGGAATTTTGACGATTTTGATAAAATTATCGCAATGACAGGTTTTTAACGCATTTTTACTCTGCTGCTAGAACAGGGGTTTCCAACTTCCAAGCACTCGAGGGCCGCAATCGAAATCACAAATCAGTGGGGAGGCCGCAAAGTAATCTGGCTTTTTATCCATGATAAAATGTTAGAGGGAGAGTCTTTAGAATGGAACTTTTCCAGCGAAAGAGGGACAAAGGATATTTACATAGTGTGACATGTGAAGGTTCTACTGTTTTTTCTGTATTTGCTACCCTAATACAACTTACAATTCTTAAAGGGGGAGGTCTTCCTCAAGAAAATGTTTGTAAATTTCCCTAAAAATGTGTTTCACCTAATTTTTAGATACTCCCTTTTGTTCCCTCTCGTGATAAAGGTTGATATTTGCCTTTATAACCCCCCTCAGGGAGAATTTCAGGGTATACAACTGCTCCCTCTCCAAATCACAAACTTCTGATTCTTCACCTTAGAAAACTACCAAAGCCATAATATAACATGTAAATAAAATGGAGCGTGGTATATGCAAGGAAATACCATCATTTAAGAGAATGAAGAAAACCTTCTGGTTTCTAAACTATTAAAAACTGTAGGATAACCAACACACTCCCATAATAATTTAGCATCGGAGTAACCACAGAGAAAAATCCTAACAGAGGGTCAAAAACGATGTATTCAAAAGTTGGATGGATATGAGGGCGCCACGAGGAACTATAAATGATTGACAGTGAGATCGGCAGTACATTTTGGCGACCAAACCTGTGATTGGCTGTCACTCAATCTTCTATTTTCGAAGGAGAAGGAAAAAGTTTTTCTCAACCAATCAGATTTTTCCCCCGCCTCTCGTGACGTAGATGCGATCGCAGCGCCAAAATAGCCCCATATCCATCCAACTTTTCGATTCCCATTAGCGCCTATGGCGACGGACTCTCGGTAATATAGGACCAACAAATTTACTAGTACAAAGATTTTTTTGGGTTGTATGGGAGTTTTTCTGTGGATCAAAATATATTATGTAAATATTTGCAGTAGAGTTCGCCCCTGGAAGGATTTCACGAGTTGGATTCTACCAATCAGAGTCAACGAAAAGCTCATTTTTCTTTCTTTATCTGCCAGTTAACACCTACGCTAATGGCTGAAAATGGATCTTCTTCACCTAATTCACTCGTACTCCCCCGCCCCGATTAATGGAGAAAAGTAAGTACTATAAGGATCACTCCTTAACTCCTTACCTTAAAAACTGAGGGATGATAGTCTAAAGACCTGTTGTACGGTTCCTGAAGAGAAAGAAAGAACATAAAATGGTAAAGTCAAGATAGCATATTGTGACTAGCATTTAAATTTAAAAATTTCAATAATGTGGGGATTCAGGGGCCTCCATCTGAAATTGTTTTGAAGATCTCCTCCTTGATCTCCTCCTTCCGAAGAAGTTCTTCAAGTTTTCAACACAATTCTATCACATCATTCTTTCACATCATACAAAAAGTATAATAAAATTAGGAATCTTGGGAGAGGAAGGAGGAAGTTTCCCCTCTCTAAAGATGTCCTTGCCCATGGGATACCGAAAAACTAGTAAAAAATTTTTAAGGGAGAACTTTCAAAGCATTTTGGTGAAAAATGTATAATAGAGTAGTGAAGTAAGTAGTAATATGAGAAAATTATGTTATATTTTAATGTGAAATTGAAAAAACTACTAATGGAATTTTAGACTGCATTTATAAATTTTGTGCGTGGTTTCCTTCTCAACACATTTTTTTTCTGAAGAAAAGAAAGAACCATTTATATACAAGTGTCAAATATTTTATGACAAAAACTACTGGGAATATATAAATTACCCTGAATAAGCAAGCCCGTAGCCACGAATTTCCCTTAAGTGGGGTGCCCACTTTTTCAGGGGGGCAGCTTAAATTATTCTTGTTACACTGTAAAAAATAATCAAGTAAAAAATCAGAAAATTTCTGGCAGCAAAAATTGCCAGAAAATTTTTGTAGGCAGAAAAATCCTGTAAACAAAAAAGCTGTAACCTACAGGTAAATGCTGTAAAAAGAAGCTTTCTGTCAAGTGAGCTACATATTTTTTCTGTTGCCTCAAAGTAATTTTCTGCTTGTGCGCATGCGTGTCGACTTATTTTAGCTGTTTTTTTTTAATTTTAATATATCAATAACCGGGGATAGAACCAAGACCCTCTATATAAAGGCCTCCCAACTCGGCCGTGCAACGTCATAACTTTCACTCATCTTTGACGTCACTCCACTCCATAGACTTAACATGGCAATTTTCACTCACGTTTGACGTCATCGTCTGGAGTTGGGTGGCCATGTATATAGAGGGTCTTGATAGAACCCACAACCTACCGGATGCTAAGCACGCACGCTACCACTGCTCCAACGGGGATTCAGTAAAAGTAGAAATTATCCGAAGATGTTCTTTCTTTCTCCACGAACTGAAACTTTCTGTTTAAGTACAGATAAGCTAAAAAACTAGAAAAAAGCTGTTTTTTTACATAAAATAAATAGAAGTGCGGTGGGAATGTTACATGACAGAATATCCCTGTAAACAGGAAGTCATTATTATTGAACTGTTTTTCTACAGTTTTTTTTACAGTGTATTACACCTGAATTTATATAAATTCCTTTTTACCTACTGTAAAATAAATAGGGTAACTTAGGCCAAAATGGAGTTTTTTTCAAGATGAAAACAAATAAAAGTAGAAAGTAGCTAACCAAAACAAATTTTACAAAACCAGTGGTTTACATTATTTTTAACACGTTTAACTGTAATAAAACATGTTTGCAAAAGTGGAAGTGTGTCGAATCGGATCGCCCCACTGCTTGCAAAACCTTCAAGCAGTGTCCAACAATTTATAGATTTGTTGCCTAACATTCTTTGTCCAACTGTTTTTCTACAGTAATTGTTATATTAAAACAAAAAACAACATTGCTAGGGGGTTTACAAGAGACACTTGAAGGGATCCTTCAATTGAGAAGCAAAAGTTATACTTAAATGGAAACGTAATTTCTAAATTTACAAAGTGAACTCCAATTAAAAATGGGGGCCTGGGGGTGATCTCCAGGAAAGATTTGAAAATTTGCCCCTTGAAGTAGTGTTTCAGCTCATTTTGAGACCCCCTGGGTTACATCCAAAGAGAACAGATCCTAGTAAACTACATAATTTTCTAGGGGAAAAAGTTATAAATAAGCGTCTAAGTTTTAAGGGGGGCAGGGATTCTCTCAAAAATAATTCTTGAAATTTAATCCTCAAAAGTAGTGTAAACTACTTTTGAGATTTTTTGGTTTCAAGGGGGAGGGGCAGGGGTCCTCCCCTAGGAAATTTTTTGAAAAGTCCTGTTTTAACTAATGTTTTTTATCTCTTTTTCAAACTCTTTTAGAGCACCAGAAGGAAAAAGCTTCTTTTAAGTAGAAGATTTTTCAAGGAAAAACACTCTGTTTAATAGTGTTTCACCTCTTTTTCAAACTTTTTGGGAAGCACAAAAAGGGAAAAGCTTCTTGTAAACGTCCGAATTTTCAAAGGGGAAAATACAGTTCAACAGACGTTAAAAATTTTAGAGTGGGGCTGGGGGTCTCCTTCATAAAATTTTTTGAAAATTCCCCAATAAACTAGTGTTATACCCCTTTCCAAATCTTGTGGGAAGCACCAAATAAAAAAGCTTCTTGTAAGTGGCAGATTTTTCAAGGGAAAGACACTGTTTAACAGACTTCAAAATTTTAGAGATGGTTGGGGGTCCTCTCCCGGAAAAAAATGTGAAATTTGACCCTCAAAAGTAGTGCATTAACTCATTTGGAGACTCTTTGGGTTACACCCAAAGCTCCTTGTGGAAGTTACAAAATTATCATTAGTGATTTATTTCTCAAAAATATAAGTTATGGAATCATAATTATTTCCTAGGAACAATGTATTCTTAGTAAAAACACCAAGATTGGAATACTACAAAAGGAAAAAATTTAATATTAAGGGTAAGATATTTTTTAAAAATCAAAAAACTGATTTTATAATTAAAATCATGAAATATGTGATTCATGAAAGGATAAAACTACCCGGGGGATATTGTCAAGCGCTATCATTTAATGTTCGGCACTAGTTAACTAAAAGTAGTTGAAAAGTAGTTAACTACTAGTTGCAACTGCTAGTTTACTAGTAGTTCAACTACTTTTGGTTTAAAGTAGTTGAACTAGTAGTTTAACTACTTTTTTCAGCAACTACTAGTTCAAACTACATTCAAAAACTTCTACTTCAAAAAATATTGGAAGATCAAAATTTTAAAAAATATGCTACATCTACTAACAATGCCATTTTTCGTGATACATTTTCATATTTAGCAACCTTGAAATATAAAGGGTGTCCCATAAATAATGGGTCACACTTCTAGGGGGATAGTAGACACCTAGACGAGTCAGAATCTCATAGGATTTGGGGGTCCCAGACCAAATCCCAGGGAGTTAAAAATGGAGCGACACCTAAAAAAAATTTATTGAAAAATTCAATTTGTAGAAGAACTACTATTGGTAAAAATTTAACTATGGTCTCAAAAATTGTGGTTTAATATGATCTTTAAAATTATCTGAAAAGTTTTCAGTTGAAAAATTTTTTTATCACAAAAAAAGTTTAAAAACCACAAAAAATGTGAAAATTCTGCCAAAACTTTATTTTGTATTTCGAAATCCTTTCTTTTGATTTAATAATCTGAAAGATCATAGTTGAAAACCCTTAAGTCAAAAGTGTCACGTAAAAACCATCAATATTAAATCTTGAGAGCCTGTTAAAGCATGGTTAAAGTCCGCTTTTTGCGTCCGCCAACTGCCGTTTCGGAAACGGCTATAGGAAACCAGTTTGCGCACGCTAAAAACGACCTTTAACAGGATCTCAAGCGTTTAATATTGATGGTTTTTAAGTGACACTTTGGACTTAAGGGTTAAAACTATGATCTTTCATATTATAAAATCAAAAGAAAGGATTTCGAAATACAAAATGAGGTTTTGGAAGAATTTTAATTTTTTTGTGGTTTTTTAACTTTTTTCATAATAAAAAAATTTTAAAGTGAAGACTTTTGAGATAATTTTAAAGATCATATTAAACCACAATTTTTGAGACCATAATTAAATTTTTACCAATAGTTGTTCTTCTACAAATTGAATTTTTCAATACTTTTTTTGGGGTGTCGTTCCATTTTTAACTCCCTGGGATTTGGTCTGGGACCCCCAAATCCTATGTGATTTTGACTCGTCTAGGTGTCTACTATCCCCCCTAGAAGTGTGACCCGACATTTATGGGACACCCTGTATTTCATCCCAGCAATTAACATATAAATGCAACCCTTTTTTTAAAACCTCTCAAGAAATTAGGGAGTTCAGGGTTTCTCTCCTTCAGGGGCGTCATTTCAGTTTTTGGTTGGGGGGGCAGGGAATTTTTTTAAGTGGGTCAGGACCACGCTGTTACTAGACTTTTTTTGTGAGGGTTGCCTCAACTTCATTTTTAAGGTATCCCCAAACCAGCACATTTTAGGTTAAATTTTAGAACACTGAAAAGTATGTAGTATGTGAATGATTTACATAAAATGTCACCATTTGACAACATGAACTCCAAGAAAAAAGCGGGGTCTGGGGTTCACCCCCAGGAAAATTTTGAAAATTTGCCTCTAAAGTAGTGTTTTAGTTTATTTTAAGACCCTTTGGGCTGCATCCAAAGAGACCAGTTTCTTAAGAAGGACACATTAAACCACAGAATTTTCTAGGGAAAAGAGTTGTAACTAAATATCAAAGTTTCAAAGGGGGCTAGGGGGCCTCCCCCAGAAATTATTTTTCAAAATTCCCCCTTTGCCTTTATAAACTCTAGTGTTTTATCTCTTTTTCAAAATCTTTTGGGTACTCCTGAAGGCAAAAGCAACTTGTAAGTGGCAGAATTCTAAAGGGAAAAACTGTATAACCGACGTAAAAATTTAAGAGGGGGCTTGTGGGGGTCCTCCCCCAGAAATTTTTTTGAAATTACCCCTTTAAATCTCTTTTCAAACTCTTTGGGGAGCACTAAAAAGGAACTGCTTATTGTAAGCGGCATAATTTTCAAGGGGAAAAACACTGAATACCAGACGTGATAATTTTAGAGGGGGGCTGGGGGTCCTCCCCCAGAAAATATTTTGAAATTACCACTTTTAACTAGTGTTTTCTCTTTTTCAAACTCTTTGGAGAGCACTAATAAGGAAAAGCTTCTTGTTAGCGGCAGAATTTTCAAGGGGAAAACACTGAATTGAAAATTTTAGAGGGGGGCTGGGGGTCCCCCTAGAAAATTTTTTGAAATTTATCCCTCAAAAGTAGTGGTTCAACTCCTTTTGAGACTTTTTGAGTTGCATCCAAAGCTCTTGGTGGAAGTTACAGAATTTCCAAGCGACTTGCAGCTATTTTTCACATAACAGTGGAAACCTTGGGGGGGTTGTTGCTGAACACTACTATCATTTATAACCAAGTCAATAAAAAATTTATTAGAATAAGAACAAAGCTGTATACTTTTCAAACTAATTACTTTATTTGATTGGTACAAAGTTAGCACAATTAATCAATAAAATTGACACATTCTCTTTGGACTTCATATCAGTATCTTTCCATTAAAGGAGAAAAACCAGATACACAAGAAACATTCAGGTTTCAGTTATTATATGCTTTGTAGCAAAACAACTTCCACAAGACACTACAAAACATAAAAACAGTCACATGACAAAATTAAACAGTTAAATGTCAGGTTAGATTAGTAAGAAATTCATTGAAAAATTTCTAATTCAATTTGAGATTACAAATAATTTTGATAGCAATAACAACTTTCCTGTTTAAAAGTAGTTTAAGAATACAAACAAACCTGGGAGGTTTCCTTTAAATATAACACAGCTCTAGAGTTTTTATATTACTATACTCAACACAGTTCTACTTTTACTTAAAAATGTACAACTAGAGACATCAGTTGTAGTACTTGGAACAATCGAACATGATACAAATTCAACTAACTGGTAACAAAATTTCATGCACACTTTATCACAACACAATGACCACATACATATTTTACATATCACACAATACATGAGAGTACCAAAAGGAGATCAAATTTTGAAATGGGAATGGAAAAATAGTCTTGTACTTATTTTAAAATAATTTGTACCATTAATGTCAACTAAATAGAGACATTTTATTATAAGAAAAAACATATGTATGATGTCAGATGAGTTTTACATTGAAGATCATTAGAGAACAAAATACTATTTAGAAAATTCAACTGCTAAATTTAATGGAATAATAATGAATTAGGGAACAATTTCATAAAGAAAATACATTAGATTAGTTTAGGATACATTTGGAGATTATTGTCAAACAAAATGTTACGAATTTAATTAGGTTGAGTTAGGTGAAATAACAATGAATTCGGAAACAAAAACACCCTTTTAAATTAATCGAAATTTTTGTCTTTTGATAAAGAAAGGTTAGTATATATTTTTTCTTGAGAAACAAGTCCTACTGGGATCTGTTGTGATTTTAAGGTTCAAATTTATCTCATTTGTAGAGTAAGTCTCTCATAGAATTAACATATAGTGTTATCATTCCTAAAAATGCCACAAGTCTACTATCTCACTTTTCACTGTTTATCAATTTCTATTTTTAGAAGAAGTAGAGAGGAAGTAGTATTTTAGAAGAAGAAATTGAAACCAATGAGGAAGTTTCATATTTTTTAAATTTTCGGTTTAAGTGTATAATAATACAATATAAGATGTGTAAAATCCAAATCTGCAATCCAAATTTTCCTCAAAAATTTATTTACTGAGATATAGAAGAAATAAAAGTTGAAAAAAGTCGTAAACAAATGATGCAATCGCAAACGCTCAAAAATCAAATTTGACGTCACTCGACACTAAACAAAAGGCATTGTTGATGTTTATTCATTATTAAAATAAAAGGTCTTTATGACCTCATGGATCTAGCATAGTTTCACTTAACCAGATGGAGATTAGTACCACTTAATAAAAAATATTTAATTCTTAAAATATAATCTTAATAAATAATTAATCTTAAAATATAAGAATGTAATGTTTTAAAATTAATTATTTGATTTTATTTTGATGTTTTCATAGCTGATTTAACTTTTAAATTGGCAATTACAGAGTTTTTCTTATTAAAAATATTAAATCCTGAGGTTTTTATTTTTAAAATAGCGAGTCAAGCAGATCCACTGTAGCAGAGAAATGGAGAAATAAGCGTTTTTAGCAATAAAATCGTTAATTGCTTATTAATATTCGATTTTTGAACTTAGAAAACTTGGTAGTGATCGTCCTCGCCTCGAGATACGTCTATATACCGAGTTTTGTCTACGCCGGCTGCGTAGTTTAGGAGGAGATGCGAGCTGTAGTCGTTTTGACATGCCGAGTGACATCACGAATCTGAAATCGCTGTTTTTCCCGCCTTTTCCAGAGCGCAAACTTTAAGCCGCAATAAAAAAATAAATAATGATCAGAATTAAAAAATATCTCAGTTTTAGGGTTTTCTCGTAAGGTTGGATAGATTTAAAAAATAAAAAAAAATTATGAAACTTCCTCATTAGGTTCCATAACATCTTGACTAACTGAATCATTGTAAACCCTCAAACCATAATGCCAAATAAATTCTAACTATGCTTTGACACCACCCTAAATAGGAGTTGACAAATAGGGAAACGTTAGGTAGGACATGAGGCATCTTAAGCAACATAATGTTGCCATCTGTTTTAAAGAGTCAAGTAACTAAAAATTTTCCAAGTAAGGATGGACTCCCAAACCCCTTTCTCAGACACAAGACTTAGTTTTACCCCACTAAAATATAAAATAAATTTTGCACCAAGGTTCAAATCCTACTGTTTCATTTTTAAAAGGGGATCATGGCATGAAAATGTTGAGAAACACTGATGTAGAACAAACAATTTTGATTATATCATCAGGGATGAGAATGGGAAAAAAGCAAAAAAGCTGAAAACCACGCGGAAGTTTTTTTTATTGAATTTAATACTAATAAATTACGTGCATAAAATTTTTGAAATAATAATGCATTTTATTATTGCATAATTTGCATTCAAAAGGAAAATAGTAATGTAATTTTTTTAATATTTACTTACACAGCATTTCATACATTGATGGTACAATGTCCCCTTATATGCAGTACACATCAGTAAAACTTACATTCTTTGAAATATAAAGGCTTATTCTTTTTATATAATCTAAAATACTCTGGATAAGGATATTTGAATAGAAATTGAGAAGTTTTAAATAAATTGAATAAAGTTTAATTGAAGTTGAATAAATTAAATAACTTCAAAAAGAGAAAATAAAATAATTTTTCTCTCTAACTATTTATAAAAATATCAAAAAGAGATTCTAAATTAGTGACCAAATGAAGCTAGAATGGCAAGGCTGAATTTCATCAAAAATAGGTGCTCTTAATCCAATGTTCCTTAAATTTTTTGTTCTATTTACCTCAAACCTTATAAAGCAACAAAATTAACAAATTAGTAGCTTAATATTATTTTATAAAATTGAATAAAAAATGGGCGAGTTAAAAGTAATATTCAATAGGTGATTTCAAAGGAAACTAAGTTAATTTCAGGACATAAAATTGTATCAAGTTTGAATTTATTTACTGATAAATAATTCCTTGAATTGGAATATTACTTTTTTGTTACTTTCTCTGAGAACCACTAAAAATGAGATCATGAAATATTACTATAAATCAGGGTTGAGAAAAACATTGTTTCTTTTTGTTTTTAACCTTTTTTTGACACATAAATGCTTTAAATTTTTTTAATTGAATTTAGATTTTATATATTTCTACAAGATAAACAAAGCTATATTTTCTAAATAAAATTCAAACAGTAACAACAAATTCAATACAATTGGTATAGTTAAATACATCTTTATTTAATTCTTGATTAACTATAACAAATTCTTTTTGTACAAAATATTATTCTATTTGAATAAAAATTCCCTGAGTTTTCCAGGTTTTCCAGGACAATTTTTTTTATTTTCCAGGTTCGGTCAAACTAAAGCTTTAAGGCGTTTTTTTATTTTTGGTGACAAGATGGAACTTTTATTTTCCTTCTATTCATACCATATATTAAATAAACTTGATAAAAAATAACTGAAAAAATATCTTCTATAGATTAGTATTAGTAATTGGTTGAATGATACATTAATTTTAAAATTAGACATTTAATTTACAGATGTTTTACTCATTGAGAAAAATTAACAGTTTTCTTTTTCTCTAGAAAAGCTTCGACCAATTCTGAGACTGAGCAAGAGCTCAAAAGGAATACAAGATTTGTGAAATGACTTTACAATACACTGGCTAGAATGGGTGTACTCATGGTTTAATTTTTGGGGGTGCATTTTTGCGAAATGAAATTATTTTAATGAAAACTAAAGTCAGATTATATTTGATCTTCAAATTATTCTAAAAAACCAAAATTGAGAAATGTTTAATTGATAATCAGGAGCCTTCAGTAAAAATTAACTTTAAAAGGCTTATTCAGAAATTTAACTGAGAAAAATTAAAACTTCAATTTTATGTAAAGGATCCTATTTGTGTATAAAGACTACCTTATACAGAAATTTCATTATATATTTTCATAAATAAGCTGAAAATCTTTTCAGGTTATATTTTTTGGAGGAAAAAAACTACCTATCACTCACAACCATACTATAACTATGAAAGTCTTAAATTTAAATTAAGACTTAAGCAGAAATTCAAGTTTTCCGATAAAGTTTCTTTCAATGTTTCTACTCAAAATAATTTAATTAGAGCACCAATTAAATAAGACTTCATAAGCAAGTCTTTGACTTAAGAATATCTCTCCATGAAAAAGCT
This sequence comes from Tetragnatha versicolor, assembly GCA_024610705.1. NCBI lineage: Eukaryota > Metazoa > Arthropoda > Arachnida > Araneae > Tetragnathidae > Tetragnatha > Tetragnatha versicolor. The sequence continues at coordinate 21,195,639 of JANDEH010000008.1, forward strand.
CAAGTCCGTTTTCCACAATACACCAAATGCGAGAAGCCGACGATTACGCCCCGTAAAATAGGCTTCTCCTCATCTTTAGGCTGCATGGTAGGAACAGCATGAACACGGCTCTCTTCCAATAAAAGTCGTTTTTCCGTAATACAGTAAACAAACGAGGAGAAGGCGCCTTTACAGGCCGAGTCGCGCGAACGTATCGCGCCGATGCGCGTGCGAGCTAGGATGCCGAAAAGAGGAAGTTCGTTATCGCGTTGCAAACAACGCGCGCCTTCAGGGGTACTCCGATCGCTACAATGAAAGTTCCACGTGCGGGGATAACATGGTTAATCGACCAGTAAAAATTTAGTTTTTTTTAAACAAAAAGGAAAATTTTAAGCTGAAAACTTCCGAAAGTTAAAAAAAGGCGGAATTTTTTAAAAATCGAAGCAAAAGCGGAAATTTTCGAAAATAACAAAAAAGCGGAAAATCCGCTAAAAGGCGGAAAATTCTCATCCCTGTATATCCATTAGTTTGTTATACAAAATAATAAACAAATTGAAAAGCAGTTTGACACAGTTATTCAAAAATAAACCTAATTTTAAAGAATATGTTATAAAAATATGCCAAGAAAAAAATTAACACTGATCAGAATTACTTAAACTTAAAAATTTTCCAAACAAATGAATTAAAAAAAAACTTTGAAATTATCACACATATTAAATCTTGATTAGATGCTAATACTAAAACAAAAATAATCAAGGAATCTGATATAACTAGAAAAAACACAAAAATATGATACCCGAAAAATTAGTTTGATTACAAAACTTTTGATGCTAATTGCATCAGTTAGACCCTATTTATTCATAAAAAATATAAAACTGGCAAGTTGAGATAAGCAATGTGTTTTTTCAAACTTTAGAATTGTGTGATAACATGCACATAATTGTCTTTAAATGACTTGAATATAAAATGGCAAAAGAACAGTTCTCTTATACAGCACAAACAGTCAGGTATACAAAATAAACAGGTAACAAAATAAGTAACTAACTGTACAAAACAAAATGTGAAACACTCATCCTTGAGACTTCATTCCTTCTTATCATGGGTCTGGGCAGAATCATCTTTAGCAATCTTGTCACTTCTTGGGCTGTTCCCCTTCAATGACTCTTTTCTTTGCCTTCTCAAGCGACTCTCGGCTCTCAGTCTTTCTTTCAATTGAGCTTGTTTGATTTTGATTGTCATGGATCCAGACAGCCAAAGCCAATGTCCCTGAGGAAACAGGGATATTATAATATTACATACACAATTATTTTGAATACTTTTCTATCTTTTTATTCAATAACTATGAAGACTTTTCCTTCCATCTGATGACATAGCAAACTATCTGACTTGGTAATGTTTCATTTACAATACATTCTACCAAAAATTTAGTTTTTAAAAAGGTTAAGCCCTTACATTGGGTTAAACATTTAGTTAAACACTCTTAAACAAATAACAGAAATTCAATCTTACAGTTGTAAAAAAAGTTGTGTTTATTAATTTTGTTTAACAATGTTTTAAATAAAGCCATGAAAACTATCTTTAAAAAAAGGCATTCACACATTCTTTTTGAAAAAAAAATATCATTACTTACAACCATAATAAGGCAATTAAGGAGAATAGGAGAGGAAAACACAATTGATATAAACATCCCACTGCTGTCAAAATATTGTTGACGGGAGAAAGATCTGCAAAAGTATTAGATTAATAGGGTTATTCTGCATTTGAATATTAGGAAATAAACAAAATACTATTGATACTCAGATGCTAAAGTGTCATACTGTTTACTATTTTGCCAATACTAAAAAGAAGAAACATATAATCTGCCAAGAAGTTCTACCTCATACCTCACAATTTCAATGAGCATGTGAGGGCTTCTCACTAAGAGTCAAAAATTTTTCTAGTCAAAATTTCCTTCCCTAGTTCAGCATTGTGTTGTTTACTTAACTTATCACACAAATTTTTGATTTTGAGCTTATAAAAATAAAATAACTATTGTTTATTTATAAGCCTCATTTTTAGAAATCATCTTCTGTTCAATGCTGGATCTCTAGTTGATTAAATTGGCATTGACTCAATAGAATTTTACAGTCAAGAAAATAGACAAAAACCATTCTTAACCCTACAATGCATGATTTTTTAAATTCATTTGAAAATCATTTTTTTGATTTCTATTATGGTGTAAATTAGTAAAAAAATAATAAAAAAATTAATTTAATTTTTTTCTACATTTAATTGACAAAAATCTTTGTCCTTGTGAAATTAATTTGTGTCCCTTGTGAAATTAATTGTGAAGTGAAATAAAACCAAACGCTCTAAAAATATAAAAAACAACTTATCTTTTCAAAACAATTTTTTTTCAAGCTGAAATTTTTTTTATTTTAATTTATATGTAGGCTTACCATACGTCCGGGATTACCCCGGACAGTCCGGGGTTTTTAGAGCTGTCCGGGGAAATGTCCTGGGACGCTAAAATGTCCGGGGTTTTATACATTTAAGATTTGCCAGATATTTTATGAAAAAATCCTGACTAAACTATTTAAAATTGCGTTTTTTTACGCTTTCTAACATCTGTATTACTTCAGAAAACTTACTTTCAGTGAATTTTGTGATAAAAATTAAGTCAATCAAACAATTTTTGAAAAAGTAATGTTAAATTAAAAAATTAAAATTTGATATTTTTGCTTAATGTTTATTAGTTTGAATAGTTTTTTTTTCTTAGTTTTGAATCTTTGGTATTTGATATGGCAGATGGCACTTATAAAGGAATTTCAAAAATATGTCCTGGGTTGGCCCCGAGAAAATATGGTAAGCCTATTTATATGGTCCTTTTATTTTGTCATTTTCTGTGTCTTGACTTTCTTCTCACTAGCTACTAACAAATGTCTCAAAATAGTACCCCTGCTGCGATCTACTGGCAGCCTAAAGTGCTAAAACAATGAAATTTTATATTTATTGTACTTATTGCATGGTGCTGCCATTTGGAAATGGAAGTTCGAGTAGGAAATGGGGAAAAATGTCGTGTTGCCAAATGGCAACAGTATGCACTGTAGGGTTAAGTAATACATAAGTACTTTCTGTTACAAAAACATAAGTTAAAATCAAAGGAATGTTTTGGAAAACACAATGAATGAAAACAAATAGAAATCTTTTAACCACAAAGAAAATACTTCTATTTGAAATCACATATTTATATAAATGTAATCCTAATATACTTACTCCCAATGAATAGCACCAAGTTCATTTATGTTTTTAGCACACAAAACCAGCATCACTAAAAAGAATCACACAATCAGATATTTAAAAAAAATCAACAAATACACTTCTACCAAATTGACTTTTATACCTTTTTTCTTAGTGCTGCATTTTGAATATACAGTCAACCCTTTTAATGTGATCGCATTTGTCCGATAATAAACTGATAACATTATCCATAGCTTTATATTTGTTGGTGCTTACTATTTTAGTTGCAAGCTCCAACAAGTTTCTGAATTAAAAAGATGGTTTTACTATAGCAAAAGTAACTAAGTATTACACTTTCTAAAGTGAATTTTCAATCTCATTTTTGGTTGCTTTCTTAATGGTTCATATTGTTTTCTAAGCAAAAGAATATATTCTTTATGAATAAATAGTTGAGTTAAGCCTAAAAGTCACAGTTCTTTTTCAAGAACCTATTTTTTAAAACTGTTGCTATCGGGTGGAATAGGACACTATGACTTGGGGTGGGATGGGATATACCTAATTCCACTCAATACCAAAATACAAGCTATTGCACTTAATTGCATACAATTCTTTAGATACCTTTGTTTTGGAACTGTTTAGTATTACAGTTGAAAATTTATATTTTCAGATTAAAGAGGAATTTTAACCATTTCGCATTTTTCCTATATAAGTTAGATTTTTTAAAGAACATAAGATGAAATACTTGATGTTTTTGCAATAAATCTTAAGAATGTGAAAAAAAAACTTAAATCTTTTATTTTCAACCATATATTTAAAAATTAATCATAATTTTTAATTTTGAAAAAATGTCCCATCCCATTGGGGTGGGTTGGGACATTTTTAGAGTTAGACGATAGGAGAGTAAGTAATATGGAATACCATTTACATCTTTAAGAATAAACCTTTTGGCTTTAAATAAAAATCCACAAAATCATTTTAAGTACATACTCTAGCTCAGGGGTTCCCAATAAAATTTTGCCGAGGACCCCCTATACAATTAATTTACTGACGAGGACCCCTTGAACTTAAAGGCTTAAATTTGTTGATCGATTTTTGACCTTGAATTTTTCAACAATGGATTTCAAAACCGAAACTATCGTATTTTAGTCAATAAAAAATTTCAAAAAACAAAACATGGATTATCTTGGTGGTAAACAGAGGCTGTGCCACCTACATTAATCTATTTGTACTAAAGTGACAATTAACTAACAAATGAACTGCTGAGTAGGATAATGGTTACTTCGAATTAAGGAAAATAAAAAATACTTAATTTCTCGGTGACATTTTGCGGACCCCTTGGACACAGCCCGCGGACCCCCAGGGGTCCGTGGACCACCTATTGGGAACCCCTGCACTAGCTAATGGCATTGAAGTATCGATGGTGGAATAAAACATTATTTTGTTGAATGAAAAAAGGTACTATTAAAAAAAGTTAAAAATGGAGGGTAATATGGAATAGGGTACTATGTTTTACTATTTAAAAACTGATTAGACTTAAGATATCATAGTTAATTTTAAATATAAAAACAAGCATACTATTAAAATGTTTCAAGATGTAATTTTGAAAGTTTCGAATTTGTAAAAGGAAACCTTAATTAAAAGTTTTTTTTTGTAAAAATGTCACATATCCCTCCTTGTTCTTCCCTATATATATTAAACACAAGAATCCCATTTTCCAGAAAAAAGTCCTAAAAATGACTTCAAAAAATGGCAGTTAAATGCTTACATAGCAGGAAGAAAAATACTCCTTGGAAGTTTCCATGATGTCTAGTAACCACTGTGAGGGTCATGATTATTATGTGAAATATAATGAGCCCAATCAACCATGGTTCAGTCCAATCAATCTGAAAGGGAGCGGTTTCATTTTTAATTGCAAATTTAAACATGTAACAAGCAGTGCTAGAAATGCATGGGGATGCATCCCCTTACTTTTTGAAAAAATAATCATACCAGGGGTTCATCTAGAGAAAAATTGGGTCTGTTTAGGGACCCTTCACAAAGTTCCAGTTCCCAATATAGGACTTTTCACTAAAGTCCACAAACCAAAAGTGGTTTGAAAATTGGGTTCTTACGTATTATGCCGTCGACCATGCCGCTAAATCCGAAAATCCAATCCCATTAACTGTTCTATAGCTGTACCACTGAATTTAACGGCTGCTGAACGGTCGACGGTACTATACGCAAGTACCAAAAATTTTTTCAGATAGTGTTTCGATCATTTTTTATTGGAGTTTTCCAGTTTTGGGGCCATTTAAAAAGTTAGAATGCTGTTTTTGTACAACAAACCCTTTGTTTTAGCAAAATTCTATTTAATTTTTCCCAAAATTTCATTCAGGGTTCATACTCTAAGGCTAAGGTGAAAAAAATTCAAGGACTTTTCCATGACTTTTTGAGGATTGAAATAAGCTGCTTTGCCAAAGTATGAACTCATCTGATGTTATAGCCTGTTTCACAGTTCATGTTAACTTGGTTACATATATTTTCCATTTTGTGTGCTTGATCTCAAGGATCCGCTTATAAACTTTCGTCAAGTAAGACAGACACAACAGAATTTTTACTGACACAAGTAAGGAAAATTACACCTAGGGCGAGGTCAGAATCGAACTGACGACGGATACAGTGCGCAGATTGTTGGAGTGAAGGGCAGTGAGTAAACTCAACAGGCCATCCGTCCCCTGTTTCCCAGTCTTTCAGAGCCAATCAGAGCGTTCCAATTTAAAAGAAATCTGATATCGTGAGACTTCTCATTGGCCAAATTTCAGCCGTTGTGCCAAGTTTGACTATGCCTTTTACAGATTTTTCATGACTTTTATGAAAATTTTCAAATTCCATGACTTTTAATGGCCTGGAAAATGAAAAACAAAAATCCATTACTTTCCTGGATTTCCATGACCCATACAAACCCTGTCCATTTGATTTTTCACAAAATTCCTAAAACAGGACCCTGGCAGAAAAACCTGAATGAACCCCTGCATGCACCCCGAATTCTATTTTTGCACAAAAATCCATCCCCCCTCCTAATACAACTGAATTCCATTATGCCGCACAGTGAGGGGGACATAGAGATAAATTCAATGGAATTTTTATCATTCAATATTTATCACTTTGCTGGAACAAACCAATTGAATAAAATATATCGTTATTATATCAATGCCAATGTTAAACAGTTGACAATTATTAAATTTTTTTATTCTTACGTATCATACCGTTGACCGTGCAGCTTATTCAAAAATGTAATCAAATCCCATTGACTTTTCTACTGATGTACTGCTGAATTAGATGGCTACTGAACGGTCAAAGGGATAATACGCAAAGTAAAAATCTAGAAGTGGGTTCGGGTATGCGTCTCTTGGCAAATTTTTATATAGTTCGCCAACTTCATTTTGAGGTAAAATCCTAGGAGAGCCCACACCCTTGGCGACAAACCGAAATAAAGCACCAAACCAGAATAAGATGTCCCCAAGCGCCATCTAGTGTATTAAACAGGGATGAGATTGACAAAAAAGCAAAAATTCGGAAAAACTACGGGAACGAAATTTTGTGAAAAAAACCCTCCTTTTAGTTTTATGGGTTCAATGTCTTTTAAATAAATTTGTAGTTTGATTTTGGGCATATAAATGACAATAATATGAAAAATTGGGTATTAAAGTTCCATGTACCAAAAGGGGGTCTGGGGGTCTCCCCAGAAAAATTTTGAAAATTTGATCCTAAAAATCAAGATTTTAGCTTATTTTGGAACACCATCCAAATTTTTTAAGTGAGGGCTTTGCCTCTCTTTATTCCTTTCGCGACGGGCGGCTATCGAGCTGCTCCCACGGGCCGGGGGGCACTTGCGTCTAAGATGATGAACATCAGTAAAAAATCGTAGAAATTAAAATTGTGGTCTAAAATACCTAATTTTTACCATATGATCAGCATAACACATTTAAAGTAAATGCTGAAAAAATTGTACTGCTATCCCACTATTTTCTTTGAAAATTTTAAAAAACAAATAATGCTTAAATATTAACAATTCCATATACCCAAGATGAATAAAACTGAGGAAAATGTCGTAAAATTAGGAGATATTTATCAGAAGTAACTTATTCATGAAGATAAATAAAATTAGTTAGAACAAAACCTATTTATATCTTCTTTCACTTAAGACCTGCAAAGCGCGCAGCTAATCTTACCCCACGGAAATCGTTTAAGCATCTTAAATTCTGAATATATATTTAAAAAATTATCTATTTCCATCTCCATTTCAACTAGACACTTTAACACATACATGATTTCGGTTTAAGCAATAAATAATTCCCTCCGAATGCAAGCGCAATCTTGAAGAAATAAATAGTAATAACTGTCATTAACTCTCCTTGAGATCCAATAAAAGAAAAAAGGTGCTGAAACTCGGAAAACACATGCTAAAGTTTATATCAGCTAGGAAAAAAAGATCACTTCTCATTCACATTAATTAAGCTGTTGATGCATTATGCATAAATCTTGCTATATTCCTAAAAAAAACCTCAGATATTAAAAATATTACATGGTGATGAAGGCCAAGATGTTCTCTTTCAAATTATTTCACTATAATGGACATACGGCGATATCTAGTGAGAAGGAAAAATTCAAATAAAATATGAAGTTTATCTTTAGAACATATTAAGCAGTAGGCAAATCCGGGTTTATCTTTAGAACATATTAAGCAGTAGGCAAATCCGGGTTTATTGATTTTTCGGTACATTCGTATTAGCTCGTCCATTCGCCAACAGGGGCGATAAGTCGCCAAGTCTGGTAAACCCCGCAACACTACCGTTGATTCTGGTAACCCTGGAAAACGTAGCGAAATCGCGCTAGTTCCGATCACTGGCGCATGCGCGCGCAATTAAATCGGTAAGCCCATGGGTGAAATAATGTGTGCGCACCCGCTGGCGCACCGCGCAGGTTGTTTTGAACGTAAATTCAACAGTGTTTACAAGGTGAGAACGAAGACTGCATCTGAAAGGTAGGAGTCTAAATGCTTTCGTGTCGTTCCACGGTGAACTTTGTTGCGCCATTTTGCCGAGCCCCAGAGTCTTTCAATGTTTTGCGTATGCACGCCGGTGGTAGAATCGACAAAAGATCGCCGGCGGTAGGATCGACCCTTTTGCAAGTAAGTTAGTGCTAAAAAAGTTATTTTTATGCTCTTAACGAGTGATATCCGTAGTTTTGGTTCATCCAAGAATACTGATTCCCATTTTTCTGAATCCTTACTGTGTCTGATTACCCCCACAACGAGTTTGGTTATAGATAGGGCAGGGGGGGTTTGGGGGGGGCGGCAGCCCCCCCCAACCACATGAAACTTTTATTTTTTATTTTCTGATGTTATAAAGATGTTTCTGATGTTAAAAAATGTGTTTTTCGGCGATTCTGATGAAATCCCGTATTTTGGCGCGTTTTGGCGAAATTTGGCGAAGTTGGCGAAAACGATGGACGGGCTAATACGAAAGTACCGATTTTTCTTATGAATTCTTGAACTAACACGCCATCAATAATTTTTTCTCTAGCTAACTTCAGCAGTTCTTGATTCCTTTGTCTATCGCTTGAACATCAGTTCCATCCAAACGGACAACGATATGGTTGCGCAAGGTCGTCATTACTAATCAGGTTCTTAACTAATATTCCATCTTAATATAACAATTAAAAAATTACGCCCCTACAGAAAGAATGTTCGCAACCTTTTGCTAAAGTATAACCAGCTATGGGTCACGCACGAGGATTTCCTAAAATATAAACACACGTGAAACCGAATGAAAGGAAAGACTCTCAGCTATTGGTTGTTTGAGTTCAGGAATTTATTACCCTCTTATCTTACACTACACCAGGGGTCCAGGGTTTGAAAGGGGAGGGGGAAAGTAACCGGGCAAGGTCAACCGAAGAGCGATACGCGCTGTCCGGAACGATGGGGAACCGGCGCTGATAAGGGGAGTTAGAGTTCTAGTTTTTACGTTAGTTGAATTTTTCTTTGAAAATTTTTTGAGGATATAAAAAAATTAACATTTTGAAACGCTCAATTTTCAAAATGAAAAATTCTGGAAAAAGTCTGAAAATTCTCAGAAAAATCGGAAAATGCGGAAATTCCGAAAAAATTCGGAAGAATCTCATGCCTGATTAAAGTAGGGTTACCAAGATGGCGGAATTATCACCAACTTCGGCAAGGGTGTGGGCTCTGCTAGGATCCAATCCATTTGGTACTTAGGCGCTATACTTCGCAAAGCAAAGAAACAATTTTTTCCATTCAAAATACAAGCGCGTAGCCAGAGGGGGGGATTTGGGGATATATCCCCCCCGAAACATTTTAGCAATTTTACACAGGACAGAAATAAATTTAAGATATCAGACAGCATGACTGAAATAGGAAGCATGCTGTCTTTTAAAAATAGAAGAGAATAGAGGTTGGAAGAAAGGAAAAAGATATTCATTAAAAAAGGTCACTTACATGTTTCAAAAAATCAACAAGATTCAAAATTTCATTTTGCATGTGAGGGACTAACTGATTTGTATCAGTTAAGTAAGCAGTGAATTCCGATTCCATTTGAAAAGTTTTCACTAATTCAATAAATTGAGCAGAAAGTTTTCAGTTTTTCATGAAAGCTTTATCGACGATATTGACCTCAGATTAGCAGAAATTCTGCCTACTAAGTACCTAGACGATTCCCGTGCAATGATTGGAAGGTACAGCGCAGCTGATTCGACTATGATTTAAAGATCAAAAGATGTATCAAAACAGACTGGAGCTGTATGGAACACGGGAAGGCAAAAAAAATTGGTTTACTTTGCAAATTAAAGTCTGAATAAATCTCTCTATGTAAATAAACAAAGGATGTAAGTTACACAGCTTAAGCTCAGAGAAGATGATTGCCATATACCATGTATAAAAAAATATTTAAATGATTTACTTAAATTGACTTAAATGAGACAATAAAATATGTCGGATATCTTTTTCAATCATACTTTTATCGCTTTTACATTTACCTTCTTTTACCACGTATATAACTCATGTAACTTAAATAGAAAATATAATTTTTAAAAGCTAAGAAATAAAAATCAGTAGATCAATTAATACTTTTACTATTGGAAGTTGGCATCGAGTTCTGATACCCCTTTTCACAGTGAAAAAATTTGGCGCTATTCAGGGCTAATCTAATTGTGCTTTTTTGGCAAATTTTGGCGGATTTTAGCAGGATGACTCTTCCATTTTTCTTTTCATTCTGAATTTAATTGAACTTTTTCTTTGTTTGAGTGATTGCAATAAATAAATTCTCAGTTTTTTTTGAGTAAATATATCACATTATCTGGACAAAGTTTTTTTTTAAAACTGCGCAGTCAAACTTTATGCCAATACGTCGAGTAAGAGGATAATGGGGTGCCCCATCTTCCCATCTTCGCCAAATTTTTGCGCTGCTTATTGCACAGTCGTACTATTGTGAAACATTAGTTTCTGTTTATTGTTTACGTGCCTTTCGTTTAACTATAGAATTTATTGGCCACAAAATACTATAAATGTCATAGAAACTTGACTTGAAGAAAGTTAGAATTCGACTGTTTAATTTTGGAATCTCTCATAAAGTTTTCTTTCTGGAAGAATCAAACTTTAAAGCCTCGATTTTAGATCAAGGCAAAAAGTAATACATCCATTGGGGGTGTATTATGAAATATATTGCTGACATTATTGATTCAATGGAAGAATTTAATGAAGACGAGATTACTGACACATCAGATTTACCCACCTCTTTAGTTATAACCAATGTTGACAGTGATATTTATTTGGATGACAGTATAAAAGGTGAATTCGAACAAATTTTCCTTCACTTTGATGAAGAAGCAACCTTTCAGTATTTTAAAAGCTTTCGAAGAGTACGTGTAAATTTTACTTCTCCAGATTCCGCGGCATCAGCTCGAATCCAGTGCCATCAAGCAAAATTTAAGGAAAGTGTCATCAACTGCTACTTTGCGCAGACCTTCCCCTTAGTTGAAGAAGGGAATACTTCAGACCTCCATCTTCAACCCCCTCCTCTTACTCGTCAGTTTCTTATATCCCCACCAGCTTCCCCACCTGTCGGCTGGGAACCTGTTGGTGAGGCTCAGCCGTGTGTAAATTATGATCTACTGGCTGCACTTGCAAAACTTGCTCCTGGAGAAGCTCACGAGTTGCACCCTCCTTCTGAATCACATCCAGGTATTGTTGTTCACATTTGTGGAGATCAAGGCAGTGATGGCCAGCGAATGAAAATAACACAGACACGTCGTCCAAATGTTGATTCTTCCACCGCGTCCTAGTTCGGCTGGTCTTAAAAAAATGCTGTAATGCTTTAATTTGAAAGGAATGTTTGTGTATTTATGAGGGTTGCTTGTTTGTTAATTTTCTTTGATTAGAGTTTCAGTTTTCAGTGCTCAGTGGAACTAAGCTATGCCAAAAATATTGTAATTAACAACTTTATCCTCTTCCTTTGCACATAACACTGAACCATTGCCTATGCATTATCAAAACTAGAAATATATATAAGGTGAAACTTACCTAAAAAAGTTTCTGTACCTTATAAGAAAAGGGTACTTACGTATTAGCCCACCAACTATTCAGCAACCATTAGATTTAGCGGCTCAGTAATAGCATAGGTAAAAGGGGTAAAATCCTAGGAGAGCCCCACACTCTTTGCGACAAAAATAAACCGCCGAACCAGAACGAGATGGCGCCCAGCGATATCTAGTGTATCAAAGTAGGTTGCAAGATGGCGCTATTATCACCAACCACGCCAAGGATCTAGGCTCTGCTAGGATCCAATCTTAAAAGGCTTTAGGGTTTTTGGATTCAGCAGCAGGGTCGATGGGCTAATATCGTCACCTTAGTATCAAAAACTACTACTATCTCCATTCGGCAAACTTCGGAAATCCCAATCCTTGGCCATTAGATTGTTGGAGAAGATAATTTGATTGGTTTTGATCTCTTCTGCTCAATCAAGTCAACCCTTACAAACCAATAAAACGAGCTTCTCCAACGATCTGATCGCCAAGAATCGGGATTCCCGAAGTTTGCCGAATGAATATAGTAGTTTTTGATTCTAAGGTGACGATCTGTAAGTACCAAAACAAATTATCAGTTGTCAGGAGAGGCTTACAGTTTCTTTAAATTATTTATTTCATGAATTTATTGTTTACCCCTTAGAAGATTACTGGCCTAATATGTCTATTCTAGATATCCACAATTGATAAAAACTTAAATACATATCTTTATGTCCTAAGCGAGATTCACTAATAATCACATGAGCGTGGAATTTTTTTATAAGTATTATATTGGTACTTAGCTATTCTATTAGCCCATTAACTATAAACTTTTCAGCAAGCCCAGTTAACAGGCTTTAATGCTGTTTCAGATTTGGTGGAACTATCAATGGGCTAATATGTAAAAGGGTATTATTTTTATAGCATTTATTTTTTGTTAATTAGCTAATTATTTTTATAGTATTTAAGCTGTTAGTAGTTTTGTAGGATTATGAGCAGAAAAACAGTTGGTTTTTATCCATGACTCAAAGTACTGACAGATGGCGCTTAACATTTAGAAAAATTAGATCACATATGGCAGTTATGGTGATAAGTACTTATTTCAAAGTTTAAATAATCACTTATTTCATTAAAATAATAATTATCCTGTCTACTGATAGCAACCATCAAATTAAGCGGCAAAGCTATAAAAGAGTCAATGGGATTTGATAATGTTTTTGGATTCAGCAGGACAGTCAATAGAATAATACTTAAGAACCATCAAAACAAATTCTAATTTTTCTCTAGTACTTTAAAAATAACCTCAGTTAAACTGTTGTACTAAACCAGTATCATAAGTAGGGGTTTGAGAAACTAAGGGGCAGGCAGATGTGTCAATGCAAAATAAGTTTCATGCACAAAGTTGATAAAATGACAAATGAATGGGGGGCTCAGAATTAAAATGGACCAAGTCCACTTTTTGTCATTTTTGAGTTAGAAACGCTATAACATGCACCAACTATGTAAAATTTCAGTGCAATAGTGAACCAAGTCCTAGTTCTGATAATATCCGCTTGGCAGCAGCAAGTTCTGTTGCGTTAACATGTAATTTTGCTATGTAGCTTTAACTTTAAACGTCTGTAGCTCAAAAGTAGCTAAAGTGGACTTGGTTCATTTCTATTCTGAACCCTCCTCCTCCAAATATAGGAGGTCTGGCAGTATGTATGGAAATCAAATTTCCTTACATCTTTCCCAATTCAAAGTCTGTTTCCTACCCCTTGCTACCTAAATTTTCTATAATTTTCATTTGTATCCCCTTGGCTCAAATCCACTCATATGACTTCTTTATTGATAAATAATGTGATAACATATTGATGGCGTCAGGAGAAAACCTTGTATAATCGAAATCCAGCTGCTTACCAATAGATACAGTCTAAGTGAGCAAGATTCGTTTTCTTGCCAAAGATCATTTTTTGCAGTCAACAGGTGGAGAGTGAATTTTAATGAGCTGAAAGCAAAAAAACAGGTGTTATAATCTCTCACAAGGAGACTGGTTTTTTTGTTCCAGCTGGCTTGGACAAACCACAAGCCAGAGAGAACAACTCTATGGAAAGAACTGTTTTATTTTTTAGATGTGAAGAAAAGTTTTAGTTAAATGTGAAATCAAGGCAAAAAGCTTCACTGCTCTTAGGGTTACAGGATGATACTGGTGTTCCCAGTGGAATTGATTTAACCCTTGTTTTGGTGTTAATGATTTGACACTCTTAATAAATTTGGTTGTAAAGTAATTCCTCATTGGCATATTTGGCGCAAACACACACTCGCCAATCTAAAATACAGTATTCATCCTGACTGCGATTTTAGGGGATTGTACGAAGTTATCTCCTGATGCCATCGATATTCTGATTCAGCGCCACAGTAGATGGTAAAATAGGTTTGGTTCTTACACATGATCCTATCTACTGTGGCCCTGAATCTCAGTAAGAACCAAACCTATTTTATCTTCTTTCACCACACAAACTTTGAATATTTTATTTACAATATTTATTTATATTAAGATAAGGAATACTGCTCTCCATTTAAGAAAATACCATCACCTGGTCCAGAAAAATAGCCCAGCACATGTTGTCAATATTTGTATTTGTATTAAGTTTGTTTTTTCTTTAAGTAGAATTTGAGACAGTGATTGTCAATTCCTGCATTTTTATTTGATAGCAATATCCCAAAGAGGATTATACTCTCTCTTTCAATTTTTTACTGTGATGTTTATTTAGTTTTTAGTTTATTATTAAATTAATTTCAAGTTTTTACTTTTAAAAATAGTGTGAAAAAAGAATGTGACGTCATTCAATCTTAAACAATGTTCTTAGAATTCAAAATAAAATAATCAATTTTTATTTTAAAATATTGAACCAACTAAACTTTTCTTGTTGATTTTTAAATTCCAAACTTTTTTTCACGGGATAGATGCATTTTTTCTGTTAAAAATACAGGTATTGCCCATTGAATGATGCTTGGAGACTTAATTTTCTTTTAATATTTTATAAACAGTACTAGTTGAGATTTTTATCTTTTCTGCATTTTCTTTCTTGTGATTATGTACTTAATTTTTTGTATGTTTTCAATATTTGTGAATAAAGAGTTTCATTCAATTTTGATTCCTAATTCCCCATTTAAAAGTATATTTTAATTGAACTGTTCTGTTAAACTGAGGATAACCACTCTTTTTTCATTCATTTCATAAAAATTCAAACAAACCTATAAAAGGGAGGCCGTTAGTTTTAACTTAGTTCTGATAAATTAGGGGTAAGTCACTGAGGAGTAAGTTTAATTTGCATGATTAAAATTACAAGAAAAAGCTTGAAATTATGAATAAGTACTAAACATTAGGGTGTATCGAAAAAAAATTTTTTTTGATTTTGATGATGCCTTAGTGCGGAAAAGTTGTCTAAGGTGACAGAGAGTACCTGTGAATTTTTTCAGAATTTTCGGATAATATCTTGAGGTGCCGCCAAGGCCCTGAAGGTCCCCATGTTAATCCAATGGAGCGCGCAAGCCAAGAAGGCCGAAAATTGGTTTTTCGCCCCTCATTTCTACCCTAATCACACGACGAATGTCTTCACTCGAGTTATGGACCCTATAAGATCTAGGCTATCCGACAAAACTTGAATAATAGCCTAAATCTCTATATTATGTTGATTTTGGGCTCTGATTTGAACGAGGAAATACGCGATTTTCGACGAAATTGGAGCATACAAAAAAACGTTATATAGAGATTTAGGCTATTATTCAAGTTTTGTCGGATAGCCTAGATCATATAAGGTCCATAACTCGAGTGAAGACATTCGTCGTGTGATTAGGGTAGAAATGAGGGGCGAAAAACGAATTTTCGGCTTTTTTGGCGGCGCGCCCCATTGGATTAACATGGGGATCTTCAGGGCCTTGGCGGCACCTCAAGATATTATCCGAAAATTCTGAAAAAATTCACAGGTACTCTCTGTCACCTTAGACAACTTTTCCGCACTAAGGCATCATCAAAATCAAAAAAAAGTTTTTTTCGATACACCCTACTAAACATCTGTGTGTTAATTTAAACTTACGCCGGAGAGGGCGTCTAGTTTCGGTTCCCTTAACTGATTGATTTATCTTAATATATACTGAAAGGAAAAACAATTTTGAAGGTGATTTAAGATTGTTTGAAGTATTTTTCGGTAGAATTTTACTTTATGGAACATATTTAAAATCCTGAATTGGAGCATTAGATAAATTCCGTGATCAAAATATACAAGCGTCTTCGTATCAAACCCACAAAAATACCAAAGTTATATGATTGGCTGAAAATATACCACGTGATCACCACCTTTCCTCTTGTTTGAAAACTTGTGTTGTTTGAATGAATCGATTTATATCGGATCGAAGATGGAATCGAATCCTCTCATCTGTCATCTCATCCCTCACTCCATCACATTAGGCCTGCTGTGATTGTTTTTAATTTTCATTCTCTTGAATATGAGAAATTTCATTATGTTTCGTTTAACATATTGTTAAATTAACTTCAAGAAATAACATCTTTTTAGGAAATAGGATTTTCCTCCACATACAGTAAGTTTTGCAATTCCTTTTTTAGTTTAAATCGGAGACGTTTAACCCTCCATCGCACAGTGAAGTATTAGTCCTGAAAACCAAAGATAATTCGCTGCATTCTTTTTATGTTAAAGCCAAGTAAATGGCCTTTAATTGTTAGTATCACTAAATACACTAATTTAAAAGGAAATATAAAGTATTCACTATTTCTTTTATTGCTATGTTTAACTTCACAGACAAAATATGAATGAATTAAAATTATTATTATAAGTTGGTTTATTTCCCCCAAGTAAAACCTGGGATTGTGTATATTTTACATTAGTGTGGTAAATTTGTCTTTCACCATAATATCCATTTTTGGCGAGATCCGTTTTGTCAAAACTGAACTGAAAGTTGTATAAATTAACTTTTAGACTTGAACCATTTCATTCTAAAAAGTTGACAAAATGGTTTAGGGGAGAGGAGGGAGGAATGGGACAATTTTCACTAAATATTTTTTTATTCATTATCCCCTGCTTATTCATAGATGCAAATGGTTGGATAATAAACTTACATGTTTTAACTTAATTTTTTTTAAATGTACAGTTCTTAAATGTTGTTTAATTTTATCACTTTTGATCATTCAAATTAACAAGAATTTTGTCCCATTCCTCCCTCATGGGTGGGAGGAGTGGGACATGAGTATGGGAGGAATGGGACACTTTTGAAAAGTAAAGAAAATTAGTAAAATGTAATAATGAGAAAGGGCCTAGTATTTTACCTACTATTCTTTTAACCTTTGCCCACATTTTTAAACAGCTTTCAATTTTATATCTATTATAGAATAATTTTTAAAAAATATTTAGTACACTTGAACTCTTTCCCATGGTGTTAAGAATCAAAAATTGAAATACAATGTAATACTTGGAATTGTTTATTCAAGAAAAGAAAAGCATTTCAATTGAAGCGATAGAAAGCTATCAGAAATTAATATTTTCAAATTTTGTTTACATTTTTGCAGATTTTGTTTACATTTTTCAGAGTGTCCCATTCCTCCCTCCACACATTGCTTTTAAAATATAACTTGTCACATAAACTATGCTGGTGTTAGGCTTTATGAAATTGCAGATTAGCATAAATTATATCTTTTAGATTACAATGGCATTATATAATGTTTGTTCTACAAATTACATGAGAAATGAAATAAAACTCAAGATAGACTGGATATTAACTTTGGAAGTGGGAAAATCAAATTTTTACAACTATAAACAGAAACTTGCTGCTGGATGAACTAAATGAAGGAAATAACAAGAAGCTATAAGAAGGCCATCTAATGACCAAATTGGAAATAAAATAAACTGATTTATTTTTCCAGAATTTCAGCTGTCCCACTCCTCCCACTGTCCCATTCCTCCCTCCTCTCCCCTACTTACAAGATATATGTGGAAATCTCACAAAATAAAAAAGGACTAAAAACAAAAATATAGGTTAATGAAGCGAATCCGGCCCGTAGATTTTCAGTGCCAAATTTGGCGATAACAATTCAATGCCATCGGTTTTGCCCTTGGCGACAAAAAAAATCACCAAATTCAGCTTGCGGGCTGGATTCGCTTCATTTACCAAAATATATTTTAGCTTGCTATCCATAATACCTGAAGGCGGTGGTTCTTAAACTGTGGTCAAATTTTGAGAAAATCGAAAAAAGAAATGGAATTTTCATTGTATGGATATCGATTTCACAACTTCAAGGGGCGATATCTCCCTATAGGGGTTAGTTATTTTCACCCATGTGTAGGGCAAAGCTTGGAGATTGTTTTGAGCACAAAAAGCCAATTTGTCATTTTTTGGACTTATTCCCTTCTTCAAACTGACGATGCCCAAAACTGGAAAAAAACATTTCAAGTGATAAGTTCTGTTAATTTTAACTCTTGGTTAAATTTGAATTCAAAGTTTTTTAAACAGTATAATTACTTAGGGCAGGGCTGGGCAAATAGCGGCCTGCGGGCCGCATGCGGCCCTCGAAGGGATATTTGGTGGCCCGCCAAGACATACGGAAAAATAAGAATGTTTTACATTTCATGCATCGTTCACATTTGAATCAGCTCAATTTCAGTCTTGCTTTCACTTCTTGTAACGTCGTCTCGGCTCCGCTTCCCTCGCCTCCCACGAAAATTAATCCTCCAGATGCAGGTGGTGGGTCAAGGATCTCTTGCACGGAGTGGGTGCAGAAAGAAAAGGGGGAGAAATGGCTGCGCGCGAAAAGACCATACATGTGATTCTTCCGCCAATTGGCGGAAATCCGCCAATTTGCTTAACAAAATTAAAATACAACAATTCGATTTGCAAAATTGATGTTCCACTTTCTTATTTTCCAATCGTGTTTTTACTGAAAACTCTAGCCGCGAGTGTTGTACAGTAATAAGTTTTAAGTAAAATCGAAATAATATGAAAACTAGTTGATTTAAGCTAAAAAATATGACAGCATATCGAATCGTAGATCTCGGGAAGTAGAAGCCAATTGACTCCCTCTTATAATGAAGGAAAATTTAGGTGTCATCGAATTTTTTTAAAATATTTTCCGCCAATTTATTGTAAGAGTGATCACATGTATGAAAGACAGAGGGGGTTCAAAACATAAATAATTTATTGACGTCAAGACAGAGATCCTCCCTACCCCATCCACAAGTACACCCCCATTCCACCGTCTTGGATTTTCAGGGGTCATTCACTTCATTAACGCGACGCGTAGTTGTCACTGTGAATTCCTTGTCTTTCTTGACCGTGTTCTATTTAATTTTTGCTTAAGATTGTGGAGAGATTTTCTTCAGAAAGGATTACCTCTTTTGTGAATAAAAGGGATGATTTGATTCTGAGATTTCTAATTTACTTTGATACTAGTGCAGTGTTTGTTATTATCATGATAAATTGGTTACATTTTATGCAAAACTCGTTAAATTTTATTTCTTCAACATATTCAGTAGTTATTGTAATTTTTTAATGATGAAAAATTAGAAACAGTTAATATGAAGCTGAAGGAACCAAGAGAAATCATTGAAATTAAGTTCAAATTATCCAAGTTGTGCTGTATATAGTACAGGGGCGGATTCAGAGGGGTGGTACTCTGGACAGTGTTTCCCCTTGGACCCAAAAATTTTCTCAAAATGAGTTAAAACCCTACTTTTACAAGCGAAATTTCAAAAAATTTCTGGGGGAGGACCCCCATACCCCCCTCAGTGGTACCACACTTACTTGGGTGATCCTTTTTTTGAAAATCCCCAATATTTTTACATTTTGTGTTAAAAGAAAGGTGATGGTCTGGAAAAGTGACCCCCCTTCTTGGACCCACGCTGGATCAGCTCTTGATATACAGCATCACATTATTTCTTTTTTTCTTAATTATACTTGTAAAATGCAAAGTTAACTTGGTAATGCAATCATTTTACATAATCTGCGGCCCGCCGTTAGCTTCTTCTTTAACCCCTTAACTGCCACGGAAATCTGCAGCAAGTGGCTCTCCAGTGCCAGCGTTTTTCTCCCGTGCGCGCGTACTTGCGCTTTCGCAGTGAGCGCGTTTCCATTTCAACGAATACACTTCTAAAAATACTGCTTATTTCATTTACAATAAGAAATTTCACTTGCTCAATGCTTCCAATACCATTTGGAACCCGATTCATCAGGAGCTAGGGAAAAAATTATAATAAACAAGAAGAATAATAAATCAATCCGTTATAAACATTTTTCTTTATTCCTGGAAGTCAAACAAATTCATAACAAATAAAAATATCTTTTTTTACACAAAGGGAACTAAAACGGAAGTGATAGAAACAAAATATTGTATAAAAAAGAAAAATAAGTAAAAAAGAAACAGTCGATGACCTAACCACTTTATTTTTATCGCTGTACCAGAAAAAAAATCTGTTCCAATTCAGCCCCCCCTACTTCTAAGAAATATGCAATTCCTTAGAAAACACTGTCAAGGTCATTCCTAGCAATATTTTTCGTAAAAACGCAGTGCAACAGATGGAACTTTTAAAGACCGTATACATACGCCCTTGGCACTTAACGCTCGGGATTTTCCAACCGTATGTTTACGTCGACGGCAGTTAAGGGGTTAATAAAGTGGCCCCCGAGACAAAACAATTGCCCACCCCTGACTTAGGGAATATTTTTTGTGTATTATGTTCGTTTCAGAAGAAGGAAAGCAGCATAAAACTGGGTGAAGTTTGTTTTTGAATGATTCTTTGGAACATCAATTACAAACTTTTCTCAGTTAACGGATTGTCTCATCATCAGAAGAGTGTCCAGTGAAGATCCTTCTGAAGAAGAAGAACTTTATTATACACATAGTAAACAAAGAAAAATCAGAAAACACATGATTCCCCAAGGGGAAAGAAAATTCCATACAGGCGAAAAATTATGTAAACAAATTTATTACAACAACAGACACAAAACTGAACAAGAATGATAACCTAATAATAATGGCAGCAAGCATACTTGTATAATATTTTACACGAATGCGCCAACGGCGTTCGCAGAAAATTTTGCCCTCTGCAGAAAAACTACAAAGAAAAATTTTTTTCAGAAATTTTTCTGCAGAAAAAATATGAAAACAATTTTTTTAGAATTTTTTATGCAATAAAACTACTAAAAAATTCTTTTTAGAAATTTTTCTGCAGAATTGGATGGATTTTAATACATTTTACCTGGTAAAAAATAAGGTATAAAATATATTGAAAAATTTTAAAAAGAAATTCTAAAGCCATAACTCCACCCATGCAAGGCCAGGTATATTAACTAGTTGATTAAATTTTTCAATCCTGCCGATCTATCAAAGATTTTACATCTTTCATTTTTAGATAGAGCAGTTATTAGGAATCTCCAATTATGATAAAAAATACAATGATGTAAATTATTTAAAAGTTTTAAAATCACTAGTATGAAAAATTAGTATCAATGTAAGCACAGATAAAATCCCAATTTGGGTATTTCAGTAAAAATGTGTTTTTTTGAGAGAGAAGGATTTAAAAATGTGTAAATTCTTGCAGAAAATTTTTTGGAAAAATTTAAGTTCGCAGAAAGGTTTTCATTTTATACAAGTATGGCAGCAAGCTGGTAAGCTATTAACTAAAAATATGCTTCATTGAAGTGAAAAATATAGATCAAGGTCGTCGATATTAATTAAGAACTCAAATAAATTTCTTTTGAAAACTGAATATTTGCATGGTCCATGACAAACATAACATGTCTTGAACATAAGTCCTCTCGGCTGAGTCCCAAACAGTCCCAAGATTCTACAAAATAATTGCGAAAGATGGCATTTAAATATTGTTAATGGATTTATAGATTAAAAGGTAAACTATTATATAATTTTGGTGCGAGGTAAAATAAATGCTTACAAAAAATTGATTTAGAAAATTTTGGGATTTGATAAGTTGCTATAGACAGTGCTGAATACGAATATTCCATTTAATTTTTTTTTTAATTAAAATATCATTTAAAAATTAATTGAAAATTTGGAAAGTCGAAAAAATTTAAACATCGCTCAAAACCACAAAATAATTGCGAAAGATCATTTCAATTTATTTCAATTAAGTTCTACCCTTAATATTAAATTTCACTCTTCATCATGTAATGGTCTTCTTCATTGCAACTGTCATTTGCTGCAACAAGTAAATAGCATAAAATATTTAGGTCTTTTTATTGATTCAAACCTTAAATGGAAAACTCACATCACTGAATTATTTAAAAAACTACGCTTCGTTTTAATCAAATTGCATTTTCTTAAAAATAAAGTTCATAAGTCATTTTTAATTACTTTGTATCATTCTTGGGCTCAATCGTTAATAAATTATGGCATTATAGTTTGGGGAGGTGAATATAAATCTAATTTGTCTCCTTTAATATCAATTCAAAACAAAATTTTCAAATTATTAAACTATAAATTTGATCATCCCTGTAACTTAATAATAAATTTAAAAATTTTACCTATTCACCATTTTGCATTTTATCGAATGTTACTTTTTTTACATCACCATAAAAATATTTGCGACTTAAAAATTCATACCTCAAATAGAAGACCCACAATAATATTTAATATTCCCCGTTTTCATAAAGAAATTTTCAAAAAACATTTTTTTTATCTTGCTCCTAAATTATATAATTTTTTGCCTATAGAATTTCAGTTTTCCATCTCCTAATATTTTCAAGCGATCATTATTTAATTTTATTTGTAACATTGATAATTTGGATGTTTTTTTCCGTCTAAATCCAGAAGCATAAAATTTTTAAGCCTTGCTGTGCCTTTATTTTCTTTACTTAATTCAATTGAAGTGTATATATTGTAGTTATTCTGATTCTGTTATTATACATAATGTTTTTCCCTACTAAACTTAATTATTTATCTTCATATTATGTTCTTATTTTTTCTGTAAAAATTGTAATTTTTCTTTCGCCTATACAGGTCTTTGTTTCCTTCAGGCGAATCATAATTTGTTTTTCTCATTCTTTGTGTAATATGTGTATGTATAACAATAAAATTGATTTGATTTGAAAATCATGGTACACATTTAATATGGTTTTTACAGGAAAAATTTATTGTCTCTACGACTATCACTTAAAATAAGAAAAAAGCCTTACTTATTAATGTACTTATCAAATCCAAATATGTGTACAGTACTTATTAATGAATGATTTGGATGCATTTTACTTTCCCGATATTATTTCCCGATCTTTCTCACAAAAAATTAATTATAGACTATGTAAAAGTGCTTAATAACTAATATAGTTATTGTATGGAATCAAATAAAATTATGTTTGCTGAAGAAATCACTTTTTTTCTTCTTAAGGTTTACTATGTCATTTTATCCTTATATCGGGTAAAATGACAAAGTTTCTACTTTTTTCGAAAAGTAAGTTTTTGAAAAAAAAAAGAAAGATTATGATATTACTCAATTAGGGGGTGTTAGAGCATTATACAGGGTGTCCCACGAGAAGTGGCCCAACCCTTTAACTTTTGAACCCCTACAGATATAGTCATGAAAGTGGGGTCTAGGTATAGTAAAGTGACCATGCCCTATCCGATGAGATAACTTTCAACGCCCTCTAGCGGAAAATTTAGGAGTTATAATTTTTATTTTAAAAACTGTGTTAGGTATTTAAAAAAAGTCAATGACTAAGCTGTAGAGCATCATCGATTTAGTAGGAAAAGACACCTTAAGCAGAAAAATATCTTGAATAAAATCCCTAAAACGCACGCTCAAATAGGTTGAATTTACGTTGATTTTACATCTTAAAACGCTCCTCATGAGGCGAAAATGAGAAATTTTCAATTTAATGAACTAAGAATGCTTTTAGTCATTTACTTAAATCATAAAAATAAAAATTTCTCATTTTCACCTCGTGAGGGGCGTCTTAAGACGTAAAAACTACGTGAATTCAACCTAATTGAGCTGGCGTTTTAGGGGTTTTATTCAAGATATTTTTCTGCTTAAGGTGTCTTTTCCTACTAAATCGATGATGCTCTACAACTTAGTCATTGACTTTTTTCACATACCTGAAATAGTTTTTAAAATAAAAATTATAACTCCTAAAGTTTCCGCTAGAGGGCGTTGAAAGTTGTCTCATCAGATAGGGCATGGCCACTTTACTATACCTAGACCCCACTTTCATGACTATATCTGTAGGGGTTCAAAAGTTAAAGGGTTGGGCCACTTCTCGTGGGACACCCTGTATAAACATTTCATTGGCTTAGAAAACTACAGGAAATGTTATCAAATAGTCTCTCACGGTTGCTTTGAAAAAGTGGTATGTCATATTAGCCTGATCTCCCTTTTCCCTACTATTATTCATTATATGGCTGGTATAATTTAAGTAGTCTTGTAGCATACTAGCAGGACGCATACAGTCTCAATTTATTTTATATACTGATTAAAAACTAAATGCTTAAAGTTTAAATGGTGTTATGTATTACCACATGCAGTGGCGGATCCAGGATTTGGTTTTGGGGGGGCTAAGAATTTTCATAATCCAATTGAATCTTCTTGTTAATGGTAATACGGAAAAGGTAGTGAATTATCCTACTGAAACCACTAAAAGGGGGGTCTGGGGGTCCTCCCCCAAAAAATTTTTGGAAATTTAAGTCAAAAACCCTACTTTTCAACTCCTTTTGGTACGCCTCATCCAAATTTCGGATATAATATTTTGCGTTTTGACAAACTTAGTAAAATATTAGACGTTTTGGGGGGGGCTTCAGCCCGAAATCCGCCCGTAGATCCGCCACTGCCACATAGGAAATTATTAGATGTATTTTCAAATACACAACGATTACTACTTGTTAAAAAGTGTTCGGTAAGCTTAAATGTATATATAACACATAACACATATTCTAATATATAATGAATAATGAATCTCATTGATTTTTCATGTTTTAACGCAGTAAGTAATAAAGGTTTGTCTAGAAAATACTTATTTGAAAGGTAATTTCTAACCAGAAAAATTGTATTTTAAGCATTTTTTTCTAATACAAAAGATTAAGGGATGCTTGTTTTTAAACTTGAAGTTAAGTGGCTAAAATGTTGTTAGAAAATCATAATAGAAAGCACGATTTTTTTGCGATTCTTTGATAGAAAAAGTTTATTTGAAGGGCGCGTTTATAAGGTATTTTTGCGTTTGCACCCAGGCAAAATTTTCCTTTAACCCTTCACTGCACAATTTTTTTATTTCTTTTGAAAAAAATAATTTAACATCTTCTAACAGCCACGAATACAGGAAAAATATTTAAAAAATTCCAGACTTAATTTTTCATTAAGATATATGGTTTTTTATGGTATGGCACGAACCTAAACACATGATTTACAGCTGGTGTAATAATTGTTTTTAAGAAAAATCAATTTAAATAAGAAGTATATGTTGTGTATAAATGGCACTTAATTTACCCAGCGATAGTTTCAAGATTTACTGGTGGTAAAAAAATCAATCAAAATCTTTGATTAATATACAAAATGGATGCAACTGTTTTGGAGACATAAAAACCTAACTTCCCTTAATGATAAGACTTTGAAATTTTAATATGTTGTGAGGGCAACAGTGGACTAATTTCTATTAAAGTTTCGGAGCATAATCTAAATTAGGGGGCCTTCCAGAAATTAAAAACAGCTATAATCGTAATTAATTAATTAAAAATCATCTGATTAACTAATAACTTAGTTCTAGGTGTCTAAAGTTTCCTCAAGATACATGTGACAACATATTAAAATTTCAGAAAGATCGATAAAGAACAAGGGGTCGAATTCCTCGTTTCCGTTTGCCCCTAGCAACAAAGGATCCAGACAATGGAAAAGTTCGTTGGACCGAATGGCGCCCGGTCGGTTATGCGCGAATTGAAGGGGTTCTAATTGAGGAACGACTCTGAAATTTTAATATGTCATTAAATGTGCGACCCTAGAGATTCTATTAACTTTTCGGGTATTTGCTACTGTTAGGGGGTCGTATGCAAATTAAAACAGCTTTCCAGGAGCGAAATGGCGGGAAAAATAATAGACACCGACTAGTGCGATACGAATTCTTAAAGGTCTGTAAAAGTTTTAAAACATACTGAAATTTCATTAAAATCCGTTGGTATGAATTCAAACTGCGATTTTTTGATAATTTACAAGACACCGGAAATCGCCTATTATAGGCTTAATGAAAGCCTTAATATTAACAGATCAACACGAAATTTTAATATGTTGTTACTGGAGGTGATTTCTAAAACCTATTAAAGTTTCGAGGGTTAAAGTTAATTAGGGGGCCGTATACGAATTTCAAAAGTCAAAAAGTCGGAAAAAATTCTCGTTCAAATTCTAATGGACCGATTCCTTAGTGCGACACGTACTTTTACTCCTCTAATTATAAGCTACAACATATATTTTTTTCATAAATTAATTAAAAGATTTTTGGTCCATTTGGGAAAAAGTTTGAGATTTCAATATATTCGTTCAAACCAGATTGTAGAGCGCAATTTTTACATGATCCCCTAAAATTTTCAAGTTCCTATTAGCATTTTTAATGAGCTTCCAGAATATATAAAGCATTATTCTGTGAAATAATAAGAATTTAAATGGTGATCTCGAATTTGGGAAATTAACTAGAGTCATTCGCGTTCAGGACAAGTAGGCTCCATTCTGCTTTAGAAAATCCTGGTTGACGTCAAAATCACCATGGAAACCCGTAATTCTGGAAAAACTTTGCCATGACGGTCCCTTACTCATAAGTAAAATCAAAAAAAATTTTTTAATAATAATTTTCGATTTATTAAGGATTTGCGGACTTGTGTTTTTTGAGGGTAGCATCGACTTTTTTTCAAACTCTAATAACTACCTAAAGTATTTTTCGATTGGTATAAAAATCGGATATGATGGACATCTAGAGGTCAACTTTAAGTTTCATTGGCCGAAAAGACGAAATTTTAATATCTATTGTGCTCAAAACGCGAAAAACCGACATTTCTCGGAACCAGAACGCAAAATCGCGGAGAGCTGAATTTTCATCCCAATTTTTTAAAATTCCAAATTCTGGAAGCTATGACATCACACTCGAAAGGTTACAGGTCGTCGACCCAGTAGAAATTCTTTAAAGTGTTTTTTTTCTATGTTTCAGGTACATTTCAAAATCGGACCTTAAAAGGCGCCGGAAAATTAAAATTACCGTCAGAATTTCATGAAAATTGAATACGTTGCTCATCGAGAGGCCTATTACTAGAAACCAGTGTTGAAAATTCCGTTACTCATTTTAAATTACTTAAAAATCTATAAATCCCTTCGTTTGCTATGCACACCTACAGTGTTCCGGAAATTCCTAATAAAATCTTTAATAACGCCCTTATCTCAACGAAACTCCAGAAAATAATAGCCAAACGGATGTAGAAAATTAACGCACCCTTAAAAAAATTAATTAAAAGGTTTAGTATTTTAAAAGAACCCGCGAATGCTAATCTCTTAGAAAACCAGCATTTTGGTTCTGAAACTTTGAAAATTCGTAGCTCCCGAACCGAGTAAGATAAAATTACGAAACAGGTCTCTAAAAATAGCCTGGATAGGCTTACCATATTTTCTCGGGTCCAACCCAGGACATGTTTTGAAATTTCTTAATTAGTGCTATATAAAACTACCAAAGTTTAAAAACCAAGAAAAAACTATTCAAACTAATAACCCTTGAATAGAAATATCAGATTTTATATTTTCTTTAAAATTACTTTTTTTTTCAAAAATTGTTTGATTTACTTTTAAATTAACAGAAAAATTAAATTAACAAAATTAACAGAAAGTAAGTTTTCTGAAGTAAAACAGTTAGAAAATGTAAAAAAGCGCAATTTTAAACAGCTTGGTTGGGATTTTTACCTAAAAATAACTGGGAAATCCTAAATGTATGAAACCCCGGACATTTTTCGAGGACATTTCCCCGGACATCTCTAAAAACCCCGGACTGTCTGGGGTAAACCCGGACGTATGGTAAGCCTAAGCCTGGAGTCTTACTAAATGTTTCAAATGATTGTTACAAAATTCTTAATTCTGTGTTTCTCCATTTGAAGGATTGACTTTTTTAAATGTGTCAATCTAAATTTAAGGAATTTTTCATAAAAAGTAGGGGAGGGGAGAGTGGGGCACCTTTGGACACTCCACTTTTCAGAAGCAATTTTATACTAGTTATGAACTTGTGTACTTACGAATTGGAAGGACCCTAAAATCTACTCTACTTGGTGCGTGTGGATAATTGAATCGTCAGTTTGAAGAAGGGAATAAGTCCAAGGAATGACAAATTGACTTTTTGTGCTCAAAGCAATCTCCAAGCTTTGCCCTACACATGGGTGAAAAGAGGGGGGAAATTACTAACCCCTATAGGGAGATATCGCCCCTTGAAGTTGTGAAATCGATATCTATACAATGAAAATTCCATTTCTTTTTTTCGATTTTCTCAAAACTTGATTTTTGGACTTATTCCCTTCTTCAAACTGACGATTCAATTATTTATATTGGTTTTCTTGTTTTGCGTGTTGCAAAGTTACAATCACTTATAGTTGGAAATCATCTATATATAAATCAATGTCTGTATGTCCTTTATAGTTTTGAACTTTTCGAACCTACATTAACTATTAAACTATACCACGTTGATCTACTCGCTCCAGGGTAGGTTTCTGAATCAAAATAATTTAAAATCGATGCATCCTAATAACTTTTTTGGTCAATTTTATGCTCAAAAACCCATATTGCGTGCCTAACTTCATGGCAAAACCACATTGTTGTATATATAACAAAAGAAGATGTAACATTAATTGTTGTAGGCATGATGTCGATTATTGTAGTTTCAAATCAATTGTTGTAGCATAAACATACAAATGGCGCCTTTATTTCACTATTTCCACATTTGGACTGGCGAAGCCCCAAGCCCATCTGTAACGCACCAGATGATATTTATTAAAAAAAGTGAAACCCGGGCGAAGCCCGGGTCTAGCGCGTCAGCGCTAGTTTTAAAAAAAATAAGTGTATTTATGTTAAAAATAGACCTATTTAATAAGATTTTAAGAAAAAAGAGGAAATTATTAGCTAAATTTAATTTCCTATTTTACGCGCTATTTTTGTCTCCTTCAACACAGGTGTGAATATAATTGGCGACTAAAGAATAAAATATTAAGTAATTAGATTATAGATCAAACATATGTAATGAAACCTTTTCATACCTATAATAAATTAATTTTCCTCGAATGGTATTCAAATGAAACCTCTGAGGTATATTTATTAAAATTAAATCAATTTATACATTTTTCTAATATACTTTTAGGTTAACTAGCTGACAACTTAGCTGGTTAATTAGCTCGGTAAGGGTGCTATTATTATAATTTCATAGACATAAATCCCCAAATGTGACACATCTCTAGAGGTTTTAGCTGAAGAAATTTGTATAATAGACCTTTTTATCACTTTAATGGATATTAAAGCCTTTTTTTTTAGCTAAACCTCTCACAGCTTCTATCGTTTAGATTATAGGGGTCATATCGAAAGGTTTATCCCCTTTACCATTGGTCTTCTACCTTATTAAACTCTTAATAATGTATTTGAACCAATTTTATCACATTAACTTAACAATCAAAAAAATTTTTTTCTCTTTTTTTAAACCAAGGGGGGTAGAAATCATACCCTAGAATTCTCTTAGGGGGTCTAAAAACTCATTTACTATCTATTGGGGCCAAAATCAACAGGGAAAGACCGGGAAGAAAGTTTTTTGTGACTTCGTAATGTTCTAGGGTTCTTGCAAGGAAATTCGCTTTCGAAGACCTTCACTATGAAATTGTTAAATAGTGCAATTTCATAGAATAGAAAATAGTTTTAGAAAATAAAATCTGATTATATCAAAGTTAAGAAAATTACCTATTTAATTACACCCTAACCAGGCTTCTGGGACAAACGCTTTTAGTTTTATGGGTCTAAAACTATCAAATTTTTGTGACTCTTGTTTAGGGCACTCTTCTTTAGGGGGTGAGACCTAAAAAAAGTCGAAAAAATTTGTTCCCCATGTTACTTGTGACCACCCTAATATTAGATCCTTGTATAAAAATTAGAAAAATTATTTATTAAAAAGTGCCCCACTCTGCCCAATGTAGTACTAGTTTATCCAAAACTAATGAAGTGTTTTACCTTCATAAAAATTTATTTTCAATTATTTATTTCAACCTATTTCAATGATTCTAATGTTTTTACTATTATAGAACCTTTTAGAATTTGTTATTTCCATATCAGGTGTTTAAGGTCTAAGAGTTCTTATTTTTCCAACAATAAAAATATTGCTTTTTTTTCAGGTGATTCATTGTGAGGACAGTAATTACGGAGATTATAATCAAGAAATATTTAGGAAAAAGTAATTTGAAATTTAATAAACTGTGTTGTAAATAATTTAGATTGTCTTTTCCATACTGTCTCTGGATATTACCACTATAACAATCAATTAGGCCAACTTTTTAATTATATGAATCTATATATGATTTAATTACAAATTTTAGAGAATATCTAACTCCAGGGTTGAAAAAAAAGTGTTTTTAATCAGGTCTTTTTTTGTTTTTGTTTAAACCAGTTTTTTAAAAATTTTTTTGCCTTCCTCATAAATATTATAACTATTCCTGACTATTTTCCATAATGAATGCATTGAAGAAGATTTTATCAATTCAGCTATTATTTAAACAAAGTGATTTCATTCATTTATTTAATAAAATTAATTTTTAAAAAAGTTAAAATTATGTATATAAACCAACAGGGTTTTTTTGCTGCATTAAAAACTAACTGTTTTTTCTATCATGAAAAAGAAATAGTTGTTATATGCATTTTTAATAAGATTTTAATTTATTTATAAATAAAAGCCAACGGTGGTTTTATAATGGATTCAAATATCTGGTGTTTATATAATTTAAAAAAACCTGAAGAATTTCTTTTCAAAGCATAAAAACCAAATGGTTTTTATAATGCATATTTAAATATCCAGTGCCTAATGGATTAAAAAACATGTTTTTTTAAGCATAAAAACCAAGTAGTTTTTCCAATACTTATATTTAATATTATGGTGCTTATTGAGTGAAAAAAACCAAATTGGTTTTTAAGATGCATTCAAAAATCTTGTTCTTAATAAATTAAAAACATACAGGTTTTTAATAAAAAAAACCAAAGAGTTTCCTTTCAATGGTTTTTTATAATACATATTTAACCCGTAACAGGGGAGGTGAAAAATTAGAACATATCTCAGAGACTCCGCAACTTTCTATATTTTTTAAAAATCATCTAATTAAGATACGATTCTGATATTTCAGTACATCGCAGGGTTGGCAAAAAACCGGGTTTTTTTTTAAAAAACCAAAAAAACCGGGTTTATTTGGTTTAAACCAGGTTTTTTTGGTTTAAACCAAGTTTTTTTAGAATTTTTTTTCAGAATAAGTTATTTTAGCAGTGATGTTTGAAATTGAGTTGTAAATGAGACATTTATTTCAGGGGTTGTTTATAATTGATAAATGATTTGTATATTTCAATTAATTAATTAAAATTAAATTAATTTGTTTTAAAAATAATTTTTGTTTTTAAAATATTCCAATTTGAATATCTAATATTATTGTAGTGAATAAAAATCAGTGTTAATTTATCTTGGATAAATGACTGAAATAATCAAATTATTTATCTTAATTATATGTGGATTAATTTATGAACTTAAGAAATTTCTTTAGAAAGAGAAAATTTTATTTTTTAAATAAATAAAAGGGAAATGTAAGCAACTAATGTTAATTGAAATTGGATAAATGATTGAGATAATTAATCCAATTAAAGAAATCAATGGTTTTTATTAATTTAGTAAAAATCAACTGGTTTTTATGACTGACAAATAAGACAAATTGGTTTTATCAATTAATTAAAATCCAAGCCATATTTTATCAGTGAAAAACAGATAACTTTTGTGTATCTTTAGTTACTCTTTGAAATAATGCTTCATTTTAAAGGAAATTAATAAATGAACTATCTCTTGCAACATATAATAAGTTTAACTTAAGCATTTAAGGTTAAGATTAGAGAGAATTCAATAATTAAAACCATTAAATTAAAAGATTTCTGATTTTTAATCACCTTAAAATGTCAATTTTTTGATAAATCTGACCTTTTAAATTTTTTGCAAAAGATTACACTTAATAACACTTTCTTTAAAAAATCCTGAAAATATTTTATAATTTCAAAAAAAACCAAAAAAACCAAGTGGTTTTTTTTGGTAAAAAAACCACCATAAAAAAACCATGGTTTAAACCAAATGGTTTAAACCGGCCAACCCTGGTACATCGTAATTTGAACATTTATCTCTTGAAAGAAAAATATTGTCTTTAACTTTATGATGGAATAAAATTTTTTCCAGACAATTTTCCAATAGACTTAAAATTATCGATGTTATTGAATTATCGTTGCAGTCTGGGAGACCCCACGTCCCCTGCTACGGGTTAAATATATACAGTTCTTATTAGTTAATTTTGTAACCATAAAAATAATTACAAAAGTAGGTCCGAGTAGTTTTTCTGTGGCCTATGCCTCTGACAAGCAGACCACCGCTAATTTCAAACACTGCCTAAAGCTTCGTAGGGGCTGATCATGGAAGGGAATAAATGCTACATAGGGGCTGAAGATCATTGAATCCTTTAAATTGCAAATAGAATCTACAAGCACAAACGGGGCTAAAACTTTTAAACTTCTTGAATATTAAGTAATTAGTGCAAGACGCTAGTAGCAAAGACTTTTGGAGGTGCTGCTCCAGCAGCACCAAGTTGAAAAAGTATTTTAAGGAAATAAAAAATAAAAATAAATCTAACCTCTTTTCATTGCTACAATTTCATCATGTAAATACAGAAATTAAAATTTAAGATGTTGAAGTTTACTTACAGTCACAGCTCACAGAACTCAATTTTATAATGGGAATGCAATTCTATACTAACTAGCCTGTTTCAATTAAACAATAATGGCAAAAAAGTCAAATAGAAGCATGGGCGGATTTAAGGGGGTGCAACGCACCCCAACTTTTTGAGAAAATTCCATTTTTATTGGGGAAAATCATGTTTTCAAAGTCATCAGGGGCAGCTTGCACCCCCAAGTTTCCCAGTACGCACCCCCAGGGTTCACCATCTAAATCCGCCCATGAATAGAAGAGGTAGAATTTTTGATTTTAGAAATATTTAATGGGATGAGGTTTTGCAATGTAAAAAGGCAGGACATTTTACTCGCGAGGGAAGATTAGGGGAGACCGGGGAGGGATGGGACACTTTTTCCAAGAATATTTTTTAAAAATTTAATTTTCATGGTATAAATTTGAAACTTTCAAACTAACATCTTGGAACATTTTAACATGTTTAAATAATATAACCAAAGTGATAGCAAACAAAACTTAGGATTTATGAACGAATTAAAGTAACCTCTAAAAGTGTCCCATCCCACCCCGGGCCGGGGTAGGACATATCTTTTTAAATTAAAATTTAGGATTACTTTTTAAATATATGATTAAAAACCACAAAGATGGAAGTATTTTACACATTTTAAAGATTTATTACAAAAACATCAGTTATTTTAACCCTATATTTACTTCGAAAAATCTAACTTAAGTGAAAAATACAAAATAGTTAAAATTCTTCTTTAATATAAAAAAATATGTTTTCAACTGCAATACTAATCAGTTTCAAAACAATGGTATCCAAAGAATTGTATGCAATAGCTTGTATTTAGGTATTGAGAGGAATTGGTCATGGTGTCCCATCCCACTCCGGTAGCAACAGTTTTAAAAAAGAGGTTCTTTCAAAAGAACTGTAGCTTTTAGGCTTAACTCAACTATATATTCATAAAGAATACATTATTTTGTTTAAAAAAACAATATAAACCATTAAGAAAGCAACCAAGAATCAGATTGAAAATTCACTTTGAAAAGAAAAAAACTTAGTTACTTTTGCTAGTGAAACCATCTTTTTCATTCAGAAATTTGTATAAAAATATTAAGCCATGGTGGCTTTACCTGGTGGAACACTCAAAAACTAATGTTATTTATAATTTTAAGATTTATTGAAGGTGTCCCATCCTACCCAGTGTCCCATCCATCCCCAGTCTCCACTATATTTTTCCCAGTTGTAATTTGATTGGATGTGCTGTAGCTCCATGGACGAGCCGCCACTAAGTGATATAAAACCACATCTATCAGCTTTCCAGAAATCTTTCAATCATGTGCCAGAAATATGAAGATAAACATACATCAAACACAAATAGAACACTGCAGACATTTTAAGAATTTCTATTATTGAAGGTTTAAATATTTCAATTCATGGTTTTATTACAATAATTAGTAATGTACACTATACAATATTAATACTATGGGGCTTAGTAAAATTTTCAACTGTTATTTTAACTTAATTACTTCTCAAAGACTAAAGGTAGTTGAAATGTCTTAAAAACAATTACTAAATTTCATTATTTAAAGTGTGAAATTTTTGAAATCTGTTACTTAATAGTACCAAAAAATTTGAATTTTATGACCAGTAATCCTAAGGCATTAGTTTGCAAACATTCAACTTTTGACCTAATTAGAGATCAATTAAGCCATGAAACTATTTATCCTTATGTCAAATTCAGCTAAGCTAAGATAACTAAAAATTCTGAGCCATATTATATAAGTCCATGAAAAGTTATCAAAACACGACCACAAAATGTAAACAAATTTTTCAATTCCAGAAAGAATCATTCGATTACTCAGCATTCGAAAGATCGAAACGAATGATCTCCTCTATGATCTGAATAATAGGAAAGAGAAGCCCTATCACATGATATGTTTGAGCCAATCATGTAGGTTTGGTATTTTAGTGGGTTTGATTCAAAGAAACTTTTTCAAAACCATTTATGTTTTGATTTGTTCCTTTCAAAACACTTCGACTTCTACTTTGTTTCGCATGCGCATTTCAGATAGAAAAGAATTTCAATTTTAAAATCATTCTGTTTTGCTGTGTATAATTTTTAATTTATTTAGAAATTTTGCAAGATTTTCATGTAACCTCTTATCAAACAATTAACCAAGCATTTTTTTAGACTACGGGTTTTCTCTGTAGGAAATGTTCTAAAAGTTGGTAAGTAAGTTGTGAAAGTAAGCTTTGCTTCTGTTTCAATTTTTTAGCTTTTAATGTGAATGTTAAAATTGCAATCGGTAACAAAGAAAGATTACATTTATTTAAAAATGGTTAATTTTTTTCATAATCGTTATCTTTTGCACGACTTTTGGCAAATTCTTGGTAAAGTTTTTTTCAATGGTTTTAAAGTCACCTCAATGCTCCAACAAAACATGAGCAATTTATGAATGAATTTTAAGAAGCTAAGCCATATCTCTCTTAAAAATGATGTTATTATGTCCTTTTTCCTGTGAAGGATAGATCTAAACACTTTTTAAAATAGAGATCACTATGCTAGCTCTACAGGTTAGTGGTATTGACAGCAAAAAATTTTGAAGGGAAGAAGGAAAGGTTTTGGTACTTAGGTGGTATGGTAAACAATTCTATTTAGCTGGGTTTTCATGGAATGAAATTGCAAACTTTTGCCTAAAACCAATGAGGGGTTGTAAAAAACCCCAAATTGTAAGAAGTAAATCCCTGAATAATTAATAACATTTATGAATAGCAAAACTATTTAAATCGTCTGTCAAAAAAATAATTTTCCGAGCTACTCTTTTAAAGGCAGTTAATATTGGGTTTACAGCATTGCTGCTGGAGGTAATTCAAGGTGCTCCATGACAACTGTTTTCTTAAAAACAGTGTTGCTGAACCAATCTGCTGTTCACCCTCAAATTAACACTATCTTGGTCCATGTTTAAAAATGCATACACCATAGAGGTCCTTTATCAAAGCTGTGTTGCCTTTTCAGACTAATTCATTTACTTTATACTTTGAGAAATAGATAAAATACATGAAAAAGCAATACATATAGGTAAGACACTGGTCTGTTGGAAGATTAGATTCCGTAATTGGGTCTGATAGGCGAATAATTTTCCGCCCCATCCCAAAATTCAAATTAGCATTTAAATGATTATGCTCAAAACACGTTTGCTAAAGGGTCAATCCATGTGAAATCATCCAGAAAAAGAGAAAATTGTTGCTCGACATTTTTGATTTTTTTCATTCTTTGTCCCTTATTAAACAATTTCTTAGAAGTGAAATGAAACAATTCAAGCCTGTCCCTTTTTTATAAAAAATAGTCAAACTTGGCATCTCAACTAAAAAATGCCAAAATTAAAGTTCAATATCTAAAATTGGACAGATAGGAAAATTATGAAATTTTTACAGGATGGTCTTCTAATGTATATGAACAAGTAGTAAAAATTTCATGAGTGATATCTGGGTGGTTTAAGAAATATGAAGCTTCAAAGTTGCATTGAAAGACCTATTTATTTACATTCATTTTTTAACACAAACAACTTATATAATTGCACAAAACATATTTTTCTCACTACTTAAAATAAATATAGATGTATTTTTTGTCTTAATAAAATTAATATTGTAAAATATATACAAATCACTATAAATATGACACTACAAATATGACGTTATTTAGACACTTAAAAGTTCCATTAACTCTATTAAAAATAGGTAATTGTTGAATCAAATCAAAATCCGGGAACAAAAAGTGATGTGGTATTTGAAATTTTGGAATACCAGAAATTTAATTGATGAATAAAATGGGTTTTTCTTCTGGTTATGAAGTGTATGAAATAAATATTAGAGATATTTCATTACAATGTGTTTCAGTAATATTATAACTGCGTCCAGTGGCAGTAGTTAATTCCAATGGAGTTAATGTACGAAGCACATAGGATACCTCTACCCAAACTGTGCCATTTTTGGATGATTGAAAGGATGTTTTGGGACCATATGGATGAAAAAAGTGAATTAAAAGATCATTGTTTTCCTCGTTTAGTTCGAGAACTTTCCCAATCCACCACTTATTGTCATTAATTCACACAATGTAGTAGTTATTCACGGTAAAAAGTTAAGTAGTTAAAAGTTAATGGAACCTTTATGTGTCTAAATAACTACTGAAACCCCTTTCACCATTCAACCCATTTTTTAAAATCCGCCTCTACATAACAAAATGGGCATGTTAGCGGTCTTGCTCTGAAGCCTTTATTTTATGCACATATATTTGACAAAGACACACCTCAGTTTCCAATGAAGTATTTCTGATTTTTTGAACCCTCTTTGTTGTTTGCTTTCTCTGGTTTTTATAGTGTGCAATTTGAATCTTTAGTCAATAATTTACCATGCAATATCAGGTTTTTGTCGAGAAATACCTCCTCCATTGTTTTCTTCTAGTTTTTTTACTGTGCAATACGAGTTGTTAGTCAAAAACTTAGCAAAATCAGTTTATTTTGTCAAGAAATACCTCTGCATTGTTTTCTTTTTCTTACTGTGCAATATGAGTTATTATTTAAAAATTTATTATGCTATTTGCAACAACACTTTTTTTCATCACAAAACACTAAGATTTTCAAGGCTTCATATTTCATTTTCTAGAATATATGAAGCGATATGAGTGGTAGTTAAGAATTTACTATACAGTATCAGTTGTTTTTGTCAAGAAATACAAGGACTTTCAAGGTAATTCCGAGGCTTCATATTTATAGTGATTTGTATATATTTTACAATATTAATTTTATTAAGACAAAAAATACATCTATATTTATTTTAAGTAGTGAGAAAAATATGTTTTGTGCAATTATATAAGTTGTTTGTGTTAAAAAATGAATGTAAATAAATAGGTCTTTCAATGCAACTTTGAAGCTTCATATTTCTTAAACCACCCAGATATCACTCATGAAATTTTTACTACTTGTTCATATACATTAGAAGACCATCCTGTAAAAATTTCATAATTTTCCTATCTGTCCAATTTTAGATATTGAACTTTGATTTTGGCATTTTTTAGCTGAGATGCCAAGTTTGACTATTTTTTATAAAAAAGGGACAGGCTTGAATTGTTTCATTTCACTTCTAAGAAATTGTTTAATAAGGGATATATTGAGGAAAAAATTTTCAAAGGTGAGTTTCAGTTTTTTCCTATAAAATTTTTAGGTCAAAAACTGAATTTTTCACTCAAAAAATAAGATTTTCAAAAATATATAAAAAATGTTTTAAACCATTATCATAAAAATACTTAACACATTAAATTAGTTCATTCTTTAATAAATAAAATGGCTTTGAAATCATTTATATATGTTGGATAGAAAAAAAGTAATAAGGGTTTCCGTAAAGTGTGTTTCGGTGTGTGTAAAGGTTTCCGTAAAGTGTGTAAAGGTTTCGGCCAGGCAAAAAATGGCCGCCAAAAAAAATTGGAAAGGTTTAAAAAATTTTTAACGCTTGTTTTAGTATCTCTAAAGTAAGGTTAACTAACTGGTAAAGAATGAAAAAAATCAAAAATGTCGAGCAACATGGCCTGGATGATTTCACATGGATTGACCCTAAATCTTTGAATTTTTCAGGGTTTATTAGGTTGGTAGGTTTATTTTAACATTATGATTTATGGACTGATCTGCTATGCCAGTGACTTTTCTCGTCTATTGGTTGTATTGTGGAATAACAACTTTAGTTGGAAGATTGATTTTCTTGCCTTTCCTGTTATAGGGTAATATTCCATAATCGAGGTTTTCGCCAAACTTGGCGAGATCGGATTTCAAGCGTGGCAAAAATGGCGCCAAGCTCCAAACATCTACCAGCAGTACTATTCCTATATTACGGCAACCTTAGTATTTATAATAAATGGGGTGAAATAGTGATGGCTTTTTTATGACTTGGAAAACATTGAAATACTAGTGGCGGCTTGTTTACTTTAAAATATTGGAAAAAGTTTAAAGTTAATAATAATAATAACAAATTAATAAACAATAATATTAATAATAAATTAATGAACAAAAAAAAATAATTTTTTAAAATAAAGTTTTTTAATTTGTGATTAATTACGTTTTGGTTAATTGTCAACAGCATAATAGCCTCCGCACTTTGTCATGATTTTAAATTCATGAAGTGATAATTACGAGGGTTGTTTTTTAATTAACTTCCGTTTTTCTCCTGAAAAAAAAGTAGTAGGAATTTCGAAACAATTTTTGTGCTGGTATTTAGATACATCCTTCAGGTTCAATTTGCCACCTTACTGAATAAAATCGACATTTTTTCAATTTTTTATCGATTTTACAAGCGTGCTCCTCGAACTATTTTCCCGCCAACCCATAGAGAATTCGGCTTTTTTTTCTCCCTTCGCTCCGTCCACGAGCAGGCATTAACATCAAAAACAATGGGTGGGCAGGTGATCGCGAACGGAGCGAAAGAAGAAAAAAAGCCCAATTCTCTATGGGTTGGCGAGAAAATAGTTTGAGGAGCGCGCTTGTAAAATCAATAAAAAATTGAAAAAATGTCCGATTTTATTCAGTAAGGTGGCAAATTGAGCCTGAAGGATGTATCTAACTACCAGCACCAAAATTGTTTCGAAATTCCTACTACTTTTTTTCAGGAGAAAAACGGAACTTAATTAAAAAACAACCCTCGTATATAGGGGGTAAGTTTTTTTTAAATATATAGACATTTTAAATTTAACATATTTTCTACTTTAAGATACTCTAAATTTAAAATTTTTGACTAAAGTCTAATTTTATAATCGAAAATATCAAGCATTAAATAAATTGTAATAAATAATTGTTATAATAAAAAGTAATAATTAAATTGGAAAAAGTTGAAAGTGCTAACTTCTCTTCAACAATTTTGAATGTGGAACTTTTAAAATCAAGACTACAGTAGAACCCCGATTATCCGCGAGCGGATGATCCGCGGTGCGGATTATCCGCGAGTGCCAGGAAAAAAAGTTTTTAATGATGAGAGCAAATTTTAGATGAGATTAGAGACATTTTAGATGTAGAGCACAGGTTTCTGCTGTACTGCACCTATTTTAAAAGTTTTACATATCATGTTTAAGTACAATAAAACATAGTTTTTATGCTGAAATATTTTTTTTCGTGTTTTCACATCATTTTTAGTCTTTAGTCATTTTTTTAGGGTTATCCGCGGTACCCTTGCCACCCAATTGCGCGGATAATCGGGGCTCTACTGTATTTGATAAAAATATTTTTCTTTGTTTTTTTATTCATTTTCTTTTGTGTTTTGTTTTGTATCAAATTTCAGATTTTCCTTTTCTTTAAATTGCATTATAATTTAGAAAGTTAAATATTAGATATAGTTAGTAGTAGTTCATTTTAAGTGTTATGAAAATAATAAACTCTGGTCCTAAAATTTTAAAATTTATGTGGTTCAATTCCGTTCAAGTCCCCGCTAAATATTGCCTATCTCTTTTGGACACCAAAAAGTATAAATATTGCTAAATAATTTTAAATTCATGGATTAATATATTTAATTAGATGTATAACTGTTCAGTTTATCATTAAAAATTTAATTATTTATTAATGGTTTTTTATTAGTGGTTAGATTATTATTAAAACGGTTACTATCGTAGCCACAAGAATACCCCAGATCTGCCATTTTAAAAATGGCGGATCTTTTTGTCTGGTTTGATCGATTTGGAGCATGGTGTGATTTCCACCACGCTTGAGATCTGATCTCGCCAAGTTTGGCGAAAACCTCGAAAACGGAATATTAGCCCTGTTATGCAATCTAATGGTGAGAAGATATGACCTTACTGGCTTTTGTGTCGGTTAAGTTGGCTTCTCGCATTTGTTGTATTGCAGAAAAAACCACCCTAAAATTATCAAATTTAAAAACAACCTTTAAAGGATGCGTTCTAAATATTTTTAAGTAAAAAGTAAAATTTTTTCTTAAGATTGTAGTTTTATAAAAAACCTATCTTTAAAGTTTACTTT
This sequence comes from Tetragnatha versicolor, assembly GCA_024610705.1. Taxonomy (NCBI): domain Eukaryota; kingdom Metazoa; phylum Arthropoda; class Arachnida; order Araneae; family Tetragnathidae; genus Tetragnatha; species Tetragnatha versicolor. The sequence continues at coordinate 21,236,358 of JANDEH010000008.1, forward strand.
AACAAACTTATTATCCTTGAGCCTTAGAATAAATTATTACTATTGTATTACCATTTTGTTATCAATTACTTACAGAATAGTTTCATTCAATTTTCAGTAGTTAGTATAAATTTTTACAAATTAGTTCTATATTTTCACAAAATAGGTCACTAAAAAATGATAATAATTTAGACAGAGATCTCCTCCTTACTATCCAAAAGCAGAACATGTGGTCACATTAGCCAGTAACCTATTAAATTCTAATATTAGTTTTTCATTTCAAAATATCATGAGAGTCAACTAATTATGGATAAAATTCCTTTAGCTAGTTTATGGGTAGTTTTCTAAACTTTTATCTCCTGTTCTTTAACTTTCTAATTTAATTTTTCTTTTATTTAATATTTCTTTTTCTTCTCCTTCTTTGCTTAATGCTTTCATATTCTTTCAGATCATGTTTCATGATAGAAAAAGATCAAAATCTCAAAAAAATATGGGTGAAAATGAAAATCCTAATTCTAGTCTATCCAATGGTCCTAAAAAGACAAAAAAGTATCCTTGCTCTAAGAAAAAGAAATGGGACGTTAAACTCAATAAAACTGCCCTAAAACATGGTTGTTACGAGTCTGAGTTTGTTGGCACTAAACGATTGACGAAGCGATTAGGAATTTTGGCCAAAGGTAAAATATCAGATTCTATTTCTAGACTTGAAAAAACTATGCCCAATGGTTTGAAAATCCAGACTGAACAAGATTTACACAGAATATTACAGCTATCCAATGAGTCTCAAGTTAATATCCAAAATGACTCTATAGAAAACCCCAATCAAAACAGTTTTCATAATGATACACCTTCTGATGGATCTCCATCTCTTTTAAAACCACCATCTGTTGGTAAAAAAGACTTTGAATACTCTCTTAGAGCTCCTGATTCCAAATTTTCATTGGTGAACAATTATGCAGAAGCAGAAACTAGCAACAGCGACAGTGATCTTTTAACATGCAAAAAGATGATAAGTTATCTACATTGCTTTTCTGAAAAAGTTAATGAAGAACTATATCCTGAGATTTCAAACTTAAATAGAGCCAAGAGAGAATTTCTTGATGTAAAAAGTAAATATAGAGCTTCAAGGACATCTCTTTCAAGTTCTAATAATTGTGGATCATCTGAAGAAACCTTTCTCAATGATAGCAGTCATGTTCTCTTGAAAGAAAACTTCAAGCTTAATCCAGTTTTGACTCAAGAATCTACAGTTGCTAATGATCTTGAAAGTTTGTTCCCAAGCTCTCAAGAGTATTCCAGTTCATCTTTAAATAGCAATGATGAAATTTTGGAGGAGTCTCTGGTACAACATAGATTAGATTCCAGTTACTGTGGGAATAAAAGCAAATCAACAGACACTGATGAAGTAAATGGGCCTAATATGAACTATTCTGAAATGAACAATTTTTTCTCTCTAAGACAGTGTTCACCTGATTCTTCATGTGACTCGCCTGTTTTTAAACCGGAAGTATCACCTGTAAAATTTATTCCAGAAGTCCGTCCATCTCCTAAACTATATTACCGCCAAAAAATGTTTTAGTCCTGTATTTTAATTTATTGAAATTTATGTTATAAATAGGTTTATGGTTTTTATTTTATCTCCTTAATTATAATGCTAACTGTTTAGATAAATTGAAGTGATTCATATATTTTTTTGCTGACTGCAAGAATATTAATTTTTTTTCATGTTTTGTGACTTAAAGAAAAGAAAAACTTTTGGAACTATCCATCAATAAAGTATGAAAAAATATGTTTAAATTTGATTGTCTTTTACAAAATTAACTGCTAATTTACCAAATAACTCTTAATTTATATTCTCAAAATCATAATTATTAAACCAGAAAAGCTTGTAAAATATTTTTGAACTTAAAATTTAGTTAAATCAAGGAGTGCAACTCTGTGTATACAGCAGTAACCAACTCTCTCTAATGAAGAAAAGGAATTGAAAAGTCTTAAATCATACCTAACATTGTGTGAGTTTCAAACTTTTATTTAAAGGTTATTATTTAACTTATCCAATACAACAAGTATTTTAATTGAAATTTGTTGAAGGTGATTATTTTGCTTAAATTTTTATGTATTTTAACAATTTTTTCTGTCCCCCTTTAAAAACCAAAGAAATCATACAAATTACAGCATTAATACCTTGATAAGATTTTCTATAAAAATAGGATGTGGACATTACAGGGCTTATGAGCAAAATTTCATTCCAGCATGTTATGCAATGATTGTGTCAAGGGTAATAAAAGCTGTAAAATTTTAGCTGATCTATTTAATGCATGCTTATTTTGTGTAGGTTAGTTGAAATACATTTAGTAATAGTAGTGTCAAACTCTTGGTTACTGTTAAATAATTTTGTAGTGTTCAGTTTTGTTATGATTAAATATCCTTTAAATTACATCTTAAAAATTAAGTTGGTATCATTTGTTTACTTTCCTCTTCTAGGCCTTTATAGTGCGGACGCTTAGCACAAGAAAACACAAAAATCTGGCAATTCTGGCTACCAGCATGAAACTTGGCAAACTTGTTCTTTATGATATAAGGGTCTAAAAACCACCGGGACCCTAGCTGGGGGACCCTCCGATAAGGAGGAATTCAAGATGGCGTCCAAGATGGCGCCGACATCAAATTTGGTCTATTTTTGGATTATTTATGTCGATTTTGAGGTTTTCAGCTAAGCAGATTTTGAAAACAATCATTATGAAGCTCTTTTTGTCAATCTAACACATTTTTTATCGATCTGGGAAACAAAAATCCAAGATGGCGGCCAAAATTAGAGTATTCGGTTATAACCGATATTTTGGACAATTATTATGTTTTAACTAGTCCAATTCTGTAAAAATATGTAAAGGAATATAAAAATACCTACTTCCGTAAAGTTGGGTACATGTCAGTTTACAAAGGAATTCAAGATGGCGTCCAATATGGCGCCAAAAATCAAGTTGGTCAATTTAAGCGTTATTATAAAGTTGATTCTTAGGTTTTCGACTATGCTGATTTCAAAATTAATCATATAAAAACTCTAAAACCTTTCTTTTCAAAGTTATTTGCGGTTTTACTGGTCTGGTAAGAAGAAATTTAAAAGGAAAATCAAAATTTTAATAGTCCGTTTACGGCCGTTTCACCGTTTTAATCCATAGTGAATCTTAAAAATATATTTACGTTTTAATCTATGTTGAATCTTAAAAATATCTAGAAATAATAAAAGCTTACCCCCTTAAAGTTATATCCCTCGGTGTCTTAAACGAAAAGAAGCAATCGCAATCAGGCGCGGATCCAGCAGGGGCCCAAGGGTAGGCACTTTTTCAGACCATCACCTTTACCTTTAGACCCAAATAAACAAAATGTTGGAGTTTTTCTAAAAAGTATCACTTAAGATCCCTTGTGGTATTTTGTTCCGCCCTATACCTATTTTATCAAAAATAAAATCCAGGGAAACAATATGTATCATAAACTTTCATTGCATAGTATCTTTGAAGAATGTAAACATTTTGTAGACAATGTAGCACTATTTTAGGGGATATTTGCCCCCCCAGAAAAATTTTTGGAATTAGACCCTAAATAACTTATTTTTGATCAGCTTAGGCGCTTAATTAGCATAAAACCCAAGTGAAACTGACTTGGGAGGATTGACTGCAAATGCAGTCAAATTTAAGCGGCAGAATTTTCTCAGAATAAAGGAGTTTATAAATAGACGAAGGTGGAGGGGGTGTGAGAGTCTTCCCCTAGAAAAATGTTTGAGACTTGGTCCTTAAATATACAGTGTTTTGATTCATTTTGAAACCTTTTGGGTCATACCAAAAGAGTAGTGCAGGGGGGTATGGGAGTCCTCCCGCAAATTTTTCTTTTTTAAATTTTACATATTGGAAGTATGGTTTAAACTAATTTTGAGAATCTTTGGGTCCAAGGGGGGCCACTGTCCAGAGTGCTTATTCCCTTGGATCCGCGTCTGATCGCAATCATGTGTGAATTTTCATGAACTACCATTACCAAAGAGATTTCAAGGATTCCCCTAGGATTATTTCGAAGTTAAAGTCTTATGAAATTATTCTTTTATAATGTTAGTAATTATGTTAAGTGATTATACATAACACAAGTTTAGTAATTATTTTAATAAACTTGGAATTTAATATCTACGAAAGCTGAATCATTTCTGCAATGTCAGTGCTGGACTTCATAAGGGTGTATGACTTAATGAACCTGATCTATACTCTGTTCATTTAGAATTGGCGCCTGAGACATAATGTATTAGAAGCAGTTACTACTGTAATTATCATCGAAAATTTTTTCTTGTGCAATAACAAGGCAGCTGAAACAGAAGTAGTTAAAATACTGTAAAAAAATCGGTCCCTGAAGTTGTGTGATGAGCGTTATTAGGCGTTTTTGAGTGTTTATGATCCTGCTTCAGGCGCCAGTTCTAAGTAAACAGACTATAGCCCTGCAAGATTTCGAGGAGCCACAACAACATAAACTGGAAAAAAAGCCAAATTAGTTGTATAATAGGAGGCCTCCATGTTGTCCAAGACATTCTCCATATTGGTAAGGTTTAGTTTAGGGAGAAGTGCTATGAAGGAGATAATGATATGATTCTCGAAATTTTTGTACATCTAAAAAGTTTTAGAGTACTTGTGCAGAGAAATTTAGATATTCATAATTTGCATATAAGAATCCAATATCGTTATGAATTTAATAAGAAAATAATTATTGTATACCTATACAATTATTTTTCCTCAATGCAATAGGTAACATTTTAAAGATATCAGATGGGTTAACACGTAGGCATATTGCTTGTAAAAGGTTTTTTTGTGCATAACAAACAATGGGTGGATTCACAGAGGGTCCCATGAGGAAGCATTAACCTTTCAACTTTTTTAGGGAATTCCTTTTTTAATGGAAAAAAATATTCTTAATGCTATCAGGGATAGAATACCTTCAAGCCTCTGGCTTACATTATGAGATTTTCTTCTTGAATCCACCCATAGTTAGGAATGCAGTCTTTCAGAATATCAGATAGAATATTTCAGAATGTCAGAATATCTTATTAGATGATAAAAGAAAAGCATTTGGCAAATTTGAGGCCCTATGCGGCTAGTAGGAGAGTTACATGTGTCCTTTTCAAGCTTCTTAAAACGAATTTTCAGAAAAACAAATGAATAATAATTTTTTATGTGGCGTCCCAGGTTCAGAAAAATATTGTCTGACTGGGCGGGTCCATAATAAAGTTATACTATGTATTTTTAGGAGTATCGGAACTATATGGGGATTGCATCTCTTCCAAAATCTTTTATAATCTTTTACAGCGGTCTTAAAAGTTTTCAGTATTTCTAGAAGCGGCGTAGGAAATTTATTGCTGGAGGGGCCAAAATAATTCTGATATTTAGTTCTTATCAAGCCTCAAGCTAGATTTTTGCACAAGGAAAGAGAACACCCAAAATCATACTTAGCCCATCCCATGTAGGAAATTAAATAAGCTCAATGTATCTTCTTATATTTATGAACTTAATATAAAAACAATGTGAATAGAGTTCTAAGTAACCAAAGGGTGGTCTATGGGGGGTCCTCCCCAAGAAAGTTTTGGGAAATTTGATCCTAAAATCAGGGTATTAACTTAATCCGAGGGGGACTAAGAAATCAGGGTTTTAATTCCCGAGGGTGCACTTAACCCGAATTTTTGGGGGAGCAGGCCTCTTTAGAGCCCCTCCCTTATATATGCCCTAATTTCTAGATATTTAAAAGATTCACCATGGATTAAAACGTAAAACTTAACTATGAAAACGGCCGTAAACGGACTATTAAAATTTTGATTTTCCTTTTAAATTTCTTCTTACCAGACCAGTAATAACGCAAATAACTTTGAAAAGAAAGGTTTTAGAGTTTTTATATGATTAATTTTGAAATCAGCATAGTCGAAAATCTAAGAATCAACTTTAATAACGCGCAAATTGACCAACTTGATTTTTGGCGCCATATTGGACGCCATCTTGAATTCCTTTGTAAACTGACATGTACCCAACTTTACAGAAGTAGGTATTTTTATATTCCTTTACATATTTTTACAGAATTGGACTAGTTAAACATAATAATTGTCCAAAATATCGGTTATAACCGAATACTCTAATTTTGGCCGCCATCTTGGATTTTTGTTTCCCAGATCGATAAAAAATGTGTTAGATTGACAATAAGAGCTTCATAATGATTGTTTTAAAATCTGCTTCGCTCAAAACCTCAAAATCGACATAAATAATCCAAAAATAGACCAAATTTGATGTCGGCGCCATCTTGGACGCCATCTTGAATTTCTCCTTATCGGAGTGTCCCCCAGCTAGGGTCCCGGTGGTTTTTAGACCCTTATATCATAAAGAACAAGTGTGCCAAGTTTCATGCTGGTAGCCAGAATTGCCAGATTTTTGTGCTAAGCTGCCGCACTATTACTTTTCCCTATGCCTATCCTATCCGCTATCCATTCTAAGAGAATAAATTACTGAATAAAAGAGAACCAATGTGTGGTGATACTAATAAGTAAAATATAATATTTAGGCTATCAGGATTTGATTATATACATATCTATTGATAAATGAATAAAATATATAGACCTAGACACCAACAAAGGAAGTGGTCAGAAAGACAATAGGGCAAGTCTCCACTTTTTTAAGTAATTGAATGAAGTAATTAATCTGTGTTGCTCCAATGGAAATATATTTTTGGACTACTCTTACAGGCCAATCCAGTGTAAAATTGTTGAAGTTAGCTTGTTGATACTAGGAGTACCCAAATTATTGAATTTTTTACTTACTCAACTACCATCCTTAATAACTTTCAGAAACCCAATTTCATGCTTTTCTCAAAATTTAAGTATTATTTCGGACTTATACCACTGTTATTCAGCTGCTCAAATGTTTTAATTAAATAAATGAAGGCATGGTGGATATTTAATTTCTAAAATAATAAGCTGTTCTCCAATCATGGAAATGAATTACTTCAATATCCTTCAGTCATAGATTTTTACTTAAGTGATGTTTTCTGCAGCCTAGTAGGAGACATTCAGATTTCATCATTGAACCAAGTCCCATTGCCCTTAACTAACGCTTAAAACCAAAATCTATAGCCAAAGTCCATTAATACGTAAGTAAGTATTTTTACTCATGTGATAATTTGTAAAGTTTTTTTCAACTTTTTTTGACATAGTTTCTTTTCACTTTGCTTTTTTAATCTTTTTCTCAATAAATTTCAGGTTGGGGTTTGAATGCAAAATCTTGCATTTAATATCTTGCGTAGCTTGCCATCCAAGAGGTTACTACTTAATTTTCCCAGAGCTATGGATAATGTTACATCCCCTCACTTCAATACTAGAGTGTTGAGGTCTAAAAAGCTTGTGAAAAGCCCAGCTGAAACCAAATCAAAGGTATTGGAAAAAGATGCTGCTCAGCAAAGCAAAACAAAAATACGTAACATTTCGGCAAGTAAAAAACTGGCTGATGCTTCCAAAAAAGAAGAAACTACTAAATCAAAATCAAGGTCTAAAGTAATTGTAAAAGCTGAAACTGCAAGTGATAATAGAGAAAGTATTGATGTTAGTGCACCAAGCATTAAAAAGGAACCATCAGTGTCCCCGCAGAAAAGAAAAGCTAAAACTGAGAGTTCTACTGTTAAGAAGATAAAAGAAGAACCATCCTCTTCAGTTGACATTGAAGATATAGCTTGGCAGCCGGAAAATTGGAGAAAGGTTCTTGATAATATTTTAAAGATGCGGAAACTTCATGTTGCACCTGTTGATAGTTTAGGATGTGAAGAGTGTCCTGAAAAAGATGTTGAACCTGAGGTATGTATGTTAGAGAAATGTGAGTTTTCCTCATTAGCATTTTGCATGGGTTTGGATTTTTATCGTCTCAATTGAGACTAAGAGTCTTAAATTTTAATTTTTAATTAATTTTTGTGCAACTTAGTCCTATATTCAATTTTTTATTATGGGTAAGAAAGGTTTATCACTGAAATATAAATATATACTAAACTAGTATTAAAAAACTAGTGTTGGGATTGGATTCTCTCTATTTTTTATTCTCAAATATCCCATCTAAATAATTATACTTCTTCTAAAGCCTATAAATACATTTGATTAAAATTTGTTAAACTTATAATTTACTCTGAAAATTGCAAAAGTATAAAACACCTATTCCTTTTAATTTTGTTTATTTCTTAAAAGGGATAATATAAGTGCTTATTTGAAATTTATTTTAAGGTTTTTAGGTATCAGACTTTGATATCTGTTATGTTGTCAAGTCAAACAAGAGATGAAGTTACATTTGCAGGAACACAGAGGTTAATTGATCATGGTTTGACTGTTACTTCTATTTTAAATACCCCAGACGAAAAAATTGGGGAGCTTATATACCCAGCTGGATTTTGGAAGGTAAGTATAAAGTTTACAAAGATTTGGTGTTAAGCCTTTTTTACAATAAAATCTGTTCTGCTTTATTCTCCTTATTAGGATAAGGAAAAATTAGATGTGCTCAGAATTTAAGTCAAATGAATAATTTTTAATTATGGACTGGAATAGCCTTTGAGTGTTCTGAATAGTAGAATTCAAATATACAATTTTTTAGAAAATTCACTTCATCACCAACTAAAATAGTATTTTTCCAAAATTGTAAAATATAACTTGTGCATTTGCATAAATTTTCATATTTTTTGTGGAAAATAGGTAGACTGGGTAACATGTTGTAATATTTAGTATAGAATTCACTTTATAGTATAGTATTCTAAGAAAATATTTTACAGTAAAAATCCAGCTATTTAACAATTGACTTAAAAAATTCAAACAGTGCCTGACCTATTTATTTTCTAGTATTTAAACAGGGTGGCTACAGAACCTGGAAATCAGGGATTTCAGGGAAAAGTCAGGGAATTTTATTAATCTGGAAAAATCAGGGATAAGTCAGGGAAATTCTTAAAAATAAGTTAAAATCAGGGAAATTTCCGGATGAGATTTTTCTTGCTTTGATACCTTGTGATGATTATTTTTTGCTTTCTTTAGCTCATTGAGAAAAATATTCTGCTTCTTATACTTGCATGGACTCAAGCATAACTCAAATTCCAAATTAAGTTTTAATACTTTATGTGTAATTTTTTCATTTTAAGTAAAAAGTAGTGATTTTTTAATTATCTTGTATGCATGTAATGGTTCTAAGTACAGAGAAAGCCAGAAAATTAATAGAATTATTTCCTGTAAATCAGGGAAAAGCTGTAAGTTTAATCCTGGAAATCAGGGAAAAGTCAGGGAATTTGTTTTCTAAGTTTCTGTAGCCACCCTGTTAAAACTTTAAATCAAAGTAATTAGTGATTAGTTTAAAAACTAATCAAATGTGTTACTTGGAATAAAATTTGATGTACTTATTTTATCTTTATTTCACTTTTAGTCAAAAATCAAGTTTATCAAGAATACTACCCAGATATTAAAAGATCAATACAATGGGGATATTCCTCGAACCTTTAAAGAACTTTGCAAGCTTCCTGGCGTGGGCCCTAAAATGGCCAATATTGTCATGAGTGTTGCTTGGAAAGACACTGTGGGTATTGCTGTTGACACACATGTTCACAGGATATCAAACAGGTTGGGATGGGTCCCTAAACCTACAAAAGATCCTGAGCAAACTCGGAAAGCTCTTGAAAGCTGGCTTCCTAAGTAAGTTGCTTTTTATAATAGTTGGATGGTTATTTTGTGTCTTTCTTTTCCTTATGTGGAATTTAATGTTAAAAGATTTTCCTAAAAGGTTTTGAATGCATTATCATTTTTCTTACTGCCAAGTGTTTTCATTTTTCATGGGATTGAGAGATTATTTTATATTTATTTTAAGGAATCATATTTTAAGACATCTTTTTATTCCATGAATCATCAGAAATATCTTATAAGAAGAAATTTTTCTTTCTTGTTGGCATTTACAGAATAAAAATCAAGTTTCAGAAAAAAAATTATATAACTCTTCCTCTGTATAGTTCCTAACCTTTTTCTCCTAGCTAACACCCCTTTAAAAATGTAAGAAATTGCTGAACTCTTTCTATACTCATTAGTAGAAGGTTAGCAATGCTGAGAAGAAAGAAGAGAAACTGTATACTTTCTACAATTTTTTGTGTAGGTTGAGTTTTTGAAAATTCATCATTACGATATGATTTTGCAAACCCTTTAAAAGCTTTAAGGGGTTGGCATTATGGTTCTTGCACCATAAAACCACAACTAAATCAAACCAAACCACCAGTTGGGATTCTTTTTTGTATGAAAAATTTTTTATTATGGCAGTGACAGTAAAAATAAAAGTACTTAGTAGAACATACAGCAATAATTTTGAAATTATTGTCTATAAATTTTCAGTTAATTTGTTTATAGAGAGGAATGGAGACCTATTAATCTGACACTAGTTGGGTTCGGACAGACTATATGCAGGCCTATTGGTCCTTCGTGTAAAACATGCTTGAACTCTGACATGTGTCCATTTGGCAGAAGTGTATTACAGGGGAAAAACAAAAAGACATCTAAAAAGTGATTTGGCAAGTGTAATTTTTGATTATTACATTGAAACAGCAATTCCTATGTTTTCCATAATATTCTTTTCCAAATCTTTATTACAAGTGCCTTAACTTTTTAATTCTATGACTTTTTCTCTCTAAAGGGATAAATTTCATGTTTTTATACCTTTAATTATAATGTATGAATTTTCTCAACTCCACTCTATGGCCACTTTGTTATTCTTGTCATTTCCCTTCTTAAAAGATTTTAGTTGCTTAAAATATGTATAATACTTATTTCTCCCACTTTTATTTTGATGTTTTAAGGGTGCAGTTGAGGTTAAGCTATTATTTTAAGTAACTAAACTACGTTTACTTTTCTCTCAATACTTTTTAGGGAGTAAAATTTTCTTCATATTTCCTTTAATAGCTCCTTTGAATAGCAAAACTTAGGGATTGCTGTGATTTTTAAATTTTTATCCATATCAATGTCATTAAGCTTGGCAGTTTTATACTTAGTAACTTATTAATGTTTTCTGAAAAGTTTACTTTGAGAAACTTTGTATTTTCGATTTATAAAGGTTTCTGTTACTAAAGGAAGTGACTTTAAGATTTCATTTTAATGGCGATGCTTTTTGTTCAGCAATCAAAATAGAGTATGATAATTTAAGCATTGCCTGATTATTGAATATCTTTGAACAAGGTCTTAATGAAAGTCATTGAACCATTAACTTCTTATAATGATTTGTTCAAATCCTTATCAGTGAATTTTGTAAATGAATTGATAAGAAAAAAAGCTGCATAAGATAAGGCATTATAACTTTGGAAATTAGTTATATAATTTAACTATTTTGGTATAGAATAGAATAGATGGTGGATAGAGGTATTTACTTACTCTTTGCAAGCCACTTAACCTTCATATTGCCACAAAACAGAAAAATAGGACTTTCTACAAGTCATTCATATTTTCTTTCTTTTTTTTGACGGTTTAATTAATTGCTTGTTCTTAAGTTATCTTAATTTATTGAGATTCCATTCCTTTTAAAAAGGATCCTATCGCTTGGAGGTATTTTCTTGACTTTATTCCTCTTTCTTTGATAGTCTTGAGATTGAGGTCCTCGTTTACTTCCGACATCTAGCTTTTCTTTACTATTTTGGTTTAATTACTTTATTATTTTCTTTTATTTTGTGTATTTTTGTTCTTTTTGCATTATTGATTTGAAAGACAACTAATGAATAGGCCTTTTTAAGGGAGCCACTTGCCAATAAAGAACCTATCAGCTTTGATTTTTATTCAAATGCAGGGTTGCTCTATTAAATACTACGTCATCAAACTTTCAGAGCTGCTCTGTTTTGGTGCATTTTTGTGGAAACCCCATAAAGGCAGTATATGTCTCCCTTTCATGTTAAAGAGTGTGTTCTATTGTATGAACTGGTATTTATTATTCTGTAATAAAATCAATGTGTCAATTCTTGTGAGGTAAAATTAAAGGATCAAGCGATCCTTTAAAAACATTTTGAATTAAGAAGCATTTGAATTATTAAAAGTTAATTATTTCATGCAAAGTCTAATGTCAGGTTTCAGTGAGCAATTAACATAAGTAATACTTTTTTTCGATTGTGTAATTGTTTTTTTATCTATTACAGGAAACTATGGGAAAGTGTTAGTTTGGATTTGGTAGGATTCGGCCAAACAATTTGTAAACCCATTAAGCCCAAGTGTAATGAATGTTTAAATATAAAACTTTGCCCATTCAGCCAAAGTTCTTAAAGAAATGTGTACTTTTAAGGATTTTTCTCAATCAGATTGGAATAGGTAGAACACAACCATTATCTTTTTATCCTTTTGTAATATAAAGTGTTTTGTATATACAATTTTATTGAATAAATTTATCGATAAAAATAGAAATTACATTTCAGTTTATCATTATTCCCTGTATTTATTAGTACAGTGAAACCTCATTCATCCTCTATTCTCCTCTAATGACCAGTTTTTGATGGCATCATTTCCCCCCTCCCATTCCCCCGGTGTTAAAAGATTTTTGATCTTATGGAAATGGTAATTTCTTCCAACTAGTTATATCTTAGAAAAACCATATGAATTTCATGTATTTATTTATTCTCTCTGAAATGCCTTACCCGCATAGAATTCTGCTCTTGTGAGTTTTCAATCTTTACAAGGAACAAAACCCATACATTTTTTTGAAAACATTATTTTATTTCAACAAGTCTACACTAAGTAAACTTTACATTCATTTTTACAATATGTACAAAAGTATAGAAAAAATGGATCATTTTATAAAAATAAATCCTTTGGATGAAGAATACCACCTGAGAGAAATAAATAAAACTTCTGTTTCATTTCATAGCATTCCAAATGTAGGTAAATTTATACTCACAAATAAGGTTAATATGGAATTTTGTGCTGCGTGTGAAAGCTCAAGAATGTATTTTTAAAAAAGCAAACTTAGGTTCATTGTTAGTGTCAGCTTTGTTAGCAGCTTCTGTTTCTATACTATACTGCTGATTATGCTTTGAAGCCAGATTGTTGATGCATTGAGAACACACTGCAAATGAGTGATAAATGTGTAGATTAGATTGGTAAGTAAATGGAAAGCTTTGGTTAAGGAAGGAAGCATGAGTGGTAAAGGAAGCACACATGCACAGGAAAGCCAAGTCCAGAAAATGTCGGTAGACTCAACCTTAAAAACAAATTAGTTACATGTCATAAAGGGAAAAGGTGTTAGTTGGAGATGTAGATTTTATCTAATGCTGAGTAAAAGTAGTTTGTAGTCAAATATCCATTAATAGAAGCAACTTTCAATAAAAGAAGTTATCTGAAAAGCTCATATATCTTACCCTGTATTATAGCCATAAAACCATTTACCAAATCTAAAAAACACATACAGTCTAACAGAAATGACATATGTACAGAAAAACGCAGTTACTCTTTATTGCTTTTGTAACTGCATTAAAACAAACTAATGTTTTCTCAATAATTAAAAGCCTTTGTAGGTAACCTCACAGAAGCAATAGTTTTCATGTATAGGATGGAGATCATAATGTATAAGGATAGCGCCACTTTGTTGAACACTTAGCTCCACCTACCTACTGTTAATACCTTCTATTAATGCATTATTGTGTTTTTCAATGAAATCTTTGTGTCTGGATTCAATAGGAATGCCTGAAAAATGTTTTTAATTTTTATTATAAATATTAAGACCAGGAATGTATTGATAACCTCTTTAAATATTTAATAAATGTAGAAGTATTTTAAATTACCTATATTTAAATTTTAAGCCAAAGTTTGGCAATAATAAATACCAATTCAAATAAAAAATGATTTTTCTTAGTTCAACAGTATTTATTCTCAATTGTTTTTAAAATGGCAATTCCGATTTTGCACAAGTTCTTTTAATTATAAATAGGGTATGTATATAGGGTGGGGTAAAATGGATATAGGGGTTTAAATAGTTTTTATTTATAAAATTTATTGTTTTAATACATGCTGATTTTTCTCGAAATTCTAGAATCAGCATGCCAAAAAAGCCCAATACATTTTATAAATAAAAGTGATTTGACCCCTATATTCATTTTACTTTACCCCACTCTAGTTAAAATTAGAGAGCCTGTATACGAGAGAGAGGCGACAACTCGGTATAGCGCGCTGATTGGTCAACAGCGTTTTCTGTTCACCGCAGGTTTCCCTCCATAGGATGAGCATTGGAACGAGGCAAGCGGCATGATACAGTTTGGACAGAATTGGAGATTTGGACAGTTTTAACTGCGCGCAAGGATGCGCAGAGACGCTTTTAAGCGAGTTGTCGTCTCTCTCTTGTATACATGCTCTCTAGTTAAAATATTCTAAAGTTCAATGTTTAGGTTTGGTTATTTAAGATTTATTTTAAAATATATTCTATAAAGTAGTCAACATCTATTCTTTTTAGAGATTTACTTTTAAAAGTTAAGTTACAGGAGGCTGAGAAATTTAGTTATAAATCTTAGACCTTATCAAAAATTGGCCCACTGTCAAAATTTATCAATGGTCATAATTGCCTTTTAAAGCTTTGAAACTCATTAAACACAAATTAGTTTTTCTAATATTTTCCAATCTTAGTATGTTACCATAATAGTACTTACTGATGTGTTTGTTGAGAAAAACAAATGACAATTTTGTGGTGAGATCCATGGCAACAAATCGGTCCAGCTTGGAATGAGCTCCAAACAGTTTTCTCATAGTTTTATCACACAAGAATGGCACATCACACTGATTCAGATGAACAGTGCCTCTATAAATAGATATTATCAGTAAATCTGTAGTTTCAAATGTGTGTGTTGTGCTACTTTTTATAGGATTTCTGTTTTTTTTAAACTAGGAATTTCAGAATGTTTTGTTTTTGTGAAAAGAACTATAGTTTATTATTTTGCCAAGCTTCTTTTACGCTTTTTTTGGGTTATTTTTACTAGCTCAAAATTAGGGGGTGTATGTGTTTTCTAAGAGCACTATTATTTTTATTTCATGAATAAGTTGAAAGAGTTTACCCAATTTCGGATAAAAATATTGATGATATTGTTAATAAATGTCCAATGGCAGAAAATTGCCGAAATTATTGATTAAATTAAGAAAACCTGGTTGGAATTAGTTCACTTGTTTGTTCTATTTTAATTTTTGAAAAAAAAAATTACTGACAAAACAGTAAATTACCAATCTTACCTTAAAGTAATAACTAGCCTTTGTGAATTGGAATTCTCCATCAGCTTCATCACTCTCAGATTTACTTTCGTCTGAAATTTCTCCATATTGATGAACAGCATCGGCTGAGTGACCTTTTGGAAAATAGAAGTTTCTTCCGTGAACGGTAACATCCAAGTGTCTAGACCAATGCCCGCCCTAAAAAAACGATTTTTTTTCAATTTTTGAAGGTTTAGTGAAAAATGTAGAAAATATTTGCTAATATGCCACTTTTCTTTTGGTGTTGGAGATCTCCGAGAAGTTTTCCTATAGTTGACTGACTGGTTGAAAAGTCAAGTGCATTTTGATTAAATATGTGAACGGTTAAAGGTTAAAATCCTGCATTTTATAGAATAAATACACTCATTGCCATAAAAAATAGCGCACCAAGAAGAAAAAGTGATATCAAAGCCAAATTTATTTCTATGATTACCCATAATATGAAGGTTAGTTGATAAAAAATTCAGCCTTCCTCGATGTTAGGGGGCCGAGAAAATCGGTAAAAAGTGTTGACTCCATAGGTGTCCATAACCGCGGCCACAGGCCATGATATTGGGGGAGAGGGGATCTAAATGGACTTTTGGGGATTGCAGGACCATGCTGCCTCCCCACGTAGTCAAATATCATCTGGTGCACCCGCGAACGTTGCATACCAGACAATGCATGCTTTTCCTCAAGACCGGACTTCTTTTGTGAGCATTGGTTCTAGAGAACGGAAAGGCTGGGGTAAAAAATCTACATAGGGGGTAAGAAAAAAGCTTGGACATTGCTTGCAACATGTGTTTGTTTATTTTTCTCTTTAAACTTGTCCGCAGGCCAGACCTGAAGGTAAAACGGACAACCAGCTGCAAAACCTCAACTGTTCAGCTCTGGTTGGTCAACGTACTGGTAAATCATACTCAGGAGTTGCAGAAATAGAATTCAATGCACCACCATTCCGTTACCTTGAATCACCACTCCGTGTGATGATTAGAAAATCCCTAGCTGAGCGCACTCTCTCCATGTGTCTTCGAACTCATATCCAACCATAGTGGTGCTTCAGAACGAAGCAGGATTCTCTCATAAGCACAATTTCATAAAATTGAGGTGATAATTCCCTTATTTGGTGCACTATTTGAAACAGAAAGGCCTATGGTCAATCCCATGTTTACAGACAAAGATGTACGAAGCTATGCGGACCAAACGCGCAATTCACAGTACTGCAAACGACATCCCTTCCACTGCCGTATCTCCGTAGTAGTACACTGCTGTTCAAAAATTAAGGACGGAACGGTTTTTAGATTTAAATTTAAGATTTTTTGCAATGAATATGATTATTCCTGAACTCAATGCATATTTTCAATCACTTGTGCTGCCTTTAAAGGGTATTTTTTAGGTTCTATTGAGAGATATCGGTCTTACCATCATTTTTAGCAAGTTTTAGCTTCAGGGTCATTTTTGGTAAGTGGTATCTTACCGTCAACCATGTTTTTAGTGGGTCTCATATGTGTCTGATTGTGTTTAGGTCTGGGGACCCAAAAAGTATTTTATTATTTCAATATTGTTTCTTATGAAAAACTTTGAGAAAGCCAAATTGTGATTATCTGCGGATTTTTCACTAATAGAGAGAAATTATTGACTCGAAAGGTCTTCCAAAAGAATCAAATGGGCCATGATAATACAGATATGCAATTTCAGACAGCACGGAAAATCTCTTTTGAGTATAGGGGGTGTTGAAACGTCTATAAGTATAGTACAGATTAAAAAGAGAAATTCTATCTCCTTAAACTTCATTTTAAAGATAATGGAGATATTTTTACAGATATATCTTTCTTTTTAGACATGTATAAGTCCATAAAAAGTAAAAATACTTCTTTTTTAACGTTAATAACAAATCATTTGTTATTAACGTTAAAAAAAACAGTTTAGTTTCACAGAAAGAACATTTGAAATGTTCTTTCTGTGAAACTAATGCATCTCTTTGGGCCGTTTCAGCACTCCTTAGGCAGCACAGAAATTTTCGCTGATATCTGCAATCGCATGTATGTGTCCTCATGTCCCTTTTACTTCTTTTGGAAGACCTCTCGGTTCAATGATTTCTCTTTATGAGTGACAAAGCTGCACAAAATCACAATTTGACTATCTCAAAGTTGTTCATAATTAACGATATTGAAAGAATAAAGTTACTTTTTGGGTCTCCAGACCTAAACACTATCTGACACATATGAGACCTACTAAAAACATGGTTGACGGTAAGATACCACTTACCAAAAATAATCCTGAAGCTAAAACTTGCTAAAAATGATGGTAAGACCGATATCTCTCAATAGAACCTAAAAAATACCCTTTAAAAGGCAGCACAAGTGATTGAAAATATGCATTGAGTTCAGGAATAATCATATTCATTGCAAAAAATCTTAAATTTCTCGGTTAAATACCTCTTTCACAGACGTTTCTGCCACTGCTCCAAATGTGTAATGGAACTCCATTATCAATGGAGGGCCCATTTACCCCCTTAAAATATTGATAGGGAAAATTTGTTCTCGGGCCCTGTATTCTCACCCATTGAACATCTTTTGGTAAGATTTTCATGGATGAACAATAATTCTACCAGGTGTTATGTTTAAAAAACCGTTCCGTCCTTAATTTTTGAACAGCAGTGTATTTACAGGTACTTCGACCAACCAGAGCTGAACAGTTGAGGTTTTGCAGCTGGTTGTCCGTTCTTACCTTCAGGTCTGGCCTGCGGACAAGTTTAAAGAGAAAAATAAACAAACACATGTTGCAAGCAATGTCCAAGCTTTTTTCTTACCCCCCTATGTAGCATTTTAACCCCAGCCTTCCCGTTCTCTAGAACCAATGCTCACAAAAGAAGTCCGGTCTTGAGGAAAAGAATGCAACGTCTGGTATGCAACGTCCGCGGGTGCACCAGATGAAATTTGACTACGTGGGGAGGCAGCATGGTCCTCCAATCCCCAAGAGTCCATTTAGATCCCCTCTCCCCCAATATCATGGCCTGTGGCCACGGTTATGGACACCTATGAAGTCAACACTTTTTACCGATTTTCTCGGCCCCCTAACATCGAGGAAGGCTGAATTTTTTATCAACTAACCTTCATACTATGGGTAATCATGGAAATAAATTTGGCTTTGATATCTCTTTATCTTCCTTGTGCGCTATTTTTTATGGCAATGAGTGTACCTAGATATTTACAGATTGGTGAAATGATTAATATTTCACGCATTTTCTAAACATTCTATGGAATGGCAACTATCAAATCGACTAAGTACGAAATACATCTCCATTTTGTTTCGGATAGTACAAAATTAAGTGCAATCCTAAAATAATGTAATAGCTTTTTTCTCGGTGTAACAAGTAGGTTCTTATAAAGTAATTTTATTGTTTCCTTCAACAAAAAATATTTAAATTTTGTTTTGAATGTTATATGTAGTAATTTTTTTCACATATTGAATAAAAATGTGTAATGTCACTACGATTTTTTAAACAGCACTTGGTATTTTTGAGGAAGGAACGTTTTTTAACTGATAGATCTTAAATAGCATTCGTTATTCTATTGAATGGCTAGGTTTTACATACGACGCCAAAGGAAAGTATCCAATAATACTAATATTTCTAAATATGCCTAAACTAGGTATCCTATAAAATGCCTCAGTATTCTACAAGAATACCACTGTCATGCAAATTGCCGGTAACTTATCTATACTACATTACAACATACTCCAATCTGATTCGGTTGTACCATCATTTTAATGATCATTCTACCATTATTCGAGGTAACTTTCTAGGTTTTTTACTATTGGTTTCAATCACCCCTGCTGTATATAAAAATACAGCAGGGAATATCAGTGCAACTTACTTGAATCTTTTGTCTTTGGCCATTGTAGCGATGACGGTTCCACCTCCGAATGAATGCCCACCGATGCAAACTCTTTCCATGTCGAAAAGGTCTCGAAAAGAGTCCAGTGGCAAACGAGAAGTGTCCATCACGTTTTCGAACGACACAGCGGAGTTCATGTCGTGCAGTAGATCTAACGCAGCTATGCACTCTTTGGCCCTTTGGTGAACCTAAGAAAAATAATATCTTATTAGTCTTGATGAAACACGTAGCTGAATTTAGTACCATTGTTTTTGTGATCAGGTTGTTTTCCCTCACTCAAGAAAAGGTTAAGATTTTAGTAGTAGTTATAAAAATGCAGGTCTCAAAAGTCCGTTTCGCGGCTTTTATTTGGAACCAACGTGTCCTATAGGGTCACGGAAGTAAGGTCTACCCCTAGGTAAATGACCATGGAGAATCCATTGAGATGACTAGCAGCGCCCCTAGCGGCGAAATAAGAAAGTTTAAGAAATAATTTAAAAACTAAAGGAGAGATAGAGCAAAAACCTCAGTGATAGTATTGTTGCCAACATTATGAAGAACTCACTGAAAAAAATTTAAGAAAATATCGTGAATATTCGCGGAGATATTTATTAGCATGTGAAAATAGCACTTTTTCAGGCCTCAAAAAAGAAAAAGTTCACAAATTTGCAAGTTTTTCTTGATTTTTTGATTAAATTTTGTCCTTATTCAACTAAAAAAACACAAAACTGTTCAATAACTCTGAAAAATTTGCAAATTTACGAACTTTATATTTTTCAGTCACGTGTTTTTTTCTTGACTTTTAAATTAAAATATTTAATTAACTGTACATTTTTTTGAAAAATTGACTGGTATATATACATATTTCATTTTACCATACAAAAAACTATGCGGAACACTTGTTTGTTTTTGAAAATATGACACATTAGGGTGGTCCTAATTTCTTCGGTCGCACCCCCCAACTTTTTTCCTTAAGGTATGAAATGAATGTATACCAAATATTTTTAAAATATTTTAATTTTAACACGTGCCGCAACGCGATTGAAGTTAGAGTACGGTAGATTCGCAGAGGACTCCCGTAGCACTGAGGGAGGAATGCCGGCTCGATGCGCACTTTCCGCCGCAACGGTGGACGCTGCGCGGGCGTTCTCAAAAGAGTAATTTCAAATGCGGTATATCTTCATGTATTTTATGATAAACTTGAAAACCCCCTACACTATGGTTATTGCACATACTTTAGGGTGAAATACATTGTTATAAGTGTATTCCAATGGAGAAGTTAAGGTAAAGTGGAGGATTTTCCAATGAGGGTTAGGACATAAAACAAAACTTTAATATAATGTTCAAAACAATGAAAATTAGATTTTAAATGTAATTCATCATGGTTAAAGGTTTGACATAGAAATTTACTCTGAGTTTTATAAGCCTAAGCTCATTATAATACATTTTATTGTTCTTAAATTAGTGTTAAAAGCGGCCTTTGGAGCTTGTGTTTTTGCATTCCATGGACTTGTATTTTTATTTATACGTTTTAAAAATCTTGGGATGCTATCTATAAATCAAAGTACCCATCAGGTATTAAAAATGAAGTTGTGAAAACACCATTGATGGAAGAGACAAAGAAGAAATTCACTAGTTTGCTAAAACAAAACTTGAACACCAATGTAGAGGATGACTACCAAAAGTTTCTTATGGTTGACAATAGCACTTTTATATTATTATGAAGCTAAAATGATTAAATTTAAACAACCTGGTGCCATCCATCATTCTAGGTGGATGTCTTAAGTAATTTATTGCTTAAAGATATTTATATTTAGAAATGAGTGTTAATTTGGATAATCAAGTACTAAAAGGTATGAGTATTATTGTTAAGCTATACATTAAGGCCTGGTTTGATGTGCAAATGGATCACAAAGCCACATTTCAAGAATTGAAATTCATGAGGGACCTGTTTTTCTACAGAGGAATTAATGAAAATATAATCTAAGGCAGCATTAAAGAAAATGATTAGTCATGGGTATGGTTTCTTGGAGGAGACAGTTGCCTTAGCCTTTTTTGGTGAGTCTGTCCCCACACAGCAATTTTCCAAAGAGTTTAGAGGGAAAGAATCTACACGTGTGTAAGAATGGTTGCAAATTAGTTTTGTAAAACTGTCAGGACTCTAAGAAAAATCAAGCTAATTTTGTGTCAAAATGAACCGCAAACTGTTTTCAAAGGTTTTTAAGTTTTCTTCAAAATTTATTTCTAGGGATTCTTTAAAACGTGTGAAGATTATTGGACTCTAAGGAAGGGTTATCAGGAAGGGTTTAAAGTCTTCAGTAACTTATCTGTTGTAAATAATGCTGCAGAAAGGGAAATCAAGCTTATAGAAGAATATAACAATATTTTAACGCATAATGAGGAGAAAATACAATACCTTTAAAAATTTTCGAAGGATATAAAAGTCAATATTCTTCATGTTTAAGCATTTTATGTTAAAAAAGTATTGAAATATATTGAATTATATATTTTCAATAAATTTTATGATTTTTCAAAGTTTTGATAATTTTGATGGTTTTTTCAGATTTTCATCCCTTTTGCGGCACGTGTTAATATTAACCGATTTGGATAAAATTTTTACCAGTTATTTACTACCCCATAAGGAAAAAATTTAGGGGGTGCGACTTGAAAAATTCCGAAAAAATTTTTTTACCATTACACTTAGGACCACCCTAATGACACATGCATTGCTACTTCCTTATTGTTTACTTACAGCTGAACTTTTGTGTGTGCCTCACTTAACTCTAGCTCATAAAAATACATTCCTATGTTCTTCACCGAACAGAAACCTGATTTTGGCTCATCGATAAACTTTTATGTGATAAAAAATTATATTTCAATATTAATTCTTACCTGTTGATTTCTTATGGCATATTCGCCTTTTCCAGATGAAACCTTTTTGAAAAGCATCCACTTTTTCTTTACAGTGTGATCAGGTTTTTCAGTGCCTTCCTTTTTAGAAGTCGGTTGCTTTTCAAAGTAAAAGGACATGCAGGCGGAGTAGTCTCTGAAAAGAAAAGGCGGTTGATCTATTTAATAGAACTTAATTTTTTTCTCATAGAGATATGGAGATTTTTTTCCGTTATCTGTCCCATTAAAAATCACCAAACTGTTTTAGTCTCCAAATATTCAAATGTCGATAAATTCTTATTGCTACCATAGATGTAACTGTTTATTTCAATATGTTTTGGTTTGCAATTTTCGGCGATATTTCAAATCTTTGGCGTTAATTCCCGAATAACTGGCAAGAAATGTGATAAATTCAATGAATTCAATTCCATTTTCCCGAAATAGCGGGCATTATTAATAATGCCTGGATTTATCACATTGCTCATAACATACAGGGTGTTTCAAAATTGCGTTGCACGGCTTTTATTCGGAACCAACGCCTCCTAGGGTCATGGAAGTAAGGTCTACTCCTAGGTAAGTGACCCTGGAGAATCCATTGAGATGACTTACAGCGCCCCTAGCGGCGAAATTAAAAAGTTAAAAAAATTAATTTAAAAACTAAAGGAGATAGAGCAAAAATCTCAGTGAGAGTATTGTTGCCACCATCAAGAACTCACTGAAAAAATTTGATCAAATGTCTTGAATATTCGCGGAGATATTAGCATGTGAAAATAGCACTTTTTCAGGGGTCAAAAAATAAAAAGTTCGCATATTTCCAAATTTTTCAGTGTTATTGTGTAGTTTTGTGTTTTTTTAGTTGAAAGAACACAAAATTTAATCAAAAAATCAAAAAAATTTGCAAATATGCGAACTTTTTCTTTTTTGACCCCCTGAAAAAGTGCTATTTTCACATGCTAATATCTCCGCGAATATTCAAGATATTTTGATCAAATTTTTTTCAGTGAATTCTTCTTGATGGTGGCAACAATACTCTTACTGAGGTTTTTGCTCTATCTCCTTTAGTTTTTAAATTAATTTTTTAAACTTTTTAATTTCGCCGCTAGGGGCGCTGTAAGTCATCTCAATGGATTCTCCAAGGTCTGTTACCTAGGGGTAGACCTTACTTCCACGACCCTAGGAGGCGTTGGTTCCGAATAAAAGCCGTGCAACGCAATTTTGAAACACCCTGTATACATCGAACTTTATAGTCTCGCACCAAAATTATTGCATCTCCATAGTTATATTAAATGGATTCGTTCTTAAATGAGTTTGACATGGCATTGTTATATGATTACAAAATTTCTTTCTTTTGTCTAAATTGAAATAAAAAAAAGAGGTTTTGTGGAATCCCCTCCATTAGACATCTCCTTCAATCATTTTGAAAAATTATTTCAAGCAAGCGAAGCATACTGGAAAGAAGTTTGTTTTCCTGCATACAAACAACTAAGAAGGAAAAACGGGTTGTACAGGTAACGAAACTTTCACTGCATTACGGTTCAGAAACTTTTAATTTTAACAATCAAGGTTAAGTAGGTAATCCAGTGCTTGGTTACACAAGTAAAACTGTGAAAATAGTCTTTGATAGTGCCATTTTCAATAGTTTTTCAATAATAATTGAGAAAATTAATTTAAAATTACGCCTTCAATTATTTAATTTTTTATTTTAATTTTTTATTGTCTTTTATGTACGACTGTAAATTT
This sequence comes from Tetragnatha versicolor, assembly GCA_024610705.1. Lineage (NCBI taxonomy): Eukaryota > Metazoa > Arthropoda > Arachnida > Araneae > Tetragnathidae > Tetragnatha > Tetragnatha versicolor. Next base: position 21,260,091 of record JANDEH010000008.1, read on the forward strand.
TGTAACCTTGTTTTCAATTTTTTATATTTTTTTTGTTTGTTTTTTAGTTCCTTTTGCTTTTCAGTGTGTGTGTGTGTTTTATATATATATGTATCTTAAATTTATTTTCATTAAGTTAAAGTTTATGTATTACATAATTTATATTCAGGTTTATCTGTCACCTGAACGGGACAAAGTCCCCTTGGTGACAAATATGTTACCTTATATTTTGTACTTATGTTGTGTGGTAATAAAGCTTATGTTATTATTGTTATTGTTATTGAAAATACATGATTATTTACTGTATTGTATATGTTTTCATAGTTCTTTCGTATGTTCTAATATAACTTTTTTCCTTTTGAAATATCTTATACAAAAACACTTTTAATTTGATAAAGTTTTGAAAAGGAATCAATCTATTAGGGTGAGACACTTCACTGATCATTGTAAGACTCCTAAGTTAAACAGGGAGATTTAATAATGTAAAAATACCACTTGTTTAAAATTGATAAAATTGAAAAACGACGTTTGATTTGCACATAATTTATTAAAAGATATTTATGTTTCGAAGGTATACTGAACCCTCTTCGTCAGTGAAATGACGACATCTTACATCGTCATTTCACTGACGAAGAGGGTTCAGTATACCCTCGAAACATGTCTGGTTTTAATATCTTTTAATAAATTATGTGCAAATCAAACGTCGTTTTTCAATTTTATCCTAATTTGCACAGTTTGCCATTTATATTTTACCACTTGTTTAGGCCAAATTAAGTTAAACGACAATAAATCCCAATAAATGCGTCGAATTAAGAACCTTATAATATTTTTAACTGTGTATTAGATCTTAGTTGATTATTTCTGTGCAATCTTCTGATAAGCAGAATTTCCAGTTTATTTTTTCAGAGAAGGTTGTCATTACATCAAATTTAATCAATATCATTCTGTCAATATGACGAATCTCAAAAATACTGAATAAGCTTACCTATGCTCGAGTGCTGCTACCACTATTCCGTGCGAAGCCAGCTCCAGACAGAAAGTGGTGTAAGTTGTCCGACACCCTCCGAGACCGTGGGAGAAGACCATGACCGGAAACCTGTGACCCGGAAGAACTAAGGGGGGTGCGTCCCACGCGGCGGGGGTGTGGATATCCCCTGCAAAATTGGACTGTTAGTAATGGACCGTAATCATCATAAAAATTTTTTTCGTAATTGCAAAAAACTTACCGACAAATTTTGGAAATGATTTACAAAATAGTGGTGGCCACATCTTGAAGAACATTGCATATCCTTCAAGATAACTCTCGTGAGGTAACCATTCAGGGAATTTTGAATCCTGTAAAGAGGGACAGTTTTCCAAATCAGTAATTAAACAACATATTTTAAAATTTCTGCATTGGTACTGCTTCAATAAAAATAATTAAACTAATGTATTCCTTGTTTTTAATTTTGAAACTTGAATTTATCCTATTATTCATAATTTAAGATGGTTAAGGATGGATAGTTGTTTGGAAATAGTAAACAAATTCTCTACCACTGAATGAAGAAATTGAGTAGTCAAGATCCAAAATACCAAAAAAATATTTTTAAAATGAGATATCAGTACCACTAGATAGGTTTTTGCGTTCTCAACTTATTTATACAATTATTAGAATAAAAACCGTCAAGGATATTTCTAAAAAGTATGTTTTTACCTCTTTTCCTAGCACATTATGTTTGGAAAGAGTTGTTGTGCTGTAAAAAGTTCCTGGACAGTGAACGACAATTTTACAGTTGTTAGTATATGACTCAAAACACTTACTATGAAAAAATTAGCTGATGCGGAATTACAGTATTGAAAAGCTGTAAAAAATTCTTTAAAATCATCATTTTTAACGCCAAATGCAACCGTACTAAGCGAGAAATCCAGAGAAACCGCCAAATTCTTAAATGAACTGCGCGCGTTTTCCCTGGAGCAGTTTATATCGGCTAATCAAAAGGGGTTCATCAAATGTTCGCCTAGTCGCGCTAATTGATGCTAACTAAATGGGGTTGGCAACTAAGAACCCAATTTTCAATATTAATTTACTTCTTATGAAATTCTGCTGCTAGTTTTTTCACAAGAGTTTTGAGTCACCTTCTTATGCCTGTAAAACTTTCGTCCGTTTTTGTGAGTTTAGCCTGGGAACGTTTCTTTGTTACATCTTAAAAAAACCATCCTTTAAATACGGTTACCTTTACTCAAAAACTTTTAGTTAATCCAATGAACGAATGAATTGATTCAAGGGTCAATACCATCTGTTTTTGGTTTCAGGAATAACTAATCAAATCATGTGGGAATAAAGATGAATACCGTTCAATCGCTTGAGTAGTTTTTATTTGTTTCATGAATGAGTTCCACAAAAAAGTAGAGACGCTCCATTGCCCATGCAACTGCGTGCATAAACATTCGAATTTCACGAATCATTAATGAAAACACACCACCTTTTCACTTTGACTAAGGAATGCTCAGCGAAATATTATGATTCATTTGAAAGTTCAGGAAGTCGTTAAGCATGTTTGATTTTAAATGTTTAGAAGAGTAAATGGAACCACTTTTTATGCAATAGAACACATTCTAAATGGTTATCTGTATTAAGTAGTAGTTGAGATTAAATTTCAATAATTGTGAATTGTAAACGAGAAAGAAAAATGAACATGAACAAAATATTTTATTAAAAAAAAAGTTTTCTCTGGAGAATTTAATGAAAATAATTAATTAAAAAAAACCTTTTTAAAGAACAACGTTTTTAAAATGCACTAAAAAGTATAAAATAATATTTTGTAACTCCTTGTAAAACGAAAAACGTGGGGATCATGCATTAGGTATTTAATCCAACATAATTTCATCATTCATTTAAATAATTTTTAACAGTGGATATAATTGTAAATAGAGTGACAAGAGTAGTAGCTGTAAATATTATTGCATGATCCCCACGTTTTTCGTTTTATAAGGAGTTACAAAATATTATTTTATACTTTTTAGTGCATTTTAAAAACGTTGTTCTTTAAAAAGGTTTTTTTAATTAATTATTTTCTGTTTTTTAGTTTTGTTGTGCAAAGTTTAGAATTCGCGACCTGAACCCCTGAACGCTTTCCAAGAATTTGATTCCTTTCTCTTTTTAATAAAACTAAAAAGTGTGTTTTTCTGAACTTTAACACATGGCTTTACTCTGTTTTTGTTAAAATCATGGCACAGTTTTTGCCTCTAGCTATTATTCAGATGACGTTGGAAATTTTTAAAACACTAGTAGTAATATAAAAAAGGGTTTTAAAAAATATATTGGTGACAAACTTGTCAGTAACTAATTAATAAAGTCAGTCCCTTACATGTATTACAAATAAAAAACTTGCATGAAGTACTGCATGTACCGTGTATTACTTTTATTCTTACAAATTTCATTTTACTAATATTTTATACAACACTTCTAAAGCCATCTTGATAACGAGAGGCAAACTGCACAACAATGATTTTTTAACAATAAGGTCCTATAGTTGAACTTCTAAACTTTAAGTCCCCCTGGGGGTTCAGGGACAGCAAATAGAACCGAACTAACGAGATAATATCGTATTGTCATCCAGATCTGAACTATGTTCAAAATTTCAAGTCTCTAGCTCACGGGGAAGTATGCTTAAAATTGATCACTAAATTCCCCCCGAACAGACAGATAGACGGACAGACAAGATTGAAAGCGACCTAATAAAAACGTTGTAAAAATAGTTTTATTGTATTGGATTTTCCTTAATTTTTTGTTCAGTGAAAGAGTAAGTTAAAAAAATATGAAATGAACAAATTTTGCTAAAAATCTTTCAAAAATCTATGAAACCATGGTAATATTCAACTAATTTAATGAAAAATAAATTTTAATACAGATTTTTTACGTTTTGTTCCAAACTTTTCCCTCAGCATAATGAAATAATATTAAGTTTCACAATTCATGCATAGCAAAATTGTATTTTATTTAGGTTTAAAAACAAACAATCACTGGATGAAAGAAACTACTATTGCGATCTTCTCATCTTTTATAAAAAAACAGGAATACTACTATATTTAGTGCTGATGAGAAAATGAAAACACACTTTTGATACATTTATATCGAAAAGACACTTAAAAATTTCGAGGCTTCCAGTTTTGAAAGTAGTAATAAAGAAACATGGTTACACATAAAATTAACATAAAAAAGAATAATATTGAGGAAAATATCACACATATCAAAATATCTACTACAAATTTATCTTCGCTGAATTCAAAAGTATAATGAATTTATCATTCGTGTTTAGTTTGGAAGGTACTAATACTAATGAAATTCAATTACTGATTCTATAAACTAATATCAAAAGAGTTAGTGCATAATATTGGGGAAAATCTTCTCACACACATATCAGGATATCTACTAAAAATTTACCTTTACGAACCTCACAAGTATAATAAAGCTATCATTTGTAATAATAATTTTTTTTTCGTTAAAAACGACTTACTTTTGTTGGCACCGCAGGATAATACAATCTCATAAACACCCCATCCGAAGAATATCCAGTCATTATATCAGTGCATCCTACAGGATGGGGCCCTGACGGCTTAGGTATCTGCCTCGGCAGCTTCTTTACCTTCTTGGTGAAAATCCCCATGGTTACACCGAGTCACAATCAAAAACGTTCTGAAACCCTCGACTCAGGCCGGCGGTCAATTTATAACATATATTCGAACAAGTTGGTCTACTGGATGACCCGTAACAGTTTCTCTTTCTCCCTTTGGAGTGACGTGAAAGCTGTGGCCTTGAACGAAAACGAAAAACCACTTTTTAGAATTATTACGTCATATTTTCAACAAGTGAAAGTGGAGATCGTTTGTTTGTAAGTCCATTAAAGTTCACGTTCGGTCGTGTCAGCCACAGCGTAGGCGGTTTTGGAGCGAATGTAAAAAAATGGAATAGAACTTTCTATCTGCTGAAATCGAAATATATCATTTGCAGAGTGATTGTGTGATGCTTTGTTTAGAGGGGGCCGAAATAAATATTTTGGTTTGTTTTTCATATTCTGTGCATGCAAGATCAAGTAACAAAGGAAAACATATTTTGTGTTTCCTCTTGATAGGTTGTAAAACATTTGAATGGAGCAAGGCATCTCGTGTTGTTTGCTATTGTGGTGGTATATTGTTTCACTGAGCAAATATTTTCTTTGAAACTCTGATACTTTCTATCTTTGTTAAAAAATCCACTAATATCAAAGTTCATTGAACTCTTCCACGTGCTTGTGTGAGCTGAAAATATTTTTCTTTTAAATACTAAATGTTTTCATCAAACACATTTTTAAAATAATAAAAGTGTCATAACGCTATCGACTGAAGTAGAAATATGCAATTTATATTCAATTTTCAGCATACTTTTATACTCTGTTCACTTAGAATTGGCGCCTGAGGCGTAATATATTAGAAGCATTTACTATTGTAATTCTGAGTATATGCGGAGTACGTGCTCGTTAAATCTGTGGGTCCGAAAGTCCTGTGGTCGGTCGCAGCAGTTTACCATGGGTCCAGGTCTTCTGGAGACTATTTCCCTCCCCTTCAGAGACATGGCAAAATTGTGGATGTGGTGATAGATGGTGGTGACATCTATCATCCGAGGCTGAAGTCGGACTCCTGCCATTCATGGGCCTCACTTTCTCAGGAGCCTCACCCCCTTTGCCTTAAATCCTGTCAGCTTTGCGGTGGTGTTTGGATATTCCAAGTGGCATAAGACAACAACTATAGTAATTATCATCGAAAAATTTTTCTTCTGCAATGACAAGGCAGCCTAAACAGAAGTAGTAAAAATACTGTTAAAAAATCGGTCACTGAAATTGTGTGGTGAGCGTTATTAAGCATTATTGAGTGTTTTTGATCCTGTTTCAGGCGCCAATTCTAAATGAACAGACTATAATATTGTTCAAACATTAAATCTTAGTTAACAAATATTATTATCTAAGTTAAAATCAATCTAAGTTAAAATTATTGAAAACTATCAGAATTCTGAATTTGCTACGATAATTTAACTATACAATCTCGTTCTTATAGATCCTCATTACATTTTAAAATACAATTTAAAGTTTAAAAATGCTTTAAATCCTTAATAATCTTAACGAATGTCACTACACCGTCTTAGAGATTAAAAATCCTCTAATCCTCTTCCTTGAAGGAGATCGAAGTAAAATTAGGTCAAGATGTCGCTTATACTTACAGAAGAAATCATTACAAAAAGTAGCTTTTTCCTTTTCAAATCATCTCAATAACAGACTTTTCAATGCCAAGGACTCGTGATGCAGATCAAGGCAGTAACCACTTCCTAAGGCAACTCTTGTAATGACCATTGACATAACCACTGCCAGGGACAAAGAAACCATTTTGAATTCAAGTCTTTTATGCTGTCCTCAGGGGGATTTCGTTCGTGAACGTAACACTATAAGGAAGGGAGACGTACTTCAACACAGATATAATTGAAGAATGCTATGATTATATTCCTTTTTTTAGTAGGACGTTCCAATCGACGAAGTGAAAATGGGAAATGCTGTTTTCCGGTAACTATTAATTTATTATGAATTAAGATAAATTATAGTTTATAAATAAGAGCTCATTCGAACCACACCTTTATTTAGTTATATATACAGGGTGTATCTGAAATGGTGCAACAAACTTTCAGGGATGATAGTACTCATCAAGACGAACAAGAATCGGTATAGAAAGGGGGTCCCAGACCAAATCCCAGGGAGTTAAAAATGGAGCGACACCCCAAAAAATCATTGAAAAACTCAATTTGTAGAAGAACTACTATTGATAAAAACTTATTTATGGTCTCAAAAATTGTGGTTAAATATGATCTTTAAAATTACCTCAAAAGTCTTCACTTTAAAATTTGTTTTATTATGAAAAAAGTTAAAAACACAAAAAATTTGAAAACTCTGCCAAAACCTTATTTTGTATTTCGAAATCCTTTCTTTTGATTTGATAATCTGAAAGATCATAGTTGAAAACCCTTAAGTCCAAAGTTTCACGTAAATACAATCAATATTAAACGCTTGAGATCCTTTTAAAGTTTGTTTTTTGGGTGCGCAAGCAGTTTTTTAGAGCTGTTTCCAGAACGGCTGTTAGCGCACGCAAAAAACAAACTTTAACAGGATCTCAAGCGTTCAATATTGATTGTATTTACGTGAAACTTTGGACTTAAGGATTTTCAACTATAATCTTTCAGATAATCAAATCAAAAGAAAGGATTTCGAAATACAAAATAAGGTTTTGGCAGAGTTTTCACATTTTTTTTGTGTTTTTTAACTTTTTTCATAATAAAACAAATTTTAAAGTGAAGACTTTTGAGGTAATTTTAAAGATCATATTAAACCACAATTTTTGAGACCATAATTAAGTTTTTACCAAGAGTAGTTCTTCTGCAAATTGAATTTTTCAATGATTTTTTTGGGGTGTCGCTCCATTTTTAACTCCCTGGGATTTGGTCTGGGACCCCCCTTTCTATACCGATTCTTGTTCGTCTTGATGAGTACTATCATCCCTGAAAGTTTGTTGCACCATTTCAGATACACCCTGTATATATATATATATATATATATATATATATATATATATATATATATATATATATATATATATATATATATATATATATATATATATATATATATATATATATATATATATATATATATATATATATATATATATATATATATATATATATATATATATATATATATATATATATATATAAGATAATAGTTTTGTCTGGTGCTGTCTGCTTCTCTATTTATTGAGAACTTTTCCATTTGGAATACGTTTTAAAAATAACTCCTAAAGTTCATCGTAAAATTCAATAATGAAAAAACAAATTCCTGTCGGCCAGTTATTTTTGATTGTGTAATTTTAAGGAATTTATTTGTAAATATTAATGATTGTAAAACGCACTTAACTTACTCAGTATAGCTTGTAATTGATTTTAAAGGTTATTGTTACGCAGTTTTCAGTTTCTAGAATGTTGTAAAACCAGGGGTCAGCCAGTAATTTTACCTGGGGTCCAAATAATTAAAAAAAAAATTTTCGAAATCCACACAGAATAAAGGGACTTAATTACTTTTAAATTCTTATCTTCAAGCAGCGGAGAGTCGGAAAAAACGTAGTAGGTGGACAAAACAGGAATTTGGGCTTTATTCATTAATTTGTCTCGAAAAATGTTAGATCCTTTTCCAGGAATGCACCATGAAAACTTCCAGTGAGCACAAGTTATATAAACCAACCAATTTTGCAGAAGGAATCATTTTTAAGTTTCATGAGAGAAGCTCACACCATTTTAGCGTCTGAAATATTACGCCACCAATCTTAAATACCTAAGGATTTACTCTAGAAAAGTACAACGTATGTTACCTAATTATTCATTTGTTATTTTAAAAATATATTGATGCCTAAGAGTTGTTTTATTAACGCTATAGTAAAATATCTTGAAAAGCCGCAGTCAGACAAAACCGGGATTTGGGTAAAGTCGGATGAAGCTTGCATTTTTTTGCTTATATGAAAATTCTAAATCTGAGGAGATTTGGATACAGTGCTTTCACAGCAAAGGGTAAACACATAAAATGATGAACAAGACCAAACTTTCATTAAAAATTTTGTTCCTTAAAAGTTTAATCCTTGGATTAAATTGTTATTTGATTAATAATATTTTATATAAATTGGAATTCTAGAAGTTAATTACGTCATATCATGTAAGTTTTCTTATAATAAACAATATTTTTTCGAAGTTACTATGTTATTTTGATTATTCTATCTAGTTCCCTTTTTCACTCATCTAAAATATGTGCTTTTATGACCTATATTGCTATTATTTAAGATAACTTTTTTCATAAGAAACCATTTTATCGTTTTAGCACCAATTTTGACTGTTTTGATTACACGTAGAGTGAATATTCAAAAATAAAGTTTGGGTCCCGGTTTTGTTCGACTTTCCCCCTACACATATTTTTACATGCGTGTAATTTGAGCAGTGAAAGCTATCTTCTTAATTAAATTGTTAAATTAAACAAAACCGTTTTTAGTTTCCATTAAAACCGCTTCACATCACAAGTAACAGTATTAAAAAGGTGTGAATAAGGCTATTGTAGAAAAGAATGGGCGTCGTCAGATAGAGAATGTTGAGGGGGATGACCTGGGAATTAAAAAAATTCCTCTCCAGAAGGATTTTAAAAACCTTGATTTATTAACTTACACACTAATAAACATTTTACATTTCAGCACTCCTTATAAATTATAAGATTCTAACCATTCAATTAATTTGTGCTTTATATTAAAAAGGGGTTCTTGGGGTTTCCTCTAGGGAAATTTTGGAAATTTTACCCTTAAAAAGAAGTTTAAGCAGAAACTCACTACAAAATTCTGTATTCAGATTGGAAGTCGATGACCAGAAGAAGTAAAAGAGTTCAAATTCAAAGTAATGATAAAAATAAAAATAGAAAATATGTGTCCAATTAATATTCGGAAAATATAACTGTTGGACTCAATTTCAATATCATTTGTATAAAAACCCTTTTTTATGGTGGTTCATCGTATAAAATAGTTTTTTTTGTATTCTTATCTTTGTAAATAAAAAAGCGTTGTAATTTAATGATAACTCACTGTGATTTATAATAAAATAATGATTGTTTTTTAAGATAAATGTGTGTTTAAGATAAAAGCCGGAGACTCCCATTCCAATTTAAACTTTTAGTATCTCATAATTTCGCTTCTTAACAAAACTTAAGGTCCTTTGGTCATCGCTTTTTAATCGAAACAGAGACGATTGTGAGCGATTGGTTGGGGTTAGAAGGATACTGTAAAATCCAAATTTCATGATTTAATGTCTTCTTTAAAACAAGCTATAATTTAAGTCCTTAAGGGGCCGTCTACATATTAAACAAAGCACCAACTTTCGTTTTTCCTATGGGTGACATCAAAGATTATTCCTGTTTCTGAAAAAGCACCCCCTAAAACCCCAAAAAAACAAGTTTTGTGGTGTTTGACCCACAAGCAAAGCCAGGAGTGGGGGTTGAAGTTCGTCGAATTTACGTTGAAATCTCGTTTTTTACGTTGAATTCTCGATTTTGATCACCCGGGATTGATGGTTGTAAGGATCAAAATCGAGAATTCAACGTAAAAAACGAGATTTCAACATAAATCCAACGAACTTCAACCCCCACTCCTGGCTTTATTTGGGGACCAAATGACATGAAAATTGGTTGGGGGGGGTTTAGGGGGTGCTCCTTCAGAAACAGGAATAATCTTTGATGTCACCCATAGGAAAAACGAAAGTTGGTGCTTCTTTTAATATGTAGACGGCCCCTTAAGGACTTAAGTTATAGCTTGTTTTAAAGAGGACATTAATAATAATAATAATAAATTTATTTACAGAAAAGAAAAAAAAACAAATACATATGTTGTTCACTAAGGGGCACAAGCCCTTCCAAGTGAAGCACTAAATTAATAAATAATTATTTATAATAAGAACAAAATAAAACAAATAATCGAAATACACATACAGTCATGAACAAAATATACATACAAAATAATACACACTAAGTAAACACCAGAAAAAAATAATAATTTGGCTAACACAGAGCAACAAAATATAGTTAAATATCAGGCTCATCTTCATTTACTAGACCTTTACAGATTTGTGTCTTTTAAATTATGGAAATTGGTGTTTACAGTGTCCTTCTAACCCCAACCAATCGCTCACAATAGTCTCTGTTTCGATTGCAGCCGACTGTACATTGTTCAAAATTTGCAAGAAGATTTTTTTCAGCTAAAAAATTGAGGATTGCCCTTGCGATTTCATGACACTTTTTTTTCCCCTAAGTCCCTCTAAGGTACATATCAATGATTTTCAAAATATTTTGACGCCCAGGAAAGAACCTCATGTGGAGCCGGATGTGGAGAGCGGTCCTCCAGGGGCCGACTCTTGCTGTAAACTGAGAGAGAATGAATTGCAATCTTTAAAAAAGTGTTCACAGTGAGCTTTTAAATTTAAACGGCATATACTTGATTTGTTTTATCAGTGCTTTTTTTCAGAACGATACGAAGCTGGTTAATCAATTATTCTGAATCTGTCCATACTTTTAGGTATAATATAAGTAAGTATTCATTTTGTAATTGAATGTGCAATCTTAGATCTGACAGGAATTTCAATTCAAGCTTAATAAAGTTAAAGGTATGTAATTTCAAACCCATTAACCTGTTACAATCGATTTCACTTAATATAAGAGTTATTGTTAACAATTGAGATTGGTGTCCGTATCCGATTAACAATCGGATAATGTTATCGAAATGGCATCGTTTTATGTATGTTTTATGGAAATGCATCGTTTTGTTGGATCAATATACCGTTTGATGTTATCAAAATTTGTTGAAACCCCCTAAAAACCTCTTTTCCCCGTTTGAAGGCCAATTTTAATGCACAAGCTTACAAAATGAGTCATTAATTTATTAATATGTCCCACTCTAACATTTAAAAATATGTTTAAGTTGCAAAATACGCTCTAAGGAGTCGTTTTAAATGCATTAATTTAGCACAGCTCATACCAAATTAGTCACGTTTACGTTATAAATAGAAGTTCACAAAATTTGGCTAAACATGACAAAAATTAGACGAATCTTGAAAGTTTGTGCTGGTTTAAACTACGTAGTCTTGATTTTAATGCAAACACTGAGTTATACTTTTATTTGATTTTCCGGGATAGATGGCCGTGTTTGAATGGAATTTCCAAACGTTTCGCTCTCAGCTTCGGAGAGCATCCTCAGTGGCAAAAATCAACTGTTTCAAATCAGTTGATTTTTGCCACTGAGGATGCTCTCCGAAGCTGAGAGCGAAACGTTTGGAAATTCCATTCAAACACGGCCATCTATCCCGGAAAATCAAATAAATGTATCTTCAGGTCGTGGAAGTTTTCATCAATTTATACTGAGTTATACTGTTTGTTACTTTTTAGTAGTATCAAATCCCTCATTATTATTATTTGTGATCAGATTAAGCATAAGCAGTTTACTCTATTTAGAGAAAATAGGAAAAAATATTTTTAAGGCTATTTTTAAATAAAATCATGACACATGAATAAAATGCCAAGACTTGAGTGAGATAATTCTTTCCAGGAACTTCAGTCTCGCTAGTTTTACTTGATTTAGTGGCTATCGCGGCAGTGCGTGTGCGAAAGCGGATTTTTGCACCGAAAATCACAGGAATTTGCCGGTTTCGCAAAGGAAATACTTCAATTCATTTTTAAAAAAAAGATGCACGCAGCCCCCAAACGTCAAGAACTTCAAGGTTATTGTCGATGTATGCATTCCAGATTGGACATCACGTGACTAAAATAAAATTTGTTAAACGTGACTGTTTATTTACAGTTCCATGAACAACCTCAAGCATTCCTATATTTTTAGGAAATCACGCTTTAATAAATTCCGTGTGATTTTTTTGTCAGAAAACCTCTGAAATTTGAATACAGGGAGGCGTTATTTTAGGTTTTGTATTTTGTTGCCGTTAATGCGCATAATTTGGTAATGTGCAGATTAACTAAGGTAAAATGCGAATTACCGAAGATAAAAAGTACGAAATATTTTATATACTTTACCTAGGTAATCCTCACATTTCCAAATTATGCACATAAACGGTAACATAAATAAACTGATTTAAACATAACTTTGCTTTAAATAGTTTTGCAAAAATGCTTCTTGAATTTGATTCAACATTGAATATATTATAATACCGTACCGTAAATAATTAAAATTCAAATTTTTAAATCTATTAAGCATTAAGCTATTTTCAAGTTCTTTTCAGATAAAAAAGATGTGGTGAATATGAAAAGATATATCCACGATAAACTTCCCATTAAAATCAGATTCAATTCTAAAAGATTAATTACCAGTGAAATAAAGCATATTGCATGGCAAAAAAGTTTCTTTTTTTTAAATTACAATTATTATGCCTATTTTACAGAGAGCTCGCCTAACTATAGTTCGACTGTCGGTCGTTGAAATTTTGAAAGTAATAATAATAATTAAAAAAAAGATTTTATTCAGAATTGAGCCACATTTTCTAGTATGGAATTTTTTAAAGTCTTCTTTGATCCGTGAAACGTTGAAGAATAACTTTCTTCCATTACAGATCAAAATGACAGCCAAAGCTGACTAGTGAAGGATTCAAAATTCTCCGTAAGAACTTATGTAAATTTTAGGATAAACAAAATTTGGATTTCTGGAGAAATTTTTGCCTTGTACTTTGAAAGGATGCAAAACGGCTCATGAAGTTTTATCGTAAAATTCCGAGTCTTCAATAATTCAAAAACTTAAATTTTTTCCGGTTTGTTTTCATTGTGATGTAATTTTAAGGAATCGGTATTTTGTTGACTCTTTTTTAAGGGAAATTAATATACATTAATAATAGGGGTGTTATAATTATTTGGTTTGAAAGAATTTTTATATTCTTTAAAACTTATTCCTTCTGATTTATAAATTTACTTTCTCATCATAATTAATACTGGCAAGTTCTTAAATTCAGCAAAAATATTTTAAAAGGATAGATAGAAGGCTTCAATTATATATTTAACCCTTTATTTACCGACGGTACTTGTGAACACCACTGGCACAAGTTTAGAACTGCTGATGGTTGGCAAGTTTGGCTATTTGGCGCCATATTTAGAAGCCACATAATTCACTTAACATTAGTTGGGGTAACTATATAGTGATTTTTATCGCTAAAAACGTGGTGCATCAGCAGTACTAAACTTGCGCCGAAAAGAATTTGGTAAATAAAGGGTTAAACCGGACTGTACTTTAATAACATAAATATTAGTTTAGTTTTCAAATATGTATTCAAAACTAAGTGGAAAAACAGAATTATATTTAGATAGGATTTACGACTTAATTTCTCATTGATCAAAGTAGTTAAAACTCCAAAGTTTACTGAAATAGGTTGGCAATACATACATGTAAAGTAAAACCTAATTAAATGCAAGTTAATTAATAAAGAAAACAATAAATTAAACTAATAACACACTTGGATAAACTTAAAAGATCTTAGTTAGGAACTTTTTTCAAAGATAGAAGGATCAAAAACATTCCATTCATTCTACCTTGAACTATTTCTCACGAATATTAACAGCTTGATTTTCATTGCCAGCTGTTTCCCATACTTTCATTGAGAACTTAATTACGTTCTCTAACTGTAATGCTAGAGTAAGTAATAAGTAGTATTCCTACTGCAACATATGCCATGTAACAGACACAAATGAACACATGCTACTTTGGTGTAAAAAATATAACAAACAAAGACTAAAGCTATTTAAAACCCTCAATAACTCTCCAAAAAACTTTCTTGAACTAATGGACATGAACAAAAATAATATAAAACTCAAAACTAGGGCTATCACATCATTCTTAAAAAGCACAGAAAACAACCAAGTGAGCTCTATTACACCGGAGTAAAGAAGAAGCACTAACAAGACTATACTAACAAGACTAAAGAAATAGGAAAAGAAGACGAAGCGACTTTTTAATAGTCAGCAAATGTCTCCATCCAATCAACAAGAACAAGAACAAGTAGTATTCCTTAACTCTTCTCTAAATCTAAAAGCTAATTTTGTATACCCATGATAGTTTTATACAAAAAAAGTATTTATGAATCTATTTTGGGATAATATTAGATTTGTGCATGACTGTCCCAAAGTATGAATTTTAAAATTTTATTATTGTCTATTAAAATTCATTGGCTTTGCGGATGGAGCTTGGATATTCCAAGTGGCATAAGAAACAGCAACAACAAAATTCATTGAAGATTTACTTTTCTAATAATGATAGTTATTTGGACCGATGGAATAGAAATACTCCCTCAATGAAAATAATATATATTTTAGAAATGGGTACTTCCTTTTATTCTTCCCATGAAGAAAAAATAACTTTCACTCAGTGATATTTTGTGTTATCAAAAATTAAGTTTATATCTTTTTTTTCCATGATGCAATACCACAAAATTTTCTTAAAACATCATACGTGTTAAGCTATAGCTAGACTGATCCCGAAACATAAACAAAAAGTATATGTAAAAAATATTTATAAGCTTGTAAGATTTTTTCTTTTGTGAATAAGAAAAAATAGTGTTGTAAAAACTTTTTACAATGGAGACAAAAAAATTCTGTTAATATCACGTTCTATATTACAAATCATAATGTATTCTCTTTTTGTAAAAATGCATTACTTTCAATCATTGTAGTTAGTTGTTAAAAGAATGTTTTCTAAAGATTTATTCACCTTTTAAACAACAGCTTTGTTGTTGTAGCTCTGTGGAGATTGTGTAACATTTCATAAAAATGCATCTCTTTTGAAATCGTTGTAACATTTTCCAAATTTACAAACTCAATTAGACTAATGACACTAAAAAAAGAGTTAAGTTTTCAATCGCTTGATGAAATCCTTAAATTGTTTCACTTTCGTCAATAGCTGGAACACATGCTCCTGTCCAACACAAACATGCCTACTGCGGGATGATAGTTCCAACAAAATGGCTAATTTTTTGTCTGTGGAAACAGTAGCCACGGGTCAGTGGCTTTAAATTTTACTCTAAAAACAACTCAGCAGTTCACAAATGCAAATGCGATCAAATGCAAATGCATTGAGAAAATCAATCTTTGGCAAGCTACAATCAATTTTCCCAAACCGACCATTTCGAATATACTCGACACGGATTGGTCGAAGAAAGCAACGATTGTATCAAGCGGTAGGTAATGTAGCAGAAAGCCTTTGAGGTTCTACGCCATTGCGTTAACATGTTTGGTATGTATGTATTTGCCTGAGGATATACAGATGCTTTGGTTAAATATATAGGAAAGAACCGAAGTGGGGGAAAATTGCATAAGAAGAAATGACTGAAAGGGATTTACTGTTTTACACGATATTTAGCAGCTATTTTTATCGGATTTGGAAGGTTTACGATAATTTTTTAGAGATCAAGGGCAAAAGCTAAATATAAATAAATTTGGTGGTTATTTGAGGGATTTAACTCATTTTATTTTAAGAGATAAGTTAAATAAAAGAAAAGTGGAGAAAGGATTAGACAAATTTAATAGACTACCTGGTTTATAAAATAGCTTAAAATGCATTATTTATCTATAACAGTTACTTACAAAATGTATATAAATGATCAAACATGTTAAAGATAAGTGTATATTCTTCGTAATATATGCAGATTACCAATGTGCAAATACTATAGGTATTTTTATGCACATATGTATGCAAATATTTTTGATTCCCAACTTTTTCAAAAACTGTGGGGTAATATGATCGTACATTTTAACTCATTTAACTTTATCAAGAGTAATAACCTGTCAAAGATGTATTAATATGGCAAAAACATACTTTAAAATATGATTTTACTCCACTGAAAAAAATTCACAGAATCTTTAAAAAACTTCAATATCTAAAGTGTAAATAATCATCGGTCCCCCTCAAAAAAAATTAGTAACCTTTGTATTGAACAATAATTGTAACGTTATGACACTTTTATTCATTTTTGGAAAGTCACCTATAATAATGTAATACACAACGAGCAAAATGTCTAAGGATTTTTTATGTTAGCTTTGTATTGTCCAAAAATGGCGCCATCATCCCCATAATTATCTATTTATTTTTCTGCTCCTATTAGTTTTAATTTTTATGTAATCTGTAATGCTTTGGTCTGATTCTTTTTATCAAAACCACCTTAACTGTTCTTCCTTTAAAGCGAAATTCGAGGAACCATAAAACTTTATTAAAACCTTCATTTTCAAAAATGGCACAATAAATTTTCGAGTGTTTTTCGAAACAATTATCCCATAAATCTTTGCCCCATTGCCTTAAGTGTCTCTTTTTCCGACTTCGTCAAACTCAACGATCCGTTTTCCAAAGACAATTCCAACCTACGCCCTCCCTAAAACAACCATAAAGGAGCCGCCGTAAACATCTCTGCCCCAACGACAACCCATTGTCTTTGCAGCTGATCCCGTTTTGCGTCTTTTGCAAACGATAATTTCGAAAAATCCATCTGCCTTATTCGTTTATTTTCAGCTGTCGCAAAACGACCGTGAAATTTCGGAACGCGCGAACGCGTCTCAAAAGAACCAAGAGCAAAAAACTGATTTTCCATCCTTGGCTTGTGGCGGGGGAGGCATTGTCTCTTTTCGTCTGTGGACTGTGACAGATATTCGAATCTTATACGTACTACTGTGTTGTGTGTTCTACGAAAGCGATCGGCACTTGTCGGTATATCTGGCGACTGAGTTTTCAATGGGGCATCGGAGCTAGTGGAGTTGAGAGTTAGTTGACTGTTCCCACATTTAAGCAGATCACCTAGTGTTCAGAGGTAAGATAACACCCATACTCAATTAATACACTCATTAAAATATCTTAAAATGAAATGGAAAGCAATACGATGCAATAAAATAGCTGCCAATTCTTTTGATTTAGCCGGAAGATTTACAGTTTTTAATGACTTTTTCAACTCAGCTAAAATTTCATACAATAATAGGAAGATATGAAAAAAAGTACTAATGGTAGACCATTCATTAAACTGAATTTTTCCAGCTAAATCGAAAAAATTGGCTGCAATGCAGTCAAGGGGGAGAAATTACCGATATGGAACACTTAAAGAAATATGGAAATCTTCAAATAGGGCATTTCATTGTTGATTAGGAAAAGTAAATAGAATTATCCTCATTTGAAAGAGATATTTCATGTTTTTTTTCATTCAATTAATGAAATTGTTTATTGTTTACATCGCTTAACATTTCTAAAATTAATTCTTTTTTGGGATTTTTAAAAGGAACATTTATGTCAAAAGCCAGATTATTCCTGTAGCAAAGTGCACATGACACAGCTCTCAGCTCAACTCTTAAGTTAATTTAGTAAACAGAATTTTTACATGGTTTATAATGTTTTTTTACGTTTAAAGTGTAACAGCGATGTGTTTTCAAAAACACATTTACAGAAAAGTTTTTTTTCCTAAACACTAAACAACCATTCGAATATCAGATGATTAAATAAATGAAACTGCCTTATCCTTTACTTTATTAGTAAAAGCGAAAAGTAATCCAAACAATATAAAAGGAAATTAACCCATTCTATTTTTTAAGTAAACTTAATGTTACTTGTCTGTAAAAAACCCATTTAAATTGCTAATTAAAAATCAATTAAATAAACAGTCTTCGGATTAGTGATACAGTTTTCCTTTCTGCAAGTAATTATGCCCAAAAACGTTACAAAAACAATTATATCTTATAATAATAGCAATAGTACTATTTTTAATCATACAAAATGTTTAATCTAAAATTAATTTCGTTTTATTCGTTTCATTGAATCTATTTATCCGCATTATTTAATTCTAAATGATAAAGGCGGAACTGGTAATAGTTTTTTTCATAAACAATTCTAATCATTATATTCAAAACGTCAAAATTCTTAAATAGATGTTGATGTTGATGTAAAAAGTTGTGACATTTTACACCCAGACTATGGCTTGTTCGTCTTCCTCCAGAAATTTAGAATAAACATAGTTAAGGAAAATTATTCAGCAATTTTTAAATATATTTTCTAATTGAGGTTAAAATGGTAGATAATGTTTAGGTATCCAATATACGTAATAATATTTTAAACCTGTTTTAATAACTGAGTGTTAACTAGAAAGGAAAATAAATTAATCGTTTGATTGAAAATTGTTTAACTTTCCTATTAATTACCATACTATTTGTTTATCAAATCATATTATATAAACCCTTAAGCTACATTGTTTATTGAGAGAGGAGAATCTTTTTAAAACCCCTCCAAACTATCTATTTTTTCCAAATAATATCACACTTTATTACATTTTTTTCATGGTGTTTAATGATTACCAGCGGTAAATTAGAATAGAAGCATGTGGAGATGTTTCTATTTTTATAAAAACAAAATTATATAAGCGTTTTGAAATTGATTGTGTTTCAAACGGAGCCATATTATGTGTTTACAAAATCTATTTGACGAACTGATTTGTTTATGAAGTGTGCAATTTCTAAAAAATAAAAAACGAAAAGTTCACTTTTATCTCTATTATTGATAAAATATTGTTAAAAACTACATAAAATTATTTCTATCTTCATAATCTAACACATTTTTCAAGTTTTAAAATCGTTTATATGATACATGTAATTAGTGCTTGAAGTTATTGACAATGAAGTGTTTTAGCAATCGGGCGCATTCAAATGCAATTTGTTTTATTTTCTACTAGTTTATTTTCTTGACCCTCATTTTAGTGTTGAAATTCAATTTAAACACGACATTCAGTTTTAACGCACTCAGCTGTAATACAAAAATAATTAAAGCCTGGACAAATAATTATAATCATGTCATGCCCATGACATACTAAGGAAATATAATTGTGAAAAAGGAGTGGACCTTGGGGTACCCTCTGAAATATTTTTACAATATAAAAGGTAACTACTGGAACTGTCGTTAAAACAGAAAAGTTTTTATTAATTAATTTTAAAGTTGTGTCAAATCAAATCAAAATCAATTCTGAAAACAAGAGAATTTTAGATAATAAAAACGACAAAATAAGAAGTCAAGGTTTTTCCTTCTGTATGGAATTGAAATACTTTTAAGTTTAAAAAAAGGCCCAAACATAAAACAACATTTTCGTACATGTTTAATTCCCCTGAATTTTTTTAGAAATTAAAATTACTTAAAACTTTGAGAAAAGGTAATTTTGTTTAATGGCCGTAACTTACATTATTTCATTACTTTGAGAACTTTTATCCCAGATAAAATCTTTTGAATTACAACATCTTCACAGAGTTAAGGGACCATTCAAATATTTGAAAGGCCCCTAATTTGTTTTGCGATACCTTTGCAAACTTGGGCTGAAAAAGTGTGATCCAACATTTCCTATGCCAAGGCTTTTCTAAATCTTCTAACCGAGAAATTATTTGAAAAATAAATGCTTACTTCTTACCGTGCTTTAAGTTACACTGGGTGTTCGGTTCTAAATGTCACTTCATAAATATCCTTTTGCCTTTTTCCGGTCCCATATTTCCCTACTGTTACAATGAAAGTTATAAGAAACACTTAAATGTCCCATTAAGGGCACTCGAATTTATTTATGATGCAGTTTTCAGCACTGCACCTTTGCAATTGATTAAAGATGCATTGTAAAAAAGCATATTAAATCCTAGTATTTTCCGTTAAACAATGCTAAGTAGTTTCTTTTTTTATTGTTTTTGAAGAAGAAGATTAAATTTATACCGTATGACTTACAAGAGTAAAAAATGGGGATTATAAAGGGGAATTTTATACCAGAGTGTGAAATGGAGATGTATTCACTATGAATGTATTGAAAAACCTTGCATATTTACAACCTTCTATAAAAAATCAATCATGAAAAGTTTTTGAAGATTTTATTTTCTTTCACTGTTTTCAATCACATTTCATTAGGGTAGGTCAAACAAAAAGAAAGTATATTAAAACAATATTATATAAATTTTCAAAAAAGCTAATAAATAAGAATTTTTTAGTATTAATTTAAAAAAAAAGACTAAGCAAGACATTATGTGTCTCGCCACCATGCTATAAAGATCTTCACAATTTACTTTTTATTGAGTAAAAAGGATGTTTTTATCGAAAACAATTAACAAATTATAATAATACAAAGTTTTAACCCTACAATGCATGATTTTTTAAATTCACTTGAAAATCAAATATGTGACTTCTATTATGGTGTAAATTAGTAAAAAAATACTAAACAAAATTTAATTTAATTTTTTTCTACTTTTTATTGGCAAAAAACGTTGTCCTTGTGAAATTTATTTGTGTCTCTTGTGAAATTAATTGTGAAGTGAAATAAAACCAAATGATCTAAAAATATAAAAAAACAACTTATCTTTTCAGAACATTTTTTGTTCAAGCTGAAAATTTTTTTTATTTTAATTTATATGGTCCTTTTATTTTGGCGTTTACTGTGTCTTGACTTTCGTCTCACTAGCTACTAACAAATGTCTCAAAATAGTACCCCTGCTGTGATCTACTGGCAGTCTAAAGTGCTAATACAATGAAATGTTATATCTATTGTACTTATAGCATGTTATTGCAGTTTGGAAATGAAAGTTCGAGTAGGAAATGGAGAAAAATGTTGTGGTGCCAAATGGCAACAGTATGCACTGTAGGGTTAATAATCCTATTAAGTTATTAAGGAATATCCATTATTTTTTTTACGATCGCTCAATACCCAGATTAATTAACAGAAGAAATAAAGAGAAATAGGATATTTCAACTTAACGAAGAGTTAACTATCTCCTTAAACTCGAAACCAAATAAAATCTCCATAGAGACAACAATTTCTTTCTCATCAACCCACTTTCACCTCATAGCCATTTCTCCCTTCAAAATAAACAACTGTGATGACCCATTACATCACTCTCGTGACATAAGTTCCGTAACAGGTTACCAAATTAACAGGTTACTTCACAAAAGGCGTCCGCGCCTTGACTCTGTGAAACCCGGTCACTGCGGGTCACTTTCGACTATGACCCTTCGGCGGACCACCCGAGGTTACCTCGACACGTGGATCACTCTCGATGAACTTTGTGCCGTCAACAAATGGAATATTCAGGGTGAAAGTGATCTTAGTCGATTATTCTCGAACTTTCACATGAAAGGACCACTAGATCTCATATCAGATCATAGGCGGAACACATACGCAATAATAATAAACCTGTGTAGTGGGTAGGTTGAAAAACTCTACTATTTTCAAAATAAGCTGCGGTTAGGTTGGATTTTGGGCTATATATAGCTTCTCTACAAAGTATAAAAAAATTTCCTCTCAATGCAAAAATTCTTTTGTTGCCGTCTTACCCTGGAATCAATGAATAAAGAAATGGTTTTATTTTCTAAAATGAAAAAAATGTGTAAAATTAGTTATTTTTTAAAAAAATTACTTGGGATTAAAGGCATTTCTGCCCAAAGGACTTCATTAAAACCTGCAAAAATTTCAGCTTTATATAAGCTTCACTGCTGTTGACCTGCGTCCCAATTTTAAAACTTCATTACTTACAAAGCAAATAGTTAAACATTGACAAGGCACTTTGAAAGTGTCAACTTGATTTAAAGCTCTAATATTTTCCTTAAAGTGTAAAAAAAACTAGAAATTCCGAAAATGTACTAAGATGTATTTTTATTCTTTTTTCATGTCTCCCTCATGCTCTTAAATATTTGAGTTTACCAAAGGTCAATATTTCACTGACCTCTTGAAAATGCTCCCCCGCGTTGAGAATCTCTGGTCTAGGTCACTAAATTTAACTTTCAGTAACTGAAGGATTTCTAAGGTTGCTCTTAGAAGGCATTTTGGAGGTCCGTTCTACTAGTAGTACAGCTCATAACAAATATTTGAAGCAACTGCAACTAGAAGTAAACGAAATATGGCCAATTTGCCATACATAACAAAAATTGGATGAATCTAAACATTTGTGCTGCTTGGATCTTCAAGATTTTGAATTAGTCAACTATACACTGTAAAAAATCTGGGTAAATGTAAAACCTATATTTGGTGCAAAGTTTTTAATTTCCTGAAACTTTGGTGCAATGAAAATTTCTTTCTGCCTTACGAATCAACGTATTTGAAAAGACAAACAAGCCTTTCTCAAATTTGCATTTTTGGACTTGGGCCATTTTGCTTCTGAGCAGCTCGCTCGATGTTTATGGTTGAAGCTCTTTGTGTTTTGGATGGGGTGATAACGGCATTTCGAAACGGAAATTTTTTGTGGTCAAGGGAGGTGGAGTTGAGGTGACATCCTAGCCCTCAATCTGTTTGTTCTCTGTGGATTTTTTCTTTTGAAGGATGAAATCGTAAAGGGGTTGAGAGCATTTGGAAACTGGACCTTGAACAGGTTGAGGTGACGTCGCAGCCATCAATCTCACTAAACAATGGTTATCAGCTTTGATGTGCTCTAGTAGTCTCTAAGAAATAATTGTAGGCATTCTGCAATGGAATTTTGACTGTTACTGCGTTACTGCCGCTACACTGAAGAGTTTTAAGAAAAAGAGTTTTAAGGAGTCAAAAAAGAGTTTTAAGGGGTTCTATAAAATACGCTACAGAAGCATATTGGGTTGCAAAAATAATATCAATAGCAGGTGTTCTTACTAACTAACTCCTATTTTTGTGGTGAATGTACCACTTACTAAAATTTGAAAATATATCCTTAACTTGTATTTGAGTAGGAAAATATAACTCTCAGTTTTGAAATTGGTATTTTGAAAAGGTACTAGGTGATAGAAAGAAGCAAGGTAGTTAGTTCATAACTCATTTTAAACCAAGTGGTAACCTGGTAA
This sequence comes from Tetragnatha versicolor, assembly GCA_024610705.1. NCBI lineage: Eukaryota > Metazoa > Arthropoda > Arachnida > Araneae > Tetragnathidae > Tetragnatha > Tetragnatha versicolor. The sequence continues at coordinate 21,283,473 of JANDEH010000008.1, forward strand.
CCCAACTCTTTTGGAAAAATTATTTCTCGGTGTCGAGATTTGATTTCAGAAGTATTTCAACCTTTTTTTAACTAAAAACTGAACTTGGTTTTCTTTTGAAATAGTATATAACTGGTACGTTGAAAATAAAACAAATCTTCATTAATAGAAACTCCCTCCATTCTACTTCTTAAAACTGGCGTCTACTTATAAATAAAAACATTTACAGAGGATTTGAGAACTCTTTTGGCACATTCAACCTTCACAATAACAAATGCATTATGAACAAAACGGACTCAAAAACCAGAGATAAGAAGTGACAGAGAAAAACTACTACATTTAAGTACTCGTATTTCCATTTGATTAAATCAAATAAGTCTATAACTTCAAAAGTTTTTATAACAAAAGAATCTCAAAACTTTCAACCATTTTCCCTCTGGCAAAAACACATGTGACCCATTGAGATTTCAAAACACCCAACGACGGGGCCATGTTATTCTATCCCGTCACGTCCCAAGCTGTCACACTCCAAGTCCCATCGGAGGGAAGTCTCCATGGAAACAATTCTTCAGGCACGATCATGTGTTGGAATTGACAAGCGCAGCGACTTATGACAGATCATCATGGCATACTGACTTGACCTTCAGGGATCTGAGCACTAGCTTTTTAAAATCTTGTTAAGCATTGACAAGAAAATTAAATCAATACTCTTTTATTAGATCAGAAGTTTTCAAACTTTTAAAATATTTATCACTACAATGACGCCTTGTCCCCTAATGGCTGAAAATTTATTCCCAGGTTTTATTAAATGATTCATAAAACAGTTGGACTCCGTACAAAACACAGAAGTGGAAATGGTCTCATTTTCTTTGTTTTACCTTAAAGAAATGAAAATCCACTGTTAAAACTTCTAAACAGGATGCAATCATTATTTTCATATTATCATTATTAATTCAAAAATATCGAACAAAAATGTAAAAAAATAAGATAAACAAAAAATAATAACCTGTTCATAGACTATTTTTAGTTCTAAAATACAATAGTATTATCCAATAGGTAAAAAGATAAGTTACAAACTAAATAAATTGTATTCTTTTTAATCCACCTAAAAACTTAAAACTAATAACTTTTAATAATATCTACAGAAGTATTTTCATCTGTTTTGTCTTAGAAAAAATGATGCAACTACATAATTTCGAGTTCATCCTCAAATGGCAATGTTAGTTTTTAAAAATTTCCAATAACTTATTTTCCCAATAGATTCGTTTTTTAAAACAAATGTCGATTTAGACAAGTTTTATTTATGTTTCAATTTAAGGAATATGTTTCGGAAATGGGTAAAAATTCATTCAGACGAAAACATGTATAAGTGTAATTCTGTAATTCCTCGACAAGTGGAACGAAAATATCAGTCTCTACCTCTTTACCGAAATTCCTTTGAAAATGGTAGAAAATGTCGATTTTTCTTTTCTGAGCTTCTAATTTATTTGTCATCCTATCTCAGCTCTTTGTGATAGTATTAAGAAGTAAAAATGTATAAGTTTTATTTCAAACACAGGGAAATTTCGTGGTTGGTTGAAAATAATTTCGCTTAGTATTGTAATGCAACAATCAATCAAACGTAGAAACCCCTTAAATAAGTCAAACAACATAAGAACACTGTTTATTGTTTGACATGGGTTCAAAATAACCTATGAAATCACTTTCCCCTTTGAGTTTTTTATATACATGTGCTTAATGTTCGAACAATTTGTTCCGGTTTCATTCTGAGAGAAACCAATACATCAAAGATAAGTGTAAAACGTTAGAGGGTAGAAAACTTATGTCCTATTGTACTTTCTTTGAATATTAGTTTTGCGAACATTTTAGTCCATATATCTTTCAAAACAGATACTTTTTGTCTGTGCTAAAATTGTTACATAGATATCTACAAACATAACTTTCTATTGTATTTCATATTTTCTAAATGTCTCTTTGAGAGTTATTTTCCTATTACGATGCCATCCAGCTGAAAATAAATTTTCCTGTCAATGAGTAAGAATAAAATTAATTGTACTGTTTCTTACGTATTGAACTGTTTTAGGCGTGAAAATGAAGCGTTAATTTCAAAAAGCAATTGGCAAAGTTTGTTAACAATACATACTGCTGTTTTGATTTCGCCGATAAAATAGCCGAAATCAGAAGGCAAGCTTTAGCAAGATTTGAAGTTTAATGACTAGGAGTAAAAACGTTTATTTTTTAATTTAATTACGGAATACAAAATTAACTCTTTTTACAATAAGCGATACTCTTTTCAGTCTTACACTACAATAAGTTGATGATACCAATCTGTGACACCAACGATATATAAGGTATCACACAATGGGTTGTGATGTACTTCATTAGTGCTTCGCCATTCACATGTATGTAAATTTCTTTCTCATTAATAGAGATGAATACTAGCCCCTTCCAATCTGCTTGCTAGACTAACGACGTTAGTAACCATTTAGCGAGCGAAGCAAGCAATATTGCGAAGCAATACTAGAGGAAGTGCGTCAGCAGTTTTCGGGGGATGGTGAGCGATAGCGAGCAGACTTAATAAACTTTTTTAGACTTTTTATAACAATGTCTGTATCCTTTTAAAAACTATAGTAAAGTCTGTCTTGAAGGAAAATTCCTTAAATAATTTGGGGAGTACGCACTATATTAATTTTTTACATCTCCACTACAAAGAAAGACCTAAATGAGGAACAATGATTTTCGTGTAAAATTATCATGAGTCGAATAATTTTTCACTTTTTACATTTTTTAATAAAGATTGTAAAAAGTAGAAGTGGCACACCTAAGTTTTTCCCCCAAATTGTTGCACTCTTTCCAAAAGGGTTGGCTGTTAAATATTTTGTTTCACAGTGGGATAATACCTTTAAAGTGGGTTTCATGACTGAAAATGTTTGACACCTTCTGCACTGAAGAGATAATTTTGAAAGGGAAATTTTGAGGGAATGCAATCTTTTTCTCTGTATTTAACAAAACTTATTTAGTGTTTTAAATTGCGTATAAAGAAAAAAGGAAATAATACATACCGATAGGTTCTCCTGAGCTTACTTTCTCAAACATGCCCCCAAATTAGAATATTTACCGGAAACTATCAAGACTCCCTAATTCTGGGGTCGACTTCTCTTCCCCGTAAATCTCAGTAGATGGCAGCACCACAAGAAAAGACCAGAAGATTAAGGAGGAATTCTGAATGGGTGTGGGAATTTTCAACACCTTCTACCCCATGAAATAATGAACATTCAACATTATTTGGAGTATTTTTTGGTAATTATACATAGAGAAATAATAGCAGTTTTTACAATAACAACGAAATAATTTTTTAACCTTTTATGGTACTTTAACGGTAACTGTATAACAAAAAAAATTATCCATTGCCTAATTTTCTTGGTCGTGGCTAGTTCACAGGGTCGGCAGTGACGAATAAAAAATAATAAATTTCATGATGATGATCATGAATCACGATCATGAAAAATCATAAATTTGGATTTTTATGACTTAGGTAAAAGAATAAAAGTGTTCTTAGACTTAGATCATAAAAACAAAATTTAAAACGTTAAAAAACTTAAAACCTTCTGACCGACCCTGTGAACTAGCCACGACCAATTTTCTTTTAGTTGTTTCAATAAATCAAAAACAATTTTAGTGATTCAAATATTTCTTTAAACAAAAAAATTTTTTTTTGACGAAGTGGAAGTATGTTTGAATGATTATAATAGAACCTTGAGCTACAAAAAATTTCTTTCCACCTCGTGTACTTAATAAGACTTTACAATTTTTTAAAAAAGATTTTTATTACGATGAGAAGTTTAAAAATGGATGCTTTTTAAAGGATGGTATTTTTTCATTCACAATTTTTAAGGAGTCTTACAAAAATTAATTGAGTCTCTCATTTAAAATCATGGGTTTTCAGAGGATATGGGAGAGTGATTCTTTTTCGACAAAGTTGCTATAATACGTTGAAACTAGTATTGTTGTAACAAATGTGGTCAACAGATGGCGCAGAAAAATTTCAATTTTTAATTCATGGGAAAAAACTGCCAGGTGAGGGAGAGTCGGAAAAAGGGTTAATATGGTTCCGCGTTTTCTCCACACCAGCAATCCGGCATGGTGCCGTGAAAGCAACAACAAACTTTCTCAAGGCGAATATTTTTTGAAGGTAAGATGTGTTCATTGGCATTTTTTATGTTTTAAATTTTTAGTTATCGTGTTTTTTAAAGAAGTAAAAATTATGTAGCTTTATTCAAGTATTGGGAAATTGTTGAACAAACTATCACGATAGATATTAAGCAACATTTCTAATAGCACCTCAAAAGTAAATCTAATTATAGCCAATCGTTGAATCCAGGTTTGACTTCTTGGGGGGGGGCACCAGGATTTTGAAAACATTTTTTAGCAGCAGAAACTGGGATGCTTTTGAAAATATTGAAGATACTTTTTTAGCCCTGAAGTTACCCATTAAAGCAGTGGTTCCCAACAGGTGGTCCGCGGTCCGTGGTCCATGGCCGCTTTTAGTAAAAATTATGGCGCAAGTTCAGACTTGCGTATGCGCCAAGTTTTTAGCGGTAAAGATGACCAATATGGTAACCCTAACTTATGTTAAAAAATTTTTTTGGCTTCTAAATGTGCCGCTAAACAGCCGAAATTCGCCAAGCATACGCAACTCTGAACTTGCTCCAAAATTATTGCTGCATATTGTCATCAAATTTGGGTCCTTGGGGAAGGGTTAGGACCCTTTAAACGGGAATTGCGTAAAAAATAAGAGGAAAAAATAGCATATAGAAACCTCTATAATTTTATCTACTTTTTGTATTCTTTAGGGGGATAATTACCCCTTAAACCTATCCATTTGTCATAAATTTATCATATTTTATTAAGGTATCCGCCTACCTTTGAGACCATTTTTTTTGAAATACTTGATTTACAAATTTTTTTTCTAATTTTTAGTTTATATGTACATCAAAACATTGATCAACGCTAAAAAACAAAATTAATTATATTATTTTCTAAAATATGGGGTAATAAAATTTAAGTGAAATTTTATAAAACCCCTCTAACTCCTGCCCAAAAACTATTACCCCTATATAAATTTCCTTTGGACAGAAGTATCGTATAACACTTATCTTCAGAATGGACTATTTTCTATGACATATTTTGAAAAGTAACTGTTTTACAGCATAAAATGTAAAGGTAAGTGAAAAATTTCAAAATTTTTACAACCATTTAACTAAAAAACGTTAATAAAAATAAAAAATATAAACTTACATAAAAATCTGTAGTCCATCTGGTTAATAACAATATGATTAATATACTGTTAAAACTTTGGAGTGAATATCTTGGATAGTTTTTGAGTAATCATGTAAATAGTGGAGGGTTTTTATGCAAAATTTAGTTCTGAGAAAATTAGCTTTGAAGTTTATATTTGCATACGATCGCACACAACTATCTGTTTTAAAAAAAATGATGTAATTTCTTTTCTAATTCACCTACAAGTAAAATGAAAACAGTTTTGGAAAGATAAAAGTTTAAACTACTTGAAAATGTAAGAACCAAATTTTCGACGAAAAAGTCGAGAATCGTCATTTTAGGGGTAGGCGGATACCTTAATTTGAACATTTCTTGTTACCTGAACCTGGGAGATAATTTAAAGACTAAAACAATGATTTTTGACCCTGAAAATCGAGTTTAAAGTTTTAAAGTCGTCGAAAACGTAAAAAGGGGGAGGGGCTGTTCCCCGAAAATCCTGAGTCAATTGAAAATTTTAATGGTGATTTTCGTATTCAGCGACCCAAAATCTATAAAAAATGACTATTTTCATCAAGGAAAAAATTTTGAGGGTCAAATTTGTTGAACAGTGTTATCTATTGTTGCAGATTGAAATCGATTGTAGTAGTTTAAAATCCATTGTTGCAGCATAAACATAAAAATGGCTCCTTTATTTAACTATTCCCACATTTGGATTGGCGAAGCCCATCTGTAACGCACCAGATGATATTTATAAAAAAAGTGAAACCCGAGCGAAGCCCGGGTCTAGCGCGTTAGCGCTAGTCATGTTATAATTAAAGGGGAAGAAAAATATTAATGTAGTGATGCACTAAAAAAAACTTTAAGCACCTAAAAACAGTAAATTCATTATATTAAATTTAAATATTATTTTAAAGAGCTGATTTCACGTTAGCAACCAGATAGCATCTGTTTACATTCAAAATCGACCACAAATTCAAATTTACATTTTTCCCGAATTTTAAAACGCGGTGAGTGAAGGTACAACCGTCCTTAGGTACAGCACTCTCCCCTGTTGCTTTTCTCTGAGTAAATAATTTTTAATAGCAAAGATTTAGTGTGCAACCAGTTTCTTCATACCTAGCCCATTAAAGAATCATAGCATATAGTAATTAAAAATCTATTAATTTATTTGATAGCAAACTACAATTAGATAATTTATTTCCCCTTGGAATTTTTAAAGCACCTTTGTAACTTGTAGACACATCCATTGTAAACCTGTTTTATGGAAATTTGAAGGAGAAGGCGTGCCAAAGTATTTTTAGCCAGATTATTACCTGCATTATTAATTACACGAACTAATAAAACCAAAATAACAAATGCTTTTAACTCCATCCCAACTATAACCATTAATAATACCTACATCAAAAGGGACCTATATACTATAAGTGCAGAAACTGTGCCACATAACCACTCGATAGTGTCTGCTCCGTAATTTTTTTACGAGCGGGATATCAGTGTAACTAATGAATCTGGTCATTTAAGGTCCACCCAGTTTCTTTGTTGATTAAACTTGAACAGATAGGGGTTTTGTGGGAACTCTTCCTCTATTTATTTTATTTCAGTCTATGAAAGATTGGTTCTATTCTTATCGAGTTCCATTGTCAACATCTGGGTGGATGTGCTACACCTTAGATTAGATAGGAAAACCAGTTACACAAATCCCAACGCTCCTCATTTATTATTTTTTACCGTTTGATACGTTTAATATCAAGGTTTGCATATCAGCTTTTTTTTCAGTTACTTTGTATACTTAGAAAGGTTATTGTCAATCCAAAGCACGTTTGTAATCAAGGAATTGAAAGTTTCAGGTTCCGCCTAATATAGTACCTTCTTAAAATTGCGTTCTAGATAAAAAAAATTTTCATAAATAGAGTAAAATAGTAGCCTGATTTTATAAGTATTTACCTACCCTAATAATATTTTTAACCTACTAATTGCATTAATTTATCTAATTTCGAATAAGAATTAAGAATGAATGTGCGAAATTTTGTTAGAAGCCCTTGGGAAAGTAAATAAAAGATATTAATCCACACACACGCATGGAGAAAACTTTTTATCTCTGGAATCCAAATTTTTACAAAAAATTACAACATTAAAACAAGCTAAAATTTGAAATTTAGTATGTAGGTTTTCCAACCAGACAAACAGACAAAGTTTTCTAGTTTTTAAATAAAAACATCCATTGATTTCCAGTAAGAATTTTTCTTGCCTTTTTATATTTTACGCAATAATGTCTATTGTAATTTCTATTGGGGGCTAAAGATTTTTACCTTTTTGTGCTATTCTAAATGAATTTAGTTTCAATGTTTAGCCTCTTATCTAACATCGCCAGGGATTTTGTTTCTTCAAATAACAGGCCAAAATTATAGCATTCATACTGGAGAAATATGTGTTGTGTGACATATCTTATAAACAAGAACCAATTCCAAAAAATTGAGGGCAATAACTATTTGTCTCTTTTTGTGGACAGACGTCCTTCAAATTCTTTTAAACTAGTTAAACTCTTTTGAATTCAAAATGCTCCATTTTCTTTTATTTAACTTCTTTCATCTTTTGATATTCACTGCAGTTTAAGCCGACTAGTTTTTATTCCAAGTAAATCTGTTTCATTTTGACACCAATCAATCGACCTTCGAAGAGACTTTCTAGTTGGTTGACAGTGAATTGTAAAAAAAATAATATTCCATGACCTCGGAACGTGGAAATGATTACAAAACTCATTATATCTCGCTCCCTTCCACTCTTTGTTCCAGACTTCTTTCGCTTCTGTTACGCAACGGTTTTTACTTCCATTGTCCATTTGGTTGACTCGAGTTTCTCCAGAAACCCCAGGCATAATGATGATGCTGAAGAATACGATACGGTACATTTGTGGCTGTAACGGGTTTCTTTTCCAGTCCTCGGGCCATTTTTTACGTCGTCGGGATTTATTTACTGTCCATTTTCACTAAAAAACTTCGAGAAATTGAATAATTCTGTCTGCCGGCTCATGTGTTTCCATAAGACTTTTTAGATAGGTAAGGGTAATACACGCATATTTCCGAATTCAGCATGAGAAGCGCAACAATGTATACCTATTGACCAATATGATTCAATGATTGCCGTATTTTAGCACCTCCCTTCAACTACGTCATGTAAAATAAAAAAGGGGCCATCCATAAATGATGTCACACTTTTTTTGCCCATTTTTGACTCCCTCCCCCCCCTTTGTCACAAACTGTCACACTTCCCCATACCCCCCCCCCCTTCTGTCACATGTCACGCTCTTTAAACCAACAATATGTCTAATAGACTAATTTGAAATAGCCCGGAACCAAGGTTTTTTTTCCGTTGATTTTCAGCTGCAGGATGTGATGTCACAACTTTTATACCCCCCTCCCTCCCCCTTGTCACAAACTGTCACAAATTGATTAACCCCCTCCCCCCCTCTGAGCGTGACGTCATTTATGGACGGCCCCAAACGGATCAAAATAAGAACACGTGATACACAAGTATGTTCTTAATTTTTAATGAGACGGGGTTTGTGCATTAAATTTAAAAGTTGTGAATGAAGAGTTATTCTTTTATTTCTTTTTTGTTCTGATACTTTTTTACAATATTTTTGTTATGGATCAAGTATATTATGACCAATTCTCTGAAAATTCATTCATTTAATAATTTAATTCAATACTACATCGTTTGAGTAGATTGAGATGATTAAGAATAAAGTTTTTGAAATCACGTTTGTTCTGAAGAAATTCTGTACAGATTTCTTTCATATGTTATAAAAAGCTTTATTCTATAAATTAAAATAATTTTAAAATAGAAACTCTTTATTTTTTCCAAAGCATGCTTATGTCAAAAGAGAATTAGGGATACTCAGCTATACAAGTTAAAAGCAAAGTTCTAATTAAAATTAAACGAATCCAAAAACATATTTTATTAGAAAACTTTAAACTTTCGTCTTTTCATGCTCTCCTGACATGATGTAATGTAGTTGAAGGGAGGAGCTAAAACTTCAATCCTATTGGTCGGTTGATACACTGTTGCGCTTCTCATGCTGAAATCGGAAATATGCATAATACACGCTGAAAAGACTTCCTACCGATACCAGATTCATTCATTCATTAAAATTTTCATACCATTTTTTCTTTTATAATATGTACTTCTTTCACTTCTTTGCTACATCTGACAATCAGAGCCACTTCTAAATGAAAGGAGGGGTAATTGATATCTCTTGTTTTTTACTTGTTTACAGTAAAAAGCGTAAAAAATTTAAAAGATGTTTTTGATTAATAAATTCTTTGTTTCCTTGCTTATTCACTTAAAAATTTGAATTAATGGTATCACAAAAATTGAAACCCTCAATCTTCAGACCTAGCTTGAAAATTATAGGCATGATAGCGAATAATTTTCTTGTCGAAGCTATTTTTTATATTTATTAAATTTTTTAAAAGGCACAAGAATATACCCTTTTCTTTGGAACTCAATAACAGCCCTCTTCAAACATGGTCTCCAAACGGTGATGCAAATGTAAATCCTAAGAGGTAATAAAAATTGTTTATGCACTGCATTTAAATAAGGGTGTGATAGTATTATTTGCCTATTAAAAAGTTAAGCTGTCAAATGGTTTTTAACTATTGATGAATATCTAGAATTTTTATGAGTCACTTCATTTGGTGATATTATTTTTCTTATTTATCAGACTACTGAATGAGATATCGAAAGGAAAAAACAACGTTTTTACACACATTGCACAAATTATGGAATTACATAACGCAGCATACTTGTTTTTCCCTTTAACTATTTTATTTGCACAAAGATACTTATTTCTTATTAATTGATTGAGATGCATTCCATAAGTCTCAGTTTCTAATAAATAATTTGAATGTATATTGTGAAAGTTAATGCTTTCACAATATACATTCATTCACATGCTTTTTTAGGTCCATACATTTGTAATAAATTAAACGTTACACTTAAACTAACCAATAATATACGTGAATTTAAATCTGGAATACATGATTTTATTTCAGGACAACCAGATATTGAAACGTTATTTCATATTTTAAAATAATTAAGCGCAGCTTTTTGCCACTTAGCATTTTTTTAGTTTTCTAGGTGCCTGGGACGAGCCCTTGGCTCTTTGGGCACTACATATCTGTATTAAATTGCTTTATGTATGTACGTGTATATATGTTTTTGTTTTTGTCTAATGCTATTTGTTTCTTTTTTTTGTACTTTTTCTTGTCCATGTCCAATAAAATTCAAATTCAAATTCAAATAATCGGTAATTTCTTTAAACGAATTTATTTGCATGTGATCTATGAACGTTCCGTGCTTTCCAAATGCAGTTTTTATCACGAAGGATAAATAAGGGTATAGTCCACTGAAAATAGCGAAAAATAGGGCCGAACCTCAAACAAATTGCAATAGAAGGTTTCTCAACGGTTTTCACTTAGAAATGACCTTAATAATAACATACTAAAAATCGGCCAAAATCGGCCTGGGGGAAGTTTAATTTTTTTCAAATTTTTAAAAAATAGCCGAAAATGGTACATTCGTATTAGCTCGTCCATTCGCCAACAGGGGCGATAAGTCGCCAAGTCTGGTAAACCCCGCAACACTACCGTTGATTCTGGTAACCCTGGAAAACGTAGCGAAATCGCGCTAGTTCCGATCACTGGCGCATGCGCGCGCAATTAAATCGGTAAGCCCATGGGTGAAATAATGTGTGCGCACCCGCTGGCGCAACGCGCAGGTTGTTTTGAACGTAAATTCAACAGTGTTTACAAGGTAAGAACGAAGACTGCATCTGAAAGGTAGGAGTCTAAATGCTTTCGTGTCGTTCCACGGTGAACTTTGTTGCGCCATTTTGCCGAGCCCCAGAGTCTTTCTATGTTTTGCGTATGCACGCCGGTGGTAGAATCGACAAAAGATCGCCGGCGGTAGGATCGACCATTTTGCAAGTAAGTTAGTGCTAAAAAAGTTATTTTTATGATCTTAACGAGTGATATCCGTAGTTTTGGTTCATCCAAGAATACTGATTCCCATTTTTCTGAATCCTTACTGTGTCTGATTACCCCCACAACGAGTTTGGTTATAGATAGGGCAGGGGGGGTTTGGGGGGGGGCGGCAGCCCCCCCCCAACCACATGAAACTTTTATTTTTTATTTTCTGATGTTATAAAGATATTTCTGATGTTAAAAAATGAGTTTTTCGGCGATTCTGATGAAATCCCGTATTTTGGCGCGTTTTGGCGAAGGTGGCGAAAACGATGGACGGGCTAATACGAAAGTACCCCGAAAATTTAAAAAAAAAACCAAAACAATAATATAGACATGTGATACATGTTTATAGGTTATTTTTGAGTGCTGAAACCGAATATTGCATTTAGTTTGGAAAAAATATTGAAATTTCAATTTTTAAAATTAATTTGAATAATTAGCTATATGAAAAAATTAAAAACCCCCTAAAAACCTAGAAAAAACATCCAAAGAGATAAATCCAACGGTTTTCATTTAGAAATGACCTAAATATTAACATACTAAAATTTAAAATTTTTACGAGTTAAAGAAGTTAAATTTTTTTTCAAATTTCCATTTTTTTTTGCGAAAAATGCATTTTTTTTTCAAATTTGTGCAAAAAACTTTAGAGGCTTTTGTAAAGGTCATTTTTAGGTGGATATTGTCCACAGATAGTTATATAATGGAAAACCGGTGGAGTTGACCCTCAATGAATTAGTTAATTATTTTATTTAAAATTTTGAAATTGGTTAAATGTAGTACAAATTTCGAAAGAAGTGAAAAAGGTAATACTTTGGCATATTTACATCAGAATTTATTTAATTAACAATAAATTATATTAAGAACACATAATTAACAAATTAATTAATTTTTTTTAAATTTAAAATTTTAAAAATTTAAAATTTTAATAAATTTTAATATCATAATATAGGCTTGCAATACATGTTTATGGGTTGATTTTTAATCCTATTACATAAAAAAATATTATCATTGCAATAAAAACTGAAATAGACTTAAAAATTTTAAAATTAAAAAATTCTTAATTATATCAAACTAGTCTCAACAACTGGAACAAATTGCAAAAAACGTTTTTTAAACAGTTTTCATTCAGAAATGACCTAACTAACAACATACTAGAAATCGGACAAAATCGGACAATGGGAAATTTAATTTTTAATTAAAAAACTGGCATTCTGGAACAAAAATATTAAATTTTTTCTAGAGGCATGTAATACATGTTTTTAGGTTAATTTTTGATTCTGATGCTGAAAAATTTAATATTTTTGCAGATCGACATCAAAGTTTTAAAATTGAAAAATAAATTCTTAATTATTTAATTAATTTAAATTTATTCTTAATTTTTTTTAACTCTTTTCAAATTTTACTCCAAACATATAAAATTTTTCAGCATCAGAATAAAAAACTAACCTAAAAACATGTATTACATGCCTCTAGAAAAAATTTAATATTTTTGTTCCAGAATACCAGTTTTTTTTAATTAAAAATTAAATTTCCCATTGTCCGATTTCTAGTATGTTGTTAGTTAGGTCATTTCTGAATGAAAACTGTTTAAAAAACGTTTTTTGCAATTTGTTCCAGTTGTTGAGACTAGTTTGATGTAATTAAGAATTTTTTTTTAATTTAAAAATTTTTAATTCTATTTCAGTTTTTATTGCAATGATAATATTTTTTTATGTAATAGGATTAAAAATCAACCTATAAACATGTATTGCAAGCCTATATTATGATATTAAAATTTATTAAAATTTTAAATTTTTAAAATTTTAAATTTAAAAAAAATTAATTAATTTGTTAATTATGTGTTCTTAATATAATTTATTGTTAATTAAATAAATTCTGATGTAAATATGCCAAAGTATTACCTTTTTCACTTCTTTCGAAATTTGTACTTCATTTTACCAATTTCAAAATTTTAAATAAAATAATTAACTAATTCATTGAGGGTCAATTCCACCGGTTTTCCATTATATAACTATCTGTGGACAATATCCACCTAAAAATGACCTTTTCAAAAGCCTCTAAAGTTTTTTGCACAAATTTGAAAAAAAAATGCATTTTTCGCAAAAAAAAATGGAAATTTGAAAAAAAATTTAACTTCTTTAACTCGTAAAAATTTTAAATTTTAGTATGTTAATATTTAGGTCATTTCTAAATGAAAACCGTTGGATTTATCTCTTTGGATGTTTTTGTTAGGTTTTTAGGGGGTTTTTAATTTTTTCATATAGCTAATTATTCAAATTAATTTTAAAAATTGAAATTTCAATATTTTTTTCCAAACTAAATGCAATATTCGGTTTCAGCACTCAAAAATAACCTATAAACATGTATCACATGTCTATATTATTGTTTTGTTTTTTTTTTAAATTTTTTTCGGCCATTTTTTAAAAATTTGAAAAAAATTAAACTTCCCCCCGGCCGATTTTGGCCGATTTTTAGTATGTTATTATTGAGGTCATTTCTAAGTGAAAACCGTTGAGAAACCTTCTATTGCAATTTGTTTGAGGTTCAACTCTATTTTCAGTGGACTAGTATAAAAATAAACAGTTTAATGCTTCTAAAAGATGGTTAATATTCATTACAGGTTTAAATTGAATTTAACTGTTGGGGAATATAATTCCGGCAGTAATAAATTCAAAACGAGAGTTTATAAAGAATTCATTATATTTCTAAACAAGTAATTCAAGTGCTCTCTTAAAAAACATGAGATATGTCTGAATAAATAAAGAAAGACGGTGTGAAAACACGATTCAACGAAAACATTTCAACCTTTTTTTTAACCATAACCCGTAGAATATGAGCCAGAAACAGGTTCGTAATCCAAATAGTTTACAAAACGTGACCTAACTCAACGGGGTTGAGAATAACCATGATGCATCGAAGTTTCTTCTATGTTGTGTAGTTCTTCTCTGCTTTATTTGATTTTTTTATCATTGAAAATAAAAATAAGGTTATCAAAAATGTATGTAAATTTAAATTTGATTTTAAGATTTCTAATTTTCTTAAATGTAATTTTTACATATTATCCACAAAAACCAATAATAAATTCGATTTCGCATAATCTATAAATTTGAAAATTAACTAATTAGATTATTTACGCAACATAAAATATTTTACCCTTTTTCTAACAGAAGAATTAAAATGGCTTTTGAGATTGTGCGATGTTTCTGAAGCTGCTTCTAGCAGACTAAGCTTTCCATGCTCTAAAAACCGCTTGCCTAATTATATGAGCTTACCATATTAGAGTTTCCCCCTGTCATTCATTTTCTATAAATTATCTTCCAAAAACATCATTTTTCAAAAGAAAACTTTTCCCGTTGAGAGTAATAAGAGCGGAGAAAAAGAATGAAATTGAAATTTCAACTAACTTATCGTGATTGCAGTATTTGTATGTAAAAATAAATGCTTGTTAGACACTAGTTATTCAAAATCCTGATGTCACTTAGCTTGATAACAAGAGCGTGGAGATGGTGTTCATAAGGCTTAAAAGAATTCGAAATAAAGAACATATACTAAATATACCAAATTAGATGGTAAATGTGACCTAAAAGTAAACAAGACCTTCACTGCTAAAAATATAGTGCCATATCATAAATTGTAATCTTAAAGAATTTTTTTCTCATTCAGGCTTTTTTTTGGTTAATAAGCTCATAAAAATTACCACCATTGGATTCAAGAAATTAGTTGTTAAATTTGTCTTAAATACTAAAGGTATTTAGAAACTGTGTAGCTGTTACATTATCTAGTGAAATTGTAGAAATTAGAAGAAAGTTGTAGGAAAAGAAA
Source organism: Tetragnatha versicolor (assembly GCA_024610705.1). Classification (NCBI taxonomy): domain Eukaryota; kingdom Metazoa; phylum Arthropoda; class Arachnida; order Araneae; family Tetragnathidae; genus Tetragnatha; species Tetragnatha versicolor. The sequence continues at coordinate 21,298,580 of JANDEH010000008.1, forward strand.
AATTTTGGAATGGGAATATATATAAAATATGAATTTGAAGGATATATGAAGTTTAATATACAATTTAAAAGTAAAAATTTAATTTTTCTCTAGCTTCTATACATCATCCTTCTTCTCTTAATTTTCCCCTTCGTATAGGCTAACTTTTTGACTTAAAATTTTGAGTGAGAACTAAAAAGTATAACATTAAAAACTAATGATGATAAAGGAGGAATATTTTCAATGATAATATCTCTCATTATTCTTCTCATATTTCCATTTTTGTCTTGGAATCGTTAATCAGCATGAAAAAAAGCTAAAAACATTTCGTTTGATAAAATGCTGGAAAATATTTTCTCACAAAACTATTTACTTTTATAGCCAAAGTCATTCTAAAAACAAATTTAATAAAAGAACTTCACCTCATAAACAATATTTACTTAAAATTTGTCCTAACTACTTATATTTAAAAAATTAGTTTATTCATCTTCTGATAATTAAAATAGCTTCTACAATACAGTTATTTTGACCAAGCATATTTTATTCAAGCAATTGATCAAACTCAAACCAAAATAAGTTTAGATTAACCTAAAAGAACAGAAAACACACTCTTGCCCTCTTTTGCTAAAACATTAAAGTAATTGCTCTAATCAGTTAGAATTGCGTTTCCCGAAAACATGTTTTGTAGACCGGTCCTTTCCGAACTTCCTAAACATCTTAAAGAGGACTGTCTCTCTCTGTGATTCACCGATGCGTTAAATTAGTATGATTAAGAGTGAAAACAGATTTACAGCAATCAGGGTGGGTATCATTGGTAAAAGGAGGATTCAACCAGAGTCAGAGAAAGGCTAATTTTTCTTTCTTTTGGTTAACATTGACGTTGATGGCTGTGATGTTAGACTGTTTGTATAAAGATGCTAACTGAATTGCACTGTTAAATATTTTTAAATAAAATTTTTCATTTTAATATTAAAATTACTAAATATGTTAACATCAGAATAAGCACCATTTAAATCAATATTGCTTATGTGAATATATATTTTTCATCATTAAAACCCCGTTTTAAATGCCTACGATTAATTACTGCTATTCTGAAAATTTTCTTTCCTGATACTGTTACAATTTTTAGCATATTCTCTTAAAAGGCAAAACCAAACTTATTTTACTCCATTATTATAAATTTTATTTTATAAACCCTAAGAAAAGTAAACTATTGAAGAAAATTTCATTTTTTGTTTTATTAGTTGTGAGTTGGAGAAGACTACTCCGACTAACACTTTCGATTTTTAATCTCTAATTTTAGTTTCTGATAACAGCATGTTATTTAGTAGCACAACAGTTGCTGGTAAAATGAAAGTAAGAGGAAAGGTTATTCCAAGTTTTTGAATAACGTATTTCACTCTTGATAGATTAAAAAAAATAATAAAAAAATAATAATAATAATAATAATAATAATAATAATAATAATAATAATAATAATAATAATAATAATAATAATAATAATAATAATAATAATAATAATAATAATAATAATAATAATAATAATAATAATAATAATAATAATAATAATAATAATAATAATAATAATAATAATAATAATAATAATAATAATAATAATAATAATAATAATAATAATAATAATAATAATAATAATAATAATAATAATAATAATAATAATAATAATAATAATAATAATAATAATAATAATAATAATAATAATAATAATAATAATAATAATAATAATAATAATAATAATAATAATAATAATAATAATAATAATAATAATAATAATAATAATAATAATAATAATAATAATAATAATAATAATAATAATAATAATAATAATAATAATAATAATAATAATAATAATAATAATAATAATAATAATAATAACACGGTAAACGATGGTTAATTACTTTATTTTGCGCAGAAATTTTGGTTGAAATATAATATTACTTTTAAATAATGTTTATTCATTTATTAATGGTTTGTAAAAATATTTTGGTACCCTTCTAGCTACGTTTCACTTTTTGTTGTAGCGCTCAGAAATTTAACAGTCTAGCGTAGGGTCAAAATACAAAAGTCGATAAGATCCTAGTGTGATAGACACATTTTTTAATTTCTAAGAATTAACCCAATGCTAAAAAATCAAGGAAAACTTATGATAACATAATTTACTTTCAGAACCAACACACCTTTCCTTACCAGAGCCTCATAACTATTTCCCAGCTTCCTCCTTTTCCCATTTTCAAAAAGGGCTGAAAGTTTCTTTCTTAAAGGAATGATTCCAAACACAAGAAACCTCACTAATAGCCATCGGTACCTTAACTCGTAAATACCTTAACCCGTTCACTTCCTTCAAGGAAAATTCAATAACACTCATTGAGTTGTCATATCGGAACAAAAGCATAATAAAAAAGCAATTGCGATGCCATAACACCCGATGGAAAAGCTGATATGTTCCCTACAGGAGCTTTTCCCTTATTCCCAACTTTCCATTTGTCTATTCCAAGACATGATCTATCAAACAGGTTGAGCCGGAGTCTCTATCATTAGTGTCCCAGAAAAGCATTTGCTGACTCAGCGGTTATCCCCTTGCTTCTGGTTTTTGTTTCTTTTTTAACCACATATGATCATAGACGCACCTTTGGAGCCTTAGGACAACGAAATAACCGAACTGAAAGGGAAAGGTTTAACTTTTCGAACCGGTTTGTAAACAAAGAACTGTTGACTTTTATTTTATTGGGGATTTATATTGCATTGCTGGTATATTTCGGTCAGGGCAATCATGAAAAAATAAAGTTCAGGTTAAACGATTATTACTTTATGGTTTGATGTTAAAAATAAACGGTGGGCCTCGAACACCAGTTATTTCAAATGACTAAAAGTAAACGCTGTTAAAAAATTACATAAAAGTTTTTGTTAAACATAGTTTTTACAAAGTTTTACAAAGTTGGAAATTCTTATTAAAAAGGGATTATTATATTTGTGTAAAACTTAATTCGTAATACCTAATTATGTAGTATGTAAGATAGATATACTTTGGATCACATAATATTCCTCCCACCCTGTAAAGTGACATCGAATCTTTACTAAAATTATTCAATTTCAGTTTTAGAATACCGTTTCCTCAAATGTTTAAAATGTACAACAGTACAACTGTTCTTTACCATTCTACAACATAAAAAATGTAACGAAGAATTCTTCGTTATAACCTATCAAAACTTTTTAACATTACGTTTATCTACGATAGTAGCTACCTAACAAAGTCGTTTCTAACAGAAGAAACTTCTCAATGCCTTTACATTATAAAGATTTATCCTAAAAAATTTGAAATTAAAATTTTTGGAAAAAGTCGTAAAAAGTGAACAAATTTTACTCTGAAACAATAGTACCGGCTTTTTTTTAAGACAATGTACTCTCATAAAACATGCCATCTTTCTTCACACATTAAATCTCATCACAATTCTTGAGTAACAATAAACTTGACAAACCAGAAAAAACACTAAAACATTCTGTCGGGAACTAAAGGGAAATAACTCCTTGAGTTACCTATACTATATTCAGCAATGAACCTAGTGGTTACGTAGACTCTACTTAAGGATAGGATTATGATAAATCATGTAAAAAACGACAAAAACTAAAAAAAGAATTTGAGAACCGGTGAAAATGGAGGTTTGGAAAGATCAGATTGACTAAACGGATTGACCTGGAGCATCAGAAACTTTCTTTTCTTACCCGACTTTAATTCTCTCACGTAAGGTTGATAACCCTAACCGCATCTCCGATGTCAGTCACGGTTTTCCGTGTCCGTATTCTTTTATTTATCTCTCAGCCGTAATTCCAAATCCGGCCGGCGGTTATTCGATTCGAAATACACTTTTTTTCATCTTTCAAAAGGAAGATAAACTTTAGATTGTAACATGATGGTCGTGATAACAGTTTACCGTCTTCTGTGCTCTATTGGGGGACGAACAAAAAAAATTTCGTTCTTCTTGGGGTCAAAAGGAGATTTAAGTTCCCCATTGTTCCAAGAAGGGAAACGCCTACTCAGTTGCTTTGTTGTTTGGCTTAGAGGTTGGGCGGGGAATTTTATGCCTATTTTTTTTGCCACACAGCTTAGTAATTACTTTTGAAAAAAAATTTAAGTTTCCAAGTTCTTCTTTTCAAGTTCCGAAAATAATAAAATTCCGGTTTTTGAGAATAACATGCTGCGAAAATAAATTTATTTTGGAAGATCTAAAATGATACTAGAATCGACCTATATTCTTTAACTTGAGAAATCTTTTATCGTCTGTAGTATCAACTCGTTGCGGGTATTCTTCGTGGATTCTATTTTTAAACTCAGAAACTCCCGATTCAATAAAATTGTTTAGATATATGGGTTAAGTTTATAAAATGTGTTACGGTTTCACCATGAAAAGAGAAACAAGCCTCTTTGATGAAAACGTTAAATTTTATTATCTTCCATTTCTATTTTGAAGAACTTTTAAACTTTTAGGATTTTATTTCCTAAAAGTTTAAAAAGCTGTTTCTATTTAAGATTTTAACATCATTGCATGTACAAAAATATTTAAATTTACTGTCTTTCTAAATACTGTGCTTTTTTGATATTTCTAAGCTGAAAGGTCTTCAAAACTGCTCAATTCTTGGATATTTTAAAAGGTAGAATAGGTTAGTATAAAAAACCGTAGTTCAAAAACACGATTAAATAAATGTTATAAAAAGTAAATATGCTTAAAAATTTTTAAAAGTGCTTCCAAAATGAAGTAAATAAACAAGAAGAGGAAACTAGAAGTTTTATATCATCTTTATTAAATTTTTAGCCTTTTGCCTGAAAAAGGAAATAATAAAAACATACAAATGGGGAAGAAGAGTAAAATTCAGCAACTATGCAAACAAGATTAAGAGGTATTGCTGGAAAAACTGCTATCCAGCATGTTTTAATGTGGATGCAATTTTCGATAATGAGATATTTTTATTCTGTGTTAGTATACATCCTTAATTAATTACTCCTGTAATATCCTTAAAACTGAACAAACGATTACAAACGTGATTAGAATTACTTTATAAAGATAATATTGTAAAAGTATCTATTATTTTCATCGTTCTTTTTTTAATTAAGTATAAATCCAATCATCTTCGTTATTTTACAACAACTAATTAATAAGAATTTCGCTTATTCACTGTAATAAATTTAAAACATATCTAAAGGTTTATCAAATATCGAAATAATCGTCAATGTCTCGGTCATGTCATAAATAAAATGCATCGCATGTCAAAGTGTCTTTCCAATTAGTCCATATCCGCATATCCCCTTCGGATCAAAAAGTCCTTCCGCAAAAATATCGATTCGTGCGAACAAATCGGAGAAATCAATTCAATTGTTCGCTGACATCGATTACGAACTGGAATCAGCTTCGTGATACACTATAGAACGACGGAGATATGGTCGACGAGATTTTATTTAACGCGATTTAGAAAAAAAGCCCAAACACACAATTTATAATTATTTGTGAGAAACTGTGGAACACTTTTATCATCCATACGTGAAAAAAAATAAGGTGGCGTGACCAGAAGTTCGCTTCCTGCACGTTTCATGTGTTCCATTTCTTCGCCGCGTCCAATCGTGGCGGTGGAAGATGACAACAGAACATGAAACCGGCCAATCAGAGGCCTGAAAAAGCCCTAATCTCACCGCATCGGCTTTTCGATACATCAACACGAGATGGTTTCTCGGAGAATTATTCCTGTTCAGTTTTAAAACTCAAAAGGATTTTGGTTTTGTTTTTCCTCTTGTGACTGTGGTACCTTGACACCGAGAGCAGAAGATTATCTGTTCGCTCGCTTGAAGAACTCATGTACTATCTTAGGAATTTCGGAGCATATTTTGTTGTTATGATTGTGGGTTCGGACGCATTTTTTGCGTAAAGGACCCGCTCAATGGCTACAAATGGATTTATTTCGTACCCCAACTCGCCGATTCCGGAGGGTAAGTTTCACTGTAGATTTTTTTAATCAATTGTTTATAATTAAAAAAATACTCAACGAATAAATTAGTAATGTTTAGGTTTTTTAATCATATTTATAATGAATAACTTAAGTTTTCTTTCTCGTAATCGTCAGTTAACTGTATCTCGTCAGTTAATCTGAAAACAAAATTTATGGTTGATTTGGAGAGAACAAACCGTTATATTGCTTATAGCAGTTCAATGTGATCCCAAAGAAATGAAGAAAATTATTTTTCAGAAAACTCCTCTTTGAATGGTTAATGAATATTTTCAATGCAGTAAAGGAAAAGTTTTCTTATCCTAAATTTCTAGCTCTCTTGCCCTCCCCCCAGGGTTTTCTTCTTTAATCTACTCATGGCAGTAAAAGTAGTGCAGATTGTTCGGCAAAGAGAGTGTATCACTCTTCACTCACCCCCTATTCACCATTAATAGTTTTAAACCTTGATGTTTCGGTATTTAGCCCGTAATACAATATTCTTATCTAAATTTCCGTCCAAGAACAATCGGTACGCTTAAAACCTCCTACTCGATATTAGATAACTATTTCACATGAATGTAAATATTACCATTCTTTCATATATTTAATTTGGAGAAAGTAAATCTAGAAATATGTATAAAATCAAGTATAGAAATTTTAATAATATTATATAAGCTGTTCGGAAACAAGAAAAGGGAATCAAATTTTTCGACCCTTTTGTTTTCCACCCCGAAGTTTGGATATACGCTAAAATAAATTCTTATTTCTTTCTTTCGCGTTTAGTTTTCTGGGCAATAAATACAAGTTTTAGGGAGGAAAATACGCTAACTTAAATAGAGATGCATATAGCAAGAAGAAAGTAGTTCTGCTAAGATAAGAATACTATGTTTCAAGCCTAAATTAAGATTTTGTTTCAGCAAATCTCGCTTTATTCTTTCTTTTTTGTTTACAATTTGAAACAAAAAGCCGCATTACCCATTTCGAAACTAAATAACCATTTCGAAACTAAATAAACCGAAACCTGCAGCGCGGAAAAAAGCGCTCTCAGTTAGGCATCTCCACGGCAGATGGCGCTGATATGCAATGTGAATTAGAACTCGAGAAAAAGAAGCGTTCTACCAATTTATCATTTCTGTACTTAAAAATCCTTTATTCAGTGAAAATTAGGGCGAATAATTATAATATAAAGAGGTTTTTTAGCCTGCAAACTCAATCAATCCTGCATCGCATTTTGATCTGCGTTAGAATCCGTTTATTAGAGTTTAGACATTACAGAAATGGCAACGTTTGGAAGGTAGTCTAGAAGCGTCAAGCTCAACAACAAAAATTGTTTATTTGACTGGATACGTTACTGCAGTGCGGATATAGTTTTGTTATTAACCATTCTGGAGTTAAAAATTATGGTTAACACAAAGACTCAATGACATGTAAGTCTGGTTATTGCATGTGCAAATTTGTTTGTCATTTGTATTTGTATTTACTATTGATTTTTCGATCACAATCTGGTGTTCAGTAGCCGGCTTCGTCATGAGAGAAAGTTTGACCTTTACAAATGTATCTTTTTTTAATATATAAACAAACTGAACATGTTAACTAGAATATAGCAAAGAAAATTCTAAATCGAGTATTTGATTTAATCCATGATCGCATGAATTATGTTTTTTAAAGTTAATTTTTAGTGTCACCATATTGCTACGACGTTCATCCTCCCCAACTATCATGATTTTACTATTGCCTGAACAACTGTTAATTTAAATTATATCAATCCTTATGAAGTGTAATATCGTCTTAAATTTTCCGCTGTTAAAAACTGTTATAAAACGTCGATTTAAACCTTGATTTACCGTTAAGCTTACAAAACCTTTTTAATAAGATAGGGAGAAACCATCAAAAATCAACTTTTAGTCAGATCATTAAATATTGCCAAGTCCGTTATTTATTGAAAAATTGTTGTTGGACTTCAATATGTTGTTTGAGGAAAGTTAAGAGAAATTTTCTAAAATAATTCTATGAAATCGTTTATTCTAATCAAGTAATTGTCTAACTTAGGATAAGGTGTGACACATAAATTTTATTTGAAATAAAATAAACTGATTTTACTGTAACAAAAAATTTTAAGTGTTTGCAAATTTTAAGAACTTTGACATAACATATAAAAAACACTTGATTTTTTTGTACAATATTATATCATCTATTTTTTATACAAAAATTATTATTGAATATACCTAATTATTTGTGAATTATATATTTCTATTATAAATGTTTTAACATGTTTTATATTCTTTCCTTCCTAAATATTTTCTTAAATATCACGCTGAAATAGCTTTTTCTAACCCCTATATGTTTTTATAAATTTGATTTCTCTAATTTTAAAATTATGTATTGAATTTACTCCACTTTTTTACCTATGCTGCTACAAATTCTTCCTTTTTTGTTTCATAAATTTATAAGTATGTTTATTGATTAAAAGAAATATTGAATTAGTGTTTCTAGCCATTACATACTTTAATTTTACTTGTGTGTCAATCATTTGTAAATTTTAACCACCTTAATCTTATAGAACCTTTTTCAAATTTTCTGTTTTTATTAATTTATAATGATTTTTCTTTAGAAATTATACAAATATTAAGAAAATTACCTTTTAGTGTTTTTAGCCATTTCATACTTTAATTTTATCTGTGTGTTAATCATTGATAAATTTTAACCACCTTAATCTTATAGAACCCATTTTCAAATTTTCTGTTTTTAATAATATATAATGAATTTCCTTACGAAATTGTACTTAAAGATAAATTAAGAAAATTACCTTTTAGAAGTTATCTTAATTGAAATTATTTTTTAACTGAAGGTAAAATTACTTTTTCAAAGTAAATATTGAAAATAATTAAAGGATTCACCCTATAAATATCTACCAAGATATAAAATCTTCTTTAATTAAGTATTCCTGTAGGAAAATCCAATCTTTAATCTTATTAGTAGGTAATCTTTTTAAATCCAATTCTAGTATTTATTAAAATCTTACCTAAATTTTGTGTGGTAACAATAATAATTGGTATAAATCGAAAGTCAGATATAAAATAAAATGTTTATCATGGTTATGTGCGTTTAGAAAAAGCTTACCATTTGTAGAGAAATTTTTAATTTCATTAATTTTTTCAAACAGCGACAGATTTCTAATTTTTTGCGATAATTTTACCACTATTTCCTTCTTAACTGCTTCTTATTTTATTATGAATTTATTACTGCTGAGTTATTACACTGACTAAGAAAAGAAAACTGGAATCAAGTAGATCTTGCATTTTTCTTTCTTGCTCACTTTTAATTTTACATAATGCCTAACTTGAGAAAAGTAATATTTTGAAAAAATATATCCTGTGTGACGTATATAAACCAACGACTATCCACTTTAGAAAAAATATGCATTTACAAATCCTTCAAAGGTATTTAAATGAGGAAGTATTTAATAGAAATCATTTGCCCATTTCCCGCTTGAGTGCCAACACATTAGTTGTAACTATCTTTTAACATTGAAGGGTCAGTACATTTAATTTTTTAACACTATCCTTCCTCTGATGGCTTTGCCGAAGTTAAAATGAACGAATTTCTTATTAGCAAGACGAAGGGCAAGCGTCCAAAAATCACAAGCTTTAAAGGGGCTCCCTAATAACGCTTTTAAATTTGAGAACATCCATGCATGCTGAAAATCTAGTAATAAGAGTCCTTTGACCATAAAATATAACTATGACTTTTAATAATAATGGTACCACGAAAGTAATTTTCTTAGATTTAGGTTATTAAGCTTTTTTTATTGAATTGAGCAATAATTTCTTTTCTATTAGTTATTTTTAGATTTTTGAACCTCTTTTCATAAACCTGCCGAAGTGCCCCCGTGATTCCTACGGACTTTAAAGAAATATTTAGGATTTTGTTTGTTCTTTGTGCAGTTTCTAATGAGGTATTTCAGCATTTTCCTAAAACTAGTTGCCATTTAGCTCTTTTGCTTTGATGGAATTTCCTCCCTCACTTGTAACCAAAAGCAGACCCATCATTGGCTATTTTACATTATTGATAGAAAATGAGAATTTACAAATATACAATACAGACATCAGTCAAATATCATTACATTTTTGATTATTTTCAATTGTTAAGGTTATTAATTAAAAAAAAAGAAAAAGTTATTCCTTTTTTTATACTTGCGTTTAACACAGTGATATACATTCTGAGCTGACATAGTAATTAAGAAGGATTTTCACTATATTACCTGTTAAATATTTCCTATTTCCCCGTGGCAGTAAAGTTATTGGACTGAAAAAACGCCTTCCTTTTTGTTTGTTCAGCAATATGACACAGCCTTTCGTTTTGCCTAATTTAACATGAAATAGCACCGAACATTAGTTTTTGCGACTGCGTGCTTTGTTTCAAAGAGTTTGAATCATTTGACACATTTGTTCATTGATGCGGTTTGTTTTTAACTTGCCTTTCCACCAGCATCTTTCTTTCCTCTTCGGGGCGAAGACATTTTTTTACAAACTTTTGGTATTCCACAAAAAGTAAATCCTATTACACTATTAAATCCTTTAAGCAAGTTTATATATAACTGATGAACTATTTTGGAAATTTTGAAAAATAATTCTTGTTATTTTACGCTTCATGAGAAAACAATTTTTTCCGTTTTGCATGTGGTCTCACTTAGTATCCTAATATAGTCTAAATGGCACCTTAAAGTGTGGTAGAGATCTTGCAAGAATCGTTTATAGCCTTGTCATTAGTTTTTTTATTACGTCTCAAATTACAGTTAAAAATGCTTCAAATGAATCGTGTATTGTCAAATATAGTCCAGTAATTTTACACACCATATTTTTTAGATAAATTTCCACTATTTTGGGGCAATTTGCTAGAGTCCGTAATATGCAGCATGTTTTGTCTCTTAATATATCATTACATTAATATAAATTGTAATTAATGGTGATTTGAACTCTTTAAACTTTACCATATGCTAATGTCTTGTCAAAAGGATATGTAAATGTTAGCATTGAAAGCTTCAAAAATGTAATAAAATTTATAAAACAAAAAGATACAAAACTTACATGCTGCTACAGACCTTAAATGACCCCTTAAAAACCTTAAAATCCCCCTTTTATATCTTTCATCTAAAAACTAAATCCCATGTTCAGTATTTAATTGATTAATTTTTTAAAATCATTATCAAGAGATAAATATAAATAAACTATCTATTAAAAAATATTTCTTCCTCCACAATTTTCTTACCGTATTGTTTTCGTATTACATAGAAAAAAGAATAGCTATTTAATGACGGTTTTTTCTTAGATAAATAATGACACACGAGTACTTTTCAATGTTATGTTTTGGTAAATATGATTAACACACGTCTTGCTTTTATAACTCACGTTAAGGATCTTAAGAACAAATATCTTGTCCATCATCGTGCCGGAAGTTAATATCCCGGAAACTTCAAAGGAATATTATTCCCCTTAGGATAATTAGTATTTTAATTGAAATGTAGGAGTGCCCTGCCTTAATATCTCTTGTTTTTCATCAAAAATACATCACCCTGATATCAACTGTCATTTGGTTTATTAGAGGTTGTTTCATTGTTATCGAATCTGTAATGCTGTTACCCAATTAAAACCTTCAGTCGGGAGAAAAAAAACATTTGAATAGTCGAATGTCCCAGGCTTTGTTTAAGAGTAGCGAGGCTCCTTGACCTTTACGTGTGAGAGTCGGTCTCTCTCTATAACCTCATCTACGTGATGTTGTTGCTAAACAGGTTGGGAAGAAACCGTTTGGGGAAGTAATTATCTTCTGAGTAGTTTAACGGGAGTATTCTTCTTCCGTGTCTTGTTTGTTTTTTGATTTGTTTGCTTTTATTATTGGAGTAGATTATTGATAATGGGCAAAAAACTTTGATATCTCTCTCTGTACTTATCTGACTTTCGTTTATCGTTGCTTTTTTTATTTTTTGCTTCAGAATTCAGCTTGCTTGAAATCTTAGTACAGGCATGGCCAACCCGCGGCCCACGGGCCGCATGCGGCCCTCCGGGCCATTTTGTGCGGCCCGCGAAGCTCTCTGAAAACTCTCCAAAAAGTAGCTTCAAAACACTTTTTAGCACACTAAAATTCAAAATTTTTTCGGGGGAGAACCCCCGACCCCCCATATACCTCTTAGATCAGGCTTTGCCAACCCGCGGCCCGTTTTGAAATAATTTGAAGGTCCGCAAGAATTTTTTTGTCAAAAGTTAAAGTTTTAGGGTAAGTTAAGGCCCCCAAATTCGGACAAAGGATACCAAAACACGTTAAAGTCTGTTAATTAGAGTCGTTTTTCCAAAAAAATTTCTGGGGGAGGACCCCCAGATCCCCTTTAGTACTAGGAACTCTATTGTTCACAACTTTTTTAGGATATTAGTTCAGTCAAGTGCAAATCCTAACTAAAAATATATTTTAATTTATGCATGAGAGGAAGATTTGGGTGTACTCTTTCCAAATGCAAAAATCTAGCTGCAATTTTTAGAGAAAATTTTGGTCCTCCCGAAATAAATTTCTATAAGCGCCACAGGCTCCTTATAGTTTCGAGTGATTCCAAGTGTTTTTTAACGGCACCTGTTTAGTTCCTATGGATAGACTACAGAAGGTATTCTTGGGGTTGCTCCTTAAGGTAAATTTAAATGAATATTTTATTTAGGAATCTGTCAAACTAAGCAAAGGATCTAAAAAAACTCCCTAATTTATATACCTAATAATTTACTTCACTGTCATTCTGTGCACCTAATATCCTAAAATTTTATATGCGGCCCGCGAGAGCATTGTGGTTTTCCAAAGTGGCCCTCAACAACATTTGGGTTGGCCACCCCTGTCTTAGTACATTAAATATTTTAATTAATTAAATTTGATTCAAAATAATGTTTTTATATCTTTTATTTTTTATCCATAGATTTTTGATATCTTTTTAACCACCTGGATTCAATTCATGATTTATATTTTTAAACTTAAAACTACAATCCTTTCCTAATTTTATCTACTTTTGTAGTCTTATTAAAAACTGTTCTCCTCTTTTCACAATTATTAAAATCAATAAATTCCAAAGCTCAATTTTTCTTAATTTTAAAAACTACGGAACTCTTACTGATGTACTACATTTTTGCACAAAAACTTATTTATAAGTCGTAATAAGTTATTATTGACAAATATTATAAAATTGTCCATTACTAAGATCAATAGCTTGATGTGCAATAAAGTTTCAAATAATTTAGATAAACCTATAGCCTTTTCATTGTACCACCATCATTACTTTTAGGAAATAATTTTAATAGAAAAACCTAACCTAGAATAGGTATTTTTTTACCTTAAGACCTCTGCCTCTGGATGTTTCCCTAAATTGATTATTTTTATTTAAATACTTACGGAAAAACCATCAATTTATATAATAATAATTCCGGTGAAAAGTGTTTTGATACTACACATTAATGGACTAGAAAGGGATCTTATTAAGGGCTGGAAAAATAAATTCTACATGTCATGAAGCAGAGGTTATTGCTCTTGTAAACTGGATTAAAAAAGATATAAAAGTTTTATTCTAAGTTCCACGATCTCTTCTACACCGCATCCCTCTATTCCATAACCGCGTATTATATTAAATTACTCAAAAGTACTATAATTTTCAACCTGTCTTCAGTTTATGATTTTATTTTGTAGAATTTATTTCCCCGCAGACATTCACGAATGAAGTGGCTTATTGTTCGGACATCAAGCTGCCCAGTTCGTAGTAGTACTTAATAAAAACACTAGTTACGTTGAACCCTGAACGCAATCGGCTTTTGCACTTTCTCCTCTGTTGGCTTAACCCTTTCAATCCTAAGTCGCCCGAGATTACTATTGAATCCAATGGGAAATTTGAGGCGGCTAGATCTGAAAATGATAATAGCTGTCTGGCTTCAGTCGTTTCTTACCTAATATTTTAAAGACGCTGATTTCTTAATTACTAAACAATATACTCTCGGATATTATATACCCCATATTGTTGCAGCCTGTGTGAAAAGTTGTTGTATGGGCTTTTCTTCCATGGTGAGTAATGATGAAAATGGTCTAGAGGCGGAACCACCATGGGCACTTGACCGTCGGAGCGTTCAAGCGTGCCGCAGTGTTTTTTTATTTTATGAGTGGTTTCTCACTTTGGTCGCATCGGAAACAAGCCTTAACCTGCTGTTTTGCAACACTAATGCACTTTTCGATTTGCACCGAGCGCTTTTGAAAGGCGTTTTGCGCTTTGTTTTGTTCTCTCCATCTGGTCGTCGACAGTGAAAAGGGTTTTCTCTCTCTCTGTCTTTTCCCGTGGCGGTTTTTGGAAAGCTGCAACAATAAAGAGGCTGTAATGGTGTTTTATGCGTTCAAGACTCTCCCCCTTTTCGGTTTCATGTCTACAGTCGTTTTTATTTGTTTATTTCGCTAGTTTTCGTTAAAAGAAGCGATCTTTTGAGAAAGGGATGTCGTGGAAAGCTTCACAGATGCCTAATGAAATTTCCTCAAGGACTCGGTTAAGATTTTAAATAATAGAAACTATTATTTGATTTTATGGATTCTTAATGCATTTTTCTGTCTCAAAATGAAAATAAGATTGTTATTATTTTAAATAAATCCTGTAATAGCATGATAATGCTTATATCAGGTCGTTGGGAAGTGATTGTTAGTTTAAGAATTGTAACTTTCTCACATGCTTTCTCATTGACTAATTAAAAGGGGGTGCATGGGGTTATTGACCCCCGGCTTTTAGAAGTTCAACATTTCATAAAGGAAAACGATATTTTAAGAGCTACTAATGTAGATTCTCCCTTAAGGTATCTTTTATACTCCGTATCCAATCTAAATCCCCCCTATGAAATCTGTCTTTCTAAAACTTTCATGAATTCTTTTATTCGAAAAAGCAATTATAGTTTTCTAACTACATTTGTTCAACAAATTTAAACTCATTTAATTTTTAAACGTGTCGCTTAAGTGTGCAAGTTTTTTTTAAATAATATCTTTATATTTTTAATGTTTTAATAATCTCTCTATATTAAAAAAAAGTAACAGTGACCGCCGCCGTCACCGCCGCCGCCGCTGATTTTGAAAATTTTATTTTTTTAACACTTTGAACTATCACTACGCAAAAACTATTTGAAGGAATATTATGAAATTTTGACCATTGGTAGACAAATGTATAAGGGTCATTTCAGTTTCCAGACCTAATTAATTAGATAATTAGTTTTGGAGTTATTTAATGTCAAAGTCGAAAATTATCTTTTTTCGGCTGCGAGTTCGCCCCCAGAAAAATCTATTTACAGCAGAAACATGATTTTTTGAAGACACATACTCTTAGGTATGAAGTTTTGCACCTCGTCGCCCTTTTTTCGAATTTCGAATTATTTTTGGAGTAATTAAATTCTAAAATTTCGTAATTTTTTACCCTTTTTCGGTTTTTTCGTTATAACAGAAAAACTAATCACAGTAAAACTATGATATTTAAAACACACATACAATTATTTTTTATAAAAAGATTGGCATTTCGTTTTTAAAAAAATTCGAATTATTTTTAGAATTATTAAGATTCAAAGTTTCAATTTTTTCATGTCTTTCTGGTCGTTCACTAGAGAAACAGCCGATTTTTATGTGAGTCTGATTTCTTTTATTTCCAACGATTCTCTAGATACACGTGCATTTCATAAATTTAAAAGATATTAATGGCATGCTTTTTCTCTAAGACAGTTGATGATAATTTGTAGACTTGCTTGATATTTTAAAAAACATTTCGATTAAAATATTGACAAGTTAAAACAAGGATATTTCAGTTGCAGTTTTATTTTGATATTTTTGTAGTTATGGTCCGAATTAAGTTATTGATAAGTTCGAGAGATAAAGGTTTCGATTTTAAATTATTATAAACTAAGCCAACAAGTTCCAGGTTTTACTGGATAGTTGAGATGAAACAAGCGAGCTCTGCTCGCTAAGATCGCGAAGCGATCTTCAATGAACTGCGAAGCAGTTCCGGGGGTTGGTGAGCGATAGCGAGCAGGGGGCAGAGCCCCCTAGTAAATTAAATAATCTTTCTGAAGTTATTTTGTTAAAACCCATAAAATTGGTAATGTTTTGCTAAGAAATGACACAACGAAGCTCAGTTTATCCTACCATAGACGATTCTACGCATTTTATATCCTTACTTGATTACGTATAAAACTAGATTTATTTCATGAGATCGATGAAATCACACAACGAGCTACTCCTTTTTTGCTGAATATCTTTCCATTTCAGTGCAAAGCTAGTGCACAATGTCACAAACAATGCTAAGCTCTCCAGGCTGGGATTAAAATTTTTTAATCCCCTAAAACCTGCGTACTCCACTCGGTGGAACGCAACATTTTGTCGGTAATTTCTCCTACTATTTTTTTTACCCGAACTCGGAGTTTTGTTATGCTACCCCACTCGGCCGTCGTCTGTTTACTTTTTCACCGACCGTGTCTTCCGATCGGGCTGAGTTGTCACGGTTCCTGACTTCGCGTTCCCACATTTCTGGAGCTATTTACAGACAGGTGACTCGCTGTTCTGTTTTTTTTCTTTCGGAACCTTCATCGGTCATTCGTTTCAGGGTTTTAGAACCATATCGGCATGTCTTGAGTTCAGACGCGAGAGCTTAAGCAACGGTTTTATTTGGTGCTACAATCCTGGTTTTGTTCTGAGTGCTGTTTATGATACATCTGTTTCGGCTGTTCTTCTGGGGACCGTTAAGATAGAACGTTCCCTACGACGTGGGAATCGCATGCTTGTACGTGGCCTGAGAACCTATTGAAGATAATCCTGTGAGTTTTTTTCGGGTTCTTCTCTCTGTGATTGTAATTAGTGACATATGGATTAGCACGGTAAATCTTCAGGTTTTGCATCATCAGTTGGAGTAAGTAAGATCGATATGGCTTCTGTTTGGCCTAAGCAAGAATTTTCTTGAGAAACTATTTATAGTTGATTCAACTCACTACGGTACGGTAATCCCTATTTTACAAGAAATTATTTTCTTATGGGAAGAGTGATGTGTAATCCCTTTATGCTAAAAAACAACTAAACTCGGAAGTAATCTTTTGCAATTATTTTCAGGAGAAATCTCCCATCATGGGCCCGCATACTTAATCATCACGGCGTCCCTCAATTATCTGATCCTTTCTTGATATGCATCAATCTTTATTATGGATGTGATGCCAGATACATGAAAAAAGTTTTAAACTAAAAAAAATATTTGAATCTGGTATCTATGGCCTGTATTGTCACTACTGCATACATAGAAGTGAGCGCTATGGTAATTGAGAATTTTACCCTATTGTGAATTTTTTAAATGATCATGAAGGTTTTCTTCATCAATGTTCATATTACAAAGCTATGCAGAGAAAACAACACAAGTTAGCTAGCTAATCGTTGAAAAAATGCTGATATTCAAACAATTTCACTGCCTCGTGGCATACTGTGTGGTGTGGTACACGAGGAGATTTCTGTTTGTATTCTAAATTAAAAAAAAAACAATTTCACTAAATTTACACCCCTTACCTGTTAACCTAAAATTTCTAGTGAAATTTTTAGTACAACCCCATTACATATCAAACGCCAATTTTTACACTTAATGTTTTATAGTTTTATATTACTTTCTATTATTTAATAATTTAATATGCTTTTGACGAAACATTTATGCTAACAAAAATTAAGCGTTAAAAGACTCCTTTCCTTACGCCTTTTGTCAAAGACTATATACAGACTTCTGTTAAAACGTTCAGTCTCATCAAACGTGACAACACATGAGAGCTGAACTTGACAATTTAGTATAAAGGTCAATTTCAAGAGAGAAGCAATATGACTGGGTCGCCTCAGCTGTTAACCAAATGACATTGTGTCCTTCATTGTCTTTCAACAATCGCTAGACATAACGATGAATGGTGGTTATTCAAGGAATGATAGTCGGTTGCTGAAGCAGCTATTCATACAAATTATTATCTCGTTCCAAGTGGTTTCGTCGGTCAACTCCTTATTAGTTGTGACTGAAAATAACGTTACTGAAATTGTCAATGCGTCTTCTCATCCTTTTTGCTTTAAATGTACTTGTAGTGATTTAGTTAAACTGGTCGAAATGCACGGCTTAGTGAAAAATAATCTCTAATACACTCTCACTCTTTGCCATTCGTTAATCCTTGCTCAATATTATCATTTGCATTCCTTATTCATCTCCTCTACCCCTTTTATTTTATGTCTTAAATTCGTTCTTTACTTTTTTAGGTAAACAGAATTAACAAAGAATGTTAAAGCATATTAAAATCCTAATTGTCTTTTTTAAAAGAAACTTTTTTTTCTTGATTTTGGAGAAAAACTAGAAGAACTGTGTAAAATGTGTATATAAACGCTGATCATTCTGCTTATAACTTAATATTGAAAATGAATAAATATATTAAATTTTCCAAATATTTTAGACGAGGAAGCTCCCAGTTAACATTTGGTGTTTTTCTTAATTATAAAACTTTAAAATATGTGTAGTACTTTTTAACCCTTTCAATGCGGCGAGACCGATGATGTTTTCCATTAATAATGATTGTAAAATCATTGTTGTTGAAACGTCGTTATGTTATCGTTTATGTGAATGTCTGAAGGTCTAAGATCCTCATAAACGATCTTATAACGACGTTTCAACAACAACAATGATTTTACAATCTTTATTAAAGGAACACACATCATAGATCCCGCCGTATTGAAAGGGTTAAGGTTTATTTCAATGTAGTAGTACTACTTAGGTTTTTCTTATAATATAAATCAGCTTATCCTTTCCATAGCCTTGGTTATCACCACTCTCATAAATACCATCAAGGTATTCCGCTTCTATATGTTGGATCAATGGCGATTTTACGACCCTTTCGCAAATTTCCCTGGAGTAAATTCATAATGGCATGGGAATAATGCAAACATTTAATATTCATAACTTCTGGGAAAATGAAACTTAAGGGAGGTGACCGAGGGTATTGTTTTTTTTTCTCAATTTTTGAACCATCAATCACCGGGGTCCATTATGCGGTGGAGAACGGAAACAGCAAGTGTCAGCCGGACAATGGTGAAAGGTCGAATTGGGCGTCCAATTTGATATATTTCGCACCTCTGGAATTCAATTGCCGGAAGTGTGTGTCGCATAGCTGTGGAAAATATTGGTGTTGTCATGCTATACAAACGAAATACCTCTTTGGTGGTAGACATAAAGCTGTTAATGATGTTAGAAAGTATGGTTTATCTGATGCGCGCTCTTAGTTGTAATTTGTATGGCTGTACTTTTAAATGAAATTTCCGATTAGTGTAGTTATCTTTCAAAATCCCAAAACTTAAAGTTAGAAAGTGTTTTACACCTGTTTTGAAATTTGAAAACATGATTTAACGGGTATAGGTGATTTTTTAATATTGAGATGATAAAAAAACAATCATGATCTATGTGTGATTTAATTTGGGATATAATGCTATCCTTACCTTGTTGTGACAGTGGAGTATACTTTATTCTGCGGTGATTTTTTAATATTGAGATGATAAAAAAACAATCATGATCTATGTGTGATTTTATTTGGGATATAATGCTATCCTTACCTTGTTGTGACAGTGGAGTGTACTTTCTTCTGCGTATTTTCATTCACGTTTATTCCGCAAAGTCCCAAATCACTCTTAGCCAATGATAAAATTCATTACAAAATATGAGTACAAAAATGAGAAATGATAGTTCTCATTGGCTAAGAGCGATCTGGGACTTTGCAGATTAAACGTACGTGTATTTTTAATCTCTTTCAATAACATGTAGGAAAAGTTATAATTTACATAAGCACATACATTTTTTTAAAATTTACTTTTCTTTAAATAATGATGACTTATTATTATAGTTGCAAATAGGATACTCAATCAAACCCTACACAATTCTGGATAGCCACAGACCTTGAACTTACAACATAACTTCGAAAAAAACCGATAGGTTTTAGAGAGTTATCCTGGTTTCACGAAATCATCTTTTAATCTCCTTGATATGTCTTCTAAAGGATGAATGCAACCCTTCTCCATTTCACCACAACGTGACAAAGGACTTCTCCGTTGATCTATACCACACACAAAATGGAAATTGAGAAATTCGTCTTCATACATAGACCTTAATTTATTCCAACATTACACCATTGCTTAATAGCACTTGCCCGCCTGCTGATATATCAGCTTTAACAAAATAATACCCAACCGCCTCATTAAGCCTTTTTATGCTTCCGTACAGCAAGAGACACGCAGTTTAGAATAACACCTGAAGCTGATAAAAATCTTCATCCCATCCAAGGTCACTTATGGCCCAATTGTATCATTCAATCTCATGATTCTCCTGCTTTTATAGTGCTGATTCGAACAATTGGAAACCCTTACCATCGGTTCCGCCCTCTTCGAAGGGCAGAAGTGACAACTGTGGTTCCTCTGTCCAATATTGACGGAACACATTCAAATTGGCCGGGTTGTGGAATAATAATTTCTTTGCTTGTTAAAACTATAATGTATAATTATAGCCGTTGTTTTGTTTGGATATGATGCTATTGTTAAGTTTGTGTAGTAGACTACTTATTATGCAAGAGGACCTACGTTTGTTGATTACTGTAAGGCACTAGAGAAGAGATGTGATGAGTTTTTACAATTGGGCATCTTCTTCACATGATATTTTCTGCCATTGATTTTTTTCATTTTGCGCAATTTAAAAAAATATTTGTATTTTCCAATATTCATATTTTGATCATGTGTTTTGATTTTTCCATATCATTTCCACAACTTCTATTATGGTTGATTAAAATATTTAGATTGATATTCCAAATGTTAGACAAATAAAAGTGAATCATAAAACGATAAGAAACTCATACATCTTTCATGTGTCATACATCTTTCGGGGCTTTCAAATACCCTTCCCTCCCCTTAACACAAGTTGTTACATTTCAATAACCCTCAGTTATTGATGTCACACTTTTGAAGCCAATTTCAAATTTAACGCATTACAAATCTAACTTAATTTACATTACTGGAGAAATAACAATTTTTGATACTGTTAATCAAAATTAGTTACTAAAAAATGTCTATTTTATGGATGAGAAAAAATATTTTAGTGAGAAAAAATATTTTTACTCCATTTTCTCCGTTGCCACACTTTGTAACCCATACAGCAGTACTCTTCCTTCCCCTAAAAAATGTTACCTTAATGGTCCCTTTTAATTTTCTGAAATTGTGTGCAGTGTTTTTTAAAGGTTGTCCATAAAGTTTGTGCAAAGAATTACCCATATATTCTTCTCATACGGATCCCTATTAGTAAACCCAGATTCTATTCTGGTAACGGAAGACCGTTATTGGACGCTGGATCATATAATTAATATTAGTGATTTAGTGACCTAGAACAAAAGCTCGTTTATGCCCAATTTTATAGGATTCAGTTTGCTCTGACTTGAACTTTCATGCCCTAATGGCTAAATCACCCTACTTCGTAGAGATGCGATCCGTGATGGGACACGCATATTGCAGCCGAGGTTTAAGTGATTGTTGCTGCTTTGAGTTCACGTGCTTTTCACATTGTTTTTAACGATTGGTGGACAGAATCGATGTTATTTTAGGTATCGATTCTCATAATTCAAGGTTTTTTTTATGAATAGAATACATTTAGGTGTTAAGCAGTATTAAAACTTTGACATAAAAAACGCAGATATGTTGTACAAATACTAGATAAAATTGAAAATAGTAATTATGTCGCTGATTTTAAACCTTTCAGTATCAAATGTTGTTATTTGATAGGCGAATGGTTTTCAAATGACGTTATAGGATAAATCTAGGTAATATCTTACTGCCATAATAAAACACAATCAATTTAGAGTGAATTTTCTCCATTAGTTATCCGTAAGTTTGATTTGATTTATAATTTTGAATCCTATACAGCAAACCTTTATAAAAACAATAAAGAAGGAAGACTTAAATATTTACTTTAAAATAAAATAATAATAATAATCTTTATCTTTATTCACAAGGACAGAAATCAAATACAGAAATTAAGAACATATTAGTAGCCATCAAGGGGATAAATTCAGAAATCCCGTTCAGGCTACCTAAAAATAAAATCTTACATGAATTGATTAGCAAAGAAGGAAAAACCAAACACAATTTAATAAATTAAAAAATTGGCAAAAAGCTGGTCAAAATTGAAATGATTTTGCTTCAAATGAGGTGAAAATATAGATCAGGATCGTCGATATTTATTAAGAAATTAAATAAATTTCGTCTAAAAGAAGATAAATTATTTATGCTAATTAAATTTAGAGGCAAACTGTTAAATAATTTGGGTGCAAGGTAAAAGAAATGTTTAGTAAAGATATCCTTGGAAAATTTAGGAATCTGATAAGTTTGAATTGATCTAGAATTATAAGTTCTTTCTCTAAAATCACACAAATAACTATGGCGAAAAATATAAAGTATGATACGGAAGTATGCATTATGTCGAAAGGGGAGTATATTAAGGGATCTAAAATTATTGGGGCTGATATGAGTATTTAGAATTTTAAATATTTTGTTCTGAATTGAAATTATTGGTTGAAGATTGGATCTATATTCACCACCCCGAATGATAACACCATAATTAATTAAGGAATAAAACCAAGAATAATAAATAGTTTTAAGAAAAGACACACCAATATTATTTTTGAGGTGGTAAAATTTACACAAAACAAAACGCAATTTTTTTACCAGCTCTTTGATATGAGTTTTCCATTTTAAATTTGAATCTATTATTAAGCCTAAATATTTTATACTATGAACTTGTTCTAGTGTTTCACAATCGCAATTAAAATAACTATGACAGAGATCGGAATGAAATTTAATATTAAGATTACTTGATGTCAGTCTAAGATTAAAATAAGTGTATTTAGTCTTGTTTGAATTTAGAGTTAAATCATTTATAGAAAACCATTTTCTGATTTCTATAAGGTCAGTTTCAATTTGTGATTGAAGTTCTAAAAGGTTTTCACAGGAATAGAGTAACACGGAGTCATCGGCATAAGTTATAATTTTACCAAAAAGTTTTAATTTACAGAAGTCGTTAATAAGAATTAAGAACAAAAGGGGGCCCAAAATGGATCCTTGTGGCACGCCACGATTTGAAATAGAATAACTACTTAGTGTGTCCCTCACTTTTACTCGTTGTTTTCTATTGGATAAGTATGATATGAACCAGTTTAATATATTTCCTCTAAAACCTGCGTGTTCCAATTTCAAAATTAATAAAGAATGATTAACATCATCGAAAGCCTTGGATATATCTAAAAAAAGTGCAACAGTTTTTTTATTATTATCAATACTATTATAGAGAAATTTGTTGAATTCTAAAAGAGCCGATTCAGTATTTCTACCTTTAATAAATCCATGCTGATTTGATGCAAAAAACTCAATATGATTCAGAAAGATATACATTTTAATGGATAAAGTTTTTTCGATGATTTTAGAAAAGGAAGGTAAGATGGAAATTGGGCGATAATTAGACAATATATTTTTATTACCTGATTTATATATTGGAGTTATGGCGGCTTTTTTAAGTGAATCGGGAAACTCAGATGATATAGTTGATTGATTTATAAAGTTAGAAATACAATTAATGTTATTTATTGCAAACATTTTAAGTAGTTTTAAGCTTATACCATCATAATCCACAGAGTCAATATTAGTAAAAGAGTTTAAAATGTCAGTAACTTCATAATCTTGTAAAGGCAGAAATACAAATGAATTTAGGCTCGGTGATAAATATAAAATGCATCTGTTACTATTGTCAACAGAAGAAACAGCAGTACTGTAATTAAACTGATTGTTGAATTGACTTGCCGAGTCTGAGTCGATTAAATGGTTAGGTAAAACAGGAGGTTTACTTGTGTGGCAAAGTTTATTTATGAAATTCCACTCCTGTTTGGTCGAGTTAAAGTTTTGGAATTTGTTTTTGAAGTAGTTTTATTTTGTTGCTTTGATTATACGTTTAAGTTCAGATACATAAGTGCGATAAGCGAGTCCGTACATAATATCCAAAGGATATTTACGAATTTTTCTATAGAGCTTTTCTTTTCTACGAATAAGAATTAAAATATCATTATTTATCCAATCACTTTTATGCTTATTTTTTCTTAAAGGGAATTTAAAATTGTTTTTTATATTATTTAAAGTAAAACAGAGCTTTTGGTATTGTTGATCCAAACCATCATAATGATTGTTATTAAAATTATAAGTAGACTAGCTGTTATACCCGGCCTTGCACGGGTGGGGTGTATAAATTTATTTTTTTTAAATATTTCTTAAAATACATTTATAATTTTGTAAATTAGCAATGTTACAAATCATCCCGGTATCCCAGGCGCCTCTTTCCTATCCCAGTGTTCCCGGTGGTCACGGTAATTTTTCTAATCCCGGCGTTCCCAGTAATTTTTTATATTCCGGTATTCTGGGTGTCTTTATGGTAAATTTCCTATCCCAGTGTTCTCCGTAATTTTTATAACCCGGTAATTTTTCCATCCCGATGTTCTCGCTAATTTTCTAATCCCGGTGTCAAAGCTATCAACACTTAAGCAACGACGCTCCCATGGTAACAGGGGTCGCAACTTTCTGAGCGATCGCAGCGCCAATTTTCCTTCTGGCGAACGTGCGAGGAGTTAGCCGGTGACGGAGGGCTGCCCGCGCATGCGTGGTAATACCTTCCTTAGGATTGTTTGCCATTCCTTAAAATTTATTTTGTTTAGTCTTGTTGAAGAAATAAAATAAATTGGGGTTCCCATAAATTTGATCATTTTTTATTAACGTCTCATTGCTGATTATAAAATATAATAAATATTGAAACATATATGAGAAAACATTTTAATTTGAAACCATTTTTTTAAATTTCATCACATTAAATCATTAAAAACAATAAAATCTAGCCTTTAAGTAAAGACATAAAATGTTAATTTTTTAAATTAAAAAAAAACTAAAACTGCAATAGTATATGGTTTTGTTTAGCAACTTTATTCTGTTTTCACAGAATACATAAAATCGTTAATGATATTTAAAATTAAAAAATTAGGATTATTGTACATTTTTATGAATCCAAATATTCTTAATAGGATATTTCATTGGTGCAGGAACATAATTGTTTCCTCCAAAAGAAGATTTTATTGTAAAATAATACCAAGTTGATTCAGTTACTGAAATTCTTTAAGTTTCAACAATTTTCACATAATTCATGGATAAAAATTTTAATAAAATTATACCCTATTTTAGTCTTCCTTTCGTACTTAAAGCTTATCTTTTAAGTGGACATTTTCTTCAATTATTATTAATTAGATATAGGTATTTTTTTCTCGAATTTAGCTAGCTTAAAGCAAGATTGATAGTGTTGCATTTGCAAATTTTTGGTTGGTTGACAATATCAAAATATTCCATTTCTTACTTCTAATAGAAATAATTCTATAATCAAAACCTAAATCCTTGCAAAGAAATTTAAAATGTCCCTTTAAAGAAAACTGGAAAGTTATTTACAATATGTAAGGTGATGGGGCAGATTTTACAAACACATTCTTAATACTCCAGTTTGGAAATAAGAAAAGAGTGAGTCTGTCTAGGATTTTTTTAAAACTACATATTTTGGGAAAATTTAAATCAACTTGGAAAAAAATTAAAATGATAGTGTATAAATTAACATGCACATATACATAATCTTCAAAAGATCAAAAAATAATAAGAATTTTGTTTAGAATGACTTATTAATTTTAAAAATAGGATAAAACAGCTTATATCAGAGAACTTTCATTATAGAAATTTATTTTGTGAAGGTACCAATAAAATGTAGTAAATTTTCCTTGAACAGGCACCTGGAGTAGCTTGTAAAACTTTAAAAGCATAATCTGTAATATAAACTAAATCTTGAAAAAAAACTCTTCTAATTACAAGAAGGTTCTGAACTGCAAGAAAGTTAGCACTACAACAATTTATCAATTATTCAATGTTTATTCAATGCTTAAATATAGTTGAATTGTCACTATTTGATGGTCACAATTCTAAGGATAAATATTTTTTAAAATTACTAAATACAGTAATCTGTTTTTCACTATCAGATAACTCAGAAATGAAGAGAATTTATCAAAAGGAAAAATGTTTATTTGACTACATTAATCGACACTAATTCTTGAAATACATGACATTTTGTTAAAATACATCATTTTTAAATTCTTCACAATCTGCCCTTTTCAATATTCGTTTCATGGATTTACAAAGAACAGCATTTTATATGAAATTAAAAAAACAATTATTATAGGAAGCGATTACAACATCGAAATAGTAATTACAGGAAAAAAATTAACATTATACTAATTTACTGATTGCTATATTAAATGACTCATTGAAGTATGAATGGTTTACTTATTTGCAATCAATAATATTTATTTTATCTTGGTGTAAATTTCTATATTTAATCTCCTAAAGATAAAAACTTTCATGCGAAAGAAATTAATACAGTACTTCTAGTTGAACAAAAAACAAGCGAATAAGAATTCTTAAAATATGGGATTTCCTAATTCTAGAAAAATGCGTAATTTAGCTAAATAAGAACGAGAAAAACAGTCAAAATAATAAATATTTTTATCCCTGTTTCAATTAAGAATTACAAGTAATACGTAATTTATAACTATGGCAAAAAATATCTTACACAAAATTAAAAAAACTATATCTTATTTTTTTACAACTGAAAAAACAATAAAAAGCTCCATTTAAAACAAAGTAAACAATAGCTGCTAATAAATATATAATTTGTCGAGTAAGATAACTTTCACTGGGATCTAAAAAATATTAAATATTCAAAATATTTACCTTCGTAATTCCAATCTTGAATTGACCTGAGCTAGTCTATAATTTTTTATGTTGATCTGAAACTAATGATTAATCAAAACAATACTCGCCTCTGTCGATTCAATTGAGTGACGACATGGGGAAAAAATGGCGGCAAATTTTGAGCTCTGAGATTTCTGTAACTCCTCGCACGATCGCTAGGGGACGCCACTACAAAAAAAGCGACTGGTCGTCCCATTGGATTGTCTTCGCTTAACTATATAACGCTTTCCCCGGTGTTCTTGTGACTTTTTACAATCCCGATGTTCCTGATAATGTTTAATATCTTGGTGCCTTTATAAAATAACAAATTTGAAACCATAGTAAAAAGTCTAGTAAATTAGTAAGTCTAGTGAACAAATTAACGAATTTAAAACCAGTGTTTAAAACTAAAATAAAAGATCTAGTAAATGAAAAAGTCTAGTGATCTGTCTCATTCGAAACAATGTTTTATTTTTAACTCGTTGTATGACTGGTAAAACAGGTTTTCAAACACGGAAAAATAAGTGAAAAAAAGCAGGAAAAACGGGAAAAAAAAGAATGAAGGACTGATTTTCTCTTTATAAAATATAGCCCATGTCCTATTCTGATGTATAAGCTACATTATGGTAGAATTTCATTAAAATCCATTCAGTAGTTTTTGCGTGAAAGAGTAACAAACATCCAGACAAACATTCGCAATTATAATAGTAGCAGGATAAGTAATTATAGACTCGATTATAGTTAATATGCATTATATTACTATTGGGAGGTACTTTTATAGGTAAATTAGAACTGGATAATTTACAGAGAGTGCAACTTAGTGTCTTTTGAAGTTAAGAATAAAATGGTATATAAGTGAAACTTAAAGAAGGATGATCAAGTAAATAAACATTGCTGCATCACCAAATATCAAAATTAAAATTTTCAATTATAATTTGAAAGAATTTATATTCTTGAAAAGTTTCTTGTACTTTTTTCAAAGTTTAGAAATTTTCCCAAATAGTATAGTTTAGTATAGGATGTCCCAAAAATGAATGACAGTTGAAAAAATCAATAACTAATAACTCGAAAACTAAAAAAGATAAAAATACGCGGTTTGTTACATCCTACTCCTGGGAATCTTAGGTGTAGGATACAACAAACCGCGTATTTTTATCTCTTTTTAATTTTTCAAGTTATTAGTTATTGATTTTTAAAATGCGCCAGTCTTTTTTGGGACACCCTGTAAATAATGAACACCTAGATTGAGTTAAAGAATTGATTATGCCATTATTGTTACCTTAAATGCATCCTGATTAAATAGCAAAATACCCTATATTTTAAATATTTAAATTATCGATTATAATATAATCCAAACGTATTTTAATAAGAAATCATAGTTTTCAATGGGAAAATATAGTTTTCAAATCTGACGGATGTTGTATGTTAAAAATCATCTATACAAAACCAGAGTTTTGCTTTTTATAGTTTAAAGAGGGATCTTGCATTTTATTTATCTATTAACTTTATTAAGTGGAAAGGTTATTAAAAGTGAAAAGTGAAACTGAAGTTAGAAAGGAAAATTGTTCTCAAAGGTTCTTAATGAATATGGATTATTTTTGTCCCAATTATGCCTAATAGCGTAAAAACCTAATAAACCGTAACGGTAAAAGAATTAGCAAACCGTGAAAAGGAGATCAAGATATTGATCAAATGTTTAACGGTTATTGAAATCGAAAAATAAATTACTTTCTTTAAATGCTTTTACATGTTCAGACTTGTTTTCAAATGGATGATTGATTGAATGGAATTTTAAACTGATGAAGGATTTTAATTGGTTTCAAATACCGCTTTCAAGGATATCCTTTATTGCTTTTAAATACCTAAAAATAATTTGTTTTATTTAGAGTTTGGTTAAAAGATTCGGTCTTAATTCTTTTCAGTGGAAAACTAAATTAACCGCTTGATTATAATGTTTAGGTCATTTGAAAATAGGCTGAACTTTTGGATTTTTTAAAAAGATATTTTAGAATGTTTTCATACTTTTTATTGAGTATAAAATCGATTTCTTTAACCATATATCTATATTTACAAAATACTTTTTGGGAAACCCACTCTGTTTTAATTTTTATCTTCCTCATCGGACTCGTAATATCACCTCCTTTCCCGGTTTTGAATGATATTTTATTCAATCGTGTTTTTTATGAACCCTCACAAAAGTCTTCAGATGTTTTTAAATCTAAAAATGACCATGAGCTGTCTATGTTAGTGTTTACATCTTCCCTCTAACGTTTTCCTGATGTTTGTGAAAGATTCATAACTCAACATGTGTCCTAAAATGCTATAAAATTGTTTATTTAGTAAAGGCTGTTTAAGAACGCGTTTCCCGAACATTTAAATCATGTAGTTGCATTTTGTGCTAATAAGACTTGAAAACAAAATTTGATGAACCTCAACAAGTATGAAAATACCATACCTTCAAATTTTTTATTGATATTTTTCACTATGGAATTTATTTGTGTTGTAAAAATTGTAAACGCATTTTCAAACTTTTAAAATTGTCAAATTACAATTATATGTTTTGTATTAACTATTTCGGTTCATAAAATTATTTTCTTTCTGAACTCTTACGTTTGCATCAAACTGTTCCTCCACCGTCTGATTATTACTAAAAGTTTTAATCAAATATAGTTTTATGGTCTCAGAATAGAAAATACCTACATAATACTCGTTTCATAATTCAGCTTAAAACAAAATAATATGATTTGTTACAAATAAAATATGCAAAAATTTTCAATTAAATTAATGTAATTTTGTTTTGAGAAAAAATATTTAGGTGGATTTAAAAAAAATTATTACAACAAAAATTTCTGTGTAATTCTTCCATTATGATTTGTTCAATTCTCCCAATCATATTCTGTGTAACTAATTACAAACTTGTTCATTACTAATTTGCCACAACTTGGATATTGATAAGTAAGATCAATTTAACATTTTCGAAAAAAGTTTCTGTTTATTTCTAATTATCAACATTTTACTTGACCTTCAATCGAAACGAACTTCCTTTTTTTCCCAATCCATTGCCCTGATAGTACTTCTGAACTCTAGCTCAGAGTAGGGTTAAGGGCAAAGGGGCCCCTCCATAACCGGATACAATCCCCCAAAGAGGGGGAACTATGGGTCTCTCTCCCGCCCAAAAAAGAACCGCCCTTCACCTGGATACCAAAAGTGTTTCAGTTTTGTTGACGTGCCGGGATTTTTTATTATATTTTCATTGCGTGATCCCCCACTTAGCTCCCTATTCAGGAAAACCAGTTCCTTCACAAAAGGAGCAGGTTGGATCAGCACTCGCTTTATAATGTTAACTTATCGGTTTAATCTTAGCTCTGGTTGAGAGGAAATGTTCAGGTAGTGCTAAACAAGTGAATGGAAGGATATTTATGGGAAATAAAGGTAAGGTCTGATTTAAAAAGTAATGTAATCAAGTGGCATAATATTTCTGGAATGAAAGATTAATTTAAATAAATAATATAAATAAATATATTTTATTGGCAAAAAGGCACACTGGCCCATACACCAAAAAGATCGAAAGATGAACTTATGAATGAAAGATGTTTTAAAACAGCCTTTTGTGTTTGATATTAAATTTTGTAAGGGGGAATTTCACGTTTTTTGTGATATTTTTATATTGTCTGTAGCATGTTATTATCGTCTCTTTATGTTGCAGAAATTTGAAAAAGTTTTTTTTCCAAGGATTTATGTATTGCTAACTGATTATGTTAATATCAGCATAGCAATTTTTAATAAATCATTAAATTTTCATAACATTAAGAAGAAAAATTAGATGTGTTACGGATTCCACCAAAATGTCGCCAGTACCGTGAAAATGCATAACATAGTGTACAGAGTACCTATAGTAAAAACAAACCGTATAAAGTATGCTTATTTGTCGCTAGATCTTTTTGTGAAGCTTCATCTTCCTTTATTTTAATTTTATAAAAAACGTGAAAAGTTATTTTTAGTATTTTTTTCTGTATACATCCACTAATGCTGTTTAATAATTTTCTTAAGCACTAATTAAATTAAACGAGCACGTTGCCTAATTTAATTCACATTTTCTTTAAAAACCGGTGAACTAGTTCTACTTAGAATGCAATTATTTAAAAGTTTGTTACTTTACCAACGTTGTTTTGTCAATTGCGTCTAATTTTAAACAGGATTTTATTGTTGTAATTCACTTGGAGTTGGATTCTACTTTGAAAACAGAACATCAATTTCTCCATTAAGATAGATGGTCCAATTTTCCGATCATTTTTAGCTACTTCATTTGCTTCTATTTGGATGTGCTGTGAACCATTTTCGGTGTTTCTTCAAAAATATGTAAAGAAAACTTCGGTCTAATTTTTCAAAAGTTTCGCTTGAAATCCTTTTGAAACAGGTTACATCTTTCTTGGTTGAACCAAATCTGTCTCAAAATTTATCAGTTTCATCTCTTCATCCCACTCATCTTTCAGAAAAGTATCACAATAGAGTAATTTTTGGTTTATCTCTAAACAATTTTCCGAAGTCATCCCATTTTAAGAACAGCATATCATGCAATGAAGCGGCAAGGTTTTTCAATGCCGCAAAATGTTTTGAACATACATCCAAATTTATTTATATTTGTTATAGATCAATATAGTGAACGATATGTAAAGGACCTAAAATATTGTCATGCACAGTTTCTTAAATCAATTGCTTGCTTTGACAATGAAATTTTACAAATAAACAAAATTATACACAGGTTTCATTGCATGATGTTCGAAAATCTTGAACAGTCATTTTTCCTTATATTTTTTATGCTTACTCATTCAATTAATGACTTAATTTTTTTTTAAATTCGGGAATTCCTTTTCCAGTTTTTTTTAGTTTTCTTACCTGGATATTGATCTTAAAATCCATATTAGTTTCTATGCTATTCCAAACTCAAAATGCGATTTGTATTAAAAGAGTTTCCGCATTATGTGGATCTTTTTTTAAAATTAAAATCACCATGTGATGCTTTTTGTCATAGACAGTCTCCCAGAACTTACCGAAAATCCTCACTATTTTCTTACTAATTACTTCCTAACTATTTCTCATTACCCACTTAGTCTTTAACTTCCTTAAAATTTTGGTTTAAATTTTCATAGACATACCAAGATGAAATTCAACACTGGTCGACTTAATAATTTTTCAAAATGAATATTTTATTCTTTAAGCACTAATTTATTCCAATGCTTTTAAGGTGAAATTTTCGTGCTTTATACGCATTGCTAAAAATAAGATTCACTACTAAAAATAACTGGTTTTACTCAAAGTTAAATCAAGTTTCATCTAATACCTAGACCAAGGGTTCCACTACATAAGTCTCCCAGTGACTTACAGATACCTACATTTCATCACTCTTTCCTGATGCGAATCAGTCCTTAAGCTTAAGCAAGTGTGCAACTCTGTATCTGCCTGACATCGGGGTCAGCAAAGCCTCCGCATCGAGCTATATGAAATTAGTGTCTTGTGTTCCCGTCGTGCATCGTCTGTGGACCATGGCAAATGCTCACGGGCCAAACTCATTACTTTGTTGGACATGTGCTTCGGTGCTACGACGCTGTGGAAAATTCCTGCCAGATGGTTTCGATTATTATTGAGTAGTTGTAAATGATTGGTTTGAACTGTAACTATGGCATGTGACGTGTATTAAATTTTGCGTGAGAACGGCTGATTGCCGCCCAGTGGTTTTTTTTGTTGCGTTTAGTTTGAAAATGTTGCCAATGGGGGAGGATGAAGGAAATCCTGATTGTTGTTGTTTTCATTTCCTCCAGGCGACGTTTTTCACTTTGGAATCCCTCTGTCATCTACACTAACTGTCACAGACATAATTTATATTCTAATAGTTTAACGTGTTGTTGAACTTAATATTCTAAGAATGCAAAAAGGTCAGAGAATTTGTCGTGCAATTGAAATTCTTAGAAAGTAAAGTTCAATGTCTTTTCTCACTTGGAAATTCTTAAGTCAAGAACTAATGAACTAAAGAAGAGTGAAATACTTGCAAGTCGCTTCAAGCAATGTCTTCATCAAGGAAATGTAATTGCTTTTGCATAAAACATATGCAAATATAAGGTTTCAATTAATTCTATTTATAATTCCTTAGTAGCCCAAGACTGCTTATGCTCAGTCAATTGAGCTGTTAAATTTAAAAGGGAATAAAGACCGGAGTGGGTGATAAAAAAGAGAAAAAATCTGCCTCTATAGTCACTTATTGTCCCTAGTCTATTGCCCTTCCGTGTACTTTTAATTAATATAACTGGTATGTTATGTTAATTAATTATACTGGGGGTGGTATAATAATATTAATTAATAACGTATATGAATAAATATTACTCTACCAGTTCATTCACAGTTTTGGTCAATTTCCCAAGCACATGATCATTACACTTATTCCTTCATTAAACCTGCAGAAAAAATTATGAATAGCAGTGTAGATGTCACATTAAGACAAGACAAAACTTTTAAAGCTTACCAAAGTCTAAATTATTTTCAAAAGCAATATCGTCACCCCTTCTCTCCATATTCAAAAAATTTAAAAACTCGGTCATTTTTTTGCATTAATTTTTAATTTATAGTTAAGCTTGCATAATATTGTACCCGAACATCGAAGCTATTCCTTTTTTGAGACAAATTAGATATTTCTTGAAATAATTCGGGAGTTAGACAGCTATGTTGATACATATATTTCCTGTGAAAATCAATAACTATCCTCCAGTACTGTGAATCAATGAAGTAGGTGGAGCTATTTTTATATTTCACAAGGAACGACGCACTTTTGTCGTAATCAATTAAAGAGTTTTTGCGTTGTTCGATGTCCTGGAACAACTACTGTACCAGAAATCTTTAGGTGAAATAGATTGATTAAAAACGGTATAGACCTTGACCTTGAAAGCTCTATGGAAAATGGATAAATGTAAAAAAACTTGAGAAACGAACTTACGAAGTTTATTTTGTGTTTTAAAATTGCTTTTTGGAATACTATCCTAACTGGGAATCTATATGACGTGAAATAATGATTTTAATTTGTTAAATTAAATAATTTAAAACAACCATAACAGTTAAACTTATTTCATTCTTTACCTACAAACTTTGTAGGCAGTATTTAAATTGTAAAAAGATTTGAAAAAGATTTAATTATATGGACATTTATTTGCACTTATAAAAACTTATACTTACATTGTTTTCTAGCATGATAATATCACCCACCTTATTGGCATTTTATCAGAATGTTGGTGTGACTTATTGTAAACCATTTTAGTACTTTCCTGTCATATGTTCAGCAGATAATTTTAAAATTTGTATTCTTTTGTCCCCTACCTAACGACAACATAAGATATCCCAAACGTTACACAAAAGTGAAAAAGCTTTAAATTATTATCTTCTTCAGATAGCACTAATTAGTAGAGTAAAAATTAAGAAGTATTTGAGATGATATCTTGGATAAGATGATATCTTTTCATAAAATTATAATTTTTTTAGGGCAATAATTCACAGTATTTCTTGGTTTGGCAGTAAATGCAAAGACTGAAGACACCTTAGGAAAAACGTAAAAAGAAGCAATCAGTTTTTTATTAAACAGAAGGCGCAAGATAATAAAATATGATAAGGAAGATAAAAATACAAAAAAAGGCAGAAATGTCTGCCGTGTGAGATATTTTTCCGGTTAATAGGATTACTAGGGAGCCCAATGTGATCCAATTATGTTCTATTTTAATAACATCGCCATCTGGTCGGTGTCGCATAAGGTCAGAAACTAACATCTGAAATGGGTCTGCGGGTGTTTCCTCTATATCCGTGGGGTAAGTTATTGATTCGTTTTAGGAAATTAGGTTTCGTAAATATGTTTCGTACTTTGATAAAAAAATAATCGAAAATCATCATCAGTGGTCAGTGTAGATTCTTTTTTTTTCTCCTTTTGAGGGATAACCTAGCTGAATATATGTTTCACTGATATATTTTATTGCGTATTTCCTTGTGTAAAGAAATCGAAATGTACGAGAATCCTATCAATAAGAGAAATAAGGTTTTTTTAACATCATACATCCTTACTTTATTCTTAATAATCATATGATTCTGTCTTTATATTTCCCTTACATTATTCTAATTAATCAATTGATTTTATCTTGATATGTCAAGTCAATTTCAATTTATCACAAATTATAATTACAATTTTATATTTACAATCTAATATAACAGCACATAAACAGAGAAAAGAAACGAAACAACAAAAACAAGAATAAAGACAAACGCAAAAATACCAATTAATAAAAAAATAAAGGAAAGGAAAATATTTTTTTAAATTGTGAGACAGTCGCTATGTCCCTTACATTATTCTAATTACTTATTTGATTTTATCTTGATATTGATTCTATTTACCGTTCAAGCTTATTATTCAATGTAATACTTTTTTTTAAATTAATTAGAATTTTTCCATTTCCTATTTATATAGTTTCTTATAATATTTTTATTTTAATTTTAATACTATTGGTTAAAAGGACATTTATTTACTATTCAAAAGTTTTTTTATGAATTTAGTTTTAAAATAAACTTACTCACGTAAGAAAGAGGGCTAGATTTATGAGGAACACTGCTAGAGACAATGCTGTCTCTGATTGTTCTGGAAGCATCCCTTTATTAAAGTAATGGAATATTTTGAAAAATCGATGGGGTATTATTGCTCCAACCCCCTTCCTTCTAAAATCACCCGTGACATTAGGTGTTTATATAATTTAACGATCTCATCAAAGGTTCCAAGACATTACTCTTCTAGCCATCCTTCTCTTCTCTTTTCACAATTGGTGCTAAAGATGAACCTTTCTTAAATCCGCCCGTGACATAAGGTGTCCAATGATTAACTATGGGAGTAATGATTATCTTGTTTGTGGTGACTTTCCCTCATCAATTGTTTAATAACTACTACTATTATTTTTTAAGCTCTGATCTTATTCATCTTAAGCTGTTTATATAGCTTAAGATGAATCCAATTCTTAGCTTGAAGGCTGATCCAGACTTTAAACTTTTTGTGTTTTAGAGGAATCATCCAAAGTTAAACACGTTCCACTCTTTCCTCCTTCACTTTTCTATGCAAACTAGCAATTCACAAGAGCAAATCACTCAGGATGAGTAAGGCTAGGCGCACACTAGAGAATTTTGTCACGGCGACTGTGACAAAATTATCACCCTGGCTATTGCAAGAAGCTAGAGCGCGCGCATTAGGCGACGAGACTCTTGGCCGATTGCCAAGATCTCGCTATAGAGATGCATTGCTCTCGAGTGACCTAGTGCCGTGACTAAAGTCTCTGATGCGCGCTTAGCCTAAAATATTGTGAATGAGCTTTTAGATGAATCTTTTAATTCAGATAGGGGTTTTTTATAATTATTATTTTAGCTTAAGATGAATCTAATGATTAACTTAGGAAGATTCTAATGATAGCTTATTAACTGGTGAAAGTTGCCTCATCAAGTGTTCAACAACAACCACTAACATCCCCTTTCTTTGCAGAATTGGTGATGGCAGACTCCGAAGACACGAACGGGACCGTCAACTCCTCGACGCTCCCTCGCTCCGCCAAGCGATGCCGCATCCCTCGCCTCAGCCGCTCATCGTCAGTCCGCAGCGGCGAGACCAACTGCCCCCGTCCCAAGTCCATGACCCTCTCCACCTCCACCCCAAGGGGCGACTTCCTCTCCTGGCAGCAGCTGGACCATCTGACCGGCTCCGTCCCCTTCTCGCTGGACGGCGACGACTCGTCGGTCAAGAGCTTCGGCAGCTACGCCTCCTCCTCCTTCGCTAGTCACCAGAGCTCGCGGCCTGCGTCGCGCCTCTCCCACTTCGGCAAGAAGTACGTCTTGCACTGTGATCGACACCTGGTGAGGCAGGGCGACCAGGAGTACCTGACGCCCACGCAGCGGAAGGACAGGGAGATTCGGCATCTGAAGTCGGCCCTCATGAAGCAGACGAAGAGTTGCGAGGAGAAGGAGAGGGAGATTGAAGGGTTGAAGGTGGAGGTTAGGCAGTTACAGACCACTATGGCTGAGGTGAGTTGATAGATACTTACCTATGGTGGGATTTCTTCGTGAGTGGGTTTGAAGGCAAGAGGTGTAGTGACAGTGTGGGGTAACTTCTGTATATAAGGTGGATTGGCAAACTTGCCTAGTTTTTTTACATGATGTCGGTTCCTGTTAGGAAGTTTTATATCCCTTGACTTGCAAAGACAGTTTAGTAGCCAGTGTAGGGAATACCAAACAAACAAAATGAGTTTTACATTTATAGTATTTAAAATTTTATCTACCATACATAGTTAACTTCAATTGCACTCCTTGGCTTCACATTTTCTCACTTAAGATCAAAGGCGGGATTTTTAACAAAACGAAATATTGGCTGATTGTTGGTTGAACAGCTATCGCAACTGCAGGACTTATTCCCAGAGTCCTTATTTTTACCTATACTTCTTACTCTTACAACAGGACCTAAATTACTTTTGTCTATTCTCTGTTCTTAATTTCTGAAGTATTTATTTTATTGTCTTCACTTTCCAATTTCACCACTCTGGGCCAGGAGGAACATGTTTTTCTGATCTTCATTGTCCAGTGTCAGCTAGACGCAAACCGTGATTCATGAACGTGGGTTTTAAGGGGAGCTTCTGTTTTAGATGCTTGAATTGGCTTCGCTGCTTTGTTAATTTACAATCGGACTAGACACTAGTTGCCATTAGCGTACACTGCCTGAGGTCCATTGGTCCGCTACCCTGCGATCACAATCCTTGTACTCTACCAATTCTGTTGAATCAATCATGTTTAATTTTTTAGTTTAGCCAAGTAGAACCTAAAAACTAAAGTTTTCACTTTTAATCGACTTTCCATCCAAAAATCTTTTCACTTATATTGAATAACACATTTCTGTATTATAACAAATCCATGAATCATCTGATTTACAACTGCTATCATTTTAAAGGGAGTTGTCTCTCAATAACTTAAATATCTATTTCCATTGTTAACTAGCCTATTTGGTGGATTGTGACAGCAACACGAAGTATTTCACCATTTTATAGCCTTTGTGTGTGTTTCACTTGAATGCCCCTTTAGTTTGTAAGTTGTAGTTGCAACGGGTGTTTTCATCGTCAATGTCTAGACATGCATAAGCCATCTAATGATATTGAGAGCCGATTTACTCAACCGAAATGCCAATTTAAAAAAAAAAACTACATAGCACATATTGTTCTCAACGAGCTATTAACTTTTTATGGTCGTTCGTGAGGCCAGGAATTTACAAATGTGTACTTTTTTAAAAGTTTTATAGTTTTCAAATTCAAAACTGGGAGTTTGCATGCTCACAAACTTTTTCAAATAAGCTTAGGTGAATTAAAATTAGCTTTTCGCTGACTCTGATTGGTGGAATCCTTCTTTGACCAAGGACTTAACACCGACGCTGATTGCTGTGAATATACATTGCCTACAATGCTAACCTCTGACATTCCTCCCCTAGATGCAAATGAGCAAGCTGAACCTCATGACCTCTTCCCAAGACAGCGACCACCTAGACAGCATGAACGGCAAGTCCGTCATTAGCTTCGACAGCAACAGCGACTCCGACCGGAGCGACATCCAGACAGTCACCATGAACAACACCAACGACGACAGCGGAGTCTCCAACGTCATGTCCCTGTCCATGTCCCCCAGAAACAGCTCCGAGTTCGATGACCTCGACAGAAAGGTGGTCACCACAGCCGACAAGGCGGTGTGCACGGACTCTAGCCTCTTGTTGGACAATGAGAGTAGTACTACTTCTGAGACTCCTGATGTCAATAAGTGCCAGGAGCCTCAGAAGTCTCACGGCACCTGTTGCAGCACAACTAAGACGACAACGGAGCAGATTGTGGTCGCGGCCTCACCGAGATTATCGCAGGAATTCGATAGGTTCTTGGGCACGTACAAGCAGGAGCTGGAGCAGCTGAAGTCGCAGCATAAAGAACACTACCAGGATTTGAAGGATAGGTTTAATGAGCGGGTGGATGATCTGTTGGTCAAGTTGACAGAATCCAATTCGAGGTAAGATTTTTTTGGATTATCTCTTGTGAATTACCGTATCTGCTAGCAAGTAAGACAGACACGTATTTGGCATAGTGTCTATTTCCATGAAACGTAACAACTTACGTAACCCAAATACTTCGGTTTTAGCTATTTTCAATGCTTAATCCTTTGGATAGAAAATGTCTTCTTAAGATTAATCATTGAAATTATTTCTATTGTATTAAATTTGCATTAATATTGAACTTCTGGAACATTAGGGGACGTCCATAAATTACGTGAATTCAAAAAAGGGGAGGAGGTCTATCTAAATCTCCCCAAATCTCACCAGGAGAGAGGGGAAGTCAATTATAATCTCACGTACACTTTTAGTTTGGAAAATATAGGCTTTTTTCTTTTCAATTTTTTAGCCCAAGATTTGGAAAAGTGTACAGATTATTTTTAACATTTCAAAAAACTTAATTAGTTTACAAGCGAGAGAAAAAATCTCACGTGATAGTTTGAGTAGGAAGGGGTCCAGTAATATCTCCCTAAATCTCACCAAGGGGAAGGGAGGGGTCAAAAATATGGAAAAAAATACCTTACGTAATTTATGGACATCCTCTTATGAAAAATCATTGGCACTACATATTTCTTTACTTATTTTGTTTTGAGTTATAACTTTTATAGATTCTTAGAATTTTTAATTATAAATAACTTCTAATTTTTTTAGATTTATGCTATATTACTTATTTTATGTATTTTTTCGTTCTTTCGCCTCACTCAATTCCCGCATTAATATCACGCTTTTAACCGCTTTACCCCCAACTAATGCTCACCCGTGTTGCTAACCCAGTAACTTGCTTTCTAGGTACCTAGAGCTTCGCCCCCTGTTCGATAGGGCGCAGGATAAAATCCAAAGCATTGAGAACCAGCTGACCGATGTTCAGAAGGAGATCGAAACGCAGGATGACTACCACAACCAAATGTATCTCAAGATGTACAGGTGGAAAAACGCTTTCAGAGCTTGTGTCTGTGTTTCCATTGCTGGACTTGCCATAAAGCATCTAAAACCTTACATTAATCTTCCCGATTTCTCTGCTGTGCACAACTATCTCTCTCCTTACCTTGCTTATAATAACCTTAGAAGCCTAACTAGTTGGGTAGAGTTTAGGGTGCGGGGTTAAGATGGCTCCACTCTGTAGTAATATAGTTTTCTCTCTGCTTGATTAACGTATAACGACGGCTTTAACCTCGAGCCTTGCTGTTTGAACTCATCTTTCAAAAAGTTGGGATGCGTAATTATTAACAACGCTTAAGGTTAGTTTCCATTGGCAACGCGACGCTAACGTGACAATAACCAATCAGGTTAGCGATCAAGTACAACTGACGTCATTGATGTGCTCTTCATCTCTGATCTGATTCGTCAAAGTAAACGGCGCGCTAGACAATGGAAATAAATCCTGAGTGTTTAGTATTTCCTAAAGAATTAGCCTAGAGATATCCACATCTAAAAGAATGATGGGTGTTGTATTATGGATTTAATTAATATAACACGCATGGAATATTTGTTGTTATATTGTTTTGGTTTTGTGTGACGGTACATTGTGTATGCTCAAATTTTTTAAGTTTTGGTACATCAAATTATGAAATTTGAGTTTAAAGTTAAAGACAAAGGGGATACAATTCAAAACTGTTGTCTCTTGATGTACGGTTCATGGTATGTCAATATTTAGTTCTAATTTTTATATTAATTAAATCAAATTATTATCATTATTTTGAGTTTTAAGAATGGACGAAACTGTGTGTGATGGATGTACTTTTAAGAAATCAAGCTAACATCAAATTTTTAAGAATAGCATAATTGGTAATTTTTACAAACCATGTGTTATTATTAAATTTTTAATTAACATAAATTTTTAGTTAAAGAGAGGTATAAAGGTATATTAAGGTTTCATTGTTAAGGGTATTTATTTTTACTAATAAGGAAGTTGCATTTGTCAGATTTTCAAAAACAAACAAGTGTTCCGTATGGTTTTTTGTATGGTAAAATGAAATATCTAATCAGTTTAAAAAAATGTACCGGTAATTAAATATTTTAATTTAAAAGTCGAGAAAAAAACACGTGACTGAAAACGTTTATTGTTTAAACTGTAGGATGACGTCAACAATAATACCATCAACTCCATTGCTTTACAACAATGTTTAGTATAAGATGACGTCACATCCAAACTCTTGGCGTTTTCGCGCGCTTTTAAAAAGGGGATTTTTGTTAATTTTTTTGGCAATCAAAAAATTTCTCGATCGGCCTCAAATTTTGGGTAGTTGCTTATTTTTGCAAGAGGAATCGATTAAAAAAATATAAAAAATCATGCAACTTCCTCATTGAGCCTTAATGTTCATTGCTTTAATTTGGAGTAAAAAATTTGTATGATATTTATTTTTACTCTCAATTTATAATTAAACTTAAATTATTATTCTTAACTCTTAATTTACTTTAATTATTCTTATACCTTAGTCTTGAAATAGCTGAATAATAATTAAGTCAGACTAGATATTGCTTTCATACTCTTGATGGGGAGAACCCCCCAACTAGCTTGGGTGGAATAATTTTCAAGTTCGAATACATGAAAATTCAGTGATTCTTAAAAAAATTGTATCGAATTTTGTCCACACTATCTTCTAAATCTAATGGGTTTTTTTAACATGTATATTTTCAATTTTATCAAACAAATATTCTTTGCAAAGTTTCTAAGGAAAATGATGAGATTTTAAACAAGGGAAGCGAAAGAAATTTTTCCAAAATAAATAATAAAGAACATCCCTATTAAAGAAGTAGGGCAGTAAAATTTAGAAAGTAGGGAAATAAATTTCATTGTATAGTGTTAAAACTTCTCTGAATATTTTTTCCGCCATTTAGAGGCTAATACTAAGAAGGCCAAACGATAAACAAGCCAAGATCTGTAAATGTCTTTTCACTGCAGTATTAAAATTATAGCAGAGAAACACTATTGTGTTTTGCCTGCCTGCAAGATCTGTAAATGGGGTTTTCCTACTAGATTTGATTTGTAGTAGGAAAGCATGAACTGCGTGCGTACTCAATGCAAAATTATTAATGTAAAATAATTGTTTTGTAACCTGAAATGAAAATAGAAATGGGGTGTTTATTTTTTAATAATCTTTTGCATGCTACAGATGTTAAACGTAGTTTCTGTAAAGTTTTTGTCTTCAAGTACTACAAAAAATTACATTCACGTTTAAAGATTTCTTAATTATAAGATTTAGTACGCGATTTCTTTAGATTTAAAGTTAGAGGCGTTTTTTTAAATGCTGTTTTCTATAAAAAAGATATTGCGTATTATTTTTATTGGAGAAATCTCTAAATATTGTGTAGATATTAATAACTTTCCCAATGATTCGTAATGTTGAGCAAGGAGTAAATGAGATTTTATTTTAATTCCTTCTTATCATACACTAATTGCAAGGCATGGTTCA
This sequence comes from Tetragnatha versicolor, assembly GCA_024610705.1. NCBI lineage: Eukaryota > Metazoa > Arthropoda > Arachnida > Araneae > Tetragnathidae > Tetragnatha > Tetragnatha versicolor. The sequence continues at coordinate 21,341,009 of JANDEH010000008.1, forward strand.
TTTTTTTACTATCATCATTAAGAAAAACAATGCATGCGATGAACGACTTTACAACTATATTGTCTCTTAATTTTATTTGTTAAATGTGTGATATTTTACTATTAGTTTTAATATAGTTTTAATAAAGGTATTTCTTGTTATATTTTAGGTTACAGATAATTTTATGGGTATTTTTTAAATTAGTTATTGTATTTATAGGTATAAATCATAAAACGAGTGAAAGGTTTATAATTTTCGATTTGGTACAGCAGTATGTTTATATTTACCTTTAAATGTGATAAACACATATCTTTGTAATTCAAGTCAGGTATAGTTAGAACTTGAAAAGTTTCTACTTACCTTATAATTCTAGTCAATTTGTATACGTGTATTATAATGTATTTTTGTAGAGTATTTGCTATTGTGTTGAAGACAATACCGTGTGATACATTTTTATGTGATATTCAAATTATTTTTTTGTTAACGTCCTTCTTATAGTATTTAAATATAAGATTTTTAATTATTAAGTTGCACAAAATTTCTATTAAATTCAAAATTTAAAGCTATTATTTAACAATTTAGTTTTCAAATCACAACGCGTTTGTAATTTTCATTTAAATAATCTTAATATATTTTAATTATTATCTTCTCTATTTGGATAGTTCAAATATCTTCTCATGTATGCTTTATTGCATAAGCTAATTAGAGTATGAAACACTTTATTTGAACTGTTAATCGATACTAATCTGTGAGAATGCTTTGTGCGAAATTATAAGGAAAACATTGTATTTACAGTCAAACCTGTTTTTATATGGCTTTTTAGTTAGTAATCTTTACCCATGAAAAGATTTAAAGAAAAAGTAATATTAGTTAAAAATAAGAAAACATGACCGTCAAAATAAACACTTAAAAAGTAAGAATTCAGAATTTACTTATTTTAAAGCACCTTTATTGTTTATTGATTTGAGGATAATGACTGTTTTTAGACTATTGTGCAAACAAAGATTATTTAAAGGGGTCTAACATGTGCATTTCTTTTTTGGGTCTTTATTTACAGCACATAATTTAAATGCCCTTCAGACAATAACTACTCATGACGTTCAAAATATTTTTTATGCGATTTGATTCAAGTGGTGTCTAGCCCCCCGCTTAAAAACAGGTTTGCCTGCATAATCAAACAAAAAAATGTAATTTTATTTTTAAAAATTTTATATAGGAAAGGTTTTCTATTAACCTTAATCAACAAAAAATATATGGTATTAACATAAATCAAAGTGGAAATTTTTGAAGGCGGGCTTTCATTACTTCGGTTGTCAATGTCTGGATGTGCTGAATAAAATGTGATATCATTAGCGTTCTTTACTATTATTCATTTTTCTCACGAAACATTTACCACTGTGACTATGAATGAATCGGTTCAGAAATTACTCCAAAAGGAAGGACCATCTATTCTTTAATATTAACTCATTTTCTAACTGTCTATTTGATTCTTAAATTGTTTAAGGAGTGTAGAGGAAACTTGTACTGATATCCGAACTACTACTATATGTATTTGAGTAACTTAAGAATAAAACTAATGCACTTAAATTTTAGATCGTGGCCATCAGGGTCACTGAATGATAAGTTTAAGATATTTTCCAGAAAGTTATAACACTGAAACAGATGGAATTTAAAATTTTTTACCTAACCAAATGACAGAAAAGTTTCAAATTCAATATGCATGGGTGGATGTTGCTTTTAGTTTATTTTGTGCATGTTGAAATTAGTTTGAAGATTGTGAAACTTATGATTTTGAAAGTAGCCCCCTTTTCCTGTACTTTGTTTTGTTTTTTTAACAGCGGCTTGTTCATTATGCTATTACTCTAATTTTGTTTAAATCTTTCTCTGATCTGCATGACTTTTAAATGTTTATTTGTTTTTCTGTTTAGTTTATTATTTGTCTGCATAGTTGAAGTGGAACTTCTGTACGCACTCTTAAATGAAAATTGCGAGGTGAATTTGAGACATTATTTTGTCTTCGAAGACTTTTTTAAAAAGTTTTATTTTAAAAAAATTATCAGAGTGAAATGTGATAAAGTACGTAACATGAGTCAGGCAATTTCAAAATTTTTAAAGAAATAAACAGCTAATACTACCATCATTATTTTGTTTTGGACGACCTCTTTCAAATGAAAAAAAATTATTCCCGAAACATTTAGGGGTCATCCATAAATTACGTGAGGCGTTTTTTTCCAAAATCTGGACCCCCCTCCCCCCCTTGGTAAGATTTAGTGAGATTTTTCTGGACCCCCCTCCCCCAAGTGAGATTTACCTACAACTTTTTAAAAATATTTTGCAGTACCTTATCTGTGTGTTAATCTTATCTGTGTGTTAATCTTATCTGTGTGTTAATCTTATCTGTGTGTGTTATCTTTCTCATACTTAAAAAAAGAAAATCGTATAATTTCTAACTTAAAAAGTTGACGTGAGATTTTAATCGACCCCCCTCTCCCCTTCGTGAGATTTGGTGAGGTTTTTCCAAACCCCTCCCCCCTTTTTGACCTCACGCAATTTATGGATGTCCCCTTATGCTCTTTTAATGGCTCAGAAAAGACTGAAAACTTTAGTTCAATTAAAGGATAGTTTTTTTCTTTTGGTGAGTTAAGTATGTAGTCTCATTACAAAAAGAGGAGGATAATTGTTTGCCTCAAGAAAAAAATTAAATTAAAAATTTATAATAATTTCCATAAAAAGAAAATGTTAACTAATTTAAGGAAGCCGTGGGGACATAATATAACTTCCGTGAGAACATGGAGGATGCATTTACATATCTGGAGATAATCTAAATACTTTGGAGAGTCTGAGCATGCTTTGAAACCTTTTCCTTGGATTCAAGTATTCCAATTCCATAGTAAGAAATTGGTCTTCAACAGCATCATTTCAGTACTACTAGCCCTAGAGTCTTGCTAACTATGGGGACTGAAGCAGCGACATTTGGAACAATTCAGAAGACAAAAGTCACATTTTGAGCTCTTTCTCTCCATGATTGTTTCATTTGTCTCACCAGATTTCTAAAAAGAAACAGGATGAGTGGAAACGGTGCTGCAGTCCATACTGTGGCGTGACAATTTCATAGGTTCGTCTCGGGTGTCTTCCCGCCGACCTTATCTCCCTGGCTAATAGTGCAAAAATGATACAAACTAATGCCAGATTTACAACCCCAAATCTCTTGAATCCAATAAGAAAGGTTACATTCCATGCTAAAAGACTCTTACCAATGGATTTAGAGTTGATATCCTTTAGGCAGTTGAAGACCTTAGGGAACGTACCCATACTACGTGACCCGTTCAGGGGAGGGAGGGGGGTCTTCAAAATACCACGCATAGTCACAGGGGGGAGGGGGGGCTTAGGGTTTCGTCACGTAGTCAATTTCCTCGTCATTACGAAAAATATAAGCCAATTTAATTATTGAAATTATCCAAATTAAGCCAAATTATTAATTAAAATTATACAAATCAAGCCAAATTAAGTTTTTTTAAACTTTCTGTTGGCAAAAAATGATTGAAAACCGTATTTATGATTTACTACGTGAAAACTAGAGGGGAAGGGGGGGTCTTGGCATATACTACGGATGGTCACCAAGGGGGGGGGTCAAAAATAGTAAAAAATGGGTCACGTAGTATGGGTACGTTCCCTTAGGTGAACAACGAGCTAACATCAAATTCAACAGAAAGAATCCACTCTAGCTGACACCGAGGTGGATGCTTTTGTTTTACGACCATTCCAGTTGTATTGACAGGCCGCAAAGCACCCCATCTTGGCGGCGCGGCGATAGTCATTGGTATCGGTCGATGGTAGGCTGGTCGATCACCTTAGTAGCACAGTTCATACCCAAGTTTATATAACTGCAACTAGAAGTAAAAGAAATTTGGCCATACATGACAAAAATTGAACGCTTGAGCTGCTTGCGTACCTTTTAGTTCTATGGTGGTTGCATAGGTGTTCCGATTCGGACTTAGCCTGTTGTTGCCCAATTGGAGACGCCCGTTGATAGATGATAGAAATCCTATGATTTACTTATTGTCCTCAGTGCTACAGAGAGGTTTCACTTCGACCCCAACCGTTCGCACACCCAAAATCGCATGCCTCCTCCAACCACCATTCTGTTGCCTCCCTCTAGGAAAGGCCAAGAGGCCGCCCGCTTCGAAGCCGCCGCTGAAGAGGACTTCTCACCCCCAGGGGGCGGTCGTCGCGTCCCCGACCTCCTGCGCCAACTGCACCAGCTGGAGACCGAGCTTGACCAGACCAAGCAGCTGTATAGAGAGGCGGCGCGCGGCCTGGGGGACCGGCAGGCCGAGTACACCCTTCGGTTCCTCAAAGACGCCGTCTTCTACTTTCTCACCAAGAAGGACAAGGAGCATCTCAAGGCCATCCAGAGCATCCTCGGCTTTACGGATGCGGAGAGGATGGCCGTCGCCAAGGCGATGAAACACAGGAGGCTGTGAGTGAATAATTAAGTATGTCCTTCTTTCTGGCCTCCCCTTTCTCTCTATCTTTCCTGTTCCTAACATCGTAACACCCTTCTTTTTTTCCTGTGCTTTTTGTGGCCCCTTGCTTGCTTGGACCCCAGAAGTGTTTGTGGATTTTTTTTCTTTGGTTAGGATCCCTGCACTGTAAAAAATGTGGAACGTTACACAATAATGAAGTGGTTGAAAGTAATTGCCACCATATGAGTAAGAGACTTTACACCACGACACGGATGGAGGTACCACTGTGTTTCGGTGGGATGACCTCCTACCGAGTCACAGTGGGACATCCCTCCGATGATATGGTGGCAATTTCCTCCCAACACTCTATTGTGTAACGTTCCGTATTTTTTAACAGTGTGTACTTAGTTTAACAGATTATCTTATTTTAGTAGCTAGATCATTATGTGGGGTAGTTTTGATGAAGGGATTTCTAGAACCATGGACTGATTTAAGAGGAAGAACCTGGGGCATACTAGCGTATAGCGATCATTGAATGGCATACTAGCTATAGGAAAACATTTGCATCGGAAAAATAGAATATCCAGACTAGAGATAGTTAGAGGCAGCTTCAGCACCGAACCATCTAAAAATCTGCCCATGTCTAGAACAGATACAATATTCTCTTTAGAGGAGACATCAAAAATGGTTTTCCTACTTAAATCCCATATTGAAGCAGCCAACGATGTCACGATAGGTAGATTTATAGGGTCAAAGCCCCCCTTTCCAACTTTTTTTAGAAAATTCCATTTTTATAAGAGAAAATCTTGTACCCAAAGCTATCAGGGACAGCTTACCTCCCAGGGTCTTCCACCTAAATCCGCCCATGGATAAAAGTGGGTTGGCGAGAAAAAGGAATTTCACAATAACAAAGATTCTTTAATTGGAGTCCCATCAGTAATGGGTGGGAGTCAATATGTAAGAAGGTAGTTTTTGAGCTGTGGTATCCATTGAGGATGAAAAAATAAGACGATTCATTTTTAATTTTAAAGGTGGAGAAATCATGTCTGGTAAAATATATCATCTGAATTACTATGTTCGATCACAGGGTTTTCATAGCTTCTGGACAACAGCCCAAAACTAGCCTCTTTAGATTTCAGCGGAGTTTGTCTAGCAATTGTTTTATAAAACTGTTTAGTTGTGAAAAAACTAAAAAAAACTTATGAAGAATGGATTAAAAACATAAATAGGAATCATGAAACGTTTGGGGAAGCAGAGACCTTGTTGTCAAATACTAAGAACACCCTTCTCAATTTGAAGAGATATCAACTCAAATTTGTCTAAACTTTAAGCATTGAACTAGACATTAGATTTAGCCTCTCTCCACGAAGCCTTTGAACCAGATATAAATACAATAGAATGTTGTTGTTGTCGTGTGCCACTTGGAATACCCAAGCTCCACAAGGATTCAAGGCAAAGGGAGTGCGGCTCCTGAGAAAGTGAGGCCCATAAATGGCAGGAGTCCGACTTCTGCCTCATGAGATGATAGATGCTGCCACTATCTATCGCCACCTCCACAATTTTGCCATGCATCTGAAGGGGAGGGAAATAGTCTCCAGACACCTGGACCCAAGGTAAACTGCGCCATGACCGACCACAGGACTTTCGGACCCACAGATTTAACGAGCACGTACTCCGCATATACTCGATGGGTCTTCAGCGGTGTCGGGAATCGAACCCGGGACCCTCCGATCCCAAGGCCGATGCCTTAACCACTAGGCTCCCCACAGCCTTTACAATAGAATAACAAGATAATATAAACTTTTGCAAGATGTAGAAACTACAGTTTACCCTATCAAGTAAATGAGTCGTCGTTTCAAAACCAGGTAGATCCATTTTGACACAGCTTTGATAAAAGGGTTGACCATTTGGCGACCGCGAATCGGTCGCCAAATGGAAGACTAGTTGCGCTATATCACGGCCGGTCGCCGTTCCGGCCGCCATGTTTTACCACGACTCAAATGAAGATTAACCCAAGAAAAAGGCTTTTATAATAAGTTATTACGATTTCAGTATATTCCGCTGGCTCTGAGGTATGGTGTACGCTCTGCATGCGGGAGATACAAATTTCGATCCCCGGTAATTATCTAATTTGAAAATAGGAACACAATTATATTTTGTAACTCACTTAAGTGTTATTATTTGAGTCGTGGTAAAACATGGCGGCCAGAACGGGTTACCGGCCGTGATATAGCGCCAACTTGTCTTCCATTTGGCGACCGCGTTGACTCTTACTGAAGCTGTGTCAAAATGGATCTACCTGGTTTTGAAACTAGACGATTCAAATATAAATAGCATATTCAAGAGGAAAGTCCAGGAGGCAAACTGTATCACATGTCTTTTAAAATCTCTTACTAATTAAAAGTTAGATATCCTGAAAGGTTGAGAAAGACATAGACAAGTGTTCTTTTTGTCTTTTGTAAATTGGTCCATGCACTTTACTTTGAACTACAATACAGAAATAAATTAGAAGTAAATTACACCTGTACGTACGAAATAACATAAAAAATGTTGACCATTTTCATTTAAAAATTCGGACAACTCAAAAAATTTCAGTTTCCTTTCGAATTTGAGGTGTTAAGAGAATATACAGGGTGTCCAGTCGTGAACCCTATCACAGCCTTTTCTCCAAAACGTCTAGAATTATTTCTATAAATCTGGTGCCTACCCCTAGTAAAATGCCTATGCTCTTTCCAATGACACCACTTTTAACGCCCCCTGGTGGAAAGTTTAGGAATTAGCGTAACTATCGTAAAAACCATTAAAGATACGAGTAAAATGTCAATTAAAAACTTGTAGAACAGCATCAATTTAGCACGAAAAGACACCTTGTGTAGAGAAATATCTTGAAAAGAACCCCTAAAACGCACGCTCAATTAAGTATAATTTTAAAGATTTGACCTCCCCAAAACGCTCCTTACTACCGGAAAATGGGAAATTCTCCTTTGCATGACTTATGTAAATGACCTAAAGTATTTTTCGATCATAAAAAGGAGAATTTTCTATTTTCCGGTTATAAGGAGCGTTTTGGGGAGGTAAAAACTTTGAAAATTCTACTTAATTGAGAGTGTGTTTTAGGGGTTCTATTCAAGATATTTCTCTTCCAAAGGTGTCTTTTCGTGCTAATTTGATGCTGTTCTACAACTTTGTAATTGACATTTTACTCGTATCTCTAATAGTTTTAGAGATAGTTACGCTAATTCCTAAACTTGCCACCAGGGGGCGTTAAAAGCGGTGTCATTGGAAAGAGTATAGGCATTTTATTAGGGGTAGGCACCAGATTTATAGAAATAGTTCCAGTCGTTTTGGAGAAAAGGCCGTGATAGGGTCCGTGACCCTGTATAGTCATTAAAAAAACTGTCCCTTTACAAAATTAATGGTATAAAAGGGGTCAATTTGGGTTATATCTCTTTGACTTGAGACTTATCTTGTGGCACTTATAGCCTAATTAATTTGGGTAGCTTGATTTAATCTTGCAAACTGAAAAAGAAGTTTTAAGTGCAGTGCAAATGAAAAATATTGTTACATAAACAGGGTGTCCCAAAAAAGACTGACACATTTTAAAAATCAATAACTAATAACTCGAAAACTAAAAAAGTTAAAAATACGCGGTTTTTTACATCCTATTCATTAGTCTTAGGTGTAGGAGGCAACAAACCGCGTATTTTTTATCTCTTTTTTAGTTTTCGAGTCATTAGTAATTGATTTTTAAAATGTGTCGGTCTTTTTTGGGACACCCTGTGCATTGTATATTCTCCATGGAGCAAGTTAATTTTGATCAGTTAATAAAAATATCTATAACTTTTATGTATAGTAATGAATGGAATAGTTTTCATCTACGTCATCACTGTCTTTTCCTCAATACTGATTATAAATGGTTTAAAAAAATACGAAAAAAACTAGTCTTCATATTACCAGCATCAGCTCTTTTAACAAGTTTTTGAGGTAGGATTACTATGAAATTTGCTGTAGCTTTCTTATTTTCTCTTGCAGATTCCGTTCACCTTTTAAGCTTAAAAAATGATACGCTGATACTTCCACTACCTTCAGGTGAAAAATATTCCCAAGTCAGGAAATGCATTTTCTTCCCATTGATTTGGCCCAGGCGTATGAAAATCCATATCCTCTTTTGAGAATTAGAGATAGGATTGTATATTGTGGTTACGAAGATATTCATCACCATCATGTTAATCTATTGTATGATTTCTTTGAGTAGTATATGTGTTAATACCTGATCTCAGATTTAGCTTTTACCAGATTATTTGCATGTACTTTTAGTTAGATTGAATCAGTAGAACATGGAATCGCGTAGGTTCTTTCTAGCATTTATTTTCTAAAGGTAAGACTAATTTAAAAGTATATGAATGCTGCATTTTAAGTGATGTGTGAAAGTAGCATATATTTTTTGCATTAAGGGTATAGTTCCAAGCGAAAGTAACCAAAGAATTATTGTTAAAAATAAAAATATTTAAGAATAACTAGAGTAAAAGATGGCTCAGGCCACTGTATCAGCTCAACTTTAAAGATGTCCTTTTAATCCCTCCTCTACTTAAAAAAGTGGTTGTTATAGAATATATTTATATTAGAGTTTATAGCATTTAACATTTCTAATGATTTGTTGGCAATATGAATCTTGTTGTGACTTTAAAGTCTATGTTTCATAAGAGAAAGGCTAGGATATATTAAACTTCAGAAAGGGGCATTTTTAAGCTTTAGCACTTAGTTTTATAATAACAGGTGCTATTAAATGCATTTTCTTTGCCTTGAAGTATAATAATTGTGATATTTTTGCTGTTTCCTCTGAAAGAATGTGTACTTTCGTTTCTTCGTAATAGCCATTCCATATTGCTCCTAATTATTTTGTAGCGATATTTTGACATTATACTATACCAGGGGTCGGCACGTAATTTTACTTGGAGTCCAAATAATTTTGAAAATTTTCTACGAGGTCCGAAGAAGAAAAAATAGGTTACTACTGCTATTAGTTAAAATTGTTATCTTTAGATACACTATATTTTACGTAGAGATAAGTTCTCTACCAGCTTAATTAAATTGTTAAATTTAATGATATTAGAAGTTGGTTAATTAAATTTAATTTTATTAGAATGGGGTCGGGGGATCTCCCCCAGGAAATTTTTTGAAATTTGACCCATAAAAAGCGGATCAAAACTAATTTTTGTGGCATAAAACTACTATTTAATTATTTCCAACATGTTATGGCGGTCCAGGAAATAACTTCACGCGGTCCGGATGTGGACCGCGGTCCGCCAGTTGCGGACCCCTGTACTATACTTTCCTGTCTTGAACAAATCATCAGTATTCTTTTTTGCAATTGTTTCTTCGTAATAGCCATTCCATATTGCTCCTAATTATTTTGTAGCGATATTTTGACATTATACTATACTTTCCTGTCTTGAACAAATCATCAGTATTTTGTTTTCAGTATTCTTTTTTGCATTTAAATGCACGAATTATATTTAGAGAATTTGATACCTGTGTGAGTGAAATCATTAAAGACTGATTTAGTTTTTATTTATGTTCACAATAAAGTGATGCATGCATGTATGATTTTGTTTTCATTATTAAGCATCAGGATTTAACACACACACAAATTTAGTCTTATTTTTGTAAAAATATGAAGATAAATTGACAAATTCAGATAGAAGTGAATTCAAGTTCAAAAAATTCTGATCCATAACCAAGATTAGCAGCAGTATCTGAGGCATCAAGGATTGGATACTAGGGGCTTCCCATAATATTCCATATAAGGGAAGAGGAGGGTTTATCAATCTGTCACAGCATGGAGGGGTTTTTCAAGAAATGCTGACATCCCACACTACTCATCAAGAAAAGAACAAACAGTATTTACAGCCATATTCATAGCCTTCAGTGTCTCGATACCAGACGCTAAAAAAATTTTTTTTTGCTAACTCTGATAGATGGAATCTTTCTTATACTATGTTCCACCTTAACTTGTCAGCACTGGGAAAGGCAGAGAATGTACCAATCCATCTGAAAAAATAGTACCGGGTTGTATTGCAATTTAAAATAAAGAATATGCAGACACATATGTAAAATTGAGTCATGCATTATAGTTTATTGAGGTTTTTATCATACAACTTAATTTATTCATACGTAAATTGGCTAAGAATGTCCTATTTGAGATCTTGCGCCATAAAACCCCAAACAACCAACCTAATCATACGTAAAAAGTCTAAAACCAAGCAAATGAATATAGTCCATAGGGTAAAGCCGGGTAGAACGGGCAACCCATTCTGGCTGATTGTACCTATTTGGCTATAATTTGGTAATCATAGCATTTTCTTTACTGACAAGATAAGGTGGAATGGAGTATAAAATAGGTATTTCACACCAACGCTAATAGCTGCAAGTGTTCGAAGATTTAATACACAGTGGTATAAGACATTATAGTAAAATTATATTAACCAAATAAGAGCTCAATTTGAAATACGAAGTAGGTGTACACTTAAGCTTGAATAAAAATGCACTGTCACAGGTTCTTGCCAACCTTGAGCTCAGAATAATGTTGAATAACAAAGGAGAAGAGAGGTATTGAAGTGACTTAGTGGTATAGGGGAGGGTCAAACGTGTAGAAAAAAGATGTGATATTGATGAATTTTCGTACAAGAATATAATTCAGAAATGAAATGGCAAATTTTAGGTATTCTGGTTTTATTTTAAGACCTGCCTTAAAATTACTTAAAATAGAATTTAAAAACTTTTGATTAAGGTTTATTTGCATGGTTAAATTATTTAAATATAAAGTAAAATAAAACTTTCGATAAGTTGTTGCCAGACATGGTTTAAAAAGAGGTATCGATAAAATATTCTTCAGCTTTGAATTGTACAAGTTCCCAGGGGTGCAGAAAATGTTCAGACATTCAGACATATTCTGCACCCCTGCAAATATCAATGTATTCTTTAGAAAAACTAGATATTTGTTAGATGATTAATGATGAGGAAATGCTGTAAAAAATTGTGGAGAATACTTTAAAAAAATATAGCTGAGAAAAAATACAAAACATTTTATTTATAAGTATTACTATGCAGTTGGACAAAAATATTAACACAAATTAATAAAACTAGTTCGGTAAAAACAAATTTTAAAATTAATCCTAGAAATATGAGAAATGATGGTTAACAATTAAACAGAATATATGCAGGAATTATATCAAGAAAACATGCAAGTTCTGTGTTCAGTTCAAATGAAGACTTCAATATATGGCACTACACAGTGTACTTTAATTATATTATCCAACACAGTGATTAAATCAACATAATGAAATTAACCATTGAGTATAATAAAAACCATTAAAGTATGGAGCAAAGATCTTAAAGATCGATAATGAGAGAGATCAGAAAACAATGTAGTTTCTACAAGTTTTCAGTAAATCTTTTCTACAAATTGAAAAATTCTTTTGTTCTTCCTCAATCTATCCTTGTTCAATATGTATTGGAGATGAGTCTTACATGATTATAATTCCAAACTGGTTCAATAGGAGTCTTCCAATTCACTTGAATTTTAATAAAGGTATTTACAGTTTCCTTCCTTTTTTTAGTGGCCTGCCAGTTAGTTTACAAATTTGTTTCTGAAAATCAGAAAGAATCCCTCAAATTTTCATTAATAGCCACAGTATAAAAATAGTTTTTAAGTCCAAAACATTCCCTAAAATGACTTTTCAAAAATAATGTCTCATTCAGTGTATAATACCTACAACAAGAGGGAATGTTGAGGAAAATGTTTGCAGTCAACATCCTTTTACAATTCTGAGTGATGCAAGTATTCAATCGTAAAACTGTGCAAGTTTTCAAGCTTCCTAGTTCCGTGGTATTCTTTTAGAAACTTGCCATCACGGAAAATAAACAATGATGGGTATCCAACAATCTAAAAGAAAAAACATGATACATGATATTATTAAAATTAAAAGTTATTTTGATAAAAAAAAATTCGGCACTACCAATGGAAGATATGTTTTTAAATAAAGTTTTAAGCCCAAAAGTGTTAACCGTTTTGCAACCACACTTTCATGTCTGAAGATTTCTATTTCATATAAATCTCCCTTTTTAAAAATTTTATAATGGTATTACAAGTTAATAAATTTTAAAATTATTTTTCACTGTAAGGTATTTTACACTTTTAAAGAGAGTATACTTTTTCATATGTTTTAAAACAATTCTTAATTTTTAAAAAAAATATTTTTTAACTATTTTAGAGCAAGAGACAAAATAATTCAATTTAAATGCTCTGAAATCAAAGTTGTCTTTGTCAAAGTCTTTAAGTACATTCTTTAACTGAGAATAAAAACTAATATTGCAAATTTTTTTTGTCTACCTCATGTTTTCCACACAATTCTTCCTCTTGGGAGCAATCCACTTGAGCAATTTTTACCTCTGATGTTGAGGCGAATTTTATAGCTAATTCATTCCAAGTAGGGGCCAAGTTCTTGCAATGTTTACACCTAAAAAATGAAAAGTAAATGTTTAAGATTTCAAACCAGTCTCAAACAGTTCTATATCAGATTACACCAACAAAAACTCACCATGGAACATAAAACTTGACAAAAGTGATGCCTTGAGCAATGGTATCATCAAAATTATCTTTTGAAAGAGCAACAACCATATCGGGCTGAAAAAATTATTGGCAAGTTAGTCTCACATAGATTTATTATGCTCTTGTGGCTTTCGTTTGAATACTTTTTATCTATAAAAACTAAGTGGAAAAAATCTATCACCCTAGCATATTTCAATTTGTGAAGAGAAAGGAGCAAGCTTAATTATTTTATTCCCCATTATGCCTAATAAAAACTCTCATGGGAATGGGACATACTAAAAAATTAATATTTTTTTACTCTTAAAAATTTTTACTCAATTTTTTAAATTGTTTATTTTTTGGCATAAAGGGAAAATGAACAAATATAACTATACATGTCTGACTTAACCAGCTGAAAGCAGTTCATATAATTAAACCTACTTATAAAAATGTATAGCATAAAATCTTGACTAGAAGCTTTAAAAATTAGATTTTATGCCAACATAAATGTGACATTAGCCACTTCCAACTTAATATTTAAGGACAGTATAGTGAAGTGTATTGACACTTACACCCGTATTGACCAACACGAGTTACTCTGGAGTTAGGAGTAAAACCTCGTACTCTGGAGTTAACGTTATCGACCACACCAGAATACCTTAGCTCTCGAGTGAAAAGCAGTACTTCCGCTGACTCCTCAACTTTGGCGAGTTACTCTAGAGTTAACAACAAACAAAATGGACGCCGGAGGTGTTTATATCGGACAGATCAGACGTATTTCCCGAAAAAAGCATAAATGGCCTGGATTAGCTATTAAAAATGGTCGGCGAAACTACGGCCAAAGTCGAAGGAGGTTAGACAATGACATGAGGTAAGTTTTTAGGATTTTTAAATCTCTTTCGTTTTTACTTCTCAGCTCTCGCAATCGTGACATCTAGATTTATGCTTTATATTTTTATGAAGTATTTTGAGAATAAACGGTAGTACTGTTGCATTAGCCAGGCGCAAATTTCGTCAATAGGACTATATTTGCTTCGTCTTACAAATTACATGTATGACAAACAATTAAAAGTAAGTTCAATCCTGCTAAAATTTCCGCCAAACACCGGCAAGCTCTTTTGAACTCAAAAAGTAGAAATATTGCTAATTAATATCAAATTCATTGATTAAAATGTTTGGTTAGATCAATAGCTATGCAGTTTATCAACAAAAATCTGAATGATAACGGAATTGAACCAAAAGCATAATTACATTAACTATTGGAGTTTTCAATATGTTTTGCACTCTACTCTTGGCAGTTGCATCCAACTAATGCAACAGAACTACTTCTAAAAAAACAGCTGAGAGAAACGCAAAATGTAAAACAAATAAAAAAATATCACATCAAATATAAATACTTAATCACATATCCAATTTATTTTTCATGCTCTGAATTATCTTTAATACCCTCCTCCTATTTTAGAAACTAGAAACATTTATTTCCATAAATATGTGTAAAATGTTTCATCCAATAATCAAACTTAAAAATGTAGAAGTACACTTCATACACAGTGTTGAAATGTTACGAATTTTGCAGAAAATCTTTTTTAATTAATTGTTATTTAAGTTTTTGATATTACATTGAATTTTTCTTACTGTGTATGTTTATAAATTATTATTAAAGTAATAGTGAACAATATCACTAGTATAAATATCCAGGGTCACTACTAGATGGCGTGGCTATAAGCTAAAATTTCTTTGGAAGGAGAAATGTGTATGTTTTCGTTTTTATTCCTGCATGCTGTGTCCTGTTGTCACGTAGAACAGAACCAGGGTTTTTGTCGAGGGTAAAAATCTAGAAGTGTGTTCGGGTTGGCGCCTATTGGCGAATTTTTAGCCTCCAACTTAACTTTGATACTTAGGCGCAACTACTTCGCTTGGTGTTTCAACCCGCTTCAAGATTTAAGCCGCCGTCACGATTTCAAAATTGAGTTCTGTGCTATTTTAACCACTGCAGGTTTTTTTAAGGACCAGATATCACACATTTTTATCTTTTAAGCCTAAATTTAAACAACTGGGACACTTAGTTTGCAGAAAATTTTGAAGAAATTTTTATGTACAGAATGTTTTTTGTGTTATCCAACTATGTGATCCTTTGATAATTAATTGGGCATTTGCTCGCTTAAAATCCTCTGCCATTCATAGTAATCCCTAATGCTTGCAGGATTTTATTCATGTGGGATACATAAATATGTATAACAGTATTGCCTCTGAGATGTTCGGTGTAATATTATTATTGGTTATGTTACTTCTGAATTCAATTCCTGCTATTCCTTTGAAACTTTGCCTTTATTATAACCAAACAATAGAGGATCTTTAACTATGCTTGCAGTTAATCGTAGCTCAGTAAATTAAGAAAAAATGTGTTTCATTTCTATATATTGAAATGAACAAACCATGCTTACTTATTTTCTCCTTTTTAGGTTATCCAAATAATGTTTCGTGCTTGTGGTTTCCCCTCTGTATTAGAGGCCCTGACTGAAATAACCTGTCTAGGAGGCTGATAAAGAATATCGTGACAATCAGAGAAGGTACGTACTTATGAATTACAATTAATGTCTGTTACAGAGGCCTTGGCCTTTTTGTTAAAAATACTAATTACTTTTGCATACATGTGATTCCTCCGCCAATTGGCGGAAATCCGCCAATTTGTTAGCAAAATTAAAATCCCACAATTCGATTTGACAAACTATAATTCCACATTCTTATTTCCCCCAATCGTTTTTTACTGAAAACTCTGGCCGAGAGTGTTGCCTAGTAATAAATTTTAAGTAAAATCGAAAAAAATATTGAAGTAATATGAAAACTAGTTAATATTTAAGCTGAAAAATATGACTATCATATCGAATCGTTGATGATTTCAGGGAGTAGAAGCCAATGGACACCCTCTACTTAAAATGAAGGAACATTAAGGTGCCACAGAATTTTTCATAAAATGTTTTCCGCCAATTTATTGTCAGAGTAATCGCATGTATGCTTTTGTCTTTCCAATTTTTATTGTTTACCAAAATTATCCTTTTAAATTTGGCCTTTTCACAGGTATATCTCTGCACAGATCCATGCCAGGAATGTCGTCAAGAGGTAGTATTGGGTTTGGAAGCCTCAGTTTGTTTGCCTCAGGATTCCCTTGTGCTGCCGTCTGCAGAATGCCCAAAAGATTGTCCTTGCCACGCTGGTTTTCAAATTCTACACATTTCAAGGGATTTTGGATTGATTCAGACCATTTTTATTTTATAAATTTTTACGTCTTTCAGTTTGTTTACATGTTTTTGTACATTTAAGTTATAAATACATATTTTTCTACATATTCATATCCAATTTTGGGGGTTTTCATGAATAATCACTAATTTTTCCAACTAGTGTTTCGAAATTTTGTTCCAAGCTTGGAATTTAGCGTTTTAAATATTTTTTTTTCTTTAATAATTCATTAAAAATCTTTAAAATAACAAAATTTCTTCCTATTTTTAAATACATATTTTGCACTTTTTGTTATATATTTACCTATAATGAACACATATATGTATATATTTTTAGTTACATGGAAATCACAGCCCTATTTATAAATAGGCTTTATCATTTTTTAGATAAATTATTTACATTCTTGAAGTTTCTAATGTCCATTGTCTAAACCAAGTTTTTTGCAAAATTGTTTAATTGCTATGCATTTTTAATTATATTTCATTGTTTACTGTGTTACACAATATTTAAGAGATGGCATAATTGATATTTGTATGTGAATGTATATGACGGCCAGTGATGCAAAGTGGTAGTGCATCACGCTTCCACGCTACAGGCCTGGGGTTCAATTTATAGGTCCCGGGTTGGGGCAAGGTACATTCAGCCTTTCGTCCCTTCAATGGGTCTATAAAATGAGGGGCAAGTATGCTTAAGAACAAAACACTGGGGGTCTTGCGTTAGGCTGACCTGGGACATTTGCCTAGCACCCCAGGCCCCACTGTCATGAAAACGATGATGGGCATAGTAGGCCTTGGCCCACTGGGCTGTTGCGCCTATGTTTTTTCATGTGAATGTATTTCTGATTCAATTACTTCTTCATATCTGCCCCAACTGTGCTCTAGTTGAATAAATGGAGAAACTGCATTATTTCTATAGCTTGTGATTATAACTGACTATTTCTACCACCACCTTCATCTCAACTGTACTTTTACCAAACTTGTACCTTTTGAGAAAGACTATCATATAAACTGTTGTTTCAAATGGGAAATAGTATTTATCTTTTTTCAGTATGTTGGATTAAATCCAAATATTCATAGTCATTACATTATTTATAAGACCACTTCTGATTGGACAGCTGTAACTCATGTAAAGAACATCGAAGTAAATGTTTCAAATGTTAAAGATCATTGATCATCTTGACTATGCTACATCCATGAATATAATTAGCTGGTGGCTCAAAATGTTTTTCTTGAAAATATTTATTGCATTGTTTTTACTAATTTTAATTATTATGAGACATCACTAAGCTTACTTGAAGCAGTTATGATGATGTTTTTTTTGTAACTTCTTTAGAACTTATATTCTTTTCTCTTAAAATTAAAAATGTATTACAACTTTGATCCTTCAAAGCCGAAGGATCCACTATAAAGCTTTGCATTAAGGAAGTTTCATTTTTAACTTTTATCCAGGTTCACAAATGTATTAGCTTTATTTAAAAACCTTAGAGTTTTCAAAGTTGCAGTGTAAGTTTTATATAAACATGATATTTTGATGTAGTATTGAATACTTAAATTGATGTACTTCTTTCAAATAAATTTGCATTATTTTCTTAATCCAGAAAACTTGAAATTGTTTGTGATTCTTTTTAACTTATATCAAATTAATTACAACTTCTTCTTAAATAAATTTAGCTTTATTGCATTTCAATAAAAATTATTTATATTCACTACATTATTATAAAAAATTGTAAGTACATTGATAATTAAAACATATTTAATTTTTTAAATATAATCTTTTTCAATGTGATTTTTTGCTAAAATTTCATTGTACAGCTGTCTGGCTAATTCATCCTCAACTTCATTACACAAACAATTAAAATATTTATTCATGTTATTGAACCAAGGAATATGAGTAAGTGATAAAATTAAGAAAAACTTGATTAAAATCTAGAATTGCACAGTCGCAAAAAAATTCAATATGTCCTAATATATTCCCTTCACCAACATAAATTTTTTTTCTATCATTCAGTTTTATCACATAAAAGAAAAAGCCACTGACAAATAGACATTTTCTATGATACATGTTTAGACGAAACCAAAACTACCTAAACTGAATTTGATTTAAATTTTTCCCAGGATTCAAACGTAAAACCCCTTATCGGTCATCATTTGCGAAGGAGTGAACAGAACATTCCCTCAAAGAACATAGCTCTTTTCTTGAAAGAAGAATGATTCCTGATTTTTGTGTTAGAGCTTATAGTATTAAAATATAAAATTAAATTATAATGATTAGATTAGTTATGCTGATATAAAAAATAATTTGTTTAGTTGATAAAAAATGCTTAACATAATTTGCAATAAAAACTTGGCGACTGAATTTTCTTTTGCATAAGAACCTGTATTTCTGCAGGAAATTACTGAAAAATAATTCATTTCATTTATTATCAATGGCATAAAAAGGAAGATAAAATTGTGTAAAAAGTTTTTAAAATAGTGTTTCCTAATTATCTAAATAGAAACGACGTTTTACCAAAAATGTGGGGCATATTCTAGATTTTCCACTTCAAGGATGAATTTTGCCTGACTTTCAGCGAGCCCTAGCGACCAAAATATTAGTCTGACAAAAAAGTTTAAATGACACTTTTGTAGCTTGGTTCTTCATTTTAATTTTTTGTATTTAACTTTTTCACGAGAAAGCCATGCTTTCCGTTCTATAAGTAAAAAGCCGAAAAATTAGGCAAAATTTTAGCGTTTTTTCGAATTTTCACAATAATACCATTCGAAATTTCGTATGAGAAGTTCGGATTCGGGTTCAGCACTATCGAAAACATTTAAAAACCGTTGAGAAAAGAAAAGCTTCTGATTTTTTTTTCTTAAAATTGCCCTTTTTCGACACCTGGTTATTGGACTCTCAGGTCTGTTTATTTTTAAATTAAATATCGCATTGTCTTTTTGCAATCAATAATGGATCTGTTCTTATTGAAAATGGAAGTCAACACTTCCATCTCAAACCCTGTAAAGTTTGCTGTTCTTCGTCATTTTTTTTTCAATTAAAAAGAATTGATTCCGAATTAAAAGTTAAAATAATCGGAACAACAACAAGAAATTTTTTGATGTTTTCGCGCCCTATTTCCTTCTTTACATGCTTTTAGTCACGTGGGTACTGCTGTCCAATCAGAAGTGGCCTTATAAATACAGTTCTCCTTAACTCTGGAGTATCTTAATTCGATGTTGGTCGATAAGCTTAACATTTATCACTAGAGTTAGCTTAACTCTAGAGACATCCTACTCGAGAGTTAGCTTGGATTTGACTCGAGATGGTCGATACGGCTGTTAGACACATTCAAAAACTTAGTTGAATGAATATAGAGAAGCCACAATACCTCATCACTATTGTCTGGTATTCTGCCTTCTTCACTTTGATCATCTTGTTGAGCTACCTTCATGTCAAGTATGAACTGCTTCAACTCATCGAAACTTCTTCCCTCTTGATATTGTTCAACCTATTTAAAAAAGAAAAATAAACATAATAAAAACAATAAATCATTTATGAAGCCATTTAAAAGGTCATGAATTTCATTATAATTTTGCATGGGCTCACAAACTCCGGGTTTTTATAAATTTATTATGAAGTTAACCTTTTTAGCACTGACTGATTGCCCAAACTTTTAATGGGATTTAATAACTATCTTGGGTGGTCTAGGACTAAAGGGGGTTAAAAAAATATTTTTCTATAATATAAAGGCTAAACTTTAAAAATCCCTATGGATTCCAAGGGCTGGGGTTAACATATGTGGAAACTTCTTCAACCTTCCTGGAGGTTACATTTGCCTATTTAGGAGCCATGCCCTAATTGTACTAAGCTTTAAAAATATATAGATTTAGTACCAATTAAACAGAGAAAAAATTTTAAAGAAAAGAACATTATTAAAATTAAAGAAATGAACTATAAATTTTGCTCTTTTCACAAACTTTGATACAAGCTCCTCACAAACTCTCCAAAAATTAAAATGCCTGGTAAAAATCAAGATAAAGAAAATTATAAAAGTGAAATTTACTTTTTTGCCATTCACAATCCACAGCAAAGTTGGGTAACCTCTAACTTCAAACTGGGAGCAAACTTTGTCATTCTTTGTACAGTCCACCTAAAATTATTTATGAAATTAATTCATGGATACAACTCAGACAGAAAATAAGAAATAAATAGTTCTTTTTTCCCAATAGAAATCCTATCATTTGTGATTGATAAGTCTTACAGAATAGGAACTTAATACATTTTGTCCAAAACTCACCTTGGAAATGGTAACAGATTTATCCTTCTTAAAATATTCAGCAAGCTTTTCCCAGGTCGGAGCCAATTTCTGGCAATGCCCACACCAAGGTGCAAAGAACTTAACAAAATGTAACCCATACTCAACAGTAGAATAGAAATTTTCATCTGTTAACTGCAATGCTCCAGTCAATTCTCCTTGAGGAGATGGAGAAACAGTAGAGGCCTGAATAACATACCATTTTGTTAGAAGTTTTTCTAATTACAACTTTACAAGCACTTGATATTGAAAAAGTTAAATTATTTTCAAAGTTTCTTCTTTGTTAACTTAAGTAAAAGCATTTCAGCCTCTTTATTGGTCTTACCTTTATCTCCATCAGTTTTTAGAAGGAAATTCAATAACCAAAAATCCTTAAAATCTGTCGCAAGATATTAAAATTATAGTAAGTTATGAGTTATTGTACAATTTGTGTAGTCAATAGAAGCAACTTATTTTAGAGTATTTGAATGTAAACTCCACAGCAACCTGAGATTCACAAGTGTTACTTTCCTGAGTTTACTGGGGTTACTTTACTAGCCTGACAAAAATTTAATGATTAACAAAATATGACAATTTTTAAGGAATTCTATCATTTCATTATCTCATTGAAGCTAAGCTGAATTAACAAGACATTCATTTGTTTGTTAGGAAAAGTTTGGAAATCTTTCTGTTAAAACAGGAGTACAGGCATGATTTAAAAAAAAATTAATTGAATTTAAATTATTCAGTTAAGTTTATGAAAGTAACTTACAGTTTCTATAACCTTTCCTTCAAGATTTGTAGAAATAAAATCTTCCAGACCTATTAAATCTCTCTTTCCTTGATATTTAACTCCTTTTGTCTCTCCAGCAGCATAGAATATGAGACTAAATAACGAAGAAAAAGCTATTGTAAATAGAAATACATATTTAATTTCCTAGAAAATGTCCTTGAATTAATATACAGATATGTTACATCATACTAACCGCCATATTCACTGGTATAACCCAGAGACTACAACCTCCAATAAAAATTTTTACGTAATACAGTAATGAACTCTTTATCTGGAAATCTTGAGTCCAAAATCCCCTACCCCATTTGGCAGTTTATTAATTTTTTAGGTAGTTTAATTTTTGTCTTGAAAGTATCAACCTTTTACAGTTGGTGAATTCCAGCTAACTAGTCACCCGGGTGGAAAAAAATAAACTTTATCAAAACCCCAAGTGTTATACATCATTGGAAAGCTTAAAGTCTATAGAATTAGTAACAAACATTGGTTTTTACAAATATTAGCTCTATTTTGTTGAGGAAGTCATCAAAACGCATGTATTGTAAAAGTTTTGTTGCTGCTGAAATTGCCGACTTTTTACCTTATTACATCTGTAAATTATGCCATCAAAGTTGTTCCAGAGAAAATTATTATTGATGTTAGATCTCTAAATATAAAATAAATGTGTGTTTACAAGTGATTTAATCAAAAACTGCCTAGCTGGGGGTCTATTTGTCGTACCAGGTTGAGCATGTAACGTCTGTTACAAATTTTACTAAAGTTTGTCTCACATTGTGAAAAATGGTTTTTTAAACTTTTATTCCCACTTTCTACTTTAATTTTAAGGTAACAGAACTAATAACATCAAAATTTGTGAAAAAAAATTATATTACCTGTAAATACAGGTGTAACAGACGTTACATGCGCCTGTCGTAACGGACGTTACAATGTCAATGTAACGTCTGTTACACATATAACTTGGCATAATAAAAGCTTAATAAGGAACCTACTATTAATAAATTATTTTTTTTAATTTATCAATTATATAATCAATTGAAATTAATAAATTTTAATTAAAAATTAATTATGTCATAAATTTTAAATTTTTATTACTATGTGTCAACCAAGAATTTCCAATCTATATTTGCAAAACAGGCATCTAGGGCACCATGGCAACCATCATGGGGAGGGGGCAAAAACAATATTGAATGAAATTAAACATTCATTAATAAAACTTTTTCAGCAAATTAGAATTCAAATATACTAACTTTCTGTAAAGGCATCCTGAGATCCAAGGTGTATAACGGGTTTCATGAATAAAAAAAATAAGATCAGGATGCTAATAAATTAAAAACCATTAACTTCATTTTAGTGACAACTTTAACTTCATTAAAATGGCCTGTTCAATTTTAAAATGGTTGTCGTAGTGAATTTTTTAACAATGCACTTAAGATTTATCATAATAACTTAATTTCTAGGTACTTTAAGTTTTAATGTGAAAGTAATGATCATTACTTTACCCTTATTTACCCATTACTTTATCATTACCTTTATTTCCAAGCAGCAATATTGTCAGTATTGGCCATTATTAAAATGTACTTAGAAATATCAATCAATATAGCTTAATTTTGGTTTTGGCTGGCCAATGCTGTTTCTCAGACACATTTTATTTATTATAAAAGGGTAAGTAAAATAATATTATTTTGATTAAAATTGCTTTTTTTATTTGAAATGCCACTCATTGTACGATATTTACAGGTATTGGCTAATATCATAGCATTGGTAAATTAATAAATTATTTTAATTTTAATAAGTTCGTTCATTCATTCATAAAGTCATTTTGAGAGCTTTTAACCCCCTTATTTTTTAGTAATTTAAAGTGCTACCCAATGCATAATATTTATTTTACGATATTGACCAATATTGTTGATTTAACAGGTTTATTCATTCAAAATAATTTTTGTAGGTTTGTAACCCTTGTATTTTACTAAATTTAACGCTCTTGACTATGTTTGATATTTTCCGATATTGGCCGATATTGCAACATTCTTTAATTAATTAACTAAACCAAATTTAATTTTAACAGGTTTATTCATTCAAAATAATATTACTTTGTATGTCTTTAACCTTGTTTTTTACTAGTTTAAAGCTCTGGACAATTTATGATATTTATCGGTATTTGCGATATTGGCCGATATCGCAACGTTGTTTAATTAATAAACTATATCAAATTTAATTTTAACAGGATTATTCATTCAAAATAATGTTATTTTGAATGTTTTTAACGTTGTTTTTAGTAATTTGAAGTGCTACACAATGTACGAGATTTATCGGTATTTACGATATTGGCCGATATTGTAACAACACTAATTGATAATCTTGGAGTACATGAGTGGTTATTATGAAATTGAGATCCTCCTCTTCAACTTTGACTTAAATATTCAAGGCCTAAATGGTATGCATTTCGTACGACGTAACGTCCGTTACACCATGTAACGTCCGTTACGAAAGTTTAGAATTTTTTAAAAAATACAAAAAATGACTGAATTTTTTAGTCAATGCTGTGATATATTGCGTACGTGTCTAGTAATGTTATTTAAATTTTTTTTAAACTAAAATGCCTTATAGATTCACAGACTTTTTAAACTGATGGCACTAAAGTGTAAAAGGGCTTCCATTTGATGTAACATCCGTTACAAAAAACAATAATTTCCCCCCCACTTCAAACCCCCGGAAATAAATTTTCAAACATGTATATCTTTTATTCAGAACTAGTTTTACTAGGAAAAAATATATAATCATTATTATGAGACTTTTTTATGCCCTTAAAAATTGTTTAAACATCGAATTTTCGTACGAGTGTAACATCCGTTACGTTGGAATTCACCAGTTGGTGGTTGTAGACCCCTCACTATTACAGCTCAGATTGAGCCCTGCTTATTTCCATTCATTAAAAGAAGGCTTCTGCTCTGAACCTCCTGAACATAATTTTTTTGGTTTAAGTTCAAATGTTGGGTGGCACACTAATTTTGATGACTTAATTAAAGCTGAACTGACTTATTTGTTTCAAAAAATTTGGAAACTGTTATCATGAAAGTTAACCTACAATTTACATAATAATCAATTCATTATTTAAACCAATGAGATGAAAAAATATATATTGTCAGCTAAAATACTTACGAAGGATATCCAGAAACCCCTTCCTCGGCACATGTTGGAGTTTCTACTGTGCAATCCACCTTGAAAATTAAATTTTTAACATTAGGATAAAAATTAAAAGGGAATAATCTATTATTTAGAAATACTAATTTTTAAGTAAAAAAAAGTAGCTTTTATTGTGTGGCTTGGTTGGGAAAATGCCTTATCCTAAGAGGCTAATTCCTAGAAAAAGGTAGACTTGCACTACAAATGAGCTAAATTTGGCATCACGGTCCACAGGGGGATACAGAAACCTTTTATGTAAACATTTACTTACTTTTGCTATTACTATCCCTTGACCAGAACCAGTATTGTACTTTTCTGCAAGTTCATCCCATACTGGCTTTAATCTCTTACAATAACCACACCTGCAAGAGATTAAAACTTTTTAGAAATCTTGGAAAAATAATTACTATCAGAAAGGCTTGATATCTCTTTACTTTTGGTAGTTAAGGCCAGAGAAAAATTTTAATTAGAAATATAGTAAAAGATGTGGCACAACTTCGATAAGAGTCGACCAACCACCATGTTTACCCACAGTTCAAATAAGATCTATTTCTATATGGTAGTGTGTCATCCTCTGAGCTGTGGATAAACATGGCGGCTGGTTGACTCTTATCGAAGCTGATGTTATTCCAATTTTTAACAATAATCTAATTATTTTATAACTAGTTTAATCAACTGCATGCAATGGAAACAGTAGTATGAGCGGTAAATTTTAAGAATCCGGGCCATGGCGACTTCTTGGCGAGAATCGATCTCGCTGGAGAAAAAAAACACCGATTATGTTTCCTCCACGCCTCTGCCACCTGCGCTGGATCAACTGGATTGGAGCTTGAAGGCTGGTCTTTCTCCTGTGGAGGGTATAGCTCTGCACACATTTTGAAAAACGAGAGCATTTTCTCAGTAGGCGAGATCGTGCTTTTCATCCACACGTACTCAGCAAGGTAAGAATCAAATTGATTCTTGGCCTTGTGAGTACCGCAGAAGCCTCTTTTGACCGCACTCGAGGTTCCCTCGATGGCAATTGTGGTCTACAAATGTAAGACTATGGTTCACTGTCAGGTGCTGAAAGCCCTCATGTGAGAGACAGTCATACGCCTTCCAGTCCAGCAGTCAGACATGATTGTAGTCCCCGGAAGAATGCGGTCAGTTATGACCGCATGCCATCACCAAAAAGAACGGTCAAAATAATCAAAATCGCCTACAAAGAAAAGCAATCACTTTTAAAAATAATAGCAGAGCGTACATTACCACACTAATCCAGTGACCCAGAAGAAAAAGGATGAAGCGGGCTGGCAGTTACTCGGTAAAAGTGCGGGAGTATCCGTTCGTCCGAACAAAAGGCTCAAACTCAACGAAACGCGGCCTCCAGGTCGAGGCAATGTTCGAAAATGAATCATTCTGACAAAATGATCGTTGAACAAATTCAAGCGACAACCCCTTCAACCAATTAAAATTTGTCTAACGAAATAACATCCTCCTTTTGAAATAATGACGTAAGTAAAAAAAAGAGCTGATATAGAAGAAATGTACGATCGGACCTGGAAAAAGTTGCAACCTTCCCCCGAACCTAATAGAATTTCCCCAAACCTTATGTATTGCTTCTATGGAGCTGGCAGAGGCTTCCCCCGTACCAGGTTCGTAGGTTCGGGCACTTTTTCCAGGTCCGGGTACGATACATTTGGAACTGAAACCGCATAACGATCACCCTGAAAAAACATTGAAAATGCTAATTAGAATTGATAAGCTTAGCCATCGATAAGCAGGTGGTGAGGAGAGCAGAATTTGAGATTTTAGGGTTGCTGTACGAATGGCAAGGTTGCTAGGGAGAATCATTCATCACCCGACTTCGCCAAGGATTTGGCATGGCCCGGATTCTTAAAATTAATCCTATGAGCAAAATACAGGAGGCTAGAGAAAAATTTTAATTAGAAATATAGTAAAAGATGTGGCACAGCTTCGATAAGAGTCAACCAACCACCATGTTAGCCAGACCAACCAGTAGTATGAGCAAAATACATAGGCTAGAGAAAAATTTTAATTAGAAATATAGTAAAAGATGTGGCACAGCTTCGATAAGAGTCAACCAACCACCATGTTTACCCACAGCTCAAATTAGATCTATTTCTATATGGTAGTGGGTCATCATCTGAGCTTTGGATAAACATGGCGGCTGGTCGACTCATCGAAGCTGATGTTATTCCAATTTTTTAACAATCTAATTATTTTATAACTAGTTTAATCAACTGCATGCAATGGAAACTAGAATGAGCAAAATACACACCTTTCTAATCATGCCCATAGCAATAATGTGATAAAAATTAGAAAACCACTAGTTTTAAGTCCATATATCAACTGCTAAAATGACCCTTTTTACAAAAAAAATGATACTCTTCCCATATACATACCAAGGAGCATAGAAATTCACAAAATGCGGAATTGAACCGCCTATATTTTGCTTGAAAGTCTTGGAATCATAATTTTGAACTCTGTCACTGTAAAGTTCACTTGAAAAGGAAATATCAAAGCACAACAAAACAGAGAGAACAAATAACAATTTAGCAATCATTTTTCAAAACTAAGAGTACTTTATTATCAACAAACAACAAATATTTATCTTGAACACCAGTGCCGGCACTACGGGTAGTAAGACTGATTGTAATTATCCCGCTTTCGGTGAACCACCCTTTCGGGAAATGAATATCGAGAACAAATGTATTAACAAGGAAAACCTAAGAATATTTGATATCGAGATACATCATGGTACGAGTATTGTGTGAGTTTTTTGTTTCAGTTTCTTTGTTATTATGACACGAGGAGTTACTAAAATTTTCTTTTTAGCTGCTATTTTTTTGGTTTTGATTTGTTTGCCACCACCGGTAGAATATGAAATAGTTCTATAAAATTAATCATTAGTACTTAGAATATTCAAACTTTCGTTTAGATGAATTGAAAAAGTATGTTACCTAAAAACTTATTTTAAAAAATGTTTGTCATCCTACCGAAAATATAAAATAAGACATTTTTAAATAAATTTTAGTTTAATTTACAGGGGATCACATCTCAACTCTTCTCCACAGAAAATTCGCCTCATATTCTGCCGACGACAACGTGCTTTGTTAAACTTTTTTAAAGTAATTTAATCCTTAGTGATTTTTGATAAGCATCTTATTTATCAAAATGCTCTCTACTGATGAATTATCCTGCGTTTATTCTGCTCTCATCCTTCAGGATGACGAAATCGCCATTACTGTAAGTTGTGTTTCGTTTACTCCCAAGTCTCAAACAATTTTATGTATGTAAGGTTATTGGAGGATTTTGTATTTTATTTACTATAAATATAAAACTTTTTTAAAAGTGTCAGTGTTTAAAAGTGTTTTTCTCTCAGCCCCTGTTAAAATTACGGGCTTTCAACCAGTACAACTTGCATTTTGCGTCGCAAGAATTGCGAAATGCGAACCCTGAAATGGTCTTTAGGTTTTGTTTTTCGTTTGTACTTTATACATTGCAAAAAACGTTTAGTCGGGTAGAATTTAATTTTTTTGGAATCAATATTATATATTAATATTTTAAGGCGATATGAGTCAGTATAGTTAATTATTAAACTAATATGATATACAGCTTTTTAAGTACATTTTGAGCAGACAACATAGGTTTCGGTTTTTGTATTAAAATAACGCCTTGACTTGCCAGTTTGGTTTTACTCTTATCTAGTGGGTAAAGTAAAGACGATCACTCCAATTGTATTATATTTTTTTTGTAAAACTAGTGATAGTACATAGACCCTGATTTTCAGTGCTTGGCACTTTAAGCCACTTCCCCACCACAAATCATTCAATTCAATCATACTTATTGTATTTGGCAAAAGTCTATTAATTAGGCTAAAAGTTTCTTAAAGCCCTCTAGATCAATAGGGGATATTTTTGAGTTTTAAACATAGTTTAGCGATATTTAATGGAACAAATAACGTAATTTTTCAAAAAATTTTCTAATTTTTTTTCTAGGCTGAAAAAATAAATACA
The DNA here is from genome assembly GCA_024610705.1 of Tetragnatha versicolor. Classification (NCBI taxonomy): domain Eukaryota; kingdom Metazoa; phylum Arthropoda; class Arachnida; order Araneae; family Tetragnathidae; genus Tetragnatha; species Tetragnatha versicolor. The sequence goes on from JANDEH010000008.1 coordinate 21,369,540, forward strand.
ATTTTAAAAGCAGCAAATGTAGAAGTGGAGCCGTATTGGCCTAGTAAGTATTATACTGTTATTTTAGTCTTTAAATTGTTTCTTTAGTAATAATCATGGGCGGACCTGGAAAAAGTTGTGACCTTCCCCCGAACCTAATAAAATTTCCCCAAACCTTAAATGTATTGCTCCTATGGAGCTGGCAGGGGCTTCCCCCGAACCAGGTTCGTAGGTTCGGGCACTTTTTCCAGGTCTGATCATGGGTGCCACTTTTCAGTCCTGAGGACAGAATTCCGTCCCGGGGTTTAATTCAATTGGTACTGAATTTGAGCCTAACCTTGTATATTTTGCTTATTACTGACTTATAGGTTTTCTTTCTGTGAAATTTGTAATTTTTAGGTAGATGGAAAGATGTAATTACCAATTGCTGGAAACCCCTATTTTTAGCAAATTGCACCATAACTGCATCATTTATATAATTTTTAACAGACCTGACTATGTGTTTTTGAAAATTTACTATTAACTTCTCTTGAAAAACATTAGAGATTAGACTATGTAAAATGATCTAGATTTTTCAGTCTTGCAATTTTTGAAAAGTGGCACCCCCATGGTAAAATGTTCTAAGTGGTTCTCCTGTCTCCATAATAACATACCGATGCCATAATATAATTAATGGCAAATTGGCACAGCTTGGAAACTGGAAGACAACCTAAATTCCTAAAAAAAGTTTCAAAATTTTTTAACTGTTTTTAATTAGGTTAAAGGTTTCTAAAAGCTATAAATAAAAAAAAGGAATATAGGTCCTATGACAAAAATGACAATTGTTGTCAAGAACTGGAGAATGCAAATGACTGCTTTTATAGAGCTCTTGGCAGCTTCAGTGGAGGACCTACATTAAATCTGTTCTAATAAAGTATATATTTTCTAATAACAAGCTTATTAACACCATAACTTGTATATGTATATTTTAGCTATCATTCAATTAAGTAGTTCTTACATGAAAATGTTTTAAATTTTGTGTCCTGTCTTGCAAATGACCCATTTTCTTACTACCATAGCAACGACTAGCTTTTTATTAAAAATAGCTTGTTGCTGCTACAAACACCTCAATAGGTGAATGATACAAGGTTAATTTAAAAATTAATTTGCAAAATTTCCTGGCCTATATAAAACTCTTATAACATGCTTGGAAATATTTTAAAATTATTTTAGTTAAAACCACCAGGAATTTTTTTTATCTAAATTGAATATTTACTTGTTTATGTTCTTTCATGCATTATTTCTGAGTTTTTATCACTTTAAATGTTTTCGTAGCATTCCTTTAGTTATTGTAGGAGATCAAGATATGTATCAAAAGTAAGTTCGTTTATAAAATTACTAGGTGATGGGCTAAAGGCATAAGTTTGGATTATGGTTTTTAAGCTCTATTTTAGTGTTTACAGAAAGTTGTCTTTTTTTAACCAATTGGAGATAATATCCTTGGCTGTAAAAATATGTGTTCAATAAATAATTTTATGGGCTAATTTTGGTTATTCAGTTTTTAATTAAATTAGGTTTAGTATTTTTACCTTGATTAGTTAAATAAATGCATACCTGCCAACCGTTCCGATTAAATCGTATTTGTTCCGATTTTTCACTGTTGTTCCGAAAATACGATTTCAGTACCAAATGTTCCGTTTTTACGTCCCCCTGTCCCGCCATTTTCGACCTACTCGAATTGTGCAATAATAAGGTATAGTCTTAGTGAAAGGGTGTTAAGTCTAGTTCTTAAGAACAAGACTGACTCTCAGAGTTCCATGGACTCTGATACTCTACAGGCATTGCTAGCTGCGAAAATAGTAATTCTGATCCATGCTATAATAAATCTTTCAGTGCTGACCTATTAATAAGGGCAAAATCAGCTACTTTTGTAGCACTTAATAAAGATTAATTTTTCTATTTTCCAAAAAATGTTTGCTTATTTCACTGTTTCATTATATTAGTACTAACTAAGTACTTTTATATCTTTCTGAGTTATTATGTATGAAATTCCCAGTGTTTAACATCTTGAGTCATTTTTGTTATTCTATTTTCAGAAATTTAAACCCAGATGAAAGGAAACAAAATTAACTTTATTATAACCTAGTATAAATGTAGATAATTATTAGTCAGAATAAAAAGGTATATAAAACACTTAGTCCTCTTAATAACCATAAGATACCTTAGATAAGAGATACAAGTTATGAATTACAAGCTCTTTTTTAATAATACCCCTTTTACCCATTCAAAATGTGTCGTGCGTGTTGTTCCTATTTCTGTTTCTGAAATGTTGGTTGGCAGGTATGTAAATGTATTAACTTAAAAATCAAATTGGAACCAATGCTTATATTGACATTGGATCGATCAGCCCAACTTTTAATTTTAGTGGATTGAACTATAAAAATTATCAGTGTGGCAGGATGTTGTCCAAGTAAGGTTTAATTTTGGATTGGGCATTTGATTTAGTTTGGTTGGAAACCACAGCTCTTAAGAGCTTGTTTTAGTCAAATTATTACCAATGTAACCATTAACCACTTTTTCAAACATGCTTGGTTTTTTTTTAACAAAGCGAATTTCTGAATGTGTCAATTACTAGTAGTAACCCTTAATGTGTGTTTTGCAGCCCTCTTCGCCAAGGCTCTTGAAGGGGTTGACATAAAGTCCTTGATCACCAATGTTGGTGCTGGAGTAGGAGGGGGTGCAGGAGGAGCTGCCCCTGGAGCAGCTGCTGCGGGTGATGCTCCTGCAGCCAAGGAAGGTAAGAAAGCTACACTGCAATCAGGGTTGTCTAGCTTGGTGCATTGTTATCGTGCTTGATTCTTGCATCCTGAAACAGTTACCAAACCAATCGGGTGCAGAGAATGTTTCGGGGCCCAATATTTCCCCAGAATACAATTTGTCTTTCAAAATTTACCAAAAAAAGCTCAATATTTTCTTTTAATGTTCCCCATATCATCCCCATCACATAGCGGCCAACTCTCCCTATTTTTTCGGGAGACTCCTGAATTTCACTGTTATCTCCCGATATTCCGAAAAAGTATTAAATATCCCGAATTTTTTTTTATAAATCAGGTTAGGATTTTTTCTGTAATTTTCGTTTTTCCAATTGCGAGTGTCTATGAAACCGATCGATAATAGCCTAGGAGCAAGTTTAAAATATAGGCAATGTTTAAAAGTGATGTTGGCAAGCTTTTTTGCGATGTTTTTCTGATAAAAATTAGTAGTAAAAGGTAATAAAAAAGTTTTAGTATTTCTGTTGTAAGAATCCTTACATAGTATTTTATTTTTTTTTACTTTTAAGTCTTAGAGTAGTACTGAATTTCTAACAAGGTTAGAGGTCGTAAAAATCTCCCTAATTTGTTTACAAAAATTAGGGAGATTTTCTCACAATCTCCCTAATTTGTTTACAAAAATTAGGGAGATTTTCTCACAATCTCCCTAATTTATGTTTTCAAATGTTGGCCGCTATGCCATCATTTATCAATTTTTTCAAAATTTTCCCTAACTGCCTGAATTTATCGCGTTCAACAACATTCTGTACCCCCGCTAGATTGTACGGCTTATAAGTAGATTTTAGTTTCAATTGCATTTTTTTAGACATTCTGATTTTAAAGTAGAATGCGATTTTCAGTGAAAATCGCTATTTACGTGACTGACAGGTTTTTACTGCATATCAATTAAAACATAAAGAAAAGAATACTTTCAGGTATTAACCAAGGAAACTAGCATAGATCCGTAGATTTTTCCCCTATTCATCTGTATTTCCATAGAATTATACTTAAAAGCAACGTTTCATGAACCCAGTACCAGGGGCGCAGCGACGGGGGGGACCAAACCCCCCCAGAGACCGAGAGGTCATCTGATGTTATCAAGAATTTCCAATATTCGTAAAAAAAATTCAAAACATGTTCGAATCTCTCATAAAAGTTTACAGATTCCTTTCTACCCACTGAAAATTATCAAGATGTATGCTTGAGGGGGGTCCTATGGGGGCACAATTTTCCGGATAACTGTTTGTCCTTAAGATATTTCATTCGTACTCGGGGGGGTCCAACGGGATCTCCCCCCCAGCAGTGGGCATGCTTGGGGAATGGGTGCGGGGTATGCTAGGTAGGGGGGTCCTTAAGGTGGAAACAAATTGGAGCCGAGCGGCGAAACGAACAGCCACGAACACGCTCTGGGCACGCGACACTCGGAGGCGCTAAGAGCGGCGCTTGCGCAGAGCGTGTTCGTGGCTGTTCGTTTCGCCACTCGGCTCCAATTTGTTCCACCTTTAGATACCCCTTCGGGGTGTCCGTTAACCCTGGAAACCGGGAAAACCTGGAATACTCAGGGAATTCGAAAATGTCCTGGAAAACCTGGAATACTCAGGGAATTCGAAAATGTCCTGGAAAACCTGGAATACTCAGGGAATTCCAAAAATATTCTGGAAAAATGTGATTTTGTACGATGCGTAGCGTTTTCCAGCGTTTTTTACATTGTGCAGTTACCATCTCCGGTATTTAGTCAAATCAATGGCATCCTGCGCATAGGCATACTCATACGTTCACGCGACTCGGCCTGAAAAGGTGCCTTCTCCTTGTTTGTTTACTGTACTACTAAAAAACGACTTTTATTGGAAGAAAGCCGTGTTCATGCTGTTCTTACCATGCAGCCTAAAGATGAGAAGCCTATTTTATGGGGCGTAATCCTCGATAAAGTCGGCTTCTCGCATTTGGTGTATTGTGGAAAACGGACTTGAGCTTTTTCATGGAGATATATTCTTAAGTCAAAGATTTGCTTGATATGAAGTCTTATTTTATTGGTGATTAAATTAAAATTATTTTAAGTAGAAAAATTGAAAGAAACTTTATTGGAAAACTTGAATTACTCTGCTTAAGTCTTAATTTAAATTTAATAATTTTATAGTTATAGTATGGTTGTGAGTGAGGTAGTTTTGTTCCTCCAAAAAATACCTTATAAGATTTTCAGCTTATTTATGAAAATAAAAATGAAATTTCTTTACAAGGTACAGTAGAGCCCCGATTATCCGCGCAATTGGGTGGCAAGGGTACCGCGGATAGCGAAAATCGGGGATAACCCGAAAAAAGACTAAAAATGATGTGAAAACACGAAAAAAATATTTCAGCATAAAAACTATGTTTTATTGTACTTAAACATGATAAATGTAAAACTTTTAAAATAGGTGCAGTACAGCAGAAACCTTTGCTCTACATCTAAAATGTCTCTAATCTCATCTAAAATTTGCTCTCATCATTAAAAACTTTTTTCCTGGCACTCGCGGATAATCCGCACCGCGGATCATCCGCTCGCGGATAATCGGGGTTCTACTGTATCTTTATACACAAATAGGATCTTTTATTTAAAATTGAATCTTTAATTTTTCTCAGTTAAATTTCTGAATAATTTGATACCTTTTGAGCATTAGCCTTTTAAAGTTAGTTTTTACTGAAGGCTCCTGATTATCAATTAAACATTTCTCAATTTTGATTTTTCAGAATAATTTGAAGATCAAATATAATCTAACTTCAGTTTTCATTAAAATAATTTCATTTCGCAAAAATGCACCCCCAAAAATTAAACCTGGATCAACAATCATTCTAGCCAGTGTATTAGTCATTTCTCAAATCAAAGAATCAAAAGAAAACTGTTGTTTTCTCAATGAGTAAAACATCTGTTAATTAAATGTCTAATTTTAAAATTAATGTATTATTCAACCAATTAATACTAATCTATTGAAGATATTTTTCAGTTATTTTTATCAAGTTTATTTAATATATGGTATGAATAAAAGGAAAATAAAAGTTCCATCTTATCACCAAAAATTTTAAAAAAAGAAATGCCTTAAAACTATAGTTTGACCGAACCTGGAAAATCAAAAAAATTAGCTTAGAATTAAGTGGACACCCTGCCCTTGCACCCCCACTATATCCCAAGCATGCCTCTTGTTAGGGGGTCCGGATCCCAGCCCCTGGGCTGGTCAAAATTTGATTTTTTGGCTCCTATGGCGCAGTGACTGGGAGACCATACAGAGACCGGACCCCCAGCAGGGTGACAGGGAACTTGAGAGATGATAGGAACATCTAAATTTCAGAAAGATAATTTTTAAACTTTGATCCAATTTATTAGGGAAGTTTATATTTTTTCTTATATCATAAAATATTATTTTCAGAAATGAACGATAGAGTTAACCACTTAAGGTTATCAAAATTTGTCCATATACCCTAAAAAACGCCCGCTTTCGAGTTTTTGCTTTGATTGTAAGAAAAAGTAAACATACAATGCTTTCCTCATTACCTTGCTAGACCTTCTTCAAGGGCATGACAGCCCCGGGTGGGCCTTGGGCTTCTCCAAATAATTATCTTATAGTCATAGGGGAGGGGCAGCTGCCCCCCCCAAGTCCCGAGTAATTAACTTTTCCTGAACTTTCAGTTAAGTTATAACCCAGTATTTTAGGGTCAAATTTTCAAAATTTTTATGGGGGAGGACCCCCAGGCCCCCCTTAAATATTTAAACCTTTATTATTCACACTTTTAATAATAAGTTCATTAAAATTAAAATTTTACCTAAAAATGTATGTCCAAATTTGGGTTTATGTGTGCTAAAGAAACAGTTTTAAACCCTGTTTTCAGGGTCAATTTTCCGAAAAATTTCCTCTGTTAAAACTGAACTTTAAATATTTTCTACACAATCATAGAAAAGTCAACCCTGCTTGCTCCCCTAATTTGAACCCTGGCCTATCATAGATAAACAAAATTAAAACAGGTAGAACTAAGTGTGTGCGTGTGCTTGTTTCTAATAAAGTCTACTTAAATTTTGTACTAATTAATTTTATTAATTAATATAAGTTCAGTTACAAAGAAATTTTTCGCATTCATCAAATAAATTCTACATAAAGCTTCTCATATTTTTGAAAAAAGCTAAGAAACCCAAATTATTTTTGACTGGTCCCCCCCAAAAGGAATTTCTGGCTGCGCCACTGCCCAGTACGTCACTACGAGGAATGAGAAAGTGAGTAAACAAAGCCTATTTATTGGGTTGATAGGAGGAATTTCGAAACGTGAATCGTCATGGTTCGTACCCATACGGTGCTTAAAAAGTGCTTGCTTTTTGTATTTGTTTATAAAGTGCTTAAAAAGTACTTAGTTTTTTAACTATGTTCTTAGTTTTTTATCTCAAAAGACAAGTCATTAAAAAGTGCTTATTTGTAGGCAGAAACAGTCAAATTTTCTTGAGCTTCCATCAATTGTGTGATAAAAATTTTCCTTCAATAATTTCAACTAGTGCATTTCCCTCAAACAACTCTACACGAGTAAATGTTCTTTCAATCCTTTATAAATTGAAAATGAATATAATAGAAATTGGATTTCTGCGAATGCCAAAAGTATAAAAAAATGTGTTAACACCAGGGATGCAGAATATGTCCAATCCGTCGATCTAGGATCAGGGGAAGTTTTAGCCATCTGGGGAAATTTTGTGGAAAAGTATACCATTGAATTGAATTTCAGTTCAGTACAGTAACAAAAATTTACGTAGCAAAAGTTTTGAAGGTCTTTATCATTTTTTAAAATTTTGGGGAAATATATGTATGAATTGGGGGAAATCTTGAAGGTAAAAACATTTTCTGCATCCCTGGTTAACACTTACGGCCGTATTCACCGGTAACCTGACCGGCGGTCTGGTCAGGAAACCATGGTTACAGCCTCTGATTGGTGAAGGAAAATATTGAATTATTTTTCCACCAATCAAAGGCTGTAACCATGGTTTCCTGACCAGACCGCCGGTCAGGTTACCGGTGAATACGGCCGTTAGTCATCTTTAACCATTTTAAAAACTTTTTTGCAGTCATTAATTATGCAATGTTAGTTAGAATCTAATATGTAAGCTCATTAATGTTATTCCTCTATGAGAAACAGAAATATACTTCTATATTCTTGAAAACATTTTATTGACAGTTTGAAATGTATACAAGTAGGTCCTTCTCGAAAATCCTTAGAAAGTCCTTAATTTTACTCTTCAAACTTCTGTACGAACCATGATCGTGATAAAAAGACTATCATGGGTTTAACGATATAATATTTTAAAATTTACGTTCTTTGTTTCACTCGAAATTTAGACACTGCGATGGGAACTACTTTGTTAGTGACGTAGGTTCAAGTTAAGTTGCTGTCTAGTATAGAAGGGTATGATATTGTTGCTGTATTTGTGTGTAGTTTTTCTTTTTTAAAAAAACTTATGCAAAATTTTCCCTTGCTGCCTGAATTTATCTCGTTCAACAGCATTCTGCACCCCCGCTGGATTGTACTGCTTATTACTAGATTTTAGTTTTAATTGCATTTTTAGACAAAATCTAACTTAGATTGGCTTATTTTTATCAATTTAGAACTCAAAAAATATAATAAATTGAATAAAACTTGAAGGATTACTTTTCATACAGAAATGCACATGGATTTAGAAGTTGTAAATTAATCATTAATATTTTTTTAAATATCATTGAGTTTGAACCCTAGTAAATAAGTCTTATAAAGAAAAAATTAAGTTTTTTTCTTTTAAAGTTTCATTTCAAATTTTTTATGGGATTATCTCATCATGCATGAGTTTAATTTATATTTATTTTACGTTGAAATATTTTGCATTCTGCTACTATGGCTTATGGATTTTCAACAATGATAGTGAAAATCATTTCATGTATTTGGCTTTCCTGGATCCAAGAGATCAAACAGTAGTACTTGTTATTCTAATTGTAAGTTTAAAATTTCAATTTCATTATAAATAATTATTTGTTTTCAGAAGCTAAAAAAGAAGAAAAGAAAGAAGAAAGTGAAGAGTCAGATGAAGATATGGGTTTTGGTAAGTTCTTTGAATGGAATTCTTAATAAACAGAAAATCAACAAAACATCATTTTATTGAGTGCAGCAATCAAATAAAAATGCCCCCACGATATTTCATCAATGTAAATAGAATGAGGTATTCTCACGTTTTGTGATTAAATTTTATTAAAATAGTAGATAAAAAACCATGAAGAATGACGTTTACATCGAGTATTTTCGTAGCCTAGTTTCTGAGATAAATTTTTGAAATTTCGTTTTTTGTTTGGGCGCGAAAACACTTTCGAATCACAAATCATGCGCTGTGATGTCACTTCCAGTAGAAGCCCGTTTTCTGATAACGTGATTTTTCTGGCATTTTGGCAAAAATAAAATTGAATTTTAAATTATTTAAAACACATTTTTGAACTTAAAAATCAGAAATTGGGCAGTTTCAAACCATAATGTATCAAAAAAGTATGAATCAAGCAAATTCATTATCAAACTATTTTTATGCTGTTTAGTTAGCTAAATTGCCCTTGAAATTAAGAGTCCCAGTTGAAGAAAAGTTAATTATACTTAGGTTAATATTATTCCTTAAATTAACATTTCAACTATTTTAATTTTCAGGACTCTTCGATTGATTGGCCCAGTCTTCATTCATCTGGATCCTACTTACCAAGTCATTTTTTGTACCACCAAAGAAATTTATGTGTAAAACCTTGTAATAACCTTGTAAAGAGTGTTTATGTGTAAATAACCTTGTAAAGAGTTAAGAACCATCATATTTATGTTATCTCCTTGTTTAAATACTTAAAAAGGGCATTATTGTGATTATCAATAAATCGATTTGTATTGAATCATTTTATTTTTTATTTGGCTGCAAAAAATACATATTGATAGCAGGAGGCAAAATATATATACATCTGTGATCACAATTATTTTCAAGCGTAAAGGATTATTTTAAAATTCTAAACTAGTATCTTGTAAAACTTAATCTTGACCAGTTGTTAATAATTTTAAGGCCTTCTGAAGGTTCTCTACAGCTGTAGGTACATCTTCATATTGGAGGGCACTGCCAGCCCATTTGCAATACTTTTGTGCCTTATGATAATCTTCAGGTTGCAACTGTACATCACCTGGGAAAAAAATTGTGAACTTCACTCATTGCTATCACTTGATCAAAAGCCTAGAAATAACTAGTATTTATACTATGAACCGAAAAATTTGTTCCTTTTGTGGGAAGTGTCTGCTCTAAAAATAAATTTTACAAGTTTGGTTGAATTAAATCTGCTGCATTCAATAGCAAGAATTATTGAAAAATGTCTATAGTTAAAATAAATTGCAACTCTAATGAAAGTATGCCATTAAATAATACAATTAGTCTTACTAGTGTTTCCTTGTACAGGGTGTTCTATAGGTTCGTTAATTGTAGCAGGCAGATTCATTTGACTTGATCCACTGGGAGTAGAAGGAGGAGCATGTGATCCAGGTACTGGCAAGTTAGTGTCTTGTGGCTGAAAACCTGGGATGTTAAATAAGCCTCCAGTTGGATAAGGGACTTGTGGCTTTTGATCTTCCTGATAACTTGGCTGAGTTCCAGTAGCACCTAGATTTCCAAACTCATCTCCAACTACAAGTGAAACAATTAAAATCCCAAAATTATGATAAATTGCCTTTCCTAAACTCAAAGCAACATTAGCATCTGCATGCAAAGTATCAGAAATCATGCATAGCCTTTACCAACAATTATTTTCATATTAAGGGAAATAAAAAAAGTTTTTAAAAAATTGACAATTATTATAATTTAGAATATTAAATGAATAATTATCATTAAAATGTCATTAATATACAAAATGACAGTTAAAAAAACCTTAATTGTTCAAGAATCTGAGAAAATAAACTTGTGTGACTTTGGGCAGTGGTCTCCAACCCCCAGTTCCGGTACGTGAATCAAATGGTACCGGGCCGACCATTTCATTGAAAATGAATTTAAATTCCTAGGTTTGTACTCCAAATTAATGAATTATAAATCACTATATTTATTTTTTGGTGTAACTGAATTTTATTTTGAAAGCAATTAAATAAAAATTAATAATCTAGAATCTAAACAATCAACGCCCCTCCCCAGCAGGCTGCGGTAAAATTATCAAACGTTGACCGGTCCGTGGTGGTAAAAAGGTAGGGCACTGACTTAGGGTTTTAAATATTTTTTTCACCAATTTACACTAAAAGAACCTTCAAGTATATTTTTCGTGTTAAGCCATTTTCCTCCTTAAAATATGGAGGCTTAAGTACCAAGCTATGTAATGTGATCACACTAATGGGGAAAATTTTCAAATCTTAACATTAGGCACAGATTCTTACAAACATTAGGGCAATATCATAACAAATTACTTAGGGGTCATCCATAAATTACGTGAGGTCAAAAAGGGCGGGGAGGGGTTTGGAAAAATCTCACCAAGGGGGGAGGGGGGGTCGATTAAAATCTGACGTCAACTTTTTTTAACTTAATTAGGTGCTATGAAGCACAAAATGCAAATAATTTTTAAAAGTTGTAGGTAAATCTCACGTGGGGGGAGGGGGGGTCAAGAAAAATCTCACCAAGGGGGGAGGGGGGGTCCAGATTTTGGAAAAAACACCTCACGTAATTTATGGATGACCCCTTAAGAACTAGGTATTTTGAAATCAAATTAAAAGTAGCACAACACATAGTCAACAGATACAAGCGGACTTACATTCATCTCCTTCCATAGCCACTGGACCAGGAATCGGTGTTTCACCGTTCTTTAAGCAATTGTGAATGTATGTTGACTTCCATTTTGCATATTTCCTATGATGCATTACCTATAATTTTTGGTTAAATATCAATTCCTGATAATAAGGATTAACTAATATTGTACCAAGTTAGACATGACTACTTAAGTAAGGGTTGCCAAGTTAATAGAGGTAAGCTAAAGTAGCCCTTTAAAATTTTTAGTCTGATTTACTCAAGTGTTTTTGATGCTTAAATAGAACCATAAAATGTAATACCAAATAGACTTATTTTTTTTGCAAAATTATCTGCTTGAAAAAAATTATAAAAAGGATAAAATTTTCCCTATTAAAATTTAAAATTATCTATCTATCTCACTATTTATAATCATTATTTTAGAGAATAGATGCTTATTGGAAAATGGATATTATACAAATCACAAATTATGGTGGAAGACCTTAGAATGACCTGGTTTTACTACAACCCAGAAAACATATATACCTGGACAATAGTTGTTAGAGCAGAAAAAGATTCAATTAATTTTATTTAAATTTACTTTTTACATAATAAACATTTTCTCACCTCTTCACTAGGTTCACCAAATGTAGACATAACATCATAGATGAAACCAGCAGTATAGAAAGCCTTTACTACATTTCTATTAAAAATTAATAATAATGAGCTATATTTTAAAAGAACCAAATTTGTGCTTCTTCTATACCAGTGGTTCCCAACAGGTGGTCCGTGAGGCCATCGGAGGTGGTCCCTGAGAGGATTTTTAAACATACCCAAAAATGTGTTGAAATTTTTAAAAAATAGTTTTTCTTATCACATATCCCATGAAGTAGTAAAAAACCATAAATGAAAACCCAAAAATCATTCGTCTCATAAATAAAAATTGTTAGGTTCTCTTTCTCTCCTATGATTCATTTGTTCATTTAACTAAAGTTATTCAACTGATGTTTATTTAGAAACGAAATGTGATTATGTTGCGAATAAAATTAATTGAAACTCAGATGGAGAAAATAATGGTCCGGGTGGGGCAAATAAAGAATCGAGTGTTCGGACTTTTACATGGTTTGATACGAAGCGAAGTTTGTAAGAGTTGAAAGTTACTCCAAATTGCATGGTAATAGGAAGAGGAAATTTCTGATACAAGCGAAATAGGTTTGTTCGAAGATCTAAGAAAAATTTATTGTAAAAAGGCGAGTCTTTGAACGGATAAATAATTTTCCTTTTAAATTGCTCCTTTGAAATATATATTTATTGACTTTCGACGTGGTCTCTTTTGGAAGAACATCATTTAGCCTCGCCTATAAAATTTTTTCTGCTACAACTCTCAGTCAGTGCATGTGCAGTTTACTGTTTTGTGATAAAGAATTCCTGGTCTTCTTCATTAGTCCTGCAGTTTAAATTCCAAGATAAGTACTTTGTTTCAAATTTAAATTGACTAATAAATTTAGCAATAATGTTGTTGGTATGAAAAAAATGACTCTTTGATACTGTTATTTAAACCTGGGGTAACTTGGGTGTAGGTATGATCAGGAACCTTTCTAGGGCTAATAGATCAACGAACGAACCTGAACAATTATTTATTGTCATTTGTAAAGTATCCTCGTCTTTAATGTTTTTTATAAAAAATTTATCTTTAATAATTGGATTTAAAATAAGGTAAAAGTGGGTATAGTGAACACTTTATGGAAAATTTTTGCTTAAATTCTCAATAAATGCTAACCTATTTGCTTGGAAACCGTTATCATCCTATTTTTAGATTAATTGGATCTTCTTCTTTCGATTTTACCATTAAAAATTTTAATTAAATTGGGAAAAGTATTTTTAATTAATTTTTAAAAAGTACTCCAAATTGCATCTATAGTGGCCATAGATGTAGCTGTTGTATCTATGGTGGACACCTCTTGCATCTATAGTGGACACCTCTTTTTCTGCCTATATGAGGGGTTTATGCATGAAATTGATCGTTTTTTTGGTATAGTCATTTTTTTCTAATTAAATCTTCCTTCCCAAATCAAATTAGCTTTATTTAAAAAAATACTTGATAGTTTCCGGCCCAAAGCCTACGTTGTAGCTGATTTGAGAGGAGTTAAGCATGTAATTCAATGTTTTGGAAACCTTGGTTCCCGAAGCCAGAATGAAACCAAATTCATACAACACTCATTTTAAAGCACAATCAACAGTTTATGAAGAAAAACTGATCCAAATTCAATGTTATTTAAGTTTCTATTAGAAGCCATTGCGGTGGCCACTATTGGAAAATCTAAGATTTTGTGTTGGTATAGTGGCCACCCCCATAAATCCTCGTAAAGTCAAAATTTTCAAATAAATTTTATTTATTATCATTTTATACACTCTTCTTTATCTTAATATAAATTTAAAAGTCAATCAAACGGTAATAAATACAAAAAAATCAGTTCCGATATACCCGTTTCCTTACGCGATTTAATAAGCAAAATCAAATTTCAGTCTCTCGGCCGATGTTATTTTCAAATATTTAAATATCCTTCCCATGCTGATCTGTGGTATCGGTGGTAATTTACCAGCTTACCTGATTGTACAATCCAGTGGTTCTTAAACTGTGGTCCGCAGACCCCTGGGGGTTCGCTGTGCCTTCCTAGGGGGTCCGCGAGTTACCTTGAGGAATTCCTCAAGTTACTTTTAGAATTCCCTAAACAGTTTCAAAATTGGATGAAACTCTAGTTTTAAGAGGCAAATTTCAAAAATTTTCTGGGGGAGAACCCCCAGCCCCCTCGAAATTTTGACTTCAATGCATAATTTTTTCCTTGAAATTTCCAGACCATCACCTCAGGAGTAATTCAGAGGCTTATATAAGGGTGGGTGAAGGGGCCCAGCCCCCTCCTGAAATTTGGACTCGATGTATCAAAACAAGTTAAAACCCTGTTTTTTGGATCAAATCTCCGAAAATTTTCTGGGGGAGGATCCCCGTACCCCCGTTAGTATTTGGTACTTTATTATTAAAAACTTTTTAAAACTACGTTCATCAAAATTGAAATCCTACCAAAGAATATAGTCTAAAATTGGGAAGAATTGTATCAAAACCTAGTTAAAAATCCTGTGTTTTTAGGGACAAATTTATCTAAAACGTTTCTGAGGATGACCCCCAGATACCTTTTTGTTCTTAGATCTCTATTATTATAAACTATTTTTTACATTAAGTTAATCAAAATGCAAATATTACATAAAAATTTATATTCAAAATATTCTAACTAGGGGTATCAAAACTAATTAAAAACCTGTTTTTCTAGTTGGAATTTCCAAAAATTTTCTGGGGGAGGACTCCCAGACCCCCCTTTGGTAGTTAGAACTTAATTACTCATACACTTTTTATAATAAGTTCCACAACACGCAAATTCTACTTAAAATTGTACTAAAAAGCTACTCGGACCTTTGAAATATACATGGGGGCTGAGGGATACTTTTTGTCTGCTCCCGAAATAAATTTCTATATACGCCTCTGGAGTAATTGTAAAATTTATTTAAATTTATATACTAATTTTAATTAATCTTAAACCCAAAACAAGTCTGGTTACGGCTTTTGGTTTTTAAAATGTTGGGGGTCCGCGATGTCTGGCTGCTACATAAAGGGGTTTAAGAACCACTGGTACAATCTACTATGCCTATGAATTTTGACGCTGTTTGATGCCTCTAACTCGTTTTATTTAAAATTAATCAGCTATGTGGCCACTATTGGTACAGTGTCCACTATACCCACATTTACCTTAATGTCATGATAATTATTCTTAAAAGTTTAATAGATTTTATTTGATTTACAGTTCCATTAAGATGCATATTAAGACAATGTTTTCCTGTACTATTAAGAAAAAAATCAATGAGTGCATTGAAAAAAGTTAAATTTTTTAAGATAAAGTTGGGAATAGGGGTGGTCAGCCAAGGTTCAAATTTAAGTGAAGTGGTCCGCGGACATATTTGAGTTGGGAACCACTGTTCTATACACATTAAAAGTTATCAATAAATCAGTTATATTACCTTAAATTGCACAAAAAACCCTTATTTAAATTCTTTAAGAGCTCCAAAACTTTTTGTAACTAGTCAACTATGCTTAATGTGAGCACAGTTAATGTTGTCAATCACATAATGTTATTGAAATCAAAAGAAGTTTCAACCTGAATTCCTAATCCACAGAAGGATTGAAAAGATGCTTTCTATCTTGAAAATGTTTATGACATTTTCTATTTGGTTATTGCTAACTTCTTGTTCTGAATGCATGGTGAACTCAAATACTTGGTGTATGTTAACTAGCAAAACTTTCACAATACTGATCACTTCAAGCATTTTGGATAATGTATTTCTTGAAAAGAGGATAGAGGTTGAATCAAAATAAAACCCCCATCACTCCTACTAAGCCATAAATTCCGAAGATCATTTTTCATCAATTAAAGGGCAAAAAGCTGTTAAGATTTGAAAGTTTTATAAAAAATCCTTCGAATTAAATTATTTGTTTAACATTGATTAAATAACTGATTCGAGGGACAAAGAGAAAACCTTGAATTATTCACGACTTCAAATCAAAGCCCTTAAAGTTATGTTACTTTTATTTTTAGTTATTTTAAATATTACTTTTTGGTTACTTATTTACTTTTTTGTTACTTTGTAGTTAACTTATATATGTTTATGTAGTTAAATTTTAGGGAAAAAAGTTAAAATATTCAAAGTCAAGTAGATCGAGTAAATACAGTAGAGCCCCGATTATCCGCGGAATTGGGTGGCAAGGGTACCGCGGATAACCCGAAAAAAGACTGAAAATGAGGTGAAAGCACGAAAAAAATATTTCAGACTAAAAACTAAGTTTTATTGTACAAAAAACATACGTAAAACTTTTAAAATATGTACAGTAGGGTGGAGCGAAAAAAACGAAATTTGAATAATCAAAACGTAATAGCGCGGAAAAGTTGCCATTTGTGGTCAGAAACAAAGTGCTAAAATTTTAGACCGATCAATTAATATCTTTTACCGCCGCAAGAGGGCTAAAGTTTTGAAAAATCGTAAAAAACACGTATTTTACAGAAAAAAATTAAAAATACCCAAATTTACCGAAATATTTTCTAATTGGGCATAATATGTTCATCAATGAGTCATTCAAGTGCCCTTAAAAATAAATTTCCGTGAAATAAAATCTTTAGCCACAGCAAGGGGTTCAAAATATCAAGAAAATATAAAAAATGACAATTTGGGGGTAATTTTAACTCTTTTAGGATTTCCATATTTTTACGGTATTTTTCACCTGCTTCGGATGTAATTGTATAATGCACTTTAATGCTTGAAGCATTAAAGTGCATTTTGGGCATGCCCAAATTTATCAATATTTATCCCCCATGACACAAAAAATAGGATCTTACACTAAACAGTCATCTTAAATGAAAATTATCTAGAAAACTGTTACAGATAGGTTTAAATTTTCAAGTACGAAAATCAGTTGGCAATTGCAAGTTTATAGATACCATGTTGATTTTGCAAATTATGGTGGTAAATTAACTTGAATAATCATTAAAAAATATATTGTGACTCGGGTTGAATCCTCATTCGTGAAAGACTAACTGCATGGTGCTACAATTTTCTGCATATTTCCTCCATAAACGTAGGTAACTGTTTTGGTTACCACCTTAATAAATTTTTAAACATATTTCATTTCATACGAGGGTAGTCCCAAAAGTACCCGGCCTGACCTATAGATGGCGCTTATTAAACCGAAAAAATGACTAGAGGCAAAAGTTCAAACATAATTAGGCCCAAATTCTTAATCGGAATGGGGAAAGTAAATTAGAATTCGTTTTCGCAGGTTCTAATAGAAAACAAGTGCAGTAAAATTTTAAAGATGGATAAAAATGGGCATCGTTTCGCTGTTCAATACTTCCATTTGAAGGGCTTAAGTTGCACGAATATTAAAGCGAAGCTGGATTCCACACTGGGGGACTCTGCCCCTTCATTTTCCACCATCAAATACTGGGTGGCGGAATTTAAACGTGGTCGCACGAGCTGCCAAGACGAACAACGAACCGGTCGACCAAATGAAGTTCCTTCTCCAGAATTGGTTAAAAAAATCCATAAAATGTTGGTGGATGATCGCCGATCGAAGGTGAGGGACCAAGCAGATAAAACAGGGATCTCAAAAAGTGCAGTTTACAGAATTTTGACAGAAAATTTGATATTGAAAAAGCTTTGTGCAAGATGGCTGCCGCAATTGATGAAAATTGCGTCCATTGTCGGGATGGCTAAAATCAGTTAAATCAATGTTTAAATTACTCAAACGTGCTGTTTTCCCAAGATTTTGTTCCCACAGGTTATTTTTGCTCCTAAACCTCAAAAAATGGTTCAATGGGAAAAGATTTGCAAAAATTTTCAAGTAAAATATGCTGTTAACGGTCATTTTGAGGGCTTTTACGGATCTTTCTAAAAATAGGTCATGGAACCCATGGAACTTCACTGGAAGAGGTGTATGGGGCTAAAAGAAGACTATCTAGAGAAATTAGGAAAAATTTTCCAAAAATTTTTAGTTTTTCTTTGTTAGGCCGGGTACTTCTGGGACCACCCTCGTAGATAGGGCTGACTTAAAATTCATGAAAACAGAGGATGTTCGCAGAAAGTATTGGTGTTACATAAAGTAAAGTTTAGAACATGAACATACAACACATATTCGCATAAGAAGGTTATGTAGGTTGGAATGGTTGTTAGTTTTATGCTTTATGATATTTATATATATAGATGTGTTTTATGAACATTTTATGCTTTCCTTTTAAGATTTTAAATCTATCTGTAACGATTTTCTGGATAATTTTCGTTTAAGATGACTGTTAAGTATAAGCTCCTATTTGTTGTGATATGAGGGATAAATATTGATAAAGTTGGGCTAAATATTCCAAGCAGTAAAGTGCCTTTTATAATTATGTCATAAGCAGGTAAAAAATAATGTAAAAAATATGAAAATCCTAAAATAGTAAGAATTACCTCCAAATTGTAATTTTTTGCATTTTCTCGATATTTTGACCCCCCTTGCTGTGGCTAAAGATTTTATTTCACGGAAATTAATTTTTAAGGGCACTTGAATGACTCATTGATGAACATATTGTGCCCAATTAGAAAATATTTCGGTAAATTTGAGTATTTTTAATTTTTTTCTGAAAAATAAGTGTTTTTTACGATTTTTCAAAACTTTAGCCCTCTTGCGGCGGTAAAAGATATTAATTGATCGGTCTAAAATTTTAGGACTTGGTTTCTGACCACAAATGGCAACTTTTCCGCGCTATTACGTTTTGATTATTCAAATTTCGTTTTTTTCGCTCCACCCTAATGTACAGTACACAGCAGAAACTTTTGTTCTACATCTAAAACGTCTCTAATCTTCACTAAAATTTGCTCTCATAATTAAAAAATTTTTTCGTGGCACTAGCGGATAATCGGGGTTCTACTGTACTAAGGTTTACTCAGTGGAGGATCCAGAGACTTGGTTTGGGGGGGGCGATCCTATTTTGTGAACATTGAAAATACAGTAAAACTTGTATTTAGGGACTTAAATTATTAAAGACCCGTGGATCCGCCCTGGGTTCAATGGTTGCATTTGATATCTATACAATTAAAAAAACTTACTTATTGTATCGAGCATTCCGGTCTTCATTATCAGCATACATAAAAAGTTTAGATGCATAATTTTCAACATAGACTTGAGCCACAACATCATTAGTGATAGTTTCATTATCAGCTTGCAATTTCTTGAACTGAAATGGAAGAACAATCAAAGGTAATTTGGATTTGAGTATAGTAGACCCATTGTTAATTTGTCAACAAAAATTACTAACTCAATGATTAAGCAACAAGAATTTTTAACTAGCTGTTGTGACCTTTCTAGATAAAGTACAGGTGGCCAAAGTTCCAGACAATCATATTTATTACAAGACAGCTACAGAACTAGGACAATCACATTGCGCGCAGTTAGTAAACAAAAGACGAATGATAAACATGAAGAAATAGATGAGACACAGTTACAGTTACAACCTGGATATACTATATTATACAGAAAAACCCAATAGTCTCCCCCACTTAATTAAGACATGACATGGAACTAATTGCATTATTTATACATCACAAAGTCCTTAAATCGAGAAGGTAAATGTCCTTGTCGTCTGGGTCTGGGTTGTGCATAGCTGGAATGAGGTTGCACAATCACAGGACTGGATTCAGGTGGTGGTTGAGGGAAACTCGGACGGATTCTAGGCACATGGAAGGATTTCACTGGTCCAAAGGAAACAGTTTTCTGCGGAACTAAGCTTGACTTTATTTGGTTTATGTGTCTCTTGATTTTTCTCCCAGAGTCTAGACTGATGAGGTAGTGGCGAGTACCCATCTTCTTTTCCACTTTACCGAACTGCCAGATGTTTTTGTTGTTGATGTAGAGGCGAACTTGGACTCTCTCCCCCACTTGAAATGCTCTTACGGGGTTACTTGAACTTTTTGATGATTCTGGATGATAGGGGAAAATTGCGTCCAAACGGATTCTAAAGTCTCTTTGAAGGTAGAGTTCGGCAGGGGATTTTCCACATGCAAGAGGAGTTGCTCTGTATCGAAAAAGAATATTTTGAACTTTGGTTTGAATAGATGTTGATTCGAATATTGAAGCTTTTAATTTATGTTTTAAGGTTTGAACATTTCTTTCAGCAAGACCGTTAGTAGCAGGGTGTCCTGGAGCTATGAATTTTTGAATTATTCCTCTACTTGAACAATATGCATGGAACTCTTCACTTTTAAAAATTGAGGCATTGTCAGAAACCATGACTTTAAGATATCCATGGGACGTAAAAATTTTTTCTAGCAGCTTGATGGTTTTAGAACTGGATGGGGCATCTTTTATTACTTCGATTTCAGCCCACTTTGACTTAGCATCTACACACACTAGAAAAAAACAATCTTCGAAAATGGTCCGGCATAATCTATGTGGATCCGGTCCCAATTGTTAGCAGGAACCTCCCAGGGATGAACTGGAACTTTTGGTGGATTTGACTGTGTCAGCGCACAACCTTCACATCCCTTGACTAATTTTTCAATCTCTCGATCAATACCAGGCCAGTAAATGTATTTCCGGGCGAGTTGCTTCATTTTTGTGATCCCCAGGTGAGTTTCATGAAGCTCTTCTAGTAATCTTGATTGTAAAGTTTTGGGCACAACAACTCTGCTCCCTCGAAAAAGTATACCATCAAGTAGTGTAAACTCAGAGTCCTCAGAGTTGTTTTTCAAGTTCTGGACAATTTTATGTAGTTCTTCATCCTTGTTTGTTTCTGTTTGGATTGTCTTGGCAGTAATGTCTTCATTTGAAATTTGAAAAATGTTTTCAGCACAAACTTGATTAGCTTCTTCTCCTATGTATTCATCAATTGATCTGGGATTTTGAGTTACATCTGGAACTTTGAAAGATCTTGAGAGACAATCGGCATTTTCGTTTTGAACTCCTTTTTTGAATTTAACTGTATAATCAAAGCTTGAAAGGTAAGAAGCATAGCGTAGTAGACGTGCTGATGTCATTTTTGGTAGAGCCTTATTAGGATGGAAGATTCTTGTTAACGGCTCATTGTCAGTAATTAAGGTAAAGTTCTTTCCAAAAAGATAGTTGAAGAAGTGTGTAACTCCAAAAATAATCGCTAATGCCTCTCGATCCAGCTGGCTGTAGTTTGTTTCAGAGGTATTGAGTGCACGGGATGCGTATGCAATTGGTCTTTCGACGTCTTCTACTAGATGACTCAATATGGCTCCTACTCCCGTTGGGCTTGCATCAGTTGTCAGGAGAAGAGGTAAGCTTGGGTTGAATGGTACCAGAACACGATCGCTAGTAAGCTCACTCTTTAATTTCAGGAAAGCTGATTCGCATCTAGAAGTCCAAGACCAAGCTTCATTTTTTCTCAGCAATCGTCTGAGAGGGTAGGATGTTGTTGAAAAATCTGGAATAAAGCGAGAGTAGTACGTCACCAGTCCCAGGAACCTTTTAATATCTTCTGCATTTGAGGGACGTGGCATCTCTTGAACTGCTCGGATCTTCTCTGGAGATTTGCTTATTTTGTTGTGTTCAACAATGTGTCCGAGATATTCTATCTTATTTTTGAAAAAAGAGCATTTTTGCTTGTTGAGGTGTAAATCATATTCAGAAAGTCTTTGAAGATAAGCAGTTAGATTTTTAGTACACTCTTCTAATGTTTCACCATGAATAACGATGTCATCGAAATACGCTTCTGTTTTGGGTAAACCTTGAAGAATTTGAGTTAGAATTCGGTTGAATTCAGCTGGGGCTGTCTTAATCCCAAAACTAAGTCTATGCATTCTATATGTACCACGATGTGTTGAGATGGTTTGAATGTGGCTGCTTTCTTCATCAACTTGAAGATGTAGGTATGCTTTGTACAAATCGAGTTTGCAAAAGAACTTTGAATTTCTTAAACTGTGCAGGACGTCTTCAATTTTTCGAATTGGGTGGTTGGCTTGGATGAGCCGTTCATTGACACCACATTTATAATCCACACACAGTCTAACACCCCCATTTGGCTAGGGTATGACCACCAATGGAGACCCCCAGTCACTTGTTGGGACTAGACTGATAACTCCATCTGCTTCCAGGGCACACACATCCAGTTCTTGGTCCACTCGATCTTTTAAGGCGTATGGAACGTCACGTTCTCTTGTGTAGACTGGTCGTGCACCTTCTCGTAGCTGAAGAGATACTTTAAAACCAGGGACGCATCCAACTCTATCTTCAAAAAGTGGTGCGAATTCATCCAAAATAGACTTGAAATCACTTAACTGTTGCACTGGTGATTGAGCTGAGATGCACGAGATACTAGAATCAAGTTGTTGAAGTTCAATACCCAAAGCACGAATCCACTGTCTGCCTAGTAGAGCAGCGCACCCTTTTGGAACTATGTGTAGTTCTCCTGAGATTTCTTTATTATTGAATGTTACAGTAACATCAACTTTACCCTTGGGGTGGATAACATTTCCAGAGTATGTGCGGAAAGCAAGCATGGACTTTTTTAAAGGTATATTTAAATCCAAACAGTTAAAATCATTTTCTGATAGCAATGAAAATTTGGTACCTGTATCTATTTCGAATTTTTGAGCTTTACCATTAAGATATACAGTCGCTATGTATTTATCTGTGTCCTGGAAATCGAACAAGTCTATAACTTGCTGTTGACCATACGTTATTTTGTTGACACTAAAGTTGAAGTTTTCTTGAAAATCTGAAGATTCGATAGCATGCACTTTTGGTTTACTCGGTTTGGCCTTCATGAGAGTGATTATGCATACTCGGGAAACATGACCAACTTTTTTACACAAGTCACACTTGAGGTTATTTTTGTTAGCGCGACAGTCTTTGACTCTGTGGTTGTCCTTTCCGCATCTGATGCACAGATTTTCGATACCTAAGGCTTTATTTATACCTAAGTCTGGGTTTACTCCTGGAATGTGCTACTTTGTTAGTGTCAAATGTGTCGTATCTTGGTAACCGGTTCTGTGGCTTTTGAGTAAGCTCTTTGCTTTCGATTTTTGACGCTTCCAGTGCGATTGCTTTAGACAGGATTTCATCAAATGATGTGGTGTCAGATTGTAGAATTTGTTCACGCACCCAATCATCTCGCAAACCTCGAATGAATTGCGCTCTCAGGAAAACATCAGCAATTTGGATAGTTTTTTCACATTCGCACTTGATAGAAAATTCACATTCCACTAAGTCACGCTGGAGTGCAGCCACAAAATCAGAAATGGATTGGCGCTCACCTTGATATATGTTTAGAAAATAATGTTGAGACACAACCACATTCTTTTTAGGAATCAGCATTTGTTTTAAGTATTTCACAAGATCATCACGAGAAAGAGTCTTGACAGGTTTTTCTGGACCCAAGAATGCAGCCAGGTTGTTGTAGTGATATGAGCCGATTGAAACACACAGGAGTTGAGCAATTTTTGCAGGATCTAAAACACCTTTCATACTGCAATAATTATCGAAGCGCTCTAAGTAACAGGAAAACTTTTCTTTCTTCGGATCGTAGCTTTCGAACGGTGAAATGTTCGTTAAACTAGTAGAAGTATTTGAAGGTTCCTTAGAAAAGAATTTTTCCATAGTCGACATCATTAGCTGTTGCTGCTCCGTAAATGCTGTCATAAACTGCTTAAACTGATCGGCATTCATTTTGAAGATAGAAAGTGAGTCAGAGTACTTTAGAAGCCGGTAGAAAACGAAATCGAAAAAGCGCAGTCCGTTAGTTCTGTTTTAGCCGGATGACTCATAAGCAAACTTTCATTCCTTTTTTTTTCATCGTCGCCAAATCTGTTGTGACCTTTCTAGATAAAGTACAGGTGGCCAAAGTTCCAGACAATCATATTTATTACAAGACAGCTACAGAACTAGGACAATCACATTGCGCGCAGTTAGTAAACAAAAGACGAATGATAAACATGAAGAAATAGATGAGACACAGTTACAGTTACAACCTGGATATACTATATTATACAGAAAAACCCAATACTAGCTATTTCACTAATTTAATTCAATTTATAGAAAATTGTAAACTTTTTAAAAATTTTGAAATGGGAAAAATAACATTTGAGATTATACTTATATTTCTGATGAATAACTTGATGTTATTATCAAAGTTAAAAAAATAGGAAATGACAGTAAATAAGAGAAATAAAAAGTAAAGTTACATGTAGCTCTGCACAGTTGATAACAAAATTATTTATTATGTGTGAACTGAAATTATTTTTACAACTTTAAAATAATATTTTCAATTTACTCTAAATATTCAGTGTGCAGTCTTTTTCCCTTTACAAAGCACTCTTAACAGGATCACCTCAAACAAAGCACCATGTCAATTGATGAATTTTTATGTGTAAGCCCAGGTGTGACAACTTTTTGGAAAAAAAGTGCCACTTTGAGGAAAAATTTTATGCCCAGCACTCAACGAATAAAATAACATAAAAAGGGAAGAAAAAAGATTTTTTAGTGTGGAATGTCACTGTAGGTCATTAATTTATATACCTGGATTTCTAAATATAGTGGCAAAAATATTTGCGAAAATATCAGCATTTTTCTACAATATTAAAATTATAGGTACCTGCAAAATGGATGTTAAATTTAAATCATATCATAAAAGGGTTGATTATTATTGACTTAGGCAGTTATTTCCTGCATTGTTTTAAGTTTTGAAAGAGTTAAAGTTTTTCTTTAAAATCTTACAAAAAAGTAAAAAATTGTTCACATGAGACTATATTTACAACATTATATTTCAGACATAATCATTATTTTCCAAATTTTTTAATATCTTTGTCTGCCACTATTATTAATCTGCCATGCCACACTATGGCA
This sequence comes from Tetragnatha versicolor, assembly GCA_024610705.1. NCBI lineage: Eukaryota > Metazoa > Arthropoda > Arachnida > Araneae > Tetragnathidae > Tetragnatha > Tetragnatha versicolor. Next base: position 21,394,495 of record JANDEH010000008.1, read on the forward strand.
CGTGTGCTGCGGGTAGTTAATAGCAGTTTAGTAAAATAATACAAGAGAGAAAACAATGGTCACATCTTGCGATGCATAACACCAAATTTACAATTGAAATCATTGAAGTACTAAAAAGAAAAAGTTATTTAATGCTCACACTTTCAAGCCAATCCATAAGTTTGATAAGAAATGATGAAACATCAGGCGATTTACAGTTCAGTTTCAAGCCAGTTTGAACAGCATACAAACGACCTGAAATAGTGAAACAATTAATTTCAGAAAAATAATTAGACGACTCCACTTAAGTACGTCATTGCTTTCAGTTGATAAGGGGTCATCCATATTATCCATTTATTATGTTTGCACTTTAGGGAACATACCCATACTACGAGACCCGTTCAAGGGGAACGGGGGTCTTCAAAATACCACGCTTGATCACAGGGGGAGGGGGTCTTAGGGTTTGGTCCTGTAGTCAATTTTCTCTAGTCAATACGACAAAATTAAGCCAAATTAACTATTGAAATTGGCGAAATTAATTATTAAAATCAGACAAATTAAGCCAAACTTTTTTAAAACTTTCTGCTTACAAACAATGATTGAGAACCGTATTTATGAATTATTACGAGAAAACTAGACGGGGAGGGGGCAGACCTGGAAAAAATGCCCAAACTTGCAAACCTGGTTCAGTGGAAGGTTACAACTATTTCCAGGTCCAGAGGGGGTCAAAAACAGCAAAAAATAGGTCTCGTAGTATGGGTATGTTCCCTTATGTAATTGGGGATGATTAAAAAATTAGTTGTTCTCCTGATTATTGATAAGTGTGATGGCTTTAAAATGATGTTCTTGAATGCAATCAAATTTAATTCAGTGTAATGAGTTTATTTAAATAAAATATATTAATATTTACTTTAAAAGCGACACCTTTGTAATTTGCATAGCACCATAATACTAGAGTTAAGTTGGAGAAAAATGTTGCTATTAGGAGAAATCCTAAACCCAGTTCTAGGATTTTGCCAAGTTGCTATGCAACCATAATGACTGTAGTTTGTAAACAGTGTTGATGTAGACCTCATAAATATTTACTTCATTAAAAGCTTCTAGATACCTTCCCCTTATATATATAAATTCAAAAGAAAAAAGTATCTAACTTTAAGTAGGTAATAAAGCAAACCTTTAGCTGTGTGAGAGCAATGAGGAATAATTGTCTACTTTACAAACATAACGTGTTTTCTCAAAGAAGTTTCACTTTTTTAAACGTTCTTTTTAACTTAAAATCATACTTACACCAATAAGTAATTGCTGGATCTCGTTTTTCATGTTCCTCCGCTATTTTCAAATAAGGTTGGACTGATTTCAAACCTTCAGGCGCTAACTTTAAGTTGGCCATTTATCTGGACAGTTTTAACAACTGGAAAGAGTAGAAATTCGTTAATTGAGAAAACAAATATTTGGTAACTCCAATATACAGCTCACTGCAAGAATTGTTTCGCCCCTTCGATAGAAAACAGAATAAACGTCTTGATAATTTACAATTGATAATCAATCCAATGTAGGTAAACAAAAAAACGAAACTACAAGTAGTAGTTGTTTTCTTTTCAACCAACCTTAATGAAAAATCACAGAGTATGAAAAATTTTGGATAAGAAACTTAAAAGTGAGATAGTGAGATAAAATTTAGTTGAACATTTATGAAGCAACTTTTATTAATTTAAAAAAATTTAATAATTAGAACGTGAAGAAAAAATCTTGATAAAACTTTAAAATTTTTCTGAGATTTTAGCATTTTAGGATACTGGCGCAATACTACATGGAATTGAAGTTTGTCATGCAGTTGGCAATCGTACTGATTTGTTTATGTTTATATATCTGGTCATGAGCGGGCATGACAAGCGGGCATGAGAATCATCAGGATTGGAATATATTATTCGCAAAAAGCTATTATATGCTCAGAGAAACTTCATAAAATTTACCATTGTTTTGATCCATCGTATATTTTTTGACGGATTTATACTCATTATTGAACATTATACCATGGCTTCTCGTTTGAAAATGGAACAACATATTGAAGAAGCTTGGATAAAAATTAAAAAGGAAACTAAGGTGTATCATTCAACAATACTGAAAGAAATTAATTTGATTTCCTTGTATGTGTCTCATTTGACATCCCTTAAACATTTAAAAAGCTGTGAATTACCAGAAACAGATATTTTTAACAGTGTTAAACCTGAAGTGGTTTCACATCTCAATTCAGAAATCAGTTCTACAAAATCATCTTTGGAACATTTATTGTAAGTAAATAATTACATTATCTAAGTAATTGTATTGGATTATCTGTTTGAAAAGCAGCTAATGAGAGATTAAATATTAATCTGATTATAAAACTTGCCTATTCTCCTAATTAAAAGCGATGCTGATAATTGTTAACACCTGTATGAATGCCTGCATAATTTTTAGCACTGAGACATGAGAAGTATTCAAATAACCTTTATAGAAAAGGATAAATCTGAGTGTCGAATGCTATTTAAAATTGTTGAAATATTATCTTATTTTCCTTATCTCGAGGTTTTTACCAAAAATCAAAAATGTATGTTAACGCATCATGAGTTTTTCTCTAAGTCACTAACATTGAAACTAAGTCAATAAGGGTCTTTCAAATATTGCATAAGCCCATAATAGGGTGGAGGAGGTTTTCTATTCGCCAATAATTAATTATCCCAGTGGTGTAGACAGGGGGGTGCCACGGGTCTTTTGCACCCCCAAACTTTTTTCTTCATGAAATTAAATATTTCAGAATAGTATTTTTTATTCCCAAAATACGGATTAGGTATACTATAACAAGTTAAAAACCAGTTTTTTAGGTTCAAATTTTCAAAAATTTCCCGGGGGAAAGCCCTCAGACCCCCCTTTTGTATTTGGAACTTTATTAGTTACAAAACTTTTTTATATAAAGTTCATCAAAATCCTATAATACTTAAAAATATATGCCTAAAATCCTACATATAAATAATGTCCAAAACTAGGACAACATACACCAAAACATGTTGAAACCTTGTTTACATGGTCAAAATAATTTCTTACATGAATGATCAATGGCTGTTTGTTTAACAGTATGGAAATTTCTCAAATATGAGATTTGATTGTAAAATTGTAATTTTTTTCCACTAAAAGGATTGTTATATTCTTTAAAAGAATGTTATCAAGGGTATATAAATGTTATATCTTTAATTATCTTTTCTTTTACCTTAAATCAGGGTTCGTACGGGGCCTTAAAACCTTGAAAGTCCTGGAATTTCAAATTTGGTTTTCAAGGCCTGGAATATCCTGGAAAAAGCTAATTTTGGTATCAAAATCCTGGAAAATCCTTGAATTTTAATTTCTAAATTGCTAAAAAGATTTCAGAGTATCAACTTATTGTGTTTAAGTTCGAAAATCTTATAACAGCCCGGAATTTCAGTGAAAAATCCCAAATTTTCGTACGTTTGTCTGTAAAGTTGGCATTTTGAAGACGTGGGAGAGGGCAGAAAAAACAACTTGACGGTCGGTTTGCGATCCGTTTTTCTTACTTTGCGTCAATATCCTTGGCTTTAAATGCTTTTTTTCTATCTGAGTGTTTTTAATTTTTTTTTCTTATCTGTAATTCACACATTTTAATTCAATGCATTAGAATGGCTATTGATCAGTATTTAAAGTACATATAAGGTAGTTTTTTATTCTTTGAAATATAAATGTGTCTAAATAGGTTCAGGTGTTTTAAAATTACATAAACATATCTTGCTAATATTCTATAGCTTAATTAAATTTTTATTCAATCCTTTTTTTTAGGAACTAGTATAAAATTTCCTTTTATTTGACTGTTTAAAAGATAAAATTGTACGAAATGAAACATAAGTACTAAAAAAATGGTTGCAAACAATATTGGTCAGCCTTGAATTTTTCATCAGGTAGCCTGGAAAAGTCCTTGAAAATCCTTGAATTTTTTTCCTCAAAAAGTGTACGAACCCTGTTAAATGTGCTTATATAAATTTTAGAACACTATTTAAAAAATAATTTAAGATATGAATTGAATAATTTTAAGAAATGAATTGAAATGTATGGACACTTTTAGAGGTTACTTTAATTCATTCATAAATCCTAAGTTTCGTTTGCTATCACTTTGGTTTTATTTTTTAAACATGTTAAAATGTTCCAAGATGTTAGTTTGAAAGTTTCAAATTCATACAATGAAAACTAAATTAGAAAAAAATATTATTGGAAAAAGTGTCCCATCCCTCCCCGGTCTCCCCTTCTAATTAATACTGTTGGAGGAGGTTAATTAAAAAAGGATGTGTGGGAGGGGGGTTTGGTGCTATTTCCCTATGCAATTAATTACTAAAGGGGGTTTGTGATTTACTTAAGTTTGCTGAAAAGGCAAAGGGGGTCAAGAAATTCCTAATATGTGCACTTATAACTTTGCTACCCCTAAAAAAATTTACTTTGTTCTTTGTTTGTTAACCAATAATAACATAATGTTCCATAAACAAATACTTATTCTGTTAAAGAACCCACCTTTTGATCCCTAAATCTATTACATTAATTATTTAGTGTGAAAGCCTATTTTGTACTTTTACATCAAAGGGTGGGATAATTTGCAGTACTCTTCCAAAATCCTGGCACAAGCGATAAAGTTGCCAATGTGTTTGTTTCTGTTTCAGAAGGTCATGTGTGAGCAAAAAATCTAAATTGGCGAGATTTGCGCCGGTATTACTTTTGGTGCCCCTCCTAACCAATATCCTTTTAAAAATTGCCAAGCTGTTTTTGATTCAAAATGTTCAGACATGGACTATGTTTTATTGTTGTCATTAATTTAAACTGAAAATTTAAGATGATTAATTTTAAAAGATGTCTTTAATATTTGTAGTCAGAACTGCTCGGCAATATAAAGGGGCATCGCATAGCTAACAGAAAAGAATAATAATCAATAAATTTTTATTTAAGTAGCATGATTTTTTTCAGAAATAAACTGGAAGAAATAAACGACAATGTTACTAAACAGATGAATAAAGTGTTTAGTATCTATAGAAATTTCATTGTAAGTAATGAATTAAGCTCTGAGGAAATCACCTTTAGCAGTTCATCTGCGTGCAGCATTGCAGAAAAGATAGATGCTTTGAACATTTTCAAACTACAATTTTCTAATTTGTATCCTTTTACTCAATAATTTTGAGATTACTAATGTAAAATGTCAATAATTTCAGCAATACAAAAAAGGAAAAGTTGCATATAAATCAGTTTTAGTATTTTGCTAAAGAGTTAATTTTTGGCAACATGTTTAACAATGGCAAAATAGTTTGAAGCTTAATATGTAAAAACCAGGTTTTTCCCCCAAAGTTAACAGGAATTTGTATTCAAAACTAATTTTTTAATGTCTTAATCTGATAAGTTATCGTCCTCATGATGAAACTGGTAACTTATGGTTTCATAATGGCATTTTTCAACATTGACTCCTTTTAAGCTATCTCACTTCTTAAACACATTATAGTTTTATTTATCTCTTTTATGTGTTGATTTGATTAAAATGTTTGATTCACAACAGACTTCTACTTCTACTTAAAGATAAAATTTCAGAATTTGGAATGTATTATGTAAGAAAACTATGTCACTATATTAAGGAAAAAAGTATGAATAAATTTTACCAATTAATCTTATAGAAATGTACTAAGCTTCATTATTAGTGAATACATGAATATGCTAACTATTTTTAATATTTGGGAAAGTTTCATACTCTATCACTATTGAATGCACCTGTGAAAATTAGACAAATTGGAACTAAGTAAACAAATTTATTTTGGATTTAAAATAATTTATATGCATTATTCCATAAATCATTGTGCATTTGTTCTTTGTTTAAATTGATAGATACTACTTCACCTTAACTTTTCTAGCCATGTAGGTAAAATGTATTTTATTGAGTACTGTGATGTGATTGAAGATTATGAAAAATGTATTGATTTATGGAAATTATCAGATCTAGTAACTGCAGAGCAAGGTAATCTGTAGATGCACATTTTTATATATTATATGAAGACATTTTTTCAGTAAATTTCTTAATATATAGTAAATCAAATTAAAATATTTGCACAAAATGTATACATATAGTCTACTGAAAATTACTTTTCACTCTTGACAAAATGTAGTAAGATCTTTTTTAATGATTATCAAATAAAAAAGGCTTACATTTTAGAGTCTTACCACTGAAAATTTAGTTTTTAAAAATTTATAGCAGTTAAGGAGTTTTTGATGCTGATTTATAGGCTAATATTAAGTATGATTACAAATGTTTTAGTGTGAGAAAAACTAAAATATCAAGTAAAACTCGATAAGTCCATTAGAAACAGTAAAACAAAGCTCTAAACTTTAAAAAATACCAACAGAAGTCATTTAACAGTTTTCATTTAGAAATGACTGAAATATTAGCTAACCTTAAATTGGGTAAAAAATTATTCTCATAAAAGTATAACTTTTTAAAGATGTTCCAGTATTTGAATTTGGCCAAAATATAAATCCAATGTTAAATTGGCTATCAAAAGCAAGCAATGTGATTTTTCCTTTTCAGCTAAACAAATTTTCTTCTTGAGTATCACCAGATAACTGGATAGATAGAGTACCCTTAAAATAAGACATCAATTCTGTGCTTTTGAACGATTACATTTTATTGTTTAATGCTATGTAAATTAATAACATTCCTTTTTCTTTCAGATCTTGATGCCATTTTATCTACATAATTTACCATCATTTGTAAAACATAAGTCATTATTGTAGATTTGATAAATTAAATATTATATAAAGAATTTTATGTATGAAGTGTAAGTTTTTAATACTCATGATTGGGATATATATATACAGTAGCCATGCCCCACCGAAGCTTTTCTAAATTTTCCATGCCCCCGATGTCTATTTTTTTTCGAAAATCCTTCTAGGAAATTAAATAAAGCCTGGAGGTCCATGCCCCACCTGGGGGGCAATTTGGTTGAAAATTTTCAAATTGCCCCCCTGGAAAATCATATTGCCCCCCGGTGGGGCGTGCGCCCCACGTGGGGAAACACTGCTCTAGGCTCTAGATAGTCTCAATATCCCAGGATCATTTACAGCAATATCAAAGAGCTTTTCCAGCCTGTATTGCCTTAACCATTTCTGAAAATACCTCTGATCATTATTGAGATAAGATTTTGACACTCATGGATTTTTCACTCCAAACTGCTTTGATAAATTATAGCAGGTAGATCTTTACAGCCAGTTGTTTGAAAATTCTCCCGTTGAAAGTATAGTCCTTCAATTTCACCATCCAAGTATTGAAACAAGTGTCTGAAAAGTAAGTTACTAAAAATAAGTGAGAAATCGAAGCAGTGCTAAGGACGCTGAATAAGGTCCTCAATGAATGAATTACAATAAAATATTAATTGGTGTTCTATCATTACCTAATGCTATCCCTCCATCAATATAGAAATTACTGTTTATTAAGGGTTTAGGAAGTTTTATGTCTCCTGCAATTAATTTTGATGCTACTGGCTACATTGATGCTATTCAGTGGACATACTGTGTGCTCTCTTTCTCGCCATGCTGGAAAACTTAATTTCTGAAGAAATACTTGTAATATTAAATATGTAAAAAGTATTGGTACTACAATTTGATTTTATAACTATTCTTGCCACAACTAAGCTGTCCCAAGATATGTGCAAATGCAACTTGTAAGTTGAGCTTAAGGAGAGAAGTGTATTTTTATAGAAACAACATTGTGCTTTCACACATGCCCTTGTATATCAGATTTTGATTGTAAACCAGAATTTAAAGCTAATTTCCAGGAATAATAAGCTATAAATATATTTTTGACGATTAAATGGGGTTTAAGGTATGGTAAAAAAATGAGGCATGCTTCACAGGATCCATTTTATGCGTATGTTCATGTAACTAATTTCATAAATTGTTCACACTATAAAATGAAGAAAGGCTGAATAATGAGTATGAAAGAAGTTTTTCATGAAAAAAGTGCATTTGGTTAGTTTTACATTCAAAAGTGCCTTTGTTTTGTAAGTGCCAAATTTTAGATTTTTCATTGAAATTCACCATGTTTAGGCCTTTTGCCCCAATTTCATAAATGAAGTAAGGTTTTTCAAGTATTTTATTTATTTGCCTTCACACTACTAAAAAGATGTAATTACACCTAGTTCAAAGTTTATAAACGCAATTTTCAAATTTGTGGAATTTTTCCAATGCAAGGTGATTTTTGTCAATTTTCTCAAACTTTAGTCCTTCAGGGATATTTTTAGGAATTTTTTGGATATTTTTCCACGTATCAGCAAGCCAAGACGCAACTATTGAGACCCCTATGTTTTTGAATTTCGAAAATTTGCTTTTTTCGACCCAGCCTAATAATACAGTAAAGCACCGTTTATACGTTTCTCGTTTATATGACTATTCCATTTAATACGTCGTTTTCGCGAAGTCCCAATGCATTCCTATTAATTTTAATTCAAAAATTCTTCGTTTATACGGTTTTTCCTTTTGTCTTAAAGAAGGATTTTTCCAGAAAAGTGTACTAAATTGAAGATTTTATACTATTTATTTACAATGCAATGTATTCAGATGTGGTGTTTAGGATGTACAATTTAGTACTCAAGATTTGAAAATAAATATTTATAGGATGAACATTTATAAATGTAGGATATATTAGGATAAAACATAGTTTCGTTTTTATGTTAAACTAGCTGACATGCCCGGCCTTGCACGGGTGAAGATGGAGATTTTTTCTTTAAAATTTTTAAATCAATCATTCATTTCTATCTTCCAGATGGTAGCACTCTGGACAGCACCCCCCCTTGGGAGCCAAAAAGGTTGTCAAAATGAGTAAAACCCTACTTTTACTGGTCTAATTTTCCAATTTTTCTGGTGGAGGACCCCCATACCTGCCATTAGTACCACCAGAGGATCTTCAGTGATAATTTTTAGGAAATCCTCAATATTTTAACATTTTGGGTGAAAAAGTAAAGATAATACTGTTGAAAAGTGCCCCCCTTAGACTCAAAACGTTTCTAAAAACGCGAGTTTAAACCCTTCTTTTACACGTCGAATTTCTAATTTTTTCTGGGGGTGGACCCCAATACCCCAATGGGAATCTTGTCTGGAAAAGTGCCCCCCTCTTGGAGGCGTGCTGGATCTGTGCCTATGTTTTGATGAGTGAAAATTGTCGAATCAAGCATTTTCAATTCTGAACGATTTCTGCATTTACCACATGATTCCCATAAAAAACAATAAAATATTAGAAAAATATTCTTCCCAAAATCATATCCTGACGTGGATCATGTGCCATAAAAAACCAATCAAAATAAAAAAAAACCTTTCCAAAATCACTTAAAATGCTCAATCAGAGCTTTTAATTAATCGTATTTTCATGATTTTATTATATCTGGGTGAACAGATCTCTTCTGGAGGAGAAATAAAGCTATTTCAGCAAAATGACCATAAAAAGGGTCGAAAGAGGGTCAAGGGGTCATTCTAGAACTTTGAAACATAGCCTATGTTTTTTCTGGGATTCTTTTACGTATATACACCAAGTTTGGTGCAGATCGGAAGAAAACTGTGGATTTGTATAGAAGACAAATATACGCCACCACACACACACACACACACACACACACACACACACACACACACACACACACACACACACATTGACTTTTATTATATTAGATGCTTAATTTATTTATTTTAAAATTTAACTATTATTTTCAGTTTAAAACTGTTTAAGTACTTATTTCTTTAGAACAACCTCAAATTTATTGTAAATTTGCATTATGAGCAGGCCCGTATTTAGTGTTTTTGCCGCCCTGTGCATTGATTTATTGCCCCCCCCTCTATTTCACTTCCTGTTTCAAGAAAATACCCCCTTGTTTCTTCTAAAAGTTTACTGCTTAAAGGTGGGGTTTGGACACAAAATATCAAAATGTTGAGGATTTTTTAAAAAAGTATCACTTTAAATCCCCTTGTGGTACCGCTGGGGGTTATGGGGGTTCTCCCCCAGAAGATATTCTGAAATTCGACACTTAAAGTAGGGTTTAAATTCATTTTGAGAACATTTTTGGGTAAATCACTTTTATCTTTTGACACAAAATTTTGGGTATATTTTCTAAAAAGTATCACGCAAGATTATCTGGTGATACCACTGGGGTATGGGCCCAAGTAGCACAGATGGTGGCATTTGGCACTTTTAACTGCCAAAACACGTAACAAAGATAGTTGCAAAACTTCACTACTTATTGGTCTAAAATAACGTTCACCTGTCACAAACCGCGATAGTTTTGCGATACTTTAAATTCTACACTTTTTCCTTACAAATAGTGGTAGTGCTTTGCCACGCTTATCAAAAATTTCCGTGGCATTGCCCACAAATAATGGTAGAACTTTGCCACGCTTATCAAATATTTCCGTAGCATTTCCCACAAATAATGGTAGTACTTTGCCACGCTCATCGTCTCCGGTTTCGTGGAGAGGGTATACTTTTTTGTTTGTTTTTTATTTGAGGGGAGGGATATTTTTATTTTTGTTTTTTTCATTTTCGGGGAGAGTGTTTTTTTTTCTTTCTTTCTTTTTTCACTTTTCCCTCCCGCGTTATATTGCGAGAAGTACTCAGTAGTTTTTATTATTTCTAATAAAATTTACATTACCATAACTATAGTTTTAATTATTTTCATCTTCAATTTTTCTTCGAGCTAGTGCCATCTATTCACATGGAATGCTTAAAAATTTTCTGAAAATAAAATTAAGAAAAGAAACATAAGAAGACATGAAAAATTCTGATGAAAGAAACTATCCTTTACAGAAACTGATGAACTAAATTACCCTTCAATCTAAAACTATATTAAGAAATTAAAAACTAAGTATTTAGCTTTTCATAAGGATTCATAAAGTTGCCACACACAAATCATATTCATCCATGTACAGGCACTCCAAGTATATTACCCTGTAAATAAGGATCTTCAAAATGATTAGTGTTTTAAATGGAGAATTCTTAAATGAGAATCCAGGATTCTCCCTTTAAAACACTGATCATTTTGAAGATCCTTATTCACACGGTCGGTAGAATACTTGGAGTACTTGTATATGGGCGAATGTGATTTGTGTGGCAACTTGATGAATCCTTATAAAGAGTTAAACAGTTAGTTTGAGATTGAAGGATACTCTCTCATCAGTGTCGTTAGTGTCTGTAAAGGATACTCTCTCATCAGAATTTTTCATGTCTTTTTAAAGAATCCATACGGGTCTTCCAATCTGAAAATAAAGAGCATAAGAAATTATATGGAAACTGTTGTACATAAATTTTTTCAGTTAAAACATAAGAGATCAAAGAGACAATCCAGAGAGAGAGGGCCAGAATCACAAGACCGTCTGCTTTCAGCTATCGCGGCGTCCGGTGAAGAGACGAGAGAGACACTGCACCCCGACCGAGCTGTCTTCGCATTTTCGCCTGCTCACATCGTACTGTACTACCACTCTAGGAATGCGCTCGAGTTCTCGTCTCTCTCCCACGGTAGGGTAGGGTTGCCATGCATCCATCCCCCACTCGAAGTAAAAAAGAGCCAAACTTGTCACCGAAAAATAGCTTCGAAAATACATCTAAATTTCGGTGGATCGCAGACGATAAAGATTTGTGTCTATAACTTTTACAAACTTCCATGTTGGGACTTAAAAACTTAATTAACCGAAATAAAAAAATAACAACTTCTGTTATTGAAAATTATTGTTTTGGGCATTGTGTTATTTTAGACATAGGGCTAATAGGCAGACATAGGGCATCATAAACATCAGAACAATCGGAGTAAAAATTGCAAGTATATTGTTATTTCAATGGTTACATATAGAAGACAGTTCGTTACGACCTATCAGAAAATACATCCATAAAACTTAATTTTCATCCAAGTTAGTCTAGTCCGGCTGCCCAATTTTTTCCGATCCATTTCAGTGAATCTTTGAAGTAATAAATCCCTACACACAGGGTTGGCTGGATTGGACCCAATGAGTTTTTTCAAAAAACCCATGTGAAAAAAACCACATTTTGTTGGACCAATTTTTGAGTTTTTCAAGAAAAATCCAAGATTTTGGCAGTTTTAATATTGAAGAAAAACATTTAGCGAAATACCATACCAAGAACTGCAGTTGAGTGGGTTTTTTCAAAACTTAGAACGTTTTAAGTTCAAAGTTTAAACTTTATTAAAAAATTAAGGAGGATTTTTTTAAGGGGACTCAGTACCAAAAAAATTTTTTTCTCTAATAACAGGATTTTATTATCTTTTAAGGTGTTAAATTATGTATTTACTTCATACTAATTCATATTTAGCCCAAAAAGCGAGTTCAAAAATTTATTTTTTAAAAAAATTACAAAAAACCTCACAACAATGCCCAAAATTACCCTAAATTTAAATTGATACTCCTCCCTTAATATATGTTCTTTTGATTTGATTTTTTGTCTTAACATAGATCAAACATATATAATCACTTGTAGGCATGGAAATTTGATTATCTATAAAAGTTTCTGAAAAATTAAAAAAACTCTGAAATTTGGCATTTTTTTTCGAAAAATATCCTAAGTTTCCACTTTACTGCTCCGTAAAAAAAATTCTTATAAAAATATCTTAAAATCCATGCCTGAAGATGTTAAACAGGTGTTACTGATAATGACTACAAAGTTTGAAGTGGTTTGGATGATAAGAAAAAAAGACTTGTGATTTTAAACATTAAAAACCTAGTTTTGAGAAAAAGCCGTTTAAAGATAGAAAACTTGGCTTCTTAACACTATCTAGGCTTCATAAATCTCAAAATTTTCACATTTAAAATCCCCGTATCATTATGAAACCTGGTAGGAATAATACTAAGGGTATTATCTTCATTTTTATTGCAAAATCTCAAATTCTCTAAAATGTTAATGTTTTTTTTTTCAAAATTTTAACTAGGTTTAATTTTTTTTTTAGCGCGGTAGACTTTTTTTCAAACTCTAATAACTACCATAATTATGGTGCGATTTGAAATAAAATTGAATAAAATGCACATCTTTAAGTATACTACAAGATTCCGCTGACACTGACAATTGATCGATTTATTAATTTTAATATGCAGGGTGTTTCAAAATTGCGTTGCACGGCTTTTATTCGGAACCAGACCCTCCTAGGGTCATGGAAGTAAGGTCTACCCCTAGGTAAGTGACCCTGGAGAATCTATTGTGAGGACTTACAGCGCCCCTAACGGCGAAATTAAAAAGTTAAAAAAATTAATTTAAAAACTAAAGGAGATAGATCAAAAACCTCAATGAGAATATTGTTGCCAACGTCAAGAACTCATTGAAAAAAATTTGATCAAAATATCTTGAATATTCGCGGAGATATTAGCATGTGAAAATAGCACTTTTTCAGGGGTCAAAAAGTAAAAAGTTCGCATATTTGCAAATTTTTCAGTGAAATTGTGTAGTTTTGTGTTTTTTTAGTTGAAAAAACACAAAATTTAATCAAAAAATCGAAAAAATTTGCAAATATGCGAACTTTTTACTTTTTGACCCCTGAAAAAGTGCTATTTTCACATGCTAATATCTCCGCGAATATTCAAGATATTTTGATCATTTTTTTTCTATGAGTTCTTCTTGACGTTGGCAACAATACTCTTACTGAGGTTTTTGCTCTATCTCCTTTAGTTTTTAAATTATTTTTTTAACTTTTTAATTTCTCCGCTAGGGGCGCTGTAAGTCCTCACAATGGATTCTCCAGGGTCACTTACCTAGGGGTAGACCTTACTTCCATGACCCTAGGAGGGGCTGGTTCCGAATAAAAGCCGTGCAACGCAATTTTGAAACACCCTGGTAGTGTCATTTGAATATTACGGAGAAACTTCGGACTACTGTACAGCTCTTACTGCATGAGGCCCACAATACAATACACCGTTTTAAACCGCTTGACGCCTGGTAAAACATATTAAAATTTCATGCCACCTATCTCAAGCAAAAGTGCTTTTATTCAAGTATTACGGAAACGTCTTTAACTTGATACAAATCATGAAATATGTACCCGATCTCTTAGTGCGACACATAATTGTAATAAACTCGATGTCCCGAACAACATACTAGCAATGACTGAGAAAAAAGGATACTACTACTACGCTTTCAAACTTTGATCTAAAATACGACCTGCAATATAAATAACACCCCTTAGAAATTTTTATTTTCTTAAAGTATTTTTAATTACCTTTACAACGATGTATAACACTTGTAATTCGAACAAAATGTAAACAAACTTTGAGCTCGAAATCAATCGAAAAAATGGAGTAATTGGCATTATGGACAAGTAGACTTCTTTCTGCCTTAAAAAATCCTGAAATACGTCCTAATCACCGTGGCAACTCGTAATTCTGGAAAAACTTTGCCATAAAGGTCCTTTACTCATAAGTAAAATCAAAAAAATTTTTAAAATAATTATTATCGATTTATAAGCGAAATGCGGACTTGTGTTTTTTAACGATACGGAGGACCTTTTTTCAAACTCTAATAACTTATACTAAATATGAAAGGTATATTCATGAAAATCGGATGTGATATGCATACAGACGTATATTTTAAGAAACAATCACTTTTTAAACCATTATTAAAAAATATTGTACTTTATTTAAGAATTATCGACGTTTTTCGGTAAAGCTACGGACTATCATAGAATCCGTAATAAGAACAGCAAACCTTAATGCAATACCAATACACCGTTTTAATCAGCTAATAAAGACGCACAACATTAAAATTCTATAACCATAGGTGGGCAATTCCACGGGTAACTGACTGACATTTTTCAAGAAAAACGCTTAGTATTTTGTAATTTTCTTCCCAAAAATAAATGATAAAAAAATACTTTCCACCCAGTTTATTGATTTCTTGTTAGCTTAATCGAATGGCACACTTAAATTTTCAAAATTTGTTTTTATTGATTTTTTAAAAATTTTAAACGACATGGTAACTGACTGACATTTGTGAAACATTTATGTCAGTCAGTTACCATGTCGTTTAAAATTTTTTAAAAATCAATAAAAACAAATTTTGAAAATTTAATTTTGCCATTAGATTAAGCTAACAAGAAATCAATAAACTGGGTGGAAAGTATTTTTTTATCATTTATTTTTGGGAAGAAAATTACAAAATACTAAGCGTTTTTCTTGAAAAATGTCAGTCAGTTACCCGTGGAATTGCCCAGGTATAGTACAAAGAAAGTTATGAAACCTACGGAAAAACTGACATTATTTTGACAGAACACATTCAACACAAAAAGAACTCACTAAAATTTGAAACAAAAACCACTTACTATGTAGGAGAAATCATTGATTTTTGAAAAAACCCACACTTTTTCCGAAAAAACCCAGCTTTATATGGGTTTTTTCAGGGTTTTATTGAAAAAACCCACACACGCAACCTGCTTACACACCACTATAATCCCTTCATATCTTAAAATGGGATTACTTTGGCCAACTTCAATGTAAACCACTTTTAAGTGTGATTTTAAATTTTAAATATTTTTAATGAATTTTTGGCCCTAAGTTACCCTGAATTGGGGTAACATTGGCCCAGACCTCAAAAACCCCAAAATTCAGGCGTTGAGTTACTATTAGATAACGCTAAACTATTTAGATGTGTTTCTAAGTTACCTATCAGTGATGACTATAACAATCCATTCCAAGTTTATTTTAAGTTAAATATAAGAAAATAAAGCAATAAAACATGTTTTCATACAGAAAACTGATTTCATTTTAGAGTTATAATAAATTTTTAAAGGAAAGACAGGAATGAACACTTCACAGTATTTTGACATCTTAGGTATAGGTCCATATTTTGATAGATTGGTTGCTTAAATTGTGGAGAAAAATCCACTTTTTAAACAAAACTGATATTTCTTCGAACACCGTCGATTTCACAATAATGATCTTATCTCCACAACCATAATACTATAGTTTAGGCTTGCTACCTAATGATTTGAATTTATTTCGGGTTTATAATTAATTTTTCAGCCGTTCTAATCTTCTGTTTCTTTGAACTCAATGAGTATTTCGCTTATTTCAGCAGATACCATTGGGTCAAAGTAACCCCAAATTGTGGGCCAAAGTTACCCTAACATAATACAGTAAAGCACCGTTTATACGTCTCTCATTTATACGTCTTTTACATTTATACGTCGTTTTCGCTAAGTCCCAATTCATTCAAATAATCAAAATTGTTTTCGATCATACGTCTTTTCATTTATGCGCCGTTTTACGTCGGTCCCTTGAAAGAAGTATAAACGGTGCTTTACTGTAAAACCTAAATAACTGTCAAGCAACGCAGTGAAACCAAATAATGGCATCAAAAACTGTTAGAGGACTACATAAATGAGAGAAAAGTATAACCTAGCTGTTTTGAATCATGTTTTTTATTGCCTTTCCAAAGAAAAGCTATAAGGTGAACAAAAATTGACATTTTGATACTACTCCCGTTGAAAGACTCCTAGTGATCGTATTTTAAGAATATCAAGACACCGCTTTAAGGATAGTTTGACAACAATTCTACCCGTCATCCCTAGCATTGAATATGTTATAAATACATTATTTCATATAGATATAGCCAGGACTCGATTTCTAAAAAAAGAGGTGATATAAAAGAAAGAGGTGATATATAGAAAATTATTTTTAAAGGTTGAAGGTAAATCTCACGTGGGGGAGGGGGGTCCAGCAAAATCTCACCAAGGGGGGAGGGGGGAGTCCAGATTTTGGAAAAAACACCTCACGTAATTTATGGATGTTCCCTAAGTGTTTCTCTGTTTCTCAACTTTATTTAGTTCACAACACACATAAATTATCTGGATATATTTGCAGTACACCTGAGTATGAAAAAAGTTTTACAACATAAAAATATTTATTCTCGAAAATCAATTCATGAGGAAGATTGTGTTTCTATTTGTAAAACGTTAAATAAAATCGCTGTTGTTATAAGTAACCAAACAAGCTTGCGTTACATCTTTTAAAAATATCTATGTTTTTGATCTCTTATACATCTTTCAATGCAGAAAACCCTAACTCACAGAACTATTAGGAAAATACAAAAGACATGAGAAATGAAATAGCTTTCATACAGATTCAGGAAAGTTTGATATTTTTTATGACAAAGGGAAAAAACTTATAAAGCGTTTTTGTAAAGGATAAACGTTAAAATTTATCTTATATCAAATCAAAGAACTGATCTGTTTTCAAATTCGAGGTATTTTAAAAACTAAAATTGAACAGACTTGCAATCGTCTCTATTCAATAATTATGAACAGATTCGTATTCGTACATGGGCATCTAAGGCAATAATTTTTGAAAGATTATTTTGTCTTATACACCAATCTCGTCTAATAGGACAATATTCTCGGATGAATGTAGAAGACTTATAATTAATCCACCATCTTAATCGAATATTATGCTTTTAGAAAAGTAAACTGTTGAAAGCACAATGAGAAAATGCATTTCTTGGAGGATTTTTAACGGTTTACGGAGTCTATCTAAGAGGCTAAACCACACAATTTTTTATATTACCCAATCCAGAAATTTTGGATAAAAATTAATAACATCCCATTATTCGTCAAAGCAATTTATGCAAAAGCTGTTCTTGCATGTCGCACTCCCTGGAACTCCCGCGACAACAGCTTTCAAAAGAGCCAGGGAGCCGAGATTCCGAGAACAAGCCTCTCCTTGGAGGGGAGATAAGGAGGTTCCCACCACCCCGTTCTGAGGGGAAGGAAATCGCCACGCCACCGGCCGACGGTCCTAGCTGTTGGTCGAAGAAATGTGTTTTCGTTTTCCGAGAGCCGTTGTTAAAGAGTTGGAATATAATGCGTTTAAAGCAGTGGTTCTCAAAGTGGGTTCCGCTGAATTCTGGGGTTTCACGAAAAAATAGGGGTTCCATGTGACAAACTTTATTTCATTAAAAAATAAGAATGGACAGTGCCCTTGGACCCAAAACGGTTCTCAAAATGAGTTATAATCCTACTTTTACCAGTCGAATCTCAAAATTTTTCTGATCTGGCAAATCTGATCAAATTTGATTTTCTGATCAAAATCTGGCAAATCTGGTTCAAATAAAAAAGAATCAACACCATGAGCGGATGGATTGTGTGGGTAGCTCAAATTGGGGTTCACAATTAAGTTTTAAAAGAACACAATTAGGTAAATAACCTTAATATTAAATCACAAAATTATTGTTATTTGCAAAAAGATTTAAAATATTTAAAATATGCACAAGTGAATCGTTGAAAATAAGTTTTAAATAGTAACAACAGAAAATTGTTTTTCAACACATCTAGGATCATAGTGGCGTAAGTAGAAATTTATTTCGAGAGGGGCCCAAATGTCTTTCCAGAAAATTAAATCACTATCAGGCCCCAAGTTAAATTTTTGCATAGGAGAAGAAACTCGGAAATTTCCTCAAAACCCTTTTCACGTATCTTTGCAAGTTTAAAGTTCTTTTTTAATATTTTTTAGTAAGATTCGCGCGTCCTTTTATGAACCTAATTTGAAGATAAATGTAATTAGTGGAATTCTAAATACGAAAAGGGGGTTCTGGGGGTCCTCCCCCAGAACAATTTCGGAAATTTGACCCTAAAAACAGGGTTTTAATTCATTTTATGACATTTTCTAAATATGGAGCTACAGATATTCACAAAAAATCTAAGACAAATTTAATTCAATAGTTTTTAGTCAATTTTAATAGTCAATTTTAAGATCATTTTAGTGGACGAGCTAAAATAAAAAATCAATTTTGTATTTTGAATCAAGATTATTAAAATCAATCCTGATCGAGTCTTGGCCATCCTTTTTTTACTTGCTGACTATGCTCCAAATTTCTCCTATATTTAGAGTGTAATTCTATGTTTAATGTGACTTTGTTTTTCAAAAAAAATACGGGATATATCAGTTAAGAGGAAAAGTCACTGAGAAACGGGAGATTTTGCATGAAACTCAACAGCCCCATAACTAAACATTGATTGAAAAGTTGGGGATAGGTAAAATAATTTCCAAATCCTGGTCTCGCATACTCGCACAAACACATAAGTTAAATTTAGCCTTTAATAATCGCCAAAAAATGTGATGATTAAAACTTCGTGTTTGTTTTGAAATTTGGTATGCAATTTTTATTCGACTCTGGAACACCCACTCTTTTTTTAATGCTTCATGAAATTAACTGTTACAAAATTTCAACCTAACCAATTGAAAATTATTGAAAAATACCTCCTTGCCACAAAAAGTAGTAAAAAATCTAGGGTTTTAGTCAATATTTTTCTCGTTTGGTGGAACTTAGTCAGAAAGTTGGAGCGTATACCAGCCATTTTTATCGAGTAAATCCGGTGAAGATCTATCTTTTCATGGAAAATGGTTGTTTTTTGGTATCAATATGTTTTAACAAAATACTGAAAAAATTCGAGAGTTACTGAAACCCATTTGTTATAACAAACAACATTATTATTATGTTATTTACATAAGATAACTACTAGTTGTATATCATGGTTAGTGTATTATTAAATATTTTTCATTAATTTTTATTTATTTTGTCATTTAATACAAAAGGAAACGATACTTTAAAGTTAAACGAAAGAAAAAACGTCCACTATCTGCGAAACACGCATAGACCATGAAGATCTCACCCTCCACGCTTGCCAAAAAAAGCGCATGAGGGGATAATCTGGGAACCCCGAACCGAATGGCTCTCCCGGGGGTCATGGGAGAGGTCAAGCGACAGAATTTCTGTGCTGGAGGTATCCCCTTGAAACAACCTTCGTCCTCCCCCCATTTCTGAAGCCCCCTCCTCTCCAATGCAGGACCCCTCGTGTTTTAGAAAAAGAGATACTATTGCAAATGATTGTAGAAAAATACGTTTTATTTGGTAGAAGCTTGCAACAAAGAGGGATTGTTACAAATGATTGTTAAAAAATACGTTTTATTTTGTAGAAGCTTGCAACATGCAACGATTTTACCACCGTGTGACAGTTTTGCCATAATTTTGCAACCATCTGTGCTACTTGGGGGGGGTCCTCCCCCAGATAAAAAATTTTGAAATTTACTTGTAAGAGTAGGTTTTTAAATCATTTTTAGAACCTTTTTGGGTCCATCACTTTTATCTTTTGACACAAAATTTCGGGGATTTTTTTTCAGTGTCACGCTGATTCCCTTGTGGAACCGCGGGGACCCTCCCCACAAAAAAAACTTGAAATTTAACTTGTAAAAGTAGGCTTTTAACTTATTTTGAGAACATTTTGGGGTTTAAGGAGGGGGCACTGTCCAGAGTGCCCCCCTTGAATCAGCGCCTGAGTGAAATTAGCATTTAATCCTATTTAACATGAATTAGGATTTAAATTTCTACAGATACAAATCGGGGGGTTAAAACGTCAACATCTCTTAAAAAGTAAATTGCAAAACAATTTTTTAATTAAGAATAGAAAATATTTTAATGAGATATGAATTAACTCTCTACCTAAATTCTTGAATTTTAAAGGATTTTGTGACTAGAAATTGCAAAAAATCGACAGTTTTGGAAACTTTTAAAATTCCGTTAAAAATCTATATATATAATTCTCTCACGTAACGCCCAGATTTCGTTGTATTTCTTTTACTCGGTTGGCAACAATAAATTTGTTTACAAAATGAGTGCATTGTTTTGGATTTGATTTTGTTCCGATTTCAGTTTCTAATGATATTATTAGCTGTTCAAATATGTTAAGAGGGATTAAATGTTACTATTTTATTAATTTACTGTTAAATTATTATTTTTATATACATGTTAATAGTACTTATCTGATGTATTATACTGCTTATGGTGGTTTTTCTTGGCTAATCCAACAGTACCCATGAATTTTATAAACACTGTATACATATTTTTCATACTCTGTGTTTGTTCTGTAATGTTTCTCTGCTGCATATTACTATTTATAAAACTCTATTTTCACCAATAAATTTAGTTGGTAATGAATCTCAGCTAGGCTGTACCAGTGTATGGCGAGCGAGCGTAGCGAGCACAGGATTGCGAAGCAATCCTAGGGGAACTGCGTCAGCAGTTCCCGGGGGTTGGCGAGCGACAGCGGGCAGGGGGCGATAGCCCCCTAGTTATTTTTAATACTGGTTCCTTCTTAATCTCCACTAGTACCTACTAAAGAGCCTGTATACGAGAGAGAGAGAGACGACAACTCGCTTAAAAGCGTCTCTGCGCATCCAGTTCTGTCCAAACCAAACTGTATCATGTCGCTTGTCTCGAGTCCAATGCTAATCCTATGGAGGGAACTAGAGAGCCTAGAGTGGGGGAACCGGCTGTGGCTAACAGAAAACCTGTTTACCGCTGCGCGCTATACTGAGTTGTCGCCTCTCTCGTATACAGGATCTCTAGTACTAGAGAGCCTGTATACGAGAGAGAGACGACAACTCGCTTAAAAGCTTCTCTGCGCATCCTTGCGCGCAGTTAAAACTGTCCAAATCTCCAATTCTGTCCAAACTGTATCATTGCGCTTGTCTCGCTCCCATGCTAATCCAATGGAGGGAAATCTGCGGTGAACAGAAAACGCTGTTGACCAATCAGCGCGCTATACCGGGTTGTCGCCTCTCTCGTATACAGGCTCTCTATCTATACTCGAATGCAACTTAACCCTACAGTGCATACTGATGCCATTTGGCAACACAACATTTTTCCCCATTTCCTACTCGAACTTTCATTTCCAAACGGCAACACCATGCAATAAGTACAATAGATATAACATTTCATTGTATTAGCACTTTAGATCGCCAGTAGATCACAGCAGGGGTACTATTTTGAGACATTTGTTAGTAGCTAGTGCAGTGGCGGCTCGTCCATAGGAGCACGTGAACACCCAGTGAAAAAGTAGAAATAAACCCAAATATAAAGATACACAAATATCAAAAGAAAACAAAACATAAATCATTCTCAATTTCTTTTTCATACTCCGAATCAAGTTTCTACCCCCCCCCTTTCACCTGTCAGCAAAAAAATTATTGCCGGAAACGCGAAAGTTTTGTGTTTATCAAATAAAGAGAAAACTAAATTCTTATTTTTCTTTCCTTATACGCACGTGTGAGCGAAGAATCTGAATGAGTCGGAAGAAACCTCGACTTCTCGCCGGAGAACATTTGGGCTACGGCAACACATTGGAGATCCCCGTGCGCACAGATTTTGTGTGCCGAGGCTTACGGTTTTGAGGTTAAGCTTGCTTTTTTGTGGTCTGCATTTTTTCCCGGATTGGAAAACAAGATAAGAACCTTTTAAAAGTATCATTAAACTTTTCACGTCAGCTAATTTGTAATAATTAATTCTTTTGTTATTAGTTATTTTTTAAAGTGACGTTGGAGTACACATCACCTGTATTTTTCACAATAAACTGTTCGATTAAGCATATATAACAAGCACTTTGAGTAGACAGACCCAGTGCTCTTGTCATGCTCCTAATTAAAAAAATTTTGATTAGGTATTATGTATGATTTTAATGAAAGTGTCACAAAAATTTGTTTGCTTCAAAAAAGGTTAGACGAGTGGACATCATGCATAAAAGTTGTTTTTGAGGTATTATGTTATAGGCTAGGGGTATTATAAAAAATAAAGGCCTTCTTTATCATAAGTTTTGCTTTTTTCCATTAAACGCGCATATTTAAAAAAATAAAAATGCATGCAGTGAAAAATTTTGGAAACTTAAAATAACTCCCCTGAAATAAATAATTTTGTTCGAAAACAAGTTTTCTTTATGTATTCGTCCAACATCCCTTCTCTTTCTTGCTCTTGTGTAAATTTTAATTCATATTACAAAGGGTGTGAACATACTGTTAATAAACTCACGAGCCGCCACTGAGCTAGTGAAACGAAAGTCAAGACACAGAAAACGCCAAAATAAAAGGACCATATAAATTAAAAATTTTTCAGCTTGAAAAAAAATGTTTTGAAAAGATAAGTTGTTTTTTTTATATTTTTAGAGCATTTGGTTTTATTTCACTTCACAATTAATTTCACAAGAGACACAAATTAATTTCACAAGGACAAAGTTTTTTGCCAATAAAAAGTAGAAAAAAATTAAATTAAATTTTTTTAGTATTTTTTTACTAATGTACACCATAATAGAAGTCACATAAATGATTTTCAAGTGAATTTAAAAAATCACGCATTGTAGGGTTAAGTTGCATTCGAGTATAGTACCTACCTGTGAACCAAAAATGATGGCAATTTATTGCTCCTCTCCAAGCCTATACTCTATTCATTTAGAATTGGCGCTTGAGAAATAGTGCTTTCCCTCACGCTAAAAGCGTAACCATAGTTACGATCTTCGAGCAGCCTATAGTAAGCCTTCTTCGTCACTTTGACGTGGATAGTTGCTAGGGTTATCGATCGGTGGTGGGGGAAGGAAATATTTTCAAGCGCCTGTTCAAAATGAACAGAGTTTAATGGGGAATTTCCGATTCATTCCCTTCGCTCCCCAGCAAAAAAATCAGCAAAATTTCTTCAAAAAAGTGAAGGGAATTTGGACACTTTGTCTGCATTTCCTTTATGGAATCTGCAGTTTTCTTTAGAAACTCTAGTTTTTTATAAGACCGCTGAAATGCCTTTTGAATGTATTCAAATTTCCTGTAAAAAATTTGCAAATTTTTGCTGTCCTATTGCTACAAAATACTTCTTAGAGAAAACTGCTCTGTTGACTCTTTTTTGAAGGAATTTTGGACACGTTTTTTTGCTGGGTCTTCAATGGAAAAATATTTTAATTTTTAAAAATGTTCAGATTTCGTTGTTCGGAAGAAAACGCTACAAAAAAAACCTTGAAAAATCATTGAAAGTTGAAAAATATATATTTCGTGGCGTACCCCTTAAAAAGCTCTCGGCGTACCCCTAGGGGTACGCGTACCCCCGTTTGAAAACCCCTGGTGTAGCACTTAGTATTTTGGAGTTAAACAATATTTTACATGCTTTTAAAAATTTTAATTGATCTTCTGAATAACATCCCTTTTGATTTTTTTGAAGAAACAAATACAGTAGAGCCCCGATTATCCGCGCAAATGGGTGGCAAGGGTACCGCGGATAGCGAAAATCGCGGATAACCCGAAAAAAGACTAAAAATGAGGTGAAAACACGAAAAATATATTTCAGCATAAAAACTATGTTTATTGTACAAAAAACATGATGTGTAAAACTTTTAAAATATGTACAGTACAGCAAAAACCTTTGCTCTACATCTAAAATGTCTAATCCAGGGCCGTATCCAAGGGGGGGGGTTGGGGGTTCAACCCCCCCCCGAAATTTTGACATCCATTTTTTACTTTACTGTTTTTCCTTAAAAATTCGCTTTAAAATGCTTAAAACCCCTACTTTTAAGGTTCAAAATTCAAAATTTTTCTTGGAGAGAACCCCCAAACCCCCTTGAAATTTAGAAATCTATTATAAGTTGTTCCTTGAAAATTTTTGGACTTACGAGGAGTGTCCTCTTCGGGTTAGTGTAAAAATGAGTGAAATCATAAAGGGGGAGTATCCAAGGTGAGTTAGGAGTTCTACTCACACTAACGGATCCAGGGTGGCTAGGTGACTTAAGTCCCCCTTCCCAAAAGGAATAAGAACTAACAGTGAGAAAAAGGGGAAGTGGGAACCGAGGGGTAAAAAAAGGGAAAAGCGACTTTAAAACTAGTTAAAATCCTGTTTTAAGGGTCAAATTTCAAGAAATTTTCTGGGGGAGGACCCCCAGACCCCCCTTTGGTATTTGGGACCCTATTTTACCACTTTTCTTTAAAAAGTTCGTCGAAATGCAAAAATCCAACAAAATCGAACTTAAGTTTCAAGAAAATTTTCTGCAAAATCCCCCCTGAAAAAAAAGTAGTTACGGCCCTGCTTTAATCTCATCTAAAATTTGCTCTCATCGTTAAAAAATTTGTTTCGGGGCACTCGCGGATAATCAGCACCGCGGATCATCCGCTCGCGGACAATCGGGGTTCTAACTGTATGTTATTCTTTGACTTATTAGCTACAAGTATGCAAAATTTCAAGATGGAGAAATGATAGTTTTCGGAGCTATGAATTTTTGAATAAGTGTATATAATATAACGCATTAAAATTCCCGAGAATGATGCAGAAAATGAACAATTTTACTAATTTTTAAGCAACTGATGTCACGCTCTCCATGGACTCACCCAATGTTCTGCCCAGGCTCAGATCTCTCGCCGGCTTTTATACTGATCTGCCCGTGACGTCACTATCTCGCATCTTCTTTAAAGTGACGATGGACCGTGAGTTCCTCTGGAATCGAACTCACAACTCCAACTCCACATTTAATTCAATTTAAACATATAACTACACATTTAATGATCATTTCTGTGGCTGTTTAGCGGCACATTTAGAAGCCAAATGACTCTTTTAACATGAGTTAGGGTTACCATATTAGTCATCTTTAACGCTAAAAACTTGGCGCATACGCAAGTCTGAACTTGCGCCGAAAAAGGCACTGTATATTTGGACGGCTTTTTTTCAACTAAACTCTACTCTTATTTCCACGGCTCGGCGTTCCATTGGTTCCATCACTAAGCGCCGAAACTGCTACGTAATCATGAGACCTACGGCGCATGCGCCACTGGCAGTTTTGGCCGTGGGGAAAAATAGCAGAGATTGAGAAATTCAAATGCAGCCTCCATAAAAAGTTCTAAGTCCAATGAGAATCACTCGTTTCCTTTAGTCCCCGCCCACACTAATGATTGACAGCTGGAGGGTCGAAACGCCACTATGCCATAACTGTAGAACTATTTTAGTAAAATCGCGTTTTGGACTCTCTGAATTATCTTTACTCTGTGAAAAATAGTGGCATTGCGTTAGTTTGAGTGGGAACAGTACTCCTGTTGTTAAAAAATTGTACAAAATGGATGAGATGCAAGTACAAGGTATTTACTTTTAATTTTTCCTTATATTTTCATTTCATAAACTCAAAGATTGTGTTCTCAATTTGCAATTTATGGCTCCTATTTTTATTCCGAATGTAATTTAATGAAGTTGCATTATTTTTTATATCATAAACGTGAAGGTGAAGTTATTGCGTTTTTGTTTACGTTTAGTTACAGGAAACCTATTGATTGTTTACAACGTATTTTTATCTAATCTTTGCATTAACTACTTTATTTATTTTACATGTATTCACTGCATTTAACCTGTTCTTACGTTTTTGAATCTTCGATGTTAAATTAGGTTACCTTAGGTCAGATTAATCTGTTACGAACTTCTAGTCTTGTTTGCTATTTTTGTTCAAAGTTCAGTGTTTTAGCTGTCTTTATGATATTGCTAAAACTATATATCTCCCGATACTTAATTGATTGAAAACTCTGTGGGATCTAGATTTACTGTAAAACAAATCTTAAATGTGACCTGAAATTATTAATGGAAACTGCATGAAAGAGTTTTAGTAAATTTGGTCACACTGTTTGTTTTTTCGTTTTGTTTTATGCAATCTTTGTTGTCAATGGAGTATAATAATTAGATGATTTGGAACAGCTTTCTTCTACGGGTACAGCGATTTTTGAAAGTTGCCAACGGCGATAACCCCTTGGATACGTGGTATCGATATATGGCCACTTGGCGTCTTCTAAAAGCGCCAAGTGAATTGAAAGTCGCCGTACCCGTAGAAGAAAGCTGTTCCGATGATTTATTTGGTTATCGTTTTTATAAGTTACCAAGTACTGTTTATTGGATATTTTTCTTAATCATCAAACTAAACTCTGAATAAAAGTAAAATTGGAACATAAAGAACTCATTTATTCATCCTATACTGTCAACAAATTAATATTTTAAATTGGTGTAGGTGTTTTTATTGGTATGTAATTTCAAGTATGGTTTATTTTTACTTCAATGACTGTAAAGGAAAGTAAATTCTTTAGCATAATTTTAAAGGTGTTTTTTACAAACCATATCCATAAAATTGTGTCCTAAGCATTTTTAATATCCCATCACAAAGTATTTTGGCCTTTAAATGGACACTATTTTTCACAATACTGCAAATTTGTGAGCTTAATCCACAAAAACAGGCTCCTGGCTGAAAAGAACTAATTTAACACTAAAATTCACTAAATTATGAGTAGATTTTCACAATTTTAACAAAAACCGGACCCTTCACAAAAAGTCTGGACAGACCCCTGTAAATAATTTAGCTTAATTACTTGGTTAAATATTGGTAAGTGGGGAAAGTTGAGCTACTTTTTACACATATATTTTGTCTAAAACCCTTTTTTTGCAGCAAAAAAATACAGGTTTAAGTCTAACAGTTATTCTCTAAAAGTAACGTAGCTAGTAATTATTTTATTTGAAACATTTTTGACAAATAACTATTCACGTTTTCTTTTACATAGTGAATCAAATATATCTCCATGATGGGGATAGGATAAACAATAATATAATAGAATTTTTAAATAAATTGATGAATTGGCAAAAAAGCCCTTGATCATGCACCAAATACACATAGGAAGGGTTTATAATGTGTCATGATGAGGGATGCTTGAGCTAACTCTAAATACACCTGTTAAAGCAAAATTTCTAAAACTTTTAAAGCTTATGTAAAAAGGTAATAAATTGAGTACTTCAGGACCATATTAAATAAGATATTGTATCAACTGTCATATGTGTGTAATTATTTATACATTTAAAAAGTGGTTTAATTAAAGCAAGAGAAAAATAAAGATTTAAAAGTAAAAGACAAATATTTGTGCTTATAACTTTCACCACAAGTATGATTTGTCTGGTGTCCTCACTTGAAGTTTTTTTTGTTTACGACATATAAATAAATAAACCTGACATAACATTATCTTTCAGTTCGGCCAGTTTCAAAAGCACAATTGGTTTTGGCTATGCATTATTGTAATCAGCCCCACATTCAACAAATTAACCCTTTCGTGACAGGCGGCTCTAACACTGAACCGCTCTCACGGGATGGCACGTGAGCAGAAAGAACTTTCCCCAGAGGACGGGCACTTTTACGCGTCTAAGTCGCACATCAGAAATAAAATCTCAGAAATTAAATTTGCAGTCCGAAATGTCTAATTTTTGGCTTATAATCAGTTAAAACCCTTTGAAGTAAGTGCTTAAAAATTCATAGTGTTATCCCTCTATTTTCTTTTAAAATTTAATAAAACAAGTTATATTTAAATAATAAGCCTTTCTACATACCCAAGATAATGAAACTGGGAGAAATATCATAAAATGAAGATTTTATATCAAGGATCTTATTCATGAAGATAAATTAAACATATTAGGAACAAACCACACTTAACTTCTTTTTTACTTGAAACGCGCAACGCTCACTACATCTAACAGCATAACAGTTAGGAAATCTTTTAAAGATTGTTAATTCTGCTAATAATTTATCTATTTCAATCTCCATTTCATTTAGCCTCTCAAACATGTTGATTTTTTTTCTGTATAAGCAATAAATAATTCCATCTGAATGCAATCGAAATCTAAAAGCAATAAATAGTCATAACTGTCATAATAAACACTTCAACTACACCCTGATATCCAATAAAAGAAAAAAAAGTTTCTGAAACTCCGAAAACACGTGTTGAAGCTTTTATTAGCTAAGTAAGAGAAAAAGACCACTTCTCATTCACATTAGGGAACGTACCCATACTACGTGACCCATTCAGGGGAGGGAGGGGGGTCTTCAAAATACCACGCTTGGTCACAGGGGGGAGGGGGGGGCTTAGGGTTTCGTCACGTAGTCAATTTCTTCTAATCAATACGACAAAATTAAGCCAAGTTAATTGTTGAAATTTTCCAAATTAAGACTAATTTAGCCAAATTAATTATTAAAATTAGACAAACTAAGCAAAATTAATTTTTTTAAACTTTCTGTTTGCGAAAAATGATGGCAAACCGTATTTATGAATTACCACGTGAAAAATAGAGGGGGAGGGGGGGGGTCTTGGCATATACTACGGATGGCCACCAAGGGGGGGAGGGGGGTCAAAAATGGTAAAAAATGGGTCACGTAGTATGGGTACGCTCCCTTACTTATGTTGTTGATGCATAATGAATAAATCTTGGTATATTTCAGAAACAAACCATCAGAAACTAAAAATATTTTATGGGAATAAAGGTCATGATGTGCTCTTTGGAATAATTTCATGGTACAAAGCATGGGGCGATATCTAGTGAGGATTAAAAATACTAATATAAAGTTTTAACAGTGTATCACATATGAGACGCCCGTCCTCTGGTCCTTTCAAAGCAGGCGTCTCACCTGTGAGACGGTAGGCCGGTGGAAGCACTTCACTCCTGTCTCACGGGTGAGACGCCCGTCCAAAGGGTTAATAGGAAAATACCAAAAAAATATAAAAATTACTTCTGAAAATTTAAATTAATTTAAAACCAACTATTATTCTCAATACTTTCAAATTAGGGTACCGAGGTCTGTGATTGTTTTTCATCACCAGTTTTAGGAAAACATATCATGTAGTGAAAAAAATAGGGGAGGCTCAAGTATCCCAAAGAAGAACTTCACTCTCTGCTGTGTATTCTTATCCATTTTAACAACTTAGTACAAATTTAGAAAATAATTCTGTTATCTGTCTTGTTAAATTTAACCAAGCTGTTTTAGCTGTTATCCCTAATTTAACCAAGCTGTTATCCCTAAATTTTTTATGTGGTTTTCATTGATGTATCTGTTTTTTATTTGGTTAGTTTGCAATATCAGGGATCTGTCCAGGACAAATTTAATACCGTTTTACGGTAGCTTCTCAAATTCGCCGATCGTTAAAACGGTAGCTTCACAAATTCGTCGATCGTTAATACAGTAGCTTCACAAATTTAAAATTTCTAATGATCACAATTTATTGCTAAATTTTCACAATTTATAACTGAATTTTCACAAATTATTACTAAATTAATAATACTAATATTTGAAAACTTTAACTCCCCTTAAAATGTATTTGTAAAATGATTTTAAAAACATATTTTTCAATTCCTTTTATTACGCATATTTTATTTTCACAAATTATTTTTAAATTTTCACAAAATAGGTAGTTTGCAAAAAATCCTAGACAGATCCCTAGACGACCAAAACAGCTTAACTTTACTATTTAACAGGGTTGGCCGGTTTAAACCATTTGGTTTAAACCATGGTTTTTTTACCAAAAAAACCACTTGGTTTTTTTGGTTTTTTTAGAAATTATAAAATATTTTCAGGATTTTTTAAAGAAAGTGTTATTAAGTATAATCTTTTGCACAAAATTAAAAGGTCAGATTTATAAAAAAATTGACATTTTAAGGTGATTAAAAATCAGAAATCTTTTAATTTAATGGTTTTAATTATTGAATTCTCTCTAAACTTAACCTTAAATGCTTAAGTTAAACTTATTATATTTTGCAAGAGATAGTTCATTTATTAATTTCCTTTAAAATGAAGCATTATTTCAAAGAGTAACTAAACATACACAAAAGTTATCTGTTTTTCACTGATAAAATATGGCTTGGATTTTAATTAATTAATAAAACCAATTTGTCTTATTTGTCAGTCATAAAAACCAGTTTATTTTTTTAGTAAATTAATAAAAACCGTTGATTTCTTTAATGATAAAACTAAAAACCAATTGGTTTGTTTATAAACAGATAAAAACCAGTTGGTTTTTTTACTAAATTAATAAAAACCGTTAATTCCCTTAATCGGATTAATTATCTCAATCATTTATCCAATTTCAATTAACATTGTTGCTTGCATTTCCCTTTTATTTATTAAAAAAGTTGAATTTCTCTTTCTAAAGAAATTTCTTAAGTTCATAAATAATCCATATAATTAATTTGATTATTTTACCATTTAATAATTAATCAAATTAATTATCTTTATCAATTATCCAATTTCAATTAACATTAGTTGTTTACATTTCACTTTTAATTCTCATTTAAAAAATAAAATTTTCTCTTTCTAAAGAAATTTCCTAAGTTCATAAATTAATCCATATATAATTAAGATAAATAATTTGATTATTTCAACCATTTATCCAAGATATATTAACACTGATTTTTATTCACTACAATAATATTAGATATTCAAATTGGAATATTTTAGAAACAAAAATTATTTTTAAAACAAATTAATTTAATTTTAATTAATTAATTGAAATATGTATACAAATCATTTATCAATTATAAACAACCCCTGAAATAAATGTCTCATTTACAACTCAATTTCAAACATCAATGCTAAAATAACTTATTCTGATAAAAAAAATTCTAAAAAAACTTGGTTTAAACCAAAAAAACCTGGTTTAAACCAAAAAAAACCAAATAAACCCGGTTTTTTTGGTTTTTTTAAAAAAACCCGGTTTTTTGCCAACCCTGTGATAAAGGTTGACCTAAGCCTTCATAACCTCGCTCGGCAAGAATTTCCGGGTATACAATATTACTCTCCTAGCAGTGGCGGATCCAGCCTGGACCTAAGGAGGGGGCAACCACATTTTAAGAAGGTTGGAGGTTCTTCCCCAGAAAAACTTTGAAAATTTAAGTCTATTATTGAAAATACTTTGATGGCGTCCCAGGAAAAAAGGGGGTCTGGGGGTCCTCCCCCTGAAAATGTTTTGAAATTTTACCTTAAAAAGTAGTCTTTTGACTCGTTTTTGAACATTTAAGATGGGATCGGGGGATAGCATTTTAACGCCCCATCCTTCCAGAGAGACCCTTAAGATGAGCGGTCATCTCTGCTCTAGATGGCAGTGGCGTAAATATAAATATATTTCTGAAGAAACCAAAATATCCTCCAAAAAATAAGTCATTATCAGCGAAAAGCTAGATTTCGGCAACGAGGGAGAGGACCTAAAATTATTCCTAAGCATCCTCATAGGTTTTATGTACTTTTTTAATGCATTTATAGGAAAGGTTTGCATTTTGATGTATAGAATAAAAATGTAAAACAAAATAAAGAAAAGTATATTTTGAATATCAAAAAGGGGATCTGGGGGTCTTCCCCGAGAAATTTTTTGGAAATTTGATCCTAAAAATTGGTTTTAACTCGTTTTGGTACCCAAAGCCAAACCCCGATTTTCAGAGTGGGCCCGGACCTTATGTGGCTGATAGCTCCACAGGTCACCAATATTCTTCCCTCTCTTTTTCTTATTAATATTTCTTATTAATAATTTCTTATTAATATTCTTTCTCTCCAGAGTCGTATACAGATTTTTATTTGGAAAGAGTCTCCAAATATATCCTCTAAAAAATTAGTCATTATCATGTTTACCAAAAAACAACAATGGGCAGGGTTAACAAATGATTAACTGGTCTCGTGAACATTCCCCTTCAGTGGCGTATACTATAGAAATTTATTTCAGGAGGGGCCCAAAATTATTCCTCCCATACAAATTTAATAGGTTTAATGAAACTTTGTTTCACATTTTAAGTATATAATTGGCCTCTTAAAGAAGAACAGAATAAGAGAAGTTGTGAGTAATTTATTAAGTTTGATGTATCAAAGGGGGACTGGGGGCCCTACCCCTGAAGATTTTTTAGAAAAATTGACTCTAAAAACAGGTTTTTAACTAGAGTTCAGAGAAAATTAAACAACGTTTATTGCACGTATAAAAGTTTTAAAAAGTACAGTGTTTCAGGGATGCTTAGATTACTGACGAAGGGGATCTAAGCATCTCCGAAACACTGTACTATTTAAAACTTTTATACGTGCAATAAACGTTGTTTAATTTTCTCTGAACTCTGCATATCCTTGCACGGTGGATTCTTTTAGTCAGGTTTTTAACTAGTTTTCGTACCTAAAACCTGATTTTCAGGTATACATTTTCGTGTTGGATTTTCATAAGCAGAATGTAAAGAAGTTGTGAATGTAAAGAAGTTCTGGGGGTACTCCCCCAGAAAATTTTTTAAAATTTGACCCAATAAAACATGGTTTTAACCTGTTATTGTATACCTTGTCCGAATTTCGTTTTTTCCTTTTCTTACCGTAATTTTTAAAAAGGGTACCTGAGCCCAAGGGGGGGGCAAAAGGCCTGTTGCCCCCCCATGGATCCGCCACCGTCTCCTAGTCACAAACTTTTAATTTTTCGGCATAGAAAACAACCAAAGCAATAATGTAATAAGTAAATAAAATAGGGGGGGTTCAGGGGTCCACCCTCAAAATTTTTTTGAATTTTTAGTATGCTAAAAAGTGTTCTGAAGCTACTTTTTGGGGGGTTCTCAGGGAGCTTCGCAGGCCGCACAAAATGACCTGTCAGGCCGCCTGTATACCAACCATTCTACTCTTTTCTGAAAACTGAGAGCTTTCCATACCCAAGTTCACTTTAAACAAGTTTGTTTGCAATTTATTTTATCGTAACATACCCATTATGATTATTACATACTTATTGTGCTAACTAGTGTTAAAATTTTATTTTGTTGTTATAGCTTGAAAAATAAGAAACTTTTCTGCTTGAATATTATTTCTTATTCAACATTCTAAGCTTTTAAAATGGATCCTTCAATTTATGGTAATTATGTACACTACTATATCAGTGGATTTTTTCTTATTCTAAGTTAAAAAAAGTTTTTTCTTTAGAAAACATTTTTTATACTTGAAGAATTGTGTATATCTTTAACTTAATAAAATTTATTTGATTATTTGTGTTTCAGATATTTGTCGGGTTTGTCGTTCTGAAGCCACTCCTGATAGACCCCTTTACCATCCATGCATTTGTACGGGGAGCATTAAATTTATTCATCAGGAATGGTATGTTAAAATCTTTGGATATCAAAGTTTATTTCAAGAGTTTTATGCACTTATAATATAATTAGCTTAAGAATCCCAGAATAACTATAAGAATCCTTATTCAGATTGAGGACAGTAAAGCATCATCTTAATCAAAATTATTGGTCTTTCAAATATTGTTTGCTTTTCAATTATCATAGTACTAATCTTGTTGATCAGACTTAATTGGTGAAATCGTTAAAATTGTACAAAATGGTATAAAATTTAGAAAAAATTATGTTATCTGTCCCATTATAAATTATAAAAATTTTTTAATGGCTTAATATATAAATATTGCCAAATGTTTATTGTTATTAATAAAGCAATTTATTTTATTAAGTTGGTTTACGAATTTTAGCAATATTTCTGTTATTAGCATCTAAATTAGCTTGACAACAGACCAAATAAAGATCCTAAACAAATAAATGAACAAAAAACACTGTTAGTTGAGAAATTTTGTTTAAAATTTTGGTATACTCAGTTTAAATCTGATGATACTATCCAATTTGATCCATTGAATACTGTCAAAAACAATTTTATGTGATGTTTTTGTGATCAAGTTGAATGGTTAAAAAAATGCTTTTTTAAAATTTTGGATAATTCCTCTAATATACGGTGTAAATCCCAGATTGTTGTTTTTTACAGTAAAATTTTATTTGTGTAATAGTCAACTAGAAATAGCTTTATTTACATTTAATGTAATTTTATTGGTGCTGGTTTCATTTGGAAATTTGAACCCTTCCTCCAGGAGTACGAAAAATACTCCTTTATTTTCTGTGTTATGAGTTATTTTT
The DNA here is from genome assembly GCA_024610705.1 of Tetragnatha versicolor. Lineage (NCBI taxonomy): Eukaryota > Metazoa > Arthropoda > Arachnida > Araneae > Tetragnathidae > Tetragnatha > Tetragnatha versicolor. The sequence continues at coordinate 21,429,050 of JANDEH010000008.1, forward strand.
TGTGTTTTATCTTCATGTAAATGAATGGCCTTGAAATTTATTTTAGCTTGCTTCAGTGGTTGAAATACAGCCGGAAGGAATATTGCGAACTATGTAACCATCGGTTTTCTTTTATGCCAAGTAAGTATGTTTATTATTTATAGTATGAACTGTCCAATTATATTTATAGGTATTTTCTGATATTCTCAAAATAAAAAAGGAAACTCCAAAATATAAGGGGTACCAAAATCTAAAAATATCACCAAAATTAGTTTAAATATAATTAATAATACTATTATAATAAAAATGTACAAGTAATTTTAAATTAATATTAACACCCCATTAATTTTGGTATTTTAATTAATCTTGATTCAAGTGTTAAAAATTAAATTTGAATTACCTTCTTTTCAGTTTACTCTCCTGATATGCCAAAGCGACTCCCTATTAAGGATATATTTAGTGGGTTGTTGAGAAGTTTGGGTACTGCTGTGAGGTTTTGGCTTCATTACACATTGGTGGCTGTTGCATGGCTGGGAGTTGTTCCCTTAACAGCTTGTATGTATGATTTCAATTATTTTGTATTATTTTTTACAATATGTTTTGATGTTTTCAGGCTATTTAATCTCGTTTGATTTTAGGTCGAATTTATAGATGCTTGTTTGCTGGGTCATTAAGCTCAATTCTAAGCCTACCTCTTGATATTCTTTCTACGTAAGTATTGAAGTACCTAATCAGTTTTGATAATTAATGATTGTTTTTCAATTTAAGATCTTAATTCATAGTTGTATAAAATTTTAAAAAAATTTTCCATTTGTTTTAAATCCTCCTTCTATTCAAAATTCTAAAACAGTTTTGGAATGCTGGAAGTGTGTTTCAAATATTTTGGTTTTAAAATTTCAGGTTTAGTGTTATGAGTATCATATTTTCTTTCTTTGAACTGAAATAGGAATAACTTTATAGTCTCAAAAATCTGTATTTTGTATTTCCATTCTTTTTTCAGAGAAAATATTTTTGCTGACAGTCTGTATGGATGTTGTGTGGTGACATGTACGCTGTGTGCCTTTATCAGCTTAGTTTGGCTTAGAGAACAGATACTGCATGGGGGTGGACCAGAATGGTTAGAACAAGAACATGACCCAGCTATGCTGGTAAGGCATAAGACATTGAAATCATTGTAAACTATCCAATTGTATCTTACTTCTGTGCTTTGTATAGTTTCCTTTTATTTTTTTCCTGTTTCAATACATCCCAAAATTAAAAAAAAAATCAGGGTACTTGTGTATTATTCCGTTGGCCGTTCAGTGGCTGTCTAATTCAGCGGCACAGGTATAGAATGGGCTTTTATAACGTTTTCAAATTCAGCGGCATGGTCGACGGGGTTGTATGTAAGAACCAAATTAATTTCGCTTGGTCTTGGTTTTTTATTTGCTGTTCTACTTAAAAAGCCTTATCTTAAAATGTACAAGTTTTTGTAAATCTTTTTTCCTGCCCTCAACTATATTAAAAGATTTCTTTCACTATTTTCAAAGCTAAAATGGCTTCTAGTCTAAGGGAATCTCATGTTCATCAATCAAGTGTCGATAGTATTGATATTTCACAATATATTAAAAGTCAGGCATGAGATACTTCTGATTTTTGTCGGATTTTCCAACTTTTTCTGAATTTTCCCAAAAATTTGTGTTTTTTTACTGAAAAAAAATTCAGAAAGTGTTCCAAAATAAGCCAAAACTTTGATCAAATTTCCAAAAATTTTCTGGGGGACTCTCAGACCCCCTCCCTTTAAGTACTTAGAACTCTATTTTTCAAATCTTCCGTTTTATATTAAGTTCATTAAGGTGCAAATTCTACCTAAAAATGTATTAGAGAAGTCCATTAAATCTAATTAATATACATGGGGGTTTAGAGTGATAATTATGAGTCCTCCATAGTCTTCCCAAAATTCAGGCTAAGTGTACCAAAAAGAGTAAAATCCTGTTTTTTAGGTCAAATCTCAAAAAGTTTTCGAGGAAGGACTCCCAGACCCCCCTTTTGTAACTAATAATTTTATTATGCCCAATTTTTCATATTACTGACATCTACATGCACCAAATCAAACTGAAATTTTTTTAAAAGGATACATTGAAACTATGAAGCTATGCATTACCGCATTCTATTGAGTCCCCCCAATGTTGTTCACGCAGTTTTTCTGACTTTATGCTTTTTTGTCAATCTTATCCCTGAAAAGTAAACCCTTCCATTTGTAACAATTTTAAAGTATTAACATGGTGTCTTTGTATTTAGAATATGATTAATGAACCTGGTGAGTTTGCAAACAATAATGTTCAGGCCAATGCACCCCACCCTGCTGGGAACGATAATGACAATGAAGCTAATGGTGTTAACGAGGTCAACAATGTCGGAGTTCAAGGTATTGTCCATTTGAACCAATTTAGTTTTTTTTTGTATTTTGTAATTTTTAGTATTATTTAAGTAAATTTAATCAGTAATAATTGTGTAATCGAAATATGGTAAAATCTTGATGATATAGTTATGGTAGAAGAAGTTAAAGTCTTAGGGCTAATCTGGAGTAGTTCTTGTAAACTATTCTCAAAATTTTAAAAATCAATTGTCTGGCTTTTATATGTATTATGATGTCCTTACTGTAAGGTCTTTACAATGCAGTTAAGACATTAGGATAAGAAGCTTGACCTATACTGCCGTCCTAAGCGAAATGTACGTAAACAACTTTTCTTAAAACTTCATTTTCTTTCTCCCTTGGCGCGTTTTTAAATTGGCGAGAATGTATCTCGCTACTTCCAAGCCACTAGAATGGTTGGCAAAATCATGAAAAAACTCCTAAATATCAGAATTGGAAGCAAACTAATATTTTTGTAAGATTGAAATTAACATCAATTTAAATTAAAAATAATAACATAATAATAAAATAAATAATAAACTAAAACGGAATATTTTTAAACATATTGTTTTATTGTTTTAAGAACATATAATAATATTATTACATCTGGAATATGCTACTCGCTCGAGTTTGCAGCTGAAATGCTAATAATTTGTAATTGTGTAATTGAACCCTGCTTGCCATAAATATATACGCATTCCGGGCCCTAACGCAACCCAACGCTGCAACTGATAACAGAGGTTTTTTGGGGCGTGGCTAATATTTGATTTTAAAAGGAGGGTCTACCGCATAGAATTAAAAATCTGCCAAATACTCTTTTGGCGAGATTTTTCTCAAAGTAAATCTGTGAGAAATTGCGTTAGTGTACACTTTCGCTTAGGACGGCAGTATATATCAACCTAGTTATAAAAACTGTTAGCATATCTACTGCCTGTTTTGATATGCTCTTCATCCCTTTAAAAGACCAAAAGTCAAGATTGCCCTAAATGTCTAGATTCTTGGATTTGAGATGGGGAATTGATGTTAAAGGGTTAAAAATTCTAATTACTTTAATTTAATTCTAAAAGTTAATTACTTTAGTTTTTATATTTGTGGATTTAACAGCATTGGATTAAACCCATTCAGATATTCGTGTTATTTAAAGGTATTTAAATGGAATAGAATTAGGTACTTAATAGTGTTTGTCCTTTTGAGTTTCCTTGAGATTTTTTTGCACCAGTAGCATTTAATTTAAATATGGTTATTTTCCCCAGCTGATGTCAACAATTGGAATCCAATAGAATGGGACCATGCAGCCGAAGAGTTAACATGGGAGAGAGTAAGTGAATATTTTCAGTTATCATTATGGACTTGTGTTTCTATTTAATATATTGGGATTACTATTGTCTAATTAATAACTAATCTCGTCTTCTATTCAAAATTTACATTTGAGGTGTCTTAAATGAATTATATCCATTGTTTTTATTCAATGGAAAGAAAATGGTTCCATTAATAAGGGTATTGAAAAATAAAATGTCAAGGATATCCTTTTATTGAGTTTAATATTATAGGTATTTAATAGAGATATTTGTGTTAGATTTTAAGTAGATATTGGTTGTATAGTTTCCTTAATTGTTTCTCTTTCTATGTTATTGCAATTATCTCTTTCCTTATAGCTGCTGGGTCTTGATGGGTCTCTTGTGTTCCTGGTAGGTAGCTATTTTTTGAATTGATTGTTTTTAAAAATTATAAGCTAATAAATATTTGTAAAAGTTTATTTATTGATTTTTTATGGTGTAGGAGCATGTTTTCTGGGTTGTTTCTCTGAATACTCTCTTCATTGTTGTGTTTGGTATGTATGTTTTTTTATTCCAAAATCATTATTATCAGATTAATAAGCAAATTTATACTAAAGAAAAAAATAAATAAAGTAGTTAAAAATTTAAATGCTTAAAAGTATTCCTGGATGTAACATGAAAAATAACTTGTTTTAACTTTTATTTTTAGCCTTTTGCCCATATCACATTGGTAATTTTGCTATAGCAGGATTTGGATTTAAGAAATATGTAAGTATAAAGATGTTGTATGTTAAAATTGCTTGCTTAGTTTATTTCTTGTCTAGCAAGTGAAATTATTTAGTATATGTGATAGTAAGTTATTTTATTCTTTAAAAGGTTTGTTTTTCTCTTAACTACTCAACTGCCCGTGTTTGGTATTGAATTCACAAATAAGTGTTAACTGTTATTTTTTTCAGACTATTGCTCCTGAATTTGAAGGACTGTTGACAACACTGTTTGGTTACATCAACATTGGTCTGGTTCTGGCACTGTTACACGGGGTGGCTGCCTTGATCAGATTGCATAGGACGAGGAGGTTGCTTGGTATATGCTATGTTGTGATAAAAGTTTCTTTGCTTTCTGTAATAGAAATAGGCATATTTCCATTAGTTTGTGGATGGTGGTTGGACATCTGCTCTTTGGTAGGTTTTTCACTGTTTTTTATAACTGCATTTATTAAATTAAAATTAAAAAAAATTATTTTTTGAATTAACAGAACCCAAGTGTACTATTTCTATTTGTGGGGTGAATTAGTGCACTATTAGAAATCAAATAAATATAAAATCTGTAATGTCTGAATAATGGCCCAAGAAATCACCACACCGAAATGACCACAACAGACTTGCCTGAATTGAAATACCTTTAAAGTCCTTTCTAATACAATACTCGACACTTCACAAAACAAATATAAACACTTCTCAAAACACTTCCACTTCCCAATTAAAAAATAAGCACTTCCAGAACCCCTGCACTCCTTGTGTGTTCTCGAGTCCTTCCTCTCTCCAACCCGTTTGTCAGGCTATTAAATCACTTTGTCACTCCTCTGCTCAGTTCCGTTCCTCCCCCTTAATCTGTTGGTCACAGAGGGGTTTCAAGGAAGGTGGACCCTGGGCAAAGGTGGTGACCCCTAACCCTACTGTCAGACACTACAAAATCTGTTTAAAATGTTTAGTTTTTTACATTAATTGCTAATGCTAGGACAGTACAAGACTGAATAATTTATTTTAAAAAATTTGCAATTTTTAAAAATGTTGCAACCTTTTATGTTACATAGTTAAGTGTTCCAGTTAACCCCAGAATACAGTAGTTATTTTACTAAAAATTAAACTTGTAATATATAATTACTGTTTACATAAATTAATTTTTTCTTATGTATTGTGAACTTTAAAACTTTTCAGTAATGAGTGGTTTTTAATTTTCAGACAATGCTCGACGCCACCATTCATGATAGAGAAGCTGTCTTCAAAATTGCTCCTGGGACATCCATGTTTATTCACTGGCTTGCTGGAATGATTTATGTGTTTTATTTTGCATCATTCATTCTTTTACTTCGGGAAGTTGTTCGTCCTGGAGTTTTGTGGTTCCTGAAAAACTTGAATGATCCAGATTTCAATCCAATTCAAGAGGTAAACTCTAATAATTTTACTGGTATCATTCTTCGACTGTTGTAAGCCATGCATGATTACAACCCTCAGATGAAGATACCTTCTATTAAAAAACACAATAAAAAAGGAGACAGTTAGGGGTACCGTGGCGGAAACCAAAAGAGGTGTTCGCAATGGAGACAGAACAGTTGTAAAATACCAAATGTTGACCACTTACCTCCAACACAGTAATCCTCCGGCGACGGCTGCAAAAGTACAATAAGACGTAGACACCTTTCTTTTTAGTTTAATTAATTTATTTCTGGACTAATTACTGGTTATATACATAATTACATTCACTCATTACCAACTTCTACCACTACTCCGCCGACATTGCTACAATTAGACCGAGCACAGAATCCGCGTGCTCGCCTAGGCCTAATTCCATGTAGCTTTCTCCCACCACAAAACACTCTCTCCCAGGGATGAGTTTTTTCCGCCCTGTGGCGGAATTCCGCTTTTTTTATTTTTTTGAAAATTAAGAATTCCGCTTTTCAAGGAAATTTCCGCTTTTTATAATCCTGGAAAAATCCGTTTTTTCGTCTCCTTCTACTTCAGAGAAAAAAACTTCCGCCATCTCCCGGTACTTTGTCTTCGGCATTCCTACCTCGCACGCGCATCGGCGATAGGTTCGTATAACGCAGCCTGTAAAGATGGCTTCTTCTCGTTCGTTTACTGTATTATGGAAAAACTTTTTTTTCTTGCTGTTTCTAGCATGCAACCTAGAGATGGACGTAACCTTCGGTAAAGTCGGCTCGTATTTGGGTATTGTGGAAAAACTTGAGCCTTTTCATTGAGAGATATTTTGGATGCATAACCTGCGGCCCGCGAACTGATTTGGATTTCTTCAGATAATCCAACTTTTTAAATTTTCCAGATTTCCGAGAAATATTACGAGTTATCGCGTGAAAAAGTCGGAAAAATCGCGTTTTTTCGCGTAAGTTTCGTTTTGCTCGCGGAGTATTCCGTATCATCCCGTGACTACTTTCTTGGACGGCCGTGGTGGGTGCCAAATTGAAGTCCGTTTCTTGCATCTCTATTGCGATGTAGAAAAACCAACTTTACAGTGGTCAGAAGCCAAAAAGTCCGGTGTTTTGGATCATATTCTCTGAAAATGTCGAAAAATTGCGATTTTTCGCGAAAGTTCCGTTTTTCCTGTGCCTAGTTGAAGTTCGCTTTTTCTTACGTTCTAATTGCGATGCAGAAAAGCCTAATAGGAGTCAGAGGAGACTAATAGGTCTAGTGAAACATCTCGGATAATTTTTTCCCGATTTTAGTCAGCATTTCTTCAGATTTTACTTTAGGATCTAGATCTTATAAGTTGTACATTTTTAGTGGAAAATCGCTTTGAAGCAACTTTATAAGAAAATAATGGAGGGTTTTTTTTAATCCTTTTAGATCATAATCTGTTTAAAAGATCATAATATCATCAGGGGCATATATAAAGGGGCCAGGGGACCCGACCCCTCCTCTAAAAAAATTGGACTATGTGTCCAAAACAAGTTTAAACCCTGTGTTTTAGGGTCAAATTCCCAAAATTTTTTTGGGGAAAAATTCCCCCAGACCCCCTTTTGTGTACATGGAACTCTATTATTCACAACTTTTTTTATATTGAGTTTAAGAAAATGCAAATTTTACCTAAAAATATGACCAAAACTTAACAAAATTAGGTCTTTGACACTCATGTTTAATGCCCATTAATACCTATTAAGCTCTTGCTCAGTCTAGGAATTGATCAAAGCTTTTCCAGAGGATAAATCGGTTTAATTTTCTCAACAGCTTCCTGTAAACTACATTCTTTCTTAGTTTAAAAAATTATAAATAAAAAAATTACTTGGATATTTTAAAAAACTTATGTAATACATTTGTAAATTAAATGTATTATTCTCTATAAATTCATACATATCTGTAGAAAAGATTTTTTCATTTGATTTTTATCAAGTTAATTTAATATATGGTATGAATAAAAGGAATATAAAAATACATTTTGTTTTTCAATGTTGGAAGGTCTGCCCTTAATCTTAAGAAGGTTTAATAGGTTTTTAAACAATTCACTTAAATATATGCAATCTGAGTTCTTTGCTTTAAGTTCTTTTATAAAGCAAACAAGTATTTTCAATTAATATTATCTTGTAAACATGCTTTTGTTTGTCGAGCTATTGAGAATCAGAATATATGTTCTGCTTTAAGAGGATCTAAATAAAATATTTGACTAAATTCTAATTTGAAATGCAAAATATCAAACCTAAAACAAAAAAATAAGCTACAAAATTTAAGTTTAGCTGATACAATAACTGTTACAAAATGCTTGAAGGTGTGCAACATCCCCAATATGTGTTACGCGTAAAATTTTGGATTTTTGGTTTCAGCTTTTTTGTTTTTCACCAAACTCATCCCTGTCTCTCCACAAAGACAAAACGGCAACTGATTAAAAACTTGCCCGGGCAGAATCTCTCCCCTTGCGACCCCCCATCGCCCCCTGTGCGATGATAAGCAGAGAGGAGCTCGCTCCCCAGTGGCGCTCGTGTCGCCATCTGGTGAGCGTCTCCTCCAAACCTCAACACCTTCTTTACTTATTTATTTTTTAAATTGATAATGTTTAGTAAAAATAATTTGATTTTGGGATTTTGAAGACAACCGATTTTATTATTCTATCCTATTACAGATGATCCACTTACCTATTCTAAGACACATTCGTAGAGTACTGTTCTCATTGGTTGTGTTTGGAACCACTATTTTGCTCGTAGTTTGGATACCTGTTAGAATAATCGAGAATTTGGCTCCTGGTTTCCTTCCATACCATCTCCTGCTGTCCAGGTAACTATTTCAATCCTTGAGTTATTTATGATCCCTGTGGGTAGTTTTTTTAAATGAGCAGTAATAAAGTGTTTGATGGCACAAATATAACATTTAGCGTATTATTTGAAGTTATTTTAACATTTTATCTTTGCAGTGAAATGCCATATAGTGAGCTCTCCTTGGAATTAGTATTGCTTCAGGTTGTGTTGCCTGCTCTACTAGAGCAAGGCCACATGAGGCAGTGGTTGAAGTTTTTTGTTCGTTCTTGGTGCATTGGGGTATCTTACATTCTGGATATCCGATCCTACCTCTTGGGAGATGTTAACTTGAATGAACAACAGGTATTTTTTTCCTCTTTTCATTTTACTCTTCCAAAAAAAACTATTTAAGTTGAATTAGTTAAAAATTTATTTTTCTATTGCAAGATGTGAGATGCCAGTCTAGTTTTCTTCATATTTCTTTACTAATTGATTATTAGAAAAATCACCAGGGAATAAATGTAACTGGCTGAACAAAAATGTGTTCTTTTCATGTTCAAAATTTTTCACTAGATCATTACCTACATATTAAACTGCAATAACTTATAACCTTTACCAACATAAATTTTTAAATGACCTTATATATGTTTAAAACATCCATCCTTTTTGTTTCATCTCATCACAGATCATCCTTCACTTATTTATTATTCTTATGGCCAAATTGTAAAATGAATGATAAATAAGTACGCACTAAATTTTCAGACTTTATTGTAAATCTTACTTATCTGGTCTAAAGATTAATTTGGGAAAAAAATATTTTTTAGCCTTGAAAAATTCCTTGCAAATTTTGCTTTTACTGTTTTAAACCATTGTAATATCCCTTCAATTAATTTTTGTTTGTTCAAAATATTTTTTAAAACTAGAATATATAGTTAAACACTTAGATCCCTTTTAGCAGAATGCTGCTGTGCCACCTGCTCCTGAAGGAGATGCTCAAGAAGGATTTCAAGGAGGAGCTCTTGCAGCGGCTCATCAAGCTTTGTACCAGCCAGTCAGCCCATCAGGATTCCAACCGTACAAGCGACCCCGGTTTTTGCCTTTTAAGGTAGATTTTTTACTTCTGGTAACAAAACTATTTCGATATGAAGCCTTGAAGCATCATTTTTTTGGGGTTATATGAGGTTTGAGGCTGGTGTCATCAGGGGAGCTTTTGTCAAGATTTGGTTTAATGGAAGGAAGGAAAGTCTCAACTGTTATCCACAGGATAAATTTTTTTAAATTTAAATTTTATAAGCTTAACAGTCCCTTATTTCATGAATGGTTTTACCTTTTCTGTTTGTATAATGTTTAGGTTTGTATACAATCAGTCTCCTACTGATAATATTTCATTATTTAATTTTATTTTTAACATTGATAATTTGGATGTTTTTTTCCGTCTAAATCCAGAAGCATAAAATTTTTAAGCCTTGCTGTGCCTTTATTTCCTTACTTAATTCAATTGAAGGGTATATATTGTAGTTATTCTAATTCTGTTATTATACATATTGTTTTTCCCTACTAAACTTAATTATTTATCTCCATATTATGTTACTTTTAATTTTTTTCTGTAAAAATTGTAATTTTTCTTTCGCCTATACAGGTCTTTGTTTCCTTCAGGCGAATCATAATTTGTTTTTCTCATTCTTTGTGTAATATATGTGTATATATAACAATAAAATTGATTTGATAAACTTGACCATTTAGAAGTTGTTTAACAATTTATCTTACTCTTTTATTTAATCAGTACCATATAAAACTAGATGAAATAAATAGATTAACTTTGTGTTGAATTTATTATTGATTGAAGTATTTAGCAAAAAGTTCAGTGATATTAATTGACAATTGTTTGCCTTTATTACAAGGGTTATGTTACATGGTGTGGTATTACTAAAATACTTCATTGTTTCTGTAAAAAAAGAAATTCATCTTAATTTTCTCCCCAGTATTTATGAATAGCCAGTCTCAAGAATAAAGTCGGGCTAAAATTGAGGTTTAAAAGCTAAATAATTTTTCAAGCAGATTACAGAAAAGGGATAGGTTCTGAGGTTTTTGTGAAAAATGTGTATTCCTGTACGAAAGCAACTCATTATTCTTCCAAATTTTTAAATTTGGTATAACCTGAGTGTTTAAGTTGACATGTTAATGTCTTCACTTAGATTTTATGAACAACAGTTCTCAACTGTTTAATGAGTAAAAAGTTTCTCCCTTTATCTTTCAGATTTTGTGCCTAATCATTTTCATTTGTGTCAGTCTGACACTTGGAAGTTTGGTTATGATCACTGTGCCTGGTAAGTAATACAAATCCAAGTCATACAGCTGTAAAATACAGTCTGTTACTCTGTACTTATCTTTCTCTTCCATTTAAGTTTTTGTTGGCCGAAAACTGATGTCCCTTTGGCTTGGAGGAACTAAAGTCCATGAACTATATACCATTGGTTGTGGTTTATATGCCTGCTGGGTAGTGATGCGTATCTGTACTCTGCTGTGGAGCTGGATTCCCCGAGGGTGGAACACAATTTCTGCGAAATTGAAAGAGTGGCTAACTATAGTAAGTTTAAAAATTTTTAAGCTTGTTTTGGCAAGGCTTTGCAAAGCATTCAAGGCCATCACACGCACGTGATGTATCTAATGAGCTTACTTAGAAATATTACAAAAAGTTATTTCTTATTAAAAGAAGTTCATAATAGCATAGAATGTTTGATATTGGTTGTAATGTATTTGTAAACCTTCAAAGTTTATAAATTTCTGAAACAATTTTACTCATTTTAGTTTCTAATATTGTTATAATTTAATCACTTCAAGTCTTGTATCAGCCGTTTGCTTAATTTCGCACATGGCAAAAGTTTCAGTTCATATTCTCTCTTGGAGGTTATTCTTGCCTCTCCATGTGTACGATTGGTTGATTCACTGTCAATCATAAGATAGATCCACTTTGCAATTTGAAGTTATATAAGGATGTGAAAGTCTTTGTTAATAATTAGATAGATGGTTAGTTAATTAAAGTTCTTGTGTGTTAAATGTTGTCTCTTGTAACTGTGATGTCTTCTCTATATTAAATGTAAATTTTAATTGATCCACTGGACTTTTACTCATCATTAAGTAACTTGATTTTTTAAAATAAAGTGCATTCCTATAATTTGAATTAATTTTACAGTCCTTCAAAATGGTTTGTGCTATGAGTGTATTATTGGGCCTGATTCCAGTATTGATGGGGCTACTTCTAGATTTGATTCTTACTGTTCCTGCTAGAGTGTCTCTGAACCAAACCCCTCTTATATCGCTTTGGCAAGTAAGTTCTCAAGATTTCTATTCACTTGAAAGATTTCCTTTCAATTTTAGCTTGTTTTGCTGGCCAGGATTATTTAAAATAATTTGCATAATTTTTTCCAGGATTGGGCCATTGGTGTTCTCTTAACAAAAACCTTTTGTGCTATTGTTCTTGTTGGTCCCAATTGGTGGATGAAGAGAGTAATAGAGCAAGTTAGTATTATTTTTTGGTGTAATAAAAGATAATATTTTAATAGGAAAGATCAGATTTAAGGGGCATATTTTTTGGTGTTCTCTTTCAGTAGTTAGTGATTCCATTCGAAAATTTTTATTTGGAGAATTGACAAGTATTTTTGTAATTATGAAATATTTGATTGCTCCTTTTCACCAATGTTTTTTTGTTTGCAATCTGCTGATGCCATATGCAACATTTAACATGCTTGATCTCAATTACTTGTAATTTTTTATAATTTTCTGGGAGTTGAATATTTTTTTAGAGTTTTGGGTTCTTATATTTTTCATTATTTTCAAAATCCCTTCCCCTGAGAGTTGACAAGAATAAAAATTAATCTTGTTGAGTTTTCAGGTCTATCTAGGAGGCATACGTAACATAAATTTGCGTTCCATTTTTCTGGAGCTCGCCCTACCAGTGATAATAGTTGTGGGCTTGTTTCTAGCTGTGCCATATATAATAGCATGCAGTATCATTCCAATTTTTTGTAAGTATTTTGAATATATTTTTCTAACTATATAAATAAGTTTTATACTGGTAAAAATGAGTAATAAATATAATCAATGAAACTTAAAATTTTGAAAATTTTTCTAAAAGATATTTTGAAATAAAACTTTACCTAGTTATTGTTATGGTTAATAGTATTTTAACATCTAATATTTGTTCTCTAATTGGTTTTCTCCTTAGCATCTAGTTTCGAGCTTCAAAACCTTGTGCTTCGTAGAATTTATCCAGCTCTTTTAGCACTCTTTGTTACTGTGAGTGCAATAGTTTTCCAAATTCGACAGTTTTTCCGGCTGTATGAGCATATTAAAAATGACAAGTAAGTCCAACATTTAATGTCATCTTAGTTACAGTGCTTCCTTAGTTGTCTTGTTATGTACTAAAATGCAAGTTAATGTAATGAAATGTAAGAAGCTCTATTATATACACGGTAGGGTAAAAAAATTCCAGGAATGGTCATCTACATTTACACAGGTGTTTGTTGGTAGGGAAATATAATTTTTTAGAGGTTTGCAGCACTAATAAGAAAAACATCCAGCCATCTTGAATTCATTTCTGAAACAGTAAGTAATCTTCTTCTTCTTCATCAGCTTAACAACCTGTTGCAGGTCTTAGCTGCCTCGACAGCACGCCTCTTCCAACTCATTCTGTCCCCCGCAACTCTTTGCCAGTTTTTGATCCTCAATATTTTAATGTCGTTTTCGAGGTCATCAAGCCATCTTGTTGGCGGTCTTCCTCGGGTACGGGATCCCTCGGGTTTCTTGAAAGTACATATTCTAGTTGGGTTGTTTTCTGGGCTTCTCCAGACATGCCCAAGCCATCTTAGTCGATTACTTCTGATGACTTGAGTGATTTGAGGCTGTTTATACAGCCTATATAACTCGAAATTATACCTGGTTCGCCAGCATCCTTGTTCTTGCACAGGCCCGAAGATGGTTCTTAGTATCTTCCTTTCGAAGATTTCCAGGGCTCGCTGGGTATCTAGGTTTAGTGTCCAGGTTTCGCTTCCATACAGAAGCACAGGTAGTATGAGTGTCTTGTATACTCTCAGCTTCGTTTTTCGGCTGATAAGTTTTGTTCTTAATTGTTTCTTCAGCCCGAAAAAGCATTTATTAGCAGATTTTATTCTGGTGGTTATTTCAGCCTTCAGCTTGTTTTGATCGTTAATAATTGTTCCTAGGTATTTGAACTCACTGACCTTTTCAAAGGTATGACCATTTATGCAAAAGGGGATGTTGTAGTTCACGGTCGAAGATGAGACCTCCATAAACTTTGTCTTTTCTTCATTAATGGTGAGGCCCATATTAGTGGCAGAGATTTCTAGGGCTTGGAAGGCCTCTTTTACTGCCCTTTCGGATCTTCCAATGATGTCTATGTCATCTGCATATGCCAGTATTTGCAGTGACCTATTCCAAAGAGTGCCTCTTCGGTCTAATCCGCTATCTCGGATGCATTTCTCCAATGCTAGATTGAAGAGCAGGCATGCAAGCGAGTCAAACAGTAAGTAATAGCTGCAGATAATTTCTGATGAAGCGAATTTTCCATTCATTGGATTTTGAAATGACCTTTTTAGATAGAGCAGCGCTAATTACCTTCACCCTTCAATCCACGGAGTTGTAATGTTGCTACCCCTTAAGGTTGTTTTAGGGTCTAAAACAACTTTAAACATCAACGAATACTTCGTTTAAAAAATTTAATCTTATATCAATGAATTGATCTTTAGAATCTATTCGTTACACTCAGTTTTATAATATCTGAGACATTTTTCTCGTACTGCCATCTGTTAACAAATATAGTAACTATTTTTCAAATTTTGACACAAAAAATTCCTAGCCTTAACTAGAATGATACCATTGGTTTTATATTTTTATCTATTTTTGTTCAAAAGATATTAAATTTTAAAATAAGGGAGCTCTTTGTGGGACACCCTGTATGTAATATACTGACAGAAGAAACTTTTAATTTCAAACTTAATTTGAGTAACCCAAACTGTTACTTTATTTTACAGAGATGGTTTTTTATTGTTGTTGGTATTGTAACTATTTCCATTTATGACTTGTAATGTATTTGCAGGTACTTGGTAGGCAAACGGCTAGTGAACTACGAGCATCGAAAAATAGCCTCTGTTGCTTCAGCTCCCACAGCCGAGAGCTCTACTGCATCTTGAGAATCTATTCTAACTATTAAGAAACTTGTTAAAATGAAAGTTGAAAGGTGCGAAGGTCTGAGGAGATACAAACTGTATTGTGACTGTACATCTTAAGAATCCGTGGATTCACCAAAGCCTTGACAACACGCTGGGTGGAATGAATATTCTGCCTGAATGTGAAATGAGTTTTAGTGATATTTCATCTTTGTTTGCAATTATAATTCTTAATTTTCATGCATTTGGGTGGAGCTATTGTTTCAACATGCTACTCAAGTTTTAGTTTTACTTATGTAAATTTTGTTTTGATCTTGCTTCTGCTACATGAAGTATTTCTTCAGAGTTCACGATTATTGGATCTTAACTATCTGTGGTATGAATTGCATTAGGGTTGATGGATTAAGCTTCCTCACAGTTCTCATACGTTAAGATTTGATATCGGGTTTACTTAAAAAAAGTTAAGTTCTGTACTTTTTTCTCTTGTACATATTGGTCAAGTTGTCTATTTTGAAATGCAAGGAGGTTTGGTGAGCTGATTTCTAAGATTATGAGCATAATCAATACTTTAGGTCCTTGTCTGTGATTCACGATATTCCTGTTTACTCTTGTAGATAATTTTTTGATTTCTTTTCAAAGAATGTGTGTGGAACTGTTATAAAGTTATAATATATTGTACTTGTTTTGTATGCTCATGGGCTTGAAATTTCCTTCAAAAACTTTTACTTTGTTGTTTAACTATAAACATTTTATTCATACCTTTTCTTCTTTACGTTGGAAAAATAAAGGAGGTATTGTAGTTATGATAGGTTTTCTAAAATTCTATGGAGCACAGGCTTTCATAAATTTGTTGCCTTGTGCATTAACTAAGCAGTTTTTTTTGCTCTTATTATTTTTAAGCTTACTGATAATGAAAATGAATTATACTTTATTATTAACTTAGATTATAAATGAATATACTTGTACATACTCTTATATTTTCTTGTTCTACTATCTGTTATACTTTTATTCGTTTAGGTATATTACAACTGTAACTAAATTCACATATTTCTATTATGCTAATTAAGATAAAATATTTAAGATAACTGAAATAATTTAGCTCTATTTCAGGCTGTCTGCATTCATAGTGAACTCAACAAAATACCCCTTTTCTCCTCTTGAGCTTTTAGGGAATTCATGAAATAATTTTCAAATGTTTTTTTTTATAATTCCAAATCCACCCTTTGTTTAGTTCATCTTTGCATCTGGACAGCTTTATTTGTCTTTGTAGGTGTTTGTTTAAAGAGTATTAAGAGTATATAAGGGTTCTATCTTTATTCAATAAAATCTAGGTGTAATGAATTTCATTGCTTCACAAATCAAATATCTAAAAAAAACTTGTTGATTTAAGCAATCCAGTGTGTTAAATTAAAATACATTAACCCTTTCAATCCCAAGCTGCCTGAGATTACCATTGAATCCAATGGAAAATTTGGGGTGGCTAGGCCTGAAAGGGTTTAATGATATATACAACCAACCAACCCTTATTATCTGATCACTTAATCTTGGCTTTCTTTAGATTTTATATTGTAATTATTTATTAGAACATTATTATTGTGATTTTTAAACAAAAAATATCAATCACTAAGCTTTGATTATTCTTTTGGTTTATCTGTTGAGAAATTATAAATTTCACTGCCAATACCATTGACCAACCTCTACCTCATACTTTTATTTCCTTGCTTGTCTGTGACCAGCTTCAAACTGTTTTCTTGCTATCCGAAACAAGTTTCTTTGAATCAAGATGAGGTTCTGGCTAGTTAATGATATTGGGTGCAATATACAAGCAATCTACTGTCTGTTTTTTTATACAAAAAAACCTACAGAAATAAACCTGACTGACTTTATAATGATGAGTTATACTGGTCACTTAATAATGAGTTTATACCATAGCACAGCTTACTAGATGCTAGGAACTGAACTCTTGGCTCATACTTCTGGGGCAATAGAATGCAACTAGACAAATAAATGACCATACAAGCTGTGAAAGGCCGAAATTGGGAGGTAATATGCCCAAGGAGAGGACATTACGATTTAGCTCATAAAATTGTTTGAAGCAAAAACAAATATAAACAGTATGACAAGAGAGGAAAATGTTTTTTATTCAATTAAATCGATGTATGTATCATTACGAGTTTAGTTGCTGATTGTATACAGGCTTTCTTAATTTCAAAATCATGAAGAGATACTTAGAGAAACTCTTCTCTCTGCTCTACATTTTAAGTAGCAACCAATGAGGAAGCAGGTTGACATACAAATAAAGGTTAAGAATAAAGGCCTGTTTTTTCATTATGACTGTAATAATGTTCGGCACAAGCTTGACTTGGAAATCTCCTTGTCAACCTGCTTTGTTTGTAATTGATTATTTAAAAAAGTAACAAGCAAAACTTGAGGATAAAGTTTTTTCCTTTCCAAATGTTTATGAATCATCAGTGTTTGCGAAATTGCAGTGGTCTGCTGGTTGGAGACTACTGAAAAACGGCCGGGACCACTACGGTCAAAAAGTCAATGGTCCGGCAGGCCAGTGTCGAAAAAATATCTACCTCTTCTTTAGTTCTAGCCATGATTTTGCTACAAAACTAATTAGAGGTTTAATATCAATTAGTGCAATATTAACACATTTAATTAAGAAAATTACTTAAAATATAAGATATTTTCCAACTTATATTTGTTTATTTATTTGGTTAGTTTAGTTTTGTTAAATTAGTGCTATTCACTTTAAAGTGCAGTAGTTACTTTAAAAAATTTAAACATGTCCTTTTTATTCATTTTGGTTGAGGACCAGTAAGATTGACAAGGTAGTGGTCTGCAGGACCAGTCAGTTTTTTCCCCATTTCTAACGCTGTGAATCATGTCACAACTGTTGATCTGTATTGCTTGTTTGTCAGCTGATGCCGCCAATCTGATAACTGTTTTCCATATCCAGTCAAGCATGTAGTAAGCTGTGAAAATCTATATTTCTAATATGTTATGTTCTCTGACAACCTTTATATTTGTTTGGAATTTACACCAATAACTAAGATGTACTTTTATAAATTGTTTTGTGAATATTCCCTTTATTTTTAGGGGACAGTTACTCATAAATTGAGATTGTTGGCTGTGTACTGTTTTATTTACATCAGTTTAAATAAATGTTTGTCTTAAATAAATTTTAGTTACTTTATTTTAGCTGTGTAGGATCCGGAAACAAATATTGCATATTACTTTATATCTTATGTTATACATTTTAGCATAGGTACAATCTGCTTTCTCTTTGTTTAATTGTCTAGTCACAGTACTTAAACTAATATTATAAACCTGATTATAATGATCTTGCTAACTGCTATTTTTTATTACTATTAAAATGAATTGTTTCAATGTATTGTGTAGATTGTAGCATTGATATTCTGTTGTTGGAACCTCCCTTTATTTTTATCAATTTATTATTGAATGGTATTCAATGTTTAAATCAGAGAAGGTTTTTATTGGTATTTAAGTGTGGTAACTACATGCTTCATGTAAATAAGTTTGTTGAACTTGCATGAGATCATTCATTTATTATGCATCGATGAGGGGTTGTAAGATGGTTTGGGGATATGCTATCATCATTGTGTTTGGAAATATTCCAAAATAAAATAAATGAGGAAAATAGTTTAACTTGTGATTTCTCTGACCTTTATTGATGCTAATTTTTTTTCTGGAGAAAGGTTCAGAGCATGTCTTTATGTATGGATCGTTGCATCGTGTATTGGAAATGTTTGATTTCATTGTTAGATTCTAAAAACTGTACAATTATTGATCCTGTACAATAAATTGATCAAGTTTAAATTTTTTTCTTGGTTCTTTATTTAATATACCGTTAAACGGGGTGAATCAGATCACTTTTGAACTGCTGCCAAAAGTTAAATAATGAAGATTTTTGAATGCTTTAAAAAGAATAATATTAATACTTTAAGAAACCGTTGAAAAAATTCAATTGTCTTGAACGGTTTATTTTATACAAATTTTTAAGTGCCGTGATCCGATTTACCCTCAATGCGGGGTGAATCTGATCACTGCCAGTTTTATCGAAAAAATGCAATTTTTGCTTCCTTATATACAGGATCCTAAAATTAGCCTCTATATATTCTAATAAAGTAAAATGAATAAATTTTACTAAAATAAATGAAAATTTTTTAAATAAAATAAATGCATCACAAGAATGGTGTTTCTTCTATATACGAAATATATAAATTAGGAAAAGAAAACAATTGGGGTAATTATGCTCCCTCATGGCCCCTATTGTATCGAATCATGACTTTAGGGTAATCTGGTAAATAATAGAAACCAGGAAAAGAATTAAACGTAGAAAACTAGCATTTTTATGACTGATCCGATTAACGCATCAGTTGTCGGAAAGGGCTTGTTTTACTAAAAAAACCGAAATTGCCATTTATTTTAAATTTGATTGCAAAGAAATATTTGGAAGAATTGGGAGCACACGGAAGATATCGGAAAACCTCCAAAAACATTTTAATTTACCTTTCAAAGCTTTAAGTTATTTTCAATTAAAAATAGCTTCTTTTCTGTCTGAGCTGAAACAGCTTGTGACTTCAAATGTGCCTTGTTTACTATCATTCGGCTTTGAAATACTGAGCTCTAGTTTTTTACAGCCTAGTGTTTCGATGAAAACGGTGTTTTAACTAACTAAAAAAAATTTGTAGAAAAATTTGGAATAATAAAAACATATTTTTGGAATCGGGAGATTGAATAAAATTGAGATGCTGCAATTCTCCATTAGCATTTTTGATCACTGAAACAACTTCTAAACAATGTGTAGAACAAGTCAGAATTTATCCCGATTCTATAGCTTTAACACAACCGGAACTATGATGGTTTAAAAAACTTTCTTCAAAAGTGATCCGATTCACCCCGTTTTACGATACGTATAAAAAATCCTGTTTTATTATTGTTTTCAACAGTTATATGGAGGTACTTAAACATTATACATACCTTGGAAACTACCATGCTATTTTGGATGTAAAATATTGGAATTATCCCAAAAATTAGCAAACATAGAGAATCAATTGCAAAGTTTAATAGAATACATCCACAACCACAATTACAGTGGCGGATCGTCCATAGGGGCTGCAGCACCCCCAATCAAAATTTCCCTAAATTCCAATTTTTGCTTTAAAACATTTAACCCTACAATGCATGATTTTTTAAATTCACTTGAAAATCAAATATGTGACTTCTATTATGGTGTAAATTAGTAAAAAAATACTAAAAAAATTTAATTTAATTTTTTTCTACTTTTTATTGGCAAAAAACGTTGTCCTTGTGAAATTTATTTGTGTCTCTTGTGAAATTAATTGTGAAGTGAAATAAAACCAAATGATCTAAAAATATAAAAAAACAACTTTTCTTTTCAGAACATTTTTTTTTCAAGCTGAAAAATTTTTTTATTTTAATTTATATGGTCCTTTTATTTTGGCGTTTTCTGTGTCTTGACTTTCGTCTCACTAGCTACTAACAAATGTCTCAAAATAGTACCCCTGCTGTGATCTACTGGCAGTCTAAAGTGCTAATACAATGAAATGTTATATCTATTGTACTTATAGCATGTTATTGCCGTTTGGAAATGAAAGTTCGAGTAGGAAATGGAGAAAAATGTTGTGGTGCCAAATGGCAACAGTATATGCACTGTAGGGTTAAGGGTTTTCAACTATGATCTTTCAGATTATCAAATCAAAAGAAAGGATTTCGAAATACAAAATAAGGCTGTGGCAGAGTTTTCACATTTTTTTGTGTTTTTTTAAACTTTTTTTCATAATAAAAATTTTTTTAAAGTGAAGACTTTTGATTTGAGATAATATTAAAGATTCTACTAAACCACAATTTTTGAGACCACAATTAAATTTTTACCAATAGTAGTTCTTCTACAAATTGAATTTTCAATGATTTTTTTGGGGTGTCGCTCCATTTTTATCTCCCTGGGATTTGGTCGGGGACCCCCAAATCCTATGTGATTCTAATTCGTCTAGGCGTCTACTATCATTCCTGAAAGTTTGTTGCACTATTTCAGATACACCCTGTATACCACAGATAATTCACACCTCAGCATGTAAGAAACGAAAGAGAAAATTACAGATACAGACAAATGTCAAAAAATGGTTTTTGAAAATGAGGACACAGTGGTTAAATTACTAAAATGTTAATTTATGATTTCCAAACCGGTGAAAGAAAAGGTGTACTATTTAAATCATTGATTAAGAATTCAGAGTGTTTGTTGATGCAATGTGCCTCAAAAAATCCAAATCTAGAATAGAGTTACAATTTTTAATGATATTGGCAGAAGAAAAGTTAAAGTTAGGATTTTTACCCCACACATGTTTTACCCTCAAACATGTGTGGGGTAAAAATCATAATTAACTTTTCTCCTTCCAATATCATTAAAAATTGTAACTCTATTCTACATATAGGATATAGAAACTCTAAAACCTTTCTTTTCAAAGTTATTTGCGTAGTTACTGGTCTAGGAAAATGAAATTAATTGAAAGTTTGTTAAATTTAGTTAAAGTTTTGGCTTAAAATAAAAATTAAACGTTTGTAGTATTTTTATCAGTATTTGCTACATTACCCCCTCAAAACAAATTGTTCTTTAGGATTTTTGCTTATTTGTAGTGTGATGCATAGAGTTAATACAAATATAGAGACAGATTTCTCTTCTCCGTAAAGCAACCCTGCATGTCGAAACGGTCGAAAACTGTCGGACCTGTTTGGGTGTCAGAAAGAATTTTTTAACATGGGAAGTCCCATAGGCGGGTGGATTTTGGGGCATAAAAACTGCTCTTCCTCAAAGAAAAATAAGGAGAAAATGGTACCGCCAATTTTCCATTCGAGAAAAACCAATGATGAATCGTTTAGCGAAGAAAAAATTTCTCTATCTGAATAAGTTTTTTATCTGTGATTTTTTAAATTCCACGGATTCGGAAAAAACAATTTTAAACTGTATTTTTATAATGTTTCTGGGGGAATTTCTTTAATAAAAGCTTCACATTTTATAATATGAACCCTCATGATTCGATACGAGTCATTTCCAATTCGTTTAAACGAGTATTTAAGGGAGAAAATTGCTGATTTTGTGGCCGAGGTAGAAACTGGAAGTTGGCAAAGAATGTGCAACAAATAATTAATTTAAAGTAGTAAAATTAGCAGTAAAAAAGAGGAAACAGAAATGGGGGAAATAATATGAGGTAATCAAATAAATTGAAGAAGATTAACATTTATTTAATTAGAGAAAAAATTAGATCAATAGGATAAGTTTAAATAAATACAAACGAAAATAAAAGATAAGAAACAATATATTCAGTTTTTTAGATTTTTCTCTTGGTATTTTTCATTTTGTGCATTAAAAAGGTTTCAGTTAGTGATATTTTCAAAAGAATATGCTACAACATATAAGTTTAAGAGAATAAAATTAGGGGGGAAAGGTGAAGGGAGAAGTTACAAAAAGTGTTCTGGATGGTAGCGTTTCCTCCCTCTTGCTGAGGGCTAAGCCACCCCACCGCGGAGTATCATAAAGCCCCCAGAACTATTTTCTAGACTAGATATATTCGCCTTACTAGCCCCAAGAACTATTTTCCAGTTGCTCTCTCTCTCTCTGGGACCAACAGGTTCAGGTTTTCTGGAATTCTAGGAAATCAACTGGAGGTTTTGATTTCCCGTTATCCGTGGGACTTGCTTTTCCGCGCCTGTTCTGCATCTAACTTTAGTGTGGAGTAGATTAAAAATACCGCACCTACTTGACCAGGAGGAGTCCTCCTGGTCAAGTAACATTATTCGATTGAGTTTAAACTTTGCCAATCTTATTTTCTAGCCCATTATCACATTTTAGGGGGGTCCCACCGAAGAAATTCGAAGTTGCTGTTTTTGTAACCACCCTAACGTTCACACATGAAAAGTTAATCTAGTTTAACTTAAGAGAAAAGTTAAGATAATTTAACTTAATCTCTCTTATTTTTAAGTGTTCACACTACAGCTATCTCAAAACATATGGTGCTACGCGTAAAAAATGACGACCGTCCAAAAAATCGTCACAAAGCCTAAAACACTCCACGCCAAACTTTTTTACTTGGGACTTATACTTGCAGAATACCAATTTTTCTTCTTGTGTGGAGGAGTCCTCCTGGTCAAGTAGGTCCTGTATTTTTAATCTACTCCACACTAAACTTAGATGCAAAATAGGCGCGGAAAAGCCAGGAGGACTCCTCCACACAAGAAGAAAAATTGGTATTCTGCAAGTATAAGTCCCAAGTAAAAAAGTTTGGCGTGGAGTGTTTTAGGCTTTGTGACGATTTTTTGGACGGTCGTCATTTTTTACGCGTAGCACCATATGTTTTGAGATAGCTGTAGTGTGAACACTTAAAAATAAGAGAGATTAAGTTAAATTATCTTAACTTTTCTCTTAAGTTAAACTAGATTAACTTTTCATGTGTGAACGTTAGGGTGGTTACAAAAACAGCAACTTCGAATTTCTTCGGTGGGACCCCCCTAAAATGTGATAATGGGCTAGAAAATAAGATTGGCAAAGTTTAAACTCATTCGAATAATGTTACTTGACCAGGAGGACTCCTCCTGGTCAAGTAGGTCCGGTATTTTTAATCTACTCCACACTAAAGTTAGATGCAGAACAGGCGCGGAAAAGCAAGTCCCACGGATAACGGGAAATCAAAACCTCCAGTTTATTTCCTAGAATCCCAGAAAACCTGAACCTGTTGGTCCCAGAGAGAGAGAGCAACTGGAAAATAGTTCTTGGGGCTAGTAAGGCGAATATATCTAGTCTAGAAAATAGTTCTGGGGGCTTTATGATACTCCGCGGTGGGGTGGCTTAGCCCTCAGCAAGAGGGAGGAAACGCTACCATCCAGAACACTTTTTGTAATTTCTCCCTTCACCTTTCCCCCCTGATTTAACTATCTTAAACTTATAGTGCTGTCCTTTGTACCCACTTTTTCACTTTTCCTTCATTAAATGCTTAAAAAATATGATAATTAAATCGAACAAAATGGTGTTATAACGGCTCATCCTCCCCTATATTTTAGTGCTTAGTATTTTTAATTCCAACTCTCCGTTACAAATTGGCAGACAATTTTAAGTAAGAATAAAAACCCCCCCCAATTTTCCTAAAAAAACCCATGTACTCTAAAAAACCCACGCTTGAAAATACTCAAAAAATTAAGAAAAAATATGATTGAAAAGTTTATTTTGATAGAAAAGAGAATAATTAAGATAATAAAAACCAAATTTATTACAAATTATTTCTAAAATTAAAATTGTGAAAAGTAGTTCTACTCAAGAATTTTGCCTTCAAAATATAACGACAATAACGTTTTTATTGTTACTAAATACAAATACTTAATACAATTTTTATAAAAAAGCTTAAAAAACGGTAATTGGAACTGATATTTTATTCCCCAACTATTAACTCTCTAAACCCATTTTCGAGTAAAACTCGGTAAAATGTTTTTTTTCACGGAAAATGGCTGATTTTGGTATCATTGAATTTTTATCAAAAATACTAAAAAAAAACATCGAGAATTACTGAAACAACTATTCTTTTTGAGTAATTAGTTGTATATCATGAATAATATTAAAATTTTTTGCATAATTCTTTATTTATTTTATCATTTATTACAAAAGGAAAAGTGGGTTTTTATAGGCACCCTATGGGTTTTTTCACCTCTCATTTCAAAGACAGCCGTAAGGTCCCTAATTGTCGGACTGAGCTGAAATTTTAGTATTTTATTCTCATAATAACGGGATAACACAAAAACACGTGAAAAAATGCTTTAAAGTCTTTATAACATATATTTTTACAGCATCAAAATCTGCATAACTAAATCATATTTTTAGCCCAAAATTGACATTTTCTATTTATTCAAATAAATAAGTAAATAAACGGTTCTTTGACATGTTTTCAAGTTCCCTGCCACTCTAAATGGCTTAGGAAGACAGGAGACATAATAATTTAAAATTATTTTAATTATTTATTTAAAATATCTCGATGGGTTTTTAAGGGTACAATTTGGAGTGTTTTTTTTTAAAAGGACACCACTATATATGTTGTAGCATATTCTTTTGAAAATATCTCTAACTGAAACCTTTTTAATGCACAAAATGAAAAATACCAAGAGAAAAATCTAAAAAACTGAATATATTGTTTCTTATCTTTTATTTTCGTTTTAAATTTCGTTTGTATTTATTTAAACTTATCTTACTGATCAAATTGTTTCTCTAATTAAATGAATGTTAATCTTCAATATATTTGATTACCTGATGTTGTTTCCCCCATTTCTGTTTCCTCTTTTCTACTGCTAATTTTACTACTTTAAATTAATTATTTATTGCATATTCTTTTGAAAATACTTCTAACCATGGGCGGATTCAGGTGGTGGACCCTGGGGGGGGCACTCTGGAACACTTGAGGGGGGGGGCAAGATGTCCCCGATGGCTTTGGAAACATGATATTCCATTATAAAAACGGAATTACCTAAAAAAATTGGGGGGGGGCATGAGCCCCCTTAAATCCACCCATGCTTCTTACTGAAGAAGCCTTATTGTTGCAAAAAGTGAAAAATACCAAAAAAGTTAAAAAAAACCTTTTTAATTGAATAATTAGAAGATTTTACGAGTTTGCTAGAAAGCTAACTTTACAGGGAGTTCTTCAACCTTATCCGACAAAAAATGTTGATATTTCACTCTAGAAATTTTAATAAAAAAAGTTTAGGGGATCTAACTTCAAGCCAATAAAACATACTATGAAATGAGACATGAACCATATTTTTAGGAAGAATAGTTTCGATTTTATGGGCGAAAAACTACGTTTTTTCACTTTTTTTCTGAACTTTGACCTCAATGAGGAGGGTCTTAATATTATCCGATTGAGCTTAAACTTTGCCAATCTTATTTTCTAGCCCGTTGTCACATTTTAGGGGGTTCCCACCGAAGAAATTCGGAAGTTGCTGTTTTTGTAACCACCCTAGTGAACATAGTATTATATATTACTAATGTGACCATTTATTTCTTGACTCAAAACGGGACATTGCTTTATTTAGGTTAATTAACAGGTAGTCATTAAAAAAGCCTTTTTAAAAGTTATTTATTCAGAAAAAGTCAGTTGGCTTAAAAGTTACGAATTAAAAAATATATATACCCGAAACGCTTTATATTTATCAGAGGAACAAATTTGCTTTAATATAGCTGGTGATTATTTTAAGTAAGAATGAAACTCTTGGCTCGTTTTTTTATATTCACCTAATGAGGAAGTTGCATGATTTTTTTATTTTTTTGATCGATTCTTCTTGCAAAAATAAGCAACTACCCAAAATTAGAGGCCGATCTAGAAATTTTTTGATTGCCAAAAAAATTAACAAAAATCCACTTTTTAAAAGCCCGCGAAAACACCAAGAGTTTTATGTTGACGTCATCATACGATAAACATTGGTGGAAAGCAATGGAGTTGATGGTATGATTGTTGACATCTTTAAACAATAAGCGTTTTCAGTCACGTGTTTTTTTCTCGACTTTTAAATTAAAATATTTAATTACCTGTACATTTTTTTGAAAAATTGACTAGATATTTCATTTTACCATACAAAAAACCATACGGAACACTTGTTTGTTTTTGAAAATCTGACATATGCAACTTCCTTATTATCAACATCGCCTTTAGAACTGAAATTTGTAACTGGGTCTGCTCAGATGGCCACGATTTGTTCATCGTAGAAAATACTCCTTCTTCTTTAGCATTTGTAGCAGGCAAACATAAAATATAATCAATTAAAATAGAAAAGTTTTCATGCTGAAGATTGTAGGCTTGAAAATGTTTGAATCAGGGCCGTATCCAAGGGGGGGGTTTGGGGGTTCAACCCCCCCCCCCCCCGAAATTTTGACATCAATTTTTTACTTACTGTTTTTCCTTAAAAATTCGCCTTAAAATGCATAAAACCCCTACTTTAAAGGTTAAAAATTCAAAATTTTTCTTGGGGAGAAGCCCCAACCCCCTTGAAATTTAGAAATATATTATAACAGTTGTTCCTTGAAAATTTTTCGACTTACAAGGAGTGGTCCACTTCGGGCTAGTGTAAAAATGAGTAAAATCATAAAGGGGAAGTATCCAAGGTGAGTTAGGAGTTCTACTCACACTAACGGATCCAGGGTGGCTAGGTGACTTAAGTCACCCTTCCCAAAATGAATAAGAACTAACAGTGAGAAAAAGGGGTAGTGGGAACTCAGGGGTGTAAAAAAGGGAAAAGCGACTCTAAAACTAGTTAAAATCCTGTTTTAAGGATCAAATTTCCAGAAATTTTCTGGGGGAGGACCCCCAAACCCCCCTTGGAATTTGAGACCCTATTATTTACCACTTTTCTTTAAAAAGTTCGTCAAAATGCAAAAATCCTACTAAAATGTAAATTAAATTCTTGAAAATGTATGTCCTAAATCCGAATTAGGTGTACCAAAAACGAGTAGAAAATCTGCTTTTTGGACTTAAATTTCCAAAAATTTTCTGGGGGAGGACCCCCAGAACCCCCCATTCAGGATATTAGAAGAGAATTTTGATATTGAAGATTTTTAGTCCCTAAATACCAAATTCTGGATCCGCCGCTGTCTTCTTACCTTAGGTCACCAACAAAATCGAACTAAAGTATCAAGAAAATTTTCTGCCAAAACCCACCCCGAAAAAAAAGTCTAGTTACGGCCCTGGTTTGAATACTTCAACTCAACGATCCTGTTTCCGTGGAAACATTTAGATTATTCCATTCGATTACTTTCTGCGATGTAGATGTAATGTAGTTACAAATTAACGAAAATTCGTCAAAAACTTTTGCATCTTTATTACAGTCAATGTATTCCTTTTCAATTAATACATCCACAGATTTTTCAGAAAACGGGACAATTTTGCGTCCCAGAGTTCATTTCGGGGACACCGGGACTCGTAACTCTAAAAAGGGACAGTCCCGTTCAAAACGGGACGTCTGGTCACGTTATATACAGGGTTTCCCATAAATAGTGGGCCACACTTCTAGAGGAGACAGTAGACACCTAGACGAGTCAGAATCACATAGGAATCGGGGGTCCCAGACCAAATCCCAGGGAGTTAAAAATGGAGCGACACCCCAAAAAAATTATTGAAAAATTCAATCTGTAGAAGAACTACTATTGGTAAAAACTTAATCATGGTCTCAAATTTTGTGGTTTAACATGATCTTTAAAATCATTGTAAAAGTTTTCATTTTAAAAATTTTTTTACTACGAAATAAAGTCAAAAACCACAAAAATATGTGAAAAATCTGCCAAAACTTTATTTCGTATTTAGAAATCCTTTCTTTTGATTTGATAATCTGAAAGATCATAGTTGAAAACCCTTAAGTCCAAAGTTTCACGTAAATACCATCAATATTAAACGCTTGAGATCTAATTAAAGTTTGATTTTTGCTTGCGAAAACAGATACAGAAAAGAAACGTTGAGGGAAAATCTACGAATTACGGATTGATGCTCGCTGAATTTCTCGCCATTATTTGCGATACGAGATTCCTCGCCAACTTTCGCCAACAACAAATTGCCCAAGCTGTCTTGGCGATCTGTAGGAGCTTGGTATGTTTCGCCAAACTGGGAGAGAAAAGAAAGTTAGCGATTATCTATCCGTAACTCGTAGATTCTCCCTGAACGTTCGTTTTCTGGAGCTGTTTTCGCACTCAAAATACAAACTTTAACAGGATCTCAAGCGTTTAATATTGATGGTATTTGCGTGAAACTTTGGACTTAAGGGTTTTAAAATATGATCTTTCAGATAATCAAATCAAAAGAAAGGATTTCCAAATACAAAATAAAGTTTTGGCATATTTTTCACATTTTTTTGTGGTTTTTTGACTTTTTTTCGTAGAAAAAAATTTTTAAGTGAAAACTTTCAGCATAATTTTAAAAATCATATTAAACCACAAAATTTGAGACCACGATTAAATTTTTACCAATAGTAGTTCTTCTACAAATTGAATTTTTCAATAATTGTTTTAGGGTGTCGCTCCATTTTTAACTCCTTGGGGTTTGGTCTGGGACCCCCGATTCCTATGTGATTCTGACTCGTCTAGGTGTCTACTATCCCCTCTAGAAGTGTGGCCCACTATTTATGGGACACCCTGTATTACCCTCCACATTGGGTAAGGAATCATTTTGAGAAACATTATATTATTCACGACTTTTTACTTGGGTATATTTCCCTTTTTAAATAAAAATTATACTTTTGCATTTTTTATTGTTAAAAACTTGTGATTAAGAATGTGTAGCGTGTTGGGCGTGATGCCCGGAGCTTTCTGCGGGGGCGCTTCGATAGCAAGGACTTACCACGAGGGCGCTGTGAACGCTATAGCATTTTTAGTTTCTATATCAGTGTTTTGTGTTGTGTTTTTAGATTCTTGTTGAGCCTTGAATGGGATACTTTCACCCGGAGAAGAAGATGACAACTGCCGTAGGTAAAAGAGCGTTGATTGGTTTGTCGATAAGACGTATTACCTAATTTGGGATATCCGGTAGCTCTGCAAACGTTCTGATAGGTCCCTGGAATGGTGTTTTCCCTACGACATGTCGCCTCTCCCGTGCAAGACTCACACAATTGCAAAAGTTGAAATATTTACTCTACGGGAGCTTGGCGCGGAAGGACTTCTAGATAGGTTGCCAAGTCGATAAAGTCGAAGCTAGAGTTTAATCTTTGATGATTATTTCAATTGGCGCTAAGATAAATCGCCAAACAAGGATTTTTATGTTTTAACGCGTGAATCATGGCTCATTCTTAACTCAAGTTAAGCACCTTCAGCCACAGTCAGTACTTTGGAGGGTGACCACCAAGTATTGGCACGTTCTTTTCCCCTTTCTCGATCTCATATTTGCCTACGTTTCTGGAAAGGACCTATACTTGTCATTGAAATTATTCTGCCCGTAATAATGAATGTGTATAATAAAATGCACAATTTAATTTTTAAAATACTTGGATTTTATCAGAAATATTTAATTTTTCTTGAGATTCTTAAACAGAATAGGAAAAGTGTTATATTTCTTTTTTTTCAATTATTAAACCTCATTTAAAGCTAAAAATATTTCCAACTTAAAAATAATCTATAAATTTTAAATAAGTTGGTTGACTTTCTGTATTTTATAAAATATGTAACTTTATTACTATTTTTAAGAAATTAGAAACATTTCTCTTAGTACGTGAGATCTTTAAACATCTGATCAAGACTTGATCAAAACTGATCAAGACTTGATTACTTGAAGTAAATAGCTATTGACGGTGCAACAACGTAATGTTACATTTGAAGAGTGTACGCTATAACCAGTCAACAGTGATTATTTAAATCGGGTCAAAAATAATGAAAATGGCTCTGCAGGATTTTAAATCATGACTACTTCTGGCTAAATTAAAAGTAATTATTTTCGATCCAGTTAGTAGTTGATAACGAGCAAATCTTATTTTGATGGATTGTGTGCCTCCTAACATTCTCAGCATTACCACCATCGGTTTGTTCTTTCTTCCTCTGCTCATACCTAACTTTTGCCTACTTTTCAGGAGAGTATCGATACCTATTATATGCCCCGTGTAAAGTAAAATACACGTAATTTTGTAATCAGCTTTTTTAATGAATTAAAAATTTTCTCTGATCGCCAGAGTTTAATTTCAAAGACTGGCTATTGTTTCAGTGCAACCAAAAGGTATTTCATGATCATGTAGCATAATTATCACGAGGAATGCACAGATAGTCGATTAAAAAAAGGTTTTTCATGATAATTTGCTCAGGAAATAAAGTCTACCTATGAAATCGGCTATAAAAGAAACGTAATTTAATTAAAAATGTAAATATATTTCTATGATCATTTATTATTATTTAGGGCACAATATTCTGATAACAGGTAGATCCTTTCCTGAAAAATAAAAGCAAATGTGCGCAAGAAAGAGAGAAACGCAGCTATGCTTGATTTGGTCAGTGGTCACCCACCCAAATACTGACTGCACCCGAAGGTGCTTAAATTCAGTGAAGAAATTTCGATGTTCGATATGCCAGCTAAACCACGATTTTAGATTCAAGCACATAGAGCCGTTTTTGGCGATTTTTTTAGCGCCAATGGAAATAATCCCCAAAGATCACACTTTTGACTCTATTTTTTCGACTTGGCGACCAATAAAGAAGTCCTTCCACGCCAAGCTCCCTTAAAGTAGACATTTCAACTTTTGCAATTGTGTGAGTCTTGCACGGGAGAGGCGATGTGACCTCTAACGTCAGGAGAAAGTATCCCATTGGGTCGTGGCTAGTTCACAGGGTTGGTAATAATGTTTTAAGTTTTTAAAGGTTTTAAGTTTTTGTTTTTATGATCCAAGAACACTTTTATTCATTTACCTAAGTCATAAAAATACATATTTATGATTTTTATGATCGTGATTTATTATCGTGATCATGAATTTTATGATTTTTTATTCGTCACCATACTGCCGATCCTGTGAACTAGCCACGACCATCCCATTGGCTGCTGTTTATTTCAGATTGGTTGGGCCACAGACAATAACGGCCGTATTCACCGGTAACCTGACCGGCGGTCAGGTCAGGAAACCATGGTTACAGCCTCTGATTGGTGGAAGGAAAATATTGAATTATTTTTCCACCAATCAGAGGCTGTAACCATGGTTTCCTGACCTGACCGCCGGTCAGGTTACCGGTGAATACGGCCGTAAGAGACAGACCGGTCAATAGGCGGGGCTTATCCAGAGAGCTCAAGTGGCGCCTGCGACAAGCGGTACCGGCATTAATCGATTAATTTAATATTTTTTAATCGAAATCCTTATACATTTTTTTGTTGACGAAACTTGCAATATTCGATTTCGAAAGTAAACATGAAGTTTGTGTAAATCGTTTAATCGTACTCTTTTAAATTGTTTGCAAGATTTATAAATCATTTTAACAGTGTCTTATTGCATTAAGGCACATTTTATCTCGTTTCTTCTCTATTTTGCAATCCATTGGAAAATCTGTGTTGCATTCTTGAACTTGATTTTTAAGCCTGATAGAATTCAGTATAATTCGCGTTAATTATAGGCGTATGTATTTAATTCAGATGAAAATGTATACTAGTATTATATATTTTTATTGTCAAGAATTCATTTCAAATGTGCCTGGGATCTGGGATTCGTATTTGCAAAAGATGTGTTCGTTTAGATTCACGAGGATTGCAACTTCATTTACACATCATGTTTTTCTTAAAAGGCCAAGGGATTATAACAAATATTTGTAGTTATTGAAATATGAGATTTAATAAAATCATTTATATTCATTATTTACTTGTGTGATTCTTGATTGCTTTATATTTAAGCTTGTATTTTTACAATCGATATTTTCATCATATGCGATCACGAAATTTTGTTGATGAACAAACCTTAATGATTTAATTCAAATTTTCTATTATAATAGCAAATTTTAAAAAATTGTTGAAAAAAAAAGATATTTTTTAATTTTAAAAACCATTTAATGGGCTTATGCAAGACCCTCTATATACATGGCCACCCAACTCCAGACGATGACGTCAAACGTGAGTGAAAATTGCCATGTTAAGTCTATGGAGTGACGTCAAAGATGAGTGAAAGTTATGACGTTGCACGGCCGAGTTGGGAGGCCTTTATATAGAGGGTCTTGGCTTATGTGATCGCCAAGGATCGCGATCCTGGTGATCATATGGTCGATGGAATGTGTCTTACGTCTTCGCAAAACGTCTCCATGGTTGCCAGACCTAAAAGCTTAACTGTAACCACAGTTTTAGTGCAGGTACCGTGGGTGTCGTAGGCCGCCCATTGACCGGTCTGTCTCTTATTGTCTGTGGGTTGGGCCTTCTGTTTGCTCTAAAGCAAGAAGATTGCATCCTGCAAAGCTCAAAGCTGCAAAGGATGAATTTGCTTTTATGGTTGAGCACGGGATTTGCAGGCCCTCTAAAAGCCCGTGGGCCAGCCCGTTGCTTATGGTCCCTAAAAATAATTCTGACTTGAGACCAGCGGTTGATTATAGAAACTTAAATTCTAAAACCCGTCCTGATAAGTACCCCTTACCTAATCTTCAGGATTTTACTCAAAATTTTTCAAGAAATAAAGTGTTTAGTAAGATCAATTTAGTGCGCGCTTTCAATCAAATTCCTGTATACGAGCCCGACATCGAAAAAACGGCGGTGATAACACCGTTTGGCCTGTTTGAATTTATGTACATGCCGTATGGGCTGTGCAACGCCCCTCAAACCTTCCAAAGGTTTATAAATGAAGTTCTTTTTGCACTAGATTATTGTTTTGCTTATCTAGATGATGTCCTTATCGCCAGTAAAGATGATAAGGAGCATTTGGAGCATTTAAAATTAGTCTTTAAAAGATTGTCTAAATTTGGTTTAACTATTAATGTTAAAAAATGTGTTTTTGGCGTATCTGAGGTATCTTTCCTTGGCCACTTGGTGGACGCATCTGGTTGCAAGCCGCTTCCTGAAAAAGTAGATGTAATTGTAAACTATCCTAAACCCAAAACTGTAAAGGAGTTGCAGTGTTTCTTAGGCTGTGTAAACTTCTATAGGAGATTTATTTCTCATGCGGCCGACTTGCATGCTCCTTTAAATAATTTGCTTCGTGGTCATAAGAAAAACGACAATAGTTTAATTAATTGGACGTCTGATTTAGACAATTGTTTTCAGAAGTGTAAAGATGCAGTTGTAAATGTTACCCAGTTGGCTCATCCAGAGCCTGATTGTGAATTAGCATTGTTAACTGATGCCAGCGATTTCGCTGTGGCTGATGGTGCTCTCCATAAGGTGACACCTGAGGGTTATATTCCCTTATCCTTTTTTTCTAAAAAATTAAATTGTGCTCAATGTAAATATTCTGTATTCGACAAAGAACTTTTGGCAATATGCCTGTCAGTTATTAATTTTCGCTTCATGTTAGAAGGTAGATACTTTTTTGTGGTCACAGACCACAAACCTTTGACATATGCCTTCGAGAACGAGAAGGCTTCCCCGAGACGTTTGCGTCATCTTGAGTTTGTATCTCAATTCGTCACCTTAGTATCAAAAACTACTATCTCCATTCGGCAAACTTTGGGAATCCCGATTCTTTGCGTTTAGATCAGTGGTTCCCAACAGGTGGTCCGCGGACCACTGGTGGTCCGTGAGGCCTTCAGAGGTGGTCCGTGAGACGATTTTTAATAACTTATCCAAAAAATATGTGGAAATTTTAAAAAAGTTTTCCTAATCACACATTCCAGGAAATAGTAAAAACACTAGATACAAAAACATAAGTAAAAAATCATACGTCTCATAAATAAAAAATGTTATGTTCTCTTTCTCTCCTATGAATAATTTGTTCGTTTCTATTATTTTGTACAATTTTATTCAACAGTAGTTTATTACAGACAGAGTAGAAACGAAATGTGATGATGTTGAAAAGTATTGCATCAGATTAATTAAAACTGAGAGGCTTTGGGGTGGGGCAAATAAAGAATGGAATAATCGGACTTATACTTGGTTTGATACGAAGCAAAGCGTGGAAGTGTTGAAAGGTACTTCAAACTGGGATGCTATGGTTGGACAGATGGTGTTCGAGAAATCGTGGTATGAAAAGAGGAAATTTCTGAGATACACGTGAAATAGGTTTGCTCGAAGATATGAGAAATTTTTTTTGCCGAAAATACGAAAGTTTTTGAACACATAAATTATTTTCTATTTTAATCGATCCTTTAAAATAAATACTGACTTTTGACGCGGTTTCTTTCGGGAGAACATCAGCCTCGCCTATAGAATTTCCTCTGCCACAACTCACAGTCAGTGCATGTGTCCAGTTTGGTTTTTTTGTGATCAACAAAATTTCTGGTTATCTCATTTGTCCTGCAGTTTAACTTAAAGCTAAGTACTTTCTTTCAAATTTAAATCTTCTAAAAATATAGTATTACCCTATTTGTTGGTTATAAAAAGAAGAAAAATAACTATTTTATACTGTTGTTTTTTTAAACCTGTAACTTTTGTGTAGGTGTGAACCCTTCCAGGGTTAATAGATAAAACGCTTGATAAAAATGGTTAAATGGGCTTTTATAAAAGGTATATTTTTAAATAATTTGATATAAAATTAATGTAATGTTAATTTTTCTTTTAAGTTTAATAGATTATTTGATTTTCTAAGTTCTATTTAGGAACATTGTAAGACTCGGTTTCCCTTACTTCAGAAAAAAAGTCAAAATTTTAGACCCTCCATGAGGAATGAATGCACTGAAAAAAAGTTAAAATTTTGAAGATACAGTTAGGGATAGAGATGGTCCGCGGATGTTCAAATTTAAGTGAAGTGGTCCGCAGACATATTTGAGTTGGGAACCACTGGTTTAGATCGTTGTAGAAAATAATTTGATTGTTTTTTATCTCTTCCACTCGATCATGCAAAAAACGAGCTTCTCCACCGATCTGATCGCCAAGGATCGGGATAGTTTTTGATACTAAGGTGACGAATTTAGAACTGATGTTCGTTATGCTCGGGGTTCTCGGAATTTTATGGCGGATGCTTTGTCAAGGATTGAATCTGTTGAAATGCCTGTTACAATTGATTTTTATAATATTGCAGAGCAGCAGCGGGCCGATGGTGAATTGCATGCCATTTTGGATGATCCTTTAATGTTAAGTTTACAAATTAAAATTTTAAATTTACCAAACCTTTCTGAACCTGTTTACTGTGATGTTTCTTGTGCTTCTGTGCGAATTTATATTCCTGGGGTCTTGAGCCGTAACGTTTTTGAGTCGATTCATAACTTAGCTCATGTTGGCACCCGAGCTACTTTAAGGGAACCAGGACGTTCTCAGCCATGCAAAATACGTTAATTTTACAATATTTCGAGACCCGAAATTATATAGTAAAAGTTATTCAAATACAATAAAAATTGGTTGTGTTAACTAACAGTCTTTTGTCATCCTAAAATGACAAAAATTTATTATATATTATCATATTATTTTTTAAAATAGGAAGTCGAAATAGTATATTATCATACGAGTCTTCCGATGGATGGGGTTAGAAAGGTTAGCATATAGAAAATTCTATGTTGTTTTTTAGCAAAATAAATAGGTTTCCATGTAGAGAAATGTATATTCAATTTAGTGAACTAATTTTTAAAACAATTTAATGAATACTTTTTTTTTTTTAAAAATGCTGAACTTAAAATTTTAAAACGCAGCAAAAAACAGCAGATTTTTCTCGTATTTTTGCTTAATTAAAAAAATTATTGCAACATAAACTGTATAAAATGATATTCACTGAATGCACTTATATAAAACGAATATTTGTACCAAGTTTCATTTAATTTCATTGATTAGAATTTTGTAAGAGCTAACCTAAAGTTAAAAAAAACAGGTTTTGAGAAAAATGCAAAAGAACTTAAAATGGAACATTAGTGGTGGTGATTGTTTACATCTTGTACCCCCATTTTCTGGGGGATCTCGGTCCTAAAGGTATATGTATTATACATTTTTGGAATCGTCATGAAACCTACTATTTTATCAAATAAAAATTAAAAAATCAAATTTTTGAAGGTTTTGGACGTCCTGGTTCCCAGCCTCAGGTAAAATCTAGGTATATCTGGCCTTCTGTCCGCAAGGACGTTATTGAATGGTGTCGTAGACGATCCGTTAAATCCTATAATTCCCAGTGTGACGGTGACGTCAAATACTTTGATAACAATGAGCATGCGTGTGGACTTGATTTTTGCTGTTTTTGGAAATTTTAATAAAATAATATTAACTGGGGTTTGAACCCGCGAATTGCTGCATGCTATGCAGGCACGCTACCACTGCTCCAGCGGGGATTCTGTAACTTTTAAACTTATTATAACATGTTCTTCGTTTGTGACTGTGTAGGCATTCGCTCTGACGTCACTCTGGGAATTACAGGCTTTAACGGATTGTGTGTCGTAGGTGCTTAGCTTGCCAAAAAGCCAAGGTGCATAAGCATACTGTCTCACCCTACTCCAAACTCTAGGTTCCAACATATTCATTTGGACCTTATTGGCCCTTTACCGATCGCTCAATTTTCGTTACTGTCTCACTGTAATTGACCGATACACAAGATGGTTTGAGGTTGTTCAATTAATTGATTCTACCACAGAAAGCAGAGCCCTTGTTCTGAACTGGATCGCACGCTTTGGAACCCCAACCCAAATTTCTTGTGACCAGGGTAGTCAATTAAATTCCTCAACTTTTCTTAAATTTTTAAAATCTTTCGGTATTGAGAGGATACGTACGGCAGCGCACAGCCCTAAAGCAAATGGGTTTGTTGAACGGTTGCATAGAACTTTAAAAGCTTCCTTGATGTGCTATAACAACCCCTGTTGGGTAGATGTTCTGCCTCTTGTTCTTTTAGGACTAAGAACTGCTGTAAGAGAGGAGTGGAATCATACTCCTGCTGAATTGGTGTATGGGCAGACCCTGAGGTTGCCGGGTGAGCTTGTGGCGGCTAAAGTTCGACTACGGTTCGAGTCCCGCTGCTATTGTTCTATAATCTCCAGTGTGGTTCGAGTCCCACTTCTAATGTTCTGTAAATTCCAGTGTAATTTATGCAAATGAACTGTTATGAAATTTAGTACATGGGTGTGGCAACACATCCCCTATTTTATAAAAGGCGATCACTGTTGTTAATCGTTCTTTCCTCGCCAGCCGCTTCCCTGATTGATCCATTACTATTCCTGCAATAAGAGGCGTAGCCCCGCCTACTTCTACCAGGCACTGCTGGCCGGTTCTTTCTCAAACCTGATGCTTTTATTACTTTTTTAATCATGTTTTTGTTCAATTGATGTTCTAAACTTGCAGCGAAGTAAAAGCGCCTTCGGCGCTGGGTACTTCCCAGTTGATGATGATGATGATGATGTTAATCGTTCTTCTTGCCTTCTCTTCTTGTTGCCGTGCCGGCACAGCCTTTACCTTGATTTTTAATGTTCAAATAAACTTGTTAAGTTTTATCCAATCTGCCTTCTTATTAAAGCCACCTTCTGAACATGAGCAAGTGAACCTGATGAACTGCTTAAGCGGTTGACACAGTGGTGACCCGGACGTGAGTTGAACTGGAAATGAATTTGTTTTAAACCAGGTAACCCTTCTGATCTTCGCACCGCGTGACACCTCTGGTTCTTATAGGGTTTATTAGTATTAATATTTATTTAGTGTGTATTGTGCCTTTTTTGAATTTTTTTGGAGCCGTCGTCTGTGAGGTGGTATGTCTCAATCTCCCGAAAAAACCAATGCCCCCGTTCCCAACCCCAATGTCCCGATTGGTCAAAATGAAGTCCACGCAGTCGGCTTTAAGCCACCCCCTTTTTGGAAATCAAATGTGAAACCATATTTCCACTTTATTGAAGCACAGTTTGCCACCTCTGGCATTAGTGCTGATCAGACGAAGTATTATTGTTTGGTAGCTGCTTTAGATGAGAGCATTCTTTCTCACGTTAGTGATCTGATTTGCTCTCCTCCAGCATCGGGGAAATATGACGCGTTAAAGAAACGTTTGGTCGATCAGTTCTCTGAGTCTGAGACATCGAGACTGCGGTTGTTATTGCACGATTTGGAATTGGGGGACAAAAAACCGAGTACTTTATTAAGGGAAATGATTGAATTGGGAAAGGGTTTTTCGGATGAGTCTGTGAAAACGCTTTGGTTACAGCGCTTACCGGTGTCAGCACAGCAAATCCTCAGCGCTTCAAGGGAAGACGTGTTAGCGCAGGCTGACATAGCGGACAAAATTTTGGAGGTTTCTAGAGGTGCAGGGGCTTTTGCGATAGATAGAAAGCCAGATAGTGAGGTTTCCGAGCTAGCTCTTTTGCGGAAGGAAATTTCGGCGCTGCGCGAGCAGGTCTCGAGAATAGGTAGATCTCGCAATCGCTCGAAATCACGCGGTAGATTTCGCTCGAAGAGCCCGAGGCCAAAGGATGAAGGGGATAGTGAGTTGTGCTGGTATCATGCTCGATACGGCGAGAAGGCTCGTAAATGCAACCCGCCATGTACCTGGAGGGGTTCGGAAAACTAGCCAACCCGACCCTCGCGACGACGGAGGAGGTCGAGTTTAGCGGCAGTCGTCTCTTTGTTTTTGATAAAGTCACCAAGTTACGCTATCTTGTCGACACTGGGGCGGGTGTTTCCGTAATTCCGAAGGATAAATCAAAAAATTTGAAGCCAAATCAAAACGTTAACCTGTATGCTGCAAATGGCTCGCGCATACGAACTTTCGGCATGCAATTCGTAAACGTTGACATTGGATTGCGGCGTAAGTTTCCTTTTAACTTTCTGATTGCGGAAGTCACCCGGCCCATTCTCGGCGCGGATTTCTTACATAAGTTTGGTCTTATTGTAGATGTTAAAAACAAAAGATTAATCGATAAGGAGACAACTCTCAGCATTAAATCTAAAGTTTTCCAGGGTCCTTCTCTTGGGTTGAGTTTGGTGTCTAACGATTCCCCTTACCATGACCTGTTGCAAGAATTTCCCGAGATTCTAAACGCAAACCTATCAACTACCAACGTATTACATACCACTACCCACTGTATCCAGACGACGGGCCCACCCGTTTTTTCTAAGCCTCGTAGATTGTCGCCAGAAAAACTGAAGATCGTTCGACAGGAGTTTGAAAGGTTGCTCGCGGAAGGCATTGTTGTTCCGGCCAACAGCCCTTGGGCCAGCCCAATACATTTGGTTCCCAAAAAAGATAAGTCTTGGCGCGTTTGTGGGGATTTCAGGCGGGTAAACTCTGTCACCGTTCCTGACCGTTACCCGATCCCCCACATCCACGATTTCTCCCACTGCCTTTCGGGGAAAACAGTCTTTTCAAAAATTGACTTAGTTAGGGCGTATTACCAGATTCCTGTCGAGCCATCCGATGTTTCAAAAACAACAGTAACAACCCCTTTCGGTTCTTTTTCGTTCGTTAAAATGCCTTTTGGATTAAGAAATGCAGGGAATACCTTCCAAAGGTTTATGCACGAAGTGCTTAGAGGGCTGGATTTCTGCTTTTCCTACTTGGATGACATATTGATAGTCTCAGAGGACAAGGGATCTCATAAAGATCACTTAAAGCAAATATTTAGCAGGCTGAAGCAGTACGGGTTGGTTATTAACCCTGATAAATGCATCTTTGGTGCTAGTGAGTTAGTGTTCTTGGGTTATCTCATTTCCCCTGCTGGTATAGCACCCGTACCCGAAAAGGTATCAACCATAGCTAATTTTCCTCGTCCTGAGACTGTGAAGGATCTGAGACGTTTCCTTGCGATGCTTAATTATTACCATCGTTTCATCCCAAGGGCAGCAGAGATCCAGTCCACATTATACGCGTTCATTAACAGCAAAAAAAAGAACGATCAGTCAAAAATTCAATGGCACGAAGAAGCCATTAATGCTTTTGAGGCATGTAGGGAATGTCTGGCGACATCTACTTTGTTAGCTCATCCAGTAATGGATGCAGAAATTTCTCTCATGGTTGACGCTTCTTCGGTCTCTGTTGGAGCTGTGTTGAACCAAGTGGTTGGTGGGAAAGTTCAACCTCTTCAGTATTTCTCCCGGAAACTAAATTCTGCTGAAATTAAATACAGCGCTTATGACCGAGAGTTATTGGCTGCATACTCGGCAGTCAAGCATTTTCGGCATTTTTTAGAAGGTAGAGAATTTGTAATTTTTTCCGACCACAAACCACTTTCGTTCGCATTCCGGCAGAGATCGGACAAGTGCTCACCAAGACAACAGAGACATTTAGAGTACATAGGTCAGTTTACCACCAATATCCAGTATCTACCTGGTGATGAAAATGTGGTTGCTGATGCTCTGTCACGAATTTTCAGTTTAGATTTTCCTAATCAAATAGATTATAAATTATTAGCTAATAGTCAACTTAATGACCCAGAATTAGAGGTGTTGCGTGGTCCGGGATCAAACCTGGTCATGAAAGATGTTTCGATTCCCGGAACAAATTTAAAAGTTTTTTGTGACGTTTCAACTGGTGTAGATCGGCCGTATATACCAAGAGAGTTTCGTCGTCAAGTATTTGACAGTGTGCACAATCTGGCTCACCCAGGTGTTCGCTCGTCCATCAGAATGGTGAGGTCAAAATTCGTCTGGAAAAATTTACGAGCAGACTGCGCCAAGTGGGCCCGGTCATGTGTGCCGTGCCAAAAGTCAAAAGTTACTAGACATACTAGGTCATCTCTTGGAACTTTCCCCGAGCCGGACCTTTCCTTTCAGTCTGGATTGCCAGGTTTGGATGTCCGCAGACCATCATCACAGACCAGGGAGCACAATTCGAGTCTCAACTTCTCAAGCAGTTTTCAAACCTTTTGGGAGCTGAAAAGTCTCGGACTACCGCTTACCACCCCGCAGCTAACGGCATGGTTGAGCGGTTTCACAGAGGTCTTAAGGCTGCGATTCGCTGTCAAGCCTCCGAGGACTGGGTTGCGAAACTCCCCTTGATCTTGCTTGGTCTGCGCTCCGCCATCCGCGAAGACTTGGACGCCTCGATTACTCAGTTCGTATTCGGCTCGACACCACGCCTGCCCGGTGAGTTCTTCGCAGAAGCTACGGTCACGCCAACTCCTCGCCAGCTTCATGACTGCGTCAAGCGGTTCCGGACAGGCATGAACCTCTTGAAGCCTGTTCCTGTGGCACGTCACTCCAGACCAGATGTATTCGTCCACAAGGAACTCGGTACATGCTCTCACGTGTTTGTTCGGGTCGACTCAGTGCGCCGCCCTCTTCAGCCTCCTTACGAGGGTCCATTCAAGATTCTCCGTAGGAATAGGAAGAACCTTCAAATACAGCGTGGTAACCACAAGGTAACAGTTTCGATTGATCGAGTTAAGCCAGCGTTCCTCCTTCAGCCACAGCTTGAGACGGGAAGCTCTCAACATCCCCGGACTGTTCCTGTTCAACCCGCAGAGACTGTTAGTCGTTCCGGAAGGCGAATCCGTTTCAGGATACCCCTTGATCACTGAGGGGGGGTACTGTAGCGGCTAAAGTTCGACTACGGTTCGAGTCCCGCTGCTATTGTTCTATAGGGCTGTATTCTACTCGTCCACTTTGGTGAACTCACCGGGTGAAAACGCTAAAAGTGTATTCTACTCGATTTTACTAGACCTTCTTCTCGCCTCTTTCGGGTGAATTCACCGGCAGTGAGTTCACCACCTCTTGGCTCGGGGAGTTCGGCGGAGTTTCGAGTGAAGTAGTCTCTGATTGGCTGAGAGGTTGTTCTGGTTTGTTGTTCTGTTTACAATCTCGCCGCGCCAATTTTTTTCTGTTCGAGTCAAGTCAGTTTCATTGAAATTAACATCAAAACTTTTTGTCAAAGGAAACTTCTAGCAATTACCAAATAAGTAGATAAAGATTAAATTTTAATTTGCATTTAAAATCAGTCAAATCTGTTATGCACATCAGATCTTTTGTCACAATTTTCACAATGTGTCCTGGCCCATGAAAACCAAAGTATGCAAAAGAGGTTTTACACTATCATGTAAACTTATGTCTACAACTGAATTGTAATCATGTAAAATTAAAAATAATTTTTATTTATTTGCTCTTGTCAAAGTGGCTTCTAATTTTTTTTATATTTTAATATTAAAAAATTTTAATATTTTATTTCAGGGGTCTCCTATAACTGCAGCCCGCGAAACCCTTCAAGCCCGTGAAAACCTTTCTATATGTACGAAAAAAAGTCTTAAAATGAATTAAAACCATGTTTTAATTTTTTGGGGGAGGACCCCCAAACCCCCCTTTTGGTATTTAGAACTCAACTAATCACATTTATTTTCAGATCAAGTTCATAAAATGGAGAATATTACTAAAAAATAGCATTAAACCCGTAAACATGCGTAAAAGGGGTTTAGAGGGAAATTCGAGTTTCTTCCCCCCCTGTGCAAAAATTTAACTTGGGGCCTGATAGTGATTTTATTTTCTTAAAGGATATTTGGGCCTCTCCCAAAATAAATTTCTATATACGCCACTATGATCCTAGATATGTTTCTGTTTAATAATAATAGATAAATTTTCTGTTGTTACTATTTTAAACTTATTTTCAAGGATTCACTGGTGCATATTTTAAATTTAAAAAAAACTTTAAAATGCATTTTTACCTTTTTTGCAAATAACAATAATTTTGTGATTTAATATTAAGGTTATTACTTGTTCTTTTAAAACATAATTGTGAACCCCAATTTGAACTTCTAACACAATCCGCTCCTGGTGTTGATTCTTTTTTTATTTGAACCAGATTTGCCAGATAGCTGGTCAAATTTGCCAAGAAAATTTACGATACCTTAAATTCTACAGTTTAAGGACTTTAACTACGCATTATATTCGTTAAACTGTCAAAATATACGACACTATTGGTTCATTGATGATAAACCGTCCCGCCTTTTACAAGAGGCGCCCTGTTGGAAAAAAAAAAGTAAACGCACTGTAAAGAAGGTGTTAAAACAAAAAAATTGCCAAAATAGTTCATCGTCTTATACAATAAATAAGTTAGAAAATTCTTCCTAATCTAGTTCAACACATTTGAATTTATTTTTTAAATTTAAAAAAGATGCTTCAGTTTTTGTATTAAAAAGCATTGGCTTTTTTCAGTTTTTGACACTAATAATTTTACCGTTCCGGTACCTCTTTTTTTAGAAATCGAGCCCTGGTTACACCTAAAGACGAGGTCCCAATGAGGTCA
The DNA here is from genome assembly GCA_024610705.1 of Tetragnatha versicolor. Classification (NCBI taxonomy): domain Eukaryota; kingdom Metazoa; phylum Arthropoda; class Arachnida; order Araneae; family Tetragnathidae; genus Tetragnatha; species Tetragnatha versicolor. The sequence goes on from JANDEH010000008.1 coordinate 21,472,625, forward strand.
ATTTCCCTCTCTTCTGTGGGTGTCAAAACGTCTTTTGACCCCTCTCCTCCCCAGTAGCATTCCTCTTGTGGTTTATTATGGCATACTTCTTCCTAACTCTCCTTCTAAGATAAGTCCATTTTCTACGTATGTCTTTGCCTAATCGTGTGTATTTCGAAAGGCCCAGATAATTTATTTGGAGGGCAATTTTGTCCCAGGCCTTTTTGTGCGCTGCGCAGTCTGGTCAGGAAACTTATTTGAAAAAGCCCCACTTACGAGCATGGGGGTAGCCAGGGTTCCACTTAGGGGGGCAAGCAGAGTCGACTTTTATGTTTCTGGAGAACAATTTTAAAGCCCCGTGAGAGAGGGCCGTAGCCACAGTATTATTTCGAGAGGGGTTTATGACCTTAATGAAATTAATGTAAAAGTTTTTCGGGTAGCGTGGAAACAATGATGGTTATTTTTAGGTGAACATTTTTGTAATCTGTCACTAAAAAGTAGTTTGTGACTTTTTTGGGCATAGGGGGCCATTTAGGCTGCAATCTAGGTGGATCATTCTTTGTATATCTTCATAATTTTCTAGTAAAAAAGCAACATAATAGACATAATAATTTTGGAATGGGGGTCAACTCCTTACCTTCCCATGGGTATGGCCACGGGTGGGAGCTCTAACTTTTAATTTTCAATCAGTGCTGGTAAATAAGGAAATTTATTTCGGGAGGCGCCTAAAAATGTTATTCAGCCCCTTTCATCTATAATATATCAATAGGTTTATTGTAGTTTTTCCACACTTTTTGGGTAGAATTTGCGTGTAAGAATAATTTATTTAAAAAAATTTGTCTAGTAAAAAAGGTCCAAGTTTCGAAGTGGGGTCTGGGGGTCCTCCCCCAAAATATTTTTTGAAATTTGACTCAAAGAACATGGTTTTAAACTAGGGTTGGCTGGATTGGACCCAATTGGGTTGGACCCAATGGGTTTTTAAAAAAAACCCATGTGAAAAACCCCACTTTTTGGACCCATATTTGGGTTTTTTAAAGAAAAATCAAGATTTTGGCAGTTTTACCAAGATATTGAAGAAAAACATATGACGAAATAACATACCAAAAACTGCAGTTGAGTGGGTTTTTAAAATTTTAATCGGGTTTCAATAAGGGTTTTTTTTCATTATTGATGGTTTTTTTTAAATTTAGGAACTTTAAAGTTCAAAGTTTAAACTAAATAAAAGTTAAGGAGGATTTTTTTTACTTTCAGTGTTTTTTTTCAAAGTTAAATAGATTTTTTCAATATAATTGGAATGGGTTTTTTCAAAGCTTAGGATATTGTTAAAATTTAAGTTGTTTTTTTAAGTTTGGGGGGATTTTTATTATTAAATGGATTTTTCAAAATTTAAGAGGTTTAAAGTTCAAACTAGTTATAAATAAATTAAAGAGGATTTTTTAGATTTAAGTTTTTTTTTCAAAGTTAAGGATATTTTTTATATTTTAATGTGTTTTTCAAAATTTAAACTAGGTTTAAAAAATGAAATGGTGTTTTTTTCAATTTCAGGATGTTTTTTAAAAGTTAAATAGGTTCTTTCATTAATTAGTGTTTTTTTTTCAAAATTTACAACGTTTAAAGTTCAAACTAGGTATAAAAAATTAAGGAGGATTTTTTAAATTTCAGTGGGTTTTTCAAAGTTAAATAGATTTCTTTCAATATTAAATGGGTTTTTTCAAAGTTTGGGATATTTTTAAAATTTTAGTGGGTTTTTTCAAAATTTAAACCAGGTTTTAATAAATAAGGGGTGTTTTTACAATTTCAGTGGTTTTTTTCAAAGTATTAAAAGTTTTAACTTTGAAAAAACCCACTTAACTATGGAAAAACTGACATTATTTTGATAGAACACATTTAACATAAAGAACTCACTAAAATTTGAAAAAACCCAGTTTTATGTTGGTTTTTTTCAGGGTTTTATTGAAAAAACCCGAAAAAACCCAACCCACTTGGGTTCTTTCAAAAAAACCCGGGTTTTTGCCATCCCTGTTTTAAACAGTTTTTTAGTACAAGTAAACCTAAATTTGAACAAACACTTTTAGGTATAAATTTGATTTAATGAACTTATTATAAAAAAACGTGAATAATAAGGGTTTAAATACTAAAGGTGACCATGGCTTCCCTCCCCCAGAAAATGTTTGCAAAATTTGATGCTAAGAACAGGGTTTCAAACTGTATTTTGGTACATGTAAACCTAAATTTAGACATACATTTTTGTTAGAATTTCTATTTTAATGAACTTTTTATAGAAAAAGTGTTAATTATAAAGGTGTAAATACTAAAGGGGGTCTGGGGGCCCTCCCCCAGAAAAATGTTGAAAATTTGACCCTAAAAAACTGGCTTTTAACTTAACTAAAAGCAAAGTAAAAGTAAATTACTTAGGACTTAAGGGGGGGCAGCTGCCCCTCCCTACCCCCCTGGCTACGCCCATGCAAACGAGGTCCGGGTTGCTCTCCAAGAAATCTATGAGAAAATCTGTGTCCTTTTCCCAAAACATTGCTTAATTACGCAATTACAATAATTTATCTTACTTTCGTTTTAAAAAACCGCGCTGATCGGGATTATTGCTGTTGATTGTTGATGGTAGTAGCACGTGGGTCTAGATTTCCGGTCTGTTCTGATTGGCTTAAAAGCATTGTTACGCAGAGTCTTGACGTCAGCCAGAACAGCTAATAAAGCGGAGATTTAAAATCTCCGCCCATTTCACCTGCCATGTTAGAATACAAGAAATGAAATCACCAGCGAATTCACCGAGGCGAGGGGAGTTCGCTAGTGTGGTGAGTTCACGAAAAAGTAGAATACGGCCCATAATCTCCAGTGTGGTTCGAGTCCCACTTCTAATGTTCTGTAAATTCCAGTGTAATTTATGCAAATGAACTGTTATGAAATTTAGTACATGGGTGTGGCAACACATCCCCTATTTTATAAAAGGCGATCACTGTTGTTAATCGTTCTTCTTGCCTTCTCTTCTTGTTGCCGTGCCGGCACAGCCTTTACCTTGATTTTTAATGTTCAAATAAACTTGTTAAGTTTTATCCAATCTGCCTTCTTATTAAAGCCACCTTCTGAACATGAGCAAGTGAACCTGATGAACTGCTTAAGCGGTTGACACAAGCTTTTCATTGCTCCCAAGCCCGATGTTTCTCAGTCGGCATTTATTGCCAGTCTGCAAAAAGCCTTCAGTGAGTTGAGACCTGTTCCCTCGAAGTGGCATGCTAATCGTCCTATCTACGTTCCAAAGCACCTAGACTCCTGTTCGCACGTCTTTGTGAGAACGGACGCGGTGAGACGCAGCCTCCAACCACCGTACGAGGGTCCCTTTAGGCCGGTCGCTAGTTGAAGCGCAGGGTAGGTGCGCGAAGCAGAGCTATGGCTTTTCTTCCATTTGCAGCGGATAATTTTGAGCCATATTCGGATTTTTTATTATATCGGGCAATATTTAGATTTCATATTATATTGAGCCATATTTACCCATTACTGCCTGACGTCCCTTTTTAGGGACGTTTTTTAAAAATCCTCCTATTTCTACAAAAATTGTTCCTTTGAATCAAAATTTGCTCTGATGTTTCTTTGATCTTCATAGAACATAAAGATCACAAGAAGAAAGCAGAATTTTAAAAAATTTTCACTTTTTTTAAAGTTGGAAGAGAGAATTTTTCAGAAAAGTGCTTTTTTAAAAGTTTGAAAAGAAAAAGCTTAAATATCCTAGTTGTTAATTAAAAAATGTTCAATGCCGATATATATTACTGTTTATACATTAAATCAGTTGGGGTGTTTTTTTTATTTTTCCAAAATATTTTATCTTGACCATTTTTCGGACCCTCGAAAAGCGTCCCTAAAAAGGGACGTCAGGCACGAATGCCCCCGTGTGATATGTTAATATTAGAAAAATAAGTTGTGAATCCCCCAAACATTTTGCCTTAACTACAGCACTCCCTTAACTACACCAGTCACGTCTAGAAAAACTGCTTTCCAAAGACTGCGCTTTGTGACTCACGTCTCCTGCTTGAACCACGCAACTCACTGCGCCGTAACGTGCGCTGTCGCATTCAGATTCACAGCTTGCAGATTTTCGCCGTGAGTCGCTCTGCCTCGCTCACCCTGTCTGCGGCTCAACTAGCGGCTGACCTTATGGTCCTCGAGCGCTCAAGCGGCGCTCCAAGGTATATTTGGTCCAAATCAAAGGATCAAGGAAGTGGATTTCTCTCGACCGCTTAAAGCCAGCTTTTCTTCCAAGCGACAGTTTTCAAGATCGTCACAGTTCATCTCCTTTTTCTGATTCTACTTCACCGCCTCCTGTTAGTCCACCACAGTACCTAATAGTCTAAGAGCCAGTAAACAGCTGACGACACATATTTTAGGAAAGCCTTAAATTTTCTCAGTGAGTCAGGTGTACCTACCGTACATGAGATGGGGATAGTTATAAGCCCAGTCGCGGTAGGTTCAGCTTTGCGCAGGTGTGTCACGTGTGTTAATTTGGTAAAATAAAAAGTATTTTAGAAAGTCTGCCGTTTTGACATGTCAAAATATATGATTATATGTACTCAAAAACAATATGGCAGACGATTCCCATGGTTATGAGTTCCTCAAAAGTTCCTCAAAGTTTCTCAAAAGTCGAAATGGTGGTAAAACAGTCGTCACATACGGCATTTAAAGCACCATTTACATTAGTGTTGGAAAGACCAGTGCAGTGAAGTTTGACGAGAGACTTTCCTTGCACCCTTGCACTAGTCTTTCCAACACTAGTGTAAATGGTGCTTTAAATGCCGTATGTGACGACTGTTTTACCACCATTTCGACTTTTGAGAAACTTTGAGGAACTTTTGAGGAACTCATAACCATGGGAATCGTCTGCCATATTGTTTTTGAGTACATATCATAATATATTTTGACATATCAAAACGGCAGACTTCCTAAAATACTTTTTGTTTTACCAAATTAACACACGTGACACACCTGCGCAAAGCTGAACCTACCGCGACTGGGCTTAACTAACCCCCATCTCATGTACGGTAGGTACACCTGACTCACTGAGAAAATTTAAGGCTTTCCTAAAATATGAGTCGTCAGGTGTTTACTGGATCTTAGACTATAACTAGGTTTGGTAGGAGAGTTCGTTTCATGGTCACGCCCTGAAACTCGAAGGGTGAGTACTGTGGAGGCGCTGTGATGCCCGGAGCTTTCTGCGGGGGTGCTTCGATAGCAAGGACTTTCCACGAGGGCGCTGTGAGCGCTATAGCATTTTTAGTTTCTATACACAGGGTGATTCTGAAATGGTGCGACAAACTGGGTAGGGTAGGTAGAGTACATCAAGACGAACAAGAATTGGTATAGAAAGGGGGTCGCAGTTACACCGTTAAAGAGCTAGGTCCTAATGTAGTGCGAGAGCGTTACAAAAGGACGTTTTGCCAAGGCCCGTTTAACGAAAAAAAAACATAATGAAATGAAAAAATTTATTGCATAAGGTACAGCAGTATCCGTACTACTTACATCATAAATTTGATAGAAATTGGACCATTTGCTAAACCGTAGAGTGAGTTTTAAAACATGCAATATTAATCTTTTATCCAAGGAATGGAGTTCCTTTACATTAGTGTAATGGTATTTAGAAAAATAATGATCGGGGAAGGAATTTTCAATGATCATACAATTTCAATGATCAGTGTATGATCATTGAAAATTCCTTCCCCGATCTTCATTTTTCTAAATACCATTAATGGAACTCCATTCTTTGGCTAGAAGATTAATACTGCGCGTTTTAAAACTCTCCCCACGGTTTAGCAACTGGTCCAATTTCTATCAAATTTATGATGTAAGTAGTACGGATACTGCTGTACCTCATGCAATAAATTTTTTCATTTCATTATGTTTTTTTTCGTTAAACGGGCTTTGGAAAACGTCCTTTTGTAACGCTCTCGCACTACATTAGGACCTAGATCTTTAACGGTGTAACTGCGACCCCCCTTTCTATACCAATTCTTGTTCGTCTTGATGTACTCTACCTACCCTACCAAGTTTGTCGCACCATTTCAGAATCACCCTGTATATCAGTGTTTTGTGTTGTGTTTTTAGATTCTTGTTCAGCCTTGAGGCTGCTGTTTATTTTTCAGAGCCGCAGGGCTCCTAAAAGCTAACAATCTAAATTTCACTATGAAAATAAAATCCCCCTTCTTTTAACTTTCTCTTTTACTACCTACATTAAAAGAATGACGTGAGCCATCTAAAAACATCACATTCTTATGCAATATTAAAGATCAATTATCAGAAAAACATTCCAATTTCAAAGGTTATCATTAATTTATTATTGTTTTGTCAATTTTGATGATCAATGAGATTTAAATACTTTTTGTGAAAAACATTGATTGATGTGGACAAAGAAAACATGCTTCACTCATATAAATTGTGTTGTCTCTTCCCTTCCTTTTTAGTTGATCAAGAAAATACTTGTGTTCGTAAATTACCGTCCTTTTGTTTGTAAATTACTCAGTTTTAAAATGAAGATAATTTACGCATCATTATTATTTGCTTTTACAACATTCTTCCTTGTTCAAGGCAGAGTTCCGATAGAAAACGACGATACCACAACAGAGCAAATCGAGGATGACTCTGAGTATGACGCTGTTTATCCGTATAGTGTAAGTAAATTCAGCAATTGTTATTGTACGAAATTACAGCAAATTGCCTTACTAAAGATATTTATTCAGCGTCTTCTTTTTTCTAAAATATAAAACTGTCTTTATAAAAACGTTAATTAAAGGTCATTCACTAAAAGTGAAAGAAATAAATATGTTTTAAACACAAAAATGGGAGTATGGGATATTTTTATCTTGTGGAAAATATTTCATTCTTCATAAAGGAACTACACTATTTAAATTTCTCGATTTTGGTAATAAATTTCTTCTATACGGGAGCTTGGGGGCAAGACATGATTAAGACTAGATTGGTCGCCGAGTCGAGTCTAGAGGGTAGTATTTCTGGTGATTAGTATTTAATTGGTGTTAAGATAAATCCCCCAAAACGGATCTGTATGCTTAAATGCTTAAATCGTGCCTTAACCAGCATTACACACATTCTAATATTTTTCACTTAATTTAAGCACTTACAGGTGCAGTGTCAGTTTTTGAGAGGGTGACCATAAAGTATCTTTGTGTGTTTTCATTCCTTGCTCATGCTGTATTTGAAGACATGATCTACATTTTTGATTCAAGTTATTGTCCTAAATAATGAATTGTTACAGTAAATTGCCTATAGTCATCACCTTTTTTTATTAATTAAAACAGTTCGAAAAAGAGTAACCGTCATTAGCATCAGTAATTTTAGGGATCGCTTACCAATTTCACAGGCATGAGCTAAATCTAACCGATAAAACCCGACGTTTGGATGGATATTACCATTATACAGGGTGTCCATAAATAATGGGTCACACTTCTGGGGGGGATAGTAGACACCTAGACGAGTCAGAATCACATAGGATTTGGGGGTCCCAGACCAAATCCTAGGGAGTTAAAAATGGAGCGACACCCCAAAAATTTTTTTGAAAAATTCATTTTGTAGAAGAACTACTATTGGTAAAAATTCAACTATGGTCTCAAATATTGTGGTTTAATATGATCTTTAAAATTATCTCAAAAGTTTTCACTTTAAAATTTGTTTTATTATGAAAAAAGTTAAAAATCCCCAAAAAATGTGAAAATTCTGCCAAAACCTCATTTTGTATTTCAAAATCCTTTCTTTTGATTTTATAATCTGGAAGATCATAGTTGTAAACCCTTAAGTCCAAAGTTTCACTTAAAAACCATCAATATTAAACGCTTGAGATCCTGTTAAAGTTCGATTTTTGCGTGCGCAATGTGGTTTCTTATAGCCGTTTCCAAAACGGCTGTTTGCGGACCCCAAAAACTTACTAAACCATGCTTTAACAGGATCTCAAGCATTTAATATTGATAGTTTTTACGTGACACTTTGGACCTAAGGGTTTTCGACTATGATCTTTCAGATTATTAAATGAAAAGAAAGGATTTCGAAATACAAAATGAGGTTTTGGCAGGATTTTCACATTTTTTTGTGGTTTTTTACTTTTTTCATAATAAAACAAATTTTAAAGTGAAGACTTTTGAGATAATTTTAAAGATCATATTAAACCACAATTTTTGAGACCATAATTAAATTTTTACCAATTGTAGTGCTTCTACAAATTGAATTTTTCAGTAATTTTTTTGGGGTGTCGCTCCATTTTTAACTCCCTGGGATTTGGTCTGGGACCCCCAAATCCTATGTGATTCTGACTCGTCTAGGTGTCTACTATCCCCCCTAGAAGTGTGACCCATTATTTATGGGACACCCTGCCTGTATATATAAGCACATTTATATCCATGTCAGGCCATTCACTCTTTAGGCATTGTTCATTTCCCCACTATCTTTTCTCTATGGTTGGTGTAAAAGCTCGACCATCATTCAGCGATCAATCAAAAAGTATTGTCGCCATAATACCAAATGCTAAGAAATATTGTTCTTGTAGTTGTCCAGTTTTTTACGTGCTCGGACAAGCAATATCCTGCCTTGGTTGCAGAGCATCTAATTAATGGGGTCCTACTCCGAAATCAAATATGGATTATGCTCTAGCTAGATCCATGTAAAGACTTTTTTTCGAACCTGACATTTTTTGTTGTTTTAAAAAGTCTCATGACTAACGGATGGCGCCTACATGAAATTTTTTTTCATTGGGTTATTTTTCTATACAACATTGCAACGTTTCTTGTCAGCGACGTCACGGGTTGCTTTAAGAACTCAACTAACTTTCTAGCTATCTGATAAGCGAAAAAGACAGAGCAAGCATCATCTCTGACCAGGGTTGGCAAAAAAACCCGGTTTTTTTTAAAAAAACCCTAGTGGTTTGGGTTTTATCAATAAAACCCTGAAAAAACCCATATAAAACTGGGTTTTTTCGGAAAAAGTGTGGGTTTTTTTCAAAATTAAGTGGTTTTCTTATTTGTGTTAGGTGTGTTTTTCGAATTTTTGTGAGTTCTTTCTATGTTAAATATGTTCTGTCAAAATAATGTCACTTTTTCCATAGTTAAGTGTGTTTTTTCAAAGTTGAAACTTTTTATACTTTGAAAAAACACACTGAAATTGTAGAAATACCCCTTACACTAACTTTTATATTTAAATAACTGTTTTCCAATATCAATGCATCTAAAAAACTAGAAAAATATCAGTATATTTTATATTTTTAAAGAAAAAGTTCTCCAACGTAGGCACGTACCTTAAACATAACACCTAGTAAAATTATTGTTCATCCATGAAAATCATACCAAAAGATGTTCAATGGGTGAGAATACAGGGCCCAAGAACAAATGTTCCCTATCAATATTTTAAGGGGGTAAATGGGCCCTCCATTGATAATGGAGTTCCATTACACATTTGGAGCAGTGGCAGAAACGTCTGTGTAAGAGGTATTTAACCGAGAAATTTAAGATTTTTTGCAATGAATATGATTATTAATGAACTCAATGCATATTTTCAATCGTTTGTGCTTCCTTTAAATGGTATTTTTTAGGTTTTATTGAGAGATATCGGTCTTGTCATCATTTTTGGCAAGTTTTAGCTTCAGGGTCATTTTTGGTAAATGGTATCTTCCCGGCAACCATGTTTTTAGTAAGTCTCATGTGTATCTGACTGTGTTTAGGACTGGGTACCCAAAAAGTAACTTTATTCTTTCAATATTGTTTGTTATGAAAAACTTTGAGAAAGCCAAATTGTGATAAAGTGCGGATTTTTCCCTAATAAAGAGAAATTATTGACTCGAAAGGTCTTTTAAAATGATCAAATGGGCCATGAGAATACAGATATGCAATTTCAGACATCAGGGAAAATCTCTTTTGAGTATAGGGGGTGTTGAAATTTTAAAAGTATAGTACAGATTCAAAGGAGAAATTAGATCTCTTTAAAATTCATTTTAAAGATAATGGAGATATTTTTACAGATATATCTTTCATTTTAGACATGTATAAGTCCATAAACAGTAACATACTTCATTTTTTAACGTTAATAACAAATGTTCTTGCTGTGAAACTAATGCATTCCTTTGGGCCGTTTCAGCACCCCTTATGGGGGATTTACACCACCGCTGCAAGAGCTGCAAGTCATGCAAAAAGCGGAATATTTTAGTACCCGCTACTCACAAAAGATGGCGCTCGTCAATTGGTTTATTGGAATAACAAATTCCCGTTTCTTCCCGCAAACCGAAAATGTCGCTTTTACAGTAGTGCTGTAAATCCCCCATAGACAGCACAGAAATTTTCACTGTTATCTGCAATAGCATACATGTGTTCTCATGTCTCTTTTACTTCTTTTGGAAGACCTCTCTGGTGAATAATTTCTCTTTATGAGTGACAAAGCTGCACAAAATCACAATTTCACTCCCTCAAAGTTGTTCATATTGAAAGAATAAAATTGCTTTTCAGGTCCTCAGACCTAAACTCAATCAGACACATGAGAGACCTACCAAAAACATGGTGGACGGTAAGTTACCACTTACCAAAAATGACCCAGAAGCTAAAACTCGACGAAAATGATGATTAGACTGATTTCTCTCAATAAAATCTAAAAAATACCATTTAAACGCAGCACAAACGATTGAAAATATGCATTGAGTTCAGTAATAATCATATTCATTGCAAAAAATATTAAATTTCTCGGTTAAATACCTCTTACACAGACGTTTCTGCCACTGCTCCAAATGTGTAATGGAACTCCATTATCAATGGAGGGCCCATTTACCCCCTTAAAATATTGATAGAGAAAATTTGTTCGCAGGCCAAGTATTCTCACTCATTGAACATCTTTCGGTAAGATTTTCATGGATGAACAATAATTCTACTAGGTGTTGTGTTGAAAAAACAGTTCCGTCCTTAATTTTTGCACAGCAGTGTATTTATTGAAACCCCGTTTAAATTTTGAAAAAGCCCAACAAAATTAAAAAAATATCCTAAACTTTGGAAGAACCCATGCAATTTTGAAAGAAATCTATTTACATTTGAAAAACCCACTGAAATTTAAAAAATCCTCCTTAATTTTTTATAGGGCTCGACCGATGGCAGTTTTTTGGCCGATGGGCCGATGCCGATTGTTTGAAATTTTCCATCGGCAGACCGATGACCGATGTTAATTATTTGGCCGATTGCCGATGGCCGATGCTTAAGGCCGATGGTTAAAAATGTAAACCCTTTGGCATTATTTTTTTATAAATGCTTTAAAACCTCTCGCAGAACCAGAAATGAAATCTTTTTTTGTATAAATTTTTAGGCAATTTTTTTCTTTGAAAACTATTTTACTTACAAATAGCAATCCTCTTTGGATAGGGAGGTTAAAGGGTCTCAAAATGAGTTAAAACACTACTTTTGAGGGATGAACCCCCAACAAAATTTTGACGCCAGTTTTACATTTGTTTACATTGTTATTTTCTTGAAAATTCTGCCAATTACCAAGTATTGGTTTGCTTTGGGAGTTCTCCATCAGAAGTGTTTCAATATAAGATAAAACACTAGCTTAAAAGCGGAAAATTTATAAACAATTCTAGCTCAAAACATCTAGCTCCCCTCAAAATTCTGACGTCTATTTATCATTTATTAACTTCGTAAATTCGTTGGTATACAAGGAGCTAATCTCCTTATATATCAGGATATTTAAAAAAAAACAGAAATAAATTACCCTCAAAAAGAGAAGATATTTAAAATTACAGTGTTACCCCAAATTAAATGCGCTCTTAGAAAAAAAATTATCAGAATTTTAAAGGGGGAAATATTATAAAATTGTTCTCAACACTTTGGGGGAAGGTTAAACCTTTAACCTTAAAGGGGGGGTCTGGATTGTACCCCCAATAAAAATTTTAAAATTTGCCTTCTGAAGTAGTTTCAGCTTATTTTGAGACCCTTTGGGTTACATCTTAAAAGAACAGTTCAATGCAAAACCACAAACTTTCCAAAGGCAAAGTGTCATAGTTTCAAGGGGGCGGTAGTACTCCCAAAATTTTTTTTAAAGATTCCCCTTTTACCAAGAGTTATATTTACTTTTAAATCTCTTAAGGGGACACCCAAAGGGTAAAGCTTCTTGTGACAGAATTTTCAGTGAAAAACACTGTACTCTGACGAAATTTTTAGAGGGGTTTATGGGTTCTCCCCCACAAAATTTTTTGAAATTTGCCTTTTTAAGTAGGGTTTCTGCTCATTTTTAGGCCATTTGGGTCACATCCGGGGGTACAGACCCTTTCCATTTTTAACTGAAAATGTTGAATTTCCATGGGAAAAAAAGCTTTAAAAAACGCCAGAGCTTGAAAGGGGGCTGGGGATCCTCCTCCAGAAAATGTATTGAAAATTCCCCTTAAAACAAGTGTTTTGACTCCGTTTTAAACACTGGGTGGTTTGGGGGTTCACCTCCAGAATTTTTTTTTCTAATTTTACCCTCAAAAGTAGTGTTTAGCTCATTTTGAGACTTTTTTGAGTTACATCCGCTGCTCTTTCTCAATCTACAAAATTTTCAAGGATTTGACACTCTTTTCCCATAAAAAATAAACTATTTTCCCCCATAATTTTTCCCATAAAAGGGACATGGAGGGGGCATTTGGTTCCCGGTTCCCCCTAAATGACACCCATGCTGGTGCAAGTTCAATTTAAAACTACATTTGGAGCAAGATGGAGCAGAAGCACATTTTTTTGTCAATCGCTTGATGTTATTCTGTTTTCTGCGAAAAACATCGGCCAAACATCGGCTTTTAGATGTTTTTTTAGGCCGATGGGCCTATTTTTTCTCAAGTTAACATCGGCCGCCGATGTCTAGGCCAATGGCTATTTCTTCAAACAATCGGCGCCGATGCATCGGTCGAGCCCTAATTTTTTATATCTAGTTTGAACTTTAAACGCCTTAAATTTTGAAAAAAAAACCCATTCATAATGAAAAAAACCCACTGAATAATGAAAAAAACCTATTAAACGTTTTAAAAAAATCCCTGAAATTGAAAACCACCATTTAATTTTTGAAACCTAGTTTAAATTTTGAAAAAAAAACCTTAATAAAATTTAAAAAATATCTTAAACTTTGAAAAAACCCATTCACAATATTAAAAGAAATCTTAGATTTTAGAAAAAAAACACTCGACTGCAGTTCTTGGTATGTTATTTCGTGAATGTTTTTCTTTAATATATTAAAATTTCGCCAAAATCTTGATTTTTCTTGAAAAAACACAAAAATTGGTCAAAAATGTGTTTTTTTTAAAAATCCATTGGGTCCAATCCAGCCAAACCTGTCTCTGACTCACCAATTAGGTAGTTAGAAAATCAATCTGTAACGTCATTGATTGGAAAGGTTGTAAATTTATATAGCATAGATTTTATAATTTATAAAATTTTTTACGGACTTGACGTTTATTTGGTATAATTCTGCATTTGATAATTTTTTTATTAAGTTGATTGGATGAAAAGAACTTAATATTGAATAATGTTAATATTTATGCAGGACGGAACAAAAGCTTGCTATGAAAGTCAAGTTTATAAAGTCGAAATCTATAATGATACGCAGAAGATAGACACTGTTATAGAGTAAGTAAAGAGATGCGTCTTTACTGTTTAACTGACGTGATAAATAGAAATTTTATGCTTAATCCAAATTTTTACAGAAATTGCTTTTGTACTGGGGATTTTAATAGAACTCCTTTCTCTCCGGATAACTCTTCAAGTGAAATCGTGAATATTGTTATTCAGTGCGGAAGGTAAGAAGTACATACGCATTATTTATTCTAAAAAGAAAGTTTTTTAAACTAATCCGGAAATATTTTTGTATTTTGAAATCCAAGTAAGAGAACCTTTCTTGGACCTTTCTGCTGCAAGCTAATGCAGTGTGAAAACAGGCTGAACTTCCATGCTGTGAGGCAGGAAACTCCCAACAGGCTGTGAGGCAGGAAATTCCCAAGAAAAACGTAGTTCTGAACCTCATTAAAAATACCCTACAAGGGATGTAAAATTCTGTCGATTCCGTTAATGAATGGTAGCGAAATAAAAACCAAATTATGTTAATTTTTTCATAAATAATAAAATAGAACCAAATGCATTGATAGGTTGCATATGGTTAATCCTATTACCTCTAATTATATCCTGTTTAACTTAGAAGAGACTAAAAAACAAAATTACTGCATCAAATGAATCGTCAGTTTGAAGAAGGGAATAAGTCCAAAAAATGACAAATTGACTTTTTGTGCCCAAAACAATCTCCAAGCTTTGTTCTACACATGGGTGAAAAGAGGGGGAAAATAACTAACCCCTAAAGGGAGATATCACCCCTTGAAGTTGTGAAATCGATGTCCATTCATTGTATTTTTTAAGTTAATTTAGAATTAAAGTTAATTTGTTTTTCTTTTCATATTCTTTGTGCTGTAAACTAAGTTAAAATAAAATTTTCTCTTAATTTCAATGTTTTTCAAACTTTTTTTTATGCAGGGAATGTTTGACTCCATTTATATTCACTCACTCCCATGGGCGTAGCCAGGGTTACACTTAGGGGGGGGACAAGCAGGGTCGAATCTTTTCTGTTTGTGGAGAACAATTTTAAAGCCCCGTGAAAGAGGGTTGTAGCCACAGTTAAGTTTCGAGAGGGTTTTTTGACCTTTTATAAATTAATGTAAAAGTTTTTAGTACGAAAGGTTCAAGTTTCAAAGGGGTGTCTGGGAGTCAGAAAATTTATGGAAATTTGACCCTAAGAACAGGGTTTTAAACTGTTTTTAGTACATGTAAACCCAATTTTGGGTATACATTTGAAGACTGGACTTCAAAAACTATATAAGTGCCAAAAAGTAAATTTTCTGCAATCGAACATTTTAAATTTGATTCTCCATAGGAATACGCATAAAAAGCCATCTTTCGGGCTAATTTTAGACTACTTAGAACTGTTGTGGCGCTAAGCCGACTTTATAGGTTGTTGGAGATGGTACCAGGGATGTTGCACCACATTAAGCATTTTGTAGCAGCTAAATTCAAAATTTGTAGCAGTTTGTAGCGGCTAAATTTAAAATTTGTAGCAGAATAGACCATTTTTGTAGCAACCAATTTAATTATAAGTTTTAATTACAAAAACGCCAAATGCAGGGTTCATTCAAATGTTCAGAAATCAAAATCAAGGAGTATTCCAGGAGTTGTCAAGGAAAGTTTTTTAAAAATTCAAGGAGAACCTTTTTACATAACTTAAGAAGCTTCAAACACACACTGTGCCTATTACATTCCTGAATCACACACACAAACAGCTCCCGTTAAAAAAACGTTACATTGCTCCATCGATGGAACGGGTGGGGTTGCTGGATTTGGCAATCAATTCACAGTTTGGCGCATCTCGCATTTTTCCGTTTTTAAGAAATGAAACTTTTACATTACATTCACCAGTTATTTGGAACAAGAGTTGGGCGCAATCAAACTACATTTTTAATCTGATTGAAAGTATAAGCTGATTACTTTTGTAGTTTGATAACATTTGGAATTTTCAATCGAACTACATTATGTAATTGGATTGAAAGTAATATGGTTACTTTTTTTTGGGAAGTTTTGCGGATAGATTTTATCTTAGTTGGCAAGGGGAAGGGAGGGGGTCAGAAATGACCAAAAACAAGGTTACGTAATATAGTCTTAAGCCCAATTCCCATGGGATGCGGTTTTAAATCTGCACGCAAAAAACGCTCCCCTACTTTCCCTACGTTTTTTGAAGAAGATCGATCTTTCTTTTTACAAATAGATTCACAGGAGCACATGACGAGAAGAGGCCAATCACAGGCCTAGTAAGAAAACCGCTCCTAAATCCGCTTGTCCGAAATTCGCTTGCTTTTTTTCTTCGTTCATGTTCAAGAAGTAAGGCAAATTCGCTTACTTTTTTTGGTCACGTGATTCCCTTCGACCAATACGAAATCCCCATCAAGCAATAACAGCATCCATTTTTATTTTGATGCTTCGTACCAGATCATGATAGGCTATTTTACTGAATTTAAATGATACATCCTAATTAAGATGAGATAACTACTCGCAGTTAATAAATTTACAAAAAGCATCATCTTTGTTACGATGAGCGGCTTCCAGATTACAAGGAATAATTAAACAAATAAAGCAGACGGCAAACGGCATGGGAAACGAGAATTCTGGAGATTCTGGCTTTTGCCGACTTTTGTATTGGCGCCAAAATTTACAGTATATAACTTCAAACAATTTTATTAAGTTTAAAAAGCCTGCATTTTTCATCAAATTAGTAGTATCCACTAAAATTAAATCAATGCTTAAATCATTACTTCTAATATTTTAAAGTTTATTCATGATAAGAATGATGCAATGATTATGACGAGAAGCTCCGAGGTGAAAATGTTTCATATAATACAAAAGCTGTTGTATAAAATGGAAGTTATTTTAATTAAGAACAAAAAATGAAACTAATTATCTCACTGAAAATATTTTAAAAAGAGCTCTATGAAGAACACCAATAATTTCTGATTTCACATAGCGATATTTTTTTTATTCTGTTCACATGTTCTGATGAAAATATTAGCTTTGGTATAAATCCAAATCATGACAAAAATGTGTTTGTATTTTTTTTAAATACTACAGTATATCTCAAAACATTCAAAAAAAGTTGGACCTTTTTCTGATTTGGATCATAATAAAAAAATGACAACTTAATAAAAAGAAAAATAAAAAAATGCAGAACACAGACGGCATGGGGAGAATCAGATTATTGTTCTATCAAAGGTCTATTTATATATTTTGTACATCTGAAGGAGTTTAATAATTCAGAAAATCAAATGAGAAAGTCATTTCAATCTACAGTTCTTTTTACGAATTTAAATAGGTATATCCTTTTAAGACATCAACTCAACGTTTATCTCCAGAATTCTCGCTTCCCATGCCGTTTGCCGTCTGCTTTGTTTGTTTAATTACTCCTTGTAATCTGGAAGCCGATCATCGTAACAAAGATGATACTTTTATAATTTTATTAACTTTGCGAGTAGTTATCTAATCTTAATTAGGATGCATCATTTAAATTCTGTAAAATAGCCGATCATGATCTGGTACGAAACATAAAAATAAAATGGATGCTGTTATTGTCTGATGGGGCTTTCGTATTGGTCGAATGGAATCACGTGACCAAAAGCAGAAAGCGAATTTGCTGACTTCTTGAATATAAACCAAGAAAAAAAGCCGGCCAATTTCGGACAAGCGAATTTACGAGCGGTTTTTTTACTGGGCCTGTGATTGGCCTCTTCTCGTCATGTGCTCCTGTGAATCTATTTGTAAAAGGAAAGATCGATCTTCTTCAGAAAAAGTAAGGAAAGTAGGGGAGCGTTTTTTGCTTGCGGATTTAAAACCGCATCCCATGGGAATTGGGCTTTAATGTTTTTAAAATCTGGTGAAATAACTAGTACACAGATTAGGTTGATTTAAAAAGTTTAAATAGAATACTTTATTGATTTTAAAATTACAACAATAACAAATATGTGATAGACCTGTCCTCATTTTGTGACAATCATATTGGAGTCGGATGTGATCGAATTGTCACAAGAATAAATGTGATCGCATTGTCACTGGGACTATGCTAGACATGTGTCCTATATTTTTGATCAACAAATGTGATAAGTTAAATGTGATAACGAGGCCAAGTGATGCATATTTTTGGAATTATTCCCTTCTTCCAACTGACGATTCAAATGTTCTTAAACTTAGTCAGACGTCAGAAGAAGAGATGGTATTTTATTGTCAGTCATATAATTTTTTTTTCGACTTCACAAGAGGAATATTTCGTAGTACTATAGTAGATCTTGAACTAAAAAGATTGTGTTTGATATTTTTAAATGTATAACTGCTTGATATTTTAATTAATAATGGGATGAAATTAGACTGCATGCGCATAATTTATATTCTTTCTTACAGTCGTGTATTGCCAGAAATAAAACCGTTATGTAATAAGGACGACTTATGTGAAAAACACGAATATGAAACTTATGGTTATGAAAGGCCCGGGTTGTACTTGGACAAATATACTAAATTGTATGTAGTTAATTAATTTAATTCCTTTTGTATGGGATGTTTTGTGGAAATTAACACTTTTTACAAGTACTGGTTTGATTTATCTTACAGCTGTTCATGTAAAAGAAATATCTCTATGCCAAAACAAAGTTGCTTGAAAAGTGAAGATGAAAGTACTTCCACTTTAGAAGTATATAGATGTAGTTCACCAGTAAGTGTAATTTTTTCCCACAGAGCAGTAATATATGCAGCAGTATAGTGATGGTACTTGGGATAGGATTTGTTTTGTGAATGAAAAGAATTTTCTCCAAAATTGATAATTTCCAGGGGAACATAAGTTTCTTAGTATTCACAACAGGAAGATTCCTTGAGAGATGTAGATGAATCATATTTCTACACTTCATATGCAATTCTAAAATTTTTACCACTAGGGTGTCTAAAAAATATTTTCCATTCCTTTTCGTCTCGAAAGGTTATATGTGTGAAGTTTCAGCCCCCTAGATTAACTCTAGGGTTTTCTTGTAGAGCCCTGAAGTTTTTAAAAATGACTAATTTTTAGAATGAAAACAGAAATTTTAAGATTTATACTGTGAATTGTATTCTGGTTGAAAGGTTTTATTGAGGACACATTCTGATGGGTTATATTAACTGCACACTATAGCGCTTATACAGGGTGTTTCAAAATTGCGTTGCACGGCTTTTATTCTGAACCAGCCCCTCCTAGGGTCATGGAAGTAAGGTCTACCCCTAGGTAAGTGAGCCTGGAGAATGCACTGAAATAACTTACAGCACCCCTAGCGGCGAAATTAGAAAGTTAAAAAAATAAATTTTAAAAACTAGAAGAGATAGAGCAAAAACCTCACGGAAAGTATTGTTGCCAACGTTATGAAGAACTCACTGAAAAACATTTATGAAAATATCTTGAATATTCGTCGAGATATTAGCATGTGAAAATAGCACTTTTTCAGGGGTCAAAAAAGAAAAAGTTCGCATATTTGCAAATTTTTTTGATTAAATTTTCTGTTCTTTAAACTAAAAAAACCCACAAAACTACATAATAACACTGAAATAATACATAATAACACTTAATACAGAAGGCCTCCTAATTATGACCCATTTTACCCCAAGTACAAAATATTGGTGCAAAAGATAAAATATTTTACATTTTTCTAAGCTGATTGGCTTGAAATGTCTCTCAGACTTTCTTATATGGAAAAATATCACAAAAGTCTGCTGTATTTTATTACAATATATAGATTTTTGGAAGTTGGTAAACCCTGTTTTTTCGACAACACCATTTACCGTTCAAATTAAATATTTTTTTAGTTCTTAAATTCATAAATCTAAATTTTTGACAATCTGAAAATGTTACCAACAGATAAAAGATTATAAGGTAAATGTGGGTTTAGTGGACACTGCACCAATAGTGGCCAAATAGCTGATTAATTTTAAATAAAACGAGTTAGAGGCATCAAACAGCGTCAAAATTCATAGGCCTAGTCCTAGTAGATTGTACAATCAGGTAAGCTGGTAAATTATCACCGATACCACAGATCAGCATGCGAAGGATATTTAAATATTTGAAAATAACAACATCGGCCGAGTGACTGAAATTTGATTTTGCTTATTGAATCGCGTAAGGAAACGGGTATATCGGAACTAATAACGGGTAATCGGGAGTCCGTTATTAGTGGCTTCTTATATGAGTGGGGTAATAGTCTGAAACTGGCCACAGCGTTTGCATCAGCAAGTGTGATGGTGCCGGTGCAAGCTTGGGTCTGGTCTCTGGCTTTTTTAGCCAAAGAATCAGCACACTCATTGCCTTCGATGTTTACATGTGCAGGTATCCATTGTAAAACGCATGTTTTTCCCTTGTGGTGCAGCTGTTCGAGTAGGAGGTTTATGGAGGAGGTGATGTTTGTCTCTCCATTTATGATGGCCTCTAAAGCAAACCTAGAATCTGAAAGAATTATCAATCCTTCTGAAGTATCCATAGCCTGCGAGTCTGTCTTATACATGGTGAGGGCTCCCCTAATCGCTAGGAGCTCGCTGGTGAAGTTGGAAGCAATTATTCCAGTGTTGAGAGCGTGTTCTCGTCTCCTGCCTCCCGGAAGGAGAAGGAGAACACCAGCTCCGCCATTACTAAGGGATTTGTCCGAGGAGCCATCGGTGTATGCAATTGCCAGGTTCTCTTGAGAGAGCTCCGCTATTGTTTCAAGGCCTTTACGTTTTAGAGCATTAGGGTCTTCGCTTTTAGAACAAGGTTGTAGCAGGTTTAAATTAAACTTTGTATTACTGGGTGGTTTTCTTGGAAGAAGAGGATCTTGAAGGAAATCTAAGGTGGAATGTTTCAGATTGATTCGTTTTCTGATATCTCTATCATGCTGGAGGGTCGAGGATCTCTTAAGCCTAATCGATCCCTTCCAGTCATTGAAAACCCTTGCGGGGATGTGATCAGTGTTGCGACACCGGAGTTTATTGGTAAACTTAATGGTAGCTAGATCTCGCCTGTTTTCTAGAGGTGGTATGCCGCATTCTTGTTCAGCTTTTTTATTGTTAGTTGATGAGAAGCTCTATGCTGGACAGTATCTAGTTTCTCTTTAATAGAGAGGTAGAGGCCGGAGTCCAAATTGGGGTGGCATATTCAAGCACTGGTCTGATGACAGTGCAGTAAGTGCTGAGGCCTTGAGCCCCAAGAAGTACCGCAAAGTTTCCTAAGTATATTTAATCTTCCAAGAGCTCTGTCGGCAGTGTGTTTGATGTGCTTTGTAAATCGTAGTTCTGGGTCTAGAGTGACGCCAAGATAGGAAGGAAAGTCAACCTTACCGATTTGAGAGTCCTTGATTTTGATTGTGGTGTTGAAGGTGCTTCTACGTCTTCTATCAGTGGAGAAGATGCAGTAATTTGTCTTGTCTGTATTGATGGCTAATTTAAGATAATCTGCCCATGCAGCAATTCCCTTCAAAGTTGTGTTTATAGCTTTCTCCGACACCTTGATGTCACTGTGTGTATGCCAAACAGCGATGTCATCAGCTTAACATGCGATTTTTGTGTCAGGGGGGATATGAGGATGAATGGTGTTCATAAATATGAGGAAAAGGAGGGGGCTTAGAACTGAGCCCTGTGGCACTCTGCCCTCAGCCTGTGTGACTCAGAGAGCACTCCATTAAACCTAACAGAGAAGTTTCTGTCTCTAAGAAAGTCATTTTTGCAAATGAGCGCATTTTCTTCAATTCCAGTTCTATGAATTATATGTATCAGTTTTTGACGCCAGACTCGGTCAAAAGCAGCTGATAGATCTAAAAACACTGCTAATGTTTTTCTGTGGGGTTTTTCTTCCCATTTATTATCGACTAACACAGATAAAAGAGCTGGTCTATAGTGCTATGATGAGCTCGGTAAGCTGTTTGATAGAATTGGAGTTTGTTGTTTTCCAAGAGCCAGCCCATAAGTCTGCCGTGGATTACCCGTTCCATTAGTTTACAAAGACTGCTAGTGAGGGAAATTGGCCTCTGACGCACTTTTATTTAGTTTCAAAATTGGAATGATGATGGAATGTTTCCAGATTTTGGGCAGTTTGCCTGATCTCCAAGAGAGGTTGAAAATGTCTAACAGCTCTTTTTTCGCGCCGTCCCCGAAGTGCTGAACCATATGGCTAAATATTAGGTCGGGTCCAGGAGCCTTTCCCGGATTTAACTTGTCGATTGCATGTGATAACTCTTTCACTGAGATAGGTTCAGTAAAGATGTCTTTATGGGGATAGATTTTTGAGGCTGCGATGGTTTTCTTATAGGCTCGTAGCAGTTTTTTGTCGTTTGCATTAAAGTTTAATTTGCTTTTATTTTCATAGTGCGTTGCGAGCAGTGATGCTGTTTCTTTATTTGTGGCAGCGCTTCTTCCCGAGGAAGAGAGGATGTTCGACTTTTTATTGGAATTCTGATGTGTTGGTTGATTATTTAGAGCTTTGATGATATTCCAATGCTGTGTTGTCTTTTGAGGATCCAAATTTTCACAGAATTCAGCCCATTTTTTTCGCCTGCAAGCAGAAATTTCGTCTTTAACCTTATGGCAGATCTCATTGAATCTCACTCTGTTTGCTTCAGTATTACTCTTCTGAAGTTCTTGACATAGTTTATCTCGTTCTTTAATTATATCCTTTATGTTACTATCTTTCCAAAAGGGGATCCAGTCATTTCTTCTTTGGACTCTAGGGATGGATTTTTTTGCTGCTGAATTGATTCGCTAGGCAAAGGTCTTTAGTTTATCGTCAAGTGTTGATGGGGAACTGAGAGAGCAGAGCGCTTCAAGTTCTGGGGTAAATCTGCACCAGTCAGCTTTTCAAAAATTCCAAGAGCTTTTGTTCTGTATTGTGCAATCAACATTTTAGTTGATCTTTTAGTCAAAATTGGGAAATGGTCACTTATAGCTATATTTAGGACCTTCCATGTTGAATGTCTTGCTGATTGATGGTTGATGGCTGTGATGTCAAGTGCTGATGCCGTACCGTTTGTTTTAGATAGATAAGTGTTTTCATTATTATTAAGATGTGCCGACGTGCTGGCCGAGTGGTTAGCGTATCTGACTGCGAAGCCGTACATCCGGGGTTCGAATCCCCGTTTGGCATGGATGTTAATTTCTGTCCTTGTGTGATGAATGAATGTGGCCCCCCTGTAAAAAGGGGTTGTGCTAGTGAATGTGTGTGTGGCGCGGGCAACAGTACCTCACCTCCGTGGCTTCGGTCCGCAGGTGCTCGCTGGGTAACGCTAAGTAGGTACTTCTTAGGGCATTTCAGTGGTAAAAGGATAATGTCCTAGTACCCGCCCATTAGAAATAAAAAAAACTATTATTAAGAATAGAAAAATCGATGTCACAGAGAAGGTCTTCGATTTGTGAGCCTTTTGAATCCAAGGTTGGAGACCCCCAAGAGGGGCTTTTAGCATTAAAGTCTCCCAGAATAATTCTGATATCTGAGTCTGTGTCCACTAACTCACTTTTAGGAGATTTATGTTTGTGGTTGAATTATCTGGATGATAAGAATTTACAATTGTGACTTCATGCTGGGGCAAGGTTACGCTAACAGCTTGTATCTCTGTGCTACTCTCACTTATATCGTTATCTGATGGAAGTTGGATTTCTCTGAATTTGATGTTTTCGGATTTGATTAGAAAGGCTAGGCCTCCTCCTGCCCGGTCCTTCCTATCCTTGCGCAGAGTGGTGTATCCCTTGATTTTCAGTTTCAGATTAGGGTGTAACTTTGTCTTCTGCAGACATGCAATGTGCACACTGTGTTTTCTAAGGATATCAGATAGCTCTTGGGTTTTCCTTTGAGCTCCATTTATATTTAATTGAAATATGTTCCAAGTCCTCATCGCATTCTTTTCGCCATCGGCCCGGACTTGGGCACGGGGCTCGTCGGCTGCCCCGTACGCGGTAACATAAAAACTATCACCATATATTGCACTATCCATTTAAAAAAATGCCAGTGCCTCCGAAGAGGTTGGACTTCTACCTGTTGGTTCGCGGGAGGTATTTCATTTCCCTCCTACCACCCGAAGGAGGCATTCCCCTATCCACCGCCCAGGGGACGCGCTCTCTAGGGGTTACAGGCTCCCCCGAGAGCCATATAGTATCAACTTTTTCATAAACTAAATTTTTTATCGTCTTAAAATATTCCCCAACCAACCGATACAGATATCGCAAACCTTTTTAAATTATTATTTTTCAATTTTTAAGAATGTTTACAAATTTTTTTTTGCTCATCATGTATTAATAGTTCTTTGCTATTATTATTTTAGAAAGAGTTACGTTTTTGTGTTCATTATGAGATTGAGAAAATTGAATATTATGACAAAGTGGATGAACATACTTTCAACAAGCTGAGAACTATCCCTCGGTAAGATATAGTGATTTGATTAGAGTTTATAAATAACCCTTTCATTTTAAAAATTTTGTTTTGAATTCTGAAATAATTAAAATATACTCATTTTGACCCTCAATAACGGGGTAAAAAGAAAAAAAATACCTTAACACGGCCTGAATCGGATAACATAGAGAGCCTAGAGTAGAAAGAGAGGCAACAACGCACTGATAGTTTCTGATAGGCTGAGAGGAAATTTTTACCGCCGCAGGCTATTACGGTTTCTCAATTCAGCTGTAGGGTTGGGATTGCGTTACGGTCCGAACATAAAGAGTTTTTCAATTCACCTATGCTGAGGGATTGTGTTACGGTCCGAAAAAAAGAGTTTTTCAATTCAGCTATGCTGAGGGATTCTCGCTACTGTCCTACGGAGAGGAGACAACACACTGATCTTTTCTGATTGGCCGAGAGGAAAGTTTTACCGCCGCAGGCTATTTCGGAAAAACAGGTCATGCGCACAAACCAGTTTAAACCTGCTGTCACCTCTCATCCCACTGTAGGATCTCTAGGATAACATTTGAGCTGTTACGAAAAATTTCCTATTAAAGATTTTCGAATGCTTTAAAAGAATACATATTTCGAATCCTAACTAATACTTTTAGAACCCGCATTTCTAAGTGCCATGATCCGATTTACCCTGATTGCGAGTAAATGTTTACCCCACATTCAGGGTAAATCGGATCTCGGGCAGTTTTTGTTGAAACAAAATGCAATTTTGACGTTAATTAAGTTTACTAGATATTTATTATAATAATGAATAAACATCAACAATCATATTCTAGATGCATTTAGTGAAGGATCATGTGAGATCAAATTTGATTGTTAAGCGTTTGCATCATTTGTTTACGACTACTTTCATCCTTTATTTCTTCTATATATCAGTAAATAAATTATTGAGGAAAATTTGGATTGCAGATTTCAATTTGCCACAAACTATATTAATAAACCCCAAAATCGAAATTTAAAAATGAGTTTTCCTCATTGCTAAAAGTCTGTACAGAAATATTTTTTTGGAAATACTATTACTGAATACCTGAATACTATTTTAATCCAGATTAATGTAACTTTAACACTATACTTATTGTATGTAATCAGGATAATATTTTTCTAGTTCAGAGTAATGTTTAACTTTAGTATTAAACTTTATAAATGCATAAAAAAATCGATCGACTAATTTTTTCACAATTACCTATTTTATCTACTATACGGCCCTCCACGTCATTATAATCTTTGAGCCCGCGGATTCAAAAAGGTTGCCCATACCTGTACTAGATCACTGACTGTTTTTGGTACCAATAGTTGACACCATATCCAATGGTGGGGTTTTACACATTTCTTTTGTCAAGTTCATAAAAGCTCATAACGTTTGATTTAAAAAAAAGACACATATCATGTCAATTTTTTTCTGTTACAAACTTTTATTTTCATTTGATGTGATAATCGTTTCATTTGGGCCAATTTTTACCGTACTGTAAAGAAATTAGTTTTTTTTTGATAAAAACTAAAGTTTTCACCTATTTTAGATGCAACTGCACTTATGGACGTGTTATACCTGTTAATCCAAACCCACGCGATTATCAACAAAGTGAAAACCCTCCGGAAGAATATGAAAAAAAATTCGTTTGTATAAAGTAAGAAATCCTTAAAAATTACCTACATTTTTCATCATGTTTCATAAATTCGTCTTATTCATAAGATAAGCCGTCCTACATTGTTTAATAGGCCGGGTCGAAAAAGACGAAATTCAAAGAGTCGAAATGTAAATGTAATAGTGCTCAAAAGTTGTAACACACTATTACAAGCATAACGCAAAAAATTTTTTTGAAATCGGTCAACGTTTGAACCTCGCGCAACGCGGTCAAAGTTTTGAAGTTTTGGTCATTTTTAAAGAAATTGGCCGAAAATCACAAGATTACGTGTTCAAAAGATGTCCTCAATTTTTTCATAGTTGAGTACCTTCATTTTTAATAGTATGTGTCTAGTTTCATTACTTAGCATCCCCATATTTTAAAGTAATAAATTTTTAAAGTTTTAAAATTCTTGTAAAGTTGTTTTTCCCGCATTTATAAAATAGCTATAACTCAAGAACAACTGCAGATAGAAACTTGCAACTGGTGTCATTCGATACAGACTATTTTTCTGAATAATTGGTGGGCATCACGACTAACGCCCTTTAAAACAAAGATTCAAAATGTTTAAAATTGAAAATAAAATTTAAAAATTAAACATAAAAACAAAATTTTGAAAATTGGTAAAATTTAGATTTTATTGCAATTGAACATCTATTATGAACTTGTTTTAACAATTTTAAGTTCAAATTCCAGTGTTATCACACTGAAAAAAATATTTTGCATTCGTCTTTTGTGTAGTCTCTTAGAACCTTCATTATGAATGGTTAAGTACCGATGAAGTATTGCAAGTTAATAAAAAGCAATAAAACTAATTATTCTATCAAATAAGAAGGACATGTTAGTTTTTAGATAACTTTTATAAATGAATTATCCTCCACTTTCCCATTTAAAGGTGTTAGCGCACCGCACGTTCAAAGTCACCTTTGCTTTCGAAGTAGGGCTAGGGTGTCTCAAAAAAACCTTTTTTCGAAAAACCGCGCTCCCCAGGGCTTTTCCCATGCCATTTGGTCCCAAAAGATAGTGTGTAAAGTTTCAGCCCCCTAAGTTAACTCTAGGGTTTGCCTGTAGAGCCCCAAAGTTTGAAACGAAAGGAAAAAATTACCAATTTTCAGGATTTTTAAAAACTATATTTTAAGATTGATACTGCGATAAAACTGGTTTAAATATGTCATTTAGGACTTATTTAGATGGAATATTTTTATTTATGTGTATTAACTGCACCCTATAGCCCCTATAATTTAAGATTAAAACGTACTACGTTGCACTCGCCAAAGCTTAACCCAAAATTTATATTTAAAAAGATGGTTGTTGTCCTTTTTTTGATACCAAACATTGAAACCTTTACAGGGGTTTCATTTTTAATAAGTAGATTTAAATTTTAAACTGCACAGATCGGAAATGACATGGATATTTCCTATACCTGACGTGAATATCGATTTTCTTTTTTCAAAGTTAGGAAAATAGTTTAATACTTGTGAATCTTGGTTGAAATGTTAAAGAAAGAAGTTTTTAATTATAACTTTCCCCTAATACGTTAAAAGAAAGTAATTTTCCAAACTTAAAAAACGAAAATAGATTTTCATATCTGGTATAGGAAATATCTACGAGTATGTCATTTCCGATCTAAGCGCTATAAAATTTAATTCTACTTGTTAAAAATGAAACCCCTATAAAGATTTCAAAGTTTGGTATCTAAAAAGTACAACAACCCCCTTTTTTAGTATAAATTTTGGGTTTTATCAGCTGGAAACGAGAAATTTTGAAGAAAAACACTTTTTACATTAAAAGCTCAGTGGAAGGGCCAAAAAACTGTCATTTCACTGGTTTTATAATTTATAATATCATTTTAGCTCCAAATGGCATCATTTGAGGGAGTTCCTTCGAAGAAATTCGGATTTAATTCATTTCGTCCACCGGTATAGTGCATTATAAGCTTTGGCGAGTGCAACGTCCCTAAGTAGTACGTTTTAATCTTAAATTATAGGGGCTATAGGGTTCAGTTAATACACATAAATAAATATATTCCATCTAAGTAAGTCCTATAGACGCATTTGAACCAGTTTTATTAGCATTATCAATCTTAAACATAATTTTTAAAATTCTGAAAATTGGTCATTTTTTCCTCTTTTTTCAAACTTTGGGGGATCTACAGGCAAACCCTAGAGTTAACTTAGGGGGCTGAAACTTCATACACAATATTTTGGGACCAAAAGGAATGGGAGAAGCCCTGGGGACCGAGGTTTTTCGAAAAGTTTTTTTGAGACACCCTAGTGAACATATCAGAAGTCCCCGCCCATAGACCTTAAGCCGGCGGGTGGGGGGTGTTCAAAAGTATAATTTTTAGGTTTTTGGCTTATTACTCTTACAAATGCATCCCCACGAACAAGTTTCAATGATGTATTCTCACGTTTTGAGATTAAATTTTATTAAAATAGTAGATAAAAAAACATGAAGAATGACGTTTACATCAAGTATTTTCGTAGCCTAGTTTCTGATATATAAATTTTTGACATTTATTTTTTTGTTTGGGCACGAAAACACTTTCGAATCACAAATCATGCGCTGTGAGGTCACATGCAATAGAAGCCGGTTTTCTGATCACGTGACTTTTCTGGCGTTTGGCAATAATAAAATTTAATTTTAAGTTATTTAAAACACAGTTTTGAACTTAAAAATCAGAAATTTGGGAGTTTTAAACCATAATGTATCAAAATATTATAAATTCAAGCAAATACCTCACTCATGCAAATACCTCATTACCACTTTTAAAGTAGATAAAATTTGCAAAAATTTAAGACCATTTTCAGAAGTATACGTCCAATTGATTCCGAGTTACATCTCCTCACAAATGGGGAAAATTCGAATATTTGAGATAAAGTCGTCTTTAAAGCAATTTATTGGCTATATTACCCATCTAAGAAGACAGTAAAGGCTATAAACCAGGGGTTCTCAAACTTTTTTACATCGCGACCCACTTTTGAGAAACAAAATCTAACACGACCCACCGACTTCAGTTATTTATAATTAACTGAACTGAGATAATTATCTCATGCCCCCTCCCCACAGAATTTTAACTTCTCTGACTGGGGGTGTTCACCAACCATTTAGTTACAAGGGTATGAAATAGTTTAATTGTGGTCTAACAATGATCCCTACAGTAAAAAGGGGGGTCTGGGGGTACTCCCCCAGAGAAAATTTTAAAATTTGACCCTTAAAAACATGGTTTTAACTTGTTTTTTAGCAATATGGGATAAATTACATCAGTTGATCATTTCCCAAGAAAATTCTTAAAATTTGCATTGATCCCCCCAGTGTGGATGGGGAGAAACACTAAATATTTTTTTCAAATCTTAATTGAATAACCGACTAGATTTGCATTATCGGCTCATTAAAATGACACACATAGTACATATTTACATTAATTGCCTTTTCCGTTCCCCTCCAAGTAGTGTAGTTTTTCCTCAAATTTTTATTCTTTTTACTATAGTATGGTAATTTGATACATTTCAAAAGTTTAACTAATAGTTTGATAATTCAAAAGTCAATAACACCGTTTGTGAAAAATTAAAAATCTTCTCGCGACCCACCAAAAACTGACTGGCGACCCACCAGTGGGTCGCGACCCACAGTTTGAGAAACTCTGCTATAAACTATAATGCACTTATTTAGCTTTCATTTATGCCCTGATCAAGTCCTCCGCTATCTTAAAAGAAATTGGGAAAATGAGATTTTCCCAGTATAGTCCAGTCAAATTGTATTTATTTTGGGCAAAATTTGGGGTAGAAGATATTTTTTGGTTTCTGTATGTTTTTGGGGTACTGAATCCGAATCTGAGGTTTCCGAACAAAATTTCGTGACGGAACATGGTGAAAATTCGAAAAAATGACAAAATTCACTATAATGAAGATGAAAATGTCTTGTTTGATAAAATAACACAGGTTCGACGAAGACTCTTCTGATTGTGAGTGAAGATAGGTAGACTGGAGAGAGGAAGGTAGAGAAAGGGTCATACCTCCAAAACGTAGGAATTGCAGTCTTTGAAGGCTTCCAGAAATTGTGTCTTGGCAAGATGTTAAAAACAACCAAGTTCACGTAAAAAAATCAATATTTTTCAGCACTTATGCATGGAAATTGAAACTGTTCAGTTAATTCAAAATAAATTAGACACTTCATAAATTCACTTCATAAATTGGACACTTTTTCGTGGTTGAAAGTTTTTCGCAATAGTCACACAAGGTTGTGGATTGACACATTTCTGAAACACTTTCTGTAGCTGTTTAAATCATGACAGGAAACATTGGTGCACATCAGTTTGACATATTTCGGTGAGGGTCTTGAAATTGGGAAGTTTGTTTCAGGGTTTGAATAAGCGTTATGATGAATGGTGATTCCGGCATAGTATAATGACTGAGGCCGCGGACTGGACCGCACGACTGGCACGGACTGGAGGCACGGACTGGGACGCAGACCCGCCTGGGTCTCCGAGAAATATCAGCTCGGGGCTACATTATGATGGGGACCCGAGCAGCATAGGTTCGAGAGAATTGGAAGAGAGCGGAGAGAGGTGCAGAAAATTGTGTGCATCGGGTTAAGTACTTCAATGTAAACCTATGATGGCGAGCGCCATAAAAACTACAATTAGCCAAAGGTTAATTAAGGAAAAGGCAGGAGAGGTTACCGAATGGTGAAATTATCTCCAGAATTAATTTTGAGTATTGGCAATAGTAAGATTACGTTGGATGGAAAAGTTATGTCTCGGCCGGCGACAGAGAGGAGGAAAGCATGGGAGTGTTGATAGAATAATTAGCTAACGGCAGAAGAAACGGTATAATTTCGATTGATAACAATTTAAGAGATGCGTGTGATGCGTAAAACTGACGGTTACCATGGGAAATAAGAAAGAAGGGTTAAGGCCTGAAATAATCAGCGGGAATTTTGAAATTAAAATGTAAAAAGTACACAAAAATATGGGATGGTGTGAAACATCACCACATTCACCCTTTTTATTCGTTTTCTGCCCATAGAACATAACTTCTGCAATTCTGAGTAAAACAGGCAGTATAAGAATAAAGAAGATAGAACAAGCTAGGAGTGACGTTTTTTGGTTTTTCTGCTATTCGAACAAAAACGTACCAATATTTAGCGTTCTCTAGCTTCTGAACCCTTCATCTGAGAGAAAAGTTGTAATTGACTTTTTTGTAGCTTGTTCTTTCTTCATTATTTTTATACTGACTGTTTTACTCAGAATTGCAGAAGTTATGTTCTATGGGCAGAAAACGAATAAAAAGGGTGAATTTTGTCATTTTTTCGAATTTTCACCATGTTCCGTTACGAAATTTTGTTCGAAAACCTCAGATTTGGATTCAGCAGCACCCCAAAAAGCAAAAAATATCTTCTACCCCAAATTTTGCCCAAAATAAATACAATTATACTTAGTTAGAAAATCTCATTTTCCCAATTTTTGTTTTTTTAGACAGTGTGAGATCACAGACTTGGTTCAGGGCATAAATAAAAGTTAAATAAGTGCATTATAAGTTTATAGCCTTTACTTTCCTCTTAGACGGGTAATATAGCCAATAAATTGCAATTAAGACGACTTTAACTCAAACGTTCGAATTTTCCCCGTTTTTGAGGAGATATACTCTTGCTTCGTTAGATATAATTTTTTAATGTTCAAAGAAATCTTGTAAAGTTGTTTTTCCTGCATTTTTAAACAGCTAATAACTCTAGAACCATACAACTTAAAAACCTGAAATTAGTCCCATTCGGTTCGTAAATTTTTTGTCCTTGATTTGATGTGCTTTATAACCATCATTTTCAAAAAAAAAAAATTTGAAAATTTTAAAAAAGTGAAAAAAAAATTTATAAAAATTTTTTTTTGGAAAATTTTTTTGAAACAAATTTAAAAGCCTTTTGACTCATAAAATGAACAGTACTACCAAATTTCGAGTTGAAAATAAAATATAATCATGTATAAAAAAAATAAAAATTTCGAAATTTAGGCAAATCCCTTAACAATCCCCAAAATTATAAAGCAAGAGCAATTCACTCATGGAAAATTCATAAACTCGCTTGAGGGTGTTCATATGACCTATAACATGTAAAAAATGTCACATAAATTTCTGAAAATACCACAATTAACAGATTCCGTACAAAACCTTACAGAGATAATTTTTAACTTTAAGTTAATTCAATTTGCATGCATTACTCCTGAAAATTCCTAAGAATTATGTTTATATCTAATTGTTTTTATTTTTAAAAAGTCAAATCAAAGTTAATTAAAAGTTTGAGAGCATAAAAAATTGGATATAAACACATTTCTTAGGAATATTCAGGTAAAATTCATGCAAATAGAATTCACTTAAAGTTAAAAATTAGCTCTGTAAGGTTTTGTACGAAATCTGTTAATTGTCGTATTTTCAGAAATTTATGTGACATTTTTTACATGTTATAAGTCATATGAACACCCTCAAGCGAGTTTATGAATTTTCCATGAGTGAATTGCTCTTGCTTTATAATTTTGGGGATTGTTTAGGGATTTGCCTAAATTTCGAAATTTTTATTTTTTTATGCATGATTATATTTTATTTTCAACTTGAAATTTGGTAGTACTGTTCATTTTATGAGTCAAAAGGCTTTTAAATTTTTTTCAAAAAAATTTTCAAAAAATTTTTTTTTAAATGTTTTTCACTTTTTTTAAATTTTCAATTTTTTTTTGAAAATGATGGTTATAAAGCACATCAAATCAAGGACAAAAAATTTACGAACCGAATGGGACTAATTTCAGGATTTTAAGTTGTATGGTTCTAGAGTTATTAGCTGTTTAAAAATGCAGGAAAAACAACTTTACAAGATTTCTTTGAACATTAAAAAATTATATCTAACGAAGCAAGAGTGATAAAATAATGGAACCTGAAACATTATGTCTATAACTATATTAGTTCCTCATAAAAAAAATCATGAACAATATTTGAGAGTTTAATCTTTGGTTTTTTTGTTGTTTTGTAAAAAAGTCATCCATTTTTTCGAACTTTAAGTGCGATGCGGGAGCCTAAGATATTATCCAATCCAAAAAATATTTTACACCGTCCTTATTGGACCCAAGTGGCACCCTTTCCGCGCTATTAGAACATGAATAAAAAATAAAGTGTGTTTTCGGCCCACCCTAGTACCTATGTGTTTATAATATCGGCAATTTCCACTCCTTATCTTGTGTGCGATTCGCAGGTCTTCCATGGGTGGCATTCTCTGCCGCACTGGGTGCATACCTCTTTGTTTTTACAGTATTTTCCAATGTGTCCGAAGCCACCACACCGATAACACTGGGTCGGTTTATCCCCATCCTATGCGTATTTTTCCTGCTTGTATTTGTAGAGTATATATGGCAAATGGCATTGCCGACCCGTCACCTAAGAGGCAAACGCGGTGGAAAGCTGTCGCAATCCTGTGAATTTTCTATTTATATGTAGTCCCGAAGTCGTTTTCGCGAAGAAATGTTTTTGGTATATACGACGCGCAATACCTGTTTTACATGGTTTCCAACTGTATTATTGAAGGATTTTTTCAAAAATAAATTAATAAATTGAATATTTGATATTTATATACAACTAGCTGTTATGCCCGGCCTTGCACGGGTGGAGTGTATAAATTCAATTTTTTAAGTTTTCTTAAAATATATTCATATAATTTTGTAAATCAACAATTACCGATCATCCCGGTATCCCAGACGCCTTTCCTATCCCGGTGTTCCCTGTAACTTTATCCTATCCCTGTGTTCCCGGTAATTTTTCTTATCCCGGTGTTCCCGATAATTTGTCATATCCCGATATTCCCGATAATTTTTCCTAACCCAGTATTCCCGGTAATTTTTCCTATCCCTGTGTTCCCGGTAATGTTTAATATCCCGGTGTCTTTTTCCATCTTAATAAAATAACAAATTCGGAACAACTATAAAAAAATATCTGGTTAATATTAATAAATCTAGTGAAAAAAGTAACCAATTTGGAAATGAAATAAACGGTGTAGTTCTAGTAGTAAGTATAAGAGTCTAGTGAACCGTGTCTTTTGAAACAATGTATTATTTTAAACTCGTTTTCCATGAAAAAATAATTTACAATTTTCCATAAATATTTTTATTTAAAGGAAAAAATCTTAAAATAAAGGATAATAACGTTTGAAAATAAATTATTTAAATTTATTTTGGTGTTTTTACAACTGATATAGTTTTTAAATGGACAATTATCGAGATTTTCAAGTTAAAATATTTATTTTTCGAGGTTTTCATCTCGCTTACAATAGTGAGTCGAGCAGATCTACTCTAGTAGAGAAATGGAGAAATAGGCGTTTTCGGCTATAAATTCGCTAATTGCTCGTAATTATTCGATTTTCGAGCTTGGAAAACTTGACAGTGACAATCGACACCTCGAGATACGTCTATGTACCGAGTTTTGACCACGCCTTCGGCGTGGTTTAGGAGGAGATGTGTCCTCCACCCAGTCACCCACATACACAGCCACAAACGTTTTTAGTTATATACTAGCGGATATGCCCGGCCTTGCACGGGTGGAGTGTATAATTTTTTTCAAATTAAATTTTCTCAAAATATATTTATAATTTTTAAATCAGCAATTACCAATCATCCCGGTATCCCAGACGCCTTTTTCCTATCCCGGTGTTCCCGGTAATTTTTCATATAACGGTGTTCCCGATAATTTTCTAATCCCGATGTTCCCGATAATTTTCCTATGTTTGATGTTCCCGATAATTTTCCTTTCCTGATGATCGAGATAATTTTTATGTCCCTGTAATCCAGGTACTTTTTTCCTATCCCGATGTTTCCGGTAATTTTTCTTTTCCCGGTGTTCTCGGCAATGTTTCCTGGTAAATTAATGAGTCTAGTGAACAAAAATAACAAATTTGAAACAATAATAAAAGATCTAGTAAATTTAAAAGTCTAGTAAACGGCTTCATTTGAAACAATGTTTTATTGTCGTTTTCCATGAAGAAAATATACACTTTTCCATAAATATTTAAATTTTAAAGGAAAATATCCTAAAATAGGGGAAACTAACGTTTCAAAATTAATTATTTGAATTTATTTTGGTGTTTTTACAACTGATATAGTTTTTAAATGGATAATTATCGAGTTTTTCATGTTAAAATATTTAATTTTTGAGGTTTTAATCTCGTTAACAGTAGTGAGTCGAGCAGATCTACTCTGGTAGAGAAATAGAGAAATAAGCGTTTTCGGCTATAAATTCGCTAATTACTCGTAATTATTCGATTTTCGAGCTTGGAAAACTTGACAGTGACAATCGACACCTCGAGATACGTCTATGTACCGAGTTTTGACCACGCCTTCGGCGTGGTTTAGGAGGAGATGTGTCCTCCACCCAGTCACCCACATACACAGCCACAAACGTTTTTAGTTATATACTAGCGGATATGCCCGGCCTTGCACGGGTGGAGTGTATAATTTTTTTAAAAATTAAATTTTCTCAAAATATATTTATAATTTTTAAATCAGCAATTACCAATCATCCCGGTATCCCAGACGCATTTTTCCTATCCCGGTGTTCCCGGTAATTTTTCATATAACGGTGTTCCCGGTAATTTTTCCTATCCCGATGTTCCCGATAATTTTCCTATCCCGATGTTCCCGATAATTTTCCTATCCCGATGTTCCCGATAATTTTCCTTTCCCGATGATCGAGATAATTTTTATGTCCCGGTAATCCAGGTACTTTTTCCTATCCCAATGTTTCCGGTAATTTTTCCTATCCCGGTGTTCCCGGTAATTTTTCATATCCCGGTGTTCCCGGTAATTTTTCATATCCCGGTGTTCCCGGTAATTTTTCATATCCCGATGTTCCCGATAATTTTCCTTTCCCGATGTTCCCGAAAATTTTCCGATCCCGATGTTCGATGTTCCCAATAATTTTCTATCCCGATTTTCCCGATAATGTTCCTATCCCGATGTTTCCGGTAATTTTTCTCTTCCCGGTGTTCTCGGCAATGTTTCTTAGTAAATTAATGAGTCTAGTGAACAAAAATAACAAATTTGAACAAACAATAATAAAAGATCTAGTAAATTTAAAAGTCTAGTGAACCGCTTCATTTGAAACAATGTTTTATTTTCAAGTCGTTTTCCATAAATAAAAATTTACAATTTTCCTTAAATATTTAAATTTTAAAGGAAAATATCTTAAAATAGGGGAAACTAACGTTTCAAGATTAATTATTTGAATTTATTTTGGTGTTTTTACAACTGATATAGTTTTTAAATGGACAATTATCGAGTTTTTCCTGTTAAAATATTTAAATTTTGAAGGTTTTCGTCTCGCTAACAATAGTGAGTCGAGCAGATCTACTCTGGTAGAGAAATGGAGAAATAAGCGTTTTTGGCTATAAATTCGTTAATTACTCGTAATTATTCGATTTTCGAGCTTGGAAAACTTGACAGTGACAATCGACACCTCGAGATACGTCTATGTACCGAGTTTTGACCACGCCTTCGGCGTGGTTTAGGAGGAGATGTGTCCTCCACCCAGTCACCCACATACACAGCCACAAACGTTTTTAGTAATATATAGATAGATAGATGCAAAGTATTCGGATGTGTTGTTTAGGATTTGTAAGGAAGTAATTTCACGGAAGGTGTTGCTGATGAAAATAGTTATGTTACTACACTGTAAAAAATTTCGGGCCTTGTTGCACCAAATCTAGTATTTATTTGCTGGCTTTAAAACATGGCTCATAATTTTACCATATTATGGTGCTATCACTAGCACCAAAAATCAGAAAGAGGTTGAACCATAATATGTTGGTGTTTTTTAGGCACTCAATATTAGAGAGGGGTTGCACCATAATAAGGTGTACTTTTTGTTGTTTTTTGGAAATTTTAAAACCCACGAACTGCCGCATGCTATGCAAGCATGCTACCACTGCTCCAGCGGGATTCAGTAACTTTAAAACTTATTAATAACAACATTTTTCTTTATGACGCATGTGAAAACAAAACTGCGGAGCGCGCGAACAAAACACAACTACACAACGGTCCCAGTTAAGAGAATTTTTAACAAACTTTGGTGCAACCGAATGCACCATAAAAGTATATTTTTCAATCATACTACCAATTTTTGGTACAATCTAGCTTTTTTCATTACACAAAAGTTTCGGGAAATTAAAACTTTGCACCAAATATTGGTTTTACATTTACCCAGATTTGTTACAGTACAGTGTTGTGTTGATGAAACTATTTCTATTACTAGATATGAAGCTGATCCTGATTTTATACGTGAAATAATTAATTTTAATCATGAAGATTTTTATGTTACCGATGTTGACGATGATCATGAAGATGTAAGTGAGTTTTTTTATTGGAACTCATTAGAAAGTTAAAGGAATTGATTTTTAAATGTTAAGGAAAGATCTAAATACACTGCTGGCCAACCAAAATGGTATACACTAAAAGAAGGAAAAGAGATATCAAAGTCAAATTTATTTCTGTTATTGCACATTGTATTAATGTGAATTGATTAAAAGCTGCATCATTGAGATTTGGCAACCTACTGCCTATTCTGCCCTTGCCTGCGGACAAGTCTCAAGAGAAAAATGCACATATGATGAACGCAATGTCCAAGCTTTTTTCTTATCTCCCTATGTTGCATTTTACCCTGACCTACCCGTTCTTAAGAACCAACGCCCGCAAAACATGTCTGGTGAAAGAAGATAAATCACCAAGCCCGGTATACAACGTCCCCTGGTGCACCATATGAATTTGTATTACCTGGGGATGCAGGATTGGCTGGTTTGGGCCCAACGGTTAAAAAAATCCATGTAAAAAACCCTCATTTTGGATATACAGGGTGTTTCAAAATTGCGTTGCACGGCTTTTATTCGGAACCAGCGCCTACTAGGGTCATGGAAGTAAGGTCTACCCCTTAGGTAAGTGATCCTGGAGAATCCATTGAGAGGACTTACAGCACCCCTAGCGGCAAAATTAAAAAGTTAAAAAAATTAATTTAAA
Organism: Tetragnatha versicolor; assembly: GCA_024610705.1. Lineage (NCBI taxonomy): Eukaryota > Metazoa > Arthropoda > Arachnida > Araneae > Tetragnathidae > Tetragnatha > Tetragnatha versicolor. The sequence goes on from JANDEH010000008.1 coordinate 21,510,254, forward strand.
AACTAAAGGAGATAGAGCAATTGTTGCCAACGTCAAGAAGAACTCATTGAAAAAAATTTGATCAAAATATCTTGAATATTCGCTGAGATAAAAGCATGTGAAAAAATAGCACTTTTTCAGGGGTCAAAACGTAAAAAGTTCACATATTTGCAAATTTTTCAGTGAAATTGTGTAGTTTAGTGTTTTTTTAGTTGAATGAATACAAAATTTAATAAAAAAAAATTGCAAATATGCGAACTTTTTGACACCTGAAAAAGTGCTATTTTCACATGCTAATATCTCCGCGAATATTCAAGATATTTTGATCAAATTTTTTTCAATGAGTTCTTCTTGACGTTGGCAACAAGACTCTCACTTAGGTTTTTGTTCTATCTCCTTTAGTTTTTAAATTAATTTTTTTAACTTTTTAATTTCGCCGCTAGGGGCGCTGTAAGTCCTCTCAATTGGTTTTCCAGGGTCACTTACCTAGGGGTAGACCTTACTTCCATGACCCTAGGAGGGGCTGGTTCCGAATAAAAGCCGTGCAACGCAATTTTGAAACACCCTGTATTTTTGGGTTTTTTCAAGAAAAATTAGATTTTGGCAGTTTTAATATCTCTCTATATTAAAAAAAAGTAACAGTCGCCGCTGCCGCCGCCGCTGTTTCAGAAAATGTTATTTTTGAACACTTTGAACTATCACTACGCAGAAACTATTTGAAGGAATATTATGAAATTTTGACCATTGGTAGACAAATGTATGAGGGTCATTTTGGTTCCAAAACCTAATTAATTAGATAATTAGTTCTAGAGTTATTTATTGTCAAAATCGAAAATTATTTTTTTCTGCTGCGAGTTCGCCCCCAGCCAAATCTATTTACAGCAGAAGCATGATTTTTTGCAGACACATACTCTTAGGTATGAAGTTGTGCACCTCGTCGCCCTTTTTTTTGAATTTCGAATTATTTTTGGAGTAATTAAATTCTAAAGTTTCGAAATTTTTTACCCTTTTTCTGTTTTTTCGTTATAACAGAAAAACTAATCACAGTAAAACTATGATATTTTAAACGCACATACAATTATTTTTTATAAAAAGATTGGCGTTTTGTTCTTTAAAAAATTCGAATTATTTTTAGAATTATTAAGATTCAAAGTTTCAATTTTTTCATCTCTTTCTGGTCGTTCACTAGAGAAACAGCCAATTTTTATGAGTCTGATTTCTTGATTTCTTTTACTTCCGACGATTCACTAGATACACGTGCATTTTATAAATTTAAAAGATTTTAATGGCATGCTTTTTTTCTCTAAGATGGTTGATGATAATTAGTAGACTTGCTGGATATTTTTTAAAAACATTTCGATTAAATTATTGACAAGTTAAACAAGGATTATTGAAAAGGATATTTCAGTTGCAGTTTTATTTTGATATTTTTGTAGTAATGGTCCGAATTAAGTTATTGATAAGTTATAGGGATAAAAAGTTTCGATATTAAATGATGATTAACTAAGCAGCCAAGTTCCAGGTTTTACCGGATAGTTAAGATGAAACAAGCGAGCTCTGCTCGCTAAGATCGCGAAGCGATCTTCAAAGAACTGCGAAGCAGTTCCGGGGGTTGGTGAGCGATAGCGAGCAGAATAAAAAAAACCGAAATAATACACCATGAACTGCAGTTGAGTGGGTTTTTCAAAATTTTAACCAGGTTTCAATAATTAAGGTCTGTTTTCATTATTAAGTGTTTTTTTTTCCAAAATTTAGGACGTTTAAAGTTCAAAGTTTAAAATTTATAAAAAATTAAGGAGGATATTAAAAAAAATTTTAGTGTTTTTTTTAAGGTTAAATAGATTTATTTCAATATTGTGAATGTTTTTTTCAAAGCTTATAATATTTTATATTTTAGGGGTGTTTTTTCGTAATTTAAACTAGGTTTCAAAAAATTAAGTATTTTTTTTCAATTTCAGTGAGTTTTTTTAAAGTTAAATAGGTTCTTTCATTATTGAATTTTTTTTTCTAAGTTTAGAATTTTTTTAAAATTTCAGTGTTTTTTTTTTAAATTTAAACCGGGTTTCAATAATTAAGGGGTGTTTTTACAATCTCAGTGAGTTTTTTCAAAATATAAAAAAGTTAACTACCTACTTAACTATGGAAAAACTGACATTATTTTGATAGAACACATTTAACATAGAAAGAACTCACTAAAATTTGAGAAAACTCACGTACTACATAGGAGAAAACCAACTAATTTTGAAAAAACCCACACTTTTTTTGAAAAAACCAAGTTTCATATTTTTTAGGGTTTTATTGAAAAAACCCGATAAAACCCAATCCACTTGCATTTAAAAAAAAACCCGGGTTTTTGCCAACCCTGTGGGGAGGCAACATGGTCCTCCAATCCCTCAAAAGCCATTTACAGCCCCTTTCACTCAATACCATGACGTGTGACGGCGGAAATGGACACCTATGGAGACAACACTCCTCTCTGGTTTTCTAGGCCCCCTAACATCCAGGAAGGCTTAATTTTTAATCAATGCACATTACACTATGTACAATGACAGAAATAAATTTGGATTTGATAACTCTTTTCCTTCTTGGTGTACCATTTTGGTTGGGCAGCAGTGTAGAATTATACCCCATTTTTATCTAATAATTAATTAATTTTTCAAACACCATTTAATCATAGCTGTTAATAATTCAAGCTACTTTGAAAAAAAAACATGAACTAAGAGGTATTTAAAAAAAGCAATTTTTTGATTAAACATATTTTGCATTTTCTATACTTAAAAATTGCTTTGAAAAGTTCATATTGATAATTAAATAATGAAAAATACTAAATTTTAAGGAAAGATGGTCTTAATATCTAGCATTTTAAATTAGTAAGATATTAACTAAACCTTAAACCTGTATGTGATATTATTTTTATTATTCTGAGACTAATTTTTTTTAAAAATACAACAATGATTGTATTTATTAAATTAAAATTCTAGACTCTTCATCACGAAGAAAAAACATATTCAGTCTGCCTTTGTAGGGCAGATATTGAATTCCTAATGAAGGAACTAAAACACTATTTGAAAGATCTAAAAGTAACCCAAATCCATGCTTACCTAAATTATTTTAATTTTGGGCATATGCCCCTGTTACTCTAAGCAATTCATAGTTTGTGATGTTAGAATTTAGAATTAGAGGATGTTAGAATTAGATGATAAAGGAATTTATCTTATGCACGCAATAAACACTGTAGAATAGTGTGTTTCCAACCAACTCAATAAACGTACATTTTTTTAGGATAATGAACTTAAGAAGCCCTATTGCAAAAAAGATGAGGTTTTCAAGGTGGAATATATTATTAATGGAGAAAAAAAATTCACTCAATTATACTCGTAAGTTGTGTGATTTTATGTGTTTATTTACGGTGTTTCAACAATTCACCCGAACTGCACACAGCCAGATTTCTTGGTGCGTAGGGAACGTACCCATACTGCGTGACCCATTTTTTACTATTTTTGACCCCCCTCCCCCCCCTTGGTGACCATCCGTAGTATATGCCAAGACCCCCTCCCCCTTCACGTAGTAAATCATAAATACGGTTTTCAATCATTTTTTGCAAACAGAAAGTTTAAAAAACTTAATTTGGCTTGATTTGTATAATTTTAATTAATAATTTGGCTTTATTTTGCTAATTCCACTTCTTGAATTTTGTTAAATTTGTCATAATGACTAGAGGAAGTTGACTACGTGACGAAACCCTAAGCCCCCCTCCCCCTTGTGACCAAGCGTGGTATTTTGAAGCCCCACTCCCTCCCCTGAACGGGTCACGTAGTATGGGTACGTTCCCGTAGTAGTAGTGCACATAAATATACCTTTTTTAAGAACTATAAACAGATAGAGAGCCTGTGTACGAGAGAGAGGTGACAACTCGCTTAAAAGCGTCTCTGCGCATCCTTGCACGCAGTTAAAACTGTCCAAATCTCCAATTCTGTCCAAACTGTATCATGCCGCTTGCCTCGCTCCCATGCTAATCCTATGGAGGGAAACCTGCGGTGAACAGAAAACGCTGTTGACCAATCAACGCGTTATACCGTGTTGTCGCCTCTCTCTCGTATACAGGCTCTCTATACAGGGTGGTCCTAAATTCGTAGTACAAACTGGTTAGGGTAGGTAGAGGGTACCTAGACAAGCATATTTCGAATAGGAAGAGGGGGCGGAGATACACCGTTAAAGAGCTAGGACCTAATGTAGTGCGAGAGCGTTACAAAAAGGACGTTTTGCCAAGGCCCGTTTCACGAAAAAAAAAACATAACGAAATGAAAAAATTTATTCCATGAGGTACAGAAGTATCCATACTACTTATATCATAAATTTGATAGAAATTGGACCATTTGCTAAACCGTGGGGGAGTTTTAAAACGCGCAGTATTAATCTTTTAGCCAAAGAATGGAGTTCCATTAATGGTATTTAGAAAAATGATGATCGGGGAAGGAATTTTCATTGATCATGCATTGATCATTGAAACTGTGCGATCATTGAAAATTCCTTCCCCTATCATCATTTTTCTGAATACCATTACACTAATTTAAAGGAACTCCAAACTTTTGCTAAAATATTAATATTGCATGTTTTAAAACTCACCCAAAGGTTTAGCAAGTGGTCCAATTTCTATCAAATTTATGATGTAAGTACTAAGTAGTACGGATACTGCTGTACCTCATGCAATAATTTTTTTCATTTCATTGTTTTTTTTTCGTTAAACGGGCCTTGGCAAAAAAAGGTCCTTTTGTAACGCTCTCGCACTACATTAGGTCCTAACTCTTTAACGGTGTAACTGCGCCCCCCATTCCTATTCAAAATATGCTTGTCTAAGTCTCCTCTACCTACGACCTACCCTACCCAGTTAGTACCACGAATTTAGGACCACCGTAGGGTGGTCAAAAAAAACTTTTTTCAAGCCAGCCCAAACGTCGCCCCCTAATTTTTTTACATTTACCAATAGTATCATCCTCCTTTAATTTTAGCTTTCTACTCCTATTTTTAGGGGGTGCTCAATGACCCTTCTTTTTGACATTTTAAAAATTTTGTGAATTTTCTTTTAGACATCGCAGGTTTAAAAAAAATTTTTTTTTTCGTGAAGCCTGATGTTTCTAAGCGTTAATATGTCTTATTATATTGTATTTAGTTCAATTTTCATATTTATAAAAAATTTTCTCTGGATCCGCAAAAATGCGTTAAAATCATTTGGGTTAAAATCCTGTTTTTCAGTGCGTTATAACAGCAAAACAATTGTTTGAAAAATAAAAGTTGAGTAGTGCATTTTGTAGGAAATTTTGTTTACTTAAACTTTGTAATTCAAGTAATTTTCGAGAAATTAATATTTTTTTAATTATACGAAAAAATCCGATGATTAAGTGAAAATTTTGCAATTTTTTCACATGTGTTTGCGTTTCTTTGATATGAAGCCGACCTTCCTCGTGAAAGTGAACTAGATATTCGGAATCAGCACCTCCAAAAACATGTAAAACCGTCGAAGAAAATAACTTAAAAAAAATCTTTTTTCCAAAAATTTTATAGAATTTTTGTTACGTTTTAAAATAAACATGCATGTTTCGTGCATGTTTCGTGCATAAACGTGCATGTTTCGTAATCAAAATTATGTTTTTTGACCCGAAAAAAGAATATTTGACCCCCAAAAATGTCTTTATATTATTAAAAGAGCCGAAAATAGGCCCGCGGGCGGCCATTATGTTTTTGACCGGAAGTCCCAAACGGCACTTCCGCCAGAGTGCTTCTGGTCGATTTTGGATTCAGCATGTTTTAAACCATATTTCCACCAATTTTAGTGCCTCTTTCACAATCCGAACAATTATTCCCTTTAACAGCCCTGCTATTGTTGCTTCCTAGTCAACAGAAAACTAACTTGTCAATATTGTTTCTAAACATTCATGCTTAAAAAAATGATGCTTTTAACAATTTATTCTCAATTTATTATTATATATTAAGTGTATAAATAAAGTAGGTGTCAAAATAATTTATCTTTTACTAATTTTTTAGCCAATATGGTTAAAATTTCGAAAAAACCTAAAAAGTGCAGTTTTTTAGGGAAATTGAGCACCCTCCTACAACTGAAGTAGGAAGTTGAAATTTTGCCAGAACAATACTATAGGTAGATGTAAAAAAAAGAGGGGGCGACGTTGTGTCTAGGACAAAGTTTATTTTTTCCCATAGGAATGTGGGGAAGGGTGTACAAGGTGTTTCAATTACAGGGTGTTTCAAAATTGCGTTGCACGGCTTTTATTCGGAACCAACGCCTCCTAGGGTCATAAAATTAAGGTCTACCCATAGGTAAGTAAGCATAGAGAATGCACTGAAATTACTTACAGCGCCCCTAGCGGCGAAATTAAAAAGTTTAAAAAAATAATTTAAAAACTAAAGAGATATAGTCCAGTAACTTGGTGTCAAAAAAGGGGTATTTCAGGAAAAAAATACAGTAGTTGTTTTTCAATGGTTTTATATGTTTTCGAGGGTGCTGAATCCGAATATGAACTTTGCATACAAAATTTCCTAGTGCGTTTCAAGAAAATTCGAAAAAACCCTGAAATTTTACCTCATTTTTTTTATTTTTGTTTGTAGAACGGAAAGTATGGGTCTCTCATGAAAATGTTAAGTACAAAAAATAAAGAAGATAAAACAAGCTACAAAATTGTCAATAACACAACTTTTTTGTCAGACTAATAGTTTGGCAGCTAGAGCGCGCTGAAAATAGGGCATATTTCGCTCTGGCGGTGAAAAATCCAGAAAATCAAACTTGCATCTAAAAAAAGTATTTTTTTGCCTGTTGTGAATACTAGTGAAACTTTGAACTGAACTAGTGTTTCAAATTAATTTTAATAGAATTAATAGAAACTGAATTTTTTATTGCCTAAAAAACCTGCGTTTTGGGGAGGAAATTCCTAAAGAACATTCATTTTATTAATAATTATTGGGATAAAAAGTAGGATTTGGAAAGTTTAGGTGGACTTGTTGAAACACCCTATATTGAAAAGGAATCTATACCTAAACTTTATAAAGTAGTATCTATACCTAATCTTGATAAAAATAATATTCTATACCTAAACTGAATTTTCTTTCCCCTAATTTTTTTCTATTCAAGATGCAAGTGCGAGGGAGATTTTAAAAGGAATTTTTGGACGGAAACTATCAGCAATAATCTGGCAAATGTGAGAAAATCTGGAAAAAAAGTCTATATCTGGGAAAATCGTGTTTTTAAGTGTGGGAGGTAAGAAGAAAAATTTTGCACACAATATATTTTTAGAATTTTATTCTATAGTCTGTAGTTTATTCATTATTTTCTAACTTGTGTCTTATGCTTACGATTTCAATATTTCTGTGAAGGGAAATTGGTATTGTCAGTTCAGCTTACAGAGCAAAATGCCAAGCTTTATAAGATCTCCTAATTGAGTCATCAGTTTGAAAAGGTCCCAAAACCAAGTTAAGAGACAATTAAAATAAAAAAAAACAGTAAAAAAATTGAATTTTCGTTGTATAACCTCAAAATTTATACAGGAAATTCAGAAAATTATTTAGAGTACCGAATAATCATCGAAAAATATTATATTCGAAAATATTTTACAGTTAAAGTTTATGAACTTATTCCCTTTCTCATCCTTATAAAATTTTAGATGAAAAAAATATTAAAAACCCCTTAAATTGACATTTAAATAATAGAGAAAACTCCAGCTCTCAAGCGTCGCCTGAGCGGAGGGAGAGCTTTTAGTCTAGCCGACTATAACGGAAAAAGTAGTGACTATTCATTAGTCCTCCACTATCTGCCGGAATGAACTGCGCATTCCATAGAACAGATTTAATTCCCGAAAGGACACAGGTATGAAAAGGGAGTGCTTCACCACTACCTCTGGTTAGAGGAATAAGTGAGAAAACTCCAGCTCTCAAGCGTCGCCTCCAACCGTGGACCGGTTTCGAACTTGTTAGGGCTCATCAGCACGGTATAGGAAGGTAACGCAAGAGATCTGTTCTATGGAATGCGCAGTTCATTCCGGCAGATAGTGGAGGACTAATCAATAGTCACCACTTTTTCCGTTATAGTCGGCTAGACTAAAAGCTCTCCCTCCGCTCTCTTGCGTTACCTTCCTATACCGTGCTGATGAGCCCTAACAAGGGCGAAACCGGTCCACGGTTGGAGGCGACGCTTGAGAGCTGGAGTTTTCTCACTTAGTCCTCTAACCAGAGGTAGTGGTGAAGCTCTCCCTTTTCATTTAAATAATATTTCTGGTTATTTCACAGCAAAGTGCAAAATTGAAAGAGTAAGACAAATAAAATGAAAAATTATGAAACTGAGTCACGCTATATTTGTCAATAGGAGAGGTAGTTATTTTCCCCTTTCTTTGTACAGCTCCCGCAAAAAAAACGTTACAGTGGGGTTTGCGGGCAAACCACTTGGGTTAGGAAGACAAAAGGGGTGTCATTTTTCATTGTTTAGAGTATTCTTTAACCAAAAAAATTTTCGAGTCCTTAGGGGGTCGTCTTCATATTAAACGAAACCCTAACTTTTTTTTTCAATGGAGACCCCCAAATATTATGTGATTTTCTGAAAGGCCATCCCCCAAAACCCCTAAATACCCAGTTTCATCCAGATTGATTCACAATTAAAAAATTAAAAAAAAAATAAAAAAAAATTTAAATTTTAAAATCGTGAAATATTTTTATGGTAATCGATTCAGGTAGTAATTTTATGAAGAAAGCCAAAATTTCAATCGATTTCACCAAATAGTTTTTGATAAAAACGAACGAGAAAGAACATTCGCGGTATGCATTCGGCAACGGTATACGGCCCCCTAAGATTAAAGTTCGTTTTTATCAAAAACTATTCGGTGAAATTGATTGAAATTTTGGCTTTCTTCATAAAATTACTACCTGAATCGATTACCATAAAAATATTTCATGATTTTAAAAATTAATTTTTTTTTATTTTTAAAAAATTTTTTAAATTGTGAATCAATCTGGATGAAACTTGGTATTTAAGGGTTTTGAGGGATGGCCTTTCAGAAAATGTCATAATAATTGGGGGTCCCCATTGAAAAAAAAAGTTAGTGTTTCGTTTAATATGAAGACGACCCCCTAAGGACTCGAAAATTTTTTTGGTTAAAGAATACTCTAATCTAAACAATGAAAAATGACACCTCTTTGTCTTCCTAACCCAAGTGGTTCGCCCGCAAACCCCACTGTAACGTTTTTTTTGCGGGAGCTGTACACTCATAATACACTCATGTGTAGAGTGATCGTGAAGATTTTTCCCCAACAAAAAGTTAATTTGGCATTCTTTGAACTTATTCCCCCTGTTTCAAACATATACAAGATTGTTTTTTGATGATTCACTTTCACTCCTTCTTCAAGCTTGTTTTTTTTATTTTGATAAAAATGTAATTTCTAACAGGTTTAGACAATCTTGGATTTTATAAAGGTTGTATGAAAAATAAGAATCAATTTGAAGCAATAAAAAAAGGAATGAAAAATCATTACAGGAACTTAAACGAAATCAATTATTGTTCATTGAAAAATAAATATATAAAATCAAAGCTTTTTTCATTGAACACCATTTAAATCAGTTAGTTAATTCTTATTGAGTACTATTTGAGGAGTAAATCGTTTTTGAATTATCTAAGTGTATTCTTAAATAAAATGGTATATAACTTTAGTTTTTCTCTTTTACAGTCGAATCGAACCCTTAAAAAAGCCATATTGTGGGATAGAACATGTATGCAAAACCTACTTATACAACACTTTAGCTGATCATCATTCTGAAAAATACTTGGACAAATACACTAAACAGTAGGTTGCTTATTTCAGATGCATTCAAATTGCATCTTGAACTCTTTCTTTTTTTAAGGTGTAACTGTAGGGTCAATCCTTGATCACACACAAAATATATTTTACAGTTGTTCGTGTTTACAAGGAAGTGAAATTAGGCCGAACCAAAGATGCATGAAAACTGGAGATGGAAGATTCTTAAAATATTACACATGTTCATCTCCAGTAAGTGTCAATTATTAGAATTACTGGGGTGCTCAGCCCCCAGCTCGGTATAGCTCACCAACCCCATGAACTGCTTTGCAATTCTTTTAAGATGGCTTCGCGATATCAGCGAGCAAGACTCGCTTGTTTCATCTTACCGATCCAGCATACTCCGCTAGTCTGCTTTAGTTAAATTAATTCCTTTAAAACCGAAAGTAATAACCACCTAGATCACCAATAATTTAATCGAGATGTTTTCGTTCAAAAAAGTTGTGCAACAAGACTAATTTTAATAAACTATTGTAAATTAACTTACAGGGAAAAAAACCTAAAGGAACTCTTAAAATTTTAAATAAGCATGTGTATTTTTCTCTAAGCATACGCTTACTATGAAAATGCTTGTAACAAACGCCTGTAAAAACCTGTAACAAACTGTCATAAATTTGCTAAGTTCTTATCTTTTTATACATCATTCGAAAGACAGTATGACAATAAAAGATGCTTAATGCAATTATATTTTTAGGGTTGCAAGTCGAAGCAACTCAGCATAACCCTTCAATTTCAATCGGTAGACAAATTTTGGCATGCAGCAAGAATGATCGAATTGTAAGTCATCTTATTTATCTTTTGTACTCGTGAAATAAAAAAAGAAACCTTTTCATATAACTATAGCTAAAAGCTAAATGCCATGTCACGCAGTATCCAATGAAATCGCCGGAAAATACACACTCTCCAAAACATTGTTTTGGCAAATAAGGAAGTTGCATGTGTCAGATTTTCAACTCCATTGCTTTACAACAATGTTTAGTATAAGATGACGTCACATCCAAACTCTTGGCGTTTTCGCGCGCTTTTAAAAAGGGGATTTTTGTTAATTTTTTTGACAATCAAAAAATTTCTCGATCGGCCTCAAATTTTGGGTAGTTGCTTATTTTTGCAAGAGGAATCGATTAAAAAAATAAAAAAAATCATGCAACTTCCTCATTGCAATGTTGTTTTGTTTTTATTGTTGAAAAATTATGAGAAGGAAGTAGGATAATTTTACAAAAGTTCTGTAAGGTAAGTGAGTGCGCGTCCTGGGTATTGTAAAACACAAAACAAACAGTTCCTATGTAAAACTTTAATGCATAGGGAATGAAATATAAATATTTTAAAAGTGATTTCTACTCTTATGTGTGTGAAAGCTTGCAAATCTTTATTTTAAATCAATTGATTTTTTTCGAAAATGGTTGAGGCAATAAGTCTATCATCATATCTTTATTTTACTTTAAAAAGTTTCATTGAAGTTTTAATTATCATTCAAGTTCAAAAGTTCAAGTTCCAATTTTTTTCCAAGACCTTTTTTTAACTATGTGTTTTTTCATATAGCTGCAAATGTGATGGAGTTTTAGAGAGGATCGAAGACCTTCGAACCAACGTTACAAATATTGATAACCTTAGCATGAACTTTAGATGTGTATCTAGTGATACCCCGAAGGAGATACAGATGTATTGCACCATTAAAAATTAGAAAAATCTAATTTTGATGTATATTTTGGGTTTTGTAAGAATTAAATTTTGTTGTGTAATTATCTTGGCGTATTTTAGTGAGGGAGAAAAATTTACATACACAATCTGAAGTTTTATGTATTGATTCTTTAAAAACAAGTTACTATTATACAAATTGACATCAATATTAAAATTTATTATATGAAATGCGTTTCAGGTACCAAAGTAGATAGCTAAAAGTATGGTTCCTACCTTATACTACATGCACACATGAGAAAGTTAAACTAGGTGAACTTAAGCGAGAAGTTCAGATATGTTAACGTAAACTTTCTTATTTTTATGCTTTCACACTGCAGCTTCTTTTAAACTGGCTTAAATAGTTTATCAATGGTGAAAGAGTCCTCCAGCTAGCTGCCATGTTTACCCGCAGCTCAAATGATGACTGACAACCATAGAGATATAATAACTAATATTATTATTTGTTCATAAAGTAATAGTTATCAGTATAGATAATTATTTTAGGATATAATAATAAAATTAATGATTAGATCGCTATGGTTGTCAGTCATCATATGAGCTGTGGGTAAACATGGCGACTGGATTTTGATTGTACCGTAGGCCGGGTCGAAAAAGACGAAATTCAAAGAAAACGAAATGTAATAGTGCGGAAAAGTTGTAATACACTATTACAAGCATAACGCGAAAAAAATTTTTGAAATCGGTCAACGTTTGACCCTCGCGCAACGCTGTCTAAGTTTTGATGTTTTGGTCATTTTTAGAGAAATTGGCCAAAAATCCCAAGATCACCTGATCAAATGATGTCCTCAATTTTTTCATAGTTGAGTACCTTTATTGTTAATAGTATGTGCCTAGTTTTCTTACTTTGCAACCCCCATATTTTAAAGTAATAAATTTTGAAAGTTTTAAAATTCCTGTAAAGTTGTTTTTCACGCATTTATAAAATATCTATAACTCAAGAACAACTGCAGGTAGAAACTTGCAACTGGTGTCATTCGATGCAGACTATTTTTCTGGTTAATTGGTGGGTATCATGACTAACTCCCTTTGAGAACAAATATTTAAAATGTTTAAAATTTAAAATTAAATTTAAAAATTAAACAAAAAACAAAATCTTGAAAATTGGTAAAATTGAGATTTTATTGCAATTGAACATCTATTATGAACTTGTTTTCACAATTTTAAGATCAAATTCCAGTCTTATCACACTGAAAAAAGTATTTTGCATTCGTCTTTTGTATAGTCTCTTAGAACCTTCATTATGAACGATTAAGTACCAATGAAGTGTTGTAAGCTAATAAAAAGCATTAAAACTAATTATTCTATCAAATAAGAAGGACATGTTAGTTTTTAAATTACTTTTAGAAATGAATTATCCTCCACATTCCCATTTAAAGGTGTTTGCGCACCGCACGTTCAAAGTCACCTTTGCTTTCGAAGTAAAAGGCATTTCTTCTTGTAACTTGAATGTTGCTCGTATACATCCATCACGGTTTTGGTGACCAGCATATTTTTCGGCGGTTTCGGGCACTTCTTTTACAAATCGTTTCACCGCTGGGGTATAGAAAACCATGAATTTTCCACGCTGGGATATTCCCAGATTTAATAAGGTTCTTTAGTTCATCATCCGTTACAAGTTGAAGAATTGGTGGGGTTGACAGCTGGCACTCACCCCAGCGCACCAAATCGTAATATTCCACAGCTTCAAAATTTAGTTTAGGGATCTTAAAGTACCGTACAGGATTCTTACTGTGAGAAAACCTCGCCTTTAGAATTTTTTTATCGCAAGTTGTCTAATGGGCTTCTTTTATCCATAAGACATGGCCAGAAGAAGGTTCTAGCCATAACTTTGTCTACATTACAAATTATCTTCCTTTTCATTTATCTTTCATGGGTTGAAATATATTATGTATATTTCAATGCATGAGCCGTTCGACACGCTAAAAGAACTGGTAAAAATAATTTTGAAATGCTACATGTCTGTATAGTTTTCAATAAAGAAATATAATTTAATTATAGAGGCACCCACATATCCACAAACTAATAGAGCGGTCAAGATACATGCCAGAAAATCTTCGTAAGGTAGTAGACAAAGTTATTGCAAGAAACTCCTTTTTCGCTTATGCGGAGAACCTTCTTCTGGCCATGTCTTATGGATAAAAGAAGCCCTATTAAAGAACTTGCGATAATAAAAAATTCAAAAGGCGAGGTCTTCTCACAGTAAGAATCCTGTACGGCACTTTAAGATCCCTAAACTAAATTTTGAAGCAGTGGAATATTACGATTTGATGCGCTAGGGTGAGTGCCAGCTGTCAACCCCACCAATTCTTCTACTTGTACCGGATGATGAACTAAAGAGCCTAATTAAATCTGGGAATATGCCCGCGTGGAAAATTCATGGTTTTCCATACCCAAGCGGTGAAACGATCTGTAAAAGTAGTGCCCAAAGCCGCCGAAAAATATGCTGGTCACCAAAACCGTGATGGATTTATACGAGCAACATTAAGTTACGAGAAGAAATGCCTTTTACTTCGAAAGCAAAGGTGACTTTAAACGTGCGGTGCGCAAACACCTTTAAATGGGAAAGTGGAGGATAATTCATATCTAAAAGTAATTTAAAAACTAACATGTCCTTCTTATTTGATAAAATAATTAGTTTTATTGCTTTTTTTATTAGCTTACAATACTTCATTGGTACTTAATCGTTCACAATGAAGGTTCTAAGAGACTAGGGTTAGGTGGGGGAAAGTGGTTATAAAATAGGCTATTTTTAACTTCGCAAGGCTGTCATTTAAAAACTAAATGGAATAATTTTACTTTTGAGGCAAATATTTTACATTGGACTATTCAAGAGTAGCCTCAAATTTTTTCGATTTTTTTTGTTAAATTATAAACCGGTTTAATTACATTTTTTTAAAGCTTGTTTTTGTAGCCACTTTACCCCACGCCTGGGGTAAAGTGGACAGTCCGTGGGGTAAAGTGGACATAGATTGAAAAAGTGATTCAATTATTTTAAAAATATTTTTTATCATTGAAATTAACTAGAAAACAAATAAACTAAACTTTATTGTACAATAACTTAGTTGCACAAAAACATAATGCACAGTTTTTTGTGTTTTTAAATGAACATTAGAAGTTAAATTATTAGACACTCTATTATCAGACATTGGTTCGATTACTTCTTAACTTTCTTTTGAAAGAAGAAACTTTATTTGAAGCTGGTGTCATAAGCTGGTGGTGTGTGGTGGTGGAAAGGAAAACATAAAATTCGCGAAAAATTATAAATTAGTATTAAAAACATTGCCTTGGAATGCTTTGATAGCTAAGCCTAACACTATATCCACTTTACCCCACTTTAGTTAAACTGCTCTAAAATAAAAAGTAAGACAAATAAAACTTACCTAGATGGGATAATTTATTGTTTGTGAGTCAGAGAACCTACATAATGTTTAAAAAAATCCAGAAGTTTTATTAGAAGTTTTTTGCAGGAAAGTTTATTTTACTGTTCTAAAGATCGAGTATAACATAAATACAAAAGTGTTGCCACTTCATAAATAAAAATGTTGCTAAAAGAAAAATTATAGATGAAAAATATTCCTCATGAAGAGGGTAACCTATAAAAAAATCATGAAGATAATCAAATGATAAATTTGGTAATTACAGCCTGTTTTATGCAGACTGTCCACTTTACCCCACCTATCCACTTTACCCCAACCAACCCTATACAAAAGACGAATGCAAAATATTTTTTCAGTGTGATAAGACTGGAATATGAACTTAAAATTGTGAAAGCAAGTTCATAATAGATGTTCAATTGCAATAAAATCTCAATTTTACCAATTTTCAAAATTTAGTTTTTTTGTTTAATTTTTAAATTTAATTTTAAATTTGAAACATTTTGAATCTTTGTTTTCAAGGGCGTTAGTCGTGATACCCACCAATTAACCAGAATAATAGTCTTAATTGAATGACACCAGTTGCAAGTTTCTACCTGCAGTTGTTCTTGAGTTATAGATATTTTATAAATGCGCAAAAAACAACTTTACAGGAATTTTAAAACTTTCTAAATTTATTACTTTAAAATATGGGGATTGCAAAGTAAGAAAACTAGTAACACTAGTAGTAGTGGGAAGTTTTCACTTTAAAATTTGTTTCATCATGAAAAAATTAAAAAACCACAAAAAAATATGTGAAATACACTACATTTTACCGAAATACTGACTAGATTTGAAATCCGATTGAAAGTAATCTGATTACTTTTGTATTCTGATTCATTATCCAAAATTTAATTCTTTTAGAATAAAAAAAAGTTACGTAAAATGCCCTTTTAAATAGCAATAATTTTAATTTTTTCTTTGTTAACTTTGTTTTATTATTTAATTTTTTTTGGTGCCGTGTTGTGAGCGGGCATCTAAAAATCGTGTAGGGAGCGGACATTGATAAAAATCGAGATAGAATTGGTTAGCGATTTTGTATGCTATTTATTTCCCTTATTAAAGGAACGCTTATTCACAAATCCAGCAAAGTTTTTATACTTTCATATAATGCGCATGCGTCGCAAAGAAATAATATCTAATAACTAACAAGTTTTAAAATTATTGAATCCCGGCTGGAGCAGTGGTAGGATGACCGCATAGCATGCGGCAAAGTGTGGGTTCCCTCCCCCCTGCCCTAACTATAACAAAACTAGTTTGGGATGTAATCAGTAACAGTGACGATTCAGAAAAAAGGGGGCTCGGTAGTCGGTACTCTTTTATTTCACGCAAAACACGCACAAAACACATAAATATCATTAAAACAGCCAATATGAATACAAATAGCATAACTTATCGATTCGATCTCGATATTCAATCTATATTTTTTATCAATGTCCGTACACAACACGATTTTTAGGTGTCCGCTCACAACACGACACCATTTTTGTAGCCTTTGAAATACACTGGTGTTCAAAATTAGGAGAATTTGCACATTTTTTCGATTTCTCCAGATCTACTGGATAGATTTTGATGAAATTTGGTATGAACATAGGTTGATATAATACCAAATAAATAATCATTCAAAAATCGTAATACACACGCATGCGCAGAAGTAATAACCGCCAGAGTTGAAAGGTATGAAATAGTGGTTCCAGAATAGAGCAAAATAGTGGGTTTATAAGGGGTATGACACCCTCCCACTATCATGCATAATCACCTTGAGTGATTTTATAGCGTGAATAAG
This sequence comes from Tetragnatha versicolor, assembly GCA_024610705.1. Taxonomy (NCBI): domain Eukaryota; kingdom Metazoa; phylum Arthropoda; class Arachnida; order Araneae; family Tetragnathidae; genus Tetragnatha; species Tetragnatha versicolor. The sequence continues at coordinate 21,526,979 of JANDEH010000008.1, forward strand.
GCAGATAATAAAATTTCCTGTTTTTTAAAGCTACTTTCTCAGAAACCCCGTTTTGGGGCTCTGAAGGGTATGTGGAGGGGGTAGCAAGATGCAGTTGCCTTATATAGAGACCCTCATACCTCTTCTAAAGGGGCGAAGTCTTTGAATCTGGCTGCCCATTCCATATGGTGAATATCTTCCATTTTATGAAAATTGCTAACCTGATGAGCTCCATTAAGTGAACGATTTATATGGATTGAAAAGAAATTAAGACCGATAGAACCCCCAAAAGGTGAATAAAGGTCTCCAAGATATCAACACAATACCTTCGACCATGATTTTCTCCTTTTGAAAGATGTAGGGGGTTTGGCATAGACTTAACAACATTCCTACAAAGAGCACCAAATCTCCGATTCCAAAATGGCCAGTTTCTCTTACATTAAAGGACTGACAGAGCATTCTGGTTCTTTCCACATGATATTGCATCGAGAATCAATGGTTTACTTGATTTGAGACCTAACAGAAAGGAAAATATTCACCCTTTGAATATTACCTTATAAAAGATAATTTTTGCATATTTTTGACAAGTTACAGATCCCTCCCTGCCTTTGAAAGAGGAACCCTGACCTGACCATTTCAGGTAATATGTTGATATCGTGGAGATCTTTGTTCACCTTTTGAGGGGTTCTATCGGTCTTAATTTCTTTTCAATTGATAGAAATCCTTCACTTAATGGAGCTCATCAGGTTAGCAATTTTCTTTAAAACGGAAGATATTCACCATATGGAACGGGCAGCCAGATTCAAAGACTTATCCCCTTTTGAGGAGGTATGAGGGACTCTATTTAAGGCAATTGCATCTTGGTACCCCCTCCACATACCCCTCAGAGCCCCAAAACGGGGTTTCTGAGAAAGTAGCTTTAAAGAACAGGAAATTTTATTATCTGCCTTATTCACGCTATAAAATCACTCAAAAACGCATGCATAATAGTGGGAGGGTGTCATACCCCTAATGAACCCACTATTTTGCTTTATTCTGGAACCGCTATTTCATACCTTTCAACTCTGGCGGTTATTACTTCTGCGCATGCGTGTGTATTACGATTTTCGAATGATTATTTATTTGATATTATATCAACCTATGTTCATACCAAATTTCATCAAAATCTATCCAGTAGATCTGGAGAAATCGAAAAAATGTGCAAATTCTCTTAATTTTGAACAACAGTGTAGAACATGGAGAACTGAAAAAATGGAATTGAAAAGGACCCGAAACCTTCGCGGGGAAAATCTATTGACAACATCAGAAATCTTTAAAATGACAAGTCCCAAAATGTCAACCTTTTGTCTCATAAATTGAGAAGGATGATGCAAGATATTGCATGATCTGTCTAGAAATTTATTTATGTTTTATTTCAAAAAATCATCCGGAAAGAGTAATAGGTTTAATAAATTATTGTTTTGCCAATCAAAAACGTCAATGAATATTAAAAATAAATAAGAATAAATGCTTGTAAAAAGTATTGATTGATAAGGTTTCACAAGGATCAGGATATTTATATTTCTTACACACAGAATATTTGTTAAATATCTACTAAACAGAACTTTATAATTAGATCCTCTACTCTTTATGTAACTTCAAGTTTAAAAATGAAGATAATTCATGCTGTAATAATATGGGCTGCTACAGCAATATTTTTCGTTCAAGGAAGATATTATATTGATAGAAAGGAGAAAATTGAGAAACGTGTAAGTAAATTGAAAATTTTTATTGCTTTTAGTAAGTACTATCAAGACTTAAATTATACATGACATACAGTTAAGTAGGTTTTTTTCAGATGGACTTTTCTTGTGTTACTTTATCTATCGCAATTTAAAAAGAGCTCATTAGTTTGTTCATATTTATATATTTAACTAAACATGACCTACGTTTTTTATGAACAACTTTTTAAGGATTGGAGAATAGTGTTTGGGACTTCATTGTTGGAAATTAATAGGTAATTTCTTACATGTAAATAATTAAAATGTGAAATTCTTTTAAAATCAGCACTAAAAAGATATTAATTTTTTTGTCACAATTTTCTGAGTGGGGATATGGCACACATATAGAAAAAAAAACAATAATAATATTTGTTTTAAAAATATTTATTGATTTGTAAAACATGCATTTATGTATCAGTTAATTATTTCTATAGGAAGAAAAAAATATTTGTGAAGAAAAACACGTTATCAAATTAATATACACTAATACTACCTCCACAACCACTATTTTAGGGTAAGTTTAGTCCTCCATTCTTAAGTATTTCAATTCACTAAATTCTGAAAATTTAATCTCCTTCAATTTTTTCTTGAAGGTGCTCGTGCAGTGATGATTACATAAAAAAGGTAACAAACATTAGCCTTACGAATGAAATAAACATGACGATTTATCGATGTTGGCGGTAAAAACCCTTCTTGTTCTCAAAACCTATTATTTTTCCAAAACTGTTTTAGAAATATTTTTTTGTAACTAATTAATGATTGGAAGGACTGTTATAGAAATTAAATCAAGAAACATGTGATATAAAAAATGACAAATTATTTCCTAGATCACATAATTTTTCAAAAGGTTCCCTTTTTGATTGATTAGTTATGCACACTGCTCAAAACAATTAAAGGATATTGGTGGTTTTGGTACCTATTGGCAAGCAAATAAAAAATTTGCAGTGGTTCAAGCATTTTCATAAACTTAGGGCCATTTCAAAGCTAAACCCATGCAGTTATCAAAATAAAAATTTTATTTTTACTTTTTTATCAAATTTGGAAAATGCACGTTTTGTGTAGATAAGTAAAAAAGTGAAAAATCTATGAATACTTAATTGAAAACATATTTCACTTAGGGTATGCTTTCTCCTGACTTAAAACAATGTTGTGGGTCTGTTTCCCACCAGGTTTGCTTGGTTATTTATGAGGAGCTGGGGTATTTTCTCAAATTTCCCCTTTTAGAGCATTTTTCAGCACCTGAACTGTTTGGGAGGTATTTGAGGAACAGCAATTCATTTCTTTAGCATGTCCTAGACTTGTTCTATTGGATTCATGTCGAGAGAACGTGCTGGTCGATCCCTTTCTAGCGGTTTCTTCATCCTTCAGAAAATCATTTAATAAGGTAGCACAATGTTTTCTGAATTAACCATCCCTGAAAGATAAATAAAAAGCAACCAGATGTGTAAGGATATTGACCTTATTATCCTGAACCACCAGAAACGGCCCCTTTGGCTGTGGGGCGGTCTTTATTCCATAGATAGAGATGGTGGTCTATATCATCCCTCCACATCTTCGAATCTGACTCTCATTTCATCCTTATAACTTCTGATTTTTGTCTGGAGGGTACAAGTAACCCCTTTTTTGTGCATGATGAAGTCAGATTTGAAGGTGTGGAGGGATGATATAGAGCACCATCTCTATCTATCTATGGAATAAAGACCCCCACAGCCAAAGGGGCCGTTTCTGGTGGTTCAGGATAATAAGGTCAATATCCTTACACATCTGGTTGCTTTTTATTTATCTTTCAGGGATGGTTAATTCAGAAAACATTGTGCTACCTTATTAAATGATTTTCTGAAGGATGAAGAAACCGCTAGAAAGGGATCGACCAGCACGTTCTCTCGACATGAATCCAATAAAACAAGTCTAGGACATGCTAAAGAAATGAATTGCTGTTCCTCAAATACCTCCCAAACAGTTCAGGTGCTGAAAAATGCTCTAAAAGGGGAAATTGGAGAAAATACCCCAGCCCCTCATAAATAACCCAACAAACCTGGTGGGAAACAGACCCACAACATTGTTTTAAGTCATGAGAAAGCATACCCCAAGCGAAATAGGTTTTCAATTAAGTATTGATAGATTTTTCACTTTTTTACTTATCTACACAAAATGTGCATTTTCCAATTTTGATTAAAAAAACGTAAAAATAAAATTTTTATTTTGATAACTGTATGGATTTAGCTTTGAAATGGCCCTAAGTTTGAAAAATGCTTGAACCACTGCAACGTTTTTATTTGCTTGCCAATAGGTACCAAAACCACCAATATCCTTTAATTGTTTTGAGCAGTGTATATTAAATCTGTATATTCAATGCAAAATGTAAATGCAACAAAACTGAATAATTTTGTGCCTAACTTTACAGACGGAAACCATTTTGCAAGGAAGACGAAAGGTGTAAAAGGTAATTTTATAACATTCCTGTTCATAATGATACCGTGGATAATTCGGACTAATAAACAGAGTGTTTCAGAAGTCCGTTCCACGGCTTTTACTTGAAGATAACGTCTCCTAAGGCCATGGAAATAACGTCTATCCCTAGGTAAGTGACCATACAGAATCCCCCTGCGATTACTTACAGCACCCTTCGTGGTAAAACGAGGAAGTTTAAAACTTTTTTAAAAAGTAAAGGATCAAAAATTTCAATAAAAAATTGTTGTAATGATCATAAAAACGCTCAGAAATCAATTAAACGAAACTATCTTCACTATTTGAAGATATATTAGCAGGTAAAATAGTCCTTTTTTCAAGCTTCAAAAAAGAATAATTTGCAAATTGGAAAGTTTTTCTAGAACTTTTGCGCATTACCCGAAGAGACGTTGGTTATATATAAAGGCAGTGAAACATCAGTCTTTTGAAACATCCCTTATAATTTAGTAATGTATTTCCCTTCCATCATTATTTTTGTAATTTCCTGAGTAGAAAACAAATTTTTAAATGCTTTCCTGTTTCACAGATGCTCGTGTTCTGGAGATCCATATAGACCACATCAGAAATGCGTAAAAAGTGATTCAGGTCCTTACATATGTAAAATTCCAGTAAGTAACCTGACAAAAATATTTTAAGTAGTTCATTTATCATTTTGTTACATATAATAAAAAACTTTAAAAATATATACCTACTGTCCGAGATACATTTTAGATAGCCTTTTCAAAATAATTTTCATATTTCATGATTTAATTTAGAATAAAAAATAAATAATATATATAATAATAAACTTTAAAAATATTAATCTAGAGTTCCCTGGGTGTCGATTTTATCTTCGACCATTTTACAGGGATAAAGAAAAAAAATTGCACAATGTGTCTTTTTGTTCTCTACATACTATCCATTCTTCGCACTATTATTGAATTATAAAAAGAAAGGATAACTACTGTCTACTGACAATAAATATTCACGAGTCTTAGAAAAAAGCCCTTTAATAAGCTGAAAAAAACTAAATTTCACTGTATGTAAAATTTTATTTTTGAATTCTTAGTTATAGCCTTTTAGTTTTTATAAACGGTATTAAAATAAGATCTTTTTATACACTACAAAACTTAAGAAAAAACTTTTCTATCTAAACGTTACAATTAATCTTCTTTAAAAAAGAGATTCAGAATTTCTAACAAAAGATAGTGGTTGAAAATGAAATAAAGAGATTTTTTCCTTTTTTTTTTGTAAAAATCAATCAGAATATTTATGAGATGTAAGACTCTGAATGATCATGTTAGGAATGGAATGTGTTGTAATAATTAATTATACCATGTAAATTTATAGGACTGTAAGTTTGATGATATTTGCTTTGCCAATGTGTACGAGGATTATGATGAACCTTTACCAGAAATAATCACCTTGTAAGTCATATCAGCGTTTCCTTTAGAAAACATGAAGTTATGACCGTATTTATGATTTTATTTTTCGTGAAAATTTGCTTAATAATACGCATAATATTTTTTAGTGGATAAACTACCTCATGTGAGATGTTCAACAAAACATACAAAATTCGTGTAACTCTAAAAAAATAATTAGTGATGCGATAAGTTGCTATTAAAGATTTCAATTAAAATTTTCTTGTTAGAATGCTTTGCTTCTTCCACTGCTTATAAAATACTTAAAACCCGCTGTGATATGATAAATAACTCCTATGACTTATCCATGAAGCCAACTTTTACAACTAGCGGTTTTGGTGAAATGATAGTATTTTTTATATTTATCTTACGAGAATAGTCTAATTACCACAAGAAAAAACTTTGTCAGAAAAACTTAACTTTGAAAAGAAGTTCCATGTCTAAATGATAGCTGCACAGATTTTGCACAAACGTTTTTCAGTAATTATGAATTATTATCCGTTTCCATAAAATTCACCACAATATTCCAAATTACAAATTTGGCGGTCGGACTATACTTCAGGACTAATGTATAAAAATATTCGTGTAAAGACTTCAAAGAACAAGTTTAGGTATTTTCAAAATGCTCTTTAAAGTAAGAAATAATTTTTTCAAAACTCAACAATACCTTTTAACATAATAACAACATAATTTTTGAAGCCTATGCTTATAAATTAAATTTACTCTTTGCAAATATGAATATAAATTAAAGTTCAGTTTTATGTTTGATTGATAAAATCTTTACTAATTTTATCACATTTAGCTTAACCAACAATTTATATCTTAACTAACACATCTCGTACATCGCAATCACCTTAAATATTAATTTCAGACAATCTAGTTGCATATCATAGAGTGATAAGGGGACATCCATAAATACCGTGAGGTGTTTTTTTCCAAAATCTGGACCCCCCTCCCCCCTTGGTGAGATTAAGTGAGATTTTGCTGGACCCCCCTCCCCCCACGTGAGATTTACCTACAACCTTTAAAAATAATTTTCTATCCTATTCGTTTGCATTTTGTGCTTCACAGCACCTAAAACTTTTCCATTATTAATAATGTAGGGAAAAAGGACATTATTTCGCCTAAAAATCACCACAGTATTCTTATCTGTGGGTATTATTCCTTTCTCATACTTAAAAAAAATCGTTTAATTTCTAACTTAAAAAGATGAAGTGAGATTTCGATAATCGACCCCCCTCTCCCCTTGGTGAGATTTGGTGAGATTTTTCCAAACCCCTCCCCCTTTTTGACCTCACGTAATTTATGAATGACCCCTAATGAAGTAAATAAATTATATTATAGCTATATTACATTCCTTATATTTGAATAAAGGATTTTATTTAATTGTAGTTGCAAATGTAAGGGTATATGCCAGAGAGATAACCAATTCTACCCGTTTGAAGGAAAGTATCTGAAGGGACCTAGATGTAATACTGATCCCGCTACATGGCCAAATATTATGCCTTATAGCGAATAATTGGACTATAATGCAAGCTAACACATAATTAAACCTCTTATTTAACTCTGAAGTTTCAAGTACTAAATAAAAAGCACTTTAGTATGGTGGTGCATCTTTTTGTGTTTATAGTTAGTTATATTATGATGTATGTAAGAATTGGAAAATAAAAAAAAAGACTCCCCCAAATGGTTGAGTTAATTCATATTTTTAGAATTTTCGGAAAGAGAATTTGTCAAAAGACAGCTTTTGATGATAAGTAATGGAAATTTCTCCCATAACATAAGAATATTTATCAATGGCATTGTAAGCAAATAAAAAGCAATCTTTAAATAAAAAAAGACAATTTTGTCCCAGAAGTAAAACTGCTGTCTTTTTTAGTAACATTATCAATACTTTTGTATGATGAGAAATTATTGCTCTTTTCCTCAAAGCAACGACTTGCAACGCAAGAAGAGACTGATGTGGTTTCACCTATTGTATACATTAGGTGAGATAGTGTAAATGGATATTTTGAAGTGTTGGATATCTTGTCATACCGCGATCTTATTTTGTATTGAAACTAATAAAGCCACTCTGTGGATTGCTCCAACTATTCAGTTGGGGAATATGTTTTTTATTATTTAAACAAAAGTTTACAAAAAACAAAATATATATTTCTCTCATATATCATACATAAAAACATATTTTTAAAAATCCCGTTCAGGTGAAAAAAAGCTTAAATTCCTTCATCTGTCCCGTTTAAAATCGCTAAGCTGTTTAGGGCGCTCAAAACAGAAAAAAAAATGCACATTTTTATTGCTGTCATCAATGACGCATTATGTTTTTATTAGTTCGTTTGTACAATTTAGGCAATGTTTCTGAAATTTTTTTCCTTAAGCAGCTTGGCGAGATTCATCGGGACATAACCTAACGAGATAAGAGAAAATCGGTCAGTTGATGGGTCTCAGTTGGGCAGGCAGATGGGTCTGGGGCCCACCCAGCGTCCTGCGCTGCAGTAGAGCTCCGAGTAGCGGTTATCTGCCAGGGAGAAGCCGGGCTCGCAGCGGTACACGGCCGCCAAGTAGTGGTTGCGCGACGGGCCTTGGCGCCGGTCGTAGCGCAACACGCGGGCGTTGGAGACTCGAGGCGCAACCACGAACGGCGTCCCAGCGCGGTTGCACGAATAGTCCAGCGACGCCTCCCCTCCTGAAACATCAAGATAAGGTTAGAACTGTGCTAAACTTTTATTGCCCACAGTTTTGTGGCCCTTTAGTGAAGAGAAAAAACTACGCAGGTCACTTGCGGTCAATTACGGATGAAAGAACCCCTTTTTTAAAAAAAATATCCCCCCGGTCAGAAAAGTCCCCTATTGGTCTCTTATCTGCCCCATCTTTCTAAAGCAGGGCTGCTCTGACCGTTGTAAAAGTCTAGCATATAATTAAAGTGTTTTATCTACAAAACATTGGGCCGGATGCAACTACGTTCTGTAACGTGCTAAAGAACCCAATTTTGCCTAATAACGATCGCCCCAGAACGCCTGCTCAGGAGGTGGCGTTTTACGACGATCCGGCTGACGTTTTCCTCCTGATTGGCTGAAGCGTTCCACTACGTAGCAAAGGGAGGGAACGGTAGGGTACAATCAAATGCATATGGTCAATGACATAGTTCTTGACGTTCTTGAAAACCAATCAGCGGCATGCTGGAAAAATGAATCAAGAAAACGATAGTTGAGTTGTTTGGAAGTAGGATTCGACCGGTCTCAAAATCGTCGCAAAACGTAGTTGCATCCGGCCAATTGGTATAAAATTCAATAAAAAAGCAAATTAGAAGCAAAAATTTGTAAGGGGCCGTTGGAAAATTTTCTTCTCCAAAAGGGGTCGGGAACCTATGTTCTTCGTGTTTAGTCATTCTGAATATGACCCTCAATCCCAATTCCCATGAGATGCGATTTAATCGTTCGCGTTTTTTCAAGGATTTTTCCCCCTAGCTTTATTTCCCAATCTGTTTCTTAAACCGCTCACTAAAGGCCGCTCTTACTTTTGTATTAGGGCCAAAATTATGGTCAGGGCTAATTCACATGAGCGGTCAAAGGGAGTTTTTTTAATTTTTGTTTTTATGATCTAAGAACACTGTTAGTCGTATACCTGACTCATAAAAATACAAATTTATGAGTTTTCATGACCGTGATCATGAAATTTATGATTTTTCATTTGTCACCATACCACCGCTCCTGTGAACTAGCCATGACCCAAAATTATAGTAACTTTAAAACTTTTAACAATTTCTTAAGGGGACATGGTACCTTTTTGGTTAAAATCTTTATATTCATTGTTATTTGATACTTTTTGCTGGTAATATATGTATTTGCCTTACATTAGATGGATTTCAAGTTGAAAATACTAAAAAATTGAAAACTTCTGATTTTTTTTAAACTTAAAATTTAAGAGGTGTTTTTAAAATGCTACTCATCCTACAATAATTGACTTACACTCATAAAATTTTGTATTTAAGTATCTCAATCTATGTACAATAAAAGCTTCTATCGATTATCGATTAGGGGCCGTTCAAATATTACGTAAGCACTTTTTTGGTCATTTTTAACCCCCTCCCCCCCTTGTCAGCAAAGATAAGCAAACCTCAACCCCCCACCATAACTACATAAGAAACTGCCGGATCCCCCCCGAAATTTTGACATCCCTATTAGTAAGTACTGTTTTTTTCCTTGAAAATTAGGTGACTCGTACAAGGAGTTGTCCTTTTTACCTCGTACAAGGAGTTGTCCTTGGGTGTAACCCTAAGGGTACAAAAATGAGTCTAGAAAAAATTAAATGAGAAAAGATTGCTCTTCTTCAGAAAACGTAGGGAAAGTAGGGAAGCGTTTTTCGCTTGCGGATTTAAAACCGCATCCCATGGGAATTGGGAATAATTGAGAAATTGCATACTCACGCTGTGCCAGGGGCTGCCTGAGGTACATGCGGTCGTAGTAGTAGCGGTCGTAAGGTGCATAGTCATGTCGTAAGGTCATGTCGCGGAGGTACTGGTCCCTGAGCTCGGGGTGCAGGCTCATAATCCACGCCATCTGCGACTCGCTGACCGGTGGCTGCTGGTAGCTGTGCTGCCGATTGTGGTAGTAGTAGTTGTTGTGGTAGTACATGCGGCGGAGGTAGTCTTCGCCCTTGTCGTTCTATACGAGTGTTAGGAAATATACCAACTTTTTATAAGGATCTATTGTTGTATTAGTTTAAAAACTCTAAACCAACTTCCATAAATAAAATAACTGCTAATTTATCAATTAAACCAGTGATTCTCAACGGGGGCGGTGAGAGGATGCTTAGGGGTGGTGAACCTATTTTGGGTAGTAGGGGGCAATGAGCATGGAGCAGTGGTTAATCCGGAGGGGAAATATAAGAAATAGCTTTAATTACCTTTTTCGTACTAAAAATCCAAAAATTTTCAGGGCAGAACTCTCCGACCCCCTTACTACGGCAGTTTATATTTTAGAGTTATTATATTATTATTATTATTATTATTATTATTATTATTATTATTATTATTATTATTATTATTATTATTATTATTATTATTATTATTATTATTATTATTATTATTATTATTATTATTATTATTATTATTATTATTATTATTATTATTATTATTATTATTATTATTATTATTATTATTATTATTATTATTATCTATTAATAGTAGTAGTTATTATTATTATATTTTATAGTAGTTTCAAAGTGATAGTTTTCAGACCATTAGGAGATTCAAAAGTGCTTCGAAAGAGGTCTGCAATTTAAAAGAGAGGCAACATTCACCAACTGATTTTACCAATAGCTTTCACTACTTTAAGCAGTCTATTACCAGTTTTAAGTAGTAAGGAATGAGAACAAAAAAAAGAATAAAACATATTCTGTAGCCCTGTTAATGTGTAAAAATAAATATTTTTACTTGGAAGGGTATCAGCGGGTTGTCGAGTTCCAATTTCAACAAATTTGGTACCTTTGCTTACTAATGATTAAAATACTTAAAGTTACTTTAAATTTTAAGTTATAACGACCTTCCCCATACCCTAAATTACAAAATTTTCTTTGTTGGGGGCGTTGAAAAATTTTCCTCTCCTTAAACGGGCGGTAGCTTTAAAATGGTTGAAAACCACTGAAGTAAACGAACTTTCTCGAGAGGTATTTTAAAGCTACTTTTTTAAATAATTTTAAATACTTATTTCTTTCTTTTTCAGATTATTTTAAGGTGGCAATAGTAAAATATTAATATTCTAGAAAAAGATATTTTTGGTTTGATGTTCAATTGAGATTTTTGAGAAGTCAGCATGTTTTTAGAAATGTACTATTTAAATTTGTAAATCTAGGAACAGTTTTCTTATTCATTATAATCCCACATAGTTAAGTTTATTTAATTGCGTTTTTAGAGCACACTAAAAAATCTTTTTTATGCATTTTTCATAACTTAAATTAAAAGGAATAGTTTCTTCTAGTTCTAAAATTGTGGAACATCGGGAACCACAGACTGATTGAGTTCAGGGCGGTAACCCAACTGTCGTTTCGCGGGGGGGGGGTTGACTCGACGTTATTTCTAAGGCACCCCCAATGAGAACATTTATACGCAAAGTTTTAGATCCCATAAATGTAGTGGATGTATGAATTATTTACAATGAGGTATTCTCACGTTTTGAGATTAAATTTTATTAAAATAGTAGATAAAAAAACATGAAGAATGACGTTTACATCACGTATTTTCGTAGCCTAGTTTCTGAGATATAAATTTTTTAAATTTCGTTTTTTGTTCAGGCGCGAAAACACTTTCGAATCACAAATCCTGCGCTGTGACGTCACATCCAATAGAAGCCCGTTTTCTGATCACGTGAAATCAGTAAACACAATGGTGTTCATGCGCTGTGATGTCACATCCAATAGAAGCTCGTTTTCTGATAACGTGACTTTTCTGACGTTTTGGAAGAAATAAAATTGAATTTTAAATTATTTAAAACACATTTTTGAACTTAAAAATCAGAAATTTGAGAGTTTTAAACCATAATGTATCAAAAACGCATAAAATCAAGCAAATCCCTCACTCATGCAAATACCTCATTGGTGAAATCGATTTCTTAATGAAAGACGTTAATCAAAATTTGACCAGATTTGGCGTTTTCTTGATTAAATCAGAAATGGGCAAGTCCAGTATTTTTATTTCATTTTTCCATTCTGGAGAAGAATATACTTGCAATTTTTTTTGGTACTTTCGTATTAGCCCGTCCATCGTTTTCGCCAACTTCGCCAAATTTCGCCAAAACTCGCCAAAATACGGGATTTCATCAGAATCTCCGAAAAACACATTTTTAACATCAGAAACATCTTTATAACATCAGAAAATAAAAAATAAAAGTTTCATGTGGTTGGGGGGGGCTGCCGCCCCCCCCCAAACCCCCCCTGCCCTATCTATAACCAAACTCGTTGTGGGGGTAATCAGACACAGTAAGGATTCAGAAAAAGGGGAATCAGTATTCTTGGATGAACCAAAACTACGGATATCACTCGGTAAGAGCATAAAAATAACTTTTTTAGCACTAACTTACTTGCAAAATGGTCGATCCTACCGCCGGCGATCTTTTGTCGATTCTACCACCGGCGTGCATACGCAAACATTGAAAGACTCTGAGGCTTGGCAAAATGGCGCAACAAAGTTCACCGTGGAACGACACGAAAGCAGACTCCTACCTTTCATACCTTGTAAACACTGTTGAATTTACGTTCAAAACAACCTGCGCGGTGCGCACACATTATTTCACCCATGGGCTTACCGATTTAAATTGCGCGCGCATGCGCCAGTGATTGGAACTAGCGCGATTTCGCTACGTTTTCCAGGGTTACCAGAATCAACGGTAGTGTTGCGGGGTTTACCAGACTTGGCGACTTATCGCCCCTGTTGGCGAATGGACGAGCTAATACGAATGTACCTTTTTTTTAAATTATGGAGATTATTTACTTTAACTTCAAAGTTTGACTTTAAAAAAGGGCGCGAAAACGTGAAACGACAAAATGTGACGTCTCCGAAACATTTGTTTTTTCGACCTATAAAGTTTCAAAGCGATTGTTGGTTTCCTTTTGTAAAGTAAGCCCGAAATAGATCTGACGTCATTCAATCCTAAGACAAAGGGATTCTCGATTTTACAATATTGAATTAACTAAATTTTTTTGAAAATTCTCATCTTTTTGAATTGAGATCTATTTCTTTTATTGAAAAAATGCATTTTTTTTCTGTTTTCAATAATTGCTGGTATTTCCCATTTATGCTTTTAAATAAACTGGCCCTGATTTAGGGAGAGTTGTCTTACCTGTGGTCTGAGTGGACGCCGGACGTAGATGACCGATGGGGAACCTGGAAAAAAAAGGAATGAGGTGCGCACATAACCATGGCCCGAGAAGCTCAAAATCGTGACGCGAAATACTCCGTCAATTTTCATCGCTCTGAACTCCCTTTCTAATCCATTATCTCTTTATCCTACTGCATAATGATTTTCTGCAATTTTTTTTCTCGCAAATATTTTTTGAGTCACTAAATTAAACATTGAGGGATACTTATAAATAAAACAATCATCTTTTGAAAATTTAATCCACTGGAGATAATTAATTAAATAGATACTTTTTTGATTGAGTACCGTCAGTACACTGGTCGCTAAAATGTTCTCACAATACAAAAAAAACCACATGACTTTTTATCGTACTCTTAAGTCTTAAAAAAAATAGGTACACTCTCCTTCTGTCTTTAACTATAAACTTTTAAAGGAACGAAAATAACAATAATTTTTAATAATTTCTCATAGTTAATTCTTCCTTACCTGCCCTCTTTCGCTGCTCATCTTGCAGCTCTCGCGACGTCAGGACGATTGAACCCTCGTCTCCCTTTGTTTCAGTTGAGTTTTCCTCTTGCCCCCAGTCAAAGAGGGCCCTGCGCTTAGGCTCAGGCTCATCTGAAACACAACCCTTTTTAAAAACACACTGAAGACACTAAACACGGTTTGTTTGTGTCGTAGTTAGACAACGACAAGACAACACTTTTTCAGCAAGAATGTTTACTATCTGGAAATGGGCTCTAAAATTAGTTTTGTAAAATATATAAAAAATATTATTGATAAGTAAATAGTTTTTTTGAATCTGAATGTGTTCTTAAATTTAGATGGAAACACGAAATTAAGACATTTTCTTCCTCCGTATTTTTTTCAACTATTTACGAGTTCCTCTTACTAATTTACACATGGAATTTTACTTCCCTTGCCTGCTTATAAGTTATAAAAACCCCTAGCTTGTTAGGGGCGCATTTCCGACCCCCTTCCTAAGTGATTCTGAGTCGTCTAGATGGTGTTTCACCACAGTTTTGAAACACTTATCCAGAACACCCTGCATACATATCGGTTGGGTAGTTGGCTTCAAATGTACTATTCGGTTCGGAGGTCGTCGAAAAACACTAAACAGGCATGTGATTGCTCAAGAAATAAATTATCTGAAATTTTTTAGAAGCGTCTAGATAAGTTACAGTGATATAGAAATTTATTTCGGGAGGAGCCCAAATTCAAATCCCTATCCCATACATAGGTTCAATTTAACTTTTTAATACTTTTTAGATAGGATTTTCATCTTACTAAACTCAATCTCAGAAATTTTTCGATATTTGAGCCTAAAAAACAGGGGTTTAATCGTTTTGGTACACTTTATGTCCGCTCAAGAAACAAAATATTCCAATTTTTTCCCGCTTTGAAGTATTAATTCTGCACACAATTGAGCGGAATTCTGATTATCAACACCTCTAAAATTAGAAAAATCACATGCCTGACTAAATGTCATCTAAAATTGGACCTTTGAATGTATTACACGATGATCTCCTCCATCAAATAATTAAAACAAAACAAAAACAACAAAGAGCAATAACATTTATACTATACTCCCGAAACTTATATTATGTCTCCCTTGACAAGTCACGAGAGGTGGAGAAAAGGAATCTCATTCCTCCGAAAGTAACAGATTAACGGCCGAATTATGTGATTTCTGACCAGCGATTAAACAGAAATCAATGAAGGATTCCACCAATCAGGAGTCGGGCGATTCCTTCTTTGATTGGTGGTTAACCACTGATCAAGTTGCACTGAATACGGCCGTAAATTTCCCAGCCAATCAAGTTGCATTAATGAGATTACCTGGTTCGCAGACGGGGAAGGCTCGCTCCCAATCTCCGCTGTCGAGGCACGTGACGCTCCGTGGACCCACAAGGTGGAAGGAAGGGTCGCACGCGAACTTGACCACTCGGCCTTCGTCGAGGAGGAAGGCCTGGCCGTCGTCCGGGGAACGGGGGTCCGGGCACCCCAACACCCCTGGAACGAAGGTGCAAGGTTAGGTAAGGGTCATATTCAGAATGTAATTTCAAGATGCATTCAACACAACTTAAAGAGCATGATAAACAGTTTATGAAGAAAAACTGATTCAAATTACAAAATTATTTATATTTTCATTAGAAGCCTCTGCAGTGGAATTGCCATTGCAGAAGCATTGAAGCCATTGCAGCCAACTATTGGAAAATATAAGATTTAAAGTGCTCACCCCCTAACTCCTCATCAAGTCAAAAGTTTCAAATAAATTTTCTTCAGTATAATTTTTTATACTCTATCTTAAAATGAATTTAGAAGTCAATCAAACGGTAATAAATGCAAAAAAATAAATGCCAACTTACCCGTTTCCTTACGCGATTCAAGAAGCAAAATCAAATATCAGTCCACTTGGAGCGATGGTGTTATTTTCAAAGGTGTTATTATCCGTCTGATGCTGATCTGTGCTTATTTAACTGCTTACCGGATAGCATAATTCATTATGCCTATGAATTTTGACTCTATTTCATGCCTCTATATCAGTGGTTCCCAACTCAAATATGTCTGCGGACCACTTCACTGAAATTTGAACCTCTGCGGACCATCGCTATCCCTAACCGTAACTTCAGAATTTTAACTTTTTTCAGTGCATTCATTCCTCATAGATGGTCTAAAATTTTGACTTTTTTCTTCTGAAGCAAAGAAACAAAGTCTTACACTGTTTCTAAGTGGAACTTAGAAAATCAAATAATCTATTAAACTTAAAAGAAAAATTACCCTTACATTAATTTTATATCTAATTATTTAAAAATATACCCTTTTATAAAATGCATTTAACCATTTTTATCAAGCTTTCACGAAATTCAACAAATAATTAATGAAAAAAAAACCTTTTTAAAGAACAACGTTTTTAAAATGCACTAAAAAGTATAAAATAATTTTTTGCAACTCCTTGTTAAACGAAAAACGTGGGGATTATGCAATAATATTTACAGCCACTACTCTTGTCACACCATTATATCCACAGTTAAAAATTATTTAAATTAATGATGAAATTAAGTTGGATTAAATACCTAATGCATGATCCCCACGTTTTTCGTTTTACAAGGAGTTGCAAAAAATTATTTTATACTTTTTAGTGCATTTTAAAAACGTTGTTCTTTAAAAAGGTTTTTTTTTCATTAATTATTTTCTGGTTTTTAGTTTTGTTGTGTAAAGTTTAGAATTCGCGACCTGAACGCCATCCAAGAATTTGATTCTTTTCTCTTTATTTAAAACTAAAAAGTGTTTTTTTTCTGAACTTTAACTATAACACATGGCTTTACCCTGTTTTCTTAAAATCATTGCACAGTTTTTGCCTCTAGCTATTCAGATGATGTAGGAAATTTTTGAAACACTAGTAATATAAAAAAAGTATTTTAAAAATATATTGGTGAGAAACTTGTCAGTAACTAATTAATAAAGTCAGTCCCTTAGATGTATTACAAATACAAAACTTGCATGAAGTACTGCATGTACTGTGCATTACTTTTATTCTTACAAATTTTCATTTTACTAATATTTTATACAACACTTCTAAAGCCATCTTGATAACGAGAGGAGGCAAACTGCACAACAATGATTTTTTTAAAATAAGGTCCTATAGTTGAACTTCCAAATTTTAAGTCCCCCTGGGGGTTCAGGGACAGCAAATTGAACCGAACTAATGAGATAATATCGTATTGTCATCCAGATCTGAACTATGTTCAAAATTTCAAGTCTCTAGCTCATGGAGAAGTATGTTTAAAATTGATTACTAAATTCCTCCCGAACAGACAGATAGACGGACGGACGGACGGACGGACGGACAGACAAGATTGAAAGCGACCTAATAAAAACGTTGTAATAAAATAGAATCCATTATAAATTACGATTGTTTATTAAATTCCGTAAAACTAAATAAGAAAATTTAATAAGAAATTTTTTTCAGCAATATACCTTACAAATAAAAACTTCAATTTATCTCATAGGAGAGGCTTAACCATGTAACTTTCTTCATCTTTTATGTATGCTTACAAAAGAATAATACTTTACAAATAACAATAATTGTTCTGATGAGTGGAAATTGTGTATGTTATAATCAATCCCAGTGTCTTCTCATGGATGTATTAACCCTGGAAGGGTTTCCACCTATACACAAGTTACAGGTTTAAAAACAACAATGTAAAATATAGTTTTTTTTCTTTTTCATTACCAACTAAAAAGGTAATATTATATTATTAGTAGATTTAAATTTGAAAGAAAGTACTTAGCTTGAAATTAAACTGCAGGACAAATGAGTTCCCCGAAAGAAACCGCGTCGAAAGTCAATAATTATTTCAAAGGAGCGATTAAAATAGAATATAATTTATGTGTTCAAAACTTTTCGAATTTTCGGCTAAGATTTTTCTCATATCTACTAACAAACCTATTTCACTTGTATCTCATAAATTTCCTCTTTTCATACTACGATTTCTTGAAGACCCTCTGTCTGACCATAAAATCCCAGTTGGAAGTATCCTTCAACACTCCCACGCTTCACTTCCTATCAAACCAAGTCCGATCATTCGATTCTTTATTTGCCCCATCCCGACACCTCTCAGTTATAATTAATCTGATAACTTTTCCCACATCATCACATTTCGTTTCTAATTCTGTAATAAACTACTGTTGTGTAAAACTGTGGAAAATAAGAGAAATGAACAAATGATTCATAGGAGAGAAAGAAAACTTAAAATTTTTTATTAATGAGACGTATCATTTGTTTACTTATGTTTTTACATCTATGGTGTTTTTACTATTTCCTGGAATGTGTGACAGGAAAACTATTATTTTTAAAATTTCCACAAATTTTTTAAATAAGTTTAAAAATCTTCTCACGGACCACCTCTGAAGGCCTCACGGACCACCAGTGGTCCGCGGACCACCTGTTGGGAACCACTGCTCTATATCGTATTATTCAAAATAAATCAGCTAATGTTAGGTGATCACTAATGGGACAGTTTTCACATACCCACCAATTACCTCACTAAAAAAAATTTTTCGTCTAAAATATTTGCCTATGGGGCAAGTTTTTTTTGTCCCAAATGCAATTTGAACTTAGGCGTTATGAATTGTTATAGGTTTTCCAAAAACTATCTTCGCACGATCCCAAAAACTTCACTTCTAATGTATAATTTTAAGTTAACGACAAACTTCATAATTAAAAATTTAGTCAAGTGAGAGTTATTCTTCAACTTACTATAAAATTTAAATTAACTTCTAGAATACACTATCACTAATATTAATACCAAATTTCCTAACAATACAAGCAATAGATTTTGAGGTACCATGCACACCGTAACTACATTTAATAAAAAATGGTGTTATGACACAAATCTGGCAACATACATTCTTTCTTAAAATAGCTTGTAACTTGTTTTTTTAGAGAGGTCATAAAATCAAAAGAATAACAGTTTTCAAAATCTGTTCTGAAAGATAAAACCAAAAATCTCTGATTTGGTCAAAATTTAAGTTTTTAGCGCAGGTAAGTAGTAACTATAGAGTTAGGGTAGTAACTAACAAACATCAACACTTACCCAAAGTGATGCCACCGATCAAGAAGAAAATACTAGCGAACATGTTTCCGAAAGGATTGCACGAAGACGAGCGAAGGGAGCATTTATAGTAAGGGGTCCAAGCTCGACCTTCAGAGGAGAAAAAAGGCGACAAAGGCTTGCGTAAAGGGTTTTCCTAACATCTGCTTCTAACTGCGGATTTCTAAGTCGGCGACGATAAATTTTTACAAAGCACCCCTCTCATAAAAGAGAGCAAAAAACCGAAAACTTTTAAGTCCACTTATAAAGTTATCAAATATCTTATCTCAAACTTTTTTTTCAGAAATTTTTTTTGCCCCTAAAAACAATCTTTAATTAAGTTTCGCATAATCATAAAATAAAAATTTGTACCGGGTGTTTCAAAAACGCATTTTAAGGCTCTTATTTAGAACCAACGTCTCCTAGAGGCATGGAAGTAGGGTCTACCCCTAGGTAAGTGGCCCTAGAGAATCCAATGAAATGACTTACAGCACCCCTATAGCGACGAAATAAAAGGGTTTTAAAAATTAATTAAAAAACTAAAGAAGATAGAGCAAAAACTTCCTATTGTATTGTTACCAATGTAATGAGAAACTCGCTGAAAAAAAATCATGAAAATATCGTGAATATTCGCGGAAATATTAGCATGTGTGTGAAAAAAACAATTTTTCATTCCTCGAAAAAGAAAAAAACGTTTGCAAATGTGCAAGTTTTTAAGTGTTATCATGTAATTAAGTACTTTTTTTAGTTAAATGAAGATAAATTAAATCAAAAAATAAAAAAAACTTTATTTTTTGCGAACTTATTCTTTAACTGTGCTAAATTTCTCTTTTCAAAACCTTCTCAAACTATAAATCCCCGTGGTGCCTGTTACCAGTGGAGACTCGGGAGTTGATTTACAGGGACTTACCAAGGTAACTAGGCTCAAAATTTCAAACATAGTGTTTTTTAAAAATATTTAAAACTTTGATAATGATTTATATTATAGTCGAACCATTTTTGAAAATAATATAGGTCATGTAATTTTTTTTGTAAATTATATATTTATTTTCACACATTGTCATACAGATATAAAAATTCCATTTACATGACAAGAAACAATTAAAAACGCAAAAATAAAAAGAAAAAAACACAATGTAAAAAAATATCATAAAAAGGTATGAAAGCACTTCCTAAAACTTTAAAATAAGTTTAAAACATATCGTAATTATTTTATTGAATTTAATGTAACCATTTAACGGTATTGTAACCATTTAACAGTATTCATTTAGAATAGGCGGCTAAAAAATAATGCTTTCCCCCTCGGTTAAAGCGTAACCATAGTTACGCTCATCGCGCAGCCATTAGTAAGCCTTCTTCGTCACTTTGACATGATAATTGCCATGGTTATTCCATGGTTCCGTGGTGGGGGAAGGAAAGATTTTCAGCCGTTTTTTCCCTATTCAAAATGAATAGAGTAGCTATAGAGAAAATTTTATGATGGGTGATCTTTGGCTGCGTGTCAAAGAGCTTTTTGGCGATATTCAACCAATATCTCTCGGGTCGAAGAGCATCTTCCGCCGCCGCAGATAAGCGATCTCCCGGGATTTCCTGATCAGATCATGACGAGACGCTGGTGTTACCAAACGATTCTCGCCCTGCTCACCCTCCTCACGGCAACCGAGGGTAAGTCGTCCCTCAAACGAGGTTTTTATTCGAAACATTGGTCACGATTACTGGTTCTTTCCTTGAAAATTCTGTGATGGAGAGATAGTCTGCCCAAGAGTCTAAAACAGTGTTTTCCAACGTGGGGCGCACGCCCCACCAGTGGGAAATTTGACTTTCTAGGGGGCAGTTTGAAAATTTTAAATCAAATTGCCACCCTCCCCTAGGTGGGAAAAATTCCAAAAGTTTTTGGGGGAGGACTCCCAACCCCCTCATAACTTAATCGTTTATTTTGTTTTCCTTGAAATTTCGTCCGGTTACAATGAGAGGGATCTTTGGGTTTAATCTAAATAGTTTCAAAATAAACTAAAACATTATTTTAAAGGAGCAAATTTCTAAAATTTTCTGGGGGAGGAACACCCAGACCCTCCAATTTTACTTTATATGTCAAAAAATTTGAGTCATCCCCCCCGAAACTAAAGTCTGGTTACGGCTCTGCAAGTATCTCATAAAAATTGTTATGATGGCTCTGTAATTACTGACAACTAAATATTTAAATTATATCAAAAGCTATTTCATTTAAGTTATTTTGTATTTCAAATTTAGGTCTCCATTTTGTGTTTTGAAAATTAACTCACTAGTTTTCAAAACATGTCTGCCCCCTTTTCAAATGTCAACCAATTGTTTTTAAATTGAGTATTATATTTTGAGTGCAAAAATTTATGTGTAATCTTACATGGGGGCATAGAAAATTTAGAAAGGCTTTGGTGGGGCATGGAACGATAAAGGTTGGGAAACACTGGTTTAAAATGTTCAAAAAGGAACCTGATTTTCAAAAGTGAAATTTAAAAACATTTCTGAAGGAAGACGACCCTTATTTCGCGTGAGGCTTTTGAGGATTCCTTAAAAAACTACTTTCAACAATGTTTAACTTATCAATCTATTTTCGACCTTTAAAGCTACATTTACTCTATCATTGTGAAGAGGAATTGGTGTATTAAAATAATATTTGGCAACCCTCCATACATTTTTAATAGGTTTAATGAAACTTTAAATACATTGTTGGTAAACTTTATGTCTTAAAAAACTTAATAAAAGAAAAGTAGTGAATAATTAAGTTCGAAGTACCCAAAGTCTAGGGGGGTCTTGGGTCCCTCCCCCAGAAAATTAAAAAATGACTCTAAAAAACAGGTTTTCAACTAGTTTTTGATATTTTTAGCCCGAATTTTGGATATATTATTTGGTAGGATTTGGCATTTTATTTTGATAAACTTACTGCAAAAAGTTGTGAATAATAATGTTCCAAGTGCAAAATGGGTTCGGGGGGGTCCTCCCCCAGAATTTTTTTTAAATTTGACCTATAAAAGTACGGTTTCAACTCATTTTGAAAATTTTTGGGGACCAAGGGGAGGCAGAGTGCCCCCCATTTAGATCCGCGCCTGATGTGCATGTGTTGTGTTGCAGGGTGGCCGGTGTCGGAGCTGGTGTTTCTGCTGGACCGTTCTGGCAGCGTGGGAGCCGCGCATTTCGAGGCGGAGAAGGGCTTCGTCGAGTCCTTCCTGGCACAAGTGTCCGTGCACCCCAACGCCTCCCGGGTGGCCGTCATCAGCTACAGTAACGACGCAGGTCAGCTGCTGCTTTTAACCTTTTGCATTATGATTTTCTGCAATTTCTTTCGTGCAAATATTTTTTTTTGAATCACTAAATTGATAATTAAGGAACATACCCTCAAACCTGTTGTTGTTCGGTGGATAGGGACCGCATAAAGGAAATCGCAGAAAATTTTTTTTTGTTCTTACGTATAATTCCGTCGACCGTGCAGCTGAATCCAAAAACGCTATCAAATCTTATGGACTGTCCTATATAGCCGTACCGCTGAATTTAACGGCTGCTGAACGGTCGACGGTATAATACGTAAGTACCGAAATTTCGTATTTTATATTGAAGTATTTTTCAAGCTAAACCGCCTTCATACGGGATATCTAGTTTGTTTTTCGGGGAGGCTTTGAACCCTTATGGTTGAGCTGTAATTTGATTGTGAAACTTAAGTGAGGATACAGTTTTCTAAGTTTGAAACTGCGTAGTTAAAATAAACAACTGTTTCATGGTCAAACACAGTGTTTAAAATGCAAAACTGTTTCAAAAACTCTTCAAAGAACTCGATTGTGTGAATGCGCTGTTTACGTTTCGGTTTATCGCCAGGTTGCATCTTCCTTCCTACTCAATCAAAGATTTCTTTCGATAACAGCCGAACACAGAGCTCTTCGTCAGGGTTTTTCCAAATCGTCGGCTAAGGTATTTGAAATCACTCAATTGACATAAAGGGGACATCCATAAACTACGTATGGTCGAAAGGGGGGGGGGGAGGGGGTTCAGCAAAATCTCACCAAATCTCATCAGAGAGGAAGGGGGAGTCAATTAAAATCTCACGTCAACTTTTAGGTTAGAAAATATACTTTTTCTCTTACATTTTCTAATATAAGTTTAAGAAAACTGTGCAGATCAGTCAAATAAGCCAATCCTTAGCCAGTTAGTCATGACAGTTAGAAGTTGAGACCATGTTTTGGATTTCCTCATGGATTTGAGTCTAAGCTTTTGCAATGTGTATAATTATGTTAAGTGTTATGCTGATAAGACGAAACAAATGTAGCTATAACACATCAAAGATATGTATTTACTTAAAAGATATGGAGAAAGTATCATGTGAGAACTTAAAAGGGAGGGGGGGGTCCAGCAAAATCTTAGTAAATCTCACCCTCCGTAGAGGTCCCAAATTTTGAAAAAACTGCTCACGTAATTCCTGGATGTCCTCTAACTAGCGTTTATTTGCAGTGGTGCACGTGGACTATCTGCGCGAGCCGAAGAGCAAGTGCGAGCTGCAAGAGGAGCTTCAGGGGGTGGAGTACACCGACAGCCGTGCCACAAACACCCGCGCAGCCCTCGACAAGGCGCGCGAGGTGCTACGCAACGCCCGGCCCGGCGTTCGCAAGGCGAGTACACCATCCTATATTGATCACATAAAACGGCACGGCACATTTTAGGAGTGATCGGGATTGGTCAATTTTGATAACATTATCCGATTGATAACATTTATTTGCAACCAACGTGTCCTAGGGTCATGGAAGTAAGTTCTACCTCTATGTGATTGACCCTGGAGAATCCATTGAGATGACTTACAGCGCCCCTAGCGGCGAAATAAAACAGTTAAAAATTAACTGAAAAACTAAAGGAGATGGAACAAAACCTCAGTGAGAGTATTGTTGCCAACTTTATGAAGAACTCACTGAAAAAAATTTTATGAAAATATCGCCAATATTTGCGGAGATATTAGCATGTGAAAATAGTACTTTTTCAGACCTCAAAAAAGTATAAGTTCGCAAATCTGAAAGTTTTTTTGATTTTTTTAATTAAATTTTGTCTGCATTCAACTAAAAAACATAAAACGACACAATATCACCGAAAAATTTGCAAATTAAGGATCTTTTTCGTTTTTGAGGCCTGAAAAAGTGCTATTTTCACATGCTAATATTTCTGCGAATATTCACGATATTTTCATGAAATTTTTTCAGTGACTTCTTCATAGCGTTGGCAACAATACTCTTACTGAGATTTTTGCTCTCTCTCCTTTAGTTTTTGATTTTTTAAAACTTTTTTGTTTCACCACTAGTATAGTGGCTAGAAGGCTCCCTTTCTAGCCACTATACCACTAGGGACGCTGTAAGTCATTTCAATGGATTCTCCACAGGTCACTTACCTAGGGATAGACCTTACTTCCGTGACCCTAGGATACATTGACTCCAAATAAAAGCAGCGAAACGGACTTTTGAAACACACTGTATATGTTACAGGCAATGTGATAAATCGGGGCATTATTAATAATGCCCAAAGTGGAGAAGGGCAATGTGAAATATTCAATAGCATTTATCAATGAAATTTATCACTTTGCCCGCCTCCACTCTGGGCATCATTATTAAAGCCCAATTAATAACTTTGCCCGTAACATATATGTAGTTAATATCATAGCTTTCAATTTACTGCATTACAAAGTGCAATTTCAATTACAAAGTGCATTTTGGACGAAACTTATGGCCTTACTCCCTGCTACCTGACCAGCGGTTAACCATTGGTTAAAACCTTTTACCTGCCGATGTTCCCAAATTGGAACATAATTTTAAGGAATTTTTTCACCACTTAATTTTTCATGCAGGAATTCGATACTTGGTAGAAAGCAACTCAAATATATGAAGTTATTTTACATGTAAAAGTTTTTCACGTGGAATTTAATCCTTTTTGTAGAATTTACATCAAAATTAGAGATTTTGGGCTCTTCCAAAAGTTACACAAGTTCCAACCTTGTGAAAATTTTAAATAAATTTAGTTTTAAATAATTTTGCAGTGTTTTGGTAGCTTAAGTACACATCTTCTTATTTGGCTTGACAGAATAGCTTTACATTCTAATTTTGGGGAGTAATTACCAAAACAACGTAAATGTTCCCAAATGGGAACATCAGCGTTTGGGGTATAGTATTTGAGGGGATTTTCATAACATGCAAAAATTCAAGTTATTTCCTATTTTCTTTAATTTTTTGAAGTTTTTTTGTCTCAAAGGATTAAAACAGGTTAAGAATGATGTTTTAAATTCAAAAATATGTGATTTTTATTTTTCTCCTGATTTATGGAGAAAAAAATTCCAAATCTTCATAGCAGATTCTTACACTTATATATGTTTCTAACTCCCCAATCGATTAATTTTCAGTAATTATCATTAGGGCATATTTTGAGTGCTTCTGAGGATTTGCTTATATATTTTTGTGCAAGTACTTTTTTTACATAATAATTTTAGGAATAAAATCAAAGAATTTTGAAAATAAGGAAAATTGCGTACATCTAAAAACACTCTTCTAACGTAAGTTGGATGTAAGATATGTATGATTCAGTTTGGAATCCTCCATGCGAAACACGGATTTAATGGATTAATGGAGATAATTATGATTATCACTTTTGAAAGCTAATTAGATTTGAATGCAATTAGTGAATTTTATGCTAGATATCCCTATAGAACCGTATTTAAAACTAATTTTTCTCACAGAAACGTAACTGTTTTGCTTTGAAGAGCATTAGAACACTCTTATGTATTTTTTACACCAAAATATTACCCATAGTGCAAGACAAATTTACGGAAAAGCTTCGCGAACGTAATAAACATGTCAATTTTTTCTTATGAAAATCTATAAAAATGTTACTTAATCGTCCAAGTATGGATAATAAGATGAAAAAACCGTCCACAATCATAAAAATGTTCATAATTATTGAGTAGAAACCTATTTCAAACATTTTATTTGAATTAATTGTAAAATATGTGCCTTTTGGAAATCCCCCTAAAAACTTCACCCCAAACGCCGATGTTCCCAAATGGGAACATCCTCAAAATCATACATAGGATTTTTTTTCCGACAAAAAATGACTAGAATGGTTTTAGTTATGATAAAACAAGCCATTTAAGCCAAAAATCAGAACCTTTAATTCGAAATTTGAATTGCGGCGTTTAAAAGGTTAAAGAAGGATTCCACCAATCAGAGTCAGCGAAAAGTACATTTTCTTTCACTAGCTGCTGGTTAACTACTGGTCGTGGTCAAGTGGCAGTGAAGAAGGCCGTTAGTGTAGTTTAATTTTGTAACTAAGGTTATCCTTGAAAAGCCTAGTTCCTTTAGAGCCAAGAAAAGAAATCGAAAAGGAGGAAGTCCAAAAAACTACCTGAAAAAATAAAATTGTTAAAAAAATATTTTCCAAAATTATGCCACGAAAAAAATTCTAATTCAACTAATTAAAGACCAACATGACATAGGGATGCCGGACCGGCGAAGCATTTCATTTCAAACCCTGGTCAAAAAGGCTTAAAATAAAGGCTTCAAACCATTATTTAGAGCTAAACCGTTTTTTGACTCCTAATAAAGTTGGGAAAATGCTGTTATGTCATGTTGCGCCATAAGCGACGTGTTCCTAAAAAAATTTCAGAGACAAGAAATGTGTTTTGTTAAATGTTTTGATTCCGATTTGAAACACAACACATATTTTAGGACAAATCTTGTGAAACATATTCAGCGGCAAACACATAAACTGAAGTGCTGTTCGAAAAAAGTGTTCTTGAATAAAGCGAAGGCCGCTCGTCTGTCATCCAGGGAGCACACCCTGCCTGGCCGACTTTCTTCGGATGTGCGACGCAATGCGATGACACACTTGTTTTTTAAGGATGTTAATTATGAGACACAGTTTTTCTATCTTCTCCACAGCCGTGCACGTTGGAAGAAAGATGTTAACTGCTGTGATTTGAAAACATTTAAAATGTTTATATTATCTTTTAAACAATAATTGTGTAAAAGATAATATAAACATTTGTAAAGTTTTTTATTTTTGTTTTTAAGTAATCACACTATACCACACTTTAACCCTGAACCACATCTGTAGTATCAACAACATTTTATGTTGGACTTAAGAATAATGTAGATTTTTTTTATCGTGAATTAAAACAAATAATACTTATCTTCGAGCTGTTTCGTAAAGTGAAGTGTTGCTTTGAAAGTGTTGAAAAACTTAGTAATAGTGCTTAGTTTTAAAATTCTACAACCAAAATCACTAATCCCATTGGTTCTTAAAATATTTCCCGTGGCTACTGTCAGGATTTTCCTGGTCTTTAATTTTTTTTATTCTTTTTTAAGCGGAGTCATTATCCAATATATGGATATTTAAAAAAATGACAATCGTGGTAAAATTATAATATTTTTCGTAATTCATGTGATTATATTTAATTTTTATGCAATGGATAAAAGTTTTTATGCAAAAGTTTATTTTAATTACCTCAATATTAAAAGGACCGTAGGAAGTTCTGGACCGTGGGACATGATTGGGATAGTAAATGTGAGATACTCTGCCAGAAATCCCAAAAGTGATTTCAAGAAAAATGCTACAGCAGAAGTAGGTACGACGTTATGTCCGGTTCTCATTAAGAGAGGTTTGCGGAAGACGTGAATATACAGGGTGTTTCAGATAAGTGTTCAACTTCTAGGAGGGGTAAATTAAAGCCCTAGCCTAGATCATCTACCTTAAGTAGCGACATCACGCTCAATCGGCTGCCATTTTGGGGAGAACTCACTACTAGTGACGATAAGCAAGACTATACAGACTAGTAGTGAGTTCTCCCCATAATGGCGGCCGATTGAGCGTGATGTCGCTACTTAAGGTAGAGTATCCAGGGCTTTAGAGTAAATCACACCTAGACGACTCCAAATCTTATAGGAATGGGAGTCGGAAATGCACTGATAACGAGGGGTTATATAGGGGTTTTATGACGGTCTAGTGTATTGTGGTGATAGTGAGGAGCACTATCATAAAATCAAAGGAAAAAGCTTTAGAAACTTAGTAAGTATTTTTTTTGTAGCCGAAAGAGACGAGGGACATGGGGTCCACCGGAGAGAGAATCCAAACCGCGTCTGCCTGAACCCCGACAGAAAAAAGGGAGCGTCACAGCGAACCGAAACCTAAAATCGGGTTTCGATTGGCTGCGAGCGCTAGGTGTTGAGAGATTTAGCTGGGGTGAGGAATGTACCTCCCTGTTGTCTGGGGCTCGGGATCGTGCCTTACAGCTAGAGAGTGCACACTGCTACAACGGCATGGGAGGTTGTATAATTTATAGTGAAAATTGAAACAACCTTTTAAGATTGGATTTAAAACCTTCAAAATTGTTCGATTTCGGCATTTGTTACATAAAAACTAATTTAGGAGCTGAAATTTTAGCTCTTTAATTGGTTTAGGGGCCATTCATTAATTACGTAAGGATGATTTTGGCAATTTTTGACCCCCCTACCCCCATGTAAGGGTACGTAAGATTTTTCAAACCCCTCCCCCCTATTCTTACGTAAGATTCCATTTCGTTTTTCAAAATAATAAGATGTTAGAACAAAAAAAGTTTAAACCAAAACTAATAAAGATTTCTCTCTCTTTTTGCTTTTTTTTGTTTCTACTTTTGATAACTGGAAAATGGATTCAACAGTTTTATTTTTTATCTTAACTTGATGCTACTCCAATAAAAAATATACATCTGATATACCTTCATTTTTAAAAAAAATTAAAGCTTCGATAATATACCGAGATCGTCAGCATTTTTCAGTTTTTCTGGGGTTGTTCAAAAGTAATTTGATTAGAATAATTGGAATTTGTTTACATTAACTTGGAAAATCTTACGTAAGAATTGGTTCGACCCCCTCCCACCCCCCAAGTAAGGGTATGTAGAGATTTTTCCAACCCCCCTCCCCCTCAGGACCCTTACGTAATTAATGAATGGCCCCTTATGGAAAAATACCTAAATTGATGATTTAATTCGAATTTAAAAAGTTACGAGTCAATTTCCACAGGGAATTTTACAACTTCCCATGCCTGCTTGTAAAAACCCCTAGGTCGCTAGGGGTGCATTTCCAACCCTCCTATCCTAGGTGATTTTGAGTCGTCTAGGTGTGCCCTACCCTCCTAGAAGTTATCAAACACTTATCTGATACACCCTGTATAGAGTTATTTGGGTTTGTTAGAAATAGCCTATTCACATGCATGCGCGCGTTGTGGACGAAATAGGATGTACTTAGTCCAATTAGGGAAACTTTCTCTAAAGATATTGAAGGTAAGGTGAAGGGGGTATCCTTATTTTTCCGAATCAAATGGAAGATTATTTGCAGGTGGTGTTGCTGATTTCGGACGGGGTGGCGACGGCGGGGGGTCCACCCGGGGAGGCCGCCACCCGCCTCAAGGAGGAGGGGGTGGAGCTCTACTGTGTGGGCGTGGGCAGGGAGGCGAAGGAGGAGCTTATGGCACTCGCCTCCAGCCCCGCCCATGTCTACAGCTGCTCTGGATTCACAGACTTCC
Source organism: Tetragnatha versicolor (assembly GCA_024610705.1). Lineage (NCBI taxonomy): Eukaryota > Metazoa > Arthropoda > Arachnida > Araneae > Tetragnathidae > Tetragnatha > Tetragnatha versicolor. The sequence goes on from JANDEH010000008.1 coordinate 21,556,591, forward strand.
GACGCCTGGCCCGACAGATCAGAGGAGGTGAGCTAGCTTCTCATCGCGTCGAGTTATAGGGCGAGGCTAAACTTTTGCAGTCCACAGTTTTAGGGTTTCGGTCACGCTGGCTCACACCTACGGTATCAGTTCAACTCATCAGCACTTTCTCGGAATCGGACAAAGGAGTAAAATCAAACCACCATATTCAATGACCACTCTAGGAGAGCAATAAGTCACTTGGGGATCTGCCAATTAACCCGACTTACCGGGGTCCCTCTTTAGTAGGAGGGGGTCCTTGTGTGTTGCTTTATCTTGCTGCGATTCCCAGAAATTGCTGGGCTTTCATCAAGTTCTGCCCTCTCATTTGTGGTTTTCCTATTGCCCAATGGGTGGAAAAGTCACTGATGCTCGGAACTAATACCGTAGACGAGCCAGTGTGACCATACCCTTATGGCCCTCCAGTGAAGAGAAAACACTCCTCAGGCCTTATGCTTTCAGTTACAAAGAAAACAAAACAGCTCCTTAAACGGAAGTCGGGAAGGTTCCCTATTGTTCTCTTCTCTCCCTCTTGTCCCTGAAGCGGGGCTGTTCTGGCCGTTGTAAAACTTAAGCCTTAGCCATAGGTAACGTCAGCTAAGGATTTATACGTTATCTCATTAGGAAATCGTCAGTTACCCGGAATCAGATGAAGGCGAAACAACAAAGATACCCATAACATGACCCCTTAATGGTATCTCGATCCCTATATCCCCCTATACCTATACCTCTTACCCGTTTAGGGAGTTCGTTTGCGTTATCGTTATGTAAGATGGGAGGAAAACTGCCGATTTCCTGAGGAGATACCGATGTAAATCCGTAGCTGGAAATACATTAGTAATGAACTATATATTAACGTAGTATTTTTATAGCTAATTCTAATTATGTGCAGGTAGTTTGTACCCGGTTGAACGAGCTCCACCTTTTAATATACCGTTTCAGATCCCCACGAGTCTTCGTGGTCTTCGGAAAAAGGGGGCTGTGACCACCTGTGCGACAGCCCATACCGAGGGGAGGCTGGCGACCCCGGCTGCTGCGATGGCCATGCGCGCTGCTCCTGTGCCCTCAAGGCCGGCCTGCGAGACTGCGTCTGCGCCCCGGGCTACTTCGGGCTCTCCGGGCTGTGGGGGCGGTGCACGCGTGAGTAATATTACTCTATTGGTGTCATCATCGGATACCTCGTATAATAGGAGTCGGGATATATACAGTGTAAGTGAGCAAGATTAGTTTCCTCGCCTGAGACCGTTCTTCACGGTCGACAGGGGGGGGAGGGAATTTTAATGAGCTGTTAAAGCTAAACAGAAGGAGTTTCAATAACTCACAAGGATTCTAATTTTTTGTTCCAGCTGGCTGGCCAATCCACGAGCAAGAGAAAGATTTGTTTATTTTTAAGATGTGAAGAATATTTAAGTTAAATGCAGGTGTCAAATCAAATCAAAAAGTCTCACTGCTCCTAAGGATTATTACTGGTGTTCCCATTGGAATTGATTTAATCCTCGTTTTGGCGTTTATTATACTTGACCCTCACGAATAAATTGGATTTTAAGTGTAATTTCTCACTGGCGCAAACACACATTTTCAATCTAGAATACAATATTCATCCCGACTCCGATTATACGTGCTTAACCGATGACGCCAGCGATGCCACTTATTTGTTTCATGTCGATGGATACTGTAAAAAAATTACGGCACTTTACACAAAAGGTGGAGGAAAGAAATTGCCTTCATATCATTGAGACATGTTACATCGCGATACGGAGGGACCTCACACCTGGATTTAGATTGATGTCCTTCCAAGTGGGACAACGTGGGACTTCCCTCAGAGTCTAGTTAGGAGGTCCTTCCGTATCGCGGTGTAATATCTCTCAATGATATGGAGGCAATTTCTTGGGACGTAAAACCTTTACGTAAATTCTACCTAATTCAGGGTAGGTTTAAGGGTATCACTCTATCTATCACCATACCTCTATCGACTATGATATTTAAAATTTCCACTAAGAATGTGCGCATTGTGGATTGAAATAATAGTTTATATCGGATTTGACATCACACAATGTAAAAAATATGGAATAATACACAATAAAGTGGTGAAAAGAAATTGGCACCATATCATTAAGATGTGTTACATCGCGATACGGAGGGATCTCCCACCTAGACTAGGAGGGAGATTCCACCGTGTATCGGTATAACATCTTATCCCATTCCTAGGTGATTATGAGTCGTCCAGGTGTGTTCTATCCCTCCTAGAAGTTATGAAACACCTATCCTGGGACATCCTGTTGTATATTTGCATGCTTGGTAAACAGATGATCTCTATAAACTAACTTTTCAGCGTGCCCTCGGGGGAGCTACAAGGCGAAGCTGGAGCCTGCGGCCGCCTGCACCCCTTGCCCCAAGGGATCGACCACCCAGGGGCTGGCCTCCACCTCCCTGAAGCAGTGCGTGTGCCAGGAGGGCTTCCGAGGGAGCCCCGGAGAGGAGTGCTCAAGTGAGTAATACTACGGTCACACATGAAAAGTTAAACTAGTTTAACTCAACCCTTTATCTACTGAAGGTACTTAAAAGTCCCACTAACTTAAAAATTACATTACACATAATAACCATCCCATAACCAATATACCGACAATAAGAAAAGTGCTTAATATACAGGGTGTATCATTATCAAAGGGACAAACTTCTAGGGGAGGTAGGGTAAATCATACGGATTTGGAAATGCATAGGAACCCATGGTCCCAGAGGTCACCCTAAGGGGCTAGGGGTTTTTTGGAAACTACCCAGCAACTTTGAAACTAGGGGGTATTTTGAAACTAGTAAGCCGGGATCATGTCGATCATGATGATCGACACGATCCAATTCTTTTCTTTCAGTAAACTATCCACGATCGCTTAAGTTCTGATGCAATCATAAAAACAATCGGTGGTTAGGCTTAACTCTCTCTGGAAAGTGAATAAGGAAACGTCGCTGGGTGCGGGACACTGTGAAGAACCATCGGCAAGTCGGAACTTCGCCACCTCACTTTTCGGGTCCCGTGGGTAGTTCAGAACCCCCTAGCCCCTTAGGATGACGTCTGGGACCATGGATTCCTATGCAATTCTGAATCTTTATGATGTAATCTAGCTCCCCTAAAAGTGTGTCCCATAGAAAATGATACACCCTGTTATAAAATACTTTCAATCTTATTTGTGACGTTCTCGTTTCTGTTTTGTCCTTCTTTCCTGACTGAGTACTCGTTGCAGAGGTGCGGTGCCCGCCGCTGCAAGCGCCCCCTAGCGGCTTCGTGACGTGCGAGGGCTTGGAGTTCGGCTCGGAGTGCGTGTTCGGCTGCGAAGTGGGCTTCGAGCTCGCCAGCCGGAGCGACGACGTGCGCACTTGCCGCGCCAACGGAACCTGGAGCGGAAGCACGGCCAGCTGCCAGCGTGAGTATGAACAATCTAGCACCAGCCTTAGGGTTGCACTAAACTTTTATTGCCCTCAGTTTTATGGTCTTCTAAGTGAAGAGAAAACCCTCCCCAGGCCACTTGTGGTCAATTAGGCGCTTTATCTGGATTAAGATATCAATAACTTTAATAATAACTTTTAAGATGAATACAGGGAATTTTCAGTAGGGTATACCAAACTTCCTTTGGACGTAGACAAAGATTTCAGTTCATTCAGAATTAGGTAAAGAATTATTTTTAAAAATTAAAGCATTTAGAGAGGTAGAATTATTTCAAATTAAAAATTAAGGGGCATAGAAAACTTAACTTTTTTAACATTGCCCATATACTAGCTTTTAAATTTAGATATTTTTTGTTATAAATTAGTCCTTTCATTACAAAGTGTTTGCATCAATTTCTATATGAAACTAAAGACAAAGATTTTTATGGGGGTGGTGAAAAACATTCATCATGAAAAGAGGCCCAAAAAATTTAGAAACCTCCGATCAAGCACCAGCCTTGTCCTCTGAAATTCCGTCTGGTGAAATGTGTGTGTTGCAGGAGTGCAGTGCAGTCAGCCGCAGCCATCCCCAGGCCTGCAGGTGCGCTGCAGCCAGCCGCAGCCGTTGTCAGGTGCGCGCTGCCGCTTCGCTTGTTTCCAGGGCTACCTGCTGGAGGGATCCGCTGAGAGGGAGTGCCTCGACACCAAGCGCTGGTCGGGTGAACCACCCAGCTGTGTGCGTAAGTATTTTTGCCCGTATCTGAAACACTATATATTTTTTATAATATTAGCTGAAATCAAAATATGTTTCATTGATCAATGCCTTTTTTAGCCGTTAAGTGTCCGCTGCCCCCCCGGCTAGCCAACGGGATGTCGTCGTGCCCCTCAACTAAACGCCCCCTCTTCGGCGAGGTGTGCGCCTTCCGTTGCCATCAGGGTTTCAGGTTGAAAGGCCCCTTCTTCCTGCAGTGCGCCGCCGACGCCACACTCCGCCCCCTCATCCCTTCCCCCGGCCAGCCCCTCCCCTTCTGCACGGGTAAAGCCTTCCACTTCTTTCACACGGGAGATTTCAGAGGGCTACTCAGGAGTCCTCGTCTGCCATATATCGTTCCAAAATGCGGGCGGATTGCTTATACACATTTTGAGGTCCAGTTAAATAGGTCCACAAACAAGAGCTTCTTTTTATAGAAAAAAAAAGTTTTCATTTAATGATATCTTTAATTAGAGGTATTTGTATCACCAAGTGTATAATTATTTGTAAGTGTTTGCGATAGATGGCGTCAGGAGCACACACTTGCAAGTAATTATGTATTTACTGGCTTTTTATGACTAGCATCATAATATATCAATGAATGAAAACAACTGTTTTTTTAAAGCAAGTAGTTGTTCTATTGTGCGTTTGTGGAACTATACAAACCACTCCAAAGGAAAGGCAAGGACCATAAGAAGTGTAAAAGCAACCTGCCTAGATTTGCATCTCGGAACGATAAGGCAGACGAGAGGGCACAAGTTCAGGACTGCTGATGCTTGGCGAGTTCTGGCTATATTCATTATATAGTTACCCCAACTCATGTTAATTGAATTACATGGCTTCTAAATGTGCCGCCAAATTTTGGCGGCACATTTAGAAGCCATGTAATTCACTTAACATGAGTTGGGGTAACTATATAGTGATATTTATCGCTAAAAATTTGGCGCATCAGCAATTCTGAACTTGTGCCACCATGTAACCATTGTTTGAAATCAACGTTTAGGATTAAATGACGTCACATTTTGACATTTGACGTCCTTTTTTTAAAGTCAAACCTTGAAATTAAATTAAAAAATAAATAATAATCTCAATCAGAAAAATTTTGCGCGTATATTGTTCTCTTAGATACATCTATCGAATAAAAAATAAAATAAAAATACTTTAATCACCCATTCACCGTTCCTCTTTGCAGACGAGCAGCCCCCTGAGCTGCTGTGTCCGGCGTCGCGGGCGGTGGCCGCTGGGCGGGGCGGAGGGGCGTTGGTGAGCTGGGCAGTGCCCCTGCCCTCGGATAACGGCCCCCGGACCCCCTCCCTCTTCCCTGTGTTCCGGCTGCCGATGTTCCTTGAGGTGGGCACTCACACCTTCGAGTATGTGGCCACGGACGCCGCCGCTCTCTCCACCACTTGTAGCTTCACGGTGCGCGTCTACGGTGAGTATTCTTCATTTTATTATTTTCTAATGAATACATATTAGTTATTAACAATTTCATACACTAGTTAATTAGTTCTTTTTGTAATTAATATTTTTATAAATGATAATATCCTGTATCCAATTATATTTATTTTCCCCCTTTCTTTCCACGAGGTTAAAAAACCCATTAGGGGCCGTTCAAATATTACGTAAGCACTTTTTCGGTCATTTTTAACCCCCTCCCCCCTTGTCAGCAAAGATAAGCAAACCTCTAGCCCCCCCCACCATAATTACGTAAGAAAATGCCGGACCCCCCCCCCCCCCCGAAATTTTGACATCCCTATTAGTAAGTACTGTTTTTTTACTTGAAAATTAGGCGACTCGTACAAGGAGCTGACCTTTTTGGGTGTAACCCTAAGGGTTCAAAAATGAGTCGAAACACTACTTTTCGGGTTACAATTTCAAAATGTTAGGGTAGTCCATCTCCAGAAAAAAGTGCTTTCGTCAGATTTCCTAATTCTATTTTTGTTACATTTATTTTTGGTTGAATTATTAAATTATTTATGCAAGAAGCAAGAAATTTTCGAAAAAGAACCATCTTACGTAAGCATCACTCATATCCCCCCTCCCCCCTTGTCAGCAAAAATAAGCAAACAGCAAACCCCCCCTCCCCCCTTGGGTGCTTACGTAATATTTGAACGGCCCCTTAAGGGATTATACACAGGAGAGTGGGAGACTCCAGGAATCGACCTTGAAGAAGGATAGACGCCAAAATTACAGTTCCAATCAGGAAATTTTTTTTTCGATTTTACTTTTTCGATACTGGTCCTAAGGAATCCAATCCAAGAATCGAAAGAGTCGAACCTTGGTTTTTTTATCCCTAGACAGAAGGGCCGTAATGGAAATCGAAAACAAAAATTGGGGGTATGCCTTGTGATAGGGGGCACTGGGGAACAGCCGTTTCGTTGTCTTAGAACTGTGACTTGTTTTTGAATCACTTTTGGCCCCTGAATCCAAAAGTAACTGTAGTTTTTGTCTGTCACATCCACTTTTTTGGCAAACAGCCCCGCCCCTTTTTTACGTTTTTCAATGACTTAATGACTTTGAATTAGATTTTCAGGGTCAAAAATCAAAACTTTAGTCTTTAAATTACACCCGAGAGGACAAAAATGGTTAAAGTTTCTAAAATATGAAAATGTGTGGCCAATGGATAGGTTTAAGGGGTTATTACCCCCCTAAAAACGCAAAAAAATCGTTAAAAATTATAGAGTTTATTTTACGCTATTTTTTACACTTATTTTTTACGCAATTCCTTTTCAAAAGGTCCCAACCCATCACCAAGGACCCAAATTTAATGAAAATAAGCAGAAATGATTTTTACAAAAAGCTGTTGAGGCATTAGCGCCCCCGAAGCACCCGCGGAAAGGTTCGGAATACTCTCTTTCGCTTAGAGGACGCGAACACCTCAACCGCTTTTAGTAAAAATTATTGCTGCCTATTTTCATTAAATTTGGGTCCTAGGAAAAGGGTTAAGACCTTTTAAAGAGGAATTGCGTAAAAAAATAAAGAGAAAAACCCCTGAAATGCAAAAAAGGAACGTTATATAAAGGATAGAGGTTATTTTAAGCTTTTCTTACTCGTACTTTTTATGCAATTCCTCTTTAAAAGGTCTTAACCTTTCCCTAAGGACCCAAATTTAATGAAAATAGGCAGCAATGTTTATTACTTAAAGCGGTTGATGTGTTATCGTCCCCGAAGCGAAAGAGTCTTCCGAACCCTTTCGCAGGTGCTTCGGGGGCGCTAATACCTCAACCGCTTTTTGTAAAAATCATTGCTGCTTATTTTCATTAAATTTGGGTCTTTGGGGATGGGTTAGAACCTTTTGAAAAGGAATTGCGTAAAAAATAAGTGTAAAAATAGCATAAAATAAACTCTATAATTTTTAACGATTTTTTAAGTTTTTAGGGGGGTAATAACCCCTTAAACCTATCCATTCGCTAAAAATTTTCATATTTTAGAAACTTTAACCATTTTTGTCCTCTCGGGTGGCATTTAAAGACTAAAGTAATGATTTTTGACCTTGAAAATTGAATTCAAAGTCATTAAGTCATTGAAAAATGTAAAAAGGGGGCGGGGCTGTTTGCCAAAAAAGTTGACGTGATAGAAGAAAACTAACAACAGTTTTCTAATCAGTGTGCCCATTGAACTCTAAAACAGCCAAAAATCAAAGTCAACAGAAATTATGTTAGAAATTGTTCCCCAGTGTAATGGGCGGCCATATATTTGAATTCAGGAACGAACCAAGAAATTTTTTTTGCATGTTAACCAGTCAGGCCCACTTAAATTTCTTTTTAAGGGGGAGGTTGTTATTATTAATATAATATAGGACGTCCCTCACGTGTTACTAAATGCAAAAAGTTTTTATAAAAATACTGGAGTTTCAAACAAAAAGGGGGCGTCAAAACAGGATCGCTCTTATGCCGAGCCGCAAAATTTACCCCCAAGAAACTCGTATATAAAACATTATTAGAAACTACTTACATTTTGCTTTTAAGTTAGCTCAAAATATCATAAGAAAAGTATATTAATACAGTTCAAAATTTAAAATAAAAAAAATGTTTGATAAAACCGATTTATTATGGTCAAAGGAAAATTTTACGAACATTTTTTTTCAATGCAAGAGGGAGCCCGGGACTCCTTTGCCCTTATGTAGACTACATCTAGGGAATGTTTGCAGACGACGAGTCCCCACGCGTTCTGCGCTGCCCTGAGACGGTGGAGGTGACCTCCGAGGACTGGGAGGCGGCCGTCTTCTGGGAGGAGCCGCTCTTTGAGGACATCTCCCGCTTCACCGTTCATCAGGTGGGTATTTGTTTTATTCATTCGTTATGTATTTTGTTCATTTTTACGAACATGATTTACCCTTATGCACTGCGATCAGAGAGTTTGTTTTGTCGCAGAGCCGTCGCCCCGGGGATTTGTTCAGCTTGGGGGAGGAGACGGTGACGTACAGAGCCACCGACGACTTCGGCAACGCGGCCGACTGCACGTTCCAGGTCAAGGTGTCGCGTGAGTTCATTCCTTCCTTCCTCTTTGGCTAACGCAACTATACGGATTGGGGTCGGTATCTCTATGGGTGCATCTAGAGATTTTTACCCCGACGATTGTCAACAGCGAAAAATTTATGAGGAGGGGAACATCTTTTGTTCGGTAATTGACCTCAGCTAACCACCCAAAAGGAAGGGGATATTATCAATGCTTCTAAACTTCCCTGAATACCCGAAGGAGCCTCGTCGTTTTTTGTGGTTAGCTGACGTCAATTACGGAACAAAAGATGTTCCCTCCTCAATAAATCTTTCGCTGTTGACAATCGTCCGGGTAAAAATCTCTAGATGCACCCTAAGGGTAAGGTCACGCTGGCTCATCTACGGTATCAGTTCAGAGCATCAGTGACTTCTTTCCCCATCGGGCAATAGGAAAACCGCAAACCAGAGGGCAGAACTTGAAAGCTCCCCAATTTCTGGGAATCGCACAAATATGAAGCAACTAACAACGACCCCCTCCGACAAAAGCGGGACCTGGGAGGTCGTGTTAATTGACAGACCCCCAAAGAGACTTCGCTTCCCAATCGGGGTCCGCTTTTATTGGAGGGGTCATTGAATGGGGGTGTTTATTGTTCCTCCTTTGTCCGATTCCGAAAAAAACTGGCAGTGGTCTGAAGAGATACCGATCCTAATCCATAGCTGACGTTACCCTTTCAATCACAGACCTAAGAAACGACTTTTGAAACACCCTGTATAATTTTTGTGATTGCAGAGACGACGTGCCCTTTCTTCCCTCCCCCTGCGAACGGGGCTCTGAGCTGCGACGATCTGCACTTTGGCTCGGTGTGTGGCGTGTCCTGCAACGAACACTTCGACTTCGCGGCGCCCCCAGCAGACCTCTACGTGTGCAACGGGCAGGGGAACTGGGTCACCGACCCCCTCCACATGCCCTTGCCCTGGCCGGACTGCACCAGTGAGTATACGGATCTTTTTTAAAATAAATAAGCAAACTGAAGAAAAACCGTCCATCGAGCTTCCAGTGGTTTGTCAATTGGCAAATGAGGGGGTAAATACAAGTAATTTGATTTCTATTGTTTATCATCTTGGAATAATTTCAAAACACTCAGATATTTAGAGTAATTGCCTTATTGTTCTTGAAATAAATAGCAAAGCTTTTTGTCAAAATTTGAAATAGGTCAAAATTTGGAAAGGGCGCCAAAATTTTGGAGTTTTCGCTCTTTTGGAGACTGAACTAACTTTCTTATATTAAGTTCTTTAATACGTTAATTCAACCTGAAAATGATGAACTAAAAAGCTGCATAGGACTTATTAAATATGTATGGGAAGGGATGAGGAATAATTTTGGGCCCCTCCCGAAATAAATTTCTGTATACGCCACTGCTTGATAGTCTTTCCCTCCGCAGCGGCCGTGTCACCTGGCATGCTCCGTCTAAAGGCGCAGGGTTTCTACTTCCACGGGGACTGCCGGCTACCGTCGACGCAGATGCAGATCCGCAAGCAGTTTTCGAGCCGACTGCTGCAAGCACACCCCGACTGCTTCCAGCGCGGACTCTGCACCCTGGACCGGGTGCGTGTGCTGTGCGGCCGAAAGACCACCCGGCGCAGGAGGGACCTCTTCTGGCCCCAGGTAGTGTTTGCAGTTTGGGTGAACTTTCTGAAACACCGTGTATTACGTATTAAAATTCGATAACTATTTTCATCAAGTTGACATCGTTGTGTTTCTAGGGAGAGGACTTCGAGCTAGAGTTCGAGATCACTCTTCACGGAGACTTGCAGGTAGGCTTCTCCGTCTCTACTTGCGCTTTCGTAGGATCGTTGGGTTTTAAAACTTATTAATTATATTTTAATTTTTAAATATATTATTTTTTCTACCTACAAACTAAAGTATAGAACCTCGTTAGAGCGATCCCTCATGGCATCGAAAATTTAGGGTCGTTTGAGCAATCAAGTGGATCAAAGAGTTACAAGAAGCAATTAAAGATTTGATATAAGTAAAAATAAAATTCCAGGGACAAATACCATGCTTAAACTTACTCATAAACTGTGTGAAGCTTTTATCCTAAAGAGGGCGTCTTTAATAGAACTTTATGACTGACTTATTTTTTATTGTCATATTTTGAAGATTTCCTCTTTGGAACGAATCTCTACGCAGCTTTTATGGACGAGTTAAGGAATAATTATTGGCCTTAATGTATTTTCAATCCCATGAGAAAACCCCCTTTTCTTTTTGCCCGTGCGCCTGTGGGGATTGACCTTTCTTAGATAATTCAGATTTCTACAAAAATGCAACTGAATTTTTTGTAGCTGAATGAGACGGACGCCGTCTTGCAGAACTTTTTGGAGGCGATCCAGCACCTGGGCTGGGAGGAGGAGACCACCACCCCTTCTCCGGAGGTAAACCGGACTATGGTCATCTCAGAGGAGCGGGCCGAAGTGGTCTGTCGACCCGGATCCGTGCTCACCAACAACAAGTGCAGTGAGTTCCCCGCCTATATATTTTTTCAATTTGAAAGTTACATTTGTTTGACGATATGGTCAGCAATAGAACCAGACTTTTATTTTGGGGACTCGGTGCTATTTCTCAGGGACCCCCACTGTAAAGAAAAACGGCACTTTACCCAAGGAGTGGTGGGTAGAAATTGCCTCCATTTTGAGAGATATTACACCGCGAGATAAGGAGGTCCCTCTACGATGAAAGAGGTTCCACTACGTTTTTCCTCCGTTTTCTCCGTAGTAGACCGTTTTTCCTCCGTAGTACTATGTTTATCCTCCGAAGATTCCTCCGTAGAAGAGCCTTCCTCCCAGTCTAGGTGAGGGGTCCCTTCTTATAGCAGTGTAATATCTCTTCATGTCTGGACTGGAGGCAATTTCCATACACCACTCCTTGTGTAAAGTGCCGTATTTTTAACAGTGAACAAGCACATTTATAGATTAAGTTTTGCATCACTTTAAAATATCATTTGAATTATGTGTTGCACATAATGTCGAAGTTTTAAGAACCTCAATCATCGAGCCATTTAAATGTTCCAATAATATTTCTAATTTTTCTGTACAAGTGCTTTGCCCCAGCGGCACCTTCTTCGACGGAGGGCAGTGCTCGGACTGCCCCCTCGGTCACTTCCAGGAGCAGGAGGGACAGGAGGGATGTGAGCAATGCCCCAACGACACCAGCACCGAGCAACCCAGGGCTAGAAACCGCACAGACTGCAAGGGTGAGCCTTTTCATTTGATCTTTTAAATTTCAAATTCAGTTTTTAGTAAAGTTTTATATTTTAAAAGATGTTTTTCTCATTGGCTTATAATGCGCAGCTATCTGCGGGCCTGGGACCTTCTCTTCGAGCGGGCTAGCCACTTGCCTGGCCTGCCCGATAGGGACATTCCAGCCTCGCGCGGGGCAGAGCCTCTGCGACTTCTGTCCTGGCACCACCACCACCCTTTCTGTCCAGTCCTCTTCACCTTACGACTGCAGGGGTGAGTAGTAGAATTAGGATTCTGGGACTTTTTTTTAAAAAAATACTCAAAAGTCGGATTCGATGAACTTTGAGTTTTTCACTGGAAATCACTGTTTCGTTTGTTCTAGAGCGGTGTGCAGTGGGCTATTTCTCTAAGGGCGGGGGTCTGGCCCCCTGCTCTCCTTGTCCCTTGGGCTTCTTCCAGCCCTACCCCGAGCAGAGCATGTGTCTGGAGTGTCCGAGGAACCTCTCTACTCTAGTCGAAGCTGCCACGGACGTCGTTCAATGCCAAGGTGAGAATTCTCTTCAACAAGTTATAATATCACCACCATTTTTATACTGTAGTTTTTTAAGGCACACTCCTTTTGTGTTGATCTTAAAAACAATCTTTACTTGCTAAAAATATACAGTTATGAAACTTATGACAAAAAAGCTGGGTCGCTGAAGCACTGTTGTATCTCTTTCAGAGGTGGACCCATGCCCAGACGACTGGTGCCAGCACGGGGGCACCTGCACCCCAGAGGGGAGGAGGGGCACTTGCACCTGTCCCGAGGGCTGGGAGGGGGGACGCTGCGAGCGAGACGTGGACGAATGCCTCCCCAGCAACCCCTGCCTCAACAGAGCCGACTGCCTCAACACAGGTGAGCTGCTAAAATAGCGTCTTTCTATCCCGATATATCAAGAAGCAGTCTAGTATAGCTAATTCCAATGAATTGTTCTTCAGAGGGCTCGTTCCAATGCTCGTGCTCGGAGGGGTTCTATGGGGTGCTGTGTGGGGAGGAGCTGGACGAGTGCCTCTCCTCGCCCTGCCTCAACAACGCCACCTGCCTGGACGAGGTAACACCTTTCCTTTATTTATACCTGACAAAAGGCCATATTCCGAAAGACAAAATACCAAGAGGAAACGAGGACATCATGGAAAGCTCTCGACAGCCATATCGTTGCGAAATGCGAATCAAGGTGGAAAACTTTTACACTTTTTGGGGTTCTTTAAACAGTTTCACAAACACTACAACAGCTACTTATTATAAATAAATTCAATTATATATGTTACGAAAGTAGAAGCCATCTTGTGTTACTGGTATTCGTGTTATCAAGTATATAATTATTTGTAAACGTTTGCAAAAGATGGCGTCAGGAGCACATACTTGCAACAATTAATTATGTATTATTCACTTGATACTTTTTTGATTAAAAGTAGCTGTTATAGTGCTTGTGGAACTGTTTGAGGTCCACAAAAAGTGTAAAAGCAATCCGCCTAGATTTGCATCTCGGAAAGATATGGCAGGCAAGAGCTCATGAGTTGCCCGTAACGTTCTCGTTTCTTCTACGTGTTATGTCATTCTGAATATGGCCGCCCAAATTTTTTTGCTAAATATTTTGGTTTTATCCGTCACTCTAGCCCACACCAGTGTTCGGATTTAAGAAAAAGGAAATTACAACTATCCTTTTGGCTCAACAATTTTTTTCTCTCAAATGTCTGTTTAGATATATTTAAGGACGAAACCGCTCCATGGCTGGAGGCGACGCTTGAGAGTTGGAGTTAACACTTATTACACAGGTCTGCAATGAAAAAGCTGTTTGAATAATTTTGGTGATTTCCTATGTATTTTGGTGTGCTGATAACGAAAAAAATATTGAAAAAAATCCTATACGTCAGGATTTTTCACAAATTGCAAAATTATATTCGAATTTGCCCATTTTTCATAGTTTTTGTGCATTTCTAGCTCCTTTAGTTTTAAAAATTAGGAGCTGCGAATGGAGCACATAGTAGACTATCTCATCAGGACATTATAGAGATAGAAAGAAAATAATAGGGAAGATGTAATCGGGGAATAATGAAGGATTTTTGTTGCACAGTTCAAAGAAACGTTCTTTTTGCTACTCACAAGGGAAAAGGTACCAAGGGGAGTTTCATGAGGGGGAAAAATTGGCTTTAGAGTGTGTAAATAAGTTTATTTTAGTTATATAATGATTTTAATGAAGAATATGTAACAATAATTTTATTTTATGAACTTATTTTCATGAAAATTGAAATAATGACTTATTTTACAATTTTACTTAAATTGTCAGGAAACATGGCATTCTATGGCAAAACAGAGACCATTTTTGAACTCGGGGCACAAAAAAAACCTTAAAACTAATAACCTTAAAAATGAATTTGGATTAAAAAATCTACTTCTTAAGTATACTTACATTTTATGTGAAATGTTGCTATATTTTCTCAACTTGTTACAAAATGTGGTGTCTTAAAAATCAAAAGATGTATTTTTTTGGATTCAGCACACCAAAAACCATAAAAAATTATTTTCAAATAAAGTTTGAGTCGAAAAATATTTTTTTTAAATATTTAATTTTATTTCCTTAAAAAATTGACATTTTTACTTAAATTGTGAAAAAAGGTGAAATCCTATGACAAAACGGAGGTCAGTTTTAGATTCAGCACATCAAAAAACATAAAAAAAGATTTTGTGGAACAAATTTGAATAAAAAATTTAGTATAAAAAGTTTATTTTACAAAATTTTAAAGCATTTCCCAATAAAACCTAAAAATCTGAATTGTCAAAAAACGTGACGTCCCAGGACAAAATGGAGGTCACTTTTGGATTCAGAGCACCCAAAGTTCAGGTTAAAAAAAATCCAAAACAGCTCGAAAAAAATTTTTTTTTGCACACCTGTGTTATCTGCTAACCTCAGCGATAATGGTGAAATACTCCCTTCATTTCTGTTTAGATAGTTTGAATAAACATTTATCTTTTAGATTTCAGGTGATGGACCAAAAACTAAGGCAAATATTTATATAAAGTGCCATCTATGAAGGGGGAATGAGCTACTTTTCTTGTTTGAAAAAAAATTCCCATACCTTTAAAATGTCCCCTTTAAAATTACCGATTTTGTTGACCAGTAGTTTCGACTGTAGAGAATTTTAAAAAGGTACATTATTTTATAACCACCCTGTATTCCATAGGATTCGAAAAAATATCCCCCTTCTAAAAATTTTGATTTGAACAAGTTCCCTTTCGATTAAAATGCTGGTAGTTGTTTATGCCCTTCATCTAATCTAAAAAGTCGAAGTAATTTCGTTTTCTCCGCACAGTGCCTCTTCTAAAGGAAAAGATCGTTCTACAGGGAAACAGGCGTCTGACAAAGAAGCGCACATAAAGGGCGTCAGATAATCAAAATATTCAAAATAACCGGTTTCTTTTCGGCTAAACCAGTGGTTCCCAACAGGTGGTCCGCGGACCACTGGTGGTCCGTGAGGCCTTCAGAGGTGGTCCGTGAGACGATTTTTAATAACTTATCCAAAAAATATGTGGAAATTTTAAAAAAGTTTTCCTAATCACACATTCCAGGAAATAGTAAAAACACTAGATACAAAAACATAAGTAAAAAATCATACGTCTCATAAATAAAAAATGTTATGTTCTCTTTCTCTCCTATGAATAATTTGTTCGTTTCTATTATTTTGTACAATTTTATTCAACAGTAGTTTATTACAGACAGAGTAGAAACGAAATGTGATGATGTTGAAAAGTATTGCATCAGATTAATTAAAACTGAGAGGCTTTGGGGTGGGGCAAATAAAGAATGGAATAATCGGACTTATACTTGGTTTGATACGAAGCAAAGCGTGGAAGTGTTGAAAGGTACTTCAAACTGGGATGCTATGGTTGGACAGATGGTGTTCGAGAAATCGTGGTATGAAAAGAGGAAATTTCTGAGATACACGTGAAATAGGTTTGCTCGAAGATATGAGAAATTTTTTTTGCCGAAAATACGAAAGTTTTTGAACACATAAATTATTTTCTATTTTAATCGATCCTTTAAAATAAATACTGACTTTTGACGCGGTTTCTTTCGGGAGAACATCAGCCTCGCCTATAGAATTTCCTCTGCCACAACTCACAGTCAGTGCATGTGTCCAGTTTGGTTTTTTTGTGATCAACAAAATTTCTGGTTATCTCATTTGTCCTGCAGTTTAACTTAAAGCTAAGTACTTTCTTTCAAATTTAAATCTTCTAAAAATATAGTATTACCCTATTTGTTGGTTATAAAAAGAAGAAAAATAACTATTTTATACTGTTGTTTTTTTAAACCTGTAACTTTTGTGTAGGTGTGAACCCTTCCAGGGTTAATAGATAAAACGCTTGATAAAAATGGTTAAATGGGCTTTTATAAAAGGTATATTTTTAAATAATTTGATATAAAATTAATGTAATGTTAATTTTTCTTTTAAGTTTAATAGATTATTTGATTTTCTAAGTTCTATTTAGGAACATTGTAAGACTCGGTTTCCCTTACTTCAGAAAAAAAGTCAAAATTTTAGACCCTCCATGAGGAATGAATGCACTGAAAAAAAGTTAAAATTTTGAAGATACAGTTAGGGATAGAGATGGTCCGCGGATGTTCAAATTTAAGTGAAGTGGTCCGCAGACATATTTGAGTTGGGAACCACTGGGCTAAACCATTAATAATATCCGGTTATGTAAAAATACTTACAAAGAAGAGTTTTTAAAGATATCGACATAATTATCAATTCTTTTTTTTGAAATTTCATTACATATGGGGTGTTCTATGGGGATTCCCATGTTAAGAATCATAGCATTACGTTCTATGGAAAAGCTCGTTCTGTCTTCTGTTATTTTCATTTAATTAATGTTAGGGTTTGGAGGAGACGGTCACCAGATAGCAGCAAGAGACGTGCCTGGGTCAGTACGGGCAGTTGGCTTTTGGATTCCATTGAGTTTGTGTGGTGTCATTGAAGTTACGGCCTGAAAGAGCACGCGGTTTCTGTGCTGGGTCTGATAGGCGTGAAGTTATGAAAATGGAACGCGAAGTTATGTGTAGAGTGAACAGTAGTGTAGTTAGTAGATTAGTGAATGTAGATATGTATATGGTTTTAGCATTTAGAGTTAACAGTAATAAATAAGTTAAAGTAAAAAGTTAGTGGTTTTCGTATCGAGTAACTTATGCAGCCGTCGTCGGAGATTACCCAGAGGTGGAGGTATGTAGCCAACATTTGTTCATTTAACACTGTTTCTATATCCAGCATTTGTGAACCCCTTTTTTGGTTTCAGGCACTGCACCCCTAACTATCCGTACTTTTAATCATGTTTAATAACAGATGTGTTGGCGCAGGTGAATGGATTCCGGTGCGTGTGCGGCGCTGGGTTCTACGGTGCTCGGTGCGAGCATGAGCGCAAGCGATGCTCACTGCTGGACGTGGAATGCGGACACGGCGGGCACTGCGTGGACGACGGCTCGGGACAGACTGTGTGCGAATGCACCCCAGGCTACTCCGGGGTGGACTGCTCGATCGAGCTGGACGAGTGCCAGGACGTCGTCTGCGAACACAACGGCAGGTGAGACACCCAGGTAGTAGCGTATATAGAAATTTATACCGATCGGCTAACTGAGCTGTGTGATTGTTTCAGCTGCGCGAATGGCCAATGCGCATGCGCCCCTGGCTACACAGGCGCTCTCTGTGAGACGGAAGTGGACGAATGCTTGGAGGGCCACAGGTGCGCAGAGGGTGCCACATGCAATGACTTGGTGGCACGCTACGAGTGCCTCTGTCCTCCTGGCTGGGCAGGCGTCTACTGCGAATCCAGTAAGCTCCTTTCTTATTTCCTTCTACGGGGTCATGTCTGATACAGAGGGTGATTCTCCATCCCTTTTACTTTGAACCTCTTCAAAAGGTGACGCAGCAGGTTTTCCTAAGAACCTATTCCGTTTGTTACAGGGCTGAGTGAGGACTTCGTGCTGAACTTCCCGGAGCCCGGTTCTCTGGCCAACGCGGCGTCGGTGCAGCTTCGCTCGGCGTTGGCGCAGGCGACAGTGTCGCTGTGGGTGCAGACGGCGGCGGGAGGGCGGGATCAGGCCACGCCCCTCTCGTACGCGGCGGGGGTGAGCGACAACGCCATGACGCTGAGCGACTGTGGCGCCCTCACGCTCTCCCTCAACAACGAGCCCCTGCTCA
Source organism: Tetragnatha versicolor (assembly GCA_024610705.1). Taxonomy (NCBI): domain Eukaryota; kingdom Metazoa; phylum Arthropoda; class Arachnida; order Araneae; family Tetragnathidae; genus Tetragnatha; species Tetragnatha versicolor. Next base: position 21,574,687 of record JANDEH010000008.1, read on the forward strand.
CGGACGTTGCGGTGCACGACGGCAGCTGGCACCACCTCGCCTTCGCATACGACGATACAGGTACACCGCCAGGAGAAGAACCTTTGACGTCGAAAAGTGTGATGGTAGTCTACGAAGATGAAAAAAAAAATAATGGAAAAAATCATCCATCCCTTGATAACATACAAAAAAATTAATGTCGACACCTTTATAACTCGCAAAAAATAAAATACGCGAGACTTACGGAAGCGAGCACTAATACTCACTCAAGTGTCGATATTCTATTCCCCGGTATATCCATGCCGCTTTTGATTCGAATTGAGTTGCGATGGTCCCCAAAATGGCGGACAGTTTAACTTTTGTCACTACTTGCTCTTGGAGTGCTCGCTCCATCCAGGGCTGTAGTGGGAATTAGTTAAAAACATTCATTTGTAACGATCTCATAAAAGTTTAAACCCGCATAGCTTAGTGAGTTTTAAAGATATCGGAATGTATTTTTTGTATCTTATTAAGAGATGAAGGAAGAAAATTTTTCTAGTTTTTTTGTTCTATGGGGGCCTTACAAAAACTTATTTTCTGCATTGTCTTAAGTAGGCCATCAATGGAGTTGAAACTAGACTCATCTAATTTTTCACCTGTTAAAATGAAAATTTGCCATTGTTTTTATTTAAAAAAATTGCATTTTGTTACTCTATTTGAAACACCCTGCATGTACATTAGGGTGGTCGCAAGAAATCAACTTTCGAATTTCGTCGGTGGCAACCCCCTAAAATGTGCCAATAGGCTATAAAATAGTATTGGTGAAGTTTCAGCCCAATCGGATAATATTAAGACCCGCCTCATTGAGGTCAAAGTTGAGAAAAACAGTAATTTTTAACAAAAAATCGTAGTTTTTCGACCATAAAACTGAAACTATTCGTCTCAGAAGCATGATTCTTATCTCATTTGATAGTAAATTTTATTGGCTTGAAGTTAGACCCCATCCACATTTTTTAACTCAAAGTGATAGGGGGCATATCAGCATTTTTTCAGGTGAGATCGAAGAACAACGCCTTGAAAGTTAGCTTTCTTGCAAAAGCCAAAAAACATTATATTATTAAACCAAATCAATTTTTAAGATTTTAATGTTGGTATTTTTCATTTTGTACATTGAAAAGGCTTCAGTTAGAGGTATTTTCAAAAGAATATGCTACAATATATAAATTTCAAATTTTAAAATTAGGGATAAATTTGAGGAAACAGAAAGGGAAATAACACTAAGTGTTTAAATGGGAATTATTAACAGATTCTTATGTAAAATGACCCCCTGAATCCGAATCTGACCTCCATTTTTCTCCATCATCCTCAGATTTTCGGGGAACAGCCCTTCCCCCTTGTTTACGTTTTTTGATGATTTAATGACTTTGAATTCGATTTTCAGCGTCGAAAAGCATTACTGTAGTCTTTAAATTACTCCCAAGTGGACAAGAAAGGTTAAAGTTTCTAAAATATGAAAGTTTGAAGAAAATGGAAAAGTTCAAGGGGTGATTACCTCCCTAACATGCAAAAAAGTCAAGAAAATAGGTTATTTTGCATTATTTTTCTGTTATTTTTTACGCATTTTATTTTTAAAGGGTACCCTTCCTAAAGGAACAAAATTTAATAAAAATATGCTTAAATATTTTTTACTAAAAGCGGTTGAGGTGTTAGTTCCCCTGAAGCACCCGCAGAAGGGTTCAGAGGACTATAGGAATCATTTTCACACTTGTGTCTTAAGGAATTAATATTCATGCTTTCGAAAGTTTAAAAATGAAATTGTTAATTTATTTTAAGCATTTCCTAAGTTTAAAGTGTAATTATATGTTTAAAGCTGTTATTAGATGAGCGTGGCTGATGATAACAATTTAGCACTTAAAAGTTTAACTGGTATACTAGGGTAGGTTGGAAGCGCCCCCTAAAAATTGGGGAGTTGGAAGGAAAAGGGTGTAATTCAGAATGTCCTTACAGAAATTCTGTTATTGACTTTCTGACTTTTTTGTACTCTAAAATGCTGCATTGTAATACTCAGGTTTGTATCGGTCCATTGACAGCTTGAAACGTGGAATCTCCCCTCATATACCTGGTAAGTTACTAATGAACTGAGGAATTTTCACTAAAATGCATAAACATAAACCATGTCATTTTAAAACTTTCCAAAGCATGCATATTAATTCCTAAAGACACAAATGTTAAAGTGATTCCTATAGTCCTCTGAACCCTATTGCGGGTGCTTCAGAAGAACTAACACCTCAACCGCTTTTAGTAAAAAATATTTAAGCATATTTTCATTAAAGTAGGTCCTTTAGGAAGGGTAAGGACCCTTTAAAAATAAAATGCGTAAAAAATTACAGAAAAATAATGCAAAATAACCTATTTTCACGACTTTTTTGCATGTTAGGGAGTTAATCACACCTTAAACTTTTCCATTTTCTTCAAACTTCCATATTTTAGAAACTTTAACCTTTCTTGTGCACTTGGGAGTAATTTAAAGACTAAAGTAATGCTTTTCGACTCTGAAAATCGAATTCAAAGTCATTAAATCATCGAAAAGCGTAAACAAGGGGGAGAGGCTGATGTTCCCCGAAAATCTGAGAATGATGGAGAAAAACGGGGGTCAGATTTGGATGCAGGGGGTCATTTTTACATTAGAATCTGTTAATAATTCCCATTTAAACACTTAGTGTTATTTCCCTTTCTGTTTCCTCAAATTTACCCCTAATTTTAATATTTGAAATTTATATATTGTAGCATATTCTCTTGAAAATACCTCTAGCTGAAGCCTTTTCAATGTACAAAATGAAAAATACCAACATAAAATCTAAAAAATAGATTTGGTTCAATAATATGTTTTCAGGTGTTTGCAGGAAAGCTAACTTTCAAGGCGTTTTTCTTCGATCTCACCTAAAAAAATGCTAATATGCCCCCTATCACTTTGAGTTAAAAAATGTAGATGGGATCTAACTTCAAGCCAATTAAATTTACTATCAAATGAGATAAGAATCATGCTTCTGAGACGAATAGTTTCAGTTTTATAGTCGAAAAACTACGATTTTTTGTTAAAAATCACGATTTTTCTCAACTTTGACCTCAATGAGGCGGGTCTTAATATTATCCGATGGAGCTGAAACTTTGCCAATACTATTTTCTAGCCTATTGGCACATTTTAGGGGGTTGCCATCGATGATCCGGTGAAAAAAAATTTTCCCCATGTTACTTGCGACCACCCTAATGTACATGGTATCCCTGAATGTCATGTACATACATGGTGGGGAGGTAGAAAACATCGTGAGGAGCCATAATTACATTGGAAAGCATGGGCGAAAACGGTACCCTAACGAGATAAAGAGACACAAAGACAGTAAAGCCACAACAGAATAAAAAATAGTTTAAACGCTTTATTACACAAAAACCAATAATAAATCAAATGTATGACATAAAAACATCACCGGAGTTTTTCAAAATTGCGGTCATTTGCATGTATGCTTTTATGTTATACCTTTTATCCCCCCTCCCAATGGACCTGCCAAGAGCAGTTTTTGTTGCAAATTTTAGAATTACTACAGGACACGACTTTTTGAATGGACACCTTCACCGCATCGGTGTTGTTGGAAGTGGCAGCTGTTCTTTATGTTCCTCGGGCGACATTATGAACTTTTTACGTTTGACAAATTGCTCTGCAATAATTGGTTCTATGCATTTTGCTCCTGACGACTTTACCAATGCTAAGTTTTATTGGGCTGTGAGAAGGCTTATGGCGGATAACGCCACAGCCTAGTTGACGCAACGTAGGAAAAAAAAATTTTATACCTTTTATTTATTGTTTTTTTTGTGTGCAATATAGCGTTTTACTCTACATTTCTGTGTTGTGGCCTTAACTGTCTTTGCGTCTCTGTATCTCGTTAGGGTTACGTTTCCGCCCATGCTTTCCTATGTAGTTATGGCTCCTCACGATGTTCTCTACCTCCCCTCCAAGTTTGTACTCGGCATTCGGCGACACCTTGTATGCATAACATTGACGTCATTTTTCAGGATCATGGCGGCTGTGGAAGGACGGGGCGTTGGCGAGCGAGGGGCGGCGCCAAGAGGGTGGGGCACCGGTGGAAGGGGGCGGGGCGCTGGTGCTGGGTCAGGAGCAGGACTCTCTCGGGGGAGACTTCAGCCCCGCTGAGACCTTCACGGGCAACATCTCCAGGTAAGACGCTCTCAACTTTCTCCCGTACTGTGATACTGTGGCGAAAATACCCTCAACTCACAATTTTAGTATGTCATTACTAGTTAAGTAACACCTAAGGAAAACCGTTTGAATTACTTCTTTTGTAGTTATTTTTTGGTTTTGTGCGAAGTTTTATTTTTTTCAATTACCAAGTTTTTGAAATCATTTTTAAAAAATTTATGCATCTTAAGTCTGGATTGCTATAATTTAATTAATTTTTTTGAATTTTTTCGGCCATTTTAAAAAGTCTTGTTTTTTAAAAAATGCTCAACATTTGCAGATTGGCATCAGCCAGTTTTGAAGTCTACACTACTAACTCTATCAGAAAACATCAAAAAATTTTTAATATACGCGATTTCGCACTTTACAACTTAGCACCCTGACTAATAGTTATGCAAATACAATTTTGGAGTTTTAGACGATTTAGGGTGTCCCTAAAATCATGGGCCTAGGCAGTAATCAGGTTCTAATCGTAATCGCTCATCAATTCAGTAATAAGCTAATCACTCTTCCAGGGTGAACGTGTGGGACGTGTACCTGTCGCCTAGCAACGTGACACGCCTGTGCCGGCTGGACGACGACCTACCCGGCAAAGTGGTGGCCTGGCCCGACTTCCTTGCAGGGGTCAGCGGCGACGTCCGAGTGCTCAACGGACACTTGCCTACACAAGACTGGGCAATGCAATAGACCCTACGTGTTTTGTTAAAAAACTTTAAAAACTATTTTATTAATTTTAAAGTGTCTGATTTGGCGAATATACCCTCAAGTGATTATGAGGATTTTTTATAAAAAATTATTTATAAAGATTTTTTCTGTCATACAGGAAATACATTTAAGTAATCATAAGCTTTACAAACATTTTTAACTTAAACAGAAAATGTTATCTTTTTACATTTTATGATAACAATTTTGTACAAATATACAAATATGTGCCTATGTACAAATATACCTCCTCTCAATCCTTTGTTAAAATTTTCGGAATTCCCAGCAAATGCACTTATATTTTGAAAATATTAGTGTTCTATTATAAGTTGACTAATAAGAGTCTTGTTAATATGTTTTGTAAATAAAAAAAATTGGAAATCAATTAAAAACATTTTGACCACATAATTATTTATTAAAAATGCTATACAAGTTTAATACATAAATATGAATTTTTTCATAACTTCTCTGTATACTTCAATAATAACAAGACAAAAGTGTTCACTGGCAAAGATCAATTTAAAGACTTGAGTTGAAGGCAAATTTTTCTCCACTTTATCTACCCACAAACATTTTCCACCAGATCTATTTGAAATTTCGTCTTTTGTGTTTGAAAAATACACTCCAGGGTAAAGGAAAATGGCATAGAATATTTTAATTTTTAGTGAGGAAAATGTTTAAATGTTAAATAATTAACAAAATTCACAGTCAAAAATAAAAAAGGATAAACACTTTTATTTGATTTTTTTATTATTCCTCATCTGCTCCTTCAGTAAGGTAGGTTGTTGTATTCGCTTATGAAGGAAATTGGCAAGTGTAGTAATGCGTTGTGAGTGTTCGAAGTTATATAAATACGCTAAACCTTGGAAAGATCAATCAATATTTTTCCACAGACAGTTTTCTTTGTTAAGATTCAAGATTGACAAAAAATTATTGATTCAAACGTACATCCGAAGCTCTAAAATCGAACAATTGTATCTTTTTCTGCACAAATATGCAAGTTTTTTTTTTGCTGATTTTCACCCCGGGGTTTCACCCCTTAAAACTCATTTTCGACCCCCCTTTCTATACCAATTCTTGTTAGTCTTGATGAGTACTATCATCCCTTCAAGTTTGTACTAGACCTTTTGAGACACCCTGTATAAACATTGAATAAGTCGGCTTCCAAAGTTAATAACTTATCGCAGAGAATTTATGCTAGTAAAAAAGAAAGGTTAGTATCTTCACATAATGTCTGGTATTGTGTAATTTATTATCCAAAAACTAATTTGTTTGGATAATCTCATAATCGTATGCATCCTGTATCCTAAAAACGATTTCAGAAGTAAAAATTTCAGATACTAGAGATATTGTACACTCTTAAAACGATTGTATCAAAATTGAGTAAAAAGTACTCAAAAAGGCTCCGATCCAATAAGTACTTAAATTTGAATACATGAATATACTCATTTCTGAAAATGTGCATACTCAAAAATGAAACATCGTGAGCTCATTTTTGAGTTCAAGCTTAAGATGTTTCATTTTTGAGTATGCACATTTTCAGAAATGAGTATATTCATGTATTCAAATTTGAATACTTATTGGATCGGAGCCTTTTTGGGTACTTTTTACTCAATTCAATTTTGATACAATCGTTTTAAGAGTGTAGGGTAAAACGTAGTAAATAGTCCACAGAGACGTGATACACATCCATATTATTTATATTTTCAAAATCTTGATATTTCTAAATTTTCACTTGCCATCGCGAGTAGTAAAATAAACAAAAAATATGGAGTAATCATTATAAGATTGTATAGTGGACAGTTGGGGCTGCAACATCCTCCTGGTCAATCAATCTCCAGGGGGATATCCAGCTGAACAGGTTGAACTATCTTATGTCCGTTCACTCGTTCGTAGCACTTACGAACTTACTCGCGACGCGACGGCTTAAAATTATCACCTCCATGACGCTTGCTTTCTTCCAGGATTGTCAAGGTCGGACGTCCTCCTGCAAGAAAACCACACCTCCAACTCGAATTTCAGTCCCTATGGATAGCTTCTACTCGTGGTGAAATATTCATAAATATATTAATAAAAGCCATTAATGCAAGCACATTAGTGATTATTTAATTACCTTGTAAAGTCACGTGTGAATGTGACTATTATAAATTAATATAAATTAATAAACAATTTTTAAGGCCCTATAAATATAGTTTAATACATTAATCCACTTCCTAGGTTTCAGAAGCTAAAAAATAAATTATAATCAAGATAGAACAATTGAGAAGCGAAATGTAGCATTTAATATAATATTTCTGGGCCGTCACCAATGCAAAACGACGTGATAGTGCAATGGAAATTAATTTAAATTATGACTAGTGAAACGGCTGAAAGTGAGATTCCTATATTATTGACATAGACTATAACAACTTAAATACCAATAAGAAACTTATTAGATAATATTAATAATTCATTAAATTGAACATGCCTCACAGAGTTTACTATTCTATTTAAAAAACACACATTCTTTATTCAAAACAGTTTCCCAAAATGACGACTGTTTGTACCATGGTTTATCCACGTGACGCCCAATCGAAATTGAGCGCGTAACGAAGCGACAGGAGAAAAGACTTACTTGAGAGCCTTGAGAGAGTGGTTCGCTCGCTCCAACCAGGGCTTTAGTTAGGGTATCCAGCCCCTCCAAGAAGTTATGAAACACTATCTGAAACACCCTGTATGTATATAGCTAAAAACGTTCAATTCTCTATTTTTCTATTAGAGTAGATCTGTTTGGCTCACTATTGAAAGATGAAAACAACAAAATTAAATATTCAATGGGAGAAAAACTTTATAAATGACCATTTAAAAACTATATCAGTTGTGTAAACGCCAAATTGAATAGATTGAACTCTTGTTAATAACGCCAATTGAACTCTTGTTGATTTTCGGCAAAGTTTGATAACAACACGTATTTACTTGCATTTCGAATTACCTGTTTATTAATAGCTTCAATGATCAAATGACAAATCTCTCACACGATTCTAAGATTTTTAGGATGGTTACAATTATCATAGTGGTCATGTCTTATAATTTTTAGTAATATAATATATTCATGGGTGTAGCCAAGGAGGGAGGCAGGGAGGGGCAGCTGCCCCCCAAGTCCCGAGTAATCAACTTTGTCTTTACTTTTAGTTAAGACCCAGTATTTTAGTGTCAAATTTTCAAAATTTTTCTAGGGGCGGGGCCCAGGGTCCCCTATTAAACTTGACAGCCCTCTCTCACTAGACTTAAAATAGTTCTCCATAAACATAAAAAAGTCGACCCGGCTTGCCCCCTCTAAGTTGAACCCTGGCTACGCCCATGAATATATTCATTTACATTTGCAAGTAATGGAATATGTGAGTCAAATGACAGAACCTACGATTATGAAACTGAAGATGGACTTTCAGAGGTCAATGAAAAAAATTATATGCACAGAGAATATTTAAAAATAACTCCAATATTACTACTTTCAAGTCCAGTCCATCATAAAGCATACACAACGTCTATTACGAAGATATAAAAGAAAACTTTCATTTGCAGGAGTTAGACACTGCAGTCATACATATTTTATTTATATTCTGAAATTTTAATGAAAAGTTTTGCAGTGAATTCTAATAAACGTTTATTTGAAGAGGAAATCTATAGTTGTTTATGAGAATAATATGAGAATAATAGAGAATAATGTTTATCTCATTATCCTCTATTTAATTTGTTTTAGGTATTAGATTATTAATTGAAGATTATTTCATCAATTATCTGTGATATTCCTGTAATTTTTATGTAAAAATTTCGAAAAAATACTAAAAGGATTAATTTTTTATGGCATTTCTTCTGATAACACTGGGGAACAATTTTTAACATAATGTCTGTTGACTTCGATTTTTTGGCTGTTTTAGAGTTCAATGGGCACACTGAATAGAAAACTGTTGTTAGTTTTCTTCTATCACGTCAACTTTTTTGGCAAACAGCCCCGCCCCCTTTTTACGTTTTACAATGACTTAATGACTTTGAATTCGATTTTCAAGGTCAAAAATCATTACTTTAGTCTTTAAATTACTCCCGAGAGGACAAAAATGGTTAAATTTTCTAAAATATGAAAATTTTTAGCAAATGGATAGGTTTAAGGGGTTATTACCCCCCTAAAAACGTAAAAAAATCGTTAAAAATGATGGAGTTTATTTTACGCTATTTTTTACCCTCTTTTTTTACGCAATTCCTTTTCAAAAGCTTCTAACCCATCCCCAAAGACCCAAATTTAATGAAAATAAGCAGTAATGATTTTTACTAAAAGCGGTTGAGGCATTAGCGCCCCAGAAGCACCCGCGGAAGGGTTTGGAAGACTCGGGGACGATAACACCTCAACCGCTTTTAGTAAAAATCATTGCTGCCTATTTTCATTAAATATGGGTCCTTGGGGAAAGGTTAAGACATTTTAAAGAGGAATTGCATAAAAAATAAGAGTGAGCAAAGCTTAAAATAACCTCTATCCTTTATAACGTTCCTTTTTTGCATTTCAGGGTTTTTTCTCTTTATTTTTTTACGCAATTCCCCTTTAAAAGGTCTAAACTTTTCCCCAAGGACCCAAATTTAATGAAAATACGCAGCAATGAGTTTTATGAAAAAGCGGTTGTGGTGTTCGCGTTCTCTAAGCGAAAGAGAGTATTCCAAACCCTTCCGCGGGTGCTTTGGGGGCGCTAATGCCTCCACCGCTTTTTGTAAAAATCAATGCGGCCAACTTTTATTAAATTTGGGTCCTTGGTGATGGGTTAGGACCTTTTGAAAAGGAATTGCGTAAAAACTAAGTGTAAAAAATAGCGTAAAATAAACTCTATCATTTTAAAAGTTTTTTTTTGCGTTTTTAGGGGGGTAATAACCCCTTAAACC